>OZ007564.1:80055255-86015316 GCA_963931875.1 Pollenia griseotomentosa | reverse complement strand
ACCACAAGTTACCTTCGACCCATCTGTGTAAACCCTCGTGCGGTATTCCTCGGCCAGGATTCCCCTGCGTCCTCGCCTCCTAATATCCCGATGCGGAGAGCCTAACCGCGCTGTTGACGGATATGGCCATAAGGTGTATTTCTATTGGAACAAGGTGCAGTATAGTATTCAGAGCCTCTGAAGGACAAGTGCGTAGAGCGCCTGGTATTCCAATGCAGGCTGATCTTTGTACTCTGCCCAGCTGGTCCACGACGTATTTCCTGCCCGTCGCGGTCCACCAAACCAGAGATCCAAATGTAAGAATGTGCCGTAATTGCCGTGTATAGCCATTTGACCAGTCTAGGATTTAGGCCCCACCTGGCGCCAAACATTCTACGGCAGGCATAGTAAGCCACCATATCCGCAGAAAAGTGATGATGATTGTATTAGAATAGGAGTTAACTTTCAAAAATACCCTTTTAAATTTAAAATTGTTTTCGTACAGAATTAAAAAAAAATAGACATGAGCAAATTTTCCTTATTGCCACAGAAATATTAATTCTTTTGAAACAGTTTTGCGAAAAAAAGTAACGTTTCACTAAGAAATCGATAAATGTTCAATAATTGATAAACATAAGCTCTGCACACCGCTAAGGAAAACACGCTTGCTTTCTGTTTTATATAGAAGGCGTTATCGAGAAATTTTTTTCAATTTTAAAATCAACTCATTTCTAAAAGGATTATTAAGAGGTGTATTTAAAAATATATCAAATGTAATGTGTTACTAATAATTAGTATTGTTGTTATTTTGTTGAACTATTTATGGTTTTTAATCCAAGTTTTTAATATTTTTAATTAGGCTTAAGTTCATTAAATTTAATTTTCATTAAATTATTTTTATGAAGAAAGGAATTTTACAACATGAAAATTAATTAAAATTGTTATTGATAATCTTTCATTCTTGACCGTGGCCGGGCTCGAACCCAGGCCGGCAGGTTACCATGACATGTTTCGATCGCAACCACTCGATCTCCTCAGATGGATTTGCCGTTTTACACTCGCAGCCATCGACGACTGCTGACGTCAATAGTCAAACATCAATCCTTAAACCAAATTGTATTTTAACCTTTGGTAGATCGAAGTTTGCTTTTTTGAATGATTATCCATTTTAATTGATTTTACATGTTTTTTCTTTACTTCCGTTTTTTCGCACTTTTTGTCAAGAATTCTTCTTGAAGTCCAAAGTACATTTTTTGTTTTTTCCCTTTGTCTTTCTTTTATTGTTGACCTTTTTCAGCACAACTTGAAGGACAAATGAATACATAGAGCTCGTGCCTTAGCTTTAACAATAATTAGTATTGTGGTTATTTTGTTGAACTATTTATGGTTTTTGTTATGTTACTGTTAAATTTACATATAAATTATAATCCGACACTGCGAAACAGGTACTGCTACATATTTAAACATATTTTTCGCTCAGTGTGTTGCCATTGGAACATAAAAGTTTTCCTTTAATGCGTTTTGCTTCATTTTATTACCGCTTAATGTCAATTTTTCCCAACTTGTTTGTCTCATAAAGAAACAACTAACAATTCTTGAAGTCATTAATTCTATTTTAACAATTAGCTACAAACAACAACAATAGTTACTATAAAAAAAAAACAACAACCATTATAACACTTACAGTGCGAATGTTTTTGAATATTCATAAATATTTTTTTATTGCTCGCATACGAATGTATAAAATTGATATTTCACATTTCAGTTCAATTGAATGAATGCAGTTGCAACATTTGAAATGGTCGATTATATTTATTGTACATATAAGCCCCATTGTGTTTTATAAACAGTGACAACAACAGCAACGACAACGACACACACAAATACATTTTCAATCCCTTAAGACTCTTTTTGTTAAAGCGAAAAAAGCCGAGTGGTGTTCCTATACTTTTTCGATGTCATTGTCATTTTGCGTCAATTTAACGTTGTTCTACGATTTTGAAAATATCTAAAAAAAGAATTAAGTGTGTGAACAACAATTACAAGTAGAAAAAAATCCAAAAATGATGTTTGTTAATGGGTTTTGATTTTGAGTTTCGTACAAAATGTTGCTTTTGTTGTTTCAATAGTTACGCAATAGTTACGAGTGTTTTGTTCTTAATTCATAAAAGATTAAGCCCCGATATTTAAATGTGCGTAGTTTCTAATGCTATTAATTTTTTTTTAAATATCTTTAAATTTACTTTAAGACATGCATTATTAACTGTTGGAGTCATAGTGGGACAATTTTCTGCTTGATCGATTGGAAATTTTTCCTTTAAGTTTTTTTTGCGCCTTAATAAATCGTATTTAATACTCAATGACAGTGACATTGTAGGAAGTTGTTAATATCGAATGCAGGTGTAAACTTAATACTTTATGTATATCTATTGTTAAGAGAATAATAATTTTTGTATAGAACTAAATTTGATTCAACAAAGTGTCGGCCCTCTTTATGTTGTTACTTTAAAAAGGCTACCACGCATTGTGTCATAAAAATGGGACGTTTTTTTGGACAGGTAATTTTTGAATGAGTAAATACCAATACCTTATGGCTTTTATACAGATTAAACTAATTATAAAAAGTTCTTTAATAAAAAATACCAATTGCAAATTGTTCGTTAAGCTAAATAGAAAATTATTATAACCTAGATAGATAGACTCATTCGGAGCGGAATATTCTAGCCATTTAAGATTTATTTATTTTTTCAACCTGATCGACTGTGCTCCAAGAGGTCTCTCGTAATCGTGTTAGCCGGTTTTAAGAGCTCATAAAAGATGAAATCTGGGGTCGGATTTTGGCAGTCGTGATCAAGTACTTTTTCGATTCGAAAACAATTTAATATCTTATTATTTCAGTCAATACTGAATGAATCTGAACTATTTTTTCAGAGTTATAAAGCATTAATTTGAGTTTCACAATACTGAAAAAATAATTTCGATTTGTTCAGTATCGACTAAAATAAAATTGCTTTCGAATCGAGAAAGTACTCGATCACGACTGCCAGAATTAGGCCCCTGATCCCAAAACTACAGAGCATTAAGGGTGCCCTAGGATGCTTGTTCATATTGGGCTAGTCTATTAGTGCGAGGGTTGTAGGTTCGATTTCCGCCAGAGACTATTGTGTGTTTTACTACAATAGGCTGAATATCTACATAACTATTGCTCGGTAGGCTAAGTTGGATAAAAATTTGTAATTGTACATTTATAAATTGAATATGTACCTTAAAAATCCAGAGCATTAATTTGGCTAAAGAGATATTCCGCTACATTTTTTATATAGCAGGTTGGCCGCTGATTGGCAAAGTGTGAACTTATTGCACTTCGCATTAAAATAACAATATTTTCTTTTTCAGATATAGAAGTTACTTTTTGGCGACCAAAATATCCCATGTTATGAACATCAGTCGCCATTTTCATATTTTCTAAAACCTTCACTACAAGTTTCTTGAGTTGGATCACGATCCACGACTTCGATAACATGTTGCAATATATATTCCATTTACTCGTCTAGGGAGCATAGGGCCGCAACAAGTTGATTCCAATGAGCTCGATTTCAGCGCGATGTTTGGCTTCAAGTTCGGTTGCCACACATTCTGCGCGAATGTTTTAAGGACATAGTCATCTTACGTGTAGGTGTTGTGAACTGGCCACATAGATCCTATAATTGGATCCCATTAGGCTTTTTTCTTTGGGATTCTTAAATCGCAGTCTTGCATAAATAAGCCACAAAAGCAATTAAAGCCAACATTACCCGTCGTTCAAATTCAGACTGATTTATGCGCTACATTCCTGGAAAATACGAAATTTCGCATGCACGCAAACCTGCAAAGCGTCAATGGACCTTTGTACGATGGCATAATAAATTTCGATGATATCTCTTACATATCGAGCCCTATTTGCAATTATATCGTAAGCGAAAATTTATCGAAATTTTATTTTTTTCCTGTAAATAAAGTATGGCATTCCTTAAGAAAATAATAATAAAAACCGTTCTCCTGTAAAATTTGCCTTTTGTCGCTTACGATATAATCGCAAAAAGGGCTCCATATTTTGTTTTACTTAAATTTGTAAAATTGACTACATGGAAAAATTTCCAAATACCAAACCGTCTCCAAAATGCAAGTCTTAAAAATATTTTAGACATTCGATATCAATCTAAATTACAATAAAATTCAATTGGAAAGAACAAGTGAAAGGTTTAAATTTGCGAATTCGGTTAAATAATTGACACATTGGCTTCATTATTATATAGGTCAATATATCAAAATTACTCTCTGATATGTTGCATTACTAGTTTTATTTTCGACTTTACTTTAAAAATGTTTTTTTTTGCTGCCGCAATAGAAAACTTTTCGATTTTCAAAATCAGGCATTTTTTTCGCGAGAAAAGTGAAATATCGGAGTATCTAAAACACATATTCGAAGTGTTAATATCTTTTCTTGATGAGACTTTTTCTAAGCATCAATCGATTAGGAGTCCAATAAGAAATTTTTCTTACGAAATCAATTCCATTAACATTCACCCTTTAAGTCTAGCAACATACTATGTATATAAGCAAATAGATTTAAAATGTATATAAACAAGAGAAAAAACCCAACCCCTAAAATTAGAAATGTATCTAATGAATGAAAAACAAAACGAAAACACAAATGTTGCAACATTGGTGATAATTGGTTGAATGAGAAAATGTTGCATGGCCAAATACACAAGTTGGAAAACCTGCAGCACGATCAGTACACCACAGTTGTTTAGATACGTTTGTTTGCGATACAACGATGAACGCTTAAATTATTCGTTAAGATACTTTACGGAAATTGTGTGTAAAATATGAGTTTTTTCTTTTTCGTGCGGCGGAAAATGTTAACGAATACTTGCAGTGATTTTTTAGTTGAATTAATGATGGTCAATTTATTATGACTTTTTACTGAAAAAAAAGGAATAAAAAATAAATCGTTTTAAATTATAAAAATAAAAGTTGAAAAATATTTGTATATGCAAATTTAATATTGTGACCAAATTGAAGAAATAAATTGTGCAAAAGTAATTTGTTCTGTGCTTCGTAATCTTAAAGACTTTAAGGATAACTTCAAATACAACAAGCTGTTTCCAAGGTACTTACGCAAATTGCTTTGGTTATTTTTTAGTGTTCTTTCGTTTTTAAAACTTATCGGAATTTGGACAGACTTTTTATTAATTTTAAAATTGTTTTCTACATAGTAATTCATGTATTCCGTCTGCGAAATACCTCTGGAGTCATGTCAAATGCATTCTGATTTCATAGAAATTAAAGTTTCTTGTTGGTTCTTATTTTTTTCAATTTGTTAGAGATATTTAACAGAATATTTGTTATTATCCGTTAGATAAACAAAACATCCATTAGCACTTACCTTAGAAAACAAATTTAGTATTTGTACTCACACAACAATAGTGGAGAGGGTAGTATGCGTTTGTGCTGATGTTTGTAACACCTTAAAATATTGGTAATAGTCCTATTTTTAAGTATACAGAACGATTTCGAATCACTTTAAAAAAAAAAATCAATCTAACGATGTCCATTCGTCTGGCTGACTGCCTGGTAAACCTTGTGCGCAAAGTAGAGGTCGAAATTTACGCAATAATTTGATGAAGTTTGCAGATAGATTTTAATTGTTATCAAGAACCAAGTCTATTGAAAAGGATGAGAAACGGTTAATAATTTCATAAAGCCCCCATACAAACTTCTTTCCAGGTGGCTAATTCCGGCAGTTCAATTCGAAAGCAATTTCATTTCTTAATCTTTCAGTCTATACTAAACAAATCGAAGTTATTATCAGTATTGGGAGAACTAATGCTTTTCAACACTGAAAAAATAATTTCGATTCGTTCAGTATTGACTGAAAGAATTATAAATAAAATTGCTTTCGAATCGAAAAAGTATTCGATCACGACTGCCAGAATTAGCCCCTAGAATAGAGTATTTGTGCCCATAAACCATCTTCATATGTTGCTATTTATATTAAATTTGGTCCAAACTTATTGCAATGCAAGTCATCTTACTTAAAAATACTACACTGATATAAAAGGCGCCATAACGCTGATGAACTTTGACATTAGCACTATGACACGTGTCTTCGTTTTTAATCCCGTGGTAGTTTTCATCATTGTGAAGTGAGCCTTAAAGTCACTTGGCCAAATTATCATCAGGTGAAATTACAGAAGAATTCTCTATTATAAGACACCAGCAGCATGCCCGATATGGTTTTCGTAATCATTTTACTTCAAAAATTTGATGTATTTAACTCAATAATTTAAACAAATAGGATATGGGAATTTTTGCTTCTTATTTTACTTTTAAAACGTGAAAATAATGTTAATACATAATACACAAAATGTGGCATCGAATTGATTAAAACAGGGTTTAAAAAACTGCGGTGGACACCAAAAACTGTTGAACGAAAAACGAAAATCTGGTGCATCTTTTTAGCTTTTTTAGTTGGTTTGACAGCGGCTGTTTACATTTAATGAGTCAGAAGAAAAAGTTTTTTTTGGCAAATAACAAACCAAGGAGTGGAATAAATAACAGTTTTTCAACTTTGACTGCAGTTTTTTAAACGCCGAACTTAGCACAGATGACGCAAAAAATATGACAACATTTTATGATGGCGTTCGTTATTGGATTGATGTCACTTTTTGTCTCATTGATGTCACAATGCTGATGTCAGGGCTTCACCAATATGAAGATGCATTTTTCTATGATAACTTTCTTCCAAATGTAGGTGTTGACATAAATTACTTTTACTTGTTATTTATTGTTGTGCCTCATATAAACCCCCTTCTTAAAAAACGTAAATCATAGATGAAGATATCTAAATAATATTTGGCACAAAGAGATTTTACATTAATCTTAACCTCAGAACATAATTTTATTTTGGGGGGTCCATGATTGCCCATGGGTCTCAAAAAGGGTATACTTTCGAAAATGTCTTATTAAAAACTGTGTTGTAGGGTGGCACATGGTCCGGCTTGACTGACTATACTTTCTAACTTGTTGTTTTCTGAAGAATTTCTTTCCTTTTTTTATTTCTTCCGCTGTTGTTAGAATTTTTTTATGGATTTTTGTTTATCTTTTTCTATGGATGTGTGTCTAAACTGTCTTGAAGTGTTTGCATACAATTTATTTAAAAATATATCTAAATATTAGAAAATATTTTAGATTTTTTTTTTATTTATCCAGTACGTATTTTGTGTTTGTGTAATTGTGGTCCCATATGCAAAGGTACTCACTCACTCGTACTGCTCCTTGAGTTTTTAAGAAGTGGCCATAAATTTTATTAGACCACAAAAAATAAAAGAATTATACAACCGGAGATAATTTTTTGTTTATGTTTGTTTGTTTTTTTTTTGTTAGTGTTGATTGGCTCTTTAACTTTTTCACCCGTTATTCTAACATATCTAACAAAAAGCTTAAAGATTAAATAAATTTATTGGTGTATCTATATTTGGGTTAAGCCGTTTTGATAAACAAAGTAGTTGTGCTTGATCAACAAATATATTGCCGTGGAAATTGTAATTCATTGCATTTTTGCATACCTGTATTGTTCAGCTTATCAACATTCTTTGAATTGCTCAAATATTAAGTTGGTTGTTTAATTCTTTCATTCCGCATATCAGCTTAAATTTAATTGAGATTCTAAAAGAATTGAATGTTATGAATACTTAAGTCTAAGTACATATATGTAGATTATTAGTCAATACTTATAAAATTTAAAAAATATTTTGAATAAAGTTTTTTGTTGTATTAATTTTCAACACAGCTGTAAAATAATGATCAGTTATTGGATTATTTTAATTTTAAATTGTAAAGCAATTGATTACATACGGTTACTTTTGGTTTTGCCTAGTTACAAATTGTATACGATTACAAATAATTCATAAAATAATCGAGATTTCTGTACAATTTTTAAATTAAATAGTTTTTTTGTATTATTTGAAAAACGGCTATCATCGCTACATTCAGTGTAATCAAAAAAGCTTTACCTGTAGGGTGACCAGCATGTTAAAATTTGAGACAGTGTAATTAAAAATTCTTTCTACAAGATTAAAAAAACAAGTAAGAAAGTATAGTCGGTCAAGCCCGACCATATGAAACCCAGCACCACAGTACTTAAAAACACATCATGCTTATGTGTCCATACAAATATGGATTTCTCTATGTTTAAAAACTTCATTAAAATCGGTTTGAAAGTTTGTGAGAGGCAGAAATCGCCCCCTACATCCCCTTGTGGTCCTATTTTTGAAAAACTGTATAGCTTATGTGTCCATATAGATATGGATCTACCTATGTTTTAAATTTCATTAAAATCGGTTTGATAGTTTCTGAGAGGAAGAAATTTCCCCCTATCTTCCCTCGTGGTTCTAAGATTCGGCCCATTTTCAATAGGTTTGGTCCTTGTGCCAATTAGAACCTATGTCCCAAATTTTATCAAATTATCTCCAAAATTGCGACCTGTACTTTGCGCACAAGGTTACACGGACAGCCAGCCAGCCAGCCAATCTGACGGACATCGCTAGTTCGACTCAGAAAGTGATTCTGAGTCGATCGGTATACTTTAAGGTGGGTCTAGGACCAATATTTTAAGGCGTTACACACATCAGCACAAATGCATAATACCCTCTCCACTATTGTGGTGTGGGTATAAAAAATAATGTAAAATATTACTAATTGTAATCGCAGTTTCCCGTAAAAGTTCAACAAATATTTTTTTCGGGCCTTGCACTTTAAGTTTGGAGTTTTGCTGGATTAAACCCGTCTATTTATGTGGTCTTTTTCCATGTACGCAATATTTTGGTGGAACCTCACACCATGCTCGTCCGACACAGTACTAAGATTTGCTGGGTTAAAAAATTCAAGAAGTATATTTTTAATAACATTTTGCATCTAAGTTGTTGATATTTAAAAAGAAATTCTTGTACCAGTTCCTCGTATTTGGTTTTGGACAATTGGTCTGAAAAGATTTGTCTCATTTGGGGACAAATAGATGGCAAAATCATTTTTTTGTCTGTCAACTTAAGGCTCATTTTCAAGGTTTTTTGTTTTCAAGAATCGCACTATGTAGCAAAAGTGCTCTCAGACTCAGTTTGGATGAGTAAATTAAGATTCTCTAAGCCATCCTCAGGCAGCAGTAGTTCTTAAAGAAGATTAAGAGGCACTGCGAAATATATTCAAAGGAAATATGGACCAAAAAAAAAAAAAAAAAAAAAGGAACATGTATCCAAAACTTGGTGATATTTTTCAAAATGCAATATGATCTCATTTTTTTAATGAAAAATCACCCCAAAAAAATGAATAATAGCCATTGAAATAAATCGAAATATGACCCTTAATTTAGGGTTATTCTTCGTTACGAAAACCCAGCTAAAATTTTTTTAATGAATTTTTGCCTCAAAAAAGTTTAAATTAAAAAAAAGCACAAAGAAAGAAATTTCCTAACCCAAATTTTTCATATGCCCAAAACTTAAAATCCCAAATTTTAAATTCCAATTTTAAAAATCCAGAAGTAAAAATCCTGAATTTTACTATTCCGAAATTATATACATTTTAAGTTTTAAAAAAAGCACGATAGATAGCATGGTTGGGCCTTCGGCCAGGAGCAAGGATTTTTTTATTCTATGGTTTAACGTACACTGACTTCACTAAGCCATCGTCCAGACTGTCAATTTTTGTTGCAGCTATTCCTAAGTTCGAAGTTTTATGTACTCTGCAATTCTGTTTTGTTTTCTAATACTCACACTTTTAAACTTGAAGTTTTATGTATTTGTATAATTTTTATATAAGTTCAAAAGTACAAAGTACAAAGTACAAGACTAGAACTTCATAATCTGGACACTAATGAAGTTTCAAGGCAGAATTTAAAAAAATTGCAGCAACAAAAATTGCGAGTCTCGACGTTGACTGCAAAAATATTTCCCCAAAATTGCGTCATTTTGTGCATCCTGGGTACATTTTGCGGACTGCCTGATTTAGATGGTCAGTGCAATAAACTAAATCTTGATCTTTGAAATACAGTTGAGAGAACTGAGAAAATCTCTTCTTGAAAAATGAAATATTTGTGTCTTTTTTACAAGATTTTGAAAGTTCCAAATCACGACCTTAGTTTTTTATTAAGGAATGCCGCATGTCAGTATAAACAATTTTAATTCCACATATACATTAGTTTGCTCATATTAAGATGACGACTGGTGTTAGTTTTGCTTAATAGACATAATTTAGAGACGAATTCTCATATCTCAGGACATTAAATTGAACATTAGCCCGATAAATCTCACGTTTTGGGCACTGTGCTTGATATGCAGTGATATATTCTGTATATTTTTGTGCTAAGATTTCCTTTGTTATCATGTGACATTTCTGTCTACAAAATATAAAAAAACGCGAATGCACAATACTCCCAAGCCATTTTAAACAAAATACACTTTATCGTTTTAATAAGCACCACGTAAATTATTGTCATTTAAGGGCTAAAAAATCACAGACATTTAACTCTCTTTTTGGTTAAAAATGTGTTTAAAGTTTAAACCAACAAATTTATAAATCACTAAACATATAAACCATCTTTAAACGCATAAAATTGAGCGTTTAGATGACAATACAGACCATATGAATTTGAAGAAGATGAAGATATATCGTAGTGCTGCCACATGTTATTTTTTAGAGGAAAATATATTCTCTGATTGTTATCTTGCTGAAGTAGTCCTTGGTTTATCATTCCAAAAATCCAAAAGTATTAAATTAACACTATTATATCAACCTTGCCAGCCCTAGATCATATTTTCTAACATTATAAATAACTTAATAAGTGTTTAAGAAATAAAAAATTGTAATTTTCCGCAGGATATCTTAAATTTTTTTTATGTTCGTTAGACTCCCTAACGTAGTATCTAAATCAAGAATAAAAAAAAGTTTTTATTTATAAATATTTTAAATATTTGTCAAACTTTGTAAAATATTACTAAAACCATAGATGGGGGTAGTGCACTCATTTTGCAGTTTCAACTTACACTTAGTGATAGTGCAAAAATATTGCAATCATTTTGTTGGTGTTGAATTGAAAATTTGCAGCCTCACTCAACATGAGTGATAGTGATGTTAAAAAAATTTTGCACTCCAAAAAAAGAAGTTTGATTTAAAAAAAAGCAATCATCAGCTTATTGCAACTTTTTTTTCTTCACTCATTTGAGTGCAACTTAAATTGGTGCACTAATTTTTAAATTAAAAACTTGTTTTTTCATGACTAAAGCCAATAATTATACCGTTATTGACAAAATATCATTTTGTTTAATGTTCTTTACTTATGCATATCCTCAAAAGAAATGAAAAGCCATGCACATACACAGTAACATTTTTAAATTTGAGTGATATAATATTTGTATGTAGCTTTTTTGATTGCAAGTCCAAATTTTGCACTATTTGAATTGAGTGCAGATTTTTGCATTCAATCTGCGTTTAGTGATAGTGGAAAAATTTGCAATATCACTAAAATTTTTTTAGTGGTAGTTAAAAAATAATCATCACTAAAGCTGGTAAAAAAGAGTGCAAACTAATTTCTTTGCAGTTTTATTTAGTGATAGTGCACTGCTGATTTCAATCAATATTTAGTGTACTACCCCCAACTATGCTAAAAAAAAAAAAAAAAAAAAATTTTTTTACTTTAAATTTTTTTCTTATTAATTAAAAAAAAACTTTGCATATAAAAATTGAGTTATCGATTGACGTACAAATCATCAAAATCGGCCTACGTGTTTGTTGTTTAGGGCTCTAGAAAGTTACTGACATTAATATGCTATCTGGAACAGTCATTTGAAAATAGAGAACTGCTTTGAGGAACGGGTAAAAATTGTCCAATTTGTTTTTTGGTGTTTTTCTAGTCAAGGTGTAGACTAGAAAAAACAAAACAACGAATTGAATTTATGGGCTGTTGAAATTATATCCAGTTGTCTCTACAGGTTAAAAGACAGAACAGAATATCGCTATTTAAAACGGACCTTAAAAAATATATATTTCAAAAACTAGAAACGCTTCGATAAATCTAAAGAATATTATATTAAAAATTATTAATGTATACATAATAGATATTACTCTTTATAAAGGAAACTTATTTAGAATTTGGAATTATTATATAAATAAGCAATAGACCAGCCAACTTGCCTCATTAATGCCTAAATGGTATTGTACTTGAAATATTAAATTAATTAATAAATAAAAAAATGTCATATTTTTAGCGCTTGCTGAAACGAATGCGAGTTTAATATTTCCGGCAAAAAATCAAACATTTTGTTCTATCATTCCAAAAACTACTAAATCTTAAATAAAAAATTAGGCACTCTAAAAAATAGTTTATAATACTCTACCAAACTGAAGCAATATCGGGGGTTCCAATAAAACTACCTTAAAGTTTACTATAGCACAACAATGTTTCTCATTTACATTATTAACCTAAAATACCCAACAGACCAAAACAGAGCAAAATATTAAATGAGTTGTAGAATTAGCTTATCACAAGACATTTTTTACACTCAAAAGAAAAATCAATCCATCCGTACTCAAATCAATCCGAAGCGGTATTGATAGTACGGTGAGTACGAATTTTTTTTGAACCAAGTACAGAAATATTGATTCAAGTACGGATTTTTAATCGCAAAATACTTAAGTTAAACTATGCAACAAATGGGAATTTTTTTTTTGTCCTGAATAACCACTATATTTTTTTTATCCGCTGTAGTCACCTGACTGCAAAAAACATAATTTTTTAAAATTCTATGGCAAGGTATTTTTTAAAAAATGTTTTTTCTAAAATTTGAGATTTTTGAAGGGGCTGCTCCATACATCTTATCGTAACTTTAGAACGACGTACCCGATTTTGTTATGAAATCCATCAAAATATTTTAAATTACGCCAGATTTAAGTTTATCTAATATTATTTTTTAATTTAGCCATTATTTTTGGAGTTATTAAAGCCGAAGTGGCAAAAAAAATATTTTTTTCTTGTTTTTTATAAAATTTTTGAATTCAAAAAATTCATAAAAAATTGAAATCAACAAATACTTACCAGTTTAGTACTTAAGCACAAAGCTGCATGTATAAGAAGTAAAATAAATTTTATTTAATGAAAATCCATGGACAAATTTCTGTTTTATTCCCCATAAACTGAAAGTACCTAGTTTTGACCTTTTTTATCGCAAATTTGTGTAGAGCTAAAAATCACAAAGTTTTACCTTTTTATTACACAGTATTTTTTTTAATCCTTTACTTTAATTATTTTTTCATAAAGCTGCATATAATAGAAAAAAATATATTTTGTTTCATGAAAATCCATGGATAAATTCGTTTTTTATTTTATTATTTTTTTTGCCACTTCGGCTTCAATAACTCCAAAAATAATGGCTAAATTAAAAAATGATATTAGACTTAAATCTGGCGTTATTTTAAATGTTTTGGCGGATTGCATAACAAAATCGGGTATGTCGTTCCAAAGTTACGATAAGATGTATGGAGCAGCCTCTTCAAAAATCTCAAATTTTAGAAAAAAATTTTGTCAAAAAAAACCTTACCATAGAATTTTAAAAAATGATGTTTTTTGCAGTTTGGTGATTACAGCGGATCAAAAAATATAGTGGTTATTCAGGTAATTTTTGCTTGTTGCACAGTGTTATACATATTCAATTGCGATTTCGTACTTGAAATAATCCGAAAATGAGATTGATTTTAGTAAAACTAAGATTGAATCAATCTCAAAATACGCTTGATTCAAGCATTGTAAAGTTGATTTTATCCCGAATTCGTGCTTGAAAAAACCAAAAAAGGAATTTGAAAAAAAAATTATTATGATTAATTTACTAACCCGTATTACAGAATGATAAAACACCAATATCATGCCCGATATGGTTTTTACTTTAGGAATCTATGTACATATTTAACCAAAAATATAAACTAAATGAGAAGCAGGAGCTCAAATTTACCTTTTAACCTTCGTGATACACATGAGTCTGGCCAGACCTTTTTTCAATGTGTATAGAAAATCAAAACATGTGTAAGCCGGAGGGTTAAACACAACGAAAAGTTTAATCTTTTTTTTACTTGATTTAAGAATTTTATACTTATTTCAAGAAATTCCGGGAATGTTTTGAGTACGTTTTAGTGTTATTCGTACTAGAATTTTTGAGTACGACTCGTACTTAAAGTAATCATAAAAAACTTGACTTATCCCGAGTGTTTTTCTTTCTGTATACAACATGACAACAAATATGATTGCAAATGACTTATTCTCGCTATAGTTTTCTAAGTGTGCTTGAAAATTTTTTTACGAAATTATGAAACTCACCTCCGTAGTAGAGTTAGTGAAATTGCTTCATTTAATTTGTAAAATTTCATTTTCATAAAAACAATGTTCATTGAATTAAAGAGAAAATTCAATTAAATGGATTCATTAGTTTCATAAAGCATAATTCTTGCAGTGTCCTAAAACAGGAAAAGTCTCTTTTTATTCAAGAGCTTAGCTCAAAAATTCGTTGACGTTGGTGCCGTTTACATTTTAGGTACTTTATTAGCTTTACAAAAATGTATATTACATAAATATTTTAAGCACTTTATGAATCTTTAGCTTAGCGTAACGGACAGAGCACTATGCGCCGTATGCCACGTACCGCCATTCTCTCAAAACCACATCTTGCCTTTATTAATAATCCATATTTCCGAACAGAAAATCATTAATACGGTTATTTAACTTAACGCGAGCTCCATTTCAGTTTTAAACTAATAAGTACGATAATTTTTTTTTAAATGTAATAAACGCTGTAGGTTCCGTTGTGGATTGGTCCCACTCCATATGAGATAAATTTGCTTATTTACAAGCCCGTTAAGCCAAAAATGAGCTTAATCCCTGAAGATAATATTGTCGTCTATATGTGGGGCGAATCAATAACTGATTTTATAAATAAATTTTAATGATTTGGTAGCGTTGTTTAAGCGTAAATCTATTCATGATGATTTTCTAGAGCATATTTATTTTTTTCATTTTATCAATTATAACGAGTAGTATTCTTTTATTTTTTTAATCACATCTCGACCTCGATTAATTTTAATCTAAACATTTCAGGTACACGGCGTTCTTCCTTAATAATCCTTCAACACAACATCACAGATTATATTCAGTCATTTTATTACAATCAAAAGATACGAATGAAGAAATAACTGAAACAACTTAAGAAACCACTTGAAATTTAAAAAAAGAACAACAATAAAGCGCCACTATCCAACTTGTATTATTTATTGAAATCATCAGTATTTAACGTTAAAGCAACGCCTCTCATAATTCGTACATGAACAACGGCCACAGACAACGGGCAACAAACAGTAGCAGCACCAGTAGAGGCAACTTAAGATACATTTCTAGTAAATTGATTCTGAAAAGAAAGAAGAAAATACATAAATAAATGCCGATTACAACGAGTAGATTTACACTCAGAAAAAAACTGTATGTGACGTCACGCAAATAAAATACACACAATTAAAACTCCGAGAGTAAAAAAATTGAGACTGAGAAAAAAGAAAACTTAATGATTACACTTTTCCACACACCTTCACGCGACATAATTTTCTATAAAAGAGTAACTGAAATTGCAAAACCATCAACCGCACAAAGAAATCGACAATGAATAGTTTAAGACCGAATAGTGTTTGCGATACGACTCCCCTGAAGAGGCTGGAAAGCCAGAGCAGTTGCAGTGAACCATCCTCGCCAACTTTGAATGGTGGCTTGTGTGTCGGTGCTACGACAACAGCAACAATTGCCGCCGCTGCTGCAGCAGTAACAATCGCTAATGGAGGCTGTTTGGTGGGTGTAAATGGTCTGGGTGCTACTGGTCATGGTAGTGATACAACAACTTCGTCATTGAGCACAACGACAAGTACAACATTGTCGTTGAACAATCAAAATAATCATCACATTAACAATTACAACAACAATAATAACAAAAGTGAAAAAAGTTTAAATATTTTTGGCAATTCCAGTATTGGAGGAGTTGGTGGTGTTGGCTGTGGTGGCGGCGTGATCTCTCTTGGAACAGGTGATAAACACAAAATGGAGTTGTATGGCACCCGGAAGATATGCTGTCGCCTATTGGGGGATTTGATAATACTGGCATGTGGTAAGCGATAAAATCCAGCTAAAAATACTACAAAACTATTTGTAAATAAAAATATTTATAAAATTTAATTATGAAGTGCTGAGGAAGTAATTAAAGTAATAAAAATAAATCTTGTATTTGTGCGTTTAACAAAAATGATTAACAGTGTTCAGTAGAGTTGTCAACCGATTAAGAATAATTCGATTAATCGATCAAACAAAAACAAACTCTTGTTCGAATAATTTTAAAATGGCGATTTTCGAATAACGAATGAATCGATTAATTAATGTCGATTAATTGAACAATTTTTTTTTAACACATTGACTGCCACATATTTCCGACGCGATTTTCATTGTTTCTAGCCATGTCACACAAAAGTGGCTAACGACAAATAAAATTTTATTGCAGTAATATGATGTACGGCCCCCCATGAAATTTTTGTAAAAATGGTTTCGACGCAGCTCAAAAATTAATTTAAATATATATATAAAAAAAAAAAAATTTATTATACTCAGTTAGAAAAGAAGTAAAAGAAAAATTATTTTACATATTATTCTTATAATGCAAAGACACAAATTAACACGTAATAAGGAAAAATATAGAGCAATAGAGTGTTTTCTGTCGTGCATATATGTCCGACATGGCCTTGCATTAAAAAAAAAATCGGGAGGCGTTACGTCGGACACATGCGTGCGACACTCTTATTTGTAAAACACTCTCTGTTTTTAAGCAGTAAATATTACTGGTAGTATACTGGTAGTATCTAGAGTTTTTTTTTCCCGGACTTTTTCGATTCCCGGGAAAGCGGGAAATTTTTTTAAATTTCCCGGGATCCCGGGATCCCGCTCCATATAAATAATACAAAGTAAATTTTGTTATTAATTAATGAAAAAAACTTTTATTAAAAAAAACGTAAGGGAACTTGTTTACAAAGAAAGTAAAAGAAATGGTTCAATACTAAAAAATTTATTGAAGATTGAAATAGCAACTTGAGTTATTATTACCTCACGCCTTTATTCCCTATTATTATGCTTTTATTCAGAATTATTATGTTCTGGATACAAAATAAAAAGATAACATAACAATTTAATTCATAAAACAATAATAAGAACAAAATAAAGATTAAGGTACTCAAGATATGAGATCAAAAAGTTAATTAATAAAATAGATAAAATATTTTAAAGAAATATATAACATTTTTTAACAACTTAGGAAATAACTTTCTGACACACTCAAAGCGCTTAGTAAGTCTTCAAAAAGTATATTCCTGATTTTATTTACTAATTATCATGTCTCCTAAAAATGTCGTTCATTTTTTACCGAGGTGGGACAAATAGTTAAAAGTGCACCGTTGTAGCATGCTTCGGATTCACAATCAGAAGCAATTTTTTCTTTTTTATAAGCAACGTCTATATCAGTCAAATGTATGTCCAGGTTTATGCAAAAAAAGCATCAAACGGACTGCTTCTTACAAACCTTTTTATTTTAATAGGTCCATTTGTAATCTTAAGGACAATGTGTTTTTCAAGTTGTATGTTGTAGTATCTTACACGAGTTTCCAAAATGTTATTTTATTTCGGTTTCCCCGCACTTCACGGGTATATAAACCAACACAAATTGAAATTGAAAATTTGTGTTAATCACCTAATAAACATATCGCTCCTTCATTGCATCCCTTGAGGGAAGCGAACTGACACCAAAGTAGTTCCGTGATAGGTCTTTGGTGGTAGGGACCGGTTCTAGTTCTAACACTTTATATGAATAAGAAATATCACTTTTACATGGGGTTGTCATTGGAGGGGCTCAATTGACACCAGTCACAGATCTATTCTCAATGAACGGGCTTAATGTCAATTACTAAAATATAGTATTATTTCAATAAAACAAGTCCTAGAATTAAATTCAAGAACTAAATTTAAGAAAGTAGCAAAAAATGTGTCACAGCACCGGTGAAGACTGTACTGTAATTCATTACTTTTTCTACCTTTTTGTTCTTCATAAACCAGTTAAGGGATTGGTTCTTCTTTCACTGGTCATGAGTCCTTTCTTTTTCTACTAGTTCTGTTTTCACAAATCCCAGGACCAATCTGTTGGACCAATTGACACAAATTTCCCGAAGGATCATAGTCATATCTCAAACTGAACTGAAGTTGTAGCGAAATATATCTTTAAGTCGGTACATTTTGAAAACTTTAATCGCATTTTGCCAAGATCGTTTGTTTTTGTAGATATGACTATGTTGCAATAAAGGAGCGATATGTTTGATTTCTCCTATTTTTAAGACTTGTCCATGGACAATGAAAATTTACTACCTGCATCTTATTTTGAATTAATGTACTTTATTAACTCTTCACTTCACTAAATGTAATAATTATCAACTGTTGCACTGCCCATTCTGCTTTTAGTAGATTTATTGCATCAGGAGACATTGATTTAAATACATGTACTCACTTCTTGTAATTGATCTAATCCACAATCCATCCACAGATGCTAATTTTTAGAGAATAGAAAACTAAATTTCAAAGTATAAATAGCTATTTTCTGGCATTATGAGGAATTTTTTATTTCCCGGGATCCCGCAAGAAAAATCCCGGGAAAACGGGAAATAAAATAATTGAAATTCCCGGGATTTCCCGTCCCTAGTAGTATCCAATATTGACGTTTTCGTAGATAAAACGCAAAAAAATGCTGTGGCATCTTATTTGCTGAAAGTGCCTTGGCAGTCAATGTGTTGAAATAAATTAAATAAAAGCTTACAATTTGATTTATTCTCATACGTTTTTAGTGATTTTATACGAAATGCAGGAAAAGTAAAAATATTATAGCCATAGCCCCGATTGTAATTAATCTCAATGTTTAGTAAGCGAAATCCGTGCTGAGCTCTAATAGTATTCCAAAAATGAGTTTTATGTTCTTTTTAAACGCATCATTGACAAACAATTGTATCAGCGGTTTTCTCTTTAACTCAAACTTTTAAAAATTTTCAAGAAAGAGGATGTTTTACTTTCGGGTGAAAAATAAGAAATAAACAAAAAGTTAAAAAAATAAAGAACACGATTTAAAAAAATGCCGAACTTGTTCCAGTGGAAAAATAAAAATTGGAAGAGACAGCAGCAGTTGTTCTATAGAAGAAATTGTATGCAGAAGTTTGGCTGAAGATGGTAGGTCTGCAAACGCCTTTCGAAAATTCAAAGTAATATCGGATAATTTAAGAATTATGGGTTTTAAGATTCCTTTAAGTAATACAACGATATGGAGTTTAGATGAAAAGTTGTACGCATCAAGAAGGAAAATGTCATAGCGGATTTGAGAAAAACTAAAGAAGAAAATGGAAGATTTTCCATAGTTGTATTTAAAATACGTAATGTTTTTGTAAAAATATTTTTCTTTATTCGTTATTTTCATCGATTAATCGAATAATTTTTTAGATGTTATCGTTTGATCGAACGAACAAAAACAATTATTTGAATTATTCGAACAAAGGTAAAAGGCAAATAATCGACAACTCTAGTTGTTCAGGAAATGTTGGGTAGTAAATAAACGAAATTAGTTTTTACGTTTTTAGTACCTAGCGTTTTGTCGTACATTGTTTAAAAAAATTTAAGAGATCCTTCACATGTCTAAAAAAGCCAATTTTTAAGCTTTTCTTAAGCAATAGACAGCTTAATGGTCAAACTGAAGTGATTGGGGTTAAAATTCTGTTCATCCCCTCAGCTTATAAGTACAGCTATAAAATAGAAACACAATTTAACAAACATGTGTATAATGTGCTGATGTGACGTTAGAAAATGTGTACCAGAATGACGGACCTGTGCAATGTGATATCTTGTTTTCTTTGTATCATGGTTTATCCCGGTTAAGAGGATTCTCAAGTAATCAAGTTGGGTTATTAACACTGGGATAACATTGAGATAATGTTATCCAGAATGTTAACATTTTATTTTATATTCACGCTTCAATAATAATTTGAGGAATTCGTTTTGAAAAAATGTTAAGGACAAAAAACTAATAAAGGTCGGAATACATTTTATCCCCCTAGGGGCGACTCCTAGGCAGTTTTGGGACTTTTTCAGCATATATGATTTATATTCTTGATATGTATTTAAGAAAAGATCCCATAACTGCCAAGGAGTCCCGCTAGGGGAATACAATGTATGACAATCCTCCATTAGTTTTTTGTCCTTAACATTTTCTTAAAACACACTTGCCCCTTATCACCATCCATTAGGGGGCTTCCATACAAATATAGCGGCTTAATGAAATTCTTAAATTTGGCCCCTGCAGCGCCTAGGATGCCCCTTGACGGGTCATATGTATGACCAACCCCACTTTATTTTTCATCCTCGTCAGTTTCTAACATACCTACCCGCTATCACCTTCTTAAGAGGGCTACACAAAATTTTCAATACAGGCTAGAAACATATCGAAGAAAAAGTCCCATAATTGCCAAGGAGTCGTTCCCTAAAGGGAAAAATGTATGACCGATTTTTCAACCCCTTAGGGACTCCCATACAAATATGGAGTTGTATGATATTCTTAAATTAATCAAACATTTTTCAGCTTTTGTTAATAAAATCAAAAGTTGTAGACAGAGTTTAATCATTTATGCCTTGTTTTGCTTGGAACTTTGTTTTCTATAGGTGTAACAAAATTGAAGCACAGCTGTATTTTCCAATTTTTTTTTCCAAAATTTGTGTTAATTGACGTAAACGTTTAGAGCGTTGCGACAATTTCAAGTCAATGACCTATTAAAATTAATTCTCCACTGATCGTGGTGATCGGTATGATTAACAATCAACCATCAAAACCTACGTCAAACTAATGTCAAATTAATTTAAAAAAATTCTGCTGTACGTAAAATTTTCCCCAGGGAAAATTGCAAACAAATGCTTTTAGGCAGGAAAATTTTTTTTGCAGAGTTTTACTTTTCTCAGGAAAAGATACTTTCGGGGATAACGTGGTAGTTGTGGTTTGAACCAAAAGTCGAGGGAAGGGAGATCTTAAAAAGCTTACTTTGAGGGCTGACTTTTTCCACGTGTGGGAAAGTTCGGCCTGTGAGCCGATCTCTCGTTGTGCCGTTGCTATTCAACAGATATTGCTAGCATCTTTTTTTATTTCCCTTGCAAGTCCATGTCGGTTATCGCTCTATACATCGACTGCAGGAAGGCGGTAATTTCTTTATGACTTTTCTTAAATCTTTAATATCGGTTGTTTTGATACTGACTTTATCTGTTGGATCTTCTTCATTATAAGATGTATGTAGGTATTGCAAATGCCCTGACAAATATTTGCTATCGATTAACATTTTATAAAAAATTTTTACTTGTTATCTATGATTGTCTTCTTCCTCATACATGTATGACCTACTGACAGTTCTTAATGCTACAATGTTATTGATTTAACTCAAGTGTGTCAATATAAAAATATCAACAGACAAGTTTTTCTTTGAGTAATATTTAAAAATTAAACAAAGTAGAACAAACAATTAGTTTTCCAAGTATGTTTTGCTTAAAAGAATATTGTAAAAGACGTAATTTGTAGAGTAATTTTATTAAAAAAAAACTATTGGGTTTGCGTCCCTTTACTAATAAATATTTTACAGTTTTTGCTTTCCTAAGTCTTAGTCATTTTTTTAAACAGTTAAGCTAGAGGCCCACACAACGCGCCTTCGCGCTCAAGTTACATGCCAAGCTTTTTACGAGGCATCACCGCAAATAAAATAAAATTTAACTTGTCAAATTCAACTGATTTGTTCGAACGCCGCTTGTGACGCTTAAAAAGTAGGTACATTGACCTATTTTTCGCATTCAACGTGTCCTATGCTTTTCTGCATGCAACTTACTATGTACAACTACATTAGCGAAGTTCAGTATTTGGCTTGCAACAACAACAACAAAATACAAAGAGTTTCCGTTAGATTTAATTAAATTGCAATTCATGATCATGATCCTTCTCTTGTTTGCCGATGCATAGAATGCAAAAAAAAACGTAGAACGCGTAATGTGGAAATTCAGTTTTGTTTACTTATGTTTATCAATAATTTCTTTCATTGAATACCAATGATGTTTTTGTTTAGTGTTCCATAAACAATGATTCATAAGCAGTTTGTTATGTTAACCATCTTTTGGGGTTTTAATAACATGAAGTATAATTAAATGAAAATCATAAATTGATTTTAAAATTATATTTATTACTTTCATTGAATTTTTTATTAAAAATTTTATTAAAAATTTTATTTGCAATTTATTGTATTTATTAATTAATTATTCTATTACTTTAATAGTTTTTACGCTTTTACTTTCATTCACAAAATAGAGAGATAGAAAGAAAAAATAGCCAGTAGATGTGTTCGCATCAGTGTTACCACCACTGAACAAAAAAATGCTATACGACTGTTTAATCAAGATTGTTCAAAAATTGCACAAACAACTTTTTTTTTGGCAAATTTTTGTACTCTGCTGTAACATAAAACCAAACATAAAACTGGTGGCAGAATGCACCGATTGCAAATAAATTTGGCACAACTTGGTTTTATATGACAAGAGATTATGCTGGAAATAAAGCTGGGTCGAACGACGAATTTCGCCCTACATCAAGAATTTTTCAGCAAAAATTCGCTTAGAAAATTCTTTGTTTGAAGCATAAACACTGAGTCACATAGAATGGCTTGTACTTTATACCTAGCTTTTTTTCAACTGACAACTAAGTTAATATACGGTTATTCTTATGAGCTTATGTTATTGCAAGCTATCAGTTTATTTTTTGATTTGTTTTAATTTTGTTTTTTGTGTAGTGTGTCAGCAGAAATAAATTAAAATGCAAAATAATATAAATAAACTAAAATTAAATAAATAAAACGGAGAACTTTTATTCTCCGTCTTAGTATAGCGGTCTGGCCCAAAATCTTCGACCTCTATCCATTATATCAAACCACATCCGAGCTTTATAAAGCCTAGTTAATTAAAAGAAAACATCAAAATAACCTCGAATTCTATTGAAAATCTGTGTATTTTAATTAAATTTTGTTTAAAAAACGGTCCCTCCTCCGTTGTTACGTTAGTGTCAGTTAAAGAACGCGAAGTACGACGGATTCTATGTGCGTCGCTCTTAATATCGATGAATAACTTACAGCTTTTATAAGTGATAAAGTTTTTTTGTTTTTTGTGTTAAGAGATAAAAATACTGACCCCATACACAGAAAAAATTTTTTAGGCCAGTAAAAGAATTAATCAAAAATAAAATCAGTTTTTATAAAATATTTAATCAGGTGAATTAAACTTTTAATCAAGTGAATTAAACTTTTAATTGAAATATTGTCAATTAAACATTTTATACACTTGATTAAAAAGTTTAATTCACGTTATTAAATATTTAATTAAAACTGATTTTATTTTTGATTAATTCTTTTACTGGCCTAAAAAATTTTTTCTGTGTATTAAAAGAATAGAACTTAAAAAATACAACATTAACAAAAACACAGCTCAAAACTATATTTATAGCTAACCATGCACTTTTCATTTTTTTAATACATACTATTAAAAATAATTATTACTTAACAACTTAAACCAAACAAGTCCACCACACCACCACAAGTAAAAATATAAATAAACCTAACGCAGAGCTTATTATTCACGCTATTTTCGCTTTACGCAATGTGTTCTGTTTATGACGACGAAATTTCGTCGTTAATAATTTATCGGTCGTTCCAGTTGTGTTTAAAGCATTAAACTACCAACTTAAGTAGGTTAAAAACGTTAATAAACTTTTAGTATTGTAATAAAATTTGGTCCAATTTCGCTTTATATGACTACAAATCCTTCCATCAATAAGAGGAGCGAAGTTGATTTAACGATGTCGGTTTGTCCGTTGAAATAGGATTTCCGAAGACCCGAGATACGATGGGGACTTGGTACTTATATATTTATGTCATATATAGTCCGGAATTGTTTGCTAATGAAATCAGCCCGATTGGTCTACAAAGGGCTGAGTCATGACCAAAAAACCACGACTGCCGCTAATTTTACCCAAAACTCCCTTAAAAATCTTAAGAACGGTATTTATATAACTTTTTCGTGACAAGCTGGGCACATGGCGTTTTTTTAGATTGGCTCTGGTTTTCGGGATATACCGTTATTACGAAAATGGAGGAGGTTGCACAACATATGTTCGCGTAACTCAAAAACGGTTTAGTTTATTGAAATTACTTAAACAAAAAAATTTCCTTTAAGAAAAGTAATATGAGCAGTCGTTTTTGAAACATAATTTATCAAAATTTCGAAATTTTTGTTAAAAAATGCAGCTAGGCTTCTTATTTTGCAGACAAATAATAAACGAAGCTGCAAACAAAACAAGCCATAAATGATAAAAATCTGTAACCAACTTTTGATTTTATTCACAAAAGTCGAAAAATTTTAATTAATTTAAGAATTTCATAAAACGCAATATTTGTATGGGAGCCCCCCTAAAAAGTGGAGATAAAGGGCAAGTATGTCTCGAAAAAATGTAAAGGACAAAAAACTAATTGAGGTCGGTCATACATTTTATTTTTCTAGGGGCGACCCCTGGGCCTTTATGGGACTTTTTTTTCAATATATTTCTAGTCTGCATTGAACATTTTGTATGGGAGCCCCCTTAAAGAATGGTGATAGCTGGTAGGTATGTTCAAAATAAATGATTGAGATAAAAAATAAAGTGGGGTCGGTCATACATTTGACCTATCTAGAGGCATCCTAGGCGCTGAAGGGCTAAATTCAAGAATTTCACTAAACGGCCATATTTGTATGGGAGCCCCCTAAGGGGTGGAGATATACTCCTAGGGGCGATTCCTTGGCAGTTATGGGGCTTTTTCTTCAATATATTTCTAATCTGTATTGACTATTTTGTGTGGGAGCACCCTTTAGGAATACGATAACTTATATAAGGGTGCCCTCGTTCATCAGCAAAAGGGTTGCGGGTTCAATTCCCACCAGATACTATAGTCTGTTTTACTGCAACGGACTGAAGGTCTTCGTTACTTTTGCATCTTTAATCTAATCTAATATAATAATATAAACTCACTTAGACATAATGGTGATGTAAAGGTAAACACTTTTAACATATATTAGTTCTATATAAGATTATATTAATTTTTGTAATAATTATGTTGAGGCGCCCTCTAAGGAAATGCTTTTAGATCAGGGGGACGATTTTCTTGATCTCGACATGCTGTAGGGTTTTTACTATTGTGAATGCCGCTAAGAAAGGTTGACAGCGGGAATTCGCCTTAAGTTCAGTCAAAAAGTTTCTAAGCGCCATTACAGTTTTGTAAAAATTACATACCAGTGCACTAGCTCTATTTTTCTTTAATAAATAAAAGTTTATCACGTTAAACCACACCGACTTTATTAATTATAAACTTTGTTGAACCGTGAGTATCTTTATCTCTTACCAAATCTAAATTCTTTACGATTTGGTTTTTTGCTTTTGAACCCCGTTGAAAAGTCAGCAACAAAGGTTGCAAATTTGCTTAAAGTAAAAAACACAAAATATTCACAAAAATGGAATAAGTTTAAGGTATCCAAAAAATGCAAAAGCAGTGCAATTTTGAAATAATTATTAAAGAAAGTGGCAACACTGGTCGGTTCTTTTGCTTTTAAATAAATGTGTCGTTATCTTCATCATTTATTCTCGATTGAACTTTTTGCACTTTGCTCGTGATCTTAAAAAACAACAATAACAATAACATTTATTAGTTGTTGTATGAGTATTTTATTTAAATTTATTTTCATATGAGTATTAATTAAATGAATACATTGTTAAACTATGAGAAAGAAATATTTGCAGAGTTGCTTAATTTTCTTTGGATGGTTTGTCTTGAAAAAACGATTTGAGAATTGCTGAAAACATGAAAATGGGATGTTGTGGAGAATTTGACGTTCGATAAAATTAGATTGGTATCTTTGAAGTTAACAGATACCATCTAAGTATACTAATCCGTTGCGAACTAAATTGATCTAAGGACTATTTTGCTGCCTGTCCATGTAAACGAAAATGAAGAGATAATCGCATCAAATTTAAAACAGAAGCTTTAATTGTTATAAGGACGAAAATAATGACGATCCATCCATTTTTCCACCTAATCTTCACACAAATAATTTCTCGAAATGAAAATGTTCCTTATATGATGGTATTCATTTGAAATTCTTTCTTAAAAATATTTTAAAGTTACACATTTTGCTAGATTGGGTCCATATTTGCTTTCATATAAGACCCTTTCCTGAACACCTCTTTTACTGCAATATAGGTTTGGGATAAAAATTGACACAAATAGTCTTTATGCAAGTCGTAGACATTTAGTGGATGTGGACAGCGACTGACAACACAGTGCAACACATAAAATGCAAACTCCTTCTGTTGTAGAATTTCTTAAAGTACTTATCGAATCTAACAAAACACCAATTGGGTTTTGAAAGTTTAAGCTTCTGTTCGGATTTTCGATATTTTAACAATTTTAAGGCATTAGATGCAGGTTTTTCGGGTAAGTTTGTTTTGCACTTGTTGCCCTTAGCTTGAATTGTGCCGAAGACAGGAAACAAAATTCCAATTGGCTTCCGAGATATAGCCGAGAGAAAAATTGCATGCTCTTCAGAAAAATCAAGTCTTAGCCAAAAATATACATGAAGCCATCAAATCCGATTAGCAGCTAAAACGAGCAAAACCCAAACGGGTTTTTTTTAAAGTTTAAAAAAGTTTTTCGAGAAATTCCACACGAGAAGAAGTTTGCTTTCGACAACTTCAACAATGTTGCACTCTGTAATATGTGTTAAATTATTTTTATGAAAGTCTAAATATCAGTAATCTTTTTTGTGGTTTTGTGGGGTTATTGTATGGGGGACTTGTCCCTACTGTATTAAGCAAAATAAGCCACACAAGTATCTTGGCAAACACACACTTCGTTTTTTCTTTCAAATAAACAACACAAGCATATGTCGTACAAACATTATTTTTTCAGTTTGTTTTTGTTTTCAATGAATACATATGACGATTATGCTGCGGTATTTGAAGCACTTAAAGGTTGGAACGTATTTCTTATCCTCGCCAAAAGGAGATTTCAGACTCATTCTTTGTTTTTAGCTCACCCCGATATGACGTTCGCAAAATATTTTTTTATTACCATTTCTTTGTTAATATAGTCCTCGTTTGTTTTTTATTCTGTTGCTGAAACCGGAGTTTAAAGACTAACTCTAGTTTCCACAAAGATTGTAGACTTTTATAAGGTTCAATAAATTCTGTTAAAAATTAGTTTTCCTCGTTCTGATTTTTCTTCTTCCACTTCTTTGCTCATCAAAGTTTTCACTGAAATGACTACATTTAGCCAATATTCAACATGTTGATAAATGTTAAAAATTTTTTAATATTTCCACAAATATTTGTCCAGACTAGCAAACACTCCAACAAACAACAAAAAATGTTTGCACAAACGCACAATAAATTTGACATGTTTTCCATGCAATTTGTGCGGTTTATTTGTGGCCTTTTCCTTATTTAATTCTGCTAAGGAGGCCTTTGTCGGATTTACGAAACTTTTTAAAAGCTAAATTTTTTCGAAAAGTTCTGTATAGTGTCTTATAGTCGGGTTAGTCCGACTGTTAATATATACAAACGGGAAACGTTTCTCATAACTTTTGCTCTATATTTCTACAACCAGTACAAGGTTCAACATGCAGTTTTGGTCTCATACTGTTCGTATTGTAAAAATGATACTAAAGAAATTAGTTCAAAGGGTAAAATGTGTGTTTAACGTTTAAACTAGACTTGAAAAAATTGTAATCTCGCACGAAAAAAAGTACAAGCTCTAACTGATACGTTTATTTATTTATGCAAAACAAAGAATCAACTAAATAAATTTCATTTCTTTTTCAAAGCAAAATTAAAAATAGGGGAAATCACAACAAATTCATTCGCTTACGCTAAAAAGGGAAAGAAATACTCGAATGCGTTACTGAAAAGCATAAATTTTTTCGTAAAATTTTTAAAAATAAATCTAAAAAGTATCGTAAAATAAATTAACGTTCAGCTAAATATTACGGACAACGTTTGTTTGTATTTGATATTTATTATTGAAAAAAAAAAAAATAAATTAAACTCTAGGGGGAGATGGATAAATAAATGTAAATTATTTAAACGAACATTCAGTTTTACAAAATATTTTTTTTTCAACCACAATAAAACAAAAAAGAACAAGAAATATTTATAAAATTTAATGAATGTTTTGTTTAGATGTGGAGCATGGCTGGAGTACACTTTTGATTAAATAAACAATGAAAATGCGCAAAAATATTCATACAATCAAAACAAATCGAGGTTTATTTAGCTTGTATTTTATTTTATTCGAAATACTCTATAAACAAAAACAAAGCAACAAAACAAAATTAAATGATGTCTATTTAGAGATAAATGGATAGAAATAATTTACCTTGGTCTTAATTAAACCCCATAAAGGGAAATTAAGGGAATTCTTGATAAAAATATTTTCTTGCATGATGTGTATTTTAGTATAACCATCTCTGGGTTCAGAAAATTGTACAGCGTTTCGATTCTGCACACAGCATTAATGAGTCTACGATCACTTTAAATTCTAAAGCATTAACCTAAACCTGATATAAAATTTAATATCATTTAAATTTTTTTTCGGCTATAATTTAATCGTGACACCATTGGTTATAGGATATTTACCGCAGTGGGAATTATTGTCAAGCGATTTTCGAGCAAAGCTATGTTAACACCTAAAACTGCACGTAACCACAAGTTTGAAACGATTTTTTGCTAAAGCTATGTTCACATCTATCACCTACACGTAACCACAAGTTTTATTAAACAATTTTTTGCTTTTGCATTTGCAAAACGTTTGCTAGACCAAACATCATTTAAAAGTTTCTAAATTACATTATACAGTGCTAATTTAAATCGTTTTAGTGAAAATGTTGTAGAGCGAAGAAGTAGAAAGAGAAATCATGACTAGAAGAAAAGTTTTTCATTAGAATTAATTGAACAAATTTTTAATTTTGTTTGTGTCGTTTATTTGAAAACGAAAAGCCATTAAGGCACTTGAATAATGTTTAAATGTTCTGATAATAAAATACAGTTTTTTAGGTTGATTCGGTGAAGAAGTTTCCGCAGCGAATTCTAAAGTGCCTTACATTTTTACATTTTAAAATTAAGATTTTTTAATTATTAGCGGAGTTTATTATTAGTCTTGCAAAAGTGCAAATGAAAAATATCGTAGCTCAAAGAGTTTTCGTTAGATTTCATTGAAGTGGTACGATATTTTGCATTTGCTCTTTTGCAAGCCTAATATTGAACTCCGCTATTGTACAAACATGTATAAGTTAACATAAGTATTATTAAAGTTTAAATATGCAAAAAAGACTGGAAATTATAAGATATAAGCGTTAAATTTAATGTGTGTATGCTTTTAAATAGTGCATATATATTTGGCACCACCTTTTGTGAACGCTCGGCGAATATAATGCTGCGCTATTGGTCTTTAATTTTAGACGGTTCTCTTACCCAGTACCTTAAGAAACATTCCTTAGCTTTCATGAAGTTTATTTAAGATTTACTTAATGCTTATGTAACTATCTTATCAAAAAGTTGGAGATAATTTTGTATTAAATGACATAAAAAAATGTTTAGCAAGTTATCCAACTTTTGCATTTCACTTCTGAAAAATTGTTTGCTATTCAATACTATATAAGAATTTAAGCAAAATATAACTTATTTAAGACAAGAGTAACGGTGTTAATACGCACTCGGTGCGAAAATTAATAAAAAATCTTTGAATAACGAAAATCACAACTTTTCGATAAAATTGATTTTATTATTGAAAAAGTCATGTGCGTTTACTAATTAATTAAAACTCGAGTGTACAAAAAGACTAAGAAAGTTATTGCAGACTCAGAAAACGGGTTCTCTGGAAAAATATCTTAAGGAACTTGATGCAACCCCACAATCAGACAACTCATTATGGCGTGCAGCTAGAAATCTAAAAAGGCCAGTTGTCTCTAATCCACCATTAAGAAACTTAAATGGAAGTTGGGCAAGAAATGATGTTGAAAAGGAAATCTGTTTGTCAATCATTAGAAAAACGTATTTACGCCAAATATATCTCACGATATTGCGGTCGAGTTACCAACTGTTGCTGCTAGAGCAGCTGTTCCCCTAAGATTTGAGATAAGAGAGATCGAAAAGGCTATTTGGTATTTAAACCTGGTTTTGATAAAATCAGCAACAAAATGCTTTTGGAGCTACCCAGCATAGCAAAGAAAATTATTCTTTTAATTTTTAATGCTATTTTACGTCTTGAATACTATTCTCAAAAGTGGAAGGTTTCCTTAGTCACCATGATACCTAAACCAGGAAAGGATCACACAAAAGTTGGGTCATATAAGCTTACTTTCTAATATATCAAAGCTGTTTGAGAAGCTGTTAGCGTCAAAATTAACCCCAATTTTAAATGATAATAGATGTATTCCTAACCACCAATTCGGCTTTAGAAGAAAACACAGCACAATTGAGCAAACCCATCGTATAGTAAACGCAATAAGAAAAGCCTTTGAAGAAAGAAAATATTGTTCCGCTCTCTTCATCGATGTTTCTCAAGCTTTTGATAAAGTCTGGCATGAAGGCTTATTACATAAATTGAAGCTAAACTTACCAGTAAACACACACAAGCTGTTAGAAAGCTACTTAGTCGGTCGAAAGTTTATTATTAAAGAAGATGATTATTTAAGCTCTCCTTAGCTAATTGACGCTGGAGTCGCTCAGGGAAGCATCCTGGACCCACTTTTATACTTAATATATACTTCGGATATGCCAATAAACAACTACACCCAAACTTCAACATTTGCTGATGATACAGCTTTTCTAAGCGTGCACGAAAACAGTCAAGAAGCATCTCGATACCTACAGGATCATATATTTCAACTCGAACTATGGTTAAAGCAATAGAGGATAAAGATCAATGAGCAAACATGCATACATATAATATTCACCTTGCGTCGGGAATCATGCCCCCCCATTACAATCAATAATCAAATAATTCCTCAACATTCGCATGTAAAATATCTCGGTATACATCTGGATCGGCGATTAACGTGGAAATGCCATATAGAGGCAAAATTAACTCAAATGAAACTAAAAGCCATTCAAATTCATTGGCTTATTGGTAGAAATTCTGTCCTTAGTCTCGACTGCAAACTTCTTTTTTACAACTCAATCTTAAAGCCAATCTGGTGCTATGGTATTCAGTTATGGGGCACTGCCTCGGCCTCTAATATAGAAAAAATTCAAAGGCGCCAAAATAAAATTCTTCGAATAATCACAGCTGCCCCTTGGTATGTAAAAAACTCAAATATTCACAAGGATCTTAATGTTCCATTAGTCAAAACTATGATTACGAAGTATGCAGTAAAATACTTAAAAAGGCTCGAATTGCATCCGAACCCACTAGCATGATATATTTTAAATGATAGCGGCCACACTCGCTTAAGAAGAAGAGACACTGCAGCACTTATCCAATTAGATGAGCGATAAACACCTATATAAGTGAACAGAACCCGTGATGAAAAAAATTTCTGGCACTGGCAGGACATAAAATAACGTATTAGGTTAAGATTTGATTAATTATTATTAGTTCATATTTAATATATGAAGATACATTAAATAAATAATGAGAAAAAAAAAACATAGTATGTTACTTTAACGATATTGTTTTCACCTAAAACTGTATTTAGGTGACATTAGTCCTTTATTAAGAGGCGACAACCATATTATGGTTGCCTCCGAAAATAATTAGAAATATTGTGTTTACCACTTATAAAACTGTGCTCGAATTTGACACTTTTTTCTGTCAAGCGGGGCATCCGTCGGATTAACCTAATTCGACTACGCTGAATCCAGTGGTGCTAACAGTTTTTTTTTAAGGTTAGCTCTTGTTTTCGAAATATGCCGTTATTTCGAAAATGAAGCAGGATGCGTAATATATATTCGTGTAACTCATAAACTGTTAGTTAAAAAAAAACGAAACTCCCCAATAAAATTACCCTTAAGTAAGACTAAACTTATTTTTAATTTGTGCAGTCGTTTCAGAAACTTAAATATTTTTTGGAAAAAAAAAATTATTTTCTTTAGCAAAATTTCGAAAGTTTTATCAAAGTTATTTTTGGGAATACAAAATTTATTATTAATAAGATTTCCGTATGACGTGCTTAATTCCCAATTTTTCATATTTGATAAATACACTGAAATTTATTGTTGAGGGAAAGCTAGCTTCTATGCGCATTTCACTGGTTGCTTAGGCCAGATCAGTAGGAAAACTATAAAACCTTAAAGCGAATAAGAATTATAAACACTCAAAATCTTACTTATAACAATATCAAAGCTTATACAAAACACCAACAATAAACAGTGAGTTTATCCCTTCTTACATTCCCCTACAATTGTTTGGGTTTTTTCTGACTCGAATTGTAGTTTTAAGTGGGTAAAAAGAAAAAACAAAGTTAAAAACAAATTGCTTCATTTTATTGTTGTCGTAGGAAAACAACAAAAACAACTAATTTTTGTTTTTTAAAACAGCATAAAATTATTTTCCAAGCTTATAAAAATTTCAACTGTATTAAAAAAAAAAATTATTAAAATAAGCATTAATAAAAATTGTATCAACAATATAACACATTTTGCGCCACAATATATTAGTAAATTAAGGCGTTACTTTTCATTAAACACAAAATTAGTTTTTTGTAATTTATAAAATTTTGAACAATTTTTAAGAATTTGGATTCTGGCAACACTGTTATAACTTAATATTGAAAGAAAAAATTATTTTTTTTAAGTATCTTTCTGTTTCCTTTAATATAAAAGATTTAATTGCAAAATATAATATTAAATGATAATTTTGTTATGTTCCCATTAGAATACTGCTGTAGAATCCCCCCAGGATAAAAACAGCCAATTAATTTTCTTCTTAATTTAATATCACTATTTGTGCAATTTTTGTACTAGAAAAAAATATATTTTACTACCGTCTTTTTTTACTCACAACCGATTATCTGTAAAAAAATTTAAAAAAATTTTAATTAAGGAGAAATCATCATTTCAATTTTTATAGTTCAAAATGTTATAGTCAATTGATTATAGACACGTTTTTACACTTGCAGTTTTATGAGTATGAGGGTTTTGAATAACTTAACCATTAAACTTGAATACCAATGAAAACTAGTTAAATTAAATACATATTTAAATATTTTAACTAATTGATTATTAATTTTACTCATTAGTAGTTTGCTTTTTCAAGTTTTAAAATCACTACTATTATTAACAATTTAATGTAGCAAAGACTTAAATGAATGAATTCTTTTGAAAATAACTAGCCGAAAAACTTTAATTGGTTTAAAATATTTATGTTGAAAATTTTTTTAAGCTTTTAATCATCAACTTGATTTTAACCTTCATTCCTCCTGTTTAATATTTTGTTTAACTAATTCTTAGATTAATTCATTCATATAAAATGCGAAATTTATTTAAGGAATACATTTTTTAAAATTCTTTTCTAATTCATTTTGAATGTTTTCGAATAAAATCTAATTATTTTATTCATTATCAAGATTTTGTTGTGTGCTAAATTCCCAATTTTTATTTTTGATAAATACACTGAAATTTATTGTTAGGGAATAAGCTAGTTCCTATGCGAATTTGACTGGCTGCTTAGGCCAGATCATCAGGAAACTTTTCCCAAACATTTTCGAAAAGCTAAGGATATTATACAAAAAAAATTGTAAAGCAAATGAGAATTACAAACACTTAAGGCTTATTTGCAACGATATCAACGCTTAAACAAAACACCAACAATAAAAAGTGAGTTTATCTTTTTCTCATCGAATCAAATTTATTGAACAAATTTCCATATAAAATTTTTATTCAGTCTACTAAGAATTAATTAATTTAAAACTATTATAATTTATATATGTAATTTAGTTCAATCTCTACTGATCGGACACCAAAGAAACTATTGCAATATGTCCGTACAAGGGAGATATCCTCTCACATTAATTTAATTCTTTTGTAATTGAACGCCGATGAGACTAAGCAACAGTGTCCGTCTATAAGAGATGTTCGCTTAAGGAACTTGTCAGTTTGGGAAAATTATAGTGTAAATTGAATTTGAAAAAAATTGAAACAACTCAAGAGAAATTTATTATTTTGAATTTATCATATAACAATATAAAAAAATATGGATGCCCCCATTGGCTAGTTGGCAGTCGCACCAGAAACTATGGTCGATTACACTACAAAGGGCTGAAGGTAAAATACGATTTGTATGTAGATAATTGTATTTGTAATATTCAATAAATTAGTAAATACAAATATTAAATTCTAATTGGTTAAAAAAATTTATCCAATAGCATTTCAAAGAATTCATTCTTTCAAGGCCATGAAATAAAGAAATCGTATGACAGCAAGAAAATTATTAACAATTTGCTTTGATTTTTGTGCACTATAAACTTTTTATGTGTTTTCTGATGGAAATGATTGGTTTTAATTAAACTTTTTCAATTGCTTTTTGAGGCATGATATTTTTGTTGGTTTCTTTATACCTTTTGATCATTTTGGCGGAGATACATTTAATCTAGAAATTAAAATTGATATGAAATGAGATCAATATATCGAGCCTTTACCGCAAAAAAGCTTAAGCGACATCAAATATAGTTTAAGTTTTTTTTTTTTTTTGAAATATGTAAATGACTTTATTGGCGACACTTGCATCATCTCATAAGATATCTTGGTCACTTAAGGTACCGTTACGAATTTATAGCAAAAACAAGTTTATCATAAGCGACAAGCTTCGTACAAAATTTTTTTGAAATAAAATGAAAAAAAAAAATTCTCCTGTTAAAATTTGCTTTTGTCGCTTAAGCTTTTTTTGCGGCAATGACTCGATATAATTACTTTTCTCTTATAATTGTCAAAATTAAAAAAAAAAAAATTTCATTTATTTTCGTAATTAATTCATAACTGAACCCGAAATTTGAATTTTATTTTGGGTGCTCCAGAAGAGTAGTTAGTCTTGGTTCACACCAAGGCGAATTAACTAGAAGGGTAGGTCAACTCTACAACAACACTGCTCCTGTAGTCGGATTGTAAAAAATATTGCTAGTAAAAAAAGGTTCGTTTAAATATAAAAACTAGTTTGTATACAAACTTTGACAAGTCGACCACCGAAAAAAAAACACCATATGTTGACTTGACCCCACCTTCTAGTCAATTCGCCTTGATTCACACTATAAGAGTTTTCTTTCAGAAAGTCTGAGTGTGTTGGTGAGAGGGGGGGGGGGGGGGGGGGGGGAGAACATGATATTCATCCCACTCGTCTCACCAATAACCTCATACTTTCTAAATAAAAGCAGTGTCGCAAAAGGCAGAACTGCAAAGAATTCTGATGATGAGAATGTGGTTATTCTCGAAACATGTAAATTCGACCTGAGTTCGAGCCCGTGTTCAGTCAATAATAAAAATTATCAAAAAACTTTAATAAATGTCATGTTGTAAAGCCCTTTCTTCATTAAAAAAAAACTAGTTTAATTACACTGTGCTCGAAACTGACGCTTTTTTTTTAGACAAGCTAAGCACATGACGTTTTAGCATAATTTGGGTACGCTGAATCCAATGGTGCCCACCGTTTTTTTTGGTTTGCGCTTGTTTTCGAGATATACCGTTATTTCGAAAATGGAGGTGGTTGCACAACATATATTCGCGTAACTCAAAAACGGTTCAGTTTATTGAAATTACTAAAAAACCGAAATTACGCAATAAAATTTCCTTTAAGAAAAGTAAAACTTTTTTTTTAATAGTCGTTTTAGAAACATATTTTTTTTTTTTGGGGAAAAAAATAATTTTATTATCAAAATTTGGAAATTTTTGTTTTTTAAAAATTCATAGAAAATTGGAAAATGCAGCTAGGCTTCTAATTTTTTGCAGACATATAAAAACCGTGGGGTTGGTCATACATTTGACCCATCTAGGAGCATCCTAGGCCCTGCAGCATCCAAATTTAAGATTTTTATTAAGCCGCCATATATGTATGGTTGAAATTCTTAAATTTGGCCCCTATCGCGCGTAGGATGCCCGTAGATGGGTCAAATGTATGACCAACCCCACTTTATTTTTCATCTCAATCATTTATTTCTAACAAACCCATGCGCTATCTCCATTCCTTAAGGGGGCTCCCATACAAAATGTTCAAAGCAGACTTTTCTTAAAGGAAATTTTATTGCGGAACAAGAGCTAGCCTGAAAAAACGTTGGGCACCATTGGATTCAGCGTACCCGAATTATGCTAAAACGCTATGTCTAATTTTGCCACTATCACATTGTTACAATTAAATTTGATGAACCAAAGCTTTAATTTAAAAATATCAAAAATTTGTTTAAATAATTCGACTGCAACAAGAATTTTATTTTATTTTTATTTAAGTTTACCAATACTTACACACAAAATAGACAATACCAGATTTTTAATAACTTAAAATAATTTTTCCTCCTTTTTTAAAATTTTTTTTGTGCAGATATTTAAATTTCAAAATTGCAATTCAAAACAAACGACTTTTTCTGTGTGTTGCTGTCTAACTGACTGGCTGTGTGTGCAAATAAGTATGTAAACAAGTACAAATAGATTTAATACGATTTGTTAGGTAACACGCAAATACTTTTGGTAACTTATGTTTCCATAAGTGCCCCGCAGATCCTAAAAAATTAACATCATATTAAATTTCACAAAAAAAAACTATATATTGAGTCCTCTACCGCTCTGTAGTGTGGTTAGAAAGAAGGACATGAAGTCCGTTATTAAAAACACGCTTCCAGTTAGGAAGTAATTCAATCCAAATAAAGTAAATATGTTTCAAATCGGTTTATAAATGGCGGAGTTGTAAAGGAAGACGCATAAAAATGCAAAAGATAAACAGAAAAAACCCGAAACGAAAAATAAAACGAAATAAAATTCTTTTCTTAACACATTTCATTAAGATAAAAACACTGCAGTCCACGGCGAAAATTATGAAAAGCTTATGCAAAGTTTACATTTATGGGAAAAGTAATTTATTTGAGGTTAAGTTAGAATTACATGTTTTGTTGACAAAAGTAATAACGTCCACCAAAATATTTGTTGTTTTTAATTACATACTTACTTTCCCCTCTCTTCACCTTATTATGTACGATTTTCTTCATTTTGCTTAATTACTGATAAAAAAAAAAAACATTTTAATCAATATCAAAATTGCACTTTCAAAGCTGCACTGAGCACGTTGTTTGCAAATGTCAAATTCGAATGCCTATAAATCAGCTGATTTTTGTTTTTTACAAAAACCCAGATATATTTGGTTTTTATTTGCTTTAATAAATTCTTTAACAAAAACATCATTATTAGCTGCGTTCGAGTACACAAAAGTATTTAGTATTTTTTACTGAACTTTACTGCATTTTACGAAATTGCGTTGGAGTTCACAAAATGCAGTAAATGAGAACACAAATTGAGAGCAAAAAGTAACAGTTCTCGTCTGAGTATTTACCATTTTTACTGCAGAAATTTTTGGAGTAAAATTTAGTAAAACAAAAAAACATATGTTTCAAAAGGTAAACAAACAAAAGTAACAAACAAAATGCTTACAAATTGTGAAAAAAATTGTTAAATAAAAGAAAAGTGGAAATAAAAATTAAACAAAAACAAAAATTTAATACATATTAATTCATTAAACTTGTTTGTGAAGCATTTATTTAGCTAAATACCACGACTTGAAACTTTTTTTGTTATGTTAATTTTTTAGAGTTGTAAAAGTGTTAAGTACTTGGGTACTTAAGTTATCAATAGCAAAAAATTATTCATGTTCTTTTGAATAAATTAACCCGCCACAAATTAGTAACATCAAATAAAATAAAAAACAAACAAATATGAAAGATTACAAAAATAATTTTTTTGTATTTTCCAAAAATTTTTGTGTTATAAAAAGTATTTAATCGAGTACCAATAAAAAAACGAGTTAAGTAGTCAAAAGTGTAAACATTTTTAAACTCTTCAAGTATTTGTCATCAGCTGTTGCCTTTATTTTACGAATTTTTACAAAATTTGCGCTCGCGTACTTTTTTGGACAACAGCTTTTTGTGAGAAAAAACTTTTCAATTTGCTCATTTACTTCATTTTACTGTAAAAGTACTCAAAAGCTCCTATTGCTAGGGGCCCTAACAATATGACTTTTATTATGACTTTTACTATCTTAACTGCAGCCTTTTAAACAGTGGTTAGGGCACAAAATTATTTTTGGCAAACATTTCGTGTCAAATTACCTACTGTGGCACTGGTTTGCAGGATAGTAGCATTTTTCGTTTTTAATAAAACCCTTCGGCGTTTTCAACAACGAAATCGTGCTAGGCTAGGTTTTGTCGTATTAATTAAATTTTTTCTTCGGTCTTTGAACACTGACACTCTTTTAAGTCAGCTACATTATTTTTGATAATTTTGACCGCATCGTTTATAAAATTTCTGGCACATAAAATTTTCCAAACGAAATATAACAACAAAAAAAATTTACACAGTTTGGTGCGCTGCGGAAATTTTAAGTAGTTTTTAGAAGTTGGAGGGTCCCTGCGGGAAATTTGTGTCAATTGGTCCTACAGACTGGTCCTGGGACTTGGGAAAACAGAACAAGTACAAAAAGAAAGGACTCATGACCAGTGAAAGCAGAACCAACCTCTTAACTGGTTTATGAAGAACAAAAAGGTAGAAAAAGTAATGAATTACAGTGCAGTCTTCACCGTTGCTGTGACACATTTTTTGGTACTTTCTAAAATTTTGTTCTTGAATTTAATTCTAGGACTTGTTTCTTTGAAATAATACTACATTGTATTGAAATAATACTAAATTTTAGTAATTGACACTAAGCACGTTCATTGAGAATAGATGTGTGACTGGTCAAATGGTGTCAATTGACCCCCTTTAATGACAACCCCATGTAAAATTGATAGGTCTTATTCATATAAAGTTTTAGAACTAGAACCGGTCCCTACCACCAAAGACATATCACGGGACTACTTTGGTGTCAGTTCTAGGGGTAAAAAAAATAAAAATAACAAAAAAATTATGAAATAGTAACAGTAATTACACAAGGGAATAAAATTGAACTTTTGTTGTGCGGCCTGGAACTGTAAAATAGCAGAACAATTGTAGTGATACTGTAGACATACATTATATTTTAATGTTCTATAATGTTTCTTTTTTTACATTGATAAAGAAATGAACAGACAAAAAATTTTAACAACGACCGCAGCACGAAAAGCTTGTGTGTGTATTGTGTATATGTTTATTTTGCAGGCTTTTTGTTTTTTTTTCGTATGTGTATTTTGTTTTTGTAAAACATGTTTGGTTTTTTTTACCAGCCAAAATGGACGAACATAAATAAGCCCCGAACACAATAAAGCTTGTGGATTAAAAAAAAACCGAATGCAATTAAATGTTCTCATCTTTTGTTGAGTTTGATAAAAACTATTTTATTTTTGTGTTCGAAAGATGACTAACAGAAAACGTTATTTTTTTAATGATTTTCTACACAAACACTATAAGCGTTTGTGTTTTCCACAAATCTACCGAACCGAACACTAAGGATCGATATTTATTTTATTTTCGACCACTGCTTACAACTACAATTCGAGTCGGAGAAAAGCCAACCAATTATAGGGGAATGTAAGGAAAAATAAACTCACTGTTTATTGTATAATTCTTATTCGCTTTACAGTTTTATTTCTATAATATGTTAAGCTTTTCTAAAATCTTTGAAAGAAGATTTCCTGATGATCTGGTTTAAGGAACCAGTGAAATACGCGTATCATTATCAATTTGAATTTAAATGTTAAAATCAAACAATTGAACAACTTTTGAGAATTGTGTTTGATGTCAAATGATAAAGCCATTTCATATCAAAGGTTTGACTTCGTGTTTGTTGGGTTGTCGGACCAAACACACAAACATCTTAATTGACAAACGAAGCTAAACGATGGTAAAGATAACAAAGCACGATGTGCATTATTTGAATGGCAGCAAACCAGCAGTTTGCGGTTGCGCAAGTTTGATTGTATGACCGCAAGCGAGGGTATTTGTCGGTGTTCATTAAATGCAATTTTTTTGCAATCACACAAAGCCGTTCTCTGATGCGAAAGTAGGTTTTGAAAGTGCGAATGAAAAGGAAAGAGATATTCTTTTATACGCAATCGATTTCTTCAAACATATCAGTTGACAAAAGGTTAACTTTGTTGGTAATTTTATTTTCTTAAAGTAATGCTAAAATAAGCACATTGATAACCATCAGCATTACGATGATTGAGAGAATAAAAATAGGGCGCATATGTAAGTAATGCATTACAAAGATATCGATTTGAATAGTGAATTTTTAACAATTGCTTCTTTTTAAGAACTGCTGGGCAGTTATAAATGCTTGTAAGTTAATATTGATGGTGGTGTTATTGATACTGAAAATATTTAATTGCCATATGTGTTCAAACACCTGCTTAATGCCACAAACTCCATTCATTCTTTGGAACAACTTACAACTACTATTAAGTGATAAGACACAATGTAGTTAAATGTGCGAGTAGTGATGTGAATTAATTAGGAAAAAACAATGCTATTTAAAAGAGACAAAATAAATGTTATGCAAATGCTTCTACGTACTAGAAATGCTGAGCCGCTATTGTCGCATGGTTTCAGTAACAGGTTTTAAGCCTATTGTGTCTTTTTTAGATCTTTTTTTATTTATTATGAAATAGGTGCTAAAATAGTATAAAAGGATATTATTTTTAGCCTCGTCATTTATTTAACTACTTTTAGTTCATATTTTCAATTTGTAATACATTCGAATCAAAAGTTTATTCTTATAACTCATTTTCTTTCCTTAACGTTTCCATTCCATTAATTAATTTGCTACTTTTAAATTAAATTTTTTTAATTTGATATGGCATTCGTAATTATCTATGACTGCAAAAGTATATAACTTTATTACGCTTGCGTCAGTTACATTTTTAAATGACTGCTGTCAATTTTTCTGCTACTGTTGTCAATTATTATGTTTGCATTTGACAGCCATTAAAAGTGATCAACATTTTTGCAATCGGTTAACGGTTTTAAAAATGTAACTTAAACAAATTGAGTTTCAACTAATGACAAAAAAGAAAATTTTTTGTCGTTTATTAAACAAGCGATTGATGCAAGACTTGGGAATAATATGAAGTTTTTCTTTATTGATTAATGAATTTCAGGTTCAAATCGTACTGTTCTTTTGCCATTTGATTTAACATCAATGTGTTTATGTAGAGTTCTTTGAAATATATTGCTGGAAAAATTATTTTTATTCGAACCCACAATCTTCTGTGAAAATGTATATTAAAAATTCGCAAATGTAAAATTGCCTTTTAAGGCCGTTACACACTATCCCACAAAGTCTTAAGTATTTTACAAAAATGCAACCCCGTCATAATAAGTTGTTATTGTTTTTAAAATTTTTTTTAACAATTGTAAGATTAGGGAAGCATTTTCGTAAAATACTTAACACTTTGTAGGATAGTGTATAACGGCCTTTAGCAGAATTTCGAAAATTTGAACATAATTTCGAATTTTTTAAAAAATACCTTCAAAATAGATGGCGTATATTTAATACATGGTTTATGCCTTTTATAACTTGCAAAGTATCTGTCATTAACTCCTACAGATGCCTGCCTAGTCGTAGTCATTGAACGAAATAGTATACACAACAAAGTTTTTTTTTTTCGAAAATCTTCAATTTGCAGTCAACAAGGCAATAGTTGTTGAAATATTTTCTTTATTTCCTAAAAAATAACAAAGAGTAGCTGAAGCACATCGATTGGTTCCCGAAGCTGATACTGAACCAGTTCCATCGATTTAAACATGCCGAACATGGTTTGTGTGGTTCAGAAGTGATGATGTCGGGACAAAAACAACGACCGTCTAGTTTTTAAACTCAAAGAAATTGGGCATCAGTCAAAATAAATCCGAGAGACAGTGAAAGACGATTTTGCATATCCAAAGTCCTAGTAGAACGTAATTAATATTGTGGTTAATTTATTGAATCCACATTTTGATATTTTAATCAGGCTAAAGTTCATTATAAGTTCAAATACCATTTGGTTTAAAGATTGATGTTTGACTAATGACGGTGAATGTTAAACGGCAAACTCCTCTGAAGAGACATAAGGGCAACCTGTCCGTGTAAACCTGGGTTCGATTCCCAGCTCAGTTAAGAATGAAAAATTATCCATAAATTTTATAATATGAATTTCATGTTTTAAAATTACTTTCTTTATAAAAATAATTTAATGAAAATTAAATTCAATGAACTTAAGCCTGATGAAAATATCAAAACTTGGATCATTATTATTATTGACAAAAAATAAATATATTATGACAACCCGAAGCCCATTAATTTGTATGTAAAGTTCAGCCAACTTGCCGAATTAATCTTTGACGCGAAGGTAATGGCTCTGTATTTGGTAGGACCAGGAGTGCTATATTCTAAGCTGCAGAAATTAGGCCAGACAATCAATTGGACCCTGCATTGAACACAAGTGATTTAATTAAAAAGAGCATTAAAAACGCCCAAATTATGCGACGAGACATGCGGGCATGTTCTGGATATCGATATCTCCTGAAGTTGAAATCGAAAAAATTTTGAAAACTCTCCCGTGTTCAAAGTTCATAAAAACACTCCCTTTTATAAGCCTCATACTTTGAGGACCTCATTGCTCTACCGAAACAACTTTTCAAATCAGGAAAAGTAACGTTTATATACAAAAATTTAATTGAAAATTTTCATCGATTTCAATTTAACGTTCTTTCGATTTCCAGAACATGGCCGATGAAGACGTTATTTTTCATAATGAAAGCTTTTGTCTTCAAGGCCAATTAAAAATAAAAACAATTGAGCAAATATTAGTTGTGATTTTTTCCCCCACTTGCGCTTTACATCAGAATAGGATAACCGAAATTCACTTGATTCATTCTTGGTCTTATTGCCTCAGAAGCAATTTGTTGCTATAAAGATGAGAAAAGATCACTTACATAATTTTTTGTTAATTAATTATCATAAATAAATATTTCGATAGTTTGTAGAATTTTGAGGTTTCTTAAATTAAAAAAAAAAACTTTACACTAACGTATTGAATTTTTTTTAAAACACGAACTCGAAAACTTTTTTGTGTTTGTGAATTTATACACAAGCAAAATACGGTACACAACGGTACACAACGAACACTTATACTAAGAAAACGTACAGATATTGTTTTAGTGAACGTGCAGTGTTCTTTAAGGTTTCGCGTTCTGTATTTTTTAGTGAACTTTTGATGTATGTGCATTTGGGGTTTTTTTATTAATGAGATTGCATGTGAAAGAGGTCGCAGGAAAATACAGACCTTCTCTACCTTTCACTAACACCGAGTTGTAACAATGACACTAAAGATGTCAAATAATCTTATTTCTTATTGATTTTGTAAAAAATCGCCAAACTAACTTAATTTAACGATTTCCTCTATCTGCCAATAATGATGTAAATATGAAGTAAAAAAATATTGGTCGACAAATTAAGGATCTTTTAAATTGGATTGTCTGAAATTATCCATAAAAGATGTTTCTAATATTTAGTTTTTTATTAACTCATATACTATACGTACATTTCGACCTTAATCATTAAGAAGGGTTAAACTCAAATCTTTATTTTTTTATAAATATATCCTCACTGTAAAAATATCGTGCTGTTTTGTCTACTTTTTGGTAATGGAACGGTTGATTTAAAAAATTGTTCTGCTTCTACTGAAAATTTTGAAATTTTTAGTTAATACCCTTTATGATCAAGTGCAATATGTATTCCCCAAAATTCCAACCTGTTGTTCTATAGTCATTTACGACTTAACTGTAGGGTATTTGTAATCGAATGAAATTGTTTAAATACACAATCTTTTATTTAATAAACAAATCTTGTAAATAACCACAAAGAAAAATATTTATTTTAAAATTATAATAATTTTCAACAATTATTTTTATGTTTCTTTTATTTGTTTGTATCTGCAGTCGGTCTACCCATATTAAGTTTCAACCTATGGGGTGAATCGTACAAACGTGGCTTCTTCTGCAACGATGACTCTTTAATGCATCCCTACCATGAATCGACTGTGGCCAGTTGGATGTTGTATATGATGTGTTTCCTAATACCAATTGCGATGGTGAGTAGAAATAAGCAAATATTTATTAATACAAGTGTTTCAATTTAATTTAATGCAATTTTAAATATTTGAATGTCGAGTTTATTTGCTTAACGATGCAATAGAATAGAAAAATTGTTTCCATATAAAGAATTAAAACGAAAAAATTAAGATGGAAATTGTTTATTTAACTGCTGGTTGTTATTATTTACAATTATTTTAATTATAATTTATTATGGTTGTTGTAACGATACCATTGCAGTTAAATTTGTTCTTGTAGATCTTTTTATTTAACCATAAACTCAACAGTCGGCAAAAGCTGAAGAGACTGAAAAAAACTTAGAAAATCTTTTTTTACAAAACAATTGTTTTTGTTTTTTATGGATTTTTAAACGAATAAAATTAATTTTCTTAATTAAACAAATTGTCTTTGTTCAAGCAGTTCAATGACAAAAGAAAAGAGCGCGTGACTCAATTGTGGACAAAGGTAAATAATTGTACCCACTTGCCAACACAGATGGGGGTAGGCTTAGCCTCTATTACCGATGTCTATCGGCCAAGAATAACTAATTTTCTTAATGGATGGTACGAATGCCACAGGTTGATTTCAATACATTTGAACTTGTTTGAATACTAATTTAAATAATATTTGTATATTTTTGTATAAAAATATCTTAAAGGAGATCTCCCATTGTGCACTTTCTAAATTTCTAAGTTTGGAAGTAGAAGTATTTTTTTTTTAATTATCGAAATTCTACAACGGTGCTAAGCACAACTAAAACTAGCAAACATTAATTTGCTGAACCGTACACAAGGAAGCTTGTGGTCAAAAAAAAACAGACCGCAATTAAATGTTCTCATCTTTTTGTTGAGCTTAAAAAGTACAGTACTTTTTTTGTGTTCGAAGATCATAAACAGAGAAACGATACTTTTTTTAATGATCTACTACACAAACACTATTAGCGTTTGTGTTTTCCACAAATCTTCCGAACCGAACACTAAGGAACGATATTTAATGTTTATTTTCGGACACTGCCAATTAACTACACAAAAGTATTCACAAACAACATTTCATGCTTTGTGCCTTTTAATTTGGTTGTTTGATTGTTTGCACAAAAGTTTGAAGCATGTTTGTACGAAAATTTTAATTTTTTGATTTTCTTACGAAAATATTGAGCATTTGTCAAACTGTTTGTGCTATCCAGTGCTAAATTAAATAATTTCAGTTAAAATTTTAAAGAGCAAAAAAAAAAAAAGAGAAGTTAACAAAGAGAGCAAACCTTTTTAATAGGATTTATTGAAAAATTGTTAATGTTTGTATGAATTATGATTGTGTCGTGTACTTGAAAGAGAAATAGTGGTTTTTGTCAAGCCATTTGTGTACTGGCCCTCAATGAGGAAAAACTCAATTCTCTTAAAGGTTTTTATTTTGTAAAAATTTGTTTCTAAAAAATTGTTGTTCTAAAACAAATTTTATCACTTTTTCGATCAATATTTTTGCGTTTTTGTAATAAAGTCTTTTTAAGTCATTTTTTTGGTTGTAAAAAGTTGGCGGCACTGATATACAGTATTTTATCCTGTTAAAATTTAACCTATGCTTTCAGTCAAGTTCATGTTCATGATCTTATAACATAATAACTTTTAAGCAAAAAAAAAAAAAAAAAAAAAAAAAAAAAAAAAAAAAAAAAAAACTCTTAAATACTCCGTGTCCCTTTGTGCTCACTGGCTCATCACTAATTTGTTTTAACATTGTGTGGATTTTAAGTACCATTCAACAAAAAATTGTAGAGATATCTGTTTCACTTTGAAAGTGGAAATACGATGCCTTCTGAAGTAACAATTATAAACTATTTAAATTACACAAACAAAGCTTCTCGTAGAACTTTAAGAAGTCTCTGACTGCATGTTTACATTTACTTTTATTTAGATACAAAATCATGTGCTTAGTTTTACTTTATAGGAAATCATAATGGTTAAATATTTTTTATCTGCATTTTAAGATTTAACATTAGAGCATCTCGTTGGCAGCTTTAATAATTTACACGCTTTGATCTTAATCCAAACACAGATACAAAATATTATACTAATAGATAGATACGTATGTATACAACTAGAAAATATAAATGTGTGTATACACATACACATACATATACACATATGCATATTTACTTACCACAAGTATCTTTCTAACTACAGGCGTTTCAACACAAATTATTACACTTAATAACGACAACAGCAACAAGTTACTTCTTTTCGGTTGCATAAATAAATAATAAATATGTTTGAGGCCGTTTCTTTCTTCTTTTATGTGAGAGAACTTGTAAAACTCTTTAACTCTTTACACAAACTAAAAGTTGACTGAAATGCCGGCAAATTGAATTTTATTATTTACAATAAAGATATTTTATGATTTAAATAGAGATTAATCTAGATTGTAGTATAAAAAGGCGGCTTTTTGAAGTTGTTGAGTTTATAGTCAAAACCTAAATGTGTGGCATATAAATTTAGTAGCTAATTATGTATACCGAATAGGGTTCTCAATTTCCTGAACTTATTTAATTTCATAACCAGGAACTCGCAAGAAATTTTTTCTTAAGGAACAATGTGAATGTGTGTTCAGACAGTAATTTTAGCCCCTTACTGTCAGAATCTTTTGTTCATTGCAGTGTTTTCCAGTCAAATAGTTTGACGAACAAGAATATTGCTGGACAGCTGAAGTTTCTATTTACAAACTTAATTTAAATAATTGTTTATTTAAAACAGTTTTCGAAAATAAACAGTACATTATTTAGCGTTCGGCTCACACACCCAAGAACGATATATATTTTTTTATTTGATTGTGTAGACAAGCACAACCCTTAATACCGTTCGTAACTATTTTCAAGAATGAGCCAAACATTATATAGTGTTCTGTTCTTCGTTAAAAAACAGAACAATTGTAGTGATACTGTAGACAAACATAATATATTTTAATGTTCAATAGTGTTTCTTTTTTTACATTGATATAGAAATGAACAAACAAAAAATTTTAGCAACGACCGCAGCACGAACAGCTTGTATGTGTATTTTGTTTTTGTAAAAAATGTTTGGTTTTTTTTTAACTAGCCAAAAGGGACGAACATTAATGAGCCGAACCGAACACAATTAAGTTGGTGGATTTAAAAAAAATGAACGGAATTAAATGTGCTCTCTTTTGTTGAGTATTATTTTTGTGTTCGAAAGATGACTAACAGGGAAACGTTATTTTTTTTAAATGATTTTCTACACAAACACTATACGCGTATGTGTTTTAGACAAATCTACCGAACCGAACACTAAGGAGCGATATTTAATGTTTATTTTCGAACACTGATTTAAAATAGTGTTTTGCTACAAAAAATCTAAAACAATACATTTTCAGACGCGACTTCTTAACTCTTTTCGCTAGTGTTGATATTACGTTCACTTCCAAAATATTTTGAAAAAGTGTTAATTTTTATACAAATTTACCAGCATTTTTTGCTTTCTTTCGTCCTTTATATCTTTCCACACACACAGAGAACACATTTTTTATATGGTCAAATCCAACGAAACCTTCTTTAACCAACATTTTTTAAGCATATAATGGTAAATTTAACCAAATTATTATCACCGGCAACTATTTTATGGTTAAAATTAAGACTTTGCTGTGGCTTCCGGAAATGTTCCGTCTTTGAACTGCAGGGAATTTGAAAATATTTTTTTTAGAACGACAGAAAGAATAACTTTTATTTTGGCTCGGAAAAACCTAAAGCCATATCCAGATAGTGTCTGAAGATTTCACTTCTGATAGATCCCAAGGGTGTTGCAATTGGCACACCCTGTGAATTATCAAGAGCGGCTCCAGTCTTGGCCAGCCCATCCGCCTGTTCATTACCGTAGTGGTCCCTTTGCACAGGGATCCAAATTCAAGCAATGTCAGATAAGCTGCCAAGTCTTGATAGTTCGTTCTTATACTGGTTGACGAGAGTAGATGTTGTTTTATGTGACTTTAGTGACATCAGAGCCGCCTGGCTAACGACGAAAATGCCGATTGTGCTGCTGATGTTCCTCCTGTACAGTGCTCTACATGCCTCTCTTATCGCCACAAATACGCTGGCCCCATCTGGCAGGCAGAAAGAGAGATGCACTTGCAGTTCCTCCGAGAAAACCGCAGAGCCAACACCACAGGTCATCTTTGACCCATCTGTGTAAATCCTCGTGCGGTATTTATCAGCAAGGATTCCCCTACTCTATTCCCGCCTTGACGGAAATATGACCTTAGATTTCTTATCAAAGTCTGTACGGGATATCATATAGTCCGTTGGTCGTTTCAGAGATATGTACGGATGCATGACCGTACATCCTCACCTTCCAACATCCCGATGCAGAGAGCCTAACCGCGCTGTTGATGGATATGGCCATTAGGTGTAATTCTATTGGAATAAGGTGCACTATAGTATTCAGTGCCTATGAAGCACTAGTGCGTAGAGCTCCTGTTTTTCCAATACAGGCTGATCCTTGTACTCTGCCCAACTGGTCTACGACGTATTTCCTGTTCTTCGCGGTCCTCCATACCAAAGATCCATATGTATGAATGAACCTGGCGCCGAACATTCTAAGGCAAGTATAGTAAGCCACCGTAGCCTTCCTGACTCTGTGTACTAGTACCATCTTGGTGTGTACCCCTTCTAGCATTCTTTAACCTCACGCTGTTATCTCAACATTCTCACTAAACATCTAATGATGTACTCCTGAACATCTAGATCAGTTGGAGCTTGTTGAATCGCAGTGGTCGTGACGTTGTTAAAGGCGCCCTCAATGTCCAGGAAGGCGGCCATGGTGTATTGTTTGTATTTCAGTGATCGCTCTGTAACCCTTACTACATCGTGTAGCGCCGTCTCTGTAGATCGACCCTAAAGGTAGGCATGTTGATTGCATGAGAGTAGTGATGTACCCTCCTTATATGTGAATCTAGAAGTCTTTCCAAAATTTAAAGCAGAAAATATGATAAACTGATTGGACGGAAGTCCCCTGCAGTCTCATGGGTACTCCTGCTGATTTTGGGAATGAACACCACCTTTACTCTCCTACAATAAGCCGGTACGTAATTGAGGGATAGGCGGAGTCTATACATTAACTTAAACCAGGAAGTGACACAATTCATTGGGCTCTGTAGCATCTAAGGAAAAATTCCATCAGGTCCCGGGGATTTGTACGCGGCAAAACTTTCGATCGCTCATAGGATTCTTTCCTCAGAAATGATATATCCGTCAATATCGAAGAACAAATCATCGTATGTTGGTTTCTTAACAGTTGCGTCTGAGCAACCAGGGAAGTGCGTGTTTAGTAAAATGTCGAGTGTAATTATCAATATATTTTATCATAGACAAGTTCATAAAGATCAATATGGTATACTTGAAAAAGGATCACAGAATGTAGTTCCTTTAGCTGGAATGTTTTGTTGACTTTTTTTTTTTTTTTTTTTGTTGACTTGATAACCGTAATTTTATGTTTTTTTTTTTTTTTCATAAACAATACTACTTTTTGATATTGTCGAGTTTTTTGTGGCTGCAAATATAAAAGTGATCATAGATTTTTCATAAAATTGCCTAACAAGAGTAACGACAATTGTAAAATACAAGTTATAACAGGGAGATAACTCGGTTTGCTTAAAGACCCTTATAAAGTAAGTGCGACTTCATGATAACTAAATAAAAGTAGATTTTATTAACAAATATTGATTTTTCAAAATATCATAACGATTTTGATTTTTTATTGGATGATTTTTGATGAGATGCCACTCAAAAAGTTATCTTTTTGGACAATTATTAAAAAGAAAATTACATTTAGATTAAATTAATCCCTCATCAAGCCACAACTGTATTATGGTTGCTTCCGAACATGTTGTGGTTAATAATAAGAAAAATATATTTACACTTATTATAACATGGTTGTTTTTTTAGCTGTGGTTGCTCTTGATAAAGAGGAAAATACAATGGTTAATTTAAGATATCAAAAATATACTTGTGGAATACAAATCAAATTCATGTTGAGAGGCCACCATAATATGGTTGCGGCTTCTTGTTAGGAGTGCCTTTAAATTATCAAACAAAATTTAAATTGAACCATTAAAATTAACTTAAGTTTTTCTTCTTGAACGTTGGTTATTTTTTTTTTCATCTAACACGGTTTCGGTCTTATCTTCATTTCAACAAATTTTAATGAAGTATTATAGTCGGTTACTTTGTACCAGTGAATCCCATTCGCATTTTGCGTAGTTTCCGTATGAAAATAGCGACCATTTAGATTACTGCATTTAATTAAAGAAACCCATTAGGAAAAATAAAACTCGAAAGTATAAACTATTCAAAATACCTTTGATGACATTCATTATACCACCAGCCACCCTCATACGTATTGGCACAATCTTCAACAGGATTTTGATCATTTCTACGATCTTTTGTTGAAAAGTACTGGGCCAAGTGATAATTCAGATTGTCACCCGCATCACCATGGTATCTGCCCAAACTTTTGAGCATATAATTTTCAGATTCACTGCCCACAACGAAATGACTATAGTTTGCTTTATGTTTCTGGCCACTAAATGTTTCCATATCAATTGTTAGTTCATAGACTGTGGCACTGTCCGTAAGCTTGTGTAGAGTTTCAAGTCCTATGAAAAATTCCCCACTTTTATTGCCGAAACCTTCTTTATATTCATTCCAAGTACGAAAGAAATCCTCACTGCCATCTTTACGTCTTTGTATGACAATCCAGGAGCTATCATTTCCTTTTACGCAACTTGTTTGTTGTTCCACGCTTGCACGTAAAACATGTTCAAATTTATTAATTTTTTCTTTACATTCTAAGTTTTGCAATTCTAATGTTTGCAAACGTTCACTCAGTTTCAAGACTTGCAAGGAAAGATTTTGATTTTTATTAATAAATTGCATTAATTGAGTCAGCAGCTCATTGTCATTGCCAAAATCATCTCCGAAACACTAAAAGTAAATTAAAAAAAAAATATATATATATGATTGAAATATATTCAGATAAAGATTTTAAAAATTAATAAGAATGATAACTTACAGTTTCAGTGGAACTGACATTTAGAAATTGAAGAATCAGCAGAATTATATACAAATGAATTTTTAAATTAAATAAATCTTTTGCGTTCATTATTTTTGTACAAAAGATAATTGACTATTTAATCTTGCTCCGACAAGATTTGTTTTGAAACTGATTTTTAATTTGGTCTCAAGCTTGAGCTTATCGGTTTCACTTATTTATTTATTGTTGTGGCCCACACTAGAGGCTGCAGATTTTGTTGTTGACTAAATATATGGTTTAGTAAGATTAGTAAGAAATTTATCAAAATGGAAAACCCAATTAGGATGGGACTTCCTACAATTCTTTATTAAATTCCATTCCACTCTTACAAGATTCTCTACAATCTGCCTAATACAAAAGCTTTTCTCAAATTAAACATTTGCAACTGGATTCAACGACACAGTTTACGGACTATTTACACATAAAAAAAAACATAATAAATTTCTTCACAATAAATCTTCAAACTCAAGGTCACTTTTATATAACAAAAAATATTTATTTCGTTATCACTTAATTAACAATTTTGTTTTAAAAAAATTTGTTTAAAATTAAAAAACCAAAAATCGCTGAAGAAGTTATCCATCATGGTGATAACGAAATATTGGATTAATAATAGTACATTTTTTTTTATATAAAAGTGACCTTGAGCTTTAAGATTTATTGTAAAGAAATAGTATTAAAAAGGTCAAAGAAAATAAACTAAATAAAATATTATAAACATTTCAATAACTATAATTAAAAAAAAAATTATTTTATGCTTAAATGGCAGCACTGCTTGTAAGACTTTTTTCCCCGCCAGCGTTAAAAGAGTGGTAAGTGTTAGATAAGACTCGTATCACTGTCTTGTTAGAAAACTAAATTTAACTAAACTAAACCCCACTTGTTTGCCTTTAATTGACTCGTAGTTAAAGAAATTAATTAATTTTAACTCGCCAATACAGCCTTAATGAGAATTAATTTAGTTTCTATTCCGTCTTATTTTCAGATTACAATCGTCGAATTTTTTAAATCGAATTCACATAAAATGCATACTTTTGGCAATTTATCAAGCAGTAATTACCACTTTTTGCATTTGGAAATACCAGACTGGATGGTGGAGTGTTACAAACGTATCGGTCTGCTTATATTTGGCTCAGGTGTTTGTGAGTTGACTACAGATATTGCCAAATATTCCATTGGACGTTTGAGACCACACTTTTTTGCGGTAAGTGTTAGAAGAAACGTCAACTGAAATTGAGATTTAAAATTAATTGTTTTATTGTTTTTTTTTTCTATTTTGGGAGGTAATTTTTGTGTTTTGAGTTTATGAGAGTTGTTGTTAGTGGATAAAGTTTAAGCAGAATAATATTTTTTAATAAATGCCTGTGTAGTAAGGAAAAAAAAAGGTTTTTATCTAAAATTTTTATACCCTCACCATCACTAGTGGGGAACGAGCAGTGTTGCCAAAAGTAGGGGAAAAATTCCTACATGTTGGGTTTTTTGTTACTAAAATAGAAGCGTAGGGATAATCGGACGGATTTTTTATATTCGCCAAAATGTAGGTATTTTTTCCCATATTGCATTGTATACGAAATAAATGCAAAAAATGAATTTTTATTAATGATTTAATATTTAAAGAAATGGAATTCTTAAGTCTAGAACTTATTTGGGGACAAAAAAAAAGATGAGTACAAATTTTAACTATTGTCTTAACAATTTACCTCAAGCCTCAATGATATTTTGTATGATTGATTGATTGATTCTTTATTAGATAAGACACTACAACAAGAACGGTGTCTTATATTGCAGAACTGTAGAATTAGTGTTATACATACATACATATGTGGTACAATAAAATAAAATAAAATAAAATGAAAATTAAACATATAAATAAATAATAATTAATACAAATAAGTAAACAATTATAAAAAGAATATAAAAAATTAGTATTGATTAATTATTAAAACAATTTACAAAAAAAAAAAAAAAAATATTTTTTAACAAAAATGTTTAAAAATGGCAGATTTGAAACTGTTTGCACTGCTAATGAATTGAATATGGGTAATTCCAAAGTGTTGAACGTGACAGTCGTACGCATCAAAAATGCAATAACATTTTAAACAAAAAATATTTCTACGTTCTTTTAACCCTTAAATTATAGCACTTAGAAAGCACTATTATCTATGCTAAAGTTTATGGGGGGCGCGATTCTAGGTCAAAGATAATGGCAAAAGAAGTAGCGGTTCGAACGTGAAAAAAATAGAAGTAGTTTTTATGGCCATGTATAAAAAGGCGTAATTCAACGAAACCTGTCGCAATTTTTTAGTCAAACTACTTTCAGAATTTTACGTAGCAATGTAACATTATAATGTCTTTGTTTTGATTCCAAAATCTTCTGTATTTTTCTTTGTTTAAGCCAAATTCTGGTTCGATACGTGACATTTCGAACGTGACATTTTTTCCATAATAACTTAACTAAATAATGATTAAAAAAAATAAAAATTTACCGTTAATCCGAATAACATATTATTCTTCGAACTCATCCTTTTATTACAGACCGTGTAAGAAAATTTTTTTGGAATAATTTTTATCAAATATCACCTTTTTTAAGGAAGATAATATTAAAGAAAACATGCAAAAAAACATTCTCACAAATAAGAAATTACGTTTGCACAACTTTGCAGTCTGATTGTTTATCTAAGTGAACAAATTTATGGGTAAATCAATAACAATATCTTAAAATAATAAGCTTTTAATAACTTTTAAATTTTCGGTCACGGTGGACCTTTTGACGGAAATGCCCATATGGGTAGTCGGTTCCACAGACGAATTGTGGAAACGTAAAAATGTCTTACTGATATTAGGCTACGGTAGCGAATGGAGTTTATATTTTTTCCTCTGTTAGATCTTGAAAAATTTAATCTTCTGTATAAATAATCAGGTTGTTTAGTAAAAATCAACTTTTGTAGAAACAATAATGAACGAACTTTTAACATGTTTTCGAATGTTAAATTGTAGATTCTTTTTAAGTAATCAGAGATACTATCAAGACGTCTACGGGAAAAAACATATATAGCAATATTGTTAAATGTCACATTAAGTTTAGATTCGCATACTGAGTCACAGTTTAAAAAAAGTTCGCAGGCATATAAAAGTTTTGGCAGGAGGTACGTTTTAGCGATTAGCATTCTTACTTTGAGAGGAGTGAAATATTGCGTCCTCCAAAGATTTCTTAACATTGCGAGCGTAGCACCACATATATAACACTAGTTTACAAAATGAAATTTTTTTCATGTACATTTGATGAGATGTAATTTTTCTTATGTATTTTCTTCCGCTGAATTCAAAAATTAAGGTTAAATTTTTTTTATGGAACAGTTTTTGAGATATGGTCATTTTCTAATTTTTTCGACCTTTTTTCACTTGACAAATTATATCTCGAGCTAGATATGTCCTATTGGTACCAAACGGAAGGTGTTGAAATTACGAACAAATATGTATAACTGGATCTTTGATTGGTAAAGCGGTTCAAAATATATTGATGAAAATATGGCACATTTTCAAAAAAAAATAAAAAATATAAATATAATATATAAAAAATAAAATATGATTTTTTTGAAAATGTGCCATATTTTCATCAATATATTTTGAACCGCTTTACCAATCAAAGATCCAGTTATACATATTTGTTCGTCATCTCAATACCTTCCATTTGGTACCAAGAACGACCCAATAGGACATATCTAGCTTGAGATATAATTTGTCAAGTGAAAAAAGGTCGAAAAAATTAGAAAATGACCATATCTCAAAAACTGTTCCATAAAAAAAAATTTAACCTTGATTTCTGAATTCAGCGGAAGAAAATACATAAGAAAAATCACATCTCATCAAATGTACATTTTCAGTGTAAACCAGTGTAATTTATATGATTAGACAAACTGAGCTCAGAGTTAAAAATTACACCTAGATTTTTTGCTGTTGACTATTTGTTGACTATTTCAAGTTTTTCATTGTTTATTTGGATCGGCGGGATAAACAAGGTAGAGTGATAGAGTGATTTACAAATGATCATGGCTTTTGATTTTTTTGCATTTAAACAAAGACCGTTAGGCCCAATTGTAAATGTTATTAAGATCATGGTTTAATTTGTTGACACAATCAATTATATACTTGGCTCGCAACTTATGTAAAGCTGCACATCGTCAGCATACATTTGTATTTCGCAAAACTCTAATTGGGATGGTAGGTTATTCGAATATATCGAGTAAAGAAGAGGACTAAGTATTGATCCCTGTGGTACGCCCCTCCTTAGTATGCAGGTGTCTGATACATCTAAGCCTTGGTAAGTCGCTTGGGATCTACCACTAACATACGGAAAAATCCCTACAAAAAGGGAAAATTCCCTACTATTAGCATCACTGGTCTTCTGTGTACAATGGCATTCGGAATAGATCTTAATAAATATTTCAAATCGCTAGAGGGCGTAAAATAGGGCAAAACGGGTAAAAGCTTTTCTCCCAATATCTTCTCAACTAATCAACAGGTTTTCTTAAAATTTGGCATTTAGACACTGTAATATCTAAAGGAACTTTAAGATATAAATTTTTTGGAAATTCCAACAATTAGGGAGTTAAATAGGGCAAAAGCGGTAAAACCTCCCTCTACCCATGTCTTCTTAATTTATTATCCGATGGTTGTTTCAAGTCTGCAAGAACCCAAAGGCTATAAAATTTAACATTTACTGCGTAAAAAAAAACAAAAAGGGCAAAAGCACCCCCTCCTTAATTAATTAACCGATTCTTTTGAAAAGTTCATGTATTTGATTCAGACATTTTTTTCTGCGGTTATTCTACTTCGGAATTTGAAACCAAAATGGCTATGCAATGGCACACGATTGATCGTTAAAAAAATTCATAACAAACGTTATCGAAGCTACCATTTTGAATTTTAAATTCCGAGACGAAAATGTTTTGCTGCAACGAACTCCAATGATTGCCACAGACGTCCCAATTGGTTTTCATGCGGACAATTATACGCGGCATGTTCTCGCGTCGGTAAGCCATCAAGCTTATTTGTGTTGGCTTTAGACGGACTGACAAAAAATAACGTACACGCTAATTGAAAATTGATTATCTCTGTTTGATTTTCATACTTCGGGGAAAAAATACATCATTTTTTTATGTTTCACTTTTGAATATGTAACGAACAGAAATAAATAGCAATTTTTTTATCGCCGATCATGGTATAAAGCGCTTCATACCTCTTTCTTTCACTAGAAATAAGTTATATGGCAAAACAACGTTTGCCGGGCCAGCTATCATATAGAGCCCACTCCTGAATAATTCGTACTGTCGGTGGAGGGTATCAGATTCGGAATATAGCACTCTAACTTGTTTTTAATATCTTACTATGCACTAATTAAGGGTACCATAGTCAGTTTGGCCCTTTTTTAAACTTTAACTTCCAAAAAAAAGCAACGAATACTTAAAAACTAACCTGTCTTTAATAACCTGTGTGTGGTTTTATTGATTTTGTTCTTTTTTTGATTCCTTTTGTGTTGGTCTAATTTTGTCAGTGTCCTAATTTCGGTTCAATTTTCAGCAAAAGGTTAATCGTGCATATTACAAAACTTTTGCTGCCATGGGAAATTCATATTCAAACTCATAATTAAATATCGGGTGATTTTTTAGCTATTATCTTTTTGGCAACACTGGTTTAAACAGCTGACGCACGTTTCGTGTTTTGTTTCACTGTCAAACATCTTCAGCTTGGTCTATAATTTAACCATGAATCGTCTTACAAACGAACAACGCTTGCAAATTATTGAATTTTATTATCTTTTATTTTTTTATTATTTTTTTGCCCAAAATGCAAGAGCTTGACTTGCATGACATGTGGTTTCAACAAGACGGTGCCACATGCCACACAGCACGCTTAACAATGGACTTATTGAGAGGCGAGTTCGGTGAACATTTTATTTCACGTTCGGGACCGGTCAATCTATACACCCATGCCTGCTTCAATTGACGCATTGGAAGACAACACTGAAGCATTTATTCATGAGATACCGGCCGAAATGTTGGAAAGAGTATACTAAAATTGAACTAAGCGGATGGACCATTTGAGGCGCAGTCACGGTCAACATTTGCATGAAATAATCTTCAAACATTAAATTATATGGACCGTACTATCGATTCAAATAAAGATTTCATGCATTTTTCTGAATTTTATGTGTTTTTTTTTTAACTTTCCTATAGCTCTTAAAAAATTACCCCTAATAAGTCCCATTAAAATGCCACCCGTAAAATAGCTTTAAGGTGGACAAATTTCTTAATTAGGGGCCTGATTCTGGCAGTCGTGATAGAGTACTTTCTCGATTCGAAAGCAATTTAATATCTAATTATTTCAGTCAATACTGAACGCATTGGAATTGTTTTTTTAGGGTTGTAAATCATTAATTTGAGTTTCACAATAAAGAAAAAATAGTTTCGATTCGTTCAGTATCGACTGAAATAAAATTGTTTGCGAATCGAGAAATTACTCGATCACGACTGCCAGAATTAGGCCCCTGGAGGTCCATATCACGCCACACCACCATTGCATGTATTTCATACCTTTCTTGCGTTCTACGTTTCAAGTTACATGTAACGCTTTTTATGCGGCATTACCACAATTGAAGACAAAATTTTATTTGTCAGAATCAGCTTATACTTGTGGCGCTTACAAAATTAGAAAGTAAACCTATATTTCGCACTCAACGGTTTTGTGCATGCACTTATAAAATTATTACAGTAACTGATTGTAGGTTATTAAATTCGTTTTCCGTACTGTTAAAATTTAATAAAAATATTGTTATTTTACGAATAATTTAATTTTTTAAAATTTATGTTTGTTATTTAAAAAACAAACTACCCAAAAATAATGTTTTTCCGTATTTATTTTGTTATGTAGTTTGATTTTTGTCGGTTAAAATATATTTTTTTAAAGTAAAAACTATTCAATTTAAGGAATATGTTAAAATCATTTATCTTAAATGAAATGTTAATGATCCGTTTTTGAAATGAATTTTAGGTTGGTTTAAATGAATTTTCGTTTGAATTTAACTTCATAATATTTTGAGTGTGAAACTTGCTACTTAAAACAACACGGATTTTGTTTTGTTGACAGCCGCGTATACAGCGAAAAAGCGTTGAATGCATGGTGTGGATATCCAGCTTTAGTCATGTTAATATGTAGATAATGTTGCGCACAAATTACTTTTATATAATTTTTTTCGATGACTGTCTATGGGTCCCAAATGGAGTGCACTTCAAAAAAATTCTCTGTAATTACTGCGGAAATAATTGTTAAAATTACTTTAGTAAATTTAATAGCTGTATATGTTTTGAATGTTTTAATATTTTTATTAGGGAAGTGGGATTAAACGGTTAATCAAAATTTTGATTAAGCTTATTGTGATTTAATAAAATTTCTGATTAATTGAATAATCATAATTTGTATTGAAAAAATTTCGTGTTTTCAATAAAATACATCTCACTTTATCATAATAATACGCTCGACTCAAAACTATTTTTTTCACTTTTTGGAAAAAATCGACACGTAATATTCATATCTAACCGCTGTAAAAATATCGTGTTATTTTGTGTACTTTTTTGCAATACAACGGTTTGTTTAAAATTTATTTATTATCAATGTAAAATAAAAACTTATTTTGTTTCTACTGAATATTTTTAAATTTTAAGTTAATTTTTAATTTTCAATTAAAACTTTTACGAAAATTTTATTTCGAAAAGAAAAAGAAATAATTAATAAAATAATATTTTCGGTTGTTAATGTTATGATCACCACTGTATATACATATTTTAAGATAGTAAATTTAAAATTGGCATATGCCAGTTCAATCCTTTAACTTTTTCATTTCGTTTGTCAGGTTCTTAAATTATAATCTTAAAAAATCTATTTTATTTGCAAAATCACGAAGATATCTAAATCCTATACATACTTAACGGAAAGGCCCATACTCATAGTCAAAATCATGTATGTATACTTTAAACTAAAACCGGCTTTAAATGCATGTGAACACCATTGCTCTAAAGTATACTTCCGAAAAAGTCTATTTTATTTTTAACTATGATTACAGGTCAATCACTTTAGAAATAACGAAAAACTATAAAACTTATGTTTTTCTTTATTTCAGGTCTGCCAGCCAGTATTACCGGATGGTACTACATGCGACAATCCCCTTAACGAAGGACGTTATATAGAAGATTTTGCATGTCGTGGCTTGGATTATTCATCTAAAATACTTAAAGAAGCCCATTTATCATTTCCCAGCGGTCACGCCAGTTTTACATCTTTTACAATGATATATATAGCGGTAAGTATTTAGCAAAGACAGTACGATCATTAAAAAAAAATAAATTAAAAAATAGATAAATGTCTCTGTGTGGCAACTTTAACATACATATAATACTTACTTTAATATCTAGATATTTGCATCATATTAAATTGCATATATAAAATTTTTTCTCGGAATTTTTATAGATTTATTTACATAAACGTATGACATGTTCGCGCAGTAAAATGTTCAAGCACTTGTTACAATTCATGTTTCTTATGTTCGCTTGGTACACATCACTAACACGTGTTTCCGATTATAAACATCATTGGACCGATGTTCTAGCTGGTTCGCTTATTGGTACACTGTATGCAATTATAGTGGTAAGTTGAGAATGAATTAAGTACGGATTTTACACTGGGGAACTACTTTGGATGAAATAAATGTTATATTGCTGCTAATGAGTACTTTACACTACACACAAGTCTTACGTATTTTGACGAAAATGCTTCCCTGATCGAATTATTGTTTGAAATTTTAAAAAAAGGAATAAAACCTTAACATAACAGGGTTGTGGTAACTTTAAACGATATTTTTTTAAGTTCGAAAGAATTTGAAATTTGCTAAAACGTAAACGTTGCGATCGACTTTAATGGCTGGTAGCTTCTAAAAAAACGTAAACGTGTTAAAATAGGTTAAAAAGAAAAATTGTCAAAATATATAAAACTATAGCTTTTGTTATTTGTGAGTTTTATTTTTTCGTTTTAAGTCGCGACCCTAGAACGAAAAACTACATATAAGTAAGAACCGTGTTGGCCCAAGGTCGCAAAATATAAACGACCATAAAATCCTTTAACAGCTGTTACATTAAAACGGAGAAACACTTTAATTTAATCAAGTGCACCCGCAACACAACGTTTACGTTAACGAAGAGTACCGATTTATATATACATAAGCTGGGTAAGGAAAATGGAAAAACTGATCCGCAACGTATCTGTTTACGTAAGAATAACGAGGCTTTAAGTTTAGATTATTTACGTTTTAGCAGAAGTTTCAGACCCACGGTCAGCTTTGAATTTGGTGCACACAAAGTCGCGTTTAAAATTAACTGTGCGCTATTGTTAATAAATAATGGCAATTTAGATATTTTTGGGAAATCTGGCGGTTTAAGCTCCATTTTTTATTTCTATTATGTGTGTTTATGACACAACGTTGACGCTCTTGTTTAAGTATTGCATATAAGGGCTAAAGTTAAGTGAAATAAAACGTTCCGCTTTCCGCTCTGGTTTAGGCACGGCTGTAAATTTAACTTTTGTAGATTATTTGGTGAAATTTCACACTCCAGATTTTTTAAGGTTAACGACGAAGTCCAAAATAAATGTTTTCACAGAAATTGACAATTGCTTTCCAAGTTTAAAATATAAATTTATTATTTTATATCAAATTCAATCCAAATGCGATACATATAAATTAAAATTCGAATTTTTTAAAAACACAAACTTTAAAACTTCTTTTTGTGTTTGCAAATTTGTGCACAAACAAAATACGGTACAAAACGATTGTTAGCTGCCTATCACAGATATTAAGATACCGTACCGATCTTGTTAGTGTAGGTGTAGTATTCTTTTAGCGTTCGCGTTATGTATTTTTTAGCGACCGCTTAGTTCACTTTTTGTACGTGTTGTGCTGACCATACATTTGCTGTATTTGGGTTTATTCATGAATGATATGGCATGTTAAAAAAAGGGAGCGCATGAAAATACAGAACGTGTACGCTAAAATAACATGCGGTTTTTTCTGCGGCTAAAGATACTTATTTGTTTATAGTCCTTATAAAGGCTTCAGCAATATACTTGCTTTAATTATCATGTGATTGGGCAAGCCCATTTATTTTAAATATTTATTGTTGTCTAGTGTTAATTATAAAAATTTCAAGCGAATACAAACGATTTTTTCATTGAATTTTTTATTTATTTTTTTAACTTTCTAGACATGCTCAATGTGGTAGAATGATGACATCAGAACTATGAACGAATTCACGATTCATTCTTTGGCTTGATTTTCTTTCCTTGTAGGGAGATTATAATTTTAAGGCTGCGTTTACATTGACGTAACAAAACTATTACAGATAATTTTAAGACTGCGTTTACATTGACGCAACAAAACTATTATAGGGCAAGTGTAAACGTGCCATAATGTTGGGATGAAATCCCTTAAAATTTTTATTTTCTATTATAAATATATTTTCTTGGTTTTTATTGCTTTAATTTTGTTTTTGTATGTTTTATTTATCTAAAAAATTCTTTTTGAAAAAGTTTAAGAAAACATTTTTTTGAAACAAAAATTTATGTTTAACTAATTAAAAATTAAACTATTTTATCTTAAAATCAAGGCACACTTGAAAGGCTTATGCTTCCGATTTTGAACTTGGGTTCTTCATCTGAATTAGGTATATTAAAGGTTAAACTTCCTATAGAAAACGCTGACAAAAATATTAGAGTTTTTTATATAGACTTTGATGTTGGGTATGACAAGAAATTGTCAGGTGAAGACCCCATGCAAAAGAATTTTGACATTTTAAGAAACTAAGTCATCGTCCAGACTTGTAATTTTAGTTGCAGCTATTCTTGAGTTTATTGGTGAGAGAGGTGAGAAGTTTGGGGAGGGGTACTCAGTGTCATGTAATCTACAATTCTTTTTTGTTTTTTATTTTCACACTTTTCAACTAGAAGTTGGCTGTAGGTGTATTTGTTTTTGTATGTGAAATATAAAAAGAAGAATATAAAAGACAAGATAACAAAACAAAAAATTGCACGAGTTGAAAGTCATAAGCTGGACACTAATTCAATTTCAAAGCAGAATTTAAGAAATGCTATAACAAAAATTGCAAGTCTGGACGATGATAAGCATTTGCCTGCTTAGGTTATCCTGCTTAAAATCCTTTTTTTATTATTAATATTTTATCCTGATAACTGTGCATTTGTAATCTCATTAAGTTTGTTTTTCTCTTAGTTTTAAGTTTAATCTTAACGCAATTTTTAAAGTATTTATTGTAATTTAAAATGTATTATTTTTACACCATACAAACAAACACACACTCACACGAATGTGTAATAAAATTTGAGTTTAACTAAAAAAAAAATAATTTTTTTTTTTAATATTTTTTCCTTCATAGTTGTTTTTACAAATCGTAGATAAATCCAAGGTAAGTTTGAAAAATTTATATTTTAATTTATCTTTTTTTCTTCCATAAAGTTGGTACTAAAATGCAACAAAAATATTTCGCATGAATGTTGAATTTTTTTCTAATTTTAACGGTAATAAAAATATTTTGTTTATCTTTTTGGAAATTTGAAATTCATGGAAACATGAATTTTTATTCCACCATAAATGCCAGTGTTTTGATTTGGACATTGTTTCTTTCTTTTTCGAAATTAAATCTTTACGAGTATGCGATTTGCACATGCAAAACATTTTATTATTTTTAATTGCATTGAATTTTTGTTATAATACAACATACAGTGAATTAAGGTTTTTACGACCACGATACATAATTTATATATTATAAATAATTGCCCATGTTAAAGTTAGTTTTCTTTAAATCACCTGTAATAAAAACTAACTTGATTAATTTAAAATAGTAAAACTGTGGTTTAAGTGCAAAACTCTGCTGGCACTGTGCGGTAATTCGATATTTTGTTAAGCTCCCAAATGCAGGAAAATTATATGGTTGGATGTAATCATGTTCTAAGAACAACATACTATTGTTAGGTTTTGATTATATATGTAACAACGATAGAGCAAAAATAAGCATTTAAAATTAAATTGTTCGAAAATCTCTATATCGTATCGTATCGTATCGACAGTAAAATATCGCAGATACCAACCCTGAAGTTTCGCCGATAAATCACCGAATATGATCATAATATGGTTGCAATTACCCATAAGTTGGCCAAACTTTACCATATTATGGTCGAAATTTTCACAATATAACCATTATATGTTTATTTATATTAGACATTTTTTCAGTGTTCTTTTTGAGTTAAAACTGCATTTCTGTATGTATAAATACATACATAAATAATTTAATATTTGATATTAATAACACAGATTTACAATTAACAAATATGTATTATGACATACTTTTATTATTTTGAAAATCGTGTCTGCCGGATTTTTTTAATTTTTCTTCATAACTTTGTCAAAAACCAAGATTTTCTTCACTTTTAAGGAAATAATTTAAAGGAAAAATGTCCAAGCTTTATTTTGGTGTAAAAAGACTATAAGTTTTTGCAATGCATTTGCTCAGTTATGCAACCTACATTAACATTTTTCGTAATTTTTCCATAAATTTTGTAAATAACGCTTAATAACTTTTAAAGTTTTTATGAAACAAACTAACAATGCAGTTTAAAAGAGAAATTTGTTCTTAATAACTTAGAAAAAAATATTTTTGAATTCGCTCTTACCGTTCCTGAGTTATACCGGTTTTCAGCATTGTACCCAGATTATGATATTACTCTTACCCCAACGAACAAATAAAAATCATACGTTTTGCTTTTGCTTTGTTTACAAATCATTAATTACAGTTCTTACGATTAGTTCTATGCCCTGCAATAAATTCTTAAAATCAGTTTCAGAAGTAGTGACATTGATGAAAGTTTTATCCCTTATCAATACATAACGATTTGATGATTTTAAGGCCAGCTTAAAGGCATGCAACCAAGAGAAGATAAAAATAATCTCTTCATTTGATTCTTATTTTTTGGGTGATAGATCTAAGCCCTATCCAACAGTAAAAGCTTCAGAAGCTATTAATCGGACCCGCTGGAAAATTATATATTTTTTTTTTTATTTTTATATTTTTTAAACTTTGCACTTTTCGAAATCGGTGCAATCTTGCAAAAACAATTCAAAATTCGATGCCTTTTATTTTAAGAATAAATATCAAAAACTGGTACCTCTTTCAATGCTCTCGATACGCTCCTCTCAATTATTTTAGTCTTATAAAGCAGTTGGATAACTACAAAATTAATAATGAAGCAGTTGAACGCGCCACTTTGAAAACTTTTTTAAGTCATCACTGGTACTTTATCCCAAAATTGGCTACCTTAGCGTTTTTTGATAAACATACCGACACCAGAACTTTAAGTTGAATGGCAAAAAGTCTACATACGCCAAGTAGTGAGAACGAAGTTGTAAATTTTAACAGAAGACAACCTTAAAAATAAAGAAACTCAAGAATTAATTTCCAAAACCAGTCTTACTTGTTTTTGCAGCTTGCGATATTTCAATTGATCTTTTAAAAATATATCCTAAAAATTGGGGAGCCAACAATTAATTTCAAGATGCAAAGAACAATGTTCAAAATTTACAAGTAGTAAATGATGTGGCAGAACGAGGTGCGGCTTTGGCTAACATTTTCTTCAACGTCACAACTTCTGAAACGGGATTTCAAGACCCCTATAAATGATTTTTAAGCAAAGCAAAATAAAAGGTTTGACTTTAATTTGTTTGTTGGGTAAGAGTAATAATATCATAACCTGCGTACAAATCCATGAAAATAAAAAAAAAAAAAAAAAAAAATTTTGGGACACACTAATGTGCATACACAAAACAAGGATCGATATCATTAATAACCAGACATTTTATTGTTACCCCGCAAATAATATTGAACTACCTGATCCATTTTGATAAAATGGACTACTCCATGGACTGGTCCAATGTAATGCAAGCATGGACCATGTCATTGTTACCCTGCAAATAATAGGACTAGTCCAAACACGCGTGTAAATTGTAGCCCACAAGAGACTAGGACTAGTCCAAAAGTAACCCAAACGTATGGAAAAAACATGGTCTATTTAACAATACGATGTCCTAGGGCAGGACCATATAACCCAGCTTTCAATTACAAAGGTGTAGTCTTAAAACTACTCCGTGGTGTACTCAAGAGGATTAGTTTTGAAGTCGTTTAAAAACGAAAACATGTCGTTAAAAAACGAAGACATGTCGTCTCACTACTAACACTTTTTAACAATGACATGGTCCATGCTTAAATTACATTGGACCAGCCCATGGAATAGTCCATTTTATCAAAATGGATCAGGTAGCCCAATATTATTTGCAGGGTTATTTTGTTAAAATTCCAACGATATTATTAATGAAAAAGGTACCAAAGAAAAAGAGTGATTTTTCGCATTTCATTTAAAATACAAGCAGCCCATCACTATCTACTAGGGAGATCGATCGGTTAGTATTCGACCGGTTATTTTAGTTTTGCCCAAGTCGAATATTTTTAAATGTCCATTTTTCGAATGCCGAATAAACCGGTTATTTTGATAAAATAAACCGGTTATTTTAGTAATGTGTAATTGATGTGTAGAATGTCAAAACAAAATGTAACAAAAGTCAATAAAACATTATAAGCAATGTAAATACAAATCGCTTAAGTAACTCTTATACCCCTGACAGACATAGGATTTGTATACTATACTATCATGGTACACTACATGTGTGTCAACCTAAACTACAATTAAATCATGAAACAAAGTGGTATATTGATGGTTTATATACTACTGTAGTATGCATACCATGGTATTGAAACTATATGTCTGTCAGGGGTATTAAGTAGTTCTAGCTTATCTTCAGGCTTAAGCCTACAACATACCGGCGGAAGAAACGATATGGGAAATTTCATCAGTTTTATTTATTTAAACACCAAGAACTTAAAATAAATTGAAGGAATCAAACAATCTCATGGAAGGGTTTAAATTGTGATCGACGAATTGACAGATAATTTATACAAAAAGCATGTTCATATTACTATTCGTTTCTATAATGCTGAAACAAAGTAATCCTGAATAAGAGGTTTTGCTTGCAACTTTTCAAAAATATGGTTGAAGTATACAGATTCATATAGACATGCTTAGCCACTAACAAATTAAAATTCATTTAAAATAAATTTGGGAGAATATCTCAAATAATAAATTTATTTAATTCCTATAATTTTTTAAAACAAAATTTTTTCAAAAATTCTAAAGCTCTGTTCACACCTATTAAATATTTGACTAGTTTTCTTAAAGAATTTTTTGCTTTTAAAAAACGTTTGGCTAGAGCAAACATTATTTAACAGTTTCTAAATTACGTTATACAATTATCATCTTAGACATAAAGTTTAGCAAATAAATAGAAATTGTTTTAAATAAAGCTTAATTTACTGGTCGCACTTTTTTTGATTTTATCGTCAAATGTTTTTTAGGTTTTTTAAGTCATATCTATGTATTTTGTTGGTTCCTTGACTTCGTGAATTATTTTGTTTTTATTCAAATTAACTTTTTATTACAAAAACTAATTTGATTTTTGTATTTTTATGTATTCGAAATTAAACCTGTTAACCGGTTATATTTAAACCGCTTAACCGAAACCCGTTTTTTTTAAATAGAAGTTATTCGGAATATTCGAAAACCGGTTTTTGAAAAAAGTCGAATAATCGATCTCCCTACTATCTACAACTGTCTCGTAACCTCGTAATAAAATACTATTTTCGACAGGTTGGCACGTTACGGTTAAGTGACATTACAGTCAGTTAAGCATTTGTATTGCTTTCCATAAAACAGAAACGATCAGCTGTTTATTTTACATTTACATTTCTAAATTTACGGTCGGCTAAAGGCGCCCGTACACGACATGTTTTTGTCATCTGACATGTCAAATTTCCCACTGCAAAAGACATACATGTCGTGTGTTACCTTTTTAACTTTGCTTCTGTAAAAGTCAGACGCAAAGTCATCTGACAAAATTTCAATTAGAACGTGCTCTATTTTCTTCTGACAAACCATCTGACATCAGAAAGCTATGCCGGGGAAAAAAAGCGGCAGCGGCGTCCACTATTGACGGAATCATTAGCCGGCTGAAGTTAATTTTTTACAATACCGAGAAATGTTTAATCATCCTACCATTGAATAGAATTTATGTGAATATATATATAAAAACCGTTTTATGATAAAATCCTAATTTGGTATCTTTGAATAAAAAGAAAAAAATGTCAAGATGGCTAAACTATTTTACGGCGCAAATAAAACTTTTCATGGCGGCAGCAAGCTATTTTGAAACCGAGCATTACTTTGGTTTCTGCAATAACAATGCGAAAAAAAACCGAGACAATGTCAGAAGCAAATTACATGTACGTTTGTGACCGAATGTTATAAAGCTTATGTAAAACAGCGATTTTGACAGACATGCACAATTACATGTGACTTGAAAATTTGACATGTCAGATGACAAAAACATGTCGTCTATATGCTCCTTAACGGTGCCTTTAGACTTAATGAAAGAGAATTCAAATCTATGCCTACCAGAGTTATGGAAAGTTTTCAAAATTTTTCTATGATAAATTATGGACTGATCTTTACGAAATTCTACAGTGTGATTTCTAGTCTTATGAAACTGTAACAGACCAAAATTTTTACAAAAGTGTTTTCCCCGAGTGGGCTTTATATGGGGTCTAAGGTATGTTATGAACTGGTCTTGCGCATGGAGCTGCAAGAATGCTAGAAGCATTTCAGTGTTTAAAAGAAATATTCGAATTGCTAAGTTACTTCATTTGATAGTTTTCTTTACTTGACTTAATTATTTTCACAGCTTACCCATGCCATTCACAAAACACTTTTTGTTAATACAGTACATAAAACTTCCAAGCCGGTAGCCAATGGCCCACGCGTCATGGCTTCTTGACGAATTCTAAGTCGATTTAGCCATGTCCGTCTGTCTGTCTGTCTGTCCTATGGTAAATTATGGAACAATCTTCATAAGATTTACGATATGATTTCTTTTTCGTATATTATACCACCATTTATATTAGTTTTTGTAACAAAATTATCCACTTTTTTAGGATGGAGGTTCCACATTTGGACTCATAACTCTCAACCTACTAAATGGGTTTTGCTGGGTTTCAAACCCAAAGTGCTTAGAAGAAATAGAAGCAATTTGACACCAACACTGTTCTTTTCCTTCGAGTTTTTTCAAAAGTGAGTGTGTTTCCAACAGACGGACATGGCTAAATCGACTTAGAATTACTTAAGGAGCTAAAATATATATACTTTATGGGGTCAGAGATGAATAATAAAAACGTTTCACAAGAATGACAAACCTAGTATACCATCATTAATCACCATATTATTCAATATTTAAGGGTGAACATTAAAGTTTATTTCAAATTATTTCGTTAAATAAATGTATTCACTCAAAAGGATACGCAATATTAGGAAAAGTTTTGCACTTTGAAGTTTGTATTAATTATAAAATTTAATTTAAAAATGAATTAATGTTTAATTTAGGTGTGCCTGGCATGAATTGTATTTTAAAACCCACTGTGAAATGGCTGTCAAAAACGGAAAAACAACAAAAACACATTTAAGTAAATCGAAATTCTTTAAGCTGCATACTTGTAAGTTGCAACCAACCAACCATTAATTGGTTGTCATATAAACACAAAATTTGTTTTTAACTTTTTTTGCAATCTGATATTCATGTTGGTGTGTATTTTTTCTCTAAATTAATTTGTGGTTTATTCCAAAAGTAACACCAATTGCTGATTTGCTTAACTTTAGGATTATTATTGCACACAGATGCCATTAGCCGCTCTACTCTTATACAGATATTCATATTCAAATTCTCGCTTTCATCTGCAGATCAGCTCCATAAAAGCATTCAGTTGTATGAATATTTAATTTAATAAAATTTAATTGTACAAATTTAATTTTTCATTCATACAAAGTAAGAAATGCTCGCGTAACTGCACCAAACGCGCACAAACATAAATTAATTATTCGTACGTTGAGTAAAGTTTAATGTAATACAATTAATCAAATATACGAACATAATTTTCAAAGATATAAATGTAGATTAATGAATAAAAAACCAAAATTATTAATAGTCCGTGTAATGAAAATGCATGTGAGAGAAGTTAAGTATGAATGATAATGATAGTGTGGTTCGTATCGTGTTGTGTCTTGTAGATTGCAGACTTATTTGTATGACAGAAATATGAAACATAATTTTAAAGATAATATTAAGTTAAAATTTTTCTCAGTTGCAAACAAATGAGAGAAGAATTGCGATCCTCCAATAAATTTTTAAATGGATAATCAATCGCATTATTTTGAATAGAGTTAATGGCCACAAATATCTTATGGGACATATAAAAGCCGATTATAAATAAAAACTTCCCAGGAATCTTATTCCTTTTCTCATTTTTACAATTGAATTTGAATAGAACAAATGGGAGTAGAGAAAAACTGCCTGCGAAATTTTATTTCGTATCTTTTAAGTATGAATTGTCATGATTGTTTGCTCAAATGTTCAAAGTGCAATGTTTTTACCGAATGACATCAATTTCACTTCAGCTAATTACTAATTGATTGGTTTTTCAACACTTTCATCATTAAATTAATTTCTGCGTTATCAGCACTTACAAGCTCTGAGTAAAATGCAATAACATCTCAATTTAAATAGCTTTTATTCACAAAGATGGGGCGCTACATCACTAAAAAGCTGATTAAATGTTTTAATGAGACAAAGTACAAGCAACGTAACGGAATGCAATGATTGTCGTTTGATCTGACTAAACTTGTTTGGTTTGACTAAAGATTAACCCCCTCCTGCAAAAAAGTTGAAGTTCACATTAGTTAACCAACACATACAAATTAAGTTAATTTTCATAAGAACTTAAATCGTATTTAAATACAGATTGATTTTTTGAGTTTTATTTTAAAAGTCGTATTTAAATAAGACAAACGTATGGTAGCACTACTAAACACAAAAAAATATCATAAAAAAGTATAATTATTTACAAGGTGGTCTCAAAAAACAGCTAATTGTTATTGCTTTGCCTCTTGTTGTTGTATTGTCGTGATATTGAGGCCACCTTGCTAAAATATTACAATAGAAACTTAAGTTGAAATTAAGTGTACCACATCGGTGAATTAAGTTTGATTTAAGTATTTTGTGAAGAAGAGAAATTTGTATTTAAAACGATTTTAAACATTAATGTGTTTTAATATCAATCCTGAAAATTGGCCATTAATGTGTTGGTTAATTAATGTGAACTTTAACTTTTTTGCATAAGGGGGTATATTACCAACTATCATGTTGATCTGTTCACAATTCATCACATGAAAATCACTTTAAGGGCCATTATTACAACTTGAAGTCAGCTAAAGTTAGGATTAAGTTGACAGATAGTAATGTGTTATCTGTCAAAAAGCATCTGTTATCTGACGGATAGCAGATAACGCCAAGTTGTAATAATGACCCTAATACGCCTTAAACGCTAACAAAATATATTATCGAAATGAATTCCTATCCAAATTAGTTTTAAAACTAGAAATTCAAATTTCATTATGATAGGTCCCCCTTCCGAAAACGGCTTTAATAATCCTAATATCACAGAAAAAAATTTTTGCGCCAGTAAAAGAATTAATCAAAAATAAAATCAGTTTTAGTTAAATATTTAATCAGGTAAATTAAACTTTTATTCAAGTGTATTAAATGTTTCATTGACAATATTTCAATTAAACATTTAATACACTTGATTAAAAGTTTAATTCACCTGATTAAATATTTAACTAAAAATGATTTTATTTTTGATTAATTCTTTTACTTGCGCAAAAATTTTTTCTGTGTAAAGTAAACTGTTGTGCAATAAATACTAGCATAGCTTAAAATATTTTTCTTTGGTTGAAACAAAATATTTGTGAATTCAGCTAACATTTGTGGGCAACTCAAAATGTTTCTCTTTAGTTGACTCTACTTTAAAATCAAGAAGAGGGAAACAACTATATTTTTTTGGCGAAAGAGAAGAGGAAATAATGTAATATTGTACATCGATTTCTTTTAAAAAGTTAAAATTTAAAAATGTTAAGTTGACTCTTTTTAGATGAAATAGTGCGATATATTTTATAAGGGTATTAAGGGCAAAATAAACCATACAAATTGCTTGGCAAACACACACTTTGTTTCCATTTTGATTCGACAATAAACAACACATACATACACATTTCGTAAAAACATTAATTTTTCATTTATGTTTGGTTTTTAATGAAAGCAGACGAAGATAGTGCTGTGGCAATTTCGCTTGTTATTTGTTCAAAACGGGGGTGAAATATAAAGCAAAGGAAAATAATTTGAGGAAAGAGTGGTTTAAGCATCGAGCCGCTTTGTGGCAAACAATGCTGCTTAAAAATTAGAATTTACGACTAAAAATGATGTAAATGCAAAGATGCCAACAGCAGGGAATTTTCCATTTTTGTAGGGGTTTTTTCGGAAAATTTCAATCGTAGGGAAATCAGCATAGATATTTTGTTTTAAAGCAAATGTAGGGAATTTTCAAAATATTATATCATTTTCAACATGTTGCATAAAAGTACGTAAATATTCGTCTTATTTTCATTAAAAAATTAATTTTTTTTACATACAATAGCATTTAAGTACAAATGTAGTATTTTTAACAGAAACGTTATACTATGAGTCCCAACAGTCTGACAATCTTCAAAAATTGGCAAAACCGAATATTCATGGCGGCCCAAATACATAATCAGGGGGCTACGAATATTTTGGCTATTTGCATTCGCATTCGCTAGAATGTATCCGAATATTAAAAGCGAATATCTAATGAATGCAATTTTTACATGGAAATTAATTTGTAAAAAAACAATCACACCTTCTAAATAAATAAAACAATACAATTTCGAATTTTTAAAAAATTTGTAATGAAAACTTTTAAAGATAAGGAAGAATATATTTTTAAAAGGAATTTTTTTATATTTTAGTTCAAAGGAACTAAAAAATATTTTTTTAAAATTTTATAGATTCTTCTCTTTTATTTGCTACCAAGTTTGCTTAAAATAACACTGGTCAACAAGGTTTTGGACTGGAGCAACCAAATATTTTTCCTAGGGTCATTTGGTGGGCTGAATTCGAATCTAAATAAATAAAACAATACAATTTCGAATTTTTAAAAAATTTGTAATGAAAACTTTTAAAGATAAGGAAGAATATATTTTTAAAAGGAATTTTTTTATATTTTAGTTCAAAGGAACTAAAAAATATTTTTTTAAAATTTTATAGATTCTTCTCTTTTATTTGCTACCAAGTTTGCTTAAAATAACACTGGTCAACAAGGTTTTGGACTGGAGCAACCAAATATTTTTCCTAGGGTCATTTGGTGGGCTGAATTCGAATCTGTAATTGGTTTTTCTCTATCACGTCAGGTTACAAAAAAGATACAAAAAATGTTTATATTAGTTTTTTACATAAAAAGTGACTAGTTCATTTAAAAATCAATGAATTTTCGAAAGTAAACGGCGTTATTTGAACGTCGTTTGTCCACGGTTTGTCCAAGTTTCTGACTGCAAAACCAAAATAATGTAAATATGCATATTTTAATGATTCTGATTTGCATACCCTTTTTTTCCAACCAAATATTCACCACACACCAAGAAAAAAATTGTTTGAATTAGTAACACACGATCTCCATGACATACTTAAATGCTACTATTATGAAGATTTAGAATAAATGTGGGCTTCTGTCAAATAAATAATTGTGAAATTGTAGTGTCAGTATTGGCTGTTTACAGTATTGCCAGCATGCGATAAAAATTGAACAAGACGTGATAGCCCAATTTGTATGTCACACCCGAATTCAGCGCACCCAGATTAGATAAAAAAAATGTTTCGTTTCTGCAGTAAATTTTTTTTTCCAAATTTGTAGACCAGTGTAGTAAGATACTTATATTAAAAAAAAAAATTTTAAATAAATATTTTTGAAAATTGTTAAGCTCTATAAAAATGACAAAAGATGAGGAAATGAAAAATCAAATAAAAAGTTTGACTATGTTTTGTCTCTATATTAAAGGTTTTATAGAGGTGTTTCTGCCAAAAAGAAAAAAATCCAATTCGTTACACAGTGTTATTTTTGAAATTGAATTTGTATAAGTTACGCGCACAGCACATTACATATTTATTTTGTTTTTTTTCTTGTTGTTAATGAATGCTTCTATTATAATATTAGCAAAATGTTTACAAAATAGGTATTTGTTTGCCTGTTGCTGAAAACAATAAATATTTAACGTAAGGAAAAGTGTAGGGAAATTTTTTTTGGTTGTAGGGGAAAAAAAGAGATTTTTTTAGACACGTAGGGATTTTTGAAAGTTGTTCTGGCATCACTGTGTTAATGCTTCTTCTTCTACGTCTGCACTCTGCAAAGTTTTCGCTGACATGATTATAGTTAGCACTAGACACCACAAAAAGTTTGACAAATATCCAGCATGCCTGCCAAATATTAAACATTTTTTATCCAAACAGCCCAATTAAAAACACAAGATATCTGTACAAACGGTACATTTTGACATGTTTGCCAAGCAATTTGTGTGGTTTACTTTGCACATTATACTAATATGTAATAATAAAATCCCACACGGAATGATAACTTGCAATACCGTCATTCACCATAACAAAATTTTTTTTCGTGGACATACAGCCATTTCACAGAGTACAATTCTGTTCGGCCTTTCAGATACAGAAAACTCCCATTCCGTTCACGAAATCAAAAAAAAAACTTTTCGTAATTTTCTGAAGCACCAAAATACGGAATGAGTTTCGTTTCCGAACGGAATTGTACTCTGTGACATGGCTGATAATTTGTTTTTAATATTGACAAAAAATAGACTACGAACGAGTGTGTTAGTGTCGCTGAATTTCAAAAATGTTTTTTCTTGACTTTTTTCGTATTGTGTAGGAAACTTTTGTAAATAATATAAAAAAAAAATACTTAAAATTTACGATTGGAAAAACTTTCGTTGTTTTTTTTTATAACATAAATAGTTTAATGGCAATTTTCTCAATTTATCGGCAAACTGATAACTGTTCGTTAACAATTTTAGGCTCAACCATAATGTGCTTAAGTTGGCTTAAGCAAATGTGCGAATACATGTAAATTGTATGTAAACCATATTGAACTTAAGGAAACTTTTTACTAAGTTTAATGAAACTGTCATTTGCTTAAGCAAGGTGCGAATCTAATCGCACATTCCGTTCGGAATCAAATTTTTTTTATAACCTTCACCACAGGTGGAAAAGGGTTGTATAAGTTTGTCATTCCGTTTGTAATTTGTACAATATTGATCTTAGACCCTATAAAATATATATATTCTGGGTCCTTATGAGGAGAGAAGTTGATTTAACGATGTCCGTCTGTCCGTCTGTCCGTCTTACGTTTGATATGTGTTTTCCGGAGACTCCAGACATGAAAGCGGCTAGGTTGTTTTACATTTATGCCACTATTTCTTGCTATTGATTTCAGCCAGATCGGTCCAAAAATGGCTGAGATATGAGCAAAAAACCACGACTACCTCTAATTTTTTCCAAAAATCCCTTGTTGTTGTATTTTTATTACTTTTTTCTGTATATCTGGAGAACGGCAAGAGCCAACGTTTCCAACTTAGGTACACACATTTAAGTTATCAATACACAGCATCCCACAAAATGTGGGCGCAATTGAAGAAGTGGGCGTGGTACCTTCCGTACAAAAAATATCAAAAATTGTATAAAAACCTGATTTTTTGGACTGTCATACGACCTATGGTTATCTATCAAAAGAACGGAAATCTCGGAAAAACTCGGAGAAATTGGTTCATATACGAAAAAGTTAAGACCAAAATAAAATTTTTTTTAAATACCCACTTTCGGGAACCACAGATCTTCCCGAGTCCAAGATTTATAGCCCAACTAAGTGGAAAATTTCTTCTTTAACACGTCGGTATAATAATCCGTCAAATCGGCCTAGTTATAATCAAAATACTGAAATCCCAAAAATTACTCTTTTTATACCCTTCACCACAGGTGGAAAAGGGTATATATTTATAAGTTTGCAATTCCGTTTGTAATTTCTACAATATTGATCTTAGACCCCATAAAGTATATTCTGGGTTCTTATGAGGAGAGAAGTTGATTTAACGATGCAGTTTTTCGTTGTGAAAATAGATAAACGCCTAATGAGAAAACGGCCGTAAGACACCTTTTTTCTGCTTAGTCATTCAAAAAAATCATTATTCTTATTTAATTAATTTCTCTAAGTACATCAGTCACTTATTGCCTAGTCAAGATTTTTCGTTACATAAAAGTTATAACAAAAGCTTTATTGCAAAGTAAATAACGAAATTAAATAACAACAAAACATCTTCGCTACTGAATATAAATTGGCAAATTTCCATGCATGCGAGCGAATATTTTCATTTGCATTCTACAAATATCATAAAAAACTAATACTTTTTTACGACAAATAACTCAGATAATTGAGCTGATAATTGCAAACTTTTACTTATTTCTAAACAATTTTCGAAACCGATTCATTTTGTCAGTCCAGATTTTTATTTTCAACGAGGCAGTCATGTTTCCTTTAACGGCCACGTATTTCGATCCTCAGCGAAAACTCTGGTCCGGACCGAAGAGGAAGGATTTGTATCATGAGAATTTAACACTGGGTGAAGCTGTATTCCTCGAATATTCTAAAAATCCCCAGAAAGTCATACAAATTAATGACAGCACAAATGAGAAAATGACAGCGCAAGAATTTCTGGATCACGTAACTGCTTTAAGCAAGAATCTAATAAAACTGGGTCTCAAGGCAGGTGATGTTGTGGGCATGTATGCCCAAAATTGCACTCATACGGCAACGGTAATGGTGTCTTCCTATTTGTGTGGCACCCCGGTAAATGCCTTATTTCCAGGCTTCGATAAAGGTACTAGGAAATTCCTATCCCCTTCCTGGAGTGAGTTGATTAACTAAGGTTTTTGTTGAATTCTTTTTTGTTCCTCAGATAATGTTCAATTGATATACAAGGTTACTACACCAAAAATAATTTTTTGTGATGCGGAAAATTATGAAATAACGCTTAAAGTTTGCCTGGATTTGAATTTAAAAGCCCAAATCTTCCTAATGAATGGTGAAGTTAAGGGAGTGTCTAGTATTTTAAGTTTGGTTAAGCCGGAAATCAGCTATATAAATGAACCTTTTGAGTGAGTATTTGGTTTTTTTTCATACATATTGTAATCCTGGGCTGCCGTTTTTGGTTAGTTCTAATCAAAATTGGTCATTGGTTTTTTTTCAATGTAGAGATGCCAAAATTTTTTTATTTTGTTTAATTTTTTCTCTCAAATATTAAAACGTATGCATATTTTTTATTTTTCTTGATAAACTTTCACATCACGTTTTATATTAATTTAAATTTTTCCCATTGCTAATTACCTGTTAATGTAAAGGTTGTTGCACAACGCTGTTAACACCTTTCCGTTGTACTACATGATCAACTCCGTGTTATTAAAAAATACATAGCTGTTGTAATCCCAGATACATAAACCCGATAACGCACCAAATTATAATTCGAAATTCGCTAAATTAATTTTTTTTAGATCTTTGTTAAAAATTGTATTTATTTTACCAACAACACAATAGTAGAGCGGGTATTATGCATTTTTGCTGATGTTTAAGTATACCGACTGTGTGGTACATATGCTCTAATTGGCACTAGAACCAAGCCTACAGGAAATGGGGCGAATCGGTCTATAATTTAATGTAGCCTCCATACAAGCTTCTTTCCGGAATAGGAATTTTTTGCCCATATATCTTTTCTTTTGGTCCAAATTCATTGTAATGCAATCAAAATCATCTTACCAAATTTAATTTGAATCGATTCATATTTGACAATAGTTCCCATACAAATACTAATCACGAAAATATTATAAATTTTGGTATTAACATAAAAATTGGCAAGAATAACTTTTACGATAGCTATGTCATAACAAAATGTTGTCCTGGCAGGTCCTGGAAGGTATAGACCCCTATTCTTAAATCCCAAATAGATGAAGATATCTAAATAATATTCGGCACAAATACTATTATTTAATTCTTAACCTCATGGGTCTCAAAGAGGGTGCTTTAGGGTATAATTTTTTTGGACTTGACCGACTATACTTTCTTACTTCTTTTTTTATTAGAAACGGTCTAGAATATGGAAATCGAAATAAAATTAAGTTGAAATCGATGGAGATTTTCAGAAGTTTTTCCTGATTTTAAGAGAAGTGGAGATAAGTGGTACTTAAAGAATGAGGTGTATTAAAATTTGTTCGATTTTAATATCAATCGGAATCGATTTCAGAACATGGCTGAAAAGTACATAAGAGAAATTTTAGTTTTTTTAAAAAATATTAATATGGGCATTTCTCCAATGTCGAATGCGACATTCGTTCGCCTTAAAAGTGAAAAAAAAAACATACAACAAAACATTTTTTTTTGAGAAAAGGCGAAACTTATAGCTCTTGATTAGCACTATAATTTGTGCTAAAGTTGACTTTGAGCAATTGTCCGTTTTCAAGATAATTAAAAAAAACCAAGGAATTTGCATGCGACAAAAACAGAAGTCGCCTTTAAGGCAAACAGTTCAAACACTGATTTCAGCGAAACCTGATTAAATATTTAAATGCGACTAATTTTAAAATGTTATGCATTCTTAATAATCTTATAATGCTTTTTATTTGATTCAAAAATATTGTGTAGTTTATATTTAATTTAATTTTAATCACTGTCGCACGCTACATGTTGCATGCGACATTTTGTTCCATCATACTTTTATGTTTATGTTTTTACTTTTTATGTAATAAGACATGCGTAAGATGATTCTACATTATTTTAAATACATTCAATATTTTTATTTTCCGAACAAAAATTATAAACTTAAAAAAATATCTTCAATAAAGAAAAATACAAATATAGAACAAAAACTAACTTAACTTAAAATAGTATTGCTAGTCTCAAATAAATTTTTTTTTAATAGATATAATACGAGAAGGTATGAAGGAAAACTTTGCTAAAGTTACTTCAAATTTTGAGATATGACTATGATGCAATGAAGGAGCGATATGTTTATAAGGTGATAAACACAAGTTTTCAATTTCAATTTGTGTTGGTTTATATACCCGTGAAGTGCGGGGAAACCGAAATAAAATAACATTTTGGAAACTCGTGTAAGGTACTACAACATACAACTTACAAACACATTGTCCTAAAGATCACAAATTGACCTATCGAAATGAAAAGGCTTGTAAGAAGCAGTCCGGTTGATGCTTTTTTTGCATAAACCTTGACATTCATTTGACTGATATAGACGTTGTTTGTAAAAAAAGAAAAAATTGCTTCTGATTGTGAATCCGACTTACTAAGCGCTTTGAGTGTGTCAGAAAGTTATTTCCTTAGCCGTTAAAAAATGTTTTATATTTCTTTAAAATATTTTATCTATTTTATTAATTAACTTTTTGATCTCATATCTTGAGTACTTTAATTTTTATTTTGTTTTTATTATTATGTTTCATGAATTAAATTGTTATGTTTATGTTATCTTTTTATCTTGTATCCAGGCATAATAATACTGAATAAAAGCATAATAATAGGGAATAAAGGCGTGAGGTGATAATAATTCAAGTTCCTATTTCAATCTTCAATTATTTTTTTAGTATTGAACCATTTCTTTTACTTTCTTTGTAAACAAATTCCCTTGCGTTTTTTTATAAAAGGGTTTTTCATTAATTAATAACAAAATTTACTTTGTATTATTTATATGGAGCGGGATCCCGGGATACGAAAAAGTCCGGGAAAAAAAACTATAGTTACAACTGTATTTTTAATAAACTTTTACTTATTCCACTCTGCCTTCTTCGAAAAGGTCTTTTAGAATGGTTTTTGTTAGATATTTTACAAATTCCAATTTTTTATTTTAAGATAAGGCCTGTCGAAATCGTTCTTTTAGTAGTTATGTTAGAATCTGTAGCAAGTTTAGTTACAACATTTACACTGGGATAAAGCTTTATTCTTAACTATTTTTAGAATACCGTCCAGCAGCCTTTAAAGTAGATGCAAGAAGGCAAGGCTTAAGTCTCCAATTATGCACCTTGTAAATTAGAAATACAGTTGGAATGCGGCTGGAAAACTTTACGTACCAAAAAGGATTTCTATAAGGCTTCTTTACTACTTAATTTTCTCGCTGTTAATATTCGGGCAAATGGCGTTTTTTCCTTATGAGGAATTTGAATGTGAATTTTTTCAAATTTTTCATATGTGACAAATTCACATATGAGTTTTTTTGTTCACTCACTCCTCATGAGTGAGGAAATTCAAAAAATGAGAATTGATGAAATCGAATTAACGGGTTCTTAATATAACCTTTTTCTTAAATTACTTCAAATGATGTTTACTTGGCTAAATACCTTCTCTACTTCTGCATTAGACTAAGGAAGAGGGTGCAACTTTATAGTAAATTCTGAAATATCTAAAAGTTTTTTGTTGCCGCCTGCATCTTTATATTGAAATCAGGATTTAAAAAACTGCAGTCGAAACAGAAAACTGTCGAACAAAAAATGAAAATTTGTGTAAAACTTTTCGCTTTTTGAGTTGGTTTAACACACTGAAGAATTTTCTTTACAGATCCAATGTATTTTGACATTAATCCAAAGAAAAATTACATTAAAAGTCAACCTATGTAACAATTCATTGGATTAATGAAAAATATTACATTAGCCCCCCGTTAATGAAATGTTTCATAAAATCGATGAAAAGTTTGCATTATTTGATTTTTTTTCATTATTTTATTATAAATGTTTTTATATTTGAATGACGTTTTTAATTTGACATAAATTCATTTAATGAATGATTAAATTTGGTAATTTTTTGACAGTATTTTATTAGGTTAATGATTGTTATGGTTATATGTATGTTTATTTCAGTCATTTTTTCAATGTGCGTTTTGAGTTGTTGTGAATTTTTTTTTTTTTTTCAAATCATCAAGTTACATTATTTTATTTTGTTTTTATATTTTTGTTCAATCATGTTTTGTTCTACTTTTATAAGCCTACGTTTTAGTAAATTTCATTTAATTAATTTTCCAGCCCGCGACGACCTTCATCATCCTTCTTTCCATTTTACTGGCTTGTACTACTACGTAAATTTTGTGTATTTAAATAAACAATTAAAGAAAAAAGAATGTGAGAATTTTTTGCACTTGTTTTTTCTTTCTCGTTGTTTGTTTTTGAACCTATAACCTAACATTTAGCTAAAATCAGTATTTCGTTATCGTAGTGAATTGTTTCATTGATGTTATGAAACATTAAAACTTAAATTTTTTTTCATATATTTTCATGTCTATCGCTAAAAATTAAAATAAAATAAAAATTAATTTTTACAACAATTATAGGAAGAAAATATCTAGTAGTTATAAGTATTTTGAAGTTAGAAAACTTTATTTTGTATTCATTGATTTAGTGACATTTTTCATGGAAAATATGAAGTTACAAAAGATTCATTTTTTTCATTAACTGAAAAATATTTGAATATTTTAATTAATAGTTCATATAAATCTTAAAAAGACTATTGGAATAATTTATAACGTTAAGTTGAATTTTTCTTTTGAAAGAGATATTAAGTTGTCATTAATTTAATGAAAAATGTTAACGAAATTACGAAACTCAATTTCGTAGTGTTAATGAACTTGCTTCATTATATTTAATGAACTTGATTCATTAGATTTATGAAGCATAATTCTTTCAGTGCATAGACTGTTTACATTCAATGAATCGGTAGTAAAAGCCACCGGTTTTTTTTGGCCAATGACAAATGAAGAAGTGGAAGAAATGGCAGTTTTTCTACATTGACTGCAGTTTTTCAAACGCTGATTGATTACTTCCGACCAGAAAAAAACAGTGTTGTTTGCGTTGATCCATTTTATAAATTTAATATTGGAATACTTTTTCTTTATTTTAAAAGATGTTCCATCAACATCGTTTATAGCGATTTTCGACCTTTGTAGAAGTTGTGAGTTAAATAAAATGCGTTTTTAATGTTCATTTTAATTTTAGCAACTTTGTAAATTTTTATAAGAACATAAAAATTATTATCAATATTACTTATTAATCGACCTTTTTCTTTACTTTATTATTATTTTCTTAGATTTAATCTAAATGGGCTTTCAATTTTTATTTTTTTTTTTATTTTATTATTTTATAAGAAAAACGACAAAAAAAATGTATAACTAAACAAGTTGAAAATGGCTATGGCTTAACTCATTTTTAATAGGTGAAAAATTGCTAAATTGGCACTGCTGCTAAGTATGGGACATAAGTTAAATTATGGACGAAATATTACAAAATTAAATGGTATTATTTCCGGCTAGTGAATTGGCGTGCAGTTCAAGTCTTTTCAATATTTTACTGCATATTCCGTAATCATAATTTTTACTAGTGACACATTGAGATGCTTATGGATATTTTTAACATACCAGGGAGCAGCTGTGATTATTAAAAGAAGTTTATTTTGGCACCTTTGAATTTTTTCGACATAAGAGGCCTAGGCCATACTTAGTATGTACCAGCTTGGCTTTAAGATGGAGTTGTAACTAAGAAATTTGCAATCGAGACTAAGGACTGAGTTTCTTTCAATAAGCCAACGAATTTGAATGACTTTTAGTTTCATTTGAGTTCATTTTGCTTCTATATGCCGTTTCCACGTTAAACGCCGATCTAGATGTATACCGAGATATTTTACATGCGAATGTTGAGGTACTATTTTATGATTGCTTTTGATAGGGAGGCATGTTTCACGACGCAAAATGAATGTTATATGAACGCATTTTTGCTCATTGACTTATGTCTTCCAATTTTTAACCACATTTCTAGTTTAAATATGTGATTCTGTAGGTAACGAGGTGCTTTATGACGGTTTTCGTGCACGCTTAGAAAAGCTGAATCATCCCCAAATGTTAAAGTTTGGGTGAAGTTGTTTGTTGGCATGTCCGAAATATAAATAAAGTATAAAAGAGGGCTCAGGATGCTGCCTTGTGACGAACGACTAAGTAGTATACTGGTAAGTTTAGCTTCAATTTATGGAATAAGCCTTAATGCAAGACTTTATCAAAAGCTTGCAAAACATCGATGAAGAGTGATGAGCAATTTTTTTTTCTTCAAATGCTTTTCTTATGAATTTTATTATTCGATGCGTATGTTCAATTGTGCTGTGTTTTCTTTTAAAGCTGAATGGATGGCTTCGAATACATCTATTTTCATTTAAAACTGTGTTAATTTTGACACTAATCGTTTCTCAAATAGCTTTGATATATTAGGTAATATGTAAGCTAATAGGCCTATATGACTCAACTTTTGTATGACCTTTACCTGGCTTTGGTATCATGGCAACTAAGGAAACCTTCCATTTTTGAGGATAATATTCAAGGCATAAAAAGAATAATTTTCTTGCTAAGCGAGGTAGCTCCAAAAACATTTCATTTTTCAATATCGTCTCTTGCCCAACTACCATTCAAGTTTCTTAATGGTGGCTTAAAGATAACTGGCCTTTTGAGATTTCTAGCCGCACGCCATAATGAGAAGTCTGATTGCGGGGTTGCATCAAGTGCCTTAAGATATTTTTTCCAGAAAAGCGGTTTTCTGAGTCTTTATTATCTTTCTTAGCATTTTTGTGCACTCTTTTAATAAATTCTTAAGTTAAGTTATGGAATTAAAACCTATTTTCGGAAGTAGTATTTGCGTGGTCAAATATAGACCGATTCTAATAACATTAAGTTTTACATAATTCGTCATACAAAACTTTGAGAGCGAATTATCTCATTTGTACGTTACTCATTTTGAATTACATAAGTACCATGCCAACAACAATCAAATCATTGTCATCACTAATTTTTTTCGAAGACTGTTACACAGCGTTTACATTTGACAGTACTGGCAAGACAGTAAAGGTCGATTCACCCATGCGTTCTGAACAATATTTTTGACCGGACAATAATTTTTTTACAGAGAGTGTTCTGCAGAACGATTCACCCATCTCGGAAAATTTGTCCGGACAAACAAAGCTACCATATGGTTTACAGATGTAAACGATTATACAAAGTGGCAGCACAGTTAGCAAACTATTAGTTTTTTTATAAAAGTGTGTTAAATATAATGGACGAAAGAAAAAAATTAGTTTTATTATTTTTAATTTAATTGCATAAAACCCATTTACTAGCAAAAAAAATTTATCAAAAAATGTTGAAAGTAAAAAGAATAGCAGTAAGAAAAATATTACAGAAAAGAAGAACAAACGGTGTTTTCCACACACTTGTTCCTGACAATGAAATCCTTGCAATTTTAGGGCCTGATTTACGTGGTATACCTATTCGTAAACCAGAGCATATTACGCCGACAGAAAAGTTGTCCTTAACATTAAGGTAAAGCTGCTTTGTAGCGTCTTCGCAGACTTTTCCATAATACTTGACATTCACTTCCTACAATAATTGGTAAACATTATGTTAAAAAAATATTCACCCCTATCGTGAATAACAAGTGGAATTTTTGTTCCCATGAAATTTTCATTCCCCTCGAAGGGAAAAAAGCAATCGTGAATCTCATGTGAAAAATTTTTCATGCAATCTGTTCCAGTGAATGTAAAAAAGAAAAAAATTAGAAAAAATTAAAAATCATTGAAATTTTTGTTTAAAAATATACATGTATATATTTTAAAGGAAAGTTAAAATAATAAATCTAAATTATTAGCATTGGAGCGATAGGTTGATAACAACGTTAGTTTTTTACACTTTTTAAATTTTATGTAGTAAAATATTTTCCAAAATTCTGCCACCACGTCTTTCACAAATCCGGCGGCAATCAACCTGTTGTTTTCCATTTTGTTGACCAATGTATCGGTTTGTGCCTTATTAACGGATCTAGCCCTTAATATTCGATTTATAGGAGGAATTACTAACGTTCTATTCACTAGCAAAAATAAAGTGAGAAAATCTAAGGGAAATGTGAACAAATTACGAGGGAAAAAACTTTTCACGATAAGCGGAATTTATTCCCGAGAACATTTTTTCACGTTATTATTCTCCTTTGAATTACATTTTTTCATGGGAGCTGTTCATGATCGCAAATATGTGAAAAGGGGCGATTAAAATTTACCATTTAAAATTTACTTACGACCAATTCCAATAGATTTTTCTATTTCCGTCCATATATTTTGTTTAAGGTAAGTATTTTTATATGAACGATTGCCCATATCATAAATACATTCTCTTCCTGGTTTTTTTATTTCTTCAATTAGTTTCAGGGCAATATTTTCTTTAACATCCATCTTTTGTTTAATTTTTTTTTAATTATTCAGCACAAAACGAAAAATGTAATATGTGGCAGCTCAATTCAACTTTTATGTACAAATTGAAAAAGAATGGCATCTCAGTTCATTTTGTTCGGCACAAGAATTAAAATTAAACCAATTCAAGAAAAAACGTTCCGAACAAAATCTTTGCTCTCTCTCTCAAAAGTAAAACGTCAAACTCAATATAAAAAAAATTTTGTCCGGACAAAAATTTTGTTCGGAACGCATGGGTGAATCGAGCTTAAGAGAATAAAGATTAGTTGCTAAAAACACTACTAACTGTCATCGTGACGTAGTCGTCCAGGTAGTAGTTGAGACAGTTCACTTTTAAAAATATATCAAACGTAAATATTGCAGTGCAAGACCAGATAGATTAACGTGTTTTTTATGAACAAAATAAATTTAAAAATAGCTTAAAATAACTAAATTGTGTTAACAAATATAACACTTAACTAAAACATAAAAATTAAAGCAGAATATGTTTATTTTTTTTTTTAAATTTTGATTTTTTTTCTTTTTCGAAGAAAACTTCAAATTACTGTTAGCAAATGTCAAATCACAGTCCAGTTTTACTGTCTGCAAAATGTGCTAGACAGTTGGAAAAGTGTGCATGTATTTGTGAAAAAGTTTGCGTGTCCTAACAAACAGGAAGTCAAACCTTTGATATGAAATGAATTTATCATTTGACTTTAAATACAATTCTCAAACGTTTTTCAAATGTTTAAATTAAAATTGATAATCTTTGAAAATAAACATTTGACATCAAATGTTTTATCAATTTGATGTCAAATTGATATAAAATGTTAAATTCAAATCAAAACTAAACTTGACAATACTTAAGCGAAAAATAAATGACAACATATAAAATGGCGATTAGTTAAATTTTTACTTCGTGGTCAAATGTGTTTTACAAGTGAACGATTTATTTCTTGTGAAAAATAAAAATTATTTGTGAGTTATTACAATGATTAAGAATACGAATTAAAAATAAATAAAACGGGAAAGTGAAGAAATAATAAGTTTGTTGTATGATCGCGGTGCTTTAATCCTCAAAATAAAAGAGTGCCAATTATTTCGTCTTTGCAAGAATTAGAGGACGGAGAGAACAATGTTTCATATTTTAGCTATGGTGCCGAATGTTTATTTCACAGCTTATTTAAATAAATAATGAATTTAAATTAAAAAATAAAATATGTTTATGTATGTTCTACATTGTGTTATAATACACATTTTAAAAACGTTTGAGAATTACGTTTGAAAGCAAGTTGAAAATAAAGGCATTTTTCAATTTGAAAATAATTTCCCCTTTTTGTTGAGAATGCTATGATTTTCAAACGATTTTCAAATCATTTTCAATTTGAAATCAAACCTCCGTGTTTGTTGGGTACTGGCAAATGTAAACGCCATGTAAAAAAACAAAACAAAAACTTAAAATCAAGGCGAATTAATGTAATATGCCTTGCTTAAAGTGTAAAACAGTTGTTTTTTGTGAAATTTATAACAGCAAATAAAGAAACCAAATAGGAATTGTTAAAAACGAGACATTTTAAATTGTTGTTTGCTTTTGTATTATTTTTTAAAGCAAAAAATATTCTTTAGTGTAAGAAGAAGAGTTGTTGAATTAAGAAGAATCCGTGTGAACAGCGTAATTCATATTCGTAATTAAAGAAGCGAACAACCAAATTCAAGATGCCGTGCGAACATAGTATTATTAATCAAAGATATACGGACATCTTCTAGAAATCTAAAGGAATTGAAATCGAACGAGATTTTGATTTTAATTATTTACAAAATGACTTGTTTTTCTTGTCTGTATGAGTTTTTCTTATAAAGATAATTGGTACTAAAAGTATGAAGTATATAATAATGGATATTTTTATGAACTTTCGTTATAGGCTCGTTTTCCAATTTTGTTCCATTTTAAATTAATTATACCCACACTACAATAGTGGAGAGGGTATTCTGCATTTGCACTGATGTTAAAATATAACCTTTAAGTATACTGATGGACTCAGAATAACTTTGTGAGTCGATCTAACGATGTCCGTCCGGTTGACTGGCTGGCTGGCTGGCTGACCATGTAATCTTGTGCGCAAAGTACAGGTTGCAATTTTGCCTCTCAGAAACTATCAACCGATTTTAATGAAATTGAAAACAGATAGATCCATATTTATATGGACACATAATAATAATAGATAATATTCGACACAAAGAACTTTTTGTTCAGGCGGGTCCATGATTCTCCATGGGTCCCGAATAGGGTGCATTCCCAAAAATGTGTTTTTATATACTTTGGTGTAGGGTATCATATGTTTGTGCTTGACCGACTGTGCTCTTTTACTTGTTTCTTTTCGATTTAAAGAACATGCCCGATAGTCAGTTGAAATTCTTATTTTTTGCTCTTTAAAAGTTGTTTTAAGTTTTTTTTCCTTTCTACCATATTTTAAAAAAAGTTTCAGGGGTTTTTATTATTGAGTCGTGGTTAAGATTCTCATGGAAATGCACAAATATGGCTGGTAATTGTTATCTGAGATAAAATTAAGGTTGGTTTATAATTTTTTTACAGATCCGATAAAAAGTCCACACACGAAAAAAAAAATTCTGATTCTTCGTGGATATTTCACAGACTTGACACAGCCGAAAAAAGCATTTATACTTGATTTATTAATGCATTTTTTTTCTAGCCCCTGTGAAAATTAAGTTATAATGTTTAAACAATTAAAACAATTTTTTATAAACTTCTAGATATCCCTGCGTCAATTTGAAAGGCGATGATACAGCCGTAATTTTATGTTCATCTGGTACCACTGGCACACCCAAAGGCGTACTCTGCTCTCATCGTGTCTTACTTAATCAAAGCATTTAGTATGTTTACCCAAAATTTTAACAGTATCTTTTATTTAAAACAATAAAATTATCTTCCATTTATTTTCAAACGCAGCCTTAATATCAAATACGATTCAGTAGCGTGCACTTATAGTACGATGTATTGGGCATCTGGTCTATGGAATTTAAATGCTTCATTATTAAATTGCTGTTTGCGAATTGTTGTCAATAAACTTTTTACACCGGACTCTTTTCTAGAGATGATAGAGCGCCATAAAATCACTCACATGATTGTGAACGGCAGCCAGATGGCCGAATTGTCTATGTACGAAAATGTGCCGAAAATACAAAAGTGTCTGGCCAGCATTGATACCTTCGTGGTGGGCGGCTCAAAAGTACCACTTATTGTTGAAGAAAAGATGACCCGAATATTGAATGATGCCAATAATAAACGTCCCGGTTTCGGTTTGGCCTATGGCATGTCTGAACTTTCGGGCATGGTTTCGTTTAATGGTGGCTATCCTTGCGAACACAAAATGGGATCAGAGGGAAAATTAACTGCCAACAAGAAAGTACGCATCGTCAACAAGAATGGTGAATTTCTGGGACCCAATGAACATGGTGAAATTATTATTTCCTCACCTTATACCTGGTTTGGCTACTATCGTAATAACGAGTCTTCTAAAAAAGCCTATAAGGATAATTGGTTGTACACTGGCGACATAGGGTTTTTCGATGATGATGGCTTCTTGCATGTGTGCGCCCGCGATAGTGACGTTTTTAAGGCAAGAAATTTCCAAATTTATCCACAAATGATTGAGGATGTTGTCATTCAAGTACCTGGAGTTTTTGAGTCGTGTGTCTTTGGTATACCCGATTTAGTGGCTACCAATTTGATAGCATGTGCCGTGGTGAGAAAGGAAGACAATACAGGGCGCAGACTAACAGCCAAGGAAGTTTTATTACATGTGGAGTCTAAAATGGGTAATATGTACCATTTGACGGGCGGAGTTTATTTTGTGGATGCCATTCCAAAAACTGGTTCGGGAAAAGTACAAAGAGGCAAAGTATTAGAGCTTGTACAGAGATTGAACAATGGAAGTCAATAATTAAAACCAGTGTTCGAAAATAAACACTAAAAATCGGTCTGTAGTGTTCGGCTCGGTAGATTTGTGGAAAACACAAACGCTAATAGTGTTTGTGTAGATAATCATTAAAAAAATAACGCTACCCTGTTAGTCATCTTTCGAACACAAAGATAATACTGTTTTTATCAAACTCAACAAAAGATGAGAACATTTAACTCCGTTCGGCTTATTTTTACTTCAAAAGCTTCATTGTCTTCGATTCGGCTCATTAAAAAACAAACATTTTTTACAAAAACAAAATACACATACGAAAAGAAAAACAAAAAGCCAGCCAAATAATTTTACACAAACAAAACATATACACAATACACACAAAAGCTGTACGTGATGCGGTCGTTGCTAAAATTGTTTGTTTGTTCATTTCTTTATCAATGTAAAAAAGAAACAGTACGGAACATTAAATTATAATGTTTGTCTACAGTACCACTACAATTGTTCTGTTTTTTAACGAAGAACAGAACACTATATAATGTTCGGCTCTTTCTTGAAAATAGTTACAAACGGTATTAAGGGTTGTGTTGGTCTAAACAATCACTAAAAAAATATATATCGTTCTTGGGTGTGTGAGCCGAACGCTAAATAATGTACTGTTTATTTTCGAACACTAATTAAAACTAATTTAAGGTTAAGTAGATGTAGAAAGATTTAAATGTAAAATAATTTTAATTATAAAATAGATTAAATAAAAAAAAATAATTAAATAAATTTTTGTTGAGAAAGTATTTATCGGGAAAGTTATTTGAATGCTAACAGTTAAAGCAAGTAAAAAAATTATGTTATATATAGTATGATACCGTACACCTCAGTATTTACAGCTATTTTCGCTTAATAAACCTTTAATGCTTCTTATTTTTAACCATAAATCTGTATAAACAGTTACTTTCTGAAGTCACTGATATACATTTTTTCACTTTCACCTTAAGTTAACTTGGTAATATACTAAAAGTACAAATTAACAAAATAATAGTTTTGGCACAACAGCGCCCATAACATGTGAGCTAGAAGGACCAGCTATTTCTTAAAAAGAGAATTATATATTGACGATAGGTGAAATCGGTCCATTAATTCACCTGCCGCCAATACAAGTGTTCCTCAGAATTCAGAGGTTTGGTACGTTATGTTGATATAATTTAGCCCAAATCTTCTCTGTATATGAAGAAACAATTTAAATAACTTTCTGATCTTATTAAACTTTGGTGAAATGTTTTAGATTTTCGATTTGAGAATATCGATGGATTGCTTTAAGGTTTGGTATCTTTTAGTTATAAAGGATATTGCTTAAACAAGCTATCAGGAGGCTTATGCTGGCAGTCAATACTGAACGAATCGAAATAATTTTTTCAGTGTTGTAAAGCATTTATTTGTTTGTGTGTGCGCGTATGTGCAGTCAACCGCTAACGGGAAAACTCAGAAGACCCTCTTATTTCAGGACTTTTTAAAGGCCTGCTTTTTGATTCAATTACTATTCTTATCTAACTGCTTAATAATGCCTCATAGAAGACCTCGGCTCTTAGGTATTAAAGATAAGATCACATTCCACACTCGCTTTCATGAGAAGGGAGAAGAGAAGGAGCAACATTTTTTGTATTGTTTTTTTTTGATCCCGTTACCATTCTTACCTGCTTAACTAAAACCTGGTACTCTGCTCAACATTTCACGTGAAATGCTGCCAAAACGCATATGAAAAAAACTTGTGCGGAATATCTATGAAATAATGTTGATATAGTTGTACCTACTCTGTTCATTTTGTGAAAAAGTTCCGAAATGTTTCTGGAAATGTTTATTTACAACTGCGAAATAATGTATGCATTCCACGTGGAAATTTAAGCAAAAAAGTATGAACTGATTATATAATACGAAATAAAAAATTAAAATAACACAACCGGTAACAGTTTCTTATCCATATTTACTTTCTTTTTTATTAAATTTTTTAATAAAAAAATATTTTCAGTAAAATACATGTGGAGTTTGTTTACATACGCAAAACAATGTCGCATACTTGCAGAAATAAAAACGTCAAATTGTACAAACTCGCATGATATGCGCAAAGGAATTGCTTAATAGTGAAATGCGCATAGGAATAGCTTATCCCATCAACAATAAGTTTCAGTGTTTTTATCAAGAATTTAAATAGGGAATTAAGCACGAATAACAAAATCTTTTAAATTAAAATTTTGTATTCCCAAAAATTACTTTTGATAAGGGCAAAGAAAAAGTTATAAAATAACTTGATAAAGAATTTCATAATTAATGTAAAACATGCGTTACTGATGGACGCAAAGATTCAACAAGAGTTCTGCTAAAAGCAGATAACTCAAGTCATCAGTTTCCAGGTACATATTATGAAAAAAAAGCATTATGCTATTTTTGGTGAGCCAGGTGGAAGGTATCTATGCATTTATCTCGGAAAAAGACTTGAGGAAAAAGAAATCTGCTAAAGTTACTGCTAACCATATTTTCGATTTCCTAAAGAGAAACGGAATTGATAAAAGTTTGCAGGTTATTGGTGTTAACTCTACCAATGTAAGCACTGGTTGGCAAAGAGGAGTAGTCATGCATTAGCCCTGTGGGAAATTTGTGTCAATTGTTCTTAAAGCACTTATCCTGTGACCGGTAAAACATAACATATCACTTAGCTGGTAATTAAGCGTTTAAGGTGTAGTTACTCCTGAAGAAACGTAACTGACACAGACTGGATTTAATGCGGGCTATCTGTCTATATTTCTTAATATGAAGGAGATTTATGATATTAATTTGGTTCACTCGGGACAGGCATTATTTTAGCCGAAATTTAATGTGTCCTTTTAGGTTATTTCAGTGAACTGTGACAAAACGTCAAAAAGGAGCAAATTAACCCCCTACTAGGACATCGCCATGTTAAACTGACAAGTCTCTTCATATAAAGTGTTAGAACTAGAACCGGTCCCTACCACTTTAGAAGTTTGGTGTTATTTCCTTTTCCCCTAGGGAGGTTGAGGGAAAACTGAATCGTAAACTCACCTGGCTGGTTTGTACTCTTCTTACTAATGAACCCAGAATACCACAGAACTGTAAAAAGTGACGTGTGAAAAAGGCCCAATTCAGTTGCAAGGGCAGCTTTCGAAGAAAAAGACAGAAAGCTTTTTTTGGTAGTGGAGTGGCAATGTGTAAAAACAGGCAGCAACAATCAACACAAATGACATGATCAAAACAAAATTAACAAAACACAGACCACGTTAAAAAAAAATGCATTAGTTCAAAAAACGTTGTGTTTTGTGCAACAAAAATGTATTTATTAATATTTTTTTGTTTTATAATGTTATTTATTTACATAAATATTATTTACTTGTGTTGTGGTAAACTTAAAAGTTAATTTTTACAAAAGCTTTGAAAATAAATCTCAACTAAATAAATTTGTGTTCATTGTATTGCGGCATAAAAGATGATGCAAAGAGAAATGCAAAAAGGGCAGCTTTCTTAAAAAGAGACAAAAAAAAAAAACGCAAAATCTTCCGTCTCGTGACAGTTCTGTAGTATTCTGTGCTAATGAACTACCTCTGCAGCCCTTGGTCACAGAATAGAATGGAAAACTTTGAACAACAACAAGTGGAGTGGAAGGATTGGCAACATGATTGATACTACAACTGAGCTTGAAATTAATCACTCATTTTTCAGATTGCCATTCCCAGAGCTTGTGGCTCCATTGAGTGACGATATTGTCCGAGATCTTTCCGCAGATCAGGCTTATGGCTACAGGATAACTCAGATCAAAAGGATTGTGTTGACACTACTCCAAATTTATTCAGTAAGCCACTCTCGGTGGTTAACAAGTGCAAAATAGATTTGTCGCATATGGGTTTGTGGTATACATTGTCTTCGTTTACTATCGCTAGTTAATAATTTAATCGAAATTCTCCTGGGTGGAAGGACCAAATTCTTCTTCAATTGAAACTCCTAAGATCTCAGATGAAAACAGTAGCCGATATTGTTTTTTCAACAATTCAGCGTTCATCGTACATCGCATTTAGTGAAATGGTGTTTCAGAAACTTGTATGCTCGTAGGACAAAGGAGAAATGAATGCAGGGGTCCGATAATAATTGAATTAAGGAATGACGATGACGATACTCTAGGAAATCTATCTGTTCGGTCTAGGATAACACATTCAGTAAATTTAAAAGCAAATTGCCTTTAAGAACTATTTAATATACCTCCACTTACCGTAAACTTAAAATATTAGAAATAAGAAAGTTTGTTGAAGGGCCAATGCAAGTTCCAAAGTGTCCATGTGAAGGATAGTGCATAGAGAGATGTTGGAAACAAGTTACATATGCTTCTATCAAACGGGACGGATTCTTATGAGATCAGGAAGCAAGCAGAACAATTACGTCTATTAATGAATCGAAGCAAGATTTGATGAGTATTGTTGGTTGAAGCGTTTTAACCATTTTTCGATGTTTATAGTGTTTAAAATAAAATATTTCATTTGAGCCATTTGCTTTTTTTGTTTATAAAACGGCCCGGCCCATACACTTGCAATATTATTGTATATGATATTCGCCATATTGTTTCCATTTTGTAATATATTATGCAATAAGTCGCACAGTGGTTTCAATTTAAATATTGCTCAACTTTCATTCAATATAAAGGTGTACATAGCCTATAGGAATAACGTAAAAAGCATTGTACAATGTTGCCAACACATTTCACTTTCTTTTCGTTGTGCAATTCAAATCAAAATTCTTTTCATTGTTGCCAATATATTGTGCCACATTCGAATATCACATACACATTGGCGATATAATTGTACAATACGTAAAATTGAATAATTTTATTGTAAGTGTATGAGCCGCTTAACAAACTATCACTTTTTGTTTAGAAATTTCAATATAAATTGTTTATTAAATGCAAATAAACCAATGTAAATGTTTATGAACAAGCCAAAAGCTTTTAAATTATTATAAAACACATCAAAAGGCATATTTTTGGGCCCCCAGATTTAAAAATTTTTTTTTTTCTAAAAATTGACACCCCTAATAACCCAATTCGCCCTAATAAGCAAAACTGGTACAGAAAATATACATTTAGTAGTTAAGTTCTTAGAAGATTAGCTATCTTTGCCACATGCTTAAAATTAACAACAAATTATTTTCTTAGACATCTTTAATTTAAGAATGCCCCATAATATTTACCCGTTTAGTGAGATAACGCACTCTACGTTTTTAGTCTGCCAGAATACCCCTAAAATAAGTTCCAATAAAATCTTATCAAAAAAAGTTTGACAGAGATAAGCATCTGCTTTATAATACATCTAAAGCGTGCGGACTATCGACATGTGTTGGTTATTGTCCAGTGTTGCCAGAGTCCAAATTCAGTTTTTGGCAGAAAAAGTTTAAAAATTGTCCAAAAAAAAATAAACTATACAAATTTTGTGTATAATATTAACTTAAGCTTTAAGGTGGCGCAGAATAAGCTATACGGCCTTAAATACTTATAAGTTTTTTGCTCATACGATTTTATATAAAATTTAGGGTGCAATGGTTACGATTTTATTTCAAATGTTTTTTTTGGCTTGTTTACAAACGCTCTTTCTTTCAAATATCTTAAAAAAAACTCAGAAGCCAACGTCAATCCCAGTTAAAATCACTTATGAGTGATAAATGCAGTATGTGCTGTAAAGCACCACATGACTAAATATTTTTCCACAGCTGTCCTAACAAACTTTTCAACATCGTCCGATATGCAACACCGTTGACAGAGTTTAAATTCAATGCCATACTTAACCAATTATTGGCTGATTATTCCTTAGGACGCACCAAACAGTACACTTAAGTTGGTGTATTTATCTCTTGGACTCTTTTTGGCCCAAATCCAGAAGGTTTGCTTGCTAACGTAGTCATACATCGCTTATTAACAAATTATTAAAACCATGACAAATAAAACAAACTGATTAAACATGAAATTCTTTTTTACTTGTATTTAAAATAATAATGATACAAAATTACACAAAAATTTTAAGATTCAAAAAATAAGCCAAGCAAAAATTCTTTGTCCTATCCCTGTGGAAATTTGTGTCAATTGTTCTTAAGGCACTTTTCCTATGACCTGTGAACACAATATTGTAATAGATGAAAACAAGACATATCACTTAACTAGAGATCATGTGTATAAAGTGTAGTTACTCCGGAGGAAAGCTAATTGAAACAAAAGAAGTCAGGTGACAAGATTTTGTGCGGGTAGTAGGTTATTTTAATGACCTTTTACAAAGTGTCAAAAAGGTTCAAATTAGCCCCTCCTAGGACTTTGCCATGTTAAAGTAACAAGTCCCCTGCATATAAAGTGTAAGAACTCGAGCCGGTCCCTACCTTTTTAGAACTTTCATGTGACCACTCTGGTGTTAGTTCCCCTTCCCCTAGAGATTTTACGATAGTTACGCAGATATTGTCAAAATAAAATGTTTGATTTATAACAATTATCGTGAGCTTGTTATACAAACCAAACAACTTTGCGTTTAGGGTTATAAACAGGCGAATAAGCAATTGAAATAAATATATAAGGACTGTCCACGTTAAAACTGTTACAAATATTTTAACAATTTATTCTAGTTATCCTAAAATATCTGGAGAAGAAGGAACGTCGGTAATTGTAGTTAAAAGCTGGCCAGTTGATAAAAAATATATTCAAAAATTCAAAGAAAACCTAGCAGTAGTGCAGTAGCAGTAGTAAATTTAAAAGGTGCAGACATACATATTATATGTTATTAATAAAATGCTTTATCTCAAAAAGTGGGCAAACTAAACGATCAGTTAGCCAAGAGTAACAGTAACGTTGCAAATCAGCTGCTTCATTTTGTTGTATTCAAAGCAATTGGAACTATTATAGTTAGCAATAAGATGTAACGTCTAAATCTGTAAGAAAAAGATTGGTCTTTCTTTTTTACGGTAAGGTTAAGTTACTGTTACTTATCTGGAATATTAGAAAACGAGAAGTAAGTATTAAATTCGCCCAAAACAAATTAGGTAAATTTCCGTGGCAGTCACGGTTTGGCATGCAGTTTGAATGTATAGTTGTAAAAGCAAACAGCTGCTCCAAAAGTATTCAAAGTTCTAAAATTTATTTAATACTAGCATTTAACCCGCTACTTCGATAGCGTCCGCTTTTTCTGCGTGTACATATTTGTATGCCAAAGTTTATTTTTCCAGGTTTTAACTTGTTTAAATTCTAGCACTTAACCCGCTACTGTGTTATCGGTCCTCTTCTTTCATTTACATATGTATTTGCCAAAGTTAATGTTCCTACACATTTAACCAATAATTTTGTGTTTCTAAGTTTAAAGTAGTATTGAAAATTAAAAAATACCACTCGTAGAACACAAAAGCAAATTAAATAACGTAAATTTCCCATATTATTCAAAAATATGTACAGGTTGTACGCGTTTACTTTCTCAGGACATTGCAACTTGAATTTTATGTTTCTAGGTCCAATACTTACGAAAATTCAAAAAGTACCACCTAAAAAACAAAAAAGTACCAAAAAGATTCGTATCCACTCAGGACATTGCATGTTGAATTTTATGTTTTAAGGTGCAATATTAACGATAATTAAAATATACCAGTTGTAGAACCAAAAAGCTGAAGAAAGATATTAAATTTTCCGTATTTCCCATTTTGCTACTATTTTCCCCCCCATTAAAGTATCAAAAATTGCAGTTTTTTAGTGGGTGCCCATAATTTAGTACGAATATGTCAATGACTAAAGCAAAATGTTTTGTAAAAAAATACCAAAAATAGTTACGATTTTCACCCCTTAAACGTTCGAATTTGAAAAAGTACCAAACTGGTATTCGTATTTTTTCGATAAGTTTCGGATGTGGTATAACCTTTATTTCTAGGCTTATTGGTTCAAAAGATAGATGGGCTGACAAAAACCAAAATTCAGGTTTTACCCGGTACAACGATAAGTATTACAGTTTTTTTTCTATTTTTTTTTTTAGTTTTGCAGATAAAAGGTTTCCGAACTGACCTTTTTTTACCCACTTAATATACGAATTTCCAAAAATTCCGTCTTAGTGGACCGATTTGGGGAGTGACCCCGTTCCAAATTTCAAGTTTGTAGCTTCAGGCGTTTAGGCTGTGCGATGATGAATCAGTGAGTCAGAAGCGTTAAAAATATATATAGATTAACGGAGTTTTTAAAATAACACAATATGCCAGCAATATTTTGGCAACAACCCGCTTCTCCAAAATCACAATTTCCATTTTTAAAACATGTCTTTTATTAAGTTTTCTTTTAAAGCCGCTACCAAAATCTTTTTACATTTACAAGGTGACTTTTGAGACATGCATCTTTTTATTGTTGTTTTAACATATTTTTTGATTTGAATAATAAAATTTTAAATAGCAGTAAAATAAAATTAGAGAAAAAACAGGAAGAGCAAAAAAAAAACTAGAACAGAAAGATAAAAAATAAAAATTTCTTAAAATTGAGAACATAAAAAAGCGAGCGACACTGTCAAAAACAAGTACAAAATGTAAATAGCAAGCCGAATTAAATGAAAGAATTGACCAAGATTAGATGAAATTATTTTGATAAAAATTATTTTCGTTACTTTAATCAGGGCTGCCAGGTACTTTTTTTCCTTGTCCCCAAAAATTAAAAAAATATCCCCAAAAATCCCCAAATCCTCAAAAAACAAAACCTTAAAAAGTAAATACTTTTTTTGTTTTTTTTTTTCTGACCAAATTTAAGTAGAAAAATGTAAAAAAGAAATCCACAAATAAAAATTATTTGTCAAAAAAATCATTTTATTTTGCATGTAGCGACTGGTTTCGGCATGTTTTTTTAAATCATTTTTATGCGATTCCATCAAGGAGTAACAAACAGAACAATATGCTGTTATTGAAGATGAATGAGCCAATTTATAAGAATTTGGAGCTTGTTCAATCGGCTTAAGTCATCCTTATAATCAACAATAAAAATACATATGTCCGTCTTTTATTTAGTACTTCGATGCATCATAACTACTAACCATAGAGTAGCATTTTTTTTTCCAAATCTTTATTATATTGTTTTTCATATTAATTTCTTATTTTTGGGGAAGACATAGTACATATTTGCTTCAAATTTTTGCTTCTTTAACCCTTGGACAAACACATGGTTCTGGCCAGGCATATTTCATTTTTGAGCGTTAATTAACATACTTCTAGTTAAGGTAGATACCTGTATTTCCCGGTAGCCGCCTAAAATATTGTTGGCTTTTTATCTGTAAAAAAAAATTCAAAAATATTAAAAATGTTATGTGTTGTTTTAGATTTTATTTTAAAATTCTTTTTTTAAACACTCACTCAAGAAAAATAACAAGTTTATAAAGTACCTTTTACACACTTAACAAAAATGGTAATCTTAATTAGGACCCTTACACTATATAAGAGTAAGATAAAAGTTTTGCTACTTTTTTCATATTACGAAATAGAGTTGGGCAAAATCGTTCCTTTTGTGGAATCGTTCCGACCGATCCGAAAGATCAAAGGAACTAGGTCGTTCCTTTCGTTCATCGTTCCTGTTTTTAACTTTGAACGATGAATGAACGAGGAACGATAAAACTTCATTGTCGTTCGTAAAAACGTCAATAAACAAATATTTGTTATAATAATTATATAATTTCTTAAATGTTTGTAAAAAAATAATAACTGTTTTAATCCTATATTACTAAAATATATTGCTTTGAATCACATCAGTAATTGATTTAGAAATTAGAAATTTTGTATGTGTCACGATCTAAATACACAAAAGTCGGCAACACTGATCAACATACAAAAAATTAACCTACATAAATACATGTGATGATTCAACGGATTGCAATTGCGGAACGAGGAACGATAAAAAAGGAACTATTGAAAAAGTCCGCACCGTTCCTTTTAGGGAATCGTTCAATGGAACTAGGTCGTTCCGGAACGACACAACTCTAATACGAAACAAAGAAAAATAAGCGTAAATAATAAAAAAATGTGAAATCCCCCAAAAATCCCCGAGATTTTTTTTTAAATCCCAAACTTTGGGTATATATCCCCAAGTCTGACAGCCCTGACTTTAATGTCGAAAAATCGGCAGAAAAGAGATTACACTGAGCATAATGTTCGGATATTTTTTTTATAATCAGTTCAAAAATATTATTTTAATGAGATTAAAAAACACAAGCAGAAAAAACAAAATCGATAAGATTTCAAAATAATAAAATTATTTATGAATGTCTGGCTTAAAATGAAGGAATTACAAATATTGCGAACACTTAATATTTTTTTGTATTTATTAAGAATTAGAAATATAGGGTGTTTCTTTTAGCTGTACGAGGACTCAAAATGATAATACAAAACAAAAATATTGTTGGATGAAATTTTGTTTTAATAATTTATGGCATTTATTTTAGAAATATGATTTTCGGCATTTGTCCGCCGCAGCTACGAGCTACGTGTTTACCTCTTTTTCCAATAAATCTATCCATATGGCGTCAATGGTGGCTTGAATATTGAATTCCAATGCTTGAAGATTTGCTGGATAATCGGCAAAAGCCAATGACTTAACATAGCCCCATAACAAGTAATCCAGTGGCGTTAAATCGCAGGAACGATGGGAAAAGTTAACAGGACCGCTTCTGGAAATAAAGTTCGATTGTTAAGCGCGCTGTCGTTAATGTTAAGCTGATAATTTTTGATACAAAAATTCATTCACCGTAAAGGCAGCTTCGTGCTCGTTTCAAAAGAGCGTATTAAGCGCACCAAACAGTCAATTTTAATGGATGTAATGGTTAGGAATGGCTTTGGGAAAGTTTTCGCTCCAAATACGGCAATTTTGTATATTGACTAGGGATGTAACGAATACCGATATTTCGGCGATACTTCGGATTTGCTGATATATCGGTATCGGCTATATTTTACTTACAATACGACGATACTTTTTTTTATAGTTTTTTAAATAAAAAATTCAATTTTCAAATTTCCTTTTTCTTCTTTGAACTTTTAAGGACGTTTCAACAATTCATGTCATGTTGACAATAGTTTTTTTTTTGTTTAGTCTTTCAATACGAGTAAGAAAGCAAAAAAATAGCGAATGAAAAAGCAAAACGTACGGACAAAACATGCATCTGTGAACTCGTATCTTTTCCCCTTGTCTCTCTCGCCTATAAAGTAGCAATCATGTCAATAAGACATGAGCCCTATGAACACAGACTAATCGCCGTTTTCTCCTTACACGATTATAGTTTTCCCAACGAAAAATGCTTATTTAAGAAATTTGGTTTTCTTACAGCCGTACCTAAACAACAGCGGAAAAAGTTTTCTAGCTGTCTAAAATTCTCATGCCCATAAAATTTGTATGAAGCATCCCTAAATAGCGCGGCGTCAACGCTTTGCAATTGAAAAATCCGATTTTGACAGCGCGTTTAATAGTGAAGTTGGCCGCTATTGTTAATAAATAATGGCAATTTAGCTATTTTTTGTCAATCTAGTGGTTTTTTCTATTCTATTATGTGGGTTTTATTAAACAAGAAAGTTAACACTTCTGTTTGTGACACAACGTTAACGCTCTTGTTTAGGTATGGCATATCGGCGTAAAAGCTAAGCAGAAGAAAACGTTACGCCTTCCGCTCCTGTTTAGGTACGGCTGTTAATGTCTCATTTGCTTATATTCTGTCGCAAAGCTAACCAGCACTCATCTGGCAATTACTTATTTTCCTCTTATTTGCCGTGCATATAAATTCAATCAGTTCACTCAAAAGAAATATCAATCCATCCGTACTCAAATCAATCCGAAGCGGTATTAATAGTACGGTGACTATGGATTTTCTTGAGTCAAGTACGAAAAGATTGATTCAAGTACGGATTTTCAATCGCAAAATACTTAAATTATCCATATTCAATCCCGTTTCGTACTTGAAAAATTCAGAAAATGAGATTGAGTTAAGTAAAACTAAGATTGAATCAATCTCAAAATACGCTTGATTAAGAAATGTAAAATTGTTTTAATCCGAATTCGTACTTAAAATAATCCGAAAATTAGATTGATTTATGTAAAACTAAGATTGAATCAATCTCAAAATGCGATTGATTCAAGTATTATAAAGTTGATATTATCAAGAAATTAGAAAGAAAAAGTTATAATGATTGATTTACTTACACGTACTACACCTTACAGAATGATAAAACACCAATATCATGCCCGATATGGTTTTTATTTTAGAAATCTAATGTTCATATTTAACTAAAAATATAAACTAAATGAGAATCAGTAGTTAAAATTTACTTTTTAACCCTTAATGGTGCAAATGAGCCTGGCCAGACCTTTTTTCAATGTGTATAGAAAATTAAAACATGCGTAGCCCGGAGGTATAAACACAACAAAAAGTTTAATCTTTTTTTTAACTTGATTTAAGAATTTAGTATGTACTTATTTCAAAAAATTTCGGGATTGATTTTCGAAAGTAATCACATTAAGGATTGTTTTGAGTACGTTTGAGTGTTATTCATACTTGAAATTTTGAGTACGACTCGTACTTAAAGTAATCATTAAAAAACTTGATTTATCCCGAGTGTTTTTCTTTCTGTATTGATATTAAGTAAGAGACAGTTTGTCAATACATTAAGAAAATGGCCACAAGAGCAATACACATTCCATATCAGAGTATAAAATCAAACAGAATAACTAAATGTTTCTCTTAATTCTTAAACCAGAGATCGGCCCACAACACGCGTTTTATGCATATGTTTCTTTTTGTAAAACTTTTCAATACAATTTTACACTTCCACTTTTTGGACAGATCATAAACGCATTGAACGCTTGATGTAGACCGGTAGCTTAAGCCGTTTGGTTTGCACCATAGTAGTTACATGTTCTCTTATTGATAAGTCTTGTATGTATTTGTACGTTTTAAGAAATAAGCAGAAAAACTTTTATTAGAGACCACAAAGCCCATAATCCACTGGTTAATAGCCTTCGAACATTATTAGATGCAGACTAGCTCAGCTTTAAAAAATTGGAGACTCATTTAGTCGCCAGTTTTAATGAATGAACAATTTGAGACACAAACGTCTTATTGAACTACTTTACATGACTTTGCATTCCGAAAGTGTTGAAGACACGTTAATCCCTGCATCTAGTAAAAGTTCTGATAAGTCTACAACAACTGACCTTTGGAGCGTTTGTAAAAATGTTAAAAGAAAAATTCAATTAATCTCACGCTGGGATTTAGCTGAAGAAGAAGAAGTGTGAAAATACCTTCGATTTTCTTATTTTTCTAGAGAGGAATTTGGAAATATAAAATAAATCTGTTCTCAAATTTTATAGAGCACTTCCCATTTTACGAAGCACCTTTCTGGTAAACATAATTATAACTTAATAATTTTTTATAATAAAAAAAAATTACTCTACTTAAGTTTTGTTAATTAACAAAACATTGAATTTTATATTCGTATCGGTATCGCCGATATTTCCTTTTGAGTATCGGTATCGTCTCGGCAAAAAGGCGTATCGTTACTTCCCTAATATTGACGTAGTCTTTTAACCAGAAAGGAGCTTCGTAAAATGGAAAGTGCTCCATAAACTTTGAGAACAGATTTATTTTTTTCAAAGTAAGTTGACACAATTTGGAGGCGTTTTTCTAGAGTTAAGCGATTCAACACAGTTTGACATTCTCAGCTGTCAAACCATAGTTTTCGGTATTGAAATTTCTCATGCAGCTAGAAAAACACCCGTTACAATTATATTCACACTTAATTATAAAGGAGTAATAGTAACTTAGACCTGCAGCCCGTTGCAGTGAAATAGACCAGAGTGTCTAATGGGGACTGAACCCACAGCCCTCGCAATGAAAAACTAGCTCTCTACCAAATAGCCTACCGGGACAGCCATACCCTTAATAAAAGGACGGCACAGTGGAATGTATTGTCATAATTGCCAACCAAAATTACCATCTGACTTTGATTTAGTTACAGAATTAGTCATGTTCGCAATTTTACTCGTTTTTTTTACAATATTATAACGTCTTAAGGAAAATGGTGTTATTAAAAACTCCGCTGTAATGTAATAATAAAACTTTAAAATATATGGAAAATTATAAGACTAAAATTTTTTTGAGACACTTAACAGGTTATTCTGAATATACGTATAAAAATTGTTAAATTTTTAGCATATTCTCCGGATTGGATAAAAGAAATTGACAAAATTAGAACTAAAGTATTGAAGTATAAGACGAATATAATTTATAGAAGGGTGTATTGGAACTTAAAAAACAATTTTACGAAGTAAGAACACTGAAACAATTTCACCATTCAACAAATTCAGTATGAAGGAGATGTTCATATATACTCTTCGATTTCTAAGGGGTGAAAGTTTAATGAGTTTTAAATGGTTCTTCTACGGAGGCAAGTTGTTATTTGGACTCCAATGTAGAGTTCGGAGACAAAATAGAAGACACTGCTTCTTTCAAGTTTTTAGAGCTGGACTTCTTCTGTAAAATAACACATCATTAGCTCATTATTGGTTTGACTTACCAACCATTTTTTAAAAATTGAGCTAGGGGTATATATATTTTGAATACTATCTTTCTGAATACAAAACCAGATTTTTTTATGATTTCTGAGATATTAAGCATTCATTTTGCTTCCCTATCAACTATAATTTTTAAGTATTGTTTTGCTCTACACGCCACTGTTTGACGATTGCAGCAAACTACTCGTAAAAATAGGTTTAAAATAAATTTCATTCTTGCTTCGCTTCGTTGCCGTAAGAAACAAAATTAGTTAAAGCCAAATTAAATGCCAATGACGCAATTAACAGCAGTTAGTATTCTTATGCAGCACAAAAGCTACCTTTTAAAAATATATTTTTAGTAAAGCTGAGAATGCGGCACAAAACAATAATTTTCACTTTCAATAAAATACTGCTTACCTCTGAGTTCGTTCATGAACATTTAAACAAATTTACATTTTTCTTTTAAACATATGCCGGAAGCAGTGGTGAAAATTCAAAAAAATTCTATCAATTATATTTTCAGAAAACTTTATGTAAGCATTCACTGTCGTTTTTCTCCACTACGACTTTTTGGAGTCGTAAGTTGTGCCTGTGCACATTCGACTTGAACTTATTCATGTTGGAAGAGGAAAGACTTCAGCAGAAAGTTAATTCCTCAAACGAACAGTCCGTAAAAAACGAATTTTCCCTGTAATGCGTTGTACAATGCACCGGCCAATGGACCACAAAAGGATTGGCTCTTGAGGGAAAAAGAGTAGTACGAGCAAATAGACGAGTTTCGGGAACCAGATCCTATTGTTGTGACGGTAATACAGGCATATACAGCCCACATTGCGACGGTGCTCAAAGGAGTCAATAGAATTGGATGTGGAGACCACATCCAAAAAATACTTTAAAGTGCCGGCGCACACATGAGAGTTGTAATCCATTCTCGGTCGCATATAGGTAGTATAAAAAGTAAAGAGATCTGATGAAGTAAAGTATCTCTTACACCGTTTGAAAACCCGTTGCAATTGAATGCTTCTTTTGACATCTTAAATATATGCTTTGTTTATCGGAAATCACATTGTATTTTGACGCCCATCAAGAGATTCTGATTCTTCAATACTTATGCCACACATATACCTACATATATACAGATGAGGCACCTTGATTCGTGACACGCTTATACATCAGCATGCACCATTGGGTCGTTCGGGCTTTAAAATAGCCCCTATTCGCACGATCCCATTCGGCGGTTATATCAAGGTCTCGACCAAGTGTTTCATTCATGGGTTGCCTCATAGCACCAACATCGGATACAGTCTTTTATCAAATGAATACGAATGGCAAAGGTTGCTGTCATCAGCTTATTAGAAATGACACCCACGCTTTCTTTTATCCAGTCGTTTAGGTCCGGTTTTAATAAGTCATTATTGGAAATTTTTTTGGCAAAATAACTGTTTTATAAATATAAAAAAATTGTGAATATTACACTCGACTGTAATTTGCTAACATTATGGAGTAAGTAGCTGGAAAAGCCTACGAAAATATATCGGATGATAACCGAAAAAAATGGCAAACGTTTCAAAATTATACGTGTACGAGGTGCCTTCCTAATAGAATTTAAATGGTCTGCGGGATATAATTGACAAATCTCAATGTCAAACTTACATTTGCTGTCCCCATTTTAAATTTTAGGGCTATCGAAATTACAAATTTTTTTTCCAAAATAATTTTTATTCTTCCCCACTGTGTAGTTTTTAGAAACAATTAAATTTTAATAAATTAAAAACGTGCCTTTTATTGAGGCTTTATCTAACTTTCAACAATCAAGATTCTACGTAAATTTCTAAACTCATTTAAATAGTATGCCTCGTACTAGTATAAATACTCATACTTACGAATTGCGAAAATAAGTTTTTATTTGGCTGTCAAACAATTCGGTTTAAAATGGAACCATTAACCGGAAGTAATTACGATTCAAGGGAAAAAATATGGCATGGACCCAAGAGAAAGGATCTATACAATTCTGACTTAACACTAGGTGAAATTGCTTTTGCGCAATTAAGACGAAGTCCCCGTAAAATCATTCAAATTATGGATTCTACTGGAGAAACTTTAACTGCTCAGGAGTTAATGGATTATTCACTGAATTTAGCTAGAAATTTAATGGCTCTTAATTTAAAACCCAAAGATGTGGTTGGACTTTATGCCCAGAATACGACCCATGTAGCCACGGTAATGTTGGCCTCATTTCTGTGTGGAACTCCGGTCAATGCACTTTTTCCCGGTTTTGATTTGGGTAATTTGTAGATACATAAATCTCTCGTTTGTTTTAATTAAATTAATTATTTTGTTTTTCCAATTCTAGAAAATGTTTCTTTGATTTACAACAACACAAGACCAAAAATCATATTTTGTGATGTAGAAAATTATGAAATCGCTGAAAGTGCAAATAAAAATTTAAATTTGAATGCCGTGATTTATTTAATGAATGGTGAAATTGCTGGCGTCGGGAATATTAAAGATTTGTTGGAGTGCGAGCATCAATTGACAAATGGGGAATTGGCCGCTTTTAGGTTGCCCTGTTTTAATTTGAAAGGAGACGACACTGCTGTTATATTGTGTTCATCGGGTACAACTGGCACTCCGAAGGGTGTAATGTGTTCCCATTATGGCCTGCTTAACAAGGATTTATAGTAAGTTAATATTTTCTTAAGAACATTTTATTAGACAAACATTTTATTAGAACAAACTCTCTATTCATCTAGATATTTCTGAACGAAGACTTCGTTTTTGTTTTAAGCGAACTGAGTCTTCGCTCGAAATCGATCGAATCGATAAAATGTTCGTGTTTTTACTTTACATTTTGGGTAAAATAGGTTTATGATCATTTTATTAGCGGAAAAGATTTTATATGACGAGTTTAAATTTTCTGCTATTTTTCTTAATAACATTTAATTTTGAGCCGCCAAATTGGAACATTTAATTTTATTAAAGACTATTACATTTTGGAGCATAAACCAGAAAAGTGTTTATTCAAAGGTCTTGTTTTTGAATGGGAGTTTAAAATTATCCAAAGATTTTGTTCTGCAAAAAACACTAAACTTGATAAACTAAAACTAGGACTTCAATAAACAATGTAATTGATCAGAATAATATAATGGGATTGTGCGGATATTTAAGACGCCAAGAATTAATGGCTTTAGACCCTTATGAAACAATTTATACTAAAATCGCTTGCTTAAATGAGGTGATCAGTGTTGCCTACTAATAAAAATCTCAGTATCAAAGTTACACCATTACATATATGCACAACATTAAACCAGATAAATTCAGTGCGGTCCATAAAGCTCTACTTCCGAAAATCACAAAAATCTTACAAGCAGGGACCGTAACAGTTATTCCTTTGTTCATAAAAGATGATAACGGTTATTTTTTGATTTTTATTTTTTTGAACAAAAATAAAATTTATCCTCTAATGAAATGTACGTGCTATAATAATTTAGTTGGTTTAAAAATGCACATATGATCACACATTTAAATAAATACTTTAAGTCAACTAATTAATTATAATAATTATAATTTTGTTCAAAAAAATAACAACCAAAAACAACTGTTATTTTTGTTAAAAAAAATAAAAATCAATAACTTACAGTTATTTTTGTTCTAAAAAATAAAAATAACTTTTATATTTGATCAACAAATAAAAATTTCAAAATAACTGTTATTTTTGTTCAAAAAAATAAAATTTAAAAAAACTGTTATTTTTCCAAAAAATTAAAAAATAACGGTTATTTTTGTTCAAAAAAATAAAAATCAAAAAATAACTTTTATATTTGATCAAAAAATGACTGTTATTTTTGATAGAAAAATTAAAAATCAAAAAATAACTGTTATTTTTGGTCGAAAAATAAAGATCAATATATTTTATCATAGACAAATTCATAAGGATCAATATGGTATACTTGAATCAGTTTTCCGACATTTACTTTTACATGCTTTTTTTTATTTAAAATTTTAAAATAACTGTAATTTTCGGTTCCTGCCTACAAGTCTATTGATATTGAGATACAAATAAGTTACAATGCTCAACAAAATTGTCAGAAGGTAGATCAGTAGTTAACCACTGATTTCATGTTTGAATTATATCAGCAATCAAAAATCCTTAAAAAAATTGGATGTAAAAAACAAGTTTTATTTGAGTTAAAATCTCACTAAACTTTTAGGGCAGTGTTCAAAAATAAAACGAACATTATTTAGCGGACGGGTCACACACCCAGAAACGATATTTTTTTTAGTACACAATCCTTTATACCGTTCATAACTATTTTAACGAAAGTAGTAAACATTATGTAGTGTTCTGTTTTTCATTATAGAACAGAACAAGTGTAGTGATGTAAACAGACATTATATTTTAATGTTCTTTAGTGTTTTTGTTTTCATTGATGAAGGAATGAGCAAGCAAAAAGTTTTAGCAACGCTTCTCACATGTTTTGTTTGTGCAAAAATGTTTGTTAGCTTTTTGTTTCGTTTTTTTTTTTTCGTTAAAAACACGTATGTATGTTTTTTGTTTTTGTAAAAAAATTTTTCGTTACCTGTCAAAACACAACGAAGTTTGTGAATTTTTATAAAAAATAGAACGCAAAAAAAAGTTTTTGTTTAAGGTATTTACTATACAAACACTATTAGAGTTTATGTGTTACACATTTTTACCGTACAGATCACTACAGAACAGTATATAATGTTTATTTTCGAACACTTGTTGTCGGTCGATAGGGAAGCGTTATTTTATTTTTTTGTCTCTAAAGTTAAAAAAATAACTTAAAAAAAGTTTGATATGAAGATAAATTTTAGCACACAAAATCTCCAGTAAAAATCTTTTTGATAATTTTATATTAAGTTTTATATGCCCAAAATACCATAGATGAAGTTCCATTATTAACTTTACTTTTCAAAAAAAAAAATTTACACTCCAAAAAATCTTGTAGCTAAAAATAATGTTAATTTTGGTAGTTGATTTTGCATTTATCAGCAAAATAATCATAATAGCGAAGTTCAATATTCGTTCAAAAGCGAAGTTCAATATTGCAAAAGAGCAAATGCAGAACATCTATAGCACTTTAATGAAATCTACCGGAAACTCTGTGTAGTTTGTATTTGGATTAAACAAAAGAGCTACGATATTTTGCATTTGCACTTTTGCAAGACTTAACTCCGCTATTGATTACTAAAAATTGTAAAAATTCAAAATTGTAAATATTTTTTTTTAATAAATGATATTTTAAATTAATTAATTGGATTAAAAACATGATAAAAAGCTATACGATTTCAAACAATGTATTAATTCGTTCACTAAAAAAAAACTAACACGAAATTTATATTTTATAGATAGTTTTTAACATAGATTAGTTATATTGCAAAGGCAAAGCTTTGGGAACGCTCTTAACTTATGAAAGGATTTATTTTTACACAAATAACTTATAATTTTCTTATTCCTCTATTTTCAGTCCAAATACAACTTCCGACTCTGTGGTCCTCAGTTTTAGTACAATGTATTGGGCTTCCGGACTGTTTAATTTGTTGGCATCTTTCGTCCACTGCATTACACGTATAGTAACCGATAAGCCATTTACCCCTGAATACTTTTTGTATTTAGTGCAACATTATAAAATCACTCACGTTCTGTGTGCCAGTTCCCAAGTGGCAGAATTAGTCTCCAACGTAGATGAAGCAAAAATAAGAAAATATCTTAAAAATATAGACACTCTGTTGTGTGGTGGCTCTAAAGTACCAGAAATAGTGCAAAATAAAATGGAGGATATTTTGTCAGATAACACTCATCGTCCAGGATTTTCTGTATGCTATGGAATGTCGGAGCTCTGTGGATGGGTGACTTTAAATGCTGGTTATCCATATGAATTTCGAAAAGTGTCGGAGGGAAAAATATCGCCAAATGATAAAATTCGTATTGTAGACAAAAAGGGCAACTTTTTGGGTCCTAACGAACAAGGTGAAATATTAATATGTTCACCCTATAAATTTTTGGCTTATTATAAAAATCCAGAGGCTACTAAAAACGCTTTAAATGGAGATTGGCTTTATACTGGTGATATTGGGTATTTTGATGATCCTGGATTCCTGCATGTGTGCGGTCGGGATAAGGATATTTTCAAATCATATAGTTTCCAAATTTGCCCACAATTAATTGAAGAACACATCTTAAAAATACCAGGTGTTGCAGAAGTTTGTGTTGTTGGTAAGCCCGATTTGGTGGCTTCCAACTTGATCGCGTGCATAATCGTTCGTTCGCAAGATAAAAATGGTTTAAAACTAACAGCAGAGACTGTGGAGCGGTACATTCAAGATAATATGCCAAGTGTATATCACTTGAAGGGTGGTGTATTTTTTGTCGATTCGATTCCAAAAACGGGCTCAGGGAAAATTCAAAGAAATGTCGCTTTAAATTTAGTCTAAGCACAGCTCTAACTCTTAAATATTTATTTTCTTAGTTTTTTATTCTACAATAGTTATCAAAGAGTTTTTGCTTAATACACCAAAAATAAGAAGCCGTGTTCATAAACGTTGACACTTAGTTAGTTATTAAATTTTTTGTGCTCTTTGGTTGCCAATTTAAGTGTTATCTAAGTAATTTATTAAAATTAAAAAAAAGAAACGTACATCTGAAATTCATAAAAATTACCTTTAATTTAATTATAAAACATTTTAGTTGATAAAAAAAAACCTAAATAAAGTTCAAAAACATTTTTTTAAACATATAAAATTACTTTAACGAATAGAATGTAGGAATTTATTTCTCATAATGAGTAACATTTATTATAAATTTTTATATTATTCTAATGTGTATTTTAAGTCAAATTACAATCCTCAAAAGCTTTTATACTTTAATATTCTTATTCCTTTAATATTATTAGGCCCTATCAGAAATATACAAACGAAAATTCTGATAGTGCATAAAAAATATTCCTAGAAAATATTGAAGGAATAACGGCCAATTTCACCAAGTTCGGTTATAATTAACTGTCGGTTATAGCTGTCAAAACATACTGGTAACCGGAACTTTAATCAAAGGTTAGTTTTAACCGAACTTGGTGAAATTGGCCGTAAGACTATTAAAGTATATAAGCTTTTGAGGGTTGTAATTTGACTAAGAATACACATTCGAATAATATGAAAATTTCATATAAAATTACTTTAAACTTGTACATGAAGTACTCAAATACTTCTTTCATTTTTTTTTATTTTTGAATTCTCTAAGCTAATTCCGCGAAGCTCTACGCTTGTCTGCAGGGACGAAACCAGAGTATCTGGCGGGAATCGAAACCGCAACGCCGGCGCTGATAGACTAGCTCTACAAACAGCACTCATTATTCATTTGCTTATTACACCCTTCAGCGAAGGTAAGTTAGTCATTCCGTTTGAATTTCCACAATATTGATTTGAGACCTTATTAGGTTTATATATTCTGGGTCCTTATGAGGAGCGATGTTAATTTAACGATGTCCATCTGTCCGCTGAAATGTGTTTTCTGAAGACCCCAGCTATGATGGGAAATTGGTAGTTGTATATTTATGTAACATATAGTCCTGAATTGTTTGCTATTGAAATTCAGCCTGATCTGTCTACAAATGGCTGAGATATGAGCAAAAAAATCCCAACTGCCTCTAATTTTACGCAAAAATTCCTTGTTGTTGTTGTTGTTTTTTTAATTAAGTTTTTATGTATTTTTTGAGAACGGCAGGAGCTAAAGTTGCTAAATTTGCAACATTCGATAAAATGTCGGTGGGATTGGACAAGAGGGCGTGCCACTTCCCATACAAAGACATTATATATTTCTGCATATCTGGAGAACGGCAAGAGTTTCCTAATAGGGTACAAGCATTTTGGTTATCAATACATAATATACGACAAAATTTGGGCGGAATTGGACAAGTGGGCGTGGCACAAAGTTGATTTGTTTATATCTAAAAAACGCTATTTATATAACTTTCTGTAATTATCGCACAATGGTGAAGGGTTTACAAGTTTAAAACCTTTTTAAAGAAATACAAAAGAAAAGTTTACAATGGTCGTGGAAGTATCTAAAAGAAAAATTTCAAGTAACTGGATAAAAGAAGAAAAGGTAAGTTGTTATATTTTTTGCAAAAGAATAAGGTTCGGTTATGTTTAATTCCGTGTGTTTACAGAGCTTGCTTGAGAAACTCGTTAGGGAATGAGCAATAGAAATTTTTATATTTTTTTTAATGTGTCAAAGTATGGAAGTAAAATATAATAATAAACGTTATTATCAGGGAAACCGGAAATATGCTGTAAAAACAAGAGTCTTAAATGCATAAAAGTTTTAAAAATATGCGCCGAAAAAACCATAAGTTGCTTTTTTGAAAACAAAATACCCAACAATTTAATAATAAATTTGCATTAAAAAAAACGAGCCGAAAATTATAATCGGTAAAGCCTATAAACCATACTATTTACAGACAAATTTTCAAGATTGTACCCTATTTGGTGCCGAAGGTCAGTCATGGGATCGCCAGAACAAAGTTATTCTTTGAGGCTATCGACCATTTTTTGACAATCGCACGATTTGAAATCGCAAAACGCCAGCTTTATGTTATGGTGTTCTGAAACTCGTACGTTTTGCTTGCAATCTGCCATAGCTTCTTAAAAATATTCTAGTTCCCTTGAGCATACTTTTGCAATTTGAAGTAGCCAATTTTCTTGTGATTGCGATTTACAGAACACATTTTAATTTTAAGTCAGATTCGTGAATGTTAAGCGTTTTGCGAATGTTAAATTCATAAAGGAGTTCTATTCAACGTTATATTCGTTGGCGTATTTAGACGAAAATTCGTACATACACGCTGTCGTGATTAAAATACTTAACGACAGTTTTTGCAAGAAATACGACAACCATGAACACCTTTTTTATAAAAGATTTGTTAACAGTGTCGTATTTGTTGTCGTTTTTGCTAAGCACGATACCATTTTTAAAAAACGCCTAACTTTCGCCGAATGTCAATCCTAAAGGGATTTTGGAGAAAGTCGCTAATTTTTTCATTAAATAAACCTTTAAAAGAAAGTTAAAGCTATTTTCGGATGTGTGCTATGGCCAAATGTGAACCGATTCCATTAAAAATTTTATTTGCAGTTATTAAATCAAAATACAAAGATAATTAGATTGTTTTTAGATACAAAGAGTTCATATCGGAAAGTATGGGTATTTACCGAATTTTATCACACTATGTATCTATAAAATTTCAACTTGTACTTTGCACACAATGTTAACATGGATAAACATAAGGAAGGATGGACATCGTTGGGTCACTTTAAAACGTGATTCTTAAGGGATTGATTGAGGTAAAAGTGTGATAAAAGTTAATCTCAAACTGTGCTTGACTCAAAAATTTCCTAGTTGCTTTATCCCGAATTCGTACTTCAAATAAATTCGAAAGTGAGATTGATTCTAACCTAAACATTTAACTCCAGAGAATATTACTACATATTTACTTTCCCATTACCAGGGAAACCAGAAATATGCTCTAAAAAACACGTTTTATGCGCATTAAATATGCAGTAAATACTTGAAAATATGCCCTGAAAAATGTTAAACATATGCCATAAAAAATCAAAAATTTCTAATTTGAAGACACAATATTCAACAATTTAATAACAAAATTTGAAAAAAAACCCAAAAATATTATCGTTTAAGTTAAAATTCATATAAGAGATATTTGCGCCGAATATTATCTACGTATTAACATTCGTATGGGTTTTTTCTTTAAGGGATTTTAGGTACTGTTAACAAATGTTAACATTTAAAGGAAGTGAAACCTATTTAAGGATGGTAGCTTTAGGCAAATGTGAAACGATTCTTAAATAATTTAATTTGCAGTAAAATATTTTTATCATAATTAGATAACTTACTGACACAAAGAGTCTTATTTGGAAAGAAGTTTTTATGGGGAATATGTGAAAATATAGGATGATTCTAACCATTTACACAGACCTCGTTCATATTTGATCAAATTATCTACAAAATTAGTACTTGTACTGCACAAGGTTAACATGGGCAGACAACCAACCAGATGGACGGATGGACATCGTTAGATCACTTAAAAAGTGAAGTGGTCTACATTTCTATGTATTAAACTCATAGCATAACATTTATCCTTAATGACAACCTGCTTTGTCTTACAATTTGAGAGTAAAAATTAAATGTAGATGTCGAAATTGGAGGAACAGAATTTCCAAAAAAAAAAAAAAAATTATTTTCTGCGAAAGCTCCTATAATCATCTAAAAAAATTGAACATGTATCAAAATATGCCTTGAAAAGACAAAATATGCACTATAAACTTAAAATATGCTGCAAAAATGCTCGTTTAACTAAATTATGCACAAAAATGCTACAAACGGTAAAATATACAAAAATATGGACTAACAAATCGATGCCAAAATTCATAAAAGGCTCTAAAACAGATAAATATATTGTTTGTGCCTTCATTGGTCGCACAAGGAAAAACATGCAATTGCATATTTATGGTTTCCCTGCCCATTACACATGTTTATTTCACTTTTGTTTTATTGCCGCCTTTGTTTACAGATATGGTTTTCGTAATCATTCTACTTTAAAATTAAACTTAATAATTTAAACAAATAAAAAATTGGGAATTTTTGCTTCCTCTTTTACTTTTAAAACATGGAAATAATTATGTTTTTTTCTTTTAGTTTTGTTGTTGTTTCTACACAAAACAAGCAAATCGTTTTTACCTTATTTTGTGGTGTTGTTGTTGTTTCTACAACTATGTTAAATTCATTTATTTAACAAGAAAAGAACAAAGACTAAACTACATATCGTTAGCTGAAATGTAAAACCACGTAAGTAACATTTTTAATTACCGTTTGGCATGGTCAACAGAAAACAACGCCGTTTTTTCAATTTCGTCTTCCCGTTGGCAATATTGCCATATTTCGATGATTCTTAACATATGCTTGGTATTTTGTAAGAATTGGCGTTGCTGTTGTCTTAATATGCCTTTGATTTGGTAATTTGGTGTTCATTTCTTAAAATGTTTTGCTCTCTTGAAGAGAAGCATGTTTTATTTTTAAACATTCACCCTTACTTATGGCTAAAGGCATTGGCACTTTTCGCCCCGAAAAAATCGACAGGGTTCACAGTGCCCTGCAAAATAGGTAACGTCAAATTTTAATGGGGATTTTTTTTTTAACGGCGACGATTTCCTCAATGAGCACAAAGCTACGCTACGAAGCAAGCCATTAAATTGTTTTAAAGTCCATAAAACCATAAGGATGTGCGTACGATCGGAAAAATCGTGCAACAACTTGAGCAAACCGGGTCTGTAGGAGATGTTAAAACACGAGTGCAAACTTGTACAGCTCGTACTGCAGAAAATATTGCTGCTGTTTGCAATATTGTATACCACCACAACTCGTCGTCGTGCCCAAAAATTGCACCTCTCACGCTCGTCGTTGATGAACATTATGTATAAAGACTAGGGATGCCAAATGGGACCAGTTTTTTTGAAACCCGGGATTCGAAATTTTTAATTAAAAAAAACGGGATCCCGGAACGGATCGGGATTTTTCGGGAGTTCATATATAAAAGCCAATTTTTAAAATTCATTTAATTATAATTTAATGTTTATGTATAAATATTAAAGCAAATTAATTCATGAAGAAAATTTAAATCATTACAAAATAAGGCAGTTTAATGTGTTCTTTTAAAGTAATATGGAAGAATTATGTATTAAAACTTATATTTTAAAAAGCTTCTAAAACAAATTAATGACGTCTGATAATCGATACCTTATTTTATTGCAAACATTTGCTGCCGACGAAACCAATGTTCGCATTCAACACCTCTGGGTGGTAACGTAAATAAATAGCTAAATATATCCCTGCGGGAAATTTGTGTCAATTGTTCCAACAGACTGGTCCTGGGATTTGTGAAAAGGAAACTAGTACAAAAAGAAAGAACTCATGACCAGTGAAAGAAGAACCAATCATTTAACAGGTATATGAAGAACCAAAAGGTAGAAAAAGTAATGAATTACATTTTTTTTGGGATTTTCTAAAATTTGGTTCTTAAATTTGGTTCTATGACCTGTTTTATTGAAAAAATACTACATTGTATCGAAATAATACTACATTGTTGTAACTTACACTATACACGTTCATTAAGAATATATGTGGGATTGGTAAAATGGTGTCAATTGACCCCCTCAATGACAACCCCATGTAAAAGTGATAGGTCCCATTCATATGCAGTGTTAGAACTAGAACCGGTCCCTACCACCAAAGACCTATCATGGGACTACTTTGGTGTGAGTCCGCTTCCCTCTAGGGACGCTATATGACAATATTTTATTTATTTTATCTCAAGTATATATGCATGTATTAGTCTAATAAAATAAACTTAAACAAATATAAAAAAGACCTTTGGTATAACACCCTAAAGTTTTTAACACCTTTTTGCACAACTTGCATTTTGCGTGCGCAGTTCTATTATCATTCACTTAGAAAAACGATCACACCAAACTTTATCTTCTAATTTTGTTTTCTGTGGTACAAAATGCATTGCAAGCAGCATTTATTCACTTGCGACTCCTTTTTGAAATTAGTTAAAAATTAGATTCATTGTCAGTATGATTTAATATTACATTTTTGAAGTTATTTTTAGCAGGGTGACTCACGTTTATTTAAATATACATAGTTGTATTTGATAAAAAAAATTAGCACATTTGTACTAAACCTCGGGAATTTATGGGATTTCGAGATTGGCATCCCTAAGAAAGACTTGCATTTACACGATTACAAGGTGCAACTGACTCAAGAACTAAAGCCTCTTGACCTTTCCAAACGTCGTCAATGGATCGAATGGTGGCAAGAAATTGCAATAGAGGATGATCAATTTTTGAAGAAAATCATCTTCAGTGATGAGTCACATTTTCACCTCAGTGGATTCGTCAATAAGCAGAATTGCCACATTTGGGAGAATGATATTCCAAGAATGATAGTCTAAATACCAATGCACCCACAAAGAGTGACTGTTTGGTGCGGTTTATGGGCTGGCGGCATCACCGGGCCGTATTTTTTCCAAGATGAGGCCGGTCAGGCAGTTACTGTGAATGGTGTTCGCTATCGTGAGATGTTAACGAACTTTTTATGGCCCGAATTGGAAGATATGGATGTGGACGATATGTGGTTTCAACAGGACGGTGCCACTTGCCACACAGCTAACGAAACAATGGTTCTTTTCCGCGTTAAATTCAATGCCCGTGTTATCATGTGATTTAACACCGTTGGACTTCTTTCTTTGGGGTTATTTGAAAGAAAAGGTGTACGTCGATAAGCCAGCAACAATTCAAGAGCTAAAGGATGAGATAATTCGGGAAATTAACGGCATAGAACCTCCATTATGCCTCAGCGTCATCGAAAATTTGGACCATCGGATGGAGGTGTGCCGTCGGGGTCGCGGCGCCATTTGGCCGATATTTTGTTTTCCTAAAAAATTTGTGTTTTATTCAAAATCAACATCGGCCCTTAAAGGTTACCATCCTTTATTAGAGATAAACAGTTAACGACTTCGTAATAATCTTAGAATTGCTATTGCCTTAAAATTGCTGTTGTTATTGCCGACGCCAAATAGAATAAGGGTGGATATTTTAGAGCAGAAATAAAAAAATAATGTTATATATTGAATTGAATCTAGGAATTTTTATTTCTCATGGTAAGTAACATTTAAATTTTCATTTTATTCGAATGTGTATTCTAAGTCAAATTACAATCCTCAAAAGCTTTTATACTTTAATAGTCTTATTCCTTCAATATTTTCCAGGAATATTTTCTATGCACTATCAGAATTTTTGGTTTGTATATTTCTGTTACGAAGCTTACTTTAGCTCTCCTTTGACTAGCAATGAAGTAAATTGTACAGAAAATTTTATACAACTGTTAGATTATGCTTTTACTTTTATGAAGTTTTTTAATGTAGAAATTTGTTTCGTTTCTTCGGCAAAATTACGAAGTCGATGACCACTTTAAGCATTGAGCTTTACCCTTTCCTTTTGCCTTTTGAAAATATTGCCGCACAATAGTACTCATTTCATTTACAAAAAGTAATTTTTATATTAACTTTTATGAAAAAGTTTTCTTATTAATTGCAAACTTTCATAGATTTTTGTTGTGTATCTTTTTGGCGCAATTACTTTGTAGCCTTTGCCCTTTTTATCCTTATTATTCTATCATAAAAATCAAGGCAGATTTATACAAGGTATAAAAAATAAAAAAAATCTAATGTATCAAATACTTCGTCACAAAAAACCGCGCTTTCGAATAAACCGAAAACCGTGACAATTTTAAGACCCGATATAAATAAATAAACTGACAACCAGGCTTGACAGCTCTAACAGTAAATTTTTACCCGGGAGAGTGCTGCGCCTCCCAGGGAACGCAGTTAAGCAGTTTGCGGAACTTAGTGCTCTTAATGTTGCATGTCCAGGGTTACATACAGGTTCGATCAATGCCTGTAAATAAACCAAATGCCTTCAAACAAACGAGAGGTATCGAAAGATTTATCTCTTTTGCTTTATAGTCGAACATCCAAAGATATTGTAGCGGGCCAGAGATGCATGAAAGTTTCTGTTGTGTCGATATTCTCTCCTCGGACATTGAAGAACTATGGAAGATGATGAGGTGCATGCAAACGTAGGATGCGGAAAACATTCAAATTACAGGGCCAGAGTATCCTTTTGTCATCTGGCACTACGGGAGTCAGTAGGCCCCGGTACTTCGGTACAAGTCTGACTATTGGCTGAGGCCTCCGTTAGTAGGCTTCTCGCAAGAAAAGCTTTCTCTCTCTTATAAAGTTTGCCTTGCTCTTCTTTGAGGGGATAATTTCGGGGCTTTGGATATAACCCAAAATTTCAGGGCGGACTTCAACCATATAGAGGGCTGATTTTTCACCCTTGTTGGAAAGTTCAGCCTGTGGAGATCCCTAGGTGCTGTTGCTCTTCAACAGAAGCTGCTGGTTTACTATAACTGAAGAGGTTAGATCCTAACAATCTTCCTAACAAGAGTCGAGATTATACACTAAAATTTCAACCTGTGTGTGAAAGTTGCCTGATTAACTCAACAAGTGATTGAGATCCACCATGAGATTAGGACATACGACAGATTCTCATGAAACTTACAGCAAATCTACATGTTTTCTATATTTTTATTTTAAGGAAGCTAAGAATATTGACTACTACAAACTAGTGTAAAAAGGGCTTACCAAAGACTTGCGTGGGGTGTTGTCGTTATAAAACAGTTGCATACGTAATAATTATCGCGAGTTTTTTTCTATAAAAAATGACTTTGCATTTATGACAAGTAAATTTTTTAAACAAATATAATTAAAATAATGACCTTTTAAATCAAAAATAAATAAACACAGAAAAAATTATTTGTAGTATTTTATCAATTAAAAAAAATATTTAAAAAGTATTTAAATTTAATTAATGTGATAATTGAATCAAATATATTTTTTGTTGAAAGAAAATTAACAATATAATTTTGATTTAATTAACATTTTAGTTGTTTTAAAATAAATTTTGAATTAAAATAATAATAAAATAACAAAAAGTTATTTCGTTTAAAATAAAATAATTTAAATTTGTGAAATTGTTGTTGGAATTTGTCAAAATCAATCAAACACATGGTTTGAAACGGCAAAGTTTTCGGATCATTTTTTTAATTAAAATTAAAAATATCATTTATTGAAAAAAAAACATATTCAAAATATTAAATTTTTTCAAATTTTTGTAATCAATATAATCATTTTGGTAATAGGTGCAAAATCAACAAATGAGTTGCTTGATTCTATGAATTTGGTGATTAGAGACAATTTTTAATTTTTTCTGTGCAGTTTTGCTTGTAGTTTTCTAAATACAAAACAACGAATGTTAACATATATGTACCGCCATCACAATAGTTGAGAGGGCATTCTGCATTTGTGATGATGTGTGTAACACATACAAATATTGGTTCTGAAACTCACCTATGAGTATACTGATCGACTCGGAATAACCCCTCCCTAAAATCGCTAAAGGACGAATAAAAATCTAATATATTTAGGGCTAATAAATCAGAGTAAGTTAAACTCTCTTTTTGGTTTAAAATGTGTTTAAACCAACAAATCTATAAATCAGTAAACATATAAACCATCTTTAAATACATAAAATTGGGCGTGTAAACTACCAATACAGACCGTTTGAATTTAACAAGATGCTGTCACATGTTATTTTTTAACTACATAGAATATATGGGATACTGATTTATAGTTGTTTAGTTTAAACTACATATAAATTTAAGTTTATTTCAACTAAACCAGCGTTTAAACATTCACTAATTTATTAGCCATTAGATGTAGATATCTAGATTTTACTCAGCACAAAGAACTTAACACATAACATAATTTTGCTTCACCGGGTTCATCATTGCCCATGGGGCTTGATCGGCAATACTTGCTTACTTGTTCTATATTCAATTTACAATCTCATATCGATTTAATGAGAGTTAAAAACAAAAGTAGAGATGAATAAAAAAAAAAGACAATAAAAATAGAAAATAGCAATAGGAATACAATTATTAAAGGCTATTTTGCTAAAAATAAATATATTTGTTGTGGCTTATTTAATATTTTGCATGCTTTTAATACAAGGCCGGCACAGTAGGATGGATTGCAATAACACTAAACTGCATGAAAATCGCCCGCGATACCGTTTCAGATGGTTCTTAATATTTAAGGGGGAAGCTTCCCAGCCCCCCAATATTTTTTTTTTTTTTTTATTTGAAAAATTTTGTAATAATAAAAGCCTTAATGGCCAAACAATAATATAACAATAGATATTTTTTAAGGTTTAATATGGAACCCTATATTAATAACACAGGCCAACACTCAATTTGCTTCTTTGAATTTATCAACTGATTCTAGTTAATTTGGGTGCGCTGAATTCAAATCTGCAATCAGTTTGTCTCTATCAGCTCTAGTTTTCATGATATAGCTTTTTTATACCCTCCACTTATGACCTCCATTTATGACCGTCTGTTAGTTTTTTAAAAAAATTTTTTTCATCAAAATTTCTTATTTACAGTTATGGTAGTTGCCAAAAAAAACATTTTTTCCGTAAAAAATTTTTTTGTGTAATTGCTTGCTGATTAACTAGAATTTTATATGTACAATATTATTGAGAACGTTATTTTTTCTTGTTGCACTCCAATTGAATATCGGAAGTTAGTTGCTTGTAAGAAGTGGTTTATTGCAGTTGGCAAAGTTTATTAAAAAAGTGTTGATCTATGGCAACTACCATAACTGTAAATAAGAAATTTTGTTGAAAAAATTTTTTTGAAAAAACTAAACAGACGGTCATAAATGGAGGTCATTTTTTTCACATTGATGAAGAAATGAACCAAAAGTTCTTACAATGCATCTTACTAGTATTGTCGTTGTTGCTTCGCAATTTGCACGACCACAGCACGAATAGCCTGTGCCTAATACAATTAATAAAGTAGCCCTAGTTTTACAACAAGTGACATAATGTAAGGTTCGTGAGCAATATTCAACTGGGCTACTAGGGTAACCTTATTAATTGTACCATGAACCTCTGTGTGTGTACACAATATGTTGTGTACATATTTTATTTTTGCAAAAATAAAATTGTTGCCTTTACCAACCAAAAGGGCGCTGACCACAACTGTAAGGAACGAATATTATGTGCTGAACCGAAGATTATGAAGTTTGTGGTTTTTTACGAAAAACAGAACGTAATAAAATGTTCTCATCTTAGCGAGTATTCTTTTTGTGTATGAAAATTGCAAACAGAGAAACGTGTTCACTACACAAACATTTGTGCTATCCATATTTCTACAGTACAGAACACTAAAGAACAGTGTGTAATATCTATTTTCGAACTCTTGTTTTTATATTGTCTAAATTGAGTTGACGCCCTATTATCACCGTGAACATTTTATTAAGTTATTTTTTTTTTTTTTTGTATTCAAATTTTTTTAGATAAAACAATGAACATATATCGGGTGATTTTTTAGCTTTTATCTTTTTGGCAACACTGGTTTAAACAGCTGACGCACGTTTCGTGTTTTGTTTCATTGTCGAACATCTTCAGTTTGGTCTATAATTTAACCATGAATCGTCTTACAAACGAATAACGCTTGCAAATTATTGAATTTTATTATCAAAATGCGATCCACTTTTTTTATCGAAAAATTGTGTTCAGCGACGAAGCTCATTTTTGGCTCAATGGGTACGTTAATAAGCAGAATTGTCGATTTTGGAGTCAAGATCAGCCAGAAGCATTGCAAGAGCTACCAATGCAACCAGAAAAAGTCATCATTGGACCGTACTTCTTCAAAGATGATGCGAATCGTAACGTAACTGAGAAGGTGAGCGCTACCGTGAGATGATATCCAACTTTTTTTTGCTCAAAATGCAAGAGCTTGACTTGCATGACATGTGGTTTCAACAAGACGGTGCCACATGCCACACAGCACGCTTAACAATGGACTTATTGAGAGGCGAGTTCGGTGAACATTTTATTTCACGTTCGGGACCGGTCAATTGGCCGCCTAGAATTTAACGATTTAACGCTATGTTAAAGCTCATGTCTAAACACACATGCCCGCTTAAATTGACGCATTGGAAGACAACATTGAAGCATTTATTTATAAGATACCGGCCGAAATGTTGGAAAGAGTATGCCAAAATTGGACTGAGCGGATGGACCATTTGAGGCGCAGTCACGGTAAACATTTGCATGAAATAATCTTCAAACATTAAATTATATGGACCGTACTATCGATTCAAATAAAGATTTTATGCATTTTTCTGAATTTTATGTGTTTTTTTTTTAAACTTTCCTATAGCTCTTAAAAAATCACCCATTATATAAATTGAGTAAAATGGTTAACATTGTTTTGCTCCAGTTTTTCTAAGGTGAATTATAGTGAAAATGTGATTAAGTGCAAGCATTGCTTTACTTTCGCTAACTATTCATCCCGACATCACTAAGTCTGAAAAATATTTTCAGGAAAGTGGAATGCTGGCATGTTGGCATAATACTGCTAGTCTCAAGTACGAGAAACTTCATCTTTACGAAACATGAGAAAATCAATTCTAATTACTTTAAACATAATTCAGTTACAGAGAGAGAGGGAGAAAGAGAGAGAGATAAAGAGAGAGAGAGAGTGATTGCAAAATTAAATTAAAGTTACAGCCATTGCTGCCAGATTTGACGATTTTTTATTCCGGAATTAGCAAAGTGCCGATTTTTTTAGTCTCCAAAGTCTTAATAAAACATTACATTTTCAGACACGTTCGTTTTTAATCTTGGAACAGCCGTACATTAACAAGAGCGGAAGGCGAAACGTTTTCTTTCGCTTAGCTTTTAGGCTGAACAGTAGTGATAGCTTTCTTGTTTGATAAAAACGCTAGATTGACCAAAAAATAGCTAAATTGCCATTATAAATTAACAATAGCGGCAAATTGCACTATTAAACGAGTTGTCAAAATCGGGTTTTCTAATTGCAAAGGGTTGAGGCCGCTGTATTCAAAAACTAGAAATGCGTGCCGCATATAATATGCAAGTCTTAAGAAAATCTTTAAGTGATTATTTTTAGAGTACAAAAACAACAATGTAACACTTTGTTTACCTTTCGTCCAACCAACATCGAATAAACCTTTTACGACTCTCTGTATAAATCATATTTTCGGCAATTACACGGCGAACATTTCTCGAGTTGTAAGATAATATCTACATGAGTTTCATACGATTCTTGACATGACAGACTCGTTAGATAATCTTTACCCGCGTCTTAAACGATTCCCACAACGATTGAAGAAGCGTCTTTCGCTGTACTATGGAAGAATCTCAGTCGTGTTACAGTTTTTCCCGTGTGAGGAATCTTCTACGATTAAAGATAGCGGATATTGACGATCAAAGACGGTCTTCATGAGACTTCCAGTATCTCTTACACGATTGAAAATGCTAGCTGCGAATGAAGTAATTAAAAATTGCTAGCTGGGAATGAAGTAATTATGTTTTTGTTTGAATGTTTTTTTTTTTATAAAAATTGACAAAACGTTTTTCGAAACGTAAAAGACGATTTTATTATTTTTTTTCAGGAAATTGACGATTTCCTCAAAAATTTATCTGGCAGCCCTGGTTACAGCCGTACCTAAACAAGAGCAGGAAGCGTTTTCTAGCTGTCAAAAATCCTCATGCCCATAAAATTTGTATGAAGCATCCCTAACGCTACTGTTTGTGACACAACGTTGACGCTCTTGTTTAGGTATGGCATATCGGCGTAAAAGCTAAGTAGAAAAAAAAGCTTCCGCCTTCCGCTCTTGTTTAGGTACGGCCGTTAGTGATAGTGTGTGATAAAAGTTTGAAGATCACGCACGATTTCTTACGCACTCATTTTTCTTCAGACACATTTAGGTTTTTTCACTTACTTTTACTTTGAGTACTAGTCGTACTTAAAAATTTAAGTACAAATAACACTAAAAAGTACTTAAAACAATCCAAAATTCATAATTTTAGCTTGACAAACTAATGTTATATTTGTGTATTTGTAAAAGTTTGTTGTAGACACAACAAAAACACTACAAAAGAAATTAAAAAACGATTTGCTTGTTTTGTGCTGAAACAACAACACCGCAAGAAAAAAATCATACGTTTTTTCCATGTTCAACAAGTAAAATAAGAAGAAAAAATTCTCAAATTCTATTTGCTAAATTTATTAAGTTAAAAACGTAAAATTTTCAAAGAAATTAAGAAATTCTTGGGTGGGATTAGAGAAGTAAGCGTGGCACCTTCCATGCGAAGACATTTTAAATGTCTGTATATCTGGAGAATAGAAAGTGCCAGTATTTCCAAATTATGAAAACCATAATGGACATGTTGCTGGTGTCTTGTAATTCACCCATTTCTGAAAATTTGTTCGGAAAACAAGGATACCATATGGTTTACAAAGGTAAACAATTATAGAAAATGGCAGCACAGCTAAAAAACTACTTATTTTGTATTGTTTTATAGAAAACTGTGTTAAAGAAAATAGACGAAAAAAGAAAAGTGATTTTTTTTATTTGTAACTGAAAAGCATTTTTTTATTTGATAAGTCAGCAAAACACAATTGTTGTAATATTAATGTTATAACACTTACTAACACTATGATGTGACAGATCAAATAAATGTTTATGCAAAAATTGGCATCTCAGTTCAACTTGTTAAGATTAAACCAATTCAAGTAAAACGTTTCCGAACAAAATAATTTCTCTCTCTCTCGAAAGTTCGAGCTCAAACTCAAAATAAAAAAAAATTCACTGGACAAAAATATTCGGAACAAATGTGTGAATCGAGCTTACCTCTGCCAATTTATTACGGCTTTAGATAGCAGAAGTAGGCGATGGAGCCAAACCTTTTTCCCAATATATATGACCAATCTTAAGGTCAAATACACTTCTGCTATTCTCATTTTAAGTTTTGGGTCTATCGACTCCAAAATTGTTTCCAACCCACTGTGCAGTTTATTCAAAGCACTTGTACAATTTTTTATTAAGTAATAACAATTAAATATATTTAATAAATAAATCAGGCCTTGTCTAGCTTTCAACTTATCGTATTCCAAAGCTTCTAAATCAAACAACATTACAAACATACTCACACATGTGCAAGTAGTTTGCCTCGTTTTAATATAAATACTAGAATTAAAAGTGCAACAATATAGTAATATACAATATCCAACTGCACTCACGAATTGCAAACAAATCAAAATTTATTTAGTTTTTATTTGGCGTTTAAAGCATTCGGTTCAAAATGCAACCATTAACCGGAAGTTATTACGATTCAAGGGAAAAAATATGGCATGGGCCCAAGAGAAAGGATCTATACAATTCTGACTTAACACTAGGTGAAATTGCTTTTGCGCAATTAAGACGAAGTCCCCGTAAAATCATTCAAATTATGGATTCTACTGGAGAAACTTTAACTGCTCAGGAGTTAATGGACTATTCACTGAATTTAGCTAGAAATTTAAAGGCTCTTAATTTAAAACCCAAAGATGTGGTTGGACTTTATGCCCAGAATACGACCCATGTAGCCACGGTAATGCTGGCCTCATTTCTGTGTGGAACTCCGGTCAATGCCCTTTTTCCCGGTTTTGATTTGGGTAATTTGTAGATAAATAAATCTCTCGTTTGTTTTAATAAAATTAATTATTTTGTTTTTCCAATTCTAGAAAATGTTTCTTTGATTTACAACAACACAAGACCAAAAATCATATTTTGTGATGTAGAAAATTATGAAATCGCTGAAAGTGCAAATAAAAACTTAAATTTGAATGCTGTGATTTATTTAATGAATGGTGAAATTGCTGGCGTCAGGAATATTAAAGATTTGTTGGAGTGCGAGCATCAACTGACAAATGGGGAATTGACTGCTTTTAGGTTGCCCTGTTTGGATTTGAGAGGAGACGACACTGCTGTTATCTTGTGTTCATCGGGTACAACTGGCACTCCGAAGGGTGTAATGTGCTCCCATTATGCCCTGCTTAACAAGGATTTATAGTAAGTTAAAAGTTTTTTTGATATACGTTTATGGTGTTAAACATTTAGGAAGAAATTTATTAGAAGAAATCAGTTTTAGGGCTATTATTACAACCTAATGATAAAGTTGCTGATAGTTAACGTGAGCAATAGCTATCTTGAACGATAAAGTGACCAATAAGTTTTTTCCATTATTACAACTGTCCGATAAAATAAAAAATGTAATTTATATACTGTGGCAACATTACAGTATATACCGACTACTTTTGGTTGTTTAAAATACGTAGTGGCAACGACTTAGTTTTGTTTTATTTATTAATTAAAAACAAAAGTAAATTTTTGTGCTTTATTTTTGGTTTTAATGGTAAATTGTTTTGTTTTTTGTGTTAAATTGTGTTTTTTGAAAAAGTTGAGTTATTTAAGACTATCATTGAAGTTACCATATCTTCAGCAGAAAATATGGCATCTTCAAGTTCTTAAAGTTCACTTGTAAAGTTACCATGAGGACAAACCTGATGTTAGCTTATCAGTCACTTTTTAGGTTAATGTTAACTTGTAATAACCAAAAACTATTTATCTGTCAGATAGCATCCTAAAAATAAGTATTTGTAAGTTGTAATAATGGCCCTTACTGTTATAACTTAAAAAGCATTTTGTACAGACAAGATTTTGCATAAGAACCATTCTGTAATTAAAATCTCTTGGAAAATTTCGGGGTGGCATGCCTAAAAAACCGTTGATGCATATCCATTATTGAACCCTACTTTTTTTTATAAATTTTACATTTAAAAAAATTCTGCTGGCCAAATATCTTAGTAATTTTGGTATCGTAATAAAATTGTATAGAAATTTTCTGTAAAATTTTAAAGTAACAAAAACGGTCATGTTCTGGAAATCAAAAGTTAGTAAAATTGATATCGAAGGAAGTTTTCCGTTATATTTTTTTTAAATGTTCGTAATTCTAATAAATATAAGTGGTACCCAAAGTATGCCGTATATAAAACGTTATATTTATATTAGCCTTTATAAGAGGATCGTTTTGAAAATTTGTTTGATTGCAATTCTACTCGAATTCGATTTCCTACATGCAGCTGAAAGTTAAGGCACACTTCTGAATCCCTATAAATTTAAGAAAGATATTTTTGTTTTAATGGAAATAATATATTACTTCCTTTTTCATTATTTTCAGTCCAAACACAACTTCCGACTCTGTGGTCCTCAGTTTTAGTACAATGTATTGGGCTTCCGGTCTTTTAACTTTGCTGTCATCTTTAGTCCATTCCATTACGCGTATAGTAACCGATAAACCATTTACCCCCGAGTACTTTCTATATTTAGTGGAACATTACAAAATCACTCACACTCTGTGCGGCAGTTCTCAAATGGTAGAGGTAGTCTTAAACGTAGATGATGCAAAACTAAAGAACTCTCTTAAAACTATCGACACTTTATTGTGTGGTGGTTCCAAAGTACCAGAAATTGTGCAAAATAAAATGGTGGATATTTTGTCAGATGACACTAATCGTCCAGGATTTGCTGTAGGTTATGGTATGTCGGAGGTGTGCGGATGGGTGACCTTAAATGCCGGCTGTCCATACGAATTTCAAAAACTGTCAGAGGGAAAAATTTCTCCAAATGATAAAATTCGTGTTGTAGACAAAATTGGTAACTCATTGGGCCCTAATGAACAAGGGGAAATATTGTTGTGTTCGCCCTATAAATTTTTGGGTTATTATAGAGACCCAGAGGCTACTCAAAGGGCTTTAAAAGATGATTGGATTTATTCTGGTGATATTGGATATTTTGATGATGCTGGATTCCTGCATGCGTGCGGTCGGGATAAGGATATTTTCAAATCATATAGTTTCCAAATTTGCCCACAATTAATTGAAGAGCACATCTTGAAAATACCAGGTGTTGCAGAAGTTTGTGTTGTTGGTAAGCCCGATTTGGTGGCTTCCAGCTTGATCGCGTGCATAATCGTTCGTTCGCAAGATAAAAATGGTTTAAAACTAACAGCAGAGACTGTGGAGCAGTACATTAAAGATAATATGCCAAGTCTATATCACTTGAAAGGTGGTGTATTTTTTGTCGATTCGATTCCAAAAACGGGCTCAGGGAAAATTCAAAGAAATTTCGCATTAAGTTTAATACAAAAATCATAAAAAGTTAGATATAAGTTGAAGGCATTTTCGTAATATTTTCAAAAATTTTTTACAAATAAAATACCTATATAAATACACACATATTCCTTTTCCTTTCAAAATTCTAAGACGATCCAGGTTTAACGGTAAGTGAAATTTTGATTCTAGATTTAAGAAAATCCTGTAGTTAATAGTGAATCTGTTGCATACATTCTGCCAGATAAGAGTATTGTCTCAGACCCCCTTAAGAGGCTACTCATTGAATTTAAAAAAACGTCACAAATAAATTCACAGGTATTTTTTTGTTTGTTTTTTGATCAATGTTTATTTAGTAATATTATTATTGAGTTTTTATACCTACACCACAATAGTGGAGAGGGTACTATTTGTTTTCCTCTCGGGCTAATTATTATCAATTGTTTTTCCCAAATGTAAATTTAAGTCGCTCGACTAAATTAACGCCTCCTTCGCTTATTGTAAACTTTTAAATTTTATGTGTAGCAACCTTAAAATTATGTGGTATTGGGGTCAAAAGTTCATTGGTTATATACTTTATCTGTAGCGCTCACAATAAATTCCAGTCCAGAATTTTTGGTTAACCAGAACTTATATCAGCGTTATTGCCTGCCTGACCAGTAGTAGAGTAATTCAATCTTAGCGGAAGGATTTTCACGTCCGTCTCGGTACAATGAAAGCGGCTTCGCTAACTATAGATATTTTTTGAATAGCGGATCAATTTATTTCTCTAGGTGTGCTAAAACTCGGCTTCGTTTACTTTGAAATTGTTTGAGCATGCACAGATAAGTGGAGAAGTAAGGTATAACAAGCAGGCATGTGATGGAAATAGCTTTTGAAAACAAAACTTTTAAAACCGAACCCGCTACTTCTTTTGTGGACATATTTATATGCCAAAGCTAATGCGTCTATCTTTTAACAAGAAAGTATCAACATCTTCCATCTTATAGGTTTTTTGTTGCTAAGTTAAATATTAAAGATAATTCGAAATTTTATTTCCTCTTTTGGATACATTTTTCTTCCTATGGAAGTCTCAAAAATTTAAAAATTGTAGTGGAAATAAATGAAGAAAAATGTTTTGTAAAAAAGTAAAAAATACAACCCTCTAAACGTTTGAACTTCGAACAAGTGCCAAATTCATATATTTTTTTTATATGAGTTACAAATGTTATATTATTCTTTTTTAACTCCCTGCGAATCTGTACTGATTCACTATTGCGACTGTCACCAGTACTAGTGACTTATTATACCCAAGGCAATATTATTTACTGTAGACATTTAACATGTGCGTGTCATTGGAAATCTACTACTGACGTTGGTACTATTGACTGGGTAGTTATTTTGGGAACATATTTAGAGATTGGAACCAGAGAATCACTAGTATATTGTAGTAAAGCTAGTCTACACTTTTGGTGCGAATACGAATTCATAACAATCTTTTTCTATTATTTCTTCAACTTTTATAGGAATTACACTTCTCAGTTGCTATTTATAAAATTTTTTTTCGTATTAAAGGCAAATATAGTGGCATATGTAGTGTAGTGCAGGCACTTCGTTGACGATGTCACAAAAAAAAGGTCGACAAAACTGGTGACTTGGAGACACTTGTACCCAGGTTTCCTTCATTGTTGGTTTAAAAGAAAGATGGGGTGACAAAAAAAGACCAAATTTTAAAAAAATACGAGACACCAACTCCGCCTATTTTTCTAATGAACACCGATAAGTATTTAATGTTTTTTTTTTTAATTTCAAGAGGATATGAGGTTAGCGAATTTACACTTTTTACCCGTTTTTACTCCCTGAAAATTTGAGTTTCCAAAAATCCCGTCTTAGTGGATCGATTAGGAGATAACCCAAACTCCAGTCCAAATTTAATCTTTTAAGCTTAAGGCGTTTAGGATCTGCGATGAGTTTTATAAACATACATAAATTGTTAGATTAATTGATTGATTTTGATAGAGGGCATTCCACGCCAAATGTTTTTGATTTCCCCAATTTTATAATAATCTTAAATGCATTTCAAAAGGCTCTGCCTGGGAAATTTTTAATTTATTTTATTACTCCTCCAAAGGACTTTTTTGTTCATAACTTGTATGTATTTATATAGATAAATTAATTAAACAAAAAGTTAAGAAATGGAATGAAATGCCTGAATAGACCGTTTTTTTATATTGAAAATATACATATAAATTGAGGGGCTGAAAAGCCGAAACTAAAAAAATTAATCAACATGACCTTTGATTTAATGAACTTGATTCTTTTTTTTATGATGATGGCACGGAAAAAATATCTCAAGGCAATTTTAAACAACACAGTTTGTTCAAAGTAAAATTTTAGGTCAGCAAACTTTTTATTTGATTCAATTAACAAAATTTATTAAAATTGCGCTTTGCAAAATAGCACTTAATAAAACACATTTAATAATTAAATATTTCTGCATATTCAATAAAAAAAAATATTTGAATCAAAGTAAAGACAGTATTTTTGCAACTCTTGCCCATTTTTTAATAGCTTTTGATATCGTTGCAAGTAAGACTGGAGTATTTGTAATTCTCATTCGCTTGACAGTTTTTTTTGTCAAAAATCTTTAGTTTTTCCAAAGTCTTTGGAAAAAGATTTCCTGATGATCTGGTGTTAGCAACTAGCGAAATGCGCATAGGAACTAGCATCTAGTTTTTATCATTATTAAGAAATAAATAAAGATTCGATAAACAAAATTTCCAACAATTTATTTTACCAAATCAAGTCAACATTTTGTTGAAAATTGTTGTTGACTAAAACTTCAATAACAATACCTCTAAACTTTTGTAACAAAGCCTCAAAAATCGCCATAGCAGAAAATTCAAACATTTTTTTTAATCAAATATGCGATTTTCGTATTCAAATATGAACTTTTTTTTCTGTGTAGCGGATTTTTAAGCTCCATTTTTATGTCCAATTTAAACGTTTATTTATACAGGAAATTACATATCAATTCAGTATTTATGCACTTTTCTCCCTTAAAATTGACTATTTTCAACGTTTATCAATAAATCTTTAAGACAAAAATTTATTGAAAAATAAATTGAAAATTTATTCAAAAATTCCTTGGAAATAATAAAAATAGTATTTACATCTAATTTTATCCCTTCTAAAGCACAATGTGGCTGCTGAAGAACACGTTGACGACAATGATGGCCAATTCATGAATGTTATGTCAAAGACGTGCCTTATGTTGTCCGACAAATCTCGAATGGTTTTGAGCAGAAGCATTAAAGGGGCTTGCATCTATTTCGTACTGGGCAACTGTGGCAAATAAGTTGGCATGCACAAGAAGTAACATGTTCATGCAACGCGATAGATAGATGCCAACAACCATCTTACATTCCTGCTGCAAGTCAGGCAGCAGCCCCTTGATTCAATGTTGCATTAAATTTGCATATTATTTTCTACAGTTTTGCATATTTATTGCTTTGACATTATCGCAGCAACACAGACTGAGTGCAGCACTCAAATGCCACAACTGGCTTAGAACACAGAAAGCAACAACAAAATTGTTGCTGTTAGACAAGCTAGTGACACTTAACAAGACTCACCAATTGTACATTGAAATTAACATGTTGCAACAAACCATTCAACCACTACCTTTCAAGTTCTTGTGTATTTTCGTTGATTCTAGTGTTTGTGGTTTAGTGTGGCATGTTTTCAAATGCCTAAACAATGATCATTTAACCAAGTGATACATGCACCTCAAGACTTCTTCCTTTCCTCGTGGCAAAGTCAAAGAATCTAAAAACAAGCATCAATGAATGAACGAATAAAAAGGCCACAGCCACCACAAAGCCCACAAGCGGTTGGATGATGAAACATGAAATCACTTTGAGCTGATGATAAAGTAATCGAATGAAGACTAGAAATGCCCACACCAAATTACTACAATCATAAACAAAAAATTTTCTTATTTGAAGTGAGAGAGAAAAATGTCTCAGTGAAAAATGATGTTAAACACTAAAGGCCATCGCTTACTTGTTGTGTTGGGATGACTGGAAAAGGTTCTAGACACAATTTTTGTTTGTGCTAGATATTGCAACATATTGAAACTTCTAGCTGAAGTCTCACTTACGCCTTTAGATTTAAAGAGGCACCACGCCACGATTACAATTGTATTACGCAAAAATTTCAAGTGCCACTCTTAATTGTTCTAAATTTATGTTCGACATGCAATGTCTTCTTCATTCTGGTGGTTGGCTAGTTAGTTGTGTGGTTGGGTGTCTGCTGTTTGCTGCTATTATTTATTTAACATTTCAATTTATTTTTTCGAAATCAAGTCATTTTCTTTGTTGATTCATTGTCGATAGAGTCTGTTGTCAATTGGGGAAATATGGCGCTTATTGTTTTAATGGATTTAAAATTATGACAGTTACGAATATTTAAAATGTCTTCAGCCGATAAGAAGTTCAATTTATGGAAATTAAATTTTTGCTTTCTGGTAAACTATAGCCTAATGTTGAGTGCAAAGAAGAAAAGTTTCGTGTTTTGCTGACTCAGATTAGTCTTCATGTTTCATTTTTTTTTTAATCCTGAAAGATTGTACAGTTACTAAACTATAATAGTAAAGCTTAATTCGTTTATACATACATGCGAATAACTGTAAACTGCTAAAGTCAAACCTTTTTCTTTCAACAAATTCAAGTGATTAAGTTTCGCAAACAAATATTCTATTGGAGACTAAAGCTACGGTCAGACTTATCAAATATTTGACGAAAAAAACGGGACCAACAACCAAACTAAAAAATCATTTCGCTTAATATCAATATTTATTTTGATTAAAATACCACATCTTACAAAAAACTGTTTTTTGCTATGTCTAGTAGTATAATTAGTTTATTTTGTAATATTAAGACCATTTTAAATCTCACTAACTATTAACAAAAGTAGGGGTTACGCTTATTTGATCAAATATTTAATAAGTGTGACCGTAGCTTAAAGCATGTCTCCAAAGCGCATCAAGAAATTTACTGCGTAAATTTTCATAAACTTCTTTTAAAACTACCACTTTTAAGCAGTTTGTTTGTACATAGAACTTTTTCTTAGTATACTGGATAGTGGTTCTTTACTTTATTTTATCAATGCAAAGCAAATATTGGCTTAAACGTATAAAATCATGATACTTATTGTGTAGAGTAATTTAATTAGTCAGTAATATGCTGGAGGGTTTAATCCTTTAAAATTCCATTATAAACCTTCATCGTATAAAATCCTAATTTTCCTAAACCTAATCCTACATGTTTAGCTATTATTTCTAAATATATTAGCGTAGGTAAAATCGGGAAAAATATATATTAAAGTAGAATTTTTATACGTAAATAGTATAAAAAAAATCGTTTTCTTTCTACACATCAAACATAGGTTTCTCTTTATAAACTCCTACTATTTTTTTTACAAAAATTAAAACAACAACCATTCTTAAAAAATATTATCATTTCGATTTGTTTGTTAAAGTTTTAAGTTACCTTTTCGACAGCAAGACCACTGATGATGAATTGTTCGACATCGAAATTTTCATATACATTTAAATCGACGTCTTCCGATTTGGATGAAATTAGCACCAAGGTTAGTCCTATTGAATAGTAGTTTATACACAAATTTTCAACAAGTTGGGTCAAAAAGTTTCTGAGTTAGACGGGGTCATTTTCGCCATACAGGTGTTCTTTTTCATCCTTGTAACTTATTACCTATTGGTGTTAGCAAAATTTGTCCCAATTAGCTTCGATAGCTATTTGATCAATCTTTCAAAAAAATTTTTTTGTTTTTTTAAAAAATTTAAAAATTTTTTTATTTTTTAAATTTAAAACTTTTTTTTATTTTTTTTTTTTATCCGGAATGTTTTTTTTTTTTTTTTTTGCTCAAGAGAAAACTGTCCCAAGTAGCTGCGAAAACTATTTGATCAATCTTTCGAAAGAATTTTTTTTTGTATTTTAAAAAATTTTTAGCGTGAATGTTTTTTTTTTTTTGCTTATGTCTTTTCCTTTGAGGTAGTTTTGGATGCGAATGGCTTATGGGGTTTTCAATTTATAGCATATGCAGTGTTCTTTCTCATCCATGTAACTTATTACCTATTGGTGTTAGCTTAGTGTTAAATTTGTCCCAAGTAGCTTCGATAGCTATTTGATCAATCTTTCGAAAAAAATTTTTTTTTATCCGGAATGTTTTTTTTTTTATCAAAAGAAAGCTTATGTCTTTTTCTTTAAGGTAGTTTTGGTCTCTTTTTGGGTTGCGAGTGGCTTTTGTATAAAAAAAAATAAAACTCAAGACGAGGGTTTTTAAATTTTTAGCATATGCAGCACTAGTTTGAATTTTTTCCTGAACTACCTCATAGGAAAAAAAAAAAAACATTCCGGATAAAAAAAAGTTTTAAATTTAAAAAAAAAAATTTTAAAAATTTTTTAAAAAAAACATAAAAATCTTCGAAAATTTTCGAAAGATTGATGAAATAGCTACCGAAGCTACTTGGGACAAATTTTGCTAACACCAATAGATAATAAGTTACATGGATGAAAAAGAACACCTGTATGGCAAAAATGTCAAATTTTGACCTCCTATAACTCAGAAACTTTTTGACCCAACTTGTTCAAAATTTGTGCCTATCCAATAGGACTAACCTTGGTGCAAATTTCATCCAAATCGGAAGACATCGATTTAAAAATGGGGTCACTTGACATGAAATCCCCCATATTTAGTTATAAAAACTACGACTTACGCTTGATAAGCCTCCTTCACAAGCTATCGAACGAAGTAAACCTTTATACAGCCCCTTTTATATATTAAAATGAGTTTGTGTTGGTACTCCAACAATGTAAGGTTCAAAACGAGTGTTTAATAGATTAAATCGTGAGGAAAGATTTTATATATTAACCTTTTACAGAATTTCCATATATATTAGAGCCTCTGCCTACCTGCCAGAGCACATAGACAGTGCTCCAACACCTGAGATTAATAAGCTGGTGTGGTATTTTCAAAAACGTGGCCTCAGCTGGGTTATTGACTGTGATGCAAACGCCCAGCACTCTGTCTAGGGTAGCACGGGCATCAGTGTTGCCAAAACTTGGTGACCAAAAATGGCTAAATTTACGGGGAAAAATGGCTAAAAAATGGCTAAAAATGGGCTAAAAAATGGCTAAAAGTTTTTTTAAATAAAAACATATTAAAATTCAATAACAACACAGAAATAATTCATTTAAAGTTGCTTACGATGAAATTGTAAGTTAAGATCAATTTGTTTTATAAGAATAGACGTAAATTAAAATTTTGATAGATATTAAAAATTAAATCATCGATCAATTTGATGTCGTTATTGTTCATCTCATAGGAAGCAGTCGTGCCTATTAGTTTTTAATGATTTGAAGGTAAATCATAATCACGACAACATTTACCCAACCTTTTGAGTCCAGATCTACAATTAAAAACAAGTTAAAAAGTATTGTCGGTCAACCCCGACTATACGATACCCTACACCACATTAGAACCTATGTACCAAATTTTGTCAAATAATCTCCAAAATTGCGACCTGTACTTTGCGCACAAGGTTTACATAGACAGCCAGCCAGCCGGACAAACATCGTTAATTCGACTCAGAAAGTAATTCTGAGTCAATCGGTATACGCCTTAGGACCAATATTTAAAGGTGTTACAAACATCAGCACAAACGCATGAGGGTACCACTGTTGTGGTGTTGGTATAAATATTTTATTGTTATGGTTGAAATGTTTACCTAATTGATAAAATCGAACAAACGGTTGCTAAATGTAACATATTTCTTAAATTACTTTTAACGATGTTTACTTGGCTAAATACCCTCTCTACTTCAGCATTAGACCATGGAAGTGAGAGCAACTTTATAGTCAATTCTGAAATTTCTAAAAAAAATTTGTTGCCGCATCTCTTTATTGAAATACTTGCAACCAGAAAGAAACACTGATGTTTGTGTTGGTCCATTTTATAAATATAATATTGGTATACTGTTAATTTACTTTGAAAGATGTTTCATCCTCTTTTTTTTTTAGCGATTTTCAGCATTTGTAAAAGTTTTGATTTAAATTAAAGGCATTTTAATTGTTAAACATGTTTATTTTACTTTTATAAATTTTTATAATAAAATAAAAATTATTATTTTGAAATAAAAACGGGAAAAAAATTTTATGGCTAAACAAGTTGGAAAGTGGCTAAAAAAATGGCTAATGGCTAAACTCATTTTTTAATGGCTAAACAGGGTGAAAAATGGCTAAATCTAGCCACTAAATGGCTAAAATGGCAACACTGACGGGCATCAACGAACGGAATGAGTGTTTGCTTGAATTAATTTGTGAAAAAGCATATTCGTATCAAATAGGGGCGATTAGTCCACCTTTATGAACGTTATTAGACGGGAGGTCGTAGATCTCACACTTTCTAGTAATAATATTTCCAATGCCATTAACTATTAGCACGTATTGAGTGACATTTCGTTATCGGATCACTGATATCTGATTTTCGAGACCGAATGCTCCTTGACGTATCTTCAAACGTATCGCAGTCTTAGGAACACTAATTGAGGTATGTTTCGACATCATTTAACTCTTGATAAAAATTTATCGAATAGCAAAATCACGTTCTCGAGGGACATTGATTTTGAATCATCTGCACTTTGTATGAATATCCGCGAGGCATATGAGAAGTGCTGGCAACTCCGGATCCGTAGACCAAAAAGGGACGTTCATTCAACAAAGCCTAGCAAGCAGGCGTGTGGAGCGTTTACAAAGCCGCACTCACTTAATACAATACGGAGCTTAGGTGTTTTAGTACAAATAATAAACATGGCGTGGTTTTTGCAGCAAAATTGACAACATTTCTGAGTCACTGCGGCCACAATAGGCGCTATCCCAATAATAGACAAATGGTCTTGGCAAATTTAAACGAACAGATGACACGTTTACTGAGTCGCCAAGTGAGAACTGTGAGCTCCTTCCAGCTACTCACTTTCCAGAATCTCTGACTTTTTTCAAAGCAAAAATGCCCACATGGCAACCCTTGGCGACCAAAATGATTGCAGGTTAGCGACCACAATCTTTGATTTCAAACGCGTGAAATGGGCCATATCTAAATTAAGCCCTTTCAAACCACTTGGGCCCCATGTAAACCTTCCGTGCTCCCTACATCTAGGGGAGATATCATTTCCCGAATATCAAGGATGTTTAGATCTACACGCTGAGAAAAAATATGTTTAAATATGGTCACCTCCAACAAAACTATTTTGAAAGAAAATTTTAAAAATAATATTTTGGTTTATTTATTTATTTTATTTGGTCTATAGATTATAAATCCTTACAGACTAAAGAATATAATACAGGAGTGAATACATTAACTATTTAAATACAAAATTAGTTTTCTTTTTAAAATATCATTGCTTTCAGAAAGATCTATAATATGATACAATTTATTAAAATTTTCACAAATGCGACGAAAGGAGTCATTATTAGCATAATTTGATCTATAGTAGTTAAGACTGATGAGTTGAAAGTTACGAGTAGGCCTATTTGGAACCCAAAAGTTAATTTTACCAAGCAGGAACGTAGAATCAACTTCACCATGAATTAATCCAAGTAGAAAAGATATACTCAGCATAACACGGCGGCTTTTTAATTATTCATTCATCAGTAAGCCACAATCATACTATGGTTGCCTCTAAACATGTTATGGTTAAATATGACAACAATTTGTTTTAAAATTTACGGTAGCATTTTCCTCTTTTCCAACAGCAACATGCTATGGCTGAAAACCAACCATGCTAATTTAAGTGTTAAACTTGTTTTAGGTTTTTTAACCATAAAATGATTGTAGGCAACCATAATATGGTTATGGCTTCTTGATTGAGGACTAATTCAACCATAATATGATTGTCGGTGGCAATCATTTAAACATAATATGTTTAAAATGTTATTTAAATATAGTTTTGTTGGAGGTGACAATATTTCAACATGTCTTTTCTCTGGGTGTAGTTGACTAGCGTGTCATGTGCCGGTGTCTAGGCGCGAAGTTAAAATGGTCTTTGTACCAAAAGCAGGAACCAAGGCTGAACAATTGCCTTAGTCTTATAGACAAAGAAGCCTTAGCTCGTTTTCCTTAGAACCATGGAAAACTTGTAGATAAATATATAAGGGATGCTTTTCTATCGGAAGCCCTGATACACATTTTCAGTCTACGCTAACTGCCATTCATCAATATTTGGCACGCTTGAAAAGGCTCTGGACGCTAGATAAATAGCTCTTTTTGCGTTAATCGACATTCAGGGAACTTTTGTAAATACTTCTTATAATGCAATTGCTTTTGCACTAACACGGAAAATTGTCCCAGCTGCTATAAAAACTGGATAAGGGAAATTCTGTCATTTAGAGTAATCAAACTGAATCTATGTGGTTAACCGAGGACTACTGAAGCAACCAAAAGCTGTCCTCAGGGCAGTGTCACCTCTTTTGTGGACCTTGGTCATCGATGAACTACTGGTGATCCGTAATGATTCAGGCTCTTGCACTTATGGTAATAATGATGATCTAGTTATATCTGTGATTGGATTTGATGTCATGACCATATCGAATGGGATGCGGCAGGCCCTGTGTTTGACACTTAACTGCTGAAGAGAAAAGAAACTTAATATCCACCCTCCGAAAACTACTTTTGTACCTTACATCAAACGTAGAGTCCTGAAACTCAATTAGCTAATCTTGAACGGTGGGGTTATCGGGTTCTCTAACGTAGTGGAATACCTGGGGATCATTCTGGTCAGAATCCTTAACTAGAACGCTCAGATATCCTATGCTACCACAAGAACAACAAGGGAAATTTATGCCTGCCCAAAAGTCATCGTGAAAGCAGGAGGACTGAAGCCTTGAATGATCAACTTGTCTTTTATTACGATAATTATACCAATTCTGTCCTATTTTGCACTTGCGTAGTCGACGAAGACTAAACAGGCCAAGGCTGAAGTTATGCTTTTGCATCGCCTGAACTCTGTATCGATTGAGACCTGTCGCACTTTAGCTTTAGGAGCTATCCTGCATATTCCTTCTTTGCAAATATCGGTAATAGAGAGAGGCCTGCAGGACTGCAAGCAGCGTATGGCCGAGTTTAGAGCAGGTGATTTTGTAAGTCATATGCAGATTCTTAAGGTTCTTGGGAACGATCCAGCTATAATGGTAGGTAATCATATTCTGCCAAGACAGGTAATGAAAAGGAATTTTCATGTCCTTTTTTTTGTACTAGGAAGCAATAGGTGGACCAGTCCTGATGGCTGGGGATGGCTGACCAAGTCTGTTTTACCGAAGGTTCAAAATAAACGAATGATGATAACGGGGCTGGCATTTTGGGTTCAGGTATTCAAAAGGGCTTAGCTGTGCGTAAACAGCCCACGGTTTTTCAGGCAGAAATTTACGCTATACCCATAGGTGCTGGGGAATGTCTGAGTAGAAGGTAAAGGGCTTAAAACTATTTATATTTTTGGATAGCTAGGCCGCTTCTTCTTTTATCTTATTTAGTGATAACGTTTTATTGATATAGACAGTTAGACGTAGAAAAAAAATATGGTTGGAGGTAACCATATTCTAAGAACAACATACTATGGTTGGATTTTAACAATGTTTATGTTTGCAGGTTACTATATTATGTTTAAATATGACCATAGTATGGTTAAAATCAACAAAAATGTTCGCGAAATCAACCTTTATATGGTCAAAATTAACCATATTTTGGATAAAATTAACCATAAAAATGGTCAAAACTAACCATATTATGGTTATTTTTAAAATTTTCCAGCATTTTGGGAAAAGTAACCTTATTATGGTTAGAATTAACAATAATATGGTTAATGTTAATCATATTATGGTTATTTATTTCATCCATCTTTTCAATTTATTTGTTAAGTGTCAAATTATAATTTTATTAATTTTTTATTCCTGATAGGTGTTATGGTCCACTTTTATAAAAAAAATCCCCTTTTATTCATATTTAAGCCTGTGACGACCTTCATTACCATTTTTTCTGTTCTACTAGTTTATTCTACGAAAATGTATGTATTTTAATCAATAATTAAAATAAAATGAATGAGAATTTTAAACAAACCAAGTAAAAAGCAAACGCCCAGAATGTTGTTGCTTTTTAAACATATTATTTTAAATTTAAAATTAAACATACAATGTTTTAAAATTTTTTAATTTCGAAAATATTATTGTTATTAAATATTAACCATAACATGTTTGGAGGCAACCATAATATGGTTATAGCTTTTGGATAGATGAATTAAACCATAATATGGTTGCCGTGATAATAATATGGTTAAGGTAACCATAATATGCTTAATGGTATTGTTGTAGCTTTATGTTATTAAAACATTATATTGTTAAATTCAACCATATTTGAAGTTTCAAGGGAGTTAAACATTTTATTTTTAAATAGAAACAAAATATTATCAATCGTGAAAAAGTTTTGTTAAAAACAACAAAAGTTTGATTATTGCCATTGCAGGGACCATAATATGTTTTTTTTAACCATACTTCAACCATGTTTTTTCTCTGCGTGTGCATACCAATTTTTGGGGAAACATTTAAATAGAGGCTAGCCCTAAATAGGCTTTGTCCAAGAGCCTCTTTACTTCACTGTCACTTTCACTATCCTTTTCAGTCTTACAATTAATCAAAAAATCGCTAGTGCTCATAATGTATGATTCTGTTACCTTTAAAATTAAATTGAGCCGTCCGATTTGCAAATGCTTATAAACATTTTCATAAAATAATAGATTCTAAGCGACCAGAGTTGCATGTTCTTGTAAAGTAGCTGAGTCGTATGATTTTGCATATTTTTTGTATGAGAATGTAACATTGACAACGGATTTTGCAGACATTTTTTTCTGTCGAAAAGAATGAATCGTACGATTAAGTAGGATAGTGGATTCCGGCCTTTAATGGCTCAAAACAAAATCCAAAGTGCAAAAATTGGTAAACAAAAATTGATAGATCAGAAATGTGGAGCAGTCAAACTAAATAGTTAAATTTAAAAAAAACTTAGAGAAAAATATTTTTCTAGGAAATTTCCTTTGAAAAGCAATTTTTTTTAAGATTTTGACATTTAACAAATAAAATTTTTTGTAAACAAGCCACTATGATTACCCGATGGCAAATTGTATTTATAAGCCGCTTGTGTTTTCAGAAAATTTTTAGGTAAATTATCAAAAAGTAATTTCAATTTTTGGGAATACAAAATTTTAATTTCAAAAGATTTTGTTATTCGTGCTTAATTCCCAGTTTTTATTATTGATAAAAACACTTGAAATTTATTGTTGATGGGATAAGCTATTCCTATGCGCATTTCACTGGTTGCTTAGGCCAGATCATCAGGAAACTTCATCCATAAAGATTTTGGAAAAACTAAAGATATTAAACCAAATAAAACTGTTAAGCGTATGAGACTCATAGCAACAGTTCTACTTGTAACAATATCAAAGCTTAAACAAAACACATCAACAATAAACAGTGGGTTTATCTCATCTTACATTCCCCACTACAATTAGTTGAAATTCTCTCAACATTAACTGTAGTTGTAAGTAGGTTAAGAAAAACAAAATAAAAACAAACAACAACTTACAAAAGATGTTGTCAATTAAGTGTTTTTCAGGCGGTGCACTTGCCTGTTTATTATCAAAAAGTAATTTCAATTTTTGGGAATACAAAATTTTAATTTCAAAAGATTTTGTTATTCGTGCTTAATTCCCAGTTTTTATTATTGATAAAAACACTTGAAATTTATTGTTGATGGGATAAGCTATTCCTATGCGCATTTCACTGGTTGCTTAGGCCAGATCATCAGGAAACTTCATCCATAAAGATTTTGGAAAAACTAAAGATATTAAACCAAATAAAACTGTTAAGCGTATGAGACTCATAGCAACAGTTCTACTTGTAACAATATCAAAGCTTAAACAAAACACATCAACAATAAACAGTGGGTTTATCTCATCTTACATTCCCCACTACAATTAGTTGAAATTCTCTCAACATTAACTGTAGTTGTAAGTAGGTTAAGAAAAACAAAATAAAAACAAACAACAACTTACAAAAGATGTTGTCAATTAAGTGTTTTTCAGGCGGTGCACTTGCCTGTTTATTATCAAAAAGTAATTTCAATTTTTGGGAATACAAAATTTTAATTTCAAAAGATTTTGTTATTCGTGCTTAATTCCCAGTTTTTATTATTGATAAAAACACTTGAAATTTATTGTTGATGGGATAAGCTATTCCTATGCGCATTTCACTGGTTGCTTAGGCCAGATCATCAGGAAACTTCATCCATAAAGATTTTGGAAAAACTAAAGATATTAAACCAAATAAAACTGTTAAGCGTATGAGACTCATAGCAACAGTTCTACTTGTAACAATATCAAAGCTTAAACAAAACACATCAACAATAAACAGTGGGTTTATCTCATCTTACATTCCCCACTACAATTAGTTGAAATTCTCTCAACATTAACTGTAGTTGTAAGTAGGTTAAGAAAAACAAAATAAAAACAAACAACAACTTACAAAAGATGTTGTCAATTAAGTGTTTTTCAGGCGGTGCACTTGCCTGTTTATTATCAAAAAGTAATTTCAATTTTTGGGAATACAAAATTTTAATTTCAAAAGATTTTGTTATTCGTGCTTAATTCCCAGTTTTTATTATTGATAAAAACACTTGAAATTTATTGTTGATGGGATAAGCTATTCCTATGCGCATTTCACTGGTTGCTTAGGCCAGATCATCAGGAAACTTCATCCATAAAGATTTTGGAAAAACTAAAGATATTAAACCAAATAAAACTGTTAAGCGTATGAGACTCATAGCAACAGTTCTACTTGTAACAATATCAAAGCTTAAACAAAACACATCAACAATAAACAGTGGGTTTATCTCATCTTACATTCCCCACTACAATTAGTTGAAATTCTCTCAACATTAACTGTAGTTGTAAGTAGGTTAAGAAAAACAAAATAAAAACAAACAACAACTTACAAAAGATGTTGTCAATTAAGTGTTTTTCAGGCGGTGCACTTGCCTGTTTATTATCAAAAAGTAATTTCAATTTTTGGGAATACAAAATTTTAATTTCAAAAGATTTTGTTATTCGTGCTTAATTCCCAGTTTTTATTATTGATAAAAACACTTGAAATTTATTGTTGATGGGATAAGCTATTCCTATGCGCATTTCACTGGTTGCTTAGGCCAGATCATCAGGAAACTTCATCCATAAAGATTTTGGAAAAACTAAAGATATTAAACCAAATAAAACTGTTAAGCGTATGAGACTCATAGCAACAGTTCTACTTGTAACAATATCAAAGCTTAAACAAAACACATCAACAATAAACAGTGGGTTTATCTCATCTTACATTCCCCACTACAATTAGTTGAAATTCTCTCAACATTAACTGTAGTTGTAAGTAGGTTAAGAAAAACAAAATAAAAACAAACAACAACTTACAAAAGATGTTGTCAATTAAGTGTTTTTCAGGCGGTGCACTTGCCTGTTTATTATCAAAAAGTAATTTCAATTTTTGGGAATACAAAATTTTAATTTCAAAAGATTTTGTTATTCGTGCTTAATTCCCAGTTTTTATTATTGATAAAAACACTTGAAATTTATTGTTGATGGGATAAGCTATTCCTATGCGCATTTCACTGGTTGCTTAGGCCAGATCATCAGGAAACTTCATCCATAAAGATTTTGGAAAAACTAAAGATATTAAACCAAATAAAACTGTTAAGCGTATGAGACTCATAGCAACAGTTCTACTTGTAACAATATCAAAGCTTAAACAAAACACATCAACAATGATCTGGCCTAAGCAACCAGTGAAATGCGCATAGGAATAGCTTATCCCATCAACAATAAATTTCAAGTGTTTTTATCAATAATAAAAACTGGGAATTAAGCACGAATAACAAAATCTTTTGAAATTAAAATTTTGTATTCCCAAAAATTGAAATTACTTTTTGATAATAAACAGGCAAGTGCACCGCCTGAAAAACACTTAATTGACAACATCTTTTGTAAGTTGTTGTTTGTTTTTATTTTGTTTTTCTTAACCTACTTACAACTACAGTTAATGTTGAGAGAATTTCAACTAATTGTAGTGGGGAATGTAAGATGAGATAAACCCACTGTTTATTGTTGATGTGTTTTGTTTAAGCTTTGATATTGTTACAAGTAGAACTGTTGCTATGAGTCTCATACGATTAACAGTTTTATTTGGTTTAATATCTTTAGTTTTTCCAAAATCTTTATGGATGAAGTTTCCTGATGATCTGGCCTAAGCAACCAGTGAAATGCGCATAGGAATAGCTTATCCCATCAACAATAAATTTCAAGTGTTTTTATCAATAATAAAAACTGGGAATTAAGCACGAATAACAAAATCTTTTGAAATTTTTAGGTAAATGTCAAATTTGTTTGTCTACTCAAAGTGCAGACCAATTTTTTAAGTTTATGCGAAGAGATTAATCTCACAAGACGAGACCTTTGACAGCTTGTTGCATGCTGATTTAAATTTTCTTTGCTTGATTTACGGTTTCGTTGGCAACAAATTTGATTCCAGAAATTCAAAGGTGTGATAGTAACACATTAATAAAATTGTTGGTCGATTGGTTATTCCAATTGTTGTCATACAATCAATTACATAAATGCATTTTCAAAGCAACAAACAAAAGAAAACAGCAGCACGAAATGCAACCAAGCAATATGGGCACGTTTAAACACACTGGCTCATACCGCTTGATGCGCTTGGTGTATGAAATGTATGCAACTGTTGCAAAAAGGCATTAAATTGTTGTCTTCTCACAATTGTTGTACAATACACTTCGTTTTTTTTTATGTTCTCTATCTGGTTTGTCATCCTTTTTGTTGAATCCTTATACTGACCTCTACAAACGTGTCGCTTAATGTTTACGAAATGCGTGGGCATTTTCTCCCATGACTGTCCAAAATGTCTGTATTTTATTGTGGGTTTTTCTCTTCGTTAATGTTTCTTTTGTTTTAAAAATCTCCTAGTTTCTTCTTAATGACAAAGGAAGAGAAAAAGAATAGTTTTTGTGGTGGTTACAATCCCTGTTGGTGGTCAAACTGAAATTCAACCTGACGGGATGCATTTCAATTTTATTGATTTATTTCCCATCTTTGTGTTGAAATGAATTGTTTTGCAACTAAATTAACTGTGTCGAATTTTAAGTAAATGAATAAGTCAGGTAAGTTGTGGGCAACTTTTGCTAGAAACAGCGCTGCCAGAAGTAAGATTTTACCTTATTTTTTAAGATTTTTTAACCGAAAAAAGATTTTAAGATTTTTTCCCCAAAAACAAGACTTTTTATTTATTTATTTTTATTTATTTATTCAACTGAATGTAATCCAAAAGCCTTTATAGGCCAAAAACAGATTACAAGATAAACTTAAATTCAGCACATTTTTTTATTTAACATATATAATTCGGTATAATGTATTATAATTAAGTACGCTAACCTAATTTCTCCTTTTTTACACAAATATGGGTATGCATTTTTAAAGATTTTTGGCTTAACAATGAAATTAAGTATTTAAATATGATTGATAACATGACTAGTAAACTGCGCAACTGACTTTGAAAAATTTCTTTCATTGTATGGGATAATATAATTCCATAGTCGAGCAACCTTCAAGTGAAAAGATCTTTTCATGATTAACACATTAAAAGCTGGTATACTAAGTGAACATGTTCTTGCCGAGTTCAAAAATTCAAATCTAGCAGAAGACGAAGGTTCAATTAAAAAAACCTTCTTTGTTCACATTTGAAAATTTAAAACTTAATAATGCATATTTGCGGTTTACTGAAACAAAAATATCTTAAAAAGCAACCATTTTCTTTTGCAAAACAGAAAATATTGCAAGTTAGACTAAGGTTCGCAAAAATTAAATAATAGCAAAGACATTTAATGGAAACATTTTTAATCCGAAAAGGTAATTTTAAGTGCATCGAAATACATATTGATATGTTTTATTTAAAGTTAATTTTCTATTTTTTAAATAAGATGGTTGAAAAGTGTATGGGATTATAGAACATGGGAAAAAGACAAAAAAATAATATGCAAAATCTTGGCACACCCGTTTGAATCCTTTAATTATTTTTTCGTCTTATTTTTCGATTTTCTGTCAACCTATATATTTTGTTTCTTATTTAGAACTGCGTCCGTACACTACATTTGTTACTAGTTTTTTTATTAAACTTTTATTTTTCAAATATCCTTTGTTCATGGTTAAAAAGGCAACAAAAATTAATTTATTGTTGTTACAATTTAGCAGTTGGTTGACAAAAATTAAAAGCTCGTCTGGTTAGGATGAACTATTTTGTAAAATATGCAACGTTGTTTTTATTATTTATATTTATTATTTTCCAAAAATAAGATTTTTTCTTCAAAAATAAGATATTTTTTTTGTTGAAATTAAGATTTTTTGCTGAAAATTTCTGGCAGCCCTGGATAGAAAAGAGATTTAATAACATACGAAGAAATCATTATTTTTAAATTAGAACGAAAAGCAAATCCGTCATTTCTTTGCGTTATCTGTTTAAAGGTTAATAAGTTTTCTTTTATTTTAGATAAAAATAATAGAAACGATTTTTCCTAAAATTTAAATTGATTCGAGAAATTGGCATTTAACTGAAACTGTTATAAAATAACACTCTTACTAAAGGGTTTTCCAATAAAGACTTGAAAAGTTTTTTTTTAAATAAAACGCAAACCATTTGAGATATTTCCAAAACTTCATGATCGACTTAAAATACAATCAAACCATTTATGAATGGAACTCGACTTCGTTCATATGGCCACCGCGGGAACGTCGGCAGCGGTCGATTCGTTGGAACCAATTTTCGATGACTCGGTCACAAACAAGTCTATAGGCGTTAAACCGCACGAACGAGGCGGCAAATTGACTGGCCCATTTCTTAAGATAACACGCTTACCAAACTTACTCTTTAATAAACCGATTGTAGCGTGTGCTGTGTGGCTTGTGGCACCGTCCTGTTGAAACCACATGTCGTCCAAGTCCATTTTTTCCAATTCGGGCCAAAAATAATTGGTAATTATGGCGCGATAACGATCGCCATTCACAGCACGTGACCATCGTTATTGACGACGAAAAAATATGCCCAATGACGCCGCCAAAACAGTTATTTTTTTGGATGAAGTGGTGATTCATGAAGCACATGTGGATGTTCACCAAACCAATAAATTGAGCCGAAAATGAGCTTCGTCACTGACGATGATTTTGCGATGAAATTCATCATCTTGGAGCATCTTCTCCGGAGCCCAATCAGAGAGCGTCCGTCGCGTCAGATGGTCCATCGGCTTCAATTCTTTAGTCAGCTTAATCTTGTATGGCTGTAAACCAACATCTTAAAGCAAAACTCGCCATAAAGTGGTCTTGACGATGCCCAGTTCTTGAGAACGCCGCGGAAGCGACTGATTTGGATCGTTTGCTACGGACGCCTGAACGGCAGCGATATTTTCATCACTTCGACCAACCCGTTGTCTCACTGGCACGACAGCACCACACAATGAATTTGTAGACTTAAATGTTTGCACTAAACTTGTTTTGCTTGCCTACTAGGGCGAGAATAACGACCGAAAATTGGAGTTAACGCTCTTAAAGTTGCGGTCACCGACTCCGAATTTCGATAGTTCTTTTTTATAATTTGCATAAGTTGTGTGTTCGTGTACTTTACCATGATGAAAATGTTGAGTTTACTGAAAAAAAAGGAAAATAACAGTTAGATGATAAGTAAAATAGTGCGTTCACAAATAAAATTCAAAGTTGTCAAGTACCTATTGGAAAACCCGTTATTATTACCTATCAAATAATTTGCGATAGAAGTAACTCTTAAACGTGAAATTGCATTTTGTTTCAGCAGTTGACCTTTTCGAATACTGAAACAAATGCAACAATTTTACTCTTTAAGTAAAATATTAACGGTATTCAATGGTTGGTGCATTTTAGTTTGTTACCATTTGTTATTGCAATAAATTTGTCATTAACAGTGGCCAGTATGTTAAGCAACTTTGCAATGCTTGATGCAAATTAGGTAACAGCAGATACACAGAACTAATGAGCATGAAAATTTTGAAAATTTTTTAAATTGGTTTTCAAATGTCACGAATCAGTGAAAGGAAAATATTATGAAATTACTGTTTAAAAATGTCAGATTTTTGAGTATCAGGGATACAAACGCAATAACCCTAGCAACAAGAACTATACAGGTTAAGTACAGTAAGACCGATTGTAGCAAACAGACTACATTCCCTTACGAAGAATAGGGCTACGGTTTGTACTACAATAAATTTGTTTATGTGGGTATTCCCTAACAGCATAACTTTTATCCGAAATATTTAAAAAAAATCACGGCCTTTCATTATAGGAATCTTAAATTATAACATCCTCTTTTATGTTATACTTTATGACGTTATTTGTTAAAGTGACTATTATAGCAGCGACAAACACTATTTTGCTTAAAGTGGACAATAACCTTAAATGAAAGGCATGACCAATTTTCTTCTACATAAGTAAAATGTGGTTTGTAGCTCTAGGATCCAATAATTTTAATTTAAATATGTACATTCTGGATTCATATGAGTAGGGATAATGAATTTCGATATCCGTTAATTTGTGTGGTTGTTGAAATGACTTATTGGGGAATTTTGGTGACTTTTTTGATTTATGTGTTGGGGGCTCATTTCACATGGAATAAGGTCCCAAAAGTATGTTATGATATTAACTAAAAAAAATGTTTGGGACTTATTTAATTTTTTAATTTATACAAAAAAATTTAAACAATATAAATTAAATCCTCTCACATTTACTTCACACGTTTACCATACATGAAAAAGGGCATAGTATCAAAATTTCAAATTTAATAATCCCGAAAAGTCAAAATCAGGATTATTTTTAGATCCCAAATTTAAATAATCTTAATCTCTAAGTCCCGAACCCAAAACTTGGGAACTTATTTAAATTTAGTTTTTGGGTACTTTTTTGTGTCGATTTATTTTATGGCGCCGAATATGATTATACATATATTAATTGTTTCATGAATTTTCTTATTTAAATCTAGCAAAATAGGTTCGCATATGGCTTAGACATTTCTTCATCCAAAATTTCTATAAATTTAAATAAAATTGGCTGATGGCTAGTTATATTTTCATTGCTAAACATGATTAAAAAAAAATCGCTTGATATAGCCACTAAATGACAAAATTGGCAACACTGCGAGTATGTATCACTTATTGTACAACAATGTATAATGGTTAGGTTGACTTTACATTATCAACAATGAATATAAACTTTTTTTAGCATCATGCTGCACGTTAAAAATACAACTCACCAATTCTAGCAACTAAACTACCCTCAATTTTCAAACAAAAAATGAACACAAGCACGCAAACACGTAAACAAACACTGATAAACTTCTATGACGAAAATCACCAACACTATAGAATCGCAAGAGCAAAGAAGAAAAAAACAAACCAAAACAAACCAATCCATAAACTTTATTAACCAATAGATAAAGCAACATTTATAATTCATGGACAGCGTTGCCACTTTCTGAATAATTATTTAAAAACTGTGCTGTTTCCGAATTCTTTTGTTTATTTTTTAACAATTGTATTTTTGTAATTTTACTAATTATAATTTTTGTAATAATAAAATAGTTCTGCATAAAGGTAATGTTTGTCATGCGGCCCCAACACGTTGCGAGTTGTTGTACAAATTGATCAAGTTGTACAACCAATTGTTAAGCTTCCTACAAACGATGGTCAGATCTTACAATGTTGTCATTTTTCTGCCAATGGTGCCGTTGCCAGATGCATTAATTTAACACATCTGCCAAATCAAAATAGCGTACAATGTTCACACAGTTGCAAGACATTTTTAGTCAATTTTAATGACAACATTGTAAGATCTGACCACCGTCTGTACGAAGCTTTACTTAAGAGGTGTGGTTGGTCTTCGGTTAAAAAAATAATAAAAAGAATTTGAAAATAATTTAACTGGTTTATTCAACTCAACTCATGGAAGTAAAAGTACAGTACTTTTCGTTTTTAGTCACATTCGCGATATAGCCCATTTAACGATATAAGAACATTTTCCATATATTCCATCTATAAGCTGCAGGCAAAGGCAAAATTTTAGCAAATTATTATCATTATCGTGTCATTAGCAACATGTACCAAGTTCCTCTTAGTTTTCGAAGCCACAACCATATAAAAGAGCTAACACTTCAATCGTTTAATTTTAGTCAGCATCTCTCAACTCGAAAAAATTAGTTTCTGCTTGGTATCAGGAATGAAAGATTAAATTTTTATTTTAACTTTTTTTTATAGAGTATGCAACTGTGTTGCAAGCCATTAAGCCTGCTGGCGTTATCGATAATAAAAATAAATTCATTATTTTCTATATTCACAAGCATTGACAATATTCCGATTCGGTTATATGCCTCATAGTGGTATGAATTAAGTGATATCTTTCTAAAATGGTGTCCTATACTTCGGTTTCGCTTATTCAGCATAATATTAGTTATTAAGATTCCTACAATTGTTCCTTATGTCCCCTAATTTTTGTATTCCCTTGTAATATATGAGAAATCGAATGAAGAACATGTGAAATATTATTTCGAAATACTTCTTCTCTATGTTAAATATTTTCGAATGTTTTTGCTGGTCATTATTTCTTACCTTATTTCAAATATTAGCTCGTCAAAAATTTTTGATAAAATTTTAAGTTTTTATTTTGCAGTAGTTATTTGCCTAAACTCGATAAGTTTTTTTTTAAGGAAACTGGAACACAACATTCAATCTTAAAAAGAACCATAAATATGTGGTTAAATTCAGCATCCTAAAATACGTTGGATTAAGGTACCATTTGGTACCCTTTGGATCGATACCCAAAATCTTAAATGTTGTTTAAATATTTATTAGAAAAGTTCTTTAGGGGATTTAAAAAAAATTTTTTTCTGGAATGAGCTGAAAAATCTTTTCCGAATAGGTACCCAATATCCAAATTAAGTACCAGCGCAAAGTACAATTTTTCTGAAAAACTTGTTTGTGTTATTTAATAAGTTTTTTATTCAGTGGTGGTAGCACTGTTCATGAACAAATCTCATGTTTAGTTCTCGAGCAAACCTGAACGCAGGCAACAAAATAAAACAAAACTATAAAATGTTGTTAGTCGTGAAAATCTGATTGAATGAAACGGTCGATTGTAACGGTCGGAATGTCTATTTGAATCTTAACTCGTTGTTCTTGTTGTTGATGTGTTTTTGTTGTTTTTATTTTCCGTCAGCATACACAACTTGTTTACAAAAGAATAATAAACATTACGGCGCAACGTTTTAATGCGTGTGTTTTTATTTGTTCTTTCTCCTCTTGTTTACAGAAATGAATATTTTCGAAATGTTAATACAACAACAATTATAAAATATAAGCAAAAATAAAAACAAATATTTAGACGAATAAAGTAAATAACTTAAATTGAAAATAAAACTAATTAAAAGTTAAAATTTTTTTAAAAAAGTGTGAGTTCGTTTAAAAACAAATTAAAGATTGTTAAAATAAAAGAACGTTCGAATTTTGGTTTTGCATTTATTTCCTAAATTAAGGTAATTTTTGTTATTTAAGTACGTACATAATATGTACTACATACATATGTACATATTTATGTAAATTTCAATTCCCTTAATTGCTAAAAAGTAGCAAAAGAAATACAAACCTGCCTACATTTTAGTTTTTTTTTTGTCATTATGTATTGTTATTTAGATTTTTAAGATTTTTTAATATTTTTTTCTGTTTTTCATTTGTTATTATTTTTGTGCTATAATGAGCAGACAAAAAAAATAACCTTAAACAAATTTTTAAAGTGTTTTTTAGAATGCAAAAAAGCTCATAGAAACAAATCGGAAAAAACTTGCCGGTCATAACGGGTAGTGTAGACACGCTACATTTTAAAATGAATGGGCAGTATTTTGTTAAGAATTGGTTCGGGCTTGGAAAGGACAGGGAGGGATAATAATTGGAATAAATCTAGTTTAGCGACGCACACCCAAATTAAAAAAAAGTACCTAGGGTCATAGAAAAAGACGAAAATATATATAAAAAAATTGGCGCAAACGCTTAGTTTTCGAGTTATGGAGGTTTTTAGTTTTCATCGAAATATGTAATTTTTCCACTTAATTTCTAAAGGTATATGGCCAATATTGGTATCATTTTGAAGGTTTTGACTTTCTGGATATAGTATAGAATTTATTTAAAAATTTTTAACTCTTAACCCTTTCGCTACATTGTATCCATATGGATACACTTAACTTTGGAGGCATCTGACAATCTACAGGTCAAATAATTGGCTTAGATATCGGTATGTTATTGTTTTTTAAGATCTTATAAATTATTTTAAATGAAAATCTCTTGGATTTTTACAAAATTGAGAAAAATATAGCGTTTTAAAAAAAAACGTTTTTTTATATGTAATTTTTTGCAAAAATAAGGTTTTTTTATCATCAAAAAACATATATATATATATGACCATGTTTAAAAAAACACATTCCACATAAAGAAAAAGGTTTATTTTAACTTTTTGCATCAAAAGTTTTTTGTTTTAAGCCGGACAAAAGCTTTGAAGATTTTTAAAACATTGTATGTATCCATATGGATACAAACGCAAGTTATGGTGTTGAATAATATACACACAATACATATAAAATAATTTTACGTTTGGTGCTGCTGAGTGGTTTTTATATGGGGGCTATTGCAAATTATGGACCGATCATCACGAAATTTACTAGTGTGATTTCTAGTTTTATAAAACTGGGAAGTATTAAATTTTATTCTGATAGCATTATTTATTACGGTTTTATGGCTTATATGGGTCTAAAAGTAAATTATGGTCCGATCTTCACAAAATTTTACTGTGTGATTTCCGCTCGAATAGAATGAATTTTTGCAAAATCTTATAGCATTCCATGCATTATTCCACTATTTATGTTAGTTTTTATAACAAAATTTTTTTATCATAACCGAAATATGTATCCATATGGATACAGTCCAAAAAACACATTTAGGGTACATTTTTTCAAAAGTGAGTATTAATTGTTGTCGTTAGGGCCAATTATAATAAAAATCCAAAAAATTGGATTTTTTTAGTAACCCAGTAAAAACTTGTAGCGAAAGGGTTAAGCTCACATTACAGTTTTTGTGTACTAAGTGTATAAATTTAAATTTTTTATTTATTTATTTTTTTTTTTTAAAAGATGTTTTATTTTTATGGAAATATTTAAATAAAAATTAGAACCTATATACTATTTACAAAACTAATAAAAAAAATTAATAAATTTTTTAATTTTTTTGTAACTAATAGCCTATTTTCCTCTATGGTATAACAAACACCGGCTTCGCTAACTAATGCTTTTCTGCACCTAAAGAAACTTAAATTAACCTAAAGAAGAAAATAATGTGCGAAAACAAAAACAAAATACATATTTGCAATCGTGAGCAAGTTACCTTTAATTTGAGTACCCACACATATCACTAAGTGAGCGGAGCAGTTTTTTGCTTTCAGGGGGCCCCACGGACCTCAGTCCCCTTAAATTTTAATTTTGGTTTTTTTCTTTTTTTATTCTAAATCGGATGGCATATTTTTTAGTAGCCCATTAAACTCCACTTCAGCCAAATCACATATTTCTATGAAAACTAATTACGTCCATAAATCGAAAACTAAGCGTTTGCGCCAATTTTTTTATTCCATTTTTTCTTCTTATTTTTAAATTTTCTATCACCCTAGGTACTTTTTTTTTATTTTTTAAGCCTAATAATTTACATTATTAATCATTAATATCAAAGGAAAAGTTGTTCAACAAATTTTTTTAAAGCAGGATAACTTCAAGTTTTTAAGTGCTGCTCGATTAATCTCAATTATTATTCGATACCCATCACAATTATTATGTGTATTGTAGAGCGTATCGAAAATTTGGTACAGCCCAAGGCGAATTCAAATACAGGTGGTGTCGGAACTGCAACAATCCAAAAACAACAGAAACAATATAGGGGTTTTTGCATTGCATTGTTAGTGTTTACAGCTCGAAATGTTAACCATTCCTAACAAAACATTAACATTACAAAGCAAATTAGCTCGAACTGTCAATATCAGATGACGTTTCGACACCACCTGTAGTTAAATTCGCCTTGGCACAGCCAAATATGGTTTTCTTTCTAGTTTTTCTTTTTTGACCGACAAAAACGTTCTATAAAAATTGACAGAGAATTGAGGTCATGATCTCCCTTGTCTAGTCGAGCACAGTTACTATAATAATGACCACTTTTTGCAAAATGATCGTAAGCGACATTAAAAAAAAAAAACAAATTTATGATTGAAATTAAAATTTTATGAACCTATGTGTGTATGTTTTCTAATTAAAAAAATTTCAAAATTGTTAATATTGTCAAAAATATAAGGTGTTTGATTTCACCATAAGTCATGTTTACAATTTTTTTTAAACAATTGATTGTAAGCAACACACAGGGGGAGATTTTGGAAACAATTTTAAAAATTCTGAATTTTGTAAACGGTTAGTCCGATTGAAAAAAATTCCAGGTGGTAAGTAAGGACTTGTATTTGAGTTTAGGATTTGGGGTCTATAAACATTTCAGAATGGCATCCATAAGTTCACCATTTAGAGCACCTCAGGTATTACAAAAATTTTAAACAATCCAGTATTCTTAATTTTAGCCCGATCTTAAATCAGTGGAATTTACTAGTCGAATTCTACAAAAAAGCTAGCAACATGCATAGTTTATCTTCTATTGTTTACGAAATATCCGACTTTGAAAATTAAAATTTGCTATTTTTTACTTATGTACTTTGGTTTAATATTTTGCAAATATAAGATTAAAACTTGCACCGATTTTGAGATATTAAGATTTAAGTATATTTAAAAAAAGTCCATTTTTTAAATTTTACTATTTATATTTATTAATTAAAATGAAAACATTTTGAATTAAACTTAAAAAAAAAGTTTTATTTTTCTTCAACATAGACAATAAAATCAGTTTTTGGTCACAAAATCTTGTTTTCTGTCAAATCTGTGCATCTCTCGTCTTCTCGTGATTTTTTATCGCATAAGTCATGGATGCTTCTGAGACTAGTTTCACGAACTTAAAAGTCGTTAAAATACAGTAATATGATTTTCTGCAAAACAATGCTCTGTTGTTATATTCAAAATTTGTTGTATAGTTTTATTAAAAATTGCATTATAAATTTTTTTTATCTAAAATTTTACTTATTTTATTAATTTTTTTACCGAGTTTTTGATTGATAAGTATTAAGCTACAGGTCTAGACAATATTTTACACTTCTGCGAATAAAAATTTCGCTTCTATTTAGAAATAACAAAGGGACGTAACTACAAGTGCGTTTATTTGATAAATGCTGAACGACGTACAGAATTACACATTTTTGTTCTAACAAAATATAATGAAATGGTGGAAAACTGTTTAAAGAAATCCATGGACGACTTATCAATGCAGGTTTTTTTTAAACTTTATGTAGAACTTTTCTAGAGACCCTTCTCCTGTTAAATTCGTGTTTTGGCCCTAACGATCATTTCGCAAAAAGGAGTCGATATTATAAATTGGTTTTAGGGGCTGTCTTGACTGGCCCCTCTAAACTAAATGCTGGTTCCGCCTCTTATGGAAATATTCTAAAAGTAACTAATATTAAATGTGTTGAAAATCTAAAATGCTTGAAAATTTTAATCTCTGATTAGTTTTGTTACTGGGCCAAATAAAGTATGTTTACTTTAAAATTGCGTAGTGCTGGTTCACACTCTTCAAGTTTTATCCGCCAAGTCTTGAGCTTTTAGGGGAAAAAGAAGAAGAGAATGTCATTTATTTTTCTCTCTCTCTTAAAAACTCAAGACTTGACGGCTTAAACCGTCAACAACACTTACAAACCTTGCAGATTTTGAAATTATTTTCTTGGCTTTAGGTTTAAGTTCTCGACAATTTAATTTTAATTGCTTATTTATCAAAATATTTTAAAGGGTCTAGCAGAGTCTCTTTTATACTTTTTTTATGCAAAATTGTTATGTCCGTATTCATAAAAAAATTTTAAATTTAATAAAGGTTTAAAGAACAAATTTACTATGAAAATTATCCTTAATAAACGTTTGTTAAATTTAATAACCGTTTATGAATACGGGGGTTTAATCCCTAAAATATTGCTCATTTTCTTGCTTTTAAAATTAATAATATCTGCTTAGTACAATTAACAAAGGAGGAAAAATGATTTGTTTTTAATGTAAATTTGCTAATGTATACTATATTAATTTTAAATAAATTATTTATGTGTGTTGATTTAAAATAAATAATTTCAACTCCCACGATTATAAATTTTGCAACAATTCGTTCGTTGGTGTTGCCGCCTCTCGTGTACAAAAAATTAAACAAAATAATTTTTCTTTGTTACCTCACAGAAATTTATTTAATCATGGTCAAGGTCTTGTAGTTAAACACTCTTTCGCTCACACTCATTCCACTCGATAGCACAGACAATAAGTCTTTATGTCTGTCTATCAGTCTGTCATTCTATTTTGTTTAAGTGAGTAAAATATTGGCTGGCAATCACATGTTTAGAATTGGTTGCATCTACTACTCACTTAAACTCGCAGATACTTTTTGTGTTTGTTTATTTTGTGGTTGTAGAGAACTAAATCCTGTAAAATCAACGAATATGTTTTTCTATGGATGATGTTTCTGTATCGTGTATCTGCTTTAGTTTCTTACCTGTGAATGGTAACAAATATTGTTCTGCTGTTGTCGAATAGGCATCAAAAAAAAAAAAAAAAAAAAGCAGTAGTATGTGGGCGTGCAAATGAGGTGGAAAATGTATCTTGTATTCGTACAAATAGATACATTTGTTTACTGAAAAGTATATCTTTTTGTAAAAGAAACCATTTTAATGGTTTATTTGGTTCTTGTGTTATAAATAAGTGTTTAATTTTTATATTGTAAGTAAATATAGATATATCGAGAGTGTATGTATTTATAGATCAAAGAATACCATAATCAATAATACGTAAACGTTTCAAGTTCATATTTGTTTTGAGGTTGGTAATAACTAGGCCAACCAAAAAAAAAGCACTAAAAAAACAGTTTTAAGCTCTTAAAAAAAGCCTTTAAAAACATGAAAATAAGCTGTTAAAACTTAAAAAAAAAGCAATTTAAACTTGTTTATTTTTCACTTAATTCGTTGTTATAGTAAATTATAAGTTGATGCAATAAATTTTTCGAAAAGAAAACTATGTTTGTTTGGAGTCAGCAAGTTCTTGTAGATAGAAAAAGTTCTTCCTACGTCTACAGATGTTAAGGGAGCATATCTAAAATTGAGTATTTGCTCTGAAGTATATTTTATACGATTGGACTCATAATTCCGCTTGCCTCCCAAAATATCCCCAATATCTTTCAATACCGAAAATCCTTAATTTTTTAATGAAACTGATCTTAATTTTGTATTAACTTCGTCTTCTATATCCCCTGGAACACGGGACATTTTTCTAACGATCCACAACTATGTTCACTAAGAAAACCAATGAAAGATTTTTTGTTTCCAATTTTGTTACAACTTCGAGTAAAACAACAAAATTTGCAGAAATTTACATTATTTGATATACAGAGAAATTCTTAATAGCTAAAACTATATTAAAAAAGCAAAAAATAAGACGTTACTATACCAAAAGCAGAGAGAAGGGGAACTAACAGACGTTTCTTTATACAAAAACTATATTAAAAAAGAAATAAGACGTTACAAAGTGTGATGGTAAAAGACGTTACATACTGAGGAATTTGATCGTAAGAATAGAGCTTTAGAATTTTTGAGAGAAAAGAACTTAAACAAGCAAATATTAAATTAGGTTTAAAAAAAGGCTTAATACTAAAAACATAAACACATACAGTATAACCCGGTTAATTACCCCACGCTTAAATGCCTTTCTCGGTTATTTACCTTGAGTTTTAAATCCCCGTTTTTTTTCTTCCATTTTTGAAACAAAAATCCACGTTTAATTGCCTTACGCTTAATTACCCAATTCGGGTAATTGCCTTAAAAAATAAAATCCAAAAACAAAATTACACCTAAATTTCACTCGTTTAATTGCCTCAGTACTATTTGACAACAACACAGCAAGTAACACAATAGTAACAAAATATGGCTTATTTGAAAGCAAAATTTTCCACAATTTCATATTTGCATTAAAATAAAATGTATTCTGTGCTCACCAGAATAAAGTTACGTTATGAGGTGCTGACTAATATCTAGAAACACCAAATATGTGAGATATTTTGTCTTAAAGGGATAAAAGGAAAGGTCGCTAAATTTTAAATTACATAAACATTTAAAAGGATAAAATAGCTTGAATATTTTAGGGATTAAAATTTGAATGAAAGCTGTATGTTTAAATCTGCACCGATTCAACAATAGTTCATTTGCTGTAAGATATTTTGGGCCAAATTTAATCTTAATGCGAACATGATTAAATGGTTTATGGACAAAAAGAAAGAAGTTTGCATGGGGACTATGTGATATTATAGACCGATTCTCACAATTTACATAGGTTTCGTTCTTATGACAATTAAAACTTATTTACCAAATTTTATCAAATTATCTAATAACTGCTACTTTTACTTTCCGCACAAGGTTTACATGGACAGACGACCAGCCAGATGGACGGACGGACACGAAAAGATCACATTAAAAAGTGTTTCTGATTCGATCGGTTTGCTATACGATGCGTTAAAATTTCAATGTATTAGCAAACATTTATATAATGGCTTTTTCTTAATTTTTGCATATAAATAAAAATTAAAAGTGTCGAAAAACATTTATGTTCACAAAAACTTTCTTTGACTTACAATTGTAGACTGAAAATTAAATGTAGATGGCAAAATTAAAGCAACAGAAAATGCATCTGTTAACCAGAATTTTAAGGAATTTTTTTTATTTGCTAACCATGTATAAAAATATGCTTTAAAAACGTGATATATGCAATAAAAATGCAGCAATAGCTAAAATATGCAAATTATTCACAAACAGATCAATACCAAAATTCATAACAAGCTCTAAACGGATAAATATATTGTTGCTGTCTTCATTGGTCGCACAAGAAAAACCATGCAATTCCGTATTTACGGTTTCCCTGATCATAAGTTTGTAAATATGTATGAGTACGCTTTTGTTAGTAGGATATGACAAAACTTCTCAAAAAGCATTACAGTTAAAAATACAGCAATCCCATTGCTTTTTATTGTTATCTCTTTAGATTTAGCTGATACATGTAAAAATTCCTGTCAACTTTTTTTCATACATCAAAGTTAAGGTATCTTGTAAATAAATACGTTTAATTACCTCACTGTGGTATTTAAACGTATTCGCTTAATTACCTCAATGAGGTAGTTAAACGTATTCTTATAATTACCTCAACGAGGTATTTAAGCGTATTCGTTTAAATGCTTACCCCGCATATTTACCCAAAAATATTGGCATTTTTGGCGAGGTAATTATCCGTGGAATACTGTACAAATTATACACAACACTATAAAAGGTAAGTTACAGTACTGCTAAGACAGAGTTGCATAAAAATCAAGTAAGAAAGTATAGTCGGTCAAGCCCGACCGTATTATACCCAACACCACAGTATTTAAAAACAAGTTTCGAGAGTGAATGCCTTTATGAATAGGGATCATCTATGTTTTAAATTTCATTAAAATCGGTTTGATGGTTTCTGGTAGGCAGAAATTGCCCCCTATCCCCCTCATAGTCCTATTTTTTTAAAAAATGCATACCTTACGTGTCCACATAAATATGGATCCATCTACATATGTCTTTAATTGCATTAAAATTGGTTGATAGTGAGCACAAAGACCCTCTTCCTGATAGCAGCTTGTATGGAGGCTATATTTAATTATGGACCGCTTCGCCCTTGTGCCAATTAGAACCCACGTACCAAATTTCATTAAATTGTCTTTAAAATTGCGACCTGTACTTTGCGCACGAGGTTACATGGACAGCCAGCCAGCCGGACGGACATCGTTAGATCGACTCAGAAAGTGATTCTGTGTTGACCGGTATACTTAAGGACCAATATTTTAAGGTGTTTCTCACATCAGCACAAATGCATAATACCCTCTCCACTCTTTAGTGTAGCTATAATAACATAAAGAGATAATATAGGTTTTTGGGATGATATTGCTCAAGGGAAGCACAAAATATTACCATAACGTTGAACGATTTTTTTAACCAGAGTTGTTACAGCACAGAAATGGTTGATTTTTTAGTATTTATAAAAAAAAGTTGCAAATAAAAAAAATAATAATAACGATTTTTGCAAAATTTTATTAAATAAGTTTTTTTTTTGTATGAAAAATTATCTTAAAATGGCAAAATAAGCAAAAAAAAGCCGATATCGCAAAAATAACTAAAAATAAGCCGATATTGCCAAAATAAGCAAAAAAAAGCCCTAACAAATATAGCTCATTTTCTTTGTTTTCTTATGATCGGAGTTTGTGTTCAATCAAAATCTTTCTATCTTGTAAACCAAAAAATAAGCATTTGCTTTTTTTTGGTTGCCCTAGTAATAACGTTCTTTGCGGTAGAGATTTTTCTAATAGTTCCGCATAGAAATAAGGAAAACACATTTTTTTTTTATAGTTGATTTATTTTTATTATTGAATCTTTCATCGAAATTTACAATATGTATTCAAATCTTAATTCTTCTTGTTGTTTATTAGTTGTTACCAATGTAACCACTAACTGCTGTATTCAAATTTTAAAAATGTCTTTTAGTTAGGCTCAAAGTACCGGTTCTTTTTAGCCTCTGGTGATCTTCGAACTGAAGCAGGCCCCGAGCGAGGTAGTTAGGGTGGGCCATTAGTTTATCTATGTAGCTAATTGAATATTTTTTAATTTCCTCCTGGATAGTGGGGAAGTTGAGATCTCTGTGGATAATATCATTACGTATATACCATGGGGCGCAGACAATTTGTCGTAATATTCTAGACTATTTTCTTTGAAGCTTTTGGATGTTTGATGCGCATGCAGTACCTCATAATTGGATGCCATATGTCCATATTGGTGTTATGATGGACTTGTATAAGATAATTTTGTTGTCTAAAGACAAGTTTGAGTTTCGACCTAGGAGCCAATGTAAGTTTCATAGCTGTTATTTTCGCTTCAATATGACGTGACCACGTCAATCGTCTATCTATATAAATTCCCAAGTGTTTTACATAATTTTCTACCGGAACCCTGACGTTATTTGTTTTGACTGCTGGGCACGTTTGTCTTCTGAGAGTGAAAGTTAGGTGAGCACATTTAGCCGGATTAACCTTTACTTTCCATTTGTCCAACCAGGCCTCTAGTTCGTTGATGTGAGACTGTAGATTTTTCGTTGCGACTTTTGGGTCATGGCTAACGCTAATAAATGCTGTGTCGTCTGCAAATGTAGAGGTATGCGTACTTAGGTTTGTTGGCATATCCGCTGTGTATATTATATATAGTAGCTGTCCTAATATGATGCCTTGGGGGACACCGGCAGTAATTTTCTTGAGGGGGGAGTATTTATCTTGCGACCTTACTATGAATGTTCTGCCTGTTAGATAGCTCTCCAGAAGCTTGTGAGTGTTTTGAGGAAGCATTCGTGTTATTTTGATGAGTAGCCCATCATGCCAAACTTTGTCAAATGCTTAAGAAATGTCTATAAACAGGGCTGAGCAGTATTGCTTTTTCTCAAACGCCGATCTAATTAGGGTGACAATTCTATGCACTTGTTCTATTGTACCATGTTTCGCTCTGAATCCGAACTGGTGATCCGGGATGATGTCGTGTTAATTTATATGAGGAGTTGTACTTAAAACGAATATTTTTTTGAAAAGCTAATCGGTCTGTACGACGCAACCTGGCTAGCATCTTTTCCTGGCTTGGGAATCATAACAATTATAGACTTCTTCCATGGGGATGGGAAGTATCCGACTCGTAATATCGCGTTAAAAATGAGCAGCAAGATTCTTGAAGCAGACGATGATAAGTTTCTTATCATTGACCCTGTGATGCGGTCAGGTCCGGGAGATTTTCTAATATTCACTTTTTCTATTGCAGATTTTACTTGAGTTATGTTAAATTTTATTGGATGGTTTACCTAATCAGGAATGATTGGACGACAGGAACAAGTATGTGCGTCATGTGGCGTGAAAACTTTCTCAAGGTGGCCCGCAAAGGCGTTTAATTTTTCATTTGTATTTTTGGCCCAAGTGCGGTTTTCCAGTCTTAATGGAGATTCTTGGGTAATAGGGCATTTCATATGCCGTACAGCCTTCCATAAGCTATAATTCGATTTTTTTTTTGGGGCAACTAGGCTGTTTAAATAACCTTCTACTGCAGACTCATGGTTCTGTCTCAATTTGTTGCGAAGAGTTGTCAGGCATAATTGTAGTTGGGCCTTAATGGTTGGGAAACGGCTGTCATAATCTACATTAAAAGTAGATTATGATAATAGCTTTGAGATAGTAATGTATGGAGTTTCTTAAAGCAGTACCTAAACGCATTTTCTAGTTGTCAAAAATTGTCACGCCCATACAATTTGTATGAAGCATCCCTAAATAGCGCGGCATCAACACTTTACAATTGGAAAGTATGATTTTGGCCGCTTCTGTTAATAAAATTGGAAATTAAGATATTTGTGTCAATCTAGCGGTTTTATCTTCATTTTGTATTTCTATTATGTCGGTTGTATTAAACAAGAAAATTGGCACTACTGTTTGTGACACAACGTGGACGCTAAGTACGGCTGTTAGTTAAATGATTTAAAGCAAGAGCTAAAAATTGGCGGGGGCGGTGGGTAGGACGAGGTAAAGTAGGCAAGCGAGACTCCATAACTGCCACATTGCTATTGCACAGGGTAAAAAGCTAAAAAAGGCTCAAAATGATCATGCAATAATAGTAAAAATAATAAATGCAATTAATAAAAAACCGTTTGACGTTGAAGTGTATGACTTTATTACCATTTCCTCTGAAATAACTATGGCGGTTGTAGATTTTTGCTACCTGTGATTTGCTTAATTCTATAAGACTTATAACAAAGTCTCGGTTAACACTATAAAGGTTTTCTTTCAAAAAGTCTGAGCTTGTTGATGAGAGGGGAGATAATAAAAGCATGTTATTTTCCCCTCTCACCAATAAACACAGTCTTTCTGAAAGAAAACTTTCATAGTGTGAACTCAGACAAACGATCATTCTAAAATGTAGGGGCGGAGTTGTTGGGGATAAATTTCAAAGTTCATTTGTATGTATGGAGATAGAAGATACATATGTTTGGGAAAAATGTCGGGAAGTGAATGCGGTCCTATATGGTATATATCCAGTAGAGTTGTCAAACCCGATTTATGAAGTATCCGAAAAATCGTTTTTTTTTTCGGTTTTTTAAAACTGGTTTTTCAAAAAGGCCGGGTTTCGAAGTATTTGAGAAATCGGGTTTTTGGTCTCGAATAATCGAATTTTTCTTATTTTAATGACTTAAAAGATGATTTTGCACACAAAGATACATTTTTAAAATATCTTCCAAATTAGATCAGATTTACGATTAGTGAACGTGTTTTTCAGTATTGTCCTCTTTAAAAACTAAGTTAAGAAATCGAATGACCATGAATTGAGTCAATTTTAATCTAATTACCAACATAATAAGATAGTTTATGGGCACAAAGACTATTCCGGAAACAAGTCACCATTTTCAATAGAATTCGTCCTTGTGACAATTGAAATGTATGCATTAAATTTTATTATGGACAGACAACCAGCTGATCGGCACACTAAGAGGTGGGCCTAGGACCAATATTTTTTAGTGTTATAGTGTTACACACATCAGAACAAACGCATAATGCCCTCTCCACTATTGTGTTGTGTGTATAAAAACAAATAATTGGTTTGTTTTATTGAACTGATCCCTATTTACATCTAACTTACATTTTATGTGGCAATATACCTAACAATATTATACATTTTAGTTCTGAAGTACGTACAAATTGCTTGTTTTGTTTTACTTGTTTATTAAATAAATAATCAAAAAAACCGTTTATTAGAAAATCCGAAATCCAAAAACCGAAAATCCGATTTTTTCAGAAGTTGGGGTTTCGAAGTATTCGAAAACCGGGTTTTAAAAATATATGTATATTTGACAACTCTATCTATCTAGGCGTAACTCGGTGGCAGCAATGGAGTTTTTTTTTTTGTCATATTTTCCTTTTTGCCTCCTCTTTAAGCTCGATTAGCATGCAGTTTCCTCGTCCCCTCACATAAAAGAAAAGGTCTTACATAAGTAGAAGAAAAAGTTTATATCCTTTTATTTTCTGTCGAATAAAGTCTCCCGAAGAACTGTGTGTGATAAGCACAGCCTCAGTAGAAAGAGAGTGTCAGTAATTGAAAACGCAGCGCCTGGATTCTATTCCACGCTCAACTAAAGGGACTAACGTTTTGTATTGGCCACCTATTAAGGAAAAAATAAGTGTAATGTTATAGTGGAAGTAGCGATTGTTCTATGAAACGTAAATAAACGTTGTGTAAAAAATTACGATAATAGGATAACGTTAACTGGGAACGTTACAAGGGAAAATCCTTTTATTTTAGTTTTTGTAAAAAATTCCCCAATATATAATAACTCTTGCAATTAAATGTGAAAGAAACAAAATGTGCACGTTATTATCGCTCTAATGAGATTTAAAGGAAAAATATTAAAGTTAGTAAAATTTATCCAGGCGATTAACGTGTTAAACCTAAATTTCTCAATACAACCTCATCAAATGTGTTGAAGCGCCATTCAAATTAACAGATTTTTCAAAGTTAAAAAAGTTTGGGGTCTATTTGGATCTCTATTTTAGCACTGTTTTGCCCCTTAAGGGTATTTTTTCTCCAGTTTCATAAAAATCAGCAAAAAAAGCATACAATATTTCGCTATCTTTCCTTTAGAAATTCGAATTATGGATGCCAAAATTTGACCTTTGACCTTCAAGATTTAAGGATTAATGATTTCAGATTTATACTTTATATTTATATTTAAAATTATCTGGACTATAATATTCTGAATAAGTTTATCTTAAGTTTATAACAGCAAGGAAATTGTGCTCATTCGCTAAAATATAGCCTAAATGTAGGTTTTCCTGAAAATCGCGAAATTTAAATAGCAGGTACGGAAAAACTGTAGGAGGTATTGATTTGATGATCAAAAAATTCTTGAAAAACTTGAAACTGGTTGCAAAACTCCAAAGCTGGCTGATTGTCTATCCATGTAGCCTTGTGCGAAAAGTGTAGGTCGTAATTTTGAAGATAATTTTATCAAATTTGGTACACAGGTTTCAATTGTCACACGAATGGTCTATATTTTCACATGGCCCCAATACAAACTTCTTTCCGGAATAGTCCTTGTGCCCATAAGCTTTTGTTTTATGTTGGTATTTAGATTAAATTTAGTCGAAAAATATATCATTGCCAAACAAATTGTCGTGCCAAAAATCTGTCCATATCATAGCTCCCATGCAAATACCACCTCTTGAAATAGCTTTAAACGACATAACTTCCTTATAAATAATATTGGTAGTGACATTTGGACATTAGCGATAATAATAAGCTTATAATTCATAACAAAATGTTGTGCTGGCCAAAATTAAACATAGGTCCATTATAAACCCCATTCCGAAAATCACTTTAAGGCAAACCAATCTCATATAGATCAAGATATCTAAAAAATGATTGGGCACAAAGAGCTTTTACATGATTCTTAACCTCATAACATTATTTTGTTCTGGTTGATCCATGATTGCTCATGGGTTCCAAGTGGTGTACACCCTCGAAGATGTGTCTTTTAATACCGTAATAGGGTATCAAATGATAAGGCTTGACCGACTATACTTTCTTGTTTTTTTTTTTTTTTTGTTTTAACTTAAACCAGGTAATGTTATCTACAAAAAGTTTATTATAGATTTATAACGGTTTATATTTAAAAAGAATAATCTTATCAATTAAATTTTTGTACTTATTTCAATTTTCTACGAATTAAGTTTATAAGTATAGAGTAAGTTCCGGTTTTAAACACTTTTAAATACATATAAAATTAAATTTTAGACTTGATATTTCGTACTGCAATAAAAGACGTTGATAATCGGTTTTTTAGAAATTTAATTTTGTAATTTAATAATAAATGTTGATTGGATATAATGCTTTAAGAAATAACTATTGAAACTATTTAGAGTTTTTCATTTAAAATTTTTAATACTTATGATTGGCAAGTGTTGAAAACATGAAATTCTTAGAATAATAAAACTTGGCCCCAATAATTTTTTCATACAAACATTTAACGTTATTTAAAAAAAAAAAAATCCTTTTAATGTAAATAATATAAAATATTGTAAGTTATATATGGGCATTTCCGTCAAAAGGTCCACCGTGACCGAAAATTTAAAAGTTATTAAAAGCTGTTCACTTAGACTAACAATAAGACTGCAAAGTTGTGCAAACGTAATTTCTTATTTGTGAGAATGTTTTATTGTATGTGTTCTTTAATATTATCTTCCTTAAAAGAGGTGATATTTGATAAAAATTATTCCAAAAAAATTTTCTTACATGGTCTGTAATCTAAGGAAGAGTTCGAATAGAAATATGTTATTTGGATTTACGGTAAATTTTTATTTTTTTTAATCATTATTCAGTTAAATTATTATGGAAAAAATGTCACGTTCGAAATGTCACGTATCGAACCAGGTTTTGGCTTAAGCAAAAAAATAAAGAAGATTTTGGAATCAAACCAAAGATATTTTATTATTACATTGCTACGTAAAATTCTGAAAGTAGTTTGACTAAAAACTTGTGCCAGGTTTCGCTGAATTACGAATTTTTTTCACGTTCGAACCGCTACTTCTTTTGCCATTATCTTTGACTTAGAATCGCGCCCCCCATAAACTTTAGCATAGATAATAGTGCTTTCTTAGTGCTATATTTTAAGGGTTAAAAGAACGTAAAAATATTTTTTATTTAAAATGTTATCGCATTTTTGATGCGTACGACTGTCACGTACAACACTTTGGAATTACCCATATGCTTTTGAAAATGTTTTTTGTTTAATTAATCTTTGCATTAAATGAATAGACTACCCATGAAGATGTCGGCATATACCGACTAGGGATTCCAATACCGGTATTACCGATACCGAAATACCGGTATTACCGGTTTAAGTTTAAGTTTTTTCAAACTTAATATATATACCTTTTATTCTAGGGCGTGACTGATTAAAATTTTTTGTTTTGTACTGGCTCTTACCTGGTTTAATGTAGTCTCTCACCATTACACTGAACAATTTCTGCAACAAAAATTGCAAGACTGGACGATGACAAACATTTGACGAAAAAACCCACAGGCAAACTAAGTTTATTTTCTTTTATTCTAATAAATATATTTTGTTTAAATATGTATCCACATTTATTAAAAATTATATAAAAGTAGCCTTTTACAGCATTATTAATCTGTTTTGTAATATAAAATACAAGTTAGATTACACTAATAAGTCTGAATTTACACGTTTCATCTTTTGATGCTCAACTTCTTTTCAATTTCCTTTTAAAGATGCCAATATAATCACACGCAGCAACCGGTTTCATCTTTTTTCGGTTCAAAACAACAATAATTTTAATAAGAGCGAATCAAAGAGAAAGAGAAAAGAAAAATATTACACGCAGCCATTGTTGTGCATATACCAACGAATAAAAACACAAAGCGTACTGACCGAGTACAGGCATCTCCGTACTAACCCCCTTTCTTCTTTCTTCCCTCACCTAAAAACATAGGAGTTCAGCATCAAAAGATGAAACGTGTGAAAGCAGACTAATAAGCAAACGTAGTGGTTTTGTCTTTTTCGTCAAATGTTTGCCATATGTGACCGTACCGTAAGTATGAGTGAAATAAAATGTCATACATTCATAGTAGCTAGCAGGGTTGTCAGATGTATTTTGATCTTTTTCGCTAAACTCAATGTCAAAAATCGCTATAGACTTGCTTCTTCTTTTCGAATTCCGCTTAAATTCGCCAAAATAGAAAAATTCGCCATGATATAAATTTTGTTTAATTTTTATTTAGTGAAGACAAAAAAGTACAATGAAATAATTTATGGTAGTCTACTTAAAGCAACAAAAAAAAACTTTTTGTTGTTAGTATTAAACAAAGAATAAAAAAAGTATTATTTTTCAGTATTGACTTAAAGGATTCTGAAAATATGAAAGGGAAATATTTGCAAAATGTGTATAATTTCCTTATGACCGTTCTTCCTACAAGTGTAGATTCTGAGCGTGCTTTTTCCGAAGCAGATCACGCCTTTCGGGTGAAAGCATAGACAATTTATGTTTTCTTCGAACACATTTTAATTCACAAGAAGGAATTAAAAAAACTATGGGAACTTTACTTCTGAATTAATTACTATGCATATATTATATTTAATTTTTAATTGTTTTGCGTTGTTTTTAATATCGACCTGTTTTGTCTTAATATAAAAAAGGCCTAACTCGATTTTTTGTTTGTTTACAGGGGTAGAAAAAAAAAACTTAATAAAATCCGTAAAATTTTATATAAAAAAATTTATAATACAATTTTAATAAAAATATCCAACAAATGTTGTACCACCGCCCCTTATTAAATTTTAAATCTAGATACATGTGTCATTAGCTACCAGAATACACAAAAAAGTTATTTAAAAAAAAATTGAGTTAGGCCTTTTTTATATTAAGCTATCAATATGTTTGAATGATTTTTTTTTTTCAATTAATATTTTAAATAAACAATAAATTGGATTGAATAATATAATTGGAAAATTGTTTTATTCTTGGTGCTTTGTATTAAGATATTCTTATTCCATAAATAATACCGAAAATACCGATGATACCGGTATCGAGATTTTCTCAATACCGAAAGGCCTTCGGTATTGGAATCCCTAATACCGACGAAACGTTGGGAAAATTGTAATTAAAAAAAATGTTGTTTTAATTACAAAGAAATTTTAGGCCTTATTAGCTTAAAAACAACAAAATCTAGAAGTAAGTTTAGTTTAGTTTACAAAAGAGCTTGTATGCATAACATTTGTATAATAAAAAGTAAATAAAAGTCAAAAAATAAGTTCTTCGTCGGCACACAAACAAAAAGCATTTGCTTAAGTTTTAGACAGATATCGATTACATTAGAAATAAGAAAAATCGGTTTACTCAAAATACGTATATCTAATGAAATAAATGATTGCAATCCCGTATTTAATAGTGGTTTAAAATTTGCAAACCTTTCACTAACGTATCTTTAAACAAATTACCGTAATAAAACTATTGAAAATTGGTCCACAACTTGATATAATTGTTTTTAAATTTCAAGCCGAGTAAAATCTTAAACGATTGCAAATACTTTATTTTATTTAGAAAATTAAGGGCGAATCGGCCAATACTTAACCGTAAACATCTTATTTGACTTCGATTTTTTTTTTAAATGTTAATAAGACGAAGGCAATACCCGAGTTGCTGAAATGCATTTGAAACCCAAACACACAATAACAAATGAATCGTGTGTACAAAACGTTTGTGTACAAGCACAATGGCAAATGCTATGCATTAGTAATCGTCGCACAATTTAAATAGTGTTATGAGCGTACAAGAATTTAAAGAAATTCTCTTAAATCAGTTGTCTGTTGTTAACCAAGATTCTTGTACTGAGTTCGTAAACTTTGGCTCTTGCCGTTCTTCAGATATACAAAAATCCATAAAGTCTTTGTATGAGAAGTGCCACACCTGCTTCACCAATCCCGCCCCGATTCGATCAGATTTGGTGTATTGATAACCAACATTCTTGAACCTAATTTCGAAACTTTTGCTCTTTCCGTTCTCCAGAAAAAGACGGACATCGTTATATGTTATTGTTATGTGTAAAAATATAATAAAAAGTTTATTAAGCAAAAACCTTGGTACTTGCGGGGATGGGTATAAAAACAACAACAAGGCAGTTTATGGGGAAAATTTGAGGCAGTGCTGGTTTTTTGCTTCTTATAAGTAGCCAGAATATTTATACTTTTAGGGTCTACAATCAATATTGTAGAAGCAACAAACGGAAAGACAAACTTATACACGCAAAGAAAAAACATGGTTGTGGTAAACATATATGTAACATTCATGATTGTAGTCAACATATTACGATTATTACTGAATTATACTACTACCAAATATATTCGTAATATTACATCATAATATTTTTCCCTTTATCATATTCTTATCATCCCAGTAAAAACTTCGCCTACAAAATAATGTGTTAAGTAATCAGACCGAAGTAAAAGAACCGATGAATTTTACAAGGGATGTCCCAAAATGAACGCATTAAAAAGCAAGTCATTATTTTTTTACCTACATACATCCAGAAATAAGTAGTTTTAGAAGTTATTATAGAAGCAGTTATAGAAGAAAGCTACTAAATAATAATGAGTCAGAGAAGCCATTCATTTTGAAAAATTAAGCGAAGTTTTTACTGGGATGTTAATCATTAGTTTGTGTTTTGCAATGAGGGTATATAGTAAGTAATAATTAGCATACAGAATGCGTGTGGCAAAAACCTTGTTGAATAGTGTCATTATTTTTCAGTCAACAATACTCAAATTTATAATTGCGTTAGACATTTAATTTGTTTACAGTAACTATAATATTGCTTATATTTAAGAAAAATTGAAATTTTTTGTGTACGACAACCCTATTTTTCTGTGCTATCCTATTTTCTGAAGGGTATAAAAAGTAAGAAAGTACTTAAAGTCAATCATTAAATGTACAAGAACTAAAATTACGTTACAAATAGTTATTATTTATTTTGTCATTCCTTATGTTTAGTTTAGTTTATTTATTTATTCCAATTCTATACACAAGACTTAAAGCCTCTTATTGCAGTATAGAACATTGTTTTAGCAGAAACATTAAAAATAAAAATTGTTATTTGTAAATGATAAAATTTTAAAACAAAAGAAAAAATTTAAAAGAGAAAAATAACACGGTGCGACAGTCCAAAAAACCTGGAACCGGATATTATTTTTCTTGTTGGGCTTGTCGAGTAAAACAAGATTCCAATAGTGAAATATGCCGGACATCTCCAAAATCCGGATTTACGGTTAAAAAACCGGTTTGTGTACCTTTGCGCACTTATAAGCCTGTAATTTTGTTGATAATGATCCGATTTTTAATTTCTTACTAGATTTGGAAAGCAGAAACTGAGATCTTTCGAATGATATATAATTTATCTAAGAAAACTTGAGAAATTTGGGTGTTATTGTCGAGCAAACACAAATTTTGTAGATTTTTCAAAAATGTTTCAACTTTGGTGACGTTTTTATACATTATTTTATTAAGAAACTATAATACTTTTGAATTTATTCAAAAAGTACGTTTATTTACGATTACAACGCATATTTGGGTTTAAAAATAGATACGTAATTGACTGAGTTATTTAACTTTTCAACAAATTCAATAAAGGAAGGTACTGGATTAAAGTTTCACAAGTCAAGCTTTATCTAATTATTGTGTAGAAATGGAGATATATAAAAAATTTATTAGATATGTATTATATCTATATAAATATATAAAATAAATTATTTAATAATTCGTAAATTGATATTGTCTTATACATGATTTATAAACACATAAATTATGTATAGGTAGATAGAAATTTATCTATATATATATATATGCAAAAATTAATTATCTAATAATAAACGTACAAAAATATTTTATTTTTAATAATTTTATAATTTTTTTTTACTAAATATAATTATTTAGTTTAGTATTTATAATTTTTTTATGCATTAATATCAGTACTCTTGTTTTGAGAAGGTCATCAAACTGAATACCATAAAGTTTTACCGTAAAAGGAGAAACAGAATTAAATCTTTTTACGCCATATACGTATCGTACAATACATTTAAAGACTGAGTTTAATTTTCCTTTACTTGCGGCATCACATTTGTCAAATAATTCGCATCCATACATCAGAATTGGCAATAAATAGGTTTTCGCAAGAAGTATTCTTATTTTGATAGGTGTACAATACTGCGTTTGCCAGAGAGTTCTAAGCATGGAATACGTACGGCCACATGCATAATTAATATGGTTGCACCATGTCAGGTTCTTATTTAAAATAATACCAAGATTGGTTACACAGATAAACCTAAGAGAACCTACAAAGCTTCTTCGTATAATAAAATGGATAAAATCAGTTTTTAATTGTTCTTATTATTTTAATTTTAATTGTTCTTGTTATATCAAGTTTGTTATGGTACTTACGGCATATGAGTTTTGGTGGGATAGCGGCAGCACGGAACGATCTAGGAAGTCAAAAGAGTTTTTACACTTTCTTGAATCTTACATTTTTTATACCTACACCTTTTAGTAAACCGATCGACTTAAAATCATTTTTTTAATTGATCTAACGATGCTCGCCCGCGAGGCTGGCTGCCGAGTACAGAGCTTATTGAAAATGGTTCCGTCTATAATTTTACATACAATCAAAGTATTCTGTATGTAAACTTTACTGAAGTTGTAATATAAAATAAATTCGGTTAAAAAACGTTTTACTTTTTCATTAAATTTTAACGCAAAGGTCATTTAATTTTTACTGTCCAAAATTTAAACGCGAATTCCGTAAAGACAAATGAATTTTCAGTTATTTTATAAAATATATGTATGATACATGAAACAAAGAAAACAAGATAGCGCATTGCGCAGGTCTCATTTTGACGTCATTATAGTAAAGAGATTTAAATGTAAACAAGCACTCAGCATACTACAAACACATGTTTGTGTGATCATGTTTGTGCTCATTTACTACTATGACGTACGTGCGCAGAAAAAAATGTTTTAATTAAGTTAAATGCACTATCTTATTTTCTTTGTTTCATAATACAGGGGCCAAATTACGGCATTCGATATCGATCGAAATTCCCGTTTAAATTGTGTTGTAATTTCGATCGATATCGAATGCCGTAATTTGGGCCCAGGTTTTACTCGTCCGAATTTCTAAAAAATACCATAAACTTCTCCGCTTGTTTTTCCAATGAGAGAGAGAGAGAGATAATATAATTATTACTTATCCCGTTACACATGTTTGTTAAGCTACGGTCAGTCACACTTATTAAATATTTGATCAAATAAGCGTAACCCCTCCTTTTGTAAATAGTTAGTGAGATTTAAAATGGTCTCAATATTACAAAATAAACCAATTATACTACTACCCATAGCAAAATATTTGATAAGTCTGACCGTAGCTTTATTCTTTTGTTGTTCCCCTTCGTTTACAGAAGAAATCTCAAACTTTTAAAACTTGATGTATTAAACTTAATAATTTAACCAATTGAATGGGAATTTTTGCTAGAAAATAATGTATTTGTTTCACATTGTTTAAGTGCATTTTGATTTATTTTAAAATTAAATTTCAGTTTGTTTTACGTACAGAATACTTTATCGAAATTGACTGAAAATATTAAAAGCAAACGAAAATCCGTATAAATGTGCGCTTAGTTTTTTGAATAAATGTTAGAATCAGTTAAAATAATCTTGCTTGGAATGTTTATTTATTTAAAAATGACTGCTGTAAAAATATTGTTCAAGCTTCTTTTCGGAATAGAGTCTTTGTGCCCATGAACCATCTTATTATTTTTATATTAAGATTAGATTTGGGCCACTTTAATTGCAATCTAAAAAATCTTACAAAATTTAGGTGGAATCCGGTCCATAGGTACCAAACAAATAGCTTTTATGCCATAATTTCGTTGAAAATGTTGGTAATTGGCGGCAATAGTTTTTACGGTAGCTTCCTTGTCATGACAACATGTCCACAATTAACCATAGGTCCCATATAAACCCCCAACCTAAAATCACTTAAAGGATAACAAATCTCATATAATAGACTTAAATATATAAATAACATTCGGCATAAAGAACTTTTAGATGCATCTGAACGTACTAACATAATTTTGTTTTGGCGGGTCCATCTTATGGCATTCTTCCTTAAATTTGTTTTTAAATACTGTGGTGTAGGGTATCCTATCGTCGGGCTTTACTGATTATCGTTTTTACTTCTTTTTAATTACATTCCATTTTCATTGCTAAGTATAATAATAAACGATTTCTAAATTTCTTTGAGATCGGACAAATTTGATGATAAGTGTAATTTTCTTTCATAGAGTGACTTTAAATAGGGCACATTCAGATGCTTTTAGATAATATTCGAATTTTTTAAAATTCAACTAAAAGTGCAATTAATAATTGTACTGTTATATTTTCGCATTTAAATAATTTGGCAATCAGCCAAATTACTGCAAAAAAGATCTGGCTGTGAGTGTGCAAACAATTGAATGCATTTGAAATTGAAATGAAAACGAAATTCGAAATTGTTTAAAAAAATAATTTGCATTTTTTTCCAAAAATAAAGCAAAAAAAATTAACAAAGACCTTGATATTTTAGAGTTTTTTTTTGCGTTTTAATAGAAATTTTGTTTCGTTTTTTTGCTTATTCCAAGATCAACAGATTTGTGAAAAGAAAAGAAAAAATGAAGCGTTCAAAATTCTATTGTTTTAAATTACAATGTCAAAATGCAAAAAGAACAAAAAAAAAAAAAAAAAAATGCATTACAAAATTTATGGCAATTTAATATTTTTTTTTATAAATTTTAATCAAGTCAACTAGTTTTTTTTTCGTTTTTTTTTAACACATGTGGATTACACATGTCTACATAATCGACTGTTGGGTTTGAAATCAAACCTCTGCTGAGAGAAGGTTTCAGTTTTCCTTCCGACGCTTAAGTTTTCATATTCTGGTGTTTAAAATTATTCATTAATTTTTTTTTTTGGTTTTGTTTAAAGTTAAATTACCAGCCAAGCCGCCGTCTGTGCCGTCCGTCTGCTTTTTCATTTGTCAATTTAGCGTGTTTATGATGTTCGACCGCTGGCTGCAGTTGTCATGTTCATGACAGTGAAATATGAAACGTATTTGAATTTAAAGTTTTTATTTTTTTTATTCGTATTTTACTCGGTTTAACTTTATATTTAAAGAAATTCATTGAACTTTTCGGGTGTAGTTTAAAGTTGTTAATTCATTGAAAATAAAAATAATTGACTATAAATTGAATTTTTTTTAAACTTTTTCAGAAATCTCGTTTTACAACACTCATGACCTCATTTTGTCATTTTCATGTATTTTGCGTTTTATTTGCAAACTTTGCATTTTTATAAACATTTCTTGCGGTTTTTTGTGTGGCTGTTAATTATTTTATTATCCTCTTCGTTTAACCTTAAATGTGTTTACTTAGGCCGTGGTACATGGGGCATTTAACAATGTGGCAAATAAAGTAAAACAAATGGCTTCTTCACTAACGTCATTCATCCGTTGAAATGTTTACTTTGAATAATAAATTCTGTTTCGTTTGACAAAACTCACCTTGTACTTTTTTTTTTTGCAGCTTGTGGCTGTTTTGCTGCGGTCATCCTCGTAGCATCGTTCGATGGCTGAATGTCCTTGGCAAAGTTTTCTTTTTAGGTAATTTTATGTATGTACACTCTTCTATTTTTAGAACCATGAAATAAAATAAACACTTAATGAAAAGAGAGATTGTAGGTACTGTTTGTTAAGTACTTTAATTTGGAAAGTAAAATTAAAGTAAATTTCAAAAACTTAAGAAAGTTTATTGAATGGTTCATGCAAGTATTAGACTATCAAATGGAGGGGTTTCCGGGATCTTCTCTGTTTTTTTTAAATCACAACTATGGCATTCAATGTATCGAATGAGGTTGGTTTCAATACCAATTGATGTTTTGATATATGCGCTTCTTTTGCCAATAAAAAGTAAATGTTCACTTCTATTATGTGAGTCCTTTTCGGCGTATAAATTTAATAACAATAATAAATCTGTCTTGTATTATCCTCTCAACTCTCCAACAAGTGAGGAAAATCAGCCCTTTTGTGGGATTTTTAGGAATTTACGAGACTTTGGTTTTCAACCACAACTACCACGTGATTTTCGAAAGTATCATGTCATCCGCAAAGACAATCGTGAAGTGAAGGCCTCAACTAATAGTCAGTCCTGTGCCTGCTCATCGGGGCTACTGACTCCCGTGGTAGCAGATAGGATCTCTGGCCAGGCGCGATCTCAAGCGATTTGTCGAAAAAATTTGAATCACTTATCGAAAGCTTTTCGTCATAGCAGGATTTCGGCCGGGCGCAAAGATTTTCCCCTCTAGGGTACACGAAACATCGACTTCGCTACTCTGCATGACCGGAGTTTGGTATACCATAGAGGAGAAAGCCCTTGAGCCCAGCCGAAGGCCAGCTGTGTCGAGAGGCTTTAGTAAGCGATTGAGGATTTTCGAATTCCGGATTTTAATGAAAAAAAAAAAAACATATCTAGGTATGTATATCAATTACTGGAAACAAAAGTTGTTTTACCAGTTCTTTCAGCTGTTATTTTTTACTATCTCATTGAAGAGGTTGGCAAAATAAAAAAAAGAAAAATCATTCTCAACTTATATCGCACTAGTTCCTCTAAAGTGAGTTAACTCAAAATTTATAAATTTTCAGTAGAGAGTAAAAACTGGTTTCTTTATACTACAAAGAGAATACAAGTGTATTTTTTTTTACAAAATGCTAGAGAAATTGATCTAAGATTTTTACAGCGCGTAGATATTGGAAAATTTTAAGTTGATTCTCTTTAGAGGAACCAGTGCGATATTTTTTATTTGTTTTATTTTTATTAATTCAAAATTGCAATTTTACAATTAGGAAAAGGTCTCAGCGCCCCTAGGGCTTTGTTGAGTCTTAGTTGGCAAAAACAAAAATACAAATTGTTAATGATATTTTAAATTATTACTAAAAAAAAAAATAAAATAGTTCAATTACACTACATTAAAAGCATTTCAATATTATTAAGATAAAAATCTTTTAGCTTTTTCCTAAATAATGTTATTGATGTTAAATTTTTTAGAAATTGGGGTAAATTATTGTATTCCAAACCACCTGAGTATTCCATTCTTTGTTTAGCGATTATTAGACGACATCTAGGAATCCTTAAATTCGAATTGTTTCTTGTATTAAAAAACATTTGATTGACAGAAAAACTGATCGTGTGATGCCCAATTTTATGTATGGTTTCATAAAAATATGTATATCAATAACTGCTGTTTATAAATACCATATATTGGTAAAACATTTTTAGCAATATCCTTGCAAAGTAGGGTATAATGGCGGCAAATTAAAAACAGCCTTTAGCGATTTGTTTTGTATAGTCTGTAAACTTTTTAGGACAGCATTTCCATATACAAGCGTAAGATAATTAAGATGACTTTGTATAAGAGCTTGAAAAATCAAATATTTGGTTTTTTCATCAAGTTTATGTCGTCGTTTGAATAAAACGCCAAGTGCAGGAGATATTTTTGATCGAACATATTTAATGTGATGTTGCCAGGTTAAATTGCTTTGCAAGATAATTCCCAAATACTTTATATAATCTTCTTCCCCAATAACACTACGTGACAATTTTTTGACCAAATGCATTTGAAACGTAATCCTTATGTAAAATTGAATCCGAATATGAAGTCAGAATTGTCAAAAGTAGAACAGTTTTTGAGATATTCCAAAATAACCGTTATTTGTGTTTTTAAAAAAGATGATGTGACTGATATGCAAATATCCAAAAAATAAAATGTTAGCCTATTTCAATACGAACATTTTGTGCCCAATAGGATCCAGATCGGTGCAAAAATGACAAAGTTACAGAAGATTAATTGAATTAAAGCCTGGTACTCTGTTCAGTATTTCGTGCGAAATGTTTTAAAAATCAATATAAAAAAAATTTCTGTGAAATACAAACGAAAAAATGTTGATAGAGTTGTACTCTATTTATATTACGAAAAACATGCGAAATGTTTCTAGCAACATTTTTATTTTCCGTGCGAAACAAGTGCAGCTCATATTATTTCGCACGGAATTTTAAGCAACAGCTTATCATTTTTTGTAATTTTTTATTTTTGTGTGAGGTGGGGTTTATAACAAGCGTTTTTAAAAGAAAAATGTAGAAAAGTACAAAAATTCATAATTTAATTAAATTTTTTTGTTTTTTTACTTTAGAAAATTATTTAAATAAAATTGTTTTACTTTTTTTAATGACAATTATCAAAACACATGGTTTTTGTCATAGATGGGGGTAGTGCACTAGTTTAAAATGATATTGTTGATGTTGAGTGATGAATGGAAAAAAAGCAATCTAACTACACATAGGTGATTGTAATGTTAAAACATTTTGCGCAAAAAAATGGTTTGATTAAAAAAAAGCAATCATCAGTATACATATTGCAATATTTTTTTCTTCACTTATTTGACTAAAAATTTTGCACACAATTTAAAATTGTGTTTTCAGGATTAAATCCAAGAATTATTCCGTTATTGACAGAATTTCATTTGGTTAAATTTTTTTTAAATTTAATTGATATTATGTTTTTGTTTAGCTCTTTGATTGCAAGTTCAAATTTTGAACTACACATTTGAATTGAGTGCAGATTTAATGCACACAATTAGTGATAGTGAAAAAATTTGCAATACCAATTAATTTTTTTAGTGCTAGTGAAAAAAATACCAATCCTCACAAAGCTGGTAAAAAATAGTAAAAACTATTTTTTTGCAGTTTTATTTAGTGAGAGTGTAATGGTAATTTAAATCAATATTTAGTGCACTACCCCCAACTATGGTTTTTGTTTACCTTCGAAAAATAATATTGTATACTTTTAACTAATAAAAACGTTAAGTTTTGAAAAACCGCAAGATAGACAATATTGATACATGACAAAATTTTCGTGTGAAATAATCAATGTTGCTCAACATTTTTCGCAATTTCGAACAGAGTACTAGGCTTAACCCACAATAAATAAATATACAAAGCTAAATTTTTAGTAACAATAAATATTAAAAGTTGCTTGAAAGTTTTGAATTTCTATGTGGGTTAATTTACTAAATCTTCTGTAGCTTTGTCATTTTTGTACCAATCTATGTCTTGTTGGGCGCAAAATGTTCATATTAAAATAATCTAACTTCTCATGCAATAAAACATTAGGATTTTTAAATGATTGGTTTAAAAAAAAATAACTTGAAAAGAGCAAAATTGAACAAAATCATAAAATTTTCAATGAAGCTTAAACTTTTGTCCGCTGTAACTCTGTCATTTCTTGACCAATCTTCACAAGCAATCCATGGTTATTTTAGAAATTGTATAATCTTTTACTAAAAAGAACAAAAAAAAACATAATTCGTTTAAAATTTTTAAAGATATTTGCATTTCTGTCACATCATCTTTTTTAAAAACACAAATAACGGTTATTTTGGAATATCTGAAAAACTGTTCTACTTTTGACAATTCATGAGTTCATATTCGGATTCAGCGGAAAATTTTACATAAAGATTAGCTGTCAGATTCATTTGGTCAAGACTTTGTTGAAATTTTGTCACGTAGTGTAATTTGAAAAATCGATCAAAATAAAAAATGGGTGATGTTTCCTAGGCAAAATCACGCAAATTTGTATGCAACATTTTAAGACGAGTTTTCATATATCGATTTTTCTTTCGATATATTAAAATTCAGGTTAAAAAATCGTGAGACAAGTCAATAAATACCTATGTTTGTTTATTTTTTGTCTGAACAGAAAAAATGTACTAAAAATATCTAGTAATAATATGTACACAAACGGCCTTACTTATCATCCCTGTTCAGAATATTTCCTTTTTTTAAAACTAACAAAATTTAAAATTCTGCACATGCGTCATTTTGCTAATTCTACAGTGTCTCATCATTTCTCATAACTTCTACGATAAAACTTGAAAGGATTGTTAGCGCATTTAAATGCCTTTTATGATTTTACATTTCGTGACTACATCAACAACATGTGTTCCTTGGCAACAAGTAAAATGTATAGATACAAAACCACAATCATGCAAACATATTTATGTATGTAGTCATAAGTATACCAACATTGGTCTGTTAGTTTATGTTGCTAATGATTTGTTGCAAAATTAATGATCATTTAGCATGTTTAACCGTCATTAGGACAGGCGCAATCCAAACGTGGATGAAACATCCTCTACCTACTGCCTCATCACAAGTTTAACATACAGATTGTCAAAACACGTGTGGTGGTCTGCTATTGGAATTCAATTTCTTTAATGGAATATCGAGACCGGCTCTATGTAAATTGTACGTGTAATTTATTACATGAAGTATTAACTAAAAGGTTGTTTATTATTTTAGATATGCGATATTTGTGTTGAGTACATGGAAATTAAAATTCCATAACAAATTAACTTATTGAATTGAACGAATGGTAACATTAAAATATGTTAAAAACGTTTAAACGTTAAGTACACTGAATCGGAAAAAATTAAAGTTTGAAAATTGTTGCCAGTATTTTCAGAGGGAAAATAAAGAATTTACGCCTTTCTTTAAAAAAAATACGTTTTTTCTTCAAAAGTTAAATTTTCAAGTATTTCTTGAAAAAATAAAATAGATATTTTTATTCCATATTTCACACAGAGGAAAAAAGGCTAATTTAGCGGCAAAAAAAAATAAAAAAATTATTGAAATTAATAAAAATTGTGGTCATTTACGTGGGTCTTACAACATACGCGCTCCCGGCCAGAGTATGCCCAATCCATCCATATTTTGTTTTCTTATTACGACGTTGATATTCTGCTAGCGAGTAGTTCTCCATAGGTCTTCATTCGATATGGTTCTGGGCCAGCATATTGTAGAATATTTCGTAGACAACGGCTTATAAAGCTCTAAGGTTTTGCTTTCATTTCTTCGGTAGCTAGCCAATTCTCCGAGTTATAGGGAAGCACAGAATTCACGTAGGCATTACAAATTAGGTATTTAGTTGAAGTGTTTATGTTATCTGCACGCCTTACATTTCGAAGTTTACCAAACGCCGTCCGCGCTTTCGGTATGCGACTTTATATATCCTGCTTAGCTTCTCTGTGGGCTGAAAAGACACTACCCAAATATATTGGCGGTTTAAAGTGAATTTTTTATCGTTGGATAATTTCATTCAAAACGTTTCTAATTTGTCGATATTAATTTTAAGATCAACATTTATCAACTCCTGCTGTTAATCTTCTAGTTTTGATTGCATATGACGGTGCGAGAGCAAAACTATGTCGTCTGCTCATAATCTTCACAGCATTCATTCATACGCCAGGTGATGCCCCGCCACGTTTGTCGGAAGCGTTGTCAAAATTTGGAATACTAAAATGTTGATTAATTCCCTTCTATGGCGGTGTGAGGTATACTTTTTTTCTTCTAACACAAGGTAGCTCTTTATTCTTTTGGTTTATTAAACATTTTCAATTTACAAACTTTTATTATTGTGGCCGGCTATTTAGAACGATGTGTCAGTTGCAACAAAGAAATCTTTGTTTATTCATAACAATTTATGTCTGAGTTGATTTTTTAATTTATTATGAAATAAACAGAAAGTATAAGTATTAAACGTTTATCATACCTTAACACCTGATAAGATATAAATAAATTTTTACAAGAACACACCTAAAATTTGATAAATAAAAAAACCTTTTATATTTTATCATTAAAATAAAATTTTTTTTGTCCATAAATTCGGTTAATACCAAGCTAGTGATGATAATGAAGGATGAATCTTTAAAAAGCATTTCTAGTTAATTCGATTATTAATGTGTTATATAAATTAAGTTAATTTTCAAAAAAACTTAAGTCGTATTTATATACAGATTGATTTTTTGAGTTTTATTTTAAAAGTCGTATTTAAATAAGATAAAAGTATGGTAGCACAACTAAATACAAAAAAATAACATAAAAAAGTATAGTTATTAACAAGGTGGTCTCAAAAAACAGCTGATTGTTATTGCTTTGCCTGTTGTTGTTGTATTGTGTGATATTGAGGCCACCTTGCTAAAATATTACAATGGAAACTTAGGTTGAAATTAAGTTTACCACATCGGTGAATTAAGTTTGATTTGAGAATTTAGTGAAGAAGAGAATTTTGACTGTCTTGTTTAAACAAGTCATCCTGAAATACTTTTTCAATACATATAAATATGCAAAAGAAATTTTCTTGTCGACATTGTGAACAGTTAATTTAAAAAATTTGATAAAAAAATATGCTTTTGAAATTATGGGAAATCATATAAATTTCAATTTAAATAACACAACATTTTACGTTTGTACAAACCTTAAAGCTCGATTCACCCATGCGTTCCGAACAAAATTTTTGTCCGGACAAAATTTTTTTTATATTGAGTTTGACGTTTTACTTTTGAGAGAGAGAGCAAAGATTTTGTTCCGAACGTTTTTTCTTGAATTGGTTTAATTTTAATTCTTGTGCCGAACAAAATGAACTGAGATGCCACTTTTTTTCAATTTGTACATAAAAGTTGAATTGAGCTGCCACATATTACATTTTTCGTTTTGTGCTGAATAATTAAAAAAAAAAATTAAACAAAAGATGGATGTTAAAGAAAATATTGCCCTGAAACTAATTGAAGAAATAAAAAAACCAGGAAGAGAATGTATTTATGATATGGGCAATCGTTCATATAAAAATACTTACCTTAAACAAAATATATGGACGGAAATAGAAAAATCTATTGGAATTGGTCGTAAGTAAATTTTAAATGGTAAATTTTAATCGCCGTTATCGTGAATAATTTTTCCCCTTTTCACATATTTGCGATCATGAGCAGCTCCCATGAAAAAATGTAATTCAAAGGCGAATATTAACGTGAAAAAATGTTCACGGGAATAAATTCGCCTTATCGTGAAAAGTTTTTTCCCTCGTAATTTGTTCACATTTCCCTTAGATTTTCTCACTTTATTTTTGCTAGTGAATAGAACGTGTATTTTAGTAGTTCCTCCTATAAATCGAATATTAAGGGCTAGATCCGTTAATAAGGCACAAACCGATATACATATTGGTCAACAAAATGGAAAACAACAGGTTGATTGACGCCGGATTTGTGAAAGATGTGGTGGCAGAATTTTGGAAAATATTTTACTACATAAATTTAAAAAGTGCAAAAAACTAACGTTGTTATCAACCTATCGCTCCAATACTAATTATTTGGATTTATTATTTTAACTTTCCTTTAAAATATATACGTGTATATTTTTAAACAAAAATTTCAATGATTTTTAATTTTTTCTAATTTTCTTCTTTTTTACATTCACTGGAACAGATAGCATGAAAAATTTTTCACATGAGATTCACGATTGCTTTTTTCCCTTCGAGGGGAATGTAAATTTCATGGGAACAAAAATTCCACTTGTTATTCACGATAGGGGTGAATATTTTTTTAACATAATGTTTACCAATTATTGTAGGAAGTGAATGTCAAATATTATGGAAAAGTCTGCGAAGACGCTACAAAGCAGCTTTACCTTAATCGAGTGACTTTGATCGAAATTTTACTTTTTGAGATTATGTAATTCGATAACGAGTAGTCGATCGAATGACTTTACTCGAAATGTCATTCGATAGGTTAAGAGCTTTCGTAAAAACATTTAATTGTTTTTTTACAAACAATTTATACACTTTTTGGGAATAAATATTAGATTTCTTTAACAAATAGCTAAAAATTTAAGTATTAAACTTTTTTCAGCAATAAGAAATAAAATAATAACATTCAGTTTTGCAATTTTTCGCAAATTATAGTCATAAATAGAAGCGATTTTTGTATTGAAAGTTTTTTGATTCTTTACAGCTTTAAAGATTTTTAATAAATAGTGGACTTTGCTAATATGCCGCTGTTAGCAATTTTTTGCAAATTTCCCCTAATTTAGCAATTTTTACAGAATTTTTTCCATTTCTTATACTTTTATCGACTTTTAATAAATTTTATGGCTTGTTCGAATTATTAAAATTTTTCGCGAATTTTCGCTATTTTTGCAAAAATTTTTTTTTTGTTAATTGTTGACATTTTGTTTGCGATTACATATTTGCGAATTTTAGCCATGTTGGCTATAGCAGCGATTTTTTCTATAAGTTTTCTGATTCTGTACAGCTTTAACAATTTTTAATAAATACTAGACTTTGCTTTCATGCCGCTGCTTGAAAATTTCCGCTAATTTAAAATTTTGAATCGAATTTTTGCCATTCCTTGTAATTTTAGGGACTTTTAATCAATTTAATGGCTTGTTTGATATGTTAAAAACTTTCGCAAATTTTCGCTATTTTTGCCAATTTTCTGAATTTGTAAAATGTTTTCCGAATTTTTGCAATTTTTGCGTTGCTTTGTTGCTCTTTTTGGCAAGCGCCGCCGTTATATAAAAAGCCACATAAATAAACCGAAGTCACCTATTTTATAGGGCACTATCAACATTGTTGATTTACCTATATGCGGCGAAAAGTGCAATGCCTTATGCCATTAGTATACAAGCATAAAAATCTATTACATTTTTTAAACAAATATCGATACGAAAGTTTTCGAATGCCGCGATCCCGTTTTTGATACGTCACGAAGTTTTATTCGATACGAAAGTTCATTCGATCACGTGTGCGACGATTTGGGCCCTGGTTTACGAATAGGTATACCACGCAAATCAGGCCCTAAAATTGCAAGGATTTCATTGTCAGGAACAAGTGTGTGGAAAACACCGTTTGTTCTTCTTTTCTGTAATATTTTTCTTACTGCTATTCTTTTTACTTTCAACATTTTTTGATAAATTTTTTTTGCTAGTAAATGGGTTTTATGCAATTCAATTAAAAACAATAAAATTAATTTTCTTCTTTCGTCCATTTTCTTTAACACACTTTTATAAAAAAAAACTAATAGTTTGCTAACTGTGCTGCCACTTTGTATAATCGTTTACATCTGTAAACCATATGGTAGCTTTGTTTGTCCGGACAAATTTTCCGAGATGGGTGAATCGTTCTGCAGAACACTCTCTGTAAAAAAATTATTGTCCGGTCAAAAATATTGTTCGGAACGCATGGGTGAATCGACCTTTAGAGTTGTTAATTAGGATGTATGATTGTTTGACACTTGAAACATGTTTTTAGATAAAACAAAAGTTTTGGATTTAGGTTTTTAATTGAATTTTTAATTTAATCATTTTATTAAAAATATTAAGAAGGAGAAGAAGAAGCATACACAAATAAACGAGAGTTAAATTTTTTATTATAGTTTATTGAATAACTAAAATTTATGTTTGTGTCGTTTATTTTCAAACGAAAAGTGTGTGTGTGAATGCCAAGCCATTATTTTAGTTTATTCGTCCCTTTATTATCGCTCAATTATTCTTAATTCGTCATTGTACAAAACATTAAAAGTGAATAGAAACAAAAAAGTTTTTTTTGTCTCAAAAATTTAAAATTTTGTGCGAATGTGCGGAAAGTTTTGCGTACCAAAGCTTACCTTCAGAAATGATTATTTTTATACCAAAATCGAGTGAATTTAGAACTACAAAGAAATCAGATGATGAGAATGTGGTTATTCTCGAAACGTAAATTCAACCCGAGTTCAAGCCCTAGCACAGCCAAGAATAAAAATTATCAATAAATTTCACCTAATTTCATGTTGTAAAATTCCTTTTTTTCAGTAAAAAAAATTTAATGAAAATTAAATTTGATGAACTCAAGCCTAACTAAATATCGAAAATTTCCAGTTGAAAATTGACGGTTCAACTAAAAAATCAAAATTGTTCTGGAAATAAATAATTTTGAAAATCCCATGTTCGTATACTCAGAAAAAATTCTGCAAAAGGTTTCATCAATTAAAGCATTAATCAAAAATAAAATCAGTTTTAATAACAAATTTAATCAAGTAAATTAAACGTTTAATCAACTGAATTAAATATTTTATCAAGTGAATTAAACGTTTAATTGTTACTATTAATTTGTTTACTGGTGCAAACTTAGTTAATTTTTTTAATTATTATTACAAATTTTTTTATTAATATGAATTATTATTTTTTTTTTTGCTGTGTATCATCGAAAGCTTTTGGTGTTAATTTTTCGAAATGAATTAAGGATGTCCATAATAAAACGCTACAATTTCAGGTTCACATATTAAAATCTACGTATCCATTGCTATAAAACTGACCAAGAATCAATAATTATGTTGCTATTCAATTACAAAAAAAAAAAATGGCTCCAATCAAAAATTATAAAATTAAATAGAGACATAGCATTAACTCTCTTTGGACTGGCCTAATTTCTAGATTCGTAATTATTACAATAATGTCAAGCTCTTTAATTTTTATTCATTTCCCTAATAACTTTCTGTAAACGCATTAAAAATTTACAAAACTTTCAGCAAAGGGAATTAAAATAAAAATAAAAAAACGAGAATGAAATCATTAATTCGCTTAATAATTTATTCGCTAGTACTTTATTTGTTTAATTAAATGAAGTACATGTGAGTGAGTAATCAATTTAAATTAATTTAATTAATCAAGAGACTTTCAGAATAATTTCAGCTGATAAACAAAAAAAATAAAAAAAATTGGTCTTAATTCAAAACAAAAAACAACAAGCAACATTTAATTTAAAAAATTACATTAATTTGTATGACTAAACAAGTTGTTTATTGAAGTGCATCCATAAAGTTGAAATTAAAATAAAAACAGATTTTTTTCAGATTTAACACCAGCACTACGTTCACTAAAAATTATGAACAGACAAAACGGTGCGGTGTTAAAATCATAAGATTAAATCAAACGATAAGGAAAATGAAAATGGGAAAATGATGAAAACTAAGTCGACAATAAAAAGAATAAAAATTATTTTTACTTTATGGTGAGATTTGCCTCGAATTCCCAGCATTCAAAACGTATTGGTTCGTTGAAGTCCGTTCATCTATCCATTCACTACAAATCAAATCAGCGCCATTCGTCCCAACTTGTTGTTGTTGCTGCTGATTTTGTCATTACGGAAAGTCATTTGAAAACATTATAATAATCATTTGGAATCCTGTTGATTTTATAATCATGTTGGACAACATTCGTAATGGAAAACATCATTGAACAATATCAAACAAACAGAATGACAGACGGACAAATAAAAACGTAAACAAATGTTCGAATAAACAACATGTAAATAAACAACATTAGACAACTTCAGCAGCAGAGAGAAAAAAACAGTACCGACATTTTCAACTACAACATATGCGGGTTAAATGGTAAAAAATGTTACCTAGAAAACATACAGTGCGCCAAGGAATTTATGATACACAGCAGCTATGCCAAGACAACGAATCAAAAGCTTATATTTTGGGTTACCAGGGGACTCGCGGGATATTGGTGCAGCCAATATCTCAAGTATGTCTTAAGTATGCTGCCAGATCTTTAATTAATAACTTCTGATCCGAGTTCTATCTAGTTCAACAGAAGGCCCAGAGGAAACAAGACTTGGACAGATTATTGCCAAGATATTTTGGCCTTCTACATTGTGGCTAAACCTTACAGGTAAATAACGCGCAAGGCAATTTTGAAGGTTTCGAGTAAGCATCTGATTTTGAGCTTATCACGGGATAGAGATTTTCCAGTTGACTGTGTTAAGAGCGCAGTTCAATTAGCGAAGCCAAGGATAATCACGAGCTTAACTGAATCTAAATAGGTCGGTTTCGATACACACAAATACCATAATCAGGCAACTACGTACCACATAAAAACTTAGCAACGCCAATGCGGTGGCGGTGGGCTCATTCACGACACGATCCAAAGAATTTTTTTAAATATACTACGTTTTTTCGAAACTTAGCACAATTTATTTAAAAACTTCAGAAAGTATGAAAAAGTGTCTGTTATTATTAAATTTTTTTTTAACAAAATAAGAAATATCTTTATACGGTTCTCTGGAAACCAGCATCATAGTTAATACAACATACTTGAGTAAAGTAGTATCTTATTTTTTGCTAAAAGGTAAATTATTGAAAAAGAAACTAATTTGCAAATTCGTTGTAATTGGCGGTTTTCTATTATGAGCATTTAAAAAGTTTTTCACGAGTATTTTTTAGTTAAGAAGATTTTCAATTTGCTCACGTAAGTTGCAGCTACATGTGTATGTATGTAAATAAATGTCGAATTACTCGTGATTTAGCCTGTACCAATTGAGCGGGGAAGGCCACCGAAATGGCAATCTTAAAGTTAGAAAGTATTTTCTCTAAACATTAAAAACAAAAAATTATTTTTGTGATACCTTAAAAAGATATCCGCTAAGCTTCGCTGACCGAGCTAGTTCGAAAGTTTGACGGGTACCTTAAAATTAGGGAAGTAACGATGCGTCTTTTTGTGATACGTTACCAGTACTTAAAAAGAAATATCGACGGCATCAAAACGCATATCGAATTTAAATTCAAGTTATAAAAAAAACTGTGAAAGATTATTGATATTGCAAATTAAAATTTATAAGATTTTTGGTGCCCATGTTATGTTATATTATGTTCACATTTGGCTTCTTAAACGCGTTTAAGCAGTTCGAACGTGATTAAGCTCTAATCACTTCAAAATCGAGATGATTACCCAAAAATTGAAGTGATTTGTTAATCACTTCAAATTGACATGATTACAACTAAATTACTTCATAAATCACATAGAATCCGCTGAACGTACCTCAAATGTAGAATCGCCAACATGATCGTGTACAACCGGCCAAGATTTCTGCTTAATGTTTTTATTTGTTTCCTTAAATATGTAATTCATAAATTTTCACAATTTCATCATTAAAATGATTAAAATTATCATTAAAATAATGAAAAGTGTTTTTATCCATTTTTAATACTTTAAAAAAATAAAAATTTGTTTGTTGTATTTCTTTTCTTAATCATCTGTCACCTTAATCATCTCAAATGTAATGTGAACGGCTCTGATTAGCTAAATCGACATTTTGCTTAAACGCGTTTAAAAACCTAAGTGTGAACTTAGCATTACTCTCGCGTCGAGAAACTTTTCGATTGAAATGTGTGAAATGAAACAAAATACCATATAATGAAACAAACAGCTGTTTTCTCACTAAACTGTGTCTGTAATGTTTTTTGGCGAGTACTAGCTGTCACGTAAGAAAATTACTTTCCAATTTACAGAAAAAGTGTGTCTGTAAAATTTCTGTAAGAAAGTTCCTGCTTTGAACTGTCTAATAAACTCACGAATAAAAATGGGGCGAGAAAAAATTTTAACACTAAAAAACAATTAAAAATGCAAAGGATAATAATAATTATATTTTGTTCTTGGCGCATGTTTTCATTGTTTAATTACTTTGCTTTTAGCCTTTTTATATAATATACGAATGTTTTCAAAGCTCGTTTGCAAACAACAAACATTAAAGTCACACTTTACATTATTTGGTATAGCCGACGGTTGTTTTTTCGCCGCCGTTGTTAAAATTATTTCAATTTTAGTCAATTTTGGTCGCCGTCGACGATATGTGTGACTGGCGTTCTCAACGTCAGCAATGTCACATCGGCTTCGTACATATATAACCCTTTTGATAGTTTTCGACATGAGTTACAGACACACTTTTATCTCGCTTTTCGAGAAACGATGAAATATTTTGTTTCACATATTTTCGATGCGATAAGTTCTTACTAAAGTTACAGAACATGGGTACAATTCTGCAGTGGAAAATAGTCTCTCAAACAAGCAGACCGGCATCTCTAGAAATATTGTGTTTGAAATATTCGAGCTTTGTATCAAGGGTCAAGAATTGTAGATAGAATTTAGGTTTAATTATTACCAAAAAATCCTCAAATTTTTTATCCAGAGCAATGCTAAGTAATTCGCAAAATTTACTCTAAAGTACTCTTCATCTCCGTTTATTCATTTGATATTTTTTTCTAATAATTTTTTTGAACTGTTTACCAGCGGATTAGCGCCAAACAATGTAGAAGTGATTCGGCTTATGGATTTTGTGGCCTCTTTGAAGTAACCCAAAATTTTCAGCTAAACAAATTTATTCTCACAAATATTAATAAAAATAAGCAGACAAATCCTAAAACGTTCAAATACATACGAGATTTATTAATGAAAGAACCTTTCACTACTATGGTGCAAATCCAACCGGCTACAGCTGGAGCTCCACACGAAGCGTTCAATGCGTTTGTGAATCTATCCAAAACGTAGAATCAGTATAAAATTATATTGACAAACTTTACAGCAAGCGCTTAGGAAAAAGTAGGATTAATTTCTAAGTTTGCATGCGTCGCATGCATCTTAAAAAAAGGTCAATAAAGTATCAAACGTATAGAACGCGTGGTGTGGACCTTCAGCTTAAGAATTAAAAGAAACAATTTTTTATTCTCTTTTGATTTTATGCTTTTTAATATGTTATTTCGCTTAGTTGTGATGCAAAAAATAAGCATTGAAAATATCTATAGTAAAATATCGCCGATGCTGATATATCGGCAAACCTGAAGTAACGCCGATTTATCGGTTACATCCCTACGTAAACCCATATGAAATAAATAGGCTTCTTAACGATAGATAAGCACGTCTAAATTCGCAGTATCGGCATTTATTAGTAAAGTTCGCAGCACAACAGCAATTCCTCAACTTTACAGGCTTGTTCGAACAATCGCAAAACGCTTAAAATTTCCAATTCTGACTTGAAATCGTATAATAGGTGTTCTATAAGAAAGGAGATGAAAGATCGATTTAATCTAGTAAGTAGATACCAGAGTCCCCCTCTACAGTCCCCTCATCAGAAACTAGCGTCCTATTTTCCTGAAGAACCCCAGTAGATCGACTGGTACTAATACACCCCAGTTTGTTGTGAAATCTATCTCCTAGCTATTTCTACCTAAAACAATGCATCTTAGGACAGTAGCATAGTATATGCTGAATCGTCTCTAGCTACTTAGAATCCTCACATTACCTGCAGATGACCGGTATGGTATTGTCCCATTTACTCGTAAAAGCCTCAACAGAACAATGACCGTCAAGCACCCTATAAGTGTCCTAAGACTACTCCTATCTAGTCCCAATAGAACCCTGGTTGCCCCTGCGTCCAATCCGGGCCATAATGCCCTGGACACCCTGTAGTCAATTCTTTATGCTCTAGGACCGGTTAAAGGCACCGCCAAACCATGAAAAGCTCCATGCGCTCTCTCAGAGCACTCCTATACCTTGCGACCAGGTACTTCGTCAACTGTGAAGAGATTAATTTAAAAATTCAGGGAGACTGGATCTGCTTGGATATTGACATTTGAATGGCTTGTTTGTGGACGGTCAGTGTGTTTGGCGTCTCAAACTGATCTATTCTCCCTGAATTTTGGAAGACGTTTTCAACAGGTTGACTAAAAATATCTCTTTAACCCTTGTGCTGATACCCGGGTACCATGGTACCCACCTAGGTATATTAACATGAAACAAATGTCGTTATTTAACTTAAAAGAAAGCGAATTCAGATTCTAGATTTATTTTTTTGCACCTTTAATTCTCAAAAAATTTGCTTAAACTTTAACCATCGCAACATACGCACCCGAGTACCCCGGTACCCAATACAATACAATACACTTTATGGGATAACACAAACACGTTCAAAAAATTGCTCAAAAAATTCAATAAACTAAATTCTGTATCATACAATTACATAAGTTTAGTTTCCAAAGATTTAGTATTATAATACGGGGAACATATCATGTATGACCAAAAATGTTCAACTGTTATACTAAAAAATACTGCCCTGTATAAAAATTTAAAATTTTATTCGTTATGCAATACAAAGTTAAAAAATCACATTTTAACATAAATATAATTTAATACGCTTTTAAGAAGTTTAAAAATTTAATTTTATTTCATAAAAATATGGATTATTAATGCATTATAGTATATGGGTACCCGGGTACCCCGGGTGCTAAACAATGTGGATAAAGTTGAATATTAACACAAGGGTTAAACTACCTAAATTGAAATTCCCTAAAGATGATCATTCCCAATTTAAATACTATAATTTGTTGTTGAATTTTTCTTTCTCTTTTTTTTTTTTTGCTGTTGCAGAAAATTATCAGCTGAGATTTTGTTGTGCTGTAGTTAGTTTCTGCTGCTATGATTGCTGTGTTTTGTGGCATTTTGCCAATAAGCAGTCAATCTTGTTGCACTTGCATAATTGGCAGTTTGTCGGATTTGCATTAAGGAACTTGATGTGGTGGTTGCCTTCGTTGTTGTTGGACAACTATGTATAGGTAAGACAAAATATGTTGCAGCTATTTTCGTAATTCAACATGCTTATTACTCCGCCCCATGTTGCAAAAAATAGTTTGCGTTTTTTTTTCACTGACGCAAGGAGGTTTTCATCACTATAATTTTTAATAAAGAATGTAAAACAATCAAGCGTTTTGCTATAAATTATTTTTGATTTTAAATTTTGAATAACCACAGGAATCGTTCTGAAGATTTCCTTGGAAAAGGTTGAGAAAACAAAGACAAATATTGCACTTTAGTCGACCACTTTTAGTTGCAACATATTGAATATTTGCTCAACAATTGCTACAACAAGAACAAGATATTAATATTTATTTATCTTATCTGGAACTCCTCTTTTTTTAACCAAACTACCTGACTGAATGCCTTCCTGCCGCAGGCAGTGAATATTTATGAGTGGAGAGGCAGGAAAGGAAGAAATTACAGACAAACGGAATGTATTTATTTCGTTTGTATTTGCACAACAACCTCTTCAGAGTGAGTAAATATTGAAATGCAGACACATCATGAACGTTGCTGCTAACAAAAGAAAAAGAAAAAAAAACACGTATGATGACCGGTAGTATTTACAGTTGACATTATCTTTATGCAATAATGACTAACGATTCCACAACCAGAGACGCAAACTGCACGTACGCCACATACGACGTTTATTTGCCAAAGACCAATAATCATTGGTAGGCGTCATTGCAATCTAATACTAGAACTTGGTTTCAGTTCCTATAAGAATTGCCAACAATGTTGTTTCCTTATTGTATGTCTTGTTGCAATTGTACAAAGAGTAACAAGAGAGAAAAAGTATATTTGTCTCGATTACCGTGGCGCCCACTTGAGTAATGGTCATTCATTAACTTAAAGTACTTGCAAATTTTTAAGAACTTGAATTCCCAGCACCAGTATTGAAATGTGAACCCTTAAAGTCGTTTTTAACACGTTTTGTGTCTTATGGATTTGAAAGATAAATGGTTTAATAAGTGAAAATAATTCATAGTCGATTGAATTGTATTAACACTGGGGTTTTTTCCGAGGGAAACGCTGAATTTAATTCTTTTAAACTCGTTATTTTAAGTTAAAAGAAAAGTTTAAAACTCTGTTAGTTGTTGCAAGTTTCTTTAAATGTTTCCCAGCGAACAATTTTATTGTCAAAGCGACTTTTTTGATCCTCTTCTAAAAGAACTCTTATTTATTAATATTCTGGCAAAAGCAAGGTATTAATGCTTTAAGGCTTTTATATTTTGGTGGTGCAAACTGGTCAATTATGATCTATTTTGTTATATAATATTCTTAACTAAAATAATTTCGACAAATAGAAACTGGGAATGAATTAAATACCTTTAATTTATAAAGTATCACTATCCAGTGTGACACAAAGAATGCTGAAGAAGGCCGTAGCGGGCCAGAAAATGCATTACATTCTGTTGGTGTCTAATAATTGTAAATTTTTCTGTACTTTCAATATACCTCATTGCTATCTAAAGGATAGCTAAGGTAAAATGTAACAAGAAAATACAATATAATAGTCTGGTAGTGTATAAAAGTCATTCCTAATAATTTAAGGTATAGAACTATTACAAAAAAAAAAAGCTTCATAAAATACATAACTGAAATTTAGCTCACAGAATAAATTCGAGAAATTAAAAAAAAAAATGTTGAATAAAATAATTTCGCTTACAAAGATTGGTAACTTAGCGGCAGATATTTCCTTCTCCAAAAACGGACACCAGTAAAGCTGTTTTAATGGAAACTACAATTTCCTCATGGATTCAAGGCACTCAAAGAAGCTTATCAATTTTATCAATGGAACAAGTTTAAGTTTTTTGTCCAAAAAAACACTTACTGCCTATTTCACGATGTCACTCGAACGTTTACGTTCGCACAAATAACATATAAAACAAAAACAAATTTTTGAGTTTTGTTTTTGTTTTATATGTTATTTGTGCGAACGTAAACGTTCGAGTGACATCGTGAAATAGGCAGTTAAATTTCACTGTCTCAGTTTCGTTCATTATAGAAATACAAAATTCATCATATTTGTAAATTTCACAGTTTTGTTTTAATGTTTGTTTTAAAGTAATTCCGTATACTTTCAAAACATCTCACGTTTTTAGCATTTCAAACTATTAAATCCGGAGACATAATCAACCCTATTGTGTAAGTCTATGTTGGTGTCGACGTCAATTTTAAGTTGGTGTCACATCACTAGTTACGTTAAATTGGTATTTTCTAATAATGTTGTGTTGTTCTGGACCAGTTGTCAAAAAACTGACAACAAGAAAAATACCATTTTTTTTTTTTTGTTTCTTCAGACGTTAAGTTTTTGTGTCTCTAATAAATTTATATTACTTTTTAACTAAAATTTATTTAACTATGAACCATTTGAGTAGTGGTAAATTTCACTAGGGGTCTTCTTAGACCAAAAAATCGTGCAATGTATGTAAAACGGGTTTTCGAAAAAGTCAAAAATTTTATGGCCCGGAATTTCGAAAGTCCGTTTTACATACATTGCACGATTTTTTGGTCGAACATTTTAACCCTCTAAAGTGCCGTTTTAGTATACTTTTGTGTAGAAGTTAAAAAGAAGAACTAAAATTACCCCTTAAAATGAGTGTAGGAGGGTTAATATATTCTAAGAGAAGAATTGCCATACAATTCTACTGAAGACATCTAGTTTTGTTGCACTGTATAATCAATCGTTGTCAATAATAACTTAAAAAATACTATTATTGTTGCCGTTGACTTGCGTCGATCTCGACTTTTTTTATATGGTTGAATAGAATTTAATGCAAAGCTATTGACAGTCGATGTCCGCCTTATGGAGCTTTGTATGTTTTAACGGAAACCGTATTATTTACGAACAATTGATAAAGCAAAACTAAAAATCATTTTTATTAGTTCTTATTGCATTTGGGTGTGTTCAGATATAAGATTCCAACTTTAACCGTCCATGATGAGCTAATCACAAAATATAGGCATTATTGGTTCCAGTCGAGCTCTAGTCTTTACAAAATGTATAGCAACTTGTTTAGAAACCAGCCGAGTTGTTCGGTATTTGGAGCAAAAAAAACTTTTAATGACAACCAAATTGATGTTGTGAATGAAAAATTTAGGCCATAAGTTTTATTTTATGATGATTCGATTTCATTTGTGAATCGGTTGTCGAAATCAAGGTGAATATGTCATCATCCAGACTTGCAATTTTTGTTGCTGCAATTTCTTAAAATTCTGCTTTGAAATTGCATTAGTGTCCAGATTATAAAGTTCTAGCTTTACAATTTTTGTATTTTCATCTTGTCTTTCCTCTTCTCCTTTTTATATTTTTGAAAAAAATACAAAAACACCTACAGCCAACTAAAAGTTAAAAAGTGTGAGAATTACAAAACAAAAGGAGTTTCAGAGTACCCCTTTCCAATCTTCTCACCTCTTTCACCAATAAACTCTACAATTGCTGCAAAAAAATTGCAAGTCTGGACGATGACTATTTCTAATTAAATTTCTAAAATTAACACATCAATAAGACATCAATAGTTTCAAACTATCAAACTGATCCGATGATGTAGGGTTTGGTATTTTTCTTTCCAGAATATTTTCAAGCTATTGGTTATCTTTTAATTATACATAAAAACGTAAATCAGATTTTTATTTTAAATGTCTAAAATTATCTTTATTTCGTAACAGAAAGCTATTGGTGTAATGATAAAGATTGTATTTTTGATATTCATTGTAATTTTTCTGAACTGAATCGTTTATAGAAATTACTTAGAAAATTAAGTTTTATTATGATTCAAATCAACGTGAAGAAACTTAATTAATTCTCCGCTTGTGCCCCGGTAGGCTAGCTGGTAGCGAGCTAGTCTATCAGCGCCGGGGTTGCGGGTTCGATTCCCGCCTGAGACTCTGGTTTCTTTCCTGCAGACAAGCATATAGCTTCGCGAGATTAGCTTCGGAAATTAAATAAAAAAAAAAATATATATATTTCTTTGAAGTTATAAAAATCGGAATCAGTTTGACGTGAACACACCTATTAACAACTAGAAAAAATTCGCAAGATTCAATGTTTCTATGCAAAAGTCATCAAACCATTAAAACGTCCTAAAAATACTACTTCGTAAATTTCAACACAACTTCATTGTCAAAATCATTATCATTGAAATGGCATCTTTAACGTTTTAGCAGCACACGATCCTACTTTTTCCGATCTCCGTTCATTCGTTAGTTTGCGAGTGTGCATGTGCACTTTTTTCTTATTTCAATTTACACTTCCCCTTAGGCATTTAATTTATAATTTATTTTGCTTTTATTGCCTTTCAAGTTAATTGTGTGTAAAATAAGTTTATATTTTTAAAATTCGTTCTACGTCTTGGTTTTTTTTCATCTGTTTTGTTAAGGAATGATAAGAATCGCAGCAGAGTTATTTTTTAGATTTTTTCTATTTTAACGAAACGGAAACCGCATGCAACCAACTCACATGAGCCAAGCGGACAAACGAAGTTCGCTTACTGTTTACTCAGCACGTGCTTGACAGCAGGCAACGTTTGAATTGAATTAATGCAGACAAGTTTTTTCTTTCAGAATTTGCTTCAATTTATTTCATATTTCTTTAGTTGGGCTTGTATTTAGTGTTTGATCGATGCAAAAATGCCAGAATTGTTTGTTTTGGATTTTAACTGAACGTCAGTCGTCATGCAAAAAATCAATATTTGTGGTCAAGTTGTATATTTTGTGCACTTTTTTAAATGTTTTTTTTTTTTTTTTATTTGAATGTATTTACTTTCCATTAGTCTAAAGTAATTTAAACGGCCAATAAGTAGTTTGTTTAATTCTTGATAAGTTCGACTGCAGGCAGACATTCTACAGATTAAAAAAGAAAAGGAAAAAAACCAACTGATTGTATCAAATTCTTCGATCATATTTAGATTATTGCGATTATTTCTTAGAACATCACGATTAATCAAATTCAAGAAATGTAATTGATCAGTATTGCAATTGACCGCTGATGTTTGTTTTTCTCTTTGAAATGTATTTATTTATTAATATAGTCTAGAAATTATAAACACTTGTATTAACTTTAAAAGATTTTAATGGAAAAAGAAGTTTAACATGATTTTCAGGCGGCAATAGATTTTTTTACAGGAGTTCAAATTTATTTATTTACAAAATATTTTGTTTTAACTTCCTAACTTTATTTAAGATACATGACATCACAGTAAATAATAACACTGTGCTAGAGTTTGATACTTTTTTTGACAAGCGGGGCACCTGGCGGGTTAACCTATAATTCGGATACGCTGAATTCTGTGCTGCTAACCGTTTTGGGTTAGCTCCTGTTTTCGAGATATAGCGTTGCTTCGTAAATGGAAGAGGTTGCACAACAAATATTAGCGTAACTCAAAAACGGTTTGGTTTATTGAATAAATGAAAAAAACCGAAACTCCGCAATAAAATTACTTTTAAGTAAGAAGAATATAATTCATATATACTAAGGAAAAAGTCCCATAACTGCCAAAGAGTCGCACCTAGATTAATAAAATGTGTCACCGATCTCCATTAGTTTTTTGTCCGTAAAATTTTTTCAAAACATACTTGCTCCTTATCATTATCCATTAGGAGGGCTTCCATAGAAATATGGCTGCTTAAGGAAATTCATAAATTTGACCCCTGACATTTGTCAATTTCAGACTAACTCAATTTGAACCATGAAAAGATACACAATCGAGCAACGCGTTAAAGTTATTCAACAAATTTCGAAGAAAATCATCTTCAGAGATGAGGCACATTTTCACCTCAGTGGATTCGTCAATAAACCGAATTGCCGCATTTGGGCGAATGAGAATCCAAGAGTGATTGTCGAAAAACCAATGCACCCACAAAGAGTGACTGTTTGGTGCGGTTACTGTGAATGGTGTTCGCTATCGTGAGATAATAACGAACTTTTTATGGCCCGAATTGGAAGATATGGATGTGGAAGATATGTGGTTTCAACAGGACGGTGCCACTTGCCACACAGCTAACGAAACAATGGTTCTTTTATCATGTGATTTGACACCGTTGGACTCATTTATTTGTGGTTATTTGAAAGAAAAGGTGTACGTCAATAAGCCAGCAACAATTCAAGAGCTAAAGCATTAGATGATTCGAGACATTAACGGCATAGAACCTCAATTATGCCTCAGCGTCATCGAAAATCGGATGGAGTTGTGCCGCCAAGGTCGCGGCGGCCATTTGGCCGATATTTAATTCCATACATAATTGAGCCATACCAATATAATTAAATAAAAAGAAATGATAATTATTTTCTAAAATATTTTAGTTTTATTCAAAATCAACATCGGCCCTTAAAATTTTACCACCCTTTTTAAGGTGTTTGCATCTCAAGCTTCGTACAGACGATGGTCAGATCTTACAATATTGTAAGCAGGCGTTGCCAACAGCAATATTTTTCTGACAATGGTGCGATTGTCAGATGCATTAATTTTGCACTTCTGCAAATACAAATGAGCTTACAATGTTCAGACAGTTGTAAGACATTTTAGCCAATTTTAATGCAATTTAAGCAACGCTGCTTACCAATATTGTAAGATCTGACCATCGTCTGTACGAAGCTTCATAATTGATTTTTGGAAATGCTTGAAATTAACCATAAATCAAATTATTTCGTAAAGCTAAGATGTCAAGCAATAATTATTTGTAGAAGTTATAGTTATGATGTCAACAGAAGTTTTCCAAAATGGCGGCAGAACACACTACGTTCGAATTTAAAGATTTGGGGGGATTAAATTATACCATATTCAAGCGCGCATTTTAAGTAGGTATAATTATTTTTTTTAGGATTGTTGTACCTTGTTGAAAAGGATGTCTTGTCCAGATTCTATTTTTGTTATGAGTTTTGTATATATTGTTAGCAGATTTGATATTTTTTCATTTGAAATGAATAATGTTTATTGGCTTCCCTTCGCAACTTGGACTAGGATTTAAACTGTTGGCGCCGTTTGCCGCCGATCTAGTTTAAACGTAAAATTAAAGCTTCATTTATTATCTAAAAGATATATCAAAACTGGCTGCCTTTTCGTGCCTTAAAACAAATTTCATGCAAAAATGTTGAGCAACTCAAAAATTAAAAAACAAAATTTCAGTGTATTTATCAAATATGAAAAATTGAGAATTTAGCACGTCATCATCCGGAAATCTTATTAATAAAAAATTTTTAATTTAATTAGCTCTTTTTATCTTGGCAGTTTTGCGTTTCTTATTAAACAAAAAATAATTTACGTTTTTTCTGCAGTTTTGCGTTTCTTATTAAACCAGAAAATAATTTACGTGCTTTGTCAAATCTCTTTAAAACTTTAAAAAAAAAATCAACGGATGTAAAAATGAATAATTTTAAGTGCTCAATGTGCAAATTGATGCATGCATGCCTTCATTGCAATTGGTAAGAATCTGTCAAGTGTTACTAAGTTTTTACCAAAAAACTACAAGTTTTCAGAAGCATACATACAACTAATATTAAAAAAATGTCAAAAATCGGTAATACCAGAATATGGAATTCGTTGGCTGAAAGCGAACAGAACTGTTAAATTGTTTCTTGAAAGAAATAAAAATTGGTTAAATACAAAAAGTTTTGTTACTTTGCTATTAAAAGTAAGTCCTTAAACTCTAAACAAAAACGAGGAAGACTATGCAGATCTTATTAGACAACGTCGAAATCAGCAACAAAACGTAAAAATATATACTTCCTTATAGTAGAAGTATAGAAGTAGATGAAGCAAAAATGATTGAACTATTAAGGCCTTTTTCAAAAACCAAAAAGAAGGAGGTTCAAAAACTCTGGAATAGTCTAAAATTACTAAAGTATTTGATAAATTAGTTTAAATTTAACAAAAGCTCAATACAGTATTTAAGAAATCTTTTTTTGGAAAGAAAATTTCCTGTATTTCCACCATATTTAAAATTCAGCAAGTAAAACAAAGTTGCTATCCACCCCCAGCATCAATAGAAATTACAAATACGTATGCTCAAGTAAAATCTTAACAAGATCGACTTGATCACACAACAGCCAGGATTGTATTGATAGAGCCTGTGGAGATTAACTCTGTTCTTTAAATATGGTTGTGATGGGTCGTTAGGACAAAGTGAATATAAGCAACCATTTCCCGTGAAATTTAATATAGTTTATATTAAACTTGTAGATGTAGATGTTTTAAAAAAATGCAACCTTTGGCCCTTGCAAATATTGGGGCTTGAAAGTCTTCGGGCCGAAGGTTGCCAATTTTTAAAAATAATCTAAGCTAAAAAGCTATTTTTAAATGACAGTTGTTAATACAATTAACTGATGAGAACATACATAGAAACACCTCTTTTACTTGAACTAATATATAACTTTTATCCAAAAATTAAAAACAAAATAAAAAATGTGTTTTCAACCGTTTATAACTTTTTTTCTATTATTCGATTTTTAAGATTGAAAATACAAATTAAAGCATGAAGTCCCACCTCTTAAACAAAAAAATAATCTTACAAAACTACTCATCCATTCAAAAGTTACAGAGTTTTGATCCGAAAATGACCAACATTTTTCACTGTGCCCTGCAGCGCATATGATGCCTTTAGACGGGTCAAATGTACGAACCAACCCAAATTTATTTTTCATCCTCATCATTTCCTTCTTACATACCTACCCGCTATCACCATTTTTTAAGGGCTCTTCCATACAACATTTTCAATACAGGCTAGAAACATATTTAAGAAAAAGTCCCATAACTGCCTAGGAGTCGCCCTTAGAGGGAAAAATCTATAACCGACCGGCAGTAGTTGTTAGTCTTAAACTAACAACAACAGGGGGCTCCCATAAGAGTATGGCGTTTTATGAAATTCTTAAGTTTAATTAAAATACAATCAAAAGTTGAAGACAGATTTAACTCATTTTGGTTTTTTTGCTTGGAACTTTGTTTTCTATACTTGTAGAAAATTTCGTAATATTGTAAAAAAATTATTTTTTTGTTTGCCACAAAAAAAAATATGCTCCAAAACGACTGCGCATATTAGAAAAGGTTTTACATTACTTTAAGGCAATTTTATTGCGGAATTTCGTTTCTTTTTAGTTTGTTCAATAAACTAAACCCCTTTTGAGTTACGCAAATATTTTTATGTGGTGAAAGCTCCTCCATTTTCGAAATAACGGTATATATCGAAAACAAGAGGTAACCTAAGAAACGGCTAGCACCACTGGATTGATTCAGCGTACCCGAATTATAGGTTAACCCGCCAGGTGCTCCGCTTGTCACAAAAAAGTGTTAAATTCATAACAAAAAAAAAAGAGAAAACATTTGTTAGCATTTACTATGATTCCATTAAAATCAGATTGCTTAAAAAAAACAGTTTAGAATTCCGTGTAAAAACTTTTGCAATAGAACTTTGTTTGAAAGCTTTTAGAAATAATAGACCGATTTTCTAAGGTCCATATTAGGGCTAATTGGATTTCAAAAAACCTTGAATGATCTGCTATGAATAAAACACAAATAATTAAAGTTTGACAAATAAGTATTTCATTAATTCCTTTCTTAAACATTTGAATGCGATCTAAGTTAAGTAAACTTGTTGCATAGGGCATTAAAATTTTTTTTGGGAGAACATTTTTATGGAAACAAGGTCAAATAATGAAATATTATAGCGAATTTTTAACTATGTTATCTCCAAAAAATTGCTTTACTTCTGGTTTTCAATAGTCGATACCAACTAGGGTTTCTAATTTTTATCCGTTAGTTTTTATGCCTGGCAGTGTAAACTATTTTATCGTTTACTCCCAGGGATTTCTGGAATTTTTGTTAAAAAAATTTACATACATATATAAGATGTTATGGCTTATTAAAAACCGATAGTTATTAACGCCAAATAATGTGCATATTTAAAAAAAAAAATACATCGTTTGTATAGTTTGGAAGTTGTTTTAGACAATATAGTCTAAAACAGCAGTCGCTCAGCTGGCCTTTTTTTGTAAAATATTTCGCAATGTCGTAAAAACTACTCATCGCATCCAAAATCGTAACAAAACTGATGGATTTATTTAAGCAACATTTAAGCTGCTATCTTTAAGAATTTGCTTGAAATTAAAAGATTTGACATTCTTGTTGCTTTAGTCAGATAATCAACATTATTACGGTTGTCGTTAACGACTAAGTCGTTTTTTGTAGTAGATTAAAGAACACAGGTTGTGTGTTATTAAAATCTATTAAAATAAACGACGCAGTCGTTTACGATAACGACAACCGTAATAAGGCAGAATAAGTCGAGCAACATGATATCACACAAAAGTTGTTCATATACTTTATAGATTTTTGTTAAAATTAAAGGGTTTTCTTTCTTCACACTTAAATACATGTGTTCTTTTTAAAATCCGGCGTTTTCTAGCGTCAAACTGAATTGAAAAAAAACCAAGATAAATTGGTGGCAAATGTACCGATTGTCATTAAATATCAACAAATTCGCTTAATATGTCACCAAATTTCGTGACGATTGGTCCATAATTCACCTTAGGCCCCATATAAAGACCACTCTCGAAAATCATGTTAGTGGTAAAATTTGGTCTTATCTAGTTTCATAAGCCACGAAATCAAACCACTAAATTTTGTGTAGATTGAGTCATAATTTAGCATACGCCCCATATAAAACACACCCTTGGAAAACACTTTACTGCGCCTTAAACCGTAAAATTTAATAATATTGTTGTAAAACTTAGCTCATTACAGTTTGCTAAGACTAGAAATAATATTTCGTGAAAATATGTCCTTGATTTGCCATAGGCCGTATATAAGGTCCATTCTTAAGAAGCCTTAACCGGCAACAAAATATTGATATATTGGTAAAATGTGTGTGGTAAATCAACTAAAGACACGAGTCCAACATAGATTTACTAAAGTTTAAAAAAGTCTTTTTTTTAAATTTCCAGAGAATCCAGCAATTAATTTCCGGTAAAGCGGGAATTCCCGGGAGAGGAAATACCGAAAAAAACTCGAGTTTTGATTTAAAAGTACCTGTAATTCCACAATGTAATTATATGTAATGCAATTTTTTACCCACTTTTTGTATGCAGAGAAAATTTTACAATTATCAGACACCAGCAGAATGCTTCATTGCTAACCAAAGGATAGCTAAAGTGAACCACGCAACAAGAAGATACAAGATATTCTGGTAGTGTTTAAGATTATTCCTAATAGCAATTGTTATTTTTAGTTGAACTGTTAATTTTTAATTGTTGTTGATATTTTTAGTTCATCCAATTTAATTTTCATTAAATTATTTTTACTGAAGGACATGAATTTTAATTAAAATTTATTGATAATTTTTTTTTGGCTGAGCTGGGGCTCGAACCCGGGTTGAATTTACATGTTTCAAGAATCACCACATCTTTTCATCAGAATTCTTTGCAGTTCTAACCTCTGGACCACTGCGTTGCCTGCTAGCCAACAGTCAAACATCAATCTTTAACCAGTGGTACTGTTGGTTCGAAATCTGCTGTAATTATCATTTTTCAATTTATTTACATGTTGCCTCCTTTTCTTCAGTTCAGAGTGGTGCAGAGGTAAGAACGTCAAAGAATTCAGATGAAAGAATGTGGAGCTCAGCCAAGAAAATTATCAATAAATTTTAATAAAAATTCATGTTGTAAAAATTCCTTCCTTCAGTAAAAATAATTTAATGAAAATTAAATTTGATGAACTCAAGCCTAACTAAAAATATCAAAGATTATTCCTAATTTTACATAAATATGTAAATGTCTGAAGCTTCACTGCTTACCGAAGTTAAGCTTAAGCAAAAGGAACATACTTATGTAAAATATTAAGGGAATAGGACTATTTCAAAAAAGCTTTATAAGTCAAAGAAGCAAATTTAATGAAAATGTTTGAATATAAGAAAGAATTATTAGCTCCTGACAAGTTTAATGTTTTGGTTGCATTTTTATATATTTACCGAGAGTGCAACGCGACAAGGTCCGGAAAGTTAATTAATGCTTTCAAACAGATTGTTTTAAAATTTTACTTTCACCTTAGGCGAATTCAACTACAGGTGGTGCCGGAACTACAACAATCCAAAAACAACAGAAACAACATAGGCTTTTTTGCATTTCATTTCAACCATTCTAAGCAAAACACTAACAAATCAAAACAAATAAGCTCGAACTGTCAAAATCAGATGCCGTTTCGACACCAACTGTAGTTGAATTCGCCTTGACTTTCACTAATATTGACATACAACTTTCACATGAGAAAATTTCCTCTCTCACAAAAAGCTTTTCTAACATTTAATTAAATTCTTAAATTTCTTAAATTCTTTACTAGTTACGCACAAAACCATTGATTACGACTGTCATTTAACCATCGTAAACGACTTCGAATGATACTCGATATAATGAAAATACACACATATGTACAGGGTGTTTTTTTGGAGTGGTACAACTTTGAGTTGGCATCACTGCTTTATTTTACCACCCATTTAACAGCTGATAGTTGCTTTTTGTTTAGTTTGCTTTGACATTTCATTATAAATCGACTTACACCAGAGCAACGTGTGCAAATTGTTGAAATGTTTAATCAAAATAATTCGACAAATGGGCTGAAGCACAAATTGATATTGATTTTGAATATCCACTCAAAATTTTATTTTCCGATTAAGCCCATTTCTGGTTGAATGGTTACTTAAATAAGCAGAATTGTCGCATTTGGAGTGAGGAGAATCCACAAGCTTTTGTCGAAACCGCATTACATCCACAGAAATTAACTATTTGGTGCGCTTTATGGGCTGGCGTAGTCATTGGCCCATATGTCTTCAAAATCGATTATGGTCAGAATGCGAAAAGTTGTTGAAATTGGTGTTTCAGATTGCGCTTTAACGCGCCAGCCGTGGCGGCCACATGGCCGAAATCTATTTAAACATTAATGTCATAAAATTTTCTATCCACTAAAGACCGTTTTATTGACATCAAAAATACATTACTATGTTTAAATATGATTTAAACTTGTATCACTCTATTAAAAACACCCTTTAACCATACAATTAGATTTTTTCTTTTCCCGGACTTTTTCATTTCCCGGGAAAGCGGGATTTATTTTTAAATTTCCCGGGATCCCGGGAAACCGATGCAAAATATTGTTTAATTTGATTTATTTGAACAAATAACATTTCCTGAGATCAAATAAATAAGTTTATAAATGCATTCAACTTTTTTTATTTCTGTGGCAAAAAGAAAAAGTGCTTAATGGCGCCTTTAAATCTTCATGTTTAAAAGTACATATGGGCAAAATTTCAATTATTTTGTAGGATTTTTGAGAAAGTTATAGCAAAATGACTTTTTGGTTATCTTTTTTTTTAATGTGCAATAACATTTGGAATAATTAATACTTTCGATCTGTGACATAAGGAGGTTTAAGGATTAAAACTTAAGAAACTATAACCGCGGAGAACTGATGATTATATTAAATTCGGAGTAAATTTCCAAAAGCCACCTTTTTATTTCAGAATAAGCATTTATAGAATCGTTTGAAAGCCTATTTCTAATTTTTATCAAGAAGATTTCAATGAGAAAACACGTCTCTTCTCTACGTGTGTTTGCCTTTATAGTCAAATAATCTCTAGACGCTTTCAGTTTTCTTAGCACTTCCTTTTTAAAAAAATCATTTTCTTCGAATCGAATAAGCATATTCTTTACTAATAACTTTTGTCATCATCTCTTACAGAATCTAATCCGAAAAATATTTTAGGCAGCTGCTCTGCATATAAAATCCTTAAATTTTTTGCAGCAAGTGGGAACAACATTTTTTCGTTTTTATAAAATAATTCTGGGCTTTTAAACAAATAATATGTTCTAAACATTGTCACTATTCTTCTTGCATAATTTCAGAGCATTAAACATTAAACCTTGCCTTACTTATCGGATATGAATTGACATATCTTTGGCGTTTGGCAAAATGTCTAAAGTAAGAGACTGTAGTTTTTCGTTATATTGCATTGAAAACTATTTATTTGGTGTATTTAATAGACTTTTTTCCTAAAAGCAGATGATAACGATTAGAAGCAGTTGGGCTAGACTAAAGTGATTTAAACCAAACAAAAGAGAGACAAATTTAATTAAAGCCAATCAAAATGAGCTTTTCGACTTAATACCTTTTTCCCTAACGGCTAAGATCTCTTTCATGACACAACTTATTTAAATTTATACATATCAGCAGTAAAGTTGCCTAAATTAAATAAAAAAAAATCCCGGGAATTTCCTCAAAATTTTCCCGGGATTTTTTTCCCGAAATCCCGTATGAAGAACACTACATACAATAGACAAAAGTAAAATTAATCATTCGCACAAAAAATAAACACTTAACCACCTTCTCGTCAATTGATATTAAACAGAACAGAAACAGCAATCACAAAAGCGCTTGATTGATAATCCCAAGACGGACAGATAGGCAAAACAAAAATAAAGAAAATAAAGCTCTTTAATTCATTCAACAAGTCAGGTGTAAATTAACCATGACACCATTGAAATAGGTTGACTTCCCATTCGCTCATTCATCATTATACCCCCAAGTGTTTGGAAGTGTTTGTTTTCGTCTCTTAAAGGCCAAAATCAATAGAGCACGCATCTTACAAAAAAATTATATGAATGCGTCTATTATTCGTATTAAACGCTTTGTCTCCGTCGTGGGTCACATATTTTTTAAGTGTCAGACAAATAGACGGACGAATGGATTGTCTGAAGTTGCTTAATTTAGAACTTCATTTTGATTTTTGTTTCCACTTCTCGTATGAAGAACAACAAATAAGAAACCAAGGTATATTTACACAAGGTAAACTCGTTGGCCCATATGCTTGTCAGCTGTTTACCCATAGTTGGAACCACAACGTCAAATTGCGTGTATATGAGCCAAAATTTGTACATGTGTGCGTTAAATTGTTTTTGTTTTATATGAAGACAATTTTGACAACATGGTTCCTTTTATAGAGCAAAATGTCTACACTCCCAAATGAGTCTACCTTGTGTAAATATACCTTGTAAGAAACAGTAATGATGACTATGATTGACGTTTAATATAAAATTAAATGCTTAAAAGCTTTAAGAGAATGAATTCTTTCTTGGAGATAACTAGTTAGGTATACTTAAATGAAGGCTTCTTCTTTTCAAAATTTGCAATCCCATTATTAAAGGTCCTATTTTGTATACTGAAAAGAAAAATTCAATCCATCCGTACTTAAATCAAGCCGAAGCAGTTTCAAAGTACGGTAAGTATGGATTTCCTTAAGTAAAGTTGTTTCAAGTAGGGATTATTCAAGTGCCCCGTTTTTGAAATAATCCGAAACTGAACAAAAAGTTAATCTCAAACCGTGCTTGATTCAAGAATTTTAAAGTTGGTTTAATCCTGAATTCGGGCTTAAAATATTCCGAAATTCAGATTGATTCTTACCTAAACACGCATGTTCACAAATCATGTCACGCGAACTGCATTCCTTTTGGCTAATAATTTCAAGCTGGCAAATTCAAGATAGCTGTTGTTTAGTTGCGGGATTGCCAGCACTTATAAATTGCATAAATATCTTATAAGAAATTCGAAAATCTCAGGGGAATTTAAACTTGGCTACCCTTGCAGTTCACATCTTATGGGAAATCATGCGCATATCGTAATCTTTATTTCTATCATTCTTGGTTTACACGTTTTTGTTTCACCTTTGTTTTATTTCCCACTTTGCTTACAAGACCCCAGCAGCATATCCAATATGTTTTTTTCAACCACTTTACTTTGAAAATTTTATGTATTTAACAAAATAATTTTAACAAATAGAATTTGGGAATTTTTACTTACATATTTATGCTTTTATTTTAAAATATTTAGCAAATTTGATAATTTCAATAAAAAATAACACATTTTAACAAACATACGTTTGTTTAATATACATATGTAAAAAGTTAAGTGTTGTTTCATTTTCTATATTGCAGTTTTAATACATGAAACTTATTCAGTCTTCTTACTTCATTTGTTTCAACAAATAAAGAAATCGCCAATGGGTTTTTGTGGGTGCTTAGTCTATTTACATATCTAGAACTAAATCTGTTTATTTTACTTTAAACAAATGGTACTATTAGATCCCTATGAATTTTAATGTTGGTCATAAACCATGGAGCGCCGAAAATATTCCCTAATTTTTTAGACTGATTGCGTTGTTATATCTTAATATTTAAATTACTTGTCGTTCCCCACAACTCAATGCCATATGTCCATATGGGTTTTTAAATAACTTTATATAATTTTATTTTGTTTTCTAAACTTAGTTAGGACTTGCTACCAAGTAACCAGTTCATTTTTTTGGTTTTCATATTAAGGAATTTTGTTTTTATTTTTGATGTGGTCTTTCCACGTGAGACATTTGGTATATACACCCAAATACTTCACGCAGTTAGACTTCGGTAATTGGAAATTATTTATAAATATGAGAGGGCTCTCTTCTTTCCTTAAAGTTAATCTAACATGATTACATTTATAGTGATTTTCCATTTCCTTAACCATTGCATTACAGATCTCTCTTTGCATTACAGATGAAGCTTCAATGTGGCATTTGTTGGTAGAGATTATGGCGGTGTCGTCCCCATAAGTCGCATGTTCGAAATTTACTTTTTAAACTTGAAAATAATGTTTTTTTCATTCTTGTAGTATTATTGTTGTTTATACACAAAACATGCGAATTGTTTTTTTAACCACTTTTGTACCATGAATCAAATAAACAAGATTACGCATTGCGCAGGGCGGTTATTATGAGGGACGTAGAAAAAGGATATTGGTTCTTTGTCTAGAAAGCCAAACTTCATACAGTTTGATCTTGCGTGACGTAATGAGCAGATTTAAAAAAGGGGTATGCGCCGTCTTTTTATTGCTACATGCTTTTGTAGTGTTGTTGTTGTTTTTACAACAAACTTTTGCAAACAAACGTGTTTGCACGCGCATAAAATACAATGCTTATTGATGAGACTAACAACCCTACCTTAACAAAAGTAGCACGCGTTTTCTAGTTTTCAAAATTTTGCATGACCATACAATTTGTATGAAGCTTCCCTAAATAGCGCTGCGTCAACGCGGTTTTATCTCCACTTTTCATTTCTTTTATGTTGGTTTTATTAAACAAGATAGTTAGCACTACTGTTTGTGGCACAAAGTTGACACTCTTGTTTAGGTATGGCACATCAGCGTAAAAGCTAAGCGGAAGAAAACGTTCCGTCTTTCGCTTTTGTTTAGGTAGGAAAGAAGAAAGACGAATGGAAAAGTGTACTTTGTTTCATTCTATGGACACGAATTCAGTTCCAAAAAAAAGTGAAGAAAGTTTTTGCAGAAAATGCTTCATGAAATGGACGATAACTTTTGAAGTGTTGAAACAAAATGTTATCGGTTTTAAGTGGAAATTTGTACCTCTTTTGTTAACTACATTGTTTCTAAGTTCTTAAATTCAAATAATGAATTATCGCAGATCAATATACATTTTACATAATCACTTAAAGGGTCCCATAGACACATACTGCTCATGCTCATGCATGTTTGTAAATTTAAAATGTTTATTTATGTATGAGTCACACAGACAATGCAGTATAAATAATCAAAATAGGTTTGATTTTGAAATGAACTCGTACTGCTGAAAGTTGTTTAAATAAACAATAAAATAAATTAATTAATTTTTTGATATATTTTTCTTTTTAATTTAAATTAAAACAAGTATAAAATAGTTTTTGAGTAAAAAAAGTGTGAAGAAAACAGGGTTTTTCTTGAATTTCACGAAATGAAATTTGTTTTAAGATGATGATTGTTAGGTGTGTAGTAAAATATCAATCACACACGTATACGAAGGGTTCATCGGCAGTAGCTGTTAGCAGTATGTGTCTATGGGCCCCTTAATGTAAACGGTGAGTCAAAATTTTCGAAAAAATCATATTTTTCTGCTTATAAATTGATAGCTTAATTGCAAAATATGCAAAAACTTATGATTCCAACAAAAAAAATTATATTGTCAGCGAATAAATACCTTTAAAAGGCTGATTAGTGTGAATCAACATTAAGAAAAAGACCCACAAAACATACACATACAAAAATAACAATTTTTTATTAATCACAGGCAACAACAAAAAAGTTATGGGCCATGTTTTCAAAAAGTAAAAAATCATAACTTAATTTGTATACCCTCCAACACTAGAGGTGAATTTGAAAATATTAAGTTTGTCGTTCCGTTTAAAACTTTTTTACTATTCAGACCCGATAATGTACATGTAAACATATATAAATATATATATGAATACATATATTTTTTCTGAGTCCTTCAGTAATTCTAAGTCTATTTAGCCATGTCCCTTTTATCTGTCCGTCTGTTGAAAACCTGCTCACTTTTAAACGGCTCAAAAGAAAAGAACAATGTGGTGTTAAATTAAGTTATCCTTAGCAGCTTGGGATTGGATTGACACCCAGCAAAATCCGTAGAAAAAGAGTTATGAATCCAAATAACGACCAACCACCCAAAAAAAAATTAGCATTTTGTTACAAAAACTAACATAAATGATGGCTGAATATATGGATTGATATAACATTTTGCTCACATTCGTTTTATGTAACCAAAATTCATACTGATAAATTTCGTAAAGGTCAGTCCATATTTTACCATAGGGCCCATATAAGGGAGACTGGAGTAGCTTCGGCACTGTGGTACATTCGTCAATGGAATTTTCGATATGATGCACTCATTTTACATCACTTACTATTTATGTTAATGTTTTGAAAATCAAAATATATAACTCCCGCAAAGTTTTGATTTTATTTCGTAAGTATTTTGTATTTGAAAATTATCAATATCTACATACATATATGTACATTTAGAAATGAAAAATGTTTGTGTGTTTGTTTGTTTGCTTGTTGGCTTATAGACTCCTAAACTACTAATCCGATATTCCTGAAATGTTTACAGTACCCCCATAGGATGCCAATATTAAATATCGCATATCCTAAGAGCCGCTGCACGCATTTTGTTGAACTTTTGGTAGTAGGAGCTTCTGAGCCCCAAAATTGAAATAAAATATCGCATATCTTAAGAACTGTTATAGTGAGAATGTTCAAACTTTGTAGAAGTCAATCTTATGGTATACTACACTTTTGAAAATAAAAATCAAGCGGGTAGCCGCAAGGGGGCAAATACCTCCCATAGGATGCATAAATTAAATATCGCTTAACAGAAGAACTATTAAAGGGAGAGTCTTCAAACGTGGTTAAAGCTACTATTATGGTAAACTATAAATTTCAATATAAAAATAGGCGGGGTAGACAGAGGAGGAGCAGTACCCCTCATAGAAAGATATAATAATAAGAGCCGCTGCACGCATTTTGTTGAACTTTTGGTAGTAGGATCTTCTGAGCCCCAAAATTGAAATAAAATTGAAGTCGGAACGTTTTCTTCTGCTTAGGTTTTTCGCAGAGATGCCATACCTAAACAAGAGCGTAAACGTTGTGTCACAAACAGAAGTGTTAACTTTCTTGTTTAATAAAACCCACATAACAGAAATAAAAAGAAGAGAAAAAACCGCTAGATTGACAAACAACAGATAAATTGCCATTATTTATTAGCAATAGCGGCCAACTTCACTATTAAACGCGCTGTCAAAATCGGATTTTCCAATTGCAAGGCGTTGACACCGCGCTATTTAGGGATGCTTCATACAAATTGTATGGACATGAGAATTCTTGACAGCTAGAAAACGCTTTCCGCTCTTGTTTAGGTACGGCTGTAAGAATTGCTCAATTTGCCTAAAAAATAAATGAAATCTAGATCTTTTTTAAAAATTAAAAGGAAAAAAGGGAAAAAGTGTGCTTTCGGGGTAGATTCGAAATTTTCAATAGGGCACAATTGGTGTAGGTAAGCTTGGTATATTGAGTTACTAAGATTACTGAAACTTTTGGCGACTGCATCTTCAAATTAAACTTCTTTCGGAAACATGATATATTTTTATCTCTATTTGTTTAGCTTGAAAATGAAAATATTTCCCTAGTTCTAAGATGCGATATAGAACTTAAGTTACCAAGTCTAAGAAATGTGTTTATTTTTCATTAACTGTATCCCTCTAATAAAAAATTCTTAATCGGTCCATAACTGGTATATTATTTATTTTAATAGAAATTTTTAATAAAGAATTGCCTTTAAGAATATAGGCTACCCCGGTATGTGGCTCCTTCAGCGAAAATTACTTATTTTACTACAAAATTTTATTATTCAATATCCAAGGACAAGTGATACAATTTTTAAATCTGTTGTATATCTTCATCTAAGATTCAGAGCTCTAAAAAAAGTGCCGAAGCTGCACCAGTCTTCCATAAAGCCTACTCTCGGAAAGCAGTTCAGTATGCCTGTAAAGAATAATGCTATTGTTATAAAAATGAATCTGTCATGGTTTAATAAGACTAGAAGTCACACAGTAAAATTTTGGAAAACAATTGAGTACGACTTACATAAATCGTAACGAACAATGGAGTAATTTTTTGTTTATCATAGTTTTACAAGACCGAAAATCACACCCTCAAAATTCGCGAAGATTGGTCCATAACTTACTATCTACCCCATACAAAGCACACTCTGAAGTCATTTAAATATGCCTACAACCGTAGAAAATATAGATATAGGAGTAAATTTTGGTACAATTGGCCTTTAAATGGCCAGAAATAACACTATACAATTTTGTGATAATAACTGTCGGTGAAGGGTATCGAAGATTCGGCACAGCCGACTACAGTGCTTTCACATGTTAAATATCAAGAACAACATAAGTGACTTTTGAGAACTAAATTTAATCCGTTTCCTTTTTTTCTCACTCTTTCTTTTAGGAATCCTTTGATCACAATTTTACCTGGCCTCCAAATTCGATGATTCACTAAATAAAACTTTACAATATTTTAAATGTCATCAAATAAAACAACAACATACCCAACTGGGGCATTTAAATGCTGTCAATATTTTTGATTCAGGTGTTTTCTACAAATCGAATAGTTACCTTCTGTGCTCGTTCGTTCGTTTACGTGGCTTACCTTCATTATTTGTGACAACAAAAAAATAAATTAATATAAAAAAAAATAACAAAAAATAAGTAAACACAAAAAAGAAAATAACAAAAAGTATGTAAACATTGAAAAGAAAATAACATAAAAAAGCTTATCACTATTACAATTCCCAAGTGCTTTGAAAAAACCGCGTAATTTTCACTCAATTCTCTTTTCAAACTCTCTCGTTTGCTCTATCAAGTTCAAAGTCATAAAAAAAGAAAAATAACGTTTAAAAACAATCACTAAAAAGGCCACCGAAAGCAAAAAAAAAAAATAAAAAAAGCTTTTTAGTGAAGCTTGTTATCTCTGTGTTTGATTGTCTCTCTCTCTCTTGTTGTGGGGAGCAAAAGTTTTGTATTTATTTATTTTTTTTTTTTTTTTTTTTGCAAGCACGTTGTTTTCAATACAGCTTACAAATGAGTAACGAATCGTCTGCGAGTGAAACAACACCGCTACGTCGTCCCGACGAAAGATACATTAATTCGCTACCTCAAACGCCTCCTCCGTCGTCGTCGTCTTCGACAACGTTTGGTAATTTTCAAACGCGAAACTTGGCCCGTAACAATAATAATACAAATTTAAATTCTTCGGCAACGAATCCAATAAATTTAGCCTCAACAACGGTTGAAATTTCCAATCACAACAACAACAATATTGAAGTTCGCTTAAACCACCGTCACCCACATCAGCATTTAAATAGCAATAACAACAATAGTGAATTATTTATTAAAATGGAGACAAATAAACGGATTTTATATCGAGTTGGCTTAGATGTTTTGATTTTGTTGTGCGGTAAGTGGATATTTTTACGCTTTTTATTAAAAATTTGTTTATAAAACGGTCATCAATATTTTGTTTCTTTAAATTGTTAAGAAGTGATGCAAACTGAATTAAATTTGCATTCTTTGTTTATTTGTTTTGGTCGAATTCTTTGGTGAATGACTCTCTCTGACAACCAACCAGTCAGTGTGTGTTATAAAATTATCATAAGGTATGAGTTTTTGGTTGCCAGATTGCATTAACAATAAAATATCCAAAATACCAAACGGAAATCTTTACTCCTTTACTATTAAATTTGTTAATGGAGCCCAGATTGTCATAGAAAAAGATAACAAACTTTTTAATAAAAATAACTTTTACTGCCTGTCCCTCGATTTCAAACGAAAATTTCTTTCGCCTAGCTAACATTTAAAACAAAAATATCATATCCGCTGGGCTCTATTGTAAATTCCTTAACAAGAAAGATCAGGGACAGTAGTTATAGATTATGGAGAGCCTCATGAGCCCTTTCCCCATATTGCCCGTACTTTATATCGATAATGCAACCAATTCACCAAATTCATCGGAGAAATAGCTGTCTTAACATTAAGCTCTGTAGACCATTAATATCAAACAATGGCAGACAATATGCTGAGTAGTCTCAATATTATTTACTTCCTCGCTTAAAGCACAAAAGTCTTGTATGCTTTTATTAATTTATTTAACATATACCTGTACCCAAGTTCTGTAACTTTAGTGGGAACTCCTCGCATTCAAAATATGTGAAACAAAATATTCCAGAGTTTCTCGAAAAGCGAGAAAAACGTGTGTCGAAAAGATATAACGTCGTTACGCTATAAATGTCATAACATTGCACTCGAAGCCTATGTGACATTGCAAGCGTTGAGAACGCCAGTCACACATATCCCTGACGGCGACCAAAATTTACTAAAATTGAAAAATTTTCAACGACGGCGGCGAAAATACAACAGTCGGCTTACCAAATAATGTTAAGTGCGACTTTAATGTCTATTGTTTGCAAACGAGCTTTGAAGAAATTCGTATTATTTTATAAAAATGTTAAAAGAAAAATAATTAAACAATGAAAAAATGTGCCAAAAACAAAATATTATTATTCTTCGCATTTTGCATTTTGAATTGTTTTTTAGTGTTAAAATTTTTTCTCGCCCCATTTTTATTCGTGAGTTTATTAGACAGTTCAAAGCAGGAACTTTCTCACAGAAATTTTACAGACACACTTTTTCTGTGAATTGGAGAGTTATTTCTTTACGTGACAGCTAGTACTGTCCAAAAAAGTTACAGACACAGTTTAGTGAGAAAAACAGCTGCTTGTTTCAATATATGGCATTTTTGTTTCATTTTACACATTTCAATTGAAAGGTTTCTTGACGCGAGAGTTTCAGAACGTGGGCACTGATTAACAAATGTGTTTAAATTTGGCATAATAAAACAACACAACACTGAACTGGCAAAATAAAATAAAGAAATTTGTTTTTACTTTTGTTTTTTCTTTACCCACTTACAACTACATTTAGAGTTGACAAAAAATCAACCAATTGTAGTCGGGACTGTAAAGCCCTTATGACACTACATTTTTAATGCATTGTTCCAGTTTTGGTGAACAGTACAAATATAATGTAATAGAAAAATTTAGCAAGTGCAAAGATAAATAGCAAACTGTCAAAAATTTTACTAAAGTTATCGATAAAAAATGAAGTTATGTCAAAAAAAATGTAAAATTGTTTATCTTAAAATTGACATTTCCAGCTTGAAATATTAAAAGTGTTGCTGAATCAGCGGTTAATGGGCAAATTCAGCGATTTACCGCTTTTTGTTTTTAGGTTTCTCATAAACAAAAAGTTGGCAACATTTAATAAAATAAACAAAACAGGGATGGCTAATTTGTTTCAATTGCACTTTTTTGTTGATACTTTTTAAACTAAGATTTACAATACCTTTTTGTAGTGTTTTTTATTTTTTTTTTTTTTTTCTCAATATTATTTATTGAATCTTCATACATTTAAATATGAACTAACAATAATTAATCAAATCTTAACCTAATACTTTATTTTATGTCCTGCCAGTGCCAGACAAAAATTTTCTTCATCACGGGTTCTGTTCACTTGTCGAGGTGTTTGTCGCTCATCTAATTGGATAAGTGCTGCAGTGTCTCTTCTTCTTAAGCGAGTGTGGCCGCTATCATTTAAAATATTTCGTGCTAGTGGGTTTGGATGCAATTCGAGCCTTTTTAAGTATTTTACTGCATATTTCGTAATCATAGTTTTGACTAATGGAACATTGAGATCCTTGTGAATATTTGAGTTTTTTACATACCAAGGGGCAGCTGTGATTATTCGAAGAATTTTATTTTGGCGTCTTTGAATTTTTTCTATATTAGAGGCCGAGGCAGTGCCCCATAGCTGAATACCATAGCACCAGATTGGCTTTAAGATGGAGTTGTAAAGAAGAAGTTTGCAGTCGAGACTAAGGACAGAGTTTCTACCAATAAGCCATTTGAGTTAATTTTGCCTCTGTATGGCATTTCCACGTTAATCGCCGATCCAGATGTATACCGAGATATTTTACATGCGAATGTTGAGGAATTATTTGATTGTTGATTGTAATATGGGGGCAAGATTCCCGGCGCAAGGTGAATGTTATATGCACGCATTTTTGCTCATTGACCATTATCCTCCATTGTCTTAACCATATTTCTAGTTGAAATATATGATGCTGTAAGTAACGAGATGCTTCATAACGGTTTTCGTGGACGCTTAGAAATGCTGTATCGTCTGCAAATGTTGAAGTTTGGGTGTAGTTGCTTGTTGGCATGTCCGAAGTATAAATTAAATATAATAGAGGGCCCAGGATGCTGCCTTGTGGGACTCCAGCGCCAATGGGCTGAGGTGAACTTAAGAAATTTCCTTCTTTAATAATAAATTGACGACCGACTAAGTAGCTTTCTAGCAGCTTGTGTGTGTTTGCTGGTAAATTTTGCTTCAATTTATGTAATAAGCCTTCATGCCAGACTTTATCAAAAGCTTGCGAAACATCGATGAAGAGTGCTGAGCAATATTTTTTTTCTTCAAATGCTTTTCTTATGACATTTACTATTCGATGAGTCTGTTCTATTGTGCTGTGTTTTCTTCGAAATCCGAACTGATGGTTTGGAATACATCTATTTTCACTTAAAATCGGTGTTAATTTTGAAACTAATAATTTCTCAAACAGCTTTGATATATTTGAAAGTAAACTTATAGGCCTATATGATTCAACTTTTGTGTGATCCTTTCCTGGTTTAGGTATCATGATGACTAAGGAAACCTTCCACTTTTGAGGATAGTATTCAAGGAGTAAAATAGCATTAAAAGTAAAAAGAATAATTTTCTTTGCTGTGCGAGGTAGCTCTAAAAGCATTTTATTGCTGATTTTATCAATACCAGGTGCCTTCTTAGTGTTTAAGTCACAAATAGCCTGTTCGATTTCTCTTATCTCAAATCTGAGGGGAATAGCTGCTCTAGCAGGAACAGGTGGTAACTCGAACGCAGTATCGTGAGATATATTTGGGGTAAATAAGTTTTTTAAATGATTAACAAACACATTTCCCTTTTCGTTATCATTTCTTGCCCAACTTCCGTTCAAGTTTCTTAATGGTGGCTTAGAGACAACTGGTCTTTTTAAATTTTTAGCTGCACGCCATAATGAGTAGTCTGATTGCGGAGTTGCATCAAGTTCCTTAAGATATTTTTGCAGAGAATCCGTTTTCTGTGTCTGTAGTAACTTTCTTAGCCTTCTTGTACACTCTTTTAACAAACTCTTAAGTTGAGGGGATCTGTGCAATTGCCACTCTCTTCGGGCTCTTCTTTTTTCAGACAGGAGACGCTCAACATCTGTGGAATAAATTTTAATATTTTTAGTTTTTTTTCTGTCAAAATTAAGAATAGCGCGATCTACGTATTCCGGTGTACTAAGCGGAATATTTTCTGTGCAATGGGTGCTGAGATATTTTTTATATTTTAGCCAATTGATTTGTGTAGCTGGCGTCGCTAAGTAACCAGTTGGAGATACAGTTCTATTGGGGTTCATTAAAGTAACAATTGTTGGTGTGTGGTCGGAAGATAATTCTAAGGAAGCTTCAACATAAATCGTTTCTAAGGGGATGTTTTTAACCACGCCAAAATCGATGACATCTGGTATTTTTTGCTGATCAGTAGGCCAATATGTTGGTTGTCCTCTCGCTATCACACTCAAATCCATTTTAGTAATAGTATTAAATAGAACACGACCCTTTGGTGTTATAAGTCGGGACCCCCAGAAGGTATGTTTAGCGTTATAATCGCCAGCGGCCAGGAAACAGGGTCCTAATGATTTGAAATATTTATAATATTGGCCTTCTGATATTGAATATCTAGGTGGGGAGTATAACGATGAGATTACTACGTTTCTATTTAATTCTTCAACGCAAATGTTTGTTGCTTGAAGATTTTTTATGAACAAAAATAAAATTAATTTCAACTAAAAAAATCTTTTAGTACAATTATTGTAAAAAAGTAAAATTTTTAAAGGTTGTTGGTACAATTTTAAAAATTCTCAACCACATCCCTGAAACAAAACCATAACAAGAGAAAAAAACTAAAAAACTTTGTTTACATATTTTAGTTTGCTCTTTCTAACATTTACTGTTTCTTTCTATCAATTCTATATCAATTAATGAATAAAAAATGTAGTGTCATAAGGGCTTAAGAAAAGATAAACTCACTTCTTTTTGTTGTTTTTGTTTAAGCTTTGATATTGTTACAAGTAAAACTGGGGCTTATAATTCTTATTCGCTTAACAGTTTTATTGTATAATATCTTTAGTTTTTCTAAAATTTTTGGATGAAGTTTCCTGACGATCTAGCCTAAGCAACTAGTGAAATCCGCATAGGAATAGCTTATCCCTTCAACAAAAAAATACAGTTTATCAATAGTATGAAATGGGAATTTAGCACATTTAAACGAAACCTTGTTAATTCATTTTTTGAATCCCAAGAAAAACGTTGATAACACGCGATGTGGTTTTATGATGTCATTTCATTAGTTTCTTTCAACCGCACAACATACCTGTCTCATGTTCTTTGCAATAAAACTCCTAAACAGTGGCAACTCTCAAAAAACACATCTTACGTACACACAAATTTTAAAAAAGCACCTTTGTGTTAAAAAAAAACTTTGTTTTCAATGCCAATATGTATGTGCATTTATAGCAACCGGTTTTTACTTCTAATACGAAATCGTACTTCTCTTACTCACTTTTCTCTAAAGTTCTTTAAATAACCCGGTGTGAATGAGAAAAAAAACCAGTCGGTTACATTTTGAAAAAAAAGTTTTATTTATACTATTTTAGTAATTTATTTATACACATTTGTAAACAATTGTTTTCTAAAAAGTAGTTTATATGCAGTTACCTACAATATACTCTACACTTTTTATTTTTGTCATTGTTTATGAGCAAATATCTAAATACATATGATGTAAAACAGACTTAAATGTCGAATTTTATTACTTTTACGGTATCCAGGGATGGCAATTCTAGTAGTGTTGCAATTCAAACTGGCAATAGTGAAAGCTATGGCATCATTGGAGCCAATTTATGGCTTGCATTGTATAATAAAATGTTCACACGGACAGCAATATTCGTGTTTCGCTCTCCCATTCCTGTTTCGCGCCCCAAATATGATTGAAAAAACCATGTTTTGCCATACAAAATTTTGAGGCCAGCATGTTTCAAAATGAAACGACCGCGAACCAGGAAAAATTTACTATCATCTCCAATTTTGATAGCAATTATCGTTAGTTTATCTGAACTAGCTCTCCAAAAAAAATTAAAACAAAGAAAAAATAAAATAAATATTGATATCTAATAAAATAAAGTGATAATTATAAAATAATAAAAGTATTAAAGAATATATTTTAAACTTTTAATTACTTTTTTATTAATTTTAAATAAAATCACAACTTGAAATTTATTTAAAAAAAGGATCATTTACATTTCATTTAAAACAAATGATTTTTACATTAATTTTTAAATTTTTTATTTATTAAACTGCATATTCCTTAAAATTTAATAGATTTTACTTTTAAAAATAATATTTTAACCGACAAAAATCAAACTACATAACAAAATAAATACGGAACAACATTATTTTTTGATAGTTTGTTTTTTGAATAACAAACATAAATGTTAAAAAATAAAATTATTCGTAAAATAACTATATTTTTATTAAATTTTAACAGTACGGAAAACGAATTTAATAACCCACAATCAGTTACTGTAATAATTTTAGAAGTGTACAGGTGGTGTCGAAACGGCATCTGATTTTGACAGTTCGAGCTTATTTGTTTTGAGTTGTCAGTGTTTTGCTATGAATGGTTGACATTTCGAGCTATAAGCACTAACAATGCAATGAAAAAACCCCTATGCTGTTTCTGTTGTTTTTGGATTGTTGTAGTTCCAACACCACCTGTAGTTGGATTCGCCTTGTTACTGCCTTTACAAGCCATTGTTTTGTGTGCAAAAACACTATTCTTTTATTCGCGCAAAATTTTTGACATTTCTTTTACAGAGAGATAAGAAACAAGTGGTTGAACAAGAACAAAACCTTGAAATCACCACATCAAGGCCTATCCAATAGGTCTGCTCTACAACAATACAACAAGACAAAACAACAGGCATTTTGTTTGTGTAAAATTCCTCGCCGGAAGGACAAAAGGGTATACTAACCCTCATCACAACTAGTTGTGGTGGAGGGTATACAAATTCCTTTATAAAAACGCAAAAATGTATAACATTTACGCCAATTATTTGCCGTTTTAAGCAATAAGATAAAACTAGTTACATGAAAATAAGATCAATACCTTAACTTTTGTTTCAAAAATTTTAGCAAGCTTAAAGTTGTGAATTGTCACGTACATCTCTAACTGAAAATCTAATTAAAAATGTCACAGACAATCCTTAAGGCCACACGGCCACACTTATTAAATATTTGAATAAGCGCAACCACTACTTTTGTTAATAGTTAGTGAGACTTAACATGGTCTTAATATGACAAAATAAACTAATAAGCAAAACATAGCAAAAACTGTTTTTTGTAAGATGTGGTATTATAATCAAAATAAATATTTGAACTAAAAGAGAAGATTATTTAGTTTGCTTGTTGGTTCCATTTTTTCGTCAAATATTTGACAAGTGTTACCGTAGCTTTAGTTAAATAATACTACAAAAGTTAGTAAAACCGTGAACATAAACAAGTAGATTTAACCAGAAAAACAAATATTCTTAATAAGAAAAAGTATAAAATCTGTAAATTAAAATATTGAGAAATGTTTTTTGGCAGCGAAAATGAGCCGCTGAGAGATGTTTGAAAATCGCTAGATTTCCCGCTTACCGCTAAAACGTATTTTTTCTCGCGATTGACATTTCAAAAACGCTAGATTTAGCGGGAAAATCTTTAAATTGGCCACAGTGACGTACTCTAACATTGGTTAAATGAGAGCGACATTGTAAAAGAAAAATTCTTCTTGCACAAAACAGACCACACTTTTTCTTTTTGTACATTGGTTAAATTGTCAAAAACAGCAGTAAAGAAAAAATAATGTTAAATTACTTTAAAAAACTGAAGTTGTTTTAAAAGAATAATTTTTGTTTATTCTCATTTTACCAAGCTTTACCCAAAAAATAAAGAAACGACCTAATATTATTTTACTTTTATTATGCTCGGAACACAATTGGTCGGAACGCCGTAAAAAAATGTATAAAAATTCTGTGTTAGTCTTAATTTACACTATGGACGATTCTTGCCGGACAGCCCTAACCGCGAAAATAACGTAAGGGACATCATTTTCAATTTTCGTTTTTTTTTTTAATAAAATACTTGATTGGCAACACTTGCATCATCTCCTAAAATGTCATGGTCACATAAGGTACCGTTACGATTTAATAGCAAGAAAAATTTTATCGTATGCGACAAATTTCATACAAAATTTATATTAAAAAAAATAAAAAAAATTCTCTCCTGTAAAATTTGATTTTTGACGTTATTTTCGCGTTTAGGGCTCGATTATATGTATGTACATATTAATTTGATAACGTATTTACGTCGTACGCTACTACGTTTATAGAGTGCAATTGTATTCCTACGGTTATTCAGAAGTTTCTAGCCCTGCCAGTACCTGTTGTCTTTTACATGTGTTTACACAAATACCCAGTAGCTTGCGTTACTAACCGCAATTGGGTAATATAATAACTGCCTGTTTGTAGAACGCGAGCACAAAAGTGACTCGTTTAAATTACATTTAAAACAAAAACAAATTTTGAAATTTTGTATTTGTTTTAAATGTAAGTTGAACGAGTCACTTTTGCGCTCGCGTTCTACAAACAGGCAGTAAGACTCAATTTTATTATTCAAAAGTGCGTATGTAGTTAGTCATAAATCAACAATAGCTACTTTTGAAATTATTGGGTATGTAAGGTCACACGTACGGCGCGTCGCGACTTAACATTCTGACATGCTAACATATTAAAAGTATTCAGTACACTAAAAGCTTTGCAAAACGTTGAAACGGAAATTACTTTTTGCTCTTCTAAATTGTACTACAAACAAATATATGTACATGTTCGCATTTGAGATTCTGTATAATAAGTGTTATCACGTCTATTTGCATTTGTGTGATCTGACAAAAAAGGCATTGATTCTTATCTTATAAAAAAAGATATAAAACAATTTTGTACCGCACAAACAATCCAGTACATACAACATAAAAAATTTTTATAAGTAAAACCAGTGATTCCATATCTCTTGGGACACTTAACGCTTGAAAAGATATGAAAAACTGGCTAAAAACTAAAAAATTAAAAAAGGGACGGTCTTAGTACATTTTCATACCATTTTTTTTTTTTCAAACAAGCGTGAAAAAGTGCTAAAATATATTTCTTTTAGGAAAACAGCAGAAACTTTTAAGTGACCAATTTCTAAAAAAATAATCTTGAGTATGGGATCTCGGGCAACTGAAGCTTAAAGTAGCATTTAGATATCTTTTAAAATTGGTCACATTTAAATCAAATTTGCAGTTATTGGGCAAACTCGTCTGTTTTTCGCTATCTAAGTGATATTGCGACTTTTTTTATGTATGTTCAGCATTAAAAACGACGATACTAATGGAATTTATTTCTTAATAATATTGTGGTGTCGATAGGCTCCTTTGAGTATAAAATTTAATGACAAAGTCCTAAAGTTTTATTTTAAATTGGTACATCGCATCACTGCCAAGGGCTAATGTGATAAAAAGCGTTACAGAAACTAATATTATGATGACATCTTATTTAAGGAATATCAATAATATACATAATTCTTGTAGTGAGACTCTGCGACTAGAAGGATTTGCCTACAGTCGAAACCAGTGTTGCAAAATTGAAATTTTGAAATGGTACTGAACTTCAACTTAAAGAGTATTTTTCCCACCAAATGGTACTTTTTGTTCCAAAAAAAAAAAAAAAACAATAATTTACAAAATAAAAGGAACAAAAAATATTTTATTGGAATTCATTTATCTAAGTATTTAATAGCAAATTTAGTATTTATATTTGAGGTTTACATGTAAATAATATTTGAGGTATACATGTAAATAATATTTCTGTTATACATAAGCGGCACGCCATATTAATTCTATATGGCCCTATATTATTCAATAAGTGGCACAATGGTTTCAATTAAAATATGGCGCAACACTTATTAAAAAAACATAACCTTTAAATCAAAACAACATAGTTGGGCTATTCACAAGGTAGTCATAAAGTTGTAAAGTCATATGTCTTTAAATAATTACAAGAAATATATGACTGCTATGGGCAAGCGCTTATAATTTAGATTTCTAATATACAGTTACGACGAAATAATGAACACAACATTAAAAATTTTTTTTTTTGTTTCAAACACAACAATATTTTTTTTAAACAATTGTAAAATATTATTTAGGACATTGTCTCGATATGACTTGATAGCACACCTTGTGAATAGCTCAAGTATGTTGATGCAAACACATTTCACGGTATATTGCACTTCTTTTCTGATTTTAATTCTTGGCAATATATTGTGTCACCTTCGAATATAACAAACCCATTCGCGATAAAATTGAACAGTTATATTGCAAGTATTTAAAAAAAAATATTTGAAATAGTAAATAAATTAAGGCCCCTATTACGGCTTACAACTCAACTCAGTTGGGTTGTAATTAAGACAACTGGTTGTGATCAGTTGTAATTTTTGTTATATTTTTGTTTACCGCAATATACCAAAGTTGTTAATCATAATACAAAAACTAAGAAATTACAACTCAACTGAGTGGAGTTGTAAACCGTAATAGGGGCCTACAAATTTTATTTTTGTCAACATAAATTTGTACTGGTAGTTATATTTATAATTTAACTTTTGCAAAGTTACATAATTCAGACACTTACATATATTACATAGTAAGAACTTAGTTCTAAAAAAAGTTTAAGACATTAATGTTTAAAAATAAAGATTTTAATTCAGTGTTATAAGATAAAGCAAATTTACTTTAAGAGATCATAAGAAATATTATAACTACAACAGCAACTACCAGTTGACTTTAATATATCTTTAGTTTTTTATCAAAATTGAAACAGTTTCTAAGTGTAAACGATTTCTTCCTTTGCTTTTTACATTATTTTGCATTTGAAAATGTGCGTTCAATTGATGCTCAGAAATGTGGTATCGATAAAATACCAAAATCAATATGTGACATGTCAGCAAACATTAGTTTCATTCTTAATTTTGGCATATTTTTCCAAGAAATTTAAATATATTGTGTTCTGAAATGCTTTATTTATGAAAGGTCCGCTAGAATACGGAATTGAGAATTTATATTATTATACATAGTTTTCTCTATCGTTTGTAAATAACATTAATAACATCAGTATTATGCTAATGGTTTTTTCGGAAACAATATTTTTTTGGAGTGAAGCTGATTATCACTTTTAAGGTTTTATGTTCAAAAGTTCTTAATGTTTCGAAAATTGTCGAATAAAACGATTTCGCAGTTTCTTTTACTTTATAAACTATTTCCTTAGCATGGCAGGTTTCTTTAAATATGGTTTTCATTTAAATTTGCCACTAACATATTATCCTATGCATCTCTTTTTATAAATTTTCTTGCCAGTTGTAAGAACAAATATCCCATGCTGGAAAGCAAAATATGAATCCTGGCGTCCACTCTTTGCATTTCAATATTAACGTGGTGCATTATTTTTAAAATACAACATAAAGTTTGCAACAAACACAAATAGATAATCTAAGCCTGCTATCGAAATGATCACATCACATTTAAAAGGATCAAAGCGGTATTTTTAATATGAAAAAGTACTACAAAGTACTTGGTCGAAACAGTAATCGCATTTCTTGACCAAATTAGATTGCTTTAGAGTTTTATTAAGCTTGGTTCACTGTGTAGAAAAGACACCTTTTTTTATCAATTCTATTGCCTTTAAATTCTGTAATGTTCTGAGTTTTAAAGGCGGCAATTGTAATAAATATATCTAACACGTTGAATGCAGAATACTTTCTCCAATGGGCTTAGTTGAAATTAGATAAATTCATCAGTAGTTATGATCATAAATTGTTTTTTTTTTTATTCTAAAGTAAAGTTGTTGGCTAACTTATAGCTCTATTGAAAGGGTATCACACAAAATAGAAGCCAACTCCAAAGTAATGGGTTAACCTATCCCTCGTGTAGAAATCAAAACTACTCAACTGTAATCCATTTTAGTTATAAATAGTACTTCACAAGTAATACATTTGAGTTTTACATTTAACTTCACTAAAACAATTTCGGGACTTATTTGGTTATCCAACGCCAAACAATTAGGGTGCGTACAGAGTCATAGTGGGCGCCGAGCTGGTCAGAGCGCAAAGCTGATTGAATGCGAGAAATCAGTTCCAAAGCGTATTTCAGCACCGAAAACATTGTTTATGTTATGCTGTTATGATTTCAACTTGTTTGGAAAACATTTAAAAAAATTAAAAACAAAAATTTAAGAAAAACTAAATAAAACATGCAATCAAAAAATTAAAAAAATAATAAAAATTAAAAAGAAAATAAAAATTCAAATAAATAATAAAAATTAAAAAAAATTATAACAATTACAAAAATATTAAAACAAACCCAAATGCATACAAACATGCATACAACCAGTGCTGCCACAACCATTACAATTTTTCCAACCAAAATTTTTGAAAAAGTTACCAAATGTTACCAAATATAACCAAATTTAAAATGCCTTTTATTAATTGAGAAAATCATTAAAATTTATTTTAAGTTGCATTGTAATACAAAGATATTTGCACTTAAAAGTAATATAATAATTATCAGCCTGTTCAACGATTTCGAACGTTAGCGTTTGCATAGAAAATTACATTTAAACAAAAAACAAACTTTAGAATTTTGTTTTAAAAGTAATTTTCTATTCGAACGTCAACGTTCGAAATCGTTGAACAGGCTGTATAAGTCAAAAAAAAACAAAACAAGAAACAAAATTATTTTACATATTAAAAAAATAACGAGAAACTTAATTAACCCCCAATTTCACCAAGATCAGTTAAAATTACCTATAACTTTAACTTCCAGTTAACAATGTGTTTTGACAGCTGATAGTTTATTATAACCGAACTTGGTGAAATTGAGGGTAAAAGTTTTATTCATTTGAGACTTTTTTCGTAAAAAATATTTTTATTTTATAAGAGATAAATCCGTCAAATTTCCATACAAAATTCAGTATGTATATTGATAGTTAATAAATTGAATATTTTTTAATATGTCGTTTTAAATAAACGAAAATTATACTTTACAGTTCAAAATAACAAAAAAGGAAAATTGTTTTCCGCTTTTTAGCTGTCATTGACAGGACTGTCAAATGTGGCGATTTTTTAATCCTTTTGTCGATGGAAATTTACGTTTGGCGATTGTTTTTTCGAAATTAAAAACGATTGGCGATATGCGAAATGCAATTTATGTAAATATTTTCTAATTTACATACATATATGTATATAAAATATTATAAAAACTTTTTTCTCGTGTTTGTAAAATTTATTTCAAATTTATAATTCCTTTTATTAATAACTGTTTTAAAATTGTTCTATTTGATACATTTTGTGAATCATTGTAAGATATTATGGCAAATATAAACAAATTCGCCTTTCGGAGCATACATTAAATGGGGAAAGACAGTCAAAGGTTTTTTTATAAATTAAAAATATTGCCAAATAATTAATAATCTAAAAACATTAACACCCGTATTCAAAACAAAAATTTAGTTACTGCATATCCCCTTCTTAAGGATTTCTTATTCAAAGCACTTTTAAATAAACTATGATTATCGAATGATCAAAGACTTTTTAACTCCTAGCTAACTGCTGTCAATTTGCAATTTCTGTCAATTGAATTTAACTAAAACAGAGAAGTAAAAATTTTTCTTAATCGGGCGATTTAAAATCGTTTTGAATAAACTCATGACTAAATGGTGATTAAGCTTAATTAACATTTTAGTTGTTCACTCGATGAGCGGAGTATAATCGGAGTACACAAATTTTCGTTTTGAATACGGTTGTAAATAAATAAACATACCGACAAGTTATAAACAAGTTATAGATGATATATGTATCTTAAATCAATGTATTTTTGAAAAATCTTTAAAATTCCTATGTGTATTTTCAAATATGTATTTAAATATATCTACTTCTGGAAATAACCTAAATTTAGAAAATTGAACTTATATTCACATTTTTAGAAACACTAACACGACTTTTGTGTAATTTTTCAGTAATTTTCTGAAATTTATTCCGTATGTTTTTAAATCTCCATCGATTAAAACTTCATATGTTTTTGAACATGGCCGTTTTTAATATAAAAATCACAAATGGCAATATTTTTCTTAACAAAAATCTTAAAAATATTATTTGTTAATTAGTATTGTGGTTATTTTGTTGAACTATTTATGGTTTTTAATCCAAATTTTTAATATTTTTAATTAGGCTTAAGTTCATTAAATTTAATTTTCATTAAATTATTTTTATGAAGAAAGGTGTTTTACAACATGAAAATTAATTAAAATTGTTATTGATAATCTTTCATTTTTGACCGTGGCCGGGATTCGAACCGCGGCCGGCAGGTTACCATGACATGTTTCGATCGCAACCACTCGATCTTTTCAAATGGATTTGCCGTTTTACACTCGCAGCCATCGAAGGCTGCTGACGTCAATAGTCAAACATCAATCCTTAAACCAAATTGTATTTTAACCTTTGGTAGATCGAAGTTTGCTTTTTTGAATGATTATCTATTTTTAATTGATTTTACATGTTCTTCCTTACTTCTGTTTTTTCGTACTTTTGTCAAGAATTTTTCTTGAAGTCCAAAGTACATTTTTTGTTTTTTCATTTTTGTCTTTCTTTTTCTTGTTGACCTTTTTCAGCACAACTTGAAGGACAAATGAACACATAGAGCTCGTGCCTTATTATTTGTTGGCAGTTTTGAAAGGATTTTTTGTTTTCGATAAAGTATACAAAACTTCAGCTCATTGGTAACAAATAATGAAAAAATCATAGTACAGTACAAATTATTCGAGTTCGTGTATCAAAAAAACATATTCTTACGTATTATTATTTTAGAAAAAAGTAACCAAAATGAAAAAAATGTTCACATCTCCACATTGGAAAAAAATATAACCAATTTTGGTTAGAAATAACCAAAAACGGCAGCTCTGCATACAACACAATTAATAGATAAAATACCAGCGCGGATTCTCGCCTCCACTATGCACACACAAACTTGTTTCTCGCATGAACAAGTTCTCGCAATAAGCGTCAGTCGGCCAGGCTCGGCAACAAGCGGCCACTTTGTACGCACCCTTGGCCAATACAAAATAAGTCGCAAATGACGCGCAAGCTGCATCCCCGAATAGAGCAGATTTAGAAATGATCACAAATTTATCATTGAAAATTTCTGATCTAATATCTGGTAACACCATAAGCTGTTACATATTAGAGGCCTGCACAAGTCAACTTAAAAATCAAATCTGTGGCATTTTGACAAAACATCTTACCCCGGGTCTTCATGTAGCAATATTTATTGAGGCAAACTTAAAATTTATATTGCTCTATGAAATTTGCAACGTGTGGGACCGCATATTGCCACGAGTTGCAATTCATGGCTTATGGTTGCTCTTCTGATTGCTTGAGCAATTATTGCTTAACAATCTGCTGTAAAACCAGTTGTCATTTATCTGACAGTTCATTTCTCTGTACGTTAGTTTATGGCAAAGCAATTTCACGTGCTCTTCAGCAATATAATCAGCAAAATGAAAAAAAAATGCTTAAAAAAGAAAGAGAGATAAAACTTCTGAGTTGTACCTAAACAAGAGCGGAAGGCGGAACTTTTTTCCGCTTAGCTTTTACGCTGAAATTCCATACCTAAACAGGAGCGTCAACTTTTTCTCACGAACAGTAGTGTTGAATTTCTTGTTAAGTAACACCCACATAAAAGAAGTAAAAAATGGAGAAAAAACCGCAAGATTGACAAAAAAAATAGCTAAATTGCCATTATTTATTAACAAGAGCGGCCAAATTCACTATTTAACGCGCTGTCAAAATCGGACTTTCCAATTGCAAAGCGTTGACGCCGCGCTTTTTGGGTTATGATTTCCATGAAAGTAATGCAAAAAGTATGAAGCGACGCAAATCGGAATCAAAACGAAGCAAAGAGTATTAAATAAACAAACAAAAAAAAAAAAAAAAACGGGGCTCTAGTGTAATTGGTATTAGGAGCTTAAATCGTGGTATTTAAAGCATTATTGAAGAAAGCTTCTCAATAAGAAAAACAAGACATTTTAGTGACAAAATTCTTTAAACTTAAAACCAAATCAACTAAAATATATTTGAATTTTATAGGCCTTTTTCTTGTTAAGCCAGACTAAGTCTTTACTTTCTGTTCTGTTATCAGCTGATTTGTTTTTGTTATTTAAAAACCTGTGAAATTGACTAGTTTTTCTGTTATGTTGCGGTCCAATTTGTTAAAATCAAAAACTTGTTAAGTTATTGTAAGTGACAGCAAAATAATTTCAAATATTGAAATAAACTGTTTTTTGATTTTAAGAATTCATAAAATTTAATTTCTTCAAATGTATGTGCATTAAAGTTATCGAAATAAAAGAATGGACGGTGCAAAACTAATAAATTTGTCATAAATGGCTGATAAGTTACTACAGAAAAAGTAATTATTACAATTTCGTAACAGAACGGCACGGAACAAAACAGAAACGGAAAGTAAAGACTAATTCTGCCTTTATACATCATTTGCAAGTTTAAAGAAATGGGGGAAAAAAGTTTTGCTGGGTTATTTCCATAATTTATCGTACTTAACAACAACCAAAAAAGAAAGTGCAACGATTCCAAAAATCCGCAAATGCTTTCATAAGCCATTAATGCAATTTCTGTTAAATTTTTTTCCACCACACCAAAGAACCAGCGCAACAGGTGAATGAACGCAACGTATGATAAAATTATGAAGTGGGTGCGTTGCAAAAATTGCACAATTATTTTTTTCTTATTAAATTAACAAATTAAACAATTGATATTGTAACAATAAAAATTACTTATTTATTATATGATTAAGAAATTTCTTTAAAATTTCTCCAAGTTGTATGCGATTTTCTTATATGAACGGTAGCTTTGTTTTTGTTTAATCTTTGAACAAGTAGTCATTAAAAGTTCATTAATAAATTTTGTATGAACTGTTTAAAAGTTGTTCAAGTTATTAATTTTAAAACAAAACGAAAATAACCACAAAAAAACTTGTAAAAATGTGCCATATTCGGCTTTGTCAAATCTTATATACCCTTCACCATGTGCGAACAGAAAGGAGTATAAATACTATTCTATAGATATAAATATATATATTTTGTGCCACGCGCACTTTTCTAATCCTGCCTCCATTTCTTTATGTTGTCTATTGAAAATCAAGATGCATGTACCTTTCAAACCTGGCCGTTCTCAAGCTATACATAAAAAAATAACAAATGGGTAAAATTAGATGCAGTCGTGATTTTGCTCATATCTCAGTCATTTGTGGACCGAACTGTGGCTGAATTTCAATATATAATTACCTAGTCCCCATCATATCTGGGGGCCTTTGGAAAACCCATCTCAACGGACACACGGACAGACGGGCCCAGAATGTACACATGTATGTATATCTAATATCAATATTGGTCTAATATCAATATTGCAGAAATTACAAACTGAATGACTAGCTTACAACTTCCCTTTTACCTTCGGTGAAGGCAAAACAAAAATTGCAACAAAAACATGAAGCGTTTGAAGCGTTGCCACTTCTAAATAATTATTTAAAAAATATAATTAATATTGTGGTTATTTTTTTTTATTGAACTGTTTATTGTTTTTATCCAAATTTTTATATTTTAATCAGGCTAAAGTTCATTGAATTTAATTTTCAACAACAACATGAAATAAATTAAAATTTATTGAAAAATTTTCATTATTGACTGAACTGGGAATCGAACCCAGGTTTACACGGACAGGTTGCCATGACATGTTTCGATCCACAATCTCTTTAGAGGGGCAATAACTCTTACCGCCATTTACGACGGCTGGGAGTCAATAGTCAAACATCAAATCTTTAACCAAATTGTATTCTAACCCTGGTAGATCGAAATTTGTTTTGAATGATTATTTAATTTAATTGATTTACATATTCTTCCTGAATTCTGTTTTTTCATACTTTTTGTCAAGAATTCTTCTTGAAGTCCAAAGTAAATTTTTCTGTTTTTCATGTTTTTGTCTTTCTTTTTCTTGTTGACCTTTTTCAGCACAACTTATAGGTCAAATGTAAACCAAGAGCTTATGCCTTAGCTGTTCACAATAATTAGTATTGTGGTTATTTTATTGAGCTGTTTATGGTTTTTAGTCCAAATTTTAATATTTTAATCATAATAAAAATTATTTTTATGAAGAAAGGAATTGTACAACATGAAATGAATTAAAATTTATTGATAATTTTTCATACTTGACCGACAAATTTAATGAAAATTACATTCAACGAACTTTAGCCTAATTAGAATATCAAAATTATTAAATAAGTGTAAAATATTCAAATTCTTTGCTTTTTTGTGTTACTTTTATGTTATTTTTCTTATTTGTTTAAAAATAATTCTGAATAAAACAACTTTTTGTTTAATACATGGGGCAAATTATGGCCCGAAATTACAATACAATTTAATTGGAAATTTTGATGAATATCGAATGCCGTTATTTGTTTCATTCTTTCACATATGAGCTTAAACAAACAAACATAAAAAAGTATAAAGCATATGTGTTAAATATGCTAAATTAGAGAAAAATCTAAACGGTCTTTCTATTTGGGGTCTCTTTAAAGTTAAAACATTAAAGCTCAACAGATTCGCTTAAAATGCATATCATGGTCGCGAAATCCTTATGTGAAATAAAGAAAATTGATTTTGCAGGCATTTCAGGTAATGCATTGAAGAATATATTTTTTTTAAATAGAGGAAAAAAATTAAAAGCTTATATTTTTTTTAGTTCTTCTTCTTTATGTCAAACATTTTATCGAACATTCAGTCAAATAGCACCTTTTTGTCAATAACTTTTGATTAAAAATTTCTATTATTTGCCAACTTTTACAGCTTACCTTTCTGCTTTAAATTCATATTTTCGGTAAGTTGAATATATCCGATGGTTTTTTAACGGTTCTAGAATACTAGATTCAATTTTGAAAATCAAAAATACATAATTGAGCTCATTCAATTTTATTGGATTGGTAACCGTTTAGTTGTGTCCAAAATTAAAGAAAACATTTTTTTGCCATTGATTAAATTATTTTTAGACTAATAATGTCACAAATCCTTTAATTTTAATGAAAAACCGAAATAGGAACCCTAGGTCGAACAAAGTACAAACATTTCCAAAAAAAAACATTTTTTTTGTTTTATTTAAAATAAAAATTTTTGACTAAACTGCATTTGAAAGTTATTTTTCAGTGGTAGCACTGATTTTGATATTGTTTTATCGATATAACTGAGACTCATTAAAAACAAAAACAATTTGATAAAATATTGACATCAGGGTTACCGTTGAGGATTTTGAAAAAGTCGCACAAAAAAGTCGTTTTTTCAAATTGAAGTCTCACACTTTTTTTTAACACTTTAATTACTTTAGCCTTACCCACCAGACAATCTCGGTTTTATTTCTTTAATAACTCTTTCAAATTTGCTTCAGTTAAAAATACCTTTTTACTTACTGAACAAATTGTTTTCTTAAAAAAAAACTGAAAAAAATTTGTATGACGAATACTTCTTTAAAAAAAACTGAAACGATAACTTCTCCTCATCGCTTACTGAGCTACCTAAATAAGAGAGGCAAGCGTCTGCTTAATGTCAATCAAACCTTTTCAAAGTTATTTACGGGAATACAAAATTTATTATTAATACGATTTCCGTATGACGTGCTAAATTCCCAATTTTTCATATTTGATAAATACACTGAAATTTATTGTTGAGGGAAAGCTAGCTTCATTTGCACACAGTTTGTACGAAACAAACCTTTAGAACGCCAGTTCAACACCACCCGGCTGAAAAATCTTATTTGATAGATCGCTTGCTCGTTGTATTTTATTGAAAATGTATTGGCAATAGAATTTTTATGTTAAAAAAGCGCTTGCCGCTCTTGTTTAGGTAGCTCAGTTATAGACATGCAGTAACACCCGGGTGGGTATTGGTATCATTGGATTTGGTTTCTAACAACTCAAATTCGTTAATAAAAGCCTGTATAATTTATAACATTTTTAAATAAAGATATGAGATAAATAGCGTTAAAAGTGTTGGTTTTAAAATGCTTAAAATATTAATGCCGTTCATCCTAGGTTGGCATGGATATTCAATGAACTCGATACAAACCAAGGCAAATACAATACTGTTCAGTAGTTGAAATTGTCTGGGTATAAAATAATCACTTGCTCAATTCAATAAGGTGACATATCCAGGGAAATGTTAAAACAAAATCGATATGTTTAGGGGAAAATATGTGAAATTATGCAGCGTATTTCTATGAAAAGAAAAAAAGTATTTCACTTACACAAAAGGGGCAAAAAGTCGCACAAAGTTGGAAAAAGTTGCAAAATTAGACGAGTTTAAAAAAGTCGCACAAAAAGTGTCAGAGCAAACAAACAAATGTTTTTTTTTCACTAAAAAAGCATTTATTTATTATTTTTCTTTGTTCGCCCTCTCTTATTACAAGAGCCAATTGCTTTTTTTTATTTGGTAATTGCTCTTCTCTTTCTTAGATATTTTTTAACCCTTTACGGCGCCAAAACGCCAATTTTGTTAGTTTTTGGTAAATAGGTAGTAAATAGGCTACTTACTTACTATTAATGGAAAAATTAATAAAAAATTTTTTTTTCATATTTAAGATCTTATTTATTAAAAAAAATTATATGCTGCAGAAATGCAACATTGCAGCAGTAGCTCTAAAAATTTAAGTTGAATTAAAGAATATGAAAAATTTTAAAGCAGTTGTTTTGCTTATTGTAGCACAGACTAACACCGCATTATTCGCTAGATGTCTGCGTGTAGTCTTTGCATTCTGGAAATTTGCATCTCATGCGTTTATCGACCCAAACTGGCCAGTGTCCATATTGGTCCAACCTGACATCTTTCGGTCTGCCTCGTACGTCGGATCGTCAGCATCATCGTTATCAGAAAAATCTAGGCTTATTTTGATACTAAAAAAAAATCATTCACAATGTTGAAGAAATAGTAAAATAATACACCTCAATAGGCAATGTTGCATATATACAACAAACCAAAATCAGTATAAATAGGCAATGTTGCGTATATACAACAAACCAAAATCAGTAACGAAATTGGTTTATTATTGAAATATATCCTCTTACCTTTCACTCAAACAAATTTCAATAGCCAAATATCACTATTACTTAAAAAAATAATTTTTTGCAAATGCATTCAAAGAGCGCACAACAGATTTCTGCACACGCGTCACTTGAATGAAAATAATACAAACTTGTCCTGTCTAGAAAGCTTAAAGTTCTTAAACCGCAAGAATGCTATGTTGCCAAACTGCAACATCGACTTAAACTGCTATGCTACCATATATAATATTTTTACATGTACTTTAAGGGTATGTTGCAGAAATACAACATGACGCCGTAAAGGGTTAACAATGTTAAATGTGCCTTGAATACTATTTATTGGTACATAATAGTTCTAATATCACTCATTTGCTGCAACATCGTCCTAATTCAAAAATATTAGTTTTACATGAAACGACTTGGAAGTTTTTAAATTTACACCCGACATAATGATAAGAGAAAATGTTATTCTTCTCTCAAGAGTTGAGTTTTCTATATATTCATAAGGAATATTTACAATATCTTCATAATAACGATTTACTATGCATTTGTGATATTGAGTCAAAATTGGCGATTTTTGACTTAAGACGTTGTTGCAGCCAATGAGCGATATGATTGGTTTTGTTTCCGATGAAAAAATTTGCCAAAGATAATAGACAGCAATATTGTTGAAAACTTAATTATAGCCCCACGTTTTACTTATAACAATCGAATTTTTTATTTTTATAACAATTAATTTAAAAGTTTGTTGGCTTATCCCATCAACAATAAATTTCAGTTTATCAATGGTATGAATTGGGAATTTAGCACATTTAAACGAAACCTTGTTAATGAATTTTTGATTCCCAAGATAATTTTTGTTAGTTGGTGTTTTTTATTTGTTTGTCAAAATTGGTATCAGTAATTTAAAGAAGTTTTCTGAGAAATAAGGTATGTGTGTATGTACATATTTAGATGTGAGTCATTTTACGGTTGTAGTTAACGTGTTACGTACATACACCTACCTATTCCAGTTGTTAATGAAATTTTTAACCTTATTTTTCGCGAATATCGCCTAACGTGCATTATGAAAAATTAATGAATTTCATATTTGTGTAAAATAAGCATGAAAAGGCTTATGGAGTTTACCCGCATAGGAAAAACAATAATCGTTCTAATTTTTAATGCTAATTTTTAAATTGAATACTATCCTTCAGGCCCCTCTAGTTACCATGATATATAAGCCAGTAGCCCGTTTCTGTATATCTCACATCGTAAAACTCTTCGCATGAAACGTGTGAATTGCAACAAAAATAGTGTGAAATGAAACAAAAAATGGTTTTTCTCACACAAGTGTTTCTGTATCTTTTTTTTGCGAGAATTATCTGTCATTTAAATAATTTTCCAGCAATTATTGGAAGGATGCGAGAAAAAGTGTTTCTATAACAATATTTTGCGAAAAGTTTCTTTCAAGAACTGTCAAAATAAGTCACATTTGAAATTGGTGGCGAGAAAAACAAAATGTAGATATTTTGAATTTAAAATATGTTTATATACTATTTTTTTTAAATAAATAAAAAAATAGAATGAATATAAATGATAAATGCATAATTTACATGATGAAAATAAATAAAAAACAATTGTTATATTTTGTTAGTTTAAATTTTTGTTAGCCTTTTCTTGTTTTGGTTTTAATCAGTGCTGCCAGATAAATTTGTGTCAAAATCGTCAATTTCCTGAGAAAAAAATAAAAAAGATCGTCTTTTTTGTTTTAAAAATCGTGCAATTTAAAATCAATTTTAAACAAATTTGTTTCGACTTTTATTAAAAAATAATCAAACAAAAACATAGTTAAAGTTCATGGGTATTTAATAATTATTATTTAATATTTGAGATATAAATCTTTAATTTACCTATTCCTATAATCTTTTTCTTTTTTACCTGAAATAGACTTAGTAGAATACCTTGTAGTTAAAATTAAAAAAATCGGTTCATAAATAAACGGGTTAAAGACCCAGTAAAATCTTCGCCTACAAAATAATATGTTAAGTAATCAGAAACACATAAAAGCACTACATACAATTCTACTGAAAAACTAATGAATTTTACAAGGGTTGTGCCAAAAAGAACAAATTCAAAAGTAAGTCATTTTTTTATCTTAATACATCCAGAAAAAAGTAGTTATCGAAGTTCTTATGGAAGAACGCTACTTAATAACGAGTGAAAGAAGCTATCCATTTTGAAAAAGTTTTTAGTGGGAGACAAGCAAATTTCTTTCTTGCCTGAATAATGGTTTTGGCACAAAAGTGTACATATAAGATAAGAATATCAAATATCAATCATATTTTGTATGTGTATATAAGAAGTATTAAATGTTCAAAAAAAGCCAAGTCGGTCCATTACTTTCCCTCGAAATTTTGCTTTTGCCGATACATTTTTTAGGGAAGAAACACAAAATTTCGAGGACAAGTTTTATAATAGGGATAAATATAAAAATTAAAGCAGCCTTGTTTCTTAAGATATCTTTTTTTCTAATAAATAAACATATAAAAATATTTACAGTTATAAACTGGGAATTATCTCCTTTCGTAGGTTACTTTATATTATATTCAACATTTTTTTATTTTTCGAATTTATTCTATGAGCTACATTTCAGTTATGTATTTTATAAAGCTTTTTTGTAATAGTTCTATTCCTTAAATTTTTAGGAATGACTTTTGTACACTGCAATGTACTTCATTGCTATCCAATGGATAGCTAAGGTAAAATGTAACAAGAAAATACAATATAATAGTCTGGTAGTGTATAACAGTCATTCCTAAAAATTTAAGGAAAAGAACTATTACAAAAAAGCTTTATAAAATACATAACTGAAATGTAGCTCATAGAATAAATTCGAAAAATAAAAAATGTTGAATATTTAAAATTATCTTATTTCGAAGACTAAGGGGCTTATAGTGTAAAACGCAACGCCAACAATTTCTTTAAAAGCAAAAATAAAATCAAAAATATTTTATAAATTTGTTGTTGTTTTTTCAATTTTCAACGCCACAAAATAGAAGTGTTTGAAATTTAAAAATTCAAGATGAATTTCTATAGAAAGTAACAACAAAATTATAAAATATTTTTGATTTTGTTTTTGCTTTCGTCACTTTTTTAGAAAAAATCATCAAAACGTCACTTTGTTAATATCGGAACAAAAAATCGTCAAGATGACGATAACTCGTCAAATCTGGCAGCCCTGTTTTTATTATATTTATTTCTTTTGTTGACGTTTCGCTTTTATTTGACACTTAATTACTGGAAATATTCCAGTATAAACAGAATTTGTTGTGTCTGTTTTCGCATTCAAATACAGAAACACTTTTATCTCATAAATCGAGAAACGATGGAATTTTTTGTTTCACACTTCATGTAAGAAATTTTACGATGCGAGAAATACAGAAACGAGCTACAGGCAAAGATCACGCAAAAGTTGAGTCATATATGCCTATTAGTTTATTGTTGAACATCTCCAAGAGAGATATGTGGGATCTATGATTTATCAACCAATATTATTAAAAACTGACAGTATTATAATTCGTTGCAGTTTTAGGCGTATTAAAGTCTGTTCCAAAACTACGCTTTATATGGTCCTTGTTAAATCATGGGGGCACACCTTCAAACAATTTTATGCTTCTAATTAAAATTCGAAATCATCATTGTAAAGCTTAGTCTAGACGATATGTTGAATCAGCAAATTTATGTTGAAAAATTTGCTTTCAGCACCAACATATCGTGTAGACACCAAATTTTTTCAACAAACGTAAGCTTACCAACATATGACAGGCATTTGTTAACGAAGTCAGCAAACGTTTGTTCACAATTATAGCATATCGTCTAGACACAATATTTTTACTTTTCAACAAATTTTCTACGTATGTTGACAAATATGTTATTTGTTGAAAGTCGTATGCAAGCTTTTCAGCATACGGCAAATTTGGTAGCATATAAAATATATAAAAATTTGTATTCTTTTAATTACTTATTTAATTTTGTATATAACCCCGGAACTTATCAAGATTTCTAGCTCATCGGCAAGCAAGAAACAAAAAAATGCATTTAGAAGTGCTTTGAAAATAAAAATGTTGGCCAACGAACTTTGTTTTTGAGTTATAGATCATAAAAGTTGATAAATTCTTAACCAATATCTCTTAAAGTATAAATTTGATCTCAGCAATATGGGTATCGCTGAACGGTGTTTGCAAATACCTTTCACGTGGTATATAAAACATGCCAAAATATTAACCCATTAATAACCAATTTCAAAAAATATTTTTAGTAACTAATGTAGTTTATCAAAATGGCTCCAATCTTATAATTTTGTCGATATTGTGGTATTGTTTTACATATATTTTTAAGAGAACGCTTCAAGCTTTCATATAATAGAATGCATGGTACGGTAGCGTATAGAATTCTTAAGTTATTAAAGTTAAAAATGTAAATTCTAATAAATATTATTGTGTAATATGTAGGTTTGAGTTTACATGTGGTAATAATTTATATACTTTATGCAATTGTTGCAATATTGGTATTATTTAACTATGTGGAATGACAAACACCAGCTTCGCTTAATAAGGGTTCTTAATTTAATGGTCTATCAAGCACTGACTTCGCTTAGCTGAGTTAATTTTATTTTAAACCAGAACCCCAACACACTTATAAATTGATATTTCTGAACTCGTTTTCTAGGACTAGATATTACATTAAGATGAACGCTCCATAATTTACAATAGGCCCCATGTAAAACCCATTTTCGGAAATACTTAAATATGCCTAAGACGTACCGAATAACGTTATTATAGTACAATTTGGTCTGTCATAGTTTCATAAAACTAGAAATCACACAACTAAATTTGGAGAAGATTCTCCCACAATTTACCATATGCTCCACATAAAGCCTAATCTGGAAATCATTTTAATAGGCCTTAAACCGTAAAAATATCGATATTGTGATAAAATATGGTCCAATTTAGCTTTAAATAGCTAAAAATAACACGATGCAATTTTGTTATAATCGGCATACAATTCACTAAAGGTCCCGTAGATAGCGGGACTTTAAAACGGTTAAAAAACTTGTATAATTGTATTTTAATACTAAAAATTACTCAACCGACCAGAAATCCCAAATATCTCTTTAATAAGGCTAAACTGATACAAATCATGATAGTTTATTCAAATTTGGTCAAATTAAGTTATATATGATAAACAAGTCGGTTAAGTCCAGTCATTTAATACCCTATACCACAGAATATACAAGCAAGCTTTGAGAAATTACGGACCGTTCCTCACAGTTTTTAATTACAATAAATAATTAGAACCAATGTACCAAATTTCATCAAATAATTGCGACCTGTACTTTGCGCACTACAAGCTGGACAGCCAGCCAGCCACCCGGACGGACATCCTTACATATACTCAGATAGTGATTGAGTCGATCGGTATACTTAACGATGGTTATAGGACCAATATTTTAAGGTGTTACAGACACTATGGTGGTGTGAGTATCAAACGAATCCATAAAACATTCTGCTGGTTGGCACATAATATACCATAGAGGTACAACTGCAAAAAATTAATTAACTGTGAGGCTTTATTAATAATTTTTAGATCAATCCGGTCCTTAAATATTTTAATTTTTTGCGGATTTGACCCAGCCCAATAAAGCACTCTTACTTATTAAGTATTAATATGCACTAAAACTATTCATTTTTGCACTAAATCGACAACTGATAAAACAAATTTAAATTAAATAATAAAAAAGAGAATTGTCAAATTAAATTTAATTTTTAAACAAATGTTCTCCTTACTCAACATACATAACAACATACACAATTCAACATATCGTGTAGACACAAAAACTGTATGCTAACTTGTATGTTGAAATATCATTTGCTGGCATTTGTTGAATTCGAAAAATTTGGTATTTTCAGCATATCGTCTAGACACCTAACATATGAAATATGCTGATAGAGGCATTTGTTATTATTTCTAAGCATATGAGTGTAAGCATACATTTGCTGATTCAACATATCGTCTAGACTAAGCTTAACGTTAGCCATTGAACTCATATTTACATGAAAAAATTATACATGCTTCAAGTCATAGATTAAAATGTGAAAATTTATGTAAACAAATCTATTGCATTAGTGGTTTCTAATAAAAATTCTTATCACACAATTTTTGTTTTTCTAACGTTGCTTTTAAAAATTACATTTCTGATTCAATAATTTTTCAAATAAATTTCTTAAATGACACATGACCTATTTAATTGTACGTTATTGTAAATATTGGGACATTCAATATTGCCACAGCTTTGATTCTTATTTTGAGCTTAAAAAAACTTTCTTCAAATGCCATTCATAGTTTTAGTAATTTTGTTTTAAAAATAAGTCGTTATCAGTAAAATAATACATGTTTTTAACTCTATAAATGCTAAAAACTTATACTTTTTTTAGAGTTTGTAGGGAGATTTTTTTTTTTTTTGATATATTATCAAAAAATTACATTGAAAATACGTTAATAAATATGTATTTCTTTTTAACCAACAAGGCTATTACACTATAGGTTAAGATAAACTAGTATTAAGATTATTAATTAGAAATGAATTGACCGTATATATATAACAACTATATAACCACTTTTATTTGATATGAAAAATGTAATACGTATGTATTTAGAAATTGTGGAAATATTTTTTAAAACAAGTTCAATGGCCTCCGATTTTTGGGCCAAAATTAAAAAAATATTCACCCCTATCGTGAATAATTTTTCCCTCGTAATTTTTCCCTTTCCACATATTTGCGATCATGAACAGCTCCCATGAAAAAAATGTAATTCAAAGGAGAATAATAACGTGAAAAAATGTTCACGGGAATAAATTCCCCTTATCGTGAAAAATTTTTTCCCTCGTAATTTGTTCACATTTCCCTTAGATTTTCTCACTTTATTTTTGCTAGGGAATATAACGTGTATGTTAGTAGTTCCTCCTATAAATCGAATATTAAGGGCTAGATCCGTTAATAAGGCACAAACCGATATATTGGTCAACAAAATGCAAAACAACAGGTTGATTGCCGCCGGATTTGTGAAAGACGTGGTGGCAGAATTTTGGAAAATATTTTACTACATAAAATTTAAAAAGTGCAAAAAACTAACGTTGTTATCAACCTATCCCTCCAATACTAATTATTTAGATTTATTATTTTAACTTTCCTTTAAAATATATACGTGTATATTTTTAAACAAAAATTTCAATGATTTTTAATTTTTTCTAATTTTCTTCCTTTTTACATTCACTGGAAACTGATAGCATGAAAAATTTTTCACATGAGATTCACGATTGCTTTTTTCCCTTCGAGGGGAATGAAAATTTCATGGGAACAAAAATTCCACTTGTTATTCACGATAGGGGTGATTGTTTTCATAATCAGCGAGCCGACTAGTTATATTTTTAACAAATATCATCAAATGTTCATAAATGCGTATTTTGTTGCGGTTAATATTAAGATTTTATTTTTTAAGGAAATTATGCTACGAAAAATATGATGGACTTCTTATAATAAATGAGTAAAGCATACGAGATACAATAATATGGAGACTGTAGATCGTGTGCCCACCAAGTTAGAAAAAAACCATTTACCGACCGCTTGTCAGATTTTGTATTTGTATTCTCTCTTACTCAATACATTTTGCTTTTAAATGATATGAATTTTCTCATTAAACATCATGTCGTAATACAATGTATTACCGTGAAAACTAGCCTTTAGATGCAAAAGTAAAATGATTTTTACCATTTGGAATAGGCTACTTTATAAGACCCGGTAGGCTAGCTGGTAGTGAGCTAGTTTATCAGCGCCGGGGTTGCGGGTTAGATTCCCGCCAAAGACTCTGGTTTCTTTCCTGCAGACAAGCGCAGAGCTTCGCGGGGTTTAGCTTAGGGAATTAAAAAAAAAAAAAAAAAAACTAAATCGGCTTACTTTCGATATAAGTATTTGTAAATGACATCCTAATTTAATGGTGACACTCTTTTTATGAGATGATGATTAACTTAATTAACAATACTAGTGTATGCCCAGTGGTCAAAAATCGACCATAATTATTTATGCAAATATGTATGAAAAAAACATACATACATACACATTAGTATATATGAACTTATTTGGAGCTGTTTGGAGCATCTGCTTTTTTCGTCTTATTGCATTGATTTAGCGAGGGAGCAACCTCGGGTCAACATAAAGACTTAAGTCCCTGAATGTTTAATTTAATTTTGTTAGTTATATAATGCAACAAAAAAAATCAGAAAGTACCAACTGAAAAACAAAAAAGTACCAAAAAGTCTAAAGATTCTAAATCACTCTGCCCTCTGCATGTATAATTTTATGTTTCTGGGTTCAGTGTTAATAAAAATTCAAAAAGTACCAGTTAAAGAACGAAAAAGCACAAAAAAAAAATCCTTACAGATTCTCGTTAACTCTGGACCATACATGTTTAATTTTATGTTTCTAAGTCCAATATAAAACAAAAATTAAAAAAAGTACCAGACGAAGAATATAAATTTAGCAACATTTTTCATCTTATATGTTCTCATTCACTCAGGACCCTGCACCTATAATTTTATGTTTCCTAGGCCCATTTTCACAACTTACCGATAGCTAAAAGAATACTTTAACCGGCCTTATCAAAAGTGTTCCATTATTTAAACTTTACTTTAACATAAAGTGAGCGATAAAGTTGATTACGGTTCGTCCTACCTGGTAGGTTAAAGTAAAGTTGTAATAATGGAACACTTCTTATACGGTCGATAAAATACTACCTTTAGCTATCGGTAAGTTGTGAAAACGGGCCTAAGTTAAATATTATAAAAAATTCAAAAAGTACCACATGCAGCACGGAAAAGTAAAAGAAAGAAATTGAATTTCCTGTATTTCCCCTTTTTGATATTTTTTTCTTCTGAAGTCTGAGCCCATAAAGTTTTGTAAAAAAAGTACCAAAAATAGATACAATTTTCACCCCTTAAGCATTCGAATATTGAACCAATTGTATTATAGTACTTTAAAGATAATTGCGAATGTGATATAATTCTTATTTTTATGATTATTGGTTTAACAGATAAGTGGAAAAAAAAATTCTAAAATATAGGTTTTACCCGTTTACTACCCAAAAGAGCTGAATTTCAAAAAAAGTATCAGAAACTTCGTCCGCTTATGTTTTTTTTAAAGAACAACGATAAGTATTAATTGTTTTTTGTGTCTCTTTAAGTTTAAGAGATAAAATCCCTTCTTAGCGGAGCGATTTGACGAAAGACCAACCAACCTCCGTTCCAAATTATAACTATTAAGCTTTTTTAATAATATTCATGATCGCACAGCCTAAAGATCATGAATATTATTAAAAAAATTAAAAAATAAAAAAAAAAAAATTCTATAACTTCCGAAATTCTTATAAAGTTTAATAAGTTCCTATAAGTACAAGATTATCACATGATAACGTAAAACATTGTTACAAATCTTATCTTATCTTCTTACCCCCATATTCATAGCAAGTTTCCTATGAAAACTGGTTCAATAAACTTTTTACAAATCAAAAATAGTTTTTATGAATGTAAGGGATTCTCTATTGAACATGTTTAAAAATACAAATAATTTAACAAGATTTTTAAAAAGTTTGTTTTTTTTTCTTATCACTTTTTAAAATTTAAATAATTTACCACTAGAACTAATTCATTTAAAAATATTAACAATAAGACAATAAATTCAAAGACAAATTTTGAAGATTTCTTCTTAAACTTTTTTTATTTAATTTTTACAACAACTGACCACCAATAAAATGCAGTCTGCCACATTAAATCTGTTTCAAAAAAAAAAAAAAATACTAAGATATCTTGGAAAATAATCTAATGCAACAACTCAGCCATTCGATGGTTGTAACGGATACAAATATCAACAGAATTCTTGAATTTATAACTCAATGTCTGGTATCCATTAGATAAAAGAGGTTTTTGAGAATTTATTTTTTATAAATAAAAGTTTTAAAGTTCCACAAATAATTTGACTAGAAAATATTGAAAGTTATGTTGATGACTTTTAAGATAAAAATAACTGGTATTTAAAAAAAAAGAAATTGTGGAGAAAATCAATATCAGTTACAATTTGTAAGAAACTGCTTACAATCTATTTTTCACTAATCAATACTTTGTGTCAATATATTTGAAAATAATAATCTTAATAAGATCGGTTTATTGAATCAATAATATGACCTCCAAAGGTTTTGTATAATTAACTGTTTTTTTGTTGATTATCTGGTAAATAAATTGTATTTGTTTTTAGAAAAGAATCTATATTGGTTAAGTTCAGCTGATTGATTTTAAGACTATAGAAAACAACTAGAATAGAAAGACAAAGAGAGTAAAAAAACACCAAACTTAGCTGTTAAAAAATCTATAATTGTATTTTCTTTGTCCCAATTCACACACACGCTACGAAATTAACGTTGTATCACGAAATGAAATAAGAAAGATAATTGTCAAAATACTGAAAATTACGAATAAGAAAATAAAATGTATATGAAGGGGACATCAAGCTCGTTTCTGTCCCCTCGTCTCTCTCGCCTATAAAGTAGCAAGCTGCAGTCGTATTCTGTAATTCGCTACAGCTAAATTTCTATCGCTAAAATTCTATAAAGCTGATTTAACGATTTTTGGCTACCGATGACATTCTGTTAAATTTGGCAATGCCATAAAATTTAATTCGCCGCAATTTTAGCTTTAAATGTCATCCCTAAAATTTTTAAATTTTGTATTCTCTAAGGCATTTAAGCGATCGAAATTTAGCTTTAGCTAAGGAAATTACAGAATAAGGCTGCTGATCAATAAGACTCGCATCGTATAAATTGGGACTTTGTTGTAACTTCACACGTACGAAATTTGGAATTAAAGTTTAATTTTTATTTTTAGAGCGTTTCTTCTCTAGTCATTTTTCTATGTTTAAGAAATATCTGTGTTGCCGGAATCCAAATTCAATTCTACACAGACAGAGGTTCAAAATTATCCAAAATCTTAAAAATTACGCAAAACAAATTTTGTGCTTAATGAAAAGCCAGGCTCATTCAAAACAGCCGTATGAATCAGTGTTGCCAGTGAAATTTCGAGAAAGATACATTTTAGTTTCCAAAAAGATACATTTTTTCCCAAAAAGATACGTTTTGAAAAAAATTTGAAAATCCATTTTTAACGTTTAACATTTATTAACATAACATATTTATTTCATATTTAGGGTGCGTGTGAAACGGTAGCAAAGTACTCATGGTAATAAAATTTTGACACTGTTGAGGTGACTGAAATTTCACTAGCCCTAGGGGCTAGTATTAATTTTGACATTAGCGTAGAAATTCTTGTCAATTTTAATTCACCATAGAACTTTGCTACCGTTTCACACACACCCTTCAATGAATATTGTAAAGAAAAAATTTCGTATAAATTCATTTTTATATTTATTTAAGTCATAAATATTAGGTACATATGTAATTTTTAAAAAATACAGTAATCAAACTTTTAAATTAATTATATGTGACTATTTTTGGATGTTATCAAAACAAATTCATTTTTGTAAAAATTAATATACGAGTTAAGGCGTTTATAAAGGGTGGTTAAATTGTAAAGGCCGATGTTGAATGTGAACCACACCTAAACGCCAAGTTTTTTTCCGAATTTTATTTGACATTTCTCTATTTCAGACTTACTCAATTTGAACCATGGAGAGATACACAATCCAACAACGTGTTAAAGTTATCCAGACTTATTATTAAAATGGATGATAAATTTCGAAGAAAATCATCTTCAGTGATGAGGCACATTTTCACCTCAGTGGATTTGTCGATAAGCAGAATTTCCGCATTTGGGCGAATAATAATCAAGAGTGATTGTCGAAAAACCAATGCACCCACAAAGTGTGATTGTTTGGTGCGGTTTATGGGCTGGCGGCATCATCGGGCCGTATTTTATCCAAAATGAGGCCGGTCAGGCAGTTACTGTGAATGGTGTTCGCTATCGTGCGACGACAACGAACTTTTTATGACCCGAATTGGAAGATATGGGTGTGGACTACATGTGGTTTTAACAGAACGATGCCACTTGCCACACAGCTAACGAAACAATGGCTCTTTTGCGCGACAAATTCAATCGCCGTATTAAATCACGTAATGGCGATGTCAATTGGCCGCCAAGATCATGTGATTTGACACCGTTGGACTTTTTTCTTTGGGGTTATTTGAAAGAAAAGGTGTACGTCGATAAGCCAGCAACAATTCAAGACCTAAAGGATGAGATAATTCGGCACATTAACGGCATAGAACCTCCATTATGCCTCAGGGTCATCGAAAATTTGGACCATCGGATGGAGGTGTGCCGCCGTGGTCGCGGCGCCCATTTGGCCGATATTTTTTTCCATACATAATTGAGTAATACCAATATATCATAATAAAATAAAATTACAATAATTTCCTAAATAGTTTGTGTTTTATTCAAAATCAACATCGGCCCTTGAAATTTAACCACCCTTTACTAAGGCGATTATATTAAAAAGTTCATATAAATTTCCTGAAAATTAAAAAGATGTTCCTCAGAACAACTTCGCACTACTAGTAATCATCGATTCAGGTGGATCGTATGTTGCAACCCCTTAATGTTTTCTTTCACCATTATTAAAGCTGCTATCAACGCGAATTCAAGGAAGGGTCAAGTCAACATGTGGTGTTTTTTTTTCGGTGGTCGACTTGTCAAAGTGTGTATGCAAACTAATTTTTTATGTAAACTAACCTTTTTTTACTAGCAATATTTTTGACAATTCGACCACAGAAGCAGTGTTGTTGTAGAGTTGACCTCACCTTCTAGTCAATGCACCTTGGCTGCTATTGTATTAGTATTGAGTCGGTTACGATGATCAGTCTTAATAAGTTTTAGTTGGCTAACAATTCTCGAACGTTTTGTTTCTGTACATTTTGAGTACAGATTCAAAAGATACGAAAAATGTCAGGATTATACATGGTACCTGAAGTAGTCAAAAGATACGAAAAATGTATCTTTCGTATCCTAACGGCAACACTGGTATGAATATAAAATAGATAGATAATCCAGCATAGCTCTTCGCTCTCTCTCTCTCTCTCTCTCTCTCTCTCTATCACTGATATTAAACCTTATTAGTGTTGCCATAACTGATTGATGAGAATAAGCCAAAACTTCAAAATAGATATGTTAAAATCGGCTGATAAGATTAAAACATAAAATTTTTTATTTATTAAAAATGTGTTAAATTTGTAAAAAATCAAATATGCTAAAAATATGCAGAATAAAAAAGGAATTTAAATATATATTTCATTAAAAATTTTATTTAAAACAAAAATTATTATATAAATATTCCGAAAAACGAAAAAGTAGCAATGATTTAAAAATAGTATATATAGTTAGTTTGTTTGAAACAAAATTTGCCAAAAAATTCTGCTCTTCAAAAAGTAAAAATATGCTAAAATATCTGCTTTTTGACAAGGAAATATGCTAAAAAGCAGTTAGTCTAGCAGAAAATATGCTAAATTGTGACGATATCGGTTTCTTGGACTCGGTATTGAAAACTCTATATAACACCCACTGCTGCATGCCGCAGTCGCCCTAGTGAATCTTCTGTAATTATTTGTATATTATTTATGTTTATGTATATGGTACGAGATTAAAAACAAAGTTTTTCCTCTTCTTCCTATTTAATTAAACTTGCAGAGATTCATTGTTGATCTTAATAATACAAAAACTTTAAAGTTGTTTTAAAGATCGATACATATTTAGCCAAAGATTCTTATATAAACACCGCAAAAATGCCTTCAATCTTCAATTATTTTCAATTTATAAACTTATTTATGTACTTCTAGATATGTTTTAAAATTAATAACAGATTTTGGAATTTTAATGAGTTTTAATTAGATACTTTTAGCACACCATCTGTAAAAGTTTTTCCCCAACATTCCCATTAATTTGCTTAACCTGTGAATTGTTGTTGGTTGTGTCATCCAGACACATTTAGAAAACACTGTTTACACCAAATGAAATGGAACATAAATTATTTTAAAGATCACACAGTTCACTCGGTATCATTAGAAAGAGTGACATTTGATATTTTAAGTGCATGTGTCAGCGCATTCAAATTTGTCAATGGCTTAAGATTTATTTCATATACATTTTTTTAAAATAAATTTCTACTGATTGAAGGTGAATCAAAACAACAAAATGCTATCTGATCGGGCCTAATTGTTAAAAAAAAATTAAATTTTAAACTTAAAAAATGTTTTTTTGTAGGATTTTTTGGTGGGTGTATTGACAGATAATTTTGATTGATGAAGTTTTTATATTTGTTATTTGATAGAGTTTTTCTTGAAAGACTTTTATTTACATTTATTAAATAAAATAATTTTTTTTGTAAATCGCTTTTCTTTTAGAACAAATCTTATCTTAATTGACACACATTCACCTGATACTTTTTTGAATTCTTTATAATCGTTAGGTATTTAAGGGGTTTTAATTTCAAGTTTTAAAATTCTAAAATTAAGTTTCTTATTTTTTTTCTTTTATTAAATGATATTTAATGGTGATGGGTTTTAATTGTTTGGTCATGTTTACACATGTTATCGCATTTGGAAATAACAAATACAATAAATATTTAGGAATATTACAAGAAACTAAACAAATTAATGCTGAAATTTCAAATGATAATTGATCGTCATAAAATTGTTAACAATAATTTTTGGTTATTTTGTAACTGTATTGAATTTAAAACGAAAAATGACTTCTCTGTCTTGACAAACTTTGTACATTATTGCTTTTGAAAGCTCATAAATAGATAAGTGTTGTTTTTAAGCACGAAAGAACTTTGCTGTCAAACTAACTGTCATACTGCGATCACTTTTTTCATCCATGATTAGTACACTCTAACAAATCATCATGAAAATATTCAAGCTTGAACAACGCTACGAAATTATCCCAACTTATTAAATCAGTCATCGATTCACGCAATTTGTAAACTTCTTCGATGTAGACGTCTTTGCTATTTTTATGGCAAGCATAATCGTCCATCCGATCTAGTTTGTTAATAAACAAAGTTGTACAGACCCTACAGACTCTATTTATTAAATCCAGAAAAATACACCGTTTGGTGGCATCATCGAACCTTATTTTATCAAAGTGAAGACGGAGGTTACGTTGGGGTCATCGTTATTACACCATGATCATTGAATTTTTGTTTGAAAATCTAACTGACATTGATCTGGGCGATCAATACGGCAACTGCAACCACCCACTAATTGAAATGAAAATTTGGCGATAAGTCAATTTCGCGAAATGGATGAATAACAAGATTAAACACATCTCGATTATTTTCAACGCTTTATTCTGATAAACGAGCAACAGTTTACGCCTTGGTGGATGCCAGCATTGTTTATGTTATTCATGGCATTGCTCGAAATAGAGGCTAGGCCCAAAATTGGACATCTAGAATGCGTTTCGTCAACAGCCGCAGTGCGGTGCTTATATGCCCGAAATCATTTTAAAATCTTAATGGTTTATATTGTTCCTTTTTTTATACCCTTCACCGAAGTAAAAGGATATACATAAGTTTGTAATTTCTACAATATTGATCTTAGATCCCATAAAGTATATATATTATGTGTCCTTATGATTTGCGAAGTTACTCTGTCAAAGTTTGCTATTAAAATTCAGCCAGATCGGTGCACAAAGGACTGAGATATGAGCAAAAAACCACGATTGCCTCTAATTTGACTCATAAATCCCTTGTTGTTGTTTTTATTTCTTTTTTCTGAGATTGAAGAAGTGGGCGAGGCACAAAATCAATTAAAATGGATAATCATTCTGAAAAGCAAATTTCGATCTACCAAAGGGTCAAATACAATTTGGTTTAAGGGTTGATGTTTGACTATTGATGTCAGCTGATGGCTGCGAGTGTAAGACGGCAAATCCATCTGAGGAGATCGAGTGGTTGCGATCGAAACATGTCATGGTAGCCTTCCGGCCAGGGTTCGAGCCCCGGCCACGGTCAAGTATGAAAGATTATCAATAACAATTTTAATTAATTTTCATGTTGTAAAAATTCCTTTCTTCATAAAAATAATTAAATGAAAATAAAATTTGATGAACTTAAGCCTAATTAAAAATGTGGATTAAAAACCATAAATAGTTCAACAAAATAACCACAATACTAATAATTGTTTTTTTATTTTTCAAGAACAGTAAAAGAGAACAGTTTTCCAAATTTGATACACATATGGGCATTTCCGTCAAAAGGTCCACTGGGACCGAAAATTTAAAAGTTATAAAAAGCTTATTATTTTACGATATTGTTATAGAGAAATACTTAGATATTACTAATTTTATAAATTTACGCACCAATTTGTTCACTTAGATAAACAATCAGACTGCAAAGTTGTGAAAACGTAATTTCTTATTTGTGAGAATATTTTATTGCATGTTTTCTTTAATATTATCTTCCTTAAAAGAGGTGATATTTATTAAAAATTATTCCAAAAAAATTTTCTTACATGGTCTGTAACCTAAGGAAGAGTTCGAAGAGAAATATGTTATTCGGATTAACGGTAAATTTTTATTTTTTTTTAATCATTATTCAGTTAAATTATTATGGAAAAAATGTCACGTTCGAAATTTCATGTATCGAACCAGATTTTAGCGTAAAGAAAAAAAATATAGAAGATTTTGGAATCAAACCAATGACATTTTTTGTTGTTTAAAATGTTATTGCGTACGACTGTCACGTTCAATACTTTGGAATTACCCATATCTGGGTAATTAACACACAACTTAACAAAAAATATGGGCGGGATTAGATATGTGGGCGTGGCATCTCCCAAAAGAGACATTATATATTTCTGCAGATCTGTAAAACGCCAATAGGCAAAATTATATTAGGAACAAGCATCTTGGTTACCAATGCACAACATCAGACAAAATGTGGGCGAGATTGAAGAAGTTATCGTGGCACTTCACTTACAAGGACATTATGGATCTCTGTATATTTGTAGAACGGCAAGATCCAAAATTTCCGAACTAAGCACAAGCATATTCATTATAAAAAGACAACATTCGATAAAATGTGAACGGGATTAGAGAAGTGGACGTGGCTCAAACTTGATTTACTTATATCTAAAGAACGGTATTTATATAACCTTCTTTTATTATTGCACCATGGTGAAGGGTATTGAAGATTCGGCAAAGCCGAATAAAGCACTCTAATTTGTTTTTTTAAAGGGGTTTTATTATTATTTAGCGGAAGTAAATTATTATGATAAACAATTTCTTGTTTCGCTTTTAACATACGTTTTATATTTTACCGTAAATATTGTTTTTTCTACTTGATTTAATATTTACACTATGAGCAAAAAAAAAATATATCACATTTATATCTATGAAGATAATATGGGGGTTCACTTCAAACAACAATTGTTAGGACTAAGCTTCAGAAGTACCAACTCTCTTGATATATATTTGAAAATGTTTTTAACGTACCTCATTTGCTGTACAGCATTGTGTATTTTGAAATAATAGGTTTTTTATTCAATGATTTAAAACGCAGACGTAATAAATATTCATTGTCGTATCATATAAAGCTATGTTCACCACCTATTAAATATTTGACGTCCTACGCGTAACCAATAGTTTTATTAAAAAATTATTTGCTTTTGGAAAAAGTTTGGGTAGATCAAACATCATTTAACAGTTTCTAAATTACATTATACAATTCTTTTCTCACAAATAAAGTTTAGTAAATCAATAGAAATTGATAAGAACGAAGCTAAAGTTTGATCAATTTACTGGTCACGCTTTTTTTTGTCAAATATTTGTTAGGTCTGAACGTACCACCAATCAAAATTCAAATTTGGTTTGTTTCTATTAAAATGAGTTAGATTTTGACGATTTTTTGGTTTTCAGTTCATTTCAACCGATTATTTTTGCGATGAAGATTGTTTTGCTGCTTATGGTTTAAGATCACCAAAAACTTTTTCAAGTTTTTCTGAAAAATTCATTGCTATCGGCTCCATACTGGTAGTTCGGGGGTTTTTTAGAGCCATACAACTTTTTTTTAAAAATAAATTAAATGAAATGACTTTATTAGAACACAAATTTCATGGAATTTAATCTTAAACAATTATTCCTGACATGTGGCCTCCGCGATTGCGCCCTACGAACGCCATCCCATCGGGCCAATTTCGCACCATTTTTTGAGCAGCATTTCGTCAATAGTGATTTTTATGGTCCAAAGGCCGTTTTTGAAATCATAACAATCCTCATGCGACTCCTTTAAATCCCGAAAAAATCACTGTAAGGCTGCGGTTTATATGCCGAAGGCGTCATTCGCCCAGTCTGGTTTAACTTCCAGTTGATTCTTAGCTCATTTAACAAACACACGTCTCTGCCACTGAATTTAGATAATAGATAGATTATGGGAGTACCTTAATCTGAAAATGCAAGCAGTATAATCCCTTTCAAGCTCACCCCGCGAAATCTTTCCTGCGCCGACACATGGCTCCTGGTTAACGGTTACTATCTCACCTGTTAAGACAAGTACTCGCAGTTAAGCAGCCAAATCTGCTTTAGAGTGCTAAATATTGATTTAAAAGAGGACGGAACTAGCCACCTATCACAAAATTCAACAGAGATTAAATATGACACCTTAGCAAACAAATTAATTTTGATTTAAAAAATAAAAAAAGACTTTTAAAATTAATACAAAAGCATAATAAACATTGTCCATCTCTGGGTAGTGTGTAAAATGTATGTACATATTAAATTCGTCTTTTCTAAAGGATAAGACCCTTGATAACATTTTCCATTGCTAAAGCGAAATATTTTAATTTTTTAAAGCTTAAACAAGTAAAATAGTGAAATTAAAAACTTTTCTTTTTTAAGATGTTTGAAAAAAAAAAATTCAAAATCATTATAAATTTTCCAAATAAGATGTTTTATTTGCTGTTTAAAAGGAACACCCCTGATATAAAATAAAATACGAACTGAAATAGACATTTGTCACTAGTCATATCTTTACAATAGGCGACAAGTGTATATGAATTTTTAACACTCACTTGACACAACCGCATAATGTGTCAAGTTCGTTTTAATATAATAACGTATTTTCAAACAAATTAAAAAAAAGAAACAAATATTAAATTTAGCTCAATGTGATGCTGTGGTTTATGTTGCTGTTGCATGTAGACAAGTATGTAACACAAAACTGAACGCATATCGGTGAAATTTAGATAGCAAATAAAATCATTGTGTGCAAAAGATAAGCCACAGAGTAAAGAGATACTTAAAAAAAATACTTAAAAGATTTAAAATAAAAATGCAATGATACATACCGTTTTATGTTAAATCAAGCCAGCAACAGTTAAAAAAAAGAGTTGAGAAAATATTGCAGAAACTTTTATTTTGTAGAAAAACATATGCAAATTCCGTTTTCTAATGATGCTGCTCAACTTGCTCATACTCACTTCATATTGTCACATCAAGAGACGTTATTAACGTTGTGGGATACAGATTGTTTGAATTTCAAACATCCACACAGTAACGATCCGGCGACCGATTAAGTGGCATGATTGAGTAAAAATATGTTTATGCTTGTGTGCATCGAATAAGTCTTTTTGTTTAAATTCTGTCCAATTAACCTAATGGAAATGCATTACAGAAATAAAAAAGTTTTAATGTAGACAAAAAAAACGATAACTCCCTGTGCGCTTAGATACAAATTTGATTATCGGTTTTTAATGTTTTTAAATGGTGTATTTTATAACATTAAAGAAATAATATTTGCAGCAAACCTACAAATTGTTAAGACATTTTAAATTTATAAATGATTTCAACAGAGGCCATCAGCATAAACATAAATATTTGTAGGTATCTGTGAGATACAAATCTAGACACAAGAATTAAATGTCTACAAACAATTATTTTTATGTAGAATTTTTATGTTTTGTTTTTATTTTTTGTAAAAATAACAACCAACAGTACAAATGTACGTAGCTAATTTTTATTGTAAATATTTAAGTGTATCTGTCTGCCACAAAAGGGCATAACATTGCAAAGCCATTTTTGTATTGTTGTTGTTTCAGTTATTGCTATTTAACTTAACTAGACTGTGGCCCTGATCATGAATAATTTAACAATCAAAGACAATGAACCTTAATAAAACAATTTTCTTTAAACATCTTTTTGCTTCTTCCAATTTTATTGGAATTTTATTTGTTGCTCCCTAGATTTATATTAGCAGTTTACTCTGCTACACATTCATTTGTTTGCAAAAGAAGAAGAATATGTCATGCAGGTACTGATGATATTTGCAATAAAGATCTTTGAGAGAGAAAAAAAAATTTCAAGTTTTATAGTTGTGGTAGCAATAGTCAGACGTATCTTCATATTTATATTTTTGCTATTAAGGCGGTCCTTATTTCTTGTCATACTGATCTTATTGGTACAAACAATTCCTTGCTATTTGATGGCAAAAAAAAAACACTTTTTCAAAAGTTTTGTTTTTGTGTTACCCTTCCACTCTTAGTTGGAGTTGGAGAAATCCGAAAACTTCATTAGCCCTCTTAGTTGGATGTTTGGCGCATTCCTAGTTGCCTGCTCCTGTTATTTTCTCCAGTGGATGTAACATCAAGTAGTCGAATGTTTTAACTACATTTCCAAAGAGGAACAACACATTCCGCGTCGGAAACATCTTTAAACAATATAAGATCTTTTTAATCTTTTTAATTAAGAAAGGAATTTTACAACATAAAATTAATTAAAATTTTTTGATAATTTTTCACACTATTCTGCTCACAATTCTCATGATTGTGGACACATTTGGTCGATTATGTTGACAAATAAAACAACGAGGTGCACGAAATGCATTTTGATTTGAACGCCCATTTTCATAAAAGGCTTCAGCAATCTTAACGCGCTGCTCAATTGTGTACCCTCCATGGTTGAATTTGTTTAAAACTGAAACAAAGAAATGTCAAATGAAGTTGGTCAAAAAACTTGACGCAAAGCTGTGACTTATAATTAACATCGTGCATTATGGTTGGACCAACCTTTACAAAATGTAGAAAAGCTAAAAAATATTTAACCCCTGATTGTAATTAATCTCAGTGTTTAGTAAGAAAATCGGTGTTAAGTACTCATAGTATATCAAAAATGTATTTAATTTCTTATTAAACAAATATTTGATAAGCAATTGTATCAGCTGTTTCCTTTTTAAATCAAACGATAACAAATTTTCAAGACAGGGGATTTTTCACTCTCCGGTGAAAAACTTAGAAATAAGCAAAAAGGTAAAACTAATAAAGAATTGTTTTATATAAATCATATCATGAAAGAAGACAATTTTGTTATTTTATTATATATTTTTTTTTGATTATATTTACATATGTATGTATCTTTGCCATTTGCGTAACTGTAACAATATTACCATCGACGGTGCCGTGGAAGATAATCCAACGACATCAAATGCCGAACTTGGTTCAATGGAAAAATACATAAAGAGACAGCGGTTGTTCTATAGAAGAAATTGTATGCAGGCTGAAGATGGTAGGTCTGCACAGGCTTTTCCAAAATCCAAAGTAATATCGGATTATTTTAGAATTAAGGGTTTTGCGATGTGTTTAAATAATACATACAACGATATGAAGATAAGATGAAAAGTTTTACGCCTCAAAAAAATAAGAAGTCAAAGCGGATTTGAGAAAAAATAAAGACGAAAATGGAAGATTTTCCATAATTGTAGATAAATGGACAAAATAAGTAACTTTTTTGTAAAAAAAAAATTATTATTCGTTATTCTCATCGATTAATCGAATAATTTTTTAGGCTTAATCGTTTGATCGAACGAACAAAAACAATTATTTGAATTATTCCAACATAGTTGAAAGGCGAATAATTGACAACTCTACTAATTATCAATATAAGATCATTTAAACGTATTACAATAAATTTAGAATCAAGAAGCCAAACGCCGATTATGGTTTTTTGAAACTATTCTTTCAAAGTATAAAACTAAAAATAATTTGTGATACATCGAATTGTGAATAAGGATGAATAAGGATAAAGCGCAAATCGCAAATTTAAAAGTGTATTTAACAATCAAAGTCATAATCAAAGAAACATTTATATTTGATCAAGACATTCTTCTTCTTTATTTGGAATCAATAAAAAAAACAGAGGAAAAAAACTCAAATTTTGTACCTTTAAATCCGAATCCTACTCTAACTTTGATGCTAAATGTATGAGACTGCTCCTTATTTGACTTTAAGCTCTTTTTTAATGCAGTGCATTTAAATTGGTTAAATATAGCTAGAAAATTAATCTGTAAAAATTTATAATCGATATGTTAATTTTAACACGTGGCGCATTGAGGTTTAATTTAGTTATTTACATATCGCTCATTTTCTGCAAGACCGGCATAAATCAAAAAAATCCATTTCGAGATAAAAGCATTTAAAGTTTTTGATTTACTCTAACTACTTAGAAAAAAAGACACATTCTCTTCAAACTGGGAAAGTATAAAAGATATAAAGATGAATTTAATACACAATATAAAGAAAAACAAAGCGAACAATTCTGCATCTCTAACTCCAAAATTTAATTTTTTGAGTTCGGCCGGTCTTGCAGCAAATGAGCGATATGTTAAGTAGAATGGTCCTTATTATTAGACTTCAAACTTTCAAAGCAGACCCTCATTTTTATTTTTTGTTTTGGAAAATATTAGAAAATTTTTTTAATTTATTCTCCCGAAAATTTTTGGAGTCGGAGTCGCGAGTTTTTGTCGATACTCCGACTCCGGTACAAAATCCTCAACTCCGACTCCACAGACCTGCCTTTAAAAGTACTATTCGGAAAACTACAGACAGAAAGTTTTAGAGCACTGCAAATTCAAGTTTTGAAAAACATGCGCCACCTTAACGCCTTTTAATTTTCACATCTATTGTATTGTTACATCTTTAGCTTTTGAATAATCCTCCAAATCTTTTATTGCAAATCAAAAATAAACACACACTTGTTTGCTTTAATATCTTTTATGGTTCCACTTTGATAGTAACACAGTTTACCATTTACAAAACAGTTCTATCCCAGGGCTACGATCTTTACTTTACAAAGTCTCACGTTGCTCTACTCACTCAGAGCTACAACTTGCCTTGATTTTTTTTTAAATTTTAGGCGTCTAGCAATTTCTTGAACCTTCACCGGACTTTAAAACTGTTATTTTAATAAGACGAATCTATCCAACATTAAATTCTTACTGGAATAAGCCGTACAAAGGTGTTAACACTGCTACTGCTCACAATGTTCTTATACTAATACAAATTACAATTAAAACGTATCTATAAGTTAACTTACACTGTGCAACATTTTGGAATTCATCGTGTGCAAACTTTTTCTCGTGTGGATTTTCTCAAAGTACTTATCGAAACCAACAAAGCCCTATTTGGGTCTTGCTAGGATTAGCTTCCATTCGGATTCAAACTTGATTTTTCCGAAGAACATGTAATTTTTCTCACGCTATGTCTCTGAAACCAGTTGGCATCATGTTATTACATTTTCGCCACAATTGTAGCTATAGACTAGGAGAAAAAAGTGAAAATATGTTAACGACAGCTTTTAAGCTATCGAATGGCACTTCGAAAGAAGGTTTTCGATCTACTACTACTCGTTATCTAATACCAAGATCTACAATTTTAGAAAACGAGTAGATTGTGATTTCGAGTTAGGCGATCTCATTCGATGACGAATTCGACGTTTTGGCCCCAGTATTTTGAATTTTTCCAAAAATCTATATAAAAGCAAGTTTAATAATAAGTCTTTCTCAATGCATTCTAATTTGCAATGCAACAATTTAACGTAATCCGAAACGCAACCGTGCAAACTCTGACAAAGTACGGCATTTTTAAATTTATCTGCTTTGATTTGATGATAATGATTTGCAGTATTCGAAAGTATAATTGCTTGATTGAAAGTGGGGGTTTACACTATGAAAGTTTTTTTTCGAAAGTCTGAGTTTATTGGTAAGAGAGGAGAAGAGAATATGGCATGTTTTCTTCCCCTTTTACTAAGAAACTCAGACTTTCTTAACCCTCTCATGCCCAATGTTGCCTTTAGGCAACATTGTAGTTAATTCGGGGGTTTTTGCATTATGTAGCTTAATGTGTTGCAAAAGCTAACGGCTATTTTTCAGTAGGCGTTCGCAATAGAGTGAATTTCTGAAGTTTGTGTTAAAAAAATTGTGCTGATACAAAAATTTGTTAAAAAACATTAAAATGATTGTTTCATTATAAAACCAAGTGAACAATATAAATTAATAAAGGTAAGAGTGTTATTTAAAAAAAAACCCCATGAAAAAAGTGTATGGTTTGTTTATAGTAATTTTTTAAAAGTGCTGTTGCCTATAGGCAACATTGGTCAATTGTGGTACATAATTTGAAACATTTTTTTTTTTAACAAATGAACAAATAAAGATGCGTCCTAGAGGTTTAACTCAGGCTAAAATTAAAAAAATTGTTGAAATTAGCTGGGATGATTCTGAGGATGATGAAAATAAAGAAGGGGAGCAGGAAAGAATGGCAAATTTTGAAAATTTCATCGAACAGACATTGGAAAGCCTGAAATTGGTTTGATAGAGGAAATACTTAGCAAAGGAAATGAGTGCAAGAGATGGTGCCGAAAAAGAAAAAGTTTGTAAATATCCCCCGACCAGGTATAGTTGATTGTTATAATAAACATATGGGAGGGGTTGAGCTTGCTGACCTGCTCCTAGAGTTATACAAAATCAACCACCGATCAAATAAATGGTATATGCGCATAGTATACCGGTGTATAAATTCCTCTGTGGTCAATAGTTGGCTATTGTATCGCAGAGACCTCAAATACACAGATGGCGAAGTAAAGCATATACCACTGATAAAATTCCAGTTAGAAAATGCTAACGAGCTTATGAACGCAATTCAGACATCAGTTTTTCCAAGAAAAAGAGGGCGACCATTATCACTCCTTTCAACGGTGGAGACATCGCCTTCGTCACTATGATCATCGCCAACTCTTTCGACGCCCTCTAAACCAAGCACCTACAGAAGAATATGTTTTGCAGAACCTGCAAAAGTCACACGTTTTGAGAACATGGGCCACTGGGTGGAATGGGGAGGGAAAAATAGGTGCAGACTATGCCACATTGGTTATCCGAGATCCAAATGAAGCAAATGTAATGTTCATTTATGTTGCAACCCACAAAAAAATTGTTTTGTATAATTTCATACTTAAACTTCAATAAAAATTCATTAAGAAATAATTTAAATGTTTTTTTTTTACCACCACAATTGCCCATTGTTGCCTATAGGCAACATCCTGTAAGTAACGAACAATACACCCAGGACTTCGAAATTTTTATCAGTTCATAATTGAGTCTATAGTAATACAAATCTGAACCCAAAAAATTTTTAGCCCCGCCCATATTAATTCGGGCATGAGAGGGTTAAAGAAAACTTTCACTGTGTAAACCAAACAAACACTAAAGCAGACAGCCTATTTAAAAAAAAAATTAAAGCCTTCCTATTTTTCCAGTCAGAGGTTTTTAACAAAAAAAAAATTTTTAAAAAGAAAAGAACACAACTCAATAGATATCCTTTAAGGCAGAATACAAGTTACTAAGATTTCGTTCTTTTAAAAGCAAGAACAAACAAAAATAACAATAAAAAAATTTATTTTTTGAACTACCGATAATGATTAAAAGACTACAAAAATGCCTTCTAGTTTTGCAAAAGGGAAGGCATGACAATTGCTTTTTGTTTTTTCAACAAAACAAGAGAACCTTTTCTGTGTTGGACAGATTTCAGGAAAGCGGATAGTAGAACAAGACTTGGCCCTATAAGGCATGTGATTTTAATTGGTACAAAGGAATCCTTACAAGCAAAAATCTCTTACAAATTCTAGGAATTGTTTTTTTCATTTTTTATGATTTATAAGATAATACAGCCAAATACGTTTGTATTTAGAGACAATTTTGTGATTTTCGAAATGTATTTATTATTGTTTCTTATTTAATCTTTTAACCAAATAAAGAAACCCAAACAAATTTTAATGCACTTCTATTTGAATAAAAAAAATTCACATACTTAAATGTTTTGAGTCGTTATAAACATTTTATTTATTGTAAAGAGTGTGTAAAAATGTTTTGGAGTTTCTTTGAACTTCTTGCGTGGGCCTGGACGAGGACAAAAAACGTGTGAGTACGAGTAAATATTTTTTATTACCTTTTTCGATGTTACTTTTCATATCAAACACATTTCAAAAAAACTCATTTGTATTTGGTTTTTATTAAATTTTCCATTCGTTTTTCGATAAGATACTCCTCGCACAGGCAGAAGAAAGTAGTTCAAAGTGTTTATTTTGTAATGATTTCCATAAATTTAAAGACCACACTGACAGTTAATGGAAAATTGAAGTCATAAAAATTAAATAAACTTTTCACTTAACACTTACATCTCTTTTTTCTGGTTAATGCATTTTGTAAATAAAATGAATTAATTTGTAATTGATTAAATTTTGTTCGATTTAATTACAACATGTTGCAAATATGTCGCTGCAAATAGTAAAATTGATTTGGATTACATTTGCTAATTGGGCATTGCTTCTATAACACTGGTCGGCAAACAAAAAGAAAGTCGGGAGCAACTTTGTTATGTGATTTTAATTGACTTTATCGTGCTGAATCCAAGTTTGTTCAGAAATAAATAGAAAACCAGTAAGAAAGTATAGCCTGTCAAGCCCGACCATAGGATATCCTGCACCACAGTATTTAAAAACTTATTTTCGATAGTGTATTGACCCGCCAGGACAAAGGTATTTTATGAGGTAAAGAATCATGTAAAATTTCTTTTTAGCCGAATATTTTTTGGATATCTTCATCTATATGAGATTTGTTTGCCTTTAAATGATTTTAGGATGGGGATTTTTATGGAACATATTTTTATATTTTTATGGAACATATTTATGGTCATGACAATTTTTTGTTAATACCAACATTTATAAATAAGTTATGGCATTAAAACCTATTTTCGGGTTGCGTATCCGTATCAAATATGCACCGATTCCAATGAAATTTGGTAAGATAAGTTTGATTGCAATAAAATAAATTTGGACCAAATTTAATCTAAATGCCAACATAGTAAGATGGTTTATGGGCACAAAGACCCTATTCCAAAAAGAAGCTTGTATTGGGGCTATGTAAAATTATGGACCGATCCGCCCCATTTTCAATGGGCTTGTCAGCCAGACAAACTGTCATCGTTAGTTCGACTCAACAAGTGATTCTGAGTCGATCGGTATACTTAAATGTGGGTATGGTGTTACAAACATAAGCACAAATGCATAATACCCTCTCCACTATTGTGGTGTGGGTATACAAATATAATCACCCCTATCAAGAATAACAAGTGGAGTTTTTGTTCCCATGAAATTTTTATTCCCCTCGAAGGGAAAAAGGCTATCTTGAATCTCCCGTGAAAATTTATCACGCTATCAGTTCTCAGTGAATGTAATAAAAGAAGAAATATTAAAGAAGTAATAAAGAAATTAAATGACGTGGTGTATCGAATCCAGAAATATAAGAGCCCGAGATCAAAAATGAAAGTGGTACATCTAGAACGACTAGCCCATTATGGAAAAGGATAATCTGAGCCTATTCGGTTCGTCCAGAAGGCTTGTGTGGAGGGCAGTGTTACGAAATTAGATTCATCTAAGAATTATTTGTAGTTTTAATTATAAGTTATCTTGTAAATTATATTTTATGTCGTATTGGTGCGAAAAACTGTTTTCATGTTTCCTTCATAAGGAGTTCACATTTTATAGTTACCACTGAATTAAACCATTCGTTTGTAAACTCTGAAATCATTTGCAAAAAAAAGTTGTCCCCTTTATAGAATATATAAGATGGTCTCACAAACTTTCTTCTTGCATCTCAATGTCTAGGCAGTATAATCTCAAAGAACTACAAACAATTTAACGACATTCTTCAATGTTAAAGAACCATAAGACAAGATTAAATAAGATTAACAATTAAAAATAACAACATACATAAATAGAAACTATTTAATAATAAATTATGTTTGAATATCAATAAACAGAAAAAAGATTATTGAAAAAGAGAACAACAATAACAAATGATCGGGTATAATACAACATAAAACATTATTTTATGACAGTCATAAATTTACGAATGTAAACGATAGAAAGATAGAACATGATCATAAAAGTAAAATTTTTATTTTATTTTTTTATTACTTGTACTCGTATTAACGTTGTTATAAAAGCGTTGTTATAATGATTAAAGTCTTGAGGCAGAGTCACCAAAGAGAAGGAATTTATTTCGGACATCAATCCAAGTGCTCTCAAACAGAAGCCTAAAAAAACCCATAAACAAAAGTCAAAGAGTGGAGAATCAAATAGAATTTACTACTGGTTTTCTAAAACAATCTAAAATAATAATAAAAAAGACATGCGGACAAGTCGGCCATTAAAAACGTAGGGAGATTAAATATGGATGCTTATTCACTCATTACACTGTGGAACATTTTTGGGATTTTTGTCTGGGGGGTGAGAAATTCCAAGTCAGGGTGATGGTACTAGGTCAGTATAGTAAAACCCTCAAAGGGTTTGGCGTTCGTATGTGCCAGTTTTTTTTTATGACATTTTAAAGTTTTTCCTTATCTTGATGTTTTTTTGTTTAACATAACTCGAGAACCACTTGTCCGATTTTGCTAAAACAAACTCAAAAATATTTAGAATTACAATTTCTTTAATCCGTTCATATAACGTTTTTCTTTATAATCAACAGTTTTGCCGGTAAAAATAAATTTGTGGAGAAAACAAAAAATTTGTTTGCCTAAAAATAGGCAATATTTATTAAAATAAATTTTAATTTTTAGGCCAAAAAATTTTTTGTTTTCTCCACAAATTTTTTTTTACCGGCAAAACTGTTGATTATAAAGAAAAACGTTATATGAACGGATTAAAGAAATTGTAATTCTAAATATTTTTGAGTTTGTTTTAGCAAAATCGGACAAGTGGTTCTCGAGTTATGTTAAACAAAAAAACATCAAGATAAGGAAAAACTTTAAAATGTCATAAAAAAAAACTGGCACATACGAACGCCAAACCCTTTGAGGGTTTTACTATACTGACCTAGTACCATCACCCTGACTTGGAATTTCTCACCCCCCAGATTGGCTGTTGTACTGTGTTATCAATAGAATTTAAGCTGGCATAGAATTAGTTTTATTTTACATTGACTGGAGAAAATTTAAAGTATAAATCAAATGCTTTTATTTAAATTTCTTTTTATTTTAACACCATCAAGTGTTTCTATTTTAACACAAAAAAAAAAAGAATTTACCTTTCCTTTTTTGGCAATAAAAGGACGTATAAGTATAATAAAAAATGAGACTCTTTCAGCTACCCAGGCAGCTAAAATTCTTAATGAATGATGTTAAGCTGCTTTTGTGCTCGTTTCTACAAAAATAACCCACCCGTATAAGCAGACAGACACTCACTCATTCTTTGATTCTTAAGACGCCGACGCTTAAGATGACTTTTGAAATAACCTTTTTCTCGTATTTTTACTGTATTGTTTGTCTAGTTTCTTTATATTTGTTTTCCTCTCAGCGCTCAGTTCAATTGTATTGTCATGTTATGAGTCATAAATCGATTTCTAACTTGACAGCTTCAGCATTATTATTGGTAGATATTTTTTTTAACTCAATAATAATCATAATGATTATATAAATATCTTTTGATGCCTTTATTCTTTTTTACCTAGATGTTGACTTGAAAATTGTTATAATATAGTTTAAAAAAATGTACTTCTTTAGATTTAAAGAACAAAAATATATCGTTAGCTTAAATGCAAAAAGGCGTAACTAACAAAAATATAATTTTACAGGAAAAGCAAAAAACTTTGTGAAATGAAAACTATAAATCGTCAGCTCATTATTGGTTTGGCGCATATGCCAAAAAGTCGGAGTGGAAAAAAACGACAAAGAAGGTTTACATGAAGATTTCTCCCACTGCTTCCGGCATATGTTTTGAAGAACAATGTAAATTTTTGTTATTTTATAAAAACAGTTAAATTTTTATTTTTTCAATAAATTTTAGAAATTTTTACTATTTACCGTACACGTGATTATTATTTTATTATACAATATTTTTTTCTCAAAGTTTTTCTTGGGATTCTTTTTGTCACTTTATTTTGCTCATGGTCCAATTATTAGGCCTATGCAGAAATACAACAATTAAAAAAACAACATGCACTTTGTGTAAAACATGAAGAAGATATCAAAAACAATTGCTAGAAAAACATTTAATGGAAAAAACACAACTCTACAAAAAATCAGCAGTCGTTTTGCGTAGACCTAGTGATTCGATGATGCTTTTGCTTAAACCGTTTTTTTTTTCTTACGGCAATGAAGCAAAGCAATAGATAAATTAATTTTTAACGTTTTTTATGAAGAATTTGGTGCAATCGCCAAATTGTGGCGTGTAGAGCAAAACAATACTTAAAAAACTTTAAAATAGTTGATATGGAGCAAAATGAATGACTAATATCTCAGAAACCACAAAAAATATCGCGAAACAGGTTTTGGATTTAGAAAGAGGGTGATAAAAAAATATTTTCCTCATACCTCAATCTTTTTTTTTAATAGTCGGTAGGTCAAACCAATAAGGAGCTGACGAAATATGTCAGAAAAACATGCATTGATCAGTCGTCCATAGAATTCTTCAAACAATATTTAAAGAAAACCATTTCATTATATTTTGCTAGAAAAAAATGTCTAATAACGTCGTTCTGTAATCATCAAATTAACACACTTGTAGTTACGTTCATTTTTGATCGCAGAAGTGTAAAATTGTATCAAGACAAGTAGTTTTATGGCATTTACAATAATAAATCAAAAGCACGATTTTAAATGTTTTGTTATTTACGCATTTTTGCATTTTAACCAATGTTGCCAAAACTTGGTGACCAAAAATGGCTAAATTTACGGGGGAAAATGGCTCAAAAATGGCTAAAAATGGGCTAAAAAATGGCTAAAAGTTTTTTTAAATAAAAACATATTAAAATTCAATAACAACACAGAAATAAAACATTTAAAGTTGCTTACGGTGAAATTGTAAGTCAATTTGTTTAATAAGAATAAACGTAAATTAAAATTTTGATAGATATATAAAAATTAAATCATCAATAAATTTGATGTCGTTGTTGTTCATCTCATAGGAAGCACTCGTGCCTATTAGTTTTTAATGATTTGAAGATAAATCCTAATCACGACAACATTTACCCAACCTTTTGAATCCAGATCTACAATTAAAAACAAGTATATATGATACCCTACACCACATGTGAACCTATGTACCAAATTTTGTCAAATAATCTCCAAAGTTGCGACCTGTACTTTGCGCACAAGGTTTACATGGACAGCCAGCCAGCCGGACAAACGTCGTTAGTTTGACTCAGAAAGTAATTCTAAGTCAATCGGTATATGTAAAGGTGGTCTTAGGACCAATATTTAAAGGTGTTACAAATATCAGCACAAACGCATAAGGGTACCACTGTTGTGGTGTTGGTATAAATATTTTATTGTTATGGTTAAAATGTTTACCTAGTTGATAAAATAGAATAAACGGTTGCTTAATGTAACCTATTTCTTAAATTACTTTAAACAATATTTACTTGGCTAAATACCCTCTCTACTTCAGCATTTGTTGCCGCCTGCATCTCTTTATTGAAATACTTGCAACCAAAAAGAAACACTGATGTTTGTGTTGATCCATTTTATAAATTTAATATTGGAATACTGTTCATTTACTTTGAATTTAAGCATTTGTAAAAGTTTTGATTTAAATTAATTGTTAAACATGTTTATTTTACTTTTATAAATTTTTATAATAAAATAAAAATTATTCTTTTAAAATAAAAACGGCAAAAAAAATTTTATGGCTAAACAAGTTGAAAAATGGTTAAAAAAATGGCTAAACTCATTTTTTAATGGCTAAACAGGGTGAAAAATAGCTACATCTAGCCACTAAACGGCTAAATTGGCAAACACTGATTTTAACTAACGATATGCATGATATGTAACGATGTATATGTACCTGTAAATATGTAACTTATTTAAGAGTTAATATATCAAGTTTTGGCAGGTATTCCAAAGCGATTTAAAAAAAATCGCTCCACCCTAATGTACTTATAATCCCTTTTCTCCAAATAAATTTTTTGAGCATACTATTTTAATAGATTACGAAAGACAATTTTTCGATATTTAGAAAACAGATTTTTATTGTTTTCATCATATAAATGACATACATATTTGTTACCTAGTTCAGTTATTTTTTTAACAAGTTATTTTTTATTGACTTTTCCTTCATATTAGTAGCGTTTCCATTCTCGGGGAAAATATTTAAAAATTTTCTGAAGTTATTAGACTGAAAATTTTAAGAATTTCCTTCTAAATGGTTAAAAAGTTCTTTCAAGATCTTGTGTTATAAGATCACCCTGTTTTTTTTTTATAATTTCATTCACATGATTCACGATTACTTGCGATTGTGATTACTGAAAAAATTAATAACTCTCTTTAGGTACCCGTACACGACATGATTTTTTACATCTGACTTGTCAAATTTCCCACTGCAAAATACATTCATACATTTAGTATTTTACCTTTATAACATTGCTTCTATAAAAGTCAGGCGCAAAGTCATCTGACAAAATTTCAATTAGAGCGTGCTCTATTTCCTTCTGACAAACCGTGCCAACTATGTTGTCGGAAATCTATGCCGGAAGAAAATCGGCGGCGACGCACAGTGGGAAATTTTACGAGAAGGCGGTCAAAATTCCATAACTTTTGACTGGATCGGTATTTTTTTATGCGATTTATGGGGAGTTCAAAATGCATTTTCATTTTTTTGTTGAGTTTCGGTGTAAAAGTTGAATATTTCAAATATGATTTTTTTATAATTTATCATTATTTCTCTTGTATTTTACAACTGATACTTATTTTTTATTGTCGAACTTAGATCCTGTCAGAAAATGCCAATATTTGGCCCCTGTAAATTTTTTAGTCCCAATATTCACAGGGGCCAAAGGTTGGCGTTTTTGGGAAAGACGAGTTGTTATAAGGATAAAACTGAAAAGGAATATTTTGAAAAATGCCCAAATAGCATTCTTGGCTATCGAAAACATTTAAGGTAATTCAACTTTTATTTTTGGTTTGAGATGTACTTATGTGTATTTTATTTTATTTGATTGGTTCGCTTTCGCTGTTCTGTATACTGATTTTTTGTCCGTTTTAAATCCAAAAAAAGTGCAAATGCTTCTTCTGGAGTAAATTTCATTTCTTCAGTTGGTGTAGGCATACTTTTTAAAATCCTCTTTGTGCGTTTAGGGCTCGCTTCCACTATTTTTTCAATTATTGCAATTTTTGTTTTCTTATTTTGCGTTGGTTGAATTTGATGCAGAAATGAATCCTTTATCATACTATGAGAAATTTCTTTATTGATATTTGCTAGCTTGCGTCTTCGTGATCTTTCACTGCAATTGTCAATTTGTTTTGCGGGCCGACCCACTTTTCCAGTTTCATTAGCAGTTATTGACAGCTTCTTAAAAATCAGATCATTTGTTAGCCATTTTTCGTTGCGTAAGTAAAACGTTTTCTTGTTTCTAGAACATTTAAGGTACCGTTTTCTTAATGTTAATGAAAAATTTTTAATTTTTATCTTATGAATCTTATGAAAGAATGGATTATTCATTATGTGTAACACAAAATCTTTTTAATCTTTCTGTTGAAAATATATATCTGCGAGAACTTTATAACTGAACTTAGCCATTGTTTAAACAATAATGAAGGTAAAATTATGAATGCATGCACTTTTATACTCTTGATAGAAGTTTTTTTAAATGATCTTTTGTTACTGCTTCTTTAAAACATAAAAACCCTTTTTTAAATACAAATTTAATCTTTTATTAGCATTTCTTTGAAACATAAAAAACCCCTGTTTTCACACTTTTTAAAAGGATAACATACCGGCAATAAATTAACTGGTAACATGTAGGTAATTTTCACGTAAAATATAACTGCGTGCTAGTTTTTTGACCATTTACCTGCTATTCCATTTTTTTAAATTAAGTTGAAATTTTCAGGTAATTAAACTATGTAGTTTATGTTGCGGCTATTTACTAATGTTTAACCTTTTAACTTACTCAGAAATCTAACGTGTTAGTCTATTTATGTCGCCTATTCGTTTTGCAGCATCCGTTCACCCACAATAAGTTCATAACAATGGCAATACCTTTACCTTCTCCAAATTAATTGATAACCTGACGTGCTAGATAATTTATGTGGCCTGAACTGCTTTATTTGTCGAAAATTCTTTAAGATTCACCTCTTTAATTTCAGTAATGTTTCCTTGCAGGACTTATTTTTTGAACCGAATATCTTACCTTGGGTCACAGAAATTGCTGTAGTTCGCAAGGCCGTATCCAGATGTGTGTACAATGGGGTATAGAAATGTAGGTTAGATTCTGGACTACAAGAGAGTATAGATTTTTTTTTGACGCATTTTGACGCTCAGGACTTATGCTCTATAAAGTAGGAAATTTCCGGGAAATTTTGATATTAAAAAAAAAAAAAAAAATTAAATAGTTCTAGAGGTCACAGAGTTTAATGCTTTAAACCACGTATAGCTAATAAAATAAAGTAATACACAAAACTTATTCTGTCAAAAAATCTTAAAAAACAAAAAAGTTATAAGCATTTCAACTTCAAAAATTGACTCAGAAATTCAAAACTATAACCAAATATTGAGAAAGTCCATTTCGGACCACCCTGTTCTCAATGAAATAGTTGAAATAGGGCTTTAATTTTTTGGCTCCCGAGGTTCACTAGTATTTACTTTCACATGAATAAAAAAATTTTAAAATCGGAGAACATAAAAAAAAATAATTTTGGCCGCCTTCTCAAAATATGAACCAGTGTGCGACGATCAACACTGCAGGAAATTAATTCCATATCCAATAGTTTGGGAAGAACCTTTAACACCATGGAGGAGACAACTTATAGACGGACTAAGCCCAGTATAGAGGCAGCTCGTAATCATATGACGACGAGCAAGGCAATATATATTTCACAACCTACCAATTACTTTAAAAGTGATCGATAAGTTAACGGAAAGATCGTTCTACCTGGTAGGTTAAAGTAAAATTATAATAATTGAACACTTTTTATACGGGCAATAAAATTTTACCTTTCGCTAGCGGTAAGTTTTGAAAACGGGCCATTACCTTTTACACCAAATATAATCATAGCAAACGCAAATTTGGCAACAATTGCTAACGAGTATTACAGAGCATGTAGTTAACAAAAATACGTATTAAAAAAACGTTAGAACAAAAGCTGGCCATTTAAATTAAGAAGAAAGTGACAAAAAGAGAACAAAACAAAATTAAAGTCGACATCTAGCAAAACGTTTAATATTTTAAATTGTACCAAGTAAGCCGCAGTAGTACCACGGTACTAACAAGGTCCAAAATGCACAAAAAAAAAATTACAATTGTACCATGATTTCCATCCGTGAAAAGACAAAATTTTTTTTTTGTAATATTTTGTTCTGAAAAAAATGTAAGGTTAGAATTCGATCGATTCCCGCCAGCGACTCTGGTTAAAAAAAAAAAGTTGAATAAGAACAACTTTGATTATAAAAAAAAAATTAAAAAAAAAAAAAATAAATTAAAAGAAAAGTCTATCAGCGCCGAGGTTGCGGCATCGATTCCCGCCAGCGACTCTGGTTAAAAAAAAAAGAAAAAGTTGAATAAGAACAACTTTGATTAAAAAAAAAAAATTAAAAATAAAAAAAAAAAAATTTTTTTACTTTTTTGAAAGTATTCATCCAATGAATAACATTCATAGATCTAATGTAATGTTTCATTAAATACATTTGAATGAAACAGTTTTCATTGATCTATCGAAGCGCTGCATAGGTTCCTTTTTAATGCAATTTTTCATGGGATTAGTGGCAGAATTCATTGGTATTCTGAAGAAAATTCTTTCAGTGTACAGACGGTGTTCACAAAAATTAACATTCAAACAATATTCTTATTTGTTTTGAAATTATACCTACGTAATATGCAAGTAAACATTTCAACTACTTACCAAAACAAAATCCAGACTCAGTTCAATAATCAGAAGGTTTTATTTTTTAATTTTAATTTGCAATAAATTTACAAGCAATTTATTTGTCTTTTTGCACCAAAGTTTTCTGGCACACTATTTAAATCATCTCAATTCAATTAGAACCGTTAAACGGAGAATTTTATACTCATTTAATATGTTTGAATCGTAACAGCGTGAAGTAAATAGTTTTTGTTCAATGCTATTTTTTCTGATGACCGTCTGTAGACGGTCTTAGATGATTAAGGGTTAAGTTAATGAAATACATAATTACATATGTAGTATATACTAACATCAGTTTATGTTTGGATATACTTTGCAATGATACAGAAAAAAGTCGAATATTTGGAAGGCCTAGCCTTGAGAAATAAATCTTTTTGTAATTTGCTAAATTTCGACTACATCTTCAAACTCTTTTTAGGAGTTTATGGACAAAATGATATTATGCACCAAATTTCTTAATTTTTTTTTCAAACGTCAAATATGTGCCCATTTACATTATACGATTTTTGTCGTTGCGGTTATTGTCGTTTCTTCTTTGAAGTCGGTCTTATATTTACACTGTTCGATTTTTGTCGTTAGAACTTTTTCTGTGCCACCGATCTTAAATACATTTTTCCTGAAATGCGAGAACAATGGGAGAACGAATAAGCGAACAAAACGAATCGAAAAGTACACTCGCTTGTGTACCCCCTTTAATTCCCCTCTCGACTATAAGGTAAGAATCGCAACGACATACATCGCATAATGTAAATGGGGACTATGAAACACAAAAAGCATTTACCAATGTGCAAGTTAAAAGCAAGGCTCAGGGATGGAAAATGGCTTTTATAATTTTGTACCAACAAAAAGTACTTTTTAGCCCATGACGTTACCATTTTTTAATAATTATTAAAAAAACAAGTTCACAAAAAACCTATAACATAAAATTAATAAATATTACATACCTAAAGGTAATTTATAAAATATTTATCGAATTCCCGAAATGGTAACACATACGGCCTTAATTGCTTACTGAGCTACCTATACAAGATCAGCAAGCGTTTTTTAAGCATGCAAATTCTATTGCCAATACATTTTCAATAAAATAAAACGACCAAACGATCTATCAAATATGATTTTCCAGCTCGGTGGTGTTGAATGCGCGTTCTAAAGTTTTGTTTCCTATAAACTGTATGAAAATGTAAAGTTTTGATATAAAAATAGAAGCTTGCCTTTTTTAGGTAGATCAGTTAGTGCTGGATCACTCTCTTCAAGTTTTAGACGTCTCCTAAAAACTCAAGACTTGACGGCTAAAACCTGAAGAGTGTGAACCAGCACTTACTTGACCTGTACTATAGATAATTTGTATTTTAATTTAAAGAAGCTACTTTGTGTTTTCAAGAATTTATTAATTTTAACCCCCTTTTTTACAAAGCGAACTATCCCACAGACTCTGTGACATGCAAGGAAAGCTCAATGACCTATCTGTAGAATCCAATAAAGTAGGGCTCAGAATTAATCTAAATAAAACAAAGGAGATGCGAATAAACACCATAATAACTGACCCATTAAATCTTTTACATACACAGGCTTACCGGGTAGAAGAGTTTCAGTACCTGGGCAGCATTATCACAGAGAGCGGAGGATCTGTCGGGGATGTGGAAAGCCGTATCAAAAAAGCTATTGGCGTATTTACACAACTTCACAGAGTATGGAACTCAAGCACGTACAGCGTCAAAACTAAAATACATATATTCAAAGCCTGTGTTCTCTCCGTGCTTCTGTACGGATGCGAAACTTGGTTTGTAACGGAAAACATACAAAACAAACTAAGGGTTTTCGCAGTCTCCGTAGAATTCTAAAAATATTTTGGCCTCGTACAATAAGCAACGAACAGCTATGGTACAGATCTGAAATGGGTGATATTAACGTAGAAATTCTAAAGAGAAAATTTGGTTGGATAGGGCACACACTTCGAAAACCACCTGAAGAAATTTCCCACCGCGCTCTTGTTTACAACCCCCAGGCCAGGCCCAAAACCACCTGGCGACGCACAGTGGGAAATTTTACGAGAAGGCGGTCAAAATTCCATAACTTTTGACTGGATCGGTATTTTTTTATGCGATTTTTTTTGCTCGATAGGTGGGATGTTAGGCTTTTATTTGCGCTATAAAACGTAAAATTCGACTGATAGGAGCAAAAGTTATGGGGAGTTCAAAATGCATTTTCATTTTTTTGTTGAGTTTCGGTGTAAAAGTTGAATATTTCAAATATGATTTTTTTATAATTTATCATTATTTCTCTTGTATTTTACAACTGATACTTATTTTTTATTGTCGAACTTAGATCCTGTCAGAAAACGCCAATATTTGGCCCCTGTAAATTTTTTAGTCCCAATATTCACAGGGGCCAAAGGTTGGCTTTTTTGGGAAAGACGAGTTGTTATAAGGATAAAACTGAAAAGGAATATTTTGAAAAATTCCCAAATAGCATTCTTGGCTATCAATAACATTTCAGGTAATTCAACTTTTATTTTTGGTTTGAGATGTATGTGTATTTTATTTTTATATATTAATACAAATGTATACTTAAATCAAAAACAAATTATAATCTATAAACTATTTTAAATTAAACAATATTAGTAAACATTTCTTCTTAATAGCTTTGGGTTTCATTTTCCAGAAGTTGTTTAGCTTCTTGTTAGCATCAGATGAGTTTTCTGAATTACATTGCTTGTATTGTTTCTGACCAGAGCTTCCATCACATCCCCATTTAGAAAATTAAGTGATTAAGTTTTTTTTAAACAGTCAGCATCAAGTGTATTTAATAATCGTTCTGCAGTGTGTTCGAGAAGAGCCTGCAATTTTACTTCTGCTGAACTTAAAGTTACACTAATAGCCGTTTGTTAAGGTAAGCACTCTTTTTTGACAAAAACTAAATCTCGATATCCTGGAAAGATTCCACAATTTTTTTCATTAGTTCGCTTTCGCAGTTCTGTATACTGATTTTTTGTCAGTTTTAAATCCAAAAATAGTGCAAATGCTTCTTCTGGAGTAAATTTCATTTCTTCAGTTGGTGTAGGCATACTTTTCAAAATCCTCTTTGTGCGTTTAGGGCTAGCTTCCACTATTTTTTCAATTATTGCAATTTTTGATTTCTTATTTTGCGTTGGTTGAATTTGATGCAGAAATAAATCCTTTATCATACTATGAGAAATTTCTTCATTGATATTTGCAAGCTTGCGTCTTCGTGATCTTTTACTGCAATTGTCAATTTGTTTTGCGGGCCGACCCACTTTTCCAGTTTCCTTAGCGGTTATTGGCAGCTTCTTAAAAATCAGATAATTTGTTAGCCATTTTTCGTTGCGTAAGTAAAACGTTTTCTTGTTTCTAGAACATTTAAGGTACCGTTTTCTTAATGTTAATGAAAAATTTTTAATTTTTATCTTATGAATTTTGATTTCTTGTTCGTTGCATAATTTAAAGAATGGATTATTCATTATGTGTAACACAAAATCTTTTTCATCTTTCTGTTGAAAATATATATCTGCGAGAACTTTATAACTGAACTTAGCCATTGTTTAAACAATAATGAAGGTAAAATTATGAATGCATGCACTTTTATACTCTTGATAGAAGTTTTTTTTAAATGATCTTTTGTTACTACTTCTTTAAAACATAAAAACCCGTTTTTTAAATACAAATTTAATCTTTTATTAGAATTTCTTTGAAACATAAAAAACCCCTGTTTTCACACTTTTTAAAAGGATAACATACCGGCAATAAATTAAAAGGTAACATGTAGGTAAGTTTCACGTAAAATATAACTGCGTGCTAGTTTTTTGACCATTTACCTGCTATTCCATTTTTTTAAATTAAGTTGAAATTTTCAGGTAATTAAACTATGTAGTTTATGTTGCGGCTATTTACTAATGTTTAACCTTTTAACTTACTCAGAAATCTAACGTGTTAGTCTATTTATGTCGCCTATTCGTTTTGCAGCATCCGTTCACCCACAATAAGTTCATAACAATGGCAATACCTTTACCTTCTCCAAATTAATTGATAACCTGACGTGCTAGATAATTTATGTGGCCTGAACTGCTTTATTTGTCGAAAATTCTTTAAGATTCACCTCTTTAATTTCAGTAATGTTTCCTTGCAGGACTTATTTTTTGAACCGAATATCTTACCTTGGGTCACAGAAATTGCTGTAGTTCGCAAGGTCGTATCCAGACGTGCGTACAATGGGGTATAGAAATGTAGGTTAGATTCTGGACTACAAGAGAGTATAGGTTTTTTTTTGACGCATTTTGACGCTCAGGACTTATGCTCTATAAAGTAGGAAATTTCCGGGAAATTTTGACATAAAAAAAAAAAAAAAAATTAAAAAGTTCTAGAGGTCGCAGAGTTTAATGCTTTAAACCACGTATAGCTAATAAAATAAACTAATACACAAAACTTATTCTGTCAAAAAATCTTAAAAAACAAAAAAGTTATGAGCATTTCAACTTCAAAAATTGACTCAGAAATTCAAAACTATAACCAAATATTGAGAAAGTCCATTTCGGACCACCCTGTTCTCAATGAAATAGTTGAAATAGGGTTTTAATTTTTTGGCTCCCGAGGTTCACTAGTATTTACTTTCACATGAATAAAAAAATTTTAAAATCGGAGAACAAAAAAAAAAATAATTTTGGCCGCCTTCTCAAAATATGAACCAGTGTGCGACGGTCTACTATTGACGGAATCATAAGCCGGCTGAAGTTAGGATTTTACAATACCGATATATGTATGTTCCATTGAATTATATAAATACATATATGACCCAATCCTGCGTAACGAACGCTACATTAGCACAAGTTTTCTGATTGATATATAAACCTTTTTTTGGTCTTTCAAGAGAGATAGCTTCAATATGTACTTCAAATTTCTTAGCAGGTACTTGTTGCGAAACAATTGATCACAAAGTTTTTCGACGCACGCCACAAAAAGTGGAAGTAACTCTAAAAGTTGAAGTGTGTTTTCCTATTTTTTCATACGATAACAATTTTACGCTTACTACGTTTGAAATAAAATATTATTTAAGATACATCTTAAAAAAAAAATTAAAAAATTTTTTTTATTGCCTTAATGGGGCGAATTCAAATGGTGATTTTTGAAAAAACATAAAAAATCTCTTTTTTTCAAGTTTAAAGTGCTGTAACTTAGAAAATCTTTACACAGTTTGGACTTGTTCTGAAAGAGAAAACAGATATCTATGCAAAATGTTAAATCGTGTACAATTCAGTTGAACAGTTCTCGAGATTTTTCGAAATACCTAAAACAACTGCAGAAAAACACGATTTTCGCGTGTATCTCGAAAACGCTTCTTGTAAAAAATAGATGACTCGATATTCGTGATCAGCAGCCCCAATTTAGCTTAGAAAATATCTAATTTTTGAGGCTAATTTTTATTTGCGGCGTAGTGTTATTAATGAAGGTATGAATGAATATAATTTTTTTTTTTTAACAAAATTTATAGTTTCACGAGTCTGCTGTAAGTGCTGTTTTAAGCACATAAAGCACCTAGAATAATGTTAAATTTACGTATAACATTAAGAGAACAGGGGTGGGGTAGGATTTGGTAAAAATAAATGTATTAATGATCATCGAAATACATATTTTTTATTAAAAAAAGGAAATTATACATCTAGTCTTAATTGAACTAAAAAAAAAAAATAAATTGGAAAATTTTTGGTTGGTGGGGTGTTTCTGCAAATTGCCCATATCATTCACGCAATACCGCCACGCACGTTTTCATTATCTTGTTGGGTTTGTTCTTGAGAGAGTGATGTTAGAATTGTGAAAATGTACGGTAATTGTTATTTTTTGATGCCAAATAAAAAGAATGACGAAAAAAAAAATTGTCCATAAAATACATCAAATTTTTAAGAGAGTTAACTATAGGAGGGGGTGCTTTTACCCTAGTTGCTTTAATTTACGCCATAAATGATAAAAATTATAGCCGTTAGTTTCTTCAAGACTTGAAACTATCATCGGATAATTAATCAAGACGACATGGGTAGGGGGAGCTTTTACCCGTTTTGCCATATTTTGCGCCCTAAATGTTGGACTTTCCGAAAAATGTGTATCTTAAAGTTCCTTTCAGATGTTACAGTGGCTGCATGCCAAATTTTAAGCAAACTGGTTCATTAGTTAAGAAGTTATAGGGAAGGGGAGCTTTTACCCCTCTTGCCCTATTTCACGCTCTAAATAATAAAAATTATAGGATTCAGTTCCTTCCATATGTTACACAATTTGTCTGCCAAATTTCAAGAAATTCGGTTAATTATCTAAGAAGATATAGGGAGTGGGATCTTTTACCCCTTTTGTCCTATTTTACGATCTCTACCGATATGAAATATACCTCACGACCTATTCTCATGCCTAACAAATACACACACAAGATTTCATAAAAATCGGCCAAGCCGTTTCGGAGGAGTTATATAGATAAAATTAAACCATTTTTTTACAGAATCTTGTGCGATTAGTCGATTAGAATTATTTTCCATTTTCTTTCAGGTATAAGTTGGAAAACACTTACAATGTCGTTTAACGTATCAGAATTTTGCATGCCTTTTTTATTAGATATCTGTCTGATATTAATCAGAAATGCAGGCAAAAAAAAAAGAATCTCCCACCACATGTCTGCCAGAATTTGTGTCAACTACTTCATACATTTTTGGTTCAGAAATCTGACCGAATTCGTATACGATTGCGAATTTTTTGTCGACCTTTCTGGAAGACGTCGAATGGTTTTTGCCGGCTGGGAAGCTTTCTCATTACCAATATAATTTAATTATAATACATCAACGAGAATCACAATGTTTCAGACACAAATCCTAATATTTGCCCACCTTAATTAAAATCTAAATCAGATTAAAACACATCTCGTCAATCTTTTAAAGAACTAAAGGAAAACCCCTTACAGGCAAATTGAATTCAGCTATTTTTTCTTTAAGGACAAATGATGTACAATCTTTAGAAGCCTTAAGTGCAGACAATCTGTCTGTTGTTAAAATGTAAAATACCTTACGGTGACAATGTTGACGGCGAGTTTGGTTATCATTAGGAACATGGTACAGCTTATGCACAAAATCTCAGCTTAGTTTTTAAATTGTGAAGAAATGGACAGACGGACAGACAAATGTATCTAATGAATAGTTTTGTTTTAAGTAAAGTGCCGCTTAGACATTGACCATGAATGAATGAATTGAATTGGAAATTTTACACATTTTTTTCTTTGTGAGCATTGCAACCGCTACTACTGCACGCACAAACTCAACACTTGAAATACTAACGAATCATTTTGTATTCCGTAAGAGTTTGTTTCCCCCGATTAATGTTTGAATGTAAGTGGAGAATATTCGTGTGTGTCTTGTATGTTGTAGTTGTTAGTTTTTCTTTTTTGTAAACATTTTATTAAGCGGAGAGGGCAAAGAAAAGGCACTTTAGCAATGTTTCTGAATTCTTATAATTTGTTTTTGACTTTAAGAAACATAATAATCAATTTTTCAGTAGTTCGCTGAAAGTTTAATTTGTTAAATTTTTATACCCCTCACCACAGGTGGAAAGGGATGGTATATATTAGTGTGTCCCAAAAAAAATTTTTTAGGGCTCAAGCAGAATTTAAAAGCTTATAGGGTAAAGTATTTTTGAGACTTTTTACAGATTTTTCGGAAGAGGTGTAGTGGTCGCTCAAGTCGAATTTTTGCCAAAAATCGGGTCTGCCGGTCTTTTTTTAAGTTTTCTTCATAACTTTGTCAAAAACACGTAAGGAAATAACTTAAAAGAAAAATTTCCAAGCTTTATTTTGGTGTACAAAGACTATAAGTTTTTGCAATGCATTTGCTCTTTTATGCACCCTTCATTAAAATTTTTCGTAATTTTTTCATCAATTTTGTAAATAACGCTTTATAACTTTTAAAATCTTTAGGAAAATGAAACAAACCAACAATGCAGTTTGAAAGATCAATTTATTCCAAATAACTTAGAAACAAATATTTTTGAATTTGCTGTCACCGTTCCTGAGTTATACCGAAATTTATTTATACAGATCAGTCCATAAATGGTTGAGATGTGCAAAAAATCACGACTGCCTCTAATACTTTTCATAAAATCCCATATTGTTGTTGGTTTTTTAAACCCACATCGAAAGTACCTTGTTACTATGTATCGTTAGCTAAAATGCAAAAAGGCATAACTAACAAAAATATAATTTTACAGAAGAAGCATGTATAATTTGCGTTTACACATAACAAACGCATGTACAGCGAAGTTCATATATCGATATCCGCTTTTCTGTGTATCTAGAGAACGGAAAAAGTAAAAGTTTCCAATTTAGAATCAAAAGACAACATGCAACAAAATGTGGGCGTGATTGGAGAAGTGGCCGTGAAACAAAATTAAATAACTTTTTGTTCCTTTCTACCATGTTGCAGGTGAAGGGAACATAAGATTCAGCATAGCTGACTCTAGCACTCTTGTTGGTTTTAGAATTTTGAATTTGATAAGTTTTTTTAATTAAAAAATAGTTTAAGATTTTGTATTTATTTAACTAGCATTTACCCGTGACTACGTTCCCGTGAAAATATGAGCAAGATTTAAAAAAAAAGGAATTTTCGTTTAAAAAATTTACAGAAATTGTATGTATAGATCTATACTTATTTAATGCTAAAATATTTCAATAAACAACATTATAGGATCTGTTATTTTTTGCTAACACATCATACTTTTGAGCAACCGACATTCAACTGTTCATATCAAAAACAAGGGGTCTCTAGATATGTATATTTCGGCAACTGAACCATATGAAATCTGTATACCAAATTCATCAAAAAGAGAAAAAGTACAAAAAGCACCAAGTGAAAAAAGTACCAAATTTTTCGAAAAGAGAAAATGCATTAAAGGTAAAAAAGTACCAAGAGTACCAGCTTTTTCTCACTTTAGGCTCCCAGAAGTACACTGTATGTTAATATAGGCTAGAATCTGTATGTATATTTATTTAAAGAGAATTTATTGAAAAGAGAAAAAGTAAAATGTTTACCCCTTAATAAGTACCAACTTTATCCCTTAAAAATTACCCCATATTCTTGTCCTGACCATATGCAATTTGCATACCAAATTTATCAAAAAGAGAACAAGTACCAAAGTACCAACTTTTTACCCCCGATTTTGCTCTTAAAAATAACCTTCTATTTTAATCTGGGTCAAATGCTATCCGCCCTCCACATTTCATCCATTAAGCGGTTTTCCCGTGATTGATCCACAAACTAACAAACATCTTAACATCCAAATATCGAAGCATACAAACTTTCACATTTATAATAATAATAAGAAGTATAATAGATGTATGCTTATGAATGAATGCTTATTAACGGAGTTCGATATAAATGAAATCTATTGAAATTTTGTTGTTGGATTTAACAAAAGAGCAACAATATTTTGCATTCGCACTTTAGCAAGACTAATATTGAACTCCGCTATTGTTTTACTCTCCACCACAACAAGTTGTGATGAGCGTATACGTCGTTCCGTGTGAAATTTTTTTATTATTCATCTCAGACCCCATAAAGTATATATGTTCTGACTCCTTGAGTAATTCTAAGTCGATTTAGCCACGTCCGTCCGTCTGTTCGTCTGTCTGTTCAAAGCAAGCGAGCTCACTTTCGAAAAACAAAAGAAATGAACAAACTTGATGTGAAACTGCTTGTAGTTATCCTAAGCAGTTTGGAATTGAAATCCAGCCAAATCGGTTTAGTAGGATCAGAGCTATGAATCAAAATGTGGAACGCCCAACCTAAAAAAATGATTATTTTGTTACAAAAACTAGCATAAATAGTGGAATGATAAAAGATTTTGCAAAAATTCGTTTATTTCGACTGGAAATCACACTGTAAAATTTCGTGAAGATCGGTCTATTTATTTACTATTAGACCCATTTAAGCCAAACTCCAGGAAAACAGTTTATTACGCCTAAAACTGTAATAAATAATAATAAATAATCAGAATTAAATTAAACACCGTTTTATGGGACAAGAAATCACACTAATATATTTCGTGATGATCGGTCTATAATTTACTATAGGCTCCATATAAAGCCCACTCTGATAAATTAATTTAATACGCCTAAAACCGCAACAGATATAGATATTGCGGTAAAATTTCTTCCAACTTAGCTTCATGTGGCCAGAAAAAATCTGATGCAGTTTTGTGAAATTAAGCAGCCTTCTGAAATTCATTGTAAACGCTAACACTAATTTCACCGCTGTATTGAAGTTTATTCAAATTTATGTTTTTTTGGTCCATAACTTACCATGACTCCAATATAAGTTCCACTCCTGAAAATAATTTAAGTTCGGTTTAAACTGTTACGAATCATGATATTTACTCAAGCTAGTTAAAATTGCTTAAAAAAAAGCATAAAATTTTCAGTGAATAATTTTATAAAAGTTTTAACCGCAACCAATTTTAATGTTGATGTCTATTTTTATAAAGATAAATGAATAATGAATAGATTTCATATAGATCCCACTCCTGAAATATTCGAACTGTCGGTGGAGGGTATCAAAGATTCGGCACAGTCGAATATAGCACTCTTACTTGTTTTTATTTACAACTAGCTGCCCCGGCAAACGTTGTTTTGCCGTATAATTTACTTCTTTCAGATGTTACAGTGTCTGCAAGCCAAATTTAAAGAAAACCGGTTGATAAGTTAAAAAGATATTTGGAGGGGGAGCTTTTACCGCTTTTGCCATAGTTCACGCCCTAAATAATAAAAAATATAGGCTATAATTCCTTCCAGATGTTACACTATTTGCCTGCCAAATTTCAAGAAAATTGGTTGATTTCTTAAGAAGATATAAGGAGGGGGAGATTTTACCCCGTTTGTCCTATTTCACGCCCTATTATTTATTTTCTTTCTGATGTTACAGTATCTGCACATCAAATTTTAAGAAAACCGGTTGATTAGTTAAGAAGATATAGGAAGGAGGAGCTTTTACCCCTTTTATCCCTTTTGCCCTATTTCCCTTCAAATCACAAATTTAATGATTAGATGTTACGGTGTCTGCATGTCATGCTTTAAGAAAACCGGTTGATTAGATAAGAAGATAAACTACACAGAAACACCACTTACGGCCCATAGAACATGCATATAAAATTTGGTCAAAATCGACTACACAGAAACACTACTTACGGTCCATGGAGCATGCATTCAAAATTTGGTCAAAATCGGTGCAGTAGTTTTTGAGTTTAGCGATCACGAACATACACGTAATTTTTATATATGTAGAGATTACGATTAGTCTTGCATTCAAATGGAAAACACAAAAAAGTGCCTTAAAGGTTGTACACCCCGCTTTGATTGTATGGATGGTCGTTAGAAATTAACAAGCCTCCTAACGATATTGTTGTGCCAGCATTTTTTTACAAATCTACAATTACAACAATAAAAATGCGTTGTTAACGAGTGAGTGAATTTATTATTTTTTTTAATATACGATTACTTGTACATTTGAAAGTACGAGTTGAAGTTGATGTTCTTGTAACATTGTTGTTGATTTCTGCAGGTATTACGCGTAATTGAAATTTATGCCACGACCATGACTACACAGACCATCCAACCAACCAACCATCGGTTCTTAAATGACAAAATGACAGTTTGTTTGTTACAGTTTCCTTTTTTCCAGACGAGCGCATGTTTTTACGAAAGTGGTTGGAGTGAAGAGGAATGGAGTAATGCAACGTGTGACTTCTGTACAGAATGGTACTTATAGATACTTTCCACAAGTTATTATACATACTCTACATACAAACATACATACAAATATTGCGGTAAATTAACAAAGCTACTGCAACAATTGTAGCATAAAATTCTTATGTTGCATACATAAATGTTGTTGCTCGATTTTAATGTCGTTTTAATTATACTTGAATGTACTTGGTTTTATTTATTTTTTTATTATTTAATGGAAGTCTCTGGATAAGTACCTTGTAAGTACCCGGCAATTAAACTGAAACATGTTTCAAAATACATAATTATGAATTTAATAAATGATTTTAACAGGCACCCCCTTTTTCTTATTTCGTGGAGATCCCTCATTCAAGCGTAAATTATGGTTGCTTCATATTTACGAGCCACACTGGGAATTTTAAAGTTTTTTTTGTTGTTTTGAGAGTTTTTTTTAAATTTATTTATTTGGAATTCAATTTCATTTAATTTTTCTATTATTGTACAGTAATGTTTTGATCCTAATTAATCAGTTTGAATTTAAGTTTGAGTTTTGTTGGCATATATTTTTAGAAAAAAAAGAATCTATTTATAAATTTAAAAAAACAAATAAAAAATCTTATTGGTAATGATGATTACTAAAGTAATTTATTGGATATAAGAAATTATGTGGTGTAATTACAAAGAAGTTAGGGAGGGTTTGTTTAGCTGTACACATTTAAAAATAAGATATTTATTTATAAAAAGAAGATCAAAATGAAAAGGACGATTCAAGTTTAACATAACAGAAATGTTTTAGATAAACGTGAGTACCTGCAAAACCTAAATTTGATATAAACATCCAGTGCGAACAGTGCTACTAGTAACGCCCTGTGTTTGGACGCCAAAAAACACACCAGTGATAATTGTGCACAGAAAAAAAAATTGATTTCGATTAAAAAATTTGTCATAACCTTGTACTTGGTATACATTAGCAAAAATTATCGTGTAGCTTGTCACCCAATTTTAATGCCGCAAAATTTTTTTTTACCAAGGCTTCAATTACTTGCCCTGCAAATAATCTTACTAGTCCATACACGCATGTAAAATGTAGCCCATAAGGGACAAGGACTAGTCCAAAGGTAACCCCAATGTATGGGAAAACACGGATTATTTAACATTACGATGTCCTAAAGCGGGACCATATAACCCAGCTTTGCATAACAAAGGAGTAGTCTTAAGACTACTCCATAGTATACTCCAGAGGACTAGTTTTGAAATCGTTTAAAAACGAAGACATGTCGTTTCACTACAAACTCTTTTTTAACAATGACATGGTCCACGATTGCATTACATCGGACCATGTTTTAAGTAGTCCATTTAATCAAAATGGATCAAGTAGTCCAATGTTATTTGCAGGGTGGTATCTGAGATCATTTGATTTAACGCCTTCAGATTTATTTCAGTTGGGCTTTTTAAAGAGCAAAATAAACAAGACTGAATTAAACACTATTTTAGTACTGGAACTGGAAAACGACACAGAAAAGGCATCAAATCAAACCTGCGGAAATGTCAACAAAACCGTAATTTAATTTTAAAAAACTTGGACCATAATTTAACCATGAATCGTCTTACAAACGAACAACGCTTGCAAATTATTGAATTTTATTATCAAAATGCGATCCACTTTTTTTTATCGAAAAATTGTGTTCAGCGACGAAGCTCATTTTTGGCTCAATGGGTGCGTTAATAAGCAGAATTGTCGATTTTGGAGTGAAGATTAGCCAAAAGCATTGCAAGAGCTACCAATGCATCCAGAAAAAGTCATCATTGGACCGTACTTCTTCAAAGATGATGCGAATCGTAACGTAACTGTGAATGGTGAGCGCTACCATGAGATAACAATGGACTTATTGAGAGGCGAGTTCGGTGAACATTTTATTTCACGTTCGGGACCGGTCAATTGGCCGCCTCGAATTAAACGATTTAACGCCTTTAGACTATTTTTTGTGGGGCTATGTTAAAGCTCATGTCTATACACACATGCCCGCTTCAATTGACGCATTGGAAGACAACATTGAAGCATTTATTCATGAGTTACCGGCCGAAATGTTGGAAAGAGTATGCCAAAATTGGACTAAGCGCATGGACCATTTGAGGCGCAGTCACGGTCAACATTTGCATGAAATAATCTTCAAACATTAAATTATATAAACCGTACAATCGATTCAAATAAAAATTTCATGCATTTTTCTGGATTTTATGTGTTTTTTTTTAAACTTTCCTATAGCTCTTAAAAAATCACCCCTTATATACAACTTATACAAAAAAATTTTGACATTCGGATTATTTCATATTACAAGAGCCAAGGTTTCAATAGGAATAGCTTATCCCATCAAAAATAAATTTCAGTGTTTTTATCAAGAATAAAAATTGGGAATTAAGCACGACAAACGAAATCTTGTTAATTGAAAATTTTGCGTTCCCAAAACTTAATTTAATAGTTAACTTAAACATTAGAGACCTAATGCAACGATTAATATAAAACAGCAACATATTGATATGGGCCCTTTTAGAACCAAGCCACAGATATATTTATATTTTCTAGTAGACAGGACTATCACTATGATATATTTTGATAGAGGCGACGAGCTTGCCTTCAAATTTAAAAACGCAAGAGTGTAGAAAAGTGTCTTGGGTAGATAAACCTTTCTACATTCTTCGCCAACAATATTCAAAGTCATGCCATTTTGTTCCAGCAATGCAGCCAGCCAAACTTTCAACACTTTTTTTATTTTAATCGCCACGGTGCGCCGTATATAGACAAAGTTTCCTGGTAATCTTACTAATTTGAAGGTTTCATCAATGTACTTTTAGTAGCCTAATTATGGCTATAACTAACTATTGTGGCATTGGGGTGGCTTTTTCTCAGTCGTTTTAATACACATCTCGTAAGATGAGTACTGTTATACAGGGTGACCCACAATGAACTATATGATTTAAATTGTTTATAACTTTTAACTTTTTTGTTTTTGCTATTAATATTAGTTATCTATTTAAATGCAGTATAATTTTAAAGGCCGTTTTACACTATCACACAAGTCTTAAGTATTTTGATAAAAATGCCTCCCTGATCTAAATATTGCTATTGTATTTTCCTCAAAATACGTAAGACTTGTGTGATAAGCTTCGAAAAATTATATCCTGCAAGTGGTGCCCATGTTTTCTTTCTCACATAAAAACGAACTCTTTTAATATCATTTACATAACTTTTTGGACAATTTCGGGTATAATGGTGATGATTTCATTTCGATAATTAATATTTAGTTGAGGATTGCATGTTAACCTGTTAATATAAATCACTCTTTCTTTCAAATCTCTCCAAAGTAAACTGCCAGGAGCTGGTGAACGTGGAGGCCGGCTAAAATAGCTTATGCGCAAAATAATACATTTGCCAAATATGTCCCTTACCAAAGTAATATAGGTATCAGCTGTATGTGCTGCGGCTCTATCTTGCTTAATCACAAGGTGGGATGCTTTCCCACAGCAGATCTAACAAAATGTTCCAACATTGACTGCTATGCCAAAAAATTAAAAAAATATCCCCAAAAATCCCCAAATTAAAATTTTTAGTAAAAAAAAAGTATTTTATTTTGTTTGTAGCGACTGGTTTTGGCATGTTTTTTTAAATCCTTTTTGTGCGATTCCAGTAAGGAATTACAAGCCGAACAATATGCTGTTTTTGAAGACGAATGAGTTAAGTTATAAGAATTTGGAGGGTGTTCAATCGGTTTTAGCCAACCATAAAATCAACAATAAAAAAAAATATATCCGTCAGTTATTTAATACTTCGATGCGTCATAACTACTAACCAATAGCCCAGCATTCTTCTTCCCAAACTTTATTATATTGTCTTTCATATTTACTTATTTTTGGGGAAGACATACATATTTGCTTTAAAATTTTCTTTAAAAAATCAAAACTTGTATGTGTTGTCAACGGTTTTAGATTCTATTTTTAAATTAATTTTTTTTTTAAACTCACTCAAGAAAAATAACATAAGTTTATAAAGTACCTTTTACATACTTAACAAAAATGGTAATCTTAATTAGGACCCTTTACACAGCATAAGTTGTTGATAAGAGTTAAGCAGCCCATACACGATTCAATTCAAATGTCAACTGAGTGGGTTGTTGTCCAAATCAAAGCGTGTATGGGTTTGTCAATTGATTAGTTTGACGGTTGTCGAGTTGGTTGAAAAAAAATCAAAAGATTTAGATTTTTTCAAGTTGGCTAGTAAGTCTTTCAATTCGATTGTACTGTGTGTGCTCGAGTCTCCTGATCAGCTGTCAAAATTAATGTTTGTATTTTTCTTTTGCAAAAAAAAGTTAAGTATTTAAAAAATTCTTTTTGATGAAGTGTGTGGCCAAGCATCACTTCAGTTGAAAGACTCAGTTGACCCTTGAATTGGAACGTGTATTGGGCCATAAGATAAAAGTTTTGCTACTGTTTTCATATTTTATATACGAAACATAGAAAAATAAGCGTAAATAATAAAAGAAGGGAAAATATGTATATTAAAAAGTGTAAAATCCCCAAATTTTATTCTTAAATTCCCAATCCCCAAATGACTTTCTTTGTCCTTTTTGCACGCATGAAATCCCCAAGTCTGACAGCCCTGGTTCCCAACTTTTCTTCTTTTCAAAATGCTAAAAAGAAAACAAAAATAATTATTAAAAACTAAGCTCATTCTGCGCCACCCTGTAGTTTACAGAGTAACTGTTTATACTCTTTCAACAAATTATCAACTTGGGAAACTCCAAATGACCATTAAAAACAATTTTCCCATACCTAAAAACACATTTACAACAAAATAAACAAGAAAAATAAAATCAAATTTAATATTGTGCCGACACCACAATTCTCATATTCCATTTCCGTTTATGACACACAAATCTGAGTATTTAAAGAGAATCTTATGACAGTTTGATATTTGTAACACTTGACGAATGGAAAATAAAATAAAAAAGTGCAATAAATTAAATTCAAGTTCTTTGAAATGTGCAGAGCGACTTTGAAGTCAAAGCAAATAAAAGATAATAAAATAAATTCTAATGCAATTCAAATTGTTATAAAACTCTTCAAATTTGTTTATAATAATTAACAAGAAAATATACTTTGAAATATGCTGTAAGTTCGTTCATCCGAAATCATTAAAAACTTGAAAATTTATTCATTTTTATTTTCATATTTCACCTTTTGATACGAATTTGGTTTTGATTTGATTTCTTTTTCTTGGCTGTTGATTTTCGGAAAATGTTTTTCTAATTTGATTATTGAGGAAGTTGTTTTGTGAATATTTTTATGACTTTGGCGTAAATTTAGACATTTTATTATAAACAATTTGTATTGTTGTTTTTATTCGTTGGTTAAGTTTCGTTTTCTTTTGTGTTTTTAGAATTTTGAAATGCGAGTATTGAAATAATTTCCTTATTATTTGGTTTCGTTTATTTACAGTTGGTTTTCCCATTTTATGCTTCTTTTTATGGGGCGATGCGTACAAACGCGGTTTCTTCTGTGATGATGAATCTTTGATGCATCCCTTCAAAGACTCGACGGTTAAAAGTTGGATGTTGTATATAATTGGTCTGGTGCTGCCAATTGGTGTGGTAAGTAATTTATGTCTCTGATAAAACAAAGTTTTGAATATTAATAAAAGTTATGTAATATGAAAAAATAATTTACAATGTAATGTTAATAAAATACGTACAGCTACTCCCACTACAAATGGGACACCTCATTAATTAGGTACCTAGTTTTCATCTCTGTGTTAATTATTTTGTGCAGGCATGGGATTTTTTATATCGTATAATTTATATAAATTAAAGGGGGTTTTGAGTTCTCAGTTGAACTAGGCTTAGTTAATCTGAAAACAGATTTGTGCTGCCATTACAAATTTTTGACGGAACAGCTTAGTTTTCTTAAAATTTTGGTCTTGAATGAAATAATAAAGAATATCACATTTCGCCGGAAAAATCCAAGTTGCAGACTACGTTAACCTTCATGTCAACAGCTGAAAAATTATACCTACGTCAACAGCAAGCATACGCGGGTATACAAGCACATATTGTTACTTTAATATAGAAAAGCCCTAACTAACGTTTTTCTTACTTTACAGGAGAAGGAAAAAAACTTAATAAAAATTATAATCTTGTAGTCGCGATTTTTTTTAAACGCAGTTTTTTGTTACATTCTCTAAGCAATTTAATAAAGAATTGCGTTTAAAAAAAATCGCGACTACAAGACTATAATTTTTATTAAGTTTTTTCCTTCTCCTGTGAAGTAAGGAAAACGTTAGTTAGGGCTTTTCTATATTAATGTAACGATATTGTAGTTATTGTTTTTTCGTTTTATTTGTATTTTATTTGCATTTTTTTTCCTATTTTAAGTTGTTTTAATACATGAATACCTCAAATAACGGCTGTTTTAGCAAAGACTTGTGCATTTTTTCTTTGCTTTCAAGTTTGAATATCTACAATAAGTGACTTTTTAGCAAAAACTTGTTAGTTGCTCGTCGTTACATGAACTGCGGTTCACGTAAGGGGTAGGAATGAAAAAATTACCATATCCATGGTCTGATTTGTCCAATTTTATTCAAACATCAGAATATGTTGGAAAACACTTTTAGTGAGGATATCAAGTAGTTTGAGAGCGATTGATAGCCACTTTCAGAGGTACAGAGGTTTTAATATTGTGTTTTGACTGCAATGCATTAAAATATTTACAGAAACAGTAACGGGTACTAACTGAACTTGTATCCCCCGAAGATCTAACACTGAGAAGCAAGAGAAGCAAAATATCCCCAAAACGTACCTCCATACGTGTGGAAGAACTTGGCTTAGTCGATAACTTTTAGTATTCTGCTTATTTCAATTACACGAGACAAACAATGAAAATAAAATTTTGTTAAAATATTTTCTAAAACAACTGTTTCATCAAGGGCATACCAGCTAAGGTAACGAAGTTGATTAGTTATTTTTAAAATCACAACACGAATGTTAACAAAATTCTCGAAAGCCTAGAGTGCACGGAATGTGGAAATCCACTTGCGCATCTGGTACTGTTATTTTGACGTAATTCCGCAACACACAATTACCTTTGTGGCTTTGTAATGTTGTCAAAATTACGTCAAAACTACATGCGTATGTGGCTTTTCACATTCTGTGTACTCTAGGCTTAACATACATGTGAGAGTCAAAAACATTATAAGTTGTTCGAACGTGTATGAATAAAGAAACACGCAATGTGTATGAATAATGCAAAAGTCATTTTCTTTCAGTGCAAGCATGCGAATAAATTATCATATTTTGTATTCGGTGCTATTTTGAAGCTTTGTTCTAGCATAAGGTTTTCAGTACGATCAAAAGTTCTCCCTATAATTTGACTAGACTTTTAAAATAAACCTCACATCTGCTCCGATATTCAGTTGCCAAATCTAATCTAAAAAGAGTCATGCATTGCAACCAACGCTTGTTGTCATTAAACTCCGACAACTGAAGATCCCTAACTAAAACTTTATTTAGTGCTCATTTCAACTGCTGTATACAAATGCAGTCGTAAAATATCCTTCCGCTGTTAAAAAAAATTTTAATTAAAATATTAAAAAAAAAGTTCACTATCTAATCGGTAAATACATCTGCCGCTTACTGTTTACCAAACCATTAAATGACAAGCTGGTATTTGTGTCGATTGCACTCAAAGAACAAAAACTTAATTAGTTTTTCTTCAATTCAGTGCTCCTTGGAAAGCAATAAACATTTGCCAGCTCTCTAATCTGCTTGTTTATTTTCTCCTTCCTAAAGTTTGTTTTACGATCAATTGTTTTGTATGATGTAATATGTTGCTCTCGAAATGGAAATTTTGTTTATTTTAGAGTTTAATTTTAGTTGATGATTTTTATTTTGTTTACATTAAAAGACATGACCTTTCCAAACACAGCCAAAAAAGGGATAAAATGTGCAATTGTGTCTGTTTATATTTAAACAATTCTTGTGCATTAAGGATTGTCTGTCATTTACAAACTGTCAATAGCACATCTAAAATACCATGAAAAATTTATTTGAAAGTGAATTTAGGAATGACTGGCTAACCGACAAATTCAGAGGTGGTGGGTAAGTGAGTGATACTTGAAATGTACTTTATGGATCAAGAGGATTTAAATGTTCAAATACAAAAAGGAATCGAAGTCATAAGTGTTGACACATGCCACGTACCACTGAGAGTAAAAAGCAGTAGTCAGGATCGATTACAATTTGGTAAACGGTCCGAACTCGTAGCAGAACAAGCGGATCATTCAAGCTCATATCTTTTAGTATTTACTTTTAACTTGCTGCGGAATTACAGTTCGGAAAGTTAGAAACAAAATTTTGAAATGATAACCACTGCTGCTTTACTTTGAACATTTAAAATTGTGTGTGCTGGCCATTTTTTTTAATGTCAAATATCGCTCCCTCGCCTAGAAATTGTTGGTATAATTCTTATGCATATATATCTGACAACATTTGTTATGATGCTGGAAAACTAGTTCCAATATTCTAATACGAATATAAACAAGTAGTCGGCTACGCCGATTCATATATACCCTTCACGATGGTGCGATAAGAACTGTTATATAAATAAATATGTACATATTTTTTTACTAGTTTTACTCGGTGCGCTTTGCTACCCCGCGACTTATCATCGGAAATCAAAAAAAAATAATGTTTGGTTTTGTATTGATAACCAAGATGTTTTTACTTTATTTGAAACTTTGGCTCTTGCCGTCCTCCAGATATACATTAATCTCTAATGTCTTTGTATGGTCAGTGCCAGCCAGGCTTTTAGTGCTAGATTTAGCACATTTTTTCTGAATTAGCACTAAGAATTAAGAAAAAAAAGCTAAGTGCTAATAAAGCACATTTTTATAATTATTTAGCATTTTTAGCACTTTTTTAGATCCCAAAGCCACTTAAAAACTCACATTATCAATTCAAGTAAAGTATCAATTCATTAAGTGTAACAAGAAAAATGCATAGATATTAGGCCTATAACTTTTTACAATTTTTGCAAATAGGAAAAATGGTATAGATATTCAAATAGAGCATATTTTTTTTTTTAAATCACATAAAAGCTTTCGCATCAAACGCAATTACCAATTAGCAATTCCAGCACTCAGTAATGCTCGTTGGAATTCTGGCACTTTAGCCTTTTATACTTATGTGATGCTTTATTTGTATGTGATGCTTAGAGCGAACTTTGGTTTTCTGATCATACTAACAACAAGAATAATATCGCCATACTACAAAAATCATTGTTGGGCTTTAGATAAGCAAATTAATGTTTTCTCAGACATAGGGACAAAAAACCATCATCTATTCAGAAAGTTCAGCGAGGCAACCTCCTGTTGGATAGACCTTGCTAAGAACTAGAATGAAAACAAAACTGTTATGTTCAGTTATACGCATAAGAGAAAGTGCAAAATAAGAGAACGTTTGTTGCCGCACTTTGTCATATCGGACGATATTGTAAAAAAATCGGTTCATCTGAAATGTACCAAAATGAGTTGGTATATGACGAAGATGAAAATGATATAATTGAAATTTTAAACAGTTGTAACAACTTTATTTAATGGCGATTTATTTTCTGAGAAAAATATGTTACAGTATATACATGTAACACTTACTAATGTTACCTATAATCACTCGAAGTGCTACATGTTGTGCAACTTCAATAGAACAAAATTAGCTGATTTTACTTACAACTATTACACTTTTATCATTGATGTACTTCATGCGCGATTTTTAAGGCTACTTGAGCGGTTTCTGCACGCTTTTAGGGTTTGGCAACAAATATTGACATCACATAGACTGTTTTTCATTTTAATATGTTAATATTTTTATATTTTGTTCTAAAACAATATTTTTACAAAATTATGAGCAAAGAAAATAAAACATTAGTTCTACAAACAAAGTATGTACAAAAGTTGTATAACAATATGCAACATGTTTTGCATGTTTTTCATCAACTTATTCATAAAAAAACTTGAAATTTTTTTCCACAGTTGTATTTTTGTACAAACGTACACAAAAATGAAGAACATGTTACATTAATGCAACATATTTCTCAGAAAAGAAATCGTCATAAAATATTTTATAATGTAACATTATAATAAGTGTTTATATTAAACAAAATGAATATGTAAAAAAAATTCAAATGTAAATTTTTTATTATATTCATAAAAATCAATGTTACAAAACTAGCACTTTTATTTTTCGCTGTAGAACAATTTAGCACTTTTTTTTGTCGATTTAGCACTATTAATTTGAATTCTTCTGGCAAGCCTGGTGCCAGCCCACCTCTTGAATCAAATAAGAATTTATGGGTAAAATAAGAATCTTGAATCCCGTTAATTTTATTTAGAGTGTTGTCTTGATAACCAAGATGCTTGTCATTCTTCAGATACACAAAAAAAATCAAATAAGAATTTATGGGTAAAATAAGAGGCAGTTGCGGTTTTGTGCTCTTATATCAGCCATTTGTGGACCGATCTTACTAAATTTCAATAGCACACAATTCTCGACATATGTTACATACAGGTAAAACAACCTAGTCCCCATGATTTCTAGGGTCTTAGGAAACCCCATTTCAACATAAACAGTTAGAGACGGACATCATTAAATTAACAGCGCTACTCATAAGGACCCAGAATATATATAATATAGAATCTAAAATCAATATCGTATGACGGAATGACAAACTTATATATACTTTTTCTACCTGTAGTTAAAGGTATAAAAAGATAATTATACTGTAAATCAGGGGTGAGAATTTCATTAAGGTAATATGTATCTATATATATGTCTTGCCATTAACCGATTTCTCGAATAGTCTTCATTTATGTAAAATTAAATTGAACAAAAAAATATTATGAGATGAAATTTAATTTCGAGAGTGTATCTTGAATAGAAATAAGTCGAAATTTGTATCGCCGATTGAGTTGAACTGGAATGGTAGGAGCTATTTATTTCATAGGATCTAGTTCTGATTTTGAATTTAATGCTTTCCAGGCAATACAGGGATCATTAATCATTTCATAAGCTTCATATTAGAGAAACCATTGAAAGAGTAGGTCCATTTTTAATTCTTAATAATTATAATTTATTTAAATATGTATTATATTTGTGACAAATTTTATCGATCGAGCTTTTTTCTCTATTATGCCTTATTGCGTCAAGTTCTTTATAAGGCAATGAAAAATTAATAGTAATGTTCTTTCCGTTTTTGTACCTTTCAAGACAGGTGGAAATTTGTCATTCCATTTGCTATTTATAAAATACTAGCTGGACCCGGTCCGCTTGCTGGCCCTTAGTAAAGATTTAAAATTTTATAAAATATGAACGTATTTAATTGATTTTCAAAACATAAAAAAAAATAATAATAAATGTTTTACTTACCAGCAAATGCTATTAGATTCTTCATGTTTGTTTAAAATTATTGGATACCCTAACCGCGTATTTGAAAAATATTTATGGAAGTGGAAATTGACTTTTGTAAACTAAAATTAACATAAATGTTTGGAATAAAACTGGCTATTAAACCATATAAATTTTTTTTCATTTTGGTGATTTTAGCGTATTTTAGTGAATTACCGCTGAATTGATAAATGTATATTGATAAAGATTTAGTGACATACCATGCATCTAAATTTTAAAACATTATGTTTAGCGATTACGACGAAAATGACAAAAATATAAAAACGTGGTGCCATCTATCGGATAAATACGAAACTCCACAGAAACACTCCTCATGCCTCATACATCAAACACACAAATTTTGGTCAAAGTCGGTGCAGTAGTTTTTGAGTTTAGCGATTACAAACAAACACGTCTCTTTTATATATATAGATTGATCTCTAACCCGATATAGTATACACGTACATATGTTCAGGATTCTTTTAATTAGGAGGGTTGAATTTATGATGTCCACCTGTCTACGTGGCTGTTGAAATGGGGTTTCCAAAGACCTTAGATAATCTAGTGACTAGATTGTTATATATTTTTATCAAAAATAGTTCCAAGAATTTTACTACTAAAATTCAGCTAGACCCAAATATAGAACAAGCTTCCTTAAAGATTCAAATTTTTGTTACAAAAACTAACACCAATTGGCGACGGAATTCCCCTATTCTCATTTAATTTTGCTCAAATTCGTTTTATGTGACTAAAAGTAATACTACTAATTTTGTTTAAGATCGCTTAACAGTATTTACTTGTTTAATATCTTTAGTTTTTCCAAAATCTTTGAATGAAGTTTCCTGACGATCTGGCCTAAGCAACCAGTGAAATGCGCATAGGAAGAGCTTATCCCTTCAACAATAAATTTGTTTATCAATACTATAAAATGGGAATTAAGCACGACTAACAAAAGCTTGTACAATTTTGTATTCCCAAAAATTACTTTGATATTTATTTATTTCTAAAGAACGTTATTAAGGGGTGAAGGGTCTATAAGATTCGGAATAGCTCGCTTACTTGTTTTAGCCATTTTTATTTAGCCAAGTTTCCTTCAAGTTTTTAAAAATTTTAGACCAAAAAATTGTATAATTGCGGCATTAAAAAAAAGCCGAATTAAACGAAAATTTAAATTTGCCGCTATTAAAAGAGTTGGCAACACTGATCCAATATAAAGCCCACTCATTAAATATTGTTATTGTTTTTGATTTCTTAGGGATAATAATAATAATAATAATAAGTTAAACTCTCTATTTGGTTTAAAATGTGCTTGAACCAGAAAATCTTTTAACCAGTAAACATGCAAACGATCTTTAAACGCTTAAAATTGGGCGTTTAAGCTACCAATGCAAACCATACGAATTGAACAACAATTATCGTAGTGCTGCCACATGTTATTTTTAAAACAGCATGTTATACATGGGGCACTGATTTACATCTGTTGAGTTTAAGCTACACAAAAATTCAAGTTTAGTTTATCTAAACCAGCGTTTAAACCATCAGTGATTTATTAGCCATTCGGGTAACTTTTGGATTTGAAAATAGCGAAATTAGTTATTGTCTATAAATTAATATCTTACAAAGTATTTCTAGAAAGAAAATTTTGTTTGTTATTACAACACTAAAACTACAACAACAACAAAATTTTAAATACACATTTATTTTTTGATACGTCTGTTTGCTGTACTTGTACAATCCTCCTCGAATAGAAACATTTTAAATTCTTTATGAGGTGTTAGATACAAAATTCGAATAAAGTTGTAAGAAACAAAAACAAAAACCCATTTAACAGCAATAGAAGACAAGAAGTTTGTTTCGTAATTTGAATTGGGCATTTGGTTTCCATGCACTACCAGAAAATAGAATTGCACCCAAAAGAGCGATAGAAAGATAAATAACATTTTAATAAAGTTCATAAAATAAAGATAAAGATTCTATTTGTTTGCAACTTTTGCAGTTATTTTAAGCTCTCCATTAAATTTTTTTTATGGCCCCATCTTTTTTTAATGTTTGCCATATTGAAAAATTTGTGAAAAATATGATCAATTCGATTAAATAAACACCAAGACAAAAAAAAAAAAAACAAATAACTTAAACAAAAGGTCTTGAATTTTATGAGAGTGTTAATGGCGCTGCTATTTAAAATTGAAACGATTTTACGGAAAATACAATTTTACAATTTACAACAAGGCAGTTCATTTTAACAAATTTAGGTCATTCTCCACGATGCCATATGTTTAACACTCGCACTTTCATACAAACTCACTACTAACTTAAATTTAATTTTGAAATTTAAACAAGTGTTTCAATATCGAAGCACAATCTTGAAATCATTGTAAATTATTGATACCATTCGTAAGTTCTTAAGTACTTAATAAAATAGACAACACATTGTTCAAAAAAAGAAAGAAAACTTTATGAATTTTGACAAAACTGATAAAAAAAAAAAAATAAAATAACAGATGGTTTTATTGCTCAACTCTGTAGGGATACAACACCCTCTTAATTTGTTCGTACTTGTTACTTTTTCAATGGCTTTTTATCTGGTATAAAATGGCGTGTTATTGACAATTGCCTTTTGTCTTTAATGCCGGAAGCTTTAAAGAAACAAAAGAAACGCAATGCAATTTTGCCTTATTTATATGCATACTAAAAACACCGCCTCTGCTAAGAACAAGCAATATTCGACTTTACCGAATCTTGTACACGCTTCACCGTAACTATGGCTTTACAGCAGAGAATGTCAAACTGTGTTAACATTTCTGTTCAATAAGGTTTGGCAAGTAATCATGAATCGTTAAGCATTGGAACAACGCTTCCAAATTATGGAAATTTACTTTGAAAAAAATTAATCTCTTCGCAAAGTTCATAGAGTACTTTGTCCACTTTACGAAGCTCATTTCTGGAAAAAAGGCTATACAAATGGGCAAAATGGTCGTATTTGAAGCAAAGTCAATCATTAAGTCGTTAACGAATCATTTGACTGTATAGTGCTGTTTAAACGCTCTCTGAAATGAGCAAGGACCTGCTATGGCGAGCGCTATCGAACCATGCTGACTGAATTTTTATTTCCAAAAACTAGTCTGCTAAACATTTGGTTCTAACAAGACCGTGCAACTTGCCATACAGCGCGCTTAACGGTCGATTTATAAGCAATCAATTTGGTGACAACTTTATTTCCAGAAGTGGTTCTGTTCACTGTTCCCCTCGTTCGCACGATTTAACGTCTCTGGATTACTTTTTATAGAGATATGTTGAGTCATTGCTTTATACCGACAAACCTGCAACTCTTAAAGCTCTGGAAGCCAATATTCAAGCCACCATTGACTCCACAGGGCCAGAAAGGTAGTCAAAAAGTGGACTGATGGAATAGACCGTGTATCTCGTTACCGCGGCGGACATATGTCGGAATCATATTAAAAGATTAAGTCGAAAAGAAAAAGTTTGTTGGCAAGAAAGGCACGAAGTAAAGTGTGTCAAGCATACAGCGTCGCCCCCTTACCTATAAACGATTTCTGTCCGGCAAGAAATGTCCATAGTGTAAATTGCGACTAAATGCCATGAAATCAGTGATGACAACTTAGCCCTTTTCAGACTACATTCAACCCTTTTTTAAGTACCTGAAACTCGAAAAAAATTTTAGCCTTAAACTAAAAAACGCTCAATGTTAGCCTTTTGTTTTATCTATTTAGCCCGTTTTTGCTTTAAGTTCCATATGAATTTTTTGTTTTGTTTTTGGCAATATAGAATGGTTAAGCTGTCCTTAAAACTTTAAAACGTGCGAATGGAAAATATGGTAACGTTTGGATCAAGGTGTTTAGATGTAAAAATGTAATTACGTCCAATCTATTAATTAATTTTCTAGTTTTGCTATAAATATATCGATGTACCCGTACCAAAAGACTTTGAGTGTCATGAATTTATTTAAAAATAATATTTCGGTAAGGGAATTTAATTCATATTAAATAAAGTCTCAAAAAAAGTTTAAAGTTTAAACAACAGTTCAAGCTACGAAATACCTGCCGAGTTATGCTTAAATATAAATTCGGATAAAATATATAAATGACTATTTATGTGAGGATAATGATTCATGGAATGAAGACGAGGCTCACAAAGTATTGCAAATTTTATAAAACAATGACCAATTATAAAAGGATGTAAAAGTTTCTTAAAGCTGTTGTTGTTTCTCAAATTTTTGTTTAAAATTTTTGGTAGTTTATTTAAAAAAATATTTTTAGCGCTTTAAAAAAAAAAATGCAATGAAAATGTACTAAAACCGTCATTTTTTCAATTTAGCCCGTTTTTCAAATTTCCTCACGCGTTAAGTGTTCAAAGAGTTGGCATAACTGCATGAAATTAACTACCAAATTATAAAAAAAATGCATTCCAACAATATTTCTGTGTTGTATTATCATGTTAAGTTCTCATGCAGCTAAAAAAAAAACACCCTACTAAAAAGGGAATTTTTTAATTTTTTGATTTTTTATTTTGGATTTCAAAGGATCTATCTAGAAAAGAATATTTTTAAAATATTTCTTCTCAAATCAAACCATAAAATTTTTAAGCTTAACTGTTCTGGAACTCTAGTTTAAGCCTCAAAAATTACTTCAAGTATTCTACTAAGTTTATTATAGGTTATGATATTAAGAAGAAAGTTCATAAGTAAAAACAAAACTATGAAAACTAAAGTTTCACTGAAGTTAAAATTTAGAAGCAGTCGTGGTTTTTTGCTCATATCTCAGCCATTTGTAGACCGATCGCCGAATTTTAATATTAGCAAACTTTTTTGGACCATATCCTACTAATATTATAAATGTGAAAGTTTGTATGTTTGGGGCGTAATCTTGAAGGATTTTGATGAAATTTAGTAGCATATGATCCAGATTAAAATATTGAGTACTTTTTAAAGGGTAAAAAACGGAATAAAATTGGTACTCTTTTCTCTTTTCGATAAATTTGGTATACATACAGATTAAAGCCTTTATTAGCATACGGTGTACTTTCTGGATGCCTTACATGATGAAAAGTTGGTACTTTTGGTACTCTTTTTTACCTTTGGTACTCTTTTCGATATATTGGCATAAAAACTACAAAAAATTGGTACTTTTGGTACTTTTTTTCTTTTTGATAAATTTGTATACGGATACGGTGTATGCACAAAAAAAAACACGAGCTCTATGTGTTCATTTGTCCTTCAAGTTGTGCTGAAAAGGTCAACAAGAAAAATAAAGACAAAAATGAAAAAACACAAAATGTACTTTGGACTTCAAGAAGAATTCTTGACAAAAGTACGAAAAAAAACAGAAGTAAGGAAATACATGTAAAATCAATTAAATTGGATAAGCATTCAAAAAAAGCCAATTTCGATCTACCAAAGGTTTAAATACAATTTGGTTTAATGATTGATGTTGGACTATTGACGTCAGCAGTCGTCGATGGCTGCGAGTGTAAGACGGCAAATCCCTCTGAGGAGATCGAGTGGTTGCGATCGAAACATGTCATGGTAACCTGCCGGCCGCGGTTCGAGCCCCGGCCACGGTCAAAAATGAAAGATTATGAATAACAATTTTAATTAATTTTTATGTTGTAAAATTCCTTTCTTCATAAAAATAATTTAATGAAAATTAAATTTGATGAACTTAAGCCTAATTAAAAATATTAAAAATTTGGATTAAAAACCATAAATAGTTCAACAAAATAACCACAATACTAATATTTTTAATTTTTTTTTATTTAGTTTATAAAAATATAAACGGAAGTTAAAAGTTTATTTATAATGTAATAGATTAGTTTTGAATTGGAAAACCTTTTTTTTTTTTGTATTTAATTGAAAATTGTTTTTTGATTTTTTGTTATATTTATTTAATTTGTTAAAAATTGTTGTCAAAAATTCAAGAAAAACCCTGAAGAAGGCACACAACGGAGTGCCGAAATATTGGTTCAATAAATTTAATATTTTTTATATAAAAAAAAGACCTCAAGCTTAATTAAATAATAATAATAAATTTTTTTTTATTTTTTTATTCTTTATATCTTTACAATTTTAAGTTCAACAAACAAAATTATAACATCTGTTAAACGAATTTTTTTTTTATTATTTTGGCTTTAACTACATTCAAAAAAGCACTGTAAAACTTAGTTTCGTATTTTAATAGAACTTAAAGATAAATAATATTTTAGCACGATGTCAAAAACTGGCTCTTATAGCCAACTTCACCAATTCTATTTATATATCAATTCATATTTAAATATAGTTTTTCATACAATTTTATTTTCATTTGACATGAAAAGCGAATTTTAAACATAAATTGATATTTGAATTAATTGGTGAAATCGGCCATTAGTATAACAATATTATTTAATATTAATTTTTTTATTTTTAATTGTCTTTTCTAGATGCTTATTGTTGAAATTATTAAATCGAAAAATTATGAAAAACATTCGAATGGCAACACGACCTCAAGACGATACGTTTTCATGGAATATGAAATACCCGATTGGATGGTGGAAAGTTACAAGAAAGTCGGCATTTTCGGTTTTGGTGCTGCTGTCAGTCAATTAACAACCGACATTGCGAAATATTCGATTGGACGATTAAGGCCACACTTTTTGGAGGTAAGTTATGTCATGAATCTAAAGTAAGGTTTATGACTTTACTTCCTTAGCAAATTTTTCAGAAGGAGTTTTGATTTAGAAAATTCAAGTGTTAGTTTGATGAAGAATTTGTAAATGTTATGTAATTTATTTAAAAAAACGCATACATATTTTTTATATCGATTTCAACTCTTAAAAAAAATAACACTTGTCATGGTGTTTCTTTATAATTTTCATTATGTATCTGAAACTGTCGTCTGTGTTGTTGTAGGTTTTTTTTTTAATAACATTTAACATCCGCACATTGGGAGGGTAGAATTTATTTGGTTCAAAAATAATTTTGGTTAGTTTCTTAATTTTGATGAATATTCTCGCCAGCTGTTGTCATGTTCTTCTTTTAAAAACTCATATCACAGCAACCATTCGCTATTGCTGCTAATACGAGTTTATTATACCCTTCACCTCAGGTGGAAAAGGGTATATAAGTTTGTCATTCCGTTTGTAATTTCTACAATATTGATCTAAGACCCTATAAAGTATATATATTCTGGGTCCTTATGAAGAGAGAACTTGATTTAACCATGTCCGTCTGTCCGTCCGTCCGTTCGTCCGTCTTACGTTTGATATGTGTTTTCCGGAGACTCCAGACATGATAGCGGCTAGGTTGTTTTACATTTATGTCACATATAGTCCATCATTTCTTGCTATTAAAATTCAGCCAGATCGGTCCAAAAATTGCCGAGATATGAGCAAAAAACCACGACTACCTCAAATTTTTTCAAAAAATCCCTTGTTGTTGTTGTATTTTTATTACTTTTTTCTGTATATCTTGAGAACGGAAGTTTTCAAATTTGGTACACGCATTTAGGTTATCAATACACAGCATCCCCTAAAATGTGGGCGGAATCGGAGAAGTAGGCGTGTTACCTCCCGTACAAAAAATATCAAAAATTGTATAAAAACCTGATTTGTTGGACTGTTATATGACCTATGGTTATACTTTGTATATCAAAAGATCGGAAATCTTTAGTAAAAAATATTTTCTGAAAAACTCGGAAAAATCGGTTCAGATACGAAAAAGTTATGACCAAAATAATAATTATATAAGCTTGCTTTCACTCAACAATAAATTTCAGTGTATTTATCAAATATGAAAAATTGGGAATTTAGCACGTCATACGGAAATCATATTAATAATTTTTTTTTTTTAAATACCCACTTTTGGGAACCATAGATCATCCCGAGTCTAAGATTTATAACCCAACTAACTGGCAAATTTCTTAAGCACGTCGATATATAAATCTGTCAAATCGGTTTAAAAATGGCTGAGTTATAATCAAAATAAAACAAATTTTTTTTTTTAATTTTTATGTTCAAAAACAATTTTAAAAAATATTTACCAGTTTTCGCTTTTTAAATTTAAATTATAATGAAGTTTTTAGTATTGTAAATATGTATGTATATGTAAAAATTATTTTGTTTTTGTCTAGTTGCTCTGTATTCTGCTCGCCAAATGGTGAAGGGTATATAAGATTCGGCACAGCCGAATATAGCACTCTTACTTGTTTTTATCTAAAGTGTTCTTTCCTGCATTTAAGAAAAATATTCGAAATAAATCTTAAAGATGGTTCTTTCGTTGAATTATTAGTGTAATTAGGCGTGGATTTTTAAACAATTCTGTTTCAATTATGCAGATGTTTCTCTCTCTCTGTATTTTTTATTCTTTTTGTGGTAAAAATTAAAACAAGTTCACTTTCAAGGTCCCTTTAATATATGAAAATATCTGTTTTTTGCTTTTCTGTGGTATTTTTAGTTTTAATTAAAAATTTATAAAGAAAAATTTTTATCCATAATCATAAAAATTTTATACCATCATTTGAGTTTCGTCTGTCTGTCAGGCTGTCTACTCCTTTTGTCTGTGATTGTTTTGAAATGAATTAATAGACAACTCTTTCTCCTTGACATTATTAATTTTTTATATTGAACTTTTAATAGACGAGCAGATAGACAAAGAAGCAGACTGTTTGATCTGTCTGAGTAAAGTGGCATTACAACGTTTTATTAAAATATAATAGAATATAAATTGAGATCCAATAATTTGACGGACGTCATCTGTTTAAATGGTTTTGAAGAAAAATTAAGGCAATTTATCAACTAATTTCCAAAGTATATACGAGGGGTATATGCAAAATTTTTTTATTATGAATTAATTACTTTTCAAAAATCAAAAAGAAAATGCAATATAAGTGTTTAAATTGAAATGAAGCTTAAACAAGTAAATGAGCTATAATCGGCTGTGCCGACTCTTTGATACAATTCTTCCAGAGTAGGAATTCAGTTTCAAGAGTGGGCTTTATATGGGATCTATGACAAACTTTAATCCGATCATAACAAAGTTAAACGATTTAATTTCAAGTCATATTAATCTTAATTGTACTCAATATTATATGGGCAATTCCATATGTGACTGACTCTACATTTGACACAATTTGCGTTTTGTTTTGTCTTATATTACGATTAGTAATATTTTTTAGTATCAATTTAAATATGGCATTTAGCAGTTTTAACAATTATTCGATAGAGAAAAAAATGGCAACCAATGATATTTTGAAATATCATTTATTTAGTAAAATATAAACGTGACTGACACTACATGCAAAAGGAAGTCGTTTTCGTTTACCGGGGAAAGTTATATCGGTAAAAAAGAAGTTATACGTGTCCCGGCCAGCGTTGCCATTTTGGTGCCTTTCGGGTATTTTTTGGTGCTTTTTTGCTTATGCAATACCCGAAATTGTGTTAAACACCCGTTTTTGAAAAGCGGGTATTTATAGTGCTTTTAACAATTTCTCACAGTGCTTTTAAGTGCCTTTTAAGTAATCTACATATATTTTTGGCACTGAACCATTTTGCTACTATTCTGTAAACACAGCGAATACTTTTTTAACCAACTGCGTATTATTTGCATTTATGTTTTGAGTAGTATTCGCAAACTCTTCTAGGCTTTTCTCAAGCATCATCAGTGATGCCAGCTTAGTGCTTTTGGCACTATTTATGGTGCTTTTTGATGCCTCAAAACGCCAAAATTGTATCACTAACTTGGTGCTTTTTCAATTTTCCGTAAGTGCATTTAATGCTTTTTAAATTTTTTTATTTTTTTTAACATTTTTTTAAACTTCGGTTATATAGAGGATGATTTAGATGAGATTAGCTATTTGGAGTACAATTTTGAGAAAGCCTGTAAAGATTTTAAGATTTCTAATGATAAAAAAGTGATAAAAGAAAGTTGCATTCGTTTTACCAAAAACTTTATTTACGAGGTTTGAGCTAGGCTTCCTAGTAATTTGGAAATTTTACAAAACGTTGCACTTTTAAGCGTTGACAACATATTTAGTAATCGTAATAAACACGATGTATTTGTTTGCGGTAAACATTTTTTTAACCGAAAAAGACACTGTTTCAAAAATAGATAATGGCTTGAAAAATATTAAGAATTGTAAATGGAAAAATAAGCAACGATTTTGAGTCATGTAGAAAAAACGTATTAAAAAGTTTAAAACATGCAGTCGGAAACCGTATTTTTTCGAGCAACGAAAATCGAGCTCGCACTGTATTTCTTTTAAACTGTTTTATGGCCAATTCAAACTCCAAATGATTTGGATAATATTAGTTTTATTGAAGATAATAATAATACATTTAAAAATTTTTATATACATATGTAAATATATTTGTTATTTAATTTTAAATGAAAATGGGCCCCCATCTACGCCGTCGCCTTTTTTAAAATTTTTGAGGTATTTAATATTCGACACAGCCGAAGACAACTTGTTTTGTGTTTAATTAAATTGTAAAAATGAATTAGTGCTTTTTTACGCTTTTTTTTGTTCAAAATAGTGCTTTTTAGTGCTTTTTTTTAATTTTAAAGTGCTTTTTGCTCTCAAAAAGTTGGCATCACTGGTCCCGGCGTTTCGCTGGGTCACGTCTAGGAATCGAGATATATCGATTTGAAGTTAGTAACTATCATATAGGGGAAATTGTCGCCTTTGGTGGTCTTTTTTTTGACATAACTCGAGAACCACCAAACAAATTTAAAAAAATTAGGAAGTACAATTCCTTTAATGATCCAACGTTTCGCTACATAAGCAACAGTTTCGCAGTTATAAATAAATGTATGAAGAAAAAAACTATTTTTTGCCTAAAAAATTGAATTTTTTTATTTTTAATTCATAAAAAATCCAAAACGGTATGAGCTTTCGTATATCCGGCCCACTCAGAACACCTTCCTTTAATTTTGCTTTGCTGATTCGTGGGAAAATATTTTCCAAACAATCAAGAATTTTCGGTTGCTTCACAATGGCCTTGATGAAATTTTTTACGATTCCCAGTTTGATATGGAGAGGGGGCATGAGGACGTTCTCCATTGGCACCAGTGGATCATTTATGGAGTTGTGTCCTTTCTCCGTTGGATCTCGAGGAAGCCAGTCATGTTTCAGCAAAATCGGACTGGTGGTTCTCGAGTTATGTCAAAAAAAGTCCACCAAAGGTCACAATTTCCCCTATATGATAGTAACTAACTTCAAATCGATATATCTCGATTCCTAGACGTGACCCAGCGAAACGCCGGGACACGTATAACTTCTTTTTTACCGATATAACATTTCCCGTTGGTTTCATCCTATCCCGATTTTGACTGTCGCATAGTGTAATAAGTTAGAAACCAACATTGAAACTAAAATAATTCAAAACAACCCCTTTTTAGAAATAAGGAATATAAATGTTTCAAAAACTAATTGTTTTTTTTTTTTAATATAAATTTTTTAAAAAATTTTTTAAAAAAAAATATCAAATTTTTTAAAAAAATATCCAAAAATTGTTGCCACTATAAAAACTTAAAAATTACATAATGTTGCCACCATTTTTACTACCAAAATCAGATATTAATTTTTTCCATTGATGGTAGACTTATGTGATTCGTTAAAGATTTCGACGTATTTATTCTTTTGACATAACTTTAACATAACTTTTGGTAAAATATGATGTTTACTTTAAAATAAAGCACATATTTTAATTTAACAAAAGAAATTTAGCGTTTTAAAATTTTGCTTTTCAGAGTCCAAAAAATAATAGTAGCTGCATTAAGGCAGCCAAAGCCCTAAAAGGTATTGTCAAGAGGGTTTTTTTTCATGACCTATGGTAAATTATGAACTGATCTTCTGACATTGTGATTTTTAGAAATCACACGAAACGAAGGCTTATACAGGACTCAGTAGTATAATCATATAAAACGAATTTGTGCCAAATTTTCTAGAAATCGGAGTATTCCGCCATTAATTAATGCTAGTTTTTGTAACAGAAACTCTTTTCCTACTGAACCGATTGTGCTTTATTGTAATGGCAAATGTTTAGAGGCACAAGAAATAACTTGACATCAAAATTGTTCTTCATTAAATTTGCGTTAAAATGGCATTTATTTGTTTTTACATTTTGTTGCATATTTTGGTGAAAAAGCATATTTAGGTTTTTAATGCACATTTTTGCATATTTTCACATTTTTGAGTTATTTTTTTTTAAATTTCCATATTATAAAAAAAATTTTCAAATACACAAAAAACCTTCAACAAACAATTTTAAAATTAATAAATAATTTCTTTTGGAGCTTTGCTTTAAACACAAGATTTTCAAGATTTTGACAAAAGATCCTTCTATTTTAAAACAATGCAGCACCTTACATGGTTAAAGCTCCAATGGGTTTAAAATATTTTATCCAAAACTGTTACAAGTTACTTGCTTGGCACATGGGTTAAACCGCGTTGCAGAGCAAATAAGAAGCCAATCGGATAATGTTGCAATTTGTAATGCAATATATCCCTTGATTCCCCTTCCACCGCTGCCAGTAGTAACAAGATTGGAGCCTGGCTAGATGATTCAGAAATCTATTCAAAAAACTTTGATTAATTTTTTTTGATTAATGTTACTTAGAAGAGCTTGTTGATACCGATGATTATGCAATTAAAAAAGGAAAAAAAAATTGAAATTAATTAACAAGATTTTGTTTGTCGTGCTTAATTCCTAATTTTTATTTTTGATAAAAACACTGAAATCTATTGTTGATGGGATAAGCTATCCCTATGCGCATTTCACTGGTTGCTTAGGCCAGATCATCAGTAAACTTCATCCAAAGATTTTAGAAAATCTAAAGATATTATACTAATAAAACTGCTAAGCGAATAAGAATTATAAGCAACAGTTCAACTTGTAACAATATCAAAGCTTAAGCCTAGTACTCTGTTCAAATTTGTGAAAAATGTTGAGCGACATTGATTATTTCACACGAAAATTTTGACATTTATCAATGTTACCTATTATGCGAGTTTGTACAATTTAACGTTTGTTTTTCCTGCAATGTATGCAACTTTGTTTTGCGTATGTAAACAAACCCATGTATTATTTTACTAAAAATATTTTTTTTAATAAAAATGTAATAAAAAAGAATGTAAATATAGATAAAAAAACCGGTTGTGTTATTTAAATTTTTTAGTTCTTATTTAATAATCAGTTCATACTTTTTTGCTTTTGCTTAAAATTCCAGCTTACGTTGTTTCGCAGTTGTGAAAAAGTGAGTGAGTTTATCTTTTCTTAGTCCCCATTAGGGGGACTTAATTTGTATGACCAACCCCACTTTATTATTTTTTGCCGAATTTCGGTTTTTTAGTAATTTCAATAAGCTAAACCGTTCTTGAGTTAAATTTCTGTTCAAATTTGTGAAAAATGTTGAGCAACATTAATTATTTCACACGAAAATTTTGACATTTATCAATGTTACCTATTATGCGAGTTTTAACAGTTTGACGTTTTTATTCCTTCAAAGTATGCAACATTGTTTTGCGTATGTAAACATACCCCACATGTATTTTACTAAAAATAATTTTTTTTAGTAAGTAAATATGGGTAAGCAATTGTTACCGGTTGTGTTATTTTTTTATTTTTTAGTTCTTATTTAATAATCAGTTCATACTTTTTTGCTTTTTAAAATTCCACGTGAAATAAGTGCAGCTTACATTATTTCGCAGTTGTAAAAAAATGTTGCCAGAAACATTTCGGAACTTTTTCACAAAATGAAGAGAGTACAACTCTATCAACATTATTTCATAGATATTCCGCACTAGTTTTTTTTGATATGTGTTTTGACAGCATTTCACGTGAAATGTTGAACAGAGTACCAGGCTTTACGCGAGGGCAGCCTCCTCCATTTTCGAAATAGCGGTATATCTCGAAAACAAGAGCTAACCTAAGATACGGTTAGCACCACTGGATTCGGCGTGCCCGAATTAGGCTAAAACGCTAAGTGCCCGGCTTGTCTGTTTTTTGCAACTAGCACAGTGTACTTATTCCGCAAAATTACATTTTTAAAAGAAAAGAAAAAGAAAAACATCATATATTTAAAAAGAAAAAAAAAACCTCCTTGAAAGTTTCCGGATTTTTAAAGAACGGTTTGAGGTATTATATTAAAAAAAATCAGCCAAATAAAAAAAATACAGCCAATTCACATGGAGGCTTTTACGACATCGCTTTGTCGATGTCTCTTTTGGTTTGACGGCGAGCGGTGTAGAGAAGAAAGAGGGGTAAACAAAACGACTCGTTTTATGTTTTTCATGTCGTTTTTTATATTTCTCTATTAACTTTTTCTTTTTACGTTTTATTATTTTTCTTACTTTGAAGTGTGTGGTTGAAAATACAGTGAGACCTCGATTATCGATAATAGACGGGACCGGCAGCATTCTTGATTATTTGCTTTTTTTTTGCGTGTTTCTTATTTTATGTAAAAATATATTGTATTTTTATGTAAACATGAGGAAAAAAGTAATTTTCTTTCTTCGTTTATTTAAATTTGTTTTGATTGCTTAAAAGTAAACGAAAAAAAGATCATTTGTTTATAATTTCGGATAACAGAGGTAATGCCGTATAATAGAGGTAATTTAAATCAATGCAAAAAATTTTTTTATTTTCCAGTTAATTACAGCTGCCAGTTAATCGAATGACGGATAATCAAGGCCATACTGTAAGTAAAAAAAACACATGCAACCAAAAATCATCGTATGAACGCATAGAGATTTTGGAAGTTGCTTTAAAAGGGAATCAAGATAGAACGACGTCGTAAAAGCCCTCATGTGAATTTAGTGATAGGTTTTTGACTTAGTCCGTTTTTAAAATTTAACACTCAAGTCAAATTAATTGATATTCATAAGGAAAATTAAAAATTAAATTAAAAAAAAAAAATCCAAAACGTTTCAAAAAAAAAAATAGAATAAATTAAAAATATTTTTGATCTGATCTGAAATTAAATTGGAATCTGAAAATAAAATTTTTCAAAATGCATTGGCATTCTTCAAGTACAAGACAAAGTTTAACTTTTAATAAAACAGTACTCATATATTTACACACACAAAAATTTAAATTAGTTATTTAAGTTTTTTAAAGATATTTGAATAAATTTTTCATATTTTTGTTTTTAGTAAAATTAAAAAACTATTTTTTATGGAAATTTTTTACCTTTTTATCCAATTTTTTTTTTAGTATTTTTCAGTGCATATTTTAAGCGCATATTTTCGAATTTTTAATATTTAATTGCTAATCTTTTCTGTTTGGTAACTGTGTCCAGTATATTTGGCATAGAATTCACTAACTTTTGACATTCTTCGAACATTGCCTGCTTCAGCTTATTCTTTTTCGTTATTGCCCACTTTTTACTCTCCTATCTAATTTTTCCATAAATGTTCGATCGGAGTTAGATCTGGGGATTGTGTAGGATGTGGTAGAGAATGCAAAACACGGTATACCGGCCTCATACGCACAACAAGAACCGAGTGATACGGGTTATTATCGTGTTGGAAAATGAACGATGATGGTAAATACAACTTTTCGGCAGTTTTTTTCAGGTTTTCTTTTAAAATATTCATATATTTTATTTTATCCATAATGTCGTCAATAAACCCTTACCAAGGCGAATTAACTACAGGTGGTGTCGAAACGGCATCTGATTGTGACAGTTCGAGCTCATTTGTTTTGATTTGTAAGTGTTTTGCTAAGAATAGTTGACATTTCGAGCTATAAGCACAAACAATGCAATGCAAAAAACCCTTACTTGTTTCTGTTGTTTTTGGATTGTTGTAGTTCCAGCACCACCTGTAGTTGAATTCGCATTAACACTTACCTGCAGCAGACATACACCACCCACCCACAATCACCCCTCAACCACCATGTTTTACATTTGCAGCAAGGCTTTGTGTTTCTATCTCTGAGGCGGGCTCTCTCTACACCGTTTGGCGGTCAATAGAGCGAAAGATGTCAAATTGGATTTGAACCGAGAACAGCACGTGATGCCATGGCTCAGGCAAATATGTTTAACGCCTCGTTTGGTTGATAAACGAAATTAAGGGTTTACGTCTAGCAACGCTACAATTTTAGTTCGCCTTACGTAGTAATGGTATGAACATCTTTTAAAAACTCTGGCTTAATCTCCGCAGCGATTTATGCTATAGATATTTTTAGACTAACATTTTTGATTGTCTGGCTGCATTAAGGTTGAAGGCGACCTGAATGTTTAACTCTGAATGATGTAGCGACATCTATCCATCATTTCCCTGATCTCAGCATTAGATTTGCCTTGATTGTGCAAATATAGAATAATTTCGCGCTAAAATTCTGTGGTTTCCTTCTGTTGGTTACCCATTTTAAAAAAAAAGCATTCAATACTTGAATTCAATCATAATTATTACGTGTTTGAGACTGGAACTTCACTTCAATTCAACGCTTTTATTTCACTATGTTTATATTGTTATGTTCGACTGGGTTTCCAGTATCCGTTTTGCTGGAGTATCCGTTCCAGTATCCAGTATCCGTTTTGCTGGAATATTCGTTCCAGTATCCGTTTTGCTGGAGTATTGAATTCCATTCTAACTCCAGGCTCGAATATGGAAAACAGGACTGAAATTGCACTTGAGGTATACTTGAATTCCAGCAAAATGGCTTATTGGATATTTTACTATTTCACGATTGTTAAAAAAAAGTGGCCAGATCGAGACAATTTTGAAAGCCTAACCACGCTGTGCCAATAATTTTGTTCAACTAAACTGGGTATCTTTTTTGTTTTGTTTTCTTTTAATAGGTTATATAATGAACATTTTGAAAAGAAACAATGTAATTGTAATCAATCGTGAAGTTGAAACTGTTTAATATGCCAATAATTTAGTCCTCCACTGTATATAACCTGAAACGATATTTTAGGCTATATTTGTTCTTGAAATATATTAAATTCAATTTATTTCAAATTCACTGTCGGGATAGCAGGTATGTGATGGAAATCGATTTTAAAAACGAAACGATTTGAAATGGATTTTATGGATGAATTTTATTTATCTTTTAAAATGGATTTTAATTACATATTCCTTTTATTTTCAGCCTTTATTCTTTTAAATGTTATATTATATACGTTAACGGAAGCGTATTCTAAACGCAAATTTAAGACTATAATTCAGAAATGGAAATCTCTCGAAATTCATCACACCTTTTAAAAACGTTATATACGTTAACGGAAGCGTATTCTAAACGCAAATTTAAGACTATAATTCAGAAATGGAAATCTCTCGAAATTCATCACACCTTTTAAAAACGTTCTTTGAAATCGATCGATTTTCATCACATACCTGATAGTTTATTTACACATATACATATATACTATAGTAGTTTTTTTAAATCTGGTCATATTTACCTTCTTATATTGCATATGTATAAATCATTATCCCCACACAAACACATTTTTTTCTACAAACCTCTCTATATCAATTTTTTTATTCTGCTAAAGATTAAAGGATTTTGCGGCTACACAATGTTTTGCATTCCAGGCCACACCTGTGTTACACAATCGAACAAAATAATGTAAAAATAATTGTTATAAAAAAAATCAATGAATTTCAAAAATTCAAAACTACAAGAACAAAAAATCTTTTGCAATTAGGAATTCAAGTTACACACTTTTTTCAACACAAAGTGACGGATTTATAAACAATAAATAACCGAATAAGTAAGTAACCTACAATGTTTATTCTTAAAAAAAAAAGATTTAAAAAACAAACTCATGCCACCCAAGTTCAAAGAAATAAATTTATAATAAATTCTCACACTATTGAAAAATGATCCATAATACTCAGACCTGCATTTGAAATGCTGCAAAAAGTGAAGAAATAATACCAGACCATAAAGAGGATCATATAAGTAACAATGCATTTCTGTAGACAAAAAAAAAATCATTCAATACTCTTAAAACTTGCCATTCAATTCAAACGAGAAAAAAAAGATACAAACCATGAAATGGACTCGAATGGCAGAAAAAATAAATCTTACAAATCATGATGACTTTGTATACATTCATATGATGTCGTCCGCTCTATTTATCTTTTAAAATAAAAACAAAAATATAAAGTAGAGTACTTTAATAGATCTAATTTTTATTTTATGCAAAAAAAGTACAAACTAAAGGAAACATAAAAAAATAAAGCTGCTTAAAAGAGTTTTAAGAAAAAAATTCACACAAAGATCACTTAAATATTTTTCTCAAGTAAAATTCAAATTACGTTGAATACTTTTTGAAAGCAGATATAAAAAAAGTATTAAAACACATTCACAACAATTATTACGGTCAAAGAGTACATGCAGTAGCAGCACTCGTTGCCCAACCACCTAAAAACGATTTGAAAAACATTTGGTCTGATATTGATAGTGAATGTCAAATATATTATTGGTTTGTTTAAATTTTTCCACCTTAAAGGTTGCCAAGTTTTAAACATTTCAATTTCTTTTTATTCTGCAACATTAAAACTTGTTAACAAAAAATATAAAGTTTGCAAAGATATATTTTGGGGAAAAATCCCTTTGATAATTTCCACCATGTAAAAGATGCGTCATCTTAGTCGTTTAGACCCCTCCTAAGATTTTCTTAACATTCTTGTTTGGTTTGGTTAATTAAATTGTAAGAATAATATACCTTTACTTTTATAAAAGTTTCTGTACCGATACCGAAATAACAAATATTTTCAAACCGATACCGTAATCCGTTTTAGTTGCCAACCTTGATTCATCTAAACCAAAACACACGATCTTAATTGTAAATAAAAAAAAACGTTTTTAAGAGAATTTTCTTAATATTTTTTTATTATGATAGAAGAATCTATGGCAATTATGGGTGAAACAAAATATAGGACAAATCCAATGGTCCATACTTTCAATGACTCTGAGACATAATTGAGGTTAATGTCGTTAATGTGCCGAATTATCACATCCTTTAGCTCTGTTTAATATCATGATCGCGGCGGCCAATAAACATCGGCACGACGTGTGACACCATCATGTTGGAACCACATATCGGCCAGGCCCATTTCCTCAATTTCTGTTTACAAGAAGTCCGTTATAATTTCGCGATAGCAAACACAATTCACGGAAACTACTTGGCCAACTTCTTCGTTCGTCTAACGAAGAACGAACTGGGCGAGCATGCACCCAGAAAAAAACATGTTCAAATACAGTCGGGCCTCGATTATCCGTGATGGTCGGGACCAGAAGCATTACGGCAAATCGATTTTCACGGTTAATTGAATAACAATTTTGATTATACATTTTTTTTAATATTTTTATTATTTAACAAGTGAACATTGGTGTACATTCATATTTACATAAAAAAAAATTAATTCAAGAAGTTTTTGTACATTTTTAAATTAAACAAGTATGTATACATTAAGTTTTCTACTGAAAACATGAGACAAAAAACGACATTAAGCAAAAAAAAGAATACAATTTCTTAAAAAAAAGTCGTGTAATGTTGTTTTTCTAATCATTTTCAACTGCCATCACGGATAATAGAGGTAATCACGGTTAATCGAAGCAAACAATTTGAAAACATTGCAAACAAAAAACAATAGACTGATCTTTGGCCATCACGGTTAACCGGATCACGGATAATCGAGGGCCGACTGTATGGTCACTGCCAACAACACTATTTTTAAAGAAAATTTCAAACATAATATGTTTAATTTAACCATATTATTGTTACCGACAACTATATTATATTATGGTTGCCTCTAAACATGTTATGGTTTAATATGAAAATAATTTGTTTTTAAATAACCAATAGTATTTTCCCCTTTTCCAAGAGCAACATGGTATGATTAAAAACCAACCATGCTATTATAAGTAATAAACATATTTTATTAATTATTAACCATAACATGTTCAGAGGTATCCATAATATGGTTGTAGCTTCTTGATTGAGGACTAATTTAAGCATAATATGGTTGTCGGTGACAATAATATGGTTTAATTAAACATATTATGTTTAAAATTTTCTTTAAACATAGTTTTATTGAAGGTGACCATATTTTAATATGTTTTTTCTCTGCGTGTGTACAGGTGTTTTCACATTTCTTACAGACCCGGCTTGCTGAAATTTGCGCACAATTCTCACGGTTGTGGACACATTTGGTCGGTTATGATGAACAAAAAAATCACGCCATTTTCGTAAAAGACTTCAACAATCTTAACGCGCTGCACAATTGTGTATCTCTTCCATTCCTCTGTACTACTCAAAATTCTTAATTAGTCTTTTAAAAACGTAAACGCCTATTAAAAAATCTTAACGAAGAATCATAAGTACTGAGTGAAAACTGCTTTATAATTCAGGGTTAAGCATTTATGCTTGGATGTTTTTATGATTTTATGAGTATTACTTCTTCGAAAGATTATTAGCCATTTAAATTCCTATTTGAGGTTTTTAATAACATGGTAGTTTAATTTAGGTCAAAAAAACCTATTCGCTCTCATAGTATTCCATAGAAGGTGCAGAATCAAAGCGTCAAGTATCGAGTATTTGCATTTTTTAAAGTACTCAATACTTAAAAGTTAACTCTAACGGCTCTCTTTCAAAGTAGAACTCTGTTTAAAAACACAATACTAACTGTTCTTACAAAACCGAAAGCTAACGGTACACACAGAAAAAATCAAGTTAAAAACGTAGAAAACAAGGTTGATTTAAAATTTTTCGGTGGTGATTTTGCTTCATACGCTTTTCTTGTTAATTTAACCTGATTTAACAATAACTTGCGAACAACATTTTTTTTTCTTTTAAAATAACTATAATTCATGTTGATTTAACATTGCAGTAAAGTTAGAGGCAAAATGTCATTTATATTGAAATAACAATCCGAATCACGTTGAATGAAAGTTATTTTAAGTTGAAACAACGTGAATTTCATGTAGAATCAAATTGGTTTGAGTGTGTTATAACAGTGTGAAGAAGCTTCAGAGACAACATATGCATTTATTTAAGAATAATTCAAAACACTTACCCCTGTAACGCATGTTTCACTTATTTTGTATTCTCCTTTGATAACAGAAGCATCAGCAGAATGGCCCGATATGGTTTTCGGCATCATTCTACTTTGAAAACTTGATGTACTATTTAACTAAATAATTTTAATTAAAAGAATACGGGAATTGTCTTCTTTTTATAACATATTTTAAACATGAAAATAAAAAAATGTACATCCTTAAGTATGTATGCATGTTAATTTAACAAGATAAACTTTTAATTTTAATATAAAACAGGTTTTTATGGATTCAATATTGAACAATGTTTTTTAAACAGTGAATAATATTAAATTAACGTTATTTTTAAACAGGTTATTTTAAAATTTTTCATTTAAAATTAATATGAAATAATGATTAATTTAAATAAAGGGCATACTTTTGCAAAAATTTACAATGATTCTCAATCAACATTTTTCCATGTTAATTTTACATTGGTATTTTGTTCTGTGTGTAGGATTTTATAGGCCGTATTTTTACTTTAACCTTCCAGGTATGATGAACCTTCTATTCACTTATGGCTGACTCTAAGTTAAAATAAACTTCTAATAATGGAACACTTTTTAAACGGCCGATAAAATCATACCCTTATCTTTCGGCTAATTGTGAAAATGGGCCTAAGCCTAACAACACATTTAAAAAGCAGTGTTTGACCTCAATATGTTGCTAAAAAACCAAAAAAAAACTCCTTGATAGTATTGAGTATTATTGCGTAAAAAAGTAAAATTTTCAAGCACTCAAGGTCCAATTAGGCGTGACATAAACTAATGCTATAGCCGTAACGATTACTAAAGAACCAAAGTTCAATTGGTTTTTATGGTTATGTCGTTATGGTAAGTCACCTTTAATCAAATACAGTGTTGCCCATAAGGTTGGTTTAAACAGCTGTGTTGTATGGCCATGGCACATCTAATTCGAGCTTAATGGATAGCTTAGGAGTGTCTGTAGATGCAAAATTTTTAAAGCTCTCGGCAATTTTCTGGTTTCATATGAACCTTTCGAAAATTTGTGTAAATTTTACACTTAGAAAAATCTAAAACATAAACATACTTGTCTCTGCTTTTATGTGTTTCTATATCATAACGTTTAACTGAGCTACCTAAATAAGAGCTGCACGCGTCTTTTTTTTGTCAACAACTTTTAATTTTCAAACAGTTTATACGAAATAAACCTTTAGAACGCGAATTCAGCACCACCCGGCTGGAAAATCTTATTTGACTGGTCGCTGTGTCGCGTTAGAAATAGAAATTTCATAGTTTTGCAACATCTTGGCCGAAGTTTTTTTTAAACTGCTAGACATCTATTTTAACCGATTTCCTTTTTTATTTAGTTAAACAACAAATTTGTTCTGGAACACCAATTTTCAACAACTTTTCGCAGAATTTAGGGCCGGATTTCGCCAATCACTCTTCGAATGTTGATTTCCAGGTGTTCGATTGTTTATGGTTTATCGACTTAGACAAGTAATTTAACATAACCCCAAAGAAAATAATCCCATGGGGTTAAACCACATGATCTTAGTGGCCAATTAATTGGGCTATTACGTGAAATTGTAGGGCTGCTGTGTGGCATGGGGCTCCGTCCTGTTGGAACCACGTATCAGCAAGATTAATGCCACGTAATTGAGGTACGAAAAAATTTCGAATCATGTTTCTATACCGTTCACAATTGACAGTAACATTTTGACCATCATCGTTTTTGAAGGCATATGGGCCAATGACACCGCCAGCCCATAAAGCGCACCAAACAGTAATTTTATGTGGAAGTTATGGTGTTTCGACAAAAGCTTGTGGATTCTCCTCACTCGAAATGCGACAATTCTGCTCATTTACGTACCCACTCCACCAGAAGTGGTCTTCATTGAAAAATAAAATTTTTAATGGAAATTCAAAACCAACATCAATTTGTGCTTCAGCCCTTTCGCCGAATTGGCGGCGCATACGACGGTCGTTTGACTTTAATTTCTGCACAAGTTGAATCTTGAAAGCTTTTAAGCCAAGATCCTTTCGTAAAATCTTCCATAAAGTGGAAGGACACAACCCCAGTTGCTGAGAACTGCAACGAATTGATTGATTAGGATCATCTTCAATGCTTTCCTGTACAACGGCTACAGCTTCTTCATTGCTTCAGTAACACTAATAGTGGTCCGAAAACGATCTATTGTTCTTCAAATTAGCCGCTCTGAAGAACGATTATGTACGCCATAAAATGGAAGAAGTGCCCGATGAGTTTGACGAATAGAACAATTATTTTGATTAAAAATTTCAACAATTTGCACGCATTGCTCTGGTGTAAGTCGATTCATAATGAAATTTTAAAGCAAACTAAACAAAAAGCAACTATCAGCCAACTAAAAGTTGTGACACTCTAAAAAACACGCTTTATACATTTCTGTATATCTGGAGAAAGGCTGCAGTAAAAGTATTAAAATTTGGTACAAATTGCTTCGTTATCAATACACGAAGCTAATTGAAACGCACAAAGAAAATTTTTTTTATGCACCTACCTTAAGACCTTTCCGAAGTAGAGCCATTTTTTCAAAATTTTGTTTTCACCACATTACTTTTTTTAATCCTCTTTTTTAAAAACCTAGCATTAAAAGAACAAGTGTGGTTTCTCATTCCCGAATAAAATGTGGTCTTAATAGGCAGAATGGCAAAATATAAATTTTTTTAAATTGTTAATATACATATACATATTTCATATAACTTGCGGGATTTTTTTGTATGTAAGTCAAAAATTTCTTTCAAAATTTGATTAACTAGACCTGATTAGTCACAATCGAACGTGATCGGATCTTAAAATCTAAAATTAAATAAAATGAATTGGAGAAGCATTTTTACGACATTATGATGTCAGTCATTTTTAATAATTTTGTAATAGAATGTCGAGCTAGTGATAAATTAAGATTGAATTCCCCGATATGTCTGGCAATAATTTACATTAAACTAAAACTCTTTGTTTGTGTGAGCTTAACTATTTTCGTGTGTGCCACTGTTTACTAAATAGTGTTGTCAACAACACAACTCAACACACACCTGCTGATTTAAAGTAGTTTGCACAAGATTTATATATTTTTATTTAATTTTTTTAAGGATTAATTTTTTTTCAAACACTCTAAACTAACTTAGTTTTAAAGTCTAGTTTATCTGGGTTTTTTTTTATTAAATTCAAAATGTCTTTTTTTAATGAAATCGTTTAAAACTTGAAACATTTGTTTAAATGTCATATCGATAAATACGCTTTTAAGTTTAAATTAAATTTTTAAATCACGCTATATTGGCAGCAATAATAAAATTTTCGACACGATAAACGTTTAAAGTGATTTTTCTTAATGTCAAAGTAACCGAATATTTTAGTTCCTAAATAGAAATTTTAAATATATAAAATAAAAATGATTGATTACAATTGGGCTTATAGAACTTAAGAAAAATGTTTAAGGTTAATTAATATATTAAACCTAAATTAATTAGTTTGATAAAAGTTTTTTAATAAACAAATTAAATAGAAATATTTTATTTCTCATAATTTTAGGTTTGCCAACCCATTATGCCAGATGGCACTACATGTGCTGATCCCAAAAATCAGGAAAGATACATTATAGATTTCAAGTGTGGCAACCCAGAAGCAACGAAACGCATGCTTAAAGAATCTAGACTGTCGTTCCCCAGTGGGCACTCTAGCTTTACTTTTTATACAATGGTCTATTTAGCGGTAAGTTTTAATAAATTTTTAAAATAATTTTTTTTATTTTTAATATAAATTTGCATATTTTAGTTATACTTACAATCTCGCATGACTTGGCATGGTTCGAAGTTGTTAAGGCATTTCCTGCAATTCACCTTAATCATGATTGCCTGGTATACAGCTTTGTCCCGAGTGTCTGATTACAAGCATCATTGGTCTGATGTGTTGGCCGGTTCAGCAATTGGCTCTTTAGTAGCTGTTGTAGTGGTAAGTTTTAATATGATTATGAAAATTACATCTTCACTAACTGAATTGGGATCTTATCTAACTTTTACAATTAATGACAATTCAGTGAGTGAAAAATTGTAAACGAATTTCAGTAACCACATAGTTTTAGTAACGTCTAAAGCATGCAACTGTTGCTTTTTATCCTTTGCACCTGTAGCCTTTAGTTTTGAAGTATTTTTTTTTTTTTTTTTTTTTTGCTTTAAGTTCACCTTGCCTTCTTTTATGGTAAGGTTTGTCTTAAAGCCAAATATCCTAATGGCCGTTTTCTCATTACATGATTATCTTTTTCCCAACGAAAAACTGCACATTAAAGAAATTTGGTTTTCTCAATGTCTCATTTGCTTCTATTCTGTCGCAAAACTAACCAGCACTCATCTGCTAATTATTTATTTTCCTTTTACTTGCCGTACAGATAAATTCAATCAGCTGACTCCCAACTTTTACATGTGTTTTGAGAGGTGTTGCCAACTGAAAACAATATTTTTTGTCGGTATATTGCGAACCCAAAATTGTTAACAGACAGTTTATCGGTCTAATAAATTTATGTTGACATTAAGTAACAGACAGTTTGTCGGTACATTGAGAAAATGGCCATTAGACTTAAAATTTGCACTCTTTATAACTCATACAATAATTTTTAAAGCATTTCACTTATGTAAATTTTCAAATATTCACCTTCATTCTAGAGTTACTTGGTGCCGGATAAATGGTTTAATTGGAACACAGTTTGGCCCACTGTTCATAGCAAACAGAATTAATTTTTAAAGGAAAATATATTTTTTACTACCAATACTTGATTCAGACTATGCGGCATGTCGCACAGAAATATTTCATGAAACAGAAGATCGGTGACGAAGAGTAAAGAGACGATTGTGGGGTAAACAATTTCGCACAAAATGTAAAATTAAGCAACAATTTGATGTTCCATTTTAATATTTATTGTTGGAAATTAAATGATTTAATTAAGAATTTAAGACTTAAACATCAAATTGTAGCTTGCAACACAAAACGTAACGCATGAACGTATACGAGTTTTCGAAGGGACACCAACAGAGAAACACGAATATTGTTTCAGGGACATGTCGCATAGTCTGAAACGGGTATGATTTAAAAAGTTCCTTGTGCATTCTTTTGAAATAAAAAATAAAAATAAAACTAAATTTATTCAATACCAAGTTATTACTATTTCGAGGCATTACCGAAAAAAAGCTTAAGTGACAAAAAGAAAATTATTTCATAAACATTTTTTATGAAGGTTGTCAGTTAATATAAAATTGTTTTTGCTATAAAATCGTAACGGTTCCTATGTGACCATGACAGTTTAGGAGATGATGCAAGTGTTGTCAATAAAGTCATTAAAAAAAACGAAAACTGAAAATTATGTCGCTTAAGTTTTTTTTGCGGTAATGGCTCGATTTAATTAACACCATTTATATCTATTTTTTTTCTAACCAATTAAGTATGTATAGCTAAATTTAAAAGAAAACTTAGCCAAATTTAAAATAACAATGTAAACTCTTCAGTGTTGGATCAATTTAGGAACTATTGATAGACATTTTATAAAAATAGAGCTGATAGTTATATACATAAACTTTGCTACATTTAAGTATATTGTAGAGCCTTATTTTCAAATAAAATAAGTTATCAATTACACCGTTTTCACGAACTATCGCTTTGTTTGAACAATAAATAAATTCTTGTGTACCCACCAGTGTTACCAATAAAGGATTCAGAAATTAAACATGACTATGCATCAAATTACACATTTAAAGCAAAATTACACATATAAATCGAAAAAAAGGTTTGATAGAGTGAATTCAACTTGCAAAACCTTATTGATATTCCATATTTGCAATTGAATGGTTATGATTACAACAAAGCAAAGCTTACCAATTGCGAAGTACTTAGTTCTGAACATAAGCGGTAACGTCATCAGAAAAACAGCACAAAAATGTTTTTGTACAAGCCTAAGCAACAAAAATTCGCTATGAGTGGTTCTGTTTGACGCAAAAAAAAAACTTAATGACTAAGGTACCTATCTACTACACAATATTATTGAGTATTTTATTAGTGCCGGTTCCAACACGTCAAGCTTGACTCGTCAAGTCTTGTACTTTTAGGAGAGAGGGGAAAAGAGGGGAAAAGCTCCAGACTTGACGTGTCAAACTTGACGTGTGTGATCCGGCACTTCCTATTTTTATTATCGTTTTGCTCCAAACTTTTCAATACGTATATTAAATATAAAAATAATTTAATGGCGCAATTTTTCATTTGAATCTATATTTTATATTATAAAACATTAGGAACTTACTTCTTGAATTTTACAGAATTTACACACTTTTTTATTAAAAAGCGCTAAAACCAAAGTCAAAGAAATAAAAATCAAATTTAGCAGTTTCTGTTAACATTATTTCTTCAAAAATTGATTGAAAAATTATTTCGCTATATTTGTATGTGTGTGCTATATATGAATGATGTTGAGGTCTACAAATGGATTCATAATGTAAGTCTGGGTTAACACTATGAAAGTCTTCTTGTAGATTGTTTATGTTTATTGTTAACAGGGAAAGAGAACATGCTATCGAAAGTGAAAAAGGTCTGGGCTTTAAGGAAAGTTTGACTGTAATGAAAACTGAATAAAAATATCAAAAGTAGATCTTGACTGTCAAAAAGTAATGAAAAAATAGAACTTAAAGTAACATTACACGCAGATTACACATGGATTTACTTGGCAGCCTGTGCTAATACATATAAATTTGACTCGTACAGACTGCTGTTCTCGATGTTTTTTCTTGTTCAAACAGTTGGTCGCACAACAATGACTGACATCAATAGCAGTATGTATTGCCATTTTAATAAACGCCATATTGATTGTTATTGTTACTTGGCGCGCCATACGTGTTTTCCATATCAAAGAACATGAACAAGTAATTCCGTCAATGTTTTGTTCTCGTGCACAGAAAACATTGTCGCGTCAAAATGAAGTGTTATGGAAAAACAATATTTAATGTTGAAACCGCGTTTCAAAAAATAATAAAAGAAAATAAATGCTACAAATCTTTTTAAAAGACAACCTCCTTGCTGCAAGTAATTAGGCAAAAAAATTTCCCGATTTAGACAATTTTCAATACTGAAGTAAACTTTTCCGGTCTATTGGATAACTGAAGTCTAACGAATACTTTTGCTATGCTTCCTTATGTTTAACCCTTTAATCCCAGCTTACCGATAGCTAAAGGTAGGATTTTATCGGCCGAATAAAAAGCGTGCCATTATTACTACTGTTCTGTACAATATTGATCCTAGACCCTTTAAAGTAAATTTATATATTCTAGTTCCTTATGAGAAGAGAAGTTTAAATTACAGATGGACGGAAAGACGGATTTCCATCCATCTGTCAGTGTGTGCGATGAAATGGGTTTTCCAAAGTCCCCCGATACGATGGGGACTCGATAGTTATATCTGTGGCAAAAACGAAAAAGTTCTTAAGTCGACTTTATCAGTATTAAAGTTTATGGCACCTTTTAATTCACATGTTTCAATTATTTTGTACAATTTTTAAAGAAGTTATAGCAAAATTTTAAAAATTTTGTTTATGTTTCAAATATACTTTTAATATAATCTCTAAATTAAATCTGTGCTTCTCACAACGGCTTTAATTAAAATTGAAGCTAGTGTTTCTATAATCCTAATAAATGATTTTACTAAAGTTCTCATGTTTATGGCTCACATTGCGTGTGAGAAATTTATTACACAAATTTCTATCGGATCATTTAACAATTTACAATAGAATTTCAATAGAATTTATTTCTTAATTTAAATAATTTCGATCATTAAAACAACACTTTTATTCGGATAGAAAAAAGAACAAAAAAATGTCAAAGGCCATTTTCAATTACACAGGCAAACATAACAGCCATGCAACAAATTACCACAACGGTAAAAACAGGTAAAACAACAGGAGAGATCGAAAAGTCAAAATGGTCGCAGTTTACATGAACACCAAGTTGAATCGAACGATACAAGTCTGCAAGGTCCAACCACAAATTATACCAGAAGCGTAGTGGGAATAGCAAAAAACAAAACTACTTTGCAATGTGCCCTCTTTATATCATAAATGTTAATTGAGGAAGTTAGCTATACAATTCCAAGCTCCTTTTTTTCTTATTGGAACTTCCTAACTTCCTTTATACCCTTAAGGCTATTAAGAAAATTTATGCATTTTTGGATAAAATTTTATTTCAGACACCTTGTTAGCATTTTAAGATTTTTTTAAAAATTTCACGCTGAGTTAAAAAAAATATTATTGATAAATGTAATTCCCCTTCCTATAAACTACGTCTTTGAAATCAGCATTAGTAGTGCAAGTTAGTGCAAAAAAAAGTTGTATCTTTAAAAATCGTATCTCTTGTAACAGCAACAATAAAATAAAACTTTTGTGCATTTATACAAGTGCCAGGTTGTTTGTCGTTCGATTCGTTCGTTTTATGTTTGAAGTCGACACGCAAATCATAATTTACGTTCATTTGAGGAGCGTTTTTCCTTAGTCGCATTCGAATCCACACGAATCTACAGTTGATGTGTCATTTATGACTTGAATGAATTTCAACGGAATTTTTGTAAAATTTTAAAACTACATTTTATTTATTATTTCAAAGAACGAATTCAAAATGTTTTTCATCATCAAAAAAAAAAAAAAAAAGATTTTCTTTTGTTCATTTGTCGGTCCATATTCGTTTGAGGATTGGTTGAGTTAAATCCCGTTAATGTTATTTGACAGATTTATTATTGTGATTCTTTTGTTGTTGCAGATTTTTCCGTTCTTAGATTGTATCGTACGAGTATCTCAAATGTTTAATGCCCAATTAAGTTGAATTAGCTGCAAACAATTATAAATAATTGTGACACCATTTCAATCAAGTGTTTAAGAGTGAAAGGGGAAAAATGATTTGTTGTAAAATTTATTGTGAATTCTTAAAGTGATTTTAATTTGCTGTAGTAAAAAAGCATTTCAAAAAATACGTGACAATTTTTTAATTTGTGCTAAATTGAATTGTGTGAAATTTTAAGTTTTATTTAAACAAGTGTTTAGAATTTGATGAAGGCTCTTTTCTCCCGATTACTTAACAAGGGTATCCTAAGATTACCGCAAGATCGGATGAAAGTAGAAATATAGCTTTTTGCCTATATAATGTTGGATAGGATAATATATGGCTATATGGCTAATGGCACCGTCTTGTTGAAGCCACATATTGGCAACACCAATAGCATAGAAATTAGGCAGAAAGAGCCGTTTTATTAAGTTGCGATATAGAGCACCTATTGCCAGTCACCGTTTGGCCACTGTCCTCTTTTTAACCCTTGCACGGACACCATTTTTGCAGAAGGGTTTCCCGTAGGACACTTGCTGTATCCCTATTACATATTAGGCAAGATAGGAAAATTCTAAAAACACCAAACTGCTAGAAATTAAAAGTAAGAACTATAAAAACGGCAAAAAAAAGGTTTTTATTTTTGACGGTTATGAGGATGGATTGATTTTTCTTTTGAGTGTACATTGAGTTTAAAAAATTTGATATCGAGATCGGGCAATTTTTTAAATAAATTCACATTAGAATTGAATAACAAAATAGAAATAATTCATTTAAATTTGTTTACGATGAACTTGTAAGTTAAGATCAACTTGCTTAATAAGAATAAACGTAAATTAATATTTTTATAATCAAAAAGTAATTTAAATTTTTGGGAATACAAAATTTTAATTTCAAAAGATTTTGTTATTCGTGCTTAATTCCCAGTTTTTATTATATATTATAAATAATAATATATAATAAATAATAATGAAAACTGGGAATTAAGCACGAATAACAAAATCTTTTGAAATTAAAATTTTGTATTCCCAAAAATTGAAATTACTTTTTGATAATAAACAGGCAAGTGCACGGCCTAAAAAAGCACATCATTGACAACATCTTTTGTAAGTTGTTGTTGTTTTTATTTTGTTTTTCTTAACCTACTTACAACTACAATTAATGTTTAGAGAATTTCAACTATTGTAGTGTGGAATGTAAGATGAGATAAACCCACTGTTTATTGTTGATGTGTTTTGTTTAAACTTTGATATTGTTACAAGTAGAACTGTTGCTATAAGTCTAATACGCTTAACAGTTTTATTTGGTTTAATATCTTTAGTTTTTCTAAAATCTTTATGGATGAAGTTTCCTGATGATCTGGCCTAAGCAACCAGTGAAATGCGCATAGGAATAGCTTATCCCATCAACAATAAATTTCAAGTGTTTTTATCAATAATAAAAACTGGGAATTAAGCACGAATAACAAAATCTTTTGAAATTAATATTTTTATAGATATTTAAGAAATTAAATCATCAATAAATTCGATGTCGTTATTGTTTATCTAATAGGAATTAAATAATTTGAAGGTAAATCATAATCACGACAACATTTACCCTACCTTTTGAGTCCAGATCTACAATAAAATACAAGTAAGAAAGTATACCCCAACTATATGATATGATATATGAACCATATGATACCCTACACCACATTATAACCTATGTACCAAATTTTATCAAAAAATCTCCAAAATTGCGACCTGTACTTTGCGCACAAGATTTACATGGACAGCCAGTTAATTCGACTCAGAAAGTGATTCTAAGTCAACCGGTATACGTTAAGGTGGGCTAAGGACCAATATTTTAAGGTGCTACAAACATCAACACAAACGCATAGTACCCTCTCCACTATTGTGGTATTGCTATGGTAAAAATATTTACCTAATTGATAAAATCGACTTAACGGTTGCTAAACCTATTTCTCCAATTACTTTTAACGATATTTTCTTGCCTAAACACCCTCTCTTCTTCAGCATTAGACCATGGAAGTGAGAGCAACTTTATAGTCAATTCTGAAATTTCTAAAAAAATTATGTTGACGCCTGCATCTCTTTATTGAAATCCTTGCAACCAGAAAGAAATACCGACGTTTGTGTTGATTCATTTTATAAATTTAATATTGGAATACTGTTCTTTTTTGAAAGATGTTTCATAATCATAGTTTATAGCGATTTTCAACATTGTAAAAGTTGTGATTTAAATTAAAGGCGTTTTAATTGTTAAAAATGTTTATTTTACTTTTAAAAGAAAACGGCAAAAAAAAATTGTATGGCTTAACATGTTGAAAAATGGCTAATGGCTAAACTCATGTTTTAATGGCTAAACAGGGTGAAAAATGGCTAAATCTAGTCACTAAATAGCTTAATTGGCAACACTGAATCCGGCAGACGAAAGAAAACCTTTATATCCAGTTTCCCTATGAAGAAATCACCACATACTCTTACATTGAATGCGGGAATTTTCGCTGTTTTTTTTTTTTTTGTACTTTTTTCAGAATTTAAAAAACTGCAGTCGAAACCAAAAACTGTCGAACAAAAAAACTAAAATTTGTGCAAAACTTATAGCTTTTTGAGTTGGTTTGACAGCGACTGCTTACATTTAATAAATCCAAATTGAAAGCAACAGTTTTTTCTGGCCAATGACAAAAAAAATAAGTGAAAAAATTGCAGTTTTTCTATTTTGACTGCAGTTTTTTACCCGCTGTTTTTTTGCATACAAAAATACTGTTTTAATACCATTTAAATCACTAATAATTATCTACCACTATTTATACGCTAGATAAAATCACTAATATCTAAATTTTTTGATTTTCCATCCATCATCGGCCGTGTGGCACATACAAACACATTTTCACTAATACTACCACAATGCTTGATGATTATTTTGATCAGTGTATTTGGGCCTTAAATCTTATGAAACTATAACAGACAAAATTTTACTACAATAGCATTCAATATGCATAATAGTTTTACCGCTAACTTCATCAAGTTCAATTAAAACTAACTATTAATTTAACTTCCTGATAAGAATAAGTTTTTTTTTTGGACAGTTAAAACTGATAGTTAATTATAACTGATGTTGGTAAAATTGCCAGTTAGACGTACTAAAGTGTTTTCCGAGAGTGAGCTTTTATATGGGGCCGATGGTAAATTATGAACCGATCATCACGAAACTTAGTAGTATTATTTTCAGTCATATAAAACGATTTTGTGCAAAATTCTATGTCAATCCGTGCATTCTGCCACCATTTGTGTTAGTTTTTGTAAAAAAAATTATAAATTTTTAGGAAGGTTTTCTGACGGAGATTGAACTAGTACCAAACTGGTACCAAACTAGTACCAGTACTCAACTGTAAACTTTTCTATACCATCGTAATGCTTCAATTGGCATTGAGTGTGCTTGGAAAATCACTAGTATTATTGGTTCTAGACGTGTACTAGTACACTTGGGCCACATTGGGTGCTAAAGAACCAGTTTGTTACTATGTATAAAAAAAGGCAGTTTGCATTTTAAAAGTTTTTTATAATAAAAATGGCATAAATAAATGATTTGAAATTTAAGAAGCAGTATCAAAATAAAAATATGTACTCGAATTTTAGTTTTGTTAAAAAACTTCTATCAGTCTACAAGTGGTGTCCTTGTACTACATCAAGTTCGCGTACTCGTAAGGACTAGTATTTTTATATAAAAACTCTAGCCCCGTTATCACTAGTACCGCTTGCTCTAGTAATTGTGCTAGTGGCATTTTGACAATTACTTGGTGGCCACACGATCAAGTTTTGCCTTTCAATTCCATTCAATTTCCAATACACTCTCACTTTTTTACTAACACACTCACACTTTTTAAATTGACCACGAGATGGCTTTCAATTTCACCTTTCCATTTGTTTGGAAATTTCACTTTCAATTTATCAGCTGTTTACATGTTTGTCTTTATAAATTGATGAAATCTTGAAAGGTAATTGCTTACAAATTGAATGCAGCCTACGTCACAGCTTTCAATTTATGTAAATTTTGACAAGCAGTATATGTTAAAGACTATCAAGAACAACTTGATCGTGTGGCCGCAGGCTTAACTCTTAATCTCCTGCAGGGTTGTTTTATAACTAGATTAATAAACGGTTTAACGAACTGCAAATTTCTAGCTGGCAACATTGTAATTCAAATTGGGATAATGAAGTGGATTGTAGGTAAATTGTTCTTTTTCCAATTGAATGTCATAAACTTTACAGCATATCTTTAGGCGGTAGTCTAAAACATAAAATTCCATTAAAATTTATTTAAAGTAAATTGTCTAAAAATATGCCATAATTTTTAATTGTAACGTTTAATATTTTTACTCTTATTTATCAACATTTTTGTTATATTTCAGGCAAATTATGTTTCCGATTTATTTGACAAAAATTCTTCAAAATCATATGCGCTACCTCGTTCAATTCAAGACATGCCACCACAAACGATAACAGCAAATGGCAATTGATTATGTCATTCATTCACCGCATAAAAACATTTAATTACAGTTACATTAGAGAAGAAGAAGTAAAAGCACCGGTGGATATAGAAACTTAAAAAAACATTCTATACAATTTAAAAAAAGTATTTTTATAAATAAATTATGATTTAATTAAGTTGTAGTTGTAAGTAGTTAAGCAGTTAAGCATTAATTAAATTTAAATAAATATAATGTAATTTAATTAAAATAATTTTACTTTTTACCTAAACCAACTAGACTCGCAGACACAGTTCACAATTTTTATAAAAAAAATAAAAGAAAAATAAATGTATACAAACATTTATTATATAAAATTAAAAATTATACAACACATTTACTTAAAATATTAAAAATGTTAAACAAAACTCGTAAAGAAATTTTTCAAAGTTCAACAAACACTTAAAAAGCAATAGAAGCAGAGCTTTCAATTAATATAATTAATTATCTAGATACTTTATGCAAAATATTTAGCTAATTATCAAATAAGATAAAAATTAGATTAATTAACCGCAAATAGTTGATTAAGAAAGCACCCCAAGTGTCTTCCTTTATTCTTAGAGAACTTAAATTTATTAATTTTATTAATAAACATTTCGAAATCATCATAAATTTAAAATCATACACTGTAATATTATGCAATAATTGTAAAAAAATAGAATCAAAATAATTGAGATTGTATTTTATTCGAAGCACTTTTTTTGATTGTTAAAATTTTGCAATAATTGACTATAAAATTTGTTAAAAATTTCATTATAAATACACACACACACATAAATACATTTAGATGCCTTATTAAATAAATTATTAAAGAAAAAACTCTATAAATATGAATTTTCTTTTGAATATCAAGGGAGCCTTTATAGATCTATATATCATCACCTTAAATGCAAAAGGACGTAACTACACAAAAAAATTAAAAAATTAAAATTTAGTTTTTGATTGATTTTTGTACGTTTTATTAAACTACATGTTCACGAAAATTTTTAGACCCCTGCGATCAAAAATATTAAAGAGATTCAAACGCCAAGAACACCTTGTTGTTATTGATTCTGTATAGTTTTTTTCTTCTCCTATAAAACAATAAAAATGTTGTTACGTTCGTTTGCATTTATAATGACGATATGTACGGGCATGTTTTGACAATCGCAAAACGCTTAACATTCTGGCTTGAAATCGCAAAATAGGTGTTCTGTAAATCGCAAACGCAAGAAGTTTGGCGACTTTATATACATAGCAACAGTATGCTTAAGGGAACTACAATATTAAAAAAAACTATGGCAAAACACAATACAATAAATCTGGCGTTTTGCGATTTCAAATCGTGCGATTGTCAGAATATGGCCGGTAGTAAGTAGTAGGACTATTAAGCCTGAGAGTTTTTTAAACTATCCACAATTATAATTAAAAGCAAGTTAGAGTGCTGTATTCGGCTGTGCCGAATCTTTGATACCCTCCACCGACAGTTCGAATGTTTAAGGAGTAATATCTGTATGATGTCTTTTTATTATTATTATCTTAAACTGTGACGATTTGTTATTAATTATGGTTTTAGGGGACTAAACTGTTTTCCGGGAGTAGTGTTTATATGGGGCTTAGGGTAAATTATGGACCGACCTTCGCGAAATTTTACAGTGTAATTTCTAGTCGAATAAAACGGACTTGTGCAAAATCTTATGTCATTCCGTGCATTTTTGCATCATTTATGTTAGTTTTTGTAACAAAATTATCAAGTTTTTGAAGGTGGTGGTTCCACATTTTGATTCATAGCTCTGGTCCTACTGAACCGATTTTGCTGAAATTCAATCCCAAACTGCTTAGGATAACTACAAGCAATTTGACACCTAGTTTGTTTATTTCTTTTGAGTTTTTCGAAAGTGAGCGTGTTTTCAACAGACGGACAGACAGACGGACATGGCTAAATCGACTTAGAATTACTCAAGCAGCCAGAATATATATACTTTATGGGGTCTGAGATGAATAATAAAAAAGTTTCACACGGAATGACAAACTTAGTATACCCTCTTCACAACTTATTGCGGTGGAGGGTATAACAAGTAAGACAGTATTATCGGTCAGGCAGTGATGACAACTTAGCCCTTTTCGGGCTAGATGCAGCCCTTTTTTAAGTACCTGAAACGCGAAAAAATTTTTTTACCCCTAAACTACAAAAAACGCGCAAATTTGGCCCTTTTTGTTATTTCTATTTAGACCGTTTATGCTTTTAGTTTTATATGATTATATTTTTTGTTTTTCTGGCAATATCGAATGGTTAAACTGTCCTGGAAAACCATTAAAAATAGGGTAACGTTTTGGATCGAGGTGTATAGTTGTAAAAATGCTATTGGGTACAATCCATGAATTAGTTTTCTAGTTTTCCTATAAATATCTCGATATATCCGTACTAAAACGCTCAACTTGAGAGGACTTTTAGTGTCATGAATTTATTTAAAAATTAAATGTCGTTAATTCATTTCATTTCATTCATATTAAATATAGTCTAAAACAAGTCAAGAGTTACGCTTAAATATTAATTCTAACGCAATATTTAAATCACTATCTATGTGATGATAATGATACATGAAGACGAGGATCACTAAGTATTGCAAATTTTATAAAACGATGACCAATTATAAAAGTATTTAAAAGCTTCTTTAAGCTGTAGTTGTGTCTTTTTTGTTTAAAATTTTTGGTATTTTATTTAAAAAAAAAACTATTCAGTCCTTTTTGCGCTTTTTCGAAAAAAATGCTATGAAAATGTACTAAACCCCTATTTTTTTAGTTTAGCCCCTACTGGCCCGATTTTCAAACTTCTTGACGCGTTAAGTGTCCCAAGAGTTGGCATCACTGCGGTCAAGCACAACAGTATGATGACCTACAACAGAAGTGAGCACAACTAAAATTGTGCTTGTATTGATGTCAATAAGTATTAGTGAGATGGCAGAACCCGGTGGCGTTTATGAGCGACATTGTCATAATGACATTTTCATTGATGAATAATCGCAACAAAGTCAGTAACAAGTTGATTTTTATGCGAAAATTTCGAAGATGAAAATTTCATTAATGAATCTAAGTGGCAATGACACAAACAGAGGGAGTCTTAAACGAAGAACATTTGGATGTGCCTATGAATATTGACACTCTCCTCGGTATCAAAAGAGAAAAAATGATTGTTCGTAGCGTAAATACTGGGCAATATTATCACTTAGGGCTGCGACACCAATAGCTGAAAATTTGCAACGGCATTTCGAACAATGTTAATAGCATTACAATCGACATAGGAATTGATGGACTTCCTCTATTTAAAAGTACAAATAAATCATTGTGGCCCATTCTAGGAAAGTCGTTTGTCCCAACATAAAATCAGTTTTTTTAATTGGAGCGTACTATGGCGAAGGAAAACCTAAATGTATAAATTCGTTTCTATACGATTTTATTTATGAAGCGAAGCAATTGATAACTGATGGTCTATTTTTTTACGATAAAACATTAAAGTTTACCATCAGATCGTTTATTTGTGATACACCAGCTCGTGCTTTTGTCACAGGTACTGTTGGTCATTGCTCATTTTACGGATGTAGTCGTTGCCAACAAATAGGAAAAAGAATAGGAAAAGTCACAGTTTACACTTCTCAGTCAGGCTCTCGAAGAACAGATGAAAACTTTCGTCTTCGAAGCCAATTGGGGCATCACAACATAAAATTTCAAAATGAACAAAGACCTAGAGCGTATTGATATAAAAATGGTGGCCCAATTTCCACTTGATTGTATGCACCTGATCGATTTGGGTGTCGAAAGAAAATTATTGAAAAATTTAATTAGTAAAATATCGCTGGATGATAAAAACACACTATCACTTAAGCTGCAGTCCTACGTTGGCTTTCTACCAAAAGAGTTCGGTCGATCCCCAAGACCTTTGTCGGAGCTTGGAAGATGGAAAGCAACAGAATTTCGGAACTTCACTCTTTATTTGGGAATAGTGGCATTGAAAGGAATAGTCACAGACGATAAATACTATCATTTTCTTCTGTTGAGTGTCGCTTACAGGTTGCTGTCTTGTAACCTTCACTATAAAACCAATATAGGAACAGCTAGGCAACTTCTGGGTGATTTCGTTCAATTTTACTCCAATTTGTATTGTGAAAGCGACTTAGCCTATAACGTTCATAACCTAATGCACTTTTCTGACTGTGTAGAAACTTTTGGACTTCCTAATTCATTTGCGGCCTATGATTTTGAAAATTATTTAGGTAAAATAAAAAAACTCGTGAGACGGCCTTCAAACGTGCTGTCGCAGCTTAAAACAAAACTAAAAAATTCACCAATTACACAGCCCGACAAAATTTGAATTTATCAACTGATTCTAGTTAATTTGGGTGCGCTGAATTCAAATCTGTAATCAGTTTGTCTCTATCAGCTCTAGTTTTCATGATATAGCTTTTTTATACCCTCCACTTATGACCTCTATTTATGACCGTCTGTTAGTTTTTTCAAAAAATTTTTTCATCAAAATTTCTTATTTACAGTTATGGTAGTTGCCAAAAAAAACATTTTTTCCGTAAAAAAATTTTTTGTGTAATTGCTAGCTGATTAACGGGAATTTTATATGTAAAATATTATTGAGAACGTTATTTTTTCTTGTTGCACTCCAATTGAATATCGGAAAAAAAATATTTGAATTAAAAGAATTTTGGGTAAAAAATTTTGTTACGGAAAAAAGGTTTTTTTTTGGCAACTACCATAACTGTAAATAAGAACTTTTGATGAAAAAATTTTTTGAAAAAACTAACAGACGGTCATAAATGGAGGTCATAAGTGGAGGGTATAAAAAAGCTATATCATTAATGCTCTGTTTTCACATCACAAGTTATTGAAGTGTAGTAAAATTTATATGAAAAACACCAAAAAAAACTGTGTGCTTTTCGTATCAATTTTACATCACTTTCAATAACTTGTGATGTGAAAACAGCGCATTAATTAATCTTATGTTTAGAAAATGTGCAAGCGACTAGTCTAGAAAATTTATATAAAAAGCGCTAAATTTTTTTAATGATTTCTATACAAATTTTCTACAAGTGCCGCACGGTCATCTTCTAAAACCAGCGCATAAATAAATACACGCAAAAAAAACATGGTTGTGGTAAACATATTCTAAGAGCAACATATTATGATAAGAATTATGATTGTAGTCACCATTAAGATTATTATTGAAACTTATTATGATTCAATATACTCGTAATATGTCATCATAATATTTTTCCCTTAATCATATTATTATTCTGTTAATCATACTAAGTTAAGAAGTAATCAAATTATTGTCATGTTTATCATAATAAGCTAAGAAATTAATCATATTATTGTCATGTTAATCATAATAAGCTAAGAAGTAATCATATTATCATCATGTTAATCATAATAAATTTAGAAGCAATCATATTATGATACAGCACCTTTCATAGCTGTCATAAAAATACAAAATAAATTTAAATATTTTTGAATCGATTTTTTATTTTGTGGCTTTTTACAATTTTTCTTAATGTTAATCAAATAGCGGAGTTCAATATAAAGCTTGCAAAAGAGCAAATGAAAAATCTGTGGTTTTCATGGGCAACCGCGTGTATCCATTTTTTGATTTTAAGATGTTGATGCCATATTGCCTAATTTTGAACGCTCTTTATATTTTTTTGAAAAAAGATAGATCTAGAATGGGTTTTCGGCTTTCATGAACAATTTGTTTTAAGACATACGCGGTTGCCCATGAAAACCACAGAAATATCGTAGCACTTTTATAAAATATAAGGAAATCTCTGTGTGTTTTGTTGTTGGACTTTACAAAAAACTATGATATTTTGCATTTGCACTATTACATCACTAATACTAGAATGAACTCCGCTAATATATTAATTTCTTAATTTCTTTAAACTTATTTTTTTATGGAATTTTATCTTTTAATTATTTAACCGCTCACAAATAAAAAAAAACGACACAACTTCTTCAAAATTATTTTACAAATGGCGCTAACATAATATGATTAGAGTAAAAATAGTTTGATTGCATCTTTAACATAATATGATAAATGTATAGAAAGTTATCATGTTATGGCTATTAAACATCATGATATGGTTGTGAGAAATATAATATGTTTAGAAAGTTATCATAATTAAGTTGTTAGAAAAATAATTATTTTTCGGTCAACAATACTCAAATTCATAATTGCGATAAACATTGATATGTTTACAGTAACTATAATATTGTTGATATTAAATAAAAATAACAATTATTTGTGTACGACAACAATATATTGTTACATTAAACATAGTGTTGTTGCCGTAACCATGCCCAACCATATTTTTTCTCTGCGTGTAATAAACTGCTCCACATTATCAGATTTGTCCCAAAATTTAAGTTTAATAAATTTTTCACAATTTAGATATGGATGTTGAAAATAAATTGGACGACATTTTGAAAAAAATACAGCTACTGGAAGCTTTACCCGTAAAACTAGACGTAATTTTGAGACAACAAGCCGAATTGGGGATTAAGGTTAATCAATGTCTGAAAAGGCAAGACGAATTAGCAAAAATGCTGGGTAAAACAATATTTTATTGAGCCGCAATCTTAGCAATTTTTCTGCTGCCTTTAACCATTTTCCTATAAAGTCTGATGAGAACCTTAAAACAATAGAGAATGATCTTATGGGCGAAAAACGTGAAAATCTGGTGAGTTAAAAATAATTAAATAAAACAACAGAAAAATAATCATAAATATATTTTTATTTTCTCAAGGTAACTTTTATGCGACGCACAGTGCTTTGTCCCCATATAACGAAGGGACATAAATAGAAGGAGTTGTCAGAAATTTTTGAAATTTGGTACACTAGCATAAAATAGCTTAGTTAAGAAAAATATGAATTTTTGGACAAATCGGTCCAAGGACACGCCTACCTCCCATGTGTCCTGAAATGGAAAAATGTAATTTTAGCTTCAATAATGCCCACAAAACTACAAAAAAATGGGCATGCTAATACACACGCAACTAGCAACGTGTGTGCAAATTTTCACTTAAATCTGAACAAGGACTCAAGGTCCTGCCATATATCCTTTTTCTTAAAAATGCTATAGTACCTACAAAAATTATCCAATCGTAATAAAATTTGGTATGGAAATTGATATTTGTTAGAGATATATGTGTGCCGAATTTTGGTAGAATCGGATTATTAATGTGAAAAATACAAAAACATCATTAAATGAAAAATGAGTTAAAAACGCTTCAAATGCTCTTGCAAAAATAACAAGTAAGAAAGTATAATCAGTCAAACCCGACCATGTGATACCCTATAGTATAGTATTTAAAAACAAATTTCCTAGAGTGTAATCTATTTGGGACCCATGGGCAATCATGGACCCGCCAGAACAAAATTATGTTATGAGGTTAAGATTCGTTTAAAAGTTCTTTCTCCCGAATATTGTTTAGATATCTTAAGCTCCGTATATGACTTTTTTGGATGAGGGTTTATATGGAACCTATAGTTTATTTTAGACCTATCTGTACAACATTTTGTCATGACTTAGTAGCTATCGTAAAAATCACTGTCGCCAATTTGTATGTAAATACTTATATTTTTAAGGAAGCTGGCATTAAAAGCTTTTTCGGGAGAATGATTTGTATGGGAGCTACGTTCTAAAATAAAAAGATTCCAATACAATTTGATGAGCTGATTTAAAATATCATAAACGAATATTGATACTTGAAAAATGTTTTTTCACGTTCTCATCTCTAATTTGAAATATAAATTAACGGCATTTTAATATGAAAACAAAGCAAAGAAAAATATAACCCAAGTCAAGGTGAAATTACTTTACAGGTGGCGTTAACAGCACAGCTGATCTATTTTTCCTATTTTGCCAAATTCACTAGTGATTGTTGTTGGAAATACTACAACAAACGCAAGAGCAACAAAAACAAGAAAACAAAGTTGCATGTTGTTTTTGCAAATATTGATTTCAACTTACATTTGAAAGACAGAAGTGGCTAATTGAATTTTAACTTCTTTTGAATTTTTAATATAAAAAGGTTTGCATAAAGCACGTAGAACATTTATGTAAAAAAATTTTATTTTTTTCTTAATAATAAACTAATTTATTAATAGATACTTATGCCCAATTTCACCAATTTATTTAAATATCAATTAATATTAAAATAAATTTTTTCATATAATTTTTTTTTTTTTACATGAAAAACAAATTTTAAACATAAATTGATATATAAATATTGTTGGTGAAATAGGCCCTAAGTTAAAAAAAAAGAAATATTTGTAATTTTTTACAATTTTTGTTTGTTTATAAACTTAAACAATTATTGGGATTGATCTACCACAAAAATAGGTGTGCATATAACGTATTACTTTATCCCGCTGAAAATTACATAATTGTAGCGCACTCTGATTAAGGGGTATGGTGCACAATTTGACTTTAATATTTTCTCAGTATTTCTTTTTTAAATGTTTTTTCATATAGCTTGTAACTTTACTTAAACATTTTAGCTCTATAATAAAAAAACTTTAAAAAAATTTGTGAAATTAGACCTATTTAAAGTGCATTTTTTGTTAAGTTGCGGTCAAAAACCGGTACTAATCTTTTTACGGTCCTTTTAAGAACACTATTTGCTAAGAAAAAACGAAATAAAAAAATGTCTGATTTTATATGATTTTTTTTAAAGTTCAAAAAAAGTTTTGTAATTTTTGGATTTTTTTGAAAAAAATATATTTTTTTTTGAGCGATAAAAACTAACTTAAGTTAATATTTTTAATAAAAACTGTATTATTGCCAAATTTTGAACATACCAAGGATCACAAAAAAAAAATAACATTAAACTCTTTTTTAAAAAAATGAATTTTTGAGAGTTATTTTCTTGAAGCAATTCAATTCATTTTTTTTTATTCATTAATTCTTTCTTAAATTTGACTGAATTTAGCGACCTCTGGCGGAGTCTAGGAGAGTCACACGAAATCAATTCCAAAAAATTTTTATGAGTTGTGTTGTTATCTATCGATCAATATATCTTTTATCACATTTTGAGACTAAAATTTTTTTTGATTTTTGTCTATGGGACAAAGCACCGTGCGACGTTTGCTCTGTGGCGACTTTACTAAGAACTTAGAGAGAATTCTTGATCCCGATCTATTGTCTCAGTACAATTACGATGGAACCAAAGGGAAGAAAGCACTGAAACTATATTCAAACTTTATGACCGCTTTGAAAGGTCAGTTCATTAAAATAAAAATCTTCTCCTAACTTTACATTTCTTTCTATATACATATTTTTATAGACTGCACAAGCTTCAGCACTTTCGAAGAATTCCTTTCCTATTTACGCTCAGCTGTAAAAAAATTTAAAAATCGTGACGCTAAACGCCAATATAGAGCAAAAGACAAATCTCAAAAATCTATGTAATTTAAGTAATTGTTTATGTTATATCTATATGCTTTTCTATAATAAAAAAAAAAATTATATTACATTTGTACAGTATTTTTGTTTATATTAAGGGGGAAACGGCTCTTTTGGGTTGAAACTTCAGGACATTTTCATACATGTGTCCCTAACATAGCGACTTATAAAAGATGTTTCTTATGTGAATCGCTTGTAAAAAAATCCTTAAAAGTCTTAGTTATGAGGACAAATAGAATAATAATTCACAGGCGATTCAAGGTTATATTGTGACCTGAAAGTCTCCTCGTTAGCGACAAATAACATACAAATTCACTAATGAAAGTTGATGATATTGTCTGTTAGGACTCACAAACAAATGGACGCCTACAAGACAAAATCAACATTGGTCATCTATGACAGTTTGGACAAATACTTAAAAAAGTCATATATGACACCAAAGCAAAATCAACACTTGTCATCGATGATTAAATATTGCCAGCGTTTGTCACGATGAATCACCATGACGTTCGCCACCGGGAAGTACCCACCAAACACAAAGACAAGCGTTTGAAATATACATACAGGGGTGTGCTGGAAATCGCAAACGCAAAACGCCAGAATTTTAAAAGTCGTTTTTTAGTAAGATTTCTGTAATAAAAGAATTTTATGACAAAGATTATACAAACGTTTCTCTATTAAACAGAATTTTATAACAAAAATTATAAAAATTAGATTAAAAGTAATTAAAAACGCAAATTCTTGCGTTTTGCGTAAACTTATAAGGGTAAAGATATTAGGAAAATATGAATAACAATGTTCGTAGTGACCACTTATTAATCATGTTTCTTCTCTGCGTGTGGCCAGGCCACTACAGAAATGAATAATCTCATGAAAAATTTTCGTATTAGAAATAATCTCTATTTAACATTTGCTATGTGTTAATTTTTGTGGAATATTTTCAGAAGGTCTTGGACACAAGTTCTAATGTCTCGGCTATAGAACTGGAAGATTTAGAGAAGTTCATATAAGTGTTTAAGCGAATTTCTACATCTTTAGATTAGGCTCAGGGCAACAATTTCATAAAAACTTTCTGCCTACCCTAATGTCAGCAAGAAACAGATGAGATCGGCTTTAGGGTAACGGCCCAACCATAATGTGCTTAAGTTGGCTTAAGCAAATGTGCGAATACATGTAAATCATATGAGGCAAACCATATTGAACTTAAGGAAACTTTTTGTTAAGTCTTATGAAACTGACATTTGCTTAAGCAAAGTGCGAAACTGATCGCACATTCCGTACGGAATCAAATGTTTTTTTATTTTTTTTTTTTTTTTGTTTTTATAAATACATTAGTTTCACAGTGCTCGTTGAATGCAGACGTGTTTTTTTTTAACTCGGCATACGGTTTTTGTTTTCTTTTAACATACTTAAATAAGTTGTTATAAAATCATAATATTATTTATTAAATAAATAATATAATATCAGCGAATTGGACGCTTAAAAATAATTTTTAATTTGTGAACATAAACGTCAATAATTAAAATAATAAAAGTTATAATTTAATAAAAAAATTTATGTATGAACATACATACATAAACATACAAACATACATTTTAAGCAAAAACATTTCTTGTTTTTGTTTATTCTTCTTTTATATTATCGGGGTTTTTAACAACAAATAACAAGAAGAGCACAATTAAACAAACTGTAAAATAAAAAAAAATAAACTTATGAATGCGTACAATGCAAAAACAATTAAACATAATGAATGCATATGTTACAGTGAGTGTTGACGAAACAAAAGTAGAAACAAAAAAAAAGAATCGATGATAGCAATTACCTAACGGCTAAACCTATTACTCGAACGCGTTCCCTCTCACCTTCTTTGTTTACAAATACGGTCGATCGTATTACAATAACAAGTTTGTTAACTGCAGGCGCTGCCGCAGAGCCAAAAAAAACTTTAATAAGTGATGATACGGTTAACCCCAAAACAGCCGCTATGGACAACTCAGTAACTCAAGGAAAAATTTCTCAAAAGCATACAGTACAAGTTGGTATGGACAGGTACATAACAGTGCTCAAACCCCCGCAGCCCTACCTCTGCAGCAGTTGCTTCGGCCTCAAAAGTACCAACTTTTGATAAAATAAATACTCAAAATCGTTTTGCAATTCTGGAGGATGAATCCTCTGAAGCACCAAACGTCATAAAATCGTCAAAGCCTCCCCCGATATATCTTAGGGAACAAAATTCAAATGAGCTCATAAAGAGTTTGATATCAGTGATAGGTGAAAATTCGTTTTACGTAGCGGCTATCAAGCGTGGTAGTATAAACGAGACTAAAATACAAGTCAATCATGAGAATGACTTTCGCAAAGTAATAAACAACTTTGAAGCACTAAAAAAAACTTTTATACATACCAACTGAAAAGCAGTAAAGGTCTTCAGGTAGTGATTAAGGGTATTGACTCATGTGTGGACCCAGAAGAGGTCAAAACATTCCTAGAAGAAAAAGGCTTCAAGGTAAAACATGTAGTAAACATTAAAAATAGAGAAAAAATTCCCCAACCACTTTTTCGAGTAGAGTTTGAACCCGGCGACGTTAAGCTTAAAAAAAATGAAACGCATCCCATCTATGATTTAAAATACATTCTGTACAGAAAGGTAACTATAGAGGAGCCGCACAAAAGAGGTGGTCCCGTTCAATGTTTGAACTGCCAAGAATTTGGCCATACTAAGGCATACTGCTATTTACCCCCTGTTTGCGTAGTATGTGGTGAGCTACACGGTACAGTTCTTTGCGATAAGTCTAAAACCGACCCCAACGTAAAGAAATGCAGCAACTGTGGTGGTAATCACACTGCCAATTATAGAGGATGCCCTGTATATACTATCGTCAAGCAGTCGGTTGGACCGAAAACTAATCCCCCTCAAATGCAGGTAACGAATCAAGTAAACAGTAATGATCTTCAGGCTCCGCAGCCTAGTAGTAACAGAACCTCTTATGCTAACGTTTTAAAATCAAACAATGTACCAATGCAAGGCGCTTCGTCAAGTAATGACGAAACTCCAGTTTCTAATCTAAGTCGTCTAGAAAAAACCATGGAAACATTAGTGCAAACAGTAAATAATTTTACAAACACAATGGGTAATATGATGCAGGAAATTCTTAGAATGCAATCGATGTTATTGCAAGCTATTCTTAACAAGCCATGAACTGTTTAAAAATTTGTTTTTGGAACGCAAACGGCATCCGCCAACATAAAAATGAATTAGAATACTTTCTTAAAAATAAACAAATTGATGTCATGATGGTTTCTGAAACTCATTTGACCTCAAGAAATACGTTTAAAATTAATGGTTATACTCTATATGATACCAAGGACCCTCGAGATAGAGCTTGTGGAGGTTCTGCTATATTAATAAAAAACCGAATTAAACACTACCCAATGTGTGATCATCGTGAAGATTATCTCCAAGCTACGAACATTTGTGTCGAAGAGCTAAATCGAAGCATAGTTATTTCATCTCTATATTCACCACCTACATTTGCAATATCAGAAAGCCAATATTACAAATATTATAAGTCACTGGGGCCCTGTTTCCTGGCTGCTGGCGATTACAACGCAAAACATACCTTCTGGGGGTCACGACTTATAACACCAAAGGGTCGTGTTTTGTTTAATACAATCTCTAAAATGAATTTAAATGTTGTCGCGAGCGGCCAACCAACATATTGGCCTGCTGATCCGCAAAAAATTCCAGATGTCATCGATTTTGGCGTGGTTAAAAACATCCCCACAGAAACGATTTACGTTGAAGCTTCCATAGAATTATCCTCTGATCACACACCTACAATTGTTACTATAAAAAACACCAATAGAATTGAATCTCCCTCTGGTCACATAGCGACGACAGCTACACATATAAATTGGATAAAATATAAAAAATATCTCAGTACCCATTGCACAGAAAATATTCCGCTTAGCACACCGGAGTATATAGATCGCTCTATTGTCAATTTTGACAGTTTTCTAAAACTAGCTGTTCAACATTCCAGCATTGGCCCCAAAAAAACCAAAAATAATAAAATATATTCCTCAGATGTCGAGCGTCTCTTGTCTGAAAAAAGGAGAGCTCGTAGAGAGTGGCAATTGCACAGATCCCCTCAACTTAAGAACTTACTAAAAGACTGTACAAAAAGGCTGAGAAAGTTACTGCAGACTCAGAAAACGGCTTCTCTGGAAAAATATCTTAAGGAACTTGATGCAACTCCACAATCAGACTACTCATTATGGCGTGCAGCTAGAAACCTCAAAAGGCCAGTTGTCGCTAATCCGCCATTAAGAAACTTGAATGGAAGTTGGGCAAGAAATGATGTTAAAAAAGGAAATCTGTTTGTTAATCATTTAAAACACGTATTTACCCCTAACATATCTCACGATATGGCGGTCGAGTTACCACCTGTTGCTGCTAGAGCAGCTGTTCCCCTAAGATTTGAGATAAGAGAAATCGAAAAGGCTATTTGTGATTTAAACCCCAAGAAGGCTCCTGGTTTTGATAAGATCAGCAACAAAATGCTTTTGGAGCTACCCAGCATAGCAAGGAGAATTATTCTTTTAATTTTTAATGCTATTTTACGCCTGGAATACTATCCTCAAAAGTGGAAGGTTTCCTTAGTCATCATGATACCTAAACCAGGAAAGGATCACACAAAAGTTGAGTCATATAGGCCTATAAGTTTACTTTCAAATATATCAAAGCTGTTTGAGAAGCTGTTAGCGTCAAAATTAACCCCAATTCTAAATGAAAACAGATGTATTCCTAACCACCAATTCGGCTTTAGAAGAGAACACAGCACAATTGAGCAAACCCATCGTATAGTAAACGCAATAAGAAAAGCCTTTGAAGAAAGAAAATATTGTTCCGCTCTCTTCATCGATGTTTCTCAAGCTTTTGACAAAGTCTGGCATGAAGGCTTATTACATAAATTGAAGCTAAACTTACCAGTAAACACACACAAGCTGTTAGAAAGCTACTTAGTCGGTCGAAAGTTTATTATTAAAGAAGGTGATTATTTAAGCTCTCCTCAACCAATTGAAGCTGGAGTCCCTCAGGGAAGCATCCTAGGCCCACTTTTATACTTAATATATACTTCGAATATGCCAATAAACAACTACACCCAAACTTCAACATTTGCTGATGACACAGCTTTTCTAAGCGTGCACGAAAACAGTCAAGAAGCATCTCGATACCTACAGGATCATATATTTCAACTCGAAATGTGGCTGAAGCAATGGAGGATAAAGGTCAATGAGCAAAAATGCGTACATGTAACATTTACCTTGCGTCGGGAAACATGCCCCCCTATTAAAATCAATAATCATTTAGTGCCTCAAAATTCGCATGTAAAATACCTCGGTATTCATCTAGATCGCCGTTTAACGTGGAAAAGCCATATAGAGGCAAAATTATCTCAAATGAAACTAAAAGCCATCCAAATTCATTGGCTTATTAGAAGAAACTCTGTCCTAAGTCTCGACTGCAAACTTTTACTTTACAACTCCATCTTAAAGCCAATCTGGTGCTACGGTATTCAACTATGGGGCACTGCCTCGGCCTCTAATATCGAAAAAATTCAAAGGCGCCAAAATAAACTTCTTCGAATAATCACAGCTGCCCCTTGGTATGTTAAAAACTCAAATATTCACAAGGATCTCAATGTTCCTTTAGTAAAAACTATGATTACAAAATATGCAGTAAAATATTTAAAAAGGCTTGAACAACACCCAAATCCACTAGCTCGAAATATTTTAAACCATGGCGGCCACACTCGCTTAAGAAGAAGAGACACTGCAGCACTTACCCAATTAGATGAGCGATAAACACCTATATAAGTGAACAGAACCCGTGATGAAGAAAATTTTTGTCTGGCACTGGCAGGACAAAAAATAACGTATTAGGTTAAGATTTGATTAATTATTGTTAGTTCATATTTAAAATATGAAGATTCAATAAAAAATAATGAGAAAAAAAAAAAAAAAAAATAAATACATTTGAAAGACTTTTTGTTAATTTTTGACAGTAGGTTAAGCAAGGCTATGCATATTATGGTTAGGCCTTAACAGTTTAGGGCATTTAGTCTTTGCTTAACAACAATTACATGGTGTCTTCACCTGACAATTGTTTGTTATACCAAATGTGAAAGTCTATCCCCCGTATTTATAAACGATTATTAAATTTAACAAACGTTTATTAAGCCAAATTTTCATACAAAATTTGTTTTGTAAACCTTTATTAAATTTAAAAATTTTTTATAATTACAGGCATATATGTATAATAAAAAACTCTAATATTTTTGTCAGCGGTTTTTTTTTTTTAATATAAAGTTTGACATTTATTATGACAAAAAATTGTCAGGTGAAGACCCCATGTTATGAAAGAGCTTGGAAAAATATTCGACAGGTTTTCTTAACTGTCACCTGAAATAAATATGTATGTATGTATAGCTATTTTGGCTTCACGGAAACTGCTCGCAGACTAGAACCGTTATTGTGTGGAAGGTCGACCAACTCACAGATGGCGCAGACAATGCAATGCAAACTAGCTGCAGTTAAGAACATCGCGATGAGCCAACCTAAATGGAAGAATTTTGTTACTGCCCTACGGCCCTTATAGGAACGATGGGTACATATATTCATATTTATATTTTGGTGTCACCCTTGTTACAAAATAGTTTTGCAAGAGATAAAAGGTAAAGAATTCAAAATCTTGAAATTAATGCCTTACGGAAATATTACATGAAACGTGAAGTATTGCCTGAGATAATGTGGAAGCAGCAGTACTAGTAAAGAAGATGATTAGTTTAGTGTTCTTGTTAGCAGGGGCGCTACTCTAGGATTTAAAATTTTGAAAGAGAGTTTGTCAGTTTCCTAAATGATAATATGAAAGAGCTTACCATTATACATAAATAGATATCGAAACATAAAGAGCGTGATTTTACGATTTAACACCAGTTTGTGGTTACCAGGAACAGAAAGAAGGTTTTTTGACCGGTTTCATTTATTCTTTAAGAAAAGGCTGCATGTCTGAAGCTAAACGATGTTGTTTAAAGCACGATAGAACTTAAAATTGTAATGAAAATTTCAGGCCGAGGGGCACCTACGGAGCACATTCTGAATGTTACTTTTTTTTATTTTTGATGAAATAAGGTCCGATGAACTAACCACACAGAAAAAATGTTTGCCAGAAGTTGTTCAAAAGTTTTTCAATAAATTTTTTGTTTGCTGCAATACATTTTTTTAATTAAAACACATACATAAATTTAAATGTTTGTGTATATGTTGTGTATTTTCCCTGCAGGAGATTGAACTAGTACCTAATTAGTACCAAACTGGTACAAAAATTACCAGTACTAGTTCTCAACTGTAAACTTTTCTATACCATCTTAATGATCAAATTAGCATTGAGTGTGCTTGGAACAGCACTCGTACTATTGGTTCTAGACGTGTACTAGTACACTTGGACCACATTGGGTGCTTTTCGCATTAGAATTTTGCATTTCAACATTTTTTTTATAATAAAAATGCCATAAATAAATGATTTGAAATCAAATTTAAGAAGCAGTATCAAAACAGAAATATGTACTGGAATTTTAGTTTTGTTACAAAAAATTCTATCAGTCTACAAGTAGTGCCCTTGTACTACATCAAGTACTGGGAATTTTATATGAAAACTCTAACCCCGTTAGCACTAGAACTTCTTTTTCTAGTAATTGTTCTAGTGGCATTTAGACAATTAACTCTTAATCTTCTGCAGGGTTGTAGTTTATGCTTGTAATTTTTAAATTGACGAAATTTGTGTGGAATGACTCGAAAATACAAATCCGTTAATTGATATGATCAATTCTTTTGCAGGTAGGTGCCTCGGCCTATAGGCTAGCTGGAAGTGAGGTAGTCTATCAGCGCCGGGGTTGCGGGCTCGACAAGCGACGAGCTTCGCGGGATTAGCTTAGGTAATTAAAATTAAAAAAAATAAAAAATGAGTAAAAAATTGTATTGTCTGTACGAATTTTTTAATTAAAGTCGATTTTTTATTTTTCCTGTGCAGCGTATAAGTCAACCAAACTGAGCATTTTTTGTTTTAATAGAGTCTGTAGGTTCTAATGTGGATTGGTCTCACTCCATATGTGGCAATTTGGTTTACTAACAAGACGAACGCGAATCGATGACTGATTTTCTTATTAAAATAATTTTCCAGTTTAGGAATATACCGAGGGTATAGTTATACACATTTACTGCGTCATTCCGTTTCTACAATATTAATCTTAGGGCAGAATGAGTCTTTACTTTCGGTTTCTGTTCTGTTCCGTGCCGTTCTGTTACGAAATTTTATTAGTTACTTTTTCTGTAGTAACTTTTCAGCTGTTTATGACAAAGTTAATAGTTTTGAAGCGTCCATTGTTTTATTTCAATAACAGCAATGTAAATAAATTTGAAAAATTTATTATTGAAAATTTTGGCTTATTTTATTATTTAATAAAAATAATTTTTTCACCTAGTTTTTTTTAAAATTTTTTGCTATCTTATCTCGACTTAAAATGTTTTGTCAAAATGCTACAGATATATTCTGGGTCCTTATGAGTGTTAAAGTTGATTTCACGGTGTCTATCTGTCCAATGAAGTAGGATTTCCGAACGCCCGAGATATGATGGGAACCAGCTGTTTATACACTAATGCCAGATAAAGTCCGGAATTTTTTGGTATATGAGATAAGAGCAAAAACCAAGGCTGCCTCTAATTTCATCCATAAATCCCTTGTTGTTCATGTTTTTTTTTTATTTACGTATATCTGCAGAACGGCAAGAACCAAAGTTTCTAAATTAGGTACAGGCAACTTGGTTATTAAGACACGACATCCGACAAAGAGTAGGTGGGAGTAAAGAAGTTGGCGTGGCACAAAATAGATTTATATGTATCTAACAAACGGTATTTTTTAGGGTATTCATTCGGTTAACCGTTAATCAGTTAACCGATTAATTACTACCCGATTAACTGATTGGTTAATTTAAAATTGCCTATTTTCGATTAACGATTAAACCGGTTAATTTCAGTCGATTATCCGATTAACCGATGTTACATAATTCAAAGTTATTTACGGGAATACAAAATTTATCATTAATACGATTTCTGTATGACGTGCTAAATTCCCAATTTTCCATATTTGATAAATACACTGAAATTTATTGTTGAGGGAAAGCTAGCTTCATAATTTTTAATTTTTTGTAATATTATAACAAATTTTTTGTGTTTTAATTAATTGTTTCGTGTCATATACATGTTTAGAAAATATTTTTTTATACAATATCAGCCCAATTATGAATAAAAATTCCCCGGGAGTTTGCTCCCTTCTCCCATTTTTATTCCTATGTTAATTCAATTGTAAAAATGGGAAAAGGTAAAAAACTCCCGGGGAATTTTTAATCATAATTGGGATGTATATTTCCTTCTAGCAAAACATTCTTAACAGAATTACCCGAAACAATTAGAAGTGTTAAAAGTTTTTTCAAATTAAATCAGGACTCTAATGGCAAAATGGAAGATTTTATATGTTAAGAGAAATCCAGGAAAAGGACTGAGAAATTAGATATTCTTTATTATGGCTGCTTCTGATTCCTCCAGCATCCACGATAAGAGAAAAAAAATTTTACAAGTCAAGTGTTGTCAAAACTAAAGAAAATTATCGCTTTAATCCTAAACATTTAAACAAATTTTTTTTTTTTTTAAATTTATTTAATAAGAAATCTTTAAACTATAAAAATAACTAATAAATAATAATAATCTAGTTTTATAATAGTCTATGATTCTCTTTTGTGCAAATTAACTTTATTATTTACTTTACAAATTTAATTCCAAGAAACTTAAAAAATACGTTACGTTCAACCTGCAAATACGGAATGAGCTATTCTCGTTGGTTGTTCTGCTTTTATACAAAAAGCAATGAGCTTTCGTACATGAGCTTTCAATCAAACGAACGACCGTTCATGTACTTAAATAAGAATCAACTCAACGAGAGGGCTTTTTCCTCTCTGCAGAGTCTTTTACCGATATTCGGTCACACATGTTAGTGACGAACAAAAACATAGCAGTCGTCAGGAAATTATTAAACTAACAAAATAACTAAAAATAACTAAAAATGACAAAAATAATATAATTTCAATACAAATAAAATATCATCCGCTACAGACTCCCCCTTTGGCGCACCTGACCTCGACCCGAGTGGTGCGTCAACCCTCTATATGGCGTCTTCTACTAGGCTTTTCTAGGTCGTCCACGTCTCTTCATGGGATGAACCGGCATTGGAGGCTGCTGGCTGTTGGTACCCCTGTACAATGTCAATGCGGATGCATGAAAGGTACCGAGTGGAATCTTCAAATTGTCCGGTAAGGACACTTCATATGATGCTGACCCAATCTTCTTTGTTATGACGTAGGGTCCATCACGCTTAGGAACGAATTTTGATGTTATACCTCTGGCCATGTTACTTAAAACGTGAGTTGTGACCAGTACCTCAGTACCAACATTAAATTTTGGTTGGGGTCTTCTCTGTTGATCAGCATAGACTTTGTTCTTGTCCTGCATTTTCGCTTCGACTTCTTTTGCGTATTTGTAAATATCCGCTATCGTCTGAATGTACGGTGATACCTCTGGGATGAAACTCTCGGACTCAACTATTGCTCTCACATCGTGTTCAACGTCATCGAGGGTACGCAGCTCTCTACCAAAGGTGAGATAGGCTGCACTGTAACCGGTACTCTGGCATTTCGCAGTATTCATCGCAAAACGTATGGCGGCTAGACTTTGATCCCAAATATCATGTTGATGCTGTACCAGAATTGCCAACTGGCCCTTAAGATCTCTGTTTTTCCGTTCCACTGGATTTGCCTCAGGGTGGTACACTGGTGTACATTGTTGTTGTATTCCAAGGCAAAACGTCACTTGCTGCATTATAGCCGATACAAACTGTACGCCATTGTCGGATTTGATGCGTCTAGGAAGTCCGTAGCGCAAAAAGATTTCATCTATGAGAATTTTAGCGCACGCCTCTGCGGTCGCTTCTTGAAGTTTAAAGATTTCTATCCACCTACTGGCAACATCCTCTACAATCAATATCCAGCGATAGGCACCTGGAGTCTGGGGTAAAGGACCAAATAAGTCCACAGCAACTACTTCAAATCGTTGCCTACTACTTGTTGTCTGCAAAAGACCGGCAGGTCTCATATTTGCTGCTTTAAAGCGCTGGCACTCAATACAAGTTTTAACATACTTAGCAATTTCACCGCGCATTCCCGGCCAATAATACCTGCTAGCAATGCGAGCGATAGTTCTTTCCACGCCGTAATGCCCTGCAGTACTTTCATCATGATATGCCTTTAAAATGTTGCTACGTTCCTGGGTGGGTATAACTAGTTGTGCATCTTCACAATCGTCATTAGCATAACAGTACAAGATGCCACCGTTAAGTAGATAGCATCTGTTTATCCAACGTAGGGAGTTTTCATCTAGTGTTTCCAACGAAGTGATTATATCTTTCAAGTACTCATCCTTCATTTGCTCCTCTCGAATTTCCGTAGCGCTTCTTGCCGGCATGTCAACAAAAAATGCAAAAATTGGATTTTTATCATCCTCTTCCAGATGACGGCTTTCACATGGAGGTCTTGAAAGCATATCAGCCACAGAATTAGCTTTTCCAGGTATGTGCTCTATAGTAAAATTGTACTGTTGGAGTTGTAATCCCCATCTTGCGAGTCTCCCCGTTGGTGATTTTAAGGTGAGCAACCACTTCAGGGGTTTGTGGTCCGTTTTTAGTTTAATCTCTTCACCTTCTATGTAGCCACGAAATTTGCTACAGGCCCACACTATAGCCAGAGCCTCTCGCTCTGTAGTTGAATAGTTGCATTCTGCGTTGCTCAGTAAACGGCTGGCGTATTCTATAGGGTGCTCCTCTGGACCCTCCCCCTGAAGTAAAACTGCCCCAAGAGCGTAGGCACTTGCATCTGTTTTTATCGTATAGGGCATATTCTCAGAAGCCTGCCTTAGAACAGGTGAAGTTGTCAAAGCTTTCTTTAACGAGTCAAATGCTTTGATCTCCTCCTCCTTCCATTTCCACACCACCGCTTTTCTAGTAAGTTTCGTAAGTGGTCTAGCAATGTTGGCATATTGATCGATAAATCGCCTGTACCAAGAGCATGTTTGAATAAATGAAATCAACTCCTTTACGTTCCTGGGCTCCCTGCGGTCAACAATCGCCTGTATTTTGCTTGAATCTACTGCTATCCCCTCTGGTGTAAGTATCGGGTGTTTTTTTTACAGGTTTGTTTTTCGAATAGATATAAAACTGGCATTTTGTGGTCAAATCTGGCAACTCTAATGTCATTTATGTTCAGTTTGGTTTGCCATTTCATCATGAACAGGTTAACAAAAGAACAACGCTTGCAAATCGTGCAAATTTATTTCGAAAATAACGGTTCAGTTCGCGAAGTTTACCGCAAGCTCCGTCCATTTTATGGTCGACATAATCGTCCATCAGAGCAATTAATTCGGTTAACCATGGATCGTTTTCGCACTACGTTTACTCTATGTGATAATACGCATCCGCAGAGACGTCGAACAGTGCGCACCGAAGAAACAATTGCCGCTGTAGAGCAAAGTGTTGAAGAGGACCCGAATGAATCGATTCGCCACCGTGCACAGCAATTGGAGCTTTGTCCATCAACTTTATGGAAGATTTTGCGCAAAGATCTTGGCTTGCGACCTTACAAGATCCAGCTTGTGCAAGAATTAAAGCTGCGAGACCATGCAATGCGTCGTGATTTTGGTGGATGGGCCGAAAATGAGATTGATCTCGATGCTGATTTTCATCGCAAAATTTTGTTCAGTGATGAGGCTCATTTTTGGTTGAATGGCTACGTCAACAAGCAAAATTGCCGCATTTGAAGTGAAGACAATCCACATGAGACCTTTGAGACGCCATTACATCCACAAAAACTGACTGTTTGGTGTGCTCTATGGGCTGGTGGAGTCATTGGGCCATACTTCTTCCGAAATAATGCTGGAGAGGCAGTTACCGTTAATGGAGACCGGTATAGAGCCATGATAACCGACTATTTTGTTCCCGAATTGGATGGCATGAATGTGGATGAGTTGTGGTTCCAACAAGACGGCGCTACATGCCACACAGCGCACGCCACAATCGATTTATTGAAGGAAACATTCGATGAGCGCATAATTTCGCGGAATGGACCTGTCAATTGGCCACTAAGATCGTGTGATTTGACACCATTGGATTATTTTCTTTGGGGATATGTGAAGTCGCTCGATTACGCCAACAAACCAGAAACGTTAGGGGAATTGGAAGCCAACATTCGTGGCGTTATTGCCGACATACGGCTCCATATGCTCGAAAAAGTGGTTGAAAATTGGACCTGTAGAATTGGCTTTATTCCAGCCAGCCGCGGCGGCCACATGCCTGAAATCATATTTAAACATTAATGGCATAAAATTATCCTTCCAATAAAGCCAAATTGATGGTCATTAAAACGATTTTCTTGTGTTTTATTTCAATTCGAAGTTCTATACCACTGAAAAAAACACCCTGTACATGGCCAAGAAAATTCACCCTAGAACAGAAAAATCTGCATTTACTGTTATTTAAGCGTAATTTGTATAATAAAAGACGGTCCAAGACCACATCAATGTCCATCAAATGTTTTTGAAAGTCCCCGGAACATATGATGATGTCGTCTAGGTATGCAAATATACAAATTCCAGGAATACCAGATTTAAACCGATTAATTAGCCTTTGAAAGGTTGCGGGTGCGTTACGCAAGCCAAATGGCATTCTCTTGAAACGGTAAGTCCCAAATGGAGTTATAAGACAAGTTTTATCGCGATCTTCTTTGGCTACTTCTATTTAATAATATCCACATTGTAAGTCTAAGGTAGTCATATAATTAGTGCTCTTGGCGGAATGCAGCAAATCATCCATTCTAGGTAATGGATATCTATCGGGAACAGTTAACGAGTTCAGTTTTCGGTAGTCCACACACACGCGAATGGAGCCATCCTTCTTAGGAACCATAACTACCGGCGAGGACCATGCTGACTCGCATTCCTCGATTATGTCATTCTCGAGCATACTTTCTATTTCGTTTCTAAGTTCACGAGCCTTGGCATATGACAGGCGATAAGGGGGTAAGGAAATTGGCTCATGGTTGCCAGTATTTATTTTGTGTACGGCATACGGTGAAGGTGTACCCAAACCTCCAAAAACTGTTTGATGTTTAATTAGGATCTGGTCCAGCTGCTTCTTTTGATCATTGTTCAATTCCGCTCCGTCAGTTGCCTTCAGTATTTTATAATCAAAGGCATATAGAGGTGTAAAAATGGACTCCTCATTATCCCCTGGTGGATTGTACACTACGCCACTGAAAAGTCCTGAATCTTTTGACCTTTCGGGGGTTGTCATATCTATAGGTATAGCATCCCTGAAAATTGCTTGGATCGAATGTGGTGAGTAATCACTCTCTTTATTGTAGTCAGGACCATACGATTCGAAATCTGAGATATGCGTTCTGCAGATTCTTTTAGGTGGGGTTTTTAGCGGTTCTGCCATCCCTACAGACGTTACTCTTTTGCAAGAGGTTTCTGAAACCTTTATCGTTTCAAGAAGATTTAAGTCCAAAGACCATGAGTCGCAAAAATCAAATTGCTGGTCAGGGTAATTTTCAAAATACCAGTATCTTTGCCCCATATTTAAAACGATACCTGCTTCTTCCATAAAATCGGACCTAATCAACGTTCGATTGCTTTTGTCCCCGGGAAAAACTAAAAATTTGATGTTCAGACATCTACCACCAATAACAATTTTACACTGTGTTGTCAAGCACTCTCTGTCACAAGAGGTGCCATCAGCAAGGGAAACGTTACAAATAATGGTTTTGTATTGACAGCCTTTAAAGTCCATTATTTTCTTTAAATTCGTACTGGCCACACTGGTTTTAGCACCGGAGTCAAAGTACGCTTGACCAGGAACACCAAACATTTGGACATTTACCATTGGAATCTTCCGTCCCAGGCATAAGCCCACTGAGTTGAACCTTACCGCCATCGGTGAGGCAGCATTATTTTTCCCCTTGCAATTTGGGCAGTTTGCTCTTACGACGCCTGGAGTATTACATCCGTAGCATGCAAATTTTGGTTTAAGCACGACAGGATCAATCTTTTGTGGTTGTTGTTTTGTAATAATGTCCTGTTTTTTAAAACAGGTTTCAACCGTATGTCCCTTTTTCCGACAAAAGGAACAGCGCTTTGGACCGCTCTCAGAACCACTGGCCATTTTGGCAACATCAATGTTTACTGCCCCGCGTTCACTAATTACATGCTCTGCTTCGCGAGCATCTACCAATAACTCATCAAACGTTTTTAACTTATGGCGGAAAAGACGTTCACGAATGTGAGCGTGCAACATTCCAAAAACCATATCAAGTTGGTCAGATTCCGACGGGCAACTTGTAAGTTGAGAAAACAAGGCGCGTTTTTTACGAATAAAGGAATCTGTTGGCTTATTTTTCTGCTGCTTAGTCTCGTTGATTTCAAGGTAAATTCTCCAGGCTGGTTTTGGAGGCGAAAACGACTCACGCAATCTACGCACCACATCATTAAAACAGTTAACGTCCACACGAACACCTCGCCACCATTCTGCAGCATCACCCTCTAACAGCATCGGCATTCCATTAACCGCATCACCATCAGAAATTTTCTCAACCATTTTAAATGTCGATATAGCTGAAATAAATTCTTCCACCTTTGCTGGATTACGTTCGCCACCATACCTTGCGGAACATGTGCTGAAAGAGCGACATTTCTCGTTGGGCCTACCCACTGCACTTAAAAGTTGTTCGAACTGCTCAGTTGATAAAGTAACCATTTTGTTTTTCACCGCAATGCGTTCACTTCTTCTTACAGCTCCAAAAAAATCCGCCACGTTTTTATTTTAAGAAATTTTACCACTGACAATATATGTGCGTATTCACTGCCACTTAGTTGGGCGCCACTTATAATTGTCTATGATTCTCTTTTGTGCAAATTAACTTTATTATTTACTTTACAAATTTAATTCCAAGAAACTTAAAAAATACGTTACGTTCAACCTGCAAATACGGAATGAGCTATTCTCGTTGGTTGTTCTGCTTTTATACAAAAAGCAATGAGCTTTCGTACATGAGCTTTCAATCAAACGAACGACCGTTCATGTACTTAAATAAGAATCAACTCAACGAGAGAGCTTTTTCCTCTCTGCAGAGTCTTTTACCGATATTCGGTCACACATGTTAGTGACGAACAAAAACATAGCAGTCGTCAGGAAATTCTTCAAACTAACAAAATAACTAAAAATAACTAAAAATGACAAAAATAATATAATTTCAATACAAATAAAATATCATCCGCTACAGTTTTTTAATTTAGTTATAAAATTCTGTTTAATAGGGAAATATTTGTCAATAAAATTATTTAACTACAGAAATCTTATTAAAAAACGAATTTTAAAATTCTTGCGTTTTGCGTTTTCGATTTCCAGAACACCCCTGATGATGTATTACTTTAAAAATACATATCGCATATTTATGAATTATTTTTTTTTGTTTGCTCGTTTTAGATCAAGAATTGTTATTTTTGTTTTTTTAATAATAAACTCCAAAAAATAAATAATTTATGCATTTTTAATTATTGAAAACACCTTATTTATTAAAAAAACATTATTAATCGGTTAACCGATCAAAAACCAAATTAACCGATTATTAACCGATTAAACCAAAACCTCGGTTAATTAATCGAGCGATTAACCGATTAAAGCAAAAGCCCGATTAAATGAATACCCTAGTATTTATATAACTTTCTGTTGTTATCGTGCCATGGCGAAGGGTATGTACATATGTGTGTTTTAAATACGTGCAATTACAGAAAATACATTACATTACGGTACGTTATATAGCATTACATTACATTTACGGTCGGCTAAAGCAACCTTAATTCTTAAAATGTAGAATACAAGCAATTAAGCACTAAACGCAAAAAGCTTCAAGCCTGTACTTTTAGGAAAATTAATTCAATTGATAACCGCAGTATGTGGGAATGTAATCCAAACTAGAACTGCCTGATTTTTTTTTAACAAACAAAAGTGGAAATACAATTTATTTTGTATAATCTTAAAAATTAAGTGATGTTATGGTCCCATGCAGTGTTCACAAAACTTATTGAGGAAAACATGCTAGATTTCGTCAAAAAAATGCTAAGTAGATGCTAAAAAAATGTATCTGAAAAATATAGAAAGATCTTCATTAAAGTAAGGGCCAATACATTTTTATACTATCCTGCATGTTGTCCTTCAAGTTCAACGACGAAGTGTCAAGTTGCCTTTAATAAAGGTTTGTCAGATACCTGATAGGGGAAATCGAACTATGCACATCACATTAACTTAATGTCGCCTCTGCTGAACTTTGTAGCAAATTCTTAAGAAAGATATAGGATTGTTTTAAGTTATGCCCGTAACACTTTTGTGCTTTCTTATTTCTGCGTGTTGCTCCAGGCCACTACTTTTAGACAATATCGCATTTGCATGTAATTGCAAAAGGTTTTTTCTAAGTCATCTGTTTCTTTCACCCATTCTTTTAACTTCAGGTGCTTGTGAATAGGTTTTTACTAATATTTTAATATTTTCTATTTTTTTGATTTTTATTTCAGTGAAACATTAATGAGCATTTACATTGTTGCGTTTTTTAAATCTAATTTAATGTTAGAGTCTTCCCTTTTTTTCATTTATATTTGTATTAAACATTATAAAAATGGAAAATATTAAAAATATCACAAGAACAAAAAATGCTAGGAATTTTTAAATAATGCTAGAAAATATGCTACATGCTAATTAATTTTTTTTTTATGCCAAATGACTTACACAAATGCTAGATTTAGCATGAAAAATTGTTTAACCATTTAAAAGGAACTGCATTAAAAAATTAAAATAAGGACCAGTCTCATATATATTTAGCATTAAGGTTAGATTAGGAGTTGGAGTTGGAATTTCAGCGGTTGGAGTCCGAGTTAGTACTTTTTGTTGACGACTCAATGTTAAAAAAAAATCTACGCTAAATTTCTAAACATTGAAGCATAACAAAAAGTGTACTAAAACGGACGTGGGGTACCGTGTTATTTTTGAAAGGAAAAAGTAATGAAAATAGTACCATAGTACTGAATTTTCTATCACTGCTCCTTATGCTATTTCTATACCAATTAATCTAAAAGAGAAAAAATACCAAAGGTAAAAAAAAACTATCAAAAGTACCAATTTTTTGATAATGTTAGGCATCCAGAAAGAACACTGTATGCTAATGGATGCTAAAATCTGTATGCATACCAAATTTATCGAAAAGAGAAAAGTTACCAATTTTATTCCGTTTTTACCCCTTAAAAAGTACTCAATATTTTAATCTGGACCACATGCTACTAAATTTCATCAAAATCCTTCAAGATTACGCCCCAAACATACAAACTGTCACATTTATAATATTACACCAATAACTCGCGTTGCGTCGTTTCGTTTTGCGTTTTTTCGCTGCCGAATTAGTACTAGTTTTCACTGTGCGTTGTTAGATTTTCGAAGTTGCGTTATTTTGGGTTTGAGTCCTTATTTTTTTTTTTAATTATCTTTTTTTCCAAAAGATTTTAATGCAGTTTTATTTTCACTTTGTTTTGCTAATTTTAGAGTTGTTTCAATTAGTGTGTTGTTCTTTTTTTAAACAAATTATTTTACGTTGAAAAAAAAGCTGTACAGCAAATATTGAACCAATTTTTTGTGAAAGAAGAAAAGCCGACTTACAACAACAGCCACTATGGACTCATTTTGTTTTTTTAAAAATGAATTGAATATTACTTTGATAATATTTTATTTTGTTTAATTTGAATTTTTTTTTTTTTTTTTTGTTTTTTGTATGTATGTAATCAAGGCGAATTCATGTAAACGGTGGTGTCGATACTACTACAAGCAACAACACCAAAGACACAACAATGTATTTTTTTGTTGCTTTCGTTGACCCATATGTCAAATTCATAAGGAACTTTTGACATTTCTCTCTCTTATTAAGAAAAAAAAGTAGCACAGCTGTGTTTTCAGCGCCACCTGAAAAATGAATTCGCCTTGTATGTAATAAAATTTTATATTATTTTTGTTTTTTAAATGTTTACTTTGTATAATTTTCTTTTTAAAAAGTAGTACAGTGCACTCGGGAAAACGTCAACGCTCGTTTACGTCAACATCCCAAAACGTCAACCCTTATTTTTTTACATTGCCTACTCTAAAACGTCAGCCCAGCCACAAAGCTCTAAAACGTCAACTCTGAATAAAACAAAATTTTGAATTTAGCAGCAGTTAAAATACACACATTTGTACACATACACACTTATTTTATAAAATAATATCAGAAATTGTGGATTCCCCTTATAAGTAGAGTAAAAAAGAACTTACAGCTAACAGTATGCACTTTGGTATAGTCTTTTTATTTATGTTCAGGTTTTTTTTTGTTCTCGTAAATATCACATTACCAAAATAAGCTTAAAACAACCGAAAGTGCTTAAATTACAAGAAAAGGCAAATATTTTGGACTTATTAGAAAAGGGTACAAGTGCGGTAGCTTTATGGTGTAACAAAGTCAACAATTAGCAAGATAAGATTTTTTTAAATTCATATGTGTGCATGTAAAATTAAAAATATGATCTCATTTAAAATGTATTCTTTTGGTTCTAGTTGTCTTCTATGGTTCTAGTCAGGTTGAATGACTTTTTTGTTTCCTTTTTGAATTTGTTTATGTTTGGTTTTAGTTTTTTAGTGTATAATTAATAAAAACCTTTAAAAGCACATTATCGATATGTTTTTTATTTAAAAATTTTACATTCGTAAACGTCAACAATTTGTTAAACGTCAACACCCGCGGTTTAAATTAGTTGACGTTTTCCCGAGTGCACTGTATTTTCGTAACCCGTCGTCGCGTTTTTTTGTAACGTAACCACGACGCAAAGTGAGGTATTGGTGTATTCAAAATAGAAGTACGTATTTCCTTATGAGAAAAATAATCTCTTGTAGAACATAGAACAAGTAAAACTCAAATAAATATTTAACTTATCCGTTAAAAATGGTGTATTTTTTACAGGAGCTTAGTTTGGGGATTTTTTTTTCATTTGTGGAAAATTTTTTTAAGATTAGGGAGGACGAAAGAAGTACCTGGTAGCCCTGTTAAAAACAGCTTTATTGACAAAATGCACCAATTTGTGCCATCTCTGACAGTGTTTTTGCAAGCCTTAAAGTATGCTCTAAATTTTTTAGTTTAAAACTTTTTATCTAATTCGAAAATGTATACACAGTTCAAAAAGCAGACTTAATTTAACATTTGCGAACAGGGGGGCTACCGCGTATTTCGATTCGAAAAGCAAAATTTTTCGAAAGCAATTTCCGATTCGAAAGTTAAACCGTACTGCGTAACTCGTTCGAAACTATGACAGAGTTGTATTTATAAACAAATGGGAAATTTGTTTAAACGTTGGTAGCACTGCTATTAAAATACCAAAATGGACGAAAATATCCCACAACAAAGAAATAATAAATACTATTCAATGTTTGAAAAATATTATAATTGTGTTTTTTAATAAAAATTTATTGTATTTCCCCATGGTTTGAAGAGTCAACAGAAAAAACCAACAATTCAGGTATGTGATGAAAAACGATCGTTTTCAAAATGATCGTTTTAAGCAGGTTTGATGAATTTCGACCAATTTTTAAATCCATTTCTGAAGTAAAGTTTTAATTTTTTGTTCAAAATACAGTTCAATTAACATATATAATAAAGAATTTAAAAGAATATATACAAGAAAACAGAGGAAATTTATTGGAAATCAACTTTTAAAGATACTGAAAACGACATTATCGGTTTCAAATCGTATTTTTTCAAAATCGTTTTCCATCACATACCTGATTATTTTATACTGCTTTTTGTTTGTAAATATAATTTTTTTTTTATTTTTTTTAAAATTTCAAGACCACACATATTAAAACATTTTTAATAATAACGTTAGTAAACATGTATTTTTTAATAATTATAATATTATAAGGTTTAATTTGTTTGTTTTACACTATTATTTATCTTGAACTTTGTCATTTGCACTTTGTCACTAACAAAATAGCTTTCGAACAATTTCCTAACGCTTTTTACATAACTGACTCTCGTTTTCGTAATACGGAGTTGGAGTTTCGAAAGGGATTTTTAATGTTCGTAATAGAGAGTTGCCGTTACGAAAGGAACTTTTTGTTTTCGAAAAGGTATTAACAACTTCCGTTCATTCGAAACAATAGTACGAAAATCGTAATACACAGTACAAATTGTTCGAACTCGTAAATTATTTCTTTCGAATCGAAATACGCGGTAAGCCCCCAGTTAAATGAAAGTATTCAATGAATTGTTTATTTTACAACAGTAAATTGTTGTTATTAAAAATTAGGCTTCATTGAGAAATTTTCTCATCGTGTAGTTTTATTAGATGCATGTTTTTATTTCAAAACACTTGTTCATTTTGGTTCTACATTTGATTCTACTTTGATAAGAAAGGGAAGGAAAAAATAACAATTTGAAGTAGATTTTACATATATTCCAAGGCGAATTCAGTTTCAGGTGACTTTTTTCGACAAAGCGAAAACAACAAGTAAAATAAAATGTTGTGTTTTATGTGTTGTAACTTATTGTAGTATCGCCTCCAACTTACATGCCTTGATATATTCTCTTTATAAAAAAACATACGTAAATAATTCTAACAAATCAATTGTTTAAAATTGTATTAAATGTAAAAACTACAATTTCTGTTATTCTGAACATCTGAATGAAAATTGCTAAAAATAAATTTGTGGAAATAACGAAAAAGTGTTTAATTCTATTATTGTTTTCTTTTATAGGAGAGCTATTTTTAATTTTAAAGGGGATTTTTAAAAATGTATTACTATTCCGACATAATCAGCACTTTCTCGCTTTTTTCCTAATGTCACAGATCGGAAGTAAACTTATGTTTTTATTCCAAATGTTTTGCACATTGAAAAAAGACAAGCAAAAAGTCATGTGTTCTTTTGAACATGAAGATCTCAGAGATGCCATTTAATCAAATTTGGCTTAAGTCAACTTAAGCACTTTTTTCTTTTTGCCATAGTAATAAATAAAATAACAAAAATATAATAAATTTAACAACCATACAAAATATGACTGCATCGAAGTGGTTTTTCTCCAAATATTTTTTTGCCTTTCATTTAAAATTTTTAGCACTTTGGTCAGCCATTTTATTTTCGGCCCATATCAAAGCTTTGTTTATTGCCGGGACAAGAAATAAAACGAAAATACTTCAACAATTTTGTTCCGTTTTTGGAGCTGTTAGATTTTGTTTACGTTTGAGAGTAGTAAGTGTAAAAATAAAAGTGTTCTCGTTTTCGAGTCGCCCATGATTTCGGGTATTCACGTTTTCGCAAGTTCATTGTATTCAATAATTGATTCGTAATTAATAAACATAATAAAGAGAGTTCAAAAGATAGCGAATAATTCACTTAATGAAAGCAATCAACAAAAATCTTTTTTATAAAGCCAAAAGAATCTAAAATTGTCTAAAAAAAAATGCTAAACCTCGTACACCATTTGCTTTAGCTGTAGAAAAATCTATTAGCAAAATAAGTTTAATTTATTCTATCCAATTGTTTCAATCAATTATGTACAATGTGGCTAAAATTCGCTCTGCTTCGAGCGAGGTAAAAGTAATTGGCTTAAATTTCTTAAATAAAAACAAAAGACTTAAGACACATACAATATATAAGCAAATGTGACCGTCCACATAAAAAGTTACCAAATCTTAATTTCGCATAATTTTCAGGAGAGAGAGATTTACTAAAAAAAAAAAGGTAAAAAAATCGATGTTTTTTATTTAAATTGATTCCGATTCTCTTGTTCTCCTTCTGTCTAGACGGAATAGTCGATATCTTAGAATCGATTTATTTTATACCGAAACATTGAAAAAACAAGACTATAGTCTGCCTGTTTTAAAATTAACAACAAACTTTGAACTCGTTTTTCAAAATTAGGTTTTTCATAACCATAACTTTAAAGTTCGTAACTTCCAAACGAAAACTGAGAGAAAAATTCGAAAAATACCTGAATGTTCAGCAGGAAGCGTTTGGTACAGAAAGCCTAAAAACTAGGATTGTCAACCGATTAAGAAAAATACGATTAATCGATTAAACAAAAACAAACTCTTGTTCGGGTAATTTTAAAATGGCGATTTTCGAATAACGAATAAATCGATTAAATTATGTCATAATCGAACAATTTTTTTTTTATTAAAAAATAAATTAATAATAAAAGACTAATAATTAATAAAAGCTTAGAATTTGATTTAATGCCATATGTTTTTAGCGATTTTACACAAAATGTAGGAAAGGTAAAAAATATTGTTGCTATAGCCCTGATTATAATTAATCTCAATGTTAAGTAAGCAAAAACCGTGTTGGGTATTCATAATATTTCAAAATTATATTTTATGTTCTTATTAAACAAATATTTGACAAACAATTGTAACAGTTGTTTTTTTATTTTTTTTAATAAAAGGTAAACAATTTTCCAGAAATGGGATCTTTCACTCTCGGGTGAAAAACTTAGAAATAAACAAAAAGCTTCCGATCTGTGAAAGTAGAAAATATTGTTATAATATTATATATATTTTTTTTAAATTATATATATGGGCATTTCCACAGAAATGTCAACCGCAGCCAAAAAAGTCAAAGTCTATAAAAGTATGTTGTTCTAACATATTATTATAGGGAATCTATCAACTTTCAATAATGTAAACAAATTTCTCGGTTTATATTCAAACAATATAAGAAAAATGTAAACGGAACGATGCGATTGCTAGTTACGGCAATTTTTTTCTTTGCTTTACCCTATATTTCAATGTAGCGTGCGACATTGAAAAAAACATTTGTTATCAGTACGTCGAGGGTTTTTGTACAATGCACATCAAATATTAGTAACAAACAGATATTTTTGTTGCAAATTTAATATAAAAATTTTGCTGGAAAATAATCAGTGCTTTTCTCTTGGTACTTACTTTGAATTTGTAGCGTGCGACATCGTAAGTGTAAAATGCATAAATTAAAAAAAAAATTTCTAAAATATCTTTATTTGCGATGGCCAACAACTACAAGCAACAAGGACAGCTTATTCCATTAAAAAAAAACTTTATTTGATACTAGCAATACTATTTTCAGTTAAGTAACTTTCTGTTCTATATTTGTATTTTTCTTTATTGAAGATATTTTTTTAAGTTTATAATTTTTGTTCGGAAAATTAATATATTGAATGTTTTTAAAATAATGTAGAATCCTCTAACGCATGTCTTATTACATAAAAAGTAAAAACATAAACATAAGAGTATGATGGAACAAAATGTCGCATGCAACATGTAGCGTGCGACAGTGATTAAAAATAAACTACACAATATTTTTGAATCAAATAAAAAGCATTATTAAGATACATCAATGCATAACATTTTAAAATTAGTCGCATTTAAATATTTTATCAGAACAATTTTTCAACCTTATCAAAATTTATAGTGCTAATCAAGAGCTATATATTTCGCCTTTTGTCAAAAAAAAAAAAGAAATGTTTTGGTGTATGTTTTTTTTTCAATTTAAAGGCGTACGAATGTCGCATTCGACATTGAATGCTATGTTCACACTTGGGGTTTTAAACGCGTTTAAGCAAAATGTTGATTAAGTTAATCAGAGCCGTTCGCATTAAATTTGAGATAATTAAAATTAAAAATACTTTAATAAAGTTATCAGAAGATTATTTTAAACATATTAATGATGGAATGGTGAAAATTTATAAATTATTTAAGGAAAAATAAAAACCTTAAGAAGAAATCGTGGTCGGTTGTACACGTGAGTGGTTTGAGTTTGAGGTATGTTCAACGGGATTCGATGTGATTAATGAAGTGATTTAGTTGTAATCATGTCAATTTGCAGTGCACAGAAAAAATAATTTTCATATTTGAATACGAAAATCGCATATTTGATTATAAAAATTTTTGAATTTTCTGCGATGACGATTTTTGCGGTATTGATAAAAAAGTTGGTATGTATAGTTGTTAAATTTTTAGTCAACAACCAAGTTTATTGAGTCAATAAAAAAAGTTGTTGCCCAAAATAATTTTTCTCAACAAAATGTTTACTTGATTTGTTAAAATAAATTGTTGAAAATGTTGAATAAATCAAACAAAATGTTAATCGAATCTTTATTTTTTTATTTATTAATGATGATGTCATTAAAATACTTTTTCAATGTTTATATTTTTATAAAAACACTTAAATTTATTATGCGGGGATCAGTAAGTTCCTATGCTTATTTCACTGGTTGCTTAGGCCAGATCATCAGGAAACCTTTTCCAAGACTTTGACAAAACTAAATATATTATTCAAATAAAACTGTAAAAGAAATGAGAATTATGAGCTATTTAAAAATGGACAAGAGTTGTTAAAATACTGTCTTTAATTTGATTAAAATATTTTTTTATTGAATATGAAGAAATATTTTATTGTTTCATTATTAAATTTGTTTTATTGAGTGCTATTTTGCAAAGTGTAAATATGATAAATTTTTTCTTTGAATCATACAAAAAGTTTGTTGACCTAAAATTTTATTTTTAACAAACTGTGTTGTTAAAAATTTTCTTGAGATATTTTTTTCTGTGTGATTAACAAATCACTTTAATATATAGTTAATCATCTCGATTTTAATGTGATTAGAGCTTAATCACGTTGGAGTTGCCTAAACGCGTTATTGTATAAGTGTCACAATATTGCCATTAAAAACGATGCAGCAGAAGATAATCCAACGACATCAAAAAATGCCGAACTTGTTCCAATGTTCTATAGAAGAAATTGTACGCAGAAGTTTGGCTGAAGATGGATGGTCTGCAAACGCCTTTCGAAAATCCAAAATTGTATCGGATTATTTAAGAATTAAGGATTTTACAATTCCTATAAGTAATACAACGATATGGTGTTAAGATGAAAAGTTGTACGCATCAAAAAAAGAAGTCATAGTTGATTTGAGAAAAAATAAAGAATAAAATGGAAGATCTTCCATAGTTGTAAATTAATGGACGGATGTATCTTATTTAAAATTGGTAATTTTTTTTTTTTAATAATTTTTTTATTCGTTATTCTCATCGATTAATCGAATAATTTTTCCGATTTAATCGTTTGATCGAACGAACAAAAACAATTGTTTGAATTATTCGAACAAAGCTGAAAGGCGAATAATTGACAACTCTAATAAAAACTCAGTTTTGACTTTGGTGAAGATTTAAAACGTTTTCATGTGGACGGCCACAAATAGATTTTGATTAAAAAAAGTGCATATTTAATTAATCAAAAACACTTTATTCTTAAAACATTCTAGTTGTAATATTCACCTTCTCAAATAAAAACACATCAATATGGCAACTTTGCTCTGTTTAAGAACAGAAATTTACTTCCAATGCTGCACCTAAATTGTTTAAAAAATTTTTTTATCCAGAGCTCTACGTCATAACCAAACAATAAAAATGCATGGAATAGAGGAAGAAAGTAATTAGAGAACTATTTCAACATTTTTCAGGTGGCAATACTAAACAGAAACAATTCTTTACTCATTTGTTAATGAAGTTCGTATTCGAATTGGATCCTCTCTGAACATAAAACCCGAATGAAAATGATAAAAACAAAACAAGACTTAAATAAAATAAAATAAATGAGCAGACCAAAACAAGTGAATGTATGTAACTGGCACGTACTCGCAAGTTTCTACTCGTTTCGTATGTAAAAGTAATGAAGAATTTTGTGTTTGTTTTGTTGTGTCTGATGGATTTTAATTTTTGGTTAGATGATCTCACTTTATGGCCAATAAACACTACAAAACTGAATTGTGGTATCTACATGTTTGTACTCTTGTGCCTAGTATTTATGCATGTGTTGCTAATGTAAGTTAAATATTGATATGTTGCCAGATGGAGTGTTAATGATACCAATAATATGGGAAGAGGCATTTTTAAATATGTAAATAAGTATTTCTTTATGACGATAATTTTTTCGGAAACTAAAGAAAAAAATTATTACAACTCAAACTTTAGCTTGTCTCGATTAAGATAAAGGAGTAAATGTTTTCATTGGTGTTTTATTTACAGCAAAAACTTTCCAAAATCGTTGCTCTAATACAAATTTTTTTCGATTTAAATGTTGTGGGAGCGCACATTGGTTGCGCCCATACGACAAAAATAAAAAAAAATATCCCAATATATTGGGCTTGTAGCGAAACAATTAGTCGCAAATGTCTTCAAATGTCTCTCTTTTAATTTTTTTTGATAATTTCTAACGGTAATTTTGATATGTAAACAACTAAAGTGTGAATTTGCGTAGAAGTAAAAAGTTGATTAAACGAACGAGGAAAACAAAGTCAAACTTCAGTTGTTAAAATATATTTATTAAAAGTGCCCGACTAAAATTATTAAAATGGAAGTTAATGTGAATGGTATTGGCATTGTTTTAATGAAATAATAAGTAAATAAGTTGTGTTGTGGTTATAGTAAAATACAGATTTTGAAGAAGTATTTTGTTTTACATGGTTTGCTAATCTCCGTAAAAAGTATTTAGAGTTTTAGTTAGTTTCCCAATCGAAGCCAATGACCAAATTGGTTTGTAAATGCTAACACATGTATGTAGTTTTATGTTATGTTTAATTCAAGTGCAGATTTTTGCAGTTTTTTTATATATATTCAATATACTACCTCAACCTCTTTATTTAATGTGTGTTTTAGAATTTGTGATGTATGTCGTTTGGTTTCATAAGAGTGAAATTTTATTGGTTATTGGAAAGTATTTTTGTTTTTATATATTTTTTTTTAATTCTTATCATAGAAACGTCCCGTCAATGCATATTTCCACGCCTCTTAATTTTCGAGATTTGGTGTTCTAAGAAAGTTTCAAATTCGGTAAAATCCCAACTAGTGTTTGACGAAGTAATAAAATACATTGATTTTGAATGCGAGGAAGGTGCGTTTTGTGAGTTACGGAAATGTGTACAATATTTATGCAAAAGAATTGTTGAGATTTGGAAAAAAACCATCGCGTAAAATCAGATGTTTTAAAAAATCATTCAGAATGGCTGGCTACCACAGAAGTTGTTTCCTTAAAAGTGAAAACCGTATATTCGTCACCTAAAGAACTAGCATTAAAAGCGAATAAACGTGGTCGCACTACATCTGATTTCTCAAATTCCTCAAAGAGAACAAAACAACGTATAATTGTATGTTTTGAAAACATAATTTTATATGTCGGTAAACATAAGTATTCTGATGAAGGAAAAAATTGAATTAAAGCACGGGAAAAATATTGTTATTTAATTTTTTCCACTTTTTGACAAACAAAATTAAAAAATTGACGATAGGGGCATGTGACCACGCCCATTTTATCAGTATGTCGTGTTTATATTATCAGAAATATTCTCTGTAAATTTCTAGATGGTATCTTTATTCTAACTATTTTTGTCGCTCTCCTTCATACAAATGCAACCACTGTGGAGCGCTAAGACTCTAGACTAATTACGTAAAACGTGGCTCAATATGCTTTCATGTACTTAATCTCCGGTCTACGTTACATCTTTATTGGTGTTAAAAGGGTTCCACATTGCTCCTTGTCACTTATATCGAACACCATATCTTTTTATAAACAACGTGGTGATTTAAGTGCTGATGATTTTCTTCAACACTTTAGCAGTATTTTACAAAATTCAAATCCAATAACTACATTTCATTGGTGCATGCCTTACAACATTGATGCATTTCTTGATTCTCCGTCTGAATTATGTGAACTTATCTCTGTTCTAAAAAATTTAAAGGACAATAAATCACCTGGACAGGATGGTATCAGCTACGAATTTTTCAAATATGCGCCAGTAAAATTTATTATTGAGGTACTTTATGTTTTAAATTTTATATTTTTTAAAGAAAATATACCAGCTAGTTTTAAAACTGCAATTCTTATTCCACTACTGAAAAAAGGTTATCCAAAAATTCCTTCTAATTATCGCGGATTGTCTCTAATAGATACTCTATGCAAAATAGCATTATAATGAATCGTATATCGTACTGGATTGTCGAACATAATATTTTAAATAAATACCAAGCTGGGTTTAGAAAACAATATTCAACCGTGAATAATGTCTTCAATCTAACAAATATTGTTCATTTAAATAAACTCAATGGTAAAAACACGTATGCCTTTTTATTGATTTTACTTGTGCATTTGATTCGATTCCCAGGAATTCATTGTCTTATAAACTTGCAAATATGGGATTGTCATCAAAAATAATACGAATACTGCAACAATCGTATGATAACACCTCCAGTCAAATATTGTTCGGAAACCCACTCTCCAATTCTTTTAATGTGAACCTTGGTGTCAAACAGGGTTGCATATTAAGCCCAATTCTGTTTGCATTATACTTGAACGACTTAGCCGACGTTCTTACTGGCGGGATAATTGTTGACAACATCACAGTAAAAGTTCTTCTTTACGCAGACGACATTGTCATACTATCTGATTCACCCAGTGGTCTCCAAACGATGATTGATTCCCTTCATGTGTATAGTAACTTATGGAATTTAAAAGTCAACCTTGCTAAATCCAAAGTATTAGTTTTTCGCAGTGGCAAAGTGGACATTTGGAGAAAATGAAATTGAAATCGTAAATTCATATAAATATCTTGGTATGGACCTGTGTTACAATTTATCCTTTAGAAAGCATTTGGAAAATAAACTAACTACATCAAAAATGGCAATATTTTCATCTTGGTCAAAATATATAAACCATCCCAAAATATCTAATAAAAATAAACTTAAAATCTTCAGTGCTGTATCTCGGTCAATCATGTTTTACGGAGCCCAAATATGGGGTTACATGAAATACGAAATAGTTGAAAAACTATTTAGATTCTTTATTAAAAAGATGTTACTTTTACCTAGCAACACTCCAAACTATATGCTCTTTTTAGAAACGGGTTTAAACTCTTTATACCTAGATACGTTAAAATTGCATTTTGATTACATCAACAAAGTTCTTAACATGCCTTGCAACAAATTACCTCGAAAGCTTGCAGAAATGATAATCGGTAAACAAACTTTTTGGGCTGAGGATTGGACGAACTTGTGTGCTAAAATTAATTTTGTACCCGATAATAATTCTGTACCACTAAGCAAACATTGCAAATCAATTTTACCACTTGTTAAAATTTATGAAATTTACGTAGATATCTTCTAAATTCAACATATTTGCATATAAACTTTTCTGGTTTTTTAAATATTAAAAAAAAAAAAATAAATAAAAAATTAATTGGATAAAAGCTACCCTTTTCTAATAAATATAATATTTCCGGTAAAATGAGTGACAAAAACGCCTTCAGATTTTGTATCATTTGAATAAGACATACCCATGAAAACAATAGGTTTTGTTAATATTGAAATTCAATATTATTTTATCTATATATATAATTAAAACGGTCCATGTATGTAATCGCATTACGTGAGAACAGCTGGAGCGATTTAGCTGATTTTCTTTCTATTCGTATTTCTATTAGTACATGTATGAATTTATTAACGACCAATTTCTCCAAGTTCAGTTATAATTAACTATCTGTTATAACTGTCAAAAACATATTGTTAACTGGAAGTTAAAATAATAGTAAGTTTTAACTGAGCTCTGTGAAATTGGTCGTAAATCTTAAATATAACAAGTTACAATCAATAATGCGTTTAGCTTCCATTTTTAAGTATGGCCTTATCGATCCGGTTGGGAATATGGTCATACAATGACTTTAAGTAATTAAGCGAAATTGAAGACCCATGCTGCTTACCAAAAGCTTATACTTTGGGTACTAGCCAACCCTAAATGTTTTGTGTAAAATTTAGATCGGGCGAATAGGGCGGCCAATTATGTACCATTACACTTGGTTCCCTAATTCATAACTGTACTGCTCTGGCAGTGAGAATAGTGGAATTGTCGTATTGAAACGTCTAAGAAAAGTTTCCAAAAAGGTCGTTGAAGTGAGAAAAAGTCTATTGAAGTAAGCCTTAATAAGATTGCCCTCTCTTATTAAGGCTTACTTCAATAGACCAATCCATAACTTCTTCTTCTCGACTGTGTTAAGGATCTAATTGATGTTAATTCTTTGCGAAGATCGTGGATATAATAATTAAGTCAATCAGCACCTGACTTAAAAATAATGAAAAAAAATTTCGACAAATATATCTGAATAGTTTATCAGTTTGATTGACTTATTTAACAAGGTTATAAAAGGCTCAACTCTGTTGCTCTACATTAATAATAATATTAACATATGACATTGTATTAAAATTTAAGAAATGTGATCATTTACACAGTACATCTGAGAACAGTACGAAGTATTAAGCAAAAATCTTGCATCTCGATCAGGGGGTGTGGGTGTAATCGAAACTTCCCCAAGCGATAGACAGGTGGGTTCACATTAAAAATTGAATGTAAAAACGCGCAATGAATTGATCTAGAAAAACTGAGAAATACGTATATTTTTTTAAGCTATATTTTCAGAATCTGGTCAGTTTGATCAGAGGTGAGGCCAGACATTTGTCGTACAGTGTAATAACACTGTGCATGAAATTGACACTTTTTTTTCGTGACAAGCCGGGCACATGGCGTTTTAACATAATTCGGGGACGCTGAATCCAGTGGTGCCCGCGGTTTTTTCAGATTGGCTCTGGTTTTCGAGATATACCGTTATTTCGAAAATGGAGGAGGTTGCTCAACATATATTCGCGTAACTCAAAAATGGTTTAGTTTATTGAAATTACTAAAAATACCGAAATTCCGCAATAAAATTTCATTTCTGAAAAGTAAAACTCTTTTTCTAATATGAGTAGTCGTTATTGAAACATAATTTTTTTTTGAAAAAAAAATTAATTTTAAAAGATTTTGTTATTCGTGCTTAATTCCCAGTTTTTATCACTGATAAAAACACTTGAAATTTATTGTTGATGGGATAAGCTATTCCTATGCGCATTTCACTGGTTGCTTAGGCCAGATCATCAGGAAACTTCATCCATAACGTTTTAGAAAAACTAAAGATATTAAACCAAATAAAACTGTTAAGCGTATAAGACTTATAGCAACAGTTCTACTTGTAATAATATCAAAGCTTAAACAAAACACATCAACAATAAACAGTGGGTTTATCTCATCTTACATTCCCCACTACAATTAGTTGAAATTCTCTCAACATTAATTGTAGTTGTAAGTAGGTTAAGAAAAACAAAATAAAAACAACAACAACAAAAGATGTTGACAATTAAGTGTTTTTTTAGGCCGTGCACTGCCTGTTTATTATCAAAAAGTAATTTCAATTTTTGGGAATACAAAATTTTAATTTCAAAAGATTTTGTTATTCGTGCTTAATTCCCAGTTTTTATCACTGATAAAAACACTTGAAATTTATTGTTGATGGGATAAGCTATTCCTATGCGCATTTCACTGGTTGCTTAGGCCAGATCATCAGGAAACTTCATCCATAACGTTTTAGAAAAACTAAAGATATTAAACCAAATAAAACTGTTAAGCGTATAAGACTTATAGCAACAGTTCTACTTGTAATAATATCAAAGCTTAAACAAAACACATCAACAATAAACAGTGGGTTTATCTCATCTTACATTCCCCACTACAATTAGTTGAAATTCTCTCAACATTAATTGTAGTTGTAAGTAGGTTAAGAAAAACAAAATAAAAACAACAACAACAAAAGATGTTGACAATTAAGTGTTTTTTTAGGCCGTGCACTGCCTGTTTATTATCAAGAAGTAATTTCAATTTTTGGGAATACAAAATTTTAATTTCAAAAGATTTTGTTATTCGTGCTTAATTCCCAGTTTTTATCACTGATAAAAACACTTGAAATTTCAAGATTTTGTTATTCGTGCTTAATTCCCAGTTTTTATCACTGATAAAAACACTTGAAATTTCAAGTGTGATAAAAACTGGGAATTAAGCACGAATAACAAAATCTTTTGAAATTAAAATTTTGTATTCCCAAAAATTGAAATTACTTTTTGATAATAAACAGGCAGTGCACGGCCTAAAAAAAAACACTTAATTGTCAACATCTTTTGTTGTTGTTGTTTTTATTTTGTTTTTCTTAACCTACTTACAACTACAATTAATGTTGAGAGAATTTCAACTAATTGTAGTGGGGAATGTAAGATGAGATAAACCCACTGTTTATTGTTGATGTGTTTTGTTTAAGCTTTGATATTATTACAAGTAGAACTGTTGCTATAAGTCTTATACGCTTAACAGTTTTATTTGGTTTAATATCTTTAGTTTTTCTAAAACGTTATGGATGAAGTTTCCTGATGATCCGGCCTAAGCAACCAGTGAAATGCGCATAGGAATAGCTTATCCCATCAACAATAAATTTCAAGTGTTTTTATCAGTGATAAAAACTGGGAATTAAGCACGAATAACAAAATCTTTTGAAATTAAAATTTTGTATTCCCAAAAATTGAAATTACTTTTTGATAATAAACAGGCAGTGCACGGCCTAAAAAAACACTTAATTGTCAACATCTTTTGTTGTTGTTGTTTTTATTTTGTTTTTCTTAACCTACTTACAACTACAATTAATGTTGAGAGAATTTCAACTAATTGTAGTGGGGAATGTAAGATGAGATAAACCCACTGTTTATTGTTGATGTGTTTTGTTTAAGCTTTGATATTATTACAAGTAGAACTGTTGCTATAAGTCTTATACGCTTAACAGTTTTATTTGGTTTAATATCTTTAGTTTTTCTAAAACGTTATGGATGAAGTTTCCTGATGATCTGGCCTAAGCAACCAGTGAAATGCGCATAGGAATAGCTTATCCCATCAACAATAAATTTCAAGTGTTTTTATCAGTGATAAAAACTGGGAATTAAGCACGAATAACAAAATCTTTTGAAATTAAAATTTTGTATTCCCAAAAATTGAAATTACTTTTTGATAATAAACAGGCAGTGCACGGCCTAAAAAAACACTTAATTGTCAACATCTTTTGTTGTTGTTGTTTTTATTTTGTTTTTCTTAACCTACTTACAACTACAATTAATGTTGAGAGAATTTCAACTAATTGTAGTGGGGAATGTAAGATGAGATAAACCCACTGTTTATTGTTGATGTGTTTTGTTTAAGCTTTGATATTATTACAAGTAGAACTGTTGCTATAAGTCTTATACGCTTAACAGTTTTATTTGGTTTAATATCTTTAGTTTTTCTAAAACGTTATGGATGAAGTTTCCTGATGATCTGGCCTAAGCAACCAGTGAAATGCGCATAGGAATAGCTTATCCCATCAACAATAAATTTCAAGTGTTTTTATCAGTGATAAAAACTGGGAATTAAGCACGAATAACAAAATCTTTTGAAATTAAAATTTTGTATTCCCAAAAATTGAAATTACTTTTTGAAAATTAATTTTGTTTATCAAAATTTCGAAATTTTTGTTTTTTAAAAATTCATACAAAATTAAAAAACGCAGCTAGGCTTCTAATTTTTTGCAGACTTATAAAAAACGAAGCTACAAACAAAACAAGCCATAAATGATTAAAATCTGTTTGCAACTTTTGATTTTATTCACATTTTATTTTTTTTTCATTTTACACTGTTTTTTTTTGCAATTCACTCGTTTCAGGCGGAAAATTTTACGATGTGAGAAATTCAAAAACGCCATTCGTGTCTTCATATCCTTGTATTGACAAAAGGGATTAATTTATTGGCACACTATTAAAGCTCTAAAAGGCTAAATTTTGGTGGCTAGTTGGGTTAATATATCGTCGGGTGTGTCTGACTTGTTCCCAGGTATAGTGATTTAAATACAAAAATAATTTTCACGGCCAATTTTACCAAGTTCAGTTTTAATTAACTAACAGTTAAAACTGTCAAAAACATATTGTTAACTGGAAGTTTAAGTAATAGTTAGAATTAACTGAACTTGGTGAAATTGGATGTCAATGCCTTAAATTAAAAAAAATATTGTTAAAATTAACAACTCCGAGAAATGTTCCTAAGAAGACCAGCCCCATAAATATTGTTTTTGTTATCTGGCAACAACAACAATCAAAGTCTAGCTTTTTTAAAGTAAAATAAAATAAAAAAAAAACAAACAAACTGCAAGTGGAAATTGTATTCGTACAAACGAGTGAGAGTCTACCCGTATTTGGCTTTTTGAGGGTATTTGTATTGTGACTGTAGTTGTTAGTGGATTATTTGTGACGATTGTTAACAAACCGGCCTTAACATAATGTTGCTAAATCAGCAACAACAGTTACGAGTCGAACGTTGCCATTGAGTGAACTTAAAAGCGGATACAAATTAGAAAAAGAAAACGTTGAATAAATAATTAATAAACAAATCAAGTCGAGAAGAATAATTTTATTAATATTAACACACATACAAAGAAATAAAACAACAACAACGAAAAAATAACAATTTGCTTTTTTTGTTCTTTTTATGAGTCTAATTCTTAAACAAATTCTTGTGTAAATATCTGATTTTTGCGAGTGTAAAAAAACATCAAGTGATATCAAATAAAAATATTTCAAAATAAAAGTATAATTTACTGTCACACATTCATGTATATTGTTTGCAAGTAAAAAATTTATTAATTTAACAAAAATTTCTTTACGAAATTTATTTTAAAACTAGTTAAAAAAAAAATATACACAACTCAAAGAGTAAAGAAAATAATTACAATCCACAAATCGAACAAGTTCCATACAAGTAAGTACTAGTTGAATGGATTAAACTCAAAGAAGAAGAAGAAGAAGAAAATTTTATCTCGCTGACTCTTGAAGCAAGTGTCTACATTTTAAACATTCCCACCCGTACGTACAACCAAACAAACATTTTTATTCGTTTTCTTAACTGATTCACACTTGAACTAACTGCGTTCAACTTCTGTCTGCCACTTATTTCTCTTCTGCTTTGCTGTTATTATTATTTTGTTTTTTGTTTTTGTCTTTCTTAATACATCTGTTCAGTATATGGAGAGTTTTATTTACTTATTATTACATTTTGTTGTGTTGTGACTGTTGTAAGTTTTACCGCTGCTACCACATATTTTGCTGCTACTGCCGTTGCTGCTGCTGCTGCAACTGACAGTAATGGTTTTGTATGTGAAATTTCTCATAATACTTATGCATTCGTATTAATTTTTACTTTTAATGCGGTCCGTATGTACAAGATCATTTATTTCAACTTCACTTTACTCCAACTCTTTTGCACTCTGCAATAATAATACAGCACAATTAGACAGGGTGGTAAAGGAATTTATTCCAACAAAACATCACGAAAAGCGAAAATTGTGAACTATGAATTTATACAAAAGAATTTAAAACTCGATTGTGCCAAATCATTAATATCTTTTTTATTCAGTAAATAAAATGAAATAAAGAGATAACTACTTATTAAACTTTCATAAATTGGCCACCACATACATACATATTGTGGCGTTTCTTCTTAAATCATGTAAGCGCCATCAACTCATTTTTAGAAAACTAAAAAAATAAATAATTTTTTTTATATGGGTTCTACAACAAAAGTTTTTTATTTACAAAACATGGCTTTGCGACTGACTCTCTGAAGGGGGTAGAAACATTTTTTCAAAAAATTTGTTACTTACAAGCAGTGTTCGAAAATAAACACTAAATATCGCTCCTTAGTGTTCGGTTCTGTAGATTTGTGGAAAACACAAACGCTAACAGTGTTTGTTTAGAAAATCATTAAAAAAATAACGTTTCCCTGTTTGTCATCTTTCGAACACAAAAATAACACTGTTCTTATCCAACTCAACAAAAAGATAAGAACATTTAATTCCGTTCAGTTTTTTTTTTAAACCACAAACTTCATTGTATTTGGTTCAGCTAATTAATGTTCGTTCATTTCTATTGTGTCTAGCGCCCTTTTGTCTGGTAAAAAAACAAACGTTTTTTTACAAAAACAAAATACACAAACGAAAAAACACAAAAAGCCAGCAAAATAATTTTACTCTACAAAATATATTCACAATACACACACAAGCTAAGCTGTTCGTACTGCGGTCGTTGCTAAAATTTTTTGTTCGTTCATTTCTTTATCAATGTAAAAAAAGAAACATTATAGAACATTAAAATATAATGTTTTTCTCTACAATTGTTCTGTTTTTTAGTTTAATGTTCGACTCTTTCTTGAAAATAGTTACGAACGGTATTAAGGGTTGTGTTCGTCTACACAAACACTAAAAATAGATATCGTTCCTGGGTGTGTGAGCCGAACTCTAAATAAAGTTCTGTTTATTTTCGAACACTGCTAACAAGTAACTGTAGCCAAATTTGTCTCTTCAGTGCTTTTGGCGCCAACAGCAATTTGCAAATTACATAAAATTTTTATTTTTATCAATTCTTTTTTGTAAAAAAAACTAAGACAGGTCGCCAAATTTAAATATCCCAAAGATAATAACTCTTAACTTCCAAAAAAATTATGTGTTAAGCATCCCACCGTAAAAATTTTCGTATTTGAAAAAATTTAAAAAAAAATTCAAACTCGATAAATTTCATGGTTTTTCCATACATTTTACGGTTTGTTTGGGAGCTACTATTAGAAGCAGAAAAAGAGTTTTGAATCCTTTAAAAGAAATGTTGGTTATATAAAAATAGTTAGACACGCGCTAACCCCTTAAACTCCGAAAACCGGCTTTTGTACGGGAGCCATGTTTAGATATCGTGATAGAGCTTTGGTATAGGGGGAAAAGGTTGCATTTTTTTCAAATATAGGGGTTCAAGGGACATTTGTACTGTATAGGATATATTAGGGATTGCTGTTTGGTTTTAACCTAAACCGAAACAGCGGTTTTCAATGCCTAAAAACCGAAACCGAAGACCGACAAAAAAACCTCGGTTTTAAGCTTTTACTTTAAAAACAAATTTATGCTTAAAGAAATTGCAAATTATATTTACATAATACTCGTACTTCAACATAAAAAAGCAAATCATAAAGTAATCATCAAGAAGAGCCGTGGGTAGGGTACAATTTTCTCCCAGCAAACGTATCTTTTATAATCAGAAATTGAGCGCATATTCTGATTTTTTAATCGCGCTGAAGAGGAATCAGCTTCACGAACAAAATAAATGCATATGAGCTCAATTCTCGATAATAAATGATACACTCGTTGTGAGAAAATGAATCACCTCAAAGAATCAATTGGAATACAATTTTCTGATTCCTTTTTAAGAATATGAATCAATCAATGATTTTTTTCAATGATTTCATATTTTTAATCACATAATAATGCATTTTTAATCGCTCATGTGATAACTCAGTTTGTAATCATCAAAAGTGATCTGAGAAAACTCATTTAGGTCATTTTTACAAAAAATTATCACCCAAATGCTAGCTGGGTTGAAAGAAATAAAAAAATTGTATAACATACAAAATATGAATGTATATACAGGGCAATCCAAGTCAAATCGGACAGTTTGGAAAAAAAATATATTTTTTGATATCCTTTATTTTTTATTGTGTTGATATTCCTTCTCAACAGCATATTTTTCAGATATTTTTGGCTTAAGTTACAAAGATATCGAATATTAAAAAAATCGCGTTATAAGAAAACTATGTTTAAATAAAAACTTCTTACTTTTTCCATATAAGTCCAAATATAATATTTTTTGTGTACTATCCAATAAAAAATAGCTAACGAGTTGTCTTCATCAAAAAATGAAAATGTTTCTAAAAATTTTAAAAAAATAAAAAAATAATAGTCTTGGTTTTTTTAATAAACAAAAAAATGTTCCACAGTGGCTTAATCGAAAATTTTTTTTTTAACAAATTTCAAAAATCAGAAAACATAATTGTTTTTTGAATCCCACAATCAAATGTGTCTTGAAATTTGAGAAAAAAAATCATAATTTAATACAAACAAAAATTCAAGAAAATCAAAGAGTACAAACGGAGAAAAAAAATTTATTTAAAATATTAAATCCCGAAAATCGCATCCAAGCCCATTGTGCATAATTTTTTTCTCTTTTTTATTGGATAGTAGAAAAATATACAAAAAACTCTAGGATATATAGTTTTGGAGTAACTCAACGGAAGGTGTCGTTTTCACCGAAGTTTCTGACTTTCTGACCGCAACAAAACTGCTCCGATTGGCCTGAAACTTTCCGCATTCATTCTGCGTGCAAATGTAATTTTGTAGGTTTTCGAAATGGCTTTAATTTTTTTTTTTTTTTTTTTTTTTGCAAATGTTATTTCCACCATAAAAACTATAAAAGTCAATTTCGAAAAAATGGCGCTTACGTTGTCATGTATATAGCTTGTCTGACCTTTGTATGAAAGCAAGATCACTTTCAGTAAATTTTTTACTTAAATATTAAATCAGGATCAATAGGTAGTAAGATCAGTTAAACTTATAATAAAATAAATTAATCTACCTTTAATCCTCTTTCACATATTTTAGTGCAAGGTTAAACGAACAATCGCACGATTTAAAATCGCTTAACGCCAGATTTATTTTATAGATTTCTGAAACTCGTGCGTTTGGCGCTTCATGAAATAAAACTGGCACCAAATTAATGTTGCAATAAATCGATTGTGAGCACGCAAGATGGGAGCTTTGGCTAAATGTTAACTGATTCGAAAAGAATTTAATTAGCAGTAAAATATTTTAGTCGATTTTAAAAAAAGTTATTTGGAATATGTGAAATTATATACCGATTCTTACTTCGTCCGTAGCTCAATTAAAATGTTTTTACCAAATTTGTACTTTGCGCACAAGGTTAATATGAAGAGACGACGAGCCAGACGGACGGATGGACATCGTAAGATCACTTTAAAAAGTGATTCTGAGTCGATCGGTATACTAAAAGATTGGTTCTGATTTTTATGTATTACACACATTGCTAAAAACTTGTATAATTAATTTTATGTAGATGGAAAAATTGAAGCAACACGTTGTTTATACAGATAGAATAAAAACAGAAAAGCCAAAATTTCGCAAAAAAAATTTTTTTTCGTATTTCCTACGAAAGCTCTTGTAGGTATCTAAAAAAAATTGACATGTATCTAAATATTAGGCTTGTTATATTACTTATTAAAAATAAATAAATAAATAAATAAAATGACTCAAAAAAGGCAAAAAATGCGATATAAACTTAAAAAATGCTGCAAAAAGGCTCTTTTAACTAAATTATGCATAAACTATGCAAAAAAATGCTGCAAACAGTAAAATATGCAAAAATATGCACTAACAAATCGATGCAAAAATTTATAAAAAGCTCTAAGTAGGATAAATATATATTGTTTCTGCAGTCATTGGTCGCACAAGAAAAACATGTAATTGCATATTTTTGGTTTCCCTGCACCCAGAGAAAAAACATGTTTAAATATGGTCAGCTTAAACAAGAATATTTTGTCAGAAAATTGCAAACATATGTGTTTAATTTAACCATATTATTGTTACAGACAACCATATTATGGTTAAATTAGTCCTTCATCAAGAAGCCACAACCGTATTTGGGTTGCCTCCGAACATATTATGGTTTATTATAACTAAAATATGTTTAACAATTATAATAGCATGGCTGGTTTTCAACAATAGCATGTTGCTCTTAGAGAAGAGGAAAAGAATTTAAAAACAAATTATTGCCATCTTAAACCATAACATTTTGATAGGCAACCATAATATGATTGTGCCTTCTTGATGGATGACTAATTTATCCATAATATGGTTATCGGTGATAATAATATGGTTAAATTAAACTTAATATGTTTAAAATTTTCTTTAAAAAAAGTTTTGTTGGAGGTGACCATATTTAAACATGTTTTTTCTCTACGTGTGTTCATGACAATACAAAGATTATTATTCATCCATGACTAGAGACGAACTTTAATGTCGTTTATTTTTGTTTTTCGAACTACATATTTGTTTCCTATTCTCGAAAAATTTTAAAAGTCTAATAGAATTCTGACTTAAGGTTGCCAATTTCGCATTTTTTTTTTTTTTAATGTCCCAATTACCTTTTGACACTTTACTACCGAACTGCGATTATCTAGCAATTCTTTTGAAACTCTGTGGACTTCAAACAATAATTTCGAAGTTGTGTATGAAATTTTTGTGATGATGATACCCGTTTTTTTTATTTTATGTTTTTTTTTTTACTTTTTTCTCGACTCTTTCTCTGTGACCAAATGTGTGCAAAAGAAAGTTAAAATTCAACTCTAAATACAGCGTCTGCCTATCTGAATTTAAAACGTCTGTATGTCTTTGTTCAAATCTTTCTGTTTGTTTTATATGAAAAAAGAAGATTACAACTTCTACTACTAAAACTCTACTATTTTTGCTAAGACTTATTCATATGAAAGTATCTTGAATATAGAAACATACAGATATTCACAGACTCATATTCGACTTAGACATTTTCTTACATGTATGATGTTTGTGAACATGAAGATATTTTATTTGTTTAAATTTTTTATTTTATTTTGTTTATTTTTTACTTCTTATTATTCACATTTCTTAAAATTGTTCACATATTTTTTGTTTAAAGTTGTATTTGTAATTTTTTGTTTACTTTATGTTATGTGAGAGTGTGTAAATACTTACATAGATATAATCATATTCACCTAAGACTTTTGAGAGTTTTAACACCCTACCTTAGCATATATGCAGCAAGTTTTAAATTATGATTAAGTTATGAGTTTTTAAAACCTTTTTAGAACTCACTCTCATTTATTAATTCAGCTAAATGGATTTAAAAGGCCTGAAAACCGTCAACAAATGAGAAAGTTTCACATTTATCTCTTTGAATTGACTGACTGTTTTTGTTAGTTTCTTCCAGGGCTGTGGAGTCGTTAAGAAATAGTTATAACTCCGACTCCGACTCCTTTTGCTGAAATTTTTTAAGTACGACTCCGACTCCGACTCCAACTCCGACTCCTTCTCTAACCTAGCATTATTTAAGAGACTAGTTTTTATTTGACTTTAAACTCTTTTTTAATTTAGTACCTGTTAAATGGTTAAATATAGCAAGAAAATGATTCTGTAAAAATTTCAAATCGATATTTTAATTCTAACGTGCCGCGCATTGAGCTTTAACCTACTAGTTACTAACATATGAGTAGGAAAGCTGCAAAATATTTTATTTGGATTTTGGAAAAAATGTAAAAAACATATACCGCCCGATTCAATAGACCAAATGAGTTAAACTTTTTTAATTCTAAAGTGTTATGACATTCTTGACTTAAACCTCAACCGTTGAGAAATTTAAACCAACTGAAATATAGAAAAATAATGGATTTAATTTTGGAACGAACGAGTTTTGTTACGAACTTTCGAAAGAAACGAGTTTTGCTTCAATCCGTATGGGATCATTGAACTTTAGTATATTTTAAAGGTTATATTAATCTATTAAAATTATGCAAACATTGCTGAAAAATGTAAAAATAGTTCTGTAGGGGAGAGATAAACTACACCAATTCACATCTTTTTCAAAAAACGTTTTTTATACTGTTGGAATTTATAGATGTGTGAATTTCCATAAGTCCTTTCTAATGTAGCTTTCGAGATAGAAAAGTTGAAAACAACACCAAGTCCAATTGGCTTAGACGTTAAAGGCATCAAGAACTCGCCATTGCATTTTTCCGTTCCTAATTCAATATTATTATTGTCCAAGACCGAAATTTGAAATTTCAAGCCTTTATTATCTCTCCAATTTTCCCAAAAGTGAGTAGATAAAAGTATTCTCAAATCATTTTTCGGGTTAACCCCTACATTTATGGGAATTATATCTGGAACAATGTCATGTATTTTTCCGAGTTCCTTTTCCTTTTATTCTATTACATTCACCTTGAAGGTTGGAACTTAAATTTCAAGTCATATTCATGAACTGATTTCAAGTCATATTCATGAACATGGCTACAAAAATATTTGTTAATATACGATAAATAAAAAACAACATCTTTACAAATTTAATTTTTAAATCCCTTAATTCGGCTCTATTTCATTAACGATATCTTGGCGAAATTCAAATAGTGAACCCGCTGGTTTTTGTTACAGAAATTTGAGGTCACATTAAAACATAGAAAAGGACATGCTTCGATACAATCTATATAACTATTCTTATAAATTGTCAAAATAAGATGTTATCTCAACTTTTTAATTTTTGATATGAAAAGTATACTGGTCCTTATTTTCTGACTTCACAATTTCAAAAAGCAGATGGCCAATTCCACTTATTTATTTAAATATCAATTTATGTTTAAAATTTGTTTTTTTATGTCAAATTAAAATAAAATTATAAGAAAAATTATATTTAAATACGAATTGATATTTAAAACGAATTGGAGAAATTGGTCATTAAAATTTTTTATTTTGAAAAATATAGGAAAATTTTAATGCAAAAGTCGGAGTCGGAGTCGCTAGTTTTTGTGGGTACTTCGACTCCGACTCCGGTACAAAAACCTCAACTCCGACTCTTTAACTCCGACTCCGACTCCACAGCCCTGGTTTCTTCCTCCGTTTTCTAGTAATCTATCAAAAAAGAATCAAACAATATTCTTTCTACAGACAGAGAAAATGCATTTTTGCATATGGTTACCTCCAACAAAACTATTTTTAGCGAAAATTTTTTGAACGATAATGGTTACATTAACCATATTATTGTCACAAGCAATCATATTGTGGGTAAATTATTCCTCTTTCAAGATGCTGCAACCATATTATAGTTCTCTCCGAACATGTTGCGGTTAATAAAAGCAAACACATTCTTTATATAAGAATGTGTCTATTACATCGAGAACTGCTCAGGAATGCCGGGCGTGCTGAAAGATATCTAAACCACAATGGATCAATATGTGATATATGTTTTGCACATTCGAGGAGCAAGCAAATCATTGCACGCAAGTGAGTAAAATGACTCAGCGGGCGTTAAAGCTCTCAATACGTCAACTAAGAAGCCACATTGTGGTTATAACTGTCCATTGATCTGTTGAAAATAACAGAAGAAACCAGTTTATATAGGACGTCTGAGAGACTGTATGTCACTGGTTACACAACGGGAACTAATTGCTGGACTCACGTGAAGTATACTACACGGCGGAACCTTACCTAGCCTAACATTTAGGAAAATGTGCTTTCTCTGCGTGTACTCTCAGTAATGTTCTTTAATTACTAATCTAATGGATTTTTCAGCCGTACTAATTTGTGCAGTATACATAATTCTATTTTTTCTAATGAATTCGTGCCTATTTATATAAATATGTATATCAAATCGACATAGCCACGATTTTGCCAGGCCAGAGTCATATTTAGGTTAAAAAATATTAGCACCCAGGGTACTAACATAAGCTTTGAATTGTTTACTGTTGACAATCTTTGGGGATCACAAGGTGGCTATTGTTTATATATAAATCACATGGAACTAGTTCTTAAAAATACCAGGTTATAAGGCAAATTTTTGCCCATAATCAAAAACGGAGTCCGACCTGATAGATTTCTCTGTAAGTTGTTGCTTCCACCCGGGGGCGTATATATAATCTTAATGATATTTCATCTTTTGGTGATACATCCTCCGAGGCATAATTAATTGCAGCCAACACCTGAGATTCAGCAAATATCCAAAATTGATAGATCATAGGTTTCTCTTATTTATTATAATGTAGTTTATCGCTTGCGATCGCGGCTATCCAGAGATGCTATCTGGTACCAAGGGAGCCAGTAGCCCCCGGTGGCATGGCACCAAACTGACTATTGGATGAAGCCTCCGTAGTATACTTCTTGCAGGAAATGTTTCCTTACTTTCAGAAATATTGTCTTTTTTAAGTTTCGCATTTCCGCTGAAAGGATACTTTTATGGATCACGTCGTGGTTGTGGTTTGCTACCCAAAGTAGAGGGCAGGGATACACTGAAAATGCCACTAATGGGCCGATTTTAACCGCTTGTGGGAGAGTTCGTCCTGAAAGATGACTATCTCTAGGTGTTGTTGCTACACAACAGATTGTGCTAGCAATTTTCCAAAAGCCGCCGATGTTAGATAGCTCCAGCTCCTAAACAAGGGGCGGGTGTATAATCTTCCCGGATTACGACCTTAACTTTCTACCTGAGTGTGCTGGTAACTCTCACACTCGGCGGCGATTGGTAAACGCATTTTTTTGTCTCCCGGTGGTTAAGATCCACCATGGAGCAGGCGTTAAAGCAGGTATTCATGTAAATGTTTTACACAGCTGTAGGTTGTAGGTTGTTGCTATTCAACGGAAGTTGATTTTGCAGCATAAGTTAATCTTCTGGCATAAATGTTGCCTTTATTCTGCCATTGCTTTTCTAAATACTCCTTTTTAAATTTAATTGTATTTAGTTGTATTACTATAACTTCTTCTAGTTCTATACTATAATTATAAGATGTACGTCTTGTTGCATGGAAATACAGATAAATAAATAAATTTTATATAAATTTTCATATTATTCGAATGTGTATTCTAAGTCAAATTACAATTTGTAATAGCTTTTATACTTTAATAGTCTTATTACATACACATTCGATGTAATATGAAAATTTATATAATAAATTTTAATCACCATGAGAAATTAATTCCCAAATTCTATTTGTTAAAATAAATAAATGTTCTTAAACAAAATATGTAATGTTTTAAGCGCTTAGCTTGCTCTTTTCTAATAAATGTTCTCCAAAAAAACCAAAAATATGTTACATGTTTCACTCTCAATGTTATCAAAGGGATAGAAATGCAGCATTATTGATTTAAAAAGAATTTTTTTGAATTTCGTTTTGTATTCTTTGTATTTTTTTATAATAAATATTAAAGTGGAATGGCTGAAAACCTACACAAAAAAATTACAAAAAAGGAAAAGATTTTTTATCTTTTGTGAACGGTAAAAGTGTAACACATTATGAGTTCCCTTAATAAGTTCTACAAAAAGTTGTTGGCATTAGCCATGCTCTAGGTAATGTGTGTATAATGGTTGAAATATTAGGGTTTTTTTAATTGTATTGTTTCCAAACGGTGTTCAGAGCACTGTAGTTTTATTTCTCCATGTCAAATTGGTTAAAATCAGCCAACAACATTTGTACGATTTTTTAAAATTAGAAAATATAAGTCCGGATTGATTTTATTTTATCCATCTAGCTCCAACACAAAATTTGTTTTTAAATATAAGTGACTTTGCTTGCTAAATATCGTATTAATTATAAGATATTCTACAAAGTTTGTGTTCTGGATGTATAACGATTTAGCAACGACGCCCCCGGTGTTTGTCTTTTAAATGCACGATAGGGCTGGTACAAGAGAACGTTAGTTTTGCTTCGATATGCTTGTTCTTCCAGAGATTTTGTGCTAATTAACCGTTTTACAAGTTTGTGGGGACGAATAGGAGGATAAGTTTTAACAGCTCTGCTTAGTGCTGTGGTCGTGTCTAAAACGAGTCTCTTTGACTCTACTTGAATTGTTACCTGTAGTTGTGAGCAACAGGGCCCAGAACACAGAAAAAACATATGGCGGATTTACAAGGTGTCATAAAGTCATAAGTCTTAAAATTATAACATGAAAAAATACGACTGTTGTGAACAACCCCTCATAATTAAGTGTGCTATTTTGAATTTAAATCAGCTGACTTAAAACAAATATAAAAAATAAATATTTACCTAACATCAAAATATTTTTTAGTTCTAAACCATGAATTAATAAATTAAATTAGATCTTCTCTGACTATTTTCCTTTTTTTTAGACGCAAATCACAAATAAATTTTATATGGTTTGTTTACCAAACATCAGAGTCCTAAGCCGATGTAATTTGACGCCGCAAGTTTCTTGTTGCAAAAATTGCTAGCCGCAGGTAAAATTCTGATATTAGCCGGACAAAACTATACCATCAACGGTGACGGCTACAAAAACTAATGGGGCGTGGCTCAGCCGCCCAGCGCAGGTCTCTTCTGATTAATTAAGACAGCACAATAAACATAGCAAGCAAAGTTCTATTAATTTAAGACACTTTTTTTGTTAACAAAGCAACAACAATTTTTTAAAACCATTGTAAAATGTTAAGCTAAGATCCCACTATCGGCGCAATGTACCAATTTTTGTCGTATTTCATGTGCCGATAGTGTGAACGGTAAAAATTTTTTAATATGCGACAATCTGTGCCGAAATTTTGTTGACTGTGGACAATCATAATTAAGCTTGATGCGCCGATAATGTGAACACTCTTTTGCACAATGTGGAGCAATCAAATTGTTTAATATCTACCGATTTTTATCGGCCACTTGTGCGCCGATCACAGTCGCCAATCAGCGCCGATACAAGGGATGGCAAAACGAAATTTTTAAATTGCACCAACTGGCTACTAAAATTTTACTTTTTTGAGCTTAATTGTATCAACATTACATTTGTTTTATCTACTATGTATGTATTAAAACTTTAAAAAGCACATTTGTACTGTTAAATGAAAGAAAACAATTCGCTTTACACAAAACATTGCAGTTGTATCAATGTTGCCATCCCTGGTTTGTAAACATTTGTTTACAAAACAACAATTACAAAAAAAAGAACAAGTGCAGTAAGTTTGAATAAAATTTAATACATTTTTTATTTTATATCAATATATTATTTAAAATTGTTAGGAAACATAATGGAATATTCAGACGGAGAATTTTGCGAATTTCTAAAGTAAAATGATGTCTGCCAATAAGCAAATAAACAAAAACATATGATTTAATTTGCCTAAATTCACGATAGTGTGACCGCATTGTACCGATTATTGTCGCAATTGAGTTTTGGCCGATATGAACCGAAAAAAATTGTCACACTGTGCGACGATAATGGGACCACCCAAGAATCAGTTGTTCAATGTTTTTAAATGTGCGCCGATATAGCACGATAAAAATCGTCACAGATTGTGCTATTTGAGCCGATAGTGGGATCTTAGCTTTAGAACATTATGACAATGTTACATGATAGCACACCTTGTGAATATCCCAATAGTTTTTTTTTCTAAACAACGATTATAGAAGTCTAACTGCCTGTTTGTAGAACGCGAGCACAAAAGTGACTCGTTTAAATTACATTTAAAACAAAAACAAATTTTGAAATTTTGTTTTTGTTTTATATGTAAGTTGAAGGAGTCACTTTTGCGCTCGCGTTCTACAAACAGGCAGTTAATTGCACTGTACGGCAGTAAACAAAATCTTAGTAACACTTTTAATTATATTATACATAAATTTATTTCGTTTATTTACATTGAAAACAAAAACAAATTTTAGTTTTTTAATATTGTTTGCAATATAAATATACGAAAGAAACTATCTTTTCGCCAAAGTGGGCCAGGCAGTTAAACGGTTATAACTTTTTTTTTTATCGTAGACTGAATTTTTAAATGACAATTGTGTTTCCGTATACTAAATGTATTAACACGTTAAAAAAAACTTAATACTTTTGCGAATACAATCAACTATATGTAGGAATCGGATAAAATATATTTTTGTTTGTAAAAAAGCATAACTTTTCTTTTCGTATAACTTTTCGTAGAATTTCAGGTCCCAGTGCACTTACTTTTTCGAGGGTATTCGTCTTAAGCTGTTGAATATTTTGGACTTATTGGCAAACCCCTTACCCGTTAGGTAACCCCAAAAAAATAGGGAGCCGTTAAATCCGCCGACTTTTGAATTATTTTCTATTCCGGGCCTTAAAAATGGGTTAATCACTTAAGGCCGTTCTATACTATCCCACAAAGTCTTTAGTAATTTAAGAAAATGCAACCCTGTCATAATAAGTTGTTATTGTTTTTTAAAATTGTTCAAAGAATAATTATATCAGGGAAGCATTTTTGAAAAATACGTAAGACTTTGTGTGATAGTGTGTAACGGTCTTTACCGGTATGGAGTGCCATTCACATTAATCGCAACTTATTTGTTGTCATTTCGAAAAATATGGGTATCTAAATTGATTTGATGTTCAGCAATTATTCTTTGATTTTGTGTACTCCATATTCTGCAATTTTGTTTATACACGTGACCATAGAGGTGAAAGTGGGCCTCTTCATCATTATTCGATATAATCTTTGTGTCTGAATAATCGAATGCTGACTTTCAAAATAAAAATTAACAACTTTGGTCCTTTGTTCTGTCCATCATTAATTTTGCATGTTTTTCAAAGTAAATTCTGAGAAAAAGCCAAAAAGAAAGCAAACAAAATATGTTTTCACATATTAAATCATAACTTTTTATACCTCGTTTATATTAAATCATAACGTTATTTATGCGCTACCCTGTATAACTAACATTAAACAGTTCACATTAACTACAATTTCAATACAACGATTTTGGTACTTTTTGTTCCTTTTTTTAATTACAACAAAAAAACAATTTTGCAAATAGAGTGTCTTGTTTAGAAGTAAGACCGACTACATGTATAACTCTATTTCTTTTCAGCTGCTTTTTTTTGTCTTGATTTATTCTCCATACTCGTACTCTTATCTTCATATGTTTGTATGTATGTATGCACTATGTGCTATTTGTGTAACTTTGTAATGAATTGTAGTTGTATGGGTAAATTAACCTTTTGGGGTTATAAATATGGGCTTACACTATTGTTATTGTTGGTGGTTTTGTATTGTTTTTTGTAGTTGTTATTCATTAGCCACACAGGGAATGGGAGATTAGGTTGAAGTTGTTCAACTGACAAGGTGTTGAGTGTGACTTTTTGTACTGCAACGTCAAAGGAAATTAGAACAACAAAATTAGTACAAAACAATGACAATTACAATTTACTTTTATGGACTTTTTAAGTTCTTTTTTCAAAAACATAATTTAGGTTTAATGAGAAGAGAAAATTATTACTTAAATTTCAGTTGACTAAAGCTAACAGCTGAACAACAGCTTCAAAAATTTACTTTTTGCTTTCGTTTATTTATTTTGAATAACCCCTGAAGATGGTCAACAATGTTGACTGAAATATTGGGAAATAAAAAAAAAATAAGTTTATAGTTTCTATTTAAAAATTTGTTTAAACTCATGCCCTAAGGCCGAACATAATCAACAATCAACGAAACTAAAGGTCAACTATTTACAACTTTAAACCTTTCAATAATTTTGTAAGAAAAGATAAACTCACTGTTTGTTGCTGGTGTTTTGTTTAATAGGAGTTATAAACTTTTGAGAGTTTATAACTCCTATTCGCTTAACAGTTTTATTTGAACTTTTCTAAAATCTTTAGATGAAGTTTCCTGATGATCTAGTAACCAGTAAAATGCGCATAGCTATGCGAATAGCTTATCCCACCAACAATAAATTTCATTTCATCAAAAGTCAGAATTGGGAATTTAGCACATTAAAACTTAATCTTATAAATAATTTTAAACTTCTATACTTGAACCATAAAAACTTCCCCGTTATTAAATGATATTGGTCATTTAATAAATTTTCAAAAGTCAATTTATTGCCAAGGACAATATAAATATGTTATTAGACAAGTTGGAGAACAAATGGCTTTTAAGGTGGATTTACTCATTTGTTCCGAAGTCCGAAGAAATTTTTTTTATATGAAGTTTGACTTTTTGCATGACATCAATTTCCAGAGATAAGTTTTTTCGTAACATGAATTCGCCTTTAGTGAAATTTTATAAAAATATTAAGAAAATCACTATAATAATTTCCATATAAAATAAAACTTATTGTTTACAAATTATTGTCTTCTGCAACTATATTACTGTGTAATCGGTCCTTAATTTGGAAGCCGCAACCATATTTTGGTTGTCTCCACTCATGTTTTGGTGCGTCACAACATTAACATATTTACTACAAATAATTTTATGGCTGGTAGACTTAAAAATATTTAATGACTAACAAAGGACTGTAACCTGCAACTATATTATGGTGTAATTAGTTCTCGATTAGGAAGCCACAACCATATTATGGTTACCTTTGTTCAAGTCTTGGTAAATAGTAACATCAATATGTTCACCAAAACTACTGTATGGTTGCTTATTAACTATAAGATTAAATTAAACCATAATATGGTTGCCCGTAGCAATAATATGGTGAAAGTCACCATAATATGTTTGAAATTTTTTAGTTAAAAAAAGTTTTACAAGTTTAGCAAAATCCTTTTCATAACTCAGCTTAATTTTTTGAAATTTTGAATTACAATTACAAGTAATGCAAGTGAAACTACCAATTGAATGTAATTAATAATAAATAAAAAGTAATTATAATTAGTACATTCTAAGGCCATTGTTAAATTTTTTTAAACTATTTTTTTTACTTAATTTAATTTTAACTTAAACAAACAAGTTAAAAGTAATTGAAAATGTTCAATTATAAAGGCTGGTCCACTAAAACGCACGATGCTAATTGTGAATAAAACAAAAAAATTTCAGAGAATTATCTTAATATTTTTTATTATTTTAGAAGGATCCCTGACAATTATGTTTTAAACAAAATATCTGTCAAATGCTCGCCACGGCTTCCCTATCCGATGGTCCATATTTTCAATGGCTCTGAGACATAATTTAGGTTCCATGTCGGTTATGTGCCAAATTATCTTATACTTTAGCTCTTGAAATGTTCTTCGGTTACACTGTTCAACAAAAAAAAAACCAGCCTCAACACTTGCAACGCCAAATGAAGCTAGACTATTGGTAGAGCAAATCTGCCAAAGGGGTTCGTTCGTGCAATGTATGTAAACGGATTTTCGAAATTCCGGGCCTTGAAATTTTTGAATTTTTCGAAAACCCGTTTAACATACATTGCACAAACTTTTTGTCTAAGAAGAACCCTTTGGCAGTCTTAGAAAACCCCTAGTAAAATTTGATGCAGAAAATTTTCGTCGAACCCTCTAAAGTGCCGTTTTAGTATATTTTTGTGTGAAAGTTAAAAAAAGGACAAAAATGACCCCTTAAAATGAGCGTTAGAGGATTAATATATTCTAAGAAAAGAATCACCATACAATTCTACTGAAGACTCCTGAAATAGTATTTTAGCTCAGAAGTACATTTAGTATATTTTTTTTTGACTTATACCAAACGCCTTTTCAAAAAAATTCAAAAACTTTAGGGGTCGAAATTTCGGGTACCCGAGCTAACTTTTCAAAACCTTTTGCAGATTTGCTCTACCAATAGTCTAGTTTCATTTCGCGTTGCAAGTATTGAGGCTGGCGGCAATGACCCGAATTTTTATTGACATTCACTTTTTCTTTTAAATATCCTCAAAGAAAGAAGACCAACGGTGTCAAAACACATGATCGCCACCACCAATTAACATTGCCACGACGTGAGACAACACGGCCTTTGAATTTCTCGCGCTGAAGAGCCAATGTTTTGTTGGCTGTGTGGCAAGTGCCACCATCCTATTGGAATCACATATCGTCCAAGTCCATATTCCCAATTTTTGGCCACGTCATAATCTAGCGATAGCATGCACCATTCACAGTAACTGTTTGGCTAACCTTATTTTCGAAGAAGTACGCCCCCATGATGCCTCAGCTTATAAACCACTCAAGTTTTTTCAAATTTAATACAGACCCGGTTTGCTGAAATTTGCGCACAATTCTTCCGATTACGGACACATTTGATCGATTATGTTGACCAAAAAAATCACGAAGTGCACGAAATGCATTTTTATTTGAACTCCCACTTTCGAAAAAGGCTTCAACAATCTTAACGCGCTGCACAATTGTGTATTTTGCATGGTCGTATTGGCCAAACACTGAAACAAAGAAATATCAAATTAAGTTGGGCAAAAAACTTGATCTTAAGGTGTGACTCTCAATTAACATCGTGCATAATGGTTGAACCCCCCTTTAGTAAGTTTTTATGCATTCTAGTGTTAATTTCGTTAAAAATAATGAGGATTTTGTATTTTGCTATGCCAACATTATTCGTGATATGTTAGCAGTTCTCCGGGACTGGGATCTGGTTCGATTTTTGGAGTTAAAAGTTCCATCTATATTAATTTATAACAACAGGTCTATAAAAAAGCTTTGTTCAGCACTTTAATACTAATTTTTAAAGTACTAATAAATATGTGTATTCTTTGTATTATAAACATAACACAGTGACCTTGCTTTGACCCACTAAGGGTTAAATAAATAATAATATTTTTTAAATACTAACATAAAAAAACACTACTGAAACCTACAATAAAAACAATTGATCATTAAACATTTAAAAATGTGTAAAGTTAAAACCCAAACAATACAAAAAAAAACCGGATTGAAAAGAATTTTGTTAAGCGCGTCCAATGAAATGTATCAACAACTCGTTTATCTAAACACCAAATGTAAATAAAATTTTAGACAAATGGATTATTTGTTTACACGAATTTGTATTTACTTTAAATTCTTTTCGGTTTGAGTTTGGCGAAACGGAAAAAGAAACGAAAACTTGCCTGTCAAACCATTAGAACAAATAAGATACAAATATGTATCTCCCAAAAAAAAAAAAAACTTGTAGCGCTGGTATTAATAAAAGAGATTAACAAAAATTTCCGCAATTTCAATGGCATGCAGAGCTAGAACTGGGTAGTTTGGTAAGTTTTACTTTTGTGTTTTTTTTTTTTTGTTTTTGTCTTTAAGGCAAGTTTTGTTGCTATTTTACGCAAAAATTTCTTCTTGGTATTTCTTGCTTTTTATTTCGCTTTTTTCTGAGCATTTATCGTTTTCTCTGACTTTGCTGGAAATTCAAAAATAAGAACGTGTTTATATAAAAAAAAAGAGAACAACAATAAAACCAAAAAATAAAATCAAAAAAGTGAAAAAAACAATGTTTCTTTTGAGCAGATACAACATAAATTTGAGTAATAAAATTAATAAAATCTTCCTTTTTTATACGTTTTTTCTGTGGTTTTTCTAAACAGGAAACAAACAGCGAAATAAGTCTTAATTGAAAAATTTGTCATTTAAAACGATTTAACTGTTAAAAACACACACTCACAAATCCACAAACACAACACGAATAAATGATGAATTGGGGAAAGATTATAAAAAAAAGAAAACAAAGAAACGTCATTGTTGGATGATGTTTTTTTAATCAATGGGGTTTGTGTCTTAAATCTTATGTTTTTTTGTTCATTCTTTCTTCGCTTTCTTAATGACGATGATGAAAAGTGAAAATATTGTTATTTATGTGAAACTATTCTTTTGTGTCACTTATTTTGAGACTTAATATTTTTTTTTTTTTTTTTTATAAAACCAAAAAATTTTATGATAAACTATAACTCTATTGGGTGTTTCAAACAGTATGCTATCAAGTCATACTATCTTAATATTTTACAATATGTAGTTTAAAAAAATTGTTGCTGTGTTCTAAAATAATAAGACTTTTTATGCTGTGTTTCTTGTTTTGTCATAAATACAAAGTAGAAATCTCAATTATGGGGGGTTGCTCACAGCAGTCATATTTTTTGTGTTATTATTTTAAGACATATGACTTTATGACTACCATTCGAATACCCTACATATTTTATTTTAAGTTTGTAAATAAAATTTTATATTGTACGCCAAATGAACTTAAAATGACATCAATAGTTATCAATTGTTAAGCGAACACAGTTAACGTCGAAGACAAAAATTAAAAATAGAAAAATCAAGATAATTAATGATTAAAACCAGTTTTCAAATCTATTAAATATTTTCATAAGTGCACTATGGTGTGGGTTATCAATGTTACGAAATGAAATGAATTATATATAATTTATGCAAAAACTGCTAACTGATCAGATAGTTCTAATTTAATAAACACTACAAAGGAAATGTGTTTTATTTAGATTTGTTTTTGTTACTTTTTTTAAACTTTTAATGATTAAAAGTTATAAGTAAAAAATAGTATGTAATATTTGTGTTTAGGTAATTTTTTCAATAAATTTTTTCAATATTCTTCTAATAAATACAATAATGGCACATAATAAGTCTTTTTGCGTTGCTGTCTGTTTAAGTATGACACCACGACACTACTGCAAGTCGTAAGTGCAACAAAGGTTTTGTTTCAAATAACATGATTTTGCAAAAAAATGTTCTTTACTTTTTGGTAACGGCAGAATTGTTCATTACTTTCTTTTTTGTTACAGTATACGTTTGTAATTTGTGCACATTAATGAACGTCTGCAGTAAGTTTCTGAGAACGATTGAAGAAAAATTACGCATTTATTGCAATAAAGGCTATGTTAGATAAAACTTCATCGCTTTGCGTGACGTTTCTAACTTTGACAAAAAAGCGTAACGCAAAAGGTGTATGTCACAATAAACACTTTGAAAACACACACGAATTGTTTGTCAAAAATAAATAAATAAAAAAAATTATACTAGCAGACTGTCAAAGCGCGCAAAAAGATGAGAGTTGCCTAACTTTTCGCTTCGCTCTGCGTTAAAAGTTCTTTATGTGATATGTTTCGTATAAGTATGAATATTTCATCTTGGATGTCAAAGCGAATCTCTAACGCAACGCGAAGCAAAAGTTTTATTTGACATGGCCTTAATGCTCATACAATGATTTTTTGCAAGGCTGATATTTCTTTAGAGACCAGACGACATTTTTAACAGCAAACAAATTTGTGTATATGCGAAATATTTATAAAAAATTCCATGTAAACGTGACGTGACATAACCATTTCCATAACCATACAAAACCAGCTGTTCGAACCAACATTATGGGCAACACTGTACTTCATTATATGTGACTTGCAATTATGCCATCACTTTAATCATAGTAACCAATTGAATTTTGGTCATAATCATTAAAAGCTGTTACGGCTATTAAATTATCTAGTTTACCCTTAAGATCTTTATTCCGGGGAATAATTGCTATGACTGCTAAGTTTTGAACCGGCTTCAAAAATTTTTAGCAAACTTTTAAATAATTAATTTGAACATAGGAGACATTTATGCTAAACTTATGTCCTGGGCTGCACTATGCGACAAAAGTTAAATTCTGGGACTATAGAGAATAATAAAAAGAATTGGTCAATTTTCTTCCAAATTTGGTTTATACTTTTAAAAAAGGAAGTGATCAATTATTTCCGGAAACATGATAATTTTTTTCAAAGTTTTTTTTTTCTTCTTGGGATTTAAAAAATTAATTAACAAGGTTTCGTTTATATGTGCTTAATTCCCATTTCATACTATTGATAAACTGAAATTTATTGTTGATGAGATAAGCTATTGCTATGCGCATTTCACTGATTGCTTAGGCCAGATCGTCAGGAACCTTCATCCAAAGATTTTAGAAAAGCTACAGATATTATAAAAATAAAACTGTTAAGCGAATAAGAATTATAAGCCCCAGTTTTACTTGTAGCAATATCACAGCTTAAACAACAACAATAAACAGTGAGTTTATCTTTTATTCACCCCTATTCTGCGTTTCGATTCGGATCGAAATTTTCTCCGTTTTTTGGCAACTTTGGTGTTTTGTGCCAATGTTCTGTAACTCCCGCGTTGAGAAACTTTTCGATTGAAATGTGAGAAATGAAACAAAAATACCATAAATTGAAACAAACATGTTTTTCTCACTTAACTGTTACTGAAACATTTTTGGCGAGTAATTTCCTTACGTTACAGCTATTACACACCAAAAATGATACAGAAACCGTTTAGTGAGAAAAACATGTTTGTTTCAATTTATGGTATTTTTGTTTCAGTTCTCACATTTCAATCGAAAAGTTTTTCAACGCGGGAGTTACAGAACATTAGCACAAAACACCAAAGTTGCTAAAAACGGAGAAAATTTCGATCCGAATCGAAACGCAGAATAGGGGTCATTATTTTTTTTAATTTTTTTTTTTTAATGGATTAGGTATGCTCAAAAATATAAAACAACCCATAGTGCTGGGCAAATAATATCCATTACTTTTATGCAAATAACTAACAAAGTTAAAATACTCATACTTTTAATTGTGATTAATAATAAAATTTTAGCTATTTTATTAAAAATAATTTTATTAAAAAAATTTAAATTAATTAAAAAATAAATTAACAAAATCATTAACAACTATCAAACTTTTGTTTATCATCGTTTAAACGATAAATAAAATTAATCTAAAGGAACAAAAGAGTTTCAGTTGACCATTTTTTCTGCTTGAAATAACTATTTGGCCAACAATGATGTGATCACAAATCTAAATTGTGTTAATGGGCTCAAAAAAAAAGAAAAAATACGGAACATAAAACAAAAAAGTACTTAAAAATAAATTTATTTATTGTTTTTTTATTGTCTCGTCGTCACTAATTTTATTATAATTACTTTGTTTGTTATTGTTATTAAACCAAACCAAACCAGCATTTAAAAAAATAAAGCGATTTGAAATCAAAACCAAATTTAAAACTGAAACTGAAACAATAACAGTAACCGAAATGGAAATACTTGGATGAAAACATGTGTCTGATGTTTTATTTTCAATAATCCAGTTTATCATGTCCAATTCTTCTTTATTTGGAGATGTTCCTTTTCTTTATGACCACAAATTTTATGCTTTAAAGCGGTTTTGTGAACAACTTTTCTTTCAAACGTTTTCATTTTTTTTTCTTGCGTGTCGTGCCGGTATTGGAATTAAAGATTGTTTTTCACTTTTTTGTTTTTATTTATTTTTTTTTTTTTCGAGGCAATAGAAAAAGTGCTAGTAATTTGTTAAGACACATACTTTGAAATACGCATAAATTTAATTAGAACAAGAGTTTTTTTATTTCATTTAATTGAAATTTAATTCCATCAATACAAAAAAAAGAGCCAAATAAAAAAGTGAAATTTTCTTAAAATGAAAGAATTAAGTGAAACTCTTTTAGTAGAAAATGTAAGAATTATATATTTTCTTTAAGAAGACTTAAGTTGGATTTAAGCAAGATTATTTACAAATGCCGCAATGTATAGAAAAATATCTTGGAAAGAACAAATAAAACTTTAAGGCCTGTTTTCACGACTTACCTATAAAGTTCGAAATAGTTAACGGAACTTAAAAACACGAACTGACAACTACGTACTTTTTTTTACATTTACAAAATAAACGTATAATTGGAGCTGCCATATAAAAAAAATATGTGAATAACGACAAAGGTTAAAGGTAGAACGTTCCGCTCTTTTGCTTTTACCCTTTGTGCACTTGCATACATTTCGGAGGAACGCATGGAAGATGTTGAAAATGTGAAATACGCGTTCACACTTGAGACATCTAACGTCTACTATCAATAAAAATTGTCACCATTTCTAAAAAAAAAAACTTTATTTTTTTTAAATACTTTTTTTCTACAAAAGTGCCAACATTTTAAAAGATAACAGCAAAATGTATTTCTAATTCATTTTGTTTAATAATTTTAGCAAAATTAAGCAAAATAAGGCTTGCAAAAAAAAGGAAAAACTTGAGAAATGGTAACGCTGCTTTCAAAGCAACTTCCATTTTGTCAGTGATGCCACAATAATTACACAACTTATTGCCACTTTTCTAGTGATGACACTAAAAGAATCGAAAAATGTAAAAGGGGACAAAATGAGATAGTAACATTCTGTAAAGATGTTGAAAATGTTTTTCTTATGGGAAAATTCCAACATCTTCGCAAATCGATGTTAAATGTTAAATGTTGACAAGTGTGAAAAGGCTATAAGAAATACATAGGGCTAAAAATAAAAATTTTTATTTAGTAGATGTTAGATGTTTCAAGTGTGAACGCGTATTTCACATTTTCAACATCTTCCATGCGTTCCTCCGAAATGTTTGCAAGTGTACAAAGGGTATTATTATGGAAAAATTCCAACATCTTCGCAAATTGATGTTAAATGTTAAATGTTGACAAGTGTGAAAAGGCTATAAGTCACTTTAAAATAAAACACAAAAATCTTACAAATGTTGATGTTGTTTTTCTCAAATAGAATGTGGGAATTATCCTTCCTTTTTTATAAATTATTTTATTATTTAAAAATTTTTTTAAATGTGCTTTTTATGATAGTGTTGAAAAGTATAGGAACATGTCTGAAGCTTCAATGCTAACAAAAGTTTGGCTTAAGCCATAAGTAAATGGAATGTTAAAGGAATACGACTATAACGAAAAAGCTTTTTTAAATTCAATTTGACTCTAATGACCGGCATTACACTGTACAAGTACAGTGCTCAAGTCTGGCGCTTGACAATGCATTTGTGTAGTGTATGGCGGTGCTTATGTTATTTACGCAATTAACTGAGTAAATATAAGAACATGTTTGATATTTGCTCAAGTTTGACAAACTTTACAGTGAGCTTGTGTAGTGTGTGTTAAAAACGTTCAGTTCTGTCGTGGTTTTTTAAAGATGACAACTAAAACTGAGCGCGGAAAAAATATCTTGACAGAGTTCGTCGAAATCTACGAAAAATTAATGAAAAAAATAACAAGGGCAAATGTGGATTTGGCACATCTTTGACCATCTTTTGTAACAAGCACCGTCTTAAAAGTTGTTCGCGATTTACCAAATGTTTTTTACAAAAGTCAAAAAAATCGAGAGAATAAAGAAATTTCATAAAATTTTAAGTCGTCTTTATACCCCAGCAAAAATTAAAGTTTCATATAACCAACAACAACCTCTTTAACAACTTTCTTAACGCATTATCTTTCATAGCTTATGGCTACTTGCAGCATTACAGTATATCATAAAGTACTTTCTCGTTATTTATACACTCATTTGCATATGTACAAAGAGCGTAAAATTAACAAATATCAACGAAAAAACCTGAGATCAAATCTCAATTGGGGCAATACATTTTTTTTTATAAATATGTATTATGGTTTGGAAGGTCCAAAGCTGATCCGAACCATGTCATGCAATATAATTCATATAAAATTACATATAACTGTTGAGAAATTCTTCGCAAAATTTAAATCTATCCAGTTCTCTAGCGGACTAAATCAAAAAGTGTTTTTTTTTCTAGGGTAAAGGTAATAAACCCAAGTGAATGGCTTCATAAATTAATGAGAGGCCACTTACTAGGGTATTCATTTAATCGACCTTTTGCTTTAATCGGTTAATCGCTCGATTAATTAACCGAGGTTTTGCTTTAATCGGTCAATAATCGGTTAATTTTGTTTTTGATCGATTAACCGATTAATAAAGTTTTTTTCATAAATTAAGTAATTTCAATATACAGAAATGTATTAATTATTTATTATCTGGAGTTAATTAGTAAAAAAACAATAAAACATTAAAATTCTTGAACTAAAACGAGCAAACAAAAAAACAATTCATAAATATGTAATATGCATTTTTCAATTAATACATAGTTGGGGGATTCACAAGGTGTGCTATCAAGTCATATCGTCATAATGTCCTAAATAATATTTTACAATTGCTTAAAATCAATATTGTTGTGTTTTAAACCAAATAAAAATTTGAATGCTGCGCTCATTGATTCCTCATAACTGCACAGAGAAATATAAATTATAAGCGGTAGCCCACAACAGTCATATCGTCGGCTTAATATGCAACCTGCTAACTTCCTTCAAACACATTTTACAGGAGAGACAAAAAACTTTTTATTTTTTCTATTTGCAGCTTGATAGAAAATTAAAAATACAATTAGTTTTTCACACTTCAAGACTTGAAAAGAAGAAAAACTACATGCTGGTCGACGAGGCGTATCTTTCTCTACCACACGACATTCAATTAACATAAAAAGTGGATTTAGCCGGTTTTCATATTAATCCTACGATATATATTTCTAGTAATTATTTAAAGACATAAGGCTTTACAACTTTATGAGTACCTTGTGAATCCCCCAAATATGTATTTATAAAAAAATAGACTGAGATAATTTTATTATTTATTTCAATAGTTAAAGGAGATGTTATAAAAAAATCTTTTAAAAAAGTAATTTGATTTCAATGTTTAGGAGTTAAACGATTCGTTTCTTTTGTTTTGACAAAACTTGACTTAGAAAAAATTCTTTCACTTATCGTAGATGAATATCTTATTTCTCAGTCCTTTTTAAGGATTTCTCTAAACATATAAAATATTCCATTATGCCCTTAGAGTCCTGTTTTAATTTTTGAAAATGTTAAACACTTCTAATTGTTTCGGTTAATTTTGGTTAAAGACTGATATGAGAAGGTATGAGAAGAAACAAATAACTAAACACATACATATAAAAAGTACGTGAAACAAGAAAAAGGTGTTTGGCAATCAAACATTTAACCCATTTTTCGCCACATTCCTGTTGATTGAACATTGAAATCGGTCGGCGAAAAATGGGTTGAAATGAAGATCACTGAACACCTTTGTTTGTAAGAAAAAATATTTTCTAAACACATATCTTTTGTGTTTATGAGACGAAACAAATAATTGAAAATACAAAAAAATATGTTATAATACTACAAAAAATTAAAAATCTTATTACATCGGTTAATCGGTTAATCGACTGAATTTAACCGGTTTAATCGTTAATCGAAAAAAGCCAATTTGAAATTAACCGATCAGTTAATCGGGTAGTAATTAATCGGTTAACCGATTGACGGTTAACCGAATGAATACCCTATCACTTACTCAACCTCAATACATATTGGAATTTGCTTTTTTGACTTGGTTCGCTTCAGCTCTGAGCCCTCCGTTTGTACTTGTTAGTTAAAATCACTTGTTAACAGTGACGTAAATAATACGTAGGTGAGGTAGTGGGTAAGATTCAAGACTTACAAGTATAGACGTTGTTTGTAGCAGCCTTAACTTAAGTATAGGCTCTGCCAAATTGTTTTTTTTCCTTATATAAATTTTTACATACAAAATAGGTTCTCTGTAGTAAATAAAAAGGCGTTCAGCTCTTGCAAAAATAATGAATTATTGCTGTTGAAAGGTAAACAGTGTTTAACGAAATTCCTCATTACAATATACCTTACTTGGTAAGAGAAGTTTATTTAACTTATGGAACGCTCAAATTTGAGGAGTGGAAATACTTAAGCACAGCAATTTTGGGGAATAAGTCTTAAAGATGGAATTTTGCCTTATGGAATAACATTATTTCAAATAATCGCGTAGGTTGAAAATAATTTGACATAAACATTAAAATTATTGTGTAATAATTCCCTTCGAATGATTATCATAATTACCAAAATGTAATTGATCTTTAAACGCCAATTACAAGTACAAACAAACATAAATACGACAACAATTATAAGACACTTAAGATTACTACCAAATTAAGATACAGTGGACCGAGAAAAAAACTTAAATAAACAGTGGGTGTTTGAAAACAAAATTATTTTTTTAAATAAATATTAAAGAAAATATTGGTAATTGGTTATTGAAACCATAAATTTTTTTCATTTTAAACTCAATTTCAATTGCATGTGGGTTCAAGCGCCATCGAGATTTAAGACGTTTTTTTCTTGACATTTTTAAACTACTGTCAACAAATGTCAATTATTAATTGTTTTTTTTTTCTTGCTAATAAACAAACAAATTACAACTTTTTTCCAAAATAAATTTAATAAATCGCAAAATTATGTACAATTCTAATAATAAATATAATGATTAATTGATATTTGATCAAATCTTGATGGATAATTATCTACTTTGAAATCTTTAATTTTTTTGTTGATATTAAGAGAAATCAACACGTAAAATGTTTAAGATCCTAACCGAACAACACAGTATATGAATGTACATAACTCCCTAATTTTATTTGTTTCAACAAACAAAAAAATCCATAACTTTTTCATTAAGTATTCAAATTTCAATTTTATCAATTAAAAACTAATTAACAAATTCTTTACAATCTTTAAGATTTTGCCAGCTGTTTTTCTTCCTCACCAATTTCTATTGCAAGTTTTTTGAATTGATAATTTATTTTGTTAATGACCCCACAGCACCTTGACTCTGGCAACGAATCAGCAAACAAATAAAATCATTTCCAATTTTGATATTCAATTCACCTGAATAGACAATAAAAGATGTTTAGCGGCAGAAAATATACAGAAAAAGGTGAAATTAAATTTCATAAGTAAAAAAAAGAAACAGAAAAAACAAAAAGTAAAAATAAATAAATAAAAAACATGTTTAAAACAACAGGCATCGAAATAATCATTTGTTAGACAAATAGATTTTTGTTTCAATACATTTACATGAATGTGCAAACTCTCGGTGAACAGTGGAACGGAAAGCAAAAACGGTAATCATTATCGCATAGGAAAAGAGTTTTGTGTTTTTTTTTTTAAAAAAAACTTTTTTGGAAATCATTTGGAATTTTCTAAAAATTTTTTAAATGTCCCTGCAAGAACTTCTCTCTCCCAGTAACTTATAATATTGTAAAAAATTGTAATTAGTATCGTGGTTATTTTGTTGAACTATTTATAATTTTTAATCCAAATTTTTAATATTTTTTTAATTAGGTTTAAGTTCATTAAATTAAATTTTCATTAAATTATTTTTATGAAGAAAGGAATTTTACAACATGAAAATTAATTAAAATTGTTATTGATAATCTTTCATTCTTGACCGTGGCCGGGATTCGAACCGCGGCCGGCCGGTTACCATGACATGTTTCGATCGCAACCACTTGATCTCCTCAGATGGATTTGCCGTTTTACACTCGCAGCCATCGACGACTGCTGACGTCAATAGTCAAACATCAATCCTTAAACCAAATTGTATTTTAACCTTTGGTAGATCGAAATTTGCTTTTTTTTTGAATGATTTTCCATTTTAATTGATTTTACATGTTTTTTCTTTACTTCTGTTTTTTCGTACTTTTGTCAAGAATTCTTCTTGAAGTCCAAAGTACATTTTTTGTTTTTTCCTTTTGTCCTTCTTTTTCTTGTTGACCTTTTTCAGCACAATTTGAAGGACAAATGAACACATAGAGCTCGTGCCTTAGCTTTAACAATAATTAGTATTGTGGTTATTTTGTTGAACTATTTATGGTTTTTAATCCAAATTTTTAATATTTTTAATTAGGCTTAAGTTCATTAAATTTAATTTTCATTAAATTATTTTTATGAAGAAAGGAATTTTACAACATGAAAATCAATTAAAATTGTTCCTGATAATCTTTCATTCTTGACCGTGGCCGGTGCTCGAACCCAGGCCGGCAGGTTACCATGACATGTTTCGATCGCTACCACTCGATCTCCTCAGATGGATTTGCCGTTTTACACTCGCAGCCATCGACGGCTGCTGACGTCAATAGTCAAACTTCAATCCTTAAACCAAATTGTATTTTAACCTTTGGTAGATCGAAGTTTGCTTTTTTTAATGATTATCCATTTTAATTGATTTTACATGTTTTTTCTTTACTTCTGTTTTTTCGTACTTTTGTCAAGAATTCTTCTTGAAGTCCAAAGTAAATTTTTTTGTTTTTTCTTTTTTGTCTTTCTTTTTCTTGTTGACCTTTTTCAGCACAACTTGAAGTCCAAAGTACATTTTTTTGTTTTTCTTTTTTGTATTTCTTTTTCTTGTTGACCTTTTTCATAATCTCCCAAAAATCGTTATTATTGTTTTCGGTACAAACTTAAGGGGTGTGTGTTATTTCTTATTTTTTTGGTGGGTTATTTCATGCCGCCGAATAAATTTACTTTGAATCGGATCAAAACGCAACAATTTCAGATACAAACATACATGGTAATGGCTTTAATTACGTTTTTAGTTCATTTATCCAAATAATGTAAAAGTGGAATTGTTCCGTTTTGTTATGGAGCTCCTCAATTGCTATATGCGTGCATATGTTTGTAACACTGTAAAATTAGGTAAATAGAGGGTGTGCTTGTTTTGTGTTAAAAACAACAACAACACTATAAAAAGAAAAACATACATGATTTTCATGTTTAAAAAGTAAAATAAGAAGCAAAAGTTCCCGAATTCTATTTGCTTAAATTATTCATTTAAATACGTAAAATTTTCAAAGTGAAATTATTACCAAAACCATATCGAACAGGCTGCTGGGGTGTCTTATAATTATGAGCCCTTCTGTAAACAAAGGAGGGAATACAACAAATGTGCAACAAACACATGTGACTTCTCCGGGAAAAGGGACCTAGTGTGTGAAAATGAAGTTTTGAGAAAAACGCATTTAAAGTTTCATAACGCATTATCACTGTGAGTGAACACACCTTTAATTGGGAGATGCGATTTGGTGTAAATAAACTTTTAACAGAAATCGAACTTATTTCATCTTATTCTACACCCTTTTAGGTACTAGAATCCACTCTTAAGTCCAAACCGGTTTTTTGACACACTAGGTCCATTTTCTCGGAGAACGTCACACATGTGTAAAGGGATAAGTAAATAAAATAATATTATTTCTCTCTGGTTCTTTGGATTAAGTGTTTCGGTTTAAGTTTAAACCAACTTAGAAGTTCTTGAATCAAGCACAGCTTAAGAATAATAGTTATCTCAATTTTATTTAAGTCAATCCCGTTTTCCGATTGTTTTAAGTACGGGGCACTTAAATAATCCGTACTTGAAACAAGCATTCTGTACTTGATTACCATACTATTGACACCGCTTCTAATTAATTAAAGTACGCATGGATAGATTTTTCCTTTCAGTGTACGTAATTTTTACCTTCAATAATTCATTATTTTTACAAGAGATATTCCCACAAAGAACCTTTTTTGTAAGTGGAAACTTTGATATAATGAAAAACAATTGCCTGAGATTCAAACCAGACTTCTACAAATCACGTCTAAACTTGCTAAGCTACTGTGCGAGTACATGGTAATCGTATGTGTCAAGCCACATTGAACTTAATGAAACTTTATGTTAAGTTTTATGAAGGATCGTACGCTTAAGCAAAGAGCGAAACTGGTGGCTAACTAATTCTGGTAGTATTTCTAATTCTTTCAGTCGATACTAAACGAATAGAATTATTTTTTCAGTGTTTTGATGCATTTACTTCAGTTTTCACAACAATGAAAAAATACGCACATTTGCAAATCAAAAATAATAACAGGACCCCGCCTACTATCTGAAGTTGCAGTTCATGAATCCAGAGGCGAACGTTTTTAGAATAGCTGTACAGATCATTTGTCGATGAACTTGAAAAAACTTTTGGCATTAAGCTGGAGAATTCGATTGGGTTTAAAATGGGAGTACCTGGTTTGGGGACAATTAAACTTTTTCTTGTTTTATTCTTTTTTATAATCACGATACATATTTGGGGGATTCACAAGGTAGTCATAAAGTTGTAAAGTCATATGTCTTAAAATAGTTACAAGAAATATATATGACTGCTGTGGGCAACCGCTTATAATTTAGATTTCCACCGTACTGTTATGACGAATCATGAACACAGCATTAATTTTTTTATTTTGTTTGAAACACAACAGTATTTTTTTTAAACATTTGTAAAATATTATTTAGGACATTAAGACGATATGACTTAATAGAACACCTTGTGAATCCCCCAATTGTAAGAACGTGTCATAAGTGAAGCAATGCTTGTTGGACTTGATGGTCTCCAAGTGGATCAACAACTACAGTATCCTAATTAGTTAAACTTAGTTTTACTGAAAAGTTGGTTTTAAAGTCATTTGATCTTTTTTTATTTGGTCATTGACTTTCCTTAAAATAAAAGACTTAAGCTTTGTTCACTATGGCAACAAGATTTTCACTTGGTGTTCACAATAAAGCAACAATTTTTTTTCGCAACCACACATTTTCAGTTAAGAAACCGTTTACAAATTTTGCCCAGAACAACATTACGTATTTGTTATTATTTTTAAAACATTTCGTTAAAATTTTCATTAAAAACTAAATTTATAATTTCATACAAATTGTTGCTGAAGTAGAAGTAAACTTAACTTTTTAGTTACAATTTTGTTCGAAAAATTAAAGGAAAATGTATGAAATACTTTGGGAAGAAATAAGGTTGGAGAAAAATCGAAATTGTTGCTCTCATTGTGAACAAAGCTTTAATCAATCTGATGTTATTATTACTTCCATACAATCGGATATTTGTACTTGAAATTACATGGAATATTAAGGAATCAGCAGTTTGACGGAAAATATTAATTTCCTTTAATTGACTGAACGAGATCTGAAACATATTCATACAAATATTAAAAGCCAAGAATTTTGCAACACATCACAACTTACCGATAGCTGCAAGTAGGATTTTATTGGCCGTATAAAAAGTGTTCGAACTTTAACCTACCATGTGGGAGGAAACTTCCTTTAACTTATCGCTCACTTTAGGGTAAATGATTAGAACAGTTTTTATCGGCCGATAAAATCCTACCTATAACTATCGTTAAGTTGTGCAAACGAACCTAAAACTGCGTTCGTCCAACCAAAAATGTAAATGATAAGCAATCTAAATGTTGCTTACAAGTATTGCCTTATAAATTTGCCGTTTTTTAAAATAAAACAAGTTAGAGTGCTATATTCGGCTGTGCGGAATCTTTGATACCCTCCACCGACAGTTCGAATGTTTAAGGAGTAATATCTGTATGATGTCTTTTTATTATTATTATCTTAAACTGTGACGATTTGTTATTAATTATGGTTTTAGGAGACTAAACTGTTTTCCGGGAGTAGGGCATATATGGGGCCTAGGGTAAATTATGCACCGATCTTCACGAAATTTTACAGTGTCATTTCTAGTCGAATAAAACGGACTTGTGCAAAATCTTATGTCATTCCGTGCATTTTTGCATCATTTATGTTAGTTTTTGTAACAAAATTATCAAGTTTTTGAAGGTGGTGGTTCCACATTTTGATTCATAGCTCTGGTCCTACTGAACCGATTTTGCTGAAATTCAATCCCAAACTGCTAAGGATAACTACAAGCAATTTGACACCTAGTTTGTTTATTTCTTTTGAGTTTTTCGAAAGTGAGCGTGTTTTCAACAGACGGACAGACGGACAGACAGACGGACATGGCTAAATCGACTTAGAATTACTCAAGCAGCCAGAATATATATACTTTATGGGGTCTGAGATGAATAATAAAAAAGTTTCACACGGAATGACAAACTTAGTATACCCTCTTCACAACTAATTGTGGTGGAGGGTATAAAATATTTTACTGAAAGATTTAAATAAAAAAAAAACAACTAAGAAGCATAGTCGGTCAAACCCGTCCATATAATACCCTATACCCAAGAATTTTGAAATACATTTTTGAGGGTGTTCCCTATTTGGGAACCATAGGCAATAATGGATATGCCAGAAAATATGTGTTATGAGCTTAAGATTTATATAAAAGTTCCTTGTGCCGAATATTATTTAGATATCTTTACCTGTATGAGTTTTTTGTCATAAGGTGATTTTAGGGAGGGGATTTATATACAATTTTTTTCTCTATACTATAACAAAGCTTCTCTGCATAGGTGGGTCCAGGGCCAATATTTTAAAGTGTTACAAACATCATCTCAAACACATTAAATTTGTTTCTCTATTGTGGTGGTGGCTATAAAATATATAAAATGCCAAGCGTGATTAATATTGTAGATCACATAAAAATGGCAAAAAAAATTAGACCACATAAAACTTAATCATAACAAATTAATGTTAAACTAATCAATATTCCATCAATCAGCTCAAAACACTTTTTGCATTAAAAAACAATATAATGAATGTTAAAAAAAGAAGAGGAAATATTTTCCGAAGCAAGCCCACTGTGCTCTAGTGCTTGCTGCTGGTACGAATGTTAAGGTTTAGCATGATGTCGACGACGATCACCATTAACATTGCGATCACATCAAATGTCAGACATAAAAAATGCTCAATCAAAATGACATATGAAAGTGTTTTCTTGCTGGCAAAAAAAAAAAATAAATAAAGTAACCAAAAAAAAAATTTGTATGTAAATTCTTTCACAATTTTTTTTTTTTTTTGTTCAATACTCAAACTTATTAAAACATTTTACTTTATGTTTTTTAATTTTTTATTTGCAAAAGCTAATGCGTACCAATGAAAGGAGGGAGAGTCTCGCTCTCTTACTGTTTCAAATTTGTATGAACTTTTGTTTCTGCATATTTTTAAATTTGGTATTTAATTTAATCTGCAAGATGCAAATCCCCATAAGTATTTAATAAAATTTTAAACATTTTCATTCAAGTGGCATCTCTACACGTATTTGAACAAATTTATAATATAAAAATGAAAGTTAAAGATTTTTAAATGATTAAACTGTTGGCTGCTCTATCATAAATAATAAACTTGTCTAAAGGAAATACTTCATATAGATAATAAAAATTTATTAAAAAATAAATAAAAAGTGAATTGTATTACAGCAGACGCTCGCAAATTAGAACCGCTTTGTTTTTGAGGCAATTCTAATTTCTGAATTATTCTAATTTCTGGACGTTTTTATTTCGAATAAAGAATAAAAATTACTCAAATTTTTTTTAATTCAATTTTATTTGATTGACATTAAATGTATTTTTTAAAATTAAAAATACCACGTCGTTTCTTATATTTGGAAAACTATCCATTGCTTCCACGGAATGCATTTTCATCTTTATAGGGATATTCCTCTCTAAATATTTTTTTAGCTTTCTCTTTAAACCACTCATACAGACGACTTACCATATTTGGGTATTCAGCGCTATGCAAAGATTTATTGCTTGCCTCCTGATATGTGTTGAAAATAGCATTTAATATTGCTGTTCTATGTGATTTGATATAGCTGATTGAAGATGTCGTAACATTAATATTCCCTTCAAACCCTTTGTCAAGCTTTTCTAATATTTTGACCTTCGTTTCCAATGATAAAGTGTTTTTTTTACGTTTATTTGACATTTCGAATGATACACTTTCACTTTTTAATAGAGACTTCCAAAATATGTACACATGTTTCGAATTTAACAAATAAACTAGCCACAAATATATATAAATGCGACAAAAAAACAACAAATAAGGAAACACATCTAAAATTTGGTAATTCCCCTTTTTAGTTTTACATGTTCAAACAGAATAAAAATAAATTGCGGATTTCTTGTGTTCAAATAACAAAAAAAAAAAAAAACGCTCTGAAATTAGAACTATAAATTCGAATTTTAGAGCGTTTAATGTATTGCAAACACTGATTCTAATTTCTGGACGTTCGAATTACTGAAAGCTCTAATTTGTGAGCGTCTACTGTAATTGAATTGGATTTGTGAAAAACTTTAAATCGACATTAAAACTACAAAAATATGGCAGAAATTAACAAATTAACAGCCGTATTTATAATGGAAATTTGGCATGAAGTTAGCACAAAGTTTATTTATAATACACTTACCAAACTCTGGCTAACGATTTGCTAAACTCTTTTTAACCAGCTGCCAAACGTTTGCCAACTTGTAAGAAACAGCTGTTTAATGTTAAACAATTTGGTTGGTTTTATTTTAATTACTGTTTTATTTTATGTTTCGTGTTGCATTTTTCAGTAATATAATGTGGCATTATTAAAATTCAGAGTTGATTTTCTTTTAGTTAGCAGATGGACAAAAGTTTGTTATAAATAAACTCTGTGCTTACAAGCTGCTAGGCTTAATCGGCATTCTAGTTAGCAGCTCGTTGTACGTAGTGTACAAACTGTGGCTAACTTTTTGTTATAAATACGGCTGTAAATTAATAAAAGGGGAAGTGAATATTTTAGATTGCATTTTATTTTGTTCAAAAAATAAAACATTAAAAGTTTTTTTTTAACTTTTAAAATGTTTTATTTTGAACGCCTTCTTGTGGCCACTTAATCGAAACGAAGCGGTAATAACATGCAGTGTCTGACAGTCGTACCAACCACGCCGAGACACTTGTTGTGCCACCTGCCCAAAAAAAAACTAATTGTTTGTTTTTAATTTCAATTTTTATTAACTACTTTTGTTAATCATTACCAAAATAGTAAAAATGTCCAAAAACAAAAAAAAAAAATGCTAACTACTAGTTTTATTATTTTTTAGTTTTTTGCAAAAAAAAAAATAACTTGCAAGGTCATTTAATAGAGACACGATTTTAAGCTCATTCAGCCGCACAACAAAGCAACGAAAACATACATCCATACAACGAAAATTGCTTATATGAATGTAAAGCTACGAGTATGACGTACAAAAAAAGTACTTTACAAGTTTGCAAAATATTTGTTGTATTGCTTTGCGGTTAATTAAGTCTATTATTTGTTGCAAAATATTTAAGTAGGCGTTTATTTACTGCAAAATTTTTGTTGTTTTTTTTTTCGAAGTGAGCGTCAAAAAAAAAATAAACTAAATTGAGAAGAATATTTAAACGATTTTTAATTCTTATGCAAGTTTTCTTTGCACCCTCCACCACAAGCGGTGAACGAGGGTATACTTAGTTTGTCATACTGTGTAAAACTTGTCCTTGAAAAATTCAAAGTCGATTAAGCCATGTCCGTCTATCTGTTTGTCCGTCTGCTGAAAACACTTTTACTTTCGAAAGACTCAACATAATAGAAAAATATTTGTGTTAAATCAGCGTTGCCGATTTCTATTTAATTATCCAAAAATGGGGAAAAAAAATTTTTGGACTATTGTTGGATCATAAAATTTTTGTTTAATTTCGCCTCTACATTATATCATAAACGAGTAAATTTTTCTTTGTATTCTGCCATTTTCAAACTGCTTAGAGCACATGGAATAAACTGTCAACTGGTACCATCTTGTCAATATGTGTTGCAAAGGAAGGTAGAGAACGTCAACGGTAGGTAGTCCATATCACACATGGTTGGAAAATTTTGTTAGGACAGCGTTTGAAAGCCATCCAACCTTGTGGATTCAACAAGATGGAGCCACAGCACATACTGCAGGTGCACCAATGGCTTTGATAAGAGAGAAACTCGGCGAACTTATTATTTCGCTCTTTGTACTTTTAAATATATTAAAAATATTTAATTTGAAAACACAAAAATTATTTCAGTTTCTATGACAATATGGCCGTAACAGGCGTATAAAATCGTCGTCGTAGATACGCTTTTACTCTTACGCCAACTATTGTATGCCTTTGTTTTTAATATAACACGTTTTATTTTTGACAACGTATGTACTTTATATGCTGCTACGTTCATATATTTTTAATTTTCTTTTCCAATAACAATACGGTCACAACTGGAGTTAAAATATAATTAGAACTAAGTCAACGTCCGACGTATATACGATTTTACATTTACGTCAGTAATTGTGACTTTGTATAAAATATTATACGGTTTAAATTGACAATGTAGCTACGTTGTAAGCTACTACGTTCATACGGTACAATTGTGTTTCTACCGTTACTCATTAACAAAAATAAAATTTGTTTTGTGTAATTTATTAAATTTTAGATAATTTTAATGCTTTGTCTGTGTAAAATTGAATGGTAGCACTGCTTTAAATTCTAGTTTTCCTAAGCAATTTGGAATTAAAATCCAGTACAGTAGAAAAAGAGCTAAGAACCCAAATGTGGAACAACAATTCTAAATGTTTTATTTTAAGCAAAATTTTTAATCTTTTGGAGAACTCCATGTTAATTTTGTCCAAATATTTTAAAGCAAAAGTTATTGATCAAATTGTATGGGCTCTTTCGTAGCATTTGATATTTATTTTAAGATAAAAACGCTATAATTATTTAAAATATAGGGTGCCCCGGTAGGATAGTTGGTAGTGGGCTAGTCTATCATTGCGGAGGTTGCGGGTTCGATTCCCGCCAGAGACTCCGGTCTGTTTCACTACAAGAGGCTGAAGGTCTACGTTACTATGGCTCGGTTAATTAAGTTAGAATTTTTTTTGTAATTCTTAAATAAATATTTAAAATATAGAAACTTGGAATTGTTTCCTTTCGTAGGTTACTTTATATTATATTCATAAAAATTTAAGGAATAGAACTATTACAAAAAAAAAGCTTTATAAAATACATAACTGAAATTTAGCTCATAGAATAAATTCGAAAAATTAAATATGTTGAATATTATTTAAAATATATTTAAAAATTTACCAGTGGAAATTTCGGAATTCCCAAAAACTTTTTTATTTTAATTCCCAAGCTTATGGAAAAAAATAAGCTGTTATTAAAAAAAAATAGTCTTTTACTTAAAGTAAAAAAGAAACAAAAAATATATGAAATATTTTTTTTATTTTTGCTTTTCTCATGACATATACCACTGTAGGAAGTATATGTTAATGTTTGTACACCCAGAGCGTAATGTCACATGTCCACTCACTATTAAATTCTTAGTCAAATAAAGCAGCTTGGTCCAAATTACCAGTCGCAGTTTAAAAGAAAATGCAATGGATTTTGGCACATTTGCTTCTTGGACCAAACCCATAGTCCTTGGTAATATGCTTAAGCTATTCTAACACAAACGACAACCCATAAATCATTTAAACATACAGATATTCGAATTGAAGGTTAATAAAACATTTGTTTCCATTAATCTTAAGATAAGACCATAATAAAGCACTTCATATACATCCCACATAGAACATTTTCGATAAATGAAAAAGAAAAATGTTTGCAAACGGCGACCATTACGACCAACGTTTTAAAGGTAAAATCGTAAGCGATGAAAGAAACGACGTCAATGCGTCCAATCTTCAGAGCTGTTTGAGCACCGGGTACAGGATCACTACCGATACTGATGCCCAAAGTTTTGTTATTTTAAGCAACATCTTGAGAGGCCAACATAGCGGCGTTGGGAGAAGTTTTATCCCGAAGAGAATTTGTTTTCATGCCACCTGTGACACAGGCAATAGTTTCATGGCCAGACAAGTCAGTAATACGAGCAAAAGATATCATTGAAACTGGCATAGACGTGAGCAATGGCAAAAACGAATTTCTGCGTATTTAGGGGCCCAAAGATACTTGATCTTCTTCTCTTTTTGAGCTTTATTTTCTATAGAAACCACTGTGTCTAAACTTCATTTATATAGTAAAAGCAAAACGCCACAAAATATTGTTAAAAATTATTGTATGAGGATATAATTCGGCATAAAAAACTCTGATATATGTTAAAACAGTAAGACCTACACAAATATGTCTAGCATAGGCATAAAATCAGGGCTGTGGAGTCGTCCGAAAAAGTACTAACTCCGACTCCGACTCCGACTCCAAACGCTGAAATTTTTTAAGTGCGACTCCGACTCCTACCATAATCTTGATGATAAATGTATATGAGACTGACTGATGTTAATTTTTATTTTTTCATTACCGTACGGCCTTCTAAAAATTACCGTTTTTAGAAGAAATTACCGTACGCAAACATTAATGTGCTGTTTCCAAATGACAGGCGATTAATTATGTAGTAAAAATTATATGAAAAGCACTCAGTCCATCGCCTGTGATTTGGAAACAGCACATAAGAGCAGTATTCATAAGCCATTTATTTAAATTTTAAATGTGTTTTAAGAAAAAATTTGTTTAGAAATTTTTGTTTAAAGTATATTTTAATATTGTTGATTTTTAAACAAACAAAAAGTTTAATATAAAATTAATAATAACTATACAAGCATAATTGAAGTTTTCTTCATTGGACTTATCACTGTTACGAAAACATTTGCAAAAACAATATGTTCTTAGTTTTTTGTTATAAAATTGATCTATTTTTAAATTTAAAATCACCTCTCAAACGTTTAAATTATTAAACATTCATACATATGTAAGCATGTATATGTGTATACTAAAAATTCAAATTTCTTTAAATTACGGTTTTTTAAATAAAATTACCTTGCTACCTTTTGCGGCCCAAAATTACCCTAAAAGGTAATTACCGTACGGAATGAGGGTATACTAAGTTTGTCATTCCATGTGAAACTTTTTTATTATGCATCTAATACCCCTGGTTTCTTGAGTAATTCTAAGTCGATTTAGCCACGTCTTTCTTTCCGTTTGTCCAAAATACGCTCACTTTCAAAAAATTTAAAACAAAAGTTCAATCTTGGTGTCCTATCCTAATTTTGTTACAAAAAATTACGTAGAAGGTGCCATAATGTACTTCTAAAACTGTAATAAATATTGCTATCATAAATAAATGTGCTTTTGTACAGATTGGTCCATATTTTACCATAGGCCCCATATAAAGCCTTCTCCCGGAAAGCAGTTTAGTACGCATAAAAACGTAATAAATATCGCTATCATAATAAAATTTGGTACGTCACAGTTTTATAAGACACTGCAAAATTTCGTGAAGATCGGTCCATAATTTTCTATATAATGCCCCATATAATGCTCACTCTAGGAAATTATTTAAATACACCTAAAACCGTAGCAACTATAGATATTGTAAAATTTGGTCCAATTTTGGTTTATATGGGTAGAAATAATACCATGCAATTTTCTGATGATCGGTCGATATTTCCCTTAGATCCCATATTAAGCAGCTTACTGTAAGGATTTTTATATTACTGTTAAATATTATTTTTTTTTTATATTACTGTTAAATATTAACCAAGTTAGTTTAAATTGCTAGGAAAAAAGCATAAAACTTTCTGATTGTCGTACAATTGGTTTGAACCGGAACCAATTTTAATACTGACGTCCGTTTTATAAAGATTATTTAATAATTTATAGCTCTCATATATTCTAAGTGTCGGTGGAGGGTGTCAAAGATTCGGAACATCCGAATATATTACTCTAACTTGTTTAATGCATTAGCTTTTAAATGGTTAAATATAGCATGAAAATGATTCTTAAAAATTTCATATCGATGTTTGAAATATTGCATCGTCAATTTCGAATAATTTTTATTTTGCAAAATTTTTTTTAAATTTTTTATGCCGAAAAACTTTGGAGTCGGAGTCGCGAGTTTTTGTGGGTACTACGACTCCGACTCCGGCACAAAAACCTCAACTCCGACTCCACAGCCCTGCATAAAATAATCCATAGCTTTTATTTAGCCATGGACCATACCTGCAGTTTCTTCTTCCCCATCTGACTCTAATCCAACTATACCTCTCCACCTCTTTAAGTTGACGCCTCTGTGCATCTTAAATATTTTACCTGTTTAAGGGTCTTTATCACACAAGTCTTAGATACTTTGAGGCAAATGCATCCCTGTCATGATAAGTTGCTATTATTTTTTTGAAAATTTTAAAACAATAATAATATCAGAGATGCATTTTCGTCAAAATACGTAAGACTTCTGTGATAGTGTAAAACGGCTTTTAGCAAATTTTTAAAACTACAAAACGATTTTAAATCTAGAAAATAAATTTAAGTTAACTTTCAATATTTTATTAAACAGAGCCCGAATTATTCATTAGTTGTTACTAATAAGGTAAATTTAAAAAAAAAAATAGTTTTGTATGCCAATCGAGTATTTAGACTGAAACACTTAATATACCCATAAATTATGTATTATTGTTTTAATTGTTGTTGTTTGTCTTCATCAACATTTGATATCACAAAAGTACTTACCGCCATGAAAAATCCATTATTAAGTTTTAATATTTGGTTTGTACTGGAAACGGCGATAAAATACAAAAAAACAACAGCAACAAAATGTCACGAAATTGTCGTAAATACGTACAAATTGTATGGAATTGTTATAAGAAAATAATATTGCTTCACATATCATGAGCAATGACTATAACAATTTTTTTTTTTTGTTTGTTCTACACTATTTTAGATTTATTATTAAATAAACATTAGCTTAGACTCTAATAGACAGACACTGAGACTTCTTAACGATAACAAGCTTATATAAAAAACACATAAGGTCTGTTCAATTAATAGAAAATGGTTGCTTTGTTTCCAAAAACTGATACTAGTGAGTGTTGGCTGCCAGCAAAATCACCCAAAGCAGTTTATTAAGTATCGCTCAAAAATTGTCCATTTGGTATAGAAAGTATCACCAATTTCTTTTTGGCGATTTTATGGTAACTGAGGTAACTGGCCGTCTATACCTGAGATAAATATTGCGACATATATTGCAGTAAATATCAAATTTATGTTATCTTTAATGTAGACAACAATTTTTTGTACATATTTATTGCCGGCAATTTATAGTGCAATAATTGCCAAATGAAAAAATTAAGCAAAAAGATAAAAGGTAGAAGCAAATTGTGTGGAGAAAAAAATTAACTTTGTGAAATGGTAGCAAATTATTTTTAAAGTAAAAGAATTAAATAATTAAAAATAAGCACTAAAATGTTTTTTTTTTTTTTTTTTTTAAATAAACACTAAAATTAAATTGCAAAAATTATTTTTGTTAATATAATTTTTTTCTTATTCGATCTTTATTATTTCGATTTATACTAATTTGTTTAAGCTTGAGTTTTTTTATATAAAAATATTAAGAACAATTGTGATTTTTAGTTGAACTGTTAATTTTTAATTTTGATGTTCTTAGTGAGGCTTGAGCTCATTAAATTTAATTTTCGTCAAATTATTTTTACTGAAGGAAGGAATTTTACAACATGAAATTTTTTTAGTAAGGCTTGAGTTCATCAAATTTAATTTTCATTAAATTATTTTTACTGAAGCAAGAAATTTTACAACATGAAGTTTTTTATTAAAATTTATTGATAATTTACTTGGCTGAGCTGGGGCTCGAACCTGGGTTGAATTTACATGTTTCTGTCAAGACTTTGTCTTGAAAACCTGAATACATTTGTTTATTATGTTTTTTGTCCACTTTCGTCTACATTTTATTTGTACAACTTGAAGTACAAATGTAAACATTCTGATAAAAGAATGTGGTGAGTCTTGAAACATGTAAATTCAACCCAGGTTCGAACCCCAGCTCAGCCAAGAAAATTATCAATAAATTTTAATTAAAAGCTTCATGTTGTAAAATTCCTTCCTTCAGTAAAAATAATTTAATGAAAATTAAACTTAATGAACTCAGTAAATAATGTATTTATAATTTTTCATTAAAATCCAGAATTCAAAAATCCTGAATCGCTAACCAAAGCTTCTTAGTCAGGGTTTAAAATACTGGAGTCTAAACCAAAAACTGTCGAACAAAAAATGAAAATTTGTGTACAATTTTTCGCTTTCTGAGTTGGTTTGACATCGATTGTTCATATTGAATGAATTAGAAGTAAAAGCAACATTTTTTTTGGCGAACGACAATGAAGAAGTGGAAGAAATGACAGTTTTTCTAATTTGACTGCAGTTTTTTAAACGCTGTTCTTTATACAGACTGCCTTTTGCCGAACCCAACTCCCCTATGGTATAACAATCACTGGCTTCGCTAACTTAAGCTTCTAAATTAGGTCTTGCACCCCGCCAAAGGTTGACTATGCAGAGATAGTTTTTTGTTATACTATAGGGGAGATAATTCTTGGCATGTCCGGATTTGGAAATAAGGTAATTTGGATTTGGGATTTTAAGTTTCGGGCATATCGAGTCCTTACCGCAAAAATAGCTTAAGCGACATTATTTCAATTGTCGTTTTTTTTTTTTTTTTTTTTTGAATAAATAAATTTATTGGCAACACTTGCATCATCTCCTAAAATGTCATGGTTACATAAGGTACCATTACGATTTTATAGTAGAAGCAATTTTAGCTTAAGCGCCAACCTTCATATAAAATTGTAATGAAACATAATAAAAAAAACCTTCTCCTGTAAAATTTTGTTTTTGTCGCTTAAGCTTTTTTTTTGCGGTAAGTTCTTGATATGCCCGAAACATAAAATCCCGAATTCAAATTCTCGAATTTCCAAATCCGGTCTCGCCAACTAAAGCAAACATTTTTCTCCTCTATGGTATAACAAAAAAACCTTCTCTGCATAGTCAATCGATATGAGTCATTTCATATGACTCCAACCCAGTGTTGCCAGTGGATTTTTCGAAAAAAATACCTACACATACTAAAAAAACTCCGATTATTCCCCACACGTTAAAAAAATTTCCCCTACAAAAATCCCTACGCGTTATTGTCATTAAAATAGAAAAAACATTAGTAATAAAAAATAAATTTTGTTCGAAAATGTATATTAAAGCTTTGACAAAAAATAAGTACAAAACTTTAAAAAAATAATACATATCGACTTGTACAACAATACTATATTAACTCATAATTTTGAAATTTTCAGAAGAAGCAAAACAATTTTTAATTTAATATGAAAGGCTTATGAAAAAGTATTTTTAAACCTACCGTTTCTTTACCAAAATTTAGACAAAATATATCGATGTTTTTACAGCGGGTAGATATGAATAATATATGTCGACTTTTTCCAAAATGTGAAAAACTTAAAATTTTGAGTTAATACAGTATTCTTGAATAGGTGCGAAATGTATGTACTTTTAAAAATTCAATTAAGTGATATCTTAGAAAAAACATACACATACATACATATTATTGGCGCCCACTTTTTAAACCATAAACAACTCTGGAAATATATTTTTAAGCGATTTTAGTGAAAAGAAAAATTTTTAACCGTTTTGGACAAGAAAATATCACTAACAAAACGTTTTTTCGTTATTTATTTTATAAAAAATGCGATATGACAAAAAATCCCTACATTTTAGTGATTTTAAAAAATCTGTCCGATTTTCCCTACGCTTCTATTTTAGTATCAAAAATACCTACATGTAGGGATTTCCCCCTACTTCTGGCAACACTGCTCCAACCTAACTAAGTATGTAGTCTAAAAACTATTTTGTAAGAATTGTAAAATCAAAATTTATTAATAAAAATTGGGTGAGTTTTCATTATTTTTTGGGCTTCTTCTCACCATTTTTTAATATAATTTCCATTTTTATTTTTTTGACCATTTTTCCTTTGGCCGATTTTGCTGTGGGTGATTTTGCTGGCAGCCGTAAGTGTTCACATCAGGGTTGGCAAAATTAGTGCAATGGTACACCACATGAACAGTTTAATGTCGGTTGCTCAAGAAAAAAATCTTTTAGCACAATTAATTTCAAAAAAGTACAAATTCTAAAATTTTCAATGCCATCCCTGGTGCACGTACTCAAAAAACTTGCAACGAGAGAATGAAAAAGTGAATAAAAACTTGAGAGACAAAAAATTTGTTGAAATTTCTGAAATTTTTATTAGCAAGAATTAATCAACCACCTGTTTTATGTTTTTGTTTACAAAACAAACAAAAATTTTCATAATTTAAAAGATTTTGTTATTCGTGCTTAATTCCCAATTTTTATTTTGATAAAAACACTGAAATTTATTGTTGATGGGATAAGCTATTCCTATGGGCATTTCACTGGTTGCTTATAAGAATCATAAGCAACAGTTCTACTTGTAACAATATCAAAGTTTAAACAAAATCATCAACAATAAACAGTGAGTTTCCTTACATTCTCCACTACAATTGATTGGAATTCTTCCAACATTAATTTTAGTTGTAAGTAGGTTAAGAAAAACAAAATGCAAAAAACAATTTGCAAAAGCATGTTGCCAGTTAAGTTTTTTAGGCCGTGCACTTTTCAGTTTAACAAAATAACAAAATCTTTTAAATTAAATTTTTAATAATTTTTAAATTAAAAGTTTTACAATCACATAAAATACCTATTTTTCGAAAATTTAAGAGCAATTTTCTTTCTTAAATAGTTCAAAACAATTGAATTCTGGCAGAAATAATATCCTATCTTTCAGCCGACTACTGCCGATATGTCTAACTTGCTAGTCTTTGCTGGTAAAGCGTTCATTTACTTTTTTATTTTTTAAGTGATTAGAAGAACAATTTTGTAAATTTTAAATTCACACTCCCGTTGCAAGTTTCTGCTAGTTAAGTAAACGAACACACCTGTTGTAGTTTCATTCATTTGTTTTGCTTGTAATAATTTTTTATTCATGCTTGATGACAGTCAGAATTTAAAAAAAAAAAAAAATTATACATAATAATTTTTAAAGATTTATTTCACTACAAAGCAAAACAATTTACAAATACAAAATGATATCAAGTAATGAAAATAGTTAAAAAAATTATAACATGTATGGATGTACACTAAATATTTAAATATAGTAGAAATGCTTTGAATAATTTATTAACAATAAAACAAAAGACTTGAGAAACAAACAGTTGCAAGTGTTTTAATATTTTATTATGAAAAACGAAAATCTTAAGAAAACATACAATTTAACACTTGTATGACCCATGTTGTAAATTTAAAAGTATTTTTTTTTTGTGTTTCCTACACAGAAAAAATTATTTTTCCAATTCAAACAAAAAATTTGTAGAATCAAACAATTTTTTGTCTGAAATCGGTCCTACAAACAAATTTGCATATTCAAACAATTTATTTGCATTTTGTTTACTGAAAAAAAACACTAATTTTTTCAAACAAATAATTTAACTGAATCAAACAAAAAGTTTACTGAAATTCAAAATCAAAAAAAAAAAAGTTTTTGCACAAGCAATGACGCGCACACAAGTAAGCACTGTATGAGAAGGTGACGGCAAAGCAGAGCCGCCGACTGGCTTTGAAACACATTTTTTTGTTGGAATAATTTTTGAACGAAGTCTTATTTATACACACAACACAATGTTTTTCTTTATCACTCTCTGTAGCTGTATCCTTTCCTTTGCTAATGAAGAAATGTAACCAAAAACGGCAGCAGACCGACTCGATATGTTTTTCGTCATCATTCTATTTTTGTATTTGATGTATTTAACCAAACAGTTTTAAAAAATTGAATACGGGATTTTGTTTCTTATAATGTCGTGTCTGCTATTGTTTTTCTTATAGTTGCACTTTTTTAAAGCGTCCAAAAATAGACTGTGTGTGTTTTTTGTTGTTGTTCTTATATTTCACATAAAGAAGTGTTGCTTACGATCAAATAAAAAAATGCAAAAAGACGACAACATTAAAGAGCGTTAAATATTTCATACAAAATTATGAAAACTTGACACCAATAACGCGTTTATTTTATTTTTGAAGAGTTGTCCACATTTTTGTTGGTTAAATAAAAATCAAACAAAAATATTGATTGAATCAGTAAAAATATTTATAGAAATTAAAAAAATTTTCAAACAAGCGGTTGTTTGAAAATAATTCGGCAATAATTTTTTCTGTGTAAGTAGACAGTTAAATAATTAATTTAGAAAGTTCAAATTATTTAATTGTTGTGTTATAGAGTGTTGCAAGAAAACTAAAAATATGCTTAACTATTGTACACAGAGGCAAAAGAAAGGTTTCTAATTATTTTTGTAATTTAGTCAGAGTTATTTAAGAAAGAGTGGTTTATATGGCAGCTTTGAGTCACTAGCAATTTTGAAGATAAATTAAAGCATTATTTTATCTAGTTGAGCCTAAGGCCTTGAAGCCATGGCCATGTCCCTACGTTAGTCTATAATTTATAATTATTTTCTAATGCTACAAATAAATAAATAAATAAATATTTTATCTAGTTTCATCATGATATCAATATTTCGTAATATTTGTTGAAGCAAATTCTCATAAAATATTGTATTCTATGACATTATTATTGAAACCAGGAAAAACTACGGTCATTTTGTAAAAAATATAACTAGAAATCTCCTTCGATTACAATTTTACTTCATTTCGATTTCTAGAACAAGCCCGTTTATCTTCATACCAATATTTTCATGGTATTCACTACACAGTAGAGTTTTTTGTATCCCCGACTTTTTCCATTCTCGAGAACGCAAACAATAGGCCATGTTCTGACAATCGCACGATAATAAATCGCAAAATGCCAGATTTATTTTATTTGGTTCTGAAACTTGAGCATTTTGCTTATGATCTGCCCTAGTTTCTTAAAGTTCCGTTAAGCGTTTTGCGATTGTCAGAACATGCCCGTATGTTACTTTCATTCCTCGGAGTTACCGAAAAAGTTTTGTATCGAACAATTACATTTAAAACGAAAGAATTCTTTCGCACATCGGATGTAGGCAGTAAATGTTGTTAATTATAAGTAAAAACTTAATCGCCTGTGCTTGGAATATATTTTTAACATTAGAGTTCAAAAGTTCATTGGGATGTTTTTGTCAAATAAATGGTTGCCTTTAGTTTCTACTTGTCTTGGCGAAGGTAGAAAAGAAGCTTTAAAAAATTCTGTACATTTAAAGCAGTTTTCGAAAATAAACAATATATACTACTCTTAAGTGTACTGTACGGTAAAAATGTGGAAAAGAACTTAAAAACGTTTATCTGTTCTTATCCAACTCAACATAAAGATGAGAACATTTTGTTGCGTTTTTTTTTTCGTAACAAACCACAAACTTCGTTGTGTTCGGTTCAGCACATTAATGTTCTTTCGTTTTAGTTGTGCGTAGTAATCTTTTGGCTGGTGCAGAAAACAGAAAAAAAAATTAACCAAAAAAAAAATACATTCACATCGCACTTGCTCAACAAGAGGGTATTAACTCAAAGTTTTTATAATTTCACTTTATGGAAGAAATCAATACGTAATATTCATATCTGCCCACTGTAAAAATATCGTGCTATATTGTATTATTTTTGGTTCAAAAATTCGTTGTCATATGCCTGTGATGTAAAATAACAAATTGTTTCATTTATTTTTCATTACATTGGTGAGTTATGAAAAAGACCTTAGAACTTTAAAACAGCGTTTAAAAATTGCAGTCAAAGTAGAAAAACTGCCATTGCTTCCACTTTTTTATTTGTCATTTGCCAAAAAACAACTGTTGCTTTTTATTTTGATTCATTAAATGTAAACAGTCGCTGTCAAACCAACTCAAAAAGCGAAAAGTTGCACACATAGTTTCGTTTTTTGTTCGACAGTTTTTGGTTTTGACTGCAGTTTTTTTAACTCTGCTTTAAAATATGATGTTTGCCTACAGAACCACTGCCATTGTTCTGTCTTATAACGAAAAACAGAACACTACATATTGTTTGTTACTTTCTTTAAAATAGTTATAAGTGGCATGAAGACCCCTTTCACACTCGGCAAGTTACTTGCGCAAGTCGCTTGCGCAACTCTTGGTTTGTAGACGTTAGCGGTAAGGTCGGGGTAAAGAAAAAAAATTTTGTACAGACTTTGTTGTTGTCGGCAAGTAACTTGCGCAACTAACTTGCCGAGTCTGAAAGGTGTCTAACGGGTGTGTACTTATACACAAAAATTAAAAAATATATATAGTTTCTGGGTATGAGAATCGAACGATTGATAATATTCGGTTTATTTTCGAACTCTGATTTAAAGTTAAGCCCTTTACAGTCATAGACTTAACTTTTGTTTAAAGCTAAATAAGGTTTCTTTAAAGCCTTCTTTTCCAGTAATTTTTGATGGCTTTTGCTACTCCTGTCTTCTTTTTCAATTTTATTTTTTTTTTAATATATTATTTTACTCCCATACCACTGTGCAAAAACACTCTAAATTTATTTTACAATTTATTGCTGTCGTTAAATTGTTTTTTTTTTTTTTTTTTTTGATCCCTTCACATTTCTTGACCTTTCCAACAATTCAAAATTAATAATAGAAACATATAATAATAGAAACATTTAACAGAAAGTGAAATACAAATTTTGTCTTCGTACAATCTTTTCAAACAAACACAAACAAAAGAATCGCTATGAAAAAAAAAATACTGAACATTTTTGAAAGTATAACAAAAATATTAGCATTATCAATAATTTGGACAACAATAGTTGTTTAAATATTAAATAAATTTAAATGTTTATATGAATCCAATCAGATCCAGATTAAATGTTGGTGTTATGTAAATAAGTTGTTTAAATTAAATATTCTCTTGAATTAAGCATTCAAAGTCAAAGTCATTAAATATAACTTAATAAATTCCTACGTTCCTCTTCAATTGCTTTTACTTTTTCTTGACATTTTCTTAGTCCGTGCCAGTGTGTCTTCGAATGTTTTTTATATAACAATTATTATTGTTATGTTATGACGTTATTAATAAAAAAAAAATATAAATAAAATTACGTATAAGATTAATAATATATTAAATTTGTGTTAAAGGGAAATACAGAAATTGAAAGTATTAAATTTCCATTTCTTTCTTTAGCAAATTTCCATTTCTTTCTTTACCCTACACTACCACGAGTGGTAAATGAGGTTATAATAAGTTTGTCATTACTTGTGTAGGTTGGTTGGTTAACGTGGTAGCACGCCCGAAAACAAGGTGTGCTGTAAGTAGAGTTAACAGTGACTCCGTTTTAATACCACACAACTTGTATGGAGTATCCACTTGATTAATTCTTGTTCGATTAATCAAGGAATTTTTCCGAAATTATTTGGTCGAATAATTAAAAAAGCCAATTTCGAATAACTCGAATAATTAATGTCAATTAATCGATTAAAATGAATTTCTTAGAAAATTCTACTTTTATAATGTAAAAATCTTTTGTTTATAGATATTTCTAACCTTAAAACTATGGGTACGTTCGTAAATGCAGTTTTTATAATTTTTTGTTCGCTCATTAAACTTTTAAAATGTAGCTTGTGTTCAAAAGTTCAAACTTTGCACAGCTGTTGTGCAGTAAAAAAGCATCAGCATCACAAGTGCAACTGGTGATCACGCATCAGCAACAAAATTTTGCATCACTGCAGCAGTGATGCACAGTTTTGATGCGTTTACGAACGTACCCTATATAACATGTTGTTACTTTTTTCATTTATTTTCATTACACATACTTTTAAACATATTTTAGTCCATTTTTAGATTTGAGCGTGTGTGACAAATTAAATTGTATTGCGGTGGAGTTTGTGCCTTCGTTTAGGACTATATTATACATAGTGGGACAATTTACACGAGGCCATACGAGCTGCCACGACAAACTTCGTAATGTTTGACCTATCGCCGTATCCACGCCAGAAACCTTTCCAAAAATTCACAAAATTATATTGAATGTCGGAGTGAGCTAGCTGAAGTGATAGAAATATCAAAAATTTAACCCTCCGTCTTACACGTGTTTTGACTTTCCATTCAAAGCGCATTAAAAAAGGTCTGGCCAGACTCATTAGTTCGACGAAGGGTTGAAGTAGAAATCTGTGCCGCGTTTGCTCATTCACCACCAGTTTACAGATCCACCCTTGCGAAGGCCAATTTCAATGAACTTAACTTCGAATTGCTTCATTTCATACTTTGACTATTTTCTATTTCCAAACATGCAATATAGTTCGGTGATAAAACTAGTCTTCCTGTCTTCCTGTCAATATAAAACGAAGCTCTTAAATATCGCTAGGAAAAATGTGAAAGGGAATTAAGTTGAACAGTTTTTCCATATATTGATGTTTTTGTCTTTCAAGTCGGCTAATTTTGGGTACACCCTCGTAATAATTTAAATTTGATTAAAAAATCAACGTTGACACTTTTCTAATCGTATTTCATACTTTTCTGTAAATGATTAAATAAAGTTATGATATCACTAAAATCCAATTTATTTGATTTAAATATTTAAAATTGCCATTTAAGAAAGTTTAAAAATTATTGAAACATTAACTAAATTTGGTTACAAAAAAGAGCCACTGCCAAAAAAAATTACCAAAAATTAACAAATTTTTAACGCGAAGATTGTCACTTACCACGCATTTTATGTCATGGAAAATCTATAAGTGAATGTCATAAACTACAATTAAAAAATGTAAATCCAAGAAAATCAACATTCGAATCTTCCTAGAGAACATCTCATTAGGCCTAAGATTTTACATAAAAAAAAAATAAATTATAGAAACTAGCACCCACCCATATACAAACACCAATATGTACAATTATGAGATACAACTACTATTTGTTATTTATCTTTGCTTTTACAGCAAGTTTCTTTCATATTGTTAACGTTTCGGATACTCGTACGTTTGTAATATTTCAGATACATGTTAACTTTGCTTTTATTTGGTAAATATTTATAAGCCATCTTTATTCATAAAAACAGTTTTTATGGCTTTTGTATTAATTTTTTTTATAGCAAACAAAATCTTTCAAAAATATACTTTTACGGACATCCGTCCCAAGATGAGAAATAGGAAATAGTTTGTTGCTAATAAAAGTTTTCTTATGTTAAGTTATTGCATCTGATTGAATGTAAATCTATTGTAGGGAGTAGTTGATTTTGTTAGAGGAACACAAAAATAATTATCAGATGAACTTTGACGCCATGTGAACATGTGACTTAAACTGAACAATAACTGTTTAAAAAGCTTTAAAATATTTATTACATACATATAATAAGTTGTTGTTTAGTCAGCAATTTTAAACGCTAAACATAGAAAACTAAAAACAAGAAATATCCCTTTAGCGCTACTAGTATGGCTATTATAGTACTAAACAGTGCTGCCAGAAGTCTTTTCTAGTAATATGATTAAGACGTATAAAAATTATAGCAAAATTTGCTAAAAACAAAAAAACACTGGTTTGAACTGTAATTTTGAAAATTTAACAAAAAATTTATTATAGATAATAGTACGAAATAAATTAAGGGTGTTATTTTGTAAAACACTTCTGCCATGAATATTCCGATTTCCAGTTAATCCAGTCAATCTTTTTGAATTTTGAAATTTTTTCTACACTCAAAGAAAAATGCTTCATTTATTTAATGAATCATTTTCATAAAAAAATTTTCATTGGTTAAATGAAAATTTTCATTGTCTAAATGGAAGTTCATAGTTATAATGAAGTCTTTTCGTTAAAATCGTTTCATTGGATTTCGTAATTACGTTAAAAATTTTCATTGGATATATGAAAACTTAAGTTTGTCCAAGTTAAACAAAAAATTTTAATTGGGAACATAAAAAAACAATATACAAACATAACTATATTCATAAATTAATACAAAATTATAGTTTCCTTAAAAAAATTTTTAATTGTTAATTAAAAAATGTAAGATCTAATTATTTCATACATCTAATGTAATATGCCATTAAATTTATGAAATCAAAAATTTTTTTTATAAAAGCAACATATTTCAATAATTGCCTTTATAAATTTAAATTTTCATTATGACAATAAAAATGTCATTATAGTAATGAAACAAAAACTATCAATAAACTTTGTTATTGTTGTTATGGACAATTTAACCTTATATTTACGCTCTTAATTGAGTAAAAAACGTAGTTTTTTTTTATCGAAAAACTACACTGCCCCGGTAGGCTAACTGGTAGTGAGCTTGTCTATCAGCACCGAGGTTGCGCGATCGATTTCCGCCAGAGACAGAAAAAAAATAAAATAAAATAAAAAAAATTAAATAAAAAAATAAAAATAAATAAAAAATAATAAAATAAGAAAAAAAATGTTTTACTTTATTGAAAGTATTCATCCAATGAATAATAATCATAGATCTAATGTAATGTTTCATTAAATACATTTTAATGAAACAGGTTTCATTGATCCAACGAAACGCTGCATAGGTTCCTTTTTAATGCAATTTTTCATGGGCTTAATGTCAAAATTCATTGGAATTGCGAAGAAAATTCTTTTAGTGTAGATATTAACTTATTATTCCTTTATTTACTTTTAAATTGAAATCACACTGTGTAAAAATATTTAATAATTCGATAACACACACTTAAATAACACACAATATTTTTTTACAAAAAAAAAACTAAGTGACAACCCTGCCTCTAAAACTATTTAAAGCAGGTTTCGAAAATAAACAGAACATTATTTAGCGTTCGGCTCACACACCCAGAAACCATATCTATTTTTTAGAGTTTGTGTAGACGAACACAACCATTAATACCGTTCGTAAGTATTTTCAAGAAAGAGCCGAACATTATATAGTGTTCTGTTCTTCGTTAAAAACAGAACAATTGTAGTGATACTGTAAACAAACATTATATTTTAATGTTCTATAATGTTTCTTTTTTACATTGATAAAGAAATGAACAAACAAAAAATTTTAGCAACGACCTCAGCACGAACAGTTTGTGTGTGTATTGTGTTTATGTTTTGTTTGTGTAAAATTATTTTGCTGGCTTTTTTTTTTGTATGTGCTTAGCAATATATCATTTTTTAAAAATTATTTTTTGTTTCATATTTTGCAACATAACCAAACATCTGTATGTTGATAGTTTAAGTTAAGGTTTTAACCACCACCATTGGCCGCTTAAGCTAGCAAAATGAAGTTAAAAAAATAAAAATCAAAAAGTAAATACGAAGATTAAAGTTAATTTAATCGCTTATCTCTAACCCAAAAAGTGGCTCTAAGTGTTTATTTTCGAACACTGATTTAAAAGCCATTTTTCAAAAATTCTACAATTTTAATAAAATTCTTTAACTAAGCACTTTATACATTTAAATTCAAATTAAGCAAAGTAAATGTGAGATATCAACAACATTTCTTATTTGTTTGAAAGGCCTATCGGTGCCCTTAAGTATGGAGTGCTGGGTGACTGGCATCTGAAATGCTTAATTTCCGAAGAATTAAGTGCATAAATCAGGTTAATTTTGACCTGTTCAATCCTATAGAAATACGACTTGAAAAACGCCACAAGAAAAAGTCCAAAGGGGTCGAATCGCACGATTTCGGTGGCCAGCACATATAACCTTCACGTGAGATAACTATGCCCTCAAATAGTTCATGCAAAACGTTCAATGTTGCATAAGCGCCATCCTGTTAAAACCACATATCGTTGGTGAACATATCATCCAATCAGGCCAAAAGAAGTTTGTTAACATTAACCTAGAGCGCTCGCCATTGACGTTGATGGGCTGGCCTACGTCGTTCACAAACTATTATGGACCGATCAGGCTGCCAGCCCGAAATCCACACCAAGCAGTGTCAGAAATACCCCTCCCTACTGAAGATAAATTTTTTTAAGTTTTAAAAATTTTTAATTTTTACGTTTTGTTGAACGCTACATCCATCCATAATGATTTGGCAAAACAGATTGAATAAATGACAGCTAATTCGACAGATGTAGCTTGAAAATCAAGGCCGCTTTCAACTGTCAAAGTTTGGATGTCCCATTTTCAAGGCCCTCTTGAGTAATACCCTCGATATATATATTTTATATAAGTAAAATTTTTTTTTTTTTTTCTTTTTTGAAGTGGCAGATTTTTTCCCCAAATATTTAAACTCTACACCATTGTGCAATATTAATAGTACGTCAACCAAACTGGCAATTAATATTTTATTACTTGTGCTTTAAGTTTTTTATTTGCCAAATGAATAAAATAAGCAATTTCGAAGTGGCTGTTTTAAATTTTAATATCCCAAAAAAGTTTTCAAATACCTTTTTATCTCTTATGAAAAGTCATTGTCAAATACTTAAATTTTATAATTATCATAAAATTTAAAAATATTTTTCGAAAATAATTTCCCTCTAAAATAACAAATTAAATCATAAACAAAATGCATTTTTCTTATTGCAATAGCCACTTAAACGCCAAAATAAATGTTGTTTTTAGTAAAAACTATTACTCAGTTATGCGAATACTGTTGACGTTTATTTAGTTGACATATGACCGGTATTTCCAAAAAATAACTCAAAGAACTAATCCAATGAATTTTTCTTTTTTTTTAAAAAGAAAAAGTCATAAGATCAACAACAATTTCAAATTATGATCTCTAATATTTTTTTAACAACTGCACACATACAACTCAAAGAAGAGGGGGAACAACACAAATTGCCGTTGTTTGTTGCTGTTTATTGCAAAGATGTTGCTGCGATGTTAATGATGGCCAATATTGTTACCGTTGCTGTTTTTCTTGTTGCTGATCTTTTGTTGTTGTGTTGGAAATTTTGCCCATAAAACGACAGTTTGTTTTGTTGGGTTGCTTGTAAATGATTGTAAATGATGATGACACCGTTGCCATTGACCTCTGCCAAGATGTAGTCATTTACTTGCTAACAAACCCATTCAATCATTTCTGCCAAATTTGTTTATTTAACGAATGAACGAACAACAGAGAGAGGAGGAAAACTAAATAAATAAACAAACCACAAGTGCAGGGTCTTTTATAGATGCTTTTTGGAGGCTTCTGGTAGGAGGCACAATCAGGAGGCCGAGTTGTTTGTATTTTCCTTTTCAGTTGTGTAAATTTATCCATTGTATTGGGGTATTTTCTTTGCGCAGCTGTTTGGTTTGTTATGGCATTACAACAAAAAGAAACTTAAGCACCTAAAGTCAAAATAACAAAAAATAACAACTCCAACAATATGTTCGTACAAGAGTAGATAGTTTTTTCAATATATGTGCTTCAATTTTTCCCCCAACATGACACTTGTGAAAAGTTCGTTGCATTCGTTTACATGATTTGTTATTAAATTGCTGGTAATTTTGTTTCATATTGTTGCTCTTGCAGCCAATACTCAAAGTTTTATTAGTTGGTGTTACAACGCCTGTCTTTATGTCTGACTGAATGGATGCCTGCTTAGTGTGTGTAGTTTTTGTAAAATTATACTTAGTTTTTTTTTCCTTTGTAAGTCTCGTACCAAACACTCACTGGCATTGTGTTGTCAGTACTCCAAAAATCAAACATGATTAAAAGGCGTTGCTGCAGACAAAACATTCAGACAAATCGTTCAATTGAATGCAAGCTTTAATGAAAATTTAATGATTTGCTGATTGATGTAATGAAATGATAAAGTAATTCTTGTAAACTAAATTTTAGACTAAAGCTACTGTGAAGCTTTCGAAATTGGCTTACAAACATTTTTAAGCAAATAATTTTTTTAAAATTAAAAATTACTTGAAATTTGTGCTTACGTTTTTAAGAGATGCAGGCTTAAATTTCTTTCATCTTTTTATTTTTTTAAACTCATATAAACTCCGATGTTGTAAATTAGGCATTCGTCACTTTGTTATTTAAGAAAGAATATGTTGAAATAATGTAAATAAGTTGTAATTTTAATGTAGAGATTCAACGATTACGCAAAAGACATTTCGTTAAACATCACTTTTTTGCTTGTGGAAACAGCCATGATCTTTATCAGCCACAATATACAATTTCATAAAACTTCGAAGTTCGAACAGAGGTTGTCAAGGTCGTCCAAATTTTTTAAGTCTTACCAAGGATGATAAATGAGAAAACCAATATTGTGCCAACGAACTTTTAAAATCGTACTTTTTTGACCTTAATAGTACTATATCATTATTTATAATTTTTTTTTTTTATAAAGAAAAACAAAATGAACTTAAAATTCATTTGTACATGTTAATTATACATACATACATACATAAATAATAGGGTGGGTCAAATTTTTTCGCTTCAAAGAACATCGCGATTCTTGTTCTATAAGTTAAACGATGAAACTTTACCAAAAAAATCTTAGGTCAAAAATAAATTTCGAGCTCCCTGATTTTCCAAAATATTCAGGTATTGAGGCAAAAAAATTGTATTTGCTCTAGCCAAACCTGTATGATGCGGTTCTTAGGGTCGATGTATTTTTATTTGTTATTGCCACCAGAGAGCGCTTTCGTACACTTTTAAGAATTAATCGATTTTTTTTGTGGAAAATTGATGAACTTGTTGTGAAAATGGACGAATATTTTTCAAAATGTAATCTCAATTTTAAAACGAAAATAAAAATTTTAAGCTTTCTAAAAAAATGCATATAAGCAGAATGAGTAGATAGTAGAAAGTCCGGATACAATAAAATTTAATAAAGCGCTTGTAAAATCGCCTTTAAAATCATTCGGAGCAAAATAATAATGGAGTGGTTTTCGCTGTTCCAAAATTCTGTTGATTACTTCTCGAAGTGACAACCATCTTGTTGACGAACAAAATATAATGAGTTCGTTCCAAAATAATCTTAAAATGAGGGGAAGTCGTCTCTTCTACTATAACTTCTGCAGAAGTGCTTTCCTATATCTTTTTAAAACTTGTCAATATCATCAGAAAATGCACGTTTATATGCTGCCGCTGATACTAAATTTAAAATGTGGCATATGCAATCGTCCAATGAACAAGTGCAAAAATGAACAAGTGCCCCGGTAGGCTAGCTGGTAGTGAGCTAGTCTATCAGCGCCGGGGTTGTGGGTTCGATTCCAGCCAGGGACTCTGGTTTCCTGCTTAGGATATTAAAAAAAAAAAACAATAACGGAGTTCAGTATTTGGTGCAAATGGTCTTGCAAAAGAGCAAATGCCAAATATCATAGCTGTATTTTTTTAAATCTAACAACAACAAAAAAACAGAGTTCCCGTTAGGTTTCATAAAAAAGCTGCGATACATTGCATTTTCGCAAGACCATTTGCACCAAACACTGAACTTCGCTTATTTTCATTGGACAGTAAATACGAGTTGCCATTTTATATCAATTAACAATAGGTTTGAAAAATTTGGAAACAGTACCAAATGAGTCAGAGTACTTTTTAGTTCTAAATAATATCAAAAAAAAGTACAATTGTACCAACTTTATCAACCGTGAGTCTTACACAGAAAGGAAAACACTTCGGATAAATTAAGTTTGTTATACTTACTTTAAGTATGAGTCGTACTAAAAAATTTAAGTACGAATTAAACTAAAACGTACTTAAAACAATCCTAAATAGGATAACTTTTGAAAATGAATACCGGAATTTCTTAAAATAAGTATAAAATTCTTAACCCCAGTAAAAAAAAACATTGAACTATTCGTTGGTAGTGCCACTCTGAGAGTAAAATAATAAACTGAGCGTTTAAGTCTCATATGACTTATTAGTTTCATATCTCAGCAATACATTCTTTATTAGTGCATACGGTTGTTGTAGAACTACAACAACCCCACACAAATAGGTAAAAAACGATTTGCTTGCTTTGTGCAGAAACAACAAAAACATACATTATTTTCATATTTAAAAAGTAAAATTAACAGCAAAAGTTCCCAAATTAGTTTAAATTTAGTTTAATATGTACATCAAGTTTTTAAAGTAGAAAACATGTCGGGCATGATGCTGGTGTTTTATAATTGAAATTCTGTTAGGTGTAAAACGAGTAAGTAAATCAATCATAATAATATTCTCCTCCTGTCTCTGGGACAAGTGTTTTAGGTTAGATTCAATTTAATTTCACTTTTGTTTTATTACAAGTACAAGTTCGGGATTAAATCAATACTTGAATCAAGCGCGTTTTGAGATTAATTTAATCTTAGTTTTACTTAAATCAATTCCATTTTATTATTTCAAGTACAAATTCGGGATTAAATGGATAAGTTAAGTATTTCGCACTTGAATAATCCGTACCTAAATCAATTTTTCTGTACTTGATTTAAGAAAATCCGTTCTAGACATACCGCCTAGGATTAATTTAAGTACGAGGATTGATTTTTTATTTTTAGTGTAGTTGAATTCATTGTAAAAGCATATCAATGCCTTACTTCCTCAACCTCGTAACTTAAAAAATACGGTTTTGACTTTTTCATATCAAACGACTGTTATTTTTGTGTTCTAATACTGCAACATTTTATTATTTCAATACAATTTACATAAATGTAATCTATTCTTTAATAATTCCATTTTAACTTTAACCCAAACACCGAAGTGTACAAAGATGAAACGTTTTTTTTTCTCTCCTGAAAAGTTGTATTTTTTAAGATACAAGGTTGAGAAAGTAAGGCATCGATATGACAAACATATGCTTTAAATTTTTTTCTAGATTATTTAGGGCATCGCAAAAATTTTATCTTTCTTAAAATTTTTATACGATATTAACAGATCTAAGCAAAATAATTGTAATATTTCTAGTTTTTCATCAAATAATTTTTTTTCCAAACAAGATCTCAAATTATAATAGAAATATTACAGCAATTTTAATGACACAACTTTTCAAAATAATTTTTTTTTTTTTTTGTGTTTACCTTTTTAATGCCCACCATAAAAATTTTAAGGCGAAAATGTTTTTAATATTTCTTATGTAAAGCATTTTTTTTAATTAACATATGTAAATATATTTTAATTAATATAATAAAACAATAACATTTTTGTCATTTATTTTAGATTTACTTGTATTGCAGTGACTTTTTATAGCCACCTCGTATAGTTTCCCAAATTGATGAGAAAACTTTGATATTGTTACAGTTTTTAGGGTTTTCCGGTGCCAACGATTAAAAATTTAATTTCAATTAAGTTTTATAATTGTTAAAAATTTTGAAAGTTAAAAAAAATCATAAAACTAAGCAGAAAGTAAAACTAATGAAAAAATTTGTTGTGTTAAAATAATTCTTAATTCGAAATAAAGGAAACACAAAGTGGATGCTTTTCGAAAAACTGTGGAAGAAATGCAATGTTTTTTCTTTTATATATTTAATTTATGTTTTGTTTTTTCATTAATATTGAGAACAATAAATTTGTATGTCAGAACTAGAAAAATTACGTACTGAAAATTTTTTTTAAGTATCTCATTTCGAAAACTTAAAAAAACGTATTACAATTTCTTTTTTGAAAAAAAATATATGTTACAATATATATATGTAACACGTTCTAATGTTACCGATAATTATCGATAAATAATGGCTAATTTTGTTCTTTTGAAGTTGCACAACATGTATGATTATAATCATACGTGTTGTGCAACTTCAAAAGAATAAAATTAGCCATTATTTATCTATATATGGGCACTTTCACGTTACGCCACCAAACAATTAATCTTGTATTCACTAAATTGCGATTTACACCACAATACAAAAAATTAAATTATATATAATTTTTTCTTTGAGAAACAATTTAAAATGCTTGGTGGCGTAACGTGACTAAAAAGTTGACATTCCTGTGGAAACACCCATACATAAAATTGTAACGTTCCCTGCGGGAAATTTGTGTCAATTGTTCTTAAAGCACTTATCCTGTGACCAGTGAACACACATTTTTAATAAAATGAAACGAATTGTAATAGGTGAAAACAAGTCATATCTTAACTGGCGATTAAATGTTTAAGGTGTATTTACTTCTGAGGAAAGGTAATTGACACAGACTGGATTTTGTGCGGGCTGCTGCTATCTGTCAATATTTCTTTATATAAAGGAGATCTATGATACTAATTTGAAATTGAATGTGTCCCTTTAGGTTATTTCAGTGACCTGTGACAAAGTGTCAAAAAGGAGCCAATTAACCCCTTCCTAGGACATCACCATGTTAAAGTGACAAGTCCCCTTCATATGAAGTGTTAGAACTAGAACCGGTCCCTACCACTTTAGAACTCTGACGTGACAAGTTTGGTGTTACTTCCTTTTCCCCTAGGAGTTACGGACTGACTCTGACTGAGCTAAAAAGTTTAAATTTGGAACGGAGGTTGGTCTCTCGCCCAATCGATCCACTGGAAATTCGAATGTTTAGGGAGTAAAACGGGTAAATTTGTTAACATCATACCTCCTTAACTAAAATATAAAAAAATTTCAATACTTATCGTTCCCAGTAAGAACTTCGCCTACAAAATAATTTGTTGAGTAATCAGAAAAACATAAGAATACTACTTACAATTCTACTGAAAGCACCAAAAAATTTTACATCGGATGTCCCAAAATGAACGCATTAAAAAGTAAGTTATTATTTTATTACCTACAAATATCCAAAAGTTGTAGAAGTTGTTATAGATATAGTTATAGAAGAAAGCTACTAAATAATGAGTTAAACAAGCTATTCATTTTGAAAAAGTAAGCGAAGTTTTTACTGGCTTGTTTATTGAAAAATATGCAGAGAGTTGTGTGGTATTTTTTTTAAATTCGTGCCTCTTGGAGTAAAACCTGTATTTTGGAACTTCATTGCCACCCCATCTTTTTTAAACCAATAAAAATAAAAGTTAATTAGGCTTAAGTTCATCAAATTTAATTTTTATTAAATTATTTTTATAAAGAAAGGAATTTTTCAACATGAAAATTAATTAAAATTGTTATTGATAACTTTTCATTATTGACTGTAGCCGGGCTCGAACCCTGGCCGGCAGGTCAATAGTCAATAGTCAAACATCAATCGTTAAACCAAATTGTATTTTAACCTTTGGTAGATCGAAATTTGCATTCTTTAAACGATTATCCATTTTAATTGATTTACATGTTTTTCCTTACTTCTGTTTCTTCAAGAAAAATTCTTGACAAAAGTACGAAAAAACAGAAGTAAAGAAAAACATGTAAAATCAATTAAAATGGATAATCATTCAAAAAAAGGTTAAAATATAATTTGGTTTAAGGATTGATGTTTGACTATTGACGTCGGCAGTAGTCGATGGTTGCGAGTGTAAGACGGCAAATCCCTCTGAGGAGATCGAGTGGTTGCGATCGAAACATGTCAGGGTAACCTGCCGGCCACGGTTCGAGCCCGGCTACAGTCAAGAATGAAAAATTATCAATAACAATTTTAATTAATTTTCATGTTGTAAAATTCCTTTCTTCATAAAAATAATTTAATATTATTATAATTTGGTACTTTTTCGAAATTCGAACATTTAAAGCGTGAAAATCGTACCTATTTTTAGTACCTTTTTTACAAAACATTGTGTGGCATTTTTTTATTATTTTATTGTACTTATACAATTAAACTAAACAGTCTTGACTGGCAGATAACATTTGCATTTTTGGTACTATTTTGTTTTACGCCAAGTACTTTTTGAAGGGTCTAGCCAAATCCATCCACGTAGATTTGGAAATTCCTTAACTAAAAGAGGCACAAAAAATGTAAATGTTGTTCACTAAAAAAAATAAGCGGATAGGTGTCTGGTACTTTTTTTAAAATTCAGTCCTTTTAGCGATCTAACGGGTAAATCCTGTATTTTTGGAACTTTTTTGTCACCCCATAACCCAATAAACATAGAAATAAAAGATTTATCACATTCGTCGCTTATCTAAAAAAAAAATACAAGTATTGATGAGGTAGTTTTTCGAAATTCGAACGTTTAAGGTGTAGAATCGTACTTATTTTTGGTACTTTTTTTAGAAAATTTTTTCCGATTCATTGACATATACACACGTATTAAATTAAGAGCTCCCACTTAAATATTGAAACTTTTAATACTGCAATGGGGAGAAAAAAGTATAAAAAAGGGAAAATACTAGATATAAAATTTCTTTCTCTTACTTTTCGTTTTGCGTGTGGTACTTTTTGAATTTTCTTTAATATTGAACTAAGAAACATAAAAACTTAAGTGCAGGACGTTTTGTAAATGAGAACCTATAAAATACAAAAACGTTGGTACTTTTTTGTTAAAACTAAAAAACATAAACTTTGGCACATAAATATGTCCGCATAAGAAAGGGAGACGCTTACAAAGTAGCGGCTTAAATGCTAGTGCTATAAAAAAATAAAAATTAGTAAAAATTGATCAATGAAAAATGTTGAAAATGTTGCTACTTTTATGTTTATCCGAGGACCTTATTGGTCCACAGTAAATCATCAAGTTTGAGATGAAAATAAAGTTAACCGCTCAACTATAAATCGCAAAATGACATTATGTCTTAAAAATAGTTACTGCGATTGATAACATTCACAGTTACTATTTTTAGGCAGAAATAGCCAGGAGATAGATTTTACGACGACTGGGGAAAATTGCTGGATGTAATCGAGTCGATCTATTGGGGTTTGTCATGGAAATGGTCCTGTTAATTCTTATGAGAGGACTGCACGGAGAGTATTTTTCTATCAATTGTCTACCATCAATCTTAACTCTACCTATCAATTCCTTTTCTACTTTTCTTCTCTCTTTCTTCGTCCTCTATATTGAAGGGATTAATCGCATTGGTCTGTGAGTGGAGGTGCGCCCTTGAACGCATAACCCTTGTTTATCGAACCTAACCAAGCCTAGCCTAGCCTAGCCTTACTGTGATCGATTTTCTTGTTTACAATTTGGCATAATATATTGATGTGTTAAGACTATAAAAAGCCCAAATCTCTACGTTACATTCTCTGATAACGTAACGATTTCGTCACTAATTCCTTTTTGCTATTTTATTCTAATTACCTAGCTTATTTTGATCACTTCTTTTTCCATTCATGATTTAAATTTCCTATATTTTGTTTACGGTATTTTACGATTTTTAATACATATTTCCAATAAAATATTAATAGAAACTCCCACATCAATGATCGCATTTGTACAATTAAAAAGTTAATCGTATACATAAATTTAATGACTGCTGACATAATCAATACCTTCGTAATTAAAATCTAAAACAATTTTAACACAGAATTAAAATTAATTTAAGTTATAGCAATAAATTAACATACAAATTAAATATATATTTCATTTTTATTAACAAAAAAAAAATAAAAAAACAACATCAACTCTTAATTATTTTAAACAACTAATTAGTATTTAATTTTTATTTCGCTTTCATTACAGATCATTTAACTCGTAACTGAAGTAGATTGGAGTGATATTTGTTCAAGTGACTGATTCAAAGTTGAAGTAATTTACACTCACGCACATCGCGAGCATCGGCGGAAATGTGCCGGTGGAATACAAAAATATGCACTGCAGCTGCGTAAATTTCAGCGTAGAAACGCGCGGTTAAAAAAACACGCACTAATTGTTCAATTTTGAGAGAAAAGTTTTGAAAAAAACCGTTTGCTTGTTATTTACCATTTTTCGGTTTTTGGCAAGATACAACAAGAAAATAATAATAATAATAAAAATTAGAAATTATTCACCTCTAAGTGAAACTTTTTGATGAACGGTGAAAATTAAAAGAAAAGAAAATTCATACGTGAGCAGGCGTCTTTGCCAACTAATTAAAACAAAATAACAAAACGATTTTCTACTCCAACAAACAACAAAAAAAAAACTACTTGACTAAATGTTTCGTATATAAATTATTAAAAAAAACCTAAATAAATTTATTTAAATAACAAATTATAACTCAAGCCCAAGAAATAATTAAAAAAAAAAAAAAAAAAAATCATTTGCTTTTCGTAGATACAGCAACATGTTCATTAATTTTTGTTGCATGCAGCCGTTCAAATGTTTTTCGAAAATATAGCAAAAGTTAATGCACTTCAACAGCCCCATCACAATCCAAATCAATAATAAAAATAATAATAATCAGAAGAAAAGAGCCAAACCAACAAGTAAAAGCTTAGTGAAATTTAATTTTTTTTTTTACGGAAAAAAAATTAAATCATTCTCACAGTTTTAACAAGCCAAAACGAAATTCCAATCAAATTATTAAATAATTTATTTGTTTTTTAATTAGTTTGAACACGCGAAAATGTATCGACCAAATTTCTATGAATCGACATGTTTGCGTTGTAATGAAACCGTTTATCAGGTGGATCGTGTAGGACCTTTAAAGGATTTTACCTTCTTCCATTCGGGTTGTTTTAAATGTGTACACTGCGGCACAAAATTAACACTAAAAACGTATTATAACAATCAGCATAAGCAGGATGATAAAGAGGTGAGTTTTAGTGCTAGAAATATTTGTAAATTTTATTTTAATAAGAAAAGTTTCGTAGTTCTAAAAGTTAATTATTTTAATTATCGTATGGCATTGGAACAAACAATAGTTGTTTAATATGTATTGCTAGAAATACAAAAGGAAGTAGTTAAACATATAAGAATAAGTTAAATATTTAAAACTTAATTTGTTAGCCAGAAGATAGCTGCTGGGCTTCTTTATCTCAGATAAATTCTCGGTAAGCCTGACCGATTGATAGACACTGCTGCAGTCACAGAAAGGAGTGTCTGCTGATCTCCATTTAAATAGTGTAGCTGCTTATCTGCCGTGGTTTGTGTGGATGCGGTTATGTCTGACCCAGGGTAGTCTAGTTAGATCAGATCCAGGTAGCATGCCTGTAAGATCATAAAATTGGAACAAGTCTTCAAGGAAGGAAAAGTTCCATTCGTATAATAAGCATAACAATCTTAATGTTCCAGGTCTGCAGTTGACTATACTAAACTAAGAGAACTAAGTGAAGTTTCTGTTTAATATATTTCGGGATCGAAAAAATTTTCTACGTGGTTTTAAATGATAGCCTTCTATCTAATGTCATCACTTCTTATTTTGGAGTTGGATTGTTGTTTATATATATATATAAATATTATATAAATATAAATATGTTCCCATTGGTTCCATAAGGAGCATAGGGCCTCAATAAATTTGTTGAATATAATCTTGTCTTGTGCCAACGGTTTAACTTCGCCCCAGGTTTTACCCATTCCGGCCACTTCTACGTCGATTTGCATTCTCCACATATGAGCTGGGTGTCCTCTTCTTCCTTGCGGGTTCCAGTCTATGGCATTTTCTGTGATGTCGTTCCTTGATCTTCTTAAAGTGTGGCCAATCCACTGCCACTTACGTCTTTTTATTTCTGTGGCCATGAGTTTATGGTTTGATTGTTCCCAAAGCCTGTTGTTGGACTCCACTCTGGCTCAGAATATTCACATTATCCTGCAAAGACATTAATTCACAAGCACATTAATTCACAAGCACTGGGATTTTCTGCATGTATCGAGAGGCAGCGTTCCATGTAGAGGAGAGTGGACTTGACATTTGTGTTAAATAATGTTAAGTTTGTGCGCTGAGAGGGTAAAGAAGAATTTCAAATAGGTCTTAATCGACCGAAAGTTTGTCGCACTTTCTGTATGCGGTTGTCAATGTCTTCACTTGATCCGCCATTTTTGGAAATTATGTTCCCAAGAAAACAACACTGGCTGACATCTTCCACTTGACTATTTCTTATTGTAAATAATTTTTGAGACGTCGCATTAACTCGCAGTTTTTTTAGTTTAAGCAGTGTTAATCTTAGGTTTAGCCGCATCAGTTGTTGTATTTGATTTGATGCAAGATCTGAGAAGCTGTGAGCTTATAGGCAAATATCATCTGCTTAATCAAGATCATTTAAACAACCATGCAGTCCCCAAGTAGCTGCTTTTCCGCTTAAATAGAAATGGTGATAAAACACAACTTCGGCGAGCACCGACTTCCACTTTAACCGTCCTGCTAAACGCTTTACCATGCTTAATTCGACAGCTGACATTGTTATAAAGGCTCCTTATAAGTTAAATAAGTTTAAGCGGGACGTTTTTCCATCGTAGTGCGCTCCAAATCACGCTGTGATTTCGAAATCGATAAAGAAAATATAGAGTGGTAGTCGCCATTCTACAGATTGCATTCACGATGACACGGAGACTGTTTATACAGTCGCTACACAGAAAGAAAAACACTCGGGATAAATCAAGTTTTTTAGGATTACTTTAAGTACGAGTCGTACTCAAAAATTCAAGTACGAATAACACACTTTAACGTACTCAAAACAATAATAAATGGGGTTACTTTCAAAAATCAATCCCGGAATTTCTTGAAATAAGTATAAAATTCTTTAATCAAGTACCAAAAAGATTAAACTTTTCGTTGAGAGTAAAATTATAAAATGCGGGTTTTAATCTCATAAAACTTATTAGTCTCATCCAGGGCTGCCAGACTTGGGGATTTATCCTCAAAGTTTGGGGATTTCATGCGAGCAAAAAGGACAAGGAAGTCATTTGGGGATTGGGGATTTAAAGATAAAATTCTGGGATTTTTTGGGGATTTTGCACATTCTTAATATATTTTCCCTTCTTTTATTATTTACGTAAATTTTTTGTTTCGTATATAAAATATGAAAAAAGTAGCAAAACTTTTATCAACAACTTATACGGTGTAAAGGGTCCTTATTAAGATTACCATTTTTTTTAAGTGTGTAAAAGGTACTTAATTAACTTATGTTATTTTTCCTGAGTGAGAATTTAAACAAAGAATCTAAAACCGTTGACATACAATTTTTTATTCAGATAATGTTGAAAATTATACATGGTTGCATTGTAGATTTCATTAAAAAAGCACGTTGCTTTGCAACTGACGCTTTGGAAGTTTTCCATAATTAAAAACGCAAAAAATATGGTTTAATACTACAAAAAATTTTATTACATCGGTTAATCGGTTAATCGACTGAAATTAACTTTAATCGTTAATTGATAAAAGCCAAAATTAATTAGCCGATCAGTTGATCAGGTAGTAATTAATCAGTTAACCGATTAACGGTTAACCGTATGAATACGCTAGTACAAACACTTTTGATACTTTAGCTTTATTTGAACTGGGCCAAGGCGAATTAACTACAGGTGGTGTCGAAACGGCATCTGATTTTGGCAGCTCGAGCTCATTTGTTTTGATTTGTTAGTGTTTTGCTAAGAATGGTTGACATTTTGAGCTAAAAGCACTAACAATAAAATGCAAAAAACCCTATGTTGTTTTTGGATTGTTGTAGTTCCGGCACCACCTGTAGTTGAATTCGCCTTGAACTGGGCCAAATTCGCCATATTTGCTTATTCTGTATAATAAAGTGTATAATTATTTTCCATTTATAATAATAATTATGGCTGTTTTCTATAATAACCGAGATAAAAATAAATTTACAAGGAAACGATTAAAAAAAATAAAATAAAAATCAAATATCGTTACAAAAAGAACAACTTTTACTCGTACAAAAACATAACCCATTTCCATTTCGATATGTAATTTTGAAAAAATGCCATCAAGGACAGTGAGAAGACGTCCACGATACAAATGTTTTTCCTAAACAGGCTTTAAACAGTGTAACTTTTTGTAATATTGGACACAAGTTACTTTTATGCAAACATAAATAACACAGCCAAATTTTGTTAGTATATTTCAATACATGACCAAGAATCTTTGTCTTGAAACAAAATTTTGCCACAAATTCTCACTAAATAAACATTAACAATCCTACAAAATCTTGTTGGAATACGTCTATCAATTAACTGTTGCTTTGGTAAAGAAAGAACTATGGATCCACATTTGACCGGGTCTCCAATATTATCATAAAATATATTTAAAAGTCCAATATAATTTATGAATTCAGTTAAAGAAAAGAGTAACTAAATTAAGGTCGAAACAAAAACATATTTATTTATAAGGTCGAAACAAAAATATATTTATTTGAAAAGAGTAACTCTTTATTTTTCTCAAAAGATCTTTGGCAATGAAGTGGTGTAGGGTATCATGCGGTAGGTTTTTATCGTTTATACTTTTTAATTTGTTTTCCTTCATGAAATGTTCAATCTCTTTTTAAGCAACTTCTAAGCTAATAAAAAGTGCAATATAGTCTGAGAAAAACAAATTCTTTTTTATATGCAACGACGATATAAAGTCACCAAATTTGTTGAAAAAAAATCGCAGCTTAAACGACTGCATAATATGTAGGTGAATTAGTTTTAACATTAAATGACTTTGAAACGTGAATGAATTTGTGTCGATGTCTGTAGGCTAAATAAGGTTGACTGACGTTTGATTAGACCTGTTAGCCGGCAACATGTCTAAAGTAGAAATACAAAAATAGGAACAAGAACAAAACAAAATGCAAGAAACAAAGGTGACTAGCGCAAAATATTAGTGGAGTAAATGATTAAAGGGGAGATATAATGACATCTAACGCTGATCTTTTTTATACCCTACTCCATCAAGATATTATGAATTTATGCAATAGTATGTAACTCATAGAAATAAACATTTTATAGTTTTCAACCTCCGATAGTTTTCTGAGCCGATTAGGCAATTAGCTGGCTGGATTTACCTGTGAGCCTTGTGAACAAAGTATTTAGAGGTTGCAATTTTAAAGATAATTTAATAAAGATTTAATTGGCTCAAAGACAAAACCTATTAAAAATGGTGAGAATTAGTCCATTAATTTGCCTTTAATAATGTTAGTATTTTAATCAGTGGGCCAAAATAAGCAGAACATTATTTAGCGTTCGGCCGACACACCCAGGAACGATATCTTTTTTTTAGTGTTTGTGTAGACGAACACAACCTTTAATACCGTTCGTAACTATTTTCAGTAAAGAGTCGAACATTATATAGTGTTCTGTTCTTCGGTAAGAACAGAAACAAAAATTATTAAAACTGGGGCTTATAATTCTTATTCGCTTAACAGTTTTATTTGTATAATATCTTTAGTTTTTGTAAAATCTTTGGATGAAGTTTCCTGACGATCTATCCTAAGCAACCAGTGAAATGCGCATAGGAATAGCTTATCCCATCAACAATAAATTTCAGTTTGTCAATGGTATAAAATGGAAAATGCGACGACCGCAGCACGAACAGCTTGTGTTTATTTTGCTAGCTTTTTATTTTGTTTTTTTTTTCGTATGAGTATTTTGTTTTTGTAAAAAATATTTTGTTTTTTTTTACCAGCCAAAAGGGCACTAGACACAACAGAAGCGTACGAGCATTAATGAACTGAACCGAACACAATGAAGCTTGTGGTTTAAAAAAACAGAATGGAATTAAATTTCTCATCTCTTTGTTGAGTTGGATAAGAACAGTATTATTTTTGTGTTCGAAAGATGACAAACAGGGAAACGTTATTTTTTTAATGATTTACTACACAAACACTATAAGCGTTTGTGGTTTCCACAAACCTACCGACCCGAACACTAAGGAGCGATATATAGTGTTTATTTTCGAACACTGAATTTAATAAAATTTAGCTCAAAAATGTTTTATTTTTACCGTAAACACAATTGGTATATGTTTGACCACATGCCTTTTTCAAGTGCGACTCCCGAAAATTGCTTTCACTATAAAATAAATCGTGTGTTAGAAATTTTGTTTAGGTAGATCCAAAACTGATCATAATCCCATATAGAACCCTGACTCAAAAATTACACTAAACTTAATAAATCTAATAAAATTCGACACAAATAGATGTGTCTGTCATAAGCTAAAAGGCCCAACTCCAATTTAAGAAAGTTTTTCAACTTAGTTTTTTGTTTCTATTTATACCCACACCACAATAGTGAAGAGGGTATAGGATTCTAATACTGTAATTTATAAGATACTGTATCTTGTTGTATTAGAAAAGCACCAAATAAATACAAATTATGCATTTGTGCTGAAGTTTGTAGCACCTTAAAATACCGATCGGTTCAGAATTACTTTCTAAATCGAATAAACGATGTCCGTCCGACTGGCTATCCATAAAATCAAATGATTGGCTGCGGTTTGCTTTCTTCACTTAGTTCTTCAGTCGCTTACAAGCTGGTGGAATGTTGCTGCTAAGTCCTCAGCCCACTCGGCGTGTCAGTCACTGAATTCCCATTTTCATCTTTACTCAAAGTTATGTCAGTAGATGAGTCTTGGGATGATTAACCGGTTGGTAGAATTTTCTGGCTTTGTTTCTGTTTTTATAAACCTCAATCTCCTCGCATTGCCATTTTTTATTTCTCTTTTCTTTCTTCGGAAAAGATGATTTTCTCCCTCCTCAACTCTCGGTATCAAATAGTTCGCGTTGCCATATGCGCGAGTGTCGCACTATATGCCACTTACTTAGCTTCAGCGATGACTTTCTACTCCTCATCATACCATATTGGTTCCTTTCTAACCGCTTCCGGTACCCAATTTCTAATTGACAAAATCGAACAAATTTGTGAATATTTGTCTCTTTTTAAAGAAATAGCTACACAGTGTTTTTAACAACAAAAATATTTGGCTACACTTACAATTCTATTTGTACGAGTAGGTATTGACCAGTACAAAAATATTATTTAATAAAAAAGACAGTAAAGCAATATTGCAAAACTATTTAAGGTAAAACAGGAAAAGATAAGAAAAAATACAAACCTCAATAAAAAAACAAGTAAGAGTGCTATATTAGGCTATGTCGAATCTTATATACCCTTCACCATGGTTTGAAAAGAACAGAAGTTTATATATTTATCTAAATATATGTATATATACATGTATATTTATATTATATATATCGTTAGGTTTTTTTTGTTTGCACATGTTTGCGTGGTATTAAATACTTATATTAAAAGTTTAATTAATATATAGCAAGTTTTTTTTGATCGAATTTCAGTATTTGGTCATTACTCGGCCATTTTGTAACCGATTCGACACATTTTTATACCGACATCTTAAAAAATAAAATTACCTCTTTTGGCGAGTTTTTAAGTAGCAAAAAAACACAAACATTCCTAGCTTCTATTTGTTAAAATTATTTCGTTTAATAGATGAAATAATAAAGAAGGGTGATAACGAAAATCATATTGGGCATTATGCTAGTATATGTAAACAAATGCGAAGGGGGGGAAAGAAGAGACGACAACCGGACTTGAACTTCGCTTTTCATAAGGACCCAGAATAAATATACTTTGTAGGGTGTAAAACCTTCGGTGAAGGGTATAAAAAACAAACTTAATTATAAAAAGAGTAATTTTTTGGATTTCAGTATTTTGGTCATAACTCTGCTATTTCTTAACCGATTTGACAGATTTATATACCGACGTGTTAAAGAAGAAATTTGCCAGTAATTGTGGTTATAAAACTTGGACTCGGGAAGATCTATGGTTCCCGAAAATGGATATTTTTCAATAAAAATTTATATTTTGGTCATAACCTCTTGGTATCAGAAAATATTTTTCGGAAAATATTTTCTACTAAAAATTTCCGATCTTTTGATATATAAGGCGTAACCATAGGTCATATTATAGTCAAAAAATTCAGGTTTTTATACAATTTTTGATATTTTTTGTATGGGAGGTACCACGCCCACTTCTCCAATCCCGCCTACATTTTGTGGGATGGTGTGTATTTATAAACTAAATGTTTGTACCTAACTTGGAAACTTTGGCTCTTGCCGTTCTCCAGATATACAGAAAAAAGTAATAAAAATACAACAATAACAAGGGATTTTTGGGAAAAATTAGAGGCAGTCGTGGTTTTTTGGTCGTATCTCAGCCATTTGTGGATCGATCTTGCTGAATTTCAATAGCAAGAAATGTTGGACTATATGTAACATAAATGTAAAAGAACCTAGCCGATATCATGTCTGGAGTCTCCGGAAAACACATATCAAACGTAAGACGGACGGACATCGTTAAATCAACTTCTCTCCTCATAAGGACCCAGAATATATATACTTTATATGGTCTAAGACTACTATTGTAGAAATTACAAATGGAATGACAAACTTATATATACCCATTTCCACCTGTGGTGAAGGGTATAAAAATAGTAATTGTTAAGAAATATCGTTTTTTTCAACAAGAACTTTGTTTTCTAAGACAAAATAAAACAAAAAATTAAGATAAAGATGACTAAAATTTGTATTGTACGACACCCTGCCGGGAAGTTATACAACTTTGTTTTGCCGCCGTTTTGGTAAACATTAGTCTTCACAGTTCATATTTGGCAGTCGTGAAGTAGGCACGTGGCAAATTTATAATGGAAAAATATTCGATAAGCCAACGTGTTTTAATCGTTAACACATTTCATCAAAATCAATCATCGATTACTGTGACGATGAGAAAGTTACGTGAAATTTTTGGCAGAAACAACGTTCCAACAAAACGCACTATTTATCGTGTAGTGAACGATTTCGAAGAAAGAGGGTCTGTAGGTGATGGGCCCAAGCATGGGCGGAACGGTAGCTGTGAATGGGGAACGATATCGTGATATGATTGAAAACTTTTAAACACCACAACTGCATGCTTTGGGCTTGATTAACATGTGGTATCAACAAGACGGTGCCATATCGCATACAGCCAGGATTACAATGGAATTACTTCGAGTAGTATACCTTCCCGGCAGACACCCGTTATTACGAAGAGAAAAGTTCGGCAATTATGAATGAAAAATATTATAGGGCAAATGTTCACCACGAGCACGCTGCCAGATGTCGATTCTTTCATCAGAGTTTTTAATCACTTTTTGGCAAAATGGCGGATCTATTTCGTTAATCACATCACGGATTTCGAGTTTGAAGACTGCAATCGATTCGATTGGCTACGTATAGACTCTGTCCTTAACTTAGCCCCACAAAAAATAATCCAGTGGTGTTAAATCACACGATCTGGTCGGCCACTTAACAGCTGATGTTCGTGAAATTATGCGATCAGGAAATTTGGTTTGCAATAATGTGATCGTTTCATTGGCTGTGTGAATGTAACTTTTACAGAACCATCATTTTCATAGTGGATTTTAATTTTTTTTATGCGATTATTCGAGCGAAATTAAATTCATTGTAACAATTGCTAACGCATTTACTATGAATACTTCAAAAAAACTAAATGTCAAAACTATCATGTTTTTGGTGTTGCAACAATTAAAAAACAAAGTTCTTGTTGAAAAACCCTTTACTTAATTTAACTGAAAATAATGGTCAAAGAAAATTTATGAAATATTTTATTCTTCTCTCTACTTCATGTTTTAGGTATATTGCCATTCACATGTACCAAAGAGTGGACCTGGTCACTTGGATAACACATCTGTGGGTATAAGACAAGCTTTAAATGCTCCACGCACAAATAAATTTGTTAATGAACAAATACGTGGTGCCCGTTCCGAAGTCGATGGTGAGATTTCTTTTTTTATTAATTTATTTTAATTGATCATTAGTGAAGTTTTGAAACTAAAAAGAATTCGAGTTAAAAGCTTAAAATGTTCACAAAAGTTTTTTTTTTTTTTTGCTCTTTTAAGATTTTAACAATTGAGTTGAACTTGTTGTTTAGTAAATTTGTTTAACTTATTTCTTAAATAATTTCTTATTTTATGTTTTAAAGGAAGTTTCGGTTCAAGACAATCAACACCAAATGGTTATGGCAGTCGTGAGGTTAGTTCGCCATCACAGAATGATTCCGATTACAAATATGGACGTTTCGATGCAAGTGCGCTGCACATTGCACATGCTCTTAAACAGACAGAAATACAAAAGGCCTACAACAAGGCGAGAGAAAAACCAATTGATTTCTATTTGGTAAGTGAAATTTATTTTAATGCTTTTTTTTATTCTTTAAGACAAAAAAATAGATATTTCGAGAAATGCTTGTGCCTTAAGTCTTTTGCTCTCCTAGTGATGCTTTTGTTGGAAAGATTTTTTTTAAATATATATTTGTTCACTTGTTCATGAAGAAGATTGTCGCATCAGGCGGAATGTGTTTTATGTTGGTTCCTTTTGAGTAGTGGAGTATATTTAATTAAGACCGTTCGTAAGTTAATTGAAAAAAGTTTTCTAAAAACCCTGTTTATACGGGTTAGACAGGGTAGGGTATATGGTAGGGTTAGACTATGTACACGCATATAAATATAATTATTTATTTAAGGGTCAACAAACCTTTAATTTCTTAAGGGGAAGTGCAATATATATGTACGTATACTTAGGTATTTATTGGGTAAATAAAAACACTTTGATTTTTAGGTTAAGTTCACTGGGTAGGTATCTGTATTTATTTATTTTATATTTTCAGTTTACTTTAAGTTTATTTACTTTACTTTAGTCTTTTTTTTTCTTTTCAGTTTTGGGGATGGGGTTAACAAATTTTAAAGGTTTTACAGTATTTCACTTTAGGAAAAATTTAATAACTTTTATTTATAACTTTTAAATTATTCTCTAATTTACACGATAAGGCTTGTAGCGCACGGTTTGTTGTTCTCTTCGCAAGATATACTTTTCGAATAACAACAAACAGGATGAAAACAAAAGCAATGGATGTTAATTGTAGGTGGTGATTGACATCTAGGATGGGATGGTTTAATTGTTCACTGATGTGAACAAACCCCAAATAGAACTAGGACCAAGTCGTTAAATATTTCAAAAAAAGTCTGCAAAATTTTTTAATTGAAATTCAGCCAAATTGGTCTAATAATAATTTAGATATGAGCCAAGACTCCTCTAATCTTTTACACAAGACTTAAATTTAAGAAGCTCGTAAATAATTTCTGGACTTTGTTTTGGTAATTCTAGATTTCATAAGCTAAAGAAATGTTTTGATATATTTCACAGTTTTTTAAGTTTATTTATATGCAAAGTAATTGTGATAAAAGAGAAAGATGAGTCTTTTTTGCCTCTATAAAGGACATTATGCTGTGTTTTGTGGTGGGCCTACAGAATGTTCTCTTGGTAATGGGAACTTTCCATAGAGAACAAATAAACTAAACTAAAGCCTATAGTACACGGAATGTAAAAAGCCACATGCGCATGTGATTCTGACGTAATTTTTTCGTCATCACACAACACGAACTTGCTGTTGTGGCTTTTTAGTGACGTCAAAATTACGTTAGAACAACATGCGCATGTGGCTTTTTACGTTCCGATTACTATAGGCTTAAGCTGACTTTTGTAAAAAAAAACGATATCTTAACATTATCATCATCATTATAACTTTAATCTTTGATTGAGGTTGTTCCCAAAATGGCTGGAATCATTCATTTGAACAAGACTGTCATACTCTCAAGTTCGGCCGTACAAATCCCTTGCTATTTTAGGAAGACCTTAAGCGAAGCAACGACAATCGCATTGACGTCCAAATCAATTTAAGATTCCGACGATCAAGAAAATAACGAAGTAGCTTAGATAAAGGGCGTTTGTACAAGCATTATATAGAAAATGTATTTTAGGACAGTTAAGCTCAAAATTGTAAAATTTAGGAAGCCGGAAATAGGATTTGGCACAGAAGTGTTCCGGCCTTACCTTACGTTTTCTTAAACGCTAAGTAGACACGGTATGCCTACTTACACCCTACGTTTGGATACCTAACAACAGATGGGATTTGCCAGAATGATTCTCCTCCCGGGATGTCGGTGTAACATCCTCCGAGGCATAATCAATTACAGCCAATATTTGGGAGACGGCTAAAATTCTAATTGACAGATAGCAAGAGATCTCTTGCGATCGCGGCTGACCAGAAATCCTATCTGGTACCACGGGAGTTAGTAGATCCCGGCGGCACGATAGCGGACTTTTGAGACCTCCGTTAGTATGCTCCTTACGGAAAATGTTTTCTGTCTTGCAGAAAGATAGCCTTAGCGAAAGTTTTGCTTTTCCATTGAAAAGCTACTTTTGGGAATTACGTGGTATTTGTGGTTAACAACTAGGGTATTCAACCGATTAATCGCTGTTCGATTAATCGATTAGTTTTGAGCGAATAACATTTCGAATAATTTTTGGTCTTCTTTTAAACTTCTAAACTAGACAAAATGAAAATTATTCGATTAACCTAATAATACTAAATTGTTCTATTATTATTCTATTAAATTTTTACCTCAAATAATTATTCCCGCGATTAATCGATAAATATAAAACATCAATTAATTGAATACCCTATTTACTACCCAAAGTCCTGTGAAGGATTACCATAAAAAGCCCACTAACGGAGTGATTTTTCACCACTTGTGGGGAAGTTCGGTATAGGCTGGTAGCATTTTTCCAAATGCAACGGTTGTTAGGTAGCTCCAGCTCCTAAACAAGGGAAGGTAATGGTCTAGCCGGGTTGTGCGCACAAATTTCTACCTGGGTGTGTTAGTTGCACTCTCACTCGGAGGCTGTTGGTAAAAGCATTGTTTGTCACGCAGTGGTTAATATCCACCACGGAGAAGGCGCTAGGGCAGATGTTAATGTAAATCTTTTTCACAGCTCTCAGAAGTTATTGAATAGCAAAAGCACTGAGCACAGAAAAAAATAATTTTCATATTTGAATTCGAAAATCGCATATTTCATTACAAAAATTTTTGAATTTTCTGCGATGACGATTTTTGCGGTATTGATAAAAAAATTTGTTGGTATACTTGTTGAATTTTTAGTCAATAACCAAGTTTATTGAGTCAATAAAAAAAGTTGTTGCCCAAAATAATGTTTTTCAACAAAATGTTAACGTGATTTATTAAAATAAAATGTTGAAAATGTTGAATAAATCAAACAAAATGTTTATCGATGTTTAAGTAGTTCAACAAAATAACCACAATACTAATTATTGTTTATCGAATCTTTAATAATTTATTAATTATGATGTGCTAAATTCCTAATTTGTATTCTTTGATAAAAAGGCTTTGGAAAAACTAAAGATATTATTCAACTAAAACTGTAAAGCAAATGACAATTATTAGTTAAAAAATGGATAAAAGTTGTAAAAATACTGTCTTTACTTTGATTCAAATATTTTTTTTATTGAATATGAAGAAATATTTAATTACATATTTCATTACTAAATATGTTTTACTAGCATAAACCCGCTACTTCGTTAGCGTCTCCTTTTTCATCGCGGACATATTTTCATGCCAAGGTTTATTTTTGTAGGTTTAAACTTGTTTAAATTCTAGCATTTAACCCGCTACTTTAGTAGAACCAAAAAGCTTAAGAAAAATATCAAATTTCCCGTATTTCCTTTTTTGGGTACTTAATTTTTTCCCAATTAAAGCATCAAAAATTTCAGTATTGTAGTGGCAGCCCATAATTTTGTATGAATAAGTCAATGAGTACCAAAAATAGTTACGTTTTTCACCCCTTTAATGTTCGAATTTCGAAAAAATACCAAATTCGTATACGTATTTTTTTTTGATAAGTTTCGAATGTGGTATTAATTTTGTTTCTATGTTTATTGGTTCAAAAAATAGATGGGGTGGCAAAAAAGTACTAAAATTCCGATTTTACCCTTTTCCTCCCTAATAGGGCCGAATTTCAAAAAAGTACCAGACACCTGTCTGCTTATTTTTGCAAAGAACAACGATAAGTATTACATTTATTTTGCATCTCTTTTAGTTTTGGAGATATAAGGTTACCGAATTTTCCCGTTTTTACCTTTTTTTACCCCCTAAACATTCGAATTTCGAAAAATCCCGTCTTAGTGGATCGATTTGGGGAGTGACCAATCGCTAGCCCAAATTTCTAGGGTCAGCGGTTTGGGCTGGGCGATGATGAATGAGTCAGTCACTCACGCAACTCTTTAATATATATAGATTAAGTGTAATTTTGATAAATTTTTTCATTGAATCAAATAGAAAATTTGTTGACATAAAATATTTTTTTTAACCAAACTGTATTGTTTAAAATTTTCTTGAAATTTTTTTCTGTGAGGGACATCTATCAGCGAACCGAAAGCCACATACAATTAAGCCGACATTTTTGAGATCTCATTCCACGTATTTCAGGTTTTAAACAACTGATCCCCGATCTCGTACATTTACTGCAAAATCGTCATAACTCAAAAATATTTGTTGTACATACACCGACTTTAAGGTTTAAAATTTACACACAACATAATCAAACACGAAAATTGTTTTCTTATGTCAAGAGCTGCATTAGTGATATTAAGTAAAATCTTGCGATTTTTGGCTAACGACGTTGTTGCAGAAAGTAAGCGATATAATCACCCCTATCGTGAATAATTTTTTCCTCGTAATTTTTCCCCTTTTCACATATTTGCGATCATGAACAACTCCCATGAAGAAAAGGTAATTCAAATGAGAATAATAACGTGAAAAAATGTTCACGGGAAAAAATTCCCATCATCGTCAAAAGATTTTTCCCTTGTAATATGTTCACATTTCCCTTAGATTTTTTCACTTTATTTTTGCTAGGGAACAGAACATGTATGTAAGTAGTTCCTTCTTTAAATCGAATATCAAGGGCTATTTCCGTTAATAAGACACAAACCGATATATTGGTCAACAAAATGTAAAACAACAGGTCGATTACCTCTGGATTTGTGAAGCTTTCGAAGGCAGAATTTTGGAAAATATTATACTACATAAAATTAAAAAAGGGCAAAAAACTAACGTTGTAATCAAACTATTCCTCCAATACTAAATATTTTGCTTAATTATTTAAATTTTTCTTTAAAATATATACGTGTATATTTTGAACAAAAGTTTCATTGATTTTTAATTTTTTTAATCTTTGTTCTTTTTCACATTCACTGGAACTGATAGCGTGAAAAATTTTTCACATGAGATTCACGATTGCTTTTTTCTCTTCGAGGGGAATGAAAATTTCATGGGAACAAAAATTCCACATAGGGGTGAATAACCACGATTGAAACAAACTTAAGGAAATTTCAAAATTCAGTTTTCAATTCCCCCACATAAATTATTTGTAATTATTTCTTGAGGCTTTTAATTTTGAAGCATCAAACACTAATCTATTATATTTTTTTCTAATAAAATTTACTTGTAAATTTGTTTAAAACTGTTATTTCAATTTTAAGTAATTTTCAACGCATATTCAAATGCAAAAAATATTTATTGTTGTGTAACGAAATTACAAGTTTTTCATGATTTCTTACAAATATATTTGTTCTCTAAACAAACATAATTGTTGTTAAGTATACTTTATTTTTATTGCACACTCACATGCAATATAATTATTTAATTTTTAGTTTTTTTTTTTTTTTTGTTATTTATACACTTTAACAAGAACTGCAATGAAATTATGGATTTTTCTCTTTAAAATTGTTCTTGTTTCACACTTGTTTTTGTTTCCCTCTTAAGACTTAAAATTGAAATGGTCAAGTAAAGTTTTATTTTTTTTTTTTATTAAAACTTAAACAATTTGTTTGTTTTTTTTTTACAACTAAAACATTGTCTTAATGTTATAAATTAAGATATTATTCAGTGCAGAACATCCGATTTAAAGTATACAAAAAAAGAAGTCGAAAAAAGAGAAGAAGTAGAAAAGATAAAGATACGAAAAACAAGAGCTAAGCCATCAACAAACCAAGCAACCGACCAACTAACCAAAATGTACTTAAAGACCATTTAACTGCAATAAGTAACAGTATTGTTAATGTTTGTGAGTTTATAAACAACAACAACAATTTAACAATGCATTAGTGCAGTTAAGAAAAGAGTTAACAAGCTTCTCCATAAGTAGCAAGTCGACTTCAACATACCCTATAAATTTCTTCTAAAGATTTTATTTCCAACAATTTTAGAGAATACAATAACATATTATTAACGTACTTATAATGATTTGCACAATCTTTTATTGCACAGTGGGAAAAAGATTTATATGGATTCTTACCTTACAGCCAGTGATGCTATACACTTTTTTTACCTACGCCTAAAAATGTCTTTAAAAAATCCCTACAATTTTAATTTTAAAATATGTCAATACAAATAAAACCATTTGTATTAATGTATATAATTTTATTTAAAGTTGTTTCCAGCAAGAATTTGGGTGATCATTTTTTGTAAAAATCACCTAAATGTGTCTTCTCAGATCACTTTTGACGGTTAAAAACTGATGTATCACTTAAGCGATTGGAAAAGGATTCATATAGAATTCATTGCCGAAGAAATAAAAAGATTGGCTTAAAAAGAAGCCCAAAAATTATTGTCAATTAATGAAAATAAATAAAATTGCGAATGGTTTTTTCTTTTCGAAAGCTTTTGTTTGCTTCAAAATAAAAGTTTTGCAAATAATCAAATGCCATAATGCTGCTGCTTTTTTCGGAGAAAACATTAAAAACAAGACGATCAGAAAATTATTTAAAATATAATCAAAACCTAATATTTAATTTACAATTGAAAAATTACAAGAAAAATACTCACCAATAATTTAAAAAATTTAAGGTGATTCATCGGTAGGGTACCATTTTCTCACAACAAAAGTATCATTTATGATCGAAAAATTAGCTCATATGAGTTTATTTCGCTCATTACTATTTCGACTTTACTCCAAAACTTTTTGATGCCCATCATATACAAATTATCTATTTCAAGCGCAGTAAAATTAAGTTCAAAAGAAATCCATTCTTGTTAAAGAGATTTTTACAAATTAAAGTTAAAATCAAAGGTGAATAGACGGCAAGCGATGACTGAAAGAAATTTAGCAATTTTTAATGTTGCCGTGTTAACAATTTTATTAGTATACTATCACAAATCGGAAAAAATTGCCAAATGTATACAGTTAAGCACTATTACTAAAAAGTTCCTACATTTGAATGATTTCAAAAAATCTGTCTTTTTTCCCAACGGCCTTTTTTTAATAGAAAATCCCTACAAATAGGGATTTTTCCCTGCTTATAACATCACTGCTTACCGCCTATGGATCTTATCCACTTGCGTGACAAGCTATGCGTTTACCAAACGACAGTAACCACTACACACCGGTAGCTCTTTAAGTGTAAAATCCGGCACAATTTTACACTTGCCCCTTGTTTAGCAGGTGAAGCTATCTAACCTCTGCTGCTTTAGGAATATCCAGCCGCATTTGTTGAATAGCAATAACACCTAAGTATGATCCATCCTCGAACTTTTGCAAGTGAAAGCTCTAATGTAATACAGGAACTTCTTTCCCGCGTTTTTGAGCTTAAGCCAATGCCACTACGTGATCTCCAACGCACTCAACCTTACTTCACCACCGGTACCTTAACGTTTTGCTCTCAGCAGCTACTAACCCCCTCACACAAAAGAAAGTTAAATTTCACATTAGTGAAACAACACATGAAGGCCTTCAAAAATTTATGGGCTTAATGTGTTGGTTAACTAATGTGAACTTTAACTTTTTTGCATAAGGGCGAAAGTGTTTACCACTTCCACAAACGCACTCCACTCTTCAATATCGGTACATAAACTTATCCCCACTTCACAAAATCGATGACTTAAAACGGTCCCTCGTCACTTCATTCCATTTACTTCTAATTCCTCAGCCCACAACCACCGCTCTCTATCCAAGAGCCTCACAACTTTAGATCCCCGTTCTTGCAGGAGCATCACAAGATTAACCCAAAAGTTACAACAAGATTTATCACTAGGGATGCGATTTAATGCAAATGCATGTTTTTTGTCGGTAGTCTAAGAAAGATGTCGAATCATTAAATTTGCGTTAAAATGGCATCGATTTGTTTTTGCATATTTTTGCATGCTTTGGCGAAAATGCATATTTTTGCATTTTTGGGTTTTAAAAGCATATTTTTACACAAAAAAAAACATTCCAAAAAAATTTTAAAATAATATAAAACTTTTTCGGAGCACAGAAAAAAATTTTACACCAGTAAAATCATTAATCAAAAATAAAATCAGTTTTAATTAAAAATTTTATCAAGTAAAATAAACGTTTAATCAAGTGAATTAAACGTTTAATCAAGTGAATTAAACATTTAATTGATATTATTAATTGGTTTACTGGTGCAAATTAATATTGTCTATTAAACGACCCATGGTGGAAATACTATTTTATCTAATTTCCTGTTAATAATGAACTAAAAGATAATTTTATATTTTTTTTACATTTTATGTATTTAAATAAAAAAACGTTGCTCAAAAACTCAAAAAAAAAAATCGTTGAAAGTATTGTTTAGTATTGACCACCCAAAAAAAGCATTGAGCTTTATTAAGTATTTAAATGTAGTAGAATTCGGCCGCTCTAGTGTTTAAAGATGTCATTTAACGTTAAAAATTAAAAGTTTGACATTTTTAACCATGATCTTTTTTAGAACGCTTTGTCATTTGAGTACAACTTGTGTTGATTACAGTGACTTAAAAAATATTTGTAAACATTTTCGTGTCATGATTTTTAACGACTTCGGACATGATTTATGAAAACAAAGCCCCATTCTTTGGTCACTGTCAAATTCTTATACACTGAATTTTAACGTGGCCTCAGTTCGTTCCGTGGCGAATGTCGTTTTACATTAAGCCTATAGTACACGGAATGTAAAAAGTGACATGCGCATGTGGTTCTGACGTAATTTTGTCGTCATCACACAACACAAACTTGCTATTGTGGCTTTGTAGTGACGTCCAAATAACGTCATACCCACATGCACATGTGGCTTATTACATTCCGTGTACTATAGGCTTTAGTTATTGCGCAAGGAAACATTGATGCTGCGCTTAAACTGATAAATCTTTGCCGTTGTTCAAAAAGGTCGTAAGTACGTAAGTAAGTAAGTAAAAAAACGCATTTTAAGTTTTTGATTCGATTTAATTAAATTGTTTTCGCTTTCGTTTGGTTTCAGTAACTTAAGTCTAGCTCAACTGCTTCTAAACGTAATCACCTGTTCTTTAGGAAAAAAAGTCTATGAAATACACCAAATAATTAATTTTCAATTTAACATTATGGAAAACAACAATTTCTGACTTAAGCTCTTTTTGCCTAACGCAAAGAAATATTGTCAGAAATGCATCAATAGATTATCTGCCAGGCCCACAATCTCGACAAGAACATTTCTTTCGCATATTTATATTGAAAACAATAATAAAAAAACAAGGTTGGTTTTTGTTTTCAGTATAAATATACGAAAGAAATGTTCTTGTCGACATCGTGGGCCAAGCTGTATATGTATATGATTGTTTGTTTAGCTGTCGTAATGGTGATCGTGTCAATTGCAGCAAAATATTTTTTTACAGCCTTTACCTAAACAAGAGCGGAAAGCGTTCTCTAGCTGTCAAAAATTCTCATGCCCATACAATTTGAAATAACACGGCGGCAGCGCTTTGCTATTGGCAAATTTGATTTTGACAGCACGGTTAAGCTACGGTCACACTTATTAAATATTTGATCAAATAAGCGTAACCCCTACTTTTGTTAATAGTTAGTGAGATTTAAAATGGTCTTAATATTACAAAATAAACCAATTATACTACAAGACATAGCAAAAAACAGTTTTTTGTTAGATGTGGTATTTTAATCAAAATAAATATTGAAATTAAGCGAAATGATTTTTTAGTTTGGTTGTTGGTCCCGTTTTGTTCGTCAAATATTTGATAAGTCTGACCGAAGCTTTAGTTGCAAAAACCAAAAAATGTAAACAAAAAAAAAGAAAGAGAAAGAAATAAGCAAGAAAAAGTATATGTGTAATAAAACTTATTTTTTTAACCTTAATATTTTGTTTTTTTATACCCTTCACCGAAGGTAAAAGGCTATATTAGTTTGTCATTCCGTTTGTTACAATATTCTTTTTCGTCAGTTTACATCATCTATAAATTATATCACAGTGTTTTGCATAGGTGGACAACGCAACACAAAACATAAAATATTAAAATAGATGTATGTAAATTTAAAAAATGATCACAGAAAATTTATCCTGTTTTGATCACAGTTGTTATTATTATTAAAATATTGCATTGGTGTAGTTTGCATTTGTATTGTCTTTGTCTTCTTTTGTGTTTATTGCACTTGTCGATTTTTGTTATCAATACACAACATCCAACAAAATGTGGTCGGAATTGGAGAAGTGGCACAAACTATATTTATTTATATCTAAACAACGGTATATATATATATAACTTATAAGCTGCGAAACCATAAATATGCAATTGCATGGTTTTCCTTGTGCGACCAGTGAAGGTAGAAACAGAATATTTATCCGTTTTAGAGCTTTTTACAAATTTTGGCATCGAATTGTTAGTGCATATTTTTGCATATTTTATTGTTTGCAGCATTTTTTGCATAATTTAGTAATAATAGCTTTTTTGAAGCATTTTTTAAGTTTATAGCGCATGTTTTGCCTTTTTGAGGCATGTTTTGATACATGTTTAATTTTTTTAGATGCCTACAAAAGCTTTCGAAGCAAATGAAAAAACAAAACAATTTTATTTTTTTTTTTACTCTAAAATCGTAAGACAAAGCAGGTTGTCATTTAAGATAAATGTTATTTTTAACTTTAAAAATTTTATAATATATATATATATATATATATATATGTATATAAAATCTGGACCAATCTTTTAGTGTACCGATCTTCTCAGAATCACTTTTTTAAGTGATCTAACGATGTCCATCTGTCCGTTTGGCTAGTTGTCTGTCTATGTTAACCTTGTGCGCAAAGTACAAGTTGCATGCAACTTATCTTGTAGGTAATTTGATCAAATTTGGTAAATACATTTTAAATGTACATAAGACGACGTCTATGTAAATAGTGAGAATTGGTCGATAATTTCACATATTTCCTCTTTGTGTTCGTAAATCATCTTATTATGTTGGTATCTAGATTGAATTCTCCCCAAAAATATTTCACTGCAAATTAAATTCCTTTCGAACGGGCTTACAATTGAAAAAATCTCCTATCTATAAATAGCTTTAACTTCCTATTAAATGTTAACATTAATAAACAATTTAGCAGCCATCCCTAAAATCTCTTCAAGACAAAAACTTTCATATGGATGTTATTACAGTATTCCACGGATAATTACCTCGCCAAAAATGCCAATATTTTTGGGTAATTATGCGGGGTAAGCATTTAAACGAATACGCTTAAATACCACAGTGAGGTAATTAAACGTATTTATTTACAAGATACCTTAACTTTGATGTATGAAAAAAAGTTGACAGGAATTTTTACATGTATCAGCTAAATCTAAAGAGATAACAATAAAAAGCAATGGGATTGCTGTATTTTTAACTGTAATGCTTTTTGAGAAGTTTTGTCATATCCTACTAACAAAAGCGTACTCATACATATTTACAAACTTATGATCAGGGAAACCGTAAATACGGAATTGCATGGTTTTTCTTGTGCGACCAATGAAGACAGCAACAATATATTTATCCGTTTAGAGCTTGTTATGAATTTTGGTATTGATCTGTTTGTGAATAATTTGCATATTTTAGCTATTGCTGCATTTTTATTGCATATATCACGTTTTTAAAGCATATTTTTATACATGGTTAGCAAATAAAAAAAATTCCTTAAAATTCTGGTTAACAGATGAATTTTCTGTTGCTTTAATTTTGCCATCTACATTTAATTTTCAGTCTACAATTGCAAGTCAAAGAAAGTTTTTGTGAACATAAATGTTTTTCGACACTTTTAATTTTTATTTATATGCAAAAATTAAGAAAAAGCCATTATATAAATGCTTGCTAATACATTGAAATTTTAACGCATCGTATAGTAAACCGATCGAATCAGAGACACTTTTTAATGTGATCTTTTCGTGTCCGTCCGTCCATCTGGCTGGTCCTCTGTCCATGTAAACCTTGTGCGGAAAGTAAAAGTAGCAGTTATTAGATAATTTGATAAAATTTGGTAAATAAGTTTTAATTGTCATAAGAACGAAACCTACGTAAATTATGAGAATCGGTCTATAATATCACATAGTCCCCATGCAAACTTCTTTCTTTTTGTCCATAAACTATTTAATCATGTTCGCATTAAGATTAAATTTGGCCCAAAATATGTTACAGCAAATTAACTATTGTTGAATCGGTGCAGATTTAAACATACAGCTTTCATTCAAATTTTAATCCCTAAGATATTCAAGCTATTTTATCCTTTTAAATGTTTATGTAATTTAAAATTTAGCGACCTTTCCTTATATCCCTTTAAAACAAAATATCTCACATATTTGGTGTTTCTAGATATTAGTCAGCACCTCATAACGTAACTTTATTCTGGTGAGCACAGAATACATTTTATTTTAATGCAAATATGAAATTGTGGAAAATTTTGCTTTCAAATAAGCCATATTTTGTTACTATTGTGTTACTTGCTGTGTTGTTGTCAAATAGTACTGAGGCAATTAAACGAGTGAAATTTAGGTGTAATTTTGTTTTTGGATTTTATTTTTTAAGGCAATTACCCGAATTGGGTAATTAAGCGTAAGGCAATTAAACGTGGATTTTTGTTTCAAAAATGGAAGAAAAAAAACGGGGATTTAAAACTCAAGGTAAATAACCGAGAAAGGCATTTAAGCGTGGGGTAATTAACCGGGTTATACTGTATCTAGATAATATTCGTTTCCTAATAGGGTAAAACCTCGAAAATTATTCTGCAAATACTATGGTGTTTGGGATTTGTTTTTATTAATTGGAACTGTTATGTAATTTTTTAATATTTTGTTTTTAAATAAGCAATTTTTGATTGTTTTGTGGCATATTTTAAACAATTTTCCGGGCATATTTTCAAGTTTTATCTGCATATTTAATGCGCATAAAACGCATTTTTAGAGCATATTTTTGGTTTCTCTGCTTATAAGATTCGGCATAGCCGAATATAGCACTCTTACTTGTCTTTTTTTTATCTACAAAGCACAATACACAAATCACAAACATTAGTATTGTAATATACAGGGAAACCAGAAATATGCTTTCCTTATGCAGCATGTTTTTGCATAAAAATAAGGTGCAATCTCGAAAACTCGTCTTTAAATACTGTGTTGTACCTATGAGGTTTGCCGATTATTTTTTATTGCTTGTTTTTTTTTAAATGCAAATATTATTGAATATTTTGTTTTTAAATAAACGATTTTTTTTTTTTTTTTTTTTTTGTTGGAGTATATTTCTGGTTTCCCTGGTAATAAATTTTATTGTTAAAATAATACGGTTTGTTACATTTAGTTTTTTGCTAACGCCGTTTTAATCATTTATCACAATCAAAAACCATATTTTGGATGTACTTTAATCGGAGTGAAAAAATTGTTACGAATATTTATTTCAGCGCATCTAGTAGTACATCGTCATCATGGAGAATACTTCCAAAAAGACTTAAACTATCTTTGATAGCAAATGAATGTATTTTCCTCATAAGGCTTAAATTATAAAAAGCAACATTCATATAAATAATATTCCATTATTCAATATTATGGACAGAAATTATTAAAGGCGTTTGCTTTGCTCTCCTCCATAACAAATACCTTACAGAGAAATGTTAAAAATATTTTAATTTTCCATTTTTAAATAAATATTTCCAAATTGTTTTAATTTTTATGTTACACCAGCGTTCATTCACCATGACCATAAAATTATACAGTTTATTCGGCATAAAAAATGTTTTTTTACACTTAAACTGAAAACTAGTATAATAAAGTTTAAATAAAAATATCCCAACATTAGATTTCCAATGCGAATATGTCCGTACTTCAGTTAAGTGATGAAAGAGAAAAAACAATTTCAGAAAAAACGCCCGCTCCGTATATTTTAAAACAAATCGTTCGTAAACTACTTTGGCGTACTTAATGCAAGACTTTATGGCCTTATTGACTTACAAAGAGGACAACAACAATATTGAATGAATAAAAAAGCAAAAGCGATACAAAGTGATTATTTTACGGGATAAAGGAAAAATAAAAAAAAGTTGCATTCAACAAATACTGCTGCAGTGGCTAGTGTTATTGATGTTGTTGCTATTGTGTATTGGCAGCAATAAAAAGATGATGGAAAAAACTGACTGACTGGTTATATGAATGGATAGACAGACGGACAGACAGTTGGTTGGGTTATACGCTCATAAAACGAGTGCGAGTGAAGCTAGGAGTACGTTTAAATGTATGGAAGAGTTACGAGAATATAGATGGATGATTGCTTTTGTTACTTTCACTTGGATGCATAATTTAGTAACGCATTTGCAGTTTCAATCGTAGACTACAAACGAGTAGTTAGTAAATGGCAAACAATTCAAACATACAAGTGGATATTTTGTTTTAAAGGTGCAATTAACCCATTTATGCAACATAACATACCAATGTCCTTGTATGGGTAAAAATTACGTTTTTAATACAATTTTTGGTTAATTCTGATTCTAAAGCTCCATATGAACAATCAACATTTTTGTTTTTTAGGCTTTAATTCTTCCCTTTAAAACGCTAAACGCCTTTTTCCATATATTCACCGCCTTAAAGATATGGCTCAATTGTATTAAGCAAGCTTGTTTTGTATGGTCCCCAACGCACTTATACCCTTAACTCAGAAGGACACAACTTTTAGCTAATGTTTTTTTTTATTTTATATTTTTCGTATTCTCCTTCACGTTGACCCTGGTAAGAAGAGAAAAAAAACTAAAAAAAGGAACCAAAGGTTTTGGTATGTAAGAAATAATAATAAAAAATACTCGAAGAAACATAAATTACATCTTAAAAATTACAATTAATCAGAAAATGAAAATTTAAATTCTTTGCCTAAAGCATAATTAGAAAAATTATACAGAACCTCTTTTAAATAACATACTCAATAAACCATAATATTAAATAACTTCTCACATTTGTTTAAAACAAAATTCCTGGGATTCACCGATAATAAAACTAGCAGTTGAAATCCGGCGCTGACCGGTTCAAACCACTATGGACTTAAATATATAGTCATATAATGATTTTTTTAACTTTTGGCACTTTATTAAAATATAAAAGAATAAAAGCCCAATTATTTGGACAGTTCTAGACTTACAGTTCTTCAGATATATAAAATTCTATTTTGTGCCATGCCTACTTATCTAATCCCGCCCACTCTTTGACTGATGTAGCGTGTTGATAACCAAGCGAAACTTTAGCTATTTCTGTTCTTCAGATACACAAAGTTCTTTTTTGTGCCACGCCCACTTTTTCAATCTCGCTCATATTATTTCGGATGTTGTGTATTGATAGCTTGTACCAAATTTGGAAATTGTAGCTCTTGCCGTTCTCCAGATATACATCTAAAATGTCTTTGTTTGTGGGGTGCCACGCCCACTTCTCAAATGCCGCATATTTTTAGAGAGGCTGTGTTTTTAAAGCCCAGCTATGTGCACGAAATTTGTATAATTTTTATTCTACCGTTCTCTCTATTTGTTTCTCTATTTGTTTGCCACGATCACTTCTCCAATCCCGCCCAGATTTTGTTAGTTGTTTTATATTGAAAACACATAAAGTATTTTTCTTTCAACAAGAACTTTGTTTTTAATTGTGGTAACACCAGCAGCATGATAGTTTTGACATTTGGTTTTTTGAAGTATTCATAGTAGATGCGTTAGCAATTGTTACAATGAATTCAATTTCGCTCGAAAATCGCATTAAAATAATTAAAATCCACTATGAAAATATTAGTTCTTATTAAGTTACATTCACACAGCCAATGAAGCGATCACATTATTGCAAACCAAATTTGCTGATCGCATAATTTCACGAACATCAGCTGTTACGTGGCCAACCAAATCGTGTGATTTAACACCAGTGAATTATTTTTTGTGGGGCTATAAGGACAGAGTCTATACGGAGCCAACCTAATCGATTGCAGTCGTAAAACTAAAAATCCGTGATGTGATTAAAATAGACCCTCCATTTTGCCAAAAATGTATTAAAACCTTTGACGAGAGAACCGACATCTGTCAGCGTGCTTGTGGTGGACATTTGCCCGATATTATTTCATTTATAATTCATTCATACATAACTACCAAACTTTTCTCTTTGTAATACAATAAAAATTTTAATCATCTTCATCTAAATTTTTTGTTTAAAAACAAAGTTCTTGTTGAAAACCCTGATATTTTGTACCAAATTTTGAAACTTAAGTTTTTGCCGTTTTTCAGATAAACAGAAATATATATTGTCTTGGTATTAGAGGTACCCCACCTACTTGAACTTTCAAAAAAAAAAAATATTGTAATATTTTCATAAAGATGTAGGCAAAGAAAATGCAATAACCTCAAATCCCTTTCCACAAAAATCTGTCCCCAAATAAAAAAAATGAAAACCCCAAATATTCTGATTTATTAGACTCCTTTTTTCCATCAACTGGCAACACTATATGAAAGCTATGACCAAAAAGTTTAATATGAACGTAAAAAGCCCCCCTCACAATGTTTTATGTAATGCAATAAACTTTACATTTTGAATAGATCAGGACAGGCAACACTTTGAAATCATGTGGTCAAGACATTAATATACATTTTTTAATTTTGCTGTTGTTGTTGTTTCTGTTAATATTGTTGCAACAACGTTGAATGGTTGTAAGAGCGTATTGTTTATATGGTCTACAATGAAATAGTTGCTTGTAGCCGGGTTTAGCAATATTTTTGCTTTTGTTTTACCAATCAGTCGGCGTCATTTTTTCGAATGTTTTAATTTTTCGCGTTGCTTCCGTATTTGGTTAAAATGTTTTAGAGCAATTTTCTGTCTGTTGTTGCAAAGTTGGTCTATGTTTTTCACTTGTTGCAATAATTTAATAAATGTTATTGTTTCAAGTTGTTGTTTAAATTTCGCTTACACCCTACAGCAATGTTTTAATGATTGCAACTTATTTTAACGGAAACTCTTTTTTACAGTTATAAACACATACGTACAAACAGATGAAGCCTCAAATAATAATACATTTGATCAGGGATGGGAAATTATCAAGGTAATTGTGTACCAATTTGTTTAAAAAAGTACGTACTTTAAGATTACGTCGGTACCATTTTGTGTTTTTATTATTTTTCGAATCAACATGAATTTTTATGTTCAGGCTTTATATATTGAAGGATCTAGAAGGGGCACGGTTTGCACGTTCGCTGACAAATGGGAAAAATATAGATTTCTTTACACATATTTTAAAATGTTTACATGTAGGTTAGAGTGGGTCAATTTGTATGCATTAAAACAAATTCACCAAGCGGTTGTCGAAATCGTAATCTACGACGAATTCTAAGAAGGTTTGCCAAAGAAACCATGGGTCTAAGATCAAAATCGTGCTTCCCGTTTTTACAGAGAAACTTTTCATTTCGTTTATACTAAATAACAAAGAGGTAATGTTTGTTTGTTTGCAGGAGGTAATCTTCGTAACCGCTGAACCGATCTTTATGAAACTTTTACAGTATATTATTGATGGTCTGGGAGGTGCTATAGAATATATATTTTTTTGACATTTTAAATGGGCGGAGCACCTCCCATACAAAGGCATTATAGATTTATGTTTATCTGTAGAACGACAAGAGAAAATTTGGTACGAATATCTTGGTTATCAGTACACAACATCTGACAAAATCTTGGCGGGATTGGAAAATTTTTTCAATAAAATTTTAGCATAGTTTAAAAAAATATAAAGTTCGAAAAGAGAATTTTGTTGTTATAAACGGGAAGCTCGATTTTGATTTTAGAACCATTGAGTCTTGGGCAAACCTTCTTAGAATTCGTCGTAGATTACAATTTTGACAACCGCTTGGTCGAGAAAAAAAATTGACCCACTCTAATGTAGGTATGTATATGGAAACAGAACTATTAGTGTGTTTTAACTTTCATTACATCGGCAAGTGCTTTAACTTGACATTTTATTGCCTTGAACTTGAAACCAAAACGTCATTTAATACTTCTATATAAATTATATGTAATTTACAAATAAAGTTTAGCTTTAAATTTAATTCTGATTTGATTTTAACTATTAAAGTACATTATAATTAAAGTCCACGTTTGATCTTAAAAAAAGTGTACCAAAATTGAGAACAAAAGTTGTTGGAATTTCATTTAACAAACGAATTGTTTTCGATACAAACAAAATATTTTTTTTTTTTTTTGCGGGAAAAATGAAATAAAAAATTTTGCATTTTTATTTTTACAAATGGAGTTAGGCCTCACCAGCTAAATATATGTATATAATAAAAAAAATATATCATTATAAATAATTTTTTAATTGTGCCGAAAAAAAATTGCAGTAGTACCACGATACAAACAAAATGCAAAATGTACAAAAAAAAACAGGATTTCCATCCCATCATTTGATACATCTATGAACAATGTATGGATTTAATATCAGGATATTTTAAACTAAAATTTATTACGTGTTTTAACAAACATTTCTTGGTTCGCATAAATTGTGTGATGTCATAAAGCTAAAATAATCGTCATTCATTTTTATTATGGTTTTATCCGACACATTGCTTCAATATTAAATTACAAATAAAAAATTAAGTATTAAATTATCTCTAATTTACTAACTTCCTTTTTTTATATTGCAACACTAATGTGAATGAGGGTAAACTAAACTTGTTTAATATTCATCTACGACCCCATAAACAATATATATTCTGGGTCCTTGAGTAATTCTAAGTCGATTTAGCCATGTCCGTCTGTTGAAAAGACGCCCACTGTCGAACGACTCTGAATAAAACAACAATATTTGTGTCAAATTGCTGCTAGTTGTCCTATGCACTCTGGGATTGAAATCGAGCACAATCAGCTCAGTAGGTAAAGATTTTTGAGCACAAATCTGGACAAACCACAATAAAAATATTACTGTTATAAAAATTAACATAAATTGGTGACAGACACCGGTTTCCATAAAATTTTGAAAATATTTGTTTTATATGACTGGAAATCATCCTACTAAATTTTGTGACGACCATTTTATACTTTACCATAGGCTCCATATAAATCCTACTGTCCTGTCATAGTTTCATAAGATTAGAAATCATTCCTTTAACTTTTGTGCTGAAAGGGGCATAATTTACCATAGCCCACTCTTAGAAAACACTATAGTACCCCTAAAACCGTAATTAATAATGCTATTATAGTAGAATTCGGTGTGTAATAGTAAACTAAGACTAGAAATTACACTGTCCAATTTCGTGAAGTTCAGTTCAAAATTTACAATACGCCCCGCCCCATATGAAGCCCACTCTTGGAAAACGATTTAGTATGCCTAAACCTGTAAGGAATAATGCTATTGTAGTAAAAACTGGCCTGTCATTGTTTTATACGATAAAAAAATCACGCTGTCAATCTCGTAAGGAGTGGCCCATAATTTAATTTCTTATTTCTGTATTTTTTTTTCTTATTTTTTGAAAATCTCTATTTATTAGATTTCATATATTGAATATGAACTATAAATAATAAGATTTGATTAATTATAATTAATTATTATTGTTCTTATACAGTTATTTCCGCTTAATTGAGTTTCTAAAAATGCACGACTTTGACGCAATTAAACGGGAACTCCATTACACAGTACTCGGTTAATTGAATCGCCGACGCAATTAAAACGAAAATCGCTTAATTAAGCAAGATGTGCAATAAAGCGAAACACCCATGTGTAGATAGAAAATAAAACTCATTTCTTTATTTATTAAGTTAAAAATGGTTTAGGTTTTATAAAACGAAATAAAAATCAGGAACCGTTTATCGTACAATCTTTCTTACCGCAAAATATTTTTTTTACGTTTGTGGAGCAAAAACACATTAAGTAGACGGAAACAATTAACCGAAACATTTGCTCTTGTTTTTCGCAATGCGGTCTTATTTTGCGAAATAATTAAGCGGGTGACGCAATTAAATGGAACTCAACTAAACGGGTATTTTTACATAGACAGTTATACTGAATGATTTCGTTCCATGACTTTGAGTGCAATAAAACGGGAAACTCGATTAAGCGGGGCTCAATCAACCGAAAACAATGTATCATATTTTATGTCCTGTCAGTGCCGGAAGAAAATTTTCCCCATCACGGTTTCTGGTCACCTATGTAGGTGTTTAGCGCACTTCTAATCGTATGAGTCCTGCAGTATCCCTCTCCTTAATCGAGTGTGGCCGCCATCATTTCTAATATTACGAGCAAGTTATTTCCGGTGCATTTTAATCCTTTTTAAATATTTTTCTGCATATATCGTAATCATAGTTTTTAATAATGGTACATTAAGATCCTTATGAATATTTGAGTTTTTAACGTACTATGGAGCGGCTGTAACAGATAATTCGAAGAAGTTTATTTTGGTGCCTTTGGATTTTTTCTTTATAAAAGGCCGAGGCAGTGCTCCATAACTGAATTCATTAGATTGATCTCAAGATGGAGTTTTAAGGTAGAAGTTTGCAATCGGGACAAAGGACAGAATTCCTTCCAATAAACTAATTAATATAAATTGCTTTTAGTTTCATTTGATTTTGCCTTTATATGACATTTCCAGGTTAAACGCCGATTTGAATGTATACCTAGAAGAGTATCTAGGTGACTTTCTCGACTGCAAACTGTCTTGGAAGAGAAATACTCAGGAGAGGATGAGGATGACTACATATGCAGGAACTCCATCGGTAAAAGCTGAGGACTAAAACCGGATATGGTAAACTGGATTTACACATCGGTAGTTAGGCCTATACTTATTTATGGATGCACTGTTTGGTGGGATGCGTTGAGCGTGGATAGTTATAGAAAGATGCTCAGCTAGGCAGCGTTACCGTTGTGCGACTTTAGTTGCAATTTGCAACCTTTTTGACGCTCTGACACTTTTTGTGCGACTTTTTTTAATATTGTCTTATTTTGCAACTTTTTCCAACTTTTTGCGACTTTTTGCCCCTTTTTTGTAAGTGAAATACTTTTTTTACACTGCATAATTTCACATATTTCCCTTAAAAATATCAATTTTGTTTTAAGCATTCCCCGGAATATGTAACCTCATTCGATTGATCAGGTGATTATTTTGTATCCAGAAAACTGCTGAACTGTATTGTATATGCCTTGTTTTGTATCGTGTTCATTGAATTTCCATGCCAATCTAGGATGATTGGCATTATTATTTAAAGCGTTTAAAGACCAACTTTTTACAGCTATTGATCTCATATCTTTATTTAAAAATGTTATAAATGACACAAGCTTTTATTAACGAATTTAAGTTGTTGGAAAGTAAATCCAATGATAAATCATACAATTACATTTTAAAATTACAAATGCTAACCTTTTTTGGCATACAGTAGGAAGCTTAATTGCTTTTAATTTACCATTGTACCTTAATTTAGACAAATAAGCAGCGCATGTATTAACTCTACCGCACAACAGTGCGTGTGCTGACAATTTTTTTTCAAAATTAAAATTAATGAAAAATAACTTAACCACCAACAGGTTAAAAGTAGAAACTTGTGAGTCCATGCTATCAAGTCTAAATTTTCTAGATACTGAAATAGAAGGTGCGATGCCAAGTAATGAACTTGTGCGAAATTACAAAAAAAGTTAAAGAACATAAATCGTAGAGTTTATACAAATATTAAAGTTTATACAAACACATTATTAAACATCAATCAAATGTTAAATTATACACAAAAGTGTATTTTAACACATTTTTAACGAATTATTTTTCAGCTATTTATATCGTTTAAATTGTTAATTCCCTTTTTTTTTTATTTACTATCGTTTACCAATACCCACCCGGGTGTTACTGCATGTCTATAAGCGATGAGAACATGTTATCGTCGTACAACTTTTTTTCGGTTTTTTTTTTAAGTTTTCGTCATACCAATTTTTTCAGTTTTTTTAACGAAAAAAAATTGGTCTGTAAGTAAATATTTTTTTAACTGAAGCAAATTTAAGAGAGCTATTAAAGAAATAAAACCGAAATTATCACCGGGGTGGTAATTAAATTAAAGTAATTAAAATGTTAAAAAAAAGTGTGAAACTTATATTTGAAAAAACGACTTTTTTGAGCAACTTTTTGTTTTAAAAACGACTTTTTGTGCGACTTTTTCAAAATTCTCAACGGTAACCCTGCAGCTAGGTTCAAAGGAGTGCATAAATTGGCATCACAGGTGCAAGGAGAAGCATTCCACAGGCAGCGTTGGGTATCCTACTATATCTGGCCCCTATTGAGCATTATGTGAGGAGTGTGGCTGCTATGAATTTACTTAGACTTTATGAGTCTTCTTTGGTTAGACTTAGGCGGAATGATTACACGAGAATTTTGTACGAGGTGGGTGCTTGATCAGGGTATTGTTCTCGAGGGAATTCTAGGGTTATGACCCTGGACTTCGGTAAACCACCGCCAGTGGAGTTCCCGGATAGCGAAGTTTTTCGTGGATCTGATGGACTCTTTGAGGGGTGGGCAGTATATACGGGCAGATCCATGAGGGAAACCGGCACTGGTGCCGGTGTTTGTATTTTGCGGACACTGACGTAAAAAGGTAATTCAGACTCCCGGATGAGTGCAGTGTCTTCCAAGCTGAGATCCTAGCGATCTGGAGGGCGACGGAGGATCACGTCTTTGGTGGATCTGGGGTGACCATTTACATCGATAGTGTGGCGGCGCTTAGGGCATTGCCAAATTAAACGGTGCGATCGTGCCTGGTCGCTTACTGTAGGGATGCTCTAAGTGAACTCATGGAGGTATTCAAGGTAAGGCTGTGTTGGGTACCCGGACACTGCATGGTTAATGGAAATGAGGTAGCGGACGAAATCGCAAAAGAGGGTTCGAATCTGGACATAGTGCTAAGGGACAGGGGGTGAAGCTCTCCTATGCTACTACTATCGGGGATACGGGAACGTTAACCGGTCCTGGAGGGATGAACGGATTGCAGGGTGTCTAGGGCACTATGGCCCGGATTGGACGCAGGGGCAACCAGTGTTCTACAAGGACTAGATAGAAGTAGTCTTAGGACACTTCTGCAGATTGTGCGATAATTCTGAGGAGCTAGAGACGATTAAGAATGTACTGTGCCATTGTCCTATGATGCACGGTCTCAGACAGAAATGGCTAGGAGATAGATTTTACGACGAACTACGGTGTATCGCTGGATGTAATCCAGTTGATCTACTGGGGTTTGTCAGGGAAATAGGACGGTTGTTTATGTTGAGGGGACTGTAGAGGGCGTTATAATTATACGTGGTACCTACTAACTTTCTTAATTCTATTTATCTGTTATTTATTTTCTCCTTCACTTCTCTCTTTTCTCTACCTCTTTATTGATTTTAATATTGCTCTTTTAATCGAATAAGTTTACCACCCAGGGCTGTGTAGGGGTCATCTTAAGGATATTTCACTGGTGTTGTATCCTTTGGGAAAATCATATGTAACTTATACCCGAATCTTTACAATTTTCTGTGGTCGCTGCTAACCAGAGATCCTATTTGGTACCGCAGGAGGATCAAGACGACCAATGGGGGATCAAGAAAATTCCACTAAAGGAAGGATTTTGTCAACACTTGTAAGAAAATTAGGCCTGAGGAAGGATCTCTCCTAGGCAGTGTTGCTTCTCAAGACATTCTGCTAGAATATTTCCAAAAGCAGCGGAGGTACAATAGCTCCAGTGTTTAAGACCCACCATGAGTTAAGGCCATATGTCAGGTGCTCATGTAAGTCTTTTTCACAACTACTTCGATTTAACAGACTATAATATGATCTGAAAGCCAAAGTATAGTAGCAGGCGGTGCGTATTTATTTTATTTCGGTTTATAATTTGCAATTAAGTCACGGTTGTTTACATTAATAAGGGATTTAACATAAACTTTCAGCTCATCCTTTTTAATTAATATTTTTTTTTGTTTTAGACTTTTCAAATTCGGTTCTTTTAAAGTGTATCCCATATATCTTTTAAGCCAATAAATAGAAATAAAGATTATACCAAATTCGTAACTTATCTTAAAAATACAAATATAAATTCGGTACTTTTTCGAAAATCGAATCGAATCGAAAATCGGGATGAACATTTTACCTATTTTTAGTACTTTTTCTTACAAAACATTCTTCTTCAATCATTAAAATGTACTTATTAAATTATGGGCTTCTACTACATTATTGAAATTTTTGATACTTCAATTGGGAGAAAAAAAAATATCAAAAAGGGAAAATACGAAAAATTAAATTTCTTTCTTTTAATATTCTGTGCTGCATGTGGTAATTTTTGAATTTACAATAATATTGAACTTAGAAACATAAAATTATGGGTACAGAGTGAATGAGAACCTAAAAGATGAATATGTTGGTACCTTTTTGTTATTCAATTGGGACGTTTTGAATTTTCTTTAATATTGGGCAAAGAAAAGTAAAATTAATCACTCATAGTCCTGAGTGAACAAAAATCTGTAAGGGAAGCTTTTCGATGCTTTTTCGTAAAACTAAAACATGCAGTGTCCTGAGTGGATGAGAATCTATAAGAGGGAACGTTTTGGTACTTTTTTGTTCTTCAACTGGTACTTTTTGAATTTCCGTTAGTATTGGACCTAGATATATAAAATTTAACATGCAAGGTCCTGAATGAATGACAATCTGTAACGGAGACCTTTTTGGTACTTTTTCGTTCTTTAACTGGTACTTTTTAAATTTTTATTAACACTGAACCTAAAAACATAAAATTCATCATGCAGAGTCCAAAGTGAATGAGAAAATATGAGACCAGACGTTTTGGTACTTTTTGATTTTTTACATTATTTAACTTACAAAATTAAATTAAACACTTACGGATTTAAGTGGAAGATAACATGTGGACCGAAGGTTGGTCTCTCGCCAAATCGATCCACTTAGACGGGAAAAAAACAACTATGTACTTGAAACATGTAAATTTAAATATGTATGTTTTCTATCAAAAGTAAAGTATGTTTTCTTTATATGTATTTGCATTAATAATTATGTTCGAAATGCGACCACTGGCCAAACACTTGTATTAATAATTCTCAATGCAACGTAAGATTTACAAAACAAGTTTCTTTGTTTTTTTAAATAACTGAGTTATAAAGAAATACTAAAGGTATTTAAAATATTAAGGCAAAAAAGCCATAACAGTCAATTGCAAAATCTTATTTTTTAAGGCTTTAAATGACTTACAAAACATTTTTGCGGTCCGATTTAAAAATGTATATACTATATTTAAAAAATACAAATCTTAAAAAACACAGATCCAAAAATTCCAAAAATGTTTAACTTTAACTAATTTTGTTTATAATACTATGGTAAAGGGTATATAAGAAAAAGATTCGTCAAAGACGAATATAGCACTCTTACTTGTTGATCAGCAAAAACAATCAATTATTTAAAAATGTATTTAATTTTGTACAGAAACACTCTGCAGTGAAGAAAATCATGCAACATTTAATAACAAATTTTCCACTTACGTGATGATTATTCAAAACACCATTTTTTCATAAGCACTTAGAGATATTAAGTGAGTAGTATTTACTACAAAACAGTTATCAGTCATTTAATTACTGCAACGTTTAGCAAGATTTAAGATATAAATAAACAAAAACAAAACTACAACAAAATAATGACAATGGTATTAAAGAGTTAACAAATTTTTATTAACACTAATGCGCCATCAGATATGAGAAAATTAAAACCTGAAAATGAAATTTAAAAAACTTTATTGACTGACAGTGGAAAGATGGACAGACAGATGGTCAAACAAAATGATTATAAAAAAAACTATTGCTACTATGTTGTTGTTATTCCAAATACAACAACTACGTACTTACTTTTTTACCGACAATTTTTTGATACAACTTCCAACCACTTGTAGCATAATACAAGTTGCAACGAGTGCACTTGTTAATGCATAATATTGATAGAGTGTTTTGGTCAAAATGTATTCAAGCTCAAACATGATTGTTATAATTAAATTAACCAACAAACCATTACAAAGTAACAGAAAAACAGTGTATTAACATTAGTCTTAATGTTATGGTAGTGGTTAATGCAAAAACAGAGATACGCAAACTTTACAGTGGTAGAAATTTAGGCTCTTAATTTCTTTTCCTTTTCTACCTACATATTTTAATAATATGTACTTGTTTTATTTTATACTTTCTACATCCTCCACCACAAGTAGCGCATTAGGGTTTGAAACTTTTTAAAAATTCATCTAAGACCCCATATAATTCTGGATCCACTGTCACAAAATTTTTCCATGCCATAAAAAGCTATTACAGTTGTTTTCGGTTAATTGAGCCCCGCTTAATTGAGTTTCCCGTTTTATTGCTCTAAAAATCATGGAACGAAATCATTCAGTATAACTGTCTATGTAAAAATACCCGTTTAGTTGAGTTCTGTTTAATTAAGAGTTTCTACGCGGGAAAGAATTCGCGGGAATCCCGGGACCCTTTTTTAAAATTAATCCCGGCAAATTTTTTTCGGCAATTTTTGGGAATTTCAAATTTAATTTTTGGAAATTTTTATTTGTTAGCATCGTTAAAAACAAAAAACGAGCAATAAAAATATATTCTTTACTAAAATTACTAAAACTACCTACAAATCGGACTATTTTTCCTACGCCAATAAATCAACGGTCTTTTTAATTGCTGATGAAATGTCCAAAAAGCTTCTTGAAGTACAAAATGAAAATGTACACGATACACCATCACTAACACCAGATGAACCATCTACTATCTTTAAAGAACACCTTGAAAAGGCTATATCAAATTCTAAAAAATTAAATGTAAAGAAAATATAAAAGCCTAAAAATATTTTAAAAAAGAATTTGACGTCTATGAAGTCACGGGCCAACAAATTTAAAATCTTTGTATAATGCGCTACTTACTATAAAACCAACGTATGTAGAAAGCGAGAGTGCGTATTCGGTAGCAGGCAATATACATATCAACAAGGATTAGAAATAGAATCTCTGATCAGCTTTTAAATGCTTTAAGAATACTAAAATGGTTTTTCTTAAAAGAAAATTAATTTTACCAAGTTGCTACATACATACATATATAATATGTATGTAAATATGAATGTTACAATTTATTTGGTTTTGTTTTGGTTTTCTGTAGATTTAATTAAGGTTATTTGTTTAGACTGTTGTATACACATATATATATTCTTTTAAAAAAGTAAAAACCTGTGTATTGAACTCATTTAATGAAATGATTGTTTTATTCTATAAATCCCGGGATTCCCGGGAATAAGATTTTTTTTATTTCGTTTCCCGGGAATAGAAAAAGTCCGGGAAATTAGAAACCCTAGTTTAATTGCGTCACCCGCTTAATTATTTCGCAAAATAAGACCGCATTGCGAAAAACAAGAGCAAATGTTTCCGTCTACTGAATGGGTAAAAAAAATTATTTTGCGGCAAGAAATTAATGTTTCATGTTTCTATTATATAAATAAATGTTATATAAAATAAATAAAGAAATTAGTTTCATAATTGCGTCGCCGATTCAATTAACCGAGTACTGCTTAATTGAGGTTCCGTTTAATTGCGTCAAAAGTCGTGCATTTTTCCAAACTCAATTAAGCGGAAATAACGTATAAAAATTGTACGCCAATTTGTATCTCAACAAAAAATGTATGGCAGTGAAAGCACATACATAGTCACATACATACATATGTAAAGGGTGGTAAAATTTTAAGGGCCGATGTTGGTTTTGAATAAAACACAAATTACTTAGGAAATTATTGTCATTTCTTTTTATTATGATAATATTGGTATGGTTCAATTATGTATGGAACAAAATATCGGCCAAATGGCGCCACGACCTCGGCGGCACACCTCCATTCGATGGTCCAAATTTTCGATGACGCTGAGGCATAATTGAGGTTATATGCCGTTATTGTGCCGAATTATCTCATCCTTTAGCTCTTGAATTGTTGCTGGCTTATCGACGTACACCTTTTCATTCAAATAACCCCAAAGAAAGAAGTTCAACGGTGTCAAATCACATGATCTTTGCGGCCAGTTGACTTCTCCATTACGTGAGATAATACGGCGATTGAATTTGTCGCGCAAAAGAGCCATTGTTTCGTTAGCTGTGTGGCAGTGGCATCGTTCTGTTAAAACCACATGTAGTCCACACCCATATCTTCCAATTCGGGCCATAAAAAGCTCGTTATCATCTCACGATAGCGAACACCATTCACAGTAACTGAATGGCCCTGACCTGCCTCATTTTGGAAAAAATACGGCCCGATGATGCCGCCAGCCCCTAAATCGCAACAAAAAGTCATTCTTTGTGGGTGCATTGGTTTTTCGACAATCACTCTTGGATTATCATTCGCCCAAATGCGGCAATTCTGCTTATTGACGAATCCACTGAGGTGAAAATGTGCCTCATCACTGAAGATGATTTTATTCGAAAATTGATCATCCACTGTTGCCATTTCTTGCCACCATTCTGACCATTGACGACGTTTGGAATGGTCAAGAGGCGTTAGTTCTTGAGTTAATTACACCTTGTAAGCGTATTAATGCAAGTCTTTATGCATAATGTTCATCAACGACTTTATGCATAATCCCTAGAAGGAAGCGAACTGACACCGAAGAAGTCCCGTGACCGGTTCTAGTTCTAACAATTTTTATGAAAAAGACTACTTTTTTGTTCTTCATAAACCAGTTAAGGGATTGGTTCTTCTTTCACTGGTCATGAGTCTTTTCTTTTTGTGCTTGTTCTATTTTCACAAGTCCCAGGACTAGTCTGTTGCACCAATTGACACAAATTTCCCGCAGGGATGTTCATCAACGACTCTTAAACGGCTCTTCAGCCACACTATCGCGAACAGCAGCAATATTTTCTGCAGTACGAGCTGTACGAGCTTGCACTGGTGTTTTCAGATATCCTACAGACCCGGTTTGCTAAAATTTTTGCACGATTTTTCCGATTGTACGCACATTTGGACGATTAAGTTGACCGAAAAAATCACGAAGTGCGCGATATGCATTTTGATTGTAACGCCCACTTTCATAATAAGCCTGAATGACTTTAACGCCTTGCTCGATTGTGTATCTTTCCATGGTTCAAATTGAGTTAGTCCGAAATTTAGAAATGTCAAATGAAATGCAGAACAAAACTTGACGTTTAGGTGTGATTCACATTCAACATCGGCCCTTAAAATTTAACCACTCTTTATATACCGATTTCCTTAAAATTTTGGTTTTTCGGAGAACACAGCCATACTGCCGAATAGACAGACTTACATATTTTTATAAATTCGTTGAGTGCTTCTGAGTCGATGTGTCTAGAAAATACACATCGTCACCTAAAATGCAAAATAACGTAACAACACTTTTTATAAGTTTGCAGGAGAAGCAAAAAACCTTACAAAATCAATAACAACAAGGTGTACTTGGCGTTTGAATTTTGTTAATAAAGTTGCCATTTTGTATTGCAGGGATTACAAATTTATTGTGAATATGTAGTTAATTAAACCAACAAAAATCAATCAAAAAGTCAGTTCCGAATTTTATGATGTTACGTTGTTTTGCCATTTAGGTGACGATATGTAGGTGTTTGCCGAAGGCAAAAGGTTCGTTTGCCATTCCGTTTGTAATTTCTACAATATTTATTGTAGACCCCATAAAGTATAATATGGTATATTCTCGGTCTTCATGAAAAGCGAAGTTAATTTAACGATGTCTGTCTGTCCATGTGTACGTTATAATTGGTTTTCCAAAGACCCCAAATACGATGGCGACATGGTTGTTATATTTTTATATGACATATAGCTCGGAAGTGCTTGCTATTCAAATACTGCATAAGTTGCTTTTTGTTGTTTTTGTTTGTTCAAATGTATGTACATACATATATCTGGAGAACGGCAAGAGCCAAAGATACAACCACATTGGTTATCAATCCGACAAAATATGGGCGGGACTCGAGGAGTCGGCGTGGCACAAAATACATTTATTTATACCTAAAGAACGGTATTTTTTTAGCATTCTGTTCATATCGCACCATCCCAATCAAAATTGGAGCTTCCAACGAAGCAGGTTTGTAAGGGAGAAACGTAAATGTTTCGCTTACCATACCGCTTACGAGTATGGCGAGTTGCCACTTCGAAGCAATACATTTTTGACATAGAAAGCGCTTTATTCAGCGAATATAAAAATTGTTGAATGTAACGATCAGCTTTACACTCAATTTTTTGTTGTTACCGTTATTCTTTAATTTGCTCCCTTACAAACCTGCTTCGTAGTAAGGTAATGTCGTGGCTTTTTAAATGTTATATATTTTTTTAATTTGTTAAGAATTCGTTCGCTTACATTACTGTATCTCTGCATGTCTTATTACGTAGCGCATAAATGTGCGCCTAATTTTTAAAATTTACTATTAGTGCTTCGCAAAACATGAAAATTTTTTATTGGGATGGTGAACGGTATAAAAGATTCGCCTAAGCCGAACATAGCACTCTTACTTTTTTTATAAAACAATCGTGCAATATAAAAACTTACGTATTATTATGCTCATCTTTGAGACACCGGCAAATTCACATGCTTAACGAAGTTCGTGCGCACGGCCAGCTGGCTGATAGTCTGTCTTGGTTAACTTTTTTCGCAAAGTACAGTTCGTAATCATTGTCACAAAGTCAAGGAAGCCTATTGAAAATCGTAAGAATTGGTCTACAATTTGATATAGACCTCATACAAACTTCTCTCTGAAATAGAGTCTTTGTGTTCTGAAATCCTTTATTTATGTTGATATTTAATTGGCAACCAATGTTTATCGGAATCGGTCCATACTTGACCATAGCTCCCATACAAATAACACTTTCGAAAATAGCTTTTAATACCATGTACATAAATAAAGGTTCCATCGGTCCTTTAAGAATCAAGCGTCAATTAAGCGTCATAATAAATTTGTTCCATTGAGTTCTGTCCGCAGCTAGTGTTTTAATATCGTTCCAGCTTTTATTTCTATTTGCTGGTGCCAAGTGTGAAATGATCTACCCCTTCTAAGACTGCCTTGTTGATTCCATTCAATGAAGCTTCTTGTAATGACCTCTATTGATCTTCGCAAGACATGTCCAATCCATCGCCACTTTCCTCATAGGATTTTAATATTAATCGAGGTTTGTTGCGTTTCTCTTTCTATAGAAGTTGTTGTCGCCAAATTTTATACAAATATGTATAAAATTTGGCGACAACAACTTCTATAAAAGCTTCTATTTCAAGTCAAAATTTAAATGATGGTATGTCCAGATTTGACAATATGTTCTTAATAAAATTACTTTAAAATGAAAAGATATTTTATAGATCTAGATAATATTCGGCACAAAGTTGCATTTTTTATTATTGATTAATATGATTTTGTTTGTCATGCTTAATTCCAAATTTTTATTCTTGATAAAAACACTGAAATGTATTATTGGGGGATAAACTAGTTTATATGCTTATTTCACTGGTTGCTTAGGCCAGATCATTAGGAAACATTCTCCCAAAAAAGCCAAAGATATTAGCAAACAAAACTTCAGAGTGAATGAGAATTGCCAGCACTCAAAAAGTCTTATTTGCAACGATATCAAAGCAAAATACCAACAACAAACAGCGTGTTTATCTTTTCTTACATTTTTTTTATTTTTTTTTTTTTTTTTGTATATGGGTCCCAAAATTTTACTGTGAATGCTGTGAGGTAGGGTAGCATATGGTTGGATTTGCCGACTATACTTTCTTACTTGTTTTTATAAAATCTCTTTAATAAGTTTGTTCATGAAAAAAGAAAAAAGCACAAGTTCATTGAACTTCAATAGTACAATGGGTGTTTAATGCAGTGTAAATTGCATTAAACACCGATTGGGAACATCTGCACCATTAAATTAATGGAAAATGAAGTGGTTAATTAATGTTTACATTTTTTTTTTTTATAAAAAAAATACAAATCTGTTTTATAACACAAAAGAAATTTTTATTAACTAACGATTACAAGTTGAAATAATTAATATTTAATTTCTTTTTAATTATTTTTGTTTTCATTTAACGCTCTACTAGGCTCGAGAGGAACAAGCACATCTTGAAATGAAACATCGCAAAGAGGAAGATGAGTTGTATCGTAAATTTGCCCGTAAGCGTGAAGAAGAAGATCGTAAAATACAATCTGAATTCCAAACAGAATGGGAGCGTGAACTACAAAGATTAGCGCATAAATTTGAAAAGGAACTAGCCACCTCACGGCGTAATCGAGAAGAACAAAATATTCTCACACTGCGGCATGAACAACAGAAGGAGGACTTGGAAAAAAATATGACTTTGAGGCGAAGCAAAAAGAAGGAGAGTATAACGCGTAAAATGTTGGAACACGAACGCTATGAAACAGCAGCTCTAGTCGATCGTCAATCTAGTGAAATGTTAGAATTGATAAGTGCTCGCCGCTCAGAGTACATGCAAAACGAAAGCATCTTTTTAGACGATGAATTCAGTGAAGGTGTTACGCCCATGGAATATCCCATGTTAGCACCTCTGCCTGCTCCACCAGCTGTTAGTAAATTCCAAATTTATACGGATCCCATAGAATTCGAAGATGTTGATCGTATAGCCATCTCAGTAGCCCAGGAAGATCAAAAGACGTTTACCGATTTAGTTAGACAATTGGTGGGTCGTTGTACTACCGATATTGAAAAAGCCCGTACAATATTCCGTTGGATTACTGTAAAAAATCTAAATGCCATGCATTTTGATGATGATTTGAGGGGTGATACGCCAATGGGTCTATTGCGTGGCATTAAGTATGGCACGGAAAGTTATCATGTGCTGTTCAAACGTTTGTGCAGTTATGCTGGTTTGCATTGTGTGGTCATTAAAGGATATTCCAAGAGTGCCGGCTATCAGCCGGGTGTCAAGTTTCAAGATTCCCGCTTTCGTAATTCGTGGAATGCAGTTTATGTTGCTGGAGCTTGGCGTTTTGTACAGTGCAATTGGGGTGCCCGACATCTGGTCAATGCTAAGGAAGCTCCCAAAACGGGAAGAGGCAAAAATGATAGTCTGAGGTAGAAGTCGAAATATGTTCTTATTTTTCTTTTTATTGATAGTTGTATTCCTTTTATCAGATACGAATATGATGATCATTACTTTCTTACGGATCCTCGAGAATTTATTTACGAATTCTTCCCTCTTCAAGAAGAATGGCAGCTACTTAAGAGACCTATTACACTTAGAGAATTTGAAAACTTACCATTTGTTCGTTCTCTATTTTTCCGTTATGGTTTGCATTTTGCCGATGAAGGCTATGGGGCAGTGGTGTTCACAGATGATACCGGTAAGCATTAACATATTTCAAAAATCTTATTGAATCTCTAACATCATTCTTCTTCATAAAATCTCTCAGGGGCTGCCACAGTACGCATTGCAATGCCTACCGACATGCAAAGTTGCCTGATCTTTCACTACAATTTAAAATTTTATGATAGTGATGAGGATTCTTATGATGCCGTCTCACTTAAACGCTTTGTTATGCAATCCGTTATTGGTAATATTGTAGCGTTTCGTGTACACGCGCCCTGCTCGGGAGCATTTCTACTGGATATATTTGCAAATGCCGTTACGCCCCAGGAGTATTTGACAGGAGAACCCATGAAATTTAAGTCTGTTTGCAAATTTAAGGTATATTATATCTATAATTAAGTCACACTAACATCAATAAAATCTTAACGGTGAATTTAATATTTCAGATATGTTGTGAAGAATTGCAAACAGTTATGGTACCTTTGCCAGACTGTGCCAGCGGCGAATGGGGTCCAACCAAAGCTACAAGACTTTTCGGTTTAATACCCATAACACATCAGGTTAGTGTTTTGCTTTCGAATTTCTATACCAAATTGCTGAAGTATTCTGTTTTGATTTTTAGGATCCTTTAATATTTGCTGGTCGCAGTTTAGACTTACAGTTCCGTATGTCACGTCCTTTGACTGATTTTATGGCTACGCTACATAAAAACGGCATTGAAGAAAAAAAACTTTCCAAATATGTTACACATAATATACTAGATGATATTGTTACATTTATTATAAAGTAAGTAAAATATTAACTGCATTCAATCGCGTATGAAACAAATTATTTTTATTATTAAAATGAATTATACCACGAGCGTTAAGTGTGTAAAATTTCCTTAACTTCCATTGGCAACCACAATCAAGAATAGATCATATGGGTCCAGTAATTAGTTAACGTTGTGTTGCCATGTTTTATCGTCTCCCAAGGGTCATATGCCAGATATTTGGCTGCCAACCGGTTGATTCAATGAAGGAGTGGATCCTGATCAAATCAATATCAGAGAGACCAGTTTTGTCCCAAAGGGCTCTTTGACCAAACAGTCCAAGTGTTAGATCTCAGAATACCGGACAATGACAAAGATGTTCCGTTGACTCTTCGTCACCACAACTTCTACATAAGTCATTGTAAGGGAGGCCTAGCCTTTGATCGTATTTCCCAGTGGGCCAGTGATCAGTTATAACGGCAATTAGGTTCATGAGGTGATGTTAGGACAGCTCTAGTGCCCGTCGAGTCCTTTTTTCATTTACGTTGACCCAGGTTTTCCTGGTATCCCCACAGGTAGTTTTATCAAACCATATCTGACTGGCAACTAGTTGAAACTTGTGTGCAATAAATTGCTTACTATTCGGAAGCGAAACACCTACATACATATATCATGTATTAAACCGATTCGATTCAAGGTTAATTGTCATAACGTTTGGCGTGAAATTGTTTTATATGACCAAAAATCACAAAAGCAAATTTCGTAAAAATTAATCTTTCATTTAGCATAGGCTTCCCTGCTCATAAACTACAATAAGATTGAAATTCAAAAGAAAAAATTGATTTTTTTTTTGACAATTTTTTATCTATACACATATACATAAATCGGCTAAGGCAAAACCAGAATGTACTAATAAAGTGACCTCACAAGCGCAGCTGTTTGCAGTGATTTTCTTCGTGTGTGACTTTAGTCGTCATTTTTTTTATTTATTAACTTTTTTTAATAAGGCATTTTGACATTTGCCGTCTCAATTCTAGCAACAAAATGCCTATTGTTTTTTCTATTGTTGCATTGTTGTAGTACTGAGGTCACTTTGTTAATACATTTTGGGCAAAACAGTTAAGAACACTTTTGTCCTCTTTCTGCCCAGCGACAAGAACAGAATATACCATTTGAAAGGTATTTCCTGCCAGAAGTACACAGTATATATTTTACTAACATCTGTTCAATATTTTCAGAGTTAAAATTTGCTACTAACACATATGCAAAACACATAAATAAAATTTTGTTTTTTTCCAATTATCAAATAAAAAAAAAATAGGGTGGTTGATTATTTAACATTTTCAAGAAACTGGTTTTCGAATATTTCGACCATAAAAATCTTATATATAAATCGACACAGGCAAACCAGTTAAGAACGATATCTTTCTTTGTTTGTCAGCCACTCACGTAGAAAATAACATATGAACCAGAGGTTGATCCGTCGCCAAATCGATCCACTAAGACGGAAAAAATTAATGTTCGAAACATGTAAATTCATATATACTTAAGCCGTGTGTCCACTACCAAATTTTCTTGCGGAAGTTGCTTCCAGAATTGACTTCCAGAAGTTTTTGTCGTGTAAACACGTATTAGAAGTCGACTTCCAGAAATCACGGCTTGCAGAAGTTACTTGCAGCAATTATGTGGAAACACGCATTTGTTGCTTGCTGGAAGTAACTTGTACGACTTGTTGTGAACTACAAGTGTTTTGAAGACTTGCAGAAGAAGTCGGGTATACGTGAGTAAACGGTTTGCAGTAATTTTGACTTAGCTGCACAATCTCCTTTGCACGATTTTTTGTGCAGATAAATCAAAAATGCAGCTATCTTAAATGTATTTAGGTGTCTTAATGTACAGGTAAGCAATTGTGGTTACCTGCATAAGAGTGCAGGTAAAGTAAAGTGTTTGAAAGAGGAGTAACAACGTTTTTATTAATAAATTGATAATAACAATGACGTTCAAACAACCTGTAGTAATTTGTTATGCATTTTTATAAAGAATGAAATAGCGAAATAAAGTGTGGAACAGAAAAGTCGCTGTAGTACAACGTTAAAAATAGCGCTGCAAGCTGTCAAAATTAAAAAACGGCAGTTTCAAAGTTGTGTCAACCGTATGCGTAGTTTTAGTAGTCGTTGCCGTTGAAGAACAAAATTCGAAATTTTGAACTTTGTTGCGCTACAGAGCATTCGTCAACTTCAAATACTACTACAACTACTTTATTCTGGTAAAATTGCTGTAACCACAGCCCATATGCATAAATGTAGGTACATGCAAACAAAATAAATGAATTAAAAAAAGTGCACTTAAAAAAGGAATTTGTATGCGATTATAAAGAATAATGCCAAAAATTATCATTTTTGTGCAGCTAAGTCAAAAGTGCACGTAAATAAAAGGCAGTTAAGTCAAAACTACTGTATTCTCTTCTGTTTTCAGTTTTGTTTTGTTTTTTATACCCACACCACAATAGTGGAGAGGGTATTATGCATTTGTGCTGATGTGTGTAACGCCTTAAAATAGTGGTCCTAGACCCACCTTAAAGTATACCGATCTACTCAGAATCACTTTCTGAGTCGAACTAACGATGTCCGTCCGGCTGGCTGGCTGGCTGTCCATGTAACCTTGTGCGCAAAGTACAGGTCGCAACTTTGGAGATAACTTGATAAAATTTGGGTCATAGGTTCTTATTGGCACAAGGACCAAGCCTATTGAAAATGGGCCAAATCGTAGGACCACGAGGGAAGATAGGGGGAAATTTCTTCCTCTCAGAAACTATCAAACCGATTTTAATGAAATTTAAAGCATGGATAGATCCATATCTATATGGACACATAAGCTATACAGTTTTAAAAAATATAGGACCACAAGGGGAGAAAGGGGCAATTTTTGCCTCTCAAACTGATTTTAATGAAATTTAAAACATAGGTAGATCCATATCTATATGGACACATAAGCTATACAGTTTTTCAAAAATAGGACCTCAAGGGGATGTAGGGGCTAATTTCTGCCTCTCACAAACTTTCAAACCGATTTTAATGAAGTTTTTAAACATAGAGAAATCCATATTTATATGGACACATAACCATGATGTGTTTTTAAGTACTGTGGTGCTGGGTATCATATGGTCGGGCTTGAACGACTATACTTTCTTACTTGTTTTTTTTTTTGAGTTCTTTTCAAAATTTATAAAAATGGACAAAAATAAATTCGTTTGGAGTAGTGAAAAAACACATTTGGTAATTGAAAAACAAGAAAGTTATCCTGAATTATGGGACACGTCCTCATATATAGGCAATAGCCAATTTTACATTTTTATACTGTCATTCGTAAATAAAGCAAACTACTGCAAGCTGTACTCACAATGTGTGGAAACACGTCTGCAATTTCTTGCAGCAAGTTCGTCGTAATAACTTCTACAAACTACTTCTGGAAGCAGACTTCCACAAGCTTCGGTTTGAGTGGAAACACCTCAGCAAATACTTGCAGAAGTTCTTTCGCAAGTGACTTGCTAGTGGACACACGGCTTTAGATATACTATATTTTCTTCATATTAAAAAAAAATGATGGTCGAATTTTGACCATTAGGCAAACACTTGTTAAGATAAATAACCAAAAAATGTGTACCCTTCACCTAGGGTTGCCAGATATTAAAAGTCAAATAACTAGACAATAAAAAAAATTCACCTGGATTTTGAAAACAAAACTGGACAATTTTAAAATTCTCTTAACTATAAGAAAAAGTAAAATTTATATTCAAATATGTTTTTTTTTTTTTTAAAAAACAACATAAAAAGCAAGGAAACGTAACATTTTAAATGCAGTCTTATGTAATATAACAAAATTATCTATATATCAAGGCGAATTCACTACAGGAGACACTTTGACTTTGACAGTTCGAACCAATTTGTCTTGGTGTCACCATGTTTTGTTTAGAAATGGTTGACTACCGTGGAAGAATTGAGAGGCAAAATTGTAGTTTTCTATATTTCAGCTAATTTGGAAGCCCCTTTAAGACCAATGCAGCTAAAAATTGCCAAACAGATGGTGCTAACGTTGGCTCTTACCTTAAACTTCTTGGCAGAAACAGGCCTAACAGCTAGTTGTTTTAACAATTTTGAATTGTTTGTAAGTTTGACAGTTTTTCCTTTTCCTTGTGCTTATATTTTCAAAAATTTTAATAATTCCGAGGAGTTTTTAGCAATGCTGGAAAACTATATTCAAATCAAATATTAATAATAAATTTAGCTCCTTAATTTAAGCTACGTTGGCGGTTGTCATTTGGAGGGAGTCAATTGACACCATTTGACCAGTCACACATATATTCTTAATGAACGTGTTTAGTGTTAGTTCCTACAATGTAGTATTACTTTTATACAATGTAGTATTATTTCAATAAAAAATGCCTACAACTAAAGGCTAGATTACACTATCTCACAAGTCTTACGTGTTCCATAATACTTTGTGAGATAGAAATCTAATGAGTTTTGTTGCGACTGTCAAAAAATCTAATTTAACATGACAGTTTGTGTTTACACCATCACATAAAGTATAAACACTCACACATGAAATAAAATGCAACCCTGATCTAATGAAAAGTATTATTGTTTAGAAATTTTTCAAAAAACGATGAAGTCGTATGGGATGTCAAACTTTTTTCATAATACTTGTCGTTTTCGTGACACATTGCATTCACACTATCACACTTTGTCATATTACTTAAGTTTTTGACATGTATTAAGACAAAGTATAATAGTGTAATCTAGCCTTAAGTTCAAAAACCAAATTTCAGAAAGTCCCAAAAAAATGTGTCATACTACCGTTAAAGACTGTACTGTATTTCATTACTTTTTCTACCCTTTTGTTCTTCATATATCAGTTAAATGATTGGTTGGTCTCGAATAATCTTTTTGTTAACATAATGACCTCAATATAGGCACCATTCCCAAAATTCGCAATAGGCCTCATAAATATGTAAGCAGGATTTACGCTGCCATCTATTATGAATTCTCCTTGATACATATTGGTACGTTCCAACTACGGTTCATTAAAATAAATGCGGTATGAAGCTTTTGCACTGCTTCCCACATACCAAAAACTAACAGCTGATTCATACAGTACCGATGTACATATGTAGCGTACATATATACCTGAGGTAGTAACTTAAAATTAAAATACAATTAGAATCAAAGTTTTTTAACATATTTACATTCGTATTGCAATAAAAAATTATCCTTAACCATTTTTTTCAATTACAAAAGCAATATTATTTTTATTAACATAAAATTTATATTTATTTTACTTATTTCTGTTTATTTTTTCTAGCTTTCCGGAAGAAGGACAATATGGTTTGGATATATACACACGTGAATTGGGTGCACCACCGCATCATAGTCATCATCACAATAACTCGTCCTCATCATCTAGTGAAAAACATTTGCTGACACATTGTTGTAAATATTTAATTAATTCATCGAAACGTAATTAATACGATGAGTCTACGCCCGGGAAAGAGAAAGGGGAGCTTTTTGTTTTTCGTTATGTTTCAGTGTTTTGTTTTTTGTTAATTGAAATTGTTTTCAGTTTTTATTTTACATTAATCTTTTTTTTATATATTGATGTGAGAAAAAATCTGACATGTTTAAATGTATCTAGTGGTGGTCAAACAAATAGCAGTGCCAGCTATGTGCATAGTTTATGTAAAAAAAGGAAAGGTCAAAAGCAACAATTAATTTTGTTTGTACTGTTATCAAGTTGCCCATCGCTGTGTTATAATGTGTAAAGTGCATTGTTTAATTTTTTTTATTGTTTTGCTTAATTTATTTATATATTAAATGAGGTACACAATTTTTATGTACTATAAATGCTTGTTAATTATATGCACATAAAAACACTTACAGTGCATTGAAAACGGAAAACACGATTTTCTAGATAATCGGGCATGTGCTATAAATCGAAATAAAATGGAATTAAAATCGCACAAATTTTAAAAACGAGTCTGTAAAGCAAGTTCAGTTAAATATTCCCTTTCATATACTTCATGCTTTGAGTACCAATTATCTTTACAAGAACAACTGTTAAAAACAAGAAAAACATCAGTCATTTTGTAAATAATTGACATCAAGATCTATTTCGATTTCAATGCCACTTCATTTCGATTTCTAGAACAAGCCCGAATATTATTTAATTAATATTTTATAACTAAAACAAGATATAGATTTTGTTTCAATTTAAAAACAAACAAATTTTAAAGAAAAGTTTAATGTATTCTAGTTAATGTTTTACTTTTGTCACATACTGTAGACTTTAGACATAAAAGGTCAATATGTATTAGCAAGTTAAGTTGTAAATTTATATATTGTTAATATATGTAATAGTAAATATGTTAAATTTATATTTATAAACTTTATTATTATACTTTATTTTATGGTAATTTAATAGTTTAATATCGGTTTTAAAAATAACAAACAATAGACAATAAATATTTTTTTTTTTTTTTAACTTTAAAAATATGATAATCACATGGTGCTACAGATGGCAAACAATAAAATATTTTATAATCATTAAAAAACACACACAAATAATTATAAAACTTTTACTTACAATTACAATTAACACAAAAAAGATATTTTATATTCCAGTTAATTATTAATAATTTAAAATTAAATTATTCTAAAAAAACACAATACACACTTTATAATTGGCTTTTGTACATATATTTTTTTTTTAATTTATTAACTTAAAAAAGTTGAAATTATATTGTTTTTATCATTTAAAATATTATTTTTTTAGGTTTTATTGTCTTTTAAAAATATTTAACTGTCAAATAATTTGCTTAATAAAAATACTTACATAGCTATTTTAAAAAAATGAATAAATTTAATTATTTTTACAATTACTTACTTCATGTTGTTAATTTTTAAAATGTATTTTTTTATAAATGATGTCTGTTCTTTAAAAGTAAAATAAAAACTTTAAAAAATTAACCGAAATCAAAGTCCGTTTATGAAATTTGTAAAGGCTTTAATCCGTTTTCGGTAATCGTTTAAAAACGCCCAATAAAAATATATAGAATTTAGAATAGAATTTAATTAAATAAGTGAAATTCAGTCAAATATACTCGGTAAAGTCCAATAACAGGTGCGTTCGAGAATCCAAAACTTTTAACAATTTTTTAACGAACTTTACTGCATTTTACGAAATTGCGTTCGCGTACACAAAATTCAGTAAATGAGAACAAAAATTTAGAGCGTCAAATGACAATTCTTGACTGAGTATTTACGAATTTTTTTTCTGCAGAAATGTTTGCAGTAAAATTTAGTAAAACAAAAAAACATATACATATCGCACGCCTAGTTCAAAAGTGACTCAACTCAATAAACTTAAATTTTCAGAAATCAAAAAACAGTTTTTGACCTAAAAAAAAAATAGTTAAAAATAGGGAGGTAACGATTCGCCTTTTTACAGATACGATACCGATACTAAAAAGGAAATATCGGCGATACCGATACGAATATAAAATTTAAATTTAATGGTTGGCCACATTCCATTAATTGTGGCGAAATATACTTTGATATAAATATCATCATATATATATATATATATATATATATATATATATATCGGGCCTGTTCTGAAAATCACGTGATTTCAAATCACGTGTTTTTGAAATCACGGACGTGATTTTGTGGTGTTCTGAAAGTCATACCGTTTTTGTGTTTCTCGGTGTGCTTTCGGCAGTTGAAGATCACACCAAAACACACGACAACGGGACACTAAAATATCACACGTATGATTTTAGTAGGAGCTTGTGATTTGAAATCACGTGATTTGAGTAAAAGTGATTTGCAGAACAGGCCTGTATATGTACTAAGAAAATTTCTTCTTCAAAAAAATCAAACAAAACTCAAGCAGAATAATTTTTTTAATACACAAAATAACTGTGTAATGTCCAATTTCACCAATTTATTCATATACCAATTTATGTTTAAAATTCGTTTTTCATGTCAAAAAAAAAAACAAAAAATTAAAATTATATGAAAAACTATATTTAAATATGAATTGATATTTAAATAGAATTGGTGAAATCGGCCATAAGAGATTATTTTTTTTTTTTAATCAATATTAATAAGATTTTTGTTTTTGAATTTTGTAAAACCGTTTGAAGCAACCTGCAGTACAAAATAGTCTCTCAGTTGCGACAGAACTCATTTCTGCGCCATGTTTTTAAATTTTGCGCATGACATTTTATTCCGTCAGTAAACAAACGGAAAAATAAGAAAATCTAAGGTATCTTAATGCTAGGAACACAACTGGGACGAACGACGAATTTTTGGCCGCGAATATTCGTCGCCAAAAATAAAACATATTTGTGTATATGAAAATACACACAATCATGGCGTCGGCCAAAATTCGTCATACGCCGGCGAACGACGAACAAATCAGTGCCAGGTGACCATGTTTGATTTTAGTTTTCAAGTATTTTAGTATATAAAGTTATTTTTTTACAAATAGAAACTGGGAATTATTTCCTTTCGCAGGTTACTTTATATTATATTCAACATTTTTTATTTTTCGAATTTATTCTATGAGTTAAAATACATAACTGAAATTTAACTCATAGAATAAATTCGAAAAATAAAAAATGTTGAATATGTTATTTTTTTACTTTAATAATTGTTTTTTATTATTTTATCGCATTTAAAATAAATATTCAAAGAAGATTACTAAAGGAATAGTTTTTAATTGTGGTTTCGTTAATGATTGTGTTTTTTAGGTAAATTTTTTTTATATGGTCACACTATTTCTCTTTGCACAAACAGCAAAGAACTTTTCCAATTAGTAAAGCTGTGAGTTATTCGTCGCTATTGTGTTTCATACGACGAATTTACTCAGCGAATTTTTACTAAAAAATTCGTCGTGTAGAACGAAACTCGTCGTTCGTCCCAGTTGTGTTCCTAACATAAGACTTCTTCTTTAGCTGAACCTCAGCGTAGGATGGATGGAGCATAATTCTTTTCGAAATTTTCTTATAACATTTTCACAAATGCTTCAATGGTCAGTTCTTGTAGACTAATCAGAACTTTAACTAGGTGTACGGGTGACTGTGTCTTCAACACTTTTGGAATGCAGAGTCATGTAAGATAGCTCAACAAGAAGTTTTTTTGATCTATTGCCTTTGAAATTTTTGAGGTTTGTGTCTGAAATCGTTCATTCATTGAAATTAACCAATCGCCAATTTTTTGGTTCTGAACTATTCTAAAGGGTAGTAAAATTTTAAGGGCCGATGTTGGTTTTGAATAAAACACAAATTACTTAGGAAATTATTGTCATTTTTTTTTTATTATGATAATATTGGTATGGTTCAATTATGTATGGAACAAAATATCGGCCAAATGGCGCCATGACCTCGGCGGCACACCTCCATCCGATGGTCCAAATTTTCGATGACCCTGAGGCATAATGGAGGTTCTATGCCGTTAATGTGCCGAATTATCTCATCCTTTAGCTCTTTGATTGTTGCTGGCTTAACGAAGTACACCTTTTCATTCAAATAACCCCAAAGAAAGAAGTCCAACGGTGTCAAATCAGATGATCTTGGCGGCCAATTGGCATCGCCACCACGTGAGATAGCACGGCCATTGAATTTGTCGCGCAAAAGAGCCATTGTTTTGTTAGCTGTGTGGCAATTGGCACCGTCCTGTTAAAACCACATATCGTCCACATCCATATCTTTCAATTCGGGCCATAAAAAGTTCGTTATCATCTCACGATAGCGAACACCATTCACAGTAACTGCCTGACCGGCCTCATTTTGGAAAAAATACGGCCCGATGATACCGCCAGCCCCTAAACGCACTAAACAGTCACTCTTTTTGTGGGTGCATTGCTTTTTCGGCAATCACTCTTGGATTTTCATTCACCCAAATACGGCAATTCTGCTTATTGACGAATCCACTGAGGTGAAAATGTGGCTCATCACTGAAGATGATTTTCTTCGAAAATTGATCATCCACTGTTGAATAACTTTTGTGTATCTTTCCATGGTTCAAATTGAGTTAGTCTGAAATTGAGAAATGTCAAATGAAAAGCAGAAAGAAACTTGAAGTTTAGGTGTGGTTTACATTCAACATCGGCCCTTAAAATTTAACCACCCGTTACATCTTAATTTATTTATTTGTTGTATTTTCTTATAATGTTCGAAGACATTTAACTTGCGAAATAGCGTCAGACAATCACACTTATCGTGGTTGGCGAATTTAAAATACGTAAACGTATTTCCTTTAATCTATTACCAAATAGTCGATAGCGCATTTTTAAATTCGCCAACTCCTATAGGGTGATTGTAGAAGTGGCTTTGCTTATGGATTTTGTGATCTCTTCGAAGTTACCCAAAATTTATAGAAAAATGATTTTTATTTTCACAAAAATTAATAAAAGTAAGCAAAAAATTTTAAAACGTACAAATACATACCCAATTAAAAATGGAGCTGCCAACGAATAAGGTTTGTAAGGGAGATATGTAGAGTTTCGCTAACCATCTCTCTTACGGAAGGCCTGAATTTTATATGATGAGTTTCAACTTTGAAGCAATACATTTTTGATGCCAAAAGCGCTTCATTCAACGCACATAAAACTTCGTTCAGACGATGGTCAGATTTTACAACGTTGTCATTTATCTGACCATGGTGCCATTGTCAGATGCATTAATTTAACACATCTGCCAAATGTAAATAGCGTACAATGTTCACACAGTTGCAAGACATTTTTAGTCAATTTTAATGACAACATTGTAAAATCAGGGGCCTAGTTCTGGCATTCGTGGTCGAGTACTTTCTCGTTTCGAAAGCAATTTTATTTCAGTCGATACTGAACGAATCGAAATTATTTTTTCAGTATTGCGAAACTCAATTGAATGCTTTACAATAACGAAAAAATAATTCCGATTCGTTCAGTATTGACTGAAATAATTAGATATTAATTTGCTTTCGAATCGAGAAAGTACTCGATCACGAATGGCAGAATCTGGTCCCTGATCACCAGGGTTACCGTTGGAAATTTTCGAAAAGGGTCACAAAAAGTGGATTTTCCAGAAAAAGGGGTCAAAAAAGGGTATTTCAATAAAAAAAGGGTCAGGTTTTTTAAAAGCAGTATTTCCCATTTTAATAAATATAGTAAGACCAAGTTTTTTATAAACAAACAAAAATATTTATTTCAGGTAGGCGGTGCTTAAAAAACTTAATTTTTTATGGAATGCCCTTTTCTGTTTTTAACACCTAATAAAAAGTTTGTTCTTCATCCATGTAACTCATTTTTTTTAATACTTTTTATGTAATGTTCCAACATTTTCATTTTTTCCGATCTCAAATAAATTTTAGGGTTTCTTTGCAATTTTGTATGGGAACATTTGTATGGGAGTAGTTGTTTGCGATAGGGGTGAAAAGGTCGAACAGGTGATTGATTTTTGTTTGTATGGGGACCGATCTACTCTTTTATAGTCTTTAATGTTCATCTATATATAAAACGGCAAAGGAAAACCAGGGGGCTACTCTCCATTGCGATGCGAAAGAAAGTTGTAGCAAATCTAGCGATTGGTACTCTTTAATACGTTTGCGCATATGTCTTTTGCATCTTTTAATTTTTTTTCTTTTCGTAAATCATCACTTTATTTTATTTAAATTTTACAATTTCAAATATTTTTACACACTTTGGCATTTTATCACAGTAAATCCGCGCCATCTTTAATTTTTATTGATCATTTTCAGATCATTTTGCGAAAGTGATAGAGAGTACCAATTTGGCATTAAGCTTTCGCATCGAAATTGTTTTCGCATCGCAATAGAGAGTAGACCCCCAGTTAAGAACTTTCCTTCTTTCTTTGTTAACCGAACCTCAATGGGGAGAAAAAAGTACCAAAAAGGGGAAATACCGAAAATTAAATTTCTTTCCTTTAACTTTTCGGTGCTGAATGCGGTCATTTGGAAGTTCTAATTATCTATTAATAAACATGTACATATCTATTTGTTTTTAAATATTTTAAGAAATTGGTCGGTTTCAAAAGATTTTTGAAACAATTTTGTAAAAGGCCTTTTCCATTTCAATACCAAATAAGTCAGAAGAGCAAAAACTCGTACTAAATTTTAAATTTGACTTACTTTTAGTACGAATAACGCCAAAAAGTACTTAGAATAGCCCAAAGTTTTAAAATTACTTTTGAAAACCATGCCATTATATAGAAACAACAAAAACACTAAAAAAAATATGTAAAAAAACGGTTTGTAAAAATGTTGTAAAAATTCCTTTCTTCATAAAAATAACTTAATAAAAATTAAATTTAATGAACTTTGGCCTAATTAAAATATCAAAGTTTGGATTAAAAACCATAAGCAGTTCAACAAAGAAACCACTATACTAATTTAAAACATCAAACTTTAAAAGTAGAGTGATAACGAAACCCATATCGGGCATGCTGTTGGTGTCTTATTATTGTAAGTTCTTCTGTCTTGTATTAACGGGTAAGTAAATAATAACATTTTCTCTCTCTCTCTCTGATTCTCTGGGTAAGTGTTTAGGTTAGAATCAATCTTAATTTCGGATTATTTCAAATACGAAATCGGGATTCAAACAAACTTTGAAATTTTTGAATCAAGCACAGTTTGAGATTAATATTTTACCCACTTTTACTTAATTTCAATCCCGTTTTCGCTTTTTTTAAGTTCAAGGCACTTAAATGATCCGTACTTTAATCAAGCATTCTGTTCTTGATTTCAGGAAATCCGTTCTTAAGGCTAGTTTACACTATCACACAATTCTTACGTATTTCATAATACTTTGTGAGTTAGAAATCTAACGAGTTTTGTTGCGACTTGTCATGTGCACCCTGTGGTGTAGCAAAAATGGTTGGCAACACCAACCACGAAAGGAAAGAGACGGTAATAGTTTTTGCAAAGAAAAAGATAAATATAGATAAAAAATATAGCTAGAACAAGAAGAAGCAAATAAACATAAATAAATTGCTGAAAACAGATTTTGTTGGAAAAAATGGTAGGACGACATTTTGCTTGACCGAGGCTTCTTGGCCGCCAAAAAGCAAAATGTCGTTCCTTTTTCTCTTTTTCCTCTGGTTGGGACGAATGGTGAGTCCGGTGGCAGAAATAAAAATAAATAAGCAAAGTGGGTTTTTTTGTTTTTTTTTTTGAAAATATAAATTTTATTGAAAAATTTAAAACTAAATCTTTGGAGAAAATAAAACGTAAGAGTAAAATCGAAATTAAAGTTATATTACCATACCACTGCCACTTGCTACGCCACACAGCCCGACTCATCCACCGCTGGAGCAGCTGCATCAGCACCACCACGCCAGGGGTGCTTGGTAAAAAAGGTTTTTAGACGTAAGGAGTGATAAACCTGGACGACACGACGGACCGGACAGGAATCTAAGAATAAAAATAAGGAAAAAGGTTTATTTTAAGGGGTTAAAATAATTAAAAAAAAAAAAGTTATATATTTAATAAAAAAAAGGAAGTATTTCTTTTGTTTAGGAAATTTTATTTGGAGTTTTCTTACCGCGGGTAGCCAGTCCGTTTTGGGAATGTTGAGCCAAACGTGCGCGAAGAGTAGGGTTGAGCTCAGGCCTAAGAATCGTCGGTTAGTAGAAGAGAAAAAACCAGAATTAGTGGTTTAAAAATTTAAAACTTAATAGAATTCCCTAAAATTGAAAAAAGAAATAATAAAAAAAAAAACAGAAAAGAAAACACTTTAGAAAGAAACCCCTGAAAAGAAAAAGAAAAGAAACCTAAAAAAAAAAAAAAAGAAAAAGTAAGGGAAAAAAAAGTAAAAATAATTTTGAATACTTACCGGTAAACTCCTGGACCTTGCACGACGACGGACGACCAAAACCTTTTCGGAGCCCCATTGGGAAATCTGCTATTGGCCTGAGGGGAAAAGGAAATAATCAGTTAGCCGTAGAGGAAATATAATATATAAATATATAAGAAAAGCATGATTTTTTTTAATCATTTCCTTTCCAAAATTCTTCTTTTAAATTTGTTTTATTAAAAGTCAAATTTATTCCTGTGCTTAACCAAATTTGCTGTTAATTTTGTACTTTTATAATACTTGTAATGGAAATAATTTTAAATTTTTGCCAACTGTAAAGATTAATAATTACCCTTATCGTGGTTGGCAATTTTGTGTCGTTTCTTGGCGTTTTTGAGGCGTTTTTAGAAAATCGCATCGCGGTTGGCAAAAACGCCAGCGAATACGACACTGAATATAATTCTACTACAAAAACGGTATCGCAGATGGCGTATTTGCCTGTCAAAAGCGCTAAAAACTGTCGTTAAGTTTTTTGCTCACGACAGAGTTTATTTTTTTGATAAAAATTATTTAAAAATGGAGTCAAACAAATCGTAAGTTCTATAAAAAGCAGCTTTAAAGCTTTTTGTTTCAATTTTTGTTTTTTTTTCTATTTTTTTATATTTTAGCATAAAAATTACCACACCCGCACAATTTTCCAAGTTGGTGGAGATAATGGAAAAAAAGCCGTACTTGGCAAAAGGGTATAATAAAGGATTAAATAAAATTAATACAAAAGATGGGTGGAATGAAGTCGCAGAAGAACTCAATAGTATAGGACATCCATTCCGTACAGGCGAAGGTTGGTTAAAGGTGTTGGAAGTACATATTTAAATGCCTCTTTATTAAGCCTAAAATAACTAACAAACCTGAAGGATGGACTTTTTACATTTTGTCCAGCAAATGCATAAATACTAAATAAATACTTACTTTTTGTCAGGCAAAGAAAATACATTGCATTGCTGCCTTAAATGCTTCTTTAGATGATTTTCCGAATTATTAAAATCTTCTTCGTCTTCTGATGATGAAAAAAAACCAATACTCAACATATTTGTTAAAAAAAAATATTTATTTTTATTTAAGAAAAATAATCAGCTGTGATTTGTTGACATTTTCATAACAGGGTGTTTCATTAAAAAAAAAATTGAGTAATCTGTTACAAAGCGACTCTCTTACAAAAAATAGAGAGACGTAGGCGTAGGCGAAAAGTTTGCACGATACCATTCAATTTTAAATACGACAACAAATGCGACATACGCCTAAATACGCCTACGCCAACCGCGATAAGGGTGAATAAATCCCATGTTTATAATGATAAATTTAAAGTTTTAAAACGGGTTTGATTTCCAAATGTTGGCGTAAAAAGTAATAGAAAGCGGTGAGTAAAGGGGGGGAGAAAAATGTGAATATGGTAAATGGATTAACGCTGTTTAGGGACATCCGAGCAGACCTCAAGGTAGGATGTACGGTGGGACTATGGATCCCAAAGGGACGGTAAATATTAGGCCATCCACCTGCCTAATTATATGTGTGAGTGTGTGTGTCTTATAGTGTCGCAACAACTTACTGCTTCGGGTCCCAAATTTTATGTTTGTTTTAGTCCTTTTAAACTTTTTAGCTGGTATGATCTTTTTTTTTGTACTCGGGATTGCTGCCAGCAGGTCGGCAAGAACCACCCCATCCGGCGAGCTTATGCCGCGCAATACGCCAGCATACCAGCACCGCCGACAGTCTGGCCACGTTCGCTGGTTGTTGTGTAAACAGCAACCAGCTGGTATCATTTTCCCGTCCCGTGCAGTACAGACTGTCAAAAAATCTAATTCAACATTACGGTTTCTGTTCACACTATCACACTTTATGATGGTTTTGTTAAAATGCATCCCTGATCACATGAAAAGTATTATTGTTTTAAAAAACGATGAAGTCGTATGGGATGTCAAATTGTTGCATTCACACTATCACACTTTTTCATATTACTTGAGTTTTTGACATGTATTAATACAAAGTATAATGGTGTAAACTACCCTTTACGGTTTTATTGACACCACTTCGGCTTGATTTAAGTACTTAAGAAAAATATAAGGCAAATTTCAAGGGCCAAAGGCAAACAATGTTTATGAAGTATACAGCCCAATTATGAATAAAAATTCCCCGGGAGTTTTCTCCCTTCTCCCATTTTTCCTATGTAAATTCAATTGTAAAAATGGGGAAAGGGAAAAAACTCCAGAGTTATTTGTATTCATAATTGGGCTGATAGTTTTTAATAGTCATTTAGGTACACCAAAAAAACAGTACTAAATTTGGCTCTGCAGAATAATTACCCTTTTCGTGGTTGGCGTAGGCGTGTCGTGATTTAAAAACTTTACGACAGTTTTTGCAACAAATACGCCACCCACGATATAACGTGTTTTGTAATAGTATTGTAAATAGTGTCGTACATATATGTTGTCGTTTTTGCTAACAACAATACCATTTTTTAAAAACGCCATTTTTTTTATTTCAGGGATTTTCGATTTAACGGGATTTCGGTTTAACGAAGTTAAAAAAGGAACATACGAATATTTATATTTTTTTTTTAATAAATCTTTATATACAGGTTTATTTAAATATATATTTTTTGCAATAACTTCGGTTTAGTTTCAGATATAATAAATTTGTAATTCAAGGCAAAACTTAACACTAAGTTAACGACTAGTTTGTAGTAGATTACTTTACTTTGTCGTTACAACAACGACAACCGTAATAAGGCCGATTATTTTTGAAGTGTTAACAGCCAATTACGATTTGAAAGAGGTTAAGATTTTGTATTGAAAAAATATACGATAAGGAGGTCGTCGAAATTCATGAAATTATTGCGTTTTAACGCTATTTTTTAGGAGACCAACAGTTTGCTACGAATTATTGAGATTTTCGATGATTCAACGGGGTAGGAATTATCGAGATTTTACTGTATACCCTTCGCCATAGTAATAAAATTCATATCAAATCTTAAATTGGCGAGAACTCTTCTATAGAAGCCAATAGAAATAATGGGTCGATTGGTTCATTTTCATTATTTAATACCCCTTATGCCTAAGAAATAGCTGAGCCAAATTTGGGTCGCCTAGCTCGTATAGTATGGGCGCTATTGTGCCAAAACCAATATTTTGGAAAGAAAAAAGTAGGTTTTTCTCTATAACTCGGTTATTTATGAACCGATTTTTATTGCTAGTATTTTACTAAGTTTATTTCAGGTAGAAGTGAAAAATACAAGTTCATAGATTGGAAGACCCCATTAAAAAGTAAAGTTTTATGAGTAAAAATTAGAGGCAGTCACGGGTTTTTGCTGATATTTCAACCATTTGTGGTTCTATATGGCTGAATTTCAATAGCAACCTGTTTCGGAGATGTTTGATAGTGGTAAAAAATTTTCACGCGAGATTCGCGACAGCATTTTTCCCTTCGAAGGAGAATAAAAATTATATGAGAACAAAAATTCCACTCGTCATTCACGATAGGGGATAATTGATTTCTTGTATGTGGACTAATCCACTCTTTTATACAGTCTTGCATGTTCATTTAAATAAAAGCACTTTTTAATAAATTTTCCTCAAATTTTATTTTATTTCTCACTTAGTTTGTTTACATTAAAGTCAAAATTTAACTTAATTTTACTTTACCCAAAGTTTATTAAAAAACTAATGGAATATTCAAATTTCAAAATTTTGTAATTTTTCAAATAATGACAAATTGGAAATAGAAAGTTTTTGTTTTTTTTTTTTTTTTTTTTTTTTTTTTCTTCTTTTTTGTCAAATAAATTTTTCATTTCAATATAACTTAAATTATACTGAAGACTAAAAATGATAACATACTTATTCAAAACAAAATTTGTTTTTAATCATTATTCTTATGTCTGTTGTTACAAGTTGACTTTACAGACGACTGAATGTTTATTTATTTGAAAGTTAATTTCATATTTATTAATATGTATAGTATATTGGATGTTATTTATTTGTATGTATATACATATGGATGTACTAAACATTATATTTTGGTATTAAAAAGGCGCTCCATATAATTTGTAAATTTTTTAGTATTATTAATTTATAGAAGTAAACAGAAGTTTCTACAAATAAAACAAATTTTACATTAAATTTGTAGTTTGTTTTTTTAATTAAATTGTAAAAACTGAAAAAGCGCCTTTTTTTGTTTGTTGATGGTGGGCTTGCATTTGTTTTAATTATTGGTTAAGAAAATTATAAAAAAAAGAAAAAACTTTATTATACATATTAAAAATATAACTTATGTTATGAAATGGACTAAGTTTTAATTTGTTTTTTTGCTTGATTGGTTTGTTTTTGTCTCTGTTTAATACCAAATAACTTAGTAGCATACATAGTTTATTTAAATATGAATTGAAATAATAATTATTATTATTTTAAAATAAAATTAACTTAAATGTAGATAGAAAAGAATAACTAATTAATTGTATTTTATAGCAATTAGAAGAAAATAGTTGTTGAATAGAATTTATTGTTTTATTATTATGTATTTGTTTTTCAATTATTTATTACGATAGAATTATAGAACGTTAAAATCTTCTCTAACATTCATGTTTAGTATAAACTAATAAAACTTTCTCACTTTCTATATATGTGTGTGTGTGTACATGCCCGGACTTTTGTTGTTAGTCCTTAGGGAAGGGATGGATATTTTGGTGGAGCTTACTTAAATATATAAAGATGTTGTTGTTGTTGTATTAAGGAATCGCTTTTCTTTAGAAATTTTTTTGTTGGTCATCTTGCACACTGAAATAAAAAAAAAATATTTAATAAAGTATCATATATGTATTTTAAATATAAAACAAATTAAAATAAAGCATTCAAATTAAAAGAATCATATACATATTGCATTTTTGAAACATGGAAAAAAAATATGTATCTGTCACATAAAAATGTCTTGTTTAGTATTCAAATTATCAGGGGTGTCATGGAAATCGAAAACGTAAAACGAAAGAATTTAAAGAGTCGTTTTTCAATAAGATTTCTGTAATAAAAAAATTGTATGACAATTATTTTACAAATAATAGAATAGAATCTTTTAGCAAAAATTGTAAAAATTAGATTAAAAGTTTAATAAAAAGAACTTCCAAATTCTTTCGTTTTACGTTTTCGATTTCCATGACACCCCTGTATAATTACAACTCTTTATAATAGATCAGTGATGAAAAATTGAAATATTTAGATGGAACTGACCACCAAGCAAACATTTTAAAACATTTTTTATTTTTTTTTTTTTTAAATAAACTTTTATTTTTGCTCATATCTCAGCCATTTATGAACCGAGCTGACTAAATTTCAACAGCAAAATTCTGATGAGGATATCTAACATTAAAATATACCAACAAGCAGTGTTGCCATAACCTTTTGATAATAATACATTTTGTGTATGCAATGTTGTAAACAGAGCTGTGGATTCGGAGTTAGGTTTTTGTATCGGAATCGGAGTCGTAACACCCACAAAATATTCGCGACTCCGACTCCAACATTTTTCGGCATACAAAATTTCAAAAATTCTTATAATAGTTTCCAAAATAAAAATACTTCGAAATTGGCGATGCAATATTAAAAATATTGATTCGAAATTTTTACTGAATCCTTTTCTTTCTATATTTAACCATTTAAAAGGTACTGCATTAAAAAAGTCAAAAAAGGACCAGTCTCATATATATTTAGCATTAGTACATTTTGCTGACGACCCAATGTTAAAAAAACTGTGGTACTTTTGAAAGGAAAAAGTACTGAAAATAGTACCATAGTACTGAATTTTCTATCACTGTATTAGATATTCACTCCTAAAATGAAAGTAAACGTCGACACTAGTCGATAACAATAATTGTATTTTCTTAAGGCTAGTTTACACTATTATACTTTGTATTAATACATGTCAAAAACTCAAGTATTTAATATGTAAAAGTGTGATAGTGTGAATGCAATGTTTTACGAAAATGACAAGTATGTATTACAAAAAAAAAAAAAAATTGACATCCCATACGACTTCTTCGTTTTTTGAAATTTTTAAAAACAATTAAACTTTTTTTTTGATCAGAGTTGCGTTTTAACATTAGCATGTCCATGTGTGAATACAAACTATAATGTTAAATTTGATTTTTTGACAACCGCAACACAACTCATTAGATTTCTATCTCACACAGTATTATAGAATACGTAAGACTTGTGTGATAATGTAAACTAGCCTTAAGTCGTTATTGACAACAATCGATAACTATAGACAGTCACTTGGTATTTTCTACCACGCTTTTAAGTCGACGTCCAGTAGAATTGAGACTGTTTTAGTCGACAGAAATGAAACGACACAAATGGAAGTTAAAGAAATTTTTGCAAGAATTTTACCTTGGTCAAATGCCCACTACTGCGGAGTAGATCTTGAATAAATAAATCCGTCAGAATGAATATTTTACATTTAGTTTTTCTAAAACATTTTTTTTTTTTTTTTTAATATAATTAATTTAAAAGTCTACATATTTTAAGGGTGGACCAACCATAATGCACGATGTTAATTGTAAGTCACAACTTAACGTCAAGTCTTTTGTACATCTTAATTTGACATTTCTTTGTTTCAGTGTTTATGGGCTGGCGCCGTCATCGGGCCGTACTTCTTTAAAAATGAGGTCGGCCAAGCAATTACCGTGAATGGTGTTCGCTATCGCGAGATGAAACAGACTTCTTGTGCCCAGAAATTGAGGATATGGACCTGGACAATATGTGGTTCCAACAGCATGGTGCCACTTGCCACACAGCCAACGAAACAATGGCTCTTTTGCGCGAGAAATTCTATGGCAGTGTTATCTCAAGTCGTGGCGAAGTTAATTGTTCGCCACGATCATGGGATTTGACACCGCTGGACTTCTTTCTTTGGGGATATTTAAAAGAAAAAAACGTACGTCAATAAGCTAAAAACAGTTCAAGAGCTAAGGTATGAGATAATTCGGCACGTCAACGCCATTGAAACGAAGCCGTGGCGAGCATTTGACCGATATTTTGTTTCACGCAGAATGGTCATAGATTCTTCTATAATAAATAATAAAATATTAAGATAATTCTCTGAAAACTTTTTGCTTTATTTACAATTAACATCGTGCGTTTTGGTTGTACCACCCTTTATAAAAAAAAATAGAGATGGGATTTTTTTTGGTAAATAGTCGTCATCTTCCCATCATTCGAAGAATATAGCAATTTAACTTCTAAGAGATGTAGTCGACTTGATGTGACAACAACTTAAAATTAACGTCAACATCGACTAATTTAATAAAGGTGCGATGATTTAGTTTTTTTTTTTTTTTTTATTTATTTTTTCTAATTTTAAAGAATTTTTTGATCTGGGTTTGTTTGTTAAATTTGAATTCTTTACAAACCTTTAGAGCATCACGCCATATATGGGCATCTCCATTTTGACGTGTCGTGAGTGATATTTGTAACACAAAATATAACAAAAATGAAATCTAGATGCAAAGTAATGAGTAGCACTATATTCAAAAAAAAAAATTACAGGATTTGCTGGCGTGACGTTAAAAAAACGGAAGTGGATTTTGACTTGCATTAAAAAACTGAATAAGACTGCGAATTGAGCAAGACGTTTTGTATAAAACCTTTTTTAGTAAACTTTGGACTTACATACAGGGGTGTTCTGCAAATCGAAAACGCAAAACGCAAGAATTTGAAAGTTGTTTTTAATACACTTTTTATATAATTTTTTTAATTTTTGTTAAAAAATTCTATTTAATAGAGAAATATGTGTATATTTGTCATAAAATTCTTTTATTATAGAAATCTTGTTAAAAAATTACGCTTAAAATTCTTGCGTTTTGCGTTTTCGATTTCCAGAGCACCCCTGTAAGTTTTTTTTTTTTTTTCAAGCTATCAAATTTTCAGCAAAAAGTCTACTTTTTTAATGTAACGCCAGAATGCAAATAGGGTTGTATTGTAGGACCATGTTGTTCAACCGTTATCCCTTTTGTAACTTAATGTAAAGCTAGTTGCGCTTTACACCAAAATATACAAAGTTAACTATACATATAACATTTTTTGAGAAACAATTTAAATTACTTCTGGCGTTAAGTTACAAAAAGGAGACTTTTCGCTGGAATTGCCCATATATAATATTTTACGTTATGTAGAATTTGTACAAGTAAGGCTTAATGAAAAAATTTGTTTAAAATTTAAGGTAAATAAATTCAACAATGTAGTTTACGAAATGTAACATAATTTTTTTTTTAAATCTGGTACATAGTAAAAAAATAATGCAATATGTATAAAAATATTTTAAAACTAAAATAAACATAAAGTCAAAAACAAAAACAAAAACAAACGAAAGTCAAATATATCTAAAATAAATAAATTTTAGGATGACAAACACTTTTTCTTATATTTATTTATTTAATATAATAAATATTTGTTATAAATGATTTCTTATTAATTTAATTGGTATGATTATTTTTATTGCTTTTTATTTTAATGCAGCTAGTAATAAACTTTGTAAGAAGACAAGGGATTTATTGTTATTACTTTAATATCAAAACAACAAAATCACTAGTCTTCCATACAATGAATATTTGTTTTTAAATTTGAAAACTTTTGATGTGGTTAATAATTTGTTGATAGATTTTTCTTACTAAATGATTATATAATAATAAACCATAAAAGCACCAAACAATACACAAATTACACACTTAAAAACACTGTTAAATATTTTTAAACCAAACACCCTTTTTTTATTTTGTTAACTGCGCTTCCTAAATAAGAGCGTCAAGCGTTTTTTCAAACACGTGAAAATTCTATTGCCAATACTTTTTTAATAAAACAAACCGACCGACCTAGCGATCTTTCAAATAAGACTTTATTATACAGAGGTGTTCTTGAAATCGAAAACGCAAGAATTTTAAGCGTAATTTTTTAATAAGATTTCTATAATGAAAGAATTTTATGACAAATATTATACAAATATTTCTCTATTAAACAGAATTTTATAACAAAAATTAAAAAAATAATCAGCCTTACTTTGGTTGTAGTTGTCACCATCGACAGTGTCGTTTTTTGTAGAAGATTAAAAAACACAGGCTGTGTGTCACTTTAATCTGTTACAAAAAACGACTCTGTCGGTTAAGATAACGACAACCCGAATAAGGCTGTATATTAAAAGTGTATTAAAAACAACATTCAAATTCTTGCGTTTTGCGTTTTCGATTTCCAGAACACCCCTGATAATGGGGTATTGTTGAATTCGCGTTCTAAATTTTTGTTTTCTCAAAACTATATGAAAATGAAAAGTTTTGACGCTCTTATTTAGGTAGCTCAGTAAATATTAAATGGATTAATCGTAATTATGTATGTTAGTGTTATTATGTATGATGATTGGAATGTTAAAATAATTCATGAAAAAATGTGTGAAAGGAAAAATGCATACTTTTAGGCTTTGTCTGACACCAACCTCTGTTGCAGCAAATATTGGGCCATTTGAATTTGCTTGGGATTACCAGAAATGGTAATAATGCGATCAGTGGATCCAGGCAAAGGTTCATCAATGGTAATATAAGCACCAGATTCATTGCGGATACGTCTAATGCGTCGGCCACCTTTACCGATAATAGCACCAGCCAACTAAAATAAAAAAGAATTTCTTAGTTGTTTTTTTTTTTTTTTTTTTTTTTTTTTTTTTTTTTTACAAAAACTTTAATAAACTTACGTCTTTAGGTATAGAAACTTGTGTACTATTCTTGGGATCATGACCTTCTGGTAAATTTCCGGTAATATTATTGGGTACATTATTTGAGGGACCAAAACCAGATGAACCAGATGGTCCTCCTCCCATACCATTGCCCATATTAGAGGGGCCACCGAAACCGCCTTGATTCATGCTGCCCCCAAAACCACCTCCTTGATTTCCTCCACCGAAACTTCCGCCAAAGCCATTGCTACCACCAAAACCTCCACCTTGATTACCACCAAAACCTCCGCCATTATTGCCGAAGTTATTACCACCCATTGGCCCATTGTTACCAAAGCCGCTATTACTACCGCCAAAGTTACCGCCATTATTACCGCCAAAGTTACCACCAAAACCACCGCCGCCGCCACCGCCACCACCACCACCACCACTGCCAAAGTTACCACCTCCAAAGCCTCCATTACCGCCACCACCATTTCCGTAGCCATTATCATCATTAGCCCAGGGGTTAATGAAGGGATTGTTATCACGGCTGCGGCCACCGCTACGGCTGCGATCGTTACGACCTCCGCCTCCTCCACGACCGTAATCACCACCTCTATCGCCGCGACGACCATCTCTGGATGGACGACTGCTGCCGGGTATATTTCCATAACCGCCGTATTCATCGGCATACATTCGATCATAATTCAAGGGATCATAATTATGTACTGCACCTTTAATAGGGGTTTCTCTGGTCAGTGTTATAACTTCGCGGATGGCATCAATAACTTCGCTTTGCTTTCCCACCGTTTGGACGACACGATCAGTACTTTGCGGGGCAACGTTTGAAAATACCTTAAGAATACGGCAACCAATTTTCTAAAAATAAAAAAGTGGAAAATATTTTAAATATCTTAATAACAAAATAATTTCTACATAGTGTAAACAATGAAAAATAAGCTATCAATTTGCATTTCGTAAAGATTTAAAGCCCTTTAAAAATATTCAGCAGTCGCTACTTCCATCTTAAAAAAGGGAGAAAGGAAGTTGTTAAATGTTTTTTTTTTTTGGTCCCTTTTTAGCGAAGGGAACGAAGTTGTTATTAAAGGGAGCGTTGAAGCGCTTGCTCCTGTGACAACCTGTGTTAAAAATAAATTAGTATGGAGTGCGGCGAAGAGGGCTTGTGTCTGCTAAATAAGGCCTTCTATTGGGCCTCTTCGAACATTTTTGTTACCGCTGGGATACATTTGTATAAAATAGCACTTTACACCAGCGTTTAAAAAACTGTGGTCAAAGTAGAAAAACTTCCATTTCGTCCACTTCTTCATGTGTCATTGGCAAAAAAAATTGTTGCTTTAACTTCAAATTCTTTAAATGTAAACAGTCGCTCTCAACCCAACTCCAAAAGTGAAAAGTTGTACACAAATTTTCGTTTTTTGTTCGATCCTGCTTTACACTATTAAAAATTGGTTCTTCAGGTATATTTTGGAAAAAAATTGAAAGGGACATCCCAGACTTCTGGAGTTTTTATACAGAAGTAGATGAGCTTAATTAAGATCATTGAGCATATTTTCTGCCCTTGCTCGTGGTTAAGGATACACAGGTCTATATGTATAGCCAGCTATTCCTGCAATGATCTAAAATATGTCTCAGTGTGCTTACTTCAAGGCATCATCACCTTCATGATGGGCATAAGGTGGCTAGCCGACAGGCAATTTGTAAGGGGCAAAGACTAATCTCTTTCTTCTACTGCTTGCTTTTAATTTTTTCGTTTTTTTAAAGAATCCTTAAAAAATTATATGAGTTATTGAAAACTGTTGTGACAGAAAATATTTTTTGGTTCCCAGGCTCGTTCTTAGGTAAAAAAAAAAAAATTAAAATAAAGTTAAACATGTTTTAGAATTATCTTTTAATATCTCTTTTTTATTTAATTTTTTTTCTCACAAAGACGCAGGCAACATACAAACATGTCAACCACAAAAATTTGAAATTTAAATACAATAGCATCATATGGTTTTAACATTAATTCATTTATGAATGGATATGATGACGATTACGATGTCAGAAACATCTATACACGCATACATACAAAATACGTAGAAAGGTAAGCATCGTTATATGTGTGTGATGGTATGAACGTAAATAACTACTCATACCTTGAAGGCAAAAAAGAGAATACTGCAATTGACAAGTATGTTCAACATTATGTTGGTTGTTAAGGCTGTCAACCAGGCAAACAGGAGGTTATGAGTTGAAAACAATCCAACAAAAAAAAAAAAAAAAAAAAAAAAACAAGAAAAGTATGAGGTGTTTTGTTGTTGGTGCTGTTGTTGTTACTGTCATTTTAAAACAGCAGTTATAAAGAGGTCCTTTTGTACTTCATATGTCAAACATACAGATATACATACGTAAATAATTTTATACTTATTAAATAATTTTAAAATACATACATATATTTAAAAAAAAGCTGTTGATTATTCTTGTTTTCATTTATTTATTTTATGGGTCAAAGAGAGAAATGTTGTCGCTTTAATATTAAAAAAGATTGATTTATAAGTTGTAAAATAGTTAAAAATTTGTTTTTAAACAAAGCCAAGTAAGAATATACATATGTACATAAGTATATAACACAGTACATAATATGAACTATATATATATATATATGTATGTATATACATATATATTATACATATGGGCATTTCCTGGGGTCACGAACGTACGTTCGTACGCTTTTGATGTACAAATAATATAGAAAACAAAACTTTTCCTAGCTTTTTTTTTTGCGATTCGATAGCAATTGGGTAGCTGTATGTTTAGTGCAAAAGATGAATTTCATCGAGTTTAAAGTTTTCATAATAATAGTTATTAACATGTGGTCACGAACGTACGCAAAATAGAAGTCAACTTTGGCTGACAGCAGTTAAATGTAAAAATCTGCGTAATGGAACGGAATATTCAAAAGTGATTAATTTATTTTAATAGTGTATTAATGTAGGTCTCCATGCAGTATTTACCAAAAAAAATATCTCTTTTGGTTTTTGTTTAATTGGCTTAAGTACCGGTCGCGTACGTACGGGTCGCGAACGTACGATTTTTCCATATGTTTTTGTATTATTATCACAATGCAGTTTCCCATTAATGTCTGCAAATTTCCTTATCAAACAACTAAATACTCAATTTACAATTGATTGTAATGAAAAGATTATTAAGAAAGAGTGTAAACATAACATATTTTTGCATGTAAAATAAGCATATAAAAAATGTGTTTAGAAGTAGAAAATATAAGAAAATATAAAATTTTCCAGTTTCCAGTGCAATTTCCTTAAGTAAAACAGCAGAGATATGCTATGAAACCATTCTTTTATAACAACATAGACTTTTTTTATAATAATAAACAATAAAAGACGATGATCATCAACATTTTATTTTTTCATCCTGGTAGACCATTCTGGGGAAATGCCCATATATGTCCTAGGATACAGGGTCTCAGGGACTGTATATCTGATATTTATCTTGAATATATATGTATATATATATGTATATATATATGTATATCTATATATCTATCTATCCTTTGTTTCACTCTTTCTTCTTACTCTATATTGAAGGGACTCACAATGCACCGTTTTGGTCTCCGGTGGAGTTGTGCCCTTAGGCGCGTAGCCCTTCTTAACCTAACCTAACCTAACCCAACTTTGTCAGTGGTCTGTCTGCCTTAAGTTTTTACTTATGAACTTGTTTTAATTGTAACTATTTTTAAGCCAATTAAGCAAACAAGAACGCTCTAGGCTTTTAAAATTAAAATTTATTTGTTCTTTTTTTATGATTTATTATGATAACAGTTACTTAAGTTACTTTAGCAAAAGTTTTTCTTTATACCTTCTTTATATGTGAAACAGAATTCAGCATTACATACAGTGACGGTCAAAAAAAATAGCAAGTGTTGAAACTATTCGTCGGATGTTGCGAGACAACAACGAGAATGCCTGTAGTCCCCGAAAAGTGCCCCTGGTCTCACGTAAGCATGTTGCAAAACGTTTGGAGTTTGCTAGAACTCATTGGGAATGACCAACTGAAAAGTGGATCAATGTTATTTGGACAGATGAATCCAAGGTTGTTTTATTTGGAGGCAAATGATCGCGTTCTTACGTCAGAAGACCCCCTAACGCTGAATTCAATCCAAAATTCACAACGAAAAACGTTAAACATGATGGTTCAAGCATTATGGTATGGGGTGCTTTTCCTGCTATAAAGTAGGACCCGTATATTGAATCAGAACAATCATGGATAAGAAACTATACGTTAATATCCTCCAGGAAGTATTGCTACCATATGTTTCTAAGGAAATTCAGCTTCGTTGGATGTTTCAGCAAGACAATGACCAGCAAACTTGCCAAAAAGTGGTTTCAGGACAATAAAATAAACGAACGAAATGGCCAGCTCAGTTCCCGGATCTAAATCCAATCGAGAACTTATGGACAGATTTAAAGAAGGGAGTATCCCATATACAACCAAATAGTAAACGAAAAGTTAAAAATTGTATGTATATCAAATAAAAAACCAAATCAATTGCTTTTTATTAAATATTGTTTGACAGTCCTGTAAGTATCTTATGACAAGTATTCAATGAAATCAGTTTGGCCTATTTACAAATATCTAACGAAGAACTTTTTTCTATATCCTGGTGCTATTTTTTTGACCGCAGCTGTATATCTCAAACTGAACCGAAGTTATAGCAAAGTATATTTTATTAAATCAGTTTAAAAAGGTACATTTTGAAAACTTTAATCGTATTTTCCCAAGTTTGATTTTTTTTGAGATATGACTATGTTGCAATTAGGGAGCGATATGTATGTTTGAGTAATAAAAAAACGCAACTTTGAAAAATAGCAAAACGCAAGAAAATCGCGATGCTTTCAAAACAAGCGATTTGAAAACGCTGCTTTTTCCAGAACATGGGCAATAATACGGAATTAGTACGGAATTGGTTTGTACGTTCTGTATAGTTATGAATCAGCCGATTTGTTTCTGTTCAATTGAAAGTCTATCACAACTTCGTGTCTCTGGCGATTCTTTTCCCGATTCATGTCAATCTATGTTAAATGACATTTATAAGAAGAAGTAGAATTGAAACTCTGTATGTGCGGTTTGTTTTCCTAATTTTTTTGTTCTGTTGTTGGCAAATCTTTAGACGTTAAGTGACCGCCAAAAATGCGTATGTATTAGTTTATTCTAAAAAAATAGTAATTAAAAAATATTTGCCACAGAAAAGAGCGATACAGAACGGCAACTTAAAGTAAAAACTAATGAGGCCTATAGTGGTTAAGAGTAGAGCGTCAAACATTTTTTAAGTGTAATCATAGCTTTAGATTAGGAAACCTGTTTGATGTAAAACCCCCTTCATTTGTTTGATTTAAAACACCTACATTTGTAACTTAATTATGTATAATCCAATATATATTTTTTTTTTACTATTTTCAAATCCTCTTGAAGCCACTATAATTCTGAACTACATATAACTATTTATATCTTTTTTCAACAAAATATAAATAAAATTTCCTGTTCAATTTAACATGTGAATAAATCACATTGTTGTAAGCAACAGGTGCCGGAAATTATAAATTCTTTAAACTTAAAATTTTTTTTTAAATAAAAGTAATGGAAAGGAAAAGAAAAAGACAGGAAAAAATCATTGATAAGTTGCCCTAAACTGTTCAAAACTCAATGCATAAAATTTAACGAAATAAAAATAAAAACAAAGTTTAAAATAAAAAAAAAAAATTAAACCGAAAGGTGGGGGGAAAATAAACAACAACAGCAAAGCAACTGCTAAAGAAAAAAAAACTACATCCGGTTACAACCATTCCATAAGCAAACAAGGATAAAATGGCACATCCTGGTTATGTGAGAGCATACTTATGTATGTATGTATGTATGTCTTTAAGTGTATATAAAAGAAAAATTAAGGAACAGAGAACAGATTTCCTTTTGTATAATAAATATTTACTAAAGAAAAAAAGTTTTAAGGAAGTTATTTTATTAAATCAAATACACTTTAGAAAATTAAAGATGTACAATTCTTATGAAATTAAAGTGCCTATTATGCACTTAATTTAATTTTCGACAGCAGTAGAATTAGCTGATCGAACGCATTTTCATTTGGTTTTATGAAGCACATTTGAAAAAATGTACTATTGTGATTTAGATTAATCACAGAAGCACATTTCTATCAGCTGATACTTTAATTGAAAAAAAGTTTGGATCACAAATTTAAAAAATAATATTAAAGTTTAATATGATGCAAATCCTTTTTCCAAAATTGTATTAAATTTATAAAAATAATTAAGAATGTGACAATTGGTATACTTAAACTAAAAAAAATTTTAAAATTTATTTGCAAAATTGCTTTCGCTAAAAAATTCGAAGCACAACGAAATTTTCGACAGTACTGTCAACTCATAATACAAAATATACATACATTCGATAGTCGTCGATGTTGGATAGCCACCGAAAATCGTTTGTCGAATGTTACTCATAATAAAGGCCCCTAAATCTTATTCTGGCTCTCAGAGTCAGTTTTTGACTCAAAGATAAGATTAATTGAAAATGTATCTTTGAAATTCCTTTTGAAAACTTCGATTATTACATTTTGTTTGCTAGTTTAAACGCCCAACGTTGGCGGTTTAAATTTGCAACAGAACTGCCAAAAGAACGAACAGCTGAGAAAAGGAAATGTTAATTGTATGTTAAAACTACTGTACAAGACTACTAAAATGGACTTTTCAAGTAAAAAGGAAGATTTTGAAATATTTAAGCATTAAAATATGACAATAATTAGTTTGCCAAAAGCAATGAGAACATGTCCAAATCATTTTAATTTATTTAATGACAAATATTTTTTTCCGATTGGATAAACATATAATGGTGCCATTGTTTTCATCACCAATATTTATTAAATATTCTATCTATCTCCTTAGATACAATAAAAAAAAAATGTTCGCATTTTTTCTTTTTCGACATTTCATTAGCTCATTACTGGTTTGGCGCATATGCCTAAAAGTCATAGTGGAGAAAAACGACATGAAGATTCCGGAAAATATTCCGGATAGAATTTTTTATATTTTCACCACTGCTTCTGACATAAGTTTTAAAGAAAAATACAAATTTTTTGAATTTTCAAGAACGAACTAAGAAGTTAATATTATTTTATTTTTCAAAATTTATTTCTAAAAAGTAGTTTTTTGCATACGTATGGTTACTGCTGTGTATTGAGTTGTTGACATTTTATTTTGCTTTTGATACTTGGTTTTCTTACGGTAAAGAAGCAAAGCAAGAAAAAAATTTATTTTCTTGCTGTCATATTGTTTTGCTTTCGTTTAAACAACTTGTTTTTCTTACGGCAATGAAGCAAATCAAAAGTAAATTATTTTTAACGGTTTTGTATGAAGAATTGGCCAATCAGTGGTGTGTGGAGCAAAACAATACTTAATAAACTTTAAAATAGGTTATGTGCAGCAAAATTAATGCGTAATAAATCAGAACCATAAAAAAGTTAGAGAAACAAGTTTTGGATTGAGAAAGGCGTTATTCAAAATATATATACTCCATACCTAACTCGATTTTTTTTTTAAATGGTCGGTAGGTCAAACCAATAATGAGCTGACGATTTGCTTAAAACTGTCATACTTACACATAAAACATTTTCAATATATATCGTAATGCGCTACAGGTTTTAATCTTTTACTCAAAAGATGGAAAAAAGGATTAAACTTTATAAAGCAGAAAACTGATTGGAACCTAAATGACCGACCGACCACTCAGTTACTTGAATAGTTTTTGAAATATAAAAAGTCTAATGGCTCGAATTAGGATGACAACTGAAGTTGAGTTGCCAGCAGCGAAATCAGGCCACGCCGCTCATGTATTTTTAACATCAGTGGCGTTGTCTGATTTCGCTGCTAGTAAGTTTACTGCAGTTGTGTTGCCATCCGTAATCCCCCCATAAAATATATTCGTTTCCACTTAAACTAGAACCTCAATATTCTTTAATTATTCTTCAGGAAAACGAGATTAACGTCATGGCGTAATTATTAAAGCAAAAATTAAATTTTGATTCAAATGTCCTACTGCTTAAAATATAATCATAACGGGGAAACATCTTTGTCATACATACAAGATGCAAACAAACATTGTAAAGGTCTTGACAAATTTATTAGGGTAATTAAATGAAAAAAATCTCTAATAGCTTCAATTTAGGCATTTTTTTAAGCATAAAGAAATGTAAACTCAAAAAATTAAAGAGTTTTGATAACTTCAATTAATCACGTTTCACGAGAAGATTAAAAAAAAGAGAGGGAAAGATCCTAAAGTTATATGTACCACCTTTTTCTTTTTTTTTATTCCTTAAGGTATAATTTGTTATAATTAACCACTCTATTTTTTTTTTTTTTTTTCATATACAAAATACAAATAAATATATTGTATATTAACTATAAATGTATATGTATATTAAAAAGTGTGATATTTGTTGAAAACACTATATAAATTATAAAGTGTTGTTGTTTAAAGTATGTCATATTTTTCCATTTAAAAAAAACGTTAAACCCAATGAGTCACTTATATATTGCGTGGTTTAATGATTTGAAAATGTCCTTTTTTCGTTTCTCCTCTGTAAGGAATATAATAGTTTGGTGCTTTTTTGTGTCCACAGGGAGTTGTTTATGATGGCTGAATGGTTGTAGAGTAATTGTATTTATTTATTTTACTCATACATGCATACACCATACATAAATTTATATCTCTATATACTATGTTGGTATTGGTCTAGTTATTGTAATATTAGTTTCTTATGTTGTTAGTGTTTGTTTCCGTTTTCCTTTTTTGCTGTTTTTTAAATCAACATGAGCTCACTCGTACATAAACTAAATTATTAATTTGCTTTCTTCTTCAAATTATTTACACCAATTCCAAGGTTAAAATAGAAAAGCAATTAAAAAAATTTTGGGTGGGTTTGTATATCGTCAGCTCATTATTGGTTTGACCTACCGACCATTTTTTTAAAAATATTAATATTTAATTTCTAAATCCAAAACCTTTTTAACGAAATTTTTTATAATTTCTAAGATATTAAGCATTAATTTTGCTACATATAAAATAAATTTCACTCTTGCGAAATAAAAAAAGTGACAACAAGAAAACAAATTTCACTCCTTTCTCGCTTCATTGCCGTAAAAAAAGTAGTTAAAGCAAAAAAGTCAACAATTCAATACGCAGAAGTAAGTATACGTATGCAGCACAACAAGCTACTTTTTAAAAATAAATTTAGAAAAGTGGCGTATGCGGCACAAAACAGTCATTTTCTCTTTCAATAAAATGCTATGAATGTTCATAAGAATTTACATTTTTTTTTTTTTTTTTTTTTCAAAAAATATGCTGGAAGCAGTGGTAAAAATACAAAAAAAGTCTATCAGTCTATTTTCAGAAAATTTCATGTAAACCTTCAGTTTTGTTTTTCTCCACTACGACTTTTTGGCATATGCCCCAAACCAATAATGAGCTGACGATATGTAATTTAATGTCATTATTACTAATTTTTTCATTTTTAGCACTTTAGAAGCATTCAGATATCGAGCCCTTTTTGCGATTATATCGTAAGCGACATAAAACTATCGTAAGCGACAGGTACTATAATCAATTGAATTGTAGCATGCTCTTGAAAACTATCGCATTCGCATTATAATTTTTGAAATAAATAAATGCATAATATGAAACCAAATAAAGCGCTGCACTATTTAAGAAAAAAATAAATAAAAAAAAAACCTCTCCTGTAAAATTTGCCTTTTGTCGCTTACGATATAATCGCAAATAGGGCTCGATATGTAAAGACAAATATATACAAGTTCGTAAATGCATCACTGAAGTTAATGTGTACCAAAAAATTGTGAAAAACTCCACAAAAATAATAGTCACACAATAAAAAAAATTATAATTAATTTTTTATCGGCTTTGAAAAAAGTTTGCTTTTCTAATGCAGCGCAGTGATGCATTTACGAACGCACCCTATATAAATAACGTTTAAATTTAGATTATAAAAATTTGGCACATTTGTAATAACAATTAAAATCTAGGACGGAATATTGAATGTTAGTTTGGGGAAAAAACTTCACAATGTTTAAGTTTTAGACGAATTTGGATTCTAACCGCCTTATGCAAAAAAAGTTAAAGTACACATTACACTTTAGTCCCATTCACTTTTGCTGGGCTAAATGTGCTGTTGGTTAACTTATGTCAACTTTAACATTTTTTTTTTTTTTTTTTTGTATTAAACTATTTGTTATTTGTTATGAAAAGAATTTTGGTATCGGTATCATGCTGGGGAGCTACTCCCTATTGCGATGCGAAAGAAAATGGTAGCAAATCTAGCGATTGGTACGCCTTAATGCGTTTGCGGATTTGTCTTTCGCATCTATTATTTTTTTCTTTTCGCAAATCATCACTATTTATTTTATTTAAATTTTCCAATTTCAATTTTTACATATCTTAGCATTTTATTACTGTCAATCTGCGCCATCTTTTATTTTTGTTGCCAGTATTGCTCCATTTTCAAAAAATTATGCGAAACTCATAGAGAGTACCAAGTTGGCATTTAGCTTTCGCATCGAAATTGTTTTCGCATCGCAATAGAGTAGACCCCCTGATATTTAATTTTAAACGGTATTTAAGCGATAACAGTTTTATTAAAGGTATCAGTTGCCAACCTTGTTTATTTTACATTCGGAGATTTATAAACACACAAAAATATAAGACAGCGACGAGTTTGCCTTATAAATGTACAAAAAAAATGTAAAAAATAATCCAATTTTTTTCAATCTGATCAAGATGATATTTCACAATCTGAATAGGAAACAGTGTATCACTAATATGTATATAGAGTACAAACAAAGAAAATACTAAAAAAGAGAGAAATATTTTTATACCTATTAGAGAAATCTTAAAACGAGACTAAACTATCAAGAAAAAAGCAGCATTTATAAGTTATAAAAAGAAAAAAGACTTGAAGGAAAAAATGTATGACAACATCCCCAACACCATAGTGGTAACAAACCGACAAACAGATTTTAAAATACCGAAAATGGTTTTGAAATAGTTGCTGCTTACCTCATGAATATTATCCAATAACAAAATTTAAATACAGTAAACAACATTGTTTAAGCCTTTTGTTTTGTTTAATTAAACACTAGATTTTTTTTTTCGTTCACTCGTTGGTACATTTATTTTTTAAATACGAATTGAGAGTCCTTTTTTGCAATATACGTTTGTACAATATATACAAACATATGTAGGTATTTTGTATTATATTTTAAAGGAAATTTTTTTTACAAAGACTTCGTTTTTCCTAATTTTTTTTCGAAATCAAATAAAACGACGAGTTGTTAACACGGCCAAAGTTAATGTAGTACTGATTAGCATTTAAAAATTTCAATGACTATGTAAGACCAAGTACAATAATTTTGGTTGAGTTCTTATTTATTTTTTTTTTCATCCCCTTCTGAACAATTTCATCTTTAGCTACAAAAATAACGGTAACAACAACAACTATCGTACCAAATCCATCCAGGCTTTAACTAAGGCACTATATTAGTTGGTATAGCAACAAGGCAGGTAGAGTTTTACTCATTCACATGATGTCCTCTAATACAACAAAAACAACAACAGCAACAGAAATTCAACAGAGAGAAAAAAGAAAGAGAGAATTATAAAGAAAGCACAACTAGTGACAGCTGGGATTAATTATAAAGTACCTAACAATAAAATTTACAATTGGTACTATTTTCGTCAGTTCAATTACAGTATAACCCGCTTAATAAACCCACAATTGGTACTATTTTCGTCAGTTCGTTTACAGTATAGCCCGCTTAATTAACCCACGCTTAAATTACTTTTACGACTATTAACCTAGAATTTTAAAATCCACGTTTTTTCCTCCATTTTTCAAACAATAGTCCACGACTAATCCATTGGTATGTAACTGGTTTTTATAATAAATAACTTATTTCTTAAAATCTGTAGTTTGCCCGGAATCTGGTGTCCTTTTAAAAGGACGGTAGCTAAATGTGAACACTACTTTAATTTGTACTTTGTTGTAGAATAACGAAATTGCTCTTTTCTTATTAATATAACAAAAAAGATTTGTAAAGTAAAAGATATAAATGTTAAAGGAAGGACGATATATTTTAAGCAGGGGTGTAATACTTCAAGAAGCATTCCGTTGAATGTTAAGCAGACATTATATTTGTTGCGAACAAAGTTGGCCTTCTTGTGGCAAAAGGTGCAACGAGTTTGCTTTTCCTTGTGTTGTAATGGGCGGCCTTGTCCATCAAATCGCAAGTGCATATCATCAGTAAAATTACCATGATATGCGCCAAACTAATAATGAGCTGACGATATGAGTTTCTTTTAAAAGAATCTTTTAATCCGTTTACAATCACTCTTCTAAAGCTAAATACCGCCATCCGAAAGATGTAACTACTAGATATTTGTTCCTAAATATCTATACAATTTTTCCTCTAATAGATGTTCGGTATAGCCAGATGTTTTGGTCGGCTCTGTCAACTCCCGTCCATACGACGGAGTTACCGGCAGTGTATGCGTAGTCAAAAAAACCACGATCCCTTCGCTTTAGAGCCTGTGAATGATGCAAAGGAGACTTTTCTTAGCCTGTTTTCTCTGATTGTCCCCACTGGCAGTGATGCCAACTTAGCTATTATGGGGCTAGATTTAGCTCTTTTTAATTGCTCCCGGCTCGTAATTTTTCCGGTTAGCCATTTTTTTCAAACGTGATATTAGAACATTTGACACTTTTAACATCTATTATTAAATACTTCCGTTTTTACCCTCTTGTTTCGTCTTTGGTTAAATTTTATTGGGAATCAAATCCTGCGTTTAAAAAATGGATTTAACCAACAAAAGATCAGTCAAAAGCTTTATGCAAATATTCAAATTCAATAATAAAAGCTAAACATTTTCATTTAGTACACCATTCGGGCACTCAAAAACATAAAAAAGTATGGCGCCATTTAACGATGTTGTACTATCTTAACCAGATACAAAATAAAATGAATAATAAATGGATTTAAAACAGAACAATCTTTGATTTTGATCTTTTTGACTGCTCGGTCGGCACGTTTTGCCATTGAATAGTTGGCATCTCTGCCCACTGCTTTGTCATTTCGCAACTTTAGGGGGCAAATGGTACCAAATCTAGTAATTGGTACTCTTTAATGCGTTTACTCATTTGTCTATCGCATCTTTTTAATATTTTTCTTTTCGCAAATCGACACTATTTTATTTAAATTTCTAAATTTAAAATTTTTTTCCATATTTTGACATTTTATTAGTCAATCTGTGCCATCTTTAATTTTTATTGCCAGTACTGCTTCATTTTCAAAAAATTTTGAGAAAGTTATAGAGAGTATAAAATTAGCATTGATGAGCTGTTAGTACGTATTCGTTTAAATACCTCAATGAGGTTGTTAAACATATTCAATTAATCAAAGTGTAACATCGAGCGGCAGATTATGCGGCAAATCTTTTAAATATATGTGTAGGTGCTTAAAGCCAAGTAGAAATAGAGTAATAATCATACTAATCGGCATTGCAATTATCAGATGGTCGCCATTAACACTTTAAAGTATAAACGTACCTTATAGGGTTAAGTTGATGTTCTGTTCCAGTTTAAGTTACTAGAAAAATAATTTTTAAGTACAGTCAAATCCCGATAATTTGTACCCCGATAAATCGTATTTTCCGATAATTCGTAATAAACTGTCGGTCCCTTAAAAAAATTTCGTTAATTCGTAAAATTTCCATACATTTTGGTCCCCTCGCTAATTCGTAATTTTTTTTTTTTTAAATAAAATCTTCCTTACCTCTTATAAATCGTAATTGTTTGCTAAAGCTTCGTCCAGACGGTGGTCAGATCTGACAATGTTGTCATTAAAATTGACTAAAAATGTCTTGCAACTGTGTGAACATTGTACGCTATTTTCATTTGGCAGATGTGTTAAATTAATGCATCTGACAATGGTACCAACATTATAAGATCTGACCATCGTTTGTACGAAGCTTAACTTCCACTTATAATTCGTAATAAAAACTACAGAAACATGGAAAGAATGAATTTTTGTTTACCGCTATTTTTTTTTTTTTGCGTGGGTTTTTGCTCTTGTGTGTGTTTATTTTCTTAAAGTTTGTTACATGAATAATCTTTATATATTTTATGTTTAACAATTGTCTTTTATGTTTTTTTTTTTATCGTTTTAGTAAATCAATTGAAAACCCTCGTTAATTCGAATTTATTTTATTTTATATATATATATATATATGTCCTTTATTTATTTAAATACAATATAGATACAGCGATGTAACATAAAATACTTAAATAAATTGTTCACGAAGAACATAGGGCGTCAAAATTTTATTTTATTTTAACACCGTTAAATCGAAACCCCGCTAAATCGCAAACCCCTATAATTCGTAAGAAATGGCCGGTCCCCTGCGATTACGAATCATCGGGATTCTACTGTAGATGAAAAAAAAAATGAGTGTGGATGCACCATACCACACACAATACACAATTATTATGGTGCAGAAAGTCGGAGCAGAAAAAAAGTACCTACACATTGGAAAAAAAGTAACCAATTTTGGTTAAAAGTTACCAAAGCGGCAACGCTGATGTCAAAGTATAACAATAATTTTATTGAGGGCTCTCTGAAACAACTTGTATGCTCTTGCATTTAAACGCTCTTGTTAGGTTCCTTTTTTCTTTGTCTCCTTCTTCTTCTTCTTTTACTTTTCATCATTATAAAAGGATGTTTTAAGGATTTTTTTGTTACTTGAAGTACAATGGCATCATTTTTGTTTCCATAGGCATGTGATGTCATAGTAAAAACAACAAGAAAAACAACAAGCGAGAATATAGAGTATACATTGTTGTAGTTGTATTTTTCTTTTTGTTATTCCTTTTTTGTGAGTATATGAAAGAAAAATTTTCAATATACAACAATAAATTTAATCGGAACCGGTATTCATTCGGCTTTGTAATGTGAAACATGCGCATGAAAAAATAAATTTTATACAGACATAGAGAATAAAAGGAAGAGACCTTAAACTCAGTCATGAGAAAGAATATGAAGTAGTGAGCAAACGAGCCAGAGGCTACACAAATTGTTAGTCAATTAAGGATAAATATTTACTATATACAAAAATAATGCCCTATATTTTGTGTATGAATTGAAAGGAAACTTACCATTTTTTGTTTAATAAGTTTTGAGTGAATAACAAATATAACTTTAACATTATCTTATCAAATGTTTGAACAAGTATTTTTTTTATAAATATTTTATGTACATATAAAAATCATACAGTCATGGTACTTTAACATGAATTTAATGTTTTAAAAGTTAAAAAAGCATTTGAGTTAAATAAACCGCAAATCCCTTACTAAGCAAAAATTAAAAAGCGACATTTTCATTGATTCTGATGTATTGCTACAACACAAATGTCCATAGCAAAGTTTGGATTCTTTCGACCACAATTAGCGATTTTAAAAACAAAAAAAAAAAAAACAAACGGCCCTATCTACAAAAGGTTATATGGTAAACGCTGAAAGACCTAACTAACAGTTTGCTTAATATGCAATATTGTCAATTGTCTAAATAACTGGTAGGCATGGCTCCCAGATTTAACGATTTATCGTCATTTTGACGATTTTTTGTTCCGAAATTAGCACAGAGACAATTTGATGATTTTTTTTTCTAAAAAGTGACGATTTTATTTAGTCTAAATAAACGAAAACTATAACTGCCGTATTCATAAAAGGGAAAAGCAACACAACAATATTTACATTTTGTTTATCTTTCTTCAAACCATCATCTAATGAACCTTTTGCGACGAGCGAGCAAATCACAAGTTTTAGTCGATCTTCATGAAGTATTTATGTTTTTGTTTGATTGTTTTTTTTAAAGTAAGTAAAAATCAAACAAAAGTGTTTAAAAAAAAAAAAAATTTAAGTTGTCCGATTTTTTTTTTTTTAATGATTTTTTTTATTTTTTTCTCAGGAAATTGAAAGTTTTTTCACAAATTTATCTGGCAACCCAGAAAAAAAAAGATAAAACTGTTTAACTGCCGTTTTTAAAATAATTACAAAAATTTTCGTTTAAAAAATTTATTTTGTCGGTTCTTTGCCTGCCGCGGTAACATTTAAAAACGCCTAACTTTCGTTACAAACACGCCAACCACGATAATGGAGACTATTTCATGTGCGATAGATAGTGTGAATACAAACTGTAATGCTAAATTAGATTTTTTTTGACAGTTGCAACAAAACTCAAAAATACAACCCTATCATATTAAGCTGTTATTGTTTTTTAAACAAAAATTAGATCAGGGAAGCAATTTCATACTTAAGGCCTTTATTACGGTTCACAATTCAACTCAGTTGAGTTGTAATTTTTTAATTTTTGTATTATGGTTTACAATTTTACTATACTGCGGCGAACAATCAAAAAATTACAACTCAACACAATCATTTGGTTTATTTACAACTCAACTGAGTTGTGTTGTGAACCGTAATATGGGCCTAAGACTTGTTTTAACGTGTAAAACGGCCTTTAGCAAGTGCTCGGTTACCATATTTGACGATTTTTTTTTCCAAATTAGCTTAATGCCAATCTTTTTTAAAAAAGTATCGACTTTATTCAATCTTCAAAATATGACAGCTTCAAAACCTTTTATATTTCTGTACGTTGCCCTTAGTCTTTGCGAGTTACAAAATAAAATTAGGTGCGTTATAAAAGAACTCTTAAAACATATCGCTAAACAACGCTGGTAAAACACTAACATGAGCCATCCACCACTAGCACTTACATGATTTAAGAGTTTATGTTAGTAAATTGATTTCTCGTAAAGACGAGGTTTTTGCAGCAGAGAAAACAAGAATTTTTGTAACAGATACAATTTTCTTATGTAAAATCAGCGAACAGACATATTATTTCTTAAGTCATCCAGATAATATAACATTAACTCAGTATTCTGGCAATGTGGAGCAGCGAATCATCAATGAAGTCAGTCACTCTGCCTTTTTAAAAAAAATTTTTATATCATTATTTACAAATCCAAATTTCCATTTTAAGATAAGGCCTGTTAAAATTAATTACATTGTATTTATGTGGAAATGTGTAGGTTAGGTTAGGTTAGGAGGCTAAATGGATACGTAAAAAAGCAAAACTGCCGCATCTGGGGTGAAGAACAGCCACATGCCGTACAAGAGTTATCGATGCATCCCGAAAAACCGAGTGTTTGGTGTGGTTTATGGGCTGGTGGCATTATCGGTAAATTTTTCTTCAAAGACGACCATGGAAGAAACGTTACCTTCAACGGCGAACGATATCGAGCCATCATACGCGACTTTTTGTTTGCCCCAATTGGCTGAGTTTGACTTGGTTGATATGTGGTTTCAACAAGACGGTGCCACATGCCACACAGCTCGTGAAACAATGGACATATTGAAGGATGAATTTGGTGAGCAGTTTATCTCACGAAATGTCCCTGTGAGTTGGCCGCCAAGATCATGTGATTTGACGCCTCTTGACTATTTCTTGTGGGGTATGTGAAGTCTAAATTAATTAAATTACTGGTCTATGTGGACAAGCCAAACACGATTGAAGCCATAGAGTATAAAACGAGGCCGAAATGCAGTGGTGCAAAATAGACAATTTGAACCGGAGTCGCGGGCAACATTTACATGAAGTTATTTTTAAAAAGTAAATGGCAAAGACCAATTTATCGATTCCAATAAAAATTTTGAATATGTGAAGCAAATTTTAGTGTTTTATTAGATTTTTAAAAAAACTACGCTTAAAAAATCACCCATTATAAAGAAGTTAACATGTGAGTTAATACACAGAAAAAAATGTTGCACCAGTAAACGCATTAATCAAAAATAAAATCAGTTTTAATTAAAAATTTAGTGAAGTGAATTAAACGTTTAATTGATATTATTAATTTGTTTACTGGTGCAAATTTTAATTAGTATGTTATAAACGACCCTATGAGGCCCTATGCTCCTTATAGGATCGATGGGAACATATATATATATATATATATATATATAAACGACCAAATACGAAGTATAAAGATTACGGAATATACTCCACACAACAACGAAACAAAAAACTCGCACTTACTACACCAAATCACACCAATCACACCAAACAACAGTAACTGCTTACTTCTACAACAATACAAAAAACTACAAGCATTTTGTTTGAGTAAAATTCCTCGCCGTTGTCAATATCTTACTACACCATAGGCGAAACAATGTGTTTTGTGTGCATGTATGTGTGGCAGGTCACACAGTGTGTATTGAAAAGTTGACCGTACATAACTGTGTTATAGACTTACAATCGTCCAAAGCAGTGGTTAGAACTCCTCACTGGGGAGTTCCCTGGTGCGCCATTTTCGTTATCGTGGAGTTATAGGAGTTATTTGAGTGGGAATGTGTAGGAATAACTCTAAAAAAATTTTAATAAATACTCAACATCAATTATGATGAGATAAAGCTAAATTCTTAGTTATTTTAAGCTTTCAATGTAAAAGCGAGAAGGCATGGACTTGGTCTCCAATGATACGCCGTGTTAATTAGAAATAAAGTCGAAATGAGGCTGAGGTCCTAAGTTGGAAAAAACTTTATAAATGTATTATAAATATACATGTAGATCTCGGTATAGGTACAGTCGAATTCGGTTAGGCGAAAATTAAAAAAATCATTTTCGGATTTTCAACTTTCTAGATGACTTTGAAAAGCGTAGATATTTCATTAGAAATAAAACAAATGATAATAAATAGAAATAGATAGTCATATTTACCCTGCAAATAATACTAGCCCATACATGCATGTAAAATATTAGAAATAAAACAAATGATAATAAATAGAAATAGATAGTCATATTTACCCTGCAAATAATACTAGTCCATACATGCATGTAAAATATATGGACTATAAGGGGCTAGGACTAGTCTAAAGGTAACCCAAATGTATTGAATAAACGTGGTCTATTTAACATAACGATGTCCTCTTTTAATTCCTTAAGCTAGTCCGCGAAGCTCAAAGAAACCAGAGTCTCTGGCGGGAATCGAACCCGCAACCCCGGCTTAAAATGTACAAAACTAAAAGAACGCTTGGTTTTACGACTGTGACTTCTGACAACTTTTAAAAGCAAAGACACTGCTTGTGATTTTGATTTTTTAACTGCCGATTGTTTTCATAAGTTTTAACAGAATCAATGTTTGATTTTAAAAAGCAGAGAAAAGTAAAAGCATTGAAAAGTTAAAATTTTGCGACTTTTCAACTTTTGACTTAAGTTTTTAAACATGGATTTCAAAGAGTGGGCTTTATATGGGGTCCATGGTAAATTATGGACCGATCTTCTCGATGACTTTAAATTATATAAAACAAATTTGTGAAAAATCTTATATCAATCGTCATTATTTATGTTAGTTTTTGTAACAAAATAAACAATTTTTTTGGGTTGGTTGTTCCACATTTGCATTCAAAACTAACCTTCCTACTGAACCTATTTCGCTAGCTTGAATAGAATATAAACATGTACTTTTTGGGGTCTTAGATGAATATTGAAAAAGTTTTACACGGAATGACAAATTTAGTATACCCTCATTCACCACTAGTGGTTGAAGGTATACAAACAGTTGGATGGTACATTCTATCTAGAGTATTTTAAGGAAAAATGAAGAAAAAGCACAAAAATATAACCAATGAAAAATGAAAAAGTAGGCAAATCGTCTCTGGTATATAAAATAAAAGTACTCCAGTATATGTTAGACTTTAAGAATCCATGTAAATAATTTGAAATTCCAACAAGAATACTAAATACAATAAAACTTCAAGCAAAAAAACCCAAACTTAACGACTTTGTGACGCCAACGTAATATGAAGAATAAAAAAATAAAATAATCTAAATTTGTACAAAAAAAAAGAAAACGTTAGTTTAACACGCATTTTATGGTTAACACCAAACATATTTTATTCAAAAAAAAAAAAAAATATATTATAAAAAGAGTTTAATAATAAAAAAAGCACACGAACTCAAAAATTGTGTTTAAATTTACACAAAAGACCACACGAAACCAAAAAATGTAGAGAAATTATAAGAGTGTGCGATGATGACATGCAATCACGCACTCCGTCATAAAAAGAAAGGATACAAGAGTTTAATGTATTAAGGATGATTTTGGTAACAGAAGCATAAAGCAAGTGATATCATTTGAAAATAAAAATAACTTAAATTTCGGTAAATTAAAGAGGGTGTCTTGTAATATTGTCTTTTTTACGATAACATCTTATTTTACCAGCAACGCATGAGTGATGTTTATATTCTAATAGAACGGCAAACACACAAGCTTTGTTTTAGTGGGTGAAGTAATCAAAAAACGGATCAATTACATTTATAATGACGTTTATTTGTTTGGAAAAAAAGTTGAGAAAATTGTGCAAACAAATTTTAGGGACAAAAAAAATTAATATAAGATTAATATTACAGATTAAGCAGACTACTTTTGGTTAAACTGTAGAATAGAATATTATTATTGAATTACATATTTGCCAATTGCATTGCTATCTTAAATCTTTATTCTCCTAGAAGGTCTTACTATTCAGCTGTTTTAACTGGAACTTTTTCTATCCATTCAGCATGGAAAATAACATTTGTTTTGTCAGGTCAAATGTATATTTTATTAATTTATTAAGGCTGGGTTCTTCAGACCTCAGTTAAACTAGATTTGGCTAATCTGACCAAAGTTGGTATACAAAATTTTGATTTTGACCAGCTTATGTTTGCTTAAAATGTTGGTCTTTAACGAAATAATAAAAAAAATATTTCGCCGGAAAAATTCGAGTTTCAGACTACGTTAAACTAAGTTTAAACTTAATCTACATCAAAAAAACCCCCGGCGTAAGAGTTACAAATATATGTAGCTAACCTTAGTCCGTTGTAGTGAAGTAGATTAGAGTCTCTGGCGGGCATCGAACTTGCAGCCCTTGCACTGCTAAAATAGCACAATACCAACTTGCCTACCTGGGCATCCAAATCAAATTTTATAATTGTGTTTTGTTCAATTTAAAAATACAAAAATACAAAACTCCAAAAATTTTCTCTATTTTTACAGATTTTTCAGTCCAAATTGAACTTTTTGTAAATAAAATTAAACTCTTTACAAAGCAAATTGAATTTGTATACACTAACCACTGTAACATATTTTGGCAGTTAACAATTAGGTCAGAATATTTGTTTCTCTCTTACTAACTATTATGGTATGTTGTTGTAAACAGAAATTACAATTGCTTTCTTTGACTATCAAATAATCGCAAAACATATTAAAAATAAATTACTACCATTGCGATTCTCGACAGGTGACAGCGAAAAAAACGGCTGAATTTGACAGTTTGAACCAATTTGTTTTGGTTTTACAATGTTTTGTTTAGAAATGGTTGACAATTTGGGACGTAAACACCTTTGTTGTGTCTATTGTTCTTAAATTGTTGAAGCATTGCTGCCACCGTGTACATTGTTAAAGAAGAGACAAATACATAACACAACAACAGTATGAACCCAATATACATGCATCCAGTGATGCCACCTCTGCCCTTTTTTAAGTACCTATAATAACGCGGAACAAATAATAAATGGTTTTAATTAAAATTGTTGGTGTTTTACTTAAAAAAAATTTTTTTAGCCCCTCTATGCGCTTTAACCCATTTTTCGCCGACTGGTGATTATAATCACCAGCACTCTTAGGCCCGTTTTCACGACTTTACGATAGCTAAATGTAGGAAGTTATCGAACAGATAATGAGTTTTTAATTATCACAAGTTCTCTTTAACCTTAAAGTGAAGAATAAGCTAAAGAGAGGAACGTTCTACCTTTAACTTTTGTCGTAAGGTTTAGATTTGAGATTGCCATATTATATTCACATATTTTTTATATATGGCAACTCCAATTATACGTATATTTTGTAAATGTAAAAAAAGTACGTAGTTGCCAGTTCGTATTTTTATTTTGGCAAAAATAATCGGTATTTTCTTTAGTATTGCCACTTTTTTAAAAATGTTAAGTTTATTTTATACAGAAGTTGTGAAAACGAAAAATAGTTGAAGGTAACTTTATTCCTCACTAGTGCTAAAGGTAGCGTTAACTATATCGAACTTTAAAGGTAAGTCGTGAAAACGGTCCTTACTCTTGTTTTTTGTTGCAATGTTTTTTTTTGTCTATCAGTTACTTGAAATCTTATTTCGTTATGTTGTAAATTTATTTGGTGCAGCGAAAAATGGGTTTAACAAATGGTAGGATGATGTGCTAAAACCGTTATTTTTTGATGTTTTCAGGCGTTAGTGTTCCTAGAATTAGCATCACTATGTACATGCAATATTGTTAGGCTTGAGATTAATATTTTAAAATAAAGAAAATATTGCTAAATTGAATTTGATTGAACTGGTTTTACATCTGATGTCGCGAATTTCATATTGGACTATTAAATATTTGCCCATCGAACATTTATTTTATTTATTTATTTTTTCATATTTTAGCGGCATTTAAACAACAATTTCAGAAAACTAAAATTTATATAGCCGCCGGTAGGGAAAAAACTCCCTATCGTACACGAATGTTATCGGCAAATAAATCAAAGTAGCTTCATGAATAATAAGATATATAACATAACAAGAGATACAATAAATAAATAAATACATATATATAAAAGTAATTTTTATGTAAAAGATTTCTTAGTGATCTCTTACAACTTTGCTTGACGTCTGTTTGTTTTGATAAATCTTTGGATGTGACTATTTTACCTTATCACGGACATAAACATAAACGGAATATAAAAATTTAGTTATTGTTGAAATTATCGTTGGACATACATTTTTTAATCTCAAAAATTGAGAAATGATAAAACCAAATATTTATGTATTTTTTTTTTTTTTTTTTTTTCTTGGAAAAAACACTATTTCCTAAGAAATACAACATTTAAATTTTTTTTCGAGGATTTAAAGGATAACTTAAAAATAAAGGACCAACAAAATAATCCAACACAAAAAGACAGATGTTCTAACAAACACAAAAAACCCAGCAGTTAAAAAAAAACAAAATTGAGAACAATGTTTCCTAACACCTGTTCAGCGTTCATTAACTCTTAAACAGTTCGAAACAAAATTCCAGCTACATACACTCTAACAGAAAAAAAACACGTCAAATGACAGCTGAACGAATTGTTTAACAGTTGTTGTATATTTTTTAAAGGCAAAGAAAACAAGAATTAAGTGTAAGCATGTTAAACCGAAAAATACATTAAAAATGCAGCATTAATGGAATTTTTTAACATGAATCACAGATACCACACATCCATATTCTAAAGAGAGGTCCTTTTCCTAAGCAATCAATGAAAAGTACCATTGTTAGAAACAACAAAAGGAAATCGGCACAAGACAAAGTTAATCGGCTTTGTAATGGAGACAAAACTATCATTACCAGCACCACCAACCATCTTTCAATACCAATACGAAAAACAATACATTTCTTTTCAATTACTAAACTACTCTCAATCAATTTATTTTTCTCTTATATGGACTGTATACATAAATACCATTAGAGTGAATATATGTACATACATGCATACATACATCCATCCATACAGGCATGAATTTCGTAGAAGACAACTATAAGTAGAATTGTGCCTCCTTTTTTCAACATTCCTTAACTGAATTACATAAAAAAAAAAAACAACAAATAAATGTAAGAAAACGCAACATGTGGTGGTTGCAAGAAAGTTGTTGGAAATTATTTTTACCTAGAAGCAATTAATTAAACCTAGACAGACAATTATTGCCTTGCAATGTGTCTCGTTTCGAAGGAGGAGGCAAAGTCTCTAAGGAATTTCGAATATAGTATATTGCACAAATACATTCTCGCCTGGTTTTGTAAAATGCATTAAGAACCAATAAAAATAATTTCAAATGCTCTGTTTAGACTTATGCCTTAGTTGCAGAAATAATAGTAAAAAAAAAAATGTTGCTTCATTTCACTTTACTAAGCGAATATGTACAGCCATCTTTCAATTATTTCATTTAGCTAAGAAGAATTTGACACTTTTAAAGTTTGAAAGCCCCAGTTCAGCCAAGAAAATTATCAATGAATTTTAATAATAATTTCATGTTGTAAAATTCCTTCCTTCTCAGTAAAAATAATTAAAAAAAAATTAAATTTGATGAACTCAAGCCTAACTAAAAAATATCAGTATTTTTTATTGTTCATCACATACATATGTACGTTAAGCGTATTAAATAAAAATATTTTAAGTTGAATGAACATACATAATTTTAATTTAATTCTTAAAAATGTATTTTAAGACAAAAATGTCCATTCAAATTTTTCCATAATCATATTCAAAATTTAAATAAATTGCTTATAAAAACTTCTCTCATGTGCTGTTTCCAAATGCCAGGCGAAGGACTGAGTGCTTTTCAAATAAATCAAAGTTTTGATTAAAAATCTTTGCGTACGGTAGTTTTTTCTCAAAAACGATAATTTTTAAAGGGGCCGTACGGCAATGACAAAATAAAAGTTAACATCACTGATTTTAAGTACGAATTCGGATTAAGTCAATTTTATAATTCTTGAATCAAGTGCATTTGGAGATTGATTTAATCTAAGTTTTACTTAAATCAATCTCATTTTCGGATTATTTCAAGTACGAATTCGGAATTGAACATGGATAAGTTAAGTATTTCGCGATTGAAAACCCGTACTTGATTCCGTATTAGTCGTACTATAAATACCGCTTCGGATTGATTTGAGTACATATGGATTGATTTTTCTTTTGAGTGTGTCATATATCCTTCTATCATAATAGAAAATATTCACCCCTATCGTAAATAACAAGTGGAATTTTTGTTCCCATGAAATTTTCATTCCCTTCGAAGAGAAAAAAGCAATCGTGAATCTCATGTGAAAATTTTTTCACGCTATCAGTTCCAGTGAATGTAAAAAAATTAGAAAGATTAGAAAAAATTAAAAATCAATGAAATTTTTTTTAGAAATATACACGTATATATTTTAAAGAAAAGTTAAAATAATCTAAATAATTAGTATTGGATGGATAGATTGATTACAACGTTAGTTTTTTGCACTTTTAAAATTTTATGTAGTAAAATATTTTCCAAAATTCTGCCACCACATCTTTCACAAATCCGGCGGCAATCAACCTGTTGTTTTGCATTTTGTTGACCAATATATCGGTTTTTGCCTTATAAACGGATCTAGCCCTTAATATTCGATTTATAGGAGGAACTACTAACATACATGTTATATTCCCTAGCAAAAATAAAGTGAGAAAATCTCAGGGAAACAAATTACGAGGGAAAAAACTTTTCACGATAAGGGGAATTTATTCCCGTGAACATTTTTTCATGTTATTATTATTCTCCTTTGAAGTACTGTTTTTTCATGGGAGTTGTTCATGACCGCAAATATGTGAAAAGGGGAAAAATTATTCACGATAGGGGTAATTAAGATAATTCTCTGAAAACCTTTTGTTTTATTTACAATTAATATCGTGCTTTTTGGTTGGACCACCCTTTACATACGTATTAAATATGGGCTCTTACTATAATATTGAAATGTTTGAGAAAAAAGTATTAAATTTGCGTTATTGTGCCCATCCATTCTACATGTGGTACTTTTTGAACTTCCTATAATATTAACTTAGAAAGATTCAATTATAGGTGCAGGGTCCTGAGTAAACGAGAACCTATAACATTAAAAATGTTGGTACTTTTTTGCTAAAACCTAGAAACATAAACTTTGGCTATAAATATGTTCACGAAAAAAAATTTTAAATTTTAAATTATTATAAAACATAAGGCCCAACTATAATATGCTTAAGTTGGCTTAAGCAATTGTGCGAGTACATGCGATTAATATCTATGTGTTGAACCATATTGAAACTGGCATTTGCTTAAGCAAAGTGCAAAACAGATCGCACTTTCCATATGGAATAAAATATTTTTTGATTTGATTTTTGTTTCTTTAAATGCTTTCAAGAGGCTTTTTGTTAAGTTTTGACCGAAGCTTAAGCCAGCTTATGCATATTATAGCCTTTAGACAAACAAAATTGTATTCTAAAATAACTAATAAAACCAATATTTTAAAGTATAATTCTGTTTCAATAACCCTAATTTTATTTTTGCTTAAATAAATAAATTTTTCCTGCCACCGAGGAGACTTTCAATGTTTTTAATTCAATAATATATGATTACTTTGACCCAGTTACTAGGGACAAAAAACCTACTGACAAGGAACAAAATCATACTGGAAAAAATATCCTTTTATGTGCAATACTTGTATGCCACCCAACGACTGGCAATAAAATCATATATGTTGCATATCGTTGGTCTCATGTAAAAAGGCCCTTACTTGATTTTTTTTTTCGAAGTTAAGTTTTTTTAATGATACCAATAATTCACAAAAATTCATTAAAATAGTATCAAAAATGACGGTTTTACAAGCAATTTTACAAGAAATTTTACATTTTAAAACCTACAATTTCTCTTATGTTTTTATCTTCATCGGTAAAGTTGCAATTATGTAAGTAAGGGCCTTTCTACATGACACCAACGATATGTAAGCAGCAAAAAAATAAAATAAAAAAAGTTGAAATAGACCCAGCATCAGACTCAACTCAACTTAATAATGGTGTAGATAGTAGGATGGGCTTGGTTGGTTTTTTTCGAGAATACTTACACACAAAGCCAAACGCAATTTCAGGCATTTAGGTAAACTGTAACAAATGCACAGACACATCATCATCATCATCCTACAATTTTCTTCACCACAACCATTGAAACTCCTTTCCTCAAGAGCAAATAAGAAATGTTGAACATAAAAAAAATAAATTGCATGCGTGTTGATTTTGTGTTAGCAAAGCCATTATTCTTGCTTTAAAGGTTCCTTTTACTTCTTTTGGGGTTTTTTTTTAGATACCAACTAATGATGACCGAAACATGTTGTAGAAAATAAAAGAAACGAGTAAGAGCAGGCACCATTGTAAATTGTGTATGTGTATTTATAAGAAAATAAAAGCCGACGACGACAACAACATGTGTGTGTGTGTGTGTGTGTGTGGCTGAGTCTTAGCATAGAAACAACTACTACTACCAACCAAAGGATTAAATTTTATTTCATTTTTCCTTTTGAACCAAACCAAACTGCATTTCTTCACTTCTTACTGTTACCAACTCTGCAGGATAGTTTCCAGGATGAAGACTAGCAACAACAACAAATCAACAGTGAAAGAAAAAAGTACAAGTTTATGATTGTATGAGCGTTTTTTTAAGGATATTTATCAACACAACTAAATGCGTGACTAAGTCTGCACTTTCTTTATTTAGTCCTTTAGTTACAGTTCTTTTTATTTGAATTGTAAGAAATTTTTATACTTATTTTTTACGCTTGCAAATGCCAAGTAGGAAATCTTGGGATCTGAATAGAAATGAAATTAAAAATTTATCAAAGAAGAACTATGACCACGAACTTGGCAGTCACCTGCTAGAATCTATTACAGAAAGAAACAAGCTCCTTAATACAGATGGATTACATTCAAATATCGTACCTGCGATTACGGATAAGGAACAAAATCGACTAGCCCAAAGCAAAAACACAAGACAAATAACATTCAGGTTATGGGATACTCCTTCTCAAATGTCCCGCAAATGTTTTAAAAGTGTGAAACACATTTTGAAACTGTGTCTGTTATCAGAACTCTTTAAGATATTTTTAAATATGTATATGAACACTAAATTCATTAAAAATTAATTTTTGTTTTACAATTTTTATCGATTTTCTAAACTGTTAAACACGATCGAACAGATCTAAAAAACGTTTCGTTAAAGAAAAAAAAAACTAAAAATCAAAATTGTTCTTAAAAATAGCTATGGCACAAGCTCTAATGTTTACATTTGTACTTTAATTTGTACAAATAAAATGTCGCCGAAAGTGGATAAAAAATCATAATAAACAAATGTATTCAGGTTTTCAAGAAAAAGTCTTGACAGAAAGAATACGAAAAAAAACATAGGAAAGGAGGCAACATGTAATTTGAAATTTAAAAATGATAATAACAGCAAATTTCGAAACACCAGTACTACTGGTTAAAAGATTGATGTTTGACTGTTGGCTGGCGGGCACCGCAGTGGTGCAGTGGTTAAAACTCAAAGATTTTCTGAAGATAAAATGTGGTGATTCTTGAAACATGTAAAAATCAACCCGGGTGCAAATCCTAGCTCAGCCAAAGAAAAATTATCAATAAATTTTAATAAAAATTCGAAGTTGTAAAATTCCTTCCTCAGTGAAAATAATTTAATGAAAATTAAATTTTATGAACTCAAACCTAATTAAAGAATATAAAAAAAAAAAAAATTATAAAATTAATGGTGACTTGTAATGTGTACAAAAATTCGTCAGCTCATTATTGCTTTGGCGCATATCATAGTGAAATTACCATGATATGCGCCAAGAGTGAAGGCTTCGTTACTTATACGCAAATGTTGCGGACACGTTAACGTTGCGGTCAACTTCACTGATTGGTAGTTACTAAAAGTACGTAAACGTGTTAAAATGCGTTAAAAAGAAACTAGAAAATTTGTTTAATTTATTTAAATAATAAATTTTAACTTTTGCTATTTGTGAGTTTTGTAGAAAAATAAAAAAAAAAAATTCCGTACACGATGGAGTGTTCGCTTTGTCAATAAACATAAACAAACAAAAAATTCTTTCACAGCAGATACGTAAACATGGTAAACAATTTATTTTTGTCAGGTGCAGTCGCAACGCAACGTCATGTTTACGTAAGAATACCTATTTATACATAAGCTTGCTAAGAAAATCTGGAACAGCTGATCCGCAACGTATACGTTTACGTAAGATTAACGAGTTCTTTACCATAGCTTTTCACTCAAAATCCAATTAATTGTCGTAAATCAGCTTTATTTATAACTCCTGTTTCTTCACTTCTCTAATATCAATTCTCTTATAAATCGAATTTTGAATAATTTGTACAACAAACGGCAAGATTTCCCAACGAGCTGTTAAATAAAAATTTAATTCATGACCATTTTGTTTAGTTTCGACTTTAATTTTACGCTTGTTAACTTATAAAATGGGAGTTTGGTGTGGAGAGTTGATTTAAAGTAAATTTTATAAGAATAAATTTTTGTAGTCATACAATGGGGGTATTCACGTCACAAGTTGCACCCTTGCGAAAAAGCAAAAGTGCAAAAATATAACAACAACCACACAGACAATTAGTTGTGCGTAAATAATAGTCTTTGTGGTTGTTGTAATGTTTTTGCACTTGTGCTTTTTCGCAAGGGTGCAAGTTGTGACGTGAATTACCTTAATATTTTTTTTTTTTTTTTCTTATTTCTTTTTTAATGTAAAATTTTATAAATATACATTTAAAATGTATGTAGCATTTTTAAAACACATTTAAATAAAAATACTAATTTTTTTTATAAATTTCTCGTAGTTTTGTAGTGCGTAAATTTAATATTCAACGAAGCTTAATGACACCATTTTTCCAACAGCACAGCAGTTAGTCGTTGGTTGCTAGTCATTGTGGGCTTCCTTTCCTTTCTTTAATATTTTAAAAAGGATTATAGGATAGAAATAGTGTTAAAATGTTACATGCCTGCACACACATACATACATATTAAAAAAAGGATGTCGTTGCCATTCGTCTAGTGTCTATATTTTATTATACTTGAGATTTTTAATGGTAACTGGCTAAATGGAATGCAAGGAAGTCAAAATGGGAAGAAGACTTTGCAAAATTGAAAAGTGGCACAGTCATGCATTAAATATAAATAAATATATAAATATTTAATAGAACTTTTAAGAAATAGTTAAATTTAAAATACTAAAGAAAAGATTTTCGGGTGTTTTCTATAAATTGTTATGAAATGAGGATTTACCAATTATTTTTACAAGAACAAATATTAAAAACAGAAAGAACTAATCATTTTGCGAAACATATGTATGTATAAATCAAAATCTCGTTCGATTTCAATTCCACTTCTTTCTTTGGTAGAATTTTCGTAAGAAATGTATTGTGTTTGGAAAATATGGTAACAAAGGTGTACAAGATTTTTTAGTGTTACGGGTGTTTGAGTACATTCAGAATTTTAATTTTAAGGGGCTTCACGGTGTGTAAAGCAAAAATACACACATTTACACAACACAACAACAAAATGTCCGTATATGCAATTTGCTTTTTTTTACTTCGTAAGTACTCAAGAAATACTAACTAATAGTGCTGAGAAACTATCGATAGTATTAAAATATCGAAAATATTGATATCGATATTATGTATTATTATTTAAAATACAGCTGTAACAGCAGCTATACACACTCTGTTTTTTTCCGCAAGTTTTTACTTGCTATTATTAATTAGCACTTAATTAAAGCAACGAATAAAAACAACAAGAATGGCAGGTGGCATTTATGTCGAAATTTGAATATGTTTACATAGGGACTGAAACGTCAAATATTTTTGTTATGTTGGAAAAAAAGAAATGTAAATGCAAACAATAAACGACCATTAGAGGAAAACTCCGCTAGATTGACAGACAACCTTTTAAAGTTGCAATAAAATATCTTATAGTCCCTGCTACTTCGGTTCCTTAAGAAAGGTGCCTATCAGCAGCACAATTTTTCAAAAACTGTCATCTTAAATAACATGCGTACGTCTTAAACGTTCAATAAAGGCACTAGTGATGTCAATATTTGTTTCCAACCCGTAATAATGTGCAAAACTCAAATTGCTTTAAAAATCGCTAATGAAGTACATTAATGATAATGATAATAATAAATTAAGCAACGGTTAAGCGAACAGCGGATAATTAGAAAAACAAACATAAAGAACATTTAGCGTAATCGATGCATGCCGGTCTATATGATTGGTCAAGTAGAAGCAAGCATATGGAGACCGAAACCCTCCTGCACAATCGTTGCATCAGGGTCTGAAAGGAATAAGTTGACACACTGAGCACCATATTGTTTGTTAAGGAGGAAACTTATAAATTTAAATTCTTTATTGGCTTTAATATAAAATAGAATATTAAATAAATTTGTGCACAAAATTGAGCAAATGTAGATTTCTGACAGTGCAGCCAGAAATTTTTTGTTTTACCAGATGAACATCATGAAAACTATGATTGTTTTTTCACCGAAAGTTGTTACTAAAAAGGACAAAAAGTATCTAACCCAACGATATAAGTACTGATACAATTTCATTTCAAATTTCAAAACAAAAACTCTTTCGATTGGCAAGTTTGGCCCCTATTACGGTTTACAACTCAACTCAGTTGGGTTGTAATTTCTTAATATTTGTATTATGGTTTACAACTTTGCTATTTTGCGGTGAACAAAAACATAACAAAAATTACAACTGATCACAACCAGTTGTATTAATAATAACTCAACTGAGTTGAGTTGTAAACCATAATAGGGGCCTTTGTCTCTAATTTTAGTTTGGTATGAAGTTTCTCTGTAGTTTCCAGTTTAAACTTCGTTAAAGATACAGACTTATGGCTAATAAATCACTGATGGTTTAAACGCTGGTTTAGTTGAACTAAAATTGAATTTATATGTAGTTTAAACTCAACAACTATAAATCATTGTCCCATGTATGCAGGGTTGTTAGATGTGACGATTTTTCGTCATTTTGACGATTTTTTTTTTTTTTTTTTTTTGAGAAAATACAGTAAAATGATGATTGACAAGAAATATTTACAATTATATTGCGAACAATTCAAAACAGGGACCGAAAATAACAGTTATATTGGAATTTTAAAACAAAAAAAGCATCAAGAAGTAAATGTCGAAAAACTGATTCAAGTATACCATATTGATCCTTATAAACTTGTCTATGATAAAATATATTGATTTTTATAATTTTGATTTTTATTGTTTCGATCAAAATTAACAGTTATTTTTGATTTCTATTTTTTGAACAAAAATAACAGTTAATTTTTGATTTTTATTTTTTGAACAATAATAACAGTTATTTTTTGATTTTAATTTTTTTGAACAATAATAACAGTTATTTTTTTATTTTTATTTTTTCAATCAAAAATAACAGTTATTTTTTGATTTTTATTTTTTCGAGCAAAAATAAAAGTTATTCTTTAAAGAAATGTACGTGTAATAATAATTTTGTTGACTAAATATTTATTTTAATGTGCATGTGTGATGATTACACATTAAAATAAAGTCAACAAAATTAGTATAACACGTACATTTCTTTAAAGAATAACTTTTATTTTTGCTCGAAAAAATAAAAATAAAAAAATAACTGTTATTTTTGATTGAAAAAAAAATAAAAAATAACTCTTATTATTGTTCAAAAAAATAAAAATCAAAAAATATACACTAGAGCCCCGATTTGCGTCGGTCCTATTTGGTCCGCTTTTTAAAATATGGTTAAATCCGCCTTGCGTTTTTATGATTTCGATTTGCGTCGCTATATACGATTGCATTTTTGCGCCGAAGTCATAATCACATGTAAAGAATTTTTCTATTTGCGTGTAAAAAGGCGAAAACCCATTTAATTCTGTTAGGTTAGTTATTCTAAGTATTGTTGCGTTTTAGGAAGAAGGAAGTAAGTTCTTAATAAGAAGTTGCGTAGAAAACTGAGTGCAAAGAGAAGAAAATGCATTAGTTTGGAACTAAAAAGGTTAAAAGACTGTTGATATAGGCAGAACCCATGGTTTAGCACCTTCAACAGTAAACACAATTTGCAATAGTGGTAGCGCTAAAAAATAATCATTTGAAGACAGATCGAGTTAAAACAAATGAGATTTTATTTTTAATTTAATGTTTTTGTGAATATGGATAAATAAAATAAATAATTTTTGGTATGTTTTTATGAAAATATATTTTTTCTTATCTATTTCTTTTCAAATGATAAATATATTTCAACCTACTTGCTGAAATAAATAGAAAAAAACTTAACCTTATCACTTTCTTTATTATAAATAGAATTTCTTGCTAAAAATTTTTTTGAATCACTCAATGCAATAAATTGTCTCTAATTTGTAAAATTAAAATATTTGACGATTTGTTGACGATTTTGTTAAATATTCGTGATGATTTTGACGAAATTTGTTAAAACTTTTAGACGATTTTTAAAGAAAAAAGCCTAACAATCCTACATGTATGTTAAAAAAATAACATGTGGCAGCACTTCGATAAATCTTATTAAATTCATATGGTCTGTATTGGTAGTTTAAACACCCAATTTTATGTGTTTAAAGATGGTTTATATGTTTAGTGATGTATAGATTTGTAGGTTTAAACACATTTTACACCAAAAAGAGAGTTTATCTTGCTCTGATTTTTTAGGCCTTACTGCCTGTTCAACGATTTCGAACGTTCGCATAGAAAGTTTCTATGAAAGACACGCAGTTTTAAAAGTATTTTTATATAAAATTCTATACGAACCTAAACGTTCGATATTGTTTAACAGGCAATAAAAATTTATCATCGCCTTAACTCCCCACAGGATGTGTTCTTAGTTTATTGCTTTCCCATAAGGAAGAAACCACTTAAACCAAATTAAACACAAATGTCGCTAATTTATACAAAAATATTCAAAATCTAAAAATAAAAATATTAGCTCCAAACAAGGGGAAGGGGGATTATTTTAAATTTTAGTTTAAAGAATTATCTTATAACATTAAATTCGATTAAAAGCAAATGTCAGCTTAGAAAAAATATTTCCTCGATATCCGCTGACTTCAATAAATAAGAAGAAAACATTTTTCAAAACCATTAAATTTTCAAATTTATAAAGACGACAGCTGCTGTCATGAATAGGGAAAACTTAAGAAAAAAGTAACAAATATTTGAAGGAAGATACCTTTGAGAAGGAAGAACAAAAAAAAAATAGGAAATATTTACGGCGTAAGCCAAATTTTAAAATAAAATAAAATTTGAATCAACAAAATCTAAATGAATTAAAACCAGCTGTTGTTCGTTATAATCCTACCAAAGAAAAACAAAAACACAATAAAAGCAACAAGAAAACATCACAAAACGGTTTTCATGAATAAGACAACAACAAAAAACACCTGTTAAACCTTTAATTTTACAAAAACAAAACAAACAAAAAACTTTAAAAAGTTAAAAGTTACATGTCTAAAGGATGTTCATACAATTCTAAAGGATGTATGTATGTACAACAACAAATTCAAATAAGTCTTTCAAATTTAGAATGGTTTACGAAAAAGGATCTACTACTAAAAAAAAGAAATTTGAAAAGGGCAGCTGTAAAAAAAAAATATTGTACAATTTAATCGTAATAAGAAACAGGACTGGAGGGAGGGAAAGTAAATTTTAAAACAACATTTGTTGTAGGGAATAAACCATGACAATTGCAGCAGCAGGCACAAGACATTAATTTTTTTTTCTAAAAAAAGACACACTAAAATAATGTGAAACAGACGAAAAATCTATGTTTCAAAAGTGATTAAGTGTTAACATATGTTTTAAATAACAAATTGTAAAGATGTTTGTAGTTAAGACATTTTAAAAACAATTGTATGTTAAAGAACAATTTTAAATCATTAGTAAGGGTCTTTCATTAAGCGCTTTCTAACTTTAAATTTAAATAAAACAAAGTATGTATGTGTAAGATATCGTCGGAATTTTTTATTCGTTTAAAATGCCCATTGGCAAAGTCTAACGGAATTAAATCATACGATGGCCACTTCACAACACACTTCACGTGAGATGACCAAATCACTGGCAGAGAACGTTTAATGTGGCATAAGTTATGTGGCACGTAGCGCCGTACTCTTAAAAACTAACTGCAGTATTTATAACAAAAAGTCAGCCACAGTTTGTACACTACGTACAACGAGCTGCTTACTAGAATGCCGATTAAGCCTAGCAGCTTGTAAGCACAGAGTTTATTTATAACAAACTTTTGTCCATATGCTAACTAAAAAAAATCAACTCTGAATTTTAATAATGCCACATTATATTACTGAAAAATGCAACACGTTTGAATTAATCATCGCTGGTTTTGTAATTTTTTTTTTGTTTTTTCCTCCACATATAACAAATTTAAAAAGTTTTTAAAATTAATATAAAATAAAACAAGTAAGAAAGTATAGTCGGTCAAGCCCGACCATATGATACCCAGCACCACAGTACTTAAAAACACATCATGCTTATGTGTCCATATAAATATGGATTTCTCTATGTTTAAAAACTTCATTAAAATCGGTTTGAAAGTTTGTGAGAGGCAGAAATTGCCCCCTACATCCCCTTGTGGTCCTATTTTTGAAAAACTGTATAGCTTATGTGTCCATATAGATATGGATCTACCTATGTTTTAAATTTCATTAAAATCAGTTTGAGAGGCAAAAATTGCCCCTTTCTCCCCTTGTGGTCCTATATTTTTTAAAACTGCATAGCTTATGTGTCCATATAGATATGGATCTATCTATGTTTTAAATTTCATTAAAATCAGTTTGAGAGACAAAAATTGCCCTTATCACCCCTTGTGGCCCTATTTTTTAAAACTGTATAGCTTATGTGTCCATATAGATATGGATCTATCCATGTTTTAAATTTCATTAAAATCGGTTTGATAGTTTCTGACAAGAAGAAATTTCCCCCTATCTTCCCTCGTGGTCCTACGATTTGGCCCCTTTTCAATAGGCTTGGTCCTTGTGCCAATAAGAACCTATGACCCAAATTTTATCAAGTTATCTCCAAAGTTGCGACCTGTACTTTGGCACAAGGTTACATGGACAGCCAGCCAGCCTGCCAGCCAGCCGGACGGACATCGTTAGTTCGACTCAGAAAGTGATTCTGAGTAGATCGGTATACTTTAACACATCAGCACAAATGCATAATACCCTCTCCACTATTGTGGTGTGGGTATAAAAAGAAAGAAACATAAAATAAAACAGTAATTAAAATAAAACCAACCAAATTGTTTAACATTAAACAGCTGTTTCTTACAAGTTGGCAAACGTTTGGCAGCTGGTTAAAAAGAGTTTAGCAAATCGTTAGCCAGAGTTTGGAAAGTGTATTATAAATAAACTTTGTGCTAACTTCATGCCAAATTTTCATTATAAATACGGCTGTAAATGTCGTTGTCGACCCTATCATCCAATTCTGGTCAAAAGAAGTTGGTAATCACCTACAAAATGCGCTCACCGTTGACGGTGATGGCCGGGCCAACGTCGTTCTTAAAAATATATATGTATATACATATGGCTTCTCCAGCAACAAAACCCACACCAGTGACTTTTTTGATATGCATTGCACGAACATGGAGCTTATCGTCAGCTCATTATTGGTTTTGCGAATATGCCAAAAAGTCGTAGTGGAGAAAAACGACAATGAAGGTTGATGACATGAAGTTTTCTAAAAATATCTCAGAAGCCATAAAACATTTCCTAAAACAGGTTTTGGATTTAGAAAGGGGGTATTCAAAATATATATACCCTATACCCAGCAAAATTTTTTTTAAATGGTCGATAGGTCAAACCAATAATGAGCTGGCTTTATATCGATTGATATTATACAAATGACAGCTATTTCTACTGTTGAAGCTTAAAAAATATGGCCACTATCAAAAGTCTGAAGTTCGAAAGTCACTATTGGAATACCCTTTGTAAAAGAACAATTTTTTTTTCATGTAAATTTGAATAAAAATTTAATTTTATTCATCACTTTAATGCAAATGTTTTAAAATTAAATCGACCGTAACGAATGTTAGTCCCAGTTGGCATCAAATAAAATTTAAACAATGCAATTTAAATCCAATTGCACTGTTATAAAAACACTTTTTGTAGCAAGTGATTGAGAACATTTGCCTCCCTCAAAACATCTCAGCATTTAATTTAGTTCTTCTAATCTTCTTTATTTTGTCTGAATTGTTTCCTGATTTTTTCTTATGTTTCCTTAATGGCAATTGATTATGGTTTAATTTTTTTAATTAAATGGAATTTTCACTATTAAAAAAGCGCAAAGTATTTCCAAACTAATACTATTCATATTTCAGAAATTATTTTTTAAACTGTTTATTTTTTTTTTTTTTTTTCTATTTTTTTGTAAAACTTAACAGTTGTTTTGACAATTGACAATGTTGCATATTATGCCAACTGTTAGTAAGGTATTTTAGCGTGTATCCATATAATCTTTTGTAGATAGGGCCGTTTGTTTTTTTGTTAATAAAATCGCTAATTTTGGTTGAAAGATTCCAAAATTTATTGTGGACATCAGTGTTGATGCAATGCATCCGATTTAATGAAATGCATTTTTGTTTTTTTTTTTGTTAGGTAGACCCTTTTGCGTTTTAGGTAATGATATAAAATTCTCGTGTCACGGTGTTTTTAACTTAACTCCTCCGAAAGGGCTTGACCTATTTTTATGGACGTGTATTTGTTTGATATGAAAATAGGTCATTAAGTATATTTCATATCGCTAGAGGACGTAAAATAAGGCAAAAGGGGTAAAAGCTTCCCCTCCCTACATCTTCCTAACTGATCAACCGGATTTCTTAACATTTGGCATGCAGACACTGTAGCATCTGAAAGGAACTTATAGATACATACACATTTTTTGGAAATTCCAACATTTAGGGCGTGAAATAAGACAAGAGGGGTAAAACTCCGTCTACCCATGTCTTCTTAATTAATTATCCGATGATAATTTCAAGTCTTGAAGGAACTAAAGGCTATAAATTTTATTAACCTTAAGGGCATAAAATTAAGCAAAAAGCGCCGATCATATATTGTTTGCTAATTGTAGTAAATGTTGTAAGTGCATTTTTTTAAAACTGTGAAAAATTTGGCATATTTGGCTGTCAATAAAGTTACAACATCCCTTTAGTCAAAAAATGGTAATTTTAAACAAGACGGAATGAATATATTAAACAAATTTCAAATTCATTACAATACAGAAGAAAATGTCGCTCACACTTACGATGTTTTAAATCATAGTACGTATATTTAAAAGTGGTTTTAAATTTATTATGAAAACTGTGAATTCCGCTATTATAAACAAATTACTGCAAACTTATCCATACATACATATTAATTGACTAATGCCCAATTTTCAGGATAATATTTAAATCTATATTAAGTTAATTTTCATATAAACTAAAATCGTAGTAAATACAGATTGATTTTTTGAGTTTTGTTTAAAAAGTCTTATTTATTTAAGATAAAAGTATGGTAGCACTACTAAGTACAAAAAAATATCATAAAAAAGTGAATTTATTTACAAGGTGGCATCAAAAAACAGTTGTCTGCTATTGCTGTGCTGTTGTTGTTGTATTGCTTTAATATTGAGACCACCTTGCTAAGTTTTTCCAATGGAAACTTAAAATGAATTTAAATGTACCACATCGGTGAATTAAGTTACATTGAAGTGTTTAGTGAAGAAAAGAATTTTGTATTGAAAACGATTTTAAACATAAATGTGTTTTAATATCAATCCTAAAAATTGGGCATAAGACTGACTTAATTTCGACAACTTAATACGCTAAACAGAAGTACTTATAGCCTATTTTAAGCAGACACCAACTACATTCCCACACTGTAAAAAAAAATTTTAAAAAAAAGGTCCTTGGTGAAAAATTAAATAAAGTATGTTTAATATTTTTTTTGCTGTGCAAAATCTGAATTTTAATATCTCAACAGAAACAGAATAAGGTCAACAACAAGTACAAGTTTGTCATTAACTGCTGACTGCGTTTCCTGCACAAAGAGCACTTTTGGCAAATTGAAATGATTAAACATGAAAGTACGAATGGTATTTTAATAGGCACGATGAGAATGTAAATTATTTTTTGGCATTTTACCTACTAATTTATGCAGAATTTATGTAGAAGATTTTAAATAAATTTCAATTAAAGTTTTTGCTAATTATTTTTCAAAAATTTTAAGTTAAAAAAAAATCCCTTCCAAAAATATAATTAGAAAGAAAACTGGATTTTAAAACAGCTGCCAGTTTTATAAACATCATAAAGATTTTGTAGAATTTCGATGAGAAAAACTTCAAATCTTGTACCTTAATATCTTTTTTTTTTTTTTGTATTTTGTTGTATCTGGGTTATTGTGTTGAATACAAAAGGATGCTACAAGAAAAAAATCAGCTGCTTCCTTTTAATTTTGATTTGTGTGAGTGTGTGTGTTTTTCTTTTTTTTTTTTTCTTTAACGCCTGCATAAAATTATTAGTTGCATGTGTTTTTTTTTCCTTCTACCTCTTTCTCATTCCATTTTCAGGTAGTTTGCTTTAGTTTCCTTTTCAAAACATTTCCCAGCTTTACTTTAAATTAGATGCAGCATTTTTGATGTGTTCGTACTTCTAAGAGATAAAATGTTATCTTTAGTCAAATATGACTTATGTACGTATGTTAGTAACTTCTAGTGTTTTATGTGCTTTACTCTCTACTATTTATGTTTGTAACATACCAATGAACGCTTTGTGTGTTTGCGTTTCCTATTCAGTTATTTGCTTAAAGCTTTTTTATACATAAAATTAATTTTTTTTTTTTTTTTTTTTTTTGGAAATTGTAGAGATCTTAGCGTTATGATTTTTAATCAACGATTCTTTAGCTACACAAAACAGGTATTACAAATATTTTACGCAATTTTGAAATACGTTAAGATTTAAATATTAAATTTTAAATTTAGCCAGAGGGTTTGTTTAAGCAGAATATGATACACTGCATTGTTTTATATGCATATTTTACTGTATCTAAAGTTATTTACATTACGTAGGTTAGAAATAGAATAACTTTTTTAAGTAGACATATATAAGCTGGATAAATGTTAATGTAGTTTTTTTACCTATTTCTACACCCTGCAACCGTAAACGAAAATTTGTGTACTCCGACTATACTCCGCCTATCGAGTGGGCAACTAAAATGTTAATTAGGCTTAATCACCATTTTAAATCGCCTGATTAAGAAACCATTTTTACATTTCTGTTATAGTTAAATTCAATTGACAGAAATAGCAAATTGACAGCAGTTAATTAGGAGTTAACAAGTCGTTGATCATTCGATAATCATAGTTTATTTAAAAGTGTTTTGAATAAGAAATCCTTAATCGGGGGATATGCAGTAACTAAATTTTTGTTTTAGACCTTATGGTCCAAGCGTTTTAGAATTTAAGCATTAAAGATATTGTGATTTCTAATACAAATGTAGTCCAGTAGACTCTGTGCGGGTGCCTGAAGTACATGGTTGCTCTTCATCATTATAGCTTATTTTTTAACGCTTTTTTAAGGTTGTTTCCGATATTTTGCTTTTTTAACCGATTTAGCGATTTAAATTAAATATGGGAATTTCCGTCAAAAGGTCCACCGTGACCGAAAATTTAAAAGTTATTAAGAGCTTATTATTTTACGATATTGTTATTGAGAAATATTTAGATTTTACTAATTTTATTAATTTACCCATAAATTTGTTCACTTAGATTAACAATCAGACTGCAAAGTTGTGCAAACGTAATTTCTTATTTGTAAGAATGTTTTATTGCATGTTTTCTTTAATATCATCTTCCTTAAAAGAGGTGATATTTGATAAAAATTATTCCAAAAAAATTTTCTTACATGGTCTGTAATAAAAGGATGAGTTCGAAGAATAATATGTTATTCGGATTAACGGTAAATTTTTATTTTTTTTAATCATTATTTAGTTAAGTTATTATGGAAAAAATGTCACGTTCGAAATGTCACGTATCGAACCAGATTTTGACTTAAACAAAGAAAAATACAGAAGATTTTGGAATCAAACCAAAGACATTATAATGTTACATTGCTACGTAAAATTCTGAAAGCAGTTTGACTAAAAAATTGCGACAGGTTTCGTTGAATTACGCCTTTTTATACATGGCCACAAAAACTACTTCTATTTTTTTCACGTTCGAACCGCTACTTCTTTTGCCATTATCTTTGACTTAGAATCGCGCCCCCTATAAACTTTAGCATAGATAATAGTGCTTCCTAAGTGCTATAATTTAAGGGTTAAAGAACGTAGAAATATTTGTTGTTTAAAATGTTATTGCATTTTTGATGCGTACGACTGTCACGTTCAACACTTTGGAATTACCCATATTAGGTTTGTTTCCAATTTTTCGCGAATTTTAGACATGTTCGCGATAGTAGCGAGTATTTCCTGTAAATTTTCTGATTCTTAGCAGCTTTAACGGATTTTAATAAACATACATACGAGGTTTTTAAAATCAAAAGTTTATGTGAATAAGCCCGCCCCATACGATTTAACATCTTTAAGACAATATTCGTCACGAAATTAAAGGAAATCAGCAGAGATGTTGCAGGATGTCATGAAAAATTCCTTAAAAGGAGCCGAAAATTGCATAGCGAATCGCCATCACAATTTAGCCGATATAATTTTCCAATCATAAGGAAAAAAAATTTGCAAGGACCAAATAAACTTTTTATGAAAACCAAACTTACAAATCTTTTCTCTGAACAAAGTTATAGGCCATCAAAATGGTTGCGGGACTTTTGCCCCATTTTGTATTAAAAATTTTCGCAAATTTTTGTTATGTTGCTCTTTGAGGCAATTGTCGTATAAAAATAGCCCCATACATTTATAAACCGAATTCACCTACTTTACAGGCCATTATCAACACTGTCGATTTATACGGGCCGAAAAGTGCAATGCCTTAAGCCTACAGCCTTTGTAGTAACGTCAAAACTACGTCAGAACGACATACGCATGTGGCTTTTTACATTCCGTGTACTGCAGGCTTTATGCTATTAGTAAGGGTGAATTTTTTTAAATATTTCTTAAAATCAGATGCAGATCGGAACGTACATTCAAAGAGAAATTTTATTTAATGCCTTAATAATGAAAATTTAAACTGCACATATGTATTGCCTTCTCACACTAAAGTACTTGGTTTAAACCCAATAATATCTCTATTTATTTACATAAATATTTATTTAACGCATATACGGCCTTATTTATAAAAAGTAAAACAGGTTAATAAAGGGTTTATAAAACGGATTTTATATAAAAATTTGTTTAATAAACCTTTTATCGGTTTTATTTTTTATAAATAAGGCCGATAAAATTTAATAAATTATTACAACTTACAAATAGTTATTTTTAGGATGCTATCTGACAGATAAATGGTTTTTGGTTATAACAAGTAAACTTTAACCTAAAAAGTGACTGATAAGCTAACGGCAGGTTTATTCTCATGGGTATCAATGACAGTTTTGTGTCAAATTATATTATTCAAACTTAAAAAAAAAAAACACTTTAACATAAAAAACAAAACAATTTACTAGTGTCCCATCAATTAATCGGATTCGGTATCGTCCAAAAATGGCTAATCGCTCAATAATCGGTGTTCAACATCTATTTGGCCGAATTTTGTCGGAGGCCGAACTTTTAATGCCATTATATGCAAATGTTACAAACCCATGCAATTTGGCCGAACTTCTGATACGGCTTAGGCATCGGCCTAATATAATTTACCAATAAAAAACAAAAATATAAAACAAAACATTTAATTCTGTTTTTAATTGATACATTTATTTCAAAAAGGGGGGTTTTTGGTTATATTCCCCTTCGAAAAGGGCTTCTCTCAATATTTATTTAGAATATTTAATATGTGTGTTTTAGTAAGCAATTGAAAAAAACTTGCTTTAAAAATTTTTTAAATGAGAGGTAAGTTTTGACCATGTGGTCAATTTGTTACAAACAATTGTTTTAGATTTTGCCATTATTAAAAAATCTGAATAGTTTCTGGAGAAAAATTTATACAGTAGCACAATGTTGGTTTATCTTCATTTTATATGCAGCTGCTCGGAGGATAACGCCGATTTCCAAAATGTTTATGAAGACATTCTGCAATGGCCAATCGACATGTATTCACAAGCACATATAGAAAGAAGATTTCTAATTCATATGTTTATCTGATGAAATGTTTTCCTTTTTGTTCTATGAGTGTATGAATTTTCTAATTTATCTTAATAAGCAAATAAAAATGTACCGAAATGTTCTTATTGTTCCTTTATAATAAAAAGTTTTCGTTGAAAATGTTGTCAACTGTTATTAACATTTTGGAGTTCTTAAATGAATCTTCAAAGGGGTTAATCTTATCTTATAATGCAAAAACATATTTAAACGTTACACCAATACCCCGGTTTGCGTCGCATGTCTTCGAAGTTGCGTCGCTAGTGCTTCGATTTGCGTCGAAAACATAAAAATGTTTGTACAAAGCTTAAACAGATAAAGGGGATTTCCCGTTTAAGTCTAATGCAAATATGTATGTGAAGGTTGTCTGCTGATTGCAACTGGTTTCAAATTACATTTGCTGAAGTAAAGTTAAATATAAATATTTTGCAGCAACGAGTCAAAAAAAAAAGCAAATAAGCTTAGAACAAAAAATGGGAATTTTTACGCGTTTTAAATCAGGGGAAAAAGGCTGTTGATATTGAAAGAAACCTGGAACTAGAACTTCTACAATAAAATCCATTTGCTGTTCCAGTGACGCTGATAAAATTAAGAAATTTGTTGAAACAAGAACATCGTTACAACATAAACAGGTATCAAAAATGAGAAGTCTTTTAATGAAAAAAATTGAGCCACTTCTTACTGTTTGGATTGAAGATCAAAATCAGCGATGACTGCCCAAATGGTTATTCAAAAGAAAGCTCTAACTTTATTTGAAGATCTAAAATTAAATTATCCGTTATAAAGTCTATCATATCAAAATTTGTTTTTTCAGCTAAAACTATGAATCTCGGAAACAATTAAATGAAAATCAATACAAATGAGCGGAAAGTCGTGCTTCGGTTTGCGCCGAGTTTTTCCGGTCCCAATTAGCGACGCAAACCGGGGTATTGGTGTATTGTGTTTATATAAATAGCATACACCCCAAAGAAACCATTTTGCTACTAAAACCACGAAAATACAAAAATAATTTTCGAAAGGGGCTCATCTCAGGAAACTGTAACGACCATTTTCTCCTTCCAATATTAATTAAAAAATTTGTTATTTTTACTTAAATCTCTGATTCAAAAAGTCTAATGGTTTTAGAGATATTCAGTTTTTGTGTCTTCTAAGCACTTTGTATTTTTGTACCTGAGCTATTTTCGAACAGATTCAAAACGAAACAAAAGTAAGTCGTTGCCACTACGTACATATTTTAAACAACCAAAAGTAGTCAAAGCAACGTTTGTTGCCACAGTATATAAATTCCATTTTTCAGGAATTATCAGGAATTTAATATATAACAAGTTAGAGTGCTATATTCGGCTGTGCCGAATCTTTGATACCCTCCACCGACAGTTCGAATGTTTAAGGAGTAATATCTGTATGATGTCTTTTTATTATTATTATCTTAAACTGTGACGATTTGTTATTCATTATGGTTTTAGGAGACTAAACTGTTTTCCGGGAGTAGGGCATATATGGGGCCTAGGGTAAATTATGTACCGATCTTCACGAAATTTCACAGTATCATTTATAGTCCTATAAAATTGTGACGAGCCAAAATTTGTTATGATTGCATTATTTTTTACAGTTTTAGGCGTACTAAACTGTTTTCCGGGAGTAGTGTTTATATGGGGCTTAGGGTAAATTATGGACCGACCTTCGCGAAATTTTACAGTGTAATTTCTAGTCGAATAAAACGGACTTGTGCAAAATCTTATGTCATTCCGTGCATTTTTGCATCATTTATGTTAGTTTTTGTAACAAAATTATCAAGTTTTTGAAGGTGGTGGTTCCACATTTTGATTCATAGCTCTGGTCCTACTGAACCGATTTTGCTGAAATTCAATCCCAAACTGCTTAGGATAACTACAAGCAATTTGACACCTAGTTTGTTTATTTCTTTTGAGTTTTTCGAAAGTGAGCGTGTTTTCAACAGACGGACAGACGGACAGACGGACAGACGGACAGTCGGACAGACGGACAGACGGACAGACAGACGGACATGGCTAAATCGACTTAGAATTACTCAAGCAGCCAGAATATATATACTTTATGGGGTCTGAGATGAATAATAAAAAAGTTTCACACGGAATGACAAACTTAGTATACCCTCTTCACAACTAATTGTGGTGGAGGGTATAAAAAATAAAGTGAATATTGTTTGGTAAAATGTTATGCTTATTAATATAACTGACGTTTGACCTTTGAAAAATTACAATACAAATAATTTGAGACGATGCTTTTGAAAAAAAAAACATTTTTGTCGATTATTTTATGCTTTTTTACCCTTCATTTTAAATACTGTTTAAATTAATATAAACACCTACAGCCGTATTTATAATGCAAATTTGACATGAAGTTAGCACAAAGTTTATTTATAATACTCTTACCAAACTCTGGCTAACGATTTGCTAAACTCTTTTTAATCAGCTGCCAAACGTTTGCCAACTTGTAAGAAGCAGCTGTTTTATGTTAAACAATTTGGTTGGTTTTATTTTAATTACTGTTTTATTTTATGTTTCTTTCGTTTTTCATTTTATATTAATTTTAAAAACTTTTTAAATTTGTTATATGTGGAGGAAAAAACTAAAAAATTTCCAAAAAAAAAATTACAAAACCAGCGATGATTAATTCACACGTGTTGCATTTTTCAGTAATATAATGTGGCATCATTAAAATTCAGAGTTGATTTTTTTTTAGTTAGCATATGGACAAAAGTTTGTTATAAATAAACTCTGTGCTTACAAGCTGCTAGGCTAAAGGCCCAACTATAATATGCTTAAGTTGGTTAAGCAAATAAATCATATATGGGGGATTTCATGTCAAGTGACCCAATTTTGAAATCGATGTCTTCCGATTTGGATGAAATTTGCACCAAGGTTAGTCCTATTGGATAGTAGTTTAGACACAAATTTTCAACAAGATCGGTCTAAAAGTTTCTGAGTTAGTGGGGGTCAAAATTTGACATTTTGGCCATACAGGTGTTCTTTCTTATCCATGTAACTTATTACCTATTGGTGTTAGCAAAATTTGTCCCAAGTAGCTTCGATAGCTATTTGATCCATCTTTTGAAAAAAATTTTTTTTGTTTTTTTAAAAAATTTTTTTTATTTTTTTTTTTTAAATTTAAAATTTTTTTTATTTTTTTTTTTAGCGGGTATGTTTTTTTTTTTTTTTTTTTTTTGTTCAAAAGAAAGCTTATGTCTTTTCCTTTAAGGTAGTTTTGGTCCCTTTTTGGGATGCGAGCGGCTTATGTATAAAAAAAAATAATTTCTAACTCTAGACAAGGGTTTTTCAATTTTTAGCATATGCAGTGTTCTTTCTCATCCATTTAACTTATTAGCTATTAGTGTTAGCAGAATTTGTCCCAAGTAGCTTCGATAGCTATTTGATCAATATTCTGAAAAATTTTTTTTTTGTTTTTTTAAAACTTTTTTTTTTAAATTTAAAATTTTTTTTTTAAATGTAAAATTTTTTTTTTATATTTTTTTTTATCCGGAATGTTTTTTTTTTTTTTTTTTTTTGTTCAAAAGAAAGCTTATGTCTTACCCTTTAAGGTAGTTTTGGTCGCTTTTTGGGATGCGAGTGGCTTATGTATAAAAAAAATTATTTCTAACTCTAGACGAGGGTTTTTAAATTTTTAGCATATGCACTATTTTGAATTTTTTCCTATTTGTGTTTAAGTGTTTCTAAAGCCTTAAAAATAAAACGTTTGCAAAGAAACTAGACAAATTAACCTTTCCGACGGTATGTTACAAACCCAATTACTATTTTATACCTTCGATACTATAATGCCCACAATATGTTAATCCCAGGAATAAAATCACTTTTTTTCTGTAGAAATGTTGACAAATTAAATTCTTTTTATTAATTTGTAATAATAATTAAATTAATATATAATTATAATAATAATTTCTAATAATAATAATAAAAATATAAAGATAAATAATTTAATAAAATAATTAGTATTGTGGTTATTTTGTTGAACTATTTATGGTTTTTAATCCAAATTTTTAATAATTTTAATTAGGCTTAAGATCATTAAATTTAATTTTCATTAATGAAAGATTATCAATAACAATTTTAATTAATTTTCATGTTGTAAAATTCCTTTCTTCATAAAAATAATTTAATGAAAATTAAATTTAATGAACTTAAGCCTAATTAAAATTATTAAAAATTTGGATTAAAAAAATTTAATAAAATTTATGTAGGAAAAATTAAAAAAAGAATTATTTGTCAACATTTCTACAGAAAAAAGTGATTTTATTCCTGGGATTAACATATCGTGGGCATTATAGTATCGAAGGTATAAAATAGTAATTGGGTTTGTAACATACCGTCGGAAAGGTTAATTTGTCTAGTTTCTTTGCAAACGTTTTATTTTTAAGGCTTTAGAAACACTTAAACACAAATAGGAAAAAATTCAAAATAGTGCATATGCTAAAAATTTAAAAACCCTCGTCTAGAGTTAGAAATAATTTTTTTTATACATAAGCCACTCGCATCCCAAAAAGCGACCAAAACTACCTTAAAGGGTAAGACATAAGCTTTCTTTTGAACAAAAAAAAAAAAAAAAAAAACATTCCGGATAAAAAAAAATATAAAAAAAAAATTTTACATTTAAAAAAAAAATTTTAAATTTAAAAAAAAAAGTTTTAAAAAAACAAAAAAAAAATTGTTCAGAATATTGATCAAATAGCTATCGAAGCTACTTGGGACAAATTCTGCTAACACTAATAGCTTATAAGTTAAATGGATGAGAAAGAACACTGCATATGCTAAAAATTGAAAAACCCTTGTCTAGAGTTAGAAATTATTTTTTTTATACATAAGCCGCTCGCATCCCAAAAAGGGACCAAAACTACCTTAAAGGGTAAGACATAAGCTTTCTTTTGAACAAAAAAAAAAAAAAAAAAAAACATTCCGGATAAAAAAAAATATAAAAAAAAAATTTTACATTTAAAAAAAAAATTTTAAATTTAAAAAAAAAAGTTTTAAAAAAACAAAAAAAAAATTTTTCAGAATATTGATCAAATAGCTATCGAAGCTACTTGGGACAAATTCTGCTAACACTAATAGCTTATAAGTTAAATGGATGAGAAAGAACACTGCATATGCTAAAAATTGAAAAACCATTGTCTAGAGTTAGAAATTATTTTTTTTTATACATAAGCCGCTCGCATCCCAAAAAGGGACCAAAACTACCTTAAAGGAAAAGACATAAGCTTTCTTTTGAACAAAAAAAAAAAAAAAAAAAAACATACCCGCTAAAAAAAAAATAAAAAAAAGTTTTAAATTTAAAAAAAAAAATAAAAAAAATTTTTTAAAAAAACAAAAAAAATTTTTTTCAAAAGATGGATCAAATAGCTATCGAAGCTACTTGGGACAAATTTTGCTAACACCAATAGGTAATAAGTTACATGGATAAGAAAGAACACCTGTATGGCCAAAATGTCAAATTTTGACCCCCACTAACTCAGAAACTTTTAGACCGATCTTGTTGAAAATTTGTGTCTAAACTACTATCCAATAGGACTAACCTTGGTGCAAATTTCATCCAAATCGGAAGACATCGATTTCAAAATTGGGTCACTTGACATGAAATCCCCCATATGTCAAACCATATTGAACTTGAGGAAACTTTTTGTTAAATTTTATGAATCTGTCATTTGCTTAAGCAAGGTGCGAAACAAATCGCACTTTCCGTACGGAATCAAATGTTTTTTGGTTTTGTTTTTGTGTTTTTAAATGCATTTGAAAAGATTTTTGTTATTTTTTGATAGGAGCTTAAGCATATTATAGTTGGGCCTTTAATCGGCATTCTAGTTAGCAGCTCGTTGTACGTAGTGTACAAACTGTGTCTAACTTTTTGTTATAAATACGGCTGCTAATAAATAACGTGTGATTTTTTTGTATTTGTTTTTTCCTGCAAAAAAAAAAACTAAAATTTCTAACAAAATATGTCAATCCGCGTTACCATTTGTCAAGTGTTCCCTTTTTTGCATGTTTTTTGATATGCCAAAAAATTTTAATTTATTTAAAGTTTTTAAAAATTAGAAATACCAACTTTATGTGGTATTTTACGAACAAGGGAAAATAACAGCGATTGTAGAAACTTTAAGCAAAAAAAGGAAAGGGCTTTAAATATTAATAAGACAATGTACAAGTAAAAAATGTATGTGTTAATATGAGATATTTTTAAAAGATCTCTGAATTTTATTTTATGTATTGTTATTATATGTTATGTTTTTTTAATAAGTACATAGTTCCTTTTAAACAATTTTTAAATTTTAATTTATTTTTTTTTTTATATCTTTAAATAATATGACAAGTTTTTTTTCTAAGATAATTTTTTTTTTTTTTAATATATGATAACGCTGATTGCTTGCTGCTAATTTAATTTTATTAAATAATTTTGCAGTCTTCGGTAAAAAAAATACTGTAAGGCTTAATCATGGTGTCGTTGGCAAAAAAGTCAAAATTCCTACTTTGAACTATTAACAAATATTTGGGGGACACAGCCGTTTTCTCCCCTCAGCTCATGACAAAGCAAACCCTAGACAGTAGCACTTAGAATATGGGTACAGAAACTTTGTTTACAAACTTCATGCTATGCGGTTAATTATTTATTTTCGTTGAATGATTTTCAAAGGAGAAGTATTTAAATATTACCTAAAAACTACGGACTGCATGTATATAAAACAAATAATAACACCAACCTAGGCGTAGAAACAAAGATCCTCCAAGTAATACAACACGTAATAGAACATAATGTCGTCTTCGAAAAACAGTTTTTGCTGAGATTTCACTAAAGAAATCATTCTCACTTTAAATATTAAGCAGTTGGAATCTGTCCCGAAGCATGTCAAGAATGATCTTCGCATATATGAGGAAAGCATATGAGGTTATGTGCATTGGATCGTGGTTCGTATACGATTGCTTTCAAAAACATTTATTTAGAAGTAATCAATAGCGGAATTCATGGTTTGCTATTGTGAACCTTGTACATCTTAAAGGTTTAGTAAATCTTGATTTAAAATACGACAACAAAATGCATACAATTTAAATTAACTATGTTTACGCCATCTACAATACTTAAATTTACATTTTGCAAATTTTAATCTGGCAGGCGTATGCACAGATACCCCACCACATATTCAACTGTCAGTCAGTCATTTTTATAAATTTATCCTCTTCACCAGTAGTATTATAACATTATAATTAAACGATTTCAAAAACAGATATCTTAAAAATATAAAATAATACTTACATCACGAATTTCCTTAATCTTTTGGCCACCTTTTCCAATAATACAACCTGCCAAGCTTTGATGTATCAACAAACGTACATCGTATTCATTATCGCGCTAAAAAAAAAATACACACAAAATTACAAAACCATATTTTATCAAACAAAAGCCTTTAAAATTTCTTACCTCTTCATAATATTTCAACATTTCGGTTATAATTGATATAGTGGCATCCAATTCGGCCGATATTAAAATTGTACTAAGGATAATAGAAAAAAAAGAAAGATATAGTATTAAAAGAATAATCATAGAAAAAACTTATTCGACTAATTAAATTTATTAGTACAATATTTTCTTATCAGCATAAAAAAATATTAGAACTTCTTTTTTGACAGAACTATCCCACACATAAATTTTTAAGGACATTTATTTCAAACAATAATATGAAAAAAAAAACATCTAGCATTTTTTTTTTTACATTGTGGTTAAGTGGTATTTGGTGGTGTATTTACAACAGTAATAAAAAAGATGTATAGAAGTAAACTTTTTTAATGTTGAATATTAATGTCATAGAGTCTTTTTTCAATTCAAAATGAAAAAGGGTCAATATACTTTCAAGGCAACCACCTTAAATGTTGTATAAATATGAATAGTTGTTGATTTTACTTGCATTGCATTTTTTTTACAATTTGTTAAAATTTATGTAAGTCAAGGACATAAAAGAGCAAAAGGTTTAGTTAACCAAGGAAATAATATAGAACTATGTTGATTATGGGAATGGCATAGTTAGTAATGAGTTTGGAGATAAATACAGATATTGATAATGATTAATTATTTGAAGAGCGAATTAAACGAACGTGCGAACCAACAAAAAAAAACGAAACAGTAGTGTCAATTTTATGTATTTAGTAGACATATTTTTTAAGCTCCATATAAATAGAGGTTTGATTTTATTAATTTACTATTGTTTTTTAGAAATACATACATACAAATAAATCTTTTACTATTTTCGAGTCATTAAAAGGTATGCAAACATAAATACACAATAGAGTAATTCACGTCCCAATTTTTAGTCTTGCAAAAATGCGAAGTTTTGCACTAGGTGACTTGAGCATACATTTTAGCAACAAGTGCATAAATGTTATTAGAGTTTATTTTCGATTGTCTGCTAAATAATCAATATTTCTTTTTGAATTTCGCAATATGTGTTTTTTTTTTTTTATATTTCTTGAATTTTTATTTGTTTTATATTTTGCAGCATTCATTTTGGTTAAATTATAAAAAGGTCCGTCTAATTTTGACTTGTTGCACAAAAAAATTTACAGTTGATTACATTAATAGTTGCTCTTTTCGATCGTTTTTTTTTTTTTTTTTTTAGATAAAAACGCTGTTTTATGAGATTGGCAACGCCATTCAACTGAAGTAAAACACTCATTTTTCGCACTTGTTCATGGGTAGCGCGAGGTGCAAGAGTCAATCCGTAGTTGTTGTTATGTTTCAAACAAAACTTCGCATTCTCGCAAGACTTAAAATGGTGACGTGAATTACTCTAAATATTACAAGAAACGATATGGTGAGGTTTGATAAAGAAAACACACAAAATTAAGAAATAGTATACCATTCCTAGAAGTGGGTCATCACATTTTTAAACTTTGTTTTACTTTATTAAAGTTTTAAATTTAAACATATTTTATTAAAAATAAGGCATGCTTTAAGGTAATTAAACTAAAGAATATTTATAGCATCTTTTGAGGCCATATCTATTAGAGCCATATTATTTTTTTTTTTTTCCAATAAAATTTGTTAAGGTATGTTCCGACTTAACAAATATTTGAAGAAAAAATCCAAAAAAAGGGTGAACCGTAAATTAATCAAACTTTAGCTTTATTTTAACCAATTTCTATTGATTTACTAAACTTTATTTGTAAGAAGATAATTGTATAATGAAATTTAGAAACTATTATATGATGTTTGATCTAGTCCAAAGTTTTGCAAAAGAAAATAATTTTTTAATGAAACTAGTGGTTACGTGTAGGACGTCAAATAATTAATAGGTGTGAACATAGCTTTAATTAAATTTAATCAAGTTTATGTTATTAACTAAATATAGAACTTTGGTAAGAAAAAAAAACTTTTTTAATGACTTTTTTCATTTCAGAAGTAAAACTTTTTTTAGTTTTTTTTTATTATTATGGAAAATTTAAATGAAATTGCTAAAGGTTGTAAATAATGTTACCACAAGAAAAGGGCGAAAAAAGTTTAGGATTGTATATTAAAAAAGACCAAATTAATAAAAATTTAACATAGATTTGTTTTCTCACTTTTGTTTCACTTTGAGTATTTATATACATATAGTTTTATTTTATTGTTTTATTTCATTTTTATTTATATATCTGTGGCATTTTGACAAAACATCTTAAGTTAAATTTAAAAAGTTGAAAAAATCTTGTTAAACATACGAATTTTCATTCAAAAAACATTTTTGTTTATGTTTTTAAAATTTTGTATTATAGAAGAAATTTTTCTTTAATTTTGGTTTATTTTTTTATTTAATAAAAATTATATTTTCATCGAGTTTTTTTTAACTATCTTATCTCGACTTAAGATGTTTTGTCAAAATGCCACAGACATATAGTTTATAGCAATAATTTTTTTTTTTTTTTTTTATGTTTGTGTGAACTTTTTATTACCCATTTTTGTACTCTTATTAGCATTTTATATGCATTTATTATAAATTGTTTAAGTCTTTTAAGAAGTTCAATCATTCCGTATAACCCTTGAAACAAAAGCATTTATTTTTGTGCAAGTTAAAAGTAAAGCTTAAGTAAAGGACTGCAAATCTTTTTTGTAAAAAAAACCACCTTTAGAAATGATAAATTTGCTCTATAGTGTTGTCGTACTCTACAACAAGTGCATGAAAGGTTTAAAGTAGTTAAGAAAAACTCTTTTTAAAGTAGTAAAGAAAAACTTTTTAACTATTTGGTACATAAATTTAAAGCTAATCATTAGTGCCGAACCCGAACCGAACTTTTTGTCATTAAATCTGAATAATAATACTTTTTACCATTTTTTTTTTTTTAAACAAAATAAAATTATCACATGCAAAATTAAAAGATAATTGTACTTTAAAGTAGTTTATAGTGAAAAAAAATAAGAAAATATAAAAAAGTTCAATATAGAATACATATTAGTACTCAAAATTTAATATTTTAATGGCTAAAAAGGAATTATGAGATGTAGATGTTATAAAGATTATTTCTCCGGTTTGAATAAAGCAGCAATAAAAAGCTGAAAGGTTCTTTCTGGTCACGTCCTTAATATTTATAAATAGACTGAAGTTCCATTATTGAAATATATCCATATTTCGAGGATTTAAAAGTTAAGTCAAATACATATTGATAAAACTAAAATTCGAGTACATATTTGTATTTTGATACTGCTAAATGCAAAATGCTAATTTTTTTTCTATTCACAAGAAATAGTAAAAAAACTGGTTCTTAAGCACACAATGTGGTTCGAGAGTACTAGTACACGACTAGTACCAATAGTACTTGTGATTTTCAAGCACAGTCAATGCTAATTTGAGCATTAAGATGATATAGAAAAGTTTACAGTTGACAACTAGTACAAGTTCAATCTCCGGCAGGGAATATTAATTTTTTTAATGAAAATGTCAAAAATTATTGGGGGTATTCACGTCACAAGTTGCACCCTTGCGAAAAAGCAAAATTGCAAAAATATAACAACAACCACACAGACAATTAGTTGTGCTTACATAATTGTCTTTGTAGTTGTTGTTATTTTTTTGCACTTTTGCTTTTTTGCAAGGGTGCAACTTGTGACGTGAATACCCTTATTGTGTATTTGTAAATTTTATGTGCACAATTTTAAATAAATTTTATTTTTGTTGTCGTGTAGATGTGCTACATCAAATTAAAAAGTTAAAACTGTTAAACGTGTGACAATGTTTAAAATCTTATGTGCAAATAGTGTCGTTAATCAGGTATTGTTTTAGTGAGTTAGCTTTTCGCAAATATTTATTTGCCAATAAGTGGTGCGTATAAACGTAGTAATAGATATGTTTATAAAAAAAATTTTCGATACAGAAAATGACAAAAAGCTCCGAAGAATAGATCCTACAGAATCATGTTAGTTAGGCCCTTGCACTTAAATGTCGTTAGATTCATATATTTATGTTAGTAATTTTTTTAATGAACATACAAAGATTAAATATTCTGGTCAGAAGTAAACTAAAAATTGTTTATAAAAGATTAAAGATCTATATATTTTTGATACGATACGAAACATCAAAAATGGGCAACGCAATTACTCTTAGACAAGTTCAAATATTCTACAGTACATACGACTACAATGATTACATTACTTTCGACTACAAGTGTAAGAAAAAGTACAAAAATGTGGTAAGATTAGCAAAACAATTTGAAATGAAAGCTTTAAGAGTTTATACTCATACTCAATCTATGTTAGATTTTAATTGTAAATCTTTGTTTAATTTGAAAACACCAGTTTTTTTTTTCAAGATGGCTTTTAAATGCATACATAATTATCAGTTTCTACAGAAAAGGGTTCTAGTAGGCACATGTTATTTTATATGCTGCTGAACTGCATAAGTATAAAGAATTGATTATTATTAATTAATAATTTGGTTTCGAAAAATAATTTTGTTAAAGATACGATGATTATAAGAAACTTAGGCCTAAAAATTGTGTATTATATAAGATGTAAATGTAAAAAAAGAGTTTGTTTATAGATAAATCTTTACCGTTCAGGGCCTTGGGAATCGTCGACAGACACATTGGCTTTATACTGCAGAGCAAAAGGTATTTTGGTTTGGTTTTTATTTTATTAAATTGGTGACAATATATTTGTGGTGTTTATTTATTTTTTGTAGGTGATGGTCGTTGTTTGGTTGGACACAGATATAAACAACAGATTTATATCAATTGGCATGAATATTCAGCAATTGATTTTTTTTTATTTATTTATGTATATTTACATACAAATATATATACATATATGATATGCATGGTGGTGGTCCAGATGATAACAATAAGATCCAAAATATTTGAGAAGGTACGTAGTTTAGAATTCGATTAAGGACACATATGGCAGGCGGTCAAACGGTCGGTCACAGGAGGCATTCAGAACAGAGCAGATCGAGTTGTTTTTATTGTTTGGATGATATTGGTCAAACAGACATTTGGCATTGCATATGGATTTAGTTTGGTTTATAGTTTGTAACCACATCAAACGGGCGGGCGGGCGGTTGGTCGATCAAAGATGGTGTGGTTGTTTGTTGGTTGATTAATTGATTGGTCAGATGGTAGGTCATTTGAGATTTATATTTATTTTTGTAGTTGTTGAATTGATACAACAAATCAATAAGATTTTGTTGAATTCGGTTGGTGGTGGTCATGGTTTATTTTCATTTATAACGATTTTATAAATTGTTTATTTTATTTTTGAGTTGTTTTTTATTTGTATTAGAGGGGCGAGAAAAGAGAAAGAGAAAAAATTATAATTTAATTAATGGTTAATTGCAAGGTTTATTATGTTTTTTGTTTATATATTTATATTTTTTAAGTATATAAATACATAAGATTTAAATAAGCTAAAGAGAATCATATTAAATGTTGTAATTGTAGTAAGTAAAAATGATCTAAGAGCTTAAATTATGTATTAAATTTTATGTTATGTATTTTATTTTTATTATTAAAAATAAAATAAGTTTGTTAACAAACAAAAACCAGTAGCAGTTTAAACAATTCTTATTAAAAGCATTAGTTATTATTTTATAACCAATAAAAAAACCCTTGGCATGGATGAAATTTTCATTAATACATTAATGGTAATCAAAGGACGCTATGGATTAGTCAAGTCCTAAAAAATCTTCTACAAAAAACAGACAAAACATTTCTTCGGGTGGATTTTATGAATCAACAACAATTTGTCTTTTTTAATCTGTATGAATTCATTTCGGTGAAATCACGAAGAGAAGATTGTCTAGAAGGATAATTTGAAAAGTCGATGACAACGAAAAAAAACTGACTGGTTTTAAGGCCCAAATACACTTGTCAAATGCTTGTCCAGCCAGCGAATTTAACGTGTACGTGTGCTGGACGTAATATTCGCCGTCATATCTAAATTTTTTGATTTTTCATCAAGCGTTGTCTGTGTCACACATACAAACACATTTTCACTAATACTACCACAATGCTTGATGAGTATTTTGATCAATGTATTTGGGCCTTTACAATTAAATGACAAAAAAAATTAATTTTAGTAGTTAAGTTCCAAATAAAAAATATACACATTTAAGGATCGTGATATATAATAAAAAAAATCTGTGTGATATTAAAGTTTAAAATAAAATATACCTGTGTACGCATTTTTTGTATATGCTGACCTCCCTTGCCTATAATAGCACCGGCAATCTAAAAAAAAAAATTAAAAATTATAATAATTTAATAAAGTATGTATGTATATAATTAAACATAAATCAAATAGGAAAGTATAGTCGGTCAAGCCCGGCCATATGATACCCTCTACACGACAGTATTTAAAAACAAATTTTCGAGAGGGATCTATCTATGTTTTAAATTTCATTAAAATCGTTTTAAAGTTTCTGCGAGGCAGAAATTGCCCAATTTCTCCCCTCGTGCTCATATTTTTTAAAAAATACATGGATTATATGTCCATATAAATATGGATCTATCTATCGGGCATGTTCTGACAATCGCAAAACGCTTTACATTGGCGATTATGACTGAAAATCGCAAATTAGGTGTTCTGTAAATCGCAATAGCAAGAAGTTTGGCGACTTAAAATTACAAAAGTTAACTAGAATATTTGTAAGAAACTATAGCAGATCGCAAGCTAAACGCACAAGTTAAGGAACACCATTAAATAAATTTGGCGTTTTACAATTTCAAATCGTGCGATTGTCAGAACATGGCCGTATGTTTTAAATTTTATTAAAATTGGTTTGATAGTTTGCACAAAGATCATTTTTCGGAAAGAAGTTTGTATGGGGGCTATGTGAAATTATGGACCGATTCGCTACATTTTCAATAGGCTTGGTCCTTGTGCCAATTAGAACCTATGCACCAAACTTCATCAAATTATCTTCAAAATTGCGACCTGAACTTGGAGCACAAGGTTATATGGACAGCCAGCCAGACAGCCGGACGGACATCGTTAGATCGTCTCAGAAAGTGATTCTGAACCGATCAGTATGTATTAAGGTGGGTCTTGGACCAATAATTTAAGGTGTTACACACATCAGCACAAATGCATAGTACGCTCTCCACTTTTGTGGTGTGGGTATTAGTCCTGGGAAACTATCGATGGTCTTAAAATATCGAAAATTTCGATATCGATATTATTTAAAATACAGCTATGAAAACATGTAACAGCTGTGCTTCTTAGAGACCCTTTTGTCAAATTTTGTATATATGTATATACAAAATAGTGCATATGGACATATCCATGAGAATGTCAACCACGACTCAAAATATTAAAACGCTTGAAACTTTTTTTCAAATATGGTAAAAAGAAATAAAACACCCAAATTTTACTATGCAGACGTACTTATAACTTATTACAATTTTTAAAATTGATTAATGATTAATTTTTAGTAACTGCAATTAACAATTTTCAATTTTCTTCCGATTAAATACAGATACCGGCAACCCTGAAATTAATGCTACAACAATGGACAAGATCCATGAGGAAAGACCAAATATATAGTTCAATTAGCGGTATATTTTTGGTTTGTTTTAGATGCTATTCTAATGTCACGTACGTGGTGCAAAAACAACATTTGTTTCTTTCATTTCTATTTGGCCAGTCTTAGGTGTTTCAAAATAAAAGTTTAAAGCAAGATATTTGCTGCAAAAAAAATATTGATCGCAATTTTTTTTTTAAATTGGTATAATCAAAATTTTATAAGCTTGTAAAGCTCGTCACGTACGATATTGTAAGTAGTAAAGTGCAACTAAATGCATCATCTTATTATGTTGGTATTTAGTTTAAATTTGGTCAAACATTATTTTATTACAATCAAAATCATTTTACAAAATTTTTTTGGAATCGGTCCATATTTGACCATAGCTCCCATACAAGTACTACTCCCTAAAAAAAGCTTTTAATGCCATAACTTCAAAAAATAGATTTCATGATTTGTAAATACTGTAAGAGAAAAATCTGTCACGTACGGTATGTCACGAACGATATTATAGTTTGTTCACTATAAAACCAGCCAAAAAAAAAAAAATTTCCAATTACGGATTATAAAGGAAAAATATGTGGTTTAATGTAAAAAATTAAAAAAAAGAAGAAAAACCTTTCACAATTCGCAGATTTTCTTTTTTTTTACATTCAACCCAAAATCACTTCCGTTTTCTGTCAAGTACGATATGCACTTACTTTGCTCGATATTTTGTACAACAAAATAATAATAATTTTTTTACATATGGGTAATTCCAAAGTGTTGAACGTGACAGTCGTACGCATCGAAAATGCAATAACATTTTAAACAACAAATATTTTTACGTTCTTTTAACCCTTAAATTATAGCACAAATAAAGCACAGTTATCTATGCTAAAGTTTATGAAGGGTGCGGTTCTAGGTCAAAGGTAATGGCAAACAAAAGTAGCGGTTCGGACGTGAAAAACATAGAAGTAGTTTTTGGGCCATGTATAAAAAGGCGTAATTCAGCGAAACCTGGCACAATGTTTTAGTCAAACTACTTTCAGAATTTTACGTAGCAATGTAACGTTAAAATGTCTTTGGTTGGATTCCAAAATCTTCCGTTTTTTTTAGCCAAAATCTGTGTCGATGCGTGACATTTCGAACGTGAACTTTTTTCCATAGTAATTTAACTGAATAATGATTAAAAAAAAATAAAAATTTACCGTTAATCCGAATAACATATTTCTCTTCGAATTCTTCCTTAGATTACAGACCATGTAAGAAAATTTTTTTGGAATAATTTTCATCAAATATCACCTCTTTTAAGGAAGATAATATTAAAGAAAATATACAATAAAACATTCTCACAAATAGGAAATTACGTTTGTACAAATAAGAAAATACTTTGCAGTCTGATTGTTTATCTAAGTGAACAAATTTATGGGTAAATTTATAAAATTAGTAAAATCTAAATATTTATCTATAACAATATCGTTAAATAATCAGCTTTTAATAACTTTTAAATTTTCGGTATTGGTGGACCATAATGATAAAAAAAATTTCCAGTTAATACTATTTTGGCAAAATTTCTATCTCTCTGAAGGCGTACAAATGTCACGTACGATGACATGGAAATGCCCATATGCTAAAAATTGAAAAACCCTCGTCTTTAAGAAATCATTTGAAATTATTTTTTATACATATGCAGCCCAATAAGCGACCAAAACTACCTTAAAGAAAAAGAAATAAGCTTTATTTTGAGCAAAAAATTTTAAAATTTTTTTTTTTTTAAACAAAAAAAAAATCTTTTGAAAGATTGATAAAATAGCTGTCTAAGCTATTTGGGACAAATTTTGCTAACACCAATAGGTAATAAGTTACATGGATGAGAAAGAACACCTGTTTGGCCAAAATGTCAAATTTTGACCCCCTCTAACTCAGAAACTTTTTGACCGATCTTGTCGAAAGTTTGTGTCTAAACTACTATCCAATAGGACTAACCTTGGTGCAAATTTCATCCAAATCGGACGACATCGATTTCAAAAGTTGGGTCACTTGACATTAAATCCCCCATATGTTTACATAGGTACTGAAATGTCAAATTTTTTTGTAAAAACTGCAAATGCAATTGCGAGCATAAGGCAATATAATGAACAAACCATTAGAGGAAAAGTCCTCTAGACCGATGACCTTTTGGGTGGAGAATCAAAACCAATTTAGAACATTATCTTAAGTTGCAAAAAAATATCTTATAGTCCCTGCTACTTCGGTTCCTTTAGAAAGGTGCTTTTCAGCTGCAGCTGAAATATTATATAACAGGAGAAACTGCCTTAAACCAAATAAGGTGGATATGCAAAATATTTTGTTTGCAAAATATTTAATTTTTTCCTACTCAAGTACAAACATTCAGTCGATAATAATATCGATAGTATTGATAGTGAAATATGAACTAACAATAAATATCGATAGTAGAAAATATCGATAGTATCCCAGCACTAGTGGGTATAAAAATACTTTTCTAACAATTTTATTTACAGAAAAAAGTATCGAATCCTGACACCATTTAAGCTGATTTTTTATGTACCTCCTTATCACTTACCATTTTCGGGTGAGCCCCGCCTTTTTATCCATTTTAGATAGTTTGTAAATTTTTTTAAAACAAGTTTATTTTTTCATTTTTGTATTTTTTTAAAACATTAATAATTTAAAATCTTCATTTGTCGCCTTCATTTTGTAAATGATTTCCTCTTAAACCTGAAGTTTCTCATAGTATAGACCACGAGGGTTACCGCGTTTTTCGATTTGAAAGAAATAATTTACTAGTTCGAATAATTTGTACTGTGTATTCCGATTTTCGCAAAATTTGTTTTGAATGAACGGAAGTTGCTTATACTTTATCAAAAACAAAAACTACCTTTTCAAAACAGCAAATCTTTATTACGAACGATTACTGTTTATTTTCCATTTGTTTAAAAATCAAACTGCCATCGTTTCGAACGAGTACGAAAATCATTATACACAGTACAAATTGATCGAACTCTTAAAGTATTTCTTTTGAACCGAAATACGAGGTAACCCTCTAGCAGTATTCTGCAATCATGCTAACATTCCAATCTTCATGAAATCATTCTTAAATTGGGTGATATCTTGATGAATAGTTTAATAGTAAAGCAATGCTGTGAATTAATCACAATTTAACCGGAGCAAAAAAAAATTTACAACCATTTAACTCAATTTAGACAATTGGGGGATTCACAAGGTAGTCATAAAGTCATATGTCTTATGATAATTACAAGAAATATATATGACTGCTGTGGGCAACCGCTTATAATTTAGATTTCCACTGTACAATGAACACAGCATTTGAATGTTTATTTTGTTTGAAACACAACACTATTTTTTTTTAACAATTGTTAAATATTATTTAGGACATTCTGACGATATGACTCAATAGCACACCTTGTGAATCCCCCAAATAAAAGAAAACCAAATCCTTTACGGCCACAAAATTAGCGAAAATGGTTGTCGTTGTTGCGGCACGACCTGAAGAACAGGTGTCGTGGGTTCGAAAATGGTTAAAAATAGTGTTTGGATTTCTAGAAATTGGTGAATGATGAGGGCAAACGGAGGTAGTTTTCGGATTTAGGAGCTCATTTCACATAAGGATCAGCTGAAAAGGTCTCACGGCCGAAATTCATTCAGAACCCGCTTTTTACTATAGTGATTTCTATAAATAAAGAAAATACTATTTATTTCAAAAAGCCTAGGAGGCCAAAAATTATATGTATATGTATTACAATTGTAAAGGTAATTTAATGTAATTTTTTTTTCTTTCTTTTCTTGAAGAACCTTAATTTTTCTATCTAAAAATTTAAAAATTATGTAGTAAATTGCAAAACAAGCTAAGACTTTTGTCACGATTTTCAAGCGGTATCTTAAAGTAGACATTTATTTTCAATTATTTAATTTTAATTAGCGATTCATTCAATACATTTTTTTAGGAATGTATAAATTATGTAATTTAATCTTAATGTATTAATGTTAATATTATATACATTTGTGCTCTATTAAATTGTATTTAAATAAAAAAAATTTCTCAACTTACATTACTGGGTATTAAAATACGAACTTGGTCATCACTACGACGGCTACGTTTATCGGAATGGGGAGCATCATCTTGATTATCGCGTTTCATTTTCATTCTTTCTAAAATACATAAGAAAAAAATACAGAAAAATATTAATAATTTCAACAATTTAATAAAAATAAAAAAAAATAAATTCAAATAATGTATTCATATTAAAACAAAAACAAATACCAACATTTTTCTATTTAATTAACCAACCTAACAACGGAAAGCTGATAGAGTTATAAATTGAACTTCTATAACAACCACTTGTTATGAACAACAACTACAAAAACAATTATCTGTAGCTATTGAATGTTAAAAAACGACTAAATCTCGAATTTGTTAAATAACAATCAAATACACAATAAATAAATATACAAAAATATTTTTACGAGTAACGAGTATACTATTAAAAACTTTTATTTCGAATACCTGAACATTCAAAAACAAATAGAGATACACGCTGAAATATGATCCAAACAAAGGTAGAGTAGAGTGAGTTTTAAATTTTTTCTTGGTTTTTAAGATTTTTGGTATGTTTTTCTCTATTAAATATTTTTTTAAAGAGTGTTTGTTGTATTGATGTGAATTTTATGGAAGTAAACAATGTTTGTAATCAATTTAATTCATTTCAATTTATAATATAATTATTTTTTTTATGAATGTACAATGTGTTTAGACCGTTGGATGGATGGTTTAGTTTATTTTATAGTATTTTTAAATATAAACATAAAAAATTTTATTAATACATATAATAATATGATTTTCAAGTCTACTTTAAGTAGTTTTGTGCTGTTTTTCTTCTACAAACAGGTGTTGATCAATTGTTACCGCCATACAATATTGAGAATTGTTTACTATTTAAATTAACACAAACAATATCTTTAAATAAGTATCAATGAATTTACTTGTTTGTCACATACATAGATATGCAGTTCAAATAATTTTTTAACCCAACAAACACGGAGGTGTGATTTCAAATTAACAATGATTTGAAATCAAACGTTTTCTCAATCGACAAATTGAAAAATGCCTTTATTTTCAACTTGCTTTCAAGCGTAATTCTCAAATGTTTTTAAAATGTGGATTATAAAACAATGTGGAACATAAATACAAATATTTCATTTTTTTATTTAAATTCATTATTTATTTAAATTAACTTTAAGATAAACATTCGGCAACATAGCTAAAAGATGAAATAATGTTCTTTCTGTCCTCTAATTGTTGCCAAAGGCGAAATAATTGGCTCCCTTTTATTTTGGGGATTGTAGTACCGCGATCATGCAACTCCAACTTTTCCAAGTTTTCCTTTTTTTTTCAAAAATTCAACGATTTCTCTGACACTACACGGCAAATTTAAAAACAATGTAAGCACGGCTTAAAAATAATACTGTTGCCGAGTTTCGGATTTTTTTGTTAACTGAATGTGGTCAACCGTTTTAAAGTTATTCCAATACATATATGTAGTGAAAGTGCCTTTATTTTGGACATAACGGTATATCTCGAAAAGAAGAGCTGATAGAGAAAAAGTGAGATTAGATTTGAAATCAGCGAACTTAAATTAGTGAAAATTTGCAATCAAATGCCAGACCGCAAAATCACTCTTCCGCCGTGTAATTAATATTTTTAATGTAAATTGAATATTAAAAGTCATTCAGTTTACTAAAAAAAAAAAAAAAAAACAAATATGAACAGTGGAAATAATAATGTGGATATGAAAGAAAGCTCGGAAAACACCGTCTTATTATCCGTATATTAACCAGGTTTTGGAAAAACAAGTAAGTGATATATTCGGCTGTGAATATTTCAGGATTGGGCTTTAAAAATTATAAACCATTTTTAATAAAAATTTATCGAATGCTTATTCAATTCAAAAGCAATTTTATTTCTAATACTTTCAGTCAATACTGAACATAGATGGGGGTAGTGCACTCATTTTGCAGTTTCAACTCATACTTAGTGATAGTGCAAAAGTATTGTAATCATTTTGTTGCTGTTGAGTGATGAAATTAAAATATGCAGCCTAACTAACCATGAGTGATAGTGATGTTAAAAAATTTTGCACTCCAAAAAAATATTTTGATTTAAAAAAAAGCAATCATCAGCTTTATGCAACTTTGTTTCTTCACTCATTTGAGTGCAACTAAAATTGTTGCACTAAATTTAAAATCAAAAACTGTTTTTTTCAATAATTATACTGTTATTGACAAAATTTTATTTTGTTTAATATTCCCTGCTTATGCATATCCTCAAAAGAAATCAAAAACCATGCACATACAAGGTTACATTTTTAAAATTTTAGTGAGACAATATTTGTATGCAGCTTTTTTTAATAAGGCAGAATATAAATTAATTTACGGAGCCCAAATTCTGGTAGGTCATATAAAATCTGGTCATAGTTTACACATCGCTCCTTTATTGCGACATAGTCATATTTCAAAAAAAAAAATTAAACTTGGCAAAATGCGATTCAAGTTTTCAAAAGTACATTTATAAACAGATTTAATAAAATATATTTTGCTTTAACTTCGGTTCAGTTTGAGATATACTTATGTAATGCTTAATTCTGTTTCACATATAAAGAAGGTATAAGGGAACACTTTTGCTTAAGTAACTTAAAATGATTGATTTTTTTTGAGATATCACTATGTTGCAATGAAAGAGCGATGTTAGAAACCCTTCTGAAATTCTCTTTAGCATACATAAATAAATGTTCATAGCTTCTATATATTTTACCTCTTCTTAAAATCGATTTTTAATTTTTACGTTCTCTGTTTACAAACTTTACTTAATAAAGTTTTTTTTTTCGAAATTTATGTTATCATATTCTTTAAGTTGGAAAGCAACGATTGAAATAACCCACAATGTTAAAGCAAAACTTGTGCATTATTATTATTCAGAACCCTGTTTCAATATTGTGAAATATGCTTTATAAGAAAAAATATGCGCAAACAAAAATAATTTTTATAAGTATTATTAGTACTAAATAATATTTATTGATTTTTGATTTCCCTACTTATTAAAAAATTATTCTTTTATTTTATAGATTGAATAAATTTTATACTTGTTCAATTTAATTAACATACACGTTGTGCCCTAAGAGCAACATATAATTAACAATTTATCTACATTTCCCAATGCTTAAAACCTACACCCAGAATACACTTACAATATGTTCTACATTTTTCTTTTGTGTATATGTAAGTAAAATGAACACAATAATTGCATAAAATATAATTTAATTCAATTGTCGCGAATTGTTGGCATTAAAGTTCATGGAGGTGTTCTTTTTTACGTACGAAATAACAACCGAAAGCAGTCAGCCTCCACAGCCTGTTTGAAAGATGAATTAATGATGGCAAAATAAATTGAACCAAAGTTTTTTCCTATACCTTTTGTAAAATGCATTGTTTTAAAAGAATTTTATATACACGACACTGTACATAAAGAATGCAACAAAATGTATTTCTTTTTATATTTAAATTATAATTAAAAGCTTTCAAGGTGTTGACTTAAAAAATTTTTGCTTTAAAAAAAAAAAGAGTTAAAGTTTTCATAAAATCTGAGTTTAAATAACTAAAATACCATATGCAGTAGCAACGAAAAAAAAAAAAAAATAAAGCCATTTTTTTACTACTTCTTCTATTACTGCTACCTGGACATTTTCTTAACAATAGTTGTAGCCGTAACAGAAAACTAAAGAAAATTAAGAGTCCAGTGTTCTTGAATTTCGTTTGCTAGTGCTATATTCACAATTAGGAAGTTGTAGTTATAGAAAAAGTTTACAAAATAAAGCATAGATATTAATTAACAGAAAGAGCAATAGAGATAGCCAAATTATAAAATGATGTTACAATAAAAGAAGCAATAAAGTAGCAAAGGATGTAACAATAGAAGCAATAAAGTTGTATATCGTTAGCTAAAATACAAAAAGGCGAAACTAACAAAAAATTCAAAATCGAGTATTTGATTGATTATTATGAATGCCATTAAATTCATGTCTTGACAAAATTTTACACTTCTGCGATCAAAAATTACGCTCTTATTAACAAAAAACAAAGGGACGTAACTACAAGTGTGTTTATTTAATGAATGCAAAACGACGTAATTACACATTTTTTTTTCTAACAAAATATAATGAAATGGTTTTCCTTGAAAATTGTTTGAAAAATTTTATTGGCGACTTATTCATGCATGTTTTTCTGGCATGTTAATAGTTTTCATTTTATAAAGTTTTTTGCTTAGTTAGGCTTTTTTGCATTTTAGCTAACGATATGATGTAGCACCAAAATAACATAATCATTAAAACAAAAACGTCGTTTTCATCGCAAAAATAATAAAAAACACGAATTTAAGATAAACCTATAACAATTTCTTTTTATTCTGAATTAGCACTAAGAGTTTTGTGTTTTTCGACTAATTGATTGCTACATTAAATACTACTTTTATTGCTACCTCTACTACCACGTTTGTACTACTTAATAAAATTTTAGAGGTTTAATAAAAATAAATAAACTATATTTCAAATAGTAGCCAATGTTTTGATTTTTAAACTGCTGCTTTCGAACTTAACTTTTTAAAAAAATTAGTTTATTTTAGGCATTTTTAAGCTGTAAACTATTTTTATTTTACGCAATACAAACAGGCAAAAAAAAGGGGTTTGCTATTATTCGAAAAAACAACACAAAAATTAGCTTCTTCGATTTTTGTTCAATGCCAACAAAGAAAGAATCACACTTTCCGTTTCAAAATCCTAGTACATGCATACATTTAAAACAGTTTTAAGTGTATTATCTGTAAAAAGATTAAATTATAAAATATGTTTTTACTTAATAATAAAAAACATAAAAAATATTAAAATAAAGTTAATATTTACTTTTTTAAACAAATATGACATTTGTATGTATAGTATGTTGTAAACCCACAGCCATTAATAATACGACATAATAAAGAGAAAACCACCACTTGATATTTGAATGAATGTTTGAAACACAAGTATTAAACATTATCTCCTCATCGCCGACATTATAATCATGACAACAACATGGGTGGAATCTTTTATATGTATATAAACATACAAAATGCAATGCCTGAATGTGACAACCCGGTTCGTGTGAAGCCTGATAAGTAAATACTCGTAGATGTTGACCGAATTGCCGCAAATAAATATAATGGCGTTTTTTTATTATGACTAGCCTAGCTATTCCCCTAAAAAATAAATAGCATACAGAAATTTTAATTATTCAAACATATTTTTATTCAAAGAGAAGATTTTTACCCTTTGATAATGAAATATACACTTTTCAATACATATTTAACAAAAAGCATCACAAAAAGAAAGTTTTTTTTATAGGTTCTTTAAAAAAAAAGTAGCAATTAAATCATAACTATAACTAACTGTTACTTTAACTTCCACTTAACAATAGGTTTTCGACAGTTATAACTGATAGTTAATTATAACTGAACTTGGTGAAATTGGCCTTTAATTTAAATGTTTCTTCAAACAGTTTATATGTATACTAATTTGTAAATTTGAAAATAGTGTACAAAAACAAAATTGTTATTGAATTAATCTAAGCTTTGACAACCGGCTTCCTAAATAATTTCTGTTTTATTAAAAATCAACATCGGTCCTTAAAATTTAACCACCCTTTATAACCAAGTGTCAGATTATCACTATTAAAATAACAACAACCTACACATTCATTCATAAGTACTTAGAGACTATGTACCTATTTCTATACCCTTCACGACAGGTGAAACGGGTAAATATCAGTTCGTCATTTCGTTTGTAATTCAAACAATATTGAACTTCGACCCTATAAAGTCTATATATTAGCGGTTTTCACCCTTTGTGCTAAGTGTACAACTCTGGTATATTTAATAAGATTTATACAACAAAGCGTGAGTGTCTTTTTCGTATGCATCGTAAATTAATTTATCTGATGAGAGAGAGAGAGATAGAGTTTCGTCAACTGCTTTATTCTGGTAGATTTAATACAAGTGTTTACTACAGCTTTTTTCTTGTAATTTTTCAACCACAATTTACTACATAAAAGTTAAATACATTTGGTTGGTGTGGTTTTGTAAATGTTAGAACGTTAACTACATTGATAATATTACCAAGATCTAAAAGGGTAATTTACTATCAAGAGTGAAAACCGCTATTATGAATTATAATGAGCACCAGACTTGATTAAACTATATAAGTTAGTTTGTCTGTCCTTGTGTGTGTTGAAATCGGTTTTCTGACGACCCCCATTATGATGGAAACTAGGTTTTTATATACTAGATATATATTCTGGAATATAATTTAGCTGATTTCGGTTCACAAAAAAAAACGACGACTGTTTTTTATACTTTTATTTTTCACTTTATAGACAAATAACTACATTTTTTATCAATATAAGCTACCATATAAGCTAGGAGCATGTCGTCGGCTTAATATACAAACCTGCTAACCAAAAATATAGTTGGTTTTACGCACCTCAAGACTCAAATTGAAGAAAAACTACATGCTGGCCGACGAGGCGTAACTTTCCCTACTACACGACACGGCAATATCAATTTACTTAAAAAAGTGGATTTAGCATGTTTGCAGATTAAGCCGACGATATTTCTTTTGTATAGGGATCGATTCATTATTTCACCTAACGCACATATAAGTCTACTGCCGAACCAAAGGTTTTGGTTCGATTTTTTATACCATAGTAAAGGGTATATAAGATTCGGTACAGTCGAATACAGCACTTTTACTTGTTTATTTTTATTGTATGTACCACATTGAATTGACAACTGAAATGATAGATAAGCTTATGTTAAGTATTTTATAAATACGTACATATGTATATATGCTTTTTTTCATCATGTACATAAATAGATTTATTACTTTTATGATTAATTTTAATTTCAACCAGAAATGAATCAATTATAATTAGCAGGGATACGATTTTCATGCAAATGCATGTTTTTGTCGATAGTCTAACAACGATGTCGACCAATTACCGTTCCGAATCATTAAATTTGCGTTAAAATGGCATCGATTTGTTTTTGCATATTGTTGCATATTTTGGTAAAAATGCATATTTTTGCATATTTAGGTTTTAAATGCATATTTAGAAATTTTTGAGTGATTTTTTTTATTAATTTTTATATTATAAAAAAGTTCTGAAAGAAATTTCCTTTCTATTTTAAAACGATGCAGCACCTTACATGGTTAATGTTTCCAATGGGTTTAAAATATTTTATCAAAACTGTAACAAGTTACTTGCTTGGCACCATGGGCTATACCGCGTTGCAGAGAATTTAGAAGCCAATTCAATAATAACATTGCAAATTTTAATAAAATGTATCCCTTGATTCCCCTTCCACCGCAGAAAGTAGTAGCAAAATGGGGGCCTGGCTAGATGCTTCAGAATTCTATTCAAAAAATTTCTAGTAATTTAAGAATGTTAGAAGAGCTTGTTGATGCCGATGATTGTGTAATTAAAAAAAGGAGAGAAATATTAAATTGAAATGACATCAGAAGTCAACTAGCATTTGTATTTTCCAACTACGGATATATTGGTGAAACAATAACTAATTTTAGTTTACTTAATATATGTATATACATATATAAATATAAGTTCCCGTACATAACAAAATTATTCCATTCCGATTTGTCCGATGCAAGTGTTTTTATTTCGTTCCAGCTCTTGGCTTGTTTAGCCGCTTCAATTTCGACTTGACGGCGCCAGGTGTGTGATGGTCTCCTTCCCTGCGACTTCCATTCAATAGCTTGTCTTGTGATATCGTCAACGGGTTTTCGTAGTGTATGCCCTAGCCAGCGCCATTTCCTTTTCCGGATCTCGATATTTACGGGGATTTGCAAGGTTTGGACCCATAGCCTTTCATTGGATATCGTAACTGGCCAGAATATTTTCAAAATTCTGCGAAGGCAGCGATTTATAAAAACCTGTAGCGAGATGACATCCTTCTGCGCTGCATTCCACGATACACAACCATAGTGAGGAGATGATTTTATGCAGGAGTTAAATATGTTTATGTTGGATCTTTTTGAGATATGTGCTGATCTCCATATGGGGTTTAGAATGCCAAAGGAGTGCTTACCAGCTTTTATTTGGTTTCTTACGGCGTCTGCAGAACCACCTGTTATAGTCAGAAGACTTCACTTAATAGTCAAGTCAAATTAATTGATATTGCTAAAAGTAAAATTAACAATGTGGAAGGAAACAAAGCCCGGCAAATTAAAAAAAATCAAGAACGTTTTGCAAAAAAAAAATTAATGATTTCAAAAAATAAAATAAATTTCAAATATTTCAGATCTGATCTGATCTGGAATCGAAGTGGGATCTAAAAATAATTTTTTTCAAAATGCATTGGCATTCTTCAAGTACAAGACAAAGTTTTACTTTAATAAAACAGTACTTATTAATTTAAACAAACAATTGTAAAAAGCTTTATATATTTAAATTTGAATTATAGAAGCACATTCTAACAAATGGTTAATATAATTAAAAACATTTATGAAAAAGAAATAATTCCAACATTATATTAATTATCTCTTAACACTTTTTTTGTTTAAAATATAATTAAATTTTTTAAAGTTTACTATGAATTCAAATGCAATTTATTGTTTTAAAAAACTCATTAATACTAATTTTAAATACATATCAATTATCTCTTACATAGTAATTTTGTATAATAAAAAATTACTTTGCTTGAGTTTTGTTAATATTACCCTGAATTTAAATTTAATATACGTATCGGTACGGTATTGCCGCTATTTCCTTTTGAGTATCGTATCGGCAAAAAAGCGTATTCGTTAATCACTTAATTTAATGATCCACAACGTAAATCTACTGTTCTGAACATAGATTTAATTTTTAAACATTATTTATTACTGCAAACCTTAAAATTTACAATGCAGTATTATCACCATTTATTACGTCTTTACGCTTGAGGTTAAAGGTTCAAAACTAAAAATCTATCTCAGAATCATAATTTGACTCTGTTGGGATGAAAGCCCTTAAGAAAGGAAGAAATGCTTCTACTCATCGAGCCAAAATAAAACCTATGGATTGTTGGAAGTATGGATTCATACCGATCTAGTAAAAGTTGAAATCCTATCTAGCGGAAATTAGTATTTACAACATATTGACAGCTTTGTAGAACTTTTTGGCATACTGCATTACATAACAATCAGCATCAATATATGAAAAAGGGAATAAGGAATTGAAAGGTGAATATGGGAAGAATGCTTACTATTAGAAACATCCTCATTAGTATAAAACACAAGTTTGGCTCAATTAAATTTCATGCAGTCATGAACAACTCTTTCAAATTTCCTTAGAATAGAAATATAAATGGCATTAGCTTCCATATACATATTAAGAAACAAATTCGTATATTGAAATTCTAAGAAGAGTGATTTCAGTTCATAGATCCGGGTTTCGTCAAACTCTGTGTGTTAGAGAATAATCAAATCGCGAAAATTATTTAAAAAATTATTAATCTATTGAAACTCATAAAATACATTTCTATTAATCAGTTTATATGTAATTTTATCTCTTTATAACGAGCTCTTTCAATAATATATCACGATAGAGTTTTAACATCAACTATAATTTATATATTTTAACTGCACTAGAAGGATTTGGAAATTCTTTAAAACAAATTCAAACGTACTACGAAATTCAACAAAAAGAAAAACTGAATAAAATTTTAAAGAAGAGTTAGATTTTAAAGTTACATAAGCAATTGTTTTAAAATTTTGAAATATGCCAACGGTACTTAGAGGCATTAGACCCCTAAAATCGGAATCATAAAGCTACTTTGTTCTTACCAACAAGGATAAATGGTATCTTTTTATTTAGTATTTAATCCAAGTTAAAACTTAAAACGTTAATTTATATATTTAAAACAGAAAATTTTATTAATATTTTTCACCATTTACTGAATTACCTTTTATTTATTTAAGTAAAAAATATATTTTTTAAAAAAATTCTGTTCATATAAAATGTTTTATATATTTTATAACAAATTTCTTTTAAAATATTTTATATATACATGTAATAATATTAATTTTTTTATATAGTTGCACTATTTATCACAATTTCAACAAAAACAAAAATATCTTTAGAAAAAATAAACTTAATTAACAATAAAATTTTGATGGAATGTGTACCGACTAAAAATACACAACAAACTAATAGTTATTGTATAAAGACCAGGTTATTTATTAGAAAAATTTCCTTTCTAGACATGGGTATGTTAAAAAAGGATATTGATTGAAAAAGCAAAAAAGATTTTGTAATGAGGAAACAAGAGACACTATTTCACAAAGTGGTCAAAACGGAAGGAAATTGACCAATCAAAAATTATTATTAAAAAAAACTCCACCTGTTTTAAAAGTTTAGGGGAAAAAAATATGACCACATGTCTAGTGTCTAAAGCATTAAAACAGATCGGAAATAGTAACTAGACAAGAAAAGGCTAATCTAATAGTGCAAGGGTTGTAAACATTTAGCTCAGCAGCGCAGCAAACAGAAACAAGGGCCAATAAAAATCCTCCACATAAATTGATCATTAAAAATTCTATGAGGACACATAAAAATGCTAGCGCTGTCAATTTCATAAAAAAAATAGAGAAAAAGGACAATTATTCTTCTAAAATTAAGGGGAAATCACATTAAGATCCCTGGCAACCAAAATAATTACAAGTCCAACTAAAAATGCCACAACAAATAGTTTTATATTTATTTAATTTACTTAAAAAAAAATGTATACAACAACCCAAAAGAGACAAATAAAACAACCCACACATTAAAGATAAATGGAAATAGAAAAGTTAAAAAAAACTTTATAAAATTGCATTTAATATTGACAAGCAAATTTGTTAAAAAATATTATGGTGTATAAAAAAAAAACTAATAGTAAAGTATAAAACTCAAATGGACAACAAATCCTCCTGGATGTTATAAATGTTATAGTAAAAAAGGCTTACATTGTTTTAGTGTAAAATAAATTACTATAATATACTGAAGGTATTCACGTCACAAGTTGCACCCTTGCGAAAAAGCAAGAATGCAAAAATATAACAACAACCACACAGACAATTAGTTGTGCGTAAATAATTGTCTTTGTGGTTGTTGTTATGTTTTTGCACTTTTGCTTTTTTGCAAGGGTGCAACTTGTGACGTGAATACCCTTACTATTTTGTATAAGAAATTATAAATCGACATAACAACAAATAAAAACACTTATGTGGCCAATTTCACCAATTCTATTTATATATTAATTCATATTCGAATTAAGTTTTTCATATAAATTTATTTTTATTTGACATGAAAAACGAATTTAAAACATAAATTGATATTTAAATGAATTGGAGAAATCGGCCATTAATATATTATATTTCTTTTTTCGAAATTCATTTTTATATTATTTAACCTAATCAGAAAACAAACTCGGACCTCCTCGATTATATAATACGGAGGTTGCACCTAAAAAAGCTGGAATATTAATTTTCTTCCATTCTAATATCAAGATTTATACGAAATTTATGCCAAATTAATTTTGCTAAGCGATCGCTATAAAAAAACCTGTATATGTATTAATTGTTTAAGGGTTCAGCAACATAATATTTCATACAAGATCAATTTAAATAAAAGTTATTTTCAGGACTGCACCCAGTGCGGAAATATCCGGTCTAGCATAGATGTATTACTCCAAAATTTTGTAGTCAGTTTAAAGCCCCAGTTAGCTGACAGTAACGTTGAAAATCAGTTGCTTCATTTTTGTCTATGTGTATCTGTAGCAAATAGACTGGGGCTTAAGATTTATATAAAAGTTGTTACAGCCGATTTTCGATTACAATACATATTTTTACTGATAGCAACCAAAAACTGGCAATTTAAAGATTTTAATTGCGTTTTTGACAAGCGCAAACCAGAGGACAGCTCAATTAATACATTATCTGCCGTATTCATACAAATATTTTTAATTTCATAAATGTTAAAAAAACAAATTTTTTATGAATATTTGAACGTTTGTTAAATTTGATTTGCTTAAGGAGTTACATATAATATAATAGAAACCTATCGTTAAAATTGGCATGTAAAACCGGGTAAAGGACACGAAAAGTTTTGGCACAAGCAAGAAAGGTTCGGATGGAGCAACAAATTCAAAATCTAATGGTGTCTTTCTATGCGCAACTTGTGATCCTTCATAGACATAAAACTAAATACTAGTGCCAAATATCATAACCACAGGGATTGATTTCGAAATTATTTTCTTTTAAGCGTTCTTTTAAAAAAATGCCAAATTTACTCAAATTGCTAGAACTTTTAAACAAAAAATATTGATGTACATCCTCGATTTGTTCATTACTGTACTTTCTTAATGCATGCATTAATTTTTCTTTTAAATTCTATTTGAAAATGTATATGTATGTAGATATATTTATTATCAGAATTTTAAGTGATTTCAAGAAAAGTAAATCGAGTAACTTCAAGAACTAAAAAGAGAACACACCCGCACACACACATATATATATATATATATTTATATTTATATATGTATAGTGTAATGCATGAGATGTTAATACAATTTTTAATAATAGCAACTATTTACTTGTGTCAATATCAGCTGATTTTTTTCGCATTTTGCATATTTTATTATGAATGCAAATAAACAGACAATGAATGGAAAATATAATTTGAAGGAAGGTAGGAAAGCAGGCAGACAAACTTTATATGTATGTACGTATGGATTTATGCACAGTGAGCTCTCTTCAAATTTTTTTCTGTTAATTCATTTAATATTTATAATTACAAATAGTACGAGCAGCAAACAAAAAACCAAAAAATATAAAAAAATAATGAAGCCTAAGACGTTTTGTCGTTTCACATTAAGGTTAAATGGTTGAGAAAGTCAACAAATTGTGTACAATTTTCTAAGCAAATATTTGCAGCTAAACGATGAAAAAACGGAAAAATGGAAAAACTTTACGTGTTATTATTTCAATATAATTAAATGTTTTAGAAAGCTAAAATCGAATAAAAGGAGCATTTTAATTTCGTATAAGTATAATAATTTTTTTTTTTTTAATCTACCATTTTTAAAGTACATACATATATGTATGTGTATGTACATACATACGTATGTACGTACATACATGCATTTTTGTTGTAATTCATTCTACCTAGTGTATACATATTTACATGTAAAAATTGTCAAACATGGTGTTTTAATAAGAGATAATAAAGCTTTGTCTATTCAATAGTAATAGTACAAAAAATCACTATTACTAACAAAAACATATATAAAATATGTCCCCAGATAATAAAACTCAGTATGTAAAGTAAATTAAAATTAGATTAAATTTGAACCGTTTTTTCTTACAATTTCATTTGATATTGATTTTAATAAAAGAAAAATATTTTCAAATTATAATCCAATTGTCTACTAATAAAACTTCTCTGAAAATCTATACTAACATATTTCAAAAACTACAATTCTATATACATATACACTGTATATTATACAGGACTGTCATACCCTACAAAAGAATTTGATTTGAAAATGGCAGGAAAAAATACTTTGGTATCACGAACTTGAATCTGATCGATTTTATGTACGACCTGGAATAAGGGTCAAGTTTAGGTGTTGAAAGCAATCAATTTTATTAATTTTTTCAATTCAATTTTTTCAAATTCAAAATTCATTTATTGATAATGTTATATAATTTTACAACGTTTTTAATTCTAACCCCGCTAAGCCAGTGGCTTGTCAGAATTGGTCAGAATTGGTTTGGCGCATATCATTGTTAAATTACCATTATATGCGCCAAACCAATTCTGAACTGGCGAAATATTCGTGCACTAACATCATTATTAACATAATTACACAGTGCTAGAATTTGACATTTTTTTGAGACAAGCCGGGCGTCAGGTTTGATGTTATTCGGATACGCTGAATCAAACAATGGTGCTAACCGTTTTTTAGGTAAGATCTGGTTTTCAAGATATACCGTTATTTCGAAAATGAAGGGGGTTGCACAACATATATTCGCGTAACTCAAAAATGGTTTAGTTTATTAAAATTACTAAAAAAAAAAATACTATTAGTATTTTTTAAACATTTTGTTAAAATTTTCATTCAGAACTGCTTTAAACGAATTTGCGAAATCGTCTATCTCTGCAAAATTACAATATTAATAATCTTATACACTGTTTTTTTGTAAAAAAAATTATTTATATTTTGTTAATATTTCCATTTATTCAAATCCAATTCGTTACTTTTGAAACCCTATTAATAAAAAATTTTATATGTATATGTATCAATATTCTCTAACACTTTAATTTTGTATAATAAAAATAACTACTTGAGCTGTATTTATTTTACCTTGAATTTAAATACAACATTCGTATCGGTTTTGCCGATATTTCTTTTTTGGTATCGGTATCGTATCGGCAAAAAAGTATATCGTTACTTCCCTAATACATATTAAATTTAATATACGTATCAGTATCTTATCGGCAAAAATAATACATTAAAGTTTAAAAATAAATTTGTATCTGCATTATTAATTTCTCATAAGCTCTTGGATTCAAATTTAACCCTAATTTACACATAAAAGATATTTATTCACGCTCTAACCATGACAGTTAAAATAACACTTAATTTGGGTAATTGTAGTTAAATTATAGTCTCTTCTATTGCTCCCTTTTTCATAAAAGAATATTTTAGTTTTAAAAAAGTTTTTAAAACAAATTTTCAAGGAAATTTTTTAAAAAAACATTTCTAAGCCAGAAATATTTTGTATGAATAGGGTTTTATAATTCCTATACATACATACATAAGAATTATGTATCTGCTATATGATTTATTGATTTTATTTAAATATCCTGCTTTTTACCCTCAAATTCTAAAAAAATGATTTGAATTTCCCATAGGGTGGAGACATTTTTCTATTTTCACTAAAGTTTTTATTTTATACAGAACTCACGCACAAATAAAATAAATGAATAACTACTTATAAGTAATTTATTTATCACAAGGTCCTATTCCTAATTTTTGCAATTTTAATGTAATTATCATGAAAGCTTTATAGCAGATAACGAAAAAATTATCCGACACACTAACAAAAAATAACACAATAAAATTTTTTTTAATTCATTTGTTACACAGTGCACCAACCAAAATCGGAATGGGATGAAAACAAATGCAAATGAAAGTTGGCGTTTTCCATAACAGTTTATTGATATATATTTATAAAGATTTTAGAAAAACTAAAGATATTAAACCAAATAAAACTATTAAGCGTATAAGAATCATAAGCAACAGTTCTACTTGTAACAATATCAAAGTTTAAACAAAAACATCAACAATAAACTGTGAGTTTATCTCTTCTAACATTCCCCACTACAATTGATTAGAATTCTTCCAACATTAATTGTAGCTGTAAATAGGTTAAGAAAAAACAAAATGCAAAAACCTACTTACAACTACAATTAATGTTGGAAGAATTCCAAATTCCAATCTTAAATTAAACAGTGTAATTAGGGGGCAACATTATTCGAATATATTGAAATACAAAGTTTATTATACAAGTATTTACCATTTTTTTTTTTTTAATTTGGGGGGTTTTAATCAACATTTTGTATTGATGTTGAAGTTTAAAATTAAGCCATTCTTCTATTTCTCACTGTACTTCATACAACATTAATAACTTGTATGAGTATTAAAAACCAAAACAATTTTAAAAATAAATTCTATTCGGAATATTGTTATTTGTACAAATACATTTAACTTAAACAGCATTCATTACTTAAAAAAAACACTGGAAATGTACATATTTTGTGGTTAAATACTTTTTGCATTCATATTTTAAATTTAGACTCAGCAGCTCATACGTGGTTAAATAGGGTTTAATATTTTAATATTTCATTCGTAGTATTACGCATAAGCGATGACCGCATGTACATATTTTTTAATCAGATGTTTAGTTTCTCATACAGAATATATAATAATCGTAAAGTTTTTATAATGGATGGTGCGGTGGGATTTCCTTGTGCTCAAAAATATATTTATAACTGGTAATTTGTTGTAATTATTTCGAACTCTTTTTTTTAAGAAGTAAATGACACGGCTTTATAAAGGACTTTTATTGACACAAAAGTAGAGCATATAAAAGGAATATTTAAAATGTTCAATTATTTAATAGCATTTTAATTTAATATTCTTTAACTTGAATCATTTTAGATATTTGGAAATATTTTCGTTAGGAGATATGATCATTCAAACAGTTGTCATGTAATCAAATCATTTTTAAAATCAGCTAAGATATGTACTTGTGTTTTATGTTTTTCCTTTAACATCCGATTGAGAATTCAATACAGCTTTGTTTACTTATTAATGTACATAAGTAAAAACACGTTCAATTTTTTTAGAATTTATTCTTTGACTCTTCTCTATGAACAAACAATAACACTGTGCAAGTATCACATTTTGACAAGCTGTGCACGCTTCTGGTAAAGGTAATTCCAATACGCTGAATTGATAGTCGTTAGGTGATAGTCATTTTTCAAAGTTAGGGCTCGTATTTGTGATGGAAAATTTCAATACTAATGTACCATAAAACGAAATTTTTCAAACTTTTGAGATCATTGTTCAATTTAAATAAATCCAACTATTTCTTCTCTTAACATTTTTCGAAAAAAAATTTTCACGAACGTCAAATGCGTGCACAGTGTAATTGATCAAATCTTATCCTAATTCTTCTGCTATATCTCTTCTCCTTAAGCGGATGTGTTCTTCATTGTTTAAAATATTTCGAGTTTGATGTTTTATTGAATATTTTGATATTTTATTGAATATTTTGTGATCATAGTTACTGGCGGTACATTAAGAGCCTCTTTTTGGGTTTGAGATTAAAGTTAATTTTATTCTGCGTTAGGACCATGAAAGGAATGATCACGGGCCACTGTATGATAGGCAGGATGGCGGTGAGGATGGGATCCGACTTGTCAGATATGTGCAGGTTGTGTGAGGACCCTGAGGAGTTGGAGACAGTTGAGCACATTTTATGCCACTGTCCTAGGCTACAGGGCAGCAGGCTGAGGTGGCTGGGCAGTAGATTCCTGGGCGAATTAGGGTATGTCTCGGGTTTCGGACGCGAGAATCTGATAGGATTCGTAATGGGGATGGCCTGGCTGCGCGAGAGAAGACTGGGTGCTGACCGCGCGTAGGGCGAATTTGGTTGAGTAGGATTTCTCTCGGGTTTGGTCCGAAACCTTCTTTTCTATCTATCTTTTGAATATGACTTGTGCTTTCGCTGTTTATTTCACCTACTTTCTATCTTTATATAGCTATCTCTAATTAAGGCTTCACAATGGACCTTACTGGTCTCTGGGTGAAGGTGTGAAGGAGACTTCACACCAACCTTTCTACCTACCTACCTACTACCAAACTGAACACAAATAAATGGCAAAATTTTTTGCAAATGGGCAAATCCTGCGTGACGAACGCTGCATTCACTCGCGTTTTCTGATTGATATAAAAACATTTTTTGGCCTTTCAAAAGAGATAGCTTCAACTTATACAATATAGTATTTAGTGACATTAATATGTACTTACGAATGGCATATATCATAATTTTTTAGCAGGTATTTGTTGCGAAATAATTGATCACAAAGTTTTGTGTCGCACGCCACAAAAAGTGGAAGTTTTCCTAATATTTAGCGAATTTTGCATTATAAGGTATACAAAAATCTAATTCCTAAAACAAAGATGAATATAAGAGAATTCTAAAATCACTTATTCGCAGACAAAAAATGTTGCGATTTTTTGACAAAGGCCGTGAACCCTTTGTGACGCACGCCTCACAACACACGCTACAGTTTTTCCAGTAGTATATAAAAAGCCCAATTCTATTTATTTTAACAAAACAAATTATATTTTTATGAATGGCATTTCTTAAACTAATTTTGCGATTATTAAAAAATGTATGAATGAATGAATTTTTTTCTTTTATTTAACGAAATTTATACTTTGATGAGTCTGCTGCAAGTGCTATTTTAAGCACATAACGCACCTAAAATAATGTTAAATTTACGTATAACATTAAGAGATCAGGGGTAGGGTAGGATTTGGAAAAAATTATTGTATTAATCATCATCGAAATACATATTTTTTTTTAAATAAAAATGAGATTATACATCTAGTCTTATAGTCCATTAAAAAAAATTGATTTGAAAAATTTTTGGTTGGTGAACTGTTTCTGGGATTTGCCCAAATGTCAACTTTTAATCAAAGCAGTATTGATGTTTTCAAGGTAGAAACTTTTTTGATAAAAAAATATAGAAAAGAAAAATAATTACCATATTCAGAAAACCTATTGTATCAATTGTATGTTGTGTTAAAATACATAGCTCACTATTGGTTTTTTATACAACATACAATAGATACAACGATACAAGGGGTTTTGTGAATACGTCAAATATAAAAGTGCTTAGCAATATATAATTGTTTAAAAATTATTTTTTGTTTATATTTGTGCAACATCTGTTTATGTTAAACATGTGTATGTTGACAGTTTAAGTTTAGGTTTCAACCACTACCATTGGCCGCTTAGCTTAAACTAGCAAAAAAGGTTAAAAAATAAAACTCAAAAAGTTTTGTTTTGGCGCCTTTGAATTTTTTCTATGTTAGAGTCCAAAGCAGTGCCCCATAACTGAATACCGTAGCACCAGATTGTCTTTAAGATAAAATTGTAAAGTAGAAGTTTGCATTACAGCTACTCACACTATAAGTGGGGCACATAGAAAAAGTTTTCTTTTCATATGTTTGGAACTCGAAATAAAAATCTTAAGGTATTTAATTTAATACATTTGTTAATACATTTAAAAAATATTTGACGAAAAAATCCAAAACTTTCAATATTTTATTTTTTTATCTACTAAACTTTTGTACTGAAAAAAATGTAAAGAATAATGTAATAACTAAAATGTTAAATGCTGTTTCATTGTGCAAAATCAAAGAAATGTTATTAAATGTGAACATAGCTTTAGTTTAATTTAAGAATTTTCATACTTTATTTTTTATGAATTATTTGAATTAAATTAACCCAATTTAAAAAATAGATATGTATGTGCACTAAGTATTTCTATAAGGTGTCCCACTTATTGTGTGAGCAGCTGTACATACATATGTACATATATGACACATAAGAAACCACAAAACTTTTTCTAAAATCCCCTTAGATTTGTATGTGGTATGTGCGCTATAAATAAATGCCAGTGAACATTAATGATAAATTATTTAATTAAAGCAATTTAGTGACTTTTTTATTCATTCTATTTTATATAATTTCTCTAGTTATTTTCTTTAAGTGCAAGTATATTTGGCTAATTTATGTACATACATATTTTGCACAATACATACACATTTCAATATTTTAAAAATGTTTAACGTTTATTTTTTGTAAAAGAAACAGGGGTTTCATGGAAAGTGATACATATAAAAACGAAATTACAAGCTTTTAAACAATAAAAATGTTTTCTAATTATTTGAAATTTTGCAATCATTAAGTAACTTAATACATTCAAGTTTATCAAATCACCCATCTTATATAGTAAAAATTATTTTATTTACACTCCGTAAAAAACTTTCACAGTTTTTAGAGAATCCCTAATATTTTTAAATTATAAATATGTCTTTTACTTCTTGTAAAACAAAATCTAAAACAAGGAATCATACATACACAGTGGCACAGTGTAATGCAATATAATGATGATAGAAGATTGACAAGCGGTTAGAATGTTGGACAAATGACTAACCACATAGAGACTACTGCTACAACGACGACGATTATTACAACGACAAGGTCCAAAGGTGGTAGAAAAAAAAGGAAAAAGCATATAGAAAAAATAAATAAAAATAATTTGTTTTTTTTAAGGTAAAAAACACAAATACAAACTTACAGACAAAACACGAAATGATAGCACGGAAACATATATCGAGACACGAGCAGAACCTAAACAACAAAACCACAGTCACAACCATATTACAATAAATATATACATATGTATATACAAACACGGAAACCTCTATATATATTTGTATAAATACACATAAGCAATGGAATGACTGGTAATGATGACGGTGACTACGAATAGTTAGTTTAGACACAACAAAAACATTGTGTAAAAAAAGGAAATAAGGACGGAAAGAAGGTTGTCCCATAACATAGATGGAGCAAACATTACCTGTTTTAATCTACTTTTTCAATAGTCCTTGGGACACACACTCTATAATTTAGCGGAAAAATATTAAATGGAAGTTATATCCTATGACAATTACTAATAATATTACACATATGTATATATTTTAACATGCACTTACACATGCATACATACCATACCTGTATTAATACACAATTAGATTTTATACGATTATTTGTCCATATATGGATATTGTATATAAAGTATACAAGAAAAATATTACAACCAAGAAAAAAAAAATTATAATAAGAACTTGTCGGAAACAACACATGCTCCTGAGCCCTTTGTATAGAAAAGCTAAGTTATTTTAACATGTGCACTTTATTTTTCTTTTTTTTCGGTGGATAGATTAAAAATTTTTTTAAGCCGAAATTTTTGAATTATTATTATTGTAAAAGTAAATTCATATCAAGTTCTTGAGCCTGGTTAGGTTTAGAATCTAAACTGGGGAAAAAAAATTATTTTTAGGCTTGAAAGAATTCTGATGAAAGAATGTACTGATTCTTGAAACAAGTAAATTCAACCCAGGTTCGAGCCCCAGCTCAGCCAAGAAAAGTATCAATAAATTTTAATAAAATTTTCATGTTGTAAAATTCCTTCTTTCAGTAAAAATAATTTAATGAAAATTAAATTTAATGAAGCCTTACTAAAAATATCAAAATTAAAAATTAACAGTTCAACTGATAACCACAATTGTTTTTTAAAATAGCTATGGCACAGGCTCTAATGTTTACATTTGTACTTCAGATGTACAAATAAAATGTCGACGAAAGTGGACAGAAAACATAATAAACAAATGTATTCAGGTTTTCAAGCAGTCTTGACAGAAAGAATACAAAAAAGCAGAAGAAAGGAAGCAATATGTAAGATAAAATTGAAAATGATAATTACGGCAAATTTCGAACCACCAGTAGCACTGGTTAAAGGTTGATGTTTGGCTGTTGGCTGGCAGGCACCGCAGTGGTGCAGAGGTTATGATGATGAAATAATGCGGTGATTCTTGAAACATTTAGGCCCTAATTTTGTAAAACACAACGCACGCCAAAGTATTATATTAAAAGCAAAAACAAATTCATAAATATTTTGTAATTTTGTTGTTGCTTTGTACAGAAATTTATGTGCCGTTTTAAAATTTTCAACGCCACAAGCAATGAGGCGTATGAAATCTTAAAAACCAATGTGAATTTCTTTTAAAGGCAACAACAAAATTACAAAATATTTATGAATTTGTTTTTGCTTTCAATGTAATTCTTTGCCGCTGCGTTGTTTTTTACAAAATTAGGGCCTTAAATTCAACCCAGGTTCGAGCCCCAGCTCAGCCAAAAAAATTATCAATAAATTTTAATAAAAAAATTCATGTTGTAAAATTCCTTCCTTCAGTAAAAATTATGTTTAGAATACTTTTCTACGGGTGCAGCTGACCCAATAAAGCAAAATTACGCTAATGCAGTTAATACAACGAACAGCAGTGGTTCTGTTGCCAAATCAACTTTGTTGAACTGCTGTTGGTCTAGGTCTAGGAAATAATATTTTCTCATTTGGGAGATTAGACATTTTAAAAGGTATCTCTATAGCGGTACCTCTTTGCATAGAGTTGCCATATTTGGCAGTTTCACATAGTTTAAGGGGGTTATTTTTTACTTGGGGAAGATTTAGGGTGTAAAAATATTTGAGGGATATACAATTTGGTTACTTAGTACAGAATACAATTTTACAGTTTGCACTTGATCAGCAATAGGGTATTAACTCAAAAATTACCTGCCAACACTGTTGCATATCTCTTATAATTTTTTAGATCAAAACCAATTTTAGAAGCATTGGCCTCATACACATTGGCTGTAAACAATATTGGCAACAAATTTCTGCTTAGTGGATTTGTCAGTAAAAAGGTGAATATGAATTAGAACGATTAGTCCAATGTAAATTTATTCCGATTCCTCAACTGTATGCTGCCACTTAGGCAGTGTGAACTTAGTTGGAACAGGATGAGAGCATTTTGCTGTCCAGCAATGTAAGTCTTATTCCTCCCTAGGAAAACTTCTTGCCTTTTGTTTAGATATTTGGAACCTAAATAATTAATAAAACGAAATTTCCACTTTTTATACGTTTTTCCCGGCAAGTTTTGCAATACCTAAAACATGTTAGTGGTATAATTTAACACAAAGAATTTCATCACCATCTGTACATTTGTATCATTAGATGCCGACAGCTGGGTAACTTAGTTTTTAGAGTTCAAGGAATAAATTCTACAATTAGAACCGAACTTGGGTTTTAAACCTTTTACACGCATTATTTTATTTACCTTCTGCTTCATTTAACTTTTATCTAGAAAAAGCACATTTGTATTTGATACACTTTAGGCCTCTGGCAAAGCTTTTACAACTTCATACTCTTTACAACATTTTCTTGCTTGGCCAAGACAACTGTCAACGACTGATTAAGTGTTTGCCTACTTGAAGCTTTCTACCACATTTTTAATACATCTAAATTATTTAATAGTAAAAATTTTGTTTTGTAATTATCGATTGGTCTAAGTTAAAGTAAGTTATAAAAATTGCTTAATTCATTCATAACGATTGTTTTAAATATTAATAAGGGTTGCACCAATAGTTATAATGATTGCTTCTCAAACACACCACGTTAACGTTTGATAATGACCAAAGAAATTATAATATGATTGCGGTTATAGTAAACCCTTATGTACACACAACAACAATAAAAAGCGAAACGTCGAATTGTCCTTACAATCAATAATTCGAACTATCTATTCATGTTCATAAACTAAAAACCAAAATGAGTCTTTTATTTCAAAAATCTATTAAAACTTATACCTTAACGCTCGCTGACTTTTGAAACATATTAAAATGTAAGATGGAAAATTTTAATCGTGTCCTTCTCTCTTTAAAAAGCAAAATTATAAAATTACGACTACTATCAGCCCAGCCATGTTTGCCACGTACTACACTATAACAGCACGATTAATAATGGTGTCGATATATACGATGTGTTATTGGATGTCTAATGCTCTGTATGTATAATTAATTACCACAACTTTTCGAAGCGTGTGTGAGAACTCATGAATGCTATATATTCATATATATTTTTTTATTCAAATTTACACATACATACATGTATGTATATTCATCAATATTAAAATATAGGTACATTAATTTGTATTTCACTTAATTTTTGTTTCACATTTTGTATATACAGTAGTCGCTCGCTTATATGAACTAATTCAGACAGGGCCTGTTCACTAAATGGAAACGTTCACATAATCGAGACAATATAAAATAATTATTTCAAATCATTTTAAATATGTGTACATACATAACCTATATTAAGTTTTTATTTTAAATTAGCTTGTTAATAATAAATGTACATGAAAGTATTCGGTTATATTTTTTTGCTTTAAGGGATTTCTGTAATGCCTTGTCCGTGCATTTTCGCAATGCCAAATATCATTGTCAGATATATTATTTTCACTCCTAGCAATAACTTTACAGACACCAACCATCTTATAAATGTTCCTTTGCATTCGTATATACATTTACTAGCTTATTTCGGGGAAGAACAGATTTCTAATAAAGGGTTTTTTTATAGAGTGACACAAGTTTAAAGCATAATAAAACAAGGAAATATATTTTTAATATCAATGAAACGGGCTTTATTGGAAAGAAAATTTCATTAAATTTAAATATGATTTCTGCCATGTGGCCGCCACGGCTGGCGTATAGAAGGCGCCAATTTTCAACCACTTTTCGCATTCCGACTATCATCGTTTTGAAGACATATGGGCCAATGAGTCCGCCAGCCCATAAGGCGCACCAAACAGTAATTTTCTGTGGTTGTAATTGTGTTTTGACAAAAGCTGGTGGATTCTACTCGCTCAGAATGCGACAATTCTGCTTATTTACGTACCCATTCAACCAGAAATGGTCTTCATCGGTAAATAAAATTATGAGTAGAAATTCAAAATCTATATCAATTTTGATTAAAAATTTCAACAATTTGCGCGTTGCTCGGTTTATAAAAATCCATAAGTCTATTCATAATGAAATTTCAAAGCAAAATAAACAAAAAAGCAACTATCAGCTGTTAATTTGGTGCTCAAATAAAGCAGTGATGCCAACTCAAATTTGTGATTCTCGAAAAAAAACACCCTTTACAACAAATAGTTACAAAAAAATCAAACGGTTGCAAGTTGTTCATATAATAGAGATAGGTTGTGTTCGCTCTTTAGAACCTCATGTGTAAAAATTTTGTTGTTCACTATTCTGGATGTTCATAGAACTGGGTATTCATATAACCGAGCGTCTACTGTATTTACTACAAAGTTTGTGTTAATAAAAATTATAGCCATAATGTTTGTTTAAGGCCCTTTTACAGCATAATACTGAGTATTACGACATGTCAAGAACTCACATTATTAAAATGTATTGCGATAGTGTGAAAACAATTTGTTATAAAATGTCAAAAATCTTTCACAATTTTTTAAAATTTTAAAAAAGATTTTTCTTTTATCAGAGTTGTATTTTTATAAAGGCTCACGAATAAAATCAGGGATAGAAAATTGCAAAATGATAAAAATAAAATTTCAAGTACTTTCTTTTAAATTTTAAATAAATCAGTTTTATTTGTTGTAAAACTAATTAAATTCGGAACACAATTTATTGCAATGTTATCGAACTTCATAATCACTCAAAAGTTGTTGTTAAGGTTCATACTCATACTTAACATTTATGAATTATTTGATTTAAATTAGACCGCGACAAAACTGCTGCACCGTCCGGGTTACCATTAAAAATTTTTAAAAAGTGGCACGAAAGATCGTATTAGAAAAAAAAAAATTCGAACACCTTTTTTAATGATTATTTATTTGTGAAAAACCTTACATAAAACATAACAAACATCAAACGAGTCAAACAAAACATGTAGCGTTGTTGATTTTTTCCGACTTAATTAAAAGACTAGCAGCAGTATTCATAATGGAAATTTGGCCTGAAGTTAGCACAAGGTTTATTTATAATACACTTACCAAACTCTGGCTAACGATTTGCTAAACTCTTGTTAACGAGCTGCAAAACGTTTGCCAACTTGTAAAAAACAGCTGTTTAATGTTAAACAATTTGGTTGGTTTTATTTTAATTACTGTTTTATTTTATTTTCCTTTCATTTTAATTAAAAAACTTTTTAAATTTGTTATATGTGGAGGAAAAAACAAAATAAGAATTTACAAAAAAATGACAAATCCAGCGATGATTAATGCAAACGTGTTGCATTTTTGAGTAATATAATGTGGCGTCATTATATTAGAGTTGAAAGTTAGCAGATGGACAAAAGTTTGTTATGAATAAACTCTGTGCTTACAAGCTGCTAGGCTTAATCGGCATTCTAGTTAGCAGCTCGTTGTACGTATTGTACAAACTGTGGCTAACTTTTTCTAATGAATATAGATATCGATAACTATGGTTTGACAGCTGAGAATGTAAAACTGTTGACATTTCTGTTCACAAAGGATGGATGAATCATGTATCCAAATTGTGGAAATTTAATTTAAAAAAAATATATATCTTATAGCGATGATTATAGAGCACTTTGTCCATTTTACAAAGCTCATTTCTGGTTAAATGGCTACGTCAATAAGCCAAATTTCCGTATTTGGAGCAAAGATAATCCTCCAGCCGTTAACGAATCACCATTCAATCCTTTAAAGTTGATTGTTTGCGGTTTACACGCTCTTTTGAAATGAGCTTGAAGCTGTCATTACTGAGTAGGGAGCGCTAGGCGCAAGACGGGCGCAACTTACCATAGAACGCTTCTAAAACGCTTTATTGGAAAATCAGTTTGGTGAAAAAATAAATTTCCAGAACTATTCTTGTTCGCTGGCCCCTCCTTCGCTCGTTTCAACGCCTCTGGATTACTTTTTATGGGGAAATGCTAAAGCCTACAGTACACGGAATGTAAAATGCCACATGCGTATGTCGTTCTGACGTAATTTTGACGTCACTACAAAGCCTCAATAGCAAGTTCGTGATGTGTGATGACGACAAAATTACGTCAGAACGACATACACATGTCGCTTTTTACATTCCGTGTACTGTAGGCTTAAGTCATTAGTTTATTCCGACAAAAAAGCAACTCGAAGCATTGGAAGCCACTATTCAAGCCACAATTGACGCCGTAAAGCAAGATTTATTGGAAAAGTCGTCAAAAATTGGACTCGTAGCCGCGGCAAACAAATGCCGGAAATAATATTAAAAAAAAACCTGTAATTATCTAACCGATAAATTCCAACAATATTTCTGTCTTGTTTTATTATTTTAAGTTCTTATCAGCTAAAAAAAAACATCCTATACATTTAAATCCTAGTGTGTATATCGGTTATTTATTTGTGAAAATTTTTGTTTCAAGATGTTACCATTAAAAAATTTTAGATAATTGAAAGTCTAGAAAAAATGCATTTAAATGATTAAAAAAAAGATTTACTAAACAACAAGAAATTTTACAGATATTTTCTAGTACCCACAAAATAAAATTATTATAATAAAATTGATGTACATACATACATACATACATATTAATAATAAAAATAAAAGAACTAAAAATAAACAAGTTTTATAAGCTTAATTAGCATCTACTTATAATATGTATGTATGTAGTAAATTCGAAAAAAGGTGTGATAAGCGCTTAAAACGATTGATGTTTCAAGAAACACATTTTTGTTACCCAGAAACAATCATCGTTGGTATGATTATCATCATAATTAGCTGGAAACAATATTGCAATTATAACCTCAAAAAGGAACTCGTTTTTTTCAAGACGTTTTTTAAAATTTTTGCAGAGTATTAATCATGTTAACTTTATTAAAATATTGACAGGTTGGTTAATAGAAATACATACATGCAAGTATTTTTATTTGAAATTTGTATATTTAAAAAATTTAATAATTAATTTCATTTTTGTTTTATATGCGTTTTTGTTTTTTTTTTTTAATTAAAAATATTTGCAAATTGAATTCTGTTAAAACAACTTTAAATTTATATTAAAAAAAACAAATTTATTTTGTAAATACTTTGTAAAAAAAAAATTTACATTAATTGAAAATTGTACATAAATTTAAATAACTAAAATTTTAGAATATTTACATAAACAATGATATGTATTTATAACTACCCTCCAGGCGATTAAGAGTTAATTGTCAAAATGCCACAAGTACAATTACTAGAACAAGAGATACTACATCTAACGGGGTTAGAGTTTTTATATAAAAAAAACTAGTGCTTATGAGCACTAGTACTTGATGTAGTACAAGGGCACCACTTGTGGTCTGATAGAATTTTTGTGTAACAAAAATAAAACTCGAGTACATATTTGAATTTTAATAATTGCTTCCTTAAGGAGCATATAGACGACATGTTTTTGTCATCTGACATGTCAAATTTTCAAGTCACATGTAATTGTGCATGTCTGTCAAAATCGCTGTTTTACATAAGCTTTATAATATTCAGTCACAAACGTACATGTAATTTGCTTCTGACATTGTCTCTGTTTTTTTCGCATTGTTATTGCAGAAACCAAAGATGTGCTCGGTTTCAAAATAGCTTGCTGCCGCCATGAAAAGTTTTATTTGCGCCGTAAAAAAGTTCAGTCATCTTAACATTTTTTTCTTTTAATTCGAAGATACCAATTTAGGATTTTATAATAAAACGATTTTTATATATATATTCACATAAATTCTTTTCAATGGTAAGATGATCAAACATATCTCGGTATTGTAAAAAATTAACTTCAGCCGGCTAATGATTCCGTCAATAGTGGACGCCGCTGCCGGTTTCTTCCCGGCATAGCTTTCTGATGTCAGATGGTTTGTCAGAAGAAAATAGAGCACGCTCTAATTGAAATTTTGTCAGATGACTTTGCGTCTGACTTTTACAGAAGCAAAGTTAAAAAGGTAACACACGACATGTATGTATTTTGCAGTGGGAAATTTGACATGTCAGATGACAAAAACATGTTGACGGAATCATTAGCCGGCTGAAGTTAATTTTTTGCAATACCGAGATATGTTTGATCATCTTACCATTGAATAGAATTTATGTGAATATATATATAAAAACCGTTTTATTATAAAATCCTAAATTGGTATCTTTGAGTTAAAAGAAAAAAATGTTAAGATGGCTGAACTATTTTACGGCGCAAATAAAACTTTTCATGGCGGCAGCAAGCTATTTTGAAACCGAGCACTACTTTGGTTTCTGCAATAACAATGCGAAAAAAGCAGAGACAATGTCAGAAGCAAAATACATGTACGTTTGTGACCGAATATTATAAAGCTTATGTAAAACAGCGATTTTGACAGACATGCACAATTACATGTGACTTGAAAACTTGACATGTCAGATGACAAAAACATGTCGTCTATATGCTCCTTTAATTTCATTTCAAATCATTTATTTAAGCAATTTTTATTATAAAAATTTTATAATGCAAAATGGTAATTCTATTTCTATATATAAGAACTAGTAACCTACAGGCATATTCATAACAAAAAGTTTGTACACTAGTTTGTACACTACGTACAACGAGCTGCTAACTAGAATGCTCAAAGTTAATTAACTCAGAGTTAATTCATAACAAACTTTTGTCCATCTGCTAACTTTTAATAAATCAATTCTGAATTTTAATGATGCCACATTGTATTGCTCAAAAATGCAACACGTTTTGCATTAATCATCGCTGGTTTTGTAATTTTTTATTATTTTTTTTTTTTTTTTTTTTTTTTTGTTTTTCCTCCACATAAACATTTTAAGAAGTTTTAAAATCAAATTAATTAAAAAAAGAGAGCAAATTAAAAACAGACAGTAGTAAATTATAAAAAACCAACAAAATAGTTTGACATTAAACAGCTGTTTTTCACAAGTTGGCAAACGTTTCGCAGTTCGTTAACAAGAGTTTAACCAATCGTTAGCCAGTGTTTGGTTGAGTATTATGAATAAACTTTGTGCTAACTGCATGCCAAATTTTCATGAATACGACTGCTTGTGTGTTCCAAGCGTATAAGTACACGTCTAGAACCAATAGTACTAGTCATTTTTCAAGCATACTCAACGCTAGTTTGAGTACATATTAAGATGATATACAAAAGTTTACAGTTAAGAACTAGTACTAGATATTTTTGTACTAGTTTGGTTCTAGTTAGGTAGGTACTAGTTCAATCTCCGGGAGTGTAGACATAAAAGGTTAATGAATGTATAATCATTTTTTTAGTTTGTGATTCTTTTTTTTATTTAAGGATATTGCCTAAGTAAAATCATTAAATCAATGATTCCACTGTATCATCGAACTAATTGTATGGGGTACTTAGGTTACTCCTTCTGGTTTAATACACATTGAAAAATATACAATTTTCCTCTTTTTATTAATTTTTCCATAAACAACATTGTTAGTTTAACGGATTTAAGGATCTAACAGAACTGGGTCAACACCAGTATTGGGATACACTAACTTTGATTGCGATAATCGTATCCTTTAAAATAAATACATACAACGAAAATTTATCGAATTTTATATTCAGTAATATTTTTAACGATATTCGCTGTCGGTTGAATTCAGCTGTTACTTTAATCAGTCTATTTTCGTTATTTAAGCGATAATAGTTTACGTACTGTTTATTTAATCAATAGTGTATTTTATGTTTAAATGGCTCTTGATTATTTGGCATACGATATTAAAAACATACATACAGGATATTAAATTAAATGAATGCAAAAATACATCTGTATACTATTGTTAAAAATAAATTACAAAATCACACTATCGTTACTCCACGAGAAAATCTTTCGTCAGCTCTTTGCTTTGACCTGAACATCGCCTTGAATATAGCCTTTTTGAACACAAAACCTGTTTCGTAACGTTGGTCATTTTCGTTACTAAAAAAGTACGACAATTATAAATGAGAGAAATTATATTTTTCTAAGAAAAGTGCATTTTCTTTCACGCCATTTTAGAATGATTTTACAAACAACAATTTATCTATGTATGAAATACTGAAATCAAAATTAGGATAAATTCGGTATTTTGAATTCAGAAAGAGTGAACAAGAGCATTTTAAAATTTCGCTGTTTATTTTCATTCATAAATATGAAGAATCAAAAAAAAATGTAAATTATAGGATGATGCATATATATAAAGATCTACTTTTGGCCCTTTATCGCGAAACCAAGATTTTAAAAATGAGATGAAATCGATCAATTTGTAAAACCTCATATGATGCAACATTAAATTTTATACATTAATGCCCAATTTTAAGGATTGATATTAAAACATATTTATGTTTAAAATCGTTTTAAATACAAAATTATTTTTTTCTCTAAACACTTAAATGTAACTTAATTCACCGATGTCGTACATTTAAATTCATTTTAAGTTTCCATTGGAAAAACTTAGCAAGGTGGTCTCAATATTAAACCAATACAACAACAACAGGCAAAGCAATAGCAAACAACTCCCTACAGATAATATTGGACTACGTGGTCCATTGTGGCTTAAATAGACTACTTACAACATGGTCCAATGTACTGTAATATGGACCATGTTATAAGAAATTAACATGCAGTGCTGCGAACAACTGCATGATGTATACTTTTCTATAGTTTACAGTATTACACATTGGTAGCCCTGATGGTGTCCATTATTAATTGTTTATTTTAAAGCGAAAGTTTGTGAAATTTGTAAAATAAAGCGAAACAAATTAAAAATACGAAGTAAATATATTTAATAATAGCAATAAAACAGACTACAGGGCACACCATAAAAGGCGATTAGTAAAAAATGAAAAATGCTTAAACTACCGCTTTAGTGTACGCCATACTGCAGTGACATGGAGTACTTTTAAAACTAACCCACTTTAGTACTCCATGGAGTAGTTTAGGGCCTACTTCGTTGGGTTATATTTGGAGTAGTTTTGGAGTACTCCTACTCCTTTATGGACTACTCTTTACATGCATGCATGGACAAGTCTCGTTGTCTGCAGGGCTGTTTTTTGAGGCCACCTTGTAAATAAATACAATTTGTTACGATATTTTTTTGTATTTAGTAGTGCTACCATACTTTTATCTTAATTAAATAAGACATTTTAAACAAAAATCTGTATTTAAATACGATTTAAATTTATATGAAAATTAACTTAATATAGATTTAAATATTATTCTAAAAATTGGGCATAAGAGCCACTTTTTGGGTTTGAGATTAAAGTTAATTAAATTATATAATTAGCTAATCTGAGAATTACATTAATCAAGTATCAATTGAATTTGATATTTTTGGGTGGTGGCTTAAACCTTGTAGCGCTACCATACTGAGCACAATAAATGGCAAAATTTTTTTGCAAATGTCAACTTTTTATCAAAGCAATATGGATGTTTTCAAAGAAGAAGAAGAAAATGCGCGAAATGTGCAAAACAAGTGTATGTTGACAGTTTAAGTTTAGGTTTAAATCACCACCGTTGGCCGCTTAAGCTAGCAAAAAAAGTTTAAAAAATACAACACAAAAAGTAAATACGGAGATTAAAGTTAATTTAATCGCTAATCTCTAACCCAAAAAGTGGCTCTAAATGTTCAATTTTAGACAAACTTAAGATTAAGTTATGAGGCCAATTTTTGATTTTTTAAGTTTTTGTCCTATCTTAAATAAAAAATCATTTTCTAAGTTAATTTGAAAATGCTGAACACAAATATATAATTCATTTATTTTTATACCCACACAACAATAGTGGAGGTGGTCCCTGCCGTCAAATGAGTAGCTAACTACAATAAAAAACCAACTTTAAGTTAGCTTGTATAGACTAACTTAAGGCCAACTACTACGCAATGCAAAATTTACATTAACCAAAGTGTATACAAACACCGTGTAGTATATCTTAAGTAGAGAGAGCCAAGTCGATTGGCAAACAAACGGCCCCAAGACCCACAAAAGATTTAATTTATTAGGGGCCATTATTACAATATACGGAGTAGAAATTGGTAATCGGTTATGGCCAGGTTATAGTATAATTAAAAAATAAAAAAAATAACTAAGTAAAATTTTTCGATTTGGACATGTGATTCAAATCAAAGTGGAAACATAGCATTATTTATAGTTTTGCATTATAACAACTTTTTTAGTCATTATTTTTAAAAATATTAAGTTTGTAACAATCGGCCTTAACTTAAACTAACTTAACTTAAAGCTAACTTTAAGTAGTAAGTTTATAGCTAGCTACAAAAAGATAAGTTTAAGTAGCTAACTTTAAATTTTATTGAAAGTAATGCACAGTCGGACAATTGACTACTTCCTAGGACATCGCAATGTTAAAATAGTTAGTTGTCAACCACCACTGCTTGATAAATAGTTAGCTTTCAGTTAATTTAAAGTTAACTGAATGTTCGACAGAGGCATTATGCATTTGTGCTGATGTGTGTTACACCTGATGTGTGTAATACCTTAAAGTATACCGATCGACTCAGAATCACTTTCTGAGTTGATCTAACTGACTGGCTGTCCATGCGCAAAGTACAGGTCGCAATTTTGGAGGTAATTTGATAAAATTTGGGACATAGGTTATTCTTGGCACAAGGACCAAGCCTATTGAAAATGAGCCGAATCATAGGACCACGAGGGAAGATAGGGGGTAATTTCTGCCTCTCAGAAACTATCGAACGGATTTTAATGATATTTAAATCATAGACAGAAACATATTTATATGGACACATACATAAGCTATAAAGTTTTTTAAAAATAGGACTACAAGGGGAGGTAGGGTCAATTTGTGTCTCTCACAAACTTTCAAACCGATTTTATTGAAATTTTTAAACATAGATAAATCCATATTTATATGTACACATAAGTATGATGTGTTTTAAAATACTGTGGTGTAGGGTATCATATGGTCGGGCTTGACTTGTTCTTAATGCATTTCAAACAGGAAGTTCACAAAACCAATTGCAACTCTTATAGCTGTGATGAATACTTTTTTTGATAAGATCTCGCAGCACATGCACAGTCTCAATAACATTTAAAAGCGTTAAAACATGTACTATTTTTAAAATGCATAGAGATTATAAGTACATATTATAAGTTTCTGAATAGAGCAAACTTCATTAGCTTTCCTTTATATTTAGTTTTAACTTTTAACTTTTAACTTTCGTTTTCAGTAAAAATAACTAAAACGACCTAAATGTTGCTTGAATACCTGTCCTATTAAACCTTTAACCTACATAAAAGTTAATTTATAAACTACAAATGTCAAAAATATTGTGCAAACTTAAATATAATTTTATTTAAAATTATTCTATAAAATAAAGCATGCAAATTTTAAACTTTTGTTACAAAAATTAGATTTTTCTTTATAAGGTTAGTGCTTGTTCACGCTCTTCCAGTTTTAGCCGTCAAGTCTTGAGTTTTTAGGATAGATAGGAAAATAAATTGTATTTTCTTTCCTCTTCTGTCCTAAAAGCTCAAGTCTTGATGCCAAAATCTTGAAATGTGTGAACAAGCAATGTCCATTAAGCTAATAAATCCACAAAAAACACGCTCATAAAAAATATATGTATGTATATACATAACGGGTCCGCCATCTAACGTTTTTTTTTTACAACTAGTGCTTATTTCGTGAATGGTAACACTTAGCTCATGTCTGATTTGACAGATAAATAGTTTTATCCTTCCGCTGAACGAATATGGTTGCGTAAACGCTTGAACAACGCTGGGAAATATTGCGACATTACTTTGAAAATCATGGTAATGTTGCAGAATGTGTGCACAAATTGCGTACGGATTTTGGAAGAAGAGAAGCACCGTCAGCCCCGTATGTTCGTTATCTTGTGAAAAAAGTGAAAGAAACTGGCATCCTCATCGATAAACCGAAGCGTGAAAAGCCAAAAACAGTGCGTACATCCGAGACTATTGCTGCTGTGGCAGAAAGTGTGCGTGAAGCGCCATCAACGTCAATTCGCTAAGTTGGCCTGCGATCGACTTACAGAATATGCCGATTTTGCCAAAAAAAAAATCATCTTTTCATATGAAGCTCATTTTGATCTTGGCGGATATGTAAACAAGCAAAATTGGTCGCATTTGGGGCACAGAAAACCCGCACGCATACATTGAAAAGCCGATGCACCCAAAACGAGTCACTGTTTGGTGCGGATTTGGGTCCAGAGGCATAATTGGGCCTTTTTTGTCGAAAATGAGCAAGGAGTGGCCGTTACAGTCAATGGCGATCGTTATCGGGCCATGTTGAACGAATTTTTGTTCACAAAAATTGAAGAGGAGGATATTGGCAACATTTTGTTTCAACAGGACGGCGCTACGTGCCACACAGCCGAAGCTACACTCGATGTTTTGCGCCCTGTTTTTGAAGATCGCATTATCAGCCGCAGAGCTGATGTCGTTTGGCCACCTCGGAGCTGCGATTTGACACCGTTGGACTATTATTTGTGGGGTGCCGTCAAAGATAAGTGTTACGTCGACAAGCCAGAGACAATTGACGCTTTAAAGGACAATATTCGTGAAGACATTGGTGAAATAAAGCTGCACACATGTTCGATAATGTTCTTAAAAATTGGACCGATCGTGTAGGCTACTGCATGGCCAGCCGAGGCAGCCATTTGAATGAAATTATTTTCTATTATTAACCGGAAGGATTGTACTTTCAAACAAAAAAAGAAATTTGAGAAAATATTCAGTAGTTTTTTTTATAGCATTTTCAAAAAAAAAAAGTTATTTGGCGGACCCTTTATATATGAACAAATAAACAAACCCAGGCCTCAAGCAGTTTCAAGTTATTTAAGTTGAACTACTTACTTGTCATTATGAATTTAACAAGCGGTATGCGAAAAACAAAAGTTGAAGATTTCTGTGTTTTGCCTTTTATAATATTCTTTGTTAAAGAATTTTGTCTACACAATAGTTGTTGTAAAAATTCTTTTTTCTATTTTCTTGATTAAAGTTAAACTCTGCAAAAAACAAAAAAAAAACATTATTGTTAATTTTTTACAAGCACATATTATACATATATATGTACATACATATGTATGAATGTATGTATGGGTGTTAAGAAAATTACGTAATATTTGCAAATAAAATTATACGTAATAAATTTCATTCATTTATTTTATTTTTAACTTCATTCATTTTAATTCTGGAGAGGGTGGCATGTGAGTTGATAGTCAACCAAAGAAAACATTAACTCAATGTATTTTCGGAGTGTTAATTTATTGCCAGTTAAGGCATGCTGTTTTATAATGAAAGGAAGAAGCAAGTGTCTGTGTCTTTTTATAGTAATGAACAACAATTTTTCAAAACAAAACACGGCATAAACAGCTATGCATTTGAATTGCATTTGAAATTTGTACAACATTACAAAAAACTCATAAAATTAGGCATCTTGTTTGAGAAAAATAATAAACAAAAACTTTAAAACGACCCAACTGAAACTATGAATGGAGAAGAATTTAGTTCAATGTCAGCATGTAAAATACCAAAAACGAAAATAATTATGAAAACAAACAACGAAACGATCAGAATACAAAAAGTAAAACTATGCGAAAATTCTACAATATTTGTAGTTTTCTGCTACACAAATAAATGAAAAACAAAAAGACAATTTAAGTGAGTTAAACAAGCAGATAATAAACAGCTGTATTAATTGTTAATATATTTGTTATATAAAAAGATGTTTTTTTTTTTTTTTCACTGTTGGCTCAAAGATGAGGGGCACGGGTGCGGGGGTCAACATTGAGGATCTGGATTAGAAGGTCATATAGGCTACCTGGCGACTGCAGTGTATTTTAGGCGGAGGTTCTAGGGATCTTAAGGGCTATTGGTATGGAGCTTGAAGATAGAGAAAGAAAAACTAAAAATAAACAAATATTTTATAATATTGAATGTTTGAAAACTAAATAATACGTATCGTAATTTCCGTATATTTCTACAAACACTCTCTAATTGCCCATAATTCCGTTGCAAACATATTTTGTTTTCTATTGAAATTAAACTTAGAAAATTCCTAATTTATTCCAATTGTTGCTTATTTATTTTTCCTTTTATTTCCTTGCAAATATTTAATTTAAAAACACAAAAATAAATTCATTTTATATTTTTAAATTTCTTCTTCTATGACAAAACGGTCGCAACAGACGTATGAAATAAAATTACACCAAATGTTCACGATGACTTAAGACATTCTATTACATTTTGCGATTGTATGCGTTTTATGAGGGTATTTATACGATGTCATTTCAGACATGTCTCTTTTATTTATTCTCTTTTGAACATGAACATTGGTTTGGTACATTTTGTCTTTCCAAACATGTCTGTTTTTAGCGTATGCGGAATGAAATATGGACTGCTATTTAACCATCAGTGCGAAATTAAAACAAAATATTGAAAAAGTAACGATACTATCCCTATAATTGTTTGGCTAGAGATCAGTTCAATAAATTGATAATAACTAAAAAAATATCATAAAATGAATAAGAACGTCGTAAGTTATTTTGTAAATTTTGTGAAAATAATCTTCATAAAAGATCCGGTAAAAATTAGAAATATAACGATACGCCTTTTTGCCAATACGATACTGATACCGTTACCTAAAAGGAAAAAGGTATATAAAATTTAAATTCAAGGTAGAGTTATTTTTGAATACAAAATTACTGTGTAAGAGATCAGTAATATTTAAAAGTAATATTCGGGCATGTACTATTAATCGAAATGAAAACGAACGAGATTTTGATTACAATTATTTACAAAATGAATATTGCTATTCTTGTTTTTAAGAGTTCTTAGTGTAAAGATAGTTTGTACTCAAAGTGTGAAGTGTGTAAAAAGAAATAGTCTTTAAAAACTTCGAGATTTCTGTCTCAAATCGTTCATTCATTGAAATTGGCGACTAACTGAGTAGCCATTTTTTTGGTTCTAAACTATTCTACATCTCAGTTTATTTATTTATTGTAGTTTATAATAATGTTAAGACTATATAAGACTGTTAACTTGCTAGCGTCAGACAATCACCCTAAGGCCGAGGCCACGCAATGAGCGGCTAAGCGTCCAGCGGCTGAGCGATGAGCGTCAAAAAATTAAAACATATGAAATACTATGGAAGTGGCCACGAAATGAGCGGCATGCGAGCGAAATTTTTGAGCGGCTAAGCGGCGTCGCTCAGGAATAAAACTTGTTCTAATTTTAAGTTGTTTTCTGAGCGTCAAAGAATAAACATGGCAAAAGTGAATGTGGAGCTTACAATTTCATCTGTACAAAGCCGACCGCTATTATGGCAAGACAGATTACCAAATTTTAAAAATAAAAATATAACCGAAAATTTATTTTTTTGTTTTGTCAATCTAGTGTTAACTGCTTGCAATAGCAAATCAATGGATTTCACATTTGGGTAGATTTGTATATATATGGTTAATGATGAACACCAAGGCCTGTTCGTCGATTTCGATTAATATATATATATATATTTTATAATTTGTTTTTGTTTTAAATGTAAGTTAAGCGAACGAAGTCTTCGCTCGAAATCGACGAACAGGCCGCAAATTGTTTTTTTTTTTTTCTTAATAAACGCATGAAATTCATATGAATACGATTTTCGCGTAATAACATTAAACAATCCACTCTTTACAATAGCATTTTAACAACTACCCGCTCAGAAATGACGCTCAGTAATAAGCCACTTGCCGCTCAAACTTGACGCTTTGACGCTCATCGCTCAGACGCTTGACGCTTAGCCGCTCATTGCGTGGCCTCGGCCTTATCGTGGTTGGCGAATTAAAAATACACCTGCGACTGTTTGGTAACAGATTAAAAGAAAGAATTTTACGTTCTCTTTAATCTATTACAAAACAGTCGCAGGACTGTTTTTAAATTCGCCAACCACGATAGGGTGATTGTAGCAGTGGCTTTGCTTATGGATTTTGTGGTCTCTTCGAAGTTACCCAAAATTTGTAGAACGTACAAAAAAACTGAAATTACTCTTTTTTACATAATGAAGTTGTTGTGTTTTGGATACATACATATTTAAAGACATCCAAAGTCATGCAGACCTGTCACAGAAATCAACTCCGATCGAAAATGGAAGTGATTTCGTATCTTGCCTCACATAAAACGATCACTTTCGATCGGAATTGATTTCTGTGACAGGCCTAATAGAGGGTATTTATACGATGTCTTTCCAGAAATGTCTGTTTTATATATTCACTTTTGAACATGATACTAAAAACCTTTTGTCTTTTTACGATGTCTTTCGAAATATGTCTGTTTTCATGTCTAATTGCCTAATACACTTTTTTTGTTTTTATGTGGATATTTAATCGACTTTTTTATTCTTTTTTTTTTTGAGTTTTGATAATTATTTGGTCGTTTAGAACATTGAAATCACTACTTCATAGTAATTTTCAAAATTTGACAAAGTATATGCACTAGAGCAGCCTTTGCTGGCTGTCTCTTTTTTTGCAGTGTTATCTGTCTTCTAAATGACAAATTGACATTACGAAGTTATACATACATACCGAGTCGAGATAAGAGGGCAAAAACAGTTAAAAAAAAAAACTCGGTGAAAAATCATTTTTATCAAATGATGAAATAAACCAAAATTAAAGAAAAATTTCGTTTATAACATGGAAGAATAAGTGCAAGGCAGTCATTAGAAATTTTGTTGTTAATTTCAAAACCCATATAACGTCGAATAAAAGAAAATATGAAAAATTATAAAACAAGTGACAAAAATCAAATAAATTAATTTGACATTACATAAGTAAATAATGAAAACTCTCCCAAATGAACATATCTGGAACTTTTTATACTATGGTTTATAATACAAAATTTAAAAACGTAAAAAAAATGTTTTTTGAATGAAAGTTCGTATGATTAATATTTTTTTAAATTTTAAAATTTGACTTAAGATGTTTTGTCAAAATGCCAAAGATTATTTTTTTTAACTTTTAAAAAACTGGTTTAAAGTGCTTACATATGTATATGTACAAACAAATTAAAAAACATGAAAATTCCTATTAACAAACATGAAAACTCGTTTCGTGTCTGTTTGGCGGTGGAATTTTCCATTTGGCGACTGGCGACTTTTTTTTGGCGATTTTTTTATATAACTGGCAATTTACTTCGTTATTTTTACCATTTATATTATTTCAGCGATTTTTTAACAGTTTGTCATTTTTTGTTACTAATTTAAAAAAATCTGGCAACTTTTTTTCACATGATTTATGTTTTGTTATTATTTTAAGTGAATTTTATATTCCCTATTTAATTCTAATTGTATGTATGCAGGTCAAAGCACCAGTAATGAAATCTATGAGGGAATTCGGTTTATTTATACTATCCCTAGAAATTTTTTCATAAAATTTGTGTAAAAATGTTTGTGTTGATTTTTCATTTATAAAAATTTTTTATTAGTAAACGAAAAATAGCCCCAAAGTAAAAAATTGTGATTTTATTTGGGGGCATTTTTCATTCTTTGTTATTGAGGTCATTTTTCATTGCACTTGAAATGCAATAACACCCTAACGAAAAAAAATTAAAAATAACCCCAAAAAAACAAAAAATTTGCCCCAAAATTGCGTGTTGTTGTGTCTCATGTAAAGTTTTAGGGCCATTCTTCACTTTCCTTTTGGGGCCATATTTCCTGGGGTCATTTTGCGCACCGCCGGAAAAAGTTCGGAAATTATAAGATTGTTGTATAATCGCGGTGGTACAATCTTCAAAATAAAAGGATGCCTATTTCGTATTTGCAAGAATTAGAGGACGGAAAGAACATTATTTCTTCTTTTGGCTATTGTTATGTTATATATGCTTATCTCACAATTTATTTAAATAAATAATGAACTTAAATTAAAAAAATTAAATATTTTTTATGTTCCACATGGTATTAAAATCCACATTTGAAAAGCATTTGTGAATTACGTTTGAAAGCAAGTTGAAAATAAAGGCATTTTTAAATGTGAAAATAATCTCCCCTCTTTTTGTTGAGAATGCTATGATTTTCATATGATTTTCAAATCATTAGCAAACGTTTGTCGTTTGAGAAAACGTTTGATTTCAAATCATTAAGCCTTCTTCTGGTTGTCGTTGTCGTTACCGGCAGTGTCGTTTTTTGTAATAGATTAAAGTGACACACAGCCTGTGTTCTTTAATCTTCTTCAAAAAACGACACTGTCGATGAAGACAACCGGAATAAGGCTGATTATCAATTTGAAATCAAACTTCCGTGTTTGTTGGGGTAAATAGAAAAATATGTACAGCCGCCAAACCGCTGAGCCGATGTTTATGAAACTTTTACAATGTATTTCTGGTGGTCTGGAAGGAGCTTTATGCTATATATTATTTTAAAATTTTTAGTGAGAGTGACACCTTCTATACAAAACCAATATAGATATATATGTATATATCTGGAGAATGGCAAGAGCTAGTTTCCAAATTTGGTAAATAAAAAAATACACAACTCCCGACAAAATGTTGGGATTGTAGAAGTGTGGTGGCAAGTGGACAACCGACTGGTCAGCAAAAAATTACAGATGTCATAACTTTTGGAGTGGTTAAAAACATAGAAACGATTCATGTTGAAGCTTCCCTAAAATGATATTTCGATCACACACCTACATAGGTTAGGTCAGGTTAGGTTAAGAAGGGTTATGCGCCCAGAGGCACACCTCCGCTCGGTCTATTGTGAATCCCTTTAATATAGAGAACTAGCTGACCCGGCAAACGTTGTTTTGCCATATAACTTTTTTCTTTCAGATGTTACAGTGTCTGCGTGCCAAATTTTAAGAAAACCGGTTGATTAATTAATACGATAATAAAAATTACAGTCTATAGTTCTTTCCAGATGTTACACAATTTGCCTGTCAAATTTCAGAAAATCAGTTGATTAGTTAAGAAGATATAGCAAGGGGGAGCTTTTACTCCTCTTGCACTATTTCATGCCCTGTTCTCTTTTAGATGTTACAGTGTCTGCATGCCGAATTTTAAGAAAACCGGTTGATTAGTTAAGCAGATATAGGAAGGGGAGCTTTTAACCCTCTTGCTCTATTTCACGCCCTAAATAATAAAAACTATAGGCTATAGTACTTTTCAGCTGTAACACTATTTGCCTTCGAAATTCCGAAAAATCGGTCGATTAGTAAAGAAGATATTGTGAGGGGGAGCTTTTACCCTTTTTGCACTATTTCACATCCCACTCCCTATTTCCTTTCAGATGTTACAGTGTATGCATGCCAAATTTTAAGAAACCCCGTTCATTAGTTAAAAAGATATAGGGAAGGGGAGCTTTTACCGCTATTGCCCTATCTCACGCCCTATTCTCTTTTTTTCAAATGTTACAGTGTCTGCTTACCAAATTTTAAGAAACCCGGTTGATTAGCTTAAAAGAATGGGGAGGGGGAGCTTTTACCCCTATTGCCCTATTTCACGCCCTAAATAATAGTTCTTTACAAATGTTGCACTATTTTCCTGCAAAATTTCAAGAAAACAATACATGTAAATTGGCCTTTAAGGCTTCCAATGTAATGAAATAAATAAAATAAATAAATAAATAAAAATAAAAATTGGTCGATTTGTTAAGCAGATTTAGGGAGGGGGAGCTTTTACCCCTCTTGCCCTATTTAACGCCCTATTCCCTATTTTCTTTCAAATGTAACAGTGTCTGCATGCCAACTTTTAAGAACACCTGTTGATTAGCTAAGAAGATATAGGGAGGGGGAGCTTATGCCCTATTTTGCGCCATCTAGCGATATAAAATGTACTCTACGACCTATACCTATACCTAACATATACACATACAAAATTTCATAAAAATCAGTCAAGCCGTTTCGGAGGAGTTCTAAATGGAGGGCATTTTGTTAATATTTGTATGGGAATAATATATAGGAAAATCTAAATGCCATATCTCCGGAACCACTGGGCCGATTTCGTGCAAACTTCACATAAACCATCTACAGACTTTCCCTAACGTACCCTTAAATGTTGGTTGAAATCAGTCCACCCGTTTTCGCAGTTAGTGGTGACATCAAAATGTACACTTCTTTTTATATATATAGATATGGAAGAGAGAAGAAAAGAAGAAAAAGATTGACAGATTTAATTAAGATAGTTAGTAGACACTACATAGGACAAAACGCTCCCTACAGTCCCCTAATCAGAAACAAACCTCAGGAGATCGACTGGATTACCTCCAGCGATTCACCCCAGTTCGTCATGAAATCCTATCTCCTAGCCATTTCTTCCGGAGACTCTGCAGTGACACAGTACATGCTCAAGCGTCTCTAGCTCCACAGCATCCTCGAATAAACGTTGCTGGGGGTACAATAAACATAAAAACAACGTTGTGATTACCAAATTTACAAAGCATTCACAATATTAAAATGATAACGCCAAATGTGAGTCTTCCGACTTTTGTTTTTAGTGTTGCCACAATATGTACTGTAAATTTAAATTTACAATATAAGAATCACGAATTTACAACGTTGTCACAACAATAAAATGATAACGCCAAATAACCGTCTTCCGACTGTTTTTTCAATATTGTCACAAACCCGTTAAGTTATATTTACAACTTATTCGTATTTATTTCTTTGACCAATTGATTATTAATTTTCAGTTTATTTTTCTTTATAAGCTAATAAGACCTAAGATGTCGATGTTTATAAAACAAATTTATTACATTTCACCCTCAACAACATTGAATCAATAAACATAAAAGTTTAATATTAATCTTGACCTGATGTTGAAAAACTGAAAATATAATTCCCATACAATGGGAAACATTTTAAAAATTATGTTTAAAAAAAGCATTTATAAAAGATAATAGGAAATGAAATTTAGTTTAATATGTACATTAGAGTGGCAAAATTTATTTTGGATTTTCATAAAGTTCAGGGCGGTTTTTAGTGGCCCTTGATATAAAACTTATATTTGAGCTGAATCGGAAAACTGTACACAATCCCATTTGAGGTCAAAGTTTAAATATTATGGAATCCACTACCTTGACATAAAAATGCTGTATAAACTAAACTTTTTTGCTGATTCTGTATGAAGTCGCTGACCCTTTTATTATATACATTTTAAATTGATTTTTTATTCACCCCAATCGTGAATAATTTTTCCCTCGTAATTTTTTTCCCTTTTCACATATTTGCGATCATGAAAAATGTCCATGAAAACATTTGGTTTGGTGTTCTCACTTTATTTTTGCTGGGGAACAGAATATGTATGTAAAAAGTTCTTCTTATAATTCAAAAATTAAGGGTAAGATCCCTTAATAAGGCACAAACTGATATATTGCTCAACAATAAAACAAACAGGTCGATTGCCTGAGGACTTGTAAAGCTTTCGGAAGAAGTGGTGGCAGAGTTTTGAAAAATATTTTACTACATAAAATTTAAAAAGTGCAAAAAGCTCACGTTGTAATTATACTTTCCCTCCAATACTAAATATTTTTCTTTATTATTTTAACTTTTCTTATCAAAAGTAATTTTTGGGAATACAAAATTTTAATTCAAAAGATTTTGTTATTCGTGCTTAATTCCCAGTTTTTATTCTTGATAAAAACACTTGAAATTTATTGTTGATGGGATAAGCAATTCCTATGGGCATTTCACTGGTTGCTTAGGCCAGATCATCAGGAAACTTCATCCATAAAGATTTTAGAAAAACTAAAGATATTAAACCAAATAAAACTGTTAAGCGTATAAGAATCATAAGCAACAGTTCTACTTGTAACAATATCAAAGTTTAAACAAAAACATCAACAATAAACAGTGAGTTTATCTCTTCTTACATTCCCCACTACAAATGATTGGAATTCTTCCAACATTAATTGTAGTTGTAAGTAGGTTAAGAAAAAACAAAATGCAAAAAACAACTTGCAAAAGCATGTTGCCAGCTTGTTTTTTAGGCCGTGCACTTGCCAGTTTATTATCAAAAGTAATTTTTGGGAATACAAAATTTTAATTCAAAAGATTTTGTTATTCTTTAAAATATATACGCGTATATTTTTTAACAAAAATTTCATCAAATTAAATTTGTTTTAATATTTCTTCTTTTTTTTACATTCACTGGAACTGATAGCGTGAAAAATTGTTCACGGGAGATTCACGATTACTTTTTTCCTTTCGACGGGAATGAGTTTCATGGGAACAAAAATTCCACTTGTTATTCACGATAGGGGTGATTATTTTTATTTAACACTTTGCGTCACGGTGGTCGAAATGACCCCCAATTTTTAATACTAACAAAATATTTTTCCCAAGTTACTTAAAAATGTATTTTTAAAGGTGTTGTCTATTATATTATAAATTATAAAATCATTTTTTAAATTCGCTTCTTTCGAACATTGCTGCTTATAACTTTGTACAACCTGTAAATTAAAATCAAGGTGATAAATTTTAAAGATCAACACGAAGCAAATATTATTACCTTGTGTAGATATTGCCTTTGATTCTCATCTTTGGTAATTTTTCCATGCTAGTCTTGTACAAGTTGTATGCCGCTTTCAGCGCAGTCGTTTACAATTTTTAAGTTTTCAACAATTTCCTTTCCCTTTCTGTATTGTTCGAAGCTTTAGCAAAATCCGAAGTTGAATTTCTCTCATATATTTCAATGCCACTCTAATGTGCAAATATGTATGTACATATTTACTTAACTTGACAATAATTTCGTCGAGTTTAACATACAAACAGTTGAACAAGAATGTATTCTTACTAAATTTAATGAAGAAATAATAGCTATTACTCTTTTACATATATAATTAAATGTAATGTGCATATGTAACTACATAAATTCGTTAAATAAACAAGGAAAATTTCAAGAAAATTTGTATATTTTTTTCTTACCTAAAATAGTTTTTATGTTTCAATTTTAATACGGCACTAGAAAATGAAGACTATATTTTTGTATATGGGCATTTCCCCAGAATGGTCTACCAGGATAAAAAATAAAATGTTGATAATCATCGTCTTTTATTATTTATTATTATAAAAAAGTCTATAAGGGTATTCATTTCAGTTTTTTTATTTGTTGGAAAAATGGAAAAGTGGAAAAATGTAATTTTTGTTACAACAAACACAAGGAAAAACTTTTCCACCAAAAGTTGCAATTTAAACAACCTTTAACCAAGTGTAAAAAAATCAGATTGGAAAATTACAACTTTACAATTTTTAAAGAGTTGGCAATTCATAAACTTCAAATTGAGTGTGGTTGCCACTCTATTAAAAATGTTGTTATTTTTCACAAAAAGAACTTAAATTTACATCTCTTTTTAAGATAATCAACTATGATTCTTTGAACTCCATTTTAATTAAATCAAATTTAACTTTTTTAAAACGTCGTTTTTCAAACCAAATTAAAAATGAATTCTATACAAAAAAATATTAAAAAAGAACGTAAAAACAAAAAAGAAATAGGTTCAAAAAAATGGACGGATACAGAAGTTGATAAAGTACTTGGATTTTTGTCAGATAATAGAAATTTCGAGGTAAATTTGAAAAATTAAATTTTAGAAAAAATTAACAATTCTTTTTTATTTTAGAAACCCACAGCACAGATATATTATAAACGTTTCTTGGAATAATATAAGATCAGTGCTACTTGGGATTCAGTTAAATGGAAAGTTCGATATTTGAAAACTAGTTTTGCAAAAGCTGAAAGTTGGAGAAACAACACCGGTGCTGGCATTCTTACAGAAGATATTGAAAATGGAATTCGTACTGTAAATGGTAAACGTTAAATATGGCTAATTAAGATTTTTGAATAATATATTTCGCATTTTAGAAAAATTGCGTAAGATGTGCCGCTATTACGATCGCTTGCAGGATATTTTCGGAGATAAGAGGCCATCTGAGTTGGATACGTTCGACTCAGATGTAAACTCAAGCGAATTTTTTGGTTTTGTGGACTCGGAGGATTTAGAAATATTACCAACGACTGAGACTTCTTTAATTACGCCCGAGACTCCTATAGAAATTATGGATGAGGGTATTACAGAAACATTAAATGATTCAGACGAAACTCCAACTCAATCTGAAATAAAAAAAAGGCTTCATCTTTTGCTGAAAAGCTGAAAAAATCAGCTCCTAAAGATGCAATATCTCAATTGGGTAAATTTCAAACTGAGCGAAACGAAACTCAGCGATACCGAATTCAATTCGAGGAAAAAAAGTTCAAACAAGAACTGGAGTTTTAGAAAGAAAAATTTTATGCCGAATTGGCACTAAAAAAACAGGAGATAGAAATTAAACTTAAACAAATAGAAAAAGAAGAAAAAATAAAAATATTAGAATTGGAAAAAAACGAACGACTCGCAAAGTATGAGTTGGAAATGAAATATAAAAGAAATTAATAAAATATAAAATAATTATTTATTAACGTTTATAATAAAATTATTTCAGTTTTTAATTTTGCGTGTTTTTTTACTTAATAAATATATAAAAAATTATGGAAATATAATTTGATGAATGGCTTGACGTTTTATATCAAATTGGGTTTGTTCTACTTCTTCAGTTGAAGTATCGAAATCTTCTTCGCTAAGATTATTGGAAGAAACTACATCAGTTGAAGGAAATGTATTATCATTATATTTAATACCCCAATACAATGCTCAGCACGGACACGAAATCTGCTGTGATGCAAATTAAACTGCTTGCGCTTAAAAGGAGTCATAGCTGAAGAATTTATTCTATATGGTGTAATAACTGTATTGGACAAAGAATAGGCAGAATCACCAGCAATCCACTGGTTCTCTGAAAAATAGTTTGATGAATTTATAGCTAAAGGACACGAAGAGTAGATACGAGCATCGTGAACACTTCCAGGAGCTCCAACAGACAGATGACGAATACGCAAGTTATGATCGCATGTAATCTGTGCCTTTATTGAATAAATGTGCTTTCGGGAAAAATAGTCCAAAGGGTGATGAATAGGTGTCTCGGCCAATTTAAATTCTGTGCCATCTACATAACCAATACAGTAAGGTAACTCACTAAATGTCTTCTTCACGATTTCCGCTCTTTCGACTCTATCGGGCCAAAAAATAAAATTTTTCTGGAGTTTCAGAAAAGTCCAAAATACTCTCGTTGTTATATTTTGGATAGTGCCCCCGTCTGTAATACCGAAAAGTGTTGCTATTTTTCGAATACTTGCACTTTCTCCTGAGGCCCCGAGTCTGTATAGCACTAATGCTAGTTGAAAATCAAGACTAAATTGCTTACATGAATTTTTATCATGAAATTCACTACTAGAACAAATAAGTGAGACAAGATGGTGGAACTGATTTTTGGTGCATCGCATCATTTGACGAAATCGGTTGTCATCAAACTGGGAAAGAATATCCTCACACCATACCTTAGATTTGGGAATAAAGTACTCGATTCCACGTCGCAAAGACATCACTACGCACAAATCATCATAGAGAATGTTTAATTCGTTATCCACCAAATTATCTACCATTTCTTCAATGGCTAAGTGATCGTCTGGAGTAAAAATATCTGCAATATAATGTTAACATTTCAAAGCTTATATTGTATTGTTTTCATTAAAACTTACATACCATTATTTTCGTAAATATGATCAATTTCCGTTAATGACGTTACAATTAAATAATCAATTAATTCACTTTTAACACCTTTGTTCGGCATCTTGAAAAATATCAATTACTTCCACGAGTTATTTGACAGATTTTTTTTTGACAGTTCGTACTTTTTACAAAAAAAAAAAAAAAAAAAAAAAAAGGCGTTCACGTCAATAAAGTGGAATTTTTCTTTTTTCCATTTTTCCAACCAAAAAAAATTTGAAATGAATACCCTTTATGTTGTTGAAAAGGAATGGTTTCATAGCATATCTCAGCTGTTTTATTGCGGAAATTGCACTGGAAACTGGAAAATTTTATATTTTCTTTTATTTTCTACTTCTAAAGACATTATTATAGACTTATTGTACATGCAAAAAATATGTTATGTTTACACTCTTTCTTCATAATCTCTCCATTACAATCAATTGTAAATTGAGGATTAAGTTGTTTATTAAGGAAATTTGAAGATATTTATGGGAAACTGCATGGTGATAATAAAAAAAAAAATATGGAAAAATCGTACGTTCGCGACCCGTACGTTCGCGACCGGTACATAAGCCAATTAAACAAAAACCAAGAGAGATATTTTATTTTTGTAAATACTGGATGGAGACCTACATTAATGCACTTTTAAAATAAATTAATCACTTTTGAATATTCCGTTCGTTCTATTACGCAGATTTTTCCATTTCACTACTGTCAGCCAAAGTTGACTTCTATTTTGCGTACAATCTTGACCACATGTTTATAACTATGAAAACTAAAACTCGGTGAAATGCATCTTTTGCACTAAACATACAGCTACCCAAATTCTATCGAATCGCAAAAAAAATACTAGGAAAAGTTTTGTTTTCTATATTATTGGTACATCAAAAGAGTACGAACGTACGTTCGTGACCCCAGGAAATGCTCATATACAGCGTTGTAGCGGTAGAGAATTATTGTAAACACGGTATTAGGAAATTAGGGTTTTTTTCTTGTATAGGTATATAGTATTGTAGCGGTACAGTTTTATTGTATATACGACATTACGAAACTTAAATCGTATATTTGTATTTAGAGTGTTGTACCGGTGTAGAATTTGTGTAAATACTGTATTAAAAAACTAAGGTTGTAATTTTGTATCTACATTGTGGAGATGGTACAATCACCCCTATCGTGAATAATTTTTCCCTTGTAATTTTTCCCCTTTTCACATATTTGCGATCATGGACAGCTCCCATGAAAAAAAAGTAATTCAAAGGAGAATAATAACGTGAAAAAATGTTCACGGGAATAAATTCCCCTTATCGTGAAAAGTTTTTTCCCTCGTAATTTGTTCACATTTCCCTTAGATTTTCTCACTTTATTTTTGCTAGGGAATAGAACATGTATGTTAGTAGTTCCTCCTATAAATCGAATATTAAGGGCTAGATCCGTTAATAAGGTACAAACCGATAGATTGGTCAACAAAATGCAAAACAACAGGTTGATTGCCGCCGGATTTGTGAAAGACGTGGTGGAAGAATTTTGGAAAATATTTTACTACATAAAATTTAAAAGTGCAAAAAACTAACGTAATCAACCTATCTCCCTCTAATACTAATTATTTAGATTTTTTATTTTTAAACAAATATTTTAAAACAAAAATTTCAATGATTTTCAAATTTTTCTAATTTTTCTTCTTTTTTACATTCACTGGAACTGATAGCATGAACAATTTTTCACATGAGATTCACGATTGCTTTTTTCCCTTCGAGGGGAATGAAAATTTCATGGGAACAAAAATTCCACTTATTATTCACGATAGGGGTGAATATTTTTGGAAGAGTCGAACTTTTGTATTAAGAGGGTCGTGGCGGTACATAATATTAAGAAGAGTCGTAATTTCTGCCTAGGTAGATTCGCCCATTGTTCCCGAACAACGTTTTTTTATATGTAGTTGACGTCTCTCTTCTTGAGAGAGATATAAATTTTGATCGGAATATTGTTAACTTGAATTTTTGCCGAAACAAAATTGAACTGTACTGCCACATATTCTTAATTTTTCTTAATATTGTGGTTATTTTGTTGAACTATTTATGGTTTTTAATCCAAATTTTTATTGCCGTATTCATAAAAAATAAAATATGTTTGAAATGTGTTTTAAGGAAAAATATTCATAAAAAAATTTTCTTAAAATGCATTTTAAATCCATTTTAATTTGTTATGAATACGGCAGTTAATATTTTTAATTAGGCTTAAGTTCATTAAATGTAATTTTCATTAAATTTGAGGAGAACGAGTGGTTGCGATCGAAACATGTCAGGGTAACCTGACGGCCAGGGTTTGAGCCCGGCTACAGTCAAGAATGAAAAATTATCAATAACAATTTTAATAAATTTTCATGTTGTAAAATTTCTTTCTTCATAAAAATAATTTAATGAAAATTAAATTTAATGAACTTAAGCCTAATTAAAATTATTAAAAATTTGGATTAAAAACCATAAAATAGTTCAACAAAATAACCACAATACTAATTATTGTTAAAGCTAAGGCACGAGCTCTATGTATTCATTTGTCCTTCAAGTTGTGCTGAAAAAGGTCAACAAGAAAAAGAAAGACAAAAAATGAAAAAACAAAAAATGTACTTTGGACTTCAAGAAAAATTCTTGACAAAAGTAGGAAAAAACAGAAGTAAGGAAGAACTATTTATGGTTTTTAATCCAAATTTTTAATAATTTTAATTAGGCTTAAGTTCATTAAATTTAATTTTCATTAAATTATTTTTATGAAGAAAGGAATTTTACAACATGAAAATTAATTAAAATTGTTATTGATAATCTTTCATTTTTGACCGTGGCGTGGGCTCGAACCCGGGCCGGCAGGTTACCATGACATGTTTCGATCGCAACCACTCGATCTCCTCAAATGGATTTGCCGTTTTACACTCGCAGCCATCGACGACTGCTGACGTCAATAGTCAAACATCAATCCTTAAACCAAATTGTATTTTAACCTTTGGTAGATCGAAGTTTGCTTTTTTGAATGATTATCCATTTTAATTGATTTTACATGTTCTTCCTTACTTCTGTTTTTTCCTACTTTTGTCAAGAATTTTTCTTGAAGTCCAAAGTACATTTTTTGTTTTTTCATTTTTTGTCTTTCTTTTTCTTGTTGACCTTTTTCAGCACAACTTGAAGGACAAATGAATACATAGAGCTCGTGCCTTAGCTTTAACAATAATTAGTATTGTGGTTATTAAATGTTTAATGAAGAGAATACAAAGAAATATTTATGGCACCAGCGTTTTGTTATCTACATATTACGGATCTTAAGAAATTGGAAAAAATGAATGGTTCGTGGTTTAAAAGGTAATATACCAAATAAATTTAAACAAATAGGAACAACGGTATCAAAAAATTTACTTGATTTGGTACATATGTACCGATATTTGTGGACCAATGAGAATCAGATCTGTAGGTGTAGCTGCTTATTTTATTACGTTTATAGATAATTACTCACGTTACATCACAGTTTATATTATAAAGAATAAATCTGATGCCATGAAAGATGGACCTTGCGTTTCATATTTTAAAATATTTGGAAGCAAAGCTGTTGTATTAAGTAATAAACCAGGTCGATCCAATCTAGAATAAGACTATAATGAAATAGGCGAATATTCGGCGATACGTTCACGAATATTCGCAACATCACTAAGTAGGCAGTAACAGAAAAACTACCAGCAGTAATTATAACGGAATAAACAGCATTAACATTAAAACTTCCCAATTGTAACAAACAAAAATTAATATAGATATGTATTAAATAAAAGTATATATTGTGTTTCTTTAAATGAGGTGAATGACTTTAACAAAAGGTACAAGATAAAAAAAAAAACTAGTTACAAAATTATTTCAATTGCAAAAATGCAACACTGGACCCAGTTCTACTGGAGCATGCGTGAAAATTTCAGACATATGAAAAAAATGCATTGAAAAGAATACAGACAATAATGAAAATACCTTTTTTAACAAAAAGAAATATGAATATTTCAATTAAAATAAATTAAAACCAATAACAAAAATTAATATTTATTTGACAATATACCTATCAGAAACCCGGGAATATTTACACAAACAAATACACCCGGGCACAAAAGCAGACGAATACCACTAACAAAATCAGTGGAGCATTAAGTATAGCATTTATCACTGACTGACGACACTTTCAAAATATGCAAAAGAAATTGTTTTCTTAACCAGAAAAATTAAAATTCCAAAAAAGCGGGTATTTGTGTAGAAATTATTTTAAACAAATTACACTTTATTAATAGCATTTTTTATTATCATTGAATGCGCGTTATTTCTTTTACAAAATACTTTTAAAGTAAGTAATTAGCTTTGTGTACATACCTTTCGATGTGTTCTGCTTTTGTTTTCTTTTTATTCGATAAGTTTATTAATTTATAATAGCACTAAGCAACGTTAACTTTTTAGAAGTTTTTTTTTATAAAATTCTTTATTTTTTTAGTAAACTATTAATTATTTGCAATAATTTTAGCAAACATTTATAGCTTTTTATGCGGCTTCCACAAACAAGCAAAGACGGCGGAAAAAACAACTAGTAAAAATGCGCGAGCAAATTCACTAAAATTGCAAATGGCGACAAGAAAAAAAGCGAATTTACTGTTTCATGCAACTCTGTAGCACCTACCGTAAAATACAACTCTATTTTATGCTATTGGTTGGCAACGTTATTACTCGCAGTGTAAGTCAGTGATACCGTTTGGTTACATTTGTTGCAGAATGTACTAAAGGCTAGCTTACACGGAAATACAATATAATATATACATTGCAAAAAATGATGTAGAATCAGAAAAATCTTTTTATATTATTTTGATTCTACAAAGTCGTAATACATTGTACTACCGTGTAAGCTAGCCTTTATTAAACATGATGAAATAAGCAGGTGACAATGTTACGGCAACAAATACAACATTACAACAAAAATGGAAATTAGGTCCCAGCTTATGTCAAAAAATATTTTTAGCAAAAATCAAAGCGTGCCACTGAACGTGATGCAATACATAAATTTTTAGCCAATTTTTATTTAATTATGGTCAATATCTTATTAATTGTAATTAAAAGTTATCAAAAACTTTAATACAAAAAAATAATCACAGCACAAGAGCAAAATATTGTCATCTGGAGTAGTGCTGCCACCTGTATCATTATTACCAATGCTTATAAAGTGACCTTAGTTCGACAACAACAAAAATCGACATGTATTTTGTTGGTGGAAAAAGTAAGGTAAACTTTCAAAATAAGCTCATTCGCCTTTGTCTGTGTTCATACGGCTCTTTCCTTATTGAAAAGATTGCTACACAAATGCCTGTACTGTCCAAGGTATATTTACACAAGGTAAACTCGTTGGCCCATATGTTTGTCAGCTGTTTAGCCATAGTTGGAACCGCAACGTCAAATTGCGTGTATATGAGCCAAAATTTGTACATGTGTGCGTTAAATTGTTTTTGTTTTATATGAAGACAATTTTGACAACTTGGTTCCTTTTATAGAGCAGCATGTCTACACTCCCAAATGAGTCTACCTTGTGTAAATATACCTTGGTACTGTCTTTACGTTTTGCTTTTTCATTCGTTGTTTAATTTTGTTATTGTTTTCAATATCAAAAAAACACACATGCAAACGCACGACTATACAAAATAAAAATCATGGCGTAAACATGACATGAATAATTTGAACGCCAATTCATGTTCAAAGAAGAAAAAGGAAGAATCTTTTCAATAAGAAAAGAGCCGTATGAACTCAGACTTTGTTTATTTGACTAAATACGGTAAATTCGCTTTAAAATATTGCGGCGCTATACGTTGTCAACAGGGCTGCCAGATTTGAAGATTTATCGTCCTTTTGACAATTTTTTGCTTCGGAACTAGCAAAGTGCCGCTTTGCTGATTTTTTCCAAAAAAGTGACAATTTTTTCCTGTCTCCAAATTCTGAATAAAACATTAAATTTTCAAACGTTTTACAGCCGTACCTTAACAGGAGCGGAAGGCGGAACATTTTCTTTCGCTTAGCTTTTACTCTGATATGCCATACCAAAGCAAGAGCGTCAACGTTGCGTCAGTAGTGATAGCTTTCTTGTTTAAGAAAACCCACAACTTATAAATAAAATAGAGATAAAAACGCTAGATTGGCCAAAAAATAGCTAATTTGCCATTATTAATTAACAATAGCGGCAGACTTCACTATTAAAAGAGCTGTCAAAATCGGGTTTTCCAATTGCAAAGCGTTGAGGCCGCTCTATTCAAAAACTAGAAAATGCGTGCCGCTTTTGTTTAGGTACGGCTGTAATATGCAAGTGTTAAGAAAATCTTTAAATAATTATTTTCAGAGTACAAAAACAACAATGTTACACTTTTAAAAAAAATTTTATTTTAGCTAATACGGCATAAAGTTCTATATGTAATTAAAAATGCATTTAATCCACATTTTCCCAACGTTTCGTGAACTCTTATTGTAAGTCATAAATAATTGTTGAAAAATGTTTGTTGTAATAATATTGTTAAACATATTTTCTTTAATTTAAATAGACGAATCCCTTGATAAAGTGAACATAACATTCACGAAACGTTGGGAAAATATGGATTAAACTAGATGACCCGTGCGAATATTTCGCACCGTTAGTTGTCATTTTTGTAACATAAAATTAAAATAATAGAAATTTTAGTAACTTCAATACATTTTATTAAAAGTATAAAAATTTATAGTAAATAGCGGTGTTGCCAGAATTGATTTTAATACATACTATATTATGTAGAACTGCATTACTATTAAGCGACCCTGTATTACCACATTTGAACAAAAACATATAATCATAATGACAACAGTATTATCATGCAGTTCTATATAAAATATAATTTTTATCAATGAAAATATTAATTTTTCAATTTCTAATTATTTTTCGTCATTAGTGTTAGAAATAAGCTTTAAAATGAGATACCATTCATTAAATTTGATGCGGTGGTATGGGAGATATTTGCAACCGACAAAAAAAAAGTGCTTTAGAAATAATATGGATTAAATGCATTTTTAAATACATATAGAACTTTAGGCCGTATTAGCTTAAATAAAATTTTATTTAATGAACACTTTGTTTATCTTTCGTCAAACCATCATCGAATGTGTCTTTTACGACTCTCTGTATAAATCATATTTTCTACAACTATACGGCGAACATTTCACGGGTAGTAAGTTAATATCTACATGAGTCTCATACGATTTTTGACATGAAAGACTCGTAAGATAATCTTTACCCACGTCTTAAACGATTAAAGAAGCGCCTTTTGCTGTGCTATGGAAGAATCTCAGTCGTCTTTTACAAAATCGAACAAAAATTGTTAAAGAAAAAAACTAAATTTTAAGTTGTTCGATTTTTTGACGATTTTTCGAAACGTAAAAGACGATTTTTTTATATTTTCTCGGAAAATGACGATTTTCTCACAAATTTATCCGGCAGCCAAAAATTGTTTTTGTTTATCATACAAAATTTACAGTTTTTAAAAGAGAAAGAAACGCGTTATGCCTCTCGCGTTAATTTGATTTTAGAAGTGTATAATTTTGTTTTGTTTGGTTTTTGTTTTCATGTAAGTCTGGGTGTACACTATTAAATTTGGTATAAGCTTGCAAATTAAACGATTTTGAAACCGATTTTAAGGTTCGATTAATCGATTTCAAAAACCGAAATAAAAAAGTCGATCGAAAATCGATTTTGGAATCCATTTACCATTCTCTAGTTGAAACACCATTACATCCACAGAAAATTACTGTTTGGTGCGCTTTTTGGGCTGGCGGAGTCATTGGCCCATATGTCTTCAAAATCGATGATGGTAAGAATACGAAAAGGTGTTGAAAATTGGTGTTCCAGATTGCGCCTTCTTTCCAATAAAGCCCGTCTCTTTGATGTTAAAAATAAATATCATTGTTTTATTATAATTTAAACTTGTGTCACTCTATAAAAAGTACCCTTTATTATTTTGACACACCGTTATAGTATCTTACAGTGTAGCATATGTGTTTATTTATCGTGCAGTTTATGATGGGGCACAAAATTGGTTTGCATCATAGTATAATAAGTACCAGGTATGTTCATTAGGGAGAGTTGTCATTATTTACCCATGTAATGTTAAATTAGTTTATTTGATTTTTGACGCATGCTTAAATTTTGGGTTTTAAAATTGAGAACAAATTTTCTAATGACTATGTACTTATCAAGGCCTATCCAATAGGCCTGCGCACGAAGCCAGATGTTTATTTTCTTTATTCCTCAACGATATCAAAAGTTGTTTACATTTTCCTTATACAAGTTAACACCTTAGTTTATGGGTTAAGAACACTTGTTGCGAAACCATACTGCAACTCATCATATTTTATGTCTGCGCGTGTTGTAACATGATCCGCTTTTACTAACACCTAATTTAAGTTCAATAATAATTGTTGTGCAATCACATTGCAACTCAGCATAATTAAAGTCTGCGCGTGTTGCAATGCGACTTGCAATAATAAGCATTTTCCCACAGAAATAAAAGTGTAATAATTAAATAAGTTTAGAATAAGTGGCAATTCAATTCTAGCCGTGGCTAAATAAAGTTCTTTTGATAATTGTAAAAGTCTTTTTATTATTTTGGTCGTGTGAGTACACATCCGGTCAGGCCTGACCGTACTTTTTTTATAACAAGGAATAATCCTTGTTTAACTGGCGCCCGAGCAGGGACCGGCCAGTCGCGTAAAAGGATGTGCCGGATCCTTAAGAAAACTTGGCTCGCGAAAAAGGTAGAATTAAAATAAAATTTTTTATTAAATTAATAAAACAAAAATATAAGAGAAAATGTATTGAAAGAAAGTTGAAATTAATTTGAATAATTGTAATAAATGTGAAATACATGAAAAGAAGGATGAAATTGATGTGAATAATTGTAGTAAATGTTGTAATTCTGTGTTCTAGGGAGCCACACAGAATTCTAACCAATCTTCAATCTGGGTGAAGAACTGCAGGGCACTAAAAGGTGGGAAATGATCTTCACTTGAGATTGGAATTATAACCACTCAGATGAGTGATTATAATTATGAGCGGGTGGGTAAAAGAAATAATAAAAAAAAGAGTATAGTGGTTAGGGATTTCTTTTAACCAATGTAATTTTATGATCAGCAAGTGAGTATTTTTACCTTTGAGGTTTGGGTTTCCTTTCCAAAGTAGTAAGTTAAAATCACCAGGGTAAGTATGTATGTTTAGTGTAGGTATTTATTGTAATTATTATAATTATTATTTAGTAAGTAACAATTTTAATATAGTTTTAAGTTTGTAGGTTAAGTAACAATAGATTTAAGTATAGATTTTAAGTTCAATTTAAGAAGTTTTATTATTATGACTGTTAGCTTCTGTTGCTAAGGCAAAAGTGAAAGATAAAAAAATGACTATTTTTAGACTTTAGGAATCCGTCGGCTTACAGAAAACCGAATCCAACTGGAATAACTCCGAATTCTTATTAGGGTTTACAAATTAGTATGTTACGTTACGACTTAATGCCATCTATACTTCACTGCTGGCACTACAATAATATAATTTACTTGATTGTAACTTATAAACTAATTTACATATTATACTCCAAATGATTTCACTTATTTTTAATTATACTTTACATAATTATTTGACTTTTAAATTCATTTATTTTCTGTTATTCTTACGTTACTTTACTTCAATTCAAATTTACCTAAATTCTTAACTCCTAATTAAATACGTTACATTTTTTTTTTGTTTTAATTAAATTCAATTCATAAATATTCATGCCATGTTAAGGTCATATTTATATGGTCTAAACGTTAGTTTAGACATGGCGCCGGCCTTGGCCTTCGCCAAAAGTTGGGGTATTATAGACGCACAAAACATTAGCCAATGATTTAATGGCCTCGGCCAGCACTTGCCCATCTGGTCTTACTTGTTGGGTACCGGATGGGTGCGTAGATGATTGCTGGGTAGGTTGACGTGTTTGTTGCCGCCGGCGACGTAGTTGACGATGGTGTTGACGACGTTGTTGACGTTGTTGTTGACGTTGGTTTTGACGCTGTTGTTGACGACGTTGTTGTTGCTGGTGACGCTGTTGTGTGGTGTGCCTTGGCCGGCTGGAGGCTGCCCCGCTAGAGGTTGCCCTGCCAGGGGCTGGTCTTCTGGAGGCAGGTCTAGTGGAGGTTGTTCTGCTAGATGCTGATACGCTAGAGGTTGCTCTGACGGCCACCGTGGCTCCTTGCTGCTGCCGTTGGTAACGTGGCAGGTGAAGCATTGTATGGTGCAACTGGTCGCACCGCTTGCATGCCTCCATGGACGTGCACGAATTGAGGGAGTGGCTTCTTGCCAGGCAATTGAAGCAGTATCCCAAGTTTCCTACAACTTCTCGCCTCCGCTCGATCGTCATCCTTTTGAACTTGCGGCAGAATACCAGCCCGTGGTACCCCCGGCAGAGTACACAGTAGAAAACCTCTAAGTCCCTCGGTTGACGCGTACGCTCGCTACTTGGGTTCCGACTTGGGCTTGGTACCCGGGTGGCTGTTAGTCTCCGATTCGACCTATGACTAAATGGGAAGAAACAACAAAAGAGACAACACATTGGATTAGTACAAATAGGACAATGTCATGGAACATGGGAGAAGGGGTCTACGTTAGTCGTTGCGGGATATTTTAAGGACTGATGGTAGGAATATAATGTTAAGGTAATACTAGTAAAGCTACAACATGAGTTAAATAGAATGAATATGAGTTGATTACTCATGCTAAGTACAAGGTGTGTTATAGTCATAATCGCGAAATATAACCAGCACTAACACCAACATTAATAGGCGACACGGCAGGCAACGTTGTAGCAACGGGGGTTTAGCCGCTCAAGAAAGGTAGAAAGCATAGCTTTGTTATGGGCCTGGTTATTAGTCCCGAAGATGTGCGTACCTCTGCAATGCGGGCATTTTTATCAGAACCAGTAAATGTTTTTTCAATTCTACCCAGCCGCCATTCGTGGGGTGGTAGCAAGTCGTCCACAACGACTACAAGGTCACCTACTTGTCGATTTGGAGTCGCATTTTGCCATTTATAACGTTTGTGTAAAGCTTTTAAATACTCATCCTTCCATCGTATAGAGAACTGATGGTGGATAGCTTTCAACTTTTCCCATCTGTTTATGACAGATATGTTTTGGCAAGGTTGTTCGGGAAAAGCCATTAATGGAGCACCCCTTAAAAAATGTCCTGGAGTTAGGGCTGTTAAGTCCGCCGGGTCTTCTGATAGTGCCGAAATTGGTCGAGAGTTCAGAACCCCTTCAATTCGAGCTAATACGGTGGACAATTCCTCGAAGTTAAACTTCTGAGAGCCGGCGATCCGCTTGAAATGAAATTTGAAACTTTTTACAGCGGCTTCCCATAAGCCGCCCATATGCGGAGCGTGGGGTGGTATAAATCTCCATTCGAATCCGTGAGATAAATATTTTTGTGAGATATCCTGAGCTGAGTTTCGCAAAAACGAAGCAAACTCGCGTTCGAGAGCTCTACTGGCACCAAGAAAGTTCTTCCCGTTGTCTGAATTAACCCTTTGGGGCAGGCCCCGCCTCCCGACGAAACGAGCAAATGTGGCTTGAAACGCCCTCGAAGATAGCTCTGAGCATGCTTCTAAGTGTACAGCTTTAGTACTGAAGCAAACGAAAACGCAGACGTATCCCTTTACGTAAGAGGATTTGCGTAATGGAGAAACTTTTAGCTCAAATGGCCCAGCGAAGTCAACGCCTGTTGTTTGAAATGGCGGGGATAAAGTGCACCGTTCAGGTGGCAAGGGAGCCATAATCTGAGTACAGGGTTGCTGCCTTTGTATGATGCAAATTTTACACTTGCGAATTATACTTTTTACACGGGGTTTTAGTCTTGCTATAAAATATTCCGTTTGTATCATTCTGCACATTTGGCTACATTCAGCATGATACAGAAATTCGTGCAAATATTTCAGATACAACCGACAGAATTGTGAATTACCCGGTAGTATTATAGGGTAACGCTCACTGTAGGGAAGAGTTGATTGAACCAATCTGCCGTTCGCTCGCATAACTAAATCTGAGTCCAGAAACGGATTCAAAGGTTTAAGTGAACTTTTACTTGACAAGCTTTGAGAGGCTTGCAGACATTTGTAGTCTTCGGCATAAAATACTTCTTGAGACAAAGCAATAAGTCTAAGTTTTACAAATTTCATTTCCGATTGTGAAAGCAACATTAGATTCTCCGTTTGCACATTTTGCCGAATACATCTCCTGCATTTTCTATAAAACCTGAACATATAGCATAAAACACGTAAGGCCCTGCTATATGATGAGAATCTAATGAGAATTTCATTGTCTTCAACCTCGACATGTAACGCCTGGGACTGGTTTCTGGAAACTTCAGATTCTTTTAGCGGATTTCTTTTTGGCCATTCCGTTGAGGGTTTACTGAGCCATGACGGTCCATGCCACCAGAGTGAACTGTGTGCTAAATCTTGAGGTCTGCAACCTCTAGTTCCCAAGTCTGCAGGGTTGTCGTGAGAGGGCACGTGATGCCATTTCACATCTGACACCAAACTGTGAATATGAGATATTCTATTCGCCACATACGTTTCCCACGTCGAAGGGGGTTTTGAAAGCCAACCCAGTGTTATGGACGAATCAGTCCAAAGATGAATCTCGTCAGGGTTTAAATTCAAGGCCGATAGTACATAGCTAATGAGCTTAGCTAGAAGAACTGCCCCACTGAGTTCCAGCCGTGGCAAAGAAACCGTCTGTATAGGGGCTACCTTACTTTTAGCTACTAATAAATTAATAAAAGTAGTACGGGAACTAGTCTGACATCTAATATAAACTGCTGCACAAAACGCCGTCTTAGAGGCGTCTGAGAAACCATGCAGTTGAACACTGTCAGAGGGATTATATTGTAACCATCGATTAATCGAAATTTTATCAACCTGTGAGAGATCTTGACCCAGTTCGTTCCACTTTTGCAGAGATTCTTGTGACACATCTTCGTCCCACTCTAGACCTTCCAACCAAAGCTGTTGCATTAATGTTTTTGCCCTAATGACGATAGGCGCGAGCCATCCCGCAGGATCAAATAGCTTTGCCACTGATGACAAAATCTGCCGCTTAGTTATTTTTGTGGCTTGATCAATTGGATCGAATTTATACGTAAACGAGTCTGAAAGCGCATTCCACTTTATACCTAGGGTTTTGGTAGAGCTTGCATCGTGAAAGCGCAAAAAATCAGAGTCGTATAGATCTTCCTTTGAAATATGAGCAAGTAATTTCTCATCATTTGCGGTTATTTTTTTTAGAGAAAAACCAGCTGATCGCAAAACAAGCATAAGCTGCTTTTGAGCCGATAGAACATCTTCTATCGAGTAACCTCCAGAAAGAATATCATCGACATATGTTTCTTTACGCAGAATTGACGCTGCTTTAGGGTATGCCGATTCGGAATCTGATGCTAGTTTTAAAAGGGTCCGTATTGCTAGATACGGTGCACAATTTACTCCGAAAGTTACCGTTTTTAATTCATAATCTTTAATTGGGCCGTCATCTTCAGGTTGAAATAAAATCCTCTGAAAGGGTCTATCAGCAGGATGTAATAATATCTGGCGATACATTTTTTGAATATCGCCGTTGAACACATATTGATATTTTCTCCAATTGAGTATTATGGAGATCAAATCGCTTTGCAGCGTGGGCCCTGTATATAGAACGTCATTTAAAGAGAAGTCTGACTTTGACTTTCTACTCGCATTAAATACAACCCTGAGTTTGGTTGTTTTATGCTCTGGGCGGACTACACCGTGATGAGGCAAATAAAATGAGCCATATTTACCATTCGAGTTAATTTCAATTGATGACGTTTCATCCATATGATCAAGCGTAAGGTACTCGTTTATAACAGCCTTGTATTGTGACTGTAGGTTTGGATCTTTGGCTAGCGTTTTTTCCAGGCTCGTATACTGTGCCAGGGCTACGAATCGAGATGACCCCAGATATAATTTTTCGGGAAACTCATGTTTAAATGGCAATCGCACTATGTATCTACCATTTTCACTTCTTGTTGTCGTTTCTGTATAGAATTTTTCACAATAGTCATCCTCCACTGAATTTGAGCGAGCTTCCGGGATTTCTTCCTGCTCCCAAAACTTTTTTAAAAGTATATTTAGCTCAGAAATTTCAGTTGGAACCACTGTGGTTGTGAATGTTTGTATTGATTGCGATTTTATGGGACCACTGAGCACCCAGCCAAAGATCGTATTATAGGCCGACGTTTGACCACAAATATTTTTCCTAATACCTTCAATATTTAGCGAGTGTTCATAATCATTCCCTAAAATTAGATCTATTTGCGCCGACTTGTTAAATGTTGGGTCTGCTAGATCTAACTCAGCCAAATCGGAAGAGTAAGGTACTTCAAAAGTGCATGCCGGAAGTCTTTTTGTTACTTTTGGCAGCACTATGGCTTTAATAGGGACTCGTAAGTCATACCTTTTGGCGTATAAAACAAATTCGCATTCTTTGTTTGCCGTTTGCTTTTTCCCGCCAATACCGATTATTTCGAAATGAGATTTTTCGAAGGGTAGCTGTAGGCGATTACGAATTCTTTCCGTTATAAAAGTTCGTTGAGAACCAGGATCAATTAGCGCTCTAATTGTAAAGAGTTCACCTCTATGCTCTATCTGCATTAATGCCGTTCTCAGCAATATACTTTCATTGCTAGTCGAGCAATTAGCCTGAAATTGTTTTGAGGTACTGGGTCTTTCATCCTGATCTACTCTTCTAGATATTTGGGTATTATTCTGGGAAGATTCTTGGGCTGTAGTGCTAGTATTAGCGACCGATTCCCTACATTGTGAGTTTTGTGCCAATTGAGTAGTGTTCTGTGCCTTTTGCCCCATATGTAATAGGGTGTGATGAGGTTTTTTGCATTGCAGGCAAGTATGTTTGCTCTTACAATTGGACTTGAAATGAGAAGAGGCTAAACAATTATTACAAAATTTATTCTTATACACATAATCCACTCTTTGCTGTACCGCAAAGGCTCGAAATTTTGGACATATTCTCAAAGAGTGATTTTCTTTACACAATTTGCATGACAAACTTAAGTTGTCCTGAGATACGTATGTATGTATATCCGGCTCGAAGGACCATGTAATTCTGTGTTCTAGGGAGCCACACAGAATTCTAACCAATCTTCAATCTGGGTGAAGAACTGCAGGGCACTAAAAGGTGGGAAATGATCTTCACTTGAGATTGGAATTATAACCACTCAGATGAGTGATTATAATTATGAGCGGGTGGGTAAAAGAAATAATAAAAAAAAGAGTATAGTGGTTAGGGATTTCTTTTAACCAATGTAATTTTATGATCAGCAAGTGAGTATTTTTACCTTTGAGGTTTGGGTTTCCTTTCCAAAGTAGTAAGTTAAAATCACCAGGGTAAGTATGTATGTTTAGTGTAGGTATTTATTGTAATTATTATAATTATTATTTAGTAAGTAACAATTTTAATATAGTTTTAAGTTTGTAGGTTAAGTAACAATAGATTTAAGTATAGATTTTAAGTTCAATTTAAGAAGTTTTATTATTATGACTGTTAGCTTCTGTTGCTAAGGCAAAAGTGAAAGATAAAAAAATGACTATTTTTAGACTTTAGGAATCCGTCGGCTTACAGAAAACCGAATCCAACTGGAATAACTCCGAATTCTTATTAGGGTTTACAAATTAGTATGTTACGTTACGACTTAATGCCATCTATACTTCACTGCTGGCACTACAATAATATAATTTACTTGATTGTAACTTATAAACTAATTTACATATTATACTCCAAATGATTTCACTTATTTTTAATTATACTTTACATAATTATTTGACTTTTAAATTCATTTATTTTCTGTTATTCTTACGTTACTTTACTTCAATTCAAATTTACCTAAATTCTTAACTCCTAATTAAATACGTTACATTTTTTTTTTGTTTTAATTAAATTCAATTCATAAATATTCATGCCATGTTAAGGTCATATTTATATGGTCTAAACGTTAGTTTAGACAATGTGAATTGTGAGAAATAGAAGTTAGTAATGTAAATAGTATTCTGATTAAAGAAAAAAGAATATGTCCTTTTTTTTAAAAAAAAGGAGCTCGGAAAATTGTTTTTATCATTAAATGTGCTATAACTAATTAAAGTGACCAATATGAACCCCATGGTTTCAGCGTGCTGCGATCCTGAACTCCAGGCCCTCCAGTGCGTAAAAAATTTTTTTGTCACTATATAAAGAAATAAAAGAGTATTCTGATAAAACGTGTAATCTTCCTTCGAACGCTTTTCACTTAATTGTGAGATTACAGAAGGCTAAAGAACGCTCACATATCCTCGAAAGTTGCAGTTAACATCAGAACCCGTACTACTGAGTGGGGATGAGCTAATTCTTTTTCCTGGTAATAAAGAAAAGGTTGGCAAGATTCACCGGGTGAGACCAATCGTGCCTTAGTACGACTTAGCGTTAGCTCTGTTCGAAAAAGGATAACACGATCCTCCCGCCATGGCTATAACTGAACAATAAATAATTAAATAATATCGAGCACACCAGTATGAAAATTTTTTTTTTTTTGGTCACAAGATAATAAGGTGACTTGTTAATCCTTTTGGAAAAATGTACAACACCTTTCGTGACACCGTTTCATTACAGAAGGCTAAGTAGGGGCTCTCCTGTAAGTTGTAGTCAACATAAGAACCTGCACTACTTAATGGGAAATAAGTCTTACCTTCGCCTGATGATAAAAGGTCACAGTGGGAAGGTTTACATTGTGAGAAGCATCGTGCCTTAGTACGATGGCAGTAGTCCTTCAAAAAAGGAGTACACGATTCTCCATCCAAAGGATTTTTTAGGAAGAAATAAAAAATAATTTTCTTTTTAAATAAAAAACGAGGAAGAAATAAAATACGATAAATAAATTTTATTTTAAGAGCATAGTAACTTGAATAGAATAATAAAAAATTTTTTTTTTCAAAAATAAATAATAAATGAAGTTTAAAGATAAAAAGGAGAATAAATGATAATTAAATTCTATTTTTGGATAAAAATGAAATAGAAATAAAATATGATAAATAAATTTTATTTTAAGAGCATAAAATAAAAAATTAAAATTAAATAATAAATGAAATTTAAAGGAAAAAAGAAAAGGAAATGGTAAATAAAATTTTTTTTTTTTTTTTTAAATAAAAATGAAAACGAAATGATAAATTTCCAAGAGCATAATATGTTAAATAAAATAAAGATGATATATTGATGAAAGATGAAAAATGAGAAAGAAACATCAAATTAAATTCATGGTAGTTCAAAAGCTAACTAAAATATAAGTGAAGGTTTAAAAAAACTAAGTGGAAGGTGTAAAATATTTTGAAATACAAAATATTTATATGAAATAAGATTTATGTGCAAAAAACAGTGTTCTATTTTTATTAATGTTAATTTTGAGAACATCGCGAGCCAAGTTCAAATAAAATAAAAGTAAAAAACGAAATTCTAATTAAAGTTGTTTCCATTTTAGGAACAATATACAGATGTACATCGCGGAAATATTGTACGTGAATTAAATTTAAATATTGAATCGAAAAACCGAAAATATTTTTGTAAACTTGTAAACCTAGAATTGGATTGACCAGGTAAGTGCACGGTTACCCTTCCTCCCTTACTATTCAAAAACATAATAAAGGAAAAAAAGAGAAGAACTACCTTTTTTAAATTTTATCACTATCTCGGAACCATTGTGCGTTGACCCGTTGAACCTCGTAAAACTCAGTAAAGTAGTCCGTCAGTTGCTAGTAAGTGAAAACCTCATTCTATTTAAAAAACACAAGAATGGAAGCCCTACAGAAACAAGTGCTTGAAATGACTGGAGCCCTTAACTCGGCACTAAGCCAGGTAAATGCTCTAGAACGTAGAATTAGGAGTATTGAGAGTCCACCACCCTCACTAGAATCTCTTCAAATACCACCTCGCACTGAAATGGAGCTAAAAGAGATATCTCAACTCCCAGACCGGGTAAAAGAACTTCAGCCATTCGATGGCAATCCAACACAGTACGTGTCCTGGCTACATAGTGTGGAGTCTATTTTGGACGACTATGAAATAGTTCGTTCCAAACCAATATACAGGGCAATATTTCAGAGCTTCGGGCAAAAGGTAAGAGCAAGCGCTGACGCAGCTCTCGTCTCTTACAACGTATTCGATCCGGGTTGGATCAAAATTAAGGAGTGTCTTTCGCTGCATTATGCAGATAAAAGGGACGTTAGGACCCTCGAGCATCAATTGAGCCAACTAATGGAAAGAAATCTGAAAGTTGATGAGTTCTACGCATCTGTAAACCATCAATTCTCATTGATAATAAACAAGATAAAAACTGAAAACTATTCTAAAGAAACTATTGATGCCCTGGTGGAAACCTACAGAAGTAGGGCTTTGGACGTCTTTATACGAGGCTTAAATGGTGAACTCTCTAAGCTTTTAATTGTCCAAAAACCCAAGACTTTGCCGGAAGCTTACGCCATGTGCCTAGAGATTCAAAACCTGACTCTAAGGAACACTAAAATTCACCCGGTTGTCCCAAATCAAATTACTGTCCCTACAAACGTAATGCCGCGTATTGACCCTCGGTTACCACCTCGTTCGTTTAACAATATCCCAAGAAGATTTAACACCTTCAATTCCAATCATCATCCCACCGGTTATAAACCATTGCCGTCAAGGCCACAAGGACCAATCCGGCTAAAAAAAATGGAAGTCGACAGGTCTATGCAATCACGAGTAGTAACTACCCGTCTCCACCATCCATCAACTTGGTAAGAACAGCATGTCGCACATGAATTCTACTCGTGTAGACTGTTCATGTTCATGTTTCGTCCATGTGCTGCCATCGTTGCCTAAACATTCGTCTTAGCATCCATGTGCGCCATGATGTTGGCCATACAATGTATTTTCTGTATACAACCAAACGCCACAACAACAAAAATTGTGGTCAATCAGAACATGAACATCAACACGTATTCGCCACATACAAGAACATGAACAAATTAATACCGTTGGTCTGCCGGCGTTATGGTCATGTCATGTTCAAATCGGAAGCGCATGGAGACGTGGGGTAAGAGAGGACCAAGTTCAGATAATTTCAGAAACCCTTTCAAACAGCAAAAGCTGTTTAACACCTATGTGGAACACCACGTCCCTTCCGAATATACAGGTTATGAGTATTACGAAACACAAGACAACGATGAAATTTCTCCGGAGGTAAATTTTATGACGGGGACCTCCCTTCCAGCGTTCCTTACCTAAAAATAACAACAAAACACGGGGTGCCACTAAAGTTTCTAATAGACACTGGAGCGAATAAAAATTTCGCTGGTTCCCATTTGTGTGAATCAGGCACCCAACTTAAGAAACCATTCCTCGTAAGAACAGCTGGGGGGCTAATTAAAATATATCAGAAGGTACAAGGTAAATTTTTTGAAGCAGTGGGAATTAAAAATAATATAACGTTTTATATACTTCCTGGATTAATTTCATTTGATGTTATAATAGGTGATGATACTCTCAAGTCGTTAGGTGCCATTATTAATAGGGAAAATAATACTATAACCTTAAACACGGTCGTAGTCCTCCCTTTAGGTGAAAAATTCTCTCAGGAGGTAAATTTCTTATCACAGAACTTTCCACAGGTGGCTCATAAATTGAAAATCTTAACTAATAAATACAGCCCTTTATTTGGTCCCCTTGAAGCCGGAGAAATGGTCACCACCACTATTAGAGCTGAAATCAGAACGAACACTGACGATCCTATTTACAGTAAAAGTTATCCCTATCCAGCAAATATGCGCTCTGTTGTGGGGGAACAAATCTCAGAATTATTAGATCAAAATATAATAAGACCTTCCAGCAGTCCCTATAACTCTCCAATATGGGTAGTCCCCAAGAAACCCAAACCAAACGGAGAGAAACAATATAGAATGGTGATTGATTTTAAAAGATTAAATTCTGTAACTATCTCCGACACATATCCCATACCTGATATTAATTCAACATTAGAGAGCCTTGGCGAGGCTAAATATTTCACAACTCTAGATTTAACATTGGGCTTCCACCAAATTCCGATGAAAGAGTCCGATATACATAAGACTGCGTTTTCTACCTTAAATGGGAAGTTTGAATTCTTGCGTCTTCCATTTGGGCTAAAAAATGCCCCATCCATTTTTCAAAGGATGATTGATGACGTATTAAAAGAATACATCGGCAAAATATGTTATGTGTATATCGACGATATAATTGTCTACGGGCGTGATATTGACGACCATTTGAAAAATGTTGAAGCCGTATTTGATAAACTTGTGGCATCTGGCCTTAAGGTTAATCTAGAAAAAACCCAGTTCCTCCAAACACAGGTGTCCTTTTTAGGTTATATTATATCGGAAGACGGAATCCGAGTGGATCCCCAGAAGGTTGAGGCCATACAGAATTTAGCTCCCCCTAGTACACTCAAAGACTTAAAGAGTTTTCTCGGTATGACATCCTATTATATGAAGTTTATCAGAGATTATGCGAAAGTCGCCAAGCCTTTAACCAATCTTACTAGAGGAGAAAATGCCCAGGTTAAAGCAAACTCATCTAGAAAGGTGCCGGTTACACTAACAGAGGAGGCATAAAAGGCTTTCAATGAATTGAAAATCTTATTGATGTCATCCGAAGTATTGGCGTTCCCAAATTTTGACCAACCTTTATACTTGACTACCGACGCTTCAAACTTTGCCATTGGAGCGGTATTGTCCCAAAACTTCACAGGAGCAGACAAACCCATAGCCTTTATTTCTCGATCGTTAAAAAAAACGGAAGAGAACTACGCAACCAATGAGAAGGAAATATTGGCCATCGTTTGGGCCTTAGATAATCTACGATCTTATCTCTATGGGGCTAAAAAGGTAAGGATTTTTACCGACCACCAACCTCTAACCTATGCTCTAGGGAATCAGAATCACAACGCAAAATTGAAAAGGTGGAAAGCCAGGATCGAGGAGTATAACTACGAACTCGTGTACAAACCTGGTAAGTCAATCGTCGTAGCTGACGCATTGTCCCGACTTGAATCGAACCTCAACCAAACACATACCCTTAGTGATGTGGAGACAGACACAGCTTCGGAAGGAAATTCTGAAACCATAACTGCTGATGAATCAGAAGAGCAGTGCGCCGAAACAGTCCATAGCGCTCAGCAAGACTCTAGTGATTTAATCACCCATGTAGAATCCCCATTAAATGTTTTCAAAAATCAGATAATAATACGGCAGGGTAAGGAATTACACAGTATACAACCTCACCCAGGGGTTACTAGACTTCATGCTACTCTCGAACAAATTACCTTTGAATCCTTAACGGAAACTTTGAAAAGATGTCTTAATCCCAATTGTGTTAACGGTATTAAAATTCCCGAAAATTTTATTCAAGTACTTAATGACGTATACTTAGCTCACTTTATCTCATATAAATTAAGAATCACCCAAAGAATAGTTGAAGATGTTACTAATCCAGAAAGAATTTGTGAAATTATAGAAAGCGAGCATAGGCGAGCTCATCGGAACGATAAGGAAAATAGCTTGCAAATATTAGAAAACTATTATTTTCCCCGTATGAGAAGTCTTGTTCGGACTTACACTAAAAACTGCGAGATATGCAAACTAAATAAATACGATAGACACCCCACTAAGCCAAAGATACAGCCAACACCTGTCTCTACGTACCCCTGCAAAATTCTGCATATCGATATCTTCGAGATTCAGGGGTTCAAGTTCATAAGCTGTATCGACAAGTTTTCAAAGTTCGCTAAGCTGTTTTACATTCAAAACCGCTCAGCTATCCACCTGAGTAGCAAATTAACCAAAGTTCTGCATTATTTCACGGTACCACGTAAAATTGTATCGGATAACGAAAGAGGCTTCCTGACACCCACCATATTGAACTTTATTAGATCTCTAAATATCGAAATTTATTTTACTCCCACTCAAAAACCGAAGTTAACGGCCAGGTCGAAAGATTTCATTCAACGTTAATAGAAATATATCGTTGCGTATCTAGGGAAATAAAAAATCTCAGCCCTAAGGACTTAATTAACCTCGCTGTAGATCGTTACAACAACTCAGTACACTCGGTTATAAAAAAGAAACCGTCTGACATATTTTTTAACAGAGCCGAAGGATTTAATTATCAACAGTTAGCAAATTTCTGACCAGGTAAACCAAGATATTCGTGGACTCATTGAGAGTAATCAAAGGTCCACTAATGATAGACTGAACAAAAATAGGTCAGTTCCAAGAAGGTTGGAAGAAAACCAGAAAGTATTTGTTAGGGACAACCAAATTAAGCCAAAGCATAAACCAATATATAAACAGCACAAGGTTTCCGTTGATAATCGTGTAACATTTTATACAAATTAGGGGAAGAAGTATCATAAATCTCATATGAAGAAAACCGGGTAATCCTTGCACTTACAGGTCACAATATGTATAAAACATATGTGTAGGACCAATATTTTAAGGCGTTACACACATCAGCACAAATGCATAATACCCTCTCCACTATTGTGGTGTGGGTATAAATATATATATAAGAACCACAAAATTAACTTTTTTATATTTATACCCACACCACAATAATGGAGAGGGTATTATGCATTTGTGCTGATGTGTGTAACGCCTTAAAATATTGGTCCTAGACCCACCTTAAAGTATACCGATCGACTCAGAATCACTTTCTGAGTCGAACTAGCGATGTCCGTCCGGCTGGCTGGCTGGCTGTCCTTGTGCGCAAAGTACAGGTCGCAATTTTGGAGATAATTTGCTAAAATTTGGGACATAGGTTCTAATTGGCACAAGGACCAAGCCTATTGAAAATGGGCCTAATCGTAGGACCACGAGGGAAGATAGGGGGAAACTATCAAACCGATTTTAATGAAATTTAGAACATAGATAGATCCATATCTATATGGACACATAAGCTATACAGTTTTTCAAAAATAGGACCACAAGGGGATGTAGGGGGCAATTTCTGCCTCTCACAAACTTTCAAACCGATTTTAATGAAGTTTTTAAACATAGAGAAATCCATATTTATATGGACACATAAGCATGATGTGTTTTTAAGTACTGTGGTGCTGGGTATCATATGGTCGGGCTTGACCGACTATACTTTCTTACTTGTTTTTATTGTTCTTTATATAATAACTTACTTAGTGGGAGAATGGCTAAATTAATAATATAACTAATACTTGCAGAATTATAATTTAAGTTACATTAAATAATGTACTAACTAACATTTAATTATTTAAGATCTTTTTTACTACTCCACATCGCTGGCGCTTATCATGTCTTCAAGTACAATTCCCCAATAGTCCCAGTCAAAACTGGTGACGAATGGATCATAAATGGTTACCTCAATGTCGTACATGTGATAAACTTAGAAAGATTGGAAGAGATGCTTCGCACCACAGCAGATGGGTTTTCATCAATTAAAAGCAGTGAGTTGAACAAAAAAACATTCGAGTTTTATCTGCAAAAAGCCCAAGACCGGATTAATTCAATCAAGGGAATTACAAGAAGTAAAAGGTCAATAGATTGGATTGGTTCAGCATGGAAATGGATTGCAGGAAATCCAAATGCATCAGATTGGAGTCAAGTTTTGGGAAGTCAAGAAAAGCTCATCTCCAATAACGAACATCAATACGTCATAAATAACAAGCTGTTCGAAACGACAAACGAAGTTGTGAAACAAATGAATAATCTGATTAATAATTTTACTAATAAAATTTCCATAAATTTTCCTTATTAACACTAATCTTTTGGATATGGAAGAAATTCACCGTATAGTGTCTGAAGTAGACTCACTACCGTACAACAACGAAATCGAAGCTGTCGAATATGGGAAACCAAGTATATTTTCAAACGGTACATCTTTGTTATACATTCTATCAATACCTAAAGTAAACCCATAACTGAAAGCCGACAACTTGACCTAAGATATAGCACAGTACTTCTCAATCATGAGGATGCTTATGGTATCAAGGATAGCTGCACCAATTGAAGAAACTCGGCGAAGACGAATGCCTGTTAAAAATCCTAAAGGGAATTAACGCAAATTGCACATTTTTGACCAATAAGGAAACTGTAATTGAACAGCTAGGAGATGATTTAATTTTTGTAACAAATTTCAAGGGTGTAATTTCTTCACAACAAAACAATAGAAGTCTAGAGGGTACATATTTGATTAAATTTTTTAATGAAACAATAACGGTCGCGAACAGGAAATTCATAAATGACAGAATGACGAACATACAGGCTCTTCCCCCTTTACTATCCAATATTTACGAAAAGGAGCGAAAACTTGACTTAAATTTCCTGCATGAACTTCAAGAAAAAAATATAGGACACATTGAACATCTGAAATACCACCTGAACCTCTCCCTTTGGTCTCAACTAATGGGTTATTTTTTAGTTGCAATTATTGCAGGCATCGTAGTTGTTTTATGGAAGAAAATATTTGGACCATCAAGGTTACCAAACCTTAATTCTCCTGTAAATGACATTAAAGAATCTGTTGGACCATCGGGACCCTTGGGCGGCCTGACCGTACTTTTTTTATAACAAGGAATAATCCTTGTTTAACTTACATGTGCATTTTTGTTTACGTTGTTGTTTTTATGCCACGCATACATGTACACAAAACACATTTTTCCTTTTGTTTTCCCTATGTAGTAGTAAGATTTGACAACGGCGAGGAATTTTACACAAACAAAATGCCTGTTGTTTTATTGTTGTAGAGGTAACCTATTGGATAGGCCTTGGTACTTATCAAGGCGAATTTTCTGTGGTCGACTTGTGAAAGTTTGAATACAAACTAGTTTTTTATGTAAAAAAGCCTATTTTTTTACTAGCAATATTTTTGACAACCCGACCACAGAAGCAGTGTTGTTGTAAAGTTGAGCTCACCCATTCTACCATGGTTTGCATTATTTAAGTTACATTTTAATAACTTTTTATATTTTTATATTTTGCACCAGTGAAATGTGCATACGAACTGGCTTATCCTCCAACAATAAATTTCAGAGTATTTGTCAAGATATCTCGTGACCCAAGTTATTTTTAACAAAACTTTCTCGTGCAGCTTATAATTAAAATAATCTAATACATTCAGTAACCACCACTACAAGATAAATTTTACTATTTATATGACCGGTAGTGTTGACCGATATATTGGTTAAAGTTTCTATTAGTTTATTGAGAGCAAAATGAAAAAACTAACTGAAACTCTTGTGTACATGTGATTTTGCCTCTCTGTCTAACTAATTAATTCCACTAGACTACGGAACATATATCTGTACTGCTTACTCTTCTGCTTTTTATTAGTCAATGATAACCTAAATAATGGTTAACGCTAACTAGTTAGGCATAACGAAAATATTAGCTAGCACTAACTAGTTATTCATAACGTAAATATTGGTTAATACTAACCTTTATAAAATAATACTTTTTGTTTTTAATATTCATTTTATATTAAAAACATTATAATCGAATTTCATTAACACATTACAGTCAGGAAATTAGATTTCAGAAAAGTACATACCACGTACCATTATTTCTGTGCCTGCTCTATAACATTCCACTTCTTGAATGAGTCTGGAAATGTCGGTAAACGTACGTGTGCCCAATCAATTAATCGTAGATTAATTGTTAACAATTTGTGTGCAAAAAATTAAATACATACTTGAAAAGCCATCAGGATTTTTAATAATAAATTTTGTTCCTTTATTATCACCACCAAATCTTAAACGATTATCCTGACCAAAGCCACCATCCGAATGACCGCTACCTATTGAACGAACACTCCTTTCAAAACACTGCTTCACACATGACCTCTGTTGTTTCCTGAGAATCCACCACCACGTCCTCTGAAGCCACCATCAATCAGTACGCCCTCCTTTACCACTAGAGTTCTGAATACCGCTGTTTGACGGTGCCACTTTTTCTTCAAGAAATTTTTTAACTCTCTACTTTAGTTACAATTTTTATAAGTAAATTAATGGAACACAAGTGGCAAATAATAAATTTAAGCAATTCACAATTTCTACAAGTGTGTGACAAAAATATATTAAATAATTGGCATTATTTAGAAATTGTTACTTGTTTAACTCTATCATATATATGTCAGAGTGGAACAACTAATGTAAAATTGTTGCAAGTCTGGCTGAGTTCCAAAACGTCGGTTGCAAAGCAGCTATCTTTTTTAAGTGCATGCCACAATGCAACCGTGTAGATTTTTACAATGTTATTTGTCCGAAAGTGCACCAAAAAAGTATTTGTTGGGTACATAATAAAAAAACTGTGCATCGGTAAATTTGATGATACATTTTAAACTTGTGTTGCAAAGTATTATGATGTTTTGGAACTCAGCCTCTTTTAGTAAATAATTTTTTTTTTTTTTAGTTTTGGTTATGCCAAGGAGAATTTATAACAGGTAAGTGCAACTCTACAACTACAAAAAGATGACTTGCAAACAGTGTAACTAGATTTTAAAATAACATAGAGCTAAATCATGTTAAAAATATAGCTAAAGAAGAAAATTTAGAGCGTAAAAATAAAGCTACATTTTTTTATAGTTTTCTAATATGTATTAACTTTTAATTATTTCGATATTTTTCATAGATTTAATATTGTTTATGTGGGTATATATTGTATAAGAATATATTTTTGGTAGCTGTGCGGCGAATATAGGTTTTGCGAATACGAGTACGTATAGTCTAGGAATAGGCAAAAAATATCAATATCAAATGTATCGATATTTAAAAAAAAAATAATCGATATATATCGCCAATATTTAAAACAGAGCTGTTAAATTTGGATTACAATTAGTAATCAATTAGATTAAATTTTAAAAATAATTGTATTAATTACATAATTCTCTTTTTAACAATTCCTGATTATTAATTAATTATGATTACAAATAATCAAAAAATAATTAAGATTGGTTAGGATTACGAGAAAATAATCAAAAATAGTCAAAAGTAATCAAAAAAATAATTGACTACTTTCAAGGATTATTTTTGATTATATTCGATTATTTTTTAAAAATTCGGAATGCGCATCATTTTATACAAATTTTTTATTTTTAAAAATTTGCATTTAAAACGTCAAAAAAATTCTGAACAAATAAAACCAAATTAGATAGTTTTTATATACAAAATATAGGTTTATTCACTTCAATAACAAAACAACCGATAACAATTTAAGTACTTACATAATCAACAAGAAAGGGAAAAATACGTGGAAAAAAATTAAGAAAACAAATACATTCAGAATACATTCAATACACAAAAAAAAGTTTTATAATTTACATATATTTACAATTGGCCTTCATTACAACTAATTTTTCAAAAGAAAAATCAGACAATGATTGCCGCCTTGGACTGTTGACGATCCCGGCAAATGAAAACAGTCGTTCAACTGGAGCTGAAGACGTTAAGGGCGTGTTAAAAAAAATAAATGCATCCCTTAATAAATCATATTTTTGGTAAATCTCGTCAGCACTTGCAGTATCATTTAAATAGCTGAAGAACTGATGTTTTATTGCGGACTGTTGGTCAACTTTAATCTGTTCTTGTGGAGAAGGACTTACTTCAATTTCATCATCTGCAAAGTCAAATCTTTAAAGTAAAAAACAAAATAAATGTGCGCATAAGCTCACCATCATCAGTGAAATCAAAAAAATCGGGCATAGTCGACACATTATTAAGTTTCCTTTCAAAATTAAATGTTTTACAATTTTTGGCGTAAAAACTGTAAAGTGTTTCTAAAACTCTGCTGATTATTTTTTCGACAGTTAATTCTGGCAATTCCGGACTTAATCTCAGCAACACCTTGACCCATTTGGTTTTAATGCTTTGAGGAAGCACTGTTGCTGCAATTGCAATATTTGCCTCAGGCTTCAACATGAAATATGGTTGGAACCTTTCTCTTAACCTCTGTTCCAATTTTAAAATAAGAGATGATAACTGTTGCAATTCCTGGGATCTGCTTAGCTTATGCAGCCTATTGCTCAGTGTCACAAGAGTTGGTATTAAAAATCCTGTAATAATATAAATATTAATTTATATTTTAAAGAACAAAAATATAAAAATACCATAATTAATGTTGCTTTCTCCTTGAAGAAAGTCCAGGGCCTTTGCCCTGATTCCTCACTTAATGAGCTCTTTCGTTTACTTCCAGTAGGATTAACGTCCGGATCTTCAGTACTGTCGTCTGCGGAAAAATCGGTTTCGGAAACATAATCAGACATTAAGACCTACAAATAAATTTTATTATTAAAAGTTTACAACAATTATGTTTAATACTCACAATTACAATGGTTCACAAATAATAAAAATGCATAATCATGAAAAATGCATAATCATGAAAAATGCAAACAGGTTATAAATTATCAAATCCAAGGCGAATTAACTAGAGGTGGTGTCGAAACGGCATCTGATTTTGACAGTTCGGGCTTATTTGTTTTGATTTGTTAGTGTTTTGCTAATAATGGTTGACATTTCGAGCTAATGGCACTAACAATGCAATGCAAAAAACCGTATGTTGTTTCTGTTGTTTTTGCATTGTTGTAATTCCGACACCACCTGTAGTTGAATTCGCCTTGATCAAATCGATGAACAATAATAACAAAAAATGAAAACAAACAACAAACATAAAACAGTATTGCCATAATATCGCTGAATTTTTAAAAAATAATCAAAAACAGTCAAAAGTAATCTTCGAAAGTAGTCAAATTATTTTTCGATTACTTTTTATTATTTTTGATTATTTTTTCGTAATTTTTATTAATCTAGATTATTTTTCGATTATCTGTAATCGTAATCAATTAGTAATCGTGCGAATCTGAAAATAATCGTAATATAATTATTACAACACCTTTCAAAAATAAAATAATCTAATTACTAATTATTATGATTAGTAATCATTACTTAACAGCTATAATTTAAAATACCGATATATCGATATTTTAGCCGTTTTTCAAACACTAGGTTTTTTTAATAATTGGCATCACTGCATGCATCATATGTTTTTTAAACTAATATGAAGATCTAAAATAATTGGAATTTATAAGAAGCAGTGCCGGATACAAGAAGCGGATTTACAGGAGAGCACATAAAACAGAGAGTGCTCCTGATGTCCGTATCTGATGATTACTGGTTTGAATTAAACAATCAAAAACATTTCTATTTAAAGATGGTATTTTTGGGGTGCAATTCAAATTTCTATTTAAATTTTTCGTTATTTTCGTTTTTTAAATTTCATATGGTTTTTTGCATTCTTCACTTTTGTTTTTGTTATAATTGGATTTTTGTTTTTATTGAATTTTTTGTTTCGTTTGAATTTTTTGTTCTTATTAATTTTTGGAAATAAAATGAAAAAATAAAAAGTAACAAATACATATAATCAGGGTTGTCATAGAAACCAATATTGTCAGAATTGGTTTTAAAACCGACAAGAAAAAATGTGTTGGTGTCATAGAAACCAACGTTATTGGTTTTATGTTCGAACTAAAATTAGTGTCGGTTTTAGGTGTCACAGAAACCAATGTTATCGGTTTTTTAGTGGAAATAAACCAAGCAGCTTACAGCTCTTGTTTTTTTTTTATTGGAAATAAATATAGTTGCTAAAAACTTAATTTTTATTTAACAGTTAGATTTTTTCCCCAGATAGAAGTAAATAAAATTGATAAATTGGTAAAATAGTATTTTTCGCATGTTTCCGGTAGTCTCCGGCAGCGGGCTGCTGCAAATTTGCAAAAGTCTTCTTCTCACTTTTTCTGCTAACAACAAATATGCAACAACAGCAGTGGTCACTTTACTTATTTATAACGTTAAACAACAAATTTGTTTATATTTTTAATAAATTCGCTTTATAATTACATATTTTTACAAAACAATAAAATTACACAAATTAAAACAGCAAATGCAATGCAAGATCATCTTTCAATAACAAAAATGCTACAACTGCTGATGCCATTTTATTTTCTTTATAAGCACTTATCACCTTTTAATTATTTGATATCAATTATTTTCACAAAAAACACTATTTTGTAAATTTTCTGCAAAAACGTAAAAGAAAAAATAATAAAAATGTAAACAACAGCTTTCTCGATATTGGTTTTATTTACATTCGAAATTAACAAAACCAACTTGGTTTCGTGACACCAAATGAAACCAATATTGGTTTTCAAAACCGACAATTAGCAAAACCAATTTTGGTTTCTATGACAACCCTGAATATGTTTGTTCATAAATATGTATGTACAAAGGTATATTAAATTTTTTAATTTGGTAATAGTTTCAGCAAAATACGTTCGATATATCGATATTTTTGAAATAATTAATATCGATACTCTTAAAAAATATCGGTTCAATATATATCGATATATTTATTCAATTTGCCCATCCCTAGTATAATCCAGGGTGAAATAAACAGGTGGCAGCACTACACCAGATGACGATTTCTTCCTCTTGCATTGCTTGTCTAAGTTTATGTCAAAGTTTTGTTTATGTTTACAAAAAGTCTACGTTTTGTGCTGTAATTATTGTATTGCATTAGTTTTTGATTATTTGAATGAAAATTATTTAGATAGTAACCAAGTGAATTAAATATTGGCAAACAATTTATTTATTTCATCGCGTGCGGCTCAAAATTAGAGTTTTGTTTAAAATAATTGTTGACGCATATGGAGACTAAAGCTTCGTAATTTGCCGCAATTTTAGCTTTTAATGCCATCTCTAAAATTTTTAAATTTTGCATTTTCTGAGGAATTTTAGCGATCGAGATTTAGCTTTAGCTAAGCGAATTACAGTTACCCTACCAGAACAGTGACAGTCATTTGACCTATCATATGACTGGCATTGCTGTCGCGAATATCCATCATCGCGTAGAACAAAGTTTCTATCATTTTCTTAAGGCCAACGTGAAAAAACTGATGGAAACTTTTGTATACGTGTGATTTTGCATCCCTCTTTAACCTTTGAAATTTGTGGTTGATAAAATATATAGCTGAGCTGTTTACTCTTATACTCTGTAAACATCAGTACTGATGTATAAACCGGGCACAGCTGCCTAGTCAGTACTGATGCATACAACGGGCACAGCTGACTAGTCAGTACTAATGAATGTATTCGTCACTGTTGACGTGCTGTTTAGCTTAAATAAAACACTATTCATTTCATTCAATTCTCATATTTTTGGCTTTATTTAAAATAAAAATCTAAATTTTAAAAAAAACATAATATTTTATCACAGACCATTTCAAAAGGATCAATATGTTATATTTGAATTAGTTTTACGACATTTACCTGATGTATATCTGTGGCATTTTGATAAATCATCATAAGTCGAGATAAGATAGCAAAAAGCTTTAAAAAAAGTTTTATAAAACAGGGACCGTAACCACGGTTTATTCCACCATGACCGTAACAGAATTTTCCGAAGAAGGTGAATCTTGATGTCGTTTAAGCAAACGGGATGATTGGCGGAAATTATGATTTTTCATACAATGATCTAAGATTTGCTCTACAAATCACTGTTCGACCGATGACAATTTTTGATAAGTAACTCCAAAATAGAAGGCTTTAAAGCATACATGCCTATAATTGAAGATGTTGGGCAGGCCAGGGCTGTTAATCTAGCCAAATAAAAATTTAATTACATTGAAGATGTATTTTTAACATCTTCAAGTATATGGCGATAGGCTTCTTGTAGTGCTGGCACACTTTTTAAAATTTAAATAAAGTAGAACCACCTTCTACTTGAGCTTGTACCAATGTTGGGGGAGTTACTTCACAATACCCACGGTCAAAGTAATGTGCACGGAATGCTTGCATTACAACGGTAGGCATTTTTAAAATTTTCGAAGTGTTTTCGCCTCTAATCATAATATAACATCTGGTTGAGCCTCTTTATTGAGAATACGTTCAGCACCCTCAGCAGGAGCCAAACCAATTAATTCCCAGTAATCTACATGCAATTCATGTCCACCTGGTGCCTTAAACAAAAAAATTAGTTTCTGCAATATTGTTCACGAAACAAAACTTACCACTTTGCCTTCTGGCACAGGTTTTAGTGTATCAAACAATTGTACCAAACATTGTAAAAATCCGTAATGTTGTAAAAATTAAACTTTTGCCTTGACGTCTTAAACGATGTACCCAGCCATAGATTTTAACGTTTCTGTCAATTTTCGACCACTTCAAATATGCGAATTTTCTTGGCAGCTGACCAACTGGGATCTTCGGATGAGACCTCCTTTTGGCTTCATCCAAATTTTGTTTACGCTTTTCCGCATCTTCAGCTTCGCGTTTTTCTTTATCGGCATTTATCGGGCTCCGGGCATGTCTCATGGCTTGCAAAATTAATAAAATATTTTGCAGTATTAAATTTAAACAATTAACAACTATTAGCCAGCAAAGCGTTTGACAAAAGTTTATAAAAAAATTGGCATTTTTTGTGGCGTTTTTAGTTGTTCTACTCTAACATATGTGTTAAAGTGGTACAACTAATGTAAAATTGTTGCAAGTGTGTTAGTAAAAAATTTTTTTTTTTTAGTTTTGGTCATCCATTTCTTGTAGGGTAATGTAAAATTAATGGCATTATTTTTCAATTTTATTGTAGTGTAGTGTATTTGTTGCCGTAGTGCTGCCACCTGTATTTCCTTTTTTTAAGCTTCGTAATTTGCCGCAATTTTAGCTTTTAATGCCATCTCTAAAATTTTTAAATTTTGCATTTTCTGAGGAATTTTAGCGATCGAGATTTAGCTTTAGCTTAGCGAATTACAGAATACGGCTGCAGATCTTGCAACATTTTCGTTAAAATTGCCAAAAAATATCTTGTATCTTGTAACTCATTTTCATTTGGCAGATGTGTAAAGTTAATGTAAAATTAATGGCATTATTTTTCAATTTTATTGTAGTGTAGTGTATTTGTTGCCGTAGTGCTGCCACCTGTATTTCCTTTTTTTATAAATTCTCCACCGCGGTCACCTTGTTATAGGTATATGAATTCTCCTTGATTATTTTATTCCACCTTTATTCTTTACAAGTAAAATTTACTCGTGCTGCTTCTATTGTGAATAATTCTAATTATAACAATATACAATTTGTTTACAAGTTTCCTATGAGCGTATTTCAACAAGAATAAACAGAGACAAAGTTGTGAATTTATAAGTTAAACATGTTTTCTTATAACTTACCCAATGGCTTAAATACCAAAACCTATGTAACGCCGGACGGTCAAATAAAATTTGATCCACCTGTCTACGAACAACGCTATACGACAGCCATTCGTATTATAGAAGACCAATGCTGGAAACAACCATTAAAAAAGGTACTTATTTAAGCACGGTTTCCATTGTGATATAAAAAAACTAAGTATTTTGAAATTCTTTGTACCAATCCATATGCATGTATGTATGTATATAAATTATGCTTAGATTGTGGATTTTGGGTGTGCAGAATTACGTCTTCTCTCCTTGCTACGTCGTATACCTCATGTGGAACACATTTTAGAGGTAAGTGGATTATTATTTATTTAATTCGAAAATAAATTATTATACCGTATAATTACTGTATAATTTATACATACATATTTTTTTTTTTTTTATTTATTCCATTCTTTCAATACAAAGAAAGCCTAAAAGGCCAATTATACATGTATTGCTGTTAACATCTATCCATGATTTACAAATACAACATATTTACATAGTTGAAATAACTACATATGTATGTACATACATACATAGGTACGGTGAACAATACATGCTTCTACAACATTGCGAGGGTATTCCCCTTCATTGTTTTATTCACATTTTTTCGATTGTCCAAAAGATAACGAAAAAAGTAATCCCGTATACATAACACTGTTGGGATCTGACAATTCTTAAATTGTACCATCTTAATAGCAAAATTGTACCAAATTGACATTAATTGTTCCAAACTTTCGCTATATAAAAAAGCTTACATAGTACAGTATTCCACGGATAATTACCTCGCCAAAAATGCCAATATTTTTGGGTAATTATGCGGGGTAAGCATTTAAACGAATACGCTTAAATACCTCGTTGAGGTAATTATAAGAATACGTTTAACTACCTCATTGAGGTAATTAAGCGAATACGTTTAAATACCACAGTGAAGGTAATTAAACGTATTTATTTACAAGATACCTTAACTTTGATGTATGAAAAAAAGTTGACAGGAATTTTTACATGTATCAGCTAAATCTAAAGAGATAACAATAAAAAGGAATGGGATTGCTGTATTTTTAACTGTAATGCTTTTTGAGAAGTTTTGTCAAATCCTACTAACAAAAGCGTACTCATACATATTTACAAACTTATGATCAGGGAAACCGTAAATACGGAATTGCATGGTTTTTCTTCTGCGACCAATGAAGACTGCAACAATATATTTATCCGTTTAGAGCTTGTTATGAATTTTGGTATTGATCTGTTTGTGAATAATTTGCATATTTTAGCTATTGCTGCATTTTTATTGCATATATCACGTTTTTAAAGCATATTTTTATACATGGTCAGCAAATATAAAAAATTCCTTAAAATTCTGGTTAACAGATGAATTTTCTGTTGCTTTAATTTTGCCATCTACATTTAATTTCACTCTACAATTGTAAGTCAAAGAAAGTTTTTGTAAAGATAAATGTTTTTCAACACTTTTAATTTTTATTTATATGCAAAAATTAAGAAAAAAGCCATTATATAAATGTTTGTCCGTCCATCTGGCTGGTCGTCTGTCCATGTTAACCTTGTGCGGAAAGTAAAAGTAGCCGTTATTAGATAATTTGATAAAATTTTGTAAATAAGTTTTAATTGTCATAAGAACGAAACCTATGTAAATTGTGAGAATCGGTCTATAATATCACATAGTATTAAGATTAAATTTGGCCCAAAATATCTTACTGCAAATTAACTATTGTTGAATCGGTGCAGATTTAAACATACAGCTTTCATTCAAATTTTAATCCCTAAAATATTCAAGCTATTTTATCCTTTTAAATGTTTATGTTATTTAAAATTTAGCGACCTTTCCTTATTTCCCTTTAAGACAAAATATCTCACATATTTGGTGTTTCTAGATATTAGTCAGCACCTCATAACGTAACTTTATTTTGGTGAGCACAGAATACATTTTATTTTAATGCAAATATGAAATTGTGGAAAATTTTGCTTTCAAATAAGCCATATTTTGTTACAATTGTGTTACTTGCTGTGTTGTTGTCAAATAGTACTGAGGCAATTAAACGAGTGAAATTTAGGTGTAATTTTGTTTTTGGATTTTATTTTTTAAGGCAATTACCCGAATTGGGTAATTAAGCGTAAGGCAATTAAACGTGGATTTTTGTTTCAAAAATGGAAGAAAAAAAACGGGGATTTAAAACTCAAGGTAAATAACCGAGAGAGGCATTTAAGCGTGGGGTAATTAACCGGGTTATACTGTAATTCAAAACACATTTTAATTCAATAAAAATTAAGCCAAAAGAATTGAAAGAGTAAAGCCGGCAAAGCCCGACTATTTGATACCCTACAACACATATATAAAGAAAAATTTTCGAAAGTGTTCTCTATTGGACCCGCCAGAATAAAATCTTTATCTATATGAGATTTGTTTGTCCTTAAGTGATATTAGGAAGGGCGCTTATATGGGACCTATTGGTAATTTTAGACCTACCATCACATAATTTTTCATAACATAGTACCTAGCTGTCGTAGGCATTTTGTATGTCAAAATGTATAAGGCATTAAAAGCTTTTTCCGGGAGTAGTATTTTCATAGGATTTATCGTCAAATATGGAACGATTCCAATAAAATTTGGTAAGATGATTTAGATTGCAATTATATAAGTTTGGCCTAAATTTAATCTTAATATCACTATCCCGGAAAGAAGTTTGAATGTGGGCTATGTGAAATTGTGAACCGATTCTCGCCATTTGTAGTAGGCTTCGCACTTATGAATTGAAACCAATGCACAAAATTTCATAAAACAGAAAACATCCTGGCTGACAGCCACCCATACTGAGGGACATCGTTAAATCGACTCAGAAAGTGATATTGAGTCGATCGGTATACAAAAAGGTTGGTCTAGGACCAATATTTTTAGTTTTACACACATCAGCACAAACGCATAATACCCTCTCCACTATTGTGTTGTGGGTATACAAAATAAAGAAGCAAAATATTTCTCTTTTTTGTTAAAGGCAGATAAAAGTGTAGACAGTGTCACCAAAACAATCGACAAAAGTGGCGATTTGGAGACACTTGATCCCAGGCTTCCTACTGGGATATACTTATGTATGTATGTACTTAATATGTAAGGATAACATCATGAACACTTATTGATAATGCAATATTCGGTAGTTCTGGCCAGGGCTTGAGCTATTTTAGTACAAGTTTTATTGTTGAAAAAAGTGAGTTAATCCACCTGAAAGAAATGATTAAACTTCGTGGGTTTTTTTTTCTTTAATTCTACAAAAAAAGGATGAATTGTACCAGTGAACCAATAAAGTTTTGATTGTACCACAAATCCCATCAGTGATACATAATACAGGTCGTTGAAAAAAATTCAATCAATGCAAAAATATTAGTGGGTCCAAAATGTATTTACAAAGTGACCTCAGTACTACAACAATGAAACAATAAAAACAACCACAGGCATTTTGTTGCTAGAATTGAGACGGCAAATGTCAAAATGCCTTATTAAAAAAAGTAAATAAACAAAAAAAAAAAAAAAATGACGACAAACGTCACACACGAAGAAAATCACTGCAAACAGCTGCGCTTGTGAGGTCACTATTAGTACATTCTGAGTGGGCCTGTTCGGAAATGCATCACTGCGCTGCATCAGTGATTTCAAATGCTTCAATATATATTAGTGATGTAGATGCGAACCAAAAAATCATCAAATACTCTACAAAAATAATAGTCACACAATAAAAAAAAATTGAAATTATTTTTTAACGGCATTAAAAAAATTTTGCTCTTCTGATGCAGCGCAGTGATGCATTTCCGAACAGGCCCAGTTTTGGGATAATTGATGTTGAAGTTTAATCGAATCACAAATAAGTTAATTTAGTTTTATTGAAGCAAAAAAAAAAAAAAACAAAAATGTGTCTATTTATAATACAGTAGTTTTGAGTTAACTGCCTATTGTTTAAGTGCACTTTTGACTTAACTGCACAAAATGAATAATTTTTGTCATTATTCTTTCAAATCCCATACAAATTTCGTTTTTAAGTGCACTTTCCATACCTGCACATTTTAGATAAATGCCCAAAATTTTTGGCATTTTAAAATTATTTTCATACAAAAAATCAAAGTTACTTAACTGCCCAAAAACATATTTTCTGTAATTATTCTTCAAAATGCTTGTTTACGTGCCTTTTGTGGACCTGCATATTAATCATATTTTTGGGCAGCTTTAAAATATATTCATATAAAACGTCAGTTAGCTGCACACTTGAAAAATATATGGTGGCCATTTTTTCCTATAAATATGTATCCAATTTTTTAAAATTTTAATAATATCAATTTATAAATAAAAACGTTTTTTTTTTTTCAATCAAAAAAACCCATTAAATTTTTTTAACGAAAGCATAACTATTTATTAAATAGTTTAAACTCTTGAACAACAATTATATAAAAAAAGACACTCAAAAAGTAAACCGTCAAAGGAAATATTTACACTTAATGACATTTCATATACGAAATGACACCATTTGCATTTATATAGCAAACACCACAAACAAAGCATTTGGACATAGTATCATGTTCCAATGTATAATGTTTAAATATCTTAGTTTATATTTAACTTAAAAAAACTACTCATTGATTAAGTTAGTAGGATTTTCTTTAAACAAATTAGCGGAGTTCAGTATCAGGCTTACAAAAGTGCAAATGCAAAATATCGTTGCAATTTAAAGAAATCTAACGGAAACTCTGTGTATACTGAAATCCGCTATTGGTATTTAAAGCAATTTTCACCACATACATAGTGTGCAAATATCGTATAGAATTTCAGAAAATATTTGTTTCTTGAATTAATTTTCTGATTTCAAAATTTTTTATTTAATTACGGTCAGTTTCAGCTATATTACTATATTTTACCTTTTATAGTGATTGTTAAGCATAACTGAACTTGGTGAAATTGGCCGTTAATTTATAAACTAAAAACAAATTTTTGGTTTAAGAGAACGTGAACTCATTTCCTTTAATCTATTACCAAACAGTCGTAGGCGTATTTTTAATTCGCCAAACACAATAAGGGTGATTACATTTATTAAAAAAACAAGTTTCATATAAAATGTAATGTTCTGTTTGTAAAACAAAATTAAAAAAGTTTTACAAATGTAAATCTAAGTCTACACGATATGTTGAATCAGCAAATTTATGTATTTTAGTAATATTTATTTATTTAGCAAAATTCGCTATTTAAAAAAAAAATTAAGTTTACAATTACATTTTTTTTACAATTTTTATACGAAATGTAAAATTTTTCTTTAACATATGCTATAATTTGACTCTTAGGGTCATTATTACAACTTGACGTTAGCTGCTATCCGTCAGATAACAGATGCTTTTTGACAGATAACACATTACTATCTATCAACTTAATCCTAACTTTAGCTAACTTCAAGTTGTAATAATGGCCCTAAAAGACATGAAAATTATTTTAAATTTTTATTTTTAACGGAATTGAGTTAAATATTTTAAGACCATTATATAATAAAAGATTTTGATAGAAATTTGTTGTACTAAAGTTTAATCTGAAATCGTCGTTATTACGTAGATAATATGGTTGCACATCCGCTACATATACCAATTGATTTCGCAAATAGTTGGATAACATTCCATTTTTTATTTTGGTTGACTGATAGCCATTGCAACTTATACAACATGTATGCCTCTCATGCCTTTATGATGAAAAATTTGCAACATACATATGACTGGCATTTGTTAACGATGTCAGCAAACGTTTGTTCACAATTATAGCATATCGTCGGACACCATATTTCTAAAATTTTATAGATATGTTGACAAGTATGTTATTTGTTGAAAGTCGTATGCAAGCTTTCCAGTATACGGCAAATTTGGTAGCAAATAAAGTATATTAAAATTGGTATTTTTTCAATTACATGCTTGTATAATTTTGTACAGAACCCCGGAACTCATCAAGATTTGTAACTCATCGGCAAACAAAAAGCAAAAAATTGCATTTAGAATTGCTTTGAAAATAAAAATGTTTGCCACCGAACTTTGTTTTAGAGTAATAGACCATAAAAGTTTATAAATTCTTAACCAATATATCTTGAAGAATAAATTAGATCTCAGCAATATGGGTATCGCAGAGGATTGTTTCCAAATACCTTTCACATGGTATATAAAACATTCCAAATTATTAACCCATTGAAAAAAATTTTATTTACTAATGTATTTTATCAAAATGGCTCTAATCTCGAAATTTTGTCGATAAAAAGGTTTTCATATAATACAATGCATGGAACGGTAGCGTATAAAGTTCTAAAGTTATTCACCCCTATTCTGCGTTTCGATTCGGATCGAAATTTTCTCCGTTTTTGGCAACTTTGGTGTTTTGTGCCAATGTTCAGTAACTCCCGCGTTGAGAAACTTTTCGATTGAAGTGTGAGAAATGAAACAAAAATACCATAAGTTGAAACAAACCTGTTTTTCTCACTTAACTGTTACTGAAACATTTTTGGCGAGTAATTTCCTTACGTTACAGCTATTACACACCAAAAATGATACAGTAGCAGTTTAGTGAGAAAAACATGTTTGTTTCAATTTATGGTATTTTTGTTTCAGTTCTCACATTTCAATCGAAAAGTTTTTCAACGCGGGAGTTACAGAATATGGGCACAGAATACCAATGTTGCCAAAAACGGAGAAAATTTCGATCCGAATCGAAACGCAGAATAGGGGTCATTAAAGTTAAAAGTTAATATTCTATTTCAAATATTTAATTAAGGGTTCTTTCTTTATTTTTCCTAACTTTACTTTTTTCACAGTGTAAAGTAATGGATATCAAACTGTTAAGCTTCCCACTTCTAATTATTGTATAATAAACAGAACGAAAAGATCTCACCGAGTTTCTTTAAATGTTAGTCCACCGCAGTGAACGCGTTTCTAATTTGTGTAATGTGATCGAAATTATATTGAGATTTCATTGACCCATTCCAGTTGTCAATAATTTTCGTATGATAATTAGACAATTGCTGCAAATGATAGTGTAGGAATGCTTTAAATGGACTTGAGCATTTTCATAAATTGTTTTTGTGGCGGCTCAATACTTCACAGCGGGTTGAAGCATAGGTTAACTAAGGATTAATTAAGGGAAGCCAAATTATTAACGATATTTAAATTGGCAAAAGTGCTGTTTACTGGGGGCATACGAAAAAAAAAAATATAAAAAAATGTTAAGACCGGCTTCGCTAACTAAAGCTTCTCTGCATAGCCGGCCTTCGGCCGGCTGCAACCAGCTTCGCGAACTAAAGCTTTTCTGCACCTAAAATATACTTAAATAAACCTAGAGAGGAAAATAATATGCGAATACAAAAACAAAATACATATTTGCAATCGTGAGCAAATTACCTTTAATTTGAGTACCCAAACATATCACGGGCCTCAGGCCCCTTTAATTTTAATTTTGTTTTTTTTTATTTTTATTGAGAATCGAGTGGCATATTTTTTTTCGTACGCCCCGTAAACTGCACTTCAGCCTTTATATTTTTTTTGGAATAACTAAACATTATTTAGTAAAAAAAAAATTAGTTTTGGAAAAAAAATTTATAAAAAAAATTTTTTTTAAATATTCAAAAAAGATTATAAAAACTTTCAGGGGTGTTCTGAAAATCGAAAACGTAAAACAGAAGAATTTGGATGTTGTATTAAATACACTTTTAATCTAATTTCTATAGATTTTGTTATAAAATTATGTTTAATAGAGAAGTATTTTTATAATATTTGCTATAAAATTCTTTTATTACAGATCTTATTAAAAAACGACTTCAAAAATTCTTGCGTTTTACTTTAATGTTGTCGGGTTTGACCAGATACACCCAAAATTCCTTAAAACTTCTTCTACCTCGATTATTAGTTTACATCACCCACATTTTTAACACCATTATTAGCACTAAGCACACTGGTTTAAGAGCTGTGGCTAACTTTTTGTTATAAATACGGCTGAAAATGTTCACCAGAGCCAAAAAACCTGTATGAAAGAAAGTAGAAAAAAAATTCATATCACAAAAACTATAGAACTTGGGAACATGATTTTAAAAACGTATTTTTATTTTTTCTCGCTTTATATATTGGCTGTAAACATTTCCTCTCAAGTCTATTATTCCCGGTAATTCTGCGGCTTATAGCAAAGGATTTGTTCATACAAATATGGGACCGGGAACAATCGACGCAGTATTTTTTTCTGATAAAAATGATGCAAAAAACGTATTTTCGATTTTTTTGTCAGTTACAACTTCTTTAATTCATGCGACGATATATTATGTCCTGTGGTTCCTAGTAGGAACAAAGGGCCGCTAATTCATGCGACGATATGCAAATAAAAAAATTTTTGAAAATAAAAGAAAATTTTTTTTTACTATTATAAATTGTCCAAAAATATTTATTTTTTCCAACTTCTATGGCTTGTATATATTAATCTCCAATGACCTCTAGCGCGAGACTTATATCAAATTAAAGCTTAAAGTTTCAGCTTACGATTTTCAGCTGCTCATTTTTCCACTAAGCAGTTCCGGTATAAAAAACTGAAAAAAGTTAGGAAAAATTTCCTTCACAAGCATGTTATTGCGCATGCAATAACAGCTTTTTTATTTGGTTGTTTGCAATGTTGTTTTGTTGTAAAAAAACAAACAAAAGACAAACTCAAGTTTAAAAATATGTACTTTATAATTAAATAATATCGAAATTATTTCACTTAGTAGATGCTTTTTAAAAACTGTCTCTGGGAGAAGGTGTGAAGGAGACTTCACACCAGCCTTTCTACCTAGCTACCTGCTTTAGTGCTGGTTTACACTCTTCAAGTTTAAGCAGTCGAGTCTTGAGCTCTTAGCCTCTCTCCTAAGAGAATAAATGGCATTCTCTTTTCCTTCTCTCCTATAAGCTCAAGACTTGAAGAGTCAAACTTGACGTGTGTGAACCGGCACTTACTATCTGCAACATGTTAATTAATTTAAGCTGCCGTTTTCTCAATTTTTTTTTTAAACGCATAATTTCCCGTGGAGGTGGCGTGGCAATATATGTTAGAGAAGAAGTTTTTAGCAAAATATGTAGTAAGTCGGAACAAGGTGATGGAATTGAGTATATTTTTATAGAAATTACGTCTTTTGGCAGTAAGGTTATAGTGGGTTGTGTTTACAGACCTAATGGTCGAGTTGATAACCAACACTTCTTAGAAACTATTGAGGATATTGCACTATGATAATGTAATCATCTGTGGTGATTTCAGCTTAAATTTGATCTCTGAAAGTTATTTGGTAGACGCTATTTATCTTTATCCGACGAATACCTCAGTACCTACGTATTACCACACCTCATCAAATTCACTACTAGACGTTATTTTTTTCAGCAGTGAGAATAAAGTCTTATTGTATGCCCAGCTAACAATGCCGTGTTTCTCCAAACATGATTTAATATTTCTGGCTTTTGACTTTAAGCTTTAAGAGATTTCAACTCATACTTATTATGACTTCAAACATATGTATTATGCTGTTGTTGCCTCTGAGTTATCTCTCATTGAGTGGGAATCTATATATTTTATGCTTACTGTTGAAAATCAACTGGAATTGTTGGAAAAAGCTTAAATCGTGTTTTAAATGCAACTGTGCCCTTTAAAACAGTATCGACTTCGAGCAGAAAGAAACCATAGTTTAATGCGGAAATAAAAAGAGATAAATTGTTTGCCTCTTTGAGGCGTTTTAAAACAAGTAATTTACATGAAGAATATTGTAATGCAAGAAGGCTGGCAAATCGCAAAATAAAAAGCGCCAAGAGTACTTTTTACGTTAGTGTCTTCAGTTCTTCCCACCAGTAGAATCAGGAGTTGACGTTGAAGCCTTAAATTATATGTTCGTCATGTTTCCACCCGTACCTGTGTATGATAATTTCTACGACTGGAACAGTTATACCCCTACACCATCATGTGAATTTAGTTTTGATTGTGTTACTAAAGTCGACGTGTTATCAGGTTGTCTTAATATCAAATCCAATGAATCCTGCCCTTGATAATTCCATATATAACTTTTATATTTAATAATATAATTACAAAGAACACGTTCCCTGAGAACTGGAAGTATGTGAAAATAATACCTATACCTAAATCTAATGGTGATTTTCGTCCGATTGCAATTCTTCCATACCTATCTAAAGTTTTTGAAAAACTGGTATATAAGCAGATTTAGAAACATATCAATAATAATAACTAAATAATTGAACCGCAATCTGGGTTTTGACCTAGACATAGTTGTGTAAGTGCACTTATTGATGTTTCTGAGGACATGCGTAAAAGTATTGATAGTGCTCATGTTTCGCTGCTTGTCCTTTTGGATCATGCAAAAGCCTTCGATATGGGCGTTAATGGTATACTCTGCAAACAACTTAATAAAATGTTTAATTTCTCTACTGCTTCTGTACGTCAAACTACCTCATACCTCACAGATAGAAGACAGTCAGTATTTGCCAATAACATTAGATCTCTATCATAAAATGTAACAAAAGTTGTTCCATAAGGTTCCAAGGTTATTTAATACAATTTCTAAAATGGATTTAAATGTGGTAGCGAGCGGACAACCAACATATTGGCCTAGTGATCATCAAAAAATTCCAGATGTCATCGATTTCGGCGTGGTTAAAAACATCCCCATTGAAACGATTCATGTTGAAGCTTCCCTAGAATTATCTTCCGACCACACACCTACAATTGTTACTATAATGAACCCCAATAGAGTTGTATCTCCGACTGGTTACTTAGCGACGTCTGCTACACAAATTAATTGGTTAAAATATCTCAGTACCCATTGCACAGAAAAAAGTCCGCTTAGCACACATGTAAAAACTATGATAACAAAAAATGTAGTAAAATATTTAAAACGGCTTGAACAACATCCAAATCCACTAGCTCGAAATATTTTAAATCATGGCGGCCACACTCGCTTAAGATGAGCGATAAACACCTATATATGTGAACAGAACCCGTGATGAAGAAAATTTTTGTCTGGCACTTGGCAGGACATATATAAAGTATTAGAATAAGATTTGATTAATTATTGTTAGTTCATATTTAATACATGAAGATTTAATAAATAAATAATGATAAAAAAAAAAAAAAACAAGGTTCCATACGTGCACCATTACTTTTCACTATGTATATAAACGACTTAGCAAACCAATTATTATATTGCAACGTTAATAACTATGCTGACGATGGGCAAATATACATACATAAGCTCTCATGAGAAATATATATATGATTGTGTAACTTAGGTTTTGATCTTACACGTGTACGTGTACTGCAAGTCAAAGTGCTTAGTTATAAAAAGTAAATCGTCAAGAACTAAGTTTTTACCAGAAGTCGCATTAAACGGTCTAAGAATTGAAATTTTTAAGAATAATTTTTATGCTATATTTAACCATTTAAAAGCTAATGCATTAAAAAAGTTAGAGTGCTACATTCGGACGTTCCGAATCTTTGACACCCTCCACCGACAGTTAGAATATATGAGAGCTATAAATTATTAAATAATCTTTATAAAACGGACGTCAGTATTAAAATTGGTTCCGGTTCAAATTAATTGTACGATAATCAGAAAGTGTTATGCTTTTATTTCTAGCAATTTGAACTAACTTGAATAACATATCATGATTCGTAACAGTTTATGCCGAAATAAGGGACATTTATATTATCCCATGGCAGCCATGTCATTTATCAAGTTTTCCCTTTTTTTTGCAAGTTTTTTGAGACGTAAAAAAGTTTTATATTTAAATAAAGTTTTTTAAAAATATATAATTTAAAATTTGCAGTATATTGGATACAAATATTAAGAACCACATCGGTGAATTAAGTTTGATTTAAGTATTTAGTGAAGAACAGAATTTTGTATTTAAAACGATTGTAAACATAAATGTGTTTTAATATCAATCCTGAAAATTGGCCATAAGTGATGTTTTCATGTTATTAAATGGTCTTATATTTTCTCTGTTCTTTATTATTTTAATTGTTTTAACTTCTTCGTAAAGATCCCAAATTTTTTTTTAGATTCTGAAATATCTTAAGCACTAGATTCATATAAGTTGTCTGAAGTTAATGTAATAGACCTTGGAGTTTATTCTTTAAAGCTTTATGTTGCACTTTTTAATGGTCTATTAAAAAGTTCGATTTTGATAACGACTTTCTTAAACACGTCAAAGATCTTGCACCTTTTATGTTATAAGAGGTAACCAATTGAGTATTTCTCAACTATGTGCTATTGTGGCAAATTTAGTCTATATGAGTGATATTGAAGAAGTTAATAATGAATAGCTTAAGCTCTAATTTTTAGGAACATAATTAATAGAAAGAGCAAAATATAAAATATTAAAAGTTTTCGCGAGAGCGTATTCAAAATAAAAACATTTTTAGATTTATTTTATTTATTTATTTATTTATTTATTTAATTAATCAATACAAAGAAAGCCCTTAAGGCCAATTATATTTTTATATATATTTTTAAATAAAATATATATAATTATTTAACAGTAATATAAAAAGCCTTACCTGTTTTTGTTTTTTCTTTTAAAAATGTTGGCACTTTTGTAAAAAAAAAAGTTTTTTTTTCAGAAATAAGAGGTTTTTTTAAAAAAATAATTTATGGACTGATCATCACGAAATCCTGTATAGTGATTTCCTGTATAAAATATCTAAATGAAACAAATTTCAATACAGTAGTGAAATTTGTTATAGCGCTTAAAGTGCTTTTCAGAAAGCCGCTTAATATGGGATCTAAGGTAAATATGGACCGGACCGATAATCAGAAAATTGCATGGTATTATTTCTAGCCATATGAACCAAAATTGGACCAAATTTTACAATATCTATAGCTGCTACGGTTTAAGGTGACACCAAGATTGAACTTTTGTTTTAAGTTTTTCCAAAGTTAGCGTTTTTTTGAACAGACGGACATGGCTTAATCTACTTAGAATTACTCAAGAAACCAGGGGTATTAGATGCATAATAAAAAAGTTTCACAGGGAATGACAACCTTAGTATACCCTCATTCCTCATTCCCTTTTTTAGGGTAATTTTGGGCCGCAAAAGGTAGCAAGGTAATTTTATTTAAAAAACGGTAATTTAAAGAAATTTGGATTTTTAGTATACATATACATGCTTACATATGTATGAATGTTTAATAATTTAAACGTTTGCGAGGTGTTTTTAAATTTAAAAATAGATCAATTTTATAACAAAAAATTAAGAACATAATGTTTTTGCAAATGTTTTCGTAACAGTGGGGGTATTCACCTCACAAGTTGCACCCTTGCGAAAAAGCAAAAGTGCAAAAATATAACAACAACCTCACAGACAATTAATTGTGCGTAAATAATTGTCTTTGTGGTTGTTGTTATGTTTTTGCACTTTTGCTTTTTTGCAAGGGTGCAACTTGCGACGTGAATACCCTTAGTGATAAGTCCAATTAAGAAAACTTCAATTATGCTTGTATAGTTATTATTAATTTTAAATTAATCGTTTTGTTTGTTTTAAAATCAACAATATTTAAACATACTAACATATTACATAGATGTGAGCTAATAAATTTTACCATAGTTTTCGTATTATTTTAAGTACGGATCTGGGATTAAATGTGGCTAAAGTTAAGTGTTTGGCACTTGAATAATCCGTATTTGAATCAAGCATTCTGTAATGATTTAAGAAAATCTGTACTTACCATACCATTGACGCAACTTTGCCTTGGTTAAGTACGGATGGATTGATTTTTCTTGTGACTGTAACAATTCAAAAATTATTATAGTACATAACTTTTTTTTTTTTTTTTTTTAAAAGATTTTGTTATTCGTGCTTAATTCCCAGTTTTTATCCTTGATAAAAACACTTGAAATTAATTGTTGATGGGATAAGCTATTCCTATGCGCATTTCATGTTTTTATCAAGAATAAAAACTGAGAATTAAGCACGAATAACAAAATCTTTTAAATTAAAATTTTGTATTCCCAAAAATTACTTTTGATAACATAACTTTTTTTAACTATATAATTAAATGAATTAAACAAAACATTATTAGTTAAAAATTAATTTGTAATCAAATTTTTTCTTAAAACACATTTAAAATTTAAATAAATAGTTTATGCATACTTCTCTTATGTGCTGTTTCCTTAATGACAGGCGATGGACTGAGTGCTTTTCATATAAATTTTACTACATAATCAATTTCCTGTCATTTGGAAACAGCACATTAATGTTTGCGTACAGTAATTTCTTTTCAAAAACGGTAATTTTTAGAAGGCCGTACGGTAATGAAAAAATAAAACTTAACATCACTGAGTCTCATATACATTTAGCATCAAGATTATAGTAGGAGTCGGAGTCGCACTTAAAAAATTTCAGCGTTTGGAGTCGGAGTTAGTATTTTTTCGGACGACTCCACAGCTCTGCCTTTAAGAATTCGTTTAGTTCTTGCAAAAACATATTTAAAACCTACCTTGTTAAACGAATGTGACATTTTTGCAAGTAGTGATGCAAGCAGCTTGAGGAAATTGGAACTTAGTTATAATGCAGTGATTAGATATGTGTATGTTTTAAGGAGATTTGGGCCCCTATTACGGTTTACAACTAAACTCAGTTGAGTTGTAATTAAAACAACTGGTTGTGATCAGTTTGAATTTTTGTTATGTTTTTGTTCACCGCAATATAGCAAAGTTGTAAACCATAATACAAAAATTAATCACACCATATGCAAGTGACTTATGTGGAGTTACTTTTATCAACTTATTGAAAATAAGAACATTGTCTCTGTTGCACAAAATTATTAATAAACGTATACCTATGTATCTCTATAGGAGACTCCCGTTCACAAAGTGGCAATTTAAACCAACTCAATTCGTCTTTGGAACTTTTACCCCCAAGTATTCAATTTACTAGGTTAGGTTCCTTGGGCAGCCATCAGAAGACGGCTCACTTGGGTCCTCAATTGGTCCCTTTGTGATACCCGGCGCCAATGCCCATCCATTGGAGCAGTTACTCAGATGGTGTCACTGCAAGTTCCAACCACTTCGTCTTCCTAGTGAAGAGAAGGAGCGATTTTAGTTCCATCCCAGACAGATCCCCTAAGCAGGAAAACACCGGTCTCCCCAGGTATTCTTCCCTTATGCCCCGCAGTCCAGGGCAGTGACAGAGGAAGTAAAGCACAGTCTCCTCTTCCTCCTCGTTCTGACAACTCCTACAATAGTCGTTGAATTCCAGACCCATTCTTCCAGCATGGGTCCCCACCGGCCAGTGTCCAGTCAAAACCGATATCACCAACCTAATTTGGTTCCTGCTGAACCCAAGTAGAGAGCCAGTTCTCCGTTTGTCATATCCAGGCCAGAGGATCCTGGATATCAAGCAGGTGGACTCACAGGTCCACCGCATCTGCGCTATTCCATAAGACTCGCGCTCGATGAGAAATTTACAGTGAGCTATTGGAAGACCAACAAATTGATCGATGAATACGTCATCCATGCGACCACCCTGTCTAGCCAGCCCATCTGCCACTAGATTGCCTGGGCACTCCGAGTGACCAGGTATCCATATAAGCGTTACCCTTGAATGTTTCGCAATCTCATTCAAAGACATCCGACATTCTGCAGTCAACTTAGATGTCGAGTAGACACCCGCCAAAGAAGCAAGGGCAGCCTTGCTGTCAGTAAATATACGTATATCTCCCGCCTGCAGGACACTACATCCATCCGGCAGACGAAAGGAAACCTTCACATCCAGTTCCTCTATGAAGAAACCTCCGCCAGCCCTCTCACCTTTCCTCGAACCATCGGTATAGACCCCCAGGGTCGGTTCCCGGAAAGTATCCAAGAGTACGTTTCCGTGCGCCACTCGTGTAACAAACCCCGCACCAAAGAACGGTACCGGAGTGCAGTAGTCCACTCCATCAGGGACAATCGTACTTCTGATTATCCTGGCGTGTCCATAGTCACGGGTCGACCAACCGCCAGCCGCGTGCAGCCGTGTCGCCAAGCAAAGAGCCAACTGTTTGGCCGCTATATCCACCGGAAGCCAGTTCAAAATCGTGAACAGCGCCTTCGTGGGAGTAGATCGCATAGATCCCGTGATCATCAACGCGACAAGTCTGTATACTTTCTCAAGCATCCCGCGGTGTATGCCCTTTTCCAGTGCAGTCCACCATACAACGACCCCATAGTACAGGGTCGGCTTTACCACTGCCTCAAAGATCCAATTGACACACCTCGGGCTCATACCCTAGTTTCTGCCCATTGCACCCCTGCACGCATATATGGCAACTATTGCCTTCTCCACTCTCATCCGGACATTTAGTCCCCATGACAGCCTGCTATCCAGAACCACGCCCAGATACTTGGCACTGCGAGATATCTGAAGCTCAGTTCCGTTTAACCTCGGAAGCTTAAAGTCCTCGGTCCTATACTTCCTCGTAAAGAGTACCAGTTCCGTCTTAGACGGATTTACACCCAGACCGCATGATGCACTCCAGGTGCCTAGTACCCTCAGGGCAGCCTCCATACACTGGGACATTACGCCTAAATGCTTCCCTGTTATAGCTACTGACACATCATCAGCATACGCCACTGCCTTGATCCCCATATCGTCCAACTTTGTCAACATGGTGTTCATAGTCAGGTTCCACAATAGTGGGGATAGAACTCCCCCCTGGGGAGTGCCCCTGTTCACCAGCCTCTGAACACTGGTTTCACCAATTTACTAGTAATCCAATGAATTTTAAAAGGGCTATATATAACTTGCTTCATTTACAAATATATATAATTGTTATCTTTCATTTCTTACTATTTATATATTCTTTATTATGTAATTATCAAATATGAATGTAATTTTAAATTTTGTTATATATAGTTTTGAAAATTTCCATTAACCTTTTCTGATCCTGTACTGTAATTATAAGAATTAGATTTCTGTAATATAAGAATTTTATTTTAAAAGATTTTGTTATTCGTGCTTAATTCCCAGTTTTTATTCTTGATAAAAACACTTGAAATTTATTGTTGATGGGATAAGCTATTCCTATGCGCATTTCACTGGTTGCTTAGGCCAGATCATCAGGAAACTTCATCCATAAAGATTTTGGAAAAACTAAAGATATTAAACCAAATAAAACTGTTAAGCGTATAAGAATCATAAGCAACAGCTCTAATTAATTCTTTGTTGATACATGGCCATAAAACGTACCATAACAAAATAACAATAAACATCATCATTTTTGATAAAAATGAATACATACTACGAAACTTGCTCATGTTTGCTTGTGTCATCAGTCGGGGTAGAAAGTGCTAGCATGTCCGCGTTGATTGATTCCAAACAAGTTTTGTATGTGGCTAGGGCCTTTTTATACCGATCGCGAAGTTTCTGTTTATCGGTTTTTTGTTTCTACCAGAGACCAGCAATGAATCGCTTTTTCGCTACTCATACTGACTCATGAGATTGTAAGTAGAAGTGCGTAGACATCATTTAAACTAACCCTGCAAATAATGTTGGACCACCTGATCCATTTTGATTAAATGGACTACTCCATGGACTGGTCCGATGTAATGCAAGCATGGACCATGTCATTGTTAGAAAGTGTTTGTAGTAAGACGACATGTCTTCGTTTTTTAACGATATGTTTTCGTTTTTAAACGAAGTTAAAACTAATTCTCTTGTGTATACAACGGAGTAGTTTTAAGACTACTCGTTTGTAATCCAAAGCCGGGTTATTTGGTCCTGCCCTAGGACATCGTAATGTTAAATAGACCATGTTTTTTCCATACGTTTGGGTTACTTTTGCACTAGTCCTAGTCCCTTATGGGCTACGCGTGTTTGGACTAGTCCTATTATTTGCAGGGAAACTACTCTGATTCAATCATACAAGAGAAATTAATATGAGTGCGACGTCGACATTATACGCATACTCTACAAGAAGTGAATGAGCGAGTAGTCACTTTTTTCACGTTGGTGTTAAGAAAATGATAGAAAGAATGACAGAAAACTTGATTTCGGTCATTTCATTCTATCGTTTTATTAACACCAACGTGAAAAAAGTGACAACTCGCTCATTCTCTTCTTGTAGGGTACTTACAATACTTACATTAATTCAACTCATTCAGCTCATCCATTTACCGTTTTAACACAACAGATCAAACACAGAGTCATGATTCAGCTTTACACACTTTTTCACTACTCATTTCTGATCTCTGGTTCCTACACTCTTCATAAGTCCTTCATAGTAATTTCTAAACCACGAATGTCTTCACCAGCCTTTGTTTCTTAATACTCGCATTCAAAATCCTAAAGGTCATTTGTACGATTAACAAATTATCGAGAGCCATTATTTATTGAATACGCAATAATCGTGAAAAAAAACTATTAAATGGGGTAAAAAAGTTCCTGCTAGCGATTATACAAGAAGTACCGAAAAAAATACATATAATTTTCAAAAAATAAAAATTCTGTATTAGCGGTCAATTTTTTTGAGCTGAATTAGATTTTTTAAGAAAATTTGCTATGTTGGAAGATAAAGAAGCAAAAACCCTCTAAACCGTTTTTTTTAAATAGTTTTTGTTTATTTAATTTTGATGTTTAATTTTTTCAATATATTAAGATAATTTCTTATGTATTTTTATATATATGTAGCCTAAATTAACTTTCAAGGATACTTTTTGTAATATGATTTCTTGTAATATTTGTTATTTATTTATTTAATACGATAATTAATGTAACTTATATTTTTAAAAAGTTAAAATTATGAAAATTAAAAAAAAAAAAACAAATAAAAAGCACAAATAAAACTGACACGAATTCAAAAAAATACATAGTAAAAATAAACATAATAAAGGTTATTTCAGTTAAAAATAACATAACTAACTAACAATTTATATTATAATTTTAATAGGTTAAATGAAAACGATGAAATGTGATCATATTAAATGATAATTAATGGTTTATAGGATGAACGTTTTAACAGTTTACTTTTAATTTAAACTAATTAAAGAAGATTGAATTATATTCAATATGTTGTTTTAATATAAAATGTAAATTAAATAGAAATTCAATCAAAGTAACTTAAAATTAATTCTTAAATTTGCTTTAAATTAATTGTAATGTGTTTTACTCCTTTAATCCAATATACACTTTAATTCAAATTTATTTTCTTTTTCATTAATTATATTTACTAATTTGTTTTTTTTTTTTTAACTATATTCTATGAAAATGATTTACTTTTGTAAGTGTGAGTTGTATGAAGGGTGTTTGTTGCATTTAATAATTAAGTTTGAGGAATTTTATTATTTTGGAAAAAATTTTTGATTTTTTTTTTTTTTTTTTTGTTTTCTTTAAATAAGAAAATATCTTATTTAAGTGGTTTATTTAAGAAATAATTTTTCTTTTTTTTTTTTTGTATTTTGAATTTTAAAATAATAATTTTATTTATAGCTTCAGGTTTTAATTATAAATATTTTTAATACTTTTTTTATAAATTATTTGTTTTTTTCCTTTAGATATCCTAACAAAAAAATTCATTTATTTTAATGTTTTTTGTTCATATTAGTTATTAATTTAACAAAAGTTTTATAAAATTTAAATTTTTTCCTTTACTCGATTTTATTTGAAAAAAAAAAAAAATATATATATATATAAGAGTGAAGGGAAAAAATAAATGTACTTATTTCTTACAGTTGCGAGAGTACATTGTTTCAGTATTCATTTTCCAAACATCTGGGCTAAAAATTGAATTGAAATCATCATCTTGTAGACTTTCAGATGTTGCGCGATCAGTCTTTATAATGCATCGCCTTGTACGACGTTTCCGTTTTGTATAAGAGTTAGAATTTTCTTGTTGTTGTTCAATTTCCCCGGCAGCTGAAGCAGCAGCTGCTGATGAAGATGTTTTGTTTCCAAAGGATTTTATGGCACTGCCACGTTTTTTATTTGATTTGACCAATTTGGCTTTAGTTTTTGAAGTGGTAATTGAAGGCGATGTCAATTTTTTTACTGTTTTTGCCGCCCGTTTACCTCTAGTTCTAGCACAAATGGGTGTAGTTGATATAGAGGGGTTGTTGTTGCTAGCAGCAGGTTGTGGCGTTAAGTTTGGTGTTTTTAATATGAGCTTTCTGGCCGCTGTCGTTGTTTTAGTTTTAATTTTACGCTTTGCAGTTGAACTTTGTTTTTGTGTTATTGTTGCTGCTGTTGTGTTTTTGCGACGAATGTATTGCTCAGATGTTTCAGTGTCATCTGATTCGTCCTCATCACCACTTTGGTCATGATAATCTTCATCATCTTCACAATCTTCTTCCATATCCTTATTTTCGATATTATGGGGTTTTTTATTATCACATTCTTCAATATCAATTTTTATCTAAAATTAAAAAAAAAAAAAAAAAAGAAAAATTATTTTAATTATGTTTGGACGTAAGCCTTAGAAGCGAAATCGACTTACTTCCATTTTAGTGCGTTTTTGTTTATATTCCTTTTGCATTTTAAGTGTCTCTTCTTCATACTCGCTAACCGAACGTCCCAAAAGTGCTAGTATGTTAATAATAGCATAAGTAGGTTTACCTTGATAACGCCTAACCATTGGCTGCTGTACTTCACTTAATTCCTCTTCACGATCAAACTCTTTTTCTGCTCTTTCTCGTGCTATTTGATCGGGGTCTTGTGATAGTATTTCGGCCCAAGAGAACTTTTTCTTCTTAGTGTCCTTTTTATCCGATTTTGAACGAAGATTCTTAGGTGATACACGATTTGAGAGTGTTCTCTCGTGGAACGGCGTTCCTCCCACAGAGAGATTCTGCATTATATTTAAAACCATATTGCAGGCGCCATTATTTTTGTTCGTTTCAAAGAAGTCATTTTTGTTTTCGATTTCTTCTTTGACGCGCACACAAGTGTGTTGAATTTCATGCATTTGTAGACGTAAATCCGAGAGTGAATATCCTAAATGTTGATATTCGTTTTCAAGCAAACGTCTGTAGCTTTTGTAGTCGGGACGTTCGTGGTAGGCTAGTTGGCCTATTAAATGTAGGTATTCACCTAAATATTTGGGAACTTGTTTGCCGTATATCTGCCTCAGAAGTTCTCGAACATCGGTCATTAAAAATTCTTTGGCACGATGTACCTTTTCTTGCTGTTGGTTGGTGGCTGCCTCCTTCCAGGGCAAATAGCCCTGAGACCAAAAGAGCAGGTTATAACCAAGGCATTCCATATCGCTGCGCCTTGAATGGGCACCCATGTGAGCATCGCGGGAAGTAAATTCGAGTGTACCATCATGGGCTCTTCGTTGGTCCATAACAAATGGACGATGAACACCATTGTCAATGAACTTTGAGGCTAAGCCGTAATCAATAAGAAAAATGCGTTCTTCATTTACCTCAACCCATTCTTGTACAGACTGGGAGAAGTTGGAAGAATTGTGGTTTCTTTCAGTTTTAAATTTATGTTTACTTTCATTGTCTTCTGTGGGAGCGGTGCAATACATTTGCATATCACGTTTATTATTAAGGCCCAAAAGTTTCTCCTGGCGTCTGGTTAGGCGCCGTGAGCCTAAATTAGTAATGTATGATTTTTTAGCCGTTAACTTAGTGCTGCGACGAACTGAGTGAGGTACAAATTCTTCAGACTCGTCGTCCGAGGTGTTGGAATGCATATCACTAGATGAATTACTATTACCACTATGACCATGACTTTTTACCGAGAGACCGTCCTCGTTAAAAAATTCCGAGTAACTGATGCGTTTTGTTGGACGTAAGTAATGCGACTTAACCATTTCATCATATATAGTAGTCGTTTTTTCCCGACGACACGACCTTACTGGATTTGAACCACTATATTGTACAGCATTACGCGAAGATGACTTATTTCCTTTAATGAGTTTGTTTTTATTTAAAGGCGTTTTATAGTTATCCGTACTATTACTGTTCATGCTATTTGTTGTAGCGCCATCATCGAAATCCTCATCCTCGTCATCATCTTCGGCTAGAGATTCTTCTTCATCTTCATCCTCATCCTCTTGTTCGTAGTCACGATCAATTTCCTTATTATAAACTTTGCGTTTAACAACAAAGTCCTCATCGTCATCATCATTGGCTTCCTGTTCCGAACTATTTCCACTGTCTGTGGTCTGTTGTTTTTCATCATATTGATCATCATATTTTGATGTTGACTTAATACGCTTCTGTTTACCGTTAGCAGGTACATCAACCATAGCAGAATTATTATTTGTATAGGTCGAGGAAGACGTTGTTGTTGTTTTCTTTTGATGTTGAGTCAAATATTTACATTTTGATATCATCAGATTCTGAGCTTTAACGTCATTGTGACAGTAACCCTTATCATGTAAGTTTTCCAAAACATTTATGATGTGAATCGCCAGTGTTAATACCGATTTCTGGTGAACACGACATTTTTTTATTAACGAATGCAAATCTCGATCAAAACGAGGCAAAACTAAAAATCGATAACGTGCATTACCAAAATAGTGCGAACCGGAAGCAATATAATCCGGTATGCCTGAAGGTTCATTTTTGGGTTTGCTACAACAAGCAGCTGCTCTTTCTCCATGTTTTTCGATTCCAGTAGTTTCTTCATCTTTAGTAGTGACTGCATAAAAGAAAAAAGCAAAAATAATATATTAGTGAAAAGACTTTTGATTTATATCGTATAAGTTATAAGTAAACATTTAAATGAATAAAATCTTTTTATAAATGTAAAAATCAACTTGGTGAATATGCAAAACAATACACAATTACAAATTCAAATAACCAAACATTAACAAATCTTAAACAAATGATGAATGACGGATCTTATGTACCCTTCACCATGGTGCGATAAGAACAGAAAGTTTTATAAATACCGTTCTTTAGATATAAATAAATCTATTTTGTTCCGAGCCTGCTTTTCCAACCCCGACCACATTTTGTCGGATGTTGTGTATGTGTTAAAAAACAAGATGATTGTATCTAATTTGGAAACTTTGGCTGTTGCCGTTAGCCATATACACAAAAATCTATAAGAGCCACGCCCACTTCTCCAATCCCGCCCACATTTTGTCCGATGTTGTGTATTGATAACCAAGATGCCTGTACATACTTAATTTGGAAACTTTGGCGCTTATCGATCTCTTGATATACAGAAATCTTAAATGCCTTTGCAAGAAGGTGCCACGCACACTTTATAACCCAACTATGTGTACCAAATGAGGAAAATTTCTCTACCAGTTTTTAAGATAAAAAAAAAACTAATTCTTGACCCCGCCACTTCTAGAATCCAATACATTTAGTGGATATTGTGTATTGACAAATAAGATGTATATATATTGGTTATCAATAGACATCCGACTAAATATGGGCGGGATTGGAGAAGTGTATGTGGCACAAAATATTTTTATTTATATATAAAGAGCGGTAAGAGAAAAAATTTGGTAAACATAGCTGGGTTATCAATGCACAACCTCTCTGAAATAAATGGGCTGGATAAGAGAAGAGACCGTGGCACCTTCTGCAGAAAGTTATTATATATTTCTTTATATCGTTTTCAATGAAAAATCAAAGTGTTTATAAATCACAAACAATAAATTCTAGCAATAATTTGAACAAATTAGTCTTTTGGCTTTCTTTGTGCATTTTTAAAAACAAATTTCACATATAATCGCAAATTTCAACTTTTAACTTTTTATTTTTGAATAGACGTTTCTTACGAACTGACATTAATTTTTTAAAATTACACAAAAATTAAAAAGGTTCTTCATGAAACGAGTCTCGCAAGTTTGTCCATTTGCACAAATGGCAATTTAAAGCGATATGTATCATGAAAATCCTTATTAATTTTGGAATTATTAATAAGTGTTTACAATAGTTAATACTTACAATTCTTCTCGGCAGTATTCATAAGACAATGTATTTCGACGAACAGTGGTCCATTCGAGTGTGGTTCTATTTTAACAACAAACTTGGCATTTTCGTTTGAAACCGGAATGTTGACGTTATCAGATGCCAAAAATATTTCACCAAAATTACCTTTGCCTGCATAAAAATAAAAACAATAATTATAAATACATTTAAGATTTGATAAATTGCAAATAAAAAATGAAAAGAAGCAACAATTTGCATAATTAAAAATATTTTATAAAATTCTTTTGTACATATAAACAAATATGTATAAAAATTAATTTCTGTTTCTTTTATATTGACTCACCAATAGGACGTCCCAAACGCCAGGGTTTTTGTGTTAAATCATACAAAACCGTACCATTGACAACTGACGGTCTCAATGTGTAGACAGGTTTAGGCGATTCCGTTAGTGTGGAATTATCATTTTGTGTAAGACTAAGATTTAAGGAGTTATTTAGGAGTATGGAGGAATTATTTGCATGTTTACTAGATGCATTACGTGGTGTTGTTGTTATCAGTCCTAATGGTGGACCATCATTGGACGATGAATCTTCATCATCATTATCATGCCAATAGCTATTGTGTGAAGCATTTAAGCGTAAATTCTTACTATTTGTTATATTGGAATTACATTTTCGTTTACGTATACTACGTTGTCCTGTTGAAACTGGTGTTACATGTTGATGATTGTTATCATGACTTTCAACAATAACGCGTTTACCCATTTTGCCGGCTGGTAAAGTTTGTCTAGGGTTAAAATGCCGTCAATTTATAGCCGTGAGTTAAATGATGGATTTCAATTGTTTCAAAACATAAAACTTAATACGGACTGGACTGAATGTTTAAAAAAAGTGTGCAGCAGCATTAAAATTTTTTTAATAGCTTATTAATTTTATAAAATTTGTTGTTTTTCTTACTCCTTTTTTCCAAAACTAAGTTTTTTGTTATTTTATTCATGCAATCAGTCTTTTTAAAAAATATATATTTTTGTTTTGTGTTAATAAAAAACAGGAACCTAGTTAATATTATTTTTTAATAATTTATAATAAAAAAACTGGCATGTTTCCTCTCCCCTAATTGTCTTCTTATTCCCAGATTTCAAATTGTTGACCGTCTCTCACATGCATGCAAAGATTTTTGTTTTTTTTTCTTCGATTTATTTTTATGTTCTTATGTTAATGATTTTACTTCTATCTTTGTTGTTTTTTTTTTTTAGTATTTCTCTTGCTTGCTGGTGTATTTGTTTTAAAATTTAGTTGCAGGTTTTAAGGTGCTGCTGCGTGCATTTTTTAAACATTTTATGTACTTCATTTGTTTACACTTATTTGATTTTGTTGTTGTAATAATTTATGACTATTTTGTTATTATAAAATTGACTGTTTTGATGGTTGTTATCGTTGTTGTTTTTTAATGTTTATTATTGAAGTTGTTGTTTAAAGTTGACTAGAGTGATGTGTATATAAAATAGGTAGGTATATAAAAAAAGAAAAAAAAAATACTTAAGTTAGTTAAATGTTTTTTTCTTTTTAATGCACATATTGTGTATTGAAATATGTGTTAACATATACATATCGCACACTAAATTATAAACAGTCACAACTCAAAATTGATCAAAATCATTTATTTTTTTATAAACCTGTTCACAAATCAAATCTATAACGATTACGAAAATTTTGTTTGCTTCTTTGTCCTCTTTAACTTTTCTACTTTAACATTTATGGAACTCAATTTGATAAAAAAAAAACAACTTGTATTTTGTTGGTAGAAACCCCTAATAGAATGTCAAACAATATTTGTATTTCTAGCAACAATAAATATTCTTTATTGTAAACAAACAATATTGTAAACCAACTGGTACATAAGGCTCGTAACAATATTCAGCCCGACTACTGGGATTACCTCATTAATGTTATCATGCTATTAATTATCAGATTAGAATGATTTATCATAAAAAATTAAACAACGTTACTTAAGAAAATTAAAAAAAAACTTAAACTTTGTTAAACTAATAACATTTAAAGAAAGAAATACAAATAAGTTTTTTTTATTTATTAAAAGAAACCCAAAGAAAATATTCAAATTCCGCAACAAATCTATGAAGCAAAAACAACCTCGAAATACGTACCTACATACCTATAATAAGAAAATAATAGAAAATCTGTACAAATCCTATACATACTTCTATTAAATCCTTTTATTAACAAAGAGAAAAAAACACGACACAATGCGGGCACACGAATAAAATAAAAAAAATAAAAAAAAAAATAATAAATTTATGGCGGCTGATGACCGAACCCGCCCGCCCGCTTAGCGACTGGTATGTGTGGGTATACTCACATTAAAGAAGCTGCTCACGATTGCAAATATGTAGGTATTTTGTTTTTGTATTCGTAAATTATTTTACCCTCTAGGTTAATTTAAGTATCTTTTAGCTGTAGAGAAGCTTTAGTTAGCAAAGCCGGTGTTTGCACAAAAGCTTAAGTTAGCAAAGCCGATATTTGTTGCAAAAAATTTAATAAAAAAGTTAGCGCAAAAAACAAAAAAAATATTTACAATCGTGAGCAAATTACCTTTGATTTGAGTACACACACATAGGTATGTAGATATATGTAAGTTGGGGGGCACTTTTTTGCCTTCAGAGGGCCAAGAAGTTCCGCATGCTCTAAATTTTATTATTTTCGTTTTTCTTACACAACAACCTTTAATTTGAGTACCCACATATACCACTAAGTGGCCGGGCGTAAACTGCAGTTTTAACAATAAAAATTATAGGTACCTACCTAGTACAACTAAAGTTAAAAATTTCAATTAATCCGAATATATGTACCTATTTGTCACTTCCCATTAACTAGAGTTGTTTGAAGGATTTTAATTGATTAGCAAGCATGTGTTTAAAATTTTATGTTTTGTTATAATTTAAACTGGCATATTTTAAAAATTAAAATGAAATTAGAAGTTTTCTTTACATTGGGTCTTCACCTAACAATTTTTTTATCATAATAAACGTCAAACTTCAAAAAAATAAAAACACTGACAAAAGTTCTAGTTTTTTTTATATACCTACCCTTTGACATTTGGTATGACAAAAAAAAATTTTAATTTAAACATACATATTTCCAAGGCATATTTACACAAGGTAAACTCGTTGGCCCATATGTTTGTCAGCTGTTTACCCATAGTTGGAACCACAACGTCAAATTGCGTGTATATGAGCCAAAATTTGTACATGTGTGCGTTAAATTGTTTTTGTTTTATATGAAGACAATTTTGACAACATGGTTCCTTTTATAGAGCAGCATGTCTACACTCCCAAATGAGTCTACCTTGTGTAAATATACCTTGCATATTTCTAATATGTATTTATTTAACTAATTTCAAGTTCAAAACAAAAAAAAATACACTATTTATCATTTAAAATTCTAAACGAAAAATTTACCACAAAAAAAAAAAAAAAAAAAATTAATAGGTATTAAACAACTTTTTTGCTCAATTTATTTCTAAAAAAAACTCCCTTAAATGAAACCCCTTTTGAACCGATTACTTTACGGATGATTTTTCAGTTCAATTCCATTTGTTTCAAAGTGCAATACTGATAAAGTGAACAAAAACAAACACACAGAAATAAAAAAATCATTAAAGGAAATGTATATACATACTATGTACATACATATAAAACATATTAATAAAAAAGTATATTACAAAAAATTAACTTTACAATGTGATTTTGCACAAAAATAAGTTAATTTACAAATGTTACAAACTTTTTTTAACCAGGTCATGTTGTAATACAACACATATAAACACAAAAAATTATAATTTGACATTTGTTAAAAAGAAAACCTCGAAAACAAAATTGTTTAAAATACGAGATTTCTTCATTCGAATGAAACGGCGACAAACACATTGAATTTAGCCAAATGAAAGGGTATTAACATGCACCGAACAATAAAAATGTTCAAAAACTAGAGGGGGAGCAACAAAACGGTCAAAAAAAACATTGCCGACAATACCGCTTTATAGACACAAAAAACATAAAATGTGAAAATCAGACAAAAGGAGACAACAAAAACACACAAAAAACTGAACGAACAAGAAAATGAAAAATAGCTCTGCCACGACAGCCAACCTCGACTATAAGCAGAGCAAACCTAAGCACATACCACTTTTCTATAACATAAAAGATAGTAAATTATTTGTACATATTACCTTTTCTATTTTTTTAGTAGTTTAACTAAATTTCCTTTTTTTAATATGAAAAATTAAATTTTTGTCAACACTTGAAATTAATTTTATTTGCTGCAGCTATTAAATTATTTTCTTTTATAAACTGACACAAACGTTCAGACACACACACACACATGTAAATTTTTATTTTCAAATTATCTTTTCTTCACAATTTTCTGTTTCATTTCCAACATGAATATTATCTATATATATTTCTTCTTCACTTTTTTTCAATGAAAAAGTTGCAGCCACAATTTACTTAAAAAATAAGTCATTAAAATTTATTTAATTCATACAAGCTTTATTTAAAATGAATTTCTATACATTATTTAATCGAATTCACATAATTTTATAATTATCTGTAATAATTTTTTCACTAAAAACTTACAAAAACTAGAGCCTCTTAATGGGGCTTTTTCTTCTATCACACTCGACGTTTAATACACACAACACACACAACTGACAACTGAAAAAAAACCAAACTGGAAAGTGTTTTGATTTCACAGTTTCTATATTAATGATTTAAGGGTAAATGTTGCCAGATACAAATTTAAAAGTAATCAAGTCGAGGCGAATTCATATAAACGGTGGTGGCAATCAGGGATACCGTTGGCAATTTTCGAAAAGGGTCACAAAATGTGGATTTTCCAGAAAAAGGTGCAAAAAAGGATATTTCAATAAAAAAAGGGTCAAGTTTTTTAAAAGCAGTATTTTTCATTTTATTATATATAATAAGACCAAGTTTCTTATAAACAAAAAAAATATTTTAGGTAGGCAGTGCTTAAAAAACTTAATTTTTTGTGGAATGCGCTTTCCTGTTTTTAACACCTGACAAAAAGTTTGGGCTGAAGTGCAGTTTACGGGGCGTACAAAAAAAAAATGTTCCGCCCGATTCAGAATAAAAAATAAAATAAACAAAATTAAAATTTAAGGGGGCTGAGGCCCGTGGGGCCCCTGGAACCAAAAACTGCCCCGCCCCTTTAGTGATATGTGTGGGTACTCAAATTAAAGGTGATTTGCTCACGATTGCAAATATGTATTTTGTTTTTGTATTCGCATATTACTTTCCTCTCTAGGTTAATTTAAGTTTCTTTTAGGTGCAGAAAATCTTTAGTTAGCGAAGCCGGTGTTTGTTATACCATAGAGGAGAAAGTCCTTGCGCCCGGCCGAAGGACGGCTATGCAGAGAAGCTTTAGTTAGCGAAGCCGGTCTTTGTTATACCATAGAGCAGAAAATTCTTGCGCCAGGCCGAAGACCAGCTATGCAGAGAAGCTTTAGTTAGCGAAGCCGGTATTTGTTATACCATAAAAAAGAAAATCCTTGCGCCCGGCCAAAGGCCGGCTATGCAGAAAAGCTTTAGTTAGCGAAGCCGGTTTTTGGTTTACCACAGAGGATAAAATCTTTGCGCCCGGTCGAAGGCCGGCTACGCAGAAAAAAAGAAGTTACAAAAAAATTTAAATAAAAAATCTACCATAAAACATTAAAAAATACAAAATAAAACAAAATATTTACAATCGTGAGCAAATTACCCTTAATGTGAGTACCTACACATAGATATGAGTGGAAGGGGCACTTTTTTTACCCATAGGGCCCCAAAAGTCCCGCCCGCCCTAAATTTTATAATTTTTATCTTTCTTGTACAATCACCTTTAATTTGAGTACACACACATTCCACTAAGTGGGCGGGCGGTTTTTGGATCCAGAGGGGCCCACGGGCCTCAGCCCCCTTAAATTTTAATTTTGTTTTTTTTTTTTTAATACCGTTTGTACGAAGCTTAAGTCCCCATTTACATTATACAATTTTTGTCGTTGCGATTCTTACCTTATAGGCGAGAGGAGAGAAAGGAAATAAAAGGGTTTTGTTAGCTTATTCGTTCTCTGATTGTACTCTCACCCAGCGGGAAAATGTAATCAATAGGAATCGAGAATGTAATACATATCTTATATAATATTTGATTCCAGAATTCATTATTCTTAACAGGGAACATGTCCTAGGGTTGTAATAAATCATTTTAATGCATCCTGCGAATGAATTAAATAATGCATCCTTTATTATAAAAATCGGGTGACCATGTTTGATTTTAGTTTTCAAGTATTTTATTATATAAATCTACTATTTTGCTTTAATAATTCTTTTTATACCCTTTACCACAGGTTGTTTTCCATATAGTCCACCATTTCTTGCTATTGAAATTCAGCAAGATCGGTCTACAAATGGCTGAGATATGACCAAAAAACCACTACTGCCTCTCATTTTTCCCAAAAATCCCTTGTTGCTGTTTTTTTTTTTTTATTTTTTTCTGCATATCTGGAGAACGGCAAGAGCCATCAGAACAGAAAACATGAAAAATTGTATAAATACTTGAATTTTTGGGCTGTCATATGACCTATTTAGTGAAACGACATGTCTTCGTTTTTAAACGAAATGTTTTCGTTTTTAAACGAAGTTAAAACTAATATTCTGGAGTATACCATGGAGTAGTTTCAAAACTAATCCACTACGAGTATGTATGCACATGGAGTAGTTTTAAGACTACTCCGTTGTAATACAATACTGGGTTATATGGTCCAGCCCTAGGACATTGAAATGGTTAATAGACCATGTTTTTTCAATACATTTGGGTTACCTTTGGAGTACTTCTAATCTTTTATGCTAGGAACACAACTGGGACGAACCACGAATTTCGCCCTACACGACGAATTTTTACTAAAAAATTCGTTTACTAAAACATTCGTCGTAAGGCAGACAATATCGACGAATAACTAACAGCTTTACTAATTGAGAAAGTTGTTTGCTGTTTGTACAAAGAGAGAGAAATAGTGTGACCATATAAAAAAAAATTTACTTTAAAAACTAGTGTTATAGATAGTTATCTACTTTGTATATTTATTTTAAATGCGATAAAATAACAAACAAGTAAGAGTGCTATATTCACCTGTGCCGAATCTTATATACCCTTCACCATTTTGCGAGCAAAATACAGAGCAACTAGACAAAAACTAAATAGTTTTTACATATACATACATATTTACAACACTAAAAGCTTCATTATAATTCTGGCATTCGTGATCGAGTACTTTCTCGATTCGAAAGCAATTTTATTTCAGTCAATACTGAACGAATCGAAATTGTTTTTTCAGTATTGTGAAACTCAAATAAATGCTTTACAATAACGAAAAAATAATTCCAATTCGTTCAGTATTGACTGAAATAATTAGATATTAAATTGCTTTCGAATCGAGAAATTACTCGATCACGACTGCCAGAATCTGGCCCCTGGTAAATATTTTTTTAAAATCGTTTTTGAACATAAAATTAAAAAAAAATTGTTTTTGAAAAACCAAGATTCGAACAAGACAACCTAGACAACTGAACCATGAAGAAACGTTGTTTGAATATCATTAAAATGAAATATGGCCTGTTTTATGGTTCACAACTGAATTCAGTTGAGTTGTAATTATTTTTTATGTTTTTATTCACCGCAATATAGCAAAGTTGTAAACCATAATACAAAAATTACAAATCAACTTATTTGAGATGTGAACCGTAATATTCACAAAAAAGTTTGTACCATGTATGTGTGTTTGTTTGTTTTCTTTAAGTATAAGCAGTGTTGTCATACTGTAGATTTATCTTTTTTGGCGAGTTTTTAAGTAGCAAATAGAAACAAAAATTCCCGGTTTCTATTTGTAAAAATTATTTCTTTAAATAGATTAAATAATAAAGAAGAGTGAAAACGAAAATCATATTGGGCGTTATGCTAGTAAAATTTATGAAAACGATTACAAAGGGGGGGTGGGGAAGAGGGACATCACATCGTTAAATCAACTTCAATCTCTCGTAAGGACCCAGAATATATATACTTTATAGGGTCTAAGATCAATATTGTAGAAATTACAAACGGAATGACAAACTTATATATACCCTTTTCCACCTGTGGTGAAGGGTATAAAAAGAGTACTTTTAAGGATTTCAGTATATTGGTCGTAACTCGGGTACTGATTCGACTGATTTAAGTACCAACGTGTTAAGAAAGAAATTTTCCATTACCTGGTGTTATACAACTTGGACTCAGTAAGACCTATAGTTCCAGAAAATAAGTATTTTAAAAAAAAAAAAAATTATGTTTTGGTCATAACTTTTTTGTATCTGAACTGATTTTTCCGAGTTTTTCAGAAAATATGTTTTACCAAAGATTTGCATCTTTTTAACAATGACATGGTCCATGCTTGCATAACATTGGACCAGTCCAGGGAGTAGTCCATTTGGTCAAAATGGATCACGTACTTAGTCCAATATTATCTGCAGGGAACATTTCGAGCTTTAAGCACTAAAGCAGCCCATACACGATTCAATTCAATTGTCAACTGAGTCGGTTGTTGTCCAAATCAAAGCGTGTATGGCTTTGTCAATTGATTAGATTTTGATTTTTTCAAGTTGACTACTAAGTCTTTCAATGTTATTGTACTGTGTGTGCTCGAGTCTCTTAATTAGCTGTCAAAATTAATGTTTGTAGTTTTCTTTTATAAAAAAAAAAGTTAAGTATTTTAAAAATTTTTTTCAATTCAGTTGATGAAGTGTGTGTCCAAGCATCAATTCAGTTGAAAGACTCAGTTGACAACTGAGTTGAACCGTGTATGGGGCGCATAACAATGCAATTCAAAAAACCCTATGTTGTTTCGGTTGTTTTTGGATTGTTGTAGTTCCGACACCACCTGTAGTCGAGTTCGCCTTTATAAGATTAAAGTTGGCTAAAGGTGCTTTTACACGATCTGTATTTTGCAGTGGGTTTGTCAGATGTAAAATCCATATGTAATTGCGCAAGTCTGTCAAAATTGACAAATACAGAAGAAGGTTTATAATTTTTGCTTTCACACGTTCGGTTTTGGTTTCATCTGACATAACCTAAAATCGTTCATAACAGCAAATTATTTATATATTAATATTTTTATTCACTTTTTATTTTATTTCTGTTAATTAAAAATTTTGTTTTTTGTAAGAATATGTGTAAATAAATAAATAAAAATTGATATATGCCGCCACAAACAAATGACTTGCAAAACAGCTGATTTCTCAGATCAAAATAGAACACGCTCTAATTGAAACATTGTACAGTGCTTATTCCATCTGACCTTTACAGAAGCAAATTTTTTTGCGTTTACACGACATGTACGCATTTTGCAGTGGGAAATTTGACAAGTACACTGCTTAATACAGATCGTGTAAAAGCACTTTAAGCAAAAAAGATCAGCTGATCTTAAGCTCACCTGTTATGAATTCGCCTAAGTGACAATACTACCAAGCTGTGAACTATTTATAATCAAAAAGCGCTAAAAAAAATTTACAAAATTTGTTTTTGTTTTAAATTTAATTTTCTATGCGAACTTTAACGTTCGAAATCGACGAACAGGCTATTAAACACAAACTTAATGAAATGTATAAGAACCAAGTTTTATTAATTACACTGGTCGGAAAAAAATCGTTTTTAATAAAAATATTTGAAATATTAAGATTTTACAGCACTAAATTCAAATCCGTTTTCAGTTTTTTTTTTATCATGTATAGTTTTTTATGGGCTGCGATGAAAAGTCTTTCTTAGCTACCTTTTCTAGAAAGGCTAAGGAGACTCTCACACCACTTCTGTCGCATCCTGCCAAGCAATTCGTTTCGATGTACTCACCAATTTACTCTGTCTCAACTGTGACCACAGAAGTCGATGGTCAAACCTCCTGGTCCTGGCCAGTAGCTGAAATCATAGTAATTTCGTGCTCATCATCAGAGCCCAAGGTCAGATCACCGAGTCCTTCCGAAGCCCAAGTACGTGTCAGGCAGTCCATTGGGGAGCCCATCCAGATGGTCTCTGTCGGTTCTGTAATTAACAGGCTTTCCTGCAGCAGAATATCCCTATGAATACCCAGCAGATCAGAGTCTGACACCGGTCTTGTTGAGTTGTCAGTGATATTCCCTGCAACAACTCCTGTCACTTCGTCCGTTTTTTGTTGTTTTTTAAAATTGTTCAGTTTTTAAGTCCCACGAGTAAGCACGTATACAGAGGACCGTCTCGCGCGGTGGAGGCTTGCACGGACTAGGCAAGAATTACAGCTGAATTTTGCCAGCAGCTTCAGAGGGAAGCTTTTAGCGACTAGTTACTTTTACCACTAAAGTCTTGTTAACACGGTACATAATACAATGTATTATGACATTGCAAAAAATGATATAGATTGAGAAAAATCTCATCATGTAAAAGCAAAATGCAAAAAATGATATAGATTGAGAAAAATCTCATCATGTAAAAGCAAAATGTGAGAAAGAGAAAATACGAATACAAAATCTGATTATTTCGCAGTTGTAAAAAAATGTTGCCAGAAACATTTCGGAACTTTTTCACAAAATGAACAGAGTACAACTCTATCAACATTATTTCATAGATATTCCGCACAAAATGATTTTTCCAAAAATCCCTTGTTGTTGTATTTTTATTACTTTTTTCTTTATTTCTTGAGAACGGCAAGAGCCAAAGTTTTCAAATTAGGTACACACATTTAGGTTATCAATACACAGCATTCCACAATGTGGGCGGGATCGGAGAAGTGGGCGTGGTACCTCCCGTACAAAAAATATCAAAAATTGTATAAAAAAAGATTTTTTGGACTGTTATATGACCTATGGTTATACCTTATATATCAAAAGATCGGAAATCTTTAGTAAAAAATATTTTCTGAAAAACTCGGAAAAATCGGTTCAGATACAAAAAAGTTATGGCCAAAATAATATTTTTTTTTTTAAATACCCACTTTCGGGAACCATAGATCTTCCCGAGTCCAAGATTTATAACCCATCTAACTGGCAAATTTCTTCTTAAACATGTCGGTATATAAATCGGTCAAATCGGTTAAAAAATGGCTGAATTATAATCAAAATAAAACAATTTTTTTTTTTTAATTTTTATGTTCAAAAACGATTTTAAAAAAATATTTACCAGTTTTCGCTTTTTAAATTTAAATTATAATGAAGTTTTTAGTATTGTAAAAATGTATGTATGTATATGTAAAAATTATTTTGTTTTTGTGTAGTTGTTCTGTATTCTGCTCGCAAAATGGTGAAGGGTATATAAGATTCGGCACAGCCGAATATAGCACTCTTACTTGTTTGTTATTATTACCCTTTGAGCCATCCCAATAACTTTTTTCTTATTTTCAAAGTGATTTCTGAATTAATGGCGATAATTTTTTTTCCCACAAATTTGTATGTATATACTGTTTTTGTTATCAAAAACTCATAAAAAAATTTTTAAAGACAAAAATTTTAAATTTTTTATCATTTATCGGAAATCAACGTACATACTTACACAGAAAAAATTTAAAATTTTCTCTAATCACCAATTTTATACCAAATTCATAGAATCAAGCAACCCATTTGTTGATTTTGCACCTATTACCAAAATGATTATATTGATTACTAAAAATTGTAAAAATTTAATATTTTGAAAATTTTTTTTTCAATAAAAGATATTTTAAATTTAAATTAAAAAAATGATCAAAAAACTTTGCCGTTTCAAACAATGTGTTAATTGATTTTGACAAATTCCAACAACAATTTCACAAGTTTAAATTATTTTATTTTAAACGAAATAATTTTTTGTTATTTGATTTTTATTTTAATTCAAAATTTGTTTCAAAACAACTAAAATGTTAATTATATCAAAATTATATTTTTAATTTTCGTTCAACAAAAAAAATAATTGTTTCAGTTATCACATTAATTAAGTTTAAATTCTTTTTAAATAATTTTTTTAATTGTTAAAAAACTACGAATAATTTTTTCTGTGTATATAACTGTGAACAGATTTGGATTTAGCGCGGTAAAGTCAATTAAAATCGCATAATAAAGTTCTCTCCGCCGAGTTTTTTGGTTTTTTCCGACCAGTGTTATTAAAACATTAACATTTTTACAAAGCTTTTTCTGATTTTTCAGGCAAAGTAAAGTAATATTATATCAAATATAAAGTAAAATAATATTTATAATACAAAAAGGTTTTCTATATGAAAAGCTAAATAGAATATTTGTATCAAAATTCCTTAAATACATAGAACGTGCAGCATAACAATTACACACAATAATAGGTGCATATTTTTACTTTTACATTGCACATTTGCTTTATAGGCAATGTTAGGTTTCTATATCCCTTAATACATATGTATGTTTATATGAGATATCAAAAAATGGATTAAGGATTAAAAAAGAGAATACACTTATTATATTATATATATATGAGTTATGCCAAGCGGCATACCAATAACCACCAGTATACTATATATCAAAAGTATTTAAAAGCGGTAACAAATTTTGGTTTAAAGAGCCTTGATTTAAATGTATACAAAGCGCAACATTGTGTGCAAGGCGAATTAACTACAGGTGGCGGCGAAAAGACAGCCGGTTTTTTTTGTTCAGGCAAGATGTGTCAAAAGTTTTGTTTACATGTGGCAGTGTTGCCAGTGAAATTTCGAGAAAGATACATTTTAGTTTCCAAAAAGATACACTTTTTCCCAAAAAGATACGTTTTGAAAAAGATTTGAAAATCCATTTTTAACGTTTAACATTTATTAACATAACATTTTTATTTGATATTTAAATGAATATTGTAAAGAAAATGATTTCGTATAAATTAATTTTCATATTTATTTAAGTCATAAATGTTAGGTACGTATGTAATTTTTAAATATACAGTAAGCAAACTTTAAAATAAATTATATGTCACTAATACGATTTCTGTATGACGTGCTAAATTCCCAATTTTTCATATTTGATAAATACACTGAAATTTATTGTTGAGGGAAAGCTAGCTTCTAGGCCAGCTCATCAGGAAACCTTTTCCTAAGATTTTAGAAAAGCTAAAAATATTATACGAATAAAACCCCAAAGCGAATAAGAATTTTAAACACTCAAAGTCTTACTCGTAAGTAACAATATCAAAGCTTAAATTAAATTATATGTAATTAAATTTACATTTATGTAAAAATTAATATACTAGTTAAGGCGTTTATACTACGGCGATTATACCAACGTTCATACAAATTTCCTGAAAATTTCCTTTAGAACAACTTCGCACTACTACATAGTAATCATCGATTTAGGTGGATCGTATGTTGCAACTTCTTTCACCATTATTAAAGCTGCTATCAAGGCGAATTCACTAGAAGGTGGGGTCAAGTCAACATATGGTGTTTTTTTCGGTGGTCGACTTGTCAAAGTGTGTATGCCAACTAATTTTTTATGTAAACTAACCTTTTTTACTAGCAATATTTTAGACAATCCGACCACAGAAGCAGTGTTGTTGTAGAGTTGACCTCACCTTTTAGGCAATGCGCCTTGGTTGCTATTGTATTAGTATTGAGTCGGTTACGATGATCAGTCTCAATAAGTTTTAGTTGGCTAAAAATTCCCGAATGTTTTGTTTCTGTACATTTTGCGTACAGATTGAAAAGATACGAAAAATGTCAGGATTATACATGATACCTGAAGTAGCCAAAAGATACGAAAAATGTATCTTTCGTATCCTAACGGCAACACTGACATGTGCGTTATAATTAGGGTTTTTTCCCGGGAATTCCCGTTTTCCCGGGATTTTTCTTGCGAATCCCGGGAAATAAAAAATTCCTTATAATTTCAGAAAATAGCTATTTATACTTTGAAATTTAGTTTTCTATTCTCTAAAAATTAGCATCTGTGGATGGGTTGTGGATTAGATCAATTACAAGAAGTGAGTACATGTATTTAAATCAATGTCTCCTGATGCAATAAATCTACTAAAAGCAGAATGGGCAGTGTAAAAGTTGATAATTATTACATTTAGTGAAGTGAAGAGTTAATAAAGTACATTAATTCAAAATAAGATGCAGGCAGTAAAGTTTCATTGTCCATGAACAAGTCTTAAAAACAGGAGATACCTGAACATATCGCTCCTTTATTGCAACATAGTCATATCTACAAAAAGTTTTCCAAATGTACCGATTTAAAGATATATTTTGCTATAACTTCGGTTCAGTTTGAGATATAATACGAGAAGGTATAAAGGAAAACTTTGCTAAAGTTTCTTAAAATTTTGAGATATGACTATGATGCAATGAAGCGATATGTTGATAAACACAAATTTTCAATTTGTGTTGGTTTATATACCCGTGAAGTGCGGGGAAACCGAAATAAAATAACATTTTGGAAACTCGTGTAAGATACTACAACATTAGGCTTGCCATTTCTATTTTGAGCAAAAGAGGACGCCAGCATAAAAAATGTAGGACATTTGTTCGAAAAAGGAGGACACTTTCTAAACAACCTAATATTAATAAAATTAACGACGGCACACAAAAACTTAATTTGGGTAATATCATGTCAAGTCGACCAAGAGTGGAACTCGACCCCTTTCGATTTGAATGCAATTTGGCGAGAGGGTTTATTTGATCCCATAAAGAACACATATCAACGAAAAACAATTTTTTAATTTTTTTTCAAAAGTTATGTCATATTCAAATTGTCATAATATCGCCGAATAAGCCGAATGTGTTGAGTTTATTCTTTTAATATCTCGAAAACTACTTTACATACGAAGATGATTTTTGTCAGTTTAAAGAGAATACTTGAGGCTACAATAAATATATTGAAAAAAATGTATATGGGCATTTCCTGGGGTCGCGAACGTACGTTCGTACGCTTTTGATGTACAAATAATATAGAAAACAAAACTTTTCCTAGCATTTTTTCTTGCGATTCGATAGCATTTGGGTAGATGTATGTTTAGTGCAAAGGATGGATTTCATCGAGTTTAAGTTTTCATAATAAGAGTTATAAACATGTGGTCGCGAACGTACGCAAAATAGAAGTCAACTTTGGCTGACAGCAGTTAAATGTAAAAATCTGCGTAATGGAACGGAATATTCAAAAGTGATTAATTTATTTTAAAAGTGTATTAATGTAGGTCTCCATGCAATATTTATTAAAAAAAATATCTCTTTTGGTTTTTGTTTAATTGGCTTATGTACCGGTCGCGAACGTACGGGTCGCGAACGTACGATTTTTCCATATGTTTTTTTATTATTATCACCATGCAGTTTCCCATAAATATTTTAAAATTTCCTTAACAAGCAACTTAATACTCAATTTACAATTGATTGTAATGGAGAGATTATGAAGAAAGAGTGTAAACATAACATATTTTTGCATGTAAAATAAGCATATAAAAATGTGTTTAGAAGTAGAAAATATAAGAAAATATAAAATTTTCCAGTTTCCAGTGCAATTTCTTCGAGTAAAACAGCTGAGACATGCTATGAAACCATTCTTCTATAACAACATAGACTTTTTTTATAATAATAAACAATAAAAGACGATGATTATCAACATTTTATTTTTTCATCCTGGTAGACCATTCTAGGGAAATGCCCATATGCAAAATATCAAATTTTAAAAATGGACTAAGTCAAAACACTATTTTTTTGCTGATTTTTTTTTTATATAATACTTCAAACTGTTTTTTAAAAATCCTAAAACTTTGAGGGATGTGCTTTTTTAAGATATGATTTTTTTTTTCTTTCCAAAAATAATCTTAAAATAAAATTTTAATATAATCATTTGAGCAATAAGTATTTATTTGAACAAAAGTAACGACATTGATAAGGTTGCTTTTGCTTATTTGTTCCATTTTTTTTTGGAGCTCCATTTTGGGCACATTCAAAGAAAAGTACTCTTTTTGTCACGTTACGTCCCCAAAAATTAAATCATACCTATCTTAAAAAAACCCGAGCACCTAAATCTTTTTTTTTAATGAATTTTGTGAACTGTGATTTAAATCCAGGAACAAATTTGCAATGAAGGTGTAAAAAGTCGGACAACCCCGGACACTTAATGAAAAAGAAGTAGGACTGCCCCGGATACCCAAAAAAAGAGGACGGTGTCCGGGGAAAAGAGGACGGATGGCAACCCTATACAACATACAACTTGAAAAACACATTGTCCCAAAGATTACAAATCGATCTATTGAAATGAAAAGGTTTGTAAAAAGCCATTTTTGATGCCATTTTTGCATCAACCTTGACATACTTTTGACTGATATAGACGTTGTTTATAAAAAAGAAAAAATTGCTTCTGATTGTAAATCCGAAGCATGCTACAACGGTTCACTTTTTACTATTTGTCCAACCTCGGTAAAAAATGAACGAAATATTTCGGAAACATGGTATTTAGTAAATAAAATCAGGAATATAATTTTTGACGACTTACTAAGCGCTTTGAGTGTGTCAGAAAGTTATTTCCTAAGCCGTTAAAAAATGTTATATGATTCTTTAAAATATTTTATCTATTTTATTAATTAACTTTTTGATGTCATATCTTGAGTACCTTAATTTTATTTTGTTTTTATTATTGTTTTATTAATTAAATTGTTATGTTATAATTTGTTTCATATAAATTGTATTAAAATGAGTTTTGTATAGGAATGGGCAAAAAATATCGATATATCAAAATATCGATATTTAAATAAAAAATAATCGATATATATCGCCGATATTTAAAATACCGATGTATCGATATATCGATATTGAAATACGACTATCGAATTCGATATTTTTTAAAGTCAGTCTTCATTAAAAACTCTAAATTTTAGCTGTTTTTCAAACAATATGTTTTTTTAAGAATTGGCATCACTGCATGCATCATATCGCTCATTTGCTGCAAGACCGGCATAACTAAAAAAACCATTTCGAGATAAAAGCGTTTAAAGTTTTTGCTCTAACTACTTAGAAAAAAAGAAGACACATTCTCTTCAAACTAGGAAAGTATAAAAGATATAAAAATTAATTTAATACACAATATAAAGAAAAACAAAGCGAACAATCCTGCATCTCTAACTTCAAAATTTCATTTTTTGAGTTATGCAGGTCTTGCAGAAAATGAGCGATATGTTTTTTAAACTAATATGAAGATCTAAACTGATTAGCATTTACAAGAAGCAATGCCGGTTACAAGAAGCAGATTGACAGGAAAGCACATAAAACAGAGAGTGCTCCTGATGTCCATATCTGATGATTACTAGTTTAACTAAAACAATCAAAAACATTTCTAGTTAAAGTTGGTACTTTTCGGGTGCAATTTAAATTTGAAGATAAGTTGGTACTTCCATGACTTATTTACTTCCATTAAAAATTTTCGTAATATACTTTTTTTTTGGATTTCATATGGTTTTCTTGTATTCTCCCCTTTTGTTTTTGTTATAACGGAATTTTTTGTTTTGATTCAATTTTTTGTTCTTATTAATTTTTTGAAAGTAACAATGTATTTACATGTTCATAAATATGAATGTATGTACAAAGGTGTATTAAATTTTTAATTTGGTAATAGTTTCAGCAAAAAACTTTCGACATATCGATATTTTTTAAATAATAAATATCGATACTCTTAAAAAATATCGATTCGATATATATCGATATAATTTTTCAATTTGCCCATCCCTAGTTTTGTACATAAAAAATCTTGCAGATCTTACACTCAATTCACATGAGGGCTTTTACGACGTCGTTTTATCTTGATTTCCTTTTAAAGCAACTTCCAAAATCTCTTTGCGTTCATACGATGATTTTTGGTTGCATGTCTTTTTTTTATTTACAGTATGGCCTTGATTATCCGTCATTCGATTAACCGGCAGCTTCAATTGACTGGAAAATAAAAAATTTTTTGCATTGATTTAAATTACCTCTATTATCCGGCATTACCTCTGTTATCCGAAATTATAAACAAATTATCTTTTTTTCGTTTACTTTTGAACAATCAAAACAAATTTAAATAAACGAAGAAAGAGAATTTCACAACGTACTGGAAGCATGTTCTGCCAAAATTACTTTTTTCCTCATGTTTACATAATAATACATTATATATTTACATAAAATAAGAAACACGCCAAAAAAATAAATAATCAAGAATGCTGCCGGTCCCGTCTATTATCGATAATCGAGGTCTCACTGTATTTTCAACCACACACTTCAAAGTAAGAAAAAGAATAAAACGTAAAAAGAAAAAGTTAAAAGAGAAATATAAAAAACGACATGAACAACACAAAACGAGTCGTTTTGTTTACCCCTCATTCTTCTCTACACCGCTCGCCAACAAACCAAAAGAGACGTCGACAAATCGACGTCGTAAAAGCCCTCATGTGAATTGAGTGTTATATATGATTGCTTGTAAAAGAAACAAAGCTATCAATAATTTCCCCAAAAAGAAAAAATAGTTTATTTTACATTCCCAATATAAGCTCAAAATGAATTTTTTTTAATCTAATTTGAGATTAGAACCCATAATCTGTTAGCCCTTTTTAAGTCAACTGTTTTTTACAAGTCGAATTCATTTATATATTAATTCGCATTGTTTTTGACATTACATGCAGGGTTGTTAGATGTGACGATTTTTCGTCATTTTGACGATTTTTTTGAGAAAATACAGTAAAATGACGATTTTCTTTACTAAAATACAGTAAAATTACCATTTTTTTTACTAAAAGTAATAGTGTTATGACGATTTTCTGGCTTCAATAAAACACTTACAAGAAAGATTTAAAATTATCTATATTGAGAGCGTAAAAACCAATTTTTCGAAATACACAAATTATTGCAAATTTAACAACAAAAATTCTTCCCCATACAAAACAGGTGGCTTTCATTAGAAGAATTCGAATTCCACAATTATATTGTTACGTTACTGCCTTTCAATAACGTTTTAGTTTATTTCCTTTATAATAAACCGTTTCGAGTTCTTTATTGCAACTTTAATAAAATAAATAAAACACAAACACTTTAAACACTATTTACAATTTATTCAACTCTATTTAGTACTAAGTCTTTTTAACAACCGTAATTTATAGCTTTTATTCACAACCAACTATAATTTTCTCAGCGTTATGCGTTATTGACAAAGTCTGAACTAAGAATGATCTTGTTCTGCTACTCGCCGCTAGTATTTATACTGCAATTTGGTTGTCTAGAATATTCGAAATGTTTTTCGAAGATTCGAGGCTTTTTTTATTCACCACACTTTGATTTATGGTAGCACTTATGTTTACATAATTTTACCTCTTATACTGAAGAAGCTTTTTTAACGGTCATTTCTAGGGCTTTCTGCACATTGGGATTGAAGTGTACTAAATTATAACAAAAACGATGTAAACTAATAAAATTACTTATGAATACAAGTTAACTAATAAGTACAAGATAACTAATAAATTCAACTAATTCTTAACTAATAATTACAACTAATTCTTAACTAAAGTTACTTTCGTAACACTGCCCCCCACTTAAGCCTGTTCGTCCCGAATAGGCTCAGAATCACCTCTTCCATAAGGGGCTAATCGTTCTAAATGAACAACTTTCATTTTGGCTCTTGGACTTTTGTATTTCTGTATTCGGTATACCACATCATTTAATTTCTTTATCACCTTATATGGCCCATCCCAATGGGTCTGTAATTTGGGAGATAACCCTTTCTTTCGTTGGGGATTAAAAAGCAAAACTAACTGGCCCTCCTTAAATCCTTCAGAATTTGCCGCTCGATCGTATCTGGCTTTCATCTTGTCACTAGACAACTTAATACGGTTTCGTACAAATTCATGAAGTTCATGAAGAGTTTCTTGTTCTTGTGAGGTGGAGGCTTCATTGTTTTCTCCCGTTAGTATGGGCTTAACACCAAACTCTAGATCTCCTGGTAGTCTGAGTTCTGTTCCAAACACAATTTTAGCGGGTGTACGAGAGGTGGAGTCGTGAACAGCTGACCTATACGCCAACAGGAATTTTGAAATGTGCTCATCCCAGTCTTTTTGTTGTGTGCTGACTACTTTTCGTAAATGTTCCTCTAATGTACGGTTAAATCTTTCAACCATGCCGTCAGATTGCGGATGCAATGGGGTTGTTCTTGTTTTCTTTATTCCGTACAATTCACACATTTCCTTAAATATAGCAGATTCAAAATTTCTGCCCTGGTCAGAATGTACTTCTAATGGAACACCATAGCGGCACACCCAATTGTTCACGAAGACGTCTACAACTGTCCTAGCCTCCTGATTTGGGATGGCATATACCTCCGGCCATTTACTAAAGTAATCGATGACTACTAGCACATATTTGTTACCGGCATTACTTACAGGAAATGGCCCAGCTATATCCATTGCAATTCGCTCAAATGGGGCACCAGAATTATACTGCTGTAGCGGCCCACGACTTCTCCTTACTGGACCTTTAGCGGCAATGCATTGTGCGCAATTTGCTATCCAATCAGCTACAGCTTGTTGGCAGCCAACCCAGTAGAAGCGTTGTTTTAATTTTTCTAGGGTTTTTGTCACACCCAGATGACCACCGCTAGGACCGTTATGAAATTCACTCAGAACTTCTTTTACTTTCGCCGACGGCACTACCATAAGGTTTTTAACAGATTTTCCGTCAGTACTTTCCCACGTCCGGTATAAGCAGCCATTTACTACTTGAAGGCTGTTCCACAGGGCCCAGTATGCTTTCATCAGGGGGCTTTCAGGAGAGATTTCGTTTCGGGTGGGTCTTTTGCCATCTTCCTTGGCTTGTAAAATTTTTGCTAAAATGGGGTCATTTCTCTGCGCAATTGACCAATCTTCGTTGGACTCTATCTGCAATAGACGAACGTAACAGATGTTTTCTTTTCCTTCAGCCCTTACGCAGTGCTTGCATTCCAGCTTACAGGGTCGTCTTGACAGAGCATCCGCATTACCATGTTTTCCACCTTTTCTGTGTTCAATGATAAAATCGTAGCTCTGAAGGCGCTCTATCCAACGAGCTATCTGGCCTTCTGGATTTTTAAATTGCAGCAACCACCTGAGTGCAGAATGGTCTGTTCTTAAATGAAAATGTTGACCATACAAATATTTGTGAAAATGTTTTATGCACTCTAGTACAGCCAGAAGCTCTCGCCGAGTTACGCAGTAATTTCTCTCAGGCTTCGAAAGTATTCGACTGTAATAGCCTACGACTTTCTCTACACCGTTGACCACTTGGGACAGCACACCTCCAATTCCAAATCCGCTCGCATCAGTATCTAGCACAAATTTTTCACCCGCGATTGGATAAGCCAAAATTGGTGCTGAGCACAATAATTCTTTCAACTTCTGGAATGCCCGTTCCTGTGCTTCACCCCAGTCATACGCCTGCGCCTTTTTGGTCAATTCATGCAGACTTGCAGCAATATTTGCAAAATTCGGTACAAAACGCCTGTAGTATGTACATAAACCTAGAAAACTGCGTAGCTCATGTAGATTTTTAGGGCGAGGCCAATCCATAACTGCTCGTATTTTTTCTTCGTCTGTTGAAATGCCATCAGATGTTACACGATGCCCTAGGTATTTTACTTCTTTCTGGAACAGTGAACATTTCTTGACACTTAACTTGAGTCCGGCTGTAGATATACGTTTTAACACCTCTTCGAGGTTTTTCAGGTGTTCATCAAATGTTTTTCCCATGACAATTATGTCATCAAGGTACACCAAACATGTCTTTCGGTGGAGACCTTTCAACACCTGTTCCATCAAACGCTCGAAAGTAGCCGGAGCATTACAGAGTCCAAATGGCATTACATTAAACTGCCATAAGCCATCACTTGCACTAAAAGCAGTTTTCTCTTTATCCTTGTCTGCAATTTCTACTTGCCAATAGCCGCTTTGCAGATCTAAAGTAGAAAACCATTCAGTTCCGGCTAACGTGTCCAGGGTGTCATCAATCCTAGGCAATGGATAACTGTCCTTTTTAGTGACGTCATTTAGTTTCCTGTAGTCTACGCAGAACCTAGTACTTCCATCTTTCTTCTTTACCAAAACCACAGGTGAGCTCCAGGGACTTGATGATGGTTTTATTATGCCGTCCTGTTCCATTTCATTAACCAGGTCTCTAACTTCATTACGTTTTGCTAGAGGAATGCTTCTTGGGGCCTGTTTTATTGGCTTAGCGTGGCCGGTGTTAATTTCGTGTTTCACTATTGACGTCCTGCCCTGGTTTTTACCTTTCGAAGCAAAAATAAAGGCATATTTCTTTAGTAATTGCTTAGCCTTATTTCTCTCGGGCGGCCTCAGTTTTTCGGTCCATTTCCGCACATGTTCCTCTAGTAATTCCTGGTCCTTGGTACCCTTTTTAGCTGCGTCTGGATGTTCCTCGCAACTTATTATTGCCTCTGTTGAAGCACATTGTCCAATTTTAAAGTTCTGCGTAAGGACCTTTTCGCTGTTGGATAAATTTAAAACTCTTACAGGAACTAGGCTGTTGCTGGTTTTAACGAGGGCATTCGCTGTTACTATATCACCTGTTACTGCTGCTGGCTCTACCACCCATAAACTATTGTTGTCCTCACAATCTCCCTCCATTCGCGCCCACACTATTGTTTCTGACTTTGGTGGCAATTTTTCACGTGTAAAGGCGTGTAACTGTCTTACATGAGCCTTGTTTTCGTATCCAATATCAAGGGGAATTTCAACATTTCGCCAAGTCATAATTTGTTGTCCCATATCCAGATGAACACCTTGGCCAATCATAAAATCTGAGCCAATAATTACTTCGTCTACAATATCAGCCACAATAAATACATGGTGAGCGCTTGTATTGCCTATACTTAATTTTACTTTAACTTTCCCATAGACGGTGGCAGGCTCACCCGTAGCTGTTCGCAGACTCACACCCCTTAGTGGTTCAATGGGCTGTTGTATTAAATCAGGCCTAATTATCGAATGTGATGCCCCAGTGTCCACAGTCAAAACCCGTTTTTGACCGTTAATATAACCACAAGCAGTAAGGTTTCTATTACTCTGTTGCATCACTGAGATGGAGATTGTGGGGCCCTTAGATGTGGGAGCTAGCTCATGCCCCGCAGTGCTAGCTCTTTTTAGTTTAACGGGGATTCTTGTGAAGACTGGTGATTACCCCGCTGGTTGTTTCTTGGCGGTGAAGCAGATCTTGAACGTTTTCTTGGTGCTTTGCAGTAACGTTGTATGTGACCAATCTTTCCGCAGTTATAGCATTTTACTTTAGATTTAGGTTGCTTCTCACTTACAGCTTCTATAAATGCCTCTTTTAAATACTGCACAATATCTCTTTCTGCATCGCTGGTCACATCGATCTTTCGCACCTTGCCCACTTGAGGTCTTGAAATAATTCTTGCGGTTTCCTGGGCCAGGGCGAATGAAACCGTCTCTGCAAATGTTGGTTTTTGTGATGCACATACCGCAAGTTTTATATCTGCATCACGAATACCGTTAACAAAAGCCTCAGTTTTAAAATGATCCAAAAATGGATGATTCTCACCAGGGTATGTAAGCTGCATCAAGCGCTCTATCTCGAGAGCAAAATCTTGTAAGGTTTCGTTTGCCTTTTGCACTCTGCCGCGCAACTCCATTTTGTAGATTTCCTTTTTGTGTTCACCTCCATACTTACGTTGCAGTGCTACCATAATTTCATCATAATTGTTTCTGCTACTTACTGGTACACTTTCAAGCACTTCAGCCGCAGTCCCCTTTAAAGCAAGAATTAGCTCGATTGCTTTTTCCTCACTGTTCCATGCATTTCTGTTAGCAACTGTATCGAACTGGAACTTGAAAACATTTAATGGAACACTACCGTCAAAGCAAGGGGCCTTTATTCTACTAGAAACTTCTGGAATAACTCGCACTGCTGCTTCCTGGCATTGAATGTTGTTAACTTTTGCCTCCAGATGGTGTAGTTTTTCATCAAAAACCGTAACTTGTGTTTTAACATCCGTGACTTGAGTTTTTACATCAGACAGCTTCTGATTAAATTCTATTTCCATTTCGTTTACTCTTTCGTTCATCTCACTGGAAATCTCCTGAAGTTTCTCGTTTGTTATTCTAGAATGCTCTTGAATTTCAGCTAATATGGTGCTCGTCTTCTCATCAATTTTTCTAGAAGTTTCAGCTAGAATATCACTCGAATTTTCTTTTATCATCTGTACCATGCTTTTGGAATTATCGTCCATTTTTCTAGAAGTTTCAGCTAACATCGCTCTGGAATTTTCGTCCATTTTTCTAGAATTTTCATCAATTTTTCTAGAAGTTTCAGCTAACATCGCTCTAGAATTTTCGTCAATTTTTCTAGAATTTTCTTCTGACATTTTTTCCATTTTTGCCATCATAGCAGCAAACATTGCGTTTAAATCCATACTGTTAGCAACTGCACGAGTACATACCTCTATTTCTTCTTTGTCCTCAAATTCGTAACTCACAATGTCCATATTGCGTCGCTCGAATTCATCTAATAGTCTCTTTTGCAACTCTGCTTTATTACCTGCAGTTGGCAGCTCCAACTTGCTCAACTCTTTCTTGAGCTGTTCCACTTTAAGTTCTTCAAATTTCATTGTTGTCTATTTTTTTTATTTTTATTAATTAATTAATTTTTTTTTTCACTTTTATTAATTTATTTATTTTATTAATGCAATTTCACTTCTGACACCAATTGTTACGTTACTGCCTTTCAATAACGTTTTAGTTTATTTCCTTTATAATAAACCGTTTCGAGTTCTTTATTGCAACTTTAATAAAATAAATAAAACACAAACACTTTAAACACTATTTACAATTTATTCAACTCTATTTAGTACTAAGTCTTTTTAACAACCGTAATTTATAGCTTTTATTCACAACCAACTATAATTTTCTCAGCGTTATGCGTTATTGACAAAGTCTGAACTAAGAATGATCTTGTTCTGCTACTCGCCGCTAGTATTTATACTGCAATTTGGTTGTCTAGAATATTCGAAATGTTTTTCGAAGATTCGAGGCTTTTTTTATTCACCACACTTTGATTTATGGTAGCACTTATGTTTACATAATTTTACCTCTTATACTGAAGAAGCTTTTTTAACGGTCATTTCTAGGGCTTTCTGCACATTGGGATTGAAGTGTACTAAATTATAACAAAAACGATGTAAACTAATAAAATTACTTATGAATACAAGTTAACTAATAAGTACAAGATAACTAATAAATTCAACTAATTCTTAACTAATAATTACAACTAATTCTTAACTAAAGTTACTTTCGTAACAATATGAATGCCATCGATACTGCCAAAAATATGAACTAGAGCCCCGATTTGCGTCGGTCCTATTTGTTCCGCTTTTTATATATTTGTTAAATCCGCTTTGCGTTTTTATGATTTTAATTTGCGTCTTGACGCGATTACATTTTTTCGCTGAAGTCATAATAACATATGAAGAATTTTTCTATTTGCATGTAAAAAGCCGCATTCCCATTTAATTCTGTAAGGCAAGTTATTCTGAGTATAGTTGCGTGTTTGGAAGTAAGAAATTCGTTCTTAATAAGAAGTTGTGTAGAAAAATGAGTGCAAAGAGAAGAAAATGCATTTGTTTGGAACTCAAATTGGACGTAATAAAACGTTTCAAGTCGAGTAAAAAGACTGTTGATATAGACTGAACCCTTGGTTTAGCACCTTTAACAGAAAAAACAATTTGCAATAGTGAAAGCGCTAAAAATTAATCATTTAAAGATAGCTCGAGTTAATGGCAAATGAGATTTTATTTTTTATTTGTTTTTGTGAATATGGATAATGAAATAAATAAATTTTTGTTATGTTTTTATGAAAATATATTCTTTCTTATGTATTTCTTTTCAAATGATAAATATGTATATTTCAGCCCACTTTCTGAAATAAATAAAATAAAACTTAACCATATCACTTTCTTTACCATAAATATAATTTCTTGCTAAAAATTTACCTTTTTAAACCAATCAATGCAATAAATGGTCTCTTTTTTGTAAATTTAAATATATGATAATTTGTTGACGATTTTTGAAGAAAAAAAGCCTAACAACCAGGGCTGCCAGATTTGACGATTTATCGTCGTTTTGACGATTTGTACCGAAATTAGCAAAGTGGCGATTTGCTGATTTATTAAATAAAAAAATGACGATTTTTATCAGTCTCCAAAGTCTGAATAAAACATTACATATTCTGACAATTTCGTTTTTTAATCTTGGAATGTTTAACAGCCCTACCTTAACAAAAGCGGGAGGCGGAACGTTTTCTTTCGCTTAGCTTTTACGCTGATATGCCATACCAAAGAGAGCGTCGACGTTGTGTCACGAACAGTTTTACAATTGCAAAGCGTTCAGGCCGCTCTATTAAAAAACTAGAAAACGCGTGCTGCTTTTTTTAGGTACGGCTGTAATACGCAAGTCTTTAGAAAATCTTAGATTATTTTCAGAGTACAAAAACAACAATGTTATACTTTGTTTATCTTTCGTTATACCATCATCGAATGAACCTTTTACGACTCCCTGTATAAAGCATATTTTCAACAATTATACGGCGACCATTTCACGAGTTGTAAAAGAATATCTACATGAGTCTCATACGATTCTTGACATAAAAGTCTCGTTAGATTATCTTTATCCACGTCTGAAACGATTCCCACAACGATTGAAGAAGCAACTTGAAAGACTTGAAAATGCTAGCTGGGTATGAAGTAATGATGTTTTTTTTTTTTTTTTTTTTTTATAAAAATCAAACGAAAATTGTTTAAAAAAACTAAATTTTAAATTGTCCGATTTTTTTTGACGATTTTTCGGAACGATGAAGACGATTTTTTTTCAGGAAACTGACGATTTCCTCACAAATTTATCTGGCAGCCCTGCTAACAGCCCTGATTACAAGGCGAATTAACTTCAGGTGGCGGCGAAAAGACAGCCGGTAATTTTTTTTTTGGTCATGCCAGATATGTCAAAAGTTTTGTTTACATGTGCTTTTGAAAATTGTGTTTTTAAATAAAAACTTGTTCTATCACTTATTAATGAAAAAATAAAACAATAAAGAGATGATTAATGAAACTATGTATAAAAATTAAGTACAAATCGTTTTTAGATCACAAAAAGAAATTTTTACCGTCATCACTATATCTTAATGGTATTTTTATGTTTAGCTGCATGTTTGGACGCAGAAAAAACGGGTTTAGATTATTTTTAATACAACTTTAAATTCAACCGAATTTGCAATTTAATGCTCACAAAAATTGCACAAGTTTATGTTATAAAAACTGTTTTCCTAATTTTTGAAAATTGTAATTCAATTTGTTTTTATTTTTTGACTTAAATGTTTTTATTAATTTTAGGCTAGGGACGCCAGATAATTTTTTCTTCAATCCAAATTTAAAAAAAAAAATTCTTTTAATATCCCCTCCAAAAATAAAAAGCCCACAAATGCATTATTTTTGAGAAATTTGTTTTTAAAATTACATATTAGTGGGGATTGATTTTATCTTATAAATTTGTATTTAAATTTATATAAGTATAGATAAGTACACTAAAACAATAATGTCATTTTATCAATTTTACAATTTGGTAATTATCTTTCAAATTCTGACCAAAAATATATAATACTTGAAGCATCATGAGCATATTAGCAAACATTCTTCTTGTATTAATGGAGTCAGCCTGAAAATTCCCGTTTAACCATTTAATATCGTTTACGAACATTTGAAGTTGTGTCATTTCAAATATGGAGAATTAGGGTTATAATAACGACCCCACAAACACATCCATTTAACGCGTAAAATATCCATTGGCTTAGCCATTATATTGGTGGACATACGTTTGAAAGTATGTATGTATTTTTACTTCTTAGAGATTAACAGGTCAGCCTAAACTAGGGTTGCCATCCGTCCTCTTTTCCCCGGACACCGTCCTCTTTTTTTGGGTATCCGGGGCAGTCCTACTTCTTTTTCATTAAGTGTCCGGGGTTGTCCGGCTTTTTACACCTTCATTGCAAATTTGTTCCTGGATTTAAATCACAGTTCACAAAATTCATTAAAAAAAAAGATTTAGGTGCTCGGGTTTTTTTAAGATAGGTATGATTTAATTTTTGGGGACGTAACGTGACAAAAAGAGTACTTTTCTTTGAATGTGCCCAAAATGGAGCTCCAAAAAAAAAATGGAACAAATAAGCAAAAGCAACCTTATCAATGTCGTTACTTTTGTTCAAATAAATACTTATTGCTCAAATGATTATATTAAAATTTTATTTAAGATTATTTTTGGAAAGAAAAAAAAAATCATATCTTAAAAAAGCACATCCCTCAAAGTTTTAGGATTTTTAAAAAAAAGTTTGAAGTATTATATAAAAAAAAAATCAGCAAAAAAATAGTGTTTTGACTTAGTCCATTTTTAAAATTTGATGTTTTGCATATACATTTTTTTCAATATATTTATTGTAGCCTCAAGTATTCTCTTTAAACTGACAAAAATCATCTTCGTATGTAAAGTAGTTTTCGAGATATTAAAAGAATAAACTCAACACATTCGGCTTATTCGGCGATATTATGACAATTTGAATATGACATAACTTTTGAAAAAAAAATTAAAAAATTGTTTTTCGTTGATATGTGTTCTTTATGGGATCAAATAAACCCTCTCGCCAAATTGCATTCAAATCGAAAGGGGTCGAGTTCCACTCTTGGTCGACTTGACATGATATTACCCAAATTAAGTTTTTGTGTGCCGTCGTTAATTTTATTAATATTAGGTTGTTTAGAAAGTGTCCTCCTTTTTCGAACAAATGTCCTACATTTTTTATGCTGGCGTCCTCTTTTGCTCAAAATAGAAATGGCAAGCCTAGCCTAAACAAAAGAAGAAAACTTTTTTTATTATAAAAAAAAAAAATAGTATAGCGTTCAGTAAATCCGATATTTCAGCCGTCCGATATTGAATTTGTTTAATATACATAAATTGCATTAATATGAGTTTTGTACATGAAAACACTTACAGATCTGATATATGTTGGCCTGTTAAAGAAACAAAACGATCAACAATTTTCCCAAAAAGAAAAATAGTTTATTTTAACATTCTCAATTTAAACCCGAAATTAATTTTTGTTATCTAATTTGAGATTAGAACCCCAAATCTGGTAGTCCTGATTTAGTCAACTGTTTATTACAAGGCGAATTCATATATATATTAATTCGCCTTGTTTTTGACATGACATGACTGAAAAATAAAATACATGTTGTTTTTTGTGTTGTTGACTTGTTGTAGTCTCGCCGCCACGAAATTAATTCACCTTGGCCTTTATTTTTTAACACAAATAAAAATTTACTAATAGAGCAAGGCGAATTTACACAAGGTAAACTCATCTCGTCAGCCGTTCATCAGCTGTATCCACGGCGAATTAAAAAAACACTGAAACGTCAAAATATTGTTTTGATTCTGTACTGAAATTTGACAACAAGAGGGAAAATTTCATAAACAAAATACATGGGGCTTTTTGTAGTTGTAGAGTTGCACTTACCTTGTGTAAATTCGCCTTGTAATAGAGGAAGGAAAAAATTAATTCAAACATAAAAAATAGTTAAATATAGGCATATGTACGTTTATATATCTACATACATATATAATAATCGTTTACATTTAATTTTATGTATTGAATGAAAAAAATACAATGTAAAGTTTCTAATGCTTCAAAAGATTAATTTTATTATCATCTTAATAATATTTTACTTTAGCCCAATAATCTAATGTAGAGTTAGTATTCATAAATGATTATTAAATTTTACAAACCTTAATTAAAGAAAATTTTCATAGAAAATATGTTTTGTAAACCTTTAATAAATTAAAAATATTTTTATGAATACGACAGTTACAGCCAATCCCACGATGTCACACGTTAACGTTCTCATAGAAAATTAAATTTAAAACAAAAACAATTTCTACATTTAAATAGTTTAGTATACCGATTGACTCAGAATCAATTTTAGAGTCGATCTAACGAGGTCTGTCTTTCAAAGTTAACCTTGTGCGCAAGTCTATACTTTCGCAATTTTGGAATAAAATTTAATCTAATTTGGGATATATGTGTTAATTGTTACAAGGTTGAATCCTATTCAAAATGGTGCGAAGTGGTTCATAATATTACATAGCTTACATACAAACTTCTTTCCGGAATAGAGTTTTTGTGCCCATAAACTGTCTTGGTTTTTAGGTTTTATAAGGTACAAACATATTTTGGTGCTACCTAAATCAGCGTAGCAAATTTTTTTGGAAGCGGACCATACTTGACCATGTTTTTTTTTTTTTTTTTTTTTTTTTTTTGTTCACACATAATATCGGTTTTTTTAACCAGAACTTTTTTTGCATTGTTAGCTACCGATATTGGTTACCGAAAGACATTTATAAAATTTCAATACAGAATTATAGTTGATTTACAAATTTTGACTGCTTAACGACAAATTTTTGTCTTTGCTTTGTTGCCAAGTATTTTTCGAACAAAAATTTTAAAAAAGCACCCAAAATGGTGCGAAACGCACCAAGTTGACAACGCTGATCATTTCTTACAACATTCTTTTCTCTGATGCACAAAAATGTTTTGCGAGAGAATGTACAGTGACAGGCAAAACCCAGCCCAAAATTTTTATTAATATTTAATCACAAGAAATTGTTTTGGTTGTAAAACTAGTTTTTTTTTTTTAAATAATATCTGATTTATTTTCATCATTTTCTTCGCCGGTTAACCATGCCAAAAAATCTTTTCAATTCTAATAAAAAGCTTTTTTTTTCTTATCAGTGTACTTAGTAATTTAGCTATAAAAATAATTATAATGCCTCTTAAGGCCGTTACACACTATCCCACAAAGTCTCACGTATTTTTCAAAAATACTTTCCTGATCTTATTATTCTTTGAAAATGTTTAAAAAACAATAACAACTTATCATGACAGGGTTGCATTTTTGTAAATTACTAAAGACTTTGTGTGATAGTGTAAAACGGCCTTTAATAACATTTTCCCTATGCCATTCAAATGTTTAATAATATAAAAGACTGTGGACATTAACAAAGACATTGTTAATCAGAAAATATGTTTTTAATTCCTTATATAACCATTTATCTTACACACTGTAATTGAACAAAGTTAAACACAGCCGCGCACATGTGCATTCTTCGCGTAAAAAACAAAAACAATTGTTTGCTGAAATAGGCACCAATACTCTGCTCCATAAAATATTAGTACACTTTTGCATGTTTCTTATATTTCTGCACTCCTGTTATACAACTCGCTTTCAAATCATATTTTTGGCCTTTTTTGATTTTATAAAAAATTTTCTTGCTTTAAAAAAATACATATACACACACACACGCACGTTAATATACAACACTACGTGTTCAATAAAAAGTACAGATAAGTACGCTAAAAATACTGTACATGTACGTTAAAAGATGTTATGTACGTTATCGTAGTGTTTGTGTGCGTCAGCTCACTCTCGCTGTGTACCGTATATTGTTTCTGCACACATTCACAAACAGAAAAATGTTTTTTTATTATTTTGTACTCTTGTAACGAATGTGTATGTGTATTGTTCATGGTAAAATACGGTATGGTACTCTTAATTGTATACTTTACAGTTTTTTTCGTACTCTGATAAAAACTATCTTTTGCACTAAGCATAGAGCTACCCAAATGCTATCGAATCGAAAAAAATGCTCTGAAAAGTTTTGGTTTGGTATTTGTACATCAAAAGCATATGAAGGTACGTTCGTGACCCCAGAAAATGCCTATATTTGAGTTTGATACCTAAACAATATACATTGTACATATGTATGTAAACATGTACATATATACAAACTTGGTGACAACAATAAACATTTGAAATTTTTGGAATTTTTTTATACATGATAACCAAAATAAATAAATTTTTTTCGATAATGGTTATTTTCAACCAAAAATTTTTTTTGGTTGATTTAATGGTTATTTTCAACCAAAATTTTTTTTTGGTTGATTTAATGGTTATTTTTAACCACAAAATTTTTTTGGTTGATTTAATGATTATTTTTAACCAAAATTTTTGTATTCTCAATTAATTAGTTACGGTAACCAATATAATATAAAAGACACGATAATGGTTAAAAATTCCCAAATGCAGATAAAGGGCATTTTTGCCTAACCTTTTTGCTCTGAAATAAAAACATAACAGTTATTTTCGGTCCCTGCTTATTATACATAATAATATTATTGACAAATTAGCTTCAAACTTTTCAGTTTTATATAAAAAAACTTATTTTACCCGATGCTCATTTACATTAAGTGATATGCAAAAATGGCCATCCTAATGTATGTATATGTGTGCATGAAACTAAGTTGTCTCCTATAGAAAAATTAAACTCATATTCTTTACATGGTAATATGTTTATTTTCAAAAGTAAGCAATTTCGTTTCCTCAAACAGAAAATCCAATAATAGTTTTATAATTTTAGCTTATTTTGTTCGTATTTAGTAAAATTTTCTTAAGTAAAGAAACATTTTCTCATGAACAAAAAATTCACGTTTTTGGTATTTGATCAAAAATTTCTTAAGACACGACATGCAAACGAAGATTGTTTTTATTAAAAACAAGAAAAATATTTCTCAAATCAAACTACATGGGTTTAATATAAGTCTGGTTTTCTTAAATATTAAAAAGAATCGAATTTCCTGCATCAAGAAACAAATGCTAGGGATTTTTTTTAATTTTTCAGAAAATGTTTAAGAAAACTTGGTTTGATTCAATTAATTTTTATTTGAATTGACATGTTAAGCAAATCAACAAAAAGTTTCTTATTTGTATATTAAGTTTTCCTTAAACTAACTAATGCCACACGTTTTTATGTTAAAATTTCAGGCTTTCCTTCGTATTTTGTAAAATATTAATAGCCGATTTCACTAATTTATTTAAATACCAATTTATCTCTAAAATTCGTTTTTCATTTTAAATAAAAATAAAATTATAGGAAAACACCCCTGAGTTCTAGAAATCGAAAACGAAAAACGAAAGAATTTTAAACGTCGTTCTTTAATAAGATTTCTGTAATAAAAGAATTTTATGACAAATATTTCTCTATTAAACAGAATTTTATAGCAAAAATTGTAAAAATTCCATTATAAGTGTATTAAAAACAACTTCCAAATTCTTGCGTTCGGCGTTTTTAATTTTCAGAACACGCCTGTATATTTAAATATGATTTGATATAAAAATTGAATTGGTGAAATTGGCTATAAGCAACAAAACCTTAATTTAAGTAACTATAGAAAAAACATGATTTATTTTTAGCTGTATTAAATTAAATTTTAGTTCACTTTGAGTCATAACTTTTTGCTTAAACCAAGCCACACATACATACATATGTTTACAATAAGACATTTTTGGCTTGGACGAATATGGTGCAAAATTTTCTTGGTTCAAGCCATATTTTCTGTTGCTTTAGTAAATAATTCTTTCCGTGTATTTCCCCAAAAAATCCTACTTTTTTTTTAAATATCCCCAATGTAAACCCCAAACCCCAAATGAAATTTTTTGTCCCTTTTAGCAACAAGAAAACCCCTAGTTTGGGGTCAAAACCCCAAAACTGGCAGCCCTGATGAGTATCCCAAATTGAGAGGGAAAGAAAGTCCGCAACAGCGTTGCCACGAACAAAAAAAAAGATTTGTAGCCAAAATGTAAAAATAAAGTAACCAAAAGCGAAAAAAGCAACCAAACTTATTTTGTATCAAAAGTACTATTTTGTTTGCGCTTCAATTTAAAAATTGTGTGTCTGAAGAAGAAAAAGTGTTTTTTTTTTGTATCTTGTAGGCTCATAAACCGCTGGACCGATTTTTTTTTAAAGTTTTTACAGGTCTGGAAAGAACAAAAGGCTTTAAAATTTTTCGGAATTTTTAGTGAAAGTGGCACCTCCTATGCAAAGTTAATACTTATTTTCGTCCATTTTAAAACTTGGTCATCTACACTTCAAAGTATGTATATACCTTATATGGTTAAGTTGATAGTCTTTTGAAAGTTAAAGCTTCTAAAATAATAATTTTTAAGTAGATGAAAAAAGTATTGGTTTAAGATGAACAAATGCCACACACAATTTTAAGGGCCAAAAAAGCGGAGCGGGTAGTTCTTGTTCCCAAAACAAAAAATTGGTTATTTTTGTGTTGAAAAAAGTAACCAAAATGGAAAAAAGTACACATTGGAAAAAAGTAACTAATTTTGGTTAAAAGTAACCAAAACGGTAACGCTGGTCCGCAATGAAAATAAAATCTTTGGACAGGTTTCCTGACGATCTGTGGTGCGATTCACTAACTTTTGAAGAACCGACAATCGTAATATTTGTCGACATAAATATTCGCTTGCAGTAACGATAGTGTAATTCTGTAATTTTTGTTTAAAGATAGTAAACAGCTGTATTTTTGTAACATCTCTGTCTACAAAATGTTAAAAAAAACGAAAAGCACAAAAGAGAATAAAATGTAAACAAATGAAATTGTTCTTAACCCCCCGTGTTACACATTTTTTTTCATTAAAAATGCATTGAAAAAGGTCTGTCCAGACTCATGAGTAAGATGAAGGGTTAATTTGTGGTTTTAATATTTCTTTTTTTGTGAATTTTACATTTAGAATTTTGTTTTTGTTCTTAATTTGCTTTTTTTTGTAAATTTTGAATATAGGATTTTGTTTTTGTTCATAAATATACATATGAATATATCTTTGTATGTATGTAAGCTATATTAAACATAAAATACATTTTATCGATTAAATAAACACAGCCTAAATTATTGTCGCTAAAATAACGACAAAAAATTGTTTAAAGTAACAGCTGACTTTAAACGACTGCGAATATCGTTAAAAATTTTACTGAATAGCATACTCGATAAATTTTCGTTATATTTATTTTAACGATTCGATTATCGTTATAAAAGTTAGTGAATCGCACTACTGTGGCCTAAGCAACCAGTGAAATGCGCATAGAGACTAGCTTTCCCTCAACAATAAATTTCAGTGTATTTATCAATTATGGAAAATTGGGAATTTAGCACGTCATACATAAGCGTAAAGTCAGTCCGTATTAATAATAAATTTTGTATTCCCAAAAAATAACTTTGATAATATACTTGCATGTGCCCGTGCAAAAAACTGAACTGTGGTGCGATTCACTAACTTTTAACGATCCGACAATTGTTATATTTGTCTACATAAATATTCGCTTGCAGTAACGATAGTGTGATTCAGTAACTTATTTTTAACGATTGTTTACAGCTGTTTTTTTGTAACATCTCTGTCTACAAAATGTTAAAAAAAAAAACGAAAAGCACAAAAGAGAATAAAATTAAAACTTATGAAATTGTTATAAACCCACCGTGTTACACATGTTTTTTATTCAAAATGCATTGAAAAAGGTCTGGCCAGACTCATGAGTAAGACGAAGGGTTAATTTGTGGTTTTTATATTTTTTTTTGTGAACTTTACATTTAGAATTTTGTTTTTGTTCTTAATTTGCTTTTTTTTGTAAATTTTAAATTTAGGATTTTGTTTTTGTTCATACATTTACATATGAATATATCTTTGTATGTATGTAAGCTATTTTAAACATAAAATACATTTTATCGATTAAATAAACACAACCTAATTATTGTCGCTAAAATAACGACAAAACAATTGCTTTAGTTAACAGCTGACTTTAAACGACAGCGAATATCGTTAAAAATGTTACTGAATAGCATATTCGATAGATGTTCGTTATATTTATTTTAACGATTCGATTATCGTTATAAAAGTTAGTGAATCGCACTACTGGCAAATTTGGTTTTTTTTTTTGTTTTCGTAAGCATATTGTTTTTTAATTTTGGTTTTTCTTTTTACCCACTTACAACTACAATTCGAGTCGGAAAAAAGCCAACCAATTGTAGGGGAATCTAAGAAAAGATAAACTCACTGTTTATTGTTGATGTTTTGTTTAAGCTTTGCTATAGTTACAAGTGACACTTTGAGTGTTTATAATTCTTATTCGCTTTAAGGTTTTATTTGTATAATATTTTTAGCTTTTCTGAAATCTTTGGAAAAGGTTTCCTGACGATCTGGCTTAAGCAACCAGTGAAATGCGCATACAGGCTAGCTTTCCCTCAACAATAAATATAGAAAATGGGAAAAACATGGTCTATTTAACATTACGATGACCTAGGGCAAGACCATATAAGCCAGGAGCTAATTTACGGCAGTCGTGATCGAATACTTCTTCGATTCGAAAGCAATTTTATTTCAGTCAATACTGAACGAATCGTAATTATTTTTTCAGTATTGTGAAAACTCAAATTAATGATTTACAATACTAAAAAAATTATTTCAATCCGTTCAGTATGAACAGAAAGAATTAGAAATAAAATGGATTTTGAATCGAAAAAGTGTTCGATCACGACTGCCATAATTTGCCCCCAGCTTTGGATTACAAAGGAGAAGTCTTAAAATTACTCCATGGTATACTCAAGAGGATTAGTTTTGAAATCGTTTAAAAACGAAAACATGTCGCTAAAAAACGAAGACATGTCGTTTCACTACAAATCTTTCAAACAATTTTTACCACTTAACATAGTTGCATAAAATCTTTTAGAATGTGGCAAAAAAAATTTTTTCTAAACAAAAATGGAAACTGTAATCTCTTAAATTGAAAGGTTGTTTCTTTTGATAATAGAGGAATTCGAGGCAGCAAGACATCGGTACCTATACACTTTCCCGTCATAATAGTCGCTTCGATTAAATTGTTCAGCAGTTTTTTAACTTTTAGCCTGGTTCCATTGCAAAGGCGAGGTGGGTCAATGCTTCTTAATAAAATAAAAGGAACACCAACTTTCAATAGCCACTCATGTAGTGGAAAGCGAGCCAGGTGCAAAGAGTTCAAGAATTCGATTGGATAATTAATAACGTCCTCCTCATTTGTCACAGTATCAGTGTTGCCAAAACTTGGTGACCAAAAATGGCTAAATTTACAGAAAAAAATGGCTAAAAATCGGCTAAAAACTTTTTTAAATAAAAACACATTGAAATTCAATAACAGAACAAATATAAACCATTAAAAATGTTTTAGAATGAAATTTTAACCTAAGATTAATTTTCTACATAAGAAAAAAAAAGTAAATTAAATATACTGCCATTTAAAAAATTAAATCATCGGTAAATTCGATGTCGTTATCGTTCATAAATAAAAAGGTAAACCATTCTCATGACATCCTTTACCCAACCTTTTGAGTCCAAATCTACATTAGAAAATATAAAAAGGTAAAAAATATTTTATTGGTAGAGCCAAATTTTTTACCTAATTCATAAAATAGAATTTACGGTTGCCTATTTCTCAAGTTACTTTTAAAAATGTTAACTTAGCTATATACTCAATTTACTTGAGCAACTTTACAGAAATACTAAAATTTCTAAAACTTCCGACCAGAAAGAAACTGTTGCTTTTGTTGGTCCATTTTATAAATTGAATATTTTAATATTGTTTCTATTATTTTACTACAAAAACGGCAAAAAAATTTATGGCTAAACAATTTGAAAAATGGCTAATGGCTAAATTCATTTTTTAATGGCTAAACAAGATGAAAAATTGCTAAATCTAGCCACTAAATGGCTAAATTGGCAACACTGTAATGCAATAAAAGAATTTTAATTTTAACATTTTTTTTTAACATGTATCTTAAATAATATTTTGTTTTAAACGTAGTAAGCGTACAATTGTTATTGTCGCACAAAAAATTACGAAATAATAAAATTTTTATATAAAATAAATTGTTTTGTTTAGTTTTCTTTTTTAAAAATAAAAAATATATATATTTTAACTTTTGTTTATAAGAAAAAAGAATTGTTCTGTTAATTTTTCTTTTTTAAAAATTCAAAAATAAATAAAATTTAGTTAATTAAAAAAAGTTGCTTATGAATTGTTTTGTTAAGTTTTCTTTTATAAAAATTCAAATATAAATAAATAAAGTGTTGTTGTTTTTTTAAAAAAGTTGTATATTAAAAAAACAAATTGATCCCGAAAAATCTCGGGATTCCGAAAATCTTGAAATCCCGAAAATTCCGGGATCGGGATTTCCAATATACCGAATCCCGGGATTTGTTAAAATCGGTACCGTTTGGCATCCCTAGCCCTCAACAAGCTTCTTTCCGGAATAGTGTCTTTGTGCTCATAAACCATCTTATTTTGTTAGATTTTATATTAAATTTGACCCAAACTAATTTGACTGCAATCTAAATCACAGTATCACATTTTTAGTGTCCGACCGAACTCGCTTTTTTTGGCCGAAGCCGAAGCCGAAGCCGAACTTCGGCCAAAATGTTAATGTTCGGCCGAAGCCGACGCCGAACTTTTTCTTATTTCAATAAAATAAATAAGATTTCAATAAAACAAAAAGTTTTTGAGATCGATTTTTTATTCAAAAAAAAATTGTATATAATATGTATTTTGTTCGACCTTTAATATTTCTAATATTACTAAATTTTCGAGCTTAAGGTCTTTTTGTTATAAAAAACTTTTAACGTTTATTTTAAAACCAATATTTCGGCACTTCCTTGAGTGCCTTCTTCAGGGTTTTTTTTCTTAATTTATAAATTTTTAACAAATTATGAAAAATTTAACAATAACTGACAAATTAAAAAAAATTTTAATTCAAAAACAAAAAAATATTTTTCAAATCAAACTTGATCTATTACAATATAAATAAATTAATAAACATAAACAAAAATAAAAATTCCTTTTTTTTAAATACCTATTTTAAAAACAGTTGTACATATGCCTTAACTTTTACTAACCGTTTGAATGTGTTTCTGGAATTTTCTTTTCAAAATTTGATGGCTTCTTGAAATTTTATCACACACACATATATATTTATATTGTAACATCGTTGTTTTTTCTGTACATAATTTAATATATGATTGACAAAGTTGTATTTTTTAGAACTATTTTCTTTAGTATAATCGATTAGCAATATAACCACAGTTGTATATTATTTGTATTTGTTTATTAAATAATCATTAAAAAGTTCGGTTGTTCGGCCAAGTTCGGCCAATTTTTGGCCGAACACCGAACTTGGCCGAACATCGCTTTTTGGCCGAACTCCGAAGCCGAAGCCGAACGTTCGGTCGGACACTACACATTTTATTGGAATAAATCTATATTTGACCATAGCTCCCATACAAATACTAGTCCCTAAAATAGCTTTTTATGGCATTAACTTCCTTGTACATGTTAGTATTGATATAAAATTTGGCGAAAATAACTTTTATGATAGCTACTATGTCATGACAAAATGTTGTGCTGGTAGGTCCAAAATTAACCGTAGGTCCCATGTTAACCCCCATCCTAAAATCACTTTAAGTCAAACAAATTTCATTTGCAATATTTTATGAAATCCAATAAAGTTACATAATTCCTAATTACTATTTTATCTCTTAAATCTTTTCTTTAAAGGTTGATATAGATGAAGAACTATTAAGAACCCATCAACAAAAGGCTGTACCACTAATTGCGGACTATTTAAAAAAACGGGAAAGACCGCTGCGTATTGAGGTATTGCAGGGTAGTATTACAGATGCTCTAGAGCAATTTGATGATGTAGATGTGGTTATAGGTCTAGAAATGTAAGTATTTGCATACATTTTAATATTTGACATCATCATTAATTCCATTTCGATTTACAAAGTATTGAACATTTACATCAAGAAGTTTTAGATAAAGTTCCTGAAAATATATTCGGATTTATACAGCCAAAGTTGGCTATATTTTCTACACCAAATTCCGAATACAATGTTCTGTTTGGTCAAATGTTAGCAAATGGCTTTAGACATTATGATCATAAATTTGAATGGACCCGTAAAGAGTTCGAGTCATGGGCACACGATATTTGTAAAAATTATACAAATTACAGTGTATCATTCATGGGTCTCGGTAATCCACCCGATCAGCATGAACAACTAGGTCATTCCACACAAATGGCTATATTCGCTCGCAACGATATGATTAATAAACCTTTGAACTATGAAATTGTCAAGAAACCCTTTGCATTAGATGCAAAATTTAAGGTAATTTATGCTGTCGATTTTCCTTTTACTGAAGATGAACGTTCAAAAGAAAAGAAAATTTTAGACGAAATATATTTTTATATAAATCAAACTAAAAATTGTGAAAAATATTTAAACACAGAACGTTGCATTTATCAATTACCATGGCGACATCTAATCGAATATACACAAAGTGTCGGTGGCACTGAAAGTGAATTATTGGAAATATTAAAGAAGAATAATTTCAATATTGAAAACGAATTCATTATTTTACCCGAAAATGATGACGAAGATGATGCTTCTGATGATCTCGACTATGATGGTGAATATAATTTAGAAGCTCAACCATATAAATACAAACTAAATGATGCAGAAGAAGAAGAATTGTCCACAAATTTAGCTGGCGGTTGTAATTTGACTGCTGGTAATGATAACTATGATACTGAAGAAGATTGGGATTAAATTTAAATTGAAAGTGAATTTTAATACAAACATTCTATTATTTAAATAATAATTAATTATTAATAAATTCATTTATTTTTTTTTTTATGATATGCACTTATATACAAAAATACATAAATATAAAATTATAGTGTTAATATTGTGATGATGGATTACTTATGTTTAAATTGAATTGCATTTATTTCGATTAAATCAAAAAGATTTGATGAACTGCCTTTATTTTGAAAACTTAAAAATTAAAGTTAAAGCATGGTGTAGTTACTATCATTAGTAATTTCACCATGAGTTAAATTAATACACAATAAATTGTTTATTTATTTTCATATAAAGTAAAACTTCAATATAACGAATCTGAAGGGGAAAGAAAAATACTTCGTAATAGTTAATCATTCGTTAGGGATATGTATCACTGAAACCTTAGCAAGCAAAATTTAAAAAAAAAAACATACCGAAGGTTAAAAGTTATATATAAATTTGTCATTTCGTTTGCAATTTCTACCATATTGGTCCTAGAGACCCTATAAAAACCCTTATAAGAAGAGAGGTTCAAATCACAATGACCCTTGGTTGAAATCAAGTTTGCGGAGCCTCTACAAAACACTAATATATGTATCTATCGATCGGTAATGCTTTCGCGAATTTGGCTATTTAAAATCAACCAAATCTGTTAATAAATGGCTAAAAACTGAGCAAAAATGTTAAAAAATTTGCTAAAACCATCAAAATTTACCTAAAACATAATTTTTAGGTAACAAAAGAGAATTGACCTAATTAACCTTTTTTTTAGAAAACAGATCTTCCCGAGTGCAAATTTTATAACCCAAATAAATGGCAAATTTGTTCCCTAACACGTCGATACATAGATCTGTCCAATCGGTTGAAAATGGACCATAACTCGTCCATTAAAAAATAATAATGCATTATAATTATGTAATATATTTATCAGGTTACACTCACCCTTACAAAGTGATACATTTTTCTAAATTACAATGGAACAAAATAATAGCTACGTTTTACACTCAGCACTAATGTGTATTAAGCGCAGTGGTGATCATTTCATAGAGCAATTGCTTTTTGGCTCCACCCATCACTTTGTTATGCTCTTTTAATTCCGTTGTTTTTCATTGGGATGGGCAAATTGCACAAAATTATATCGAATCGATATTTTTTAAGGGTATCGATATTTATTATTTAAAAAATATCGATATATCGAACGTTTTTTGCGAGAAACTATTACCAATATTTATTTATACATATTTATGAACAAACATAATATATGTGGGTAATTCCATGTCAAAACGACCAAGAGTGGGACATGACCTCTTCCGATTTTAATGAAATTTGGTGAGAAGGTTCCTTTTATCTTATAAGGAACATATATGAACGAAAAAAAATTAAACATTTTTTTTTTCAAAAGTTATGTCATATTCAAAATGTCATAATTTCGCCAAATTAGCCAAATGTGTTAAGCTTATTTCTTCAATATCTCGAAAACTACTTAACATACGAAGATGATTTTTATGTTATTTTTAAGAGAATACTTAGGGCTACAAACCATAAATTGAAAAATGTAATATCTGCAAAATATTAAATTTTTAAAACGGACTAAGTCAAAAACCTATTTTTTTATTTGGATAATTTTTTTTATATAATACTTCAAACCGTTCTTTAAAAATCCTGGAACTTTGAAGGAGGGGTTTTTTTTCTTTTTTAAGATATTGTTACCTTACTGCCTTTCAATAACGTTTTGGTTTATTTCCTTTATAATAAACCGTTTTGAGTTCTTTATTGCAACTTTAATAAAGTAACACAACCACTTTAAATACTATTTTCAATTTACTCAACTCCATTTAGTACTAAGTCTTTTTAACAACCGTAATTTATAGCTTTTATTCACAACCAACTATAATTTTCTCAGCGTTATACGTTATTGACAAAGTCTGAACTTAGAATGATCTCATTACGCTAGTCGCCGCTAGTATTTATACTGCAATTTGGTTGTCTAGAACATTCGAAATGTTTTTCGAAGGTTCGAGGCTTTACTATTCACCACACTTTAATTTGATTTATGGCAGCACTTATGTTTACATAATTTTACCTCTTATACTGAAGCTTTTTTAACGGTCATTTCTAGGGCTTTCTGCACATTGGGATTGAAGTGTACTAAATTATAACAATTTTTAATAACAATGTATACTAATAAATACAAGTTAACTAATAAATACAAGATAACTAATAAATTCAACTAATTCTTAACTAATAATTACAACTAATTCTTAACTAAAGTTACTTTCGTAACACTGCCCCCCACTTAAGCCTGTTCGTCCCGAATAGGCTCAGAATCACCTCTTCCATAAGGGGCTAATCGTTCCAAATGAAAAACTTTCATTTTGGCCCTTGGCCTTTTATATTTCCGTATTTGGTTTACAACATCATTAAATTTCCTTATCACCTTGTATGGCCCATTACAATGTATTTGTGGCTTGGCAACTAATCCTTCCTTTGGTTGTTGATTCATTGGAAAAACTAACTGGCCCTCCTTAGATCCTTCGGAATTCAACGGCCGATCATATCTGCACAACTTACTACGGCTACGCACGGACTTCCTATGGTCGTAAGTAATTCTACACACAAGCGAAGATACCTGCTTATCTTCTGGTATAGGTAGCGCATTACAATTGCTCTGCGGAAGCGGCGTACAACCTCACTTTATTGTGCCCAAGGCTGTCATACGCTTTGGCCAGTTTCTTTCAAAAACTTGACTTCCACCTATACTCTTGGCCCTCATAACCTTGGCCAATACGGGTTCAAATCTTTTCGCCGTAAACCAGTCTTTACTGGGCTTTACCTGCAACGAGCGACCCTCACTGGCGCATTCCCTTCTATCTGCCTCCGTACAGTGCCTGGCATTGAATCTGCTAAGCTGTCTTACCAGAGCAACCACTTTTTCTCGCTTTTCAACTTTTCTGTGAGCTGACGATTCCTGACGAGTACATGCGAGAGGCTGTCCCACACGAGCCTCACTTTCATACCCAACATCCAGGGGTATTTCATAATCACACAAATACATGATTTGCCTTCCCATATTCAGACTTATATTATGACTTATCATAAAATCTGCGCCAATCAGTACTTCGTCTACAATGCCGGCCACAATAAACTCATGAAAAGTGACAATATCGGCCATTCTTAACACCACACGTGTTTTCCCATAGACAGTAGCAGGCTCACCTGTAGCTGTCCGCAAGCTCGCTCCGCTTAGTGGTTCGACAGCTCCCTTAACCAAGTCAGGCCTTATTATCGAGAATCCTGCACCAGTGTCGATAGTCAAAATGCGCTTTTTACCATCGATGTAGCCAAATGTCGTAATACTATTGTTACTCTTTGGCACTATTAAATTTAGCACTCCCTCCATACTTAACGGCGACTCCTGTGATGACTGATGACTAGCACGTTGGTTGTTTCTCGGCGGCGAAGCAGATCTTGAACTTTTTCTTTGTGCTTTTGTCACGCTGTTTGTGCCCAACATTTCCGCAGTTATAGCATTTCACTTTGTTTCTGCCCAGCTTCTCATTTAATACCCGCAAAACTTCTTCCTGAAGTCGCTTTAATTCATTCATGATGGCTCTATCATCATCAGCAATAACATCGAGCCTTTGCACCTTAAACGACTTCTGCTTTGCAACTATTCTTGCGGTTTCCTGAGCCAGGGCAAATGAAACTGTTTCTGCAAACGTTGACTTCAATGATGCACACACCGCATACTTTACATCAGAATCTCTTATACCGTTAATGAATGCTTCTGTTTTGAAGCTGTCCAACAATGGGTGATTCTCACCAGGGTATGTAAGCTGTACCAACCGCACAATCTCCAGTGCGAAGTCCTGTAAGGTTTCGTTTGCCTTTTGCACTCTGCCACGCAACTTCATTTTGAAGATTTCCTCTTTGTGTTCACCTCCGTACTTACGTTGCAGTGCTGCCATAATTTCATCACAATTGTTTCTGCAGCTAATTGGTACACTTTCAAGCACTTCAGCCGCAGTCCCCTTTAAAGCAAGAATTAGCTCGATTGCTTTTTCCTCACTGTTCCATGCATTTCTGTTGGCAACTGTATCGAACTGGAACTTGAAAACATTTAATGGAACACTACCGTCAAAGCAAGAGGCCTTTATTCTACTAGAAACTTCTGGAATAACTCGCACTGGTGCTGTAGTGTATCTATGTATCATTGTCAGCAGTTTAAGTGCATTGCCACACAATGAGTAATTTGTTTATTAAACTTCTAATATTACTTTCTTTGTTTATGATTGCCGGCAATGTTTAATGAAGTATCAACTTCATTTCTATGACCCAATTATTCTGCATTCTTTTGGCGTTGAATGATACATGCATACACTGCATATTAGTATATAAGTTTAGCTCATAAGAATATACGAGTGAGTTAATAAAGAGAATTCGTTAATTAAGGTTCTAAAAACGTTACGCTTTTTAATCAACTATTATAGTGCTTCTTGGCATTGAATGTTATTAACTTTTGCCTCCAGATGGTGTAGTTTTTAATCAAAAACCGTAACTTGTGTTTTAACATCAGACACCTTTTTGTTGAATTCAATTTCCATGTCATTTACTCTTTCATTTATGACTGTGGAAGTCTGTTGAAGCTTCTCAAGTTTTTCATTAGTAGCCTGAATCTTATCGTTAGTTATTCTTAAATTTCAGCCAGGATGGTGCTTGACTTCTCCTCCATTTTTCTAGAAGTTTCATCCATTTTTCTAGAAGTTTCAGCTAGAATATCACTCGAGTTTTCTTTCATCATTCTAGAATTTTCTTCAGACATTTTCTTCATTTGCTCCATCATAGCAGCAAACATTGTATTTAAATCCATACTGCTAGCAACTGCACGAGTACATACTTCTATTTCTTCTTTATCCTCGAATTCGTGGCTAACAATGTCGATATTGCGTCGCTCGAATTCATCTATTAGTCTCTTCTGCAGCTCTGCTTTATTACCTGCAGTTGGCAGATCCAACTTGCCCAATTCTTTCTTGAGCTGTTTTACTTTAAGCTCTTCAAATTTCATTCCTGTCTATTTTTTTTTTTTATTATTAATTTATTTATTAATTTTTTTTTATTTTATTATTCTTTTCACTTTTTTTTTATTTTTATTTTATTTATGCAATTTCACTTCTGACACCAATTGTTACGTTACTGCCCTTCAATAACGTTTTGGTTTATTTCCTTTATAATAAACCGTTTTGAGTTCTTTATTGCAACTTTAATAAAATAAATAAAACACAAACACTTTAAACACTATTTATAATTTACTCAACTCTATTTAGTACTAAGTCTTTTTAACAACCGTAATTTATAGCTTTTATTCACAACCAACTATAATTTTCTCAGCGTTATACGTTATTGACAAAGTCTGAACTTAGAATGATCTCATTACGCTAATCGCCGCTAGTATTTATACTGCAATCAGTGTTACCGTCGGATATTTTCAAAAAGTACCAAAAAAAGGGGATAACTACAAAAAAAGTGGCACCAAAAAGTGGATTTTTTTAAAAAAAGGGGCACATCTTTTAAAATTAAAATAAGTACACCAAATTATGTATTTTTTTACGTTTTTTTTTTTCTATTTATTATAATTTTAAATGGTATAAAAACTAAAATAAATATTTTGTAAATATTTCTCTCGAGAAGTAATTTTTATAAAATATTTACTTTAATGTTTTAGTAATTCAAAAACATTAAACTTGTTTTCTCCCATCACGTCACATATATCAGATACACCAATTATTGTAATTTGGATGATGTTTTGTACCACAATTAATAACAAAATCCATAGTTTAATAATTTTATTCTACAGGCAACCTAATTACAAAAGTTGTAGGCCCAGGCCCACGATGTCGACAATAAAATTTCTTTCGTATATTTGTTTTTATTATTGTTTTCAATATAAATATATGCGAAAGAAAGGTTCTTTTCGACACCGTGCGCCTGGCAGCTAAGCTATAATCGGATGAAAACAAGAAATCCTATAACAAAAAAATAAAAATATCACTTTTTCAAATACTTTATATATAATCAGTTCCTCACTTTAATACAAATAAATGCACGGCATGCATACATGCTACCAAATTTAAGTGCTAGTGTTTTAATTTCTTTACTATAGCATATTTAGTTTTTATCCAATTCCGTCTATTATTGCCTAAAATTTTTGCAATCAGGTTTATAGAAAAAAACTATAAAACTGGATTTTGTTATTAATTGTGGTACAAAACATCTTCCGAAATTACAATAATTATAATTGATGTTTCTGATAAATGTGACGTGATGACAGAAAACTGTGTTCATATTCGTCTTTAGCATTCCAAAAACATAAGAATCAGTTGGAATGGCTAAACAAACTTTTTCAATGTCGTCCTGTGCTACATATTTATTAATGGTCAGTTTTATAAAAATGTTACAAATAATTGTTCTTAAAACGACATCCATGGTTAGGTTAGGTTACATGGGCAGCAGTCACAACGACGACTCACTTGGGTCCTTATAGCGGTCCCTTTGTGATACCCCTAGCCAGTGACAGGAGTCAGCCAGTACCCACCAGACTATTCCCCCGTGGTCACTGCAGCCTCGAACCACCCCGACTCCCTGCAGAACAGGGAGATCGATCTCAGTCCCACATTGGACAGATCGTCCAGGCATGGCAATTCTGGTCTCCCAAAATGCCTAAACCTGATGCTCCCCAAACCGGGGCATTGGCAGAGAAAGTGAGACACCGTCTCCTCCTCCTCCTCATCATGACAACTCCTACAGTAGTCATTATGCGCAAGACCCATCCTCCTTGCATGAGTCCCTATCACCCAGTGACCCGTAATGACCGATATCACCGTTCTCATCCGGTCCCTACCGAGACCGAGAAGTACACGCGTTCTCAACGCGTCATAGCCAGGCCATAGAGTTCTGGCCATCAAGCAGGTAGGCTCCCTTTGCCATCTGCCCTGAGCCCTTCTGTACGACTCCCCTCTGATGAGAGTCCTGCAGCGGGCCATTGAGGTGCCAACCAGGCCGTCGATGAACATGTCATCCAAGAGACAGCCTCGTTTGGCTAGACCGTCCGCAGTTTGGTTACCCAGGCATCCACTGTGCCCTGGTACCCATGTCAGCGTTACACTGGAATGTTTCGCGATCTTATTTAGAGACATCCGGCATTCCACTGTTAACATAGATGTCGTAAAGACACCAGCCAGAGCTGCAATGGCAGCCTTGCTGTCCGTAAATATACATATATCCCTCGATATACGATAGTACTTCAGCCAGTTTGCCGCCCGCTTTATGGCAGAGATTTCCGCCTGCAGCACACTGCTACCATCCGGCAGCCTGAAAGGGACCCTAATGTCCCACTCCTCGATGAAGAAACCTCCACCCACTCTATCGCCCATCCTGGAACCATCGGTGTAGACCCGCAGGATCGGTTCCAGAGATCGCGTATTATCGAGCAGCTCATCATCATTACCATGATGAACTGTGAACAAAGCACCGAAAAAGGGTTCCGGAGTGCAATAGTCCAGCCCCGCCAGGTCATATGATGCACCAAGCAAGATCCTGGCATGACCATAGTTCCGCGAAGACCGCCCCCAGTCTAATAGCGGAAGTCAGGGCCTGTTGTTCGGCCATGATGTCAACCGGCAGCCAGTTCAGCATAGTAAACAGCGCCTTCGTCGGTGTCGAGCGGAGTGATCCCGTGATCATCAGCGCAGCCACCCTATATACTTTCTCAAGCATCCTGCAGTACCGTCCCCTTCCCATCACAGGCCACCACACTATGACCCCATAGAAGAGGATCGGTTTTACCACCGCCTCAAAGATCCATTCGACGCCCCTGGGGCCAAGGCCCCAACTTCTGCCCAAGGATCTCTTGCAGGTGTACAAGGCCACAATGGCCCTATCAACCCTCGTACGAACGTTAAGGTCCCATGATAGTTTGCTATCGAGAATTACGCCCAAATATTTGGCACTGTTCGAGAGCGTCAACTCCGTGCCATTTAGCCTAGGAAGTTTAAAGTTGCCAACCTTGTACTTCCTGGTGAAGAGTACTAACTCAGTCTTCTGTGGATTGACGCCAAGTCCACAGGAGGTGCTCCAAGAGCTTAGAATCTGCAATGCAGATTCCATGCAACGGGACAGTGTGTCCAGGTGTTTACCCATGACCGCCACCGCCACGTCATCTGCATACGCAACGGTTTTTATCCCCAGTCCGTCGAACCGACTCAACAAAGTGTTCATCGTCAGGTTCCATAGTAGAGGTGACAGAACTCCACCCTGCGGGGTGCCCCCGTGCACAGATCTGCACACATTGGCCGCACCCATCGTGGATTCAATGATCCTACTGTCAAGTAGATTGCCAATAAATCTACAAGTTACATTGTCAACACCCACCTCCCCCATCGATTCCAAGATGGAGTTGGGTCTGACATTGTTAAAAGCACCCTCAATGTCCAGAAAGGCCACAAGTGAGTATTCCCGAAATTCAAGGGATTTCTCAATGTAGCCTACCAGTGAGTGAAGCGCCGTCTCCACAGATTTGCCCCTGGTGTAGGCATGCTGTGATGAAGAGAGCAGATGCCTAGGAATAGACATCCTCAGATGAATGTCAATGACCCTTTCAAGGGTCTTGAGAAGAAATGACGACAGGCTGGTTGGCCTGTAGTCCTTAGGTCTGGTGTGGGATGCTTTGCCTCCCTTTGGAATGAAAACAACCCTACATCTAGTCCAACTGTTGGGAACGTACGAGAATCTAATACATTCCGTGTAAATAGCGGACAGCCAAGGAATCAGAAGCCCCGCATTCCTTTTAAGGTCGGCCGGGATAATACCGTCCGGACCAGGAGCCTTAAAGGAGTCAAAGCTCCTTATCGCCCAATTGAGCCTATCATAGCACAGGGACATGGACACGGGTCCAGGCTCTGATAAGCAATTGATCTTCCGTGGTGTTGGAAGGGTATTGCCAGGAAAGTGTGTGTCGATTAAGACCCCCAGCGTCTCCTGACTATTCGTAGTCCAGCTACCATCAGCTTTCTGAATGTAGCTTGGGACAGCCGGGCAAGAAGCCATTATTTTGCGCAATCGGTTTGTCTCAGAAGAGCCTTCTACTCCACTGCAGAAGTTTCTCCAGGCATTCCGTTTCGCCGATCTCACCAAATTCTTGAACCTATTCAATGCCGACTTATATTCCGCCCAGTTTCCCAGACGTTTAGCCATATTGAACAACCTACGACAGTCCCTGCGGGACTGTGCAATCTCAGGGCTCCACCACTGTGGCCTGCCCCCCTTCCTCCTAATCACCGGCTTGCAGGCCAGTGCCGTTGCTCGACGCAGTGCCCCCGATAGGAACTCCACTGCCATTTCAGTCTCCGTAGTGCCATTAATGACAGGGACTGAGCCCAGAGAGTCAGCGAGTAGACTAGCCTGATAGTCCCACTTCGTCCTTCTCCTAATTACAAAAGTACATACCCCCAAGGGGGGTGAACCTAATTGAAACTCAACATACCTGTGGTCCGAAAAGGAACAGTCATTTGAGACCGCCCAGTTACTTATTAAGTCGGAGTGTTCCGAGCTGACCAATGTCACATCGAGAACCTCCTGTCTATTAGCTACAATGAACGTGGGTTCCGCGCCTATATTTGCTATTTCTAAATTACTGTTACAGATAAAAGAAAATAGCGACTCACCTCTGGTGTTGGTGTTAGAGCTGCCCCACGTGATGTGGTGCGCATTAGCATCAGCACAGATAACCACCGGGGTACCCATGGAGCCAGCTTTGGTGACCAGGCCACGAACAAGCCTATTGGGTGGCTCATCAACCTGGTCATGCGCCATATAGCCCGAGACGATCCAAATCGACCTGTCGCCCGTCTCTAGGGCCGCTGAAGTTGTGTCTTCATCACTGAAATCAGAAAGAATGAAGATATCCAACGTGCTTTTAGCCAAAATACAAGATCTAATTTTACCTGTTCCTCTGGCATATAGGAGCTTATAGCCCTTAAGGTTTAATCCGCAAACCCGATCCTTGTGGATCCATGGTTCTTGGATCATTACTAGCTCCTCCTCTCTCTCTACCACTCGGAGGAGCAGTGCAGCAGATGCTACCTTAGAGTGGTGAAGGTTTATCTGGGTTACCTTCACCATGTCCAGTATTGACGACCGTGACATTGGCGTCCTCCTGGTCTGATTCCAGGAGGGCGTCCTCATCAGCCAATTCACCCATGCGCTCAAAGAGGTCACCCAGCATGTCGGAGACGGACGGGGTGTCTTCCTTGTCACATGAATGAACGGAAGCGTCATTCGTGCAGTCCACGGACTGCGTAGGCTCCGCGACCTTCGGAGCGGGATCGCCCTTGTCGTCACCTCGGTAGACACGGAGCAAGATGGTACTAAAACCATAGTAAATCTTGCCCTGTTTCTCCCTCAGTGGTTTCAAGGAGTCCTGATTCAGGACTACGATCGCCGTTCTTGATGATCCTTCAGCTACTGAAACCTTGACAACTTTCCAGTTATGAGTGGGAAGTTGCGGGTTGCAGCACTGGATGATCTTCAAGATTTCCTCCGGTGCAGAGGGTTCCGCTGGGATGGTGGCGATGGATCTAGGTCTCCGTGGTATCTCACTCACCAAAACCACGTCGAGCCTAGCACCTTCCCATATTTCGCCAATCGCTCCGATGGCAAGCTTCAGCAGAAGCGCCGAGCGCTCGTCCACGCACGCCATCAGCTTCACATGACCCTGGTACCAGCCAACATCGTCACATTGCGGGGGTGCTCCTGGATTCTCACTAAGGATCTTCCAAAAGACACCCATCATCTGCTGCTTCACCAAGTCCCACCTAGAGTGGGAGATGGATCCATCAGCAGCACCTCTATCTATAATAGCCCTAACAAGGTGGTCTTTAGCCACCTCACTATAGGATCTATTGGTCGACTTTGGTGCATATTTGGGACGTTTAGTCCCTGGTTGCTGTCTAACGGCTGTCGCTTCTTCCTCCGAACGTTGCCGTTTAGGCATTGCCTTCGCAGGGGCAGGAGGTGAAACGCTCTGAAGCCCAGCAATAAGGGCCTTAGCCCATGCCAATGAAGCTTCCTGTTCTGCAGAAAGCTCATTGGCATCTTTGGAGCCTAATAGCTCGATAACACGCAAGGCAGCACGCCTTGAGTTGGATGCCCTCTTGGAAGGATTTTTATGCCGAGGTGTCTTTTTAGTGACGCCGGAGTTGGCAGGGGGAGGTGCAGAGGTGGGACCGGATGTAATCATCTCTTTCCCCCTTTGCACAATAGGCATATGGGAGGCTGCTTTGCTGGACGACTTAGTCATTTCCAACTTGGCAGCACCCGAAGCAAGGGATTTATCCGCTTTGGCGGAAAGGGCTATTGCGGCCTTTGATGTACTTGGCGCGAATGACAGAGGTACATCGCCGCTGTTGGGTGTCGAGGCTGATACAGCCACCGACGGGATCGTCTTCGTCTCGTTGTCCTTATCATTAGTCCTTTTTGTGTCTAGTTCCGTGCCATCGTCAGTGTGTTTTTTGTTTCGTTTTTGGTTTTAAGAAGAGAGTTCATTTTGTTTTTGGTCCCACGAGTGTAGGAGAATCTGGAGGTCCGCCACGTCATAGCCCCCAATAACGCGGTAAGGGCGTAGTCTGTTTGCTGAGGTGCCCAGGTATCAGCAAAGCTCCGTAATAATATAGTCGGTAACCCCTGACTGCAAACCAACCGATAGGCACGGGTCGCATAACACCTCGGTTTAGGGGATGGATAACCTTTCGTTGCCAAGGCCTTTAGGTTCCCTGCCTTCATCTCGGGAGTCACCAGATGCTGGCATCATACCCGGACCAAGACACAAACCACAGCCAAGGCTTAAGCCACCACATCGCTTCAAGATTGTTATCCATACTTTCGTAAAATGTCTTTAGCCTATTATTACTTTATTTTTGATTAAAGCTAACTTAGTAAAAACACGCCCAGCAGAAGCACTACTATGTAAAAATATGAAAGATCAATTTGTACAAGTTTGAATATATATATAGGTATATTCATCAAATCTATTTTTCAATGCTCCTATTCCACGCCAAAAATCTTCAGCATTCGAAATTTTAAATATGTGTTCATAATTCGTGTCATTTACTTTACTCTCTAGAAATTTAAATTCATGTATAAATGCATCTGGGTCAGTTATAATATCTTTAAACTCTGAAACTAATTCGAAATAGTTTATATCTTCATTAGACACTTTAAATATTGGGTCTAAATACATACTTCAAAATATTGAGCTTTTTGTTTTTTATATCACACAAATTTTAGACAAGTTTTCGGTACACAACAGTTCGGTTTCTGCTTCATGACTTCTAAGGAGAGACAAAATACTTTTTTTTACCAAATTTTTTAAACTTTTTGCTATATATTCTTTTAAATATTTATAGGAATTTTTCCTAATTCTTGATTTATAAAATAATATATAGCAGAAAGGTTCAAATATTTGGTAAAAAAAAGTAATTTGTCTCTTCTGAAAAGTAGTTGTTTTTGAGTTACGAGGTTGGGGAAGAAAACCATCGATATGTGAGATATCTTTATGCCCTTATTCATAATAAATAAAACAGGTTAATAGAAAGTTTATTAAACCCATTTTCAGCTAACCGCGCATGACAAGAAAAAAATTTTATATATACTTGCTTACATATACATATATTAAAACAATTTTACATATATTAAAGCTGGGGGTTATAATAAAACAGAAAGAAAAAAAGTATATTTTCCTAGCGTAAAAAGTATCAAAAAAGTGGCAAGAATCGCAAAAAGTACCACATTTGAGTGCATTTTGTAAAAGTGGCCAAATAGTATCCAAGCAGTCGAAAAAGTGGCAAATTGCCACTTTAGTGGCACCAACGGTAACGCTACTGCAATTTGGTTGTCTAGAACATTCGAAATGTAAATTTTTTTAAACTTGCCAAGAAAGTTCTTGTAAAACTAAGTATGTCTAGCTTTTATTATACTCACTTTTACGCCACGCCTCAAAATTGAGCCCCTTTTTTCTTTTTCACATACATATTACATTAAACCAGGTAGAAGCCAATACAAACCAAACACATTTTCATCATTTATGCTCTAGAATAAAAGGTATAGTTTGAAAAACTTTAAAAAAAATTGTTTTTGCCACGCCCTAAATTACAGCCCTTTTTGTTATATATATATGTATATAGGAATCGTCATTTAAAGTCCAATCTCATCGTATAGTAAGTATAATACGGAATGTAACGACGTAAATACAATCAAAGAGCAAATAAAAGTTTCAGATATATCACTGCAAAACTTTGCTTTAGCATTGGATCGCACAGGCACGTCAGATCGGTATGGATCCCTTTTGGCTACAACACTTATAAAAGATTTAAAAATATCAATGGCCACAAAACCTACGGAATATGGAGATATTATGGAATCAATGATACACTACTTAGATAACCTCATTATTGATAAAAATAAAGTTCAAAGGGAACAAAACAAGTTTAGAACGGAAGCGAAAGCATCGTCTATGAGTGATAATGTGTTAAAATGTATTTCATATGATGGAAAAAAAGATACGACGCTAAAAAAACAAACACTTGCAAAACAAACACGTATTTATAAAACAACCGACTGCCGATGTTCTTTATTGTGTACAACTTCGTTTTTTGCTTTTGACTGTTTTCATATAATGAATCGGAAGTTAAAGCAACAGTTTATTTTTGTCCAATGGAAAATCAAGAAGTGGAAGAAAAAGCAATTTTTTATTTTGACTACAGTTTTTTAAACCCTGGTTTAAAATAAAATACACAATTTTTCAAAAGTGCCGCAAATTTTTTTGGTGCTGTAAAGACTGTTAAAACACCGAATTTTTATTTTGTGCTTAAAATCAGGGTTCGAAAAAAAACTGTAAATTTTCGTAACGTATTTTTCTAACACACAAACTATAAAATTTTTTTTGTGTATGTGAATGTGTACACAAACATATACGGTACACAGCGAGAGTGAGCTGACGCACACAAACACTACGATAACGTACATAACATCTTTTAACGTACATGTACAGTATTTTTGGCGTACTTACTTATCTGTACTTTTTATTGAACACGTAACTAACGTGCGTGTGTGTACGTATTTTTATAAAATCAAAAAAGGCCAAAATATGATTTGAAAAAGAGTTGTATAACAGGAGTGCAGAAATATAAAAAACATGCAAAAGTTCTTTATGCAGTAGAGAAAAGAACATTGCAAGTAATGATCAGTTGTAAAGTGTTAAGAGTATGCGTATATGTAAATATGAATGCCCTGCAAATAATAGGACCAGTCCAAAAACGCGTGTAAAGAGTAGTCCACAAGGGACCAGGACTAGTCCAAAACTAACCCAAACGTATGGAAAAAACCTGGTCTATTTAACATTACGATGTCCTAGGAGAGGACCATATAGCCCACCTTTGGACCACTAAAACTACTCCATGGTATACTCAAGAGGATTAGTTTTAAAGTCGTTTAAAAACGAAAGCATGTCGTAAAAAACGAAGACATGTCGTCTAACTACAAACACTTTTTAACAATGACATGGTCCATGCTTGCATTACATCGGACCAGTCCATGGAGTAGTCCATTTTATCAAAATGGATCAGGTGGTCCAATTTTATTTGCAGGGTGTATACCCAGCGGGAAAAAGAGGGCATACAGATGCCTTCTAGAAGGCCTCAGTACTTTCTTTTGGATGTACAAGGCCTGCTCGCTCCATTGTATACTCAAAGCTTTTTTACACACGTTGTCATTGCGTGGTAGGCCTTCCACTCTGGAATCATTCGCCAGAGATTCTGAAATTCAATTAAATTAATGGCTTTTAGAAGGCTTTCATGAGATGAGAATGGTTTTCAAAAGGCCTTAGAATAAAGGTAATCTTAAAGAGACTTTTAGAAATGTATTTTAAAAGATCTTCAAGTTATTGGCTCTAAAAACCATTCATGGGATATGAAAGTTTTCACTTTATGCCAAAATTTAAAAAAAAACGAGACACATTTACGGAAAATGGGCCAAATTCCTTTGTTATAGAAATTTAATTGTGCACTTTTAATGGATATATTTTATATTTTATACATAATTAATAGAGGGTTTTAAGGTAAAAATGGTTTTTACACTAAAAATCAGAAAACAGTTAAGTTTTGATTGTGCATTTATTTTTAAGTTTTTAAACTTTTTTTAATATTTTTTAGCAGTTGTTTTTAGGTAAAACAACTCTTTTTTTTAACGTATAAACTCAACTAAAATGATTTATTCTTTTCCAATTTACCATTCTGTATTCTGTTTTTGTCTTTTTTTATGTAATTTTAATTTTATAACGCGCAAAAAAAAACTAAAGATCTTAGTCCTTCTCTTCTCCCTTCTCATAAAAGGCTGCGGACTTCTAAGAGAACTTATTTAGCAGTTAGATCAGAATCAAGGCGAATTCACTGCTTCTGTTGTCCGATTGTCAAAAATATTGCTAGTAAAAAAAAGGGTTGTTTACATAAAAAACTGTAGTTTGTATGCAATATTTGACAACTACACCACAGAAAAAAATTACAATATGTTGACTTGACCCCAACTTCTAGTCAATAAGGCCTGAATAAGAAGCTGTTCTGACTTTTCCCGCTAGGTAATTGTTTGTGCACATTTGTAAGTGGTAAATGAAACGTAGAAAATTGTTGTTGTGCTATACGTTATTCGAGTTTATTTGCAGAAAAAAAAATTAATTTTACACTCATAAAATTATTACAATAATTGTTTGTGGATTATTTAATTCGTTTTTAATTTAATAAAAACAAAGTTATTTTACGAATAACTATTGTGCGAATATCTTTAAACTTAAAATTTTAGAAATGTCAAGCCAAAATAAAACAATATTAACGTTTTATAAGTATGATACAAATTTATTCACCCCTATTATAAAAGTCGTCGTCGACGTCGACATTAATTTTAAATTGTTGTCACATCAAGTCGACGACTACATCACTTCGACGTTAAATTGGTATTTTATAAGAATGTTGTGTCGACGTCGACTAGTTATCGAAAATTTGACTGAAATAAAATTCCATCTCTAATTATTTTTTTATTATTTTTGTTATAGCTCACTTTTTAACGCTATTTATGCTATTTTCTGACTTATTTTTTTTAACCGACTTAGCTATTTCGAATAAAGTGTAGATAGAGTTTGTTTTCAATTTTTTCGCGAATTTTTGCCATGTTTTCGATAAAAGATATTTTTACTGTAAGTTTTCAGATTCTTTAAAGCTTTAACGTTTATTAATAAATATAAGACTTCTATCAAGCCGCTGTTAGCAAATTTTGCGAATTTCCGTTAATTTAGCAATTTTCACCGAATATTTGCCATTCCTTATAGTTTAAGGCACTTTTAATCAATTTTATGGCTTGCTGGAAATTTTAAAAATTTTCGTGAATTTTCGCTATTTTTGCATCAATTTTTTTCTGACATTTTGTTTTTAGCGATTTCAAATAAATTTTAGGGTTTGTTTCCAAATTTGAAATTTTCGCGAATTTAAGCCATGTTCGCGATAGAAGCAAATTTTTTCCTATAAATTTTCTGATTCTTAACAGCTTTAACGATTTTTAATAAATATTAGTTAGACTTTGCTATCATGTCGCTGTTAGCAAATTTCCGCTAATTTTGCAATTTTTACCGAATTTTCACCATTCCTTGTAGTTTTAGGGACTTTTAATCAATTTTATGGCTTTTTTTATATATTGAAAATGTTAGCGAATTTTCGCTATTTTTGCAAACTTTTCCGAATTTTCGCAATTTTGGCTCTTTGAGTCAATCTTCTTATATTAAAAATTTTGGCGAGTTTTCGCTATTTTAGCAAACTTTTCCGAATTTTCGCAATTTTCGCGTTAAATTTACTAATAAAATTTGTGCCCATAACTTCTTTTAAATTTGTATATTTTATTTTAAACGTATTTAATAAATATGTTTACATTTCATTTAAATTGTCTTTAACTTTCATTTGAGTCGTCGCAAAATTTCCTGTCGACTAAAACAGGGACAATTCTACTCGACGTCGACTTAAAAGCGCCTTAGAAAATATCAATTGACTGTCAATAGTTATCGATTATTGTCAATAACGTCTCAGAAAATACCATTACTGTTCAGGTTCCGTCGTCTTGTGTCGACGTCGACTTTCATAATAGGGGTGATTATTTGCAATAAAAAATGTATTATGTTTTCTCAAGGCAATACAAGCAAATAATGAATAATTAACACAGATCTATTTCATTGTTATTTCATTTAATTTTGTTAATTTTCATAATTAAAAACTCCGTTTGATTTTACCATTAATATATGTTCCACGCTTAAAGCTGAAAGCCTATTACGCTGGTCGGATAGTATGTATTTTAAGGATAAAAAAATTCGTACAACGCTGACTTGTGTGGTACTGCCAAAATTATTTTAGCTATCTTCGACAAAAATAATTACCTTTGGACCAATATTCTAAGATGTTAGAATGTAAAGGCAATCTCGTTTCCCGCTTATACAACATAAAGTTATTTTCTATATCAGAAAGTATTGAGTCTGCTTTTTTTTTGCAGATAATCAGAAAATGACTTTGCTTTTGTACTGGTTGATTGCCCCTCCGCACTTATATTTGTCAAAACGCTGTTATTTTTATTTGCACACTTTTTTGCAACATGATCTAAATATAAAATAGGGAACTGTTTTAAATGTCTTTCTAGATTTCCGGTATGATTATTTAATTTTTTTTTTCACAACTTCTATTAACACAAAATACGTCACTTTCATCGATTAAACTATAATAATAGTGCAAAAAATTATTTTTAGGGCGCGGCATCTTACTTTCTTTTCAATCAAATGTTAAATGATCGCTTAAAATGCATAATGATTGTGAAGTCAACCGAAAATTCCTTAATTTTCTGCGAATTTGTTGCTATTGGGTTTTTTATGAATGATATTTCATCTGAAAGAGTTTGGTGCCATAAATATTGATCATAAAAATAGTCAGTAAAAAAATACCCTGAATGTATGAACAATTCTTTAACTGAAAATTTTTTTATTATAAAAAACAAGATCAGTCATAAAAATGTTTTTTTCTTTCTTCAAATATACAAGGCACAAGTAAAAAATTCCCATAAAAAGGATCTTCACATTTGTACAAATGTTGTTTACAATTATTTTACAGCGTTAATGTTGGCGCCATAAGTATTGCTTAATAAACCAATGTCCATGCAAGTGCATACAAAAATAACTAGGTAAAAAAAGGATTTACCTAAAATATATAAAAAAACACGAACTCTTTCACTGCAAAAAAAAATGTATAAAAAAGTAACAAGAGCACTCATCCCAAAGTATAATATTCATACAATCAAAATATTATTTAGCTATATTCAAAAAGAAAATTCATTTTAAAGAACTGAAAATTTATTTAATTTAAAATAAATTTTTACATTTAATTTAAAATAAATTTTTACTTTAAAATAAATGAATTTCACATTAATTTTAAAATTTTTATTTATTAAACAGCATATTCCGTAAAATTAAATAGTTGTTGCTTTTAAAATATATATTTTAAATGACAAAAAAAATCAAACTACATAACATTATATGTGCGGGAAAACTTTATTTTTTTGCCAATTTGTTTTTTGAATAACAAACATAAATGTTAAAAACAAAGTTATTTAAAAACTAACAATATTTTTATTCAATTTTATTAGTACGAAAAACGAAACGATAAAGCTATTATTTTTTTTTGCAATATGCAATTTATAATAAAACCAATAAGTTACAAAAAAAAACAACGTATATAAAAATTCATTTAATAACGCTTATAAACTAGAACTGTTCATTGAACATATGCTATAATACCAATACAAATTAATTACAATTTGGATTTACATATGTGTATGTACAATTTTTACTTTTTAGAAAGATACCTTTTTGCTGACCACATATAGCGTGCATCATTATTTTACCAGAGCATTATGCTGTTAATTGTTCTTATATCGAGTTTATTTCTCAACTTTTTTTTTATTAAAAAAAGTTTTGAAAACGTTCGACAGCTGCGGAATTATGTGGGACCAAAGTGAATTAAAGACAAAGTTGGCATGATCGTAAAATATTTTCACCAACAATCAAGAAAATCTTCTGTATAGATATTATATTTTCTATTGCCTGCTTTGTGATATAGTCAGTTGCTTCAACAGACTTTGTCCTACCACATTTAACAAGTCAATTTATAAAATGAAAAAGTAAATTTTCTCAAACCGACCAAAATAAGGTTTAGCCTACCATCCTACCAAACGCTTAAAAATGTGCACAAGCAATTTTACATATTTATATATACCGGTGTTGAAAAATTCAGTACTTTGGTACTATTTTCAGTACTTTTTCATATTAAAAATACCGCAGTGCCCCCGCGTTGTTAACTGTGATGTGATCATTTCGATAGCAGGCTTACACAGAGTCTTCACCTGAGATAATATCTGATATAATATGTGAGAGAACGTCGGCAGAATGAGAGAACAAATTTCTTCATATTAATCTTAATCTTAAACAAGGGGAACACGTATCTTATAAGATTTCATAATCGAATGATTCTCGCACAGTAAACTTGTCGTTTTTATTCTTTTTTTTTTAGTTTTTTATTGTTTTTAGTTAAAAATATTGTTTTTTTAAACACTTATCACAAGATTTTCACTATTTGTACAAAAAAATTTTACATTTTAATGAATGCGTCTTATTATTGTTTTTTATGTATGCATGTATGTGTATTTTTGACAGCTCATCTTATAAGATAGTTGTTATAAGATCTCTCATAACAACTGTCTCATAATATATATTATAATATTAATATTAACACTATTTGAGAGTCCACACGTAAGATAATACTCTCTGCGATTGAATTTGACGTTTGCTAATATAAAAATCTTATATCTTATCTCAGGTGGAGACCCTATGTTAGGCTATCTATCATGTGTTTGTTGCAAAATTTATGTTGTATTTTAAAAATAATTACCGACGTTAATATTGAAATGCAAAGCGTGGACGCCAGAATTCATATTTTGCTTTCCAGAATGGGATATTTGTTCTTACAACTGGCAAGAAAATTTATAAAAAGGGATGCATAGGATAATATGGTAGTGGAAAATTAAAATGAAAACCATATTTATAGAAACATGCAATGTTAAGCAATTGGTTTATAAAGTAAAAGAAACTTCGAAATCGTTTTATTCGACAATTTGCGAAACATTAAGAACTAAACTTTGTTTTGAACATAAAACCTTAAAAGTAATAAGCAGCTTCACTCCAGAAAATATTGTTTCCGAAAAAACCATTGGGATAATACTGATGCTATTAATGTTATTAACAAACGATAAAGAAAACTATAATAATAAATAAGTTCTCAATTCCGTGTTCCAGCGGATCTTTCAGCAATTAAGCATTTCAGAACTGAATATATTATTTCTTGGAAAATATATATATATAAAATTCTTGGAAAAATATAGCCAAAATTAAGAACGAAACTAATGTTTGCTGACATTTCAAATATTGCTTTTGGTATTTTATCGACACCACATTTCTGAGAATCAATTGAACGCACAATTTCAAATGCAAAATGAAGAAAAATCAAAGGAAGAAATCGTTTACACGTAGAAACTGTTGCAAGTTTGAAAAAACTAAAGATCTATTAAAATCAACTGGTAGTTGCTGTTGTAGCTATAATATATCTTATGATATCTTAAAGTAAATTTGCTTTATCTTATAACACTGAATTCAAATCTTTTTTTTAAACATCAATGTTTTCAATGGGTTTGTGAAATTCAAAGGTGACACAATATATTGGCAAGAATCGAAATCAGAAAAGAAGTGCAATATACTGTGAAATGTGTTTGCATCAACAAACTATGTTGTTTTGCTTTAAAGGTTATGTTTTTTTTTATAACAGTTGCGCCATATTTGAATTGAAACCATTGTGCCACTTAGGGCCATTATTACAACTTGAAGTTAGCTAAAGTTAGGATTAAGATGACAGATAGTAATGTGTTATCTGTCAAAAAGCATCTGTTATCTGACGGATAGCAGCTAACGCCAAGTTGTAATAATGACCCTTAATGAATAATATAGGGCCATATAGAAATAATATGACGAATAACATATACAATAATATTGTTAATGGATGGGGCGCTTGACGCTTATGGATAACAGAAATATTATTTACATGTGTACCTCAAATATACGGGCCTGTTCTGAAAATCACGTGATTTCAAATCACGTGCTTTTAAAATCACAAGTGTGATTTTGTGGGATTCTAAAAGTCATACCGTTTTTGTGTTTCTTGGTGTGCTTTCGGCAATTGAAGATCACACCAAAACGGAACACCAAAACATCACACTTGTGAATTTAAAGGCACATGTGATTTGATATCACGTGATTTGAGCTAAAGTTATTTTCAGAACAGGCCTGATAAATACTAAATTTGCTATTAAATACTTAGATAAATGAATTCCAATAAAATATTTTTTGTTCCTTTTACATATTTTCATAAAAAATCAAAAAAGTACCATTTGGTAGGAAAAATACTCTTTTAGTTGAAGTTCAGTACCATTTCAAAATTTTTATTTTGCAACACTGATATATACGCATACTCTCTACAACTGATCTTTACCAGCGTTGTCAACTTTGAAATTTCAAAACGCACCAAAAAGGTGAAGAAAACGCGCCATTAAAAATAGAATCGCACCAAGTTTAGACTTTCTTATTTTTTTAAATGTTTATTGGATTAATTTTAAATAAAAAGTAAAATATTTTTGTATTAAAAATATTATAATAAAGCAGTGTTTTACGAATTCAGGGTTTTAGGAAAAAAATATAAAACTTAACAATAATAAAATAAAAAAACCTAACAAATTTGTTTGTATTGATTTGTACTAGTGATGTCACGAATATCAATTTTTAATATTCGCGTATACGAATATCTGCGCCAATATTCAGCGAATACGAATATCCAAACTGAACTAAAACGCCACTCGATATTTCAAATTTAATTGAAAAAAATCTTCTATTGGCGTTGTAAAAAATAAATTTTAAAAAAACTGTCGCACTACTATTTAACATTATTATCCCATTCCGATGACTAAATTTGAAATCCAGTTGTCGATCATTTTCTTACGATAATTAGCACATTGCTTCAAATGATAATAAATCTGGAAAAGTTGAAGTTAAAACTTGAGTAATTTTCGTAAAATAGTTTTGTACCGGCACAAACTTCTAATGTTTGTTTGTCTTTTACTTTTCTAAAAGAAGATTTTTTTGTGTCAAGGGCAAAAATCTTTGCTAATAAAAATTAATACTTTTTGTTAAATTTTATGTATTTTTTACACTTTTGTATTTTCTTCTTCTTTGGAATACATTAACAAAATATTCGCGAAATAAAAATGGGGTGGTCATACTTCATTATGAAAAAGAGCCCCAAATTTGGATACAATTTTGAATAATTTTTTGGGCCAAATTTCGCAGCGCCATCCATAGTTATTGCATTGCGAAACCGGTAGTGACCAATTTTAATTAAAATTATTCTATTTTGAATAGCTTTTGTTCATTTATTTAAAAAAAAAAAAAAAAATAGCCTACGGTGTCTTAATAATATTGTAAAAGTTTTGAAATGGGATCTTCATAAATTTAAAAGTTATGCAAATGTATGTAAAAATTTAAGAATTTCATTAACTACCATATTTGTATGGAAGCCGGAATAGTTTGCAATTGAGCAAAAAAATAACAACTGTAATTTGTACCAATAAATCTTTACTTTTAAAAGTATTTTTATAATTTACTAGCATTTAACCCGCTACTTCGTTAGCGTCTCCCTTTCTTTCGTGGACATCTTTATGTGCCAAAGTTTAATGTTCTAGGTTATAACAAAAATGTACCAACGTTTTTCATCTTATAGGTTCCCATTCACTTAAGACCCTGCACCTATAATTTTATGTTTATTTCTCTGTTCAATATTATAGAAAATTCAAAAAGTACCTACCACATGTAGAATGGAAAAATAAAAGAAATTTAATTTTACGTATTCCCCCTTTTTTACTTTTTTCTCAAAAATATCAATATTGTAGTGGAAGACCATAATTCAATACATACATATACGTCAATGAATGAAAAAAAATGTTTTGTAAAAAAGCAGCAAAAAAAAGTATTTTTTTTTAAGAAGTTACGAATATGTTATCATTTTTATTTCTAAGTTATTGGCTTAAAAGATAGATAGGGGACAAAAAAGTTCTAAAATACCGATTTTACCCGCTTACTCCTCCAAAGGGCCGAATTTCAAAAAAAGTTCCAGACACCGGTCCGTGAATTTTTTTATAAACAATAAAAATTATTAAATTTATTTTAAGTCTCTTTTAGTTAAGAAGATATGAGGTAAGCAAACTTACCCTTTTTTACACCTTAAACATTCGAATTTCCACAAATCCCGTCTTAGTGGATCAATATGGCGAGAAACCAACCTGCGGTACAAATGTCCACTTTTTCATTCAGGCGTTTCAGTTAGTCAGTTAATAACGTTACAATTTAATATGTATAAAATATTAAGTCTCTATTACATTCAATGGGTTAATTGATCAGTTTAAGGTTTGAGATGTCAATTCTAAGAAATTATTAAATACTCTCAAAAAATATATTTGCAAACATAAGGGTTGAAGGTTTTAGGTTTGTTGTTTTAAGCACATGATTAATGAACTCAGCACTTACAATTTATGTTGATGATTTTAAAAGAATGTCTAAAAGATTCATTAAATTATCGCAAACTCCTAAAAAGGGGAGAGAAATATACATGAAAGTGCGATTTTGCACAAATGGAAGTAAAAACAAGTTTTATGCTATTGTTTTGAATTGGTCAATGAATTAATATGGTTTAAGGGAGGGAGGAAGTCTTACAAAGTTTTATTATTGCATGTGCATGTGTGTATTGCATTTTAACTTCCGCCAATTTAAACAAGCTGCTTGTAAAAATACGGGGTGTTCCTTTAAATAAGGACAATTGAAAAAAATGTTGTTTTAAGTTATCTTTTTCAAAACAACATTTAAATTTCAAGTTGGATAAGCGTTTAATGCTAGGACGAATTTTTGGCAACAAATACTCGACGCCAAAAAAAAAATATATTAGTAAATATAAAACAATCATTGCGTCGGCCTGTAATTCGTTACTTTTTTCGAAACTTTACTTTTTAGGAAGTAATAAAAATGTTTAAATTTTTTTTTGAAATTTTCTTTTTCGAAAATTTACTACATCTGACAATTTTTTCGAAAATTTACTATTTATATTTTTATTTTCGAAAATTTACTATTTACACAAAATTTTTCGATAACTCACCATTCACAGTAAATTTTTCGAAAATTAACTATTTATGAAAATTTTCCATAATTTTACTACCTTTAGAAAATTTTTCGATAATTGAGTATTTAAAGGATATTTTTCGAAAATTAACTATTTATAGGAAATTTTTAAATAACATTTTCATAGAAAATTCGTATTATAAACCTGTTATAAACCAGAATTATTTTTTATGAAAAATGTTTTGATTATTGCAAAATAAGTAATATGTATGTCGAAAATTCACTATTTATACGAACATTTTTCATAATTTACTATTTAAAGGAAATTTTTCAAAAATTTATAACTTTGGCAATTTTTAAAATATTAATATTAAAAAGTGTGTCATTTGTTATAAAAAAATTTTAAAAGTTTTAAAATATTTTCTGAACTTTAGATATTTGTTGGAAATAAGATTTTTTCAGAATTTTGCAAAAACTTCATGAATGTCCCATATGTAAATGTTTGGCAGATTTGTGAAATTTTTTACTTGGATGTGGGTGAAACTTGGCGCATGCGTTTCCTATCACCTCACAAGTGGTTTTATTTTGCAAATAAAATAAAAACAAATATGTCAAAAGGATACTACGGCGAACAAGGGGAGTCAAGAAGCACTTTAGTTTATAAGAAGTCATAAATGAGTTGCAAACTCAGAAGTAAAAATAAGTTTTATAAACACTGGAGAAAAAAGTTATAAAAACAAAAATAAAAACTAAAAGAAAAATATAATAAAAATATAAGCAAAAATAAAAGTAAAAAATTTTTGAAATTTTAAATATCAAAATAGAATTTTTGTTAAATTAAAATGGCTGATGATGGTGGCAATCCGGAAAAAGAAACCGATAAGAAAATTATACATGTTTATCCTTTAGTTAAGGTAAAACTTTTCGCAGAATATTGGGCATTTTAAATGAAAGCAGTTTTTCTTTATAGCATTCAGATATGAACGAAGAAATGCGCACCGAAGCTATTGAATTAAGCATAACGGCATGTGAGAAATATTCCTCTAATTATGAGGTCAGTTTTTTGTTTATATTTAATATATTACAGACGTTTTTTTAATCAAAATATTTTTTTAAATGTTTATTTAGCAAGCTGCACGTGTAATTAAGGAGACTATGGATAAAAAATTTGGCATATATTGGCATGTAGTAGTGGGTGAAGGTTTCGGTTTTGAAATCACTTACGAGACTAAAAATATTTTATATTTATTTTTTGCTGGCAATTTGGCAATATTGCTATGGAAGTGCTCTTAGTAATTTTGTTTTAAATAAAATTCAAATGTCCATTTAATATTTTTATAAAACAACTTTTTTTTATAAAATAAATATAACCAAGTTAAATTTTATTTATTCATAATAAATAGCAATTACGAATAGCTTAGTAACTTTAAGTTGTTATGGTAATAAAAGTAAAATTAATATTATATCAATAACGAGCCGTGTTCGATTTTATGCATACATATTTCGACATTAAACTGAAATCAAATTAGAACAAATATTAAAAAATCTATGCACTTCGCTACAATGAGAGATTTTTGGCAACTGCAAAGAAACTAAGAGACTGTGGATTGATTTTAAATCTTATTGTTATTGCTAGAATCCATCCGAACGTTCGATGTCGGGGTTGATGATCGGTGTTCGGTAAAATTTTCTCACAACACCGAACTTTGTAAAAAAATTTGTAGCTGTCGTGTATGGTCGGTTACTGGTTCTTCTACTGATTTTTGTCTAAATTATAAATGAAATTAAGTCTTTATGATAATTTCATTGGTTTGGAGACATCCAAAGAGATTGAAAGGTTTATTTTATGGCCAGAATATGAATCAGCACCATATTTGAAAGATCCAGAGAGGCATGAAAATGTTGGTAATAAAGAATAAAGTGTTATAATCTCAAATACAAAGTATGTTGTCATCTTTAAGACCTAATAACCTATCTGCAAAAATTTCAAAATTGCGTTTTTTATGGATTTTATTCCCTATATCATAACGCATATGTGTGCAAAATTTTGAACATGTAATATTACAAATGACCAAGTTATTACAGTTGTGTGCCTAGAGGACCGATACGCACTAAAAAAATAGAAAAATAGTACTTTTTTTACTTAAACCAGTAAAAGAAACTATAACTGTTATTTTTTAATGTATATAATATTCATATGTATAAGGAAATTGTTATCTTTTCATACTAATTAGTACTGCTGATAAGTTATTTGGTTTCAGATTTTTTACAATTCCAAATAACCTAAGAAACATAACATAAGCTGTGTTTCGAAAAACCAAATTTTCTCAACCGATAAATATTTCTGGTTTCATTTTAATCAAAATATGTAATTTTCGTTTTAATATTTTAAATAGTTCCAATTTTGTAACGTTTTTCCCCTCTCCTGTAAACTTTTGAAAACTGCAGATACCCAAAAAACACGAAGTCAAACCTTTGATATGAAATAACTTTATCATTTTACATCAAACGCAATTCTCAAACGTTTTTCAATTGTTTGATTTAACATTTAAATTCAAATCAAAAATAAACTTGGAAGCACTAAAGCGAAAATAAATGTAAGCATTAAAAATGGCGACTAAAGTTACATTTTTTACTTTGTGGTTACATGTGTTTTACTATTAAAAATAAATTTTAATATAAAGTGAACAGTTTATTTCTTGTGAAAAATAAAAATTATTTCTGAAGCTTCGTACAGACGGTGGTCAGATCTTACAATGTTGTCATTAAAATTGACTAAAAATGTCATGCAACTGTGTGAACATTGTACGCTATTTTCATTTGGCAGATGTGTTAAAAATTACAACATTGTAAGATCTGGCCATCGTCTGTACCATGGTGAAATAAACAGGTGGCAGTAATATATTGATCATAATTAAATAAAAATTGGCTAAAAATTAATTTATTTCATCACGCTGTGATTTTTCTTAAATGTATTTTTTGACGTAAACGGTGATGTAATTTCCATTTTTGTTGTAATGTTGTATTTGTTGCCGTAACGATGCCACCTGCTTATTCCACCATGGTCTGTACGAAGCTTGAGTAATTACAATGATTAAGAATACGAAAAAAAGGAAAATAAAACGGAAAAGTGAAGAAAGTTTGTTGAACGATCGCGGTGCTACAATCCTCAAAATAAATGGGAGCCAATTTCGTCTTTGCAAGAATTAGAGGGCGGAAAGAACATTCAGCCTGATTACGGTTGGCATTGGCGTATACGCCTGAGTCGTTTTTTGTAGTAGATTAAAGAACTAGGTTGTGTGTTACTTTAATCTTTTACAAAAAACGACTCAAGCGTATACGCCAACTGTAATCAGGCTGATTATTTCATCTTTAAGCCATGTTGCCGAATGTTTATCTCACAGTTTATTTAAATAAATAATGAATTTAATTTAAAATAATAAAATATTTTATTTATGTTCCACATTGTATTATAATCCACATTTGAAAAACATTTGAGAATTACGATTAAAAGCAAGTTGAAAATAAAGGCATTTTTCAAATTGAAAAAATAATTTCAAACGTTTGATTTCAAATCATTTTCAATTTTAAATCCAAGCTCCGTGTTTGTTGGGTAGGTTATTTCGTCTTTAAGGTGACGATGTGTATGGATTAGTGATGTAACGAAAATTCGTATGAGATATGTAAAGCTTATCCCAACGAAAGAAAATATCAAGTAAGTCTTTGCGAATCAAAATGATAAATAAAAAAGGTGCTAGCGTTATTGTTAATGTACTACTTTTGAACTTTTCTAAGGAACACTACTTTATAACACGGCGTGGTAAATAATTTTTCCTTAATAAATTTTTTTAAATATTTTAGAACATAAAAAATAAGTTGTATAATTTTACACTGTTAAATACATCTAATGAATTTTTGAAAATATTTGGTTATTTATTATTTATATAAAGAAGTATTTAAACAAAAAGGATATGGAAAAACTCATAACAGCAATTAAACAAATATAAACTTAAGCATTTAAAATTTCTATACTGTTAAAACCTTAAACATTTAATAATGAGTTTTCCAGTTCCTTTTTAGTTGATATATTTACTTATTGCCTAGTATAATGGTCAGTATGAAGCAACGTACCTTCAAAATTAGGTACTTTTAATTTAAAATTACACATTTTTAGATTAAGAATATTACATTTTTGATTTAAAAATGCTATATTCTTGTTTAAAAAACTATAATTTTTAATACAAAAATGGTCAATTTGCTATTAAAATTAGATATCATTTATTCAATTATTATTTTTGATTTAAAATTTTTTTATAAAAACATTGCAGTTTTTAATATAAAAACAGCTTTTTTTTTAATAAAACTGTTTTTTTTCTGTGTATCAGGGGTGTTATGGAAATCGAAAACGCAAAACGCAAGAATTTTAAGCGTCGTTTTTTAATAAGGTTTCCGTAATAAAAGAATTTTATGACAAATATTATACAAATTGACCGGCCACGGTCAAGAATGAAAGATTATCAATAACAATTTTAATTAATTTTCATGTTGTAACATTCCTTTCTTCATAAAAATAGTTTAATGAAAATTAAATTTGATGAACTTAAGCCTAATTAAAAATATTAAAAATTTGGATTAAAAACCATAAATAGTTCAACAAAATAACCACAATACTAATTACACTGTGCATGAAATTGACACTTTTTTTTCGTGACAAGCCGGGCACATGGCGTTTTAACATAATTCGGGGACGCTGAATCCAGTGGTGCCCGCGGTTTTTTCAGATTGGCTCTGGTTTTCGAGATATACCGTTATTTCGAAAATGGAGGAGGTTGCACAACATATATTCGCGTAACTCAAAAACGGTTTAGTTTATTGAAATTACTAAAACAACCGAAATTCCGCAATAAAATTTCATTTCAGAAAAGTAAAACTCTTTTTCTAATATGAGTAATCGTTATTGAAACATAATTTTTTTTTTGAAAAAAAATTAATTTTTTTATCAAAATTTCGAAATTTTTGTTTTTTAAAAATTCATAAAAAAATTAAAAAACGCAGCTAGGGTTCTAATTTTTTGTAGACTTATAAAAAACGAAGCTACAAACAAAACAAGCCATAAATGATTAAAATCTGTTTGCAACTTTTGATTTTATTCACAAAAGTCGACAAATTTTAATTAATTTAAGAATTTCATAAAACGCAATATTTGTATGGGAGCCCCCTAAGGGATGGTGATAAAGGGAAAGTATAATTTGAGAAAATGTTAAGAGCAGTGGAGGCCAGTTATACATTTTATCATCCTAGGGGCATTTATGGGACTTTTTCTTCAATGTATTTCTAGTCTGCATTGAACATTTTGTATAGAAGCCCCCTTAAGGAATGGTGATAGCGGGTGGGTATGTTGGAAATAAATGATTGAGATGAAAAATAAAGTGGGGTTGGTCATACATTTGACCCATCTAGGGGCATCCTAGGCGCTGCAGGGGCCAAATTTAAGGCTAAGGTTCTACGCATATAAAAAACAAAGTTCCAAATAAAATAAGGTATAAGTGATTAAAGTCTGTCTACAACTTTTAATTTTTTCATAATAGATGAAATTTTTTTATTTTTTAAATTAACCAAACTTAAAAATTTTAAAACATTTATTTTTGTTGTTAATTAGTTAAAGTTTTTATTTAGAAATTTATTCTTCTTCCTCCTGCAGATTCCAACAAATATCCCCTAATAGCGAATCAAGTTGTTTGCCGCTATACCAGTGTTCGAGCCTGGCTGTTACTTGGTGAAATCTCTCGCCATGTTCATCAGACTCGGCTGGTGATTGTTCATTAAATTTTTCGGCATGGTAATGCAAAAAATGTATTTTCAATGACATTCTAACGTTTAAGTTTTTAAATGCGGTTAGCATATTTTTGATTAAAATTCGCCAGTTTTCAGACCGGTGATTTCCTAATACATTTTCTATTACTGATTTCACACAATTCCAGGCCAATAGCTCGATATCATTCAATGCAACCTCAAATTGATGGTCCTTCATAAGACGACGAATGTCCGGTCCATTAAGAATTCCTTTAAAATGAAAACATTATTATATGAAATATAAATCTAATTTAATAAAGTAGTTACAGTTTATACCTTCTTTTACTTTCATGCCGCTTAATCGTGGAAAAATTCGGCGCAATTCGGTAAAAGCAACACCATCTGGGCTCAATGCTTTTATAAAATTTTTTACAATACCCAGTTTGATGTGGAGTGGAGGAAGCAAAATCTTTTCCATCGGCACAAGTGGTAATTCAATAACATTATTTCTTTTCAATCTGCTTTCCTCACGTAAAGCCCAATTCCGTGTATTGTACTGGTCGCCATCGAAACGCGTATTCCATAAGCACATGAAGCACATATTTTTAGTATAGCCAAATTGCATACCTCTTAAAAGAGTTACCACTTTTAAATCTGCGCATATTTTCCACTTGTGTTCTTCATATTTAATTAACTGTATTATTTTTTTCATTGATGCGTATGTCTCTTTAGTATTTGTGCTTAGTGCTATCGGAATAGGACTTTTTAAATTAGTGGCATGTAGCAAAACTGCTTTTAAGCTGCTTTTGGAAGAATCAATGAATAAGCGCCAATCTCCAGGATTATATTCATTTTGCATTGTTAAAACCAAGCCACGGATGTCAGTACAATACGCGATAGAATTATTCTCAATTGATTTAAAAAAAGTCGTAAATCGTCTATGGCGATTGATAGCCCCGTATATTTGTACACCTGGTGCTAAAAAATTAGCTCGTTTTAGCTCTTTTATTAAAAGAATGCTCTGTCTTTGAGATAATTTAAGACGCCGTACCATTATATCCAGACGATCTTGCGTGATTTCATTGTGACTGCATGGAACCGTGATGCATGACGGTTCATACATTGAAGTAGCTGGCCCACCCGCTTCAACAGAATGAATTATTGAGGGAATATGTTCTGTTGGTATTTGGCTATCCGGAACAGGAATTTCATCAGAATGTGGCAGCGGTAATCGAGCATATGTTGTTGCAGTATAAGATATATAAGTCATTTTTCTTCTGTTCATACCCGCTGTATAATTTATGCACGCATAACACTCATCTTCAGCATGAACTATGGGATCTCTCCAAATCATTGGAACACCAAATGGCATGGCGTCTCCATTTGTTCGCCACTTGTTTAATTGGTAAATGCAGTGTGTACACACTATTGATGGTGTCCAACTCTTACCATATATAACACTTAGAGAAAAATATGATTCATACAAGGTACTTGTTTCATTACTGATTTTACGGCGACTTGGCATATTTTTATATTTTCCACACACATAACAAAAGTAATTAAACTTTTTACACGCCTCCATCTTAGATATTTCAATATAACTGATTAGATACAAGACTGTCAAAGGCTTTAAACTTCACTAATCACTTTCGCAAGCACTTTCCATATGACAGTGAAGGGGTTGAGGAACTCTTATTTATACTGTAATTGTTTTAATCAAAGTACCTGTCGAGACCTTCATGACCATGTTTTGTAAAAAAAACCAAAGCCAGACCGATTAATTTTTCTACCTGTTCCAGGTATAACAATAGAATATGTTATTTAAGTTTTTTACAAGACCGATTAGTGCGGTTTCGTCTGCACAATAAAATACCGTTTTGTGTGGTTTTGTAAGCACATTAAAATACAAGGATGTAAGCATTTATGACTTTATTTCTTAATTCTAAGAATTTTTTAATCGGTAACTGTGGATTTTCCAAAATTCCTACCGCAAAGTGAAAGTGTGGTAATAAAATGCATATTTCTTTGGAATAGCATACATTTGAATATTTGTTTTTTTGTTTTGTATTGTAAATGGCACAAAAACCTCATTAAAAAATTTTACGTCAAAATGTCATTGAAAATAAATTTTATGCATTGGCACATTCTTCATATATATGTACATAATTTTGAATAAAGAATTTAAAAATTAAAAAAAAATCCTGTGAAATGCTCCATATAAATTATATTCTTCATATATATTGAAGAAAAGGTTCCACAACTGCCTAGGAGTCACTCCTAGTGGGATAAAATGTATGACTGGCCTCCATTAGTTTTTTGTTCTTAACATTTTCTCAAATTATACTTTCCCTTTATCACCATCCCTTAGGGGGCTCCCATACAAATATTGCGTTTTATGAAATTCTTAAATTAATTAAAATTTGTCGACTTTTGTGAATAAAATCAAAAGTTGCAAACAGATTTTAATCATTTATGGCTTGTTTTGTTTGTAGCTTCGTTTTTTATAAGTCTACAAAAAATTAGAACCCTAGCTGCGTTTTTTAATTTTTTTATGAATTTTTAAAAAACAAAAATTTCGAATTTTGATAAAAAAATTAATTATGTTTCAATAACGATTACTCATATTAGAAAAAGAGTTTTACTTTTCTGAAATGAAATTTTATTGAATTTTTTATTTTATTTTATGGAATTTCGGTTTTTTTAGTAATTTCAATAAACTAAACCGTTTTTGAGTTACGCGAATATATGTTGTGCAACCTCCTCCATTTTCGAAATAACGGTATATCTCGAAAACCAGAGCCAATCTGAAAAAACCGCGGGCACCACTGGGCTCAGCGTCCCCGAATTATGTTAAAACGCCATGTGCCCGGCTTGTCAGTTTTTTCAACTAGCATAGTGTTATTATTATACAAATATTTCTCTAGCTTGCGATCTGCTATAGTTTCTTACAAATATTCTAGTTCACTTTTGTTTTTTTTTTTAATTCCCTAAGCTAAACCCCGCGCTTGTCTTCAGGAAAGAAACCAGAGTCTCTGGCGGGAATCGAACCCGCAACCACGGCGCTGATAGACTAGCTCACTAGTAGCTAGCCTACCGGGGCACTTCTTTTCCGTTTTAATTTCAACAATATTGATCTTAAAAAGTATATATATTCTGGATCCTTATGAGAAGGGAAGTTTAAATCCGGTTGTCCGTCCGTCTGTTGAAATGTGGTTTCCAAATCCCCCACATATGATGGGGGCTTGGTTGGTATATATTTATGTCAGGTATGCTCATTATAAAGAAAATGGCTGATGTATACAAAAAGCCACGTCTTCCTCTAATTTTTTCCATAAAACCCTTATTGTTGCGGTTTTTTTATTCCTTTTTCTTTATATCTAGAGAACGACAAGAGCGAAACATTTAAGCTAACGATACACAGCATCCCACAAAATATGGGCGGGATTGGAGAAGTAGGAGTGGTACCTTCCGTACAGAAAACATCAAAAATTTTATAAGAACTTGAATTTAAGGGCTGTCATATGACCTATTTGCCTTATATAGGATCGGAAACCTTTACTAGAACATATTTACTGAAAACCTCGAAAAAATTGGTTAAGATCAAAATAAACAGGTATGTTTTAGGTTTCGACTCGAATTGAAAACGAAAAATTTTTTGAATCCTTATAATTCATATATTGGTGTTCTCAAATCCGCATGTTTTCGTGTATTCGAAGTTTTTGTCGCGAACATGGCTAAAATTTGCGAAAAATTGCAAACTTTTAAACAAACCCAAAAACTAATTGAGATCTCTAAATCGATTAAAAAAAATTTGCAATCACACTAAACCGTTCTTATATGTATGTATATATACATATGTATTTGAATTTAGATATAAGTGAATATAAACTTCTGTTCTTTCCCAACCATGGTGAAGAGTATATAAGATTCGGCATAGCCGAATATAGCACTCTTACTTGTTATATTGAATTTTGAGATTAAGGTGCCTATTATAACTAAATTCGATTTTTGACAGCAGTCGAATAAGCTGATCGAACGAATTTTCATTTGGTATTATGGCTCGCGCATTCGATCAGCTGTCACTTGAAATAAAAAATTTTTGCTTACAAATTTGAAAAATAAAATAAAAGTTAAACGTGACAACGGCGGAATTATGGTTGTTTTCAAATAATTTAGCTTCAGTGGGGTTTTATCCCGCTTTTTTATATGCTGAACTTTGCTGCAAATCATTTGGTCAAAAAAGAGTTCTGTTTCGTAAGGAATATGAGCGTTTCCAATTGCTGTTTGCGACGTTGGACTTGCATAAAATGAACAAAAATGATAAAGAATATGGTATTTGGTATACGAACACAAAAAAATTTACAAATACTAGTTACATTTTCAACAAGTTTTTTACATTTACATATTTGCACCGTCGAAAGCAAATTTGTTTTCCTTGAAAAATTCGATGCACAACGAAATTTTCGACAGTGCTGCCAACTCATACAGGCCTGTTCTGAAAATCACGTGATTTCAAATCACATGTGCTTTTAAAACCACACGTGTGATTTTGTGGTGTTCTGTAAATCACATCGTTTTTGTGTTTTTCGGTGTGATTTTCAATAGTAGAAAGCACAAGCAAACACAATAAGTTTGATGTTTGAAATTATAACTAATTTTTTTTAACGTTTTTTAAGTTATATTTTGACAATTTGTTTTTTTTACCAATTTAGCGATCTCAAATTAGTTGAAGGGTTTGTTTAACAGGGGTGTGCTAGAAATCGCAAACGCAAAACGCAAGAATTTTAAAAGTCGTTTTTTAGTAAGATTTCTGTAATAAAAGAATTTTATGACAAATTTTATACAAACATTTCTCTATTAAGCAGAATTTTATAAAAAAAATTAAATCAAAAGTGTAAAAACAGCCTCCAAATTCTTGCGTTTTGCGTTTGCGATTTCCAGCACACCCCCCTAAAATTTTGCAATTTTTTGCGAATTTAAGCCATGTTCGCGATAGAAGCTGTTGGCAAATTTTTGCGAATTTTGGCTATTCCTTAAAGTTTTAGAGACTTTAAATCATTTTTATGCCTTGATTAAAATATAAAAAATTTTCGCAAATTTTCGCTATTTTGCAAATTTTTTTTCTTGTTATTATCCGAAATTTGGTTTTTAACCCATTTAGCGCTTTCAAATAAATTTGAGGTTTTGTTTTCAAGTTTGCAATTTTTCGAGAATTTTAGCGATAGAAGCGATTTTTTCCTGTGATTCTTTACAGATTTTACGATTTTTAATAAATATTCTTTCATACCGCTGTTAGAAAATTAGCAATCTTTAACTCAACTAAAAAAACAAACCTGAAATCACAACAGAAGTCACAAAAGCAAATATCATTATTGTAGTGTCGTCGAGTTTTCCTTATTTTAAATGATTTGTTGTACATAAAATAGATTATGGCATGAAAAATTCATAACCAACACATTGAATATTTTATTTAAGTAATTTATTATGACATTCATCTTACAATAGTCGCAAAAAAAACAAAGTGATTTCAAAAAGTGGTTTACGTAGCTGAACGTTTTGAAAGCACATAATAATATGCCCAGAACATCTTTCTTGTGATTTCAAATCACTTTCATAAAATGTGATTTTCAGAACAGGCCTGATAATACCAAATTAGCATTCGATAGTCGATGTTCAAAAGTCAGCGAAAATCGTTTATCGAATGTAACTCATAATAGGGGCCTTTGTTTTCGTTGAAAAATTCGATCCACAACGAAATATTCGACAGGGCTGTCAACTCATAATACAAAATGTTCATTCGATAGTCGATGTTCGATAGCCAGCGAAAATCGTTTGACGAATGTAACTCATAATAGGGGCCTAGACTAACTTGAGTTCATATATAAAACACGATCAGCTGGGCGGATGCGTATATGTTTATTGGATACCCTGGCAATTCTTATTCCCTTTTCACAATTAGCATTTTAACCTTTCCATTTCGCGAAAATTTCAATAAGTTCTTAATGCCATAAAATATAAATTTTGTTCGTTAAAAGAAAACGCAATGGATGTGTACATATCGTCACCTAAAATGCCGGGGGCAAATTACGGCATTCGATATTGATCGAAATTTCCATTTGAACTGTATTGTATTTTCGATCGATATCGAATGCCGTAATTTGCCCCCAGTTTTTTGCTTCTCCTGTAATCTTATAAAAAGTGTTGTAACGTTATTTTGCATTTTAGGTGACGATATGTATTATATTTTTGTCACTTAAACATTTGCATTTTATTGAATTGAAATATTCAAAAGTCTTTTTTAATTTAAAACCACTCGATTAAAAGGGTTAAAACGATATTGATATAATTTTTTAATATGTAATTATTTTTAATTTAAAATAAAAATAATTTTTTATAACTAAACATTTTAATTATACATTTTATCCACTAAAATCTATATTTATTTTTAAGGTAAAAATAACAAAAGACAGGAAATAAACTAAACAAATCTAGGCATATACATCTTCACGATCAGCTCCCGAACCTTCACCACCATCTTCCAAGTTTGCAAATAGTAAGAAATGGGACGGACGATGAATTTCGTGGTAGAATTCTTTGGGATTTGCTAATTGCAAATCATATTTCATATTGGGATCATGGCGGACACCCATGAAATTATAATTCCAACTGCTCTGGGAGGGTACCATAAAGAAGCCGAGAAACTTGTTGGACAATAACATTTGTACTCTTTCGTAGTGGGAGGGTAGATAACCTTTCGGGTTATTTCCCTTATCGGTATTCTTAGAGCCCCATTCAAAACCAGAAGGTGTTAGCTTATAGGCGGTTAGAGAACATGAGCCGGGTGTAAAAGAGCATGTTATAATAATGGTCTTCTCACCATCCCATGTGGAATTTTCTTGCATTATTTTCGCATGTGTGGTAATGTCTTGGGGTGACAGTTGGGGCAATTCGTTGGGTTGTGTATGGATCCAGCCTAAAGGTTCCATATCTTTGAGGTATTGATGTGTGGGCAGACTATTGGGTAGATTGATTGTTTGATGCGTACCCCATTGAGGAGGCATGACAATGCAACGAATTTCTTTGACTTGGGGATTGTCGGGCGGACTTACACCATATAAATAGCCAGCAATTTGTGCTCTTAAGTCGGAAATGGTTACAAACTTCTTGAGAATATTCTTAGGCAAAATGTATGTGTAACCGGTTTCTTTAATATCATCGGAACTAACATAAATGTGATTTGTTCGCAGATGAAGATTTGTGGCTGATATAGCTCTGACACGCCATTCTGTTTTCGAGCTAAATGTTTGGGTTTCATAATTTGAGGTGGTGGAGGTTATGATTTCATCACCGTGCTTATTGGTTGTTCTGGTGGTAGTGGCTGTAAGTTGATTTTGTTCCTTTGTTTGTTTTTCAATTTCAGCAATCTGTTGTCTTTGAGCCGAAGGTGCACTAATTTCCATACCCAAGATAATATCTCGAATTTCCGATTGCGTGAGCGAAGCCACATTTACGTTATTCTTTTTGCCATAATCAGCCAATATCAGATCCTTTAATTGTACTTCCACTTTAATCCATTCTTCATCGGTTAGTGTGGGCCAAATGTGATGAGCTTCGGTGATGGTGGTCTTATCGGGTTTTAGAATGATTTTCGTTCTTTCGGTGTTAACATGTAAAGCTCTGAGAATCAATATCAAACGACTGAATGCGGTGTAGGAAGATATAGTCTTTAACCAATCGTCATACAAATTGAAAAGAACCATTTGAGGCTCGGTGGCCTTAAGGATTAAATCGCCAAACTTTTCTACTTTCAAACAAGCCTGGAAAGGTAACTGCAGTTCAGAGCCCTTAATTACAATATTAGGGAAATCCAATAAATGCACTTCTAAAGGATCCAACATACCCTTACGGGTAACAATAATCTGTTTGGGTTGTTCTTCAACCGGCAATGAACGAATAAGAGCTGCAACTTCTTCGGCTGTTTTCCATTTAGCTAACTGGCCCAAACGTTTTTGACCAGCCCATACTGAAGTATGAATAATTTTCAAGAATAATTGACCCGTACGAGGATTAAAAATAAAGATGGCGCCGTTAATTGGTTTGGTGGTTAAATTACCTTCGAATGTCTTGTGTATGGTTACACGATACACATTCGTATCATCCACAAACCAAATAATCTGGTTAGAGAATAATTCACCATAATTTTGCGAACTCAGGTAGGGTTCTGTGGGCTCCGAGGAATATAATTGCAAAGCTTTGCGTATACGTTCTCTTAAAACATAAAGGGCGGGATTAGCTTTCATAATCTTGGCCATGGCCTGTTGTATGAGAGTTTTGCATCCAGGAAACCAATTGCCATAAGCCGAATGCAAATTATAGGCCAAGTCGATGGCTATAAGTACACCGGTAGGTGAAGGATAGATAGACATATTGTCAGTGGTATAATCCAGGAACTTCGCTCTAGCATAACGTTCAACATCATGTGAATCATAATCACCCCAACGCAACTGTATATCTAACCAATATTTTTGAGTCGTTGTGTTGTCCATAGTGTCTTTAGTGTCGGCCAGCAACGAAGGTCTCGAAACATTCCACTTGTAGGCAGGGAAAAGTAAAATATCCGCACATGAAGAATTCATTTTATACGACTTACGCGGATGAATAGTTTCCTTTTGTACAGTTTCAATTTCTAAAGCATCTAACTCCTGATCAAAGACCTGACACAAATCCATGACAATAGATTCATGAATTTTTTGCCATAAATGGGCTCTGAAGATTTGAATAAGAGAAATTTTCAAAGTTGGTATTTTACCGTGCATGAAAATACCCGTTAAATCCAACTGCACCTGGAAACCCACATAAACATTGGCTCTGTTAATGGTAGGTGACCACCACAGAGTAAAACGACGATTAGGAATCTGATTCAAACCTGAACGTTGGGCATTAGTCAATTTCTTATACTTCATAGACTCTTCAAAACCAGAAGCCTTTTCCCAGAAAAGACCTTCCCAGGTAGGAAAGTAAGTACCCTTAAAGAGTGTGTGTTCCAAAATACCTTCAACACCTCCCAGGGCCTGAATCATATCCGTGCGGTAGTTGTTCAAATTCCATAATTTACCATCGTGTCTTTGATGCGTCCACCAGAAGGGATTTTGTTTGAGCACTTGATATTGTTTGAATTCTGTACGTATACGCCAGCCTTTGTCATAGGCCAACGTATGACGATCTTTTTGGAAAAGTGTATTGATACGTGGTATACCACGATCCCACGAGTCTTCTAAGTCTTCAAGGGTCAAACGTCTATTTTGTGTGCTGGCCTCTTGGCGTTTTAGAGCATATTCAGCCCATACACGTTGAGAATCAATGAATTCACTTTCCCAGGGCTGTATGTAACGATAAAGATTAGGAATCAATTGATCCTCGTCGTGGGACATACCTGTAAAGAAGAATATGGAAATTTCATTAAAAACAAAGTACATATAAAGCTATAATCTGGTTTTTTACTTTTTAGTTAATTTTTGTTATATTATTTACATAATGCGATAAGTCCATGGACGTTCATTTTATCTACAAATCCTTTGTTAATTGTAAGCTCTTTGTTTCGTAATTTACTTATTTTGTATTTTTCATAAAAGTTTCGTAAATAATACGAAAACAAAGTTTACGCTTGCATGTTTTTATTTTACGAAAGTAACAAATTCCTTTCGTACTCCTATTTTTCCTAAATATTACAAAATTTTTTATTATTTACAAAATAACTTTCGTAAAATACAGCATATCTGCTGTTTTATTTAACTAAACTAAAGAAAATATTGTATAGCAAATTTATTTTGTAAAATATAAGAATGGTATTCGTAAAAGGAAATTTTTTATTTGATTATAAAGTCATTAAAATGGCATGAATTTTATATGCAATAAAACATAATAATACGCCAAGAATCGGATTTATAACATTATTCACAATATTGTGTTGGATACTAATCACATCTTTCGGTGTTCAATGATTTTTTCCTTGTAGTTTAAAAGATAAAAGCAGCCCAGAATTAAGTGAGCCTTCTTAAGTTTCATTTGGTCATCAATTATACTATATTTCCCTTTAGATGGATGATCGTCAAAGACATCGTCACTATTACATTTTGTTACTAGCCGCCGACGTCTGATGTTTTGTAAAGGACCTCACCCTATAACGCATAACTCATAAAAGGTGTTTTTTTATAGAGTGTCACAACTTTGAGTTGGCAACACTGCTTTATTTGAGCACCCATTTAACAGCTGATAGTTACTTTTTGTTTAGTTTGCTTTGAAATTTCATTATGAATCGACTTACGCCGGAGCAACGCGTGCAAATTGTTGGAGTAATTGGCCATGAATTACACATGCAGTCAATTAAACATGGGCTACACATGAAAAAAACATTACACATGATATGTGTAATTACATGTAAGGTAGCAACACTGCTTACATCCCATTAAACTAATTTCACCACTGTATTAAAATTTATGTTTTTAAATACCAGAAATCACTCTGTGGAATTTTAGGCTGATTGGTTCATAACTTACCATGGCTCCAAAATAAATCCCCCTCCTGCAAACAATTTAAGTTCGGCTCGGCTTAAACGAATCATGATATTTTACTCAAAATTGTCGGTCAATAATTTAATATACATAGGTCTAAACCGCAACCAATTTTAATGTTGATGTCTGTTTTTATAAAGATAAATTAATAATAAATAGATATCATGTAAATATCACTCCTCAAAAAATGGAACTGCCGGTGGAGGGTATCAAAGATTCGGCACAGCCGAATAAAGCACTCTTATGCATTAAACACATTCACCACAGCAGGCTACAAGAACACAATACTACAAATGCTGCTGGTTGAAACTTTAGTCGTGTAGTTAGCTACTGAATTATGTTGAAGACGGCAGCTACAATTGAAAAAATACAAACAGCTGTTTTTGTTTACTATGTCTTTATATTTCAGTGGTGCCACTATCATTTTTTTTCTTTTATAAAATGGAAAACCCTGCATAATTGCAGACTCTTATTCAAACTTAATTTAAGATTATCAACAAATGAATTTATTTAAAAAAAATTTAAATATTATAATTGTGTTGTTTTTGTAACTAATAAACAATATAATTTTAACGGCAGATTAAACAAAAAATACATATAAAATGCTTTTAAAATAAGAAAATTTGTTCCTTCAACACACGTGGTATAGTTCGTAAAAGTTTCAGAACACTTTGGGTACGTACGTAAATGCATAAAAACTATGTAACACTGCTGCAGTGATGCAAAATGTTGTTGCTGATGCGTGATTACCAGTTGCAGTTGTGTTGCTGATACTAAGCAAAAATTAAATAATAATAAAAATGCTTTTTACAATAAAGATGACAAATTTAATTGAAAATATTGAACCAAAAAGTAACAGTTTTCTTATAAATGACGATTAAACGATTTCTTTTTTGTCAAAAGTTATTGCTTCAGAAAATTAAAATGCATAAAAACTTTTGACTTATGAGAGTGATGCCAAGTTTCTTACAAGTGATGCTTTTACGAACATTAAACTTTACTTTTGCGCAAGTGATACCCAACAACTGCATTTACGAACGTACACTTTATCAATAACTTTATAGGTAAAAACTGGATCTAAGAAGTAGTGGTATTATTAGAAACTACTTCGAAATGGCTTCACTTGATCTTTAAAAAACTCCAATTTATTAGCCCGCTAAGGGCCAATTTCAAAAATAAATATTTCTTGAAAAATGTTTCTACAAAACTTAAAATTTTGTCAAGGAGTTTTCTCCCATCTCTCAATTTTTCCTATGTTAATTCAATTGTAAAAGTAGGAAAAGGGAAAAACTCCCGGGGAATTTTTATTCATGATTGGGCTGATTGAATTATTGTAATATGTACATAAATAATAAGTGTTCTGCAACGCCGAAAAATCGCAATTCAGAAAAAATTTATTAAGCAAATATCTTAGGGTTAAATAGTTATTGTTATATCGACATGATTTAAAGATAAAGCCAATTTTGTAAAAAAAGTCAGCCACGGAGTATAAATATATATAATAACATTTTAAAAAAAATTTTTAAGAAACGCTTTTCTTAAAAAAGAAAATTTTTAAAAAATTTTGCCCGACCCCCCTAGATTTTATCCTGGCTACGCCCATGTATTCGTGTACTGTCATCGGGAATATGTATGCCTGCAAAGTTTCATCCATTTGCATTGAGTAAAAGGCGGTCAAAAAAGCATTTTACTAAAAAAAAAATTTTTGCCTCCCCCCTAGATTTGATCCTGGCTACGCCCATGTATTCGTGTATTGTCATCGGGAATATGTATGCCTGCAAAGTTTCATCCATTTCCATTAAGTATAAGGCGGTTAAATTAACGTTACAGGATTTGATTTTCCGAAGTGAAGCTAAAGAAAAGGTTTTAAAAATTGGCTCTTAATTGGTTAATCGGTATGCTTTAAAGAATTTTCCAATGATTTCCATATTTTATAGATTCATTTTATACCTAAAGAGATATGGACAAAGTATTTTGAAACTTTTACGACCTATAACTCCTGTAGTGCGATTCACTATGCTTTTTAAGCCACAATTGTTTCACATCTTCCTATAGAACTTCTTTCAAGGATATAAATAACAATTTGGTGTTGAGCCGAGTTAATATTCTTGTTTCAAGACGATTCTTTTCTGTTAAACAAAAAAAAAAAAAAAAAAAAAATTTTAAGCACTTATTTTTTAAATATTTTTTTATATTAGCAGCACTTTTTGTTTTGTAGTGGACAAAAATAGAAATTAGTTTAATTTGACTACAACGACAAAATAAGCACAGACAACAACCTGCAGCCATGTATCCGTGTCGTCGTGAAAATAATCATTTCCATATCGAGCCTTTGGTGCAATATCGTAGTAACTCAAAATTTGAATTTTTTGAGCTGGGTATGCAGAAATGATCTTTGGAGAAATGTCTATCTAAAGAAAAAAAGATTATGGTTCTATATCAAACTGTTCAGATTTTACAGCTAAAAATGTCTTTATTGCCTCTAGCTATTTTCAACCATATTTATATTAATATAAAAAAAATATTTGATATTATTAATAATTTTTCACCTTTTTTTAATTACAAAACATTCCTCTTTTTTTAAAAACTTGTAAAAAAATAACTTTAGTAAACAAAAATACTATCAAAAATATGGCTGAAAACTTCAAATGCATTTTTCTCAGTTCACGATTTTTTGAATTACTACGGTATTGCACCAAAGGCTCGATATGCACACATGTATTCTAGTTTTGACATATTGAAGTCGGTAGCTTGCTGTCTCGAATGTGTTTAAAGCATTACTTGTTTTATTATAACAAATTCTCAAGACTTTCTTAAGTATAAATTTACACGTTTCATCTTTTGATGCTCAACTTCTTTTCAATTCCCTTTTGAAGATGCCAATATATTATCACGTAGCAATCGGTTTCAACTTTTTTCGGTTCAAAACAAAAACAATTTTATTAACAGCGAATCAAAGAGAAAAAGAAAAGAAAAAAATTACATACAGCCATCCTTGTGCATATGCCAACGAATAAAAACACAAAGCGTACTGGCCGAGTACAAGCATCTTCGTACCAACCCCCTTTCTTCTTTCTTCCCTCACCTAAAAACATAAGAGTTGAGCATCAAAAGATGAAACGTGTGAAAGCAGACTAAATTTTGAAGTTCGTAGTTTAAAAGGACAGTTAAAAAATATAATACCTTAAATCTGAATTTAAAATATATGTATTGACCTAAAATCAAAATGTTTTTTAATTCTAATTAATGAATTAATAAATTAAATTAGATCTTTCCTGACTATTTTCCATTTTTCAGACGCAAACCACAAATATTTTATTTTGTTTGTTTACTAAACATCAGAGTCCTAGGCCGATCCAATTTGACGCCGCAAGTGTTTTGTTGCAAAAAATGCTAGCCGCAGGTTAAATTCGAATATTAGCCGGATAAAACTATACCATCAACGGCGACGGGTACAAAATCATAGCCGCTCGGCTCAGTTGCTCGGCGCAGGTCTCTTCTGATTAATTACGACAGCACACAACATGATAGCACACCTTGTGAATACCCCAATTATTTTTACAAATTTTTAATATTTATTTTGTAAAAATAAAAACAAAAATTTTGCAAATTTTACTTCCATGAGCGGGTAGATATGAATACTACCTATCGTTTTTTTTTTAAGTGAAAAAGATTTAATTTTTGAGTTAACCTCTTTATAATAAAGTGCGAAAAAAAAAATTAATTCAAAATCATGCGATATTTTACAAAAATAAAAATTTCTTACAAACAAATTACTTCGTAAAATAGAATTTTTTTACATTTTACAATATAAATTTGCTATAGACTATTTTATTTTATTTAGTTTCGTTAAAAAAATTGCACATATGCTTTTTTTTCGATAATTATTTTGTAAAACATAAAACATTTTAAAATATTTTCGATAAATAGGACTATGAAAGAAATCGTTACTTTTGTAAAATTAATACATGCTAGAGTAAACTTTTTTTCGTATTATATACATACAAAACTTTTGTAAAAAAAAATGGAGCTACGAAAGTATCTTTCATTAAATGTAGCATTAATTTTTTTAATGCGCAAAATAAGACTTACCAGATCTGAAATGTGTAATGCCAACATCAGTTTGTTTAGACCATCTTAAATCTGATTGGGGTATCAAAACATGACCCATACTCAACATGCCCAAACCGCCTAATTCTTTGGGTGTATAAAATACAACAGGCGGGAAACGGGAAGGCATTTTAGAGTTCAAGCCAATCTTAATACGGGTTTGTATTTTGTTTTCACATTTTACCAAAAGATCCAAAAGTTCTTGAGTGTTGACAACAGCCTCTCGGAAATAAGTCATTAATCCAATTAAAGCAGTATTCCACTTGTTAACAATCTAAAAGAAGACCAAAGAATAACAGCAAAATATAAAGTATTATTCTAGATGTAAATTTATTGGTCTAATTATATCAGGGCGGCATCTCTTTATTGCGATGCAAAAGAAAAATGGTAGCAAATCGACTAATTGGTAATATTTAATGCGTTAGCGCATTTGTCGCAAAGCACCACTATTTATTTTATTTAAATTTTTAAACACGTTAAGCGGCTTAACTTTACTTTTTTATTTTATTATAATTATTTTTTTTTACATATTTTGACATTTCATTACTGTTGCATCGTTTTTCCAAAATTTTGCGAAAGCGATAGAGATAACCTTGGCACTATGCGCTCAAAACTATAGTTATAAAAGGTGCAGTGTTGCCGCAGGACAATCTAGCGGGAAAAAAGTCACAAATTTTTTTAAAAGCAGTTAGAAGCATTATACTTTAGAATTTTGAATTTCTGGTGGAAATCATATTATCCATCTTTTATTTTTTATACACAAAACATTTCAATTTAACATATAGGTATTTACATTTAAGCTAAAACACCTGTAATACTGCAGTAAACAAATTTCTGTTGTTTTATATTGCGGTCAGTTAAAACATGATGCTGAATCATCAAAAATTTTTCTCGATTGGGGTGTGACAACACTGTGAGGTGTGATGATTTTCGAGCGATTTTAAAATCCATTTTTTAATCATAGTCTTAATTTTTTTGTTTAAAACATAGTTCAATTAGCATATATAATAAAAATAATTAAAAGAATATAGACAGGAAATAAATGGAAAATGTATTAGAAGTAAATTTTTAAAGATACTGAAAACGATATTTTCGTTTTTAAATTGTATCATTTTCAAAATCAATTTCCATCGCATACCTGATAATTTCTTTATCGAAAATAAATGAAACAGCAAACTTAAAATTCGCCCTTATCGTGGTTGGCGAACTTAAAATAAGCCAGCGACTGTTAAGTAAAAGATTAATAGAAAAATAAGTTTACATTATCTTTAAATTATTACCAAACAGTCGCAGGCGTATTTTAAATTTGCCAACCACGATAAAGGTGATTATTTTCACAAACAAAGTCTTTACCTTAGTAAAGGTGGTAGAACCTGAAGCCATCAAAATTTGTCTCACACGATTATGGAAACGACCCAAGGATTCATCATCGACGCGTAGAAAACATTGAGCAGTACGTTCTTTGGTGACTTCATTTTGTAAATTCCAAACACCATCACGATGTGTGAACTCTTCATTCTGGGTGCGACACTGAATAGAAATAAAAAAAAATAGTAAAAAAAAAAAACTAAACTGTAAAATGAATAAATCAAAAATAAGAACCTTGGGCAAAATACGACACTCAAAACCACACATATTAAACAAGAGATTTGGATTATCTTTTGAATACACGGAAACAAAAGTATTCTCCCAATTTATGGTGGTAACAGAACGAGGTAAACGATTTTTAATATCCCAGAAAACAGCACGACCCCTAAACAAAATATTTATTCAAATTATTTTATTAAAATAAAGTAAATAATTAAAGAAACTCACAAATTAACATCGTGTTTCATTAAACGCATACGTGCATCCCGTGGCCAACATTTTTTATTATTATAACCCACGATATTTTCATTATTTGGATCGGGGTGTTCGGTTAAATAACGTTGTATCAAATCTCTAGCCTCTTCGGCACTAAACCTAAAGAACAAGTGAATACGATCAACATAACGACAATACAAACGTATTGGATGCGCAGTTTCTGTGACTGTATCTTGGAAAGTTAAGAAATCATTTGGCATTTGTGGTGGTCCAGCCATTTCGCTAGCCCTATGCAAACCGAGTACTAGAAGATCCAAAACTAACCCATAATATTGCGTAATAAAAGAAGAGAATTGTAGACCACGTATAATGCCATAACTGTTGGTATGATTCATATCCTTATAGTTGATAACCACATTGTTTTTGGCCGTCATATAATCGGCAATATTGTGATCGACAATTAGACGTAACAAACGATTAAGTAGAGTTAAATCGATTTTTTCGTACAGTTTCTCAAAACGACTTTCTAATAAAACATTGCACTCGCCTTCGCTGACATCCCAAACATCTTGGAGATTGTTTATGCCTGGAGGAAGAAAGTAAAGGAGAGAAAGGAGTAAAATAAGAGAGCAAAAAAAAAATTATTTATATTAAACCATAGTTTTTCATTAATTGAAAACAGTTGTACCACTCCAAAGTAACATATTAAAAGCACTTTTTTAAAAAATAATATTTACACACTAAATTTATTTCAATTGTCGTCTTTAAAACCCAATCAGCGTGAGGTTTGCAACAAGGGGATTTCAAATACAAATCACCTTGCTTCAAATCACACGAAAAGTAGGCATACGTTTGAATTAACAAACACAAACTTTTAAATACAAACTATATAAACTCACCTTGACACCATTTATAAGCCAATAGTGGTGGTGGTTCAGTATCACTTGGTTTTATCCATGGCGGGAATAAGCGTCTCTTATCTGCTTCATACCATAGATATTGATCTAAGTATGCATCGGTAATCTTTTCTAAAGGCTCGACGTCATACACAGGTATTAAATGACTATACAAATCCATAAACTCGATTCCAACTTCTTTAAAAGCTCTTTGCGTTAGCAAATGTCTTTTAATACGTGATAGAGCTTCATGGGGATTATCGTACGCTTGTTCAATTAATCCCAACTCTTCACGTTGACTTTGATTTAAACGTGATTTGACGCTGTAAGCTTCTTTAAGACGTTCCAAAGCTAAAATCAATAGTTTAGTGTCATGTTTATAGGAAAGAGGAGGGAAGGGTATAGGACCAAATCTGCGCGATTCTAACCAATGCACAGTGGTCGTATAAATAGCAACAGCCTCTTCGGGTGAAATATAAGGTCCATCCTTCAAATAGTTATGTTGTCTTTCCTGTTCAGCCTTAAGATAAAGACGCGTTAGACGACCCAAATTCTTTTTACATACAGTTTTATCCACAGTAGCACCACGACGTATTCGTTCTCGATTATAATGAGCCGTATTAGTCCACCAATCTGCTTTCATTTTAACATAACGTAAAATCATGTTTTCTATGGGTATGGGTAGACCTGGTACCTTCCAAGGAATATTGGCTTTCCAACAACGCCAAGCTTCCGATAAATGCTGCAAAATTGTTCTTGCCTTATTTTGTTTTATACCCTCAGGCATCATGTCAACAATGTCATGCATGACAGAGGCACGCAATTCCAGATCGAAATGTGATTCTACACGCTGTTTGGTAACCGTTTTTGCAACACCCTTGGAATGACGTCCCTCGAATTGACGTGAAAGTAAATTGCCCAACCAACGTTCCAAAAGAGGAGTTATGCCCCGCATAAAGAAAAGCCAAACTCGCCAACCAGGTGCCCAAAAACCACAACCAGGGCCTTTGCCGACCGGACCCTAAAAATAAAAAAAAGAAGACATATTCTAGACTTTGGATATTTTATATTGACATTCATATCCATTAAATTACCGTGTTAAAACGATAGTATATTAAATGTTTTAAATCTTTACACATACGAATTTGTCTCATAAGTTTGTATTTATAACGATACATGCCAGTAAGTTGACCCACATGGGCAAAAATATACTGTAGACCATCGGCCAATTGGAAGGCATCGACATTGTTTAGACGATATTGAACATGAGAGTCAATAATCAATTTAGTAAGACGTAAAATTTCACGACACAAATGAAAAGCTAGAATATACATTCAGAAAAAAATTATTTGAAAAAAAAAAAAAAAATAAAAAGAAATAAATGTTTTCATGATTTTATTACAAGTTCACTTACCATTACCAAATCTAGACTTTTTACGTTCTTTGGTAGTCAAAGTCTTGACTGGTTTCAAATTAAAATTATAATCCAAATGAAGATAATTTAAGTTTTTACGATGAATCAATAAATTCAACATGTTATAACCTTGACGACATACTTGCAACCCAGCTTCTACCCAATCTAGAGTAGTAGTTTGGAAGAATTTTGTGGATTTGAAGGAACGAAACAGATACCTATGAAAAAAAATTTATATAATTCTAATATCATTACTAAATTTATTTAAGGAACACACCTCTTTCGTTGTGGTTTGGGACGACGATGCTTTAAGGCATTCAACACATAATACTTCAATAATTTTTGATAACTAACACGAACTTTAACCGGGTGTCCAGGCGGACAATGTTCTTTATACCAACCTTTCACCAAAGGTATGTCAATAGCTCTTCTACAACGACCAGATCTAAGGTTAAAAGGTCTTGGTGCCCACAACAGAGATATACCGTTAGCTGTATTGTCTGTATAAAGGGGTGTATCCTGCAAAAATGGTTGCACTTCTTCTGGCAGCGAAAAATCTTCATCATCATCCGGCAATGGTTCTGGTATTTTTGTTACGTTAGCATGACGATGTGAAATTGGATTAATTAAAGGATCGAAATAAAAAGCAGGCAAATCGGGATCTTCGGTTTTAATATATACAACATTGGGGGCATGATACCTGTAATTGTTGGGTATTACGGTTGTTTAGACTTAATTGTATTACAAATTTGAGAGGTGCATTAACAGATACAAATAAGCTTCATCCTTTTGTGCAAATGGTTCAGATTTTTAATCTTAAACTTTGAATTAAAAAATTAATTGCTTATAGAATATAGGACTGGTTCCTCTAAAGAGGGTTAACTCAAAATTTATAAATTTTCAATAGAAACAAAAATCTGTTTCCTTTTTATTTGTACTCTTATACTACAAAGGGTGAAACAATTGCATTTTATTTTTTTTTTTTTTTTTTTTTTTTTTGACAAAATACTAGAGAAATTGATCTAAGAATTTTACAGTGGGTGAATTTGAGCATTGTTTATCGTTTTCTTGCAAAAAATCTAAATGTCTAAATTTTAGGTAAATGTCGGAAAACTGATTCAAGTATACCATTTTGATCCAAGGCGAATTAACTACAGGTGGTGTCGAAACGGCATCTGATTTCGACAGTTCGATCTTATTTGCTTTGATTTGTTAGTGTTTTGCTAAGAATGGTTGACATTTCGAGTTATAAGCACTAACAATGCAATGCAAAAAACCCTATGTTGTTTCTGTTGATTTTGGATTGTTGTAGTTCCGACACCCCCTGTAGTTCAATTCACCTTGATATTGATCCTTATGAACTTGTCTATGACAAAATATATTGATTTTTAAAATTTTGATTTTTATTTTTTCAATTCAATTCAATTCAATTCAATTTATTGCAGGTAATATAAAAGCCTCATTAGGCCAATAAACTATATTACAAAGAAATATACCTGAATTAATACTAAAATATTTAAATTAGAATATAACTAAAATCCCTAGGTCCCAAACCAAAATAAAAATCTATGTACATATATATGTACAGTGTACATTGTACACATATACATATACATATATACAAAGGTAGAATTCAATAAAAAAAAATAAAAAAAGACAATATAAAAAGACAATTGATCCCAAAATATATGTAAGCAACCTCACGTTTTAAATGAAATACAATAAATTGTTCACTATAAGTTCGGAAGAACAGCCAACATTTTCACACGAAAGGCGTTATTTGAATGTGAAAACACACGTAGCTCAATGGGTAATGTGTTCCAACAACGTGCAATTCTTACAATAAAAGACCTTTCAAATAAAGCATTGTTAATTCTAGGCAATATAATTTGAGGGTTTCTTGTTGAATGGGAAAAAAGAAATTTGGAATAAAGTTGCGTGGGAAACCCGCTTTTTATAATTTTATAGAAAAACACCAAGTTACGTAAAGTTATTACATTACCGAAAGAACAGCCCATAAAGCGTTTAACATATTCAGATATGTGATCATTTCTACGAACACCATAAACGTACCGTACAATCGTGTTAGCGATGCGACCTAACTTAGAGATTACATAATTCATTGAACCAGAAAAAACTTCAAGACCATATAAGATCTGTGGCATTAAAACTGCATGGGCCAAACGCAATTTAATACGTTGTGGCAAATAAATATTTGTAGAGTAAAGTTGACGCAATAAACTTGAAACCTTCCAGCTAATGTTATCAATATGAGCCTCAAAATTTAGACATTTATCTAAATAAATGCCTAGACATTTCAACCGACCCACGAAGTTCACGCGTGTTCCACCAACATATATATTTAAATCAAGTAACTGCTGTTCATTTATACCAAAAGCAAGAGCTTTAGTCTTTGACGAATTTATGGATAGGCAATTTTCATTAGACCAATATAGAAAACGTTGAAGAATATCATTGATGTTTAAACATAAATTATTAATTTCCGCTCTTCTGCCATTAAACAAAAGTAATACGTCATCAGCGAACAAAAATGACTTACATATATGGTTATCAATATAACTGGATAAGTCATTAACGTATAACGTGAAGAGAATGGGTCCCAAAACTGAGCCTTGGGGAACACCAGATGTAAGATGAAGTAGATTAGAATATATATTGTTAACATCAACGAACTGAACACGATCTGTCAAGTACGAATAAATCAACTTACAAGCCGTTGCGGAAAAATTAAATATTTCTCTTAATTTTCTTATCAAAATTCGGAAGTTAACAGAACTAAATGCTTTAGTCAAGTCAAGCGATACTAAGGTCGCTACCTTATTATCATTCAAATGACATCTGATATCATCAGTTAGGTTAAGTAAAAGAGATGTAGTATTATGACCACGACGAAAAGCATATTGCGAAGAAACAATGCTATTGCGAACAAATGACAATATCTGATCCTTCATAATATGTTCAACCGCTTTTGACAGAGCAGGAAGAATTGAAATTGGCCTCAAGTCCTCAAAATCACGAATATTTTTTGACTTAGGGATAGGTACCACACGAGCCATCTTCCACGAAGACGGAAACGCTGACGATAGGAAAATGGTGTTAACATGATGAGTTAAAATAAGTGAAATATAAGGATAAATAGTTTTGAAAAAACGAATAGGAATCTTATCGACACCTATAGACTTTGATTTAACTTTACATATGGCTTCATATACATCATTCTCACTTATGCGATTGAAAGAAAACGATCCATCCACAGCATCAAAGGAACCAAAATCAATTAAATTATTATCAACTATATACGAGTTATTAACAAAAGACTGGTTAATATCATTAACATTAAAATTACATGACCATTCACTAGTCCCAATACAACCCGACCCTTTCAACACCTTCCACACTCCAGATCCATCTAGATCAGAGAACAAACTAGCGTAAAATTTTCTTTTTTCCTTACGAATGATATTTTTGGCCCTGTTTCGGTATTTGCAAAAAATAGCCCAGTTCTCAGTAGACCTGTTCGATAAAAAAGCTGAAAACGCCAAGTCTCTAAGGGATGTAGCCAATAAAATAACCCTAGACTTCATCCAAGTATTATTGTCACGTCTTACTTTTCTTCTCACAATTGGTACAAAACAGTAAAGTGAGGCAATCAATGAATCTATAACTAGATTTTGAAAATTTACATCGGCGGAATTAAAGAAACAGTACGAGTCAAATCCCAATAGAAACCCTAGGAGACCATCCCAGTCAATACCATTAAAATTTCGATATTCAACAACTTCACAGGACCGTACAACTTTAAATCGAAAAGCAGCATAAATTAATGAGTGGTGAGAAATAGCAGGACACTGCACCTGGTTGGAATATGAAATCATGGATTGATCACTAACTAACCAATAATCCAATAAGGAAGTAGAACCATGTGCTATGTCAAAGTGAGTTGGGCGAGAATTATGATGAACTGAGATACCAAAACGGACACACATAGACCGCATTTGACTAGATTTGACCGCGTTAAACATATTACAATTAAAATCACCAACGATTATTATGTTACTATATTTTAAAAGCAGATCGTAATGTAAATTTTCAAACGCACCAATGTTCCCATGCGGCAAATACACGACTCCAAAAAGAGTATTACCATTATTAAAATTGACCTCAATAAAGATCGATTCACAATCATCGGTAGAAATTTGAAAAGCAATTTTATGTTGCAGGTTAGTTTTTAAATATATGCAAACCCCACCACCTCGACGATGCAAACGGTCATTCCTTATTAATTTGCAGTTTTCCAAACGTATTGATAAGTTAGACACATATGGTTTTAGCCACGTCTCTGAAATTGCAATTAGCTCAAAGCTATCTCCAATCAAAGCTATTTTCAATCAAAAATAACAGTTATTTTTTGATTTTTATAATTTGAACAAAAATAAGTTATTTTTGATTTTAATTTTTTGAAAAGTAAGTTGTTTTTTTAAACATATAAAATAGTTATTTTTTATTTTTATTTTTCGAGCAAAAATAAAAGTTATTCTTTAAAGAAATGTACGTGTTACAATAATTTAGTTAACTTTAAATGTTCATTTTTTTTAAAATATTGTAGCAAAACACAAACTTCAAGCACCCCAATCATAAGCTTAATAAAAATTAAGCATAAACTAGTCTTTTTAAGCATTTACTCGTTTTTATTCACACATTTTTGGAGTCAACACTGGAAAACCTAGTTCCTACCAGTCAGTATATAGTACTAGCTTTAACTCAAATTTTTATTCACCTCAAAGCTAGTTTAAACTTCAAAATTTCAAGTATTAGCCATTGCTACCTTTTTATTTACGCGTGCCACTTAATAGTCAACTAAAATCAATTGATATGGAAGAAAGGATGCAAAAGTTAAAAAAAAAGTTTTGCAAAAAATATGGCATTTTAAAAAAATTAAACAAATTTAAACTATTTTTGATCTGGAATGCAATGTGGGATTTGAATTAATAAATTAATGGTATAAAAAAGTATTTATTTGATTATGAAAATAAAAATTTAAATGATGTAGTTATTTAAATTGAGTTTTAAAAATATGTATTATACCTAAGAATACCAAGTTTTTAATGCATATTTTTTATTTTTTTAAATGCATATTCTGGGGTTTTAAGTGCATATTTTCGATTTTTTTAGTGTATAAAAATCTCATTCCTACTGATCATGATTGGGATTTCCTACGCACATTAAAATAAATATTTAAAGTCAACTATATTATTATAACTCGTTCATATCTTTTGAGAATAATTTTTATTTTTGCTCGAAAAAAATAAAAAAATAATCTTCATAAGAAACTAGAAAATTTCTTAATTTTTGGGATGCTCAAATAAATGTTACACACCCCTTAATCAGTGAAGGGCACTTTTGCAAATCCTATGTACGCGTGCATAGGAAAAAAATGCTGCTTGTGACGTCGACACATGTACACTTTAAACTTCTTCGTGGGCCTCTGTCAATGTACGTTCGGCTGTTGCTTTGTTGTCATTTCGTCCAAGTTATTTAAATCAGTTGCAGACACAAAGCAGATCAGCACTTTTTGATGAGCGTCATTCATTTTCTGCTGCTTCCCACACAAGCATTAATGTGATAGCATGTGTGTTGCCCTTCACTGCCCTAAAGCATCAGTGCTTTAATATAGAGTATTATTCCCACCCTCATTATATTAGCTTCAACTGATTTTCCACTTTTTTTTAACACTTTTACTCATCACTGTCCAATTGTCTTCAAAGTCTTTTCTTATAGCGATTCAACTTCCAGAGAAGAAGACTTATTTGTACATTTGTGTACAAAGTATAATAAATGAATATTATTTAAACTAAAATGTTCGACTTGTCCAGCAGCACAAAATTATAAACTTGTTAATTAAATGCTTGCGTTAACAAATCACCTTTAAATGACTTGGGGTTTTAACGATATACATATTGTTGTAGTAATATTTCTTATAAGGTTTGTTTTATTGTTACACTTATTTAAATTAATCAAAATTAATCTTAAACATTTTGATTTAGTTTTAAAGTGATCAATTAAACTATTTGATTATTTTAAACATTTTTAAAATATGATACTTTGTTTGACGAAGAATGAAGCGGACCAGAAAAAAAATTACATACATTGTGCTGGTGTCTTATATTTATTATTTTATATGTACATACATACAAGTTTACTTTATTACTAACCAAAGAATAGCTAAAGTGAAACATCTAACAGGACGATACAAAACATTCTAATATTGTTCAGAATTATTCGCAAATATACATATCTGTAGATTCATTGCTAACCAATAGTTGGCTCAAGCAAAAAGTATGAAAAATATTTGAGAACTTTTAATTTTGCTTAAAAAGCCGATTTTAAAAATGTTTTAAATAATAAAATACTTTTAAGAGAAAAAAAAATTATTAAAACTTACCAGGAAAGATGCACAAAATGTGGCATATTATTGTAAAGATATGGGAAAGCAATCCGATATTCTGTACGTATAGGTTGTCGTATAATAACTTTATTAATGTCATTAAATTCATTCCAATCTTCATCGCTGAAAAAATAAAATAATCACACAAAAATATTTTATTTATTAAATTTCTTTGAAAAAGCAACAAATTAAATTTGTAAAGAAATCAACTCTTACCCCACATTATGATCTTTAATTAAAGGTTCAAACTTCGGGCCTCCAGGTATAGCCATATTAAGAGCCTTTGCGGTAAAGAAACTTTTTGGATCGAAAAGGTAAAAGAAATTATCATCAACTAAATCAGTTAACAATTGGTTGGCCAATCGATATAAGGTAGCCAATTGGGGAAGCGTTAAATTCCATTTACGATAAGTAGAACCATTAACATATGGTGTTCCCACAAGTGGACGGTGATCATAGAACCATTTAAATACCGAGCCATCTTCCTCTTGATCCAATTCAATTTGTATAGCCTCCAAAGGTTCGACATCTAAAACATTGTCGGCATAATCTAGAGGAGGTTCTTCATCATCAAAGGGAGGAAAACGCATACGTTTAAAATGACGACGATCACGTTTCTCACGGCGCATCATAATCCACATGGTACCCCATTGGGCAATGTAAACGGGTTCAATTACCCACGGTATCTCATTGACAAATGTTATAGCCCCTGTAATGTGATACAAAACTTGAACATCTCTGATTTGTTCCCACGGCATAGGCATATTTTCCAAAAGTTTTAGTACAGCATGTGGCATATATTTTAAAGCTCCCAAGTAAACACGCTTGTCATGGCGATATTTTCGCGATGTCATATCACCATGGTCACGTATAATTTTACGTATATGTTCTGGAGGCATATCCTCTTTTTGGGCATCAACAAAACCAAATTTACGCTTATCTGCAAAACGTTTTGATTGTAATTGTTGCCATTTCACAGCTTTCTCTTGTAATTTTTCCTCAGGTATATCAGGTTTGGGTGTCGGTATTTGCCCTAATTGAACCTGTACTGCTTGTGGTGGTAGCCCAACTTGATGGGGTGGAGGTGGCAGAGGAGCGCCAGGTGGTGGTATTTGTTGTATTTGATTTGCCATTTGATGAGCATGCATCTGAGCTTGTTGGGCTTGAGCTGCAGCAGCATAGGCTTGCGCCTGCTGCTGAGCCATAATTTGAGCCGCCCATGCATTGGGCGGTATCATATAGGGAGGTAAAGACATTTTATTTAAAATTTGTCAACCCTAATCATACAGTTGACTAAAATGAAAACAAAAAGTATTTTTTTAAGAAAACCCATTTTTTAATACTTTCTGAATTATGTATGCGACTTTTAGATTGCGGCGTCGAGACACAAACTTTTTTTCTACAACTGCCGACAACGCATACTTTTCTGCAAAATTTTGCAACTTAAATTTTACATATAAAATAAGTTTGCTTTAACAATTTTTATACTTACTCAATGTGTTTCAATCTATATTATATTTTTTTGATAATTGTGTAGTATTTTAAATGAAAATAATTTATAAATTGAAAAAAAACTAGCACACAATAAAGAAAACGTTTTCTAAAAGCGAGGCGGCAGACATTTTTTCAGCATAACCAGTGTTGGTAGTTAGAGGTTTTCATAATAAAGTTATTATAAAAAATCAGGCGATTTTATGAAATAATGAGATGTTCAAGGCGAATTTACACCAGGTGAACTTATCTTGCTACGTAAGTAACAGCTGATAACTAACCTTGTGTCAAAATGGTATACCGTTCTAGTGGTTCTGGGGAACCTTTACTAAATTCTATAATTTTCGGTTAAAATTATGAAATTTAAAACTTTTTTTAGTTATTACATTTCAAAACACACTATTTAAAATTGAAAACAAAATGAAATGTTTGCTTGAATTTTTGACACAACGTTAAATTATTTTACAGTGTTGTAAAACGTTTTCAAACTAAGCCCACCTTGTATGAATTCGCCTTGGAGATGTTTGTAGTTTTCAAGTTTTTAAACCAAAATACATACATATCGACCCCTTTGCGCGAAATTATCGTATATGCCAATTTTTTTGAAATTGAGTTTTTGATGCTATCTTGTTCTACATTCAAAGAGACGTCACCTGACAAAATATTGTAGGCGAATTTCACTTCGTTGCTCCAAAAATTGATTGTATGTTTTCATTTAGATATTGCATTCGCTTGCAGAGAAAAGTAGAAATATGGCTGTCCTGTAAAATTTGGTTTTTGTAACATACGATAATTTCGCGCAAAGGGGTCGATATATCGCACTTGTACAACAATGCTGTATTAACTCAAAATTTTAAAATTTTCAGTAAAAGCAAAACAGTTTTTGATTTAATATGAAAGGCATATGAAAAAGTATTTTTAAGCCAACCTTTTCTTTACCAAAAGGTAGACAAAATATCTCGATATTTTTACAGCGGGTAGATATGAAAAATACCTGTCGACTTTTTCTAAAAAGTGAAAAACTAAGAATTTTGAGTTAATACAGTATTGTTGAGTAGGTGCGATATGTAACTTTTTATAAAAAAATATTTTTATTATATTTATTTTTAATAACGGTTTATTACTTTTATTTATTATTATTGCGACATTATTTTTTTGGTTAAAGTTTGATTTTTTGTAATACATAAAATTTAGTTTTCAAACGTTATTAGTTGAATTGACTATAAACGGAGGATTTCCATATTTAAGTTATAAATATATACCCCCATATTCACAAAAAATATTTTTGATTTATAAAAGGTTTCTGAAACAGATTTTCATAGGAAATTCGTTTAATTAACCTGTTATAAACCAACATTTAAATATTCTGCGCATGTTCACAAATGATGTCAAGCGAACTGCATTCCTATTATTTAATAGTTTCCAGCTGGCAAACACAAGATAGTTGTTTAATTGCGGGGCTGCAGGCTCCTCTTAAGTGCAGGCTCTTCTTAAGTGCAAGGTGAAGGGTACATAAGGTTCGTCGTGTCCGAATGTAGCACTCTAATGTCTAATTTGTAGGATAGTATGTATTTAAATTTATATTCTGTTAATTTTTATATAAACTTAAATCGTATTTAAATACATTTTAATTTTTTCATCGTCAAATTTAAAAAATAAGTCGTCAAAATCGTCAATAATAAAAAAATCCTCGCCCAAAAGATTAACTGTATTTTATATTAAAAATTATATATTTCATCTAACAATTAACAATTTTATTATTTATTTATTAGTAATCAATATATGTAAACTTTAAACAAAAGATATTGGAAGAGTTAACAATATCTTGCATGGCCACTTCAATGCAATATTACTGGATTGTTGTGAAGTTTTAAATGATTTGATAATGTGAACAGGCAATGTTCCGGAAAATTAAAAACTTTAATATATTCTAAAATATACAAAACTTATTAAAAAAAGTAACTTATTTTCTCTTTTTATATTTTATAGTTTTTCTTAATATTAAAAGTTTGAGAAAAATTTAAACGATTTCTATTCGTGTGCAAAGTTGTACATAGTCTTTTTCTTCGATTTTATGCCGGTACATACACATACATATAAAAATAATATTGCTTTTAATTGGCTAATTTCAAAATAAAAATACTTTCCATAAATATTAATGTTATGTTTTTTGATAACATTTTTTGTAGTGTTGACATTGTAACATTCCGAGGAATTTTTTTTATAGTTTTGTAGTATTGGGCCCATGGTTAAATAAACAGATGGCAGCACTACGCCAGATGACGGGTTTTGATCTTGCATTGTTTGTCTAGGTTTATGTCAAAGTTTGGTTTATGTTTAAAAAAAGTCCACGTTTTGTTCTGTGATTATTGTATTTTATTAAAGTTTTTGACAATTTTAAATTAAAATAAATAAGATATTGACCATAATTAAATAAAAATTGGCTAAAAATTTATTTATTTCATCACGTTCAGCGGCACGCTTTGATTTTTGTTTAATGTATTTTTTGACGTAAACGGTGATGTAATTTCCATTTTTGTTGTAATGTTGTATTTGTTGTCGTAACGATGTCACCTGCTTATTCCACCATGATTGGGCCCTCTTATTATTGTTCCAATTTTTCTAGGTATACGTACAAGAAGACTACCGGTCATTTTACTAGTTATAATACCGGTAGTGTTGACCGATATATTGGTTAAAGTTTCTGTTAGTTTATTAAGAGCAAAATGAAAAAACTAACCGAAACTCTTGAATACATGTGATATTACCTCTCTTTCTAACTAATGAATTCCACTCGACTACGGAACATATAGCTGTACTGCTTAATCTGCTGCTTTTAATTAGTCAACCATAACCTAAATAATGGTTAACGCTAACTAGTTAGTCTTAACGTAAATATTGGTTAGCACTAACTAGTTATTCATAACGTAGATATTAGTTAGTACTTTATAAAATAATACATTTTTTTCTTGTTAAATTAAATTTATTATAATAAATTATAAATATAAATAAATTATAACAACTTGTGTCCAAAAAATCAAATACAAACTTGAAAAGATATCAGGAATGAAAATAATATTATTTGTTTCTTTATTACCACCACAAAATCTTAAACGATTATTCTGGCCAAAGCCACCAACCGAATGACCGCTAGCTGTTAAACGAACACTCCTTTCATAACGACCGCTTTGCACATGACCTCTGTTGTTTGCTAAGAATCCACCACCACGTCCTGTGAAGCCGGCATCAGTACGCCCTCCTTTACCACTAGCATTCTGATTACAACTTTTTGGCGGTGTCACTTATTTACAGTAATTTTTTATCTCACTACTTTAGTTACAAATTAAATAATTTATTTAATCGATTTTTTTCTTTAATACCAGTGGCACATATTATATTTAAGAAATTCACAAATTTTTACACGCGTATGATAAAAAAATTTTTAAATATTGGCCTTATTTAAGAAATGTTAGTTGTACCATTCTAACATATATGTTCCCTGCAAACAATTTCCATCGCCGAATCATCGCCCGCGAATCGCCGGCAAGTTGTCTAACATCGCTGCGATGCATCGCGTGGAAGCTAAATGCGATCCTCTGGCGAATCGCGAAAACGTTCGCATGTGTCAACCACGCGAATCGCGATTCGCGTGAACATCGCGTACCGCGATTGAAACCAAATATTTATTTTCCCGTTACCTTAACAAAACAACAAGACAAAAAATCGAAAGTTATAAAAAAACACTGATGATTGCCGCTACTTGTGTGCGCTCGCATATTCATCGCCGTAGGCGATGGTTAGCGATTCGTATTCCCTGAGAAGGATCGCGTAAACATCGCCAAACAAGCAATCGCCAACAAATTTCAAAAATGTTTGAAGGGTTAGAGTGGAAAAACTAATGTAAAATTGTTGCAAGTGTGAGTAATTTTTTTAGTTTTGGTCAAGGTATATTTACACAAGGTAGACTCATTTGGGAGTGTAGACATGCTGCTCTATAAAAGGAACCAAGTTGGCAAAATTGTCTTCATATAAAACAAAAACAATTTAATGCACACATGTACAAATTTTGGCTCATATACACGAAATTTGACGTTTTGGTTCCAACTAGGGATAAACAGCTGCCAAACATATGGGCCAACGAGTTTACCTTGTGTAAATATACCTTGGTTTTGGTGATAATCTGATATAATATGAGATAATATCTGATATAATATGTGAGAGAACGTCGGCAGAATGAGAGATCAAATTCCTTCATGTTAATCTTAATCTTAAACAAGGGGAACACGTATCTTATAAGATTTCATAATCGAATAATTCTCGCACAGTAAAACTGTGTCGTTTTAATTCTTTTTTTAGTTTTTTCTTGTTTTTAGTTAAAAATATGGTTTTTTTAAACACTTATCACAAGATTTTCACTATTTGTACAACAAAATTTAACATTTTAATGAATGCGTCTTATTATTGTTTTTTATGTATGCATGTATGTGTATTTTTGACAGCTCATCTTATAAGATAGTTGTTATAAGATTTCTCATAACAACTGTCTAAGATTTATTATAATATTAATATTAAACACTATTTGAGAGTCTACACGTAAGTTAATACTCTCTGCGATTGCATTTCTTGTAGGGTCAAGGCGAATTGAGTAGAAGGTGGGGTCAAGTCAACATATGGTGATTTTTTTCGGTGGTCGACTTGTCAAAGTTTGTATACAAACTAGTTTTTTATGTAAACAAACCTATTTTTTTACTAGCAATATTTTTGACAACCCGACCACAGAAGCATTGTAGTTGTAGAGCACAAAGTATACAGAGATGTCACGAGACGGAAGATTTTGCGTTTTTTTTTTGTCTCTTTTTAAGAAAGCTGCCCTTTTCTCTTTGCATCATCTTTTATGCCGCAATACAATGTACACAAATTTATTTAGTTGAGATTTATTTGCAAAGCTTTTGTAAAAATTAACTTTTAAGTTTACCACAACACAAGTACATAAATAATATTTAAGTAAATAAATAACATTATAAAACAAAAAAATATTAAAAAATACATTTTTTTTGCACAAAACACAACGTTTGTTGAACTAGTGCATTTTTTTAACGTGATTTGTGTTTTGTTATTTTTGTTTTGATCACGCTGTTTGTGTTGAATGTTGCGGCCTGTTTTTACACCTTGCCACTTCACTACCAAAAAAGCTTTCTGTCTCTTTCTTCGAAAGCTGCCCTCGCAACTGACTTGAGCCTTTTTCACACGTCACTTTTTTCATCTCTGTATACTTTGTGCTGTAGAGTTGACCTCACCTTCTAGTCAATTCGCCTTGTTGTAGGGTACTATTTAAAGATGATGCCACACTATCTCAAAAATAGGCCTTTGCAACAGCTTCATATGGCAATTCTCATCTACGAATGACTGCCAAAAGATAACTGGCTAAAAAATAAAGATCTGTCAAATTTTTTTCTATAAGTGAAAATTTTACACGTATCGATGTAGTTAAGTGGAAAAAACAAATAATTTTTTGTAAATTTTAAAGCGAAATAATAAAAATTTGTGTTATCTTATTAGCAAGACAGTTTCAAAACAAAAATGTTTGCAAATTTAAAAAATAAATTAATCGAAGAAGTAAAGGCTTCGCCCTCAAAATTTCAACAATTTGCTAATGCAGCCCAGGTAATGAGAAACCTAAAAAATATCGAACATAATGATTAAGTTTAATAGTGTCGAAGAGAAAACAAGATAAATACCTACTTCATATTGTGATAATTTGCTTGTTTGCAAATTAAAATAAAAATGGGATCAAATGCTAAAAATATAATTTGCCAAAAATAAAAAAATTATTTAGAAAAAACAAAAATATGTTTCTTGTTTTCTTTAATTTTATGCTTTTAGGCTGCTGTCTCTTCTTCTACAAGTACGCCCAGTGGTTCCGAATCTACTACCACTACCAATGTTACAAATGAGAATTTTTTTAGTATTACCGAAGAAGGTTAGTGTGATAGGTATATGATTTTGATTTGGTTTTTTAATTTTTTTCATTATTTTTTAGATACTCCACAAAATTCTCCTTATAAACCTTTAAAATTACCAGCTGGCGCTGTGCGTGGTCGCAATTCTTCTACTCAAAGTATTAACAATGGTGGTACTGGTGCTATACCAAGAACTCGCAAATTATCTAATTCATCTATGGCTAGTGATATTTCGTTTCGTTTACCAACATGGGACGCGGGTTCGGTAAGCTTTTTTAATGGAATTTTAAAAAACAAAATTTTAAAAGATTTAAATATTTTAACTGCCGGTTTTTCAAAATAAAATAACAATTTTTGCTTGAGAATTTATATTGAAACATAAAATAAATAAATATATCGTTACCTAAAACGCAAAACGCCCTATAAACCATTTTGAAATTTTACAGGAGAAGCAAATTACTATTCAAAATGTTAGTTGATAAATTGCCTAAAACTGCTTATAATTTATTTTCCTTCTATTTTTCTTGTAAAACCTACCAGTTGTTTTGACAATTGACAATGTTGCATATTATGCAAACTGTTAGTAAGGTCTTTTAGTGTGTATCCATATAATCTTTTGTAGATAGGGCCGTTTGTTATTTGTTAATAAAAGCGCTAATTTTGGTTGAAAGACTCCAAAATTTATTGTGGACATTAGTGTTGATGCAATTCATCAGATTTCATGAAAAAGTAGATTTTTTATTTTTTGTTAGGGCCTTTTGCGTTTTAGGTAACGATATGTTTTGGTTGAAATAATATTCAATAAGCAAAAATAATTTTGTGATACCTATTAAATACCTATTTTTGTAATAAAAATAAACCTTTTCGTTTTGGAATTTATATAGAAAACCAAAACAAATTTGAGTTTTTTGTTAATGTTTTTATGTACATATACATATGTAAATTCCTAAACGAAAATTTTTAATTTTATAAAAAACAGGCAGTAAATGTCCAATATTAATTTACACTAATTAATATTATTTTTTATTAATTTAGGTCTATCACCTTCAATCCGATTTAGATGAATCGGGTAGTGAAATGGGCGATACGGCTTCAACAGCTGCCAAGTTAGATGTTATAACGAAAGAGCAACTTTTTGATGCTTATCGCAAATCATTGGATCGTTATCATAAATATCGATGTCGCTATACAGATTTGGCTAAAAAATATAAAGATCTTGAACGTGATAGTACTAAGGCAAGGGTATGTTTTAAGTTTTTATTTTTAGTGTTGTTCGATTTTGTGTTGCCAAAAATTTGTATTTAGAATTGTATCTGCAGTCTGTAAAAAGTTTGATTTTTCCCAACACTCAAAAAAAGTTTTTTCTTATTATGATCCGTTGAAGTTTTAAGCAAAAAATAACTTTAAAATTCAAACTTAATAGGGTTTTTTAACGATGAATTTTGTTTATTTAAAGTACATTTTAATTATTTTTTAAAGATTTAAAATGCTGATTATTAGGAGGTGGAATTTCATGAATTTACTATTGGAAAATAAACGCATAAAATAAACTAAAACTTTTCACATAGTTTGAAGCAAATATCAGAACAAATATTTTCGTCAAATATTTCATTAGTCTGAACGTACCTTTAGGAGATGGAATTTCATGAATTTGCTATTGGAAAATAAACGCATAAAATAAACTAAAACTTTTCACATATGCCCTAAAATTAAATAAATTGTGCATTTTTCTTAAAACATAACTGTAAAAAATATCCATATGCAGCTACTGGGGGGTTTTTTTTAAATTTGGACATTTTTCAAGAGAATTCAAGTTACTTTTACTTAAATGCAATTTTGCTTATATAATATTTTATTGGCTGTAAACAAATTGCGATTGAAAAACACAAATTACGATTGAATAATTGTAGAAATTCAACAGTTTTTAAAGAGATTTTAATTTTTGTGCTTTTTGTTGTACATATTTGAAAGATATTTAGATTTTAGTGATTTTTGTGAAAAATAACAACATTTGTATTAGAATGGCTACTACATTCAATTTGATGTTTATAAATTTCTAACACTTTAAAAATTTCAATGCAACTTTTAGACCTGATTTTTTACATTTAGAATTGCAACTTTTTTTGTAATAAATAGTTGCATTTATACATTGTTCCATGTTTTAAATTATATAATTAAAAAATCTGAACTGAATACCCTTATTGCCTAAGCGAAAATTAAACATTTACTGTCGATACATTTTGACGACTTTCGGCGTGGATTATCAAGACAAAAGTATTTGATCAACTTCTACATTTGGCAATAAATCTTTTTCCTTGATTGCTGTGAAACGCTAGTTAAACGAATTTAATCGCGGCCACAGTTTTGTGTAATAAAGCAAGATTGTAATGTGACATATTGCAATATTCTGGGCATTATTTGTTGGCCTCCTAGGCCAATTACCATATACTAATAATATATGTTCCTGCAGAGTTTAAAAAACTGCAGTCAAAGTAGAAAAACTGCAATTTCTTCCACTTCTTCATATGCCATTGGCAAAAGAAAAACTTTTGCTTTTACTTCTGATTCATTAAAGGTAAACAGTCGCTATCAAACCAATTCAAAAAGCGAAAAGTTGTACAGAAATTTTCGTTATTTGTTCGACAGTTTTTAGTTTTGACTGCAGTTTTTGTTTATAACTTTGTTTTAATATTATAAGTCTGCTATATTTACTACGATTTTATACTACAAAGCGAAAGGATCTTTTTCGTATGTATGGTTGTAAGGAACCTCCAGTTACTCCGGGTTTGAAGCTGGAGTCCAACTCAGTCGCGTCAAGGGCCCTTTACATAAATTTGTTAAAAAAACACGCATGTTTCAAATTTATTTTGGTTGCTCTATTTTCCTCTGTTTTATATATTTCTTAAACAAACTTGTCTTTAAAATTTTCCTTTCTAACATAGCTCTTTCTTGGGGACTTCTGCTGCTTCGTGATGCTTCAGTTGTAAACAGTCAGTGCCCTACCACTCCTACCCTTTAACTCCTCCCATCGTTTACCTTGAATGTAATCCAAGGCTACACTATTACCCTCTGATTTCTGATTTCTAGGTGAAACCCGTCAGAAGTGTCTACAGCTAAGCCTTTACTCAGTGCTCTACACTCCTTCCAGAATGGATGCAAATCTCAGTCAGTATAAGACGAATATAAATCATCCTTGCTATACTGGTTTAAGAACCAGTGCCGTGTACTTTTCTATTAAGGAATTGGTGTTGCCAATCCACTATTTACTACAAAGCACTGTTTCCTATATTCCTTTGTCATATTTTTTCTTCTAATCGGCTCTGTTACAACGTTTCACTTATCACCTCTTGCAGTCCAATAACCAAGAGCAAAATATGCAACAGTAATATATTATTTGCGTGACAAAATTGCTAACTAATTGTTTAATATGTATTCATATAGACAAATTATTTTCATACATGTGTATGTGTTATTATGCGTTAAATTCAACAAGTTAAAATAAACAAGAACCACAAGGGATCTGATGGGAAAAATTAGAGGCAGTCGTGGTTTTTTGGTCATATCCCAGCCATTTGTGGACCGATCTTGCTGAATTTCAATAGCAAGACATAATTGCAAAACAACCTAGCCCTTATCATATCTGGGGTCTTCGGAAAACACACATCAAACGTAAGATGGACAGACGGACATCGTTAACTCAACTTCACTCTTCATATGGACCCAGAATATATATCAGAGTTAAACATTTCATAGCACAATTGTGCTTAACCAATCACACGTATACTCTTACGCTCTTGTATTCAGTCGTCGTTTAGGTATTGATGGCTACACATGTGCGGATGCTTACAAATTTTTTTCCAGCTTTTATTCTTGTTTTTTGAGTACTACTTTTCCAGCGAACGTTTTGAAGTCAGAATGATATGTGAAAAATATTTCATGATAAATAATGCAACATGCAATGTCTTCTATGTTACCAAATAGGAAATATGTTATTACGATTCTTTTCATACTGACATGAAAAGCTTCGAATGTAAGAAAAGAAAGGATCATTTAGATATGGTAAAAAACATTTATGTAGAAAAAAATTAAAGAATGGCTACTTGCAGTTGATGAAAACAAAGCAAATGCAAAAAAAAATTTTTTGAAAAAATTGAAATGATACACTTTGTATTTGTTGGGTCATTCTGTCTTACTAATACAACCTCATTTTAAGTTTTGTTTACCCCTGATATATATAATTTATACCCGCTTGACCACGGCAATCGGAAATAATATTGCTATTGAACAATTGGCAAACGTTTCTCTGATAAAATTTTCGAGACCGACTGTTGCTAGTGAAACGAAAAAGAACTCATAGAACTCAAACACTTAATTGACAACATCTTTTGTAAGTTGTTGTTGTTTTTATTTTGTTTTTCTTAACCTACTTACAACTACAATTAATGTTGAGAGAATTTCAACTAATTGTAGTGGGGAATGTAAGATGAGATAAACCCACTGTTTATTGTTGATGTGTTTTGTTTAAACTTTGATATTATTACAAGTAGAACTGTTGCTATAAGTCGTATACGCTTAACAGTTTTATTTGGTTTAATATCTTTAGTTTTTCTAAAATCTTTATGGATGAAGTTTCCTGATGATCTGGCCTAAGCAACCAGTGAAATGCGCATAGGAATAGCTTATCCCATCAACAATAAATTTCAAGTGTTTTTATCAATAATAAAAACTGGGAATTAAGCACGAATAACAAAATCTTTTGAAATTAAAATTTTATATTCCCAAAAATTTAAATTACTTTTTGATAATAAACAGGCAAGTGCACGGCCTAAAAAAACACTTAATTGACAACATCTTTTGTAAGTTGTTGTTGTTTTTATTTTGTTTTTCTTAACCTACTTACAACTACAATTAATGTTGAGAGAATTTCAACTAATTGTAGTGGGGAATGTAAGATGAGATAAACCCACTGTTTATTGTTGATGTGTTTTGTTTAAACTTTGATATTATTACAAGTAGAACTGTTGCTATAAGTCGTATACGCTTAACAGTTTTATTTGGTTTAATATCTTTAGTTTTTCTAAAATCTTTATGGATGAAGTTTCCTGATGATCTGGCCTAAGCAACCAGTGAAATGCGCATAGGAATAGCTTATCCCATCAACAATAAATTTCAGGTGTTTTTATCAATAATAAAAACTGGGAATTAAGCACGAATAACAAAATCTTTTGAAATTAAAATTTTATATTCCCAAAAATTTAAATTACTTTTTGATAATATAATGTATATATTTACTTGCGCTTTTAGATTTCAACTTTAATTTACAAATGACCAGTTTATTATTATAATTCAAGTAAAAACAAAAAACCGGTACATTTGTCTTTACTTTTTTTGCGAGAGACATGTTTTCATTTAATGATTTTTGTTCGCTAAAAGAAGACCGCTATATTACTTATAAAGATTTGGCAAAGATTAAGCAAAAATAACGTTTTTTAGCTGATTTACTCAAATTTAAGTTCGCTATATCTTCGCAAAAACATCGTTAATGCGAACGTTCACTTTTATCTAAAATTTTCGAAATTTTCGCTTTTTCGAATCCCAGGTCAAGCGGGTAAGGACTTAGATCAATATTGTAGAAATTATAAAACGGAATGACAAACTTATATATACCCTTTTCCACCTGTGGTTAAGGGTATAAAAATTGGAATGGCTTTAGGCCTACCTAAAAAATACAAAGCAAATAGCAAAAGTGAACGGGCCACTGTCAGAAAAAATTATACAGGGGTGTTCTGGAAATCGAAAACGTAAAACGCAAGAATTTAAAAGCTGTTTTTAATAAACTTTTTATCTAGTTTTTATTATTTTTGTTATAAAACTCTTTTATTATAGAAATCATATGACGGGCTTAAAGCACAGGGGGTTCGAGTGACTTTTGTTAAATAATGAGACAATAGCGGTTGTTTCGCTTGTGCTCCAAGCGAAGCAGGTATTTTAATGTCAATTGCTTGAATTGTTCACCACATCTAGCGTCCGGATGAGAATCCTACATTCACCTCTTGTGCTCGGAACAACTTCTCCGAACTTAACCTATAATTCCATATGTAAACTCAATTTTAGAAAAAGACACTTAAACCCCTGGTGCTTTAAGCCCCTCATATTAAAAAACGACGTTTAAAATTTTTGCGTTTTGCGCTTTCGATTCAAGAAAACCCCTAATACAAATTTTGGTGTACCCCAAGGTGCTCTATTATTTATAATATATAGTGTATCACAGTGAAGTTGGTCGACCTGTGAGTAAGAACTTTAAAATATACTAACTGAAACGCTAAAGAAAAATAAAAGGGATAGATTAGTTACTTTAGTCAATATGAAATATAAATATGTATATAAAAAAACAAGTAAGAGTGCTATATTTGGCCGTGCCGAATCTTTGATACCCTCCACCGACAGTTCGAATATTTCAGAAGTGATATCTAAGTATATGATATCTATTAATTATTAATTAATCTTTATAAAAACTGACGTCAGCGTTAAAATTGGCTGAAGTTTAGGCCTTTATTAAATTGTGACCGCAGTCATCGATTATCACTCGTTGTGAACGGACGTTTATTTTTAACTGCGCTTTTGTAGAACCAGTTGTTGTTTTTATAACGGTTAACTGTTATTTTGATTTTGCTTTGATCACATTCGTTTGTTATTAATTATAAATTACCTGATTGTTTAATAGAGAAAAGGAAAAACAAAAGTTCAAGTGACACCGTAAAAGCACCAGTTAAATCAAACAATAGATTCGCCATTTTAAGTGATTTTATTGATCAGCCCAGCAACAGAAACTTTCCTCAACTTCCTCCATTAAGAACAAGTATACCAAGTGATCCAAAATATTTGCTAATCACATCGCCAAAAAATGAATTAAAAACATTAAGCCCCTTCATCATGCATAACGGTTTACATGCCATTTCCACACTTATTGATTCCATAAGTCAACTTAGAGATGGAAACCTTTTGGTTTTAGTACGAAATCAAGTAATTGTCGATAAGTTATTAAAAGCTACAATGTTATCAAACGTATGCTCTATAACAGTAAAATTACATGACACATTAAACTACTTAAAGGGTGTTATTTTTGCGCCATGTCTTATTGATGTTTCTGAAGATGAAATTGTAAAAGAACTGAAATCTCCAGGTGTACATTCGGTATACAATTACATGATTACTGCAGATGATAAAAGACAAAAATGTAGCGGACATATGATTGCAGCTTTCAACCTTTATAATTTACCTCAAATAATCGATGTGGCCTGGTACAAAGTCAGAGTCAAACCTTACTTTCCTAACCCTATGCGCTGCAAAAATTGCCAACTCCAAGGACATACAAAAAATAAATGTAACAACCAGGCTTCATGCGAGAGATGCAATTTTCCACCACATTATCCTGCTCTATGTACCCGATTACAATGTGCCAACTGTAACGATGAGCATCCAGCTTCCGATAGAAACTGTCCTCGGTATATTCAACAAAAAGAAATTACTAAAATAAAAACTATTGACAATTGCTCTTTTGGGGCTGCAAAACATCTCAACAGAATGAAAACCAATCATATTCCGAAGTTGCAAAGGAAAATTATAATTCGGAGAATCTTTCCGTTAAACCACTACAGAAAAGATCTGCAATATCACCTAAAACAAAAAAAAAAACCAACGAAAAAGTTCCTCGCCGGGAATCTTCATCCAGTTCTTCATCTGTAGAAGTTAGTTTGGTGGCGTCAACAGCAATAGAAAAACCAAAATTTACAATAAGCAAACAATTAAAAAACAAATCTGCAAAGAAAATGAAACTTACAACACCTCAAACAATTAATGTTACAAAAGAAGAAAATTTAAACAAATCAACTGTCTCTACAAATCAACTACAACCACTTACAAACGAATCAAACACTACGGAAAATCAAATACAACAACAAACAAATAAACCAAGCCCTAAAACAATAATAAGGAAAATTACAAATAATAACCCCCCTTCCGTTAACTTATCTCCTATTGGGCAACTAACCCAAGAGTTGATGTCAGCGGATAGTTATTTTATACCAGCATCTGAAGTGGATGCTGTTTCTCATGGCTAAACTTAATTCGGCATCATGGCATTGTGCTCTACTCTGTCTATAAATTGTAAATTTAAGTTAACAAATCAGTTAGAATTTTGATCATGGCTAACTTTAAGGTATTACAGTGGAACATTTAAGTTTCATAAACAATTTCAGTGAGCTACAGCTATTGATTAAAGAGCACAACCCATCTTTAGTATCTATTCAGGAAACACATTGCAAATACAACTTTAACCCAATACCTTCTAAAGGCTTCTCAACCTATTTTACAACTGCCCATTTAATACTACATCTAAACAAGGTATAGGTGTGCTGGTAAGGGACAATATCCCTCATAAGCAATATCATATTAACTCCACATTACAAGTGTTGGCAATTTAAATCCAACTAGATATTAAATTTACTGTAATTTCTTGATATATACCACCATACCAATCTTTCTCCAAAATTGAACTCACTGACATGTTTGATTCTATAACAGCTCCCAAGTATATCATTGGGGATTTTAATTCTTGGAATGTAGCTTGGGGTTCGGCAAACAACAACCTCAGAGGTAATACTTTGGAGAGTGCAATCATTTCTTCGGAGTTCAACACATGGAACTTCTACACACATGAACATGGAACTTCTTCACACATTAATATTTCCCTATATTCTCCCTCTATGTTACATCTAACTTCATGGGATATACTAGAAGAAATGTAAGTTTCCCATTGTTATTACAATTACTCTAAATATTGATTGATTTAGCTGATTGGAATAAATACTCTTATATAGTTGATGAAGAATTGCATAAGAGACCCCCATACACAAATATCAACAGAGATGCGTCTTTATTTCCAAAAGCCATAAGAACTGCGGCTAATGCTTCCATACCTCAGTAATCTGTAAAGAGGAAATCGATTGTGCATTGGTGGAATAAGGAATTGTCCTTGATGCGTAATAATAAGATCAATGCTTGAAAAGAATTTAAGAAATCCCCCATTACATTAAATTTAATTAATTACAAGCAAGAAAATGCGATATTTAGAAGGGAAATGAGAAAACATAAACAACTTTGTTTTGAAAGTTTTACAAATTCTATCAACAAAAACTCGTCAATTGGTGATATTTGGAGCAAAATACAAAGACTTTCGAACAACAATGTTAACAAGCAGATACTGGCTATTCCTGTTTTGTCGTGTTTTTTTATATTGTTTGTTTATTATGTATGTATTTCTTTTTCTTTTTTTTTTATTAATTCCCTATGCAAATCCCCGCGAAGCTCTACGCTTGTCTGCAGGAAAGAAGCCAGAGTCTCAGGCGGGAATCGAACCCGCAACCCCGGGGCTTATAGACTAGCTCACTACTCGCTAGCCTACCGACCCGTACCAAATTTCAAATTCTTTTGCCGAAAAAACAAAAATTTTTCCGATCAATTTAATAATTCTAAAGCTACATCCATTATGCGCCCCATACACGGTTCAATTCAGTTGTCAACTGAGTCTTTCAACTCAGTTGACAACTTTATCAACTGAATTGAAAGATTTTAAATTTATTTTAAAATTTAATGAAATAAAAGCCAATTTTTAAAATACTTAACTACAAAAATTAATTTTGACAGCTAATCAAGAGACTCGAGCACACACAGTACAATCGAATTGAAAGACTTAGTAGTCATCTTGAAAAAATCAAAATCTTTTGATTTTTCTTCAACCAACTCGACAACCGTCAAACTAATCAATTGACAAAGCCATACACACTTTGATTTGGAGAACAACCGACTCAGTTGACAATTGAATTGAATCGTTTATGGTCTGCTTTATACCGAACAATACAATAGATATATATCCAAGGCTCTTTCGTCGCATAACCACGTATCAATTCTCTCTATGGACTTTGAGAAAGCCTTCGATAGAGTTGGTGCGCACGTGATTCTAAACATATTAACCAAATGGAATGTTGGTCCTAGAATTTTTAACTATGTTAAATCATATTTAAATAACCGCTTGATTTCTAAAAATTTAAACCAAATTATTTTTCCAAAAGATTATTTTATAACATCTTAAACTATTGAAATAAATTATAAAAAAATCTCACAGTTTATTTTTTAATAAATACATAAAAATATTATGTATAAATTATAAAATATGTTTTTCATATTTATGAATTACTTTTTTGTTTGCTTGTTTAAGTTCAAGAATTGTTTTGTTCGTTATGTTATTGTTTTTTTTTACTAATAAACTCCTATAGTAAATAATTTTTGCATTTTTATTTAGTGAAATTACTTAATTTATAACAAAACTTTATTAATCGGTTTACCGATCAATAACAAAATTAACCGATTAAACCAAAATCTCGGTTTATTAATCGAGCGATTAACCGATTAAAGCAAAAGCCCGATTAACCCTCTAATGCCTAAGAGTGCCTCAAGGCATGCTTTACAAAATTTCTACTGAAGCCCAATATATAACTAATTTTTATTAATTTCCATTTTTTTACAATTACTTAAAGATCTAGAAAAATATTTGTAGAGGCTTCGAAAGCTCTTAAAAGCTCTTAACGCATTGAAAACAATCTCAAACACAGTGCTTTTGTTCAATGTGCAAACTTCATTCATGAAGCTCAAATAATAAAAATGTTTTTTTTTAATTATCATTAACAAAACCAAATATTTAAAATTTGATTCATTACTTTTTATTTTCAATACAAACTAACAAACAGAATTCTCAAAAATTAAATGTGTTTTAATTACTAGGTGCCCAAGGGTGCCTCAAGGTACTCCTAGATGTTTTCTCACCTGGAATTTAAACGACTTATCGTAAGGGCTCAACAATATTTTTTTTTTAATTCAGAGGCCCAAAAATACTCTAAAAAAATTGTTTTCATAATATATTCCCATTTATTCTAAAACTTGGCATTAGAGGGTTAAATGAATACCCTATGCAATATACATGGCTCTTGAAAGCCAACATAAGACAGTTATTTGTGCTGATAGTTTATTTGTCGTTAAATCGATTTGCAATCCCCCTTCTCAACGTTGGGATACTGTTAACCTCATTCGGGACCTCTTACCGCAATATCAATATCTGCAACGGTTTTAGGCGTATTTAATTAATTTACCAGAGTGGGCTTTATATGGGGCCTATAGTAAATTATGCACCGATCATCACGAAATTTATTAGGGTCATTTCTAGTCCTATAAAACTGTGAAGTATTAAATTTTATTCTGATAGCATTGTTTATTTCGGGTTTAGGCGTAATAAACTGTTTTCCGGGAGTAGGGCGCTGAGTACAATATATAAATTATTCTTTGATAAACAATTTAAAATGCTTGGTGGCTTAACGTTACTATAACTAGACTTTTTGGTGGAAATGCCCGTATAGCTTAAATTTGTAGGGTTTTTTTTCACGTCTTTTTATTAATTAACTTGACGCTTTTTAGATTTTTTATTTAAAAAAAAAAGTTTTTTTTATAAAAAATTTAATATTTAAAAAAATGTTCTGCAAACCTCGTTTTTACTTACATACATATATACAAGACTTATTATTTTTTTATTTCTTTCCTTCCCACAGTCCGTTTTGGTTGAAACCCAAGAAAAGGCAATTCGTCGTATAAATGAACTTCGCGAACAATGCTCCCTGGAGCAGCAGGCTAAAGCTCATTTAGAAGAAGCTTTGCGCATTGAAATGGATGATATGCAGTGCAAAATGCAGGCCTACCAAACGAAACTTAAATTACTTGGCGAGAATCCAGATAATATAGCAACTGCTTTGGCCGGTGGCAATAGCGAACAATTGATAGATTTAACTCCAGAAACTGTTAAGCCCACTGAAAACTCTTTAATAAATATAAATAATGACACCAACACCGACGAAGATGCTAAAATAAAATTTGAGAATTTTGAAAAACTCTTGCAAGAACGTGATCAACAAATTGTTGAGCTAAATAATAAATTAGATTTACTGCGTAAACAAGAAGAGGAAAATGTTATACTCTTGGCTCAAACCAAAGCAGCCATACATTCTGAATTGGAAAACAAAGAAAGTGAGGTTAAGAAGTTGAACGAAACTGTTAAACAACTTCAGAATGAATTGCAACAAGTCAACAAAAAAGAAAAACAAACTGTGGCCGTAGAAGAATTAAATGAAATCAAAGAGAAATTGAAACAAACTCAAATAGCTAAACAGGAACTGGATGCCAAAATTATTGCAACCGAACATATGCTGCAGGAAATGCGAGAGAAACATGGTGAAAAGGATAAAACATATAAAGTCATTGAAGAGCAATTGGCAAAACAAACTAAAGAGAGTGAGACGAAATTACAAGAATTAAAACAACAAAATCAACAACTCAACGAAATGGTAACTCGGTATCAACAGAATGAGATTTCCTTAGCCGAGGTTGATAACGAATTAAATAGAACGAAAAATGAAAACGATATTTTAAGAGTGAGATTATCAGAAAATGAATTAAAATTGCAAGAAACTGAAGCACAATATAACGAACGTTTACAAACCCTGCAGCAACTACAAGATGATTTAAAATTTAAAGAGGAACTAATTAAACAGGCGCAGGATAAAACAGAAGAATTGCAACAACAACTAAATCAGGAAAAATTAAATATTAAAGAACACGAGCAAAAATCTTTACAAATAGAAACTGAGTTGAGAATAATCAAAGAACAAACTACTAATACCGAATCTAAAACTATAACAAATTTGAAAAAGGAACTCGAAAGAGTTGCGAACGAACTAAATCAACAATTAAGAACTACAAAAGAACAGTTAAGCATTAAGGAAAAAGAGTTGAAATCGTTAATGAAAAAATCTATCAAAAATGAAAAGCAACAAGAAACACAAATTCAACAACAAAATGAAGAAATCGAAAAGCTTAAAAGCGAAATTATGCAACAAGAAAATCTTATCGAATCCCTGAGAGAGACCTCTCAACAAAGAGAACTACAAACAAACGATGAAAAGAACGAATTAAAGACACAAATTAATGGCATATTAAATGAAATTTCGCAAATGGAGGAACAAATGCGTATTGTCCAAGATTCCCACCATGAATTGGAAAATGAAAAACGAAATTTAGAAACAAAAATTGGAAACATGCAACATCAAACTCAAACTACACAAGAAGACTCTAGACGCTGGCAGGAAATTCTCAATGAAACCGAAGAAAAACTTAAAGCTTGCGAAATTAAATTGCAGACAGTGGAAAGTGAACACACTCAAATGGCCGAGAAGAATTGTTTGCTGGAAGAAAATACTCACAGGTTAGAGAAGCTATTGGCTGAAAAGGAAAGACAACAAGCTGAAACAGAAGATGCTTTAGTTAGTGAATTAAGATTAAAACTACAAACGACAGAGAATTCATTACAAAAACTCAATGAGAAAATGCAGGAAGTTTTGGATGAAAATTCTCGACTACACAATAGTCAAGAACTAAATGATCATGACCAAAGAACATTGCAAGATAAATATGATTCTTTGGAAAAGGAAAAAGCCTGTTTGGAAGACAACAAACAATGCCTGGTACAAGAATTAAATAATATAAAAGTTCAACTTTTAGAAGATCAAAATAGAAACTATCAACTTCAAAACGATTATCAACAGCAACAAGAAAAACTTCAAAATTTACTTAAAGATTTGGAAACTAAGGAAAAAGTTTTAAGAGAAGAAAAACAATCAAGGGAAAATTTACAACAAGAACATGAAAAAATGCAAGAACAATTGCAACTATTCAATGCCACGCAAAATAATTTAATTGAAGTAAATGAGTTACTTAAAGAGAAACAAGAAGCACTCCAGGAGCTGCAGAATGAACTTAAAGGCTTAAAAGAACAGCAACAACTGCAATGGGATCAAAATGAAAAAAGAATAAAGGAACAGAAGGAGAACTATCAATGCATGTTAGAAGAAAAGGAAAAGGAAATGGTGTTACTCAAAGAACAATTAACTGGTGAAACTGAAGTGAAAAATCAAGAATTACAAAAGTTGAAAGAGGAAATAATTTTATTAAGAGAACAAAATGAATCTCTGAATCAAGAAGTATTTGATAATAAAACAAAACTCACGGAACTATTGCAGAGTCAACAAAAATCTGATTTAATAGACAAAGAATTACAAGATATTCAAAAACAAAATCTGAGCTTACAAGAGCAGTTAAAACACTTAGAAGAACTTAAGCATGAAAATGAAAATCAAATTCGAACTCAAGAAGAGAAACAACAAAACATAGATCAGGAATTGGACGTTGTTCGACAGCAGTATGAAGAGCTAAGTAAAAAAAAGGAAAAAGAATTTAATGAAATAAAAGAAGATTTGCTTAAAGAACTGCAAGAAAAGGACAAGCTTTCAGAGATAGTTAAAAACTCACAACAACAATTAGAAGATACGCAGCAAAAACATATACACAAAATAGAGGAAATCGAGAAATTAAAGGAGAAACTATTAAAATATACTTCTGAGGCCAATGCCCTAGAACAATTAAACATTGAAAATGAATATTTAAATAAGCATGTCAAACAGTTAGAATTGCAACTGGTCAAACAGCAAGAGGAAGATAAAAATACAAATATGGACTCTAAGGAGTTAAAAGAAAAATTAAAATCTCTACAATGTGAATTATATGTTCTTAAAGAAAACGCTGAAGCACACAACAGCGAAACTGAAGATAGAGAAAAGCAATTACAAGAATTAAAATCACAAAATAATTTGCTGAGTTTAGAACTAGAAAATGGAAAGGCCGAACTGAAGCGTCAAATCGAACATATTAAATATATTACAGAACAGGATGATACAGTTCAAAAAGAGCTTCTAATGACTCAAAATAAACTAAAAGAAACGGAAGCTAAAAACACCAACGTTAATCAAGAACTAAAAGAACTAAACGAGCGATCAGCTCAACAAAATCAAGAGCACCTCAAGCAAATCGATTGTTTGAAAAAAGAGCTTGAACGCACTTCTATAACCATAGAAACATTGCAAATTGAAGCTAAAGATATAAACAAAGAACTGGATAATAGAGAAAAATTAGAAGAAGAACTGAAAGCTTTGAAGGTCGAATTAGAAGAACGTGCTAAAGTTACAACAACACCAGCGCATGCTCTTGAATCTATAAACATGGACAAATCTTCCCCTGCGACTTTACAAGATTCAGAACATTTACGTAAAATCAATGAAACGTTACAAAGTGAATTAGAAGAACTTAAGCATAAATCCACCAGAGAAATTTCAACACTGCAACAAGAAATAGAAGATTTACAATCCACCAATAAACAAATGTCCGATCGTATAATGGACTTGGAGGTATTAAGAGCTGGTTTACAAGCTCAAAAACTTTTTGGTTTAGTAGATAATCCCACCCAATCCCAAAACAATAATAATTTTAATAATGCTTCCAATTCTAATAATGAGCTTGAAAAACAAGAATTGAAAACAAAACTAGAAACAATAATGGCTGAAGTTCAGGATGTGTCAAATCGTAATCTTTTCTTAGAGCAAAAATGTGAAAACTATTTGATATTGGAACAATCGAATGAACGTTTAAAATTACAAAATGCTAAATTATCTAGGCAGTTGGATGAAACGTTGGTAAGTAAATTATTTGATGCAATTAACTTATCAAACTGTTATTTTATTTAAAAAAATTTTGTGTTGTATTCAAAAAACAAATGTAATTTCGTTTTTATAAAAGGTATCCATGCAACATAATGAAGGCATTGCAGCTAATACAGAATTTGAGTACTTAAAAAATATTATGTTCCAGGTAAATAATTCTTTACTAAAATCCATCTAATTCTTTATATGTATATGTTTTAAACGGTTGTCGTTTAAAAATTTGTAGTACTTGACTGGTTCGGCAAATGGCAACAACGAAACATTGGTCAAAGTTATATCAGCAGTTTTAAAGTTTTCACCCCAACAAACACAAGTGGCTCTGGAAAAGGAACATCAAAGGAGATCTTTGGTAAGCTTTTGCCACACTTAAAATTGCATTTGATTTTCAGAAAATTTTCTATAGAAAACTACTTAGAATAGAAAATACTTTTATACGAAAAACATTCTTTATGAGAATCTTATATATAAATACGGGAACAATTTTTTTGTGGTTGATTTTATCTTATCGTCCACCGATTTTAATGAAACATATGGGCAAATCCCAGAATCAGTCCACCAACCAAAAATTTTTCAATTGAATTTTTTTTTTAATGGAATACAAGACTAGATGTATAATTTCATTTTTATATTAAAAAATATGTATTTTGATGATTATTAATACAATAATTTTTACCAAATACTACCCCACCCCGGATTTATTAATGTTATACGTGAATTTAGCATTATTTTAGGTGACTTTTGTGCTCATCAAAAACTAAATTTCGTTAAAAAAAAGTTGATATTCATTAGTTAAGAAATTAGTTTAAGAAATGCAATTCATAAACATATAATTTGTTTTGTTAAAATAAATAAAATATAACAATAAAATACTACTGGAAAAACTGTAGCATGCGTCACAAAGGCTTCACGGCTTTTGTCAGAAAATCACAACATTTTTTGGCTGCGCAACAAATACTTGCTAAGAAATTATGATATATGCCATTCGTAACTACATATTAATGCCACTAAATACTATACATAAGTTGAAGCTATCTCTTTTGAAAGACCAAAAAATTTTTATATATCAATCTGAGAACGCGTACGAATGTAACATTCGTCACGCAGGATTTGCCCATATATCGGTTTGAAGGTATTTTTGCGTAGATATGCACAAGATAAATTCTTTTTCTAAATTTTTAGGATTAAAGGGTTTGAAAAGCGTTTTAATTTATTTTGCAGTCACACGTACAAAGATGGGTGAATAGTGCATTTTGCCGATATCTTAAAATGTTTATGTTTTTATTGTATAACGCACAGGTTCTCTCGAAAGTAAATGTCAAGTGGTCGAATTTCGGCCACCGGGCGATCTTAGTAAATATTAAAGCTTTACAGAAAATGTCTATGTGAAAATACTTTTATAAAGTTAATTTTCTATAGAAAATTCTCTTATAAAAACAAATTTCTATTAAAAATATTCTTGTAAAGTATTGTTGTAAATTTTTAGTTCGCGCCTAAAATTTTATAATTGAATATAATATTGTTTATTTGTTTTTTTTTTTTAGATAAATAAAATTCTATAGCACGAAAATGAAAAGAGTTACTACATTTGGTAGCAATAGCAGTTCATACATTAATTAGTAATTAACAAACATATTATAGAAATATATTAATACCGTTTTATTTATATATTATATTATATATTATATTATCATAATAAGTAGTTATAAATCAAACAATAATTAGTAAGTTATGTTAACTAAATATCACATAAAGTACCTTTTTTGAGAAACAAAAAAATAGATACTGTAATTATAATTATACAGCTTTTTACTAACAAAAGAATAATAAGAAAAAATCACACTTAATTTTATACAAAGAAAAAAAAAAAAAAAAAAGATTTTGAATACATATACAAGTTAAACAATACCAACATACGAAATATTGTAAAATTAATCAAATAATTATTGCATTTTATATACTTACTTACAAAAAATAACAAAAATTGATTTCCTTATTTAAGTAAAAAATGCCTCTAAACTAATTAATTTAAAAAATTTATTTTATTTGGCCTTTGATTGCCCAAATTATTTTTTTCTTTTTTTTCTTAATTTGTTGTAGTTTTTATATCCTAGTTCTTGTTATACATATGTAAATGTTTTTTTTATTACGTGCAATTTTTTTGAAACAAAATTATTTTCGCTAGATCTTAACATGCCATAAATGTTTGTTTAACATTATTTTTTTAGCATTAAATCTTATGTACATACCTAAATTTAATAATATTAATGAATTATGTTAAGAAAATCTAAATATAAAAAAATATGATTTCAAAATAAATATGTATTATTATAATAATATTATAAATATTCATGCATGTTCTGTAAATCGAAATACAGTGGACTAAAATCGCAAAAAAATTGAAAACGAGCCTGTAAAGAATGTTCCTGAAAATATTCCTTTTTATAAATTTCATACTTTGAGTATTAATTATCTTTACAAGAACCACTGTTGAAAACCGGATAAACTACAGCCATTTTGTAAATAAATGAGATCAAAATCTCGTTCGATTTCAATTCCACTTCATTTCGATTTGTAGAACATGCCCGATTATCTACATCTACATCTATATATAAATCGGCTAAGGCAAAACAGTTAAGAACGCTTTCCTCCTCTGTATGTCAACCGATTTGAAAAAAACACACACCATTTGAAAGATATTTACTTACAGCAGTGCACAATATATATTTTATTAAAATATGTTCCATATTTTCGGAGTAGTAAGCGCTCAAATTAACTACTAACACATATTTACAAAATACAAAATTTGTTTTTTTCAATTATCAAATAATAAAAAATAGGGTTCTCGATTATTCGGCATTTTTAAGAAACCGGTTTTACAATATATCGACAATATAAATACGGGATATTAAATTTCTTTATTTTGCTTTTCCGTGCTGCATGTAGTGATTTATTTAACTTAGAAACATAATATTATATGTGCAGGGTCCTGAGTGAATTAAAACCTATAAGATGAAAAATGAATAAGAACATGTAAGGGGAGCTTTTTGGTACTTTTTCGTTCAACATCTGGTTTTTTAATTAATTTTCGTTAATACATATTAGACATAGAAAAAAAAATTAAAATGCAATGTCCTGAGTAGAATACAATTTACAAAGGGGATTTTATGATACTTTTTTGTTTTCAATTTATATTGTCTGATATTTTTTATAGTAGAAGATAGAATATGAACCAGAGGTTGGTCCCTTGCCAAATCGATCCACTAAGATGGAAAAAATGAATGCTCAAAACATGTAAATTCATATATACTTAGATGTAGTGTCTTCATATGAACCTAAAAATGTATGGTCGAATTTTGACCATTAGGCGAACACTCGTATATATAAATTGGCAAAGGCAAAACAGTTAAGAACACTTAAATAATTAATTCAGAATTATAAACGTTCAAATTTGCTACTTACACATACGCAGAACACGTGTAAAAAAATTAGTTTTTTCCAATTATCAAATAATAAAAACTATTAGACATTTTTCAGAAACCGGATTTCGAATATTTCGACTATATTAATCGTATGTATAAATCGGCACAGGAAAACAGTTAAGAACGCTTTCTTCTTTTTTTTTTTTGTCAACCGAACCTCAATAAGAAGAAAAAAAGTATCAAAAAGAAGAAAACGGGAAATTAAATTATCATTTTTCAATTTTCTATAATATTGAACTTAGAAACATAATATCGAGCTTTAACCGTGAAAATAACGTAAGCGACATCATTTTCAATTTTCGTGTTTATTATCCTAAAATGTCATGGTCACATAAGGTACCGTTACGATTTTATAGCAATAACAATTTTATCGTAAGCGACAAATTTCATTCAAAATTTATATGAAACTAGCTGACCTGACAGACGTTGTTCTGTCTAAATTTTAATAAATTTGTTTCTTTACGATCAACCAGGGCTGTCAGACTTAGGGATTTATCCCCAAAATTGAGGATTTCATGTGATCAAAAAGGACGAAGAAAGTCATTTAGGGATTTAAAAAAATTTCGGGTATTTTATACTTTTAATATATTTTCCCTTCTTTTATTATTTACGCTTATTTTTCTTCGTTTCGTACACAAAATATGAAAAAAGTAGCAAAACTTTTATCTTACTCTTACAAAGTGTAAAAGGTCCTAATTAAGATTACCATTTTTGTTAAGTGTTAAGTACTTTATAAACTAATGTTATTTTTCTTGAGTGTGTAAAAAAAAAATAATTTAAAAATAGAATCTAAAACCGTTGACAACACATAAAATTTTAGATTTTTTAAAGATAATAATAAGTAAATAGATATGAAAGTTAATATAATAAAGTTTGGGAAAAAGAATGCTAGGCTATTGGTTAGTAGTTATGATGCATCGAAGTATTAAATAAATGACCGATTGAACAAGCTCCAAATTTTTATAAATTGGCTCATTCCTTTTCAATAACAGCATATTGTTCTGCTTTTAATTCCTCACTGGAATCGCATAAAAAGGATTTAAAAAAACATGCCGAAACCAGTCGCTACAGACGAAATAAAATAATTTTTTTTGTACTAAAAATTTTTATTTGGGGATATCTTATTACAATTTTTCTTACTATTTAAAAAAAAAAAAAATTAAAATTTGGTCAGAAAAAAAAATATTGTTACGTTTTGCCATTAATAAACGCGTTTGAGTTCTTTTAATTGCAAATCCAAATAAATACACGCATTTATTCAACTTAACAAACTGTATTAGAATTATTTTGTTCACAATTGTTAGTTACGACAAGCACCGTTTAATGTCTCCAAACAAAACTAAAAAAACTATTCATGAGTCACCTCTTTTTATATTTCATAATTATTTCTAGATTTTTCCTGAACCTCCCTGTAATAACTATTTATTATGTTCTAAAACCATTTCTAGAAATGACTTGGATATTCATGTAGGAATTATTTTAAAATAACAGTTGTGTTGAAAATTATACATGACAATTTTAAGTAACTAATATGACTTAAAACTATAACTTACAAGATAACTTATAACTATAAATAATTCTTAGATAATTAAACTTTCGTAACAATATATTAACTTTTTAAGGTTTTGTTTTTTAATTTGGAGATTTTTGGGGATATTTTTTAATTTTTTGGGGACAAGGAAAAAAGTACCTGGCAACCCTGCGACCAACAAACAACAAAAAAATACGTACATTAGGTCAAGAATGATAGAAATAAAGATTACGCCCATGTTGGAATAAGTTTATTCCACCATGATTATGCCTTGCGCATGTTTTACCGTTTGTTGACGTAGTAGTTCCCTTGTAAAGATTACCACAAGGTATATTTATAGCAGGTAGCCGCGAGATTACAACAATTGTACAATAAAACAAACAACAGGGCTTTATATTGCTGTTATGCGATTCGAACTGTCAAACAGCAAAGGGGTTGATAAGAGACAAAAAAGACAAAAGATAAGGACAAAAAACTTGTTTACTATACAACATTTGACAGTTCGTATCGCAAAACAAGCAAATAAAAAATAAACAGCTGGCTTTCCGAGACTACCTGATATAAATATACCTTGGATTACCAAGTCTCCTTTATATGTGAAAATCGTAATTTCTTACCAAAAATTTATGTATTACGTGTAAGCTGGCAACCCTGCAACTAATTTACTCAGAGAGTTCAAATAAACAATTTATATCAATTGTCAAAAAATTAACGGTCTAATTTATAAAAAATAAAACCGGTTAATAAAGGCTTTATGAAACGGATTTTCATACAAAATCCGTTTAATAAACCCTTTATTAACATGTTTTACTTTTTATAAATAAGGCAGTAAGAATTTTGCTTAATATTTTACATTGAAAATATTATTACAATAAATAACATTTTTAAAAGTGTTCAAACGTGTATTAAAAGTAGTGAAATAAAGAAAAATAAAAAATAAATAAAAATAGAAGAGAGCAGAAAAGAGAACAAACATAAAGTGTGCAGTGGGCAAATGCCAACAAATTAACCGCAAAAACAAAAAGGGGGAAATAGTGCGAAAAACTAGCGTGTTGCGTGCTTTTAATCAAATGTCTATACACTCAGGTCTCGTTTTATGCGATAGATGCGTTCCAAAAAAAATCGCATAAAACGATACTCTAGCTTCATATAAAAACTAATGATTTGTTCCAAAATTCTTAAAAACCGCATAAATTTAAATTTGAATTAAAAAATCAAAACCAAATCGCATAAAAAAAAATCAACAAATGTGATCAATATGTGAAGCGGACAACCCAATAAAAATATTTTGTTTCAATTCCTTTATATTTGGCATAACTATAGTTCTAGTAGATATGAATAAGTGTGCGAAAAATTTTTTTATAAAGTTGTTTATTTGTCGAGTTACGAGGTGTTAAAGTGTTGCCGTTATCAAAAAAAATGCTTTAAATTATTATTTCAGACTGAAAACTAATAAAACGAAAAAAATTTTAGGTGATTCTTATAGAAAATCGATTGATCTTTAAATAAAAAAAATTAATTTTTTTTTATTCATCGGCAAAACCGGATATGCCCAATTTAAATCAAAATTTTTCTAACTTAGTTCTATATTTTTTTTATTTTTTAATCTAAATTAGCCTTTAGTGTCCTTATCATATTGTAAAAGTTTAATTATGGAACCTCTATTAGTTTAAAAGGTATGCAAATTCCTTTACACTCGTACATGGGGTTATTACAAAGTTGTACCGTAAAAGACAGGAAAGAACGAGTTTAAATTGAATTTTTCTGACTTCCACCTAATTTTTTATTCCATTTTTACCGAAATTAGCCTTCGTTGTCAAACTTATATTATGTGCTCTTCATTAGACCCCTTTCAGACTCGGCAAGTTAGTTGCGCAAGTTACTTGCCGACAACAACAAAGTCTTAACAAAATTTATTTTTCTTTACCCCGACCTTACCGCTAACGTCTACAAACCAAGAGTTGCGCAAGAGACTTGCGCAAGTCACTTGCCGAGTGTGAAAGGGGTCTTAGTTTGAAAACACTTATACAAACATATCGGCTATGCATATAAAAACCACAAAATAAAACAAACTATAACGATTATATCAGTGATGCAAACTTGGTTTAATTTAAAAAAGGTAAAAAAGCTTAAAAAAACATCTAAAATTTCAAAAACCGTAAAAATTTAAAAAAAATCGTTAATTTAAAAATCTCATAAAATAAAATTATAATTTAAATAGAAAAATAATAAAGTGTCCCACTGTCATATTTACACTTAAACATTGCAGTTTGAAAGCTAAAAATTATTAGCCAATGAGAACGAAGGTTGTGTGACGTCAGAGTTCCTACATGCGCAGTAAAAAATTTTTATATCTGCCTGATGTCGTAATCTTTATTTCTATCATTCTTGAAAAGTGGGATTAAAAATGGGCGTGGTCAATAAAAATAAAAAAATTTGCGAAATCGGTCAGGCCGTTCCCCAGTTATGCACTAAGCAACGGACAGCATTTAATTTTTATACATATACATATAAAGATAAAATAGAAATTTGTTTTTCGATCGATAATTTTTATACTGAAATTAAAAAATCCCCCGCCAAATCGATCCACAAGACGGAAAAAATAAATAATGGAATATGTAAATTCATACATATATTCTTAGATGTACTATCTTTTCTTCATATTTACATTTCTGGTCGAGTTTTGACCATTAGGCGACAACTAGTTATATTAATTGCGTTACTTCATTTACAATTAATCATCTTATAAACATAAATAGACCTGAAGAACAGGTGTTGCTGAGTTGACAATCCTTAGCCGGTATTCGTTGAACTCCGAGTCGCTGCGGTGCATAAAACCGATTGTCGTGGGAACAAGACAAAAGTTTACTTGATCATGATATACAATTTGTGCTAAAAAACTTAGGACGATTTGAAAAAATGCTCTAGGTGGGAAAGTAACTCTCTTTTCATTTTTTTCAGGGTATTCAGAAGAGTTGTCAACCGATTAAGAATAGTTCGATTAATCGATCAAACAAAACCAAACTCTAGTTCGAATAATTTTGAAAAGGCGATTTTCGAACAACGAATAAATCGATTAATTAATGTCGATTAATCGAACAATTTTTTTATTAAAAATTAAATTAAATAAAAGCTTAGAATTTGATTAATTCTCATACGTTGTTGTGATTTTATACAAAATGTATGAAAGTAAAAAAATATTGCAGCCAAAGCCCTGCCTGTAATTAATCGCAATGTTTATTAAGCAAAAATCCTGCTGAATACTCATAGTATTTCAAAAATGTTTTTTATGTTCTAATTGAACAAATCTTTGACAAAAAATTTTATCAACTGTTTTCTTTTTAAATCAAACGTTAAAAAAAAATTCAAGAAAGGGGGTTCTTCAAATTTAGGTGAAAAACTTAGAAATAAACAAAAAGCTAAAAAAATAAAGAATTGATTAACATATATAAATCATATCATGAAAGTAGAAAATGTTGTTATTGTATTATCCTTTTTTATATTAAATACATTTTTACCATTTGCGTAAGTGTCGCAATATCCAACGACATCAAAAAATTTCGAACTTGGTCCTATGGAAAAATACATAAAGAGAGACAGCGGTTGCTCTATAGAAAAAATTGTATGCAAAAGTTTAGCTGAAGATGGCAGGTCTGCCAACGCCAAAGTAATATCGGATTATAATGGAATTAATTGTTTTACAATGCCTTTAAGTAGTACAACCATATGGAGTTAAGATGAACAATTTTACGTTAAAAAAAAGAAGAATTCATAGCAGATTTTAGTAAAAATAAAGAAGAAAATGAAAGATTTTCTTAGTTGTTGATGAGTGGACGAATGTAACTTATTAAAAATACGTTATTTTTTTTTTTTGTAAAAATAATTTTTTTTTTATTCGTTACTCTAATCGATTAATTTTATAGATTTAATCATTTGATCGAACGAACAAAAACCATTATTTGAATTATTCGAACAAAGTTGAAATGCGAGTAATTGACAACTTTCGTATTCAGGCCGTTCTTGTTTGTTTGACTATTCGCTTTTAACTTTTTGCTCGCATTTAAAAGACGTAGGTTTCAAGTTTGCGCAAAATTATTTAATATAAGCGTATTTATAAAAAATAAAACAAGCACGAATTTTTACCCTGTTTTGGCAAAAAAAATGTACTTTATTTGTTTGTTGCCTTTAACACTGAGTCTTCACCTGAGATAATATCTGATATAATATGTGAGAGAACGTCGGCAGAATGAGAGAACAAATTTCTTCATATTAATCTTTATCTTAAACAAGGGGAACACGTATCTTATAAGATTTCATAATATTCTTTTTTTTAGTTTTTTCTTTTGTTTTTGTTTAAAATATTGTTTTTTTAAACACTTATCACAAGATTTTCACTAATTGCAGTAAAAAATTAAACAATTTAAAGAATGCGTCTTATTATTGTTTTATATTTATGTATGCATGTGTACTTTTGACAGCTCATCTTATAAGATAGTTGTTATAAGATTTCTCATAACAACTGTCTCATAATATATATTATAATATTAATATTAACACTATTTGAGAGTCCACACGTAAGATAATACTCTCTGCGATTGAATTTGACGTTTGCTGATATAAAAATCTTATATCTTATCTCAGGTGGAGACCCTATGTAACATAAGGAACATATGGGGGATTCACAAGGTGTCATAAAATCATATGTCTTAAAATAATAACATGAAAAAATACGACTGTTGTGAACAACCCCTCATAATTTAGTGTGCAATTTTGAATTTAAGTCAGCTGATTTAAAACAACTATAAAAAAAATTAATATTTACCTAAAATCAAAATGTTTTTTAATTCTTATCCATGAATTAATAAATTAATTTAGATCTTTCCTGACTTTTTTCCATTTTTCAGACCCAAACCACAAATATTTTATTTTGTTTGTTTACCAAACATCAGAGTCCTAGGTCGATACAATTTGACGCCGCAAGTATTTTGTTGCAAAAAATGCTAGCCGCAGGTTAAATTCGGATGTTAGTCGGATAAAACTATACCATCAACGGCGACGGCTACAAAATCATTGCCGCTCGGCTCAGTTGCTCGGCGCAGGTCTCTTCTGATTAATTACGGCAGCACAATAAACATAGCAAGCAAAGTTTTATTCATTTAAGACACTTTTTGTTTATAAAGCAACAACAATATTTTTAAACCATTGTAAAATGTTAGAACATTATGACAATACAACATGATAGCACACCTTGTGAATACCCCAATAGATTCAATTTAAACAAAATTATATTGAAAACACATGTTTACAAAAAGTACCCAAAAGTACGAAAATTCTTGCACCCGCCCGAAGGCCGGATATGCAGAGAAGCCTTAGTTAGCGAAGCCGGTGTTTTTTATACCATACAAAAAATGAAATAAGTCCCTTAATATAGTGTTGTTTTTTTGTAAATAAAAATTAAGGGACTTAGCTCGTTTTGGTTTTTGGGATTAAGTTCGTAGCGCCATTATTTAACCTAGAGACCTACATATGTATGTATATGCTTCCGGAATAAGGATTTGGCACGATTGCGCCTATAACATATGAGCTAGGGAACAATTGTGTATTTAATACGATTCGGTACGGCCGAATATAAGTACTTCCACTTGTTAATTTTTGTAGTTCCTTTTGAACAGATTCATTCAGCGTTGCCAGAAGATTTTGAAGGAAAATCTTAATTTGCCTTCCAAAAAATCTTATTTTGAAGAGAAAAATCTTCAAATTTTTTATAGCGGGGGCAAAATAGTAAAAATTATTAATTTTTTAAAAAAACATACCTCTTATTATGGAAACTATTTAAATTGAAATATGTACATACATACATAAATACATAATTGCGGTATTTATACAAAATTAGATTGTAGGTTTAAATTGTGTTTTTAGTTGTATTTTCCATAAAAAATTTTCTAAAAATATATTTTAAATCTATTAAATTTCTAATAAATAAATACGTAAAAAAAGTATATCTAAATAAAAAAGTTTCATTGGAAGAAATTAAATTATTAAATTAAAGATATATCAGAAGATTTTAGTTTGGGTTCTCAATTTAATATTATATTTTTTGATACCGTTGTTTTATCGAATGCATTTTGAAAAAATTGCATTTAAAAAAAGCTCATTGAAAATATATGGATTTTCCTAAATATATTCCGAATGAAATATTTTTTAAAATAATGTTGGTACACCTTTTAAAAGATATTCTTAAGCACTTATATATAGACATGTGGAATTTTCAACCTAAATACTTCTTAAGTTCCTATACCTTGCGATACAAAATACATGAAGTTTTTTGTTCTTTAATATATGAAACTTTATAAACATACGTTTTTTCTTTTCACAATTAATTATTTTTCATCAAAATTAACAACTGCTAATCTAAAATGCTTTTTTAATGTTTTATATGCCCAGTAATTATGAGGCATTTTTGTGTATGCTAAACAATGGGTACAAAAGTGTGCAAAACCAATAGTCAACAAGCTGATACAAGACCTCAATATTTCAAAAATTGATTGTTGAAAAATTAAAAGCTACAAATCTTTATTTCTAAAACTAAAAAATCTTAATTTGAGAAAAAAAATCTTCAAATCTTATTTTGGTCAAAAAATCTTCAAAAATAAGATAAAATCTTAAAACCAAGGCGAATTGACTAGAAGGTGAGGTCAACTCTACAACAACACTGCTTCTGTGGTCGGGTTGTCAAAAATATTGCTAGTAAAAATAGGTTTGTTTACCCCGGGTCTCCACGTAGCAATATTTATTGCGGCAAACGTCAAATTTGATTGCTCCATTAAATTTGCGACGAATAGACCGCATATTGCCATGAGTGGCAATCTATTGCGCAATGATTGCTCTTCTGATTGCTTGAGCAATTATTGCTTAAGGCCAGTTTACACGATAATACAATGTATTACGACTTTGTAGAATCAAAATATTATGAAATTCTCTCCGTGTTTAAAAGAAAAAAATAAAAATCTTTTGTAAGTATAATTCATGTTTACACGGATGGTATAAGTAAAATCAAAAATAATAACAAAAAAACAGATGGTTGCAGTTTTAAATTTTTACAAACACAACATGAAAATTTCCTGAGTTAATTTTAGTAGTTTTTGTAATTGTATAAAAATGCTACCACCTTCAATATACTCCGTTTAAATACACCTCTGGTGTGATGAGAATACATGAGTTTCTAAAATGGTTTAGAAAAAAACCATTTACCGACCGCTTGTCAGATTTTGTATTCGTATTCTCTCTTACTCAATACATTTTGCTTTTACATGATATGATTTTTCTCATTAAACATCATGTCGTAATACAAAATATTACCGTGTAAACTAGCCTTTAGCAATCTGCTGTCAAATCAGTTGAGTGCCCCGGTAGGCTAGCTGGTAGAGAGCTAGTCTATCAGCGCCGGGGTTGCGGGTTCGATTCCCTCTGGTTTCTTTTCTGCAGACAAGCATATAGCTTCGCGGGATTAGCTTAGGAAATTAATAAAAAAAAAGTTGTTATTTATCTTACATTTTATTTCTCTGTACGGTTGTTTATTTATTTGTGTGTTTGTGTGCAAATAAAGAAAAAAGTAATACAAAACACAGCTACGACAATTACAATTAATAATTTTATGAAGTTAATTTATTAATTGAAAAAAAAAAATTTAACAACCACATGGAAACACAACATAAAGCATTTGTTATAAATACAGCCACAAATCTTTGGACAACTACTCGCTGTGAAAATTGCAAATTTAAGGCAAAGCAATTTCAAGTGTTCTCCAGCAATATAATCAGCAATTATTGCTCCATTGTTCTGTCATTGTTCTGCCGACGTTATTGATTGTACTTAGCAATAAATAATGCTACGTGGAGACCCAGCGTTACATAAAAAACTAGTTTGTATACATACTTTGACAAGTCGACCACCGAAAACAAACACCATAAGTTGACTTGACCCCACCTTCTTGTCAATTCGCCTTGATTAAAACAGGATTACCCTTGAATACATTAAGATTGTCAGCTCCAAGGTATATTTATACCAGGTGGTCTCGGAAATCAGGCTGGTTATTTTTATTTGCTTGTTTTGTGATACGAACAGTCAAATGTTGCTTAGTAAACAAGTTTTTTCAAAAAACTTTTTTGTCTTTATCTTTTGTCTTTTCTGTCTCTTATAAAGGCGAATTCAACTACAGGTGGTGTCGGAACTACAACAATCCAAATACAACAGAAACACCATAGGATTTTTGCATTGCATTGTTAGTGTTTATAGCTCGAAATTTCAACCATTCTTAAGCTAAGATCCCACTATCGGCTCAAATAGCACAATCTGTGACGATTTTTATCGTGCTATATCGGCGCATATTTAAAAACATTGCACAATTAATTCTTGGGTGGTCCCATTATCGTCGCACATTGTGACAATTTTTTGCGGTTCATATCGGCCAAAACTCAATTGCGACAATAATCGGTACAATGCGGTCACACTATCATGCAATTTAGGCAAATTAAATCATATGTTTTTGTTTATTTGCTTGTTGGCAGACATAATTTTACTTTAGAAATTCGCAAAATCATCCGTTTGAATATTTCATTATGTTTCTTAACAATTTTTAATAATATATTAATATAAAATAAAAAATGCATTCAATTTTATTCAAACTTACTGCACTTGTTCTTTTTTTTTGTAATTGTTGTTTTGTAAATAGATGTTTACAAACCAGGAATGGCAACATCGATACAACTGCAATGTTTTGGTTAAAGCGAATTGTTTTCTTTCATTTAACAGTACAAATGTGCTATTGAAAGTTTTAATACATAAATAATAGATAAAACAAATGTAATTTTGATACAATTAAGCTCAAAAAAGTAAAATTTTAGTATTCAGTTGGTCCAATTTAAAAATTTCATTTTGCCATCCCTTGTATCGGCGCTGATTGGCGACTGTGATCGGCGCACAAGTGGCCGATAAAAATCAGTACATATTAAACAATTTGATTGCTCCACATTGTGCAAAAGAGTGTTCACATTATCGGCTCATCAAGGTTAAATTTGATTGTCCACAGTCAGCACAATTTCGGCACAGATTGTCGCATATTAAAAAATTTTGACCGTTCACACTATCGGTGCATGAAATACGACAAAAATTGGTACATTGCGCCGATAGTGGGATCTTAGCTTTAGCAAAACACTAACAAATAACCTCGAACTGTCAAAATCAGATGACGTTTCGACACCACCTGTAGCATGGTGGAATAAGCAGGTGGCATCGTTACGGCAACAAATACAACATCACAACAAAAATAGAAATTACATCACCGTTTACGTCAAAAAATACATTAAACAAAAATCAAAGCGTGCCGCTGAACTTGATGAAATAAATAATTTTTTAGCCAGTTTTTATTTAATTATGATCAATATCTTATTTATTATACCCTCCACCACAATTAGTTGTGAAGAGGGTATACTAAGTTTGTCATTCCGTGTGAAACTTTTTTATTATTCATCTCAGACCCCATAAAGTATATATATTCTGGCTGCTTGAGTAATTCTAAGTAGATTTAGCCATGTCCGTCTGTCTGTCCGTCTGTTGAAAACACGCTCACTTTCGAAAAACTCAAAAGAAATAAACAAACTAGGTGTCAAATTGCTTGTAGTTATCCTAAGCTTTTGGGATTGAATTTCAGCAAAATCGGTTCAGTAGGACCAGAGCTATGAATCAAAATGTGGAACCACCACCTTCAAAAACTTGATAATTTTGTTACAAAAACTAACATAAATGATGCAAAAATGCACGGAATGACATAAGATTTTGCACAAGTCCGTTTTATTCGACTAGAAATGACACTGTAAAATTTCGCGAAGGTCGGTCCATAATTTACCCTAAGCCCCATATAAACACTACTCCCGGAAAACAGTTTAGTACGCCTAAAACCGTAAAAAATAATGCAATCATAACAAATTTTGGCTCGTCACAATTTTATAGGACTATAAATGATACTGTGAAATTTCGTGAAGATCGGTACATAATTTACCCTAGGCCCCATATATGCCCTACTCCCGGAAAACAGTTTAGTCTCCTAAAACCATAATTAATAACAAATCGTCACAGTTTAAGATAATAATAATAAAAAGACATCATACAGATATTACTCCTTAAACATTCGAACTGTCGGTGGAGGGTATCAAAGATTCGGCACAGCCGAATATAGCACTCTAACTTGTTTTAACTTAAAATTATCTAAAACTTTAATAAAATACAATGATCACAGAACAAAACGTGGACTTTTTGTAAACATAAACAAAACTTTGACATAAACCTAGACAAACAATGCAAGAGCAAAAAATCGTCATCTGGCGTAGTGCTGCAACCTGTTAATTTCATCATGACCTGTAGTTAACTACCCGTCTCCACTATCCATTAACTTGGTAAGAACAGCATGTCGCACATGAATTCTACTCGCGTAGACTGTTCATGTTCATGTTTCGTAAATGTGCTGCCATCGTTGCCTAAACATTCGTCTAAGCATCCATGTGCGCCATGATGTTGGCCATACAATGCATTTTCTGTATACAACCAAACGCCACAACAACAAAAATTGTGGTCAATCAGAACATGAACATCAACACGTATTCGCCACATACCAGTAGCTCGTTTCTGTATTTCTCGCATCGTAAAATTTCTTACATGAAGTGTGAAACAAAAAATTCCATCGTTTCTCGATTTATGAGATAAAAGTGTTTCTGTATTTGAATGCGAAAACAGACACAACAAATTCTGTTTATACTGGAATATTTCCAGTAATTAAGTGTCAAATAAAAGCGAAACGTCAACAAAAGAAATAAATATAATAAAAACAGGGCTGCCAGATTTGACGAGTTATCGTCATCTTGACGATTTTTTGTTCCGATATTAACAAAGTGACGTTTTGATGATTTTTTCTAAAAAAGTGACGAAAGCAAAAACAAAATCAAAAATATTTTATAATTTTGTTGTTACTTTCTATAGAAATTCATCTTGAATTTTTAAATTTCAAACACTTCTATTTTGTGGCGTTGAAAATTGAAAAAAAAATAATATGAATGTCTGTAGAAAGCAACAACAAATTTATAAAATGTTTTTGATTTTATTTTTGCTTTTAATGAAATTGTTGGCGTTGCGTTTTACACTATAAGCCCCTTAGTCTTCGAAATAAGATAATTGTAAATATTTTTATGTATATGTTTGTTTATTAGAAAAAATATATCTTTAGAAACAAGGCTGCTTAAATTTTTATATTTATCCCTATTGTGAAAATTGTCCTCGAAATTGTTTGTTTCTTCCCTAAAAAATGTATCGGCAAATGCAAAATTTCGAGGGAAAGTAATGGACCGACTTGGCTTATTTTGAACATTTAATACTTCTTATATACATATACAAAATATGATTGATATTTGATATTCTTATCTTATATGTTCACTTTTGTGCCAAAAACATTATTCCGACAAGAAAGAAATTTGTTTGTCTCCCAGTAAAAACTTTTTCAAAATGGATAACTTCTTTCACTCGTTATTAAGTAGCTTTCTTCCATAAGAACTTCGATAACTTCTTTTTTCTGGAAAAAAATGACTTACTTTTGAATTTGTTATTTTTGGCACAACCCTTGTAAAATTCATTAGTTTTTTAGTAGAATTGTATGTAGTGCTTTTATGTGTTTCTGATTACTTAACATATTATTTTGTAGGCGAAGATTTTACTGGGTCTTTAACCCGTTTATTTATGAACCCATTTCTTTAATTTTAACTACAAGGTATTCTACTAAGTCTATTTCAGGTAAAAAAGAAAAAGATTATAGGAATAGGTAAATTAAAGATTTTTATCTCAATTATTAAATAATAATTATTAAATACCCATGAACTTTAACTATGTTTTTGTTTGATTATTTTTTAATAAAAGTCGAAACAAATTTGTTTAAAATTGATTTTAAATTGCACGATTTTTAAAACAAAAAAGACGATCTTTTTTATTTTTTTCTCAGGAAATTGACGATTTTGACACATATTTATGTGGCAGCACTGATTAAAACCAAAACAAGAAAAGGCTAACAAAAATTTAAACTAACAAAATATAACAATTGTTTTTTGTTTATTTTCATCATATAAATTATGCATTTATCATTTATATTCCTCTATTTTTTTATTTATTTAAAAAAAAATAGTATAAAAACATATTTTAAATTCAAAATATCTACATTTTGTTTTTCTCGCCACCAATTTCAAATGTGACTTATTTTGACAGTTCTTGAAAGAAACTTTTCGCAAAATATTGTTATAGAAACACTTTTTCTCGCATCCTTCCAATAATTGCTGGAAAATTATTTAAATGACAGATAATTCTCGCAAAAAAAAGATACAGAAACACTTGTGTGAGAAAAACCATTTTTTGTTTCATTTTTCACTGTTTCTGTCCCGATTCACTGGTTTCAGTCGGAAAATTTTACGATGCGAGAAATACAGAAACGGGCTACAGAACGTGAACAAATTAATACCGTTGGTCTGCCGGCGTTATGGTCATGTCATGTTCAAATCGAAAGCGCATGGAGACGTGGGGTAATTCGTCTTATCTCTTATCAACCCCCTTGCAGTTTGACAGTTCGTATCACATAACAAGGATAAAATGTCCTGTTGTTTGTTTTATTGTACAATTTTGTAACCTCGCGGCTATCTGCTATAAATATACCTTTGGCAGCTCTCAAGGTATATTTACACAAGGTAAACTCGTTGGCCCATAAGTTTGACAGCTGTTTACCTCTAGTTGGAACCCAAACGTCAAATTTCGTGCATATCATGGTGAAATAAAAAGGTGGCAGCACTACGCCAGATGACGATTTTTTCCTCTTGCATTGTTTGCTAGGTTTATGTCCAAGTTTTGTTTATGTTTACAAAAATTCCACGTTGTGTGCTGTGATTATTGTATTTTATTAAAGTTTTTGATAGTATTAAATTAAAAAAATAAATAAGATATTGACCGTAATTAAATAAAAATTGGGTAAAATTTTTTTATTTCATCACGTTCAGCGGCACGCTTTGATTTTTGCTTAAAGTATTTTTTGACGTGATGTAATTTCCGTTTTTGTTGTAATGTTGTATTCGTTGCCGTAACGATGCCACCTGCTTATTCCACCATGGTGTATATGAGCTAAAATTTATACATGTGTGTTAAATTGTTTTTTTTTTATATGTAGACAATTTTGACAACTCGGTTCTTTTTATAGAGCAACATGTCTACACTCCCAAATGAGTCTACCTTGTGTAAATATACCTTGGCAGCAGCGTTACCGTTGGTGCCACTAAAGTGGCAATTTGCCACTTTTTCGACTGCTTGGATACTATTTGGCCACTTTTACAAAATGCACCCAAATGTGGTACTTTTTGCGATTCTTGCCACTTTTTTGATACTTTTTACGCTAGGAAAATATACTTTTCTTCTTTCTGTTTTATTATAACCCCCAGCTTTAATATATGTAAAACTGTTTTAATATATGTATACGTAAGCAAGTTTATATGAAAATTTTTTCTTGTCATGCGCAATTAGCTGAAAATCGGTTTAATAAACTTTTTTTATTTATTATGAATAAGGGGATAAAGATATCTCACATATCGATGGTTTTCTTCCGCAACCTCAACCTAACTCAAAAACAAATACTTTTCAGAAGAGACAAATTACTTTTTTTTTACCAAATATTTGAAACTTTTTGCTATATATTCTTTTATAATTCAAGAATTATGAAAAGTTCCTATAAATATTTAAAAGAATATATAGCAAAAAGTTTAAAATATTTGGTTAAAAAAAGTATTTTGTCTCTCCTTAGAAGTCATGAAGCAGAAACCGAACTGTTGTGTACCGAAAACTTGTCTAAAATTTGTGTAATTGACATTAAAATTAAAATCTAAGTTTTTACCAAAAATTGTGTAATGAATTGATAATAAGAATTGATATAAAAAACAAAAAGCTCAATATGTTGAAGTATTTAGACCCAATATTTATAGTGTCTATTTCGAATTAGTTTTAGAGTTTAAAGATATTATAACTGACCCAGATGCATTTATACAAGAATTTAAATTTCTAGAGAGTAAAGTAAATGACACGAATTATGAACACAATTTAAAATCTTAAATGCTAAAGATTTTTGGCGTGAAATAGGAACATTGAAAAATAGATTTGATGAATATTCCTATATATATATTCAAACTTGTATAAATTGATCTCTCATATGTTTACATTGTCACATAGTATTGCTTCTGCTGGACGTGTTTTTACTAAGTTAGCTTTAATAAAAAATAAAGTAACAAATAGGCTAAAGACAAAAGTATGGAAGTCGTTTTAAGAACAATTAATTGTAAAATTTGTATGAAACTTACCATTAATAAATATGTAGCACAGGACGACATTGAAAAAGTTTGTTTCCAACTGATTCTTACGTTTTTGGAATGCTAAAGACATATATGAACACAGTTTTCTCCCATCACGTCACATTTATCAGATACACCAATAATTGTAATTTCGGAAGATGTGTTGTACCACAATTAATAACAAAATCCAGTTTTATAGTTTTGTTCTATAAACCTGATTACAAAAATTTGAAGCAATAATAGACGAAATTGGATTAAAACTAAATATGCTATATTTAAGAAATTAAAACAATAGCACCTTAATTTAGTAGCATGTATGCATGCATGCCGTGCATTTATTTGTATGTATTAAAGTGAGGAACTGATTATATATAAAGTATTTGAAAAAGTGATATTTTCGTTTTTTTTGTTATAGGATTTCTTGTTTTCAACCGATTATAGCTTAGCTGCCAGGCCCACGGTGTCGACAAGAACAATTCTTTCGCATATTCATATTGAAAACAATAATTAAAACTAAAATTTGTTTTTGTTTTCAAATCAAATATGCGAAAGAGATTTTATTGTCGACATCGTGGGCCTTGGCAAACAACTTTTGTAATTAGGTTGACTGTAGAATTAAATTATAAAACTATGGATTTTCTTATTAATTGTGGTACAAAACATCATCCGAAATTACAATAATTGGTGTACCTGATAAATGTGACGTGATGGGAGAAAACTGTGCTCATATTCGGCCATAGCATTCCAAAAAAAACATAAGAATCTGGTGGAATGGGCAAATAAATTTCTAAAAAGTTTTCAAATGTCTACCTGTGCAATATAGTGTCTTAAATAAATCAAAGAAAATGTATTCAGAAGGAATAGTACAAGAAATATATTACTAAATGTATATATACAGCACATTTCATAAACATCTTCTATTTGCTGCAACAATGTCATAATCCAAAAAACATGTTTGGCAGAAAAAAAGTTTAACGTTTTTGAATTACCAAAACATTAAAGTAAATATTTTATAAAAATTACTTCTCGAGAGAAATATTTACAAAATACCTATTTATTTTAGTTTTTATACCATTTAAAATTATAATAAATAGAAAAAAACGTAAAAAATACGTAATGTGGTGTACTTATTTTAATTTTAAAAGATGTGCCCTTTTTTTAAAAAAAAATCCACTTTTTGGTGCCACTTTTATTGTAGATATCCCCTTTTCTTGGTACTTTTTGAAAATATCCGACGGTAACACTGCTTGGCAGCTCTATTTATTTTATTTTTACGCCATTGTTTTTTTCAATTTCTCTTTCTCCTTCTATTTTTGTATTTTTTGTGGAAATTTTTTAAAATAATAAAAATATCAGTCAACTACTTGCTGGCAATTGAAAAGCATCACTTGTTTGAGTTTAACGAGAAGTGGATTAATATTTGAAGAAGTAAAGAAACCGCAGAGGAATAATAAATAAAGGTAATTTGCAAAACTTAACAAAGAAAATTTGAAAATGAATAAGCATAAATAAGTTATGGTGAAGCAACATATTCTTTGTTTAATTTTAGTGGAAAAATGAAAAATTTATGCATATTAGTTGGGGTGGGCCTATTGCTGCAAATATGCTGGGCCGAAGATAAATTAATACGTATTCCAGTGACCAAAATTAAGACAGCACGCACTCATTTCTATGAAGTCGATACCGAAATGCAGCAGTTGCGTATTAAATATGGTGCTGATGTGGGCGGTGTCACGCCTGAACCATTATCCAATTATTTAGATGCCCAATACTATGGCCCTATTTCCATTGGTACACCACCACAAAATTTTAAAGTTGTTTTTGATACCGGCTCCTCAAATTTATGGGTGCCCTCCAAACAGTGCCATCTTACCAATATTGCCTGTTTAATGCACAATAAATTTGATGCTAAGAAATCGAAGACATACGAAAAGAATGGCACTGAATTTGCTATTCACTATGGTTCTGGCAGTCTTTCAGGTTATTTGTCGACCGATGTGGTAAATATTGGTGGCTTGGATATTAAAAAGCAGACATTTGCTGAAGCTTTAAGTGAGCCTGGCTTAGTATTCGTGGCTGCTAAATTTGATGGCATCCTTGGTTTGGGTTATAGTTCCATTTCTGTGGACGGCGTTAAACCACCTCATTATAGCATGTTCGAACAAGGTTTAATTAGCCAGCCTGTATTTTCGTTCTACTTAAATCGCGATCCTGCTGCGCCAGAAGGTGGTGAAATAATATTCGGTGGCTCAGATCCCAAACATTTTAATGGTGAATTTACATATTTGCCAGTTACACGCAAAGCCTATTGGCAGGTCAAAATGGATTCAGCTTCGTTGGGTGATTTACAACTTTGCCAGGGCGGCTGCCAAGTTATTGCTGATACTGGTACCTCTCTTATTGCCTTACCTCCCGTGGAAGCTACTTCTATTAATAAAGCTATTGGTGGAACTCCTATAATTGGTGGTCAATATGTTGTGTCCTGTGATGCCATACCTAATTTACCAGTTATAAAATTCGTTTTGGGCGGCAAGACTTTTGAGCTTGAAGGAAGAGATTATATACTGCGTATGTCTCAAATGGGTAAGACAATTTGTTTGTCGGGCTTTATGGGCATTGAGATTCCACCACCCAATGGTCCTTTGTGGATTTTAGGTGATGTATTTATTGGTAAATATTATACAGAATTCGATATGGCCAATGATCGTGTTGGTTTTGCTGAAGCCAAATAAATTTAACTATTAAATGGGAATAGATGTTGTGTTAGCGATGGATTAATTGATTGTATTTTATAGTTAGCAACTGAAAAAGCTATTTTATTTTCAGGTTCTTTGTTTAATTTATATTTTATTATGTGCGATAACTTGAACTGAAATGTATTGGCAGCAGGAAAACAACTTGTAAATTTTCTAAAGAAAAGATAATAAAACAACTTAAATAATGAATTTTTATTTTTATTAAAAACCGGTACTAAAATAACAAATAGCTTAATACCGGTATTGATACCGAAATAACAAGTAGTTAAATACTGGTATTGATACCGCGTATACTAAAACTTCTCTGCACAGCGATAAATATGCTTAAAAAATGGATTCACAATAGACCGCATTGGTCTCGGTGTGGAAGTGTGCCCTTGGGCACATAACCCTTCTTAACCTAACTACTACTTCCTAACAGTAACTACAACAATTTAATTTTATTCCCTTGAAAAAAATAAACTAGTAACAATTAAGTCAACTCTTTGAATAACTGTTCGAAACTTAAGCAACTTTCAGTACTTCGTATAATAGCCTTTGTTTCTTATGACCTCCGCACATCATTTTCACATAGAATCAATAAGATTTGTTCAAATTGTTGATGACATTGATTCCCACACTAATTTTAAGCAATCCAACAGCTCCTGCTCTTTTGAAACGACCAGCTCCCACCGGCGCTTCAGAATGCCAAATATGTTTTCTATGGGAATTAAGTTTGGTGATTGAGCTGGCCAATCCAAGACTCGAATCCTATTACCAGACAATCACCCTTATTGTGTTTGGCGTATTTAAAATACGCCAACGACTGTTTGGTAATAGATTAAAGAAAATAAGTTCACGTTCTCTTTAATCTATTACGAAACAGTCGTAGGCGTATTTTAAATACGCCAAACACAATAAGGGTGAATATTTGATTAGTTTTGGCGAGTGTTTTTGGTCTTTGCCATATTGAAGCAGCAATAGAAGTGGCATTTCCCATTTGGCTCATTGAAGAACGTAGTTGGCTAACAAGTCCCTAAAAAGGAAACGTTCCATTTTTGTATGTATTTCAACAAAAGTGCTAACTCCACTCTTAAAAAAAAACGGGGTCCACGCCATTACATTTCCGCTTCCATTGTGCCTTTACAATAAGGTGGATGTTACCATTACATGTTTGCCATTTCCTTTGGCTTTCGAGTGGTATACTCCAACTTAATTTAACAAGTTAAATTTTGTCTTGTCGCTAAATAAAAAAGTTTTCCATTTTGCCACAGTCCAATTAAAGTAAGCTTTTTTAATATCAATCTGAAATTTCTTCAAAATATTATAATAATAATATAAGGCTTTGATTACTTTATCAAGACAAGTTGCTTAGGTTTCGAACAATACTGTATATGTATATATGAAAAGAGGTCCATAACTCCAAAACTATGCGTAACGGAGACTTTTCCATATAATATTTTCTTAATTTTCATTTATTTTTTAAATTTGTATCATTTATGTTAATTTTTGTAACAAAATTATCAATTTTTTGGGTTGGTTGTTTTACATTTGGATTCAAAACTCTTATCCTACTGAAAAAATCGTCCAAATCGGTCCAGCCGTTCTCAAGTTATGCGCCTAATAGAAAAAGTGGGCGTGGTAAATTTTGTTTTCGATGAAATGGAATTATTCGAACATTTGAAAGAAAAATTAGTCAAATCGATGGAGCCGTTTTCTGATTTTAGGTAAATCGAAAAAAGTGGGCAGGGCAAAATTCTTTCCGTTTAAGCCGAAGTTGGACCATGGCGATCATTTTAAAGAAAAAATCGTCCAAATCGGTCAAGCCGTTCTCAAGTTATGCGATCAGCAGCACACCACATTCCATTTTTATTATATAGATTATATTCATTTAATTTTGTACTTTACATATGCATACATACATATGCACTCTGTAAATGAATCATTGCAATGTGATGTTTTTGATAAACGGTCATGCATTCATATATTGATTTAAATACTTTAAAAATGGTTTTGTTGCTTTAAAAAATAAGACAATTGACAAAATAAATTGTAGCGGTTTTTTTTATTTTATAAATGTATGTATGTATCAGAGAACTGCAAAATCAACTACATATTTTTGTTGATTTATTCATACGCTTAAATTTACATTAACTCTATGCCTGCAAAACAAAGTTCAACTTTGGTAATTTTAACATCGTTTTGTACACATTTGATTTGTGCATGTGTGAGTTTTTTATTGAAAGTATGTACTTTGTTTGCATTTAGTGTTGGCGCACGCAATAACACAATTTCTTAAAGTCAAACGGCATTTATTCTCGATGACACAACGAAGAATGTAAATTGGTATGAGTACGAGTCGCTTTGTTGGTATGATTGTTGTAGGCATAAGTTCAAATAAACTATGTAGTTGTATTGTCCAATTTGTTTTTGTGTTTACCCTGCATCCCTAGCTACATTCAGAAAGCTGATGGTAGCTGGACTACGAATAGTCAGGAGACGCTGGGGGTCTTAATTGACACACACTTTCCTGGCAATTCCCTTCCAACACCACGGAAGATCAATTGCTTATCAGAGCCTGGACCCGTGTCCATTTCCCTGTGCTATGATAGGCTCAATTGGGCGATAAGGAGCTTTGACTCCTTTAAGGCTCCTGGTCCGGACGGTATTATTCCGGCCGACCTTAAAAAGAATGCGGGGCTTATGATTCCTTGGCTGTCCGCTATTTATACGGAATGTATTAGATTCTCGTACGTTCCCAACCGATGGACTAGATGTAGGGTTGTTTCCATTCCAAAGGGAGGTAAAGCATCCCACACCAGGCCTAAGGACTACAGTCCAATCAGCCTGTCGTCATTTCTTCTCAAGACCCTTGAAAGGGTCATTGACAATCATCTGAGGATGTCTATTCCTAGACATCTGCTTTCTTCATCACAGCATGCCTACACCAAGGGCAAATTGAGAAATCCCTTGAATTTCGGGAATACTCACTTGTGGCCTTTCTGGACATTGAGGGCGCTTTCAACAATGTCAGACCCAACTCCATCTTGGAGTCAATGAGGGAGGTGGGTGTTGACGATGTAATTTGTAGATTTATTGGCAATCTACTTGACAGTAGGATCATTGAATCCACGATGGGTGCTGCCACTGTTTGCAGATCTGTGCACAGGGGCACCCCGCAGGGTGGAGCACTGTTACCTCTACTATGGAACCTGACGATGAACACTTTGTTGAGTCGGTTCGACAGACTAGGGATAAAAACCGTCGCGTATGCGGATGACGTGGCGGTGGCGGTCATGGGTAAGCACCTGGACACACTGTCCCGTTGTATGGAATCTGCATTGCAGATTCTAAGCTCTTGGAGCACCTCCTGTGGACTTGGCTTCAATCCACAGAGAACTGAGTTGGTACTCTTCACCAGGAAGTACAAGGTTGGCAACTTTAGACTTCCTAGGCTAAATGGCACGGAGCTGACGCTCTCGAACAGTGCCAAATATTTGGGCGTAATTCTCGATAGCAAACTATGATGGGAACTCAACGTTCGTACGAGGGTTGATAGGGCCATTGTGGCCTTATACACCTGCAAGAGATCTTTGGGCAGAAGTTGGGGCCTTGGCCCCAGGGGCGTCGAATGGATCTTTGAGGCGGTGGTAAAACCGATCCTCTTCTATGGGGTCATAGTGTGGTGGCCTGTGATGGGAAGGGGACGGTACTGCAGGATGCTTGAGAAAGTATATAGGGTGGCTGCGCTGATGATCACGGGATGTATTGAGCGGGAATTCCCGGAATCCCGGGAAATTTAAAAATAAATCCCGCTTTCCCGAGAAATGAAAAAGTCCGGGAAAAGAAAAACTCTACTTACCAGCAATTTTAATTGGCCTTTGCGTTCCCGGACTTGTCAAATCCTGATCGTTTTCTTTGGGGATATTTAAAAGAAATAGAATATGTTAACAAGCCGAGAATCATCACCCCACTTAAAACGGATATTCGAAATTAACCCATGGCCATTGCAGCGGAAAGTTATGAAAATTATGTTACAAAGAGCACTTTTTTATGAAGCAGAAATCGGCCTCGCCGCCACTGACAGGATATTTTTTTAATAGCTGAGTAAAACAAATTCCCCAATATTAATAATACCATAAATAAAAAGTTATAACCAATTTGAACCATATTGATCATTTTGAGCCACTCTGTACTTTTTACAATCAAAAGCGGAATCGCATTTAGACTATAGCGACAAAAAACTATAGAATAAAAAGGCTTTCGAATATAGACGATAGATGCGACAAGAAGAGAAAAGAAGTAAAAAACATAAATCCGCTTTAAAAAAAAGCGTATATGATTCTGTTACTAAAAATATGTTACCAGTGGTGTAACATGCAAGTAATTTTGAGGGTTTTGGCTAAACTTTATTCTTAGATAAAGACTATAATAGAGATTAAATAAAATAGAGACTATAAAATGTATTGACTGTTAAATATGAAGACTACAGAGTTTAGAAGCTATAAAATATAGAAACTATAAAATAAACAATAGAATATAAGGACTGCAGAATATATACACTGCTGGACATAATAGAGTGCAAAACTATCTTTGTTATATTTCATTAGAAAAAAATAGTCAAACACACATTTAATATTAAAAAATTAATTATATTCATTTATTAAGTTTACTTAGTGATAAAAATAACAATAAAACGTTTATATTAAAATTAATCTTTTTCTATAAAATAACATAACTTAAAATGCTCTTTGCAAATGGTTGGACAAAATAAAGTGCAAAAGCAATGTAGTGGCTGATTACAGCGAAAATATGAAGGAAATTTGTAATAATTAGTACTTAGTAGCTCCCCCTTTATTAACTATGACCTCTCGGAGTCTTTTCGGCATACTTAAAGTCAAGTTTTTTAAAATTTTTACAGGAATCTCTTTCCATTCGGCTTGCATTTTATCCCAAAATGTGTGAAGGTTAGTTCGAGATTCCATTGAAATTTTATCGTCTAATATGGCCCACAGGTGTTCTATTGGATTCAGATCGGGGCTTTGAGCCGGCCATTCCAATATCTCGACATTGTTTTCTTCGAAATAGTTCTTTGCCACCTTGCTCGTATGTTTGGGGTCATTATCCTGTTGAAAGATAAAGTCTCCCAAGCCCATTTCCGTTGCACTACTGTTAAGATTATTTTGCAGAATACTAACATAATGCTCACCAGTCATTTTTGTGTCGATTTTGACTAGTCGACCTACCCCCGAGGAAGAAAAACATCCCCACACCATGAGACTTCCGCCACCATGTTTTACAGTATGTGCAATATGCTTTGATTTAAGTTTTTGTGAAGGTTCACACCATACTCTTTTAGCACGTTTTGCATTTTTTAGCTCATATTTGGACTCATCTGACCAAATCACCCGATCCCAAAAAGTTTCTGGCATGTAAACATATTTTTTAGCAAAGGCTAAACGCTTTCTTATATTTGCAGTTCGTAGTAGTGGTTTTTTCTTTGCATAAGAACTTTTTAGACCGCTCAGGTTGAGCCTTCTCCGAATGGTACGTGATGACACACTTAAATTTAACTCTTCCTTAATTTCCCTAGAAGAAGAAAATGGTTTTTTTTTGGCTAATATTATTATACGATCATCATCTCTCTTTGTTGTCTTTAGCTTTCTCCCAGACGCTTTTTTTAAACTTTCATTTGACTTTCTGGTTTTGAAGAGCTCGACAATTTTTCTTGCTCCTGATATAGATATTTTATATTTTTTGGACAAATCTTTGTATTTCATTCCATGTTCCCTGTCGTTTACTAACAAATCCTTAACAGTTTTCGACAGTGGCTTCATTTTTATGTTCTGTGGGGATATCTGAGGAAATGTTAAATTTTTTGGCAGTTGATATTGTTTTTAATATAAAAAATCAAATGTGTTTTTACCAAATATCTTTGCAATTACTTACCTATAATTTAATATCAATTATTTAAACAAACATAAAATAATAATTTTCACAAAAACAAAATTACACTTTGTTTTGTCCAACGCACCAATAGACCTATTGAATTATTCTGTCTCTAGAACAGCAATGAATCTCAAGTTATAAATAAAGTTTATTGCAAAATAAAAACAACATTTACAGTTACAACGGTATAATAATTAAACACATTTTCGTACTTTTATAACTTCGACTTTATGTGTCATCTGTTTACCATACACTTTTGCACTGTATTTTGTCCAGCAGTGTAAACTATAGAATATAAAGACTATAAAAGCATATATACACTATAGAAAATAGAGGCCATAAAATATAGAGACTATATTATATAAAGAGCATTGACTATAGAAAATGTGCGCTATAGACTATACAGACTAGCGCTGTTTACTATGCTGAACTGGCTGCCGGTTGACATCATGGCCGAACAACAGGCCCTGACTTCCGCTATTAGACTGGGGGCGGTGGGCCTATGGCCTACGCGGAACTATGGTCATGCCAGGGTCATGCTTGGCGCATCATATGACCTGGCGGGGCTGGACTATTGCACTCCGGAACCCTTTTTCGGTGCTCTGTTTACAGTTCATCATGGTAATGATGATGAGCTGCTCGATAATACGCGATCTCTGGAACCGATCCTACACCGATGATTCCAGGATGGGCGATAGAGCGGGTGGAGATTTCTTCATCGGGGAGTGGGACATTAGGGTCTCTTTTAGGCTGCCAGATGGCAGTAGTGTGAAAATAGAGGCGTAATCTCTGCCATAAAGCGGGCGGCAAACTGGCTGGGGTACTATCGTATATCGAGGGATATATGTATATTTACGGACAGCAAGGCTGTCATTGCAGCTCTGGCTGGTGCCTTTACGACATCTTTGTTGGCGGTGGAATGCCGGATGTCTCTAAATGAGATCGCGAAACATTCCAGTGTAACGCTGACATGGGTACCAGGGCACAGTGGATGCCTGGGTAACCAAATTGCGGACGGTCTGGCCAAACGGGGCTGTCTCTTGGACGACATGTTCGTCGACGGCCTGATTGGCACTTCAATGGCCCGCTGCAAGACTCTCATCAGAAGTGAGTCGTACAGAAGGGCTCAGGGCAGATGGCAGGGGGAGCATACCGGCTTGATGGCCAGGTCTCTATGGCCTGGCTATGACGCGTTGAGAACGCGTGTACTACTCGGTCTCGGTAGGGACCGGATGAGAACGGTGATATCGGTCATTACGGAAACTGGGTGATAGGGACTCATGCTCGGAGGATGGGTCTTGCGTATAATGACTACTGTAGGAGTTGTCATGATGAGGAGGAGGAGGAGACGGTGTTTCACTTTCTCTGCCAATGCCCCGGTCTGGGGAGTATTAGGTTTAGGCATTTTGGGAGACCAGAATTGCCATGTGTGGACGATTTGTCCAATGTGGGACTGAAATCGATCTCCCTGTTCTGCAGGGAGTCGGGGTGGTTCGAGGCTGCAGTGACCTCTGGGGAATAGTCTGGTGGGTACTGGCTGACTCCTGTCACTGGCTAGGGGTATCACAAAGGGACCGCTATAAGGACCCAAGTGAGTCGTCGTCGTGACGGCTGCCCATTTAACCTAACCTAACCTACCCTGCAAATAATATTGGACCACTTGATTTTGATCAAATGGACTACTCATTGGACTAGTCCGATGTAATGCAAGCATGGACCATGTCATTGTTAAAAAGTGTTTGTAGTGAGACGACATGTCTTCGTTTTTTAACGAAATGTGTTCGTTGTTAAACGACTTCAAAACTAATCCTCTTGACCATGGAGTAGTTTTAATAATACTCCTTTGAAATCCAAAGCTGGGTTATATGGTCCTGCCCTAAGACATCGTAATGTTAAATATACCATGTTTTTTTCCATAAGTTTGGGTCACGTTTGGACTAGTCCCAGTCCCTTGTGGGCTATATTTTACACGCGTGGACTAGTCCTATTATTTGCAGGGTATTTTTTTAAAAGTGTAACAAGCAACATTAACAACAATAGATTGTACATCGTACATACAGAACTACTGTACTTTTTAAGAAATTATAAAAAATAAAAACGTCTTCTGTTTCTATGGAAATTGTTTCAGCTGCTGAATAGTCATCAGAGCAATGATTTTTGTGTATTTTTCTTTGTATATGTTTTTTACCAAAGCAATAATTGGCGAACAAAGCTAAACATAGTATGAATGGCAAAGCCAATACGCTGTGCATGACTTGAATGAATTTTAAAACAACACCGATGTGTGTGGCTGAGAAAGTTAGATTGAATGAACACAAATGAGTGTATTTGATGTTGTTGATTTAATGCGAATTTTTTGCAATCGCACAAAGCCGTTCTCTGGTATGTATATTTAAAATTCGTGTGTAAAATTTGTATACGAATTTTACTAAAAAAAAGTTAACTTAAAATTTAGTTTTCTACACGTAAAAAATCTAGTATGTCAAAACATATAATTTTTGCAAACAATTCCAGTCTACCAAGTCTACCATCAATGGAAAAAATTAATATCTGATTTTGGTAGTAGGAATGGTAGCAACAATATGTTATTTTTAAGTTTTTATAGTGGCAACAATTTTTTTTTAAATTTTTTTAAAAAATTTGATATTTGTGGTTATTTTGTTGAACTATTTATGGTTTTTAATCCAAATTTTTAATAATTTTAATTAGGCTTAAGTTCATAAAATTTAATTTTCATTAAATTATTTGATATTTTTTAAAAAAATTTGAATTAAAAAAAAATCAATTTTTTAAGTTTTTGAAACATTTCTATTTCCTATTTCTAAAAAGGGTTTGTTTTGAATTATTTTAGTTTCAGTCTTGGTTTCTAACTTATAATTAGTGATTTCGCCGGTGGTGTTTATATTCAAAAATAGCATTTTAACAAGTTTATTAATTACCATTTTGTATCTTTCAAATAATTTAAGAGTTCCTATTTAATGCGCTGTGATTTCAATTCTAACGTTTCATGTAAAAATACAGACTTTTATACCACAAAAAGTGAGTGTAGTGTCAGTCACGTTTTGGGCTGTAGTGTTGTCAGTCACAATTTATTTTTTAAATAACTTACTTTCAGCATTTTATAATAGTTTGTTTCTTGAACTTTCGATAAAAACACAAATTAATAGAGGAAGATTATTGAAGTTTAAAAACACTCTCGAAAACGACTTCCTTTTTATATTTTACTAAATAAATGATATTTCAAAATATCAATGGTTGCCATTTTTTTCTCTATCGGATAATTGTTGAAACTGCTAAATAGCCATGTTTAAATTTATAATTAAAAAAATATTACTAATCGTAATATAAGACAAAACAAAACGCAAATTGTGTCAAATGTAGAGTCAGTCAAATATGGAATTGCCCATGTTTTTTTAATTATTTATTTATTTTTTCTTCGAATATATTGCGAAACTCATAATTTTGATTAATAATAAAACAGTGGTGGATAATAGAAAAATTTAGATGGTACTGACCACCAAGCAAGAGTACTTTTTTTCAACATTTTGGTACTTTTTTCAAACATATTTTTTGTTGTTTGTTTTTAATTAAAATATACCAACAAGCATATATACTTTTGTGGAGTCGGAGTTGACTTCGAAATTGGAGATGCAATATTTAAAATATTGATTCGAAATTTTTTCTGAATCCTTCTTGCTATATTTAACCATTTAAAAGGTACTGCATTAAACAAAAAGAGTTTAAAGACAAATAAGGACGAGTCTCATATACATTAAGCATTAGGATTAGATTAGGAGTCGGAGTTGGAATTTCAGCGGTTGGAGTCGGAGTTAGTACTTTTTGTTGACGACTCCACAGCCCTGATTGTCAATGTTAAAAAAAATATTAACCCAAGGGGTACCTTGGTATTTTTGAAAGGAAAAAGTACTGAAAATAGTACCATAGTTCTGAATTTTCCATCACTGTAACAAAATTCAATTTTTTTTGTTTGTGGTCCTAGTAGAGCTTCTAGCAACTCTATGTCTGTTATCCACAACTAGGGTTAAGTGCATATGAACTATTTTTTTTAAAGATGTAACGTTATATTGTCAGCTCATTATTGGTTTGGCGCATATGCCAAAAAGTCGGAGTGGAGAAAAACTACAAAGAAGTTTTAAATAAAGATTTCTCAAAATGTATACGATAGAATTTTTTCATATTTTCTCCGCTTTTATTGAAAGTGAAAAATATTATTTTGTGCCGCATACGCCACTTTTCTAAAAATATTTTTAAAAAGTAGCTTTTTCTGCTGCATACGTATACTTAATGCTATGCATTAAGTTAAGTTGAAAGTTTCTATAATAACAATCTAATAAAAAATCAATATTGATGATCATTTTCTTTTCTTTGCTTTTATTTTACAAAAACAGTTCCATTTTTATAATTTTTAGAAATTTTTACTATTTATTAACACGTTTTTATTATTTTATAAAACTTTTTCCTGTTGTCATCAAGGTACATTAACACAAGGTAGACTCGTTAGCGGAGAGACATAAACATCAGTTGTCAAATTTGTATGCATGAGCCAAAACTTGTACATGTGTGCGTTAAATTGTTTTTGTTTTATATGAAGACAATTTTGACAAGTCGGGTATTTTGTATACTCAAAATACATTCTACACTCAAAATTTGTGTACAGTAATTTTGACTTAGCCGCACAATCTCTTTTGCACGATTTTTTGTGCAGGTAAATCAAAAATGCAGCTATCTGAAATGCATTTACCTGCCTTAATGTGCAGGTACACAATTGTGGTTACCTGCACAAAAGTGCAGCTAAAGTAAAGTGTTTGATTTAAAAGTGGAATAAAAAATCTTTTTATTAATACATTCCCGCTTAGTTGAGTTTCTAAAAATGCACGACTTTTGTCGCAATTAAACGGAACGGGAACTTAATGAATCGCCGGCGCAATTAAAAAATCGCTTAGTTAATTGAGCAAGATGTGCAATAAAGCGAAACACCCATGTGTAGATAGAAAATAAAACTCATTTCTTTATTTATTAAGTTAAAAAATGGTTTAGGTTTTTTTAAACAATATAAAAAATCAGGTACGTCCACCTAAACATTTGCTTTTGTTTTTCGCAGTGCGGTCTTTTTTTTGCGAAATAATTAAGCAGGTGACGCCAATTAACGGAACTCAACCAAACGGGTATTTTTACATTGACAGTTATACTGAATGATTTCGTTCCATGATTTTTAGTGCAATAAAACGGGAAACTCAATTAAGCGGGGCACAATTAACCGAAAACAACGTACATAAATTTATATTTTATTAAAATTTTATTTCAAATAACAGATCATTTTATACATGTATGTATGTATATGTAATATAAAAGAAACATTAACAAAAACAATGAGAATTCACAAAGAACATAAAAATTAATGAAAAAAGAAAAAAACAAAATAATGTTGATTTATATTTTTATAAACAGCTTAAATTGGATATTTATGTGAAAAAGTGGCCATTATATTTTTTTATGTGTGCAGTTAACTTTGATTTTTTATATGAAAATATTTTAAAGCTGCCCAAAAATATGAAAAATATGCAGGTATACAAAATGCACGTAAACAAGGATTTTGAAGAATAATTCCTGAATAATGTATTTTGGGCAGTTAAGTCAAAGTGCAGCTAACTAAAATTTTTTGTATGAAAATAATTTAAAAATGCCAAAAATTTTGTGCATTTATCTTAAATGTGCAGGTATAGAAAATGCACTCAAAAAAGGAATTTGTATGGAATTATAAAGAATAATTCCAAAAATTTTGTGCAGTTAAGTCAAAAGTGCACGTAAACAAAAGGCAGTTAAGTCAAAACTACTGTACAACTTAAATTTGAATGCTCTAGTTAACTGCACTATAACAGAATTTTAAACCATAATAAAAAAAGCTGCAAAATTTCAAATGACCTAGAGTTGAGTTGTAAGCCATAATAGGGGCAAAATGTTTAACATAGCGTCTTCAACTGACAATTTTTTGTCATACCAAACGTCAAAGTCTATATAAAAAAACTCGAAAATTTTTGTCAGCGTTTTTTTAATATAAAGTTTGACGTTTGGTATGACAAAAAATTGTCAGGTAAAGACGCTATGTAAAGTAAACTTTCTGTTTGGTTTAAATTATATTAAACAGTATTTCTAAATTTACAGCTTAGAAATCAATTCAGAATATTTTTGTTTTTAAACACTATTATTTTAGAGTAAAGGGTATAAAAAACAATTTAGCGATAAATATTTGTTTACATTATAAGATGCTTGTTTAATTTTATTATTGTATTTATATTCATTCAACCGTTAACTTTTTCTTAAAAAAGCCAACAATCGCTGATAACACATTAATTGAACCTTCTTAAAATATGTAAATTAGCTGAGAATAACTTTTTTATATACGATGTATGTATAAAAATAGATGCGTTTGTATCATTTCGTTTGCAATGACCAGTTGGTAGTTGATACAGTTTTTCTTGTGTTATAGTTAGCTTTTAACGAATGAAAAATATACAGTGTATTTTCAGTAAAACGAACTTCGTTATAACGAAAAACTTAATATAACAAATTTTTGCTGAATCCCCTGAAAAGATCTTTGTTGCTAAGTTATTCATATAAAAATGATATATATGTAGCTATAAGGAAGAAATTTTCGGCTATATCGAGCCATAACCGAAAAAAAGCTTAAGCGACAAAAATAAAATTTTGCAGGAGAATGTTTTTTTTTTTATTTCTTAAACGTTTTGTATGAAGGTTGTCGCAAGGTATATTATATTTGTGTAAATATACATTGGGTTGTCGTTTGAGATAAAATTGTTTTTGCTATAAAATCGTAACGACATCTTAGTGACCATGATATTTTAGGAGATGATGCAAGTGCTGCCAGTAAAGTCATTTATTAAAAAAAAACAAAAATTTAACATGATGTCGCTTAAGTTTTTTTTGCGGTAAGGGCTCGATATAGCCTCAATAAAACGATGTACTCATTAAAAAGCCTTTATACAGATAAATAAAACAACTGGTTGTTTTGAGTTGTAATTTGTTGATGTTGTAACGATTCTAATTAGATTCAGACTATTGGGAACGGAACTAACTATTAATTCGGATATGCTCGTCGTTGGGGTGGATGTGATTTGTTCCCATTCGAAAGTAGTTAACGAAGTTACGAATCTATTACAAAAGACTTAAATTTTAGGTAGTCAATTCAAAACAACAGGTTGCGATAAACAAAATAAGAAGTTAATTATTGGGTCGATGTTTGTTGTGTATCTCTAGTTGGAAGTTGGATACACATATCCAAACCCACCCTCCATGCTGACATAATTATAAAATCGTACGTCAGCCCAATAATAAAATAAATAAAAACAAAATTAAAATTTTCTAACTACCCCATACCTGTTTCTTCACCTTTCGTAATAAATAAGAACAAATTTAAAACTTCATGTTTAAAAAAAAAAAATTAAAACAACTCAAACATATTTATTAAAGATAAAATAACTCATAGATGAAATTAAATAATATTTAATATTTAATAATATTTAATTTCATCTATCTATAATTAAATTGATATTTTTCTTGTATTAACAATAAAAGAAACAAAAATGGTCACCCTAATTTATTAAGTTAGTAATACAGAAAATTAGGATTTTCAAAATATGTACCACGAAATTAACTAAATATAAAGCAATGTGGTGACCGTTGATATTGGATAAAATTTTTTCGGGATTGGCAAAATGTAGGGTGAAAATAAAATATGTATTGAAGTATCAAAAGTCGTATGAATATTTAAAAAAAAAATTTAACAAATTTAAGATAATTATTAGAGCTGAATATTCATATCACGTGTAATATAGAATAAAATTATGGGTATGTATTTTCAAAATTGGGTAATAGAATAATAAAACTCAACCAAAATTTAAGTGTAAAAGGTAAGTTGTAATGGGTTTGAATGTAAGTTAATGGGTGTTTGATGTAATATCTGTATGTACAATTTCCTTTTGAATAAGACTGTTGTATTTTAAACTCAAAGAAATTTAGGTGACCATATGCAATCAAGAGTTATGAGAATTTAAAATCTAGGAACTTATAAAATTATGTAGAATTAGGAAATTAGAGATTTTAATTTAGGAACTTAGAAAATTTTAAATTTAGAAAATTGGAAACAAGATTAAATAAATAATATAAATTTTAAGTTTTTGAATTATAATAAAAAAAATAATTTTGAATAATCAATGGAAAAGTAATGTATCTGAAGTTTGGATGGTGATGGATTTAAAAAGATAAACGCTTTAAAACCAAAGTGTAAATTTTAAATTTAGCGTAAATCTAATCACGCGAATAAAAACTTGAATAGAAAGATTGGTCTTCGTATTGCTTTGATCGGTATAAATTTCAGGTTCTTATTATGCAATTTCACAATATATTCACCGTTATTGTGTTTGGCGTATTTAAAATACGCCTACGACTGTTTGGTAATGGATTTAAGGAAAAAAGTTCACGTTATCTTTATTCTATTACCAAACAGTCGTAGGCGTATTATAAATACTCCAAACACAATAAGGGTGATTGGCTTGTTTGAGCGTTGCCGCAGGATATTCAACTTTGTCCTGTGTATATTGAGTTCCTTGAGCTATCTTAGCCAACCAGAATTTACTGATGCAACAATGCACGTTACAGAATTGCATTCGTGGCCAAAATTCGCTTAATCAACTTTCTAGATTTTTAGCGATAGAGATTTAGCTTTAGCGAATTACGGAATACGGCTGCGGGTTGCTCAGGCAGTTTGCATGCCCTGGAACCCACATTACCGTTACCTTCGAATGCTTCGCAATATCATTCAAATACAGTCCTCCGGCAGACGAAAGGGAACTTTAATATCCAGTTCGTCTATAAAGGAACCCCCATAGAAGTCTCCAGGGTACAGTATTGTTTATTATCCTGGGGTGGCCATAACCACAAGTTAACCAGCTGTGCGCCGCGTCCAGCCGTGTCGCAGAGCAAAGAGTCATCTGTCTGGACGTGCTAGGGAGAAAGTTTAAAAATGTTAACAGCGCCCTCGTGTGCGTGAAATGCATTGATACAGTGATCATCAACGCAGCCAGTGCCTTTATCCAACGCACTCCACCAAACAATAACCTCGTAAAACAGAGTCGGCGTAACTACAACCCCAGAGATCTAATTGACACACTGCGGGCCTAGTTCCTGACGATTGCACCGCTGCACGCATTTTTTTTTTTATATATTTATTTTATTTATTATTTAATCGAGCCCTTGGGCCATATAGCAACTATTGCCCTTTTTACTCTCATCTAGAAATTCAGTTTCCAGGATAGCCAACTGTCCAGAACAACGCCCAGATATTTGGCGCTATTGAAGATCTGAAGTTTAAGGAAAGTTTAAAAGTGCGCAGTTGAATTTTTATTTTGTGCTTAAAATTGTGTTTTTTCTGTTCCCGTACTTTTGTGTAATTTGTTCTCTTTATGAGAGAAATTTATGCTTGCTCTCATTTTCACGAACTTTCCCCAAAAAGTAAAGAAACAGAGCTAATTTGAAAGACAATGTAATAAAGTTTGGGAAATATGTATTTTTATTGTTGATTTTAAGGATGGCTAAAACCGATAAAACAAGCTCCAAATTATTATAAATTGACTCATTCGTCTTCAACAACAGCATAATTCTGCTTGTTATTCCTCACTGGAATCTCATAAAAAGGATTTAAAAAAATGCCGAAAGCAGTCGCTACAAACAAAATAAAATAGTTTTTTTACTAAAAAATTTTATGTGGGGATTTCTTATTAAAATTTTCCTTCCTTTTTTTAAAAAAAAAATTTAAATTTGGCCAGAAAAAATTCAAGGTTTTTTTTTGTAATTTGGGGATTTTTTTAAATTTTTTGGGGGCAAGGAAAAAAGTACCTGGCAGCCCTGATAGAGCCACTGAACTACCCCCGCAATTCTTAGGTTGTTCCTTTCATAACTTTTTACATTTACGTCTTTTACTTTAGCTCTACAAGATTATGAAGTTTGGAAGTCTTTTCAGGTAGTGGATGAATTCACTTTTATGCACTCAACTCTTACTATGCAACTAGAAATACCACAAATATATCTTTCCATTTCTGAACGTTCTTTTCAAATTAGGATATACCGAATATGGAATAATTAACCTTTAACTCTAAGACGGTTTACTTACTCATATATGTAATACATAATTTAAAAAAAAGCTTTTAAGATTCTTTAGTACCTATACCTATAAATGACAAATCTTTGGTATTAGGATTAAAAAAGAAGTAAATAAAACTATTATTTAAACTAGTGCTCGCCTAATGGTCAAAATTCGACCATGAATTTTTATGTACATATGAAGAAAACATATAAAATCTATTCGATCTATCGACTTGGCGAGGGACCAACCTCTAGTTCATATTTTATCTTCCACGTGAGTTAAAAATATTATAAAAAATATCAGAGAATATGAATTGAAAAACAAAAAAGTATCAAAAAATCTCCTTTATAGATTGTCATCCACTCAGGATATTGCATGTTTAATTTTATTTTTTGTTTATGTCTAATATTAACGAAAATTAATCAAAGTACCAGATGTTGAACGAAAAAGTACCAAAAAGCTCCCCTTACCTGTTCCTATTCACCCAGTTTAACCCTGCCTTTACACATGCAAGTAGTCGCATGCCGCTGTTGTATACATATTATCAAAGAAAAATTGTTCGAAATTGTCGAATCTCATGCCATTTGCTTTTGCGTTTACATATGCCACTACGAGTATATTTTCAAAATGTCGTCGAAGCGCAAACTTAAGATAATTTGTTAACTTCTCAAATTAAAAAAAGTACCAAAAAACCAAAGAGAGCTACCGAGCTAATCATATAAGCACATTTTTGGGGGAATGGTTTACATTTATTTATATAAGCATTATTTTAACAATATTAATGCTCTTTAATTGACAAACTTGCTTTTAGTAATGCGCGTTTCAAAAAATTAATCATAATAATACATTTATCAAGTCAAAACTTTAATTAAAATTTTACAATAATCCAGTAAGTTTGCATTAAATTTTAAACAGGGTAACATTGTTTATCGTTTTGTCATTTAATAGGTCTGTCTGCGTACACATATTTTGCATCATTTTGTAAAAAATGTTGCAAAATATTACAAAATGTTGTCTGTGTACTCCAAATCTCTTGCAGCGAGAGAGCCAAAAAGAGAATTTTTTGACAGTTGGAAGTTAGAGAACTTACAAAATGTTACTGGAGAAATTTCCTCTTGCAAGATTTTGCAACTAGTTTGAACAGCTGTTTTTATTACGTGTGCCAAGATAGCGTCGACGAAATAGCGTCGAATTTGGGAATATAAAAACCGGGAAAACAAAATACCCAAATTATGGTCTTTTGCAGAATAACAACAAAAAGTTAGCGTCGAATTTAGGAATTTAGGGGGATTTCCAAAAGTAAAAAAAAGTTTGCGTCGAACTTGGAAATTTAAAATGGGGAAGTAAAAATAACTAATATTTTTAATAAAAATACAAAAAATAGTTAGCACATATAAAAAAATACACATTTAGGAACAAAATAAGCAATGCGTGCAAAAAATCGTTCGGTTAGTTCCCGAGATATTTGGGTGCATCCAAAATGGTCAGTACAAAGCTTTACTGATTTATCCCTTGGAACACAAGCTTTTGCACGGTATAAAGGCTGAGTTCCAAAACGTCGGTTGCAAAGCAACTATCTTTTTTAAACGCATGCTACAGTGCAACCGTGTAGGTTATTACAATTCTATTTGTCCCAATGTGCACCAAAAAAGTATTTAATGAGAACATAATACAAAAGCTGTGCATTATTAAACTTGAATATACATTTTTGACTTGTGCTGCAAAGTATATTGATGTTTTGGAACTCAGCCAAACTGTATATATTCTGCAAAAAATCGAACCCAGAAATCTCGGGAACGGAACGAACGATTTTTTGCACGCATCGCTCATTTTGTTCCAAAAAGTTAATTTGTTTTAAACAATTTTTTGTATTTTTGTTAAAAATATTAAATATTTATACTTTCTCTTTTAAATTTCTAAATTCGACGCTAACTTTTTGATTTCATTCGGTAAATCCCATTATTTGGGTATTTTTGTTTGCCGGTTTTTAAATTCCCAAAAGTCGCTATTTCGTCGACGCTATCTTGGCACACGTAAATAATTTTTTTCCATTGTTAAGTTTGCACTATGTAATAAACAAGTTTTTTTAATTTCAACGCTTTTTAGGCTTCACTTTAATTAATTATTTTTGAATTTACCGCGAGAATTCACTTTTTCTTACACATATGCTAAATTTTGCTTTGTCATTTTAATTGCCTACACACCGATCAGCTGTTTTCTTGCAAGATTTCACTGGATTCTGTCTGCGTACTTTTTGAGATATTTTCAGCCGACAGAGTAAAATTGGTCTTACTCTCCCAAAAAAATTTACTGAGTATTTGCTACTGGAAAAGTACGCAGACAGACCTAATGGCATGTAAGCATTGTTGCCAACTTTTTTTGGAGACTTACCGTCAAATCGTACTTCAAAAACCGCTAGAAGCCGCTAAATTTTTTACTTAGCGTAAAATGTTTTAAAATATCGCTAAAATCTCAATAGTACTATTTTTTGTTTTCAGAAATGTATTAATATTTCGCCGGATTTGTCCGATTTGGACAAAATATTGGTCAAGCCCATAAAAAACTAGTCGTAATAGAACAGTGAACAGATTTGAATTCAGCACGGATCTTTTTCCCGCCTTTTTTATTTTTCCGACCGGTGTAATTAGCATAATCAACTATAAAACTTCGAATTATTTTTGTTAACTGAACATAGTTTGACAGAATTCCAGTTAATCCTAATCAAAAAATGAATAAAAAAAATGTTGTAAAATGTTTTTATAGCAGAAGCGAATTAAATTTCGAAAAAAAAATTTTTTTTCTAACTATATAATTTCAATTAAAAAAAATACATACTTGAAATCTCTTTTTATGAAAAAATTTTAAATTTTCAAATACCTAGAACAAAAATTTTATATTCTTTTGATATTAAAAAAACCGCTAGATTACCCGCTAACCGTCAAAACGGAAATTTTGCCGCGATGGGCACATAAAAACCGCTAGAATCGCGGTAAAACCGTCAAATTGGCAACAGTGCATGTAAGTGCAAATTTCCACTCGCATGCAATTTTTGCTGCCACTGGAGCTGCCATTGCGAAAAATGTGAGTGTATTAGTAAAAAAGTGTGAATGTATTGAGTTTTTCGAACTGGCAGTGGCATGTGTAAATGCTAGGTAATTTTTAATTTTATCTTTATTTACCGAATATTAACAAAAATTCAAAAAGTACCAGATGAAAAATAAAAAGTACCAACTTTTTCATCTTATAGGTTTTCATTAATACATATTATGTTTCTTAGTTAAATATTATAGAAAATTTAATAATCACATGCAGCACGGAAAAGTAAGAGAAAGACATTTAATTTCCCGTATTTATATAGTCGAAATATTCGAAAACAGGTTTCTAAAAAATGTCGAATAATCAAGCACCCTTTTTTATTTTTGATAACTGAAAAAAACAAATTTTGTACTTAAATACATATATATGTATGTGTTAGTAGCAAATTTGAACGATTATTACTCCGAAAATATTAAACAGATTTTAATAAAATACACATTGTGCACTTCTGTAAGTAAATATCTTTGAAATGGTGTATATTTTGGTCAAATCGGTTGACATACAGAGGAGGAAAGTGTTCTTAACTGTTTTGCCTTTGCCGATTTATATATACTAGTGTTCGCCTAATGGTCAAAATTCGACCATAAATCACCCCTATTCTGCGTTTCGATTCGGATCGAAATTTTCTCCGTTTTTAGCAACTTTGGTGTTTTGTGCCAATGTTCTGTAACTCCCGCGTTGAAAAACTTTTCGATTGAAATGTGAGAACTGAAACAAAAATACCATAAGTTGAAACAAACATGTTTTTCTTACTAAACTGTTACTGAAATATTTTTGGCGAGTAATTTCCTTACGTTACAGCTATTACACACCAAAAATGATACAGTAACAGTTTAGTGAGAAAAACATGTTTGTTTCAACTTATGGTATTTTTGTTTCAGTTCTCACATTTCAATCGAAACGTTTTTCAACGCGGGAGTTACAGAACATTGGCACAAAACACCAAAGTTGCCAAAAACGGAGAAATTTTCGATCCGAATCGAAACGCAGAATAGGGGTCAATGTTTATGTAAATATGAAGAAAACATATGTAGTTCATCTAAGTATAGGTATATGAATTTACATGTTTCTAGCATTTATTTTTTCCGTCTTAGTGGATCGATTTGGCGAGGTTCATACTTTATCTTCTACGTGAGTTAATTTAATTTTGTAAGTTCAATATGAAAAATATCAGAAAATATCAATTGAAAAATAAAAAAGTATCAAAAAGTCTCCTTTTCCACTCAGGACACTGCATGTTTAATTTTTTCTATATCTAATATTAACGAAAATTCATTAAAGTACCAGACGTAGAACGAAAAAGTACCAAAAAGCTACTTCTTAGACATTTTTATTCACTCAGGACCATGCATGTTTATTTTTATCTTTGTAGGTCGATTATAAACAAAAATTTAAATGTACCAGATGAAAAACAAAAAGTACCAACCTTTTCGTCTTATAGGTTTAAATTTACTCAGTAATAGCCTATTTACATTTGAGCACACCTTAGAGGAATGCGTGGAAGGTGTTGAAAATGAAATAAACTTGTTTATTTTCACGTGTAAGAGCGAATTGAAACTAATGCCCCTATTGCGGTTCTCCACTTTTGTAACAGTTTGGTTGTCTTTGATAAATTCACATTGCCATTTGCAATTCAATTGGCAGTTGGCTATTCAGTTGTGTATCTGTTTGGTACCTATGTGGTATTGCTGTTTTCAACTTTGTAAAAGTTTGGTCGACAAAAATGTTAAATACACACAACTGCTAAAAAGTAGTTGTGTTATTGGCAGTTAAAATTTATTTTTTTTAAATTCGGTGAAAATCGAAAATAAAATGGAGAAATCGTATGTATAAATTTTTGTAATAACTTTTTCGGTTTTTTTTTTAAAACTTTTCTTAGTTTGAAAACAAAAACGAAAGCTCAATTTGAGCGGGCCCGTCCAGCTTATTTAGAGAAACTTAGAAATTGTTCGCGGAAAACACCAAAGTTTGGTATAATGAAAAATTCATGTAAGGAGTTATGGGAAGAGTTTACAGTGAAGCTAAATAGTTTGGGACCACGACAAGAACTTCTTTTAAACACTTATAATCTTCTTAATCTGATTATAATATTCTTGGTACAGGTTTGGATACACTACGGCAACTATAAAGAAAAAACTTGCCAACAATTAAAAAAACACTCAAGCGACAGGGGGAAGACTATCACAAGAGGTTCCATTAAATAGCCTTGATAACGTTTCGCAGCTCTTGTATTGCAAGTCCGGCCATTTATTTGGTGTTGAAAATATTCCACCATCAAGTGGCAATTTTACTGAGTCAGTTGAACCAATAATACAACCAGCAGATTGGCCAACAGCTACCCCAACCAGAAGAAGAACTTAACAGGCACAAGAAAGTTTCGTTACGTATTAGAAGTTCTTACTTGGCACTGGGAAGTTCAAGAGGGTTGGAATCATCACGAATTTGTCTTCTTGTACTTAGCGCATCTATACAAGAGTTTTCCTTTTCATCGTCATAAAATAAATCGACATTAATATCAATTATAAAAACTTTTTATTCAACACAATAATTAAAAATACTTTGTTTAAAAAATTATTTAATTTTATAAAATTTTCACTTGTCGAACGTTATATTTAAAGTTGGCAAATCGATATTTTTAGTTGGCGACTTTATATCAAACTCAATTAAAAACAGTTGGGTATCACAATCAGCGTTGCCGTTTTAGTTACTTTTAACCAAAACTGGTTACTTTTTTTCTCAATGTGTACTTGTGTACTTTTTTTCCATTTTGGTTACTTTTTTTCAACACAAAAATAACCAATTTTTTGTTTTGGAGCAAGAACTACCCGCTCCGCTTTTTTGACATTTAAAAATTGTGCATCTTAAACCAATATTTTTTTCATCTAGTTAAAAATAATTTTTTTAGAAGCTTAAAAGTGTAAATGGCCATTATCTGCTACTCTTCATGCTTCATATGGCTAACTGAAACACTTTTCTAAATCATCTATAAATTAAAGATCTACCGCAAAATTTAGTTCAATTTTGCACTTTAATAATATAACACACAGTAAGAGCTCTTCATATAAAAAGAATGAAAGCTATAGCTCATAAAATTTTTAAAAATGACGAAAATAAGTTTGTATAGGAAGTGCCACTTCCACTAAAAATTTTGAAAAATTGTATATCCTATTGTTCTTTTCCGAAATCGGTCCAGCGGCTAATGAGCCTACAAGATACAAACAAACACAATTTCTTCTTTAGACATATTTTTAAACTGAAAATAGTACTTTTGATACAAAATAATTTTGGTTACTTTTTTTCGCTTTTGGTTAATTTATTTTTACATTTTGGTTACAAAATTTTTTTGGTCGTGGCAACGCTGATCACAATACCTAAAATGAGTTTGGTTGTGCGTAAGTTGGGTTGACTCCAACACTACCAAACTGAGTTGAGTGGAGAACCGCAATAGGGGCATAAATAAATGAAATTGCTGCCCTGCTGTTTTGTATTTTTTTCTAGTGATGATATTTACTTTTTAACAAAATATTTGTTTTTTTCTAGTGATGACACTAAAATAATCGAAAGATGTTAAATGAAACAACATGAGATAGAAACATCTTTTAAAAATGAAGAAAGATGTTGATTTTTAGCCCTGTACAATTCTTATGGGAAGATGTTATTATCTTTGTGATAAAATGAAAGATGTAAGATGTGAGCAAGTGTAAAAAGCCTATAACCTGCACCTTTAATATTATGTTGCTAAGTTCAATATTATAGAAAATTTAAAAATTATCACATGAAGTACGGAAAAGTAAAAGAAAGAAATTTAATTTCCCGTCTTTCCCCTTTTTGACACTCTTTTCCCCATAGAGGTTCGATTGACAAACAAAGGAAGAAAGTGTTCTAAACTGTTTTGCCTGTGCCGATTTATACATAAGATTTAAGTATATAGGTCGAAATAATCGAAAACCGGTTTCTGAAAAATGTCGATTGACCACCCTATTTTTTATTATTTGATAATTGAAAAAAAAACAAATTTTTTGTATTTCTGTTAGTAGCAAATTTAAAAACTTATTACTCTGAAATTATTAAACAGATTTTAATAAAATACATATTGTGCACTTCTGTGAGTAAATACCTTTCAAAGGATGTATATTTTGTTCAAATCGGTTGACATACAGGGGAGGAAAGTGTTCTTAACTCTTTTGCCTTTGCCGATTTATATATAGATTTTGGTGTGCGATAAATGTAGAAATTAGATATATATATATACATAAATATATACATATTTGTAAATATTAAAAAATATTTATAGATAGATATGTAAATAGTAACAGCAATACATATTTAGTGTGTAAAAATATTTAATATAGTATTTAATATTAAACAAGATGCACAGCCCAATTATGAATAAAAATTCCCCGGGAGTTTTCTCCCTTCTCCTATTTTTCCTATGTAAATTCAATTGTAAGAATGGGAAAAGAGAAAAAACTCCCGGGGAATTTGTATTCATAATTGGACTGGCAGTGTCTTTTATTGTTCTGATTCACACTAACTTAACTTGACCACTGCCAAAAGCAAGAAAGTAAAAAATCGTTTTATTCAAATCTGTGTATTGTAAAGGGTTATCCATTTTGCGGTTTCAAAAGTAAACGTAAATAAAACACATATAAAATATTTTTTTCATGATATTTCTTTTTTATTATAAAGTTTGAACGTTGGCATTTTGTGTGAAACACTATCTCATTTAAATGACCACCACGCGAAGTGTTGCAAGCATACTACAAAAATGGTGATTCTGGCACAGCCACATATCGTGCTTTAAGAAGAGATTATGGTTTACATAATCGTCCAAATACGCAAGCAATTGGCAAAATTGTGAAGAAATTTGAAGAGACTGGAGCGGTTACAGATATTGTAAGGCCAGTGCATCATCGTTTCGCTCGTTCCGCTGAAAATATCGCTGCAGTGAGTGAAATTGTTGCCGAAGACCCGAATGTGTCGATTCCTCGTCGTTCTCAGGAATTAGGACTGTTTGGTCGTATGATAACCGACTTTTTTTGACTGCTATTGAAGAATACGACTTGGAGGATAAGTGGTTTCAACAAGACGATGCCACATGCCACACAACTCGAGCGAATATGGCTTTATTGCAAGAGACATTCCTGGCCGTGTAATTTCTCGTCGTGGCGACATCAACTGGCCACCAAAATCATGCGATTTGACACCATTAGACTTTTTTTGTGGGGCTACGCGAAAGACCGTGTTTATGCAGATAAACCTTTAACTCTTGAGCACTTAAGAACCAACATTCGTCAAGTAATGGCTGAGATACCGTCCAATATGTGTCAAAAAGTGGTCCAAAATTACCTCAAAAGAATCAATGCTTGCAACACTTCGCGTGGTGGTCATTTAAATGATACAGTGTTTCACACATAATGTCAACGTTTAAACTTTGACATCGGTATCGGCCCGACCAAATCGATATTAATATGTTAAAATCTCTTGTCTGGTACCACAAACGTTTCTAACTCGCTTTTGGTGTGCCGCGTTATTATGTTGCGTTGGCATTGTTGACATTTTTTTTTACCAGGGTCCCTATTTCCGCGTTTATCTTATTCTAAACAAAGCTATTAACTTTGTCGTTGCTTTGATCACCGGGTGGGACAGGCCGTGTAAAGCCTCAAAAACCAGTGCATGTACTGTCTTCTGGACATATGGGCGGGGCTTGCCCGTTGATGTGTCGCATACTATTTCACCATCGAATCCCGCCGGCCTGACTTTCCGAAGGTTAAGCGAGGTTGAGTTTGACTGCATTAGCGCCCGTAGTTCTACACACTTGTCCTGTTCATCGGACAGCAATTGACAGTCTATAGCCATCGGCATGTGTAAGGTCTTCAATCGCGATAATGCGTCGGCTACTACGTTTTCCGCACCACTTATGTGTTGTATATTCATGCTAAACTGGCTTATAAAATTTAGCTGTCTGGTCTGCCGTGGTGCCAAGCGTTCCCACTTTTGCTCGAAGGCCTGAACAAGTGGCTTGTGGTCTGTGAATACCGTAAATTGTGTTCCCTCCAGGTAGAAACGAAAGTATTTGATAGCCGCGTATATGGCCATAAGTTCGCGGTCGTATGTACTGTAGCGCTGTTCTGTTGCCGTGAATTTTCGTGAGAAAAATCCTAACGGTTGCCAATTTCCACTTGTACGTTGTTGTAAGGCTGCGCCCATTGCTTTGTCAAACGCATCGGTCATCAGCGCGATCTCTGCCCGCCTGCGTGGATATGTTAACAATGTTGGGTTCGCTAGTTCGGACTTAATTTTCTCGAACGCCTCTTAAGCTTCCGTTGACCATTTAAAATTTCGTTCAATCGAGTTTCCTGCATGGTCCTATAATTTTTTGCAGCGGGAGCTCTATTTCTGCGGCATGCGGGAGGAACTTTCTGTAGAAATTGACAGCTCCTAAGAAACTCCGTAGGTTTTGTACCTCTTCCGGTTTCTTACGTGTTATGATTGCCTCCACTTTTCGAGCGAGCGGTCTGACGCCATTTTCGGCGATTTTATGCCCCAAAAATTCGACTTCGTGTTGGCCTAGTTGGAAAAGTTGCCGTAAATGGCCCAAGTGTTCTTCAACTGAGGTCGATGCTACCAGAACGTCGTCTAAATACGGAAATACAAACTCAAGACCCCTCACCGTATCGTCCATAAATCGTTGAAATGTCTGCGCCGCGCTTCTCAAGCCAAACGTCATATACCTGAATTCAAACAGCCCGAAAGGTGTTATGACTGCTGCTATGTGGTGGTACGCCTTCTTGCAATCTATTACTGAAAATATTGTTTTACCGTTCAGTTCGCTGGCGAGATCCTGAATATGTCGGACCGGATAGCTGTCATGTATTGTCTTTGCATTTAAGAGTCTAAAATCGCCGCATGGACGCCATGATCCGTTTGGCTTTTTTGCCAGGTGCAGGGGACTGGCCCACTGGCTTTTCGATCTTGCGCAAATGCCGCGGTCAAGCAAATAATCAAACTCCTTTGCCATTTCCAATTTTTCGGATGATAACCGTCTAACCTTCTGCGATACTGGGGGACCTCTCGTCTGAATAAAATGCTTCACGTCTGATGGTCCCCTTGCCAGGGTGCGAGAGTGGTCCGTTAGGTCGATAAACTGTGCCAGCAGCCCATAGAACTTGTGATCGGATTTACGAACCGTTACGCCCGTTGTAGCGCATTCTGTCAGTTGACAAACGAGACGCAGTTTTGTTCTTCCATCCACTAGGGACTTGTCTTTCATGTTCACCAAAATGTTAAAGTTCTGTAAAAAATTTGCACCGATTATGGCGTGTGTTACGTCCGCCACATTGAAAAGCCATTTAAATTGTCTTCGTAACCCAATGTACAGTGTAAGGGATTTCTTGCCGTACGTGTTGATTTCGGTGTTATTTGCTGGGAGTAATTTTATCAACGATGGTTGCGATTCTACATTCGTTGGCCTAGGAATTACGTCGAAAACGGGGGGCTAACTAGTTTTCCGAAAACCGGGGTCTAAAACTACAAGGCGATCGACATTTGGTTGCCTCTTCCTTGAATGTTCGGTGATACCAGCAAATTCCATTCGATGTCGACCGTGCTGCCCGTGTGCGTGACGCATTTTCGCGTTGAGGGTATCGTGTGTGTCGATGTGAACGGCGTGTCTCCTCTGGACTTCGGCTCGCCCGCTCTAACCGCTCAAATCTTTTTGACAACTCCATAATTGCGTTTTGAATCTACATCCATTCATTTACTGCATTTACCTTAGGTTGATTCCATATCTCCGTAATGCTGTCGTCCTTTTTAGCCAGTATATTTATATCACCTTCCACCGATGCCAAAATTTGTTGTGTTTGTTTTGGTAACTGTCGTAGCCACAAGGATTTAAAAATTTCCCGATCCAGCTTATTGCTGGACAATTCCCTAATTTCGCGCAACACTGCTGAGGGTTTCTTTCTCTCTGTGGCGATATTGTCAAAAAGACGTTTAAAACGAGTGTCTTCTGATTCGCTAAATTCTTCAATTAGTCTCTGTTTCAGCGTCTCATATTTTTCGGTCGCCGGCTGGGCCAATAAAATGTCCGATGCGCACTTTAATATTGAAGAATCTATTTCGGCAACCAGGGTAAAATATTTTGAGTCGTTCGTGGTAATTCCCGCTCTTGCAAACTGTGCCTCCACCTGTAAAAACCAAAACTTTGGATCGGGCTTCCAAAATGGTGGGGGTATCACTGCCACATAATTTTCGACGTCGGGGTCACCACTTTAGTGTGTAAAAATAAAGCGCTTTGTATTTAATATTGAACAACTGTTATTGTTCTGATTCACACTAACTACTACTAACTTAACTTGACCACTGCCAAAAGCCAGAAAGTAAAAAATCGTTTTATTCAAATCTGTGTCATTGAATATGTGTCAGCTGTCAAAACGCCAGTCCCATAAAAAAAGCATTTCCAGATTCTACCAGCCAGTGTGGCCACTACACATACATATACTAGCTGACCTGCAAACTATGTTTTGCCGTATAACTTATTTCTTTCAGATGTTGCAGTATCTGCATAGAAAATTTAAAAAAAACCGGTTGAGTAGTTAAGAAGATATTGGGAGGGGGAGCTTTTATCCCTCTTGCCCTATTTCGCGCCTTATTCCCTTTTTCCTTTCAGATGTTACTGTGTGTATGCCAAATTTTAAGAAAACCGGTTGATTAGTTAAGAAGATGTAGGGAGGGGGAGCTTTTACCCTTCTTGGCCTATTTCACACCCTCTAGCGATATGAAACACACCTTAAGACCTATTCTCATACCTAACAAATACACATACAAATTTTCATAAATATCGGCCAAGCCGTTTCGGAGGAATTCAATTACAAGCACCGTAACACGAGAATTTTATATACATACATATATACATAGATGTATAATTGGCCTTATAGAAAGAATGAAATAAAATAAATTTTCTTGTAAATTTGAGTTTAAATTAAGAAACTAGTTATTTTTTCGTATTTCTTTGAACTTCGTATGTAAGTATTTACCCAGGCAGAAATTGCCAGTAGTATCTGCAAAAGTTTTAGCAATGGGAAAGCACAATTCTTCGGCATTTACACTATGGACATTTTTTGCCAGCCAGGCGAATTTTGTTGATCCTACGAAAAAAATTACAAATATGTTTTTTGTAGCCAATTGCCTAAGCTACACATTTGAGTTAGAGAAATTTTTACGAGAACCCGTTTTTCTTGACCTTTGAGCCAGCGTAACTTTTTCAGCGGCGCATGGATCGACATAGATTTTTGGGATGCATGTAGAGCCACAAAAGGCTAAAATTCAGCTTTCTCTTAAATTTTCCGAAGTTTAAACAATTTTCTTATTTCATGGACTTAATTTAATTGAAAATTAGCAAAGTGTTAAAAAGCCTTTGAAATTATAATAATAATAAAAAAAAATTAACGGAAAATCTATAATTATTTTCTAAAAAATTTTGTCAATGTTGTTTAATAAATCTTTATTAAAAGTATAGTTCTTAGCATAAGTTTAGGCTGTTTTCAAAAATTAAAAAACAGTGCACTCTCAAAAATGCAAGGCTAAAAATAAATTAACTAATAATAACAAAAGTTGATAAGAAAATCTCTCAAAATCAACTGCAATGACAAATGTAAAATCACATTATTAAATTATAGCAACAATTCAAGAACTCTGTACTAATTTAAAATAAAGAACATTCAAACTGATTTATGGGACCATTTGAATAGGTATAGTTTAACGAACTTTTTTTTGAATATGAAAACAATAAATGAAATTTTATAGTCTTATGTCTCCTGTTAATGGAAAAACACATGATTTCGATACATATTTTAAAAGAAATTTCATAAAAAATCTTTATTTTTTGATATTTTACTAATTTAAAAAAATAATTTTGTTTTACAAAAATTTTTGGAATTTATAATAAAAAAATTTTCGTATATGTGGTTATCATACAGACCTAAATCTGAAACAGATAGATATTTAAGAATAATGTATTTACATATTTTCAACATAAATATCATGTTTATTGGTTTTACCAAGAAAATAAACTAGCAAATTTAATACTACATAAAATTAATGAAAAATGAAACTAAACTTATTAAATAATACATTAGTTATTTTTATATATCGTTAGCTAAAATGAAAAAAGGCGTAACTAACAAAAATATAATTTTACAGGAGAAGCAAAAAACTTTATTTAATGAAAACTATAAACATGTCAGAAAACATGCGTTGATACATGGAATTCTTTAAAAAAAATTTCAAAGCAAACCATTTCATTATATTTTGTTGAAAAAAAAAAAATTGGGTAATTACGTAATTTTTCATTTATAAAATAAACGCTCTTGTAGTTACACCCTTTTGTTTTCTTTTAATTTATCAAGACATGTAGTTTAATAGCATTCATAATAATCAATCAATAACTCGATTTTGAATTTTTTGTTAGTTACGCCTTTTTTGCGTTTTAGCTAACGATATGTATGTACTTTAAATAACGCTCTTTTCATATGAACATTTAGTAACAAATTTTATTTCAGTTGATGAAATAATCATAAACTATTTTCTCGTATCAGCAGTCGATGCTTCAGATTCTGGTTCTGCAGATTCTTCTATTCGGTGTGCTCGTGCAGATGAGGGTGGTAGGGGAACATCATGTTCTTCATCCGATTCCGTGGCTTCACGTATTAGTTGAGTTTGCGGTGTCATTTTATACAAATCACAGGTTTCATTTACATAACGATTAAATACTTCCGGTTTATCAGCATAAACATGATGACCGGCACCAGTTACTGTTTTTATTTCTACCATAGAATTGCCGCGCAATGACTTAATTTTTTCTCCTGAAGATGAATCAATCCAGGAACGGCTGCCATATACAAAGGTCATGGGTATATCTTTTCGCACGTCTTTGATGCGATGAATCATGGGATTTTTAGCCCAGCCAAAACTTTCCATCATGCTGTGAAATGCTGATTCGCCAGTAGGATTTTGAGCATTACACTGGTGTATGTATTGGGGAAGCAAATGAATATCATCCTCAATAGTGGGAGCAAATTTTCGCATTATATCGGGTCTAGTTTTTTGCACAACCCACTGTCCAAATGGCCCGGCTGCTCTTAAAGCCCATAAAGGATTTAATGGTGTCAGAGCATAAGCTACGGCTCTTACCCAAAATGGAATTTGTTTGCTAGTTAAGGCCTCGGAAGGTTTTTCTGGAAATCCCCAAGGATCAGCCAATATTAAATGTTTAACTCTATCCGGGTAGGTTAAAGCATAACTCGAAGCTATAAAACCTCCCATAGAATGACCCAATAATATCATATTACTTATATTCATTTCACGTCTCCATTCTTCCACCGACTTAACAAATTGTTTTTCACAGGTCAAAGCATCATTGGAAAATTTTGGCCTTGAACTTCTGCCAAAACCCAATATATCGATAGCAAATACCGGACGATCTTTTGCTAAAGCATCAAAATTCATTACCCACAAAGCTACACCAGCTCCTAGCCCATGCAACATAACCAAGGGAATTTCTTTAGAATCTGTATTTAAGCTTACAGTCCATATTTTGTCAGACTCTCCAATAGCTGGTCCAATATCCACAAAGAATCCACGGTATGGAGTTTTAAGAAAAGAGAGAATTTTCTTTTCGACGGCACGTAACATGGCAGGAGAACTAGCTGTCCAATTGTATAACCAATTAAATATCCAAAAACCTCTAGGTTTATAATCCTTAAAGGAATGAAAACAAATAATACTATCATTAATTTAAAAAAAATTATAAAATTTATGTATTTAAGTAAACAAATAATAGAAAATAGTTTTAGTAAACAATTTAATTGAATAATAAAGAATTCTTTAATTTAAAGTTCATCAAAAATATTGTAAAAATTGCAAGTGGCGAATTTAAAACTGGCTTACTGTATCATATCTACAATAGAAAGCTTCCCACGTCTTTACAGTATTCCACGGATAATTACCTTGCCAAAAATGCCAATATTTTTGGGTAATTATGCGGGGTAAGCAGCATTTAAACGAATACGCTTAACTACCTCTTTGAGGTAATTATAGGAATACGTTTAACTACATCATTGCGTTAATTAAGCGAATACGTTTAAATACCTCAGTGAGGTAATTAAACGTATTTATTTACAAGATACCTTTATTTTGATGTATGAAAAAAAAATTAAGACATAGGAATTTTTACATATATCAGCTAAATCTAAAGAGATAGCAATGAAAAACAATGGGATTGTCTGTCTTAATTTTTATCTGTAATGATTTTTGAGATGTCCTGTCATATCCTACTAACAAACTTATGATCACGGAAACCGTAAATATGCAAATGCATGGTTTTTCTTGTGCGACCAATTAAAGCAGAAACAATATATTTATCCGTTTTAGAGCTTTTTATGAATTTTGGTTTCAATCTATTTGTAAATAATTTCCATATTTTAGCTATTGCTGCATTTTTATTGCAGACATATTTCACGTTTTTGAAGCATATTTTAATACATTTTCAGCAAATAAAAAAATTGCTTTAAATTCTGGTTAAGAGATGAATTTAGTGTTGCTTTAATTTCGACATCTTTATTTAATGTTCACTATACAAAAGCCAAAGCAAGTTTTCGTTGAAGATAAATGTTATTCCAAACTGCAAAGTTTTATATATATGTATATGTATACAAATTTTCAACAAGATCGGTCAAAAAGTTTCTGAGATAGAATGGGCCAAAGTTTGACATTTTGGCCATACAGGTGTTCTTTCTCATCTATGTAACTTATTACCTATTGGTGTTAGCAAAATTTGTCCCAAATAGCTTCGATAGCTGTTTGATCAACCTTTGAAAAAATATTTTATTTTTTTTAAATTTTTAAATTTTTTTTTAAATTTAAAACTTTTTTTTCGCGGGAATGGTTTTTTGTTTTTGCTCAAAAGAAAGCTTATGTCTTTTCATTTAAGGTAGTTTCGCTTTTTGGGCTGCGAGTGGCTTATGTATAAAAAATAATAATTTTCAATTTTTTGCATATGCAGTGTTCTTTCTCATCCATGTAACTTATTACCTATTGGTGTTAGCAAAATTTGTCCCAAGTAGCTTCGATAGCTATTTGATCAATCTTTTGAAACAAATATATTTTGTTTTTTTAAAAAATTTTTTAATTTTTTTTTTAAATTTTTTTTTAGCGTGAATGTTTTTTTTTTTTTTTGCTCAAAAGAAAGCTTATGTCTTTTCCTTTAAGGTAGTTTTTGTCGCTTTTTGGGCTGCGAGTGGGTTATGTATAAAAAAAAATAATTTCTAACTCAAGACGAGGGTTTTAAGATTTTTAGCAAATGCAGCTATCGAAGCTATTTGGGACAAATTTTGCTAACACCAATAGGTAATTAGTTACATGGATGAGAAAGAACACCTGTATGGCCAAAATGTCAAACTTTGACACCCTCTATCCATATCTAATTTGACTATAATTTTTTTTTATACACTTCACTACTATTGGTGATGAGGGTATACTAAGTTTGTCATTCCATGTGAAACTTTTTTATTATGCATCTAATACCCTAATAAGTATATATATTCTAGTTTCTTGAGTAAATCTAAGTCAATTTAGCCATGTCCGTCCGTCCGTCTGTTGAAAATACGCTCACTTTCGAAAAACTCAAGACATAATCTTGGTGTCAAATTGCTTCTAGTTATCCTAAGCAGTCTGGGAGTAAAATCCAGCAAAATCCGATCAGTAGGATCATAGTTATCGATCAAAATGTAGAACCACCACCCTTAAAAATTTACAATTTTGTTACAAAAACTTACGTAAAAGGTAACATAATGTACTTCCAAAACCCTAAAAAGATTGGTCCCTAATTTACCATAGGCCCCATATAAAGCCTACTCCCGGAAAGCAGTTTAGTACGCATAAAAACGTAATTACTAATGCTATTGTAATGCACGCTATCAAATTTCTAGAAGATCGGTCCATAATTTACCATAGGCCTTATATAAAACCTACCCTCGGAAAATAGTTTAGTACGTAAAAAAACGTAATTTCTAATGCTATTGTAATGCACGCTATAACATTTCTAGAAGATCGGTCCAAAATTTTCTATATAATGCCAAATATAATGCTCACTCTAGGAAATTATTTAAATACAGTGCACTCGCGATAATATGAACACCCTAATAAATGAACACCCCAAAATATGAACACTTATTTTCTTCCATTGACTACTCTAAAATATGCGCTTGTGCATAAGCTTTAAAATATGAACAACTTATAATTGTATTTTTAACGGGTTTTATCTACCTACATAGAGTTAAAATCAAAATAAATTTTGATTCAACTGCCTAATAACTTGGAGATTTCCCTAGCTTTCTGCTTTAAAATTATCTTCAGTTGTTAATCAAAACGTTTAACATACACGTTTTAGTTAGTGCTCACATTAACATGGAAGTTTATATACATACATCTTTAAATATAATTTTAACGTGAAAAGTTCTTAAGTATGAATTAAAAAAGCATAAGTTTTGAACCTTAAAAAAAATAAAATCAGAAATTTTAGAACATTTAGGAAAAAGTGCAAGTGTTACTAATTTAGCGAGTAAATTTGTTGAATTTTTAAATGTGCTAACAATACGTTTATTTGACCTGGAAAAAGAAAAATGTGCGGTCTTCCGAGTACCCAAAAAATGCTAAATGCATGCACCGATGGTTGTTGAAAATGAGAGAAAAAGTACGCTGTTAGCGGACAGGGCAAATATCTGGATATTCTAGAGAGCGGGGCGTTCTTAAGGTGATTGAACGGAAAAAAATCACAGACTTTTTTGCATAACAGCTTTAAGTTTGTCTCCAATGAACAATAAATAAAAAAAAACCTTAACATAAGAAACTTTTATTTTTATGGGAAAAACGTTTTTCAAGGGAAATTAGATGCCATTCGCAAATATGAACAATCTTGCAAAAGTGAACTGGCTTTGTTTTCATTAGTTCATATTATCGCGAGTGCACTGTACACCTAAAACCGTAACAGCTATAGATATTGTAAAATTTGGTCCAATTTTGGTTCATATGGCTAGAAATAATACCATGCAATTTTCTGATTATCGGTCCATATTTACCTTAGATCCCATATTAAGCAGCTTTCTGAAAAACACTTTAAGCTAAAACAAATTTCACTACTGTATTGAAATGTGTTCCATTTAGATTTTTTATAACGAAAATCACTATACAGGATTTCGTAATGATCAGCCCATAATTTATTTAAAAAAAACCTCTTATTTCTGAATAGAAACTTTTTTTTACAAAAGTGACAACATTTTTACAAGAAAAAACAAAAACGTGTTGTAAGGCTTTTTATATTGCTGTTAAATAATTTTTTTACATGTTGAGTTGTAATTAAGACAGCTGGTTGGGATCAGTTGTAATTTTTGTTATGTTTTTGCTCACCGCAACGCAATTATGTGCCAAAATAGCACATAATTGAGAAATACTCAATTAGTAAGGTGCAAGATCTTTGCCGTGTTTAAGAAAGTAGTTATAAAAATCTAACTTTTTAACAGACCATTAAAAAGTGCAACATAATACTTTGAAGAATAAACTCCAAGGTTTATTACATCAACTTCAGACAACTTATATAAATCTAGTGCAAAAGATATTTCAGAACCTAAAAAAAAATTTGGGATCTTTACGAAGAAGTAAACACAATTAAAATAATAAAGAACAGAGAAATTATTAGACCATTTAATAAAATGAAAACATCACTTAATGTTTGTATCCAATATACTGCAAATTTTAAATCATGTATTTATAAAAAACTTGAAAAAACTTTACTTAAATTTCAAAAAAGGGAAAACTTGATAAATGACAAGGCTGCCATGGGATAATATAAATGTCCCTCCTGAAAATCATTTCAGTTCGGCATAAACTGTTACGAATCATGACATATTATTTAAGTTAGTTCAAATTGCTAGAAATAAAAGCATAACACTTTCTGATTGTCGTACAATTGGTTTAAACCGGAACCAGTTTTTATACTGACGTCCATTTTATAAAGATTATTTAATAATATATAGCTCTCATATATTCTAACTGTCGGAGGAGGGTGTCAACGATTCGGTACATCCGAATATAGCATTCTTACTTGTTTAATGCATTAGCTTTTAAATGGTTAAATATAGCATAAAATGATTCTTAAAAATTTTAAATCGATATTTCGAATAATTTTTATTTTGGAACGTTGGAATTTTTTTTTTTTAATTGTTTATGCCGAAAAACTTTGGAGTCGGATTCGCGAGTTTTTGTGGGTACTATGACTCCGACTCCGGCACAAAAACCTCAACTCCGACTCTTCAACTCCGACTCCACAGCCCTGCCTCTATCTCAGAAACTTTTTGACTGATCTTGTTGAAAATTTGTGTTTAAACTACTATCCAATAGGACTAACCTTGGTGCAAATTTCATCCAAATCGGAAGACATCGATTTTAAAATTGGGTCACTTGACATGAAATCCCCCATATATATGCAAAAATTAAGGAAGAAGCAATTATTTGAATTTGTGCTGATACATAGAAATCTGGACGCATCGTTTAGAAGGCCAATCGAATCAGAAACACTTTTTAAAGTGATCTTTTCGTCCATCTAGTCCATGTAAAACTTGTGCGGAAAGTAAAAGTAGAAGTTTATTATTATTATATTAAATTGTGGAATATTTTGCTTTTAAATAAGCCATATTTTGTTTTTTTTTGGGCATAATTTTTAGTGCATATTTTCAAATTATTAACACGTAAACTTGGTTGCATTACTTGCTGTGTTGTTGTCAAATAGTACTGAGGCAATTAAACGACTGAAATTAATGTGTAATTTTGCTTTGGGAGTTTAATTTTTAAGGCAATTGCCTGAATTGGGTAATTAAGCGTAGGCCAATTAAACGTGGATTTTTGTTTGAAAAATGGAAGAAAAAAGGAAATTTAAAACTTATGTTAAATAAACGTGAAAAGCTTTTAAGCGTGGGGAAATTACCCGGGTTATACTGTATCACATTTTAACGACCTAACAAATATTTGACGAAAAAATTAAAAAAAAAAAACTTGAACAGTAAATTGATCAAACTTTATCTTTATTTAAAATGTAAAGATTTAATTTAGAAACTGCTAAATGATGTTTGATATAGCAAATGTTTTGCAAACGGAAACAATTTTTAAATAATCCTGCCTTTTAACATGCAAGTAGTGTATTCGTATTATCATTAAATGTCAAAGCTTTCCAAGTAGCTTGACTGTTTACACATTATGTTGTAAGTTTATTTTTTAAATGTTCTGTAAGCGTAAACATCTTATGAAAAAAGCCTCATTTTTTAATTTAAAAACATCAGCATGTGAACGATGAAATTAATTAAATAATTTCTTTTTTATTTAATTTGTGTCAAATATTTGATAGGTGTAAACAAAGCTTAAGTTGTAGAAGACATACTGAGGACAGTTCAATATAAATCGCCGACGAAATTTTCATAAAAATGGCGGCGAGGTCACACAAGACGAGAAGAGCGACAATGTCTTCAATAATTTCGTCGAAGTCAAAGACAAAATCAATCTCGTCTTTGTCGTCCACGACAAAAAATTTCAGTCAATTTCTTGTGCTTGTGCTTTTTAAGTATAGTTACAATTTTATTTCTTTTACATTATATACATATACATATCGTCACCTAATATGCAAAAAGGCGTTACAGCAAAACAAATTCAAAATCGAGTTTTTATTGATTATGATGCACTCGACTAAATAAAGTACATGTTCCAATAAAATTAAAAAGAGTTGTTACGCTCTTTTGCATATTAGGTGACGATATATCGATTTTTATAAGCAATTCTTAAATTAAAAGTGAAGTATAATCTGCATGTAATCAACTTTCAAGCCCATGCATGACAATGTCGTCTTTTTTGTCGTCCACGATTTTATAGTTATTTATTTCAGTAAATTTTTGCAAATTTATTTCTGTTACATTATATACATAAATGTGTATGTATATAGATTTTTATAAGCAATTCTTAAATTAACTTGTAATGTTATGTAAAAGTATTAAAAATACTACTAATAAATAATAATAATAACTTTCCAGCACGCGACTAACTTTATCAGCATGTTTTCGGTTTTGCTGGTTTAATCAGTTTAAATCAATAATTAAAAAAAACAATGTGAAAATTTTAAACAATCCAAACCAAGTACATATATACATAAAAATATTTAACTACGACAGAAGAAAACTTTGTCATTAATAGCTTTTTATATAAGACAACTTCTAAGAAAATTTCCTTTATACTGTCCAACATAGAGTTTTAGGAGTCGAGTATACTTCATTGAAAATATGTAGCATCAATAGTGCAGAAGCTAATTTATAATTTATGTGAAATGGCAAATAAATATTGTTCTGGTAAATTCATCTAAAACTTTGGAAAATAATAATCTTTATTGTTAAAAGTTATCTTATCTACTGCGTAGGTATTAAATTTATTGCGTTGAAAATAGTTTTTCTATTTGGCTGCTAATTTCTACAAATTTAGGTATAAAATGATAATTTTCTGCAAATGGCGCTGACTTGGGTCAAAACTGAAGAACTAAATTCTTACATTTTCAGGTAATGGTGAAAGTTCTTGAACGTAAGTAACAAAACTTTAACATTTAAAAGTTGGTATAATTTTCACCACAACTGGCTGGTTATACAGCAGAAAATTATTTATACAACCAATATTATTTGGAAGGAAATAGAATAGAAACAAAAAATAATTACAAAAAATAACACTTTTAATAACAATACCTACTTAAACAATAAACTATTTTTGAAGCGTAATAAACGGCACTTGTCTTAATATTGAACTTTGAACTTTAAATTTAGCCGGTAGTTTTTAGAAATAGCTCTAGCAAAAATAATCTCATCAAAAGAAATTAATATAGAAATCTTATCTAATAATTTTTAAATGATTTAAATTGACTTCAAAAATATAACATGACTGAGAAAAAGGAAAATACATATGTACTTATGTATGTAAGTAGATAGAAAAACAAATTACTCAACTAGTTGAAATTAAATTAAAACAAAACCGCAACAAAAATAAAAATGTTTTGTATGTACTTTTGTTTTACAAACTTCAATATTTAATAAAACTTTATGTTATTTAGGTATAAACTAGTTTAAGGTAAAATTTATTTACAAAATAATTTTAGACCAAATTATTATATTTCGACTTACCTCTACGTCCATAGTAGTTTGACAGATATTTGCCTGCTCTGTTGCCAATGTCATTGTCGCTGCTGTTTCAAAGATTTTATTTATTTTTATTTTGCTTCTATTATTTCTTATAATATTTTAATTTCATTTAATGTTTTTTAATTCATTTACTTCCTGTTACAACTGTTTTTAAAGCATTTCAAGTAAATCGTTTCCGAAAAACCTAAAATTTTTAATTTTACTGTTTTCGCTTTGAAAATGGCAAAAATTATTCTAAATTTCACAATATTAGTTATTTTGATTTATAATTGATTTATAAATTGTTTATTCAATATGACTATTACTTTTTTATATCAAAATCTTATTTTCCTTTTTCTTCATATGTATGTACTTTATTGTTATAGAACTGTTTGTCCAACAATGTTAGAATTTTAATTGCGTCTGTTCTTGAATTCCACACTATTTTATTTATTTTTGTTGTATCTCTTTATTTAATTTTTTGCTAATTGCATTTCTAGTAATCATATGTAGTTGTGTTATTTTTTATTTGTGATGTTTTGTTATTACTTTTATTATTTTCTATTGTTTTCTTTTATTTCTTTTACTGTTTTTTTGTAGCATTGCCAACTTGTAGGTCTTAGATTTTTTCTGTTAGAACAATTCTCTCTAGTTAAAGAAATATGGCAGCACTATATGTGTTGAAATTGAGAATGTAACGGTTAGACATTTTAAGCCGGCACTATTTCCAAAGGTAAATTTCGTTCTTAACACGCAGTCCACAACAGGCATGAAATGCTTAACAATAATAGTAATATGATGTAAGTGTTAAGTATCCTGAAGGAAACCTGGGTGCAAGTGTCTCCAAGTCACCAGTTTTGTCGACTATTTTGGTGACATTGTCAACAAAATGTCTACACTACACTAGATTTGCCAATATATTGCCTTAAATACGAAATTTTTTTTATTAATAACAACTGAGAAGTATAATTCCTATAAAAGTTGAAGCAATAATAAACAAAGTGTTTTTATGAATTCGTTGTCGTACCAAAAGTGTAGACTAGATTTAAAAAATGTACTAGTTATTCTCTGGCTCTAATGTCTACATATAATCCCAAAGAACTACCTAGTCAATAGTACTAACGTCAGTAGTATGTTTCCAATGACACGCACATGTTAAATGTCTACAGTAAATTGCATTGTCTGGGCATAATAACTTACTAGTACTGGTGACTGAGTCCATAGTAAATCAGTGCAGATTCATTAGTGACATTTCCTGCAGGGTATAGACTCATCATGTTTGAAGTTTTCTCATGTTTATAACTTGGTTGTTATGCAAATGTTTCAACAACGCTTTTAAAACATCATGTTATAACAGCTAATCATGTCTGTCAAAAATTAACGAAAAGTCTCTCAAATGTATTTAAAAAAGAAAAATTAAAAAAAAAACATTTGATTTTGTACGGAATGTGCGATCAGTTTCATAAAACTTAACAAAAAGTTTCCTTAAGTTCAATATGGTTTGCCTCATATGATTTACATGTACATATTTACATACATACATACATTTTCTTAATCAAAAAAAAAAAATAAATAAAAAAACATATCATATTCATATTCTAAACTTTTCATTAAAAAATTGGAATTGTATTAAAATCATTTTGAGATAGAAGATTCGATAGTTGCCTTAAATCGAGACAAGTATCGGAACTTCTTTCGGTGGGAAATTCTGACCTACCAATCAATAAATGGGAGATTTTTATGGGTCTTCGTAGCTTTCGTTTCTTTCCTGCAGACAAGCATAGAGCTTCGCGGGATTAGCTTAGGAAATTTAAAAAAAGAAGGTTCGTCTAAGAGAATAAAGAATTGACTATTAATTATTAAAGCATCAAAAGAAAAAAAAAAAAAACATCAAAAGATCTTTTGCGGTTTTGATGTTCACTATGTACAGTTTGTCAAATAATTCTTTTCAAAAGTATAAGAAAACAAAATATTATTAAATGAAACACTAATAGCTTGTTTTAATTTTTGCAAAATTATTTTTTTTTTGTATATTTATTTTTTTAAATATGTTTGTAAACATACTGCATTGTAAAAAATTAGAAGTCTTTCATAAGATAATTATAATCGAGATAAAAAAAAATTATTAAAATTTCAAAGTGTCAAAAAAATGTTTTCAAAATTAAAAAAATCAATGAAATTATTAAAAAAATATGTTAATACATAAATATTTTTTGCCCTTAGTATTTTGTGTCCCCCGTGAGAATCAATTACTGACTGCAATCGCCGGCCCATTGAATGAATAAGCTTTTGTAAGTCGTATTCCTCAGGTATTTTTTCCCATTCCTCTTTAATATATTGTATCAATTGTGTTTTATTTTTTGGAGATCTTTTTCCAACTTTTTCTTCAAGAGGACCCATAAATTTTCTATAGGGTTAAGGTCTGGACTTTAAGCTGGAGTATCAATCACTTTTTTGCAGTTATATAATAGCCAGGATTTACAAATATACGATTTGTGTTTTGGGTCATTATCTTGATAAAATTTAAAGTTAAGTTTTTGCGGATTTTCTGGGTCAAAAAACCCAAATTTACGGGCGCTGCTGCATAAATCATTCTTTAATATATCAAGATACACTTCTTTGGTCATAATTTCATCCAAAATTTTTATCTCGCCAACTCCTCTACAAGATATACAAGCCCATGCCATAACACACAACTTTCCGAATTTTACTGTTGGTATAATATTTTTTTTGTCAAGGGCCGTCAATGGCTTGCGCCAAACTTTTTGTGATCCAAAGTGATAGTAAAGCATGAGCTTGGTTTCATCACAAAAAATTACGTCATCCCAGTACTCTGCTCCAAAACGAACGTGCTCAATAGCAAATGTGTATCTTTTCTCTATGTTGTTCGCCGAAAGTAACGGTTTTTTTCTAGCTGTTCTAGAGAAGTATTGCTGTTTTTGAAGCACGTTCCGAACAGTCTCATGTGAAATAATAACTCCAAAATCATTATATATTTCGGATGATATTCCTCTGGTGCTGGAATGTGGTTTTTCCTCAACCATTTTTATTATTTTTCTTTCAATGCGCTTGGTCACCTTTTTTGGTCTGCCAGGGGAATGTTTTGCTTCAAGCCTGTTTTCTTTTTCGGCGCGGTTAATAATGTTGTAGACTGTCCTAAGATTGAGGGAAAACATTTCCGCGATTGCTTTGTGCGATTTGCCTTTATAATGATTAAAATACACTAACTGAACAATATCTTTGCTAACACTTTTTCCGGGCATTTGTAAAACTTTATTTTATAGTCACTTGTTACAGGAACGACAACTATTTGAAGAATAAATATAGTCCACTAATATGTTAGCATAGTAACATGCATTAATTTCACTAATGTTTATTAATTACACAAAAAAATAACGGTTAATCTCTTTTTTTTTTTGTTTTTGAAAACATTTATTTGACACCATAAATAAAATGTTCTCTTACATTTTTCTTTTTGTTTTTGTACTATGCACTCTTTTATGTTATATTTTGGCATCATCATATCTCACATAACCAAGAAAACAGAATGTCCAAAAAATAAAAAAAGTTTAAAATAAATTAGCCAGTCGTATTTCAAACTGAAATTTTTTTGCATGATTTTTTCTAGCATTGAAAAGAATTATTTGACAAACTGTATTTATTTCACGAAGGGAAGACAACGTTTATTTGGCATAGCTGAAGGTTCTTCTAGAAGAATAAAGACTTTAATTTTAGAAGTGTTGAAAAAAAACAATGCAATTTCTTTTGCACTTTGAGTTATTCTGTTTAATTTCCTAAGAAGGGATGACAAAGTTTATTTGTCAAATTTTGAAAAGTATTATTCCGGCGGACTTCGTAATAAAAGCATTTTAAAAATATGACTCAGAGCTTTAGCTACGGTTGGATTACCTTTTTTTTATTGGGAAGCAAAATGGAGAATGATATAAAATATAAAGACACAGGATTAAGTTTTACATACATATGTACATTAGGGTGGCCGTTTTTTTGTTTTGTTTTTGATTTCTTATATTCTCCCCCCCCCCCCAAATCGGTTCAGTTTTATGTAAAAAAAAAAATACAAAATAATTTCGTAGCGATAAGTTGTGTTTTAGCCATTTATTCAAATGTAATTTGTTTGCATATGACTATCTTCTAAAAACAACATTTTACAAAAATATGATATATGGCAATATTTAAGCCCTTCTAGTCAACAAGCTTTCAAGAAAGTTTTTTGCTAATATCAATATTTTAGAAAATAATTAAGAAAACAACAACAAAATACCAAACATTTTATATACGTTTTATATATGTATGTATATAAAAGGGTGATTTAATGTCAGGAGACCCAATTTTGAAATCGATGTCTTTCGATTTGGATGAAATTTACGCCAAGGTTAGTACTATTAGATAGTAGCTTAGACACAATATTTTTTGATAATTTTTTTTTGTAAAATTCACCTAAATGAGTCTTTTCAGATCAGTTTTGATGATTAAAAACTGATATATCACTTGAGTGATGAAAAAAAGATTCATATGTGATTCATTGATATGTTAAAATAATGATTTTAAAATATTTTGAATTTTTGTTTTTGTTTCATGTCAGCCAAACAAATAAAATGCTTGGCTAACAAGAAGTCCAAAACAATTTATGAAAATAAATGTTAGTGCAAACCGTTTCTTCTCTTTGCGAAAAACCGATAACTCCTCTTGTTTAGTTCCAAATAAAGCTGGTTCGAATAATCAAAAGCCATAATGGTGCTGATTTTATTAGAGAAAAATAAAAAACCTGACAATTAAAAATTTATAATCTACGATTGAAAAATAAGACGAAAACGACTCAATAATGATTATAAAAACTAACATTAAAATGATCAGAAAGGAATCAGAAAAAGGAATCACAAATGATTCTTTCAGGTGATTCATCGGTAGAGTACAATTTTCTCACAACGAGAGTATCATTTATGATTGAAAAATGAGCTTAAAACGGGTATTTTGCTCTTGAAGCTGATTCCTAAATGATTAGATTATGATACAAAATGCAAAATACTCGTATCATTTGTGATACAATGGATGGGGTAATAACTGGAAAATTTTTAAGTATAATACAAATTTTTTTAAGCGCTTCTTTTTATTGAAAAAAATTGTAGATATAAAAATTTTAAATAAATTTTTAAATTAAAAAGGAATCAAAATATCCTGAAAACCTTCCATTTTTCTTTTATAACAAAATAATTCAAGTAAAATAAAAACTATTCGGGCTTGTCCTTAAAATTTCGGACATGTTCTATAAATCGAAATGAAGTGGATTTTAAATTGAACAAATTTTGAAACGATCCTGTAAAGAAACTCATAAAAAATTCCTTTTTATATACTTCATACTTTAAGTACCAATTATCTTTAGAAGAACAACTTTTAAAACCAGGAAAAACTACAGTCATTTTGTAAATAATCAAAATCAAGGCCCTCGTTCAATTTCAATCCCACCTTATTTTGGTATGTATGTATGTTAATAATTTTTAATTTGCATCTTAAATTTCGAACCAAAATGAAAAAATCATTTTAATTTTCTTTAAAAAATTAAATTTTGTTTTTTAAGCTTAATATTTATTAAATAATTTTCGACAAAATAGTGTTTATGTACAATTTATTCTAAATTCTTATGTAAAAAAGAAAACATAGTTCATATTATCGTTATATTTGTGTTTAAAAGTTATAAGTTAATAATGATTAAAAATTAAATTAAATATAGTGAAGATTGAAGCTTAAATTTAATATTATAGATAACTCTATATACAATTTTAAAGTTATTTAATTAGTATGTTTTATATTTTTTTATGTTAACGAAAAAGAAGTATAAAATTATTTAAAACAATTTGTAACTTAAAAGTAGATAATAAGAAACTAAAAAAAGATTATTGCTAAAAAACTATTACATTTATTGTTATTTTGTGAATTTTTTTATTGTATCGGAATGGAGTAAAAAAGAAACTTATGTGCGGTTTTAAAAATACAAGTGATTGAACGTGTAGTAAAATTTATATTAAAAGCATTCAAAAATCTGAGTCATATACATTTTAATAACTTGTATAGTAAAAACCGCACATTAATATTGGATTTGGATAAACATTGTTTAAAGCTTTAACGAAAAAACAGAAAGAATTCGCTTTTTCTTTTATGGTTACAGCTAGGGATGTAACGAAATGCCTTTTTGCCGATACCATACCGATACTCGAAAAGAAATATCGGTGATACCGATACACATATTGAATTTGAATTCAAGTTTGAATTAACAAAACTTGAGTAGAGTAATTTTTTATTTTACAAAATTACAGTACAAGATTATTAATATTTAAAATTTATATTAAAAAGATTTAAAAAACAACGAATTAAATTTGAATTCATGGTAAAATTAACATAAAGAATATTTTTTTTTATACAAAGGAACAGTATAAGAGATTATAAATATTTAAAATTAATATTAACAAGATTTTTTTATTAAAAGCAAATCCGTTTAAACCGGACCTGCAGTGGAAAAATAGTTTCTACGCCATTTTCTTAAATTTTGGGTATAACCTGTCATTGAGCCAGTAAACAAGCGGATCTGCGTCTCTAAAAAATATTAGGAGATCTAAGGTATCTCTCGACTTCTACGTTAGCAGCACCACAACTTAGGATGGATAGAGGCACAAACACTCCAAAGGCCAGTTCTCGTAGGCTTATCCGAACTTTTACTAGGGGTAGGGGTGACCGTGTCTCCAACACTTACGGAATGTAGAGACACGTTAAATTGCTTAACAAGACGTTTTTGTATTTGAAATATTCGGCCGTTATATCGCAAGTCAAGAATTGGAGATAAACAATAAGTTTCATTATCCTCTAAACCCTCAAATCTTTCATTCAGAGCTAATGTTTTGTTAGTCGCTAATTTGTGGGATGCTGAATTATTTTCCACCTCCGTTTATTTATTTATTATATTTTCTAATAATGTTTGAAAACGGTTAACTAGCGGAAAAGTGTATTAAAATGTAGCAGTGGCTTTGCTTATGTATTTTGAGCCCTATTCAAAGTAACCCAAAATTTTCAGAAAAATTATTTTTATTCCCACAAAAATTAATGAAAATAAGCAGAAAAATCTTAACACTTACAAATACATACAAAGTGTAGCAATGAAAGAACATTTCACTACTATGGTGCAAAGCAGGAGGTCCACATCACACGTTCTAGGCGTTTGATCAACTTTTTTATATGCATTTGTTGTGTACCTGTTGTGTAATGCTGTATTGACACATTATAACTACTAGGGTAGTTTCAAGGTATATGAGAAAAAAAATTTGATGCTAGTTTTTTATTTTCTAATACTATTTATAACACTAATTCTACCTTTTTGACAGCCGCCTTACCGTAGGAACACTATTGAACCGTATGAACGTAGTAGCGTACGACGTAGATACGTTGTCAAATTGAAACGAATATTTTATACAAAGGCACACAATACGTCGACTTAGATATAATTCTTTATCGTACGCCGGCTACGACCGTATTGGCATAGAAAAAGAAATTTTAAAATATAAAATGAAATTATTTTCGTGTTTTCACTACGCCCAATCTGCGCGAAACGCCCGCTGATTTTGTGCAGAGTTGTATTTTTTCGTGCAATTGTTTTTGTAGCAATTGTTTTTCACATTTTTTATACAAACAAATGCTTTTGTTCCTGACATTTTTATCATTTTTTACACAAACAAAATGCGTGTTGTTTTTTCTATTGGTGGATTGTTGCGCGCGACCTACTAATTGGGCCATGTCAAAATGTATTAACAAAGTGACCTCAGTACTACAACAATGAAATAATAGAAAAAACAACAGGCATTTTGTTGCTAGAATTGAGACGGCAAATGTAAAAATGCCTTATTAAAAAAGTATATAAACAAAAAAAGACACCAAACGTCACACACGAAGAAAATCAATGCAAACAGCTGCGCTTGTGAGGTCACTTTATTAGTACATTCTGGGCCATGTGTTTTCAAATTAAATATTTGCTAACAAAATCAAAGAAAAAAAAAATAAAAAATTATTTTGAATAAATTTGGATTTTTTTAATAATATTTTCAAAAGAAAACAAAATATCGTCAGCTCAGAATTGGTTTGGCGCATATCATGGTTAAATTACCATAATATGCGCCAAACCAATTCTGAGCTGACGATATGTTTACAACGGCATTGTAGGTAAGGGAAGCATGTTTCTAAAAATTTACGGCGTTACGTCCTACGTTCATACGACGAATGACTCAATTGGTTCCTAGCATTAACGCATTATGGCGTGGTGTGCGACTCCAGCTCTAGAATTAACAGAAACAATTTCATTATTCTGTTTTGATTTTACGCTCTGCTTTTTAATGTTGCTCTCAGTTGTTATGCAAAAAATAATTATTGAATATTAAATTGTTTAAAAAAACACTAAAAAAATTTAAAAAGTATCGCCTTATCGACAGTTTAATTTTGCCGACACCAATATATCGGCAAAACTGGGGGCTACTCTCTATTGCGATGCGAAAGAAAATTGTAGCAAATCAAGCGATTGGTACTCTTTAACACGTTTGCGCATATGTCTTTTGCATCTTTTAATTTTTTTCTTTTCGTAAATCATCACTTTATTTTATGGGAAAATTTACAATTTCAAATATTTTTACACACTTTGGAATTTCATTACTGTAAATCCGCGCCATCTTTAATTTTTATTGCCACTATTGCTTTATTTTCAGAAAATTTTGCGAAAGTGATAGAGATTACCAAGTTGGCATTTAGCTTTCGCATCGCAATAAGGAGTAGACCCCCTGGAGTATCACTGATATATCGGTATTGGTTACATCTCTAGTTACAGCATAAATTATAGACTTAGGGCCATTTTTACAACTTGGCATAAGTTAAAGATAGGAAGCATTATGTCGGACGTCTAAAAATGTATTTATTATTTTAACTTTACTTTAACCTAACCGGCAGGATGAACTTGCCTTGAATATATCGCTCACTATAGGTTAAAACGTAGTTGTTAGAGTGAAAAACTTTTTATACGTGAGACAAAGTCATACCTTTAACTAACGCCAAGTTGTAATAATGGCCATAAATTATAACTATGTAATAAAAGAAACTGACAACATGAACAAGATAAAACTATCAGCCATGTCACAGAGTACAATTCCGTTCGGAATCGGAGAAAACATATTTGCTTATTGATAAAAAGTGTATTTTGATAGTTTTTTGCCCTCTCAGATACAGAAAACTCCCATTCCGTTCATGAAAACAAAAATGGTTTCATTTCGAAAATTTTTTTGTCATTTTCTTTTGCACCAAAATACGGAAAGAATTCCGTTTCCGAACGAAATTGTACTCTGTGACGTGGCAGTATATTTCACTTTCTGCTTTTTTTTTTAATTATTAAGAACTTGTTAAAAAAATATATGTATCTAACTTTCTTCCGCAAATTCCTGAAGAATTTTTCATCTTTTTCTTGAGAGAATGAATATACTTAGAAAGTAAAATGAGAGCATGAACAAAGCCAATTTTTTTGATTTGTGGTAAATTTCTTTATGCATCTACACTATTTACACTACACTGAGAACTAATATCAAAATCAGACACAGAATCTGAGCCGTAACCACCATTTCCATTACCAGCTGGTCCCGATGTACCCGCACCATTGTATGAGTGCGGACCCAAAGGTGTGGCATTGTGTGCAGTTCTAGGTTTAAGTACGTCTGGTATATATATGGGTGCAGGTCCAGCTATTTCTACTATACTGGGTCGTCTTGCCTGGGTACAACGTTTAATCGGTGACATAAAGGTGAAGAGCGTAAGTGTTATAACCAAAGTAATAATCAAAATAATAGCTCGTGCTGTGCCGGAGCCTCGAATGGCTGATATCATCGCCATTATTATCAAAAGTATAATAATGGAAAATTTCGTCATTGTAACGGCTGTAGAATGGATTTTCCCACCATTACGAGAGATCATATTCGAGGGTCCATAGGCAAAGTACAAATTATGGCGATCCACAAAATGTTTGAAACAAATATAAACCATAGCGAAGGGCATTATCAGGGGACAGAAGACACTGTAAACTATAGAAATCGTAAAGACCAATGTAGTCCAAGCATAATGGGTGCCAAAGGGAAATTCTAATAAAATCGATTTGCGTATGTGGGGCGTTTCGGCCTTCGATTTCGCCGTTATTAACATCCATATGTAAACAATCAATTCCGGAAAACGCAACAATTCCAGCGAGGTACCAATAAAACCAGCAGTTATAATATAATTGACATAGAACGAGCCACGATCGGGCACAAAAATACACTGCCATTTCAATGTATCATTACTAACCGACCACTCGAGCAAAGCCTGGGCTGAGGTTAAACCCAAAGAGGGTAATATTAAAATCATAAATAATAAATAGCCAAAACATTTTGTCATTATGGAATAATTCTGTTTCGATTTAGTATAATGACTCATCCATTTGTCCGAAAAAGCCACAAATACCGGCATCAATACGGACAGGGTCCACAGCATTAAAGTTGGTAAGAACTCCGAGACAAGCGGAGAAAGTTTTGTTATGTTATCTTTAGCCCAATGAATACTGTCCAACATATTTACCACCATGGCGGGAGTGGTAAGAAAGAATAGTGTTACGAATAGCAAAATATTAACAACAGCCCATTTTAAAAACCAGTGAGTACGACTGACGCTTAAATTTTCCCAAAATAGATCATCGGGAGAAGGAGCAAATGTTAAACTCCATTGACGATAAGTACCGGGAGTAAAGTGTGCTACAATATTTTGTGCTTCCTGTACAGTGGAGACAGTAAGAAAAGCAATGCCTAAAGGTTCATTAAGAGCGGCAGCTCTTAGGCGGGCAACATCACCATGTAAATTACGTTCCTCGCGTTGATAGTATTCATATGCATTTTCGGTTGTACACTTGCAGAATTCGGGTCGCACCTGGAAATATGTATATAAAAAGAGATACAATTTTCTTTAACACTAAAAACATTTTTCGGGAGCGCGACTTATATGGGAACCAATAAAGGACCGATTCTTATAGAGTTTAACAACATAACTAGGGTTTGCTATTCTGCAGATACCTTTTGAGTTTGGCAGTCATTTTAGAGAGTGTAACAAAACAATTTATCTAAAATTATATATAAAAAGTAAAAAGATGTGGACAATACATAAACTTTTTGGTTCCAAAATTTATTTCTACTGCGTCGGTTTTGGTAATTTCCAAATTCAAAGTAAAAGGAACTTTTTGCCGATTCAGAAATGAATTAACTTTTTATATTTATTATTCTTTCTTTTTTCGGTCCACATTTTGGTTCCTTTTTATAAGATCTTTAATTTACTATATCTACTTACCATCAACGTATCTTTATCTCTATGATGTTCACAATAGATTTTCGCATCTAATACTCGTTCATATTCGGCTGTACGAACATTTAATTTGGCGATGTTATAGGCGACTTGAACATCTTCAATGTTAACGTCGGGAAACAATTCCTGTATATAATTTCTAATCACTGTTTTATTACGATCATTATGCGAGATACTGGTTATCATAATCGTACGAGTTGCAGCCTTTTTGAATGCATTGCGGCCAGAGGAACGTCGCATAATCAGCACAATTAAAGGCACATAAATAATGGTAACTATCACATGAACCCATAACCAAGCCGAATCGGGTGATAGGTTAGCCATGGTTGTTCGACCAAAAGCATTAACATCATACTCATCGGACCCATTTAGAAAGTTCACAGGCAGTATGACCACTAAAGAAACAGCGGTAACAATGGCCATGACCACCATTAAATGTTTTTGAAATGATAAATAGTAGACAGCGTCGGGTCCAGTGTGCAGAAGAATCTGTTCTTTACGCAGCTTAAATGTTATAATGATCCAAGAAAATATACCCTGATCATATTGTATGGGTGAAAGTGGTGTAGAGTCTGTAGTATTGGACGTAATACTACCTCTGGGTTCATCCAGGCCATTGGGACTCGCAGTGCCTCCTGAATGTGTTAGACTACTTTGCCTTTGGTGAGAGTTATTTGATGAATGTGTTTGTTCAACCACGCTAGTGCCACGTGAATAAAAGACTTCTGTCCAACGCTTCCGACTGCCATTGCTATTAACCAAAGCTAATCGACCATAATCGCCAGCCTGATGTCTTAGAACTGTAAAAAGTAATATTAAGAGCGTCCACGCTAAAACATTAAGAATTAATGTTTCTGGTATGCCATTGTAAGCATTTGTTATAAGTGAAGTTTTGTTAATGGCAGTACAGCTGTATTTCGCATCATCGTCCCAAGCACGTAAATTAAAAATACTCTCCATTTCCGATGTATTATTTGTTTGCGTTTAAACGCAAATTTTTTGTCTGCAAAGAAAAAAGAAGAAAAGTTTTAGATACTTTTTTTAATCTTTCGAATTTCCAAAAAATTTTAAATTCTTAAAATCCTGAAACTCCCGCAATTCAAACAAAAATAAATTTTTTTTGGGCAGTAACAGACACTATTTTTTTTATCATTTCTAGCTCCTCCACTAGTTTGTACAATGTACAGATCTTTGGAGTGCTTTTTTATTGGTTTCTTATACATACATTCATATATCTGAAGAAAAAATTTGCTGTCAGGACTTTTATCACGACCCTTTAACTTTTCCTACCGATGTCAAGAAGCAGCTTATGGCGTTTTTGTCTCTAGCATAAATATTGACTTTATTTTGCCTTTTGTGTTCTTATCTAAAAAAAATATAATATTGTAGTTACACGTTATTCCTTTCTAATGGTGTTGCCCAACAAAACCAATTAGTCCTTGTGCCATATCGCACTTGTTCAACAATTTTTAGGTAAAAAAAGGAGCCAACTTCGGAATGAAAGATAATAAACTGAAAATTGGTATAGACCTTTGTTTTGTTGTTCTTAATGTTGTCTCAAAAGTCACAAATGCTATCGTGTCCGCGTCTTAAGATATTCAAGGTCCAAGATCATAAAAATCGGGTTTTCGCGAATATCTCGCTTCTAACTGCTTAAATGAGATTTGCACCTATATGAAAGTTGTAGAGTATAAAATTCTCTACAACTTTTGTCTGAACTTTTTTTTCGTACAATCAACCGTTTTTTGGGGTAGAGCGCGAAGAGTGCGCAGTGTACAGTCATATGGTCTAATACAAAGTTAAGCGTGAGTTACGATTGTCAGTACGTGTTATATAGTCAATTATTTACTAAAATATATATATTTTAAACAATGTCCATTGTTTATGTACTAATTATTTATAATTAATTAAATTTTGTAACTTAATTATGTATTTCTATTGAATTATTTACCCAGCCAGCAAAATAGTCCGACGTCTTCCAGATATCTGGGAGAAACGTCTATGAAAAAGTTGAAATCGTATAAGAATTCTGTCAGATTTCTGACCCAACAACGTATGAAGTGGTTGACACGAATTTTGACAGAAATGGCGTGGGAAATTCTGTTTTTTTTATATTGATGAGTTAGCCGAGATTCTTATTGTTTTTTAACTGATAGCTGAAAGAACTCCTTTTATTGCAAAATATTTAAAAGTATTCAAATTACATGCCAATTTACTGCTAAATCTTTTTTAGTGGAAAAAGTTTCATATCCAAAAAAGCGATTACACTTAAACACTATGAGTTGAATTTTAATTTATAAAGCTTTTTATAATAGTCTTGTTCCCTTAATATTAAAATAATAAAAATAATTTATAAAAAAGAAATAATTCCCACATTCAAACAAAATATATTTATTTCAGGTAGGAAGTGCTCAAAAAAACTTAACTTTTTTTTATCAAATGCCCTTTCCTGTCTCTAACAACTGTCAAAAAGTTTGTTCTTCATAATTATAGCTTATTTTTTATACTTTTGATGTCATATTCTGACATTTTGATTTTTTACCGATTTCAGATAAATTTAAGGGTTTGTTTCCAATTTGCAATTGTTCACGAATGTTTGCGTTAGAAGAGATTTTTCCTGTAACTGTTCTGATTCTTAAAAGCTTTCATGATTTTTAATAAATATTAATATTTCTTTTAGTTTCAGGGACGTTAAATCAATTTTATGGTTTAGAACATAAGAGTTTTGCTAATTTTTGCAAACTTTTCCGAATTTTTAAATTGTGGTTGCTCTTTGAGGCAATCGTCGCCGTTTTGAAAATACATACATATAAAAACCGAAGTCACATATTTTACTGTCGATTTATACGGGGCGAAAAGTTCAATGCTTTGGGTCATTAATGAGGGTGAGTTTCTTACAATAAAACATGCTACCCTTTTGGAGAGAAAACCATTTTTTAGAAACGAACACCAAATAGCATTTTTTTAAATAAAATGTCACACTTTTTTGTAAAAAAGAAAACACCATAAGTTATTCAATAAACAAAAAAATTTTTATAAAATATCAAATATGTATGTACATATCTGTGGCATTTTGACCAAACACTTTAAGTCAAATTTAAAAAGTTGAAAAAAAAATGCTGTTAGTCATACGAATTTTTAATCAAAAAACATGTTTGGTTACGTTTTTAAAATTTTGTATTATAAACGAAGTTTTTCTTTAATTTGGGTTTATTTTATTTTTTTATTAAAATGATTTTTTCACCGAGTTGTTTTTAAAAACTTTTTTGCTATCTTATCTCGACTTAAGATGTTTTGTCAAAATGCCACAGATACGTATATGAGTTATGTTGGCTATTAAGGAAATTGTACTTTACTATTATCGAAAATCTAATTTAGAAGTCGTAAAAAATGTTTTTTAGGAATGTGCGTTCTATATTTTGTTATTAAATCTTTACTTGAAGTTCATTTCTCCATCGCCGTTTTGAACAAATTAAAAGAAAAAGCTTGTAATTGTAAGTTTCTACTTTGAGTGTTTCAAAGTTTATTTTTAAGCAATGCTTATTTCTAAAACACTTGTTTAGCTGAAGCACTACTACTGTTCAGCAAAATGTGAGTGCTATTTCCAAAAAGGATGAAAAAGTGGCCCAAAATAGTTAAAAATGATACAAAAGGGCAATTTAAAAAAAGGGTATCAAGCAGGGATGATAAATGACATTTTCTAAATTGTACTTAATTAATTAAAAAAATTGTACGTTTTTGACCCCAAATGTACTAAAAATATTTTTTACTAGTTTTATTATTATTATTTTATAACAAAAACAATTTTAATGTAAATGCATATGGTAAGTTGTTTACATTTTCTTTGAACGCTTGTGTGGGATACAATTAAATTCTCTTTTAAAATAAATGAAACACAAGGGAAATAAATAAAAAAAACACAATTTTTTGAGACTTTAATTAAAGATAAAGATTTGTATTTTTAGAAGCTTTAGAACAATATGTCGAAGGTATCCCATGAAAATTTTTTTTTGCAAAATATGTTTTTGTTTTCAATTATTGGATATTTTTACAGCTCTCCCTGGTACCGTATAGCGATTCAGATGAATCTTTCGTTGATTTAAATGGTTTGGAAAGTTCAAAAGAAGTCGAGGAGGAAACGTGTGTTGGGAAAAGGGGCTACAGAAAGCAAAAGAGAATACCTAAAAGGCTGCAAAAAGTTAAGAAAAAAAATACGAGTGTTTTGCCCAACCCGTGCTTAAAGAAAAAATGTCCAAATTCGTGTCATGATAAAATTTCTGAAGATGAAAGGGTAAGAATAAATGAACATTTTTGGGGAATAGGCAACAAAATTAGACAGAAAGATTGGCTGTCTTCTTGTGTTAAACAAGTCGATATTAAAAGGCGATATGGAGAAAGTGACAAAAAAAAGTGCAGCTTTTATTAATTTCAATAATACCAGTTTTAAAGTTTGTCAAAAATTATTATTGAAAACGTTGAACATTTCACAAACGATTTTAATATCCGTAATAAAAAATACAAGTTCATATAAAACTTGCCTTGAAAATATAAAAAAGCCAACTGCACACAACAAATCTGAGGAAGCAAGCATATCGCTAGTAAAATCCTTTATAGAACAATTACCAGCGGTTCCTTCACATTATTGCCAAAATAAAAGTAAAAAATTATATCTACCTCAAGAATTTCGAAACATAAAAACTGTATATCAGCATTATGTAGAACATTTGAAAACTATTAATAAAGTAAATAGTCAGTTATCGTTAAGAGTATTCCGTAATATTTTTAGAAACAGTTTCAATTTAGGCTTTCATTTACCTAAAAAAGATAAATGTATCTTATGCGAGAATTACAATAATTTAGACACAGAATCCAAAAAGCAATTGGATTCATCAGAAGAGTATCAAATGCATCTAAAGGACAAAGAGAAATCTAAGCAAATATTTTTGAAGGACCAAAAGCTATGCAAAGAGAATCCGGCTTATTTATGTACAAGTTTCGACTTGCAAAAGGTCTTAAATACTCCCTATAGAAAAAGTGTAACTTTGTTCTATTCTAGAAAATATTCATTCTACAATGAAAGTTTTTATGAGAGTAGTACAAGAGATGGGTTTTGTTTTTTATGGGGAGAAAAGGATGGTAAACGAGGGTGTAATGAAATTTGCACAACTGTTTTCCAATACCTTTAATTAGTCGATGAAAGAAAAACCCAGTCGATAGTCCATCTTTATTGTGATAGCTGCGCAGGACAGAACAAAAACAGAGCTATGCTTGCGACATTAACCTATTTTGTTGAAAATTCTAATTTTGTGACTAATATAACAATCACATACTTGTTGCCATGATGCCTGTTGATTCGATACATAGTACAATTGAATCGTTTATTCGGAATAGAACTATTTGGGCTCCAAGTGAGTGGTACACCATAATATCAAATGCAAGAACTAACCCAAGAAAATATAATTGTATTGAATTAACTAACAGTGATTTTAAAGACTGGAAGACATTTTCACAGGCGTTATTTCCAAATTCAGTGAAAATTCAATTTACAAAATTACGCTCTGTTACATTGGACAAAAATATTCCAAATACATATTACTGTTAAATATGGCTACTTTGATGAATCTGAAACCATAAATTATGATCTAAATTCAATTCCACGATCCAGACGAAACTCCGAAATAGTTTCTAAGGGACCTACTCAATTATATGATGATATATTAAACATTTCTTCTGCTAAATATAAGGATTTGAAAACGCTTTGCGATAGAAAAACTATACGCGTAAAATTCCAACACGAGTATTAAAATTTAAAATGGGATGGATCTGTTAAAGATTTGCTACCTGAAACCGACCAGGAAGATAGTATTTAGCGTTCTTTATATATTTTTATCTATCGTTATTCAAGTTTACAAGATACAAAACTTTAAATATATGAATTACATTACTTTATTTTTGTTTTATCCAATATACTATGAAATGTATACATTTATTTTTTTTAAATGAAATTTAATTTAATTTTAAGGAGTAAAGGTACGTTCAGACTAATGAAATATTTGACGAAAATATTTGTTCTGATATTTGCTTCAAACTATGTGAAACAAAAAAACATTAAGTTCAAACTAAGTTCAAATATTTGACAATTTTTGTTTGTTAAAACAGTTGGCAAATATTGTCAAATAAAATAAATTAATTCATGTTTTCCATGCGTTCAGACTAAAACAAATATTTGCATCAAATAATTATTTAATAAAAGTGTCTAAAAATAAAAATATATTTCCCAAATAGTAAAAATTACCGCAGAAGCTATTTTATTTGTTTTATTCTGTGGAACAGCATATCTTATAATGTTAGAACAGGAGAATGTTAAAGGAAAAAAACTGGAAGACAATGGGTAACGGGAACATGGCTAAAATTTGCGAAAAATTGCAAACTTGGAAACAAAGCCTAAATATATTTGAATTCGCTAAATCGGTTAAAAAACAAAATGTCGGGAAAAAAGAAAAAAAATTGCAAAAAAAGCGAAAATTCGCGAAAAATTTAGATATTTCAAACAAACCATAAAATTTATTAAAAGCGCCTAAAATTGTAAGGAATGGCAAAAATTCGATAAAAATTGCTAAATTAGCGGCAATTCGCAGAAATTTGCTAATAGCGGTATGATAGCAAATCCTAATAATTATTAAAAATCGTTAAAGCTGTAAAGATTCACAGGGAAAAATCACTTTTTCGCGAGCATGGCTAAAATTCGCGAAAAATTGCAAAATTGAAAACAAACCCTAAAATTGATTTGAACTCGGTTAAAAAAACAAATTGTCGGAAAATAACAAAAAAAAATTTTTCCAAAAATAGCGAAAATTCGCGAAAATTTTTAATATATCAAAAAAGCTATAAAATTGACTAAAAGTCCCTAAAAATATAAGAAATGACAAAAATTCGGTAAAATTGCTAAAATAGCGGAAATTTTCAAAAATTTGCTAATAGCGGCATCATAGCAAAGTTTAATAATTATTAAAAATCGTTCGAGCTGCAAAGAATCACATGAAGAAATCACTTTTATCGCGAAAATGGCTAAAATTTTTAAAAAATTGCAAACTTGGAAACAAACCTAAACCTATAATTTATTTGAAATCGCTAAATCGATTTAAAAACAAAAAAAAAAGTTGCAAAAAATATCAAAAATTCGCAAACCATTTTAATATTTCAAACAAGCCATAAAATTGATTCAAAGTCCCTAAAACTATAAGAAATGACATAATATCGACAAAAATTGCTAAATTAACGGAAATTTGCAAAAACTTGCTAATAGCGGCAAAGTCTAATAATTATTTAAAATCTTTAAAATTGTAAAGAATCCGAAAACTTACAGGAAAAATTGCTTCTATCGAGAACATGGCTTAAATTATTTGTCGTTGTTTGCTCTTACAATTTTTTTGTAATATCAAATAAATGTTTGCTCAAAAATAACTAAAATATTTGATATTTTGTGTTCACACTATGTTCACATTGGACAAATATTTGTTTGCCGGCAAATACTTTTATTTGATCAAAATCAGCTTTTATTTTATTTGACACTCAAAAATATTTTGTGTTCAGACTACGTTAATGAAATATTTGATGTTTGCCTTCAAATATTTAATCAGTCTGAACGTACCTTTACGTATTTCATAATACTTTGTGAGATAGAAATCTAATGAGTTTTGTTGCGACTGTTAAAAATCGATTGTAACTAACAGTTTGTAGTCACACTAGCACACACAAAAAAGGCAAAGAGGTGGAATTCAAAGAAGCGCTGTAAAAAAATAGCAAATTAAATAATATAAAAGGTTTTGTTTTATCTATTCTTTTCTTTAATTTTTATAATATGTACAAACAAATTAATTGATACGAATAAGTATCGTTACACTTTTTCCGATACTGAGTTGGTATCGATACTTTACGAGCGATACTATATCGAGTAAAAATATTGATACCCTGGAGGTATCACCCTACCCATTGCCACAGAGCATACAGAGATGAAAAAAGTGACAAATGAAAAATGCCCAAATCATTTGTGAGGGCAGCTTTCGAAGAAAGAGAAAGAAAACGTTTTTTGGTAGTGAAGTGGCAATGTGTAAAAACAGGCCGTCGCATTCAACACAAATTGCATGACCAAAACCAAAATGCAAAAAGGGCAGCTTTCGTAGAGACAGAAAAAAAACGAAATATTTTCTGTCTCGTGACGCCTCTGTGTGCTCTGTGCCATTGCCTTGGCAATGTAAAATTTGGCATACCTTTGGACCTTGCCAAGTAATTTCTTTACGCTCCTTTTTCCCACTGCGTCCCGCAAAACCAAACTTTTTATTTAAATGTCTTATACAAATTGTTAAAAAAAATTAAAATTTCGAAGTTAACCCCAGGTCTACACTAAAGATAAATATCTCACTCAGCAAGTTGGCAATAACGTCGGCAGAACAACAGAGCAATATTTCTTATTGCTCAGCTTATGTTAAAGGCATTGGAAAACGTATTGTTACGAAAGTTAAATTATCTAAGAATTATTTATAGTAATAGTTATAAGTTATCTTGTAAGTTTTAGTTTTATGTCATATTAGTTACTTAAAATTGTCATGTATAATTTTCAACACAACTGTTATTTTAAAATAATTCCTATATGAATCTCCCAGTCATTTCTAGAAATGGTTTTGGAACATAATAAATAGTTTTTACGGGAAGGTTCAGGAAAAATCTAGAAATAATTATGAAATATAAAAAGGGGTGACTCATGTATAGTTAGTTTAGTTTGTTTTGAGAAACGGTTCTGTTCGTAACTAATAATTGTGAACAAAATAATTAATAAAGTTTGTTAAGTAAATAAGTGTTTTTATTCGGATTTGCAATTAAAAGAACTCAAACGCGTTTATTAAAGGAAAAACGTAACAGTATTTATATTAACTCATAATTTGAAAGAAATTAACGAAGAAGGAGCAGTGTAAAAACTGATGCCATCTTGCAAAAATTATTTTTATTAATAAATATAAATTCTTTCTTTTTCGACTTTATTATTTAAATGTATATTGATTTGTTTAAGCTTAAGGTCTTTTTTGTATAAAAATATTAACTTTTATTAAAATTTTTTTTTTTATTCCAAAGATTTTGTTATTCGTGCTTAATTCCCAGTTTTTATTCTTGATAAAAACACTTGAAATTTATTGTTGATGGGATAAGCTATTCCTATGCGCATTTCACTGGTTGCTAAGGCCAGATCATAAGGAAACTTCATCCATAAAGATTTTAGAAAAACTAAAGATATTAAACCAAATAAAACTGTTAAGCGTATAAGAATCATAAGCAACAGTTCTACTTGTAACAATATCAAAGTTTAAACAAAAACATCAACAATAAACAGTGAGTTTATCTCTTCTTACATTCCCCACTACAATTGATTGGAATTCTTCCAACATTTATTGTAGTTGTAAGTAGGTTAAGAAAAAACAAAATGCTAAAAACAACTTGCAAAAGCATGTTGCCAGTTAGTTTTTTATTTGGTTTAATATCTTTACGCTGGGTCTCCACGTTGCAATATTTATTGCTAAGTACAAGCAAAAACGTCGGCAGAACAATGACAGAACAATGGAGCAATAATTGCTGAATTTATTGCTGGAGAACACTTGAAATTGCTTTGCCATAAATTTGCAATTTTCACCGCGACTAGTCGTATAAAGTTTTGTGGCTGTACATATTTATAACAAATGTTTTATGTTGTGTTTTGAAGTGGTTGGTTAATAAAATATTTAATTGTAATTGTCGTAGCTGTGTTTTGTATTACTTTTTTTGTTTATTTGCGTTAAAAAAAAGTTGAATTGTTCTATTGAAAAAATAAAATTATACAAAAAAATAAATTCGTCGTTTGCTTTTGTTGATCTTGACGTTTATTAAAAAATATAATATATAATAATATATTTATTGATTGCTTTTTTAATAAATAAACACACAAACAAAAAACAACCGTACAGAGAAATGAAATGTCAGATAAATTACAACTGATTTGACAGCATATTGCTAAGCAATAATTGCTCAAGCAATAAGAAGAGCAATCATTGCGCAATGGATTGCCACTCATGGCAATATGCGGTCTATACGTCGCAAATTTTATGGAGCAATGAAATTTGACGTTTGCCGCAATAAGTATTGCTACGTGAAGACCCGGGGTTCGTTTTTCTAAAATCTTTATGGATGAAGTTTCCTGATGATCTGGCCTAAGCAACCAGTGAAATGCGCATATAATAAATTTCAAGTGTTTTTATCAAGAATAAAAACTGGGAATTAAGCACGAATAACAAAATCTTTTGAATTAAAATTTTGTGTTCCCAAAAATTACTTTTGATAATTTTTTTTTTTTGTTAAAATAGAGAGACAGTTTGTGTTCACACCATCACACAAAGTATAAACACTCACATATGAAATAAAATGCAACCCTGATCCAATGAAAAGTATTATTGTTTAGAAATTTTTCAAAAACGATAAAGTCGTGTGGGATGTCAAACTTTTTTCATAATACTTGTCATTATCATGACACATTGCATTCACACTATCACACTTTGTCATATTAAGGGGTGATTTTTTAAGAACTATAGGAAAGTTAAAAAAAAACACATAAAATTCAGAAAAATGCATGAAATATTTATTTGAATCGATAGTACGGTCCATATAATTTAATGTTTGAAGATTATTTCATGCAAAGGTTGACCGTGACTGCGCCTGAAATGGTCCATCCGCTTTGTCCAATTTTGGCATACTCTTTCCAACATTTCGGCCGGTATCTCATGAATAAATGCTTCAATGTTGTCTTCCAATGCGTCAATTGAAGCGGGCATGTGAGTATAGACATGAGCTGTAACATAGCCCCACAAAAAATAGTCTAAAGGCGTTAAATCGCACGATCTAGGCGGCCAATTGACCGGTCCCGAAAGTGAAATAAAATGTTCACCAAACTCGCCTCTCAATAAGTCCATTGTTAAGCGTGCTGTGTGACATGTGGCACCGTCTTGTTGAAACCACATGTCATGCAAGTCAAGCTCTTGCATTTTGGGCAAAAAAAAGTTGAATATCATCTCACGGTAGCGCTCACCATTCATAGTTACGATACGATTCGCATCATCTTTGAAGAATTACGGTCCAATGATGCCACCAGCCCATAAACCGCACCAAACTGCGACTTTTTCTGGATGCATTGGTAGCTCTTGCAATGCTTCTGGCTGATCTTCACTCCAAAATCGACAATTCTGCTTATTAACGTACCCATTGAGCCAAAAATGAGCTTCGTCGCTGAACACAATTTTTCGATAAATTTGTTGATAATTTTTGATAATAAAATTCAATAATTTGCAAGCGTTGTTCGTTTGTAAGACGATTCATGGTTAAATTATAGACCAAACTGAAGATTTTTGACAGTGAAACAAAACACGAAACGTGCGTCAGCTGTTTAAAGGTACGAACTGTCAAATGTTGTATAGTAAACATGTAAACCAGTTTTTTGTCTCTATCTTTTGTCTTTTTTGTCTCTTACCCCTTTGCCTTTAGACAGTTCGTACCACATAACAACAATAAAAAGCACTGTTGTTTGTTTTATTGTACAATTGTTGTAATCTCGCGGCTACCTGCTATAAATATACGTTGAACTGGACTTTACAAGCAAAAATTTGTTCAGTAAAAATTTGCACGCTCTTTGCTGACAACTGGCAATTTACTCTCTCAGTAGATGCTCTCTTTTGCAAATTTATGTGTACGCGAACGCATTTCAGTAAAATCTATTTGTACAAATTTTTGCAAATTTTGGGGTAGCCGAACGCAGCTATTGTCAAGTAAAGTGGACTAATAATTATTGCAACATAAATCGCCGGCAATAGATATGCACAAAAAATTGCTGTCTACATTAAAGTCTGCTTTCACACGTTTCATCTTTTGATGCTCAACTCCTATGTTTTTAGGTGAGGGAAGAAATAAAAAAGGGGGTTAGTACGGAGATGCCTGTACTCGGTCAGTACGCTTTGTGTTTTTATTCGTTGGTATATGCACAACGATGGCTGCGTGTAATTTTTTCTTTTCTTTTTCTCTTTGATTTGCTGTTATTAAAATTATTGTTGTTTTGAAGCGTAAAAAGTTGAAACCCGTTGCTGCGTGTGATTATATTGGCATCTTTAAAAGGGAATTGAAAAGAAGTTGAGCATCAAAAGATGAAACGTGTAAATTCAGACAAAGATAACATAATTTTGGCATTTACAGCAATATATGTCGCAAAAGTTATCTCTGGTATAGACGGGCAGTAAAGAAATGTTATTTATGGTTAGAGAATTATTCTTTGGTTAGAAAGTTTTATTCTGTAAATTTATTTTAAAAAATTTGAACTAATTTTTTTAAAAATTTAACTCTATTTACACACAGTATTTAATCACAAGTCGTATGTTTGATTTAAAATATAAATTAAATGCTTTCCATTTAAACGATTTACGGCAATAATAAAAGTTTATTGTAACTACATATTAATTTAATAATTTTGCGTGTTTATAGAAATCAAATGAATTCTATACAAATTTATTTTATACATATATACATTTATTTAAATTTATCAAATTGGGTCAAATAACTAAACATTACAATAAAATAAATAATATTATTATAAAAAAAATATTTAAATACATATTGCAATTTATTAAACGACATTCAAGTTTATTTATTACTCACACATAAAATAAAGTGGAAAAATTTTATAAAAATTTAATGAGATAATAAAATTAATATATGTCTTTTCTAAGTAAGACAAAAATTTAGAATGAAAGTTCAATATTGTGTTTTGAAAATTTTTGCAGAAAATATTCTTTTTTGATAATATTAACTAACACCTTAAAATTTTTTTTATCAGCGAAATGTATCGTATAAAATAATATTTAAATAGCTTTTACAAAAATAATGTTAATGAGGAATTAAATATTTTCATTTATTTAATTTTTTTTTATCAATTTTTATCTTTAATTTGTGATATTTGAGAACTGATAACATTTAAATGCGAAAAAAACTGTTGTGATTTATTAACTACTGTAGATATTTACGTACGGTGACCATCCGTTCTGCATTATACAGAACAGTTCTGTATTTTAGAGCTTTGTGCTGTGTTAATTATTTTTTGCGAAAAACATTTAATTGTTCTGTATTTAGTTAAATGTTCTGTATTTGTAGAGTATTTGGTAAAATAACTTAAAGAGATACATTCCCATTTTTTCCTTTCTTTCGAAAAATTTCAAGGAATATGTAATAACCTTAAAAGGTGAAAAAAATCTTGTTTTATGCATAACTTTAAAGCACTTTAGGTTCATAAAAAAAGCTTTTCGACACTAACCACATAAAAAATTTTAACAAAATGCTGAGATTTTTAGTTTCTTAGAAAGTTTTAAACATAGTTTTGATATATGTAATACCTATTGAACATTTTGTAAATTTTTTGCAGGGTATTAACTTTAAAAATATCTCGTTTTAAGATCGGTTACGTTCTCTTTCGATTATCGATTACAAAAGTATGAACTTTTTAACTTCAAGTTCATACGATTTGGTTTTTGTAGAAATCAAACATTTTCAAATAACGCAATTTTTAAAAGTTTTAAGAAATAATTTTAAATATAAAATGGCGAAATTAAAAAAAAACTGTGGTTGACGTATCACGGCAAAACCAAAACACATTGTGTTTTGTATTTTGATTTAAATAACATGGTCCCCGTATAGACATAAGATATAACACTAAAAATTGATTTCAATTAAAAAAATTGTGAAATTAATTAAATTTGTATCAGTAAAAAAAATCAATTAAACGTTTAATTTAATTGATTTCGCGTTTAATTGCACTGATTTTATTCAAGTCGGGTTTTTTATTAAGTAAAAACTAAGTTGACCGGTTTTCGGTTTCAGTTCTTGAATACTCTAGACAAACGGTTTCCAAAAAAAATTCAAGTTCTATTTAAACCAGTGATGTCAATAGTAAAAATTTTTCCCTTTTTGTAGGATTTTTTTCGGAAAATTTCAAGCACCCTACGCTTGAAGAGCACAGATTTTTTTATTTTAAGGCAAATGTAGGGAATTTTCCAAATATGTATAAATACGTGTGAAAATACGCAAATATTCGTCTTATTTTCATTTAAAAATTAAAATTTTTCATATAAAATAGCATTTAAGTATGTACAAATGTAGTATTTTTATTTAAGCAGAAACCTTATACGATGAGTCCTAACAGCCTGGTGGCTATATTCAATAATTGACACAACCAATATTCGGGTTCTCTTATTTTAGCTATTTGCATTCGCAATCACATTCGATAAAATGTATGCGAATATAAAAAGCGAGTATTTAATGAATGAAATTTCTACCTAGAAATTAATTTTGCACCGAGAAAAAAAGAATCCTCTTAACTAAGAGGGATTAAAAAATAGAATTTCGAATTTTTAAAAAATGCTTCATAAAAACTTTTAAGGATATGGAAGGATATATTTTTAAAAGGAAATATTCTTTATATTTTTGTTGAAGGGTACTGAAGTAAATATTTTTTTTTAAATTCTACAGAGCCTTCCCCCTTATTTGGTACCGAGTTTGCTAAAAATTATTAGATACTTATATTAAAAAAAATTATTTAAAAAAGTATTCTTGAAAATGTTAAATTCTTTAAAAATGACAAAAGATGAGGAAATGAAAAATAAAATACGAAGTTTGACTATGTTTTGTCTCTAGATTAATGGATATAAAGAGCGTTCTGCCAAAAAGAAAAAAAAAAATTTTGTCACACAGTCTTATTTTTGAAATTGAATTTTTACATGTGCGTACATCTATGGCATTTTCATATTTATTTAGCTTTTTTTTTTTGTTAATAAATGCTTTCATTATAATATTTACAAAATGTTAACAAAATAGGCATTTGTTTGCCTGCTTCTACAAACAATAAATTTTTAACATAGGGAACATTTTTTTGGTTGTAGGAAAAAGGGGTTTTTTAGACACGTAGGGATTTTTTGAAATTTCTACTGGCATCACTGACTTAAGCCATTAACAACGGTATGATAATATTTCAATACAACTTATAGGCTTTTTGCACTTGCTACATCTTACATCTTTCATCTTATCGCATCGTAAGAATTGTACAGGGCTAAAAATCAACACCTTTAACTAATCACTAGAAAAAAACAAATAATTTGTTAAAAAGTAAATACCTTCACTAGGAAATAATACAAAGAACAGTACCAATGTTCTGTAACTGTAGTGAGAACTTCTCACATCGAAAAAATGTGACCCAAAATATTCCATCGTTTCTCGAAAAGTGAGAAGAGTTTGTCTGTAACTCATGTCGAAAACTATCTTTTAGATATGAGCGCTAAATTGTCAACACTATTTAGGCTGATTAAGCTGGCAACTCTTTTTATATTTTATGTATACTTTTTATAAACTTTTGCTTAAAACAACTTTTATTGTATATTTTGTAACACGTGAAGATTTAATTAATTAATGAAAAATTTACTCGTTTTATTTAATGAGGATAAATAAATACAAATTAAACCCGTGCAACATCAATATTTAAAACTATCAAAAGAGATTAAGTCGTTACTTTATAAATGTCATAACATTGCACTCGAAGACAATGTGCCATTGCAGATGTTGACAAAAATTTACCAAAATTGAAAGATTTTCAACGACGGTGGCGAAAATACAACCGTCGGCTATACCAAATAATGTAAAGTGCGATTTAAATGTTTGTCGTTTGCGAACGAGCTTTGAAAACAAACATTCGTATATTTTATAAAAATGTTAAAAGCAAAATAATTAAACAATGAAAAAATCTGCCAAGAACAAAATACACTCTTCCGTGTTATAAATCTTTCCATTTTGCATTTTTTAATAAATTTTTTAATGATACAATTTTTTCTCACCCCGTTTTTATTTGTGAGTTTATTTGACAGTTTAAAGCGGGAACTTTCGCACAAAAAATTTACAGACACACTTTTTCTTTAAATTGACAAGTAATTTCCTTACGTGACAGCTATTACTCGTCAAAAATGTTACAGATGCAGTTAAGTGAAAAAAACAGTTGTTTTTTTCATTTTATGTTTCATTTCTCACATTTCAATCAAAAAGTTTCTCGATGCGTGAGTTACAGGACATGTGCATAGGACAGCAATATCATGTATTTAGTTTTTATTCGTTCATACGCGTAAAAACAAACATTTTTATGGTGAAAGATGATAGATGTTGCAAATGTAAACAAGTTTTTTCCATTTTCAACATCTTCTACGCTTTGCTCTAATATGTGCTCAAATTAGCGTCGTAATATACAAGAAAGCTGGTATTTTAAGGCATGGCAAAAACATTTTTGAAAACGCCTTTTAATTATTTTTCATTTTAGATGGTGACTAATATTTTTTTTGTGTTACGGCATTTTTGAAATTTTTAAATATTAACGCCCAATTTCACAAAGTTCAGTTAAAACTAACTACATATTACTTTAACTTCCAGTTTGCCATACGTTTTGACATTTAAAACTGATAGTTAATTATAACTGAACTTGGTGAAATTGGCTGTTCAACTAACTATTACTTTAACTGTCAGTTAACAGTATGCTTTGACCGTTAAGTTACCCACAAACTAGTCAACATTTGTCGAAACATGAGCATGTTTCACTAAATGTAATGTTTCTGGTTGAATTCGTGTTACCTTTTTGGTTTCTGAAATATCAAACTTTTTTGATATTTTATGTTTCCAAACACAATGTATCATCGTGTGTGGCGATTTTGACTGTTTTTTCTTTCCAATTTTGTTGAGAGCAGTTGTTGAGTGAGGTCCTTCTGCAACTCTCGGAGAAAAACATGAAGAATGAAATTGGAAAATGGCAAGAATAGAACATTATGAGAATTGGCAAACAATTATAATTGAATATAAATTTATGGAACATCAACCCCCAATTTCACCAAGTTCAGTTATTATTAACTATCAGTTATAGCTGTCAAAACATATTGTTAACTGGAAGTTAAAGTAATAGTTGGTTTTAACTGAACTTGGTGAAATTGGGGGTAAATGTGATATGTAGGTATAAAAACATGAAAAATAAATGTTTTTTGTTTTGTTTTATTCTAGTATAGTAGAATCGCGAAAATGTTAATCTCGCGGTTCAGTTAACCAAATTTCGGCGTCCATATGCAGCTCTTAAAAGTTTACTCTCAGTTAACTTTTCTAAGCGTATGCATATTACGTTCACTTAATTATCAATTTGGCCACATTTAAAAAACTCTCAATGACAACAGTAAACTCTAATTAAGTATGATGTTATTCACCTTATTTCTTAACTGTGTTGAGCTGCAAAAACCTATGATCATCTTCATGGGCAAACTTCAGATTTAGACAGTCTCGAGAAGCCGTGTATTGTTAAATAAAAATGATCAAAAAGCAGCAAAAAACACCATAAATTACAATACGAATTAAATACTAGGTGGCCTCGTTAGCCTACGTCATCATTAGCTGTGCGAAGGTGAATTGGCAATTCAAGCCCGAAGTGTAAATATTGTTTATTTTTTCATGTTGGCTTTCGTTAAAACTCTTGAAGTTGAAAAATTGTGCAACTAAAAAAATAATAAAACAAAATTTAGCAAACAAAAAGGTCTTCTGATCAATCGAACGTGTCGCACTTTTTTTTAGATGTTTTTGACAGATTGGTAAAGATGTACCTGGCGAATTGCGTATTTTTTGTTGTTGTGACCACGAAATAAGCTAATCTTGAACCAAGTTTGTATAAATTTTACTTAAAGGAATGAAAATGTCAGTAATAGATCGCTGGCAAATTTTAAGAAAAGGCACGGAATTCCATATCTGAAAATTTGTGAAGATTTCCTTTCAAGAGATACTTCGTATATAGCACCTTTGATTTATTATACATTGGTGATTCTATACATATAAATAAGAACTTAAGCTAAAGTTCTAGGTAACTGTGAATTTTAAAACAGCTGTAATGATAAAAACTAAGTCATTTATAGAAATTAAGTGTGTTATTTTCAATATATCTATGTCTATTATTGGTTTTATTTTCAAATTTGAAACCGCTCAGAAAAGTTAATATTTTAAAAAAGTAAATTACTGTATATTCAAAAAACACGCAATACTGATGTTTCGTCTGTGGTAAAACCTGAAACATAATTTAGTATTACATGTTTCGACAAATGTTGGCTGGCCTGTGGGTTGTGGGTACCTTTATATCTAAAAATTAATTAAAACTGAACTTGGTGAAATTGGCCGTTAAAGTAAAATATTTAGTTCTTAATTATTTATATGATTGGCCGTTAAAGTAAAATATTTAGTTCTTAATTATTTTTATGATTGAATTTAATTTGATTGATGAAATGAATTTGCAATATTTGTCATTATGTACATAGATATAATTTCAACAATAAATCCTGGTAGACTTTTGAAAATCTAATTTACAAAGGTTCATTAGTAATAACGGAAAAGTTTATTAATAAAGCAGGTGCAAAAGTTAAATGATTCTTTATTTCAAAGCAAATCAAGAGTGTTTCTATGTTAAAAAATGTGTTCTTATCGTATGTCTACTTAGATAGCTGGGGTTTTTGTATTTTGAATAAAATTACGAGTATAAAAATTTATGGAAACTATACATTATGCATTAACAAAAATTAAAACTTCAACTCACAACTAAAAAAAATTTTTTTTCAACCTTTATAAACTTATTCTAAATTTATCTGAACTATATTATCATAATAGTAATGACATTCTGATAGTATAACAGGCTTTAAATCTTGTAGATGTTTCCTTTTACTATGCTGATTTGGATGTTGGCAATTATGTAAAGGTCTTGCCTCAGTGTATCTTTTGGAATTTTTAATTCGATTGGGTAAGTTCTTGTACTGTGCATCAAAATTTACTTTACATTTAACATCACCATTTGGTATATACCTTAGAGTGGGGTTTGTACGAATATTATAATATATTCGTATTCGCGATTAATCGCACCGTTTAATCGTAATCGCGTGAAATCTACTATTTCCGCAAAAGCTCTTATACAGGGTGGGCCATAAGTCACTGAACATTGTAGTTTTAATATGTTTTTTATTTTGTTATTTTTCAGTATTAGAATCAACGTTTAGAAGATTCAGAAGCCATGTATACGATTGGAAATATGCAAAAATTGTTGAGATTTATTTCGCTAGTTAAACATACGACTATTGAGAAAGAATTATTTTTAAGAATTCTCAAATTTTGCATAGATGATAGTAGATATTTTCAATATAGTAACAAAATATATTCTCAACAAAAAGGATTACCTATGGGTTCTCCAGCTTCTCCAGTTGTAGCAGATATAGTTATGGAGGAGCTACTTGATACTTGTATTAGAGGATTAACTATTAAACCAAAAATTATAACAAAATATGTAGATGACCTATTTTGTATTATTTCAGAATGTGAAATGAAAAACATGTTAAACATATTTAACTCCTTTTACCAGGATATTAAATTTACAATTGAAAAGGAATGTGATCTAAAACTTCCATATTTAGACACATTAATTATAAGAAAGGGGAATAAGTTATTAGTAGATTGGTACCAGAAACCAATTTCTTCGGGAAGAATTATTAATTATTATTCCAAACATTCGAGAAGAATTATTATGAATACTGCCAAAAATCTTATAGATAAAGTTTTAAATATAAGCGATATAGTTTTTCATAGAAGAAACAAAATAAAAATTAAAAATATTTAAGAGGATAATAATTTCCCAGGAGAATTGATCTGTAAATTGATTGGACAGTACAAAGGACATAGGGAAGGTTGTAGGAGTACGGTTACTGAACCTAAGATTTATAAGTCTTTAACTTATGTACCAGTAATTTCTGAACGACTGGAAAATTCTAATATTTATGACATCAATAATTATAGGATGGCTCATAAGACATATAATACATTAGATAGATTATTTAGTAAAATGAAAGATAGAACAGAGAAATTAGATAGATTTAATATTATTTACAAAATTCCTTGCAAGGGTAAGGATAATGAAATATATAGTAAGGTATATATAGGTACTACGAAAAACAAATTAAAAACTAGACTAGCAGGACATAGATCTGATCAAAAATACAAAAATACATTTTCCCAAAAAACTGCATTGTCTACACATTGTGCCAATTTTAATCATACACCGAAAATACAACAGTTTTAAATACAGAAACAAACTACAAACGTCGCTTTATGCTAGAAATGCTACAAATAATCAACACACCAATAGAACGAAGAATTAATTTTAAAACCGATACAGACAATATGTGCGTTCGTTTACTTTTCCAGCAAAATCCCAGTAAAATCCAGTAGGTGAGTAATATGAAAATTTTACAAATTTATGTGTACGCGAACGCATTTCAGTAAAATCCAGAACAAATTTGTACAAATTTTGGGGTAAACGAACGCAGCTAATGTAGCTCAAAATTACAGACATTTAATTTATAAGAATAAGATAGGAAATTGAATAAGTTTCAAAAATGTAATAGAATAATTTTGTTTCCTGTGTATTATTTTTTCATGTTGACAATTATTGTTGTTTAATTTAAATTTTGTTTTTTTTTTTAAAAATTTGTTTGAAATTTATAAACCGAAGATCCCTGAAGAAGCTGACCATTGTGGCAGCGAAATATTATATAAACTTTAAATAAATATTTTTTTGCATAACCTGACCTTGAGCTTGATTTAAAAATAAGAAGAAATTAATTTCAAATATTATTAATTACGAAATGCGTTATTTTGCAACATAAAAACATTACTCTTCTTAAGTTTTGTTAATTTTAACTTGAATTCAAATCTAATATGCGTATCAATATCGCCGATCTGTTTGAATATCGGTATCGTATCGGCAAAAAGGCTTATCGTTACTCCCTAAATTAAATTATTCTATGACCAAGGCGAATTCATTACAGGTAGTCTTGAAAGCCCTGCTGATAACTTTTTTTAGCTTTATCCATTGTTGGATGTCAAAATTTTGTTTATTATCTTTGTTTCTGTTTTGTTTTATTTCTGTTTTTGACATTGTACAATGATTTTACAAAAACAAATTGCTTGTGGTTTTTGTACGAGTTATACTTGTTGTAGTACCGAGATTACCTGTAATGAATTCGCCTTAAATAGGACGAAGGTTAGTTATTGTACATCATAATTTTTCTAGCATTTAATCAATAAACATAACATAAAAAACTAATTTAGATTTTTTAGTTGAACTGTTTATTTTTAATTTTTTGATATTCTTTAATTAGTTCGAAATTTGCTGTATTAATCATTTTTAAATTTCAAATTACATGTTGCCTCCTTTCCTCTGTTTTTTTCGTATTCTTTCTGTCAAGACTTTGTTTTGAACACCTGAATACATTTGTTTATTATATTTTTCTTTTGTCCACTTTCGTCGTCATTTTATTTGTAGAAATTAAAGAACAAATGTAAACATAAGATATAGCTTGTGCCATAGCTATTTTTAAGAACAACTTTGATTTTTTTAGTTGAACTGTTAATTTTGAATTTTTTTTTAATTTTCTTTAATTAGGCTCGAGTTCATCAAATTTAATTTTCATTAAATTATTTCCACTGAGGAAGGAATTTTACAACTTGGAATATTTATTAAAATTTATTGATAATTTTTCCTAGGCTGAGCAGGGATTTGAACCCGGGATGATTTTTACATGTTTCAAGAATCACCACATTCTATCTTTAGAAAATCTTTGAGTAGTGGTGAGTGGTTAGAACTTCTGGATCTAAAAAATATATTAAAAAACTTTTGCAAAATAAAGCTAATGTTGTTAAGTGTCTTTAAGTACTGAATTTTTTTTGAGATTTGTGTATTACCAAGAGACATACATAAATAAAATAAAAACATATATGCTGCATGATATGTTTAGAGTTAATAAATATAATTTTTTTATACTCTTCACCGAAGGTAAAACGGGTAAGTTCGTTTTTTAATTAAAGAAAATTTTACATCGGCTTCAGCCAGCTTTAAGCAGCCGCCGACTATTTTTCTTCCAGTCGCTGCCGCCGACAATAATATATCGTCATGAACCTCTGCACATGACCACTAGGGCCTGCATAAAATATACATATGTACATACTTACATATGTGGCTACATGCAGTATGTCAAGAAAATAATAAAAAAAGTTTGGTTTTTCTTTTCATCGTTAAAAAACATCTGTTTAATTTTTACTAATTCTTTTAAGTCGAATTTTATTGTCAAGAAATTGTTTTTACATAGGAACTATTATTATACGAAAAAAGAGGTGGATCTTTAATTGCAGGATGATCAATGTTTTGTGTTGTTGTTGTTATTGGTACAGCGAGACCTGAAGAACAGTACAACAGCCATGCACTTACCAAAAGCCTTAAGGCCCAACTATAATATGCTTAAGTTGGCTCAAGCAATTGTGCGAATACATAAGATTAATATTTGTAGAACCATATTGGACTTAAGAAAACTTTTTGTTGAATTTTATGAAACTGTCATTTGCTTAAGCAAAGTACGAAACAGGTCGCACTTTCCGTACGGATTCAAATATTTTTTTATTTTATTTTTGTTTTTTTAAATGCTTTTGAGAGACTTTTTGTTAATTTTTGACAGTAGCTTAAGGAAGCTAATGCATATTATAGTTGGGCCTTAAGTCTGTGGTCGTTATCATGATAATTCGGCCTTCAATCAGAATAAAACCCAAATCTATAAACGAAAGCAACAAATCAAATACAATAACAGACTTCAGTGCGAATGGTCTTGCAAAATAGAAAATGCTAAATTTCGTAGCTTTTTTATAAAATTTAACGGAAGCTCTGTGTAATTTGTTGTTGAATTTAACAAAACAGCTATGATATTTGGCATTTGCTCTTTTGCAAGAGCATTTGTACCAAACACTGAACTCCGCTAATGTTGTGTTTTCGGTGTTTTACTTGTTGTAGTTTGCCACAACCGTTTACATGAATTAGCATTGGTTGAAATTGTATTTTGACTTTCTAATGCTTTTAAAGGTTTTCTCCATACTCTATGAGGCCCATCATAAAATAAAGCCATTATTTTGGTCTCGTCGCAAAATACAACGTCATTCCAGTTGTCAGATTTGAAAATATTCATTATAGAAAAAGACAATTGTCTTTCTATTTGTTGCATTTGTAAGCAGTGTTTTTTCGGTCTATTCTGGATCGTTCTTTTTTTAAAAACATTCCCTATCGTTTTGTTATAGACTGTCTTGCTATATTCTTCTTTAAGTTCATATGCAAGCGTCCGAATATACATATACCAAAGGGCCTACCTTTCTTCTTAAAATACCTTCAGCCGTATTGATAACAAAAAGTTATCCACAGTTTGTACACTACGAGCTGCTTAGCAGCAGTGTAAAAAAACTGCAGTCAAAATAAGCAAATTGCTTTTTCTTCGACTTTTTCATTTTTCATAGAACGAAAATAAACTGTTGCTTTTACTTGTGATTTATTAAATGTAAACAGTCGAAGTCAGAGTAAATTCAAAAAACGAAAAGTTGTACACGACAAAGAATTTCGGCAGACGACATGTTCGGAAGTTTTTAATTTGACTGACGGAAACTGTGTTTTTTATTCATTTTTATTTTTTTTTTCATTAAAAACCTTTTAGTTTGCGGAAAAATTTCTTACCATCTCTAAACATTAATGCAATTTCATACTTGAGCTATTTTTTGTTTTAAATAAACAAATTATTAATTTTTCTAAAACAAAAATATAATTAAAAATTTTCAAAACTTGATCGCGGTTGGTGCGTGAACTTTTTTGAGCTTAGCGAAAAAATAAATATACGTTCTCTTATAGTTTTTTATGCTCTATCGGACTGTGCTATGCCAATTTTGATATTTAAAAAAACTGTTAAAAAGTTATGTCCCTAATGTAGGTACATAGGTTTGAAAAAATCATAAAAACATTTTCTTGCCTACTAAATTTTGGTACTTATTTCTTTTGTTTTTTTTAAATTTTTTTTATTGTTACTCTTGACTTTCTACCTCTCTTGCTGTAATTTGTAAAGTAATATACTTATATGTACATACATACATAAAATTAATTAAACAACAAAAGAAATAGTCTTTTTTATTATTATAGCAAAAAAAAAAAAAATTAAAAATAAATTTCACCATGTCAAAATATTTTCTTTGCATACTGTATGTACATACATACATATCGTTCGCTAAAATGCAAAAAGGCGCAACTAACAAAAATATAAGAAAAAAACTTTATAAAATGAAAACTATAAATATGTAAGAAAAATATACATTGATAAGTCGTCCATAGAATTCTTCAAACAATTTTCAAGGAAAACAATTTCATTATACCTATTTTGTAAGAAAAAAAAAAATTGTAATTATGTACGTGGTTTTGTGTTTATAAAAAAACACACTTGTAAAGTTACGTCCATTTGTTTTTTGTTAATAAAAGCATTGTGTAAAATTTTCTCAAGACATGTACAGGGGTGTGCTGGAAATCGCAAACGCAAGAATTTTAAAAGTCGTTTTTTAGTAAGATTTCTGTAATAAAAGATTTTTATGACAAATATTATACAAACATTTCTCTATTAAACAGAATTTTATAATAAAAATTATAAAAATTAGATTAAAAGTGAATTAAAGGCTAGTTTTTACTATCTCACAAGCCTTACGTATTCCATAATACATTGTGAGACAGAAATCTAATGAGTTTTGTTGCGACTGTCAAAAAATCTAATTTAACATGACAGTTTGTGTTCACACCATCACACAAAGTAGAAACACTTACACATGAAATAAAATGCAACCCTGATCCAATGAAAAGTATTATTGTTTAGAAATTTTGAAAAAAACGATGAAGTCGTGTGGGATGTCAAACTTTTTTCATAATACTTTTTATTTTCGTGACACATTGCATTCACACTATCACACTTTGTCATATTACTTAAGTTTTTGACATGTATTAATACAAAGTATAATAGTGTAATCTAGCCTTAAATAAAAACAGCCTCCAAATTCTTGCGTTTTGCGTTTGCGATTTCCAGTAGTTTAATGGCCTTCATAATAATCATTCAAAAACTCGATTTTGAATTTTTTGTTAGTACGCATTTTAGCATTTTAGCTAACGATACGCAGGTATTTTATTGAAAAAAATGGTTTAACAAATTTTAAAAGTATCTAGGTACCTAAGTACATATTTTAAAATATTTGCAACGTATTTATGTGTGTATTAAAAAATATAATTTTTTTATTAACTAAAAAAAGAAAAGAAACAAGAAAATTACTTCATACTACAAGTGAGTGGCGAGGAGGTCAGATAAATGAATCATCAACTAGACTTAGAGACGAGTTTTGTTTTTATTTGTTTTGTTGTTACGAGTGTTTATTTAAACAAGCTGAAGCGATGGTTCATAGGTAATTTAGAAAATAAAAAAATAAACAACAAACTGTAATAATATGTGAAATATGAAACTTAAGATTTGAAAAAATAATAATAAACAAAGTTTAGTAAAAATAGGGGTTAATAAAAAAGGAAATTGTTAAAAGAGGGGGAACGCAGAGATTGTTTTTCAAAAAGAGAAGTATTACAAATGTTAACTGGTTTTTTGTTTCTGAAAAGTCAATGATTGCAAAACAACAACAACAACGGCTGCTTGCCGACAAGAGGGTAATAATTGCAAAAATAAAACAAACTACAAAAACAAATACGTTAAAATCTATCTACATATCTATCACCGCCGCCTTACTGCCTGAAACTATGTAACTACTTCTGTTAATAGTTCTGATTTTTTTTATAGTAGAAACCAAGAATTGAAGCAGTAACCATAAAACTACCGTCATCATCATCATAAAAGAAATAGAGAAAACGTATAAATTGTACTCTGTGGTATAAATAAGGAAGTGGAAAATCAATTGATATATTATTTTGTATTTTCTTTGTTTGCATTTTATAAAGTCACAAATTAATTGCACTCACACACACACGTTCACTCTAAATAGATTTTTTTTAAACTTCTTTAATAAACCACAAATATCGATATTAAATTACTATTTTTTAATCATCGGCAAGAAGTTCTTAAAAGGCAACTTTATTTGTAAAAAGGGGGCGAAAAACGCCACGCATTTAAAAATTTATCTTGTTTTACGTTTTATACTAAAATTTATTGAATTTTTTTCTGCAAATCACTCGTTTTCTACGTTTTTAACATTCGATTTTTAATTTTTTTTACACATTTGTTTTTAATGCTAGGTATGTTTTACCTTCTTTTTTCTTAAACACTTTGTTGATATAAAAATTTGTTATTATTTATTTGTTTTTACTGTGTTGGTTTTATTATATTTTAGATTTTATTAGCGTGCTAACATTTTTCTGACTATTGTTTGTGTTAAAACAGTAAAAAATAATAATGATTTTGTAAAACATATGTCTCAAGACGTTTTTAATTAGTTGCCACAGTTGCAAAATATAGTATGAATTAATTGTGTCACTTCATAAGTAGTAAATAAACACATCTGGCCACTTTTGCACAAATAAATTAACCACTTAATTGCTTTTTATAGTTAGCAAAGCGAATTTAAATATCCGGTGGCGGCAATAAATACAACAAGTAAAAGTTGGTCGATTCGTCAAAAACACAAGCAACTTTTAACACATCTCTCTCTAACTTGGAGGCCACACGATTAAGTTCAATTTGTGCCGGTAAAGTCTAGCTTTTCGGAGAGAAAGGAAAAGAGAATGCCATTTCCTTTCCCCTCTCTCCTAAAAACTTAAGACTTGACCAGTCAAACTTGACGTGTGTGAACCGGGACTTTGAAATACAATCTCACTTCTTTTAAATAACTTACTAACACTTTTTAAATTGACCACGAGACTGCTTTCAATTTTACCTTTCCATTTGCTTGGCAATTTTATGTTCAATTTAACAGCTGATCACAAATAAATTTTTGTGTTCCTTTCTAAAGCGGCCATACACTTGCAATATTATTGTATATGCTATTCGCCATATTATTTCCACTCTGTCCTATATTATGCAATAAGCCGCACAATGGTATGCAGCCTATGCTGTCAATTCAAACGAGTTTTGACAAGTTTTGTGTGACCAACTTGACAGTGATTTATTGAACGTTTGGCTGCAGGGTTAGTAAGTCTGAATTTACACGTTTCATCTTTTGATGCTCAACTTCTTTTCAATTCCCTTTTAAAGATGCCAATATAATCACACGCAGCAACGGGTTTCAACTTTTTACGGTTCAAAACAACAATAATTTTAATAACAGCAAATCAAAGAGAAAAAGAAAAGAAAAAATTACACGCAGCCATCGTTGTGCATATACCAACGAATAAAAACACAAAGCGTACTGACCGAGTACAGGCATCTCCGTACTAACCCCCTTTTTTCTTTCTTCCCTCACCTAAAAACATAGGAGTTGAGCATCAAAAGATGAAACGTGTGAAAGCAGACTAACATATCGTCTAGATAAGCCATCGCTTTGTTACATAGCGTCTTCAACTGACAATTTTTTGTCATACCAAACGTCAAAGTCTATATAAAAAAAACTCGAAAATTTTTGTCAGCGTTTTTTTAACATGAAGTTTGACGTTTGGTATGACAAAAAATTGTCAGGTAAAGACGCTATGTTAAAACAACAAACAATTTCTTGTGCACACAACAGTGTTACCACTAGCAAAATTCAAAATTACACTTGAGATGAAGCAAAATTAACCGAGCTTCATAATGTAACACCTGATGTCAAATTAATATTTTTTTTTTTTTATAAAAAAGACTTTTTCAAAATAGAAAAACACAAAGAATTCATTTAAAGGAGTTATATTGTTTAGAGTTGTTAGTAACTTATAATAAAATGCCAAATATAACATTAAAATCCTGATTTTAAATAATAACAAATAAAATGAAAATAATTAGTTTTAGTTCCACATTTGGTTGCATTTATCTAGGGAATGTTCAAAGTGTCCATTGCCCTACATTTGTGTGGCCACTTTAGTGAACAAAATTACTTTTCTGGCTTCTGACGACAGTCTGGTTCTCAACTGAAGCATTTGAAAATTGCAAACTAAAATAAAAATTTTTACTTTATGTCATATTGGAAATATATTTTCCCCCGGGTTATTTTAATTTAATTTATTGATATTAATTTACTTCGGGTTCTAAATCAATATGAAGCTTGTATTTATCGAAATCTTAGAGTCGCCATTACCAAGGTCTTGAAAATCCAAATGAATGACGAAAAACACATCTTAAAAAGAAACAGTGACTTTGGTTGAGAGGACTGTGAATTTTCTGGATTAAAATACATCAAAAATCCCTAAATCTTGAAGCTAAGAAAGTCCAAAATGTTGTAAATATCATGACTAAATTTAATCTTTGTATTTTTTGTGTTAGAATAAAAGATTGCACCTAATCTATTCCCAAAAGAAATTACGCCTTAACCACGACAGTAAAATTAACATCTGATACTGGTAATTACCCACGAAGCGGCAGCACTGGCACACTAGCAGCCATACCATAAATAAGAGCGCAAAGCGTTTTGTAGCTGTTCAAAATTCTCATGTAATTTCGAATTGTAAAAGGGGTCCACTTTCCGCTAAATCTAGCGTTTTTGAAATGTCAATCGCGGCAAAAAATACGTTTTAGCGGTAAGCGGAAAATCTAGCGATTTTCAAATATCTCTCAGCGGCTCATTTCCGCTACAAAAACATATCTCAATATTTAAATTTAAAAATTTTATACTTTTTCTTATTACGAATTTTTGTTTTTCTGGTTAAAAACTATTTGTTAATGTTCACGGTTTTACTTATTTTTGTAGTTTTAGTAAACTAAGGATTGTATTTGACATTTTTTATTCGATTTTCAGATCTTACAATGTTGTCTTTTTCTGCCAAATGAAAATAGCGTACAATGTTCACACAGTTGCAAGACATTTTTAGTCAATTTTAATGACAACATTGTATGATCTGACCACCGTCGTCTGTACGAAGCTTTAATATTTTGTTAGGGCTGTATGTGACAGTTCACAACTTTAAGCTCGTTAAAAAAATTTGAAACAAAGGGTAAGGTATTGATCTAAATTGCCTCGCTAAATGCCAAGCAATATAATTCACTTACTTTCATCTAACTAATTTTATGTAATTGCTTAAAACGGCAAATAATTGCCAAAAATAGCGTAAATGTTATAAGCTTTTTTGCGTTCCTTTAATTTTGTCATTCTGTGTGAAACTGTTTTAATATTCATCTAAGACCCCAAAAAAAAATATATATATATATATATTTTCTAGGTCATTGAGTAATTCTAAGTCCATTTAGCCATGCCCGTTTGTTTATTAGTCTACTGAAATCACGCTCACTTTCAAACGACTCAAAAGAAAAGATAAATATTTATATCAAATTGTTTCTAGTTTCCCTAAGTCCCAATTCACATTATACGATTTTTGTCGTTGCGATTATTGTCGTTTCCTCTTTGAAGTCGGTCTCATATTTACATTGTACGATTTTTGTCGTAACAACATTAATACATTTTTCGTCAAATGAGAAAAAATTGAGAGAACGAATGAATGAACAAAACGAATCGAAGAGTACACTCGCTTCTGTACCCCTTATAATTCCTCTCACCCCTCTTGCCTATAAAGGAAGAATCGCAACGACAAAAATCGTATAATGTGAATTGGCACTAAGCAGTTTGGGATTGAAATCCAGCAGAGCTGGTTTAGTAGGAAAAGAGTTATGAATTAAAATGTGGAACAACCACCCTAAAAAATTTATCATTTTGTTACAAAAACTAGCATAACAATTTGCGGAATGCACATATTGATATAAGATTTTGCACTTATTCGTTCTATGTTATTGGAAATCATACTTATAAACTTTTAGTACGCCTAAAATCGCAACAAATAATGCTATTTTAATACATTTTGTTCTGTCAGTTTTATATGACTAGAAATTACACTGGCAACTTTCGTGCAGATCGGTCCACAATTTACCATTGGCCCCATATAAAACCTGCTCTCGAAAAAAACTTTAGTACGCGTAAAACCGTAACACTCTCAATCTGTGTTCTTTTATAATAAAATTTGGTCAGACATAGTTTAATAAGACTAGGTCCCTTATAAAGACCACTCCGGAAATATTCTAACTGTAGGTGGAGGGTATCAAAGATTCCGCACAGTATGTAACGTATTAGAGAGTCATATACCTTTGAATAAGCAGTATATAACTAGATTTATATAAAACTTTTAAAAATGTTTAGGTTTTAGCGGTATTTTCAAAACGAATACCGCTAAATTAAATATTTAGCGGTTTCTAGCGGTTTGAAGTTCGGTTTGGCGTGAAATGTTCCAAAAAAGCGGGCAACAGTCTAAAAGGTAGTTGAAAAAAAAAAACAAAACATGCAAACAAATAAAGGAGAAATAAATAAGCAAGAAAAAAACATATTTGTTATTAGAGTCCATTTTTTCAAATTTAATATTTTTAATATTTTTTGTTTTTATATTACAGCAAATTTAAGCAGGTGACATTTTCGCGTCATCTGTGTTTTGTTTATTTAATTGTGTGTATGCTGAACGTCAAGCTTTGCTTACATTTAGTCAAAAAATTAGTTAAAATTCAATAAAAATCTAAATTCATACTTGAAAAAAAATCTATTTAAAATTTTTTAAAACAGAAAAAGTGAATATAAAATACATACAAACACAAGGATTTAAAAAATGCGTAAATGCATAAGTGGAGCCACAATAAATTTGCAATACAGGAAAAAGATTTACCTTCTTAACGCTGGGTCTCCACGTTGCAATATTTATTGCTAAGTACAAGCAAAAACGTCGGCAGAACAATGGAGCCATAATTGCTGAATTTATTGCTGGAGAACACTTGAAATTGCTTTGCCATAAATTTGCAATTTTCACCGCGAGTAGTCGTATAAAGTTTTGTGGCTGTACATATTTATAGCAAATGTTTTATGTTGTGTTTTGAAGTGGTTTTTTAAATTAATAAAATAATTAATTGTAATTGTCGTAGCTGTGTTTTGTATTACTTTTTTTGTTTATTTGCGTTAAAAAAAAGTTGAATTGTTCTATTTAAAAAATAAAAATATACAAAAGAATAAATTCGTCGTTTGCTTTTGTTGATCTTGACGTTTATTAAAAAATATAATATATAATAATATATTTATTGATTGCTTTTTTAATAAATAAACACACAAACAAAAAACAATCGTACAGAGAAATGAAATGTCAGATAAATTACAAGTGATTTGACAGCATATTGCTAAGCAATAATTGCTCAAGCAATAATTGCTCAAGCAATAAGAAGAGCAATCATTGCGCAATAGATTGCCACTCATGGCAATATGCGGTCTATACGTCGCAAATTTAATGGAGCAATTAAATTTGACGTTTGCCGCAATAAATATTGCTACGTGGATACCCGGGGTAAGCAATTGTGTATATTTTACATATAAACAAAAAAACAACAAACAATTTTAACATTCACACTAACTTTTTACAAAAACAAAATATGTACATAGTATATTATCTCATTATGCGGTCACCTGTATAAATTCGACTTGGTTAGAAATCACATAACAAATATGCACATATCGCTCATTTGCTGCAAGACCGGCATAAATAAAAAACACAATTTTGGAGTTAGTGATGCAGAATTGTTCGCTATGTTTTTCTTTATATTGTGTATAAAATTCATCTTTATATCTTTTATACTTTCCCCATTTGAATGTATCGTAATTTTTCTAAGTGATTAGAGCAAATCAAAAACTTTAAACGCGTTTATTTCGAAATAGATTTTTTTGAGTTGTGCCGGACTTGCGGCAAATGAGCGATATGTATATCATAAATATAAATATTGATGTTTAGAAATCAGGGATGCTATATTTATTTTTTGAACAAATCGTTTCGCTTTTCGCCCTTACTGAGTGGTGCATGGCTGTAATAAGTGAAGTAATTCGCCTTGGTTGAAGCGGCAAACACTGCTGCAGGCTGGTCTCCCCGGATTTTTTTTTGGTTAATTTTGTTCTTCGGAGGTTCATGTCAGTAGGAGTCGGCAAACAAAAATTTTATGCAACAAAACAATGTTTATATTTAAAAAAAAAATTTAACAAAATATGTTTGTGAGAAAACAAAAAATTTTAAGAGGGATTTTTTCCCAAAAGCGGTATATGGTGTGGAGATTTTTTCCTTTATGTGGTGAATAAAAATGTATGTTCCATAAAAAACCGTTATTCCAAGGCGAATTCGTGTATCCGGTGGTTGCAAAATAAATATATAGTAGTAGTAGTAGTAGTAGTAAAACATGGCTGTCATGAGTACTATTCACAATAGTAAGTGAATTGTTAGTGAAGTCACAAACCAAAATAAGCTATTGTGCGCCCTTTTAAATTATTACTGCCGTATTTATAACAAAAAGTTAGCCACAGTTTGTACACTGCGTACAACGAGCTGCTAACTAGAATGCCGATTAAGCCTAGCAGCTTGTAAGCACAGAGTTTATTTATAACAAACTTTTGTCCATCTGCTAACAAAAAAAAAAACATCTACTCTGAATTTTAATGATGCCACATTATATTACTGAAAAATGCAACACGTTTGAATTAATCATCGCTGGTTTTGCCATTTTGCACATATAACAAATTTAAAAAGTTTTTAAAATTAATATTTATTTTATAAAAAAAGAAAGAAACATAAAATAAAACAGTAATTAAAATAAAACCAACCAAATTGTTTAACATTTAACAGCTGTTTCTTACAAGTTGGCAAACGTTTGGCAGCTGGTTAAAAAGAGTTTAGCAAATCGTTAGCCAGAGTTTGGTAAGTGTATTATGTATAAATAAACTTTGTGCTAACTTCATGCCAAATTTCCATTATAAATACGGCTGTTATTATTTATTTTCTTTACGAGTTTCAATAAAATTATCAGTCAGTGTGCTGTTTAATGCCGTGCTCGATGTGATTAACTGTTTTCGGTTTGAGTTTCCGTGTTCACCGCTCTGGGTATGGTAAGTTTCCCACCACACTTACACCAAATAAATACCCAGCAAACAATTTCGATCGAAAAATAATCTAAATAATTTTTGATGTAATCTAAATAGTTTCCCCATTTAGCAAAAATCTATAGCTTTTGCTATTCAATTCTTAAGGCCGTTTTCTTATTACGGGATTATCTTTTTTCCCAACGAAAAATTGTACATTAACCCTGCACGGTTACTCTTCGTCGAAGCTTATTTACATTTTATCATATAACTTTTTTATATGTTTTCAAATTACGCTCTTTTTTTCAACAGCTTTAGCTGATGCCGTAAGCTTGTAGTGAGTGGACGTACGCTGGATCCTCATTTTTTTAAAGTTAAAATTTAGAGGTGTGTACTCGTCGCAACGACGCACAGTGGCTGACAATTTTATTTCATTGGCCAAAAGTTCGATTTTTGTTTGTCACCGATTTCAAAAATTTTAATTTTATTTAATAGTTAACATATTAAAACTAAGGTAGCCAAAAAATTAGGTCTAAATATTGGTAATTGTGGCTGTGCCATGTTGTTAAAAACAACTTTTTTTTAATTCAGAAAAAAGTGTTTTTTTAATATTTAATCCGAATGAAATTATCATTGCACAAAAACTATCAGCGATAATGACCTGCCTGCTTTTTTTCTAGGTTGGTAGTCTTGTTACCTTTAAAAAGGTAATATTTGCAACTGTTGTATTATTTATATTTGAGATGTTAGGACATATTTTCTAAACTACTATATTTTTGTCAAATTTCAACTTGAGTAGAATAGAACTTTTGCGGATCAAAGGGATTAAGAAGTTAAAACCACTGAGAGAAAGGTAATTTTAATGAAATTACTCAAACAATTTTTTTTTTAAATTGTTTTTTTACAATTTTTTTTATTCCGCAAAAATATTTGCAGAAATAACAGAAATCATGTGCTATTGTCTTCAAAAAAAATTTTATGATATAGGGAAAACTGATCGTGATCGAAAATAATACAGGTAGTACACAGAAAAAATTATTGCCGAATTATTTTCAAACAACCCCTTGTTTGAAAATTTTTTTAATTTCTATAAATTTCAAAAGATTTTGTTATTCGTGCTTAATTCCCAGTTTTTATTATTGATAAAAACACTTGAAATTTATTGTTGATGGGATAAGCTATTCCTATGCGCATTTCACTGGTTGCTTAGGCCAGATCATCAGGAAACTTCATCCATAACGTTTTAGAAAAACTAAAGATATTAAACCAAATAAAACTGTTTAGCGTATAAGACTTATAGCAACAGTTCTACTTGTTACAATATCAAAGCTTAAACAAAACACATCAACAATAAACAGTGGGTTTATCTCATCTTACATTCCCCACTACAATTAGTTGAAATTCTCTCAACATTAATTGTAGTTGTAAGTAGGTTAAGAAAAACAAAATAAAAACAACAACAACAACTTTACAAAAGATGTTGACAATTAAGTGTTTTTTTAGGCCGTGCACTGCCTGTTTATTATCAAAAAGTAATTTCAATTTTTGGGAATACAAAATTTTAATTTCAAAAGATTTTGTTATTCGTGCTTAATTCCCAGTTTTTATTATTGATAAAAACACTTGAAATTTATTGTTGATGGGATAAGCTATTCCTATGCGCATTTCACTGGTTGCTTAGGCCAGATCATCAGGAAACTTCATCCATAACGTTTTAGAAAAACTAAAGATATTAAACCAAATAAAACTGTTAAGCGTATAAGACTTATAGCAACAGTTCTACTTGTTACAATATCAAAGCTTAAACAAAACACATCAACAATAAACAGTGGGTTTATCTCATCTTACATTCCCCACTACAATTAGTTGAAATTCTCTCAACATTAATTGTAGTTGTAAGTAGGTTAAGAAAAACAAAATAAAAACAACAACAACAACTTTACAAAAGATGTTGACAATTAAGTGTTTTTTTAGGCCGTGCACTGCCTGTTTATTATCAAAAAGTAATTTCAATTTTTGGGAATACAAAATTTTAATTTCAAAAGATTTTGTTATTCGTGCTTAATTCCCAGTTTTTATTATTGATAAAAACACTTGAAATTTATTGTTGATGGGATAAGCTATTCCTATGCGCATTTCACTGGTTGCTTAGGCCAGATCATCAGGAAACTTCATCCATAACGTTTTAGAAAAACTAAAGATATTAAACCAAATAAAACTGTTAAGCGTATAAGACTTATAGCAACAGTTCTACTTGTTACAATATCAAAGCTTAAACAAAACACATCAACAATAAACAGTGGGTTTATCTCATCTTACATTCCCCACTACAATTAGTTGAAATTCTCTCAACATTAATTGTAGTTGTAAGTAGGTTAAGAAAAACAAAATAAAAACAACAACAACAACTTTACAAAAGATGTTGACAATTAAGTGTTTTTTTAGGCCGTGCACTGCCTGTTTATTATCAAAAAGTAATTTCAATTTTTGGGAATACAAAATTTTAATTTCAAAAGATTTTGTTATTCGTGCTTAATTCCCAGTTTTTATTATTGATAAAAACACTTGAAATTTATTGTTGATGGGATAAGCTATTCCTATGCGCATTTCACTGGTTGCTTAGGCCAGATCATCAGGAAACTTCATCCATAACGTTTTAGAAAAACTAAAGATATTAAACCAAATAAAACTGTTAAGCGTATAAGACTTATAGCAACAGTTCTACTTGTTACAATATCAAAGCTTAAACAAAACACATCAACAATAAACAGTGGGTTTATCTCATCTTACATTCCCCACTACAATTAGTTGAAATTCTCTCAACATTAATTGTAGTTGTAAGTAGGTTAAGAAAAACAAAATAAAAACAACAACAACAACTTTACAAAAGATGTTGACAATTAAGTGTTTTTTTAGGCCGTGCACTGCCTGTTTATTATCAAAAAGTAATTTCAATTTTTGGGAATACAAAATTTTAATTTCAAAAGATTTTGTTATTCGTGCTTAATTCCCAGTTTTTATTATTGATAAAAACACTTGAAATTTATTGTTGATGGGATAAGCTATTCCTATGCGCATTTCACTGGTTGCTTAGGCCAGATCATCAGGAAACTTCATCCATAACGTTTTAGAAAAACTAAAGATATTAAACCAAATAAAACTGTTAAGCGTATAAGACTTATAGCAACAGTTCTACTTGTTACAATATCAAAGCTTAAACAAAACACATCAACAATAAACAGTGGGTTTATCTCATCTTACATTCCCCACTACAATTAGTTGAAATTCTCTCAACATTAGTTGTAGTTGTAAGTAGGTTAAGAAAAACAAAATAAAAACAACAACAACAACTTTACAAAAGATGTTGACAATTAAGTGTTTTTTTAGGCCGTGCACTGCCTGTTTATTATCAAAAAGTAATTTCAATTTTTGGGAATACAAAATTTTAATTTCAAAAGATTTTGTTATTCGTGCTTAATTCCCAGTTTTTATTATTGATAAAAACACTTGAAATTTATTGTTGATGGGATAAGCTATTCCTATGCGCATTTCACTGGTTGCTTAGGCCAGATCATCAGGAAACTTCACTGTTCACTGTTTATTGTTGATGTGTTTTGTTTAAGCTTTGATATTGTAACAAGTAGAACTGTTGCTATAAGTCTTATACGCTTAACAGTTTTATTTGGTTTAATATCTTTAGTTTTTCTAAAACGTTATGGATGAAGTTTCCTGATGATCTGGCCTAAGCAACCAGTGAAATGCGCATAGGAATAGCTTATCCCATCAACAATAAATTTCAAGTGTTTTTATCAATAATAAAAACTGGGAATTAAGCACGAATAACAAAATCTTTTGAAATTAAAATTTTGTATTCCCAAAAATTGAAATTACTTTTTGATAATTTCTATAAATATTTTTACTGATTCAATCAATATTTTTGTTTGATTTTTATTTAACCAACAAAAATGTGGACAACTCTTCAAAAATAAAATAAACGCGTTATTGGTGTCAAGTTTTCATAATTTTGTATGAAATATTTAACGCTCTTTAATGTTGTCGTCTTTTTGCATTTTTTTATTTGATCGTAAGCAACACTTCTTTATGTGAAATATAAGAACAACAACAAAAAACACACACAGTCTATTTTTGGACGCTTTAAAAAAGTGCAACTATAAGAAAAACAATAGCAGACACGACATTATAAAAAACAAAATCCCGTATTCAATTTTTTAAAACTGTTTGGTTAAATACATCAAATACAAAAATAGAATGATGACGAAAAACATATCGAGTCGGTCTGCTGCCGTTTTTGGTTATATTTCTTCTTTAGCAAAGGAAAGGATACAGCAACAGAGAGTGATAAAGAAAAACATTGTGTTGTGTGTATAAATAAGACTTCGTTCAAAAATTATTCCAACAAAAAAATGTGTTTCAAAGCCAGTCGGCGGCTCTGCTTTGCCGTCACCTTCTCATACAGTGCTTACTTGTGTGCGCGTCATTGCTTGTGCAAAAATTTTTTTTTTTTTTGATTTTGAATTTCAGTAAACTTTTTGTTTGATTCAGTTAAATTATTTGTTTGAAAAAATTAGTGTTTTTTTTCAGTAAACAAAATGCAAATAAATTGTTTGAATATGCAAATTTGTTTGTAGGACCGATTTCAGACAAAAAATTGTTTGATTCTACAAATTTTTTGTTTGAATTGGAAAAATAATTTTTTCTGTGTACATATGAAAATTTTTATTAATATTACACGATCAGAAAAACGTATTGTTACACTTATTCATCCTTATCCGTTACACTACGTTCACACTAGCGTATTTTATAGTAGAATAAAGAGCTTAGACACGCGTTTACGCTAAACAGGTATATTGTGAATCCCACCCAGTGTTTCCAGAAGTAGGGGAAAATCCCTACATGCAGGTATTTTTGATACTAAAATAGAAGGGTAGGGAAAATCGGACAGATTTTTGAAAATCACCAAAATGTAGGGATTTTTCGTCAAATCGCATTTTTTATAAAATAAATACAGAAAAAACGTTTTGTTAGTGATATTTTCTTGTCCAAAACGGTTAAGAATTTTTCTTTTCACTAAAATCGCTTAAAAATATATTTCCAGAGTTGTTTATGGTTTAAAAAGTGGGCGACACTTATATGTATGTGTATGTTTTTTCTAAGATATCACTTGATTGAATTTTTTAAAGTACATACATACATATCGCACCTATTCAACAATACTGTATTAACTCAAAATTTTTAGTTTTTCACTTTTTGGAAAAAGTCGACAGGTATTATTCATATCTACCCGCTGTAAAAATATCGAGATATTTTGGTTGGTTTAAAAATACTTTTTCATATTAAATCAAAAATTATTTTGCTTCTACTGAAAATTTAAACATTTTGAGTTAATACAGTATTGTTGTACAAGTGCGAAATGTTTTACCTTTTGAAGTTTTGTACTTATTTTTTTGTCAAAGCTTTAATATACAGTTTTGAACAAAATTTATTTTTTGTTTCTAATGTTTTTTTTTTATTTTAATTACAATAATGCGTAGGGATTTTTGTAGGGGAAATTTTTTTAACGTGTAGGGAAAAATCGGATTTTTTTTAGCATGTGTAGGTATTTTTTTGAAAAATCCACTGGCAACACTGATCCCACCTTAGAAAGGACTTTTAAATTTTGTTTGGTCTTTTTATTTTATCTGTTTTTATGACTCTAATAATATTCCATGACCCTATAGCAATGCGTTGTTAAATTTGTGTCAGGTATTTTTTAGCATATAAATAAAAGGATTTTAAGTTTTTTAATCCTTTTTATTCTACCTGTATTTGGTATGAAAAAAAGTATGAAAAGGTTTAAAAGCAAGTGACATTCGGATGCAAACTCAGTGGATATAATATATCTGAGAGTATTTTAGAAACAAAAACGAGGAAGATGTTAAAAATTACATTCGAAAAAAAAGAAACTTAAATTCCTATAGCACTGAAATACAATTGGACTTAGAAAATAAATTATCTGTTTTCATAAAAAAATTAAAACAGCGATACAGGAACGTTGATTAGAGAACGAACTTTCTGTCCAGATCGCTTCAGAAACTTCAAATCAAAACACACGTGGGAGACCACAAAAATCGCTGGACAACTGTAGCGATAGATCTAAGAGGCGGAAGCTTAAGGATATAAATGAAGAAATCGGATATGAAAATATTCAAGATACTTTCCTACATCAATTACGATCACAGAAACAATTGAAAAAAGTGGATATCATTGAAAAAGTTGTTAGAGCAAGTCCATTGAGAACGAAACGGATTCTTAAAAGTATACCAACTCCGAGCGATGCAAAACAATTCACAAATGAGGAGGCATTAGCATTATTTCTGGAATTGAAATTAACAAAACAGCAATATATTCAGCTCAGATTGCGTGCGATTGAAAAAGGCTCAAATCTGTATCCAGCATATCACCACATAACAGCTGCTAAAATGGACTGTTTGCCATTAAAGGACACTATTACAATCACATCAATTTCGGCAGAGGTACAACTACAGTCTCTACTTGATCACACACCCGAACGCTTGCTACAAACAATAAAAGGAAATGAGTTAAAGAAATATGGAAACACAAAGTTAATTCTTTTTTGTAAATGGGGATGTGATGGTTCTTCCGGACAAAAACAATTTAAACAAGTAGTATGTGAAAATATTTCGGACTCAGATATGTTCATGGTGTCATTTGTACCATTGCGATTAAAAAAGATTTTGGAAGATTCAGAGCCTTCGACTAGTACAACGCAAACAAAGGATATTTGGAAAAATGAGACACCATCTTCTACGAATCCACTTGCATCATATGCCATGCAACATCAAGCCAATTAAACCAAGTCCCGACAAAATCATTAGATAATACTGATGCATATGAATTTTTGTTATCACCACTACATGCAAGAATACGACTGATGGAACACATACTTAAAATCAGTTATGATTTGGATTTCGGATCTTCAGGATCAATAAGAAACAACGAAACCAACAAGGAGTTAAGAAGTTCAAAAAGGAAACATGTTCAAGATGAATATCGCAAATTTGGGTTGATTATAGATCAGCCGAAACAAGGGTCAGGCAATACAAATGACGGCAATACCGCAAGAAGATTCTTTTCAGATCCAGAAACAGCATCTGAAATAACAGGTGTTGATTTTAACCTCATTTTTAGATTTAAAATTATCCTAGAAGTACTTGCGTGCAATGAAGAAATTGACTCTAGAAAATTTGGAGATTTTGCTAAGGGAACTGCAAAAATATATACAACCAAGTACCCATGGAGAAATATGTCTACTACAGTTCACAAAATCCTTTATCATGGAGAAGATGTCTTTAAATATCAGTTGGTGCCACTTGGAGATTTATCAGAGGAAGCTCAGGAAAAAAGGAATAAGGATTACAGATTTTATAGAGAGCACAATACTAGAAAAATTTCACGAAATTCCACTAATGAAGATCTATTTAATATATTATTGGTAACGTCAGATCCGTTCATCTCCAGTATTCGAAATCCATGGAAAGTGGAACATCGGGATTTAGATGAAGAAGTCAAAAAACTACTAAATAACAGAAATAACAAAGAACAGAATATGGAATATTTGCAATCAATCTTTCAATTAAATGAACAATAATTATAATTCATTAGATCTAAGACAGACATTGTATTAATAAAAAATAATAATAAACAGAAACTCACATTGTTACAAAAGCTATTAAAATCTATTGCTGCTATTATTTTTGAAAGGTTATTTTATCCACATATGTATGAAATGTTTTAATAAATAAATAAGAACAAATAAGTGTAAACAAATTTAAAAGCAAAAAATTGTTTATTTTTCAGCAATAATAGCTAAATTTCCAGTGGATTTTACTATTTTTTTTTAATGTTAAAATTTTTTTATAGTGTAAACATTTAATTTTTTGAGTGTCCCATTATTACAAAAAATGTTAATGATTATTATTTAAATCTAAAAATTACATTTTTAAATAATTAAAAGAAATAAAAAAACCATATTGCAAAAATCTAAAGTTCCACTTTGCCCTTAAATTCCCCAATAACTACTGAACTGATTTTAATGAAATTTAAAGTGGAGAAAGTTTAAGAATCTATCTGTCGATTAAAAAAAATGTACAGATTTTTGGCCAACGAAAAACGATTTTCAGCCACTGTGCGACGAAGAGTAACCTTAGTTTAAGTTTTTGTGTCTATTTTTTGGAATTTTAAATATTCCTCTCGGCAACAGCTACGTCATGTATACTCACAATATGTACTATAAAGATCGAAAACCCAAAAACCGACGACAGTATCCGAAAAATCTTCAGTCATCTCTCGTGGCTCCCTATCCCTTTCCGACCCAGGCTACACATACGTGTAGGTAAATTTAACGTATTTTGAAGAGAGAAGTTTATATATAAATATCTTACTTTTCCTACTTCTTTTAGTCTCTACATGTTATGTGTTATCTCTAAATCGTTGTCTTATAAGTTTTTGCGAAGTGTAGTTTAGTATTTGTGTAAACGCGGGCAAAAAAGATGATCATGTTTCGCAGTGCGGAAGACAAGATATGAAAGTATCATTATTTTGTTTAAATTACACTAAATATATGAATATTTTGTTATTAGTTTGTAACAAAAGCCTCATTCATTTAAATAATATGCAAATATTTTAAAATGCACAAAGAATTTTTGTGTTTTTTGTGAGCACAATGTGTACCTACACATATGTGTAATATGGGTTTCTACTACCTCAATTTTGCGAAAGAAAACTGTGATTAGGTGCAAGCGTTTTTTGAGGACTTTGCCAAATAATTCCATTATATTTTTTGTGCGGTATTTTACCAGCTTACTACTTTTGGAGCGATTGGCGGAAATTAATATGCATGGAACAGGCACAATGTAAACAAGTCGTTTGCGGAAACTAACAAGTCATTTTCGCAAGCAAAAAGAATGATAATTTTTTGAAAATATAGCCCATAAAACAATAAAAAAAAACCAAATTAAATCAAAATATTTACAATCGTGAGCAAGTTACCTTTAATTTAAGTACCCACACAAAGATATAAGTAGAGGGGACACTCTTTTTTTGCCCAGAGGGCCCCAGAAGTCCTGCCCACTCCAAATTTTTTTTCCCGTACAATTACCTATAATTCGAGTACCTACACATAACACTAAGTGGTCGGGGCCGTTTTTTTGGATCCAGGGGGCTCACGGGCCTCAGCCCCCTTAAATTTTAAATTTGTTTTGTTTTTTTTTCCATTTCCAGAGGGGTAACAAGTTTTTTTTTGTATGCCCCGTAAACTACACTTTTGCCAAAAAATGCTAATATTTTGTCCAAGTGAAGTCCCAAGGTACACATATGTGTATGACCTGTTTCTAAGGACTTGGGCTTTTTATGTACATTAAAAATTCATTTTTATGTTATCTTAGGGCGAATTATCATATACAGAAAATTTCATTGAAATCCAAAAACTTTGAAATTGCTTGGGTCGAAAAGGGCTATTTAAGGGGCAGATACGAGACACCTCCCTTGCAGGCATTTATTAAGGAAAAAATTCAAAAAAAAATACCTAATCGAAAAGAATCCGTCGAAAATGTTGTCAAAGGACCAAAAGAGCTAAAATTTGTCATCTCTGTCCCTATAGCAAACTCAGAATGACGAGAAGTACATGTTATATATGCCCGAAAAGCATCTGTTGTGAACATAAAATTGAAATTTGTGTCTCATTTCTAATTTCTAACTCTAGACTCTAGACTGTCGAAAATGAACAAAAAAATTAAAAAAAAAAACATTTAAAAAACAAAAATAAAATCAAAAAATATTTTATTCCGTACAGAAGGTGCGATCTGTTTCGCGCCTTGCTTAAGCAAATGCCAGTTTCATAAAATTAACCAGAAAGTTTTCTTAAGTTTAATATGGTTCGACACATATGAATCACATGTATTCGCACAATTGCTTAAGCCAACTTAAGCATATTATAGTTGGGCGTTTAGTCTTTCTAACATATTTTTGAATTTGTTTCTTATTTAACAAACTTTTGCTGAATTTGGCGTTATTTTTTTTAGCGTTTTTAAACGTTATTTAAATTTTTTTAAACTTTTACCAGATCTTGTTTTTTTTTTTTGATGCATCTTATCTATTTCTCATGATTTTTTTTGCAATTGTTTCTCTGTGCGTTTTTGTTCCAATTTTGAAAACTTTTTCGAATTTGGGGTTTTTTATAATTGCGATTTTACTTGACGTTATCAATTTTTTGATTGGTGTAAAAACATGACAACTATTGTTATCAGTTGAAAACATTTTTAATGTTTTCATATTCATATTTCTATCTTATCTAATGAATAATTAACAATTCTTAATAATTTCGTTGTATTAACACCAAATCAATAAAAATGTGTACATGCCTTAATGATTAATTTCCAAATAATCTAGATTTTTTTGACAAAAATTTTAACTATTTAAACATCTTTCGGAGAAGCAAATTTCGCTCATTTCTAAGTATAATTTTGAATTGTATTTACAATGAAATTCTTTCTTCCGTGCTTTGTAGTTGCTTTGGCAACGTTAGTGTGCTCCCAGCCCTTGATCGATATTGTGCAACAAAATCCTCGTCCTTTACCTTCATCTGTAGGCAAGAAACCTTTAACACCACCTGTTATAAAATCAACTCCTCAAGTCTTTCCACCAAGTTTACAAGTTGAAGAAATAAATCATGTGAAACCACATATACCTGAAGTGATTGTGAATATTATTGAAAGTCTTAAACCAGAAGTGGAGTATTTCAATGGCAAAGTAGTGCTAACACCAAAATATCCAACAAATTGATGATTGAGTTAAACATTTTTAATGATATGAAATAAAGAAAATTATGTAAAATTTAAAAGAATATTTATTTAAAAACTTTAAACAGAAAATTAAGTGCAAGTTGTTGATTGGTGTGCATCTGGCCCATTAAGGATATTTTCATATCTTACACGACATAAATATTCCTTAAGCTTCAACTTGTACAACCGCAATGAAATTATTTATGAAAGTGCATTTGTATGTGTGTGTGTGTGTGTGTGTGTGTAACAGAAATTTCCGTAAAACCATAAACACCATCCACAATGGCATAATATTCAAAAAACACATGAGCACCAAAATATATAGAAAGTAACAAGCAAAGTTAAGTCGTGTAAAACCAACCAACCAACACCCTACACTTTGTAGAAATTTATAGAGACTTACAGCCTGTTCATCGATTTCGAAAGTCATCGTTCGCATAGAAAATTACATTTAAAACAAAAACAAAATTCGAACATTGTACGAAGTTTGTTTTTGTTTTAAATATAATTTTCTATGCGAACGATGACGTTCGAAATCGATGAACAGGCTGTTAAAGTCATAAAGCAAATACAATAAATGCCATGTTAAAGAATTAAACGAACTGTAAACTCATTCAGCATAGAATTATTTCCATAATAAATTCCATGTTCAGCTGTTTTTTGAGATTAATTGAATTATTAATTAATTAATTACACTGTGCAAGAAATTTACACTTTTTTTGAGACAAGCTGGGCACCTGGCGTTTTAAGGCCCTAATACATTGATTAAAATACTCATCAAGCATTGTGGTAGTATTAGTAAAAATGTGTTTGTATGTGTGACACCGACAACGCTTGCTAAAAAATCAAAAAAAATTTAGAACGGCTTAGTTTGGATTCAGCGTACCCGAATTATGTTAAAACCCGGCTTGTCTAAAAAAGTGTACATTTCGAGCACAGTGCTATTAACGGTATAAGGGAAACAATTTGTTGCGAGTGTATCAAATTGGTCATTAATATATAATTAATTTTGAAGATCAAAATGTACCATAAAAGTACAATAGTAACATATTATGGGACCTGCTGATGGGGAAAAAGCATTTTGGTAGGAAGGAAAAGCTGCTTGAAATAAAGGAGATGATCATAAAGTTGCCCACTGTTAAGTTTAGGTAAAATACTGGACTTGGTTTATTTCGAAGGCAGTTTTTTGCTGTCAAGTCTGACATTGGATAGAAATTTTATTGTCTTTTTACCTGGAAGGGACCAATGGGCGGAACTATCCTGTCGAATATCGAATTTACACTGTACTAATATATGCAGATTTTATGAAGTTGATGACGAAACGTCGGAACATATGCTGAGAGCATGAGCAAAAAACCACAACTGCCTCCAATAAAATCCCCTGTTGTTGTTGTTTTTTTTTTACCACGCTCATGATTTGCCGCTTAAATAGAGAATTATGTTTTTCACGAAATAATGTACTCAACACATCTTCTTTTTAATTCTGTTTGATAATGTGTATTAGTGGCCGCATTGTCTGAGTAGCTGCATTACGTTAGATGAATTTATGCACCAAGTTTCTTTATATTTTTAACGTGTGCCGCGTGATCGCTTTCGAACTTAAATTCTTATTTCGAAAGAAAATTAGTATGGGGCCTAGTTAAAGTTATGTACTATGTGTACATAATTTTATATAATCAAATATTGTTTGTTAGTTAAATTTTGTCTGTCCACCTTGCAAAGTGTAGCTGCTGTTGTGCCACAAACTTCATGGTAGAAGAAAACAAAAAGAAGAATTATTTGGTAATAACTCGGCCTATTACACTGTACGAAGCTACGGGACACATATTTATGGAATATTTGAGCTGTAAAAGTCTGCAAGGTATGGGACTATTTTGATTCTTTAATAAAAAAGGGCCAACAAGTACCATTAAAAATGTTATCGTCCTTGGGCCAAATACGCTCATGTAGCATATTTGCTTATCTTTAAATCTGGAAAAGGAGGTCCTGTATTTTGTAACTTACTGTCATCGTTAAGTCGAGCCACAAAGTAATTTTTAGCAGTATATGTAAATTATTAGTTGACATATTAAGGTCTGGGCCTAAATGAATCTGGTTGCCTCGATAGGCTAGATGGTAGTGAGTTAGTCTAGCAGAGCGGAGGTTGCGGGTAGATCACCACCAGAGATTCTGGTATTTTTCTTTACAACGAGCCCAAGGTTTTAGTTACTAATAATCGGATAATAAAGTTATATAATTTTTTATTGTATTTGTAAAATCTTAATAAATAAATAAGTAAAAACCAATCTTTCTAGGCGTGACAAACATCAGCTCAAACGTAGCATGCCTCTCGCCTTTGTTTTGTTAAAAGAACTACGGTATTACAAACATGTTTTGCGTGCTTTTCCTTTAACGGAAATTACAAAATGCGGTCGAAAATATATGTATAGAGTCATGACAGGCAATATAAACTTGACATGATATTTATTACAAGAAATTTTATGTTGCCCTTTACCCTTTTAAGTAAAGCCAAACTTAACATGAAACAAATTAATAAATAAATATAGTAGTTAAATTTAAGGTTTTCAAATATTAGTTGAAACTAATTTTTCTTAGATGACAAATAACAGGCTTTAAGATTGTACGATCTATCAAATAGGCTTTTAAAAATATTGCTTTAAGCAATTAGCTAGATAGATGCATAAATATGTAGGTCCACTCCATCTGTAAGTACAGATTTCTTGAATTAAGTACAGAAAGATTGATTTAAGTACCGATTATTCAAGTGCGAAATAATTAACTTATCCATTTTTAATGCCGAATTTATTTTCAGAAATTGGATTTTTATGAACCTGTTCCCATAATTCCCTCACTATGTATTCCAAAAAAGAAGACACAAAGGGGGTCTTGCCGGTAAAGCGTTTTAGATATTTAATAGAACTGCAATTGCATACAAATGTATATCTAATATGTATTTAATACTAACGGCAAAAATGATTTTTTCCCAGCCAGCAAAATACTCCGACTTAGTCTGAAACAGACATTTCTTGCAAATGTCTGACTTCATTCTTAGAGACTTCGTTCAGATTTTCATCAGACGTACTGTCTGGCCGCTTTCTGATCGATTTCGCATGGATATATCAGGGGGAATTTATGTATCGATATGTCTAATAGATTTCTGACGGAATTCATAAAGATGTGTCTAATGGTACTTTTTTATAAATAACAATTGTCATTAAGTTGAAAATATTTAAATTTAATTTTATTGTTAAAAAACAAATTTTAAAAATGGTACGTAAATTTAAAATTTTCAATTAAACTCTTTTATTTTGCAATAAGATTGTAGCCTTCGAATTTTTTTTAATAGATCAGATCTATCGGATTGTCTAAGACACAAAAAAAACTTATGGGACACGGAAATATCTTTTTTTGCTTTGCAACTTTAAATAAACACATCAAATTAGAGCTAGTATCTTTAAATAAGGTAATACAAAATATCTGTGTTCTAAAATCACCTTTTTTAATGCAACTTTAACATACTTTTTAGAGTATTTTTGAATACTTAATGTTAGTTTGGAGATGTATCAAGAACAAGAAGCTGCTCCGTGGATGACATCGACAACAAATTTTTCAACCTTTTACTATGTATCAAAGTATAACGTCTGTACTTTTAAAGAAAAAACTTAATAAAAAAAAAAAACAATATATAAAAGTCTCGTTTAACTTTCGATCACATTTCTACAATACATGCCTTAGATTTCTGTAAGAACTCTATGCGTATAGTCAAGGCGAATTTATAACAGGTAAGTGCAACTCTACAACTACAAAAAGCCCCATGTATTTTGTTTTTGCAATTTACTGACTTGTTGTCAATTTTCAGTATAGAAACAAAATAATATTTTGACGTTTCACCATTTTTTTAATTCGCCGTGGATACAGCTGATGAACGGCTGACGAGTTGAGCTTACCTGGAGTTAATTCGCCTTGCGTATAGTCGATCAGCTATCTATCAGAAAACATTAAGAATGTCGTCTAATATATCCAAATTTCCCATGCCTTTTTTATTAGATTTCTGTCAGATATCTATCCGAAATGCTGGTAAAAAACCCAGAATTTCCCACGACATGTCTGACAGAATTCGTGTCAACCACATCATACATTTTTGGGTCAGGAATATGACAGAATTCGTATACGATTCCGACTTTTTTGCCGACGTTTCTGTTAGATATCTGGAAGACGTCGGACTTTTTGCTTGCTGGGAATTGTTACTTTAATTAGACTACTAAAAACTATTTTATAGTAAACATTGTATCTTTTTTGTGTTAACAAATCATTTTTACTTTGTTCTAAATAAAAATTAAACAAAATATGTATAATGGCGACATCTTTTAAATTTTTGGCTGATTTTAGCTATCCGGAACAAATTAATTTTTTAGGATTTATAAAAATATTTTTATATATCTAGAAAATATATTGTTACGAAAGTAACTATAGTTAAGAATTAGTTGTAATTATTGGTTAAGAATTAGTTATAATTTTTAGTTATCTTGTATTTATAAGTAATTTTATTAGTTTACATTGTTATTAAAAATTGTTATAATTTAGTACACTTCAATCCCAATGTGCAGAAAGCCCTCGAATTGACCGTTAAAAAAGCTTCAGTATAAGTCGTGAAAGTATGTAAACATATGTTATTGCCGCCTTAAATCAATCTGCTTTAATCAAGTAGAGTGGTGAATAGTAAAGCCTCGAACCTTCGAAAAACATTTCGAATGTTCTAGATGACCGAATGACAGTATAAATACTTGCGGCGGCTAGCATAGTAAGATCATTCTAAGTACAGACTTTGTCAATAACGTATAACGCTGAAAAAATTATAGTTGGTTGTGAATAAAAGCTATAAATTAGTTGTTTAAAGTGTTGTGTTTTATTTATTTTATTAAAGTTGCAATAAAGAACTCGAAACGGTTTATTATAAAGGAAATAAACCAAAACGTTATTGCAAGGCAGTAACGTAACAATATATTTTACTGTCAAAAACTTAAAAATAAAGGCTTTGGCGATTTTTTACATTGAATTTGGCGATAAAAATTAAAATCAATCGGACAACCCTGGTAAGCACGCCTAAGGAATGCAATACTTAAGCGGCTCATACACTTGCAATAAAATTGTTCAATTTTACGTATTGCACAATAATATCGCCAATGTGTATGTGATATTCGAAGGTGACACAATATATTGGCAACAATCAAAAGATATTTGATTTTTATTACGCAACGAAAAGAAAGTGAAGTGTGTTGGCAACATTGTACAATGCTGTTTATGTTATTCTTATAGGTTATGTTAACCTTTTTATTGAATAAATGAAACCATTGTGCGACTTATTGCATAATATAGGACAAAATGGAAATAATATGGCGAATATCATATACAATAGTATTGCAAGTGTATGGGCCGCTTTAGAGATGAGACTAATAGGTGATATGAGATAAAAACGCTCACCTAATAATTTTACTTTCAGAGTGGCACTTCCAACGAGAAGTCCATCCTTCTTTTTACTTGGTTTAAGAATTTTATACTTAAGAATTTCCGGGATTGGTTTTAGAAAGTAATCCCATTTAGAAATGTTTTAAGTACGATTTAGTGTTAATCGTAAAAAAATCTTAATTTATCCCGAGTGTTTTTTCCTGTGTATAAGAGGCAGTAAGTAGGCAGTGCTGCAAATTGGATCTTTTGTGCAGCCAAGAAATTCACTATGATAGGTTTAAGCTTCGTATGAGGCCTAGGCTAGGTAAAAGAGCAATAATTTTAGTTGGACCCATAATGGGTTTCCCGAGAAAATATTGTCTATAAGTATCTAAGACGGTACAGTTGCAGAGAAGATGTCTCAATTCTCTTTTTCTTAATGTAACCAGTAGAGATACCAAAAAAGGCGAGCGCCTTTAGTTGCACAGCAAAATGTCTATTTTATAATTATAAGTGTTGATCGACCTTTTTTGATTACTCTCAATAGTTTATATAGTTTCCTATGTGCAGGCTTTCAAGGTCATTAATTTAATGTAAATAAAAGATTATTTATTTCATTCTCAATAAAATCCGACGTTTCGTTGGTATTCTTTCCAACTTCTTCAGGGATTGAGTTTTTATTAAAATCTGGCAACATTGTAAAAACAAAAATTAAAAAGTAGTCAATAATAACTATAATTATAATCTTAATTTTTGACAAATTAACTTACAATAATCTTTTTCGTCAGTTTACATCATTTATAAATTATATCACAGTATTTTGTATAGGTGGACAACACAACACAAAACTTAAAATATTAAAATAAATGTATGTAAATTTAAAAAATTTATCACAGAAAATTTGTCCTTTTTTGATCACAGTTGTTATTATTAATAAAGTATTGCAATGGTGTAGTTTGCATTTGTGTTGTCTTTGTCTTCTTTTGTGTTTATTGCACTTGTCGATTTTTGTTGTATTCTTAAGCTCTCCAACGTGTATCTTTTATTTTCCCTTTTCTCTTTATCTAAAATTCTTACTTTTACAAAGTTTGGCTTGTGTCCGTTTTCAATGCAGTGTTGTGCAAGTGCAGTTGATTGTTTTCCTCTTTTTATATCAGCTTTATGTTCGTCTATTCTCACGCCTAAATTTCTCTTTGTTGTACCAATGTAGATTTTTCCACACTCCTCATTATCACCGCCGTCACATTCAATTTGATAAACAACATCACTTTGATCCCTACACTCAATCTTTGTTTTTGTTTGTGTAAATAAATTCTGTATTGTCTTGTTTGATTTATGCGCGAATATTATTTGTTGGTCCTTTATTATCTCTCTCAGTTTGTTGTTCTCAGTTAATCTTGGAATAAACGGTAGACTATAGTATTTGGCGTTGCCAGATGTGTCATTTTTGTTTTTTTCCCCTGATGAAATATTATTTTTGACTTTAGTCAATAATGAATTGATCAACCCTTTTGGCAAATTATACCAACAGACATACGGGATGCCAATGGGCAACCCATTATCACCGACTGTAGCCGACATTATATATGGGACCACTTAATGGAAATGGTGATAAATTTTTTAAATTTACATACATTTATTTTAATATTTTAAGTTTTGTGTTGTGTTGTCCACCTATACAAAATACTGTGATATAATTTATAAATGATGTAAACTGACGAAAAAGATTATTGTAAGTTAATTTGTCAAAAATTAAGATTATAATTATTGTTATTATTGACTACTTTTTAATTTTTGTTTTTACAATGTTGCCAGATTTTAATAAAAACTCAATCCCTGAAGAAGTTGGAAAGAATACCAACGAAACGTCGGATTTTATTGAGAATGAAATAAATAATCTTTTATTTACATTAAATTAATGACCTTGAAAGCCTGCATATAGGAAACTATATAAACTATTGAGAAATGTCTATTTCATTGATTGCATGGTGCTCATAGCCAGGCACCCAACATAAGAATTCAATTTCATGTTCCATACAATATTCAGAGTTATATAACTGACTGTTTCTTGAATAGATTTTAAGGAAGAATTTTGTTTTTAAAGAAATAAATTACGAACCCAAATTACGAAGTTATCTCAAAATATAATAAGTAGGTTTTTTTTAAGTCGTCAATATCGAAAATAATCAATTATATCACAGAAACCGCAAAACCATTTAAAATGGAATCGGAGCAAAAACCCGCTAAAACAAAAAAAAAAAAAGTTCGGTATCGTTTCTAATTTTTGTAATACCCAAGGTGCAATATTTTGAGAACCTACGAAGGCTCTTTCGATATGTCTATAGACCGCAAAACGAAAATTTATACAATTATACATACAAGCATTTTATTGCTGTCTAAAATTTAATTTTAATCGGACAAACCATTTAGAAAATCAAGAATTATTTCCAATTTCATTTTCCAAATCTCCCACTGTGTGAAGTTGGTTCGCATACTACTTCTTTGAAACGAACTTTATCAAACCAAATTATTATTATTCATATAATTAGTATTAGAAAAATTAGTTTTTTTTCGTTATACCTATGTTACCCTTAGCGAGATTTTTACGAAAAATCGTTTTCTTGACTTTTGACCTTGCGTAACATTTTAAGCGACTGACAGAATGCCGGGATTTTGTGGTGCTACTTAGAACCACAAAAGGAAGCTTTCTATAAAAATTTAGCTTTTTCTTAATTATTCTGAAGTTCATAGTTTTATTTCCCGTACTACGAAACCTATTGAAATTTTAAAAAATAATTAAAAAAAAAAACACAAACAAAATGGAAATATCTAACTTTTTACCAAAATTTGCAATTTTATGTTTAATCCGTAATAACTAACACAAATCATCGATACATATCACTAATAAATATTACTATTTTTGAACTGTGCCCAGTGCTGCCAGTGGGTTTTTCTATTTTTACCAACACATGCTAAAAAAAATCCGATTTGTACCTTCACGTTGAAAAAATTTCCCCTGCAAAAATCCCTACGCATTATTATCATTAAAACAGAAGAAAAAACATTAGTTATGAAAAATAAATTTTATTTTAACATAAAATAAGTACAAAACTAAAAAAATTAAAACATATGTATGTACTTTTAATTTAATTCAATTAAGTCTTTCAACATAAGGTGTGATCCAGTACTCAATGTTGGGAGCCCGCGGGATCCCAATCTTACCGAAAACTGTTCCCGAACTTAAAGTTTTTTTTTTTTTAATCCCCTAAGCTAATCCCACGAAGCTCTACGCTTGTCTGCAGAAAAACAGAGTCTCTGGCGGGAATCGAACCCGCAACCCCGGCGCTGATAGACTAGCACACTACCAGCTAGCCTACCGGGGCACTTGGTAAAGTGGGAAAGCTTTTAAGAGCATAATATTCTTCTTTTTGACCGAAGTTGCCCGTCCTGTTTCTTTGGGCAAATTGAAAAAATTGTTATATAATCAGCTGTGCCAAAAATAAATCAAAAACTGCAAGCAAAATTAAAAAATTAATATAAGAAATATTTATAAAATAAACAATAGAAAATGTTGAAAAATATAAGTAAATGCTTGAATTTTAATTTTATGCACGTTAATGTGTCATTTAAACATATTTCATATTAACGTTTTCTTTTGGATCAGAAATTTGGATTTTATTGTTCCCGTAGTTTTGTACATTTTTGTCTATTAGTGAGAGAAGTTTTTGTTTACTCTCATTTTGCCGAACTTTACCCAAAGAGTACAGGATCACACCTATTGAATGATAACTTAGAAAAAACATATACATACATATTTGCATCGCCAACTTTTTAAACCACAAACAACTCTGGAAATATATTTTGAAGCTATATAACCCCGGGTCTCCACGTAGCAATATTTATTGCGGCAAACGTCAAATTTGATTGCTCCATTAAATTTGCGACGTACAGACCGCATATTGCCATTAGTGACAATCCATTGCGCAATGATTGCTCTTCTGATTGCTTGAGCAATTATTGTTTAGAAATCTGCTGTCAAATCAGATGTCATTTATCTGACATTTCATTTCTTTGTACTGTTGTTTATTTATTTGTGTGTTTATTTATTAAAAAAACAATCAAGAAAAAGCCGCCAAGTGAAAAATCCTTAAACAAACATTATACTTTATATATATAAGGTATGTTCTAGGTTTCGACTCGAATTGAAAACGAAAAATTTTTTGAATCCGCATAATTCATAAATTGGTGTTCTCAAATCCGCATGTTTTTGTGTATTCAAAGTTTTTGTTCGAAAAAACTTGAATGAATGAATGAATGAATGAATGATTTTATTATTTATAAAATTTTAAACAAACTTAAAAAAATATAACAAAGATAGAGCTTAAAATTAAATAATAAATCATAATAAGACATAACATAATGTTGTGTGTCTGATTGGCTATACAAAGGATGAAAGCAATTATAATCAAACTTAATTAAAAAGCTTAAATAATTTTAATAATTAGTAATATTCAGTTAAGATAATATTTCGATACTTCAAACAATTTACTATATATGTGTATAAACGCATAAAATTTTTGCCATTTAAAAGATCTTTAACCTCATCGGGGGAAAGAAGCCGTTTATTAAACGATTGCACACGATAGTTACAGAATATGGGGCATCTTCCAAGGAAATGTAAGGTATTTTCCGGTTCATTACAGTTACATAATGTACATATGTTAACATTATTTCCTTGAAATGGGCGCGCCTCCAATCTGAGTAACCCTCCTCTGGCTTTTAGTATTAAGCTTACAAAGTGCGTAGAATAATTATCTCAAAAATAAGGTTGAATGTCATATTGCAATTGTGAATACATATCATGAAAGCGAGAGTTTTTTGCGCTTGCGATAAATTTTTCGTGTTGTAAATTTTCTAAGGAGTTTAAAACGAGTTTTTGATGGGACCAAAGATTTATTTTCCAAGTATCAAAATCAAAGATGATATCTGTTTCTCTACATAATGATCTCCACTGTGAGTACCAGTAAACGCACTGTCTCACAGTTTCCTCAGCTAATATTCGCGGTAACCTATTTTCAAGTAGATGTAACCTGATGTAACCAAAATGTAAGCTTAAAGTATCCAAATAAAGTGTAGGAATGCCAGTTTCTAAATGAAGTATATAAGTAGGAGTGTTTTGAGGGAGATAGAGCAGTTTCTTTAAGAAGTATCTCAATAATTTTTCCACTTCCTCATAACTAATGAAACCCCATATTTCGGCACCATAACACATAATGGATTTTGCCGCAGCATTGAAAATTTTAAGTTTATTTGATATACTTATTTTTGGGTTGTGGATGTAGCTTAACCAAGTTGAGTTTATCGCAAGTTTTGACGAGGAAAGTTTAGATGTTAAGTGCTTTTTATATGAAAGATTGTAGGTTAGCAATATTCCCAGATATTTATATTCATTAACAATCTCAATTTGGTTTTCGCCATATTTCCAGGAAATACCGTTGTTAATCCTTGCTCCTTTTCTGAATATCATTATTTTTGATTTGTTCAGATTTATTCTTAAATCCCATTGATTGCAATAGCTATATAGTGCATCAATCATTTTCTGCAGCATCACTGGAGAATCAGATAACAAGACTATGTCATCTGCGTATAGTAGGACTTTTATAGTGGTGCCTGCGATCGTTATGCCACCCGGTAGGTAATTGTGAAGGTCATTCAAGTAGAGTGAGAATAAAATAGGGCTAAGCAAACAACCTTGTTTTACACCCTGCGAGACATTAAAAGGATTTGATAAAAATGTGCCATCCCAGACCTGACTTCTAGTGTTTCTATACATTTCACCTAAAATTCTTATAATTTTTCGAGATAGCCCTGAGCGACATAGTTTATAAAATAAATGATTTCTTGGTATAATATCAAAAGCAGACGAAAAGTCAACGAAAAAGCAATATGTTTTTTTGTTTTTCTTCAGGTTAAGGTGGACAATACTGGTCAAATTAAATAGATTATCTACAGTGGAGTAGTTCTTACGAAAGCCCGCTTGAAATTCGCTAATTATGTTGTGATACTCTACCCAGCACGTTATACGGTTAAGGATTAGGCCTGTAAATAGTTTGTAAATTGTGTCAAGCAAAGACAGGCCCCTATAGTTGGTTACAAGATTTATATCACCTTTTTTGAAAAGAGGTATTACGATGGAATGCCGAAAAGAATCAGGTAAGTCTTCGTGTAAAAAAATATAGTTAAATAGTGCCAACAGTTCCGTTAGAAGACTCATTGGTGCAAATTTGTAGAACTCATAGCTTATTCTGTCCTTTCCTGGTGCTTTGTTTAGTTTGGCATTTTTTAAAACTAGATCAAGCTCTCTTATCTCAAAAGGTGAGTCTAAAAAGGGATCAACAATATGTGCAGCTGATAATATGATGTCACTATATGGGTTAAATAGAAGCGATTTAAAGTATTGATAAAAGTCATCGATACTCAAATTATTACCCAGTTTTGGATGTCGGTTTTTTATAAAGTTGGCTAGCTTCCACCAGTCTTTGCTACTTTTTACTGTATTTAGCTTTTCGATGTTATTATTCTGGTAACATATCTTTTGCTTTTTACATATGCTCGCATATTTTGACCTACTTTCTACATAGAGTAATCTCGTAATTTCCGTGTTCATTTTACGGTATTCATTGAGTTTTTTTAGCATTTGTTTACGTGCGTTATGACACTGTGTGTCAAACCATCGATTTTTGGGGTCAAAAGTCTTCTTGATAAAATTATTTCCAGCGGCAGTACAAATTTTCCCAGTAAAAATGTTTACTTTTTGTTGAATTTCGAGATTAGAGTTTATATATGAAAGATCGGAAAGATTATTAATAGTTTCCGTATACCTACTGACATTTAAAGGAGACCAATGGAGTTTTTGTGGCAATGCTAATTGTCGAGATATTTGGTCGTATCCTGCATTAATTGTTAACACTAGTGGCATATGATCGGAATAAGTTTTGTTTGGAATCTGGAAGTTTGAGAGAATTTTCAGAATATCCGGAGAACAAATGCAGTAATCTATTAATGAGCTTCCCATTACACCACAAAAAGTATTTTCGCCTTCAGAATCACCTGACATTCGACCATTAACAATTATTCCACCAATATTCTCTAAAAGATTCAGTAAAATTTTACCTTTGCTGTCACAGATTTTATCTTTTGATTTACGATACCTAGAGACTAACAGAGCATCAGTTAATAAGTTCCCATCCAAAATTTGCGCATCGGAAACCCTAGCGTTCAGATCACCCATTATGCAATATGACACATCCTTTAAATTATATATTAAATTTTCTAATTTATTGAAATCGTGCAACCAATTAGTACAATTAACATAACAAGGAGTAAAATGAAAATGTATATCACTGAACTTGGCCGACAACGTTACTCCATTTGGGTATTCACAGAATTTGAGAGAGTATTTATTTTGTATAGTTTTTTTAAAACCAAATAAACAACCGCCAATGGCACGACCCTTAGCATGATTTTTGGTTGCATCAACCCAGTAAAGGACAAAATCTTTGAAATAGCTAGAAAATTTTATACGTGAATCTTTTAATACATGAGTTTCGAAGAGAAAAAATATGTCGAAACCATTAATATATGTAAAAAAATTGCTATAATTAAATTTATTGTTAAGATTTGCTATATTATAAGATACCAATCGACACACTTCTGGTTGTTATTCATTTCTTGCAGAATTTGTGGAAATGGGTGCTTTTCCAGTATTTTTCGGTTTTACATCAATACTGCATTCGTAGTTAGCTAGTGATAGTAGATTATGCAAGAAATCTGCATCAGCCTTGTTTCTCGCCACAGCTCTTCCATTTTCCCAAGTAAAAGCTTTGTCATCAATAAAAATGCGATTATCAGCATATTTAACTTTTATTTGGTTGTTAGTAGTTTTGACATGTCTACCAATCTGCCGTAAGAAAAACCTGTTGGAACGTTCGTCTGTTGTAAAATCTTTGTCGATATATATTCCAGACCCGGCTAGCAGCCGTCTACGAGCGATTATTGTATTGGCTTCCATAGGAGCATTCAGTGAAAACAGAAAAGATTTTCCAGATGCAATATTACGAGCCTCCACTACATTAATTTGAGTTTTGAGAGTGGAATTACATATGTCTTTGAACTCATTTAAAGCCTGTGGCACAGTTTTACTCTTAAGATTACATACGACAATATTGCAACGCCTGCTTGCCTTATCCAGATGTTCTAGTCGAATTTTCATTACTTGCAGTTCGTTTTGCAGACGTGTGTTGTCAGTGCGAAGTTGTTGGATTTCAGATGAAATAGGAGCAAGATCTTCTTTTCGGACGACATTCTTCAATTTCTCATCAAGTGCATTATTTAATTTTAAGTCAAATACATCCCAAGAAAAACAATTGGCAGAGGCTGTAGCATTATGAGCCATTTGGTTGTTAGAAGGTAATTTCTTTGGGGTGTTACACGTAAATATATCCGGAGAAGTTTGTTTCAAATTTCGTTTTTGTGTTTCCATCAAGTTTGAGGTTATTTTTGTTTTTATTTTTGTTTTTTCTTTTTATGTATGAAACTCAAGTGATCCAAGTCAATAAGATATTTAAGGGAACACTAAATATTGTTTTTAAAGTATTAAACACTTTTAAATTGATTTTATACAATTATAAAATAAAAAATATTTGTAAAATTTGCAAGAGCTTTAAACAGGTGCTTGTTTGACGTTTCGATACAGGGTTGCCAATCCCGAAAAACCAATCGAAAAAACTTTTGTTGAACTGAAGATCGCTTATTTGCTAACCGCAGCATGCTAGCAATGTATAATATATTTTAAAAATCGTGAAAGTTGTAAAGAACCACAGGAAAAAATCGATTCTTAAAATTCTTAAATTCGCGAAAAATGACAAACTTTTAAACAAACACTAAAATTTCTTTGAAATTGCTAAATGGGTTAAAAAAAACTTAATATCGGAAAATAACAAAAAAAAAAAAAAAATGCAAACATAGCGAAAATTCGCAAAAATTCGGTATAAATTGCTAATTTCGCCGAAATTCGCAAAAATATGCTGATGATAGGCAAATTTGACTACATATTTATTATAAATTGTTAAAGCTGTAAATAATCAGAAAACTTACAGGATCAAATCGCTTCTATCGCGACCATGGCTAAAATTGGCGAAAAATTGCAAAATTTTAAACAAACCCAAAAACTATTTTGAGATCGATTAATTGTTTAAAAAAACAAATTGTCCGAAAATAACAGAAAAAGCGTTAAAAATGAGCTATAATTACATCAAAATCAATGAAAAAGTCGATTTAAATTTTAGGGTTAGTTAAGGCCTTTTGCGTTTTAGATAACGATATATTTTTGATTAAATTAGATAAAGAAGATGTTAAGCTAAAAACAAAATTTATTTATTTTTTGTTAAAAATGTTATCACATATGTATTAGAATAAAAGTCGATTCGTTTTACTTTCACCAACCCATTACTACTGTAATTGAAAACGAATAAAAACATGTGGATGTGAAATGCAGAACACCAAAAATGCTAAACTAATCCACTTTCGAGTGGATTCGGATTCTAGATCACACCCGTATATTATATTTTTAAATAAACGTCAATATCAACAAAAGCAAACGGCGAATTTGTTTTTTTGTATATTTTTATTTTTTCAATAGAACAATACAAGTTCTAGGTTTTTTTTCAAATTAACAAACAAGTAATATAAAACACAGCTACGACAATTACAATTAATTATTTTATTAATTACAAAAAAAATATTTAACAACCACTTCAAAACAGAACATAAAACATTTGTTTTAAATACAGCCAACAACTTTATACAACTACTCGCGGTGAAAATTGCAAATTTATGGCAAAGCAATTTCAAGTGTTCTCCAGGAATATAAGCAGCAATTATTGCTCCATTCTTCTGCCGACGTTTTTGCCTGTTCATCAAATTGATAAAACATTTGATGTCAAATGTTTATATTCAAATCATTATCAATTTTAATTTAAATTTTAAAATCAAACATTTGAAAAACGTTTGAGAAATGTGTTTTATGTCAAATGATAAATTCATTTCATATCAAAGGTTTGACTTCGTGTTTGTTGGGACTATATCAGCCACAATAAATACGTGATGGGCAATTGTATTGGCCATACTTAATTGTACTTTTACTTTTCCCGTAGCCGTTCGCAGACTTACCCCGCTTAGTGGTTCGATTGATTTTTGTATTAAATCAGGCCTTATAATAGAATGTGATGCCCCAGTGTCCACAGTAAAATTGCGTTTTTGACCATTGATGTAACCACAAGCAGTAAGATTCCTGTTACTCCGTTGCACTACTGATATAGAGATTGTGGGACCCTCAGATGTGGAAGCTAGCCCATGCCCCGCAGTGCTAGCTATTTTTAGTTTAAAGGCGACTCCTGTGGTGGCGAAGAAGATCTTGATCGTCTTCTAGGTGCTCTGCAGTTTCGCTGATTATGGTCAATCTTACCGCAATTATAGCATTTTGCTTTGTTTTTACCTTGCTTCTCGCTTAAAGCTTGCATCACTGCCTCCTTTATGTCCTTTACAATATATCATTCTTCTTCAGCGGCAAAATCAAGGACAAATGATACCGTCTCCGCAAACGATGATTTCTGTGATGCACATACCGCGAGTTTTACATCAGCCTCTAGTAAACCATTTACAAATGCTTCGGTCTTAAAGGGATCTATCAACGAATGACTTTCACTTGGGTAAGTAAGCTACACCAAACGTTCTCTAGTACAAAATCCTGTAGCGTCTCGCTTGCCTTTTGCACTCGGCCCCGTAATTCCATCCTGTATATTTCTTTTCAGTGCTAACCACCATATTTACGTTGCAGTGCTACCATAATATTATCATAATTGTTTCTGCAACAAACTGGTACACTTTGTAGAATTTCAGCTGCAGTTCCTTTTTAAGCCAGAATCAGCTCTATGGTTTTTTCTGAATTGTTCCAAGCATTTTTGTTGGCAACTGTGTCAAACTGGAACTTCAACACATTCAATGGTGAGCTGCCGTCGAAACTCGGGGCTTTAATTCTACTAGAGACTTCTGGTAAAACTCGAACCGCTCCCTCCTGGCACTGATGACTATTAACTTTTACTTCCAGATGATGCAGTCTTTCATCGAAAACCGTGACTTGTGTTTTCACATCAGACAATTCTATTTCCATATCGTCTAATCTTTCATTTATAACAGTAGAAATCTCTTGAAGCTTCTCAAGTTTTTCATTAGTAGCCTGAAGTTTCTCGTTTGTCACTCTAGAATTTTCTTGAATTTCGGCTAAGATGGTGCTTGAATTTTCCTTTACCATTTTCTCCACGCTTCTTAAATTTTCTTTCACCATTTTGTCCATGCTTCTTGAGTTTTCTGCCATTTTTCTAGATGTTTCAGCCGAATTTTCTTTTACCATTCTCTCCATGTTTTCCTCCATTTTTCTGGAATTTTTTTCCATTTTCAGCATCCTAGCAGCAAACATTGTGCTAAGATCCATGTTGCTTGGTATTGCACGGGCAGCAACTTCTATTTCTTCTTTTTCATCAAATTCTTAAGCTGCGATTACAATATTGCGTCGCTTAGATTCATCGATTAAGGCTCAGTTAGTCTTTACATTCTGTTCTGTTACGAATCAGCTGATTTGTTTTTGTTATTAAAAATCCTGTGAAATTGATTAGTTTTTCTGTTCTGTTGCGGTTCAGTTTGTTAAAATCAAAAACTTGTTAAGTAATTGTAAGTGACAGCAAAATAAATAATAAAATATACATATATATATTTAAATAAACAGTTTTTTGATTTTAAGAATTCATAAAATTTAATTTCTGCAAATTTATGTGCATTTAAGTTATTGAAATAAAACAATGGACGGTGTAAAACTAATAAATTTGTCATAAATGGCTGATAAGTTGCTACAGAAAAAGTAACTAATACAATTTCGTAACAGAACGGCGCGGAACAGAACAGAAAGTAAAGACTAACTGAGCCTTTAATCTTTTCTGCAGCTCAGCTTTATTTCCTGCAGTAGGCAGATCCAACTTGCCCAACTCTTTCTTGAGCTTTTCAACTTTTAGCTCATTGAATTTCATTGTTGTTGTTTGTATAGTTTTTTTTTATCTCTTTATTTATTTTAATTGCAAGTCCAAATAAATACACACACTTATTTAACTTTATTGGAATTAATTATTTTGTTCACAATTGCTAGTTACGAACAGAACCGTTTCTCAAAACAAACTAAACTAATTATACATGAGTCACCCCTTTTTATGTTTCATAATTATTTCTAGATTTTTCCGAACCTCCATGTAATAACTATTTATTATGTTCTAAAACCATTTCTAGAAATGACTGGGAAATTCATGTAGGAACTATTTTAAAATAACAGTTGTGTTGAAAATTATACATGACAATTTTTTGTAACTAATATGACATAAAACTATAACTTACAAGATAACTTATAACTATAACTATAAATAATTCTTGAATAATTTAACTTTCGTAACAATATAAACTATACCAATAGAATGTAGAGACTATCGACTTTATTATGTAGATATTCTAGACTTAATATTATAGACCTTTTGGATAATGCAGACTTTAAACTATAGAAGCTTGACTAATGCCCGTAATTATCTATGGTGTAACGAATTTTTCATAATTTCAACATCGATTTTTAACAGTAAATTCAAAAAATTAATAAAAATACACATGTTGCCATATTTTAAAAGAAAACTTAAAGGAAAAAACACGTAGGCAAAATAAACGTTGAAATTACCAAAATAGTTTTACCGGATTGGTAAAGATAACTTGTAGGTACGAACACGACCAGATATCTGTTGGTAGAATTTACGGGCATAAGGACTATAAACTCTTGACTTATTAAAATACTCCCCAACAAACCAAATGCCTTGAGAAAATATTATAATAAGCTTACTAAAATAAGCCTTACGCATGAAAAAGAATTAAAAAAAAAAAATTAAAATACTATCGTAACAATTGTAGAAAAATTAAAACGGAACTCTCGTGAAAATATTATATGTCCATTATTACTATAAGCTTATCCTTGCAATTGTAAAATAAGCTTGCCAAAATAATGTTGTATAAGCTTTGGTTCAGAAAAGCTTATTTGTCTCAATGTTTTTGAAAGCTTTTACATAATTATAGAATAAGCTTCACACATAATATATTTTTTTAAGGTTAAAATAGAAAAATCTTAGTTATTTAATTCAATTTTATATATTACATTTTTGTTGTTATTATCTTTTCCCTTCTCCCCTAAAAGCTCAAGACTTGACGAGTCAAACTTGACGTGTGTGAACCGGCACTTATTCTCAAGTCTTATAGCATTTTTATGACTGTATGGTATGTTGGGTATAGATTATAAATAATAGACTAGACTAAACTAAACAAAGATAAGAATATAGACCACAGAATAGTTTTATTACGCTCTGATCAAACTGTTTTCGTTTTTCTCCCAGTGTAATTGAATACATCATGTCTCTTATATAATTTTCTTGTCCTTTTTATTTTAAATGTATTCTCTTACATCTTTATAAAGAATATAGTTTAGTTAACTACGATACAAAAAAGTAAACCATAAACAATAGTTCAACAAAAATCTATGAAAGGAAGTTAAAATACACCCACAGGATAATTGAAAATAAGTGCAAGTAAAACGTCAAATCCAATAAAAATGAGAAAAAACTAAACCAAATGAATAAAAATGAAATGGAAAATAAAAAAAAAACACAAAATAAGTTAAAAGTGGAAATAAAAATTCAATTTAAGTTAAGTTTAGCTGTGCTCAGTTGTCATAACCACAATAATCTCCTTTGGCAAATCAACTCTACAGCTCACAATACACAACATCAACAACAACTCAGAACTACTCTGCACTCAGCTCCCAACACAGTCAGCGAATAAATTAATTGTAACTGTCATTTCATTATTTCATCAAAATGGCTTTTTGTGAGAGCATTTATGACCGACTAAGTGCATGAATACATGAGTGTGTGTGCTTGTGTTAAAGAGGATTTGTCGTTGTATTGTGAATATGTAAAAGGAATTATAGCAGAAGGATTTCTAAGTAAAACTAGGCTAATGTGATTTTAAGTCAATGACTAGAATATTAAATAAAAAAAGGGAGAAAAAGAATTTAAATTTAATGAAAATTTAAAACACTGTTCAATTTTGCTTGTCAAATATTTGCCGAGTATTTTTAATTTCGACTATTAAACAATAGTTTTTTTTTTTGTTTCTTAAAATTTGTCTAAATTCGAAAGAAAAAAAAATAAAAGCAGCTCTGCATATCAAAGTTTTCTGTTCATTTAAACTGTCAAACCGTTCATTCACAATGAGATTTATTTGTCTCTTTGTTGTGATCTCAGAGATTATTTCCATGTGTTTAATAAGTCGATGTCAAGGATTCTTTTTGAACAGACCCTTAACTTTAATAGATCGTATTATAAGAGCCGCCCTAAATAATGGACAACAAATGGCAAATAGTTTGGATTTTTTAGCGGAGCCTGAAGAGGAGTTGCTTAAGAAATTAAAGGATTTTGTATAAAAATTAAATTTTAAAATAAATTGTTAAATGATATGAAGTAAATAATAAAAAAAAATTATTTAAAACGTTTTATTTAAAATTTAACTCGTGTTGCGTGTAAAAATTAACCCTTAACCCGACATTTTACCCCCCGTTTCCACATGCAAGTGCAAGTTCGGAAAACTCAATACATTTACACTTTTTAACTACCATTCACACAATTTTTGTACTTTCAGCCAATCGGCTGGTTCCTCGATTTTTCGTTGATAATACGTATACACTAATTGCAAGTCGTCACTTGCATGTGGAAACGTAGGGTTAAGATCTCCAGCACTGTGCCACCAGATTATCACCGAACAACCCTCTCTAATACCCTCGCGAATGGGTAGTCATCTTGCCGCGATGCGAGGGCTTAAGTACAAGGACGTTTAGAGTCATGCTGGCGGTAGTGACGTCAGTCAAGACCGGTAGGGCCTCCCATGCCAGAAGGGTCTAAACCGAGTACAAACCAAGAACTACCCCTTCCCTGTCTATTAGCGGCTGTTTCTCCTAGTTGGAGCGGCTAATGACTATGCGTCCGCTGGCCTTTTACGGTCAAATGTTGGGCCTTCTGAAGGCCGTCGGTCCGCAATAAAATCCATCAGCGTCTGTTCTCATATTGAGCGGCTGATGGTCTGCGTCTGTCTCCAGAGGAGCGGCAGGTTTCCTTTCGCCTGGCAGGTAGGCATAAAATGCAACCCCAATTCACCCCCCCCCCCCCGAAATGTCCGAAAATTCATGACCTAAGTATCCGGCAAAGGGCTTCCTAATCCCCGGAGACCCTACTACTACAGCGTCGGTATCAGGCTGTAGTAAGTTGAATGCTACTGAGACCTAGTCTAGCAAGGTGGTTGCGCCAGGCTCTGCTAGACGGTTAGCTACTAGTGCGCAAAAACTCGTCACGACTAAGCCTTCAGGCGGTCGTAAACCAAGCTTGGTACAGGGTTCTTCGAAACCAGGTACCTCTAAGGCTTCCCAGGTCCAGACGGGAGAAAAACCCGTCAAAACCCCTTCCTCGGGTGCTGGCTTGACGGTACAGACTCAGTCTGCCAGAAATCCAGTTTCCCATGTGCCGAAACCTGTGCAAAGAGAGCACACGAAGAAAGATTCGATGACCTCTGATGCACCTCCCTCAGCCTCAACGGCACTTATCAATAAACCCAAAAGGCACATAAATGCATCCAAACGGGCCTTTACAACCAGGCGCTCCGCCTACAAAATCATTAGCCGACTTGGTGGAAAACCGGTTGGTGAACTCACTGAGCAGGAGAAAACCTCTCTCCAGTGGGCAAAAACCCATATTGAGGGTTTAAAACGTGGATCTCCCTCTGCAGAGGAAGGCAATCCTGAACGGAAGCCAACCGGAGCAGCGCCTAAACGGCAACGGTCAGGGGAGGACACACTTCCTGGGACTAAACGGTCCAAATATACGCCTCAACGGCCGCAAAACAGGTCGTACAAAGATGTGGCTAAAGACCACCTCATTTGGGCGATCATTGACCGCAACGCCAGTGACGGCACCATTTCATCCAAGAGCTGGAAGCTGGTTGTCGTCGCACTTTGTAGGGCGTTCCTGAATGTCTTAAGGGGTAACCCTGGACCACCACCACAATGTGAAGATGCCGGCTGGTATCAAGGTCACATTAAACTGATAGCGTGTGCAGATGAGCGTTCAGCGCTGCTGTACAAGGATGCCGTGGAGTCCCTGGGGGAAGTTTGGCAGGGCGCTAAGATTGAGGCAATACCTCTGGCCGATGTACCGCAAAGGCCCAGATCTATTGCCAAGATCCCCGCTGAGCCATCCGACCCCAAGGAGATCCTGGAAATTATACAGATCAGTAACCCCCTGCTACCCACACAGGACTGGAAAGTAGTGAGGGTTTCTGAATCTGTTGATGAGTCCAGGAAGGCCACTGTTATAATAAACAGTGACAACATTCCTCTAATAATATGTGCTGATGCTAATGCACATCATACCGTCTGGGGAAGCTCGGATGTCAATCCACGAGGTGAGTCGCTTTTGGACTTCATAGTAGAAAATGAACTAACAGTAGTTAATAGGGGTAGTGAGCCCACCTTTATTGTGACTAACAGAAGGGAGGTTCTTGATATTACGCTTATTAGTGATAAGTTCTCGGATTTGATTAGCGATTGGAACGTGTCAAAGGACTGTTCCTTCTCTGATCACATGTATATTGATTTCAATTTTTCTTTTAGAGCTGATTCAGCTAAACCCTACACGAATAGAAGAAGGACCAATTGGTCTATCTATGCGAGTGTACTCGGGGACAAGCTGCCTATTTGCCCGGTTCTCATAGACGTTGTGTCCATGCTCGACTCCGCAGTGGAGTCACTGACTGGTGTCTTAATTGAGGCAACAAACGAATCCTGTAAAAGAATTGACAGGAAGGGCAAAGCTAAGCCCATATGGTGGAATGCGGAGATTGCTGAAAAACGCAAAGAAAGCAGGAAACTCTTTAATGAGGCAAAACGTAATGGTGTTTGGAACAATTACAAGTCCTCAGTAAATGGATTCAAAAATCTTATCAGGAAGGCCAAGAGACAGTCATGGAGGAAATTCTGCAGCGATGTGGAAAACTCCTCGGAGACTAGTCGGCTACGTAAGATTTTATCCTCTAAACCAGCTATTCCATCGTATATACGGAAGATGGACGGATCATGGACCACAAACAGTCGGGACACCCTTGAGGTCCTGATGAATACACACTTCCCAGGTTGCACTGATGATGTGCCTAAGGAAGGAACATTTAGTGGCACTCGGGATATCTCTAATATTCCGATAACTCGCCATCGTGTGGAATGGGCGGTCAAAAGCTTCCATCCCTTTAAATCTCCAGGCCCGGATGGCATTATCCCAGCGGACCTGCAAAAGAACCTGGGAATATTGATGCCATGGCTCCTGGCAATATTTAGAGCCTGCCTGAGCCTCTCACATGTCCCATCAACTTGGACAACATATAAGATCGTCTTCATCCCCAAGAGTGGGAAGACATCTCACACTATGGCTAAAGACTTTAGACCAATTAGTCTATCCTCCTTTCTACTGAAAACACTGGAGAGGATTTTGGATATTCATATTAGATCATCATTGGGACACAATTCCTTGACACTGGCTCAGCACGCCTACACGAAGGGAAGGTCCACTGAAACTGCGCTTCACTCATTGGTGGGCCACATAGAGAGATCCCTGCACTACAAGGAATTTGCTTTAGTTGCATTCCTTGATATTGAGGGCGCTTTCAACAACGTTAGACCTGAATCGGTTATTAACGCAATGGGACATTTGGAAATCGACCCGGCGATTATTCAATTTGTCAGCAGCATCTTGCACTTCAGGCGTATCGAATCCAACTAAGGCGCCTCGAACATCTCCAAGGTTGCGACTAGGGGCACCCCGCAAGGTGGTGTACTCTCACCATTACTTTGGAATCTGAATATGAATACCCTACTCAGGGCCATGGAAAGGACGTGCTGCAGAACGGTTGCATATGCGGATGACGTTGCAGTTGTGGCTCTGCGTAAAGATCCCAGACTATTGTCTGAACTAATGGAGTCCGCATTGGACGTCCTAACAAAATGGTGCCAGGGATGTGGACTGGATGTAAATCCTGCCAAAACGGAACTGGTACTTTTCACAAGGAGATACAAAATTCCCAAATTTGATACCCCGAGGATAAAGGGGGTCTCACTGAAAATGTCTGACAGCGCCAAGTATCTTGGGCTAATATTGGACAGCAAACTGAACTGGAGGATGAACACCATTTCCAGGACTAATAAGGCGGCAACTGCATTGTATTGCTGCAAGAGGGCCATTGGTCTTAACTGGGGAATTAACCCGAGGAATGTATACTAGCTATACGAATGTGTCATTAAACCCATTCTATTCTACGGGGCAGCTGTTTGGTGGCCGGCGCTCAAGGTGAAGAGTCATCAAACTGGGTTTGAACGTACAATGAGAATGGTGGCGATAGCGGTAACAGGTGCCATTAGAACAACCCCCTCTAAGGCACTGTTTACGATTTTAAACTGGTTACCACCAGACATTTTGGCTAAAAGGCTGGCTGCGAACGCGGCGGTAAGACTAAGGGCCACCGGAGCATGGAGGGATTTTAATATCGGACATGCTAATATTCTGAACGAAATTAATTGGCACATGGATGTTGATTATGTCACACCCGAGCCGATCTTTAATCCTGGCTTCACGGTAAGCATTTTGGATAACGTGGTCCACTATGATGACCTACAAATTCCCGCGAATGCGATTCAAATCTTCACGGACGGGTCTAAAACACTTTATGGTGTCGGTTGTGGCATATACTCCGAGCAGCTAAACTGGAGCATTCTTATGAGGGTGCCGGACCACTGCAGTGTCATCCAGGCCGAGATAATGGCCATCCACACAGCCGCGAGACGCATCCGATACGGTGAAATATCTGGAAGGGATATTCACATTATTACCGATAGCAAGGCGGCCATAAGATCCCTGGAGAATGTGTTCACTACATCGAGAATTGTCCGAGAATGCCGGATGTCTCTGGATGAGATAGCGAGACATTCACTGGTCACCCTTAATAGGGTCCCCGGACACGGGGACATACTGGGGAACTGCATGGCGGATTCGTTGGCGCATGCAGGCACCACCTTGAATCGAGACGGTTCAACATATAATGTAGGTGCTTCACTCCCAAGGAGCAAGCAACTTATAGCGCACAAGTTTCATATTATCGCCAGTCGGAGGTGGCACGATGAAACTACCTGTGGGGAAACCAGGAAAATCTGGCCCGTCATAGATGAAAAAAGGACACGGCGGGCACTACAGCTGTCCAGACATCATCTAAGAAACCTGATTGCGGTTATAACTGGACACTGGCCCATTGGGAGGCACGCCCAGAGGCTGGGGCTCCCTTACAATGACTTTTGTAGAAGTTGCGGCGACGAGGAGGAGGAAGAGTCAACGGAACATCTTCTCTGTAATTGCCCGGCTTTCGGAGATCTAAGACTCGAAATGTTTGGTCGAAGAGCCCTTGGGGACAAAACTTGCCTCTCTGATGTTGATGTAAACAGGAACCACTCCTTTACTGAATCGACCGGATGGCTGCGTGGGAACACTAGCAGCCAGACAACATAGGACCCATGGGAGACGGTGTGACATGGTAACACAACGGGAACTAATTAATGGACCTACGTGAGCTGTGCTTGATCACGGCTGCCAATGGAACCTAACCTAACCTAACCTAACCCTCTCTAATAACCAGTACCCATGTTCTGTAACTTAAGTGAGAACTTCTTGCATCGAAAAGATGTGAAACAAAATATTCTATCGTTTCTCGAAATGTGAGAAAAAAATGTGTCTGTAACTTATGTCGAAAACTATCAAAAGAGATTACGTCGTTACGTTATAAATGTCATAACATTGCACTCGAAGCCGATGTGACATTGCAAACGTTGAGGACGCCAGTCACACATATAGTTGAAGGCGACCAAAATTTACAAAAATTGAAAAATCCGTCGGCCATGCCAAATAATGTAAAGTGCGACTTTAATGTTTGCTGTTTGCAAACGAGCTTTGAAAACATTCGTATATTTTATAAAAATGGTAAAAGCAAATAATTAAACAATAAAAAATGTGCCAAGAACAAAATATTCTTATTATTATTCTTTGTATTTTGCATTTTTAAAAAAAATTTAAAATTGAATTTTTTAAAATTCCCCGCGTAATTTCCTTACGTTACAGCTAGTACTCGCCAAAAAATGTTACAGACACATTTAAGTGAGAAAAACAGATGTTTGTTTCAATATATGGCATTTTTGTTTCATTTCACACATTTCAATCGAAAAGTTTCTCGACGCGAGAGTTATTATACACTTGCATACATTTCGGAGGAACGCATGGAAGATGTTGAAAATGTGAAATACGCGTTCATACTTGAAACATCTAACATCTACCATTAGTAAAAAATGTCACCATTTCTGAAAAAAAAACTTTTATTTTTTTTAAATACTTTTTTTCTACAAAAGTGCCAACATTCTAAAAGATAACACCAAAATGTATTTCTCATTCATTTTGTTTAATAATTTAAGCAAAATTAAGCAAAATAAGGCTTGCAAACAGGGCTGTGGAGTCAGAGTCGGAGTTGAAGAGTCGGAGTTGAGGTTTTTGTACCGGAGTCGGAGTCGGAGTCGAAGTACCCACAAAAACTAGCGACTCCGACTTTTTTGCATTAAAATTTTTCCAATATTTTTCAAAATAAAAAATTTTAATAACCAATTTTCCCAATTCTTTTTAAATATTTAAATATGAATTGTTAAATATAATTTTTCTTATAATTTTATTTTAATTTGACATAAAAAAAAATAATTTAAAACATAAATTGATATTTAAATAAATTAGTGGAATTGGCCATAAGAGGGTCTGCTTATGAAATTGTGAAGTCAGAAAATAAGGACCATTATACTTTTCATATCCAAAATTAAAAAATTGAGATAACATCTTATTTTGACAATTTATAAGAATAGTTATATAGATTGTATCGAAGCATGTCCTTTTCTATGTTTTAATGTGACCTCAAATTTCTGTAACAAAAACCAGAGGGTTCACTATTTGAATTTCGCCAAGATATCGTTAATGAAATAGAGCCGAATTAAGGAATTTAAAAATTAAATTTGTAAAGATGTTGTTTTTTATTTATCGTATATTAACAAATATTTTTGTAGCCATGTTCATGAATATGACTTGAAATCAGCTGTAGCTCCTGTGGTGAAAGCATTAAGTGAACTACATTTTAAGTTCCAACCTTCAAGATGAATTATAATAGAATAAAAGGAAAAGGAACTCGGAAAAATACATGACATTGTTCCAGACATAATTCCCATCAATGTGGGGGTTAACCCGAAAAATGATTTGAAAATACTTTTATCTACTCACTTTAGGGAAAATTGGAGAGATAATTAAGACTTGCAATTTCAAATTTCGGTCTTGGAGAATAATAATATTGAATTAGGAACGGAAAAATGAAATGGCGAGTACACTCAAGAAAAAGATTTAAATTTAGCTGTTTAAAAATTCAAATTTTTTTTTAACTCTGCAGGTGGGAGATAAACTACATCACGCCACATTTTTAAAACTTTACAGCAGACCGCGCAAGCATGTTGATAATCGCAAATGATGTTTATGTAATAAAAATGTGCATTTGTACGAATATTTTGTATGATCCTAACATATTTTTTTATGTTACGTCATAAAAGGTTCGTTACCTTCTATGATACTGTTCCATGCCTTGAGACAAACAGCACCAAGTCCAAAAACAAAAGGGGTGCTATTTCCTAAAATTAATAGAAGGCTAACAACATTTTTTTACGTTACGTTTCTCTTCAAAATGTGTTCTATAAATTGTAGAACTAACAACTGAAGGCGCATCTGCCTTCCTGAGAATGATTTGACTTAATAAATAAAAGAAGACCAAAATGGCAGTGTCTGAATTAATGTATGTATATTAAAAACAAAAGACCTCACATCACAATTTACTAAAAAGGACTGTCCTTTGCATCTTTTAATATTGTGGTAAACAACACTAAGTACACTTGATGCCTTAACGTCTAAGCCAATTGGACTTGGTGTTGTTTTCAACTTTTCTATCTTGAAAGCTTTATTAGATAGGACTTATGGAAATTCACACATCTATAAATTTCAACAGTATAAAAAACGTTATTTGAAAAAGACGTGAATTGGTGTAGTTTATCTCTCCCCTACAGAACTATTTTTACATTTTTTAGCACTGTTTGCAAAATTTTAATAAATTAATATAACCTTTAAAATATACTAAAGTTCAATGATCCCATACGGATTGAAGCAAAACTCGTTTCTTTCGAAAGTTCGTAACAAAACTCGTTCGTTCCAAATCCATTATTTTTCTAAATTTCTCAACTGTTGAGTTATAAGTCAAGAATGTCATAACACTTTAGAATTAAAAAAGTTAAACTCATTTGGTCTATTGAATCGGGCGGTATATGTTTTTTACATTTTTTCCAAAATCCAAATAAAATATTATGCAGCTTTTCTACTCATATGTTAGTAACTAGTAGGTTAAAGCTCAATGCGCGGCACGTTAGAATTAAAATATCGATTTGAAATTTTTACAGAATATTTTTCTTGCTAAATTTAACCATTTAACAGGTACTAAATTAAAAAAGAGTTTAAAGTCAAATAAAAACTAGTCTCTTAAATAATGCTAGGTTAGAGTAGGAGTCGGAGTTATAGTCGGAGTCGGAGTCGTACTTAAAAAATTTCAGCAAAAGGAGTCGGAGTCGGAGTTATAACTATTTCTTAACGACTCCACAGCCCTGCTTGCAAAAAAGTAAAAACTTGAGAAATGGTAACGCTGCTTTCAAAGCAACTTCCATTTTGTCAGTGATGCCACAATAATAATAGAATTTATTGCCACTTTTCTAGTGATGACACTAAAAGAATCGAAAAATGTAAAAGGGAACAAAATGAGATAGTAACATTCTGTAAAGATGTTGACAAATTTTGATTTTTAGCCCTATGTATTTCTTATGGGAAAATTCCAACATCTTCGCAAATTGATGTTAAATGTTGACAAGTGTGAAAAGGCTATTACATAGTGTCTTCAACTGACAATTTTTTGTCATACCAAACGTCAAAGTCTATATAAAAAAAACTCGAAAATTTTTGTTAGCGTTTTTTTAATATGGAGTTTGACGTTTGGTATGACAAAAAATTGTCAGGTAAAGACGCTATGTTACAGAACATGGGCACATTCAGTGTTGCCAGAAGTAGGGGAAAATCCCTACATGTATGTATTTTTGATACTAAAATAGAAGCGTCGGGAAAATCGGACAGATTTTTAATAACACACCCGTAGGGATTTTTCGTCATATCGTATTATTTATAAAATAAATGCTGAAAAAATTTTTTTTAATGATATTCTATTCTTTTATTATTATTACGCTGGGTCTCCACGTAGCAATTTTTATTGCTAAGAACAGGCAAAAACGTCGGCAGAAGAATGGAGCAATAATTGCTGCTTATATTCCTGGAGAACACTTGAAATTGCTTTGCCATAAATTTGCAATTTTCACCGCGAGTAGTTGTATAAAGTTGTTGGCTGTATTTAAAACAAATGTTTTATGTTCTGTTTTGAAGTGGTTGTTAAATTTTCTTTTTTAAATTAATAAAATAATTAATTGTAATTGTCGTAGCTGTGTTTTGTATTACTTGTTTGTTAATTTGAAAAAAACCTAGAACTTGTATTGTTCTATTGAAAAAATAAAAATATACAAAAAAACAAATTCGCCGTTTGCTTTTGTTGATATTGACGTTTATTTAAAAATATAATATACGGGTGTGATCTAGAATCCGAATCCACGTTATAAATGTCATAACATTGCACTCGAAGCCGATGTGACATTGCAAACGTTGAGGACGCCAGTCACACATATAGTTGAAGGCGACCAAAATTTACAAAAATTGAAAAATCCGTCGGCCATGCCAAATAATGTAAAGTGCGACTTTAATGTTTGCTGTTTGCAAACGAGCTTTGAAAACATTCGTATATTTTATAAAAATGGTAAAAGCAAATAATTAAACAATAAAAAATGTGCCAAGAACAAAATATTCTTATTATTATTCTTTGTATTTTGCATTTTTAAAAAAAATTTAAAATTGAATTTTTTAAAATTCCCCGCGTAATTTCCTTACGTTACAGCTAGTACTCGCCAAAAAATGTTACAGACACATTTAAGTGAGAAAAACAGATGTTTGTTTCAATATATGGCATTTTTGTTTCATTTCACACATTTCAATCGAAAAGTTTCTCGACGCGAGAGTTATTATACACTTGCATACATTTCGGAGGAACGCATGGAAGATGTTGAAAATGTGAAATACGCGTTCATACTTGAAACATCTAACATCTACCATTAGTAAAAAATGTCACCATTTCTGAAAAAAAAACTTTTATTTTTTTTAAATACTTTTTTTCTACAAAAGTGCCAACATTCTAAAAGATAACACCAAAATGTATTTCTCATTCATTTTGTTTAATAATTTAAGCAAAATTAAGCAAAATAAGGCTTGCAAAAAAGTAAAAACTTGAGAAATGGTAACGCTGCTTTCAAAGCAACTTCCATTTTGTCAGTGATGCCACAATAATAGAATTTATTGCCACTTTTCTAGTGATGACACTAAAAGAATCGAAAAATGTAAAAGGGAACAAAATGAGATAGTAACATTCTGTAAAGATGTTGAAAAATTTTGATTTTTAGCCCTATGTATTTCTTATGGGAAAATTCCAACATCTTCGCAAATTGATGTTAAATGTTAAATGTTGACAAGTGTGAAAAGGCTATTACATAGCGTCTTCAACTGACAATTTTTTGTCATACCAAACGTCAAAGTCTATATAAAAAAAACTCGAAAATTTTTGTCAGCGTTTTTTTAATATGGAGTTTGACGTTTGATATGACAAAAAATTGTCAGGTAAAGACGCTATGTTACAGAACATGGGCACATTCAGTGTTGCCAGAAGTAGGGGAAAATCCCTACATGTATGTATTTTTGATACTAAAATAGAAGCGTCGGGAAAATCGGACAGATTTTTAATAACACACCCGTAGGGATTTTTCGTCATATCGTATTATTTATAAAATAAATGCTGAAAAAAACTTTTTTTAATGATATTTTATTCTTTTATTATTATTACGCTGGGTCTCCTGGGTTGGTGAAAGTAAAACGAATCGACTTTTATTCTAATACATATGTGATAACATTTTTAACAAAAAAAAAATAAATTTTGTTAAAAATGTTTAACAAAAAAAATAAATTTTGTTAAAAATGTTATCACATATGTATTAGAATAAAAGCCGATTCGTTTTACTTTCACCAACCCATTACTACTCTAATTGAAAACGAATAAAAACATGTGGATGTGAAATGCAGAACACCAAAAATGCTAAACTAATCCACTTTCGAGTGGATTCGGATTCTAGATCACACCCGTATATTATATTTTTAAATAAACGTCAATATCAACAAAAGCAAACGGCGAATTTGTTTTTTTGTATATTTTTATTTTTTCAATAGAACAATACAAGTTCTAGGTTTTTTTCAAATTAACAAACAAGTAATACAAAACACAGCTACGACAATTACAATTAATTATTTTATTAATTTAAAAAAGAAAATTTAACAACCACTTCAAAACAGAACATAAAACATTTGTTTTAAATACAGCCAACAACTTTATACAACTACTCGCGGTGAAAATTGCAAATTTATGGCAAAGCAATTTCAAGTGTTCTCCAGGAATATAAGCAGCAATTATTGCTCCATTCTTCTGCCGACGTTTTTGCCTGTTCTTAGCAATAAAAATTGCTACGTGGAGACCCAGCGTAATAATAATAAAAGAATAGAATATCATTAAAAAAATTTTTTTCAGCATTTATTTTATAAATAATACGATATGACGAAAAATCCCTACGGGTGTGTTATTAAAAATCTGTCCGATTTTCCCGACGCTTCTATTTTAGTATCAAAAATACATACATGTAGGGATTTTCCCCTACTTCTGGCAGCACTGAATGTGCCCATGTTCTGTAACATAGCGTCTTTACCTGACAATTTTTTGTCATACCAAACGTCAAACTCCATATTAAAAAAACGCTAACAAAAATTTTCGAGTTTTTTTTATATAGACTTTGACGTTTGGTATGACAAAAAATTGTCAGTTGAAGACACTATGTAATAGCCTTTTCACACTTGTCAACATTTAACATCAATTTGCGAAGATGTTGGAATTTTCCCATAAGAAATACATAGGGCTAAAAATCAAAATTTGTCAACATCTTTACAGAATGTTACTATCTCATTTTGTTCCCTTTTACATTTTTCGATTCTTTTAGTGTCATCACTAGAAAAGTGGCAATAAATTCTATTATTATTGTGGCATCACTGACAAAATGGAAGTTGCTTTGAAAGCAGCGTTACCATTTCTCAAGTTTTTACTTTTTTGCAAGCAGGGAGTCGTTAAGAAATAGTTATAACTCCGACTCCGACTCCTTTTGCTGAAATTTTTTAAGTACGACTCCGACTCCGACTATAACTCCGACTCCTACTCTAACCTAGCATTATTTAAGAGACTAGTTTTTATTTGACTTTAAACTCTTTTTTAATTTAGTACCTGTTAAATGGTTAAATTTAGCAAGAAAAATATTCTGTAAAAATTTCAAATCGATATTTTAATTCTAACGTGCCGCGCATTGAGCTTTAACCTACTAGTTACTAACATATGAGTAGAAAAGCTGCATAATATTTTATTTGGATTTTGGAAAAAATGTAAAAAACATATACCGCCCGATTCAATAGACCAAATGAGTTTAACTTTTTTAATTCTAAAGTGTTATGACATTCTTGACTTATAACTCAACAGTTGAGAAATTTAGAAAAATAATGGATTTGGAACGAACGAGTTTTGTTACGAACTTTCGAAAGAAACGAGTTTTGCTTCAATCCGTATGGGATCATTGAACTTTAGTATATTTTAAAGGTTATATTAATTTATTAAAATTTTGCAAACAGTGCTAAAAAATGTAAAAATAGTTCTGTAGGGGAGAGATAAACTACACCAATTCACGTCTTTTTCAAATAACGTTTTTTATACTGTTGAAATTTATAGATGTGTGAATTTCCATAAGTCCTATCTAATAAAGCTTTCAAGATAGAAAAGTTGAAAACAACACCAAGTCCAATTGGCTTAGACGTTAAGGCATCAAGTGTACTTAGTGTTGTTTACCACAATATTAAAAGATGCAAAGGACAGTCCTTTTTAGTAAATTGTGATGTGAGGTCTTTTGTTTTTAATATACATACATTAATTCAGACACTGCCATTTTGGTCTTCTTTTATTTATTAAGTCAAATCATTCTCAGGAAGGCAGATGCGCCTTCAGTTGTTAGTTCTACAATTTATAGAACACATTTTGAAGAGAAACGTAACGTAAAAAAATGTTGTTAGCCTTCTATTAATTTTAGGAAATAGCACCCCTTTTGTTTTTGGACTTGGTGCTGTTTGTCTCAAGGCATGGAACAGTATCATAGAAGGTAACGAACCTTTTATGACGTAACATAAAAAAATATGTTAGGATCATACAAAATATTCGTACAAATGCACATTTTTATTACATAAACATCATTTGCGATTATCAACATGCTTGCGCGGTCTGCTGTAAAGTTTTAAAAATGTGGCGTGATGTAGTTTATCTCCCACCTGCAGAGTTAAAAAAAAATTTGAATTTTTAAACAGCTAAATTTAAATCTTTTTCTTGAGTGTACTCGCCATTTCATTTTTCCGTTCCTAATTCAATATTATTATTCTCCAAGACCGAAATTTGAAATTGCAAGTCTTTATTATCTCTCCAATTTTCCCTAAAGTGAGTAGATAAAAGTATTTTCAAATCATTTTTCGGGTTAACCCCCACATTGATGGGAATTATGTCTGGAACAATGTCATGTATTTTTCCGAGTTCCTTTTCCTTTTATTCTATTATAATTCATCTTGAAGGTTGGAACTTAAAATGTAGTTCACTTAATGCTTTCACCACAGGAGCTACAGCTGATTTCAAGTCATATTCATGAACATGGCTACAAAAATATTTGTTAATATACGATAAATAAAAAACAACATCTTTACAAATTTAATTTTTAAATTCCTTAATTCGGCTCTATTTCATTAACGATATCTTGGCGAAATTCAAATAGTGAACCCTCTGGTTTTTGTTACAGAAATTTGAGGTCACATTAAAACATAGAAAAGGACATGCTTCGATACAATCTATATAACTATTCTTATAAATTGTCAAAATAAGATGTTATCTCAATTTTTTAATTTTGGATATGAAAAGTATAATGGTCCTTATTTTCTGACTTCACAATTTCATAAGCAGACCCTCTTATGGCCAATTCCACTAATTTATTTAAATATCAATTTATGTTTTAAATTATTTTTTTTTATGTCAAATTAAAATAAAATTATAAGAAAAATTATATTTAACAATTCATATTTAAATATTTAAAAAGAATTGGGAAAATTGGTTATTAAAATTTTTTATTTTGAAAAATATTGGAAAAATTTTAATGCAAAAAAGTCGGAGTCGCTAGTTTTTGTGGGTACTTCGACTCCGACTCCGACTCCGGTACAAAAACCTCAACTCCGACTCTTCAACTCCGACTCCGACTCCACAGCCCTGTTTGCAAGCCTTATTTTGCTTAATTTTGCTTAAATTATTAAACAAAATGAATGAGAAATACATTTTGGTGTTATCTTTTAGAATGTTGGCACTTTTGTAGAAAAAAAGTATTTAAAAAAAATAAAAGTTTTTTTTTCAGAAATGGTGACATTTTTTACTAATGGTAGATGTTAGATGTTTCAAGTATGAACGCGTATTTCACATTTTCAACATCTTCCATGCGTTCCTCCGAAATGTATGCAAGTGTATAATAACTCTCGCGTCGAGAAACTTTTCGATTGAAATGTGTGAAATGAAACAAAAATGCCATTTATTGAAACAAACATCTGTTTTTCTCACTTAAATGTGTCTGTAACATTTTTTGGCGAGTACTAGCTGTAACGTAAGGAAATTACGCGGGGAATTTTAAAAAATTCAATTTTAAATTTTTTTTTAAAATGCAAAATACAAAGAATAATAATAAGAATATTTTGTTCTTGGCACATTTTTTATTGTTTAATTATTTGCTTTTACCATTTTTATAAAATATACGAATGTTTTCAAAGCTCGTTTGCAAACAACAAACATTAAAGTCGCACTTTACATTATTTGGCATGGCCGACGGATTTTAAAATTTTTGTAAATTTTGGTCGCCTTCAACTATATGTGTGACTGGCGTCCTCAACGTTTGCAATGTCACATCGGCTTCGAGTGCAATGTTATGACATTTATAACGTAACGACGTAATCTCTTTTGATAGTTTTCGACATAAGTTACAGACACATTTTTTTCTCACATTTCGAGAAACGATAGAATATTTTGTTTCACATCTTTTCGATGCAAGAAGTTCTCACTTAAGTTACAGAACATGGGTACTGGTTATTAGAGAGGGTTGTTCGGTGATAATCTGGTGGCACAGTGCTGTAGATCTTAACCCTACGTTTCCACATGCAAGTGACGACTTGCAATTAGTGTATACGTATTATCAACGAAAAATCGAGGAACCAGCCGATTGGCTGAAAGTACATACAAAAATTGTGTGAATGGTAGTTAAAAATTGTAAATGTATTGAGTTTTCCGAACTTGCACTTGCATGTGGAAACGGGGGGTAAAATGTCGGGTTAAGGGTTAATTTTTACACGCAACACGAGTTAAATTTTAAATAAAACGTTTTAAATAATTTTTTTTTATTATTTACTTCATATCATTTAACAATTTATTTTAAAATTTAATTTTTATACAAAATCCTTTAATTTCTTAAGCAACTCCTCTTCAGGCTCCGCTAAAAAATCCAAACTATTTGCCATTTGTTGTCCATTATTTAGGGCGGCTCTTATAATACGATCTATTAAAGTTAAGGGTCTGTTCAAAAAGAATCCTTGACATCGACTTATTATACACATGGAAATAATCTCTGAGATCACAACAAAGAGACAAATAAATCTCATTGTGAATGAACGGTTTGACAGTTTAAATGAACACAAAACTTTGATATGCAGAGCTGCTTTTATTTTTTTTTCTTTCGAATTTAGACAAATTTTAAGAAACAAAAAAAAAAAAAAAAAACTATTGTGATAAGATAAGCGAGAATGTTTGAGAAAAATACCAATTAAAGTTCTTTAGTTAAATGTTTGAACACAGTAATTAGGGAGATAAATATAACAGTAATAATTATATGCAGTCGAAATTAAAAATACTCGCCAAATGTTTGACAAGCAAAATTGAACAGTGGAACGTACGTTTTGATTTACCATAAAAAATGTTTTAAATTTTCATTAAATTTAAATTCTTTTTCTCCCTTTCAATATTCAATTTTGATCAATTTATTCCATTCAAGTTGCATATTTTTTTATTTAATATTCTAGTCATTGACTTAAAATCGCATTAGCCTAGTTTTACTTAGAAATCCTTCTGCTATAATTCCTTTTACATATTCACAATACAACGACAAATCCTCTTTAACACAAGCACACACACTCATGTATTCATGCACTTAGGCGGTCATAAATGCTCTCACAAAAAGCCATTTTGATGAAATAATGAAATGACAGTTACAATTAATTTATTCGCTGACTGTGTTGGGAGCTGAGTGCAGAGTAGTTCTGAGTTGTTGTTGATGTTGTGTATTGTGAGCTGTAGAGTTGATTTGCCAAAGGAGATTATTGTGGTTATGACAACTGAGCACAGCTAAACTTAACTTAAATTGAATTTTTATTTCCACTTTTAACTTATTTTGTGTTTTTTTTTTATTTTCCATTTCATTTTTATTCATTTGGTTTAGTTTTTTCTCATTTTTATTGGATTTGACGTTTTACTTGCACTTATTTTCAATTATCCTGTGGGTGTATTTTAACTTCCTTTCATAGATTTTCGTTGAACTATTGTTTATTGTTTACTTTTTTGTATCGAAGTTAACTAAACTATATTCTTTATAAAGATGTAAGAGAATACATTTAAAACAAAAAGGACAAGAAAATTATATAAGACACATTATGTTTTCAATTGCACTGGGAGAAAAACGAAAACAGTTTGATCAGAGCGTAATAAAACTATTCTGTGGTCTATATTCTTATCTTTGTTTAGTTTAAGGTGCTATCAGACGGGATGTATTTTACATATGTACTGTCAAATTTTCCGTGTGTAAAAGTTGTACACATCGTGTGATACATATGAAACTTTGCATGTGTAAAATACATGTGGAAATACATATGTAATTTTTTCGATTAGAACACGCTCTATTTTCCTGCGACAAACATAAACAAAACAGCTGGTTTGTTTTGAAACGAAATTGTATGGAAAAATATATTGTAAAGAAAAATTAAAGAAAATGTTGACATACATACGGAATTACATATGGGTAAGAAAAGTGACAGTACATATGTAAAATACATCCCGTCTGATAGCACCTTTAGTCTAGTCTATTATTTATAATCTATGTATACCCAACATACCATACAGTCATAAAAGCAGGGTTTAAAAGCACCCATCAGCTGGATGCTTTTTATTTTTGCTTTTGCCACTGCTATTGAAATTGTTATTTTTTTTCCAATAGCCAATGTTTTCTTTTTCGTTTGTGCAAAAAAGCAAATCTCCTATTTTGTATATTTTTAGTTTTTGACAATTGCTTTTTTACCAGCCAGCGACAAAAATGGACAACCACCTAAAAAGCAAAAGCTGAAAAAAAAAATATTTCGCCTTTTGCTTTTTTACTTTTTCCTAAAAGAAGAGCTAGTTAAAAAAGACAAACCAAAAAAAAATCTAAAATTCAAAGAACAAATATTCTTCACTGGCTGGTAATAACAAAAAGCCGGTTCAATAAAATGAAAAGCAGCTGAAGTGTGTGCTAAAAGCAGTCTGAGCAAAGCTATTAGCTCTGCAAAAAGGCAGATTACAACGGTAAAATACTGATCAGTTCATGGTGGTGAGGAAAAATAAATTTTTACTTTTCATCAGTAGTGTTGTAGTAATGTTGTTGTTGCTCGACAGTTTGCATGACTACAGCACGAGATGTGTGTGTGTGTGTATTTTGTTTTTCTAAAATATTTTTAATAAAGGCAACCAGCAAAGTGTCTGTTGGATTTTTTATTGTATAGAAAAAAATAACAAATTCTTGTTATGTTTGTTTTGCATGAAAAATATCACTTGTTGTCGTCGAGTATTTTTTTGCAATCATGTGCCTTTCAGCAGCCTTTTGCGCTGCTTTTATCTCCTATTTTGCGGCTATGAGCATGCATTGGTTTTGTCCATTAAAAGGTTACTTTTCAAAAACTGTGTGTTTATTTTGCTGCTGCTTTTGAAAAGTGTGGGCTTTTTTAGCAGTGAAACTTGTCGGCTTTTTATTTTTGATTTTTTTTAATAGGAAAAAGGCAAAATTTGGCTGCTTTTGCTAATATGGCGATAGCATTTTAAACCCTGCATAAAACTGCTATAAAACTTGAGAATAAGTGCCGGTTCACACACGTCAAGCTTGACTCGTCAAGTCTTGAGCTTTTAGGGGAGAAGGGAAAAGATAATAACAACAAAAATGTAATATATAAAATTGAATTAAATAACTAAGATTTTTCTATTTAAACCTTAGAAAAATATATAATGTGTAAAGCTTATTCTATAATTATGTAAAAGCTTTCAAAAACATTGAGACAAATAAGCTTTTCTAAGCCAAAGCTTATACAACATTATTTTGGTAAGCTTATTTTACAATTGCAAGGATAAGCTTATAGTAATAATGGACATATAATGTTTTCACGAGAGTTCCGTTTTGATTTTTCTACAGTTGTTACGATAGTATTTTTCAATATTTTTTTAAATTCTTTTTTAAGCTTAAGGCTTATATGAGTAAGCATATTATAACATTTTTCTCAAGGCATTTGGTTTGTTGGGTAGTATTTTAATAAGTCTAGAGTTAAGAGTCCTTAGTCAAGCTTCTATAGTTTAAAGTCTGCATTATCCAAAAGGTCTATAATATTAATTCTAGAATATCTACATTATAAAGTCTATAGTCTCTACATTCTATTGGTATAGTTTATATTGTTACGAAAGTTAAATTATTCAAGAATTATTTATAGTTATAAGTTATCTTGTAAGTAATAGTGTTATGTCATATTAGTTACTTAAAATTGTCATGTATAATTAACAACACAGCTGTTATTTTAAAATAATTCCTACATGAATTTCCCAGTCATTTCTAGAAATGGTTTTAGAACATAATAAATAGTTATTACATGGAGGTTCGGAAAAAATCTAGAAACAATTATGAAATATAAAAAGTTTTTCATGGTTCTGTCCGTAACTAACAATTGCGAACAAAATAATTTATTCTAATAAAGCTTGTTAAGTTGAATAAGTGTGTGTATTTATTTGGATTTGCAATTAAAAGAACTCAAACGCGTTTATTAAAGGAAAAACGTAACAATATATTCAACAGGCTTTATATTCTATTGTCTATCCCTCTTATGCAAAAAAAAAGTTAAAGTTTACATTAGTTAACCTACACATTAAGCCGAGCAAAAGTGAATGGGGTTTTATATTTTTGTTTACTTATGTGAACTTTATTTTTTTTTGTCTCATTATTTTATAATTTCTTTATTTTATGGTCTTTAATTCTGTAGTCTTGATATTTAACAGTTTATAGCCCCTTTATTTAATAGTCTCTTTATCATAAAATCGCAGAACATATACCATAATTCTTTGCAAGGTTCCAAGCGAATTTTTATGATTAATTGTATATATGAGATCGTAGTTCTGTGTTGAGGTTGCAGCCATAACGACCTTTTTTAGTTCAGGGTAATCTGCCTTAAGTGGATGAGGTGAGAAGCATGATGGCCACAAAGACTCGCTTCCATGAAGAAACATTGGCCCGTGGAACCATAGTGCGTTTGTCAGCAGCTTGGATGGCTGAAGTCCGCGGGATAATATGTCAGCTGGGTTATCGTTTAACCCTGCTTGCAACAAATGTGTTATATGAAGATGACTGTGAGTTGATCCAAGATAGAAGAATTTCGGAGTCAGTCCATAAGAACGTCGGCTGATTTGTACGATTTAACTCAACATTGACCTTATAGGCGAGTTGTGCTGCGACAACTGCCGCACATAGCTCTAACCGAGGTAGAGTTTGTTGGTTTTGGGGAACCACTCGTGATTGGTAGGTTGTCGTCTTTAATAATCACCATGTCTCCTGTTTTAAAATTGCTGGACTTGCATTTCCATTTATAGCGATGTTGAAGAATCCCTCAAAATGAGATATATGGCTTAAATTGTTGGGGAAAAATACAAAAATATCCTGTAAGTGGCCAGGCCATATTCTGCTTCGCAAATATGTGCTCTGTTTAACACAATTTTCATAACTTTTCACAAAATTTCAGGTGTAATGGGCATGGCTTCATTTTAAAATTTCATTTAAAAGTTGGGGGATGAGTCCCGGCTGTTGAAATATATACCCTTTTTCCAAACATCCCCAAAGAAACTAATCCGGAAACGTAAAAGACAGTAAATAGGTGTGTTCGTAAATGCATCACTGCGCTGCATCAGTGATTTCAAATGCTTATATATTTATTAGTGAAGTTAATGTGTACCAGAAAATTGTGAAAAACTCCACAAAAGTAATAGTCACACAGTAAAAAAAATTATAACTAATTTTTTATCGGCCTTAAAAAAGTTTGCTTTTCTGATGCAGCGCAGTGATGCATTTACGAACGCACCCAATATCGGAAATCTCTTGGTTTCTTCGTAGCCCTTATCTTACAGTTTTGTTTGTTGACGTAGCCTTTAAATAGAAAATGCGCTTCATCGCTCGTTATCAATTTGCGAATAAAATATGTATTTTTTGAAAAAAAAAAAATTGAATTGTCTTGGAACATGGTTCGATTGTAGTTACTAATATTAAATTCCTCAAGTTTTCTTTACAAAATTCTGAAAAAAACAAAAAAAAAAATAAATAAAAATTTTGATTTCTACCTAATTACCCCTCTCTCTGCGCCACCTTGTATACATTCAAAATGAATTACACAGCAAATGAAAACAAAGTTTTTAATCGTATTATAAAATTTTAACTTACAAACCCATAAGCACTGAAATCTTTGTGATTGGAAATAAAATCTGTTCTTTATAATTCTTTACAACTACATATAATTATTTTTTTATTTTAACAAGTTAAAATTTAAACACAATTTTTTCACTAATTACAAAAATTTCCACTTCTGATAAGACATCGCATAAACAATCACGATTCCGAATTTAAAAATGTTCGGGAGAGGCAAAAAATTGCTTCTAAAAACATTTTTCTAGTTGTTTAATCAAATTGATTTCTACAAATTTTAAAGAAGACAGTGCCGCAAACGAAATTTTCGTTGTCGTTGGAGATATGACTTGTGAACTGGTTTAGGAGATAGAAAACGATTTTGACAAACTTTGGATGTGACAGTTTAGGATCTAGTGTGCGATATGTATAAATATTTTTTATTAATTAATTGAATAACCTAAAAATTAATATAAATATACCTTGAACTAAGCCAAGGCGAATTCGCCTTGAACTAAACAAATCGGGTTTTTAACTCCCTTTTGTGTAATTTTGCATTTTTGTTTCCTCTTTAGTTTCTAAAAAACTTTGTGGTGCGCGTACGCCTAATTGTGAATTCTCGTTTAAATTATTAAAAATAATTGTTAAAAGCGTAAGAAAATCAATAATTTTTCTACATAAATAAAATCTAATGTGTATTAAATATGTAAATAATAACATTTTAGCAGATAATTTGTTTTTTCTTAGTAAATAGGCTGCTTGAAAATACTTCATGCAAATCAGTTTGTTTGGACAGCGCAGTCTCTGTTGGTTTTCTGTTTAAGTTCAGAGTGGCGCAGCTTGTTCTGCTGCGGCTGTAAGCAGAGGCAGAAGCAGCACGTGATTTGTTGCTATTGTTTTTGGTAAAGTTGTGTGAGCAAGTGTTTGTGTGGTTGCAAAAGCAAAGTGGTTTTTAAAAGTAATGCAAAAGCTTACAGGGCAAATAAAATAATTTGTTTTTGGTTTTATTAGGTATTTAAAAGAGCAAATCTATTAAGGGTAAATAAGAAAATATCAGTTTTTTCAAGCATGAAGTTGGTGTAAATCAGTGAAGGGCAAACACATACTATCACATTTATGCTTGTGTGGGAAGCAGCAGAAAACGAATGACGCTCATCAACTACCCTGCAAATATTATTGGACCACCGGATCCATTTTGATAAAATAGACTACTCCATGGACTGGTCCAATGTAATGCAAGCATGGACCATGTCATTGAGCCAATTTAGACTAGACTAATTTTTAGTCGGATTAACTATTGTTCTTTCCAAACTACACTTAATTAATTATTCTGGCATAAAATTGTATACGTACACGCAGCTTTGTTTGTGTTAGTATCTCGCGCGGTTTTAAATTCTTTATTAATTTTAAAATTGTTGGCGTGACCAACCACCCTCTGTTTTTATATTCATGTTTACACGACGGCGAACAACTAACGATTAAAATCGCTCTGCAAAAAAGAAAACACTGAACCTGTTTTTTCATAAGTGTGTATGCATTGGTTTTATTCTGCTAATGCAGGGTTGAAGCTGGATTACAAATTATGCCAACCAAAAACGACTATCTTCACCTCTTTCGCCTACAAACTGTCGTTTTCTGCCAGAACAACTAAGGCCATGTCAGATAAAACTTTTGCTTCGCGTTGCGTTAGAGATCCGCTTTGACATCTAAAGGTCGATTCACCCATGCGTTCCGAACAATATTTTTGACCGGACAATAATTTTTTTACAGAGAGTGTTCTGCAGAACGATTCACCCATCTCGGAAAATTTGTCCGGACAAACAAAGCTACCATATGGTTTACAGATGTAAACGATTTTACAAAGTGGCAGCACAGTTAGCAAACTATTAGTTTTTTTATAAAAGTGTGTTAAAGATAATGGACGAAAGAAAAAAATTAATTTTATTATTTTTAATTTAATTGCATAAAACCCATTTACTAGCAAAAAAAATTTATCAAAAAATGTTGAAAGTAAAAAGAATAGCAGTAAGGAAAATATTACAGAAAAGAAGAACAAACGGTGTTTTCCACACACTTGTTCCTGACAATGAAATCCTTGCAATTTTAGGGCTTGATTTGCGTGGTATACCTATTCGTAAGCCAAAACATATTACGCCGGCAGAAAAGTTGTCCTTAACATTAAGGTAAAGCTGCTTTGTAGCGTCTTCGCAGACTTTTCCATAATACTTGACATTCACTTCCTACAATAATTGGTAAACATTAGGGTATTCATTTAATCGGACTTTTGCTTTAATCGGTTAATCGCTCGATTAATTAATCGAGGCTTTTGCTTAATCGGTTAATTTTGTTATTGATCGGTTAACCGGGTAATAAGGTTTTTTCTAACAATTAAATCAAATTAATAACTATGTACATAATGCATATTTTTTTTATTAATAGATATTATGTTTTTATTAAAAAATAAACATGAGATCATTTTATTAATCATTTTAATAGTTTAAGGAGATCTTATAAAATAATGTTTTAGAAAAATAAATGGTTCAAATGTTTAGGATTTAAGCGATTTTTTTCTTTAGTTTTAATAAAACTTGACTTGAAAGCGAAAGCAACCCATAATTCAGATTATCTAATTTCTCAGTCACTTTTCTTCAATCATTTTAATCTTCCATTATGCCATTAAAGTCCTGTTTTAATATTTTTAAATGCTTAACACTTCTAATTGTTTCGGTTAATTCTATTGTTGTGGTACTATCGAGAGTTTCTTCTGTTGTCAGGTCATCATTTAACTCATGCTGACAAAGCTCAGCACCGAACATTCTGCAAAAAAGTTTTTTCCGAATTCCTTAATTTCTGTTTTTGTACTGTATTTAAAAAATTTATTTCTAGAAGAAATATATTGTATGAAAAAATATTTCTAAACAAAACTTTTTTTGTGTACTTTGGTAACTTTTTTGGTGAACTTTGTTTGGTTTAGATAACATTGTAAAATTCTACATGGTTTCATTGTAGAATGCATTTAAAAAAGCGTGCTACTTTGTAACTGATGTTTTGATGGTTTAATACTTAAAAAAATTCGGAATTTTGTTACTTCGGTTAATCGACTGAAATTAACCGGTTTAATCGTTAATCGAAAAAATCCAATTTTAAATTAACCGATCAGTTAATCGGGTAGTAATTAATCGGTTAACCGATTAACGGTTAACCGAATGAATACCCTAGTAAACATTATGTTAAAAAAATATTCATCCCTATCGTGAATAACAAGTGGAATTTTTGTTCCCATGAAATTTTCATTCCCCTCGAAGGGAATAAAGCAATCGTGAATCTCATGTGAAAAATTTTTCATGCTATCTGTTCCAGTGAATGTAAAAAAGAAGAAAATTAGAAAAAATTAAAAATTATTGAAATTTTTGTTTAAAAATATACATGTATATATTTTAAAGGAAAGTTAAAATAATAAATCTAAATAATTAGTATTGGAGCGATAGGTTGATAACAACGTTAGTTTTTTGCACTTTTTAAATTTTATGTAGTAAAATATTTTCCAAAATTCTGCCACCACGTCTTTCACAAATCCGGCGGCAATCAACCTGTTGTTTTCCATTTTGTTGACCAATATATCGGTTTGTGTCTTATTAACGGATTAATATTCGATTTATAGGAGGAACTACTAACATACACGTTCTATTCACTAGCAAAAATAAAGTGAGAAAATCTAAGGGAAATGTGAACAAATTACGACGGAAAAAACTTTTCACGATAAGCGGAATTTATTCCCGAGAACATTTTTTCACGTTATTATTCTCCTTTGAATTACATTTTTTCATGGGAGCTGTTCATGATCGCAAATATGTGAAAAGGGGAAAACTTACGAGGGAAAAAATATTCAAGATAGGGGCGATTAAAATTTACCATTTAAAATTTACTTACGACCAATTCCAATAGATTTTTCTATTTCCGTCCATATATTTTATTTAAGGTAAGTATTTTTATATGAACGATTGCCCATATCATAAATACATTCTCTTCCTGGTTTTTTTAATTCTTCAATAAGTTTCAGGGCAATATTTTCTTTAACATCCATCTTTTGTTTAATTTTTTTTTTAATTATTCAGCACAAAACGAAAAATGTAATATGTGGCAGCTCAATTCAACTTTTATGTACAAATTGAAAAAAAGTGGCATCTCAGTTCATTTTGTTCGGCACAAGAATTAAAATTAAACCAATTCAAGAAAAAACGTTCCGAACAAAATCTTTGCTCTCTCTCTCTCAAAAGTAAAACGTCAAACTCAATATAAAAAAAATTTTGTCCGGACAAAAATTTTGTTCGGAACGCATAGGTGAATCGAGCTTAAGATGAAATATTCATACTTATACGAAACATGTCACATAAAGAACTTTTAACGCAAAGCGAAGCAAAAAGTTAGGCAACTCTCATCTTTTTGCGCGCTTTGACAATCTGCTAGTACAATTTTTTTCATTTATTTTCTTTTTAACACACAATGTGTGAGTGTTGTCAAAGTTTTTATTGTTACATACACCTTTTGCGTTACGCTTTTCTGTCAAAGTTAGAAGTGTCACGCAAAGCAATGAACTTTTATCTGACATGGCCTTTAGTCTAGTCTAAATTGGCTCATTGTTAAAAAGTGTTTGTAGTGAGACGACCTGTCTTCGATTTTTAACGACGTGCTTTCATTTTTAAACGATTTCAAAACTAATCCTCTTGAGTATACCATGGTGTACTTTTAAGACTACTCCTTTGTAGTCCAAAGATGGGTTATATGGTCCTGCCCTAGGACCAGTGTTGCCAAAACTTGGTGACCAAAAATGGCTAGATTAACGGAAAAATGGCTAAAAAATGGCTAAAAGTTTTTTTTAAATAAAAACACATTAAAATTCAATAACAAACAGAAATAATTCATTTAAAGTTGTTAACGAAGAAATTGTTAGTTAAGATCAATTTGTTTAATAAGAAAAAGCGTAAATTAAAATTTCTATAGATATTAAAAATTTAATAATCGATAAATTCGATGTCGTTATTGTTCATCTCATAGGATCACTCGTGCCTATTATTTTTTAATAATTTGGAGGTAAATCATAATCACGACAACATTTACCCAACACCTTTTGAGTTCAGATCTACAATAAAAAACAAGTAAGAAAGTGTAGTCGCTCAACGCCGGCTATATGATACCCTACACCACAATAGAACCTATGCACCAAATTTTATAAAATAATCTCCAAAATTGCGACCTGTACTTTGCGCACAAGGTTTACATGGAAAGCCAGCCGGACAAACATCGTTAATTCGACTCAGAAAGTAATTTTGAGTCAATCGGTACACGTAAAGGTGGGCTTAGGACCAATATTTAAAGGTGTTACAAACATCAGCACAAACGCATGGTACCCTCTCCACTACCACAATAGTGGGTATAAATATTTTATTGTTATGGTAAAAATATTTACCTAATTGATAAAATCGAATAAACGGTTGCTAAATGTAACCCATTTCTCAAATTACTTTAAACAATGTTTACTTGGCTAAAAACCCTCTCTACTTCAGCATTAGACCATGGAAGTAGGGATGCAAACGATGTATAGTTCATAAACATCGATGTTAACATCGATGTTTTGATTTACGATACATCGGCGATACATCGTCGTGAAAACTAAAAAACATCGACATCGTCCATTTTATATTTTCATTAATTTAATATTTTTACCAATTTGAATTTTTATTTTTCAATTAAACCTTTTATTTAAAAATAAATATAAAAAAGTGTTTTTCAAAGCATACGTTAAACGCAAGAATTTTAAATGTCGGTTTTTAATAAGATTTCTGTAATATATAATATGTATTTCTCTATTAAACAGAATTTTAAAACAAAAATTAAAAATATTTTATTAAAAGTGTATTAAAAACGACTTCCAAATTCTTGCGTTTTACGTTTCCGTTTTCCAGCACACCCCTGATAGCCGTACAAAGTAGTAAATACGTATGTATTAAGTTGCTTAAGTTGGCTGAAGCAACTGTGCGAATACATAAAAATCATATTTGTCAAACCATATTGCCCTTATGGAAACTATTTGTTTAATTTTATGAATATGTCATTTGCTTAAGCAAAATGCGAAACTGATTGCACTTTGTTTTTGTGTTTTTGAATGCATTTGACAGGCTTTTTGTTAATTTTTGACAAAAGCTTATGCAAGCCAATGGGCATTTCCGTCAAAAGATCCACCGTGACCGAAAATTTAAAAGTTATTAAAAGCTGATTATTTTACGATATTGTTAAAGAGAAAATTTAGATTTTACTAATTTTGTAAATTTACGCATAAATTTGTTCACTTAGAAAAACAATCAGACTGCAAAGTTGTGCAAACCTAATTTCTTATTTGTGAGAAAGTTTTATTGTGTGTTCTCTTTAATAATGTCTTCCTTAAAAGAGGCGATATTTGATAAAAATTATTCCAAAAAATTTTCTTACATGGTCTGTAATCTAAGGAAGTGTTCGAAGAGAAATTTGTTATTCGGATTAACGGTAAATTTTTATTTTGTCTTAATCATTATTCGGTTAAATTATTATGGGAAAAAATTCACGTTAGAAATGTAAGAAATTTTAATGTTACATTGCTACGTTAAATTCTGAAAGTAGTTTGACTAAAAATGGTGCCAGGTTAAGTTGAATTACGCCATTTTATACATGGCCACAAAAACTACTTCTATTTTTTCACGTTCGAAACGCTACTTCTTTTGCCATTATCTTTGACCTAGAACGGCGCCCTCAATAAACTTTAGCATGCAAAACAGTGCTTTCTTAGTGCTATAATTTAAAATATTTGTTGTTTAAAATGTTATTGCATTTTTGATGCGTACGACTGTCACGTTCAACACTTTGGAATTACCCATATGTATATTATAGTTGGGCCTTAAGATTTTCAGTAGCAAAGAAGAATTAAAAAAGTCCGTAAGTATAATTGCAAAGTAGTTTTAACCATCGATGTTAAACATCGATTTATTGTGTTTTTACCGATGTTTTTTTTAACATCGATGCTTATCGTGGAAACATCGATGTCTTCAAACATCGATGTTTTTCAGAGCGATGTTGCATCCCTACATGGAAGTGAGAGCAACTTTATAGCCAATTTTGAAATTTCTAAAAAAAATGTTTGTTGCCGCCTGCATCTCTTTATTGAAATACTTGCAACCAGAAAGAAACACCGATGTTTGTGTTGATTCATCTTATAAATTTAATATTGGAATACTGTTCCTATATTTTGAAAGATGTTTCATCCTCGTTTATAGCGATTTTCAACATTTGAAAAAGTTTTGATTTAAATTAAAGGCATTTTAATTGGTAAAAATGTTTATTTTACTTTAATAAATTTTTATAATAAAATAAAAATTATTCTTTTAAAAGAAAAAACGGCAAAAATTTTATGGCTAAGCAAGTTGAAAAATCGCTAATGGCTAAATTCATTTTTTAATGGCTAAACAGGGTGAAAAATGGCTAAATCTAGCCACTAAATGGCTAAATTGGCAACACTGCCTAGGACATCGTAATGTTAAATAGACCATGTTTTTTCCATACGTTTGGGTTACTTTTGGACTAGTCCAAGTCCCTTGTGGGCTACTCTTTACACGCGTGTTTGGACTGGTCCTATTATTTGCAGGGAAGTGTTGATCTGCAACTGAATTAAATAAATGACAACAAAGCAACAGCCGAGCGAACATTGTCACAGAACACACGAAGAAGTTTATGGTGTACATGTGTCGACGTCACACAAGCAGCATTTTTATTCCTATGCACGTGTACATAAGATTTGCAAAAGTGCCCTTCACTGGTGTAAATTAAAAGGTGGATATTTACCACAAAATATGGCCTTCTCTTAAATAATAAAAATACAATTTTTAAGCTCAAATAAAAATAAAATATTTGCCGAAAATATTGCAACACGCGAATTTTAAAGGTAAGTTTTTTTTTATAAATAAATAAATAAATATTTATGTACCTATGCGTTATTTTTTTAATTATGTAATATTTATTTTTGAAGAATAAATTCGGAACCGTTTTATTTTAAACATAACTTTTTAATCTTGAATTTATTTTTCGCTTGACTTTTTGAAGCTGATTTTTTTTTTCTAAAATTGTAAGCCTCTTTTTATGTTTTAAAAGTAAAAACAAAAAGTTATTTTTAGTAATATTTGAAGGAGATGAGTTTTCAAAAATTAATTTTGAATTTTTGTGGCTTTAGTAGCAAAATGGTATCTTTAGTCTAAGTTGATATTGAATAATATGGAGATGAGCTCTTTTCTAAATTAATTTCAAAAAGACAACTGTTTTTCACCGCTATGAAAGGGGTATGTAACCTTTCATTCTCACATTATATCGGTCTTTTAACTATTAATATGCTATAAATATTTAAAATATTAACTTTACTATTTTATAAAATTTATATCATATATTAGCTAGTTTAATTGGAATTTTTGTTACTTGAGTTATAAACAAAAACATCAAAATAAAAAAAAAAAACTGTGTATTATAAAAAATCTAGTTATGATTCTAATGTTCTAGACAACCAAATTGCGGTATAAATACTAGCGGCCACTAGCGTAATTAGATCATTCTAAGTTCAGACTTTGTCAATAACGTATAACGCTGAGAAAATTATAGTTGGTTGTGAATAAAAGCTATAAATTACGGTTGTTAAAAAGACTTTGTACTAAATAAAATTGTGTTAATTGTAAACAGTGTTAAAAGTGTTTGTGTTTTATTTATTTTATTAAAGTTGCAATAAAGAACTCGAAACGGTTTATTATAAAGGAAATAAACCAAAACGTTATTGAAAGGCAGTAACGTAACAATTGGTGTCAGAAGTGAAATTGCATAAATAAAATCAATGAAATTTGAAGAACTTAAAGTGGAACAGCTCAAGAAAGAGTTGAGCAAGTTGGAGCTGCCAACTGCAGGTAATAAAGCAGAGCTGCAGAAGAGACTAATAGATGAATTCGAGCGACGCGATATTGACATTGTTAGCCACGCATTTGAGGACAAGGAAGAAATAGAGGTATGTACTCGTGCAGTTGCTAGCAGTATGGATTTTAACACAATGTTTGCTGCTATGATGGCAAAAATGGAAAAATTCTAAGAATTCTAGAAAAATGGACGATAATTCCAAAAGCATGGCACAGATGATCAAAGAAAATTCGAGTGATATTCTAGCTGAAACTTCTAGAAAAATAGATGAAACTTCTAGAAATGTAGAAAAAATGGTAAAGGAGAATTCAGTTACCATATTAGCTGAAATTCAAGAGCATTCTAGAATAACAAACGAGAAACTGCAGGAGATTTCCAGTGAGATGAACGAAAGAGTAAACGAAATGGAAATAGAATTGAATCAGAAGCTGTCTGATGTAAAAACTCAAGTCACGGATGTTAAAACCCAAGTTACGGTTTTTGATGAAAAACTACACCATCTGGAGGCAAAAGTTAATAACATTCAATGCCAAGAAGCACCAGTGCGAGTTATTCCAGAAGTTTCTAGTAGAATAAAGGCCCCTTGCTTTGACGGTAGTGTGCCATTAAATGTTTTTAAGTTCCAGTTCGATACAGTTGCCAACAGAAATGCATGGAACAGTGAGGAAAAAGCCATCGAGCTAATTCTTGCTTTAAAGGGGACTGCGGCTGAAGTGCTTGAAAGTGTACCAGTAAGTAGCAGAAACAATTATGATGAAATTATGGAAGCACTGCAACGCAAGTATGGTGGTGAACACAAAAAGGAAATCTACAAAATGGAGTTGCGTGGCAGAGTGCAAAAGGCAAACGAAACCTTACAGGACTTCGCACTGGAGATTGAGCGGTTGGTACAACTTACATACCCTGGTGAGAATCACCCATTGTTGGACAGCTTCAAAACAGAAGCATTCATTAACGGTATAAGAGATGCTGATGTCAAGTATGCGGTGTGTGCATCATTGAAGTCAAAGTTTGCAGAAACAGTTTCATTTGCCCTGGCTCAGGAAACCGCAAGAATAGTTGCAAAGCAGAAGTCGTTTAAGGTGCAAAGGCTCGATGTTATAGCAGATGATGATAGAGACATCATGAATGAATTAAAGCGACTTACAGAAGAAGTTTTGCGGGTATTAAATGAGAAGCTGGGCAGAAACAAACTAAAATGCTATAACTGCGGAAAGGTTGGGCACATACAGCGTGACTGTAAAGCACGAAGAAAAAGTTCAAGATCTGCTTCGCCGCCGAGAAACAACCAACGGGCTAGTCATCAGTTATCACAGGAGTCGCCGTTAAGTATGGAGGGAGTTCTACCTTTCGCATCTGAGGACTCGATAATAAATTTAGTAGTGCCAAAGAGTAACAAAAGTATTACGACATTTGGCTACATCGATGGTAAAAAGCGCATTTTGACTATCGACACTGGTGCAGGATTCTCGATAATAAGGCCTGACTTGGTTAAAGGAGCTGTCGAACCACTAAGCGCAGTGAGCTTGCGAACAGCTACAGGTGAGCCTGCTACTGTCTATGGGAAAACACGTGTGGTGTTAAGAATTGCCGATATTGTCGCTTTTCATGAGTTTATTGTGGCCGACATTGTAGACGAAGTACTGATTGGCGCAGATTTTATGATAAGTCATAATATAAGTCTGAATATGGGAAAGCAAGTCATGTATTTGTGTGATTATGAAATACCCCTGGATGTTGGGTATGAAAGTGAGGCTCGTGAGGGACAGCCTCTCGCATGTAGTCGTCAGGAATCGTCAGCTCACAGAAAAGTTGAAAAACGAGAAAAAGTGGTTGTTCGTGTAGGACAGCTTAGCAGATTGGAAGCCAGGCACTGTACAGAGGCAGATAGGAGGAAATGCATCAGCGAAGGTCGCTCGTTGCAGGTAAAGCCCAGCAAAGACTGGTTTACGGCGAAAATATTTGAACCCGTATCGGCCAAGGTTATAAGGGCCAATAGTATAGGTGGAAGTCAAAATTTTAAAGGAAACTGCCCAAAGCGTGTGGCAGCCAGGAGCACAGCAAATAGAGGTTGTGCGTCGCTTCCACAGTGCAATTGTAATGCGCTATCTCTACCAGAAGATAAGCAGGTATCTTCGCTTGTGTGTAGAAATACTTACGACCATAGAAAGTCTGTGCGTAGCCGTAGTAAGTTGTGCAGATATGATCGGTTAGTTTTTCCAATGAATCAACAACCAAAGGAAGGATTAGTTGCCAGGCCACAAATACATTGGGATGGGCCATATAAGGTGATAAAGAAATTAAATGATGTTGTATACCGAATACAGAAAAATAAAAGTCCAAGAGCCAAAATGAAAGTTGTTCATTTAGAACGATTAGCCCCTTATGGAAGAGGTGATTCAGAGCCTATTCTGGACGAACAGGCTTAAGTGGGGGGCAGTATTACGAAAGTAACTTTAGTTAAGAATTAGTTGTAATTATTGGTTAAGAATTAGTTATAATTATTAGTTATCTTGTATTTATTAGTTATCTTGTATTCATAAGTGATTTTATTAGTTTACATCGTTTTTGTTATAATTTAGTACACTTCAATCCCAATGTGCAGAAAGCCCTAGAAATGACCGTTAAAAAAGCTTCAGTGTAAGAGGTAAAATTATGTAAAGTGGTGCCATAAATCAAATTAAAGTGTGGTGAAATAGTAAAGCCTCGAACCTTCGAAAAACATTTCGAATGTTCTAGACAACCAAATTGCGGTATAAATACTAGCGGCACTAGCGTAATTAGATCATTCTAAGTTCAGACTTTGTCAATAACGTATAACGCTGAGAAAATTATAGTTGGTTGTGAATAAAAGCTATAAATTACGGTTGTTAAAAAAACTTTGTACTAAATAAAGTTGTGTTAATTGTAAACAGTGTTAAAAGTGTTTGTGTTTTATTTATTTTATTAAAGTTGCAATAAAGAACTCGAAACGGTTTATTATAAAGGAAATAAACCATAACGTTATTGATAGGCAATAACGTAACAATATAATATTTTTAAATTCTGTTTGATAATGTGTATTAGTGGGTGAGTGGTCTAAGACGCTGCATTACGTAAGCAGAATAGTATTTAAGATTCGGCTCCGCCAAATATATAACTCTTATTTTTTTTGGAATTAAACATTTTCGTAAAATATTGTTACGTTACTGCCTTTCAATAACGTTTTGGTTTATTTCCTTTATAATAAACCGGTTCGAGTTCTTTATTGCACTTTTTAATAAAAATAAATAATCACAACACTTTACACACTGTTGACAATTTACACAACTTTATTTAGTACTTAGTCACTTTAACAACCGTAATTTATAGCTTTTATTTATAACCAACTATAATTTTCTCCGCGTTATACGTTATTGACAAAGTCTGAACTTAGAATGATCTTACTATGCTAGCCGCCGCAAGTATTTATACTGCCATTCGGCCATCCAGAACATTCGAAATGTTTTTCGAAGTTTAGAGGCTTTACTATTCACCACTCTTTACGTCTATTTGATTTCTGGCGGCACTTATGTTTACATAATTTCACCACTTATACTGAAGCTTTTTTTTAACGGTAATTTCGAGGGCTTTCTGGACATTGGGATTGAAGTGTACTAAATTATAACAATTTATAATAACAATGTAAACTAATAAAATTACTTATGAAAACAAGATAACTAATAAATACAAGATAACTATAAATTAACCAATAATTACAACTAATTCTTAACTAAAGTTACTTTCGTATTAATATGAATCTTTGCAAAACTAATGAAATGCTAATTTTCTTATTTTAAAATTATTGTATTCATAAAATAAGTACTTGAAAGCAAATATTTCACAGAAAACAACTTTAGTTAAATTTTCATTAAATTTGTTTAATTAAGGAAGGAATTTTACATCATGGAATTAATTAAAATTAATTGATAATTTTTCTTGACTGAACTGGGGCTTGAACAGCCATAATCAGAATTCTTTCCGCCATTGCGACGGATGGCAGTCTATAGTCGAACATCAATCTTTTTACCAATGGTTTTTTTACATTTCAAAATTTGATGTAATTAATTATCTATTTTTTTCGCTTCTTCCTCAGTTCTGTTTTTTGTCCTTTTGTCAAAGAGGTCTATATTCTATAATCTAGGATATTTACAATCTAAAGTCTATAGTCTCTTTATTATATTGTCTATAGTTTCTGTATAGGTTAGGTTAAATGGTCAGCCGTCACGACGACGACTCACTTGGGTCCTTATAGCGGTTCCTTTGTGATTCCCCTAGCCAGTGACAGGAGATAGGTATCCACCAGACTGTTCCCCAGAGGTTACTGCAGCCTCGAACCACCCCGACTCCCTGCAGAACAGGGAGATCGATTTCAGTCCCACATTGGACAAATCGTACAGACATGGCAATTCTGGTCTCCCAAAATACCTAAACCTAATGCTCCCTAGAGCGGGGCATTGGCAGAGAAAGTGAAACACCGTCTCCTCCTCCTCCTCATCATGACAACTCCTACAGTAGTCATTATACGCAAGACCCATCCTCCTAACATGAGTCCCTATCACCCGGTGACCCGTAATGACCGATATCACTGTCCTCATCCGGACCCTGCCGAGATCGAGTAGTACGCGCGTTCTCACCGCGTCATTGCCAGGCCATAGAGTCCTGGCCATCAAGCAGGTATGCTCCCCCTGCCATCTCTCCTGAGCCCTTCTGTACTACTCTCGTTTGATGAGAGTCTTGCAGCGGGCCATTGAAGTGCCAATCAGGCCGTACACGAACATGTCGTCTAAGAGACAGCCCTGGTACCCATGTCAGGGCTACACTGGATTGTTTCGCGATCTCATTTAGAGACATCCGGCATTCCACTGTTAACATAGATGTCGTAAAGACACCAGCCAGAGCTGCAATGGCAGCCTTGCTGTCCGTAAACCTACATATATATCTCGATACACGATAGTACTTTAGCCAGTTTGCCGCCCGCTTCATGGCAGAGATTTCCGCCTGCAGCATACTACTGCCATCGGGCAGCCTAAATGAGACCCTAATGTCCAATTCCTCGATGAAGAAACCTCCACCCACTCTATTGCCAACCTGGAACCATCGGTGAAGACCCGTAATGCCGGTTCCAGAGATCGCGTATTATCGAGCAGCTCATCACCATTACCATGATGAACAAAGCACCGAAAAAGGGCTCCGGAGTGCAAAAGTCCAGCCCCGCCAGGTCATATGATGAGTGAAGCATGACCCTGGCATGACCATAGTTCCGCGTAGACCATAGGTCCACCGGCCCAATCTAATAGCGGAAGTCAGGGCCTGTTGTTCGGCCATGATATCAACCGGCAGCCAGTTCAGCATAGTCTGTATAGTCAGCGCTAGTCTGTATAGTCTATAGTGCACATTTCCTATAGTCAATGCTCTTTATATAATATAGTCTCTATATTTTATGGCCTCTATTTTCTATAGTGTATATATGCTATTATAGTCTTTATATTCTATAGTTTATATATTCTGCAGTCCTTATATTCTATTGTTTATTTTATAGTTTCTATATTTTATAGCCTCTAAACTCTGTAGTCTTCATATTTAACAGTCAATACATTTTATAGTCTCTATTTTATTTAATCTCTATTATAGTCTTTATCTTAGGATAAAGATTAGCCAAAAACCCTCAAAATTACTTGCATGTTACACCACTGGTAACATATTTTTAGTAACAGGATCATATACGTTTTTTTTTAAAGTGGAGTTATGTTTTTTACTTCTTTTCTCGCGAAGGCCAATTAAAATTGCTGGTAAGTCTGAGTTCATACGGCTCTTTTCTTATTGAAAAGGTTCTTCCTTTTTTTTCTTTGAACATGAATTGGCGTTCAAATTATTCATGTCATGTTTACGCCATGTTTTTTATTTTGTATAGACGTGCGTTTGCATGTGTGCTTTTTTGATATTGAAAACAATAACAAAATTAAACAACGAACGAAAAAGCAAAACGTAAAGACAGTACAGGCATTTGTGTACTCGTTTCTTTTCCCCTCGCCCCTCTCGCATATAAAGTAGCAATCTTTTCAATAAGAAAAGAGCCGTATGAACACAGACTAAGTAGCGTTTTTCTTTTCCCGGACTTTTTCATTTCCCGGGAAAGCGGGATTTATTTTTCAATTTCCCGGGATCCCGGGAATTCCCGCTCAATACAAATCGATGCAAAATATTATTTAATTTAATTTGTTCTATATAAGCATTTACATATTCGTTTAAAAACCTATTCCTAATTTTTATCAAGAAGATATTAATGAGAGAATCGTTTCCTTTCTACGGATGTTTGCCTTTTTCAGTTTCAGTTTTCTTTGAACTTCCTTTAAAACGTGTAATTCCTTTTTCGAATTGAATAAGCGTTTTCTTAATAAATAACTTTTGTCATCATCTCTTACAAATTCTAATTCAAAAAAACTTGTATGCAGCTGCTCTGCATATAAACCATTAAATTTTTTGAAGCAAGTGCGAACAACCTTTTTCGTTTTTATAAAATAAATTTGTGACTTTAAACAAATTAAAAATCCTGTACATTTTAACTCTTCTTCTTTTGAATTTTTATTGGATATGAATTAACATCTTTTTGGTGTTTGGCAAAAATGTCTTAAGTCAAAAACTGTAGTATTTCGTTATGTTAAATTGAAAAATATTTATGTGGTGTATTTCATAGACTTTTTTCCTAAGGGCAGATGATAACAATTAGAAGCAGTTGTGCTAGACTAAAGTGATTTAAAACTAACAAAAGAGAAAAAAAAACTTTATTAAAGCCAATCAAAAACTCAAACTGTGTTTTTTTGACTTAAAAACTTTTTGCCAAACGCCTTAGATATATTTCATGACCCAACTTATTTACAATTATATTAGCAGTAAAGTTGCCATAATTAAATTGAAAAAATCCCGGGAATTCCCGCACAAATTTTGCAGAAATTTTTTCCCGAAAAATGTGCGGGATCCCGGGACTTTTGTCCCGTATGAAAAACACTACTGGTAAGTCAAACAATGCAAATATGCACCACCGTTGTCAGAGATTATAACACAAATGGCATTTAAAAAGGGCCTATTTTCCGATACAGCACACCAAACAGTCTACCTAAGTGGACCTAATAGTTGCTGGGAAATTTCTCTTGGATTCTTCGTAGCCCAAATTTTACAGTTTTGCTTGTTGGCGTAGCCTTAAACCGAAAATAAGCTTTATCGCTTATCAATTTGTAAATGAAGTCTGGGTTTTTTAAAAAAATAATATTAAGTTGTTTTGGAACGTAGTTCGATTGTAAATTCTGAAAAAACAAAGAAAAATAAAAATTTTATATAGCTCATTTTGCGCCACCCTGTATACATAGAAAATGAATTATGTATACAGCAAATGAAAAAAAAAGTTTTTTAATCGTATTACAAAAATCCTTCAAATACTTTTTTTATATTTTTAACATTTTAACTTACATAAACGCTAAAATCTTTGTGATTGAAAATAAAATCTGTTCTTTAAAATTCTTTACAACTTTTATTTTTTTTTATTTATTTTAACAAGTTAATATTTAAAATTCAAACACAATTTTTTTCACTTATTACAAAAATTACAACTTCTGATAAGATGTCGCATAAACAATTACGACTCCGAATTAAAAAAAATGTTCAGAAGAGGCAAAAAAACTGTTTCTTAATAAAACATCGTCCTAGTTGTTAAATTAAATTTATTTCTACTAATGTTTAAGAAAAATGGTAAAAGTAGACAGTGACGCAAACGAAATTTCCGTGGCCTTTGGGGATTTGATTTGTGAATTGGATTTTTAAAAATAATAAGATTTTGATAAATTTTGAGTTGCGACTGTATATGACTTAGTGTGCGATATATATATTTTAATATATTTTTAATTTATTTATTGAATAACCTAATACATACTAATAAATATATATTTAATTAAATTTTTTGAGCGCTAGCTGCAATACGCTCAATAACTTATATGGGCATTTTCATTAGAATGTCAACCACGACTCAAAAAATTAAAACGCTTGAAACTTTTTTTCAAATATGGTAAAAACGAAAAAAAATACCCAAATTTTACTATGCAGACGACCTTATAGCTTATTACAATTTTTAAAAAGCAAAAAATAAGAGTTTAAACTGACTTTCTCTTTGATTCATTTTTAGTAACTGCAATTAACAAATTTTTTTCTGATTAAATACAGATACTGGCAACCCTGGAATTATGCTTTAAAATAAATGTTACAACAACAATAAACAAGATTCATGAGGAAAGACCAAAGATATAGTTCGATTAGCGCTATATTTTTTGGTTTGTTTTGGATGCTATTCTAATGTCACGTACGTGGTGCAAAAACAACATTTGTCTTTGTCATTTCTATTTGGCCAGTCTTAGGTGTTTCAAAATAAAAGTTAAAAGCAAGATATTTGCTGCAAAAAAATATTGATCGGAATTTTTTTTCAAGTTGGTATAATCAAAATTTTATAAGCTTTTAAAGCTCGTCACGTACGATATTGTAAGTACTAAAATGCAACTAAATGCATACTTTTATTATGTTGGTATTTAGTTTAAATTTGGTAAAACCTTATTTTATTGCAACCAAAATCATCTTACAAAATTTTTTTGGAATCGGTCCATATTTCACCATAGCTCCCATACAAGTGCTACTCCCGAAAATAGCTTTTAATGCCACAACTTCCTTATAAATGTTGGTATTTTCATAAAAATTGGCGACAATGACTTTTGCGATAGGTACTATGTCATGACAAAATGTTGTGCGGGTAGGTCCAAAAATTAACCATAGGTCCCATATAAACCCCCTTCCTTAAATCGGCTAGCGGCAAACAAATCTCATATAGATGGAGATAACTAAATAATATTCGGCACAAATTACTTTTATATAATTCTTAACCTCATAATATAATTCTGTTCTGGCGATCTTGATCGGCCGGCCATGGGCCCCAAATAGGGTACACTCACAAAATTTTTTTATATATTATAGTGTAGGGTATCAATTGGTCGGGCTTGACCGACTATACTTTCTACTTATTTGTTTACATATATTTTCAAAAAATATATTTCATGCCTTGTAAATACTATAAGAGAAAAATCTGTCACGTACGGTATGTCACGAACGATATTACAGTTTTTTCATTATAAAACCATCCAAAAAATTTTTTTATTTCCAATTACGTATTTTTTTACATTTACCCGAAAATCACTTTCATTTTATGCACTTACTTTGCTCGATATTTAATAATATTTAATAATATTTAATAATTTTTTTTTTATATAAATGAAACATAATGATATACAAAATGTCCAGTTAATACTATTTTGGAAAAATTTCTATTTCTCTGAAGGCGTACAAATGTCACGTACGATGACATGAAAATGCCCATATATAAAACTGTGAACGGTTTTTGCAATTTTAAATGCTTTACTGTTCTTTAATTTAAATATAATACATTATATTTTAAATTAATTTTTTTATGTATTAAACATAATTCTTTATCAAATAGAATTTAGGAATTTTTATTTCTGATGGTGAGTAACATTCATTATATAAATTTTCATATTATTCGAATGTATATTCTAAGTCAAAATTACAATCCTCAAAAGCTTTTATACTTTAATAGTCTTATTCCTCCCATATTTTCCAGAAATATTTTCTATGCACTATCAGAATTTTCGTTTGAAATGTATTTTATTTTGTTCATGAATAAAAAAAAACTACACATTTTTTCTCTTTTGTTTCAACTTTTTTGAAAAATACACTTCTTTTCAGTTTTTTTAAATTTTCGACGGCAACGCTGCCCTTCACAAGTTTTACCTTCCCACTCAAACTAAACCAAGGCGAATTCGCCTTGAACTAAACAAATCGGGTTTTTAACTCCCTTTTGTGTAATTTTGCATTTTTGTTTCCTCTTTAGTTTCTAGAAAAATTTGTGGTGAGCGTGCGGCTGCGTGCGAATTCTCGTTTTAATTATTAAATATAATTGTTAAAAGGGTAAGAAAAACTAAAATTTTTATAAATAAATAAAATCTAATGGCTATTTAATATGAAAATACATAAAAAAATTTGTGCAAATAAATTGTTTCTTTTTTTAGGAAAAAGTGTGTTTGAAATTCTTCCTGCAAATTAGTTTGTTTTGACTGCGCATTCTCTGTTGGCTTTTTGTTTAAGTGAAGAACGGCGCAGCTTGTGCTGTTGCTGTGAATAGAGGCAGAAGCAGCACGTGATTTTTGATGTTGGTAAAGTTGTGTTGGTAACAGTTTTTGTGCATTTAAAGCAGGAAATAAAATCAAAGTAATTGAAGCAAAAGCAAAGTGATTTTTAAAAGCTAAAAAGGCAAATAAAATAAATTGCTTGTGTTCTTAACATGGCAATTATGGTCTCCCAAAATGCCTAAGCCTAATGCCCCCAGACCGGGGCAACGGCAGAGGAAGTGAAACACCGTCTCCTCCTCCTCCTCATCATGACAACTCCTGCAGTAGTCAGAATCAAGACCCATCCTCTTAGTATGAGTCCCTATCACCCAGTGACTCGTAATGACCGATATCACTGTCCTTATCCGGGCCCTGCCGAGACCAAGTAGCACGCGCGTTCTGGCCTCGTCATAGCCAGGTCATAAAATCCTGGATATTAGGCAGGTATCCTCCCCCTGCCATCTCCCCTGAGCCCTTCTGTACGACTCTCGTCTGATGAGAGTCTTGCAGCGGGCCATCGAAATGCTGATCCGGCCATCGACGAACATGTCGTCCAAGAGACAGCCCCGTTTGGCCAGACTGTCTGCAGTTTGGTTGACCAGGCACCCACTGTGCCCTGGTACCCATGTCAGCGTTAGCTTGGAATGTTCCGCGATCTTATTTAGAGGCATCCGGCATTTCACTGTTAACATAGATGTCGTAAAGACACCAGCCAGAGATGCAATGGCAACCTTGCTGTCCTTAAATATACATATATATCTCGATACACGATAGTACCTCAACCAGTTTACCGCCCGCCTAATGGCAGAAATTTCCGCCTGCAGCGCCTGGCAGCCTTTTTAATAGTAACTTTTTCAAAAAGTATTTTTGTTTTTTTAAAGCCTTTTTCGAAAGAAGTGCTAAACAGTCCTTATACACGAAGAAATTTTTACTTTTTAGTTCACGGTTTTCAAAGAATTATAAGTTAAAAAATAATGAATTTCCATATTAATTCGAAAATTTATATAATGAATGTTACTTACCATGAGAAATAAATTCCCAGATTCTATTTGTAAAAAAAATAATGATTATTTTAAAATGTGGTTGCGATTCACCCATGCGTTCCGAACAATATTTTTGTACTGAGAATTTTTTTATATTAAGTTTGAAGTCTTATTTTTGAGAGAGAGAGAGAGAGAAATTATTTTGTTCAGCATGTTTTTCTTGAATTGGTTAATTTGTTATTCTTGTTCAGAACAAACAACCTACTTAGGATAGACTGGTATCAAAAACCAACATCGTCTGGAAGACTCATAAACTTCTACTCCAAACATCCCAGGCGAATAATTATTAACACTGCAACAAATTTTATAAGACGAGTTTTAAAGATAAGTGATGACTCTTTCCACAAAGACAATATTAAAAGAATAACGGACACGCTAAAGAAAAATCAATTCCCTAAAAAAACTATTAAAGATTTAATTAAACATGCAAAATCAAAAAAACTCGGTAGCAAAGAAGAGGAAAAATTAGATAAAATATACAAATCAGTAACGTACATTCCCGGATTATCCGAAAGGCTTAAGAACTCTGACATATACAACAAGGAAAAATACGAAATAGCGCTTAAGACCAATAATTCTGTGTACCAATTATTTAGCAAACCAAAGACGAAACTTGAAAAGGAGGAAAAATCAAACTTGATTTACAAAATAAGCTGTGAGGGGGACGGGTCCAACATATGCCCAAAAGTATATGTGGGGACTACAAAATCAACACTCAAGACAAGATTATCAGGACACAAATCTGATCAAAAATCAGTTACAAAGCCAATGGAACAAAAAACTGCACTTGCGGCCCACTGTACAATAACGGGACACAAACCAAATTTTAATAATGTGAGCATCTTACAAGAAGAGAGTAACTATGCTAAGAGATACACACTGGAAATGTTACATATAGTAAATACACCAACAAACTTACGTCTCAATTACAAGACAGACACCGATAATATTTCGCATATATACAAATACACAATAAACAAACACCGACATAGAAAACAAAAATAAGACAAAGTCGAGGGAACGAAATCAATGGGACAATATTAGTTGATGAAAATATGACAAACAGTGAGGACGTATCAACTTTTTTGTAATTTTTAATTTGACAGTGTTTTAAATGTATGTATTGATAAGTATTATGATATAAAATTTATATGTTAAATATATGTGTATTTTGTAGCCCCTGAAGATGACCATCGATGTATGGTCGAAATATCGGATGAAAAATAAAAAACAAAATTAAAAATACAAAAATTTGTGGAATTTTTTATTTTTATTTGTATATGACCTTAAGCCAAACAAAAACAACAACATAGATTATCGACAGGTCAACAATAAATATTGAATATATGTATAATTGTTTACATCTGTAAACCATATGGTACATATACAGAAAAAAATATCTCAAGAAAATTTTTAACAACCAGTTTGTTAAAAATAAATTTTTAGGCCAACAAACTTTTTATTTGATTCTATGAAAAAATTTATCAAAACCTTGCAAATTAGCAAAATATCACTCAATAAAACATATTTAATAATGAAGTAATTAAATATTACTTCGTATTCAATAAAATAAATATTTGAATCAAAGAAAAGACAGTATTTTTAAAAGTCGTGTTCCTTTTTTTTATAGCTCATAATTCACATTCGCCTTACAGTTTTACTTGCATAATATCTTTAGATTCTGCAAAGTCTTTGAAAAAAAGTTTCCTGATGATCTGGTCTAAGCAACCAGCGAAATGCGCATAGGAGCTAGCTTATCGCCCCACAATAATTTTTTGTGTATTTATCAAAGAATACAAATTGGTAATTTAGCACATCATAATTAATAAACAAATGGATAAAGATTCGATAAACATTTTGTGTGACTTATTCAACATTTCTATCAATTTGTTTTAACAAATCACGTAAACATTTTGTGGAAAAAAATTATTTTGTGAAAGAACTTTTTTTATTAGCTCGATAAACTTGGTTGTTGACTAAAAATTCAAAAACTATACCTACAAACTTTTTTGTCAACACCGCAAAAATGGTCATCGCAGAAAATTCAAAAATTTTTTTAATCAAATATGCGATTTTCGTATTCAAATATGAAAATTATTTTTTTCTGTGTAGCTTTATTTTTTCGGACAAATTTTCCGAAATGGGTGAATAGTTCTGGAGGGCACTCTCAGGCAAAAAATTATTCACCGGCCAAAAATATTGTTTGGATGGCATGGATAAATCCACCTTTATACCCCTTACCACAGGTGGAAGGGAAATATATATATTAGCTTGCATTCCTTTTGTAATTTCTACAATATTGATGTCAGACCCTATAAAGTATATAAGTATATTCTGGGTCCTAATGAGTAGCGAAGTTGATTTAATAATGTCCGTCTGTGCGTCTGACCGCCTGTTAGTGCTTATGTTGAAATAGGTTTTCCGAAGATCCTAGAAAAAAGGGGGACTAGGTACTAGGTATATCGATCCATAAATGATTTATTTAATTTAATGTGTAGACGTTCTTGCTCCCTTTTTCTAGATATTAGAATACATACATTGACTGCCGCTTTAATAGAGAAACGTTTGATAATGTGTGTTAGTGGGTGAGTGGTCTAAGACACTGCATTATGTTAGTTGAATAGTTTTAAAAATTCTTAGACCCCTTTCAGACTCGGCAAGTTAGTTGCGCAAGTAACTTGCCGACAACAACAAAATCTGTACAAAATTTTCTTTTCTTTACCCTGAACTTACCGCTAACGTCTACAAACCAAGAGTTGCGCAAGAGACTTGCGCAAGTAACTTGCCGAGTGTGAAAGGTGTCTTACTGGGGTTTTAAATGGAACTTTTCGGTAAAATATGAATTGATAATGAAATGATAAAATGATAATTTTAATTTGAAATTATTGTAAAAAGAAACTGATTTTTCATACAAATTCCCAGATTCTATTTGTTAAAAAATAATGATTATTTTAAAATGTGGTTGCGATTCACCCATGCGTTCCGAACAATATTTTTGTACTGCGAATTTTTTTACATTAAGTTTGAAGTCTTACTTTTGAGAGAGAGAGAGAGAGAGAGAATTACGATTAAATTAAGGATTTCGGGCTTTGACAAAATATTTGAATTTTTTTCTTTTGTAATTTTTAGTGAAATTCGGAAAATTAACATCAGAAATCTTGTGTGTTGTTTTTTTACAGATTTTTCTGAAATAAGTTATTTTAAAATTTTTGCGCTTGTTTTCGAATCTAATTTCTGGTTATAAGAATTTTTTGAGAAAATCGACATACATATTTTTACATGTTGTTTTTGTTTTAAACTCAATTTAAACAAACGAAATTTTTGTCCGAAATTGTGGGACAGAAAGTTAAAATTTAGGAGTCTTTTATTAAATTTCGAATGATTATCAAACTAATTTTTGGGAATATAAAATTTTAAATTTACAAGATTTTGTTAGTCGTGCTTAATTCCCAATTTTTATTCTTGATAAAAACACTGAAGTTTATTGTTATAGGGATAAGCTATTCCTATGCGCATTTCACTGGTTGCTTAGGCCAGCTCGTCAGGAAACTTCATCTAAAGATTTGAGAAAAACTAAAGATATTAAACAAGTAAAACTGTTAAGCGAATAAGAATTATTAGCAAAAGTCTTACTTGTATCCATATCTAAGCTTTAACAACAACAATAAATAGTGAGTTTATCTTTTCTTACATTACCCACTACAAATGGTTGGAATTCTTCCAACATTAATTGTAGTTTTAAGTAGATTAAGAAAAAACAAAATTAAAACAAAAACAACATGCTTTATCGCTCTCGAAAAAATAAAGCATGCTGCCAGAGTTTAGTTTTTTTAAGCCGTGCACTTGCCAGTTTATTATCAAAGTAATTTTTGGGAATACACAATTTTTAATTTACAAGATTTTGTAAGTCGTGCTTAATTCCCAATTTTTAATTCTTAATAGAAACACTGAAATTTATTGTTGTAGGGATAAGCTATTCCTATGCGCATTTCACTGGTTGCTCTTACTCGTTACCATATCTAAGCTTGAACAAAAATGACAACAATAAATAGTGAGTTTATCTTTTCTTACATTTCCCACTACAATTGGTTGGAATTCTTCCAACATTAATTTTTATACCCTCCACCACAATTAGTTGTGAAGAGGGTATACTAAGTTTGTCATTCCGTGTGAAACTTTTTTATTATTCATCTCAGACCCCATAAAGTATATATATTCTGGCTGCTTGTGTAATTCTAAGTCGATTTAGCCATGTCCGTCTGTCTGTCCGTCTGTCCGTCTGTTGAAAACACGCTCACTTTCGAAAAACTCAAAAGAAATAAACTAACTAGGTGTCAAATTGCTTGTAGTTATCCTAAGCAGTTTGGGATTGAATTTCAGCAAAATCGGTTCAGTAGGACCAGAGCTATGAATCAAAATATGGAACCACCACCTTCAAAAACTTGATAATTTTGTTACAAAAACTAACATAAATGATGCAAAAATGCACGGAATGACATAAGATTTTGCACAAGTCCGTTTTATTCGACTAGAAATGACACTGTAAAATTTCGTGAAGATCGGTACATAATTTACCCTAGGCCCCATATATGCCCTACTCCCGGAAAACAGTTTAGTCTCCTAAAACCATAATTAATAACAAATCGTCACAGTTTAAGATAATAATAATAAAAAGACATCATACAGATATTACTCCTTAAACATTCGAACTGTCGGTGGAGGGTATCAAAGATTCGGCACAGCCGAATATAGCACTCTAACTTGTTTTTAATAATTTTTAAAATTTTTTGGTTATAACAGTCTATGTAAAAATACCCGCATAGTTGAGTTCCGCTAAAATGCGTCACCCGCTTAATTATTTCGCAAAATAAGACCGCATTGCGAAAAACAAGAGCAAATGTTTCGGTTAATTGCTTCCGTCTACTTAATGTGTTTTTGCTTCACAAACGTAAAAAAAATTTTGCGGCAAGAAAGTAATGTTTCATGTTTCTGTTATATAAATAAAAGTTATATAAAATAAATAAAGAAATGAGTTTTATTTTCTATCTACACATGAGTGTTTTGCTTTATTGCTTTAATGCGGAAATAACTGTATACTAAAAAACTGTCTGAAATAGATAACCATATAGTAATATTTGTCGTGGACGTCAAAATAGACAACATTGTCATGCATGTAGTCGTTGACGACAAAGTAGGCGACATTGTCTTTCATTGTGTCGTGCACGATTTTCGCGACACTTGTTCGAAAATGTCGTTGACGATTTGTTCTCGCTGTCCCTCACATGTCGCGCAGGAATTAACATTGTCGTGCATCTTCGTGGATGTCTTAAAGACGTGGCCAACTGGGTTTATTTTATTTTTTATTTATTTAATTTAATTTTATTTAATCATTCTAAGCCATAAAACGTGCGACCCATTTTTTCATTTCATTCCATTTTTAATGTGGGTGTATTAAGGATTTTTTTCAAAACTGTTTATGAATTTCAAATGAACTGGCAGTTTTTCTTGTTCTTGCCATTTAAATGCGAAGTTTTATTTTCAGGTCATAAAATAGTGGACATTTAAGAATTTTTGTTTGATGGTGATTTAATTTTTAATACATCAATATATTTTTTTTAAAGGGAAAAAACTTTATAATTAAAAATGTTAAATTATTTCCTTCAGTATTATTTTGCATACAAACACCAAAAATTTTATTCGTATACAAAATATCTTTAAAATAATCCATAATTTATTAAAATTTTCTTATATTCTACTTCAGTTAAATAAATTAAAAATTACCTGATTTTCTCTGCACATTGAACTACTTATGATTTTCGTAAAAAATTCAGTTTTTAATCATATCGAATAAAAATACCCTTCTCCTAAGACTAAATATTTCATTCACTCCAATTATAAATAAAACCTTGTCTGTCGTTTTCTTCCTTTCCTCATTTTTACAATTGAAATTAAATATGAAAAATTTGAAGAAGGAAAAAATTCCCGAGAAATTTTTTATTAATAACTCTGGTCTACAAATTTGTGTGGGGGGGGGGGGGGGGGTGTAAATTGACTGCAGAACCAAAGCATGTTTTTTTAACTAATCTGGGTGCGCTGAATTCGAATCTGGCATACAAAATTGGGCTATCACGTCTTGTTCATATTTTATCGCATTCTGTCAATACTGTAAAACAGTCAATACTGACACTAAAATTTCACAATTATTTATTTGACAGAAGCCCACATTCATTCTAAACCTTCATAATAGTAGCGTTTAGGCATGTCAGGGAGATCGTGTGATACAAGCTATTTTTGCTTTGTGTGTGGTGAATATTTGGTTGAAAAAAAGGATTTGCAATATCAGAATCATTAAAATATGCATATTTACATTATTTTGGTCTTGCAATCGGAAACTTGGACAACCGTGGACACCGACAATGTTTGCATATTCTTCATTCGCATATAGATTTTTTTCAAAAAAAACTAGGTGCAGTAAGCGCAAACAAGGGGAGCGTGTTTACCAAGATTTAATGAAAATTTATCAAGGATTTTGAGACAAAAGTATGCTGGGAGACTATTGCTGGACTCTAATACGTGAAACCGAACCAACAAAATACAAACGACGTTCACATACGCCATTCACTTCTAAAAAATTCATTGATTTTTAAATCAACTAGTGATTTTTTATGTAAGAAACGAATAAAAACATATTTTTGTTTCTCGAAAACCTGACGTGATAGAGAAAAACCAATTACAGATTCGAATTCTGCCCACACAATTACCTTACACTGAGTCTTCACCTGAGACAGCGTTGCCAGAAGATTTGGAAGGAAAATCTTCATATGGCCAAAAAAAAATCTTATTTCGAAGAGGAAAATCTTAAAATTTTTAATAACAAGAGCAAAGAAGTAAAAATAATTAATTTTTTAAAAGGAAATACTTCTTATTATGGAAACTATTTAAATTGAAATACATAATTGCGGTATTTATACAAAATTAGATTGTAGGCTTAAATTGTGTTTTTAGTTATATTTTCCATAAAATTCTTTCTAAAAATATACTTTAAATCCATTTGTTTTCTAATAAATAGGAACGTAGAAAAGTTCATATAAATAAAGAAGTTTCTTTGGAAGTAATAAAATTCTAATATTAGAGATATATAAATTTTGGGCCAGAAGATCATACATCATATGAAGTTTTAAGGGTTCTCAATTTAGTATTATATTTGATACCGTTGTTGTATCGAAGGCATTTGAAAATATATGGATTATATGGATTTCCCTAAATATATTCCTAATGGAATTGTTATTAAAATAATGTACATCTTTGAAAAGACATTGTAAAGCACTAATGTATATACACTTTATTTAATAATTATCAAAAACATGGAATGTGGAATTTTCACACCAAAAGCTTCTTAACCCTAGGTAGCTTTTTACCACTTAGGTCTCCTCTTGGTCAGGCCTGACCCCAATTAGAACAGCTAAAAAAAACCCAAATTAAATAAAAAGTAAATAAATATATTTTTTATTAAATTATTTTAGATAAGCGGGGGTGTTCTGGAAATCGAAAACACAAGAATTTGGAAGTTGTTTTTAATACACTTTTAATCAAATTTTTATAATGTTTGTTATTAAATTCTGTTTAATAGAGAAATATTTGTAAAATATTTGTCATAAAATTCATTTATCACAGAAATCTTATTAAAAAACGACGTTTAAAATTTTTGCCTTTTCGATTTAAAGGACACCCCTGTATACGAATTTATTATATAATTTTATTATTTTATTTTATGTCATCGAATATGTAGACCCTTATTTTGCACATTGCTTTTTCGCAACTGAGTGAAACGAGTTTTCCGCTTGGTTTTTGTAGTTAAATTATACTTAAGGTACGTTCAGACTGATCAAATATTTGAAAGCAAACATCAAATATATCATTAACGTAGTCTGAACACAAAATATTTTAAAGTGTCAAATAAAATAAAAGCTGATTTTGATCAAATAAAAGTATTTGCCGGCAAACAAATATTTGTCCATTGTGAACATAGTGTGAACACAAAATATAAAATATTTTAGTTATTTTTGAGCAAACATTTATTTGATATTACAAAAAAATTGTAAGAGCAAACAACGACAAATAATTTAAGCCATGTTCTCGATAGAAGCAATTTTTCCTGTAAGTTTTCGGATTCTTTACAGTTTTAAAGATTTTAAATAATTATTAGACTTTGCTATCATGCCGCTTTTAGCAAGTTTTTGCGAATTTCCGTTAATTTAGCAATTTTTGTCGAATTTATGCCATTCCTTATAGTTTTTGGGACTTTGAATCAATTTTATGGCTTGTTTGAAATATTAAAATGGTTTGCGAATTTTCGATATTTTTTGCAACTTTTTTTTTTTTTGTGTTTTTTAATCGATTTAGCGATTTCAAATAAATTATAGATTTAGGTTTGTTTTCAAGTTTGCAATTTTTTAAAAATTTTAGCCATTTTCGCGATAGAAGTGATTTCTTCATGTGATTCTTTGCAGCTCGAACGATTTTTAATATTTATTAAACTTTGCTATGATGCCCGCTATTAGCAAATTTTTGCAAATTTCCGCTATTTTAGCAATTTTACCGAATTTTTGTGATTCCTTATACTTTTAGGGAATTATTTAGTCAATTTTATAGCTTTTTTGAAATATTAAAAATTTTCGCGAATTTTCGCTATTTTTGGAAAATTTTTTTTTTGTTATTTTCCGACAATTTGTTTTTTAACCGATTTCAAATCAATTTTAGGGTTTGTTTCCAATTTTGCAATTTTTCGCGAATTTTAACCATGCTCGCGAAAAAGTGATTTTTCCCTGTGAATCTTTACAGCTTTAACGATTTTTAATAATTATTAGGATTTGCTATCATACCGCTATTAGCAAATTTCTGCGAATTTCCGCTAATTTAGCAATTTTTATCGAATTTTTGCCATTCCTTACAATTTTAGGCGCTTTTAATAAATTTTATGGCTTGTTTGAAATATCTAAATTTTTCGCGAATTTTCGCTTATTTTTGCAATTTTTTTTTTAACCGATTTAGCGAATTCAAATATATTTTAGGCTTTGTTTCCAAGCTTGCAAGCTTACCCATTGTCTTCGAGTTTTTTTTCCTTTAACATTCTCCTGTTCTAACACTATAAGAGATGCTGCTCCACAGAATAAAACAAATAAAATAGCTTCTGCGGTCATTTTTACTATTTGGGAAATATATTTTTATTTTTAGACACTTTTATTAAATAATTATTTGATGCAAATATTTGTTTTAGTCTGAACGCATGGCAAACATAAATTAATTTATTTTATTTGACACTATTTGCCAACTGTTTTAACAAACAAAAATTGTCAAATATTTGAGCTTAGTTTGAACATTAAACAAAATATTTTTTTGTTTCACATAGTTTGAAGCAAATATCAGAACAAATATTTTTGTCAAATATTTTATTAGTCTGAACGTACCTTTAGCTCATAACGGGCCGTAGTTTTCTGATTTAGTTCGAACTTGATTCATTCAATTCACAACATATCATTTATAGAATTTAGCTTTCTGTTTTTTTGATATATTGTTCTATATGAAAAATATTGCAAAAAAAAAATTTGGTCCGTCCCAGAGGGAAATTTCATAGACTTTTACATAAAAATAGAATTTCACCCCACTAATTTTGCTCCAATCAAATCCAAATTAGTTTCATTCGATTCAGCACACATCATTTATAGACGCCCCTGTTTTTTTTTGTTATATTCGAAAAATTGCAATAATTGCAAAACACAAATTTAGTCTGGCCAGACCAACACGGTAATCCTAAATACATGAACTTTTTTGTTCTTTAATATATTAAACTTTATAAAAATACGGGTTTTCTTTTTTCACAATTTTTGTGTATGCTAGACAATGGGTACAAAAGTATCCATATCCAATAGACAACAAGCTGATACAAAACCTCATTGTTTTAAAAACTGCAAAAAATTATGTAAGTTGTACAAACTTAAAGTTAAGCATTTTTATTTCTAAAAATAAAAAATCTTAATTTGAGAAAAAAGATCTTCAAATCTTATTTTAGTCAAAAAATCTTCAAAAATAAGGTAAAATCTTCATTCTGGCAACGCTGACCTGAGATAATATCTGATATAATATGTGAGAGAACGTCGGCAGAATGAGAGAACAAATTTCTTCATGTTAACCTTAATCTTAAACAAGGGGAACACCCCTACAAGAACAATGACAGTCATTTGATGCATCATCTGATGGACATTGCTGATGGGTTTAAACATCAGAAGTTTCTATCAATCTGAAAAAACTGATGTAAACATTCGTGTACGTGTGATTTTGCTTCTCTCTCATACTTGCGAACTTCGTAAATTAGTGAAAGATATGTCTGAACTGCTCACTCCACAGTATTTCAGTTATCAGTGCTGATGTAAATATCGTCAGACCTGAGTAATCAGTACTGATGTAAATATCGTCATACCTGACTAATCAGTACTGATGTAAATGTCATCATATCTGACTAATCAATACTGATGTAAATATCGTCATACCTGACTAATCAGTACTGATGTAAATGTCATCATACCTGACTAATCAGTACTGATGCAAATATCGTCATACCTGACTAGTCAGTACTGATGTAAAAACCAGTCATAGCTGACTGGTACATCAGTAAAAAAACATTGTTTTTAATTTTTTTTAAATAAATATTTTAAAAATTTAATTAAAAATATAAAAATAACATAAATTCAACATTTTTAATTTTTTGGTTTTATTCTTTTGAGAATAAATTTTTTGTTTTTGCCTATGGTGGCTTTTTTCTACTGCTTTTTTTAGGCCCCTCTCAAACTCTTGAGAGGGGCCTCAAACTCAGTATAAGACTGCTTCGGAAAGACATCTGAAATTAAAAAAGTAAAATGAAGCAAGTACTTAGATTATAATTTATGCATTGGAAGGCAAAAATGGTAACTTACCTCTCAAAATGGTATTAAACAGCGTCAAGTTTCCCAGCGCTCTCTTCTCCCACCGCCCTTCCCAAGTAAATTGATCAAGGAGCTCATCCGTCATTAAAGTACGTATAACTTCGCTGGCGTCTTCTGCCATCCCTTTTGATTTAAAAATAAACGTTTTCTGTAAAAAGAGTTGTTTAAATTTTTTACATTTTTAATTTTAAATTTGAATTGCTTACTACTTTGTTTTAATTTGTTTTTTTTTAAGTTTTTAAAACTTGTTTTTTTTATGGTTTTTTGTTTTAATTTTTTTTTTAAGTTTTTAAAACTTGTTTTTTTGTATGGTTTTTTGTTTTAATTTGTTTTTTTTTTAAGTTGTTAAAACTTGTTTTTTTGTATGGTTTTTTGTTTTAATTTGTTTTTTTTTTTAGTTTTTTAAACTTGTTTTTTATCGATTTTGCTTTTTTTTAAATTTTTTTTGGCACTTTTTATTTGTGTTGACTTGAACACATGAAATTTTACATAAAAACTACTACTACGAATAAAAAATTTTCAATTTGACAATTTTATTTCAGTACGCGGGGATTTACAAAAATAAAAATGACTTTTGCATGTTAAACGGCTAAAAATGCAACTCTGCATTATACAAGTTAACATGCAGTTGTCTCTCTCATAAGCAGACCATACACGATTCAATTCAATTGTCAACTGAGTCGGTTGTTCTCCAAATCAAAGCGTGTATGGCCTTGTCAGTTGATTAGTTTGACGGTTGTCGAGTTGGTTGAAGAAAAATCAAAAGATTTTGATTTTTTCAAGTTGACTACTAAGTCTTTCAATTCGATTGTACTGTGTGTGCTCGAGTCTCTTGATTTGCTGTCAAAATTAATTTTTGTAGTTAAGTATTTTAAAAATTGTCTTTTATTTCATTAAATTTTAAAATTAATTTAAAATCTTTCAATTCAGTTGATGAAGTTGTCAACTGAGTTGAAAGACTCAGTTGACAACTGAATTGAACCGTGTATGGGGCGCAATACTTATTAATTTTTTGACTTTTTTTAAACAGCGTTGCTATTGCGTAATATTTTTGATTAACACACTTTTAGTTAAAAAGTCCCCACAATTCCATAATATAAAAAATCAAAATATTTGCATGAAATTTATTTAAAAAAAGTACAATACATAACACTAAAACTTTAAAAAAAATACTTTGAAGATCAAATGCGTATATAAAAATGATGCCAAAGCAAAATTATGTATAATAGAAAATTTACCAAAATATTTGCACGAAAACCCCCACTATGGCAACGCCGAAATCAACAATTTAATATAAAATTGCTGCAAGTGTGTTAGTATATAACTTTTGCATGTGTTAGTTTACATCAGCCATTTCTAGTAAAGACGTATCTTATAAGATTTCATAGTCGAATGATTCTCGCACAGTAAACTTGTGTCGATTTTATTCTTTTTTTTTTAGTTTTTTCTTGTTTTTAGTTAAAAAAATTGTTTTTTTAAACACTTATCACAAGATTTTCACTATTTGTACAAAAAAATGTACCATTTAAATGAATGCGTCTTATTATTGTTTTTTATGTATGCATGTATGTGTATTTTTGACAGCTCATGTTATAAGATTTATTATAATATTAATATTAACACTATTCGAGAGTCCACACGTAAGATAATACTCCCTGCGATTGAATTTGACGTTTGCTGATATAAAAATCTTATATCTTATCTCAGGTGGAGACCCTATGTTAGGAAAGATATTTGGTTACTCCAGTCCCACAGTGGTCCCAATGACAAATTTAGAGCGAAAAAAATCCCCACCACAACGGTGTATATTTTTTTTTTGATATTTGCAATATTATCACTGCTGCATTGATTTAAACATCAGTAATTGTTCAGATTAATTTTTAATAACAGATTAGTTGATAATTGTACATGGTTTCGAGAGCTAATAAAATAAAGTGAAAATGTTTTCTGTAATATTTGTTGGTTTTATTAATACAATAGAGCTATAAATTTATTAAATTTGTGGAACTTAATATGTATTGTAAATTGTGATAGAGTTTTAAATGTGACCTTCACCAGCTGTCGCTGCTATTTTTGTGTTTTTATCATCTCTAACATGTGAATTGCTAAATGTTTAAGAAATTAGCTGCCTATTTTTGCCTAAACACTTTCTATCATATCTTTAGGTTGCAATGTCTATCACTAAAAGGGATTTGTTCAATGTTTGGTACCAGAAGAAAAAAATAACGCTGTCATACATTACATTTTAATGAAAAGTGGTATAGAAAATGATGAAGATGATGACCATAAGCATGAAGTAAAGCAATCAGCTCAATATTTTCTAAGCAAACTATCGAAGAAGTGGATGCATGCACAAAGAACAAAGAATGTTTTCGAGTCAATCTTTAAATATTGGTTCGATGAATCTTTTCTCTTTCCCAGTAAAGGATCGTCAAGTTTTTTGGAAGAAGACTCGGAGGAAGGACCATCAAGATCCGGAAGACCTTCCAAATCGTATTTAGAATATTTAAAACGTTTTAAGCATTTTAACTATACAAAAACACAAATCAATATAAAGTAGTATCAGTGATTACACCGCGGAACGAAATTGAACTTTTTTTGTGTTGTTTAAGAATTAAATGTTGTTTTTAAGGTTATTTGGGACGCTGCATTTTTATTTTTTATGAATTTTTATAAAACAAAAATTTTTATTTCTTTTAAACTTCAACAATATCTTTGAAACTACTGGTCAAATTCAAAACCAATTAAAGCAAGGTCTTAAGGTAATATTGCTGACGAATTTTGGATTTTTGAACTGAATATGGTGACTCATTTTGAAGTTTTTCCAATTTATGTAGCGGAAGTGCTTTAATTTTGGCCATAACGGTATTTCTCGAAAAAACGAGCTGATAGAAAAACTAAGTGCAGAATTGGATTCAGCGTCCCTAATAACCTTAAAAACAACATTCAGTTCTTAATCGACAAAACCCTTGTTCCCTTGTATTATGAAATAATTTTGTAGGTCTTATGTCAGTTAATTTTATATGGAAAGCGCAACACCAACGCAATCGAATCCATCAATTTTTGGCGTAAGATCGTGCCCTACCAAGTCATTTGTTCGTACAAATTTAATGAAATTTTTTTTCCGTTTTATTATTACTCAAAAAGCGCTGGTGATTTCTTATTTTTTTATGTTTTCTTACTAAGACTGCATGTCCATTATGACTTCTTGTCTGAGGAAACAAGTATGACTCCAAAATTTAAAGCTAGAGGATTTTTTCGCAACCGAAACGCACGATGTTAATTGTTTGAAGGATCTATGGCAACTTGCGTGAAACAAAATATCGGCGAATGTTTGCTAAGGCTTCGGTGGAATATCTATATCCGATGGTCCATATTTTCAATGACTCAGACAGAATTGTTCTTTGCTTATTGACGAACACTTTTTCTTTTACATATCCCCAAAGCAAGAAGTCCAACGGTGTTAAATCACATGATCTTGGCGGCCAATTAACTTCGCCACGATATTCAATGACCGTGTTATCTCACATAATGGAGCCCTTGTTTCGTTGGGTGAGTAGCAAGTGGCAGCACCCTGTTGGAACCACATATCGTACAGGTCCATTTCCTCAATTTCTGGCCACAAGAATTCCGTTATCATCGGGCTATAGCGAATACCATTCACGGTAACTGTTTGGACGACCTCAATTTCAAAGAAGTACGGCCCGTTGACGCCGCCAACCCAGAACGAACTGGACGAGCATACACAGGTGTTTTCATATTTCCCACATAGCCGCCTTGTGATTTGCGCACAATTCTCTCGGTTGTGGGTTGATTATGCTGACCAAACAAATCACGAAGTGCACGAAATGCATAAAAGGCTTCAACTTTCTTTACGCGCTGCTCAATTGTGTACCTCTCCGTGGTTAAATTAGTCAAACACTGAAACAAAGAAATGTCAAATGAGGTTAGGCAAAAAACTTGACGTTTGTTACTCTCAGTTAACATCGTGCATTATGGTTGGACCACCCTTTATTGAAAAAAATGTTATAAATGTATTTCGTTGTTGTGAATATAACTAAATAGCCATATAACCTGATAACCAGCGTTCCGTGTACTAATATAAAATATAATAAGTATAATTTTTGGAAAAAACCCCCGATTTCTGGTTGGCGGCTACAAATTTAAATCAACATTGCCAATTTTCAATTAAAGGACGCTTAAATTAAAAACAAGCGCACATCTTACTTATTAACATTGTACAATATAAAAACAGAGATGAGCAATTTTATATTAGTTTCAGTTACATTGATTTCAAACAAAATTTCTGTTTTTTCTTTATTAATGAAACCACAAACATAATATTATGTCTACTGCACACAGTTCAGGGTATTTTAACAAGAATTTCTTTTAAAGTTTAAGTTTTAATGAATTTGTAGCAAAAATTTACTTTAAATTTCATATAAATATTTAAACTCTCTTTTTCCACACCCACAACAGAAACCTTTCGACAACAACAATAACAATGTAATGCATTTCGTAATTAGCGGTAAATATTTGCTGCAGAAATGTTGTCTCTTATTTTATATTACATGTGTAAGTATCTTAAATTGCAACAGTGTTGTTTCATTGCAATCGTTAAAAACATGAGAGAAAAACTTTAACACATTCCTTATAATCTCTTACCTAGCGTGGAATCAAAAGGGGGGGGGGTTGGAGGGTTCACGACCTCTGGGCTAAATCAGCAGTGGTATTCTAAAATCATAAATTGGATTTGGAGGCTGTCCGGACTGAATTTCCACGATGTTGTCATCCCACGCCACCCCCTTGCACCGAAAGCTGGATCGGCCCTTATCTCTTTCTACTTCTCTAACAGTATTTTTGTAGATTTTATAAGACGAACATTACTTAACATAATTTGTTGACACTTCTGGGTGATAAAAAAAGGAATTTCAAAAAAAAAAGGAATTTCGTAATTTTCAAAAATAAAATACAGTATTTATCGCTTAAAAGCATACCAGATTTTTTTGTTGCTTTTAAACTAAAAATGCATTTTTAACGTCCCGCTTATATGCGGGATGCAATTTATTCAAATTGTATTATATTTTTATGCAATTAACGTTTTAAGGAATTAATTTCCTTAACCGGAGAATAATTTAAACAACTCTACGCGATTGTGGATTGTTTAATTCTCATTTTATTTTTGATAAAATTCTTAAAGCTAGATACAAATGAATCAAAACTAGTGACGAAGATGACAACAGCACTATTGTTTGACAGGAATTATAATATTTTATAACATAACTGTAGCGGAATTTATAAATAAAATATTTATTTTCAAAAGATTTTGTTATTCGTGCTTAATTCCTAGTTTTTATTATTGATAAAAACACTTTAAATTTATTGTTGATGGGATAAGCTTTTGTATTCCCAAAAATTGAAATTACTTTTTGATAATTAAATATTTATTTATTAAAATATTGCATTTAGAATATTTTTTCCTTTTCTTAAAAAGTTTTTAAATTTATTTTTCTTTTTAATTATAATTTTTGACATCAATATTACAATTTCAAAACTTATTCGATCGAATAAATATCATTAACTCTAAAGTAGTTATACTGCATTGCTCTATAATCACCACATGGACGCCAAGAGCCATCTGACTTCGGGACCATATGCAGAGGATTTGCCCAAGAACTTTTGCTTGGACGAATAATACCTTTGTCCAATAAATATTGAAATTCAGCTTTAGCTATAGCTAGTTTTTGAGGATCAAGTCGATGTGCACGAGCTTTAACGGGACTTCCTTGTGTAATAATATGATGAACAACTTGATGTTTATATTCAAAATTAGCATTGTTATGCGAAATCAACTGTAGATATCTCTTTAATAAGGAATGCAAATGTGATTCACCCGAAATTATCTTTGTACACATTTCCTCAGCCTTAAGGCTGAGGAAATTTGATGTGTAACCAGAAGATTCTAATAATGATTTCCTATTAACTTACAATTTTCGTTAAAGATCCGGTAATAAATGATAAAAGTTTAAAAAATCTGCTCCTATGATTGCTTTAGGAACATTTGCCAAAGTAAAAATCCATTTAAAAGCTCTTCTTAAACCAAGATCTAGCTCAATAAGTTTTTCACCATCTCTGTATATAGGGGTATTATTTGCAGCGTAAAGTATAAATTTAGAGGGAGATTAAAATTTTTTACTAGGAAAAATGGATATATCGGATCTAGATTCAATAAGATACGAAATTTTTGATCGGCGTTCGGTTAAAAATTAACGACTATTAGACTTACCATCGCTGTTAGATGCCGAGACTGCAGACGATGGATAATTAAGTTTTGACAAGGTTTGATACATTTTGTAGCCTTTTCAGCATATTTCCAGTGATACCAACACATGCTAAAATTGTTCCGACCTCTTGAGTTTGACCTTTCTGAAGAATTATTCCTACTATGTTGGCTTGGACGGCGTTCTAACGATTCTATTCGAGCAATAATGGTGTCAAGTTTCTGTGATAAGACATTGAGTATCGAGATTTGTCACTTACTTGTAAAACTTTTGAAACATGAATTAAATTTGGTGAATACTGTTCATATATCTTATTAGCTAAACTTGCATTTTGCTTTTGGAAGGCGCTTCACAAACAAAGTTTTTAGGTGCCCATTCACATTATACGATTTTTGTCGTTGCGATTCTTACTTTATTGGCAAGAGGGGTGAGAGGAATTATAAGGGGTACAGACAGGGCTGCCAGTTAAATTTATGAGGAAATCGTCAATTTCCTGAGAAAAAATAAAAAAATCGTCTTTCACGTTTCGAAAAATCGTCAAAAAAAATCGGACAACTTAAAATTAGGGGTTTCTTCACAATTTTTGTTCGATTTTTACAAAAAAAAAAAAAAACATTCAAACAAAAACATAATTACTACTGGGAGTCTCATAAAGAGCGTCTTTGATAGTCGATGACCGCATTTTTTTACCGTAGAAGATTCCTTACACCGGAAAAATTGTAACACGAGTGAGATTCTTCCATAACACAGCGAAAGACGCTTCTTCCATCGCTGTGGGAATCGATAAAGACGTGGGTAAAGATTATCTAACGAGTCTTTCATGTCAAGAATCGCATGAGACTTATGTAAATTTTATCTTACAATTCCTGAAATGTTTGCCCTATAATTGTTGAAAATATGATTCATACAAAGAGTCATAAAAGGTTCATTCGATAATGGTTTTACGAAAGAAAAGCATTGTTGTTCTTGTACTCTGAAAATAACCATTTTAAAGATTTTCTTAAGACTTTCATATTACAGACGTACCTAAACAAAAGCGGCACGCGTTTTCTAGTTTTCAATATGTGTCATGCCAATAAAATTTGTATGAAACATACCTAAATTGAGCGGCGTCAACGCATTGCAATTGGAACACCCGATTTCGACAGATCGGTTAATAGTGAAGTTGTCCGCTATTGTTAATTAATAATGGCAATTTAGTTATTTTTTGGTCAGTCCAGCGTTTTTATCTCTATTTTTATTTATAATATGTGGGCTTAGAAAACGTTCCGCCTTCCGCTCTTGTTAAGGTTTAGCTGTTAATCGTTCCAAGATTAAAAAACGAACGTGTCAGAGATGTAATGTCTTATTCAGACTTTGGAGACTAAAAAAATCGTCACTTTTTAGAAAAAAATCAGCAAATCGGCACTTTGCTAATTTCGGAACAAAAAATCGTCAAAATGACGATAAATCGTCAAATCTGGCAGCCCTGGGTACAGAAGCGAGTGTACTCTTCGATTCGTTTTGTTTATTCATTCGTTCTCTCAATTTTCTCTCATTTGACGAAAAATGTATTAAGGTTTTTACGACAAAAATCGTACAATGTAAATATGAGACCGACTTCAAAGAGGAAACGACAATAATCGCAACGACAAAAATCGTATAATGTGAATTGGGACTAACATATCATTACTTAGTCCCAATTCACATTATACGATTTTTGTCGTTGCGATTATTGTCGTTTCCTCTTTGAATTCGGTCTGACATTTACATTGTACGATTTTTGTCGTAGCAACCTTAATACATTTTTCGTCAAATGAGAGAAAATTGAGAGAACGAATGAATGAACAAAACGAATCGAAGAGTACACTCCTGTCTGTACCCCTTACAATTCTTCTCACCCCTCTTGCCTATAAAGTAAGAATCGCAACGACAAAAATCGTGTAATGTGAATGGGCACTTACTCTAGATCCAGCTAAGCATTTCATTCTCTGTAAAATATGAGACGGTTTCTGATCGCCAAGTTCTAGTCCACTCAATAATTTTTTAAGTTGACCTTCACCTGATTCAGCAAAATGTTGAATGATTCTTGATTTAATAGTAACGGATTGATCAAGATGACTTAAGAGATATTTATATTTTGTGGAGTCTTGAGTAATCCCATTTAAATTAAAATTGAATTCTACCTGTAGAAACCATAATTCAGGTTCTTCACGCCAAAATGTAGGAAGCTTTGCAATGCGTGCGGCACAAATTGTGGGATGTGGTAAATTTACATTTCCAGAAATATTGGTTTCTTGAGTTGAAATTTGAGGATTATCGCTTCCGGCATGCGAAAAAGTGAAATTTTCTTCACGTGAAGTAAATGACATTGTTCATCACGTCGGGGTCACCAAATTGTAGCGGAATTTATAAATAAAATTTTTATTTGTTAAAATAATTCCGTAAGAATATTTTTTTTCTTTTCTTAAAAAAGTTTTTAAATTTATCAAATAGAATCTGGGAATTTATTTCTCATGGTGAGTTACATTTATTATATAAATTTTTCATATTATTCGAATGTGTATTCTATGTCAACTACATTCCTCAAAAGCTTTTATACTTTAATAGTCTCATTCCTTCATTATTTCACAGGAATATTTTCTATGCACTATCAGAATTTTTGTTTGTATATTTCTGTTACGAAGCTTACCTTAGCTATCCTTTGGTTAGCAATGAAGTAAATTGTAAAGAAAATTTATACAACTATTAGATACCAGCAGAATGTAATGCATTTTCTGGCCCGCTACGGCCTTCGTCAGCATTCTTTGTATCTTATAACTGGATAGTGCCTATTGTAAATTTTATGTATTTAACTTAATTATTTTATCAAATAGAATCTGGGAATTTATTTCTCATGGTGAGTTACATTTATTATATAAATTTTTCATATTATTCGAATGTGTATTCTATGTCAACTACATTCCTCAAAAGCTTTTATACTTTAATAGTCTCATTCCTTCATTATTTCACAGGAATATTTTCTATGCACTATCAGAATTTTTATTTGTATATTTCTGTTACGAAGCTTACCTTAGCTATCCTTTGGTTAGCAATAAGTTAAATACATAAAATTTACAATAGGCACTATCCAGTTATAAGATACAAAGAATGCTGACGAAGGCCGTAGCGGGCCAGAAAATGCATTACATTCTGCTGGTATCTAATAGTTGTATAAATTTTCTTTACAATTTACTTCATTGCTAACCAAAGGATAGCTAAGGTAAGCTTCGTAACAGAAATATACAAACAAAAATTCTGATAGTGCATAGAAAATATTCCTGTGAAATAATGAAGGAATGAGACTATTAAAGTATAAAAGCTTTTGAGGAATGTAGTTGACATAGAATACACATTCGAATAATATGAAAAGTTTTTAAATTTATTTTTAATTTTATTTTTTGACAACAATATTAAAAATTCAAAACTTATTCGATCGAATAAATATCATTAACTCTAAAGCAAGGCGAATTCAACTACAGGTGGTGTCGGAACTACAACAATCCAAAAACAACAGAAACAACATAGGGTTTTTTGCATTGCATTGTTAGTGCCATTAGCTCGAAATGTCAACCATTATTAGCAAAACACTAACAAATCAAAACAAATAAGCCCGAACTGTCAAAATCAGATGCCGTTTCGACACCACCTGTAGTTAATTCGCCTTGCTCTAAAGTAGTTATACTACAATAACCAAAGGAATTTCATGATATTTCTCGACAAAGAAAAAAATGTAGGTGGGGAAAACATTGTGTTGTCCATCAATGTTATTTAATTCAATATAAAAATGAAGGTAAAAAATGTACTTGTTCCCTTAAAAGTTAAGATAAAAACAAAACTAGATTATCAAATGGCGAAAAGTATAACAATTACAAAATTCATAGAATTAATGACGGCGGTGTTTTCATAAGTATTTACAGCAGTATTTAGAATTACAATAGATTTTAAGATTATTTTTTTATCTACCGATTGTTGAATTCTATGTCTGAGATGCGATTGTTTATATTTTAAATAAGCAACATTTTCATTCTTAATCGCTTATCTCCTGATAGAAAATGCTTGCAGGGTTGTATTGTGCATTTTTCGGTGCAATTTTTCGGTGGGTGGCATAATGACAAAAGCAAATTGTAAATTATGTTGCTCTTAAATAAAATACGCAGAAGTTTTTATAAACCACAATCAGGGCTAATGGAAGCTCAAAAAAGGATTTATTTTAAATGAGATCAAGATTTTAAAGACTTTAAGGTGACAAATTGAGTATTAAAAGAGGATTGAATTTTTTTATTCTTTTCGGAATAAAATAGATTTCTTCAAGTTCTTTTATGGACCAAAAATCTAAGACATATTAAAGATGTCCCCAAAAAACTCCTTGATTCTTCAAATAAATACAAATTTTGAAATTTCATTGAAAATCATTGAACTGGTTTTAAATTGAAGTTATGATATTTATACGCTTAAGTTCATTAAATTTAAGTTTAATGAAAATAAAATTTAATAAACTTAAGCCAAATATAAATATAAATTCGAATCTGAAAATTGGGCTACCACGTCTTGTTCATTTTTTATCGTATGCTGTCAATACTGACACTACAATTATACAATTATTTATTTGACAGAAGCCCACATTCTAAATCTTCATAATAGTAGCGTTGAGGCATGTCAGGGAGATCGTGTGATACAAGCTATTTTTGCTTTGTGTGTGGTGAATATTTGGTTGAAAAAAAGGATATGCAATATCAGAATCATTTAAATATGCATATTTACATTATTTTGGTTTTGCAGTCGGAAACTTGGACAACCGTGGACACCGACAATGTTTGCATATTCTTCACTCGCATAGAGATTTTTTTCAAAAAAAAAAAAAAAAAAACTAGGTGCAGTGAGCGCAAACAAGGGGAGCGTGCTCAACAAATTTTAAAGAAAATTGAAAGAATTTATCAAGGATTTTGAGACAAAAGCATGCTGGGAGACTATTGCTGGACTCTAATACGTGAAACCGAACCAACAAAATACAAACGACATTCAAATAACGCCATTCACTTTTGAAAATTAATTGATTTTTAAATAAACTAGTGATTTTTTATGTAAGAATCGAATAAAAACATATTTTTGTATCTCGAAAACCTGACGTTATAGATAAAAACCAATTACCGATTCGAATTCAGCCCACCAAATTACCCAAGGAAAGATATTTGGTTGCTCCAGTCCAAAACCTTGTTGGCTAGTTTAATTAGCATACACTGTGTAACTTTTTTTATAATTTTTTTCTCGAGAAAAATTATTTTTGTATTTCCTACTTTGAAAAAGTTTATATTTTTTACCGTTTTTGCAAAAAGGGTCAAAGGTAACATACATATGTATATAAATCATAGTTGGGGGTAGTTACATGTTATCTTAAACTTTAAAATTTTATATATAAGCAAAAATTAAGGAAAAACGGCGATGTGTGTAATATATAGAAATGTGGACCAATCCTTTAGAATACCGTTCGATTTAGAATCTAACGATGTCCATCCGTCCGTCTGCCTGGTTGCCTGTCCATATTTATTTTGTTCGCAAAGTACAAGTTGCAATCTTGTAGAAAACTCTATCAAATTTGTAAAATTTTAATTGTACTAAGGACGAATTCTATGTAAATGGTGAGAATCCATCTATGTATAATTGTACATATTCTCCATAAAAACTTCTTTCCAAATAAGACTCACGGACTTGTTGTTATGTTGGTATGTATTTAGATTAAATTCGCCCCAAAAATATATTTCTGCAAATTAAATTCATTTCGAATCAGTTCACGTTTGCCCAAACCTTCCATCTATAAATACCTTTAACTTCCTTTTAAATGTTAACATTAATAAGCCATTTAGCGACCGTCCCTGAAATCCCTTTAAGACAAAAAATCTCATATCGATTTCGATATCTAGATAATATAATCAGCCTTATTCTATTTGGCGTCGTCAACAGTAAGCAACGCCGTTTTTTATGTTTTGTTTCAACTTCGTATTCCCGTTGGCAATATTGCCATATTTCGATTACTGTTAACAAATGTTTGGTATTTTCTAAGAAAAATTAGAGTTGCTGTTGCCTTTAATTGCCTTTGATTTTGTCGTCGGCGTTTTTAGTGTTGTCTTGTGCTGCTTTGTCTTGTGTTTTAAAATTTTTAAAAAAGTTTACGTTACGGTTGGCTGCAATTTTGATTTCTACGGCGGTTTCGATATTTTTCTACATTTGTGTTGTGTTTTGATATATTTTTTGTGGAAATAATTGAAAAAATTATAATAACAACTATGTGCCAGTTCGAGAAGCTAGTGAAAGAGCTTGTAAAAAATTCATTACTAGACAGAGGATTTTGCAGGGTCTCTTTTCCTAATAAATTAAATATTCCTTGCGATTAAACAAGAGATGCTGGTCTTGTTTTTTTTTTTTTTTTTTTTTTTTTTTGAGGTAAAATGTTGATGTGGGTTCAGTGTACATAGCCATTTACACCTGGAAATGCTGCTTTTCAAAGAAATGCAACTTTGTCTCATTCTTATCAGCATCCGTCATTTCGAAGTTTATCCATTGTGGACAAAGTTCTCTCTCCATGACTTCCAGAGTCTCGGACAACCTTTTTGAAACTAGTGGCTGGGACAGTTCAAAGTTGTAATAATTTCCAAAGCTGAGCTGGTACGATCCGTGGGCCAAAACGCAATGTTGCTGCAGATTATATTGTGTTTGGAACAAACGTTCCCTTTTTTAAATGAGGCTCTATTATTTCCAACACATGTTTAAAAGGATTATTCAACCGAAAATAACTTTCAAATCTTAAAAAGGTTAAAAAAATCCATTAGGCACTTGGGAAAATTTAATATGTATGTCACTAACTTTTCATTGGGCAAATTAATAATGGAAGATTTCAGAAATCAGAATAAGATATAAAAAAATTTTTATTTAAACATAGTTTAAAAAAAAAAATAATTTATTTAACTTAAAATTTTGCACAAACAGCACAGAATTTGTTTTCTTATCAAAAAACAGTAAACAAAATAAATCAGCTGGTTCTTTATTGGAGATGTGTGCTGTATTTTATTACCATTATCGATAAATAGTCAACGGCGTCATAATACTCTTACAAAATACCAATTTAACATAGAATTGATGTTGTCTTTGATAAGAATTGCTGTTGCCATAAAATTGACGTTGTTATTGCCGACGCCAAATAGAATAAGGGTGAATATCTTATATGAACGTCTTAACATAACTTTGTTTTTGTGAGCCAATGACTACCCAACGTTTCCAAATAGGGTAAAATCGCGTCTGTAAATACTATGGTGTTTGGGCTTTGCCTATTATAATTATAGGATTGTTTTTATAAAATGGAACTGTAATATTTTGTTTTTAAATTAGGAACTTTTGAATTTTTTTGGGGCATATTTTTAAAATTTTTCAGGTCATTTTTTAAGTTTTTACTCCATATTTTATGCATATTAAATATGTTTTTAGAGCATATTTCTGGTGTCCCTGTTCATAATCTTAAATCCATAAATTTTTTTTAATCATTTGAAAGTGTAAAAAATTCTTTTTTAAGTGCTCTTATTTTTCATCTACATTTAAAACCAAAATATGCAGATTTTGCTTAAAACATCTCTGTGCTCACAATTTTATTCATCAAAACTTTTTTTGTTAGTTTTCTGTAAAAAATAGCTTAAATATCTTCAAGGAGGATTTTATGCGGATTGTTATATTATATATGCAATGAAATTTCAACATACTTCAAGAAGTAATACATAAAACAATATATATAAGTTCTAGTTTAAGAATGAATAACTACTTACTGTTGTGTGCTTTTTGGGAATACATTTTGACAAAACTAGAGTATAATATAATAACAAAAAAAAAAAAAAAAACATTATTTAAAATTCATGAATGATTTTCTAAAAGGATGTGTGTTTTCAAGAGAGAGAGAGCGAGAGAGAGTATATGAATAAGTCTTTGGAAGTTCTTTTATGAATTTAAAAATATGTAGTATTTTCTACGTGTATGTTTAAAACTTAATGTGTTTTAGTTTGAATTCAGTTTAAATTAAGTTTTTAAGCTTTCTGTTAAAGTACTTGTGTGAAATGTAACAGTTAAAGTTGAAAAATATTTCAGGAAAAAATTGAGTCATGGTCACATAGCAATATACACGAAAAGTGCACAGTAGGAATGAAAATAAAACAAATTTTTTTAAAACAGTACAAATCTATTTTTACCAAATTCGCTTACATAATGAAAAGAAAAGGCAAATTAAGATTATCCAAACAGGTCGACAATTGTATCCTAGCACTGATATCCTGCATTCCCGGACATTTATATAGAAAATTAAACATAGTTTTCTCCTCGTTATATTTTCGAAAACTTCTGCATTAATCACGAAATTTTAGATGCATGAGTCCCTACCACCCAGGGCCAAGTGAGATCACTGTCAAATCTCCTCATTAAGGTTAAGTTGGAAACTTGAACCCCGTACATCGCACCAAGGCCACAGAGTCATGGCTATGGAATAAGTGGATTCATGAGTCCCTACCACCCAGGGCCAAGTGAGATCACTGTCAAATCTCCTCATTAAGGTTAAGTTGGAAACTTGAACCCCGTACATCGCACCAAGGCCACAGAGTCATGGCTATGGAATAGGTGGATTCATGAGTTGACCACAACTGAACAAGTAAATAAGACTCACGCTGAATAAGTGACTTACAGTGAACCAAATGGAATGCCAATCAGGTGATCTATAAATCGGTCATCCAAAAGACCACTTTGTTTGACAAACTCGTTTGCCATATGATTGGCCTGGCAGTTAGTATGGCCCGTGTCCATATAAGCGTTAACTTAAAATATTTCACAATCTCATTTAGAAAACTCTGTCATTCAGTAGTTTGCCTTGATGACGTGTAGACTCCTGCTAAGAATACGATGATAGCTTTGCTTCAGTATATATACACTGTATATCCCTGGTTATACCAAGATAGGTTAGGCAGTAAGCCACTGGCATTCAATTCTTTAATAAAACAGTCTTTGGAAAAATAATCAAAAAATATTGTTCTCGTAATATATATATTAGAGCCCTATTTGCGATTATATCGTAAGCGACAATTTATCGAAATTTTGTTTTTTTCTTGCAAATAGGTTATAAGTACTCGTTGCAATGACGAACAAATTTATAAACTTTAAATTTGTACCGTTGCGGAGAAAAAGCCCAAGAACTTGCTTTTTGTCGCTCACGATATAATCTTTGTTCCTATAAGGATCATTTAATCATTTAAGCTTCGGGTGACTAGCGGATTGGGCTAAAGCCACTTAGTCTGGTGCTAGGACTGTTAGCTTAACCTACTATACAGGCACGGGAAACATCCGAACACATTTATATAGCGAGCCGCTTAACGCAAGAACAGACGCCCGCTTGCAGAAGTACCAAATCGGTGACACTCGATTTTTTATGGCGCCTATGACTTGCCATGTCATTTCGAGTATCATTGGCACCAAGAATTTAGGTGGAGATCGGTGCAACCCGATATCCCTCTGAGACTCTTCTCTCGAAATCGCAGCTACACCGCATATCTGCGGGACGTACCACTATCTGCAACCTGTGAAAGAGACAGGGATAGATCTGCGCCAAAAAACTTATCTCTATGATTGTGTTTATTTTGTTGCTGTAAGTTCAGACGTCCAGAGTTGTGGAGGATAATTTCTTTTTTTTTTTTGAAAGAGTTTCCAGTCGTTTTTCTATGGAACTTTCATATCTCATAAACAGGGATGCGATTTCCATGCAAATGCATGCTTTTTGTCGATAGGCTAAAATCAATATCGACCTAATTTTTTCTTTCTTAATCATTAAATTTGCGCTTAAATGACATCGATTTGTTTTTGCTTATTTTGGTAAAAATGCATATTTTGGTTTTAAATGCATATTTTTTGCATATTTTAAAATTTTTGAGTGATATATTTTTTTTAAATTTCCATATTATAAAACAAGTAAGAAAGTATAGTGAGTCAAGCCCGACCATATGATACCCTACACCACAGTATTTAAAACACATCATGCTTATGTGTCCATATAAATATGGATTTATCTACATGTGTATGCTTATAAACTTCATTAAAATGTGAGAGACAGAAATTGCCCCCTACCTCCCCTTGTGGTCCTATTTTTGAAAAACTGTATAGCTTATGTGTCCATATAGATATGGATCTATCTATGTTTTAAATTTCATTAAAATCGGTTTGATAGTTTCTGAGAGGAAGAAATTTCCTCCTATCTTCCCTCGTGGTCCTACGATTCGGTCCATTTTCAATAGACTTGGTCCTTGTGCCAATAAGAAGCTATGTCCCAAATTTTATCAAACTATCTCCAAAATTGCGACCTGTACTTTGCGCACAAGTTTACATGGACAGCCAGCCAGCCAGACGGACATCGCTAGTTCGACTCAGAAAGTGATTCTGAGTCGATCGGTATACTTTAAGGTGGGTCTAGGACCAATATTTTAAGGCGTTACACACATCAGCACAAATGCATAATACCCTCTCCACTATTGTGGTGTGGGTATAAAAAGTATTTATTTGATTATACAAACAAAAATTTAAAAAATATAGTTATTTAAATTAAGTTTGAAAAATATTATATGTACCATTGAATAACAATAGAATAAAAACAACAACAGAATTTTTTATTTTGTTTTGTTTTAAATAATATAAAATAAAAAAATGTTAAAAATGGTCTAGTTTTTAGTGCATATTTTTTATTTTTTTAATGCATATTTTGGAGTTTTTAGTGCATATTTTATGAGCATTTGTTTGATTTTTTAGTGCATGAAAATCTCATCCCCTCTCATAAATTTTAAACAGTTTCCGATAAATGTTACCCACTGTGCATTTTGGGACACGGACTTGACAGAACATTACGCGTTTATTTCATTTGTTCTTCTGCTTTATTCCTTTTATACTATTTATTTTTTTCTCATCTACATACTTGAATCATTGTCAACGTACGCTCGTTTGTTTTTAGGAAAATCTAATTCTATTTTTAAATTATTTTTGAAAAAGAGACAATTTACATCGAAGCAAAGTACCAAACTAAAGAAAAGTATAAACTATATTGCTCTTTATTTCTTGCCTTTTTGCACATTTTAAAGACAATTTGCTTAGAACATAAAATAAAATAGAGATGATGGCGACGATGAGGACGATACTCCAGTTTGGGTGGCATGAAGAGAAACTATGGGGAAAGCGTTGCGAAGCTGCCAGGCTAAGCAATACCAAATGTGTAACGTAATGGTGTCAAGTGGCTTCGTTTTATTTGTTAAGTGTCATGAAAGGAAAAACTCGTGGAATTTATTTGTGTTACAAATACGAATGACAAAAAAATGCAAAAAGCGGAAAAAATATTCAGTCGTAAGTTGAATAGAAGAACTTTTTCGATAGATTGAATGTTTATAAATGGATGTATTACTTGCACACTTAGTTAGTGTTGAAGTTAAAATGCAAACGTGGCTGTTTGTTTAAGAAAGCAGGGGCTTTAAAAGGGTTTTGAGGTTAAAGGGCCTGTTGGAGAAAACATTTTTCACCAATTAAAGCATTAATCAAAAATATAATCAGTTTTAATTAAAATTTTAATCAAGTGAATTAAACGTTTAATAAAGCGAATTAAACGTTTAATTAATTAATTAACTGGTTTAATTGATACTATTAATTTGTTTACTGGTCACAAATTTTTTTATTGAAATCAATTTTAATTTTTTTCTGTGTTGTTTTTAAACTTAACCGATTACTTATGGATATTTTATTGAACCAAGTTTTCATAAAGGTTAGGTTAGGCAGAAAAGCTGTTGTAAAGCCAATCTTGACACTCTCACCGAGAGACTAATATCGTCCATTGCGGCTCCTTATGTAGTAATAGAATACTAAGAAGAAAATAACATAGAAAATAAAGAGTGGAAGGATAAGATATAGTGGAAAATAAAATCGGACCAAGACATAACCAGTCCCCAGCCACCCGTTATACGTACATCCAGGTTATTCCTGAAGCGAATCCACCGCTGTCCTGTCTATTATGCAGCGGCCCGTGATAATACCGGTTATGGTCCTAACGCATAGCCTACTCCTGCCCAGCAGCGAACTAGATCGATCTTCCTAAGCAGCAGTCATAACGTCCGTGATAGGCTGAGTTCCAAAACGTCGGTTGCAAAGCAACTATCTTTTTTAAATGCATGCTACAATTCAACCGTGTAGGTTTTTACAATTCTATTTGTCCCAATGTGCACCAAAAAAGTATTTAATGAGAACATAATACAAAAACTGTGCATTATTAAACTTGAATATACATTTTTGACTTGTGCTGCAAAGTATATTGATGTTTTGGAACTCAGCCATACTCTACAGTCCGTTCTTTACCGCATGCTCGATTAGTACCGCTTAGAACCTAACCCCTAATTTTACCAAAATAAAAAAGCCTACTGGAGGTCTGACTGCCTCCACATAGTCAGGATCCTGCATTTTCGAGCACAGTCTCGCCAAATTATCGGAAATTTCATTACCGGTGATTTTACAGGGACCCAGTACCTAGCATAGCCTCCCACATACTGCTTTAAGATTTTTCCAAGATCAATCATCCACACACATCACTTTTCTACATCCTAATAGTAACTATTTAAATATATTTCAAATGAGGAACTTTATAATACAGCACAAATTAGTAGGACCGATAATTTTATTTTAAATCTAATTAGGAATCACGTTAAGAAAAGCACTGAATACTACGAAAATAATTTGATTTTGGCTCCATATTATGCAGACAACGAATATATATGGGCATTTCCATTTTGACGTGTCGTGATATTTGAACCACAAAATGTAAAAAAATTAAATGGAGAAGTCAAATTTATAAAAAGGGTTTTTATATATATATAAAGTAATGAAGTTGCACTATATTCAGAAAAAAAATTACAGCAATCGACGCTAAGGATTTGCAGATATAAGCAAAAATATGCGCTGGCGTGACGTTAAAAAACGGAATTGGATTTTGACTTGCATTACAAAACAGAATAAGATTGCGAATTGAGCAAGACGTTTTGTATAAAACCTGTTTTAGTTAACTTTCGAGTTATATAGATTTATTTTTCAAGCTATCAAGTATTTCGCCCGGTGGTACTTGCAAAACACGCTTGTTGTCGGTTTAGGCCACGCCAATTCGTCCTAACTTTTCGATATATCCCAAAATCCTCAAAAAGCATTGACAGCTAACAGCCAACTCCCTGTGGGGTCCCCCTAGTCACCACTTTCCTTAAGCGCGTACTCCAAATTCACCCATTGCCTGCCTGATTGTCTTTATCCTCAAATTGTTAAAGGCTCCCACAATATCCAGAACTGCCGCCATGGTGTATTCCTTGTATTGAGAACATCGCTCTATAAAACTTACAACATCATAAATTGCTCCCGATAGGTTTACCATTGGGCGTCAATTTTCGTCCTCAGATGTAGGTCAATCAGTCTTTTCAATGTCTTCAAAAAGAAAGACAATAGGGTAATTGGTCTAAAATACTTAGGTTTCGAGTGAACAGTTTTACCAGACTTAGGTACGGAAATACCTCTTACCTCTCTTTACCCTCTAAAAATGTATCCATTAAGCACACAGCTCCTATATAGTTCCACTAGCAAACGTAGTAGTGATAATCCCGTAATTTTCTGAAATTTGGCCGGAAAGATGTCATTCGGTCCAGCTGATTTGTATGACCCAAAAGTAAACCGTCCATGTTGCCTTATCCATAGTGATAACATCCTCACTAATGTCCTAAACTCCACTTCCGCACCAGACCCAACATTCCGGAAAGTGAGTCTCCAAAAAAATGAAGGAATTTTAAAGAAAATTTGTTAAATCAGCCCACAAGACGCTAAAATATGACATAAATAATAAAGCCTTTACGCATGTTGAAAAAGATTGCTCAAATTTTACCAAAATAATTTTCCAAAGGACAATAAAAAAGCTCAATCGTAAAAATTGTGATTTTGTTTTCAAGCCTCATCCTTTCTCTCTCACTTCCTTTCACTAGACAAATATTAAAAATATTAAAACATTTGTACCCCAGATTAGGTATTTTAATTTGCTCCAGTTTAGGCTGCATTTATATTAAGATTTTTTTTACTTGCTTCTGTAGGCGAAGCACTTATAAGGGCATTAAGGGTAGCTATGCTTTTCTACACTCTAAACTACACGATTTTAAGTTAAAATGGGAGCAAATCTGAAAACTGAGTTTGAACTCATTTGAGTAACAAATTTGGAGGTACTTTTCCTGTGCGGTTTGTATCAACCGTAAACAGCAGCTTAAGGGATTTGGACAGTTGTAAGGCGTGAACCGCTTTTAATTTGCTGGACTGTTTAACAAACTTTGATGTCAAAGGTCTCTGGTTGTTTAACCTAACAACATTTAGTTTTTGGATAACGTAAAAGGATCATATATATTCGAAATCGAGACCAAAACTATTGTAAAAAAGGTTCGCCTAAAAGTTAAGAGTAACTCAATTAATTACATTGAAAGGCCTTTTAATCTTTTTTTTAACATTTCAAACTCATCCTTTGTCATCTTAACATTTTCTTGAAACCGAATGCTTGAAAGTGTTTTTAAAGAAATGTCTGTGAGTATTTGAAATACTAGTCGGGGCGAGAGTGTGTGACTGTGTTTGATGGTGAATAAATGCGGGCAAATGTACCGTGGCTAAAAACAAGCGATGAGCATGAAAAAAAACGGATACGGAAATGGCAAAATGACAAGATGAGTGCACATTTACTTTATTGCTTTAAATCGTTTTGAAAGTGCAAAAAAGCGAGTAAAAGAAAAATAAAAATAATATTTAAGTTTTGCACGAGTTTCCTTTATAGTCAAGTTAAGAAGTTGTAAAGTTAACACTTGAAATTTATAAGAAAGTCAAATACAGATATTGAACTTAAATAATATTCTAGAAAAGAATAGAAAAGAAAAATTAAAAAAAATATAAAAAAGATGGAAAAAGTAGAAACCTTTAAGTGAATAATATTAAAAAAAAACTAAGTAAATATGAAATTGAATACTTTACTTTATAGTCTCCCTAGTAACTGAAAACTCCAAGAGTTTTCCTGTAGCAGAAGTTTCCTTTTTTTTTCTGAAACTAACCTTATTTCGCTTATGGAAATAATTTTTTTTTTTGCTGGTGGTATTAAATACATTTATAGCTTTTCTCTTTTCTAGTTGTTGTGGACATCCTTTAAAATATATGTTTTTTTGTATACTTTTATTTTTCCTTTAGTATTTATTTTTTTTTAGCTCTAAAACACCACCAGTTACTGACCACCAACCACAATTTATATTTTTCGAGCAGGTGAATTTGTTTTCGGGCCGTTGGAAGAGAGAAAAAAGACTAAAGTTATTTACCCCATTGTTAATTGCTAAAACCGTTGGGAAATTTTTACAACAAACTTAATAAAAAAAATTTAAGTTATAGTAGAATATTTGCAATTTTCTAGGTTTTTGTTTTATAGTAATATTGACTTAGATGCAATCTTCAATCTTCTTTGCACGATTTTTTGTGCAGATAAATCAGAAGTGCTGTTACCTTAAATGTAAGTATCCGCCTTAATGTGTAGGGACACAAATGTAGTTAAAAGTGCAGCTAAAGGAACGTGTTTAAAAGAAGACTAAAAAACGTTTTTTTTTTAATAAATTTATATATTGTTAAAATTATATAATTCTATGAAAAAGTGCCCGCCATATTTTTTCATGTGTGCCCAAAAATATAATAAAGATGCAGGTAAACAAGGATTTTGAAGAAAAATAACAGAAAATATGTATTTTGGGCAGTTAAGTGCAGCTAACTTTGATTTTTATATGAAAATAATTTTAAAATGCCAAAATTTCAGGCTTTTATTTCAAATGTGCATTAATAGAAAGTGCACTTAAATAATTAATTTGTATGGGATTTTAAAGAATAATGACAAAAATTATTCATTTTGTGCCGTTAAGTCAAAAGTGCACTTAAACAAATGGCAGTTAACTCAATACTACTGTATTTTAATAAACACCGGCAATTTGGCGAAACGACTCAAATGTTTAGTGGTAGAAAACAATTTTGCTTAAATTCTTTTTCTATAAAGCACCTGTTTTACTGCAAATTAAAATATAAAAAAATAGAACGGCGATAAAAGTGAAGAAAAAAAACCACAAAGTATGGAGGCATTACTTTATAGCAATTCTGTTTTGTTGGAAGCTAAAGATTACTTAACTGCTATAATTTTTTGGTCGGTTAGGTTTTTGTGTAAAATTCATAAGTTTGTTGTTTACAAAGTAATTTAAAAAATTCTTTATGCAAAACATTCGAGAAAATTTTATAATCCCGTGACTTTATTTTTAGAGCAGAAAATTTTAATCTAACAGTGATCCCGTTAACCATAGTTTTTTACTTGACTACTGTAGAATTTTTAGAAAGCTATGTTTATTACTGAGCTACCTAAATAAGCGCGGCAAGCGTCTGTTTTATGTCAAAACTTTTTATTTTCATACAGTTTATACGAAACAAACCTTTAGAACTCGATTTCTGGCAATAACATTTTCATGTGTAAAATCGATATCTAGGAAGATCGATTATTCGACTTTTTTACAAAACCGGGTTTTAAATATTCCGGATAGTTGATGTTTAAAAAAACAGGGTTTCGGTTCAGTATTCAAAAAGTAACCGGTTTTATTCGAATAAAAAAAAAAAACACAAAAATCATATTAGTTTTTGAAATAAAAAGTTAATTTGAATTAAAACCAAACAATCCACAAATGCAAGACACCAACAAAGTCCAGAATTATAAGCAAGGCTGTGGAGTCGTCAAAAAATAGTTCTAACTCCAACCTCATCCGCTGAAATTTCTTAAGTACGACTCCGACTCCAACTCCGACTCCTACTCTAACCTTGATGCTAAATATATATGAGACCTGTCCTTATTTTACTTTAAGCTTAATGCAGTACCTTTTAACTGGTTAAATAAAGCAAGAAAATGATTCTGTAAAAATCGATATTTTAATTCTAATACGTGCCGCATAGAGCTTTAATATAGTTATTTACATATGGGCATTTCCATATCAGGGTACGTGAGATTTTTTCTCCTTCAGGGAGGTAGAGATTTTGCAAAAATAGTAGTAACTGGAAAATTTGTTTATCATTATGTTTCATTTAGAGGGAATATGAAAAAAAAATTATCAAATTCGGAACCTTGTTTGCCAACATATCGAGCAAAATAATTGCATATCGTACGTGACATAAAACGGAAGTGAATTTGGGGTGAATGTAAAAAAAATACGAAAATCTGCGAATTGTGGGAGGATTTTCTCCTTTTTTTTTAATATTTTACATTGAACCTCATATTTTTTTTCTTTTATAATCCGTAATTGGAAAAAAAAATTTCTTGGATGGTTTAATAACGAATAAAATGTTGAATCCTTCCTGACATACCGTACGTGACAGATTTTTCTCTTATAGTATTTACAAGGTATAAAATATATTTTTTGTAAATATATAAAAACTTAAAACAAACAAGTAAAAATGATAGTCGGTTAAGCCCGACCATACTTATATTTATATAAATTTTTTTTAGCGTGTACCCTATATGGGACCCATTGCTAATTAAGGTCGCCAGAATGGATGGATCATATAAGGGATGATCCATTCATTGTGGTGGGTGATCATATATTGCCTAGTCTGGTATTGAATAGGAATTTTAATGTCCTTATACCTGATAGGGACCAATGGGCGGACCAATCCTGGTGGCGCGCATGCGCGGACCAGGTCTGGTTCACGGACGTTTCGAAACAGGTAAATGGTGATACTCGTGCGGACATCATGAGCCCGGGTTTCCAAAGGGGCTTGCCAATGGGCAAACAGCCTTCGATCTTTCAGGCGGAAATCTACGCCATCCTCATATGCGCTAGGGAATGTCTGAGGAGGAGGGCAAGGGGCTTCAGATTTTATAAGCAATCAATAAACAAATGTCGGATAGCCAGGCCGCTCTTAGGGCACTTTCTTTTTTAGAGATGAAGTCTAGGCTGGTCATGGACTGTTTTACGTCTCTGGGTACCCGGCCATGAGGGCCATGCGGGCAACGAAAGGGCTGATTGCTTGGTGAACAGAGGTGCTCTTCGTTCATAAATATGCCCTTAGCCTTTCCTCGGCGTACCTGTGGGTCACATCAGGGGGACGTTACAAAAATGGTCCGAGCGTGAATTCCTTCACGCATGGACGTCCTCTTCTGAATTAAGACAGTCCAAAAAATTTGGGACACTGTCCCGGCGCAAGGAACTTTGACTGCTTGTTGGCCTATTCACGGGGCAATGTGGTTTTAGATACCACCAGTTTAATATGGGTAATACATCTACCAAAATATGCAGATTTTGTGTGGTGGATTTGGGACTTCTAGGCGGAAATTTTTCGAGGGAAAATAGTGGGCCGAACTGATGTTTATGATCTTTCACCAGACAGGGTAATGGGCTTTATACGTAGCCTGAACCTGACATGGTGAGACACATGAGCTGCAGAAAAGATCCTCAAGGTCTAGAGTAACCCTGCCCGCGATGCTGGACAATACAAAATAAGTCAAATGACGCCAGCAAGCAGAGCCTTATACCGACAAAATGTAATTCTCATAAGGAAAAAAAAAAATACATTTTATATAGGGAAAACACACCATCATAAAAGTGCTCGTATAACGCATATTCGTAGAAATGTTTCGATGTTTTAAATGAGTTTGGTTTGTTTCTGTGCAGCTGTCAAACAATGGGTCCGCCACCAACTGAAGAAATACAATTCCTTTTGGTGGTATTAAGTCAAATTTGTATACAAAACGTACATTTTAGATTTTTTTTATTTTTCGACTTTTATTTTTGGCTTTTCTTATAAATTTGAGTATTGCTGACCGAAAAATAATCATTTTTCCAACAACTAAATAATGATAACTTTGAAAACATATTATATTGCTCACAACCATTTCATGATATTTAATAGTCATAACATGTTAACTTTCTATACGTTCTCATAATATGTTTAAGACGCAAACATAATTTACTTCTTACCTTATTATTATGATTACCACGACAATAATATGAGTACTTCTTAACTTATTATGATTACCATGACAATAATATTGTTACGAAAGTTAAATTATCTAAGAATTATTTATAGTAATAGTTATAAGTTATCTTGTAAGTTATAGTTTTATGTCATATTAGTTACTTAAAATTGTCATGTATAATTTTCAACACAACTGTTATTTTAATATAATTCCTATATGAATCTCCCAGTCATTTCTAGAAATGGTTTTGGAACATAATAAATAGTTTTTACGGGAAGGTTCAGGAAAAATCTAGAAATAATTATCAAATATAAAAAGGGGTGACTCATGTCTACTTAGTTGAGTTTGTTTTGAGAAACGGTTCTGTTCGTAACTAATAATTGTGAACAAAATAATTAATAAAGATTGTTAAGTTAAATAAGTGTGAGTTTTTTATTCGGATTTGCAATTAAAAGAACTCAAACGCGTTTATTAAAGGAAAAACATAACAATATGAATACTTCTTAGCTCTTATAATGATTACCATGACAATAATATGATTACTTCTTAACCTATTATGATTACCATGACAATAATATGATTACTTCTTACCTTATTATTATGATTACCATGACAATAATATGATTACTTCTTAACTTATTATGATTACCACGACAATAATATGATTAATTCTTACCTTATTATTATGATTACCATGACAATAATATTAGTACTTCTTAACCGTTTATGATTACTATGACAATATGTAATATGATTACTTCTTAACTTTTTATGATTAACAGGATAAGAATATGATTAAGGGAAAAATATAATGATGTTATATTACGAATATATTTAGTCATAATATGATTCAATAATAATCGTAATATGGTGACTACAATCATGAATCTTATCAAAATATGTTGCTCTTAGAATATGTTTACCACAACCATGTTTTTTCATTGCATGTACGTGACGACCTTTAAAATCTTATAAAATTTTTATTATACCAATTTAAAAAAAAATTCCAATCAATATTTTTTTCCGACAAATATCTTGCTTCGAACTTTTATTTTGAAACATTTAAGAGTGACCAAATATAAATGACAAAAACAAATTATGTTTTTGCATCACATACGTGACATTAGAATAGCAGCCACAGAAAAAAAAACAAAAAATCGAACTATATATTTGGTCTTTTTTGCTCATGGATCTTGTTCATTGCTGTTGTAACATTTATTTTAAAGTATAATTCCAATTTAACCAGTGTTTGTATTTAATCGAAGAAAATTTAAAATTGTTGATTGCAGTTGCTAAAAATCAAAGAGAAAGTCAAAACTTTTATTTTTTTGCTTTTTAAAAACTGTCTACCATATTTGAAAAGAAGTTTCAAGGGTTTTAATTTTATTTGCCGTGGTTGAAAATCTCATGGAAATTTTGTGACTTCAAAATTTTTAAAGCAGAACGTCTTAAAATTTTTTTATTTTGAAAAATATTAGAAAATTTTTTATGCCGAAAAGTTTTGTAGTCGGAGTCGCGATTTTTTGCGGGTACTTCGAGTCTGACTCCGGTACAAAAACCTCAGCTCCGACTCTTCAAACACAAGCATATTTTGTACAAACATTAATTTTTAATTTTTTTTTTTGGTAACTGGTTATCTACAGAAATTTTTTTTCAATAAACAGTAAAATTATTCTAATTATGTATCTATTGACTAAAAGGAAAGTAATAGAATATTAAACCTGTTTTATTAAAACGCTTTATAAAAGGTTTCATTGTTGATACATTCTGGTTAAAAAAGAAGACAATAGAATGCAAAAACGCCGTTATTACTTAATTTAAAGAATTAAATATAAGAAAATTTAATCTAAAATTTTATTTAACCCTAGAGTACTAATGATCGACGTTTCGACGAGCATCGCTTCCTTTTAATTAATTTACTTTTAAATGGGTGTGTCTAACACTCTCAAATTTTGTATGCTGTTAGTAGATGATTTACTTTTGCTGTGTGTAATTGTGTTTTTTGAATTGCGTTGCTGGAACATTGCTTTTATTGGTTTTGTACTCGTCGAATCGTCGATGGTTAGTATTAACGTGACTTTTATTTTTCAACTTTGTGAGCAAATATTGCAAATGTTGTTACTTCAAACAATAGTGGCACCAATGTCCAGCTTAGGAGAAAATAAAAACGAACACAAATGAAGTATGTGTAGATCATGCCCATACGAAAAAATGACGAATGTCAAAATCAAAAAGTGATATATGCGAAAAACCCATATGCGGAGAGCACAAAGTTTAACTTTGTGACTCTGGCTCAAAGTGTTATTTAAAAAAAAAATTTTTTTATTTTTTTTAAAGACAAAAATGTCTTTTTTAAGTTTTGATTCTTTTTTAGTTTTTCAGTTTTCCTAACAATATTTTATAGGTAATTTTTTATGATTCCAAAAATATGTGCAACATAAAATAAAAAAGTTCTAAAATTAAATATTTCGTTTATCTATATGAATTAAAATAAAATTATTTTCTTATATAAACTTATTAGGTGCCATAATGAATAATAACATTTATTGAAAAAGTATATTTGCTTTTAAGCCACAGTTATAGGCAGTTAAAAAATACATCGTCGAATCGACGATCATTAGTTACAACGTACGTAAAATATGGTTCGTACTCTAGGGTTAAATTAAACAAACAAGTCATAAGTTTTTCTTTGAACCAAATCCACAAAGCAACCAAAGGCATACCAGGACAATGAAACTAATTACACAGATTACAAGAGCCTAAAAAAGCGTTAAAATCATTTAACTTGGTTTATAAGATTAAACATATTTGACATTCCTAAACCTTTGGTGTTTGTTTGTTGTGGTTGCTTCTGCTGGTAAATGAATTCCAGAAATTAACAAGACAAGCAATAAAAAGAATATTAATTTTATTATGTCTGGATTTTTTAATATTTTTTCAATAGAAATAGTTTTTTGATATTAAACATTCTTCAAATTTTCACATTACAGAACATGAAGCCTGGTGCAACGTCTCCATTGTTGTCGTCATCATATCATGTTGAAACATCTGAGACGGCAGTACAACAAACAGTAAAGAAAATTAACATTTTTATACAGTTTTTGTTTGCAAAATAATGTCAAAGATGGAGAAAGATAAAGAACAATTGTCTGGTTTAAACTTGCATAGTTAACATTTATGTTAATGCAAGTAAATATAAAGAATTCAAACTTTAGAAATTAGTTTTAGTTCCGACGTTTGTCGTCAGCAATTTGCCAAGACGACCTTTCGACTCTTAAACTTTAGATGGCTGTTTCGTAACACTCTCTCTCTCTCTCTCTCTCTTCAACTTAAATTTGTATGCACTACAACAAAAAAAAAATAAATAAATATTGTAGTTTTTTTTTTGTTTAGTAGAAACTGTCTTCACAAAACGACATTTTACTAAAAACTCCAAGAAAAACCAGAAATCTTAGGTACAAATAAAGCACGTTAAGACACAAAACAGACCAGAGCAAAACTTAATTTGGCTAAAACTTAAACCCTTATAGAATTGAAGTTAAAGAAAAAAATGAGTCATTTTGTTTTTTGGGAAAGCGTTTGTCTTGCTAAGTCCGAAATAGTTTTAAAGTTAATAAAAAGAAAGTTTTGCCCATTTTCTTGTTTGTTTTTGCCTCAAAAGTATTTCACTTTCCTCTAGACATCGATACGAAACTCGTTTGTAATACAATTTTATAATGTTACAGGAAACATATCAATTTGTTTGAGTTTCATTACTTTCTTACAAAAGTTTTATAAAATCGTCAATAAAAAGTTGTAGACAGAGAATAAAAGGAGTGAAAAGTCCTAAATTTAAAAAAAAAATAATTAGTATTGTGGTTATTTTGTTGAACTATTTATGGCTTTTAACCCAAATTTTTAATATTTTAATTAGGCTTAAGTTCATCAAATAAAATTTTAATTAAATTATTTTTATGAAGAAAGGAATTTTACAACATGAAAATTAATTAAAGTTGTTATTGATAATCTTTCATTCTTGACCGTGGCCGGGGCTCTACTCTACCAAAGGTTAAAATACAATTTGGTTTAAGGATTGATGTTTGACTATTGACGTCAGTAGTAGTCGATGGCTGCGAGTGTAAGACAGCAAATCCATCTGAGGAGATCGAGTGGTTGCGATCGAAACATGTCATGTTAACCTGCCGGCCAGGTTTCGAACCCCGGCCACGGTCAAGAATGAAAGATTATCAATAACAACTTTAATTAATTTTCATGTTGTAAAATTCCTTTCTTCATAAAAATAATTTAATGAAAATTAAATTTGATGAACTTAAGCCTAATTAAAATATTAAAAAAAATAAAAAAAAAGGTTTTTCATAAAAATGTTCATTTCGATGAAAAAGCATCATTAATAGTTTTTTAAAGCCTTAACATGTTTAAATAAAATTTTAGTTGCTTAAAAAAAATTTATGAAATGCCTTCGCTGGAGAAAGTTTTTTGTGTTTCTATCATGTTTTATGAACGTAGAAAATAAAGCTGAAAGCTTAAAATATTGTTTACTACAGTTGGTAACAAATTTTTTTGAAGATCGCTTTCTAATATAGATTTTTTTTAGAGATGAAAAGCCTTTGAAAATAATTATTTTGCGTTCTTAACATTTTTTTAAGATGTTTGTGATTAAAAATTTAGTGTAGGTAGAAAGTTAAAAATTGAAAGGACACAATCATAAAATTATTACAGTAACTGATTGTGGGTTATTAACCCTTAAATACCTGAAATTAAAATATGGAGTTTGCTATTTATTTACCTTTCGCATCAAAGTTCTGACCAGGGTTTAAAATGCTATCGCCGTATTAACAAAAGCAGACAAATTTTGCCTTTTTCCTAATTAAAAAAAAAAAATCAAAATTAAAAAGCCGACAAGTTCCACTGCTAAAAAAGCCCACACTTTTCAAAAGCAGCAGCAAAATAAACACGCAAAAAAATGGGCACTGGCTTTTTCCAACTTTTGCTTTTTTAACAATAGCAAAAATTTCTTATTTGATGGAACTCAAAAAGCAACGGCAATCACTTTTATGTTGTAGGAAAAAGAATGAAACAAACTGCTTCTGTCTGGAAGCCGCTAAATCAAATCCAACGTAGGCTAGCAGCCACACAAACAGGAGAAAAAAGCAGGGAAAAAAGCAAACTAATGTGCTAACAGGGTTGTTTTGCTTTTTTCTTAAAAAATCGTCAAAAGTTTTAACAAAATTCGTCAAAATCGCTATGAACATTCAACAAAATCGTCAAAAAATCATCAAATATTTAAATTTTACAAATCAGAGGCAATTTATTGCACTGATTTTTCACCGATTGGTTCAAAAATTATAAATTTTTAGCAAGAAAATCTATTAATGATAAAAAATTGACGTTTTATTCTATTTATTTCCGCATGTGGGCTTAGATATTATAAAAAATAAGTAAAAATATGTTTATCATTTAAAAACTAACGCATTTTCTTTTCCCAGCACTCATTTTTCTACACAACTTCATGTTATGAACTAACTTTTTACTTCCTAACACGCAACTATTCTTAAAATAACTTAACTAACAGAACTATATAGGAATTCGCCTTTAAAGAAGTAGAAGAATTCTTCACATGTGATTATGACTTCAATCCAATCATATGTAGCGACGCAAATCGGAATCAGAAAAACTCAAAGCGGATTTAACCAATTTTTAAAAAGCGACGTAAATTGAAACTACGCTAATAGGATCGACGTAAATCGGGTCTCTAGTGTATTTTTTGCAGTATGGATTGCATTCGTATAATTGTAGAATTCAAATTACTAATTCTTCTAATGAAAGCCACCTGGTTTGTGATGCGGGAAGAACTTTTTTTTTTTTTTAATTTCCTATAATTTTTGTATTTCGAAAAATTGTTGTTGTTTTAAAAAGCGACGCAATTAGGGCCGACGCAAATCGGGGCTCTAGTGTATATTTTTTGCAGTATCGATGGCATCCAAATAATTGTAGAATTCGAATTACTAATGATTCTAATGAAAGCCAGGTGGGGGAAGAATTTTTTTTGTTTAATTTCCAATAATTTTAGTATTTCGAAAAATTGATTTTTACGTTTTGGACTGTTCCCAATATAATTGTAAATATTTCTTGTAAGTGTTTTATTGATGCCAGAAAATCGCCAAAACACAATTACTTTTAGTAAAAAAATCGTCAATTGTCATTTTACTGTATTTTCTCAAAAAAATCGTCAAAATGACGAAAAATCGTCACATCTAACAACCCTGTGTGCTAATGGCACATGATTGCGAAGAGACACTCGACGACGACAAGTAATATTTTTCATGCAAAACAAACACAAAAAAAATTTGTTTTTGTTTCTATACAATTAAATAATAAAACCCAGGGTTGATAAAGTTGGTACAATTGTACTTTTTTTGTAACAATTCAAAACTAAAAAGTACGCTGGTACCCCCGTGACTCATTTGGTACTATTTCCAAATTTTTCAAACCTAAATATTTATAATTGATATAAATAGCAACTCGTATTTACTGTCCAATGAATAAAAGCGGAGTTAAGTGTTTGGTGCAAATAGTCTTGCGAAAATGCAAAATGTCGTTGCCTTTTTATGAAATCTAAGGGAAACTCTATTTTTTGTTGTTGGATTTAGCAAAACAGCTATGATATTTTGCATTTACTCTTTTGCAAGACCATTTTCACCAAACACTGAACTCCGCTTTTGTGAATAGATTTTTGCACTTGTTCATTGAACGATTGCTTTTGCCTCATTCTAAATTTAGTATCAGCAGCATATAAGCGTGCATTTTCTGATGATATTGACAAGTTTTTAAAAATTTATAGGAAACCACTTCTGCAAAAGTTCTACATAGTAGAAAAGACGACTTCCTCTCAATTCAAGATTATTTTGGAACGAATTCATAATATTTTCATATATTCGTCAACAAGATGGTTGTGACGTCAAGAAGTAATCAACAGAATTAAGGAACAGTGGGATGCCACTCAATTATTATTTTACTCCGAATTATTTTGAAGGAAATTTTACAAGTGCTAAATTAAATTTTATTATATTCGGACTTTCTACTCCTTTCCTGTTTATGCAGTACATATTGAAAATTGTAAACACAATAAATTTGGAAATGCAATTCGAAGATGCTCGTTTGCACATGTTTTTAGAACGCTTAAAAATTTTATTTTCGTTTAAAATTCGAGATTGCATTTTGAAAAATACTCGTCAATTTTCCACAATAAAGGCGACAAATTCTAAAAAGTATATGAAAACGCTTTCTGGCGGCAATCAAAAATAAAAATAAATGGATTTCGCGACCCTAAAAACCGCATAATACAGGTCTGACTAGACCAAATACAATTTGTTTCCCTCTATCTTTTAAAATGCTTTTTAATATATATATGTATGTGTTTTTTTTAGCGTTTTAAGCTTTTCTTTATGTTAAATAAATGAACAAAATACAAAGTTTCTTAGAAGAACCTTAAAGCTTTCAGATAGAAGTCCAATTAAGCCTTGAGATAGAATGATATACTGTTAGGAAGACGCACTTACCACGATACATTTAAAATAATTACATCTTATTTTAATGACAAAAGACTGCATACCTTTAGATGTCAACTATCTTTATAGTTTTGCAGTTCATGTAATTTGTGTCATAAAAGAAACTACTTTTCTAGCACTACTTTAAACAACTAGTGCAGCATCATGATTAAATGCTGCATGAACAAGAAAAATATTTTTAGTTTTTTGATGTTATTTTCTTTTTTTTACAACTTAGGGAGAAAGTAAAAAAATTTAGTTGGGGAAAAAGTTGGTCGTTGACAATTTTAAAAGTTTATCTACAGTTTATTAATTTGAACAGTGTTGAAATGTTATGGAAATTGTATGTCATTCCACTGAAAAATATTGAAAAAATTTATATTAGAGTTTGGATTATATAGAACATTTTAGGAATGATTGAAATATGAATTCCAATTGGTTTTCGATTTTTTATGAAATTAAATATTTTGAATTTCGATCTACCAAAGGTTAAAATACAATTTGGTTTAAGGATTGATGTTTGACTATTGACGTCAGCAGTCGTCGATGGCTGCGATTGTAAGACAGCAAATCCCCCTGAGGAAATCGAGTGGTTGCGATCGGAACATGTCAGGGTAACCTGCCGGCCAGGGTTTGAGCCCGGCTACAGTCAAGAATGAACAATTATCAATAACAATTCTAATTAATTTTCATGTTGTGATATTCCTTTCTTCATAAAAATAATTTAATGAAAATTAGATTTGATGAACTTTAGCCTAATTAAAAAATATTAAAAAAAATTTGGATTAAAGACTATAAATATTTAGTTCAACAAAATAACCACAATACTAAATATTTTGAATTTATTTACTGAGGATTATAAAAATTGCGATTTTATCTTGCAACACTAAATAGAACTATAACTCGCCGTGGGGCTTTTTTAAAGTGGTTGTTTTTATAGAAATTCAGTAAAACTTTTCTTAAGAATTAAGAAAAAATAATTCTTTTGATAGTGAATAAATATATCGCTTTAAATTAAACAAATGATAGGTCTGGACCGTAAGAAGGGTGATGCAAAATCTCTTAACCATTTTTTTCTAAATAGGTTTTTACTCGTCTTGAGACAAGTGGCCGCCCATAACTCTAAACGCTTATTCCGGACATATTTTGACCAATATTTTCTTAAGACGTATTAATTGTGTTTCGTAAGGCTTTTCTTATGATCGTCTGGCCCAATATCAGTAGTTTTTAATGGGTCTATGCAATAACTCCCACGAAATAAGTCCCACTTTTAAAAACGAAATAAGTCCCACCAAAAATTGCCTAAAAAAATGAAATAACTCCCACGAAATAAGTCCCACTTTTGAAAACGAAATAAGTCCCACCAAAATGAAATGATTTAAAAATTTACTTGAAATGAAATAACTCCTACTCAAAATGAAAAAACTCCCCCTTGAATAATATATTTCTTAAATGAATTAAGTCCCACTTTCATAAACGAAATAAGTCCCACTTTTTCACTGTTTAATGCGATTTCAAATAAGAAGTATTTGACCCGAAAAATCGTATGCAAGCTTGTAGAAGGCTTCTTAATGGAATGGATATTACGAATTTTGATAGAGTTCCAGAATTTATTATTAATTCTTTTTTCGGTCAAGGAACGTATAGTAACAACGTTTGGATTCGTAAATGGATTAAGTACAGATCAATTGTTCTTATTATTAAGATGGAAACCGTTCCGGAAGGACCATCAGATTAAAATTACCGACCTTTATAAATGGCTTGAAGATCCAGTGCATGGTAGACGGTATTATAGTTTTAACGTGGCATTGGAATTAGTTGTATTTTGTAATGGTGATATTAGAAAACATGGAACACGAATTCCAATTTCCTACTAAAAATATAATAAAACACATACATACGTAATTACGTCAACAATTTTTTTTAATATTGTTTTTCCAGTAGTTAACTTCGGTACCTATTTGTACACATTTCTTTAAAGTTTTTTTATTATAGTAAGTATAAAGTAATTAATAACAAAAAAAGGAGAGCCATGACAGATAAGGACAAAAAATTATAGTTGTCCCTTTTACGAAATGTCCAATATATAACTTTTTGCATAAGAAAAAATGAGAAATAAAGCCATAATGACCTTATATTTCATGGCTCTATCGCACTCCTCCATAAAAAAATCATTTATTTATTTTTTAGGGGTATGAAATAACTCCCACTTTACAAAACGAATTTATTCCCACTCAAAACGAAATAAGTCCCACTTAAAATAAAAACGCGTAACGAAATAAGTCCCACCAATTAACGAAATAACTCCCACTTTCAAAACAGCAATTTTTTGTGGGACTTTTTTCGTTTTTAAAAGTGGGACTTATTTCGTGGGAGTTATTGCATAGACCCGTTTTTAATAGATTAAATTCTCTTGTCCCACCGAATACAGAGAATTGCCTTGCAGTCATGGATGTATGGCGTTGGCGTTGAATAGACTGGTTGTTCGGGTTTCACATACGACTTCTTGCATCTTAGGTTGCCGTAATAAGTTGATTCTTTGTTTGTAATGAGTTGAAGCCAAAATTGCTAATTTTTATCGTTCAGCAGCATTTCTTCTATACAGAGCAATGCTTCCAATTCATAATTTTTTAACTTTGTCTTTCGGATTGAAATCACCACTCCTAAATTGCACAAAAAATCGCTTGCACATTAAAAAATTTGAAACATATGCAGGTTAAATTTTGGTGACTGATCGATTTACTTGAGCACCAGTTTTTTTTTAATGAAAGGAGTAAAGCAAAACTTTCTGCAAATTATGCCTTGTTGTTACATCATTTAATGCTTCAGAACAATAAAAAAAAAAAAAAAAAAAAAACTAGTTTTCTGCACTGTTTCGCTCAATGTCTAAGTAATAATAAAGGGTACATTACACTATAACTCAAGTCTTACGTATTCCATAATACTTTATAAGATAGATATCTAATGCGTTTTGTGTTGCGACTGTCAAAAAATCTAATTTAACCCCGGGTCTTCACGTAGCAATATTTATTGCGGCAAACGTCAAATTTCATTGCTCCATAAAATTTGCGACGTATAGACCACATATTGCTATGAGTGGCAATCCATTGCGCAATGATTGCTCTTCTTATTGCTTGAGCAATTATTGCTTAGCAATATGCTGTCAAATCAGTTGTAATTTATCTGACATTTCATTTCTCTGTACGGTTGTTTTTTGTTTGCGTGTTTATTTATTAAAAAAGCAATCAATAAATATATTATTATATATTATATTTTTTAATAAACGTCAAGATCAACAAAAGCAAACGACGAATTTATTTTTTTGTATATTTTTATTTTTTCAATAGAACAATTCAACTTTTTTTTAACGCAAATAAACAAAAAAGTAATACAAAACACAGCTACGACAATTACAATTAATTATTTTATTAATTTAAAAAAGAAAATTTTACAACCACTTCAAAACACAACATAAAACATTTGTTATAAATATGTAGAGCCACAAAACTTTATACGACTACTCGCGGTGAAAATTGCAAATTTATGGCAAAGCAATTTCAAGTGTTCTCCAGCAATAAATTCAGCAATTATTGCTCCATTGTTCTGTCATTGTTCTGCCGACGTTTTTGCTTGTACTTAGCAATAAATATTGCAACGTGGAGACCCAGCGTAACATTATAGTTTGTACCTACACTATAGCCCAAAAAATAAAATGCAACCCTAAAAAAATGAATGGTATTATTCAAGGTAAATTAACGCAAGGTACACTCATTTGGGAGAGCATTAAAAAAATTAAAAACAAAATCAATTTAACGCAGCCAATTTGGGCTTATGTCTGTCCGCTAATGAGTGCAAATGTACCTTAGTATTACACCGCGTTACAAAAACGAGCTTTTTTATGTCCTATGAACCAAATCTACTTTTTCGGAAAGGGGAGAAAAAATAAAAATACACGTGTATCGGCGATTTTCATGTACACGTCAGAATTTTTTTTGTCAATCGCCTCGCCCTCACAATCCAGTTTTTTAACAAAATTTGATACGAGACCGAGCTTAATGTGTAGTGGTGGCAAAATGTTTTGAGATGGCTGCACCAATGGTAGATTCTCTATACTTTCTACGCCTTCTTTGTAGCATGTTCGCGGCTTCCACTTAAATTCAGTGTAATGCTGATCTCTTTTGCGACCTTCTCATGTACACAAAAAGCACTGGTGGGTTGGAAATCCACGCTTAACACCCATGAGTAATCCGACTACTTTCAGATCGCAGCATATTTTCCAATTATGCTCTTGGTACTTTATCAGCTGTAATATTAATTGCATGCCTTCGTATGTTTCTTTGAGGTTTGTGGCATATGCGATCGGGACAGATAGCTTTTTTCAAAAAAAAATTCAGGACAATCTGAGAATGGATAAAAATCTATTTTTTTTTAAAAATTTGACGTGATACAGACATTTCCACGAGTCTGCCTGCAAAAATTCAGCTCGATTGGATCACGGAAAAAGGGCTAAAACTCGATCCAAAGTCTTTCACACAGGCGGACAGACGGACAAAAAATAATTCTGACGTGTACATGAAAATCGCCCATACACGTGTATTTTTATTTTTTCTCCCCTTTCCGAAAAAGTATATTGGGTTCATAAGACAGAATGTGTGTAACGCGGTGTTATTGTTAAGAAAAATTGCAAAAAAGGATAAAGTCGTATGGGATGTCAGTTTCTTTTTGCATTCACGCATTCATTTTACACTTTTACGTATTACTTGAGTTTTTTACATGTCTTAATTCAAAGTATAATACATAATGTAAAATACTTTAAGTGATAGATATTTATACACAACACAGAAAAAAATAAAAATTGATTTCAATTAAAAAATTTGTGATATTAATTAAAAATTTAATTAAATTTGCACCAGTAAACAAATTAATAGTATCAATTAAACCAGTTAATAGTATTAATTAAACGTTAAATTCACTTGATTAAACGTTTAATTCACTTGATTAAATTTTTAATTAAAACTGATTTTATTTTTGATTAATGCTGTAATTGGTGAACATTTTTGGAGAATTTTTTCTGTAAAGTTTTTTTAGACACAAACCATGTTTAAAATATACGCCTTTCCATGTGAATCCTTAATTTTTTTTTGGTAAAATATTAAGAAAAAAATTGATAAAACAAATTAAAAATTTCGGTAAAGATACAAAAAATTTTATTATATCTTTAAATTCGAGACGATCTTATTGACGAAGTATTCCTGAACTTTTTTCTTAAGAAAATTAAGTTTTTTTTTTATGAAAATCATTAAAAGTGTTTATACATACCACAAATTTTATTTTATTTCACACCACTGTGCCTGTCTAAACTTTTCATGAAACTTAAACATAAGCTAAAAATATCTTCTTTAGTCTTTTTTTTTAAGTTTGTTACAACCAAATTGTAAATTTTTTTTATGTTCAATGTTTACTGCCACAGTGAAATTTCTTCATTTAAAATTTGCAACTGCCTCGGAAACAAAAAATTATTTTTTAAGCTTTTTCTACTTTATTATTTATCACGTTTTACTAAATATCCCAATAAAAAATTTCATCCCGGCAAAAACTTTACTTACCAAGTAAGTTAGCAAATAATGTTGGAGAAAATAAACACTACTTACTTTTCGGTTGAATAAATACTTATTTTTGTTCGAGGTGTCCACAGAATTCAGTACTTACAATACACTTACTAGAAGTCAAAAAATATCTAGTTATTATTTAACTACTAGTAAGTTGAATTGTAAGTACTTACAATATACTTACCAGAAGCCAAAAAATCACTAGTTAATAGACCTAATAAGTAATTATTGAGTGCGTAAATATTCAGTACTGTAAACAACACAAGTAATAAGTAGTTACTGAGCTGATTATTAGTACGCAAATATTCATTAGTGAAAATAATAGAAGTAATCAGTAGTTGTTGTGGTCATTACTAGTAAGTACTTATTAAAGTTTTCAAAATAATGACAATTGTAATGACAACTACTTACCAGGTAACGTACGAAATAACTACCACCTATTACTAAAAATCAAAAAGTTTTTCCTAGGATCATTTTGCGAAGCAATAATAGTACATTTAAAAAAATAAGCGCACAATTATGCCCTACGCAATAAGACATACAGAAATGCAGCAAAGTAAGTGAAAGAACTACACAGGCCAACACTCAATTTGCTTCTTTGAAATTATCAACTGATTCTAGTTGATTTTGGTGCGCTGAATTCAAATCTGTAATCAGTTTGTCTCTATCAGCTCTAGTTTTCATGATATAGCTTTTTTATACCCTCCACTTATGACCTCCATTTATGACCGTCAGTTAGTTATTTCAAAAAATTTTTTTCATCAAAATTTCTTATTTACAGTTATGGTGGTTGCCATAGATCAACACTTTTTTAATAAACTTTGCCAACTGCAATAAACCACTTCTTACAAGCAACTAACTTACGATATTCAATTGGAGTGCAACAAGAAAAAATAACGTTCTCAATAATATTGTACATATAAAATTCCCGTTAATCAGCTAGCAAAAAAAATTTTTACGGAAAAAATGTTTTTTTTTGGTAACTACCATAACTATAAATAAGAAATTTTGATGAAAAAATTTTTTGAAAAAACTAACAGACGGTCATAAATGGAGGTCATAAGTGGAGGGTATAAAAAAGCTATATCATGAAAACTAGAGCTGATAGAGACAAACTGATTACAGATTTGAATTCAGCGCACCAAAATTAACTAGAATCAGTTGACAAATTCAAAGAAGCAAATATTTTTTTTAATTTTGTCGGGCTGTGCTATCAACAACTTTTATAAAAAAAAATAGCATTTAAAATGCCACGGCATTTCCTTACTACGAAGCAGGTTTGTAAGGGAGAATACTAAAAAATAACTGTATCAAAACATTCAGTGTGTAAGGCTGATCATTACATTCAACAATATTTATATGCGCTGAATAATGCGCTTTATGTGTCAAAAATTTATTGCTTCAAAGGTGGAAATCGCCATATAAAATTCATGTCTTCCGTAAGCGCAATGGTAAGCGAAACTTTTATGTTTCTCCCTTACAAACCTGCTTCGTTGGAAGCTCCATTTTTTATTGGGATGTACCTAATGGGACCTTCCAAATCTAATTATGCCATATTTGTGTATTATTAATGTAGTTTTTAATCAGCAAAATTGTTAAAAACTTTTAATTGATATATTAAAATAGATTAATTATTAAAGAGCTTTTAAAACTTTGTATTACTAAAAGGAAAGAAATAATTAAAATGAGTTTTTAGAAAGTTTTAGTGATAATTATAATTGTCAATATTCTACTTATAGATATTTATATCTTAATAGCATAAATAACTGCTAAAAAAAACTATATACAAATAAGTTTAATATAAAGCGAGTAAAAAAGTTAAATATTACATTAGGGTGACCGTTAAAATCAAAAGTTGGATTTTTTTAGGTCTCACCCGCCAATTTGGTGGATTTTGGAAAAAAACAACGCAAAAAATTTTAGGACGATCGGCGAAGGCTAAGCCGTCCCTCACGCCCACCAAAGTTTGAGAAAAATTATATTTTACATGAAATCTGACTTTTATGTTTCATAACTTATTAAATATTAATTTTGTAGAATAGTTCTTAACAAGTTTTTCCTTAATCTGTTATTAAACAAAATAAACTGAAAAATATCAAAGAGCCCACTATAAAAAATAAAATTTATAATATATTAAAGAAACGCATTTTCTATGAATCACATATCTTTAATTTTGTTGAAAACCATTTTTATTATTTATTTAAAAAAAAAAACAGACCAGCCGGGCACCTGGTGTTTTAACCTCATTCGGGTACGCTGAATCCAGTGGTGGTATCCGTTTTTTAGGTTAGCTTTTGTTTTGGAAATATTTATTTCGAAAATGGAGGAGTTTGCACAACATATGTTCGCGTTACTCAAAAAAGAAATCATACATGAGTTTATTGAGTTAACTAATAAAACCGGAATTCCGCAATAAAATTACCTTTAAAAAAAGCCTAAAGGTTTTTCTTATATGCGCAGTCATTTTAGAAACTTAATTTTTTTTAGCAAAAAACAAATAATTTTTTATCAAAATTTAAAAATTTTTGTTCTTTAAAAAATCATAAAAAAATGGAATTGCAGCTGTGCTTAAAATTTTTTTATACATATGAAAAACGAAATTTGCAAACAAAAAAAAGCCAAAAGTGATTAAAATCTGTTCGCAACTGGAACATGTTAAAAACAAAAAACTAATGGAGGTCGGTCATATATTTTATTCTTCTTGGCAGTTACGGGGCTTTTTCTTCAATATATTCCTAGTCTGTATTGAAAATTTTGTATTGCAGCCCCCTTAAGGAATAGAGATAGCTTTTAGGTATGTTAAAAACAAATGATGGGGATAAAAAATAAAGTGGGATCGGTCATACATTTGACTCTTCTAGGGGCATCCTAGATGCTGCAGGGGCCAAATTTAAGATTTTCATTAAACCGCCATATTTGTAAAGGAGCACCCCTAAGGGTTGGAGATATATGGCAAGTATTTTTTTTAGAAAATGTTAAGCACAAAAAACTTAAGAAGGTCCGTCATACATTTTATATCCCTAGGGGCGATTCCTTGGTAGTTATCGGCCTTTTTCTTCAATATATTTCTAGTATGTATTGACAATTTTGTATGGCAGCCCCCTTAAGATATGGAGAAAGCGGGTAGGTATGGTAGAAACAAATGATATGTGTTTGACTTTTCTTTTTTTTTTTGGAAACAAACGCACACAAACGCAAATATTGAAGTTGAATTGACGTGTGTAAGAAAAAATGGTTCTTAAGAAAAAATTTGCATTAATGCTGCTGTTTGCTCTTTTTTTGGTTACTTTTTGTTAAATATGAGATTTAGAGAAAACTTGTTCAGACAAAAGTTGTTGCAAACTTCACTAATAACATCTTCTTTGTAAACAATGTTTATGTAAAATTAATATTTTCCAAGTTGGGGGGCATAAAAGTCGAACTTAACGATTTTTCTCAAACTTTGGCGGACGTGAGGGACGGTTAAGCCTTCGCCGATTGTCCTTAAACTTTTTTGGGTGTCGTTTTCTATCAATACCCACCGAATTGGGGGGTGAGAGCATGGAAAAAATTTGCTTCATACAGTTAACGACCACCCTAATGTTACATATTCACAGAATACGAGTATCAAGTAAAGATGACTTTTAAAACAACTAAGAAGTAGCAGAAGCGAACTGATTTTTTTTCGATTTATCGGATTTGCTTCACCATCACATGAGGACATTATTTGATATTTTGCATTAAACGATAATTTACCTCTAAAGAACAATAATCGCCCAATTATTCAATTCTGGATTTTTTGTTTTTTGACTAGTTTTTGAAAACGATTCAATTGTAATTTTGGGCAACCTCAAACTTTTTATGAAGAATGTCAAAACAAAATGCAACAAAAGTCAAAAAAAACAATGTACTTTGTAAATTCAAATCTCTCAAAAAACGTGTGTTCCTGGTAAAAAAATCTAAAGAAGTTCTAGCACATCTTCAGGATTTTTTTATTAATAAAATACCAAGAACTAACATATAAATTTAAAAAATCAAACCAAGTCATTGAAGGTTTTCAATTGTGGCCGACGAATGGACAGATATTTTAAACAAAAATATTCATTTCTATAATGCTAAAACCAAGTCAATTGAAATATGTAATCTTGGCTAAGAGGTTTTTTTGTAACTTTTCCAAAAATTATTGCAAAAATTATTTTTTTTAAATAAAATTGGGCGAAAATCTCAAATAGTAAATTTAATAAATTCCTAAAAATTTTTAAAACCAGAATTTGTTAAAAATTCCAAGTCTTAACTATTAGGCAATTCACAAAGTGTTCTATTGTGTCATATTGGTTGTATATGCAAAAATTTTATATACACTTTACATTTTATTGGCTTGTAAATTGTTTGGGTTTTTTTTTTCAGATAAACTTTTTATTTCAATAACTAATTTAATTTTTATGTCTTTATTTTTTTAAATGTATATTGTGTATAGGTATGACCGGTAGGGAGATGCAGATCAACTTTAAGCCCCTAAAATTACTAATGTAAACCATTAGCTGGAATGATTTTAGTGTTAGTGTGTGTGTATGGTACAGATTGCCGGCAAGAACCACCCCATCCGGCGAGCTTCAGCCGAGCTAAACGCGGCCATACCAGCGCCGCTGGCAATTTGTGCACTCTGTATTTTTTTAGTTTCTGTCTGCTTCACAAACATAAAACCGGTTAACCGCTTGTTTTTGAAATTGTTAACCAAAAATCGTTTAAGTTTAAATAACAACTATTCGGAGTAATTAAAAACCGATTTTTGGGAAAAACTTAAATAATTGTAGTTTTTGACTTGGATTCCACTATTACGGCACTGTTGGTAGAAAAATCTACACAAACATTTATGAAACAAGTAAGAAAGTATTGTCCGCCAAACTATTTAAAAACAAATTTTTCAGAGCGTACCATATTTGAAACCCACGGGTAATCATGCAAAAGTTATTTGTGCCAAATATTATTTAATTATCTTCTTCTATATGCGATTTTAAGATGGGGGCTTAAATGGGACCTATGGCACAAAATTTGGCCATGACAAAGAAGCTATTGTAAAAGGTATTGTCGCCAAATTTTATGTCAATACCAGTGCAAAGTAAAAAGATTGGTTTATGAACACTCTATTCCACAAAGAAGCTATGTAAAATAATGGACCAATTCGCACCATTCTCAACCAGCTTGGTCCTTGTGACAATTAGAACCTATGTACCAAATCATCAAATTATCTCCAAAATTGCGACCCGTACTTTGCGCAAAAGGTTTACTTGGACAGCCATGGACCGAACGGACGGACATCGATCGATCGACCCAGAAAGTGATTATGATTCGAAAATATCGAGCCCTAGCCGCGAAAATAGCGTAAGTGCCAAAAATCTAATTTTACAGGAGAGAGTTTTTTATTTTATCAATATATATAAAATTGTAACGTTACTGACTGATTCATCATCGCACAGCCTAAACGCCTGAAGCTAAAAACTTGAAATTTGAACCGGAGGTGGGTCTCTCCCCAAATCGATCCACTAAGACGGGATTTTTGGAAATTCGAATGTTTAGGGGGTATAAAAAGGTAAAAACGGATAAATTCGATAACCTTATATCTCCAAAACTAAAAGCGATACAAAAATCTGTAATACTTATTGGACCTTAAAACATAAAATTCAACATGCAATGCCTGAGTGGATACGAATCTATGATGGAACTCTTTGGAACTTTTTTGTTCTTTAACTGGTACTTTTTGATTTTCCGTAAGTATTCGACCTAGAAACATAAAATTTAAGATGCAATGTCATGAGTGAAAAAGAATCTAAAGAAGGGAATTTTTTGGTACTTTTTCGTTCTTTAACTAGTACTTTTTGAATTTCCGTAGGTTTTGGACCTAGAAACATAAAATTCAAGATGCAATGTCCTGAGTGAATAAGAATCTAAAGAAGGGAAGTTTTTGGTACTTTTTTGTATTTTTTTTTTTTTTTTTTTTTTTTATTTATTATTAACAATTCATGTACAATATAATTCAAAATTATTTTTGGCCTCAGCGCCTTGAAGGCATTGTTGAGGCAAGTTGGCAAATTTTCGTGTACTTGTAATAATTAAATACTTACATATTTACATAATAAACAAAGTTTTTTTTTTTTTTTTAAATATAAATTATAACAGATTTTATAAGGTTTTTAATAAATATTACAATAGAAGCGTTTCCAGATTCTCAAATATATATTTTTTAAGATCTGTTTTGAACAGTGATATTCTATTCTGTCTTTTTACCGCAACTGGTAAATGATTATACATTAAGCTACCCATATATTCAATGCGTTGCTTGGTTTTCTCAAGTCTACATCTTGCCACTCTAAGGTTTTCTTGGTTTCTAGTATTGATCATGGTCTGGTTTTGCACAAACTCAATCGTATGATAACCTATGTTATTTAAAGCTTTGTAAACATACATTAGCACTTTAAAATGATACAACCCATGAATCGGCATAATAGGCATACAAACATTTCTATAGAGAGATAACGTTGAATATGTAATTGGTAACCTGAATACAACTTTTAAAGCTTTGTTTTGCATAGTTTGCAGGGTATCCAGAACATTCGTGTTATTATAACCATATAATACAACCATATAATTCAAATGGCTTTGCACTAACGCCTGATATAGCAACATTTTAGTTTTAGCATTCAGTTTGTATTTCATCTTGTATAAAATACCAATAGCTGGAGCAATTTTACTTTTAACCTCCCTAATATACATATCCCAAGATAAATTACTCTGTAATGTTGTTCCTAAATATTTCACAAAATGCGTTTCATAAATTAAATTACCCTCAACAAAAATGCTGAAATCACTATTAATTGCATGCGAATGCGGCCTAAAGCGTATTAATTTGGTTTTGTTTGCGTTTAAAATCAATTTATTTAATCTAGCGAATTCAAAAATCAGTGAAACATCCCTTTCCATGCTTGTTTTCAGCGCCAAGTCATACTTGTATGGAAAAAAGAGACATACATCATCAGCAAACATGTATAAACGACCAGTGAGATTTAAGTTACTCAAATCGTTAATGTAAAGAGAAAACAACAAAGGTCCTAACCCACTACCTTGTGGAACACCAAACCTAACATTCATAGCATCACTTTTAACATTATTGATTTGTACATATTGCTTACGATTTTGTAAGTAACTTTTGAACAATTTCCACTCACTTCCTACTATACCATAATACTTCAACTTCTGAAGCATTATTTCGTGATCAACCAGATCAAAAGCTTTTGTAAAATCTAAGAACAATCCTGCAACTCCTCTTGACCCTTGATCTAAACCATGACAGATGTAATTAACAACATTCAAAACAGCTTCCTCTGTACCACAACCTTTCTTGAATCCAAATTGATACTTATACATTATATTATTACTGTCAACATATTCTAAGAGCCTCTGGTGAATAAGTTTTTCAAGCATTTTATCAATAATTGACAAAACTGCCACCGGACGATAGTCATTAAGTAAAGAAGAGTTTACAACTTTCGGGATTGGAATAACCTTACTGATCTTCAAACAATCTGGATAAACTGATGTTGTAATAATTGTATTGAAAATGTCAATTAACATAGGAGAAATAACATCTTTACAGCTTACAATAACCTTTGGTGTAATATCATCATATCCAGCAGACTTTTTGAGATTTATATTGCCCATAATTAAATCCAGGTCTTCATTAGAAACAAGTTGAATAGAAAAACGAGGTAAAATTTGACATAACGTCCTAAGTTGATTACAATGATCACCAGCAACAACTGGTATTTGTTGATTCAACTCACAAACAGAATTTACAAAATGCTGATTTAGCAAATTAGCTTTAACTTTGTCATCAGAAACAGTTACACCAGATGGAGTTATAACCTTGACATCTCTTTCTGCCACTCTTCCCAAAATATTATTTAAAAACTTCCAAGACTTTTTTGAATCACCATTCATTTTATCTATATTATCATAGTAATAACTGTCTCTCGAATATTTACAAGCCACTTTAATGACTTTACTTATTCTTTTTAACAAACCATCATATTTAGAATCGTTTGACTTTCGACGCTTAAACAGTATCCTACGCTTGAACAATATTAATTTTTGAAGATTTTCATTAACCCAGGGAGTTAATTCAAATCTTAAATCCCTCTTATATTTACTAGTTGTAGTTGAATTGGAAATAGCACTACTAATACAACTTATAAAATTTTCCGTTATATTAGCTATGTCAATATTCATATTTAACTCAGATAAGGTAATCTCCAAATATTCTTTTACTTTAGTGTAATCACAATGGGTTTTGTCAATTTCAATAAATTGGTTAGAAACACGATTATTCTTAAATTTGCAAAACATTATGTTATGATCTGTTAATTTACACTCCACTGAATCAACAGAAACTCGCCCGAAGATATTACTGAATACGTGATCAATACACGATCCACTACATGGCCTTGTTATGAAATTATGACAATTGTGGCAATCATAGTTTTGAAATAAATCAAATAAATCTGAACTAGAATTATGAAAAAGGTCAATATTTGAGTCTCCCACAACAATAATAGGACTATGTGCACATCTACTAAGCAATCCATCCAAACAATTTAAAAAATCATTTACAAGACATTTTTGGGAACGATAATAGGATATCAACCTTAACGGCTTACCATTAAAACACACATTTTGCAACAAAACTGAAATATAATTTACGAATTTATCACTAACGCAATCCTCCACGACAAATTTTATCTTCTTGCTGACATACATTGAAGTGCCACCATACCCATCACTTCTACAACAATGAACACAAGAATATCCTGGAATAGAATAGAACTGTGTTAAGCTTGATTGAAACCAAGTTTCCTGAATAGCAATTACGTCTGGCAGCTTCGACAGATTCGCAATTAAAGATTTAAATTTATTAAACTTTGTAACAGACGAAACGCTTCTCATGTTTACAGAAATTATACTAAAAAACAAACCTTGCAAATTATAAATATAATCATTAAAATCAGAAATTTTATTGAAATATTGATTATTAACCATTTAAAAAAGAAATAAAATAAAAAAATTAATAAAACAAGTAATTAGTTTAAGGGGAAACATACGCTACATGTTCATCTTCATCATCACTTGAAACAGGATCATCAACATTAGAAACGAGTTTATTGTTAGCCATCGATCTACGCTTGTAGGGTTTATTAACTGCAGCATTTAAAAGTAATTCATCCACTTCATCTTCACTTCTGATAACTTGAGGTCTTGATATTTCACTCCTTTTATAAAACACCCTGCCATTTCTTGCAAAAACAAATTGATAGCCAACTTCCTTCAAAGCTCTTGCATAACTAAGAAGACTTAGCGTTTCTCTACTTAGAAAATCATTCACAAACACACTAGAAGTACTTTCGTTTTCTTTAAGCTTTGATTTTGCAGCCATTAACTTATCTTTAGATGACTTTGATGCAAATTTAACAACCACACTCCTTTTTTCATCTTCCTTTTTGTTATTTTTATTTAAAACCTTTTTGCTACGAAGGAAATAAGCTGTATCAATATTTTGAGGAACAATATCCACGCCAACACTTTTTGATAACTCAATGACAGAATCTACTGCTGTAGCACCTTCAGTTACTTTTAAGCCATTGACAATGCAGTCATTTTTAACACGCACATCATTCAACAATTTAACTGATGATTTCAAATTTAAAATTTCCATTTTTAGATATTTGTTTTCTTTTTCCACTTCTGATATTTTTTTCCTATTTTCTACCACTCCTTTTAAAATTTCATCATATTGCTTAGACATGAACTGTATTGATTCTTGTATACCATCGAGCTTGTTCAGTTTTAATTTGATCTCATTTAGTTCATTTTTTACTCCTCCATCACACCCTCCTTCGCATATATGACATGTAAATATTTCACTCTCATTATTTAGCAAGTACTCAAATTGACGTTTATCCAACTTAGTACATTGAGAGTGGAATTTTTTGGCGCATTTGTCACAATTTATAAAATCTTCCTCTTCTTCCTTTATTTGCATTTTACATTGTTCACAAATTACTTTTATTTTTATATTATTACTCCTTCGATTCTTTGCAGCCATACTTCACAATGCTCAAATGAACAATAACAAAACACTCTATTAATTTACAATGTTTTTGTTTATTAAAAGTTATTAAAACAGCGAAAATTATTTTATTAAATTATTATATTTTCACACTGCCAAAAAAACACTTTTGGTTCACCAGAGTTGCCAACTGTTTCTTTTCAACTGGTCATTTTTGAATTTCCGTTAGTATTGGACCTAGAAACATAAAATTAAGCATGCAAGATTCTGTGTGAATGAGAATCTGTCAGAGGAAACTTTTTGGTACTTTTTTATTCCTAAACTGGTACTTTTTGAATTTCCGTACTTATTGGACCTAGAAACATTAAATTAAACATGCAAGTGAATGAGAATCTGTAAACGGGATATTTTTTTCTAGCTGGTACTTTTTTTTTATTAAATTGGTACTTTTTTCAATTAAATACTTATTGTTGTTCATTAAACAAAAGCGCAAACAGGTGGCCGGTACTTTTTTTGAAATTCTGCTCGTTAAGGTAGTAAACGGGTAGAACCTGTATTTTGGAACTTTTTTGTTTTTAACCAATACGCATAGACATAAAAATTATATAGCATATATGGTACTTTTTCAAAATTCAAACGTTTAAGGAGTGAAAATTGTACGCTTATAAAATTATTACAGTAACTGATTGTGGGTTATTAAATTCGTTGGCCGTTAAAATTTAACAAAAATATAGTTATTTTACGAATATTTTTATTTTTTAACATTTATGTTTGTTATTCAAAAAACAAAATACCAAAAAATAATGTTTTACCGTATTAATTTTGTAATGTAGTTTGATTTTTGTCGGTTAAAATATATTTTTTAAAAGTAAAAACTATTCAATTTTAAGGAATATGCTGTTTAATAAATAAAAAATTTTAAAATGAATGTAAAAATCATTTGTTTTAAATGAAATGTAAATGATCCGTTTTTTAAACGAATTTTAGGTTGTTTAAAAAGAATTTTCGTTTCAATTTAACTACATAATATTTTGAGTGTACCTACGTTGTTGTTTTTTTCAAAGGATTTTTTCTCCATCTATTTATCTTTCATCGCACATACCTTATACCTCCTAAACTAAAAGAGACACAAAACATTACCACTTATTGTTGTTCATTAGAAAAATATGAGTTATAAACAGGTAAATTCGCTAACTTCATATCTTAAAAACTAAAAGAGATACAAAAAAATTAAGAATTTAATTTAATAAAAAAGCGGACAGGTTTTTTTTGAGGTACGGTTGTCTAAAAAATACAGATTTGGTACTTTTTCGAAAATCGAACGTTAAAGGTGTTAAAATCTTTCTAATTTTTTTAGTTTTTAAAACATTTTTCTCTATCTATCTATACATTATAAAATTATAAAGTTAATGACTGATTCATTATCGCTCATTTTAAACTTCTGAAGCTAAAAAGCTGACTTTTGGACCGAGGCTGGCCTATCGCCAAATCGATCCCGCTTACCTCAAAAATCCAAAACCAAAAGAGACCAAAAAAGCTTAACACTCATTGTTGTTCAATAAAAAATAAGTGGACAGGTGTCTGGTTCTTTGAAATTTGGTCCTTTTGGAAAGTAAACGCGTAAAACCTGTACATATTTTGGGACTTTTTTTCACACTATCTATCTTTAAAACCAAAACATTTCCCTCATTCATTTACATACTAACATTGGAGTTTTTGGCACATAAATGGGGAGAAAATGGTATCACAAACGATAATTCGGGAAATTAACTTTCATTTGCTTTTGTGTTCTACGAGTGTTACTTTTTGATTTTTTTATAATATTGAATTTAGAAACACAAAATTTTAGATGAATATCAAGATATGATATGAAAAATGTTGGAAAATTTTTTGTTAAAACCTGGAACGAAAGAAAAGGTCAGATTACAAAGTAGTGGGTTAAATGCTAGAATTTAAACAAGTTAAAACCTAGAAAAACAAACTTTGGCTTACAGATATGTCCACGAAGAAAAATGAGACGCTTACGAAGTAGCGGGCTAAAAGCTAGTTCCATATAAATTTGGTATGGAATTTGTCGCTTACGATAAGATTGTTTTTGCTATTAAATCGTAACAGTACCTTATGTAACCATGACAATTTAGGAGATGATGCAAGTGTTGCCAACAAAGTCATTTATTAAAAAAAAAAAACCGAAAATTTAAAATGATGTCGCTTACGTTATTTTCGCGGTTAGGGCTCTATATTGGTACTTGACCCATCTTTAAATCGTGTTATAAACATCACCACAAATTCATTATACCCTCTCTACTTTTGTGGTGTGAGTATAAAAAGAGGTAAAGATTTTTTAAATGAGTAGTTTAAAAGATTATAGAAAAGATAAATATTTTGTATAATAGGTTTTCAATTAATATATGTAAATTAATTATAAGTTAATTTATTGTAAATTAAATAAATGAATGAATGAATGAAATTAAAAAAAAAAAAAAAATATTTTTGACAGTGACATTTTCTCCAGCCCAAATTTGCAAAATTTAAGTATGTATTTCCTAACCAGTGATGAATTTAGAAATACATAAGTAAGTACTATTTATGTATATGAAGGGAATGTTTGAAGAATGTGTGTTAGTGTGTGTTGCTGGGTATACATAGTATCAGGGAAGATAAATGAGAAAGCCAATATCGTACCAACAAACTTTTAAAATCGTACTTTTTCGACTACAATAGTACTAAATCATTTTTATAATTTTTTTTTATTTTAATTTTACAAACAAAAATTTAATATAACAAAAACAAAAGGTACTTAAAATTCATGATGTGCATAGCCTTGCTTAACATACTGTCAAAAATTAACGAAAAGTATCTCAAATGTATTTAAAAAAAACTAAAAACCAAATCAAAAACATTTGATTCCGTACGGAATGTGCGATCAGTTTCGCACGTTGCTTAAGCAAATGACAGTTTCATAAAACTTAACAATAAGTTTCCTTCAGTTCAATATGGTTTGCCTTATATGATTTACGTGTATTCGCACATTTGTTTAAGCCAACTTAACCACATTATGGCTGGGCCCTTAAGTGTAGATAGCAATAAAATAATAAATACATGTTTATTTATTATACATATATATCTTTGGCTATTTTAAATATCAGTAAGGTTGATATACAGCTGCGGTCAAAAAATAGCACCAGGAAAAAGAAAAAAGTTCTTTGTTAGATATTTGTAAATAGGCCAAACTGATTTCATTGAATACTTGTCATAAGATACTTACAGGACTGTCAAACAATATTTAATAAAAAGCAATTGATTTGGTTTTTTATTTGATATAAAATTTTTAACTTTTTTAAAACAACTTAAAAAACACTCAGTCAAAAAAATAGCAACTTATACTTTTAAAAATTATTTAATTATTTTGAATTCAGTTTTTTATGATGTCTTCTCAAATTGAAATTAATATTTTGTTGCGTAGCCATTATTGGTAATAACCTGTGCACAACGTTTTTGCATCGATTTCACTAGATTTTGGTATCTCTCCTTCGAAATTCTGTTCCAGATTCGCTAAACTGCCACCCAAAGGGCTTCGTAAGCTTTTGGTTGTATTTGGGATACTCCCTTCTTTATATCTGTCCATAAGTTCTCAATTGGATTTAGATCTGGGGACTGAGCTGGCCATTCTATAACGTTTATTTTATTGTCCTGAAACCACTTTTTGGCAAGTTTGCTGGTATGCTTCAGGTCATTGTCTTGCTGAGCCACCCAACGAAGCGGCATTTCCTTAGAAACATATGATAGCATTACTTCCCGAAGGATATTAACGTATAGTTTCTTATCCATGATTGTTCTGATTCAATATATGGGTCCTACTCCATAGTAGGAAAAGCACCCCCATACCATAATGCTTGAACCACCATGTTTAACGGTTTCCGTTGTGCATTTTGGATTGAATTCAGCGTTAGGGTGTGTTCTGACGTAAGAACGCGATCCTTTGCCTTCAAATAAAACAACCTTGGATTCATCTGTCCAAATTACATTGATCCACTTTTCAGTTGTTCATTCCAAATGAGTTCTAGCAAACTCCAAACGTTTTGCAACATGCTTACGTGAGAGCAGGGGCACTTTTCGGGGACTACAGCTGGCACACAGAAAAAATTTTTTAGGCCAGTAAAATAATTAATCAAAAATAAAATCAGTTTTAATTAAATATTTAATAAGGTGAATTAAACTTTTTAATCAAGTGTATAAAATGTTTAATTGACAATATTTCAATTAAAAGTTTAATTCACTTGATTAAAAGTTTAATTCACCTGATTAAATATTTTATAAAAACTGATTTTATTTTTGATTAATTCTTTTACTGGCCTAAAGAATTTTTTCTGTGCATAAACGGGATCTTCTTGCATTGACTGACCAAACGCTTAACCATTTATGGTGGCAAAACTTTCTTGCGACTTTTGAGTTTTGCATTTACAATCATTTTATTGGAGCACCCAATCAAGTTTCTTATTTTAGAATATGATTCATGCTCGAAGCCATTTTTTTATAAAAGCACGTTTTGCAGGTGTACAATGCTTTCCACGTCCCATTTCTATGAAAATCAATAATGTTATATGCGACGAATTATTTTATTTTTTTTTAACTTTAGTATTTTAGGCGGGTCGATTTGTAGGGAGTGAAAAAATTCACCAATTTCCCTATGATTTCCGTATTCTATGGGTTATTCCATGAAAATTTGCCGAAGGAACCATACCTCTATCGTTAAAATCGAGTCCCCTACTTTTTGTTGGTAAAAAGTTCAAAAGTGACGGGCATTTTTGTCCAAATATTGGACCATTTTTCCATTTTTTTCATGATTTTGTCCAAGAATATTACTTTCATGGCCATTTTTTTGGCTCAATTTTCTTGACTTACGAAGCTTACGAAAAAATGGTCCAAAATTTGGAAAAAAATGCCCGTAACTTTTGAACCGTTGGACCAATGTTGGAGATTAAACCCGATCGATAGTTTTTGAGTTATGGATGTGAACGTGTAGGTAATATTTCATACGAACGTCAATTTGGGAAAAAATCTACCAACAAAAAGTAGGGGACTCGATTTTAACGATAGAGGTATGGTTCCTTTGGCAAATTTTCATGGAATAACCCATAGAATACGGAAATCATAGGGAAATTGTAGAAAAATAAATCGACCCGCCCTAATATATATATATATATATATATATATATTTTACTGAGCTCTGGCAACATTACTTGTTCAAATTCATTTTTCATTGTGGACACTTTGGACCCAAAAATAGAAATATTTTCGTTTTTTAGGCTTTAAAAAGCATCTATATCCGCCAAAGATCAAAACTCGATATTAATATAGTATCATATTATTCACTTTTATTTGGAAACATTGTTAATAAAGCTGTACTATACTGGTGGTTTTTATTGAAATCACATTTTCTGGAGTAAATTTTCCTAGCCAGTTAAAAATTTCGTCGTCAAAGTTAACTTTATTTCTTAAAGCTTCGCAAAATGTTATTCCTTATATATATTTTTTTTTTTAAATCCTTATTATATAAAATTACTACGTTATATAAATATTGTGGGTCTATGAAATAACTCCCACGAAATAAGTCCCACTTTTAAAAACGAAATAAGTCCCACCAAAAATTGCTTAAAAAAATGAAATAACTCTCACGAAATAAGTCCCACTCTTGAAAGCGAAATAAGTCCCACCAAAATGAAATGATTTAAAAATTTACTTGAAATGAAATAACTCCTACTCAAAATGAAAAAACTCCCCCTTGAATAATATATTTCTTAAATGAATTAAGTCCCACTTTCATAAACGAAATAAGTCCCACTTTTTCACTGTTTAATGCGATTTCAAATAAGAAGTATTTGGCTCTTCGAAAAAAACACGTCGAATAATATGAATAATCAAAGCAGAGGAATAATAAAGAAAAATCGTATGCAAGCTTGCAGAAGACTTCTTAATGGAATGGATATTACGAATTTTGATAGAGTTCCAGAATTTATTATTAATTCTTTTTTCGGTCAAGGAACGTATAGAGAACGCCTACTAGTAACAACGTTTGGATTCGTAAATGGATTAAGTATAGATCAATTGTTCTTATTATTAAGATGGAAACCGTTTCGGAAGGACCATCAGATTAAAATTATCGACCTTTATAAATGGCTTGAAGATCCAGTGCATGGTAGACGGTATTATAGTTTTAACGTGGCATTGGGATTAGTTGTATTTTGTAATGGTGATATTAGAAAACATGGAACACGAATTCCAATTTCCTACTAAAAATATAATAAAACACATACATACGTAATTACGTCAACAATTTTTTTTAATATTGTTTTTCCAGTAGTTAAGTTCGGTACCTATTTGTACACATTTCTTTAAAGTTTTTTTATTATAGTAAGTATAAAGTAATTAATAACAAAAAAGGAGAGCCATGACAGATAAGGACAAAAAATTATAGTTGTCCCTTTTACGAAATGTCCAATATATAACTTTTTGCATAAGAAAAAAATGAGAAATAAAGCATAAGAAATAAAATATAAATTTAGGGTTATGAAATAACTCCCACTTTACAAAACGAATTTATTCCCACTCAAAACGAAATAAGTCCCACTTAAGATAAAAACGCGTAACGAAATAAGTCCCACCAATTGACGAAATAAGTCCCACTTTTAAAAACGAAATAACTCCCACTTTCAAAACAGCAATTTTTTGTGGGACTTATTTCGTTTTTAAAAGTGGGACTTATTTCGTGGGAGTTATTTCATAGACCCAAATATTGTTAAATGGTAGATGATTCTGATAATTCCAATTTGTCTTAAAACTCCTTTTTCAAAAATTGCGCCCCATTTGTCGAAATGCAAATTTTAAGCGTTCGAAAAATATGTGCATACGAGCATCTTTGGATTGCATTTCCAATTTTATTGTATTTACTGAGAGGAAAGACCTATTATAAGCTGGAGTAGAAAATCCGGATATAATAATATTTAATTTAGCGCTTGGAAAATCTCCTTCAAAACTATTCAGAGTAAAATAATAATGGAGTGGCTCCCACTGTTCTGTTAATGACTTCTTGAAACGACAACCATCTGGCTAACGAATTTAAACAAATTATGAGTTTGCGTTCTAAAATAATCTTCAAATGAGAGGAAGCTGTCTCTTATACTAAAACTTTTACAGAACAGGTTTTCTATATCTTTTAAAAGTTTGTCAATGTCTTCCGAAAATGCACGCGTATATGTTGCCGCTGATACTAAATTTTTGTTAAATCCAACAACAAAATACACAGAGTTTCCTTAAGATTTCATAAAAAAGCTACGAAACTTTGCATTTTCTCTTTCTCAAGACCATTTGGACCAAACACTGAACTCCGCTAATTAGTATTGTGGTTATTTTGTTGAACTATTTACGGTTTTTAATCCAAATTTTTAATATTTTTAATTAGGCTTAAGTTCATTAAATTTAATTTTCATTAAATTATTTTTATGAAGAAAGGAATTTTACAACATGAAAATAAATTAAAATTGTTATTGATAATCTTTTCATTCTTGACCGTGGCCGGGGCTCGAACCCGGGCCGGCAGGTTACCATGACATGTTTCGATCGCAACCACTCGATCTTCTCAAATGGATTTTCCGTTTTACACTCGCAGCCATCGACGACTGCTGACGTCAATAGTCAATCATCAATCCTTAAACCAAATTGTATTTTAACCTTTGGTAGATCGAAGTTTACTCTTTTGAATGATTATCCATTTTAATTGATTTTTACATGTTTTTCCTTACTTCTGTTTTTTCTTACTTTTGTCAAGAATTTTTCTTGAAGTCCAAAGTACATTTTCATTAAATTATTTCTATGAAGAAAGGCATTTTACAACATGAAAATTAATTAAAATTGTTATTGATAATCTTTCATTTTTTGACCGTGGCCGGGATTCGAACCGCGGCCGGCAGGTTATATTCACTGGACAGTAAATAAGAGTTGCAATTGAATATCAACTAATAAGAGGTTTAATAAATTTGAGTCACGGTGGTACCAGCGTACTTTTTAGTTTTAAATTTACCAAAAAAGTACAATTGTTCCAACTTTATCAACCGTGCATAGTATATTTCAGCAATCATCAAATTTTCAACAAAAAATAAATTTTCTTGCACATGGATTTTTATTCTGTTTGCAACAAAAACTTACTTTATATGTTAATGGAACATTCTGTGCGTATGTGTGTGTGTGTGTATTTGATTGTAACTATTACAGATATATGGAAAAATTTTGATGTTTTAAAAGCACCGCATACTAAGCATAGTCAATTTACAAATGCAATCTCTGTCTGTGGGTATCCATTGTGGTGTTCAATTAATCGGGTTTTATTTTTGTTCGATAAAACGATTAATCGACATTTGGTATTTTTAATTTATTCGATTAAACGAATAAACTTTTAAAATTAATCGATTAATCGAATAATTCTAAAGCCAGAAATTTTATAAGTTACTAGATATTTTTTCGATAATTTTAGAAAAAATTAGTAAAACTTGTCAATGTAGCTCCAAATTGTTGCTTCACTTTCGGGCATTTGGATTTTAAAAGAATCAATATAACTGGATTTTTTGAAACTTTTCACGGACATTTTATCCATTTTATTTTTTAATAAATACAAATACAAAATACAAATACCAATATATTCCTCTAGAGAATCGATCGAAATATCTTGTCAAAAATATTTATTGATTGGACCACTTGTAGCCCTTGTGATTTTGTTGGTGGAGCATCGTCTTCAAGTAACTACTATGTTATAGTATGTAAGTGGTAAATTACTGAAGTTGAAGAACATTTACGTAAATACATTTATGGACACCTGACAAACCCGGCAAATGAATATAAGTCTTTGAGTTAACATACCTTTATCGTTTTTTCATTTGTAAAATGAATTTTTATTAAATTGTGTTGAAAAAATGTAACAAAAATATATAATTTTTAATTCCAACGGACACATACATTTGGTTTGTTTATTCGACTTAAAACCTTAAAAAAAATAAACATTTAACAGATATACTATATATTATTATTATTATTCGATTAATCGGTATAAATTCTTTGATTCATCCTTTAATGGAAATTAGCAATTTTAAACTATTCGAACAATTAATCATCTAAAATTGTTCGATTTATCGAACAGAAATTAATCGGCTGAACACCCTAGTATCCATACACATTTGTTGCAATTTAAATTTTGTCTGCATATGATATCTATTCATTGTATATCATCAATATTATTCTGTCAACCATCTAGTCAATCTTACAAAGATGATAAGATTTCCTTCCGTTTATGTTAGTGATTTCAGTTGTGTAAGTTTGAGGTTTTGATTATGTTCCGTCCCGGCAATACAACTTAAATTTAATTATAATTCAATTTCTACTTTCTATTAAAACTGAAAGAATAAAAACCATATTTGCAACATGGAGTCTATCTTTATAGATAGAGATGAGTGAAATGAGGATTAAAAAAACAACTGATTAAAATTTAATCTGAAAAAAGACACTTGAAGCTTTAAATAAAGTAAATTTTACCACAAAAATTTTAATTCCTTCAAGACTTGCGGCTTCAATGCAATTAAAAGTTAGACCATAAACATAACTTACAACAATTAAAATAAGAACTCTAAAAAGAAATTTAGTTTGAATTGGGACTCGATTAAGGGTTAATATTAAATTGAAGAATTTTTAATTGATGCTACAAAAATATTGTATTTTGAAACTAAAATTCTTTTTAAAATCTAAAATTGAAACTATATTTCTTTAGTTGATAAATAAAAGACTAAACACGTTAAAGTGCTATGTTCGGCTGTGCCGAATCTAAATTTTTCAGTGACCATGTTTTGTAACTCTAGTGTTGAGAAACTTTTCGATTAAAATGTGAGATATGAAACAAAAATGCTAAAAATTTAAGCAAACAACTGTTTTTCTCACTTAACAGCGTCTGTAATATTTTTGGTGAGTAAACGCTGTCACGTAAGGAAATTTCGTGCCAATTTACAGAAAAAGTGTGTTTGTAAAATTCCTGTGAGAAACGGGGCGAGAAAATATTTTAACACTAAAAAACATATAAAATATGCTAAATGCAACGAATTATAATATTAATATTTTGTTCTTGGCACATTTTTTCATTGTTTATTTATTTTGCTTTTAACATTTTTATAAAATATACGAATGTTTGTTTTCAAAGCTCTTTTGAAAACAACAAACATTAAAGTCGCACTTTACATTATTTGGTTTAGCCGACGGTTGTATTTTCGCCGCCGTGACCGTATGTGTGACTTGCGTTCTTAATGCCTGCAAATGTCCCATCGGCTTCAAGTGCAATGTTATGACATTTATAACGAAACGACGTAATCTCTTTTGATAGTTTTCGACCAGAGTTACAGACACACTTTTTTCTCACATTTCGAGAAACGATGGAATATTTTGTTTCACATCTTTTTGATGCTATAAGTTCTCACTATAGTTACAGAACACGGGTACAGCTGTACACTTTATTTTGACGCTCACAGTATTTCACTTTTAATCAAATAACTACTCAACAAATTGTTATAAAACAAAAATTAAAAAAAAACTAATTTAAAATGCAAAACAGGAAAAAATGATAAACAATTCCCATTTTAGAAAGAATGTTCATTTTTAACATAAGCACATAAGTGTAGTCGTGTGTACACTTATGTGCTTTCCAGCTAGCATTTTGTATCATAATCTAATTAACCCTAGAAAGATAACATTTTTTTTGTACTGAAAAGATAACGATACGTCTAAAAGACGCATGCTAGTTTATATCCTCTAAAGGATATTACCGAAAATAATATTGATCAATTTTATTGTTGAAATCTATTATTTATTTAATTTCTATAAAAAACATATCAGTTTTAAACAGAAAATTATAATAAAAATAAAATAAACATAAAATTCAATTAGCATTAAAAAAAATATGACAACTTTAAGAGTTTTTATAAAGGACTTCAGTTCGGTTCTAAAAACTAAAATAAATGTTTTCTTTGTACTTAATGTAGATAATGTTATCGGTATTAACTTATACAAACAAAAAAAAATTAATTTGAATAACATTATATGTAAGATTTACATATAATGTGACACATGACACATTTCTAGCCTTAAAATTGAACAATTTATGGAAATTTTGGCACTGGTCCATTGAACAATTTCCGAAATTATTTCGGTAGTAAAAAATATCGAAGCATGAAATTGGGTCGTGCAGTGATTTGCATTCCCGAGTTGGTCCTCCCGTCGTACGAACTTTATTCATTGAAGACATTCGGCCATCACTTTGACCCTTTCATGTAGACCACTTACTTTTGCTTCTTAAAGTGGGTCGAGATATCGTAATAACGCAGCTATCGGAAGAAGTAGTAAAATGTTCAGGTTCTTGAGGATTTTCCTGAATCTGTGGTATATTCTCTTCAGGCTCAAGGATATCAAAGCTCATCTTCTACAACACTTTGAAGAATATCCTCCAATAATTCCTCTTCCGATTCGCTCACATTTTCCGGTGAAACCGAGTCGTCCAACACGCCTTGCAAAATAGCGCCAATTTCTGCGTCGTCCAAGCCGCACACTCAACACATTTTTTAATCAATATCTTAAAATTCAACCAAAACACAAAGTTATCTTCGCTACAAAAGGAACACTAAATATAACGATACGTCTCTCAAACATATGTTGTGTTTATTTCTCAAAAGATACATAACTTACAACATAAAAACTGCCACTACCAAATAGGTGCTGCTAACAACTGAGATAATTGAACGTGAGAAAGTTGTATGTTAACAAATCTGAAAGTAAGAGCACAAAATTGAAAAGGCGTACATCTCGCAGACGTACCTTATCTTTCTAGGGTTAAGGAAACAGCTTCAAGAGTAAAATATCCGTATATAAGCTCATTTTTCAATCATAAATGATACTCTCGTTGTGAGAAAATGGTACCCTACCGATGAATCACCTGAAAGAATCATTTGTGGTACAATTTTCTGATACCTATTTGATCAATTTAAAGTTAGTTTTTATAATCATTATTGAATCGTTTTCGTCTCATTTTTCAATCGTAAATTATATAGTTTTTAATTATAAAATTAAATTTTTTTTTCGACCTTTTTTAAATTATTAAAATAAAAAGTTTTTTCGAGCTCGAGGCCAATTATTTGTAAAAAATATGTATATTATTTATTAAATTATTTGGTCCAATATTTCGATATCCTTCGGATATCATTATCAAGGAATGATTTAATTTAATATTGCACTGTGCAATATTAAATGTGGAGATAGTAATACGTCTCTTGCAAATATATTTATAACTTATTCCTTGATAATGATATCCGAAGGATATCGAAATATTGGACCAAATAATTTAATAAATAATATACATATTTTTTACAAATAATTGGCCTCGAGCTCGAAAAAACTTTTTATTTTAATAGTTTTTGATTATATTTCATATTAATTTTAATTGTCATGTTTTTTAATTTTTCTCTGATAAAATCACCACCATTATGGCTTTTGATTATTCAAACCAGCTTTATTTTGAACCAAAAAAAGCAGAAAAGCAACAATTTGCGCTAACATTTATGTTCACAAATTGTCAATAACTTTTTGGACTTCTTTTTTAGCCAAGCTTTTTATTTGATTTGCTGACACGGAATTTTCTATTTTTTTAATTTTTTTGATTTGGCAAAAACAAAAATTCAATGAATCATATATGAATCCTTTTTCTATCGCTCAAGGGAAAAATCAGATTTCAATCATCAAAACTTATCTGAAAAGATTAATTTAGGTGATTTTTACAAAAAATAATCACCCAAATGCCTGCTGGGTTGCTTCATATGAGAGTGAGTGTGTAATTATAAGTGCACTGCAAGAAAAATGCTTCATATATTTAATGAATCGTTTTAATAAAAAAAATTTCACTGGTTAAATGAAAATTTTCATTGTCCAAATGGAATTTCGTAGTTATAATGAAGTATTTTCGTTAAAATCGATTCATTGGATTTCGTAATTACGTTAAAAACTTTCATTGGATATATGAAAACTAAGGTTTGTCCAAGTTAAACAAAAAATTTTAATTGGGAACATAAAAAACAATATACAAACATAACTATATTCATAAATTAAAACAAAATTATAGTTTCCTTAAAAATATGTTTAATTGTTAATTAAAAAATGTAAGATTTAATTATTTCATACATCTAATGTAATATGCCATTAAATTTATGAAATAAAAAATTCTTTTATAAAAGCAACAAATTTCAATAATTGAAAAAAAAAAATATTTTTAAAATTCAAATAACTCTATAGTCTCAATAATTAAAAGTATAAAAATATTTCGAAAAAGCATGCCTTCATAAATTTAAATTTTCATTATGATAATGAAAAATGTCATTATAGTAATGAAACAAAAACTTTCAATCCATAAATATGTATGTTTTTAGTTTTCTTTAATATGTACATACCTACCTACATATAGTATGTACTAAGTAATGAACAAATAAATGTTCTCCTTTAAAAAAACACACCCTTATTTTAAACTGTAATCAACCAAATGATGTATACGAAAAAGCTTGTTCTCTCTTTATGTGGTCTTTTTTTATTATGCGTTATCAAAAAAAATCAACGTTTTTATTGTTGTTATGTTATGACAATTTAATCTCATATTTACGCTCTTAATTGAGTTATGGCAAAAAACATAGTTTTTTTTTATTCGAAAACTACACTGCCCCAGTAGGCTAGCTGGTAGTGAGCTAGACTATCAGCGCCGAGGTTGCGGAATCGATTCCCGCCAGTGACTCTGGTTAAAAAAAAATTAAAAAAAAGTTGAATAAGAACAACTTTGATTAAAAAAAAAAAAAAAAATTAAATAAAAAATTTTTTAATTTCAAAAGATTTTGTTATTCGTGCTTAATTCCCAGTTTTTATTACTGATAAAAACACTTGAAATTTATTGTTGATGGGATAAGCTATTCCTATGCGCATTTCACTGGTTGCTTAGGCCAGATCATCAGGAAACTTCATCCATAACGTTTTAGAAAAACTAAAGATATTAAACCAAATAAAACTGTTAAGCGTATAAGACTTATAGCAACAGTTCTACTTGTAATAATATCAAAGCTTAAACAAAACACATCAACAATAAACAGTGGGTTTATCTCATCTTACATTCCCCACTACAATTTTTTTTTACTTTTTTGAAAGTATTCATCCAATGAATAACATTCATAGATCTAATGTAATGTTTCATTAAATACATTTTAATGAAACAGGTTTCATTGATCCAACGAAGCGCTGCTTAGGTCCCTTTTTAATGCAATTTTTCATGGGATTAATGTCAAAATTCATTGGTATTCTGAAGAAAATTCTTTCAGTGTGTAACAATTTCAAACTATGTAAAAACATTAACGTACAAAGTTACAACACACAGTGTATTTCGTAATAGATCAGTCCGATTGGAAAATAGTCAGTTTTAGTTTTAAATGTTGGACATTTCCAAAACTTCTTATAAGAGACAAATTATGCCTGTCGCTAACTTTTTTTACAGAACTCGACTAGTACATTTCATTTAAAAATGTTCAAAATCGGACTTGATTTAAGAGTTCTCCTTCTGATATGTCCAAAGGCCCCAATATAAAAGTCCTTTATTTCCACCTGATATTTTATTCCAAACGGACTTTTCGTTTACAAAATACAGAACTGTTTCCTTGGTTTCCAAAATCTCACACTGTGCAACATCAAATCCTTGTTAGAAATTTATCTTTGTATTAGTTTCAAATTATGGGTGATATTTTTAGCATGCAGAAATGTCTGTGTATGTATGTGTGCTTGTTTATGTGTTAGTAAGTTTGTTGGATGCATAAATTAAGCACATTTCATAACAGTGATATTTTCCCATTTAAAGAAAACCCTCAATAGCTGTTGGTGTTTTCAAAGTAATTTTGTTCTGTTAATTTTGCCTTTTTGCCGGAAAACATTTTAAAATAATTTGAATATGTAGTGTAATACTGTTGTTTAAGAAAATATAAGAAATAAAATTTCAAATGTTAGATTTTATAATGATACTTAGTTTACTTACAGTGATTTTGCTATTTTTGCTTATGAGTTTTGGTGTTAATAATAAGTTTAGAATTGTTATAATTATATAAATAAAATAAAATTTCACTAAAGGCCGCTATACACTATCCCACAAAGTCTTTAGTAATTTACGAAAATGCAACACTGTCATATATATATATATTCCCGTCGTTCCTATAAGGAGCATAGGGCCTCAACAAATGTTCTCCATTCGGATCTATCCATCGCAATAGCTTTCACTTCATTCCACGTTCTTTGCATTTTTTTGGCTTCGTTATGGATTTGCCTCCGCCATGTGTGAGCTGGACGACCCTGTCTGCGGCTTCCCTGCGGGTTCCATTCAATAGCATTTCTAGCGATGTTTGATGGTTCTTTGCGGATGGTGTGTCCAATCCAATTCCACTTTCTTTTTCGAATCTCTGTAGATATTGGTGTTTGGTGTGTTTCGTTCCACAGGTTTTGATTTGAAATGGTCTGTGGCCAAAAAATTCTTAGAATTCTGCGAAGACACCTATTTACGAACACTTGAAGTGACTGGATGTCCTTAACACTTGCATTCCAGGACTCACAGCCATACAGCAGTGTAGATTTCACGTTGGAATTGAAAATGTTTATTTTAACACGGCGGGAAATCGCAGACGATTTCCATACTCTGCTGAGCTGTCCAAATGATTGGGTAGCTTTTTTTATTCGGCTAGAGATGTCTGCACTGGAGCCGCCGGTATTGGTTAAGTAGGCACCAAGATAGCAGAATGAATCTACCTCCTGCAGAACTTCATTATTTATCAGAAAGGGATTTGTGTTTTCAGAACGAATTCTCATGACCTTTGTTTTATTGATGTTAATTTTTAGTCCGGCTTTCGCTGATATTTCTGATAACTTATGTAACTTAATAGACATGTCGGTGTAACTGTGGGATAGAAGGCATATGTCATCTGCATACTCGAGGTCCTCCAATCGTTCTTGGAATCCCCATAAAATTCCGCGATTTTCCACCATGGCGTGACTCATGACAATATCTAGCATGATATTGAAGAGTAATGGTGACATAACGCACCCTTGGCGGACTCCTGTACCAATCTCGATTTTTCGGGAGAGTGTACCATCATGTAAAATGCGGCAGCTTGACCCCGCGTATAGACTCTTTATTAGCTGAATCAATTTCCCTGGTACTCCTTTACATTCAAGTGCCTTCCATATAACGTTATGAGCAAGAGTGTCGAATGCCTTCTCAAAGTCAATAAACACTAGATACAGGGGAGACCTAAATTCAACAGATTGTTCCACGATTATCCTTAGTGCATTTATGTGGTCAATACATGACATATTCGGACGAAAGCCAGCTTGTTGTTTTCTTAGTGTTGGCATTAAATTAACTGAAATTCTCTTAGTTATAATGTGAGCTAACACTTTGTTGACCATGCTGAGTAATGTGATCCCTCGCCAGTTGTTCCTATTCGTTAAGTCCCCTTTTTTTGGTATTTTTATTATAATACCTTCCTTAAGCTCTTCCGGTATTATTTCTGATTGCCAGATTTCTTCAATAATTGGTAAAACAAGTTCAGCACTAGTTAAAGGATTTGCCTTAAGGAGCTCTGGGGAGATGTTGTCACCTCCAGGGCTTTTGTTGCTTTTTAACGATTTAATGGCATCTGCGATCTCGGAGATTAGGGGAGTAGTGGTACTGATATCTAATTGTGTATCGTGGGATGGGCAATTACATATTGTTAGATCATTTTGTGGCCGTGATGAAAGCATATCAGCATATCATAACACTGTCATGATAAGTTGTTATTGTTTTTTAAAAATGTTCAAAGAATGATTAGCTCAGGGAAGCATCTTTGAAAAATACGTAAGACTTTGTGGGATAGTGTGTAACGGCTTTAAATAGTTATATAGTTTCCTATATGCAAGTAAAAGATTATTTATTTAATTCTCAATAAAATCCGACGTTTCGTTGGTATTCTTTTCAACTTTTCCAGTGATTGAGTTTTTATTAAAATAATAATCTTTTTCGTCAGTTTACATCATTTATAAATTATATCACAGTATTTTGTAAAGGTGGACCGCACAACACAAAACTTAAAATATTAAAATAAATGTATGTAAATATAAAAATGATCACAGAAAATTTGTCCTTTTTTGATCACAGTTGTTATTATTTCTCTACGTAATTTAAAGTGCGTATAATTATGTTTTATTTCCTGTTATTAAATTCCTTAAAGCGTAGTTCCTGCTATGATTTATTTTCGTACATCGATTGATAAATGCATATTTTCGGACAGCAACGCTGCATTGCAGCTCTAGCGGGTATCATCAAGATATCAAAGTAAACAGCAGAGTATGAGAATGCGAAACCGTCTGAGGTAAAGCTGTCATGATCCCAGGACACAGTTGTTGTCAAGAAAGCAGACTATAGTCGATTTAGCCAAACAGGCAGCCTTTTGAACGTCATGTTTCTGGACAACATAGTTGGCATTTCAAAGACTCGCTGCAGGACTCTTTTTGAACGTGAAGGAGAAAATCCTTGCGCCCTGCCGAAGGCCGGCTGTGCAGAGACGCTTAAGTTAGCGAAGCCGGTATTTGTTATACCATACACTGAAAGAATTTTCTTCGCAATACCAATGAATTTTGACATTAATCCCATGAATGTCATATTGTCCATGGACCCTGTGACACTTTTTGGAGTATCATATTGCCCATGGACACTATGACACTGGACGTTATGACATGCCACCTCATATAAACCCTACTCCCGGAAAACAGTTTAGTACGCCTTTAACCGTAATTAATAATGCTATCATAACAAAATTTGGCACGTCACAGTTTTTTAGAACAAGAAATGAAATTGTGAAATTTCGTTAAGATCGGTCCATAATTTATCCTAGGCCCCATATAAACCCTACTCCCGAAAAACAGTTTAGAACGCCTAAAACCGTATTAAATAGTGCTATCATAACAAAAGATGGCAAAGATGGTAACAGTTTCATGGGACTAGAAATAGTTCTGTAAAATTTAGTGAAGATCGGTCCATAATTTACCCTACTACCGAAAAACAGTTTAGTACGCCTAACACCGTAATTTATAATGGTATCAGAATAAAATTGAATACTTCACAGTTTTATAGGACTAGAAACTGTCAAAACTAACCATAATATGGTCACAATTTTGGATAATTTTATCAAAAGTAATCATATTAAAGTCAGAACTAACAATTTTTTGGTTAGTGTTAACCACATTGTGGTTATTTTTTTGGCGTTAGGCAAAACGGTCTAAATTCAGAAACTGTAGTTTTTCGTTATGTTTAATTGAAAATTATTTATTTGGTGACTGCTTTTCTTAAGAGCAAATGAAGCAGTTGTGCTAGACTTGAGTTATTGATACCAAACGAAAGAGAAATAATTTAATTAAAGCCAGTCAAAAACTCAAAATGCGCTTTTTGACTTAAGAACCTAACGGCAAAGATATATGTATATATCTATATATCTATATATATTCATATATATCAGCCCATTTTTCATAATTTTTTTATTTTGCTTATCCCTTCATGTTATATTTCACTTTTATAAGCTATCCTTTATATTAATGTATAAGTGGTTGTGTCTTTTGGACAGAGGACTATTGACGATTATATGGTTGCCGGCGACAAAAATATGTTTAAAGTAAACATAATCTGTTTAAGTCTGTGGTTGTAGCTAAATTTTATTTCAACATTATATTGGTAAATTCATCCATATTTGAAGTTTCAAGGGAGGCAAACCTTTTATTGTTAAATTGAAACAAAATTTTATTAATCGTGAAAAAATTATGTTAAAAACTACAAAAGCTTGTTTGTGGCCATTGCGGGCACTATAATATGTTTAAGCAATCGAGGTTGAGACACTCTAAATACCAAACTTAAAAATCGGAAGATTGCAGTAAGTCTAAGAACTATACAAAAATATTAAATAAAACTAGTTTGGAGTTAAAGCAGAAAACTCTTCCCGATTGCAAGAATTTGATGCTGGCTTATTTAAAGTTTCGTCTATGTCAAAAACGTTTTTGTTTATTTCCAAAATAAATCATAAATAAAAACATTTCTAACATTTCATAGAAGCAATTAAATAAATATCACTTTGTCATACACCACAAAATAACAAGAAAATGACAAAGAAGTTCCACACAACAAAGTATAAGAAAGTTTATTAAAATGCACTCAACTTTATTCAGAGAAATTAAAGTTCTTTAAAAAACTTAGGAAAACTAGAATGAATGAAAATTAAGAAGAAGCCTCTTGTGACAAACGTTTGAAAAACTTAAAACATCCGGTTTTTCTTTTTATTCCTCTAGTTTAACCACAATTGTCTCAATTTCATTATTCCTTTTTATGAGCTTGTGTTACAGTATTGTTGCAAATGCTAACAAACACATACACAAACCAGCAAATATTGCACATTCAGACATGTGTCATACATTTTTACAACAAACATACTACAAACGAGTACAGCATAAGAGTACAGCAGTTAACTGTAACTATTCTGCCATAAAATTGTTGAACAGTTTTCCTTTTCAACTGCTATGACAGCCAACTACTTTTTTTTATCTTTTTTTTTAAATTTTGTGATACCATAGATTTAGTTTGAAAATTTATACGTTTTCATCTTTTATTTCTAATTTTTGCAGTAACATCAAAGACTAAATTTACGATGTCATAAAGTTGTTGGCTGAAAAATGGAAATGGATTTTTGTAATTTATAGGAAAATAAGGCGAACGTTTTGTGAAAAATTCTTCTACAGTAATTTTGACTTAGCTGCACAATCTCCTTTGCACGATTTTTTGTGCAGGTAAATCAAAAATGCAGTTGTCGTCCATGCATTTACCTGCCTTGATGTACAGGTACACAATTGTGGTTACCTGCACAAAAGTGCAGCTAAAGTTATGTGTTTGATTTAAAAGTAGAACCAAAAAAAATTATTTTATTAATACATAAATTTATATTTTTATTAAAATTTTATTTCAAATAACAGATCATTTTAGACATGTAGGTATGTACCTATATTTAATATAAAAGGAACAAAAACAATGAGAATTCCCTACAAGAAGTGAATGAGCGAGTAGTCACTTTTTTCACGTTGGTGTTAAGAAAATGATAGAAAGAAATGACAGAAAACTTGATTTAAGTCATTTCATTCTATTATTTTCTTAACACCAACGTGAAAAAGTGACAACTCGCTCATTCTCTTCTGGTAGGGTTCACAAAGAACATAATAATTTATGGAAAAAATAATTGCGATTTATATTTTTATAAACAGCTTAAATTGGATATTTATGTGAAAAAATGGCCACCATATTTTTTTCATGTGTGCAGCTAACTTTGATGTTTTGTATGAAAATATTTCAAAGCTGCCCAAAAATATGAAAAATATGCAGGTATACAAAATGCACGTTAACAAGGATTTTGAAGAATAATTCCAGAAAATATGTATTTTAAGTTAAGTCTAAGTGCAGCTTACTTTGATATTTTGTATGAAAATAATTTTAAAGTGCCAAAAACTTTGGGCATTTATCTGAAATGTGCAAGTATAGAAAACGCACTTAAAAGAGAAATTTGTATGGAATTATAAAGAATAATTCCACAAATTATCATTTTTTGTGCAGTTAAGTAAATCGCTGACGATATTTGCCTCATGTCACACAATTTTACCGACATGCAGAGCAAAGTGAATGATCTGGGAACACTGGCAAAAGAAGTTGGATTAGAGATAAACATTTCGAAAACACGTGCAATGCGAATCAACAATACAATCAACAACCACATTCTAATACAAAACCAACGCATACAATATGTTAACTCATTCTGCTACTTAGGATGTATAATGTCGATAGACGGCGGCGTGGAAGAAGATGTGACAAACAGGCTGAAAAAGGCAAGATCAGCTTTTGGCCGCTTGAATAGAACTTGGCGGTCACCCCAAATCTCGAAGAAGACAAAGATTCGAATATTTAACGCATGTGTGAAATCTACTCTTCTGTACGGTAGCGAAACCTGTCTGATGACAAGCGTCATAGCACAGAGACTACAGGTCTTTATAAATAAATGCCTGCGAGTAATTTGTCGCATCTTTTGGCCGAACACAATAACCAATGCCGATCTTTGGAGATTGACGAACGAGGTACCTATAAATTGCCAAATAACAAAAAGAAAGTGGAAATGGATAGGGCACACATTAAGAAAGCCAAACGGCAGCATCACGAGGACTGCTTTAGAATGGAATCCTCAAGGCAGCCGACGCCCCGGTCGTCCAAAGAACTCTTGGCGCAGAACACTTAACCAAGAACTTAAAAAATTAAATAAAACTTTTGATGAAATTAAAAGTATATGTAACGATAGATTAAGTTGGAATAATCTTGTAGAAGCCCTATGTTCCCAAGTGGAATTAATAAAGGAAAAGAAAAAGTAAATAGTGCACGTAAAAAAAGGCAGTAAAGTCAAAACTAATGTATTTAAGCTCTATTTATCTGATGCTGCAAATTTTTAATGAACACGCTCTTTTATATATTTTGTTTCATAGCAATCATCTATTTGAGTTAAAAATAGTTGCGCTCATTCATGGAAGGGAACTTTTGTTGCAATTGCAATTTACCATAAATGTTGGTCTTTGAAATGTATGGAGCGAACAGTGGGACGTTGTTAACTGAGCTTTCATAAAAAAGTGATAATGATTAACTTAAAAGTAAACAAATAATTTGTTTCAATTATAAGTGTTGATAAAAGGACTATCGATTACTCCAAATAGTTTTTATAGTTTCATATATTCAAGGTCATTAATTGAATGTTGACCTTTCGTTAATATCTGGCATCATTGAAAAGTAACAAATAGCCTGGGTTTGATTCTCGCGGCAGTCAAGAATGAAGAGTTATCAATAAATTTTAACTAATTTCATATTGAAAAATTTCTTTTTTCATAAAAATAATTTAATGAAAATTAAATTTGATGAACTTTAGCCTAATTAAAATATCAAAATTTGGATTAAAAACCATAAACAGTTCAACAAAAAACCCACAATACTAATTATTGTTAAAAGCTAAGGCACGAGCTCTATGTTTACATTTGTCCTTCAAGTTGTGCTGAAAAAGGTCAACAAGAAAAAAAAAGACAACAAAAAAAAAAAAAAAATTAAAAACAGAAAAAATTTACAATTATCAAAGTTATTTACGGGAATACAAAATTTATCATTAATACGATTTCTGTATGACGTGCTAAATTCCCAATTTTCCATATTTGACTTTGGACTTTAAGAAAAATTCTTGCCAAAAAGTACGAAAAAATCGAAGTAAGGAAGAACATGTAAATCAATTAAAAAAGATAATTATTCAAAGCAAATTTCGATCTACCAAAGATTAAATACAATTTGGTTTGAAGATTGATGTTTGACTATTATCTGCCAGCAGTCGTCGATGGCTGTGAGTGTTAAACGGCAAAACCCTCTGAAGAGATTGAGTGGTTACAATTGAAACATGTTAGGGTAACCTGTCCGTGAAAGCCTGGGTTCGATTCCCGCGGCAGTCAAGAATGAAAAGTTATCAATAAATTTTAATGAATTTCATGTTGTAAAATTTCCTTCTTCATAAAAATAATTGAATGAAAATTAAATTTGATTACGAAAAAACAGAAGAAAAGGAAGAATTATGTAAATAAAATTGAAAAATTATAATTAATTACAGCAAATTTCGAGCCACCGCAGTGGTGCAGAGGGTAGAACGCAAAGAAATCTAATCAGGAGAATGTTGTTATTCTCGAAACGTAAATTCAACCCGAGATCGAGCCTCAGCTCAGCCAAGAATAAAAGTGATCAATAAATTTTAATTAATTTCATGTTATAAAATTCCTTCCTCAAGTTCATAATTAGACGATGTTGAAACAACATAATAAGAATTATTTTTTTTTTTGATTTTTGTACGTTAATAATTTTTTCTATATTATAGCAATGAAGATGTTTTTCAATGAAAAACGAAATATTGGCAAATTAAATATTGTAAAATAAGAATAATTAACAATAAAAGCAGGACCTCGAGCTCAAAAGAAAAAAATGTTCCGTCATAAAGTCTTCAAATTCCCTCTTACCTATGGACTGTGCAATCAGATGTCTCATTTTCCCTATCTCGCTCTTCAAATCATTTAAATTATAATTTGTCTCTTTTATCTCCAAATTCAGTATCTTCATATGAAATTTACGTTCAACCTTATCTAGTTCCCGTGATATCTTAGTGGATGTAAATAACTGTCTCGTGATCTTCGTCGTGTTTTCCAAATGTTTTGGTATGAGACTCCTCTTTCTGCAAGTTAAGAGATATTTAAGTCTCTCAGTCTGCTTCCCCATCTTCTTCATACTCCTACAGTATCTTTTTAGTAATGTACAGGTGTCCACGTTGTATTTTCGCTTAATATGTGTAAAAAAACTCATCTTACTGTTCTGTTGAACAATGCAATTCGGCGGGCCCTCCGATTATTTTATAATTATAAGTGTTGATCGACCTTTTTTGATTACTCTCAATAGTTTATATAGTTTCCTATATGCAGGCTTTCAAGGTCATTAATTTAATGTAAATAAAAGATTATTTATTTCATTCTCAATAAAATCCGACGTTTCGTTGGTATTCTTTCCAACTTCTTCAGGGAAAAAATGTTCTTTTATTAATACATTATAAAGGCCGAATTAAACACAGTATAAGATTCCTTCCTTCAGTAAAACTAATTTAATGAAAATTAAATTTGATGAACTTGAGCCTAATTAAAATATCAAAATTTGGATTCATAAATTTTTTTTTTTGCTAATAATTTTTTTAGAATAAATAAAATTTTTATACCCTCCACCACAATTAGTTGTAAAGAGGGTATACTAAGTTTGTCATTCCGTGTGAAACTTTTTTATTATTCATCTCAGACCCCATAAAGTATATATATTCTGGCTGCTTGAGTAATTCTAAGTCGATTTAGCCATGTCCGTCTGTCTGTCCGTCTGTCCGTCTGTTGAAAACACGCTCACTTTCGAATTCAAATTGCTTGTAGTTATCCTAAGCAGTTTGGGATTGAATTTCAGCAAAATCGGTTCAGTAGGACCAGAGTTATGAATCAAAATGTGGAACCACCACCTTCAAAAACTTGATAATTTTGTTACAAAAACTAACATAAATGATGCAAAAATGCACGGAATGACATAAGATTTTGCACAAGTCCGTTTTATTCGACTAGAATTTAGCGAAGGTCGGTCCATAATTTACCCTAAGCCCCATATAAACACTACTCCCGGAAAACAGTTTAGTACGCCTAAAACCGTAAAAAATAATGCAATCATAACAAATTTTGGCTCGTCACAATTTTATAGGACTATAAATGATACTGTGAAATTTCGTGAAGATCGGTACATAATTTACCCTAGGCCCCATATATGCCCTACTCCCGGAAAACAGTTTAGTCTCCTACAACCATAATTAATAACAAATCGTCACAGTTTAAGATAATAATAATAAAAAGACATCATACAGATATTACTCCTTAAACATTCGAACTGTCGGTGGAGGGTATCAAAGATTTGGCACAGCCGAATATAGCATTCTAACTTGTTTTTTTTAAATTTCTGTGGTATGTCCCACTGTACACATGTTCAATTCTAGTGATTTATTAGGGTATCATAAGTATTCAAAGAATTTTTTTATTCTTGCTTTAAATTAATAAACCAAATATGTGCTAACAGATTTTTTCAAATATGGGTACGTACATATTTCTTAATAACAAAAAATTATCGACAATAAAATGTTTCTAAAAAACTGAGGATAATTTTATACAAAAAAAAGAAAAAAAATCTAACGAAACATAAATCGGGAATCTAAATTTTAATTTATTTTACAGACCAAACATTTTCTATAGAAGAATTCTGCGGCTTGGTGCTTAAAAGGCCAATGTCAAAATATTAACTTTTGAGAAAACTGAAATTAAAGTTTTTTTTTTTATAGAAGAGTTCTTAGTGAAATTGGCTAGCAAAGCCTTTATGAAGCTGTTCTGGGCTAAATTAGAACTTGAGAAAGCGAGTTATAAAAGACACCTTATGCAACGATTAACTCAAAACAACAAAATATTGACATTGGCCCTTTTAGCACCAAGCCACAGAATTATCGTTAATAAACATAATTTCAAAAGATTTTGTTATTCGTGCTTAATTTCCAGTTTTTATTATTGATAAAAACACTTGAAATTTATTGTTGATGGGATAAGCTATTCCTATGCGCATTTCACTGGTTGCTTAGGCCAGATCATCAGGAAACTTCATCCATAAAGATTTTAGAAAAACTAAAGATATTAAACCATATAAAAATGTTAAGCGTATAAGACTTATAGCAACAGTTCTACTTGTAATAATATCAAAGTTTAAACAAAACACATCAACAATAAACAGTGGGTTTATCTCATCTTACATTCCCCACTACAATTAGTTGAAATTCTCTCCTCATTAATTGTAGTTGTAAGTAGGTTAAGAAAAACAAAATAAAAACAACAACAACTTTACAAAAGATGTTGTCAATTAAGTGTTTTTTTAGGCCGTGCACTTGCCTGTTTATTATCAAAAAGTAATTTAAATTTTTGGGAATACAAAATTTTAATGTCAAAAGATTTTGTTATTCGTGCTTAATAAACATATTTTTAATAATATTATCGATATAATAATATAGGTTACCAAAGAAAAATTATCAATAACATACCTTTCTTACGGTCAAACTATTGATATATAAAATTCTAGATTACACAAGTTACCTGTTGAAAACTTATCGATAACATAAATTTTCTACAGGATAACATTAATAAAACACTTTTACCAAAGAAAAGTTATTGATTAAGAAGTTTTTCTGTTAAAAAAATTATCGATAATACAAGTTTTATTGGAAAATTATTGACAACAAGCTCTTCCTGTAAAAAAAAAGATCAATAAAATTGTTTTCCTTTAAAAAATTAGATAACATAAGATTCCTAAAAGTAAATTATTGATATCATAGGTTCTTTTTTATATAGAAATATTATCATTTTCATTCTTTCTCTATTAAAAAATTAACGACGACATAAGTTCTATATAGAAAAGTAATCGATTGCATACTTTTCCTAAAAAAAAATAAACGATTGAATAAGTAGTAAGTTTTGTATAGATGATGAGATAAGTTTTCTGAAGAAAAATATCGTAAACATCCATTTTTTTATAGAAAAATTATCGATAACATAAGTTTTTTAGGAAAAAGTTTTGTTGACATCAAATAAGTTTTCTATGAAAAAATATCGATAACCAAAGTTTTTCTATAGAAAACTATCGATTATCACAGGGTTTAAAAAACTGCAGTCGAAACCAAAAACTGTCGAACTAAAGCGAAAATTTGTTTACAACTTTTTGAATTGGTTTGACAGCGACTGTTTACATTTTAATAAATCAAAAGTAAAAGCAAAAGTTTATTTTTGGCCAATGACAAATGAAGAAGAGGAAGAAATGGCTGCAGTTTTTTAAACGCTGGATGAACATACTAGGTAATTGCCGCAAAACTTGCCATGTGACTAGATTTTGTACTGGTTGTGGCAGATTCTATTTGGTTCTATTATTTAATATAAAGAAGATCTATAAAATTAACATGGTTCACTCGGGACATAATCAGTGACGGAAATTATTTTAACCGAAATCAAATGTGCCCATGTAGGTTATTTCAGCAACCTAAAGTGTTCAAAAGGGGGCTTCGCCATGTTAAATTGACAAGCCCATACATATAAAATGTTAGAACTAGAACCGGTCAATTGAAAAGTTTGGTGTTAGCTCGTTTTCCCCTAGGGTTTCCTTAGAAAAATTTACGGTCTCAAAAGATTTTGTTGGACAATTTTATTATAATTTTAGTTCAAGTTTTTTGTATAAAACTTAACGAAACTTTTTGAAAAAAAAAATTAACGACATTGAAAGCTTATGGTAAAAAATTTTACGATATTGAAAGTTTTTGATATAATATTTTACGACTTTAAAGTACTTTCAACTAAATTTGAGTATTACCCTAATATTAATCTGTTACAATCAGTTTAAGTTACAAATGTAAAACAACTGCGCAGGATATAGACAAAAACGAAATTTCATTGTGGTAAAACTCATATGAAGTTTTACCTTCACATATGCTTATATTCATACTTATGTAAATGTATGTATGTTTTTGCATTTATAGTGGTTAGTAAAACTGTAACGAGAGTTGTAGACTGTCATATGTTGTAGTTAAATTTTGTGTGTAACTCTCTTTCCCATTTCTCTAGTTCTTTTTTATATTTAATTTAATTTATTTTTCATGTTTTCTGGTACTCTTGTCGCTTTTATAAAATGACAATTAGATTAAGCACACATTCAATTTTCTACCACTACCACAGCTATTCGATGCATCGGAATTAAAGCCGCCACACACTGAAGACTTTTACTTACTCAAACATTCCATGCTCGCACACTAGCAAAACAATCATTTACTAAGTAATTCTAATTCACTTGCAATGGTGGTTGTAAAGGAACACACTAAAATCTCATAAACAATTTTTTAATGTTAAAAAGCTTTTATTTATTTTCTTGAAAAAGTGGAAGGATTTTTGATGATTTAAATTGACACCTGGTGTTTATTAAGAAATAATGCAGCATACTGTTATCGGTGTGTGTGTGTGTATAAGCCCAGTGGTAAACTTTTAGAGGCCTTCATTTATAAGGCCTGTTGTTAGACCTTCCTAGACTTTTTTTTAATATCCTGTACTTATGCTCGCTAACCTTCGCTGGAAGGTCTTATGGACTGCGTACCTACTCCATTCTACATACTTAGGCCTACAATGAAACCTGCTGAAGAAGGCCTCTAACCAGGCCTGCTAAAGAAGGCCTCTAATCAGGCCTGCTGAAGAAGGGAACGCAGAAGGCCCTGGCTGGCTAGGACATCGTGTGTAAAACATGTGCGAGTTTGGAATGGGGTAGTAAGGCCTGTGTCTAAGAAATAAGGGCTTCCATAAGGCCCGGTTACTACTTCTTCTTTCCATAAGCCGTAATAAATGTGTGTGTGGGCATGTGCATAAAATGTTTTAAAGATTAAGAAATTTACTTTTATGATGATTTCTGTTTTAAAGGTTTCAAAATTTAAAGATGAATAGCAAACTGTTATCAAGAACTGAATGATAATAAAGATGTTTATTACAGGTGTTTTCAATTCAAAAAGGTTGTATTCGTATTAATTATGACAAATAAAGATAATGTGCAATATATCATTTTTAATTTGGTGTAATAAATATATTCCTATTAAACTACTTCTTTATTTAAAATTTTAAATAATTATCAAATATTTAAGTTTAAATGTGAATTAAGACAAAACATTTGTCAATTTAATTTTATGTAATTCCTTATCTTGTTTTGCAACAAATACACATGTACATAAATTTGTTAGCATTTAACGAGTATGCATTAAAAATGTCGTAATTTTAAGTTTATGCATAATTAATTAACTTTTTCATTAATATTGATATGTGAATATTGTTAGCTGAAATGCAAAACCACGTAACTAACATTTTTAATATTTTGCAATATCATGTTTTACAAGAACAAAATCTGTTATATATTGAAAAATAAATGCAATTTTGGTATAAAATATCGCAGATTTACTAAATATAGAACGTTTTATCCATTTCTGGAATAAAAATAATAATTTATTATGTTTCAAAGAGTTATGTGTGTTACTTCTTTTGAACTCATATTTTCTTCAACAAAAACCTTAAATTTAACCCGCGTATTTAACAAATTTAATTTTCATACTAAATTTGTTCTTTATTAAATTTAAAAAAATTTTATGAATACAGGCATAAATTTTTAAAGCTTTAAAAAAAATTTGTTTTAAAATGTCGAGTTATTAAGAGTTTTTTCTGTTTTTTATTAAATGTATTATTATTATTTTTTTAATGCTTAATTTAAAACATTTACAATAAAAGAAAACAAAATCAAAATGGAACTTTTTAAATGAAGTTTAATTGTTAAATGAATAATAATCCGTTCGAAGAAATTCTTTAAGGCCCTGCAGGTGTTGCCATATCTTGCTTGATGATAAGATGGCAAAAATCTTTTAAGAAAAAATTCTCCGGGTATTATGGGATAAGCAATAGAATACTTAAGGCTTTCCAAACAAGAGAATACAAAGTCTTAGCAATAAATAAATATATAATAATAAACATCTTGCTTGACACTTTTATTCTTTGTAAATGCAACTTTTAAGGCATCTCTAACCTACCGACTAGGGTTGCCAGATACCAAAAGTAAAATAACTGGACAATAGAAAAAATTCAATTGGTTTTATAAAAAATAACTGGACAATTTGAAGAAGCACTAAACTATAAGAAAAAATAAAATTTTACTTCAGATTTTATTTTGCAATAAAAAAAAAAATATTAAAAAGCAAGGAGCGTAACACTTAAAATTCAGTCTTACATCATATTACAAAATTATAATTAGGGCGAATTCGCTACAAGTGGCTACGAAAAGCCTATTGACTTTGACAGTTCGAACCAATTTGTTTTTGTTTTAAAATATTTTATTTATAAATAGTTTCTGTGGTTTTTGTTGTGTCGTAGTATTGCTGCCACCGTATATATGAATTCAACTTGGTATGTATTTAATTAAATCAAATAAAAAAAGTACATAAACAGCCATGTTATCGATCGAGTGAAATTGAAATCAATGGAGATTTCCAGTTAATTTTTTGTTTAAATTATTGTCGTTTTTTTATTTTGAAATAAGTTCTAATGAAGATCAGCTGTACTTACTAAATATTAGTATGAAGTATATAAAACAAAATTATCTAATGAAATTAAAGCACTGAATCGTTTTTAAAGTTTTTTCGATTTTGATTTCACTCGAATTCGATTTCCCGAACATGGCTGACAACTTTTTGTTTAGCCACGTGTACGTATATTTTTTTTTAATAACTCTATTACTTTAATTGTAAGCAAAAATGTTTGAAACATTTTGCAATTTTCATCAAAATTTAGTCTCATTAAAATTGTAGCCTTTATTTGGTCATATAAATGAATTCTTGTGATTAAAGATTATGAGAAATACTTTAAGTCCTTGCACGAAAAGTATTGCTAGTTTCGTATTTTACTTTTATCGCATTTTTGAAATCGCATTTTTGAAAAACTGGACCTCTCTCTCTCTCTATCTCATCAATTGGAATGTCTGTCGGCAAACTAGAAATTTTTTCCTTACAACTTTTTCTTAGTATATGATTTTGTTCTAAACAATAATAATATATAATAAATAAAAAAAGTAATTTTTTTAAATTAAATAAAGTTTTTTAACTGGACAAATTGCATTTTAGCTGGAACCTGGACATTACCCAAAAAACTGGATAATCCAGGCCATTCCAGGCCGTCTGGCAATCCTACTACCGACCCAAAAAGTACTCAAAAATAAAATTTCAAGTGCTTCAAATTCAACTGGAAATAAACTTGAGTTAAAAAGTATTTTTAAATGTTATTGAAGTTTTAAAATATTTTACTAATATTCACTTGATTTTAAACTCCCATTTTACTGGAGAATGCTATCGCAATAAAGGGCAACAAAAGTATATCTTAACCCTTGAAACTTGAAATTCGAACTTGAATATGGAAATAAGGTTGCCTTAATTTTTTGGAAAATTATTGATTGTAAAATTTTTGTATATATGTTGAAAAATTTACAATATTAAAATTTGTCTAAATAATAAAATTATAGACAGTAAAATTTTTCTATTATCAAGAGTAAAAGTTTACTATTTTAAAAAATTAGCAATAGTAAATTTTTTTTTGTCTAGAATAATTTTTTTGATAATAATATTTTTTTATAAAGAAAAATGATCGATAATAAAATTTGTCTATCTAGAAAAATTATCGATAGTAAAATTTTTCCATCTAGAAAAATTATCGTTAGAAATATTATGATTGTACAATTTTTCTATATAGAAAATTATTGATAGAAAAATTTTTCTATCTAAAAAAACCACGAAATTAAAATTTTTTAACCAAAAAAAATTATAATTAGTATTGTGGTTATGTTGTCGAACTATTTACGGTTTTAACCCCAGTCCAGCCGCCTGGGTTCGAATATCAGGTCAGTCCAGAAAGAAAAATTATCAATAACAATTTAAATTAATTTTCATGTTGTAAAATTCCTTTCTTCATAAAAATAATTTAATGAAAAATTAAATTTGATGAACTTAAGCCTGATTAAAAATATTAAAATTTGGATTAAAAAAAATTATGATTGTACAATTATCGATTGTAAAATTTTTGTGTATAGAAAAATTGGCAATATTATACATTATAGACATTAAAATTTTTCTATTTAAAAAATTCAAAAATGCTGTCTAAAAAAATTATCGATAGTAAAATTCTTCTTCCTGGAAATGTTATTAAAAGTAAAAATTTTTCCAATATTATTATCTTAATAATATAAAAAATTTATTTGAAGGACAATATTTCTATAAAAAAGAATAATCGATAGGATTTTTCCACATAGAAAAATTATCGAATGTCAAATTTTTTCTATATGGAAATATTTTTAATTATAAGTTTTTACAGGAAACTTAATGATATTGAATTTATTTTAAAGAACAGTGTAGGATAAAAGAAATTTTCTAAAGAAAATTTTAGAAAATTGACCATATGGGCAAATCCTGCGAGATTGATATATAAATATTTTTTGGTCTTTCAAAACACAGAAAAAATTCTCCAAAATTTTTCACCAATTAAAGCATTAATCAAAAATATAATCAGTGTTAATTAAAAATTTAATTAAGTGAATTAAACGTTTAATCAAGTGAATTAAACGTTTAATTAATACAATTAACTGGTTTAATTGATACTATTAATTTGTTTTTTGGTGCAAATTTAATTAATTTTTTAATTAATATCACAAATTTTTTAATTGAAATCAATTTTTAATTTTTCTGTGAAGATAGTATATATAGTATTTAGTGGCATTAATATGTACTTACGAATGGCATATATCATAATTTCTTAGCAAGTATTTGTTGCGAAATAATCTATCACAAAGTTTTGTGACTTGCGCTACAAAAAGTGGAAATAACTTCAAAATTTTAAGTGTGTTTTCCTAATTTTTAGCGAATTTTGCATCATAAGGTATACAAAATCTAATTCCTAAATGAAAGATGACTATAAGAGAATTCTAAATGCACTTATTCGCAGCCAAAAAATGTTGTGATTTTCTGACAAAAGCCGTGAATCCTATGTGACGCACGCTACACAAAGAATGCTACAGTTTTTCCAATAATATTTTATTGTTATATTTTATTTATTAGTATAACATTAATAATTCCAGGGTGGGGTAGTATTTGGTAAAAATTATTCTATTAATGATCATCAAAATACATATTTTTTAATAAAAAAATAAAATTATACATCTAGTCTTATATTCCATTAAAAAAATTCATTTGAAAAATTTTTGGTTAGTGGACTGTTTCTGGGATTTGCCCATATGGAATGTTTACGATATTAAATGAGTTTTAAATATCATATATAAAAAATCCCTATTTGCGGTTATATCGTAAACGACAAAAGCCAGATTTAACTGAAGAGAGTTTTTATTATTTTTTTCTTAAGTAGCGCAGCATTTATTTCTTTTTGAAGTTATAATCGTGCGATCAATAGAGCATACTGAGGTTCAATTGATCATAGTACCTGCCGTTTACGATAGTTTTAATGATGCCGCTTACGATATAATCGCAAAAAAGGGCTCAATATATTTCCTGCACAAATTTTCAAATACATTTTTTCATACCTAAATCTCTACAATAAATAAAATCGATATCGCAAACTGTCGTAAGTTGAACATTATATAGTGCGCAACCACGACATCGTGCCCTTTTTGCGATTACATCGTAAGCGACAAAATGCAAACTTTACCGGATAAGGGTTTTTATTATTTATTCTCTTAAGCAATTCAATGCTTTCTTTGGATTTAGATGGGGTTTTTTCGTATTTTTTACGAAACTTTTTTTAAATAATAAGAAAAAAGTAGCAACGAAAGATTCTCTCCTAAATTGAAGCATAAATTATTTCAGTGTAGCAAACAAACTCAGCATATTTACACAAATATCGTTTCCATTTGACCTCGTTCATCTTCTTGTTCTGGATCCTTTTTTAGTTTTCTCTTTAAAAATAAAATTGGTCATAGTTAGGCAAAAAAAGTTTAAAAATTTATGCTTGAAAACCCTTAAACATACTATTCAATTTAGTAGCAGAGATACACAGACACATAATTTTCACAAATACAGTCTCAGTAGCAGATATATTTTTTATGTGTATGAGTGTGTAAAAAGTGCAACAAATTATGAATTTTTATTGAAATATATAATGTGGCCCATCAGGGATGATGTCAAAAGTCAAGTAGAATCAGTTAAAAAAGGAGTAGAAAGTTCACATGTGGGTAGAGTGTCTGTTGCTGCTGCAGCATGTTGAATTAAAAAAAAGACACAGTTTTAATTCTTTAGAATGTTACAAAGATCCTTCATCATCGTCATCATCATCATGATATGGAATGCCATATAGAAGGATGCATAAAGAATGTTTGCATTCATCTGTGTGAGTGTGAGTATTTTTATGTACATATATTTAAAAAAATGTGTGTGTTAAGTTTTTTGGTTTGTATATGGAAACAGTTCTTTTGATTGTCAAACAAAAGATGTAGTTGTGGTAAAATGATACTTTTTCTAACAATCTACGAGTAAATGATAATTCTTTTTACTCGTTTATTTTGTTTTAATTTCTATTTTATTTTTATGTGCTTTTTCTAATCGAATTTTTAGATTTTTTTTTCTCACAAAAAATTCCCTTGAATCGGACAAGGTTTTAAGGAAACAACAAGACTTGTAGCCAGTAAAAGCAGTGCTGCCAATTTAGCTACATTTAGCCATTTTTTACCCTGTTTAGCCATTAGCCATTTGTTTTTAGCCATTTTTCAACTTGTTTAGCCATAGATTTTTTTTGCCGTTTTTCTTTTAAAAGAATAATTTTTATTTTATTATAAAAATTTATAAATGTAAAATAAACATTTTTAACAATTAAAACGCCTTTAATTTAAACCACAACTTTTACAAATGTCGGAAATCGCTATAAACTATGATGGTGAAACATCTTTCAAAATAAAGAAACCGTATTCCAATATTAAATTTATAAAATGGATCAACACAAACATCGGTGTTTCTTTCTGGTTGCAAGTATTTCAATGAAGAGAGGCAGGCGGCAACAAAATTTTTTTCAGAAATTTCATAATTGACTATAAAGTTGCTCTCACTTCCATGGTCAAATGCTGAAGTAGAGAGGGTATTTAGCCAAGTAAACATCGTTAAAAGTAATTTGAAAAATAGGTTACATTTCACAACCGTTAATTCGATTTTATCAATTAACAATATAATATTTTTACCATAACAATAAAATATTTATTTTTGATATTTGGCCAATTTGTTGTTAAATTGATTTGTTTTTTATTAAGCTAATAGGGCCTAAGGTTAATTAGTTTTCCCGACGTTTCGTCGATATTTTGTCGACTTTTTCAAGGGAGCGTAATATGGGCTTTTCACATTAAATTAAATTTCTCCTTTTACATGTAACATTAAACATATAAACATAAAACATAAATTTAAAGTTAAACACATATCAAAACCAAGTATCACTGTAACGATTTAGTGTAAAATATTTATACCAACACCACAATAGTGGAGAGCGTACTACGCGTTTGTGGTGATATTTGTAACACATTAAAATATTGATACTTAGCCCACCGTTACGTATATCGACTGACTCAGAATCACTTTTTGAGTCGAATTAACAATGTTTGTCTGGCTGGCTGTTATTGTAAACCTTGTGCGCAAAGTACAGGTCGCAATTTTGGAGATTATTTGATAAAATTTGGTACATTGGTTCTAATGTGGTGTAGGGTATCATATAGTTGAGGTTGAGCGACTACACTTTCTTACTTGTTTTTTATTGTAGATCTGGTCTCAAAAGGTGTTGGGTAAATGTTGTCGTGATTATGAGTTAACTTCAAATTATTTTAAACTAATAGGCACGAGTGATTCCTATGAGATAAACAATAACGACATCGAATTTATCGATGATTTAATTTTTAAATCGTAAACAACTTTAAATGAATAATTTCTGTTTTGTTATTGAATTTTAATGTGTTTTTATTTCAAAAAGCTTTTAGCCATTTTTTTAAGCCATTTTTTCCCCCAAATTTTGCCATTTTTGGTCATCAAGTTTTGACGACACTGAAAAAGGGTTATATTAAAATTTTTTGTTTGCTTTGCTGGAATTCAATTCTTTTTTCAGAAATTTTAGTTAAAAGAAATTATAAAAGTGTAACTATATATATGGGGCATTCCATGCAAAATCCGATGGTTTAAAAAAAAAACTTTTTTTTGATTTCACCAATTTTGTGATGTTTTTTTTTTTAGTACAATTCAAAAGAGCCATCCCCGTAAATTTAAAATACAAAAATAAAAATTGGAAATTAATCCTGTCTTGGAGAAATCTTATTAAAAATAAATTTTGTAATCCCGAAAATAGCTTTGGTTTTAAAATTTGTTTGGTTGCTCCTTTAAATGACTACTTTTTTAATTTTTTTTTTCATAACTTTCTTAATAATGGTCCAAATTGTTTTTTTTTTTACAGAAAAAAATATTCCAAGTTTCTTTCGATTTAAAATTTTAGTTAGTGATTTTAAAAGTGACTGTATCCTTAAATTTTTTTGAAAATGTGTAATAGTAAATTTCTATCCACCCAACAAATTTTTAGCCTGGTCAGGTAGTAGGCCTTTCCCATTTTTGTTCGATTTTTTTGAAAATTTCAAACAATTTTTTCATTTTAGATACTGATTTTTGATTTTTTAAAAATCAAAAAGAAGATGGAAGGCCTACTACCGGACCGGGCTTAAATTTTGTTGGGTGGAAAGAAGTTTAAAATTAAATTTTTTCATTTCACAAAATTTGGGTAATCAAAAAATTTCTTTTTAAAAACATTCGATTTGCCGTGAAATGCCTTATGTTTCCGAAAAAAAATGTTTAAAGCAGTGTTTGAAAATAAATACTAAATATCGCTCTTTAGTGTTCGGTTGGGTGAATTTGTGAAAAACAGAAAAGCTAAAAGTGTTCGTGCTGCTGTCGTTGTTAAAATTTTTTGTTTGTTCATTTCTTCATCAATGTAAAAAAAGAAACATTATAGAACATTAAAATATCGCGCCATAACCGCAGAAATAGCTCATAAGTTAAATAATTGGCGAAACTTGCATCATCTCCGAAAATTTTATGGTCATACAAACTACCGTTACGATTTTTAGCAAAAACAATTCTAGCTCAAGCGTCATTTCTAATATGTTTCGTTTTTTTAAAATAAAAAAATTATTCGTAAAATTTTGTTTTTATCGTTTTAGGTTTTTCTGCCGCTATGGCGCGATATAATGTTTGTCTACAGTATCACTTTAATCGTTCTGTTTTTTAACGAAAAACAGAACACTATATAATGTCCGGCTCTTTCTTAAAAATAGTTACGAACAGTATTTAGGGTTGTAGTCGCCTACACAAGCATTAAACAATAGATATCGTTCCTGGATGTGTGAGCCGAACGCTAAATAATATTTTGTTTATTTTCGAACACTGCACACTGGTCAGTTCCGGCCAAAACAATTTTTTTTTTATTTTAATAAAATTTTGATGACAGATTATAGCAAACACTTTACAACATACAACTCATTTCTTATTTTGGCTCTTGGATAACTATTATATTGTTTATACTGGAGCGAAGTAGATAATTTTTTTCTTACAAATTTAAGGTTTTCAAAGTTGATTTTTGTACTTTGAAATAAAAGTAAGCTATGATTTTTCCTTTAAAGTTTTCTTTGTAAATAAGCACGTTATGTTTAAATCCATGTGATAGTTGTGATTTTATGCGCGTTATTTTTTTTGGATAAGTGAAGTAATTGTGAGTTACTTTAAAAATAAATAAAACCTAAAGTAAGCCAAATTTAAAGAGACCATACGGCCTTGGATAAGATATCGTACCGGAATATGCTAACGGGCGTACAGAGATTCGCCGAACTTAGTATCACCGGTGCTTTGTATCGACTGCGGCACTGGATGTGATCCTGGACTTGCAACCGATTCATCTAGTGGCAGAAGGAACTGCAAGGAAGCGATCCGCTTGAAGGCGACGGGACAATTTACATACGAACTCTATGGTCACGGTATCATTATAAGGGGAATAGATTGTAGCAGTGACTACACCATTCCGAGACTGACACTTAGAAGGAAACCGCGAGTTACCTTAGAGGAGGACAGTTGGTTGGCAGGACACCGGTCTGGCCAGGGAACCTTCAGTTTCTACACTGACGGTTCCAAAATGGAGGACGGAGTTGGAGCTGCAGTCTATTGCCGGGAACTGGGTATTCGGGCGGAGATTTTTGCGGCCAAAAGGGCTGCCGATTTGGCACGTGTTTCCAGTACTGAGAATTCGCACGTAAACTTTTTCATTGATAGTCAGGCGGCGATCAGGGCAATAACCGCTGATTACTCATACTCCTCGGTCGTCCACGAATTGGCGAAACGGGGGGCCCGTTTACCTTACGATAGGATGATGGCCATCCCGGCTCCAATTCAGAATATTAGGAGAGATACGGACTCTGCTATACGGAGGAGATCAGAGGCGTTTTGGGAAAACATAGGAACGTGCAGGGATTCCAAGGTAATGTGGGGATCCTATGATCCGTAGTCAACTAGGACTCTTCTGTCGCTATCGAGAAGGGACTGTAGACTTCTGATAGGTTTTATAACGGGTCATTGTTTGACTGCGGTATACGCCCATAGCGGGGCGGTTGAATAGTGACAATTGTAGATTCTGTGGGGTACCAGGGGAAAAGGAGACGGTAGAGCACTTGCTATGCTACTGTCCGGCACTCGTGCGCTCCAGGGCGAACTGTCTGGGAGATCATTACCTCCAAGATCTCGGGGAAGTCTCTGGGATTGGGCTAATGAGACTCCTGGCATTCGTCAAGAGAGTGTGGGGTACTCTGGGCACCATCACATCTGAATGACCTTTTTACTGACTTTCTTCTACGGGTTATCGTACAATGTGGTAACTCTAGGGACCTATTTGGTCTATGTGGAGTCTTTGTGACCGGCCACTCAAACCTTACCTAACCATAACAAAAAAGGTGGGGCTAGGGGAGGTTAAGTGATAATTATAGCTAGTACTTTTAAGTTTCAAAAGTAAGTACTATACATTTCAGCTGCCACCACCTGCCAACCCAGATCATTTTTAGTGACTTCATATATTTTTATAAGATTAGCGTGACTGACTGGGCGATCATCGCCCAGCCAAAACAACTTAAGCCAGACATTTGGAATTTTGTATGTAGACTCCCCTCCCAATGTGTAAATAAAAAAGTAGAGACTTTTGGAAATTCAATTCATAGCGGGTTAGAAATGGGTAAAAACGGGTAAAATCAGTAACATTATATCTCGTGATCTAAAAAATATCATTATTTTTATCGAAAATTAAATTGTCATGTGTTTGGTACTTTTTTGAAATTTGCACATTTAAATTTGGTACTTTTTTGGTAAACGATTTATCTTTTAAAGTAATAAAGATAAAATTTAAATTGTGTTCTCTTCTCTTTAAAAGCTCTCATACAAATTTTGATACCTTTCGGAAATTCGAATATATAAATACCGTTGTTGCTTATATTTTTATACTGAATATATGCCCAATATTTAAATGCCAAAATTTCAGCTATTTACTGAAAGATAGATATTTGTTATATATAGCTATGCAGTCGCGAGTACAGGGGAAGAAAAATGAATTGGTACTCATCCCAACCGACCTCAACCCCCACCCAACTTAAACGAAAAAATATATGTGCATTTCCGTCAAAAGGTCCACCGAAAATTTAAAAGTTATTAAAAGCTGATTATTTTACGATACTGTTATAGAAAAATATTTAGATTTTACTAATTTTATAAATTTACGCATAAATTTGTTCACTTAGAAAAACAATCAGACTGCAAAGTTGTGCAAACGTAATTTCTTATTTGTGAGAATGGTTTATTGTATGTTTTCTTTAATATTATCTTCCTTAAAAGAGGTGATATTGGATGAAAATTATTTCAAAAAAAATTTTCTTACATGGTCTGTAATCTAAGGAAGAGTTCGAAGAGAAATATGTTCTTCGGATTAACGGTAAATTTTTATTTTGTTTTTTAATCATTATTCAGCAGTTAAATTATTATGGAAAAAATTTCACGTTCGAAATGTCACGTATCAAGCCAGATTTTGGCTTATAAAAAAAAAAATACAGAAGATTTTGGAATCAAGCCAAAGACATTTTAATGTTACATTGCTACGTAAAGTTCTGAAAGTAGTTTGACTAAAAAATTGTGCCAGGTTTTGCTGAATTACGCCTTTTTATACGTGGCCACAAAAACTACTTCTATTTTTTCACGTTCGAACCGCTACTGCTTCTGCCATTATCTTTGACCTAGAATCGCGCCTTCCATAAACTTTAGCATAGATAATAGTGCTTTCTTAGTGCTATAATTTAAGGGTTAAAAGAACGTTAAAATATTTGTTGTTTAAAATGTTATTGCATTTTTTAAGCGTACGACTGTCACGTTCAACACTTTGGAATTACCCATATACCATTTTTATGGTCTTTCCAAAAGAAATTTTGCAAAATAGTATGTTTCAGTTGACGGTTACTAAACCATCCCCCCTCACCTATCCAAAAGGACCTCAAGTCGTATCCGCGTCTGGGTTATGTAAAGATATATTACATATGCTTATGCATATATTCACATAAGTTTACATATTATATTATAACCATATATGATCATATCTACTTTCATTTGCTCAGATAAGCAAAAAGATGGGGACAGGAGATGAGTATATATAGATATTCCACAAACTATTAATATAATCGCAACAAATGATCATATTTTATTACACCTCAAAAGCCATTTTAATTTTATTCGATTCTTTGGGGTCATCAATGAATACCTGTCTGATCCAAAATTTTACCAAGGGATCAAACATGCTATTCTTAAGTTGGATAACGAATTTCAGCCTTTTACGTAAAGAAATAAAGAAGTTATAGATTTTTGGCCGGAATTGACCACTGTGCACTGGTTTAAAGTAAAAGTAACAAGTACGATTCGTATAAGTAATATGAAATGCATTTCGTCAGTACTCATACGCTCTGGTGTCTTTGTGATATATTTTCGTTCAATGAAACATCTTCTTTATATTAAGAAATTTTTGATGTTTGTAAAATTTTGTGGTATAATTCCGAACTTTTCGCTTATATTTTGAATATTTTTTAGTTCGTTAAATATTTTGAATATTTTATGACACTTTATTATTATTTTTTTTCTAATTTTTCCTAAATTTGTTTAAACATTTATTCCGCAAATAAACAGTGTCCTGTTCTTACTTTGGTTGGCCAGTTTTAAAATTACTTTTTTTCTTGTTAAGCTTGTTAGGCTTGGAGCTTTAATGTAAATAAAACATTAATCTTATTACAGTTAGACTTTCTATTGTATATCTCCCCAGCAAAAACTTGGTAATGACTTGCCATTACTGAACAACTTACTTTTCAATGACTACTTCATACCATCTGCATTACACAGAAGTAGTTTAGTAATGGCTGACATATAATCTGATACCTAAGTACTTGTGTATGAGTTGATTAGCGCTCTTAATTGAATAAAAAACATAGTTTTTTTATACAAAAACTACACTGCCCCAGTAGACAAGCTGGTAGTGAGCTAGTCTATCAGCACCGAGGTTGCGCGATCGAATCCTGCCAGAGACAGAAAAAAAAAAATAAAAAATAAAATAAGTAAAATAAAATAAGAAAAAATAGAAAAAAATAAAATAAGAAAAAATAGAAAAAAAAATAATTTAAAAAAAATAATAAAAAAAATTTTTTTTTACTTTATTGAAAGTATTCATCCAATGAATTGCACAACATGTTAGTTGTAATTTTGGTGACATCGGAGTAATAAGTTATTTAAGTCCCTATTTGTAAGCGAATGTGGTAATGACTTATTTAACTCCCTATTTGTAAGCGAGAGTGGTAAGTACTTGCCTCCAATGACATCACCGTGTTAAAATAATGAGTTAAAATGCCAATGTATAAGTAGTACAGAGTCGTTATATTGGCTTTTTAACTCATTACTTTGCAATGTAAGTTTTTGCTGGGTCTTTCTTTCAACATTCTCTCAATCCAATATTTTGACGTTTTTAAAATTAGCAGTAAAATATGTTGTGCTAGTGCTGTTGTTTCTTTATTTTTTTGTTATGTCTGTTTTGTGTTCCCCCATTCTCGTCTGTAACCTTCGTTTTGTTGTGCCAATATATACCAGTTTCCTTTTAAAAAATGTTTTGCCTTAAATATTTTTTTACTGCCTGTCAAAATGCTTCGGGTAACAAACTGTTTTTTTAAGGAAATTAATTTTTTCGCGAACGAATTTTTTTACAGATTTTTTTTTTGCAAACGGAAAATTTTCCAAGAATAAAAGGTTATTAAAGAAAAATTTTACCCAAATAAAAATTTTTTGTCAGAAAATTTCTCACAAACAAGAAAATTTCTTTTATACAAAATTAACCTAAATTACAATTTTTCTTTTGAAAAACCTTTTTCGAATGAAAAGTTTTTTAAAAAAGTTTTTGCGAATAATACGTTTTTTTTTTTTGGAAAATATTTTTACGAATGAATTTTTGAAATGTTTTTGCGAATAAATTGTTCGCTTAAAAAACTTTTCTCAAATTAAAAGTGTTCTTAAGAAATAATTTTTTTTTTAATAAAATTTCTAGAACTAACATTTTTTTAGAAAAACTTTGTGCGAATAAGAAGCTGTATTTTTGTTAAATTTTTTTTTTTTAAATTTTTGGTTTATTATCATTGTTGGTTTATATAGAAAGTTTTTGCGTTGATCATTTTATAGACTTTTTATACGTTTTGATTTAAGAAACCTTTAGTAATTTTTGCATTTAGTATATTAATGTTAAAATTAATTTTAACATTTTCAGCATGAAATTAACCAATATATAGTGATATGCAGAGATTTCATCCTCTAAAGTAAAACAAATTTATACCGAATATTGTTGAATTAAAATCCATATAATTTATAGTCGATAAAATTTCATGAGTTTTTTTAATTAAGGCGGCATTTATACGATGCATTTGTAGACATGGTTAACAAGCACGTTTGTTTTGTTTGTTTGCGATCGGGTTAGAAAAGAGTTTTCATGTTTGCTAGACCAAATTTACATGATATCTTTCCAGATATGTCTAACAAACACGTTTGTCTTGTCTGTAGGTAATCGGGTTGAAAAAGAAGCAGGGGTTGCCAAACAGACACGAAACGAGTTTTCATGTTTGTTTATATGGTATTTCAGGGTTTTTAATATGTAAATAAAAAAGATTAGACAATTAGACATGAAAACAGACATGCTTGGAAGGACATCGTGAACGTGCAAGAGGTTTTTGGTAGCATGTTCAAAAGAGAATAAATAAAACAGACATGTCTGTAAAGACATCGTATAAATGCCGCAAAAAACATGAATGTTTATCTATCAAGTTTATGGAAAACTTTTCACAGGAAATTGAAATTTAAAAATTTATTAGGAGTTTTTTAAATATAAATTTCAAGGAAAATTTATACAAATTTTATATTTTTTTTCTTTTAAATTAAAAAACAAATTTTATTTTCAACCTCCAATGGAATCATGCATTAACTATTCAAAGTTACATAAAATCACTTACTATTTTTTAAGTCAGTTTAGTTTTTTTTTTTAAATAATTTCTGCATCTGTAGTGTACTTAACATTTTCAAACTTAAAAAAAAAGTTTTTTATTGCAGTGAAAGTTTTTGTCTGGTAAGCATCTGCTTTGGTTGGCATATTGTAGATGTGTGTGTATATAAATATTAGAGTATCCACACGAATAATCGTTGTTCGGGGAATTTTCTCGCCATTATTTGATTGAATAATTTAAATAGCCAATTTCGAATTAACAATTTATGTTAATTAAAAGATTAAAATTAATTTCTTAGAAAATTCCACTTTTTTAAAGTAAAAATATTTGTTATCAAAAAGTAATTTAAATTTTTGGGAATACAAAATTCTAATTTCAAAAGATTTTGCTATTCGTGCTTAATTCCCAGTTTTTATTATCGATAAAAACACTTGAAATTTATTGTTGATGGGATAAGCTATTCCTATGCGCATTTCACTGGTTGCTTAGGCCAGATCATCAGGAAACTTCATCCATAAAGATTTTAGAAAAACTTAAGATATTAAACCAAATAAAACTGTTAAGCGTATAAGACTTATAGCAACAGTTCTACTTGTAACAATATCAAAGTTTAAACAAAATACATCAACAATAAACAGTGGGTTTATCTCATCTTACATTCCCCACTACAATCAGTTGAAATTCTCTCAACATTAATTGTAGTTGTAAGTAGGTTAAGAAAAACAAAATAAGAACAACAACAACTTACAAAAGATGTTGTCAATTTTAGGCCGTTATTTTGTTTTTCTTAACCTACTTACAACTACAATTAATGTTGAGAGAATTTCAACTGATTGTAGTGGGGAATGTAAGATGAGATAAACCCACTGTTTATTGTTGATGTATTTTGTTTAAACTTTGATATTGTTACAAGTAGAACTGTTGCTATAAGTCTTATACGCTTAACAGTTTTATTTGGTTTAATATCTTCAGTTTTTCTAAAATCTTTATGGATGAAGTTTCCTGATGATCTGTCCTAAGCAATTAGTGAAATGCGCATAGGAATAGCTTATCCCATCAACAATAAATTTCAAGTGTTTTTATCGATAATAAAAACTGGGAATTAAGCACGAATAGCAAAATCTTTTGAAAGTAAAAATATTTGGTTAAGATTTCTAACTGGTTAACCACCTTAAAATTAAATAACATGTTGTTACCTTTTGCATTTATTTTCAATACTAATACTTTTGAATATATTTAAGTCCATTTTAGGATTTGAGCGTGTATGACACATTATTTAAATCACTATAAACGTCAAATTCGTATAAAAATTAATCAGCAGTTATAAATGTGTAAACCATTTGCTGTCAGATGATGGGTTTCCTGTTATTACCAGGCTGTCAACCTTTTTATTGCCTTGTATCTTCTAACCGGCTGGATGTTGACATTTGGGATATCGTTAGATCCGCCTTAGTGTCCTTAAATGAAAACGAAGTGTCCAATTTTTGTCGCGAAATACGTTAAAAATCCAATTAACCAAAGCTATAGAGTAGAGTTTTAAAATAAAGGAAATTAAAAGGGGATTACAAAAAAATATGGAAACCGAAAACGAGTGTAATTGGAATCAAACGAGCTAAAAAAATACTGTTTTAAAAGTATTTTAAAAAAATTCCTTTTATATGGTATAGATTGAATTCTTATCTTTACCAGAGCTTCTCTTAAAATCAGGAAAAACTGCGGTGATTTTTAAAAAAATTTAACGGATAATCTCTATAGATTTCAATATTACTCGATTTCCAGAAATAGTAAATTCTCTCTTCTCTCTTTTTCTGTTTATTAATAAAATAAAAGTATAAATTCAAATCGAGATGTTTGTTTTTTCCCATTGGATAAAACTATTTGAATTATTCGAGTTACTCGAGTAAACAATTTAAAACCTTTATTCGATTAATAGAAAACCGACTAATTCCTAACACGAACAAAACCAAAAGTCGAATAGTTGGATACTCTAAAAAATATGCATAAAACTTAGTTGTTTTTTTTTAAATATGTAATTCATGGAAATACTTAAACTAACACATACTTATAGGCAATGTTCTTTTTTAATATGCTCCACATACTTATATGAAAACATAAACAGGGTGGGCCAACTTTGACTGACAGATTGGTATATTCTAGCCGTTCTGATTCATTCCTAGGCAATAATGATTGAAACATTTGAATTTTTGGTAGAGACATTTCCAGAACATTTTTATGAATGCACCGCAGCGATTTTTTGGAGATTCCAAATTAAGTGGCATGTCAAAGAGTACACTCATCTTCCACAGCTTCTCCAGAGCGAACAAGTATTTTAAGCTCTTTAGCCCAAGTAGGCACACCCTGTACTAATATCTATATATCTATGTTAACAGGACTTTTTTAATGCACATTTGTGTATACAAATATGCACATGGTACATTACTTATTATGAGCATATGCATTTTTATGCACCTACTTGTACAATGTGCACATTCTTTCCCCCTTTTTTTTAGCTGCATGAGTGAGAACTTAAAAACTTTTATTACAAGTCAGAAATATTGCTGAAAATAAATTTTTTTACAGTCTGGTAGATAATTTCACGGCAGTTATTTTTTAAAAATGATTTCCGGCATATGTCTGCCTCGGCTACGAATAACATGGTCTATTCTATCAGTCAAATTTTTGACTACACAGAAAAAATTATTTTTCCAATTCAAACAAAAAATTTGTAGAATCAAAACATTTTTTGTCTGAAATCGGTCCTACGAACTAATTTGCATATTCAAACAATTTATTTGCATTTCGTTTATTGAAAAAAAAACACTGATTTTTTCAAACAAATAATTTAACTGAATCAAACAAATAGTTTACTGAAAATCATATAAATTTCAAACAAATAATTTTGCTGAATCAAACAAAAAAGTTTTGCACAAGCAATGACGCGCACACAAGCAAGCACTGTATAAGTAGATGAAGGCAGAGCAGAGCGGCGCCGGCTGGCTTTGAGACACATTTTTTTGTTGGAATAATTTTTGCACCAAGTCTTGTTTGTTCACACAATGTTTTTCTTCTTCACTCACTGTTCTGTATCCTTTCCTTGGCAGCAGACCGACTCGACATGTTTTTCGTCATCATTTTATTTCTTGTATTTGATGTAGGTATTTAACTAAACATTTTTAAAAAATTGAGTACGGGATTTTGTTTTTCATTCTTTTTTACCAACTTTGAAACCAACAAAAAATTTATTTTGTTTCTTCTAATGTTGTTGTTGTTTAAAAAGAGTGAAACGTTTTTTTACCTATTATTGTTTTTGTTGTTTTTTACTACAAACCTCGCCACGCTATTTTATCATCTTTCTTATAGTTGTACCTTTTTAAAGCGTCCAAAAATAGACTGTATGTGTTTTTTTTTTTTGTTGTTCTTATATTTCACATAAAGAAGTGTTGCTTACTGTCAAATAAAAAAATGCAAAAACACGACAACAATAAAAAGCGTTAAATATTTCATACAAAATTATGAAAACTAGAAGCCAATAACGCGTTTATTATATTTTTGAATAGTTGTCAACATTTCTGTTGGCTAAAATAAAAATCAAACAAAAATATTAATTGAATCAGTAAAAAAATTTGTAGAAATTAAAAAAAATTTCAAACAAGCGTTTGTTTGAAAATAATTCAGCAATAATTTTTTCTGTGTACTTTTTCCAATAAATCTGGCCATATGGCGTGAATGGTGGCTAAAATATTGGCTTTCAATGTTTCAAGAGTTGCTAGTTTGTTGTCATAAACCAATGAGTAAACAAAGCCCCATAAAAAGTAATCCTAAGGCGTTAAGTCGCACGAACGAGTGGGTAGTGCACAGTACCACTTTTGGAAAAAAAGTTGTCACCAAATTGTTTTAGCAACAAATCGATTGCTAAGCGCGCTGTTTGGTAATTTAAGCCGTCTTGGTGGAACCAAATTTCGTTGGTGATTAGCTAAGTAGTTTTTGGAAATAAAAATTCAGTCAGCATGGCTCGATAGCGCCACCGTAACGGCACCTTCTTGCTCATTTCGTGTTGTAAGCAGTGTTCGAAAATAAACACTAAATATCGCTCCTTAGTATACGGTTCGGTAGATTTTTGAAAAAAAAAAAACAAACGCTAAAAGTGTTTGTGCAGTTAATCATTAAAAAAATAACGTTTCCCTGTTTGTCATCTTTCGAACACAAAAATTATACTGTTCTTATCCAACTCAACAAAAGATGAGAACATTTAATTACGTTCGGTTTTTTTTTAAACCACAAACTTTATTGTGTTCGGTTCAGCCCATTAATGTTCGTCCTGTTTGGCTGTTAAAAAAACCAAAATATTTTACAAAAACAGAATACACATACGAATAAAAAATAAAAAGCCAGCAAAATAATTTTACACACACAAAACATTTACACGCTACACACACAGTTCTTTATGAATGTAAAAAAAGAAACATTATAGAGTATTGCAATATGATGTTTGTCTACAGTATCACTAAAATTGTTATGTTTTTTAACGAAGAACAGAACAATATGTAATGTTCGGCTCTTTCTTGAAACTAGTTACGAACGGTATTTACGGTTGTGTTCGAATACACTAACACTAAAAAAATAGATATCGTTCTTGGGTGTGTGAGCCGAACGCTAAATAATGTTCTGTTTATTTTCGAACACGGTTGTAAGTATGGTCTAAAGGTTTTAGGTATATTATGTAGTATAATAGAATAATGATATAACAATATAATAGTAGGTATGCAATTAAAAATAAATTTTAGGGTCCAACAAATTCTTTTAAGCTGACTTAGTTTCGTAAAAAATATCTTTTTATGTGTAAGTATCCCTAAGTAAGTGTCTCAAAATGCAGCTATGTTTATTTGTGTATCATTTGACTTAAGAAATTGTGTCTATATGTAGAAAAGAAGTTAATGTTGATGATGATGATGATGTCAGTAAGTAACTAATGTTTATTGCACACTTGGATGGACTTTGTGTTTTAAGTTCTCTTGTGTTTTATTCATACATATTAGTTTTTTTTCTTTGCAAGTGGTTTTGAGTAAAAACATTAAAGTTTAAAATATGAACTGAGTTATTTAAAAAATGTAGGACTTAAATAAAAATTTAATTTAACATAAAATTTTTTTAAATAAATTATAGATTTTAGTTTAATTTGTATAAACCAAGTGACAAGACTGTAAAAGTAGTCTAGGGGCATTTCTACGCAAAACGACCATTCGCAGGAAAAACAAAATTTTCATATCTATATAAAAATGGTGTAAAAAATGTATAGTAATTCATAAAATGAGAACGGCTGGGCCGATTTCTGTAAAATTTTTTGTCAGTTGTTCGTTTTTTCGAGGAGAAGGTTTTTTGGAAAATCTAACCGGAAAAGTCGGAAAATTGGAAAAATCGAAAACCGTGAAATTATTCCTTAATGGCTTTCCAAATGAAAAAGTAGAAAGTTATCAGCAAAAATCCGATAGATGGCGTTATACGTTGAATTAGACTTTGCGCAATCTGACAGGTGTCATTTTGGCATTGTAATTTTCTACAGTAAATGTCTTATTTTTCTTGCTGCAATTTATACGAGTTTTGTGTATTGTTAAACTGATTCCGGTTTGTCGTAAATCACGCATTAAATCCATATACGCTAAAAGAATTACAATCGATTGAAATTCAGTGCAATATTTATCAAAAAAATCGAAAATAGATATTTTGTATGGAATCTTGTGTGGAATTATTCCTTAATGGCTTTTCAAATGAAAAAAATAGAAAGTTCTTAGCGTAAAGCACGGAAAATTGCGGAAAAATTTGAAAAAACTTAATTTTTAATTTCCATAATTTTAGAGTTTTTCTTTTCCCGGATTTTTTCATTTCCCGGGAAAGCGGGATTTATTTTTCAATTTCCCGGGATCCCGGGAATTCCCGCTCAATACAAATCGATACAAAATATTATTTAATTTAATTTACTTGAAAAAAATAACATTTCCTGAGATCAATTATTAAGTTTATAAAGACACCTTAAAATCTTCATGTATAAAAGTACATGTGGGAAAAATTTCAATTATTTTGTATTATTTTTGATAAAGTTGTAGCAAAATTTCTTTTTTGTTATTTTTTCAATGTGCAATAACATTTGGAATAATAAAAACATGCGATCTGTGACATTTAGAGCTTTTAGAAATAACAACTAAAAAAACTATAACCTCAGAGAACTGATGATTATATGGAATTCGGAGCAAATTTCCAAAAGCCACCTTTAAAGTATAACACTTAACAAATAGACTTAAGGTACGGTCACATATGGCAAACATTTGACAAAAAATATCAAATATTTGTTTGCCCTAATCTGACCACAAAATATTTTTGAGGGGCAAACAGAAAAACAGCTGATTTTGGGCAAACAAAATTATTTGCTAGCAAACAAAAATGCTCCTAATGTGACCATTTAATGTCAAATATTTTCCTCGTTTTTAGGCAAATAAATATTTGTTCTTACAAAAATTTTGTAAGACCAAACAGCGGCAAATAAAAAGCTTTAAAATAAAAATTATTGAATAAAATTGAAAAAATTAACAAAATTAAATAATTTTTTAATGACGAAAAAACTTATTTACATACATATGTAAAAAAATGTTCCTGTGTTCTGTTTTTAGCAAAGAGTTGCCGCGATAAGAAGGATTCAAGATGTTACAAAATACATATTTCTAAAGTAAATAGGTAATTTATTTAAAATGGGTATAACATAAGAGCCTATGTTACGAATTATGCATTGCAAGCATGGCGTATCTATATAAATAGATCAATTTTCGAGTGTGTACCAGTTTGGGGTCAGTGGGCAATCATGGACCCGCCAAAATATAATTATATAATGAATTTAAGATTTATATAAAACTTATTTGTGCCGAATAATTTACCGACATCGAAATCTTTATGAGATTTTTTCGCCTTGAAGTGATTGTAGCAAGTAACCTAGAATCAATTCTTGGCCTACCAAGACAAAATTTTGACACGACATACAAGCTATTATATAAATTATTGCCAAAACCAACATTTTTAAGATTATTATGACATTAAAAGATATTAACAGAAGTGGTATTTGTATAAGAGCTTTGGTAAAATATGGATAGATTACAATAATATTTGGTAAGGTGATAATAGATTGTCTATGGGCACAAGGACTCTTCTCCAGAAATAAGTTTGTAGGCTATTGATCGATCCTTTCCACCTCTTAAGACAATAAAAAAGTAAACACCAAATTTCATTAATATCAGGTGTGTTCTAGGTATCGACTCGTATTGAAAACGAAAAAGTTTTTGAATCCGCATAATTCAGAAATTGGTGTTCTGAAATTAAAGTTCAGTAAGATGTCGTCTAGACCTGACTAAACAACGTATTGCTTTTGCTGGCCCACATGAGTATAATCAACTACCAGTTGACTTACGAAATATACAGGTTCTTTCAACGTTTAAGAACCGCGTTAAAAGCTATTTACTTCAAAACGTAGAAACGCTTCTTATGTAAATTTCTTATGTAAAATTTTTTTTTTCTTTTTTTTAACTTCATTTCATTATTTCAAAAAATAAAATATATATGTATGTATATTATGTAAATAATCTTCTTATCATATCATGTAAAGTTGCCTACTATAGCCTCTTTTAAGCCTGTAAGGCGCTGAGGCGTTAACTTTAGCCAATTGTTACCTAATTTTTTTTATTGAATTAATAAAATATATATAAAAAAAAAAAAAAAAAAATCCGCTTTTTTTGTGTATTCGAAGTTCTTGTTCAAAAAAAAAAAAAAAAAAGATTTAATGATATTTTCTTTGATAGTGCCCAGTAAAATAGATGACTACGGTTTTTATATAGGGCTATCTTAATAATGGTGACGATTGCCGAAAAGATCAACAAAGATACGCGAAATTTGCAAAAAATTTGCAAAAATTGCGATCATTTTTAATATTTCAAACAAGTCATAAAATTGATTAAAAGTCCCTAAAACTATAAGGAATGGCAAAAATTCGATATAGCGGATATTTGCAAAAATTTGCCAATGGCAGCATGATAGCAAAGTTTAATATTCATTAAAAATCGTTAAAGCTGCAAACAATTGCATCTATCGCAAAAATTCACGAAAAATTGCAAACTTGGAAGCAAACCCAAAAATTTATTAAATGGCTAAATGGTTAAAAAACAATATGTCGGGAATAAACAAAAAAAAAAAAATTTACGAAAATAGCGAAAATTCGCAAAAAGTTTTAATATTTCAAACAAGCCATAACATTAATTAAAAGTCCCCATAAGGAATAGCAAAAATTCTGTAAAAATTGTTAAATCAGTGGAAATTTGCAAAAATTCGCAATGTTTGTGTGAAAATACATATTGTTTTCATTAAATTGAATGAAGAACATTTTAAATTAAAAACCAAAATTATGTCTGCTAAAAATGTTCTTACATAAAAGAATAAAAGTCGATTCGTTTCACTAACCCCTTACTACTCTACTTGAAAACGAATAAAAACATGTGGAGGTGAATTGCAGAACTCAAAAATGCTGAAGTAATCCACTTTTGAGTAAATTCGAAATCTAGAACACACCCGATAATCTCAAAAATTGCGACATGTACTTTCCGAATAAGGTTAACATGGACAGCTGGCCGGACGGAAAAACATTGTTACATCGATTAAGAAAAGGATGCTGACGAAAAATTAAAATTTTAGGCCCCTATTGCGGTTTACAACTCAACTCAGTTGAGTTGTAATTTCTTAATTTTTGTATTATGGTTTACAACTTTGCTATTTTGCGGTGAACAAAAACATAACAAAAATTACAACTGATCACAACCAGTTGGCCTTAGTGGCAAGTTCATTCAAGTTCTTCCAAGCAGTTTGGATTGAAATTCAGAACTTTTGGTTCAGTAGAGAAGAGTTATGGACCGAAAAGTGAAACAACCTCCAAAAAAAATCGATATTTCTGTTAAAAAAAACCAACATAATTGCTGGCGGAATGCACCTTTTATCGTTAAATTTTGCACTAACTCAATTTATATGCCTAGAAATCATATAACTAAATTTCGCGAAGATCGGTCTATAATTTACAATAGATCCACTGCCTAAAAACACTTTATTGCTTGCTTCTAAAACCGTATCGAATAATGCTTTAGTTTCATAATTTAGTTTAATTTAGTTGTATAAGAGATTGAAATTACTTCGCCAAATTGCCTTTATCCCTTTATTTGTTATCTTAATCCTCTATACTTTTAAAACTGCTGTTCTCGCTCTTCGGTACCACAAAACCATAAAAGTTTCAATATTTTGCATCAAAATGTTAATTTTTACTTTTAATAAAAAGGAATTTTATTGATTTAATTTTTTATTTTTGACAATTTGTTCAAATATTTATTTTTAGGCAAATATTTTTATATGTGAACACAGGGCAAACATGTTTTCCCATTTTTTATTTGAAGCTATTTAATATCCGTTTGAACAAACAAAAATGGGCAAATAAATGTGCGCAGTGTGACCAGAAAATAAAATTTTTACTTTTTTAAACAAATTTTTTAAAAATGCCGGCAAACAAAATTTGACAATTGTTTGCCATATGTGACCGTACCTTTATTACTACAAAATAAATTCATAGCCGACAGCATTTATATAAAACCAAAGAAGTTAAAATATTCAAACAAATTATTATAAAATATTTCTGTTAAAATAGGATTTTAGTTTTGAACTAGGATTTACAGAATCGGTTGAAAGCCTATTTCTAATTTTTATTAAGAAAATTTTAATGATAAAACGCGTTTCCTTTCTGCGAATGTTTGTCTTTATAGCCAAAGGAACATTATCAACCCAATTATGAATTCGCCAGAAGTTTTCTCCCTTCTCCCATTTTTCCTATGTAAATTCAATTGTAAAAATGGGAAAAAGAAAAAAACTCCCGGGGAATTTGTATTCATAATTGAGCTGTATATAATCTCTAGACACTTTCAGTTTTCTTTTCACTTCCTTCAAAACTTTGTAATTCTTTTTTTTTAAATTATTTTCTTTGAATTGAATAATTCTTTGTTAAAAAAATTATTTTCTTTGAATTTAATAAGCGTTATCTTTATTAATAACTTTTTTCGCCATTTCTTACAGAATCTTATCCGAAAAATCTTTTATGCAGATGCTTTGCCTATAAAATTATTAAATTTTTTGAAGAACATTATTTCGTTTTTTGTAATAAATCTGATTCTTTAAACAATTTTAATATTCTATACATTTTTACTCTTCTTCTTTTGAAATTTCAGAGCATTAAACATTTACCATTGCCTTACTTACCGGATATGAATTGGCATCTCTTTGGCGTTTTGCAAAAATGTCTTAAGTCAAAAACTGTAATTTTTCGTTATGTTAAATTGAAAAATATTAATTTTGTGTATTTTATAGACTTTTTGTTCCTAAGAGCAGATGATAACGATTAGAAGCAGTTGTGTTAAAGCCAATTAAAAACTCAAAATTTGTTTGTTTGACGGTTAAGATCTATTTCATGACACAACTTACTCACAATTATACATATCAACAGTAATGGTGCCACAAATAAATAAAAAAAATCCCGGAAATTTGCGCACAAATTTCCCGAGATTTTTTCCCGAAAAATGTGCGGGATCCCCGGAATCCCGTATGAAAAACACTAATTATAACTAATTATTTGCCGGGTCCGCTAGTTTTTAATAAAAGCGGTAAATTTATGTCAAGGAGAAAATGAAGATTATGAACATATAAAAACCAGTACATTTTTTATTTTTTTTTTTTATCAATTTTACAACACCTCTCATTCGTCGGTTATTTTGAATTTTTTTTAATCCCTTTCCGAGAATTATTAAAAACCGGTATCTCTGGATATATAAGTTATACTCTTGCTTACTTTTTGTTCAAGTTTCTAGTTTGAAGGCTTTATAATAAGAGTTTTATGGATTAATTTGTAAATTAAAATTTTCGATCACACTCATTACAATAAAAGTTGAAAAAGTTTAATAAAATTGTTACTTTACATAATAAATGCATGATTCTTTCCAACAATAACAAAGTAAGTGCAATTAATAATAAAATTATATTTTGTGCAGCAAACGGATGCTAAAAATAGAAAACGGTTGCAACAGAAGAAACTAAGATTAAATAAATATGAAATGCATTTTGCTTTAGAAAGAGAAAGGGGCAGGAAAAGAAGAGATGCTAAGAAGAATATGATGGATAAGAAATCACAGTGTTTGGGTTTCCTTAAAAATTATTATTAACGACCTCAAAACAAAAACTGATTTGAAAGTTGAGCACAGATTTTCGGATGGTCTTGCATCCTTATTCAAAAATCGCTACACTATTTTTAACATTTTTCATGCGCCGCCCGCTTCTTAATATGAAGTTGTGAAGATTGGTCAAAAAAATAACAAATATTAAAAAAATGCACAACCTTAAAAGAGCAGATGCAGCGTCTGCTTTAATTACTTTAAAAAATACTCGCCTGAAATATTTTGCTTTCTATGATAGCGAATAAATTTGTCATATTATTCTCGAATGAGTTTATTTTTACGTTTGTTACATTAATGAATTCAATAAAATGTGAGAAAAATTTTTCAAAAATCTAAAAACATTTTTTTTTCAAAAATTTTTGTATTTCCAATAACTAAAAAATTGCATTTAAGCCATCATTTTAAAATCTGCACTTAAAGAGAATTTATTACATTTTTTTTACATTTAAACATTTATAAAATCTTGGATTTTGAATTCTTTTTTAGCAAATTTTTTAGAATAAATAAAGGGTGTTTTTTATAGAGTGATTCAAGTTTAAATCATAATAAAATATAGTAATATATTTTTGATATCAATGAAACGGTCTTTATTGGATAGAAAATTTTTTGGCCATGTAGCCGCCACGGCTGGCGCAATCTGAAACACCAAGTTTCAACCACATTTCGCATTCTGACCATCATTGTTTTTGAAGACATATGGGCCAATGACTCCGCCAGCCCATAAAGCGCACCAAACAGTAATTTTCTGTGGATGTAATGTGGTTTCGACAACAGCTTGTGGATTCTCCTCACTCCAAATGCGACAATTCTGCTAATTTACGTACCCATTTAACCGGTAATGCGCTTTATCGGAAAATAAAATTTTGAATGGAAATTCAAAATCAATAACAATTTGTGCTTCAGCCCATTCGCCGAGTTATTTTGATTAAAAATTTCAACAATTTGCACGCGTTGCTCTGGTATAAGTCGATCCATAATGAAATGTCAAAGCAAACTAAATAAAAAGCAACTATCAGCTTTTAAATGGGTGGTCAAATAAAGCAGTGATGCCAACTGAAAGTTGTATCACTTCAAAAAAACACCCTTTACAAATATCAAAAATTTTCTTAGACATCCTTTTAAGGAATTTAAAAAAATTAACAATTAAACTAAAACAAATTTCAAAAATTTCTCCTTCATGTCGAAAATATCCCTTCAAGGTAAATTATGCACAGCAAGTTAAATAAAAAAACAACAAAAATTGTAAATAACCCTTTTTTATGTTTTTTTTTTTTATTGAGTTTTTACGTTTTTATTTCGTTTATAGCAAAATCTTTCCAGCTAAGAGGGATTTCTTTCATCTCTATGTCTATGAAAATTTCCTTAAGCCTCTTGAAAGTGTTGATATCTCTGTTTTTAATTTAAGGTAAAAACTTTTACATACTTTTAAACTTTGACATGTTTAACATACATATTCACACATTCAAACAAACACAAATTTTTTCATAAAGAACACAAACGTGTCCTTCATGTTTAATATGCATATTTACGTATATTGTACTCTCATGGGTTAGTTTAAGTTCTTCTGCTTGTCTTTTTACTCTCACACGAACATTTAGAAAAACTTTGGTTTTTATACAGTCATGTGTGTGTAAGTTTGTGATTTTCTTTACTTCACTTCAGGTGAGTGTTTAGTTTTCCTCTTACTTAAGTCAAGGTTTCTAGTGTCCTTAAGTGAATAGTTTTTTTTGTTGCCAATTTCTTAATTATTTCATGTCAGTTCTAGTGTTGACTTCATAAGAAGTTTGTAGAATAAAAAGTGTTGACATCACTTTTTTGTTTAAGAGTAAAATGGTAATTTAGAAAATTTTTTTGCTCATAATAATGTTGCAGTTGTATACACTGAAAGAATTTTCTTCACATATCCAATGGATTTTGACATTAATCCAATGACAAATTACATTAAAATTCAACCTATGTAACGTTTCATTGGATTAATGAAGAGTGTTACATTAGCCCCCCGTTAATGAAATGTTTCATAAAATCATCAAAAAGTAATTTCAATTTTTGGGAATACAAAGTTTTAATTTCAAAAGATTTTGTTATTCGTGCTTAATTCCCAATTTTTATTATTGATAAAAACACTTGAAATTTATTGTTGATGGGATAAGCTATTCCTATGCGCATTTCACTGGTTGCTTAGGCCAGATCATCAGGAAACTTCATCCATAAAGATTTTAGAAAAACTAAAGATATTAAACCAAATAAAACTATTAAGCGTATAAGACTTATAGCAACAGTTCTACTTGTAATAATATCAAAGTTTAAACAAAACACATCAACAATAAACAGTGGGTTTATCTCATCTTACATTCCCCACTACAATTAGTTGAAATTCTCTCAACATTAATTGTAGTTGTAAGTAGGTTAAGAAAAACAAAATAAAAAACAACAACAACTTTACAAAAGATGTTGTCAATTAAGTGTTTTTTAGGCCGTGCACTTGCCTGTTTATTATCAAAAAGTAATTTCAATTTTTGGGAATACAAAATTTTAATTTCAAAAGATTTTGTTATTCGTGCTTAATTCCCAGTTTTTATTATTGATAAAAACACTTGAAATTTATTGTTGATGGGATAAGCTATTCCTATGCGCATTTCACTGGTTGCTTAGGCCAGATCATCAGGAAACTTCATCCATAAAGATTTTAGAAAAACTAAAGATATTAAATGAAGTTTCCTGATGATCTGGCCTAAGCAACCAGTGAAATGCGCATAGGAATAGCTTATCCCATCAACAATAAATTTCAAGTGTTTTTATGAATAATAAAAACTGGGAATTAAGCACGAATAACAAAATCTTTTGAAGTTTCATAAAATCGATAAAAATTTTAATTTGTTTTATGACATAAATTCATTAAATTACTGATTAAACTTGGTCATTTTTATAACCATATATATATTTATGTTTACTTATTTCAGCCATTTCAATGTGCGTTTTGAGTTATTGTGAATTTAATTTCTTTTTCCTGTTTTAAATCATCAAGTTATATTAATTTGATTTCGTTTATATATTTCTGTTACATCATGTTATGTTCTACTTGTATAAGCTTACCTTTTAGTGAATTGTATTTAATTCATTTTCCAGCCCGGGACGAACTTCATCTTGCTTCTTTCCATTTTACTGGCTTGCACTACTACGTAAATTTTGTGTTTTTAAATTAACAATTAAAGAAAAAAGAATGTGAGAATTGTTTGGTTTAGTTTTTTCTTTCTCGTTGTATGTTTTTGAACCTATTACAAACATTTAGCTAAATCCAGCGTTTTGTTATCGTTATGATTTTTTTCATTGATGTTATGAAACATTGAAATTTACAAATTTTTTCATATATTTTCATGTCTATCGCTAAAAATAGAATTAAAAATAGGTTTTTTCAGCAGTTATAGGAACAAAATATTGTTTAGTTGTAAGTATTTTGAATTAAGAGAACTTTATCTTGTTTTCATTAATTTAGTGACATTTTTCATGAAAAATATGAAGTTACACTTGTTTTCATTAACTAAAAAATATTTGAATACATTAATTTTCATACATACATTTCAATCTTAAAAAACCTTTTGAAATAATGTATAATAATTAGTTGAATTATTCTTTTGAAAGAGATATTAAGTTGTCATTAATTTAATGAAAAAATTTACCGAATTACGAAACTCAATTTCGTTGTGGTAATGAAATAGCTTCATTATTTCTGTAAAATTTCATTCCCGTAATAAAATTTTTCGTTGGATTAAAGAAAACAATTTAATGAAATTGATTCATTAGATTTATGAAGCATAATTCTTTCAGTGTAGAGTAGCAGTTAAGGTGTTTAATGGATTTTTTATTCAAGGATAACATTTTAAAATTTTTCTTTCATTCTTTAAGTAATAAATAATATCCCTTTGTAAAATAAAATATTTGATATACTCTAACTGAACAATAGTTTCTGGGTAACATCAAAAAAAAAAAAATTATGGTATATACACGGAATGAATTATTAACTAAATATGGCTTGAACCAAGAAAATTTTGTATGATTCTCGTCCCAAGCCATACATTTTTTATTCTAAATATATGAGTGGCTTGGTTTAAGCAAAATGTTGCTTTATTTAAGAAAATTTAACTTAATACGAACAAAATTAGTTAAAATCAAGAAATTATTTTTAGATTTTGGATTTTCTTGTTTAAAGAAACGAAATTTATTACTTTAGGAAATAAACTTCTTTCCGTATACCTAACGAAAAATATGAATTATTTTTTATATTTTAAATCCGGCTTAAGTTCATAAATTTTAATTTACATTAAATTATTTTAATAAAGCAAGGAATTTAACAATATGAAATGAATTGAAATTTATTGATAATTTTTCCTGACCGAACCGGGGCTTGAACTCGGATCGAATTTACATGCTTCGAATTCTTTGCAGTTTTATCCTTTCCACCACTGCGACGGCTGGACGTCTATAGTCAAACATCAATATTTAAACTAAAAAATTAAAAAAAATATAGCATTTTTTTTTTTAATTTTCTTTACATGTTTCTCCTTCACTTCTGTTTCTTTGTACTTTTGTGCAGAATTTTTCTTGAAATACCAAGTACTTTTGTTTTTATGTTTTTTTTTTGTATTTTTTCTGTTGAACTTTTTGTACAACTTGAATGAGAAATGTAAACATATATATAGCTCGTGCCATATGCAACATCTTAAAGTTAAAGTTTGTGAAATTAACAAAAACAAGTTCAACTGAAATTACACATGCACGAAACCAAATCAACTCAGGAAAAAACACATTTTAGTTCAACGGAATAATTTGTTTTTATACCCTTCACCGAAGGTTAAAGGATATATATGTATATAAGTTTGCCATTCCGTTTGTAATTTTTACACTATTGATCTTAGACCCTTTGAAATATATGCATAAGGACCAAGACTTATGAAGAGCGAAGTTGATTTAACGATGTCCGTCTGTCCGTTGAAACGGGGTTTCCGAAGACGCTGGATATGATGGAGACTTGGTAGTAGAGTCTCTACGCGGGAAAGAATTCCTGGGAATCCCGGGACATTTTCTTAAAATTAATCCCGGGAATTTTTTTCGGAAATTTTCGGGAATTTCATATATATATATATATTCTTCTATATTTTGACTAAAATTACTAAAAACTACCTACAAATCGAACTATTTTTCCTACGCCAATAAATCAACGGTCTTTTTAATTGCTGATGAAATTTCTAAAAAGCTTCTTGAAGTAGAAAATGAAAATGTACAGGATACCCCAACACCAGAACCGTCTACAAATTCTAAAAAAATTAATGTAAAGAAAATACAAAAGCCTTAAGAAACCTTAAAAAAAAGAATTTGACGTCTATGATTTCACGGGTACCAACCCAACAAATTTATAATCTTTGTATGATGCGCTTCTTAATATCAAACCAACGTCTGTAGAGAGCGAAAGCACGTTTTCGGTAGCAGGCAGTGTACATATCAACAAGGATTAGAAATAGAATATCTGATGAGCTTTTAAATGCTTTAATAATACTATTTGTTGTTTTTGTTTGGCTGCAGGTCCACGTAAATTAATAAAATAAAAAATAAAAATTCGTGATATTTTCGTTTTTTTATATTTTTATTATTATTTTCCCAATATTTCGGTTAACATCGCTAACCATCTTCAGGGGGTCTGGATAAATTAATACAATAATAATTATTATTAACATTAAACAAAAAACAAAACATAATATTACAAAGATAATTACATGTAAACAATTAAAAAAATATAATAAACACAAAACTTCACAATAACACTTGTGCCACTTCTTATTAGATTTTTTTAACTAAATCTAGTTTATCGATCGTCTGTTTTTATTAATTAATTGTCTGTATATGTGTGCACAATTTCCCAGCGGGAAAAAGAAGGAGTAGGAAGGCCTTCTAGAAGGCCTCTGTACCCCTTCTTTTGGATGTACAAGGCCTTCTTGCTCCATTCCATACTCATATCTTTTTTACACACGTTGTCATTGCGGAGAAGGCCTTCCGCTCTCGCTTCTTCAGCAGGTACATAAGAAGGGTAACGAGACCAAAAAAATTCATTTTGCTTTTGCTTGTGCAAAAAAACAATACAAAAAATGTTACTCCCTTCTCATAGAAGCGAGTGTGGAAGGTGTATCTTATCTTTTATACGAAAGAGCCGAGGCCTTCTATGAGGCCTTCTTTAGCAGTTAGATAAGAATAGTAATTGAATCGAAAAATCTTTTAAGCAGGCCTTTAAAAAGGCCTGAAGTAAGAAGGTCTTCTGAGTTTTCCCGCTGGGTTTCTGTGTCTTGTCGGTAATTGAGACGAAGCTGTGGATTAACATCAATAATGTGTAGCATCTCTAATGTAAATCTCTTCGAATAATTTCTCTCTTCATGTAATATTTTTACTCCTTCAAAATATGGTTTGTGATTTTTCAACGTACAGTGGGCTGCTAGTGCAGTTTTTTGTTAAATATGTTTGTCAATAGTTTTAAGGTCAGATTTATGCGAAGATATTCTTGTCTTAAGTTTCGTTTTTGTCGTCCCAACGTATACTTTATCGCATATATTGAGCCCGTGACCACTACAGGGAATTTTATATACCACATTTGACTTGTCTTCCTTTTTAATTTTTGATTTTGTTTTGCTAAATAACTGATTTCAGTATTGTCCGTTCTAAATGCTAGTTCAAATTTTTCTTTGTCATAAATATCTGAGTTTTTCCATCTTTCCGAGAGTCCAGAAACATATGATATGCTTTTATATCTTTTTGGTTCTCTTATCACCTGTTGCCTGCGGTTCTTTGCACGTTTTATAAGATTTTTAATTGTCCTTATTGGGAAGTCATTCATGGTTAAAATATTGGTTATTTTTGTTATATTGTTTTTATGGAATTCCGTGTCACTTATTTTAAGAACTCGTCGTATAAAATTCGATGCTGTATTTATAATAATTCTTCTAGGATGCTAAGAATAAAAATTTATTAATCGCTGTTGGTTTTTGATACCAATTAACTTTTAAATTGTTTCCTTTTCTAATAGCAATTGCGTCTAAGTATGGCAGTTGGTTGTTATTTTCTTTTTCCATGGTAAAATGTATTTGTCCGTTAAATGAATTTAGTTTTTCGATGGTGTCATTAATTCTGTCCTTTTTTACTATTGCGAATAAATCATCCACATACTTCATAATTATCCTCGGGTTTTCGTCCATTTTAGCCAATGATATGTCAATAAGCTGTTCCATAATTATATCAGCTATAACTGGTGAGGCTGGAGAGCCCATCGGCATTTCTTTTCTCTGTTCATAGATTTTGTCATTATACACTAAATATCTACTCTCTTTGATACAGAACCTCAAAATGTCTAAAAACAAATCCATAGGTATATTTATATGTGCCTCTAAAAATTTCCATTTTTCTTCAATTGTCCTTAGTGCTAAATTAATCGGAATGCTTGGGAATAATGAAACCACGTCAAACTTTTGTCTTGAACTCATTTAATGTAATAAGATTTTTTTGTTTCGTTTCCCGGGAATAGAAAAAGTCCGGGAAATTAGAAACCCTACTTGGTAGTTATCTATTTATGTCAAATATATTCCGGAATTGCTTTCTATTGAAATTCAGCCTGGTTGGTACACAAATGGCTAAGATATGAGCAAAAAACTACGGCTGCCTCTAATTTTAAGCAAAATCCCTTGTTGTTGTTGTAGTTTTATTTTTATGTATATCTGGAGAGCGGCAGGCGCCAAAGTTTCCACTTTTTATAAAAGCATAACATCCGACAAAATGTGAGCGGGATTCGAAAAGTGGGCGTGGCACTCCCCATAGAAAGACATTATAGATTTCGGTACAACTGGAGAACTGCAATAGCTAAAGTTTCCAAATAAGGTTCAAGCATCTTGATTATCAATACACAACATTTTACAAAATTTGGGCGAGATTGGACAAGTACGCGTGGCACAGAGTTGAATTGTTTATAGTTAGAAAGGTTTTTTTATTTTTCACCACGGTGAAGAGTATTTAAATTTATTAAAAATTTATTAAAGTCAAATAAGCAATAATTAGTATTGTGGTTATTTTTGTTGAACTGTTTATGGTTAATCCAAATATTGATTTTTTAAATTAGGCTAAAGTTCATTCAATTTAATTTTCATTAAATTATTTTTTTTAAGAATGAATGTTTAAAACATGATATTAATTAAAGTTTATTAATAATTTTTCATTCTTGACGGCCGCGGGGCTCGAACCCACGCTTTTTCGGACAGCTTACCCTTTACAAGTTTTCTTTAAAATTAAAAAATAAATTATTCAATAACAAAATTTTCTTTAATGGACAAAAAATAAAGTACAAGAAATAAAGAATACAAATTCGTTAAAAGCATGATAAAACACATTTTAGTTGAAAGGACAATTAATCTTTCTCTAAAAAAAAAATAATTTTATTCAAGGCAATAAAATTAAGATAAAGCATCTTCCAATAGGGACTTCCAAATAACAAGAACAATGTGGCCAAGTTGCAGTGACTCGGTACCCAGCACAGCCTCACCGCATACTTCCCTAAAATGTATTTGTCAATTATAAACAGTGTGTGCTGGTAAATTTAATCACCGGTCGGCGAAAAATGGGTTTAAAGCTTCAATTGTTGCTGGTTAAGCAGCACAAAAATAAGTTACGATGATCATCATCGAATAATGCCACCAGCGTGTAAACTGCACCAAACGGTGCATTTTTCCTAACAGATTAGAGTCTGTTGTGGGTTAGTCGCACTACATATGCGGCAATCTTGGTTTTCAACAAACACGTTAATATTGACAAATATGTGCACCATAAAAAAATCTTGTAGTTGCCTCTTAGTTTGCGCGAATCGATCACTGATTATAAAAGTAAATTTGTATTATTTGGAAGTGTTTTAATAATATAAAACGGTCATTTTATATAAGTTGTAATTTGATTTAAATCGGGTAATTTTTCTCGCCGCAATTGTAACTCTCAATTTTGCTGGTGGTAAAACTGGAGTGCACGTATACGTGTGAAAGGCCCTACCATGCGAATATTTTGAAAGTCGAATAATATCGCATTTCGCTAATTGTCACTTGTCATTGGGTTCTCACAGGCTTCTTTATAATAGGGATTAGTCTTATAAGCCAAGAACCATGCATCCCTCTGTTTAGACTCGAAACACTTCTGACTTCACAGATTTTGGCTCTTAAGTTTAGTGAAGGCGCTATGGGAAATGCTCTAAAAATTACACTTTAGTTCGATGCAAAGAATGTGATGTTGTGAACATATTATCCAACTTTAATATTAATTTTAAAAAAATTCCAAATAAATCGTTACTAAACTTATTTATGCACCACAATATATTACTCCATTCTTGGTGGAGTATGAATATTAAAGACTTAACACAGCGAAGTTTGCATTTTAGATTACTCATTTCTTTCAATATTTTTCTTTTAACCTTTTTTTACTAAAAACTAATTACTTTTTTAACATACATTTCCAAAAAGTAACCTCAAGTGTTTGTATAAAATCAGTGTAATTCTTTCCACACTTAAGATACAATTCAACTATTTCAATTTGGATTTATTTCTCTACATTTCGTTTTAGAAATTTCTCTATTTTGCTCTAGTGCAGCGGAAATGAATGAAAATTTCGAATTCAAAAATAAAATATGCTACCAAACTATAAAGCTAACGAGTTAATTTTTTTCTTTTAAATTTTTTTCGTTGATTTTTCGTTTATACTGTAGCAAAAAAAGATTTCAATCAAACTGATGGAGTTGGAATAAAAACTATACAGACAGACATGTGTCTATGGAAACTGAAATAACTAGAACTAGGTTATAAAGCTTAGTAGATTTTTTTTTTTTAAAGAAAGAGTGTGCGAGAATGAATAAACGAAGAATAGCAAGAGAAACAAAAAATCTTGTATTTCATTTTCACAGACGAATAACAGGCATACACGGTGAAGTTTGGGTATTTGTTGTGCTATTAGGTTGTTCTTATATTGATGCATGTGAACATGTCGATGCATGTTGGGATAGATTCAAGTGGCTGTTGTAACAAACAAATTTTTTCTTGAACATGAACAAATAAAAATCTCGAGTTTGCATTTTTTGACGAACTATTGCAATGAAAGAATTTAAGGATAATTTAATAAAATGTTCGGAGTTTAAGAAAGTTGATGGGAAATTCAAATATTTTTTATTGATATAAGTGTGAATTTAAATATTGTGTATGTATTTAAAATTGGCAACTTTTTAACAACAAATCAGCAAAAGTCCTTTCAAATTTAAAATTTTCACAGAAAAACTATTTTATTTGAAATGATCGTTAAAATTAAATTTTTGTTTTCAAATATATTAAAGTCGCGCATCACATGGCTGGGCTTCGGTGTACGCTATTTGAGACTTACAGGTGATTTAAAGCGTAATCCATTTCGAGGTTCCCTAATTTTTTAAAGAAAAAAACACAGAAAATTCAAATTTAATGGGGAATGTTTATTATCATTTAAAAGAACATTCTTTGGCATTTTTTTTTTGAAGATTATGTCTATCAAATGTTGGCCGTTGCTACGTCGCAGATGGTCCATCCGTCGAGTCCAATTTTCGATGACTCGTTCGAGCATTTCGTCTGGTAACTGGCGAATAACACGCGTGATGTTTTCCTCCAAGGTCTGAATCGAAGCGGATTTGTCCGCATAAACTTTAGACTTTACATATCCCCACAGGAAAAAGTCTCACGGTGTGATATCACACGATCTTGATGGCCAATCGACCGGCCCAAAACGTGAAATTATGTGCTCACCGAAGTGTTCTCTCAATAAATCTATTGATTGATGCGATGTGCCGAGATCACGAGCTTCAATTTCAGGCAACAAATAGTTGGTTATCATGACATGATAACGGTCGCAATTGACGGTTACGTTCGCACCGGCATCATTTTTAAAGAAATATGGACCGATGATTCCACTGGCCCACAAACCACACCAAATTCTTGTTTTTTCTGGATGAAGTGGCAGTTCTTGAATCTCTTCAGGTGGCTCTTCGTCCTAAATGCGGTAATTTTGTTTGTTTATATACCAATTTAGCCAGCAATGGGCCTCATCGCTGAACAAAATTTGCCTCCTCACAGAACGTGAATTTTCGTAATAAAGTTGAACGATTTGTAAACATTGTTCAGGCGTAAGTCTTTCCATTATGAAATGTAAATAAATATTAATTAAGCCACGCCAACTTTTCATTTCGTCATGCCGAAGAATATAAAAAAAAAAATTATATATGTACTAAGCCCGTTTCCTCTTTTGCCAAAGTTGATGTTTGAAATTCGTTTTATAATCTTAAAATCGTTTTTTAGAACATAAAAAAATTAAATAAAAAAAATGAAAAAAAATTCTTTTTGGGATTCGAACTGGCAATATCATTAGTCTCAGGAGAGAACTTAACAACTCGGCTACGAATGCTTTTACTGAAGCAGCGTTAAATTAAAATATATTGAGTCTATGAGTTTGTTTCTTTATTTGAGCGGCATTACAAATAAAATCCACCACTTGTAGTGAAGGGTATAAAAAAACAACAAAAAAAAAAAAAAAAAAAAAAAAACACATTACCAACACTGTATTACCATAGCCACTGTTTGACCGTAGAAACCAAATTGGTTTGTATGGTATGTTTATGTCGTTTTGGTAATACAGTTTTGGTATGGTAATGTCACGTCTAATTAGGCCTTTAAAGAAATACATTTAAGGCAGTCTTGGTTTTTTACTCATATCTCAGCCATTTGTGGACCGATCTTGCTGAATTTCAATAGCAAACAGTTCCGGACCATATGTGACATAAATGTGTAATAATCAGGCTCCCATCATATATGGGGTCTTCGGAAAATCCATTTCAACGAACAAACGGACATCGTGAAATCAACTTCGCTCCTCATAAGGACCCAGAATATATATACTTTATAGGGTCTTACATCAATATTATAGAAATTACAAACGAAATGACAAACTTATATATACCCTGTTCACCACCTATGGTGAAGGGTATAATAACATGACAGCATGACACGACTCACACGTGATCTGTCAAAAAAGGCTATTGAAAAAAGTATCTCTACTTGAATCACCCTTGATGAGGCTAAGATTCTTAAAAGAGTTCTTTCTTTGTGCCAAACATTATTTATGTCTACATCGTTATAAGATTTTTTTCGTCTAAAAAGTGTCGAAACATCGTTATGTTTTTCTGTGTTGTACAGTGTAATTTAAGAAATTTAAAGTTATTTGATAAATAATTTTTTAGCAAATCGAGTTAAAATTTATCCACTTTAAATTCAGCTTATTGGTTCTCCATTAGTTATCCATTAGTTCACCATTTATTTATCCATTCACTCTTTGCTGTTTTCTCTAAAAAAAATCGTTTGATGTCTCCAAAGACTGATTCAACCCAATCATTTCTTCAACAAATCCAACTCATTACATTTTGGTGCTTTTACATTGATTTTTTTTCTTTCCCTCTTTTTCCTTTGTAAATGTCAAAGAACTCGCCCGTTGAGAATACCAATTGAAAATAAACCAAATTCAGCTGCTTTTACACAATCGAAGTAAGAGAACTACAATTCTAATTAATTGACTTTTTTCCACTTTTTCTTTATAATTTGTTTTTGTTTGCATGTCAAGTTTTGTGTGAAAGAAAATAAATCGTTGTTAAAGTTTTTAACGAAATGTCAAAGTGATTGCAAATGTAGAGTTTTAGTGGCACTAATTAAACGCTGCACTATTAGTTTAATGACCTTTATTTATTTATAAATATTTTTCTCATCCACTTAATATTATGCCTGAAATTTTTTTGAAAAACACCTGCAGAAATAGCCTTAACATGCAGGAAAACGAGTTTCCCAAAATTTAACCGAAAAAAATCCTTGCCTTTCTAGAGTTAAATTCGTTAGTTTGGTAAATTCAAAAGACAAGACTAAACTTTTTCGTATTATAAAAGAAACTTGTGTAAAAAAAAAATGAGCTTAGCTTTGAAGGTATATTTTGCCAATTGTAGCATGAATTATTTTCAGTGTAGAAAGAAAATCCTAAAATAAAAAAAATACCTAAAGCTGGAGGTTCTCAGCAGAATGGATTATTTTTTATCAATTAAGTTTTTCGTCAAACCTAATTCATACCAGCATTTATTTTAAGTTTTTCTTACAAAAATCTTAAATGAAATTTTAGTCGTATTCGGGATTGTAAGAAAAGATAAACTCTCGGTTTATTGTTGTTGTTTTTGTTTAAGGTTGGATATTGTTAAAAGAAAAACTAGAGTGTTTATAATTCTTATTCGCTTAAATGTTTTACTTGTATAATATCTTTAGTTTTTTAAAAATCTGGCCTGAGCAACAAGTGAATGCTTATCCCACCAACTCAGTGTTGCCACTTTGTTGGTGGTAATTACCTGAATTTGGTATAATTTTTACCGTCGTGGGTAGAGCGTGGGTATTTTCTCTTAGGTGTGAATTAGGTGTTATTTAGATTCTTACTTCAGATACCCAAATAAAATCAAGATTCGATTTCAGTGATGACATTTATTTCTTTTTAAGAAAAATCTTTAATGATTAAATATATATTTTCAAAAGTTAGTTATGAATGTCGCAAGTTGGATTCTTAGATTTGGATAAAGATGACTATCATAGTTATTAAGAACCTGAAGTTTATTAAAGAAAGTTAATTAAACTGAAAACTAGCATGGGGGAAGATATGTTTTCCATATTCCAAAATTTAATTAATTTTATTTTTATCTGGCAACTTTCAAATGCTTTAGTTTGAAGAATATTTAACTCCCTTAGTGGTAGAACTGAATTACGAAAGGGACTGTTGTATAAAATATCGCAGGCATTTTGATTACTAAATTAGGTATAAAGGGTATTTTTTAAAACCATGAAACTTAAAATGGTAGACAACACAAAAAAAAATTAATTTTAATCGCAGATTAATACACGGCATTACCATTTGCAAATGATTTAAAACAAATAGGCACCGAGGCCTGTCCTGGACGAAACGCATTGCAGACGTCCAATTTTGTTCCACTTTTTCGAGCATGTCACCAATAAAATAAGTAATGTTGATCTCCAAGACGTCAATTGTTGCTGGTTTATCAGCATAAACCACTACGGAAAACAAACAACAGGTGTCACATCGCACGGCCTTGAAGTCTAATTGACAATTTATTTTCTCTTAATAAATACATCGTCTTTAATTGTGAAAAAATAAGCTGCGTCATTTTAATCATGAAGTCGCCTATAAGTTTTGAAAATGGATGGCTAATTTTCAAAGTAAATTTGGATAATTTGATGGATTTGTTCAAGGATGAATCTATTCATGATGATGTGCCTGAACAAAAAGTGAAAGCAGTATGACGTTTGATAGCTTACCTTTCGTAAGCTCTGTCGGGCTTTAAAACACCCACTATAAAGGAATGGCAATGAGCATTTTGAACCTTCTCTAGATATATGCAACCAAATGTGGAAGTTAAACTCATTATTTTAGGAGTTTTATTTTAATTTATATTAATTGTTTTTTAGTCCTTAAAATTATTTTTGTTAATTTATTTTCAATTTCAATAAGAATCTTAACAGTTTGACTAATATTGATCTTCTTTCAAGGAGTTTGTTGTGTTTTTGCTTCTTTGAAAATGTCTTGATAATAAAATTTCGTTTTTTTATCAGGTGTAATTTCATTTAAATCGGGTAATTTTGCTTCATCTCAAGTGTAATTTTAAATTTTGCTGGTGGTAACACTGCACCAACAATAAATTTAAGTTTATCAATAGTACGAACTGGGAATTTAGCACATTTAAACGAAACCTGTAGCCCGTTTCTGTATATCTCACATCGTAAAACTCTTCGCATGAAACGTGTGAATTGCAACAAAAATAGTGTGAAATGAAACAAAAAATGGTTTTTCTCACACAAGTGTTTCTGTATCTTTTTTTTGCGAGAATTATCTATCATTTAAATAATTTTCCAGCAATTATTGGAAGGATGCGAGAAAAAGTGTTTCTATAACAATATTTTGCGAAAAGTTTATTTCAAGAACTGTCAAAATAAGTCACATTTGAAATTGGTGGCGAGAAAAACAAAATGTAGATATTTTGAATTTAAAATATGTTTATATGTATACTATTTTTTTTAAATAAATAAATAAATAGAAGGAATATAAATGATAAATGCATAACACAGTGTTACAAAATTGAATGAAATAGAAAAACCTGGGACCGGATATTATTTTTCTTCTTGGGCTTGTCGAGTAAAACAAGATTCCAATAGTGAAATATGCCGGACACCTCCAAAATCCGGATTTACGGTTAAAAAACCGGTTCGTGTACCTTTGCGCACTTATAAGCCTGTAATTTTGTTGATAATGATCCGATTTTTAATTTCTTACTAGATTTGGAAAGCAGAAACTGAGATCTTTCGAATGATATATAATCTATCTAAGAAAACTTGAGAAATTTTGGTGTTATTGTCGAGCAAACACAAATTTTGTAGATTTTTCAAAAATGTTTCAACTTTGGTGACGTTTTTATACATTATTTTATTAAGAAACTACAATGCTATTGAATTTATTCAAAAAGTACGTTTATTTACGATTACAACGCATATTTTGGTTTAAAAATAGATACGTAATTGACTGAGTTATTTAACTTTTCATGAAAATAAACTTTTAAACATTTTATACAAATTTTATTTTTGGTTATTTAACTCAAAAGTGTTTGCATGACCGTTTTTTTTTACACCAGCATCATCAGTTTCTCGTTTAAGTGACCAGCAATATTCTGAAATCATTTTTATCTTATTTTTTCCATCAAAGCGTTTTTCAATAGTTGCCATTTCCTTGTGAAAATGTTCGCCTTGTTCATCACTGAACTGGCCCAGGTTATCTGGGAAAAAGTCCAAATGCGAATGCAGAAAATGAATTTTTATGGACATGTTGCAGCCCATTTCACCATACGCACTTAAAAACTCATTGACAACTGTGACATAGTCGTTGCTTCTGTGATTTCCAAGGAAATTATCGCATAGCGCAACAAAACTATTCCATGCACGTCTTTCAACGGAACTTAGCTTTTTAATGAAATCTGCATCTCTCACAATTTTCCGAATTTGAGGTCCAATAAAAATACCTAAAAGTTATCAAAACAGATAAAAACGATGAAAAACGTACTAGATATGTAAACAAATTAATTAATACCTCCTTTTATTTTGGCTTCACTTAGTTTTGGGAACACCGCTTTGAGATGACAAAAAGCGTCGCCGTTTACATCTAATTTTTTTACAAATTGTTTCATGTATCCCAGTTTAAGATGCAGTGCTGGCAGAATAACGTCCTCAGCTTTAACTAATTGGTCATTTAAAATGTTTTTGCTGCCTTTTCTATGTGACTCGCGGGATGGCCATACTTTGCGATCATAACGATTCGGTGCACGACTATCCTATTCACAAAGATAGCACGGATACTTTGTGTAACCACCTTGCATACCAAACAGAATTGTCAAAACCTTTAAGCCAGCGACGACTTTCCATTTATGGCGAACATTTTCACCAGGAAATGGCAACTATTGAAAAACGCTTTGATGGAAAAAATAAGATAAAAATGATTTCAGAATATTGCTGGTCACTTAAACGAGAAACTGATGATGCTGGTTTAAAAAAAAAACGGTCATGCAAACACTTTTGAGTTAAATAACCAAAAATAAAATTTGTATAAAATGTTTAAAAGTTTATTTTCATGAAAAGTTAAATAACTCAGTCAATTACGTATCTATTTTTAAACCCAAATATGCGTTGTAATCGTAAATAAACGTACTTTTTGAATAAATTCAATAGTATTGTAGTTTCTTAATAAAATAATGTATAAAAACGTCACCAAAGTTGAAACATTTTTGAAAAATCTACAAAATTTGTGTTTGCTCGACAATAACACCCAAATTTCTCAAGTTTTCTTAGATAGGTTATATATCATTCGAAAGATCTCAGTTTCTGCTTTCCAAATCTAGTAAGAAATTAAAAATCGGATCATTATCAACAAAATTACAGGCTTATAAGTGCGCAAAGGTACACAAACCGGTTTTTTAACCGTAAATCCGGATTTTGGAGGTGTCCGGCATATTTCACTATTGGAATCTTGTTTTACTCGACAAGCCCAAGAAGAAAAATAATATCCGGTCCCAGGTTTTCTGGACTGTCGCACCGTGTAATTTATATGATGAAAATAAACAAAAAACAATTGTTATATTTTGTTAGTTTAAATTTTTGTTAGCCTTTTCTTGTTTTGGTTTTAATCAGTGCTGCCAGATAAATTCATCATAAATTCGTCAATTTCCTGAGAAAAAATAAAAAAGATCGTCTTTTTTGTTTTAAAAATCGTGCAATTTAAAATCAATTTTAAACAAATTTGTTTCGACTTTTATTAAAAATAATCAAACAAAAACATAGTTAAAGTTCATGGGTATTTAATAATTATTATTTAATAATTGAGATATAAATCTTTAATTTACCTATTCCTATAATCTTTTTCTTTTTTACCTGAAATATACTTAGTAGAATACCTTGTAGTTAAAATTAAAAAAATCGGTTCATAAATAAACGGGTTAAAGACCCAGTAAAATCTTCGCCTACAAAATAATATGTTAAGTAATCAGAAACACATTGTAGTTCTTTGTTTGGGTTGCACAAGAACTTCTAAACAAAACCTCAGATTGGGTTGCAGAACTGCAGGGCACTATTGGATTTGTGATTATCGTTAACTGAGGAGTTGTAATTATAATCACTCAAATAAATGATTATAATTGTAGAGTTAGAGAAAAGAAATTAATGAGTATTAGTCTCTTTTCGAATTTTGCAAATCTAATTTAATTTGCTAATTGGGCTAAAGGTATTGTATTTACCTGTTGTTTGGGTGGATCACTATACACTTGTTAAATCTCACTTGGGGGTTTTTGCTCAGAGCACGATTTCCAACTTCTTGGCAAGATTTGTAGCTTTAAGATAGTTTAAGCTCAGGTAGGTGTGGTAAATGAGGGTTTAAATAAGTAGAGGTGAGTAGCTTTAATTTTATTATTACAATTCGATCTTTATTATTTAATTTTTAAGTTTAAGGCAATTAAGGAACAAATTTTTTATTTAATTTTTAAGTTTAAGGCAATTAAGGAACAAAATCAGAAAACCAACTTATTTTCGCTGTTGCTAAGGGAAAAGTGACCGATACATAAATTTATTTTCTACCATTAACCTGTCTTCGGCTAGCAGATAGCCGAAGAGGTTTTTAAATAATTCCGTTAGTGCTAAAACCTAATAAATTCAGTTACATTAGTATAAGACAGATTTTATACCAATAGCTTTTAAACTATAGCACAACTTAAATTCATTTAGGCTTTACAACTTCTGCTTTATCGTTACAATTCAAATTCACAAATTCACATATTTTATCTTAAAGATTTTAAATACATTTGTTTCATATTTAATTCACTTAATTTTTAGATTTTTAAATTCATTTTCCATTTATTAAATTAGAGATTTTTAAATTAATTTTTCATTTAATTAAGTGTTCAAACGTAGTTTGAACACACATAAAAGCACTACATACAATTCTACTGAAAAACTAATGAATTTTACAAGGGTTGTGACAAAAAGAACAAATTCAAAAGTAAGTAATTTTTTTTTCTTAATACATCCAGAAAAAAGTAGTTATCGAAGTTCTTATGGAAGAAAGCTACTTAATAACAAGTGAAAGAAGCTATCCATTTTGAAAAAGTTTTTACTGGGAGACAAACAAATTTCTTTCTTGCCGGAATAATGGTTTTGGCACAAAAGTGTACATATAAGATAAGAATATCAAATATCAATCATATTTTGTATATGTATATAAGAAGTATTAAATGTTCAAAATAAGCCAAGTCGGTCCATTACTTTCCTTCGAAATTTTGCTTTTGCCTTTTTTTTGCTTTTTTTTTAGGGAAGAAACAAACAATTTCGAGGACAACTTTCACAAAAATTTAAGCAGCCTTGTTTCTAAAGATATCTTTTTTTCTAATAAACAAACATATAAAAATATTTACATTTATCTTATTTCGAAGACTAAGGGGCTTATAGTGTAAAACGCAACGCCAACAATTTCATTAAAAGCAAAAATAAAATCAAAAATATTTTATAAATTTGTTGTTGCTTTCTACAGACATTCATATTATTTTTTTTTTCAATTTTCAACGCCACAAAATAGAAGTGTTTGAAATTTTAAAAATTCAAGATGAATTTCTATAGAAAGTAACAACAAAATTATAAAATATTTTTGATTTTGTTTTTGCTTTAGTCACTTTTTTAGAAAAAATCATCAAAACGTCACTTTGTTAATATCGGAACAAAAAATCGTCAAGATGACGATAACTCGTCAAATCTGGCAGCCCTGTTTTTATTATATTTATTTCTTTTGTTGACGTTTCGCTTTTATTTGACACGTAATTACTGGAAATATTCCAGTATAAACAGAATTTGTTGTGTCTGTTTTCGCATTCAAATACAGAAACACTTTTATCTCATAAATCGAGAAACGATGGAATTTTTTGTTTCACACTTCATGTAAGAAATTTTACGATGCGAGAAATACAGAAACGAGCTACTGGTTAATGAATTTTTGACTTCCTAGAAAAATTTGTTAATGAAATTTATTTTTATCAAAAATGCCTAAAAAATTGCTTAATTTACTTACAAAATTTTTCTTACTGATATCCAGCTGAGTACGTGATTGGTCAAACTTCATTATTACAATTAAACTCCTCCCAGGTGTATGAAGGGAAACATTTAAAGGATATTCTAGAACTTGAAATTACATCCTCTGCGCAAAGCAGGTGCAGCAAATACCCGGAATTCAGCAGAGTGTAAAATTGACAGATCTCTTGAGATAGCGGTTGACCAAAGTATCTCTGATACAACGGGAGTCAGCAGCTCCTGGAACTTCGGCCCCTTCTGCCTACTAGATTAGGACCCTTCGGTGATCATGTATTTTGGACCCGAAGTCGCAAGAGGGAGATCTTGCAATACCTGTTTTAAGCCCGGATTTTTCAACACTTATGGAAAGTTCAACCTGCTGACCGATCTTTCTAGGCGCTCTTGCTATTCAACAAATGCTGCTAGCATATTCCAAAATCAGTGGAGGTAAGATAGCTCCGCTCCTAAACAAGGGGCGAGTGTTTACTTCTGCCGAGTTACACACTAAAATTTGCTAAATGTGCTGGTTGTGCTCCCACACAAGGGCGCTTGGTAAACGCATTGTTTGACATCTAGTAATTTAGAACACCACGAGATTAGGCTAATACGGCAGAGACTCATGTAAATCTTTTCTACTCATAACAATTAAACTAACACTCAAAATTTTACTGAAAAAGCTTGTAAATTAAAATAGTATTTTTTTAGTTTTTTTTTCTTAAATTTTATTAAAATGTTAACAGTCTAATTCATAAACGCATCATTGCAGCATTATACGTCATTAATAAGCCAAAGTCGAAAAAGAGTATTTATAAATATTTAATAGCCTATTAAACGTTTAATAAACATTTCATTAATTTGAAATATTTATTGTAGCCTTTACCCTACTTTAAGCGTTTAATAAAGTGATATTTCAATGTTTGTTAAAGTAAAATTTTAATAATTGCACGATAAATTAAACATTTTTGTCTTCTTATTTCTGTGGCTTGGTGCTAAAAGGGCCAATGTCAATATTTTGTTGTTTTGAGTTAATCGTTGCATAAGGTGTCTTTTATTTCTCGCTTTTATTTTGCTTAAACAGTCAAGTGCTTATTTAACCCAGAACAGCTTCATAAAGGCTTTACTAGCCAATTTCATTAAGAAATCTTCTATAAAAAAAAACTTTAATTAAAATTTTCTCAAAAGTTTATATTTTGACATTGGCCCTTTTAGCACCAAGCCACAGATTTGTTTTAATAAAAAAGTTTAATGCGCATAAAAATTTTTTTTCTAGAAAAATGTAATAACTAGCGCAACCAAAAAAAAAGCACTAAAAAACAGTTTTAAGCTCTTAAAAAAGCGTTTAAAAACATGAAAATAAGCTGTTAAAATTAAAAAAAAGACATTCAAACTTGTTTATTTTCCACTTAATTCGTTAAATAAGTTGTTGTAGTAAATTATAAATTGATGCAATAAATTTTCGAAAAGAAAACTATGTCTGTTTGGTGTCAGCAAGTTCTTGTACATAGAAAATGTTCTTCCTACGTCTACAGATGTTAAGGGAGCATATTTAAAATTCAGTATTTGCTCTGAAGTATATTTTGTACGATTGGACTCATAATTACGCTTGCCACCCAAAATATTCCCAATATCTTTTAATACCGAAATTCTTCATTTTTTAATGAAACTGATTTAAATTTTGTATTAACTTTGTCTCCATAACTACCCAGTAAAAACTTCGCCTACAAAATAATGTGTTGAGTAATCAGAAAAACAAAAGAGCACTACTTACAATTCTACTGAAAGAACCAATGATTTTTACAAGGGATGTCCCAAAACGAATGCATTCAAAAGCAAGTCATTATTTTTTTTACTTAAATACATCCAGAAAAAAGTAGTTATAGAAGTTGTGATAGATGTAGTTATAGAAGAAAGCTACTAAATAATGAGTTAAAGAAGCTGTTCATTTTGAAAAAGTAAGCGAAGTTTTAACTGGGTATGTTCACTTAGAAAACCAATGAAAGATTTTTGTTTTCAATTTTGTTACAACTTCGTATAAAACCCCAAAATTTGCAGAAATTAACAATATTTGATATACAGAGAAATTCTTTATAGCTAAAAAAGCAATAAATAAGACGTTACTTTACCAAAAACAGAGAGAAGGGGAACTAACAGACGTTACTTTATACAAAAACTATATTTAAAAATATATAAGACGTTACAAGGTATGATGGTAAAAGACGTTACAGACTGAGGAATTTGATCGTAAGAATACAGCTATGGAATTTTCGTGAGAAAAGTATGATACCCAACACCACAGTATTTAAAAACAAGTTTCGAGAGGTTATGGCTATATGAATAGGGATCTATCTATGTTTTAAATTTCATTAAAATCGGTTAAATAGTTACTGATGGGCAGACATTTACCCTATCTCCCCTCGTGGTCCTATTTTTTAAAAAATGCATACCTTATGTGTCCATATAAATATCAATCTATCTACATATGTTTTAAATTGCATTAAAATTGGTTTAATAGTGGGCACAAAGACCCTCTTCCGGATAGCAGCTTGTGTGGAGGCTATATTAAATTATGGACCGATTCGCCCTTGTGCCAATTAGAACCCACGCACAGTGCGAAATTTCTTGAGTTCAGCGGAACTTTATTATTTAAACCAGTAAACCAGTTCTGTTTGTGATTTTTTTAAATTTTTAATAAAAATTAATGTGTTTTTTTTAAGACTTTGAGTTTATTTACGTTTTTAATTATAGAACAATTAAAAAAACATCAATTCAGAACTAGTCTCATTGCAATCGTCTGAATACTCGTAATCATTGCATGGGTCTTAAAATGTTTCTAACACCTCTAAAACTTCTGGAGTAACTTCACTACGCTTGGTTTTAGGTGCTTTACGAAGACTAGCGATGTACGGATCCGATGAAATAAGCAGTCGATTAAATAAATCCGTATTTGTGTCAATTCGGGATGTTTTCCTAGTTAAAAGTTCGCGATATTTTCTGCAGTGTTTGTTTCTTGCATCCTGAGCTTCTTCATAAAATTGTCCAATCGGAAGAATGCAAGAGGCTATAATATCCTTTCCATGACAAAGGACTTTATGCACACTAACAGGCATTGAGTACCAGAAATATTCTTTCAAATACAACTCCAAAGTTTCTCTTGCATATTCGCCGAACTTTTCTGAATGAATTTTAAGACCACAATTTAGGCACTCCAACAGCACATGAAAACGCTTGATCAAATCTAAATTAACGCCAGTTATTTCGGCTGACTTTTCGGCATTTCTAAAGAATTTCCTTGCGGTATTACCATCGTTTGTGTTTCCGGTCTGCTGTTTTGGCATATCTATTAGCAAGCCAAGCTCCTCTTTAAATTTTTGTTGAATGTATTTTTTCATCTCTGCAACTTTTTTTTATTTTCTGTTCCTTTGGCTAACTCGTCTTGACTAGCGGACTGCAAAAGATGTTGCAATTTTTTGTATTGCACTTTAGGATGACAATCCTTAAATTCCTTTTTAGGTCTGCCTGCATTGGTCCTCGATCCACAAGGCAATGCATCCCTTACAGCAGTTGAAAATTTTACATTATTTTTAAGCCAGCTTGCATTTTTATTTAGAAATGATGCTAAATTTCGACTGGATTCCCTCCACCTTTTTTGTATTTTACAAACTAGCGCACGAACAGTTAAACTGCAAAGAGCGTCAGATGCTAGCACTGGTAAGCCTATTTTTTTCCAAAACAAAACCAATGATGGCGTCCGATGTCGGTTCTTCCTTCCAATTTTGGAAAATACAGTTATATGAAATTTGCAAAGTCATTCTGGAAAAAGTTTAATTTAAAAGAAGATCGCAAAATATCGCAGAAGATATTTTATGTTCCCAATAGAGGAAAAACATACCTTTAAAATGTTGTGCGTTTTAAGATGGTATTATGTGGTATTACCTTTTAAAGTCTCCAACGAAGTTAAAAAATTAAATTTACTCACTTCTTAAAAATCACTTTTTTCACGAACAAATCACACACGAGTACGAAACGATTTTGCAATTATTTAAATGCCAATAATTGACATTTTTCTCATAAAATAAATTATGTAAAAATCATGGCCTACTGCACTGCCGTTTGTATGTACCACTCTATTAACTGAAACAAATCGAAAATCTTTCTGTATGCAAAAAGTATAATTGAATAAGAAATGCAACTTTCAGGTGTATTTTGCAGTTGTTTCGCAGGGTAAATCCCCAAACTAAGTATGAGGTTTTTAAGGTGGAATATTAAGCAACCGAAATAATGAATAATCTTATGCATTTAATGTATTTCAAAAATTTAATAAAGTTCCGCTAAACTTCCTGAATTTCGCACTGTGCCACGTACCAAATTTCATTAAATTATCTTTAAAATTGCGACCTGTACTTTGCACACGAGGTTACATGGACAGCTAGCCAGCCGAACGGACATCATTAGATCGACTCAGAAAGTGATTTGATTAGAATTGAGTTGATCGGTATACTTTAGGACCAATATTTTAAGGTGTTTCTCACATCAGCACAAATGCATTATACCCTCTCCACTCTTTAGTTTAGCTATAATAACATACAGAGATAATATAGGTTTTTGGGATGATATTGTTCAAGGGAAGCACAAAATATTACCATAACGTTAAACGATTTTTTTAACAAGAGTTGTTACAGCACAAAAATGGTTGATTTTTTAGTATTTATAAAAGAAGTTGCACATAAAAAAAATAATAATCTAGATTTTTGCAAAATATTATTAAATAAGTTTTTTTCGTATGAAAAAAATGAAAAATTATCTTAAAATGACAAAATAAGTAAAAAAAGCCGATATCGCAAAAATAACTAAAAAAAGCCGATATTGCCAAAATAAGCAAAAAAAAAAAAGCCCTAACAAATATAGCTCATTTTCTTTGTTTTTCTATGATCGGAATTTGTGTTCAATCAAAATTTTTCTATCTTGTAAACCAAAAAAAAGCAAATGCTTATAACTTAAGCTCGATTCACCCATGCGTTCCGAACAAAATTTTTGTCCGGACAAAATTTTTTTTATATTGAGTTTGACGTTTTACTTTTGAGAGAGAGAGCAACGATTTTGTTCGGCACGTTTTTTCTTGAATTGGTTTAATTTTAATTCTTGTGCCGAACAAAATGAACTGAGATGCCACTTTTTTTTCAATTTGTACATAAAAGTTGAATTGAGCTGCCACATATTACATTTTTCGTTTTGTGCTGAATAATTAAAAAAAAAAAAAATTAAACAAAAGATGGATGTTAAAGAAAATATTGCCCTGAAACTAATTGAAGAAATAAAAAAACTAGGAAGAGAATGTATTTCTGTGGTTTTCACGAATAATCGCGTAAGTTATAAAACCAAACTTTTCAGGAGAGCAAAAACAATTATTTTTTTCAATTGCGGCTTCTGTAGATGCTTTTTTAAACTTTTTTCTTTACTATCCTCTTAACAGTGACTTTCTACGTATTATACATAGTTTTCATGAAAAAATCCTCACAGGATCACAATCTGTAAAAGGATTAAAAATGCATATGTTTGATTGACTCATTAAGTGTGTGCAATATAACATCATATCTCCACATAAGTTCTTTTTTGTGAAAATAAATGTTATCATTTTAATCACACATGAGGACTTACGTTGTTATTTTTAGCACACAAGTTGGCGACATATTCAGAGTTTTTGATACTTATAGCACAACGTATGGACTTAAAATTACAAACAACCGCTCATCTGCTGTTGTTGCAACTAAAGAAGTCAACAATAAACGCACATGTACATATAAGTTGTTATTAATAGAAAAATTTTCAAAAAATACTTTCATATTTTTTGCACAAATAACAACATAACATCACATATGCTTTTTATTTGGAAACATATTCAGCAATTTTACAATTTTTGGCGATGTATGTCGACATAAATCGTTATAATAGCAAAATATTTTATTAAACAGTTAACTTCAGTTGTTTTGAGCAGAAAAAAATTAATAATACTACATTATATTCTAAAAAGCTTAATACTTATAAAAACCTAATGCAAAATGTAGCACTTTGACATCATTATCTCAATTTCGGTAAAAACCGACTTACGCGATTATTCGTGAAAACCACACATTTATGATATATAAAAATACTTACCTTAAACAAAATATATTGGAATTGATCGTAAGTAAATTTTAAATGGTAAATTTTAATATTTTCTAAAATAATGTTTACCAATTATTGTAGGAAGTGAATGTCAAATATTATGGAAAAGTCTGCGAAGACGCTACAAAGCAGCTTTACCTTAATGTTAAGGACAACTTTTCTGCCGGCGTAATATGCTCTTGTTTACGAATAGGTATACCACACAAATCAGGCCCTAAAATTGCAAGGATTTCATTGAACGTGTTGGGGTCCATACGGTGAAAATTTAGAAACGATTCCACGTCATGAAGGCGCATCTCAGGAACAAGTGTGGAAAACACCGTTTGTTCTTCTTTTCTGTAATATTTTTCTTACTGCTATTCTTTTTATTTTCAACATTTTTTGATAAATTTTGTTTGCTAGCAAATGGGTTTTATGCAATTCAATTAAAAATAATAAAATTAATTTTCTTCTTTCGTCCATTTTCTTTAACACACTTTTATAAAAAAAACTAATAGTTTGCTAACTGTGCTGCCACTTTGTATAATCGTTTACATCTGTAAACCATATGGTAGCTTTGTTTGTCCGGACAAATTTTCCGAGATGGGTGAATCGTTCTGCAGAACACTCTCTGTAAAAAAATTAATGTCCGGTCAAAAATATTGTTCGGAACGCATGGGTGAATCGATCTTAACTTTTGAATTAATTTTAAATATAATCTGCTCGATAGATTTTTTTGTTAAAAATAACGTGGGTCGCGAGATATGTTTTCTGTTGAAACTTAAAGTCGTTATAACTTTTTGCAAAAAATTTAAAAGATTTTGTTATTCGTACTTAATTCCCAATTTTTATTCTTGGTAAGAACACTGAAATTTATTGTTGATTGGATAAGCTATTCCTATGCGCATTTCACTGGTTGCTTAGGCCAGATCATCAGGAAACTTCATCCATAAAGATTTTAGAAAAACTAAAGATATTAAACCAAATAAAACTGTTAAGCGTATAAGAATCATAAGCAACAGCTCTACTTGTAACAATATCAAAGTTTAAACAAAAAGATGAACAATAAACAGTGAATTTATCTCTTCTTACATTCCCCAATACAATTGATTGGAATTCTTCCAACATTAATTGTAGTTGTTAGTTGGTTAAGAAAAAACAACTTGCAAAAGCATGTTGCCAGGTAAGCAAAAAATATAAAAAACTATTAAGATTTATTTCAAATAATGCAAACCTTTTTTTTTACCATTTATTACACTTATATTTTAAAATGTCTTTCAAATAGGTAAAGTATTCGTTAAAGCAAACACAAAGTAGAAACCATATATAGGCTATTCACAAGGTAGTCATAAAGTTGTAAAGTCATATGTCTTAAAATAATAACAAGAAATATATATGACTGCTGTAAGCAAGCGCTTATAATTTAGACTTCTAATGTACAGTTACGACGATATAATGAACACATCATTAAAATTTTTATTTTGTTTCAAACACAACAATACTTTTTTTAAACAATTGTACAATATTATTTAGGATATTAATTATGACGATATAACTTGATAGCACACCTTGTGAATAGCCTAATAGTGTATCGTATTTTGGTTGCTGGCTTGCCGCACGGAACAAAAATGTTTTGTTCTACATGCTTTGAATGGAACATGCAGCACAGCAATTACAAACAACACAAACAGTGGGGACAGGAAAATAATATCGATATATCCAAGACATTAAGGGTTTTCATGATATCGCTTAAAAGTCTCGCAATCTGTGGAAACTGTGCATATTAACGCCCTCACAAATGAATTTTCAAAAATTGTATGAGAATTAATGTACACAAACTTCGTAAAGTTGCCCAGCAATTTTGACTCGTAAACGTGCGCAGTTCAATTGTGGATTTATAAAAATACATTTCCATTTGAAAAATTCAAGTGTTTATAAATCACAAACAATAAATTCTTGCAAAAATTTCAGCACTTTAGTCTTTTGGCTTTGTAGATGCGTTTTTAAAAACAAATTTCACATTTTAATCACAAATTTTAATATTTTTTTAAATTTATTTTTCTGGTTAAATTATTCATTAAGCGTAAAGCTGTAAAATCTCTTTTGGAACCAGTTTAAGCAGTAAAAATTTGATATTCCTAATAAATGATTTACATACATATTTCCTTCTATTTCAATAGTATATATTTTATTAACAAAAAAACCTAAAATTATTTAAAATATTACGTTTTAAAAAACAGAAATTAATTTTAAATTAAAAACAAAACAGAAATTCACTTAAAATTATGATACAACGAACGAACTTGTATTTACTCGTATCGTTTCATCCCTAGTTGTATGCATCACTATGACAAAAATTACAATTAAAATAACATGTTGTTGCCAACATAAAAGTACAAAAGTAATATAAACGTTTAATTGTTAATCCACTCCTATTAAGCGTTTATAAATCTGACTTTTTATTAATGGTTTATAAAACAAAAAGTGTTTGTAAGCATTAAAGCTGAAAGAAGAAATTTTTATGAATTAGACCGTAAAACTTTAAATTACAAGTTTGTTGGTTATCGTGGTAGCACGCATATTACTAAAAGTGCAGTTAAGCAGAGTCGTTTGTTACTCCGGTCCCAGATCAGACTTGATACTAATGCTGCAATGGCTAGAGCCAGCCTGTTGCAGCTGAGACAGAGTTTTTTTTTTAAATGTATCTACCGATTGTCCGGTGACTCGAAAATACATTTCGATATCGATGGACAAGTTATATTAATCTTGTGATGTGTTTCCGGTTGTAGTTTAGAAGCTGGATTTTCGGTTGTATGCGGGCCGCATTTTCTTTGTACCCCTGCAGTTTGCTCCAGCTATCGTTAGCCTTATCGAGATACTGTTAGAAAATTTCGCAGGGGTACTGCAACGGGCACAACTTGGGAAATATCAGATCCAGTTTTAACTAGCAGGGTCCGAAATAAGGGTAATGTCAGATAGATGGCACAGTCTAAAGAGTGCAGCATGGCTATTTACAAATATTCCAATTTTGCCGGAAATTTCCTTCATGATTTCAGCCTGAAATTATTAAAAATTTTATCAAAATTAAAAATTTCCTTTAATGTAGCGGTTTAGGTAAAAAGTCAAATTTTTATTAAAATTTGGTTCATTGTCAGGCCTGTTCTGAAAATCACTTTAATTTAAATCACGTTATTTCATATCAGAAGATATTGTGGGGTTAATTTATTGTGTTTTTCGGCGTGCCACCGAAAGCACACCGAGCAACACAAAAACGGTGCGATTTTTAGAACATCACAAAATCATACGCATGATGTTAAAAGCACATGAGTTGAAATCACGTGACATTCGGAAGATGCCCGAGTTAAAAAATTTTTCCTTAACAATATTTACAAATTATTCATATGTGCCAACTAATTCTGTTTCAGAATTTAAGAATTACTTACACAGAAAAAAATAAAAATTAATTTCAATTAAAAAATTTGTGATATTAATTAAAAAAATTAATTAAATTTGCACCAGTAAACAAATTAATAGTATCAATTAAACCAGTTAATAGTATTAATTAAACGTTTAATTCACTTGATTAAAAGTTTAATTCACTTGATTAAATTTTTAATTAAAACCGATTATATTTTTGATTAATGCTTTAATTGGTGAAAAATTTTCGAGAATTTTTTCTGTGTAGGTTTTTTTATTGCGGGATTCAGAACAAGTGGTGTATCCTTTATACTTGGTTTGTGTGTGAAATAACTTATACTTTCGCTAGCGAAGGCGGTGTTTTTTTTACCATAGAGGAGAAAGTCCTTGCGCGCGGTAGTAGACCATCTATGCAGAAAAGCTTTAGTTGGCTAGTCATGATTTAAAAATAAGGCATTTTAGATTCGGGATTTTAAATTTCGGGCATGTGACCCCAACCCAAATATGTTCGTAAGCTTAAAACTACTTTGTAAAAATTATTAAATAAAAATTGGGTGATTTTTCAATATTTTGGGACTTTTTGTCACCATTTTTATACCCTCCACCACAATTAGTTGTGAAGAGGGTATACTAAGTTTGTCATTCCGTGTGAAACTTTTTTATTATTCATCTCAGACCCCATAAAGTATGTATATTCTGGCTGCTTGAGTAATTCTAAGTCGATTTAGCCATGTCCGTCTGTCTGTCCGTCTGTCCGTCTGTTGAAAACACGCTCACTTTCGAAAAACTCAAAAGAAATAAACAAACTAGGTGTCAAATTGCTTGTAGTTATCCTAAGCAGTTTGGGATTGAATTTCAGCAAAATCGGTTCAGTAGGACCAGCGCTATGAATCAAAATGTGGAACCACCACCTTCAAAAACTTGATAATTTTGTTACAAAAACTAACATAAATGATGCAAAAATGCACGGAATGACATAAGATTTTGCACAAGTCCGTTTTATTCGACTAGAAATGACACTGTAAAATTTCGCGAAGGCCGGTCCATAATTTACCCTAAGCCCCATATAAACACTACTCCCGGAAAACAGTTTAGTACGCCTACACAGAAAAAATTATTTTTCCAATTCAAACAAAAAATTTGTAGAATCAAAACATTTTTTGTCTGAAATCGGTCCTACAAACAAATTTGCATATTCAAACAATTTATTTGCATTTCGTTTATTGAAAAAAAACACTGATTTTTTCAAACAAATAATTTAACTGAATCAAACAAATAGTTTACTGAAAATCATAGGTATAACAAAAACAAAAAAGTTTTTTTTTGCACAAGCAATGACGCACGCGCACACAAGCAAGCACTGTAGAAGGTAAAGGCAAAGCAGAGCAGAGCGGCCGGCGCCTGGCTTTGAGACACATTTTTTTGTTGGAATAATTTATACACACAATGCTTTTTTTTCTTCTTCACTCACTGTTGCTGTATGCTTTCCTTGGCAGCAGACCGACTCGACATGTTTATCATCATCATTTTATTGTCGTATTTGATGTATTTAACCAAACAGTTTTAAAAAATTGAATACGGGATTTTGTTTCTTATAATGTTGTTTCTGCTATTGTTTTTCTTATAGTTGCACTTTTTTAAAGCGTCCAAAAATAGACTGTGTGTGTTTTTTGTTGTTGTTTTTATATTTCACATAAAGAAGTGTTGCTTACGATCAAATAAAAAAATACAAAAAGACGACAACATTAAAGAGCGTTAAATATTTCATACAAAATTATGAAAACTTGACACCAATAACGCGTTTATTATATTTTTGAAGAGTTGTCCACATTTTTGTTGGTTAAATAAAAATCAAACAAAAATATTGATTGAATCAGTAAAAAAATTTATAGAAATTAAAAAAATTTTCAAACAAGCGTTTGTTTGAAAATAATTCGGCAATAATTTTTTCTGTGTAAGACCGTAAAAAATAATGCAATCATAACAAATTTTGGCTCGTCACAATTTTATAGGACTATAAATGATACTGTGAAATTTCGTGATGATCGGTACATAATTTACCCTAGGCCCCATATATGCCCTACTCCCGGAAAACAGTTTAGTCTCCTAAAACCATAATTAATAACAAATCGTCACAGTTTAAGATAATTATAATAAAAAGACATCATACAGATATTACTCCTTAAACATTCGAACTGTCGGTGGAGGGTATCAAAGATTCGGCACAGCCGAATATAGCACTCTAACTTGTTTTTATATAATTTCTATTATTAGTGTTTGGGCCATTTTGAATTTACGCACACCCATTTTTCGTTTAAGCGATTTTTCACATATCGTTTGTGCGATTTTGATGCCGGCCTGAATGCAAGTGTTATAATATGTTGCGTTAAAAACCAATTTTTTTTCTTTGAAATGAGGATTTTTTTTGCCAACAAAGAAAAATTTGCATGACAAAAGTGCAGCTATGACACATTGATTGCTTTTAAACTATTATCTTGAAAATGTTTCATCCATTCAGAAGTGGCTATTTCGATACGAAAGTAAAAGACTGCCAACCAAAGTCAACCAAAAAGTTAGAATTTAAAGAATTGGAGGAATTACTCCATTAACATTGCTTAGCAACTAAAGAAGAACTTAAATAAATCAATAAGAAGTCACTCAAGTAGTTATTTCAAAATGTTTGTGAGTGGCACAACGCATTTAAAAGCAGGTTAATTGTATAACATAGGAGTTAAAGAGAATCGATGAATAACAATTTCGTATGTCCGTTTAAAAAATATGTCATTTTTGAATCCAATCATTACTAACGCTGATGAATGAAACCCCGACGACAACCAGAAGGGCAAAAATCGTGTGTAAAGCCCGGTCAACCAGCCAAATCAAATATCTATTGAGCCGAGGTAAGGCGATGTATTTTGTGGGTTCAGAATGGTCGAATATATTATGAGTTGTTGAAATCGGGCTAAATAAATAACAGTTGACCTGCAGCAAATGCAGCTGATTCGCTTGAATAGGGCGAAAACAACGGCCAAAGTAAGCGTCCAGTCGTGAAGCCGTGATACTCTATATGGTTTTAAAAATTAAAAATATATTAAACCTTATTTTAAATTATTTTAGTTCATTTTTCGAAATTTTAAATATTCTTCTTAGCCCTTCTGTAGGGTAAATTAAATCAAGAAAACGTAAATTGTTATTAATTCTACGTTTTTTGATCCTCATTTCTATTTGCTCTATTTTCTATACATTTTACCATTCATTAGAAATCTCAAAGGATTCTTATTAATTAAATGACTTAGTCAATTGGAAGTTTAAAAAAAAAGATTAAATGTTAGAACTCTAAGAAAGTTTTAAAAAAAATACTAAACCACATTTACAAATAATTTTTTAACTGCAATTAATCAAAGTTGCTCAAAAGGCACAGTTTGCTAAACACTAAATCATAACTAATCAAATATTTTTCGAATGAATTAATCTTAAAAGTATGATAATCCTAAAAAGGATTTTTTTTTTATTTTAAATCTCGTTTGTCGTAATCAATGGAATTTTTTAATGAAGTTTTTTTATTATTCTGGGAGAAACTTTGACACAGTTTTTCTCTTTACAAAGAATTGTTAGTTGTAACTAATTTAAAGTTTTCTTTATTTTTATTTTATAAACAAAAACAAAATTTTTTTTTGGGACAAAAATCAAAACAATAAAATACGACTCTCATAGGAATTATATAATTTATATTGTCCGATAGCGAATGTAAAAATTTGTATGCAAATAAGAAGCACTCATAAAATTAGTAACTTCTATCTTGTTTGCAATTAGTATTTTAAATTTAACGATATAAAGGATACGATGGTTGTATTCGGAAGTGACAATTTTTTTCATCCTTTACTAATAAAATAGTCTATTTATTTAGTAAACTTTCCATTTAAATTGAATTTCACGTGTGAAAACGGAAGTGCGAAATGGTGTCTGGACATATACAGGCGTTAGCTGTTCTTAAGGCTTAAAGCATGGAAACCGAAAATAACCATCAACAAGACCATCTGCTACTAGCTGTACCAGAGCCGTTAACATTGTCTTAGAACATGGAGAATGCTCTGAGTATTACGAAAGAAAAATAAAAGTATACTTTCTGGCTCAGTAAAAATTGATATGAATTCATGAAGGAGACTGGCTTTATGATATTTATGATTTAGATGCGGATAAAAAGGCTAAACTTTACCGGTCACATTGTCTTTGACATATACACCGAATGGAAGGCAATACGATTGGCAAGCGAGTCCTTAAAACTTCAACGTATAGACCTAGAAAGAAGAGGACGCCATTAGCTTCGATGAAGCGCTGGTGCAGAGCAGGGTGTCAGAGAAATATCTTCACAAAAATGAAGGTCTTATTCTAACGATTTGTGATCTCTTAAGCGTGCCCTTTTTCAAGCAGTGGATAATTTTGCTATGAATGTAGTCCGATCTGCGATAGACGTACGTCTTACACTGAAAAGAATAATCATTCAAGTGCGTACTTGAAATAATCTAGGATTGAATCAATCTAAAAATGCGATTGATTCAAGTATTAAAAAGTTGATTTAACCCCGAATTCGTACTTGAAATAATCCGAAAGTGAAATAAGATTGATTCTAACCTAAAACACTTACCCCAGAGGCGGAAGGAGAATATTATTATTATTGATTTACTTACTCGTTTTACACCTTACATAAAATTACCCGATAGAATAAGACTCGTTCAACAGAAGTAACGCTTGTTGGTTCAAAAAGGATATTTAAAACAACAGGCTCTTGAAAGGGTTTTAAACCGCAAAAATACTTAAATTTGTACCCACATCTTGACCAAATCGATCTTGCCACAAAAAAATGGAATTTATAATAAAAATTATTATTATTTTCACGAAATTTTTATTCCCAACTACAAAAAAAATCACCAATTTTGGGATAAATCCCCAAAACTGAGAACACTGCATGGGACACTGATTTGTAGTTGTTGAGTTTAAACTACATATAAATTTGTTAAGTTTAGTTCAACTAAACCAGCGTTTAAACTATCAGTGATTAATTAGCCATTAGTGTCATTACACGACATTGGCTTATCATTAAGCATGTTGTCTTTCACTGTTCTAACTGAATGGCACACAGAGCTTGAACTCTGGGCAGACATTTCATGTTGATCTATAGGTTGTCTCAGAATGCAAACTTCAAGACATCATCAGTTTCATCATGGGCATAAGATGGCTGGGAACCGGTTGACAATTTGTAAGGGGCGATGACTCATAATAACGCCCATCTTTCACTGCTTAAAAGTAAATTTCTCTTTTCTTAGTTATTTTTCTTTACTTTTAAGGGATATATCACTTCGTTTTCCGAGCGGACGTAATAAGCGCAAGCAGGGACCGTAACTGTTATGACCTTTATCAAAAAAATCAAGAAATAAGAGTTATTTTTGATTTTTATATTTTTAGATAGAAAATAAGAGTTATTTTTGAAATTTATTATTTTAAAATAAAAATCAATTCAAAATTCGTGACATAGGTAATATGTTTATTAAGCTTTGTTACGTATTAAAGTAAAAATAAAGTACACAGTTATAATAAAAACAAAATGTGTGTAACAAAGTTTCTAAATTACGCTGTGCATTGCCCTTGAACTTGAAATAACGCTATTATTTGTTCTTTCATTTTTGTTGTTGTTATTATTAGCGTAATCTTATTGTTGTTTTAAATTTATTAATTGCAATGCAAATTGTATATTAAGTGATAACATTCAATTGCGAGGGAGAAGTTTTGACAAGCACTGCTTATTTATAAAAGTAAAAATTTTACATAATTTGATAATGGGAAGAAAACGGAATATATACATAAGTGATTTCTATATTATTGATGGCTCCAATGGAGAATGTAAAATTTGTAGAAAAAATTGAGTGCGATATGTTTAACTAATCTGAAAAGACATTTACAAAAGGACCATACACGTAAAAAAATAAAAATTAATTTCAATTAAAATATTTGTGGTATTAATTAAAAAATTAATTAAATTTTCACCAGTAAACAAATTAATAGTATCAATTAAACCAGTTAATAGTATTAATTAAACGTTTAATTCACTTGATTAAATTTTTAATTAAAACTGATTTTATTTTCGATTAATGCTTTAATTGGTGAAAAATTTTGGAGAATTTTTTCTGTGGGTTAAAATAGAAAGCAGTGATACATGCGAAAATAATAAAAAAATTAAATTCACTATTGAAATGTTCGTGAATGAAGTTGTTAATGCTTGTATTACTTTGCTAACCAAACAATCAGTGCCCTTGTCATTTTTTTGATAGTGAGCCATTTAATACATTAACAAAACCAATATTTGATGGTCTTCATATTCCAAAAATAAATTCTAGAAATATTTTACAACATTTGTTAGATAAATTTGATAAGTTGCAAAATAATATAGTTTGCATAAAAATGGATACAGCTACTCGCCATGATCGTGCTATTTTGGGCATAAATCTGCAAATAATCTCATCCAATACTCTTCAAATATTCACACTGGCCATGCTTGAATTGAAGCAGAAACATACTGCACAATATTGTAGTAGATAGATGTAGTACATAAATCACGGAAAAGTGTAAAATATTTGAGAACACCTGCATATCGGTAAGTTATTTCCTTAAACTTTTCATGTGCAAAATGTGTGTTTGTTAAATTTTTCATTTTATTCCAGACATATCTAGTATAAAAAGTAGCCAAAACCTCAAACCAATAATCGACGTACCAACACGTTGGAGCTCCACTTATAATATGTTGAAGCGACTGCTAGACCTAAAAGAATTTTGCTGTGAACATTTGCCATCATCTGAGCAGCTCCAAGTACATGAGTGGACGGAACTAGAACAAATTCTACAGGCTCTACAACCAGTAAATACTCGGACGCTGAATCTACAAAAATCTAATTTACTGTTCGGAGATTTTTATAAAAATTGGCTAAAGCTAATTTTTACTCTAAAAGGCTTGAATACAGAGATGACCAGGTAACTTCTGGATCAAGTCGAAAAAAGGCAAACAAAGTTGCTTGAATGCGACACTGTATATGCAGCCTTGTTTTAAGACCCCAGATTTGTAGTTAGCATAACACTGAAACTCAGCGATTTTCCTGCGGTATGCCACCCGTTGAAGAAAACTTATTTGTAATAGATGAAAGCTCCGTTGGAAGCTCTCGATCTGTTTTAGCAGACAGTTTAAGGTCAATGGAGATGAATTATTCGTCTTCGGACGACGATGATACTCCTACGACAAAAAATGACAGCGTCCGCAAAGCTTATTTTGAAATAGACAATTACAAAGAAAAGCGTTTCGATACTTCTGCTAATTTATTGGAATATTGGGAGAGCAAAAAATTTGTGTTTCCATGGCTTCGAAAATTAGCTTTAATTGTTCATTCTGTACCTGCCACGCAAGTCAGTGTAGAAAGGTCATTTTCAGCACCCAGATGAATATTCGGAGATTTGAGATATAATTTATCTGAGGAACATTTAAAATCAATTATGATGGTAAAATTGAACACCTGAAAACGACCTCTTAAAACTGACTGGAATGGCAGCCAAAACTTATAAGCTATTTCTATGCATTCATGTTTTTATAGCTGATAATGGATAAGTCACATAATATATTATATTCATATAGAAATTTGAATGAAGCAGCATATTATAATACATACGGCATCAACAAATAAATAAGAGTTTTGAATTGATTTTTATTATTGATATAAAAATATAAAAATCAAAAATAACTTTTATTTTTCATTTAAAAAAATAAAAATCAAAAATAACTCTTATTTTTGATTGTTAAAATAAAAATCAAAAATTTAAATATCATGCAATATGTTGGATGCATTTCGCCTAAAAATCATGATGGTGTAATTAAAAGTTTTCTACGATGTTCATTTATGTATGATTTATTTCTTCAAAAATTGAAAAATAACTCTTATTTTCGGTCCCTGAGCGCAAGTGTATCATAATCCTATTTTAACCTAAACTTACCTAAAACAAAAACCAACACATTTGAAAGTTTGTAAAGTTTCGAATAAAAAGTAGTGTTTCAGAAAATTTGGCATAAAACTTTGAAATTTTTCGTATTCGAAAGGAAATATTTATGTACCTTATTGAAAATAAAAAATTTCCTACAAAAATTTTATTAAATTTCGCAAGAAAAAAAAACAATCAAAAATTTTTTTTCTGAAAAGTTGCCTAAAAATAGTGATATTCTTACTTTTTGTATAATTGTAAAAATTAAAAATTTTTTTTTTTTTTTAATTATGTTATTTAAAGTTTTTTTTTCATTCTTTATTTATTGAATCTTCATATAATATATATGAACTAACAATAATTCATCAAATCTTATCCTAATACTTTATTTTATGTCCTGCCAGTGCCAGACAAAAATTTTCTTCATCACGGGTTCTGTTCACTTATATAGTTGTTTATCGCTCATCTAATTGGATAAGTGCTGCAGTGTCTCTTCTTCTTAGGCGAGTGTGGCCGCCATGATTTTAAATATTTCGTGCTAGTGGGTTCGGATGCAATTCGAGCCTTTTTAAGTATTTTACTGCATATTTCGTAATCATAGTTTTTACCATTGGCACATTGAGATCCTTGTGAGCAGCTGTGATTATTCGAAGAAGTTTATTTTGGCGCCTTTGAATTTTTTCTATATTAGAGGCCGAGGCAGTGCCCCATAGTTGAATACCGTAGCACCAAATAGGCTTTAAGATCGAGTTGTAAAGTAGAAGCTTGCAGTCGAGACTAAGGACACAATTCCTTTCAATAAGCAAATGAATTTGAATGGCTCTTTTAGTTTCATTCGAGTTTATTTTACCTCTATGTGGCATTTCCAAGTTAATCGCCGATCCAGATGTATACCGATATATTTTACATGCGAATGCTCAAGAATTATTTGATTATTGATTGTATAGGGGGGCCAAGATTCCCGGCGCAATGTGAATGTTATATGTACGCATTTTTGCTCATTGACCATTATTGACCATGTTATTTAAAGTAATTAGTATTTTATCAAGTGCTGTTCTTATAATTCATACAAACGTTTTCAAATTTACCAACATGTTATTGTTTTTTTTTATCGCATTCGAAACTAAAACAAAAAAAGCTGTTAAACTTTATACAAATACATTTATGCAACAACAAATTATACAAAGATAAAAATAAACAAAATTTTATAAATTCGCATTTCTAAAAATACCCTGTGGGAAATTGGAGTTAAAAGGAAAATCCCACCAGTTTGTTACTAGTTCTCGTGTATAGAGAAAAATTAGCATTTTCCATTTTAAATTTTTTTTATAATAAATCAAGTACTGGTACTCATTAGAACTAGTATTTTTATATAAATAATCTAACCCCGTAAGCACTACTACCTCTTGTTCTAGTAATTGTACTAGTGGCATTTTATAAATGAACTCTTAATCTCGTACAGGGATTGTTTTATTTTACAAAGATTAAAGATTTTTTGAGATGATTTTGAGTAAAACATTATTTGTACATTTATTTAAATTTTAAATTTTCGTTCAATTTTTTCAATATCCACCAAAAAAAAAAAAACGTGATTTATTATATGTATTTGTTAATTGATTTATTAAGAATCTTTGCAATACTTTGAATTTATCTAAAACATGAAATAATTTTCTAACTGGGATTGTTGTCCGGAAGTAAAATATGTAGAATACAAATACTGGTGGTTTATCTAGAGTACCACAACAACAACAAATGGAACTGAGTCCATGCATTTCATACATGAAATAGAAATAAAAACAAAAACGAACAGACTGATATGGAGACATAAAATGCAGTTATAACCTACACTAAATGGAAAATGTTTGTTGGATTTGTGCTAAAGTTTGGAACGTGTTTAGTTTAAGTTTATCAAAATAAAAATCTTAAAAAAAAAATTTTTTTTATTTTTTTATTAAACACGCATTTTCACAAATGCCTCACATAACTCCTTTAAAAGTATCAAAATTTTGCAAAAATTCTTTACATAATATTTAAAGGAATGTGTTACGGCAGGACCAAAATTGATTTTATATCCCATATAAAACCTAATTTTAAAAATCTTTCTGTCTTTCGTTTCCAGTGATGTAAGATATCAAAAGGTCGACTTGGCTGACAAACCATTGTTGTCATTGTTTTTTATTTATCCTTTGGCAAAGCAACTTTAACGACAACAGGAACAATAAGCATCAGGATTTATACTGTGAATGACAAAAACAAAAAAAAGAAGTGGAATAACTTACGGCCACTATAAAAATACAACTAACTGCGGCTAAAATGCAATTTGTTGTCGTACTTGTAGGGGAAAATCACTTTAATATATGGCTTGTAGGTACGAGGGTAGAGAGAAAAGTTTTTCAGAAAAAAATAAATCTTTTTTTCTTAAATAGGGATGTTAGCCGGAAAATCTTAAAATCCTGGTATTTTCAAGATTGAAAAGATCAATGTAACGTTTGTCATATTGAAAACTTTTCCTTAAAATAACAACTTTATTTAAAAGCAAAAAAAAGTAATTTAAAACAAAAGTATTTTAAGTAATTAATTAACTGCTTTTGCGACCGATAAGTGTAACAAAAAAACCAAAAATCCATTAGAAACGTTTTAGACTGCCGTTATAAATAAAATTAAATTTAATGGAAAGATCAGTTCATAGCATTAACATACGAAAATGATTTCGGCCATATGGGCATCACTTGATGAAACGTATTCTGGACGTTACATTTTTGGGCCACTTTTTCGAGCGTTGCAGGCCGCATGGCAAAAATAATATGAACAATATTGGCCTCAACTGTGTCTGTTGTCACCATAACCCAGTGACCTTATGTAGCCTTTACTGGAATTAATCAACAGATGTTAAATCTTACGACCGTGGAGGCCGATAGACAAAAGTTGGTGGTTGCGATCGCCGTACGGACGCAACGCCATCCTATCGAAACCACATCTGGCCCTGATAAATGTCTCTCTTTTTAATTGGGTATGTTGGGTTTGTTTTGAATTGGTCTTGCTACAATGCCGCGATTAGATTTATTAACAACCCTGTTTCAGCAGACGTTTTGTGCGCCATAAAGTTTATGAAATCGTCTATAAGTATAAAAGAAAATTTGCGTTATTTGGTAGCGTTCTTACACAGTATGTACACAGATCATAAATGTCAAAAAGTGAACTCAATTTGAAAGCAAGCTTGGCAGCTAATCCTTTCGTAATTTCTATCGGGCTAAAAAAACACACTTTACTTTGCATGTTTATTTGTTTAAGAGAATTTTTCATTCGTAAGAAAAAAATAACAGAAATACAAAAAGATATAAACCTCTACAAAAACACACACGCACATGTATAAATAAAACAAGTAAAAAAGTATAGTCGGTCAAACCCGACCATATGATACCCTACACCACAGTATATAAAAACAATTTTTGCGAGTGTACCCTATTTGGGACCCATGGACAATCATGGAGTTGCCTGCAAGAATTATGTTCTGAGGTTAAGATTCATGTTAAAGTTCTTTGTGCCGAATATTATTTATATACCTTCATCTATATGAGATTTTAGGATGGGGCTTTATATGAGACCTATGGGTAATTTGGGACCCACTAGCACAACATAGTAGCTATCGTAAAATTTATTCTCGCCAATTTTCTTGGATATACCAACATTTATAAGGAAGTAATGGCATTAAAAGTTTTTTTCGGGAGTAGTATGGAAGCTATCGTCAAATATGGACCGATTCCAATAAAATTTAGTAAGATGATTTTGGTTGCAATAAAATAAGTTTGGAATAAATCTTGTCTTAATACCATCATAATAAGGTGGTTTATGGGCACAAGGACCCCAATCCGGATGGAAGCTTGTTTGGGGGCTGTGTGAAATTATGGACCGATTCGTCCCATTTTCAATAGCACTTGTGCTAATTAAAACATACACAGAGAGAAAAACACTCGGGATAAATCAAGTTTTTTATGATTACTTTAAGTACGAATCGTACTCAAAAATTAAGGTACGAATAACACTAAAACGTACCCAATTTCTTGAAATAAGTATAAAATTCTTAAATCAACTAAAAAAAAGATTAAACTTTTCGTTGAAAGTGTCACTATGAGAGTAAAATTACAAAGTAGGTTTTAATCTCATAAAACTTATTAGTCTCATCTCTCAGCATTGCATTCTTTTATGCGTCCATACGTGTGTGTTTTTCAAAGTTTGTTGTACATTTACAACAACACAACGATTTCCTTGTTGTGTGTAAAAAAAACAAAAACAACAGAACAAGAAGAAAAACATATTTTATTTTCATGTTTAACCCTTTGATTTTCTATACACATTGAAAAAAGGTCTGGCCAGACTCATGTGTACCACGAAGGGTTAAAAAGCAAATTTGAACTCTTGCTTCTCATTTAGTTTATATTTTTGGTTACATGGTTACATATCGCTTATTTGCTGCAAGACCAGCATAACTCAAATAATTACATTTTGGAGTTAGAGATGCAGAATTGTTCGCTTTGTTTTTCTTTATATTGTGTATTAAATTCGTCTTTATATCTTATATACTTTTCCAGTTTGAAGAGAATATGTCTTCTTTTGTTGTAAGTAGTTAGAGCAAAACAAAAACTTTAAATGCGTTTATCTCGAAATAGATTTTTTTGAGTTATGCCGGTCTTGCAGCAAATGAGCGATATGTACATATAAGATTTCTAAAGTAAAAACCATATCGGGCATTATGTTGGTGTTTTATCATTCTGTAAGGTGTAATAAGGTTAAGCACATCAATCATAATAATTTTTTCTTTCTAATTTATTTTTTGGTTTTTTCAAGCAAAATCAACTTTATAATACTTGAATCAAGCGCATTTTGAGATTGGTTCAATCTTAGGTTTACTTAAATCAATCACATTTTCGGATAATTTCAACTACGAAATCGGGAAAATCCGTACTTAAATCAATCTTTCTGTACTTGATTCAAGAAAATCCGTACCCACCGTACTATTGATACTGCTTCGAATTGATTTGAGTACGGATGGATTGATTTTTCTTTTGAGTGTATGCATCAAATTTCATCCAATTATCTCCAAAATGCAACCTATAATTTGCGCACAAGGCTTACAGCCATCCAGTCAGCCGGACGGACATCGGTTATTCGACTAAAAAATTGATTCTGAGTCGATCGGTACACTTAAAGGTGGGTCCAATACCAATATTTTAAGGTGTACCAATCTATACATTTTTCTTATTTTGAAATAATTTGGTTATTGGAACTTTTTTTCAAATGTGTTACTGTGGATGCATTTCATTCTGCTATTGTCTAATAATTGTAAAATTTTCTGTACATACAATTTACTTCATTGCTAACCAGAGGATAACTTAAGCGAAAAAACGGAAAAAACGAAAAATCTACTTTGGACTTCAAGAAGAATTCTTGACAAAAGTACGAAAAAACAGAAGTAAAGAAAAAACATGTAAAATCAATTAAAATAGATAATCATTCAAAAAAGCAAACTTCGATCTACCAAAGGTTAAAATACAATTTGGTTTAAGGATTGATGTTTGACTATTGACGTCAGCAGCCGTCGATGGCTGCGAGTGTAAAACGGCAAATCCATCTGAGGAGATCGAGTGGTTGCGATCGAAACATGTCATGGTAACCTGCCGGCCTGGGTTCGAGCCCCGGCCACGGTCAAGCATGAAAGATTATCAGGAACAATTTTAATTGATTTTCATGTTGTAAAATTCCTTTCTTCATAAAAATAATTTAATGAAAATTAAATTTAATGAACTTAAGCCTAATTAAAAATATTAAAAATTTGGATTAAAAACCATAAATAGTTCAACAAAATAACCACAATACTAATTCATGTAGCAGAAAGATACAAGATATGCTGGTTGTGGTTAGCATTATTCTTAAATATATCTGAAACTTTAATGTTTACCAAATGTTCGCTTAAGCAAAAATCATGTTAAATATTGAGGGAATATGAATATTGCAGAAAAGCTTTGTAAATGAAATTTGACTCACAGAAGCACATTCGAAAAATTGTTTCAATAATCAGATGCGTCACAGTTACCAAATTCGTACGAAAGTGAAAATGAAAAGGTTTTTACCTTCTCTAGAAAACCGAAAACGAAAAAATGTTAGTTTTTTATGCAAAAAAATTACAGAGTTTAAAATATGGAAACTCTCTCTTTCGTACGATTTCTGTGGCATACCTCTGAATAAAATAATATATCAACACATTTTTTTTAAAACAAAAGAGAGAAAAATACAACAAAAGTGAAAATAAAACGACCAAATCATAAATATTAAAACCAGGAAATAAAAGCGCACAATTTGAGAGCAGGGAGTGAGAGAATTATCACCAGACAATTAAAAATAACACAATACTAACAACTGTTTTTGTAGTTCGTTCGCTCTTGTTACATTTTTATCATCCTTGCAATAATTTGTGAGAATAAAAATTACAAAAAATGGAAAAAATTAACTAGTTTTGCTTGTTATTTATAAAAGAAACATAAGAATTTTCCGTTTCCGGTTCAAATACATGCACTCAAAAGTATCTTCCGTTTGCTTGCAGTATTTTATTAAGTTTTTTAACTAGTAAAAATTAATTAAATTTAAAACACAACCTTTTTAATTAAATTTAAAACGAATCTTAAAATTGAAAAAGGGTGTGAAGATAAATTCGTCAGTAAAATACGTTCCACACCTCTGTTAACTACATTCTACACTCTGTTAAATACGGTAAATTTTGAAAAATGTATATTTTTTTTAATAAAAAGCGAAGTTATTTATGACTTTTGATTAATTAATAAAGAAAACATCATAAATATTACCTTTTTTTCTAAAAAATTGGAAAAAAATTAATTTTAATAAGGAATGTGGCTCATTACTTATTGGCTTATTAATGTTATTTTTTAGGGCACTTAGGCCAGACCTGAATGGGCTCCATGGGAGTACATTCCAAAACCGTAATGGACATTGTTCTTGGTTTCTCAGGAGTCATGTAACGAGGATTGGAATAATTGAAAATAGCTCTATATTCAAACATCAGTATGGGGCACTTAGGGCAGACCTGAATGGGGTTTTGGAGACATCATTTGAAAGTTCTAAGGGAGTAGATTCCAAAACTGTAATGGACATTCTTTCGGGTTTCTCAGGAGACATGTAACGAGGGGTGGCATATAAGAAAATTTAAATTATAATCTAACTTCAATTTTGGATGGGATTTGGAGATACATTTGAAAACTCTAAGGGAGTAGATTCCAAAACTGGGTTTCTCAGGACACATGTAACGAGGGGTGGAATATAGGAAAACTAAAAATATTAAAATATCAGTTTGGGGCACTTAGGACAGACCTGAATGCAGTTTGGAGATATCATTTGTAAGCTCTAAGGGAGTAAATTAAATTGAAATGTTTTTAAGTTTATCGGGATTTCTGAACACGAGTATGGCAATAATTTATTTTTCTTAAGAAGCATTTTTGAGATTTTTGCAAAAATTAGCGCCACGAAATAACATCCCAAAAATAAACTAAATAAGTCACAAAAAAATGTACAGAAAGCAACAACAACGTTTTTGGGGAATTTTTTTTTTGGAGGGCTTATTTCATATGAAATAATTCTCCAAAAGTCTGTAATGAAATAAATAAATTTTCGGGACTTATTTCATTTTTCAATTTTATAAATGCAAATTAAATCCTGTTATATATATTTACTACATTCACATAAAACAATATCTCAAGAAAATCTTTAACAACACCGTTTGATAACAAAAAAAAAAAAAAATAATTCAACAAACTTTTTATTTGATGCAATAAAAGTATTTATCAAAATTACACTTTCTAAAAAACACTCAATAGCACATATTTTATAATAAAATAATTAAATTTTCTACATATTCAATAAAAAGCATTTAAATCAAAGTAAAGTCAGAATTGATATTACTTGTGTCCGTTTTTTAATTTTTTTATCTATTAATTCAAAAACTTTGGGCAACAACTTTTTTTATTGACTCAATAAACTTGTTTGTTGGCTAAAACTTCAATAACTATACCTACAAAAATCGTCATCTCAGCAAATTCAAAATTTTTATAATCAAATATGCAATTTTCGTGTTCGTTTACCATACAAAAAACAATGGTTCGTATCAAAATCTCTAATATCAGAGTCCCGAAAGGTCAAAAGCTGTATTATTTTTAAATCCCGATCTCTATGGTATAACAAACGTTATTTTAGTACCTCAAAAAGACTTTTTAAATTTTCTATCAGTTTACTTGCAACAACACAAAATTAGGCCATCTTTCATTTGTCTAACATTTAACAAATGAGTCCTTTTCAGTTCGGTTTTTTACAAGTATTTGTTTGGACACTGAAGAACATCTAAGTTCGTACTTTGGATTAATATTTAATTAAATTTTAAACAAATGCTTAATAAATATATAAAGTACGTGTATTGTTTGTATGTATGTATGTATTTTCCCGATCCCGGAAATCCCATGATTTTCGGGATTAGGTGAATCCCGAATCTCGGCATTTCTGATTTCTAATCCCGGGATTTTCGGGATCCCGATTTTTTTTTTTATATTCTTTATTATTTTTACTTTTTTTTTAATAACTTGTATAAAGACACGTGTATTTGTTGACAAAAAAAGTTTAAATTACATTTGGATAGCCTTAAAAAACATATGAACAATTTTAAATTGTATTTGAAAATTTTAGATATATTTGGACAATTTTAAAATATATTTGACAAATTTAAAATATTTGGATAGTTTCAAAATACATTAAGGCTGGGTTTTTGAGATGTCTGTAAAACATAGTTAGTTAATATGACAATTTTGACGGAACAGCTTAGTTTTGCTTAAAATGTTGGTCCTTAATACAACTCTAGTTCAGTTGAAATTTTGCAGTTTTTGTATTATGGTTTATAACTCTGTGTTTGTGCGGTTAACAAAACCATCAAAAATTTACAACTCATCACTAGCAGTTGTTCAATTTCAACTCAACTAAATTGAGTTGTAAACTATAATAGGGGCAAAAATAATAAAAAAATTACACTTCCCCGGAAAAACCTGAGTTTTATACAACGTTAAACTAAGTTTAAACTTAATTCACATCTTAAAAACCCGGCCTGAGAAAACTTAAAAATATATTTGGATAATTTTAAAATTCATTTGGAAATTTTTAAAAAACTATTGGAAATGGTGTAATTTTTTTTATCTATAATTAGATATGGATAAAAATAAGATTTTTATGTTGTTTATGTTTGTTACGTTTTTTATAACATGTTCCTTATGAATTTTGATCAATTAATAATTTAAGTTTGTTTTTATTTTATTTTTACATATAAATAATATATGTATAAACGTTCATGAAATGTGTATTTTAACTCGAAAACTAAGTTGTTTTTTATATAAGTAGCTTAAACAGTTCTTTTTATATTGGAAATATAAAAAAAATTTCAAGAAACCCGAAATATCCCGAAAATTTTTAAAAATCCCGTGAATACCGGGATTCAAAATATCCCGAAAATCCTGAAATCCGAATACCAAAATCTTTTCTTCAATCCCGAATCCAGGGATTCAGAAAAACCAATCCCGATTGGAAGCCCTAATTGATACATATTTGCTTTGTATATATGTAAGTATTTGATACAATCTTCTATATATTATATATTATTATTATACTAGTTGTCCGTCCCGGCTTCGCTCGGTAGCTGATTACTAATGATCGATGAAGCCGTTTTCTGATTTTAGGTAAATCAAAAAAAGTGGGCTTAACAGTGGGCGGGGAAATATTTTCTTTCCTTAAAAACCTAAGTTGGACCATGGCGAACATTTTAAAGAAAAAATCGTCCAAATCGGTCAAATAAATAGAAAAAGTGGGCGTAAAAGTAGGCGTGGTAAATTTTTCTTTCGATGAAAACTTAAAATGGATTAACAAGAACATTTGAAAAAAAAATTAGTCAAATCGATGGAGCCGTTTTCTGATTTTAGGTAAATCGGAAAAAGTGGGCGGGGCAAAACTTTCTTTTCTTATAAACCTAAGTTTGACCATGGCGATAATTTTAAAGGAAAAATCGTCCAAAACTGTCATGCCGTTCTCAAGTTATGCGCTTAATAGAAAAAGTGGGCGTAAAAGTAGGCGTGGTAAATTTTTCTTTTGATGAAAACTTTAAATGGATTAATACGACCATTTGAAAGAAAAATTTGTCAAATCGATGGAGCCGATTTTACGTATAAACCTAAGTTGGACCATGGCGATCATTTTAAAGAAAAAATCGTCCAAATCGGTCAAGCCGTTCTCAAGTTATGCGATCAGCAACAGACAACATTTCATTTTTATTTAGTTACTACGTTTATAACTAAAGAACGGCTGGACCGATTTCGATGATTCGTACCAATTCGGAATGGTCTCTGACCAAGTAAGAAGAAATCTAAAATATGTGGCGCCATTGAAAATTACTCAGTATGAATTAAATCGTAAACTCTGCATTTGACGATGCTATGATCTTTAGCAAAGTGGTTGAGCATGAGCCGGCGAAGGTTTATAAGTTGATATAACCAATTTTAGACAGCTAGTTTAAATTAATTTAAGTCCTAGAATAACAAACGATTTCTAACTAAATTTCAATATTCTTAAAGTAAATGAATTTGTCGAACTAGAAGTCGACGGTTTATCGTTACCGCCATTGCGCTAAAATTAGATGAGTTTGCGGTTTTTTTTTTGCATTTACTTAGAGTTTAAGTGAACACACATTAAATTTATTAAATAGAACCTTGAAAAGAGAAAAGAAAATTTAAGTAAAGGCTGCAATTCTTTATGTAAACGAATTCAATAAGGTGAAAGTGGCCTCGTCGCTGAAGATGAAGTGCATGAAATGCATTTTCGTAAAAGGCTTCAACAATCTCAACGCGCTGCACAATGAGTACCTCTTCATGGTTGAATTTGTCAAAAAAAAATGTAAAATTAAGTTGGACAAAAAACTTGACGTGACTCACAATTAACATCATGCATTAACATAAATCGTCAAAAAGCTCCTTAAGACTTTAGCTTAATAGAAAAATTCCTGAAGTTAATTATACCATTTACACACGCAGAGAATTTTCCATTTGGACACCTTCAACAAACCTACCTCAAAAGAGAAATCAATCCATCCGTACTCAAATCAATCCGAAGCGGTATTAATAGAACGGTGAGTACAGATTTTCTTTAATCAAGTACAGAAACAGGGCTGCCAGGCCAAAAGTCAAAAATTGTATGTGTTGCCAACGGCTTTCAATTCTTTTTTAAAATCTCCTTTTTATAACACTCACTCAAGAATAATAACTTATGATGTTTTCTTATCTACAAAAAATGTGACATTTTATTTTAAAAAATGCAATTTGGTGTCTGTTTCTTAAAAATTCTGCTCCCGAAAAGGATGAGTTTTTTAGAATAAAACAAGCCACCCTTTTCGGGAGCAAAATTTTTAAGAAACAGACACCAAATTGCATTTTTTTTAAATAAAATGTCACATTTTTTTGTAGAAAAGAAAACAACATTAGCTTTATTAAGTACCTTTTACACATTTAACAAGAATGGTAATTTTAATTAGGACCTTTAACACCGTATAAGTATCAGAGAAAGACAATGGGTATAAAAAAAATTAAAGTACTCTAGCACATATCGAAAATTTTCAAAACCTGTGCTCACTCGTATCTATTTATTCTCATACTTGTGTATATCCCTGCGCATTTCATTTCATTCATGTATGTTATCATACTTATTGTATTTCATACTCGCACATAACCACATACACCCATAGGTATATCATTAACTTCAAACATTTTTAATATATTATTTTTTTTTCATTACTGTTGCCAGATTTTTTTTGTTATTGCTGAATCACTAATAAATAATTTTTTTGAAAATCGTTTGAGTAAAATTCAACAAAATTTTGTTCAAAAAGAATTGTTGACTTTACAAAAATCTTCGGAATATAAAGATCTGCGTTCTTATATAAATAGAAAAAACTATTTTTAAGAAAATCTGAAAAAATGACTAAATGGATGCAAATTAAAATACGTCGTTTTATTTGAATCGTTCTTAATAAAAACACAAAAAGTTGCCGAATACCAAAAAAATGTATAAATCTTATATTGGGAATTAAGAAATGAGATATCACAGGTAAATTTATTCCTACATAGTATAACTTTGAGATGTTTATCTGTTGGCAGTTGCATTTTTAAGACGTTTAAAGTTAAAAGGCTGAAGTCGATCAGTATGCCAACGAAAATGTTAGTCTTACAGAAGACTACAACATCACGCTATGGTGGAAAAACAACTCCACACGATATCCACGGTTGTCTATAAAAAAATCAAGAATCATATAAATTCCTGCAGCGCACCATCAAAACGAGTTTTCTCTTTAGCTAGAAACATGAAAAAAGAAACAGAATAGATTCCAAAATAGTTGATAGCCTTCTTTTTTTAAATTCTTTTTATTAAAGACCCCTTTCGTAAAAAAGATTATATTTTATTATTGTTAATAGAAACATAATTTTATAATACTAGAAAATATTTATGTTTTAATGTAGCTTTTACATAAATTAATTAATTCTTATTTAATCAGTGCCATACCATACGAGTTGTTGAAGTTACTTGTCGATACTCATCGATACATGCCTATACTCATACGCATTCATACTAATATCCATATGCATGCCTGTTTGTTCATACTCATACCGGTTGCTATACAAACTGATTTATGTTCATACTTATTGGTATTCATACCTGTCTGTACTCGTGCTTGGTGGAGTATGAATAAGTTATAAGTATTAAAAATATAACATTTTGGCTTTCTCTGATAAGTATATTTCATATTTTATATAAGAAACAAAAAAAAAAATAAGCGCAAATAATAAAAGAGGGAAAAATATATTAAAAATGTGTAAAATCCCCAAAAAATCCCCGAATTTTTTTTAAATCCCCACATTACTTTCTTTGTCCTTTTTGTTCGCATGAAATCCCCAACTTTGGGAATAAAATCCCCAAGTCTGGCACCCCGGAACATAAAGATTGATTTAAGAACGGATTTTCAATCGCAAAATACTTTAATCATCCATATTCAATCCCGATTTCGTACTTGAGATAATCTAAAAATGAGATTGATTTAAGTAATACTAAGATTAAATCAATCCATAAATGCGCTTGATTCAAGTTTTATAAAGTTGATTTTATTCCGATTTCGTGCTTGAAAAAAACAAAAAGGAAATTAGAAATAAAAAATTATTATGATTGATTTACTTACCCGTATTACACCTTACAGAATGCTAAAACACCAACATCATGCCGGATATGGTTTTTACTTTGAAAATCGTATGTACGTATTTAACCAAAAATAAAAACCAAATGAGAAGCAAGAGTTCAAATTTACTTTTTAACCCTTCGTGGTACACATGAGTCTGACCAGACCTTTTTTCAATGTTTATAGAAAATCAAAACATGCGTAAGCCGAATGTTGTTGTAAATGTACAACACACACGTATGCACGCATAAAAGAATGCAATGCTGAGAGATGAGACTAATAAGTTTTATGAGATTAAAACCTCACTTTGTAATTTTACTCTCAGAGTGGCATTACCAACGAAAAGTTTAATATTTTTTTTCCTGATTTAAGAATTTTATACTTATTTCAAGAAATTCCTGGATAGATTTTCAAAAGAAATCCCATTTAGGATTGTTTTGAGTACTTGAATTTTTGAGTACGACTCGTACTTAAAGAAATCATAAAAAACTTGATTTATCGCGATTGTTTTTCTTTCTTTGTATTTTTAATAAAACAATTTTAAGCATGTGATGTTAATATGGTTATTATTATTGTATTATTAAATTCGTAATCTATCATTGTTTATTTAAAACCGTACAATTATCGGCGGCAAACATATTATTGTTACTATTAACCATAACATTTTTTCGGAGGTAACCAACCAAAAACTATGGTTATAACTTTTTGATGGACCACTTACTCAAGCACGATGTAATTTTCAGTGACAATAGTACGGTTAAATAAAAAACAAAATGTTTTAACAATTTTTGTTAAAAATGGCTTCGTTCTATATGGTCATACGAAAAAATATCTGATGATGAGAATGTGGTTATTCTTGAAACGTAAATTCAACCCGAGTTTGAGCTTCAGCTCAGCTAAGAATAAAAAATTATCAACAAGTTTAAATTAATTTCATGTTCAGTAAAAATAATTTAATGAAAATGAAATTTGATGAAGTCAAGCCTAACTAAATATAAAAATTTCAAAAAAAATATTTTTTCTTTACGTGCTCCACGACTTGGGGATTTCATGCGAGCAAAAAGGACAAAAAAAAAGTTATTTGGGGATTGGGGATTTAAAAAAAAATCGGGAATTTAAAAAAAAAATCGGGGATTTAAAAAAAAAATCGCGGAATTTTTGGGGTATTTTACACATATTCGTATTTCACCTTTTTTTATTATTTACGCTTATTTTTCTTTGTTCGTATATAAAATATAAAAAAGAAGCAAAGCTTTTATCTTACTCTTATCAACAACGAATACGGTGTAAAGGGTCCTAATTAAGATAACCATTTTTGTTGAGTGTGTAAAAGGTACTAAATAAACTTATGTTTGTATTCTTGAGTGAGTGTTTTAAAATTAAGAATTTAAAAAAATGAATCTTAAACCGTTGACAACACATACAATTCTTGATTTTTTAAAGACAATTTTTAAGCAAATATGTCTTCATCAAAAATAAGTAAATATGTAAGACAATATAATAAAGTTTGGGAAAAATTATGGCTAAAACCGATTGAGCAAGCTCCATAAATTAGCTCATTCGTCTTCAAAAACAACCTATTGTTCAGCTTGTAACTCCTCACTAAAATCGCATAATTCGCATTTTTTTTACTAAACATTTTTCATTGGGGATTTTTTGGGACTTCTTATTATAATTTTTAAAAAAATTTTAAATTTGGTCAGAAAAAAAACCCAAAAAAAAAATATAAACTTTTTAAAGTTTTGTTTTTTAATTCGGGGATTTTCGGGGATTTATTTTTAATTTTTTGGGGACAATGAAAAAAGTACCTGGCAGCCCTGTTCCCAGACCAAAATATGGAGAGGATTTTATTCGTTTGTTAAAATATACCGATCGACTCAGATTTCACTTGTTTAATCGATTTAACGATGTGCGACCATCCGTCCGGCTGGCAAGATGTCCATATAAAATTTGTGGGCAAAGTAAACTAAGCAATTCCTAAGAAATTTTTTTGAAACTTGTTGTATTGAATAACCTATTGAAAACTCACATAGCCCCAATTAAACACTTCTTTCGGAATAAAGCGCTTGTGCCCTTACACCATATTTTTTGATGGTATTAGGATTAAGTTTGGCCCAAACATATTTTATTTGAATCTAAATCACGTTACCAAAGTTTCATTAGAATCAGCTAGTTTTTAATCATAGCTCTCACAAAAATCCACTCCCGAAAAGAGCTTAAAATGCCGTAACAAGGCGAAGTCATGTAAACGGTGGTGTCGATACTACAACAAGTAACAACACCAAAAACACAACAATGTATTTTTTTGTTGCTTTCGTTGATCCATATGTCAAAATCACAAGGAACTTTTGACATTTCTCTCTCTAATTAAGAAAAAAAGTAGCACAGCTGTGTTTTCCACGCCACCTGAAAAATGAATTCGCCTTGTGCCGTAACTTTTTTAGGGGATGATAATTTGTATATAATAGCTAATATGTATTAGCAAAATTTTGTGCTGTTGGCTAAGCACGGTCTGTAAAATCGCCTAAAAACGAAAAAATCTTCTTAAAACTATACACTCAAAATATTATGTAGTTAAATTCAAACGAAAATTCATTTTAAACAATTTAAAATTCATTTAAAAAATGGATCATTTACATTTCATTTAAAACAAATGATTTTTACATTAATTTTAAAATTTTTTATTTAACAAACAGCATATTCCTTAAAATTAAATAGTTTTTACTTTTAAAAAATATATTTTAACCGACAAAAATCAAACTACATAACAAAATAAATACGGAAAAACATTATTTTTTGCACGTTTGTTTTTTGAATAACGAACATAAATGTTAAAAAATAAATTTTTCCGTAAAATCAATATATATTTTTTTTTAATTTTAACAGTACGCAAAACGAATTTAATAACCCACAATCAGTTGGCTCCACGAAAAGCCCCCCAATGAAATAACGCCCGAACGAGAAATGAATTATTCCCCAAATTTTTTTCATACATTTTTAGGTGTTATTTCATATGAAATAACTCCCAATTTTTTTGGGCCGTTTTTCATTTTTTTTTGGGAATTATTTTATTCCTCATTTGGGGTTTTCAAATTATGAAATAATCTCCAATGAAATAACAACCAACAAATTTTTAAAATTCGGGGCTTGTTTCATAGCGTGCATAATTTGGGTGTTATTTCATTTGTTATTCGGGGGTTATTTCATTTTTTTCGACTTTGCTGTTGGTCCATATTGACTTCATGAAATCCTTGGTGAAACTGACTCTTTTATGAATTTTGGGCATAATTTCATTTTTGTTGCTGATGGGGCTTATTTCATTGGGGTTTATTTCATTTTCATCATTGGGTGTTATTTCATATGAAATAACGCCCAAATATTGGGGGTTGTTTCGTTTTCGCTTTGGGGTTTATTTCATTTATTTTTCGATGTTATTTCATTCACTTTTTTTGGGTTTTATTTCCTATTTTTTGGGGTTTATTTCATTGGGTGTTATTTCCTGGGCGTTATTTCATTGGGGGGCTTTTCGTGGAGCCAATCAGTTACTGTAATAATTTTATGAGTGTAGACCAGTGATGGAAAATTCAGTACTATGGTACTATTTTCAGTACTTTTTCCTTTCAAAAATACCACAGTACCCCCACGTCCGTTTTAGTACTCTTTTCTGGTTATGCTTCTTTGTTTAGAAATTTAGCGTTGATATTTTTTTTAACATTAACAACTAGGGCTAGGGAGCTTATTCCTACTACAACCGCTGAAATTCCAACTTCGACTCCTAATCTAAATGCTAAATGTATATGACACTGGTCCTTATTTGACTTTAAATATAGCAAGAAAAGGATTCAGTAAAAATTTCGAATCATTTTTTTTATTATCGCCAATTTCGCCAATTTCGAAGTATTTTTATTTTGGAAATTATAAGAATTTTTATTAAAATTTTTAATGGCGAAAAATTTTGGAGTCAGAGTCCCGAGTTTTTTGTGGGTACTTTGACTACGACTCCGGTACAAAAACCTCAGCACCAACTCTACAACTCCGACTCCACAGCCCTGTTGACAAAAAATTTATTGTTATCAAACGGTTATGTCAACACTGCTTGTTGGCATATTTTAATGTCAGACATCCTCATAAGAATTTTGTTGTTGAAATTTAGCCAGCTTAGTCCATAAATAGCTGAGATATGATAAAAAAAAAAATAATTTTTAAATTTATGTTCCATAAAAAAATACATACTACGATGTAGTTTTATTTCAATACAATGTAGTATTTTATCAAAAAAACAAGTCCTAGAACTATATTCAAGAGCCACATTTTAGAAAGTCCCAAAAAATGTGTCACACCACCGGTGAAAACTGTACTGTAATTCATTACTTTTTCTACCATTTTGTTCTTCATAAACCAGTTAAATGATTGGTTCTCCTTCCACTGGTCATGAGTTCTTTCTTTTTATATTTGTTCTATTTTTACAAATCCCAGGACTAGTCTGTGGGACCAATTGACACAAATTTCCCGCAGGGATATTTCGCATAAAGAACAGTTATATGAATCTCACCCTAATAGCACAATTTTGTTTTGGCGAGTCAAAGATTGCCCATTGGGCCCAAATAAGGAAAACTTCGAAAATGTGTCTGTAAAAACTGTGGTGTAGGGTATCAATTGGCCGAGCTTGACTGACTATACTTTCTTACTTGTTTTCAGCTTTGCACCAAGATAGTTTCTGTTAGCTATTAACACGATTAAAAATATTAAAGATTTGGCAAAATGTGATTTTACAGAACCTTTTTTTTGCAATTGATTTAAAAATTCTTCAAAGAATCTAGTTAATTAAACTTTTTTTTCCCACTACGGATTTGTGAAAAACAAAAAAAAAAAAGTCTCGAGCAGGTTAAACTTTTGAACAAGAAACATAAACTTTAAATGCTCTATGCTATTTATCTCCATTTTTTTTATTTTGTGATATTAACAAAATTCGGGTTAATATTTTGCTTAAGTTTTTTAACATTCACTTTAATTTTTTCAATATACAAAAAGAGAGTAATCTCTCTATCATCGCGTCAAACCCATTTCATTTCCTCTTAAGTCAAGATTATAAAATAAAATTCAATGCAATGGGGAAATTAGAAAAAAATCTTAAACTTGCACATCAAAGTTGGAAAAAAGTAAAAAGACATCAGACACATACATGCACAAATACAAACAACAGTTTTGGTGAAAGTCGTGCAAACTTTTGCTGTAACGAAAGTGAAGTAAAAAAAAATCGTAATACCATTAAAATTGTAGCTTATTGTTGACGTGCTAAACCTTTAATGTATTTTGTTCTTGTAAAATTGGAGTTTTATTCTTACTAATATCCAAAAATAATTATTCACAATATTAACGCACAACGATTATTAAAATATTTTTCGTTAGCTCAATGATTTATTCGTTAATATAATGAAAAATAAAGTTTTCCAGGTACTGAAATTTAAGTACTGTTCCTTGACACAATGAGCATGCATTTATTAAATATTTAATATTTTTTAGAGTGCCCCGGTAGGTTAGCTGGTAGTGAGCTAGTCTATCAGCGCTGGGGTTGCGAGTTCGATTCTCGCCTGAGACTCTGGTTTCTTTCCTGCAGACAAGCATATAGCTTCGCGGGATTAGCTTAGGAAATTAAAAAAAAAAAATATATAAAATGTACGTTAAAGAAAATAAAATGTACTTTGAGGTAACGAAAAATTTATTAAGTCTTGTTAGCACAAATGTCCATTAATTTTATAAACTCGAACGTTAACATTAATGAAGTGTTTGTTGGCCTGTTATACCGAACTCGTACGTTAAAATTTATGAAGTGTTCGTTCAGTTTACGAAACCTTAATAAAACGATATCCCTACGCATACAATTTACATTTGAGTTGTCGGCTCAACGAAATCGTACGTTAAAGTCAAAAAAGTTTCATGGGGGTAACGTAACGTTTTTTTTTAATTTGTTTTTAAAACAGTGTTAGTTTAGCGTTTTTGGCCTTTTTTGTTATTATTCTATTCCAACTGAAAATATTATTTAAACAAATACAAAAATGCAGTGTACAATTAAAAATTGTCGTGTCTGTAAAAAACACTATCTCAATTTAAATAAAAGTGAAAAAGGACATTTGTGAGTTAAATTTGATTCAGAAAAATGATTTCGTATATGTGTAAAATAAAATTAGATGCGGTGTATTTGCTGATAGTTTATTTAGATCAGCTTCAAGTGGTTCATTGGCGTCCAAATTAACAAAGGAAGCACCAAGTTCCATTGAAAACCAAACGAGTTTACTAAAAAATTTAATTTTCGAAGAACTTTGTAAAAATTATAAATAAACAATATGTATGTATATAGCATCATATGTATATATAATGTATATTATACATAAATAAATATATGTACTACAATAAATTTCAAACCTTTTTGAAAAAAAAGTAAAAAATATAAAATAAAATATAAATAAAGATATTTGAGTTATGAGTCTTTTTAATTTTATAGGGGGTTACAGTAGTAAATTATGAGGAGTCAGGTGGCATAATTTTCGAGGGGAAATTTAAAAAAATAGTTCAATGAGACAATGTTCTGTGTACGTTGAGTCAACAAATTTGTAAAACAAAATTGTGCATTGAATTAACGTAAAGGTTCACTAAGTAAGCGAAATAGATTATTAAATTGAAAAATTCTTTCATTAAATTATAATTATAAATTTATGATCATTTAAACTAAATAACATAATTAAATTTCGTCATTGGACGGAAATTAATAAATTTTTAGTTTGCTTAACGTACATTTTCATTGTCCCCACGTACCTTTTTGGTTCAGTACAACGAAGAATAAAATTTATTCATTTTATATTTCTTTTGAAGATGAAAAATGGTTTTTTTTTAATTTTTGTGAATATTTTTTTATGTACTTACAAATGAAGGCGACTAAAAATGTTGCCAATATTTTGCAAGATTTATTGAAATCACTTTTTTTATTCCCTAAGCTAATCCCAGCGAAGCTCTACGCTTGTCTGCAGGAAAGAAATTAGATCCTCAGGCGGGAACCGAACCTGCAACCCTGGCGCTGATGGACAAGCTCACTACCAGCTAGCCTACCGTCGCACTCAAAGGCGATTTTTGATACACTTTTTATTTAAACGATTTTTCTTATGATCAGGAGTGTTTTGGAAATCGAAAACGCAAAACGCTAGAATCTTAAACGTCGTATTCTTTCTTAATTGTGTAATTTTTCTCTCTACGAAAAGTTCAAGTTTTTTTTAAGGGATTTAACAGTCTTATATTAATTTAAAAACCTTCCAATTATTTGAGTTTTCAAAACACTGAAAAAATAATTTCAACTCGATTAGTATCCACAGGGAGAATTAGAAATAAAAATGCTTTCGAATCGAAAAAGAATCACGACTGCGAGAACTAGACCCCAGGATTGGTTTAAAGTACTTATTTTTATTATTCGTACTTAAATTTTAAGTACTTTTTGTTAATAATTTTTTTTTGTTTGATTTTTTGTGGAAAAAATATTCTTAAGCTATGTTCAAACCTATCAGATATTTGACGTCCTACACGCAATCACTAGTTTTATAAAAAAAATATGTTTGCTTTTGCAAAACGTTTGCTATATCAAATATCATTAAGCAGTTTATAAATAACATTATAAAATTATATATTTTCAAATAAAGTTTAGTATATTAAAAAAAGTACGGAAAAAATAGAAGTAAGGAAAAACATGTAAAATAAATTAAAATGGATAATCATTCAAAAAAACAAATTTCGATCTACCAAAGGTTAAAATACAATTTGGTTTAAGGATTGATGTTTGACTATTGACGACAGCAGTCGTCGATGGCTGTGAGTGTAAGACGGCAAATCCATCTGAGGAGATCGAGTGGTTGCGATCGAAACATGTCATGGTAACCTGCCGGCCAGGGTTCGAGCCCCGGCCACGGTCAAGAATGAAAGATTATCAATAACAATTTTAATTAATTTTCATGTTGTAAAATTTCTTTCTTCATAAAAATAATTTAATAAAAACTAAATTTGATGAACTGAAGCCTAATTAAAATTATTAAAAATGTGGATTAAAAACCATAAATAGTTTAACAAAATAACAACAAATTTGATCAAAATCCTGGTCAAATTTATTTTGGATTTTTTCGTCAAATATTTGTTGGGTCTGAACATACCTTTAGTGTTGTTGACTCCTTTTCCAAACATTTGGATTCATTCGCCAAAGAATTCTAAAGAATAAATTTCCTATAAGTCGCTTCAGCTCGCTCTGTTAAGACTTCTGATAATGGCAAACGATGGAGCAACTTATTGTTGACAAATTCTATTCATTTTTGTTTGCCGACGTTGACTCCTATTCCAGAAATCTGGACTGATCCCTCATTAAAAAGTTAACCACTTAACAGAACTTATACTTATAAGTGGTTAACATTATTCTGCTAACATAAGAGAATGTGTCTAGGGTTATAAATTTTAAAATTTAACTTTACACAAATAATTTAAAAACAAAATATTAACATAATATGTTTAGAGGCAACCATAATATGGTTGTAGCTACATTATAGCAGACTTATTTAAGCATAATTCGGTTATCGCTTATAAAAGTATGCTTATATTAACCATAATAAGCTTAAAAATGGTCTTTAAAAAAAGTTTTATTGGGGTGGACCATATTGAAAAGGGTGTAATATACAGTTGCGGTAACATTAACATTTGAAAACCGAATATCCATATAACGAAGACGATAATCAGAGTTTAAAGCAGTGTTCGAAAATAAACAGAACGTTATTTAGCGTACGGTACCCACACCCGTTAACGATATCTATTTGTTTAGTGTTTGTGTATTAGAACCAAACATTATTTTGTGTGCTGTTGTTCGTACTAAAACATAACAATTGTAGTGACTTTGTAGAAATACAGAACCACTACAATACAAAATTCTAAACAGTGTTCGAAAATAAGCAGAACATTATTTAGCGTATGGCTCACACACCCAGGAACGTTATCTAGTTTTTTAGTGTTTGTGTAGACGAACACAACCCTTTATACCGTTCGTAACTATTTTCAAGAAAGAGCCGAACATTATACAGTGTTCTGTTCTTCGTTAAAAAACATAACAATTTTAGTGATACTGTAGAAAAACATTATAATTTAATGTTCTATAATGTTTTTTTCATGAAAAATGAAAAATGAACAAACAAAAAATTTTAGCAACGACCGCAGAACAAACAGCTTGTGTGTGTATAGGTTTTGCTTGTGTAAAATTATTTTGCTGGCTTTTTGTTTTTTTCGTGTGTGTATTTTGTTTCTGTAAAAATGTTTGGTTTTTTTTACGAATGAGCATTAATAAGCTGAACCGAACACAATGAAGTTTTTGGTTTAAAAAAAAGAACGGAATTAAATGTTCTCATCTTTTTAGTGAGTTGGATAAGAACAGTATTATTTTTGTGTTCGAAAGATGACAAACAGGAAAACGTTATTTTTTGTAATGATTTTCTACACAAACACTGTTAGCGTTTGTGTTTTCCACTAATCTACCGAACCGAAGACTAAGGAGCGATATTAAGTGTTTATTTTCGATTACTGTTTTAAAGGTGATTTTATAATGTTTTTATTATCTATTGCAAATTATTTTTCATTTCTTATTTGTGTGCCCGTAAGATGTACACAGTGTTTGTTCTCTCGTCTCGATGTGAATATGAAGTGACGTTTTACTTTTTAAACCTTCAAAAATGCTGACAGGGTGTTTAAGCTTGAAAGCGCACTCGTGTGTGTGCGTTCGACTTTTTGTAAAAAAAACTTTGTATTTTTGTTTGTTTCTTTTTCTCTTTCCTTTTTCGACATACAACAAATGAAACGGAACCCACTTGACATCGTTACATTAAAGCATCCTTTACACGCCAAAGCATTTTTAACAGAGACTCACTCACACAAACAAAGCTTTACGCGCTTTTAATTTTTTTTCGGAAATTTGAAAAAAGGAAGAGAATTTCACACACAAAAAACTTTTTGACAAACACTTAGTTAATTGTAGAATCTTTTTATACCCTTCGCCAACACGAGTGGTCAGTAAGGATAAATTAAATTTATCACTCCGTATGTAACATCAATTTATTATTTATCTTAGACTTGATAAAGTATTTACGTATATAAAAAATTGTGCTCTTAAAAGAGGAACTGGTTGTGTAGAATATTTGTAGACTTTTTCGCTTTGTAACCTTCTTTGCTTATCAGCACTAAAATACCACCTTTTTTCTATAAAATTGTTCATAAGTTTTAACTGAACCATAAAAGCTCGTTTACTGGAGCGCACGATTCATAGCTTTTTTTCTTTCATAGTTCTACGGCACTAGGCAAAAAGGACTCAAGTCATTCTTTCCAATGCAAGGAAATTACGAACGACACTAAATAATGCCGACAGACGTTAAAGAATGGCTTGCGTATCCGAAATGCTTCCTGAAAACTACAAAACTAGATAATTTTTGAATCTTGTCATTACCGGAGAAGAAAGAAAAGAAGTCCAGACAACCAGGCGAATCAACACCAATACCTTTTTTGCACAGCGGTAATGCTCACTTTAAGACGGGAAGAAAAGGATCTGCTAAAATGGGGCTTAAAGATCACACGGAAACTGCAGCGAACACAAGGGATCCAATTTAAGCAGTGTTTCCTAAAAAACAAAAGGAATATGCAACCAGGCATTAAGCAGTAATATTTCATTATGGCACCGCTCGGACACTTGTATCCAGACTAGTTTTGAAAAAATAGTGGCTGAGAAGTTATGCTCACCTGCTTTATAGCTTTAATCTTGCCAGCCTCAACTATTATTTGTTTTTATCCATGCAAAACGCTCTTATGCTTCACTTTGGAGCAGTGTAGGCGAAACTGTAATAATTCGTTTTTTGCACTGAACCAAAAATCCAATAAAAATGTACGTTAAGCAAACGAATTACGTTTATAAAAATATTTTCGTTGGCTCAACGACTTATTCGTTAATATAATGAAACTTTTATTTTCATTAGGTATTATTTTCATTATATTAACGAATAATTCGTTTAGCCAACGAAAATATTTTTAAAAACGTAATTCGTTTGCTTAACGTACATTTTCATTGGATTTTTGGTTCAGTTTGCTTCAAAAAATTTTTGATTGGAGGGTACGAAAGATTCGGCACAGCCGAATTTGTCATTCTTACTGCTGTTTTTTAACAGAAAGATATGTATATAGAAAGGCAGGCAAACAGTCAGATAGACGAAAAGACGTTCACACATTTTCTTTTGTTTGTAATATTTTCGCATGAAGTGTTTGCACTACAATTATTTTGAAGTGTGTGTCTGTTAAAATCCCAGAGCCAACCAATGAACAAAATACTGAACTTAAAACGAAAAAGGAAAGGAAAAGCCTCAAAAGAAGAAAAAAAGAACAGAAATCTCTAGGAAGGTAAAAGATTGAAGGAAGTGTGCTTGTGTTTGATTACGCCAATTAGGATGATGGTGGATTTAAGGAGAAAATAATAATTAAAATTAAGAGGTAGATTTTTAGCTTAAGGATTTTTTTTTTATTTTGTTTTATTCCTCTAGAGAATATTAGACGTTCTTTGGCAATAGAGCAAGATTATTTAAGTACTCAAGCGGCAGTAATTTGTGGACTTAATTTAAGTATTAAGAAAAAAAACCTGAATTGGATCACCTTCTTATACTCACGTCAAAATATGAAACGCGTATATTTGCTAACGGTTTGTCAGACCGATGTTTGCAGAGCATACAAAACATATATTAAACAAAAAAAAAAAAAAAAAAATTTATTAAACCCCATTTACTCAAAGTACTAAAAGGTGGTCCACCAAAACGCAAGATGTTAATTGTAAAAAAACAAAGAGTTTTCAGAGAATTATCTTATTATTTTTTTTTTTTTTTATTATGATAGAAGGATTTACGACAATTATGCGTGAGACGAAATATCGGCCAAATGCTCGCAACGGCTTCGGTGTCATACCTCTATCCGATAGTCAATATTTTCAATGACTCTAAGACATAATTCAGGTTCAATGTTATTTATGTGTTTTTATCAAGAAAAAAATTGGGAATTAGGCACGACTAAAAAAATCTTGTAAATTAAAAATTTTTTATTCCCAAAAATTACTTTGATAATAAACTGACAAGTGCACGGCCAAAAAAACTAAACCGGCAACATGCTTAATAAAGCAAGTTGTTTTTGTTTTCATTTTGTTTTTTTCTTAATGTTGGAAGAATAAATGCCGAAATTCTGCTTGTCTACGAATCCACTGAGGTGAAAGTGTGCCTCGCCGCTGAAGATGATGATGCAAGAAATGCATTTCGATTTGAACGCCCATTTTCGTAAAAGGCCATCCTACGCGCTGCTCAATTGTGTACCTCACCATGGTTGAATTTGGCAAACACTGATACAAAGAAATGTCAAATTAAGTTAGGCAAGAACCTTGACCTTAAGGCTTGACTCACTATTAACATCGTTCATTAGGGTTGGACCACCCTATATATCTAAATCATTCGTCTTTAAAATCTCTTAGCATCCCTGTTGCTTTAAGCTTTGTTCACAATGGCAGCAACATTTTCACTTGGTGTTCACAAGAAAACGTTTTGAAATTTTGTCTACAACAATATTACGTATGTATTTATTATTATTTTTTAAAATAATTTGTTAAAACTATGATAGTTGTAAAAAATTTAAATCTAAATTAAATTAAAAAAAGAAACGTTATTTATAATTTGATACAAATTTTTGCTTTTTTTTGCGCCACTGTCTTCTTTAAATTTTCTTCCTTAACAGTTGTGAAACTAAGTTGGATTAAAAAATGACAACCATGTTTTTGAAGTCGGTTTTTAGCCTCTCATTAAATTTTTGAATTTTAAGTTGTGTCTGTTTATGATTTAGTGTGCGATATATTCCTTTATTATATAACTTTCTGTTTTTATTGTGAATGGTGTGAAAAATTCGGCTTACTTGTAGGCCACACGACGAAGTTTTGCTTTTCAATTGCTTCAATTTGCAATACACTCTCATTCTCACTTTTTAAATTGGCCACGAGATTGGCTCTTAATCTTACTTTTCCATTTGTTTAACAATTTAAGCTTCAATTACACAGCTGTTTATAAGCTAAAAGCCAATTCTGGTAGAAATTCGACGGCGGTTTAAAGTGTGTTCATATAGATTCTTCAAATTTTATTTATCTTTTATTCAAAAATGTATAAAAAAAATTAATTTTCCAATTTTTTTTATTGAAATTTAATTATTTATTAATACAACAACTTTTAAATGAAGTTTGATGGCCTGAATTTGATGAGTGGCTGTGCTAAGCAAATCAAAATATTACCAAAACATACGAAAGTTTGATAAAAAAGTTTGATGTGTGGCCATTCCGAATTAAATGAAGTACAAATCGTTCAAGCGTTAAGCCTGGTACTCTGTTTAGTATTTCGTGCGAAATGTTTTAAAAATCAATATAAAAATAAATTTCTGGGAAATACAAACGAAAAAATTTTGATAGAGTTGTACTCTATTTATATTACGAAAAACATGCGAAATGTTTCTAGCAACATTTTTATTTTCCGTGCGAAACAAGTGCAGCTTATATTATTTCGCACGGAATTTTAAGCAACAGCTAATCATTTCTTGTAATTTTTTATTTTGCATATGTGAGGTGGGGTTTATAACAAGCATAGTTGGGGGTAGTGCACTAAATATTGATTTAAATCAACAATGCACTATCACTAAATAAAACTGCAAAGAAATTAGTTTGCTCTCTTTTTTACCAGCTTTAGTGATGATTGTTATTTTTTAACTACCACTAAAAATTTTTTAGTGATATTGTCAATTTCTTCACTATCACTAAACGCAGATTGAATGCAAAGATCTGCACTCAATTCAAATAGTGCAAAATTTGGACTTGCAAAAAGCTGCATACAAATATTATATCACTAAAATTTAAAAAATGTAACTTTTTATGTGCATGGCTTTTGATTTTTTTTGGAGGATATACATAAGCAAAGAATATTAAGCAAAATAAAATATGTTCAATAACGGTATAATTATTGGCTATAATCATGAAAAAAACCAGTTTTTGATTTAAAAGTGAGTGCAAAAATTTTAGTTGCACTCAAATGAGTGAAGAAAAAAAAGTTGCAATAAACTGATGATTGCTTTTTTTTTAAATCAAACTATTTTTTTTTGAGTGCAAACTTTTTTAACACCACTATTACTCATGTTTAGCAAGGCTGCAAATTTTCAATTCATCACTCAGCATCAAAATGTTTGCAATATTTTTGCACTAAGTGTGAGTTAAAAATGCAAAATGAGTGCACTACCCCCATCTATGATAACAAGCGTTACAAAAAGAAAAATGTAGAAAAGTGCAAAAGTTAATAATAAAATAAAATTTTTTTGTTTTTTACTTTAGAAAATTACATATTTAAATAAAATTGTTTACTTTTTTTAATGACAATTATCAAAACACATGGTTTTTGCCATAGATGGGGGTAGTGCACTAGTTCAAAATGATTGCAATAATTTTATTGATGTTGAGTGATGAATTGAAAGCAAGCAATCTCACTACATATGAGTGATTGTAATGTTAAAACATTTTGCGCTAAAAAAATAGTTTGATTTAAAAAAAGCAATCATCAGTATATTGCAATGTTTTTTTCTTCACTTATTTGACTAAAAATTTTGCACACAATTTAAAATACAAAACTTGTGCTTTCATGATTAAATCCAAGAATTATTCCGTTATTGACAGAATTTCATTTAGTTAAATTTCCTTTGATTGTGCATATCATCAGAAAACCATGCACATACAAGATTAAGTTTTTTTTTTTAAATTTTAGTGATATCATGGCTTTGTACAGCTTATTGATTGCAAGTTCAAATTTTGAACTTCACATATGCATTGAGTGAAGATTTGATGCATTCAATCACAGCTAGTGAAAGTGAAAAAATTTGCAATACCAATTAATTTTTTTAGTGCTAGTGAAAAAAATATCAATCATCACTAAAGCTGGTAAACAAATATTAAAAACTAATTTTTGCAGTTTTATCTAGTGAGAGTGCAATGTTGATTTAAATCAATATTTAGTGCACTACCCCCAACTATGGTTTTTGTTTACCTTCGCAAAATAATGCTGTATACTTGTAACTAATAAAATCGTTAGGTTTTGAAAAACCGCAAGATAGACAATATTGATACATGACAAAATTTTCGTGTGAAATATTCAATGTTTCTCAACATTTTTCGCAAGTTCGAACAGAGTAATAGGCTTTAGCTAAAATAAATTTCCTTATCTTTAAGATTAAAAGAAATGTCTTAGAGACTCATTCTAAATAGTTTATTAAAACATGTTTAAGTGGTTTCTTCTTGTGAACGTTTTTTATTGCCTTACATTTTTTATGCATTCATTCTTCCTTGTTGAGAGAGAACACAGTAATTAGCATGATATTTTCCGTCATCACTGCTTGGAAAAGTCTAAAATATTATTTTTGTCTTATCTAAAAATAAAAGTAGAAATACATGCTAATGACCACATAGTTCTCTAAGTTCTTGAGGAGGCTGCTCTCACAAGAAAAGTTCTAGTTTAAAACACAAGAAAGGACGAAAGTAAGTTGATAAGAATAAGTATAATAATTTAAGATATTCTTAGTTTTTTTTAGGAACAAGGTATAAAAGTGTGGTACCTACTTTGAACAGCTTGTATATATTTGAGTAGATATGTACACTAACTAAATGTTCGTTTCCTGTAGCACACATTTATTAAACTTCTCTAAGGAAGTGAGCAATTTGAAAACAAATTTTCTGAGGTTTGTTGCATGAATACTAACGAATACTTGTGTTATACATTTATTAGGATTTGCTTGTTGGTTTTAATGAATTCATACTCACGAACTACTCAAAAGAGAAACATAATAAATTCAGTATTTTCTTAGCTCATCACATGCGAAATCTGTTATTAATGCTGATTTTAAATGACTTCAGTAATTTGTTTAAAAGGGGAGTTAATTATTGTAAAAAGGATTAGGGTCTTAGGATCTTAAAAATGTGGGACTGCTAAGGGATGGCATTTCTTTCGCCCATGGCTTGTGTCTTTGGATAACAAACATCCAGCATTAATTCTCATCAAAATATCGTATTTTCTGCCAGCAAAGCATCATTTGCCAGAAGTTTTTCTTTATTTCTTAAATTTAAATAAGGTCATTTGAAACAAGTCGATATCTCATCAAAGCATATTCTGAATAACGGTCATAAATTTCACTGTGCTAGATATAGTTTGTGCAGTTCAGAAGTGATGATTTTAGCATAGAAGTCAAAAACTGCCGAGGTCAGCCAAATAAAGGAAAAAAAATGATGATTGAGATTGTTGCCAAGCTTAAGAAGAATTATTAGGAAACTGTATATGACACAAAATTAAGCCAATTGATGTAAAAAAAAATAAAACAAATTGCGCTCGCTTTAAGTCCACAAAATTTCGTAAAAATTTGAAGCAAAAAAAAATTTGCACATAAAAAATAGTCAATCAGCCGAATATCCATGGAACGAAGGCAATGCTCTGTATTTCGTGGAACTATTTAAAGCTGCTTCAATCAGGCCATACGATCATATTATGATTCTACAAAAGTAAAAAAAATTGAGTAGGTACAAACCAAATTAAAGGCAATGCATAGTTTCTTTATATTTGTGTATAAAAAGTTGTTTATATAATGAAAAGTGATAAAAGTAGTAGAAAACGGGAATTTTAGTTTAATAAAGTTGGTAGAGTTTTAATAGAAAATATTCTTAGAAGCATAGGTTTTAAGTTCCTCTCAGTCAAAATTTTTTTTAGTAAAAATAAAATTTTTATTAAAATAATTTTACGGAAACTCCAATCGCAGGTGCAACCTCATCACACAATTAATGGACTTTAGGTAAAAGTTACGGGATAAAAAGAAAATTTTATAATTTTTACTAAAAACCAATCAAGGTACTTTAAATAATAAAAATTCATTTATAATCGAGTCGGAAAGAACCCCACCAATAGTGGGGGAATGTAAGAAATGATAAACTCACTGTTTATGGTTGGTGTTTTGTTTAAGCTTTGATATTGTTACAAGTAAGACTTTAAGTATTTATAATTCTTATTCGCTTTAGGGTTTTATTTGTATAATATTTTTAGCTTTTCTAAAATCTTTGGAAAAGGTTTCCTGGTGATCTGGCCTAATCAACCAGTGAAATGCGCGTAGAAGCTAGCTTTCCCTCAACAATAAATTTCAGTTTATATATCAAATATGAAAAATTGGGAATTTAGCACTTCATACAGAAATCTTATTAAAATGTATTTATTTTTATAAAGAAATAGTATCAGGAAGTAAAAATAAATGCACTTACTAAAAGTTTTATGATATCAGAGGTATTTTGTGGTAACGAAAAGGGTTGATATGTTCTGAGGAAAATATTCCACAATATTACCAAATAATACAGTCCTTAACTCATTAAATTATGATACTGACATCTAAGATAATTTTGTTTAACCCATATCCTGTAATCGAACAACGCATGTGGTATATTTGGTTATTTTAATCAATGCCTTAGTGACAAATAAAGAATTTATCTTAGAAAAAATATGTTTTCTGCATAAGTTAGGGTTAGCGAAGAAGCTAACGAGTAGTGGGTACTAATTGTAACAGCTGTAAGTGTCTGGAGAAAGAGATATGTATGTACACTGTGGTATACACCATCATTACCGCCACTGGTATATAGAGTGAATATGTCAACCATTTTGCTAGTTACTACTGACAATGGTTCTTTCTTATAACACTGGAATATTATTCAATGTAGAAAGATTTAATTGAATTTATTAAAAGTACATAAATATGTATTATTTTTTTCTGTACATAGTTTTTGTCAAAGCTTTAATAAACATATTCGAGTAAAGTTAATTTTTTATAACTAATTATTTTCTTCTATTTTAATGACATAATGCGTAGGGATTTTTGTAGGGGAAATTTTTTCAACGTGTAGGAAAAAATCGAATTTTTTTTAGCATGTGTAGGTATTTTTTCGAATAATCCACTGGCAACACTGCGTACAAGTTATATTTATTTTATGTGTATTAAATATCAAGCATACGCCTCGATGGAACTCTTAATATCCCTACAACAAATGAACTGGCTTATCATCATATTTTTCACGTTAGCGTTAAGAAAATGACGGGAGAAATGACAGAAAACTTGAAAATTATGGCAGAAATGATAGAAAACTTGAAAATGATGGGAAAAATATGATGATTCAGTCATTCGCTTCTTGTAGGGATGGATGTATTGTAAACAATTAAATATTATAATAAAAATCTTTAATATTTTTAATTAGGCTTAAGTTCATCAAATTTAATCTTCATTTAATTATTTTTATTAAGAAAGGAATTTTACAACATGAAAATTAATTAAAACTGTTATTGATAATTTTTCATTCTTGACTGTAGCAGGGCTCGAACCCTGACTAAAAGATAAAATACAATTTGGTTTAAGGATTGATGTTTGACTATTGACGTCAGCAGTCGTCGATGGCTGCGAGTGTTAGACGGCAAATCTCTCTGAGGAGATTGAGTGGTTGCGATCGAAACATGTCAGCCCGGCTACAGTCAAGAATGAAAAATTATCAATAACAATTTTAATTAATTTTCATGTTGTAAAATTCCTTCCTCATAAAAATAATTTAATGAAAATTAAATTTGATGAACTGAAGCCTAATTAAAAATATTTAAAATTTGGATTAAAAACCATAAATAGTTCAACAAAATAGTCACAATACTAATTATTATCATAAACATTTTTAAAAAGAATTATCTTAATATATTTTCATTATTACACAAGGGAACAAATTTGAAATTTGTCTGGAATTATCACTAATTTGAGGTCGCTGATTTCAAATCTTGGCTTATTGACATTTACTTTTTCTTTTGAAAATCCCCAACGAAAGAAGTCCAACGGCGGCATATCACATAATCGTGGCGGTCAATTAACAGCGACAGACGTAGATAACACGGCCATTAAATTTCTCGCGCAAAAGAGTCGTTGTTTGGTTGGCTGTGTGGCAAGTGGCACCATCCTGTTGGAACCAGAAAAAAAGCAAATTAAATTAATGAGTCACTCTCGAAAAATGTTTTTTTTTTTAACAAAAGATATAATTTTTTACATTTTTAAAAACCTGAAAAAAAAACTATCCTCGGGAATTGACAACATTCCCAATATTATTCTAAGAAACATTCCAGACGATTTAATACTCACATATTGAACACTATTTAACAATATGCTTAACAACTCGTATATTTCTCGGGCTTGGAAAACAGCAAAAGTTGTTGTGTTGCCTAAAAAAGATAAAGACACAAGTCGTCCTAGAAACTTACGTGCAATAAGCTTACTACCAAACATTAGCAAGGTTTTTGAAATCTGCATTAACAATAATATAATCAACATTTGTTAGAGAGAGAATTTAATTAATATTAAGCAATTCGGGTTCAAACATAAGCATTCAACGGTTCATGCGATACAACTACTTATATCAAATATTCATTGGAATATGAATAAATTTTTATGCACTGGCGCCTGTCTGGTGGATTTTGAAAAAGCTTTCAATAGTATTTGGATACCTGATCTAATATATAAACTTTTAAAATATAAGTTTCCTACACTGAAAGAATTTTCTTCTCAATACCAATGAATTTTGAAATTAATCCCATAAAAAATTGCATTAAAAATGAACCTAAGCAGCGCTTCGTTGGATCAATGAAACCTGTTTCATTAAAATGTATTTAACGAAACATTACATTAGATCTATGAATATTATTCATTGGATGAATACTTTCAAAAAAGAAAGAAAATCTTGTTTTTTTTTCATTTTTTTTTTTAAATTGTCCATAACAACAATAACAACGTTGATTTTTTTCGCTAACACATAATAAAAAAGTACCACATAAAGAGAGAACAAGCTTTTTCGTATACATTATTTGGTTGACAACAGTTTAAAAAAAGGGTGGGTTTTTTTTAAAGGAGAACATTTGTTTGTTCATTACTTAGTACATACTATATGTAGGTAGGTATGTAAATATTAAAGAAAACTAAAAACATACGTATTTATGGATTAAAAGTTTTTGTTTCATTACTATAATGACATTTTTCATTGTCATAATGAAAATTTAAATTTATTTTAAATATATTTAAATATTTTAATACTTTTAATTATTGAGACTTTAGAATTATTTAGTGTTCAACATTTTTGGTTTTTCGAATTTATTCTATGAGTTAAATTTCAGTTATGTATTTTATAAAGCTTTTTTGTAATAGTTTTATTCCTTAAATTTTAAGGAATTACTTTTATACACTACCAGACTATTATATTGTATTTTCTTGTTACATTTTACCTACGCTATCCTTTGGATAGCAATGAAGTATATTGTATGTACAGAAAAATTTACAATTATTAGACAACAGCAGAATGTAATGCATTTTCTGGCCCCCTACGGCCTTCGTCAGCATTCTTTGTGTCACACTGGATAGTGATACTTTATAAATTGAATGTATTTAACTCAACAATTTTAACAAATAGAAATTGGGAATTATTTCCTTTCGCAGGTTACTTTATATTATATTCTACAAAATAGCTTTATAAAAATACATAACTGAAATGTAACTCATAGAATAAATTCGAAAAATAAAAAATGTTGAATATAATATTAAGTAACCTACGAAAGGAAATAATTCCCAGCTTCTTTTTGAAACTAATTTTCCAAGAAAATTTTCCTTGATAAACGTTTGTTAAATTTAAAAATCTTTTATGAATGCGGGGGTAAATGTTAATTTTCGAACACTGGGTAAATCAATGACTCTGTCCGTGTTTAATATCTATTTTTTCTGCCGTCTTTTGTGTTAAAAATAAAGATTTTAATTTTCTCAAAGAAATAAATTCTCAAGCGCGAGGTCATGAGTATGGGAATAAAAAAAACTAACATTTCACCATCCTATATGGAAAAATTGAGAGTTTTCGAAAGAAAATGTCTGCGAGCCTGAACTTCTCTTTACAGGTCCCAAAGTACTAGTAATATTAAATAATATCAAAGACTATATAATGTTTCTTAAGTTAGCTGGATTGATAACTTCGTTATACATTTAATAAGAAACCACAAAAAGAAGAGCTTAGAGTGCTATGAAAACAACTCAATAATGGCTCCTTATTACGAGAGTTTTGAATACATATACACAACCTTACAAAATGGATATGTACCACTTGAGGCTTTTTTGTACCTCGATAATAAGGGGTACATTCAAAACAAAATCGGCATCTCAATATTCTATCAGATCTATAGAAGAGCCACCCAGCAAAAACTTAACTTACCAAGTAAGTTAGCAAATAATGTTGGAGAAAATAAGCACTACTTATTTTTCGGCTGAATAACTACTTATTTTTGTTCGAGGTGTCCACAGAATTCAGTACTTACAATACACTTACTAGAAGTCAAAAAATATCTAGTTATTATTTAACTACTAGTAAGTTGAATTGTAAGTACTTACAATATATTTACCAGAAGCCAAAATATCACTAGTTAATAGACCTAATAAGTAATTATTAAGTGCGTTACCAGTAAGTAAATATTCAGTACTGAAAACAACACAAGTAATAAGTAGTTATTGAGCTGATTATTAGTAAGCAAATATTCAGTAGTGAAAATAATAGAAGTAATAAGTAGTTGTTGTGGTCATTACTAGTAAGTACTTATTAAAGTTTCCAAAATAATGACAATTGTAATGACAACTACATACCAGGTTACGTATGAAATAACTACCACCTATTACTAAAAATCATAAAGTTTTTCCTGGGCAATGTTAAAGCTGTACTAAGCAACCAACTTACAATTGACAATAGCAGATTTAATACAAGCATATATTCAAAAGAAAGGAATATGATTCCAAACATAGATATAAAAAATTTGGTGGCTCACTAAATAATTCCCACTTTTTCGTTTTATTTTCTGACTATAACTTTTACTTAATTATTTTTTGCGTTATATTAGTAAGGTTTTTTAAAATTTTCTTTACAAACTAATTATAATAAATACATATAAATACTTTTATTTATTTTGTATAAATTTAAATATATCATTTTAAAAGATAATGTAAATATTGTATATAGATAAGTAATATACTTGAGAGCCCGAATATGGGACTATGTAAAATTGTTAGTTATATTTCCTACTGTTTGCTTATTTATAGTTTAAGCTTATACAATTTTCATTAAAAAAACTTTAAATAAAAAAAAGGTCCATATCCTCAATTTCTGGCCACCAAAAGTCCATTATCATCTCAGAGTAGCGAACACCATTTGCGGTTACTGCTTGGCCGAACTGATATTCGAAGAAATACGGCCCGATAACGCCGCTAGACCAGAAACCGCACCAAACAGTCACTCTTTGTGAATGCATCGGCTTTTCAACAATCACTCGTGGATTCGAATTTTCCCAAATGCGGCAAATCAATTATGCTGACCAAAGAAAAATCGCGAAGTGCACAAAATGCCTTTTGATTTGAATTTCAACGCACTGCTCAATTGTGAACCTTTGTATTCACACCACCATAGGTGGACAGGGTATTATGCCTTTGCGCTGATGTGTGTAACACTTTAAAATATAGGCCGAGGCCAAACTTTTATGAACGATTCACGATTCAAAGTTTTTGTCCTAGCAACATTTTTCTTATTTATTTGGTGATAATATGATAGCTACAATGTCTTGGCAAAATGTTGTGTTGGAAGGTCTAGAAGGGACTACATCTCCCATATAAACCACCTACAAACAATCATTTAAAGACGAAAAATTCTCATATCGTCACCTAAAATGCCAAAGGCCGTAACTATACTTTGTAGTTTTTTTTTACAGGAGAAGGAATAAACGTTAAAAATTAAAGACTACTTAAAACTTTATATCCAAATTTTAGATTCAAGCTTAGAAAACAAAGCCGGATTTGTTTCTGAAAAACAATTAATCGAAAGAAGTAGTTTCTAAGAAATGCTAGTTAGGGCCTTTTACACTCTATTTTTCTGAAAACAAAAAGCCGTAACTACAAGAATAAAATTGTGCATAAAATAAAACAAATGGTTTAGATAAGAAAATAGTGCTTTTATGATGATTAGCAAGTGCTTTATATTTTGATGTTATTTGCTTTTGTTCTTCTGGAGAAATATTGGTGCCATTAGAATTATTTTAATTCACCCAATTTCTTACCATTTTCTCATTTATTCCAAGCGTAGATAAAAACATATGAAAACACACTCGAACACGTTTAGAATAATGTTTTAAATAGTAACGTTTCGTAATGGATCTTCTTTTCGAAAAGTGTAGTTACGGCGTTTTGGTTTATGAAATTGTTGACGTTGCAGTTACGGCCTTTTGTTTTTCGTTAATAAAGTTATTTTTGGATGTATGCATGTAAAATTTGCTGTGTAGATGTGTTTCGGTTAAGTACGTCATAATTAATCAAAAAGTCAAATTTGAACTTTTGAGTAGTTACGGCCTTTTGCATTTATTCAACACAAAGAAATTTTGCATCCATCTTAACCTCATAAGATTATTTTGGTTTGGCTGGTCCACGATAGCCAATGGGTTCCAAATAAAATAAACTCTCGAAAATTTGTGTGCAAATGTCGATGTGTAGGGTATCATATGATGTGGCTTGACCTACTTTACTTTCCTACTTTTTTTGTATTAAATTTTTTCATATTTACGGAGCAAAATATTTTCAAAATAAATATCCAATTATTTTGATTATTAAAATTTTTTTTTTAATCATCCATCTTTATTGTGTGTGTACAAAAGTTTTCCATTTCTATATTTTATTAAATTTAACAGCCAGGCCCACGATGTCACACGTTATCGTTCGCATAGAAAATTACATTTAAAACAAAAACAATTTCTATAATTTGTTTTTGTTTTAAATGTAATTTTCTATGCGAACGTTAACGTGTGACATCGTGGGCCTGGCTGTAAATTTTTGTTAGTTTTTTGCTACAAAGAGAAAAACTTTCATATGCTTTCATTTATGTGTTGAAAAACGTATATTTAAATTTTATTTTGTAATTAAAGTAAATTAAACAAAAAACAAATGTTGTTTTTAGACCTTTTTTGGAAAAACTTTAGAAAAATTTTAACAGTTTTTAAACATTTTTGTGGGCATTTTTTCAAAAAGGTGATTTTTTTCTAGATGAACAGTTTTGTTTGTTTTGTTTTTAGTTTTGACTTTTGGTTTCTACCATGTTAGAAACTACAAAATTTTTAAATAAGTTAAATATAACTTTAAAACAATTTAAGAGAAAATTTTTATCGAAAATAATTAGAACATATTTTGTGGGAACACATTTTATTCACTTTTAAATTTCATTGAGGTATTTTGGTGATTCAACTAACAAGGACTTATTTATGAACATTGTTTTTTTATTTTTAGATTTTTTCTTTTTTTCAACTTTTTTATTTTCCAACTTAGTTTCTGTCATGTTTGAGCTAATTAATTGTATGGTTCTACTTTTAAGTCTCATGTCTAGACGGAAGACATTAATATTTTGTAAGTTGACTTAATTTATTCTACGAAATTTGACTGCCAAAAAAAAGTGCGACGTCTGTGAAAATTAATAACGATTGGTCACGCGATTTTTAATCAAAAAAATATATACTAGTAATTTGGTAGTCAAGTTCAGCTATTTGTTTTAGTTGTGATTGAAATTCCTTAGCGGCTTTGAAAAAGGGTGCAAAGAAAACCAGTTAGAGCGCTATATTCGGCTGTGCCGAATCTTTGATACCCTTCACCGATAGTTCGAATATTTCAGGAGTGATATCTATATGATGTCTATATATTATTAATTTATCTTTATAAAAACACACATCAGCATTAAAGTTGGTTGCGGTTTAGACCTTTATTAAATTATTGACCGACAATCTTGAGTAAAATATATTGATTCGTAAAAGTTTAAGACGAACTTAAATGATTTTCAGGAGGGAGATTTATAGTGGAGCCATGGTAAGTTATAAACCGATCATCCCGAAATTCCGCAGAGGTATTGCTTGTATTAAAAAACATAAATTTCAATACAGTGGTGGTCTGGCTGCTTAATATTGGATCTAAGGTAATTTATGGAACGTATATCACAAAATTGCATGAAATTTTTTCTGGCCATATGAAACTAAGTTGGAAGAAATTTTACCACAATAAATATATCTTCTACGATTTAAGGCGTATTTAATTAATTTGCCAGAGTGGGCTTTATATGGGGCCTATAGAAAATTATGGATCATCACGAAATTTTTTAGTGCTATTTCTAGTCTTATAAAACTTCGAAGTATTATATTTTATTCTGATACCATTATAAATTACGGTTTTAGGCGTACTAAACCGTTTTCCGGGAGTAGGGTTTATATGGGGCCTAGGCTAAATTTTGGACCGATCTTTATAAAATTTCACAGTACGATTTTCAGTCGAATAAAACGAAAATTTGCAAAATCTCATAGTATTCTGTGCATTTTTCCACCATTTATGTTAGTTTTTAAGAAAATTATCAATTTTTTAAAGTGGTGGTTCCACATTTTGATTCATAGCTCTGATCCTATTGAACCGATTTTGCTGGATTTCAATCCCAAACTGCTTAGGATAACTACAAGCAATTTGAAGAAGTTTTTTTATTTCCTTTGAGTTTTTGGAAAGTGAGCGTTTTTCAACAGACGGACAGACAGACGGACATGGCTAAATTGACTTAGAATTACTCAAGGAGCCAGAATATATATACTTTATCTGAGATGAATAATAAAAAAGTTCCACACGGAATGACAAACTTAGTATACCCTCTTCTTGTTTTATTTTGTTTGTGAAAAGTCTCAAAGAGAGAATAATTTGAATATGAGTATATTGGGGTTTTTTTTAGTTACATTCACATTAAAACAAAAGTCGAAGTCATCATAACATTATTGTTAGTAACGAAAAGTTCGACATTTATTTAATGTCTTAAATCAAACTCAACTTACATTTATCAGTCAGTCTGTATATATGTATAGTTCACAACCATTTCCAGTCGCTTCCAGAACTTTAAGTTCTAATTATTTAAAAAAATTTTTTACACATCTAAATCTTAAGTCAAGCTTCAGGTGGAGTGGAGTAGAAATACAATTATTTATATAAGTTTTAAACAATTAGCACATAAAAGTATAATTAACAAGATAACTTATAACTAAAGCTATGAATAATTCTCAGATAAATCTAATTTCGTAACAACATGTTTATTTTAGAATAAAAAAAAAGTTTCCAATAAAAGAAGAAAAAAAAGTTGATTTGTTCTTATAAACAGAAAGAAAATCAACATAAATTCGATGATAAATACTTTTGTATTTAATTTTGTAAAAGGCAAAATCAATTCAAGTCAATTAAATTTCTTAAATTCGATTTATATATGTTTGCATACGAGTTCAAACAGAAGGAGTTTTATTTTTATTTTCTTAAACAAATTAAATTAATTGGTTTCTTAATTAAAAACGCTGCCAATCGAAATCGACTGAATCGCACGCAAACGATGGGGCACATGAAGCGAGTGTGTGTTCTGAAAAGTTCGCTTCTGTATACAAATGCATTCACACATTCCTGTGTATAAGTTAAAGAATGAGTGAAAAGAGGAAAGTGTATTAAACATAAAATAAATAAATGAAAAAAAGAGAAAGAGAGAAAAACCACAAATAACACTATAGTGAATTGTTTTTACATGATGAATGTACTCTTTTGTTTAACGTACCGAATTTTGTAAAAATAAATTCAAAGGAGTAATTTCTTGTTAAATCGGAAATCAGAATTATTACAAATTAAAGTTTAAACTTAAGTTTTTATAATTATAAGTGTTGATCGACCTTTTTTGATTACTCTAATTAGTTTATATAGTTTCCTCAGTTTTTATTTTTTTCCAATAAATAAATGCAACTTTTTTGTAAATTAAGCGATTTCTCTGATTTTGCCGATTTTCTTGAATTTGGTTTTTTTAATTTTTAGCTTAACCGATTTCTTGGACTTTTCATTTTGTATTAAAACATTTGAAAAATTGTTAATGTTTAGTTATTCAGCCTAATTACGGTTGTCGTTTTCTTAAACGACTGTCTCGTTTTTTGTAATAAATTAAAGTAACACACAACCTATATTCTTTTATCTACTGACAGCTGTAATTTGGAACACCAACAAGTATGTTGTGAGTAATGAAACATTAATATTTTATTATTGTAATTATTGGTTTTATTAAATATACATTTGGTTGTTATTTTTTTTTAACTGTCCCCCTTTTTTTTTTTGTTCATATTGCAATTTAAAAGAAAAGTGAATTGAATTTATTAAGTATTACCTCAACAACCTTGTGGTGAAGATCATTATTAACAAAAATGATTATTAATGTATGTTTATTTTATTTCACTATTCATTTTTTTTAATAAATTGCTTTTTTTCTACTTATTTAAAATGAACTTCTAAAAACTTTTAAATGGGAAGGGTATCGAAGGTTAATTGCAGCAGGGTGTAAGTTATAATTATTAAGCTATGGTCAGACTTATCAAATATTTGACGAAAATAACGGGACCAACAACCAAACTAAAAAATCACTTCGCTTAATATCAATATTTATTTTGATTTAAATACCACATCTTACAAAAAATTGTTTTTTGCTATGTCTAGTAGTATAATTAGTTTATTTTGTAATATTAAGACCATTTTAAATCTCACTAACTATTAACAAAAGTAGGGGTTACGCTTATTTGATCAAATATTTAATAAGTGTGACCGTAGCTTTAGTCTTCACTAGGGACAGATTTTAGTAATTGTTAGGGTAAGATTTTGTCAAGGCGTTTGGCTTATGATCAATTGGGGAGGGAGCAAATTTGCCCTGCATTGCACTACACTTTGCCAGGTTTTTTTTTTTATCTATTGTCTCTTTTAATTCAGTTTTGTTATTTTAATGAAGTTGATACTCTTTGGTTAATAGTCATTAAGAGTATTTATATGTTAATGCGCTGAAATACGGGTTTAGAACCAACATACCACATATTTGCTAGCTGGGAATTCTTTTTATATGCCACCTAAACGTTGTGTTTTAAATTCACACATAATTGATACGGGAAACAAGTGCCGATTTTTGTTATTCACATAACAAGTAAATAGCGCGTTACAGCTTGTTTGCTATACCTATGAAATGTGCTCTATATAAATGTCCTCCAGCTATTAAAGTTTTAGCAATTAGTAAAAAGGAGCCAAAATTGTAAATTTTTTATTAATCCTTAAACAAAAGCCACTCCCCAATAACGGCATTTCGACTTGATCCTGACTTTGTCTAAGTTTTAAAAAAATCATTCATTTGCCTCACTGCTTACATTAATGCATACATGCAAAAACATGTTGGAAACCAAACTTCAAAAAAAAAAAACATCAGTATTAAACATCGAAAAGTCGAAGGTACTTTTAGTAATGACAGACACTGTCAAACGTAGAGACAGGGATACTTGGGAGTGTAAGTGAAAAATTGATGTATGAGACTGTGTTTTTCCAAATCTTGCTTGCACTCTTACTGACTCACAAGAACAAGCAGAAATCCAAACATCATACAAATACATTCACATCCACATGGACACTATATAAACACACATATGCATTTTTTGGGACTTTAAATGCAGCAACTGCTGCAACATGTCACAGTGTTTGATGAGAAGCCAGAACCACTACACATGTTGGTAGCAAAAAAACGACAACAACATCATCAGCAGCAGCAGCAGGAACAGCAAAAATGGGAAGTGGATAAAACAACAATAACAAAAATTTTATTTGTAAAAAATCATGTAAATGTCAGTGATAGTCACTGAACTGTAGAGTGGAGAAAGTTTAAAAAGCTTCCTTTTTTTTAGAGTTTTTCTGTTTTACTCTTCTTCTACTTCTTTGTATTTCTGACATATTTGTGCATGCGGTTTTTTCTTTTGCTGTAAATAACAATCGTATGTATAGAGATTTTCTCGTATGAAACTTAAAAACAAGTAACAAATACACATAAAAGTGGTTACAAGAAAAAAACGGAAACAAATTATGAAAAACTGACACACGCTCATCAAGATCATCAAATGCGTTGCAAAAATTTGCTTTAAAGTGCTGCACAGTGGAAATAATTAAAAAATGGTTATACACAGGGTTTGAAAAGCTGCAGTCAAAATCAAAAAATTGCTTTTTCTTCCACTTTCTGATTTTTCATTGGACAAAAATAAACCGTTGACTTTACTTCTGATTCATTAAATGAAAACAGTCGCAGTGAAGGCAAAAGCAAAAAACAAAAAGTTGATCGCAACAACGAACATCGGCAGTCAACATGTTCGGAAGTGTTTGGTTTGACCGACTTAAACTTTTAATAAATCCCGAAGTTAACGAAGATGGGATGTTGTGTTTTTGTTTTTTTTTTGTTTTTTTTTATTTTGCAGTTCGAAGTGCGTTTTTCTATTATGTCTGTAATCACTTGTTGGAAGAAAAAAAAGAAACGGTTGTTTGATTTATGTATGTTTGTATGTATAAGTATGTATTTTGTTTTACTGCTATTTTTGTACATACCAAAAATTCTTTTGTTAGTGAAATTAGATAGACATTATTAAAATTCAGAGAACTTTTAAAATACAAACCTAAAAAACCAAATAAATAACAAACATACTTATGTATGAAAACGATAATGTAATTGAAAGTTTTATTTAATTTCAAAAAATTAAAAAGATTGTTAAGCATTAAAATAAATACATTCATACAAATAAAAACATACTCACAATTCTGGACTTTAAAATGATATTATAAGTAAAGACTGTTGTAAAGATTGAAAAATATAATGAAAACATGTTTTGGTAATAAAATAAAAAATACTAATATTGTTCATCTTCTTCTTGGAAAAGTGGCATATTTTCTATAGCAGCATTGAGGTAATTTGGATTCAGCTTTACTAGCAATAAGTTTTCAAGCAAAATAAAAAAAAAAGAAAAAAAACAAAAACACAACATCCCATCTTCGTTAACTTCGGGATTTATTAAAAGTTTAAGTCGGTCAAACCAAACACTTCCGAACATGTCGACTGCCGATGTTCGTTGTTGCGATCAACTTTTTGTTTTTTGCTTTTGCCTTCACTGCGACTGTTTTCATTTAATGGATCAGAAGTAAAGTCAACGGTTTATTTTTGTACAATGACAAATGAAGATGTCGAAGTTACAGCACATTCTTATGACTTTTACTATCTCAACTGCAGCTTTTTAAACGCTGGTTATACACATTTAAATATGGTACAAACCCTACACCATGGTATGATAAAAACAGAAAGTTATATAAATTCCGTTCCTTAAATATAATTCTTCTTTATTAGTTTGAGCTTAAGGTCACTTTAATTATAAATAAACAAACTATTTATAATTAAAGTGACCTTAAGCTCAAACTTTTTTTATTTTAAAAAGGTCGAAGAAATTATAATAAAATTCCTTAAATATAAATAAATCGGATGTTGTGTTTTGATAATCAAGTTGATTGTACCTAATTTGGCTTTTTCCGTTCTCCCAATAAACATAAATCTATAATGTCTTTGTTCTGAAGGTGCCACGCCTACTTATCAAATAACACAAACTTTTCGACGGATCTTGTTTACTGACAAAAGAGCTTTGTGAACCAAATTTGTGCAATTTGGGTTCTACCGTTCTCCAGTTATAAATAAATGTATTTTGTGCCATGCCCACTTGTTCAGTCCTGCCCATTTTGGAGAGGTTGTGTATTGATAGCCCCGCTATGTGTAGCGAGTTTGAATAAGTTTTTTCTTAACATATAACATATTTAAATATAAATAAACTTATTTTTTGCTCCGCCCACTTTTCAAATTCCGCCCAAAATTTTGTTATCGATTTTGCATATTGATAATCAAGATTCTTGTACCTAATTCAAAAATTTTGGCTCTTGCTGCTCTTCAATTATACATAAATCTATAAAGTTTTGTATTTAAAGTGCCACGCCTACTTCTATGCTCCAAACTTTGATACAAGGGATTTATGGGTACACTTAGAGTTACTCGTGGTTTTATGCTCGTACCTCAGCCTAGGTCTGCCATATTTGCCGATTTTTTACCCCTAAATTATCAAAGTGCCAATTTGCCGATTTTTGCTCCAAAAATGCCGATTTTTTGATTAACACTTAAAAGACGATTATTTTTTGTTTGTTCGATAATAATATACTAACTTTAAGCGATACTGAAATAGTTGTAACATTGAAAAGAGACAACTGTTATTAAGTCAGCGCTTCTATTAAAGAAAAAAGGGTTAGTTTTATTCAATATTATATGCAGTGTTTGTAATGTGCTGGGTTACTACATTTTTATTTGAAAAGTATTCCACTGTGAAGAATTAAAGACCAAAGTTAAAAAGAAATAATTTTTTAACCTAAAATAATTCAGTTAAAATTTCTTTTTCTATAAGGAAAATATAAAATACTTTATATTTGTGTTTGAAAATATTAAAAGAATAGATTTTAGCTAAATTTATATTCACTATTAATGAATATAGTTTAAACAAAAATACTTTGACAATTAAATTAAACATTTTTTAAGATTATAACGCAATTGAGGACTATGTTAGTACATACTTAATAAAAAATGGAGCTTCCAACGAAGCAGGTTGGTAAGGAAGAAACATAAAAGTTACGCTTACCATTGCGCTTACGAAGGACATAAATTTTATATAACGAGTTCCCACTTTGAAGCAATACATTTTTGACACCTAATGCGCATTATTGAGCGCATATAAAAAATGTGGGATGTAACGATCAGCTTTACAAACTGAATGTTTTGATACAGTTATTTTTAAGTATTCTCCCTAATGCTGGGTACAGACAGTGCAATCTACATGCAATCTACAGCAATGCAATCTCAAAATATCAATACGTTTTGATGTTGATGCAATCTGGAATGAATGAAAAATGAATTTAATTAGCTAGATTGCGTAAACGCATTGCATAGTGTGTACCCAGCATTACAAACCTGCTTCGTAGTAATACAGCGTTTACATTTGACAGTACTGGTAAGACAGTTAGAAAATACATATTAGTTGCCAAAAACACTACTAACTGTCTACGTGATGTAGGCTTCCAGACAGTAGTTAAATAAGAAAGTTAAAAAAACCTTTTTATTTAACTACAATTTATTTGTAAAACGTTTATTTTTATTGATTCTTTTGTAATTTAATAATTTAAAAACATTATTTAATGCTGAATTGTTCTTATTTGTAAGTAAAATAGGTTTTATTGTATTTAAAGTAAGTATTTTTAATTTGCCGATTTTTTTTTGAAAATATGCCGATTTTTTATCAAAATCATCTGGCACCCCTGCCTCAGCCAGTTGTGAACCGAACTGGATAAATTTCAAAGCAAACTTTAACGGGTTATCAAAGTTATTTTTTAGGAATACAAAATTTATTATTAATAAGATTTCTGTATGAGCACGTCATATTCAAATTCCCAATTTTTCATATTTGATATATAAACTGAAATTTATTGTTGAGGGAAAGCTCGCTTCTATGCGCATTTCACTGGTTGCTTAGGCCAGATCGTCAGGAAACCTTTTCTAAAGATTTTAGAAAAGCTAAAAATATTATACAAATAAAACCTTAAAGCGAATAAGAAATATAAACACTCAAAGTCTCACTTGTAACTATATCAAAGCTTAAACAAAACATCAGCAATAAACAGTGAGTTTATCTTTTCTTACATTCCCCTACAATTGGTTGGCATTTTTCCGACTCGAATTGTAGTTGTAAGTGGGTTAAAAGAAAAAAAACAAAATTTAAAAACAAATTTCGGGTTAAATGTGAGATAAATATAATATAAGCCTTGTCCCCATCATTGTGTGGTGTTCGGAAAACACATTTCAACATACACTCGAGCAGGCGTACAGACGGATAGACTGACATCGTACTTTGTAGGATCTAAGATCAATATTGAAACTAAAAACGGAATGACACCTGTGATAAAGGGTATAAAAAATAAGGCATCTTTATCTTTATTTTTGTTGTTTGGCCAATGTGAATGTTCATTAAATTAAATTTTATTTTAGCTAATACGGCCTAAAGTTCTATATGTAATTAAAAATGCATTTAATCCATATTTTCCCAACGTTTCGTGAATGTTATGTTCACTTTATCAAGGAATTCGTAATAAGGGAATTAATTTTTTATTACATTGAACAATAATTTGTTGTAGACAAACAAACATAAATAACATTAAACATGAAAATTTAATTAAACACAATCTTGAAAATTATATCACAGGTTAGTTATTTATTCCAGAACTTTTACTTATTAAAAAAAATGTTTGTTATTTTTACTGATATGGCAAGAAGAACATTATTTAGTCAAAGTTAGGAATCGTTACACGGACTCCAATCACTGTGCGATGCACAGTGGGATTTTTTGAGCAATAAGTATTTTTTTCGACACATAAAATTTAAAAATGAAATGATGCAGTTTTGTAGAAAATTGATTCAGTATGAAGAATCCACAAATTGTATCCAAAAAAAAAAAAAACGTTTATTTGTCTTTGAAATAATGAAGAAAAGTCACATGTAAATTTTGGGCCAAGATATTGAAAACTGTTTACGCACTTCAATAGTGTATGTACGTAAGATAATTTCATTGCTCTGATTTAATTAGTGATTTTTTTCAAATGTAGCCTTTGCTGCGTATTTTTAAAAAAAAAAATTATAAAGTTCGCTCATATGGCTTAAGAGATATGATAGAATAATATTTGTTCTATAATGTGCCGTGATTGCAAACTTCCTTGGAAGAAAAAAATGTTGCTCGGTCGTGCTCGTTGCTCCCACTATAATAAAATGAAAGGTAAGACTCCATACTATCAATTAAAACAAAAGTTAAAATAATTAATAATCTTTTATAAAATCGTAAAATTTGTCTCCAAATTCATGAAATTTTTAATTTTAAGAAATTAGAAAAAGATATGGCATACTTTTAGGCACGTGCATTATTATTACATTAAGTTACAAAAATAACATATTTGGACTAGATTAAAAACAAAACCATATGAATTAACAACAATAAAAATTAAACAATTTGTGAAAAAAGCAAATAGCGAAGTAAAAAAGATATAATTAAAATGAATTTATTTTCTGTGTTATATAGTGAACTGAGTTACGAACTCATTAATTGCAATGCAAGTTAGGAATTAATAACCGATTTCATTACATCAAAAAATGCAATGCTTCAGGATGAAGGAAACAGTATAGGGAAAAGAGCAATTCAAAAGAGGTTTCCTGGTCATTTCAAAAAAACGGTGGCAAGAATAGCATAAGCTAAAATCCCATTTTTTTTTTTAAATGGAGATTGGCTACAAAGTACGTTTGGAGATTTATAAACATTTATGTGTGTAAAAGTTTTTTCCTATTGTGTTTTTACCTGTATTTGAAGTATCACTAAATAGCGAGCCTAGTTGTTCAACTCAACTAGGAAGGCCAGCGAAAGATTTCGTAGATTGTCAAGTTCGCACAAAGAGGTTCAAGTCAGCTGAATAAGCTTCAAAATATTCCCAAGAACATTTGAATATGGCAAAAAAAGTAAGGGGTTGAAAAATACCAACTCGATGTTATATTCGTTCGCCGCCTGTACTTGCAATGATGATGGATGGAGTGGTGGGCGTTAATTGAGGTAATAAAGGCTCTGTGCCAAATTTTCAAAACTTTGGGCCAAAAACAAGTTTTGAGTTCTATGGGCGGTGGGTAGAAGGCGTGGAAAATTTTGATGAAACTTTATATTTTTCTTAATTGAGCTTACCAAAGGCTCTGTGCCAAATTTCAAAAACTTTGGACTAAAAACAAATTTTGGGTTCGGTGGGCGGTGGGAAGAGGGCGTGGCCAATTTTGATGAAACTGTATATTTTTCTTAATTGAGCTTACCAAAGGTTCTGTGCCAAATTTGAGCTAAAAATTAATTTTCGGTTATATGGGCGGTGGATAGAGGGCGTGGCCAATTTTGATGAAACCTAATATTTTTCTTAATTGAGCTTACCAAAGGCTCAGAGCAAAATTTCAAAAACTTTGGGCCAAAAACAAATTTCAGGTTCTATGGGCGGTGGGTAGGGATGCAAACGATACATTGATGTTTAGAAAACATCGATGTATCGTTCATAAACATCGATGTTAATATCGATGTTTTGATTTACGATACATCGGCGATACATCGTCGTCAAAACTAAAAAACATCGACATCGCCCATTTAATATTTCATTAATTTAATATTTTTTATAATATTTTTACTAATTTTAATTTTTATTTTTCAATTAAACCTTTTATTTAAAAATATAAAAAAGTGTTTTTCAAAGCATACATTAAACGCAAGATTTTAAATGTCGGTTTTTAATAAAATTTCTGTAATATAAGAATTTTATGACAAATATTATATAAATATTTCTCTATTAAACAGAATTATAAAACAAAAATTAAAAATATTTTATTAAAAATATATTAAAAACGACCTCCCAAATTCTTGCGTTTTACGTTTCCGTTTTCCAGCACACCCCTGATAGCCATACAAAGTACGTATGTATGTATGTACATGCATGCATTGCATAACTATATGTGTGTATTAAGTTGCTTAAGTTGGCTCAAGCAACTGTGCGAATACATAAAAATCATATTTGTCAAACCATATTGCACTTTTAGAAACTTTTTGTTTAATTTTATGAATCTGTCATTTGCTTGAGCAAAATGCGCAACTGATTGCACTTTGTTTTGGTGTTTTTGAATGCATTTGGCAGGCTTTTTGTTAATTTTTGACAAAAGCTTATGCAAGCATATATATATTATATTTGGGCATTAAGATTGTCAGTAGCAAAAAAGAATTAAAACAGTCCGTAAGTATAATTGCAAAGAAGGTTTCAACATCGATGTTAAACATCGATGTATCGTGTTTTTGACCGATGTTTTTTAACATCGATGCTTATCGTGAAAACATCGATGTCTTTAAACATCGATGTTTTTCAGAGCGATGTTGCATCCCTAGCGGTGGGTGGTGAACGTGGCCAATTTCGATGAAACTTAATATGTTTCCTAATTGAGCTAACCAAAGGCTCAGAGCAAAATTTCAAAAACTTTGGGCCAAAAATAAATTTTAGGTTCTATGGGCGGTGGGTAGAGACGTGGCGAATTTTGATGAAACCTTATATTTTTCTTAATTGAGCTAACCAAAGGCTCAGAGCAAAATTTCAACATTCTACGAGCACTCCTTATATTTTTTGCCAAACATTGTATGAACAAATCCCTCTGTGCGACGCTGCAACTTTTGCTTGCAGCTGCTTCTGTTTGTCATTCGGTTAATCTGTACAGCATTTTTTATTTCGATGTTGTTACTGTTTGTTGTTACAAAAGCTGAGTGAAAATTTTTAAGTGCAGGGAATGTTTGAAGTGGATGACTATAAAAGTATCCATGTTAATTCACTCGAGCATTTGATGATGATAAAGATGATGACAGTGATGATGTGGATGGTTTTGTTGATGCAGCCATTGTTGCCAAACGTCGTAGGAAATTAAAGAAATAAAATTTAAATTTGATTTCCATCACTAAACATTCTTTAGAAAATATACGAGAACTAGTTTATTTGTAGAATGACATAATTTTATTTAAGATTAGGTGATCGTTAACGTTTTTGCTCGGGACAATAGGCGGAAGTTTAAACTTGCTTACTTTGCTTACTTAAGTAATAATAAAGATTCAGTCTTAACCTTAATTAATTTGAATTTCATTTGAATTCTAGCAACTAAAAGTTTTGAACTGGGGTTGATAATAAAATATTGCACTGTTATTCCAGAGGATTAAAGAAATAAAAAATTATATATTTTATTAAAATATAAAAATGATGTAAAAACTTTAAAAAAATCTCAAAAAACAACTTAAAAAAAAGCGAAAATACCATGAATCCAGCGAAAACCCAGATTTTTAAAACTTTAAGTCAAGATATCTCAGGGAAGGAACAAGATATTACAAAGCTAACATATTTATATAAATGCTTAATTCCAAGTACAGATTCGGATTAAGTGCAAATGAAACCCATAGAAAGTATGGTCTACTCCCAGGGTTTCGAATTTTTCTAAATTTTGCAGGCCTGTTGAATATTTTTTTTTTTTTTCAAATTTCATTATTAGTTTATTTGCAAACCAATGAAGTATAATTTGAAAATGTTTTTTTACTTTTATATGCATGTTTAAGTAAATTAATAGGCAGTCTATTAAAGAAATCACTGTGCAATAAATGGACACTTTTTTTGAGACAACTGGGCACCTGGCGTCTTAGCCTAATTCAGGTACGCTGAATCCAGTGGTGTTCGCCGATTTTTTAGATTGGCTCTGGTTTTCGAGATATACCGTTATTTCGAAAATGGAGGAGGTTGCACAATATATATTCGCGTAACTCAAAAACAGTTTAGTTTATTAAAATTACTAAAAAAAACGGAATTCCGCAATAAAATTTCATTTAGAAAAGCTAAAACTTTTTCTAATATGAGCAGTCGTTTTTGAAACATAAACATAAGCATCCTAGGCACTGCAGCAGCCAACTTTCAGAAATTTCGGTTTAATAAAATTCTTAAATTTGGCCCCTGCAGTGCCTACCTGGGATGCTCCTAGATGGGTCAAATGTATGATCAACCAAACTTTATTTTTCATCTAAATAATTTATTTCTAACACACCTACCCGCTATCTCTTTTCTTTAAGGGGGCTCCCATACAAAATGTTCAATGCAGACTAGAAATATATTGATAAAAAGTCCCATAAATGCCCAGGAGTCGCCCCTAGTAATATACAATGTTTGACCGACCTGAATTAGTTTTTTGTCCTTAACATTTTCTCGAGACATACTTGCCCCTTATCACAACTTTTTAGGGGGGCTCTCATACAAATAATGCGTTTTATGAAATTCTTAAATTAATTAAAATTTTTCGACTTTTGTGAATAAAATCAAAAGTTGGTAACAGATTTTAACCATTTATGTTTTTGTTTGCTTCGTTTTTTATGTCTGCAAAAAATTAGAAAAAATTATTAGCTGCATTTTCCAATTTTTTATGAATTTTTAAAAAACAAAAATTTCGAAATTTTGGTAAAAAAAATTTTTTTTTTTTTTTAATTATGTTTCAATAACGACTGCGCATATTAGAAAAAATTTTAACTTTTCTTAAAGGAAATTTTATTGTGGAAATTCGTTTTTTTTAATAATTTCAATAAACTAAACCGTTTTTGAGTTACGCGAATATATGGTATATCTCGAAAACAATAGCTGACCTAACAAAACCATTGGATTCAGCGTACCCGAATTATGCTAAAACGCCACACTGTAATTAATCAAATCTTGTCCTGCATAAGCCACTGTCCTGCCAGTGTCAGACAACAATTTGCTTCATCGCGGGTTCTGTTCACATACAGATATGGGTGTTTATCGCTCATCTTATTGGGTAAGTGCTGCAGTGTCTCTTCTCCTTAAGCGAGTGTGGCCGCCATGATTCAAAATATTTCGAGCTAGTGGTTTTGGATGTTGTTCGAGCCTTTTTAAATATTTTACTGCATTTTTTGTAATCATAATTTTTACTAATGGCACATTGAGATCCTTATGAATGTTTGAGTTTTTAACATACCGCGGCTGTGATTATTCGAAGAAGTTTATTTTGGCGCCTTTGAATTTTTTCGATATTAGAATCCGAGGCAGTGCCCCATAGTTGAAAACCGTAGCACCAGATAGGCTTTAAGATAGAGTTGTAAAGTAGAAGCTTGCAGTCGAGACTAAGGAAAGAATTCCTTCCAATAAGCCAATGAATTCGAATGGCTTTTAGTTTCATTTGAGTTAATTTTGCCTCTATATGGCATTTCCACGGTAATAGCCGATCCAGATGTATACCGAGATATTTTACATGCGAATGTTGAGGTATTATTTGATTATTGATTTTAATAGGGGGCATAATTCCCGGCGCAAGGTGAATGTTTTATGTACTCATTTTGCTGATTGACCATTATCCTCCATTGTCTTAACCGTATTTCTAGTTGAAATATATGATGCTGTAAGTACCCTGTCGGACATTCAGTTAACTTTAAACTAACTGAAAGCTAACTATTTCTCAACTAGTGGTGGTTGACACTTGGATTTATTTTATATGGAATTAACTAACTATTTTAACATTGCGATGTCCTAGGAAGTAGTCGATTGTCCGACTCTGCATTACTTTCAATTAACTTTAAGTTAACTTTTTGTAGCTAGCTATAAACTCAATACTTTAAGTTAGCTTTAAGTTAAGTTAGTTTAAGTTAAGGCCGATTAAGGCCGATCTATGAATGTTATTCATTGGATGAATACTTTCAAAAAAATAAAAAAATTTTATTTTTTTATTTTATTTTCTTTTATTTCTTTTATTTTATTTTATTAACCAAAGTTGTTTTTATTCAACTTTTTTTTAACCAGAGTCGCTGGCGGGAATCGATCCCGCAACCTCGGCGCTGATAGACTTGCTCACTACCAGCTAGCCTACTGGGGCAGTCTAGTTTTTAAATAAAAAAACTATGTTTTTTGCCATTACTCAATTAAGAGCGTAAATATGAGATTAAATTGTCATAACATAACATCAATAACAACGTTGATTTTTTTTGCTAACGACTTGGCTCTCTCTACTTAAAATATACAACACAGTGTTTGTGTACACTTTGGTTAATGTAAATTTTGCATTGCGTAGTAGTTGGCTTTAAGTTAGTCTATACAAGCTAACTTAAAGTTGGGTTTTTTTGTAGTTAGCTACTCATTTGACGGCAGGGTAGCGAGATGCTTCATAACGGTTTTCGTGGACGCTTGGAAAAGCTGTATCGTCTGCAAATGTTGAAGTTTGGGTGTATTTGTTTGTTGGCATGTCCGAAGTATAAATTAAGGCCCGTTTTCACGACTTACCTTTAAAGTTCGATATAGTTAATGCTACCTTTAGCACTAGTGAGGAATAAAGTTACCTTTAACTATTTTTCGTTTTCACAACTTATGTATAAAATAAACTTAACATTTTTAAAAAAGTGGCAATACCAAAGAAAATACCGATTATTTTTGCCAAAATAAAAATACGAACTGGCAACTACGTACTTTTTTACATTTACAAAATGTACGTATAATTGGAGTTGCCATATATAAAAAATATGTGAATATAATATGGCAATCTCAAATCTAAACCTTACGACAAAAGTTAAAGGTAGAACGTTCCTCTCTTTAGCTTATCCTTCACTTTTAGGTTAAAGAGAACTTGTGATAATTAAAAACTCATTATCTGTTCGATAACTTCCTACATTTAGCTATCGTTAAGTCGTGAAAACGGGCCTAAGTATAATAAAGGTCCCAAGATGCTACCTTATGGGACTCCAGCGCCTATTGGCTGAGGTGAACTTAAGAAATTTCCTTCTTTAATAATAAATTGACGATCGACTATGTAGCTTTCTAACAGCTTGTGTGGGTTTGCTGGTAAATTTTTCTTCAATTTATGTAATAAGCCTTCATGCCAGACTTTATCAAAAGCTTGCGAAACATCGATGAAGAGCTCTGAGCAATATTTTTTTTCTTTCAATGCTTTTTGCGTGTGTTACTATTATTTATATGTGTGTTGTTGTTCACGCGTATGCTAGTATTTACGTGTATGTTGTTGACCACGTATGTAAAATTGCTTACGTTTGTGTTGTTGTTTACATGTGCGCTGTTGCTTACGTAGCTGTTATTGTTTGTGTTGTTGTTTTTTACATCTTTTGCTTATTATACTATTATATTTTTATAGTACATATTATATTATTTAACTACATATTATACTACAATAATATTGAACTTTATATTATTATACAAGTATACTTCTATACTATTATATTATTATACTGTAATACTGTAATACTTTAATACTATTATACTCTTGTACTATTATATCATTATTATATTTTACTATTATACAATTATACTCTTTTACTATTATACTATTAAACTATTATACTATTTTACTGATATACTAATAAACTATTATACTATTTTACTATTATAATATTAAACAATTATACTAAATATTTTACTATTATACTTGTTGAAGTGGAGAACTAAGTTGGGAAGCCTTATTGGATATTGGAAACACAAATTAATCTCCGAGTGTTGAAATTATACAACAAATTAAGCAATTTAATTTGTTGTATCCAAAAACGCAATTGAAGTTTGTAAACAAAGCAGACAAATGAAATAAAACAAATATTTTAGAATATGGAACAAAGGAATTTTATTGATTTATTTCACGTAAGTTACCTTATTGTATCGCTGCAAAAAAAGTGAGTGCCCAAAAAATGTATAGTTAAACCGGAAACAAAATCTTTGGCCTTTTAGCAGTTTGACATTAGGATTTAGGCATTATACGGGAAAGAGAAAGGACTATTTTAATAACTTTCAGCTTAGATATATATATTTCAAAAAGGGGGAAAAACTGCTCATCTCAGTTGTTAATGCAAAGGGCACAATAGTGCATTTTGGTATTAACATTGCCGCCCGCCTTGCAGTATATGCAAAGAAGGAAACAAAAATGTGTCCTAATGTTATGTCAAAGATTTTATTTCCGATTGGAACTAAGAACTAAACCTTAATAATAATTACATAATAAAGTTAAAAAATGAACCTTCAAAAAAGGGTATATAATTCAATTCTGGTTTTGGGTTTTTTTTTTTTTTTTTTTTTTAATTCATGGAAAGAAGGTATATACACAGTAAATAGAAAAATAGGATTGGAAAATTTGTTACGTTATGTTTTTTGCTAGTTAGCCTAAAAAAGTGCATTTTTCTATAACATACAAGGACCATAGATAGTCCAACCGAAAATTGTACTCTGGGCTGTCGGAAAGCCAGTCCTAGAAAATACTCCCTGACACATTACCTTGGGATACAGATCCACGCCGACTACTATATCAATAGAGGCTGACTCATAAAATTTAGAATCGGCGAGAAACAGATCGCGAAAATTCTTTTTGTAGGACTCTGGAAGCGAATGCGCCGGAGTTTGCAATGAAATCCGATTGTCAACACGGAATGTGCCTTCGATTTTGGACGACGAGTCAAACCGAGACTTTAAAACAATTGGACAAATTGTTTCTTCCCGTAGCGTGTAAGCTGTCAGATCCAGCTTATCGACTAACCGCTTTGAAACGCGACTAATCGGCGATCCCGAATCTAACAGGCATCGCGCATGTGACGTCGTTGATCCAATTTTGACAAGAGCTGTTGGAAGCAAAACCAAGGTGTTTTGTTTTAGGATCGCTGATAAGGATGCCGACTTCGACGTTGTGGGAGAAGATGAATCGTGTCTTGAGTTATCATTAGTGGAATCTTGCCGTTTAGCTGGTGTTGAAGCTCGCGGAATCGGTGAACGTGAGCGGGATCGGGAACGTGAAGGCAACAAGTCTTTGACAAGGCGGGGATTTACATGCAGTAATGTGTGGTGAGATTTATGGCACTGTTTGCATCCGTGCTTGGAAATACACGTACCCTGGGAATGATCATGGGCAAGACAGTTCGAACAATATTTGTTGTCACGGACTGCACGAATACGATCGGACATGTTCATTGCCAGAAATTTGCGGCACGTTCGGAGCGGATGAGGACGTTTGCAAATACGGCATGTATATGCTTTAGATGGTTTTACTTGGCTCACGGAGGACGATTTGGAGGTTGAGGAAATTTTAGGCATGCTGATCTGGAAAATAATAAGTAGTATAGAATAGAATAAGAAGTTTTCTAACGAATTTTTAGGACTCAACGGGCAATACTATTAATTTTACAATTGGACGAGTCAATAAGCCCCGTTGTGTCTGTACTTCCGCTACACGTACTCGATTATCTGGACCCGAGAAAATCTTAGTAACCCTACCTAGCCGCCACGAATTCGGTGGCAGGTTTTCATCTTTGACCACTACCATTGCCCCTACTTGTATATCTACCTCAGGTCGACGCCATTTAACTCTCTTGCTCATTTCTTTTAAGTACTCGTTTTTCCAGCGGAAGCAAAACTTTTGGTGGATTAACTTAAGTTTCTGCCATCGATTGATTACCGAAGTTGGTGAATCGTTAACCTGAGGATCTACAGGTGCTAGAATTGGAGTACCAATAAGAAAATGCCCTGGGGTCAGTGCGCAAAGGTCATTAGGATCCGTCGAAATAGGAGAGATTGGTCTGGAATTAAGACAAGCTTCAATTTTGGACAGAAGCGTCGTAAGCTCTTCAAAAGTGTATTTGTAACACCCTGCAATCTTTCGGAAATGATTCTTAAAACTTTTCACGCCGGCTTCCCACAGTCCTCCCATATGCGGAGCTCCGGCTGGAATGAAATGCCAGGAGATGTTTTGATGTGAATAATTAGCTAGGACGCGTTGTTGTGTGGTTTGGATGAATTCTCGTGCGAGGACTCTTGAAGCGCCTACGAAGGTGGTTCCGTTGTCAGAGTGAAGGTGCAAGGGACATCCTCGACGAGAAACAAATCGGTTAAAAGCAGCCATAAACGTTTCAGTGGACAAATCAGATGTTGCTTCTAAATGCATTGCCTTGGTGGAAAAGCACACAAACACGCACACATATCCTTTGGTAATGCGACAAGCTCGACCGGAGTAACTCTTGACATCTAAAGGACCAGCGAAGTCTAGACCAGTGTGTAGGAACGGACGAGTTATTTCCGATCGCTCAGGTGGTAAAGCTGCCATTATCTGCTGTTGACATTTTCTTTTGTAAATGACGCAAATCTTACATTTATTTATGGTTGTTTTTATTAGATTTTTCGCTTTCGGGATCCAGTACTGTGTTCTGAGTAATCGAAGAACTAATTGGTTTCCTCCGTGTAGGCTAATGTCATGAATAAATTTTACCAAAATCCTAGAAAACTGCGAACTGTATGGAAGAATGATAGGGTGTTTCTCGTCGTAGGTTAAGCCATGAGAGGACTCTAGCCGACCACAGGAACGAATAATTCCCTCTGCATCCAAAAAAGGATTTAAGTTTAATATGCTACTGGATTTAGGTATATTTCGTCTAGTGGAAAGACATTTATATTCATTAGGATAGAACGCCTTTTGACACACGGAAATCAGATGGTTTCGAATGGAGCTTATTTCCGAATTGGACAACGAAATGGAATCCTTGAAGAAACTATATCGGTATCTAGGATGGGTTCTATAGAAAAACCGATAGACATATGCCATTACTCGCATTGCCTTATTGTAAGAGGAAAACCGTTCCAAGACATCTTCAAAGTTCGTAAAATAAGTAAAATGCACCTTTATCGGTTTCACTTCTATAATTGTCCGAGAAATGGTAGACACATCAGTTTTTGGCCATTGTACTTCATGGCCCTTAAGCCAGTTGGGACCGAACCACCATAAATCATTACTATGTAAATCTTGTGGACAAATACCTCTACTAGCAATATCTGCTGGATTATCCTCAGAACTTACGTGCCTCCACTGTGTATAGTTCACTATTTGAATAATTTTCGAGACTCGATTGGCGACGAATGTAAGCCAACAACAAGGAGGCTTAGCTAGCCAAGAAAGTACAATGGAGGAATCGGTCCAGCAAAACACAGAAAAATTGTCTATTTCCAGTTGTGGCAAAATATTGTCTATCATTTCTGCTAAAAGGACCGCTCCACAAAGTTCCAATCTTGGAATTGACAATGTCTTAATAGGAGCAACTTTTGTTTTGGACGATATAAGGTGTGTTGAAAAAGAACTAGGACCAACTATTCGTACATATAATGCAGCTGCGTATGCTTTTTCCGAAGCATCACAGAATCCATGGAATTGGATTTTTGCATTTGGATAATAACCAATCCATCGAGGGATTCGAATGGTATTGATAGCGGAGTAGTTAGACTCAAAGGTTTTCCACTGACTGAGCGCATCAGTAGAAAGGATTTCATCCCAACCAGTACCATCTACCCATATCTTTTGCATCAAGATTTTAGCCACAATTATACAAGGAGATAGCCACCCAGCTGGATCAAATAATTTTGCAATTTTGGACAACACTTCCCTTTTGGTGTATAAAGAATTCTCTGGGAAAGAATCTGCAACAAAGTAAAAATCATCCGAACACGCGTTCCATCGAATGCCTAAAGTTTTCGCCGAGCTGCTGCCTTCAAATTTTAAGAAATCTTCATGAAGTCGATGGTCTGGTGGAACATCCGAAAGTATGTCTACAGAGTTTGATGTCCACTTTCTCAGCGAAAAACCAGCGGAATCTAAAGCTTGGATAAGCTCGTTTTTTGCCTTAATAGAGTCTTGCTTCGTATGGAATCCTGCAAGGACGTCATCAACATACATTGATTTCCGGAGAATCGTACTAGCAATTGGATAACTGTGTTGGACATCATCGGCTAGTTGTAACAGTGTTCGAATAGCAAGATACGGTGCGCAACTGACCCCAAAGGTAACTGTTTTTAGTTCGTAATCGCAAATAGGGGAATTCGGATTACTTCGGAAAAGAATTCGTTGTAATGGAGTATGGTCAGGATTGACTAGGATCTGCCTATACATTTTCTGAATATCAGCATTAAATACGAATCGGAAAAATCGCCATTTAAGAATCAAAAGGGTAAGGTCATTCTGTAGAATTGGTCCGACGTGAAGCAATGAATTCAAGCTTTGTCCATTGGATGAAGGAGCAGAAGCATTAAAAACTACTCGAACCTTTGTGGAGCTACTTTCGGGTTTTATAACCGCATGATGTGGTAAATAATAAAAATTTGAAACCTGGGACATATCCGGTGGAGATACCTTAGACATGTGGGACAATTCCTCATATTCCCTGACAACTGAATCGTAATCACATTTGAAATCCGGGGTTCGAACTAACTTGGCCTCGTTTCTAAAAAACTGTGCCATTGCGCTAGACCTGGAATTACCTAATGCTAGTGAGTTCGGGAATCCTTCCTTAAAAGGAAGTGACACTATATATCTCCCCTCATGATTCCTTTTGGTAGTGCGGATAAACAGATCTTCACAAAATTGATCGGATGGAGACATAAAGTTCTTCCTTGGAAGATTCTCCACCTCCCAAAAGCGTGAAATTTCTTTATCCAAAGAAATTTCACAGAAATTTGATACGATGGTGCGACAAGAAGTTGAGCTATCTGGAACTGGGCCCGTAAGAATCCATCCGAAAATGGTTTCTTGAGCAATTAGGGAATCGCAAACATTATGCCTTATCCCTGAACAAACAATTGAAGGAAAAATGTCACCACCAATCAACATATCAATTTTTGAACTGGAGTAGAATTTTGGATCTGCTAAGGGGATATCTGGAAGGTTTGAAAATTTTGAATTTGAGATGGTCCGGGATGGGAGGCTGTTTGACAAGTGTGGAACTACAAGTGCTGTAACCGAAATATCCATATCGTCGTGCACATGTGAACCTAGTACCAAAGAACACTGATGCTGAACATTGGCGGAAACACTGCGATTTAAGCCAGAAATTTGTGCATTGATTGATTCCGAGGGAAGTTTAAGTAACTTAAAAACACGTTCCGTAATGAAAGTTCCTTCCGACCCAGAGTCTATCAATGCACGAACTTGGTATTTGGTACCTAAATGACAGATGTTTACCCATGCTGTTCCCAATAAAACACTCTTGGAATGAGTTGCAAAACAAGATTGAACTCTATTCGAACTACTAGTGGACTGTATATTATTTGAATTGGATCTGGAAAATGAAGCTGAATTCGGATTAAGAATTGTAGCACTACTTGTACTAGGAGTTGGAAGTGGTGGACTTTGATTTTCCACTTCTTTATGTAAAAGAGTGTTGTGTTTTTTAAAACACTTGAAGCAACTGTGTTTACTTGGGCAGTTCCTTACGCCATGCGTTTTTGAAAAACAGTTAAGGCATAAGCCCTCTTTTTTTATTTCGTCTAATCGATGTTGATAGTCCATCTTGAGAAATTTAGGACATTTTCGGATGGGATGGATTTCTTGAGGACATAATTTACATTTAGGACCTGAAACGTTAACTTGAAAGCTATGAACCTGCTTATTAGAACTGGAATTCGAATTTGATTTGGACTTGGTCTCATTATTCCTAGAATGGTTAGTCCCGCGAATTTCGGAGACGGACTCTAGGGTTCTATGCCGGTTGGTGAGGAATTCATCCAATTCGGACCATTTAGGAATAGCCGTTTTATCCCTTAATTGTTGTTCCCAAAGTGTCAACGTATTTTCGGGAAGTTTATCTGTACAGATAAACACAAAAATTGGATCCCAGCTAGCGACATCAATATTGTGGAGTTTTAGCACCGAAATGCAGGAATTAATGTCTCTTTGCAACCCTTTCAAAGCCTTGCCTGATTCAGCAATAATAGTGTGGAGGTTGAAAAGGATTTTCAACTGACCATTCACTAAAACACGGCGGTTATCGTACCTCAAACATAAGTTTTCCCATGCCAAATCGAACCCCTGGTGTGTAAGCGGACATTTTTCTACTATCTCCCTAGCTTCACCTTTGGTTTTTTGAGTTAAGAAAAACAATTTCTCTACGTTACTAGACCTAGAGTTTGATACCACTGCGGAAAACATGTCACGGAATGTTGGCCAGGAAGCATAGTCGCCACGGAACGTTTGAATTTCAATAGGAGGCAAGTGAAGACTACGTAAGTTAAAGGAAGTAGGAACAGAAGGGTTAGTATTTGCATGTGCTGCCGCCCCAGGCTGAGTAGGCGATGTTGATCGTAAAGCATCAGAAAGTTCAGACAATCTGGTTAAACACTTGCAGTACGTAGTATAAGTGCTTTTATATTTAAGTTTAAACGATTCTACATCGATTGGGTCTTCGTCCCTATCAGTTTCCTTGTCAGCTTCTAGCAAAAATGTGTCATAAGCTGCCTTAACTCTACTCCAGTCTGACTGTAGCTCACAGCGGTGAACCTCTAGCGAATGTATTGATGTTACTGGGTACTGATTATCGTTAAGGTCAGCTTCGAACTCAACGATGCTATCAGCCAGGCGTATAAATTGATCCAACGACATGACAAAATATTCAAATAGAAAAACTGAACTAATTGCAATAAACTAATAATTGAGTTGACTTGTTGGATTCTTTTTTTTTTTTCTTTTTAAAATAACCAAACACTGTATATTTACCAGGATAGATAGCAAAAAAAAAATAGAGTAACAAGAACGTTGCTCAGTTTGTACCAATAAAGACCCCAGTAATGTGTAAAATATTCAAAAATACAAAAAAAAATGCAAAACAATTATAAGCAGCACCTATAAATTACACTCATAAAACTATTACCGTAACCGATTGTAGGTTATCTAACTCGTTTTTCGTACTGTTGAAATTGAATGAAAATATTGTTACCTTCCGAATAATTTTATTTTTTCTTTTTTTTTGTATCCCTTATATTTGTTATTCAAACCCACAAACTGCCAAAAAATAGTGTTTGTTTATTTATTTTATTTATTTTTCTTGTCCTCGACGGCTTTTTCTCCAAACCTATTTTAGAAATTTTTTATTTTTTGTAAAATGTAGAATTTTTTTTTTAAACTTGCACAGTAAATATGTTTTGCTCTTTTTAGAAACAAAATAAAAAAAATACACGAAAAAACAATTCATACATTTCAGCCTCTGATACTAAAATGAATGCACTTATTTATGTGCATGAAATGTGGATCAGCTGTTCAAGGGAATAAATTTATTAAAAGGTCATTAACCTTTTACTAATGGGAAAAACAAGTAAATCTTCCAAGAAATTGGCGAATAATAGGTTCGTTCACCTGCATATGTTGTTCAAACCACAGCCTAAAATTTTCCAGAATACACTTATTAATTTTTAGTTAAAGTAAATATGTATTTACGAAGATACTTTTTCGAAATACAGCCAGGAATAATTTTAAATGTATAAAATATAAAAATTTTTAAACCAAGCGGGAGTAAAATTATAGCAAACGACAATAAAGATTAATTTTGTGGTAATTGGGGCAAATTAAATTAAATATACAGATATTTAATTTACAGCTATAATAAATAACTATTTTTATAAAATATTGTTGCATACAAACAAATTTAAAAACAAAGTGTCTGGAAACCACCTATTTTAAATTGGAAAATTTCCAAAATTTTATGAAATTTTCCAAATATTCCCCAATATTAGGAAAAGATTCTCGCAAAACAAAACAATGTTGCCACAAAAGCTTTAGACGAACTGGGATTTAATTTTGTTTGTTTTGTGGGTAAAATTTAATAATTAAACTGTAATGAAAAATTAATTAATAAATCCTACCATCCGCAAATATTTAAATGAAATTCAGTAAGCTACAGAAACAAGAACTCTTTATTCGTTTAAGAATTTATATGTTATGTTAGTAAATAAATTAATTTAGGTGGGGTTTTGCTCGAATAACAGCTTAAACCAATTAAAATAAAATTAATTTATGTAATTTTGTTCGATATCTTGGCTCCTTTAATTAAATATAATATAAAAATAGATTTTATAGAAAGGCGGATTTTAACAATTAGCCGACACAAACCAAACGAATTAAGTCACTGGCAACTCTGTTAACCACACAACTGGAATGTCCGTCAGTACATGAGAGCGCTAATTTACAAAAATAGCAATCTCTTACGAGAAAATCATATATAGAGATGTTCGTAATTAATATGGAGGGGAAACCTGAGATTCAAGAGTCGTAACTTGTTGGAATACGATCAGATAAAGAACTTATACAAATTAAGAAAGAGCATATAGGCAAATGTAAATTGAAAGGAAAATTAAGAGAATGCTTATGTAAAAGTATACGAAATGAGGGATGAAGTTAAATGAATACCCACAAAATTACTGGGACACGGGGAAATCGCAAAAAAAAGAGAACGAACAATTAAAGCCGCGATTTAACCAAAGAGTAATTAAGCACTAATAAATTTAACAATAGCTGAAAAGGGGAAATAAATTTAACATACATGCATATATATATACATACGTATATTGCGGAATACCTGAAATAAAAGCGCGCGATAATACCGACAGCAAAAAAAAAGACAATACCCTACACCGATATGTAACGCACTTCACACGGTATTCAAAGAACTCGCACTTTTTTTTTTAAAAAACAAGAAATGAAATTGGTAAACACTAAAGCTAATTATTCACTTACTGGAAATGATAGTGATCGATGAAAACCTTCCCTATTAGTAAAATCTGCCAGCTATCCCTTCTAATGTGGCACTTTAATTTGAAATCCTCCGTTTATATTGTTAGACACTAGTTATGGTTTTATTACTCTCTTCCTTTAACTTTACTTTATTCTAGGTATTTCACTTCACTTAAATTTCTTCTGTCATATTTTAAATAATTTATGTATGTATGTATATAAAAGAATTTACGTATGCTAATTTTGCAAGATTTAACCACGCGAATAAAAAATTACTTGTTTAACTAAATGCACTTTATAGACTGAAAACTACGATAAAAGCAAAAAACAAAACGTACCTTTTTTTTGTTTGTTTTTGAAATAAGGAATAATGCAAAAACTGGAACGTGTGTTTATGTATGTTTGTCTTCTTATGTATGACCACAGTGTCTCAGAGACTAGCTTTGTCTTCTTCCAATCCGGTTCGAATGGGACCAAATGTTGAAGTGGAGAACTAAGTTGGGAAGCCTTATTGGATATTGGAAACACAAATTAATCTCCGAGTGTTGAAATTATACAACAAATTAAGCAATTTAATTTGTTGTATCCAAAAACGCAATTGAAGTTTGTAAACAAAGCAGACAAATGAAATAAAACAAATATTTTAGAATATGGAACAAAGGAATTTTATTGATTTATTTCACGTAAGTTACCTTATTGTATCGCTGCAAAAAAAGTGAGTGCCCAAAAAATGTATAGTTAAACCGGAAACAAAATCTTTGGCCTTTTAGCAGTTTGACATTAGGATTTAGGCATTATACGGGAAAGAGAAAGGACTATTTTAATAACTTTCAGCTTAGATATATATATTTCAAAAAGGGGGAAAAACTGCTCATCTCAGTTGTTAATGCAAAGGGCACAATAGTGCATTTTGGTATTAACAATACTATTATACTATTATATTATTAAATTATTATACAATTATACTATTATACTATTATATTTTAATACTTTTATACTATTATACTATCAAAATATTGTCTTGCGACAAGCATATTTTTCCCTATGCGAAGCTTATTTGAGCCATGGGATCACAGCGTGGGGGAGTTCTACATACTGTAGCATACTCCAAAATAGAATTTTAAGAATACTGTGGAAACATTTATACAAGTTAAAAAAATACAATACCAACAACGTGAATAATAACAACATTAATAAGGTAACAAATCAAAACTTCAATCATCAAAACACGAACAGAAATGAAGATATACGCAACACAAACAACTCATCAAACACACAATCGAATCTCGAAAACAACCAAAACTACAACAACAACCATCTTATATTAAACAACTACACCAACATAACATCGCAACTGAAAGTTTTAAATGTTGAAAGTTTATATAAGATTACACTTATAAATAACTTCGAAAATGAGAGTAGATTTTTTAAAAAAATTGAGCACAGATATAATACTAGACTTCGTGCCGAAGGACGTTACAAGACTTTAAAATTAAAAAACAATTATGGAAAAGCAATGCTGGAAGTAAATCTGCCAAAAATTCTTAATAACATACCATGCGATATATTAAATATTACTAATAAGTATCTAAAATATAAAAAAATCAAAAATTTATATTTAAGTTCACAGTGAAGAATCTTATGATGGATTTTGTAAATACGTTTTTTCTTTTTTGAATATTCTAAATTAAAGCTTTATCTTTTAAGTCACATCTAGTTACTTTTTTTTTCAACCTGCAGACAAGCCAAGATTGGGCATCGCAGGTTTTAATAAATAAGTGCAAATGTAACTTTATAATTGTAAATAAATAAATAAATAAATAAATTAAAAAAAAAAAAAAATACTATACTATTATACTATCATACTATTATACTATTATACTTTTATACTATTATACAATTATTCTATTATACTATTATACTATTATACTATTATACTATTATACTATTATACTATTATACTATTATACTATTATATTATTATACTATTTTACTATTATACTATTATACTTTTTCTATTTTATTAATATACTGTTATCATACTATACTTTTTTATAATAATACAATATACAATAATACTATGTCTGGTAACTCTATTTCATTATTTAATATTACCACAATACTGAACATGTAAAAGAAATCATCACTAAAATAAATGAGTTGAACTCACATAATTCACGTGTATCATATTTTTGTTTGTATAATGCAAACACTCTTAACTTGATGACAATAACTACTTTTTTCAATACAGAGTAATAATTACTACTTTCATGATGCTTATGTTTTTTTTTTTTTATTTCAACAAAATGTATGTTTTCAGAAAAAAGGACAGTAAAAATAAACAGATATCAAAAATTTTATGAGTTTTTAATGTTTTTTATGTGCGTTTGCACATTAAGTAAAAACATTTACAACTGAATAAAAAAAATTATTAATTTCAATGATGAAAACGTTTTATATAATTTTCATTTATGTTTCAGACATTTCAAGGACATATGAAACGTTAATTTTTTTTTCCTAAATTTAAGGTAATTTATTTTTCAAAAATAAAGAAAGTCATAGTACATATTTCAAAAAACATCGCAGTGAAAAAGCTCTTGTTTAAAGTTAACATTAGTAAACCACCACATTAAGCCCATACACTTTTGCTGGGCTTAATGTGTTGGTTAACTAGTGTAAACTTTTACTTTATTTTGCATAAGGGAGCTTATCATTAAGCTATACTAAAACTGCATCATCTTTTATAAACTCGAACATTGAACGCTTTTAGATTTCCCTTTACCCAGACGACACAATGTTGTTGCAAGCAGTTTGTTAAATCGGCATTTAATACAGCATTTCTAAATAAATCGGCATTTAATACAGCATTTCTTAATTAATTAAAGGTAGGGATGGGCAAATTGAAAAAATATATGTATATATATATCGAATCGATATGTTTTAAGAATATCGATATTTATTATATCAAAAATATTGATATATCGATGTATCGAACGTACCTTTGTATATACATACTTATGAACCAACATATTATATGTAATTATTTAAAAAAATTACTAAAAACAAAAAATTCAATCAAAACAAAAAATTCAATTATATCAAAAACAAAAAGAATACAAAAGAACCACTTGAAATCTAAAAAAGTAAATTACGAAAAGTAATTACGAAACTTTAACTAGAAATGTTTTTGATTGTTTTAGTCAAACCAGTAATCATCAGATATGGACATCAGGAGCATTCTCTGTTTTATGTGGTCTTCTGTCGATCTGCTTCTTGTATCCGGCACTGCTTCTTATAAATGTCAAACATTTTAGATCTTCATATTAGTTTAAAAAACATATGATGCATGCAGTAATGCAAATTCATAAAAAAACATATTGTTTGAAAAACGGCTAAAATTTTGAGTTTTTAATGAAGACTGACTTTAAAAAATATCGAATTCGATAGTCGTATTTAAATATCGATATATTGCTATATCGGTATTTTAAATATCGGCGATATATAGCGATTATTTTTTTTTTATATAGATATTTTGATATATCGATATTTTTCGCCCATTCCTAATTAAAGGCATAACAAAACTGTGAAGTTGTTTTATGTTATTACTCTAAAGCTGGAGGTCCATACCACGCGTTTTCGCCTCCACGCAGTACATGCTTTTCTAACCTTACTTGCGTTGCACGTTTCAAGTTACATGCAACGCTTTTTATGCAGCAGCAGCACAAGTAAAAATAAAATTTAATTTGTCAAAATCAGCTGACTTGTTCGAACGCTGCTTGTGACGCTTACAAAAGTAGAAAGTAAACCTACTTTTCGCCTCAAGGCATCTACGCTTTTGTGAATGTAACTTACTACGTACAACTTCACAGATTCTACTTTTTTGACAGCTGCGTATGCAGCGAAAAAGCGAGTAACGCGTGGTGTGGACCTCCAGCTTAATGCTGTGTTCCTACGACGATATAAACCACACGTTTCGCTCTCTGAAACTAGTTTACCAAACATGCTGTTCATACGATTCACTCTTGTTTCATTTTGACATTTTTTTATGTTGTTAGTGTGATTTTTTTTAAATAGATACAAAAGTAAATAAAACTTAAAAATATATTATTTAATACTTTTATTAATATTATTAATAATTCAATTTTATATCGTCGTAGGAACACAACGGAGTGCCGAAATATTGGTTTAATAAATTTAATATATTTTTTATATTAAAAAAGACCTCAAGCTTAATTAAATAATAATAATTAATATTATTATGTTATAATTATCACTTTATTTTATTAAACATCAATTTTTATTTTGTTTTTTCTTTGTTTTGATTTTTTTTTGAGAGCTAGTTCAGATAAACTAACGATAAATCGTCGTCCGAAAGTTTAAGTGCTCTACGTGCAAAAAATGAATTTTGAGATAATCGATTTTGAAGGTTCAGACATTTTTTCTGAAAAAACTACTCGATAGGATTTTTTGATTTTTATACCACATATTCGTCTTAAAAAGATAATACAATTCCTGATTGCTCTATACGACACCTTAGTCAAATTTCCTACACGTGGAGCAAAATGGCATTAACAAAGCAAAACAGTATATTCATTGGAAAAAAAAGAAATAAAAACTATTCATAAGTTATTATAAGATACATTTTATAAAGTTATTATAACAAAATTAACTTCTTAATTTTTAGACTTAGGTAGTCATTTTTGACTTTTTCAGATATAAAATTGAATAACAGTTTTAGATCGGAAATTTTTTCATTTTGAATTTTTTTTTTCTCTTAAATATGTTAAAATGTGTTTCAAAAATATTTAACCTCTTTTTATACCCTCCACCACAATTAGCTGTGAAGAGGGTATACTAAGTTTCCGTGTGAAACTTTTTTATTATTTATCTCAAACCCCATAAAGTATATATATTTTGGCTCCTAGAGTAATTCTAAGTCGATTTAGCCATGTCCGTCTGTTAAAAACACGCTCACTTTCGAAAAACTCAAAAGAAATGAACAAACTTTCTGCCAAATTGCTTGTAGCTATCATCAGCTGTTTGGGATTGAAATCCAGCAAAATCGGTTTAGGAGGATCAGAGGCTATGAATCAAAATGTGGAACCACCACCTTAAAAACTGATCATTTTGATTCAAAAACTAACATAAATGATGGCACAATGCACGGAATGATATAAGATTTTGCAAAAATTCGTTTTATTCGACTGAAAATCACGCTGTGAAGATCGGTATATAATATACCCTAGGTCACATATAAACCCTGTGATGTGACGATTTTTCCAGATAATAAAAAAAGTTTCGTTTATATGTTTACTATTAATTTTATCTGGGTGTATTTTGATTTTAAAGTTAATTAGTATATTATAAAGGTAGCTTTGACTTTTGGGTTTTTTAGAAATTATTGAAAATATTTTAAACAAGGAAGTTTTATTGTAATTTTGTTTAAATAAAATTAGAAACCGTGCTCGGGATATAATCATTGTTGGATTCTAAATAGGATTTTCTTTTATCGTCTATGTTATATATTTCTGGGTAAGAATCGTGTTAAATATTCAATATGTAATGAGATCATACAAATTATTTTGTGTTGCAGAAATTAGTATCGCTTTATAAGTGTTGGAGGAAACCTATCCGCGTCAGTCTGTTGTTGTTATTTTTACCAACTGGACGACAAAATTGCGTGATTAATTGTGAGAATCATATTGAGCAAGTATTGAAGTCCCTACATTGGAGTCTTCTTCCATCAAAGGACGAATCAAGAGGAGTTTATATTTAATTTTATTTCTTGCCTGAAAGGGAAGAACATCCTCGGCCTCATTACTATGGTACATAAATTAAAGGAAAACATTTCTAAGGTGACCAGCGTTTTAAAATTCGATAATATCCGGGTTTTTTAATTTTATTAATGTACTAAGTGCTGAATTTTATGTTTTACTGTTAAATTCCGTTTCCTAAATCCTAAAATTAATTATTGAGTTTGGCCACCATATTCTGTTATTTTTCTTTTGTAAACTTTTAACTTTTCCGTCAATTCAAATAGTTTTGTAAATCTAAGAAGTACATGGTCACCTAAGATAAAATTTATTTGCTTGTCTAAGATTTACATAATGTCAAATTAAACAACATTACATTACACTACCACACTTATCAATTCAGACCCAAAAATGGTGGATTATATAAAGAATGAATTATTATAAATTTTAGTAGTTAACATAATCCACCTTCACATTTTCACATAACCACCTAACTTTCACATTTCTGTATACATAAATCATACTGCTTATAATTTAGCCTTACAATGTACCAATCTACTGTCATACGGCGCCGGCTGACATCGATGGACTTATAAACCGTAAGTTATGATATATTTTATTTAAAATCCACTAAAACAGGAAAAAAAACTCACTGAATAATGATTTTAACTAAATAAATGCAATAAGATTTTTAATAGTGGAATATATAGTTGCACTTAATTACCTCACGTAACTAGTGGTGCCGCAACAATAGATTTTGATTCATCCTCGGATAATATTGTAAATATTCCTATTGCATTTAGTTTTCCCATATATGTATATTCCCAATTACACACATCGTTATTAAATTTAATATATATATATCGTTAGGTGACTATTGGTTTAAATAGATTAATTATAAATTTTGCTTATTTAAAATAATTTTAATTCATAATTGTTTTTGTGTTTTATACCGTTAATAAAAATTAGTTTTTGACATTATGTTTTTTAACATGAATTTTTTAATATTCGTTATTAATTACGAAAGGTGAAGAGAAAGGTATGGGGTAATCATCTCAGTGATTATTTTTCTTTAATTGGGCTGACGACCTACTTCAACTCCTGTCAGCACGGAGGGAGGGCTTAGGAAATATGTAGCAAAAACCATCGTAAGCTTCATATCGGTTATCAACCACTTCTTTACTTATTTTTATTTTTATTTTTATTTTGTTTGTGTATATCATTATTGTGTATAATATTAGCTACCTAAAGTAAAGTCTTTGTAATTGATTTAAATATTATAATAAATTTGGGAACAAAACACACGCCCACCGACGAGCACGGCCGACTTTATTAGGTAGCCCCGTTCCCATAAAAATACTCATATGAATCGTTACAACCCTACTCCAGGAAAACCGTTTAGTACGCCTAAAACCGTAATTAATAATGCTATCATAACAAAATTTGGTACGTCACAGTTTTATAGGACTAGAAATTTACTGTGAAATTTCGTGATGATGGGTTAATAATTTACTATAGGCCCCATATAAAGCCCACTCTGGTAAATTAATTAAATAAACCCAAAACCGTAGCAGATTTATTGTGGTAAAATTTCTTCCAACTTTCAAATGGTCTGAAAATTTTTGATTAATTTTGTGATATACGGTCCATAAATTACCTTAGATCCCATATTTAGCAGCCTTCTGAAATTCAATGTAAACGCTCAAACTACTCACCGCTGTTTTGAAATATATTGAAATTTATGTTTTTAATACCAGAAATCGCTCTGCAGAATTTTAGGATGATTGATTCATTTACTTACTTACCATGGCTCCAATATAAATCCTCCTCCTGAAAATCATTTAAGTTCGGCTTAAACTGTTACGAATCATGATATTTTACTTAAGATTTTCGGTTAATAATTTAATAAAGGTCTAAACCGCAACCAATTTTAATGCTGACGTCTGTTTTTATAGAGATAAATTAGTAACAAATAGACATCATATAGATATCACTCCTGAATTATTCGAACTGTCGGTGGAGGGTATCAAAGATTCGGCACAGCCGAATATAGCACTCTGACTTGTTTTTTTTAAGAGTAAGAGAAAATATATTCTTTTTTAGAGAAAATATACTGAAAAATATTTGCATTAAACAATACTAACTCCACGTAGAGCAAAATGTCCATCAGCAATCAATTTCCATGTTTTGTATTGAAATTTTGCTCTAAACGCCACTTAATGGATATAGAGCGAAATGGATACGATTTATCTCAGCCACCAGACGAGATAACCGAAAACGTATTGCAGATTTGAAAAATTTGGGATCGAAAACCTAAGATGGCATCCTTAACTCAAAATCGTCAAAATGGCGTATCGTTAGAGCACTTAAACTTTCGGACGACGAAATGTTATTAAAATTGGAGATGATAGTACATTTTTCCTGTTTCGCAGCCTGTTTCAAAATGAAACGACCTGTTTCGCTCTCAGAATTTTGTATGGGGAAACAAGTCGTTTCAGTCATGTTTGGGGTGCAAAACAGGAATAAGAGAGCGAAACACGAATACTGCTGTACGTGTGAACATGGTATAATGTTAGTTTTATGGAAACTATCTATTTTCCTATGATATATTTTACACCTAACTGCAAACATGCACAAACGTTTTTATATACATAAACATATTGGAAAACTCTTTTAATATCCTGTTTTCATTGCTTTGATAAATGTAAAAGGACTCACTAATCTGTGCATCTGTATACTTTTGTTGTTAGGTTTTGTTTTAATTTTACCCTTTTTTTGACCATTATTTTGATATTAAGAAAAATAGTCAACCATGTGTATTTTCAAAAAGCAGCTTTCGCATTCAGTTACATGTGTTTGTTGCATGTGTGGCTGTATTGGTTAATTTAGCCCTTATCCTGTTATTAAAAAAAACGCTTGTTGTATTTGTGACTTAATATTGTTGGTCAGTTTCGACTAATGCGTAAAAAATGCGTTTGGATCAGACATTTTTAAAAAGAATTGAAATTAAAATATATATATTTATTATAAAAAAAAAAAAATCATTAACTAGTTTTTAAACAAATTCGCAATAAAAACTGTTTTGTCAATTTTGACCCATGTATACAGGATAATGGTTAAGTCATTATTATGTTTACAGATAAATGGAGAGTAAGGAGATGAGCTTATTTAGATTCATTTCAGATTTACAAAATCATATGTTTATTAATAACTGATGCCATACAAATACATCAACATGCTCTCAAAGTCATAAACAAAAAGTTCATAAAGCTTATTAGATAAATACACAGACAATTTTATAGGGAGTACAGACACTGGCAGAAAACTTAGAATTTTATTGTTTATAAAAAGAATTGCAAAATCTTATTATTATAGGAAACTTACTATTTATGAGAAATTTTTGATTTATGAAAAATGTAACTCGAATTTTCTTTTTTTGGAAAATTTTTAATTCATAGAGTGAATGTTTTGCACAAATTTTGTATGCATAGAAAAAGAACAGAAATTGAACGATATAAATATGACAGATACTTAAATTTCAAATTCAAAAGTTTGCCATTTAATGAAAATTTTGAAATAATTTTTCTTTTAAAGAAAAATTTGCTGAAATTTACAATTTTTTTTTGTCAGGAAATTTTTCGAAAACTTGCTATTGATCGCAAATTACACCCAAAATTTCTATTAAGAGAAAATTTTAAGCTAAGTAACTTAAAAAATTTGAGCAAATTTAATAAATTTGCTGCCTATTGAAAATTTTGTGCAAAGTGAATAAAACAAATGTTATTTATATGAACTTTTTTTTTAGAAAAATTTTTAAAAGTTTGCTATTCAAAGGAAATGTTTTGGAAATTTTGTATTTATAGAAAGGTTAAGGAGGATTTTACGCTCAAGGGCACACCTACACCTCGAGACCAAAGCGGCCGACTGTGAATTCTTTGTAGAATATTTACAATTTTAAACAAAAACTTACCAGAAACTTATAGTAACTTTTGTTCAAACTGGATATTTATATGAAGAGCTATAAGTTTAAATTTGCGATTGATTGGAAATTTTAAGAAACTTTGCTTAATATATAAAATTTTACGCAAAATGGCTTTTTATAAAAACTTTTGTGGAAGTTGGGAAGAAAGTTTTTTAAAAATTTGTTAATTACTCTGGTCTTCAAAAAGAACCAACAAATTTCCAATAAAATAAGCTAAAAAATAGCATATACCTTATAAAACCTTTAATTAAAAGCCCAAAAGTACACAATTACTCTCTTCACTTTAACACCCTGTAAGTATACTAAGCTTTCTACAAATTTTGCTTTTATCTGTGTATTGGCAGATTATATCCTTTTACAATAGTGTTGCATATAAAACTGCTTGTATCCAGTTACTTTTCATTGTTGGTCTTTCATTTTTGTTTGGGTTTCCAACTCAATGAATCGCATTAATTTACATTAAAACGAAACCAATTCATAGAAAGAGTGACACTATGCGACACATGCACATTCACATGCCACTCAACTAAAAACACTAAAAATGTCATATATTAAGTATTCTGTATTCCATTAAAGGTTTCTGTGTATTGGTTTCTCTAGTAAAATATTGTAAATTGTTATTGCTCGTATAAGGATTGATTGTAATACAGCAGTTGAAATTGGTATGATGACAATCAACTATTAAATATTAGTTGGATTTTTGTATATATTTTAATTTATTTGTTTGTTGATGTACTGATGTTTTACAAATACAAACAAAAAAATATTTTTTCATTTCCATCTTTGCAGGGACGCAATTTTTTTAAATTTTTTATTGCAATTTTGTTTTCAAATTAAAATTAACAAATATATATCGTTACCTTGATAAATGTTACAGGAGATAGAAAAAACTTACTAAAACTAGTAAGTAGTTCAAAATATTTTTGAAGTCTGTAAACGCATTTTTGATTTATAGTTGGCTTTTTATTGAGATAAAAGACATGGACAACTCAAAATTATGATTCTTTGTTTTACAAAGGTTTTTGTGACTTGGCATCTTTTCTGAAAAATATTTTGACTTTTAATGTGGACTTAGCAATTTTTCATTCACTTGTTTTGAATTTTATATAATAAAAACCATGTTTATCAATTTAACGAGGAATAAAGTATTTTAGAGATGCCTCAACTGGGGACTTAGGCCGCAAGTAGTGGGATGGCTGAGACTCATTCTTAGGTATGAGTGCTGTGCTTGGTGGGAAGCCATGAGGCTGGTAACTCGAAGCAACTGTCTTTCTAAGTCTTAAAAGTGTGCTTCGATCGGCATGACAGGAGCCATGAGAATAATCTCTCAAGCGGCTTTGTATATTATTTTACATCTTCCGACTATTGAGCAGCATGTGATGGGAAGTCTGCTTAAACTGAGGGAACTAGGATTGTTAGAAATTTTAGGATATGTCACTTGCGGATGTTGGATGATATTGGCATAGGTAGTTATTACCCAGTCCCGCTCATGTTCACGAATTACGTGAGATTCAGGGTTGAATTTGGGAATTTGCCGTGGACCGTTAAGGGAGAGCTTGTCAGGTCAGCGCAGATTGTATGAGTGATTTGCTATTTTTACGGATCGTAGATAAGGGGCGCAAGTGCAGGGGTCTTAATTGAGGATATGGATATTTGAAGGTCATAAAGGCTTCCTGACGCCTGCAGTGTATTTTTGGCATATGTTCTAATAATTTTAAATTGATATGGGTTTACATTGTTGGTGCTCGAAGGTCACTATATATATGGACAGCCAAGTAGCTCCTTGGGACTTGATTGGCTGTTATGTGAATTCCAAGCTAGTGGATGATTGTAGAAGAGCTCTAAGGTAAATCTTAGGGGAGTCTGTAGTGAAGCTATGCTGGGTGCCGCGTCACGGCAACATCACTGGTTATGAAATTGACGATGAGTTGGCGAGACTGGGGTCGGAAGTGGTGGATTCTGATTATGTGCAGGCAGTCAGACCTCAAAAAGGCTTTTATTTGGGAAAGATTAGGGAATTTGTTCTAAGCTTCACATATGGCAATAAGTGAGTTTATGACGTAAGACGTTACGTTTTTAAAAACAGCTACGCGCAGTTCAGCTACGTTTTTAGCAAAAGTTGTATTTTTAATGGTTACATCTCTTTTTTACAAAATTTTGTATAATTTTACAGACAAAAATATTTGTTAGGTTTTCATTAAATTAAAAAGACATTTCCGGTGAGTGACAAAAAAAGCTTTAATTTTTTTCTACATATTTTTGGTTCTTATAAAATACACAGGGACCGGAAATAAGAGTTATTTTTCAATTTTTGAAGAAATAAATCATACATAAATGAACATCGTAGAAAACTTTTAATTACACCATCATGATTTTTAGGCGAAATGCATCCAACGTATTGCATGATATTTAAATTTTTGATTTTTATTTTAACAATCAAAAATAAGAGTTATTTTTGATTTTTATTTTTTTAAATGAAAAATAAAAGTTATTTTTGATTTTTATATTTTTAAATGAAAAATAAAAGTTATTTTTGATTTTTATATTTTCAAATCAAAAATAAAAGTTATTTTTGATTTTTATATTTGTATATCAATAATAAAAATCAATTCAAAACTCTTATTTATTTGTTGATGCCGTATGTATTATAATATGCTTCTTCATTCAAATTTCTATATGAATATAATGTATTATGTGACTTATCCATTATCAGCTATAAAAACATGAATGCATAGAAATAGCTTATAAGTTTTGGCTGCCATTCAAGTCAGTGTAGAAAGGTCATTTTCAGCACTCAGATTAATATTGGGAGATTTGAGATATAATTTATCTGAGGAACATTTAAAATCAATTATGATGGTAAAATTGAACACCTGAAAACGCCCTCTTAGCACTGACTTGAATGGCAGCCAAAACTTATAACTTATGCATTCATATTTTTATAGCTGATAATGGATAAGTCACATAATACATTATATTCATATAGAAATTTGAATGAAGCAGCATATTATAATACATACGGCATCAACAAATAAATAAGAGTTTTGAATTGATTTTTATTATTGATATACAAATATAAAAATCAAAAATAACTTTTATTTTTGATTTAAAAATATAAAAATCAAAAATAACTTTTATTTTTCATTTAAAAATATAAAAATCAAAAATAACTTTTATTTTTCATTTAAAATAATAAATATCAAAAATAACTCTTATTTTCTATCTAAAAATATAAAAATCAAAAATAACTCTTATTTCTTGATTTTTTTGATAAAAGTCATAACAGTTACGGTCCCTGAAAATACATCTTCGTAATAAATGAAAACAAAAGTGAAAAGAAGACGAGAAGTGAAAGGCATTCGTTTGAAAAACAAGTCACAAAAAATGGAATATAACTGTGATATTTTAAAGAAAGAAACCTAAAAAACTAATACCTACTATTATAAAATATTCTATAGAGGTTCACTTATAATTACATAAATATGTATGTATGTGTGTATGTATTTACAGGTTCAAACAATTCTAGAAGCAATGGAAATACAACATACGTTAAAAAATATGTAGATATGTACATTAGAGCGCGTCGACCTTCATACAATGAAGTTTCTAAAACAGGAAACATTTTTTGCCACGCCCCCAAATTCAAATTTTTTGTTTTTTATATATAGCGCTGCCATATAAAGTCCGATCTCATCATATCGCATATCGTTCTTCGTCGCTTGATTTTTGAAACTTGATAAAAATTCTTTTATTTAAGGGCGTCACTGGTGGAATTTTTTTTGTATTGGGTTCTACCTGGTTTAATGTAAGATGTATGTGAAAAAGAAAAGAGGGACTTCATTTTGAGAGTGTCATAAAAGTTATATATATTAAAAGCTATATGCACTAAGTTTTAGAAGGACTTTCTTGGCACGTGAAAAAAATTTAACATTTGGGAAAAGCATCTAAGACAGCATAAGTGGCACCAGAAATTTGATGTCGGATTAAAAAGTCTCCAAAGGCAAAAATAAACACACTGTCAAGCCATGAACAAAGATATGTGATATGATGAGATCGGACTTTAAATGGCAGCGCTATACATAAAAAAACAAAAAATGTTTATTTGGAGGCGTGGCATCAAAATTGTTCATGTTCTAGAAACGTCATTGACATATCTTTCACTCGAGGGAGTGACCGGCACAACTTTTTTCGACCCACCATAATGCGCATACAGTGTTTAATTACACCGATCTTCCGAAAGTTCCAAAAAACTGGTGCTATAAAGCAAATATCTTCTACACATCTATATGTTGATGTACAGCAAAAGATCTTCTTTAAACATTTCTAGTTGAAACTTTACCAGAAAAACTATTTCGCTTTAAATGAAATAAAACCACGACTGCACAGTTTTAAATACAAATGGAGAATAAATAATCTTTATTTAAACAGAGTTGACTAAAAAACAAATTGAGAAGTGTAGCCTATTAAGCGTTTAAATATATTTAACATTTCAACATTTCTCTTATTTACTGCTATTATTGTTAAGATTTTCATTCAACATTTTGATTTTTACTAATTTACTTACAATTTCTATAGAATGTTTTATTTTTGAAATTTAATTTTAATTTTTGTAAACAAAAGCCAGGGTTAACCTAAACACGAACACAAAATATATATATGAAGAAAATGGAAATGTACGAAAATTAATGCATTGGCAATAATGTTGATTCACGAAAGTAAAAAGCTCTATTTATGTCAACCAGTAATAGACGAAAGCTTTCAAAGGTTTTTTTAAAAACCAAATTTTAAACATTATTGTATCAATACGAAAACTGTGAGTGAGAAGACTTGTGTTTTACAAAATCAGGCTGTAATGCCATGTTCGCACGGTGCTTTGGATTACTTCGCTCTCTGTTTTTATTACTTATTTGAATTACCATTATCACACGACATTGTCCTAATCGGTTGTGACAGTTCTCCTTCTTCTTCTTTTTTTTATATTAATTTTGTTTATTGCTAAATTTAATTATTTGTTTGCGGTTTCTTGTATCAAGAATGGTAAGAAAAAGTTAGTTCTTCTTATCAATATTTTTTTTATAATTTCTTTTTTTGATTTCATTCCGTTTTTGGATCTTATTAAATTTTATAATATAAAATTACTTCCTTTACTTTTGTTTACTTTTCTTTGTTTATGTTATATTTTGTTTGTGTCTTTAGTGCTTTGACAGCTGGTGATGAAACAAAACCGATAAAAATTAGAGATCACATTGATTTTAAAGTAATCCACAGCAGCATTACCGTTGTGCGACTTTAGTTGCAATTTGCAACCTTTTTGACGCTCTGAGACTTTGTGTGCGACTTTTTTAAAATCGTCTAATTTTGCAACTTGTTGCCTCTTTTTTGTAAGTGAAATACTTTTTTACAGTTTATAAAAATATAAATTTTGTTTTAAACATATCCCGGGATATGTAACCTCATTTGATTGATCAGGTGATTATTTTGTATCCAGACCATTTTAACTAGTGAAATGTATTGTTTATGCCTTGTTTTGTATCGTGTTTATTAAATTTCCATGCCAATCTAGGATGATCGGCATTATTATTTAAAGCGTTTTAAGACCAACTTTTTACCGCTATTATTTAAAAATGTTGTTAATGACACAGGCTTTTTTTTAACGAATTTAAGTTGTTAAAAAGTAAATCCATTGAAAAATCATACAATTACATTTTTAAAAAAAATTACATATGCTAACCATTTTTAAAAATTTTTTAAAACAGTGCGTGAGCTGATAATTTTTTTTTCAAAATAATTGAAAATAACTTAACCAACAGGTTAAAAGTAGAAACCTGTGAGTCCATGCTGTCAACTCTAAATTTTCTAGATACTGAAATAGGTTGGTTAGAAGTAATGAACTTGTGCGTTTTAGTTTATACGTATATTTAAGTATATACAAACATATTATTTAAAATCAATCAAATGTAAAATTATTACACAAAAGTGTATTTAAAAACATTTTTAACGTACTATTTCTCAGCTATTAACATCGTTTAAATTCTTAATTCCTTTTTGTTTCGTGTTTTTTTGATTAGCTATCGCCTTAACAAAGATGTTTATGTACATCGTTAACCAATACCCACCCGGGTATTACTGCATGTCTATAAGCGATGAGAACAAGTTATCGTCATACAACTTTTTTTCGGTTTTAAGAGAGTGTTATTAAAGAAATAAAACCGAAATTAATATGTTAAAAAAGTGTGAGACTTAAATTTGAAAAAACGACTTTTTGTGAGACTTTTTCAAAATTCTCAACGGTAACCCTGATCCACAGGGTAATAAAACTTGAGTAACCTACAAATGAGAGAATCCGCTCTCAAAATTTTGTATGACGAATCATGTAATTTTGATTATAATTAGGCTGTGAATTACGAATGAGAGAGTGAATTACGAAAAAACGCTGTCGTGCGAACATGGTATAACCCTTGTATTCATAAACGATTATTAAATTTAACAAACGTTTTTTAAGGATAATTTTCATAGTAAATTTGTTCTTTAAGCCTTTTTTAAACTTAAAAAATGTTTATGAATACAGGTATAATAAAAAATTTATTTAATTTGAACATTATTTACAAGATAAATTTTTTGATTTTTGTTTATTTTTTTAATTTTGGCCAGTGCATCTGGGAGGTTTTTTCACTTGTGACCGAACCAAAATAGATTTCGTAACGGAAAGGGTTACAATTAGAGGTAATAAGCTCTTCTTTCGTCATCTTTAAACAAAAAATATAAATTATTCACTTCTAAAAAATTCTTTAAATTTTGGCTGGTGTATCTGGAAGGAATTTTTTAAAGTGTAATCGAACCAAAAAAGATTACGTAATGGACAGGGCTTTAAATTAGAGATAATTAACTCTACTTTCTTAATATTTAAACAAAATTAAATAAATTTAAATTTTTCTATTTGTGAAAAATTATTTTAATTTTGGTCGGTGTACCTGGAGGGATTTTTTTCACTGATGACCGAACTACGCTTGGGTCAGCCATGGTTTTAATAACGTAACGTTTTACGTCATAAAACACTTTACGGAACACTTTATGGAAATGTAGTCAGCAGTTTTTTTAATATTATTTTCTTCCTTAATTGAAGGAATTTATAAGCATAAATTTTGTATTTTTGGTTTCGACTGTTTAGCCCAAACATTGTTCAAAAAGGTTATTCTTGTAGGCCATTATTAAAACCAGGTAATGATATAAATTGGATTGATACCGACGCTTTTAAAACTTTACGCATATAAGTTAACAGTTTTCCGTAAACTATTCTGTGAAGACTACTCTTTTATATAAATTAACTTACGAAAAAGAGGTTCATCCTCTTATAATTGCCCTATTTATTTGGATAATCATATAAACAATCAATGAACCACTTGTGGTGTATATGGTATGCAAAGTACAATAACAAATCTCACTTCACCATCCCTGTACTAGTTCCGCATTTATTTTGAACATTTAATACCAAACATAACACAACATGTTGGAATCATGGCAAGAAACATTCGTTCACGTGGTTTTCTTTGATATCCTTAAGTTTAAGTTTTGTTTTGCTAGTAAAACAGAAACATTTTACAAAATCCAAAAATCTACAATAACAACATGTTTCGTAAACATATCACCGGAAACATTGCAGCTTATAATTTTTAAAATTTCTACCTAAACATGTTTACGGTGATTGTTTTCTTTGGTTTCTACACTAACATTTAGTTTCGTTAAGCCCTTCGTGTGTTTAAGACGCGTTGTAACGGCTAAACATGTATTCGTAACGGTTTGTCAATCAAACAATTTTAATTTATAACTCTGTTATTGAAGCGGTTTCGTACGTTAAAAATGAATTACAAACACAATTTGTGTGTTCAAATAAAAGGACAACATAAAACAACAACAAAACTTTTTAAGGACAATTTATCTGCTGTTTTAAATTGTTTGTTTTTTTTTTTTTTTTGCTTATAAGAAAGTCTTAAGCAAATTTCCAACTGGATTAAACATTTTCTCAATTTTCTCTGTGTTGCATTTGCAACTTTTCAAAGTCTTTGCACAATATTTATCTTTAATGCTGCACACACTGTCTTTATTGTTGTTTTGTGGCATTAAATTCCTGTCTGTGACAAATGTGTTTGAATGTATTTTGCGGGCTTCTTTAATTTCTTGAAACTTTGTATTTGAAACCTCACCCGTCTATTAATAAAGTAATAGGATTGCAGATTGTAGAGCGCACTTGTAACCAGCTTTTTCTTTCTTAGCAATTTGCTTTTCTTTTCTTTTCTAGTGTGCCTTAAATGTTAAGTGGTGCTAAGCTGCTACCGCAATTTGCTGCAACAACCATGTTTAAGTCTTAAAGCAATAAAATACACAGAAAAAGTACACAACTATCTAAACTTTTCTGTTTGGCATTTAAAAGCCTTAAAGTTTATATTCTTAAATAGGTTTCAAGTTAAGTAAGCGAAAAGGAAATAAATATAAAAAGTATGAAATAAAAATTAAATTTGTGAAAGGAAATTGTGCGGAAAAAATCAAATTACATACTAAACAAAAAATATAAAAACAATATTTATTTTATATAAAATATTAGCATCTATTATCACAAAAAAGAAATTAAAAAATTTTACAACTAAAAAAAAACCTTTTAGAAGCACAAAAAAAAAAAAAAAAATTAACCAAAGTGAGTGTAAAGTTAATTTTAAAAATAGTGATTTTTTTGTTTAAAATAGTACAAATAAATCTGAATAAATTATGAATAATAGTTAACCAGTGATAATTAAAAATATAAAAAATTCATTACATTTTATTTATTGTTGGTGTTTTGTTTTAGCTTTTGATATTGTTCTATGTAGAATTTTGAGCGTTTATAATTCTTATTCTCTTTACTGTTTATTTTTAGTGACACTCTGAAAAAAAAATGCTTCATATATTAAATGAATCGTTTTCATAAAAAAATGTTCATTGGTTAAATGAAAATTTTCATTGTCTAAATGGAATTGCATAGTTATAATGAAGTACGTCGTTAAAATCGCTTCATTGGACTACGTAATTACGTTAAAAATTTTCATTGGATGTATGAAAACTTAAGTTTGTCGAAGTTAAACAAAAAATTTTAATTGGGAACATAAAAAACAATATACAAACATAACTATATTCATAAATTAATAAAAAAATTTAATAAAAAAAATTTTTTTAACTTTTTTGAAAGTATTCATCCAATGAATAATATTCATAGACCTAATGTAATGTTTCATTAAATACATTTTAATGAAACAGGTTTCATTGATTCAACGAAGCGCTGCATAGGTTCCTTTTTAATGCAATTTTTCATGGGATTAATGTCAAAATAAATTGGTATTGTGAAGAAAATTCTTTCAGTGAAGAAAGAGGAATGAAGCCATTTATACCATGATCGGCGATGAAAAACAAACAATAGCTATTTATTTCTTTATTTCTGTTCGAAATATATTCAAAAGTTAAGCATAAAAAAGTGCATGCTGTACGTAAAAAATGAAACTCTGTTGGGACTGCGAAGGTATTTTTGAAAACATTTTCTGGCCACACTGGTATCAGGGGCACAAAGTATACAGAGATGTCACGAGACGGAAGATTTTGCGTTTTTTTTTTGTCTCTTTTTAAGAAAGCTGCCCTTTTTCATTTCTCTTTGCATCATCTTTTATGCCGCAATACAATGAACACAAATTTATTAAATTGATATTTATTTGCAAAGCTTTTGTAAAAATTAACTTTTAAGTTTACCACAACACAAGTAAATAATATTTAAGTAAATAAAAAACATTATAAAACAAAACAATATTATAAATACATTTTTTTCCACAAAAAACCACGTTTGTTGAACTAATGCATTTGTTTAACGTGATTTGTGTTTTGTTATTTTTGTTTTGATCACGCTATTTGTGTTGAATGTTGCGGCCTGTTTTTACACCTTGCCACTTCACTACCAAAAAAGCTTTCTGTCTCTTTCTTCGAAAGCTGCCCTCGTAACTGACTTTGGCCTTTTTCACACGTCACTTTTTTCATCTCTGTATACTTTGTGATCAGGGGATTTTTCCAGTTCAAAGGGGATAATATCTTAAAAAGTTTTGGCAAAATTCAGATATGATCTTCAAGTTGTAACAACATGTTACCAAATGTTGAATAAATTTTAAAACCAGCGCTGAAAAACTGCAATTTATGTAGAGAAACTGCAATTTCTTCCACTGCGTCATTTGCCATTTGCCAAAACTGTTGCAATTACTTCTGATTCAATTAATGTAAACAGTCGCTGTTAAACCAACTCAAAAGCGAAAAGTTGTACACAAATTTTCGTTTTTTTTTCGACAGTTTTTGGTTTTGATTGCAGTTTTTAAACCCCATTTAAAACATCACCACCAACTATGAAATGTTAAATGTAGAATATCTTTTTTGAAATCCAAAAATCATAAAATAAAAAGCTATTGAAAATATTAAAGTTAATGAAAAACAAAGATACACAAGGATAAACATGCACGAAAAGAAAACAAACAAAAAATCAAAGAAAACACAAACTTAAAAACAACAAACAAGAAGTATGAAATTAGTAAGTAAGAGCTGTGATTATTCGAAGAAATTTATTTTAGGGCGTTTAAATTTTTTGCAATTCACACTTTATAAACAAATATTCAAAAATAAAGTTTTAATCAAAATTCTTTTAAACTTGTACTTCCTCTTTTTGCATTTAATTTAAATAGTTGTAAGTTTTATTTACATGCTGCATTTTTTTTTTACCTTTTACTAATGAAAAATTCATCAGTTGATAGCAAACTAAAAAAAATATCTTTAAAATAAGAAAACATGCAAGTGGTAACAAAATTTTTTAGCAAATAAAATTTTTGATTGAAATTTCAGAAAAAAAAAAATACAAAAAAGAAATACTACAATCAAAAGATAAATTTAGAAAAATATGCAAAACAAAATTGAAGTAGAATTTAGCAACATTTTCGATTTGTGAGATGGTCGACGAAAACTTTAGTACGTTAAAAAAAGAGTCAATAAAAAATGCTGGTGGTTTTAAGGAAATTTAAATTTAACATTAAATTACAATAATTTTAAAATTTTAATTTCAACAATAGTACAGATTTTCTGGAAACCATTGATTTGTTGAGAAAGGAGTTTTTAAATTTGTTGAATTAAAATGTCTCCTAATTTCATGCAAATAAAACCTACACTCTCGTTCATTTGTACTTGGTACCAAACGTATTTGCGTGTCAATTAAAATTTGCTTTAAGCCTTAAATTTCATGTTTTTTTGTAACATTGCACTATGTTTCAAACACGTACTTTTTCAGTGCGAAATTAATAACTTTTGAAATATTGAACTTTTTGGAGCCACATTGATACGGAAGCTAAAGACAGGTATTTTTGGATAAGTCTTAGAAAAAATTAACCCATTGTTGACCAATTAAACGCAAAAAAAGTCAATTTATTTCATTATTATTTTTTTATTAAAAAAAAAATCATTTAACTTTAGTTTTCAGTCAAATTGATTGTATCAGTTAACTGCAATTCATTTTCTAGACACATTTGACTGAAAATATTTATTGAATTAGGGGATAAAAATTCGCCTTGTTCGTAGTGGTTTTCTTCTTCCATATTTTCATTCATATCATTGGAACTTAAAAGTTCTATCACTTCATGTGGAAGGTGTAGAGGCTTATGTTGTTGCATGCGCCTGCTTAAGTATTTTGTCGAAATTATTGGATCGGATGTATCTAAAGCTCTGTTGAAAACATCCAGAAGGTTGTTAGTTCTGCTGTTTTTGCGAGCATGATGCAATCTGTCGGATTTATAAATTTTGTGGCGTGATTCAGCTGCCGATTCGCCAAAAACACCAATTGGAAGTACAGAGTTCTCTATAACCTGCTTCGAATGAATTAACACCTTGTGAACAGTGGAGGTCATTGGTAGCCAACAATACAAATCTTGTATCATTTTTGCTGTCTGGAAGCAGTATGTTTCAAACTTGTTTGGATTTATGGGAAAGTTACACGATAAACAGATCAATATAATTTTTAAGCGAAAAATTAGATTATGGTTAACACCTGTGATGTCAGCGAAAATTACATCACTAGAGAAAGCTCGACGTGCTGTATTTCCGTCGTTGGAGCTTCCGAAGCCACCAACTTTAGGCATATCCACACGAAGACCCAGCTCCCTCCAAAAAGCATTTTGAATTTCTTCTTTTCTCTTTGAAACTTTAAGTTTGTGATCCTCTGACCGTATTTGCCATTTTTCTACTTTACATTTATAGCCTAAATGTAAAATGAATTCAAAAAAACGGATCCAGCAATGTAAGGGACTTAGTCCGAATTTGATGTTAGTCTCTTTTGCACGAAATCTTTCACATGAATAATCAGTTATACTAAGGAAGTCCGTTGGTGTTGCACCACAGATAGGACAAGCTTGAGTCGATTTAGTCCCAGTCAAAATATTTAAAACTTTTCCATCTATTAATGTTAGATATAACTTGAACGATATTTGTACCGTTTTTCCATTGCCAATATGTATGAGTAAATTTTGTAAAGCATCAATTTCTTTTCGTAAGTCCAATTCTTCTCTCAAAATACATTCCTTCGTTTCCTTAACGAATTCCAACTTAATTGGCCGACAAAACCTTGTTGACTGGGGCGTATTATTATTCCAAATAGGTGTTCCAGAGGAGAGTACGAGTCTCAGTGGTATAATTGTTGTTGCTAAAAGCGAAGCATCAGATTTATTGGATGAGTCTGTTATTTGAAACATCTGCTTATACTGCGCTTGGCCTGTGCTACTGTCAAATCCGTAGCTAAAAATTAACTCACATTTCAAATAATCAGAATTTTCAGATTCCATTACGGCTTCAAAAACCTCCTTTTGCATTTCAGCAATTCTATTGGCAGTATGTAAAACAACAGATTCTAAAGGTGCTCTTGCTACGGTCTCGGTTACTTTGATACCTTCTGGTCGGCATTTTGACTTCGCAGCTAGAATTTGGTTGTAGTGAGGATATATGTCACAGTTTCTCGATTTACTTTCACGACGTATTGCGTTATACTGTGCTGTTGTGAAACTGTTTTCTATGAAAAAAGCTAACGCTTCATCTGCAGAAAGAGAAATTGGTTTAGGTTGACTTTCTGAGCACATCTTTTTAATTTTTGAAGGTCTTGTTGGACTTGCTATGGTTTCCTTAAGAACTGCAGCTAAGTTAGCATTTCCTTCCTTCCTAGCAGATGTTGCTGCTGCTTGTACTAGTAAATTAGTTTGCCCTAATATAGCCGTTGAAAGCTCCGCTGCTGCTCTTCTTTTCCCATATTCCGACTTTTTGCAAAATGGAACCTCTGGACGTCCCACAGTGGAAGAAATAGTTTTTGAAGATGCTGTTCTAATATGGAATGATATCTGGCTGTTTAGCCATGAAAAGTTTTCATTTCGAAACTGATTTTCTCTTCTTCCACTTTTTATCCATTTTGTTTCTAGATACTTGCAGAAAAGACGCACCTTCTCCACCAATAATTTCTCGCAATCATCGTCAATCTCAGACGCAACTTTATTTAAGACATATTGAGCAAGGATATCATTTTTTAAGTTTTTTGAGGGTTGCTTTAACCAAATTTCAAAAAGTTCGTTTTTTTTAAAAGCATAGGAATCTGCAAAAATTATATTATTCAGATTACGCAACTTTACGCAATATGAGATAAATCCTACTTAATGAACCACAATTTAGTGTATTCAAATACGATTACATTTGGTTTGCCAAACGTTAACATTTTTTTAAAAGCTTACATGAAATTTAACTTTTGATAAAAAAAACGCCATTTTAAAGGTTATGTTAAAAATATAATTTTTCAAAAAAATTTTCGAGAATTTATGAAACAAATCTTAAGTACTTACATGGCAGATTATTCTCCATTATAAACTTTTTATAAAATTTTTACACACTTTTCACAACAAATGCTCAAACTTTCGATAAAAAAGTGATATTTTAGAAAATTGTTTCAACACGAATGGGAACAATGACTTTGACTGCGCGCTGTCAAACAGTATTTTGTATTTTTCAAAAAAAAAGTAACAATTTGTTTGAATTGGAGTATTAGGAACTGGTTGGCAAAAAAATCAAAGCAATATGGATGGTTTCCAAATTTGAATTTCGCACGGAAAAAGTAGGTGTTTGAAACATAGTGCATTGTAAACAATTCTTGTTGTCACTTTTTTGTAATTCTTGACGCAAACCATATTAGACAATAGATAATACACTCTGATAAAGAAAAATCAATCCATCCGTACTCAAATCAAATTAATAGTACGCTGGTACGGATTTTCTTGAATCAAGTACAGAAAGATTGATTCAAGTACGGATTTTCAATCGCGAAATACTTAACTTATCCATATTCAACGCCGAATTCAAACTTGAAAAAATCCGAAAATCAGATTGATTTAAGTAAAACAAAGATTATATCAATCTCAAAATGCGATTGATTTAGGAATTATAAAGTTGATTTAATCCCGAATTCGTACTTGAAATAATTTAATAGTGGAATTAGATGGAGCATTTTATTATGATTGATTTACAAACCTGTTTTTTACCTAACAGTATTATAAAACACAAGCATTATTCCCAATATCGGTGTTTACTTTAAAAACTTAATGTACATATTTATATAAATGAAAATATAAACTAAATGGGAAGCAACAGTTCTCAATTTAGCCTTTTAAGTATGAAAATAATGTCTTTTCGTCTTGTTCTGTGTTTTTTTTTTGTTTCTACAGACAAAAAGCAAATCATTTTTTAACTTATTGTGTGGTGTTGATGTAGCGTCTGCAACAAACTCTGCACTGAAGGAAAAATGCTTCATATATTTAATGAATCATTTTCATAAAACAATTTTTTAAAATCGGATTTCGTAATTACGTTAAAAATTTTCATTGGATATATGAAAACTTAAGTTTTTCCAAGTTAAACAAAAAATTTTAATTGGGAACGCAAAAAACAAACAATATACAAATAAACCAAGTTCATAAATTAATACAAAATAATAGTTTCCTTAAAAAATGTTTAATTGTTAATTAAAAATGCAAGATTTAATAATTTCATACATCTTATGTTATATGCCATTAAATTTATGAAATCAAAAATTTTTTTATTGAAAATAAAAAAAATTATTTTTAACATTCAAATAACTCTATGGTCTCAATAATTAAAAGTAAAAAAATATTTCGAAAAAGCATTCCTTCATAAATTTCAATTTTCATTATAACAATGAAAAATGTCATTTTAGTAATGAAACAAAAACTTTCAATCCATAAATATGTATGTTTTTAGTTTTCTTTAATATGTACATACCTATCTTCATATAGTATGTAGTAAGTAATGAACAAACAAATGTTCTCCTTTAAAAAAAAACACCCTTATTTAAAACTGTTGTCAACCAAATGATGTATACGAAAAAGCTTGTTCTCTCTTTATGTGGTCTTTTTTTATTATGCGTTAGCAAAAAAAAAATCAACGTTGTTATTGTTGTCATGGACAATTTAATCTCATATTTACGTTCTTAATTGAGTAATGGCAAAAAACATAGTTTTTTTATTCAAAAACTACACTGCCCCGGTGGGCTAACTGGTAGAAAGCTAGTCTATCAGCGCCGAGGTTGCGGGATTCCTGCAGACAAGCGTAAGGTATCGCGGGATTAGTTTAGGGAATTAATAAAAAAAAAAATTAAAAGAAAATTCAATAAAAAAAAAATTTTTACTTCATTGAAAGTATTCAACCAATGAATAATATTCATAGATCTAATGTAATGATTCATTAAATACATTTTAATGAAACAAGTTTCATTAATCCAACAAAGCGCTTTTTAATGCAATTTTTCGTGGGACTAATGTCAAAATTTATTGGTATTGTGAAGAAAATTCTTTCTTTTGATAAGTTAAATTAGATTAAAAATTTTTGCTTTTCGAAAGCTTTTAAAACATTAAACATCATTTGACAGTTTCTTACTTGAATTATACATTTTTTAGGGTAGTGGCTCCACATTTGGACTTATACCTCTTATCCCACTGAACCGATTTTTCTGGATTTTAATTCCAAGCTCAACATTGTTTTTTGCTTTTGAGTTTTTTACTCAAGGAGCCAGAATATACATATATACTTAAGGGGGTCTGAGATGAATAATAAAAAAGTTTCACACGGAATGACAAACTTAGTATACCCCCATTCACCACTAGTGGTGGTGGAGGGTATAAAAATGAAAAAGTTAAAAATTTACATATTTTATACAAAAAGTAAAGTTTTTTGCACAAAACTTCGTTCTTTTTACACAGAAAATCACACATTCTACATAAAAACAAACTTTTTATAAGCACAAAAAAACTTTTTTTAACAAAGTGTTTTTAATACAGCATCACATTTTTCTATATTACATAAGATTATAAAATATTTTTTCTTTTATTTATTTGCAGATATTTAAAACAAATCCAAACCATCATAATTATTAACAAAAATATTTTTAAACTTTAAAATATTTTTTAAATAAAATAAACAAATTTATTCAAACAACATCAGGCGTGAATGAAAATAATAAATCTAATTAAATGGTAAGTTTAATTAAAAATATGCATCAAAATAAATAAATGAATATAAAATTATTATAATAAATATATTATTTAAAATCAAATGAAATGCAAAAAAACTATTAAATTGAATAGAAATCAAAAGTAATTTATGAAAAATAATACAACTTTAAAATTGTGGTAGTCGCCAACGGCAAGGGGTCAGAGCCGTTAGATGTGGCAATCAAGTTTTTTATTTTGCGACATGGCAATATTAAAAAAAGTTGGCGATTTCTAAAACGCATTTTAGCTTAATTTTTTTTTATTTATATGAAAAAGATTATGAGTACAGGTAAAGTTTGTTTTTCGAATTTTTATTATTTACATTTTAAAATCACAATACGAATGCAATTGTTTTGTATGATGAATTAATAGTTTTTCCAGATAATTAATTAGATAACATTAAAAACTTGCTGCTGTAGAAATTAAGAGCTTTTTTAGAAATTTTTCTTATCAGAAGTTTTTATTTGTACCAATATTAAGATATGTACACACACACATATGAAATTTAATTTCCAAAACTTTAACAATAATTATGTAGACTGGGTAGTAGTTGTTGGTTGAATTAGTTCCAAGAGTAAATAATTTTGTCTTATAAAACTAAAAAAAAATTCCATTGATTGGCCATGTTCTGACAATCGCACCATTTACTTTATGGTTTTCTGAAACTTGCAATCTGCCATAGTTTCTTACGGATATTCCAGTTCCCTTGAGCATACTTTTGCAATTTGAAGTCGCCAAACTTCTTGATATTGAAATTTACAGGACATATTTTATACGATATCAAGTCAGGTTCAGCTTGTATCCGATCAGGTTAAGCTTATTGTTCAATATTGTGTGCTGTTTGACTCGATTTTACACTGAACCAAAAATCCAATGAAAATGTACGTTAAGCAAACGAAATAACGTTTATTAAATTATTTTCGTTGGCTCAACGAATTATTCGTTTATATAATGAAAATTAAGGTATTATTTTTTTATTATTTCGTTTGCTTACCGTACATTTTCGTTGGATTTTTGGTTCAGTGTATAACGAAATAAAATAAAATATTTTAATACTTGATAAATACACTGAAATTTATTGTTGGAGGATAAGCTAGTTTCTATGCGCATTTCACTGGTTGCTTAGGCCAGATAGTCAGGAAACATTCTCCCCAAAAAATTTTTCAGAAAAGCAAAAGATATTTCCAAATAAAACTGCAGAGTGAATAAGAATTTAAAACGATATCAAAGCTTAAACAAAATACCAACAATAAACAGGCGGTTTATCTTTTCTTACATTCCATATCTCCAATTACAAACTTGGAAAGCCCAAAAATTTTTTTAAATCGCTAAATAGGTTAAAAAAAAACACAAAATGTCGGAAAATAACATAAAAAGAGTTACAAGTGAGATATAATAATTAAGAACAAACTTTTTGTCAGGTATTAAAAAAATGGCATTCAACTTTTTTATAATTTGTGTTTTCTTTAAGTCAAATAACAAATAGCATTATTATTGGGTTGGCAAGACCTTTTATACATGCACCTTTTTAAATGGTGATATTTTTTCTGTTGAAAAGAAAACATTGGAATGTAAGAAAAGATAAATTCACTGTTTATTGTTGGTGTTTTGTTAAAGCTTTGATATTGTTACAAGTAAGACTTTGAGTGTTTAAAATTCTTTTTCGCTTTGGGGTGTTATTTGTATAATATTGTTACGAAAGTAGCTTTAGTTAAGAATTAGTTGTAATTATTAGTTAAGAATTAGTTGTAATTATAAGTTATCTTGTATTTATTAGTTGTCTTGTATTTTTTAGTTGTCTTGTATTCATAAGTAATTTTACTAGTTTACATTGTTATTAAAAATTGTTATAATTTAGTACACTTCAATCCCAATGTGCAGAACGACCCAGAAATGACCGTTAAAAAAGCTTCAGTAAAAGAAGTAAAATTATGTAAACATTAGCGCTGCCATTAATCAAATTAAAGTGTGGTGAATAGTAAAGCCTCGAACCTTCGAAAAACATTTCGAATGTTCTAGACAACCAAATGGCTGTATAAATACTATCCGCGACTAGCGTAATTCATTCATTCTAAGTTCAGACTTTGTCAATAACGTATAACGCTGAGAAAATTATAGTTGGTTGTGAATAAAAGCTATATATTACGGTTGTTAAAAAGACTTTGTACTAAATAAAGTTGTGTTAATTGTAAACAGTGTTAATAGCGTTTGTGTTTTATTTATTTTATTAAAGTTGCAATAAAGAACTCGAAACGGTTTATTATAAAGGAAATAAACCAAAACGTTATTGAAAGGCAGTAACGTAACAATATTTTTAGCTTTTCCTAAATCTTTGGAAAAGGTTTCCTGATGAGCTGGCCTAAGCAACCAGTGAAATGCGCATTGAAGCTAGCTTTCCCTCAACAATAAATTTCAGTGTATTTATCAAATATGAAAAATTGGGAATTTAGCACGTCATACGGATATCTTATTGAAAACACCATTACACTCAAAAGAAAAATCAATCCATCCGTACTCAAATCAATCCGAAGCGGTGTTAATAGTACGGTGAGTACGGATTTTTTTTGAACCAAGTACAGAAAGATTGATTCAAGTTCGGATTTTCAATCGCAAAATACTTAAATTATCCATATTCAATCCCGTTTCGTACTCGAAATAAACCGAAAATGAGGTTGAGTTAAGTAAAACTAAGATTGAATAAATCTCAAAATGCGCTTGATTAATGGCTAATAAATCACTAATGGTTTAAACGCTGGTTTGGTTGAACTAAACTAGAAATTATATGTAGTTTAAACTCAACAACTATAAATCAGTGTCCCATGCAGCGTTGCCAAGACCAAAAAAAATTTGTAACCAAAATGTTAAAATAAAGTAACCAAAAGCGGAAAAAAGTAACCAAAATTATTTTGTATTAAACACGGAAAGAATTATTTACTAAATCACCAGAAGATATGGCTTGAACCAAAAAAATTTTGCACCATTCTCGTTCAAGCCAAACATTTTTTATTGTAAACATATGTTTGGCTTGGTTTAAGCAAGAGGTTATGATTCAAAGCGAACTAAAATTTACTTAAATACAGCTAAAAAAAATTAATTATAATTCTATAGTTACTTAAATCAAGTTTTCGTTGCTTAGGGCCAATTTTACCAATTCTTTTTATATATCAATTTATATTAAAATATACTTTTCATATAATTTTATTTTTTATTTGACGTGAAAAACGAATTTTAATTTTAAGTTGATATGTTAAAAAATTGTTGAAATCGGCCATGAATATTTTACAAAATACAAGGAAAAGCCTAAATTTTTACATTAAGATGTGATGCATATACAAATAAGAAACTTTTTATTGATATGCTTAACATATCGATTCAAATAAAAATTAATTGAATTTAACCAAGTTAACTTGAGCTTTTTCTGAAAAATTTAAAGAAATCCCTAGCACTTATATCTTGTTGCAAGAAATTCAATTCTATTTAAAAATCGAGAAAACCAGACTTATACTACGTAAATGCTGCTTGATTTCAGAAATATCTTTCTTCTTTTTATTAAAAACTAGCTACTTTTGTATTTTTTGTTTAAGAAATTTTTGATTATATATTAAAATCGTGAATATTTTGATCATGAGAAAATGTTTATTTATTTAAAAAAATTTTACTAAATACGAATAAAATAATAAGTTAGAATCATGAAATTATTTTTGGATTTTGAATTATCTTGTTTAAAGAAACGAAATTGATTTCTTTGGAAAATAAACTTCTTTCGTGAAAGTGCTATTTTATTCACACTTCAGTTTAAAAATATGTCTACAGAAGAAATTGTGTTTGTTTGTATCTTGTAGGCTAGTAAACCGCTGGATCGATTTTTAAAAGTTTTGATAGTATATTATGATGGTCTGGAAAGAACAATAGACTATTCAAATTTTTCGAAATTTTTAGTGGAAGTGGCACCTCCTACACAAAATTTACACTTATTTTCGTCAGTTTTAAAATTTTTATGAGCTAGATCATTTGACCTTTTTATATAAAGAGATCCCACAAGTAAAACTTTTTAAGTCTCGCTGCGGTTATGGTATCAAAGTGCAAAATTGAGCTTAATTATGCGGTAGATCTTTTATTTAAATATATATTTTTGCCCGGTGGAAATATAATCATATTACACGGGATGGGATCGGAAGGACTTTTGACCTTATCGTTTATCTAGAAAAGTGTTTCAGTTGGACCTATGAACCGTTAAGAGTAGCAGATAATGACCATCTATACCTCAAAGTATATACCTTATATGGTTAAGTTGATAGTCTGTTGAAGCTTAAGCTTCAAAAAAATAGTTCTTAAGTAGATGAAAAAAAAAATATAAAAAAGGGTCAAAAAAGCGGAGCGGGTAGTTCTTGTTCCAAAACAAAAAAAATTGGTTATTTTTGTGTTGATAAAAAGTAACCAAAATGGAAAAAAAGTATACATTGGGAAAAAAGTAACCAATTTTGGTTAAAAGTAACCAAAACGGCAACGCTGGTCCCATGTATTATATGTTGTTACAAAAATAACAAAGTCATATGGTCTGTATTGGTAGTTTAAACGCTCAATTTTATGCGTTTAAAGATGGTTTATTTGGTTTTTGATTTATAGATTTGTTGGGTTAAACACATTTTAAACCAAAAAGAGAGTTTAACTTGCTCTGATTTTTTAGCCCTAAGAATTATAAAATTGTTTTAATCCGAATTCGTACTTAAAAAAATCCTATTTATGTAAAACTAAGATTTAATTAAACTCAAAAAGTATTATAAAGTTGATTTTATCAAGAAATTAGAAATTAAAAGAACAAGTTATAATGATTAATTTGCTTACGCGTATTACACCTTACAGAATGATAAAACACCAATTTCATGCCCGATGTGGTTTTTATTTTAGAAATCTTATGTACATATTTAACTAAAAATATAAACTAAATGAGAAGCAAGAGTTCAAATTTACTTTTTAACCCTTCGTGGTATACATGAGTCTGGCCAGACATTTTTTCAATGTGTATAGAAAATCAAAACATGCGTAAGCCGGAGGGTTAAACACAACGAAAAGTTTAATCTTTTTTTTACTTAATTTAAGAATTCTATACTTATTTCAATAAATTCCGAGATTGATTTTCGAAAGTAGTCCCATTTAGGATTGTTTTGTGTACCTTTTTTGAGTACGACTCGTACTTAAAGTAATCATAAAAAACTTGATTTATCCCTAGCGTTTTTCTTTTCTTTCCAGCATGAAAATGGGCTACTTTTGGTGCCGCAAACTTTAAGCTTTACAAAATACATTTCAATCAACCATTTAAAAGCTTATTTCACATAAAGTACATTACATCTACAGTGTAACACGAGCTTTAAAACTACTGCATAGAACTAATGGATTGTAAATATAAAATTGTAAAGTTTATTTATTTACAACAAGTTTACATGTAAAACTTCATTTGGTTTTACTTTAAACAATATTATTTGTGTCATTTGTTGACAATAAAAAGCTTTTTATCCCAAACACCTAAAGTGATTTACCATGGCACCAACACAGTCCATTATGCTTCCATTTATATCAATTACTGAATCCATACACACAGTCAAAGTTAAATTCCGAACAGGCAATTGGAAATAAAAAACCATTTTCATTACTCGTATTTACAGGATATTACATACTTAACTGTAAAATATTACCTCGTAGAGCCAGAGATGAAGAGCAGGCGAGAGTCAGAAAAGGAATCAATAACATACAGAAGTTTTACCTTTTTGAAAATGACAAATTAATCTTGATGCATTTTATTTTACACCAAAAAACCACCCACAAAACAAACTTTAGATTGAATCAGTTGCCCACACACACTGACAATCACTTATAAATAAGGATGCAAGCAACAGCAGAATCAGAGCATTTGTACACACTTTAAAAGACAGGTTAATAAAATGATGTGCTCTTAGGACTTATTACACATGAAGCATTACTTAAAGTACTAAAAATTTAATTTATTATAGAAAAAATCACAATTTTTACAGGAAAAGTTAAAATTTTTATGGAAATTTTCACATAGTATTTGTCAAAAAAATAACAATAACAAAAATAACAAAAAAGTCACACATTTTTTACAGGAAAGCATTTTTTCTCCAATACCCCCTTTGAGAGCATAGCGCTTCCACAAAGCATCTCCATCTAACAAATCACAGTTGTCTTCGCGTCTTCCCTTATCCTAGTTCTTGGAGTATCGATCCATCCAGTATTGTTATTTTTCGGTCGGCTTTCCAGCTAAGCAGATGATTGGTCTGCTGTTGCAGGTCCTAGTATAATGGGTGTATTTGGTGTAGTGGAGGGAAACCTTGCTTATCTTTGATTCCTACCTTTTTTTAAAGTTTTTGCCTACAAAACCAAGCACACCAGGTTGAATCGCTGGCAAAAGACAAAAACTTTTCATCATGGTGTTTGAGTTTTGAAAAAATAAACGGCCTTAAAAGCCCCATGAACCGCCCCTCCCACAGGAAAAGAGAATAACTTCATTGCAAAGATCAGGCTACCCCCTGGGAAAAGAGAAACAGTACAGCATACTCTTTTTTAAAATTGTCATAGGTTAGGTTAGGTTCCTTGGGCAGCCATCAGAAGACGGCTCACTTGGGTCCTCAATTGGTCCCTTTGTGATACCCGGCGCCAATGCCCATCCATTGGAGCAGTTACTCAGATGGTGTCACTGCAAGTTCCAACCACTTCGTCTTCCTAGTGAAGAGAAGGAGCGATTTTAGTTCCATCCCAGACAGATCCCCCAAGCAGGAAAACACCGGTCTCCCCAGGTATTTTTCCCTTATGCCCCGCAGTCCAGGGCAGTGACAGAGGAAGTGAAGCACAGTCTCCTCTTCCTCCTCGTTCTGACAACTCCTACAATAGTCGTTGAATTCCAGACCCATTCTTCCAGCATGGGTCCCCACCGGCCAGTGTCCAGTCAAAACCGATATCACCAACCTAATTTGGTTCCTGCTGAACCCAAGTAGAGAGCCAGTTCTCCGTTTGTCATATCCAGGCCAGAGGATCCTGGATATCAAGCAGGTGGACTCACAGGTCCACCGCATCTGCGCTATTCTATAAGACTCGCGCTCGATGAGTAATTTACAGTGGGCTATTGGAAGACCAACAAATTGATCGATGAATACGTCATCCATGCGACCACCTTGTCTAGCCAGCCCATCTGCCACTAGATTGCCTGGGCACTCCGAGTGACCAGGTATCCATATAAGCGTTACCCTTGAATGTTTCGCAATCTCATTCAAAGACATCCGACATTCTGCAGTCAACCTAGATGTCGAGTAGACACCCGCCAAAGAAGCAAGGGCAGCCTTGCTGTCAGTAAATATACGTATATCTCCCGATATGCGATGATACCTCAGCCAGTTTGCCGCCCGCCTTATAGCCGAGATTTCCGCCTGCGGGACACTACATCCATCCGGCAGACGAAAGGAAACCTTCACATCCAGTTCCTCTATGAAGAAACCTCCGCCAGCCCTCTCACCTTTCCTCGAACCATCGGTATAGACCCCCAGGGTCGGTTCCCGGAAAGTATCCAAGAGCACGTTTCCGTGCGCCACTCGTGTAACAAACCCCGCACCAAAGAACGGTACCGGAGTGCAGTAGTCCACTCCATCAGGGACAATCGTACTTCTGATTATCCCGGCGTGTCCATAGTCACGGGTCGACCAGCCGCCAGCCGCGTGCAGCCGTGTCGCCGAGCAAAGAGCCAACTGTTTGGCCGCTATATCCACCGGAAGCCAGTTCAAAATCGTGAACAGCGCCTTCGTGGGAGTAGATCGCATAGATCCCGTGATCATCAACGCGACAAGTCTGTATACTTTCTCAAGCATCCCGCGGTGTATGCCCTTTTCCAGTGCAGTCCACCATACAACGACCCCATAGTACAGGGTCGGCTTTACCACTGCCTCAAAGATCCAATTGACACACCTCGGGCTCATACCCCAGTTTCTGCCTATTGCACCCCTGCACGCATATATGGCAACTATTGCCTTCTCCACTCTCATCCGGACATTTAGTCCCCATGACAGCCTGCTATCCAGAACCACGCCCAGATACTTGGCACTGCGAGATATCTGAAGCTCAGTTCCGTTTAACCTCGGAAGCTTAAAGTCCTCGGTCCTATACTTCCTCGTAAAGAGTACCAGTTCCGTCTTAGACGGATTTACACTCAGACCGCATGATGCACTCCAGGTGCTTAGTACCCTCAGGGCAGCCTCCATACACTGGGACATTACGCCCAAATGCTTCCCTGTTATAGCTACTGACACATCATCAGCATACGCCACTGCCTTTATCCTCATATTGTCCAACTTTGTCAACATGGTGTTCATAGTCAGGTTCCACAATAGTGGGGATAGAACTCCCCCCTGGGGAGTACCCCTGTTCACCAGCCTCTGAACACTGGTTTCACCTATTGTAGAGCAAATGACCCTATTCCTCAGTAGATTGTCAACAAATCTACATATGCCAACGTCGATCCCCAGATTCCCCATGGACGTCACAATAGAGTCCGGGTTGACGTTGTTGAAGGCCCCCTCAATATCGAGGAAGGCCACAAGTGTGTACTCCTTGAATTCGAGCGATCTCTCAATTGTTCCAACCAGAGAGTGAAGAGCCGTCTCAACAGACCTGCCCTTCGTATAGGCATGTTGAGAGGCAGAAAGTAAACCCCTTGGGATGGTCATCCTCAAGTGCACATCGATAACCCTCTCAAGAGTCTTAAGAAGAAAGGATGCAAGACTGATCGGTCTGTAGTCCTTCGGCTCGGTGTGAGAAGCTTTACCCCCCTTGGGTATAAAGACCACTCTACACAGGGTCCATTTCACAGGGAGATACGAGAATCTAGCGCATCCCCTATATATGGCCAGCAACCAGGGTATTATCAGGGTCGAATTCCTCTGCAGGTCCGCCGGAATTATTCCATCCATACCCGGAGATTTATATGGGCTAAAGCTATCGATGGCCCATTTAATCCTGTCATAGTCCAGTGGAATGGACATTGGAGTGGAAGTCGCCTCCCACGCTGGATCCCGTGTACCCCATTGGGAGTTTCCAGGAAAGTGAGTATCAATTAACACCTCCAGTGTTTCTTGACTATTCGTAGTCCAACTACCATCCGATTTCCGGACGTATGTCGGAACAACCGGGCTCGAAGCCATTACCTTACGTAAACGGTTCGTCTCAGAGGATCCTTCCACGCCGCTACAGAAGTTCCTCCAAGCAGACCTTTTCGCAGATCTAACCAAGTTTCTAAACCTATTCAATGATGACTTATAGTCCGCCCAGTTGCCTCGGCGCTTTGCCACATTGAACAATCTACGACAGTCAATTCTCGCCTGCGCAATGTCAGGATCCCACCATGGTGGCCGGTTCCTGCCCCTACGCACCCTTGGCCTACACGCCAGGGAAGTCGCCAACTGCAGTGAGTTCGAAAGCAGATCCACTGCTGCATCGATCCCTCCGATATCGTCAACCCTAGGAGGGTCAGGTAGAGACCGGACCAGAGAGGAGTATTGAATCCCCCAGTTCGTCCGTCTCCTGTTCAATATAGACATCGATCCTGAAGACCTAAGCCCTAGACTGAATTCCACATATCTGTGATCAGAGAGCGAACAGTCATTCGACACCATCCAGCTCTCGATCATATCGATGTGGTTTATACTAACTAGCGTGACATCAAGAACCTCACACCTATTTGCAACAACAAACGTAGGCTCACAGCCCCTATTTACTACTCCTAAATTATAGTTAATAATAAAGGAAAATAGTGACTCACCTCTTACATTCGTGTCCGTACTACCCCATATAGTGTGGTGCGCATTAGCATCGGCACAGATGATAACCGGAGTTCCAGTGCCCGCGGCCTTTATAACTGCATCACGGATGAGCCCATTGGGTGGGTCCTGCCCGTGGTCGTGCGCCATGTACGCTGAGACCATCCAGACTATACCGTCCGGTGTCTCAAGAGCAACAGTTGTAGTATCTTCATCACTGTAATCAGAAAGAATGAAAATATTCAACGAGTTTTTAGCTAAGACACAAGATCTTATGTTACCTGTACCTTTCGCAAATAATAGCTTATAGCCTTTGAGGTTGAGTCCGCAAACCCGATCCTTGTGAATCCAGGGTTCTTGGACCATCACGAGCTCCTCCCCTCTTTCCACTATACGGAGGAGCAATGCAGCAGATGCTGCTTTAGAGTGGTGGAGGTTTATCTGTAGCACCTTCACCATGATCCATTTTGGCGACTACAGTGATGTTGACGTCCTCCTGGTCAGACTCCAGCAGCACGTCCTCATCAACCGTGTCACCCAAGAGATCAAAGAAGTCACCCACCAATCCTGAGACAGACTGGGTGTCCTCTTTGTCGCTTGAGCCCACGGCATCGTCACAAGCCATTCTATCCTCAGATTGCTTGGCCTCACTTACTGACGGAGCCGGATTGCCCTTGTTGTCACTTCGGTAGACACGGAGCAAGATCGTACTAAAACCATAGTAGAGCTTGCCCTGTCTCTCCCTCAGTGGCTCCAAGGATTGCTGGTTGATAACCACAATCGCCGTCCTTGAGGACCCTTCAGTAGCTGAAACCTTCACTACTTTCCAGTCATGTGTGGGTAGTTGAGGGTTGCAGCACTGAATGATCTTCAAGATCTCCTCAGGTTCCGATGGTTCGGCAGGGATGGTGGCAATTGATCTCGGCCTCCGTGGTATCTCTCCAACAAGCACCACGTCAAGCCTAGCACCTTCCCAAACCTCTCCTAGCAGTTGGATGGCCCGCTTTAAAAGCAGCGCTGAGCGCTCATCCGCGCAAGCCATCAGCTTCACGTGACCCTGGTACCAACCAGCGTCATCGCATTGAGGGGGTGGCCCTGGATTCTCCCTGAGGATCGTCCAGAACACACCCATTAGTTTTTGTTTTACCAGATCCCACTTAGTATGAGAAATGGCACCATTATCGACACTTCTGTCGATGATAGCTCGTACCAGGTGACCTTTGGCCACCTCGCTGAAAGATTTGTTCATCGGTTTCGATGAAATTTTAGGACGTTTCGTCCCCGGTTGCTGTTTTACGGCTGCAGCTTCCTCCTCCGAACGTTGCCGTTTAGGCATTGTCACCTTTCCAGGGACTGGGGGAGTAGCGCTTGGCAGCCCAGCTAAGTGGGCTTTTGCCCATGCCAATGAAGCTTTTTGTTCATTGGTTAGATCTTCAGCTTTCTTGGAGCCGAGAAGATCGACGAAACGCAAGGCAGCACGCCTTGTGTTAGATGCCCTCTTTCTAGGAGGTTTTGTGCCAAGGGACTTTATGCGGTCGCCGAATTTGGCGGGGGGAGGTGCAGTTTTGGGATTGGATGTCTTCATCGCCATCCCTCCTTGCACAATGGGCACATGGGAAGCTGCATTGTTAGGCGACTTAGTCATACCCAACTTGGCAGCACCCGAAGCAGGGGTTTTATCCGTTCCAATGACGGAAAGGGCTTGTGCGACTTTGGAGGTACTTGGAGCGAAGTTCAGGGGTACCTCGTCGCAGTTTTTGTAGCAGCCGCCTTCTGGTCGGGCTGCCTTGGTCGCCTGGGCTGTTACAGCCCCTGGCTTTTTCGTCTCGCTGTCAATCGTTGTCATTGTTCTCGCCTGTCCGTCATCAGTTTTTGTCAATCGTTTTTGTTTTTGTTGTTGTGTTTGAGAGGAGTTCATTTTGCTAGTTGGTCCCACGAGTGTAGGGGAATTGAAAGGTCCACCACGTCATAGCCCCCATTAACGCGGTAAGGGCGTGGTCTATTTGCTGAGGAGCCCAGGTATCAGCAAAGCTCCGTGATAATACAGTCGGTAACCCCTGACTGCAAACCAACCGATAGGCACGGGTCGCATAACACCTCGGTTTAGGGGATGGATAACTTTTCGTCGCCAAGGCCTTTAAGTTCACTGCCTTCGCCTCGGGAGTCGTCAGTTGCTGGCGGAATACCCGGGCCAAGACACGAACCACAGCCAAGACTTAAGCCACCACATCGCTTCAAGATTGTTATCCATAATAGTGGTGGTAAAATTGTCATACTTCGTACACAAAAAAGTCAATACTTTTGTAACAAAAAAACTTTTAACAAAAAAAAAAAAAAAAAAAAAAAAAAAAAAAAAAAATTGCGGTTTTTACACCAAACTTCACACTTTGTACAAAAACGTTGTGAATTTAACACAACAAGTTACACATTTTACACAAAATCACAAAATGTCACACGTTTTTTATAAAAAGTCCTACTTTTTAAGCAATTTGTCTTATTTTTTACGCAAAAAGTCATACTTTTTATCAGTGTTCGAAAACAAACAGAACATTATTTAGCGTTAGGCTCACACACCCAAGACCGATATCTATTTTTTTAGTGATTGTGTAGACGAACACAACCCTTAATACCGTTCGTAACCAATTTCAAGGAAGAGCCGAACATTATATAGTGTTCTGTTCTTCGTTCAAACAGAATAATTGTAGTGATACTGTAGACAAACATTATTTTTTAATGTTCTATAATGTTGATTTTTTTATATTGATAAAGAAATGAACCAACAAAAAGTTTTAGCAACGACCGCACCACGAACAGCTTGTGTGTGTATTGTGTATATGTTTTGTTTGTATAAAATTAATTTGCTGGCTTTTTTTGGTATGTGTATATTGTTTTTGTAAAAAATGTTTGGTTTTTTAACAGCCAAAAGGCACGAACATTAATGAGTTGAACCGAACACAATAAAGTTTGTAGTTAAAAAAAAAACCGAACGGAATTAAATGTTCTCATCTTTTGTTGAGTTGGATAAGAACAGTATTATTTTTGTGTTCGAAAGATGACAATCAAGGAAACGTTTTTTTTTTATTTTCTACACAAACACTATTAGCGTTTGTGTTTTCCACAAATCTACCGAACCGAACACTAAAGAGCGATAATTAATATTTATTTTCGAACACTACTTTTTATACATAAAGCCACACTTTTTACCAAAAATTAAGTTTTTTTATTTAAAAGGTCAATTTCTCACACAAAAATTTACGGGTTTTGCACAAAAATTTAAAGTATTACACAAAATGTAAAACTTTTTACATTAAAAGTTAAAAAGTGTAACAAAAACATTACAAAAATTTTCTCTTAATATTAATAAGGAAAAAGAAAGTCTTTTCAAAAGTCATATTTTATACATAAAAATTTACACAAAAAAGCTTTTTTTGTCCGTTTGTTCTTTCAAATAAAAAAATAATTAAAAAAACAACTTTTTGACTTTATTAAAAGACTAATAAGAAAAATAAAGCACCATTTTTAAAAAATACAAAAAATCAATATTTAATGCAGAAATCTTTTTTATAAAAAAAAAATCAAGCCGCTGGCCAGATGGCATGATTTGTGTTTTTCTTCTAGCAGCTCTAGTTTCAAAGATATAGTGACTTATATTATTTGCATAAATTACACCATTTCTTGTTTTATTCGGTCAGTATGTCGCGAACGGTCCTTTAAAACCTTAAAATAAGTTCTAAATTATTCGGCCGTGTCATGGAAATCGAAATCACGTGAAATTGAAATCGACAAGGATTTTCAATTAAATGTTCGTAAACATAAACGTAGCTTTTCCCGATTTTAAAAGTAGTTTTGGTAGATGAAATTGGTCCTCAAAGTATGAGGCATTTAATAGGAAATATTTTTTATTAACTTTGAATACAGGAGATTTTTCTCAATTTGTTTGATTTCAATTTCACGTAATTTTGATATCCATGTATTTTCGTAAAATAGTTTAATAGTTTTAATGTGCATTTACTTAAAAAAAACCTTTTACACATGAATATATTTAATCAATATTTCATCTTTTAAAATCCTTTTATTAACAAGTCTATTTTTTCCTCAGTCGAATAGTTTTAATACCTTTAATTCCCCTGCTTCATCCCAGCTTTTAAATAGCTTTGCATGTGTTAATGTAAAATCCTCGTAAATTGCTTCCTTGATTTTAGCCAAAAACCAACAAAAAGAGAATTGAACAAAAATTCAACTGTATTTTTTGGCTCCAATAGAATAAATTACAATTGATTGAGGTTGAGTTAAGGAATCTGCTATAGGTATTTTCCTTAATTACAAAACAAATGGCCTGACTGCATGTCAATTGGTCTACTTTTCTAGAGATTGGATTTGTGATTTTGTGTTTGTCATACAAATGATTCATAGAAGTGTTAAAATTTAATTAAACTCTCATTTGGTACACTCAACTTGTTAGGTGTTAATGGTTGAATGGTTTTTCGATTGCAGTTTAAATATCATTGAGAAAACTTTCAAATTTCAATTAAATTTTAAGAAATTATTTATTAAATTATATAAAAGTTGCAAGAAAAGAAAATTAAAAAAGCATAAGCTGAAATGGTTTTCTCCCTGGACTAAAGCTTCAACATTTAAAATGATTTATCTTTGAGGAAACATTTTTCAACCTTTTTCCATTATGTTTTTGAATTATTTACTTAATAATTTAATTCGCTTACAAAAATTGCGCATTGAACTCATAACAGGCATTTAGATGCCAGCAACAACCGTATAATTAATTATGTTCATTTATTAATTCTAATACATACCATACATTTATTTGCAAATCAACACAGTTTTCATTGATATTGAAATTCTATAGTTTAACGTATCTGTATGTAAAATGGAAACTAAACAAAAATTGAAATGAATGACAAAATGTTATTAAAACTAATGAAATGTGAAACTCTCCAAATTTGTATTAATTACAATGATAAAGTAGATTTTAATTTGGTTAATCAACCTTGTTTTAGATTAATGAAACAAACAATTATAATGTATGATCAAATAAATATTTTATCCATAAAAAAACTACAAGAAATTGCGAGGGTCGTTTGGAGAAATTTTTTATATCCTCTCTTAACGACAAAAAAAAAAAAAAAAAAAAAAAAAGATATAAAATTAAGTCTAACTGCCAGGCCCACGATGTCGACAAGAACATTTCTTTCACATATTTATATTAAAAACAATAATAAAAAACTAAAATTTATTTTTGTTTTCAATACGAAAGAAATGTTCTTGTCGACATCGTGGGCCTGGGCCTTAATTTGTTTAACGAACAGTGTTTAGTAAAAAAAAAATAATTCATCAAAAGTGTTTTGCTTGAAAATTATTCTTAAGAAACAAAACTGGATGTTTTGTATTCCCAAAAATTATTTTGACAATGAACTGTCAAGTGCAAGGCTTAAAAAAACTTAACAGACAACTTGCTTTGTTTTGATTATCTTGCGAAAACAATAAGTTGTTTCTGTTTTTTCTTGACCTACTTACAACTACAATTAATGTTGGGAGAAAAGATAACTGTAAATTTATTGTTGGTATTATGTTTAAGCTTTGATATCGTTGCAAATAATACTTTTTTCTCATTCTCATTCACTCTGCAGTTATATTTGCTAATATCTTTGGCTTTTCTAAATTTTTTGGGAGATGGTTTCCTGATGATCTGGCCTTAGCAACCAGTGAAATGCGCATAGAAACTAGCTTATCCTCCAACAATAAATTTCAGTGTTTTTATCAAGAATACAAATTTTGCAATTAAGGACGACAAAACAAAATCTTATTAATTAAACAAAATTTAAGTTAAAGTTAAAAAATTATTGTAAAACTTTTTGCTAACGAAAAATTTTGTAAAAAGTTTTTTTAACCAATATTTTTCTTTAAAACTTTTTTTAATAAACAATTTTTATTTCCAAAAAAAGATTCATTTGAATTGCTGGTAACAAAAAGTTTTATTAGAAATTTTATTAACGATAAATTATCATTGCAACTGTTGTTAACAAACAATTTTCATTAAAGTTTTTTTTAAATCAAAAAAAATATTTAAGTTGTATAAAAGTTTTATTAACGGGAGAATCGAACGGACTGCCGGGTATCGTGTGCACTGTGATCGGTGCTTAGGATGTCCGATGCAGATACTCTGCTGGACAGGAGTAGGGTCTGCGTTAGAACCTTGATAGTTATTATCAGGGGCCCTTGTATGAAAGGCAGGATGGCGATGAGAATGGGATCTGCCTTGTCGGATATATGCAGGTTGTGTGAGGACCTAGCGCAGTTGGAGACAGTTCAGCACATTCTTTTCTAATCATTATCCTATCACAAGCTAAGGCGTCACAGTGGACAATATTTGTCTCTGGATGAGGGTGTAAAGGTGACTTCGGTGACCTAACTTAACCTGTTATAAGCTTGAATTTTTTTATGAAAAAGGCCTTTAAACGATAAAGTGTCATAAAAACTTTTGTTAACGAAAAAGATTCATCAAAAAAGTTGAAGCGAAAAATTTTCATTAAAATTTTTGTTGAAACACAGTTTTTTTATTATTTGTTAACGAAAAATGTTCAATTAAATTTTTATAAAAATATTTGTCAACGCTAAACTTCCATTAAAATGGTTGTAAGCATACAATATTCGTTAAAGTTTTTTTTAACCAAAATATTTTTCATAAAAATGATTGTTATCAAATAATTATAATTAAATTCAGTTAACGAAAAAAAATTTTCAGTAAAATTTTTGTAAAGGAACATTTTTTTATTTTTCATTAACGAAAATTTTCAATAAAATATTTTCTAAAAGAAAAACTTTTTTAAAAAATATTTTCTAAAAGATATCTTATGATCAAATATTTCCTTAAAAAAAATTGCTTTAATGAAAAATGTTTATCAGAATAATTCTTGACAAACTCTTTATTCCTTAACGACAAAAAACAAACTTCAAAGGCATATTTCCCAAGCAACCCTCGCACTAAGTTATTTTATTAGTATTAGAAAATAAATTGCTTTATATTTCACATAATTGTCATGTGTAATATAGTTCATTAAATTAATAAATGGAATAATGTAATGCGGCATGTGTATGTGTCGTTGCATAAGTAATGCCAACATTGTATTATATTGCATATTTTGGAAAACGCATTATTAAACATTTTATTAATTTTTAACTCGTTTTACTTATTTATTGTTGTTGTTGGTCAATTCACATACACAACAACAGCTCTCAACTAATTAATTAGATTATTAAGAATTATTACCGTCCTTTTCTTTAATAAATAAAACCCTAGTGAAGCGTACTAACGAATCCAAACAATTGATTGGCTTAATTAATAGATAAAAGTCTGGTAATTAGCAGTCCAGTAATTTGAAATTAACCCACATTTATGAAGACAATGTGGCCGGGTTGCCGATAATGAATTGCAGAGCAATGAAGCAAATAGGCTTTCGTACGCATTTATGCAATTAACAACATTCACACTTTAAATTGATGTATTTGCACTTAAACTTTATTCTTAGAAATTATATTAATTTGAATTGTGGATGATTTTCGGTAAGTAAATTTACTAAAACCATTAAGAAGAGCTATGCAAATAAAGTGATTATAAGAAAGGGCGTGATGATATTCGGTTGTAGAAAATTTTTTTATTAAATTTTTGTTGAAAATGAGTTTACATAATTATTTTCTTGTTAACAAAAATATTTCTTAAAAATTTTTGTAAGAGCAAAAAAAAAAAACAGTTAAAATTTACAGCCAATCCCACGATGTCACACGTTAACGTTCGCATAGAAAATTGCATTTAATACAAAAACAAATTTTACTTAAATAATATTTGATGAAAATCTTATAAATTGAATACGGGGTTATGTACAAAATTTTTTTTTTATAATTTTTGGAGTTAAAGTGTTTGAAAAGCGTTTTAATATATCTTGCAGACACACGGACAAAGATGGGTGAATAGTGCATTTTGCCAATCTCTGAAAATGTGTACGTTCTTATTGTATAACGCACAGGTTCTCTCGAAAGTAAATGTCAAGTGGCCACCAGGCAATCCTAGTACAAATAAAACTGTTAAGCGAATAAGAATTATAAACCCCCGTTTTACTTGTAACAATTTCAAAGTTTAAACAAAAACATCAGCAATAAACAGTGAGTTTATCTTACAGTCCCGTTTTTTTTCAATTTATAAAATTTTGTTTGTCATGCTTAATTCCCAATTTTAAACTGAAATTTATTGTTGGTGAATAAGCAATTCTCTATGCGCATTTCATTGGTTGCTTAGGGCAGATCATCAGGAAACATTCTCCCAAAAATATTTTTTAAGAAAGGCCAAATTTATTAGCAAACAAAACTGCAGAGTGAATGAGAATTGCAAACACTCAAAAAGTCTTATTTGCAACGATACCAACAATAAAAAGTGAGTTTATCTTTTCTAACCACTGTTGCCAATTTGACGGTTTTACTACGAATCTAGCGGGTTTTTAATGTCAAAAGCGGAAAAAATTGGATTTGGCGGTTAGCGGGAAATCTAGCGATGCAAACAAATGAAAGGCTTGGAGCAAACAAATATAAGTTTTATATAAAACAAACTCAAAAGCAATAAATTAAGTAAACGTGTGTTTGTGTTTTTAAAAAGTTGTTTTAAAATACAGAGCAGTAAGTTCTAAATATTATACAAAAAGTTTTTAGAAAATGCATGTTTTTTTTTCTTATGAAAAGGTAATATGCCCAAAAGTTTAGACTTGAATGGCTGGATCATTTTAAAAAGAAAATATATTCTTAAAACTTTAAATTTCAAATTAAATAATTTAATTTAATGGAACAAATGAATAAATAAACTTAAGAACTAACCCTCTAAGTTATAAAAAAATTAAATAGGTTTATTAAGGGCTTATGAAACGGATTTTCTATGAAAATTCCAAAATTGTTTGAGGACATTTGTGTTGATGGAATACATCAGAATCAATAAAAGTCGATTTTTAATTTTTGGTTATTTAGGGCCTTTTGCGTTTCAGGTAACGATATATATATATATATATATCAATGTTAATAAGTTTTTATGTAAAATTTGTTTAGATTGAAATAAAATAACGTGCAATTGTATCACACAAACATATTTATGATAGAAATTACTACTACTATTAGCTTTTTGTTATTAATTTAAAGATTTTTTAAATTTTAGCGATTATTTCTAATTTTTTCCCGCTAAATGAAAATTTTAGCGGTTTCTAGCGTTTTTTATGGTACGATTTAGCGGGAAGTCATGCGAAAAAGTTGGCAACATTGTTTCTAACATTCCCCACTACAATTGGTTGGAGTTCTCCCAATATCAGTTTTAGTTGTAAGTTGGCTAAGAAAAAGCAAAATAAAAACAAATTGCTTTAAAGAAAATCAAAATAAAGCAATTTGCCAGTTCTGTTTTTTTAAGCTGTGCACTTCCAAATGTATTATCAATTATTTTTTTTATTATTTTAATTAAAGTTATCAATTATCTCACAGATTAATAGAATATATCGAAAATTTTCAATTAATCAAAAGTATTTCCAAAATAGTCTTTATTATGAAAAATTTATTTTTAAATTTTGTAAAATCTGGAAAAATTTACCCTGGCTTTGCTTAAAAAAATTTATAATACAATAACTTATATTTGACATCCAACTGTTAAAGCATTTATTTTAGATTTATTTATTTTTTTTTTTTCATAAATATGTAGTGAGCGTGGCTGTGTGTTTACCGCTGCAACTGTTTTACTCGAGAAAATAATCTGTACTTTAACGACCCCATGCTGCGCACGGGAGTTCAGTAGTTTTACAATATAAAATCCAGACATTACTGAAAATCAAATTCTATTAAATAAAAGCTGTAACCAAATAAGTACTGACAATCCAAATATTCACAGAAATAAGATACTTTTAAGGAAAAGTTCAGCTACTTTAGCTGCTAAGAAGCTAAAGTTTCATTTCCTTTCGTTTTTTTTTTGTAATAAAAATAAATTGGTTTAATAGTCGTAATGATTTTTGATTTTCTTTTTTTATAAATTTTGTTTATATAAATGCTTGAATGTTTTATGGGGATTTAATTTTTTATAAATGTTAAATGTCTTGAATAAAGACAATGATTAATAGTTGGTTAAGTGATAAAATATTGTAATTTTTTACATATACTTTTAAATAATCTTTTTAAAGGAAATTAGAAGACATAAATTGCATAGTTTATTTTTGACAGTTAAATATCTTTAAGGATATTTGTATAATTTAGGAAATTAAGATAGACAGTTTAGAAGACAGTGATAGTAAAGACGGGGCTTAGAGAACTACTGTAGGTGAAAGGAATTTTTTAAGATTTACTTTTGTCAAACATTTTGTAGAAAACTAAAATCATAAAAGTCGGTTTTTTATTCGACCTTTTCTTATAATAAAAGTTAGTTTTTTTTATTCCTATACTAATGACCTCGAGCTTGGGAATTTATTTCTTTAAGAAAATTAAAATCTTTAATTTTAACACAAAAAACGGCAGAAAAAATTGGTTAATTCTTAAATTTACATGGATATTAAACACGGACATAGTCATTGATTTAACCAGTGTATGACGTGCTTAATTCCTAAATTTTCATATTTGATAAATATACTGTAATTTATTGTTGAGGGAAAGCTAGCTTCAATACGCATTTCACTGGTTGCTTAGGCCAGATCGTCAGGAAACCTTTTCTAAAGATTTTAGAAAAGCTAAAAATATTATACGAATAAAACCCTAAAGCTAATAAGAATTTTAAACACTCAAAGTCTCACTTGTAACTATATCAAAGCTTAAACATCAACCATAAACAAATTTTTGGCTTTTTTCCGACTTGAATTGTAGTTGTAAGTGGGTAAAAAGAAAAAACAAAATTAAAAAACTAATTGCTAATTAAAAAAACTAATTAATTTAAAAGTAATTTTTTGTTCATGTAATTTTTACTTGGTGATAGAACGTATACCGTAAAACAACACAGTTTCTGCCTAGCTGCATAAAGAATAAGTTTTACAGCCTTGCTGCTTAATAAAGAACTGCTTATTTTAATATTCAAAAATTGGAGTTTGAATTAATCTCGTACACACTAAAAATATAGAGATCGTTCCTGGGTGTGTGAGCCGAACGCTAAATAATGTTCTGTTTATTTTCGAACACTGTTTAAAATTCTGTATTGTAGTGATTCTGTATTTCTACAGAGTCTTCTGTATTTCTACAGAGTCACTACAATTCTTCTGTTTTATTACGAACAACAGGACGCAAAGCAATGTTTGGTACTATTACACAAACACTTAAAAAAATAGATATCGTTAACTTAAACATGTTTAGAGGCAACCATAATATGTTAGTGGCTTCGTGATTGTGGTCTAATTTTACTATAATATGGTTGGCGGTGAAAATAATATGGTAAAATAAACTATAACATGTTTAAAAATGTTCCTTAAAAATAGTTGTGTTCTAGATGACCATATTGAAAAATGTTATTTTTAGCATGGACCTATTTATTCCTAAACTTACATATGGGGCATTATTTGTAAAGCGAACAACCCAATTAAAAACGTTTTGTTGGAATTCCTTTATATTTGGCATAACTATAGTTCTAGTATGAATAAGTGTGCGAAATATTTTATGATGTTTTTTTTTGTCGAGTTACGGGGTGGTTAAGTGCTGCCGTTTTCAAAAAAATGTTTTCTTTAAATTATTTTCTTGTTAGCAAAAAGACTAATGGAACAAAAAAATAAAATTAAGTAATTCTAATAGAAAATCTTGATCTTTAAATAAAAAAAAATTTATTTGAAAAACAATTTTTTTTCTTTGGCAAAATCGGAAGTGACCAAAATTTTTCTAAGTTAGTCTTAATTTTAATTTTTTAACCGAAATTAGCCGAAAGTGTCCTTAATATATTGTTAGAGTTGTATTATGGGACCTCTATTAGTTTAAAAGTTGTGCAAATTTCCTTACACTCGTACATGTGGTTATTGCAATGTCGTGCCGTAAAAGACATTCGCTTCACAAATAATGCCCCATATATCGAAACATTTCGTAATCCGACTTTTTAACGACTATTGTATTCATTAAACAATCACAGTTTTATTTACTATTTTGTAGCACTTTGGCTTCTATTAAACCAACACTTTTCATCTGAATAAAACTGTTAAATAATACTTTATCGATTTTTATTCACTAAAACACATTTGACTGTGACTAATCCTCCTTTAGACATTCTAACGTATGCCATTATTTATCCTTTGTTAAACAGAAAAGGACTTATCGACAACACAGCGAGCAACAATGGAATAAAATTGAAACTGAAATTTGGCAGAAAATGTAAGTTAATACGTGGATGAATATGTTGCCAACTACAATAAAGAACGTGTTTTTTTTTTCAAAAAAGAACAGTATTGATATTTGTGTTTCGTGAAGCGATTTTGCTCTTCTTTTCAGTAGTTTATTTTAGCATTTTTTGCTTCTTTGCATATTTTTTGGCAAGTAAACACTTTCGCTTTATCTTTGGTGTAAAAACAGGAAAAGTTTTAAATAAGCACAACGGGTAATGCAAAGACAATGGAAAACAGATTTATGTTTTAAAGCAGTGATCGGCATAATTTCGCAAATTTCTTTGTGTTTTTATAGAACACTCAAGTATTAAGTGAAGTGCAATTGGCTAAAAAAAATTATTTTACATATATATTTTGTTTGCATCTAAATCATACATTTCCATATTTTCTATTTACTGATAGTATAACAAATGTCTGGTTGCCAAAATATGCCAACCAAAAAGTAATAAAGAAAGAATTTATTTGTCTGGCCCTCCAACAGAATACAATGTTTTAAGTTGCATTAAATTTTTTGTTGGCAAAAAAAAAACAATTTTATATACTTTTTTGTTTGTATTGTTTTTGTTTTTTTGTTTTCCGGTTCAGAAATATGTCTGGATGCCCTTAACAAATGTATTTTACTTATCAACTTGTTGGTCTAAAAATTTATTTATGGCCATTAAATGTAGTCAGAGTTGTAAACGACATTTAGTTATTCTTTTTTTTTATAGTATTTTGCAGTTTTTTTTTATAACCACAATAAAACTAGAATTATGGGTTTTTTAAAAAAACAATATTACGAATTTTATATTTTTTGGACATATATTTGCTCTTTAAATATTTGAAGAATTCATATATGTACATATTAAAACAAGAAAGAAAAATTATGTTTAAGTATAAATTATTTAGGGGAAATTTAGCACGTCATACACAAATCTTATTAATAATAAATTTTGCATTCCTAAAAATAACTTTGAAAACAGTTTAAGTTTCAATAACATTTAGCAAATTAATCTTAAGAAAATATACTTAAAAAAAGTTTGTTTGTAAATGTGCCTTAACTAAATCTTCATATATTAAAATATGCTCTAACAATTCGTAATTTAATCTTATTCTAATTTTCAAGTTTACTTCCTCCTAATGCCTAAGTTAAATTCTCTTAATCACGTTTTCCGTTGACGAAGATATTATTCATTACACACATCCACGACAGCAGGCTACCGACTTCTTCAACAACTACAGGTTGTTGTCCGTGCTACTTTTGCCTTTGAAGTCAAATTTAACTAATTTCTATTTGTCAACTACAAAACATAAAAAGCAAATTAGTGGTTGAAAAATTTATTTATTCTTTTTTTTTTTTTGTTGGGGTTGAAAAGAAAATAAACGTCTTGGAACAAGTATATAAACTCGGGTCAACATCAAATTGATATTTCTTTAGGATGATGTTTTTAGCGCAAACGCTCCTTGTTTGGGAGTTATTTGTCGTAAAAGTTTTAAAATACTTTATCCATATATCTTAAGGTATAAGCTGAATCTATGGGTATAGTTGGAAAATGCTTCAAAATGCGATTGGTGTTTAAAGTTAACCGATGTTTTAACTCATTAAGGGACAATTTCAAAAACTGGCCGACTTTTTTGTTCAAATTAAAAAATAAGTCGATATTACAATTATTATTCATATATTAAAGAGAACACTTTAAAGTTTTTTATTATATAACTATTGGAATTATAGAGCAAAGTAATTAGGACTTTGCTTAATAAAGTTTTTCTGCATTGCGGGTCATTGGCCGTGCGGAACACTTTTTAATAATAAAGTTATGATAGAGTTTCTAAAAATATACACAGAAAAGATAATGAGTAGATTTTTATCAATTAAAAAAATTCCTTAAAATGTATTTTAATTAAATAATTGTGATAATTGAATCAATTATTCAAATATAAAAATATCATTTTGATTTTATTAGCATTTTAGTTGTTTCGAAAAAAGTTTTTAATTAAAATTTTGATTAAATAACAAAAAATCTTTATTTTTTAAAAAAATTTTCGGGATATTTCGGGTTTTTTAAAATTATTTTTGGCAACGTCATTTGTAAAAATAAAATATTTGTAAAAATTAAATAAAAACAAACTTGAATTATTAATTGATCAAAATTCATAAAGACCATGTAATAAAAAACATAACAAAACAACATAAAAATCTTATTTTTATCCATTATCCATATTTAATTATTGATAAAAATTACACCATTTCCAATTGTTTTTTTAAAATTTTCCAAATGAATTTTAAAATTGTCCAAATATATTTTTAAGTCTTCTCAGGCCGGGTTTTTAAGATGTGAATTAAGTTTAAACTTAGTTTAACGTTGTATAAAACTCAGAAGTGTAATTTTTTTTTTTTATTTTTGCCCCTATTATAGTTTACAACTCAATTCTGTTGAGTTGAAATTGAACAACTTTTAGTGATGAGTTGTAAATTCTTGATGGTTTTGTTAACCGCAATAACACAGAGTTGTAAACCATAATACAAAAACTGCAAAATTTCAACTGAACTAGAGTTGAGTTGTATTAAAGACCAACATTTTAAGCAAAACTAAGCTGTTCCGTCAAAATTATGTATACAAACTTTGTAATGGCGGCACAAATATGTTTTCAGATTAAATAAGCCTAGCTTAACTAACATCTCAAAAACCCAGCCTAAATGTATTTTAAAATTGTCCATATGTATTTTAAATCTGTCCAAATGTAATTTAAACTTTTTTTATCAACAAATACACGTAAATTTATACAAGTTATTAAAAAAAATGTAAGAAATAATAAAGAATATAAAAAAAAATCGGGATCCCGAAAATCCCGGGACTAGAAATCAGAAATCCCGAGATTCGGGATTCGCCAAATCCCTAAAATACCGGGATCGGGATTTTCCGATTGGAAGCCCTAAAACACATTAATAAAGGACACGTTTAAGAACTAACTAAAATAAAAATGGCACCCATTCTTTTTTTCGTAATTTAGTTATTTAATATTTTTTTGTTGGGACACAGGTGTCACCGTGGTCGTCAAAGGGTTAAGGAACTTGATGCAACTCCACAATCAGACTACTAATTAGGACTTGCAGCTAGGAATCTCAAAAGGCCAGTTGGGCAATAAAGGATATTGAAAAAGGAAATCTGTTTGTTTATCATTTAAAAAACGTATTAACCCCAATAATATATTTCATGATATTGCAGTCAAGCGACCACTTGTTGCTGCTAGAGCAGCTGTTCCCCTAAGATTTGAGATAAGAGAAATCGAAAAGGCTATTTGTGATGTAAACTACGAGAAAGACCTTGGTTTTGATAAGATCAGCAACAAATTGCTTTTGGAGCTACCCAGCATAGCAAAGAAAATTATTCTTTTAATTTTTAATGTTTTTAAGCCTTGAATACTACAATCAAGAATGGAAAGTTTCCTTAGTTACCATGATACTTAAACCAGAAAAGGATCACACAAAAGTTGAGTAATATAGGCCTATAAGCTTACTATCTAGTATGTCAAAGCTGTTTGAGAAATTATTAGTTTCAAAATTAACCCCAATTTTAAATGAAAATAGATGCATTCCTAACCACCAATTCGGCTATAGAATAGATCACAGCACAATTGAACAAACCCATCGAATAGTAAACGCCATAAGAAAAGCCTTTGAAGAAAGAAAATATTGTTGCGCTCGATGTTTCTCAAGCTTTTGATAAAGTCTGGCATGAAGGCTTATTACATAAATTGAAGTTAAACTTTCCAGTCAACACACATAAGCTGTTAGAAAGCCACTTAGTCGGTCGAAAGTTTATTATTAAAGAAGGTGATTATTTGAGCTCTCCTCAGCCAATTGACGCTGGAGTCCCTCAGGGAAGCATCCAGGGCCCACTTTAATACTTAATATACATATACCTCGGATATGCCAATAAAGAACTACACCCAAACTTCAGCATTTGCTGATGATACAGGTTTTCTAAAATAAACTTCTTCGAATAATCACAGCTGCCCCTTTGTATGTTAAATACTTAAAAAGGCTCGAGTTGCATAGTGATAACCTCTAGAACATTCGTTATATAAAATCATATTTTTGTGTGACAGTTTGTCTTCAAACATTACACACAACCATATATTCATACATTTTCACTTAATAAAAGCAAAATCATAAGTAGGTATTGTTGGAACTTTCGAAAGAATCTACACCACGTCTGTATTTAACGAATTCATTTATTAAACTCAAATTAAGATTAAAAATATAAAGTAAAAAGGAATAACAAGGAATGAGAAATATAAGAAATGTCAAATGCAATTGGTTTGTAGAGTTGCCAGTAACCAACAAACTACCGGTCAAACCAAGTGAATTTCATGTACACACTTATGAAAGATAATAATGAAAGATAATTCAAATTCAAATTGACATTACATTTTCATATATAATTGTTTGCATGCCTTAATATGTTTTTCTTTTGAGAGGGTTTTCGTAAGCACATCAGCGGCATTACTTTCTGATGGAATGTATTCGATTTCTATAGTTCCTTCGCTGTGTTGTTCTCGTACGTAGTGGAACCTGATGTCAATGTGTTTGCTTCTTTTATGGACGGTCGGGTTTTTAACCATGAATTGTGCGCTTTGATTGTCGCAGAGAATATGGGTTGGCCCGTTTGTGTATTCAGAAAATCCCATTTCTTGCAGTAGACTTCGAACAAAAACAATTTTTTTTGTTCCCTGACATACGGCCACATACTCAGCCTCCATAGAACTCAAGGCTACTATTGTTTGTTTTTTAGACTCCCATGCTACCGGTCCACCAGCCATAAGCATTACATAGCCGGTATAAGATTTACGGTCACAAGAGTCACAACCCCAATCTGCATCTGTAAAGCATACAAAATTTTCATTTAAATTAAAATATGATATCATACCCTTCGGATATTTATTCAGATATCTTAATAGATATTTCGCTGCAGTAAAATGTTCTTCGTGTGGATGCGAATTAAACTGTGATAGCTTAGAAACCACATGTGCAATGTCGGGCCTGGAGATCACTGCTAGGTACATGAGACTACCAATCAAACTTTGATAATCCTTGGCCTTCAGATTAGTGCATTGTTCATCACATTTGTGTAAAATTGTTCCATTTGCCCAAGGAGTGGACGTTGGTTTTGAGTTATCCATATTCCATCGTTTTAGCAGATCTTTAACATAACTTTCTTGATGAATAGAAATAGCACCACGGGGACCTTTCCTTTCAACTTCCATTCCCAAGAAAAACGATATTGGCCCACGATTAACTGCATCAACGTGTTTGTTAAGATTATCAATAATTTCGGTCATCTGTTTTTCTGACGAGCACGCTAGCATCATGTCATCTACATATAAAGCTATGAAAATTATGTTGTTGTTATGCCGTCTAAAATATACACAGCTATCTGACTTGCACCGATCGAATTTGAGTTCTAGTAGAATTTCTGTTATCTTTTTATACCACTCCCGGCCGGCTTGCTTCAGGCCGTACAATGCTTTTGTTAATAAGCAAACTTTATTTATGTTACCATCTCTGAACATTGGCGGTTGTTCCATGAAAACCTCTTCTTCTAAGTCGCCGTTTAGATACGCGGCTACGATGTCAATATGATTTACAAGCAGTTCAAATTTCGCTGCTAATGCCAACATTATGCGCATGGTGGAATGCCGTACGACAGGTGAAAATGTTTGCTGATAGTCAACATTATATTTTTGTGAGCATCCTTGCGCCACTAGCCTGGCTTTATATTTTTCTATTGATCCATCAGCTTTTCTTTTAATAGCAAATACCCATTTTGAGCCAATTATATTGCATCCATTTGGTCTATCTACCAGCCTCCATGTTTTATTTTTTATAAGAGAATTGTATTCCGCATCCATCGCTTTTTTCCACTCTACAGCTTCATTTGATTTTAATGCCTCTGAAATTGTAATAGGATTTTGAACTGCAAGATTAACTTGTTCGCGTAGAGTTTCTGGACTTTTATTGCATGTTTCTGTTGCTTTTAATTTGCCTCTTGTTCGTTTTGCTATAGCATCGGTACTTTGATTATTAAGATTTTCTGCAAATGGTTCGTCTTTTTCATCTTCCTCGCCGAAATCGCTTTCAGCTGATTCATACTTATTTGGTGACTGTGGCATTTGATGAAGACTATCCTCATTTTTAATTGCTTTTAAATTTGACTTGTCGAAATGAAATAAATCTTGAAACTTTTCATCAATGCTTGATTTCTCAAACGATTTTTCATAAAATATTATATCTCTTGCTTTTATAATTTCGCGTTTTTCAGGGTCATACATACGGTACCCTTTAGTATGGCTTTCATATCCAACTAACTTTAATTTTTTACCCTTAGGAGCAAGCTTACCACGAATTTTTTGTTTTTGTAGAACGACAGCATCACAACCAAATACACGGAGATGTGAAACTGATGGCTTCTTTTTGCACCATCTTTCATAAGGAGTTACGTCTCTAATGGCTTTTGTAGGACTGCGATTTCGAATGTATGTCGCCGTGTTGATAGCTTCCGCCCACATAATGTGTGAAAGGCCTGACTCGTATAGCATACATCTCGCCATTTCTACAAGAGTCCGATTAACCCTTTCGGCGATCCCATTTTGTTGAGGAGTGTAGCTCACCGTTGTTTGGTGAAGAATTCCATTTTTTTGAAAATAATTTTCAAACTGTGAGTTGACAAATTCTTTGCCGTTGTCACTTCGTACACATTTTAGTTTGCGGCCACTCTGCCTCTCCGCCATCGCAGCAAAAACTTGAAATGCTTCAAAAGCTTCCGATTTTTTCTTTAAAAAATATATTGTTATATAGCGCGAATAATCGTCTATAAAGGATATGAAATACGACGCACCACCCAACGATTTAACTTTAAAGGGGCCACATAAGTCCGTATGAACGAGCTCGAGAATTTCTGTAGTGTGTATTTCTGAATAGCTATGAAATGGCTTACAGCTTATTTTACCCATAGCACACGTTATACATTCAAAACAATCAGGTATTTTCAATTTTAAACCATTCACCATGTTTTCGCTCGATAATTTATTTAAATAATTTTTGTTTAAATGTCCAAAACGAGAATGCCATAATTTCCATTTATTTTCCTCTGAAACACTGTTTAAACTTTCTTTTACTTTTATGTTTATTAGCTTTGCAACAAATATTCCGTTCTCTTTATATGCCGACAATATTTTTTCATTATTTTTGTTCTTGATATGCGCACATTTATCAGAGAAAATCACGGTATGGCCAGCGTCAATAAATTTACTAACCGACAAGAAATTTGAATGTAGGCTGGGAACAAATAAAACATTTAAGAGAGTTATGTTCATACACTTTGATTTAAGTTTGATCGATCCTATTCCTTCAGCGTACACACATTCTCCACTCGCCAACACTATTTGTTGTTTTTTCAATTGCATTGAAAAGAACATCGCTTCACTACGACACATATGCGACGATGCGCCGCTGTCCAATACCCATGCGTCGCTGCTCATTTTTCCGTTGGCTGCACAAAACGCTGAAGCTACCGATTCTCCAATATTTGCTCTACACTGAGAGCGAATATGACCTTTTTGCCCGCATTTAAAACATTTTATGTTTTTAAGGTTGTCTTTGCTCTGGTAACGGTTATAATTTTTTTTGTACGATTTGTTGTTGCTATTTCTTGTGTTTCTTTCACTTTTTGAACTTATTGCAAATACACGTTCATCAGTATCTCCCTTTTCGCTTATACGCCGTTCTTCTTCCAGAACTTTCGAAATTAGCTGTTCAACCTTCGGTAATTTGTCTTGACTCTCTACCGCAACAACAAAATTTTCCATTTCATCTGGCAATGAACACAGTAAAAGAACCGACACAAAGTCTTCATTTAAATCCACACCGATGCTCTTTAGGTCATCGATGATACCACAAAACTCACCAACTTGACCAGAAAACTTTTCAGACGATTTTATTTTAAAACGAACTAAATTTTTAAATAAATTTACTTTTCTGCAAGCTGTATTTGCTTTATATAAGTTGCATAATGTGTCCCAGGCGCTTTTTGCAGTATTGCAATTTTTGATGTGTATTAATTCACTTGGCCTTACACTAAGATTAATGGTTGCCAGGGCCTTTTGATCATTTACGTCCCATATTGCTTTTTTATCTACAGCCACTGGAGGTGCCACTGATATAACCTCCCACAAATCCAGCGTGATTAATAAACTTTTAAGTTGAATCGACCACGTTGCATAGTTCTCACTATTCAATTTATCTATGCTTGATAAGGAGTTCATTTTTATAACACAAATATTATATTATAACCGTACCGCATAAAAATAAGTATATTTTATTTATTGTATGGATATTTTTCCTTTATTTTTTCATACACGTAGACCTGGGCCCATAACCTCTGTTGGAACTTTCGAAAGAATCTACACCACGTCTGTATTTAACGAATTCATTTATTAAACTCAAATTAAGATTAAAAATATAAAGTAAAAAGGAATAACAAGGAATGAGAAATATAAGAAATGTCAAATGCAATTGGTTTGTAGAGTTGCCAGTAACCAACAGGTATATAAAATATTACAAAGAAATTTTTATATATAGAACAATAAACTCTAGATACAATTTAAGCAACATTTTAATTCTTTTAATCTTGAATAGAACAACAAACCGCAACATTGTAATTCTTTTATTGATTCCACAGAATTTTAAGTGGAATAAGAAACTACAACATTGTAATTTTTTTTTATTGGAACAATAAACTCTTGCTTAAATCGATATTTACAATTTAAGCAAGAGTAATGCAAATTTATTAAGATTGTACTTTTTAAGATTCTTTTTTACTATTTAATGATTGACAAAAATTTTTAATAAACAGTATTTATCCAAACCTAAAATCGAGAAGTTGTTTTCTTTTTTTCTCGACCAAACTTTTAAAAAACATAATTTTGCATCCGAACCCACTAACCAGAAATATTTGAAATGATAGCGGACACACTCGCTTAAGAAGCAGAGACACTGCAAAACTTATCCATTTAGATGAGCGATTAACACCTATATATGGGCAAATCCCAGATACAGCCGACCAACCAAAAATAAAATAAAGTAATTTGTTTTTATCAAAAGTAATTTGTTTTTATTTTTTACATTTAGAGTTGACAAAAAATCAACCAATTGTAGTTGGGACTGTAAGAAAAAATAAACTCACTGTTTATTGTTGTTGTTTTTGTTTAAGCTTTGATATTATAACAGGCAAAGCTGTTGCTTATAATTTTAATTCGCTTGACAGTTTTATGTGTTTAATATCTTTAGTTTTTCTAAAATCTTTGGATGAAGTTTCCTGACGATCTGTCTAAGCAACCAGTGAAATGCGCATAGCAATAGCTTATCCCATCAACAAAAAATATCAGTTTATCAATAGTATGAAATGGGACTTTAGCACATTTAAACAGGGACCGCAACAGTTATTCCTTTTTTCACAAAAGTCAGATGAAAACAGTTTTTTTTTTGATTTTTTGAACCAAAATAACTGTTATTTATTGATTTTTATTTTTTTGAGCAAAAATAACAGTTATTTTTTAATTTTTATTTTTTCGAGCAAAAATAACAGTTATTTTTTGATTTTTAGTTTTTTAAGCAAAAATAAAAGTTATTTTTTAAAGAAATGTACGTATAATAATAATTTAGTTGACTTTAAATATTTATTTTAATGTGCATAAGAACTCCCAATGATGATTACACATTAAAATAAACATTTAAAGTCAACTAAATTATTTTTACACGTACATTTCTTTAAAGAATAACTTTTATTTTTGCTCAAAAAAATAAAAATCAAAAAATAACTGTTATTTTTGATCGAAAAAATAAAAATCAAAAAATAAAAGTTATTTTTGTTCAAAAAAATAAAAATCAAAACAAAATCAATATCTTTATCATAGACATTTTCATAAGGATCAATATGGTATACTTGAATCAGTTTTTCCACATTTACTTCTATATGCTTTTTTTGTTTTGAAATTCGAATATAACTGTTATTTTCGGTCCCTGCATTTAAACGAAACCTTGTTAAACAATTTTTGGAATCTCAAGAAAAATTTTGACAAAAATTTTTAAAATTAATTTTTTAATTTTTTAATTAATTTTAATATTAAAAAATATGTATTTCGATGAGCATTTAAACAATAATTTTACCGAATCCTACCCCATCCCTGATCTCTTAATGTTATACATGAAGTGAACATTATTTTAGGTGATTTATGTGCCTAAAATAGCAGACTCATTTAAATATAAATTTCGTTAAAAAATTGATATTCATTAATACATTCATTAATAACCAAAAAATCAGTTTTAGAAATGCAATTCATAAAAATATAATTTGTTTCGTTAAAATAAAAAAAATTGGGTTTATTATAAGTACGAAAAAAACTATAGCGTGCGTTGAGAGGCGTGCGTCGCAAAGGGTTCACGGCTTTTGTCAAAAAATCACAACATCTTTTGGCTTCGAATAAGTCGTTTTAGAATTCTCATATATTCATCTTTCTTTTCTTCCACTTTTGGTGGCGTGCGTCGCAAAACTTTGTGATCAATTATTTCGCAACAAGTACCTGCTAATAAATAATGATATACGCCATTCGTAAGTACATATTAATGTCACTAAATAGTATATATAAGTTGAAGCTATCTCTTTTGAAAGACCAAAAAATTTTTATATATCAATTAGAAAATGCATGCGAATGTAGCGTTCGTTGCGCAGGATTTGCCCATATGTAAACAGAACCCGTGATGAAGACAATTTTTGTCTGGCACTGGCAGGACATAAAATAAAGTATTAGGATACGATTTAATTAATTATTGTAAGTTCATATTTAACCCTCCGTCATGCACATGTTTCGGTAATCACATATGTAGCGCATGTATCTGGCCAGATACACTATATATTTCAATACATTTATATGAAAAAAAGCTATTTTAGTGATAATATTACTGTGATATTGTTATATTATTAGCACGCCATGCAGATGCATTTTTTCTTTTATTTTTGTTTTTTTCTTACTACATGCTAAACCACCTACCCAGAAAAAAAATTAGCGAGAAATAAAATTTTTTAATTTTAAACAAATAATTTTTTTTTTTAGTTTATTTCGATTAATTTCAATTCAAAAATTAGTAGTTATAAAATTATAAAGTAAATTTCAAAAAGTCTTACAGAGCTTCAGGCAAGCAATTAAAACAAAACTAAAACAAAAAATGCAAATTAATTACATGTTCTTCATACAAAATACAAGTGTATCTGGCCAGATACATGCGCTACGTATAGATGAACAAATCCACATACATTGTTTTTGTTGTTTTTTTTAATGTTTTCTTTTCATAAAGCGATAGCTAACAATATTTGTAGAGGGTACCTGGAGACTCAAACAGCTGGCTGAATTAGAAATTTATTTAAACCACTGTTGAATTCTTAAAAGATCTGGCCAGATACATGTGCATGACGGAGGGTTAATGTATGAAGATTCAATAAATTAATAATGAAAATAAAACTAATGTAATCATAAAGTTACTAATACGCCACCGTGTACTTTTATGATAAAATATATGAACCAAAAAAGCATTTCTTTGACTATTACTTTTTTAAGATTTAATATTGAAGTTCTATAAAGAACTATTTTATTAAAATAAATCCTTTTAGGTTTTTGTAAAAAAATACGTTTTGTGCTGTGAAAAAACTTATGAATTTACTCAAATATTTTACTATGAATACTGATGAAAATTTTCAATAAATCAATAATAAAAACTCATTTATATTGCCCAAATACACAGAAAGAAAAACACTCGGGATAAATTAATTACACTTACTTTAAGAACGAGTCGTACTCAAAAATGAAAGTACGAATAACACTAAAACAGCGAAGGGCAGATGGAAAACATTGAATAAAAGAGAGTAAATTAGTTGATTTACACTTAGAGAAATTTTTCAAACTGTATGTAAATATGCAATACAAAAAAAGGAGTTCAGTAAAAAATATTATTATTATATAATTCATCAAGTTTTAATTAACGGAAATATATATATATATATATATACATATGGTCACCTGAAATCGAAAATGCCGTGGGCAGAAACTTCAAAATGTGTACAAAAGGTATGCAAAAAAAAACGAATTCAGAAAAAAACTTGATTATTATATAATTCATCATCAAACCTAAAAAACTTCGTAATCCAGGCAAACCAGCGCCCACCGCTGCACTAAAACGTACTTAAAACAATCCTAAATGGGATAACTTTCAAAAATCAATACCGAAATTGCTTAAGATAAGTACAAAATTCTTAAACTAAGTAAAAAAAAAAATATAAAACTTTTCGATGGTAGTGCCACTCTGAGAGTAAAATTACAAAGCGAGCGTTTTATTCTCATTTGACTTATCAGAGTTTGTTGCAGGCACTACAACAACACCACACAAGTAGTTAAAAACGGTTTGCTTGTTGTGTGTAACAACAACAAAAACAACAGAACAAGACGAAAACACATTATTTTCATGTTTAAACAGTAAAATTGAGAACTCTTGCTTCTCATTTAGTTTATATTTTGAGTTATATGCGCACATTAAGTTTTTAAAGTAAAAACCATATTGGGAATGATGCTGGTGTTTTATAATTGAAATTCTGTAAGGTGTAAAATGGGCACGTTAATCAGTCATAATAAAATTTTCCTTCTTATTTCACTACGAATTCGAGATTTAATCATATTTATCTTATAAATAAATACGGGAACAATTTTTTTGTGGTTGATTTTTAAGTATCTTATCGTCCACCGATTTTAATGAAACATATATCGTTTTTAAGGTATTTTTGCATAGATATAAAATTTGCAGTCACACGTACAAAGATGGGTGAAAAGTGCATTTTGCCGATATCTTAAAATGTTTATGTTTTTATTGTATAACGCACAGGTTCTCTCGAAAGTAATTGGTAAAGTGGTCGAATTTCGGCCACCGGGCGATTCTAGTAATTCTTAAATCAAGCGCATTTTGAGATTGATTCAATCTTAGTATTACTTAAATCAATCTCGTTTTCTTTTGAGTGTAATTTAGTAGATTTGAGCGAATTTAAAGAACTTATTAAATCTAGCGTTTGCAGTTTTCCTTGAAAAAAGTCACTTAGTCACTTTTATAAACGCTGGGCAGAATCGGTCAAAAGAAAGTCGTATTTCTTTAAGAAAACTGATATTGCTGAAACTTGGCACGCATATTTTGTTTATTCTATGTTGTACCAAATTTCAAGACTTTTGCTTGAATAAGAAAAGTTTTATGCGAAAATATTGATTTGTGTTGTATGTAGGGTTGCCAGATGGCCTAGAATGGCCTGGATTGTACAGTTTTTTTGGGTCCTTTCCAGTTACCAGCTCAAATAAAATTTGTCCAGTTAAAATATAATTTCATTAATATTGAAAAAAAATTATTTTTATTAACTATATACTTAATATAAAGGAACAATTAATATCTTGCCCAAAGAAAATCCAATTTATATCAAAAAATGCGATAAAAGTAACGTTCAAAATCTATATACATAAATGGATCTCGGTTGAATTTTCCATACCAATTCGCAAGACATTTTCGAAAGTACTTTAAGTATTTGAAATAATCTATACTCACAAGAAATAATCGTAAGCAAGAGTTCGTAAATTCTGTAAATCGTAACCGACACACAGTAAGAGATTTAAGAGCAAAAAAGGGAATTTTTCTGGACTTTGTAAACGGTTAGTCCGATTTAAATCGAATTCCAAATGCTCATTGAGGACTTGTATTCCAGTTTAAGTTAAGGATTAGAGATCTGTAGACATATCAGGAGGGCCACCAGAGGTTCGTCAATTAGGGCACCTTGAGTACAGTAATTTTGACTTAGCTGCACAATCTCCTTTGCACGATTTTTTGTGCAGGTAAATCAAAAATGCAGCTATCTTAAATGTATTTAGCTGCCTTAATGTGCAGGTACGCAATTGTGGTTACCTGCATAAAAGTGCAGCTAAAGTAAAGTGTTTGAAAGAGAAGTAACAACGTTTTTATTAATAAATTGATAAAAACAATGACGTTCAAACACCTTGCAGTCATTTGTTACGCATTTTTATAATGAACGAGCTAGCCAAATTGGTAACAATAAAGTGTGGAACAGAATAGTCGCTGTAGTACAACGTTAAGAATAGCGCTGCAAGCTCTCAAAAGTTAAAAACGGCAGTTGCAAAGTAGTGTCAACAGAAAACGTAGTTGTAGTAGTCGTTGCAGTTGAAGCGCAAAATTCGAAATTTTGAACTTTGTTGCGCTACAGAGCATTCGTCAGCTTCAAATACTACTACAACTACTTTATTCTGTTTCAGATCTAAGATTTGCTATTCCTTTCATATAATCGTGGTAAAGTTGCTGTAACCACAACCCATATGCATAAATGTAAATACATTTAAACAAAATAAATGAATTATAATGATACCAACTTGACTTGTTTGCGATTTTTGATTTTATAAACTGCTAAAATTGGATATTTATGTAAAAAAGTGGCCACCATATTTTTTTATGTGTGCAGCTAACTTTGATGTTTTATATGAAAATATTTTAAAGCTGCCCAAAAATATGAAAAATGTGCAGGTATACAAAATGCACGTAAAGAAGGATTTTGAAGAATAATTACAGAAAATATGTAATTTGGGCAGTTAAGTCAAAGTGCAGCTAACTTGGATTTTTTGTATGAAAATAATTTTAAAATGCCAAACGTTTTGGGCACTTATCTTAAATGTGCAGGTAAAGAAAGTGCACTTAAAAAAGGAATTTGTATGGGATTATAAAGAAAAATGCCAAAAATTATCAATTTTGTGCAGCTAAGTCAAAAGTGCACGTAAATAAAAGGCAGCTAAGTCAAAACTACTGTATTACAAAAAGTAAAAACACTCCAGAATTCCTAATTTAGCCCGATTTTAGAAATCTTATCAGTGGAATGTACTGGTCCATTTCTGCACGTGTTGGACAAAGACCTAAAGTAGTGCACAAATAATTTTGGATTTTCGGATAGATATTAAGATAATTAGAAAAAATCTTCTCTAGTAAAATTTCTGCTTTCGCGCTTACGATTATTTCGCAGAAAAGTAGATTTTGATCTTTTTTTTACTTTTGCCCTTTTTGATTATAGGTGACGATATGTAATATGACGTTAAACTGAATTGTTGTTCTTACGTTTTCTCGTTTTTTTTTTAACGTTTTGGTATAAAAACTATATTAAATTTTATTTATTTTGAACTTTTAAGATTGTCTAGTTATTTTTACAAAATCCAGGTGAATTTTATACATTGTCCAGTTATTCGAATATTGGTTTCTGGCAACCCTAGTTGTTTGGGAGAGGGGCAGTGGGCGCAGCCGATTTTAATGAAATAACATTTTTTTCTTATTTTAGTCAATATAATGCTTGGTGCTTACTTTGAATGATCTAGGACCACTGCATATCTCTTTTGCACAAGACCATCCCTCTATGCCGCATAATAAAATATACCCTCAGCCTAGGCTTTGGAGAGTTCTTAATAGACATTTTAAAGTTCCCGAACAACTTTTGAAAATTACCAAATTAATTGTTTTTTCTTATTAGCTGTTATTGTTTTTTGGGAAATAAATTTTTTCGGACTTTTCAGCTATCTGTTAAAAAAAACGAGATTTGTTTTATATATGTTATATCAATCCGTCTTTTTCCAGCCCTAAAACATTAAAAAAATATTTAAATTGTCTTTAATGCCTTCTGGAGATCACATAATAAATGTTTAACAATATAATTAGTACGCCATAGGCTAATTTCGGTAAAAAGAATTAAAAAAATTAAGTCGAAACTAGAAAAATTTAATTTATACTCGTCGTTTCCTGTCTTTTACGGTACAACATTGCAATAACCACATGTACGAGTGTAAAGAAATTGGCATAACTTTTAAACTAATAGAGGTCCCATAATACAACTCTTACAATATAATAAGTACACTTTAGGCTAATTTTGGTGTAGGTTTAGGTTTAGGTTTGAGTGGCCGGTCACAATGACCCCGCATAGACCAAATAGGTCCCTAGCGTTACTACATTGTACGAAAACCCTTAGAAGAAAGTCAGTAAAAAGGTCATTCAGATGTGATGGTGCCCAGAGTACAGAGTACACTCTCTTGACGAATGCCAGGAGTCTCATTAACCCAATCCCAGAGACTTCCCCGAGATCTTGGAGATAATGATCTCCCAGACAGTTCGCTCTGGAGCGCAAGAGTGCCGGACAGTAGCATAGCAAGTGCTCTACCGTCTCCTAACTTGGAAAAATTTTGGTCATTTCCGATTTAGCAGATTAAAAAAAACAAAAAAAAATATTTTTGGTTAAAAAATTAAAAAAAAAATTAGGACTAACTTGGAAAAATGTTGGTCATTTCCGATTTAGCAGATAAAAAAACCCGGTTTGCTATAAGAATCACTTTAAATTTTTTTTCTTTAATTAGTTTTTAGTTCAAAAAAATAATTTAAATAAACATTTTTTTGAAAACGGCCACACTTTACCACCCGTCAAATAAACATCATGGAAAAAAGTATTTCGCACACTTCTCCATATCTACTAGAACTTTAGTTATGTCAAATATAAAGCAATTCAAACAAAATTTTTTTATTTGGCTGTCTGATTAAAAAATAATGCCCCATATGGGTAAACAAATTGCTTTTAATATGTATTTGCCGTCGCAAACAAATGAATTGCAAAACAGCTGATATCAGATGGTTTGTCAGTTCAAAATAGCATGTTTTATTCTAGTTGAAAAATTTTAAGCTGCTATTCCGAGCTGACATTTACAAAAGAAATTTCTTTTTTTTTGCTTTTACACGTCATGCATTTTGCAGTGGAAATTTCACAAGCACGTTGTTAAACACATGTCGTCTAAAGCCACCTTTAAAATGAGTGTGTTTGTTCTCAAGACTTTTGTAATATCCACTCTTTTTTCAAAAAATGAAAAATAAATGTTGACAAATTGGTATCAATTTATTATATTTTTTTCACGCTTTTTAACATTCTAGCTCTTAATTTTGTGTCCTGTTGTGGAGTCCTGTTGTTTTTTGTTTTCTTGAAGTATTTTATTTTGAATGTGTAGGATTGCGCTACATTTTGTTAAGTCGTTTATTTTATATTCTATGACTCAATGTTGGCAACAATTCGTTTCCATATCACAAAAATGTCAAGCGTGACTGACATAAGAATAGTTAATAGGATTTTCCTTGTTCTCATACACAAATAAACACAAAGCCATCTTTCAACAAAAGCACATACATACATATAAACACACATTTCTTTATTTACACCCAGCAAACATAATTAAGACTAATAAAAAAGCACGTAAGTTTTTAAATTGATTTAAAAGGTTTTCAATTACGTTGCTTAAAAACTTAAGCTGATGGTCCACACCATGCGTAGATGCGTATGACACTTTTTGTGCATTTAATGCGTTTCTAAATTCAAGTTACATGCAATGCGTTTTATGCGCCATATTATTTTTTTAATATCAGCTGTTGTGTTAAAATGCTTATCAAATAAAAACAATTTTGGCAAAATGGGAAGTGAAATTGAGATTTAAAAAGAATTTATGGAATTCATACATAAGCACATATGTTAGGAGTAATTTTTTATTGTATAAATATTCGTTATTTTTCACAGCATCATCTTCTTCTCCATATTACTTGTTTTTTAAAATAATAATAAACACAACAGAGATGTCACTCAGTACTTAAAAGTAATCTATAAGTAGAATACAAAACGATAAATAGAATACAAAATATAAATATTGTATTTAAAATCAATTTTTATGTATTTTTTTCTTGAAAGTTATTGCAACCTTTTAAACGAAAGCTTTTTCTTTTATTAAAAACTTTTTTTATACAAAAAAATTGTATAAAGAAACCCACCACACAAACATATTTATCGATAACATTGGAAATAAAATATGATGATCTCATCCACGGCTAACAAAAACAGCTGACATTTTTCACCACTCATGCGACGGATACAAAAGTAAAAAGTAAACCTACTTTGATACGTTGATACGTGTATGCATTCTATGCATTTTGCTATGTAACTTGTCACATACAATTACACTGATTCTACTTTTTTGTCAGATGCATAAAAAGAACAGACGCATAAACGCATGGTGTGGACCTGCAGCTTTACATCGTCAAAAAATTTACTTATAGTGATGGGCGATAAAAGAGGACTATTTAACGATTAAATAGGTGATAAGAGTGTCAGTGAAAAGTTAGAACGGATTATATTTTGACTCTTAATATAGTTGTCACATTAGAATCAAAATCAGAGCCTGCCTAATTGTCCCTCACATTCTACTGATGCTGAATCAAAAGGGAGCTTCCCAGTCATAGAAGATCTCGAGGTTTAATGCCAGCTTAGTTCGCCAAACGTCGTAGAAGGGACAGATTAACATGCTTTAGAAAACCAACAAAGAGAAGACAAGAAATAGCACGGACACGTCCTTGTGGCTTTTGCTTTCTAAAGCAGAGAGTGATGCCTGCCCCTTTATACATGGCGTCAAATAATTCTTAATTTTATACTTAGAGTTTATGTTTGTTGGGTTTTTAAGTTCCATTCCTGCAATTCTTCTTTATAAAAAATTTCGTACTAAAGATAAACTGGTTAATAGTATGTACTCATCATCATGAGTAGATAAAAAGAATAAAAAGAGAAAGAAAAAGAGCCAATTTCATTTGTTACGCTATTTTTCAACTCAAACAACAGCAACAAGATAGATAGATCTTTTTGCATTTGGGTTGTCCTATTTGAAGAGTGGAGACAAATAATTGAAAGAAAATATTGAAACCTATTTTCAAGCAAATAATGAACAATTGAAATTGTTGAAGTAGTTGCTTTAAACTCGAAACAAGTACAAACTTAGAAATACAATTTTATAAATTAAAGATTTTTTTTACTTTTCTCTTATTAATAAAACTTTTTCGCAACAACCTTAATGCTCTAAAAAATACACAAAGAAAATAAAATAATAAATGACTAAAGTCTATGAAAAAGGAGTATATCATTTGATTATATTTGAAAACTTTTTTAAAGTTGTTTTTTTGTTTGTTTTGCTAACATTTTTATAGCATATGTTTATAGGCGGGTGTGTGTCTGTGTGTGTATAAGGACAGATATAAGGCAAACAACTCACTTATATGCGTCAGGCAACAGTAGAATGAGAATTTACAGGATATGATTTCGATGGCAATAATTGTCCAACAGACATTTTTAAGGCAGTATAATTAAAAACAAATAAGTCCTAGGGCCCTAAAATTTTTTCATACGAATGTAGGATTTTTTTTTAATATATTTATTTAATTTTTTTTTTTTTTAATTTATGTAATTTTTTGCCTGGGAGTTACTTCATAATGAAATTATACCCAAATGAAGTAAGACCCAAAAAAGTTTTACATAAGAGTTATTTCATTTTATTTTGTTTTTTTTTGTGTTATTTCAATTGTTGTGGCAGTCATTTAATTTTTTTGCGAGTTATTTAATTTTCAGTTGTCTGCAATTTCTTTAAATTTTTTAACATTTTCCATTTGTAATTGATGTTAGACACTTTTTTAAAAGTTCTTACGCAGCCCAAAAAAATTGCCTCTATATAAATCCCTACAACTTCTAAATAAAAAAATATCAAGAGTAATAAAACTATATACATACATAAATTTTATTCAAACATGTTCGCATTTGGCTGATAAAAAAATTATCTAAATGAATCTGCTTAAGCGGCCAATACACTTGCAATATTATTGTATATGATATTCGCCATATTATTTCCATTTTGTCCTATATTATGCAATACGTCGCACAATGGTTTCATTCATTCAATAAAAAGGTGAACATAACCTATAGGAATAACATAAACACCATTGTACAATGTTGCCAACACATTTCACTTTCTTTTCGTTGTGCAATAAAAATCAAAAGCCTTTTGATTATTGCCAATATATTGTGCCACCTTCGAATATCATATACACATTGGCGATATAATTGTTCAATACGTAAAATTGAACAATTTTATTGCAAGTTTATGAGCCGCTTTAGATACTTTAGGTGATTAGAAATTGATTTATCACTTGAGCGATTGAATAAAATTCATTGCCGAAGAAATAAAATGTTTGGCTTAAAAAAGAATCCCAAAAAATATTGTCCATAAGTGAAATAAATGAGACTGCGAATGGTTTTTTTTTCTTTTCGAGAACCCGATAACTTTTGTTGGCTCAAAATAAAAGTTCTTCATATAGCACTGCTCTACAAAATGGAGGTTTTTATAAGTTTTCTAATTAAAAATTACTGATCCTTATGTATTTTCATCTGCTGATGACGATGGTTTCATTAGTTTTTCCCTAACAGCATTGCAACCAGTTTGAAGTGAAAAGTTGAATGATTTAAAAAAGACAAAATCATAAAATCAAATGCATTCCAACTACAATTAAAACTAGATATGAAGTGCAAAAGAAACTCAATTGTTACTCTTGAGATTACAAAGGGACAGATTGGTTGGTTAACGTGGAAGTACAAAAAAAAAATTAGCGTGCAATCAAGTAGAGTGAAATGTGACTACACCGCTCGTCAAGAATAAGAATTTCAAATCAGACTTAATGGAGGGCTAATTTTGAGGTGGCTAGAGCCAACCCGTTTCATTGAGAAATTTTAACATAGTTATTGCCGCGTTTAACACACGACACCTTAAGGAGATCCTGTAAAAGGTGAAACCCAAATAACTTGTGTCTGGTTTACAGAATTGTTTCTAATCATCAAATTTAAACGATTTGTTGATTTTGCACCAATTACCAAAATGATTTATTTTTTACTAAAAATTGAAAATTGTGATTTTTTTCAATAAATGAGATTAATAATTGTATCAAAGTAATTTTTGGGAATACAAAATTTTTAATTAACAAGGTTTTGTTTGTCGTGCTTAATTCCCAATTTTTATTCTTGATAAAAATACAGCGCATAGAAATAAATTTTGGTAATAGGTGGTAATTATTTCATACGTTATATGGTAAGTAGTTGTCATTACAATTGTCATTATTCTGAAAACTTTAATAAGAACTTACTAGTAATGACCTCAGCAACTACGTATTACTTCTATTATTTTCACTACTGAATATTTGCTTACTAATAATCAGCTCAATAACTACTTATTAGTTGTGTTGTTTTCAGTACTGAATATTTACTTATTGGTAACGTACTCAATAACTACTTATTAGGTCTATTAACTAGTGATTTTTTGGCTTCTAGTAAGTACTTACAATTCAGCTTACTCGTAGCTTAATAATAACCAGATATTTTTTGACTTCTTGTAAGTGTATTGTAAGTACTGATTTCTGTGGACACCTCGAACAAAAATAAGTAGTTATTCAGCCGAAAAGTAACTAGTGTTTATTTTCTCCAACATTACTTGCTAACTTACTAGGTAAGTAAAATTTTTGCTGGGTAGTTTCAGTGTTTTATCAAGAATAAAAATTGAGAATTAAGCACGACAAACAAAATCTTGTTTACTTACAATTTTAATTAAAAAAGTTATCAAAAAACTTTGCCATTTTAAACAATATGTTGATTGATTTAATTTAATATAACTCAGGTTTTGAGAATTCCCAACAACAAATCTACAAGTTGAAATTGAAAAATAACTTTGATAATATACTTGCATGTGCCCGTGCAAAAAACTGAACTGGCAAATAAAATGAAGCAATTTGTTTTTTAATTTTGTTTTTTCTTTTTACCCACTCGAGTCGGAAAAAAGCCAACCACTTGTAGGGGGATGTAAGAAAAGGTAAACTCACTGTTTATTGTTGGTGTTTTGTTTAAGCTTTGATATTGTTACAAGTAAGACTTTGAGTGTTTAAAATTCTTATTCGCTTTAGGCTTTTATTCGTATAATATTTTTAGCTTTTCTAAAATCTTTGGAAAAGGTTTCCTGATGAGCTGGCCTAAGCAACCAGTGAAATGCGCATAGAAGCTAGCTTTCCCTCAACAATACATTTCAGTGTATTTATCAAATATGAAAAATTGGGAATTTAGCACGTCTTACAGAAATCTTATTAAAAGTAAATTTTGTATTCCCAAAAAATAGCTTTGAAATTATTTTATTTTAAGCGAAAAAATCAATTAAGATTTTTTGTTATTTAATTAAAAATTTATTTCAAAGCAACTAAAATGTTAACTAAATCAAAATTATTGTCTTAATTTTTTTTCATCTAAAAAAAAAAAAATAATCACATTTATTGAATTGAAATACTTTAAAAACAATTTTTTTAATTGATAAAAAAAATTTTTTCTGTGTTGAAACAAAGGCTGAACAACTACATAACAGATGAAATACTTTCTCTTTTGCTCCAAGTTCTTTGCAGGAAGACCGAGGCCGCTAGGGTATCTTTTTTTATATTCTCCTTAGCTGATCCCGCGAAGCTCTACGCTTGTCTGCAGGAGACAGACCAGAGTTTCTGGCGGGGATCGAACCCGCAACCCCGGCCCCTTTACCTAAAAATCAATTTCAGTACGAAGAGACAGTTGAGTAGAAAATATTTTTTGCACAGTAGTTAAATTAACAAACTTATTTAATTTTATGTCTCTAACATTTGGCACAAACTAGACCACAAAAAAACTTTCTAGCTTGCAATTCGCAGCAAATAAAATTAGTTTACAAAGTAGGACGGCTTACTTTATCCAGCACTACAAATAGCATAAAGTTGTCGATGTATAATATATGTATGTATATAAGTAGTAGCCTTTATTACGGGCTCGTTCTTACTGAGCATAGTCTTTCTATAAATTGTCTCCATCTCTGCCGATGTGGTCCTGGTTTTCTGCTTCCTTATGGGTTGTAAACAAAGTTGCATATTTCCCCAGGTGGTCTTCGTTGGGGTTAGACCGATCCAAGCAAATTTTCTTCTACGAACTTCGGTGTTAATGTCTCCAACATCTGTTCTATTTTTTTTTTTATTTTATTTATTATTTAAGGTCTACGGAATAAATCCTTACAGACCAATTATAAAAAATTTTTACATAATATACAAAATAATAATAATAAAACAGGATTTAGGCATCCATTTAATTAATTACACTGATTTAGGTACATATTATTATAACGTTTAATGACATTAATATTAACAGAAAAATCAATAAGAAAATAAAAATCATTATAATGTTTACACAATTTTCTTAGAGGATCAGAATTAGCATAATTGGTTTGTAAAACTTGTAGATATATTGGAATGTAGAAACGAGTTGATCGATGAGGTACATTAAAATTTATGTTGCTGAGTAGGAAGTCTGAACAGACTGCACCATTTATTAGGTTGAATAAAAATGAAACGCTAAGCATAGTTCTTCTGCTCTCAAACGTTGGTAATTTTATAAATGCCAGCCTTGTAGTATAAGGAGGAATAATGACGTTAGGATTCCATGTTGAATTACCCAAGCAAAAAAGAAGGAATTGTTTTTGGACTGATTCAATAATGTTTTTCAGATAATCCGCATTCGGATCCCAAATAACAGATCCATATTCCAAAGTTGTTTTCTAATTATTGCAAGGAGGGCTTAAGGATTAAAGAATTTTTTGGAGGCAGCGATTAACAAATGCTCGTAGTGGTCGAACCATCCCTATTTACTACCAAGGTACAATCTTGTAAACGAAATAATTCGTAGTTTAATTTGTCAATCTTTTAGTATGACACTTATGCCCGTTTTCACAACTTACCGTTAGCTAAAGGTAGGATTTTATCGGCCGTATAAAAAGCATTCCATTATTACAACTTCACTTTAGCCTACCAGGTAGGATGAACCTTAATTAACTTTATCGCTCACTTTAGGTTAAAGTAAAGTTTTAATAATGAAACACTTTTTATAAGGCCGGTAAAAGTCTACTTTAAGCCATCGGTAAGTTGTGAAAACGAGCCTTAGAAAAAAACACCTTCTAGTAACTAGTAGGAGGAAATAAATGCCTTATTTAGAAACATAGTGGGGCATGTAACAGCTGATGAGAGAAATTTAAATGAAATCTGCTAGTCAAGATCTTTATTAAAATAGGATAGTTTTATTATTTTGGTGCCTTCTAGGTTTGCCCCTTTTATACAAAGATGTTCTAAACTTTAAAACTTGTATATAAATACATCCCTACTATGGACATGAAATTAAATCTTCCATTTAGAAATTGCATATTTATTTGCATTTTTTTAATATTCCCCCACTTTACAAAGTCACATAAATCAAACACAACTGACTACCCCTGGCATTACCAAGGGCTAATATTTGTCAAATACTTTTTAAATAAACCAAATGGTTACTCAAATAAAAAACACTTATTATATAGTAAAAGAACTTGTTTAATACTAACAGAACTGTAAAAAGTGACGTGTGGAAAAGGCCCAAATCAGTTGCGAGGGCAACTTGCGAAGAAAAAGACAGAAAGCTTTTTTTGGTAGTGAAGTGGCAATGTGTAAAAACAAAACACAAACAAAAATAGCAAAACACAAACCACGTTAAACATTAGTTCAACAAACGTTGTGTTTTGTGCAAAAAAAATTATTTATTATTATTTTTTTGTTTTATAATGTTATTTATTTACGTAAATATTATTTACTCGTGTTGTGGTAAACTTAAAAGTTATTTTTTACAACAGCTTTGTAAATAAATCTCAACTAAATAAATTTGTGTTCATTGTATTGCGGCATAAAAGATAATGCAAAGAGAAATGCAAAAAGGGCAGCTTTCTTGAAAAGAGACAAAAAAAAAAACGCAAAATCCTCCGTCTCATGACAGTTCTGTTAGTATTCTGTGTTTTAAAGTATATAAACCGAAAGGACCTTAAAAATGTTTAAGCCTAAATCAAAATTTTTAATAAAATTGTTCTATTATTATTCTTCTGTTACTGTCTTTGTTCGTCCTTTTAAAGGGCTGCTTGTTTTGCATGGGTTTATGTATCTGTGTCTGTATGGAATAATGATTACCATGATTTTTCTTTGGTACATGCCTTTTTATACACGTTAAGCCAAGTGATAAGAAATGATAGGATTAGCATGTTGCTGTTACTGTCACTGTCACTTGTTTTGTTGATGTCTTTTATTCGTTATTTGCTTCATATTGATGTTGTTATTGTTTTTATCGTTTCTTTTTTTGAAGTCGTTGTGTTTATAAAACGATAACAACCAATTAAAAACGGTTAATAATACAGAATTAAAAAAGTATATCAAGCTCAGACAAGAACAAGTTGTAAATTAAATTATTTTTTTGGTACACAAAATAAATTTAATTACATTAATCAAATTATGTAATTAAAATGTTAATTTACTTATCTAGTGGAGGGATGCATGAACAACTTCATCTATAAACATACTGAAACTTTTATCCACTGAAGTTCGTGTTCGAATTAAATTTAGATTACTGAAAAAACACTTGCTTTATTCAAGCTACCAGTAAACACATTTTGTTTCACATTGGATAAATAGACTTTTGTTTTACAGTTTTCAATCTCTCTCATTTTTTTTTTTATAAATACTCAATAGCAATCTTGTCACTTTAGTAAATTCATGTAATTTTTTCTTTTTTGTTACCTTTATAATTAAAATGTTTATAATATTGTATGATAACATGCACGTTTAAGCAAAATAAAGAAATCATATTTGTTTATTCAAATTAAAATATGTAACTAAATAAATTTTTTATTAAAAAAAAATGTAAATTAAATTTATTCCTTACCTTCATCCAAAGATTTTAGAAAAACTATAGAAAAAAAACTTATAAGCGAATAAAAGCTATAAGCAACAGTTTTACTTGTAACAATATCAAAGCTTAAACAAAAACAACAATAATAAACAGTGAGCTAATATTTTCTTACATTCCCCACTACAATATTGTTACAAGTGAAACTGTTGCTTATAATTCTTATTCGCTTAACAGTTTTTTTTTTGTATAATATCTTTAGTTTTTCTAAAATCTTTGGATGAAGTTTCCTGACGATCTGGCCTAAGCAACCAGTGAAATGCGCAGAGGAATAGCTTATCCCATCAACAATAAATTTCAGTATTTTTATCAAGAATACAAATTGGCAATTAAGCACGACAAACTAATTCTTGTTAATTATTCCTTAACTTTAACTATTCATAAGTAAAATCCTTAGAAAAAATTTATGTTTTAAGCCGACTGAAGTCCTTGGAGAGACTTCCAGACAAACAATTAATTTAGTTGAGTGTTTTTAATCGTGTGTTTATTTATTTCTTCATTTCCTGCTTTTAATTTTTCCCCTTATTCTTGTATTGTTAATGTTGGTTTGTAAAGTAATTAAGGAAATGAAGAATCACCTGAATACACACTCATACTCTAACAGACACTCACTTTGAAATTTGTTCAAGAATGAAAACACCGGTAATTTCTTTATTCTAAAAAACAACAACAATGTCAAGTTTAACAATCACATATAAACATACACAGAGAGACAGACAATTAAAACATGTTAAACAATATTTGTGTACAAGCAAACACTAATAAACACATACTCTTACAAAAAGCAGTAAGAAAAGATGGCTCCATTTCAAACTAAAAAAAGTTCTAGACATGCCTGACTACTTGCAAGTTTGTATGTAGTAAAAAAAGTATTATAGTTATGCATGTAATACAAACACAAGCATGCTTCAGTTTTCAGTAAGAAATTTGTCATTAAAAGAGAGAAATATTTTCGTTTCTGTTTTGCTTTTACAGACATAAATCGTTATTAAGTATGTTTTATTTTTCATAAACATATTTTTGTTCAGGCAAATAAACAAGCAAATTTCTACATCAACAACGTTATTACTCTCATTCATACAACCCACAAACACTTGAAGTGAAGAGAGGCAAGAAATTAAGAAAAACAACGGAAAAAACGTATATCTAAACAAAACTTTGTCATGTTCATAAATGATTGCACAAAATTACACAAACAAAGGTTCACAAGGGTAGCCCTTAACAATTAAATGCAAAATTTGCTTTAAACGGACAAAAAACAAAATAAAATCTGCGCAAAAATTCCTGTACAAAAAAAAAAAAAAAAAAAATATTAACGCAAGATTTCTAAAACAAAATTGCACAAAATTTCTATAAAAAGTAAATTTGCACAAAGTCACACAAACAGAGGTGCAGAGTAGAGTCTTAATAGCAACTTTGACAAAAAGTTTCTTAAAAAAACGATTTTCTTTAAACATTTTTACATAAAATAAATTAATTAAACGGCAAAGCCCTCTGAAGAGATTGAGTGGTTGCAATCGAATCGTGTAAGGGTAACCTGCGCAAATTTCATATAAATAATAAATATTTTTTTAAATATCCTATGCAAAATTTGCCAAACATTTCAAGAAAAAATTAAGTTTTCCAAAAAATTCCTTAACGAAAAAAAATTTAATTAAAAATTTCTAATACTGGAAATATTTGCGCAATATTTCTCGTACAAAAAATTTATTTAAAATTGCTATCAGTGATAAATTTTTGCAAAATTTCTATAAGCAGTAAACTTTTGCAAAATTTACTATTAAGAGTAAATTTGCTGTAAATATTCTATTAAAAGCACCTTTGCGCAAAAATTCTGTTTGAGTTAAAATTTCCTATAAAAAGCAAATTTTTACAAGCAAATCTGCATACAATTTTGCAAAAAGCTTTTGGACCCTTTTAATACACATATGTTGTATATGCATGAGTAAGACACCTTTTTCACCTAAAGATAAACACAGACATATGTAAATACACACACCCACTTATTTTCGAATCCTTGTAAAAGGAAAAACTTTTCGTCGAATTGTTAAAGATGAAAAAGGAAAACTAAGAAAACAGAGTCGGAGTATATTAATGAACGGTGAGTAACTTTATAAGAGCCAAATAATGTTGAGTTGTTATTTTTGTTGTTTCAACAACAACAAAATGTTCAATACACCTACATACACATGTTCATGCACATGCACAAACCACATGTTTACATACATTATATAAAAGTGAAAAGGATTAACTATGCGAGTAAATAGAGACTTAAAACCATTCTGACTTAAAGTGTTTTAAACCTGAGCAGTTATTTAAAGGAGTATTAAATTAAACGTGCATGTGGGTCTTTTAGGGATTTGTCTAATATTGATTTCGTATCCTTTGTTTAATTTAATAAGACAAAATAAACGAACATAAGGAATAATAGAGATTTTTTATATTTTCTTTATTGGAAATTTATTGTTCATCGGAAATTATCTGAAAATTTTTTTCGAAAATTTTACTAATAATTTTGCGTAGTTTCAAAGTTTTTTAGAAAAATTTTGTAAAAATTTACTTTTTATATTTAAATTTAAGATTTATAGAAAATTTTTCGTAAGCTTACTTTTTTGCAAATTTATTTTTTATAGAAATTTTGGGAAAATTTATGATTTATAAAAAATGTCGTGCAAATTAACTTTTTAAAGGAAATTCGGTGTAAATCTATTTTAATAGAACATTTTAAGCAATTTATATTTTAAGGAAATTTTCCGCGAATTTACGATCTATAGAAAGTTTATGATTTAAAGAAAATTGCTATTTTTCACATTTACTGTCTATAGGAAATTTTGGGCAAATTTGATTTTTATGAGAAATTTTGTGCAAATTTATGTTTAAAGGAAATTTTAAGAAAACTCTACGCGAATTAACGATCTGTGGGAAGGTTTTAGCAAACTTATGATTATTAGAAAATTTACTATTTTTAAATACTTTTTTTTTGGGAAATTTGCCTTAAATTTACTTCTTCTAGAAAATTTTGGGCAAATTTGTAAATTATAAAAAATTTTGTGCAAATTTACTTTTATAGGAAATTTTGTGCAAATTCATTTTTATAGAAAATTTGAGCAATTTATATATTAAGAAACTTTTGCACAAATTTACTATTTTAAGAAAATTTTAAGCGAATTTATCGAAAGAAGGTTTTTTTTTTAACCAAATTCATGACTATTTTTTTTTTGGGAAATTCGCTCAAATTTACTTTTTGTAAGAAAATTTGGGAAAAATTATGATTTATAGAAATTTTTGTACAAATTTACTATTTTAAGTATATTTTTAACGCGAATTTACGAGCCATAAAAAGTTTTTTTTATCTAATTTATGATTTATAGACAATATTGCATTTTTTTTGCAAAATTAATTTTTTATAGAAATTATACGCAAACTTATTTCTTATAGGAAATTTTATGCGAATTTACTATCTTCTATAGATAGTTTTTTTATGATTTATAGAAAATTTACTTTTATCCAATTTTTTTTTTATATGGCAAATTTTGCTAAAATTTACTTCTTGTAAGAAATTTCAGGCAAATTTATTATTTATAGAAATTTTTGTGGAAATTTATTTCTAAAGGAAGTATTTAAAAAGTTTACTTTTTACAGAAAATTGTGACCAAGTTGTTAATTCTAAGAGAATTTTATACAAATTTACTATTAAAAGGAAATTTATTTCAATAGAAATTTTATTGAAAATTTACTTTTAATAGGAAATATTAGGCGAATTAACCTTTTATAGGTTATTTTTCCCAAATTTACTTTTTATAATAATTTTTGAGCAAATATATTTTTTAAAGAATATTCTGCGAAAATTTATTTTTAAAGAAAATTTTTCGCAAATTTAATTTTAGAGGATATTATTTTCAAATTAACAATTTCCAAAAAAATTTTGGAAAAGATTTCCAAAAATAATTTGCGGAAATTTTTTATTGAAAGGAAATTTAGAATTTATTTTATAGGAAATATTTGGCGAATTATTGGATATTTTTCGCAAATTTACTTTCTATAAGAAATTTTGCGCAAATTTACTTTTATAGAACATTTTGCGCAAATTTATTTATATGAACAATTTTGCGCAAATTTATTTTTTTTTTAGAAAATTCTGCGGAAATTTATTTTTATTGGAAAATTTTCCGCAAAATTACTTTTAAAGGAAATTTTTTGCAAATTTTCTATTTCCAAAAATATTGCGGAAATATTTTACTTAAAAAAATTTACGCAAATTTTCTATTAAAATGAAATTTAGGAAAAATTTGGTTTTTAAATGAAATTTATTATTTTTAATTAGTATTGTGGTTATTTTGTTGAACTATTTATGGTTTTTAATCCAAATTTTTTTTTAATAATTTTAATTAGGCTTAAGTTCATTAAATTTAATTTTCATTAAATTATTTTTATGAAGAAAGGAATTTTACAACATGAAAATTAATCAAAATTGTTATTGATAAACTTTCATTCTTGACCGTGGCCGGGGCTCGAACCCGGGCCGGCAGGTTACCATGACATGTTTCGATCGCAACCACTCGATCTCCTCAGATGGATTTGCCGTTTAATTTTTGTGAAATTTTGTAAAAATTTTCCACTTATGGTAAATTTTTTTTTTTAATTAAATCATGTTATTATAAGTCATATTTTTTGTTTTATACCTTTTAATTAATTTGTGTTTTGTATTATTTTTAGATTAAAGAAATACAGCAATCCTTGATTTTGGTAAGTACTAAAAATTCAAAACAGTTATAAAAGAAATCCTTAAAACAAAATGAATTTGTCATAATTTTAAAGATTTTACTCCTTTTTGTTTACTTTTATCTTCTGTTTCTTTTTTAATAATAATTGTGTATAAAAATATGTGTTTTTAAATAATTGCATTCATATACAAGACATTCAAAATTTAAAAAATCATCATAAAATTCCTAAAGCATTGCACGGATATGATGGTAAAAAATATTCAAACAAAAATAAAATTTGTGAAGGAAAAAACAAAAATGCAATAAAAACATATTAAATAACGCTTAACACAAACAGTGAAATGTTTAAGGAAATCATTAGCAAAAAAAAAAAAAATCATAAAAAAGAAAAAATATTTTCCGCATACAAATATGCCTTTAAATATATTAATGCATATGGGCACTTCCATAGAAGTGTCACGTTACGCCACTAAGCAAATAATCTTGTTTTGTTTAAATTTTTCCTATCATTTACTTAATTGCGCTTTACACCAACATACAAAAAAAATTAAATAATAAAATTTATTCTTTGAGAAACAATTTATAATGCTTGGTGGCGTGCGTTATGTGACAAAAAGGTGATTTTCCTGTGGAAATACCCATATAGTCGTAAAAAAATATTTTTACAACGTCTACTACATACAATTTTAACAATTATGGTGGATCATTATTTCATGAATGCCATTGAATTTATATTCTGTACTACCAGGTATCAAAATAGAAGAACAAAAAACCAAAAATAAAATATATAAATAAAAACTATGACTCATCATGGCACATGCATGCAATGCTCGAAGTAAACATACACTGAGTATATTACTTGAATATATGTGTTTGTGTTCACTACCAATATTTATATAAGCATCACCCTTATTTGCGATGCATGTATTTCATGTCAGACAGTTGTGTAGACGGACAGACACAAAAATGAACAAGATAAACTTAGAAACACACACATACAACACAAACCACCCCTTATTACCGAGTCAACAAGTTTTTCAGTTCATTTTCCTTCTGCTGCACATTTACGTTGTGTACAGCGCGCTGCAGCGGTGCAAAACCTTCAAACCAATATTTTACTTTGTTTGTTTTTAAAGACATTCACTGTTTTGTATACGAAAACACTGTCGCTTCAGGAATCAAAGCCTGTATATGTGTGTTGTTTATTTTGTTTAAGAAAATTGTTGTACAGTTAAAGTTTATTATGAAAACAAACTCTTGCACAAACTCTTGCAACAAAACACTCATGCAGATGCAATCACACACACACTGATACACACACACACACACACACACAAGTTCTAACTAAGAGATTGGGTTTTTAAAAGTTTGAAAAGGCAGAATGGAACTTTATTACGGAGGTAGTTTTTTATGGCAGTGATATTAAAGAAAGTATTTTTAAAATAAGTACTATTAAAGAAAGTACTTTTAAAATAAGTACTTTTTAAGAAAGTACTTTTTAAATAAGTACTTTAAAATAAAGTATTTCAAAAAGTACTTTTTAAGAAAGTAATCAGAAATTACTTTAAAAATACACAGGCTGGCCCAAATAACACATACCAATGTTTTTGTTGTTGGTTTTGCGGTAGCAGTGCTTGCATAATTGAAAATTTTGTATGGATGCATCTTAAGACTCACCTTTAAAATTCTCTGCAATGCTGTTATGGAAATGCCCAATTGGCTGGTATGACGACGAGTTGAGACAGATTGATAGTTTTGAACACTTTACACATGACCTTAGCTGTGAATTTTTCGATAAGCAGCTCTGCCGATCACTGAATCCCTTACCTTAAACAAGCCGACTTTAATTTTATTAATTTATACATTTTTTTATTTATAAATTTTTTTCGTAGAATTAATTTTTAAACAATTGATTGTTGATAAGAATAGACAAATTCGATAATTTTAACGCGTTCTTGTATATTTTTTATAAGAACTTTTTGTTCTTGTGTCCAAGACTTCAGTTATAACCTGCAAAAGAAAATAACAATTATATTGTTCAGCATTCTTGCGCGCTGCCATTGAATATTTTTCTCAATGGTGTTATTCTAACATATTGGATTTATGCAAAAAAAAAAAAAAAAAATGTTAACACATGTAATATGTTCGCTTATTTAAACTTAATACTAGTTACATTACACCAGTAATCGGTATTCGTTTGGATAAAAAACTAAATTCTGTGATCGCATTTCATTGATGGTTCGTAAAGCCAATGGAGTTCTTTCCTTAACAAAACGCTGTTCGAGAGAATTTTCTGTTAGTTTTGTTATTAAAAGATATTATGCGCAAATTTTACATTCAAAGGGCCTTATTTAAACCCCAAGAAAATATATCTAAAAATGACTGTCTCTCTTCGAATAAAAGTGCCAAGTATTAAAAACACTGTGAAAAAATTTAATTCTTTTAACTTCTTAAACAGGATTAAGTTTTTAAGGGGTACTTGTTATTTTTTGAAAAGCTTTAATTGATTTCAATAATTTTATAACTATCCTAATTTATGCCAGCACATAAAAATGTCCAACACATTTGCACGCGAACCGAAAAGTTTCTTTAGATTGCTTTTTTGCCCTTTTACACACAACAACAACCAAACCATTTCCAATAAAATTTGTGTTTTATTTTCTTCTAAAACGTTCGTTTGCAGTTTTTTCCTGTTTCTGCTTCACTCAAACACACGCATACACGTAGTCATGCTTTTGCCGTATGCTTTAGCCGGTTGTTTGACTACACAATGCAATACTTACTTACTTTTGTTTGTGGAAATGTTGTGTCAGTTTTAAATTGGTGGTGTTGTCGTAGTTGCAGTGATGTTGTTGTTTAGCTTGAAAACAAAGACACGATAAGAGTGAAACGTAGTTGGAGTAATAAAATATACCTCAAACAAAAAAAAAAAAAAATATATAAAATAAATAAAACAGGACTTAAGGCGGCAAGACTAAAGGCTTCATCGTTTTTGTTATTCCCTCTCTGTCTTCCTCCCGCTTCAGAATGAGCGGTTGCAATGTCAATCGTCGTCGACGTTTTCATCTCCTTGTTGCAGCGAACTATTTACAACAAATATTTTGTGTAGTAAACATCTAAAATGGCGAAAGAATTTATTTAGTGTTTGTTTAATATATCAAACAGTTAATTTACTGCAACATGTTGAGTTCTGTAGAAAATGTATAGATACATTGTTGTAAATTTATTCAAAGGCTTTTGATTAATTTAATATGTAATAAAAAAATGTTTATTTTTATTTCTTTAATTTATTCTGTGTAAAAGCAATGTTTATTATACATATTGCAAAATGGGTGCCCCGGTTGGAAAGTTGGTAGTGAGCTAGTCTATCAGTACGATAGTTGCGGGTTCGATTCCCAGCACAGAATCTGGCCTGATTCACTATTACTGGCTGAGTGTCCAAGCTACTATTGCAATATTGATCTTATACCCTGTAAATTGTATATATTCTGGGTTCGGAATATTAATTTGACAGTTTAAATTTCGTACACTTCAGATGAACAGTTCTCGAGATTTTTGTAAATATTTAATATAACCATCGAAAAACACGATTTTCGAGTATATCTCGAAAAAGTTTCTTAAGATAAATAAATGAGTGCCATGTTCGTGTTTAGCCGACCCGATTTATCTTGGAAAACATTTAATTTTCAAGTTTAATTTTTTGTGGTGTAGTGTTATCTATTGAAATTAATTTTAAAATCTTTAAATTTAGTTTCATTGATGGCATTTAATTTCAAAATTGATGTTTGAATAATCTTTTTTGCAAAAGCAAATTTTGTTCATATCTTATAATTAGTTTATGTTTACTTTAAATAACATTTTTATATTAATTTATTTTTCGCTCAAAACTCTTATACATTTAAAATGTCGAATAAGTTGCACACAAAAAACAAAACATAAGACTAAACAGCTTTTGAAAACACATAATATAAATATCACCGGATGCTAACACTGCCTTTACACATGCAAGCAATTACTTGCTTGCGACGAAATAGTCTAATGTCATACAAGTTGCATGAATGTATACACAGTCAAGCGAAAGTTCCTTAAAAATCAGAGTTACCAAGTGCGAAACAGAGCTTCATTTCTAAATAAACATTTGGCATTAATAATTATTATTACCTTTTCAAATTAGATTGATGTTTAAAAATTAAATTATTTGTCTTCTTTATGTATATATGCAAAAAAATCAAGAAATATTTTTACATATACTTTAAAAAAGTTAAATCTATAATTATTATATAATTTGGTAACACTGATTATGTTTTTGACATTAACTTGCTGCAAGTGTCAAAAAATCACTGTCTTCAGAAATTTCTTGCAAGTTGAGCTGCAAGTTGTCTGCAAGTAAGAAAAATGTGATGGTGTTAGTAAAAAAGTATGAGTGTATTGAGTTTTTCGAATTTGTACTTTAGGGATGGGTAAGTTTAAAAATTATATCGATATATATCGAATCGATATTTTTTAAGAGCATCGATATTTATTATTTCAAAAATATCGATATATCGAACGTTTTTTGCTGAAACTATTACCAAATTAAAAAATTTAGTAAACCTTTGTACATACATACATATTTATGACCAAACATAATATGTATATTTTATAATAATATGTATAATTTATAAGAGCAAAAAAAATTTAATAAAAACAAAAAATTCAATTATAACAAAAACGAAAGGGAAGAATACAAAAAAAACCATATGAAAACTAAAAAAAAAGTATGATACGAAAATTTTTAATGGAAGTAACAACTTACCTTCAAATTTGAATTGCACCCCAAAAGTACGAACTTTAACTAGAAATGCTTTTGATTGTTTAAGTCAACCAGTATTCATCAGATATGGACATCAGGAGCACTCTCTGTTTTATGTGCTCTTCTGTTAATCTGCTTCTTGTATCCGGCACTGCTTCTTATAAATGTCAATAATTTTAGGTATTCATATTAGTTTAAAGAACATAAAAAAACATATTGTTTGAAAAACCGCTAAAATTTAGAGTTTTTAATGAAGACTGACCTTAAAAAATATATCGATATATCGGTACTCGATTAGCTGGTAGTGAGCTAGTCTATCAGCGCCGGGTTTGCGGGTTCGATTCCCGCCACAGACACTGGTTTCTTTCCTTCAGACAAGCGAAGAGCTTTGCGGGATTAGCTTAGGAAATAAAATAAAAAAAAAAAAATAATAAAAAAAAAATATTTTGATATATTGATATTTTTTTGCCCATTCCTATTGTACTTGCATGTGTAAAGGCCAGGTAAATAAAAAAAATATAATGTAAGATTTTAATATAAAAAGAAATAAAACAGCCAACATGGAAAAAATACGAATACATAGACAAGCAAAAACCCTAAAAAAACAAGGAAAAATTCTTATAAAAATTACAAAAACTACGTATACGACAACAACTACAGTGGTACAGGACCACATTTGGTAAATCTAAATTGCATTCTAAAAAGTCTCCTCCATATGGCGCCAGTTTGATTGGGTTGTATGTGTTAGTAATCTCTTGCTCTCATGTACGTATCTGCGCGTCTCTAAGTGTGTGTGTGTTAGCCAACTGTTAAAGTTGTAAGTTTTCGGTTCAACCAATATTTCATATTTAGTGGTACCACTGAAACAGAAACTTATATAAATAAAAACACGGTGCGCTCTGCTACCTTCTACTGCTACTCGGCCCTGTTTCTCAAAACTACAAATTACGTATCTACAAGTAAAATAATTAAAAAAAAGCAAACATTTAACAATTTCTGTTTTTGTTTCAAATGATCTTTTTTATATTTGCATGGCAAATGCCACATCCACTTTTCCAATAACACCCACTTTTTTAAGGATTAACAAGCCAACTATGTATACGAAATTTGGATAATTTTTTTCCACGGCCCACTTCTCCAATAACGCCCATTTTTTTTGAGAAGTTGTGTATTGATAACCAAATTCCAACAATTTTCCTCTAAGCATTCTTTGGATATAAATAAATCTTTTTTGTGTCACGCCCACTTCTTCAATCCCGCCAACATTTTATTGCCTTATTTGAAAACTTTTTCTTCAGCCATTCTTCAGATATACAGAAATCAATAATGCCTTGACATGAGAAGTGCCACGCCAACTTCTGCAATCTCGCCCACATTTTGTCGGATGTTGTGCGTTGACAACATAGATGATGTTACCAAATTTTAAAGCTTTGGCTCCGGCCGTTCCAAAAATAAAATAAAAAGACAACAACAAGGGACTTCTGGGTACAATTAGATGCAGTCGTGATTTTTTGCTTACATCTCAGTCACTTGTGGACCAATTAGCCTGAATTTCAATAGCAAATATAAGGAGCGGATGTGAGAAATTATAACACCCAAGTCCCCATAATGTCTGGGGTCTTCGAAAAACCTATTTCAGCACACGGACAGATGGATGGTTAAATCAACTTCGATAACTACTCACACGCTGGCAAAAAAACATGTTTTAATATGGTGACAAAACTATTTTTTAAGAAAATGTTAAACATATAATATAATGTTTATTGTAACCATATTATTGTCCCCTACAACCATATTATGGATAAATTAGTCCTCCATCAAGAAGCTACAACTATATTATGGTTGCCTCTAAACATGCTTTGGTTAAATATGACAATAATTTGTTTCTAAATAACCAATAGTATTTTCTCTTTTCGAAGAGCTACATGCTTTGGTTGAAAACTATTCATGCTATTATAAGTGTTAAACATATTTGAGTTATAATTAACCATAACTTGTTCGGAGTCAACCATAATATGGCTATAGCTTCTTGATGACGGACTGATTTAACCATAATATGGTTGTAGGGTACAATAATATGGTTAAAATAAACATAATAAGTATGTATTTAATGTATGTATTAAAACATGTTTTTCTCTGCGTTCATAACGACCCTGAATATAGAAGAGTTCTTAGATCAATATTGTAGAAATAACAAATGGAACAACAAACTTATATATACCCTTGTACCTTCAGTTAAGGATATAAAAAACAAAAAAAAAAAAAAAAAGAATTACAAAAACCAAGAAATAATAAGAATAACAATGAAATAATTTAAATATTCATTAGAAGTCAAAAACTTATGTTGAAGGCAATTTTCTCGTCCTTTTTTCTCCTTATGAATAATAAGGTTTCCGAGTAAAATAATGTTTTTTAACAATATTTTTGTTATTAGTAGATGAAAAAGTTTATTAAAATCAAATTATAAGAAACAATTGGGGTATTCACAAGGTGTGCTATCATGTTATTTTGTCATAATGTTCTAACATTTTACCATGGTTTAAAAATATTGTTGCTGCTTTGTTAACAAAAAGTGTCTTAAATTAACTTAGCTTGCTATGTTTATTGTGCTGTCGTAATTAATCAGAAGAGACCTGCGCTGAGCGGCTGAGCCGAGCCGCATTAGTTTTTGTAGCCGTCGCCGTAGATGGTATTGTTTTATCCAGCTAATAACCGAATTTAACCTGCGGCTAGCAATTTTTGCAACAAAACACTTGTGGCGTCAAATTATGTCGGCTTAGGACTCTGATGTTTGGTAAACAAACAAAATAAAATTAATTAGTGATTTTCGTCTTAAAAATGGAAAATAGTCTGATATATGAATTTGTAATTTTATAATTTATTTATTCATGGATTAGAATTAAAAAATATTTTTATGTTAGGTAAATATTTATTTTTTATATTTGTTTTAAATCAGCTGATTTAAATTCAAAATAGCACACTAATTTATGAGGGTGTGTTCACAAAAGTCGTATTTTTTATCTTATTATTTTAAGACTTATGACACTTTGTGAATTCCCCGAATGTAAACTTGTAAATGTAATAGTAATTAAATGAAATAGCTGGAAATTAAGTTTGAAGATTTTGTGGTGATATAAAACAAATTAAGTTGAATTTGAGTTATTGTTAATCTTACGTGATTGGAAAGAAATATGCCATTCCAAGAAGACAATAAGAAACTTTAAAATTACGAACATTCCTTAAAATTAAATTAAATTAAAAATTTTTTTTAATATAAAAAATTTTTTTTTACCTAAACTAATACCGCGAAGAAATAAGCTTGTCTACAGGAGACCTAAGTCTCTGGCGGGAATCGAACACGCAACCCCGGCACTGACACACTAGCTCACTATCAGCTAGCCTACCGGGTCACTGCATCTCAGTAAACTGGCTTCAGTTTATTAAATGCAGTATTGTGAGCAGTTTTCGAAAATAAACACTAAATATCGCTCCTTAGTGTTCGGTTTGGTAGATTTGTGGAAAACACAAACGCTAATAGAGTTGTGTAGTAAATGATTAAAAAAAAAAAAAAAAATAATGTTTCCCTGTTTGTCATATTTTGAACGCAAAAATAAAACTGTTCTTATCCAACCCAACAAAAGACGAGAACATTTAATTCCGTTCGGTTTTTTTTCTTAAATCACAAATCTCATTGCGTTCGGTTTAGCTCATTAATGTTCGTTCATTGGTTTTTGTTGTGAATAGCGCCGTTTTGGCTGGAAAAAAACCAAACATTTTTTATAAAAACAAAATACGCATTCGAAAAAAAAAACAAAGAGCCAGCAAAATACAAATGTATAATTTAACAGGAGAAGCAAAAAACTTTGTAAAATTAAAACTTTAAACATGACAGAAAAACATGCATTGAAAAGTCTTCCATGGAATTCTTCAAAAAATTTTCAAAGAAAACCATTTCATTATATTTTGATCAGCGACCGGAAATAAGAGTTATTTTTCAATTTTTGAAGAAATAAATCATACATAAATGAACATCGTAGAAAACTTTTAATTACACCATCATGATTTTTAGGCGAAATGCATCCAACATATTGCATGATATTTAAATTTTTGATTTTTATTTTAACAATCAAAAATAAGAGTTATTTTTGATTTTTATTTTTTTAAATGAAAAATAAAAGTTATTTTTGATTTTTATATTTTTAAATTAAAAAATAACAGTTATTTTTGATTTTTATATTTTTATATCAATAATAAAAATCAATTCAAAACTCTTATTTATTTGTTGATGCCGTATGTATTATAATATGCTGCTTCATTCAAATTTCTATATGAATATAATATATTATGTGACTTATCCATTATCAGCTATAAAAACATGAATGCATAGAAATAGCTTATAAGTTTTGGCTGCCATTCAAGTCAGTGTTAGGAGGTCGTTTTCAGGTGTTCAATTTAACCATCATAATTGATTTTAAATGTTCCTCAGATAAATTATATCTCAAATCTCCCAATATTAATCTGAGTGCTGAAAATTACCTTTCTACACTGACTTGAATGGCAGCCAAAACTTATAAGCTATTTCTATGCATTCATGTTTTTATAGCTGATAATGGATAAGTCACATAATATATTATATTCATATAGAAATTTGAATGAAGCAGCATATTATAATACATACGGCATCAACAAATAAATAAGAGTTTTGAATTGATTTTTATTATTGATATAAAAATATAAAAATCAAAAATAACTTTTATTTTTTAATTTAAAAATATAAAAATCAAAAATAACTTTTATTTTTCATTTAAAAATATAAAAATCAAAAATTACTCTAATTTTCTATCTAAAAATATAAAAATCAAAAATAACTCTTATTTCTTGATTTTTTTGATAAAAGTCATAACAGTTACGGTCCCTGATTTTGATAGAAAAAAAATCTGTAATTTCGTCGTTTTGCACATATAAAATACAAACACTTCTAGTTACGTCCCTTGGTTTTTTGTCAACAAAAGCGTGATTTTTGATCGTTGAAGTGTAAAATTTTGTCAAGACTTGTAGTTTAATGGCATTCATAATAATCAATCAAAAACTCGATTTTGAATATTTTGTTAGTTACGTCTTTTTGCATTTTAGCTAACGATATACAGAACACTTTATAATGTTCGGCTCTTTCTTGAAAAAAGTTACTTACGGTATTAAGGGTTGTGTTCGTCTACACAAACACTAAAAAAATAGATATCGTTCCTGGGCGTGTGAGCCTGACGCTAAATAATGTTATTCTTTTTTCAAACACTGATTGTGAGTGATACATCTGAATTATTTATTTAAACTAACTATTATTGATCTGATATATATTCTAATTACAAAAAGTTAAATTAAAAAAAGGGTTGTCGGAAAACAGTTACACAAACAAAGAGATACAACAGGACATTTTAAATTTCAGCTTAAGTAAAATAATAGTACACAAGAAGAAAATCTCGTACTAAATTTGAATTTGTTTGACTTACTTTTTGTACGAGTCGTACTTCAAGATTTAAGTACGAATAAAAACAATCAAGTCTTTAAACAATCCAGAATGGTGTTACTCTCCAAAACCATTACATTCTCAAAGCGTGCACAAGCGCGTGTTTGTGAAACTTTGTTGCAGAAACAACAACAACACCATAAAAGTAGAAACAACAACAACACTTGAAGAAGAAAAACATACATTATTTTCATGTTTAAAAACTAAAATAAGATGCAAAAATTCTCAAAATCTGTTTGTTAATATTATTTAGTTAAATTCTTTAAAGTCTTAAAGTAGAATGATTACGAAAACCACATCAAATATGCTGCTGGTGTCTTATATATGTGTTTTTCTGCAATTACAAGGCGGAAACATCTAAATAGTGAAGATCCAATTTTCCTTCACATGTAATCGCGACTGCATCTCTTTACATATATAAAATGTGCCTTACATGTCGTCATATAAAATTATTATTTAGTTAGCACATTTTATTGATCTATTTGGAATTTTATTGTTTTATGCTTAAATAGTTGTATGTTAAGAAAAAGGTGCTAACAAATTATAGGTATATTCAAATTTTCGGAAAGTACCAAAATGTGCTCTAGGGCTTCCTAAGGAATACAGAATACAAATAAAATTTTATTTCTTTGTTACTGTAGAAGATAAATGGGTGACCAAAAAGTAGCAAATTATGTTTTTGCCCTTTTTCGTCCACATATATGAACAAGTTAAAAAAAAGATTTTTGAATTTTACATCTGCCTCTGTTAAATCATGAGATAAAAGATTACCGAGCTTACCCGTTTTTACTCATTTCTAACATCTACGGATTTGAACTTCCAAAAATCACTTTTTATTGTATCTGCACATCGCACATAGGTCAAAATTCAATATTTGCGCGGCCAAAATTGAATTTTAAAAAGTAAGGTAAACACATAAAATAACACGTTTCTGGGGAAAATACCGTTCTGAGAAACCTAACTGAACCCTACCACCTATCTGGGGTACACCCTGTCCGTCCCTCGTTTTTGTTGCTTAAAGTAATAAGCCAAACCAAAGTTACAACGTTTCTATTTTTTTTCCTGTGCCAGCTCTTGAAGTGAAAATGATGGATTCCGATAACCTAGATATGGTTCTTTATGTTTATTATTTATTACTTAGCCAGAATGCATAATTTAAATAATTTGGTAGTTTCAAGCACATGGTGTTTTTTTAGACGCTTTTTGACGTATTTTTTAACTTTAAAGGTCAATTTGTTGTATTTTTCGATGAGATACGATCATCATTCTTTTTTTATATTAAAGTACAATTCTTTAACCAAAAGAAGGCACAAAAATTGTCTGCAGAAGAGTGCAGCTGACTTTTTTAAACATAGACTTTTTATTTAAATTAATCGTTGCTTTTCGTTATTGAAGGTACTTTGTTGAAGTTTATACATGTTTATACTATGCCAATATAAACGAGGACATAAAAGATTTTAAACAAAGATGTTCTTTATTTAAAGTGGTGTAAAGGACAAATGAGCAAAATGCCACAGAAAGAAAGAGGTTTGTTTTTTAAAATTTTGGGTCTAGGTTGAACGGAACTTTTCAACTTCCTATTTAAATCGTTAAATCGACCGGGCGGCCTTCGAAATCTTCACGAATTAAGTGAACGAAGCAAGTGTCAAAAAACCGAGGAAATACGGTCAACTGTTGGAAATGATGTTATCGTTCACGCTGCACAAACCTCAAGGAAAAAGAGATACGTCGAAAATCCTGAAAGAAATAACAAATTTTCCTAGTCGAGCGCACGAATATAGAAAAGCAGCCGAAGAAAAAGGAAATGAAACTAGTGCTACTTCCTTGACACCACTACAAGCTTAAGCTTTGTTCGTTTAGGCTGATGTAACAAGACGTCAGTGCGAGATCATCCGAAACACAAATAAGGGTTTTATCCTCCATATTAATTATTTTTACAAGCAAGACAAAAATGTTATCTACCAAAGAAATGCCTATGGGTTACAGGTACCTGTGTGGAAAGCAGCTTACAGAGCTTTATTGATAACACCGTTACACGGCTATCAATTTTCTTGAAGGAAGTACTTTTGACTCTTAACGAAGAAGAAAGAAATTCGGAATTTCGGAAGAACCAATGATGGTAACACCAGTAGAGGATTTTCGAAAATTCCCATTTGGCGGCAGATATAGCCGGGATAACCTATGAACTGATTTATAGATTAAAAGTCATATAGGAGACGATTTCAAGTGAACATAAAATTAATTCACAGAAATACGACTGTTATGCCAAAGACACAGCCCTAATGCAAATACCGTCAGATGCGAACAACAACAAACCAGACTCAGATGACGAGCAGCAAGAAGCATTTGTTATATATTTGATGTATAAAATTAGTTAATGTTTATACATATATTTTAATTTAATTGAAACAAATACAGAATTTATTTTAAATAGCACTGTACGTTATTTTTTCCACTCAGTTGTTTCTTTAAGTTAAGGGCCCCATAGACACATACTGCTCATGCTCATGCAATCAGCATGTTCTTGCAAATTTGAAATTTTTATACAATGCAGTATGCAAAATCAAAATAGGTTTGATTTTAAAATGAACTCATACTGCTGACAGTTGTTTAAATGAACAATAAAATAAATAAATTAATTATTTGATATATTTTTCTTTTCAATATAAATTAAGACAAATTTAAAATAGTTTTTGAGAAAAAACGTGTGAAGAAAATAGGATTTTTCTTGAATTTCACAAAATGAAATTTATTTGAAAATGATGATTGATAGGTGTGTAGTAGAATATCAATCACACACGTATACGAAGGGTTCATCGGCAGCAGCTGTCAGCAGTATGTGTCTATGGGCCGCTTTACAGATGACTCACCAAAAGTATTTTGTTATGTTAGATCGATAGTCGTCCAAAAATCACGTATGTATTAGGGTTTCTTACTTGTTAATTTATATAAAAATGTAAAATTTAATTTATAAAGACCTCCTAGGGGTTGCTAATTCTACACACAAGCCAACCTGTTTGTCTGAAAAATCCTAGACATTTTTCCTTTGAACTTTTAAACAAAGTCAATAAAAATCAATTTATTATTAAACGAGGCGGAAACAAATCAAATTTAAAATTTATTACTTTAAAAGACTAGATAATAAAGTGCCAACATTTAAACTTAAAAACACATAAAATTTAATTAAACCTGCAGAAATTCAATTTAATCAATTTTAATTTACTAAAATTTATTTAAAAAAAGGCACTCAATAATGCTATTTAAAGGAAAAACAACCAGAGAATGACAAATAAATTAAAAGTTATTCCTACTAATATTATAAATGTGAAAGTTTTTTTGTTTGGATGTTTTTTTAATGTTTGTTAGTTTGTGGTTCAATCACGCGAAAAGCGCTGGTAGACGGATAGCATATGACCCAGATGCAAATATATGATTCTTTTTAAGAAAGAAAATCGGGGAAAAAGTACCTTTTTGATCAATTTGGTTTGCAGATTTCAAATAAGGAATAAGCTGTTACTCTTCGTGCTTTGGGACTTTTTCTCTTTCCGAAAAATTTCTTATAGAGATAGCAATTGATATTAAACAAGAAAGTCGTCTATATTCTAACGATTAACTAGTATTTGTTGGGTTTGTATAAACATATGGACCATAAAACGGTATGAAATGAAATGTCTGCTATAAAAATAATTTTCCTATTTGAAAACGAAAATCGCATATTGGATTACAAAAATTTTTGAATTTTCTACGATGACTATTTTTGCGGTACTGATAAAAAAAAGTATTTGAATACGAAAATCGTATATGGGCATTTCCGCCAAATGGTCCACCATGACCGAAAATTTAAAAGTTATTAAAATCTGATTATTTTACGATATTGTTATGGAGAAATATTTAGATTTTACTAATTTTATAAGTTTACCCATAAATTTGTTCACTTAGATGAACAATCAGACTGCAAAGTTGTGCAAACGTAATTTCTTATTTGTGAGAATGTTTTATTGTATATTTTCTTTAATATTATCTTCCTTAAAAGAGGTGATATTTGATGAAAATTATTCCAAAAAAAATTTCTTACATGGTCTGTAATCTAAGGAAGAGTTCGAAGAGAAATATGGTATTCGGATTAACAGTAAATTTTTATTTTGTTTTAATCATTATTCAGTTAAATTATTGTGGAAAAAATTTCACGTTCGAATTGTCACGTATCGAACCAGATTTTGGCTTAAACAAAAAATAGTACAGACGATTTTGGAACCAAACCAAAGACATTTTAATGTTACATTGCTATGTAAAATTCTGAAAGTAGTTTGACTAAAAAATTGTGCCAGGTTACGCTGAATTACAACTTTTTTTACATGGCCACAAAAACTACTTCTATTTTTTTCACGTTCGAACCGCTACTTCTTTTGCCATTATCTTTGACCTAGAATCGCGCCCCCCATAAGCTTTAGCATAGATAATAGTGCTTTCTTAGTGCTATAATTTAAGGGTTAAAAGAACGTAAAAATATTTGTTGTTTAAAATGTTGTTGCATTTTTGATGCGTACGACGGTCACGTTCAACACTTTGGAATTACCCATATTGGATTACAAAAATTTTTGAATTTCCTACAATGACTATTTTTGCGGTACTGATAAAAAAAGTTTCTAGATTGAATTATTGAATTTTTAGTCAACAAACAAGTTTATTGAGTCAATAAAAAAAGTTGTTGCCCAAAATAATTTTTTTAAACAAAATGTTTACGTGATTTGTTAAAATAAATTGTTGAAAATGTTGAATAAATCAAATAAAATGTTGTTCGAATCTATAATTATTTATTTAATTTCTAATTTTTATTCTTTGATCAGGGTTGTTAGATGTGACCATTTTTCGTCATTTTGACGATTTTTTTGAGAAAATACAGTAAAATGATAATTGACGATTTTTTTTACTAAAATTCATAGTGTAGAGACGGATATCGTTAAATCAACTTCGCTTTTCATAAGGACCCAGAATATATATACTTTATAGGGTGTAGTATCAATATTGTAGAAATTACAAACGGAATGACAAACTTATATATACCCTTTTACCTTCGGTGAAGGGTATAAAAACCTAACAACCCTGTCTTTGATAAATGCACTCAAATTTATTGTGGGGGAAGAAGCTAGTACCTATTCGCATTTCGCTGGTTACTTTGGAAAAACTAAAGATATTATTCAACTAAAACTGTTAAGCGAATGAGAGTTATGAGCTAAAAATGGACAAAAGTTGTAAAAATACTGTCTTTACATTGATTGAAATCTTTTTTTTTTATTGAATATGAATAATTATTAAATATGTTTTATTGAGTGCTATTTTGCAAAGTGTAATTTTGATGAAATTGTTCATTGCATCAAATCAATAGTGATCTAAAATTTAATTTTTAGCAAACTGTGTTGTTAAAAATTTTCTTGAGATATTTTTTTCTGTGTACCTAAAAATGACAAGGCAACTCGCTAATCATAAAAATGTCAACATGTTAATTTCATTTTTAATTTTTTTTCGATTTAAGACATTAACACTCCTTTGTTTTCGCTATCTCTAAAAATATTGAGACTTTTGGTATCAAAAGAAGTCGCAATTTCCTCTGTTAATACAAAGCTCTTGTGTTTCGCCAACTCACACACGACTGTGTAAATTACCGGTCTCCATTATTATTTTACTTCCTTATATTTTGTGTGATTTAATTTATTTATTTTTTTTGATTTTTTTGTCTTTATTTTATTTTGCAATAAATTCCTCATTATTTACACCGCATAGATTACAATAAAAGCATCAAGACTTCTTAACAATGTCATCATTATCGTCGTCATCAGCAAGTCTTCAGAACTTTAGATACATGCCATGAATTTGTTTGTAAAATGTTCACACAAAACTGCAGATATAACACGTAACTTTGACAAACACACTTACTGCCACAAAAGATAATAATTCTTAATAAAGAGAAAGATGAAATAATGTCGAGGAAGATATTTTTTAAAAATTTCATTCCGCTAACAATTGAACAAAAATGAACCTAAAATTTAAAGCAAATAACTGGGCACAGTAAAGCAAAAAATATTGAAATGATTATGAAAAAAATTTGTTTCCTAAGCTCATGGCAAATAAATTGTGAAAGTGTCCTTTACTTTTTCAAACCCTTAATTATTTGTAGTTAAAAGTTTTTTGTTTATTTAATAATTTTTAAAATAAAAGCTTTTTTTATGCATTAAAATTTATTGATAATTTCTTCAGAAAAACAATTTAATGTTAATTCAATTCAATGAAATGTAGCCTGATTAAAATATTAAAAGTTGGATTAAAAACCATAAACAGTTCAATAAAATAACCACAACACTAATTATGATAAAAAAAAAGTATTTTAGATACCATCTTTTTATAAGATTTTTGAGTGCCTCGGTAGGCTAGCTGGTAGTGAGCTAGTCTAACAGCGCCTGGGTTGCGGGTTCGATTCCCGCCAAAAACTCTGGTTTATTTCCTGAAGACAAGCGTAGAGCTTCGCGGGATTAGCTTAGGAAATTAAAAAAAACAGTTTTTCACCTAAAAGTAGTTTAATTAGTAGTAATATTTATAAAATATAATAATATAATGTTTTTGTTTAAAAAGTTTTTACATAAAAGCATTTTTGCTTTTAAAGGATTTGTCTTAAAGGGTTTACCTTAAATAAAATAGTAAGAAACTTTTTAAATAAAAAAACATTCATATAAACAGATTTTTAAATGTATAAAAGCTTTTTGGTTGATTTTTTTTTTTAACTGAAAAGTTTTTTTATAAGGAGCTTTTCAAAACAAAATGCTTTTTTTTTTTGTAAAAACATCGTTAATACAAAAATTTTTAAAATAAAAAAAGGATAAATAGAAAAGTTTTTTATACAAAATTAATTTAACGCATAAGTTTTTAAGTTAAAAAAAAATTTAATATAAGAAAGGCTTGTGATAATTATATATTATGTTAAAGATTTCTCGTACAAACTTTTGTTCTTATCTTTTGCAAAAGTTTTTTTTTTATTTAATATAAAAATTTTAAGTATTTAAAACTAATTTAACCAAAAATTATTTAACCCAAGCTGAATTAAAAAGTTTTTTAATCTTATTTGAAGTAAACAATTTTATTTTCTATTTTTTTGCAAAATGTTTCTGCTTTTAAATTCTCACACGCAAATAAAAATTAAATAGAAAGACCTTCAGAGGAAAAAATCAGCAAACAACTTTTTCACTGGGAATGTTTCCTTTTTAAAAACACACAACAATATGAGTTCACAAAAACTGTTGTTGTTGTTTTATGTCCCATTCCTAACAACTTCATCGTCCTCAGCATACATTTTTTTATTTCATCTCATTCATAAACTAAACACAGAATGCCCAAACAAAGCCAACAAAACTGAACCAAATAAGCTCAAACTGTAACCAGGGTTGGGCAAAGAAATAAAAGTGTTTGAAATACGTATTTGAAATACAAATACGTATTTGAAACTTTAATCAGGATTAGAAAAATATACAAGTTTTTGCAATACAAATACGTATTTAAATGTATTATGCATTTCATATACACCAAAGTATGCATTTTGCCAACCCTGGCTGTAAGGAAGGAACAAAACATAATCTTGCTCATGTTTTTTATTCCCTTAACATGTTTCTTTCTAAAAGCTTTGCGAGTCAGGGTTAATTTACTCTATAGAAAATTTCTATTTTGAGCCGTTTTTCCTTTCTCTTTGTTTTAAAAAATTGTGTACTGCATTTTGCCGTTATGTTGGGTAATTCTAACGGAACTAATGCTATTGACTGCAATTCTTGGAGAAAAAAAAAAATTCAATATTAAGTTCACTTGAAAAGTTTACAAATGAACATTGAAAATAACTGCAAGCAGTAATAACCAAGTGCTGACCAGGGGTTCGAATTGATTGATTTAGAGGAATTTTGTGAAGTCACTACAAAACAAGGAGAACATTAAATGATTGTGTTTGAAAATAAAAAAAAAAGAAAATGATACTAAGAATTTTCCAAACAAAAGCGTTTAAGCTTTTTTTTTTTTAAATGTATTGCATTGGGACAAGTTTCTACAGAAGTCTCCTAGTCAGAATTTTTTTTCCGAAAACTGTCTTCAACTTGCAAAGCACTTATGTTAAATTCAAAAAAGGCGTACATTTAAGCACTACGCAATTACTCTTCAAAAATTATATAAAAATAACATTTCTATTGCAACGCCATTCCCTTACTACGAAGCAGGCTTGTAAGGGAGAATACTAAGAAATAACTGTAACAAAAACATTCAGTGTGTAAAGCTCATAGCTACACTCACCAGTTTTTATATGAGTTGAATAAAGCTCTTTTTGTTTCAAAAATTTATTGCTTCAAAGTGGGAACTCACCTTATAAAATGCATGCTTTCCGTGAGCTAGATATTAAGCGAAACTCTTACATTTCTCCCTCACAAACCTGCTTCGTTTGAAGCTCAATTTTTTACTGGAAAGTTTCTTTAGAAAAATAGCTTTTTTTATTCCGACAAGCTTTCTATTAATAACCGTTTTTATGCTAGAAAGTTTTCTTTAGAATAACTATCTGATATTGCGACGCATTTTCTATTAAAAAATGTCTCTGATTGAAAAAAGTTTTCTATGGAAAAACCATCTATTATTAAGGACTGTTTTTTAAAAATATTGTCTCTCATTTCTATCTCTCTTAAAAAAATATTCTATACAATTCTATCTTGTTAAGAGAATTTTTTATAAAAAAACGGTCTTTCATTGTGATAAATTTTTTGTTTCTAATTGAAAAACTGTTTCTATTGAAACAGATTTCTATAGAATAACTGCCTCTCGCTTAGAAGTCGAATTTTACTTTTGTTGTTTGCCTTTTTAACTTTATTTATTTTTTTTCGCAACTTCGGTAAAATTTATTATCGAACAGCTCATATTCAGACGATTTTCTCTTTAAACTCTGTCTTTTTATAAATGCGTATCCTTAAAAAAATTACTTTACGACAAATTGTTTTTAAGTGTTGTGGTTATTTTATTGAACTGTTTTATGGTTTTTAATCCAAATTTTTAATATCCAAATCAGGCTAAAGTTCATTGAATTTAATTTTCATTAAATTATTTTTATGAAGAAAGGAATTTAACAACATGAAAAATTAATTTAAACTGTTATTGATACTCTTTCATTCTTGATAATTTTATGAAAATTAAATTTGATGAATTTAAGCCTAATTAAAAATATTAAAAGTTTATTGATAATTTTTCATTCTTGACTCAGCTGGGAATCGAACCCAGGGTTTGACTTACATGTTTCAATTGTAACCACGCAATCTATTCAGAGGGGTTTGCCGTTTTTTATAGAAAAGCTAGCGTCTTTTAAGAGTATCTGCTCGACACCATTCATAGTACTTGTAACTTCAGTGTAGGGTATTTGAAATAATAAATGCTAAACAGAAGGTAAAATCAACCAGATTGAATTAAAAATGTATTTTTATATTTAACAAACGCGTTGCATGCAGACGGATACTTCGCATACAAAATTGCTGTTACCAGTCTTTTTATGTAATTTTATATTAGCATGAGAGTGCAAGTGTTACTAAGTGTTTTGTGTATGTGCATTTGTTATGATAAAATTTATTAGTATAAGTTTTATAGATCGACAGTGTGTGTGAATCTTATAAAAATAAATGTTTATTTATTTCAACAAAACGTTGCATGATACACAAATACACAAGCAAAGAGTTTGAAACACCATCAAACACACACGAAAACACCAAAATGTGCGAAAATCCGTGCAGAATCAAATAAAAGATTTTTGGCACGTTTTTCTCTTTTCAATATTGCATTTGTTCAATAATGAATGTTTGTATGCAGGTATTTGTCTGTAGGTATTGTATGGATGAAATAAATGTTTGACTGGCTGTGCGAGTGTAAGCCGGGCATTGAGTAAGAGTAGGGGGAATAAATGGTTGGTTGAATTTTCAACGGGCCAACTGAGCAGTTTTCTGGCTAGATTCAGTCCCATTTTAAGTACCTGAAAAGCGAAAAAACAAAACTAAACTTTAAATCACTCAAATTTGGCTCTATTTGTTATTTCTATTTAGCCCTTTGAGCCACTTCAAACTTTCTGTTTGGTATGATTTTTTAGTTTAATGGCAATATCTGTCCTAAAATTTAAGTTCAAATGGAAAATTATTGAAAGTACGGTTAAGTTTTAGATCGAGTTGTATAGTTGGTAAAAAAATGCACTTGTTTAAAATCCATTTATTTAATTTTATACTTTTGCTATGAATATATGGAAATATCTGTACTAAAACAGTGAACTTGAGAGAACTTTTAATGTTATGAGTTTATTTGATAATAAAATATCGTTAAAGCTATGCAATTTTTATCAAATATAGTCTAAAAAATTTTCACACTTAAGGTTTTAACAAAAATTTTGGTTTTAACGATAAAACCAATCATTTAAACCTGGATTTCCATACAAAATATTTTTTTTAAAACCATCTTAAAACCTTTTTTGATTTGGTTTTAATTCTACATTTACACCTACGCAAAATCCAGTACTTACGAGACTTCGAGCCAAATCTAGTTGTTTTGACTAGATTTCCCATACAAAACAAAATCTACTTCGTAACTAGATTTCGACGAAATATACTTAAAATCTAGTAGTACTTAATGATGCAACTATGGTTTTCAAAAAAAAAAACAAAACAAAAGTTGTTAAAAAAAATTAAAAAGTTTTTTAAAAATATATTCAACATTTTTTTATTTTTCGAATTTATTCTATGAGCTAAATTTCAGTTATGTATTTTATAATATATAGTAACCTACGAAAGGAAATAATTCCCAGTTTCTATTTGTTAAAATTGTTGAGTTAAATACATTCAATTTATAAAGTATCACTATCCAGTGTGACACAAAGAATGCTGACGAAGGCCGTAGCGGGCCAGAAAATGCATTACATTCTGCTGGTGTCTAATAATTGTAAATTTTTCTGTACATACAATATACTTCATTGCTATCCAAAAGATAGCTAAGGTAAAATGTAACAAGAAGATACAATATAATAGTCTGGTAGTGTATAAAAGTCATTCCTAAAAATTTAATAAGTAGATTTAATGAAATACAACCATGTTTTAGTTGTACTAATTTCAGTGCTACCAAGTTAAAAAAATTAAAACAGCTGATAATGTTTAACATTAGCATTAGCATTTTATATCATAATCGGATCTTTTAGGAATCAGCTTCACATAACCGCATATGAGCTTATTTTTCGAAAATTAATTAAACTCTTGTTGTGAGTAAATGCTACACTATCGATAAATCACCTCAACGAATAATTCGTGGTGCAATTTTCTGATTCTGTTTTGAGCAATTTTATGGAAGTTTCATTATTAGCAGGCATTTTTCGTCTCAGTTTTGGTTTTTTTCAGCCAAAATGCCGCTACGCACAACAGAAACGAACAAACATAAATGAGCTGAACCGAACACAATTAAGTTTGTGATTTAAAAAAAAAAATCCAGAACGGAATTAAATGTTCTCAGTTTTTTGTTGAGTTGGATAAGAACAGTATTATTTTTGTGTTTGAAAGATTTTTTTAATGATTTTCTACACAAACACTATTAGCGTTTGTGTTTTCCACATAATCTGCAGAACCGAACACTAAGGAGCGATATTAAGTATTTATTTTCGTGATATATTCTAGTGCCTCCAATTGTACATAAGAAGTTCCCTGCCGAAAGTTTATAGTTCTTAGTAAAGGGTATCAGAATTCTTACTTGTTGCCTACAATCTTAATTAATATTTTTTTTTTAAATTTTTTTTACCTAGAATATTAAGAAAATGTTAAATTTACTACCAAACGTTTTATTAAATGAATAAGTTTTCACAAAAAAGAACGTGTAAAAAAAATGTATAAATCAAAAACAAACAGAATTTTTCCGTTAAATGGAAACTGCAAAAAATAAAATATCATGGCAATACAAAATTTATTGTAAAACATCAAAAATCATTTAGGTTTCGTATGGTTATGAATTACTGAACTTTTTTGTATATTCCCTTACATGATTTCCGACATTATTACAAGACTTAATGACGACATTAAGTGTATGAAGTACGAAATTAGGAAAGAAAATGTGAAAAAAAGCCGATAATGTATTCTTTATTTCCCTTAAATTGGTGATTTTATAGTGCTAAAGTGTGAGAGTTTGTGTTTATTAGGTCATAAAAATAAAGCATTAAGGATAAATTATATCGATCTTTTTTGCAAAAAAATCCTAGTGAATTAAAATAGCTATAACTTTTAACAACTGTTAAAATAAAAAAATAACTTTGAACTTCTAAATTTCAGTTTAAGAGAATATTATTAGGAAACTTCTATATACAAGAGAAGATTTTTTGTGCAATATATTTTCTATAATTTTAGAAATCCGTAATTTAAAAGTTAAAAAAATAAATGTTCTTTTCATTGAAATTATTAGTAAATTAGTAAACAAGATATTTCGTTACAACATTTTTTCATTAATAGTGATTTCTCATTTGTATTAAAACTTTCTTTAAATTTTTTTTGTGTAAATATTTTTTGCTTTAAAAAATTTTACGTTTGAGGATGTCATGTGTTGTAAACATAAACTTAAAATTAATTAAACATTTACGGTCTAATTCATAAAAATTTTCTTGTTTCAGCTTTAATGCTTACAATAGTTATCAAACACTTTTTATTTTATAAACCATTAATAAAAAGTCAGATTTATAAACGCTTAATAGGAGTGGATTAACAATTAAACGTTTAAAATAATTTTTTTATTTTTATGTTGGCAACAACATGTTATTTTAATTGTAATTTTTGTAATAGTGATGCATACAACTAGGGATGAAACGATACGAGTAAATACAAGTTCGTTCGTTGTATCATAATTTTAAGTGAATTTCTGTTTTGTTTTTAATTTAAAATTAATTTCTGTTTTTTAAAACGTACTATTTTAAATAATTTTAAGTTTTTTTTGTTAATAAAATACATACTATTGAAATAGAAGCGAAATATGTATGTAAATCATTTATTAGGAATATCAAATTTTTACTGCTTAAACTCTGTAGGTTCCAAACGAGATTTTGCAGCTTTATGTTTAATGAATAATTTAACCAGAAAGAAGAAACGTCAATAGAAAAATAAATTTAAAAAATATATTAAAATTTGTGATTAAAATGTGAAATTTGTTTTTAAAAACGCATCTAGAAAGTCAAAAGACTAAAGTGCTGAAGTTATTGCAAGAATTTATTGTTTGTGATTTTTAAACACTTGAATTTTTCAACGGAAATGGCGGTAAGCATTAAAAAAATATGTTTTTATAAATGCACAATTGAACTGCGCACGTTTACGAGTCAAAATTGCTGGGCAAATTTACGAAGTTTGTGTAAATTAATTCTCATACAATTTTTGACAATTCATTTCTGAGGGCGTAAATATGCACATGCGATATCATGAAAACCATTAATGTCTTGGATATATCGATATTATTTTCCCGTCCCCACTGGATACATACATCAAAGCTCTTGATTACATCTCTGTGTTAAATTTTTACCCCTTCATCAGCAGGTACATCGTTTTATAATCGTGCATTAATTTCTTCATCTTCGTCAAGACTACAACTGTTTACCTGACTACTCCATCTATGTATTTAAATAAGTTTTACGAATTTTTTGTATATTATTTTTAGTTGTTCGTTATATCGAGTACCAATTTGGATTTTGATTCGTTGTACACAGTACCTGAGGTAAAATTTGTTCGTAAAATCCCGAATTCGCTAAATCGAGAGTTCGTTTTCTCTAAAATAAATTGTGTGTTTTGTTGCGTAAGTTAAAATATAAATGCGTATAGTTTTATTAATAATAACATTTTATACTTGAAACTTAGCTGAGTGATAGAAGAGAATAAGAATATGTAAGAAAATTAAAAAGCATTTATGTCAACTTAAGCCATTATTATTTATTGCCACAGATATTAAGAGATATGGAGTTCTAGCATTGCCTGATATCCTTAATTTTACAGTTCTCTAATTATTGTTTTGCTTCATTCGTCACTTTTTCTGCTATGAAGCAAATTTTCGATGCAAAAGTAAAAATATTATTGTTTGTAATTTCTGTGCTGCATGTTCCATTCAAAGCATGTAGAAGAAACATTTTTGTTCCGTGCGGCAAACCAGTAACCAACAGACGATAGAGTATGTGGTTTTTACTTTGTGTTTGCTTTAACAAATACTTTACTTATTTGAAAGACATTTTAAAATATAAGTGTAATGAATGGTAAAAAAAGGTTTGCATTGTTTGAAATAAATCTTAATAGCTTTTTATATTTTATGCAAAAAGTTATAACGACTTTAAGTTTCAACAGAAAACATATCTCACGACCCACGTTATTTTTAACAAAAAAATCTATCGAGCAGGTTATATTTAAAACTAGCTGGCCGCCCTAGCTTCGCTCGGTAGCGGATTACTAATGATCGATGGAGACGTTTTCTTATTTTAGGTAAATCGAAAAATGCAGGCGTAAAAGTGGGCGGGGCAAAATGTTCTTTTCGTAAAAGCCTAAGTTGGACCATGACGATCATTGAAAAGAAAAAATCGTCTAAATCGGTGCAGCCGTTCTCAAGTCATGCGCTTAATAGAAAAAGTGGGCGTAAAAGTAGGCGTGGTAAATTTTTCTTTCGATGAAAACTTAAAATGGATTAATACGAACATTTGAAAGAAAACTTAGTCAAATCGATGGAGCCGTTTTCTGATTTTAGGTAAATCAAAAAAAGTGGGCGTAAAAGTAGGCGGGACATACTTTTCTTTCCGCACAAACCTAAGTTGGACCATGGCGATCATTTTAAATCGTCCAAATCGGTCAAGCCGTTCTCGTGTTATGCGATTAGCAACACACAACATTTCATTTTTATTATATATCGTTACTCTAATATAGAAAAGCCCTAACTAACGTTTTTCTTACTTTACAGGAGAAGGAAAAAACTTAAAAAAAATTATAGTCTTGTAGTCGCGATTTTTTCTTTAACGCAATCTTTCATTAATTTGCTTAGAAAATTTAATAAAAAAACTGCGTTAAAAAAATCGCGACTACAAGACTATAATTTTTATAAAGTTTTTTCCTTCTCCTGTTAACGTTAGTTAGGGCTTTTCTATATTAAAGTAACGATATGTAGATTAACTGCATGTTTTCAGAAAACGTAAACAAGTGAGTGAGTGAGAAATTATATTGAAAACAACAATAAAAAACGAAAATTTGTTTTTGTTTTCAATATTATTTCTCACTCACTCACTTGTTTACGTTTTCTAAAAACAGGCAGTAATTCAAACATTAGTTATCGTTTTTTCTAGAAAAAACATTTTCATGCGTATTAAACTTTTTTATTAAAATAAATAAGAAGACAAGCATGTTTAATTTTTCGTGCAATTATTAAAATTTTATTTTAACAAACATTGAAATATCACTTTATTAAACGCTTAAAGTAGGGTAAAGGCTACAATAATTATTTTAAATTTATGAAATGTTTATTAAGCGTTTAATAGGATATTAAACATTTTCAAATAGTCTTATTTCAACTTTTGCTTATTAATGACTTTTAGAGCTGCAATGATGCGTTTATGAATTAGACTGTTAATATTAAAGCAACAATAAAAAGTAAATAGAAATTAAAATACTATTCACGTGTTAACTGTTGAGCGTGTGTAAAAACAATTTTTACAGGAGGCACAAAACGTCAACAACAAAATGGGAATACTCGTACATTCCATACCCAGTAACCAGAAAATTTAAAAGGAACCAGCACTTCTTTAATTTTTTTTTAATGAAGCTTAAGCTTGTGATTGATTCCTTTATTGGTCAGTGTTATTAAAATTTAAGTTAATTCTTTCTTTTAAACAAAACCGGGTAACTGACAACAACAAAATTTATATAGATTTTCAAGTAGTATTGTATAATTACGTTTATTAAGGCCCTTGTCAATGTCTAATTGTGATACGAATAGTCAGAATTAGGCATGCCAATCGGGACTGGTTTTCGCAAATCCCCAAATTCGGGATTTCAAAAAATCAAATCCCTGGATCCCGGTATCGGGATTTTGCGGGATTAGGGATTTATGAAATTAAACGATAAATGCTATTAATGGATATTTATTTTAAAAAACTTCTTTAAAAGAGGTTTACAAACAAAACTTTTATAATTAATTTATTATTTTAAAGTCAAATAACTATAATGTTATATTAATTACTAGAATTTCAAACAATGTCTTGATTGATTCAATTAAAAAATAATTGCCAAAAAATCTATATTTTATTGAACTACCTCAGTTGATTCAAACTAATAAAAAAAATAATTATTATTGTAATTGAATAGAGCAAAGGAGTAATTGATTTATTTGTAAGATTCCATTCTAAAACGGTTGAGTTTATTGAAATTACAAAAAAACCGAAATTCCGCAATAAATAATAAAGTGGGGTTGGTCATACATTTGACCCTTCTACGCGCTGCAGGGGCCAAATTAAAGAATTTTATTAAACCGCCATATTTGTTTGGTACAGCGCGTAGAATGCTCCTAGATGGGTCAAATGTATGTTTTCAATATAGGGTTTGTTTATATATGTTTCCTATTGGATTAAAGGAATCTTCTCACCAAATTTCATTAAAATTGAAAGGGGTGGGGCCCCACTCTTGGTCGATTTGACATGGAATTACCCATTGTCTTAATAACATACATACAAATTGGTTACTCTGAAGGGGGTTTACTAAAAATTTATACATTTTCATTAGAGACAAAAAACTGTTTTCTTTTTATATGTACTCTTATACTATAAAAGGCGATATAATTGTATTTTTTTTTTTTTTTTTGCAAAATGCTAGAGAAATTGATCTAAGATTTTTACAGTGCGTAGATATAACGGTACATCGATTTCTTGCAAAAAGGGAAATTGAAAATTTTTGAGTTGACTTTCTTTAGAGGAACCAGTGCGATATGACAAATTTGATATCATTTGCATTCTTTTGTTACCAAATTTTAACCAAATTCACGCAAATAACACCAAAAATAAAACCAACATTTTATGTCTGTGGTAATTTCCAAAAAACATATAACATTTTCAAACAAATTCTGCAAAAGTCCATGAAAATTTTACAATTTTAATAAAATTTTAATTTTGACTGGCAAATAACATTGAACAATATTTTAGTATGAATAATTTCTTTTCATTCTTTTGTTAAAATGTTTGTTTTATTTTATGGTTATTTTGGTTTTCAAAAGGAAAACGATATAAATCTGTTTATGAGAAACTTATAACAAAAGGGAAAACTCGAAACTTTGTGGGTGTTTGTGATTAGATAGACAACTCCTTTTTATCCTTAAAATGGAATTTTACACACTTACGAACGCAATCATACTATCAAACGTTCCAAATGTCATTTTTGTTTAGCCTGACAGTATTTCATTTGGATAATTTGAAACATTGAAATGTTTCAATTGAGTCTGCTCACAAAAATCTGTAACATATGTCGAAAAATGTATTCTGTTTTTGTTATCGATAATTTTATAGCAGCTCAATTACGAACTCAACCAACTTTTCATTGTTCTGATAACTTTGTGTAGTAATTTTGTAAAATGAAAAACCAAGTTTTAATAGCAAACTATAATGTCGCTTTAAAATTCTGAAAGCGCACTCTTTATTAATTCATGTTTTTAAATTTAATTTTAATTCTTGTATTACCTTAGTTTTCAATACTAAATTTCAAATCTTTACAAAAGTGTTTAATAAGGTTTTGCAATACCTGCCTACAAAACGTGATTTAAAAAGTTATGTATCCAATAAATCATTTACATATACAACCATATATATTATTAAAGTGTTATAAAGTTTAGTTTGTCTTCACAGTTGTAATTAAAGTTATCGATAGATTAACATTTGCCTATTTGATGTATATTTTTTACTGACGTTAGAATTCAAATTTTGTCGGTAACAAATTGCAAAAATATGTTTTTTTTAATGTATGTAATTTAAACAAATTTACATTGAAATTAAAGAATTGACAGTAATTTTTATCAATTGCAGTGGTGTACAATTAAAACAATTTAATAATGCAAAACGGTCTCCTATTAATTCATCCTATGTAAAGCCCTGAAATATTTTTACTCAAGGTGGAGGGTATCAAAAATTCAGCGCAGCCGAGCACAGCACTTTTACTTGTTCTTAACTTAGATGCGTATTGTGAACTTTTGTAATACGATTTATTAAATATCGAAGGTTAGACACGGACAATATGACCTTCTTAAATGATTTATTTCTTAAATTATTCTTTTTACTTACTTTGTTCCCTTTTTCATAATTAAAGGCACAAATTGCCTTTTATTGACAAATTTTACTTGTTCCTAGAAATGACTGCCTTAAGTTAAAAAAAAAGCAAACTGTTCTTGGCAAAAAAAAAAAAAAAAATATATATATCCTTAAAATTCGCTTACACTGATTTTTTTTTTTAGAAATTTATTGTAAAAAATTCTTTTGTAAGAATACAAATAAAAACGAAGCAATTTTAAACTGTTTTTGCTTTTTTGTTGCATTTTGTTTTTGTTACTAAAATATTTCGAATGCAAACACTTTCCGTTTTTAATTTTTTATTCGACTAGTAAGCCTTAAGTTTTTCCTTTTTTCGTTTAAAGTCTTTTCCAATCAGACATATTTAAAAGGAAACCCCCTTACAATAGTATGGAAAAAGAATTTATACCCTTAAAACCTTTTTGGGGCCAACAAAAGATACAAATTGAAAACATTTTCATAAAAGAAAAATAAAAGAAGAAAAAACATGCAAAAGACGCCTTAATAAATTTAGTTGAAAACTAGAAACATGCTACTGCAGGCGGCTTAAATGTAAAATGAAAATTCTCTTAAACTATGACATGACTGCTCATATATTTGTTGGTGTCTTATATACACAACATATTTAAATAAATAATGAGTTTATGTTGGCTTCAAGATATTTACTTTTCGCATCATCATAATAAGGACTATCTATTTAAACATACATTCTATAATATATACTTACACTCATTCACTCAGCACTTCGGTTCTAAACAGATGCATTGTAGACATTTGTAGCAAATTTATATACTTCTAAGGCAAATAACTTAAAGATTATATACACGTACATGTTTAAATTTATATACATGTATAAGTAGCATGTGAATGTGTGTGTATACAAAGTCTGTGTTTATATTAGGAAAGCGAAAACATTTAGATTTTGTATTTTACGAAATTCAAATATTTAATGATGTAGAAAATTTTGCAAATAAGAAAAACAATTGCCAAGCCACCAATAAATATAAAATATATAATTTTCGCAAGCACATCGGAAAATATTCCTATAAAATTTAAGTTCTTTACAAAATCTTCATTACACACATTCTAAATAATTTACAAATGTATGTGTTGTCGGTATATAAAGGGTAATATATTAGTTTACAACAATTAATAATACATATTAATTAACTACATGTTTGCAACAACACAATTAAACTGCTTTGGCCTGTGAATACTTCTGCGTATACCTAATTTTATTTGCGATTTGAATTATAAATTAATTACACTGTGCTAGTAATTGACACTTTTTTTCAAACAAGCTGGCACTTGTCGTTTTAACCTAATTCGGGTACGTTGAATCCAGTGGTGCTATCAGTTTTTTGAGGTTAGCTCTGGTTTTCGGGATATACCGTTATTTCGAAAATGGAGGAGGCGGCACAACATATATTCGCGTAACTCAAAAGCGGTTTCGTTTATTGAAAAAACTAAAAAACCGAAATTCCGAAAGGTAAAGCTTTTTTCTTACACGCATAATTTTTTTTGGAAAAAATAATATTTTAATAAAAATTTCGAAGTTTTTGTTTTTTAAAAATTCATAAAATATTGGAAAATACAGGTAGGCCAATTTTCCAATTTTTTTGCAGGCATATACAAAACGAAGCTGCAAACAAATCAAGCCATAACTATATTAAATTAAAATCTGTTAGCAACTTTTGATTTCGTTCACAAAAGTCGAATTTTATAAAACGCAATATTTGTATTGAAGCCCCCCTAAGAAGTGGAGATAACGGGTGAGTTAAAAGTAAAAATGTTAAGGACAAAAAACTAATTGAGGTCGGTTATACATTTTATCCTACAAGGGGCACCGCCTGGGCATTTATGGGACTTTTTCTTCAATATATTTCTAGTCTGCATTGAACATTTTTATGGGAGCCCCCTTAAGGAATGGAGATAGCGGGTAGGTATGTTAGAAATAAATGATTGAGATGAAAAATAAAGTGGGGTTGGTCATTCATTTGACCCATCTAGGAGCATCCTACGCGCGGCAGGGGCCAAATTTAAGAATTTTGTAAAATTGCCATATTTGTATGGTTGAATTTTTAAACTAAGCCGATAGAGCGCGTAGGATGCCCCCTAGATGCATTTTTTTATACATTTTTAAAAAACAAAAATTTAGAAATTTTGATAAAAAAATCATTTGTTTTTTTCCAAAAAAAATTATGTTTCTTAAAGGAAATTTTATTGCGGAATTTCGGTTTTTTTTTTGTAATTTTAATAAACTAAACCGTTTTTAAGTTACGCGAATATATGTTGTGCAACCTCCTCCATTTTCGAAACGGATTTTTTTGAAAAAATTAGAGGTAGTCGTGGTTTTTTGCTCATATCTCAGCTATTTGGACCGATCTGGCTGAATTTAAATAGCAAAATTATAATAAGAATACCTGACAGATACATACACCAACCAAGCTCCCATCATTTTTGGGGGCTTCGGAAAACCCATTTCAACAGACAGACGGACAACCGGATTTGAACTTCGCTTTTTATAAGGACCCAGAATATATACACTTTTTAGGGTGTAGGATCAATATTGTAGAAATTACAAACGGAATGACAAAGTAATATATACACCATTTTACCTTCGGTGAAGGTTCCCGTATTTCCCCTTTTTGGTACTATTTTCCCCCCATTAGAGTATCAAAAATTTCTTTACAGTAGTGAGAGCCCATAATTTAGTACGAATATGCCAATGAATGGAGAAAAATGTTTTGTAAAAAAGTACCAAAAATAGTTACGATTTTCACCCCTTAAATGTTCGAATTTCGAAAAAGTACGAAATCAATGTTCGTTTTTTTTTGATAAGTTTCGAATGTGGTATAAAGTTTGTTTCCATGTTTATTGGTTCAAAAGATAGATGGGGTGTCAAAAAAGTACCAAAATTCAGGTTTTACCCGTTTCCTCCCTAATAGGCCCGAATTTAAAAAAAGTACCAGACACCTGTCCGCTTATTTTTCTAAAGAACAACGATAAGTATTAAATTTTTTTGTATCTCTTTTAGTTTTGGAGATATAAGGTTACCGAATTCTCCCGTTTTTACCCTTTTTTACCCCCTAAACATTCGAATTTCAAAAAATCCCGTCTTGGTGGATCGATTTGGGGAGTGACCAATCTCTCGTCTAAAATTCAAGTGTTTAGCTTCAGGCGTTTAGGCTGTGCGATGATGAATCAGTCAGTCAGTGAGTCAGTCAGTAACGTAACAATTTTATATATATATCGATAGATATAAAAAGGAGAAGAGAAAAGACAAGATTAAAATACAAAAATTGCAAAACTAGAATTTCATAATCTGGACACATATGAAAAGTTCTGATTGTGACACTTTTAAATCCTTTACTTGGATTTCTCAGTCTTATAGTAAAGCTGCGGTCACACGTATTAAATATTTTACCAAATAAGCATAACAACTACTTTTGTTAATAGTTATTGTGGTTTCAAGTAGTCTTAATTTCACAAAATAAAATTAATTATACTGCTACACAAAGCAAAAAAGCAAAAAACGGTTTTATGTAGGATGTTGTTTTATAATCAAAATAAATATTGGAATTTAAGGAAATTATATTTAAGTTTGCTTATTGGTCCCGTTGTTTCATCAAATATTTGTCAAGTGTGACCGTAGCTTAAGACTTCTATGTTGTATACTAGAACTTTTAAGTCTTATATTAAAAATACTTCTATGTCTTTTCTACAATTTGGAAGCGATGTTTTAGCGTAATAATGTCAACACAGTTTGACATTCTCAGCTGTAAAACCAGTTATCCAGTTATCGATATCAAAAGTTCTCATGCGGCTTAAAAAACACACGATATATTCGCTTGTTGCTTATATCATTTATTTTTAATAAACAAAACAAAACTCTTTACCTTATTATTCATTTATTTTAATAAAATAATTTAATTTATTAAAACATTAATTCCCAATTAATTTAAATCATAGAGAAAATGCTGGCCGCAAATGCTTAAGGTCTTAATTGTATTTAACATATTGTTCGTAATTATAAATTGTACTCATTCAACAATTACCGCTTTGCAATAAATCAATTTATTTTTCATAAAATTTTATTAAATTTAATACTTGTTTTATTTTTATTTAATAGTTTTTGCTCATGTTCTTTTCATTTTAATCTAATAAAAGTTTTTCATAAATTAATAACGAATCACAACACATTTACATGTAAATTTACAACCAGCAACATGATGACGTTGCCGCTGATCATAAACTTCATCGTCATCATCATGATTTTATAATTACTGTGTTGTTTGCATGACTTGAAGCTTAAAAAGTCATTAAATGTTCAATGAAAAGTAAAATTTTTATATACATATTTTTTTATCCATAATAACCTTTTATTAGTTGTAGTGAAATTTAATTTTGCACTATTTTTTTATTTATTATTTTTTGTTGTTGTGTACTTTTACAGAATAATATTGATTTACGTTTAAATGTTGTGTTCACATTTAGGTTAATTTAGTAACACAACATTTATTGATTCGCTAAATAAACATTTACAATTATCATGTTGCATAAATATTTGCAAAAGTGGCTTTAAGTTTTGTTTACTATTCCTTAAATTAAAAAAAAAAAAATACTTTCGCTATGTGAAGTGATTTATTTAGTACACACGTTGGGTTGAAAAATATAAAAAAGAGTCAGCCAGATCATTGTTTAAAAACTTTATGGCCTCTCATATTTAAGTCTTATACCTGATTTTTAAGTCTTATACGTGCAAAAGGACTTGAATTATTGTATCTTATACAAAGAATTTAAGTCTTATACTATAGCTTCGGAAAATATAAACAAATTTACGAAATATACTAGGACGTCCTTAGACATGAAACTTTAATTTTTCTGTATTATAACTTTGAATTTTTATTACGATTATTAAACTGAGATTTGAAAAACGTTTATACTTCTTATTTTTCTATACTAAATATTTTAGAACTAACTGAATGAAGACTGCTGGGTCTTCTTTACTACTTCTTAGTCTAAGACTTATAATTTTCTTAATTAAACAATAAAACTTATAATTATTATACTTGGACTCCTAAGTCTTACGCTAAGGCCCTTATTCTGTAAAACGCAATATATATATATATATATATATATATATATATATATATTAGGGCGGGTCGATTTGTAGGGAGTGAAAAAATTCACCAATTTCCCTATGATTTCCGTATTCTATGGGTTATTCCATGAAAATTTGCCGAAGGAACCATACCTCTATCGTTAAAATCGAGTCCCCTACTATTTGTTGGCAAAAAGTTCAAAAGTTACGGGCATTTTTGTCCAAATTTTAAACCATTTTTCCATTTTTTTCATGATTTTGTCCAAGAATATTACTTTCATGGCCATTTTTTTGGCTCAATCCATTATTTAATTCAATTTACAATTCAAAACGAAGAGTTAAAGCCCAAATTTATCGAATTCGGTTGATTAATTCATGCGATATTGCTAAAACAAAATAACACATAAAACCAACTTTTTGATTTTTTTCCCTTTTTATTTTTTTTCTACAAAAATTCAAATTAAGAGATAATAAAGTATCTATCAACCTATTATCATAAAAAATGTTCAATTTGAGTGTAGTAAAAGACAAAATGTGAAAAATAACATTATTTTTTCTGAAAGTCTTGTTTGCTTTCAAGTCTTGGTGTTTTCGTACGGCTCTCTAATGTCGTCGCCATAGTGCCTTCTACATTCTTTCCTGCAACTCGTTTAGCAGTGGCAGCCAGCAATTGGACATGTCTTTCCGTTCCTTGAATGTGTAAAGGAATTTGTGGATCATCGATCGGTGGCACAATGCTGATCCCATTCTATCATGCACACCAAATCTGTCACACATCATTGCATAGTTTTTAGTATTGTATCTGGGAGTGTATGTTTGTGGTGGTAGAACTAATTCTGAACCTCCTCTCACATCAACCTCCATTTCGTCATAATGTGGTTCGTATGTAGGATCGTTGCTCACTGGGATTGTTGGTATAGTCGTTGGTACCGTGTCTTCACTTCCACTATCGTGTTCCGGTATCGTTTGTATTCTGTCATTATATTGATCGCGCATGAAATCTTTTAAGTTTTCTGGGATAGATCCACATGAGCAGTCGTTTTCTTTCAAGTTGCATTTACATTTTCCAATGTTGAATAATTGGTTTGTTGATTCTACGAATTTTTTGAATTCTGTTGCGCGTTTTACTCGTTGTTTATCTGCATTACTATATGCGTCAAGCAAATTATTCAATTTTCTAATGATGCTACCTTTGAGTATAAGTTCAATATTAAATTGATTCCAAATTTCTAACAATCTGTATGCTACTTGGGGAGTAAATCTTTTATAGAAAAACATTTTGCTTTGGGCTTTTGAACGTTCGGCCAAGAAAAAAAGTACTTCAATATATCTCGTTTAGTTAACAGATTAATATCAGGTAATTCACAGGCCACGCCAAAAGAAAAAACATCATGAGAGACCAAATGTTGCAAACTACTGCGTTGGGTATCTGTTGGATTTTGCGATGAACCAGGCTCTGAATCCATTTTTTAAACCGTCACTCAAAGAATTAAATATGTTTTTCATAGAATAATAATATAACTATTAACTATAATAGTAAGCAATGTTTTTACACTTACCTTTAAATCTTTTCTAAATTTCAAAATAGTTTGATTATTTGTTAGTTATTTCAAGTAACACTTAACTAAAATGACGCTCAAATAAAACTGGCATACACTGGAATATTATAAACAAACAAAAATAACAAACAAAAATAAAGAAGTCTATAAAGAAACTAAAAACAAAAAGAAATAAACAAACATAACACAGGGTGTGCACCCTGTGAAAAAATATGCCAATAATGTAAAGCGGAAATCAGTCCAGTCGTAACGTAAGGTTCGTAAGCTTCGTAAGTCAAAAAAATTGAGCCAAAAAAATGGCCATGAAAGTAATATTCTTGGACAAAATAATGAAAAAAATGGAAAAATGCTCCAAAATTTGGACAAAAATGCCCGTTACTTTTGAACCGTTGGACCAATGTTGAAGATTTTTTTTGCAAATTGATCGAAATGAGTTATGGATGTGAACGTGAAGGTAATATTTCATACGAACGTCAATTTGGGAAAAAATCTACCAACAAAAAGGGACTCGATTTTAACGATAGAGGTATGGTTCCATTGGCAAATTTTCATTAAATAGCCCATTGAATACGGAAATCATAGGGAAATTGTCGAAAAATAAATCGACCCGCCCTAATATATATATATATATATGTCCTTTATTTATTTTTAAATATTTAAAAAAAGAAATACATATGTATATGTAATATAAAAAAATAAAAGTTCATGGTGAACATAGGGCGTTTACAATTTCCTTCCATTTTCAACGATCCCTGGCAAGATACTTAATTTGATTCCATGATTTATTAATTGTATTGCATTCTGGTTTGACAGCTCGTATCCACGTTGTGCGTGGTCTTCCAGGTCTACGATGGCCATGAGGATTCCATTGAAGTGCAGATCGGGTGATATCATCTTCAGGTCTTCTGAAAATGTGGCCAATCCATGTCCATTTGCGTTTCATTATTTCGTTTTCTATTGGTATATTGTTTGTAACTTTCAAGAGGTCTTCCATTGGTATGGTGTTTCCAGAAGATACAAAGGATCCGGCGCAAGCTACGGTTTATAAACCCTTGAAGTTTTTTCAAATTGAACTGTGTGATTCCCCATGTAGTAGAGCCGTACAACAAAACAGACTTTACACTGCAGTCAAAGAGCCGAAGTTTTGTTTTCCTACTGATGGTGTTAATTTTCCATACCTTGTGTAGTGATTGGAAGGCAACTCTTGCTTTGTTAATACGTGGCTGTATATCATCAGTAGTGCCGCCATCTTTTGTTATTTCTATTTCTATATTTGCCAGTTTTTGTGGTTTTGTTGAAGTTGTGCCTATACGCATAAGCTTTGTCTTTTTTAAATTGATTTTCAAACCAATCTTCCTCGCACTTTCTGAAAGTTTATTTAATTTGGCTTCTATATCATCGAAGTGGTGTGCCATTAGGCAAATGTCGTCGGCATAATCTACGTCATTTAGTTTTTCGGCCAAGTTCCACTGTATGCCATTTGGGGCTTCGATATTGGTTTGCTCAAGTACGCTGTCAATAAGCAGAAGAAATAGTGTAGGTGATAGAATACAACCTTGTTAAACTCCAGCAGAGGAAGAAAATGGTAGGCTGGTATTACCATTAAAACGTACTCGACTGGTGGACTCGTTATATAGTTCTCGGATGAGCATAACAATTTTATTGGGAATACCTTTAGATAAAAGGGTATCCCACAAATGAATCCTTGAGACTGTGGCAAATGCCCTTTCAAAGTCAACGAAAAGAAGGTAAAGGGGTATGTTGTATTGTTTGGACTGTTCAATACGAAGATAATTTATGTTGTCAGCACAGGATCTACCAGTTCGGAATCCAGCTTGTTCATTGCGAAGTATAGATTCTACTGATGGTTGAATGCGTTCCAGTAGAATCGCAATACAGCGCCAAAAATTACACTGAAAGCAAAAACAAAGTCAACAATATTTTGTAATTTTGTTGTTGCTTTCTACAGAAATGTATATTGAATTTTTGAATTGCAAACGCTGCATATCTTGTGGGCAGCAGTAGCTTTTAATTATTTCTGTTTTATTTTACTTTATTTTTGTTTAAATTGTTCTTTAGGAAATTTTGCCTGCATGTACAAAGTACTTGTTATTTTGTAATTTTTACTAAATAAAATATTTTAAAAACATAAACAACAAAGAAAGGTTAAAAAAACTTCATCTATTTAATATTTTAAAAGCAATAAATCGAAATAAAATCTTTTAAAATCTTTTATAAACATAAAACACGTACGTGTTGAGGATTTAGGAGATTCAATTTTATATAACAAATAAAATATTTTAAACTTAGAGGAACGTATCATAAAAGGCAAAGACACAAAAAAAAAATAAAAAATTATTTCTCAAAATAAATATTTAATAATATTTTGAGATAATATGATTTTTGGATTATTTTTAATAGTACAAATAAGAAAATCCCTGCAATGGAAATATTAATTAAATAAAATGCTTTCCAAGCAATAGTTTTTTATATATATTATCATGTTTTTTCTTGTTTTGTCAGTTTGTTAAAATATAATATTAATAGCAATAACAATTTTTAATCAAATTTATGTGTAAAGACCTTCCAAAATATTCAGCACACATTCGCCACTCCTTTCTTTAAGGGAGAAAGAAAGTTGTTCAGTTTTTTTTAAGTGATTTTCCTTTCTCTCTTCTTTAGAAATGGAACAAAGTGATTATTATAGGAACTGTGGAAGGGCTTTCTCCCTATGACAACCTATTTAAAAAACAAATAAGTAAGAAATGCGGCGAGTATGGCAAGTGTCTGCTTAATAAGGCCTTTTAATGGTCCTCTTTACTCATTCTTGTAACCGCTGGGTAATTAAATGTAAATTTACTCTACTTTAGTATACGGATTTTTGTCGAACTCTGTGGATGATGAGACATTTTTACATCAGCATTATAACTGTGGCGCCTTTGGCAGAGGCCACGCCATGAGCGGCTGAGCAATAAGCGATGAGCGGCAAAAAATTAAAACATATGAAATACAACTGAAGTGGCCACGCAATGAGCGGCTAAGCGGCATCGCTCAGAATCAAAACTTGTTCTAATTTTTAGCTATTTTCTAAACGGCAAAGAATAAGCATGGCAAAAGTGAATGTGGAGCTTATTATTTCAGCTGTCTTGCCATAATTTTAAACAAATTTTAAATATAAAAATATAACCGATTTTTTTTGCGGATTTCACAGACATACGACAGTATTGCCAAAATATGTCTGGAAATTTGCGTAGATTTGTATATAATTGGTTAAATTCACCGTAATGTCGCCTTGCTTGATTTATAGGATAAACACTTAATCCTCTTTTTTTTCTTAATCGCATTATATTCTTATAAATAAATATGAATACGATTTTCGCGTAATAACATTTAACAAACCTCTCTTGACAAAGGCATTTCAACAACTAACTGCTCAGAAGATATGCTCAGTAATAAGCCACTTGCCGCTCAAACTTGACGCTTTGCCGCTCAGCTTTGCCGCATTGCGTGGCCTTGGCCTTAAGGAACTACTAGACAGACGCTTCTTAAGGAACCCACTTTGGAACCAAATGTAATGTATGCTCTCCTAATGAGCAGAATGGTTGGCTTCGTTTTTAGGCAGTGCTCGCAGCCTTCTAAATTTGGGAATATTGTAAGACAAAAAACTTTACTCAACATATAACGATGACTGTTAATAAATCCCGCAGTGTTCTGGCTTTTATTAATGGGCAAGGGAATTCAACGATCCCTTAACCACAAAAAGTCTTTTTACTTCGCTCGTCAGACCAATTTTGGAATACGGGTGCATTACTTGGGACCCGATCTATAATATTCATAATAATCGTATCGAATCAGTTCAAAAACAATTTCTTATTTTCTGCTTAAGAAGTAATTATAGAGGATGCCTGGTACTACCTTCATACTCAAGAAGACTAGTTGAAATAAATTTACCAACGTTAAAAAGCCGGCGTATGATGCTAAATATATCTTTTCAATCTTATAAACGGTAGTACACATTCCGAATTTTTATTGAGTAACGAAACTTTTAATATTCCTCAACGTTTACTTCGTTTTTTCAACCCTCTATATGCCAGGACATGCCGAACGAACTTTGCTTTGTCAGATCCAATAAGAAAACTATGCAGCTGTTTCAATGAAATGTATAACTTTATCGAATATTCTCTGAACATTAATATCATAAAAAGCAGTATCATATTATATTTAAATCAAAAATAAAATAAATTATTATGTTATTACACTAAGGAATTTGTCCATAGACTTAAATTAAAAAAAAAAAAAATATCTTTCGAAATTAATACTTAAAAAGTTTACACTTTATAAAAAAATTGTTACGTTTTTGTAACCTTTTCCATGTTTAGACTTTGCTTCAAATATTTAATCGATAATCACAAAAATTTTTTTGCTACATTAATTTGCTTTTTAATGCAAGCCCTATTTAAAAACACATCACATCACTTAAAAAATATTTTCATACAAATTTAAAAAAATTCCTAACAGCCAGGCCCACGATGTCACAAGTTAACGTTCGCATAGAATATTACATTTAAAACAAAAACAAATTTTAGAAGTTGTTTTTGTTTTAAATGTTATTTTCTATGCGAACGTTAACGTGTGAGATCGTGGGCCTGGCTATAAAATTTTATATGAAAAATTTCTTAACGCAATGTAAAGGGCTTCTCAAAATTAACTCCTTCTCTTAATCGTTTTTTTATTAATTTCTTAATTCTATTACACTTGCTTTTAATACAGATGCATACTTTTATTATAAAGTCCATTAACTATTAACATTTCCTTCGACTTTTTCCAACTAAAAAAAATTATGTGCGGTCTTTCGAAAGGCATGAGGAAAAACTGAAAAAAGAGAAAGCACTTGTATTCATTGAAGAAAATATTTTACTTTTCAATTCTTTAAAATAAACTTTTAATCTTAAGCCATCTACGAGTATTTTGCATACTCAATGAATATGCTTTTATTTACAAAATGTTAATTCAATTTTAACGGAGAGAGGTTTGTCGATTGTTTTGATACATACAAATTTTGTATGTATATCTATGTAAAAGTTGGTTGGTTTCAAAACTGTCCAGAGAACAAGTATCTTTATTTTATTTATTTTGAAGTATTTTTTACAGTTTTTTTTTTAATTTATTTTTTTTGCAGTTTGGCTTATAAATATTCATAACAAAATTGAACTCCTGTACTTGATGTAAACAGAAAACTAATGTTATAATGGTTAAGTTCTTTTCAGTTTTTGTTGTTGTTGTTGTTCTTGGAATTTAAGCTTAAAACGGGCTTTGTTTAAAAATTTAAACTTTTATATTTTTAATTGTAGATACATTTGTTTACGTATGAGTAATATTTATTATATTTATACTTATACGCTAAAGCAATACCAACTCTATATAATCTACAAAGTATATGGGGGCGTATGATTAATATTACAAAGCTCAGAGTCTAAACCAGCGGTCACCACAAAGAGAGACAGTTAAAAATGTGTATGCAGTGGTGAGTTCATATTGTGTGCATTGAAAAACACCAATTCTAGAAAAGAGAGCAAAATAAATTTACTCTTTTGAGACATTAACTATGTGTTTTGTTTTGTTTTTTGTCGTTTCGTTAACGTTCGTGTTGTGTGTGTGAAATTCACGAAAAGTGCTCGGCCCCTGGGGGCATAGCGTGATGATCGTTGGTCTAAACACAATGGCCCATAACTATAGTCATAAACAAAGCATACTTTAAGAGTTCTAAAGTAAACTTTTATTAAAAATATGCTTTTGATCTGCTATAGACAAGCAAAAGCATACTTTACACGTTAAAACCGATGTTAATTTTAATATAGTCCCTAATTGTGTAAAACTCAACGCCAAAAATTACATTGAAAGCAAAAACGAAGCCAAAATTTTTTGTAATTTTGTTGTTGCTTTTTACATAAATTCATATTGCGTGTTAAACCGTTTCAACTCCGCAAGATATGCAGTGTTTTTTTTATATTTTAATTTTCAATGTCAGCTGCTTAGAGTTGCCCCTTGCTTATAAACATACTTTAATTTCGACTATAGAAGCAAAATAATTAAAAGAATGTTTTTAAAAAGAACCGACTTTAGCGTTTGACTATGATTATGGGCCAATGTAACGATAATTTATTGCGGTGCGGTTTTTCATACGATTTTGAAGTAAAAAACCGCAGTGCGGAACGGCATAAAATTAAAATTTATTTTATTAACAATATTGATTTTAAGTTGAACTGTTAATTTTTAATTTTTTGATATTCTTTAATTAGGCTTGAGTTCATCAAATTTAATTTTCATTAAATTATTTTCACTGAGGAAGGAATTTTACAACTTGGAATTTTTATTAAAATTTATTGATAATTTTTCCTTGGCTGAGCTGGGATTTGAACCCGGGTTGATTTTTACACGTTTCAAGAATCACCACATTCAATCTTCAGAAAATCTTTGAGTTCTAACCACTGCACCACTGCGGTGTCTAGCTCAGCCAAGGAAAAATTATCAATAAATTTTAATAAAAATTCCAAGTTGTAAAGTTCCTTCCTCAGTGAAAATAATTTAATGAAAATTAGATTTGATGAACTCAAGCCTAACTAAAGAATATCAAAAAAATTAATCTATTTTCTTTCTCTCTCAACAAGGCGAATTTAATTCGCCTTGTCTCTCAATTTTTGATACTCGTTCTCTTTCTGATGTTGCCATAGTTTTTGAATAATTGGCTATGTTCACAACATTATTGAAAACAAACAACATGATAAAAATGTATGCACAAATAAATTTATAAAAATTAATAAATTAACAGGGTAAATTATTGACCTATCATCACCAAATTTTATAGTGTCAGTTCTAGTCCTAAAAAAACTGTGAAGTGCCAAATTTTGGTATGATAGCATTAATAATTACGGTTTTAGGCGTACTTAACTGTTTTCCGGGAGTAGGGTTTATAAGTGTTTGGTTTGACAGACTGAAACTTTTAAAAAATCCCGTAGTTAACGAAGATGGGACGTTGTGTTTGTGTTTTTGTTTTCCATATTTTTTTTTATATAATACATGCGTACATAAATATGTTCATACATAAATAATAAATATTTATTTATTTTTAAGCCAAACAAATCTTTTTAATTTTTTGAAATTAAATTAAACTTTAAATAACATTATCGCTTTCATATACATAGAATGAACACAATGTCCCGTCTTCGTTAACTTCGGGACTTATTAAAAGTTTCAGTCTGTCAAACAAAACACTTCCGAACGTGTCGAATGCCGATGTTCTTTGTTGTGTACAACTTTTCGTTTTTTGCTTTTGCCTGGACTACGACTGTTTTCATTTAATGAATCAGAAGTAAAAGCAACGTTTTTTTTTTGTCCTATGAAAAATCAAATAGTGGCAGAAAAAGCAATTTTTTTATTTTGACTGTAGTTTTTTAAACCCTGGGTATGCTTATGTCGTTTTGGTAATACAGTTTTGGTATGGTTATGTCAGGTCTAATTGGATCTTAAGTGGCCAGCAGCGAAATTAGGCAACGCCGCTCATGTTAAAATATAAAACAAACAAATTTTGTATACTTAAACATGAGCGGTGTTGCGTGATTTCGCTGCTAGCAACTCAACTTCAGTTGTGTTGCCATCCGAAATCGACTCATAAATTTCCTTGAAATCACATGCAAATAGTTTCTTTTTTTGCGATAAATGTATGTATGTAAAATTTGCGATTTTATTTATTAGGCAAATACTTGGCGATTTTACTAATTAAGACTTATAACACTGTGTTAGTTGCAAAATTAGACAAGTCGGGCACATGGCTTTTAAGCATAATTAGGGTACGCTTAATCCAATGGTGCCCACCATTTGTTTAGGTTAGCTCTTGTTTTTGAGATATACCGTTATTTCAAAAATGGGGGAGGTTGCACACCATATATTCGCGTAACTAAAAAACCGTTTAGTTTATTGAAATTACTAAAAAAAATTGAAATATAATTTTTAAAAAAAATACCTTAAGGGGGCTCCCATACAAAATGTTCAATGCAGACTGGAGTTATGTTGAAGAAAAAGTCCCATAAATGCACAGGAGTTGCCCCTAGTGGGATAAAATGTATTACCGACCTCATTTAGTTTTTTATCTTTGACATTTTCTCGAGACATACTTTCCCCATATCACCACTTCTTAGGGAGGCTCCCATACAAATATTGCGTTTTATGTAAAAGTTGTAAACGTCTGCAAAAAATTAGAAGCCTAGCTGCATTTTCCAATTTTTTATGATTTTTTAAAAACAAAAATTTCGAAATTTTGATAAGAAAATTATTTTTTTTCCAAAAAAAAAAAAAATATGTTTCTAAAAAGACTGCTCATATTAAAAAAAGTTTTAATTTTCTTAAAGGAAATTTTATTGCGGAATTTTTAGTAATTTCAATAAACTGAGCCGTTTTTGAGTAACGCGAATATATGTTGTGCAACCTCTTCCATTTTTGAAATGACTGTATATCGCGAAAACAAGAGCTAACCTAAAAAAAGTGCAAATTTCGAGCACAGTGTAATAGTAAAGGGTGATTTTTTAAGAGCTATAGGAAAGTTTAAAAAAAAACACATAAAATTCAGAAAAATGCATAAAATCTTTATTTGAATCGATAGTACGGTCCATACAATTTAATGTTTGAAGATTATTTCATGCAAATGTTGACCGTGACTGCGCCTCAAATGGTCCATCATCCGCTTAGTCCAATTTTGGCATACTTTTTCCAACATTTCGGCGGGTATCTCATGAATAAATGCTTCAATGTTGTCTACCAATGCGTCAATTGAAGCGGGCATGTGTGTATAGACATGAGCTTTAACATAGCCCCACAACAAATAGTCTAAAGGCCAATTGACCGGTCTCAAACGTGAAATAAAATGTTCACCGAACTCGCCTCTCAATAAGTCCATTGTTAAGCGTGCTGTGTGACATGTTGCACCGTCTTGTTGAAACCGCATGCCATGCAAGTTAAGCTCTTGCATTTTGGTTGGATATCATCTCACGGTAAGCTAACCATTCACAGTTACGTTACGATTCGCATCATCTTTGAAGAAGTACGGTCCAATGATGCCACCAGCCCATAAGCCGCACCAAACTGTGACTTTTTCTGGATGCATTGGTAGCACTTGCAATGCTTTTGGCTGATCTTCACTCTAAAATCGACAATTCTGCTTATTAACGTACCCATTGAGCCAAAAATGAGCTTCGTCGCTGAACACAATTTTTCGATAAATTTTTTGATAATTTTTTAATAATTTTTGATAATAAAATTCAATAATTTGCAAGCGTTGTTCGTTTGTAAGACGATTCATGGTTAAATTATAGACCAAACTGAAGATGTTTGACAGTGAAACAAAACACGAAACGTGCGTCAGCTGTTTAAACCAGTGTTGCCAAAAAGATAATAGCTAAAAAATCACCCGATAATATCGCCTAATGTTTACCTAATAAATAAAATCACAAATTTTACATACAACTTACACTAACAACACAAAAACTGCTGCTTTAAGTCAAATAAACGTTGATAAAAAATTAATAGAAAAATCACCCAGACAATAAAACACAAATGTTACGGAAAAACGCCAACCTAATACCAAAACTTCATATTTAAGCTTTTAAAAAACTAAAAACTTCAATAAAATCGCCAAAATGTATTAGATGAGTATACAGCCATATTCTGTACATCAAATTTGAACAAAAGTATAATCGAACAAATTTTCAAATCGATTTATCGCCAGTTTTGTTCAATTTAAATTTTAGGATTAACTAATTGTAAAGAAAATATATTTAAATATATTTATTTATATATTTTGTTAGAACTACCACCATTTTTTGTCTGATTAATATTTTTACTTAACCAATATTATTGTAAATATGATACTTAAGTTAAGCAATAGCTATTATTTTAGTTTCCTATAATGCATGAACCATAAATCACTTTTTTTTTAGATTTCCATTGACTTTGAAGGGATGTACCCCGGAAAAGAGCACACATTTTTTTTTTCAAATTGGACAAAACTAAACTCTGTGCTGGCATCTTTAATGGATAATAATTTAAAAGACGCTTAATATAAGATATTGTGGATGGAAGCAAAAGAAAAATGGGTTTCATTGGATCAAAGCAAGTAAAACATACAAACCTTTAATAGTATTAACATAATAACCATAAAAGTGTGAATTTCTTTATTTACTTCAATTTTTAGATTCTAAAGATGCAGTTTTTATTTGCGTAATGCATGGAATTTTAAAGACTGAACGAATGTCCAAAGAAAGGGGGAGAGCTACCATTGCAGAATCGCAATTATCTTCTATAAAATTTGTTGAAACTGATATAAAATTGATTTGTACGCTGGCACCTCTCCATTTATTCTTTTAAAAAATGTTGTATGTATTTAATATTAAAGAAATATTTGTTGTGACTGACCAAATAATTTATAAAGTTGCACTCACAATATTATTACAGTAAAGGACTGGAGTTTATTTAAGAAGTATTCCGTTCAGTCATTTTTAAATAAATAAACATTTAAAATTCCAAGCAAATTTATTTTTAACTGACTCTAACAGTTATTCAAAAAACTAAGTGCATATTAATAATGATTTTCAGTTGCAGTTAATATTGTCTGTTGATTAAGTTAAATTCTTCGTTATGTAAAATAAAATAAAAATGTAATTTAAAGTAACGAAAAGTTCATTTAATTTTTACTGTCAAAAATTCAACCGCGAATAGCGAATAACTATCAAAAAATTAACTGATTATTCTGTAAAAACAAATGAGCTTTCAGTTATTTTATATAATTTAACTACCAAAAATAAATGTTTACTTATCTATAAAAAACGATTTGCTCGTTTTGTGTTAAATAATTCCCAGTGTCTATTTATTTGTTAAAATAATTTAGTTAAATACATCAAATTTTTAAAGTAAAATAATTACGAAGCCATATCGGTCATGCTATGCTGCTGGTGTCTTATAATTGAGAGTAGGATGGGCAAAAAATATCGATATATCAAAATATCGATATTTAAATAAAAAATAATCGATATATATCGCCGATATTTAAAATGTCAATACATCGATATATCGATATTAAAATACGACTATCGAATTCGATATTTTTTTAAAGTCAATCTTCATTAAAAACTCAAAATTTTAGCCGTTTTTCAAACAATATGTTTTTTTATGAATTGGCATCACTGCATACATCATATGTATGTTTTTAAAACTAATATGAAGATCTTAAATGATTGACATTTATAAGAAGCAGATTGACAGGAGAGCACATAAAACAGAGTGTGCTCCTGATGTCCATATCTGATGATTACTGGTTTGACTAAAACAATCAAAAACATTTCTAGTTAAAGTTGGTACTTTTGGGATACAATTCAAATTGTTTGGTAAGTTGGTACTTCCATGACTTATTTAATTCTATTCAAAATTTTCGTATTATACTTTTTTTAGATTTCATATGGTTTTTTTTTTGATTATTCCCTTTTGTTTTTGTTATAATTGAATTTTTTGTTTTTATTAATTTTTTGAAATAAAAAGTAACAATGTAATAACATTTATTATGTTTGTTCATAAATATATATGTATGTACAAAGGTATACAAAATTTTTTAATTTTGTAATAGTTTCAGCAAAAAACGTTCGATATATCGATATTTTTTAAATAATAACTATCGATACTCTTAAAAAACATCGATTCGATATGTATCGACATAATTTTTCAATTTGCCCATCCCTGTTGAGAGTTCTTCTGTAAACAACGTAGTCAGTACAGGGTTACCGTTGAGAATTTTGAAAAAGTCGCACAAAAAGTCGTTTTTAAAACAAAAGGTCGCACAAAAAAGTCGTTTTTTCAAATTTAAGTCTCACACTTTTTTTTAACATATTTATTTCGGTTTTATTTCTTTAATAACTCTCTTAAGGGCTCTAGAGACTTTCAAATAAACCCGTCAATCAGTGCATATGTGTTAGTGTCGTTTATTTGAGGCTTTTTTGGAGACGTACAAATAAACCCGTCAATCAACATTTGTAATTTTGATTTCATAGGGTTCGTTTCAAATAATATTTATATTTATATTTATTTATATATTTTTTTCTTCCGTACATGACAACATACGCAAAGCAAATAAAATTTTTTTGGCAATCACAACTGGAGACTATCAAATAATCAGCCATCAAATAAAAAAATTAAAACTTTTTGATTTTCATCAAGCATTGCCGACAACGCGTATGTGTACCCGAAAAAGAACGACTGCACGCACACAACTATGTGATTGATGTATTTATTTGATAGTCTCCCGGGCTTTTAAAACCGAAAAAAAGTTGTATGACGATAACTTGTTCTTATCGCTTATAGACATGCAGTAATACCCGGGTGGGCATTGGTTAAGGATGTACATACAAATCTTTGGTAAGGCGATAGTTAACCAAAAAAACACAAAACAAAAAAGAAATAAAAATTTAAACGATATAAATAGCTGAGAAATAATACGTTAAAAATGTTTTTAAATACACCTTTGTGTATTAATTTTACATTTGATTGATTTTAAATAATATGTTTGTATATACTTTATTATATGTATAGACTAAACGTTTTATGTTTTTTAACTTTTTTTGTTTTTTTCGCACAAGTTCATTACTTCCAACCAACCTATTTCAGTAATTAGAAAATTTAGAGTTGATAGCATGGACTCACAGGTTTCTACTTTTAACCAGTTGGTTAAGTTATTTTTCATTAATTTTGAAAAAAAAAATTTTCAGCACACGCACTGTTTTAAGCTTCCTACTGTATGCCAAAAATGGTAAGAATTTGTAATTTTTTTAAAATTGTAATTGTATGATTTATCAATGGATTTACTTTTTAACAACTTAAATTCGTTAATAAAAGCCTGTCATTTACAACATTTTTAAATAAAATAGGGTTGCCATCCGTCCTCTTTTCCCCGGACACCGTCCTCTTTTTTTGGGTATCCAGGGAAGTCCTACTTCTTTTTCATCAAATGTCCGGGGTTGTCCGGCTTTTTACACCTTCATTGTAAATTTGGTCCTGGATTTAAATCACAGTTAACAAAATTCATTAAAAAAAAGATTTAGGTTTTTTTAAGATAGCTATGATTTAGTTTTTGGGGACGTAACGTGACAAAAAGAGTACTTTTCTTTGAATGTGCCCAAAATGGAGCTCCCAAAAAAATGGAACAAATAAGCAAAAGCAACCTTATCAATGTCGTTACTTTTGTTCAAATAAATACTTATTGCTCAAATGATTATATTAAAATTTTATTTTAAGATTATTTTTGGAAAGAAAAAAAAACCATATCTTAAAAAAAGCACATCCCTCAAAATTTTAGGATTTTTAAAAAACAGTTTGAAGTATTATATAAAAAAAAAATCAGAAAAAATAGGTTTTTGACTTAGTCCATTTTTAAAATTTGATATTTTGCATATAAATTTTTTTCAATATTTTTATTGTAGCCTCAAGTATTCTCTTTAAACTGACAAAAATCATCTTCGTATGTAAAGTAGTTTTCGAGATATTAAAAGAATAAACTTAACACATTCGGCTTATTCGCCGATATTATGACAACTTGAATATGACATAACTTTTGAAAAAAAAATTAAAAAATTGTTTTTCGTTGATATGTGTTCTTTATGTCATCAAATAAACCCTCTCGCCAAATTGCATTCAAATCGAAAGGGGTCGAGTCCCACTCTTGGTCGACTTGACGTGGAATTACCCAAATGAAGTTTTTATGTGCCGTCGTTAATTTTATTAATATTAGGTTGTTTAGAAAGTGTCCTCTTTTTTCGAACAAATGTCCTACATTTTTTATGCTGGAGTCCTCTTTTTCTCAAAATAGAAATGGCAAGCCTAGGCATATACAATACAGTTCACTAGTTAAAATGGTCTGGATACAAAATAATCACCTGATCAATCAAATGAGGTTACATATCCCGGGGAATGTTTAAAACAAAATTGATATTTTTATAAACTGTAAAAAAAGTATTTCACTTACAAAAAAGGGGCAAAAAGTTTCAAAATTAGACGATTTTAAAAAAAGTGTCAGAGCGTCAAAAAGGTTGCAAATTGCAACTAAATTCGCACAACGGTAACGCTGAGTCAGTACAACAAAAGTAAAACAAACGTGTGTAACGGGGTAAGTTAATAATAATATTCTCTCTCTCTCATTAGAAAAACAAGCGGACAGCTGTCTGTCTAGTATTTTTTAGAAATTCGGATCTTTTGTGGAGTAAACGAAAATTACTGAATATTCCTTTGTTTTTACGGAATATTCAGTTAATTTTTCGATTCATTTGTTTTTACGGAACATAGAGTTGAATTTTTGACAGTAAAAATTAAATGAACTTTTCGTTAAAAATAAATGAAAAATAAGTAGACCGCTTTTTAATGCCCAATTTTTAGGATTGATATTAAAACACATTTATTTTTAAAATCGTTTTAAATACCAAATTCTTTTCTTCACTAAACACTTAAATGTAACTTAATTCAACGATGTGTTACGTTTAAATTCATTTTAAGTTTCCATTGGAAAAACTTAGCAAGGTGGTCTCAATATTAAACCAATACAACAACAACAGGCAAAGCAATAGCAGACAACTGTTTTTTTGAGGCCACCTTGTAAATAAATACAATTTGTTATGATATTTTTTTTGTATTTAGTAGTGCTACCATACTTTTATCTTAATTAAATAAGACATTTTAAACAAAACTCAAAAAATCAATCTGTATTTAAATACGATTTAAGTTTATATGAAAATTAACTTAATATAGATTTAAATATTATCCTGAAAATTGGGCATAACTCAATTTTCTTTTATTTTATATTACAAATTTAATTAATTTTACGTACAGAATATTGTGAGTGTGGTACTGTAGCTGGAGCATTGGCACAATTTTTTAAAATACATCAAATATTCAACTTGAACTACAGCAGCAAATGCATCAACTTTTGGTTATTTGTGCATTCAACTTTGTTTGACATCCATTTGGAAGGCGATTTCATAGGGAACTCCTTTTTTTGGAGGATTATTTATTTATTTAAATGATATAAACTTACATTTGTATATAATCACAAGACTAACATGTATTCCTAAGTACATATAGCACTAGCTACTTTGGCTATAAGTTAATAATCATAATAAGTTAATTTTAGGTAAACTTTCCTTTTTTAAAAACTTACATCCTACATTATAAATAAGAATTATTAATTCTGAAATTTATTTATTGTTTTCGATTTGTGTAATATAAGTGTAATAATTAACTAATGACTGTAAATTTGAGCATAAGTATTTTTGTTCATATATATATATTTTCAGAACTTTTAAATTTCAAAACTTTTATGTAAGTTATAAACAAATTTTTTGCATTTCCTATTCCTAAATTTTTGCATGCAACAAAAAAATCTGACAATATTTTTTGCCAACAATATTGAAATATGTATTTTCCTTAAAAATCTCTAAAAATATTTTTTAAAGAGTTATGAAAAACAACTTAATACAATAAGTAAAAACTAGACCAGTGAAGTTTTGTTTTTAACATTTGTTTGAAAAAGATGAACGTAAATAAAAATACCCGCAACCAAACTAATGGTGTTTTCTTTTCTACAAAAAATGTCACATTTTATTTAAAAAAATGCAATTTGGTGTTCGTTTCTTAAAAATGCTTTGCTCTTTAAAAGGGCAGCGTGTTTTGTTCTAAAAATATTCACCCTTAAATGTCATAAGGCATTGCACTTTACGCCCCGTATAAATCAAAAGTGTTGATAATGCCCTGTAAAAATATGGCTTCTGTTTATATATAGGGTTACCAGACGAAGTTAGGAAAAAATCGCCTCTAATCAGGACAATAAAAATTTCAAGTGTTAATAGTAATTTTTTTATTATTTTATAGTAAAAACAAAAGAAAGAATTAAATTGTTAATGGTAGGTTGTCAGTGATATAAAATTTAAATGGATTCGGTGTTATAAAATGGTTTTTGAAAAAAAAACGTCAAATCAAGAAATCGTAAAAACTTGGTGTTAATAAATTGGCAATCTGCCAAAGGTATTTTCTTGTTTACATATTTTATGAAAAACAAACTAAAGAAATTGGAATTTGGGGATTCATTTTGTTCATTAATTTATTTATTTAATATCAATCTATTAAGAAATTTGGGTTTATGTATATTTTTTTTATATTTTGAAGAACATACTTTTTGATTTATGTACATATTTTTTTTATATATTGAAGAACAAACTTTTTGTCAGCTGTTAAAAACAGGGCGATTCAATTTTGTGTTTTGTTCTCGTCAAATAAAAAATTACATTATTACATGTTAGGCAAGACATTTTATACATGCACCTTTTAAAATGTGGTATTTCTTTTGTAGAAAAGAAAACACCATAAATAACAAAAGCACATTTTTCGCCAACTTATCAAAGTAATTTTTGGGAATACAAAATTTTTAATTAAAAAGGTTTTGTTTGTCTTGCTTAATTCCCAATTATTGTTTTGATTTTCTTGCGAATACAATAAAGCAATTTATTTTTGTTTTTACAGCAACAATTAATGTTGGGAGAATTCCATCCAATTGTAGTGGGGAATGTAAGGAAAGATAAACTCAATGGTTATTGTTGGTGTTTTGTTTAAGTTTTGATATCGTTGCAAATAAGACTTTTTAAAAGTTTGCAATTCTCATTCACTCTGCAGTTTGCTAATATTTTTGGCTTTTCTAAAATTTTTTGGGATAATGATTTCTAATGATCTGGCCTTAGTAACCAGTGAAATGCACTTGGAATCTAGTTTCTCCTCCAACAATAAATTTCAGTGTTTTTATCAAGAATAAAATTAAGAATTATTCACAAAAGGAAAGAACTCATGACCAGTAAAAGAAGAAACAATCATTTAACTGGTTTATGAAGAATAAAAAGGTAGAAAAAGTAATGAATTATAGTACAGTCTTCACCGGTGGTGTGACACATTTTTTGGGACTAAAATTTGGTTCTTGAATTTAATTCTAAGACTTGTTTTATTGAAATAATACTACATTGTATTGAAGTGATACTACATTGTAGTAACTGACACTAAACACGTCCATTGCGAATAGATGTGTGACTGGTGAATTGCTGTCAATTGACCCAACCCCATGTAAAAATGATAGGTCTTATTCATATAAGGAACTAGAACCGGTCTCTATCCGGTGTTGCCAGAGCTTTAAAAGTTAAATTTAGCAAAAAACAATAGTTTTTCATCGAGAAATCTTTAAAATCTCCGTAAAAATTTAAAAAATTTTCATTAAATCTTCAAAACACATTTATAACATGTTTAAGGTAGTTTATTTGGAAAAAGATGTAACAATTCATTTCAAAATATATGGCCATGTTCTGGAACTTGAGATCGATGGTAGTTTTAAATGTAGTTCTGGAAAATATATAAAGTAGTCCTCTAAGTATGAGGTATTAAAAAGAACTTTCAACACAGAAAAGTTTTAAAAACTTGTTCGATTTTAATTTCACTTGAATGTGATTTTCAGAACATGGCTGGATATTTTTACATTAAAAATATCTATCAAAATTAAACTACTCAGGCTAAGTAAGGATTGATCAAATCTTTGTTATTTTAAACAACAAATTAAAAGTTACTTGCTTGACATGTTATTTAAGCCAGTGTTCGAAAATAAACAGAACATTATTTAGCGTTCGGCTCCACACCCAGGAACGATATCTATTTTTTTAGTGTTTGTGCAAACGAACACAACCATTAATAATTTTTGTAACTATTTTCAAGAAAGAGCCGAACATTATATAGTGTTCTCTTCTTAGTTAAAAAACAAAACCATTGTAGTGATGCTGTACACAAACATTATATTTTAATGTTTTATAATGTTTCTTTTTACATTGATAAAGAAATGAACAAACGAAAAATTTTAGCAACGACCGCAGCACGAAAAGCGTGTGTGTTTGTGTATATTATTACTATTATAATTTTTTATTAGTATTAAAAATACTTTTCAAAACTATTAAAGTTTGCATATAAATGTTTTCAGAATTACATATTATGTTTTACAGAGTAGACAATATGTTTTTTGAATAACTTTATATTTTGTTCCAATTTTACACTATTGGGTAGAGAGTTGTGCAGTTGTAAGCCTTTATAAAATAGTGACCGTTGCATTGCAGTTGTTGATACTCTTTGAATTCGAAAATGGTCCAAGTTTCTTAACTGCTACGGTTGCGCGTCTCTCATATATGTTATTTGTTCCGTTAAGTATTCTGGGGCTTCACCGATTTTTATTTTTTGAATAAAGCTTAGTGTGTTCATTTTGAGCCTTTGTTCTTTGTTGGGCCATTTAAGTGTTTCTAGCATGAAATTAATATGTGTGTATCTGTTGCATTTCAGTATGGTTCGCATTGCTCTATTCTGATTTAAACTATCAGTGGTCTTATTGAAAATTTACAAGAGATCAAATATTGAAACTATTAAAGATAGTTATGCATAAGTAAAAACATAAGAATTTTTAAGTATATATGCATATTATTTCGTGTAAAATCAGATGAAATAAGTCCGGCCATATTAATGTGTAAAGACAATGCGAATTTTTAATTTTTAAGTACTATTTTGTGAATAAAATTTCTATTAACGAATCCATTTCCAAACGGTTCTTCCATGAATGGTTAATATATTTCGTTTTTCAATGCATGATGTGGAAATAGTACAAACATAAGTAACATTGTAAAGAATTTTCCACCGAGCTAAAAAATCTGCGATTTTAAACCAAAAATCTTCAAATCTGCATTTTGGCAATTTCGGGGAAAAATCTGCAAAATGCAGATAAACTTCTGGCATCACTGTCTCTACCACCAAACCCTATCACGGGTCTACTTTGGTGCCAGGTCGCTTCCCTCTAGGGATACTTTCAGATTCCTTAATTAGAAGTCAGTACGTTGCCAACTCACCCGGGACTACTGATTCCAGTTGTACCACATATGATCTCTAATCTGCCTCGATCACTTCGTATATGTCAATTTTGTGTTTTGGCCGAGTCCTAGGCATGGACTGCACCTGATTCCCCCGGGGGATGTAACACCAAAAGAGAAAATATCTTTAAGATTATCCCTTCAAAACCCCGAGGGGGTTGATGCTAACAAACACGTAGGACACGTTCGTAAATGCATCACTGCGCTGCATCAGAAAAGCAAACTTTTTTAATGCCGATAAAAAATAATTATAATTTTTTTTTACTGTGTGACTATTATTTTTGTGGAGTATTTGACAATTATTTGGTCCACATTTACTTTACTGATATATAAATAAGCATTTGAAATTACTGATGCAGCGCAGTGATTCATTTACGAACGTACCCGTACTTATACACTCACAATATTATTACAGTAACGGACTGGAGTTTATTTAAGAAGTATTCCGTTCATCAATTTTTAAATAAATAAACATATAAAATTCCAAAAAAATTTATTTTTAACTAAAAACTTAGTGCATATTAATACGGATTTTCAGTTGCATTTAATATTGTCCATTGATTGAGTTAAATGCTTCTTTATGTAAAATTAAATGAAAATGTAATTTAAAGTAACGAAAAGTTCATTTAATTTTTACTGTCAAAAATGAAACCGCGAATTCCGCAAAAACAAATGAACATTCAGTTATTTTATATAATTTAACTACATGCACCTTTTTTTTTTTTTTATTTTTCGAATTTATTCGATGAGTTACATTTCAGTTATTTATTTTTTTTTTTTTTTTAGGAATGACTTTTTATATACTACCAGACTATTATATTGTATTTTCTTGTTACATTTTACCTTAGCTATCCTTTGGATAGCAATGAAGTATATTGTATGTACAGAAAAATTTACAATTATTAGACACCAGCAGAATGTAATGCATTTTCTGGCCCGCTACGGCCTTCGTCAGCATTCTTTGTGTCACAAAAAAATGTTGAATATAATATAAAGTAACCTACGAAAGGAGATAATTCCCAGTTTCTATTTGTTAAAAATAGTTGAGTTAAATACGTTCAATTTATAAAGTATCACTATCCAGTGTGACACAAAGAATTCTGACGAAGGCCGTAGCGGGCCAGAAAATGCATTACATTCTGCTGGTGAAAAAAAGCTAAGGTAAAATGTAACAAGAAAATACAATATAATAGTCTGGTAGTGTATAAAAAGTCATTCCTAAAAAAAAAAAAAAAAAAAAAAAAAATTTAAGGAATAAAACTATTACAAAAAAGCTTTATAAAATACATAACTGAAATGTAACTCATAGAATAAATTCGAAAAAAAAATAAAAAAAAAAAAAAAATTTTAATATAATATAAAGTAACCTACGAAAGGAGATAATTCCCAGTTTCTATAATTTAACTACCAAAAATTTTTACTTATCTATAAAAAACGATTTGCTTGATTTGTGTAAAACAATTCCCAGTTTCTATTTGTTAAAATAATTTAGTTAAATACATCAAATTTTAAAAGTAAAATAATTGCGAAGCCATATCGGTCATGCTGCCCTTGTCTTTAAATTGAGAATTCTTCTGTAAACAACGGGGTCAGTGCAACAACAGTAAAACAAACGTTTGTGGAGTAAAGGAAAATTACTGAATTTAATAAAATAACTGAATATTTCTTTGTTTTTACCATAGATGGGGGTAGTTCACTCATTTTGCAGTTTCAACTCACACTTAGTGATAGTGCAAAAATATTACAGTCATTTTGTTGATGTTGAGTGATGAATTGAAAATTTGCAGCCTCACTAAGCATGAGTGATAGTGATGTTAAAAAAGTTTGCACTCAAAAAAAAAAAATTGCTTGATTTAAAAAAAAAACGAATAATCAGTTTATTGCAACTTTTTTTTCTTCACTCATTTGAGTGCAACTAAAACTGTTGCACTCAATTTTAAACTGGTTTTTTCATAATTAAAGCCAATAATTTAACCGTTATTTAACACATTTCATTTTGTGTAATATTCTTTCCTTATGTATATCCTCCAAAAAAATCAAAAGCCATGCCCATAAAAAGTTACATTTTTTTAAATTTTAGTGAGACAATATTTGTATGAAGCTTTTTTGATTGCAAGTCCAAATTTTGCACTATTTGAATTGAGTGCAGATTTTTGCATTCAATCTGCGTTTAGTGATAGTGAAAAAATTTGCAATATCGCAAACAAATTTTTAGTGGTAGTTAAAAAATAACAATCATCACTAAAGCTGTTAAAAAAGAGTGCAAACTAATTTATTCTACAGAATATTTTGAGTGTAGTTGAAGAAATATTTCTCTAAAGTAAAAATAAATTTTTGTATTTACTTGCATAATAAATTTTATTTTCTCAGAATTCCTTACCGAGACCCCTTGACCAAAAGCTAGTCAAAGTAGGCGTTGAAGTAGTCAGAAGTAGTCTTCCAGTTAGCAATAGTTGGCTGTTTTAGTGGCTGTATGGAAGTGATTGCTTTGTTAGCCATAAATTTCATATTGTAACCAAAGTAAGTACTTTTTGTTACTGCTTTCATTTTTTTTTATTTTTTTAACACAATTTTTCATTAAAACAACGACAAAGTGTAGCATCTTGCTGTGTATGTTTGATGATGTAGATGGGAATTTGCGTTTGAGTAGTGAGAACACAAAGATGAGTTGTGAAGAGGGCTAGTGCAATTTTGGTGGTATCAAATGGTCAGTGACCCATGAATGTGTGGAATTAAAAAAAAAAAATTGCATGTTTTGGGTTTTTCTTAACTCAGATTTGAACTAATATAATTTTATGGATACATACTTTTACTGCCTGTTTAACGATATCGAACGTCATCGTTCGCATAGAAAATTACATTTAAAACAAAAACAAAGTTCGTACAATGTTCGAATTTTGTTTTTGTTTTAAATGTAATTTTCTATGCGAACGATGACGTTCGAAATCGTTGAACAGGCTGTTAGTTTTTAGTAATATGGCGTTATTTTTTCTAGTATTCTTAACATGGATTTTTCTATGCAAAAAAACATTGGAAAAAGATTAGAAGATGCAAACATTTTTTTAAGCTTTAAAGTAATTTTTGGTAAAAACATTTTCATTTTTCCAAAAAAAAAAAAAAATAAAACTATCAGTTTTTTCCATTAACTCAAAAATGTTGGTTGCATTATACTTAGCGTATCTTTTGCACATGGTTTTTTTGATTCATCTAGTATTTTGAAGGGTAAAACCTCTTTGAAGTGAAGTTTTAATTTAAAAATGTTTACCTCGTGCAGTTTGATCTGAAAAACTTCTACCTGAAGAAGTTTTTAAAGATGACCACGTCTTCGAAAATTGTTTATAGAAAACCTTTTCCTCTCGACGTTTTCTTTGGATCAGCTATATATGGGCATTTCCGTCAAAAGGTCCACCGTGACCGAAAATTTAAAAGTTGTTAAAAGCTTATTATTTTACGATATTGTTATAGAGAAATATTTAGATTTTACTAATTTTATAAATTTACCCATAAATTTGTTCACTTAGATAAACAATCAGACTGCAAAGTTGTGCAAACGTAATTTCTTATTTGTGAGAATGTTTTATTGCATGTTTTCTTTAATATTATCTTCCTTAAAAGAGGTGATATTTGATGAAAATTATTCCAAAAAAATTTTCTTACATGGTCTGTAATCTAAGGAAGAGTTCGAAGAGAAATATGTTATTCGGATTAACGGTAAATTTTTATTTTTTTTAATCATTATTCAGTTAAATTATTATGGAAAAAATGTCACGTTCGAAATGTCACGTATCGAACCAGATTTTGGTTTAAACACAAAAAAATACAGAAAATTTTATGAATCAAACCAAAGACATTTAACTGTTACATTGCTACGTAAAATTCCGAACGTAGTTTGACTTGAAATTGTGCCAGGTTTCGCTGAATTACGCCTTTTTATACACGGCCACAAAAACTACTTCTATTTTTTTCACGTTCGAACCGCTATTTCTTTTGCCATTATCTTTGATCTAGAATCGCGCCCCCCATAAGCTTTTGCATAGATAATAGTGCTTTCTTAGTGCTATAATTTAAGGGTTAAAAGAACGTAAAAATATTTGTTATTTAAAATGTTATTGAATTTTTGATGCGTACGACTGTCACGTTCAACACTTTGGAATTACCCATATAGAAAACTTTTTATCAAAGTCATTGTCGAGAATAAAAAAATTTTTAAATTATTATTATTCGTCAACTACTGCTTAATTCTTAGTTTCTATTCTTTTTAAACACACTGAAATTTATTGTTGGGGGACAAGCTAGTTTCCATGCACATCACTGACTGCTAAGGCCAGATCGTCAGGAAACCTCTTCCCAAAAACTTTGGAAAAGCAAAAGATATTTTACAAATAAAACTGTAAAGCGAAGAGAATTTCAAACACTCAAGTATATTTGCAACTATATCAAGCTTAGACAAAGCACCAACAATAAACAGTGAGTTTATCCTTTCTTACATTCCCCTACAATTGGTTGGTGTTCTTCCGACTCAAATGCCCGTAATTTCTAGAAAAAGAAAGCTGGTCGTTTTCGTACCATGTTTTTACCTTCAGTTTTCTTTTTATATATGGCACCTTTTACACCATAGATTTCTATACACAACTAGATTTCTTTTTGTAGAAATTAGGGTCATAAATGAAGTTGTAAGTAGGTAGAAAAGAAAAACCAAATTTAAAAAAAAGAATTGCTTCATTTTATTGTTTACGCAAGAAAATCAAAATAAAGCATTTTGCCAGTTCAGTTTTTCTGCACAGCCACTTGCAAACTTTTGTTTTTATCAGCTTTCGTTCGAATAGTGACCTATCATCTCAATTTGTAAACACCTTCAACTTTTTACTCAAACAAAAAAAATTTTACATAAACCAAAAATCACTTTGGAATCGTTGGTTTCTCTCAAACTCCACAGAATTTTTAAAGTTCACACATAGTTGCAAAGCAATGCTAATTAAAGCTGTAGAATGTTAATAATCCTGTTGCAGGATACCATAAAAATAAAACAAGCTAAAAAATGTGCTACACAAAAAAACTGAAACAGAGTTCTGTTGAAAAATAAACAACAACTAACCGCAAATGCCTGCCAGTAGAATTCGAAATTAAACAAAATGACTAGCACAGCAAATCGTTATGAAACGATAATAATTCTTGTTAAAACATACGAAAATAATAACCAAAACGTTGTTACTGGCACCAAAATAATCCTTAAAACCTCAAGTTTTACTCAACCAAACTTCGAACGTGTTTCTGTATTTTCAAAGGAGATTTGTAGTATATTTTTCTGCAATTTTTTGTTGTTTTAAAGAAGCCTAATAAATTTTTGTTACTTGCAGCAATCTGCAAGTCATGTTCAACACAAGTTGCATTTTTTTATGGCCTAAAATGTATTTTATTTTGTTGCATGAATTAATATGCTATTTTTTTTTTAAGAAAAATAGAAATTCAAGCTTTTCAAAATAAAACAAGCAATTAAAATTTAATAAAACATCTTTTTTTAGAGGATCAACATTTTAAACTGATTTCATTTTAGTTGTGGATTGGTCTCACTACATTATTGGCATGTTTATTAAGCCAAAGACGAGCCGTGGCCGATAAAAGTCACGAAGTCTTCCATAACTCGCGAGAATCGATGATTGATTGTCAAAGCCATTTTGGATAATTGGTAGCTTTGTTTAAGCGTGAATCTATTCCTAATGATTTGCCAGAGTATACTTATCATAAATGTCAAAAATTCAACACAGTATGACAGTCCGTTTGAAAGGAAACCTCTTCGCAAAATATATTGGGTTTAAAAAATCACCCTTTAGATGTTATTTTTATTTTTCAACATAAAAAGCTTTTTATGGCAGAAAAACGAGGTAAGACGAAGAAATTGTGGTTTCTTTTCATGAATTACCATTAAAAAAAAAACTTCTTTGGCGATCAGTTTGTTTTAGAAATCTTCTTTTAAGACCAGTTTTTATAGAAAACTTTTTTTTCACAATCATATTTTTTGGACAATTTTTTTCACAATTTATTATAGAAAATTTTTTTCGCTTTCAGTTTTCTATAAAAAAAATTTCCTAAGCTTTTTGCTTTCAGTAGAAAACTTCTTTTGCAAATAGTTTTCCACAGAAAACTTTTTGTCGCAATCAGTTTTTAATTGATTGATTCGTTCACAATCAATTTTATGTAGTTTTCTATAAAATAGAACTTCTTTTGTAAGCAAGTTTCTGTAAAAGTTTTCTTTTGGTGTCAGTTTTTATTAAAAACTTCTTCATCGATGTTATTTACAGAAAAATTTTTTCTGTTTAGTTTTCTATTTAAAAAATAATTTTCGGTATCAGTTTTCAATAGAAAACTTCATTCGGGATTAGTTTCACAGAAAAAAATAAAAATTGATTTCAATTTATAAATTTGTGATATAAATTAAAAAATTAATTAACAGCCAGGCCCACGATGTCACACGTTAACGTTCGCATAGAAAATTACATTTAAAACGAAAACAATTTCTAAAATTTGTTTTTGTTTTAAATGTAATTTTCTATGCGAACGTTAACGTGCGACATCGTGGGCCTGGCCGTAAATTTGCACCAGTAAACCAATTAATAATATCATTAGATATTTTTGATGTGCAGTAATATTGTTGATATAAGTAAACGTTAATTGACTTGATCAAATTTATAATTTAAACTGATTTTAATTTTGATTATGGTTTAATAGAAAAAAATTTAAGAGAATTTTTCTGTGTTGTTGTAGAAAAAACTTTCGCGATCACTTTTTTATTGAAAACTTTTCTGAGTGAGTTTTTTTTTTATCAAATTGAAATGAAATGTTGGAAATCTTAATGATTATTTTATTTCTTATCAACCTTCGCATATTTCCTTTGTTCCAATTTGTGTAAACGTTAGCTGACTTTTCAAGTTTACTGTTATATCCATGCGAGTGGAAAATTGTAAAAATAAAAAATATTAATGAACTAAATTTTATGTTTTGTATGCTGTCGAGCATCTTGTTTTTTTCCTTTTTTTTCATATTTTCTTCGGATTCAAAGAGCAGGAAATTTTCAACAAATTATTAAAGAAAAGCATGTCTTGTTTTAGAAACTGACCAACAACTTTGAAAGAATTAAGAAAAAAAGTATGTTGGCAACATTGTAAACTACATAGAAAAAAAATTTCACCAAAATTTTTTCCAAACAATTTGCATTAATTGAAAATAAAAATTATAATGTTTGTGTGTATATTTGCAAAATAAGAAAACATACGCACAAACTTTAAAATATTTTAAAGTTTCAAAAAATTTGTATACCCTTCACCACAGGTGGTGAATAGGGTATATATAAATTTGTCATTCCGTTTGTAATTTCTATAATACTGATGTTAGACCCTATAAAGTATATATATTCTGGGTCCTTATGAGGAGCGAAGTTGATTTAAAGATGTCCGTCTGTCCGTTGAAATGGATTTTCCGAAGACCCCATATATGATGGGGGGCCAGCTTATTATACAATTATGTCACATATGGTCCGGAATTGTTTGCTATTGCAATTCAGCAAGATCGGTCCACAAATGGCTGAGATATGAAAAAAAAACCACGACTGCCTCAAATTTTTTCCTTTAAAGGTCCAATTAGACGTGACATTACCATACCAGCACTGTATTACCAAAACGACATAAACATACCATACAAACCAATTCAATTTTGGTTTCTACGGTCATACAGTGGCTATGGTAATACAGTGTTGGTAATGTAATACTACAAGTGGTGGTTTTATTTGTAATGTGTTTAATTTAACGCATACACATACACATTAATGCATGTACATGATATGCCGCTGAAATAAAGAAACAAACTCTTATACTACATTTACATTAGGCCGAAATCTTGTAGATTTGATTTAAAATCTTCTTCGAAATCTAGTGCGTTTACATTGTACTTTTTTGACATTAGCGAGATTTTGTTTTTATAACACAACAGCTGTCTTAAAGTTTTTTCGTTACACACACAAACACAAAAAGAAATATACATTAAAAAATTTGCATTACCTTTTTTTTAATAATCAACGATATTTATTTTATCAATATTATTCGTGTTTTTAATTTTTTTACAATTTTTATAAAAATTTTTAATATTTTTTTTAACAATTGTTGTTTTGTTTTTTTTTTTAATGCCATTTTTTCTTGTGCAGGGAAATATTTTTTAGTGCTATATTGTAAAAACCATAGTTGCTTCATTAAGTACTACTAGATTTTGAGTAGATTTCGTCGAAATCTTGTCACGAAGTAGATTTTGTTTTGTATGGGAAATCTAGTCAAAAACAACTAGATTTGGCTCGAAATCTCGTAAGTACTAGATTTTGCGTAGGTGTAAATGTAGTATTAGACTCAATATATTTTAAATTAGCGCTTGTTCAGCAAAAGCATTCGTGGCCTAGTTGTTAAGTTCTCTCCTTAGACTGATGATATTGCCAGTTTGAATCCCAAAAAGAATTTTTTTCATTTTTTTTATTTAATTTTTTTATGTTCTAAAAAAGGATTTTAAGATTATAAAACGAATTTCAAACATCAACTTTGGCAAAAGAGGAAACGCGCTTAGATACATACATATATACATTTTTTGTTTTTTTATATTCTTCGGCATGGCGAAATGAAAAGTTGGCGTGGCTCAATTAATATTTATTTATACCTTTTTAAAGAACGTTATTTATGTATATAACTTTTTGTTCTTATCTCATCATTGTGAAAGGAATAAAGGATTCGGCATAGCCGAATATAGCACTTTTACTTGTTAAATGTTCCAATTAACTGTGTTGATTGAAAAAAATAATTTTTATTTGAGTTTATTTTTTTTTATAGCCTCTTTTGCTGGTGGTCACATTTCAATTAAACCTATTGATTGAAACTGAACAGCAAGAAAAGCTCAAACTTACAAATGTAATAATTGATATGATCAATTTGTTTGCAGGCGGAAAATCAGTAAGGAATTTTATTAATAGTATACATTTCTGACAAATTAGTTAATTAAAGTCGGTTTTTAATTTTTTCTGTGTAAGGAAGGTTAAAAAAATAAAAAACAAAGAATTTTCTTGTTCATTGACCCACATTAGCGGTTCAAAAAGAGTGTTTTTATGGAACAAAACCTTTTTAAGTACATTTTTGCGTAACACTGTGCATAATTGCAAACTTTGTTGCTCTGGTTTCTGTTTCAACAGAATATTTATCACTTTAATCACTGTTGGTCACATCGGGAGAACAATGTTTGTTACTTGGTTGCGAGTTGTGGTGTCTTTTATTTGCCTTTTGTATATTGGCTCGTATCTCGTCATTTATCTTTGCAGTTATTTGTTGTTGGATGAGTATGTTAGAGGTGGCAAGTAAAAATGATAAAGAAACTTTTCTTATTTTATTTGCATCTTTCCTTAACACATTGTTGCATAACAGATTTAAAATGTATTACACAGCAGAAAGCTCGGGACACTCGTAAGACGCTGAAATTACTTGCAGAACTAAATACTAAGAAGTAAAATTTGTATGTGTGAGTACTTGCAACAAACCTGTTAAAAAGAGTTTAAGTTTTTTCATAATTTTTATCTTTTGGCTTTTGTTTTGTTATCTCTTTTGCTCTTTTGATTTATATTTTCCTTCGTCTTTTGTTTATGATCTTTTTGTTTCATACAAGAGGCGCTTTATTATGTATGAAATGAATGTTGGTATTATTTATGAAACCTGGTTAGTGGTTTAAAAAATTATTATGCCCCGATAAACCTTAAAAAAAAACGAACAAATTGCTCATGTTTCTTGGATTTCTTCATTATTTTGTAGAGTTTTTTGTTTTCGGATTTTGTAAGGAAGAATAAATACATTGACTTTAGTGAAAAAATTCTACGGGAACACCATAAAAATTTGGTTTTTTGAAAATAAGGAAAAAATAAAGGGTGTTTTTTTAAGCTAGATAGAACTTTAAATTGTAAAAAGTAACACAAAAAATTAAATTTTGATGAAATATTTTTTTATCGTTTCAGTATACTCTGACAAATCATCATGAATAGACTCACGCTTGAACAACGCTACGAAATTATCCAAATTTACTTTGAAAATCAGTCGTCGATTCGCGCAACTTATATTGCGCCTCATCGCTGAAATTGTGTTCAGCGATGAGGCGCGTTTTTGGCTTAACGGGTTTGTTAATAAGCAAAATTGCCGCATATGGAGCGAGACCAATCTACAAGAGACCCTACAGACTCCATTACATCCAGAAAAATGCACCGTTTGGTGCGGTTTTCACACTGGTGGCATCATCGGACCTTATTTCTTTAAAAATGAGGCCGGAGCTCGCGTTACGGTCAATGGAGATCGTTACCGCACCATGATCAATGATTTTTTGTTTGAAAATATGGATGACATTGATCCGGAGGAGATGTGGTTTCAACAGGATGGCGCTACGTGCCATACGGCGAACGCAACCATCGACTTATTGAAATCAAAATTTGGCGATAAGTTGATTTCGAGAAATGGACCTGTCAATTGGCCTCCAAGGTCGTGCGATTTGACACCTCTCGATTATTTCCTGTGGGGCTACGTGAAGTCACTGGCTTATGCTGATAAACCAGCAACAATTGACGCCTTGGAGGCCAGCATTGTTCGTGTTATTCGTGACATACGGCCAGCAGTGCTCGAAAAAGTGGCCCAAAATTGGACGTCCAGAATGCGCTTCGTCAAGAACAGCCGCGGTGCCCATATGCCCGAAATCATTTTCAAATGTTAATGTCACGTATTGATCTTTCGAATAAAAAAAAAATTTTGATTACAATTTAATTTTTTGTGTTATTTTTTACAATTTCAAGTTCTATCGGGCATAAAAAAACACCCTTTATTTGGAACATGATCAAACCCCTTTTTACTTAAGCGGCTCATACACTTGCAATACTATTGTTCAATTTTACGTATTGTACAATTATATCGCCAATGTGTATGTGATATTCGAAGGTGACACAATATATTGGCAACAATCAAAATACTTTTGTTTTTTATTGCACAACGAAAAGAAAGTGAAATGTGTTGGCAACATTGTACAGTGCTGTTTATGTTATTCCTATAGGTTATGTTCACCTTTTTGTTGAATGAATGAAACCATTGTACGAATTATTGTATAATATAGGACAAAATGTAAATAATATGGAGAATATCATATACAATAATATTGCAAGTGTATGGGCCGCTTTACACCATACTAAACTTGGTATGGTTAAACTTCTTACAAATTAATTCCAACATTTTTCTTTCTAAAAAGTCAAAAAATTTTATTTATATTGGAGCGCACTTGCATCAGCTCTGATAGAACTTTTCTTAATGCATTACTGCTTCACTTTGTTTGATCAAATTTATTTTAAATTTATAAAAACCCAATCACTACACAAAGGTTGATCGCATTTTATACAAGCTTAAACAAAAAACTTTCTATAGAGTGAAATTTACGAATTGAGTACGAATTTTAAATAGCCTTTACCTAACGTAATGCAATGTCTAAGACCACTCACCAACTAACACACATTATTAAACATAATTAAAAAAAATATGTCGAGTACTTTTTTCGCTTAAAACTCATTTCTCTATTTAATCGACAAATCATGTACATATGTATTTTTATGCAAAAAAATATCACATATATCACAAAAATCACAAAATATCAACTTAAATAGAAAAAATATAAAAACAACAACAGGGGAGTTTATGAAAAATTTTATGAAATATTAATAAACAAATTATATCGCATTTAAGCGTTATCAGTATTAACAACGGCATCGGTTGATAACCTTGATCTAAGGAAAATAAATGTAAACAAATGCCAGGGAGTTAAATAAAAATTTTTGTAAATCTCAAAGATTTCTTTTTCCTACAAGGCTTTTTTTACCAAACAATTTTTCTGCTTTTTATTTCTCTCATTTCCTTTTCCCAAATTAAGCAGCAACTAAAAATTCTGCAACAAAAGTAGATAAAAAAGAAACATTTGCAAAATAAATTACACTTGCTTGTGTAATTTGCTCAAATATCCTTCGTCTACTAATTAAGTTATCGCGCTTTAGAGCCTCTTAAGTTTGGCCAGAATACTTGGTGCAAAAGTCAAACCAAATAATGCAGGTATTTTAATTTAATTTTAACTATTTGTATTTTAAATATAGTAAAGAGTAAAATGCAATAAGTAATTGGCGTAATTGTTTAAGAAATTTGTTCAAAAGGTGTAATCGCATATTTTAGAGAAAATAATTTATTAAATTTGTAAAAGAATATTTAAAATTTATGATTAAAAAATCTGATTTTATGGTCTTGTTGGGTTATTTTTTTCTAATTTATTTATTGAATCTTTATATTTCAAATTAGATAAACCCACTGTTTATTGTTGATGTGTTTTGTTTAAACTTTGATATTATTACAATTAGAACTGTTGCTATAAGTCTTATACGCTTAACAGTTTTATTTGGTTTAATATCTTTAGTTTTTGTAAAATCTTTATGGTTGAAGTTTCCTGATGATCTGGCCTAAGCAACCAGTGAAATGCGCATAGGAATAGCTTATTCCATCAACAATAAATTTCAAGTGTTTTTATCAATAATAAAAACTGGGAATTAAGCACGAATAACAAAATCTTTTGAAATTAAAATTTTGTATTCCCAAAAATTGAAATTACTTTTTGATTTTACAATAATCTAAAGTAGTCGCACTCATATCGACTCCTTTGCGCGAAATTATCGTATGTTACAAAAACCAAAATTTACAGGACAGCCATTTTTCTACTTTTCTATGCATTCGCTTGCAATATCAAAATGAAAATATACAATCAATTTTTGGAGCAACGAAGTGGAATTCGCCTACAATATTTTGTCAGGTGACGTCTCTTTGAATGTAGAACAAAATTGCACCAAAAACTCAATTTCAAAAATATTGGCATATACGATAATTTCGCGCAAAGGGGTCGATATTTGAACTATGTGTTTGTAATCGTTGTAAATTATTTGCTATGCAGAACTGCAAAGAATCATATTTTATCAATTATTTAACATTAATAATCAAAATAATAATAGTTGCTTTTCATTTTTCCATATTTTGGTGCAAGTTAACAATAATATGTTCAAAATTCAATATGATACAGTTACAGTTAGCCCAAACTATATGCTTTACTGCGTTCAGCAAATTTAATTATTTCAGCAAAACTAATTCCTGCATTAAGACAAATACGAAAAGTTAAATTATTTTTTTAAATATCGTATGCGATAAAAAAATATATTAAAAATATCGCATGCAATAAAAAATATTACAAAGAAAATACGACTATTTACACAATATTTTAAAGTTATGAAAAATCAATCACTTTTACTTAATATTAAAAACTAATTTGATATTTTATTAGCCTTTTTATATTAAATTTATGAGTTTTGAAAAAATGTGACTGACTGAAATTCTTATGAATGAGTTCCGTGAGGGATATGCCCACTGTGTCTAAATCCCTTCATCTCAGGGAATCAAACCTAATACAAAATAAAGACCATGGACAAACCTACCATAATCTATAAGCACTATATCCAAATTGTACTTGTGAGATTTTGATATAATATTTTTTATCGCATGTGATATTTTTTTAATATATATTTTATCGCATACGATATTTAAAAAAAATTAATTTAACTTTTCGTATTTATCTTTACGCGTTAATTTATCAGCGATTGTTATTTTACAATTCCTATATGCATCTTACAAATACACCTCAACCCAGATTAAGGCCTCTATTACGGCCAGAGACCTGCGCCTTGACGGCTGAAGCCGGCTGAGCCGCGCCGCCGATTATTTTTAACAGCCGCCGCCGCCGAAAATTTATCGACTAAAGTCGGCTTAAAATCAGCCGCCGGTCACAGTCATTTAATCGAATATTCCCTTTAAGAAATGCATATCCAAAACTAGAAAACAATTTTTTCCATTCTTTTTATTTTTTATAAAAACAGTTTTTTTTTAATAAATAAAAATTACAACTCAACTCAGTTGAGTTGTAATTTCTTAATTTTTGTATTATGGCTTACAACTTTGCTATATTGCGGTGAACAAAAACATAACAAAAATTACAACTGATCACAACCAGTTGTCTTAATTGAGTTGTAAACCGTTATAGGGGCCTGCATCATTTCTGTTTGTTCATAAATTTAAGTTTAAAGCCATTTCTCTCTCTAGATTTCATAGCAATTAAAAAAAAAAGAAATACACAGTTAAAAAGAAAATTGACTCGAAGCTTAAATCCAAATTCCTTCATTAATACTTATTATAAACAGGAATAAAAGAAGTGCTAACTTTTTTTTAAAAGTGAGGGATAAAAGAAAATAAAACTTTTACAGCCTGTTCGTCGATTTCGAACGTTAACGTTCGCATAAAAAATTACATTTAAAACAAAAACAAATTTTCGAATTTTGTTTTTGTTTTCAATATAATTTTCTATGCGAACGTTAACGTTCGGAATCGAAGAACCGTTAAAGTTTTACGCTTGTGGCCTGTTGGTGCAGCATTTCGATACATGAATTTATGTATTCTTTACAGAAAATGTTACGGAAAATATTTACCCTCTTACTCCCTTTAATAACTGTAATTTGTGACCCCATTCTAACAAATCGTTGAAAACAGTCGTAAGAAGGGCGAGGACGGGGATTAGATGTTCTAAAAAAATGTTGGCCATGCAGTTTTACTACAAATGTCAGAACACACTTAAGCAAAAAACTTAACACAAACAGCTTTTTACTTTAAAAATATTTCGTCCTGGTATACTTTATGGTTTTAACGCTCTCCTTACCTGTAAGACTCACCTGTTCCACCCTAGGGGCGATTTTCATATTGCACTCTTGTCCACTACTATAACTGATTGTATTCAATATGAAAAAAGTATTGTATGAATATTCTTCATATGTGTAGATATAATGTATATTTCGACCGATGTCTTCATTGGCGATATCTTCTCCGATGCGAAGTCCGGGGATAGAGGCTAAATCATAATTTCTTGCCCACACTTTCTATTTTCCTAAGTTTGAAAGCACAAGCATTCATTTGTTCAGAGTACCGGCCAAGAGTGCCATATGGCAAGATTTTGTTCAGCATTTTGTACAAAAATTAAAGAAAAAACATTTTAAACAGCGGTAACGAATTTAAATCACCCTTTAAATAAATTAGTTTTCTTAAGAGCGGAAATGCCAAAAAATTAAAAATTGCTTACTGCTTTCCCGGGAAGTAAAAAAGCCCGGGAAGATACCCCAGCCCCAAATGTAAGATAGTAGGTTAACGAATTTAAAAACGGTCTTTAAAAACTTTATGTAGCACTCTCACTCATGGTGAAGGGTACTTTTAACACTGATACATGTTTTGCAGTAAACATTTAATTTTATAGCCAGAATTTTATAAAAAGAACCAGTCAGCCAATTGTTCGTTAGATAAATTCTAGCACCAAATGACCTATATTTTATAGGAATATGTTTTTTATTATGTTTTTCTGATTTTTGGTTTTTTTTTTTTTTCTTAATTTCCATTATTCGTGTATATTTTTCTTTGCATTTCTCACAATTTTACACAACATGACTCAGATTGAGTGAATGAAAAAAGTCTTGCATATTTTTCAATTTGTTTAACAGTTTTTCCTTTTAAAAGAAGAGACTGGGAAGCGGTCTTTTACTTAACTCTATATGGAATCATTTTATTTGAACGCACAAATGATTTCAGTTAAATCCAACAACATAAATATCTTTACTTGAGACTCAATGAAGTAGAACAAATAAATTCAAGAAAAATTCAAATTGATTATTTTACAATATTTGCAATAGAAAGAAAGATGTGTGCTAAACTGAATCGTACAGTGAGCAAAGTGTTTGTAAATAATGGACAACAATATTTTATTTGTTAAACTTGATTATATTTTCAAATTTTTCAATTCAATTACCTTTACAGGAGAATATTTATTTGGGAAAATGTTTAAGAAGATTAACATTTTTTTTTTGATCGAATAACCTAAAGGATAGTTTATTATTTTTTCAATGTAACCTGCTACATTATTTCTTTAAAATATTACAACCGAATAGAAATATTTACCAATAATGACCAAAAACTATTTAAAAAGCATTGCATTTATTTATTTATTTATTTAATCAATGGACATTGTCCTTACTGAGTAATAACAATATTGACTTAAAATTAATGAATAACATTATAAATTTTAAAATATAGTAACCAACTTTACAGAGTATACGTACATAACAAATTACGAGTTTAGAAAAACAATAATTTTATGCTTTATGGAATTTAAACATAAAGAAAAATCAACAAATTGTGACAAAGAATTAATTAAGGATCAGCAATAGCGTAATTTTCTCTATAAAATTTAACAAAAAGCTGATTATAATGACGAGTATTGCGACAAGGTTTATTAAATTTAACAGAAAATCACAAGAAACATTACCATTAATTAGATTAACCATAAACGATACATTTCGCATTGTACGACGACTTTTGAGCGATGGTAGTTTTATTAATGACAGTCTGCTAGCAGAGGAAGGAAAGTTTGTCGAGTAACTCCAATGAAGATCACGTAAACAGAATAATAAAAATTGTTTTTGGACAGATTCAATAAGAGAATTATGAATTTTTTAATATGGATCCCAAATGATTGACCCATATTCTAAGATAGGTCAAAGATAGTGACACGTACAGTTGCTTCGTTATATAGGGATCAGTGAATTCTTTAGCCCAGCGCTTAATAAAGCACAGAACACCACGAGCGTTATTTACAGTTAATGTTATATGGGCAACCAAGTTTAATTTAGGATCCAAGATCAAGGAACGAATCAACCAACTCCAGTTGATGACCACCCAAAGCATAATTAACATCAATACAGTTATTTCTATAAAAACGCATACATTAACATTTCATTAGATTCAGCTCCATCATATTATGATTACACCATAAAAAGAAGTTATTAAGTTAGTCATTGAATATTTAAATGAAAAGTAAAAAAGAAAAAAAAAACAATAAAATATAATTTGGCTGGTTAAAATAAGTCATTTTTTTAATTTAGCAATTTTTTATTAACTCTGCAATTAAAGCCTAGGTGGCGTGAAAAATGTTTAATTTTTTGCAAAAAATTTGACTATTTGTGCAGCCAGTCTTACTTTTTGTATAAAAGTGAATTTATTTGTATAAATTTTAACTTTTTATGTAAAAATTGTATTATTTTTTTATCTAAAGCATAAAACTTTTAATACAAATAGTGCAACTTTTAGTTAAAAGTGCAAAAATGTTGTGTAAAAACTGTAACTTTTTGTGTAAAAAGTGTAGCTTTTTATGTAAAAAGTCTAACTTTTTGTGAAAAAAATTGATGTAAAAAGTTTTTTTTTTTTTTTGTATAAGCAGTGTAGACTGTTGGGTAAAAAGCGTAAACTTTTGGGTTAAAAAGTGTAAACTATTGGGTAAAAGGTGTAAACTTTTGGGTAAAAAGTGTAAACTTTTGGTTGAAAAGTGTAACATTTTGTAAAAAAAGTGTAACATTTTGTAAAAAAAGTGTAACATTTTGTAAAAAAAGTGTAACATTTTGTAAAAAAGTGTTACTTATTGTGTAAAAAGCGATCCTTTTTATGTAAAGAATTTAACTTTTTGTGTAAAAAGTAACTTTTTGTGTAAAAAATTTAACTTTTTGCGTAAAAAATTTAACTTTTTGTGTAAAAAATTTAACTTTTTGTGTAAAAAAAATTACTTCCTGCGTAAAAAGTGCAGCTTCTTGTGTAAAATTGCAGCTTTTTGGAAAATGTGCAGATTTCTGTTTTAAAAGTGTGCCTTTTTGTAAAAAAAACGCAAGTATTTGTGTAAAAAATTTAACTTCTTTAATAAATTTACATTTTTTTGTAAAAACTCTGACATCTAATGTAAAAATATTTCTTTCCAAATTTTTCTTTTGTTTCTTATCCAAACTTTTATATTTTTAGTTAGGCTAAAGTTTATCAAATTTAATTTTCATTAAATTATTTTTATGAAGAAAGAAATTTTACTACATGAAATTGATTAAAATTCATTGATAATTTTTCATTTTTGACTGCCGCGGGAATCGAACCCATGCTTTCACGGACAGGTTACCCTTAAATGTTTCGATTGCAACCACTAAATCTCTTCAGAGGGGTTTGGCGTTTAACACAAACAGCCATTGACGAGTGCTGGCAGTCAATAGTCAAAGGTCAATCTTTAAGCCAAATTGTATTTAGCCTTTGGCAGATAGAAACATGCTTTAAATGATTATCTATTTTAATTGATTTACATGTTCTGCCTTACTTCTGTTTTTTCATACTTTTTGTCAAGAATTCTTCTTGAAGTCCAAAGTACATTTTTTCTGTTTTTCATTCTTTTGTCTTTCTTTTTCTCATTTTTCTTTTTCAGCACAACTTGAAGGACTAATGTAAACATAATGCTCGTGCCTTACCTTTGGACAATAATTAATATTGTGGTTATGTTGTTGAACTGTTTATGGTTTTTAATACAAATTTTTTGATTTGAAAGTGTAACCTTTTACTTCAGTTTTTTTTAGGAAATCAATTGTGCAAATAAAGTTTAAAAAAATTGCAAACAATGTTTTATTTGCATTTGAATTAAGCAACTTTTTTTAAACGCACTAGATCACTTTTAAACTACAGCACATACGTATTCCTACTCTTATTCTTATTCAATTGATATAGTAACTGCACATCGAGTGTTGATTGCAGGAAAGTTTTTTTTGGTGTTTTTTATAACTTTTATTAGTTTCAATTTCCAATTTGTCATTTCATTTAAAAACAATTTTTTTTTTCTGCTCTAAAAGATTTTGTTGGTTAAATTTCTCTGAGACAGTGATTTTGAGGTAAAAATGAAATTACAACATGCAACTTCTAGCAGCAAAAAGAGTAAATTTTATTTAAACAGGTTTTGAAGACAAAAAAGTTTTTAGAAAGTTTATTGGTACCTGGAAGTTTTAAGATTTTTCCTGAAATAAGTTGTCAATTGAACTTTGAGGAATTAGGAAAGTTTGTAAAAAGGGGTTGTTTTTCAATTTTGCAGAAAACCTAATAATAAAATCTAAGAAACTTTTCAATTAAATTATTAGTTTTTAAGGTTGAGATGTAATCATTTTTTATCTCAGCTTTAGAACAATATATTTTCAAACCTTTTGCATTTATATGCTAAATAAATTCATCCAATTATTTGCGTTTTTTCAGCCAAACTTATTTAATTTAACTAGTGTTACAAAAGGCGCAGTTTAAAGTACTTGAATTAATGACAAGTGCATTATAAAAACAACATCATCATCAGAAAATTATGATGTTAAAATAACAGTCGTTGTCTTAACTTGAAAACAAATCACAAGTGTTTTTTGGTTTAGAACTTTTTGCTGAGTTTTTTTTTCTCCCTATTTGCAAAGTTGCTGCAACCCCCTCTTTTTTATGTTTTTATTTTTTTTTTTTGCCAAAAAAAAATATAAAAAGTATGCATTTTACAATGCCATGTAAATAAAAACAGTTGAGGATTTAAAAGTGATGAAATGTGAACGTGTCATTTGAACCAGGGTAGGTATTTCCTCGCAAAGAATTCTTTTTTTTTTATCTTTCCCTCTTCGTTTCGCGAAAAGAAGAGATTTGTTGTTTTTGTTTCGTTCTATAAACGAAGGCGAGAAACTGCTGTGTTTTCTTTCGTTGATATTTGTGCTGAAATAAAAAACCATTCGTTTGGCTGAAAAAGAAGGAAACGAAATGGAGAGAAGAAGCAAACAAAATTGTTTCTTCTTTCTAAATCGAAGGAAAAAAATAGAGGGAAATAAAAGAAGGAAAAAACTTTGTTCATTGAAATTTGTTTTAATGAATGTCTATGTAATAAATTGATTTCGTTTTGGTAAATTATTAGGGAATTTTTCAAAAACGAACCAAGTCTTTGCTTTTAATTTTACTTCATAACAATATAATTTCAATAAAAAACAGAAAAAGAATTCTTTATTTTTTCCTTCCTTCCATTCGATATTTCGATTTCATTTTTCTTTTCTAATTTTATTCTCCTTCAGTTTGTTTCCTTCTATATCATTCCTCTTCGTTCTGCTAAACGAAGAGAAGCATTTGTGTTTGCTTCGGCAAACACAAAAGAAGGAAACAACAACAATATTTTCTTCTTTCTCGCGATAATGATAATCGAAAAGTTTTGTACAAAAAAACCTTCGCGAGAAAGAAAGAAAAAAGAAATTCATTTACCTACTATGATTTGAACAGCAAGATAAGTGTTTTGTTAAGAGGGTAATGCGACAGACCGCTATTCAGACAAATCTTAACGTCGATATTTAGCTCCAGCATTTCCTTAAGGGAATCCCTAAACATTTTAGTTTTTGCAATAAAAAAATTTAAAAATATGTATGACTTGGCGTAAACAAGTATTATTTTGTGTTAAAATGCACTTTTGTGTAAAAAAGACATTTGTGTAAAAAGTTTGATTCTGAACAAAAAAATTTATATAAAAAACTGTAACTTTATGTGGAAAATCTATTTTTTGTATAAATATCGCAACGTTATGTCCAAAAAAAATAACTTTATGCACTTTTATGAGGTAAATAATGCAACTGACATTTCTCTAAAGTGCAACTTTTTTATAAAAAAAAAATTTTTAAATGCTAAGTGCAACTTTTTTTTGTAATCAGTGCAAATTTATTGATTGAAAAGCGTACATTCCTGTCAAAACAAGTTTACGTTTTGTATATAAAAACTGCAACTTTTTTATGTAAAAATTAATAATTTTATTATAATTTCTTCGACCTTTTTTTAAATATTATTCTTCTTTATTAATTTGAGCTTAAGGTCACTTTTATTTCAAATAGTTCGTTTATTTATCGATATTTCGATTTCCTTTGGAAATCTTCTTCAGGATATTATATTTTAAAAAATTAACAAAAAATTGTGTTTGACAATTAATTAAAATTAAAATTAAATTAAAAAATTTTTCAACATTCAACAATAACAATTCATAAATTCAAAATATTAAAAAATTAAAAAGAGGAAACAAAAAACAATTTTAAAATATTTCCCTTTTTCGTCAAAAAATGTATTTCTACAAATCTAACATAAGCCATCTAAACTTAATTTTAGAAAACAACCAAAGATCTAAACCTATTTCCATTTTTGTCAACCTATTTATTTTTATTCAATAAATATCTATAAATTTGAGCTAAACCTTCAGTATGAATTTATGAATTGTTATTGTTGAATGTTGAAAAATTTTTTAATTTAATTTTAATTTTAATTAATTGTCAAACACAATTTTTTGTTAATTTTTTAAAATATAATATCCTGAAGAAGATTTCCAAAGGAAATCGAAATATCGATAAATAAACGAACTATTTGAAATAAAAGTGACCTTAAGCTCAAATTAATAAAGAAGAATAATTATGTAAAAATTGCACTTTTTTTATAAGTATAACTTTTAACATAGTTAGAACGAGCAAATTTTATTATAAAGAAATTTTTGTATAAAAGTGCAATTTTCCTAGTTTAGTGAAAGGTATTTTCTTTGCGTAAAAAGGTCAAGGTTTTTATATGGTAAAAAAGGGTAAACATTTTGGTATAAAAAGTATTTTTTTGTATAGAATGGGAAATTTTTTTTCAAATATATTTTAATTTAGAAGATTTTGTTTGTCGTGCTTAATTTTCAATTTTTATTCCTGATAAAAACACTGAAATTTATTGTTGAAGGGATAAGATACCCCTATGCGCATTTCACTGGTTTCTTAGGCCAGATCGTCAGGAAACTTCATCCAAAGATTTTAGAAAAATTTAAGATATTAAAAAAAAAACTGTTAAGCGAATAAGAATTATAAGCAACAGTTTTACTTGTAACTATATCAAAGCTTAAACAAAAACAACAACAATAAGCAGTGAGCTTATCTTTTCTTACATTCTCCATATTTTAAAATACTTTTATAGAAACACGTTTTGAGTAAAACGATGTATAAAAAGTTAAACATTTACAGCCATATTCATAAAAAGTTCTTATTTTAAGCTTATAAAGTGTGGTTAAATTTCAAGGGCCGATGTTGATTTTGAATAAAACACAAACTATTTAGGAAATTATTGTAATTTTATTTTATTATGATATATTGGTATTACTCAATTATGTATGGAACAAAATATCGGCCAAATGGGCGCCGCGACCACGGCGGCACACCTCCATCCGATGGTCCAAATTTTCGATGACCCTGAGGCATAATGGAGGTTCTATGCCGTTAATGTGCCGAATTATCTCATCCTTTAGCTCTTGAATTGTTGCTGGCTTATCGACGTACACCTTTTCTTTCAAATAACCCCAAAGAAAAAAGTCCAACGGTGTCAAATCACATGATCTTGGCGGCCAATTGACATCGCCATTACGTGAGATAACACGGCCATTGAATTTGTTGCGCAAAAGAGCCATTGTTTCGTTAGCTGTGTGGCAAGTGGCACCGTCCTGTTGAAACCACATATCGTCCACATCCATATCTTCCAATTCGGGCCATAAAAAGTTCGTTATCATCTCACGATAGCGAACACCATTCACAGTAACTGCCTGACCGGCCTCATTTTGGAAAAAATACGGCCCGATGATGCCGCCAGCCCATAAACCGCACCAAACAGTCACTCTTTGTGGGTGCATTGGTTTTTCGACAATCACTCTTGGATTATTATTCGCCCAAATGCGGAAATTCTGCTTATCGACAAATCCACTGAGGTGAAAATGTGCCTCATCACTGAAGATGATTTTCTTCGAAATTTATCATCCATTTTCATAATAAGTCTGGATAACTTTAACACGTTGTTGGATTGTGTATCTCTCCATGGTTCAAATTGAGTAAGTCTGAAATAGAGAAATGTCAAATAAAATTCGGAAAAAACTTGGCGTTTAGGTGTGGTTCACATTCAACATCGGCCCTTACAATTTAACCACCCTTTAGTATGTAATAACTATTAAACGCTTTTTGTCTTATAAACCTCTTATAAAAATTTGTATTCATAAACGTACAATAACAGCATTTTTTTCGTATTAACTGTTTGCAGCGATTTTCTGTTTAAGTATGGCAACTTTCTTTATATTTGGCTGCCATTTTATTGTTAGTGATGCACGAAACTTCTATTCGGTTGACATGATATTCTATATAAATTTTTTTTTAATTGTTGACCTTCAAAATTATTCTTATCAAAAAAAACTACATATTATTTTAGTTTCTGAACAAAATGTTTCCGAAAGGTATCATAAAAACTTTTGTTTAAACCTTTTTTAAATATACGATAAGAAAGTAATCGAATAAAAAGTTTGTTTACTTTTTATTAACATCACTATTATTATGATTTGTTTATTTTAATTCTTTTTATATTTTTGAACAATAATTTGTTGTTTTAAACAAAAAAAAAAAAAAAAAAAAAAGAAACAACTACATAGTTGCAATAATTTAATAAATAATTAAAGAGAATATCTGCATTTGCCCCTGAACATATTCATTTCAATCATATAATTTTTTTTTAAATAATAACTTTAAATTGGCTGTCTAAAATAAAAAAAAATTTGTAAAATGTATTTAACATGTCCGTTGTAATAAATAAAACATTTTTGTCATTATTTTTCAACATATTTTACAAAAATAATATCATAAAATGCAAACACCTTTTAAAGGGTCACTTTAATTTGTGGTTTAAAGAAGGTCAAATCCAACAATAAATTTTCTTACTTTATGAATGGTTTATTAAAGGTTCAATAGACTATTTTTCGTTTATGAATACAACTTTAGCAATTTTTGCTTAAAAACGGTCAATTTATCATCAATTATTTTTTATGAATACGGCTGTTATTTTATAAAAAGTGCAACTTAGTTTAACTCAAAAGTATAAAGTGGTCTATAGTTTAAATTTTTGTGTAAAGAATAAAAATATTTCTGTGTCAAGTAATTTTTATATGTTGACAACTCTTATGTCGTGAAATATCATATGGACAAATCTTCTGTAAAAATGGTATTAAGTTTCTTTAATGCCATACGTTTTTATGTAAAAAGTTCAGGCTTTTCTGCGTATTTTGTAAAATATTAATGGTCAATTTCACCAAAATATTTATATTTAAATTCGTTTTTCAAGTCAAATAAAAATAAAATTGTATGAATTGATTGATATTTAAATAGAATTTGTGAAATTGGCCATAAGCAACGAAAACTTTATTTAAGTAACTATTGAATTAAAATAAGTAAACTTAAGCTCGCTTTGATTCATAACTTTTTGCTTAAACCAATAAGCCACACATATGTTTACAATAAGAAATTTTAGGTTTGGACGAGAATAGAGTAAACTTTTCTTAGTTCAAACCATATTTTCTAGTGATTAATTAATAATTCTTTCCGTGTATATTTAAAATTCTGTAAGGTGTATAACAGGTAAGTACATCAATCATAATAATATGCTCCTTCTGTCTCTAGTTCCCTGGGGTAAGTGTTTTAGGTTAGAGTCAATCTAATTTTAGTTTGGAATTACTTCATGCACAAATCCGGGATTAAGTCAAAGCGGATTTCGAGATTGATTTAATCTTACTTAGATCAATCTCGAGTTCGGATTATTTCAAGTACAAATTCGGTATTAAATATGGATAAGTCAAGTATTTCGCACTTGAATAATCCGTACTTGAATTAATCTTTCTGTACTTGATTCAAGAAAATCCTTGCTTACCGTACTAACTATTAATACCACTTCGGATTGCTTTAAGTAAGGAAGGATTTATTTTTCTTTTGAGTGTTCCATACAAAGTGTTCATTTTCATTAAAATTCTTTGAATAATGCACGAAAGGAAGCACAGTATGTATTTCATTAAATCCCAGAAAATTTATATAAAAAGGCTGCAATGAAACCCCACAAAGAAACGTAAAAAATAATAAATAAATACATAACAAAAGCAAATAATGTTAATTAAATATCATTAGTATTATGAAAGGATATTAAATATACAATGATTACAAAGAAATAATTTATTTATTATAAATTGACATGAGTGCTATATACATAAACACATGCTCGTACTTGCCCTGCAGGAAATGTCACTAGTAAATCTGTACTGATTCACTATTGACACAGTCACCAGTACTAGTGACTTATTATACCCCAGACTATGTTATTTACTATAGACATTTAACATGTGTGTGTCATTGGAGATCTACTACTGACGTTTGTACTGCTGACTAGGTAGCTCAACTTTTATAGGAATTGAACTTCTCAGTTATTATTGATAAAAGTTGTTTCGTATTAAAGCCAAATAAAGTGGCAAATGTAATGTAGTGTAGACACTTCGTTTACAATGTCACCAAAATAGTCGACAAAACTGGTGACTTGGAGACACTTGCACCCAGGTTTCCTCCAGGGTGTTTATAAATAAAATATATTTGTTATATGAAAACATATCAATACTTATTAATGTATTTTTGTTACACCTACATATATTGGTACATATGTACATGAATACTTATTTATGTATTGTATTATAAAAAACAAGTTATAGTGCTTTATTCGGCTGTGCCGAATTTTTGATACCCTCCACCGATACTTCGAATATTTCAGGAGTGATATCTACATGATATCTTTTTGTTATTAATTTATCTTTATAAAAACAGACATCAGCATTAAAATTCGTTTTATGCTTTTTTTTTTAGCAATTTTAACTAGCTTAAGTAAAATAATATGATTCGTAACAGTTTAAGGCGAACTTAAATAATTTTCAGTAGGTGGATTTATATTGGAGCCATGTAAGTTATGAACCAATCATACCAAAATTCCGCAGAGTGATTTCTGGTATTAAAAAACATAAATTTTAATACAGCTGTGAAATTAGTTTGAGCGTTTACAGTGAATTTCAGAAGGCTGCTAAATATGGGATCTGAGGTAAATTATTGAACGTAAACCACAAAATTGCATGAAATTTTTTCTGGCAATATGAAGCTAAGTTGGAAGAAATTTTACCGCAATAAATACAATGGGCCGATCGTCACGAAATTTTTTTAGTGCGATTTCTAGTCCTATAAAGCTTTGAAGTATCATATATATTATTTCTAAAGCACTTTTTTTGTCGGTTGCAAATATCTCCCGTACCATAAAGCTTATTTCTAACACTAATGACGAAAAATAATTAGAAATTGAAAAATTATTATTTTCATTGATAAAAATTATATTTTATATAGAACTGCATGATAATACTGTTGTCATTATGATTATATGTTTTTGTTCAAATGTGGTCATACAGGGTCGCTTAATAGTAATGCAGTTTTATGTTACAAAAATGACAACTAACGGTGTGAAATATTCGCACGGGTCATCTAGTTCAATTTTATTCTGATAGCATTATTAGATACGGTTTTAGGCATACTAAGCTGTTTTCCGGGAGTAGGGCTTAAATGGGGGGAAATTTAACGGTGTCATTTCTAGTAATAAAAACCTGTGACGTGCCAAATTTTGTTATGATAGAATTATTAATTACGGTTTTAGGCGTACTAAACTGTTTTCCGGGAGTAGGGTTTATATGGGGCCAAGGGTAATTTGTGGGCCGATCTTCACGAAATTTTATAATGTGATTTCAAGTCGAATAAAACCAACTTCTGCAAAATCTTATATCATTCCGTGCATTGTTTCACCATTTACGTTAGTTTTTGTAACAAAATTATCAATTTTTTAGGGTGGTGGTTCCACATTTTGATTCAAAGCTCTGATCCTACTGAAGCGATTTTTCTGGATTTCAATCCCAAGCTCCTTAGGATAACTACAAGCAATTTGACACTAAGTTTGTTTATTTCTTTTAAGTTTTTCGAAAGTGAGATGGTTATCAACAGACGGACAGACAGACAGACAGACGGACGGACATGGCTGAATCGACCTAGAATTACTCAATGAGCCAGAATATATATATACATACTGAGCTGAATAATAAAAAAGTTTCACACGGAATGACAAACTTAGTATACCCTCTTCACAACTTATTGTGGTGGAGGGTATACAAACAAAGATATCATTAAATTAAAATATAATAATTACACCGTAAAGCCTGAAAAAATAAGAGGGTTCTGGCAATGGATTCTGGTAGAGGAGGCCAAAAAATATATACGTGTGTCTGCGTTCCAAAAGATCACATCGGAATTTAATTTGATGGGGCGGTGGTTTAAGGTTACACCCCTTTGTGCTGTTGGTGCAGAAAATGGGTAAATAAAACTATGTGTTCTTTACATCTGAGAAGTTACGTAACATCAGCAACATTGTAGAAAATTTTACGGCGAATATTGTAGTGAAACGCATTTCCCCTCTAACTCAATTGCTGGTAACTCAAAAAATCAAAATATGTTTCGAAAAAATCACGATATATTTGCATCCAAAATACAAAACCAAGGCATGACAAAAACAGAAAATTTTAATTTTCAAAGACGAATGCTTCCGGATAAAACATGCATGTCGCCAACTTGTTTGTAGAAATTGACTAGCTCATTAAATTTTTTAAATCGGGCTAAAATTAAGAATTCTGGATCGTTTGGAATGTTTGTTATACCCGAATTGACCTACTTTGAGAACCTATGGCGGCCCTTCTGATATGTATGTATATAGACGCCAAATAAAAAACATACACTATTCTGTCTAACAAGGCAACAAGTTTAAACTGATTTTTGGTACTTTCTCTTAACAATTATTTTCAATTCACAGTTTAACTTCAAAAGAATTTCAATGGAAATCGAATAAGGTTTGATATTTTCCTTAAAACATCTTAAATGTGTTTTGGTACTTTTTTGAAATTCGGAAATTCGGATAAGAGAACAAAATTCATTTTTTTAGTACTTTTTCTAACTAAATATTTTTTATTTTGCAATTTTACTATCTAGCTAGGTCCTATTTCAGGTAAATTTTTTTTCCCGTTTTTGATGAATTTTATAATGTTGGTATTTAGGAGTAAAAAAATAGCTTGAGGTCATTCCAGCAAAAATTAAATTTTCGAGTTTACTTGCGCATTTTTCCTGGAGTAAATTTAAGATACATTTTGGGAAGAGTCTATGCCATTCATCCCACGGAATGTTACCATCTAAGCCTGCTGCTCCATAAAGGTATGGGACCGACATTTTTCGATGGCTTGAATACTGTGAACAGTGTACTCCATACGACATTTCAATCTTACGCTCTTGGATTGCTCGAGAACGACAGAAATTGGGATCGTTGAAGCCTGTGGAACAAATACAAATCCAGCCTCTCGGAAGATATTAAGCGGCAACTGAAGGGAGAATTGAAATGCAATGCGCAGCGGCTCATTGATTGAAGATGCATTGTAAGCGTAGGCAGGACAAAAACAAAACGGACAGCCTCGACCAAAAAGATGTGTAGCAAATTTCATTAGTCGAGAATATCTGAGGAGAGATATTATGACATAAGAGACCTGAGAGAATTGGTAATATCTAATAAAGATTTACTAACGAATAATCAAAATTGCATATACATATCAGCATATTCTTGCCAATATAGAGAAATAATGGTGAGGAATATATTTTTGAATTTTCCACTATAAGCTAAAGTAAAGTGTAAACATGGAATTGCCATCACCTCGTCAGGAATTGCGTCAAGACATTTAGATCTCTGTAAACCTGACTAATGTCGAAACATCGATCTAAAACATTTCAAAACGATAGCAAATGAAAAGTGTATCGAAGAGGTAAAAATACATTTTAAATATATCATATATATGGCGGAGTCTCGTTGTTGTAAGCTGGAGACTTCCGTATAATAATTCTACCTTTCATAAATTATGTAAGTGTTGTAAGTTGGCGATAGAACGATGTTGCCGATATCCTCCTTAGGATTGAAAACTGTGAATATCCTAAAATTATAAGGCAAGGAGCCAACTCCACCAGATCTTGGAATAGTTGTGCTAACCTTTGACTACATGATAACTCGAATATATCAAGAAGTACAAAACATAGACAGCAAATCCGAGTATAGGCTGTAAGAACGTATTCACTGCATTTCCCCAAAAAATCAGTAAATTGGTTTACTACTACGGAAGTTTTAAGTCTCGAAACTAAACACTGCTAATATAGATGAATTAAAAATACAAAAACCTTAAAGGCTTGTACCATAAAATGGTCGTAATCTTAAAGGATTGTTCCAATAGTCTATGTAGATGAGCTTAAAAATTGAGAATTTAAATGAATATAACTATTAAATTAGTTAACAACTTAATATTTATTACTGCCTCAAAGTATGCAGTACCTTAAATAATATTCGCCTTGAGATAGGTATGCTGTGTTTCATAGCATAGATTAGTTAATTAAATTGTGATAAAAGTCTAATGCTATCTGCAAATTAATAAATACTTAAAACTATTAAGAAAACTTAGCAAATTAGCAAAATTCATTCGCCTAATGCGTAATTTTCACTAACAGCGAAAAAAAAACATTACTAGAACCATTAGCAGAGTGTTCATGTATCAATGACCGATAAACATTTAATTAAGTTAACAATTTGCTATTTTGTGCTATTGTTTTTTTTTTCTCCCCTTTTATACAACATTCGTTTTAAAAGTTTTTTTATACACTTTTCTAGTTAATTTACTTTTTGCAAATATATTTTTATACTTTTCCTTGTTTACTGTTGCCACTATTCTTTTTTTTTTCGTGACACAAGTATCCAATAGATATAAATTTTTTTTATCGGTTGTTGACTTGTCACGCAATATTATTTGTATAAATGTCTAGAAATTTATTAAGTGCGACAACACTTGTCTAAGATGATAATGATTTTGTGATGGTAAGCAACCCATTTGCATGATAGTTTCCATTCGAGTAACATCACTTTCTTCTTCTTTGCGTTTTTTAGGGTTTATAGTCTTAACTATTGAGATTTCGAAACAAAAGTTGGATATATGATTTAAAACACTGATAACTGTACAGGAAAAATACAAACAAATTACACGGACATCAATAGCACCTAGGTTATACGGATTGCCGAAAATACACAAAGAAGGAACGCCACTCAGACCAATTTGTTCATCCGTTAATTCACCAGCATATGGTTTATGCAAATACGTGGTAGACATATTCAAAAATCTTACGAAAGAAACTAAATACAATGTGAAGGATGCAATAGATTTCAAATCAAGGATCAATAAAACTAGAATAGAAGACGACGAAATAATGATTTCATTTGATGAAGTGGCTTTATTTCCGAGTATTCCGGTCATTCTTGCTCTTCAAACAATTGAAGAAAACTGGAATATATTGAAAAATTTTTAACCGATTGACGGTTAACCGAATGAATACCCTAGTCCTAACAAACAATATCATCGATATTCAGACAACAAGACAACAAGAAAATAACATACATTTAATAATTCGTTATTCAATCATTGACGAATAGCAGACAAATTTCAGCAGAGTTCAGTTTTATATCGAGTGAAAACAGACAATGTCGATTACTTTCAACTTTCGTTTATACAGTGAATCTTTCATAAAAATGTCTGCAAAACTTTTTTTAGCAGTGTCAATGAAATTGCGCCTTGAGACCCACTTTGTCAGGAGGAATCAAAGATGAAAATATCAATTTGACAAAGTCGCTCAAAAAATGCCACCGGGTATTTACGAATACACAATAAACAAACACCGACATAGAAAACAAAAATAAGACAAAGTCGATAGAAACGAAACAATTTCAGTTGATGAAAATATGATATAAAATTTAAATGTTAAATATATGTGTATTTTGTAGCCCCTGAAGATGACCACCGATGTATGGTCGAAATATCGGATGAAAAATAAAAAAACAAAATTAAAAATACAAAAATTTGTGGATTTTTATTTATAATTTTTATATGACCTTAAGCCAAACAAAAAACAACAACATAGCAATATTTAGTACTTCTTTTCTTTTTTCAAATGTGCATCAAAAAAAAAATATATCCTTAAAACATTAAATATGTTTCTTATGTTTCTCTCGTTTTGCTTCTGTCCTTTCAAGTTTAATTTTTTTTAGAACTTAAAAATGCCAACTGAAAAGCTCATTTTTAAATTTTACTTTAAGACATTTATTAATTAATTATTTCATATTTTCCAGTCTTCTTCTAAATACAAATTGTATAGCTTTTTCAGCAGAAAACTCACTCTGCCTTCTCATGGGTTGCCATTTCTGCAGCTTCTGGTCATTAAGATATTTCATTTTTATTAATTTTTCCCCTAAGAAATATGAGCAGAAAAAAATTATGCTCGCAGAATTTGTGTAATAAATTAAATGTTTCAATTCATAAAAATATAAATGTTTCCTTCATTGCATTAGGTAACAGTTTTTTCATACCCGTATAATTGTTAATTTTGTTTTTTATTTGTATTTTTTTATAATTTTTTGCATCAACCAAAAAAACAAAAAAAAAAAAACGTGAGAAGTGTTGAATCAGAAGTAGCCAGCTAAAATTATACAATATGATGATGATGAAATTTTTAATTTGCCTTAAAAAGTGTTCTGTCATTGTTAATATAAAGGACTTTTTTATCACAGTAGCACATGGCATTATTAAAATCTCTCTCCCCCTGTGATTTGTATGTTATCCATAGCCACCAGCTGATTAATCCCCGAAGGGACCTTAAGCAGTAACCAGTGCAACGCTAAGAGCTTGGTTCTCCCCAAGACGCACTAGCATATCCAGTAAGGACGGGAGTTGTGGAACTAGGGTAATTAGTGGGCCATTTTGAGCTGTTTATAATGCGTAACGAAACTGGATTTATCTTAAGGATTTTAACGGACAGACGAATGGACATCCCTGGACAATTTTTTATTTTTTTTTTAATTGAAAAATAGTCTAATAAAAATTCGCTTTGATCGGAAAATGAATAATTTTGTTCAAAATCGTTTGTCGCCAAAAGAAATTATTACATTTACAAAAAAATCGCTTAATTTCATACCAATAACTGATAGAAAAAATTTATAATTTTATAATTTTCTAATCTTTTTGAAACAATCGGATTAGATCTGTTCGACTCAGAATCAGTTTCTGACTTGATTGGCTGTCTGTCGATGTAAATCTTGCAAGGAACGTTCAGGTCGCAATTAAAAAGATAACCAAATTTAATATATTACTTGTCGTTATTATATTTCCTGCTTTCCCGGGGTTTTATTTTGCGGGATCCCGGGAAATAAAAAATTGCTCACAGTTTCAGAAAACAGCTATTTTTACTCAGAAATTTAGTTTTCTTTTCTCTAAAAATTAGCCCACAGATGGGTTGTCGATTAGATCAATTACACTGTGTGTATTTATTTTTAAAGGCATGGAAAACTAACCATATACGGACAATAAACAACCATAAAGGACCAAAAAAAAGACCCGTGTCTCCCAGTTTTGCCCAAAGTCATGCACTTTTTTTATAGGCCCTTAAAGATTTGGGGCCTCGGTGTCATTTTTGCAAAAAAGTGATCATTTTCTCAGGCTTAAATCTTGAAAACCGTTCGGAATTTTGATTAACCCTCTGAGACAAAGTTTCTTCAAGATGAAAATCGAAAAAAACTTTAAAAAATTAGATTTTTTACCTTTTTTCCGCTGTTCAGGTCCATAGGTAGCAAACCGTTCAAAATTCAAGGTTTTTCGTGTTACACTGTGTTACAGAACTGAGTAAATACGTAAATTAAAGTCTGCTGCTGCAATAAATCTATTGAAAGTAGTGCACCAGTTAATAATTATTACATTTAGTGAAGTGCAGAGTTGATAAAGGACATAAATTCAAAATAAGATGCAGGCAGCAAATTCTCATTATCCATGAACAAGTCTTAAAAATAGGAGATACCTAAACATATCGCTCCTTTATTGCAACATAGTCATATCTACAAAAAAAAAAAAATCGAGCTTGGAAATATACCCGGGAAGTGCGGGGAAACCGAAATAAAAAAAATAAGGAACCTCGTGTAAGATACTACAACATGCAATTTGAAAAACACATTGTCCTAAAGATTACAGATGGGCCTAATGAAAAGAAAAGGTTTGTAAGAAGAAGTCCGGATGATGCTATTTTCGGCATCAACCTTGACATCAGAAGCATGCAACAAAGGTGCACTTTTAACTATTTGTTTAACGTTGGTAAAAAAGTGAACGAAATTTTTCGGATACATGGTAATCAGCAGGGCAAGTTTAAAATGGCACGAATAATGGTAAAAAATGGCTGGCAAAATGGCACGAAAAAGTGTAAAAAATAGCACGAAAAATCGCACAAAATGGCAAAACTGGCAAATATAAACATGTTGTTATTTAAGAAACATTTATTTTATTAAGTTTTAATTGTATACTTAGCACAATAGAATGTTATCGGATAAAACAGTTCAATAAATGGAAAACACTCTTTCAACATCGCAAAATATAACTGGAGCATATTTGAACGCTAATAGTTCAGATGGAGAAAGAAATAAATTCATCCGTCGCACTTTCATAAAAATATGAGTAGTCCACTTGCAAACACCGCTAAGTTAAAATAACAATATTCTGAGAAAATTAAAATTTATATGCCAAGCCATCCCAGGAAAAACTTTTTCACTTTTAGTAATAGGTGGCACTTATTTCATAAGCTACCTGGTAAGTAGTTGTTATTACAATTGTCATTATTCTGAAAACTTCAATAAGCGTTTACTAGTAATGACTTCAGCAACTACTTATTACTACTATTATTTTCACTACTGAATATCTGCTTACTAATAATCAGCTCAATAACTACTTATTAGTTGTGTTTTAAGCACTGAATATTTACTTACTGGTAACGTACTCAAATAACTACTTATATTTACTAGTGATTTTTTGGCTTCTTATTATATTGTAAGTATATACTTACAATTCAACTTACTCGTAGTTAAATAATAACTAGATATTTTTTGTCTTCTAGTAAGTGTATTGTAAGTACTGAATTCTGTGGATACCTCGAACAAAAATAAGTAGTTATTCAGCCGAAAAATAAGTAGTGTTTATTTTTCTCCAACATTACTTGCTAACTTACCAGGTAAGTAAAGTTTTTGCTGGGGTAGTGTACTAAAATTCAAATGTCTCTATCAAAATTTTTATGCTAAGCGACGAAATTTTCAGTAATTGTAACCGAATTGTGTGATAGTACATGCAACCGACGAAATTCGATTGACGCCAAATTCGGTTGTGATCACGAATCTGTTTTCTCTGTGTATGTATATATGTGCGAACTGACTCTGGCCTGCTTGCTCTTGTGCACAAAATATATTTCTATTTCATACGATTTGAAGAAACGAGCAATGTGCTTTTTTCCACTATGTATTACTCTGAGATAATATTCGCAGATCCAAAAACAAAGTTCTCTGGTTAATCAAACTTGTTCGAGCTTGTCGGTGTTTGCAAGAACTTGTGCATAATAAAAAACAAAAAGTGCACAGAGAAAACAGATTCGTGATCACAACCGAATTTGGCGCTAATCGAATTTCGTCGGTTGTATGTACTATCACACAATTATGTTCCATTTACTGAAAATTTCGTTGCTTAGCACAATATTTTTGATAGCAACATTTGAATTTTAGTACACTATCACAACAACAGATAGGCTGTTTTCCTAAACGCGTATTGCATTGTAGTAATACATTATTTTGACAATGCATTTAGTTCCGAAATGCAACTTTGTAGTTTTCTCTACGCAGAGAAACGCAAATATAGCAGTTAAAATAATGTAGATGCAAACCATATTCATATACAATACAACGTAGATAAAAATTTAAGTACACAACGCATCAATACGGTATTGATACATTGTGAACACACGTTTAGGAAAACAGCCATATTGTTAGTTGTTCGTATGGTTATTAGAAACAAAATTGTGCTTATTCCCGAATATATGATAGGTGCAACTGAATTTACACATAATTGGTGTTCATAACAAGAGATTTGATTTTTAGTAATAGGTGGTAGTTATTTCATACGTTACCTGGTAAGTAGTTGTCATTACGATTGTCATTATTCTGAAAACTTCAATAAGTACTTACTAGTAATTACCTCAGCAACTACTTATTAATTTTGTTATTTTCACTACTGCATATTTGCTTACTAATAATCAACTCAATAACTACTTATTAGTGGTGTTGTTTTCAGTACTGAATATTTACTTACTGGTAACGTACTCAATAACTACTTATTAGGTCTATTAACTAGTGATTATTTGGCTTCTGGTAAGTACTTACAATTCAACTTACTAGTAGTAAAATAATAACTAGATATTTTTTATCTTCTTGTTAGTGTATTGTAAGTACTGTATTCTGTGGACACCTCGAACAAAAATAAGTAGTTATTCAGCCGAAAAATAAGTAATGTTTATTTTCTCCAACATTATTTGCTAGCTTACCAGGTAAGTAAAGTTTTTGCTGGGCTTGAGCAGATGCATTGAAAGTGCTCTTTTATGTACACTTAGTCCTTTTTTACGTCCGATTTTTGCATTTAGCATTTCGAATAAATTCTGCCTCATATTCGCAAAATTTTTTTCAAAATTTCATCTAAGTTGCAAAAAAGGCATTTTTGGCAAGCTGGACCAAAAATGGCTTTTTAACGAAATAATTGAAGAAATGGCAAAAAAGGCAAAAAATGGCATATGCCATCAAAAATTTGCCCTGGTAATCAGTAAATACAATCAAAAATATACTCTTTGACGATTCACTAAACGCTTTGAGTGTGTCAGAAAGTTATTTTCTAAGCCGTTAAATGTAAATATATTTATTAGAATATTTTAAGAATTAACTTTTTGATCTCATGTCTTGAGTACCTGAATTTTTGTTTGTTTTTATTATTGTTTTATGAATTAAATTGCTATGTTTATGTTATCTTTTTATCTTGTATTGTATAATAATAAGGAATTTACATGTAAAAGCGTAAGGTCATTATAATTCAAATTCCGCTTTCAATCTTCAATCAATTTTTGTAGTATTTAAGCATTTATTTTACTTACTTTGTAAACTAGTTCCCCTATGTTTGCTTATAAAAGTTTTTCTCTTAAATTAAAAACAAATTTACTTTGTATTATTTGTATGGAGCGGGACCCCGGGCATTTTAAAAAAATTTCCCGCTTTCCGGGAATCGAAAAACTGCGGGGGGGGAGGGGAAAAACTCTACTTGTCGTGTTTATGGCTTAAAAATTTTAAAACGTTTCTGAACATTGTGTGTGAATTTAGCTTCATTTTTAACATTAGCAATGTTACTAGGTTAAATAACATATCTCTTACGCAATGACTGTTATGTTAACAGAACTTAACTATTTTGAATTAATAAAAAATTTTACAACTAAATGAATATGTCCAGATTTAATTTCAGATCAGAGTTATATATAGCTCTTAAAATTAAAAATGTTTGAATTGCACTAGGTACTTATAGAAAATGGCAGAAAAAGGAGCGAAACTTAAATTGTGGGCGGATCAGTCCTAGTAGGGTGAAAATCCAAGGTCATTAGCATTTCAGAACTGTTAATGCTATGTCCAGATTTAATTTAAGATCAGACGGCTACGCGTATTCCGATTCGAAAAGTAAAGTAAAGCAATTTCCGATTCGAAAGTTAAACCGTGCTGTGAAGCTCGTTCGATCCGATGACAGAGTTCTATATTTGATTAAAAGTTGGTAGCACTGCTATTAAAATACCAAAATGGACGAAAATATCCCAAAACAAAAAATATTAACTATGATTTAGTGTGTGAAATATATTATAATTGTGTTTTTGATTCAAAACGGATTGTATTTCCCTGGGTTTTAAAGAGCCCAAAGAAAAAGTCGATCATTACTTTATGCTGCTTTTTATTGTATATGTAATTTTTTTTAATATTTTTTTATTTTTCAAGACCACAAATATTAAAACATTTCCAATAATAACATTAGTAAGCATTTATTTTATATCAAACCTTACATTTTTACAAAATTAATACAGAGTTGGAGTTGCGAAAGGGATTTTTATTGTTCGTAATGGAGAGCTGCCGTTTTAAAAGGGATTTTTTGTTTTCGATAAGGTATAAACAACTTCCATTGATTCGAAACAAATAGTACGAACATCGTATTACACAGTAAAAAAAAAAATTGTTCGAACTGGTAAATACGCGGTAACCCCCCAGCGTTATATAGTTCTAAAAATTTAAAATGTTTGAATTTAGGAGGTATGTACTTATAGAAAATGGCAGAAAAAGGGGCGAAATTTAAATTGTGGGCGGTTCAGTCTGATCTATAAAACTCTGAACTGAAATTAAATAGCACTTACAGTTATGAATTGCTTATGGGCTGGGCTTTTAACCCTATCCGCCCCCAATTTAAATGTTTGCCCTTTTTCCCAAATTTCTATATGAACTTACCAAAATTTAAAAGTAGACAATTTTATACTATAAAACTTTTTTGTTTAATTAAATTTAAACTTTTATAAGCAATTTTTTCTAAAATTTTATTTTTGGTGTTTTTAGTTGTAAAATTTTGATTAATTCAAAATAGTTAAATTCTGTTAACATAACAGTCATTTTCAAGAGATATGTTATTTAACATAGTAACATAACTAATGTTAAAAACGAAGCTAACTTCACACACATTCCTTAACACCTTAGATTATGCTACAACTATGTTATGCTTGTCATTAATATTTTGTAATAAAACAAAAAAGATTTAAACTAATTGCTGGAAAAATAACAAAGTTTTACAGATACACTGTATATAGGTACTTTATGGCTGGTTCAGTATTTCCTGGTTACAAAACAATGTCTTTATGTTTCCTTAATTCGTTCATGCTTATTTATATACTTATGTTTGTTTTTCTTCAGAATAATTATAATTCCAGTGGTAAATATTGAAAGGACTGCAAGTGACAGGCCTTTTTAAAGTTAGACCCTTGTTTCTTATGATATCCTTCCTTCAGAAATATGCCTTCTAGAAGGAATCAGGCTCTTTAAGAAACCCTTCCAAAATATTCGCTACTCCCTTTTTTAGCAAGCTGTTAAATTCAATTTTTTTCTTAGTGACATTCCATAGTACCTCTTTTGGGAAGGGAATAATGTTAAATTTTTATATATTTTTTGGTCTCGTTTCTCTCACGTAAACGTTTATGCTGCGAATCAGCTTTTTGGATTGGATTTCCTTAGCAAGCGTATGTTTAAAAAGGTACTTTTACGTTAACGTGACGTTGAAGACGAACCATAAAAAATTAAAACTTTTCTCCGTTTTTTCGTATCAGCTTTTAAAGAACTTTCTATTGACACACACGACATTTATTTATATTTTTATACAAAAAGCTCAAATAAAAAAAGCCAAAAGTCATTCTTTATAATCCTTTTTTAAAGTCCTCTATATGCCTGTAAAATGGAGGGTGTGTGGAAGGGCTTTCTTCCGATGACAAATAGTGTAAAAATGAAATAAGTATTGAATGTGCCGAGGAGGGATTGTTTCTAATAAATAAGGCCTTCTATAAGACCTCTTTACTCATTCTTTTTGCTGCTCGTAATGTTTTTCTTTAACATACCTAAATAAATATTTCCTTCTAACATTGCTCAGGATATGTTTATAATAATTAGTTGTATTTTCAACGTCGACTGAACCATATCTGAGTATAAAATGGATTGCATTCGTAGCATCTCAACTACTAATAGTTGAAATCTCCTCTCTATTAATTAGATACATAATTACGATGAAGATTATGATACGGTTGTTAAGGATGTACGATTCCTGAACACACTTTTTCCTATTTCCCATATTTGAATCTTCATTTCATACATATAATTACGGTTTTGTTATTGTTGTTGCTTTTTTCTTTCTTAAACTCTATTTTTGTTCTTCTACTGTTATGTGCAACTTTAATTCTTTTGTTACATGTGACTACCACATGTCTTGCTGTTTTATCTAACGTACCTGGTTTAAGTTTACTTTTAGCTCCAATTTTTCTTTTCATTTCCTTCGTGTTCATTAATTACGAAAATAGTTTCGTTTTTTTTTTTTTGTGTGAGTTGCGGCAACTTTTTTGTCATCATTTTAGAAATTGATAATTCTTATTCATTTTCTGTACTTCATGTCGTCTTGATATTTAAGTTCTTTGATTACAATTTAGAGGGAAAACATTAGCACATATCAGAGTATGAAGAGCAAAACACATTCACATTCATTAACAACAAGAAACAAAGTGTAGTAAAGTAAAAGCCACAACTACCGTATATTCTTAAAAAAAAGATTTTTAAAGGACACGAAAATCAATAAAAAAGAACTAAATAATCTATTAAGAAAAGAAAACTTTAATTGATTTTCTTTAAAGAAGCTTAAGAAGAAAAGTTTGCTTAAAATAACAAGTAACACTAATTATGGTTTAAAAATTATTTAAAAAAAAAGAGAAATATTGTGAGTAAACGCATATTTAATTTAAGTTATAAGCTTATTGAAGTCAGTGTTAAAAAATAAACAAAAAGTCAAAAGTAATTTTTGGGAATACAAAATTTTAATTTAAAAGATTTTGTTATTCGTGCTTAATTCCCAGTTTTTATTCTTGATAAAAACACTTGAAATTTATTGTTGATGGGATAAGCTATTCCTATGCGCATTTCACTGGTTGCTTAGGCCAGATCATCAGGAAACTTCATCTATAAAGATTTTGGAAATTTCAAGTGTTTTTATCAAGAATAAAAACTGGGAATTAAGCACGAATAACAAAATCTTTTAAAATAAACAAAAAGTTTTGAATGAAATTTGAATCAATTCAAACGAATTTGACAGAAACGAATTTTAACTCGTTTTCCAATTCAAATGAATTTGTAAAATGAATTGCAATTCGTTTCCAATTAGAATGAATTTGTTAAAGTGAATTGCAATTCATTTGAATTGAATTGATTTTGAATTCATTCAAATGAAGTAGAACAATGAATTTCAATTTAAATGAATGAAATCAAAAATGAGTTGCAATCAATAAAATTCAAGAGCAGATCTTGGGGGAATTACTAAAATTTACTATTTTTATTGCAGTTGGAAGTTTTCAATTTTAGTTAGTAGTAAGAATTTCGAGTAAACGAATACAGCTTTGACAGCAAAAAATGTTGTTGAGATTCAAAGTTGCTCAAATCTTTAAAATTCGATTAAAAAATTAAAAAAAAGAAATTTTCCACAATATACAATTATGAGATTATCTAAACAAAAAGATATTGTTAAACACATTTTTAATAATATTTTCACACTATTTAAGTTTCTTTTAGCAAATAAACCAAAATTTTTTTATTTTGATAGGATTTTCGCCTACACCTAATAATTTAAATGCATATTTTCCCGCTACCTGACAATTCCATTCCAAAACAAAATCAATTCAAATTTCAATCAATTCAATTTAAATGACTTGGAAATGAATTGCTAGTTCTTTTTTCTAAATCGTTTGAACACAGAAAGAAAAACACTCGGGATAAATCAAGTTTTTTATGATTACTTTAAGTCCGAGTCGTACTCAAAAATGCAAGTACGAATAATACTTAAACGTACTTAAAACAATCCTTAATGGGATTACTTTCGAAAATCAATCCCGGAATTTCCTGAAATAAGTTTTAAATTCTTAAATCAAGCAAAAAAAAAGATTAAACTTTTTGTTGTGTTTAACTTTCCGGCCTACGCATGTTGTAATTTTCTATACACATTGAAAAAAAGGTCTGGCGAGACTCAAGACACTAACTGTTATTTTTAGTTAAATATGTACATAAGATTTCTAAAATAAAAACCATATCGGCCAAGGTGTAATACGGGTAAGTAAATCAATCATTATAACTTTTTCTTTCTAATTAATAATTTCTTGATAAAATCAACTTTATAATACTTGAATCAATCGCATTTTGAGATTGATTCAATCTTAGTTTTACATAAATCAATCTAATTTTCGGATTATTTTAAGTACGAATTTCGATTAAAACAATTTCATAGTTCTTAATCAAGCATATTTTGAGATTGATTCAATCTCAGTTTTACTTTTTCGGATTATTTCAATTACGAAACGGGATTGAATATGGATAATTTAAGTATTTTGTGATTGAAAATCCGTACTTGAATCGATCTTTCTGTACTTGATTCTAGAAAATCTGTACTCACCGTACTATTAATACCGCTTCGGATTGATTTGAGTACGGATGGATTGATTTTTCTTTTGAGTGAAATAATTTAAAATCAATTCAATTTAAATGAATCTGTAAAATGAATTGCAATCCACTTTTACAAATTCATTTGAATTGGAAACGAATTGCAATTCATTCGACAATTTCATTTGAATTAAAAATTAATTTCAATTCATTTTTACCAAGTGCATTTCAATTGACTCAAATTTCATGCAATTCATTTTTTGTTTGCGAAAAGAATTTATTCAAAATTTGCTAATTCAGTGCATGAATGATAAGCGAATTAATTCAAAAATGAATGATTTATTTACAGCTCTGCTGGCCAGACTCATATGTACGACGAAGGGTTAATAGGAAATGGATTTAAACGCGAATTAGCAAAATATTACTAAGTTTTTTTCCTATGCTTTTCATTGCTATTAGTTTTTATTAGCACTTTTTTAATTTTATACAACTTTTTATCGGTTTCTTCGTACAACTACATGGAAACAATAAACATCACACGTTAAGTTTATGTAACTTCGTTCTTGATTTCTAGTAAATTTATGTCAAATCAACGATTTTTTGTTTAAAGTTAATTTAGGCCTTATTATGTAAATTGCAGCGCAACGCCAACGAATTACATTAAAAGCAAAAACAAAGTCATAAATATATTGTAATTTTGTTGCTTGTTTTGTTGCAATGATTAGTTACGCATATTCTTTCGTTCATGAAAAACAACTTTATTGCTATTAGGAAAATTCAGGAAGATGCCACAAAACAAAATTTTTTTGTTCCAAAAAAACAAACATTACTTTACAAATTTTGTATGTAAAATTTTCAAGGAAATTAAAAATGAATTTTAACCTATTTTTCATTAAAATTATTTTAGGTTTTATGCTACCAGTGTAATGAATTGTACCTTTTTAGTTTTTTTTTTAATATATTATACAGACCTCAAAACATATTTCAAAATAAACGACAAATAATACAGCTCTAGGTATTTATTTATTCATAACATATAACGAACTTTTCAGTTTTACGAACAGGCCTGACGAAGTACTGGTTCGTTAAACCGGAAAACTACTGTAATTACTTTTTTAAGCATTAATTACTTAGACTTCCCTTCAAGAAGACTACCGGCCATTTTACTAGTTATATAACCGGTAGTGTTGACCAATATATTGGTTAAAGTTTCTATTAGTTTATTAAGAGCAAAATGAAAAAAACTAACCGAAACTCTTGTGTACATGTGATTTTGCCTCTCTTTCTAACTAATGAATTCCACTCGACTACGGAACATATATCTGTACTGCTTACTCTGCTGCTTTTTATTAGTCAATGATTACCAAAACAGTGGTTAATGCTAACTAGTTAGCCATAACGTAAATATTGGTTAGCACTAACTAGTTATTCATAACGTAAAAATTGGTTAGTACTAACCTTTATACAAAATATATTATCTTATTTTTCATTTTAAATAAACATTTTTTTATTGAAAAAATTATAATCCAATTAATAGTCAGAAAATTAGGCTTCAGAAAAGTAAGTACCACGTATCGCTATTTCTGTGGCTGCTTGGTAAAGTTTCACTTCTTGCGTGGGTCTGGAAATGGAGGTTAACAGATTGAGACCAAAAAATCAAATACATACTTGAAAAGTCATCAGGACAAATCTTAAGCGATTGTCCTGGCCAAAGCCACCACCTTTCAAAACGACCGCTTCGAATATGACCACTGTTGTTTCCAGAGAATCCACCACCGCATCCTCTGAAGCCACCATCAGTACGTCCTCCTTAACCACTAGCATTCTGATTACCGCTGTTTGGTGGTGCTACTTTTTCTTCATAGTTACAATCTAGTTATAAATATAATTTTTTTTCTTTAACACCAATGGTAAATATTAAATTAAAGCAATTCACAAGTTTTATCAAGCGTATGACAAAAATATATTAAAAAATTGGCATTTTTAGAAAGTGTTTTTAGTTCTTCTACTCTAACACACATGTTAGAGTAGAAACACTAATGTAAAATTGTTGCAAGTGTGTTAGTAAATAAATTTTTATTTTTAGTTTTGGTTATGCATTTCTTGTAGGGTTCTTTATATCATAATTATCTTTACTTTATTATTACTTTCCTATTCTATTTTACCCCTTCTTATATTATTCTTAGAATGTTTATTAGTGTTAAATAAAAAAGAATTATTATGAGTGTAACCCCAAACTGATTTAATGGACACACATCACAACTCTCGCCACAGCTTCAAGGTCTGTGCGCTGCTCAAAACATTGTCATCGTTTCCATTATTATCGCCATCAGCAGTATCATCATCATTTATATACTTTTTCTTTGAGAACTTATTCCTTATTCTTTTTAGCTTAAAGCATTATCTTTATAACCTTTTTGTTGTGATTTAGTTTTTTGTTCTACTTAAAATCTTTATTTCTTCTATTATCTTTGTGACTTTATAAAATTTCTTTTACATTATTTTTCATTTCTATTCCAGAAGGTATTTTTTTCTTTTTTTTTTTTGCCATTTAGCATTGATCATTTGATCAATAAAACCACAATGGAGTTCAGTCTAGTAGATTATTAGGGAGAGTCCATTTCTAAAGAATTATTGTTACAGAAATATTGTGAGATTTCCTCAAACTGCAGAGGAATGATTGGTCGCTTCGATATAATTTTGCTCGCATTGTATTTGTCAAGAGACAATAAAAAAAGGAAAAATTTTATTTTAGGTGCTCCTTTTAAAATAATGGCATTATAGTTTTGTATCATAGAAAAAATTATGTTGCAGAAAAACTAGACACCACGACAGGTAAAAGGTATTATGTTTATTATTTCTAAAATTTTTATTAAAGATCTTACATATTTTCTGGATGCTTAAAAGTAATTAAGCCCCAAAAAAGTTTTGATATAACCTTCATCTTTTTAATTTTTTTTTAGAATTTTTTGACTATAGAAATACCACTGCTGTCAATTACAGTAAATCCCATATCTTCTCTAATTTTTTTTTTATTTATATAAAAATTGCCAGCGATAATTTATATCGGGTGTTTTTTTACAGGTTTGTTTTTCGAATAGAGATAAAACTGGCATTTTGTGGTCAAATCTGGCAACTCTAATGTAATTTATGTTCAGTTTGGCTTGCCATTTCATCATGAACAGGTTGACAAAAGAACAACGCTTGCAAATCGTGCAAATTTATTTCGAAAATAACGGTTCAGTTCGCGAAGTTTACGCAAGCTCCGTCCATTTTATGGTCGACATAATCGTCCATCAGAGCAATTAATTCGGTTAACCATGGATCGTTTTCGCACTACGTTTACTCTATGTGATAATACGCATCCGCAGAGACGTCGAACAGTGCGCACTGAAGAAACAATTGCCGCTGTAGAGCAAAGTGTTGAAGAGGACCCGAATGAATCGATTCGCCACCGTGCACAGCAATTGGAGCTTTGTCCATCAACTTTATGGAAGATTTTGCGCAAAGATCTTGGCTTGCGACCTTACAAGATCCAGCTTGTGCAAGAATTAAAGCCGCGAGACCATGCAATGCGTCGTGATTTTGGTGTATGGGCCGAAAATGAGATTGATCTTTTGTTCAGTGATGAGGCTCATTTTTGGTTGAATGGCTACGTCAACAAGCAAAATTGCCGCATTTGGAGTGAAGAGAATCCACATGAGACCCTTGAGACGCCATTACATCCACAAAAACTGACTGTTTGGTGTGCTCTATGGGCTGGTGGAGTCATTGGGCCATACTTCTTCCGAAATAATGCTGGAAAGGCAGTTACCGTTAATGGAGACCGGTATAGAGCCATGATAACCGACTATTTTGTTCCCGAATTGGATTGCATGAATGTGGATGAGTTGTGGTTCCAACAAGACGGCGCTACATGCCACACAGCGCACGCCACAATTGATTTATTGAAGGAAACATTCGATGAGCGCATAATTTCGCGGAATGGACCTGTCAATTGGCCACCAAGATCGTGTGATTTGACACCATTGGATTATTTTCTTTGGGGATATGTGAAGTCGCTCGTCTACGCCAACAAACCAGAAACGTTAGGGGAATTGGAAGCCAACATTCGTGGCGTTATTGCCGACATACGGCCCCATATGCTCGAAAAAGTGGTTGAAAATTGGACCTGTAGAATTGGCTTTATTCGAGCCAGCCGCGGCGGCCACATGCCTGAAATCATATTTAAACATTAATGGCATAAAATTATCCTTCCAATAAAGCCAAATTGATGGTCATTAAAACTATTTTCTTGTGTTTTATTTCAATTCGAAGCTCTATACCACTGAAAAAAACACCCGATACTAGCTGCTACGTCATGGTAAAATTTGTTTTGGTAGGTCTAGAATTGACTATAAGTTTCATATATACCCCCTCCCTAAATTCACTTTAAAATGAAAAAATCTAATAAAAATGCAGATATTGAGATAATATTCGACAAAAAGAACATTTATACAAATCTTAAACTTACAAAATAATATACTTTCGTACTTGGTGAATTTTGCCATCAATCAAATAAATAAATGTTATTGTGATAAAACAATTAAACAAAATTACAAATTTAATTTTCATTGAATTATTTTTATGAAGAAAGGAATGGAAATGGAATGGAATGGAGAAATGGATAATCATTAAAAAAAAAAAAAAAAAAAAACAAACTTCGTTTACCAAAGCTTTTTTTCTACCATTCTTAGAAATTGTTTGTTAATTTTGTTCGGCATAAGGTCATGAGTTAAAACAAATTTTTAAATAAAAAATATAAGCATATTTTGTTAAAAAATTCTATTTTATTTTATTTCCCAATATTTCGGTCAACTTTGTTGACCATCTTCAGGGGTTCTGTGTAAAAATACAAAAACATATTACAAAAATTATTATAAAAAATTACACAAAACATTTCAAAAACAAACAATATAATTACATTTAAAAATAAATAAACGAAAACAAAAAAATTAAACAAAAAATCGCTTTCTTGAGCTGTAAGCTTTTGTCAACTAATGTTTTCTACATTTTATTTTGGTCTTTTCTGTTTTTGTGTAGCGTGTGTTTGTATGTGTGAGCTGAGATGTTTTCTGTATCCAGTTTGTAGTTTAATCTCTCATTTGTGTCCAAGTCAAGTATGTGTAGCATCTCTAAAGTAAATCTCCTAGCATAATTCTTCTCCTCCGCTAATATTTTATCATTATCGAAGTTTGGTGTATGCCCAGTAATTGCACAGTGGGCCGCGAGAGTTACGTATATACTTCCACAACCACCCCTCGTAGACATTAGCTCAATCGTAGCTAAATACAGTAAACAAAATACAAATTAAGTCAACGACACTTTCAGAGTGTCTTTGACACAAGTAAAAATAAAATGCTTATATTTTTCTTTTAAATTAATTTTTTCTTGAAATTTGATTCTCCCAAATTCATTCAATTTTTACGATTTAAGAATGGGCAACGACAATTGAAATACAAATTATGAATGAATAAACAAAAACTAATTTGTGTTTACAATTCTCGTTGTACAGAAAAAAATAAATGACCAAACAAAATTGACATAAAGAAATTTTACTATCAATTTTGTTCGATCAACATTTTTTTACCATAGGAATAAGTTTTAGATTTTATGAAAATTGTACTTAAAAATAAGATGGAATGAATAAAGTTTTCAGTTTTTATATCAGAACTCAAAAGAGCAAGTTTAAAATTTTTTTTTTTCTTTACAACGTAATTCGAGTGCTGTTTTTTGCTCCAGTGGTTTGTAAGTTGCTTTTAAATCAGACTTTGGTGATGAGAGCCTGGTTTTTAGTTTCGTTTTGGTTGTGCCTACGTATGCCTTCTGACATATGTTGGTATTGTTACCCTTACAATTGATCTTGTACACTACGTTTGGTTTTTCCTCAGTTTTCAATTTTTATTTTGTTTTGCTGAATAATTTATTAACAGTATTGTAACATTTAAAAGCTAACTGGAACTTGTCCTTATTATATATATGTATATTAGAATTTTTCAATCTTTCAGAAATTCGGTATATAGCCGATTGATTTTAAGATTTTATACTCTGATTCCCTAGAATTAGCCACGGGACATTTATTTCTTACAAGTTCTATCTAGTCGTCAATTGTCTTTTTTGGGAAGTCATTCAATCTTAAAGTTTCCTTGATTTTGTATAAATTTTGTCCGTGAAACTTAATGTCACTTATATCTAAAATTTTTTTAAAAGTTTTTAGCAATTCGGGGTTTTTATTAAATTTTTGATTCCGTTGTTACTTGTTAATGGTGCTGTGCGCGCACAAATCACAAGTGAAAATTTGCAATTACTTGTGACTTGTTCGATGTGTTAGTGGGCTTGTGCGCGAACATTTAAAAATTTTTTTAATTTTAGTGTACAACGAAACAGGTTATTGCGGATTAGTTTAGCATACAAAAAATACACTATGTCACAAAAAAAATGAACCTCAAAACTGAGATAAATTCAAAGCTAAATTGGGGCTGCTGAACACGAATATGGCATTTATTTATTTTTCTAAAGAAGCCTAAATTGGGGCTGCTGAACACGAATATGGCATTTATTTATTTTTCTAAAGAAGCCTTTTTGAGATATACGCAAAAATCGTGTTTTTTTGTAGTTGTTGTAGGTATTTCGAAAAATCTTGAGAACTGTTTAACTGAATTGTACAAGATTTAATTTTTTGCATAGATATGACTTTTCTCTTTCAGTTCATATCCATACCATGTCGGTCGGATAAAGATTTACTAAGCTACAGGACTTTAAACTTGAAAAAATGTGATTATTTATGTTTTTTCAAAATTCACCATTTTAAGTCGCTCCAATAAGGCAATAAAAACAAATTAAAAATTTTTGTTTACCATGTATCTTAAATAATACTTTATTCCAGACGTAGTAAGCGTTAAATTAAGAAATAACGACATGTTAAGTGAAAACAAACGAAGATGAATTTTCAAAAACAATTTGTTTATCAATGCTGATATGATATTTACATATATATTACATATATATTACATATATATTTATATGAAAACGGGCTTAGGTATATACATTTTTTGATTTTGTCATATTCTTCGGCATGACGAAATGAAAAGTTGGCGTGGCTCAATTAATATTTTTTTTATCTGAAGAACATTATTTATTTATATAACTTGTCGTTCTTATCTCACCATGGTGAAGGGTATATAAGGTTCGGCATTGCCGAATATAGCACTCTTACTTGTTTTTAATTGAAACTGCAAAAAAGTAAAAATATTTGTTTTTGCTCTAAGTATTTAATAATTTTCATTTTCCTATTTGTCTTTAGTTGCTATAATTTAAGTTTTAAGTTATTTAATTACAAGAAATAAAGTGTAGTAAAGTAAAACCAACAATTATCGGTTATTCTCAAAATAAGGAAAATAAACTAAAGGAACTGCAAAATGTATAAAGAAAATAACATTTTAATTGATTTTCTTTACTTCAGTTAGAGGAGAAAAGTTTTATTTTAATAACAAGAAACAGTAATTATGGTTGAAAAAAATAAAAGAAAAATATAAGAAAAATAGTGTTAATAAGAACGGATTTATTTTATAAGTTTGTTAAAGTTAAGTTGAATTTTAAGAAGGAATGCTGTAATTGCATATGCCAATCTGTGCATCGTCCTATTAATAACACAAAATTCTATTCCTATCCAATTCAATAGTGCAATAAAAAAGTTTAAATATTGTATTGCTAAAACAAGGTTATCATTTGGGATATTCACAAGGTAGTCATAAAGTTGTAAAGTCATGTGTCTTAAAATAATTACAAGAAATATATATGACTGCTGTGGGCAAGCGCTTATAATATAGATTTCTCATGTACAGTTACGACGAAATAATGAACACAGCATTAAAATTTTTATTTTGTTTCAAACACAACAATATTTTTTTTAAACAATTGTAAAATATTATTTAGGACATTATGACGATATGACTTAATAGCACACCTTGTGAATATCCCAAATGTGTTATTTTTCTTAAAATTAAAGTTATTAGTGCTAGAAACAGAATTGGCTCGATCGTCGTTAGAACGTATGTCGTTATGCCGTAAATAACGCAATATTTATCCACAATTCCGTCGTACTCCTATTTAGCTTTCTTTTGGAAATAATATTAGAAAAGTTCATATTTATTCATATTGTTGATTATTTTTTCTCATTTAGTCTTGGTTTCAAATATGCAATTTGAAAAACAAAAATGTTTTCATTTTAATTTTTTCTTTGGCATTACGGTTGCTACCTACCGGCTTGTGAAACAGAGTTAGATCTATATTGACGTACGACGTAGATACGATTTTAGGGTTGAGCCAGCTAGTGCGTACGTTTGTATAAAATATTGATATTGACAATATTGACAATGTGTCTACTGCGTTCATAAGGTAAAATTGTGGTCCTACGGAATGCATAATAGTGAATTTCATTCGGCTTGTGTGACTTTAAGAAATAACAATCTATTCCCTACCCTTTAACGATAACATTTATATATCCCTTTTCCAACCGTAGGGCTAAGGTATAAAAAAAATTAGAAAATCCATACACAACGACTTCATGTCGAGTTTTGAACCATTTTTTACCTTCAAAACTTATATTCACACGTATGATAATAGAAATCATGACTTATGTAAACCGGAATTAAACCAGCGGTGGTTTTATTTTCGACCAGTAATTGACGGACTGAATGCATATAAAAAAAAATCCAACAGCGTCAAGCATAAAGTTTATAAGCGCCTAACTGTTGCTATAAATGACATTCTTAAAAAAGACCGTATACGTTGTATAATGAAGAGTAACGTTAATTTATCTTCTTTAATAAAGTCCAAAAGTAGGAATAACAAATAGATATAAAACAACTAGATTAACCTTAAATAGTTTAATTGTCATTCATTTTTCACGATAACAATAGCAAAACAGTTTTTATTAGCATCCAGCTTCACTACTTTACTTTAAAAAATCGGATTTCCAAGTGCAACGCGTTAACGACGTTCTATTTGCGGATGCTTCATGCATCTTGTTTGATTTTAGAACTTTTGACAGATAGAAAACGCTTGATGCGCTGGCTGACTTTGGCCGGTAGCAAAAAAAAAAAAAAAATCAATTCTAAAAATAACAAAAAAATAAATAAATATAACAAAATTTTGGTTTTGTTAAAAGTTATTCCTTTGCCAGCCAAGCCTCTGAAGATCTGCGGCCGATGAGCGTCCTCAAAACCTCAAGCTGCGGCAGCCTTATAAAACTTAACAATGAAGCAAGCTGTTTTCCCAACCAAATCAGATTTACTTAAGAAAGTTAATTTTCAATCAAAATTAAAATTTGTTTATTCCTCCAATGAAATATTTTTTATTTTATTTTGTTCAACTCAAAAAACCAAACAACAAAAAACTTAAGATGTGCTTGGCGTTTGTTAAGTTTGTAATCTTTGTGTTGTTGACAACTGTAATGAAATTTTTTAATATAATTTCAGTGTCTGCAAAAAAAAGACAAAAAAAAAAAAAAAAATACATCAACAGCAACACAAAACAACTATAAACACCATTATTGTTTAAACCGAATCTTTGATACTCTCCACTTAGAATTAAAAAATTTTAGAACTAGACTATTAATCGGATCTTTGATAAATTATGAACCAACCATCATAAAATCGGACATCACAATTTCCAGTCATATAAAACTAATATTAGACAAATTTCTGAGCACAAGCAACCCATGGTCAAATATAAGCCGATCGTTATGAAAATTGGAAACGTCTAAATCAACTTAGGATTTCTCAAGTACTTAGAGTTAATGTTTTTTATGGAAACTCAGATGAATATTTCTCGGTGCTACACATGGAATGGCAAATCATTTACCAATCGTGCTGGTGGGGGATATAAAATACAACGAAATTTTATGGAAACAGCATTTTTTGTTACAGCTATTAATGTTACTGTTATTGCCGCTTGTTGCAATTCAACATTTGATTTCTGGTTTAAAACAAACTCACGCATACACCAAAAAAAAAAAACTCGAGAACTTGTTTCATTTTTAAATATATATTATTGTAGTTCCAGTTGTAAAACTATTGTTTTTGTTCTATATCCATTTTTTTTATTTTTTTGATCTTTTGGCTTTTAAACTTTTTGCTACGTTGGCAAAAAATTAAAAAAAAACTGGATTTTAAACTAGAAATGTTATTTTTGTGAGGGCAAAATAATATACTTTCATTTAAAACAAAAAAAAAGCAAAAACCAACATTGAGATAGAACTTTCTTAAGGATTTTCCTACAATAAAAAAAAGATAGTTTTTCGTGTTTTACTTAGACAATAGATAAACAAGTATTAACATCTTTCAGCAAAATAATGTCAAACTGTAAGCAAACGATATTATTTTTACTCTTATTTCTGGAAAACAAAAGAATGTAAAAAAATTTTATTGCAAAATTTTAGAAGTTTAACAAATAAAATAAGTATTATTTTATCAGAATTAAAGTTTTTTGTTTTCATTTCAAAAGATTTTGTTATTCGTGCCTAATTCCCAGTTTTTATTATTAATAAAAACACTTGAAATTTATTGTTGATGGGATAAGCTATTCCTATGCGCATTTCACTGGTTGCTTAGGCCAGGTCATCAGGAAACTTCATCCATAAAGATTTTAGAAAAACTAAAGATATTAAACCAAATAAAACTGTTAAGCGAATAAGACTTATAGCAACAGTTCTACTTGTAATAATATCAAAGTTTAAACAAAACACATCAACAATACACAGTGGGTTTATCTCATCTTACATTCCCCACTACAATTAGTTGAAATTCTCTCAACATTAATTGTAGTTGTAAGTAGGTTAAGAAAAACAAAATAAAAACAACAACAACTTTACAAAAGATGTTGTCAATTAAGTGTTTTTTAGGCCGTGCACTTGCCTGTTTATTATCAAAAAGTAATTTCAATTTTTGGGAATACAAAATTTTAATTTCAAAAGATTTTGTTATTCGTGCCTAATTCCCAGTTTTTATTATTAATAAAAACACTTGAAATTTATTGTTGATGGGATAAGCTATTCCTATGCGCATTTCACTGGTTGCTTAGGCCAGGTCATCAGGAAACTTCATCCATAAAGATTTTAGAAAAACTAAAGATATTAAACCAAATAAAACTGTTAAGCGTATAAGACTTATAGCAACAGTTCTACTTGTAATAATATCAAAGTTTAAACAAAACACATCAACAATACACAGTGGGTTTATCTCATCTTACATTCCCCACTACAATTAGTTGAAATTCTCTCAACATTAATTGTAGTTGTAAGTAGGTTAAGAAAAACAAAATAAAAACAACAACAACTTTATAAAAGATGTTGTCAATTAAGTGTTTTTTAGGCCGTGCACTTGCCTGTTTATTATCAAAAAGTAATTTCAATTTTTGGGAATACAAAATTTTAATTTCAAAAGATTTTGTTATTCGTGCCTAATTCCCAGTTTTTATTATTAATAAAAACACTTGAAATTTATTGTTGATGGGATAAGCTATTCCTATGCGCATTTCACTGGTTGCTTAGGCCAGGTCATCAGGAAACTTCATCCATAAAGATTTTAGAAAAACTAAAGATATTAAACCAAATAAAACTGTTAAGCGTATAAGACTTATAGCAAAGTTTAAACAAAACACATCAACAATACACAGTGGGTTTATCTCATCTTACATTCCCCACTACAATTAGTTGAAATTCTCTCAACATTAATTGTAGTTGTAAGTAGGTTAAGAAAAACAAAATAAAAACAACAACAACTTTACAAAAGATGTTGTCAATTAAGTGTTTTTTAGGCCGTGCACTTGCCTGTTTATTATCAAAAAGTAATTTCAATTTTTGGGAATACAAAATTTTAATTTCAAAAGATTTTGTTATTCGTGCCTTTTTTGTTTTCTTTATTTTTGGCCACTCTCTTTTCTTTATAAGTATGTATATATTTTATATATTTATATAACAAAAATGCCAGTTTTTTATTTTATTTTATGTTCACTTCTTCAAAGGATTTGTGGTGAAAAATCAAATTATAATTACATTAATTTTTTATATTTAAATTAAAACTAGTGGCGTCATCTACTTAATTTACATAAGCGGAGTTAGGCCTCACCAGCTAAATATATATAAATATATACATTAGAGTGTAGTCAATTTGTATGAATCACCAAGCGGTTGTCTAAATCGTAATCAACGACGAATTCTAAGAAGATTTGCCAAAGAAACCATGGATCTGAAATCAAAATCGAGCTTCCCGTTTTTAAAGAGAAACTTTTCTTTTCGTTTATACTTAATTACAAAGAGGTACACAGAAAAAATTATTTTTCCAATTCCAACAAAAAATTTGTAGAATCAAAACATTTTTTGTCTGAAATCGGTCCTACAAAAAAATGTGCATATTCAAACAATTTATTTGCATTTCGTTTATTGAAAAAAAACACGGATTTTTTCAAACAAATAACTCAACTGAATTAAACAAATAGTTTACTGAAAATCATATAAATTTCAAACAAATACAGGGTGGCCCAAAATTAACGAAGCGGTTTGAATTCGTTATAACTTTTTATTTAAGAAATAATTATAAAGTTTTTTTTTTAGTGCAGTATTTCAATGGGGAATATTTTTAGTTTGGTTATGAAAAATAGTATTTCGCAAGTGGTGGCCATTTTCTGCTTCGCAAATTCGTGCCCTTTTCAACACATTTTCCTTTCCGATGAAACACCGCACCAAACCGTACACTTAGGTGGGTGCAATTCTCGCTGTTGAACTTCTTTTGGATTTTCCTTAGCCCATATCCTGCAGTTTTGCTTATTGACGAGCCCACTTAATTGGAAATGGGCTTCGTAGCTCATAATTAAATTACGAAAACAATTATGATTTTCTTCTGCTTTTTGCCGGAAAGATCTGCATAATCAATGTTCAATTGAGTACTGCTTCATTTTAAATTCCCCAAGTCTTCTTTCCAATACTGAAAAGAAAAGAAAAAAAATTATAATAAAAAAATTATAAGCAATTCAAGCCCCTTCGTTAATTTTGGGCCACCCTGTAATTTTGCTGAATCAAACAAAAAAGCTGTTGCACAAGCAATGACGCGCACACAAGCAAGCACTGTAGGAGAAGATGAAGGCAGAGCAAAGCGGCGCGGCTGGCTTTGAGACACATTTTTTTTTTGTTGGAATACTTTTTAAACCAAGTCTTTTTTATACACACAATGTTTTTCTTCTTCACTCACTGTTGCTGTATCCTTTCCTTGGCAGCAGACCGACTCGACATATTTTTCGTCATCATTTTGTTTTTGTATTTGATGAAGGTATTTAACTAAACATTTTTAAAAAATTATATACGGGATTTTGTATTTCATTCTTTTTCTTTTTTACCAACTTTGAACCCAACAAGAACTTTATTTTGTTTCCTTTAATTTTGTTGTTGTTTAAAAAGAGTGAAACGTTTTCTTACCTATTATTGTTTTTGTTGTTTTTAACTACAAACCTCGCTACGCTATTTTATCATCTTTCTTATTGTTGTACTTTTTTAAAGCGTCCAAAAATAGACTGTATGTGTTTTTTGTTGTTGTTCTTATATTTCACAAAAAGAAGTGTTGCTTAAGATCAAGGCGAATTCAACTACAGGTGGTGTCGGAACTACAACAATGCATTGTTAGTGCCATTAGCTCGAAACGACAACCATTATTAGCAAAACAGTAACAAATCAAAACAAATAAGCCCGAACTGTCAAAATCAGATGCCGTGTCGACACCACCTGTAGTTAATTCGCCTTGCTTACGATCAAATAAAAAAATTCAAAATAACGACAACATTAAAGAGCGTTAAATATTTCATACAAAATTATGAAAAATTTAAACCAATAACGCGTATATTATATTTGGAATTCTGTTGGTTAAAATATAAATTAAACAAAAATATTAATTGAATCAGTAAAAAAAATTTGTAGATATTAAAAAAATTTTCAAACAAGCATTTGTTTGAAAATAATTCAGCAATAATTTTTTCTGTTTTTCTGAACCGATCTTTATAAAACTTTTACAGTAAATTATTGATGGTCTGGTGGGTGCTATAGAATATATATTTTTTTGTAATTTTAAGTGGGTGGAGCACCTGCCATACAAAGACATTATAGATTAATGTTTATCTGTAGAACGACAAGAGCTAAAGTTTTCAAATTTGGTACGAAAATCTTGGTTATCAGTACACAACATCTGACGGGATTGGAAAATTTTTTCAATAAAATTTTAGCATATTTAAAAATATATTTTGTTATCAAAAGTAATTTTTGGGAATACAAAATTTTAATTTAAAAGATTTTGTTATTCGTGCTTAATTCCCAGTTTTTATTCTTGATAAAAACACTTGAAATTTATTGTTGATGGGATAAGCTATTCCTATGCGCATTTCACTGGTTGCTTAGGCCAGATCATCAGGAAACTTCATCCATAAAGATTTTGGAAAAACTAAAGATATTAAACCAAATAAAACTGTTAAGCGTATAAGAATCATAAGCAACAGCTCTACTTGTAACAATATCAAAGTTTAAACAAAAACATCAACAACAAAACAGTGAGTTTATCTCTCCTTACATTCCCCACTACAATTGATTGGAATTGATTGATTATTTCTAGTAGAACTGTTGCTTATGATTCTTATACGCTTAACAGTTTTTTTTTGTTAATATCTTTAGTTTTTCTAAAATCTTTATGGATGAAGTTTCCTGATGATCTGGCCTAAGCAACCAGTGAAATGCGCATAGGAATAGCTTATCCCATCAACAATAAATTTCAAGTGTTTTTATCAAGAATAAAAACTGGGAATGAAGCACGAATAACAAAATCTTTTAAATTATATTTTGTTATTTAAATTTAAAAAAAATATAAAATTCGAAAGGAGAATTTTGTTGTTAAAAACTGGAAGCTCGATTTTAATTTTAGATCCATGATTACTTAGGCAAAGCTTCTAAGAAATCGTCGTAGATTAAGATTTTGACAACCGCTTCATCGAGAATAAAATTTTCCCCACTCTAATATACATAAACAGAAAAAAAATAAAAATTGATTTCAATTAAAAATGTTGTGATCTTAATTAAAAAATTAATTAAATTTGCACCAGTAAACAAATTAATAGTATCACTTAAACCAGTTAATAGTATTCATTAACTGTTTAATTCACTTGATTAAACGTTTAGTTCACTTGATTTAATTTTTAATTAAAACTGATTTTATTTTTGATTAATGCTTTAATTGGTGAACAATTTTGAAGAATTTTTCTGTGTACTTATAAACTTAAGTTTTTTGTTTTGAATCCATAGACCGTTCCTGAACCTCGATTCACCCATGCGTTCCGATCAATACTTTTGTCCGCACAACATTTTTTATATTGAGTTTGACGTCTTACTTCTGAGAGAGAACGAGAAATTATATTGTTGGGCAAGATTTTTCTTGAATTGGTTGAATTTTAATTTTTGTTCAGAACAAAATGAACTGAGTTGCTTAATGAGCACATGATATTCTCTGTTTTCCAATTCCTCTACAAATCACGATAAAATATGCTATGGTTATAAAATACAAACTAAATGACGCAGCTTATTAAAATTGTGACAGGTGTGAACTCACTCCTGTTGACAGAAGCAGTGTTGCCTATTAAGTAAGGAGGCTGGACTAATTGACCCGGCCTCGTATCTTTATTTTTTTTTTCTAATTTCGGTAAATGTAGTGCTTGGCAATACACAGACTATAATATTTACACTTGTGTGCTAAATAAAAGCTTGTCAAACACCTAAGGTAAATATTATTGTTCCTTAAATTTTGCTGACATCCTTCCCACATTTCTTTAATCAACAGAAATTTTAATAAGTTCCATTCGGGACTTTTAAACTTTGATAGCTGATAGGGATCATAGTTTATTGATAACGGCGTTAGTTGGGCGAACACCGTCAACAGTGGGTGCTATAGCTCGATGATCTAGAAACCAACGGTATGTAGTTTTAGCAGGTTGGCGTGATGTTCCACACAGCTCATGCCATATTGGATATTTTCAACTACCGATTTATGGGCACGGTTTTCTCACGTAAATATGGTACCCACCGATATAGAGCGGTTTGACCACGTTAGATCCTTTCTTGCGGGGTTTTTTAAATTGTAGTTCGTGCGAATTAGCAACGCACTAGAGTGGCCTTTAAAAAAACGAATGAAAGATTTAAGTGATTTCTTTCACTTACTTCGTTTAATTTAAATTTAAAGATAGGAAGTGATTAATAAAATGCCCTTCATACATTTATACATTTATGGTATAAACACAACTGGGACGAACGACGAACTTCGCATAGTACGACGAATTCGTCGGCAAGAATTCGTTGCGTAAATTCGTCAAATGGGACACAATAATGTGACTTGAATTTTTTTTAATTAATAAAAATAAATACCTTGGACGCTACATTATATAAACATTTTCATATTTTTCAACTAGCAATAAATTTAATTAAAATTTCTTTGTAATTTATTTGTTTGTTAACACTTAACAAATCAGAGGTTGACCATATTTCAACAAAAAAAAAAAAACATAAAAAACTATTAATTAATTACTTAAGCATTTTTGGTGTTCTGCATTTCGATATAGCGATCTCAAATTAGTTTTTGGGTTTGTTTCAAATTTTGCAATTATTCGCGAATTTTAGCGATGTTCGCGATTTGTTCTTGTAAGTTGTCTGATTCTTGACAGCTTTAACGATTTATAATAAATAAATTGTAGACTTTGCTATCATGCCGGTGTTAGCAAATTTTTGCGAATTTTCGCTAACTTAGCAATATGATGAAGTACCTTTTTGTATAAAAAGTAAATTATTTATAAGAAAATAAATTTTTTGTTTAGAAAAATACGTTTTTTTATAAAAAAAAGTAAATTTTTGTATAAGATAGAACCTTATTGTGCAAAAAAGGTCACTCTCGCCCGTCTAAAAACAGATTTCTTTTTATAAAAAAAAAACACATTTTTTTGTAAAAATATTAATAAAAAAACTTCAAATTTAAAAGTACATTTTTAAAAAATATATATATTTTTTTAAAAATTAATATATTTTTTTATCATATATAAATATTATGTTATAACAAAACAGAGTATTTTACTAAACCAAAATATATTTTTGTAAATTTGTAATTCTGTGTGTTAAGGGATACACACAGAACGTTAAATAATCTTCCTTGGGCTTGCAGAACTGCAGGGTACTGAACTTTTAGTAGTTGCTTAAAGGAAGACTATAATTGCAATCACTCATATGAGTGATTACAATTGTAGGTGTTGAGGGAAAAGAAATAAGAAAGTTTATTAAATTACTTCTTCTCCAGTAGGATTACAAGGTTAGAAATTTGATAGATAATTACCTTTGGGTTCAAGGTTTCCTTTTTTTTCCAGCGAAGCTAGATGCAATGATGAACTGGGTAAGTATTTGGGGTTTTTTTGTATATAGGTAAGTATTTTATTTCAATTTCAGGGTAATGGTGAGTATAATACAATTGTTATTTTAATTTTAGGGTTTTTTTTTATGTAGCCGTTGCAATGCTTTACATTGAAGTAGGTTTATTTAATTGCAACTTGCAGCTGCTGTTGCTAAGCAAAAAGTGATCGAGCTAACGACCATAAAATCTTTTTCTTAAAACCGTCTTCGGCTTATAAAAGCCGAGCAGGTTTGGAAATAATCCGTAAATATTACGTTACCAATCTAATTACATTGCAAGGCTATTTTGTTGCTATTTCATTTTTTTGTTAAGGCATTGTTTAAAAATTGTGTCAAATTTTTCTGCTTCATGTAGCATGTAACTTCAAATATGTTTATGCTACACCCAATGCACACAATCACAAGAAATCACTTTAGAGATGTTTTGAAGCAGACCCAACAAATAAAAACGATTTCGAAAGAACTTGTAGCAAGCTTACTAAAAAAAAGCCTTAAGCTTAGAAAAGTGTTGTGTATACTTTTATAAAAAGCTTATAAAAAATTGTTTAATAAAAAAACTGTTCCCTTGTGATAATATAACTTGTCTATCACATGTATGTAAGCTAAGAAGTCTTATTATATAAAAAGCTTACAGACAAATACCTTTATAATTTATAATAAGATTACATATTTACAAAAAGTTTTTTACTTAAATAGTTAATTACTTTTTCTTAATTGTGCGCTGTTTCAAACACTTTAAAACACTTCACTCTACGAACGAAACACGAAGACTGAAAACTTTAACTAATAATACAAAATTTAGGCACGCGTCAAATATAGGGACAACATTCAAACACTTACAAAAGTATAGCGCGAATAAGTCATTTGCAATCATATTGTAAGAAATCTCTTATGATAAGCTTATTCTACAACTTATTTACATTTTGCTCTGTTTTGGTCTCTTGGGTTAAATTCGACACACACACCACTAATGTGTAAAGATTTAACTGATTAAACAAATTTCTTTTTTAACACATTGACGAAAACCTTCCCAGGAGGTCAAGCAGTTTTTGTGTTATTTACATTTTATACATTTTTCACTTTATAAAACCTCAAAAAATCATCCTAGACCCATGAATGCTTTTGCAAAAATTTTCAGTAAAGAGTTCTTTATTTAAAAATCACAACAAATTTCACTCAATGTCGTCTATAAATGAACGACAGGCTCTAAATAAACTAAGAAAATGAATCACTGTCGTACGGAAACGTACGACGTGGCACCCCACGACGACTTAGGTGTCGTGCGGAAACGTATGACGTGGCACGCAATGTGCACGAAAAATTTGTTTGATTTAACAAATTTCTTTTTTAAAAAAGGTACACGAAAAATTTGTTTGGCGGACTCTCTTTTCGGCATATGTAGCTAAGAGGTGTCACGAAGTTTGAATAAAATGTAGCTCAAAAACTGATGTGCCCTTTTTTTTGTGACGATTTTCAGAATTTTTGGAGGTCCATTAAAAAAAAAAATGATCAACAAAATCGCATAACTACCATATTCAGCAGCGCAGTGCATGAGCATTAATTAGTAATACTTATTTGACCACTAATTCTTAACGGGTATATAAATAGTTACTTTTGTCATGCTTTGATACTAACCATTTTAAAGTGTCCTTACACTATGCTTATTACAATTATTCTTATTATTTGAATTTATTAATTAAATTTATTTTTTCTTGTTTCCTTGATTATTCTTTACTTTTTTGCGCTTATTAGTAAAACTTTTTAAAATAAATTAAGATTTTTTCTTGTATAAAGCTTTTGTTTGACATTAAATGAAATATTTATTTATGCTGAAAGCTTTTTTTTTTGGTAAAAATTAACAGCTGTTTGCATTAAAAAATATGCCAAACAAAAAAAAAAAAAAAAAAAAAAACAATTGATGTATTTAAGAATTTTTTCTCATTGAAAGCAAGAACAATAAATTAATAATTCAGGTTTTTTTAATTTTCGAATGAATGAATTGAGTGGTGGTAATTTATGCACCCCTAAAATAAAGACCAACAACAATCATTGTCTGTTTTTTCCTCGTATTACTCATAATAGTTGATGGAGTATTTCTGAAAGTGATTTAACTTGATTATGTAAAAAAAAAAGTTGTGAAAACAATTAAATTTTTAATCATTTTTTTCTCTGTTTATTTCTTTGATTTCCACAAAATTAAACAAAATGCAGAGAATGTTTTTTTTTAACATTAAAAGGTTTAAAGAAATTGCTACAGTTTTAAAAATTTTATAGAAAAGTTTGTTCAAAATATTAATAATATTATTAATATTAATATTAAAAAAAATTGCTCTTTTAAGAAAAAATTGTCAAAAAGGTGTAATTAATAGAAAACTTTCTTTAAAAATATTAATTCAGTCTTTGAAAACTTTTAATTGAAGGAACAATTATACATTAGAGCGACTCAAGTTCTATGGAAGCGAAGTTCGTGCAAGGTGTACCCCCCTCAAAATGAACCTTGGATTTTTTAAGATGACACATTAAATATTTCGCCTCCAGCTTTGACCTCTCGTAAGCTGGACCATTTGCAAAAAGGGTCTATTTTTGCATGTTTTGTTTATTTGAGAATATATTTCCTTACCAATGTATTCAATATGGGTATCATAAGAAAGAAAAAAAGAAATGATGCACGACTTTTTGGCGGCATATTTTTTTAAAATCGCAAAAAATGAGTCTTAAGTGATCTGTATAAAAGTTTTGTAAATATAAACAATAAAATTTATTAACTTTTTTTAATTTGCCAAAAAATATGCCGCCAAAAAGTCGAGCATCATTTCTTTTTTACTTTCTTTAGTCCTATTTTCATCCATACATGATCTAGAAACTAAATCCGATGTCATATTAGAGTTACTACAAAATTGAATTTACACTTTCACGTTTAGTATTCAACTGAAATTTGACTCAGAGTGTGTGAAGTATTTATATTTATTTTTTGGTAAAAAATAGGTAAAAAAAAAATAAGCGATATTTGCTTTTCTTTAATAGGAAAATTTGCGTGAACTACTGGTCATAAAATGTTTTTTAAAGAGGGACTTACATGGTTACTGCCAATAAGCCGACCACAGGTCATAAAATGTTTTGCAAATTTTTTAAATTACCAGGTAATAAATATTTCGCCATATTTATGGAAAATCCGTGTTTTATGACTTGTTTCTGCACGTGTCATTTTAGGCGAAATATTTTATTTAAAAAATTTACAAAACATTTTATGACCTGTAGCCTCAGTCGGGTTTGGTGTGCCATTACATGCCACTGCTGCTATTATCCATGGATTTATGGCCGATCTTGTGAAGGCAGGCAGACCATATTCACTACACACTCAACTTGGGGCTCTTAAAAAAAATTGATTTTTTCTTCATAAATGTATTTTTAACTGTAAAATAATTTTTAAAATGTATTTTTAACAAGGTTTTTATTGCTGATTCTTAAAGCAAAAATTATGAGGAATCCAAAAAAAAAAAAATTAGCCGGAAAATTTAGGAGCTTCTGTGGAAAACCGGAAAATTTAATTTTCATGGGAAAATTTAAATGTAAATTTCTAAGAAAAATTAGGAAAATTTTATTTTTCAATTAAAGCCTGATTCAATACCTTTCCTATCACTCGTTGCGATCGCTTTAGTAGTTTTTTTTTAGTAGTTTTTTTTTTAAACAACTTTCAATGAGGTCCCTTATGAAGAATTCTTCAATTTTGTCACATGACAGTGGTGAACACCACCACTAAACCAGTCACTATAAAAAAAAAAAAAAATATGTAGGTACATTATTTTTTGCTGGGCAATCGATTGAGACTATTTATTTTAAAATCGGAGAGGGGTCGTCCAAAAATTTGCCAATTTTGATCGTTTTCATATGGAATTGCTCTATATATATTTCAGAGCACCGTATAAAATGCATCTAATTTGCAAAAATCTAAATTATTTACATACAAAGATGATGTACTTGGCAAAAGAAAAAATATTGTACCCATTTAAACGAAGGGTTACCACCCCATTACAATTTTGTCAAAACGCGAACTAGCACGAATTTCAAAAAAAGGGAAGATACCCGTATTTAATTTAATCGACTAAAGGTTAAAATATGTTAATTTGGCACTTTTATTACAAACAACCCCTAACAAAAAATTCAAAAGCCGTTTTTTTTTACAGAAAATCCTTTAGAAAAGGACATGGATGATTGTCCTTGGACAAATTGTATATACAGTTGGACGTGCCTTAAAAAAACCTTTCTTTTTTTCTTGATACCCATATTGTATACGTTGATAAGGAAACAGATTCTCATATTAACAAAACATGCAAAAATATACCCTTTTTCAAAATGGTCCAGCTCAAGAGAGGTCAAAACTGGAACCGAAATATTTTAATTGTCATCTTAAAAAAGTCCAAGGTTCATTTTTAGGATATATGATATATGTTTAAAGTGGAAATTTGTGCTTTAAAATAAAAAACATTTCAGTGAAAATCTTTCGCATTTTCAAAAAAGCTTTCCAAAAAATCTCTTACATGCTTGAGCAAGTTTTCAAAAAAAAAACTTTCGTGTGCTCTTCAAAAATTAAGCATTGAAAATCAAAATGTTTTTTTTTAACTATAAAAAAAGTATTGATGTATCGCCACTACCGATATGTCGGCAAATCCGAAGAATCGCCGATATGTCGGTTTCGGTATTCGTTACATCCCTAGTTTTTCACAGACGTGGCCATATGAAAAATTGTTTGCTCAACCTGAATCTTGTTTCATCGATTTTTGAACGTACGAGAGACATAGAAGACAATGACCGCCCAGGTCAGCAAAAAAAGTCCGAATTTGAATATTGTGTTAATTTTTACAAAAGAACTTCGAAATCATTAAAAGCCACAGAAGCAGGAATTTTTAAACGTTATCAAGCAGTAGAATTCATTAAAAATTGAGGAACATTAGAGCAGATGAGTTTGCTAGACTTGGCACTATTTTACTACGGTCTCAACTGGATTTGGAAGGCGTTTGGAAACCTCTGATCTCCTGCAAACTCTTACTTTGGCTATTGACTATTGATATTTCACTGAATGAAGAATTGCAAACTAAAATAAAATTTTATTATAGATTAGTTAAGTTATCAAAACCTTTTTTTAGTGTTTATTGTTTAATAAAATTATCGTTAACTTTTTTTTAATTGTAGAAATTTTCTGTTTCGTCTTAAAACAATTTCCAATCCCATCAACAATAAATTTCAGTGTTTTTATCAAGAATGAAAATTGGGAATTAAGCACGAATAACAAAATCTTTTAAATTATATTTTCCAAAAATTAAATTTAATCGTTATATTAAGTAGATGCTGTAGTTTTTTTTAAATTTGTGCATCAATTGCTAAGTTTTAATGAGTTTTCAATTTATTTTGCTACACAAATTTTAATGAATCTGATTAATATCAATTACTCTCAGGTTGTTTTATACTAGTGGCAAAAACTTGTGTGTGTGTGTGTGTGTGTTATATTATATGAATGCTGTTTGCAAACCGAAATGTGTATTTATTAATGCAAAACTTTAATGATTTTAATACAACAAACATTTCTTAGTACTTGCAAACGTATGAGAAGTTATTAGTTCAAGTACATCCTTAAAACTAACAATGTAACTAAAAAACTACCGCAAATTCAAATGAATGTAACTATTTGCACCCATATCATATTGTTACTCCTTATACTACTACATTTGCCACAAATGCTAAAAGAAGGAATTCTAATGCCATCACTCATACATATAAAAGTTTTTTAAATATTTCCATATATTAATGTAAATAATACACACGCATCTTCTTGTGAAGTTTTCTGTATGGTAGTGTTTCTATTAGAAAAGTTGCGTATTTTTTAAACTTTCTGAAAACATGTTACATAAAGTATTCACATTTCTATTTAGTTTAAAGAATATGGTTGTACTATAATGTAAGTTTTGTTAAACAATCAACATTGTGGTTCGACAGTTTGTTCTGGAGCAAGGAAATTGACAAGGAGTGTGGCAGAACCATCTCGTGCAAAAATTTTAGAACAATGGTTTCTTGGTAACATTTTTTTTAGAACTCTTCGAAAAGTACAATTCTACTTTACTCTTGGTATATTTAATATTGTTAGGTTTTTCTTTAATAAACGCTTTTGAGTTCTTTTAATTGCAAATCTTAATAAATAAACACACTTATTCAACTTAACAAACTTTATTAAAACTTATTATTATGTTCACAAAATAAATCCAATATTGCTAGTTTCGAACTGAACCGTTGAATGTCTCAAATATGTATAATTCACCACAGCTAGTAGTTGTAGACTATTAGATTCAAGAACCTTCTAGTCGATTCCAGACGATTCTGTTCGAATTCGAATTTCTCTAAGGTACACACAGTGAAGCAAATAACAATTTAAACTGATACGACTTAAAATATAATTTACAAAATTACTTATAACTAAAACTCTAAATAATTCTTAGAAAAATATAATTTCGTAACATTATTTATTTACGAATGCTGGCAACTACAGTGGGAAAAGTGGTCTTAAATATTTGTTATGACATTTGGAACAAAATAGTTAATTAAAACATTTTAATAGTATTTTGATTAGTTAAAGAAAAATGACGTATATTTGTATACTTTTTAATCTTTAAAACTTTCTAAATCCGAAATTTTTTTCTTCAGTTTATTTTCTCAATTTTTTTGTCATGACCAAACTGTTGCTCTCAACTAATTGTTAACATTTTATTTTTGGAGTTTTCAGATTTGCTAAAGCAATTCCTCCATTAATAGTTTTTGTCATTTAACCAAAAAACCGACGGTGGGAAAATGTTTCGTTACCACTTGAGGTAAGCGTAGTCGATATCACTTTATTAACCAATCCGTCTTCATAGGGGCTGTGCATAAGCGTTCGAATGATCCCTACACTAAGCGTTGCACTCTCAGGAGAAATGGATGTAAGCAATATGGTGGCGGCTTTGGTTTAAACCATAATCGTGGGTAGGAAGTTTTTTCAAAAAAGCGGCTGATTTTTGTCAATATTGTTTTGGGCAATTACGCACTTTCAGTGTAGAAATATTGAAAACTATCACTATTCTATCTTAAGAACCATCACAGGCTACCTACAAATCAACTAACACCATTCTTAGGACAGAACTGTTAAAGAAACAGTTAAGTGATAAGTTAAAACAAAAGTGCTTGATTTATGTAACTACATATCGCCCACTAAATCATAATCAGGGACAACTCAATTATGAGCAAAATAGTTTTTTTTTTTTCATAAGCCAGTACACAGATCAATAGCGACCTTAAAAATTGCGTTTGCTTCATTGTTTTCTTTAACATTTCTTTTTTAACAGTACTGAAACTCAATTTGATTAAAACAATTCAACCACGTTTTGAAGCCATTTTTCTGTCTCTTCTAAACATTTTTGAATTTTGAGTTGTGCCTCTTTCTGATTTATTGTGCGATATATGCTCTCAAAAGAACTCTATGCTTTCCTTGGTCTAGAAAATAGTGTCCGTTAAAGAGATTACACTGTATTTATTTCCATAATTTTAGTTTTCTGCCTTTAGTAATTTTTAAAAAATATTATAATTAATTTTATAGAAAAAGTGACCGTAAGCTTGAACAATTTATTAAAGTATAATATTTAATAAAAAAAAGGTCGAAGAAATAAGAATATAATTTTTTTTAAATTATTTTCTAAAATTTTTTTCAAATTTTATAGGGTTCTAAAACATCCTTAATACTTAATTCTACTTACTGGTTCATTATTTTCACATATTTCAGCACTTTAAGCGATATGTATGAGCACTGGGAGAAGAATTCTTTACTCTAGACATAAAACATAGTGTTTCATCAAGAATGTGAATAGGGATTTGTTTACTAAAAGGAATAAAACAATTTTTTAAATTAAATTATAAACAGAGGTATTTGACAATAAACACTAAAAAATTGCAAAAAATATCTTGCATTTTTAAGTTATACGCCCAATAAATGTATAAAGTTTTATTTATAACTTAAACTTTTGGGTTATTTTTATAATTGAAGTAAAATGGAATAAAGAAACACACAATCATGATCTTAAAAAAATAGTGGTTGTTTTGCTTTAGCTTTTTAATATTAATTATACGTCCCCTTATAAAGGGTGGTTAAATTTCAAGGGCCGATGTTGATTTTGAATAAAACACAAAGGCGCATATTCATAAATCATTACCAAGTCTAAACTTTTTAAGTACCTATTTAAGCTATTCACAGATGATTACTTGCAGCATAAAAAGTTTACACTTAATTATAGGTAAAGCTGTAACTAAATGCCAACTAACTAATAAATTCCAAGAACAGCTGTTTGATATCATTTTATAATTTATTTCAAAAGTACAACATTTTTGAAGTGGTTATAAAAAATAAATGGAAAGAATTATAAGAGATATTCAAATAATAACAGATAAAAACATGATAAAAACAGTTAAGACGTATAAAACACGCTGCAATTATAATTTGTGTTTGAAATGAATTTCTGCTGCACCAAAAAAAATCCATAAAAAAATAATCTAGAGATGTGCTCTTAGTCGATAAAATTCTTTTGAATATTTTTATTATTATTTTAATTGACTTATATACTATTATAACCAAAAAACCACTTTTTTAGAATTTGCGTTAATTTTTTAAAGAACAAAAAATGAAATTTTAATAGTTTTATAAGCTTTTTAATTAATTACAGAATATATCGTTCAAAATATTATCGACATTTAATTTTCTCTAAATGCCAATATGCATGGTTGCATTTCTTCTATCAGCTGAGAGCTGTTACTACGTTAGTTATGAATTGTGAATAAGATCTATAACTATCTATTAACTATTTTTTAGTTTCTGTTTTGTTAGTTACAACTTTAGTTATGATTTCTGAATATGCGCCAAACTATTTAGGAAATTATTGTAGTTTTATTTTATTATGATATATTGGTATTACTCAATTATGTATGGAACAAAATATCGGCCAAATGGGCGCCGCGACCACGGCGGCACACCTCCATCCGATGGTCCAAATTTTCGATGACCCTGAGGCATAATGGAGGTTCTATGCCGTTAATGTGCCGAATTATCTCATCCTTTAGCTCTTGAATTTTTGCTGGCTTATCGACGTACACCTTTTCTTTCAAATAACCCCAAAGAAAAAAGTCCAACGGTGTCAAATCACATGATCTTGGCGGCCAATTGACATCGCCATTACGTGAGATAACACGGCCATTGAATTTGTTGCGCAAAAGAGCCATTGTTTCGTTAGCTGTGTGGCAAGTGGCACCGTCCTGCTGAAACCACATATCGTCCACATCCATATCTTCCAATTCGGGCCATAAAAAGTTCGTTATCATCTCACGATAGCGAACACCATTCACAGTAACTGCCTGACCGGCCTCATTTTGGAAAAAATACGGCCCGATGATGCCGCCAGCCCATAAACCGCACCAAACAGTCACTCTTTGTGGGTGCATTGGTTTTTCGACAATCACTCTTGGATTATTATTCGCCCAAATACGGAAATTCTGCTTATCGACAAATCCACTGAGGTGAAAATGTGCCTCATCACTGAAGATGATTTTCTTCGAAATTTATCATCCATTTTCATAATAAGTCTGGATAACTTTAACACGTTGTTGGATTGTATATCTCTCCATGGTTCAAATTGAGTAAGTCTGAAATAGAGAAATGTCAAATAAAATTCGGAAAAAAACTTGGCGTTTAGGTGTGGTTCACATTCAACATCGGCCCTTACAATTTAACCACCCTTTATTTTATAGGTTATATGGAGTTTGTATTGCGTTAGCGTATAAGTATTATTATATTAAATATTACTCATACGTAAACAAATATGTATTTATCCACAGAGAAATAAATACAAATAAAAAAATAAAAGTTTACAATTTTACGATAAAATACCAACAACAGCAAAAAAAAGAAAAAACTCACAACCATTATAACAACGTTCTGTTCACATCAACAAAAGGAGTTATGTTTTGTTATGAATATTTATGAGCAGTAAAAACAGTAAAAAATACTTCAAAATAAATAACATAAAGATACTTGTACTCTGGACAGTTTTAAAATCATAACCAAAAAATTTCAATGAAAAGTTTCCTTTCAAACACACAACCAACTTTGATATACATTTACATACATACATACATATTTACAAAAACAATCGACCAACTTCTCTCTGTTAAAATTGAATTAACATTTTGTAAATAAAAGCATCTTTATTGATTGGGAACAATACTCGTTGAATTGGTATGATGGCTAAGTTTTAAAGGTTAATTTAAAAGTACAATATTTTCTTCAATGGATACAAGTGCTTTCTCTTTTTTTCAGTTTTTCCTCATGCCTTTAAAAAGGCCGGACATAATTTTTTAATAGTTTGGAAAAGTCTAAAGAAATTTTAATATATAATGGACTTTAAAATAAATGTATGCATCTGTATAAAAAGCATTAAAAGATTAAGAGAAGAAAAAACCATATTTATCTTTCCAACATTCTCCGCAAATTTCACGAAACTTTTCGTAACTCATGTCGCTACCAACATGATCCCCTTATATATGTTTCATATTCATTTCATCTTGCTTAAACTTAAATAATCATATTAGCGTTATCTCTAATTAAATGTTTAGGAATTCTTGTATATGTTTGACATCAGTAGAACGAGTCTACATTTTTATGTCTACCCATACAAAAATATACACGTATATGGCTTTGTTGTTCACATGCAACATCATCAAATATCATAATTGAATTATTTTGTGCTTCATCAGGAGGTATTACAGAATCATTATCTGAAAACGTGTAAAACCCCATTCCTTTAACTGGTGATACTAATTTTCTTAAATATTCATTCATACTTTGGTTGAAACAATGATTTTGAGTATAAATAGATGTTTTCAAATTTCAGTCCATTAGAACTTTCTAGTAAGCTTATCATAACGTTAGTCTTTCCACAATTTGAAGGATGTCTAGTTTTTGATTCTATATTTGTTGAAGATTCATTATTGCGAATAAAAATATTCTTATGTTGTTTTATTAAACGCATCTTTACGACTGAATGAAATAATTAAATATTATATTTTCTTATAAAATAAAATAACATAAAATGGTGATACGCTTTAAAAATAAGCTTAATTACAATAAAACAACCAGAGGAAGAGGTTAAGTTAATACATTAATAAACTAACTTCCTTTTGGAACTACATCTTCCTGGCTATCAATATTGCGGTCCTGGAACGAAATTACAAAAACGCTTAGCACGAGGTGATAAAGGAATACATTTATTAGACGCTGCATGTAAAGAACACGATATTTCTTATTCAAAAAGTAAAGATATAAATATTAGACATCAAGCTGATAAAATTCTTGAGAACAGAGCTTGTGAACGAGTACTTTCAACAGACAGCAGTCTACCAGAAAAATCGTAATGCAATCAGTTAAAGTTTTACTTTGCAAAAGTAGTGATCAGTACCAGAACTCATAATGTCATTTCAAAATTCGGAATTGTTCGAGTTATTAGAAAATCACATAATGAAAATGTATTTAATTTGGCTATTGTGGAAAAATTGCACGGTTTACCAGGATACCAGGGAAAGGATGTTAAAAACAAAATTCACTTCGTTTTCTTCGATATTCGTAGAAAATGACAGACTGGCTAAATGAAGTAACAACTTTTGAAAACATCGAAGAACCGCATACATCTTTGGACAGCAGAAAAGGAAGACCTGCTAAAACTATAAACGAGTGTTCGGAGTACACAAAAAACGTAAATTTCAAAATGCTATTAAAGATATATCTACATCGAATCTGTCAGAAGCATTATGTCTTAAGTACGTTAAAGATAAAGATAAATTAAGGTCTGATATTACAAAAGCTGTGGAGCTTGCTAGCCCAAATCGACTGCGAAGGATAAAAGAAGGTATTCCAACTCCTCCGAATGCATTACCCACAAAGTATAGAAGAAGCCTTAGCGTTATTTATGGACTTGGGATTGTCAAAGGAGAAATATAATATTTTACGAAGCTCTTTAAAGAATCATAATCATTTATATCTTCCTGGATATAAAAAGGTTACCTCTGCCAAAAAAGAAGCAGTACCATCTAATGTAAAAGTTACTGAAGTATCAGCAGAAGTTGAACTGCAAGACTTAATGGATCATACATCTAAACGCTTAGTTCAAAGTTTTCCTGAAAAAGAAAGAGCATTACTTCCAGATAGGCTTACATTGATAAGCAAGTGGGGATATGATGGATCATCTGGTCAAAGTGCTTACAAACAAACAATATCGACAACTGACATAACTATTACAGATGCAAATATGTTTATGGCTTCTATAGTTCCTTTACGACTTAAAAGTGAAATCTCTGAGAATTGGAAAAATCCTCGCCCATCGTTAACCCATTTTTGCCGTCCGATATTTATTAAATATGCAAAGGAGTCTTCAGAAATAATCAAGTCTACAGTAAAAAAGCAAATTTCCGAACGAAGGTACGTTAAGACTGATCAAATATTTGAAAGCAAACATCAAATATTTCATTAACGTAGCCTGAACACAAAATATTTTTTAGTGTCAAATAAAATGAAAGCTGATTTTGAGCAAATAAAAGTATTTGCCGGCAAACAAATATTTGTCCAATGTGAACATAGTGTGAACACAAAATATCAAATATTTTAGTTATTTTTGAGCAAACATTTATTTGATATTACAAAAAAATTGTAAGAGCAAACGACAAATAATTTAAGCCATGTTCTCGATAAAAGCAATTTTTCCTGTAAGTTTTCGTATTCTTTACAGTTTTAAAGATTTTAAATAATTACTAGACTTTGCTATCATGCCGCTATTAGCAAATTTTTGCGAATTTCCGCTAATTTATCAATTTTCACCTTATTTTTGCATTCCTTATACTTTTAGGGACTTTTAGTCAATTTTATACTTTGTTTGAAATTTTAAGAATTTTCGCGAATTTTCGCTATTTTTGGAAAATTTTTTTTTTTTTTGTTTTTTTCGACAATTTGTTTTTCACCAATTTTAAATTAATTTTAGGGTTTGTTTCCAAGTTTGCAATTTTTCGCGAATTTAAGCCATGCTCGCGAAAAAGTGATTTTTCGCTGTGAATCTTTACAGCTTTAACGATTTTTAATAATTATTAGGATTTGCTTTCATACCCGCTATTAGCAATTTTTTTCAAATTTCCGCTTATTTGGCAATTTTTATCGAATTTTTGCCATTCCTTACAGTTTTAGGCGCTTTTAATAAATTTTATGTCTTGTTTGAAATAAATAAATTTTTCGCGAATTTTCGCTATTTTTGCAAAATTTTTTTTCTTTCCCGACATTTTGTTTTTTAACCGATTTAGCAATTTCAAATATACTTTAGGCTTTATTTCCAACAGGGACCGGAAATAAGAGTTATTTTTCAATTTTTGAAGAAATAAATCATACATAAATGAACATCGTAGAAAACTTTTAATTCACCATCATGATTTTTAGGCGAAATGCATCCAACATATTGCATGATATTTAAATTTTTGATTTTTATTTTAACAATCAAAAATAAGAGTTATTTTTAATTTTTATTTTTTTAAATGAAAAATGAAAGTTATTTTCGATTTCTTTATTTTTATATCAATAATAAAAATCAATTCACTTAATATACAATTTGTATTGCAATTAATAAATTAAAAACAACAATAAGATTACGCTAATAATAACAACAACAAAAATGAAAGAACAAATAATAGCGTTATTTCAAGTTCAGCGTAATTTAGAAACTTTGTTACACACATTTTGTTGTACTTTATTTTTACTTTAATACGTAACAAAGATTAATAAACATATTACCTATGTCACAAATTTTGAATTGATTTTTATTATTGATATAAAAATCAAAAATAACTTTTATTTTTCATTTAAAATAATAAATATCAAAAATAACTCTTATTTTCTATCTAAAAATATAAAAAACCAAAATAACTCTTATTTCTTGATTTTTTTGATAAAAGTCATAACAGTTACGGTCTCTGATTTCCAAGTTTGAAGTTTTTCACAAATTTTAGCCATGTTCCGTTACCCATTGTCTTCCAGTTTTTTCCCTTTTTCATTCTCCTGTTCTAACATTATAAGAGATGCTGCTCCACAGAATAAAATAAATAAAATAGCTTTTGCGGTCATTTTTACTATTTGGGAAATATATTTTTATTTTTAGACACTTTCATTAAATAATTATTTGAAGCAAATATTTGTTTTAGTCTGAACGCATGGCAAACATGAATTAATTTATTTTATTTGACACTATTTGCCAACTGTTTTAACAAACAAAAATTGTCAAATATTTGAGCTTAGTTTGAACATTAAACAAAATATTTTTTTGTTTGAAGTTTGAAGCAAATATCAGAACAAATATTTTCGTCAAATCTAATTCTGAACGTACCTTAAAGCCTTCTGTTATTGAAATAAAGAATGAAAAAAAGGTTTTCAATAATTATGAATTTTGTCTTACAATGATTGATGGCAAAGTCTTAAATGTAATAACAGATACTTCTTCAACTTTGAAGTGTGCAATTTGCAAAAAGTCACAGAAGGACTTTCAAAATTTTAATGATTCAGGTGATGAGCAAAACTATGAATATGGACTTTCTCCGTTACATGCCAGAATTAGGTGCATGGAGTTTGTTTATCCTCAATATTTTTTGAGGACTGGTTTTAAAAAATCAGTTTAAAAAACCGAAAAATTTAATTTTTTGTTTTTATAAAAAATGGAGGACGGGTTTTCACTCGATTTAAAAAATTCTTATTCCGCTTTAAAAAAGTACACGCTCGGTGGTATTCGGTATATACAAGAATGATTTATTTTCTTAAAAATGGATCCTTAATCTAGCTTAATATAAGAGAAGTTTTACAAATTTCCCAAGCAGTTTGACAATTAGAAAAAGAAAGAAAGTTACGTTAAATGAACAGTTGGGAAAAAAAGTAGTTACGTTACAAAAAAAGAGAATTACGTTAAAAATGAAATTTACTAAAAATGACAGTTAAAAGTTAAAATTTAAAATTCAAAAAGCAATAAAAAGATAAGGAAAGAAAAAAATAAGAAAAGCAAGGAAATGACGAAACACCGGCCCCATTGAAGGACCGACGGTCTTCAATTAATCGGCAACAAAGCTAATTTATGTATCGGCCTTTTGAAAACACCGTTTTTAGTCTTCACTTCCGCTACCCTGACTTTGTCGTCTTGGCCGCGAATAACGGCCTGAATGCGACCGGTTAGCCACTGCAGGGGCGGAAGATTGTCTTCGTGGACCACGACGAGCTTGCCGACGTCGAGATCTGGCTCTTCTGTTGCCCACTTCGTTCTGGCTTGGAGGCTGCGGACGTAATCTTTCTCCCAAGATTGCCAGAACATCCGCTTGAGTGTGGAGATAAGCCGCCATCTCTTGCAGTACGTAAGCTTGTCCTGACCGTCTTGACGCGACTCTTGCGGCAGCGCAAGTAGGCTCTCGCCTATCAACAGATGGCCTGGAGTGAGTGCTTCGCCGTCGTTGGGATCGCTGCTGACGGGTGCAATGGGCCTGGAATTCAGCACAGCTTCCACTTCTATTAGCACCGTTTGAAGCTCCTCCGTTGTGAGCAGCACTTTGCCCACGGTTCTGATGAGAAGCCCTTTGGCGGACTTCACTGCTGCTTCCCACAGGCCGCCGAAGTGTGGAGCTCGAGGCGGAATGAAGGTGAAGTTGACCCCCTTGTTGGCAGCGAACGACACCATTTCTTCGGCGTTGCTGGACATCGCCTCCTGCAGCTCTCGCAGCTCTCGACTGGCGCCTACGAAATTCGTTGCGTTGTCGCAATAAATTCTCTCTGGGAGACCTCTCCTGCCGACGAACCTTGAAAGACAAAGAATAAAAGAATTTGACGACAGATCAGTAACTAATTCAATATGTACGGCTTTAGAAGTGAAACACACAAATATCGCTATGTACATTTTTACGGGTGGACGGCCACGTAACTTTAAAGTTATATTCACCGGGCCGCAAAAGTCTACACCACATACTTTAAATGGGCGTAGAGCTCTCACCCTATCAGCGGGCAGATTTCCCATTATTTGACCCATTAGTTTAGGTTTATAACGAAAACAATGCAGACATTTCCGAACCACTTTCGAACATTCCTCTCTGGCGTTTATGAGCCAAATTCTATCTCGGAGGAGAGCTACTAACGCTCTCGCTCCTGCATGACAGTTAATAAAGTGTAGGTGTCGCAAATACATATTCACAAAATGTGAATTTTTCGCCATCAAAAGGGGAAATTTAGCATCATATGAGATGGGTGCGTTAAGCAACCGCCCGCCTACCCTAATAAGTGAAAACGAGCGATGTTCGTCTTTAAATTGGTGGACAAATGGATTCAGCCGTTGTAGGTTGGAAGGCAAAACTTGTGATTTACTTAATTTTTTAAGTTCATCGGCGTATTCTTGCCTCTGGATAAATTCAACGAATTTAAGAAACGTCCAATTCATCTCTTTCGCTGTAGGAACTCCTAAATGGCGACACTTGTGTCCCCGAGCAATGTCAAGAAAACGAAAGACATAAGAAAAAACTCGTATCATCCTAGTGTACACTGAGTAATTTTCCATCAACTTCACAATATAATTGACTTCCTTTTCCTCTACAGCGAAAAACACACAAGTCTTCCTTTTTTCCAGTGACTCTTCTTCGGCGGTTAGCCCGAAATGTTCATTAACTGGCCAGGCGTTACTCTCTTTGAGTAGAAAAGTTGGGCCATTGAACCAAATTGAGTCAACTAGCTCATCTACATTACAACCCCTCGAAACTATATCAGCCGGGTTCATCTTAGTCGGAACGTGTCGCCATTCGACTTGGCCTGATAGTTCTTGGATTTCAGAAACTCGATTTGAAACAAAAGTAGCGAGCGTAGAAGAATGCGTCTGAATCCAGTGTAAGGTGATTTCTGAATCAGTCCAGAACGTTACTGTTTCGATTTCACATGCCATCATGGATTTAATTTTAGACCACAATTTGGCCAATAAATGGGTTGCGCATAATTCAAGCCTAGGAAGTGACTTGGTCTTCAGAGGAGCAACTTTCGATTTTGCAGTCAAAAGTCGGCACGAAGTATCACCTGCAACTCGACTCCGGATATAAATGCAGCAGCCATATGCTCGCATGGAGGCATCAGAAAATCCGTGAATTTGGCATTTGGTTTTTGAAGTCGTTAAGACATATCTTGGAATCTCAATCACATCAATTTTCAATAAATTGGATTTGAAATTCTCCCAAGAACTGTCAAGGCGCGTGGGGATTGATTCATCCCAATCTAACTTCAGCAGCCAAAGTTCTTGAAGTAAAACTTTAGCTTTAACAACCAAGGGGCACAAAAGTCCGAGAGGATCAAAAAGCCGAGCCGAAACAGATAAAATGTTACGTTTCGTGGCTTTCAGATTCTGAAAAGAATCGTCTAAATGATATTTAAAAACATCACTCTTCGGACGCCAATATGTACCTAGAGTTTTAGTGAAATCCGGATCTATTTGTACAGGTTTCTCTACTATAGCTGCGTCAGCTCGATTGTAGTGGTTTGAAAACCATTTTGTTAAATTAAAACCTGCGGATTCCAATATCTCAGTAACTTGAGTTCTTATCACGTTAAGTTCCTCAATTGAATCTGCACCAGTTAGCAGATCGTCGACATAAAAGTCCTTTCGCACGACCTGAGATCCGATCAGTAACGATTTTGCGAACAATTCGCTCAAATACGTTAGACAACGTATTGCTAAAAATGGAGCCGAAGACGTGCCATAAGTAACTGTATTCAGTCTAAAGATTTCAATATTATCAGACTGCTTTTCACGCCATAAAATCAATTGAAAATTTCTATCGGCCTCATCAATTAAAACTTGACGGTACATTTTTTCAATGTCAGCCGTCATTGCGTATTTATGCAGCCGAAAGCGAATCAACGTAGAATATAACTACTCCTGAACAGTAGGGCCGATCATTAGTAGATCGTTTAGAGAACGTTGCGTAGACGTTTTACAAGAGGCATCGAAAACCACCCGAAGTTTTGTCGTAGAACTTTGCGGGCGTAATACACACTGATGTGGTATGAAATAATGAGGAAAATCAGGCACTTTATTATCTGCAATAGACATATGCCCTAGATCAATGTATTCTTTCATGAAAGAATTATACATCTCTTTCGTTTGTGGTTCTTTTGACAGCCGACGTTCCAACGATAGGAATCGCCGCTTGGCTGTTTCAAAAGAGAGACCCAACGTTTTTGGATCCGCTTTGAAAGGTAGCGCCACTTCAAATTTACCCGACGGCAATTGTCGAATAGATTTTCTGAAATGTTCCTCACATTGTTGATGTTCCATAGATAGAACATTTGCCTCCTGGGGAATTTCTTCTAATTCCCAAAATTTTTGAACTATTGAATCCAAAGATGATTCGTTTTCATTTAGAGTACTTAAATGGCATGAATTTTTAATTAAATTCTTCGACTCTTTGTATTTGCCCGAAACAATCCAACCCAGAAGCGTTTTCTGAAGAGTTGGAACGTTTGGACTCTTTTTAATTTGACCAACACAAAGCAATTCAAAGAAGATCTCAGCGCCGATCAACATATCAATTTTCCGAGGTTTGAAAAAATATGGATCAGCTAATTCTATGTTACCAGGCAAATTCCAATCAGAAGTTGAAATAACCTGATCTGGTTGGTAAGAAGAAATCGATCGAAGAACCCAATAATCCGAAGAAAATTCGTGGGAGTTCATTCGAGATTTTACCGTGGCTTGTAATTTAAATTTGGCGGAAGCATTCGTTTTTCCAATTCCAACTAAACTGAGATTTCGTTCCTCCTTTCGTAGTTGAAGTCGCTGAGCTAGTTCCTCAGTTACAAAATTTATTTGTGAACCGGAATCCAATAAAGCTCTAGCCAGAATATACTGACCAGATTTATCTTTGATTTTAACCAAAGCCGTTGCCAATATCACATTGTCTTTAGAAGCCGAAAGATGTGTAAATGCCGTCGAAGTTGATGGCTGATTGGGGTCAGAACTAGAACTACTTTGTACTTGTGCATTATTTGCAGCATAAATGTGTAACAAAGTGTTATGTGCGCAACTACAAACTCGACACTTTGACGATTTGCATTTTGTCACTGTATGTCCTTTTTTCAAACAATTAATACAGGCAGGAACGCCCTTTACAAACTCAAATCTCTGCTGCACAGGCATTGCAGAGAAAGACGGACAAGTGTTTACAAAATGTTGTGTCGATTTACAAAATATACATTTTGAGGAAGTTTGTTGTGTTCCCGTTTGAACCGAAAAGGATTTAGCTTTCTTCTTTGAAAAGGTATCGCTCTTTTTTGACACGGGGGCATTTTGAGTAGAAGCCTGTGAACGGTGATTCGATTTGGTATTCGAGGCTTCCTCAGCAGAGATATGCTGGAAACGTTTATTTAATGCTGCCTCACAATCACTCCACAAGGGCAACTTTTGATAGTCAAGTTGCTCCTCCCATTTTGTACGAGTGACTGGATCAACCTTTGACATAACTAGGTGAATTATCATGGCGTTAACAATGTCTTTCTCATCACCAATCGACAAAAGTGAACCGTAAATCGCCGACACTGTGTCAATCATGCTCCTCAAGGCTGAAGAGGAGGCCCTAGACATTTCCGAAAGATCAAACAATTTTCTTATGTTGTCAAAAAAGATCAAACACGGATTATCGTAAACTTTCTTCAAACTTTCTAAAGCCTTGGAATAATTTTGCTCAGTCACTTGGTACGCCTTTACCGTACCAAGCGCTTCATCTGAGAGACATGATATGAGATGATTAAATTTTTGAATATCAGTTAGAGACGTATCAGTATGAACCAAACTATTGAACAAACTGATAAAGTTTTTATAATCCGAATATTTGCCACTGAATTTAGGCAATTTCATAAGTGGGAGTCTGCTTTTGTGACCCTGAAAGGCAAATGAAGTTTCACCCACGCTTGGGTTTCTCGGAGTTAAGTTACTCAAAAAAAGACTCTTTGTGTCAATGCACAAATCTTCCACTTCGGCCCGATCACCATTTGTGGGATCCAGAACCTCAATCTCGGACTGAATGTCCATCGCATCATCTATATAACAGTTTAAAATCTCAAGGCGACACTGTAGGTTGTTCTGAGAGAATGAAATAGTTTTTTCTTCAATAGAGGTTTTCATCCTCATTATGTTGGTCATTACTGTGTTCTTTTGTGCATATAAGCCTTCGATTGTGATCGCACCTTTATGTTTTCTAGGAGCCATTTTGCAATAAAGTTTCTAACAAAAATGTAGGTATCACAAAGTATATAGGAAACCAATAAGCAATTATAAATTTCCTTTAGAAATATTTATTTTCGTAAGGATCTCAAGGAAAGTGTATTAATTTTGTCTTTAAGACAATAAGAACGAATTCAAATAATTTCCGAAATCAACTTACGTTCTAAAATCAATTTAAAAAAACGCTTAAGGAAATTTTCTGGAAGGATCTCAAGGAAATTGAAATGATTTTGTCGTTTAGACAAATAAAAACGAATTTTTTAATAATTTCCGAGATCAACTTTCGGTTTCGAATCAATTTCAAAAACCACTTTTATAAAGGTACAGAAATTTTTGCTCGTCTCAACTATTTTTTATCACAATTCACACAATTTTATCAAAATGGAAATACAATTCTTTGTCTGAAGTGAAATCTCTAGTATAAATTTCAGTTATTGCAATAAAATCACAAATTTTTTGCACAATTTTACCGAAAAATCAAATTTATTTATTTTTCCCAAAGAGTAAAAAATTGTTTGCTGGGTTAGCAATTGTAATTTTCTGGTTAAGGTTTTGTTGACGTTCGGCACTTTCCTTTTGGCACAAGATGCAATTACACTTCGGCATTTGTGTAGTATGGATTCCGATGACGATGGCTTCCTTCCTTCAATAGGTATGGGATGTTGATGACGATGATTTTTGCAGTTGTTGTGGTTGTAGCAATTACAGACGCACTATTTTAAAGTTTTTATTAAACGTTTTTGTTACACCGATGGTTTTATTAACACACACGGTAGAGTCTTGTTATATTTTTTCGAATATACGAGCGCGGTATGTGCGAAAATTTTCAAAAATTTTTTAATTTATTTAAAAACACTGTCCCTGCTCGGGCGCCAAAATGTTTATCCTCAATATTTTTTGAGGACTGGTTTTAAAAAATCAGTTTAAAAAACCGAAAAATTTAATTTTTTGTTTTTATAAAAAATGGAGGACGGGTTTTCACTCGATTTAAAAAATTCTTATTCCGCTTTAAAAAAGTACACGCTCGGTGGTATTCGGTATATACAAGAATGATTTATTTTCTTAAAAATGGATCCTTAATCTAGCTTAATATAAGAGAAGTTTTACAAATTTCCCAAGCAGTTTGACAATTAGAAAAAGAAAGAAAGTTACGTTAAATGAACAGTTGGGAAAAAAGTAGTTACGTTACAAAAAAAGAGAATTACGTTAAAAATGAAATTTACTAAAAATGACAGTTAAAAGTTAAAATTTAAAATTCAAAAAGCAATAAAAAGATAAGGAAAGAAAAAAATAAGAAAAGCAAGGAAATGACGAAACAGAGTTTATTTTAAAATTAGCGTATACAATTCCGAGAGAAGGAGAAAGTTTTCATGAGAATGCAACACCAAAAGAAAAACTAACTGCTCGAAAAAATATTATACGAAATGAATTTCTTAAGAACCTTGGACTAAAAATAGACTGCCCAAAGCAGGGATATGGAAATACTAACGATGGTAACATGTCCAGATCGTTTTTTGAAAATAATGATGAGGTAACAGCCCAAATTACTGGTGTCGACAACCATATTATAAAAAGTTGGCAGTTATTCTAAATGTTATAAACTCTTGAGAAATGGTAAATGGCCTAAAGTTTCAGGATTATGCATCAAAAACTGCTCAGCTTTTGGCTCAAAAGTACCCTGAGAAGAAACTTACTCCTACGGTCCATAAGATTTTGGCTCATGGCCAAAATTTAATTGAATATCAATGCTTACCAATTGGAGAGTTATCTGAAGAAGCCCAGGAATGCAAAAACAAAGATTACAAGCACTTTAGATATGCGAATACTTGCAAAATTTCACGGATTAGACAGAATGAGGATCTTTTTAATATGTTGGCGGCCTCTTCAGACCCACTGATTTCATCGCGGAGACATGTAAGATCTCGAAAGGATTTGGAAGAATATAAATATAGCTCCGATATGTTAAGTCTATTACAAATCGCTCAAAATGTTAATGACTATTTTGAAGAAAACTAACTATTAAAAAAATTAATAAAAATAACTCAATATCATATTATAATATATCATACTATAAAATAATATTATTATTTATTTATTTATTTAGATATTTATTATAATTAAAATTACAATAAATCTTAAAGCTAAAGCACTAGCAACTTAGGCTATCGGCTTGTGTTATATATACAAAAATAAATTACATACAAAAGGATTAGTATAATGTACTTATGCGAATGTTAAATTATATTTTGTAACTGAAGATGTTGTAAGAAATCATATGTATTATTTATATTATCCTCTGAGGGACATTTGAGCATATCTATAATATTATGAGAGTTGAGTATTCTTAACCGGGTGTTATAAAGAGCCTGACATTCTACTAGCAGATGAATTGTTGTTAATGTTGCGTTGTTGCAAAAAACGCAAACAGGTTGTGAATCTTTTGATATCAAGTATTGGTGTGTGAGCCTAGTGTGTGTTAGGCGAAGTCTTGTAAAGCATTTATTTTTATGACAGTTTGTTGAATTTGGAAGGATGACTGGCATTCTATTTGGGTTTATTGTTTGGTAAAGATGACTGTATCTGCTCCATTTTCGGAGAATGGCGGGTTCTAAATTCTTTATCGCGGATCTTGAGATATAATTTTTTGTCTGGGGTATGTAAAGGTATGTTGGTTGTATACAAGTATTTTTTGCGGCATTGTCTGCAGCCTCGTTCCCTAGTATACCAATATGACTTGGTATCCATATAATTTTTACCATATTTTTCAGTTGTATTAGCATCTGCTGTATAGTGACAATTTTTTCATTTCTACTTCGGATATTAAGCGCGGCGTCAAAAACAGAGCGGCTATCAGTGCAGACAACGTTTTTCATTCGGTTGGATTTACAAATTTTTAGAGATTCTATAACAGCTTCCGCTTCGGCTTCGAATATGTTTGCGTTTTGTGGTAGTATTCCGGTTATTAGTGTTGAGCCGGTTTCGTTGGTAACAGCAAATCCAACATGATTTGTTGTTTTAGAACCATCTGTGAAGATAAATTGCCAATTCTCGTTTTTTAACGTTGTATACACTTCGTTGAAAAGAGATTTAAAAATATGAGGTGTTGTATTGGTTTTATTGAAAATTTGTAGATTTTTCAAAAAAACACTTTCATCCAACTGCCAAGGAGGAGAATTTTCCACTGGTGGGTTATATTTTGCGATATTATATTTCTTACCCATTTTAAAAATATGATGGGTATTTGAGCTCGTTTTTTCTTTTTTTTAATAAAGAGATATGTTTGTGGAGCAGAGAGGATTTGGTGCAAAATATTTTATGTATTAATCGTAATTTATGTTTGTTTGCATGAATTTGAAGCGGTTCAAATCCACCTTCAGCTAGAAGATTTTTAATAGGCGTTGTTCTAAATGCTCTTAGGCTGGTTCTAATAGCGCCATGGAGTATGGTTTCAATAGGCTTAAAAATTGATTTAACAGCTTTACTATAAATAACCAAACCGTAGTCAATTTTTCCCAGGATGGTTGATTTAACTAGCCTTAGTAGACAGTTGGTGTGCATGTGGCTCTTTGCAGATGATAGATACTTGATGATGTTTAATCTATTAGTTAAGTTCTTTTTAAGATAAATACAATGATTTTTAAAACTATATTTACGATCAATTAGTAAACCTAAAATTTTACAGCTATCAACATTTTTAATACTATTATTATTAAAAATCAAATCTATATTATTACAGTTATGTTTTTTACAAATGTGCAGGTGATTCGTTTTTTCAAACGAAACATCTGCACCTGAGTTTTTGGACCAGTTGTCAATAGCGATTAAAGTCTGTGAAAAGGCTTCTTTAATTTTATCATTTGATTGTTTTTTAGCTATAACATAGAGGTCGTCTGCGTAAATACAGTGATTTACACTCTTATTTGCGCTAATAATGCGACTTAAGTCGTCAAATTAACATTAGTATTAAAAATATTTCAATAATTTTTATCTGTTATATAAATAAAAAGAGTTATATTAATATAACATGTTATATTAGAGTAGAATTTTGTCTAGACTTCCCTATGAGAATGTCATTTAAGGCACAAAAAGTTGTGTTTTAAATGTTTGAGAAATTTTAAAAATATCATTACTTCAAAATATATAAGTTTTGCGACAAGAAAAGTCAAAGGTGAAATCGTGTCCAATGCCTATCACAATAAGGGAGCACTTATTTTGATCCTAAAAGACTTAAAAATCCAGTGTTTTTTCCCCATTACAAATTTCTTGGTAACTTATGATGTTTTCAACAAAAAACCACTGTGCACAGTGCCTCCACAAAGCTATGGCCAATAATGAAAAACTTTGATAACTAATATGCATGTGGCAGTGTAAATAAAACTGAACTGGCAAAATAAAATAAAGTAATTTGTTTTAATTTTTGTTTTTTCTTTACCCAATGTAGTTGTACATTAAGAGTTGACAAAAAATCAACCAATTGTAGTCGGGACTGTAAGAAAAGATAAACTCACTTTTTATTGTTGTTGTTTTTGTTTAAGCTTTGATATGGTTACAAGTAAAACTGGGGCTTATAATTCTTATTCGCTTAACAGTTTTATTTGTATAATATCTTTAGTTTTTTTAAAATCTTTAGATGAAGTTTCCTGACGATCTGGCCTAAGCAACCAGTGAAATGCGCATAGGAATAGCTTATCCCATCAACAATAAATATCAGTTTATCAATAGTATGAAATGGGAATTTAGCACATTTTAACGAAACATTGTTAATTAATTTTGAATCCCAAGAAAATCGTTGATACTCATTTTTATTAAAATATCTTTCTTACCTCAAAAGTTATGATGTTTGTAATAAAAACAGTCGAAAGCAGACACTGTGCACAGTGCCGCGCCTAACCTATGACCTTGCAAATGTATATTAAAGCTAAAGGAGTTTCCTTTCAAATGCTTTTTAAAATTTTTAAATATCTTTATCAGTTCAAAAGTTATGATTTTTGCAACGAAAAAAGCCAAAAGGCCCCACTGTGCGACGGTTAGCACTAAAAAAATTTCTTTCTTTAAATGCTCAATTGAACAGCGCAAGTTTACTAGTCGGGCAATATTACGGGAATTCAAAAAATTTTTACAGTTCATTTCCGAGGGCGTCAAAATGCACAGTTTGCACGGATTTCGAGACTTTTTAGCGATATCATGAAAAACCTTGCTTTCATTTTGTATAATAAAACAAATAACTCTACTTGAGTTCTGTTAATTTCAACTTGAATGCAAATTCAATATGCGTATCGATATCGATAACGGCGATATTTTATTTTCAGTATTGGTATCAGTGTCGTATCGGCAAAAAGGCGTTTGGTTAAATCTTTGCATATTAAATTTTCCATCTTTTAAACTATTTTTTTGGGTAAAATTTTGGAAATTTAACCTTTTTTGGCTTAAATCTAGTTTACCGACGCAGCTGCAAATAAAAAAAGTACCTAGGGCGATAGAAAATTGAAAAATAAGAAGAAAAAATTAGAAAAAAATATTGGCGCAAACGCTTAGTTTTCGAGTTATGGACGTTTTTAGTTTTCATAGAAATATGTTATTTGGCTGAAGTGCAGCTTTAAGGGCTGCGAAAAAAAAAAATTAAAAAAAATATGCCACCCGATTCAGAATAAAAAAGAAGAAAAAAACCAAAATTAAAATTTTATGGGGCTGAGGCCCGTGGACCCCCTGGAACCAAAAAACTGCCCCGCCCACTTAGTGATAAATTAAAGGAAATTTGCTCACGATATGTGTCTTGTTTTTGTATTTCCATATTATTTTCCTCTGTATGTTAATTTAAATATTTTTTAGGTGCAGACAAGTTTTAGTTAGCGAAGCCGGTGTTTGCTATACCATAGAGAAGAAGAATTAACCGAAGGCCGGCTAAGCATGAAGTTTTTGTTTGCGACAAATGTGTATTACACTTTTATTTTAATAAATTATACGCTTAGTACACAAAAACTGTAATATGAGATTAAGAGGTAAATATTTTTAAAGAAATTCTATATATCCAGAAAGATATAGTCAAAACCTTCAAAATGGTACTAATATTGGCCATATACCTTTAGAAATGTACTGGAGAAATTACATATTTCTATGAAAACTAAAAACGTCCATAACTCGAAAACTAAGCGTGTGCGCCAATTTGTTTATTTTATTTTTTCTTCATATTCGGTAAACTAAATTTGTTCCCATTTTTATACCCTTCACCGCAGGTCGAAAAGGGTATATATAAGTTTGTCATTCCGTTTGTAATTTCTACAATATTGATCCTACACCCTGTAAAGTATATATATTCTGGGTCCTTATGAGGAGAGAAGTTGATTTAACGATGTCCGTCCGTCTGTCTGTCTGACCGTCTGACCGTCTGTCCGTCTGACCGTCTGTCCGTCTTACGTTTGATATGTGTTTTCCGGAGACTCCAGACATGATAGCTGCTAGGTTGTTTTACATTTATGTTACATATAGTCCACCATTTTTGCTATTGAAATTCAGCAAGATCGGTCCACAAATGGCTGAGATATGACCAAAAAACCACGACTGCCTCTAATTTTTTCCAAAAATCCCTTGTTGTTGTATTTTTATTACTTTTTTCTGTATATTTGGAGAACGGCAAAGGCCAAAGTTTTCAAGTTAGGTACAAACATTTAGTTTATAAATACACACCATCCCACAAAATGTAGGCGGGATTGGAGAAGTGGGCGTGGTACATCCCATACAAAAAATATCAAAATTTTATTAAAACCTGAATTTTTTGACTGTAATATGACCTATGGTAACGCCTTACATATCAAAAGATCGGAAATTTTTAGTAGAAAATATTTTCTGAAAAACTCGGGAAAATCCGTTCAGATACCAAAAAGTTATGACCAAAATATTAATTTTTTTGAAAAATATCCATTTTCGGGAACCATAGATCTTCCCGAGTCCAAGTTTTATAACCAAAATAACTGGCAAATTTCTTCTTTAACACGTCGGTATATAAATCTGTCAAATCGGTTAAGAAATAGCAGAGTTATGACCAAAATACTGAAATCCCAAAAATTACTCTTTGTTATACCCTTCACCACAGGTGGAAAAGGGTTTATATAAGTTTGTCATTCCGTTTGAAATTTCTTCAATATTGATCCTAGACCCTGTAAAGTATATATATTCTGGGTCCTTATGAAAAGCGAAGTTCAAATCCGGTTGTCCGTTTCTCAGTGCTCATTTCGGGCACTTTTTATACCTACACCACAATAGTGGAGAGGGTATTATGCATTTGTGCTGATGTGTGTAACGCCTTAAAATAGTGGTCCTGAGTCGAACTAACGATGTCCGTCCGGCTGGCTGGCAGGCTGTCCATGTAACCTTGTGCGCAAAGTACAGGTCGCAACTTTGCAGATAACTTGATAAAATTTGGGTCATAGGTTCTTATTGGCACAAGGACCAAGCCTATTGAAAATGGGCCAAATCGTAGGACCACGAGGGAAGATAGGGGGAAATTTCTTCCTCTCAGAAACTATCAAACCGATTTTAATGAAATCTAAAACATGGATAGATCCATATCTATATGGACACATAAGCTATACAATTTTAAAAAATAAAGGACCACAAGGGGAGAAAGGGGCAATTTTTGCCTCTCAAACTGATTTTAATGAAATTTAAAACATAGGTAGATCCATATCTATATGGACACATAAGCTATACAGTTTTTCAAAAATAGGACCACAAGGAGATGTAGGGGGCAATTTCTGCCTCTCACAAACTTTCAAACCGATTTTAATGAAGTTTTTAAACATAGAGAAATCCATATTTATATGGACACATAAGCATGATGTGTTTTTAAGTACTGTGGTGCTGGGTATCATATGGTCGGGCTTGACCGGCTATACTTTCTTACTTGTTTTTAATTTTTATTGTTACGAACTTACAATTTGTGGCATAATTTTTTTCCATTTTTGTATTTTTTTCTAATTTAAGCCTTTTGTGTATTTTAGAATGTTTTTAATCATATTCGATTTTTTTAGGGACATTTAAAAAAAAAATTTTTGCGATTTTTTTCATAAAACAATGGTTAAATTTTCTTCGAAAAATTTAAAATCTATTCAAACCATTGCAAATGTAAACCGACTTTTGGAAAAATATATTCTTAATAATTCCAAAAGGAAAATACTTAAACAGAATTTCTGAGAGTTATGCAAGTCGTCCCCATTAGATTTAAAAAATAACGTTATAACTTTAAACACAAATGATTAAATGCCCCTCAACTTTGTAAAACTTTACATTTTTGAAAATTAAGTAAAACGAACAGTTGATTTTAAATGCATTCATTTGTTATTCTATTTAATTTTGTAATTGCTCCTTAAGGCAAATGTTTTAAGCTGAATCACGCACATCACGTTTGTCAATAAAACAAACAACAACAGCAACAACCACATTATCGAGACCAGAAGCCAAAGTAGAAGCAGCAGCAGTAAGAACATCAACGACCACAAGGATACAAATGCAGCTTTTAAGAAGGCAATAGTAAAAAAACACCATTAAGAAATAAAAGATGAGCAGCAAAAGCACTTAAGCAAATTAACATTCAGTTGCGTAAGTGTGTTTGAGAGCCCGAATTGCTGTATAGGTCAGTGTGTATGTAGCATACTTTGCAGCATTTATAGTTCAGACGTAAAGTGTTGTAGTTGCGAAGATAAACGGAAAGTTAGAATTAGTGGCATGCAGTAATGACCCAGCACTATTAAATCATGAAAAGCCATAAAACGTATGACCCATTTTTCCACTTCTCCTTCCATTCTAAATGAGAGTGTAATATGGATTTTCTTAAGAACCGTTTGTGAATTTAAATTTTATAGCCAAATAAATTGGAATTTTTCTTATTCTTGCCATTTAAGTGCGTAGTTTTAGTTTCTTTTGGTTATAAAATAGTGGACATTTAAGAATTTTTGTTTGGTGTTAGTTAAATTTTAAATGTATAAATATTTTTTTAAATCGAAATGCTTTATAATTAAAATGTTTAATTTTTTCCTTTAGTACCGTTTTACGTGCGCCAAAAATAATATTCGTATACAAGATATCTTTTAAAAAAATCCTAATTCATTCAAATATTTTTAATTCCTTAAAAAAATTAGAAATTACCAGCGGGTAAATTAGTGCATTCGATATCGATCAAAATTTCCATTTAATTTGCAGTGTAAATTCGATCGATATCGACTGCCGTTATTTTCCCCCTGATCTTCACTGGATATTGAACAACCATTTTCATAAAAAATAAAATAGACTTGATGTCCTAAGCATTTCCATTGTGAATTTTTGTCTCTTCAAAAAGGTTTTTTTTGCAAGGCTAACCGAATTTTACTTATATAATAATTGTTCAGAATTTTAGAAAGAGGTCTTTAAAAAATTAATGGCTAATTACCCTAGAGGGAAGCGAACTGACACCAAATTAGTCCCGTGATAGGTTTGGTGGTGGAGACCAGTTCTAGTTCTAACACTTTTTATGAATAAGACCTATCACTTTTACATGGGGTTGTCATCGGAGTCACAGATCTATTCTCAATGAACGAGCTTAGTGTCCGTTACTTAAATGTAGTATTATTTCAATACAATGTCGTATCCTTTCAATAAAACAAGTCCTAGAATCAAAATCAAGAACCAAATTTTAGAAAGTACCAAAAAATGTGTCACAGCACCGGTGTAGGCTGTACTGTAATTCATTATTTTTTCTACTTTTTTGATCTTCATAAACTAGTTAAGGGATTGGTTCTTCTTTCACTGGTCATGATTCCTTTCATTTTGTACTTGTTCTATTTTCACAAATCCCAGGACCAGTCTTTTGGACCAATTGACACAAATTTCCCTCAGGGTAATTATAAAATTATACACCAATTACATCATTGGTTATATGATTTAAGAAAGATTTGTTTTAAATTAATTTTATTATAATTTTAACAACGTTGAAAGATTTATTTCGCCAGGGTATTTGTAAAAGAGCTCATCAAAATTTTAGTCTTTTATTTTCTTAATAGATGTAAATTTATAACATTTCATCAGATATACCTGCATTTTATGCACAAGTTTATATACAAAAAAATGTTTTTATTCGTTTCTTACATACAAAATCACTAGTTTTATTAAAAATCATTGAATTTTCAAAAGTGTATGGCGTTATTTGAACGTCGTTTGTATTTTGTTGGTTCGGTTACCCGTATTAGAGTCCAGCAATAGTCTCCCAGCATGCTTTTGTCTCAAAGTCCTTGATAAATTCTTTCAATTTTCAAAAAATCTTAGTGAGCACGGTCCCCTTGTTCGCGCTCACTGCACCGAGTGTGTGTTTTTTTTTTTTTTTGGAAAAAAAATCTAAATGCGAATGAAGAATATGCAAAACATTATCGGTGTCCACGGTTTGTCCCAGTTTCTGACTGCAAAACCAAAATAATATAAATATGCATATTTTAATGATTCTGATATTGCATATCCTTTTTCCAAACAAATATTCACCAGACACAAAGCAAAAATAATTTGAATCAGTAACACACAATCTCCCTGACATGGTTAAACGCTACTATTATGAAGATTCAGACTGAATGTGGGCTTCTGCCAAATTAATAATTGTGAAATTGTTGTGTCAGTATTGACTGATTTACAGTATTACCCAATTTGCATGCCAGATTCGAATTCCGCGCACCCAGATTAGTTAAAAAACATGCTTCACCTCTGCAGTAAAATTGTTTTCTAAATTTGAAGATCAGTGTAGTTTTTTTAGTCTAGTCATAAAATCTAAGTATAATTTTTGCCAAAAACACGGAAATCAACGTTTCAAATTAAGGATTCTACGAAATACGCGCTCGTTATTAATTAACATTGTCCAACATTGAATCAATTAATTTTCCCTGTTGTTTGTTGTTGTATCATATGTACATTAGAGTGCCCTTTAATAAACATTTTTCGATTTTGTCCGGTCTTACTCCTCACTTTGGTGAATTTTAGTAAAAAAATTTCAGGTGAATAGGTTGGAGTTAGGACGTGCCTCAGGCCCGCTCAAATTTGGGGAAAACCATAATTTCTCAGAAAATCTGATTTTGATAAACTCTAACTTGAAAGCTATTAATTTTACAACAAAGTTGGTCACCATAAAGTTTCCAACATATGTTACTTGAGCCAGTTTTCTCATAGTCTCATATTTAAAAACATAATTAAAAAGAAGTTAATAAAACCAACAACTATGAAAATTTCGAATAAATTTTTTCAGTTTTTGTAAAAATTTTGCTATGAAATAATTACTTTTGCAATCAAATGTAAAAGAATCGAAATGTGTTCTTAACCACCGAAAGAGGTGTAAAAGACAAAATTTGTTAAAAAAATGTTGAAGTTATTAAAATTTTTCCCGGCCATTAACGTGTCTCAGGCCACTTGAACAAAAGATGTAGGAATAAAATTAACATATTTTCAGAATTATTTGAAACAGAGCTAGCTTTTTCTTAAAATGTACCTTTATTTACTTGTTTATGGGTTTTCGTCTTCGTAGGACACCGTTAACCTATTTGCAGGTATGACAAAAACGGCAGCTTTGAAACTCCATTTTTAAACTTTTCAAATTTCGGTTAAGCAAATTTATGAATTTTGTAATCATCACATTGGGATTTATTGAAGATATATTAGGGAATAAAAATGATGCCAATACCTCTTGAAGTTTTTCCGTGCCTGCGATTTAAGTTTTGCGATTTTCGGGAAAAAACAAATTAAGGGGCCATATTTTGGCGAATGAGCCCAAGTTTCTTACTGTAATGAATATTAAGGAAAACTTATTCCGAATACCATAGTCCAGATGATTTTAAATATACACTGAAGGTTTGAAACTCCATTTTTAAACTTTTCAAATTTCGGTTAAGCAAATTTATGAATTTTGTAATCATCACATTGGGATTTATTGAAGATATATTAGGGAATATAAATGATGTCAATACCTCTTGAAGTTTTTCCGTGCATGCGACTTAAGTTTAGCGATTTTCGGGAAAAAACAAATTAAGGGGCCATATTTTGGCGAATGACCCCAAGTTTCTTACTGTAATGAATATTAAGGAAAACTTATTCAGAATACTATAGTCCAGATGATTTTAAATATACACTGAAGGTTTTACTAAAATCCGAAAACATTAAACATAAAGTCATGAAGTTCAAAAGTAAAATTTTGACATATTTGGAATTTCTAAGGGAAAGATATATATATCTGTGTCATTTTTTTTTTAACTGGAATAGACAATGAAGTCATGCGAAGATAAAACCGTGCAAACATGGAATTCACTAAACTGCGGGGTGAGAGTGAAAAAATCTAACAATTAGGACCACCCTAATCATACATGTTTTAATATTTTAAATTGCAACAATGTTGTTTTGATTACAATCGTTAAAACAACATGAGAGAAAATCAAAAAAACCCCAGGGGCGAATTTTTCGATTACAGAAGCGATGAAGTGATATACACGACTAAGATAGTAATTGTAAGCGGACAGTGGGCAGCCTATGCACATTGTCGCTTACTTCATGGGCAAGTGGAAGGCGTCTAGCACACTACTTCGCACAAATTGTAAGCAGGTAGCCTTTTTGGGTTTTTGCGTTATTTCATAATTATTGATTTTATAACTATTTTCAAGAAAATCAAACAAGACTTTCGTTATAAAATTAAAAAATATATATTTAATTCGCGATATATTTTTTTAAAATTGCTCCTTATTACACAACAGGCCGCAAACTTTTAAATCGCAATTAAAAGAAAACTATTTTATAAAGTAGCAAATGAAAAATAACGGGACAAAATAAAAACCTGCATTTATACATACATACAGAATATATCAGCACATTTAAAAAGATGAGCGAAGTTCATTGTTGTAAATTCCATACACTGCCCTCATACACTTTGTAAGCTAGAATTCATTGAACACAAAGTGTAAAAACTTCATTGAAGAGATGTGTTGTGGTATGCAAAGTTCGCCGCTGGGAAGTTTTATTTTCGGTAGAGAAAGATTGTGGAAGAATTCTCTTTGGGCAGAAAAAAAGAACTTCTCTGGTTCATAAAAATATGTGTACATTGTAATCATAGTTGCCAATTTAGCGCCTTTGGCGCTAGATTTAGCGCTTTTTACCTGTCGAAAAGGCGCATATTTTTTCCTTAGCGCTTTTTTTAAAAAGAGCGCTAAATTAGCGCTTTTATTGATACCCAACATTTTTGTACTTTTATTTGCATACATTAAAATCAAGACACATTAAACCAAATTTGTTTCCGTTTATTAAATACTTTACTCTGAAATGCATACTATACAAGGAAAGAACTTTTCCATTTCGTTTCTTAAAAGAAGAAAATCCAAAAGTAATTTCTTGATTCTAACTTATTTTGTTCGTATTTAGAAAAATTTTCTTAAATAAAGAAACATTTCTCATGATTAAAAAATTCACGTTTTTGGTATATGATCAAAAATTTCTTAAAACAAGAAATACAAAAGTAGCTTATTTTTATTAAAAACAATAAAGATATTTCTGAAATCAAGCGGCATTTATTTAATATTAGTCTGATTTTCTTGATTTTTTAATAGAATTGAATTTCTTGCATCAAAAAACAAATGCAAGTGAATTTTTTAAATTTTTCAGAAAATGCGCAAGGACACTTGGTTTGATTCAATTAATTTTTATTTGGATCGACATGGTAACAAATCAGTGAAAAGTTTCTTATTTTTATATTAAGTTTTCTTAAACTAACTAGTGCAACACGTTTTTATGAAAAAATTCAGGCTTTTTTTAAAAAGCAACGAAAACTTGATTTAAGTAACTAAAGAATTAAAATGGATTTTTTTTAGTTGTATTTAAGTAAATTTTAGTTCGCTTTGAGTTATAACTTTTTGCTTAAACTAGGCAACACATGTTTACAATAAGAAATTTTTGGCTTGGACGAGAATGGTGCAAGACTTTCTTGGTTCAAGTCATATTTTCTGGTGATTTAGTAAATAATTTTTTCCGTGTATATTTGAAATTATATTACTTTACTTTTTCTGAAAAAACAAAAAAAAAAAAATATCGGGGTAGAGAACTTGATTTAATTGACTTTACCGTGCTGAATCCAAATAGTTTATTCAATCACGTCTAGTTAACATTTTGTTTACTGATCTTCATGATTTCATGTCATATTTTATTCATAATAAACCTGCAATTCGCAGGTTCGCATAAAAAAACTAGACATGATAGAAAAAACTTAAAACAGATTTGAATTTAACGCTGTAATATCTTTGTATTTTATATATTTTTAATTAAAACGATTTTTTTGAGAGCCAGTGTAATTAATAAAACTTGGTTTATAAACATTTCATTAAGTTTGTTATTTAAATATTATTTAGCGCTTTTTAGCGCTTTTTGATTGGGGGCACGGCGCTTTTTGATTAAAAATAGTTCACAACCCTGATTGTAATATCTTCTCTTTATTTTGCTTTTATCCATTACAGATTAAGGAAATAGCAAACAGAAGATGCTAAGATGTGTAATCTGCACAATTGCATATCTGTCCAACAAAAGTGACGTAAAATACAATAGTCGGTAGATAATTATTATACATATATGTATAATCTTCCTTCTTACGTCAAGAAGTGTCTTGAAAATTTTTTTTGTCTATTTTACAAAATAAAAACAATCGAATTTCTGTCAAACAATAGAAACGAAAAAGACCACAACCCTGAGATAAAATTACAATTTATAATGGTATTTAAAAATATTTGATTTTTCATTAATTTAAATAGAATGTGGGGATTTTCTTAAAAACGAAAAATTTTAAAATGTGAGTGACCCTTAAACTCATTTGCAAAAATAGTGAAAAATTTAAACTTTCTTCCTCAAGAAAAATTTGTTCTGTATTATCAACTTAAAAAAGTTTAATAACAATTTTTGCAAAAAGTGCCAAAGGCGTAGTCGCGGTAGGGGCATTGGATAGTAACCCTGCCATGAAAGAGTTGTAAAAAATTTGTGTCGGTCAAAAAATTTAATAAAAAAATAAAACTAAAATTGTTTTAAATTATATCAATGTAAGCAATATTCATATATTTAAATATCTAAAAGTTAAAAATAAAATAAGAAATAAAATATACCTATTTGGGTCTTTAACTACAAAAAAAAATACCTACATATGTACATGTTTAACACGTGCAAATCGGTTTATTAGAGTAAAAGGATAAAACATACAAAAGAAAACCAATAGTATTAATTCCTCAAATTTTTGCCAAAGAAAATATCAAGATGCCTCCAAAAAGTGCTGCAAGTGACTTTACAGCTGAACTGCAGAAGGGAATTGAGGCGATCAATAAGAACATTGATACGAAATTGGCAGATCATCGTAAATCCACTGAAGCTCACATGAGTCAAACAATTAAAAACTTTGAGGTTAAGTTGAATGAATTGGTGTCTCAAATTCGCGAAGATTTTCTTGAGGAAATAAACAAAATTAAATCAGACGTCAATCACTGTTATGAATTCATTAAGCAGATTGACAAGAGTACAATAAACAGGTTTATTGAACTGGAGAAGTCCCAAAATTTAATCATGAGAAGGCTAAATAGATTAGATATTATTGTCACTGGATTACCAGCTGCTTCACCCAAGCTGAAAGCTATGATTATAAAATTGGCAGAAGTATATAGTGTTCCCTTTGGTGAAAATGATATTAAACAGTACACAAGTATTAAAAATAATTCGGAGGTACTAGTGCAGTTCCATTCCATAGCTATTCGAGATACATTATTAAAAAAATATTATGCCACTCGCTCGTTAATGCTGAAAGACCTGCTAAGTCAGGAAGAAAATGATGATGGTGCTGATCTTGAAGCAAGAGTTTTTCTTAATGACCATCTCACGCCTATGGCCAGCAAGCTTTGTTATATTTGTCGAAAATTAAAGAAGAATAATAGGATTACTGGATTCAAATTTCGTAATGGTAACGAACCTCATGCTGTTATAATAATGAAAGATGGAACACATAAAACGTTAGACATATTCAACTTGATGGAAAAATTTCCAGAGTTTAAAACAACATAAGCCTTGTATTTTTTTTTATTTTTTTTCCCCCCTAATATTCCTCACACAAATAAAAAAAAAATGTTTTCTTCTTTTTCTACCTTTCGTGCTTTCTACTTTTTTTATTTTTGTGTTCTGTATTGTCTTTAACAAAATTATTTCATTTTTTTTTTTTTTTTTCTTTTACGCAATTTTTTTTCTCTAATTTACCTCTTTAGTTTTTTTATTTTTTTTATCTTTTCTCTTTAACTTTAATTGTCCAACAATAAATTCTTATTATGATCTCCTCCAGTTTTGAGATAAGGAAAACGGTAAAAAAAAAATGAAGTGACTTGTACCAGAATCAATTAAATAAGATAAATTAAGAAAAACACAAAAATAAACAATGGAAAAGTAATAACATATTTTTTTTTCTGTTTACATTATATTTATTCGGTCTCCGAAATTAAAAAAAAAAGAAACAAAATAACAAATGAATTGTAATCAAAACAAACCAAAAAGAAAACAAAGAATGTTTTATATCAAACACTTTATTCAAGGCGTATTAATCAGGTAGAAGCGTCATATGAAAAAAAAAATATATAATAAAGGTCGTATTTATATTGGTTTTTCGAATGATAATATTTCACTGCTGCTCACCTGATTTTGTTAAGTGCACCATATTATGTATCTTACTGTTTCTTTCATTAAAAATGTATTTTCCAACAAATATGTAAAAATGATGGCACTGATAAAAGCAGGGCTGTGGAGTCGTTAAGAAATAGTTATAACTCCGACTCCGACTCCTTTTGCTGAATTTTTTGAAGTACGACTCCGACTCCGACTCCGACTCCAACTCCGACTCCGACTCCTACTCTAACCTAGCATTATTTAAGAGACTAGTTTTTATTTGACTTTAAACTCTTTTTTAATTTAGTACCTGTTAAATGGTTAAATATAGCAAGAAAATGATTCTGTAAAAATTTCAAATCGATATTTTAATACTAACGTGCCGCGCATTGAGCTTTCCCCTACTAGTTACTAACATATGAGTAGGAAAGCTGCAAAATATTTTATTTGGAGTTTGGAAAAAATGCTAAACACATATAGCGCTCGATTAAATAGACCAAATGAGTTGAACTTTTTTAATTCTAAAGTGTTATGACATTCTTGACTTATAACTCAACAGTTTAGAAATTTAAACCAACTGAAATATAGAAAAATAATGGATTTAATTTTGGAACGAACGAGTTTTGTTACGAACTTTCGAAAGAATCGAGTTTTGCTTCAATCCGTATGGGATCATTGAACTTTAGTTTATTTTAAAGGTTATATTAATTTATTAAAATTATGCAAACAGTGCTAAAAAATGTAAAAATAGTCCTGTAGGGGAGAGATAAACTACACCAATTCACATCTTTTTCAATAAACGTTTTTTATACTGTTGAAATTTATAGATGTGTGAATTTCCATAAGTCCTTTCTAATGTAGCTTTCGAGATAGAAAAGTTGAAAACAACACCAAGTCCAATTGGCTTGGAAGTTAAAGGCATCAAGAACTCGCCATTGCATTTTTCCGTTCCTAATTCAATATTATTATTGTCCAAGACCGAAATTTGAAATTGCAAGTCTTTATTATTTCTCCAATTTTCCCTTAAGTGAGTAGATAAAAGTATTCTCAAATCATTTTTCGGGTTAACCCCCACATTGATGGAAATTATATCTGGAACAATGTCATGTACTTTTCCGAGTTCCTTTTCTTTTATTCTATTATAATTCACCTTGAAGGTTGGAACTTAAAATGTAGTTACTTAATGCTTTCACCACAGGAGCTACAGCTGATTTCAAGTGATATTCATGAACATGGCTACAAAAATATTTGTTAATATACGATAAATCTTTACAACATCTTTACAAATTTAATTTTTAAATTCCTTAATTCGGCTCTATTTCATTAACGATATCTTGGCGAAATTCAAATAGTGAACCCGCTGGTTTTTGTTACAGAAATTTGAGGTCACATTAAAACATAGAAAAGGACATGCTTCGACACAATCTATATAACTATTCTTATAAATTGTCAAAATAAGATGTTATCTCAATTTTTTAATTTTCGATATGAAAAGTATACTGGTCCTTATTTTCTGACTTCACAATTTCAAAAAGCAGACCCTCTTATGGCCAATTCCACTAATTTATTTAAATATCAATTTATGTTTAAAATTTGTTTTTTTATGTCAAATTAAAATAAAATTATAAGAAAAATTATATTTAAATATGAATTGATATTTAAAAAGAATTGGAGAAATTGGTCATTAAAATTTTTTATTTTGAAAAATATTAGAAAAATTTTAATGCAAAAAAGTCGGAGTCGGAGTCGCTAGTTTTTGTGGGTACTTCGACTCCGACTCCGACTCCGGTACAAAAACCTCAACTCCGACTCCTCAACTCCGACTCCGACTCCGACTCCACAGCCCTGGATAAAAGTAACAGCAACAAACATTTAAAAGTCAGCTATGCGGGCAACTTCACCTTATTAATACACCTTGATTTCGTTATTATATTTTTTTTTTTTTTTCCTTTTTTAAAGAATGTAAAAGTTAAGGTAGTATGTTAATATGTAACACTGGGAATACAGAGGGGTTGTTGGTACTGTCAATTAATATTATTTTGGTTATACGTATTAAATATTTACATATGTATATGAGTTAAACATGTTTTCAAATTTTACAAATATTAAAGTGATATTTGAGATATACCCCTTGGTGGACCTAGTGTTCTAGTAATGACATTGATCAAATGTATTTAAGATGCAAAGAATTTCATGAATTACTTGCAACGTATTTATATTTTTTATATAACTTGCATCTTTGATACGAGTTAATCAAGTGTATTTATTATTCAATTTTAGTTTTATAAAATAAAATTTTTTTTGGACTGATTTAAATTGAATTGTTAATAATAATTTGAAAATCAGATATGCAATTTTTAATAATTTGTATTAAAATGATTATATTAGTGTTTTTAGTTTTAAGATATGATTTGTTAATAGGGCTTCAATTTGTAACGTACAAATATGACTTCGGTTAACTTGAATTTGGGTCCAGTGGTCAACGATGGGAGTGGTGCAAATATACAGTTAGGGGGGCTTATAAAGGGATTGCTAATAGGTCACTGCAATTGTCAAAGTATTTGTCCAGCTCCATATTCGGTAAAATTTGATGAATTTAAAAGACTTATACAAGAAACATCATTTGACATTGTGGCTGTAACAGAGACCTGGTTAAAGCCAGAAGTGCCAGATAGTGTAGTTGACATTGATGGTTACGTTTTCAGTAGAAATGATCGTCCTCGGGAAAATGGGGGTGCTGGAGGAGTAGGAATTTATGTGTCAAATAGTATTGCACATAAAATAATATATACACAGTCACATTATGGTGAATGTGAAATACTTTTTGTTGAGATAACAACCGGTGGCATCGTTATACTAGTGGGAGTTGTGTATTTGCCAAATGGGAATCTGAATATATTTGAATCTGCAATGTCTAATATGTTTGAAAGATATAATAATATAGTTGTAGTAGGTGACTTTAACAATGATTTGTATGATCCTGTAAAAGCAAGAAGAGTTCGAAATTTATGCAATCGCGTTAATCTATCTATAAGGCACAATTCAATTCCAACTCATCTTGATATACGTTTTAATACCACAACACTCATAGATTATTTTCTCATAAGTGGTCAACCACTACTGAACACTACAGGACAAATGCAAGTTCCATTTTTATCCTCTCATCATGCTTTTATTAATGCATTATTCGAGTTTCCTTTGGTTGCTTCTGGTAGTAATTCTAATGTAGTTATTGAATACCGAGATTACGCATCAGTTGAGGTATGTGATTTGGTATCATGTGCATTGGAACAAGATTTTTCTCTTTTTTATAGTACAATTAATGTTAATTTACAAATTTCGATATTGGATTCTTTAATATCTAAAATGTTTTCCTTAGTTCCTGTAAAAAGATTTCAAATTAAACGAAAGACAACAGATTGGATGAAATCTCGCGAAATCATTTATGCAAAATCACTCAGGGATATTGCTTACAGGGCATACATTGGTGATCCTACCTTCGTTAAGTGGAGACTGTTTTGTAAATACAGGAACAAGGCAAAAAGAACAATTCGCAGAATAAAAAAGGGTTATTTTAGTAAACTATTTTGTGATGCGAGTTCAACAGAAATGTGGAATCAATTAAGAGTAGCAGGTACTAATAACACAATTAATCCTAATGTGGAACTAGATGTTGATCAAGCAAACAACTACTTCTTGGACGGTTTAAACATTGGATTAAATAATGACCCTGAAAATTTAAGATATGATGAAGTGGATGAAAGGTTTTCGTTTCGCGGTATCGATTTATCGGAATTGATTGCAGCTTTTGATAGTATCAATTCAAATGCCTATGGTGTGGATAAAATACCTCTAAAGTTTTTCAAGATAATTTTTTTATTAATAAGTGACTATATTTTGCATTTTTTTAATTGCATTATTACAACTTCGGTTTTTCCAGAAAAATGGAAGACCGCCAAAGTCATTCCTATACCAAAGTCCGGCACTTCTTATGATATGGATAATTTAAGGCCAATAAGTATTTTGCCAATTTTATCTAAGGTGTTTGAACATGTAGTAAGAACTCAAATTATAGAACACATTGAGTTCTATTCGTTGTTAAATGACCGACAAACTGGTTACCGTCGTAATTGCAGTTCATCGTCTGCCTTGTTAGGAATAACAGAGTCTATTAGGGACATGGTCAATAAAGGGGAGACGAGTATTTTAGTATCATTGGACCTATCTAAGGCCTTTGATCGTGTTAATCATTTAATGATGATACAAAAGCTTAAAAACGAGTTCATGTTTTCAGGCTCAGCATGTTCACTGATTAACTCCTATTTGTCGGATCGGAAACAGTTTGTATCATTAGGAGGTCGTAATTCACAGCTACGAGAAATAAGATCGGGAGTCGCTCAAGGGTCAGTTCTTGCGCCGTTATTGTTTTCAATGTACCTAAATAACTTATTTGACGAAGTTGAATCTGAGATGTGTTTGGTTTATGCATTCGCGGATGACATTCAATTGTTATTCCGTGGGAATCATTTAAGGGAAGAATTACAGTCAGGAATAGATAATACGTTAGCAAGAGTTGAATCTTGGATGGCATCAAATTCTTTTGTATTGAATGTCTCGAAAACTAAGGTAATAAGATTTGGTTCATTGCATTTCCACGATATTACGGTGCGAATAGGATATAGGGAGATCGAATTTGTAGACACAATGAAAATTTTGGGTGTTATAATTGACGAAAAGCTTGATTATTCATATCATATTGACAATGTTTACTCAAGAGTATGCTTTACTCTTCGTCGGTTATATTATCTCAACATGTATTTACCATATCGAGTAAGATGTAAAGTGGCACATGCTCTATTAATGTCTCAAATATCTTATTGTATGGAAGTATATTTATGTACATCGTCTGGTAACATTAATAGGATAAGGCTTTTAGTAAACAAAATTGTAAGATTTGTTTTTGGTATAAGGCTCTGGAATCGAAATCGAAATTTAATTCAAAATGGTAATCAGCGTAATTTATACAATCATATATCACCACATGTGAATCGTTTTTTAGGATGTTCTTTCGAAAACTTTGTAATTATAAGGTATATGCTAATATTTTACAAGCTTATCAAAAATGCAACACCACAGTTTTTGTTACACCGTTTTAGATTTACGCATTCTACTAGAAATGTTCAAATTTTAATCCCTAGAATATATTACTCATTGTTTGAAAAATCTTTTCTTATTACTGTTGCACGTAATTGGAATTATCTGCCTAATGAACTACGAGTATTCAGTTTTTCCCAATCAGTTTTCCGTAAAAGAATAACTGAACACCTAAATCTTAATCGAATCTAATTTCATTTTTTCTGGTCCATCGTTGATTGTGGACTTATGTTCTCGTTTTCTATAAGTTGTATGTAGTGTTACAAATTGAAGCTTTTTACAAAACATTAGATTATAGGTATTATAAAATTTTTTTGTTTTGGGTTACCATATAATTAATTATATTATTTTTCAATTGTAATATGTATTTTGGCCACAAAGGGCTTTTATATTACACAATTATAACAAATAAAAAAAAAAAAAATTACTCCAAACAGACTTTTTTGAAATAAACAATTTTAAATATTTTATTTAAGAATTCTGAAGTGTTTTTTTTGTAAAAAATTAACCTTTTTCAAATTATGCAAAAATGTCAGTGTTTGGTTAACTTTGCGATATTTACCAGAAACTAAAATAATATTGTTCACCTATTGAAAAGATGAAGAGATAAAGTTCAGGCTAGACAAGGCAAGACAGGCATTTGGCATGTTAAACAGTTGGGAGGAACAACTGTCGACTAACGCAAACTTTAGAATCTTCAATTTCAATCTGTACTGCTATATGGTAGCGAATCTTGGAATGCTTCTTCAAGCGGCACCAACAGCATTTAAGTTTTTGTCTTCGGAAAATCCAACGTTCATTTCATCTCCAAAGAATAAAAAAGTTGATCTTTGGCACATTACCCGTCACTATAGAAAATGTTGTTAATATAAAAAAAATATTTAATTAAGGCTATTAATTTGTTTATTGGTGCAAATTTAATTAAATTTTTTAATTAAAATCACAAATTTTTTAATTGAAATCAGTTTTTATTGATTTCGAAATCAGAGCACAGCTGGAGTGAAATAAGGCATATGGCCATTTCCATGTCATCGTACGTGACATTTGTACGCCTTCAGAGAGATAGCGATCTTGCAAAAATAGTAGTAACTGTAAAAAGATTTTTATCATTATGTTTCATTTAGAGGGTACTACATATAAAAAAATATTATCACATTCGGAACCTGGTTGTCCAAAATATTGATTGAGATATTTTTTCTTTTTTAATTGTTTACATTAAATCACATGTTTTTCCTTTAAAGTCCGTTTTTTGGATGGTTTAATAATGAACAAAATGCATAAGTAATATCGTACGGGACAAACCATACGTGACAGATTTTTCTTTTATAGAATTAACAAGGCATAAAATATAAATAAACTAAACACAAACAAGTAAGAAAGTATATTCCGTCCAGCCCGACCATATGGTACCCTGCACCATAATATTTTAAGAGTGTACCCTATTTGGGGCCATGGCCAATCAAGGTCGCCAGAACAGAGTTATGCTATGAGGTTAAGAATTATAAAAAAGTTATTTGTATCGAATATTATTAAGATATCTTCGTATGTATGTGTATATGAGATTTGTTAGCATTTAATCGCTTTAAGGAAGGGGTTTATATGGGACCTATTATTAATTTTGGACCTACCAGCACAACATTTTGTCATGACATAGTACCAATCGTATAAGTTATTGTCGCCAATTCTTATATCAATATCAACATTTCGGGATTAGTACTTGTATGGGAGCTATGGTCAAATATTGACCGATTCCAATAATATTTGGTTAGATGATATACATTGCAATAAAAAGATTTTGTAACAAATTTAACATTAATACCAACATAATAAGATGATACATGTAGTTGCATTTATAGCACTTACAATATTGTACGTGACGAGTGGTCACTTAAGACCTTTAAAAGCTTATAAAATTTTTATTATAACAATTTAAAATAAAAATTCCTATCAATATTTTTTTGCAACAAATATCTTGCTTTAAACTTTTATTTTGATACACCTTAGACTGATCAATTTCAAATGGCAAAGACAAATAGTGTTTTTGCACCACGTACGTGGCATTAGAATTGCATCCAAAACAAACACTAAAATATGTTGCTAATCGAACTACATATCGTCGTTCGTAAATTATTGTGGTCTATAATATATGTAAAATAAACCCATATAGAACACAATAATTTACGGACGACGATATATATTTGGTCTTTCCCAATGGAACTTGTTCATTGTTGTTGCAACATTAATTTGAAAATATAATTCCAGGGTTGCCAGTATCTGTATTTAATCATCAGAAAATTAAAAATTGTTAATTGCAGTCACTAACCTAGCATTTACACGTGCAAGTAATTTCATGAAAGTCGCAATACACTCACACTTTTTCACTAACACATTTACATTTTTTTCCTTGAACCCAACTTTCAGCTAGCTTTCAATGACAATTTCAAGAAAGCGCTTTTTTGAACATTCCATGAAAGCAAATGACAATAAACTAAGCAGTGTTGCCAATGTAAAACTTTTCACTTGAACTTTCAGGATTGTGTGAATTAGCAGTTACAAAAGCAACTTGTTTTTCGCGTATAAATAAAGAATCTAATATATATTTTCAAGTAAATAGGATTAAGAACACAATTATTCTAACTGAAATGTATAAATATCATGAAAATAATTAAAAAAAAATATTAATTTGAACGAATGCCTGATGTTCGGCGTGAGTAATTGTCTTGGCAACTCTGAAACTTCAAAAAAGCAAAATAATAATAGAAGAAGAAGAGACGACATTTTTCAAATGAACTTTCACTTTCCTGTGTAATCGCATAAGAAATTTTCAAGAAAGTCATCTGTTTCATTGGAATTTTTATTTTTAATACGTATACAGAAATTTCATGAAAGAACTTTCATGTGTAAAGGCAGTGTAAAATAAATCAAAGAGAAAGTGAGTTTAAACTTTTATTTTTTGCTTTTTAAGAATTGTAATAAGCTATAAGTACCTATACAAAGTAAAGTTTGAGTGTTGGTTCTTTCTACCATATTTGAAAATAAGTTTCAAGTGTTTTCATATTTTAAGTCGTGGTTGACATTCTTACAGAAATTCCCATATGGCAAATGAAAGAGTCTATGGAAACAGCTTTGTCGTGGCCATATCTTTATTATAGGAATTACAGCAAACAATATACTGAAAAGATTTAATAATTGTGTAAAAATATATATATGTATGTATAAATCGGAAAAATATATGTATCTATGTTTGTAGATAAATATCAAATTTAACGCATAAAAGAGCTTGAGAAAAAACATTCCCAGAATTTTTTTTTTTTTTGTGATACAATATTTAGATTTTATTACTTTGAAAATGTTTTTTTTTTTTTTTATAGGAGAATTTAACTTTTTTAATATATTTAAAAAATGTTAAAGGTGATGTTTTAGAATTTTACGACATTTTTTACTGAAAATAAATTTAGATGTTAATTATTCTTTAGAAAAATGTTTTACAAGATTTAATAGTTGGCAATTTATTATGATATTTAATTCTTGGGGAAAGTCTTTTTTTAAGGGCTTGAATTCATTATTCATATTTGGAAATCAATTTTTTTTAAATAAATATTCAATAACAAATATTGAATCATTTAAAGCCGGAGTTGAAAGCCACAGCAGCTAGTATGCCAGTTTATTTTATTTTAGTTACAATAATTATATTTTGTAAGTAATAATAATAAATAAAATAAAAAAAAATTATTTAAAAGTGTGACAATTCTTTTATAAATTTCCTGATTTTTACCTTAATATGTTGCTAAAATATGCAAATTTTGTTTTAAACAAAAAAAACTTTTTTGTTGTCACAATTTTATTTATATGCAAAACAAAATACTTTTGTTTAATTTTGTGTAAAAAATAACTTAAATCTGCTGGGGCGGGTTTTATGTAAATTGTTACATTAAATATGCAATCAATTTGTTACATACTTTAAGGAGTTATACATAAAAAACTATATAAATAAATTATAGTTTAAGGAGCATGATTTAATACTTTCTGTTGTGAGTCTTTTTGGGAGTACATTTTGCCAAAACGAGAGTAGAGTACAATAACAAAAAAGAAGACATTGTTTAAAATTCATGAACTTTTTTTTAAAAGGATGTGTGTTTTTAAGATAGAAACAAAAATATAAAGTATATCCTTTAAATGCATGATTTTTTCTTTTGGATTGAAAAAAATATTTTTTTAATAGAAAATTAGGCGTAGATTACGTAAAAAATATTAAACAAAATTTAGAAAATAGTTTTGCGTGTTTATTTCGAAATAAACGGTATGTAGACTTTTGGCAACAATATGCGTTGGGTACTTAAAACATTAAGGCATGAACATAGTCATATACATATTTATATTACATACAGGTATTTAGAAAATTGTTTCTATTTATGAAACAATGCAAAACAAATGCGATTTTTGATCTGGCACAAAGCAACCTTACATTTAGTGCACTAAGTCCGTCAGAATCCTTTGCAACCTGGAAGCTTGCACCTGTTTTTAGTAGAACATATATTTTCATTCTGCCCTATACCATCGGTCCGTACATTTTGTGTCGGTATAGGTTATGTGGGTCCTCGGTGCCTTTACCTCCATCTGCCTTTCGGGTTAAAGGTCTTCCTCGTTTGTTTTCGTATGTTTTATAGGAGCACAGTGTTTCCGCCAGGTCTGATTTAGAATCTGGCAATGTAATGTTTGGGTGGTTTGTTTTTTAGAGTATCCATGAAATTATTACGTCCGTATTTGTCATATGGTAAAATAATCTAAAATACCACTTACGACTTTTCATTCTTATTTTATACCTGTCAAAAAAGCTATCATAAGGTCAACTCCTCCAATATGGGCGTTAAATTTTTTAACCGTTTTCGGACAAGCTATTGAAGTTCGTGTTTTTTGCGTTTTGTCATATCTATTGGAAGCTTTAACCGGTTCCACGCCTACGTAATTTGAAGCTTACGTAACAAGCTTATTCTCCTTTCAGCATGTCACAGACATAGTTATACTTTCATAATTTGTAACGAATTCTTATAGAAACCCCGTGCAACAGACCGTTTCATAAATAATTTTGCGCCAGGTAATTTACAGTTTTCGAGCCTATTACTTTGAATTGTGTCCAACGAGTAAATTCCCTGAGTACATAGGTAATACATTAATGGAACAGACGTATAATAAGTACCGAAATAAATTACCTGGTTAATTTATCGGGGAATTGAACGGCACAGTCTAACCACAGCCTAACCAAACAAGTTGCAACAGTATACAGAAAAAAATAAAAATTGATTTCAATTAAAAAATTTGTGATATTTATTAAAAAATTAATTAAATTTGCACCAGTAAACAAATTAATAGTATCAGTTAAACCAGTTAATAGTATTAATTAAACGTTTAATTCACTTGATTAAAAGTTTGATTCACTTGATTAAATTTTCAATTAAAACTGATTATATTTTTGATTAATGCTTTAATTGGTGAAAAATTTTGGAGAATTTTTTCTGTGTATATAATTATTTATGTCACAAACGCATGTACACTATTTTTAAAAAATATTGCATTTATTCAATTACATTATTAAATACAAGATGACCAGGCCATAGCTAACCTGTCCACAGATGCAAAATTATTTTTTTCCATTGTGATAATACACGATCCACAGAAAAGACAAAAATACAAAATTTGATTTTTACTAAGAAACGGATTTCTATCACCTACCTCAATGAAATGCCAACTAAATACAAATCAAATCAACTTAAAACAAAGTAACGTTTGTTTTTTATTCATATCGCTTGTGGGTGCTTAGAAACTAACTTTTATGAATGCACACACATAGGAACATAGAGAAAATTAGCTAGAACTGGTATGTAGACAATTGGCAACAGTATGCATTTAAGGGATATGAATGAGGGTATGACAGTTCTTTTATGAGCTTAAAAATATAGTATTTTTTAAGTGCATGAATAAAGCTTAACATGTTTTAGTTTGAGTTAAGTTTAAATATATTTTTTAGCTTTCTGTTCTAGTACTTTGTTTAATATAACAGGCACAATTGAAAAATTTTTTATGAAAAAATAGACTCATGCTCACATAGCAATATAAAAAAAAATGCACAGAGTGAAGAATAAGGGAAAGCAATACAAGAGCAGTAGAAATCTAGATTAGGTTAGCGTTCATAGACAGCCATCAATAAATCAGCATTCTTGGGTCCTACGCGATACTTTTGTGCTACCCATAGCCAATTCACATTCCACGTAGCAGCTGCTCACTATGTGGCGCTTTAGTTTTTAACCATTTCGTTTGCCTTAAGAAAAGAAAATGCAGATGTAGTATATCCAAACAGGTCGACGAGATATATAATGAAAGGTAGCTTATATCCCTGATATCATACATTCATGGGCATCCGGCAGCCGATAAGGAATGTTTAGACCTTGTTCCTCTATGTAGAAACCTCTACCAACTCTATTACCCCGATTTGAACCTTCTGTATAAGACCTTTTGGCTGATTCGAAAAAAATATCTTAATAGACAACTCATTTCTATTAAATTGCTTGAAGCTAAACAGTCATTGTAATATTAAACAAAAAATGTGTCTCCTTAAATTGGATTTGACTCAATGTCAAGCTAATTGGCATCAAAAATTACTAAAACAAAAAGAAATCTAACTCAGCTGCCATAAAACCATACATTGTCATTGTGTTTACACTGTTTCGGTAAGTTCAGAACTTTGAGAATAATTTTGTTTTGAGAGAGTTTCGAATTGTTTTCCTATGCCATTTGGTTCCGAAATTTTTTCTTTTTATTAATCTAAAGCACTGTGAATTTTCTTACACGGAGTTGACAGGATTGACCGCGGCCATTTCATTTGTTCTTGTGTTTTTTTTTTCTTTTAAAATACGTAATTATTTTTTTTACATACTTGAACCATTGTCGTGTGCGTGTACACTCTTTTTTTTTAATTCAGTTTTTCAAAATAATTATTTTTAAACAAAGACAATTTATATGGAAGCAAAGCAGAAAACGAAAGAAAAATATATTGCACTTTATTTCTTGTCTTTTTACACATTTCAAACACAATTTGCTTAGAATATAAAATAAAATAATGATAATGACGACGATGGGACGATATCCCAGTTTGTGTGGAATGAGAGGAACTGTTGGTGGCAGCGTTGCGAAGCTGCCAGGCTTAGAAGTACAAAATGTGTAACGTAATGGTGTCAAGTGGCTTCGCTTCATTTGTTAAGTGTCATGAAAGGAAAAACGGGTGGCATTTATTTGTGTTGCAAAAACGAAGGACAAAAATAAGAATGACAAATAGATGGAAAAAAGCGGAGAAAATATTCTGTTGTTAATTAAATAAAAGAACTTCTTCGATGAATTGTAAGTTTTTAAATATTACTTACATACTTATTTAGTGTTGAAGAAATGTGGCTGTTTGTTTAAGTAATCAGGGGCATATAAGGGGTTTTTGCGATTTGAGGGCCTGTTGGACAAAACAGCTTTTTTTTCTTAACAGCTTACTAGTCTCTTAACAATATCCTAACTTCTTTTATCAGTTACCAGCAATAGAAATTCTCTTGGCTACATATAAAATATATATAAAAGTTCTAATTGTGAAATATTCTTATAATAATGTAACAATTGAAAATTAAAAAAAAATCATCACATAAATGGATGGAATATGAGCAAAACAACACGGCTTCTAAAAATGTTCAAACGCTGTTTTTTTACTTAACCGATTACTTATAGATCTTATATATATTCAAAATTTCAAACATATTTTTATGAATTTTACTATTAAAAAAATCGTGAAATCAGCCCACAAAACCCTAAAATATGAAAGAAATAATCACCATTAAATTTGTGATCCCCGGAATATTTAACCAAAAATCAATTTCCAAAGGGTAAGAAAAAAGTTTGATCGTAGAAAATTGTGATTTTGTTTTAAACTCCCACCCTCTTAATCTCTTTCAAGTGTTTACACTGAAACTGCCATGACTTTGAACTCTGTATGGGAAGGATATAGAAAGGAATTCGCGGTTGGTAGCCCTGTTCCCCTAAAACAAAACAAAGATGCATAATAAAAATCCGGTCTTAGAAAGACAATGAAAAAACCAGTCCTATCTGTCATAACCATTAGGTCATAGATGTCGTAAGCAAATTGGGCAGGGAAAATATTAAAAAGTTTAACCTAAATCAAGTAATTTTTGTTACCTCAGATGAGGCAGTTAGATGAGCTCCAGTGTAAGCTGCATTTTTATTACGATGTTTTTTACTGCTTTTCTTCACTCTTAACTACACGATTGAAGGTCATGACGTTTCTCCCAATTAAAAATGTGATAACAAAAATGCTGGAGCTAATCTGAGTATTGAGTTTGAACTCATTTGAGTACCAAATTTGGAGGTTTTTCCTGAGCGGTATGTATTGACCGTAAACAGCAGCTTTACAGCCGTACCTTAACAAGGGCGGAAGACGGAACCTTTTCTTCCGCTTATCTTTCACGGATATATGCCATACCTAACCCTTTCAGACCTACAAAATTTTGCTATGTTACTCTGTCGGAGTTAATCCATTTTTATTAAAAACGGACAAATACACATACTTTTCGTTATAACAGAAATAATGGTATTTTACAATAAAAAACTTAGTCTAAAAAAATTTTGGTGTTTTTCTTTCTGTTGTATGATGCACTCGCCAAGATACAGTTTATTAATTCCAGCGTTGACATCTCGATTCCAACAAGTACGGCAGTTTAGGCAATACTGGTACCTGTGTGGTGATTTTGATGTTATACTTTCGCTGAAACAGTTAGCGCACAGTTTAGTGGTTCTGAACTCATTCACAAGAAGGATGTCAGCTTTTCTTTTTCTCAACGCATCAATCAATTTTTTATTTGGAGTCCGCACGTAACCCTTCATCGCTGAATTGGCTGCTATTTTTCTTGAACCTATACATATCAAGGTTTTTTCTTATGTACCTGGAATCTTCTTTGAAATTCGACGTGTATTTTTTTAGTTTTGAATTACGGGAATGAAATCCGGACATGTTGCGGATTTCTGGATCCAAGCCAAGTTTGTTGTCATAGATTGTACTTCTGATTTTAAATAGATTACCGCTACAGTCGGATTCTTGTTTTTGCAGCTTTTTTTTCTTTTTGGGTTTTTTCATCGAAAAGGAAACAGCAACACCATCAGTTTTCAAAAAATAGTTAAATTTTTTATTTGTAGTTTCGGGGAATTTGAAACATTTCCTCCACTCTGTGCCTCGTTCAAATGTACGCTAAACACCTTTATATAACTTTAGTCCACACAACATATCGTCGTTCGTAAATTATTGTATGGGTTTATTTTACATATATTATAGAACACAATAATTTACGAACGACGATATGCCAAAGTGCTGCGGAGTTATAATGTATGTGGTGAGCCTCGTGTTTCAAAATTGGAATCAAGGAAAAATTTTTATAATTATGCTTTTCATTGTAACGTTGCAAGTTGTAGAATAGTAGGATATAGCTCCAAAACAATTTATGACTTTCAATTTTATCTAAGTTTTCACCATCCCACGACAGTTTATCTTTCAATGCTTGTAGTAATTCTCCATCAGGCTCTTCTTTGCTACTCGACTGAAATATAAATGATAACGTACGATAGACTTTTTTCTTGTCAGCCTCAAATTTGAAAAATTTACGCAATCTGGTATAGGCATGCATCCATATATTGTTGTGAAAAAAAGTTTCATACTGATTTGTGGCGGCAGTAAAGAGATTTGCACGATAAGAACTATCGTAAAGCGGCATTGTATATCTAATTAATTGCTTCATATTCCGGATCAAGAAAATATTGCGGCTTCTTATTTTTCATCAGTGGATAGTAGAAGGACTGAAATTTTACAGGTTCAAAGTTAGCAACTCTCCACCGCTTCATCAAAGAAAATTCAATATACTTATCTCGAAACAAAAAGAGCGGGCATCTCATTGACGTCAATTTTAATCTTTTCGAAAACAGCTTCATTTTTGCAAACACTTTTCAGCGCCTTTTTTACCACAACGATCTCAGTTTCTTCCGCGGTTACAGAATCAGCCTTCCGCTTGGACATCTGATGGGCACGTTAATATATTTAAAATTCCAAGAAAAAAACTACACCCTGTACAAAGTCCAATGGAAAGGTCAGTACAAAGTCCAAAAATAAATATTCGTTTGCATAAACAACGTAGTATCTTTTTCATTTTTAATTTTTGTGTAAGTCTGAAAGGGCTAAACAAGAGCGTTAACGTTGTGTAACGAACAGTAGTGTTAACTTTCTTGTTTAATAAAACCAACATAATAGAAATAAAAAATGGAGATAAAACCACTAGATTGACTAAAAATAGCTAAATTGCCATTATTTATTAACAATAGCGGCCAACTTCACTATAAAACACGCCGTCAAAATCGGATTTTTGATGCAAAGCGTTGACGGGGCGCTATTTATGGATGTTTCATACAAATTGTATGAGCATGGACAACTAGAAAATGCGTGCTGCATTTGTTTAGGTACGACTGTTTCAAAGTATTAGCAGGATTAACGATGCTTGTCGATGTTGTAATGCCTAGTAAACTTTTGTTTTTGAATAACTCAAAAGGATCTACTTACTTATTTAAATCCTGTTGTTAATAATGTTAACCTAAAAGTTAAGAGTTATAGATTCTGAATAAGAAAAGTCCGCTTAGCGTTTTTTCTAATATTATACATTCTTCCTTTGGCATCTTTACATTTTTTAGAAATCGAATGTCTGATAGTGTTTGTAAAGAGATGTAGGATTGTGTGTGTGTCAGTATTTGAAAGACGAGTGCATGAATAAATGGGAAACGTAAATGGCAAAATGACAAGAAGAGTGTACATTTCCTTTATTGCTATAAATTGTTCTAAAACTGTAAAAAAGCGAAGAAACAAAAAAAGTACTGCGGGAGTTTTCTTTAGAGTTAAGTTAAGAAGTTGTAAAGTTAACACTTGAAATTTATAAAAAAGTCAAATAAAGAAATCGAACTGTAATAATATTCTAGAAAAAAGAGACAAGAAAAATTAAATAAAAAAAAAATATTAAAAAACGATGGAAAAAGTAAAAACCATTCAGTTAATAATATGAAAAAAAAAAATAAAACTTAAGAAAATATGAAATTAAATACTTTATATTATAGCGTCCGCAGTGACTAACAACTCTAAAGGCCCAACCATAACATGCATAGCCGTGCTTAACCGAATGTCAAAAATTACCAAAAAGTCTCTCAAATGTATTTAAAAAAACCATAACCATATCAAAAAAATTTGATTCCGTAAGGAATGTGCGATCAGTTTCGCACTTTGCTTAGGCAAATGACAGTTTCATAAAACTTAACAAAAACTTTCCGTAAGTTCAATATGGTTTGCTTCATATGAATTACATGTATTCGCGCATTTGCTTAATCCAACTTAAGCACATTATGGTTAGGCCATAAGAGTTTGTTATTTGGTTTCCTGCAGCAGCAGTCTTCATCTTTTTTAGTGAAACTAACCTTATTTTCCTTATAAATATATTTTTCTTGCCAGCCGTATTAAATACATTTATAGCTTTTCTAGTTCTTGTGAACATCCTTTTATATGTTTTTTTTGTAAATATTTTTCCTTTTTTTTCGTTTAATTTCCTCTTTAGCTTGAAAACACCAGCAGTGACTGACCACCAACCACAATTTATATTTTTCTAGCAGCTGAATTTGTTTTCGGGCCGTTGAAAGAAAAAAAGGCAAACATTATTACTTCCATTGTTAATTGCTAAAATAGTTGGGAAGTTTTATCAACAAACTTAATGAAAAAAAATATAGACTATAGTATTTACAATATTTGCCCTTTTTACGTTTTTGTTTTATTTAAACAAACCAATTTGGAGAAACGACTAAAATGTTTAGTGGTAGAAAACAATTTTGCATTATTGGTTTTTGTTCTTAACGGAATATTAAGCACCTGTTTTACTGTAAATTAAAAAAAAAAATAAACGGTGATATACAGTGAGTCTCATCATTATTTTGCATATAAGAAAAATAAACTTTTTAGAAAAAACTTGATTGACATCCATTTATTTATTACATTTAACAGGAATTTCTTTTTATTGCCGTGTTAGGAGAAAGACAAAGAATTAAATTACTAATTATACGATATTTAAGAAGAATATAATGCATTTTAATGTCACAAAAGTATTTTGCTTTTAAAAAATATCACGTATTTTTACCATGTTCGCACGACAGCGTTTTTTCGTAATTCGCTCTCTCATTCGTAAATCACAGCCTAATTATGATATAAATTACATAATTCGTCATACAAAATTTTGAGAGCGGATTATCTCATTTGCACGTAATTAAATTTTTAATACCCTGTGGATTACTTTAAAATCAATGTGATCTCTAATTTTTATCGGTTTTTTTCCATCACTAGCTGTCAAAGCACTAAAAAAAAACAAACAAAATATTCTATTTACTGGAAAAATAAATAAATGTATGTATTTCTTTGAAATAATATTTTTTACTTACTTTTTCTTTTCATTCTTAATACAAGTTACCGCAAAAAAACAATTAAATTTAGCAATAAACAAAATTAATCAAAAGAAGAAGAAGAAAAACTGTCAAAACCGATTAGGAATATGCCGTGCGAACATGGTAATTCAAATAAGTAATTAAAACGGAGAGCGAAGTAATCCAAAGCACCGTGCGAACAAGGCATAACAATGGATATGCCACAGTTAATACTTTGTGGCATAGCCGTTGTTTTTAGAAACTGCAGCTAATCGTCGTGATATATATTTCACAAAATTTTGGCATTTTTCTTGAGGTATTTTTCCACATTCTTGTAGCAAAACTTGTTTCAACGTAGTTTTCGAAGATATGTGGCGTTGACGAACCTTTTCCTCCAAATACGCCCATAAATTTTTTTATTGGGCTTTGAGGAGGCGTTGGCAAATGTTCGGTTTTATAAACAATCTACAGTTTAACATCTAAGGCTGTTTGTTTGGAATCGTTGAGCTGTTGGAAATTAAAACCTCTTGCTGGAAGTCCCATTTTATCAGTACTCGGGTTATGATTTTCTTTAAGAATTGACAGATACAAATGTCTGTCCATAATTCCATCTATGAAGACTAGATTTCCAACTCCTAAGGCTGACATACAGCCCCAAACCACAACAGAACCTCATCCATGTTTTACTGTCGGCTTGATATTTTTCATATAAAAGGAACTTATTCGGCTTTATCAAAACCATGCGTCGTCCATCTGACCCAAAAATATTAAATTTGTTTTCATCGCTTAATATTACGGATTTCCAAAAGTCAAAACCTTTGGTTATATGTTGATTAGCGAAGGATAATCGCTTGTTTCTATTTATTTCAGAAATTAGCGGTTTTTTTCTTGCTACTCGAGCATTAAAGTTGTTTGATAGTAGTACTCTACGAAGTGTTTCGTTGCTAACTTTGTTGCATAGAGTTCCTCTCAGCTTATCATTCAGTTTTGGAGCAGATAAATGTGGGTTTTCTCGAATTTCTTTAAGTATTTATTTTCTTTCATTTCTGGCTGATAACAATTTTAGACGGCCATGCCGTGCCAAACTATATGCATAACTATATTTTCTATTGTTTTACGACACCTCTCAAACATTTGCGATATAAAAATACTGTTTTACCTTGGTCATGAAGGTGCAAGATGATTTTCCTCTCGGCAAAACTTAAATCCTTTCCTTCGGCATTTTAAAAAGATAAAAATTAGCAAAATACCTTGAAAATATGATCTTATTCCAACGAAAATATGATTGAAACGTATAAACGAAGCAAGCCCATATAAAATGTAAAAATTTTTAACAATATTTGCAAGGATAAGATGATTTTTTTTTATAGCAAAATATTTTTGTGAGTATTAATTATAGGGTCAAAATAGTTTTAATATCAGAAAACGGCCATGAAGTTACAAGTTTTTGTAATTTTATTATCATATTTACGTTGTAACACGTACCACCTACTTAATAAATGGACAATTTTCTCAAAAATTAAACAACTTGTACTTCATTTTGAGGAATGTATTTAATCTTTATGGAAGAAAAAAATATGCAAAATATTTATGAGAGTCACTGTATGTGAGGAATAAAAACAAAATATCGTGCAGTTCCTATAAAGCAATTCAGTTTTGTTGGACTTTATAAAGGGTGTTTTTTTAAGCTAGATAGAACTTTAAATTGTAAAAAGTAACACAAAAAATTAAATTTTGATGAAATATTTTTTTTTATCGTTTCAGTATACTCTGACAAATCATCATGAATAGACTCACGCTTGAACAACGCTACGAAATTATCCAAATTAACTTTGAAAAATTTAAAAATTTAATCCAAATTTAAATCGCAAAATTGTGTTCAGCGATGAGGCGCATTTTTGGCTTAACGGGTTTGTTAATAAGCAAAATTGCCGCATATGGAGCGAGACCAATCCACAAGAGACCCTACAGACTCCATTACATCCAGAAAAATGCACCGTTTGGTGCGGTTTTCACGCTGGTGGCATCATCGGACCTTATTTCTTCAAAAATGAGGCCGGAGCTCGCGTTACGGTCAATGGAGATCGTTACCGCACCATGATCAATGATTTTTTGTTTGAAAATATGGATGACATTGATCCGGAGGATATGTGGTTTCAACAGGATGGCGCTACGTGCCATACGGCGAACGCAACCATCGACTTATTGAAATCAGAACTTGGCGATAAGTTGATTTCGAGAAATGGACCTGTCAATTGGCCTCCAAGGTCGTGCGATTTGACACCTCTCGATTATTTCCTGTGGGGCTACGTGAAGTCACTGGTTTATGCTGATAAACCAGCAACAATTGACGCCTTGGAGGCCAGCATTGTTCGTGTTATTCGTGACTTCGTGACAGAATGCGCTTCGTCAAGAACAGCCGCGGTGCCCATATGCCCGAAATCATTTTCAAATGTTAATGTCACGTATTGATGTTTCGAATAAAAAAATTTTGATTACAATTTAATTTTTTGTGTTATTTTTTACAATTTCAAGTTCTATCGGGCTTAAAAAAACACCCTTTAGATTACGAAACTTCTTTAAATTTTAATTTTGTTCGGCCACTTTTTTTCTTAATAAATAAGTAAGTTATTTACAAAATAATTTCAAAAATTCTTTTTTTATTAAAAACATACGGGGGAAGTCACACAATCAAGTTAGTTTCCAGAGCAGCAAGTTTGAATCCAACAACACTGGTCCCGCTCACTATTATAGTCTTTTAATAGACTTCTGCCGAATATTAAGAAAGCTTTGTCTTTTCGTCTGGTTTTAGAAGCGATTTAAAGTATACAGTATTGTCAGTTTTACGAAAAGAGAACGACTCTTGTGTGCTGATTATTTTTACTTAAGATGTGATCTTCTAAAGAACAAAAAAAAAAGAAAAGCCTTGACCAATGCTATGGGGACACTGTATCATCAGTCGTACCATTATTAATGGCGCCAAACGTTCAGGTCGCCAAAAAAGGTCGCCTCGCTAGAAAAAGTCGGTTAAATCCATGGAATGATATTGAGCGATCGGGAATAAAAGTGTGTGAGATGGCTGAAACTGAAAACGATGTTTAACGATCGGAAAATGAAAGTAGCTGTAGGCATCTTAACCAAGCACGGACATCACATTTTGCATAAATATTTGGATAAAAAAACTATCTGCGTTGCCGTGTAACCACTTTAAAGAAGTGTTTGGCAATAATCAGGAGCAGTCCAAATGAGTTTTTACGATGTTTGGTAACTGGGGACAAAACATGGTACAATCACAACATATCAAAAACTATAGGCATTCAAAATAGTGTATTTCTTCGTCTTAACGTGTAGCAATCTGTGTTTATTATTCGACACGATTATGGCCACAGTTTTTTTTTTTTTGTTTGCTGATTGCTGTGTCATTTACACCTTGAAAAGGCTAATAGTACTCAAAATTTCTAAAAAGACTTAATACTGATTGAAAGCAAAAACTACCTCATCTAATGAAGATAGAAATGTTTTTCCATCAGGACAATGCACGGGCACGCATTTCTGTAGTCTCTATGGCATATATCCATGAAATGTGCTGCAAACTGCTATCCATCCAATATACACTCTAGATTAAGCCCCTTGCAACTATTTTCTGTTTTCAAGTTTTTAGACATGTCTGAGAGATTTGAATTAAACAAAGAAATTATCATTGAATAAACACCCATTTTTAGGGTCTTGAGAAGTCTTAATTTTTTGAATGAAATGAAAAAACTAAAAAGACGAAATCAAAAAATCGGCATTTTTGGAGCAAAAATCGGCAAGTCGGCACTTTGATAATTTAGGGGAAAATGCCGATAAATCGGCAAATATGGCAGGCCTGGTTGTATATTTCAACAAGCTGTCCTTTAAGTTCAAATAACAGTATTGATACTGCAAGCTGTACTCACGTTGTGTGGAAACACGTCTGCAATTTCTTGCAGGAAGTTCGTCGTGATAACTTCTACCAAATAAATTATTGAGCTCATGATCCAGGATTGTATTATTATCAAATCATATTTTTATTTCCAATATTTCCAATATGCGAATTGATTTAAATTGTGGCCCAATAATTTTTCTGTATTTTTATTTAGATAGGTTTTTCAACGTTCTGACGTATTTTTTTAAATTAAGAGCATAACAAAGGAGCTAAAAAAGAAAATTAAAACTGCACATTTTTTGAAAATTTATCTATTGACTAAAAAGAAATTTCTTAAATAAAAGAAAAATAAAACCACTACATGAGGCTTAGGTGGCCGTTAGTTGTATGGAGAACTTTTTTTTTTTTTTTTTATTTCTTATACTCTTCCCCAACAAATCGGTTTAGTTTTATGTAAAAAAAATACAATAACATTTCGTAGCGATAAGTTGTGTTTTAGGAGGGGCGTCCGCTCCTAAAAGTTTGCCATCAACCAATTAATTCAAATGTTATTTGTTTGTATATGACTATCTCTTAAAAACAACTTTTTACAAGAATATGATATATGACAATATTTTAGCTCTTCTAGTCAATAACATAAGCCTCCAAGAAAGTTTTTTGCTAAAATTAATAATTTAGAAAATAATTAAGAAAATAACAACAAAATACCAAACATTTTATAAACGTTTTATATATATAAAAGGGGGATTTAATGTCAAGTGACTTAATTTTGAAATCGATGTCTTCCGATGTGGATGAAATTTGCACCAAGGTTAGTCCTATTGGATAGAAGTTTAGACACAAATTTTCAACAAGATCGGTCAAAAAGTTTCAGAGTTAGAGGGGATCTTTCTTCGAGGCTTATGTTGTTGATTAGAAGAGCTTAAATATTGCCATATATCATATTCTTGTAAAATGTTGTTTTTAAGAGATAGTCATAATGGCTTGATGGCAAACTTTGAGGGGCGGACGCACCCCTTAAAACACAACTTATCGCTACGAAATTTGTTTGTATTTTTTTTACATAAAACTGAACCGATTTGGGGGGGGGGGGGGCGGTAGAATATAAGAAATCAAAAAAAAAAAATAATAAATAACGGCCACCCTAATGAGGCTAGATTATTGATCCTTTCCGTTTTAATAACGTATACTTGTACGAATAAAAAAAAGCAATTTTAAGTTTTTAACCTTATTTTAGTAATCCATTTCAAGTTTAATATAAAATTTTATTCACATTAAACAAACTATTCATACATTTTTTTTAACAAATGCTAAAAACAACTACTGACGTACCAGGACAATTAGTATTCACTTAACAGAAAACAAGAGCATATAAAAACGTTAAAGGCTTTTAAATAAGTTTATCTTATTTGTAAAATTAATAATACAGTCAAAGCCCGGTTTAACGAATGATATAATGTTCAGACCTTTTGTTATACCGAGATATTCGTTATATCGATCAGTAATTTTTACCTTAAAATTTTATAAAAAAACGGTGATCTACAGTTTGAAAAACATTAAAAATTAATTGTATTTATAATTTAGTGTCGAAATAGAACTTTAATAAGATTTTGGTATTCCATACTTTTGGATATTACTGAAAGATTTACACCTTTCTTATACTTTTCTAAAATCTTTAATTTTTTTATCAAAAGTAATTCTTTTTCGATTTGACATCTCGTTTTCACAATGAACCAAACCAAACTACAAAAACTTTAACGAAAAAAGCAACGCATCACACGTGTTCTTTCAATACAAACATAAAAATGTAACGGTTCTGTTAAGATTTTTTTATTTTGCTTTGTCATTCGTTAAATCGGTACTATTTTTTTCTGCCATTCGCTATACAACCCTACCAGAAGAGAATGAGCGAGTTGTCACTTTTTTCACGTTGGTGTTAAGAAAATGATAGAATGAAATGACAGAAAACTTGGTTTAGGTCATTTCATTCTATCATTTTCTTAACACCAACGTGAAAAAAGGGACAACTCGCTCATTCTCTTCTGGTAGGGAAGGTAGTTAATGTAAAAATTGGGCCATTCGTTATATCGGATATTCGTTAAACTGCGTATTCGTTATACCGGGGTTTGACTGTATTTAACATTCTAAAAACGTTTTCTATTTGTTTATTGTGGTTGCTGCTGGAAAATAAATTCCATTAAGTTAGCAAGAAACATTTCAGGACATAATAGGATTTTATTTATTATGTCTGAAGTTGTAAATATTTTTTGTTATAAAAGTTTGAAGGACTATTAAGTTAAATTCTCAACAATTTCCGCCGTTCAAGGGTATACGTTCTTACCATTGCACAGTGGTTCAGTAGTAGGACATAGTGGTCAAATGCCGATGTTCGATTTTTTCACCGTTAGTTCGCTCTAATACTCACTATTAGTGGTACTACTAAAACATGCAAAAAGATTTCACGTATATTTTTTACGACATTTTTTTTTTCCTTAAGGTATTAACTATGTTGCCGTCATATGACGCTTTCAAGTTACATATCAAAATGTTACTCTATATCTGTACTTTTAATTTAAAAATAATTTATCTGCGTTTGTTTGCGAATGTGCATGGTACAGAGGGTCTTCGTCTCTATGACTAGATTCATACATATCGTGCCCTAATAGCGAAAATGATGTAACCAACAACATTTTAGATTTTTGTTTTTTGATGAAAATCGATCATTTTTGATCATTTGAATCATCTTTAAAAATCCCATATCTCTGGGAAGTACCGTTACGAAATATGAGCAAAAGCGATTTCAAACGAAACCCTAGACTTGAAGAAAAGGTATTTAAAAAAAACCTTCTCCTGTAAAAAATTTTTTTTCTTATTTTACCCCAATTGGTCCATAAATACCTTAAACATAAATATTTATATTAGTTTTGATGACTATAGCTGAGTAAACTACGTATGACCGCCTTCCTTAGAAACTTGAACCACTGTGCACTGGCACATTTCATAACATCAAGTATGAAGTCTGGAGCAACGTCGTCATGCTGTCGTCATCATATCATGTTCAAACATCTGAGATTGCTAGTACAATAAACATCTAAAAAATTAACACTTTAAAAAAAGTTTTGTTTATAAAATAATGTAAAATGCAAGGAGATAAAAAGATAAAGAACAATTGTCTGTTTTTAGCTTGTGTAGCGGATATTTAAGTTATAAGTACAAGTATAAACAATTCAAACTTTCGAAATTGTTTTTAGTTCCAACGTTTGTCTCTCAGAAATTTGACAAGACGACCTTTTGACTTTTAAACTTCAGTTAGCTGTTTCTTAACACTCTCTTCAACTTAAATTTGTATACATTAAAAAAAAAACAAATATTGGAGTTTCTTTTTGTTTAGTATAAACCATGATGATCATGGTAAAAACTGTTTCAACAAAATGACATTTTACTGAAAGCTCCAAGGAAAACATGAAATCTTAGGCACAAATAAAGCACATTAAGAAACAAAACCGAACAGAGCAAAACTTTACTTGGCTAAAACTTAAACCATTATAGAATTGCAGTTAAAGAAAAAAACTGTTTTTTTTTTTGGTTTTTTTGGTAAAGCGTTTGCCGTGCTATATCCAAAATAAATTTCATGCAAAATATAAAGAAAGTTGTGCACATTTTCTTGTTTGTTTTTGCCTCAAAAGTATTTCATGTTACACAATTTTTAAAATTTTACAGGAGACATATCAATTTGTTTGAGTTTCATTACTTTCTGACAAAAGTTTTTTATAATCGTGGATAAAGTGTTAAAGGCAGAAAAAGGAAAGAAGTGAAAGTTTTCAAGTTTAAAATGTTTATTTGAATATAAATTTAAACATTTTTTTTCTGAAAAGCTTTTTTCATTACCAAAAACCTTAGTAATAGAAAACTTTTAATTTTGTTTTTGTTTAAAGCTGAAAGACTAAAAAGTTTTAAAAAAATCTTTTAAAAATTCGTAACAAATTTTTTAAATATGTTTTCTAATATAAATTTTTGTTTTAAAAGAAAAAAGGCTTATTAAAACAAAGAAAATAAGTAGTGTGCGATCATAAATAACTTTGAAAAGCTTTTTTTTAAATACAAATTATTTACTTAAGTTAAAAAGTTTAATTGAAAAGTTCAAAGCTTTATGGACAAAAAAATTTGATTAGATTAGGTGAAATTATATTTCTAAAATAGTTTTAAATTAAGCTTTTAATAAGAAACATTTTGAGATTAAAAATTTTTTTATTTATTGCACAAAATAATTTTTCCAAAAATTTTTAATCTAGCAAAAGACTTTTACTTACAAGCTTCTATTAAAAAGATAAAAATATGTTTCTTTGTTCTATAAAAAAGCACTTGTTTAACGAAAAAAATAGTTTTTTTATATATTTTTTCTATACGAATTTTTGAAGAAAATATCTATTCCTTATAATTATAAAATAAAATTTTCTTTCTTAAAAATGTTTTAAATGTAACTGAGATAAGTTAAAAAAAGCTTTATAATTTTAAGTAAAAGCTTGTTATTTACGAAAATTTTAGTTAGAAAAGTTTTTCTTCCGGAAACCAGTGAAATGCGCATAGAAGCTAGCTTTCCCTCAACAATAAATTTCAGTGTATTTATCAAATATGAAAAATTGGGAATTTAGCGCGTCATACAGAAATCTTATAAAAAAAATAATAAAAAAGTTTTTATGGTACAGTGCTGCCAAAATCATTTTATTGCTTGGAATAGTTGGTACAGTATAATTCGTACATAAGCTACACCGCTTATTTTAGAAAAAAGCGATATATTCCAAATGTTAAATTTACTGTCATCTATAACTACCAGCAAAATATTTGCTATAAATGCATAAGCGCTATAGTTCATTTTCGCTTATACTCTACCTAAATGTGGGGTCAAAAATCTTAATTATATGCAACTTATTAAAGATGAAATCCAAAGCAAATTTAATAAAATATAACGGGTCCGCCATCTAACGTTTCTTTTTCAACAAGTGCTTTTTTCGTGAATGGTAACACTTAGCTCATGTTTGATTTGACAGATAATTAGTTTTATCCTTCCGCTGAACGAATATGGTTGTGTATACGCTTGAACAACGCTGGGAAATATTGCGACATTACTTTGAAAATCATGGTAATTTTGCAGAATGTGTGCGAAAATTGCGTACGGATTTTGGAAGAAGAGAAGCACCGTCAGCTCCGTATGTTCGTTATCTTGTGAAAAAAGTGAAAGAAACTGGCATCCTCATCGATAAACCAAAGCGTGAAAAGCCAAAAAAAGGGCGTACACCCGAGAATATTGCTGCTGTGGCAGAAAGTGTGCGTGAAGCGCCATCAAAATCAATTCACCGCCGTTCTCAACAATTGAACATATCGGAGACATTATTGAGACGAATTTTTCATAATGGCCTTGGTATGACGCCATACAAAGTCCAAATGGTTCAGGAGTTGAAGCCAACTGACCATTCAATGCGTCTTCGCTTCGCTAAGTGGCCCTGCGTTCGACTTACAGAAGATGCCGATTTTGCCAAAAATTAATCTTTTCAGATGAAGCTCATTTTGATCTTGGCGGGTATGTAAACAAGCAAAATTGTAGCATTTGGGGCACAGAACACCCGCACGCATACATTGAAAAGCCGATGCACCCGAAACAAGTCACTGTTTGGTGCGGATTTTGGTCCAGAGGCATAATTGGGCCATTTTTCTTCGAAAATGAGCAAGGTACTCCGCCGGTACCGTCAATGGCGATCGTTATCGGGCCATGTTGAACGAATTTTTGTTCACAAAAATTGAAGAGAAGGATATTGGCAACATTTGGTTTCAACAGCCGAAGCTACACTCGATGTTTTGCGCCCTGTTTTTGAAGATCACATTATCAGCCGCAGAGCTAATGTCGTTTGGCCACCTCGGAGCTGCGATTTGACACCGTTGGACTATTATTTGTGGGGTGCCGTCAAAGTTAAGTGTTACGCCGACAAGCCAGGGACAATTGACGCTTTAAAGGACAATATTCGTGAAGCCATTGGTGAAATACAGCTGCACACAATCGATAATGTGCTTAAAAATTGGCCCGATCGTGTAGGCTACTGCATGGCCAGCCGAGGCAGCCATTTGAATGAAATTATTTTCCATTATTAACCGGAAGGATTGTACTTTCAAATAAAAAAGAAATTTGAGAAAATATTCAGTAGTTTTTTTTATAGCATTTTCAAAAAAAAATTATTTGGTGGACCCTTCATGTTTTGTGTTTGCTTTCATTTTTCAAATGAAAACTTTAAATTTTAAGATGTTGGTTCTTAATTTCTTAATTATTGAAGAAGAAATTCTAAAAAATGTTTGCCAAAAAAAAAACATATGGGCATTTCCTGGGGTCACGAACGTACGTTCGTACGCTTTTGATGTACAAAAATATAGAAAACAAAACATTTCCTTGAATTTTTTTTGCGATTCGATAGCATTTGGGTAGCTCTATGTTTAGTGCAAAAGATGGATTTCATCAAGTTTAAGTTTTCATAATGATCGTTGTAAACATGTGGTCACGAACGTACGCAAAATAAAAGTCAACATTGGCTGACAGTAGTTAAATGTAAAAATCTGCGTAATGGAACGGAATATTCAAAAGTAAATAATAAAATAAAATATCTCTCTTGGTTTTTGTTTAGTTGGCTTATGTACCGGTCGCGAACGTACAATTTTTCCATATGTTTTATTATTATTATCACCATGCATAAATATCTTAAAATTTCCTTAACAAAAAGACTTAATACCCCTTTTACAATTGATTGTAATGGAGAGATTGTTAAGAAAGGGTGTAAACAAAACATATTTTTTGCATGTTAAATCTATATATATAAAAAGAAGTGTACACTTTGATGTCACCACTAACTGCGAAAACGGGTCGACCGATTTAAACCAAAATAATTTAGAAAATAATAAAATAATAAAGAAAATTAAAGGGTGCTTTGGGAATAGTCTGAAGATGGTTTGTGTTAACTTTGCACGAAAACGGCAAAGTGGTTCAGGAGATATAGCATTTAGATTTTCTTATATATTATTTCCATACAAATATCAAAAAACTGCCTTTTCTTTTCCATATTATGATTTTTTATTGTCACTTGAAAAGTTATCAAACCATGTATCGTAATGTCTTAATATATATTTCATATAGCTAGAGGGCGTAAAATAGGGCAAAACGGTTAAAAACTCCCCCTCCCAATATCTTCTTTACTAATCAACCGATTTTCTTGAAATTTGGCAGGCAAATAGTATAACATCTAGAAGAAACTATAGCCTTTAATTTTTATTATTCGGGGCGTGAAATTAGGCAAGAGAGGTAAAGGGTCCCCCTTCCTATATCTTCTTAACTAATCAAAGGGTTTTCTTAAAATTTGGCATGTAGACACTGTAATAAATAAAGTTACTTTAAGATACAAATTTTTTGGAAATTCCAACAATTAGGGCAAAAATGGTAAATGCTCCCTTTACCCATGTCTTCTTAATTAATTATCCGATGATAGTTTCAAGTCTTGATCGAACTAAAGGCTTTACATTTTAACATTTACGGCGTAAAATAAAGCAAAAAAGGTAAAAGCACCCCCCTCCTATACCCTTTTAAATAATTAACCGATTCTTTTGAAAGGCTTAGGTTTTTTTAAATTTTTTTCTCCGGTTATTTTACTTCGGCTATGCAATGGTACTCGATTGGTCGTTAAAAATTTATGAAAAACGTTATCGAAGCTACCTTTTTGAATGGTAAACTCCGAGACGAAAATGTTTTGCTTTCACGAACTTCGATGATTGCTACAGACGTCCCAAGTGAATTCAAACGCGTTTAATTTCCTTTAAGATTGGCATTTGCAATGATAATCAATAAGTCACAAGGCCAAACGATGTCTGTTTGCGGCTTAGATTTGGGCACACCATGTTTTTTACACGGACAATTATACGTGGCAAGTTCTCGCGTCGGCAAGCCATCGAGCTTATTTGTGTTGGCTAAAGACGGACTGATAAAAATATCGTACACGCAATTGCTCTTCTTAACATGGGGTCTTCATCTGACAATTTTCTGTCATAATAAACGTCAAACTTCATATAAAAAAAACGCTGATAAAAATTTTAAAATTTTTATAGACTTTGACGTTTGGTATAACAAAAAAGTGTCTGGCGAAGACCCCATGTAATAAAAATTGATTGTCTCTGTTTGCTTTTCATATTTCCGGATAAAAAATTCATCACTTTTTTATGTTTAACTTTTGAATCTGTAACGATCAGGATTAAAGAAATAAATAGCTATTGTTTTTTCAACGCATCATGGTTTAAAGCGCTTTATTCCTCTTTATTTCACTTGAAACTAGGTTTATGGCAAAACAACGTTTGCCGGGACAGCTAGTAAGTATATAAAAATGTCTCTAGAAGTAGCTTAAAAAGAAAAATTAAATTTCCATTTTCCAGCTCAATTTCCTCAAGTAAAGATATGCTATGAAACCATCCTATTATAAAAACATAGACTTTTTTATATCAATAAACAATAAAAGACGATGATTATCAAAATTTTATTTTTTCATCCTGGTAGACCATTCTGGGGAAATGCCCACATATATGAAAAAATTGTCGATGAATTCTGAAATAATCGATGACATTTATGAAAAATTGGGGGCAAATTACACAGTACTGAAGTAAAATAAAATCCGTCAGAAATAACTGATTATTTCATAAATGAAAAATAGGTAGACCGGTTTTTAATTGAACTTTCATTTATTTTATATTACAATTTCAGTTAATTTTACGTACAGAATATTTTGAGTGTAGTCCAAATAAACTATTATATTCAAATTCACCAAAAAGCGCAAAAAGAGGCTTATATTAAATTAAAACGGTAGTCCAATTCGCCTTATGGTCCACAAACAGCTTGCATTTAAAGCGAATTGGACTAACGTTTTAATTTAATATAAGCCTCTTTTTGCGCTTTTTGGTGAATTTGAATATAATAGTTTATTTGGACTACACTCAAAATATTCTGTACGTAAAATTAACTGAAATTGTAATATAAAATAAATGAAAGTTCAATTAAAAACCGGTCTACCTATTTTTCATTTAATTTTAACAAAAAGTTTATTTAATTTTTACTGTCAAAAATTCAACACCATATTCCGTAAAATCAAATAAATATTCAGTTATTTTGTAAAATTTTACTGTCAAAAATTCAACACCATTTTCAGTAAAATCAAATAAATATTCAGTTATTTATTAAAATTTTACTGTCAAAAAATTGACCCCATATTCAGTAAAAACAAGTTCAGTTATTTTATTAAATTTTCGTTTACTCCATAAAAGAGCCGAATTTCTAAAAAATACCAGACAGACACCTGTCCGCTTGTTTTTCTTATAAGCGAGAGAGGGAGAATATTTTTATTTACTTACCCAGTTACACACGTTTGTTTTACTTTTGTTGAACTGACCACGTTGTTTACAGAAGAACTCTCAATTATAAGACACCAGCAGCATGACCGATATGGCTTCGCAATTATTTTACTTTTAAAATTTGATGTATTTAACTAAATTATTTTTACAAATAGAAAATGGGAATTGCTTACACAAATAAGCAATTCATTTTTTATGGATAAGTAAAAATTAATTTTTGGTAGTAAAATTATATAAAATAACTGAATATTTAATTGTTTTTACTGAATATGGTGTTGAATTATTGACAGTAAAATTTTATAAAATAACTGCATATTTATTTGTTTTTACGGAATATGTAGTTAATTTTTTGACAATTAATTTATATTACAGTGCAGCCACACGATCAAGATTTTCTTGATAGTCTTTTACATATACTATTTGTCAAAATTAACAAAAATTTAAAGTTGTGACGTAGGCTGCATTCAATTTTTGAGCAATTTACATTCAAGATGTCATCAAGAAAACAATTTATAAAGGCAAACGAAAAATTTGCTCACTAACCTTGAAATCAGCTGTTTTCTTGAACGTAAATTGAAGCACTCTCTGGAAAGAGAATTTTAAAGGCAAGTTCGTTTCAATTTTTAAAAGTATGAGTGTATTGGTAGAAAAGTGTGAGAGTATTAAAACTTGATAGGCAAAACTTGATCGTGTAACCCTCAAGTAAGATAACTGAATATTGATTTGTTTTTACGGAATTCGCGGTTGAATTTTTGACAGTAAAAATTAAATGAACTTTTCGTTGCTTTAAATTACATTTTTATTTACTTTAACATGAAGAAGAATTTAACTCAATCAACGGACAATATTAACTGCAACTGAAAATCCGTATTAATATGCACTTAGTTTTTTGAATAACTGTTAGAATCAGTTAAAAATAAATTTGCTTGGAATTTTAAATGTTTATTTATTTAAAAATGACTGAACGGAATATTTCTTAAATAAACTACAGTCCGTTACTGTAATAATATTGTGAGTGTATATATATATATATATATATATATATATATAAAAGAAAGTGGCGTTAGTTACTACGTATATAACTAAAGAACGGCTGGACCGATTTCGGTGATTCGTACCAATTCGGAATGGTCTCTGACCAAGTAAGAAGAAAAGCAAAAAAATCTAAAATAGGTGGCGCCATTGAAAATTACTCAGTATGAATTAAATCGTAAACTCTACATTTGACGATGCTATGATCTTTAGCAAAGTTGTTGAGCATGAGCCGGCGAAGGTTTATAAGTTGTTATGACCAATTTCAGACAGGATTTTACCAGTATTTAATTTTTTATTATAATTTGGAAAATCCCGAGTAACGCCGGGACCAAACAACGAGTTAAAAATAAATTAAAAAACAAAATATATTGAAAGCTTTACTAATAGGCGTTTCTAGATATATTTTTTAAAGCTTTTCAGGCTTTGCGGTTTGTTAAGGAATTAATGAAACTACGCTCAACTTTTTTTCAAAAATTCTTAGGGAAGCCTGATAGCTTTAAGAAAGAAACACATTGAGTTAGAGAGACTTATTAGGCAAGCTTTTTCAACTTTGCTATATCACAACTTGGGAATTCTTGGGATTCCCAAAACACATTCAACTAGGTATGTGCAATGGGGAGAGTACGACAAATATATTGTCGAACTTGCCTTATGAACGAAAACAAAAGAAATTATAAGCTTTACTACCTCTTAAACAAGTTCTTTAAAAGACCCTTAAAAGTATTTAAAGAGAAAAATAAAAGTTTATTGACAAAATCTGATTTCTAGATTGAAATATATACTGATAGAAAGACGCACTTATAACGATGCCTTTAAGACTTTTATTATTTTAAAAAAAGATTACATACCTTTAGGTGTCATGTCCCTTTTCTGCCTTGCAGTTGAACAAAATTGGTTCATAAAAAACTTCTTTTCAAGCACTACTTTCAACAGCTACTACAGCATCATGATTAAATGCTACACGAACAACAAAAATGTTTTTGATTTTTTTTTACAACTTTAGGAGAAAGTAAAAAATTAAGTTTGGAAAAAAGTTAGTCGTTGTCAACTTAAAAATTTCTTACAGGCACAAATATAAAAAAAACTTTTTATTGTTTATTAATTTGTACAGTGTTGAAGTTCAAATAAAAATGTTGAGAATTTATATAAATTTACATATTGTTGAGGATTTTAGCAGTGTTTAAAATATATTTTTAAATTGGTTTGCTAAATTTTTATCAAAATAAATATTTTGAAATTATTTTGCAACCCTTTATAGTATTAATGGCTTACAGTGGGTTGCATTTGTTTAAGGGGTTGTTACGTTAGAACTTCAGTTAATTTTTCTTTTGAAAAAATATTAACAAACTTTTTGTTACAAACAAATTAAATGTAAATTTTTTATCATCACACAGAAAAAAATAATTTTCATATTTGAATACGAAAATCGCATATTTGATTACAAAAATTTTTATATTTTCTGCGATGACGATTTTTGCGGTATGTTTAAAAAAGTTTGTATGTATAATTGTTAAATTTTTAGTCAACAACCAAGTTTATTGAGTCAATAAAAAAAGTTGTTATACAAATAATTTTTTTCAACAAAATGTTTACTTGATTTGTTAAAATAAATTGTTGAAAATGTTGAATAAATCAAACAAAATGTTAATCGAATCTTTATTTTTTTATTTATTTATGATGATGTTATAAATTTTCAATTTTTATAAAAACACTAAAATTTATTATGCGGGGATAAGTAAGTTCCTATGCGCATTTCACTGGTTGCTTAGGCCAGATCAAGAAAACTTTTCCAAAGACTTTGGCAAAACTAAATATATTATTCAAATAAAACTGTAAAACAAATGAGAATTATGAGCTATTTAAAAATGGACAAGAGTTGTTAAAATACTGTCTTTACTTTGATTCAAATATTTTGTTTTTTTTTGTATATGAAGAAATATTTATTTATTTTATTATTAAATATATTTTATTAAGTGCTATTTTGCAAAGTGTAAACTTGATAAATTTTTTCTTTGAATCAAACAAAAATTTTGTTGACCTAAAATTTTATTTTTAACAAACTGTGTTGTTAAAAATTTTTTTGAGAAATTTTTTTCTGTGCATGTACATCGTTTACTGCAACTCTAAATTTACTTTGCAATTGTCGAATTGAAATTTGTAACTGTAACGGAAACAAAAAGTTAATTTTAAGCTCTACCAATTTTTTTAATTTATTATATTTTTATATATCTGTGTATACCTAAAACGACGTACGAAATCTAATTGTGCCATATTTTGGTTAAATTGAAGTGCTTTTTAATCAGCAAAATGTTTTTTTAAAAGGCGATTTTGTTTTTAAGAAATATGTTGCATGTTTTACATATTTCTGTTCGTTTGTGCAAAAAATACAACTGTGGGAAAAATGTTCAAGTTCTTTAATGAATATATCGAGGAAATTCATGCAAAACATGTTGCATATTTTACCATCTTTTTAATTTACGGTTTTCATACTTTGTTTGTGTTTGATATAATACATAATTTAACAAAAAGATTGTTTTTAAGCAAAATATAAAAATTTTAACATATTAAAATAAAAATTGATATATATATATATATTGTTTTAATTTTTTCTAAGCAATAAGGGATGTCAATGTTAAACACTAAAACACAAAAATTTATATTCATGTATTAAGCTTCGTTCACAATAGGCAGCAACCTTTTCACTGGTGTTCCTAATAGAGCAACAATTTAAAATAAAGAAACCTTTTGCAAAATTTGCACAGAACAATATTACGTATTTATTATTATTTGTTAGAACATTTTGTTAAGATTTTCATACAAAACTAACTTAAATTATTATAAACGTCAGAAACAATTGCATACAAATTGTTGCTGAAGTAGAAGTTGACTCAACTTTTTAAAACAACTTTATTAACATTATTGTTTGAAAAATGAAACGAAAATATATGAAATATTTTGGGAAGAAATAAGATAGAAGAAAAGACAAAATTGTTTCTCTGATTGTGAACAAAGCTTTATAATGATTAAAATGCAATAGCTGTTAGAAAAAACAGTTCATTTTATTCGATTGAAGTTGTACGTTAAAAAGTGTTACATGTATTTACTGTTGCATATTTTTCACATAAAAGAAAGCGCCATTAATTGAAATATACAGGCCTGTTACACATTCCGATCACATTGGCTTAAATTAAGATAAACATATTTTGCAAAATAACGAAACATAATATCAACATTTATTGAATTTTTCGTCAAATATTTTTTGTTGCCTTAAAAGGTTGTATTTTTCATAAGACTGCGTTTAGACACAAAAAAATTTGGAAGGGATACAATAATTTTGGTGCATATTAACGATGGGGAAGAGAGCATACACAGAAAAAATTCTCCAAAATTTTTCACCAATTAAAGCATTAATCAAAAATATAATCAGTTTTAATTAAAAATTTAATCAAGTGAATTAAACGTTTAATCAAGTGAATTAAACGTTTAATTAATACTATTAACTGGTTTAATTGATACTATTAATTTGTTTACTGGTGCAAGGTCTAGAAACATGTATGGTTTCTTCAAGCTTGAAATATTCCAATAATAAATGGAGCTTTAAACAAAGAAGGTTTTAAAGGGAGAAAAGTAAAAATTACGCTCACCATATCGCTTACAGAAGACATGAATTTTATATGGCGAGTTCCCACTTCGAAGTAATTCATTTTTGACACGCAAAACGCTTTATTCAGCTCATATAAAAATTGGTGAATGTAGCGATCAGCTTTGCACACTGAATTTTTTATTCCTACCGTTACTCTTTAAAAGGCTTCCGTACAAACCTGCTTCGTAAATAGTGAAAGGCCCTTCACAATACCGCAAAAATCGTCATCGCAGAAAATTCAAAAATTTTTTTAATCAAATATGCGATTTTCGTATTCAAATATGAAAATTATTTTTTTCTGTGTATTATTAATTTTCAAATTTTTTATTCATTTAATTTTTCCACTTTTCTTGATGAAAAACTTACTATTAACTACGATTATAAGTCCACAGTTGCTGATTTCATAGTTTTGACTTGGATTCCACTAGAATTGCAAAGAAGTATATATTCATTTAAAAAGAAGGAGCGGATAATGTACCTATATAGGTAGTTTAAAAAGTTATTTAAAAGATAAGTATGTATCATCACTGCTTGCGTGCTCGTTGAATGCAGACGTGTTTTTTTTTAACTCGGCTTACGGTTTTTTTTTTTTAAACATAAATAAGTGTATATTTATGATATAATAATATTATTTTTTTTTTAAATAATATAAGATCAGCGAATGAAGAGACGCTTTAAAATAATTTTTAATAAGTGAACATAAAATTTTTAATACAAATATTAAAAATTACAATTAACAAAAATATATGTATGTACACACCAGGCGCGGATCTAGCCTGAGCCTTAGGGGGGGGAAATTTTTTATGATACAAAAAAAGTAAAAAATTTGTTTTTAAAAGTTTATTAAAAACGATATGTATGTATATATTATATTAAAAAAAAAACTCAACAATAAGGTAAAATAAAATATAAGATCAATTCAATATAAATTAAAATAAATTAATCTTTTTAAATAAGCAATTGATGCTTTCCTTGTGAGGCAAATTTAGATAGTACAAGATTAGGATCAATTTCAATTTCATGATGAATGTACATCATGGCTAAACCATTCAGTCTATCTTCTGTCATTGTTGATCTAAGCCATGTTTTTATCCGACGAAGGGTAGAAAATGACCTCTCGCTCGTAGCATTACTGACGGGCATTGAAACGAAAATTTGAAAAATTTTTCTTAGATTTGGGTAGATATCTTCATCACAGTTTATTAAAGCATCTACAACGTTATCTGATAGATTTTCAGATATTTTCCATGTTTGTTGCCAATGTAACAGTTCAGCCTCAAGTTTAGATGTTAGTAGTTGTTTATCTATATTATCAAACTTAATCAGCTCATCAGCTAGTTGTGGTATTAAAAGTTTTGTATCTGTATATGACTTGATTACACTTTGAGGTAAAAGTTTAGGTATGTTTAAAACATTTAGGATATCTATTGGGAAACGTGTTTTGAGATCTTCTAAAATAAATTCAATTAAAGGAATGTAACCTACAACTCGGTATTAATCTTCAACAATTTGGATGCGATTTTTTGTTCAAATCTTGGCTTTTCAATTGGAACTTCGATTTTAACGCAAATAACTTTAACTTTTTCAAAAACTGCTTTAAATTGTTCTTCGGCTTTATTTCTTTTCTCTTCAAGGCACATAATTAAAGTTTTGATAAGGCTTGATCCTTTTTGAAGAACTATATCCTGCTTTTGTAGAATGATACTAAGCGGCTGTGTTACAACAAGTATCTCACTTAAAATGTATATTCCGCAAATAAATTCAAAAGTACTAAGTGAGTTCCTTAATAAGAAGGCTTTTGATGAAGTATCTCTATCTTTCCACTCAGATATTTTTTCCAAAGCTTCTATTATATGACGTACACTTGTTGCAAAGTGTAAAATTGAGTTGTGTCGGTCCACCCATCTTGTCTCGCATAATGTAGAGAGTTTGGCTCCCAAATACTTTGCTAAAAATGCGTTTCGTTTGGGATGATTATATTTAAAAAATTTTGTCGTTTCTTTAACAAATGACACAACTTTTTGTATTAATGGCACTTTGTTGCTTTTAGAAATTGAGTTGTTTAATTTATGGGAATAGCAAGGCGTTTGTTTTGCATTTGTCGCGGTTTCCAGAATTTTTTTAACAGCTCCATTTTCTGCTGACATCAGAGGACACCCATCTGTTCCAACTCCTACACAATTTTTTAGGTCAAGACCAAAATTTGTCAAAGCTTTAAGGACTATTGATGATAGTGCTTTCGCATCAATTGACACTTCAGCGTCATTATCAACATCCTTGGAGGCCTCTTGAAATGCGTCAACAAAGCCAATAAATTCTTCCCTAACAACTTTTTGTTGAATGTTGAAATATCTTAAAGATAAGGAAATCTGTCTTTTCCCCGACAAATCCGTGCTTTCGTCGAAAATTATCGAATAGAATTTTGATTCATCTATATTTCCGAGGATTGTTTCTAATATTAAACTATTACAACATTTAATTATGTTATTTTGTGTAGTTTTTGATATATACGTTGCATTTAAAGGAGATATTTTCAGGTGGTTATCTAAAATTTTATCTCCGGCCTCTATACGAAATCGCAAAAGCGCTCGGAAAATACCTTCAGAGTTTCTATTTTCGGAAGATAACAAAGGACCATCATCTCGATGTCCACGGAGAGGTATGTTATGCCTTCCAAGAAAAATTATGGTTTTTATAATTGAGAGTAAACGTTCTCGGTTTTCAATTTTTTGTTGAAGGGCAGATGTATAAACTTGATTAACTACCTCGAGACGAAAGTCTTCGTGTGTCTTTAAAAACAGTTTTCCAGAAGAAACACTATTTTTATGGTAAAGGCATTTGGAGTGATTCTCTAAATCACTCTGAATCCCGACTAGGTTTTTAAAATTAGTAAGAGGTGATGTTACCAATGCTTTTAAGCTTATATTTCTATGATGTCCTTCTTCGTTTCGCGTTACAAATAATGTACAATATTTACAAAAAAGACCCTTTTTGGCATCCGATAAAACGAGCCACTCATTATACATCTCCAAATGTTTAAAACCAACATAATGTTTTATATCTTTTCCTGAAACTTTTCTTATAGAAAACGGGAAACTGTAGTCTTTAGAAGGAGCCCAATGTTCTGTTAATAACCTTTTTTTAATAGCATCATCTATTTTTTTGCCTATATAATTTCCAATGTCTAAGGAAATTGTTGTTTGTTCATCTAAAAAGTGTAAGTGTAACTTTTTATACATGCAGATTGAATACAGTAAACTAGAAGTTTCATTGGAAATATATAATAAATAACTAAAAATAAAATAATAAAAAAATTAAATTTCAATACAGATTAAAAAAAAAAATGCTGGGATTTCCAAAAATTTTGTACATTTAAAAAAAATATGTAATATTATTGGAAATTCGTGTATTATCGAAATAAGCAAAACATATTTTTATATTTTAGGGGGGGGAAATTTCCTTTTTTCCCCCCCCCTGAATCCGCGCCTGGTACACACATACATATACATACATACATTTTAAGCAAAAACATTTCTTGTTTTCTTTATTCTTTTTTTTATTCTCGGGGTTTTTAAACAACAAATAAAAAGAAGAGCACAATTAAACAAACAGTAATATATAAAAAAAACTCTTATGAATGCATATAATGCAAAAACAATAAAACATAACGAAAGAAATGCTTATGTTACATTGAGTGTTGACGAAACAAACGTAGAAAAAAGAATCGATGATAGCAATTATTTAACGGCTAAACCTATTACTCGAACGCGTTCCCTCTCACCCTCTTTGTTTACAAATACGGTCGATCGTAATACAATAACAAATTTATTAACTGCAAGCGTTGCCACAGAGCAAAAAAAAACTTTAATAAGTGATGAAACGGTTAACCCCAAAACAGCCGCTATGGACAACTCAATAACTCAGTCATAGAATGTTCATATGACTGAAAGTTTTATGGACATTCTTTAACAATTATGTATTATACTTAATTATGTGGAAACAATTTGTTACTTGAATACCAATAACATTTATTATAATTAGGTGAATTTAATATTTTATTCATTATGGTAAGATTTAAGTCTATTCTTATGTACTATATGTTCTTTATTATTTTTCTTATCAACTATGGTTACATTATTTCTTAAATCTATATTTTTAATTTCATAAGGACCTTTATACCTATTATCTAATTTGTGCCCTACTTCATTTTTAATTAAAACTAAGTCTTCTACTCTGAAATCTACTTCTAATAATGACCTATCATAATTTAATTTTTGTTTAAGTTTAGACCTATCTATCATAGCGCGCGCTCTTTTATGTGCTATTTCTAACCTAAATTTAACTTCCTTAGCATAATTTTCTAAATTATATAATGGTGTTATTTCTTGAATACTATTGAACTGTTGAAACCCATTTGGAAGTCTACCAAAAACTAACTCATAAGGACAATAGTCATGAACGGAAGATGGCGTAGTGTTAAAACAGTACGTGAAATACTTAAGCCATTCATCCCAATCGGTTTTGTCAACGGATATGTATGATCTAACATATTCGTTAAAAGTTCTGTGACTTCTTTCCACAGTTCCTAGAGTCTGGTGATGGTAAGCTGTTGATGTTATTTTTTCAATATTCAAAAGGTTACACAATTCAGTTAGTATTGAGTTTTTGTATTCTGTACCCATGTCTGAAATGAACGTCTTCATTGGACCATAGGTAAGAATAAAATTTTCAAATATTGCTTTCGCAATGGATTTTGCGCTTTTATCTTGTATAGGTACCGTTACAAGATATTTTGTCATGTCACATATTATGGTGACGGCATATTCATTTCCGAAATATGATTTTGGTAGTGGACCTATAGTATCCACAATTACCGTATCAAAAGGTTTATTTGGTGTATTTGTCAATGTCAGTGGTATTTTTGTATGTTTTGTTATTTTAGACGTTTGGCATTTTTGGCACATTTTAACGTATTTTGTTATATCTCGAGTCATATTTTTTCAATAGTAGTATCTTTTTATTTTATTTAGAGTTCTTGAAACACCGGAATGTCCTCCCTCTGCGGGGGCATCGTGGTATCGTTTCATTATCTCTCTTATTAATTTGGCATTTGTTACGTGGATCACCTCATTAAGTAGCGCTACTTTTAATAATTTTAATAATTTATTGCCCATTTCTTTAAATTCATTAATAGAGATAAATTCGAAAATTTTCTCACTTGGTGCCACTTGTACTTTATGAATATTTAATTTACCGGCCACTTCTTCGAGCCTAGGGAAAAATTGTCCTAAGTCAAATTTCCCGTTAGTAAACAATTCATCTATATTTATACATGCTATTATAGATTTGCCACGTTTAATATAAACTTTTTGTGGTGTAATCTTTAGCTTACAAAATTTTCTGACGTCAGAATTAATAATTGGTTCAAATACATTGGGCTTCTCATTTTCATTATTTAAATGCCGTTTATTTGTTGTAATTGGATATTTCTTTTTGAGTGCATTGTTTGTCATTGCTCGAGTTGTTACTTTGTATACATTGTTGTTTTTATTATTTATTTCTTTTAAATCATTTATTGTAATGCGCGACAAAGCGTCGGCCACATAATTATCTTTTCCCCTAAGATATTCTACAGTGAAATCATATTCTTCCAAGTCCAGTCTCATTCTAGTTAGTTTTGAGCTTGGATTTTTCATGGAAAAGAGGTATGACAGAGGTCTATGATCAGTGCGGACAAGAAAATGTTTACCATAAATATATGGTCTAAAATGTGTGATGGCCCAGTGTATAGCGGTTAATTCTTGTTCAATTGTTGATTTGTTACTCTCGCCTTTTGTAAGTATTTTGGATGCGTATGCTATTGGTAGATGTTTTCCCTCATGTTCTTGAGTTAGTACAGCTCCACAAGCATGTTTGCTTGCATCTGTTGTTATACAAAACTCTTTTGTGAAATCTGGATATTGAAGTAATGTTGGACTCATTAATGCTTTTTTAAGATATTTAAATGCTGAATCACAATCTTTAGTCCATTCGAACTGCACACCCTTTTTGGACAATCTTGTAAGATGTCTAGAATACTCTGAAAAATTTTTGATAAATCTGCGATAGTAGTTGCAAAATGCTACAAATCTTCTTGCACTATCCGCATCTTTTGGTTGTGGATAATTCTCGATTACCGAATATTTACTATCGTCAGGCAGTATTCAGGGATGTAACTTAAGATTGCGTTTTCGACATAATTCAAACACATTTGTTAAATTAGAAAGCATATGCTTTTCCGAACATCCTAAAACAATTAAGTCATCCAGTAAAAGCGAGTGTCATCATTCTTTGAAAAGAATTGGGCGCTATTTTTAAACCATAGGGCAATCTAGTAAATCTATAAGATCCATTTGCTGTTGTAAATGAAGTTAGATCTCTAGAGTTTTTTTCTAGTCCAATTTGGTGAAAACCGGACATTAAATCTAGACATGAAAAATATTTGGCTCTACCGAGTTGGTCTAAAATGTCATCTATTCTAGGTAACGGAAATTTATCTGCTATCAATTTCTTATTTAGTTGTCTATAATCCACTACCAGTCTCCATCTTTTTGTTTCTGAACTTGGAAGTGATTTCTTCGGTACCAGCAGAATTGGACTGTTGTACTCAGAATTTGATGGTTCCACTATTCCGTCGTCTATTAATTTTTTCACCTGTCTATCTATCTCTTCTTTGTGTGTATGTGGTATCCGGTAATTCTTAATGTACACCGGTTGTGAATCTCTTACTCTCAATTTTTGTTCATAGAAATTATTAATTGTTATTATTTCTGATTCTAAACCGAAAATATCGCTGTATGATGTGCAAAGTTCCGTTAATGTATTTTTAAATTGTTCTGGAAAATTTTTCTGTAAAAGTTTTAATATTTCTGAATTTCTATGTGTATTTTTGGTCGGATTTTGTTCGACTATTTCATATTCAGAAAGATTTTCGGTTTTTATTTTACTTTTATTAACTGATGTGATAGTGTTATTTGTATTTAGAATACGAATGTATGCTTTATTAGATTTTACCAATGTGTTCGCGATAAAGACTCCTGGTTCAAGTTCTTGATTTGGTATTAGTATTTCATTATCGCAATTAATAAAATTTACTTTACGTATTACTTCTGATCTTGGCGGCAATATAAGATTATCGCTGTTGTTAGTAATTGGTATTTCTATAGGTTGTGGTATATTGAATGGTCGTAGGACTAGGTAGTCATAATCCTGATTAAAATCTAATATACAATTATATTTCTTAATAAAATCCATACCAATGATTCCATCGCTTGGTATTGGGAAATTATTGTCTACTACTTGAAAATTGTGTGGTATTAGATAATTTTTAAATTTTAAATCAAAAAATATACTACCTATAGATTTAATTTCACCTTGTCCTATTCCACTTAATGTTGTGATTTTGTTAGTATTTATTTTCTTTAGATCAAAATGTTTAGATTTTATGAGTGAAATGTCGGCACCTGTATCAACTAGTAGTGTTACTGCTGTGTTACTATTATTTATATTAATCTGAATGAAATTACATAAGTTGAGGTTCAAGTTATACACTTTATTATTTACTGTTCTGATCTTAGGGGATGGTCGGAGTTTTCCGAACCATTTTAATTTGAGTCCATTGCTCGTACGTAGTGTCTATTATCACGATTATTGTCAGGTCTTTGTCTGTTTCTATTATTGTAATTGTTATTGTTGTTATTTCCGTTGTTATTATTAATATTGTTATTATTTCGGGGATAATTGTTTCTCCCACGAAATCTTCTGTTATTTCCACGATAATAAGTGGGTCTTTGACCGAAATATAATACGGAGTTCTTTTGCCCTGTTGCTTCAGTGCAACTGCTTACAAATTTACTCACGGCTTCATTCATATCATTGTATTGGCCTGCTTCCATGATAAGTTTTACTTTTTCATTAGAGCAGTTTTTTGTAATAGCTTTTACTGCAACTTGTGTAGAGTATTTGTGAGCTAGTTCACAAGATAAACCATCAGATATATATGCCCTTTCAAGTGACTTTGTGAGATTTTCTATTTCAGTACAGTATGCAGTTGGTGTTTTATTGTTTTGTTTTATGCTCATCAGTTTAGCTGACAAAACATGCACTGATTCACCTTTAACGGTTATTTTGAGCTTAGTGATAATTTCTTCTATTGTAGATTCTTCACTTATGAGATTTCTAGCATTTCCCTTAAGCTTTGTTTTAATTAGCGATATTGCAGAAGATTCGTGTTGACCCTTTATTAAATTAACTAATTGTAAGGAGTCTATGAATGACTGCAAATTTTCGGATTTTCCATCAAATTCCGTAATCAGCTTTGAAGCTGTATTTAGGAATTCTACCAATGTTTGTGTCATTTTAGTATCTGTTTTATTGTCTGTTGTCAAATTTACTGTTTCGTGTAGAGTCTCAGGTAGTTTAATCTGTATATTTTTTAAAGCGGCTATTTTTAAAACTTTGGTTTTTAAATCCAAAAAGAATCCTTCTGCTGCAATTTTGTGACTAAGTGTCAACCGATTATAGTTTACATTAAATATAATTCTTATTTCCTCAAGTCTATTAAGTAGGATTTGGAAGTGATGTTGAATGGTCTCTTCCTTAGTTGGTCTTTCAACATTCAGGCACTTATAAGAACGATCGAAGTGATCTTTAATTAACCTAACCTTATTCAATATATCTTTCCATTCCATTTAAATTGTGTCTAAGTCATTATATTTTATCTATATTATCTGCTCTGCTAACATATTTTTCTTGAGTCTTCTACTGTGCATATTGTAAATGCGAATTAAAAAATTAATTATTATGATTAGTGTTATTATTAAAAGATATATTTCTATGGTTAACAAATTTGTTTTTTCCTCAACTACTTCAACTTCATTTATGACATTGGCCTTGGGCCTGTCAAATTTTGTTTCAGATTTACACATTAAAAATTTCTACCTTATTAACGTATTTACTAAAAAAACCTCCCTTATGAAATTAAAAATTAAAAATAAATTTTAAGTTTGAAATTTACATTAAATATATTTTTATTAAATTTAAGTTTCGATAAAATATAAGAGTAAAATTATCTAAATGGCATATTATTTCAAAGAAAAATTCCCTTATAAAATTAATTAAAATTGTATAGAAAAATGTCTTTTAAGTTTAATATTTAAAAAAATAATTTTGTATATTCCCTTTTTTTTTTTTAATATTTTTTTTTTCAAGTTTTGCCTCGAGCGATAAGTTGCTTATAGGCCCTGCGAGTGCGGATTGCACGCACTTCGTTTTAAGCTATGTTTATATTTACTATTATTAAAAAATATTTTTTTTTATTTATTTTTTTTTTTTTTTTTTTTTTTGATTTTTAATAAATGACTTATTTTGCTCGCCTCTTTAATTCCTGGGATATCATGAAGTTGATTTCGTCAATTTTTCCCCACATTTTAGAGTATTCTTCCCAAGACGGTGGTGGTGTAGAGTTAATGATTCTAAGTAATATTGCCTTTTCTCTTTTAAGTTTTTGTACAACGCCACCTCGGCGGTTTTTCCTCGGGGTTTGTGTTTTTGCCTCTTTTTCGTTGGGCAGAGGAGGCTTTTTCTGCCTACTTCTATACTCCTCTATTGTTAGAGGTTGTGGACCTTCTTTCATGCCAGGTGGTAAATGTTGAGGGTGCTTAAGAAAAACAATTTTAGCACTCCTTCTTCTAGTAAGGGTGCTTTTAGGATTTAAGCACTCCTTTTTGAAGCCTGGATCCTTTGGGTGCTCGCTGTTTTAGAAGCACACCAAAGCTGGCAGGATCGCCATGTAATTAAAAGACTTTTGTTATTTTATTTTGTTTAATAATTGAATTCTTTATTTAATGCGGCTAGTACGCACTGTTTTGTACTTGGTATCAGAATTGATTTTCTTTAATAATTGTGTCGAGTTTTATACACAATAAATGCTTATTCAGCATTTTCATTACAGTGGAAGGTATAGCGGTTTGCTTAGCATTTTCTTACAATCTCGCAGACACTTGTCCAATAGCAAGAGTGGTGATAGTATTACTATTGACGACCGTGTGTACTGCTAGTATTGTATTCATACACACACACACAGCGCACAACACTCAAGTGGCTTATTTGTATTACATTAAACATGCGCCTGGTTCATTGCATGTAACGTATACTAAAATTATGTGTGTAAGCAATGTCAATATAAAAGACACGCTACAAGAGCTAAATCGAAGCATAGTAATTTCATCTTTATATTCACCACCTAGATTTGCAATATCAGAAAGCCAATACAGTAGTTTTGACTTAACTGCCTTTTATTTACGTGCACTTTTGACTTTACTGCACAAAATTGATAAATTTTGGCATTATTCTTTATAATCCCATACAAATTCCTTTTTTAAGTGCGCTTTCTTTACCTGCACATTTAAGATAAGTGCCCAAAATTTTTGGCATTTTAAAATTATTTTCATACAAAAAATCCAAGTTAGCTGCACTTTGACTTAACTGCCCAAAATACATATTTTCTGTAATTATTCTTCAAAATCCTTGTTTACGTGCATTTTTAATACCTGCACATTTTTCATATTTTTGGGCTGATTTAAAATATTTTCATATAAAACATCAAAGTTAGCTGCACACATGAAAAAATATGGTGGCCACTTTTTCACAATATCCAATTTTAGCTGTTTATAAAAACAAAAATCGCTAACAAGTCAAGTTGGTATCATTATAATTCATTTATTTTGTTTGCATGTACCTACATTTATGCATATGGGTTGTGGTTACAGCAACTTTACCACGATTATATGAAAGGAATAGCAAATCTTAGGTCTGGAACAGAATAAAGTAGTTGTAGTGGTATTTGAAGCTGACGAATGCTCTGTAGCGCAACAAAGTTCCTAATTTCGAATTTTGCGCTTCAACGGCAACGACTACTACAACTACGTATTCTGTTGGCACTACTATAAAACTGCACTTTTTAATTTTTGACAGCTTGCAGCGCTATTCTTAACGTTATACTACACCGACATTTCTGTTCCACACTTTATTGTTACCATTTTGGCTATCACGTTCATTATAAAAATGCATAAAAAATGACTACAGGTTGTTTGAACGTCATTGTTATTATCAATTTATTAATAAAAACGTTGTTACTTCTCTTTCAAGCACTTTACTTTAGCTGCACTTTTATGCAGGTAACCACAATTGCGTACCTGCACATTATGGCAGCTAAATACATTTAAGATAGCTGCATTTTTGATTTACCTGCACAAAAAATCGTGCAAAGGAGATTGTGCAGCTATGTCAAAATTACTGTATTACAAATATTATAAGTCACTGGGGCCCTGTTTCCTGGCTGCTGGCGATTACAACGCAAAACATACCTTCTGTGGGTCACGACTAATAACACCAAAGGGTCGTGTTTTGTTTACTACAATCTCTAAAATGAATTTAAATGTTGTCGCGAGTGGCCAACCAACATATTGGCCTGCTGATGCGCAAAAAATTCCAGATGTCATCGATTTTGGCGTTGTTAAAAACATCCCCACAAAAACGATTCACGTTGAAGCTTCCTTAGAATTATCCTCTGATCACACACCTACAATAGTTACTATAATAAACACCAATAGAATTGAATCTCCCTCTGGATACATAGCGACGTCAGCTACACATATAAATTGGTTAAAATATAAAAAATATCTCAGTACCCATTGCACAGAAAATATTCCGCTTAGCACACCGGAGTATATAGATCGCTCTATTGTCAATTTTGACAGTTTTCTAAAACTAGCTGTTCAACATTCCAGTATTGCCCCCAAAAAAACCAAAAATAATAAAATATATTCCTCAGATGTCGAGCTTCTTTTGTCTGAAAAAAGGAGAGCTCGTAGAGAGTGGCATTTGCACAGATCCCCTCAACTTAAGAAATTACTAAAAGACTGTACAAAAAGGCTGAGAATGTTACTGCAGACTCAGAAAACGGCTTCACTGGAAAAATATCTCAAGGAACTTGATGCAACTCCACAATCAGACTACTCATTGTGGCGTGCAGCTAGAAATCTCAAAAGGCCAGTTGTCTCTAAGCCACCATTAAGAAACTTAAATGGAAGTTGGGCAAGAAATGATGTTGAAAAAGGAAACCTGTTTGTCGATCATTTAAAAAACGTATTTTCACCAAATATATCTCACACTATTGCGGTCGAGTTACCACCTGTTGCTGCTAGAGCAGCTATACCCTTCAGATTTGAGATAAGAGAAATCGACAAGGCTATTTGTGACTCAAACACTAAGAAGGCACTTGGTATTGATAAGATCAGTAATAAAATGCTTTTAGATCTACCTCGCATAGCAAAGAAAATTATTCTTTTTATTTTTAATGCTATTTTACGCCTTGAATACTATCCTCAAAAATGGAAGGTTTCCTTAGTTACCATGATACCAAAGCCAGGTAAAAATCATACAAAAGTTGAGTCTTATAGGCCTATTAGCTTATTATCAAATATGTCAAAGCTGTTTGAGAAATTATAAGTTTCAAAATTAACACCGATTTTAAGTGAAAATAGATGTATTCCAAACCATCAGTTCGGATTTAGAAGAAAACACAGCACAATCGAACAGACTCATCGAATAGTAAATGTCATAAGAAAAGCATTTGAAGAAAAGAAATATTGCTCAGCACTCTTCATCGATGTTTCGCAAGCTTTTGATAAAGTCTGGCATGAAGGCTTATTACATAAATTGAAGCAAAATTTACCAGCAAACACACACAAGCTGCTAGAAAGCTACTTAGTCGGTCGTCAATTTATTATTAAAGAAGGAAATTTCTTAAGTTCACCTCAGCCCATTGACGCTGGAGTCCCACAAGGCAGCATCCTGGGTCCCCTATTATACTTAATTTATACTTCGGACATGCCAACAAGCAACTATACACAAACTTCAACATTTGCAGACGATACAGCTTTTCTAAGCGTCCACGAAAACCGTTATGAAGCATCTCGTTACTTACAGGATCACATATTTCAACTAGAAATATGGTTAAGACAATGGAGGATAATGGTCAATGAGCAAAAATGCGTACATATAACATTCACCTTGCGCCGGGAATCTTGCCCCCCTATTACAATCAATAAACAAATAATTCCTCAACATTCGCACGTAAAATATCTCGGTATGCATCTGGATCGGCGATTAACGTGGAAATGCCATATAGAGGCAAAATTAACTCAAATGAAACTGAAAGCCATTCAAATTCATTGGCTTGTTGGAAGAAATTCTGTCCTTAGTCTCGATTGCAAGCTTCTACTTTACAACTCTATCTTAACGCCTATCTGGTGCTACGGTATTCAACTATGGGGCACTGCCTCGGCCTCTAATATCGAAAAAATTCAAAGGCGCCAAAATAAACTACTTCGAATAATCACAGCCGCTCCCTGGTATGTTAAAAACTCAAACATTCATAAGGATCTCAATGTGCCATTAGTAAAAATTATGATTACAAAATATGCGGTAAAATATTTAAAAAGGCTTGAACAACACCCAAATCCACTAGCTCGAAATATCTTAAATCATGGCGGCCACACTCGCTTAAGAAGAAGAGACACTGCAGCACTTACCCAGTTAGATGAGCGATAAACACTTATATATGTGAACAGAACCCGTGATGAAGAGCATTTTTGTCTGGCAATGGCAGAACATAAATAAAGTATTAGGATAAGATTTGATTAATTATTGTTAGTTCATATTAAATATATGAAGATTCAGTAAATAAATATTGAAAAAAAAAAAAAAAAAAAGATAAGTATTTAAAAGAAACTATTTTAATAGAATACTTCTAAATTTATCTCTTATTAAGCGATCTTTTCTTTAGCCCTAGCTTGCAAATTTAATATATTTCCTAACCAGTGATGAATTTAGCAATGTATGAAGGTGTATTTATGTATGTGGAGTAAAAATTTGGTAAATGTGTGTTAGTGTCTGAGGATATGTATGTAAATAAGTTTGTTGCCTTTAGCTATTTTAAATTTTTCAATAAAAAATAAGTTTTCTTGTGCATGGTTTTTCTTGTTTGTATTTTTAACAAAACCCACTTTATATGTTAATGAAACATTCTATGGTTATGTGGGTGTTTGATAGCTACCCAGTGATGCAGCGTGCAAGCTCTGTACGTGTATATTCGCTAGCAATTTAAGAACTACCGCTAGTCCAACCACAATCTACCTCACATGCTTTTGAGTGGCGAATTTAACATGGTGATGTCATTGGAGGTGACAATTGACCCCTCCCTGCATAACCTTTACCTACCATAAGAGTAGGCTACTTATATCTACAAAACGTGATAGCAAAAAGCAAGCGATTTTGTTGTTGATCCAGTAACGGGATCAATTTCGGATACACATTTTTTGTCTTGTCGTTTAAAAAAATGGTTTTCTGCATTACTTTGAGATATAGAATTAGCAAGCGAAACGTATCAACACTAGATATTGGTAACCAGGGAAAGATGTAGGTATGATTTGAATGCCACATCAGTAATCACAATTGAGTAAAAGTGCCAACTATTTCGCCTGTCATTAGTGGCGATTGCTTCTTTTTATACCACTAGGTACAGAAATGGCACAAATTTTGATAGTCAAAGTCAAGATCCAGATACATACATACACACACACATACTAACTTACAAAGAAGAACAGGAAAACGAAATTGTTGCTCTGATTGTGAACAAAGCTTAAAGCTTTTAACCACAATAGTGATTATTTTTAACAAAATATTTAAACAAATAATAACACTGCTTTACAAATTTTAAATTTGAAAAAAAAACCATACTATCTGATAAGAAGTGGCTGAGTTATATCACCTCATCGGATGTATATCGGATGGCGGACTATTTTTGGTTCCTCATTCGCGAAGATCCATCAAAAAGAAAAAAAAAAACGCAAAAGTTCAAGACGCTCGTCATTTTAATTTAAATTTTTTGAATTTATGCCGAATATAATAGGCAAATTTTGAACCTTTCCAACGATATGCTATTTATCTCGATCGGTTGTTTCGGTTGGGCTCCACAAGGGTTTAAGTGGGACCATACACCGAAAAACACAATAGTACCGTTATCTAAAAAAGTTACTTAGAAAAAAAAATTACAGCGTTTTTCGTGTTCAGGAGGTCCCAATTAAATTATCTAGGCATGTGGCGTTCTTGGTATTTTTTGGCTGTAAACCAGTGTAATCAATAAGTAATATTGTTTTCGGCAAAAAGGTTCTTAATGGAAAATATGTGAATTTGTAAAAAAAAGTTGCTGTATTTTGAACACTAGTGAAAATGTTGCTGCCTATTGTAAACGGCGCTTATAACGGGAAATCTATGAAAAACTTGGATTTAAATTAGAACTCCGTAACGATTTATAATTAAAACCCGGTCTCTATTTGGACAAAGGAAATTGCAACTGTTTTATAATTCAATTTCAATTAGTATTCTATAAGGCGCTAAGATTAAAGAACTAAAATAAATCAATTCAAAAACACATTCCCAGTGATATCCTAGAAAATCTGTAAAAACGACGGGAGGCAAGTATTTTGTTCTTTGTGGTATAACAAACACGGCTTCGCTAACTAAAGCTTCCTAATTCGAAATATGATATCAGTTTGTGTTAATAAGGATTTGAAAATTCGGGATTTTAAAGTTCGGCAATTTGGGATTCAGAATTCTGAAATTTGGAATTTAAAAAACTACAAGAATTTTACTTTTCGGGATTAAAAATTTGGGATTTTGATGCTATCCCTTTTTGTATTTTAACTCTTTTATGGTAATTATTCATTAAAACATTTAAGGTGATTTTTCATAAAGAAGAATTACCCTTAATTTAGTGGCATATTTAATTTAAATTAAGGGATATTTTTCATTATTTTGGGGTGACATTTCATTAGGAAAATTGGAAAACATTGGATAATGAAAAACAACTCTAAGTTTGGTGAAAATTTTAATTTCGTTTTTGTGGCCATATTACACAGCGCCAAGCCGGCTCCATTCCAAAGACGTTTTTTTATGTACTGCAAATGGTAAATATAACGGTACATAATTTACAAATTTGAAGTTTTCTTTATAATTTATAATGATTTTTTTAGGGGCGTTATGGCATAAGAAATAATACCAAAAAAATAAGTAACTCCCCAAAAATCGTTGTTGTTGCTCTCTGTACTAATTTTTAGGGCTTATTAATTTTTTTTTTTTGTGATATTGTGTTGGGGGTTATTTCATTCCCCTGTTTAACCATTCACGACGTCACTCTATAAATACATTGTGAGCTTTTAAGATACCTTTAAGTTAAATTAAATCTGTAAAAATACATTCAATTGGTTTGCACAAGAGACTGTTCAAAGATCTTCAATTGAATTTGAATTTCTGAAAGCCTTGAACAATAAGTTAGGACGTATAAAATTTCAGCACTACACCTAGATAAAAAGTATAGTTTGATATGGTCAGCGACAACTCATTCAATATGGTTGCAGATCACTTAATATAATTATGAAAATTTTAATCATACGTACGTTCGCGACCGGTACTTAAGCCAATTGAACAAAAACCAATAATGAATGATATTTTATTGTATTAACACTGGATACTAGGAAAAGTTTTGTTTTCTGTATTATTTGTACATAAAAAGCGTACGAACGTAGGTTCGTGACCCCAGGAAATGCCCATATATTATTAAATACAAAATATAAGTAAAAAAAAATATAAAAGGCTATTCAGCAGCATTTTCAGTAAATTTAATTACACATTAAACACATCATTATATGAATAGTTTCCCTTAACTGCCAAAGTGTTGGTAAACATCAGGCGAGGATCCAGCTTGAGGCTTAGGGGAAGGGGGGGTTATTTTTTATGATACATACAAGTAAAAAATCTTTTTTTAAAAGTTTATTAAAAACAATATGTGTATATTATATTAAAAAAAACTCAACAATAAGGTTAAATAAAATATAAGATTAGTTCAATATAAATTAATCTTTTTAAGTAAGCAATTTATAATTTCCTTGTGAGGCAAATTTAGATAGTACAGTCTATCTTCTGTCATTGTTGATCTTAGCCATGTTTTTATTCGACGAAGGGTAGAAAATGACACCTCGCTCGTAGCATTACTGACGAGCATTGAAACGAAAGTTTGAAATATTTTTCTTAGATTTGGGTAGATATCTTCATCACAGTTTATTAAAGCATTTACAAAATTTTCTGGTAGATTTTCAGATATTTTCCATGTTTGTTGCCAATGCAACAGTACGGGCCAAAGTTAAGATATTAGTAGGTGTTTATTTCTTTTATCAAATATAATCAGCCCATCAGCTAGTTGTGGTTTTAAAAGTTTTGTATCTGTATATGACTTGATTATACTTTGAGGTAGAAGTTTAGGTATGTTCAATACATTTAGGATATCTATTGGGAAAGGTGTTTTGAGATCTTCTAAAATAAATTCAAAGAGAGAAATGAAGACTACAACTCGATAGTAATCTTCAACATTTTGGATGTGATTATTTCGTTCAAATCTTGTCTTTTCGATTGAACGCAAATAACTTGAACTTTTTCAAAAATGTTGCAAAGTGTAAAATTGAGTCGTGACGGTCTACCCATCTTGTCTCGCATAATGTAGAGAGTTTGGCTCGCAAATACTTTGCTAAAACTGCGTTTCGCTTGGGATGGTTATATTAAAAATATTTTGTCGTTTCTTTAACAAATGATACAGTTTTTTGTTTTAATGGCACTTTATTGCTTTTAGAAATTGAGTTGTTTGATTTATGGGAATACAAAGGCGTTTGTTTCGCATTTGTCGCGAATGTCTATTTTCTGCTGACATCAGGGGACGCCCATCTGTTCCAACTTCTACACAATTTTTTAGGTCAAGATCAAAATTTGTCAAAGCTTTTAGAACTATTGATGATAGTGCCTTCGCATCAATTGACACATAAACGTCATTGATAAATGCGTTTACAACAAAGCCAATAAATTCTTCCCTAACAACTTTTTGTTGTATGTTGAAATATCTTAAAGATAAGTAAATCTGGCCTTTCCCCAACAAATCCATGTTTTCGTCAAAAATTATCGAATAGAATTTTGATTCATACATATTTCAAAATTTCAAATTCAAAGATGACTATGATGAAAATGTGATACGAAAAACGGTTGTATTCAAATGTGTATAATAACAATTATCATAACACATATTAACATTACAGCGACTCAGGTTGTATGGAAGCAAAGTTCGTGCTCGATGTACCCTCCTAAAAATTAACCTTGGACTTTTTTAAGATGACTTTTAAAATATTTCGGCTCCAGCTTTGACCTCTCGTGAGCTGGACCATTTTGGAAAAGGATCATTTCTTTTTTTTCTTTCTAGCTTTGAAGATCTTGGAATAAAACTGGAACTCAGTTTTTATCTACAAATGATGTCTTTGGTGATGCAGAGATCTCAAAATTTAACTTAAGATCCTGTATTTGATTAAATGTAAACAAGAAACTAATAAAGATTTAAAGTGGAACTCTATAAAGTCTCATAGCTAAAATTGGATTGCGATAAAGATCAACAATAAAAGAAAATCTTCTCCAAACACATAGGATTCAATCATAACTCTATTAAGACACTTATGTGTGCAACTTTGTGTTTAGAAAGCCGAGAAATTAAGACTCTCACTCTTAATACCAAGTTATATAAAATGCCACTCTGTAAAGACAAGCAATATATTTTGCAATTTTGCATAGAATTACGACTAAAAATGAGACAATAAAACAGTTACAAAAAAACTTATGTATAACACGTTAATAAGATAAAATAACGCTAATTTAAACAATAAAGTCTACAGGTTCCAAGATATTCCAAGCTATTTAATTTGAAGTTCCATCTATGTCTAAAATAGTTTTGTTGTTGTTCTAAATAACAAAATCATGATAAATAATATTTTAAACAAGCAATTTAAATATTCCTAAAACTTCATGGAACCAATTAAATAAATATCACTTTGTCATACACTACAAAATAACATGGAAATGACAAAGAATATGAAAAAGAAATTTTGTTAAAATGCGCTCAATTCTATTCATAGAAATTAAAATGCTTTAAAAAACTGAATAAAAAATAGAATAAACGAAAAAAAAGAAGAGACTTCTTGTGACAAGCATTTGAAATACATAACAAAGAGATCCCGTTTTTATACCCTTCACCACTAGCGGTCAATGAGGGTATACTTAGTTTGTCATTCCACGTGGAACTTTTTTAAATTCATCTAAGACTCCATTACTATATATGTTCTCGCTCCTTGAATAAATTTTAGTCGATTAAGCCATATCCATTTGTCTGTTAAAAACACGCTTACTTTCGAATAACTCAAAAGAAAGAAGCAATATTTGTGCCAAATTGTTTCTGTTTTCTATCCTAAGCAGCTTGGGATTGAAATCCAGCAAAATCGGTTCAGAAGGATAAGAGTTTTTGATCACAATGTGAAGCAACCACCCTTAAAAATTTATAATTTTGGGTGCCCCGGTAGGCGACTTGCTAGTTTTTGATTCCCGCCAGAGACTCTGGTCTGTTTCACTACAACGGGCTGAAGGTCAACGTTAATATTGCTCGGTTAATTAAGTAAGAATATAATTTGTAATTGTTTTTGTAACTCTTATTAAATAAATAAATAAAAAAATAAATAATTTATAATTCTATTGCACAAACTGACATAATTAATGGCGGATTGTGATGTATGTTAATATAAGATTTGGCACAAATTCGTTTTATCTGACTAGAAATCATACCACAATGTTTTCGTAAGGATCGGTGAACAATTTACCATACGCCCCATATAAAGCCCATTCTAGGAAACGAATAAACGAATAAAGCTATTATAATAACACTTGGTCAGTCATAGCCAGGGATGATAAATGAGAGTAAACTTTGCTACCCACACAGAAAAAAATAAAAATCGATTTCAATTAAAAAATTTGTGATATTAATTTCAAAAGATTTTGTTATTCGTGCTTAATTCCCAGTTTCTATTATTGATAAAAACACTTGAAATTTATTGTTGATGGGATAAGCTATTCCTATGCGCATTTCACTGGTTGCTTAGGCCAGATCATCAGGAAACTTCATCCATAACGTTTTAGAAAAACTAAAGATATTAAACCAAATAAAACTGTTAAGCGTATAAGACTTATAGCAACAGTTCTACTTGTAATAATATCAAAGCTTAAACAAAACACATCAACAATAAACAGTGGGTTTATCTCATCTTACATTCCCCACTACAATTAGTTGAAATTCTCTCAACATTAATTGTAGTTGTAAGTAGGTTAAGAAAAACAAAATAAAAACAACAACAACTTTACAAAAGATGTTGACAATTAAGTGTTTTTTTTTTTTTTTTTTTTTTTTTTAGGCCGTGCACTGCCTGTTTATTATCAAAAAGTAATTTCAATTTTCGGGAATACAAAATTTTAATTTCAAAAGATTTTGTTATTCGTGCTTAATTCCCAGTTTCTATTATTGATAAAAACACTTGAAATTTATTGTTGATGGGATAAGCTATTCCTATGCGCATTTCACTGGTTGCTTAGGCCAGATCATCAGGAAACTTCATCCATAACGTTTTAGAAAAACTAAAGATATTAAACCAAATAAAACTGTTAAGCGTATAAGACTTATAGCAACAGTTCTACTTGTAATAATATCAAAGCTTAAACAAAACACATCAACAATAAACAGTGGGTTTATCTCATCTTACATTCCCCACTACAATTAGTTGAAATTCTCTCAACATTAATTGTAGTTGTAAGTAGGTTAAGAAAAACAAAATAAAAACAACAACAACTTTACAAAAGATGTTGACAATTAAGTGTTTTTTTTTTTTTTTTTTTTTTTTTTAGGCCGTGCACTGCCTGTTTATTATCAAAAAGTAATTTCAATTTTCGGGAATACAAAATTTTAATTTCAAAAGATTTTGTTATTCGTGCTTAATTCCCAGTTTCTATTATTGATAAAAACACTTGAAATTTATTGTTGATGGGATAAGCTATTCCTATGCGCATTTCACTGGTTGCTTAGGCCAGATCATCAGGAAACTTCATCCATAACGTTTTAGAAAAACTAAAGATATTAAACCAAATAAAACTGTTAAGCGTATAAGACTTATAGCAACAGTTCTACTTGTAATAATATCAAAGCTTAAACAAAACACATCAACAATAAACAGTGGGTTTATCTCATCTTACATTCCCCACTACAATTAGTTGAAATTCTCTCAACATTAATTGTAGTTGTAAGTAGGTTAAGAAAAACAAAATAAAAACAACAACAACTTTACAAAAGATGTTGACAATTAAGTGTTTTTTTTTTTTTTTTTTTTTTTTTTTTAGGCCGTGCACTGCCTGTTTATTATCAAAAAGTAATTTCAATTTTCGGGAATACAAAATTTTAATTTCAAAAGATTTTGTTATTCGTGCTTAATTCCCAGTTTCTATTATTGATAAAAACACTTGAAATTTATTGTTGATGGGATAAGCTATTCCTCTGCGCATTTCTCTGGTTGCTTAGGCCAGATCATCAGGAAACTTCATCCATAACGTTTTAGAAAAACTAAAGATATTAAACCAAATAAAACTGTTAAGCGTATAAGACTTATAGCAACAGTTCTACTTGTAATAATATCAAAGCTTAAACAAAACACATCAACAATAAACAGTGGGTTTATCTCATCTTACATTCCCCACTACAATTAGTTGAAATTCTCTCAACATTAATTGTAGTTGTAAGTAGGTTAAGAAAAACAAAATAAAAACAACAACAACTTTACAAAAGATGTTGACAATTAAGTGTTTTTTTTTTTTTTTTTTTTTTTTTTTTTAGGCCGTGCACTGCCTGTTTATTATCAAAAAGTAATTTCAATTTTTCTAAAACGTTATGGATGAAGTTTCCTGATGATCTGGCCTAAGCAACCAGTGAAATGCGCATAGGAATAGCTTATCCCATCAACAATAAATTTCAAGTGTTTTTATCAATAATAGAAACTGGGAATTAAGCACGAATAACAAAATCTTTTGAAATTAAAATTTTGTATTCCCGAAAATTGAAATTACTTTTTGATAATAAACAGGCAGTGCACGGCCTAAAAAAAAAAAAAAAAAAAAAAAAAAAAAACACTTAATTGTCAACATCTTTTGTAAAGTTGTTGTTGTTTTTATTTTGTTTTTCTTAACCTACTTACAACTACAATTAATGTTGAGAGAATTTCAACTAATTGTAGTGGGGAATGTAAGATGAGATAAACCCACTGTTTATTGTTGATGTGTTTTGTTTAAGCTTTGATATTATTACAAGTAGAACTGTTGCTATAAGTCTTATACGCTTAACAGTTTTATTTGGTTTAATATCTTTAGTTTTTCTAAAACGTTATGGATGAAGTTTCCTGATGATCTGGCCTAAGCAACCAGTGAAATGCGCATAGGAATAGCTTATCCCATCAACAATAAATTTCAAGTGTTTTTATCAATAATAGAAACTGGGAATTAAGCACGAATAACAAAATCTTTTGAAATTAAAATTTTGTATTCCCGAAAATTGAAATTACTTTTTGATAATAAACAGGCAGTGCACGGCCTAAAAAAAAAAAAAAAAAAAAAAAAAAAACACTTAATTGTCAACATCTTTTGTAAAGTTGTTGTTGTTTTTATTTTGTTTTTCTTAACCTACTTACAACTACAATTAATGTTGAGAGAATTTCAACTAATTGTAGTGGGGAATGTAAGATGAGATAAACCCACTGTTTATTGTTGATGTGTTTTGTTTAAGCTTTGATATTATTACAAGTAGAACTGTTGCTATAAGTCTTATACGCTTAACAGTTTTATTTGGTTTAATATCTTTAGTTTTTCTAAAACGTTATGGATGAAGTTTCCTGATGATCTGGCCTAAGCAACCAGTGAAATGCGCATAGGAATAGCTTATCCCATCAACAATAAATTTCAAGTGTTTTTATCAATAATAGAAACTGGGAATTAAGCACGAATAACAAAATCTTTTGAAATTAAAATTTTGTATTCCCGAAAATTGAAATTACTTTTTGATAATAAACAGGCAGTGCACGGCCTAAAAAAAAAAAAAAAAAAAAAAAAAAAAAAACACTTAATTGTCAACATCTTTTGTAAAGTTGTTGTTGTTTTTATTTTGTTTTTCTTAACCTACTTACAACTACAATTAATGTTGAGAGAATTTCAACTAATTGTAGTGGGGAATGTAAGATGAGATAAACCCACTGTTTATTGTTGATGTGTTTTGTTTAAGCTTTGATATTATTACAAGTAGAACTGTTGCTATAAGTCTTATACGCTTAACAGTTTTATTTGGTTTAATATCTTTAGTTTTTCTAAAACGTTATGGATGAAGTTTCCTGATGATCTGGCCTAAGCAACCAGTGAAATGCGCATAGGAATAGCTTATCCCATCAACAATAAATTTCAAGTGTTTTTATCAATAATAGAAACTGGGAATTAAGCACGAATAACAAAATCTTTTGAAATTAAAATTTTGTATTCCCGAAAATTGAAATTACTTTTTGATAATAAACAGGCAGTGCACGGCCTAAAAAAAAAAAAAAAAAAAACACTTAATTGTCAACATCTTTTGTAAAGTTGTTGTTGTTTTTATTTTGTTTTTCTTAACCTACTTACAACTACAATTAATGTTGAGAGAATTTCAACTAATTGTAGTGGGGAATGTAAGATGAGATAAACCCACTGTTTATTGTTGATGTGTTTTGTTTAAGCTTTGATATTATTACAAGTAGAACTGTTGCTCTATAAGTCTTATACGCTTAACAGTTTTATTTGGTTTAATATCTTTAGTTTTTCTAAAACGTTATGGATGAAGTTTCCTGATGATCTGGCCTAAGCAACCAGTGAAATGCGCATAGGAATAGCTTATCCCATCAACAATAAATTTCAAGTGTTTTTATCAATAATAGAAACTGGGAATTAAGCACGAATAACAAAATCTTTTGAAATTAAAATTTTGTATTCCCGAAAATTGAAATTACTTTTTGATAATTTGTGATATTAATTAAAAAATTAATTAAATTTGCACCAGTAAACAAATTAATTGTATCAATTATTTGTATCAATTCACTTGATTAAACGTTTATATGATTATATTATATATTTTTATATTTTTAATTAAAACTGATTTTATTTTTGATTAACGCTTGAATTGGTAAAAAATTTTGTAGAATTATTTTTGTGCAGTTTAAAATTTCGTCGTCGAAGTTAACTTTATTTCTTACAGCCTCGCAAAATGTTATAAAGTTGTATACACAGAAAAAAATAAAAATTGATTTCAATTAAAAAATTTGTGATATTAATTAAAAAATTAATTAAATTTGCACTTGTAAACAAATTAATAGTATCAATTAAACCAGTTAATAGTATTAATTAAACGTTTAATTCACTTGATTAAAAGTTTAATTCACTTGATTAAATTTTCAATTAAAATTGATTTTATTTTTGATTAATGCTTTAATTGGTGAAAAATTTTGGAGAATTTTTTCTGTGTACTTTCAATGTTATTTCTGTATATATAATTATCTACGATATATAAATATCGTTAAGTGGCAGATGATTTTCTTCAAATCTTAGTTTTGATAATTCGAATTTGTCTAAAAACTCCTTTTTCATTTGTCGAAACAAAAATTTTAGGCGATCTAAAAATATGTGCATACGAGCACCTTAGGATGACATTTTCTAATTTATTGTGTTCACATTTTCAAAATGTACTGCAGAAAGACATTTTATAAGCTGAACCCATGTTCTGTAACTTTAGTGAGAACTTCAAGCATCGAAAAGATGTGAAACAAAATAGTCCATCGTTTCTCGAAAAGTGAGAAAAAAGTGTGTCTGTAACTTATGTCGAGAACTATCAAAAAAGATTACGTCGTTACGTTATAAATGTCATAACATTGCACTCGAAGCCGATGTGATATTGCAGACGTTGAGGACGCCAGTCACACATATAGTTAACGGCGACCAAAATTGAAAAATTTTCAACGACGGCGGCGAAAATACAACCGTCGGCCATGCCAAATAATGTAAAGTGCGACTTTAATGTTTGTTGTTTGCAAACGAGCTTTGAAAAAATTCGTATATTTTATAAAAATGGTAAAAGAAAATAATAAAACAATAAAAAAAGGGCCAAGAACATAATTTTATTATTATTATTCTTTGCAATTTGCATTTTTAGTTGTTTTTTAGTGTTAAAATTTTTTCTCGCCCCATTTTTTTTCGTGAGTTTTTTTGACAGTCCAAAGCGGGAACTTTTCTCACCAAAATGTTACAGACACACTTTTTCTGTAAATTGGCGAGTAATTTCCTTGCGTGACAGCTTGTACTCGCCAAAAAAAGTTGCAGACACAGTTTAGTAGGAAAAACAGCTGTTTGTTTCAATATATGGCATTTTTGTTCTATTTCACACATTTCAATCGAAAAGTTTCTCGACGCAAGAGTTACAGAACATGGGCACTGGAGTAGAAAGTCCGGATATAATAAAATTTAATCAAGCGCTTGTAAAATCTTTTCCAAAATCATTAAAAGTAAAATAATAATGACGTGACAACCACATTGTTGACATATCGTCGTGCCGAAGTTATCTTGCCGTATATCACAATTTTTTTTTTTTTTTTGGGAAATCGAATCTACGTGAAAAAAGTTGTCCAATATTTTTGTCAGATATTGTGTTTGAAGTTCTTTATCGACTTATGTAAAAATATCCAAAGTCATGGAAACAAATTTTTAAGTTATAGCCATTGTCACGTTCGAAAAAATTTTAAATTTTGTCGTATACGCTACTTTTTGCGAAATATTTTTTAGTTTGTGGGATATAAGTCAAAATAATTTATTAAAAAACTACATTCACGTGTTTCAGCAATATTAAAAATTAGGTACAGAATTGAGCGGCGCGTTAAGATTGTTGAAGCCTTTTACGAAAATGGACGTTCAAATCAATAATACATTTCGTGCACATCTTGATTTTTTTGTCAGCATATTGGGAGAACTGTGCGCAAATTTCAGCAAACCGGCTCTGTAGGAAATATGAAAACGCCTGTGCATGAATGTTTGGTGCGGTTTACGGCCAGGCGGCATCCTCGGGCCGTACTTCTTAGAAAATGAGGTATGCGAGCTGATTACGGATTTCTTGTTGTCAGAAATTGAGGATATGGATCTGGACGATAAGTAGTTCCAACAGAATGTATCACACGGCCAATGAAACAATGGCTCTTTTGCGCGAGAAATTCAATGGCCATGTTAATTGGCCGTCACAATCATGTGATTTGACATCGTTGGCCTTCTTTCTTTGGTAATATTTAAAATAAAAAGTGTACGTCAATAAACCAAGAACAATTCAAGAGCTAAAGGATTAGATAATCAGGCACATTAAGGACATTGAATCTCAATTAGGTCTCAGAGCCATTGCAAATATGGACCATCGGACAAGGGTATGCTGTCGAGCATTTTGCCGATATTTTGTCTCACACATAATTGTCACAGATCCTTCTATAACAATAAAAAGTATTAAGATAATTCTCTGAAAACTATTTGTTTTATTTAAAATTAACATCGTGCATTATGGTTGGACCACCAAATGAATTTAAGCAATATAGCATTAATTCCATCAATATAAATAACCGTTGTGTACTAAATCCGAAAAAAAACTCTTAACATATAAAACGCAATATGTTAAAATAACAGTTATAATAAAAAGATCTATTTTTTGTAACATGCCTGATATACTTGTTCACATACAACAAGATAACGCAAGATTTTTTAAATTGAATGTTTTCGTTCGCTTTTTGTCGTATATCCACAATAATGCTACATACGATATTATAACGCATTAAATTTTTCGCAAAAGTGGATGTACAACAAAATGGCTTCGTAATATCTCATACACCATAAGAGGTAGAGATGAGATGAGAATTGCGCAGATCGATAGATCTGTTAAGTTTACCACAGGAAACGGTCTTATCTCATTTTTTTTTGATTTTGTGATACACGACAAGATAACTCCGGCACGTGGATATATTGAAAAATAGTATGAGCTTCCGTTGCAAAATAATCTCGAAATAAGAGGAAGTCGTCTCTTCCACTAGAACTTTTGCACACACAAAAAAAAAAAATATTGTGATGCCAAATAATTTGAGCATTTGACGATTATGCTGTTGCGGTAAACAAAAACTTTTTGTCGTAAATGAAAACCTTTTGTCGCAAGAAAATTTCCAACAAAATTTTTTTTTACCGCAACAACATGAAAGTATTTGAAGTTTTTAAACAGCAAAATTATTTGTGGCAAATGAAATATCTTTTGTCGTTAAAGGTTTTCCTCTGAAATAACAGCACATTGAAAATTGCTGTTGACGTAAATGATTTGCATTTGCAGGAAATAAAAATTTTTGTTGCTACAAATGCAAAATCTTGTTGGGCACAATCCGAATGTAAATTCTATTTGAATCAAAATCAATTTCTTTTGGCATTACAGTCTTTTTTTTTGTGTGCAGAACTAGTTTTCAGTATCTTTAAGAAACTTGTCAATTTCATCAGAAAATGAAAGCTTATATGCTGCCGCTGATACTTAATTTAGAATGTGGCATATGCAATAGTCCAATGAACAAGTTTAAAAAATCTATTCACAATAGCGGAGTTCAGTGATTGGTGCAAATGCTCTTGCCAAAGAGCAAATGCAAAATATCATAGCTGTTTTGTTAAATCCAACAACAAAAAAAAAAAACAGAGTTTCCATAAAAAACTACGAAATTTCGCATTTTCTTTTTCGCAAGACCATTTGCATCAAACACTGAACTCGGCTTAGTGCTGGTTCACATACGTCAAGTTTGACTCTTCAATTCTAAAGCTTTTAGGAGAGAAAAGAAAATAGAATGCCATTTATTTTCCCCTCTCTCAAGACTTGACGAGTCAAACTAGACGTGTGTGAACCGGCACTTATACTCATTGGACAGTGAATACGTGTTGCCATTTTACATCAATTAACAATAGGTTTGAAAAAATTTGAAAATAGTACCAAATTAGTCACGGGGGTACCAGCGTACTTTTTTGCTTTGAATTGTAAAAAAAAAATATACATTTGTACCAATTTTATCAACCGTGGTCATGGCTTAATAGGACTTCAAATTGCACTGTCAAATTTAGTGACGGTAGGTTCATAATTTACCATGGGCCCTATATAAACCTTACTCTCGGAAAACAGATACGCATGCGTAAAACAGTAACGAATAAGGTTGTTGTAAAAAAATCTGTCAGTCACAGTTACATAAGACTAAAAAACAAATTGTCAAATTTCGTAAATGAAGGTACATATTTGCCATAGGTCTCGTATAAAGCCCACTCCTCCTGAATTATTCTTACTATCGGTGGAGGGTATCAAAGATTCGGTACAGCCGAATAAAGCACTCTTACTTGTTAAATCTTATTTTCATTCCTATTGTTTAACTACAGTTGTCTCAATTCCATTATTCGTTTTTATGAACGTTACAGTTTTGTTTCAAATACGTACACATACATGAACACACATTGCACATTCAAACATGTTTCATACAAGAAACATCCCTGCAGGAAATGTCACTAGTGAATCTGCACTGATTCACTATTGACACAGTCACCAGTACTAGTGACTCATTATACCCCAGCCAATGTTATTTACTAAAGACATTTAACATGTACTACTCCCGTTGGTACTACTGACTAGGTAGTTCCTTTTGGAACATACATATGTAGACATTGGAACCAAAACATCACTAGTACATTTTAGTAACTGTAGTCTACACTTTTGGTTCGAATACGAAATCATAACGATCTTTTTTTATTATTTCTTTAACTTTTATATAAAGGGTGGTTAAATTGTAAGGGCCGATGTTGAATGTGAACCACACCTAAACGCCAAGTTTTTTTCCGAATTTTATTTGACATTTCTCTATTTCAGACTTACTCAATTTGAACCATGGAGAGATACACAATCCAACAACGTGTTAAAGTTATCCAGACTTATTATGAAAATGGATGATAAATTTCGAAGAAAATCATCTTCAGTGATGAGGCACATTTTCACCTCAGTGGATTTGTCGATAAGCAGAATTTCCGCGTTTGGGCGAATAATAATCCAAGAGTGATTGTCGAAAAACCAATGCACCCACAAAGAGTGACTGTTTGGTGCGGTTTATGGGCTGGCGGCATCATCGGGCCGTATTTTTTCCAAAATGAGGCCGGTCAGGCAGTTACTGTGAATGGTGTTCGCTATCGTGATTTGATAACGAACTTTTTATGGCCCGAATTGGAAGATATGGATGTGGATGATATGTGGTTTCAACAGGATGGTGCCACTTGCCACACAGCTAACGAAACAATGGCCCTTTTGCGGGACAAATTCAGCGGCCGTGTTAGCTCACGTGGTGGCGATCTCAATTGGCCGCCAAGATCATGTGATTTGACACCGTTGGACTTCTTTCTTTGGGATTATTTGAAAGAAAAGTTGTACGTCGATAAGCCAGCAACAATTCAAGGGCGAAAGGATGAGATAATTCGGCACATTAACGGCATAGAACCTCCATTATGCCTCAGGGTCATCGAAAATTTGGACCATCGGATGGAGGTGTGCCGCCGTGGTCGCGGCGCCCATTTGGCCGATATTTTGTTCCATACACAATTGAGTAATACCAATATATCATAATAAAATAAAATTACAATAATTTCCCTTGAAATTTAACCACCCTTTATATAGGAATTGTACCTCTCAGTTGTTATTGATGAAAAATTTTTTCTTATTTAAGCCAAATTTAGTGGCAAATGTAGAGTAGAGTAGACACTTCGTTGACAATGTCACCAAAAAAGTCGACAAAACTGGTTACTTGGAGACTCTTGCACCCAGGTTTCCTTCAGGGATACTACTAGTAGCACAAGAGTACAACAGTTGACTGTTAACATTCTGCCATAAAGTTGTTGAACATTTTTCTTTTTCAACTACTACGACAACCAACTACTTTTCTATCTCTTTTAACATTTTGTGAAACCATAGATTTAGTTTGACAATTTATACGTTTTCATCTTTTATTTCTAACTTTTGCAGATAAATCAAAGATTGACTTTACGATGTCAAAAAGATATACACTGAAAAATGGAAAAGTTTTGGAATTTTGCAATATGTAGAAAAAAGCCCAAAGTAAGTATTCGTTTATATCTTTGAAAAATTTATTTTTTAAGCTCTATTTATCAGACATTGTACATTTTTAATGAACACACTCTTTTATATATTTGGTTGTAAAAAAATTAAATGCATAGTTACCAATAGTTGTTCTTATTCGTGGAAGCGTACTATTGTTGCAATTGCAATTTACCATATGTGAGGGTCTGCAATGAATACAGCGAACAGTGGGACCTTTGTAATTGTGATTTAATTAAATTATGATAATGATTTACTTTGAAGTAAACAATTTTTTTTTTTTTTATATTTTAATTGAATAATTATTTTTTGCATTTGAGAATAAATAAATAATTGCTTTTTAATTGCTATGATCTGTCCCACTGTAAACATATTCAATTGTAATAGTTTATTAGGGTATCATAAGTAACTTTCGAATTTATTATGTTCTGGCTTAAAATTAATAAACGAAATACTAACAGTTTGTTTTTTTAATATATTTCTAAATGTTAAAAGTTTGAAAGCAATAAGGGGGAGTAAAATTCAGAAAACTTAACGATTTTACTTGTTTTCTATAGAAAACCTTCGATAATTATAGATTTTGGTAGAAAGATTTATTATACTTTAAGTTTTTTGAATAAAGTTTTACGATATTGTAAGGCTTAGATGAAGATTTCAGGGACCGTAAATAACAGTTATCGAGACAATTTAAACTTAAAAACTCTTCATGATAGAGTCAGCGGAGGCCTATACTGCCATACCAATAGACTCGTATTGACGAGCTTTTTCAGAATCTATGGTCCAGTTCGAGCTCCACAGTTAAAAGCTATTTTACAACGGAAAAATAAAATATCGAATAAAACTCTAATGTGCTGTTTTCAAAACACACTTAGTTGAGCGTGAAGTAAAATTTATATGAAAATCAGTAAAAAAAACTCAGTGCTTTTCATATAAATTTTACACCAAGTTCAATCACTTGTGTTGTGAAAACACTAAATTTTTCCGTTTAAAATAAAAATCACTTGCGAAGTTTAAATTTTTCCGTATTAAATAAAATTCCTTCCGACGTCATATAAAATGTCACTCTATTGAAGTGCTTATGTTTATGAATGTGCTGTTTTCACAGCACAAGTGATTGAACTTCTAATATATATGAAAAAAATTCATTACAATGTAAGTGCCTCAGCGCCTTGAAAGCATTTTTGAAGGTGTTTTTGATATAAGTCTCACTACACGTTCAATCAGAAACTCACAGGAACGAGATGGGGTGCTTCCGCAAACTGCCTACGAACTTCTGCAATAGCATAAGTCTACTTGACTGCCGAATACGGCTCTCCAGTAAGGTTGAACAGCCACCACGTAAAAAGAATAGACACGCAGTTAAACACGACGATGCGAATAATATCTGGTACATTAAAAAATACACCTGTCGAATGGCTGCTAATGTTAGCAAACCTCTACTCCCCTGACCTAAGATGAGGGCAAGCACTTCTACGGGAGTACATTTAGATCAGCACAAACCCGCTCATCACACTCAACTCTAATCTTTCCACTCAATATGATGCAAGATTAATATCTAGAAATCCACCCCTGGCTCTTGGCTAAAAAACTACGTGCCGATAATTTTGATTTACAGTCCGCATGATCATCGCGGTGGGATGACTCGGGACGAAGCAGTCCCTTATTCAACCCAGACGATAGGACCACCGATTTTGATCTTCCACGCAAAACCTGGTGTAATTTAAACCGCTATCGCACATCTTCTGCCAGAACTATGGATTCCCTAACCAAGTGGGGACTTGCCCAGCTGTCCATGCGGCCATCCTTTACAAACAGTTGAATACATTATTCATCATTGCCCACTCCTGTCATTTCCAGGAAACACTGAAGAAATCAAGAACCTAACACCCGAAGTCATATCCTGGCTAAATTATTTAAACTTGTAAAATAAATTTATTATCTATTAACAACAAAAAAAAAAAGAAAAGAAAAATTGTAAATATACATATTTATATTTTCTCTGTATTTTAAATTCATAAGCTAAATAAATAAATAAGTTGTGTTGTTTTCAAGCTTTTACAACATTAAAAGTTTTTGAAAAATAATTTTGATACAACAAGTTCTAATGAAATTTGATAGCTACCCTAATATTAATCTGTTATCATCAGTTTATGTTTAAATTCTTAAACAATGGCGCAGGATACAGACAAAAAGGAAGTTTCATTGCGGTGAAACACATATGAATATCTGCCCTTACATACGTACATATATTCATGCATGTGTGTGCATTTATAACGACAGTTGTAAATTGTCATACGTTTTAGCTCATTCGTTTCTTTCAGCATCTTTTTGTGTGTATGTGTTTTGTAACAAATACGAGTAACTTTTTCCCGGATTCTTTCTGATGTTTAATTTAATTTCATTTTCTTGTTTTCTGGTTCTCTTGTCGCTTTTTTCAATGACAATATGATTTAGTACCAGGGACCCGAAATAACTGTTATTATTTTTTTAATATCCAATAGGTTATGGATAAAATAACTGACAAAAAATTGGTCCTGTAATAATAATTATAAATTACCCAGAAAATTATAGTTCTGCCATAAACATTATGAAAGATTTTTATTTTTATTGGTCTTCTATAACCATTATTAACGATTTATATTTTTTCTGTCTTCTATAACCACGCTACAATTCGCAAATCTTAAGATATTTTTATAAAATTTCGCACACTGACTTATATTTGCACAAGGACGAACTTTTTTTTAATGATTTTGTTAAGGATCTGCAAATTTTTTGATATCTTTCTCATATTTGGTAAATAGAAGCCAATTATGCCACACAATCATGGTGCTGAGTTTAAATAAAATCGCTCCAGTTTTAGGCATATTTTCCCGATTTTTTTTTAAATACAAGAAATTTCGCACTAAAATTGTATTTATATACCATTGAATAGTCAGTGCTGTTGGTGTAGTAGCTAAGATGTGGACTCTGAAACCGATAGTACCCGGATTCGATTCCTGAAAGAATAATTATTACTTAACATCCTCAACTAGTGGTTGGCTTGAGCGAACTAATGAAAGTAATTTCAAATGCAAATATTGCTAGTAATACAAATGTTAATGAAAATTATAATTTAATGAAGCTCTTTTTAGGAATGATTTTTATGAAACTGTTTTATAGATTCTATAAAATGCTTCATTACCTGACGATTTATTGCTTCTGTAAAGAGTTTCATTAATTCTATGAAGCTTTTCATAAACATTGACTGTAACGAAACCTGTTTCATAGATTTTATTAGGAGTGTCATTGGCTGAACTCCAACGAATATTTTCATAAAACTTGTGTGAAATTCGATATGGAAGACCGAAAAAAATAAAAATATTTTGTAATGTTGTTTTATTATTTTGGCTTGAGGTCTTATATAAATAATAAATAAAATTCAAAAACTTTTAATTTTATTTTTATTCATTTATTTTTATAGTTTTCCGATATTTCGGTCAAAATCTTTGACCATCATCAAAGAAACCAAAGAAAGCTGTATTAGTGAAGTGTTAAATTGTCCGAGTTTCTTAAAACTTTTATTGTTTATTTATTTAAATATCCCCCTGATGATGGTCAAAGATTTTGACCGAAATATCGGAAAAATATAAAAATAAATGAATAAAAATAAAATTAAAAGTTTTTGAATTTTATTTATTATTTATATAAGACCTCAAGCCAAAATAATAAAACAACATAAACAACAGGTCAACTATACACAAGAATAAATATTTTGTAATGTAAAGACCAAAAACAAAAAAAAAGTCTTTTGTATTGGTTACGGAAGACCAAAAAAAATTAAAATCTTTTGTAATGGTTATGGAAGCCCCAAAAAAAAAAACAAAAACAAACTATAACGGTTATCTAAGACCAAAAAAAATATTGGTTATTCAGAGAGCAGGTTTCGTGATAAATTATTATTTCAGGATTTTTTCAAATATTGGTTATAACTGTTATGTCCCTGTTTAGTACACTTTCAGTTTACTACCACTATCCAACTACAAATACTGCTGCAGATGTAGTGGAAGTTAAACCACTGCACTATCCAGACTTTTACATATTGAAACATCCAATACTCGTACACTAGCAGGACAATCCTGTTCTAACTCTAATTCTAACACACACACACATAAAGGTTTTCCATTTTGTTTGTTTCATCTCATAAACTATTTTTAATGATTGAAAAAATCCAAAGAGCCCTGATTCGACTTTAAATGTTTATTAACTTGAAACCAAGTGGATGGATTTTTGATGATTTGGATTGACACCTGTAGCTCGTTTCTGTATTTCTCGCATCGTAAAATTTCTTACATGAAGTGTGAAACAAAAAATTCCATCGTTTCTCGATTTATGAGATAAAAGTGTTTCTGTATTTGAATGCGAAAACAGACACAACAAATTCTGTTTATACTGGAATATTTCCAGTACTTAAGTGTCAAATAAAAGCGAAACGTCAACAAAAGAAATAAATATAATAAAAACAGGGCTGCCAGATTTGACGAGTTATCGTCATCTTGACGATTTTTTGTTCCGATATTAACAAAGTGACGTTTTGATGATTTTTTCTAAAAAAGTGACGAAAGCAAAAACAAAATCAAAAATATTTTATAATTTTGTTGTTACTTTCTATAGAAATTCATCTTGAATTTTTAAATTTCAAACACTTCTATTTTGTGGCGTTGAAAATTGAAAAAAAAATAATATGAATGTCTGTAGAAAGCAACAACAAATTTATAAAATATTTTTGATTTTATTTTTGCTTTTAATGAAATTGTTGGCGTTGCGTTTTACACTATAAGCCCTTTAGTCTTCGAAAAAAGATAATTGTAAATATTTTTATATGTTTGTTTATTAGAAAAAAAGATATCTTTAGAAACAAGGCTGCTTAAATTTTTATATTTATCCCTATTGTGAAAATTGTCCTCGAAATTGTTTGTTTCTTCCCTAAAAAATGTATCGGCAAAAGCAAAATTTCGAGGGAAAGTAATGGACCGACTTGGCTTATTTTGAACATTTAATACTTCTTATATACATACACTGAAAGAATTTTCTTCACATATCCAATGGATTTTGACATTAATCCAATGAAAAATTACATTAAAATTCAACCTATGTAACGTTTCATTAGATTAATGAAGAATGTTACATTAGCCCCCCCGTTAATGAAATGTTTCATAAAATCGATAAAAATTTTAATTTGTTTAATGACATAAATTCATTAAACTACTAATTAAATTTGGTAATTTTTATGACCATATATATATTCATGTTTATTTATTTAAGCCATTTCAATGTGCGTTTTGAGTTGTTGTGAATTTTATTTTTTTCCTGTTTCAAATCATCAAGTTATATTAATGTTATTTCGTTTATATCTGTTACATCATGTTATGTTCTACTTGCATAAGCTTACCTTTTAGTAAATTTTATTTAATTCATTTTCCAGCCCGGGACGACCTTCAAATTGCTTCTTTCCAATTTGCTGGCTTGTACTACTACGTAAATTTAGTGTATTTAAATTAAAAATTAAAGAAAAAAGAATGTGAGAATTGTTTGCTCTTGTTTCTTCTTTCTCGTCGTATGTTTTTGAGCCTATTACAAACATTTTGCTAAATTCAGTGTTTCGTTATCGTTATGAATTTTTTCATTGATGTTATGAAACATTGAAATTTACAATTTTTTTAGATATTTTCATGTCTGTCGCCTTAAATGGAACTAAAAATACGTTTTTACAGCAGTTATAGGAAGAAAATATTTTCTAGTTATAAGTATTTTGAAGTTAGAGAACTTTATCTTGTATTCATTGATTTAGTGACATTTTTCATGGAAAATATGAAGTTACACTTTTTTCATTTACTGAAAAACATTTGAATACATTAATTAATAATTTATTTTAATCTTAAAAAACCTATTGAAATAATGTTTAACAATTAGTTGAGTTTTTTTTTTGAAAGAGATATTAAGTTGTCATTAATTTAATGAAAAATGTTACCAAATTACAAAACTCAATTTCGTAGTGGTAATGAAATTGCTTCATTATTTTTGTAAAATTTCATTACCGTTATGAAATTTTTCATTGGATTAGTGAAAAAACTTTAATGAAATTGATTCATTAGATTTATGAAGCATAATTCTTTCAGTGTATACAAAATATGATTGATATTTGATATTCTTATCTCATGTGTACACTTTTGTGCCAAAACCATTATTCCGGCAAGAAAGAAATGTTTGTCTCCCAGTAAAAACTTTTTCAAAATGGATAGCTTCTTTCACTCGTTAATAAGTAGCTTTCTTCCATAAGAACTTCGATAACTACTTTTTTCTGGATGTATTAAGATAAAACAAATGACTTACTTTTGAATTTGTTCTTTTTGGCACAACCCTTGTAAAATTCATTAGTTTTTCAGTAGAATTGTATGTAGTGCTTTTATGTGTTTCTGATTACTTAAAATATTATTTTGTAGGCAAAGATTTTACTGGGTCTTTAACCCGTTTATTTATGAACCGGTTTTTTTCATTTTAACTACAAGGTATTCTACTAAGTCTATTTCAGGTAAAAAGAAAAAGATTATAGGAATAGGTAAATTAAAGATTTATATCTCAATTATTAAATAATAATTATTAAATACCCATGAACTTTAACTATGTTTTTGTTTGATTATTTTTTAATAAAAGTCGAAACAAATTGGTTTAAAATTGATTTTAAATTGCACGATTTTTAAAACAAAAAAGACGATCTTTTTTATTTTTTTCTCAGGAAATTGACGATATTGACACAAATTTATCTGGCAGCACTGATTAAAACCAAAACAAGAAAAGGCTAACAAAAATTTAAACTAACAAAATAAAACAATTATTTTTTGTTTATTTTCATCATAAAAATTATGCATTTATCATTTATATTCCTTCTATTTTTTTATTTATTTAAAAAAAATAGTATATAAACATATTTTAAATTCAAAATATCTACATTTTGTTTTTCTCGCCACCAATTTCAAATGTGACTTATTTTTACAGTTCTTGAAAGAAACTTTTCGCGAAATATTGTTATAGAAACACTTTTTCTCGCATCCTTCCAATAATTGCTGGAAAATTATTTAAATGACAGATAATTCTCGCAAAAAAAAGATACAGAAACACTTGTGTGAGAAAAACCATTTTTTGTTTCATTTCACACTATTTTTGTTGCAATTCACACGTTTCATGCGAAGAGTTTTACGATGTGAGATATACAGAAACGGGCTACTGGTGTATATTAGGAAGTAATGAAGCATACTTTTAGGCGTGTGCTTGCAGAAAATTTTTGCTCGTAATAAGTTTGTGTGTGCTAAAAAAAATATTTTAAAGATCTAGAAATTTACTTTAATGATGATTTGTGTTTAAAATGTTTCAAAATTTAAGGTTGAATACCAAGCTGTTTATTGTACTCAAAGTTTATCAAGATTTTAATGGCAGGTCTTTAAAATTCAAAAATCTTGACATATAAATTTAAATATTTAGTAGATCAATAAAAATTTTGTGTAATCAATTTATTCTTATTAAACTAATTGATTATCAAACATTATATAAAAGCAATATCAAATATTTTAGTCAATGCGACTGCAAACATACAATGTCAATTTAATTTTAAATAATGCTTTTTCTTGTTTTATAATAAATACACATGTACATTTTTTAACATTTACCGAGAAGTATAAATGTTGTAATTCCAAGTTAACTCAAAGCATATTTACATAATGAATTATCTTTTATTTATCTTTTATATAATGTGTGTGTGTAAAGAAACATTCGGGTTTATTAAGGGTTTCATAGATAATTAATCAATTTTATAACAGATGTTTAATTAAGACTTTTATACATAATCAATTAGGATCATTTAGTGTTTCATACTATATTCCTTATTTACACAAATAATTTCTGCATAACTTCATTAATAAGCATTTAGTAGTTTAAGATAGAAAAACTGTATATAATAGAGTTGTCAGCCGATTAAGAATAAATCGATTAATCGATCAAACAAAACCAAACTCTTGTTCGAATAATTTTAAAATTACGATTTAAGAATAACCAAATAAATCGATTAATTAATGTCGATTAATCGAACAATATTTTTTTATTAAAACATAAATCAAATAAGAGCTTAGAATTTAATTTATTCGCATACGTTTTTAGTGATTTAATTATACAAAATGTAGGAAAGTTAAAAAATATTGTTGCCATAGCCCTGATTGTAATTAATCTCAATGTTTAGTAAGCAAAATCCGTGTTGAGTAATCATAGTCTTTCAAAAATGTATTTTATGTTTTTATTAAACAAATCAAACGTTAAAAATTGTTCAAGAAAAGGGTTTTTACTCTCGGTTGAACAGTTAAGAATTAGCAAAAAGCAAAAAATAAACAATTTATTTATATAAATTATCATGAAAGTAGAAAATGTTGTTATTGTCTTATATATATTTTTTTAGTTATACTTATATAACTTTACCATTTGCGTTAGTGTCCACACAGAAAAAAATAAAAATTGATTTCAATTAAAAAATTTGTGATATTAATTAAAAAATTAATTAAATTTGCACCAGTAAACAAATTAATAGTATCAATTAAACCAGTTAATAGTATTAATTAATCGTTTAATTTACTTGATTAAAAGTTTAATTCACTCGATTAAATTTTTAATTAGAACTGATTATATTTTTTATTAATGCTTAAATTGGTGAAAAATTTTGGAGAATTTTTTCTGTGCAATGGAAAAAAACATTAAGAGAGACAGTGACTGGTCTACAAAAGAAATTGTATGCCAAAATTTGGCTGTCAGCAAATGCGCTTGGAAAATCCAAAGTAATATCTGATTATTTAGGAATTAATGGTTTTCAATGAATCTAAGTAATACAACGATATGGAGTTTTATTGAGAAAAAAAAAAGAAAAAGTCATACAGATATGAAAAAAAATAAACAAGAAAATGGAAGATTTTCCATAGTTGTAGATAAATGGACGGTTGTATCTGATTTAAAATATGTTTATGTTTCAAATGTAGGATCCAAAATTCAGCTTATTTGGGTCAAGTTAATTTGGGTCTCGAAGAAATTAAAACAAAAGGAACAGCTCAAAATGTTCATTCTTCAATTAATAAGAATTAAATAAGTTTGGAATCCAAATTGATAAATATATTTTCTGTTCTACCCATGATGGCTGAATCGCTGTTAAATATCCATAAACGATGTAACTCGTTGACACTTTATACGTAACAAAATGTGATTCCTTTTAGAGAGCGAGGATGACGAAAGCGATGATGATGATGAACTTAGTGGTAATGAATACGACCTTGCTAATGGATTTCAATTAAAAACGAATACACAAAATTTTATATGTAAACTACCGAAATATGTGAAATTTTTTAACAAATCCATCGAAAAACAACAAAAACTGCAGACTTACATTTGTCAAGAAGGAAATGCAGTTCACCTTATTCATAATTACCAAAAATGCTGGAAATCTTCATTTGAATTCAAAATTAATCATTCACTAATTTCTTTGGGCTTAACACCATTCATGGAGTTTAAAATAACTGTTTTATACAACCTTCATAAAACTTTACAACCACTTGATGTTGCTATAAAAGGACTAGAGGAAATGATACCACATCCATAATAGAATTAGTGGGAGTTATCAAGTTTTTAATAAATTATTTAGAAAAAATTAATAATTCTTTTGTAACAGACTTACTAAAACGTATTAAAATAAGAATAAATGAGAGACGTATACAAGTTTTAAATACGTTAATAATATTTTTAAATTCTGGAAATTTTCCGAGAATGAAAGTTTTTAAAATATTCTCCAGAAAGTGAAACTAAAAAATATGCAATGAACTGTACTCCAGATTATTTTATGTTTAAAGTAATCACAATTATTGATATGAAAATAACAATCTGTTATGCGAATTAAATAATTCTATTTAAAGAATTAAAAATTCAGAAAATAAGAAGGACTTCAGCGATACATCAGAAGATATATTTGGAAAAATCAAAAAAGACAGAAAAATTTAAAAGCTATTTTATGTTCTTCTCACTATATCACCTACCTCAACAATTAACGAAAGATTTTTTTTAAATCTAATTTATTTAAAAAAGAAAATCAAAAATCGGTTGAAAACAAAAAATATGAGCTTAAAATATTATTTCTTTACAACAAAATCATTTGATACATTTCAGCTGAATAAAACATAAGTATTTGAATTATTTCTACGCAAGTATTACAATCGACATTCATCAGTTAAAAGTGATCTTGGTTATTAAATTTTTAAGTTTTTTAATGTATTAGCTAAATATTGGCTATTTTATTTTCAAGTTTTTGGTTTATTTTTTGTTAATAATTTGTTTTTTTTTTATGTAATTTTTTTTCAGTGTATTTATCAAATATGAAAAATTGGGAATTTAGCACGTCATACGGAAATCGTATTAATGATAAATTTTGTATTCCCGTAAATAACTTTGATAATTTTTTTTAATTGTTATTCTCATTGATTAATCGAATATTTCTTTCGATTTGATCGAACGAACAAAAACAATTATTTGAATTATTCGAACAAAGTTGAAAGGCTAATAATTGACAACTCTAGTATATACAGGGGTGTCATGGAAATCGAAAACGAAAAACGAAAGAATTTTAAAAGTCGTTTTTCAATAAGATTTCGATATAAAAAAAATTTTATGACAATTATTATACAAATATTGCTCCATTAAACATAATTCTTTAACAAAAATTTTAAAAATTAGATTAAAAGTTTATTAAAAAGAACTTCCAAATTCTTTCGTTTTACGTTTTTGATTTCCATGACACCCCTGATAATAAACAAATTTTCATAGATTATAAGAGAATTTTTAATAAACACATTTCATGAAAAAAAAACCAATAATCCAGCAAATTTACTTAAGCAAAATTATTCATAGCATAATAATTGTTAAGAAATTGTCAAAAAGAAATTTTCTATGCAGAAAAATTAAAGTTTAAATAGTAAACAACAAAACATTACCCATACAAAAAAAAATAATCGATAGCAAATTTGTTCTGTCTAGAAAAATTATCGATCCAAATTTTTCCTATCTACTAAAATCATCGGCAGCAAATTTTTTCTGTCTAGAAAAATTATCGATTGAAATTTTATCTGTCTAGTAAAATCATCGATTGCAATTTTTTTGAAAAATTGTCAATCCTAAATTAATTGATAAGCTCGAGGCCACAGTTGTTTTCTAAAAAATTTTATTATAATCGTTAGTTTAATTATTATATGAGGTTATCAGCGCAGAAGTGGTGTAACCCACAATTAAATTTGGTTACGGTTCGGGTGTAAGATATGTTTTTTGCACTGTTCTTTACAGTGCAACAGTCGAGTAAGTCAACTGATTGTGCTAGAAACATAGTTTTTGCACGGGCCGTCACAACCAAGTACTATAGTGCAAAGTAGTGTTAACTCCTCATTATCTCATAAAAAGTAGTCTGGGGTTACACCACTTCTGCACTGATAACCTCATGTAATAAAGAAATATAAAGAAAAATTATCTATTTTACTATATAGAAAAATTATCGGTAGTAAAAATTTTTCTATATAGAAAAATTATCGGTAGTAACTTTATTCTATATAGAAAAATTATCGTTCATAACATTTTGTTACATAAAAAATTTATCGGGAGTAAAATTTTTCTATATAGAAAAATTATCGAGAGTAAAATTTTTCTATATAGAAAATTATTGATAAAATCTGAAAATTTTGTTCTCATGGTGAGTAACATTTATTAAATAAATCTTCATATTATTTCGAGTGTGTATTCGGATAGTGCATAGAAAATATTCCTGGAAAATATTAAAGAAATAAGACTAATAAAGAAGGAAAGCTTTATAAATTGTAATTTGACGTAGAATACACATTCGAAATAATATGAAAATTATTGATATTCGAGTTTTTTTTATCCAGAACAATTAGACTGGGGAACAGTCATTTTGCGGCCAAGAACTTTATTGAAAATTTTTACTAATTTGAATACGCTTATTTCAAATCAAATCTCCATTAGTGGTTACCAGCTCCACTTTTCGAGGTATACCGTTATGTTCAAAATTAAGGCAGTTTCACTACATATATTGGAATAACTTTTTTTTTTTTTTTTTTTTTTTTTCTCATTATTTATTTATTGAATCTTCATATATTAAATATGAACTAACAATAATTAATCAAATCTTATCCTAATTCTTTATTTTATGTCCTGCCAGTGCAAGACAAAAATTTTCTTCATCACGGGTTCTGTGTCACATTTACATATGTGTTTATCGCTCATCTTAATGGGTAAGTGCTGCAGTGTCTCTTCTCCTTAAGCGAGTGTGGCCGCTGTCATTTAAAATATTTCGAGCTAGTGGATTTGGGTGCAACTCTAGCCTTTTTAAATATTTTACCGCATACTTCGTAATAATAGTCCTTACCAGTGGCACATTGAGATCCTTGTGGATATTTGAGTTTTTAACATACCAGGGGGCAGCTGTGATTATTCGAAGAAGTTTATTTTGGCGCCTTTGAATTTTTTCGATATTTGAGGCCGAGGCAGTGCCCCATAGTTGAATACCGTAGCACCAGATTGGCTTTAAAATAGAGTTATAAAGTAATAGTTTGCAATCGAGACTAAGAACAGAATTTCTTCCAATAAGCCAGTTAATTTGAATTGCTTTTAGTTTCATTTGGGTTAATTTTGCTTCTATATGGTATTTCCATGTTAAACGCCGATCTAGATGAATACCGAGATATTTGACATGCGATTGTTGAGGCACTAGTTGATTATTGATTTTAATAGGGGGGCATGTTTCCCGACGCAAGGTAAATGTAATATGTACGCATTTTTGCTCATTGACCTTTATTCTCCATTGTTTTAACCACAGTTCTAGTTGAAATATATGATCCTGCAGGTATCGAGATGCTTCACGACTGTTCTCGTGTACGCTTAGGAAAGCTGTATCATCAGCAAAAGTTGAGGTTAGGGTGTAATTGTTTGTCGGCATGTCCGAGGTATATATAAGATAAAAAAGTGGGCCCAGGATACTTCCCTGAGGGACTCCAGCTTCAATTGTCTGAGGAGAACTTAAAAAATCACCTTCTTTAATAATAAATTTTCGACCGACCAAGTAGCTTTCTAACAGCTTGTGTGTGTTAACCGGTAGGTTCAGCTTCAATTTATGTAGCAAACCTACATGCCAGACTTTATCAAAAGCTTGAGAGACATCGATGAAGAGAGCGGAGCAATATTTTCTTTCTTCAAAGGCTTTTCTTATGGCGTTTACTATCCGATGGGTTTGTTCAATTGTGCTATGTTCTCGTCTGAAACCGAATTGATGGTTAGGTATACACCCATTGTCATTTAAAATTGGGGTTAATTTGGACGCTAAGAGCTTCTCAAACAGCTTTGATATATTAGATAATAAGCTGATAGGCCTATATGACTCAACTTTGGTGTGATCTTTTCCTGGCTTTGGTATCATCGTAACTAAGGAGACCTTCCATTCTTGAGGGTAGTATTCAAGTCGTAAAATAGCATTAAAAATTAAAAGAATAATTTTCTTTGCTATGCTGGGTAGCTCCAGAAGCATTTTGTTGCTGATCTTATCAAAACCAGGAGCCTTCTTGGGGTTTAAATCACAAATAGCTTTTTCGATTTCTCTTATCTCAAATCTTAGGGGAACAGCTGCTCTAGCAACAACAGGTGGTAACTCGGCCGCAATATCGTGAGATATGTTTGGGGTAAATACGTTTTTTAAATGATTAACAAACAGATTTCCTTTTTCAACATCATTTCTTGCCCAACTACCATTCAAGTCTCTTAATGGTGGTTTAGAGACAACTGGCCTTTTGAGATTTCTAGCTGCACGCCATAATGAGTAGTCTGATTGTGGGGTTGCATCAAGTTCCTTAAGATATTTTTCCAGAGAAGCCGTTTTCTGAGTCTGCAGTAACTTTCTAAGCTTTTTTGTACACTCTTTTAGTAAGTTCTTAAGTAACGGGGATCTGTGCAATTGCCACTCTCTTCGAGCCCTCCTTTTTTCAGACAAGAGACGCTCGACATCTGTGGAATATATTTTAATATTTTTTGTTTTTTTGGGGGCAATACTGGAATGTTGAACAGCTAGTTTCAGAAAACTGTCAAAATTGGCAATAGAGCGATCTACATACTCCGGTGTACTAAGCGGAATATTTTCTGTGCAATGGGTGCTAAGGTATTTTCTATATTTTAACCAGTTAATTTTCGTAGCTGTCGTCGCTAAGTGACCAGTCGGAGATACAATTCTATTGGGGTTCATTATAGTAACAATTGTAGGTGTATGGTCAGAAGATAATTCTAAGGAAGCTTCAACATGAATCGTTTCTATGGGGATGTTTTTAACCACGCCGAAATCGATAACATCTGGAATTTTTTGATGATCAGTAGGCCAATATGTTGGTTGTCCGCTCGCTACCACATTTAAATCCATTTTAGAAATTGTGTTAAATAAGACACGACCCTTTGGTGTTATAAGTCGTGACCCCCAGAAGGTATGTTTAGCGTTATAATCGCCAGCAGCTAGGAAACAGGGTCCTAATGATTAAAAATATTTACAGTATTGGCTTTCTGATATTGAAAATCTAGGCGGTGAGTATAACGATGAAATTACTAGGTTTCTATTTAATTCCTCAACGCAAATGTTCGTTGCTTGGAGATAATCTTCGCGGTGATCAAACATTAGGTAGTGTTTGACTCGGGTTTTAATTAAAATGGCTGAACCTCCGCAAGCTCTATCTCGAGGGTCCTTGGTATCATATAGTGTATAACCATTGATTTTAAACGTATTTCTTGAGGTCAAATGAGTTTCAGAAACCATCATGACATCAATTTGTTTATTTTTTAGAAAGTATTCTAATTCATTTTTATGTTGGCGGATGCCGTTTGCGTTCCAAAAACAGATTTTTAAACAGTTCATGGCTTGTTAAGTACAGCTTGCAATAACATCGATTGCATTCTTAGAATTTCCTGCATCATATTACCCATTGTGTTCGTAAAATTATTAACTGTTTGCACTAATGTTTCCATGGTTTTTTCAAGACGACTTAAATTAGAAACTGGAGTTTCATCATTACTTGGCGAAGCGCCTTGCATTGGCACATGGTTTGATTTAAGGACGTTAGCATACGAGGTTCTGTTATTACTAGGCTGCGGAGCCTGAATGCCATTAGTGTTTACTTGATTTGGTACCTGCATTTGTGGGGGATTAATTTTCGGTCCAGCCGACTGCTTGACGATAGTATATACAGGGCATCTTCTATAATTGGCAGTGTGATTTCCGCCACAGTTGCTACATTTTTTTACATTGGGGTCATTTTTAGACTTATCGCACTGGACTGTACAATGTAATTCTCCACATACGACGCAAACAGGGGGTAAATAGCAGTATGCCTTAGTATGGCCAAATTCTTGGCAATTAAGACATTGAACGGGACCATTTCTTTTGTGCGGCTCCTCTATAGTTATTCTTCTGTAGAGAATATATTTTAAATTATAAATAGGATGCGATTCATTTTTTTTAAGCTTAATGTCGCCAGGTTCTAATTCTACCCGAAATAATGGTTGGGGATTTTTTTCCCTGTTTTTAATATTTGTAACGTTTTTTATTTTAAAACCCTTCTCTTCCAAAAAAGTTTTAATTTCATCTGGGTCCACGCATGAGTCTATGCCCTTGATCACTACCTGAAGACCTTTGCTGCTCTTTAGTTGGTATGTGTAAAAGCTTTTTTTAAGGGCTTCGAATTTGTTAGTTAATTTACGAAAATCATTCTCATGATTTACCTGTATTTTTGTCTCATTTATATTTCCACGCTTGATTGCAGCTACGTAAAACGAATTTTCACCTATTACCGAGATCACGCTCTTTATTAACTCACTTGAGTTTTGCTCCCTTAGATATATCGGGGGTGGCTTAGAAGATTTTATAACGTTTGGTGCTTCCGAGGATTCATCCTCGAGAATTGCAAAACGATTTTGAGAGTTTATTTTATCAAAAGATGGTACTTTTGAAGCCGAAGCAACTGCTGCAGAGGTAGGGCTGCGACCCCGTTTAAGCACTGTTATGTACCTGTCCATACCAACTTGTACTTGAGGCTTTTGACCACTTTTTACTTGAGATGTTTGCATTGCATCTGTGTTAGAGTTCATGGTACCATTTGTTAATAAGATTGTGTTTGCCGTTGTGGCAACACTTGCAAGTGAGAGGTTTATATTTTTTAACGTATCACCATCAACCGTCTTTGTAAAAAGAGAGGGCGAAAGGGATCGTGTTCTAAAAATTGGTTTAGCCGTTAGGTAGTTACTATTGTTTTCTTTTGTTTTATTTATTACAGCATTGTCTTCGTTAGCATGCACTGTCACATAAACATTTCTATCATTTAGTTTTATTGTTGTTTCATTGTTTTTATTCATGCAATAAATTGTTTTTGTTTTTCACCGTTTAGCTGTGCTTTTAATATTTTTGTTATTTATTGTATTTTACAACAACAAAAAAAATAAGAACTTTAAACTAAAATGTTTTTGCTCAGAATATGTATGTATACATACACATGTATGAACATTAGTACGTATATATTTTTACTATTTTTCTTTATTTAATATTTTTTTCGTATTAATTGTTCACTTTTATGTTAAATAATTAAAATAACAAAATATATCATTTATTTTCAAGCGTCCATTCGCTGTTTATATAACAAAATCAAATGTGATTAATTAAAAATTCAAATTGTATGCGGAGTTAAGAATACACGTCTGTATCACAACAAAGCACGAACCGGAATAACTTGAAAACAAATCACTAAATTCAGTTAAAAAAAATCCGAAACTCGGCAACAATATTATCTATAAGCCGTGCCTACATTGTTTTTAAATTTGTTTAATAATTTCAGAGATATCGGTGAATTTTAAATTTATAAAATTTGATAATAAAAAATACAAATGAGAACAAATTCACAGTTTTGATTTAAAAGATTTTGTTTGTCGTGCTAAATTCCCAATTTTTATTCTTGATTAAAACACTGAAATTTATATTTGAAGCTATTCCTATGCGCATTTAACTGGTTGCTTAGGCCAGATCGTCACGAAACTTCGTCCAAAGATTTTAGAAAAACTTAAGATATTAAACAAATAAAACTGTTAAGCGAATAAGAATTACTATAAGCAACAGTTATACCTGTAACAATATCAAAGTTTAAACAAAAACAGCGAGTTTATCTTTTCCTACATTCCCCACTACAATTGGTTGGAACATTAATTGTAGTTGTAAGAAGGTTAAGACACAACAACATAAAAACAAAAACAACTTACTTTTTTATTTTCGCAAAAAAATATAAAGCAGGTTGCCAGTCAGTTTTTTTAGGCCGTGCACTTGCCAGTTTATAATCAAAATAATTTTCGTGGGAATACAAAATTTTAATTTAAAAGATTTTGTTTGTCGTGCTTAAAATTATTTAGCTTTTGATTTTGTTCACAATTAACTGAGAAAACTGAATTGATAAAAATTGCGATTTCCATAAAAAAAACCATTTTTTAATGTGTATGTTGGAACAAAATTTAACTTTGTTTGTTTTTTGACTGATTTTATCAATTCAGTTAATTGTGGACAAAATCAAAAGTTGTGCACCGATTGCAATGAAACAAAGCTCAAAAGTAACAATTATTTTTATACCCTCCACAACTAGTGGTTGAATTTGTCAAACACTGAAACAAAGAAATCTCAAATTAAGTTGTCCAAAAAACTTGCCGTTAAGGTGTGATACACAAACCCTTTATAAAAAGTAAGAAAGAAAAAAAAATAAAATATTTTTGTCCAGAAGATAGGGATTTTGGACCAATGTTCAATGTAACAAGATAAAAGAAAACGAAAAATTACTTTCCATTAACTCTGAAAATATGTCATATATTGAACGAAATTATTTCTTAATAGCCTCCTACATTATAAATAATATTTTGTGATTTCGGTTAATTTATGTGAATTGAGTTAAGTTGTTTTTTTTTTCGTAAAAAATTAACAAGTTGAAAAACTAGACTATGAACGTTCGTTTGTTCGTTTCGTAAAATTTGAAAATGATAGAGTTAACTTCTTCATATTATATACTAATTTTAAGAAAATAAAACGAAAAACGTAGCAACTACAGTTTCTTTTGTTAACTGTAGCATTAATTATTTTCAGTGTAGAAAACAAAATTTACATTCAAAAATATCCTTTCTATTTGACCTCATTTATATTCATGTTCTGGATTCTTATTGTATTTTTCCCCCTTTAAAATAAAATTGGTCATAGTTATGTGAAAAAAAGGATATAAAAAATTCCTTTACATACTACTCAATTTAATAGCAAAGAAACACATTTACATAAATTTTACTTATGCAGTCTCAAGTGTACAGAAAGTGGCAAAAAATTTTGAATTTTTATTGAAATCCATAATATGACACATCAGGCATGATGTCAAAAGTCAAGAAAAATCAGTAAAAAGGGAGTAGAAAGCTCACATGTGACAAAAGTGTCTGCAGCTGGAGCAGCATGTTAAATTTAACAAGTAAGAGTGCTATATTCGGCTATACCGAATATTTTATACCCCTCACTATGATGAGATAAGAACAAAAAGTTATATACATAAATAACGTTCTTTAGATAGGTATAAATAAATATTAATTGAGCCACGCCAACTTTTCATTTCGCCATGCCGAAGAATATAAAAAAAACAAAAAATTTAAATATGTACCTAAGTCCGTTTCCCCTTTTGACAAAGTTGATGTTTGAAATTCGTTTTATAATCTTAAAATCGTTTTTTAGAACATAAAAAAATTAAATAAAAAAATGAAAAAAAAATTCTTTTTGGGATTCGAACTGGCAATATCATCAGTCTCAGGAGAGAACTTAACAACTCGGCTACGAATGATTTTAGTGAAGAAGCGTTAAATTAAAATATATTGAGTCTATGAGTTTGTTTCTTTATTTGAGAGGCATATCATATACATGCATTAAGGTGTATGCGTAAAATTAAACACATTACAAATAAAATCCACCACTTGTAGTGAAGGGTATAAAAAACAACAAAAAAAACACATTACCAACACTGTATTACCATAGCCACTGTATGACCGTAGAAACCAAAATTGAATTGGTTTGTATGGTATGTTTATGTCGTTTTGGTAATACAGTGCTGGTATGGTAATGTCACGTCTAATTGGACCTTTAAAGGAAAAAATTTGAGGCAGTCGTGATTTTTTTCTCATATCTCAGCCATTTGTGGACCGATCTTGCTGAATTTCAATAGCAAACAATTCCGGACCATATGTGACATAAATGTATAATAACCTGGCCCCCTTCATAATATGGGGTCTTTGGAAAATCCATTTCAACGGCCAAACAGACAGACGGACATCGTTAAATCAACTTCGCTCCTCATAAGGACCCATAATATATATACTTTATATGGTCTAACATCAATATTATAGAAATTACAAATGGAATGACAAACTTATATATATACCCTTTTCCCCACCTGTGGTGAAGGGTATAAAAATGAAGGAATAATTTTACTTTTATAGAATGTAAAAAAGGTTTATCAACATCATCGTCATCATCATAATATGGATTGTTTATCGAAGGATACATAAAGAATAAGTGTATTTCTTTCTGTGTGTGTCTGTTAGAAGTTTTATATACATATATTTTAATGTGTGTGTGCGTTTGATTTTACTTGTTTAATATAGAAAAAGTTCTTTTGTTTGTAAAACAATAAAAAGAGTTCTGGTAAAATGATACCTTTTTCTAAAAGTCTTCGAGAAAATGACAACTCCTGTTACTCGTTTATTGCATTTGAATTTCTGTTATATTTGAACTTTAACTAATCGAATTTTGGCTTATCTGTTCTTTTTCACATTTGTGTAAGCCAAAGAAAAATCCTGTTATTAGTAGAAGGTTTTAAGTAGATAATTGCAATTTTTGGCCCGTATTATATAATTATAATTAAAAGTTTTGTGCTTTGAAAAAAATTTAACTTTTTTAAAATTGAATTTTTTCAGAAACTTTAATATAAACAAATTCCACAAGTCGGCATTTAAAAAGTTTTTTTTAGCCATTTAAACTGATTCTTATGTTTTTTGGCGGGTTAAAGCCGAATATGAGCTCAGTTTGCCCCTATCATGTTTATCAGATAATAATACATTTGTGTTTTCGCTGTCCAATTCTCTTTTAGTTGCCTGTCAGGGTTACCGTCTGGTTCAATTAAAATGAATTATATCTTGTTGGAAAGGCTATACGTTAAAAACTTGATAATTTTAAAGGATAAATGCCTAAGTTATAGTGGATCAAAACTAAGATTTTATAAAAATGTTAACGTGTTTTACCCGTTAGTAGTGGTTTTTGGGAGTTCTGTATCACTTTTTCCATACAAATTTTGGAGCATGCCTAGATGGGAGTATGTATACATTTCTAATAAGAAGTGGTATAAATGTCTTGTAATTGGCCCCCTACAAAATAAATTGGATCCCTATAAAATGTGATTCATGATGTGGATTTGAGTAAGTAATTATAATTGTATAAGAAAAATAGTTTTTATTTATCCGTCCGTTCTTCTGGATGGTTGTTTTAAAAATAAAATAATTTGTGTTTGCATCGTTAAAATTTTTTTTTTGTATGTAACAAACGAGAATAAGTTTAAACCATTTTCCATTCCTGGGATGAAACTTTTTTTTTGTAATATTAAAGCTTTTTAATTTTCAAATGTGGGATGATGATTTTATCGTGTTGTGGTTTGCGGTTTCCCTGCAAATAATATTAGACTACCTGACTCATTTTGATCAAATGGACTACTCCTTGGACTGGTTCCAATGTAATGCAAGCATGGACCATGTCGTTGTTGAAAAGTGTTTGTAGTGAGACGACATGGCTTCGTTTGTTAACGACATGTTTTCGTTTTTAAACGTCTTCAAAACTAATCCTCTTGAGTAAACCATGGAATAGTTTTTAGACTACTTCTTTGTAATCCTGCTGGGCTATATGGTCCTGTCCTAGGACATTGTAATGTTAAATAGACCATGTCTTTTACATATGTTGGGGTTACTTTTGGACTAGTCCTAGTGCCTTGTGGGGACTTTGAACTAGTGCAGGGTTGCAATTTGCTAGTACCTCAACTTTTATTGTCTGTGTGTGCGTGTGTAAATGTGACTGTCGTGGCTAAGGTGCGGGGTTAGGGTTGCCAGATACCAAGACCCAAAAAAAACTGGACAATCCAGGCCATTCCAGGCCGTCTGGCAACCCTTTGCGGGGTCTTTGTAAGATGTTCGTAAATAATAGGGTGTGTGTAGATACAACCATGTTGGATGGTATATACGTGACAAAGTTTAATTTCATAAAGCTTTTTTTTTATAACAGTCCTCATCCAAAAATGTTTGTAAAAACTAAGAAACCGCTGCCTCAGCCTCGAATATATGAAATAAAGTAATGCAAGAATTTAAGCTTAAGAAAATAAATCAACAACATCTTTTATTTTTCGAATTTATTCTATGAGTTACATTTCAGTTATGTATTTTATAAAGCTTTTTTGTAATAGTTCTATGCCTTAAATTTTTAGGAATGACTTTTATACACTACCAGACTATTATATTGTATTTTCTTGTTACATTTTACCTTAGCTATCCTTTGGATAGCAATGAAGTATATTGTATGTACAGAAAAATTTATAATTATTAGACACCAGCAGAATGTAATGCATTTTCTGGCCCGCTACGGCCTTCGTCAGCATTCTTACATTCTGCTGGTGTCTAATAATTGTAAATTTTTCTGTACATACAATATACTTCATTGCTATCCAAAGGATAGCTAAGGTAAAATGTAACAAGAAAATAAAATATAATAGTCTGGTAGTGTATAAAAGTCATTCCTAAAAATTTAAGGAATAGAAAGAACTATTACAAAAAAGCTTTATAAAATACATAACTGAAATGTAACTCATAGAATAAATTCGAAAAATAAAAAATGTTGAATATAATATAAAGTAACTTACGAAAGGAGATAATTCACAGTTTCTATTTGTTGAAAATAAATAAATAAATATTTTATAAAATCTGCTAATTGTTCCTTTTCATAAGTGTCTTTTTTGGAAAAAACTATGAAATATGAGTCATGCATGTGCGGATGCTTAGAATTCTTGGAAAAACAAAGAAACCGCTGATGCAGCGGTTTTCGAATTTATGAAATACAAATATGAAACTTACCTCTTTCTTATTACTCCCCTTATCAACAATTTTTGATATAAATACGACTACTAATGGGACACAGAATCATTCTTGTTCTGATAGTTAAATCAGTGTGTTCTATACTAAAAAAGTAAAATGGTTGGCGGTTTTATTTGTGAATTTTGCGGAAAAGTATTCAGTATGAATAAAAATTTAAGAAGACATGTTCGATTACATCATGATGGACCATCATCATCGTTTAAATGTCAAACATGTAATTTACATTTTTCGGATCGTATGTAATGCCACCGACACTCACACTCTAATACAAAAGATGACGGTAATGATGATGAAACTAATATTTACTGGAAAGATTGTGAAAAATTTATAAAAAAACAAATTGGCATTACCATTTAAAGTCAAATGCACATAAACTTAACTGTGCTGAGAAACCAGATAATGATAGTGATGTTAAATGTATAAAATCATCATTTAATAATAGAATTGTCACATATAAACACATATAAACAATAATAAAAATAATTTAATTCCTGAAAACTTTTTAACGGAAATCATAGAGAAATTAATTAAATTATGTTAATTTGTGCTGATAAAGGAAAATGAAGATTCTTGTATGGTTGATACAAAATCCCATCAGACTAAAATTGGCATTCTTAGTATATATTCAACAAGAGATGATATTCTTAATATTTACAACGAGCAATGTAATGTTATAATTAAAAAGGTGAGCGAATTTCAGGAGCGTGATAGTGGTTGGGCATTAATTGAAATAACACGTTTAGAGATGAACATAAATTAATATACATAAGTATATCGAAGGATCACTATACCTTCCTTTATCACCATCAATAATGAGGAAAAAGCATGTATTAATGTTGAGAATCGCGATGAATACTGCTTCAAGTGGGCAATCATATCAGTACTATACCCAGTTGATCTAAATAGCAACAGATGTTCATCATATAAAGTTAACAACATTGAAGAGGACGTGATTGTGCTTGATAATGGAATCGAGTTAAATTCCAACAATTTAAATTTCTTTCTAGCAGTCTTCAAAATAAGAGATTTTGAGCTAATGAATCCTGAAATTAGTGTAAATGTGTTTGGATTAGAAAGTGATGTTGTAGTGGAGCCATATTACTTCACCAAAGAAGAAAAGTCCAAACACATCAACTTATTACTGCTAGAGGATGGTGAAAAATTCCATTATGTATGGATCAAAAATATTTTAAGGTATGTTAATAATATTTATATACTATTTATATATGTTAAAGATTATATTAATCAAAACATTTTCTTTTTTTCATTTAATTACAGATTGAGAAGTCAGTTATCAAAACATCATGGTCAAACATATATCTGCAATATGTGTCTAATATATTTTCAAGCTAAGACGTCGTTAATTAATCATAAAGAGGAATGTAATAAGTTAGGAATGTAATAAGTTAGTAACCAAAATGCCTAGTATAGATAAAAGTAAGCTTAGTTTCCTGGAAACAGTTAACATTCGAAATTCTACGAATAATATAACTCAGATTTTGATATTTTTAAAATTTACAATGGAATTGATGCGCCACAGCATTTTTTTAAATGTTAAGTTGTCGACATTTTAGCTATTTACACTAGTCAGTTTTTAAGATGTGGATTAAGTTTAAACTTAGTTTAACGTAGTCTGAAACTCGGATTTTCCGGCGAAATATGATTGTTTTGTTATTATATCATTAAAGGCTAACATTTTAAGCAAAACTTAGCTGTTCCGTCAAAATTTTGTATACAAACTTGGTAATGGCAGCACAAATCAGTTTTCAGATTAACTTAACCTAGTTTAACTGAGATCTCAAAAACCCAGCCTAATAAGTGTTATTAAACCAATGATTTCCCTAACACCTCTTCAACAGATACAACATTATGAAAGCAAGACTTGTCATATTTGTACCAAATCTTTATCTAATGAAGATAAAGTAGCTGACCATTGTCATCTAACTGGTCAATATAGGGGTGCTGCTCATATATATAATTTCATAATCTTTCGGCAAATGATTGCCATCTGTTTGTAAGGGAGCTTTCAACAATTAAAGGCGATATAAATAGTATACCTTTAAATAAGGAGCTTTATGTGTCTATATCAAAAAGAACTTCTGTAAATGAAAAACAAACAATTGAGTTACGTTTTCTAGATTCATTTAGAATTATGCCATCGAGTATAGCAAAATTAGCAAGTTATTTGTCCGACAGTGATTTAACGGTAGTAAAATCAAGCTATCCAAATGATGAAGAATTTAACTTGATGAAACGTAAAGGTGTCTTTCCGTATGACTATTTAGATTCAATGAATCGTCTTGAAGAAATTCAATTACCACCTCGTTCAGTATTTTTCAATAATTTAAATAATGAGTTGTGTAGTGTAGAGGATTATGAACATGCTCAAAAAGTATGGAACACATTCAAATGTACAACAGTAAAAGGTTATTTACTTTTATATTTAAAAGTAGATATTCTTTTACTTTGTGATATATTTGAAAATTTCCGTAAAGTTTGTGCAAGCATTTATAATTTAGATCCATGTCAATATTATACTACCCCAGGTTTATCCTGGGATGCAATGTTGAAAGCAACTGAAATAGAATTGGAGTTGTTTACTGATATTAATATATATAATTGTATTGTTCAATGGCCTAATCGACATTCAATTGCTAATAATAAATATTTTAGTGATAACGATTCTATCAAAGAATCAAACTACTTAATATTTAAAAATAAAAATATAAAAAAATATATAAAAATTTTAAATGGGTTGAAAATTATGAAAATTTCAACGTTAAAAATATAGCATAAGATTCTCCATTAGGATATATATTAGAAGTAGTTCTAGAATATCCATCTACATTACATGACTATCATAATGATTTACCATTTTGTGCTGAGAATAAAAAAATTGAGACCATGAAACAAAAGCAACTAATAACCGATTTAGTAAAACTAATTACATAATGCAATATCGAACTATTCAACAATGTATTCAAAATGGTTTAGTTTTAAAGAAACTACATAGAATTCTTCAATTTGACCAATCAAATTGGTAACAAAAATATATTGATTAAAATAACCATCACAGAGCACTAGCAAAAAATAGTTTGCCAATGGGAGAATAGAGGTAAACGTTTAGGAGCCCGAGCTATTATAGCTAAACCAAATTTCCATAGTTCACTTCAAATTCATGAAAATATGCATGCTATCCAAATGAATAGAATTAAAACTGAATACAACAAACCTATTTATATTGGATTTCCAGTCTTAGAAATATCCAAATGGAAAATGTATAGTTTTCATTGTGATAACATAAATCCTAAATATCGTGAAAACATTAAACTCAATTATATGGATACTGATTCCTTTATTAACGACATCAAAACAGATGATAAGAAAAATTGTAAAAAAAAATTATGAAAAAAGAAAACGTTAAAATGTTGTTTTTATTTCAAACCATATTTATTAAATAAAAATTTTAAACAAGAAAAACCACAACTACCTCTAATTTTACCCCCAAAAATGTCTTGTTGTTCATACAAATGAATATGCATCTTTACATTATCATCGTCGTAATATTTGCGAAAGTAAAAGGAAGAATATCCTTATTTTTTATCATGTTTTTCACTTTTTCACATAACATTATTTTTAATATTAACAAAAAATATGTTAACTTCAAAAAACAAACAAAACAAAAAAAAACAGAAAAATGGGATTATATTATGAAATGTGGTAGCTCACATTTTTATAATTCCAATAAACGTCAGAACGTTAATATGGCGACAAAAAGAGAGAGTGGAACTACCTACTGTATTTGTGTTATGTACATATGTATGTTTGTACAAATTAAAAAGATTTTTGAAAGTGAAAGTCGTTCCTAATGTGAGTATTATTCGTATGAGTAATCAAAAATATTTTGCTCTTACGCCATGTTGTTCTCTTAAAATATTTTGTTTGCACATTTTAACAGTTATGCTTTAAACACATTCGAGACAGCAGGCTACCGACTTCAATAAGTCAAAAATAGAAAGCATGTGTGTTTATGCAAATGATTATTTTGACGACGACACGACTACATGGCTGCAGGTTGTTGTCTGTGCTTATTTTGTCGTTGTAGTCAGATTAAACTAATTTCTATTTTTGTCCACTACAAAACAGAAAAAGTGATGCTAATATAAAAAAATATTTTAAGAATAAGTGCTTAAAATTTTTTTTGTTTAACAGAAAAGAATCGGCTTGAAATAAGAATATTAACTCGGCTTAACACCAAATTGATATTTAAATACTTTTTTAGTATCCTTGAAAGAAGTTCTATAGGAAGATATTTTTCGCTCCAACGCTATTAGTTTAGGAGTTATAGGTCTTAACTTTATCCATATCTCTTTAGTTATAAAATGAATCTATAAAATATGAGAATCTTTAGAAAATGCTTCAAAGTGTGTTTGACATGATATTTGAAACATACCGATTAACCAATTAAGAGGTAATTTCTTATATTCATACTCCGGCCTTATCTTTTAATTATGTCGATATACCAATAATTATTAAAGCCTTAGATATTTGTTTAATAAAGTTTTTCTGTATAGCGGTTTTTCGGCGTTGCGGAATACTTATTAATTATGTACATATTACAATAATTAAATATGAAACATGTACATAAATTATTACTAGATGTATATTTTTTTTCTCAAACTTTTAAATAAATTGAGTAATTTTTCAAAATATAATTTTTTAAAGCTTAATAAATTTATTTTCTTGCCATTTATAAGAAAACTGTTACTTTTTGGTTCAATATTTTCAATTAAATTTGTCATCTTTATTGTAAAAACCATTTTTATTATTATTTAATGTTTTCTTATTAAACTTTTGAAATTTTAAATATTTAAACTTTGCAAAGCTGTTGTGCAAAGTATCAGCAACACAACTGCAACTGGTAATCACGCATCAGCAACAGCATTTTGCATCACTGCAGCAGTGATACATAGTTTTTATGCATTTGCGTACGCACCCAAAGTGTTCTGAAACTTTTACGAACTATACCACGTGTGTTGAAAGAACAAATTTTCTTATTATAAAAGCATTTTATATGTATTTTTTGTTTAATCTGCCATTAAAATTATATTGTTTATTAGTTACAAGAACAACAAAATTAAAATATTTTATATATATTTTATTTATTTATTTTTTGGCCAAGGTTTTTTTAATTCTTTTTTTTTAATAAATTCATTTGTTGATAATCTTAAATTAAGTTTGTATAAGAGTTTGCAATATGCATGTTTTCCATTTTATAGAAGTAAAAAAAAAAAAAAATAGTAGCACCACTGAAATATAAAGACAAAGTAAACAAAAACAGCTGTTTGTATTTTTTCAATTGTAGCTGCCGTCTTCAACATAATTCAGTAGCTGACTACACGACCAAAATTTCAGCCAGCAGCATTTGTAGTATGGTGTTCGTGTAGCCTGCTGTCTCGAATGTGTTTAATACATTACAATTTAAAATTCACTCACTGGGCCACAAGAAATACTAATGTGGTGGTATACTTTTTGATGCTTGTAAACTTTTGTGGTATAATTTAAAAAATTCTTTCTAAGTAATGTTACCAATTTGGTATAAATTAGGCATTTTTCGCGATTATCTGATTAAAAAACTTTAATATTGTTTTACTTTTTAAAATTTACATTTTCGTTGTTTCCGATTAGATTTGAAAATAATTTTTAAACCTATAATACCAACCTTTTTATTGAGGATTTAAACGGACAATAGGAAATAAAATTTTTTCATTGTTATTGATATTTAAAATTTTTTGAATATTTTATGCCACTTTGATAAGGTTCTTAAATATTTAATAAATTTTTTCAAGACACATTTTTTGAAAATTAAAACTTTTCTATTCAAATATTTTCAATCTAGAACAAGTATTTGTTCGTACACTAGATTTTTTTTCGCTTAAAAACTATTTTTAAGCGATTCAATATTTTTTAAAAATTTGGTTTTGCGAACGTAATTTTTTCTCTAGAAAATTATTTTCCAATTTTACCCGATTTGTTACCCATGGGCAATCCTTGAGCCGCCAGACCAAAGTTATGTTGGGGGGCTAAGATTTTTATTAAAGGTTTTTGCACCGAATATCATAATAAGCTTGGACCCAACTTATTTTAAATACCAACAGTATTAAATGGTTTTTTATTTCAAAGACTTAATACTGCAAAGAAGCTTATGAGTTGCCCATTAGACACCACATTAAATTCTCACTATCTTTAATAGCCCTGAGTTGCGAATTGTTTTTTGCGCACACGGTTTTCATTGGCAGCCAGTCAGCGGGACGGACGGACGAATATCATTAGATCGATTTTAAAGGTGTCACACACCTCACTACAGACGCTTAATACCCTTTTCAGTATTGTGGTTTGGGTATCAATAAATAATTTACCTCCAATGGAATTACCCGCTAACAAATCATAGTTACTTTCGAAGTCAACTTAGTATTTTTTAGTTGCAATGTAAAAATTTTACAATCTTAAGAATAGATTTTTATTGTAGTTAAAGTATGTGTATGGTAAGCATCTTGTTAGTTTAGCATATTATTTAAATATACTGTGAGCGTCAAAATAAAGTGTACAGCTTGTTTTCCAATGTAAGAAGTGTTGTAAGTTGTAAAAAAAGTATAATTTCTACTTTGTCAAATTTGATCAGACTTCAAGCTTGCTGCCATCTGTGAAAAATACGTTGCTCCAAAAATTGACGAAAGCAAGTTGGACAAAAAAAAAACGTGATAAAAGGTACAAATAAGAAATTCAACGGAAAAATACAGTATCTATAGTGAAGCGTGATAGTGTTGGCTTTTGTAATACGTCCTTAAACAGATGTATCAGCCCAATAGTCGCTCAATATCAATCACCTAAACATTTGGGAACATTTGGACAGACAAATTAAAAAAAAAACATAAGCAGCAAGCACTCTCTGAAGAAAATTCTGCAGGAAGAGTAGCCAAAATTGTCTACTGCGCTAACTTTAAAATAGGTGCAATCGATGCCATAGAAACTAGAATCCGTCCTATAAGCAAAAAGAAATCAAACAAAGTATTTATTAGCCACTTCACTTTTCTTAGTATTTTAAAACTGTACACTTTTTTTGACGCTTTAAAAATGGAGTAAATTGTTTTTTTATTGTACTGGTTTTGTTGTTTTTGAAGTATTTCAAATTTTTAATTTTAATTTGAAATAACATTGTCCAAAGTTTTGTAAATGATAAATAAATTCTAAAAATTTGAATTCTTTTTTACTAAAATAACACTTTTTATATTGGAAAACCAGTTTTACACTTTATTTTGACGCTGACTGTACATACAAAATTACTTATTTTTACTTAAATAATTCATGGGATTACTTTAGCTACCACGTACTTATAGAAATTTTTTTAATACATATGCTTCCTCATATGCAAACATATACTAATGTATAAGTTAATATGTTGTTATATGCACATTTATGTTATTAAATACGCACATGGTACATAATTTGTTGTGAGCATATGCATTTTAGTGCACCTTCCTGCAAAATGTTTTTACTTATAACCTTAAGTTTTCTTTTGTTATCCAAATAGGGACATTATTCTGTTAATAGAGTTTTTGAATTGCAAACATTTTTATACCCAGACCACAATAGTGTAGAGGGTATTATGCATTTGTGCTGATGTGTGTAACACCTTAAAATCACTTTCTGAGTTGATCTAACGATGTCCGTCCGGCTGGCTGGCAGGCTGGCTGTCCATGTAACCTTGCTCGCAATTTTGGAGATAATTTAATAAAATTTGGCACATAGGTTCTTATTGGCACAAGGACCAATTGGAAATGGGCACAATCGTACGACCACGAGGGGGCAATTTCTGCCTCTTAGAAACTATCAAACCGATTTTAATGAAATTTAAAACATAGATAGATCCATATTTGCACGGACACATAAGCTATGCATTTTTAAGAAAATAGGACCACTAGGGGGGGATGGGGGACAATATTTGCCTCTCAGAAACTATCAAACCGATTTTAATGAAACTTAAAACATAGATAGATCCCTATTCATAAAGCCATACACTATCGAAAATTTGTTTTAAAATACTGTGGTGTAGGGTATCATATGGTCGAGCTTGACCGAATATACTTTCTTACTTATTACTTTCTTACTTATTGGGAAATTAAATTTTTTATGAATAATAAAATTAATTAGTTGATTTTACAGGAAACAAGTAGCAAGACAGGTGCCACGCCTACTTCTCCATTTAAACCCAGTTTGACAGACAAATAAAGTTATTAATATCCTAGCTATTCGTACAAAGTTTGAACTTCTTGACCGTTATCGTACTCCAGATATACATAAAATTCTATATTGTCTTTCTATGAGAAGTGTTACCTCTACTTCTCAGACCCATTCCACTTTTTGACAGATGTTTTGTTTTGATAACCTAATTATTTGTTTAAAATTTGAAAACTTTGACTGTCGCCGTTTCCTTGGTATAAGGTTATTTATATTTTTGGCATGCCCACTTTTTGGCTGGTGTTGTATATTGATGCCCAAGTTATTCGATTCAAATTTGAAAACTTTTACTGTAGCCTTTCTTCTGATTGTTTGGATGTGCGACGCCCACCGGTACACTTTTCCAAATTTTTCTTTCCCCAAAAACCATCCCCGGAATATTTCAAACAATAAACAGAAAAAAAATTACCGAAATCAATCCGTCCGTTATCCGGTGATGCAACTCACAACATTTAATATTATATTTTTAGACAAGATAATTAAAAAGTGCAAAAAGGCAAATTTTATAACATTTTTCAATAAAATGAAACTATTGAAGTTTATTTTGTAAATTTAAATTTATAAGATTTTGGATTCTTATCAGAGTAATGTTCGTGGGAATACAACATTTTTAATTTACAAGGTTTTGTTTGTCGTGCTTAATTTCCAATTTGTATTCTTGATAAAAACACTGAAGTTTATTGTTGAAGGGAAAAAAACTTTTGTTTTTAAATCGTCTCGTGTTTATGAGTGTGATTTTCCTTATATCACCTCAGGTGACTGTTTAGTTTTCCTCTTACTTCAGTCAAGGTGTCTTGTGTCCTTAACCCTTAAGTAAACACCAAAATGATTTTACGCAAACGAACCCCTGGGCCTGGCTGGGACTACTTTTATATGTTTTTTCGAATGGTGCCAGAGTAAAAAATGTAGTTGATATATTTTTTTGGAGTATTTGCAATATTATCACTGCTGCATTGATTTAAACATCAGTAATTGCTAAGTTTAATTTTTAATAACAGATTAGTTGATAATTGTATGTGGTTTCGAGAGCTTATAAAATAAAGTGAAAACGTTTTCTGTAATATTTATTGGTTTTATTTTTACAATAGAGATATATATTTTTTAAATTTAAAATGTTCCGCTGATTAAGCCTTCCGTTTAGAAAAATATGTATGCAAATTAAAATGTATTCATTAAATGTGGAACTTAAAATGTATTGTAAATTGTGTTAGTGTTTTAAATGTGACTTTCACCAGCTGTCGCTGCTATTTTTGTGTTTTTATGAACTTTAACAAGTGCATTGTTAAATGTTTAAGAAATTAGCTGCCTATTTTTGCCTAAACACTGTCTACCGTATCTTTAGGCTGCAATGTCTATCACTAAAAGGGATTTGTTCAATGTTTGGTACTCTGAAAAAGTCCAGAAGAAAAACCAATAACGCTGTCATACATTACATTTTCATGAAAAGTGGTATAGAAAATGATGAAGATGATGATTATAAGCATGAAGTAAAGCAATCAGCTCAAAATTTTCTTAGCAAAATATCGAAGAAGTGAATGCATGCACACAGAACAAAGAATGTTTTCGAGTCAATCTTAAAATATTGGTTGGATGATAAAAGATTCTTTCCCAGTAAAGCCTCGTCAATTTTTTTGGAAGAAGACTTGGAGGAAGGACCATCAAGACCCGGACGACCGTTTTTGGAATATTTAAAACGTTTTAAACATAAAGTAGTATCAGTGATTACACAGCGGAACAAAATTGAAATTTTTTTGTGTTGATAAAGAATTGAATTGAATATGTGGGACGCTGAATTTTTATTTTTTATGAATTTTTAAAAAACAAAAATTTTTTTTTTTTAAATTAAATTTTTTTTTAACTTCAACAATAATTCTGAAACTACTGGTTAAATTTAAAACCAATGTTTAAAAGTCGAGCTGATAGAAAAACTTGTTCCCTTGTACTATGAAATGATTTTGTAGGTTTTATGTCAGTTAATTTTATATGGAAAGCGCCACACCAACGCAATCGAATCCATCAATTTTTGGCGTAAGATCGTGCCATACCAAAGAATTTGTTCGTACAAATTTGTATCCTTATCATTGGGATCACTGTGTAGCAGGAACATTTTGTTGGGAAATAAAATAATTCTTCGAAAAAACAGTAAAAAAGAATTCTTATGTATTGCGTATGCTTTTTGAAACGTTTCATTTTGATTTATTTACTGCAGTACATATATAATATGTCAGGGCCTGGCCAGGCCCTGGTGGATACAATATGCACACAATTTTTATTTGGCCAATTGCCCACGCCAACGGTGTTTAAATTTACACTTTTTTCTCATTTTCTTGTAAAAAACACTTTGATTGAGGAAAACATAAAGTTTCGTACTAATATATTTAATAATTATATTTAAAAAAAAAATGGAAAAAAGTCAAAAACCCCTGGCCAGGACCTGTTGTTCGCTTAAGGGTTAAATTAATATTTTTTGCCCATTTATTAATTATTTCAAGTGCTGACTTCCAAAGATGTTTTAAGAAAATAACTTGACATCACGCTTAAGTTGGAGAATGAAATGGTATTAAAAAAGCAGCCTTTTTATTTGAAAATTTAGTGTTCATGAAAGGAAATACTAGTTTTAAGCTTTATTTGTAATTAAAAATAAGGAATAAATCAATTGTATTTTTGAAGTGAATCAATAAAGTTATATTTTTTTGACAAATTGATTTTAATATAATTTAACTTAGATAATTATTAATATTGATGAATTATATGTAGGTAATGGTTTTAAATAACAATTGGGTAATTCCATGTCAAAACGACCAAGAGTGGGACACGACCCTTTCCGATTTTAATAAAATTTGGTGAGCAGGTTCCTTTTATCTTATAAGGAACATATATGAACCGGAATATTCGTTCATATTCAAAATGTCATAATATCGCCGAATTAGCCGAATGTTCAATTTCTCGAAACCTACTTTACATACGAAGATGATTATTATGTAATTTTAAAGAGAATACTTGGGGCTACAAGCAATATATTGAAAAAATTCCACAATAAAAAATAAACATTTGACCCATCTAGGAGCATCCTACGCGCTGCAGGGGCCAAATTAAAGAATTTTATTAAACCGCCATATTTGTATGGTACAGCGCGTAGGATGCTCCTAGATGGGTCAAATGTATGACCAACCCCACTTTATTATTTATTGCGGAAGTTCTCTCCTTATAAGGACCCAATATATATATATATACATATATACTTTATAGGGTCTAAGATCAATATTGTAGAAATTACAAACGGAATGACAAACTTATATATATCCTTTTCAATCTGTGGTGAATGGTATAAAAAAACGGAAGATTCGATCATTGAATTACATCTATAACTTGCAACAATGAAATGCTATATGCTGTATATTTTACTCAAACAAAAATCAAAAAAGGAAAAACCTTTTTACAAAAGTTTCGCAAAGATTGGGGAAGCACCAAAAGTAAAAAAGAATGGATTAAAGAAACAGTTGACTTAGAAAAAACCCTTTTGCATTAACTGCAAATGCGATATTATCTTAAATTAGTGGCCTGAAGCAAAACACAGAAATAAGAAAGCACAAAAGTGTTACGGGCATAACTTAAAACAGTCCTATCCCTTTCTAAAGAATTTGTTACAATGTTCAGCAGAGGCGACATTAAGTTAATGTGCTGTGCATAGTTCGATTGCACCTTTCAAGTATCGAGTATCTAACCTTTATTAAAGGCAATTAGACAGCTCGTCATTAAACCTGAAGTACAATATACAGCATAGTATAAAAAATTTATTGGCCCTTACATTAATAAAGATCTTTGTATATTTTTAATATACGTTTTTTTAGCATTTTTTTTTAACGAAATCAAGCATTTTTTTCCTCAATACGTTGTGGCAACACTGATTATAACAAATAATTTATTTTTTTTTCGCTACAAATATCCATTATAAATAAGTAAAAAAGTAAAGTCGGTTACTATTTGGGGCCCACGGGCAATAATTTATCCGGCAAAAGCAAGCAAATGTATATGGTCATTGACCATAGGTACCATATAAACCCCATTCTAAAATCACTTTAAGGCAAAAAATGTTCGTATAGCTGAAGATACCTAAATAATATTCGGCATAGTAAACTTATAAATAACATAATAACATAATTTGTTTTGCCCATGGTCCCTAAATAGGTACCAACTATACATTCTTACTTATGTGTAACCAAAAAAAATTAATTATTTGTTATAATAGTCATTTGTAGACAAACAACAACAACAAAAATACAACAACCAAAAATAAAATATATGTAACGATAATGATTAAAAATAACCAAATGCAATAAAAAGGAATTTTCTCGCAACCTTTAACAAAAAAGTAATAACTATTATTTTTGGTCCCTGCATTTAATTCGTGCATTAAATGTATCTTGTATTTTAAATACACGACTTAAATATTTTTCGTATTTCAAATGCATCGTAGCATGTAATTTGCCGACCCCTGACTCCTATTACGGAGTATACATATTACAGCCTTAACACAGCCGAATACTGCATTTTAGATTGTTACATTTTTTAAATTTAACCTTTAACCTTTTTTAAGTAAAAACTAATTACTTTTTAACAAATATTTACAAAAAGTAACCTCAAGTGTTTTTATAAAATCAGCGCAACACTTAAGAAACAAATCAACTATTGCAATTGGGATTTTTTTCTCCGCATTTCGTTTTAGAAACTTCTCTATATTGAAAATTTTAAATTCAAAAACAAAATATGCTACGAAACTATAAAGCTAACGAGTTCATTTGTTTTTTCTTTAGGCTTCAATTTTGTTTCGTTGATTTTCGTTTGCATTGTAGAAAAATAAGATTTCAATCAAATTGTTAATGTTGGAAAAAAAAACTATACAGACATGTGTATATGGAAACAGTTCTAACTAAACTGGGTTATAAAGTTTAGTTGAGCTCTCTTAAAAAAAAGAGAAAAAATGTTCGAGAATGAATAAACGAAAAATAACAAAAAGTAACAAAAAAAATCATGTATTTCATTTTCACAGATGAATAACCGGCATACATGGTAAAGTTTGGATATTTGTTGTGCTATTAACTGGTTCTAATATGAATGTATGTGAATATGTCGGTGCATGTTGGATGGATTCAAGTGGCTGTTAAAAACTTTTTTTGTAGATAAACAAATAAAAATATCGAGTTCGCATTTTGTTTTTTTTTATGAAGTTTGAGACAATTTGAATGCAAACTATTGCAATGAAAGAATTTGAAAATAATTTAATAAAATGTTCGGAGCTTAAGCAACTTGGAGGTAAATCTACATATTTTTTATTCAGAAAGCAAAGGCGGTTGGAGTCGGAGTTGGAACAATTTTTTGACGACCCGGATATGAGTGTGAATTTTTAAAATATTGTGTATATTTTGAATAAAGGTAGCTTTTAAACAAGAAATCGATAAAAGTTTTCTGATATTTTAAATTTGCGCAGAAAAACTACTTAATTTGATTGATCGCTAAAATTAAATTTTTTTTAAATATAATATATAATATATATATAATATCTGCTAAATATAAGGATTTGAAAACGCTTTGCGATAGAAAAACTATACCCGTAAAATTCCAACACGAGTATTTAAATTTAAAATGGGATGGATCTGTTAAAGATTTGCTACCTGAAACCGACCAGGAAGATAGTATTTAGCGTTCTTTATACATTTTTATCTATCGTAATTCAAGTTTTCAAGATTTTAATAGTTATGAATAACATTACTTTGTTAATACAAAACTTTAAATATATGTTTTATCCAATATACTATGAAATGTATACATTTATTTTTTTTTAAATGAAATTTAATTTAATTTTAAGGAGTAAGTAAAAAAATTAAATAAAAAAAAAAACGGGAAGTCACTTCCTTAAAATAAATTTTTGTGTAACCCACACACTTTTTTAATAATAGGTTGCCAGAAGGAATGCAAAAAAAATGTATCCCACAAAAACAACCGTTATGATGCAAATATCCATTTAAAATTATTAAAATTAAATGTATTACACAAAACAATATTTACATTATAAATTTTAAAATAATGGCTTTATTCAAACTGATTTTATTTAAAAAAACCTTCCCCTGTAAAATTTCGAGTTTGTGGGATACATTTTTTCGGCGGTTATGGCTCGATATGGAAGTAGAGTATCATAGTATTTCTGTGACCTTATCCACTTTTTGCGATAATAATTAAGATAACACCAAAAATAGAAAGTGTGTTTCATTTACTATCACTCTGTCAGATCGAAATATTTATATAGTTTCTCATTTTTAAGTTATTTGAAAAACAAAAATCAGAAAAATTGCAATTTTTATGTAAAAAGTAGGCAACTTCATGGTTTTTTTTTTTAAAGCAGAAAAATTAGAAGTTTAAGACGACGTTGTTTTGAAAACTAATGGTGTTTTCTTTTCTACAAAAAAATGTGACATTTTATTTTAAAAAATGCAATTTGGTGTCTGTTTCTTAAAAATTTTGCTCCCGAAAAGGGTGGCTTGTTTTATTCTAAAAAACTCATCCTTTTCGGAAGCAAAATTTTTAAGAAACAGACAACAAATTGCATTTTTTAAAATAAAATGTCACATTTTTTTGTAGAAAAGAAAACACCATAAGAAAGAAAGAGCGAAATAAACCAATTTGAGTCACAAGCTCTTTAGGTCAAAATTTTAAGCTTAAAAATTGCAACTCCCGAGAATATAAATATATAATTAAGTAAATTAAATTCAAATGATGCAAATAAAGAATGCATATGTTATATAATATTATATAATACATTAATTCTTTCATTCATTCATCTTATATCTTTTCCAAAGTTCTTGATTCATAGAATACGACTGCCAAACTCCCAAAACTTTCCAAGTAATAGTTTTTAGGCTATAATTTTCAAAATTTTTAGAAACCTATACTCATATCCCGAAAACTAAGCAGGGTATAAAAACAAACTAATTTTTTTGGATCAAAATTTAAGCGAGCCTTTAATCAACCCTCTAAATTATTGTGGGTCAATTTGTGATCTGTTTTTTTCTTAAATTTTTTAAACCACAAAGTCAATAGCTGTTTTTCAGGTTTAAACTATGTTAACGTTTATCCACATCCCAAAAACTGACCTGTAAATTTCATAAAATCAAGAAAATTAGTTTTAAGTTTTTGCATAAAGGGTTATCCTTTTAATAAAGTTTGCACATAAAAACAGACAAAAACTCGGCTTATTTATGATGTCTATAGGAATAAAAGAGAAACAAATTTTTTTTTTTTTGGAAAAACCGGGTAACTCCATTTTTTCGTAAAAAAAACGTGCTGAATCAAGTAGTTACTGTTTTCCGCAAATGATTAATAAAAAGTTGCCTTTATTCCGTTAAATATAAAAATAAATTGAAAAAAAATTTTTTTGGAAAAACCAGGGTAACTCAATTTTTCGAAAAAAAAACAAGGTGACTGACATTGATTTTCGGTTTTAATGTCCAACAATTAGTTCAATGGAACCAGAAATTATAAAGATTATTTAAAATCATGTTTTGCTTAATTCGCATTCATAATAACAAAAATTTATGTTAAATAATAAGTGAAATATGGGTAAATCCCAGAAACAATGGAATAATGGAATATAAGACTAGATGTATAATTTCATTTTTATATTAAACAATATGCATTTCAATGACCATTAATACAATAATTTCTACCAAATCCTACCCCACCCCTGCACAGTGGTTTCCCATGTATGGAAAAGTGGTCAAAAATCAATATCTCCAAAACTAAAAAAGCTAGGGTCTTCAAAATTTTTCATTATATTTCATGCCCAAAGAACTTAATGTTGGCAAATTTTTAAAAATAAATATTAACAACTGTAGCAATAGTAACCATTTGATCTTTTAAGGGTTAATTGGCTTATAGATCTGTTTTACAAATGTTTAAAATAAAGTATTTTAATATAAAAATTTGGTTGTTTTAAACAAGTTTTGTAAATGTTTATTTCATTTTAATTCATTCGAAATATACACTGAAAAAAACTAAATTAAAAAGTTAAACAAAGTTAAATAATGCAATAAATTATTAATCAATATAAGGTAATAAAGTAAAATAGTAGTAATATATATCAAATATTAAGCAAATTTAAAACTCCTTGACTTAAACTACTTCTTTTCTTTGTTGGTAAGTTTCGTGCTCCAGAAATAAATGGATCTTAACTTAAAAAGAGGCGATTTAAAAGATCTGTATTTGTAGCTTTGCGCTGTTTTATTTCCTTATTTTTCGATTCAGCTGCTTCCTCTGATAATTCAACTATTGACGCTAATGCATGCTTGATTACCTCAGCTCCATTGATAATAATTTTGTGTACCGATGGAGGGAGGTAGTACCAGGGATACTCCTTCACAAGTTTTCTTACTGTCTCTACAGCATATTCCTCAAACTTTTCGGCATTAATTTGAAATCCAGAATTTATAGCTTGGAGAATTGTGGCACATCTTTGCAAAATATCCTTATCGATTCCTGTTATTTTTGATGAAAGGTTTACATTTTGAAAAAATCTCCGCGCTGTGTTGCCATCTTTCGCAACCACCAGCTTTTGGCCTATCATTTTTCTCGAGGCATTTTTCAATGTCATTCATTTCTGTAGATAAGGCACCACATATCTAACATTTTGCAGAAGAAGTTTCCGTTAGAGCGTTACAAACTTTACCGTCAACCATGGTCAGTTTTATGTCATGCTTTATATGTAATTTTTGTTTTGTTTTATTTATTTCGGTGGGAGAAAGTGCAAAAATTTTCGATTTAAAATAACGTTCCTCATTTTGACACAGTTGCGAAGTTTCTTTTTTAAATTGAAACCTCAACGGCCTGCAATAAGGAGTGGATGACGATCGCGGGTTTTTCCAAATTATAGTTTTGTTTTCATTGACATGTTGAAGAGGAACATAGGATGTCACAAAGAGGGAATTGTCATCCATAAGCCTATTCGACTTCTGCTTAAATTGGCTATGACCAGAACTGCCATCCCCATTTTCGTATCAGTGTTTAGTGTTTTTCTCCTGGGCCTAATGCTTCATCAAGAACTTGATCTTGCAATTGCACAATTCGATTAACCGTATGATCAAGGAGAGCTTGTAGATCGACCTCTGCACTCGACTCTGTAACAGTAATGTTTTATGTGCTTGGATAACAAGTTTTCTTAGCTGCCAAGATACTTTTATAGCCTGGGAAAAAATTTTTAGATATTTTTTTATTCACAAAATCTTTTATAGTTAAGTACTGTCGCTTAGTAAGTCTTGTTTCAACGAAAAGAGCCAAAACCTCGTAATCCTCCACATTGTGTGTCGGGGGAAAGTAGCGATTTTGTAAAACTTCGGTTAAAGAATTATCAACTTGACTAATTTTAGACATTTTACGCCTTAGCAGGACGACCACGCTTTTGGCTAGGTGCAGGTTGTTCTTTTTCTAGCTGAATAGTTTCAAAACTTTCAAACCATTTTTTATGTTCCTTCAAAATAATTAATTTGCTTCGATGATTTTTCGCCCAAAGCTTACCAATCCGGTTACAAAGGCTTTTTAAAACTTTTGTTAAATTGCTAAGGTCGAATTTAGTTTTTTCTGCATTAAATTTTTCCTCCATAATTTGAAATATTTTGTTTGCTTTCGAATGATAACTACCAGCTGTAGAACTCCAAATATCAAGCACATACATTCTAGAAAATTGGCACTGACAGAATAAACCTTCTATTTCAATTTCCATGTTGATATTTTTGAAACTTTTATCACTATCGCGAAAACAATTAATTATAAGAATTAAAATTTGACCTTTGTTTTGACACTTTTCAAATGCAATGAGTAAGCTTCACTTAAACTGAAAGTCAAATACCTTAAAATTGCAATATAAAGTTTTTCTTAAAAAAAATGTTTCTCTCTATTCATAACTGCAATTGATATATAAAGTTTAAAATAACAACAATTAAAAAAAAATTAATTTCTCTTTACTCATATTCTTTAAAAAAAATAGTACAAAACAAAATGCGATTCACTATTTTTCGTCGGATGACTATGTAAATCACACCCATATGCGAAAATATGCAAAAACCCGCGGCCACAATATTTTTTAATTTAAAGAGGGATAAGAAGGCGTTGTGGGCAGATGAGGGCCATATCACTAAAAGTCTACGTGAATAACTTTTTGGATAAACTTAAGTTTTCTTTTATGACTATGCAACCACAATATATGCAATATAAACATACCTCCACTTTCAACGGACACAAACAATAAATCTCGCCAAAAAAACAACAAAATTTGTAAACTTTATAGAAGCTTTATACTTTAAACCAAAAAATGTTTATATATCAATAAAAAACGCGTGCGAATATAGCGTTCGTTAAGCAGGATTTGCCTATATGTTTAAACTTTAAGTGTGTTTCTTTCGTGTTTTGAAAAAATGGCGCTACCTAACCTTTTCATACGGCCACAGATTTGTAGACTAATTAAGGTTAAAATTCGTATAAGAATTCTTTGGGCCAAATATAATACAACTATATACATCGTTATAAGCAGGGAAACCATAAATATGCAATTGCATGTTTTTCCTTCTGCCACCTATTAAGGCAGAAGCAATATATTTATACGTTTAAGAGCTTTTTATGAATTTTGGCATCGATTTGTTAGTGCATATTTTTGCATATTTTACAATTTGCAGCATTTTTTGCATAACTTAGTTAAAAGAGCTTTTTGCAGCATTTTTTTAAGTGTTTAGCGCATATATTTTTCTTTTTGCGGCATATTTTAATACATGTTAATTATTTTGAAGCCCACCAAAGGATTTTGGCTTTTCTGTTTTAAATATCTATCTGTATACCCAACATATTGCTTTAATTTCGCCATCTATGTATATTTAATTTTTACTCGAAAATTGTAAAACAAAGGCAGGTTGTCATTAAAGATAAATGTTATTTTTAACTTTAGAATTTTATATAAATGTAAGCAAAAACCAATTATATATGTTTTTGGCGGTGTGTGTTCGACACATAAATATGGACCAATTCTTTAGTAAACTGATCGAACGAGATAAAATTAACATTTTACTGCGATTAATTTCTACGACTTTTAACAGGCATTATAAAGCGCCGAGGTATTCATAAACTGACACCGACTTTCGGCAGTTAAGCCAGATCCTGAAATCGTTAAGGTCTTCCAAAATCAGGGGCCAAATCATTCGATATCGAACAAAATAACAATAAAACTTAAATGGGAATTTCGATCAATATTGAAAGCCGTAATTTGGCCCCAGATTTTGTGCTGGGAACCATCCATGGGGATATCCTTGGGCATTTGTATGACAAGCATAAATAAAAAATTGCATTAACATTTAACTGTCGAAATATGTTGACAATAAAATGCTCAATAAATATAAGCCTAAAACATAACAGCAATGCACTTTAGGCGAGCCAAATCCGATAAAAGTATTTCGTAGGCGAAACATTTCGAAGCCAATGATCGCTTGTCTTTTCGAAACAATTAGACATAAGGCAAATGCGCCTTTAAAAAAAGTTTTTGTTTTTTATTTTTGAATTTTTTATAAATCTGAAAGATTGAAATTCTATAAAAAAGTTCTTTGAAAGAACTTTGATAAATATGATCGAAAATGTCAAATAGTTTACAAAAATTGTATGATTTGACATAAAACATGGTAAAATATATAGTGTAAATTGTTCCAGTTAAAGCTGATTTCATTTTTCACCATTTAATTATCCTTAGACTCTTTCCTGTTCCTAAAAAAAAAATGTTAAATCTGTCCAAATATTGATTCAACCCAATCAATTCTATAACAAATTAAACTCATTACAATTTGATACTTTTAAAGTGAGTATTTTCGTCTTCTCCCACTTTTTCCTTTGTAAATGTCAAAGAACTCTAAACGCAAACAGCGTTGGGAATATCAATTGAAAATTCAGTTGATTTTCCACAATCAAAGTAGAATTCCAAGTAATTGGCTTTTTCTATTATTTTTTCTTAATTTTTTTATATTTGTTTGCGTTTTTTCTCAAGTTTTGTATGAAAGAAATTAATCGTTGTTAAATTCAGAGCGAAATGACAAAGTGATTGGAAATGTAGAGTGTGCACTTTGTGTTGGGTGAGAACTCTATAAATAAATGCAGAACTATTAAATAACACATAATCGATTTAAAAAATGTTCCTTAGCATAATAATGGAGGTAAAAAGTTTAATTAAAAAAAACTTCATTATTACAATATTTCTTCAATTCTGCAACTAATTTCGCCGGTGGTCGAAATTCGACCATATTTATTTATGCAAATTTGAAGAAAACTTACATATACGTATTAATGAATTAACCCTGCTATTAGGTTTCGACCATTTTGGTAATTGTTTTTTTCCTTTTCGCTTTATCTTCGGAACGGTAAAATATGTGAACCTAAAACGTAAGCTAATGAGGTGTTTTTATATTTTATTACTTCTGCAAAATTTTTAATTATGAATGATCTAAGGGAAATTAGAAAAATGAAAAATTACAAATCTTAGGTAAAGGACCATTTTGGTCCGTTCTTGTTTATAGATATGAAAAAAAATCAAATTTTCTCAGTATATGATGAGCAAATTATCTTCCGTTGCAACTTCAATATAAATTTGTTGCTATATGAAAATAAAACATGCGGTAAACTCCTGCAAAAATTATTACAGAAATGTATGCACGCAAAGTAGAAGTTTCTAGATCTTTCATTTCTTGTCAAATTTTACCTTGCAATACTTGTTTTTATTCCCACCAATACCAGAGAAAAATAAAAAAAACGAACGCAATATATCATGGCGTCTGGAAACGGCAAATCGTGTTGGGCCCGATTGCGTGGATATGATATTTTCAGCTGAAGTTCTTTTCCCAGTGTGCAATGGAGACGAATTTTATAGCATTCCATTTTTTGCGACATTCAATTCTTCTACGTCACCGATAGCTGCATTTCTTCATTTTCTGAATAAGAAGCATGATTTTATATTCAATACCCTCGTCCACGCTCTTACAAGTTGAAATATCAGAGAAGCTTTTATTTGGAATGTAAACAATATCATTGCAGTTTAATCGTCGAATTTCCATTATTTCAGCAAAGAAATGAGTCAAACACTGAATATAAACTAAAGTAAGACCAGAAGTTATGTAAATTGACTTTACTTGTTTGCAGTCTATTAAAAAAAGTAACAAAAATGTTGGCACTTATTAAAAAAAACAATATGGACCAAAATGGTCCTATACCTAAGATTCGTAAGTTTTTCTTGAGCTAACAGCAGGGTTAACAAGATTCGAGCATTTGTTTTTTACCGTCTTAGTTGATCGATTTCTCAAGTCCGTGAATGTTAATTTAATTTTGAAAATTCAATAATAAAAAAATCAGAAAGTACCAATTAAAAAAAAATCACCAATAATTATCCCCTTATAGTTACTCAATCATTTTGGACTCTGATGTTGAATTGTATGTTTCGAAGCTCAGTATAAACAAATATTCAAAAAGTACCAGTTAAAGAACAAAAAAGTACCATAAAGATTCCTCTTACAGATTCTCATTTACTCAAGACCTTGCATTCCTAATTTTATGTTTCCAGGTCCAATACTAACGGAAATTTTTAAGGTACCAGCTGTTGAAGGAAATAGTACAAAAAAGCTCCCCTTTACTGGCCCTTATTCACTAAGGGCCGTCCAATGTTTAATTTTATGTTTCTTGGTTCAATATATAATAAATAATAAATAATAATAATAAAAATAAATAAATATATTGAAAACTCAAAAAGTACCAGTTAAAAAACAAAAAAGTACCAACATTTTTCAGTTCTCATTCGCTCAGAACCCTGCAACTATAATTTTACGTTTCTAATGGCGATTTCTTTTCTGAGAAAAATATGTTACAGTATATACATGTAGCACTTTCTAATGTTACCTATAATCACTCGAAATGTTACATGTTGTGCAACTTCAATTGAACAAAATTAGCTGCTTATATTAGCAACCATTGAAATTTTTTCATTAATGTGCATCATGAGCGATTTTAAAAGCTATTTGAGCGGTTTCTGCACGCCATTACGGTTTCGAAACAAATATTGACATCACTAATGGCTTAGAAAAATTAAAACGATTATAATATACATAGATGGGGGATTCACAAGGTAGTCATAAAGTTGTAAAGTCATAAGTCTTAAAATAATTACAAGAAATATATATGACTGCTGTGGGCATCCGCTTATAAATTAGATTTCTACAGTACAGCTATGACGAATCAATGAAGAACACAGCATTAAAATTTTTATTTTGTTTAAAACACAACAATATTTTTTTTGAAACAATTGTAAAATATTATTTAGGATATTATGACTTGAAAGCACACCTTGTGAATCCCCCAAGACTTTTTTGATTTTAATATATAATAATTTTTATATTTTGCTTTAAAACAGTTTTTTTTTTAAATTATGAGCGGTATGAATTATAACAAACAAAAAACATTGGTTGTATAAACAAAGTCGTAAGTACCAAAGTTGTAAAACAAGGCAGTATGAACGAACACCTTTACTAAAAGTCAGGGTAAAATATGCAACATGCTTTGCATAATCTCCATCAACATATTCACAAAAGAACTTGAAAATTTTTCCCAACGTTGTATTTTTTATACAAACGAACACGAAAATGTAGAACATGTTACGTTAATGCAACATATTTCTCAGAAAAGAAATCGCTATTAGTTATAAATTCAAAAATTATCACATGCATCACGAAAAAGTAAAAGTAAAATAAATATTTCCCATCTTTGATACTTTTTTCTCCTTATTGAAGTATCAAAAACTTCACTCTTTCACTGAAAGCACCTAACTTAATACATATATGTCAATGATCGGAGAGATGTATTTTAAAAAATAGATGGGGTGACAAAAAATATTCAGCTACTTAATACCCGTTTTTTTAATAAAATTTATTAATTTAAAAAAACTACCAGACACCTGTCAGCTTGTTTTTCTAATGAACAACGATAAGTACTACATTTTATCTCTTTTAGTTTTGGAGATATGAGGTTACCGAATTTGCCCATTTTCAGCCTTAGCTCATCGATAGCTTTCCAACAATTATCCTTAAATAGATTCATCTGTCTTAAAATAAAATTGAGTGAGATGCTTTGTGCTGTTTAGAAATGCTGATTTTGACACGAAAGTCAAAGTCCGCCAAACAAAGTCAACCAAAAGGTAGAATTTAAAGAATTGAAGGCATTACAAAATTAATATAGCTGTGAAACTCAAGAAGAACTTGAAAAATTCACTAGGAGCAATTTAAGCATTTAATGTTTGTGAGTCGCAGAACGCATTTAGAAACAGGTTAATTGTAAACCACAGAAGTTAATTTGAGACTAGAGACGGTGAACAATAATTTTGTATGTTCGATATGCTGCTTAAATGTTAATGACGATGACGAATGAAATTACGACCACCCAAAGAGCACAAGATCGTATGTTTACCAGCCAAATCAACCTTAAAGTCAAATATCCATGGCGTCAATGTAGGTCTCTGTATTTTGGACAAATTAGAATGGTCGTATCTGTTATGAGCTACTGAAATCGGACTAGATGATGTTACTGATTCTTTTGAATGGGGCCAATCTACCTGAGTATGCTACCAGATTTGAAGACGTTATACTCCCCTGAAAAAAAAACAATAAACTCATTTTTTGATATTCTTTAATTAGACTCGAGTTCATCAAATTTAATTTTCATTAAATTATTTTCACTGAGGAAGGAATTTTAAAACTTGGAATTCTTATTAAAATTTATTGATAGTTTTTCCTTGGCTGAGCTGGGATTTGAACCCGGGTTGATTTTTACATGTTTCAAGAATCGCCACATTCTATTTTCAGAAAATCTTTGAGTTCTAACCACTGCACTGCAAATAAACCTTTTGTAGGGTAAATTAAATCAAAACAAGTAAAAGTGCTTTGCTCGGCTGTCGCAAATCTTTGATACCCTACACCGACAGTTAGAATATTGTATAATACTTAGCATTATCCCATACGGTTTTAAGCGTACCAAAGTGTTTTCCGATAGCGGGCTTTTCATGGGCCGGTCCATACGGAAGTTGACAGTGTGCATTTGTGTGCATTTCGCCACTATTTATGTTGGTTTTTGTTACAAAATTATTAGTTTTTTGGCGGTGTTGGTTCCACACTTGGATTTATAAGTCTTATCCTAATGCACTTGCTGGATTATAATCTCAAACTGCTTAGGATAACTAGAAACAATTTGTCACCAATATTGTTGTTTTCTTTTGAGTTTTTTAAAATTGAGCGTGTTTTCAATAGACGGACATGGCTAAATCGACTTGAAATCGACCAACAATATTTACATATATTGTATAGGTTCTTAGATGAATATGGAAAAAGGTTTCACACGGAATGACAAACTTGGTATACCCACTTCACAACTACATAGTTATGGAACATGAATTGTTATTAGTTCTGCGCTGTTCCTTATTTTCATTTCCTCCATTTTCTTTACTTTGCGCCATTCATTAGAGACCTCAAAGGATTCATATTTAATTGACTTTTTGTCAATTGTAAATGGCAAAAAAAAAGATAAAGATAAAATGTAAGAGCTCTAAGAAATTAAGGGGGCAAAAAAAACTTTAAATAAAAATAATTTTTAATATGCAATTAATCAACGTTGCTCAAAAAGCACAGTTTGCTAAAAACTCAATTACAATTATAATTGATCACAATTTCTTCAAATGAATTAATCCCAAAAGTATGAAAATTACAATAAGAAATTTGATTTTAGAGGTTTTTTATTTGCTATTGTCACAATTAATGGAAGTTTTGTATAAATTTTGATTATTCTTCAAAAAACTTTGACACAGTTTTTCTCTAAACGAAGAACATACAAGTTACATTAACAAACAAAAACAAATTTTAGAATTTTGTTTCATATTAAATATAATTTTCTATGCGAACGTTGACGTTCGAAATCGTTAAACAGGCAGTTAAAGGTTTTTTACACAGAAAAAATTATTGCTGAATTATTTTCAAACAAACGCTTGTTTGAAACTTTTTTTAATTTCTACAAATTTTTTTACTGATTCAATTAATATTTTTGTTTGATTTTTATTTTAGCCAACAGAAATGTTGACAACTATTCAAAAATATAATAAACGCGTTATTGGCTTCTAGTTTTCATAATTTTGTATGAAATATTTAACGCTCTTTATTGTTGTCGTGTTTTTGCATTTTTTTATTTGACCGTAAGCAACACTTCTTTATGTGACATATAAGAACAACAAAAAAAAAAACACATAGTCTATTTTTGGACGCTTTAAAAAGGTACAACTATAAGAAAGATGATAAAATATTGTGGCGAGGTTTGTAGTAAAAAACAACAAAAACAATAATAGGTAATAAACGTTTCACTCTTTTTAAACAACAACAACATTAGAAGAAACAAAATAAATTTTTTGTTGGTTTCAAAGTTGGTAAAAAAGAATGAAAAACAAAATCCCGTATTCAATTTTTCAAAAATGTTTAGTTAAATACCTACATCAAATAAAAGAAATAAAATGATGACGAAAAACATGTCGAGTCGGTCTGCTGCCAAGGAAAGGATACAGAACAGTGAGTGAAGAAGAAAAACATTGTGTGAACAAACAAGACTTGGTGCAAAAATTATTCCAACAAAAAAATCTGTCTCAAAGCCAGCCGGCGCCGCTCTGCTCTGCCTTCATCTACTTCTACAGTGCTTGCTTGTGTGCGCGTCATTGCTTGTGCAAAAACTTTTTTGTTTGATTCAGCAAAATTATTTGTTTGAAATTTATATGATTTTCAGTAAACTATTTGTTTGATTCAGTTAAATTATTTGTTTGAAAAAATCAGTGTTTTTTTTCAATAAACGAAATGCAAATAAATTGTTTGAATATGCGAATTTGTTTGTAGGACCGATTTCAGACAAAAAATGTTTTGATTCTATAAATTTTTTGTTTGAATTGGAAAAATAATTTTTTCTGTGTATTTAAAAAAAAAAAAATTAGGGTTTGGAAAAACTAAAAAAAAAAAATTTAAACAACAATGAACTACACTCATAGAAATTGTTTCGTTTATATTGTTCGAAAGCGATTTTTTGTAGTACTTTACAAAGAAATAAAATAATATTATCTGTTTATTTATTGCAATTTACATTAAAATTGTGGAATTTAACATTTGCAAATGAAAGTGCAAACCGGTGCCTGTTCATTATGGGGCGCCTTATTTCATAACTTGCGAAACTGTACCGTAACTCTCCCTAGAAATGTTCTTCCGAAAATAATGCACAATACCTTCCATAGTTATTCCGTACCTGAGATTTTAATTTTGCAATTTTCGAGAAAAAATATTTTTTTGGCGAATCAGCCCAATTGAGAAAAAAATATACCGTTAAGGCAAACGCAGACAAAACAGTGCAAAAATGCAGACCAACTTTAAATGCACTTGGTGTCAAAATGATCCCACACAATCTGTCAATTTGAATAAAATATAATAAATGTATATGAGTTTTTAAATACAAAAGAAATAAAGAAAATTAATTTAAAAATACTGTTACGTTTTTACTTTATGAAACGGGGTTCGTTTCTTTCCCCTTTATAATAAACCTTTGAGTTATTTTGAATGGCAAATAGACCCACACTTATTAAACTTAAACAACTTTTTTTCAGTTATTATAATGTTCACATTATAATCCATTTCTGTTAGTAACGAACTCAACAGTCTAATGTCTCAAAACAAACTAAACATTTACGAGTTAGCCTTATTTTTAGTTCATAACCATTTTTAGTCGATTCCAGAACTTTTTTTATCGAACTATTTTTAAATTACTTTTATACATCTAAATCTGAAGTCTACCTCTAGGCGTAACAAAAATTGTATTCCAATTGCTAGAAAATTCCGCACTTGCAATCATAACAATTTAAACTAATACGACATAACAGTATAGTTTACAAGATAACTTATAACTAAAACTACAAATAATTCTTAGGAAAATCTAATATTTAACAATATATTGGAATTTAATGAATTAAACGAAATTGCAGTTATTTTTCAAGTTTCATACACCAATTGTGTATCAAACCGTTAACATCTATTTTCTTTTGGTGCAAAAACACATTTAAAGTTTTTCATATAAAATATGAAAAAAAATAATTTTTGAAGTGATAACAGATTTTCGTTATCTCTTCCAGTTATCGAGAAAAACGCATTAAAAGTTTTTCATATCTTTTCTCAAATGTTCCATATTAAGAACTATCTACTTTTAAACAATATAATTTTTTAAATTCATTTTATTAAAAAAATCAATTTTTAGTATAAAAACATGAAAACAATTCATTTATAGTAGTGATAACAGGTTTTCGTTATTTTAGCTCTAACTCTTCTAGTTGTCGAGAAAAACGCATTTAAAGTTTTTCATATAAAAACATATCGGGTTTTAAGTTGTTTTTACAAAATCAGTAAGAAATATGAGTGATCACAGATTTAAAATGTTTTTGCACTTGCGCTTCTAGTTTTCGAGAAGATCGGGGAAAATGGTCGTGGCACAAAATAGTGTAAAGTGGTTCAAATAGTTGGGCTTTTATGCTATAATGTTTTTACAAAGTGTTAAAAGTTAGAAAATGATTTTATGACTATAAATTAGTGTCCATAATGGTTTGAACCCGGGCAGCGCCAGGACTTAACAGCTAGTATTTCTCATTAAGCAAGGATATTTTACTCAATTTCCTAAGAGCAATAGTAACTAAGACCTTCTGTCCGCTGTAGTGAAACAGACCAGAGTCTGAGGCGGGAATTAAACTGGCATTTTTCGCACTAAAAGACAAGCTCATTACATTATTATATTTTTAATCCAAATTTTTAATATTTTTAATTAGGCTTAAGTTCATCAAATTTAATTTTCATTAAATTATTTTTATGAAGAAAGGAATTTTACAACATGAAAATTAATTAAAAGTGCTATTGATAATTTTTCATTATTGACTGTAGCTGGGCTCGAACCCAGGCCGGCAGATTACACTGACATGTTTCGATCGCAACCACTCGATCTCTTCAGAGGGATTCGCCGTCTTACACTCGTAGCTATCGACGACTGCTAAGGAAAAAAAGCAAAATTCGATCTACCAAAGTTAAAAATACAATTTGGTTTAAGGATTGATGTGTGACTATTGACGACAGCAGTCGTCGATGGCTGCGAGTGTATGACGGCAGTTGCTATGTATGAAGTACAAGAAAAAAAAAATCCATAGAAATAGAAGACTGTTTATATCTTTTATCATTTCTTCTGTTCTGTATGTACAATGTATTGTTGTTATTGTTGTTTATTTTAATGTAACAAAGCGGCTCTTACACATTTTTACTGCTTAAACTCTGTAGGTTCCAAAAGGGATTATACAGCTTTATGTTTAATGAATAATTTAACCAATTTTTATTATACATTACGCAGATGTTTTGAAAATAAAACCTCTTAGGTTTTAACAAAATATGCAGTTACACGCTCCAGTTTTTCTTGATAGTCTTTTACATATGGGCATTTCCACAGAAATGTCAACCGCAGCCAAAAAATTCAAAGTCTATAAAAGTATGTTGTTTTAACATATTTTTATAGGGAATCTATCAACTTTCAATAATGTAAACAAATTTTACATTTATTCATAACACATTTTGAAATATTCAACTGCAAAGTCGAACAAGTGCAAAAATTCTGTTTTGAACATTGCTATGGCACGTTTTGTTTTGCTTAATGATCTTAATGAGAAACATTATGCATTGACAATTGCTTTTTAAATCTCGGTTTATATTAAAAAAATATAAGAAAAATATAAACGGAACGATGCGATTGCCAGTTACGGCAATTTTTTTCTTTGCTTTACCGTATATTTCGATGTAGCGTGCGACATTGAAAAATAACATTTGTTTTTGTTGCAAATTTAATAAAAAAAATTTTGCTGGAAAATAATCAGTGCTTTTCTCTTGGTACTTATTTTAAATTTGTTGCGTGCGACATCGTAAGTGTAAAATGCATAAATTCCAAAAAAAAAATTTTCTAAAATATCTTTATTTGCGATGGCCAACAACTAAAAGCAGCAAGAACAGCGTATTCCATTAAAAAAACTTAATTTGAGACTAGCAATACTATTTTCAGTAAGGTTAGTTTTTTGTTATATATTCGTATTTTTCTTTATTGAAGATATTTTTTTAAGTTTATAATTTTTGTTCAGAAAATAAATATATTGAATGTATTAAAAATAATGTAGAATCATCTAACGCATGTCTTATTACATAAAAAGTAAACACATAAACATAAAAGTGTGATGGAACAAAATGTCGCATGCAACATGTAGCGTGCGACAGTGATTAAAATAAAATTAAAAATAAGCTACACAATATTTTTGAATCAAATAAAAAGCATTATTAAGATACATCAATGCATAACATTTTAAAATTAGTCGCGTTTAAATATTTCATCAGGTTTCGCTGAAATCAGTGTTTGAACTGTTTGCCTTAAAGGCGACTTCTTCATGCAAATGCCTTGGTTTTTTTTTAATTATCTTGAAAACGAACAATTGCTCAAAGTCAACCTTAGCACAAATTATAGTGCTAATCAAGAGCTATAAGTTTCGCCTTTTGTTAAAAAAAAATAATGTTTTGGTGTATGTTTTTTTCACTTTTAAGGCGTACGAATGTCGCATTCGACATTGGAGAAATGCCCATATATTGTTTGCCAAAATTTCCAAAAATTTAAAGTTTTGACGTAGGCTGCATTCAATTTTTGAGCAATTTACTTTCAAGATGTCATCAAGAAAACAATTTATAAGGGCAAACGAAAAATTTGCTCACTAAACTTGAAATCAGCTGTTTTCTTGAACGTAAATTGAAGCACTCACTGAAAACAGAATTTTAAAGGCAAGTTCGCTTCAATTTTTAAGAGTATGAGTGTATTGGTAAAAAAGTGTGAGTGTATTAAAACTTGATAGGCAAAACATGATCGTGTAACCCTTAAGTAAGGCACGAGCCACTCTGGCTGAAATTCTGCACACTGTTACTTGAGAGAACCCATGAAGATCGGCCGCATCATCCCAAATCTACAAATTGTTTTTTTAACTTTAATTTAATTTGTAGTTAGCGCTTTTTTTGTAATTGCTAACATTAGTTTTAAAATTTTTAAAATTATCAATTTTATTTCGTCGGGTGGTTTCTGGTAGACACATTTTAACAAAAATTTAGTTTTAAATCAATTCTATATAATAATATTGGCGCCCTCTTTTTTAAAATTTAATACCTTTTTTTATATCTCGATTATTTTAAGAGATTTCGAGTTCTATCATGGCTTGATATCCTTAATTTTACAGTTCTCTAAACATTGTTTTGCTTCATTCATCACTTTTTGTGCTATGAATCAAATTTTCGATGCAAAAGTTAAAATATTCAAAGCATGTTGAAGAAAACATTTTTGTTCCGTGCGGCAAACCAGAAACCAACAGACGATACACTATGTGGTTTCTACTTTGTGTTTTCTTTAACAACTACTTTTCCTTTTTGAAAGGCATTTTAAAATGTAAGTGTATTGAATGGTAAAAAGGTTTGTAATATTTGAAATAAACCTTAATAGCTTTTTATCACGATATTTTTAACAAAAAAAAAATCTATCGAACAGTTAATATTTAAAATTAATTCAAACATTAGTTAACGTTTTTCTAGAAAAAAAGTTTGTATGCGTATTAAACTTGTTTATTAAAATAAATAAGAAGACAAAAATGTTTAATTTTTCGTGCAATTATTAAAATTTTATTTTAACAAACATTGAAATATCACTTTATTAAACACTTAAAGTTGGGTAAAGGCTACCATAAACATTTCAAATTTATGTAATGTTTATTTAACGTTTAATAGGATATTAAACATTTTCAAATACTTAATTAAAATTGTTATTGATAATCTTTCATTCTTGACCGTGGCCGGGATTCGAACCGCGGCCGGCAGGTTACCATGACATGTTTCGATCGCAACCACTCGATCTCCTCAGATGGATTTGCCGTTTTACACTCGCAGCCATCGACGACTGTTGACGTCAACAGTCAAACATCAATCCTTAAACCAAATTGTATTTTAACCTTTGGTAGATCGAAGTTTGCTTTTTTGAATGATTATCTATTCGCGGTCCGAATTTAATTAATTTTCATGTTGTAAAATTACTTCTTTATAAAAATAATTTAATGAAAATTAAATTTAATGAACTTAAGCCTAATTAAAAATATTAAAAATTTGGATTAAAAACAATAAATAGTTCAACAAAATACCCACAATACTAATCATTTTCAAATACTCTTATTTCAACTTTTGCTTATTAATGACTTACAAAGCTGCAATGATGCGTTTATGAATTAGACTGAGACTTTTAATACTGGTGGCTTATCTAGTATTCTACAACGACAACAAACAGAACTGAATGTATGAATGGCCAAATGCATTTCATACATTAAATAAAATGGAAACTAACACAAATACACAAACAGACTGATATGAAGACAAACAAGTCAGCTATACCCTACACTACACGTAGAGAAAAAATATGTTTAAATATGGTCACCTCCAACAAAACTATTTTTAAAGAAAAATTTAAACATATTTTGATTAATTTATCCATTTTATTGTCACCGACAACCATATTATGGTTAAATTAGTTCTCCATCAAGAAACTACAATAATATTATGGTTGCTTTAAACATCAAAATCCAAAAATGGATCTTACATCCCATATAAAGCTTTTTTTAAAAAAATCTTTCTGTCTATAGGTGCAAGTGATGTAGAACATCCCAATTGTCGACTTGGCTGGCAATTTTTTGTTTTCGTTGTTTTTTATTTATTTTTTTGTTTAACAACTCCAATGACAACAAGAAGAAATAATCATCACAATTTATTTGTGAATGAAAAAAAAGAAGTGGAATTCTAAAAAATCACTCTCTATCTCCATAATACATGGCAACTATAAAAATACAACTAACTGCGGCTTAAATGCAATTTGTTGTCGTACTTTGAGGGAAAAAACACTTAAATGAATTGCATGTAGATACGAGGGTAGAAAGAAAAATTTATCAGAAAAAAATTCTTTTTTTATGAAAATCCTGTAAATTTCAAGATTGATAAAATCAATGTAACTTTTGTCATATCCAAAAAATTCCTCAAAAGTAACCATTTCGCTTAAACACAAACAACTGTAATTTATTACTAATCTACTTTTGTAACCGATCTTACACTGTTTCCTTAAAAACTTTTGAAACTGCGGTTTAATATAAAATGCTTCCTAAAAAGAAAGCTAAAAGTTAGAAACGGAATGACAAAGTTAAATTTACCCTTTTTCGTTCGGTGATGTTGTATTTTCCAAATAAAATATCATTTTGTGTAACTGCGTCGATATAAAGGTTGTTTTTAAGCCAAATAGAACTTTAAATTAAATTTTTATCAAAAGATCAATACATGGCATAAACATACAAAAATAGTTTAAAACAACAAGTCATTGATATTGGTTTGGTGACGATCTCCATAGACCGTAATGCGGGCTCCGGCTATATGCTTGGAAGACATAAGATTCGACGATGCCTATTAAGCGCACACAAAAGTTGTGAATAGGTTTCACTCCATTTGTAGCACAATTGTTTTCCATAAAAACCACGAAGACGTCTATAAGTTGCGATCTTATATCTTATGACTGATTTTTAAAGTAAATTTGGATCATTGTGCAGCATTGTTCAAGCGTGAACCTATTCATGATGATTTGAAAGAGTATATAGATCATTAATGGCAAAAAGTGAGCGCAATATGACAATTTAGTTGAAAGCTAATCCTTTCGTTATTTCTATCGGGCTTTAAAAAACACCCTTTACTTGCTTGTTTATTTATTTGAGGAAAATATTCATTTGGGTGATTTTGAACAGAAAAACACATAAACCACTACAAAAACACGGAAACACACACATTTAAAAATGAATATACACAGTAATCTATTCTTTAAAAAAAAAAAAAAAAAAAAACGGAGAAAATGACAACAAAAGTAAAAATAAAACGACAAAATCATAGCTAAACCAGGAAATAAAAGCGCACGATTTTAGAGCAGAGAGTGAGAGAATTATTATCACACAACTAGAAATGGCACAATAGCAACAACCACAGCTGTCACGGTTGCTTTTATAGTTCGTCCGCTCTTGTTAAATTTTTATCATTCTTGCAGTTAAATGTGAGAAAGAATTATAAATAAATGGAAAAAATACAGTTAACTGGTTTCGTTTATTAAGTACATAGTATAATAAGTACCAGCGGGGTAATTCTGTAACTTTTTAACGACAAAAATTTGTCGTTAAGTAGAAAATTTTGATTAAAAATTTTAAAAGTTTACATCTTAACGACAAATTTTTTTCGTTAAAAAGTTGCAGAATTACTCCACAGTTATGTTCATTAGCGAGAGTTTTCTTTATTTACCCATGTAATGTCAAAATAATTTATTTGATTTTTGACGCATGTTTTAATTTTTTCCATATTTTCTTTTGTTTGACGTTATATGGGTTTTGAAATTGAGAACAAAATTTCTAATGACTATACCTTATACTTATTCTTCCATGGTTTATTACACTGGTTTACAGTCAAAAAATACCAAGAACGCCACATGCCTAGATAAGTTAATTGGGACCTCCTGAACACGAAAAACGCAGTAATTTTTTTTCTTCTAAGTACCGTTTTTTAGATAACGGTACTTTTGTGTTTTTCGGTGTATGGTCCCAAAAATCTAAGTTATAAAATCTTCAAAAATTCCTAAAGACTTAAAAAATATTTATTAATATGAAATTAAGTTTATTGATATAACCTATTGAAAATTTTAAGAATTCGTCCACAATTTTACATAGCCGCCATACAAACATATTTCCTGAATTGATTGTTGGTGTAACAAACCATATGTTTATGATGGTATTTAGAATAAATTTGGTCCGAACTTATTTTATTTCAATCTCGCTACCAAATTTAATTGGAATCGATCCATATATAACCGTAGCTCTTATATAAATACCACACCCGAAAAAAGCTTTTAGTGCCATAACATGCTCATTGCTGTTGGTATGGATTAATAATAAACGGAAGATAATTTTTAAAAAAGCTACCTTTCTTAGCAAAATATCCAAATTTTCTGTGGCGTAGGGTATCATATGGTCGGGCTTGACTGACTTTACTTTCTTACTTTTGCTGCAAGATAGTTTCAGATTATGTTTGGTATTGAAACTACCAAAAATATAAAAAATTTTGCGAAATGTCCTTTTTTACCGTTGTTTTCTTGATAAAGTGTTTGCCAACAAAACTAAGCACCCAAGATTTGATCCACGGCTTTAATTTTTAAAATTAAGTCGGTTCAACCCCACCTCCAAACAATCCATCCAAGAATCCCCCTAACCTTCCATTCCTCTGAAAAGAGGTTAACATCATGGCAAAAGTGAGGCAGCCGCCACCCCTGGAAAAAAGGTCCCAGCAATGTTCCCCAACACTATACCAAAGACATGCACCCAGAGAAAAAACATGTTTAAATATGGTCACCTCCAACAAAACTGTTTTTAAAGGAAATTTTAATCATATTATAACATTACTGAATGGATCGATATAACTACACTGAAATAATTTTCTTCAGATACACAATGAATTTTGTCATTAATCCCATGAAAAATTGCATTAAAAAGGAACCTATACAGCGCTTCGTTGGATCAATGAAACCTGTTTCATTAAAATGTATTTAATGAAACATTACATTAGATCTATGAATGTTATTCATTGGATGAGTACTTTCAATAAAGTAAAAAAATATTTTTTTTTTATTTTATTTTTTTTTTAATTTTATTTTTTTTTTAATCAAAGTTGTTCTTATTTAACTTTTTTTTTTTACCAGAGTCGTTGGCGGGAATCGATGATCCCGCAAGCTCACTACCAGCTAGCCTACTGGGGCAGTGATGTTTTTGAATTAAAAAACTATGTTTATTGCCATTACTCAATTAAGAGCGTAAATATGAGATTAAATTCTCAGATTTTTTTTTTGCTAACGCATAATAAAAAAAGACCACATAAAGAGAGGACAAGCTTTTTCGTATACATCATTTGGTTGACAGTTTAAAATAAGGGTCTGTTTTTTTTTAAAGGAGAACATTTATTTGGTCATTACTTAGTACATACTATATGTATTTAGGTATGTAAATATTAAAGAAAACTATAAACATACATATTTATGGATTGAAAGTTTTTGTTTCATTACTATAATGATAAATTTCATTGTCAAAATGAAAATTTAAATTTATGAAGGCATGCTTTTTCGAAATATTTTTATACTTTTAATTATTGAGACTATAGAGTAATTTGAATGTTAAAAATAATTTTTTTTTTCAATTATTGAAATATGTTGATTTTATAAAAAAATTTTTGATTTCATAAATTTAATGGCATATTACATTAGATGTATGAAATAATTAAATCTTACATTTTTTAATTAACAATTAAACATATTTTTAAGGAAACTATAATTTTGTTTTAATTTATGAATATAGTTCTGTTTGTATATTGTTTTTTATGTTCCCAATTACAATTTTTTGTTTAACTTGGACATACTTTAGTTTTCATATATCCAATAAAAATTTTAAACGTAATTACGAAAGCCAATGAATCGATTTTAACGAAAATACTTCATTATAACTACGAAATTCCATTTGGACAATGAAAATTTTCATTCAACCAGTGAATTTTTTTTTATGAAAACGATTCATTAAATATTTTAAGCATTTTTCTTTCAGTGTGCACTGATAGCAAAATGCATCTTCATATTGATGATGCCCTAACATCAGAATTGTGACATCAATGTTACTACAAATGGCATCAATGATGCAAAAAGTAACATCAATCCAATGACTAACGTCTTCGTACAATTTTGTCATTTTTGACGATTCATCTATTTTATGACTATAGTGACATTAATTCGATGCCATTATTATTATATTATTATTATATATTATATTATTAACATTATTTTCATGATTACAATGTATTATAAGAAGCAAAAGTTCCTATATTCTATTTTTTTAAATTATTTAGTTAAATACATGAAATTTAAAAAGAAGAATGATTACGAAAACCACTAGAGGCATGGTGCTGGTGTCTTATTTTTGAGAGTTCTGCTGTAAACAAAGGTCGTAATGCAACAAACGTGAAACAAACCTTTGACTTAAGTCAATTCCAATGACTTTGACTGAATGACAAACTGTCACTAAATTGATGCTAATGTGTCTTTCTCCGATGTTACTGCGTCGTCGGACTGAGGACATGTTCATCATTTCTGTGATGCAAATGTGTCATCCCATTGATGACATAATTTCATTTTGACCCTGATAACACTTTGGCCAAGTGATGTTAAGGTTGACATCACAATGCTGAAAAGTGTGATGGGATCAAAAACAAAGACATTTGTCATAGTACTGATGTCAAAATACATCAGCCTTATGACGCCTTTACTATCATTGTAGGACACTGAAATCTGAAATGGCAAAACCCGCAACAACTGCAACAAATCGATTATAATGGAGCTGCTTTGTTAAAGCCATATACTCCCGAAGGGGATAATGGTAAAAAACATTTTACATAATCACCATTTTTGTAGTTGGTTTTTAATGTAATCTTTAAACAGTTCCTTAATATTTAGTTAATTAAAGTATTCCTACCAGTTAAAACGCGTCAAGCAATAAAACTTTTGAACGAGAAACGTAAACTTTAAATAGTCTAACTATTTATCCCCATTTTTTATGCTGTCATATTATGGAATTTCGGGTTTTTAGTTTGGCTTAAGATTCTTTTTTTTTTTTTTTTGCTTTTAGTTACACAAACATTCTTTATAATTTTCTCAATATACAAATAGGTACTCTCTCTATCATCGTGTCAAACCCATTTCCATTTCCTCTTAAGCCAAGATTATAAAATGAAATTATATGCATCGGGGAAATTAGAAAAAAACATCTTAAACTTGCACATCACATGCACATCAAAGTTGAAGGAAAGGAAAAAGACAGCGGACACATACATACATATAAATACAAAGAACAGTCTTGTTGATAGTTGTGCAAACATTTTTTGTAAAGAAAGTGAAGAAAAAAAAAATCGTAATACCATTTAAATTTTCGGTAATCATGGTATTCAACTATGAAATCTTTTATATATTTTTTTTTGGAGAAAAAACTCATTTCTTAATAGAAAAACTCTTCTAGATGTTAATACAAATGTATTTTGGTCTTGTTAAATTAGAGCTTTCTTCTTACTATCATTCCAAAATAAGTAAGCAAGATTTAAGTTTACTAATTTTATATTTTTTTCCGGAAGATGAAAATTCAGATTCTTTTAAAAATGTTATTGTATATTTTTCTACAAATGAAAATGATTTACCATTTTTCCAAAGTTTTATAAGATTTATTTAAATCCATTGGTTTCTTATGTTGATTTTACCCACTTTATTTAAAGATTTTACTTATATTTTTTTGTAAATGGTTTGTTAATCAATCGGTTGTAGGGTTTTTGTTTTAAATTTAGTTATATAAAAGTGTATGTAAAATCTGTTGCGCATTATCTCTAATTTCTATGTTAAGCTAATCTGAGAGACTCTTTCAGTAGTCCATAAATTAACTTGAAAAAGGAATCTATGTTAATAGAGTTTTCATCTATATCATGCTCCGGTAGAATAGTTGGTAGTGAGCTAGCTAGTCTATCAGTACGAGGGTTACGGGTTCTATTCCTGCCAACGAGTCTGGTCTCCTGCAGAAAAGTGCAAGTGTTAGAAGACAAAAATTGAATAAACTTATTACATAAAATAAGTTGATGATACTACACTTTTCTGTGATAGTATATAAGCACATTGGGATTTATTGACCAGCTTAAATACTAACAGGGAAATCTATGATCTAAAGACCGTAACCATCTTAAAATTAAGGTAGTAGTCTTTAATTCAATGTCGACAGTTTCAAATATCGTTTAATAAAAACTAATAAGAATTAGGATAAATCGAACTAAATAATATTCCGAATTAAGGAATGCGGTCCTTAATTACAAAGATCTTTTTACGATCCGCAACATTAATCTAGATTCTAGAAACAGATTAACGATGTCTTAAAACAGACATATAGTCAGATCTTTTTTATTCAACAGAAATAGAACCTTAAAAGCGGAAGATAAACAAAACCTAAAAGCTTAATTATCATGGGACAATTTTACATATAATAATAAAATTCTACCTAGAATTCATAGCGATTGATAACTTATAGCTAATACAAAGAGACAAACGAGGTATGTAATGAGAAATCTGTTATACAAGTTATCAAAAATCCATATTCGCTCAAACATTGGAGTAAGACCTACACGAGGAGGAAAGGAAATAACTTTGCTCAACATGTCCAAATGTGAACTGGCATTCATGAAGTTGGTAATCTTTTAAGCGAAGCGGAAAACAGAGAACTATTTGCTAAAATAGTAAAAAATTATAAATTAGTCCAGATATTCATATGAAAAATACAAATAAGCTAACATTCGAAAACCAAATGTGCATAAAAAGGAGAAAATAGTCGGGGCGTAAAAATAGTTTTTGTTATATTTTTTAATGTTTTGCAACTTTTTGAACTCTTTTATGTTGGTTCTTTTATGTATCTTTTGATAAAATGTTAATAAAAAAACCTCCAGATGTGGATATTTAGTAACGTCTAATGCGTTTACCTTCACAAAATTTCAAAAATGCTGACAGGGTGTTTAAGCTTAAAAACGAACATGTATGGGTGTGTGTGTGTTCGCCTTTCTAAAAGAAAATCTTTGTATTTTTGTTTGAGTCTTTCTATTTCTTTTAGCTTTTCAACAAATAAAACGGAACCCACTTGACATCGTTACATTTAAACATTCTTTACACGACAAAGCACTCTAAGCAAACAAATTCACAACTAAGTTTTATGCGCTTTTTTTTTTGAAAATTTGAAAAATATAAGAAAAATTCACACAAGATACTCTTTTAGACAAACACTTAGTTAATTGTTGCAACCTCTTTTACCCTTCACTAACACAAGTTGTTAATTGAGGTATATTAAATAAGTCGTTCCGTATGAAACTCCATGAAATATTTTTCATAAAACCAGTTAAGTGTAGATGTATGAGTAAGTCCTTAAGTAATTCTAAGATGATTTAACTATTTTCACCTATGAAAACAAATTACATTCTTCTTAAAAGAATAGAAATTTTGCAGATGACTTCAAGTTCTCCCAAGCTGTTTGGGACTGAAATTTATCAAAATTAATTTAAAAAAAAAAAAATAATTATGAACCTGCATGTGGAGCAACTGAAATAAAACTTTAAATTTCTATTTTGTTTACACTTTTTTTCAGTATCCTACACTGAAAGAAAAATGCTTCATATATTTAATGAATCGTTTTCATAAAAAAAATTTCACTGGTTGACTGAAAATTTTCATTGTCCAAATGGAATTTCGTAGTTATAATGAAGTATTTTCATTAAAATCGATTCCTTGGATTTCGTAATTACGTTAAAAATTTTCATTGGATATATGAAAACTAAAGTTTGTCCAAGTTAAACAAAAAATTTTAATTGGGAACATAAAAAACAAAATGCAAACATAACTATATTCATAAATTAATACGAAATTATGGTTTCCTTAAAAAAATATTTAATTGTTAATTAAAAAATGTAAGATTTAATTATTTCATACATCTAATGTAGGGGTTTCAATTATTTTTTTTTCCCGTTTTCTTGGGATTTTTCTTGCGGGATCCCGGGAAATAAAAAATTCCTCATAATTTCAGAAAATAGCTATTTATACTTTGAAATTTAGTTTTCTATTCTCTAAAAATTTGCATCTGTGGATGGATTGTGGATTAGATCAATTGCAAGAAGTGAGTACATGTATTTAAATCAATGTCTCCTGATGCAATAAATCTACTGAAAGCAGAATGGGTAGTGCAACAGTTGATAATTATTACATTTAGTGAAGTGAAGAGTTAATAAAGTACATTAATTCAAAATAAGATGCAGGCAGTAAAGTTTCGTTGTCCATGAAAAAGTCTTAAAAACAGGAGATACCTAAACATATCGCTTCTTTATTGCAACATAGTCATATCTACAAAAACAAACGATCTTGGCAAAATGCGATTAAAGTTTTCCGAATGTACCGATTTAAAGATATATATAACTTCGGTTCAGTTTGAGATATAATACGAGAAGGTATTAAGGAAAACTTTGCTAAAGTTACTTAAAATTTTGACATATGACTATGATGCAATGAAGGAGCGATATGTTTATTAGGTGATAAACACAAATTTTCAATTTCAATTTCAATTTGTGTTGGTTTATATACCCGTGAAGTGCGGGGAAACGAAATAAAATAACATTTTGGAAACTCGTGTAAGATACTACAACATAAAACTTGAAAAACACATTGTCCTAAAGATTACAAATGGATCTATTGAAATGAAAAGGTTTGTAAGAAGCAGTCCGGTTGATGCTATTTTTGAATCAACCTTGACATACATTTGACTGATATACCCGTTGTTTATAAAAAAGAAAAAATTGCTTCTGATTGTGAATCCGAAGCATGCTACAACGGTGCACTTTTAACTATTTGTCCAACCTCGGTAAAAAATGAACGAAATTTTTAGGAAACATGATAATTAGTAAATAAAATCAGGAATATACTTTTTGACGACTTACCAAGCGCTTTGAGTGTGTCAGAAAGTTATTTCCTAAGCCGTTAAAAGATGTTATATATTTCTTTAAAATATTTTATCTATTTTATTAATTAACTTTTTGATCTCATATCTTGTGTACCTTAATTTTAATTTTGTTTTTATTATTGTTTTATGAATTAAATTGTTATGTTGATGTTATCTTTTTGTCTTGTATCCAGAGCATAATAATACTGAATAAAAGCAAAATAATAGGGAATAAAGGCGTGAGGTGATAATAATTCAAGTTCCTATTTCAATCGTCAATTCATTTTTTAGTATTAAACCATTTCTTTTACTTTCTTTGTAAACAAGTTCCCTTACGTTTTTTTTAATAAAAGTTTTTTTCATTAATTAATAACAAAATTTACTTTGTATCATTTATATGGAGCGGGATCCCGGGATCCCGGGAAATTTTAAAGAATTTCCCGCTTTCCCGGGAATCGAAAAAGTCCGGGAAAAAAAACTCTAATCTAATGTAATATGCCATTAAATTTATGAAATCAAAAAATTTTTTTATAAAAGCAACATATTTCAATAATTGGAAAAAAAAAATTATTTTTAACATTCAAATAACTTTATAGTCTCAATAATTAAAAGTATAAAAATATTTCGAAAAAGCATGCCTTCATAAATTTAAATTTTCATTATAACAATAAAAAATGTCATTATAGTAATGAAACAAAAACGTTCAATCCATTAATATGTATGTTTTTAGTTTTCTTTAATATTTACATACCTAAATACATATAGTATGTACTAAGTTATGAACAAATAAATGTTCTCATTTAAAATAGCAAACCCTTATTTTAAACTGTTGTTAACCAAATGATGTATACGAAAAAGCTTGTTCTCTCTTTATGTGGTCAACGTTGTTATTGTTGTTATGTTGTGACAATTTAATCTCTTATTTACGCTCTTAATTGAGTAATGGCAAAAAACATAGTTCTTTTATTTAAAAACTAGACTGCCCCAGTAGGCTAGCTGGAGGTTGCGGGATCGATTCCCGCTAGCGACTCTGGTTAAAAAAAAAAAGTTGAATAAGAACAACTTTGATTAAAAAAAAATTTTTTTTTACTTTTTTGAAAGTACTCATCCAATGAATAACATTCATAGATCGAATGTAATGTTTCATTAAATACATTTTAATGAAACAGATTTCATTGATCCAACGAAGCGCTGCATAGGTTCCTTTTTAATGCAATTTTTCATGGGATTAATGTCAAAATTCATTGGTATTCTGAAGAAAATTCTTTCAGTGTAGCATTCTGTTTTTATTCTAGTAAAATATGTTAACCTATTAAGGACGGATGGGTATTTAAATACCCAAAAGAAGAGCCATCGTAAAAAAATTCTGGCAAACTGCAGGTGAGAGGTATCGGAAATTGAAGATAAAGAAAGGATAGGACTACGTAAAAAAAAATTTAAAATTAAATTAAACCCCTTCTATTGTGAAAGTTAGTGGCTTAAATGTGAGCAATTTTGCAAATTTAGAAAAAGTGAACCACAACGGCTTTAGAAAAATGGAAGAGTGGAAAATCGAAAAATCCTCTTGGTGACTTATAGCCTTAGGTATTCTCTGCGTTAAAAAAAAAATATTCAGTAAACTGGGCCAATCAGGAAGACTACAGGATTGATTCTATGACATGAGTATTTGAACACCCACTTCGCTGTTACAGGGTTCAAACACACACCTTTTTTTTTTAATTTTTTGGTAAGCAAAAATGAGTTGTTTCATGTAAAAAGAACTATTTATTAATAAGAAAATAAAGAAATAAACATCTTAACTGTGGTTGATTATTGAGTTAATTTTATTTTTATAATATTTTTGGAACACCAGCATGAAACTGTCCAAAACAAGACTTTGGATGTAAGTCTAATTTTCATTTTGTACAACCAAAATTCAGTTTAACCTCCACATTGTCCACAACGGCCACGCTAATAAATTTTGCTTATCATATGATCAAAGTTATCCAAGCGCTTTGCCATTTCTTGTCCATTTGTGACAACTTGTTCTCTTATACGAACACGATTACGTTCACACGTTCACACGAAAATCAAATTGACTCATGATTGGAGCCCCTTCAGCTTTTCTTAGCATGCAGTGTAATTTCCAGGCATTTACCACACCAGCATTTAAAGCATTAGTAAATAACGGCCAGTACCACTTCTTACCACGAATTTTAATGCGGTAAATCTTCATGGCATTGTAAAATAAGTCCACTCCAACCATTCGTTGATTATATTGATTTATAAGATGTGGTTGCTCAATTGTTGTCATTTTCCGAATTTTCCTATCAAATCTTTTAGCTCGACACATCGGCTGCACACCCAAGAAATTCGAGATTACAGTGACCACATTAAACAAATTCAAATAATATTAAGCTTTGGACCAAACATGAATAAGCATAAATATAAATATGTATTTTTACCGAGTTATCATTCCAACGAACTGTTATAATGTTGTTGTTTTTATCAAAGCTGAAATCAGATGAATCTCGAGGCACCTTTTTCATCGATTTGACATCTTTTAATGGAGCATGATTAGTGCGATTGTCGCGAACAGTTTGCAAAATATCCTTTTTCAAACTTATGGATTGAAAAAGTGTTATCGAATGTGACATTGTGTTTGGGTGGATCAGATATAATCTGTAGCAATTGTAAGACCACATTCTCTCCAAGACCAAAATAAGCACTATAGCTTGCAGAAGCACCAGCATACGTTATAAAGTTCAAGCAATATCTTGAAGATGAAGCTATGACCTTATTTTTATAGCCAAATCTTATTGGTTTTCCTCTTATAAAAATTTTTAAAGAGTGCGCCCATAGTATGCAATCATCTGGTCATCCACCGAAAGATTGTGAGCAAAAACGCCAAATTGCATAAGTTTTTTATTTAACCTCTTAAGACCCGAACATTAACCCATTGAATTTTTAAATTTCTTACATATTTTTTATACCTTTTGGGGAGCAAATAAGACAACTGTATATTTTTTTTTTTAAATTTTTATTTCAATTCTTAGAAATTAATGGTGCACATATGTGTACTTCAGGTCTTAGCGATTAGTTGTTGAGGAAAAATGTCCAAACAGTATGGTTTTTTCAAACTGTTAAATTCAAATGTTAAAATAATGGCTAAAACTTCTAAGCCCTGCCATTTTTTGATATTTTTTTGAAGCGCAGTAGCTTAAAGCAAGTAATAAAACTGTTTCTATTGGTCACACGATGTCGCTAGTCTTTAAAACTTGTAATAAGTTAAGGTACACATATGTGTACCCATGGTCTGAAGAGGTTAAGACATCAATCAATGGAATAATTTTGGCAAATTTATCGTTTTTTTTCTAGATTTTCATTATCGGAAACGTGTATGTTTTGTTTAATTAACTTAAAACTATCTCGACTTATCGCATCTTTCACAAACTGGCATCCGTAAGTTGCTCGAGTAGACCAATAGGAATAAATGGTTGGCAAAGTGTGATATCCTGTTAGATACAAGATTCCAAAGAATGTTCTCAATTCTGAAATTGAAGTAGCAAAACCAGATATATTGTTTTGTCCAGCATAATTGTTTGTATATTCGACGATCTCTTGCATTTCCTCTTCATCAAAAAAACACTCCCACAATTCTAAAGGTGTATACGAGCCTATTTTAACAACATATGCATGTGTCTTTAGATTAATGCCAAACAGGGTTATCGCACAACTGAATGAGCGAGCAGTCACTTTTTTCATGTTGGGGTTAAGAAAATGATAGAAAGAAATGACAGAAAACTTGATTTCGGTAATTTCATTCTATCATTTTCTTAGCACCTACGTGAAGAAAGTGACTACTCGCTCATTCTCTTCTTGTAGGGTTGTTTATCAAATTTATTATTATAAGCTTTGCTCCATTTAGGTTTAGTCCCCACTGAAGCTCCACCTTTTTCCTTCGATGTAGACGCCTGAGGTTCACTTTCTGCCTCCGTTGGTTCATCCTCCATGTCAACAGTTTCATCAACCGCAGGTAGATTCACATTGTCATCCTCATAAACGTATTCTATCTCAAACTGGCCAGCCATTTCATTAGCCATTTCATTAGGTAATTAATTTTCATCGTGGATATTTTCTATATTATAATCAATGTCTTCGTAGTCACTAATATTATCAACACTAATATTTAACACAATTTTTGTTCTTTTAAATTCTATTATTATATGTTGTTACTCTACCCGTAACCAAAACAGGGAAAGCACTGAATTGTTTTTAAAAAACAAAAATCACCGTATAGAGTAAAACAGAGCATAAAGTAAACAATCACGCATCTATTCAAAAACGGGAAAGTCCCAATTTACTTTTAATAATCCCGATTCTACGTATAAAGTAAAATAAGCACACAACATTCACATCAATTATTAAAAAATAAATGCGTATTTTATTTTTTTTGTTTTAAAAAATCTCGTGTTTTAGAACTCTTTTATTGCGAAGTGGGTAGAAAAATGCCCATAGTCTAGGGGCCAAGATTTAACAGGTAAAAAAAAAAATAAAAAAAAACGCAATATCAATATAAATGCCCATAATATCAAATGTGTTAAATTTCATCACAATCGGACCATGAAATCGGGGGTCAGTCTTTAATGGGTTAAACCGACTCGGTATGGTATGTGATTTGAATGTCCGCAATGCTACTTGAAGAACGACATAAAATAAAGTAACTTTTGCATCGAGTCATTACCGGCGATAAAAAAAATCGATCCGTTATGACCAGTGTACGAAAATAAACAGTACATTATTTAGCGTTCGGCTCACACACCCAAGAACGATAAATATTTTTTTAAGATTGTGTAGACGAACACAACCTTTAATACCTTTCGAGACTATTTTCAAGACGGACCCGACCAAATTAGTGTGTTCTGTTCTTCGTTAAAAAAAAAGAACAATTGTAGTGATACTGTAGACAAACAATATATGTTAATGATCTATAATGTTTCTTTTTTACATTGATAAAAAATGAAAAATTTAGCAACGACCGCACCACGAACAGCTTGTGTGTGTATAAGTTTTATTTGTCTAAAACTATTTTGCTGTTTTTTTTCGTATGTTAATTTTGTTTTTCTAAAAAATTTTTGGTTTTTCTGCCAGCTAAAAGGGACGAACATTATTGAACCAAACCGAACAAAATGAAGTTCGTGGATTTAACAAAAACCGAATGGAATTAAATGTTCTCATCTGTTGTTGAGTTTGATAAAAACAGTATTATTTTTGGGTTCAAAAGATGACTAACAGGGAAACGTTATTTCTTAATGATTTTCTACACAAACACTATTAGCGTTTGTGTTTTCCACAAATCTACCGAACCGAATACTAAGGAAATATATTTAGTGTTTATTTGCGAACACTGGTTATGACAGTCCGAAAAGCAAGATGTGAAGTCCGGCCATTCAGCCGAATCAACACAAAAAGGTTTTTTTTTATTAATATCTGCCGAAATCGGTTCAGAATATCGCAGGGAATTACAAGTGCCAAATACAAGTGATTCGATTGAAGCAGTGTTGCCTAAAAACCACCCGGAATATGCAATCGGACAGAAGCTGTAATATTTCATTAAACCTACGCTTAGTCACATGTTTCCAGACCAGTTTGCAATGATTTAGAAAAAAGTGGCTTGTAAGTTTTACTAACCAGCTTTATAGCCTCAACCTTGCCAAGCCCAACTATCATATGATTCTATAACTTTAGAGCAGAGTAGCCAAATCTGGCTTTATTCGTTCTTTGCCTCAAACAATTCTTAATGGAAGGTACTAAAGATTAGAAACAGCAGAATTTATCATTCTTATTTCTATTTTTTCAACAGAAAGATAGAAAGACAGACAAACAGTCAGATACACGACAACACTTGCACACATTTGCTGTTGCTTGTTGTCGCGTGGAGTGTTTGCACTACAATTATTTTGAAGTAGGTGTCTGTCCGAATCCCGGAGTCAACCAAAGAACGAAATATTCAACTTAAAGCGAAAAAGAAAGAAAATGCCTCAAAAGAAGAAAAAAAAAAATATATAAACAGAAATCTCAAGCAAAGAAAAGGATTAAGAAAAGTATGTGTGTTCCTGAGTACTCCAATTACAATGATGGCTGGTTAAAGGAGTTAATAATAATGAAAATTAACAAGTAGATTTTTAGCTTAACAAATGTTTTATTTATCTATAAGATAGTGAGTTTCCTTTATTTCTCTGAAGAATGTTAGAGTTTTTTTTGCTTTTATTTGGTCTTTGGTAATAGCAAAAGATTATTTATGTAGTTAAGCAACTGTAATTTGTGGACGGACCTAATATGAGTATTAAGAGAAAACACCTTAATTGGTTAATAAAAATGTTGGCCAATACTCTTAGTTAAAATAATTTATACTTAAAAATAAGCCCGGCTTTAAATGCATGTCTACATCATGGCTCTAAAGTGTACTTTAGAAAAAGTCGACTTTATTATTGACTATGATTATGGGTCTTTCTTTTTCCACAATCTGGTTGTACTCAATTTAAGTGTTTTAAAAATTAAAATAAATCATAAAATCCAAAAAAATCGCTTGAAAAGGAAAATTTCTTTACTTATTTTAAGATTTGATTATTTATTGTTATTGTTATGCTTGGGCGTCAAGCCTGTTTTCTAACTTTTTAAGGAAACGCCCAGATGTGTTTTTTTTTACACATTTCGCTAATAAAATTCGTAGCCATCTCTATTGCTCAATTAAAGCATTCTTTTTCAAGTAATTTCCTTTTAAACGATTTTCTATGCTTCCAATGTATAACTTTCATTTTTATATATGGGGTATTCACAAGGGTTGCTATCATGTTGTATTGTCATAATGTTCTACCATTTTACAATGGTTTAAAAATATTGTTGTTGCTTTGTAAGCAAAAAGTGTCTTAAAATAATAAAACTTTGCTTGCTATGTTTATTGTGCTGTCGTAATTAATCAGAATAGACCTGCGCTGAGCGGCTGAGCCGAGCGGATATGTTTTTGTAGCCGTCGCCGTTGATGGTATAGTTTTATCCGGCTAACAACCGAATTTAACCTGCATTTTTGCAACAAAACACTTGCGTCGTCAAATTAGATCGGCTTAGGACTCTGCTGTTTGGTTAACAAACAAAATAAAAGTTATTTGTGGTTTGCGTCTGAAAAATGGAAAATAGTCAGAAAAGATCGAATTTAATTTATTAAGTCTTGGATTAGAATTAAAAACTATTTTGATTTTAGGTAAATATATATTTTTTTATATGTGTTTTAAGCCAGCTGATTTAAATTCATAATAGCACACTAAATTATGAGGGGTTGTTCACAATTTTTCATGTTATTATCTTAAGACACATGACTTTATAACACCTTGTGAATCCCCTAATAGAAAAGTAAAGTTAGTGATAACTTTTCTATATAGAAAAGTAAACTTAGTGATAACTTTTCTATATAGAAAAGTAAAGTTATCAATAACTTTTCTATATAGAAGACTTAAGCTATCGATATCTTTTCTATATAGAATACTTAAGTTATAAATTACTTTTCTATATAGAAAACTAAAGTTATCGATATTTTCCATATAGAAAACTAAAGTTATCGAAAACTCTAAAACTCTAAAGTTATCGATTACTTTTCTATATAGAAAACTCAAAGTTGGGTTATCGATAACTTTTCTATATAAAAAAGAAAATTGGGGCTATCGAGAACTTTTCTACATAGAAAAGTTATGTTATCTTTCTAAAAGTAAAGTTATCGATAACTTTTCGTAATGTAATTGATAACTATTCTATATACCAAAGTAAAGTAATCGATAACCTTTCTATTTAACAAAAACTTTTATCTATACAAAAGTAAAGCTATCGATAACTTATTAGTATACAAAATAAAGTTATCTATTAATTTTCTATATAGAAAAGTAGATTTGTCGGTGATTTTTTACATAGAAAAGTAGTTCAATGTCGCAAAAATCCTACAAGACTTAGTTAAAAGCAGATTTGTTTACCTTTAAGATTTAGAGAAATGCCTTAGAGAGTCACAATCAGCGTTGCCATTTGTCAAGATTTCCCTTTTTTGCAAGTTTTTTGAGATGCCAAAAAGTTTTTAATTTATTTAAAGGTTTTTATAAATATACTAGCTTAACCCGGTGTGCTTTGCTACACTGCCTTAACCACGTTTAAAGACTCCCCCTTTAATAGTTTTTCAGTTGAGAGATATTTAATATATGAATCCAATGGTAGGTATTTCCCCCCCTACGCCTACCCGCTTTATATTTATTTCAAAAGTGAAGTATACCATAAGAGTGACTTCCACAAAGTTTGAACATTCTCACTATAACAGTTCTTAAGATATGCGATATTAAACATTGGCGTCCTATGGTGGGTACCACTACCCCCGCCGCTATTTTGTTTTAATTTTGGGGCTCAGAAGATCCTACTACCAAAAGTTCAACAAAATGCGTGCAGTGGCTCCTATTAATATTTCTATATATGAGGGGTACTGCTCCTCCCCCGTCTACCCCGCCCATTTGTATATTGAAATTTATAGTTTACTATAATAATAGCTTTAACCACTTTTGAAGACTCTCCCTTTAATAATTCTTCAGTTGAGCGATATTTAATATATGCATCCTATGGGAGGTATTTCCCCCCCTGCGCCTACCCGCTATATTGTTATTTTCAAAAGTGTTGTATACCATAAGAGTGACTTCTAGAAAGTTTGAACATTCTCACTATTACAGTTCTTTAGATATGCGATGTTAAACATTAGCGTCCTATGGGGGATTCCACTTCCCCCGCTGCTATTTTATTTTAATTTTGGGGCTCAGAAGATCTTACTACCAAAAGTTCTGCATAATGCGTGCAGCGGATCTTAATATATGCGATAATTAATATTGGCATCCTATGGGGGATACCAATTCCCCTGCCCCTATCGAAAAAATAAGTAGCCTTTTTTATTTTTAGGGCTCACGTGATGTATCTGTAAAAATTTCAGGAAAATCGGTTCAGTAGTTTAGGAGTCTATAAGCCAACAAACATACAAACATTTTTCATTTTTATATATATAGATAAAGTTTTTCAAGTTTATCAAAAAGTAATTTCAATTTTTGGGAATACAAAATTTTAATTTCAAATGATTTTGTTATTCGTGCTTAATTCCCAGTTTTTATTATTGATAAAAACACTTGAAATTTATTGTTGATGGGATAAGCTATTCCTATGCGCATTTCACTGGTTGCTTAGGCCAGATCATCAGGAAACTTCATCCATAAAGATTTTAGAAAAACTAAAGATATTAAACCAAATAAAACTGTTAAGCGTATAAGACTTATAGCAACAGTTCTACTTGTAACAATATCAAAGTTTAAACAAAACACATCAACAATAAACAGTGGGTTTATCTCATCTTACATTCCCCACTACAATTAGTTGAAATTCTCTCAACATTAATTGTAGTTGTAAGTAGGTTAAGAAAAACAAAATAAAAACAACAACACAACAACTTTACAAAAGATGTTGTCAATTAAGTGTTTCTTTAGGCCGTGCACTTGCCTGTTTATCAAAAAGTAATTTCAATTTTTGGGAATTGATGAGTAAGATGAGATAAACCCAATGTTTATTGTTGATGTGTTTTGTTTAAACTTTGATATTGTTACAAGTAGAACTGTTGCTTATGATTCTTATACGCTTAACAGTTTTATTTGGTTTAATATCTTTAGTTTTTCTAAAATCTTTATGGATGAAGTTTCCTGATGATCTGGCCTAAGCAACCAGTGAAATGCGCATAGGAATAGCTTATCCCATCAACAATAAATTTCAAGTGTTTTTATCAATGATAAAAACTGGGAATTAAGCACGAATAACAAAATCTTTTGAAATTAGTTTTTCAAGTTTTCTCACTCCTTAAGTAAATGAAGGTCGTTTTTATACATTGACAGTTTGAAGTTAACTTTGTAGTGCGGAAGACATTAAAAAAACATGGATAAATATTTAACAAAAAATGGTAAGAATATAAAATATTTAGGCCTATTTTTAAATAAAATTTTTTATATTGTATTAGTTCCAAGAAAAGAAAGATCCCCTAAATAAATTTTAGGGTCTATGCAATAAATCCCACGAAATAAGTCCCACTTTTAAAAACGAAATAAGTCCCACAAAATATTGCTGTTTTGAAAGTGGGAGTTATTTCGTTTTTAACTTATTTCGTTAATAGATGGGACTTATTTCGTTACGTGTTTTTATTTTAAGTGGGACTTATTTCGTTTTGAGTGGGAATAAATTCGTTTTGCAAAGTGGGACTTATTTCATATCCCTAAATAATAAATAAATGATTTTTTTATGGAGGAGTGCGATAGAGCTATGAAATATAAGGTCATTATGGCTTTATTTCTCATTTTTTTCTTATGCAAAAAGTTATATATTGGACATTTCGTAAAAGGGAAAGCTATAATTTTTTGTCCTTATCTGTCATGGCTCTCCTTTTTTGTTATTAATTACTTTATACTTACTATAATAAAAAAACTTTAAAGAAATGTGTACAAATAGGTACCGAAGTTAACTACTGGGAAAACAATATTAAAAAAAATTGTTGACGTAATTACGTAAGTATGTGTTTTATTATATTTTTAGTAGGAAATTGGAATTCGTGTTCCATGTTTTCTAATATCACCATTACAAAATACAACTAATCCCAATGCCACGTTAAAACTATAATACCGTCTACCATGCACTGGATCTTCAAGCCATTTATAAAGGTCGGTAATTTTAATCTGATGGTCCTTCCGGAACGGTTTCCATCTTAATAATAAGAACAATTGATCTGTACTTAATCCATTTACGAATCCAAATGTTGTTAGTAGTAGGCGTTCTCTATACGTTCCTTGACCGAAAAAAGAATTAATAATAAATTCTGGAACTCTATCAAAATTCGTAATATCCATTCCATTAAGAAGCTTTCTACAAACTTGCATACGATTTTTCGGGTCAAATACTTCTTATTTGAAATCGCATTAAACAGTGAAAAAGTGGGACTTATTTCGTTTATGAAAGTGGGACTTAATTCATTTAAGAAATATATTATTCAAGGGGGAGTTTTTTCATTTTGAGTGGGAGTTATTTCATTTCAAGTAAATTTTTAAATCATTTCATTTTGGTGGGACTTATTTCGTTTTCAAAAGTGGGACTTATTTCGTGGGAGTTATTTCATTTTTTTAGGCAATTTTTGGTGGGACTTATTTCGTTTTTAAAAGTGGGACTTATTTCGTGGGAGTTATTGCATAGACCCGAATTTTATTTTATGTATTGTTATTATATGTTTTGTTTTTTTAAATACATATGTATGTATGTATTTCCTTGTAAGCTATTTAATATCTAATTTTTTATATCTTTAAATAAAATAAATTCCTAATACATTTTGGTATTTTCTTTTAAAGATTTGGCACTTTTGAAAAAACAAGTTTTTTCTTGCGAAAACAAGTTTTTTTTCTGAGACAACAAGATTTTTTTAAAAATATATGGTAACGCTGGTCATAATAAGGAGTTTAATAAAACGTGTTGAAGTATTTTCGTTTTGTTAATATTTTCTATTGCCTCACCATTTTAATGCATTCATTCTTCTTAGTTAAGAGCGAACACAGTAATTAGCATGATATTTTCCGTCACCACTGCTTGGAAAAAGTCTAAAATATTTTTGTTTTTCTTTTTTAAAAATAAAAGTAGAAATACATGCTAATGACCACATAGTTCTGCTAGTTCTTGAAGAGGCTTCTTTTCACAAGAAAAGTTCTAGTTTAAAGTACAAGAAACGACGAAAGAAAGATAATAAGTACGATAGTTTAGATATTTTTAGTTTTTTAAAAAAAAAAGTTATAAAATGTGTTACTTTATACTGCTTTTAGATACTTGAGTATGCAAAATATGTACATACAGGGTTTCACCAACTAAATGATTGTTTCCTGCATCACACATTATTTTAACTCTTATAAGAAAGTGTGGAATTCCAAAACAAATTGTCTGAGGTTTGTTGTATGAATACTAACGAATACTTACGTATCTACATTTATAAGAATTTGCTGGTTCGTTTTAATGAATTCATACTCACGAGCTACTAAATAAATTCAGGGGTTTTTTTTTAATACATCACATGTACAATCTGTTACTTCTGGAGGAGTTTTAGGTTATTTACAAATTTTTTACAATAAATGCTTGAATTCCATATTTTTAAGTTACACTTAACACTGTAGTATAGGAAGTTTAATTATGGTAAAGTAGCAAAATTATTCCAAAACTTTTATAATATTTAAATATTACAGCTGTATCGTATCTATTCAAGTGGGAGTGTGTTCTATTTGGCACCCATGCGCAATCATAGACCCGTCTAAGCTAAATTATGTTATGAGGCAAAGATTCATGTAAAAGTTCTTTGTGCCGAATACTATTTAGATATCTTCGTCTATATGGGATTTGAGGATTGGGGTTTGTATGGGACTTATGGTTAATTTTTCACCTACCGGGTCAAAATTTTGACATAACAATTTTTATGTTAAAACCAACATTTATAAGGAAGTTATGCCATTAAAAGCTATTTTTGGGAGCACTAGTTATGTGAAATTATGGACCAATTCACCTCATTATCAATCAAGCTTGGTGAACAAATTCCAACTTATCATTTTGGAAATTGTGGTAAGTCAACAACAGCGTTGAATAAGGCACAAATAAAACAAGAGAAATTTTATTTGTTACTTACTTATTGGGTTTTTTCTCTATTAAAACACTGGGGTTTGTTGGGAATAACTTAAGTCTTTTTTTATTAATTCCCAATATGTATATATTAATTTTTTGTTGCACCGGGAGTGCGGGTTAATTTTTTTTTGTTAATTTTTAATTTTTATTTAAAAAAAAGGAGTAGCTGACGAGCGCGCACTTCAATCGTTTTTTTCCTCTTTTCAATCGCCTCGAAGCCGAGCTATGGAGGTGTTTGGAGGTCGTCAGTAAAAGTCGATAAGGCCGTCATCGAAGTCGATAAAATCGTCTTCAAGATCGAAGACGATAACGGCTGATCGATCTGGAACACTTAGTTCTTGTGCCAATTAGAACCTATGTACCAATTTTCATTAAATTATCTCCAAAATTGCGACATGTAGTTTGCGCACAACGTTTATATAGACAGACAGCCAGCCAGCCTATTCGACTCAGTGAGTCAGAGCCGATCGGTATACATTAATTTTAAGGTGTTACATACATCAACACAAATGCATAATTCCCTCTCAACTATTGTCGTGTGGGTATAAAAATGTTGTAACAAAATCAAAAATCGTCGTTGCTCTGACAACATCGGCTATGTGCAAAATTTTCAATTTTTTTTATTGCACCCTTTGAAACCTTTGTTATTGATGCATCTACCCAACAAACCGTTTAATGATATCTTCACTGGTTCAGAAGTTACCAAAAGTAGCTTTGTGTAGCCCATATACAGAATGTTTGTACAAAAACAGCTACATATGTGTAAAAATTCATTTAACTGTTTTTCACAACATATGGACTTGAACTAGTATTTCAGTTATTTAATGTCAATAAAGGGTGCCCCGGAAGGATTGTTGGTAGTAAGCTGTTCTATCAGTGCGATGGTTGCGGGTTCGATGCCCGCCAAAGTATCTGCTCTGTTTTACAACAACGAGCTGAAGGTCTTCGTTACTTATGCTCGGTTAATTAAGTTTGAATATTAATTGCACCACCCAACCACCACATAACAAACTTCATTCAGTGTTTTTTTTCGGAGGGAACCATTATATGGTTGTGGCTTCTTGGTGGATAACTACTTTAACCAAAGTGTGGCTGCCGGTGACTATATTATGGTTAGAAATCCACAATATGCTTAAAATTGTTCGTTAATAATAATTTTGTTGGAGTTAACCATAATGTGAAATATGTTTGCTCTGGGTGCACTAAGAAACTGTAAATAGAAGGATCAAAATAAAGATAACCATGCATTTTATGATAATTTAAAGCATTATCTACTAATTTACTATTTTGTAAACTATTTTATGTTCTGTTTTTTTAAAAACTAAATACATTCATTTTGGTTCATTTTCCAAAATTAATTAGCACTAACCCATTATTAGCCAGAACTTTTTTTTGGAATTGTGGAATGAAACACATTGTCCTTTTTGTCTAGCGACTTCGCGGATACAATTTGGTAATTTGTGTTTTCACCCGGCAACTTAAGATGCCAGCGGTCATTCAGCTATCAAATTTGCAAATCAACTGTGGTTTACTTCTTAACTTCAATTTCTTGAAAACATGATCTTCGTGTAACGCTTTAGTAGCTCTTGTAGTTTTAATAAGTTGTCAAAAATAAATGATGTCTTAAATTCTACAAAGTCATCTGGAAGATACAACAGGGGTGTATCAAAGGAGCTGCAAAATTTATTTTGCCAACGGCAGCGTTTTGCATAATTTTCGTCATAATTGGAAGAGGCGTTCTCTCCAAGACCCCATTCATTCATTTATATGTCCGATTTATCGGATTCAACATATTTGCCTAATCCATTATTATTCCTTATTTAACTTTCCAAATTAATATTTTAACACAGATATTGCTTAAAATTTGCTAAGTTTTAATACAAATATTCATTCTTTCTTCAAACCAAAACAGCTATGTGTAAAAAATATTCGAAATAATTATTAAAAATGCTCCAACAAAATGAGTTATGTGTAGTTTTTCGAAAAAATGTGTTATAGCTGCCCAATGGCCAATAAGTCGAGCTTAATTTCACGAAATACTTAAAGCAATGTTAACATTTGTTCAATTAAACGTTTCACTTTAAAAATATATGCTAAGGTTACTACATAAAACGGTTTTTTTCTCTCCTGAAAAAACAGGAAAAACACATAGCTGATTTTGTCGGAGCAACGACGAAATATTATATTCTACTGGAATAGTAGGCTGAACCCACTGTGCAATATAAATAAATGAACTTTTGCCTCGTCATCATTGTGCTTGTGTCGATGATGGAACCAGGACTAGTTTAGTGTTGTTAACTTTAATTCAATCATGATTACAAAGCATTCAAATTGTGCAACGATTGCAACAAATGCAACACATAATTGAATTTTATTTCTATTTTACAGTAAATTGAAGGTGAAGTAAACATAAAAACTAAAACTTTTATGTTATCCAAAGGGGTCAGTATAAAATTTAAAATGTTGTTAATGATTTTAAATATTAGATTAAGTAGCTATTAAAAGTTTATTAATTAAGAGGAATTTTTAAATTCGACTAAGTATAAAATTTTGTTGATAATAGACGAAAATTCAGAGTTATAAAAATAAATATTATTTTTTGGTTTATTTGTTATACCTTTCTTAAATTAATCAGTATGATTATTAGATGTTGGCTGGTTTTATTGCCGTATGAGTTGTATAAAATATACGTATATCATATCTAGCCCTTTCAGTGTTTTTGTCGAATATATTCGACATTTTATTGTACTCTGTTTCTACGCCCTTTTGATGTATACAAATGTACAGTTAATTATAATTTTTTGTTTTATCTGAAAGAGAGACACTTTTGCTATTTTAAATTGTTATTATAGTAGGCATTGACTTTGTTTTCTTATTATTGAGACCATTGTCGTACACTAGTCAGGAAATTTGTAAAAAGGTTATATTTAGGAAGCAAAAATAATTACTTCGGTGATCAGGCGGTATTAAAAAAAAATTGTATGTATTGATACAGTCGTAAATAAGGGTTTACTTAAAAAAAATATTGCAAAAATAAATTCTGTTGTTCTTTTGTGGACCTTTTTCAGTTGTCGAATATAATCGACATTTACCTTAAGAGGTTGTATTTTGTTATTAGTAAGCACTATAAAATAGTGTTTTTATTTAGAAATCATAACATTTTCTCTGCGGATTTTCATAGAAAATGGAAAAATTAAATATTGATCAGATAATGGGCATGTTAGAAGCTGTTTAGGACGTAATTGAAGATGATGATGATGACGTCATATATAAAATCCCACAAGTGTAATCAAAGGATGTTGTGCCTGCTGAGCAGAACGTTATGTCAGAAGAGAATATTGACGATATATATACAGGCCAAGTCAAAACGTCCACTGAGCTCCGATGTTTCCATTTGTTTTGACACCTTAAAGCAATATAAATAAGTTGGTGACAGTTCGAATACCCGAAAACCATGGAGGCATTAATTTTGTGCCACTGTCAGTTAACAACAGCATGTGTGAAATTGCTACACCGTTTTCATATTTCAATAAATATTTAACGGATAAATGGTAAAAAATCTATTTTTTCTTTTATTTCCGTACAAAACAGAACAATATGTATCCTTGTAGGTCAATGTCGAATATATTCGAGATTCCCCAAAACCCAGGGTAGCGACTTGAGACGAAAACTAATATTTTTCCCGACTTCAGCGCCATGACATTACCTTAAATACAAATTTTCAGATTTTTATCTCGCCAAAAATCATTTTTGACCCTGAAAGGGCTGGTGTATTATGTATTTTAATAATGTACATGAACTGCTACGTATACGTAATATCTACTTCAGATGCATTAAATATCAAGCATACGCCATTATGTAGAAATAAAAATTTCTTTTGAAATTTTAAACCAGCGCACAGTGGGAAATTTTACGAGAAGGCGGTCAAAATTCCATAACTTTTGACTGGATCGGTATTTTTTATGCGATTTTTTTGCTCGATAGGTGCGATGTTAGGCTTTCATTTGCGCTATAAAACGTAAAATTCGACTGATAGGAGCAAAAGTTATGAAAATGCATTTTCATTTTTTTGTTGAGTTTCGGTGTAAAAGTTGAATATTTCAAATACGATTTTTTTATAATTTATCATTATTTCTCTTGTATTTTACAACTGATACTTTTTTTTATTGTCGAACTTAGATCCTGTCAGAAAATGCCAATATTTGGCCCCTGTAAATTTTTTAGTCCCAATATTCACAGGGGCCAAAGGTTGGCTTTTTTGGGACGAGACGAGTTGTTATAAGGATAAAACTCAAAAGGAATATTTTGAAAAATGCCCAAATAGCATTCTTGGCTATCGATAACATTTTAGGTAATTCAACTTTTATTTTTGGTTTGAGATGTATGTGTATTTTATTTTTATATATTAATACTAAATTAAACAATATTAGTAAAAATTTCTTCTAAATAGCTTTGCGTTTCATTTTCCAGAAGTTGTTTAGCTTCTTCCTCTAATTCGATTGAGGTTGATTTCCATTTTTGTCGAATACTGGACATATATGGATCTGATGTGCACAACAAAATAGTAATAAGATCTTCATTAGTACAACATCTGGACATTTTTCTTGTGTTATGCTCGCGGAAGAATCTGTAGGCTTTGTTCCTTTTTTCTTGCGCTTCTTCAGATAGATCTCCAATTGGTAGCATATTGTGTTGAACTATTTGTTCCCCATGGTATAAAATTTTATGAACTGTGGTTGGCATATGTCTCCAAGAGTATTTTTTGTTATAAAGAAATGCTGTTTCATTTGCATACTGGCCAAATTTTTTTGCATTTATCTTTCTGCTAAATGATATAACTTGTAAAATGATCTGGGATCGTCTTATTAATTCAAAATGTACTCCTGTGATAGATGCTGCAGTTTCTGGATCGGAAAAGAATCTCCTAGCAGTGTTTCCATCATTTGAATTTCCTTCTCCTTGTTTTGGCTGATCAATTATAAGGCCTAGGTGAAGGCATTTTTCTTGAATTTGTTTTTTGGTTTGCTTCCTTTTTTCCACATTTTCTTTGTTTTTTCTCACTGTTTCGCCTAACGGGCCAAATTCCAAATCATAACCCAATTAAGGAATATGCTCCATAAAATGAATTCTGGTATGAAGAGGGGACATTGCAAATTCGTATGCGTATGACTTGATGTCTTTTGGCATATGGTACAGCTTGACTAAGACTTTGTTTCGGTTAATGGTTGTGCAACTTTTCCATCGATCATTGTAAGGAACATTTGAAAATTAATTTCAATGCATTGGTCATCAAATTTAAATATTGCCGGTTGAAGTTCTTTAATTTGATCTTTTATTTTTCGAACTTTTTCAGTTATGACATCTTTAGTTTCTTTTTTGTCAACAAACTTTATTGGTCTGCAATACTTTGTTGAAGAGGGAATTTCATTTTTCCACACATCCATTTCTGTAAATCTACTGGTTGACGGCTCTAAGCCAATATAAGTTTTTCTTAAACGTAATGGAACTAAAGATACCATGAATAAGTAAGCATCAGATGAGTTTTCTAAATTACATTGCAGTTTTAAATCCAAAAATAGTGCAAATGCTTCTTCTGGAGTAAATTTCATTTCTTCAGTTGGTGTAGGCATACTTTTTTAAAATCCTCTTTGTGCGTTTAGGGCTCGCTTCCACTATTTTTTCAATTATTGCAATTTTTCTTTTCTTATTTTGCGTTGGTTGAATTTGATGCAGAAATGAATCCTTTATCATACTATGAGAAATTTCTTTATTGATATTTGCAAGCTTGCGTCTTCGTGATCTTTCACTGCTATTGTCAATTTGTTTTGCGGGCCGACCCACTTTTCCAGTTTCCTTAGCGGTTATTGACAGCTTCTTAAAAATCAGATCATTTGTTAGCCATTTTTCGTTGCGTAAGTAAAACGTTTTCTTGTTTCTAGAACATTTAAGGTAGCGTTTTCTTAATGTAAATGAAAAATTTTTAATTTTTATCTTATGAATTTTGATTTCTTGTTCGTTGCATAATTTAAAGAATGGATTATTCATTATGTGTAACACAAAATCTTTTTCATCTTTCTGTTAAAAATATATATCTGCGAGAAGTTTATAACTGAACTTAGCCATTGTTTAAACAATAATGAAGGTAAAATTATGAATGCATGCATTTGTATACTCTTGATAGAAGTTTTTTTAAATGATATAAAAACCCTTTTTTAAATACAATTTTAATCTTTTATTAGCATTTCTTTGAAACATAAAAAAACCCCTGTTTTCACACTTTTTAAAAGGATAACATACTGGCAATAAATTAACAGGTAACATGTAGGTAATTTTCTCGTAAAATATAACTGCGTGCTAGTTTTTTTTACCATTTACCTGCTCTTCCATTTTTTTAAATAAAGTTGCAATTTTCAGGTAATTAAACTATGTAGTTTATGTTATTACTAATGTATAACCTTTTAACTTACTCAGAAATCTAACGTGTTAGTCTATTTATGTCGCCTATTCGTTTTGCAGCATCCGTTTACCCACAATAAGTTCATAACAATCGCAATACCTTTACCTTCTCCAAATTAATTGATAACCTGACGTGCTAGATAATTTATGTGGCCTGAACTGCTTTATTTGTCGAAAATTCTTTAAGATTCACCTTCTTTAATTTCAGTAATGTTTCCTTGCAGGACTTGTTTTTTTGAACCGAATATCTTACCTTGGGTCACAGAAATTGCTGTAGTTCGCAAGACTGTATCCAGATGTATGTACAATGGGGTATAGAAATGTAGGTTAGATTCTGGACTACAAGAGAGTAAAGATTTTTTTTTGATGCGTTTTGATGGGCAGGACTTATGCTCTATAAAGTAGGAAATTTCCGGGAAATTTTGACATTAAAAAAAAAAAAGTTCTAGAGGTAGCAGAGTTAAATGCTTTTAACCACTTATAGCTAATAAAATAAACTAATACACAAAACTTATTCTGTCAAAAAATCTTAAAAAACAAAAAAGTTATGAGCATTTCAATTTCAAAAATTGACTCAGAAATTCAAAACTATAACCAAATATTGAGAAAGTCCATTTCGGACCACCCTGTTCTCAATGAAATAGGGTTGAAATTTTTTGGCTCCCGAGATTCACTAGTATTTACTTTCACATGAATAAAAAAATTTTAAAATCGGAGAACATAAAAAAAAATAATTTTGGCCGCCTTCTCAAAATATGAACCAGTGTGCAGCGGTGGGCGCTGGTTTGCCTGGACTACGAAGTTTTTCGGGTTTTTACATTTTGTTACGCATGTTTTTTTTTACCAGAGCTGCTACAAATGCAAAAATTTCCCTAGTTAGATATTCCTAAAAATCCCCAAAACATACCATACATTTGTTTTATTATACTACTTTTCAACTTAAAAAAGTAGGTTTAAAATAGAGAAAATAAATAAAAAAAAATTTTCTATAAGTAAAAACCAAAAGAAACAACAATTTTTACATTGAAATCAAAATGTAAAAAATTTACCGTTTTCCACATAAACGTCTGAACATCTTGTATTCATTGTTTCATAAATAAAAAGTAACGACGGCAACCATAAATACAAATACCAAAGAGAGAAAAACATAAACTATTTTTCAGTTGCTTAACCCTTCATCTTACTCATGAGTCTGGCCAAACCTTAGTCAATGCATTTTGAATGGAAAATTAAAACATGTGTTAAAACAGGTTGTTATTGTTATTTTGGCAAACTATGCAATTTTGTTGCGGTACACTGGTAAAATAATAATTGTGTTGAGATCAAGCTGTTTTTATGTATAATTTTTTTTAGCTTGTTTTAAAAATTCTTTCTTGTAGGTATTTCTTTCTTTCGTAAAGGTTTATTATACATACATACATTTGTTAATAACAATATAATCAATTAAAAAAATGTATTATGAAGTTGTCAATTACTCACTTTTCTCCAAAATTGCGACCTGTACTTTGCGCACAAGGTTACATGGACAGCCAGCCTGCCAGCCAGCCGAACGGACATCGTTAGTTCGACTCAGAAAGTATACTTTAAAGTGGGTCTAGGACTAATATTTTAAGGTGTTACACTCATCAGCACAAGACCATAATACCCTCTCCACTATTGTGGTAGGAGTAGGGGTAGGAGTAGCAGTAGAAGTAGGAGTAGGAGGAGGCGTAGGAGTAGAAGTAGGAGTAGGAGTATAAGTAGGAGTAGAAGTAGAAGTAGGAGTATAAGTAGGAGTAGAAGTAGAAGTAGGAGTAGCAGTAGAAGTAGGAGTAGCAGTAGGAGTAGGAATAGGAGCAGAAGTTGGACTTAAAAAAATTCAGCGGGTGGAGTCAGAGTCGGAGTTGGACTTAAAAAATTTCAGGGGGTGGAGTCAGAGTCGGAGTTAGTACTATTTTTCGAGGATTCCACAGCCCTGCTTTCTCCCTTTTTTTAATAAATTTTATAACATATGCCTATCAAAATATTTTCATAGTAAATTTCCAATTATTTTTTGCTATTAAAATTTTTCAATCATCCAACTTTGTGTGAGTACAAAGGTTTTCAGTCTCTAATTTTTATAATATTTAAATTTTTTTTATATTTTTGCCACAAAAAAACTTTTTTTAAGCTTTCATTTGTGTGTTGGAAAACAAATACTTTAATGAAATTTTGTAGTGAAAGTAAATTGAACAAAAAACAAATGTCACTTTTAGATATTTTTTGCTAAAACAATGTTGTTGTTTTCGTTTTATTTTAGCAGTTTTCAAACTTGTTTGTTGGCATTTTGCCAATAGGTGAGTTTTTTTCCTAGATATACAATTTTGTGTGCTTGTTATTAGTTTTTGGTAGCTTTCATGCTTGTTATGCCGTGTTTGAAACAACAAAATTTTTAAATGAATTGAATATTAGTTTAAAACAATTCAAGGAGCAAAATTTGGGGTTTCATTCGAAAGTTTTTAAAAAATATAATTAGAACAAATTTCGTAGTAACACATTCTTTTTAGTTATAAACTTTTTATTATTATTTTTATTTTTAGAAAATTTGGTTATACTATATGTGTACTTATTTAAGTATTTTATTTTTTGCAACTACTTTTTGCAACTATTTCGCAATTTATTTGCTGTCATTTAAAACTAAATAGTTGTATGGTTCCACTTGTAAGTCTCATGTCTAGACGGAAGATATTAAAATTTTGGTAGTTGACTGAAATTTCTCTACGAAATCTTACAGCAAAAAAACAGATGGGATTTATTTTCACAGAATTAATAGCAAATAGTCACGCGATTTTATATCAGATAAAAATCGCATAAATGATAATAATTTAGTGTTGCAGTTAAATTATTTGTTTAAGTTGTAAATGAAATGCATTAACGTCTTTAAAAGGGCGAAAGTGTATAATTAAAGAAAAAGAAGGAACATTTTCTGTTTTTGTTGAAGAAAAGGCTTAAAGAGAGAAAATGTTAAATGTGAGTATATTGGGGATTTTTTTACAGTCGAATTTAAACAAAAGTCGAAAAAGTGTTATGTAAAATAGGCGAACAATTTGCAAAAGAGCGTAGACTCTTCGTTAATTTTACAGTTTTGATCAATTTGCATAAAATTATTAATTCTTAAAAGGAATTTTTGCAAATTTCGAGCATTTATTGTCAAATATTGGTACAATATAATTTTTTTTTATTGCAATCTCTATGGCTCCTATATGGAGTTTGCGCCTTCTTTAAGGCCATGAATTAATCAAGCTAATTATGCATACATGGTTAAAGAGTAATACCCAAATTAGTATGTCGTTTCTGCATTGATCCAAACAAGCAATAAGCGGACGGAAAAACTTTCTAGAGATTTTTAATTGATCTTGAAACCTTTGGCACGGTAAGAACGGATTTCCTTAAATCAAGTACATCATGCGTGATTCAAGTACTCATTATGCAAGTGCCACGTCTTTTAAATAATTCGAAAACGGGATTGACTTAATTAAGAGTGAAATAAAATTAATCTTAAACCGTGCTTAATTTTAGAAATAATACAAAAGTTAGATTAGATTGATTCTAACGTAAACACTTACCCATTACGCATGATCATGCAAGCTGTATTACGCCCTTTTGTTACGAAAGAATTCTTATTTATCCCGAATTCTCCCGGTTTATGATATAATCGTCCGATTGTTATATTATTTGATTCACTGCATCTCTATGATACCTTTCGTATATATCTGCAAAGAGAACTGGCATATCGGGTCTAGTTTTCGAGAAAATAGATGTCGTCGTATGACGACGCTATTAAAATAAAGGTACACAAATTTCAGTGATTTGCCATGTTTTTCCTCCTAGCATCCAAATGATTTCGTTTTTCTTTTTCTCATGTATTTATTTTTGTTAATTTGTCTTGTGGTTTTGTGTTTGTGGGAAGCTCTCCATTGTTTCTTCGTATTTCAGGAGGTGCCAGAAGTTGATTACGAGACGAAGTATTAATATTTCCTTCGATTTCCTCATCTGAGCCTTCATCAGTCAAGGCGTCAACATATGGAGGTACGAAGTAAAACTCGTTTGATACATTTTTTTTATCTTAAATATCCAAAATGAACGCGACACTAAGAAATTTACTGATAAAAAACCGAAAACAAAAAAAAAAGTTTAAATCAGATAGTACTCGTTGTATCATAGTGTCGTCATTTGACGACAATCAGATATATTCTCATAAAAATTATATTTCTTCTACCACTTGAATAAAGATTTTTAGCAAGAATCTTGTAAACTAGTATTAGTTTTTATTTTATATTACTTTAGGGCACATTTATAAAATTTATTAAGTTTTTGACACTTACTTTCTAGCCAAACTCATAATTCTGAACTTTTTCAAAAAACTCTCACAAAAAACAATTTACCACACACGAACTCTTTGAATCACAAAGCTGAACAATTTTTTTTATGGAAAAGTAATTAACACACAACACAATTGTCATTGCTTCATTTGTTTCTATGCAATAATAACGGTTCACCAGCAAGTTGAAGCTGCCAATGTTTTTGTCTTCATATGACGACGCTAGGAGAATTCGGGTTAAAAGACATCAGCACAATGCCCGCTATGGTTTCCGTTATTATTATACTATTAAAATTTGATGAATATAACTAACCAATATAAGCAAATAGAAAACGGGAATTATTGCTTCTTATTTTACTTTTTAAACGTAAAAATAATCTATATATTTCTTCTTGTAGTGTTGTTGTTGTTTCTACCTAAAACAAGCAAATAGCTTTTTACCTTTTGCTGTAGTGTTTTTGTTGTTTCTAAAACAAACTTTTACAAAAACAAAAGGTTTTCGAAAGTTATCCCATTTTTGATTGTTTAAAGTACTTTTTAGTGTTATTCGTACTTTTAAAGTACGACTCGTATTAAGAGTAAGTAGAAATAACTTAAATTTAGTACAAGCTTTTTTTGTATGTGCATAATTAAAAAAAATTTTCGGCAAAGTCTTGCTTAAAAAGAATTAATTTTTTTCGGTATATGTCCCTCGATTTCATTTGGGCCGATCTTATGTAGCAGCTTATAATAGATGGATCAGTTAGGGTTCTATTAAATATAGTGTATTGTATTGCCACCATTAATGTTCGGCTTTGGCGTTGATTTGGCCGGTTAGCTGGGCTGTTTCACATGGACTGTTATGACTGGATGCAAACGTTTCTTAATGTTATGACATTCAATCAGAATTTGAAAAACGAAAATCATATTTAAATGTCTCTTTGCTTTAAAATTTTCTTAAATATGTTTTGAGTGTCTTCCAAGTCCTTTTTGAGGTTGACAACAATCTTTATGGAGTAGTGGCCGACTTTCTCCTTCGTGACAAAATCACAATTTTTGAACAGCAAAAGCCATTTTCTAATGTTGAAACTGATAAAACATATTCAGGATAAGCTTCGGTGAGCAATCGATACGCTTCATCGGCAATTTTTGCAAAAAGCAAATCAAAACTTTCTGAAAATATTTATTTGTTGGCATAAAATTTGACATTTTTGAAGCAAAAAAGCTTTCTTCTTTGCACTTTTTTACACCCAATGGGAAAAAAATTAAAAAAGTTAAACCCTAAAATGCCATAAAAGTAATAAGGACTTTAACCATGTGCAAACGACTCGCCATATGTTGTGAAATTCCGCAGGTTTACGTTTTGCACCCAATTGACGAAGGGTTTACAAAGGCAACCTATCCTTGGGCTTTCTACACCCTTTGCTTACAAAAATGCATGACCGACCACTTCATTTCGTTTTATTTCAAAACCAGAAAATTGCAAGATTTTGAGTTGACCCCGTTTAGAGGAACAGGTGCGATATGAATATTTTAAAATAAAACTTTCCATTAAAAGAAAAAATAATGTTGTAATTTTCTAAAAAACGGAAGAAAATTAAAAAAAAAATTCGATGAAAAATAATTTTGTATTTAAATTTGTAAAAGGCAATATTAATTCAAGTCAATTATATTTCTTAAATTCGATTTATACTTGTTCGCACACGAGTAAAACCAGAAGGAATTCATTTTGTTTTATTTTTTTCTTATCTATAATAAATTAAATCAATTGGTTTCTTAAATACAAACGCTGCCAATCAGAATCGACTGAACCGCAAACAAACGATGATGACGATTGAGCACACGTGCAGGTGTCTGTTCAAAAATATTCGCACACAGTGCATAAGTAAAAGTCAGGGTTGTCAGATTAATCCAAAAATCGCCAAAATCGCCAAAGACATTATTTTCAAGTTTTTGACATTAAACTACATATTTTTTAAATTATTAAAAATATATTTTCTATAAATCCTTAAAAATAAATTTGTTCCGTATCGCTAAAATTTAAAAACGTCGCCATGATATATATGTTGTTTAATTTTTATTTTGAACGAAGTAAAAATAGTTAGTGAGCACAAAGAAGTACGATGTTAAATAAATAGTTTATAGTAGTCTACTTAAAGCAACAAAAAAATAATTTTTGCGGCTAGTATTAAGCAAATATTAGATTTACATTTGTATAAAATTGCAGTTTTATTATATATTTAAAACGCTCCACCGGCAAGAATCCCTATTTGTCTTCTTTTTTGAAATACATTGTGAGGGTATTACATTTATTAAACGAAGGTACAAAAGAAGTGCATTATGTACTATTCCCATTCATATAACTTATAACTCCTAATTACGCGTCTAGAAGTTCGTTTTGTGTTCTACTTCAGAGGCGAGTTTAGGTGGAGTTCGAAGTTTCAACACAGGCATCACTAGTGTTAATAACCGCATGAAAAAGACAGCGAACTTACTTTGGCTTAAAATATTGGTCTAAAGTTATTTATCTTTTCAATGAACCAACGCTTATTTTTTGCATTGTGTTTCATAAACGTCCAAAGGTTTGTTGGGATTCATAAAAATCTTTAAAATATTTATATACTTAAAACATATGTTAAAATATATTAATCAAGGCGAACTCATACAAGGTGGTCTTATTTTGAAAACGGATACAACACTGTAAAATACTTTAACGTCGTCTCAAAATTATACAACACTGCAGCACATAAACATTTAAATATAAATGTCAACAAAAGTAACAGCATATAATTTCCGACACATGGTTAGTTATCAGCTGTTGCTTACTTAGCAAGCCAAGACCACCTTGTATGAATTCGCCTTGATATTAATGTTTTAAGTATTTCTTTTTATTGATTTTTTCAAGAGCACTTTAAAATATGAAAACCCATTTTTTAGAAGATTTTCATTATTTTCATCAGCCATTTGAACATACTTTCAAATATCTATTATTTCTAAGTTTTGAATTTAACGAATTTCAAAACAAATTCATAGCTCATTAAAAATAGCCAACAAAATCGCCAATTATTTTTAAAAATCTCCATGTCGCCAAATCAAAAATTAGGTCGACAAAAACATATGCATTTCTGTAGAAAGCAACAACAAAATTTTGACAAATGTTTGACATTGTTTTTCCTTTCAATGTTATTTTTGGCATTGCGTTGCGTTTTACAAATTTAGGGCCTACATTTGTCCGTGAGCATATATCATTCTACAAGTCATATTGTCCAATTTAAGACATATCGCTCATTTGCTGCAAGACCGGGATAACTCAGAAAAATTCATTTCGAGATAAGCGCATTTAAAATTTTTGATTTGCTCTAACTACTTAGAAAAACAGAAGACACATTCACTTCAAACTGGGAAAGTATAAAAGATATAAAGATGAATTTAATGCACAATATAAAGAAAAACAAAGCGAACAATTCTGCATCTCTAACTCCAAAATTTTTTTGAGTTATGCCGGTCTTGCAGCAAATGAGCGATATGTGGAGTGCCTGAGGCAGTGAATTGCGTCTACGAACGCTTAATAGTCTTGCAAGGTCTCCATTAAGACCCCTAATGAATGTATCTAACGCCTGCTGTCTATATGTGTTCGTCATCGCCCTAAGACTATTTTCGTCCAATTCCAGACAGGAAACTTTGTCTAAAATCAATAAAAGAAGCTGATAAACTGTTTGTTAAAACTCGGTAATCGTCCTGCTACCCTGACGGAGTACTGTCATTTGGTACTCCAACGTGCGAATATCCCTTTTATCTGAATTGTGCATCATTAGACATTTTTTTAATACTATACCAATTAAGTGGAGTCCTATAAGACACGAATGCTATGTCCGCATCGCCAGTGATCTTTGTACGGATCGTATGAAGAATAGCATAGTATCGCGCTGTTCCCTTTATAGATTCATACAACTCAAGCACTCGATCCACAGACTTCTTCCACGAATTAAACGCGCCTGGCCTTCCAGAGAATTCTCGAGTTGATTTCACAATATCTGGAACTTTGTCCACTTCATCCAAACTGTTGGACACACTACCAATGGGTTGGTCTGAACCCTCATCAAGGAAGGAATTTCGGGGCTTACCTACTAATTCTCTTATCAATTCCCTAATTTCATTCTTCTGTATCTCATTCAACCCCTAAGGGGCATTTGAAGAAACGGACGGACGATTATTCTGTGCCGCAGTGAGGGTCCTACTAAGTCTCTCAGTAATCTCGTCATTCGAATCCTCTATAATTAAGACTTAGAAATTTGGAATTGGCGATTTTACGAAAATTATTTAATTTTTGACACACTTTTTTTTTAATAGTATTGTGAAAATTTTGGAATTAAAAAAAACTATCTTTTTATAAAAAAAAAAAATTGTAATTGGTAATTCTATAACTGTTTATGGAAGATATTAGTTACTTATAGCTAAATCTTACATAATAACGATGAGCTCTATTCCACTTTCCTTCGGATTTTTTTTCCTGTTTAGGTGCGAAGACGAGCTGGCAACTCTTAGTGTTGAACAGCCAGATTCTCATGGTGGCCGCATCTCAACAGCTGTTTTAATGCAGACACATTTTGTACATTTCGTTTGTTTGCTTTTTGCTTTTGCTCAGTTCTCTTTTTTTGTGAACAAGTGTACAAGTGCGCAACCTCAAATAAAATTAACCAAAGTAACAAATAACGTGGATTATTGATATTATAAAATTATTGCCCATATAATCATGCAAGGTACAAAAACCCAAAACATTTAAAATTACTAATAATTAAAACGTGAAATTATAAATAAAATTGTTTGTTTTAAAATTCCAAATACCAAAAAATAAAATTGTTCTGCTTTAATTAAACCCCCTTACACAGGATATTTTCCTACTTAAAGAAAATAGCAAAAATAGTGGAACAGGGGAAACCTTGTAGTTAAAAAGTGAAACAAGCGAAGTGGAGTTTATTAATAGGTACTCAACTAAGGAAGCCAACAAAGTGTCTCTTTTTTTAGGAAAGCAACCAAGAAGGCTGATCGATTCTCAATACTCCTAAGTGCGCTAGGAGCCGACCACACAAGCGTAAGAAGAATTAACCATAACCTCACTGCAACTCCAGGGTCTGCTCCATATTAAAAGCCAAAGCAGGTGCGTCTGCGTATTTGGGTAAGTCTCCCCCCTTTTTTACTACTTATTTGACATCAACCCCCTTTAACCAACAAATTCGAGTTGGTCCCTAGTCGGGCGCCAACATTTCCAATCTCAAAATTTCCTTTCAGTTCTAGTTTTTGTTATATGTTAATATTCACTTTATTTAAGGTGTTAAGTTTTTTAAGGAAAAGTCCTTTGATTAATAGTCCTTATTTATTTTAATTTTCAGTACTAATTTATAAAATGTTAATATATTTATTATTTACAGTATAATTCTTTTAATTCACTAATTGCACCGATAATCTTACTTTTATTTTCGTTTAGGATTTTTGTTCACTTTAATTTTTATTTCATTAATTCTTAATATTCTAATTTCTTTTTAGATGTTTACATATTTATTATTTACCGTATTGTTCTTTAAATTCATTACTAACTATAATTTACTACTACACGATCGCGGTTAGCGGCTTGACAGGCTGTGGTATACGCCACCCCCGTTTGTTCCTTTCTTTGTTTAAGGACAACTTGGGCACCTTGTCAAGGCTTGACTTTGTTTCTTCCGTTTTTTTTTTCGTAAGGACACCTTCTGTATCTTTTAAAAAAGAAGGGTCCCTGCTCGGGCGCCAGTTAAATTTCAATTATATTTTTTAATAAAAAAAATTATTTTGTTGTATGCTTTAAGCATACAACGTTTTTATTGGTTCATGTTTCTTGCATGTTTGACGATCACGCCACCTTTTCACAATGGCATGTGCAGTTGGTAGACATAGCGTCAGCGTTTTTCATAGGAACAAAGTTACGTTGCTTTTGGAGTGTTGGAATTGAAGACGGAACGACATCTTTGTTGGCTTGCAAACTAATTGTTTGTTTTTGTGAGTTTTAAACATATTTGGTGTTAACTTATATATATATTAGGGCGAGTCAAATTGTATGGAACGACTTTCTTTTGATGAAGCGTATATCTATAGGTGATTCTGAGAAATTTTGCTCAAGAGACCATAGCTCTAAGTCGGGTTTGGAGCCCCCCAAAATTTCAAAACAGATATTTTTCGATATATACATAGAATAATTTAATTAAATTCGTCATAAAATCGGATAGAATTATAGTAGATTTCTCAATCTGGGCTTGTTTGAAAGGTATTTTTATCTCCTCTCAGAATCTGAATTGATATTTTTTTTTATTTTTATTAGAGATATTAGGAATGTTTTGTCGAAAAATAGCCTAAAATGAACGTTTAACTAATAAATTCTGAATTTTCTTCGATTTTTTTTCGAAATTTTGTTTTGTTTTTTTTTTTTGCAAATTATGAAAGTTCAGATAATTTTCAACAACTTTTATTGCGATCAATTTTTTTGTTTTCGAACTCCTTTTTGTAGGAAAATCGATCTGAAAAAATCAACATTTTCAAGGTTTCAACAAAAAAAACACTATTTTTACATTTTTAATTCAATTTCTTTTTAAATATTATTCTCGACCTACGTGGTAATATTATTTTTTAAGGTCTTTTTTACTTTCCATTCGAGGAGTTTTCTTACGACTTCCTAATGTCACTGCCATAACTCCTTCACGACTCTTTTCTATAACTCGTTTTGAAACACTCGTTAATAATTGTGCATATGAATATGTGCATTAGAATTTGTGGATCAGCCAGTGGTGGTTCATCGAAATCTAAGTTTTCTACCATGTGATCATATGGAATCTGTCAAGTAAATGCTGGTTCAAATAAGATATCGTCGTTATTCATATCAACCATATTGACATAATCAAAATTTAAGATATATTTTTTGTAAACTCTGAGTTTAATTGGATCGTACAATTTTTCCCGATAGTGTAAAATCTTTTTGAAAACTCTATCCCGTATTGCTTTTCGATCATCAAATAACATTGTTAATACGATATTTTCTGGATGTGCGTAATATGAGTTGTTTTAAATAACACCATCTACAATATTACGAAAGTTTGGTTGTAATTATCGTTAACCAACGAGAATGTGCAATTGGTCCTGGTTTAATGTTAGCTAAATCAACTGGAACAATGCCATTCGAAATTGCTTTAGCTATTTGATATAAATATTTAACATCTGTTAATAGTTCGAGCTCATGTTCATGATCCATCATTGCAGGCATATTCTCCAGTGGTATTGGATCAAAATGAGCTACTACCTGAAAAATGAAATGTTTAGATCAATTAAAATGCAATTATTTTATTTTAACTTTACTCCAATCGAAAAAGTAAAATAATGACAATAAATAATGATAAAAAATGATGATATATATTAAATAAAATAAAGTGTTACATACCTGCAATTTCTCACATTCTTGAATAGCTTTGAATAACTTTCCACTTGCTGCTCGTGGTCCACTGGTGCTTCATATAAATGACGAAATGGCAGTTAATTCAAATGAAGCAGACATAAAAACCAGTGAAATGGTCTATTTAACTGTTTTTCAAATAATCGTAAAACACCATTTTCTGTTTCAGTATTTACTGGCTCACCATCACTGCATATGCCAGTTAATTGATCAACTGTTAATGTTTTATTGTTGAAAAATTCATTCAGTTTTCTGTGTTTGGTTTTAGCATCTTCTTGACCACCCAAATTTACATATCCAAGTAACTCATTATAGGGCTCTTTCAGAAAAACTAGATGCGGTTCTTTTACCATAGTGCTATGAAATTTGTCATTAATTTTCTCTGTAGTTAATGAGTCACCTTTTCTACCATCGAAAGAAAATGCAGTTATGGAAGAATTTGTATGTCGTGTACGAAGCACTGCATCTCTAGATTGAACTTTTTCTCTAGCCACTTTTGATTGATCCATAATAACAAGCTTAAAATTAACAACTCTAAAATTTATATCTTCGAATAAAGCTGTTGCTAAACATGAAGCGACTCTATCTGAAACACCGAATCTATCACACATCATAGCAAAATTTAAGGCATCGTATCTTTGAGTATAATGACCTCGTCTCATTTGAACAGTTGCTTCTGGAACTTCTGTTGCTGCTTCATTTTCATCTTCATCCATGTGTAATTAAGGTGGTTCGTATCATGGATCATCGGTACCAGTTGTAAGTGTTGGTATTGTTGTAGCTACTTCTTCAGCGTCTTCCGTATATTCAGGTATTGTGAATTTTCTATCATTATGCTGGTCCATCATAAATTCTTTTAGATGTTCTGGAATCAATCCACACGAGCATTCTGTTGTTTTTAATTTGCAATAACATTTGCCAATATAAAATAATTCGTTTATTGAATCAACAAATGCTTTAAATTCATCTCTTTTGTTTCTATGTTGTACATGTTTCTGGTATTTATCAAGCAAACCAGTTAATTTTTTTAAAACACTCTTTCTATTAATGATTTCAATTTTTAATTTACACCAAATTTGGAACAATTTATCTGTTACGTGAGGAGTAAAAGTTTTATACGAGAACATTTTGTTTTCAAATTTAGCACGATCACTTAAAAAAAAAAAATATTTTAAAACGTCACATTAAGTAGGCAAATTAAGATCATTTAAATCACTTTTTAAACCAAAAACAACAATATCTTGATGAGGCATGTTAGTCAATCTAGAGTCAAAACTTGTTGCTTCCATTTGCGAAGACATCACAGACGATGTTGGTGGTTCTTGATTATCCATAATAACTTTGATATTATCACTGCACTCTTTGATTGTGTCACACTAAATTTAAAAATAATAAAAAAATATTGGTATTGTGATAACCGAGTTTTTATTTAAGTATTTTGGCACACTGCGTGCGCATTGCACGATGAACGATTAAGGAAGAAGGAAAAGCAAGCTTGGCAACGTATATCATTCATTATTCATAATCTGCAAAAAAAAAAAAAAAAATTCAAAATTTATTAGTTAAAAGTTAATTTTAGGCTATTTTTCGACAAAACTTTCCTAATATCTCTAATAAAAATAAAAAAAAATATCAATACAGATTCTGAGATACCTTTCAAACAAGCCCAGATTGAGAAATCTACTATAAATTCTATCCGATTTTATGACGAATTTAATTTAATTATTCTATGTATATATGGAAAAATATCTGTTTTGAAATTTTGGGGGGCTCCAAACCCGACTTAGAGCTATGATCTCTTGAGCAAAATTTCTCGCTTCATCAAAAAAAATTACCCGCTTTAATATATGTATGTATATATGTATATATATATATATATATATATATATATATATATATATATATAAGGAGTTTTCATTAATTTCACTATTTAAAGGAAATTTTGTGCACATTTGCTTTTTATAAGAAATTTTAGGCAAATTGTTTTATGGAAATTTTACGCAAAATTGCCTTTTATAGAAATTTAACGTAAATTTGCTATTTATAGAAACTTTTCTGCTAATTTACTTTTGTAAGACATTTGGAGCTAATTTAATATTTATAGAAAATTTGCTTTTCATAGGATATTTTGATTAAAATTTCCTTCTTTTTAGGAAGGCTTGCTCAAAATTTGCAATTTATATGATAATTTGCAAAAAATTGCTATTTATAGCAATAATCTTACATTGTCTTTCTGACTGGCTATTATAATTTTAAATAATAAGTATCAGGACAGTTATTATCAAAGTATACAATAATTTTAGCACCCTGTAAGTATACCGTACTTTATATAACTTTTAGTTTAATCTGTGTATTTCGTCGCAGGAATTAAAGAACGCTGTAACTGACAAAAAATCGAAAATACGTTTTTTTTGCATAATTTTTATCAGAAAATATATATGTATGAGTGATGAAAAAAATTCACTTGCTCAAAAAAAAAAAAAATCGTTTGCTGTAATCCGCAGAATCAGCGGGAATAATAGACTTGAGAGGAAATGTTTACAGCCTATATATAAAGCGGGGGAAAAAATAAAAATCGTTTTTGAAATCACGTTCCCAAGTTGTATAGTTTTTGTGATATGAATTTTTTTCTACTTTCTTTCATTCAGTTTTTTGGCTCTGGTGAACATTTTATGTTTTGTCAGTTACAGCGTTCTTAAGTTCCTGCGACGATTTGTAGACGACTACTTTTGTAATATTGTTTCATATAAAACTGTTTATTTCACGTTACTTATCATTGTTGGTCTTTCGTTTTTGTTTTGGCTTCCAACTCAATGAACAGCATTAATTTACTTTTAAACGAAAGCATTTCACATAACGAGAGACACAGTGCGACACATGTGTACATGACAGATTCAGCTCAAAACACTAAAAATATCATATATTGAGTATTCTGTACTACTTTTAAGGATTCTATGTATTTTTTAAAGTAAATTTCTTTGAATTGTTATTGCTTGCAAAAGGATTGGTGTTAATACAGCAGAAGCAAATTTTAGATATTTGTTGGATTTTTAGAAATAGAACAAAATATTTTAAATTTCTATGTTTGCAGTGACATAATTGTTTTTTATTTATTATTGCGATTTTGTTTGCAATTTAAAATTTGTTTAAGCAAAGAGTTTCTTTGTTAAGAATGTGCACAGTTTTCAACAATTTAAAAGTTCATGGAAGTCTTTTTAGGCACGAAACTCAAAATTGTTTTAAATGTGTTTTATAGAGATGCAAAACTATCGAAAGCCGTGCGGTTTGACACTTTTGATAGTTGGTGAATGAATTATCGATAGTATTAAATATTTTTTTAATGAATTGGTTTTTTCCCGCGCCGCAATAAAAAGTATTTATGAAGCGGCTTTGAAAGCCCGATGGAATTTGCGTAATGGTTAGCTGCCAACGAACTGTCATGTAAAAAAGCCTTTTTTAACACTAAATAACCTACCCAAAAGCCTAAAAATAGTTCAAGGCTAATAATTATCTGTAGGCTGGGTGAAATAATAGAACAACAATGATCGGCTAAGGATTGCACCCTCCGTAAAAAGAAACGAAAAAGAGCTTTTAATTTCGTAATTGTTGTCTTCATTAAGATACTTTTAAAAATAATTTATTTTTCACTTGTGGTGCTTTATGTTATAAAAACGCACTTCACCATCCCTGTACTAGTATCGCATTTATTTATAACATGTTATACTAAACATAACACAACATGTTCGAATCATGCCAATAGAAACTCCATTCACATGTTTTTACTTGATATTCTAAAATTGTCTCTTTGTGTTTGTTAACAAAACTTGCAAATTCATATAGAAACATTCAACAAAATCCACAAATTAACTATGACAACATGTTTCGTCAACATATCACTAGCAACATTGGTGCCTATACTCACTAAAATTTATTATACTAAAACTTGTTTAAAGTGGTTGTTTCGTATTGGTTTTCTACACAAGCATTTAGTTTCGTTGAGCTCTTCGTGTGGTTAAGAAGTATTGTAACGGCTAAAAAGTATTCGTGAAGCTTTGTGAATTAAACGGTTTTAATTTAAAAGTTGGATTGTTTGATTACAATTGGATTAACAAAAAAAAGAATAACCGGTATTATTTATTTAAATTTGTTGTTGTAGTAGTGTTGTATAGTAGAAAAAAAGAACAACAAAACACATAAAGTAGTAAACAAAAAATAAACAAAAATTAGTGGCATAAAGGAATTAAAAAGTGGTTGATTGTATTATGTGAGCGTGTGTTTGGATTTAATGTTGTAGGTGTTTGTGTGTGTGAATTTGTCTTTGATGCTGCAATAAAGTTTTGCAGACGTACAGACAGACACCATACAAAAAATACTTGTATAAACGGCTTCAGACTGGAGTGGCAAATTCAGTTACCGGTTTTTCATTTTGGCAACACTTAACAAACAACATTTTCTTTGGTGTTTGGTTTTGTTGTTGTTAATGTTTGTTTCTTTTAAGCTTCTGCGATGTCGTTGATTGGGTTTTCTTTGTGTTGTTTGAAAATAAAACAAATACCCAGCATACATGACGATTGTAAATTAACTTGAGAGAGATTTGAAATCGAATCTATTTTCAGTTGTTAAATAATGGAATTGTCAACAAAAATTTTATTAATATTTTAACTCATAATTAAATTTATGAGAATAATTTTACTATTGATAATAAACTATTATTCAATAATTGTCTGTGAAACTCAATTTTATTTTTAATACCTATTGAGAATTATGTATTTGAAAATCTTTAGTTTTTTTTTCGAAAGCTTCACTATTTTGAATTTTTTTTTTAATTGTGTTTAACTTATTGCGGGATATATTTCAAAAGTGGCTTGAAAGTGACTTGAGAATTAATTTAGTGAGAAAACTAACTTAACAATATGCGACTTTTCTTAACTAAGAATAAGATTTTTTTAAATTAATTTAAAAAATTAATTAAATATATGTAGCTAAAGATAAGTCTGTAAAAATTTGTGAATTTAATATTTAGGGCTAAAAAATCAGAGCAAGTTTAACTTTCTTTTAAGTTTAAAATGTGTTTAAACCAACAAATCTATAAATCTCTAAACATATTAACCATCTTTAAACGCATTAAATTGGGCGTTTAAACTACCAATACAGACCATATAAATTTGATAAGATTTATCGTAGTGCTGCCACATGTTATTTTTTTAACTACACATAATACATGGGACACTGATTTATAGTTGTTGAGTTTAAACTACATATAAGTTCAGGTTTAGTTCAACTAAACCAGCGCTTAAGCCAACAGTGATTTATTAGCCATTAGAATACATCAACTTTACTTCGTTCTCAAAGAGAGCTTCAGAGAATTTTTTTTAATTTCCTCAAGAATAAAAAACAGTTTGAAAATCATTTCAAACTTAAGAGAGCAATTTTTTTTCAAAACAATACAAGAAATATTAGAAAATAGTTTAATACTATGTTTCCACTATTAGCAAAACAACTTGTTTTGGGCAAAACTTGTCAAAGTGTTTCCATTATGTAAAACTGGTTTTGGTTTTCGAATTTTCGAAATCAATTTGACATTTATGTTGTAAACAAAAATGGAAGCAAAAAAAATATGTGTTGAAAAAAAATATTTATCTTTAACATGAAATTTCCTTTTTTGTTTTTTAATACACAGATGTACATATATGAACTTATATAAAAGCACATAGTTTACTACCTTTTTATTCTATTATTTTTACGCTGCAAACAAATAAATCAGCTGGAGAGTTGCATAAACCTATTTAATAAGTCTTGATAGTTTGGTAAATATGTCACTTTTTTCGAAATTGTCAATCACCAATAATGGATAGCCCAGAGTTGTATTCATGGTTTTCGAGATGTTTTGGAGAAAAACTAGTTTTTGTTTGAGTTTTTCGAACATGAAAAATGTATGGGAAAACAAGTAGCAAAACACTTGTTTTGCTGCAAAACTAGTTTTGTGGCCCAAAACATGTAAGTGGAAACGTACTATAACAATAATTTAATTTAAATACGATTTTTTCAACAAAAGGAAATTTTTAAGAAATATTTGTTAAAACATTTGATATCAAGAAAAAAAACGTAAATAATTTATTTTTGTTCGCTTTGAATTAACAAACATACAAGTTTGAGGTCAAACTGTTAATGATTCTCTAACTTTGAACGTTAAAAAATATCTAGGAATAAAAGTAAATGATTTGAGAATAAAATTATTAAATTTGAAATATATCACTTTAAATTTTTGAGTATCCAGGGAACATACAGGTTCGATGTTACATTCTTTAAATTATGAAAAAAAATTTTTTCTCGAATCTGAATGGTTTAGCCATTTGGACAGAACAAAAATTGAAAAATTTTGTAATGTCTTCTATAAGATTTGACAAACGCAAACAATTTTGTTTACATTTTATTTTCTTTTTTATATTTGTTGCTGGTTTGCTATTAGCGCAATCACTCAATATTTAAAGATATGTGATAAATATTAAATTTTTTTTTTTTTTTTTATGGAAACTAGTTGAAAATTAGATTAAAAAAAAAAGTTTAATAAAAAGTTAAAATAAAAAGTTTTTTCGAGCTCGAGGCCAATTATTTGTAAAAAATATGTACTTATATTATTTATTAAATTATTTGGTCCAATATTTCGATATCCTTCGGATATCATTATCAAGGCTGTAACAATATAAGAAAACAACAATGTACGAAACATATTAACAAAGACTGTGCTAAATAAAAATATAATACATAATTACAACAAAAAAAGAAAACAAAACACTTACAATGAGTTACAAATATATTTGCAAGAGACGTATTACTATCTCCACATTTAATATTTTACTAACTTAACTATTTAATTTTCTTTTTTATTATGTGTCTATAGCTATTGGCGCAGTTTTCCGTGTCTGTTTTATAATTAATTCTCCTCTCCTTTGGTATATATGATTTATGTCCAGCTATACGTGTCTTAAGTTTATTTTTTGTAGTACCGACATAAACTTGATCGCATATGTCTTGGTCATTTCCTGCACAACTAATCTTATATACTACGTTAGTGTTATCCAATTTGTCAAGTTTACATTGGTTGTTTGAGAAAAGTTGTTTTAATGTATTTGTCGATGTGTGAGCAATCATAAATTTGTCCTTATTATAAATGTAAGCATTCTTTATCAAATCAATGGTACATACGTCATTGATTTATATATTTTCGTATTCTCTTTATGTTCCCTAGGTGGTTTTTTTCCATAGTTTTTAATTAAAGTTTCTATTATATTTTTAGGGAAAGAGTTTTTTGTAAGAATACATTTAATTTTTTCTTTATTGTAAGAATGGAACGACTCATCGCTAATGGAAAGGACCCCGTTGATCAAATTGTTGGCCGTATTCATTATTATCTTTTTCGGTTGGCAAGAATTGAAATTAATAATTCTCCCTGAAGCCGTCGGTTTTTGGTACCAGTCTATTTTAATTATGTTTTTGCTCCTTATGACCAGGGCATCCAAGTATGGCAGTTTTCCGTTAACCTCCTCCTCCATTGTAAATTTAATGTTTTTATGAAATGCGTTCAGTTGTTCTAAGGTCCTTTCTATTGCACTTATCTTTATAATTCCAAAAAGGTCGTCAACATATTTCGTCAATAATTTAGGTTTTTCGTCCAGATTATTCATACATGTTCCAAAGAGTTCCTCCATCACTATATCTGCCACAATAGGTGATGCCGGTGAACCCATTGGCAGTCCTTTGCATTGGATGTATACTTTGTCGTTGTACTTAAAATATCTGTTATCCTTAACGCAAAATCTTAGAATTCTCAAAAATAGTTCCTTTGGCATATTTGTATGTTTCTCTATGTCAATCCATTTGTTCTTTATAACATCTATTGCGTAGTCCACTGGTATACTTGGAAAAAGTGATACCACATCCCTTATGCATCCCTTACGTTGTAAACCGAAAATTCAGTAAGTTTTTTCAAAACATTTGTCAGTAATTTGCATAGCTCGCTGGACGGCGAGTTAACTGATGCACAGATTGGTCTAAGAGGGTAATCTTCCTTATGGATTTTAGGACCAAATATTGGACCAAATAATTTAATAAATAATATACATATTTTTTACAAATAATTGGCCTCGAGCTCGAAAAACTTTTTATTTTAATAATTTAAAAAAGGTCGAAAAAATAAAATTTAATTTAGTTTAATAAAAAGTTTGAAATATTTTTCAAAAAAACTTTTAGTGAAGTTAGCAGGACTTTAAAATTGACTTCTTTTGTTTCCTCTTCAGATTATCTTTTGATTTCACTAAAAATATTTCTTTTTTTAATTTATAACCCCATTTTAGCACTTTGTCTTTGTTTATGACAGCGGGTTCTGCTGTTTTTTCTGGGGTTCAATTACTTTTAAAATTCTTCGGGTGTGACGAGTGTGCGACATTTAATTAATAATTTTGATGTAATAACATTTTATAAAAATAACTTTTTTAAGGACAATTCTTCTGCTCCTTTAAATATTTTTTGTTTATGTTTTCTTATAAGAAAGTCATAAACAAAGTTCCAACTGGATTAATGCATTTTCTCACTTTTCGGGTGTGTGTGTTTCAACACTGTTTTCCTTTGTTGCTACTTCTGCTGCAATTGCCCCCATTCAAAGTCTTTGTCCAATATTTATCGTCAATGCTGCACACAATGTCTTTATTGTTGTTTTGTGGCATGAAATGCCTGTCTGTGTCGTGAGTGTGTTTGAATGTATTTTGTGGGCTTCTTCAATTTTTTGATATTTTGTATTTATTCAAACCTCATTCGTCTTTAATAAAATAATAGGATTGCAGATTGTATATTCTATTTGTACCCAGTTTATTTCTTTCTTAGCAATTTGTTTCTTTCTTTTCTTTTGTGCCTTAAATGTCGTCGGGCTGAGCTGCTGCAATAAAATACTGCAACAACCATGTTTTACTCTTAAAGTAATAAAATACACGGAAAAAACCAGATTATCTCTATTTTTTTTTGTCATTTTATAGCCTTTACACTTTATGGTCTTAAATAGATTTCCAGTCAAGTAAGCGAAAAAAGAAAAATACTTATAAAAAACATGGAAAAAATATTAAATTTCTGAAAGGAAATTGTGCTGAAAAATTCAAATTACTTAGACAAATTTAAAACAATAAGAAAACAAAAAATGTAATAAGAAAAATTATTCGAAATAAAATATAACAACTCATTTCACATAAAAGAAATTATTTATTACAAATAAAAAAAATCATTTAAAAATTAAAAATAATAAATAATCAAAGTGAGTGTAAAGTTAATTTAAAAAAATAGTGATTTCTTGTTAAAATAATACAATTAAATCTGAATAAAGTATGAAAAATAATTACCCAGTTAAAATAAAAATATTCAAAAAAAATTTATTGAATTCAATGCAAATTCGTAAAAATATTTTTTAAAAAATATTGTTTAAAAGTGTGTAAAAAATTATAAAAAATATTAATTGTAAATACTTAAAGTTGTTTAACATTTTGTTAAACAATATCTTTTCTGTGGATAAGCTGTATTCAATTAAAAACGTCGTAAGTTCAAATATTATTATTATTCAAATATTACAAAAAAAATATGAGAAAAAATATTTTAGCAAACGATTTTCGAAAATTTTGACGAAAACTAACATTACCCAGTAAAAAACTTCGCCTCCTGAGTAATCAGAAAAAAGCAAAACACTACTTACAATTCTACTGAAGCAATTAGACAGTTTTTACAAAACTGACCTTTTTTGTGAAAATATAACTTTTTTGTAAAAGTTTTTAACGACTTGGCGTTAAATGTATTTTTTTGACAAAAATGGGTAAATTTAACTGTTTTTTTCAAGCTTCAAACCCCCCTGCAAATAATAGGACCAGTCCAAACACGCGTGTAAAGAGTAGCCCAAAAGGAACTAGGACTAGTCCAAAATTAACTTAAACGTATGGAAAAAACATGGTCTATTTAACATTACGATGTCCTAGGGCAGGACCATATAACCCAGCCTTGGACTACAAAGGAGTAGTCTTAAAACTACTCCATGGTATACTCAAGAGGATTAGTTTTGAAGCCGTTTAAAAACGAAAGCACGTCGTTAAAAAACGAAGACATGTCGTCTCACTACAAACACTTTTTAACAATGACATGGTCCATGCTTCTTGCATGACATTGGACCAGTCCATGGAGTAGTCCGTTTAATCAAAATAGATCAGGTGGTCCAACATTATTTGCAGGGCCGTTAATTTATTTTAGGGCTTACAACTTTCTTCAAGAATCGTACACTCACAATATTATTACAGTAACGGACTGTAGTTTATTTAAGAATTTTCTATTCAGTAATTTTTAAATAAATAAACATATGAAATTCAAGCACATTTATTTTTAGGTGATTCTTACATTTATATAAAAAACTAAGTGCATATTAATACGGATTTTCGGAATGGAAATGTTATTTAAAATAACGAAAAGTTCATTTCATTATTGCTGTCAAAAATTCAACCGCGAATTCTGTAAAAACAAATGAATTTTAAGTTATTTTATATAATTTTACTACCAAAAAGCTAATCTTTAGTTATCTTATAAAAACAATTTGCTTGTTTTGTGTAAAAAATTCCCAAATTCTATTTGTTCGAATTATTAAGTTAAATACATCACATTTTAAAAGTAAAATAAGTGCGAAAACATATCGACCATGCTGTTGAAGTAAAATAAACATGTGTAACGGGGTAAGAAAATAATAATATTCTCTCTCTCTCTCTCATTAAAGAAACAAGCGGACAGGTGTCTGGTATTTTTTAGAAATTCGGCTCTTTTGTGGACTAAACGAGTAAAACCTGTATCATATAAAATTACCGAATTATATAAAATAACTGAAAATTCATTTGTTTTTACGGAATTCGCGGTTAAATGTTTGACAGTAAAAATTAAATGAACTTTTCGTTAAAAATAAATTTAAAATGAGTAGACCGGTTTTCAGCTGAATTTTAATTTGTTTTATATTAAAATTTCAGTTAATTTTACGTACAGAATATTGTTAGCGTAATTATTTTTAAGTTCGAAAAACTAAATTTGACATTTTATAAAAAAAATCTGCAACACTATGCAAATACTTCAAAATAAGTGTTTAATTTGAAAGAAAGCTTTTGTAAGCAGTTCTTGGCCTTTGTGAAGCAAAGGGCTTCTACACACTACTCACACATTGGCTATATCCCATGCACTCAGTCAGTTTTCAATAGCTGCGCACGCCATTTTCAGGGCATTGACCAACATTATTTAATGATGAACTGGCTTCCTTTTTTCTTTGCCTACATTTTTTCTATGACGGTGTTGCTGCCAATGGGACTTTCTAGTTTGCCAGAGAATGGAAATGCATCATCGACATTACCCAGTACTTTAAAGTAAATAATAGATAAGATTAGAATGCCTTAGTACAACTCTGGCTAGACGGATCACGTCATTTCCTACTGATCCGAAATCTGGTTCATCCTGAAAGCTCTCACCCTCTTGTCCAGTGTATATTTCAAATTTATGAGCGCAGCTTTTACACTGCACATCAAATATAACTTGAACCCCATTTGTGGAGCTTATGAGATAGATACTGCTCTCTAATATGTTATACTTTTGTATTACACATCTGTTCCATCAATGCATATTGTTGCTTAAGTCGGCTTAAGCAATTGTGCGAATACATATGATTCATATGTGTCAAACCATATTGAACTTAGGAAAACTTTTTGTTAAATTAAAATGAAACTGTCATTTGCTTAAGTAAAGTGCAAATGTTTTTGTTTTTTTAAATGCATTTGAGAGGCTTTTTGTTAATTTTTGACGGTAGCTTAAGCAAGCTTATGCATATTATAGTTGGACCTTTATTTTATACAACTAAATATTCTGAATACAATGTTTTTAAAAAACTCTACTTTAAAAAACTTTATTAAGAAATGTTCTTAAAGTTGTAACAACATGTTACAAAACGTTCCATAAACTTCGAAATATCAACTTAGAAATTTAAACAGGTTTAATAAAAATCTTTTGGAAATAAAAAAGTTAATGAAAAACTAATATACAGACAGAAAAGCAGAAATAAAAAGAAAACAAAAAAATCAAAGATTGATGATGGTTAAATTGTGGCCAACTAACTAAGCAATAACGAAAATTAGAAAACAGCAAACAAAAATAAGAAATTCGTCACAGAATCTCGAATGGTATGAAAACAGATTTTTGCATATATTTGCATTTATTAAATATTGCACCATGTTTGTTTAATAAACTTATTTTAGAGTAAGCAAAAAGTGAATTTGGTTTCGGATGATACAAGATCAAAAGTTTTAAGAAGTTTTGTATTTTTTCCCCCCCTGTAATAACTTCTTATATACGATTATTATAATTTTTGCAAAAGTTTAATTAAACACTAAATAAGACTTCATCTTGGTTCTATACCCACACTGAAAGAATTTTCTTCAGAATACCAATGAATTTTGACATTAATCCCATGAAAAATTGCATTAAAAAGGAACCTATGCAGCGCTTCGTTGGATCAATGAAACCTTTTTCATTAAAATGTATTTAATGAAACATTACATTAGATCTATGATTGTTATTCATTGGATGAATACTTTCAATAAAGTAAACATTTTTTTTTTTTTTTTATTTATTTTTGTTTTTTTATTTAATTTTTTATAAATTTTTTTTTTTATTTTTGAATTTTTTTTTTTTTTTTAATCAAAGTTGTTCTTATTCAACTTTTTTTTTTACCGGAGTCGCTGGCGGGAATCGAATCGATCACGCAACGCAACCTCGGCGCTGATAGACTTATTTTTATTTTTTTTTGATTTTTTTTATAATTAAAGTTGTTCTTATTCACCTTTTTTTTAGCCAGAGTCGCGGCGGGAATCGATCCCGCAACCTCGGCGCTGATAGACTAGCTCACTACCAGCTAGCCTACTTGGGCAGTGCAGGGGTCTAATCACCGCATACGATATCGAGCAAAATTGATCGAAATTATATATTTTGGTATCGTGAAACTCGATATCGAATGAAATGTATTGAATTTGAAATAATTGCATTCGATATCGAGTAACTCGACATTACATTTATCGAGTTTTCATTCGATACGTCAGTGTCTATCGTATGCAAAAAAATTTGATAGTTTATTCGATACGATAGTGTCGAATGCGGTGATTAGACCCCAGTTTTTGAATAAAAAAACCATGTTTTTTGCCACTACTCAATTAAGAGCGTAAATATGAGATTAAATTGCCCATAACAACAAAAACAATGTTGATTTTTTATGCTAACGCATAATAAAAAAAAGACCACATAAAGAGAGAACAAAGAAAACTAAAAATATACATATTTATAGATTGTAAGTTTTTGTTTCATTACTATAATGACATTTTCATTGTCATAATGAAAATATAAATTTATGAAGGCATGCTTTTTCGAAATATTTTTATACTTTTAATTACTGAGACTATGGAGTTATTTGAATGTTAAAAATAATTTTTTTTTTTTTCAATTATTGAAATACATATGTTGCTTTTATAAAAAAATTTTTGATTTCATAAATTTAATGGCATATTACATTAGATGTATGAAACAATTAAATCTTACATTTTTTTAATAACCAATTAAATATTTTTTTAAGGAAACCATAATTTCGTATTAATTTATGAATATAGTTATGTTTGTATATTGTTTTTTACGTTCCCAAATAAATTTTTTTGTTTAACTTCGACAAACTTTTAACGTAATTACGAAATCCAATGAATCGATTTTAACGAAAATACTTCATTATAACTACGAAATTCCATTTGGACAATGAAAATTTTCATTTAACCAGTGAAATTTTTTTTATGCAAACGATTCATTAAATATATGAACCATTTTTCTTTCAGTGCAGGTTTAATCTGAACTTCTATCTTTCTCACCGTTTTTATAATGTTTCTTGCGATTTTAGCCGTTTGGAAAATTTCTTCTAAAAATTTCATTTATAATTATTTAAGTCAAATCTATTTCTTCTTCCATTTAAATTTCAATGTGCCAACTGTATTTGAACTCGAGTAAAGAATTGAAAATATTTGTGTTGTTTGTAATGACCTTTTCTTCAACTTCAATTTATAAAGAGTAAAATAAACTATGAGTAAATAGTTTCCTCGCTTTCCGTCATTTGTAAAGACCAGAAAATGCGACACAAATCAAAAAGCATTAAATTAGGTAGTATTTTTCCAAAATTTTTACCACATTTGCAAAATGATGTTCATCAGTAACATTCTAAGGTCTGTTAAATCAATTGCGTGGTGGCTCCAGAAATTTTAGAAGCTTTTAGTTTTCTTTTTTTATTTCATCAGTTGCTATACCGTAGCGGAAAGAGAACTAACACCAAACTTGTCACGTGCTAGTTCTTAAGTGGTAGGGACCAGTTCTAGTTCTAACACTTAACATGAAGGCGACTTGTTACTTTAACATGGTGATGTCCTTGGAGGGGGTAAATTGAAGTAACCTAAATGCACACATTCAGTTTCGGTTAAAATAATGCCTGTCGAAGATATTTTCCCGAGTGAACCATATTAGAATGATAGATCGACCTCATTCATATAAAGTAATATAATCAGGGCGCATAAGCCCGCACAAAATCCAGTCCTATTCCTAGTTTTGTGTAAATTTCCTTTCCTGTGGAGTAACTATACTTTATCACCAGTACAGCGATATGTATTTCTTCACCTATCACAATACGATCCACTTTATTAGAATACTGTGCTTACTGGTCACGGGATAAGTGCTTTAAGAACAATTGACACAAATTTCCCGCAGGGAAGAGTTTTCCTCCAATGTTTTTCAAATTAAAAAAAAAATCATGAATATGAATTAAAAAATGCTTAGAAAAGAGAAATTTTAAACAACGAATCGACATAAACCAAGGCCCAAGTGTATAGTTGTTATGGCTAGAAGTAACCATAACCGGTGTTTCACATTTATGTACTTTGCCACACAAAGCATTTAAATCAAAACAAAATCGCAATGATACTTAACTGAGTAGTACTCACAGTCACAGATACTCGTACTTGTGTTTGTTGTTTTTATCTTTAAAATAATAACAAAAGAGACAACCACAAAGTTTATGAAAATTAAAATATTAAAAAAAAAAATAAAACAATAAAACGAAAAATAGTTAAGAATTGCTTTATTATTTATATTCTATTGCAATTGACGGGCGAAGTAAATGATGCTAAAACAGATTTATGCTTCCAGGTTTGTACAAAGATTATTTGATAATAGAGCTAACGTTTTGATCAAATAAAACAAAAACACAGTTTTTCAAAAATTTTGTGAGAAAATTAAATTTACTTTATAACATTTTCCTAAGAACTTTAAAAATTTGTGGGAAAAGGTTAAAAGAAACTGGGTAACAAGAAAAAGATTACTTTACTCTCACCTTTGTCTAATAAACTCAAATTATATTTCTGTTTAATTTTAGAAATTTTCAATACAATAATAAAATATTTAAAATCCCACTCACTTTTTTGAAGCATCTTAAAGATACATCATTGGTTGCTCAGTGGAACACAACAAGATGGCCCGTTGTCAATAAAAAGATACCCATATTTGATTAAATAACGGGTCCGCCAAATAACTTCTTTTTTTTTTTGAGAATGCTATAAAAAAAACTACTGAATATTTTCTCAAATTTCTTTTTTTATTTGAAAGTAAAATCCTTCCGGTTAATAATGGAAAATAATTGCATTCAAATAGCTGCCACGGCTGGCCATGCAGTAGCCTACACGATCGGTTCAATTTGTAAGCACATTATCGATTGTGTGCAGCTGTATTTCACCAATGGCTTCACGAATATTGTCCTTTAAAGCGTCAATTGTATCTGGCTTGTCGGCGGAACACTTATCTTTGACGGCACCCCACAAATAATAGTCCAACGGTGGCAAATCGCAGCTCCGAGGTGGCCAAACGACATCAGCGCTGCGGCTGATAATGCGATCTTCAAAAACAGGGCGCAAAACATCGAGTTTAGCTTCGGCTGTGTGGCACGTAGCGCAGTCCTGTTAAAACCAAATGTTGCCAATATCCTCCTCTTCAATTTTTGTGAACAAAAATTCGTTCAACATGGCCCGATAACGATCGCCATTGACTGTAACGGCCACTCCTTGCTCATTTTCGAAGAAAAATGGCCCAATTATGCCTCTGGACCAAAATCCGCACCAAACAGTGACTCGTTTTGGGTCCATCGGCTTTTTAATGAATGCGTGCGGGTTTTCTGTGCCCCAAATGCGACAATTTTGCTTGATTACATACCCGGCAAGATCAAAATGAGCTTCATCTGAAAAGATGTTTTTTTTTGGCAAAATCGGCATCTTCTGTATCATGATTTTCAAAGTAATGTCGCAATGTTTCCCAGCGTTGTTCAAGCGTATACACAACCATATTCGTTCAGCGGAAGGATAAAATTAATTATCTGTCAAATCAGACAAGAGCTAAGTGTTACCATTCACGAAATAAGCACTAGTTGAAAAAAAAACGTTAGATGGCGGACCCGTTATTTAATACAAAGCAATTAGAAAATTATATAGAGCAAGTTTGAACCAAATCCTGTCCGAGATTTAGGAATAAATCCATAATGAAAATCGAAAATTGTTGTTTTTTTTGAATCGAATAAAAATTATGTTTTTTTTAATCGTTTTTGTTGCAAATTTGTTTCCCTAATTTCTATGCAGATTTTCAGCTAATTTACACTTTGAACTTTTGACACTTTGATTAAAGCGGGGCATGTGGCGGGTGACCCTTATCCGGGTACGCTGAGTGTAGTGGTGCTAATTTTTTAGTAGTTTAGCTCTTGTTTTCAAGATATACCGTTATTTCGAAAATGGAGGAGGTTGCACAAGATAAAAAGCAGTTTAGTTTATTGAATAAAAAAAATTACGTTTGAACAAGGCTAAACTATTTTCTTATCTTTATTAGCAAAAATTCGAAATTTTTTTTCGTAAAAAGCAGCTATCTTTCTAATTTTTTCTACAATATTTTATCCTCAAAAGTGATATGAGAAGACTCATTTAAAAATAGAAAAGGCTTTTTTGTATTAATATATTATCATTTTAAAGTTGTAGGGTTTGATGATGGCTTTAGACAATGAAAAGATTCTGCCTTTTGCTTATGCGTTTACTTAAATAAATTCATTTAAATTTATTATGCCGGCATTTTTTTTTAGCTAAATATTGTTTGTTTAAACAAAAACGAGTAAAATTTTAAATTAATTTTAGTGAGAGTGTCTTTTGCTATTAAATAGTTACGCGTAAAAAAGTCACGCTTTACGAAAATACACAGTTACTTTTTCTTAAAATATTTAAAATTTTGGTAGAAAATTATTCTTTATGCTTAAAAAATTTACATTTTACCTAAAATTAACGTTTTAAGTAAAAAGTAAAATTTAACACTAAAGTCGACTTTAATTGAAAAAAGGCACAATTCACTTTTCATGCAAATAGACTTTTCACCCAAAAAGTTAAAAACTCACATCCAAAATAAAAAGTCAAATTTTACACAAAAAAGTACATTTAACGTAAAAAACTCACATTTTGCATAAAAGATTAATTTTTACGTTAAGACCTTTTTAGAAACAAGTTTTTACACAAAACTTTTTACGTACAAACTCACATTTTGCACAAAAGTTTACTTAAGACGTAAAAAGTCACATTTTATACGAAAATGTACTTTTAAGATAAAAAGTCACATTCCTAGGAAAAAAGGAACTAGCACTAAACTTGTCACGTGACAGCTCTAAAGTGGTAGGGACCGTTTCTAATTCTAATACTTTTTTGATTAATTGGTTAATGTTATAAATGTATTTCTTTTAATTTTATTTTATTATTACATATAAATTGTTGATTTTTGAAACTATTTTTAAGATTAAACACTAAAAATTTTTGCTAATACTTAGTTCTGTACTGCAATATGAGACTCTTAAGCTACGGTCACACTTAATAAATATTTGATCAAATAAGCGTAACCCCTACTTTTGTTAATAGTTAGTGAGATCTAAAATGGTCTTAATATTACAAAATAAACTAATTATACTACTAGACATAGCAAAAAACAGTTTTTTGTAAGATGTGGTATTTTAATCAAATTAAGTATTGATATTAAGCGAAATGATTTTTTAGTTTGGTTGTTGGTCCCGTTTTTTTCGTCAAATATTTGATAAGTCTGACCGTAGCTTTAGTCTTGTGTATGGAACGACAAATAAATAAATAAAATACGGAAGGGATTTGTCACTTTAACATGACGATGTCCTAAGAGGGGGTAAATTAGCTCCTTTTTGATACTTTGTTACAGGTCACACATTCAGTTTCCGTTAAAATAATGCCTGTAGCAGATATTGTCCCGAGTGAACCTCTTTCCTTTCCTCTGGAGTAACTACACTTTATCACCAGTACTGCGATATGTCTTGTTTTCACCTATCGAAATTCGGTCCATTTTATTATTGCATTACGTTTACTAGTCATATGATTATTGCTTTAAGAACAATTGACACAAATTTCTGGCAGGAATATTGCACAGTATATAACTCTAACGCAAAAACTCCTTACTAACATATAAATTAATTTTTCAAGAAAAATGTATTCTTTGGCAAAGAGTAAAATTTTTATATAATCGCTTAGGAATAGCTTATCCCACCAACAATAAATTTCAGTTGATCAATAGTAAGAATTGGGAATTTAGCACATTAAAAACAAATCTTATTAATGAAATTTTTGACTCCCAAAAAATCCTTTGATAAAAAAAAAATTGTTTGCAATAAGTTACACTTTTCACACAAAAAGTCGCACTTTTTATACAAAAAGTCACACGTTTTAAAAGAAAAGTAGGATTTTTACCAAAAAGTTACAAAAAGTTATATTTTTAGTAATAAAAGTTTTTTTTATACACAAATTTACATTTGCTATAAAAAAATTCAAATTGGCTATAAAAAATTTTATACTCTAGTATTGTGGTTATTTTGTTGAACTATTGATGGTTTTTAATCCAAATTTTTAATATTTTAATTAGGCTTAAGTTCATCAAACTTAATTTTTTTGATGCCTTATTAAAATATTAAAAATTTGGATTAAAAACCATAAATAGTTCAACAAAATTACCGCAATACTAATTATTGTTAAAGCTAAGGCACGAGCTCTATGTGTTCATTTGTCCTTCAAGTTGTGCTGAAAATGGTCAACAATAAAAAGAAAGACAAACATAAAAAAAAAAAAAAAATGTACTTTGAACTTCAAGAAAAATTCTTGACAAAAGTACAAAAAAACAGAAGTAAGGAAAAACATGTAAGATCAATTAAAATAGATAATCATTCTACCAAAGGTTAAAATACAATTTGCTTTAAGGATTGATGTTTGACTATTGACGTCAGCAGTCGTCGATGGCTGCGAGTGTAAGACGGCAAATCCATCTGAGGAGATCGAGTGGATGCGATCGAAACATGTCATGATAACCTGCCGGCCCGGGCTCGAGCCACGGTCAAGAATGAAAGATTATCAATAGCATTCTTAATTAATTTTCATGTTGTAAAATTCCTTTCTTCATAAATATAATTTAATGAAAATTAAATTTGATGAACTTAAGCCTAATTAAAATATTAAAAATTTGGATTAAAAATTTTATACTTTTTAAAAAAAGTCACACGTTTTACATAAAAATACACTTTTTAGAAACACAAAGTCACATTTTTTTAACAAATATTTTAAATATAGGGTGTTTTTTAGCTGAATGAGAACTTAAAATGATAATACAAGACAGAATTATTGTTGGAATAAAATGTATCATATTCAAGTCGTGTAGATAAATTCATGCAATTTTTTTTTTATCTTGTTTTCCGGAATATGTCCGCCGGTGCTACGTGTTTCATGGTCAATTCGATCAGTCCTATTTTTGACTACTCTTTTTAATAAGCCTGGCTGTATGGCGTCAATGTTTACTTAAATATTGGCTTCCAACGCTTTAAGAGTTGCTGGTTTGTCGGCATAAGCCAATAACTTAACATACCTTCATAAAAAATTAATCCACACCCTTATCGTGTTTGGCATATTTAAATTACGCCTACGACTGTTTGGCAATATATTAAAGAGAACGTGAACTTAATTTCTTTAATCTATTACCAAACAGTCGAAGGCGTATTTTAAATACGCCAAACACGATAAGGGTACCAGAGTTAAATTGCACTAACGGGACCAGTGACCATGACTATTTCTGGAAATAAAATTGTCACCATATTGATTTTGCAACAAATCGATTGCTGGGCGCTCTGTATAACAAGTTGAAACAAATGTCGTTAAAATTTAGCTGATTAATTTTTGAAAACAAAAATTCAGTCATCATTGGCTCGCCATTCACCGTAACGGCAGCTCCTTGCTGATTTCAAAACAAATCAAAATAGTCAATTTTAATAAATGTAATGGTGATCTATTGATGGCTGCAGGATGATCTTCACACCAAATACGGCAATTTTATTAATTAACGTACCCATTTAACGAGAAATAAGCTTCGTTAAATGGACAAAGTGCTATATGAACTTCTCAAACAGATTTATTTTTTTCAAAGCCAATTTCCACAATTTAAAAGCGTTGTTATAGGGTTAAACGATTCATTATGACTTGACATTCTCAACTGCCAAACCAATAGTTATCGATATCGAAAGTCATCATGCAGCTAAAAAAAAAAAAATCGCATTTTCCTTTATTAAATATGTTTTAAAAATATTATTTTTTTTTTTATTTATTTGCAGATTTTTTAATAAGTCCAAGCCATCATAATTATCAGCAAATATTTATTTAAACCAATTTATTTTTAAAATAATATAAACAAATTTATTCAAACAACATCAGGCGTTATTGGGAATTATAAATCTAATTTAATGGTAAGTTTTTAAAAATATTTACAAAAATAAATAAATCAAATTAAAATTATCATAATATATACATAGTTTAAATCAAATGAAATGCAATAAACTTAAAAATTAAAAAAATCGAATTAAAGTTTTTAAGAATAATAAAAAAACAGTGGTACTTGCAAATGCCAAGAGATTAATTTGTAATGCGACTAGGGTATTCATTTAATCGACCTTTTGCTTTAATCGGTTAATCGCTCGATTAATTAACCGAGGTTTTGGTTTAATCGGTCAATAATTGGTTAATTTTGTTTTTGATCGGTTAACCGATTAATAAAGTTTTTTTTCATAAATTAAGTAATTTCAATATATGGGAATGCATTAATTATTTATTATTTGGAGTTTATTAGTACATACAAAAACAATAACATACCAAACATTAAAATTCTTGAACCTTAACGAGCATACAAAAAAACAATTCATAAATATGTAATATGCATTTTTCAATTAATACATAATTGGGGGATTCACAAGGTGTGCTATCAAGTCATATCGTCATAATGTCCTAAATAATATTTTACAATTGCTTAAAATAAATATTGTTGTGTTTCAAACAAAATAAAAATTTTAATGCTGTGCTCATAGATTCGTCATAACTGCACAGTAGAAATATAAATTATAAGCGGTAGCCCACAACAGTCATATTGTCGGCTTAATATGCAAACCTGCTAACTTCCTTCAAACGCATTTTACAGAAGAGACAAAAAACTTTTTATTTTTTCTGTTTGCAGCTTGATAGAAAATTAAAAATACAATTAGTATTACACACTTCAAGACTTAAATAGAAGAAAAACTACATGCTGGTCGACGAGGCGTATCAAAATTCAATTTACATTAAAAGCTTGCATATTAATCCTACGATATAAATTTCTAGTAATTATTTAAAGATATATGACTACCTTGTGAATCCCCCAAATATGTACACAGAAAGACAAACACTCGGGATAAATCAAGTTTTTTATGATTACTTTAAGTACGAGTCGTACTTAAAAGTACTCAAGTACGAATACTACTAAAACGTACTCAAAACAATTCTAAATGGGATTATTTTCGAAAATCAATACCGTAATTTCTTGAAATAAGTATGAAATTCTTAAATCAAGTAAAAAAATATTAAACTTTTTGTTGTGTTTAACCCTCCGGCCTACGCATGTTTTAATTTTCTATACACATTGAAAAATGATCTGGCGATACTCATGTGCACCACTAAGGGTTAAAAAGTAAATTTGAACTCTTGATTCTCATTTAGTTTTTATTTTTAGTTAAATATGTACATAAGATTTCTAAAATAAAAACCATATCGGGAATGATATTGGTGTTTTATCATTCTGTAAGGTGTAATACGGGTTAGCAAATCAATCGTTATAACTTTTTTTTCTAATTTCTTGATAAAATCAACTTTATAATACTTTAATCAATCGGATTATTTTAAGTACGAATTCGGATTAAAACAATTTTATAATTCTTAATCAAGCGCATTTGGAGATTTTTTCAATCTTAGTTTTACTTAACTCAATCTCATTTTGGTTTATTTCAAGTACGAAACGGGATTCAATATGGATAATTTAAGTATTTTGCGATTAAAAATCCATACTTGAATCAATCTTTCTGCACTTGATTCAAGAAAATCCGTACTCACCGTACTATTAATACCGCTTCGGATTGATTTAAGTACGGATGGATTGATTTTTCTTTTGAGTGTATTTATAAAAACATAGACTGAGATATTTTTTTTTATTTATTTCAATAGTCAAATGAGATCTTATAAAAAAATCTTTTAAAATTTGGCTTAAATGCTTACGAGTTAAGCGATTCTTTTCCTTTGTTTTGACAAAACTTGACTTAGAAAAAATTCTTTCACTTATCGTAGATGAATTTCTAATTTCTCAGTCCTTTTTAAGGATTTCTCTTAATATATAAAATATTCCATTATGCCCTTAGAGTCCTGTTTTAATTTTTAAAAATGTTTAACACTTCTAATTGTTTCGGTTAATTTTGTTAAAAGACTGATATGAGAAGGTATGAGAAGAAACAAATAACTAAACACATACATATAAAAAGTTCGTGAAACAAGAAAAAGGTGTTGGCAATCAAATATTTAACCCATTTTTCGCCCCATTCCTGTTGATTGAACATTGAAATCGGTAGGCGGAAAATGGGTTGAAATGCAGATCACTGAACACATTTTTTTTTTTTTTTTTTTTTTTAAATTTTGGTTTTTATTTATTTTTCAATAATCCTGTACATTTTTGTTGCCTCAGCGCCTTATAGGCATTGTTGAGGCGAGTTGGTAAAAATTACATATTAGTTATGATTATCAGTATTCAAAAAAGAGAAAAAAAAAAAAATAAAATAATAAAATAAATTTTTATCATATTACTACATTTTGAGATCAGAACTATTTTACATCAGAAGTTCTTCTAAATTTTGAAATAAATAATCTTTCAAAGATTTTTTAAATATTGAAATTCTATTTATCATTTTTAAGTATTGAGGTAAGTTATTAAACTCACGACTACCCATATATTCAATTCTTTGTTTGGTTGTTTCCAACCTACACCTTGCTACTGACAAATTTCTGTTATTCCTTGTATTGTGCGACTCTTGATTCCTTGTGAACTGAATCGTGTGATGACCAATATTGTGCACAATTTTAAAGACATATATCAAAATTTGCAATTTGTAAATACCAAAAACTGGCAAAACTGTTTTGAATTTATCCTTATATAATGATATTGTAGGGAACGTAATAGGAAGATTAGAAACCACTTTTAAGGCTTTATTTTGGCATCGTTGAAGTGATTTAAGCTCATTACATTGCTTCCATCCATATACGGCAGTTAAGTAATTCAAATGACTTTGAATAAGGGCATTGTATATTAAAAATTTTGTTTTACGATCAAATTTATTTTTAAACTTGTACAAAAACCCGGTACCTGGAGCAACTTTTGTTTTTATATGTTGTATGTGTAGGTTCCAAGACAAATTACTCTGTAGATATACCCCCAAGTACTTTATTGAGTTGACATCGTAAATTTCACTACCATCAACATAAACACTAAAGTTTATGTTATTGTGGCAATACGGTTTAAATCGAATCAACTTTGTTTTATTTCCATTCAATATAAGTTTATTAATTCTAGTATATTCCAAAATAAGAGCAGCATCTCGTTCCATATAAGCTTTTGCCACGGTTTCATGCTTATATGGGTAAAACAGACAAATATCGTCAGCATAAATAAATAGCCTCCCATGTAATCCAAGGTTTTTTATATCATTAAGATAAATTGTAAAGAGTAAAGGCCCCAAAACACTGCCTTGCGGAACACCATGCTCGACAGGTTTGAAAAAGCTCTTATCTGCGTTAATTTTAACGTATTGTTTACGATTTACCAAGTAACTTTTAAAGAGAGACAATTCTTTCCCACAAATTCCATAGTATCTAAGTTTTTTAACAAGAATATCATGATCTATGAGATCAAAAGCTTTGGTTAGTTCAAAAAAAAAATACCAGCTACACCACTAAATCCTTCATCCAGTCCCTTACAAATGAAATTTACGACATTAAGAACAGCTTCATCGGTACCACATCCTTTCCTTAAACCATATTGATAGTCGTTTAACAAATTATTATTCTTCATATATTCTGACATTTGATTATACAAAATTTTTTCAAATACACTATCGATGACAGATAATACAGCTATTGGTCTGAACATTTCAGCACTAGAGGCATTATTTACTTTTGGTATCGGAACCACTTTATGAATTTTTAAAATTTCAGGATAAATACTTCGATCTACCATATTATTAAAAACATTTACCAAATAAGGTGTCAAAACATCGGAGCACGTTGTCAGTACTTTAGGTGATATGTTATCATGGCCACAACTTTTATTGTGTGGTAGATTAGTCACAATGTTTTGCAACTCATCATGCGTGGTGTGTTCTAAGCAAAATCTATAATTAGGTTGAACAAGCGTTCTCAACGAATTGCACGAGTCAGATGTTATTTGATTCATTTGAAATTTTAAGTCCTTAATCGATTTCACAAAGTAAGTATTACGAATCTCGGCCTTTTGAAAATCATTTGAAATTATATCTCCATTTAAATCTTTTATTGTAATCGACTTAGTTTGTTGTCTACCTAGAGTTTCATTTAAGAAATTCCAGCACTTTTTAGGATCTTGTTGAATTTCGCTTAAATTGTCCCTATAAAAGTAAAAAAAATATTTTCGTAACACATACCTTTTGTATATGAGACGAAACAAATAATTAAAAATACAAAAAAATATGTTATAATACTACAAAAAATTAAAAATCTTATTACATTGGTTAATCGGTTAATCGACTGAAATTAACCGGTTTAATCGTTAATCGAAAAAAGCCAATTTGAAATTAACCGATCAGTTAATCGGGTAGTAATTATTCGGTTAACCGAATGAATACCCTAAATGAGACCAACTAAACGTTTTCGCATGAAAACTGGCTACTTCTGGTGCCACAAACTGTAAGCTTTAGGTAAATATAATGAACTTCCATCAACTATTTTAAAGCTTCTTTTATGTAGAGTGCATTCTCGAGTATAACAAGATCAAAAACCACTTCATAAACTTAATGGATTGTAAATAAAAAATTGCAAAATTGATTTATTTACAACAATTTACACATAAAAGTTCATTCGTTTTTAATTTAAACAATACTTCGGAAGAAACTCGTTGGCAATAAAAAGCTTTTTATCCCAAACACCTTAAGTGATTTACCTTGGCTACCAACCAACACATTCCATTATGCTTCCATTTATATCAATTATTGAATCCTTACAGTCAGTCAAAGTTGAATTCCGCAATCGCAATGGAAAATAAAAAAACATTTTTATTATTTGTATTTGTAGGATAACACATACTTAACTGTAAAATAGTACCACGTAGATTTCCTCACAAGAGCCAGATACAGATAAAAAGCAGGCGATAGCCAGAAAGAGATCAAGTACATACAGAAATTTTACCTTTTTGAAACTGACAAATTAAGCTTGATGCATTTTATTTCACACCAAAAAATCACCCACAAAACAAACTAAGGATTGATGCAGTTGCACACACACACTGCCAATCACTTTTAAATAAGGGTGCACGCAACTACTGAATCAGAGCATAAAAATGCACTTTAAAAGTCAGGATAATAAAATCATGTGCTTTAAATACTAAAAGTTAAATTGTTTATACCAAAAATTACACTTCTTACAGAAAAGTCACGATTTTTATACGAATTTGCATACTTTTGACACAAAAATGTCACAATTTAAAAACAATAAAGTCACGCTTTTTATACACAGAAAAAAATTACACTTTCTAACATAAAATGCTGCTTACCAAGAAGCCATCTTGAAAGGGAGATGATCTTACGGAATCACTTACTAATGCGCATAAATAAGGCATAATTTTTGTTTGAGATGAGCCACTTGAAAGCAATAGTCTCTGTTCCTTATAATTTTTACACGATTTTTATTTAATCTTGCCCTTACTTTATTGCTTTTTTGAAAGCAATTCTATAATTTAGTGTGCAATTTATCGAATTTCGTAATTAAAAGTATGACAATTAAACGCGAACTTTTATTTTGTTATGAAGAATATGTATCCTGGGTCCTTAAGAAATTCTAAGTCGATTTAGACATATTTAGACAAGTTCAAAAGAAAATAACAATATTGGTGTCGATTTAACAAGACTAATTTTTGCCCAGGGGTCTAAATTCGTGCATCATTTTTTATACAAATGTGAAAAAACATACACATAAGTATATATGTAATTAACATGTTTCGAACATTTGTTTTCTTTTTCGTAAAAGTGGATCGATTTGGCGAGAGACCAATCCAGTCCATATATTATCTTCCACTCAAATCCGTGAATGCTAAATTTCATTTTGTAAGTGTAACGCGCTACTTACTTGTTATGTGAATAACAAAAATCGACACTTCTTTCCCGTATCAATTGTGTGTGAATTTAAAACACAAAATTTAGGTGGCATATAAAAAGAATTCCCAGCTAGCAAATATGTGGTATGTTGGTTCTAAACCCGTATTTTATCGCATTAACATATAAATACTCTTAATGCCTATTAACCAAAGAGTATCAAGTTCATTAAAATAGCAAAATTGAATTAAAATAGACAATAGATAAAAAAAACCATGGCAAGGTGTAGTGCCATGTAGGGTAAATTTGCTCCCTCCCCAATTGATCATAAGCCAAACGCCTTGACACAATCTTACCCTAACAATTACTAAAATCTGTCCCTAGTGAAGACTTATAATTATAACTTACATCCTGCTGCAATTAACCTTCGATACCCTTCCCATTTAAAAGATTTTTAGAAGTTTATTTTAAATAAGTAGAAAAACAACAATTTATTAAAAAAAATTAATAGTAAAATAAAATAAACATACATTAATAATCATTTTTGTTAATACATTACTACATTAATAATCATTTTTGTAAATAATGATCTTCACCATAAGGTTGTTGAGGTAATACCAAATGCTCAGTTAGCCGGGAGTAACAGTAACGTTGCAAATCAGCTGATTCATTTTGTTGTATGTCAAATGACGGGAGCAAGCAGAGCCTTATACCGACAAAATGTAAGTAATTCTCATAAGAAAAAAATACATTTTATATAGGGAAAACATACTATCATAAAAGTGAGCGTATAACGCATATTCGTAGAAATTTTTCGATGTTTTAAGTGAGTTTGGTTTGTTTCTGAGCAGCTGTCAAACAATGGTTCTGCCACCAGCTGAAGAAATACAATTCCTTTTGGTGGTATTAAGTCAAATTTGCATACAAAACGTACATCTTAGATTTTTTGATATTTCGACTTTTATTTTTGGCTCTTCTTCTTCTTCCTTTTTTCGCAATCATCGCCGTGATAAGACGAAAAAAACAAAAAAAGAATTATTGAAATCGGTCAACCAATTATCGAGTTTAAGCAAATTAATGGTGCAATGTAAAATGTTCATACAAAACACAATTTTCGCTTTTTTCGAGCTTTTCTGAACTTTCTTTTTTTCTAAACCTTCCTCGTGATTAGACGAACAAAAAAAATCATACAAATCGGTCAAATAGTTCTCGAGTTTAAGCGTGACTAAGACACAGCGTTTGATTTTTATATATATAGATTAAAAAATACCCAATGCAGCACGGAGAAGTAAAAGAAAGAAAGTTAATTTCTCGTCTTTACCCTTTTGGATACTTTCTTCTTCCCGTTGGATTATCAAAAATTCGTTCATTGGTTTAAAAGATAGTTGGGGTGACAAAGAAGTCTCAAAATACAGGTTATTCTAATTTACTCCCTTAAAAGGCCGCTTTATTTTTTGATAAGCAACGAAAATTTTATTACTGACGTCCGTTTTCTATAGAACCCACTTCTGAAATATTCTAACTATCGTTGGAGGGTATCAAAGATTCGGCGCAGCCAAATTTATAGAACTCTAACTTAATTTTCCTCAGGCAAATAGTTTTAATACCTTTAATTCCCCTGCTTCATCCCAACTCTTAAATATTCCTTGATTTCGGCCAAAAACAAACAAAAAAGTGAGCGAAAATAATTTTTTGTTTTAATCAAACACGTTTCAATTGATTTAGGTTGAATTTAGGAATCTGCTACAGGTCTTTTCCTTTATTACAAAACAAATGGTCTAGGTCAAACTGTGTGTCTATTGGTCTGCTTTTTTAGATTTTCGATCTGTTACTTCGTGTTGGTCATAGAAATGATTCATAGAAGCGTTTAAATTTAACTAGTGATAAAAAATTGATGGTGTTTTTGGTGTCTAAATATCATTAAGAAAAATGTTAAAGAACAATTAAATTAAAGCAATTGTTTTTTTAAATTTTTTCAATTCATAAGATAAATAATAGAAAAATTGCAAGAAAAGAAGATTAAAAAAGCTGAAGCTGAAATTAAATGAAGCTTTTATTCTTAAAACGAAGTTCTTTTAAGGACATATTTTTGCTCCTTTCAATAATTCAAACATGTTTTGCATTAATAACTCATTAATTGAATTCCCCTACTCAAATTGTGCATTTTACAATCATAGGCATTTAGATGCCAGCATCAACCGCATAAGTAATTAAGTTCACTCATTAATTTTAATACACAACACAGTTCGTATTATAATTAATACCAACACGGTTTTCATTGGCATTAAATTTCAATAATTTATACGTGTCCGTATGTAAAATGGAAGTTAAACAAAAATTTAAATAAATGATAAAAACTTAATTTAATCTATTTAAATGTAAGTAAGACTCTCCAAATTTCTATTAAATACAATGATAACCCTCTGTAACATAAAGTATACTACAGGCAACATACTGGTCATCTCTCAATAATTTCCATAGTAATAGTTATTGTGACCTATCAAGTAATGTAACCTTTAGTATACACTCTGTTCTTTACCTCAAGTGCAAAAAATCATAAGCTGGTTGTTTCTTATTGTTATAAATATTGCGATCCCATTATAATTTTTAAAATTTAAAAAAGTGAAAATGCTTTATAATAAATAATTAATAAAAAATATTTTTATAACCGCTGCTTCGTTTTTTTTTTGTGAGAGTCTGTAAGATTAGTGTCCAAACATGATTCATTACTCTAGTACTTTTAATATTTTTGACTTATATGCGTAAAACATGAAATTAAGTGTTTGTGTCTTGTGGGCTACATTGAGCGAAAAGGGAATCTATTTTTTACAGCCTCCACCAAATTTATTATAGTGTTATATTTTTTTTTTTTTGGTGGAAAATTACTATTTAGACGTAACAATGTCTAAATTTTAGTTGATTTATAAGAGCGAATGCAAATAAATCAAAGTCCATTATGTTATCGAGAAACTTTCGCCTAGAAGTTAGCGAATCTCTATGTAGGATGAGAACTTAACCCACCCTAACGCGCCGACTTTTAAATGGTTAAATCCAAGCAAAAACGAATAGAAAACCTCCGCAACACTTGCCTTCGCAAGTAGTCCGCCAGAATCAAGTGGATCACTGGCCTCAATGGGCGAAAAAGAATTCGACGCAACCATCCAAAATATGTAAAATTTATTCATTCTGTGTGAGATATGCATCGTATATTTATGCTACTCGAAAACAAAAAACTATTTCGAGGGTTTTCACTCGTCTTATCAGATCTAGTTAACATAAATATGAAATGCTTTAAATTTTTACGTTAAGCTTCTTCATAACTTTTTTTACTTTTGCTTTCCCTTGTTGCTCGTTGTTGCCTGTAGGACACACTCCGTTTTTATGAAATTGCTCCTTTAAAAAAAAAATTTTTAAATTTTAAAAAATATGTATTTTTTTAATGTTAACCTCTATGTGAATCAATTGAAAATTTGTAATTTTAAGATGTTGAGTTATAGAGGGATAAAGTAGTTTTTGAATAAATCAACCGAGTTTAAAATGAATGAAACAAAAAAATAATATCCGTAATATATCAAGTAAATATTTGAACCATAAAATTAATATAAACAAATGCGAGGGTCGTTTAAAGAAATTTTTTGTTACCAATTCTTAACGAAAACTCCCATTTTTGTTAATCAAAAAATTTTAACATACTTTTTGTTTAAAAAATGTATGCAAATTTTTCTTAACGAAAAAATATTAATTAATATGTTGGTAAACGAATAACTTTTTATCAAGATTATTCAACCTACAAGCTTTTATATAAATATTTAACAGAAAATTTTCATTCAAATCTTTGTTAACGAACAATCTTTCTTAAAATTTTGGTAAACAATAGTTTTCTAAACATATTTATTTACAAATAATTTTCAATAAAACTTTTCGTAATGAAAAATATTTATTGTCAAACAAATTGTATTAAAATTTTTGTTAACAGAAAAATTTTATTTTAAAATTTTTGTTAACGATAAATTTTCATTAAAGTTTTGTTAACGAACAAGTTAAATTAAATTGCTAGTTAACGAAAAATTTTCATTAAAATGTTTAATGCTAAACTTTCATTAAAAGTTTTGTTAGCGGTAACGTTTCTTAAAAAATTCAAGACGAACAATTTTTTTTTTACAACGAAAAATTTAATTAAATTTTGTTTAGCGGTTAGTTTTTACGAAAAATTTTAAATAAAATTTTTGTTAACCAAAACTTTTTATTAATATCATTAAAAATTTTGTTACCGAAAAAGTTTCATAAAAACCCGTTATGGCCGATTTCACCAATTTATTAAAACATCAATTTATGCTTACAATTCGTTTTTCATGTCAAATAAAAAAAAATTCATATGAAAAACTATATATAAATATGAATTGATATTTAAATAGAATTAGTGAAATTTGCCATTAGAGTGCTATATTCGGCTGTGACGAATCTTTCATAAACTCCACCGACAGTTAGAATATTTCAGGAGTGAGCTTTATGTGGGGTGTATGGTGAATTATGGACCGATCTTCTTTAAATTTTAAAGTATGTTTTCTAGTAATATAAACCTGTAACAGCCCAAAATTTATTACAATATTATTATTCGTAACGATTTTACGTGTACTAAGGTGCTTCCGAGAGTGGGCTTTATATGGGGCCTTGGGTAAATTATGTACCGATCTTCACTTAATCTTGTGGGATAATTTCTAGTCATATAGAACGAATTTGTTCAAAATTTTATATCAATTATCTGCATTTTATGGCAGTTTTTAAACCAAAATTATAAATTCTTTTAGGGTGTTGGTTCGTAATTTAGATTCAAAAATCGTATCCTACTGTGTCGATTTTGCTGGATCTCATTCCCAAACTGCTTAGGATAACAAGAAACATTTTTACACCAATATTGTTTTTTTGCGCAGACAGATGGACATGGCTAAATCGACTTAAAATTACTTAAGGCTTAAGGACCCAGAATTTACATACTTTATGGGATTGGCAACCTTAAGGTACGTTCAGACTTATGAAATATTTGACGAAAATATTGCTTCAAACTGTGTGAAACAACAAAATATTTCGTTTAATGTTCAAACTGAGCTCAAATATTTAACAATTTTTGTTTGTTAAAACAGTTGGCAAATAGTGTCAAATAAAGTAAATTAAATCATGTTTGCCATGCGTTGAGACTAAAGGCCCAACCATAATATGCATAGTCTTGCTTAACCTACAGTCAAAAATTAACAAAACAAAAACAAAATCAAAAAACATTTGATTCCATAAGGAATGTGCGATGTCTCGCACTTTGCTTAAGCAAATGACAGCTTCATAAAACTTAACAAAAAGTTTCCTTAAGTTTAATATGGTTTGCCTCATATGATTTACATGTATTCGCACATTTGCTTAAGCCAACTTAAGCACATTATGGTTGCGCCTTTAAATAAATATTTCCATCAAATAATTACATTTTGTAGTTGCAAAATTAGACAAGCCGGGCACATGGCGTTTTAGCATAATTCGGGTACGCTGAATCCAATGGTGCCCACCGTTTTAAGGTTAGCTCTTGTTTTCGAGATATACCGTTTTTTCAAAAATGGAGGAGATTGCACAACATATATTCGCGTAACTCAAAAACGGTTTTGTTTATTTAAATTTCTAAAAAAAACCGGAACTCCGCAATGAAATTTCCTTTAAGAAAAGTAAAATTTTTTAATATGAGCAGTCGTGTTAGAAACATATTTTTTTTTTTAAAACAAAAAAAAATAATTATAATAATAAATAATACATTTGACCCATCTAGGGGCATCCTAGGCGCTGCAGGTGGAGATATATGGCAAGTATGTTTTAAGAAAATGTTAAAAACAAAAAACGAATGCAGGTCGCTCATACATTTAATCCCCCTAGGGGCGATTCCTTGGAAGTTATGGGTATTTTTTTTCAATATATTTCTTATCTGTATTGACTATTTTGTATGGGAGCCCCCTTAAGGAATGGAGATAGCGGGTAGGTATGTTACAAATAAATGATTGAGATAAAAAAAAAATTGGGGTTGGTCATACATTTGACCCATCTAGGAGCATCCTAGGCACTGCAGCAGCCACTGCAGTTTGCAGCTTTTATATGTCTGCAAAAAAATAGAAGCCTAGCAGCATTTTTCAATTTTTTATGAATTTTAAAAAAACCAAAATTTCAAAATTTTGATAAAAAATTATTTTTTTTCCAAAAAAAAAAAACAAATATGATTCTAAAACGACTTATTGCGAAACGGTTTTTTGAGTTATGCGAATATATCGCTCATTTGCTGCAAGACCGGCATAACTTAAAAAAATCGCCAATTTCAAGCACAGTGTTATTTAATGAAAGTGTTCAAAAATAAAAATATAAATAAAAAATAAAAATATAAATCGGTTCAAAAAGAAAATGTCGGGAAAAAACAACAACAAATGTTGCAAAAAGAGCGAAAATTCGTGACAAATTAAGATATTTCAAACAAGCCATAAAATTTATCAAAAGTGCCTAAAACTATGAGGAATCGAAAAAATTCGATTGAAATTGCGAAAATTCGCAAAAATTTGATAAAAGCGGAATGAAAGCAAAGTCTAACAATTATTAAAAATCTTTAAAACTGTAAAGAATCCGAAAACTTACAGGAACAATTGCTTCTATCGGGAACATGGCTAAAATTATTTTTCGTTGTTTGCTCTTGCAATTTTTTTGTAATATCAAATAAATGTTTGCTCAAAAATTACTAAAATTTGATTTTTTGTATTCACACTATGTTCACATTGGACAAATATTTGTTTGCCGGCTAATACTTTTATTTGTTCAAACTCAGCTGTTATTTTATTTGACACTCAAAAATATTTTGTGTTCACACTAGGTTAATAAAGTATTTGATAACAAATATTTCATCAGTCTGAACGTATCTTTAGGATACCCTCTTTCCAACTAGTTGAGGGTATAACAATTTGTGGCAAAAAGTTTCGCAATATTTTTTTTTTTTTTTTTTTTGATAACGAAAAATTTTACAAAAATTAACGAAAAGTTTTAAAAAAAACTGTTTGTTATCAAATAATTTTTAGCAAAATTTTTGTTCATGAATTCTTTTTCAAGTTTTTGTTAACGAAAAATTCCAATTAAATATTTTCTAGAAGAAATTTCTTTTGAATATATTTTCTAAAAAATATTTCAAATAAAATATTTTCGGAAAATAAATTGTTTAATAAAAAGTGTTTATCTAAATTGTTCTTGACTAAATCAAAACTTCTTATCGTTTAAAATAGAATTCCCATTGGCGTATTTCCTAAACAACCCTCGCACTTACTTCTTTTATTGGTATAAAAAAATTGTTATACATAATTGCCTATGGAAGCATGTTTATTTTATTTTTTTTTTTTTCAAGTGAGTACTTAAATAACTCATTCATGTGTGTGTGTAACATATATGCGTTTGTCGTTGCATAAGTAATGTCATTGCATATTTTAGAAAACTCGTTTAAGCACTTTACTCTAAATTTTTAAAAATTTTAAATTTCAAACTCATTTTAATTATTTATTGTTGCTATTTATCAATTAACATACCAACAGCTTTTTATTAAATAGATAATTAAGAATTTATACAGTTCATTTTCTTTTACAAATATAGGGTAAGAGCAGTAAAGGCACTAACGAGTCCAGACAATTCATTGACTTAATTAATTGTTTTTGTATAAGTGTCTTTTCGAACAGTGTATTTAATACGCTGGTCTTGTAATTAGCAGCAAGTAATTTGAATTTAACCCACATTAGAAATAGAATGTGGTGGCGTTGTCTCGTTAGTTTTTTGTATGCAATTATTCAATTAACAACATTTACACTTTTAATTGATGCACTTGCACTTAAACTTTGTTAAAAAAATTTATATTTATTTAAATAATGGATGATTTTCTGAAGGTAAATTTACTTAAACTATAAATTAAGATCAAAAAACGATGAGGATGATATTCAATTGTAACAAACATGTTTGTTAACGAGAAACTTACATGTTAGCAAAAACAAAAAATAAATTTCACAAAACTTTACGCAAAAAAAACGAATTTTTACTATAGATGAAAATAGCTTATTTTACTTACTAAACGGCTAAAGAAACTAGCGTTTCTTAAAAAAAAAAGTTTTTATTGTATAATATTTTAGTTATAATGTTCTTTATGTGGTCTGTTGCGATCAATTTACAATAAACAGAATTAAAAAAAAAGAGTTTGAGAAGGTTTTTTGTACGTCTCTTTGTGTTGCGTTAAGAAATATTTCGTAAAAAAGTTTTGGATTTTTTTAAATTTTTATGAAAATATTTTTAAGCAAGTGTTTTGTGTTGGTTTTTACTAAAAGACCACGAATGTTGTTATTTATATTGTTTTATAATCTAGTTATTTTCTTGTTAAAGTGTACTAATATTGTCATTACATGTCATTTCATGTAGTATCTAAATTTTTCTTCTTAAAATTTTAATAGAAGAAAAAAAAAATAACATTCGAAAAGACAAACAAAATTTCCTATGTAAATAAGAAACATCTTATTTATGTTAAGACCAGGGCAAGTTTTTGTATGTGCACAAAAAGTTACAAAATAGTGAAGTAAAAAATATAAAGATAACAAAGAAGTATGCTCAAACATACTTTTTTTTAAAGTAAGTGCACATTTTTGCGCTACGGAATAGGCAAATAAAGATGCAGTTTGGTAAATGAATGAATTCATTACAAATTAAAAAAAAAATTATCAAAAGTAATTTTTGGTAATACAAAATTTTAATTTAAAAGATTTTGTTATTCGTGCTTAATTCCCAGTTTTTATTCTTGATAAAAACACTTGAAATTTATTGTTGATGGGATAAGCTATTCCTATGCGCATACAATATTTAAATGGCCACGGTATTTCTTGACTACGAAGCAGACTTGTGAGAATAATACAGAAAAACTAAGCCAACAAACTAAGCCAACAAAAATTGTTGCACTCACCAGCTGTTAATTGCGTTGAGTAAAAACTTTTTGTGCCATCTAGGAAAACATTCAAAATCAAACACGAACTCAAACAGACATTTCAAGACATTTGCAAGCTTAAGCATTCATACAAAAGCATAAAAATTGAGCCGATCACAGTGGACTAGTGGCGGCTATAACTATATTATATGTTGCAAGACCAGTTAAAAACTCCTTAGAGAAAAGTGGGCTTGGCCTTACCCGCCTTATGGCCCTTTGGGCGACTATTGGTTTCGTTTGATATTAAATGCTCTTGTTGATAACATCAGCATAGTTTGGTATTACATAGAATTTAAAATCCTTATACCTGTAAGGGACCAATCCTGATGGCGCGCGCGCGCGTACCAGGTCTGGTTCGAAAAAGACGAATGGTCATTATGGGGCAAGCACTATGAGCCCGGCTTTAGAAAGGGGCTTAACAATGGGCAAATATCCTACGATCTTCCAGGCGAAGATCTTCTCTATCTTAATATACGCTTTGGAAGAGGAGGAGATTTGTGGATCTGCCCCGTAGCAGGGCAGGAAGGCTACTTCTACTTGAGAAGGGAAAACTAAGGCTAATTGTTGCCTTATTTATGGGGCACTGTGGACTCAGATACCATCTGTTTAGAATGGAAGTACCAAGATATGCAGATTCTGTGACGAGATGTCGAAACGTCGAAACATCTCCTCTGCTGATGTCCCACCTTGGGGTTTTCCTGGCGGAAATTTTTCGGTGGGCTAATGATGAGCCCAACTGAAATCTACAATCTTTCACCGGTCAGTAGGCTTTATACGCACAAAATATCCTCTGGGTCGCGGTAGCCTTCTACATATCTATCTTACAGCGGACCAGAAAATCCGAAATTGTCATGATTCGTTCTTGACCTGAATTTGCACGGATTAACGATAACTTTTTATTTTGTTTTAATCATTATTCAGTTAAATTATTATGGAAAAAATTTCACGTTCGAAATGTCATGTATCGACCCAGATTTTGGCTTAAAAAAAATATACAGAAGATTTTGGAATAAAACCAAAGACATTTTAATGTTACATTGCTACGTAAATTTCTGAAAGTAGTTTGACTAAAAAATTGTGCCAGGTTTCGCTGAATTACGCCTTTTTATACATGGCCCCAAAAACTACTTCTATTTTTTTCAACGTTCAAACCGCTACTTCTTCTGCCATTATCTTTGACCTAAAATCGCGCCCTCCATAAACTTTAGCATAGATAACAATGCTTTATTAGTGCTATAATTTTAGAGTTAAGAGAACGTAAAAATATCTGTTGTTTAAAATGTTATTGCATTTTTGATGCGTAAGACTGTCACATTCAACACTTTGGAATTACCCATACCCATCTGTCATTAGTTGTTATTCTCAAATATTTGGAACTCTGAGCTCTAGCGACATTAAATTAAAGACTAGTTACCTAATTTTTAGAGTGGTTGCGTTGTGGTTCTTTTTCTTGCTGGTAATCATGTATAAGCACATTTCACGTTTAATTGTGAATAGTTATAGATGGGATTCTACCGGGTATTTATCTGATGTCTGAGTAAATGCCGGGTAGATTCTTTTTTTCCGGATTTAATTGGGTATTTATAAAACACAAATGCATATAAAAATCATTAACTGCCAATAAACTTACCTCCATATTTTCTAAAACACTTTACCTCTCTCGAAAAATATTTTCATATAAAAGTCAAAAAATGTTGTATGAACAATTTCTAAACGCAAGGTGAAGGGACTTACAAAATAATTTTCATTTTTTTAAAACGTCGTTAAATAAATAAAGGTAGTTAAATTGCACTAACACTTCAATAAGCCGGAGTATACTGGTTTAAAATTGAGAAGAATATATGTGTTAATTAGTGAATCATATTTTTATAAAATTAAACAATACAATTTGGTCAAATTTTGTACAAAACGTTTATATTCACCATTTGGGTACCAATTCTCCCTATTTATAGAGTATTTACCCATCTATTCAGAAATGTCAGCCCATTCACTAAATCCCGAACTAGGGATGGGCAAATTCAAAAAATATATCGATAAATATCGAATCGATATAATAAAAAATAAAAAATAAAGAAACCAAAAATTTAATTATAACTAAAACACAAGGGAAGAATACAAAAAAAAAACCATATGAAACTTAAAAAAAGGAAATTACAAACAATTTAAATGGAAGTAAAAAAGTCATGGAAGTACCAACTTACCTTAAAATTTGAATTGCACCCCAAAGGCACCAACTTTAACTCGAAATGTTTTTGATTGTTTAAGTCAAACCAGTAATCATCAGATATGGACATCAGGAGCACTCTCTGTTTCATGTGTTCCTGTCAATCTGCTAATCATTTTAGATCTTCACATAAGTTTAAAAAACATATGATGTATGCAGTGATGCAAAGTCATAAAAAACTTATTGTTTGAAAAACGGCTAAAATTTTGAGTTTTTAATGAAGACTGACTTTAAAAAATATCGAATTCGATAGTCGTATTTCAATAAATATCGGCGATATATATCCATTTTTTTTTAAATATCGATATTTTTGCCCATTCCTATCCCGAAGACCTGATATACTACCACAGAAATGGGTAGTGTCATCAGCTTATCGAATGTACTTGATAAAAGCTCCATTAACATAGATTTCTTTTCGAAAGTAATTTTTGGACTACTGTGCAACTGATATTACATAAACTTTTTATAACTTAATTCATATGTTGTCACAAAGATTGAAAAAGTTGAAAGCAAACGATGGCCGATACTTTGAATAAATTTTTATTAATACAAGGTTTCACAGCAATCGCTTAAAATTTGCCAAATATGTTTCTAAATTATGCGATTAATAGAATAAGCTTAATTAAAATAAACAGATTTCTCACAGATTAAAAGAATAAATCGGAAATATTATTAAGAATTTCTATAAACAGAGATTTCTTTCAAAATCCCAATGCAGTCACCAATTTCAAAAATTAATTTTCTAATCTTGCGAAAAAAATTCATTATTAGACAAAAAGCTTGAAAAACTTACCCTGGTTATGATAAGAAAGTTTATAATACAACAATTTATATTTGGCATCCAACTGTTAAAATATCTTTTATTTAAAATTTTTTTTTTCATAAATATTTAGTGAGCGTTAGTAAAAAGATACACACGCCACTGCAACTGTTTTCTAGAAAAGAATCTGTACTTTAAGGACCCCATGCTGAGCACGGGAGTTTAGTAGCTCGAAAGTATAAACCGCTGCTATTACAGGAGGGTTGAACATCAAATTAGATTTAATAGGGTTGTCACCAAATATTTACTGACATTTCAAATAATCACAGAAAAAAGAAACTTTTGTGGAAAAATAAAACTTCTTTAGCTGCTAAGAATCTGTTTCATTTCATTTCCTTTTCTTTTTTTTTTGCAACTAAAATAAAAATAAATTTTTGAAATAGTCGTAATGATTTTGGATTTTCTAAATGAATTTTTTTATGTATAAATCTTAAATGAAGATAATGATTAATAGTTGGTTAAGTGATAAAATATTTTCATTGCATTATTATTGTGAAATGTTGTTAATATTAACTTTTAGATAGTCCTTATAAATATTTTTACAGGATTTTAGAAGACATAAATTGTACAGTTTATTTTTGACAGTTAGATTGCTTTAACCCTGAAAGGTTACTCTTCGTTTTGGTACATTAAGGTTACTCTTCGTCGAAAAAAATTGCTACCGGAACAATTTTTAAAGTAAAAACTTAACAAAAACTTATTTAATTTTTAATTTTAATTTATTTATTAACTGATCTAGCGCAACAAGATGAAATCTTATAAATTACAGCGCTAGTGATATTATCAATATAATTTCAAATAAAAATGTAAAATATCAAAGTACATAGATAAAAACATTTATAAACAATACAAAAAAGTAAAAAGTAAAGATTATTACAAAAATTAAAGTATAAGGTATTAACCAAGTATTTCTAATAGCTCCTTTTTAAACGTGTTTGCGTTGCTTAAGAGTTGAAAGTGGGTTGGAAGGGCGTTCCAAAGACGGATAGTAAAAACAAAAAACTGTCGTTCCGACATAAGGCTGACAAATCTGTGCTGAATTAATTTGTTTCCACGATTTGATCTGGCAAATTGCAATTTATTATAAAGATAGCTTGGTTCTTTGGATGTAATAATTTTATGCAAAAATAAAAGGCATCTAAATTGCAAAAGATTTTTAAAATTCATTCCATAAATTTTATATGAAAACAATGATATACTTTCACGGCTATTTTTGTTGAAAACATATCTTGCAATATTATTGTAGGTAACATTTAATTTTTGAAAGTCGACACTGTCACAATTTGCAAAAATTTCACATCCGTATAGCAGAACTGGAATCAAATACGTTTTGGCTAACAGCATTCTTATTTTAAAAGGTGTTGAACTTTTTACAGCCCATAAATTTCTCAGCATTCCGTACACTTTTCCAACGACCGAGTTTATATGATTTGACCAAGTTAGTTGACTGTTAAAAGTAACGCCGAGATTTTTTGATGTGCTAACTAGGGCTATAGCATTGTTATTAATTTTTATTTCAATATTATCGTGAATAACTCTAGAATTTTTTGAAGATTTAGACAGAAAAATACATTTCGACTTGAGGGGGTTAAGGACTAATCCATTTTCCATGGCCCAATTATAAATTCTATCTAAATCATCATTTATATTGCAAACACACGATTGCAAATCAGCTAAACTAGCACTACTATAAAGCTGAACATCATCAGCATACATATGTACCTCGCTACTTTTCAGAACGTCTGGTAGATCATTAATGTACAAACAAAACAGAAGAGGTCCAAGGATTGATCCCTGTGGAACACCTCTGACGACTGTGAGAGGATTCGAAAATTTACCAGTATAGTATACAATTTGGGATCTGTTATCGAGATATGATGATATAAGCTTGCAAGCAGAACTAGAAAAGTTGAATAGTTTTTCAAGTTTTTTTACAAGAATACCGTGATCGACAGTGTCAAAAGCTTTACTGTGATCCAATAAAATTAAAAATGATACATTATTACGATCAAGTTTCATCCGGAGAGATTCAACTACATCTGCCAATGCTGTTATACAACTTTTTCCTTTCCTGAAACCAGATTGTTTTTCCGATAAAAGGTTATTGATGTCCAGGTAATCATTTATTTGCTTGGACATTAGTTTTTCCATTACCTTTGATAGAAAAGGAAGGATAGCGATCGGTCGAAAATCATTGTTGGATTTGGGAATGGGAATAATTTTAGAAAGTTTCCATCCTTGAGGAAATACTGATTTTGTAAGAGCCGTATTGAATAAATGTGTCAAAAAAGGTAGAATTTTGGGAATAATTGCTTTCAGAAAGATGGGATTTATGTTGTCCATACCAGTGGCATTTGATTTAACAGCCAACATACTTTCTAAAACCTCAAACTGGTCTACGCAACGGAAATAAAAACAATTTTCTACTGGTACATAACAGAGATTATTATAGACGTTTCCGGAGGGAGGTTGAATATCTATATTAACAAATTTACTATTTAGGGTGTCCACATCAATATCCTCATTGCAAATTGTGGTGCATTTCTGGCCTATACCTATGCTTCGAATTTCCCTCCATTTAGATTTACTATCAACAGCAGACGAGAATTTTCTCTGGTAATAAGAAGATTTTGCTATTTGTATATTTTTAACAACATTTTTCCTTGCACATTTGAAAATATTTTGAAGTACAGGGGTTTTAAACCTTTTCCATCTGCAGTAAGCATCATTACGTTTTTTAATTAAAAGTTTGATATCGTTGTTGAACCAGGGATGCTTATCAGCTTTTATAGATTTAGTCTTCAAAGGAACACACAGGTCGAAAACGTTATTTATGTTATTTTGAATAAAATTTAATTGATCATCGACACTAACTAAAGAGTATATAATGTTCCATTCAACGTTGTCAATGTGTTGATTTAAAATGGCATAATCAATGTTGTGGAAATCACGATAAGTTACTTGTTTATCTTCTCTGGTCACGCAAAAATCATAGGCAACGAAAAGCATATCATGTCTTGAAAACACTGATGCTGAAAGTTGGTCATATAAAAGTACATTAGATTTATCATTTACAAATAGTAAGTCAATTAAACTGTTGGAGGTGCTGTGATAGTGTGTTGGAGTTGAAATATTTACAGGTAGTAGACCAATTAACTGCATTTTCTCAGTCAATGTGTTGTCAACAAGAATATTATGATTGAAATCACCTAGAATGACAATATCATTGTATTGGATAGAAAAATCTTCTATAATGTCAATTAAAGAAATAAACTCAAGGTCCGATTTTGGCCTGTAAACGCATCCCACGAGCATTTTTCTTTTATCTCTACTTGTAATTTCAAGAAAAAGATATTCAATCTTGCTATTTTCTTTAGTTTGTGATTTCACCATACAATTTATACCATTTCTGACAAATATTGCAACTCCACCACCTTTCCTGTCTTTTACGACACCATTAGTTACGATTTTAGTTTTCCTATCAGCTCGAAATAAGCTAAATCCATGTAAATTATATACAGAATCCTGAACATCTGACGGAAACCAAGTTTCTGAAACACAAATAATATCTATTTTAGATGACGTAAATAAGTATCTGAACTCATCTATTTTGCTATTAAGACTTTGCGCGTTTATATGAACAATATTTAGTCCCAGCCTTTGTCTGGCCAAAATCCTAATCATATTGTAAATATTGTCCTTGGAACGAGAAGTATTATTAGCGAACATCATTAATTACGATATAAGCAACGCATTTTAATATTTGTTTTGGAATAATTGGGTTAATAAAGTTGTAACGTAAAAAGGAGCTGTACAAGTGTAAATAATTTAATAAAAGTAAAGATAAAATAAATTTAAATTTAAGCAGAATGTAGTGCTTGAGAAAAAATAAAAAAATATAATAATTTTTATAATTAGTTTTAAGTAGGAGACACGTCACTTCTGCTTTTATTGACCGGTGCATCCGATTGAGTTGATCCAGGAAACAACCGAAACAGATGCTGAATGTCATTAATTTGCATAATCGGATCATTTGGTGTTTTTTTAATAAAGATGAGATTCCGCATGCTAAATGCACTGTGTAAAATTTTTTTCTTTTTAAGGCGAACAGCAGAACGAAGTAGATTAAAATTAGATTGCGTAAGATTTTCGTTGACAAAAAACTTATGATCAGAATTAAACCCAATGTGTCGAAGACAAAAGAAAAAGTCTTTATTTATTTTCCTATAATTTGCAAAAGATTTCATGAAAAAGTTTTTGTCATACTGTGACCACATCTTCACAATTATGGCTGCATCTTTTGAAATATTAGTATGTTTATTGTTTTGGTTTTGTAGACGGTAGATAGTTTTAATGGCCGGAACCGAAATATTTATAGTGTTACAAATACTATTGAAAATTTCATATAGGTTCTCATCTTGTTCAAATGGTATATCATGTTATTAAAAAATAAACTAAAATAAAACATAAAAAATAAAAGTTCTTCATCTATCTCAAAATTTTATACGAATTTTAGCACTTTTAGTGTATTCAAATTAACTATTTTTTTAAAGCTTTCGTCATTAGCTAACGTTGTCGAAAGAAAGAGCGTAATTTGAATACACATAAATGATAAAATGTAAATGAGCTTCGTCGATTCGACGAACAGCAACCATCCAGGGCTAAGGATATTTGTAAGATTCAAGAATCTAAAATAATGTTTAGAAGAATATAGTATAGTATTGTTAAGAGCCACCCTCGTATATAATAAGTAATCACAAAATAGGCTGACTCAATTATACGAGTCAGCACTTTAGACACTTGCTGACTTTAGTACAGTCAGCATTTTAATTATAAAAACTAAGTATAAATAGCGGGTAAGAATAAGTTTAAGTTGAGTTGTAATTAGCAAGCAAATAAAAATATACCTGCGATCTCCACGGAGCACTCCAGGTTAAGAAAAATATAAAAGATCTTCTAATTTCAACTACAACAATTGGCGCAGCCGGTAATTAAATAAAGATCCTGCGATTCCCAAGGGACCCTCCAGGAATAAAATTTATTTATTACACGACATTTTTTTCGAATTTAGATCCCTCCCTGGTATGGCGACTTGTTTCGAGAGCATCGAAAGTAAAAGAAACCAGTAAGCACGGAAACGAAGTGCTAAAGGTCTTAAGCAGCCACATTCTGGTACGCCTTTAGTATCTTCGAAGAAGTGCGAATTGGTGGAATTGCGAGTAAGTTGCCGCGGACTTTTCACCACATTAGGAGGCGATTTATTTCGGTTTGTTTTTCCTTAAAACTTAACTAAATCGGTAAAGACAGTGGCAAGGAAAACGTTAGGAAACCACTGAGTGTAGAAGCAAAGTGCTGAAGGTCTTAAGCAGCCACATTCTGGTACGCCTTAAGTATCTGTGTGAAAATACAAAGTGGTGGATGTACAAGTAGTTGCCACTGACACCAGCTGTATTGGGGAAGTTTTGAGGAAGGACCAGTACAACGCGACATTGTGGTAACGCGTAAAAAGTTTTTTTTGTTTTTCCAAAAAATTTAAGGATGGCACAAATAGTTTGGATGCTGGTAAGTATTATTTTGCAATTTTCGTGAGTATAAATGGACAACCCTCAGTCAAAAACAGACGAATTACTAGCCAAACTTAATAAATATAACTATTCAGTGGACAGTCTACAGGTGCTCGCGTGGACAGAATTGAACGGATTAAGACTAGGTAAAGAATTTACGGAACAGCATAGGGAGATTATAAGGCACCAGAGATTGACCAAGTTAGAAGAGGTTGGTTATGTTTTACAATTGTTAGGTGACTTGAACAAGGGCCAATCAGCGGACTTAATCAACAGGATAGAAGACTTAGAGGAAACAAAAAAACTGTTAGAAAAGCAAAGTCGCAAGCTAAGGGAGCAAATCAAATATACGGACAGTTTGCTGGAACAGGTAGTGCAGGAAAACGCGGCGTTGGGCGAAAAATTAAGGAAAAAGGGGTATAGTGAGAAAGAACTAGAGAAACAACTAAAAAAACAACAGCAAATAGACGTACAAGACGACACCGTACAAAGACTTCAAACAGCCTTGGAAAACGCTCATCGTGAACTAGACATTATATACAAAAGTAGGTCACCCACTCCTTCCCTAAGTGAAGAACTGGCAAAGGAAGGCTTCGGAGCTCCAAGAATAGTAATAGAACAAGCGGACGGCGACCATACAGCCTCGGGCGGACAGACAGCGGACAATTTGACCGAGGAATTCCAAATAGATGAGGAAGCGGCAGCTTTTGATTTGATAGCCAAAACACAGAGTATCAAAATTAACGCAAGAAAGGCGGGTAGCAGGGGATATACTGTAGAAACGATAAACAGAAAGTTAGCGGATTTATCGCAATACGAGAGGGAATTCGTACAGCTCAAACTCAAATCGCCCCATATTAAAGCAGATTTCGAGAGCCTTGTAGAGGAATCCCGGAGAACCCTCCAGAGACTGATATCAACCCCCACTTCAAGCAACTCAGTATTTAAAAGGCAAAACATGGCGTCAATCTCAACAATTACAAAACTTGTCAACAACATAGTCCCTACGTTTTTTGGCACCGAGGGACCGGATTTGACTTCGGAAGTTTTCCGTTTTATTCAAGGATGTAAGTTGGCAGAGCGAGAACTGATAACTGACGATAGCAGAGCCATAACTCCAGAAGTCATAGAGTGCCTCAAGTTACGGTTAATGGGTTCTGCTTACGTGCGAATAGCACCCCACTCCTTCGGTACAGTGGATGCTCTCTGTAACGCGATAAAAAAGCAGTACCTTAAGACCAAAACGCTAGACCAGATCAGGGAACTTGTTATCTCATGCAGGCAAGGAGCAAAAGAACCTGCGAGCCGTTTCGGCAGCCGAATAGAAGCATTACTTAATGAAGCGGAAGGCATCGCAGTGAATGAATGGAGCGATGTCAACAGTAGACAAATCATATTAAAAGATTTTAAGAGATTGGCGGTAAAAAGCTTCATTAAAGGGCTCCGAGATCAAGCTCTAAGAACAAGGTTTGTAGGCGAGGAAAATGAGGATTTAGAAAAATTAGTGCAGATAGTGGAAAATGCAGAACACCTTTTTGGCGATGGTCAGGTTGGGATAAACACTGTGACCATAGCGACAACGTGTAGTTTCTGCAACCAGGAAGGCCACAATAGGACAAATTGCGAACAGAGATTAAACACTCCATATTGCGTAAAATGTGGCATGTATGGACATGAGATAGGTCCCTCATGTAGGGGTAACGCAGAAGAAAAAGTAGAACAATGCAATTTCTGTCACCGTAGGGGTCACAACCAAGTAGAGTGCTTTAAAAGGTTACGCACGTTGACCTGCAGGATATGTAGAACAAATGGCCACACAGAGAACAAGTTCTGCCAGCAACCACAGCAGCGGTATTCCGACAACCAAGTGCGCGGCCAGAATACACAGTCGAGTACCGATTGGCAAGGGGCTAATAATTTCGGCTCCAGAGGGAGTAATAATATGCCAAGTGAACGGCAGGGTAATCAACAAAGGGGACAACAGGCCGTGGCTTCACCACATAATGAGCCCAATAGGGATAATTTCGTTAATGGAAGAATGAGGGATGAACCAATTAGATGCTTCGGTTGTAATAGAGTGGGACATATAAGGACCAATTGCCCATTGAGAAATCAGGGAAACTCCAGGCGGCCCAGCCAAAACTAAATGGCTGGGATGCCGGAAAAATTCAGTTACCCTTAGAAACCCCTTGTGTTGAAACCTCTGGTAGTAGTGTCAAGAACAATAACAAAAGAGTACGCTGGAGGGAAAAAATATGCACATACATTCCGGAGGCCAACGGAAATTTCTTTTACAAATCGGGGTCACAAAATGAGCAAAAACTACGTATGGAGAGCCAAGAAATTATAGGAGGAAATGACGCCTTCATACAGTTCCCATGTGATGAGGCGCTTAATAAAAAATTGTGCTTGCTCATAGATACGGGAGCGGATACCACGTTAGTAAAAGCAGAAGCTTTAGCACCACACATTCAAATAAATGCGAACGAGCAAAAAAGTCTGTCGGGAGCTTTTGGGGGAAGAATTACATCCGTGGGCACAATAACCGCACGGCATGCAAGTATAAGCAATTTATCACTACAAATGCATGTAGTTCCTGAGGGAAGTCGACTTCCGGCAGATGGCTTGCTAGGCAGAGATATGATGTGGAACAGAACTGTTACTGATACCATCAGTAAAAACATAAAATTTTTTGATAACCAGCAAGAAATAGCCTCCCTGCCTCTCACATCGGAGCAAAAACAACCGCACCTATACATACCAGGTAACATGTTTATTAAAGGACGCTCCCACGTGATCTTGCCAGCAACAGTAGCATCGGTCAAAGGGGATATCATTGTGAATAAATCAGAAATATTCCCAGGAGTTTTCGTGGGGGAAACCCTTACATCAGTGAAAGCTGGGAAGGCATTTGTCCCTATCCTCAACACTAACGACTTTGCTGTACGACTAGGTAAAAAAGTAAACCTGAATTTTGAAAGCTACAAAAATTTCAGTGCAGAAGCCACCGCAGCAATAAATGCGATTAGTTCGGTGGAAAAATCCAGAAGAGAAAAATTACTTTTAGAAACAATACAGCTTAGCGAGGATTTGAATCCAGAGGAAAAGGCCTCGATAGCGGGCATCCTGAAAACATACGATGACATCTTCCAACTACCCGGAGATGGCCTAACCCATACGGATGTCCTAATGCATCAGATACCCACACAGCCCGGTCAACCTTCCATAAATACAAGGCAGTTCAGACTACCCGAAGTCCACCGGAACGAAATCAATAGACAAGTAAGCCAAATGCTAAATGATGGAATCATATCACCCAGCAACTCCCCTTGGAACTCCCCGATCCTGTTAGTTCCCAAAAAAGCGGGACGAAATGGCGAGAAAAGATGGCGTCTAGTGGTAGATTTCAGAAAGCTAAATGATGCCACAATAAAACAGGTGTTTCCTATACCAAGAATTGATGAAATCCTAGACCAGCTGGGATGCAGTCGATACTTCACTACTCTTGATCTAGCGAGTGGATACCACCAAGTTTTAATGGACCCTGAGGATAAACAAAAAACAGCATTCAGCACCAATTTAGGACATTTTGAATTCAACCGCATGCCCTTCGGATTGACAGGTGCACCAGCCACTTTTCAGAGAATAATGAACTCAATATTAACCGGGCTGCAGGGAATCGACTGTTTTGTCTATTTAGACGATATAGTTATCTATGGCAGAAATTTAACGGACCACAATTCACGTTTGATGAAAGTCCTGGACGTCTTGCGCAAATACAACCTCAAATTGCACCCCGAGAAATGTAATTTTCTGCAAAGGGAAATAATTTATCTAGGCCACCAGTGCTCAGAAAGAGGAGTGTTGCCAGACCCGAATAAGACTAGTGCAGTGAGGGATATACCACCCCCTAAAAATATCAAGGAGCTGCAAGCGTTTTTGGGGTTAATGAATTATTACAGAAAGTTCATACCAAACTCGGCACAAATCTCTTTACCACTGAATCGAATGCTGAGAAGGGACGCTAAATTGGAATGGACACAAGAGTGTCAGGAAGCAATGGACAAGTTAAAGGAAGCTGTTACCAATCCTCCTCTACTACAATACCCCGACTTTAACCAACCTTTCATCTTAACAACAGATGCTAGTAATGGCGCCCTGGGAGCAATTCTCTCCCAAGGAGAACCTGGAAGTGACCTACCAATCTATTTCGCTAGCAGAGTGTTAAGCGACACGGAGAAACGATACTCCACCATCGAGAGGGAGTTGCTAGCCATTGTATGGGCAACCAAAACATTTAGATCATATCTTTTCGGCAGACATTTCATAGTATTTACTGACCATAAACCATTGAAGGGAATAGCCAATCTAAGGGATCAGGAAGGTCGATTGGGACGCCTAAGGCTAAAACTATTGGAATATGATTTCGAGATACGTTACAAACCTGGCAAGACAAATCAGAACGCGGACGCTCTCAGCCGCCTGCCAACTGAGGAGGTGAACATAGGGGCAATAACTAGGTCGGAAGCCAAGAGGATGGAAAACCAGAATAGGCAACCAAGAGGGGTGCGGGATGAATCGGAGACTGATAGAAACAATAAGCAAGAGGATAATACGACGTACTTAACGGACGAAAAGGATATACATAATGTGATTAAAACATTTCACGACACGCCGGTGGGAGGACACCAAGGCGCACTTAAAACATATTTCCGCATAAGATCGCAATATAAATGGGCCGGTATGCAGGGCCAAATTAAGAAGTATGTTGCCTCCTGCAAGCTTTGTCAACAAAATAAAAGTTCGAGAATAGATAGGATGCCAATGACCCTGACCACAACCCCTAATTTGCCTTTTGAGAGAATTTTCATGGATATTGTGGGACCTTTACCCGAATCTTCAAGCGGCAACAAATATATAGTAACTTTCTTAGACGACTTTTCTAAATACCTTGCCTGCGCAGCTATCCCCGACATGGAGGCGAAAACAGTGGCAAGAGAGTTCTTCAGGGAAATAATTGCACGATTCTTCATCCCCAAGATCCTGGTGACGGATAACGGAAGTAATTTTACTTCGAAATTATTCAAAGAAGTTTGTAAAATGCTTGGAGTGAAAAACATTTATACAACACCGTATCATCCCCAATCCAATGGATCTTTGGAAAGGACGCATAGACCCCTGGCAGAATATTTAAGGAGTTTTGTGAAGCTTGACGGAACTAACTGGGATGAATGGCTGCATCATGCTATGCATGTGCACAACAATACCCGACATTCGTCCACTAAGCAAACACCGAATAGGGTCCTGTACGGATTCGAATTTGAAATACCTGTGAGGCTCAAAAAACTGCCAGCGCCTCTCTATAACATAGACGATTACAGCAAGATCCTCAGGTATCAGATTCAACGAAGTTATGAAGTCGTGAGACAAAACCAGGTTCGAGCAAAGGAAAAATCAAAACAATATTATGACAAGGGCACGAGAACTAGACATTTTAGGACAGGACAATTGGTTTGGCTAAAGAATCAGGCGCGAAAAAATAAATTCTCACCTATATGGTTGGGTCCCTACGAAGTTACGGGAGTACCAACACCGGTCAATGTAAGAATAAGACACAAGAACTCGGAGAAGGTTTATCACAACAATTTGATAAAGCTAGCGAAATAAGTATTGCCAAAAGTGGTAGAGTGCAAGGGGATAGATTTTGATACGTTCAATAAAAAAGGGTAGTTTCCGTTTTTTTTCTCCCTTCTCCCCGAATGGTATATTTAGTTTTAGTATAGAGTATGAGTTACTCCATTTTCGTTCCCAGTTACTTTGGCTCGAAACCAAAGGTACGGGACAAAGATGGAATACAAGCAGGATACTCAAACAGTGATTAGGTTCATATGCTGCACCACCATGGGTAGTTTGCCTACAACAGGGGAAATTAGTGCGAAAGTTTGATACGATTTCAGCTGACGGCAAACGCTATGGGGGGTGTGAAGGAAAAGTTTAGGGTAAACATAAAAGAGGATCAAAAGGAAAGTATCAAGTAGATAATAAAATAAGGTGGCAGCACCAATAATAGTAAGCTGAATAGCAATAGGCGGTATAATATAAGGGAAGTATCAGTCAAACCATTCTCCCATCCTAGTTATTTTGGCTCGAAACCAAAGATACGAGATGAAGAGAGAATGTAAGGGCGATACTCGAGAAAAATAACAGAAAAGGTGGGTAAAAATAAGGTGATAAACCAAGGGAAAAACAAAAGGGGGGAATATGACCAAACGGATCATTAAGAAATAAAGACATTAACCAGAAGGAATGTTAGAAATAAAGACAGGACCAGGACGGTCACGAAATGAAAAAAAAGCACAGTTTAAGCAAGATACTCGGAAGTAAAACTAAAATACATAAACAGGGGGAAAGGACCAGAAGGGTCATATAACGAAGATGAAACGCAAGGTAGAAATCTAAATAAACTCTCCATTTTAAACGCACTCTTCACTAAAGCATTTAACAGGAGCTTCTTGGCTCATATGTAGTAAAATTACAGATGTACATATATTTCTATTTTCGAATTTGTGGACTTACCCACAAATTTCAACCAATCCAACATTAGCATTGACAGAAACTCCTTTCCGCAACGGCGGGTCTACCTAAAATAAAAACCGGACTTTAGTATAGGTTACTCTATAGTTCATAACAAATTAAAATATAACTCGTAGTTCACACAGGGATGGTCCTGCAGTAAAAAGGGCAACAGTCACAGATGGCTGGAAGAAGAAAAGGAATTAGTATAAATTCAATAGGAAAATTCAATTGAAACAAAACGTACCGTCTAGGATCCATTCGGCCTGGTGTGGGTCGAAGGGTCCATCCTCTAGTCCTAACGGGGCACCATTTGTTTAACCGTGGCTAACATTTAACTTTGGGTAGTCTTCAGTAACTCACTCACTCACTCACTTACACACAGTACAATTCACAATTTCGGTTAAAATTTAATTCAAATTGTTTACAAAATTCATAAGCATGTAAATCGCAATAGGTACACTTACGTTTCCTAAATGAGAAGATAGATTTTCATTCAACTTTAAAACAATGTTACTTTTCTTTTTTTTTTCCACATGGATATCTTTTAACACATAAAAAAACAACAGAAGTTCTATTAAAATATTTTTTTTATCGTTAAAACAAAATATTGGCATCGATCATAAAATCTTTTCTTTATCTCTCCCTTAACCAACACCGGATAAGTGCCAGTCTGTATTTTTTAAAATTAAGGTTTTTTTTCATTCGCTTGCGTTTTTTTTTTATTTAAACTTTTTGTAATCCACGTGCGCGCCTCAACGTTAATCGTTTAAATGCTGATATAATACATATTTACAACGCCCAGCGCAATTCACTAGTGCAATACACTTTTAAGAATGTGCATACCTAAGCACTATAGCACAGACGTTGAATGGTTTATATTTCTTTTATTTAATTTTCTGTGTAGATCCCAGCAAGCATTCTGTATTGAACTATTATAAGACAACTTTTGGCTGGACAAAAGATATATAAACATAACCATAAATACTTGTTGCAACTCAGTGATACAATTATTCACTGGGAGGAACAGATGTACCAATGACAATAATTATTGTCACCCTGGCATAAAATATTTGCAAAGAGTCAAAACTCTTTATACATATTTACAATGCCCAGCGCAATTCCACAGTGCAATACACATTTTAGAATGTGCATACCTAAGAACTATAACACACACGTTAGTGTTTAAATTTTTTTTTATTATTTTTGTAGATCCCAGTAAGCATTCCATTTAAAATCATGATCATACGCATTTCTCTTTGGTTAAGCAAACATTTGAGGAATCAGAGAACCATTAAATAAGAATGGCTGGACAAAAGAAATATAAAACATAAATACTTGTTGCAACTCAGTGATAAAATTATCCACTGGGGGGAACAAATGTATCAATGACAAGAATTATTGTCACTCTAAGCATAAAATATTTGCAAAGAGTCAAGACTCTTTATACATATTTACAACGCACAGTACAATACATTAGTGCAATAAACACTTTAGAATGTGCAAACCTAAACACTTTAGCACAGACGTTGAATGTTTTATATTTCTTTTATTTCTTTTTGCATAGATCCCAGCAAGCATTTTGTTTACAACCGCGATCATTTGCCTGTTGCTTAATTAAATAAATATTTGAGTCAAAAAATATAAATATAAAAAAAAAAAAAAAGTAATTGAATTTTTTTTTATATATTTTTTTAATATTTTTTTTTAATATTTTTACTTTAAAGCCAGACCAACATAACATTTTTGGCCTCTAATTAAAAAAAAAAAAAAAAAAAAAAAAAAAAAAAAAAACAAAAGAGGAACATATAAAAACATTCTTATATCCATTTATGTAATAAGTTAATCATTGAATGATTTCATTGAAATAAGTTAATTAAAAATCATAATATTAATGATTTAATTTTGAAAATATGGATTTTATTATTGTATTTATGTAATTCTTGTATTTGATAATTTTTACCATAGCTATTAAGAAATATACATCTTTCCCTAACTGATTTGTTGATATCAAAAAATTGTAGCTTAAACTTTTTAGTTTTTTAAATTTATTATTATTATTACTATTATATTATGACATGAAGAAGTTATTAAGATAACTGAGAAATGAATGAAGTACATAAAAAATATTTTTATAGTTATAAATTAATCATTGAATGATTTCATTGAAATGAGTTAACTAAAAATCATAATATTAATGATTTAATTTTGAAAATATGGATTTTATTATTGTATTTATGTAATTCTTGTATTTGATAATTTTTACCATAGCTATTAAGAAATATACATCTTTCCCTAACTGATTTGTTGATATCAAAAAATTGTAGCTTAAACTTTTTAGTTTTTTAAATTTATTATTATTATTATTACTATTATATTTTGACATGAAGAAGTTACTAAGTACCTTTATTCGCTCAACAACCGATGGGATAACCGCGCATGATGTCTCCACACATGCACAATGAAAATGGTGATTCTCGTTCGGATGTCTTGGATTGTGTTAATTCTGATGTATATGATATGAAGGATAGTATAGCTTTGCAAAACGATGACTCTGATTGAATACATGTCCAAAGAACTTTAAGATCATAGGACGGAAAAATGTGATGATAAAAAGGTAAAAACCTGAATTATATAAAAGTTCTTGTTTCAGTTCGATAACCAGCAACAAGATGGTCAAGCTCAGAGCAGCTAATATAATTGTATCGGGTTGGCAAAGAATGCTAATAATAATTTGGCCATTACTCTGAACCCCATATAGACTTTAATCTAGATGTCAACCTAACAGGATCTTACAACCAAAATGAAGAAACGTAAGGTGCACGACATGAACCAGTTACTGGATGACTAGAGGTCAACCTAACAGGATCCTACAACCAAAATGAAGAAACGTAAAGTGCACGACATGAACCAATTACTGGATGGCAGTGGCAAAATTACCTTGGCTCCTTTAAAGGATATTTTACTACACCACTGTTTGCCAAATGTAGACCAGAAGGTTCTGAATGCGTGGCTTATCCAAAATCACCGGAACACAAATCCACAGAATCCGATACGAGAAACCATATCTCAGAATCACCACTACTTGAAAATAGCTATGATGGATCGCAGCAACAACAACATATTGAGAAATTAGTTCACAACGTCAATAAACATCAAAGCGCATCAACACCAGACAAGGGCTGCACTTCTTCATAAAGGGGGGAGGGATGTTAAGAGCCACCCTCGTATATAATAAGTAATCACAAAATAGGCTGACTCAATTATACGAGTCAGCACTTTAGACACTTGCTGACTTTAGTACAGTCAGCATTTTAATTATAAAAACTAAGTATAAATAGCGGGTAAGAATAAGTTTAAGTTGAGTTGTAATTAGCAAGCAAATAAAAATATACCTGCGATCTCCACGGAGCACTCCAGGTTAAGAAAAATATAAAAGATCTTCTAATTTCAACTACAACAGTATATAGATGGTAAAGAAGTGGCATAAAAACTCCTGGAGGTATCAAACATTTTGTACAAAATTAAAATCTTAAATTTTGACATAAGTGGTAGGGAAAAAGACATTTACTCTTCTAATGTGCATAAAGAAGCTTAAGCTACTGTCAAAAATAGCCGAATAGTATGCCAAATGCAAAAGCATTTCTTGAATCAAGTTCAGAAAGATTGATTCAGTAACGGATTATCAATGGCGAAATACTTAACTTATCCATACTCAATACCGAATTCTTATTTGAAATAATCCCAATCTCAAAATGCGCTTGATTCAAGTATTATTAAGTTGATTCAACCCCGAATTCGTACTTAAAATTAATCAAAAGTTTACTTTGTAATTTTAATCTCAGAGTGTCACTACCAACGAAAAGCTTAATCTTTTTTTAGCCGGCTTAAGAATTTTATAGTTGTTTTAAGCAACTCCGGGATTGATTTTCGAAAGTAATCCCATTTAGGATTGTATTAAGTACGTGTTAGTGTAATTCGTACTTGAATTTTTGATTACGACTCGTACTTAAAGAAAGTATAAAAAAACTTAATTTATCCCAAGTATTTTTCTTTCTGTGTAGGTGTGGCCATAATGTACTTACTTGAACCTAAGATCCGTGCACGAATTTGCAAGCAACGTTTCTAAAAGACAAAAATTGGTGATTGTTGTAGTAATTAATTAAAATGTACACAACATTAAAATATCTGAAATTAATAAAGAATTCTCTACAAGCATTGTGTATAATTAAGAGAGCAATTAATGCAGGCATTTTATTTTTCAACATTTTCAATTAAACTAAAAATACAAATTGATTCATTTTCTCTTTATCAATTGCAAACAACTGACTCCGTGCGGAATGTGCGTTCAGTTTAACACTTTGCTTAAGCAAATGCAATTTGACGGAACTAGACGAAAAGTTTCATTAGGTACATTATAGTGGACCCCATATGTTTTATGTGTACTAGCAAAGTTGATTTAGTTGACTTAAGCAACCGCATGCGTATTATGGTTGGGCCTTGAGACACAGCGTGGACGGAAGCATTATTAAGGAGTTACACAAAAACATAGACAGTTGCCCAACAATTTATAATACCATACAGAACTTGTCTTTCATAAGTCCCGTCTCATTTTTAAAATTAAATAAAATGCATAAACGTGCTAAAGTTGTCTGGGCCGAATCTTTGAATCACTCTACTAAGAGCAGATATTTTTCAGGAATGGGTTTGATATGGGATCTAAATCAATGAACCAATCTTTAAAAAACCTAAACTAGATTTTCTAATCGATAGCTATTATTATGCCAAAGTAAAAAAACCACATGCCAATTGGTTTCCGAGATATAGCCATGAAATATTCATAAGACCATAAAATTCGAACAGCAGGTAAAACAAGCAAAATCCAAGTGGGGTCTTGTTAGTTTCGAAAATAACTTCGAGTTAACAAATAATGATATTGTCTGTGAATTTTTTCTGTCTTCTGACTATAAATACAACACAAGATTTCGTAAAGATTGCCACATAATTTATCATAGTAACGAAAGCTACTCTAAAACGCTAAAAAAAACTATTACTTTATTGGAATTTGGTTTTTAAAAATAGAAATCTCCAAATTTTGTAATCATCGCTCCATAACTTACCAAAGGTCCAATATCAAATCCCCTTCTAAAAATAATGGCTAAATGAGTCAATGAATTTAATTAAATTAGGCCAAATTAAGTTTTAGATAACAAGAAACAACCTCATTAAACTTTCAATTTTCACTTCTTGCAACAAATCGATGTACAGTGGTCATATTTATGCACTGTAAAAATCTTACATCAATCTCTCTAGTACTTTGCCATTGTATCCCACTTTGTAGTATAAGACTACATAAAAAAAGAAAGCAGTTTTTTGTCTCTTCTGAAAATGTATAAATTTTGTGTAAGCCCCCTTTAGAGGAACCAGTGCGATATGATTTATACAAAGTGTACTTTTGGAACAGACTTTTATACGCCTAGACTAATCCGAAAAAACTGCATCTAGTGCCTCAATATTGCATAAATGTCGAAAAATTTTAATTTCTTATATCTTAATTACGTTTAATCCCACTATCAAGGTCATCAGTACACATCACCTCCACGTAAGATGATCATGCACTCAACTCGCTCTGCAGAATGTCCCATGTGGCACAAGGACATAGCGCTTCACTGTTGAAGCACATGTTGTTTTTGTTCATAAGCTTCAGCTCAGAGCTTCACCTCTAGCTAAATTTTCCTGTCGTTTCTCAGCCAAATGCGGGCATTAAACCAGATAAAGAAATATAAATGGAATTTTACAAAGGCATTGATATCAACATCGAAATAGACCTAAAGTTAAACTTAGACACTCAAATAGATTTAGACATTGATATAGTCCTAGGCATGAACCTATTCCTAGACTTATGTGTTAACATTAAAACTTTTCGTATTGTTCATACATTCACAGCTTTTTTCTTATTATTTTCTAGTATTTTGGCTTCTATTAACTGAACACTTTTCATCTATGTATATAAAATTGTTAAATAATATTTTATCGATTTTTATTCTCTACTACACATTTGACTGTGACTAATCCTTCTTTAGTCTTCCTAACTTGTATGTATCCTTTGTTAAACAAAGGAAGGACGTATCGACAACACAGCGAGCAACAATTTACAAATATTGAAACTGAAATTTGGCAAAAAATTTAACTCAAAACTGAATATGTTGCCAACTATAATAAACAACATGTTTTTTTTATTCAAAAAAGAAGAATTTAGATATGTATTTGTTTTTCGTGATACGAGTATGCTCTTCTATTCCGTAGTTTATTTTAGTATTTTTTTGCTTTTTTTGCATATTTTTGGGAAGCAAACACTTTCGCTTGGGTGTAAAAAAAAGAACAGATTAAAATAAGCAAACAGGGCAATGCAAAGAAAATATAAAACAGATTGACGATTTACGATTTAAAGCAGTTATGGGCAAATTCTCAATATTGCTTGGGCGTCATAGACTTACATTTAGACAATTAAGCAAGGTTTTTGCTGCTTTAAACATTCAACCGTAAATGAAGTAGTTTGTGTTTTGGCCACCACGGCTTTAAAGATGTATTATATTAAATGTCTTCTATTTCTAACAAATGTTGCACAGTTTATGATTCTAAAAAGTATGGCTTATAAATATTTAAAAAATTAAAGTATGTATGCCCTCCTAATGCTAAACTTACTCAGCAATTTTCTTATTGTTTTTTAAAGAACACTCAAGTACTAAGTGTAGAGCAATTGACTAAAAAAATGCCTCAAGTCATTTTTTATATTTTATGCAACTAAATCATATTTGGTAAAACTAAATACAAACATTTTTCATATTTTCCATTTACTGATAGTATAACAAATGTCTTGTTGCCAAAATATGCAAACCAAAAAATAATAAAGAAAAATTTTAATTGTCTGGCCTTCCAACAGAATACGAAGTGTTAAGTTGCATAAATTTTTGTTGGCCAAAAAATCCACAAAACTATTTTATGTATTATTTTTTGTTTTATCTTTGTTTTTTTCCATTTTTGTTTTCCGGTACAAGAATATGTCTGGTTGCCATTTACAAATGTATTTTATTTATCTTGGTTGGTCTAAAAAATTATTTATGGCCATCGTACGTACTCAGAGTTTTAAACGACATTTAGTTTTATTTTTTATAGTCTTTTGCTGTTTTTTTATATCACAACAATAAAACTAGAATTATGGGGTTTTTTTTTGAATTAACAATATTTACAACTTATCCTTTAAGGACATATCGCTCATTTGCTGCAAGACCGGCATAACTCAAAAAAATCCATTTTGAGATAAACGCATTTAAAGCTTTTGATTTGCTCTAACTACTTAGAAAAAAGAAGACACATTCTCTTCAAACTGGGAAAGTATAAAAGATATAAAGATGTATTTAATACACAATATAAAGAAAAACAAGTAAGAGTGCTATATTCGGCTATGCCGAATCTTATATACCCTTCACCATGGTGCAATAAGAACAAAAAGTTATGTAAACACCATTCTTAAGATATTAATAATTATATTTTTTGCCACGCCCATTTTTAGGAATTCAGTATTTCGGTTTAAACTCAGCCATTTTTTAACCGTTAATATGTTCAATGAGGTGCAATTAGGCGTGACATAAACATAATGCCACAGCCGTAACGATGACCGTAGAAACCAATTGTTGTGTTTTTGGTGTTGTTACTTGTTGTAGTAACGACACCACCGTTTACATGAATTCGCCTTGATTAAACACATTAAAATAAAATCCACCACTCATATGAAGGGTATAAAAAAACAAGAAAAAATCACATTACCAACACTGTATTATCATAGTCACTGTACTACCATAGTCACTGTACTACCAAAACGACAAAAAAAAACATACACTAACAAACTAATTCCATTTTGGTTTCTACGGTCATTCTTACGGCTGTGGCATTATGTTCAATTAGGTGCAATAAGACGTGACATAAACATAGTGCCACAGCCTTAACGATGACCGTAGAAATCAAATTGAATTGGTTTCTATGGTATTTTTATGTCATTTTTGTAATACAGTGGTTATGGTAATGCAGCGTTGGTATGGTTATGTCGCTTCTAATTGGACCTTTAAAGGGGAAAAATTGTAGGCCGATCTTGCTGAATTTCAATAGCAAACAATTCCCATCATATATGGGGTCTTCGGAAAACCCATTTCAACGGACATCGTTAAATCAACTTTGCTCCTTATAAGGACCCAGAATATATATACTTTATATATACCCTATTCACCACTTGTGGTGAAGGGTATAACAAAGCGAACAATTCTGCATCTCTAACTCCAAAATTTAATTTTTTGAGTTATGCCGGTCTTGCAGCAAATGAGCGATATATTTGCTCTTTAAACATTTGATAAGATACACTTTTATCAAAATTTGCAATTCATATATTGAAAAAACAAAAATGATGTTATAAATTATCAAAAAGAAAATAAAATAAAATATTTAATGTTACAATAATATTATTCCAAAAAAAAAAACATCTTAAATAAACTTTGTTTGACAATTATTAATCAAATCTTATGCTTAATCTAAAGTTTAAGTTTACGTCCTTGTATTAAGAGCTTATCTGCCGAACCTGTTCTCTATTGAGAAAATGATTTTCACCACTGAATCTAACATTGCTTTACACGGAAAAAATTATTTACTAAATATGGCTTGAACAAAGAAAATTTTGCAGGATTCTCGTCCATGCCAATTAATTCTAACCGCAAAAATAACGTAAGCGTTAAAAAACAAATTTTTCAGGAGAAAGTTTTTTCATATAAATTTTGTATAATTTTGACGTTTACGATAAAATTGTTCTCGCTATAAAATCGTAAGGCTACCTTATGTGACCATGACATTTTAGGAGATGATGCAATTGTTGCCAATAAAGTCATTTATTAAAAAAAAAACGAAAATTGAAAATTATGTCGCTTACGTTATTTTCGCGGATAGGGCTCGATATGGGTGGATTGGTTTAAGCAAAATGTTTTTTTATTTAAGAAAATTTTGCTAAATACGAACAAAATAAATTAAAAACAAGAAATCATTTTTATATTTTGGAAATCGATTACTTTAGAAAATAAACTTATTTCCGTGTATGGATTGATTTAAACCAAATTGCCTTTTGGGATAGCGGAAAAAATCCGCGATGGCAACAATTGCTTTAAATATAGCCTTTCAGATAAATATTTTATTTGATATTCGAAAATATAAACTCCAGCAATTTTAGGGAATGCCCTTGTGGCGCTGAGGCCCAAATTTTAAAATGTAAATATTTTGTACAATTATAATGTTAATAAATAAATATTCATATAGAAAAAAAAAATTAAGTTTTTTAAATTTCTGGCATCTTGGGAATCCCTCTGTTTAGAAAATAAAACAGTTAACATTATATTTTAAACAACTACCAAAAGCCATAACGTCCTACGAATTTTTCCCCTCTTAATTCTTTTAAAACAATATTTAGTTAAACCTGTTGCTGCCTTTATTTAGCCGTTAATAAGTTATTTCTTTAAGCAATCCATTAAACTCCAGCAATATAAAACTTCTATTTTTTCCTGTTTCCTCCCTACACTTTTAAATGTCATGGAAACCCATAAAAATACCCAAATTTGAACACACAAAAAAAAAAAATATTAACAGAATATTTGTTTATTATCTGCGTTGTTCTATTCAATGGAAAATGGTTATTAAACTCTTAGAAAAAAAAGACATAGAAATACACAGAAAGAAAGACACTGGGGATAAATCAAGTTTTTTATAATTACTTTAAGTACGAGTCGTACCTACTCAAAAATTCAAGTACGAATAACACTAAAACGTACTCAAAACAATCCTAAATGGGATTACTTTGGAAAATCAGTTCCGGAATTTCTTGAAATAAGTATAAAACTCTTAAATCAAGTAAAAAAAAGATTAAACTTTTCGTTGTGTTTAACCCTCCGGCTTACGCATGTTTTAAATATCTATACACATTGAAAAAAGGTCTGGCCAGACACATGTGTACCACGATGGGTTAAAAAATAAATTTGATTTCTTGCTTCTCATTTAGTTTATATTTTTGGTTAAATATGTTGGTGTTTCATAATTCTGTAAGGTGTTCTACGGTTAAGTTAATCAATCATAATAACTTTTTCTTTCTAATTTCTTTTTTGGTTTTTTCCAAGCACGAATTCGTGATAAAATCAACTTTATAATATTTGAATCAAGCGCATTTTAAGATTGATTCAATCTTAGTTTTAATTTAATCAAACTCCTTTTTGGATTGTTTTAAGTAAGAATTCGGATTAAAACAATTTTGAAATTGATTCAATATTAGTTTTACTTTTAAATCAATCGCATTTTCGGATTATTTCAAGTACGAAAATGGGATTGAATATGGATAATTTAGGTATATTGCGGTTGAAAATCCGTACTTGAATCAATCATTCTGTACTTGATTCAAGAAAATCCGTACTCACCGTACTATTAATACCGCTTCGTATTGATTTGAGTACGGATGGATTGATTTTTCTTTTGAGTGTACGTTTTTATGTAACACAGTTTATATTGTATATGCCTAAATGACATTATGTTGGTAGTTTAATGAAATTACCATTCTTTTATTAGTCATTAATGAGATGATGGTGTTGTAATGAAGACAGAAAACAAATAAAATAGGAAATATTCGTATATAAAATAAAAGGAAGAAAACAAAGGGAAAGTAAAAGATAAGAAAAAAATAAAATATCGAAGACGTGTTTTATTAATTACGTTTCATAAGTTGTTAACAGTTGGTTAATAAGATTATGGGAAGACAATGAGGTTGAGAGAATATTTTGAAAAAAAAAAATTTGTAAAGCTGATCAAATGAGCATTTCAAAGTTGGAGATTCCCAAATCTAGTATATTTTCTTTTTATATTATTACGGTCTTGTTTAAATGTAACCAATGAGTATTTCGAGAAAACATAAATTGAATCAGTAGTAGAAAAGAAATATCTAAAGAAGTGCCCATTGCATAGCTATACCATCCTTATAGAACTTAAGACCCAGCTAATTTTTTTTTGAAAAATTTAGTCGTTGTGCAAATAAAGTGCAAAGCATTTTAACGAACAGCTTTCCAGACGGTCGCCTACTATGGCGCCTCTAAAACCATTGTTTTTGTAGCATATTCTAAGCAAACTATACTCCACTGTACGGACGCTCCTTGGTCGGAAGCGGACCCTCTTTTCTCTAAACATATCCCCTAGCTGAACAAATTATTGTAACGAACGAAAAAAGCTGAGTTAAAGTTAGTGTTAACGGCAATCCCTTTTACATTTTTGTATTTTTGACGACAAAGAAACTTTACCAATTACAACGCAAGCGTGTGAAATAAAAGCACTGTGATACTTAAGGGTCAAATATATTGCAAAAGCGGCTGCACAAACAGTTTGACTAATATACAACATGTTTGTTTGTTTAAAAATCAACAAATTTGTTGTTAGCTGTTACGCAAACAAGCAAACACCCTAATGAACAAAGCAAAAGGTTTGTACAAACGTGAAGTTTTGGATTGTTTGTTAAAGCGTTTGTGTAGTTTGCATTGACAACTTAGACTTGCATTTGCTGGATTGCAGTATGCAAGGCGTATTAATTACGAGAGCAAAGATAACATCGATTTAAGGAGTTTAAAACCGGAAAAATTAAAATACCTGATTTTTTTGTTAGGACCAGCGTTGTGTTGGAACTAGTAAAATAGGTTATGGGAAGGACGATAGAGGGAGTAGTGTTTTTGAACGTATTCAGATCAGAGATCAGCACTGAATCGTTTTTTTGCTACTCATTCTGACTCATGAAATTGTAAGTATAAGTGCGTAGACATCATTTAAACTAAACTACTCTGATTCACTCACACTCACAAGAGAAATTAATATACTCATAAATGACCTCAGCTTGATTTATAATTTCAGGAAAATACTTGCAATACTCACAATGATTCTACTCATTCAGCTCAACCATTTACCGTTTTAACACAACAGATCAAACACACAACTTCATAATCAGCGCTGCCAGATAAATTTGCCGAAAAATCGTCCACTTCATACATGTAACTTTACTGTAATTGTTAATTCGTCACTTTGCTATTTTGGGAACAAATCTGGCAACCTCGCATTTTTCTTCGCCTATACACATCTAGTTAAGTAGATTCTAAATCAACCACTACAAATGTTGCTAAGTATGAGTACGATGAGTGAAATAAAACTTCTGAGTGAATATGAGCTTGAATAACATTGGAATAAGTATGAGTGCATATAAGTACAAGAATTTATGAGTCATGATTTAGCTCTACTCACTTTTTCACTACTCATTGCTGATCTCTGATTCAGATTAAAAGTGAGAGGAAGGACTTCAGCGAAAATTTTATTCCACATACGAACAGTCCGGCCAAAAAAGCGAATTTGTACGATGCACCGGCCAACCGTCCACAAAAGGAAGGGCTCTTGAGATAAAAACCGTGTATCACGAAAAATTGTACGGGTAATTTCATCAGAACACATTCCATTGTAGAAGCGATAAAACAGGTAACTACAACCCACATCGCGACGGTGCTCAATGGTTACAATAGAATTGGATACCTTACTGTCACAAATGAGAATCTTCGCCCTCTGCTTCACGCGCTCGAGAAGCTCCGAAATTGACTGAAGCACGCTTTCGGATATAAGTGATATAAATAGTAAGGATAGTGAAATATATCGAAAACCGTTTAAAAACCCGAGTCAATTGAATACTTCGTTCGACGTCTGAATATATGTTCTGAGCAGCGAACATCACATTGTATCGTCATGCCCAGAACATTAAGAGATTCTGATTTCCAGCATCGAAACGGAAATAGCGTCGATTTGGATAATTTAGAAAGGTGGAAGTTTTAAAAAAGTCTATATTGCTCCAAATGGTCGAAAAAAAAGAAAAACTGTTGCTGATTTATCTATTTTCTCTTCTTGAGATCTGCGAAGTCACCGCCAAATTTTGTTTTTATTTACAAATCCCTTTTATTTGGGTATTTTGATTTCTCCCTTGTTCAATTCCTAAAATGATCGCTATTTTTTGCTATTAATGTAGAATATAATTGTCACATGATGTTCAAATTTGTTATTTTACTTCAAAATAGTTATTAACACGTGCCCACCTAAATCAGTTTTTCTAAGTTTCCTTTTGACATATTAAAACAAATGATTTCATAGATGGACATCTTCCGTCAGCGGATAAAATTGCGTCTACTCTCGGTGTATGCATACGGGAGTTTTACCGTATTTTGTAAAAGCCGAAAGACCCGACTGCCAAATTTAATATTGCCCGGTGTCACTAGATTTTATTTTAGTATAGTCTATGGTCTAATTTATGTGTTCCCAGTAAACAATTCGAGAAAATATCAAATGAGGCTAAACAGGAGTATCTTAAGAAGAGTCCATTTCAATCCAATCGCGAACAATGTTTCGAGAAGTAGATAATCTCACGCTAGAATGAGGCGCAGGGGAACATGTCTTTTGGTATTTAATTTCTAGATTTAAGATTTTACTACTTACTACCTAAAAAAATACAATGGTATAAGAAAAGATTTATCTAGTGGAATTTTTTTAATATGCAAATTCTTAAAAATAATAAAAAAAGATCTAACTCCCGTTTTTTTTAATTTGGAAATTTCTGTGAATATTAAAAATATTGGTTTTCAAAAAATCAGCTCTTTTCCGTTTAAAATATTTTGTACAAGTGTTAATTTTGTTTCGAAATCTCAATAGTTAAGACTATATACACTAAAAAAGCAAAGAAAAAAGTAATGTCACTCGAACTGAAACTATCATGCAAATGGGTTGTCTTTCATCAAAAAATCATTATCATCTTAGACAATAAATTTCTAGACATTTATACAAATAAAATTGCGTGATAAGTCAACAACCGATTAAACAAATTTATATCTATTGGATACTTGTGTCACAAAAAAAAAAGAATAGTGGCAACAGTAAACAAGGAAAAGTATAAAAATATATTCGCAAATAGTAAATTAATTAGAAAAGTTTATAAAAAAACTTTAAAGAGGAATGTTGTATAAAAGGGGAGAAAAACAATAGCAGATATACAAAATAGCAAAGTGTTAACTTAATTAAATGTTTATCGGTCATTGATACATGAACACTCTGCTAGTGGATCTAGTATTGTTTTTGTTTCGTTGTTAGTGAAAATGACGCATTAAGCGAATGGATTTTGCTAATTTGTTACGTTTTTTCTTAATAGTTTTAAGTATTTATTAATTTGCAGATATCATTAGACTATTATCACAAACTAATTAACTAATCTATGCTATGAAACACAGCATACCTATCTCAAGGCGAATATTATTAAAAGTACTGCATACTTTAAGGCAGTAATAAATATTTAGTTATTTACTAATTCAATAGTTATTTTCATTTAAATTATCAGTTTTTAAAAACATCTACACAGCCAATTGAAACAATTTATGTGGTACAATAATTGAACAATCCTTTAAAATAACGACCATTGTAAGGTAGTCTTTAGTGTTTTTGTATTTTAAATTCACCTATTATACCGGAGTTTTGTTTCGAGACTGAACACTTCCATTATAGTAAACCAATTAATTGATTTTTTGGGAAATCTAGTGAATACGCAAGGCTGTGCTTTTCTTAGATTTGCTGTTTATGTTTTGTAGATCTTAATATATATAAAAGTTATTACGTAGGCAAGGTAAGCACAATTATTCCAAGATCTGGTAGAATTGACACCTTGCCTTCGGTTTATGGAAATCGGCAATCTCGTCTTAGATTAAATTATAGAATTCAGTTCACTGTCTACAGTATTAAAACCTCCGAAATAAGTCTAACATTGTGGAGCAGCAGACATAAATGGCAACATTCAGTGGGTTGAATGGTATATGCTCTTCCCAAAATGTCCCCCATCTTCCCGCCAGGCAAAATGCGCAAAAACACGAAAAATTAATTTTTTGGAATGACCCCTAGCTATTTATTTTTTACTCCTAAATCTCAACATTATACGGGAAAAATAAATTTTACCTGAAATAGATCGATTCGAATCGTAGAGGTTAAATTGTAAAATACAAAATATTTGGTTAGAAAAAGTACCAAAAATAAAATAAATTTATTTCTCTTATCGGTCCGAGTTTGAAAAAAAGTACCAAAACACATTTAAGATGTTTTAAGGAAAATATCAAACCTTTTGCTAGGAACACAACTGGGACGAACGACGAATTTCGCCCTATACGACGAATTTTTAAGTAAAAATTCGCTGAGTAAATTCGTCGTATGAAACACAATAACGGCAAATAAATACCCAGCGGCGAACTTTGCATACCACAACACATCTCTTCAATGAAGTTTGTTACACTTTGTGTTCAATGAATTCTAGCTTACAAAGTGTATGAAGGCAGTGTATGGAATTTACAAAAATGAATTTAGTTCATTTTTTATAATGTGCTGATATATTCTGTACATGTGTATGTATGTATGCATGTATACCTACATGCAGGTTTTTGTTTTGTCCCGTTATTTTCATTTGCTGCTTTGTAAAGTGGTTTGTTTGTTAATTAAGATTCAAACGTTTGCCGGCTGTTGTATAATAAGCATCAATATAAGAAAAGCGTGAAAAAGGTAAAAAATGTCAACAAAAAATTATAAAAAAGGATTTAGTGCAAGAAACATAAGACATTTAATGAAAAAAAGAAAAGAAAATAATAAACAAAAAAGGAAACTTTATGTAACTAAAAGAATCGTAAATAATGTATTAGAAATAACTGATCGCGAACGTGATTATGAAACGGTTGAAAATAGTTATAATGAAAGTGCGGGACTGAACAACTTAAGTGAAAAGTTAAAGTGCTGGTATTTAAAGCATTATCCTAGCAGAAAGTGTACGCGCGATTTGTTTAAGACACTGTCCAGTGCGGGAATAGATGTCCCATTATCAATAGAAACGTTATTGGGTAATACCGCGAATAGTGTTATACGAACAGTAGCTCCAGGATCTTATGTTCATATTGGCATAGAGACATTTATTTTAAACAATAAGGAAGTTTTTGTTCACTACAACGAACTGAAATTGAACGTTGGAATAGACGGTTTACCGTTGTTTAAAAGTTCGTCAGAATCTTTGTGGCCAATTTTGGGAAATTTCATAAACGTAAAAGATAGCGGTGTATTTATGATCGGAACATATTTAGGAAGTAAGAAGCCTAGTAGTGCTAATGTGTTTTTGCATGATTTTGCCGAAGAAGCAAAGAAATTACTAAAAGATGGAGTTTCCGTATTAGGGAAAAAAATACCCTTCAATATAAATGCGTTTATTTGCGACGCACCAGCGAAGTCCTTTATCTGTGGCATTAAAGGTCATACGTCGTATTATGGGTGTAGCAAATGTGCACAAAAAGGCACTCGTATAGGTAACAATATCGCATTTAATACAAAGTCTGGACAAAAGATTACGGACGATGATTACATTTGTAGAACCAATGCCGAACATCATCAATTATTTTTTATTGAAAATAAATCTGTTTTAGAGGAAATAGGTAGTGTCCGACCGAACGCACTTTTTGAGACCGAACCCGAACCCGAACCCGAACTTCGGTAAATTTTGACAAGTTCGGCCGAACCCGAACCCGAACCCGAACTTTTTGTTAATAAATCTGAACAATTGTGTTCCAAATTTCTTAGGTTTTAGAAATTTGCATCCCTGCGTGAGGTTTTTTCGCAAAACGACGGGAAACAGGTGTTTTCATTACTAATGCTAATATTTGGTTATAGCTCTAGTATGTATACATCAGTGTTGCCAATTTAGCCATTTAGTGGCTAGATTTAGCCATTTTTCATCCTGTTTAGCCATTAAAAAATGAGTTTAGCCATTAGCCATTTTTTTTAGCCATTTTTCAACTTATTTAGCCATAAAATGTTTTTGCCGTTATTCTTTTAAAATAACAATTTTTATTTTATTATAAAAATTTATAAAACGCCTTTAATTTAAATCACAACTTTTACAAATGTTGAAAATTGCAATAAACTATGACGCTGAAACATCTTCCAAAATTAAGGAACAGTATTCCACTATTAAATTTATAAAATCGATCAACACAAACATCGTTGTTTCTTTCTGGTTGCAAGTATTTCAATGAAGGGATGCAGGCGGTAACAAAATTGTTTTTCAAATTTCAGAATTGCCTATAAAGTTGCTCTGACTTCCATGGTATTTTGCTGAAGTAGAGAGGGTGTTTAGCCAAGTAAACATCGTTAAAAGTAATTTGAGAAATAGGTTACATTAAGCAACCATTTATTCGATTTTATCAATTAGGTTAATATTTTTACCATAACAGTACAATATTTATACCACCAGCGCAATAGTGGGGAGGGAACTATGCGTTTGTGCTGATGTCTGTAACACCTTAAAATATTAGTCCTTAGCCCACCTTTACGTATTAATTCAGAATCACGATGTTTGTCCGGCTGGCTGGCTGTCCACGTAAACCTTGTGCGCAAAGTACAGGTCGCAATTTATAGATTATTTGATAAAATTTGGTACAAAGGTTCTAATGTGGTGTAGGGCATCATAAAGTCGGGTTTAACCGACTATACTTTCTTACTTGTTTTTTATTGTAGATCTGGACTCAAAAGGTTGGGTAAATGTTGTCGTGATTATGATTTACCGTCAAATTATTTAAAACTTATGATTATCTGAAACTAATGAGTGACTCCTATGAGATGAACAATTTTTCGATGATTTAATTTTTTAATATTAATTTATTTTAATATTAATTTACGTTTAATCTTATTTAACAAATTGATCTTAACTCACAATTTTATCGTAAACAACTTTAAATGAATTATATCCGTTTTGTTATTGAATTTTAATGTGTTTATATTTAAAAAAGCTTTTAGCCATTTTTTAGCCCAGTTTTAGCCATTTTTTAGCCATTTTTTCCGTAAATTTAGCCATTTTTGGTCACCAAGTTTTGGCAACACTGGTATACATATTAGTACTCAAACCTCTACAATGTATTTTTTGAATTCCTTGGGGTGTATTTTCTCTAAGTGGCGTTTAGTAGTTTGTTTGCTTGGCAATGAACTCCCCATTGACATTTGTTTGGCGCAACATTTGCTTTGAGCGCTTGGTCAATTTAAAAAAAAAACTCCAAAACGGATTGGAAGACATTTTTATCAGGAAATATGTATACTATAAAGTTTGGTTTGTGGTTCACCTAAAACTAAAGATTATCTTACCATTCACAGAATATAAATAGAGAGTATTTTTTGCCAAATAAAATTTAACCGTTTTTTTTTGTTTTATTTTTTACCGTCTTCTAAAAATTACACATATAAAGACATTTTTATACACTTAAGCATTTTATTAAGTCATCGCTGTATTTTTTCGAACTAAAAATCATAGAGAAAAATAGTTGTATTGATTTCGTATTATTTTCAAAAACAATGATCCCAAATTAAAATTTGAAATTATAATAAATAAGTTATTTCATAAAAAAGTTCGGTGTTCGGTAAAGTTCGGTAAAAATTTCGCCGAACACCGAACTTTGACCGAACATCATTTTTTGCCGAACTCCGTAACCGAACCCGAACGTTCGGTCGGACACTAGAAATAGGTATAAAAATGGTTAGCCAGTTCGCAATCGACCCCATGCATCTTATTGACCTCGGCTTAACAAGAAAAATATTGAAAATGTTATATTTTAATGAGACAAGTTTTAAAATGAACAACGAATTACGGTTAAAACTTAATAACCAAATTTCACGAACAGTTTCAAGTATTCCAGTCGAATTTGCTAGGAAACCGCGATTGTTTAAAGATTTCAAGATGTGGAAGGCAACCGAGTTTCGGTTATTTGTTTTATACACAGGTATAATAGTTTTAAAAGACATTGTGCCAGACGAGTTTTACTATCATTTTCTGCTGTTAAGCTGTGGTTATAGAATTTTACTTACAAAGAAAAACTATATCGAAAATTTGGAAACTGTTCAAACAATTTTTGAGTACTTTGTTGAATGCTTTCCTTTGCTTTACGGTGAAAAAAATGTGCCGTACAACGTGCACAACTTGCTCCATGTTTGCCAATCTGTACAGGAAGTAGGATTTCTTCAAGATATATCAGCATATAAATTTGAGAATTTTATGAACACTCTCAAAAGGAGTGTTAAAAACCCAAGAAATATATTGAAACAAATAAGTAACAAATATCAAAATAAAAAAATTGTTATGAAAGACAGTGAAAATACGCTTATTAGAAATAAAGCAAATGAAATTTTACAGTATCGTACCGACAGATATACTTTATCTTTGAAGCATCCTAATAATTATTGTTGTGTCAAGCCATGTTCTGCAGTTAAAATTACAAGCTTTTTTGTTAATGAGGAAAATACATTATGTTTTAAAGGAAATAGGTTCCTAGACTCTAACTGCTTTTTTGATGAGCCAATATCATCACTCCAATTAGGCATAGTTCAAACAAGTAACTCGCCATTGGAAAAGGAAGAAACTTTCTCTGTTGATGAAGTTTTATACAAATATGTTTCCTTTGTATTTAAGGATAACCTTATTTTTATACCTTTATTACACAGTTTCTAAAGACAAACAAACAAACAAAATGTTGCCTTTAAAGAAGACCTTTCATACATCGTCATCCGAATTTGTTGATGAGGTTGGAGAAGAAACCTCCAAAGAACGACTGATTGAAGTAGAAAAAAAACTTGACGCCGTCTTACAAAATCAAAGTTAAATCTTAACAATATTAGAAAAGCTTACAATACAAGATTTTCCGAGGAAAGTATATTTTCCTATACAAAGCACAGAAGAATTATCAGAAGTTGAAATTGCTGTTGAAAAAGACATTAAAAAGTTTGTAAGTATAATTTCAGTGTTTTGAATAACTAATCATAAAAGTACTACACAAGTGCAACTCGTACAATTGTCACTTTTGAGATCACCTGTAATGAATTCGCCTTGAGTACATATTAACAATTTGTTTTCTTGTATTTAATTTCTAATATTTTCTATTCTGTCAGTCACAATTGTTTCAAAAATAATAAATTTTCTATGTACCTTTGAAATTTTTGGCATAAAAATTCGTTTTGTGATACTCATAGCTTTTGTGACTAACGTGTGAATAAGGAGGTAAAACATATATTTTATCTATTACTTTAGGTTAATGTACTTAAAAGCATAATTTACCCAAATGGCTTACATTCAAGTTTCACAAAAATTATTGGGGATAACATAATTACAAACTATAATTATGATGGGACGAATGGAAAACTCAGTTTTAAAGAATTCAAGTCTTTAAATAGAGCAATATATGGTAAAATCTTTAACCTTAATTAAAAATAATTTAAAATACTAATAAATTGTTTAATTTCAGAGGCAAGCTCGCGTGAAGGGTATAGCGAAAAACAATATATACAAGATATTCGTAACGCTTTTCGGTCATCAAAAAATAGAATATCAAAAAGAAATTACGATAATCGGCAAAAAAATAATAAAGAAATTAAAAATCAACATGATATGTCCATTTAACAATTTCTAATAACATTATTTTATAAAAAACATACATACACTATTTTCTCTTTTTACTATGTACATATATATAAGTGAATAAATATTTTTGTTTCAAATAAACTATTTGTTATATTATAATATTACCTATAAATTTTTTTTATTTTATAACGAAAGTCTGGTTTGAAAGTCCTGAAAATAGTTACAAAATCAAAAATTCTGAAATAGCCCAACAATCTAAAAAAGCTACCTGCTTACAATGTGTGCGAAGTAGTGTGCAATACGCCTACTACTTGCCCACGAAGTAAGCAACAATGTGTATAGACTGTCTACTGCCTGCTTACAATGTGTGCGAAGTAGTGTGCAATACGCCTACTACTTGCCCACGAAGTAAGCAACAATGTGTATAGACTGTGTACTGCCTGCTTACAATGTGTGCGAAGCAGTGTGCAGTGCGCTTTCTACCTTCCCACGAAGTAAGCAACAATGTGTATAGACTGTGTACTGCCTGCTTACAATGTGTGCGGAGCAGTGTGCAGTGCGCTTTCTACCTTCCCACGAAGTAAGCGAGATGGTGTATAGACTGTCTACTGCCTGCTTACAATGTGTGTGGAGCAGTACGGAGTTTATATTTATTGAATGAACACTTCACAATCCCGGTGTGCAAGTGGTAGGCGTTCACTCCACAAATGCGGCAATGCATTCGAAAAAGTGTGCTAGGTTGTAATTGAGATGGTGTGCATTACTGTCTTACTCGTGTCTATCACTTCATCGCTTCTGTAATCGATAAATTCGCCCCTGGGTAACAGCTTTACTAATTGAGAAAGTTGTTTGCTGTTTGTACAAAGAGAGAGAGAGAAATAGTGTGACCATATAAAAAAAAATACTTAAAAAACACAAACATTAACAAAAACAAAATTAAAAACTATTTTTGTAGTTATCTACTTTGTATATTTATTTAAAATGCGATAAAATAATAAAAAACAATTATTAAAGTAAAAAAGTAACTTTATATACTTAAATGCTTAAAAACTAAAATCAAACATGGTCACCTGGTACTGATTTATTCGTCGTTCGCCGGCATATGAAATAGAAATAAATCTATTTCAAAGTCGCCGCTTATGACGAATTTCGGCCGCCGCCGTGATTGTGTGTATTTTCATATACACAAATATGTTTAATTCTTGGCGACGAATATTCGCGGCCAAAAATTCGTCGTTCGTCCCAGTTGTGTTCCTAGCATTATTCGATTTCAATTGAAATACTTTAGAAGTTAAACTGTGGAGAAAAGATAAACTCACTGTTTATGGTTGGTGTTTTGTTTAAGCTTTGATATTGTTACAAGTAAGACCTTGAGTGTTTAAAATTCTTATTCGCTTAAGGGATTTATTCGTATAATATTTTAAGCTTTTCTAAAATCTTAGGAAAAGGTTTCCTGATGAGCTGGCCTAAGCAACCAGTGAAATGCGCATAGAAGCTAGCTTTCCCTCAACAATAAATTTTAGTGTATTCATCAAATATGAAAAATTGGGAATTTAGCACGTCATACAGAAATCGTATTAATGATAAATTTTGTATTCCCGTAAATAACTTTGATAAAAAAATATTTGTTTAGAGAAAGTAACAAAAATTAATTTAAACTTGTTGCCTTGTTAGCCGGAATACTTTAAGTTTTTGATTTGGCGTCTATATACATACATATCAGAAGGGCCGTCATAGGTTCTCAAAGTAGGGCAACTCGGGCATAACAAAAATTCAAAACGATCCAGAATTCTTAATTTTAGCCCGATTAAAAAAAAAATAAAATGAACTAGTCAAGTTCTACAAAAAAGTTGCCGACATGCATATTTTATCCGGAAACATATGACTGTGAAAGTTAACATTTTCTGTTTTTGACATGCCTTGGTCTAGGATTTTGGATTCAAATTTATCATGATTTTTTCAAAATATTTTTATTTTTTGAACTTCCAGTAATTGATTAAGACGGTAAATGTGTTTCACTTAAATATTCGCCGTAAAATTTTCTACAATGTTGCTGATGATACGTTACACAAAAAAAAATTTTGCAACAGTAAAAGCATTAATCAAAAATAAAATCAGTTTTAATTAAAAATTTAATCAAGTGAATTAAACGTTTAATCAAGTGAACTAAAAGTTTAATCAAGTGAATTATACTTTTAATCAAGCGTATTAAACGTTTAATTAACAATAATTATTTGTTTACTGGTGCAAATTAATATAGTCAATATAACGTTTTGTTCTGTGTGCTTCTCAGATGTAAAGAACACATAGTCTCATATACCGATTTTCTGCACCAACAGCACCCTTGAAACCATAAACCCCCGCCCTTAAAATAAAATTCCAATTTGATCTTTCAGAACTCAGACACACGTATTTATTTTTTGGCCACCTCTACCAGAATTCATTGTCAGAACCCCCTTATTTTTTTGTGTTGTACTGTGTTATTATTATACTTTAATATAATGATATCTTTATTTTTTTTTTATAATACAATACATAAAAAAGTATACATGTACATATGTATGTATCAATATAGGTGTAACAAAAATACATTAATTAGCATTGATATGTTTTTATATACATATTTATTTCATTTATAAATGAAATAAATATGTACGATTATAAATGAAAGAAATATGTACGTGCAATATGCCCATCAAATACATGTACATGTGTTTATGTATATAGCACTCATGTCAATTTATAATAAATAAATTATTTCTTTGCAATCATCGTATATTTTATATCCTTTCATTATACTAATGATATTTTATTAACATTATTTGCTTTTGTTATGTATTTTTTAATAATTTTTTCGTTTCTTTGTGGGGTTTCATTGCAGCCTTTTTATATAAATTTTCTAGGATTTACTGAAATAAATACTTTCTTTCGTGCTTTATTCAAAGAATTTTAAAAAAATGAACACTTTGTGTGGAACACTCAAAAGAAAAATCAATCCTTCCGCACTTAAAGCAGTTCGAAGTGGTATTAATAGTACGGTAAGCATTGATTTTCTTGAAACAAGTACAGAAAGATTGATTCAAGTACGGATTATTCAAGTGCGAAATACTTAACTTATCTATATTGATTCCCGAATTCGTACTTGAAATAATCCGAAATCAAGATTGAAGTAATTCGAAACTAAAATTAGATTGACTCTAACCTAAAATACTTACCTTAGAGAACTAGAGACAGAAGGAGTATATTATTTTGATTGATTTACTTACCTGTTACACACCTTACAGAATTTTTATTGTACACGGAAAGAATTATTACTTAATCACCAGAAAATATAGCTCGAACCATGAACATTTTACTCTATTTTCGTCCGAGTTAAAAATTTCTTATTGTTAACATATGTGTGGCTTGTTGGTTTAAGCTAAAAGGTTATGAATCAATACGAACTAAAAGTGACTTATTTAAATTCTATACAGTAGTTCCCGCTTAAACGCACCCCGCTTAAATGATTCCCCCTCTTAAATGCGAAAATGTGCTGGCAAGCAAAATTATCACATAATTACATGAACAAAATCCCGCTTAAATGACCTCGCTTCAACGCGTTCCCCGTTTTAATGATTCATTAATTTTGACCGAAATTACATAAATTTGAACAAAATAAATCGTTTAAATGCGTAACTAAAAAATTTGCGTTTTTTTTTTAAATATCCGGCAAGGCATTTATAAATTTAAGCTTCGTACAGACGATGGTCAGATCTTACAATATTGTAAGTAGGCGTTGCCAACAGCAATATTTTTCTGACAATGGTGCGATTGTCAGATGCATTAATTTTGCACTTCTTCAAATATAAATGAGCTTACAATGTTCACACAGTTGTAAGACATTTAAGCCAATTTTAATGCAATTTAAGCAACGCTGCTTACCAATATTGTAAGATCTGACCATCGTCTGTACGAAGCTTTAGTAAAAGTATTTTTGTACTTATATGTATGGCATAACAAATATTTAAAACGACAGTTAAGGTAAAAAAGTAAATTTCTAATGAATTTCGAAAATCATAGAGAATAATTTTAAAGATTTATCGGAATCTTCCGATGATGAAAAGGAAATAATTGAAGCTCCAACCAAGTGCCATTAGTTTTATCCGTAGATACTTTGTGCAATAAATGCACAAATAAAATTGAAACCATGAAGGGAAGACATAATAAATGGATTTAATAATATTAACACGGCATTAACATTTGACGAAATATTGATTCGAATAAACATTTAAAGTTTTAAAAAAAGACCTAAAGCTCGACAATTTATTAATACTTGAAAATTATAAAGGTAGAATAAAAATATTACATACAAAACATAATTATATTTTTAATAAATATGTATGTGCATTTATGTTTATTGAGTTAGTCTTAGTTTTAATATTATATATAATTTCGTATGAGAACTAGGTATAATAAATTTTATTTTCCCTTATAACTTTAAAAGTACTTTTTAGTAAATATTGAGTTTTTTAAGCGAGGTGTGTATAAATGCGTTGGTTGCGCATTTATCCGGGTTATCGGTTAAATGATTCCACGTTTAAAGGCGTACAAAACTGAACATTTTTTGATGCGCACTTAAGCGGGAACTACTGTAGTTACTTAAATCAGGTTTTCGTTGCTTACCGCCAATTTCACAAATTCTATTTAAATATCAATCCATTCATATTTAAATATAAGTTTTCATAATATTTTATTTTTATTTGACTTGAAAAACGAATTTAAAACATAAAGTGCTTTTTAAATAAATTGGTGAAATTGGCCATTAATGTTTTACAAAATACGAAGAAAAGGCTGAATTGTTTACACAAAAACATGTAGCATTTTTTAGTTTAAGAAAACTTAATATAAAAATAGGAAACCCTTTATTGATTTGCTTAACATGGCGATTCAAATAAAAATTTACTAAATTAAACCAAGTTTTTTTGAGCAATTTCTCGCATTTGATTCTTGATGCAAAAATTTCGATTCAAGAAAACCAAACTAATATTAAATAAATGCAGCTCCAACTCAGAAATATCTTTCTTATTGTTAATAAAAACAAGTTACTTTTGTATTTCTTGCTTTAAGAAATTTTTGATCATTTACTAAAAACGTGAATTTTTTATCATGAGGAAATGTTTCTTTATTTAAGAAAATTTTACTAAATACGAACAAAATAAGTTTAAACCATGAAATTATTTTTGAATTTTGGATTTTCTTGTTTTACGAACCGAAAATGATTAGTTTAGAAAATAAACTTCATTCCGTGTAAAACATTAGCATCATAGCCGCCATGGTTTTTACTACCAAAATTTAAATTTTACAAAATATAAACTAAATGGGAACTTTTGCTTTTTATTTTACTTTTTTAACATGAAAATAATTCATGTTTTTTTCTTTTGTTGTTATTGTTTCTACACAAAATAAGCTAAACGTTTTTTTTACCTACTTGTGCGCTGTTGTTGTTATTTTTTCTACAACAAACTTTGACAAACACACGCGTATGCACGCATATAGAAAGCAATGCTGAGAGATGAGACTACAAAGTTATATGAGATTAAAACGCTCACTTTGTAATTTTACTCTCAGAGTGGCACTACCAACGAAAAGGTTAACCTTTTTTTACTAAGAATTTTATACTTATTTTAAGAAATCCGGGGATCAGGTTTCGAAAGTAATCCCATTTATTTTTAAGTACGACTCGTTCTTAAAGTAAGTATAAAAAATATTCATGTAATTTATCCCGAGTATTTTTCTTTCTGTGTAGAGGCGGTCATTTAAATGACATTGTGTTTCGTACGTTATGGCAAGAGAGAGCTTTGTTATAAAAATATATATATATCCTGATTTATTTAACTTAACTTTTGAAACCGAAGAATGGATAACCCTTTAACTGTAAAAATAAAATTTTTTTTATTTTAAAAAAGCCGCTTTTTACTAACCCTAAAACATTTAAAAAAAGGGAAATCTTTTTATTATTTTTGACGCCCAGATGAAATTTTATTCCAATTTCTATGCGTTTTTAAAACAACGTTTTCAAAAAGAGATCAATTTTGAAACTAACAAGCAAATAAATATGCACCATAATATTCATGGATTTCTTTGGAACGCCTTCATATAAACATACAATTTTATTACAAACATTGGTTTCTTCTTTGGCAAAAGTATTCTCTAGATAAATTGGACAAAGACCAATAAAAGGGGGGAAAAATAAAAAACATATGGGCGATTTCATATCAAGTGACCCAATTTTTTAAATCGATGTCTTCCGATTTGGATGAAATTTGCACCAAGATTAGTCCTGTTGGATAGTAGTTTAGACATTTTGGGCATACAGGTGTTCTTTCTCATCCATGTAACTTATTACTAGAGCAACCAAAAAAAAGCAAATGCTTATTTGTTGGTTAACATGATAGAATGTTTTGGATTGAGCACAAATTCCGATCATAAAAGAACAAGAAAAATTATCTTTTTTTTTGCTTATTTTGGCAATATCAACTTTTTTTTTTAGTTATTTTTGCGACATCGGCTTTTTTTTACTTATTTTGCCATTTAAGGATAATTTTTAATTAACTCATACGAAAAAAAACTTATTTAATAAATTTTTGCAAAAATCGTTAATATTTTTTTTTTTGATGAATACTTAAAAAAATCAATCTTTTGTGCTGTAACAACTCTTGTTCAGAAAATGCTTCAACGTTATGGTAATATTTTGTGTTTCCCTTGTACGATATCATCGCAACAATCCATATTATGTAAATCTGTATGTTGTTGTACCCACACCACATTTGTGCTGATGTGTGTAACACCTTAAAATATTGGTCCTAAATTATACCAATCGACTCAGGATAACTTTCTGAGTCGATGTAACGATATCCGTCCGGCTGGCTGGCTGTCCATGTAACCTTGAAACATAGGTTCTTATTGTCAGAAGGGCGAAACGGTCCATAATTTCATGTAGCCCCAATACAAGCTGTTTTCCGGAATATAGATAGATCCATATTTATACGGACACATTAGGTACGCATTGTTTAAAAAATAGGACCACAAGGGGAGCTAGGGTGCAACTTCTGCCTATCAGAAACTATTAAATCGATTTAAATGAAATTTAAAATATAGATAGATCTCTTTTCATATAGCCATACACTCTCGAAATTTTTTTTAAATACTGTGGTGCAGGGTATCATATGGTCGGGCTTGACCGACTTTGTTTTCTTACTTGATTTTAATGTACTCTGCGGTACTGTAACGTTCTTTTTATATTGTTGCTTATATCTTGTATGTGCCTAAGTATTACCTGGCGTTTACATTTGCCAGTACTGGCATGACAGTAGCAATACATGCAAACATTTTTACTAATACATGCACACTTTTCCAACTGTCTTGTCTACTGTCTAGCAAATTTTGCAGACAGTAAAATTGGACAGTGATTTGTCATTTTCTAATAGTAATCTGAAGTTTTTTTAATATGTATTTTCTTACTGTCTTGCCAGTACTGTCAAATATAAACGTTATGTTAAGCTTTACCAACGTATTTTATTATTTGCTTGCTTAAGTTCTTTTCTCTCGAAAATTCCATAGTTGTATTCTAACGATCAAATTCCTCAGTCACACAGTCACTTCATACAATTACACTCTTTCTTTAACTTCTTTTTACCATCATATTTTGTAACGTGACGTTGCATTAAGTAACTTTTTTTTTGCATTTTTAATATACATATAGGGTTTTTTCCCGGGATTTCAATTATTTTATTTCCCGTTTTCCCGGAATTTTTCTTGCGGGATCACTTTGAAATTTAGTTTTTTATTCTCTAAAAATTAGCATCTGTGGATGGGTTGTGAATTAGATCAATTACAAGAAGTGAGTACATATTTAAATCAATCAATCAAAGTGAAGTGAAGAGTTAATAAAGTACATTATTTCAAAATAAGATGCAGAAAGTAAAGTTTCATTGTCCATGGACATGTCTTAAAAATAGGAGAAACCTAAAATATCGCTCCTTTATTGCAACATAGTCATATCTACAAAAACAATCATGACACAATGCGATTAAAGTTCAGATTTTAAGATATATTTTGCTATAACTTCGGTTCAGTTTGAGATATAATACGAGAAGGTTTGAAAGAAAACTTTGCAAAAGTTACTTCAAATTTTTGATTTTTTGAGATATGACTATGATGCAATGAAGGAGCGATATGTTTATTTGGTGATAAACGCAATTTTTTTTCAATTTGTGTTGGATTATATACCCGTGAAGTGCGGGGAAACCGAAATAAAATAACATTTTGGAAACTCGTGATAGATACTACAACACACAACTTGAAAAACACATTGTCCTAAAGATTACAAATGGACCTATTGAAATTAAAAGGTTTGTAAGAAGCAGTCCGGTTGATGCTATTTTTTGCATCAACCTTGACATACATTATTTGACTGATATAGACGTTGTTTATAAAAAAGAAAAAATTTTTATAAAAGTCTTTTTCATTAATTAAAAACAAAATTTACTTTGTATTATTTATATGGAGCGGGTTCCCGCGAAATTTACAAAAAATTCCCGCTTTAGCGGAAATCGAAAAAGTCCGGGAAAGAAACTGTATATACATAGTATAGCTATTAAGATTTTCTCTGTATATATTGGAATGAAAGTGATTTGCGAAACCAAATATTGTCCATTTCTGCAAATTTTGGTTTTTACACGAAGTTGTTACAAAATTGTAAACAAAAAATATTTCATTGGGTTCCCAAGTGAATATAGTTGTGAACACCGCCAGAAAAGCCATAAGCTTTCTATTGAACAAAGAAAAAAAACATTCCCGCTAAAAAAGTTTTAAATTTAAAAAAAAAAAATATTTAAAAAATTTTAAAAAAAATTTTTTTTTAAATAAAAAATTTTTTATTCAAAAGATTGATCAAATAGCTATCGAAGCTATTTGGGACAAATTTTGCTAACACCAATAGGTAATAAGTTACGTGGATGAGAAAGAACACCTGTATGGCCAACATGTCAAACTTTGACATTCTCTATCTCAGAAACTTTTTGACCGATCTTGTTGAAAATTGTGTGTGTCTAAACTACTATCCAATAGATCTAACCTTGGTGCAAATTTCATCCAAATCGGAAGACATCGACTTCAAAATCGGATCACTTGACATGAAATCCCCCATATTTATTTAAGGTTATTCTGTAATACAAATATATAATTAATTATTAAATTCGTAAGTATTATAAATTATTTTAAATTTGTTGCCTTAATCCACGGCTTAAGAAGGTTAAACTGGCAAATAAATGTTGACAAATTGATATTAATAAATTATATTTTTTTGTATGTTTTTTAAAGTTCTTTCTCTGAATTTTGTTGAGTCCTGCTGTTTCTGTTCTGTTCTTTTTTTTTTTTTTTTGTTTTTGTTTTCTTAGAGTATTTTATTTTTAACGTGTAAGATTGCGCTACATTTTGTTATGTCGTTTATTTTGTATTCTATTGCCAAATGCTGGTAAAAATACGTTTCCATATCACAGAAATGTCAAGCGTGACTGACATAAGAATAGTTAGTAGGATCTTCCTTGTTCTTATACACAAATAAACACAAAAATATCCTTCACCACAATAACAAACATACATATGTACATATGTTTGCATTTTCACCCAGCAAACTTAATAACGACTATTGAAAAAGCTCGTCTGTTTTCATTTGCTTTTAAATAATTACGTCGCTCAAAAACTTACATCAACAAAAATTACAGATTTGGTTTCAATTTCCAGAGATGGACGATCTCTGAGGACTATCGAACGACTTTCGTAGTGATAAGAGTACTAGCAAAAAGTTGGAACTGGTTCGATTTTGGCTCATAATATAACCGTCATATCGAAGAAGAGCAACCTGCGCAATGGTCCCTCAACTTCTTCTTATGCTTAATTATGCTTAAGATGGCTAAGTTTAATGCCAATTTAGTTTGCCAAACGCCGTGGTAGAACCAGATTTACGTGCTTTAGAAACTCAAAGAATTAAGAAGAGAAGTTGCATGGACAGGCCGTTGTGGCTATTGCTTTCTAAAGCAGAAAGAAGTTTTTCTATACATGACTTCAAATCATTCCTAATTTAATACTAAGACTAAATGTTTGTTGGGTGTTTTATTTCCATTCCTACAATTCCATTTTTTAAATATTTTTTAGTTAAGACTATAAATTGAAAAAAGACGATAAACTGAATAAAAGATGATGATGAGTAGATAAAAAAAAGAATAAGAGCCAATTTCATTTGTTACGCTATTTTTCAACTCAAACAACAGCAAAATGTCAAGGCAGAAGATAGATCTATTTGCATTAAGGGTGTCCTATTTTATTGGCCGTATAACTATTATATTATTACAATTTTACTTTAACTTACCACGTAGGATAAATTATCGCTTACTTTAGGTTAAAATTAAGATGTGAAAACGATCTTAAATGTTTTAATATGTCACAAAGTACCGGAAGTTTTTAAAGAAATAACTCAAAAAAGAATACCAATTTTATGAATTAAAGAGTATTTTTAACCATAACAGTTTTTTCCCAACCACCCTAATGGTGTAAAAAAAAAATAATGGCTGAAATAATGAATGACTAAAGTCTATGCAAAAAGAAGACTGTATATCATTTAATTATATTTGAAAACTTTTTATACTTATTATTTCTTTTTGTGCAAGCCAGTGGTGGAAAATTAAAATATTTAGATGGTACTGACCACCAAGGAAAAGAGTTTTTTTTTAACATTTTGGTACTTTTTTTAAAACATTTTTTTTAAAGGAAATTTTTTTTTTTTTTTGCTCATATTTCAGCCATTTATGGACCGCGCTGGCTAAATTTCAACAGTTAAATTTCGATGAGGATATCTAACATTAAAAATACCAACAGGCAGTGTTGCCATAACCTTTTGATAATAATAAATTTTGTATAGGCAATGTTGTAAACAGGGCTGTGTAGTCGGAGTTGTAGAGTCGGAGCAGTGTTTCCAGTGGTTTTTTCGAAAAAATACCTACACATGCTAAAAAGATCCGATTTTTCCCTACAAGCTGAAAAAATTTCCCCTACAAAAATCCCTACGCATTATTGTCATTGCAATAAAAGAAAATACTTAGTTATAAAAAAAAATTTACTCGAATATGTTGATTAAAGCTTTGACAAAAATTAAGTACAAAACAAACAAATAATACATATTTATGTACTTTTAATAAATTCAATTAAATCTTTGAACATTGAATAAAATCTCAGTGGTATAAGAAAGAACCATTCATTGTCATTAGTAACTTGCGAAATGGTTTGCATATTCACCCTATCACCAATGGCGCTAATGATATTGTATACCACATACATATATCTTTCTCCAGACACTTACAGCTGTAACAATTGGCAACCACTATTGGTTAGCTTCTTCGCTAACTCTAAGTTATGCAAGAAACATATTTTTTTTAAGATAAATTCTTTATTTGTCACTAAAGCTACGGTCACACTTATTAAATATTTGATCAAATAAGCGTAACCCCTTCTTTTATGAATAGTTAGTGAGATTTAAAATGGTCTTAATATTACAAAATAAACTAATTATACTACTAGATATAGCAAAAAATAGTTTTTTGTAAGATGTGGTATTTTAATCAAAATAAATATTGATATTAAGCGAAATGATTTTTTAGTTTGGTTGTTGGTCCCGTTTTTTTCGTCAAATATTTGATAAGTCTGACCGTAGCTTAAGACATTGATGTCCATTTGCAAACAATTGTTTAGAAACCCCAATACTTTGTTTTTTAAGATATCTTAGAATAAACATATATGTACATTAGACTGCCATTAGCGCACATGGGATTTTTTGTTTTTGTGAATTTGTCTTTCAGCACAGATCGGTTCCTTTTCCCAAAAAAGTAATTGTTGCAAAATTTTATTCAATTCGGTTGGGGGGAAATGGCGCCTCAAAGCCCCCAAAGTTTCCTAAAATCAGCATTTTTGCACAAAAGTTAACTTTGGGCTTGAATAACTCATCTATTACCCCTTAATCATAAAAATGACATATTACTGAAATGAAGGAAATTTAACGCTGAATAATTTTGCCAAAGAAAGTTTTTGATTATCTCCAACCGTTTTCGATTTATACCCCCCCAAACAAGATTTGCGCCTTCAATAAGTTAATTTGCAAAACGTTAAATTTTGTGTTATTTATCGAATCCAACCAAATTAAATAAAATTTTGCAACAATTACTTTTTTGAGAAAAGGAACCGATCTGTGGGGTGCTGAAAGATTTTTTTTTAAGTGGCAGTCTAATGTACATACATAGTAGTGTCGCAAACTTTTCAAACTACAATTAACTCTGGAAATATATTTTAAAGCGATTTTATTAAAATAGTGATCCGAATTTTTAACAATTTAAAATATACTGTATTAAAAAAAAAATTTTAAGTCAAATAAGGACCAGGCTCATATACATTTAGCATTAAGGTTAGATTAGGAGTCGGAGTACTTCTTGTTAACGACTCAATGTTAAAAAAAAAATCAACGCTAAATTTTTAAACAAAGAAGCATAACAAAAAGAGTACTTAAACGGACGTGGGGTTACCGTGGTTTTTTTTTGAAAGGAAAAAGTACTGAAAATAGTAACATTCATTTATTTAGCAAATACTTATACATACTCTTAGGATTATATGTGGGAGTGAGTGTGTATATAAAAGCACTGAAATATGTATAAGACTCTGGCAACAGTGGAATGAGAATATACGCCATATGAATTCGATGGAAAAATATTAAATATTAAGCGGGATTAGCTTAGGAAATTAAAAAAAAAAAAACAAAAAGTTAGCAATCAAATTAAAAAAAAAAAAAAAAAAAAAAAAATATTTTAATTAAAAAATTGTTTTGGATATATAGTCAAGACCCACTGCAATTTATAGACCTCGAAAAAACATATTATTTCGTAGCTAATTTATTTAGAACAACTGCGGGGTTTTTAAAGTTAAAACGAATGTACACCAATCTGAAACCATCCTTGAATTTCTCAAAACAACTCTATTGTAATTTTACAGATTGCAAAGCAAAAGCTTAGTAGACAATACTTAAACTACAAATATTATTTAATACATTTTTTGATATTCTGTCGACAACAAAAGAACCTTTTTGTAACCAGCTTGAAGTGGAAAGTTAACTAACTTTAAAACTACAAAATCATAAATACAAATTCATTAAAACTGCAATTCAAATTATCTTTGAAGTTTTAAAATAACTGAATTGTTTCGCAAGAGATTACCGTGGTCGTTCTCAGAACCACTAAATGTGGCATTAATTAAAGGCCCGTTTTGATAGGACCACACCAGATCAGACTTGATGTTGGGTTTATGTCAAAGTGGATAGAGACAACCCGTTGCTTTGAGGTGTTCAACATTTTGCCAATATACCTCAGAAAGATCTTGTACGAGGTGATTCCCAAATAACATTTGTCTAGTTTAATGAAAAGTTGGGCAGCCACACTTTCAAGTTCTAAGCTCTTTGCGGCTTTAATATAATTCTTTAAAAGAAAGACTGAGTCTTCCAGCGTATCTACCCATCGTCCAGTGCCCCGTTTACACAAATATTAATCCCGATATAAAGGGACAGTAAGTTAGAGAATATTTATCACACAGTAGTTGAATTTATTTATTTTTTATTAACTTATTTCTGTAAAAGCAAGAAGAAGACTTACTTTCTTCAGCACTTAATTAACATGGCACAAAGCTGTCGCATTATCTCCTAACTTCTAAATGAACTTAATTGCTGGTTTTTAGACTACCAATGTACAGTCTTGTAGACAGTCTAACTATGCAATTGTTTAATATGTAAGTTTTTTATTATGACTCTTTTAAGACCATTAAAATATCTTTAACTTACCTGCGGGAAATTTGTGTCAATTGGTTCAACAGACTGGTCCTGGGACTTGTGAAAAAAGAACAAGTACAAAAAGTGAAAGAAAAACCAATCCCTTAACTGGTTTGTGAAGAACAAAAAGGTAGAAAAAGTTATGAATTGCAGTACAGTCTTCACCGTTGCTGTGACACATTTTTTGGTACTTTCTAAAATTTTGTTCTTGAATTTGAATCTAGGACTTGTTTTATTGAGATAATACTACATTGTATTTAAATAATACTACATTTTAGTAACTGATACTAAGCACGTTCTTTGATAATAGATCTATGATTGGTCAAATGGTGTCAATTGACCCCCTCCAAAGACAACCCCATGTTAAAGTGATAGGTCTTTTCATATAAAAGTTTAGAACTAGAACCAAAGACTTATCACGGGACTACTTTAGTGTCGGTTCGCTTCCCTCTAGGGTAAGTAGTAGGATTAAATAAATATCTTACTTATAAACACAGTGGGGCATTTATAAATAGGTGGGGGAAATTTCAATTGAATCTGCTAGTCAATATCTTTATAATCGGATCAATCCTATGGCAATTTTATCTTTTTAATTAAGCTAAGCGCTTTAGAGACTTCTGAGCTTGTCTTAATTATATAAAGGAGCTCCAAATTTATAAACTTTGAAACAAATACACCTCCACGTATATTAGGTTACTAAAATCAAAACTTCTATTTCGAAACTGCGGATTTATTTGCCTTTTTTTGCGTAGCCCCTACTTTCCAAGTAACATAAGTCAAAGACCTCTTGCATTACCAAGGGCTCATAATTGTCAAATACTTCTTAAATTAACCAAATGGTTTCACAAGTAGAAAAGGACTTATGGAAACTTAACAGGACTTTTAAAGTATAAAAAGCTAAAGGACCTTCTAAATTTTTTAACCATTAACAAAATGGTTTAATTATTGTTCTACTGTCACTTTCTTCTTCCGTCCTTTTTCTTACGACTCTTCCGTTATACATTTGTGTATGTATGTTGCTTGTTTGTATGGGCTTGTGTATTTGTATGGGATAATGACTGCCATGATTATTCTTCGGTACATGTCTTTTTTTAGTCGTTAAGTCAAGTGATAAGAAATGACAGGATTAACATGTTGCTGTTGCTGCTGTTATTGTTTTTACCGTCTCTTTCGTTGTTGTTATTGTCATTGTAAAATGACAACAATCAGTTGGAAAAGGTTAAAATACAGAATTAAAGGAGTAGCCCAGACAGGAACATGTTTAAACAAAAGGCTGTAAATAAGATAATTTTTTTCTTTGCTTTTTAAAAGAAATTTAATTAAACTAATTTTGTAATTTAAATGTTAATTTACTTATCCAGTAGCTAATGCCGCACAGTGGATAGAATTAAAAAAAAAATAAAAATACATTATTGTATTTTAACGGATTGTCTTAGAATAAAAAGATACATAATTAAAAGGGATAAAAGACATTTCTTTAATACTACGAAACCAAATCATTTTTAAAATTATTTCTACTTTGTTCAATTATAAATTTATAAATTATAAAAAATACAAAAAATAAACTTTTGCATGTCATATGAATATTATTTCGGGCATAAACGTCCAATTATGTCTAATTTTTTCGAGCATTGCTGGCCGTATATCTCCAATAACATGAACACAGATCGCCCCAAGGCGTCAATTGTGGCTGGTTTATCAGCATAAAAGAATGACTTTACGTAGAAAATAATAGAGAGGTGTTAAGTCGCACAACCTTGAAGGCCAATTGACTAGTCCATTCCTTGAAATCAACTTATTGCCAAATTTTGATTTCAGTAAGCCGACGAGTGTCTTTTCGTAAGTTCTATTGGCTTAACAAAAACATTTTTATTTTAACAAATAACAAGAAAATTTGTTTAATCTTTACCAATTAATAACCTATGTAGTATGGTTTTTAGAAATGTTGCATTTAAACTTAACTACACCTCTGCTATCGATGTGTTAGATTTCAAAAAAAATTTCTTCCCAATAAAAAACAAGTAAGAGTGCTATATTTGGCTGTGCCGAATCTTATATACCCTTCACCATTGTGCGAGCAGAATACAGAGCAACTAGACAAAACCTTAATAATTTCTACATAAACATACATATACACAATACATAAAACTTCATTATAAATTAAATTTAAAAAGTTAAAAATGGTAGATATTTTTTTAAATCGTTTCAGAACATAAAAAAATTAAAAAAAAATTTTCTTTTTGAAAAAACACGATTCGAACCAGAGACTCACAGTTTCTAACCTAAGCAAACCCCCTAGATAACTGGACCATGAAGGAACGTTTTATGAATATCATTAAAAGTAAATATGATCAGTTTACAGTTCACACAGTTGAGTTGTAATTATTTTTGATGTTTTAGTTCACCACAATAAAGCAAACTGGATTTGAACTTTGCTTTTCATAAGGACCCAGAATACCCAGAACTTTATAGGGTATAGCCCCTTCGGTGAAGGGTATAAAAAACAAACTTAATTATAAAAAGGGTAATTTTTGGGATTTCAGTATTTTGCTATAACTCTGCTATTTCTTAACCGATTTGATAGATTTATATACCGACGTGTTAAAGAAGAAATTTGCCAGTTATTTTGGTTATAAAACATGGACTCGGTTGCCGAAAATGGGTATTTTTCAAAAAAAAATTAATATTTTGGTCATAACTTTTTCGTATCTGAACCGATTTTCCCGAGTTTTTCAGATATATAAGGCGTAACCATAGGTCATATGACAGTCCAAAAAATCAGGTTTTTATACAATTTTTGATATTTTTTGTACGGGAGGTACCACGCTCACTTGTTCAATCCCTCCCACATTTTGTGGGATGCTGTGTATTGATAACGTTAATGTGTGTACCTAATTTGGAAACTTTGGCTCTTGCCTTTCTCAAGATATACAGAAATAAAAAAATACAACAACAAGGGATTTTTGGGCAAAATCAGAGGCAGTCGTGGTTTTTTTGTCATATCTCAGCCATTTGTGGACCGATCTTGCTGAATTTCAATAGCAAGAAATGGTAGACTATATAAGACATAAATCAAATCAAACGTAAGACGGATAGACGGACAGACGGACGGACGGACAGACGGACATCGTTAAATCAACATCTCTCCTCATAAGGACCCAGAATATATATACTTTATAGGGTCTAAGATCAATAATATAAAAATTACACACGGAATGACAAACTTATATATACCCTTTTCCACCTGTGGTGAAGGGTATAATAAAAATAACTGTAAAATAACGATAATAATAAAAAACAACCAAAGCAAAGTGAAGAAAATCAGTCAGTCAAGTCTGAGAACTCAAAGACTAAGGTATGATTTTAAAAATATGTATGTGCTATTGTATATTTTTATTTATTCGTTTAGGCTTAAAGGCGACATTGTCGTGTAAGCTGTAACTCCGTTGACGATAAAGTAGAATCCATTGTCGTCAATATAGTCATCAAAGACAATATGAACGACAATGTCGTTCAGGTGGTCATCAACGTCAGGCTGAGCGACATTGTCTCTCTTTGTGTCGTGCACGATTTACGCGACTCTTGTTTGAAAATGTTATCGACGATTTGCATTAGTTGTAACTTCCGTGTCGTGCAGGAATTAATATTGTCGTGCACGAATCATCAATGCCAACTGGGTATTTGACATAACTTCATAATGTACAATTATATGTATAAAGCCCTAATGACACTACATTTTTTATTCATTGAATTGATATAGAATTGATAGAAAGAAGTATATGTTGGAAAGACCAAACTATAAAAAATGTAAACAAACATTTTTTTTTAGTTTTTCTTTTGTTATGATATTGTTTATTTTATTAAATGTTGTCAACTTTTTGGTTATGAGAAACGTAAAAACCAAACAACCAAAAAGCGGTAAATCGCTAAATTTGCCCTTAAGCCGCTGATTTAGCAACACTTTTAATATTTCAAGCTTGAAATGTCAATTTTAAGTTGAACAATTTTACATTTTTTTTGACATAACTTCATTTTTTATCGATAGCTTTTTTAAAATTTTTGACAGTTTGTAATTTATCTTATTACAGCTGAACTCTTTGCACTTGGTAAATTTTTCTATTACATTATATTTGCACTGTTCACCAAAACTTGAAATGTAGTGTCATAAGGCCTTCAGCAATTGAAAGAAATCATATTTGTTCATTTAAATTAAACAAAATCTTTTTATTTTTTATTATGGAGTCGAAGGCCATAGTAGCCAGCACTCCCATCTTATATTACATAATGGCATTTATTGTATTATATAATATCAATAAAAATAAAAAAAAAAAAAAATATTTTATCAAAAGTAATTTTTGGGAATACAAAATTTTTATTTAAAAGATTTTGTTATTCGTGTTTAATTCCCAATTTTTATTCTTGATAAAAACACTGAAATTTATTGTTGGTGGGATAAGCTTATCAAAAAAAAAAAATATTTTTTATTAAAAATAAATAATATAAAAGTTATTTCTTAACTTGAAAATTTTGAATTTTAGTAAAATATGTACATAGAAGAAAATTAAGCTTTTAAACTGGCTGAAGTTCTTAAAGAAGCTACAAACAATCGATTTAACTAAGTGTTTTCTTTCGTGTTTATTTATTTATTCAGTTTCCTGCTTTTATTTTCTCCTTTTTTTTTTTGCTTTTCTGGTATTGTTAATGTCGGTTTGTAAAGTAATTAAGGATATGAAGAATCACCTGTATACACACTAATACTATAAGATACTCACTTTGAAATTTGTGCAAGAGTGAAAACACCGGTAAGTTCTTGATTCTTAGCAACAACAACATCAACTTTAACAATTAAATATAAAGTTTATAATATAAACATACACCAGCCACAGACACAGATAGACAGACAATCAAAACATGTTAAAAAACATTTTCGTACAGGCAACCACTCATATACACAAACTCTTACGAAAAGTAAGAGAGATGCCTCCTTTTAAAACTAAATTCTATACATGAATGAGTGCTTGCAAATTTGTATATATGTAGTAAAAAAATGGTGTATATTTATCCCTTTCAGACCCATGCTTTAAATTGCTTTCAAATTAATCTAAATCATAAAAATCAAACAATATATTTTTGTATTTTGTATAATATAGACCCATAAAATATTCTTACATGGTCCTTTTTGGCAAACAGGACATCGCACAATTGTGCGGTCTAGGTCGTTATCTGCAAAGTTACTTCGGACTGATAAAACTTTTCTAACGTTTATTAAACTTAAAAAATACAGATACTTCACTACCTTATAAGAAATAAAGAATATAATCAGCGGAGTTTCAATTTTTTGTACCATCTTCTAATTTTTCCTACAGGATCCTTTTTACATTTCATTGTTTCCCTTCTGTGCTAATCTCGCGAAGCTCTACGCCTACTTGCTATCACTGCCTATATGTCCTTCCATTTCACAACAGCTACAATTTCGATATTGGTAAATTTGGAAATAACGGCCCGCTTCATTTCTTTGTCTAAAGGAAATTTTACACTCTATTTGCCATATTTGTACCTGTTGCTACCAACCCATCTGGTGTAATGCTTCTAGCAGTGGCATTTGTTTAAAAAAAATCGGTCCGAAATATTCATCTAGATATTTATGGATATAAACGGTCCATGACCAAGACCACAATTTTTAATTTACAATCTTTTAAAGTTCACTACAACACCTCTAGAAGTAGCACAGACAAGATTTATTAGCTAAACTGGTTGTGGTTTGGCCTTATTACTTCACGTCCAAGACATCTTCCTGTAAAGAGTATAAACTGCCCATCAATTGATTAATTCGTGATTTCTGCTGCCAATTCATAACACCGTTTTTTTGTTGAACTCTCCAAAACTTATTTTTCTAGTGAGATGAAGAGTTATCTTCAAAATATGTATTTGGACGTAGCTGAAAAAACTTTTCGCGGGACGTGGAGTTATAAACGACAGTAACTTTGCTTCCACTCGCAAAGTATATTCTTATCATGGGCAAAATTGAGGCATCCCACCATGATCGCGCACCCGTCAAATCTTTTTATTTCTGCTGGTACGTAACGCACTTTCTGACCACGTTTACTCAACACATACATACATTTTAGTTTATTTCACAACTTCCTCGATGTATTTCTGGAAAGTAGCTTTTAAAATATTGAATGAAGTTTTATCGCATGTTTCATTTTGCAACTAGGTGGAATTAGAAGTTCTGTGTTCGGAAATGATAAACTTTTTAATATAACGTGCCTGTTTGGTATTTTGGATCTAAAAACTGATGGTAGTTGTGATGTATCTGGGTGGTCCGAGGAGTATGATTGTTCAACTGATGTACTTGTTTGGTCATTCGTGTTAGGAAAAGTGTTTTCATTACATGATGTTTCATAACTTTCTTGTGCATCTGTATTTAGATTACATGATACAGGGATACATGTTTCATCAGCAACATTATCATCAACACTAAAGTCAGCACCAGAATTGTTAAGAATGTTTAAAACTGCCTGAATATTATAATTTTCATTCAAATCAAAAATTTCCCTGTAAAAATATAAGATAGGACAAACGTGAGCATAAAACAAAATGTTACATTGTGTCTGATCAACACAATTGTGCTATCTGAATTTTCTTGAGCACTGACTACTTGTTACTATGCACAATATCAACACTAACGAGCATAATTGTTGCAAAAACTCATTTTACAGTTACCACTACTAAGCCTAAAAACGTATTTCAATATTACTTTACAAAAACACTTTCCATGTGGACGCTTGTTGACACTTATGGAAAGACACAACCAAACTTAAGCTGTAGTTTTTTAATTTCTGCTGGTTAGTTGTTTTTTTTTATTTTTTTTAAACAGAAACAAGAACTCACAATCATTGCTTGCCGGTTAATAGACAAAAAATTATTATTTCATATAATTTGAGGCAAACAAAGGCAGATCGCACAATCGATTCAGCTAGGTCTGAAAGGGTTATGCAACTACAAACACAAGCATGCTTGAGTTTTCAGAAAGAAATTTGCCATTAAAAACCAGAAATATTTTCCTTTTTTTCTTTTGCAGACATAAATTTTTATAAAAAGTTGTATTTATTATTTAAAACATATTTTTGTTTTCTTTTTTAACTCAGCCAAACAAACAAGCAAATACATCAACAACTTTTTACTCAAATTCATACACACACAAACACTTACGCGCTCTTTGTAATGAAGACAGGCAAGAAGAGACACAAGAACAGCAGCAGAAGCTCCACACAATAATTAGCAAAATTGTACTTTAAACAGAATTTCCTAAAAATAGTAAATGTGAGCAAAATGTCCCGAAACAGTAAATTTTCGAAAAAATTTCCCTAAATAGTAAATCTTTCAAAATTTTTTACAAAAAATTTTCCCAAAAAATACTAATTGCCCAAAAATTTCTGCAAAAAAGAAAATAACAGGAAAAAATCTAATACGACAAAAAATTCTTATACAATGGAAATGTGCGCATAATTTTTTTTATACAAACACAATTTTCTCAAAATTTCTTTTAACAGTTATAATAAACATAATTTTCTACAAATAGTAAATTTTAGCAAATTTTACATAAATAGTAAAATTTTTTTAAATATCATATAAAAAATTTGCCCAAAATTTTTAACAAAATAAAATTTGCGCAAAAATTCCCGTACACAAAACTTTTACACAAAATTACTAATTCAATAATAAAAATAATAAATTCCCAATTCTTCATATTTGATAAATGCACTAAAATTTATTGTTGAGGGAAAGCTAGCTTCTATGCGCATTTCACTGGTTGCTTAGGCCAGATCGTCAGGAAACCTTTTCTGAAGATTTTAGAAAAGCTTAAAATATTATACAAATAAAACCTTAAAGCGAATAAGAATTATAAACACCCAAAGTCTCACTTGTAACTATATCAAAGCTTAAACATAACATCAACAATTAACAGTGAGTTTATCTTTTCTTACATTCCCCCTTACATTCTTATTAATAATAAATTTTGTATTCCCAAAAAATAACTTTAATAACAATAATTTTTTGATATTTTAATTAGGCTAAAGTTTATCAAATTTAATTTTCATTAAATTATTTTTATGAAGAAGGAATTTTACAACATGAAAAGGTTAAATACAATTTGGTTTAAAGATTGATGTTTGACTACATGCAGAGAAAAAACATGTTTAAATATGGTCACCTCCAACAAAACTATTTTTTAAGAAAAATTTTAACATATAATGTTTAATTTAACCATATTATTGTTATCGGCAACCATATTATGGTTAAAGTAGCTCTCCATCAATATGTCACAACCATATTATGGCTGCCTCAGAACATGTTATGGGAATTAATAACTAAAATATGTTTAAAACTTATAATAGAATGGTTGGTTTTCAACCATAACATGTTGCTCTTTTAAAAGAGCAAAATACTATTGTAGATCTAAAAACAAATTTTTGTCATATTTAACCATAACATGTATAGAGGCAATCATAATATGGTTGTGGCTCCTTAATGGAGGACTACTTTAACCACAATATGGTTGTCGATAACAATAATATGGTGAGATTAAACATTATATGTTAAACATTTTTCTTTAAAATTAGTTTTGTTGGAGATGACGATATTGAAGCATGTTTTTTCTCTGAGTGTATTGACTGCCAGCACACAGAAAAAAATAAAAATTGATTTCAATTAAAAAATTTGTAATATTAATTAAAAAATTAATTAAATTTGCACCAGTAAACAAATTAATAATATCAATTAAACCAGTTAATAGTATTAATTAAATGTTTTATTTACTTGATTAAACGTTTAATTCACTTGATTCAACTTTTAATTAAAACTGATTTTATTTTTGATTAATGCTTTATTTGGTGAAACATTTTGGAGAATTTTTTCTGTTCAGTCGTCGATGGCTGCAAGTGTTAAACGGCAAACCCATCTGCAATCGAAACAGGTAAGGGTTACCTGTCCGTAAAGGCCTGGGTTTGAGCCCAGCGGCAGTCAAGAATGAAGAATTATCAATAAATTTTAATTAATTTCTTGTTGTAAAATTCCTTTTTTCATAAAAAAAATTAAATTTGAGGAACTTTAGCCTAATTAAAATATCAAAAAATTTGAATTAAAAACCATTAATAGTTCAACAAAATAACCACATTACTACTTAATAATAATAATTTTTAAAAATAGTAAATTGGCACTAAACATTCTATGAAGAGCAAATTTTGCGCAAAAATTTTTACAAATAGCAAATTAACACAATATTTCCTTAAAAAGCATGTTTGCACAAAATTTGTATAAATATTTGGATGCCCCGGTAGGCTAGTTGGTTGTGAGCTGTCTATCTGTGCGGAGGTTGCGGGTTCGGTTCCCGCCAAAGACTCTGATCTCCTGCTGACAAGCTTAGAGATTTGCGGGACTAGCATAAGAAATTTGCTCAAAAATTTTAAAAAAATAGCAACTTGGCCCAAAATGTTCTATATGTATAATATTATTTTTTTCTCAAATTTTTAACCCATCTAATACACATAATTTGTATAGACAGACACTTTTTCTACATAAAGAAAACACAAACAAATGTCAATACTTCCACAAACAAACCACACACACAGACCCACTCATTTTCAAATGCTTATAAAAGGAAAAACTTTTCGTTAATGGGTGGTTAAAGATGAAAAAGGAATACTAAGAAAACAGAGTTGGAGTATATTAATGAACGGTGAGTAACTTTGTAAGAGTCAAAAGACGTTGAGTTGTTATTTTTGTTGTTGCAACAACAACAACACTTACAAAACACATACATACATATGTATATGCTTATACAACAGCCACATGTTTACATACATACATACATATAAAAGTGAAAAGGATTACCTATGTACATATAGACTAAAAACCATTTTGGTTTAAGGTGTTCAAGTCCTGAACAGTTATTTAAAGGAGTATTAAGTTAAACATGCATGTGGGTCTGTTAGGGATTTGTCTATTAGAGATTTTGTATTCTTTGTTTATTTTATAAGACAAAATAAAAAACCACAAAGAATAATAGAGATTTTTTTGCTTTGATTTTCTTTATAGAAAAATTTGCTCTTTTAGGAAATTTTGAGCAATTTATAGTTCTAATAAAATTTTGTGCAAATTTATAGTTTATAGCAAATTTTTCGTTGACTTTTATAGAAATGATTTTTGCAAATGTTTTTTTATAGGAAATTTTGTGCAAATTTACTTTTTATAGGATATTTTTCACAAGTTTAGTTTTTAAAGGAAATTTCACGTAGTTTTACGATCTATATAAAATTTTTCGCAAGTTTAATTTTTTTATAATTTTTTTCTGGAAATTTACTTTTTATAGGAAATAAATTTTTCAAAAAATTATTTACGCATGTTTCCTATAAAAAGTAAATTTGGAGCACATTTAGTTTTTTAAATGCAATTTTGCTCAAATTTACGATTTATATGAAAGTTTGCACAAATTTTCTATTTATGGTAAATTTTTCCGAAATTCACTAACTGCGGAACTTATGTTAATGTTATTTCAAGTGATATTTTAGAAATATTTGTTATATGCCTTAAAACTAATTTGTGTTTTTTATTATTTTCAGATTATAAATAAACAGTGATCCATGATTAAGGTAAGTGCATGAAAAATCTTAAACAGTGGTACAAGAAATTCTTAAGACTATATACATTTTTTCATCATTATCAAAGTATTGGGAATTAAGCACGACAAAGAAAATCTTGTTAATAGGAAAATTTTGTCATCATTCTTAAGATTTCATTCCTTTTTTTATTAACTTTTACTTCTAACAATAATTGTGTATAAAAAAAAGGTTTTTTTTTGTAACAATTTAACTCAAATACAAGATATTAAAAAGCTAACAAAAACATCATAAAATTCCTGAAGCACTACACGCAAATGATGGTAAGAAATATTTATTGAAAAATCCAATTTGTTGAGGGAAAAGAAAAAATGCAACGAAAACATATTAAATTACACCCAACACAAACAGTGAAATGTTTTAGGAAATCATTAGTAAAAAGAAATCATAGAACGAAAAATATATTCTGCATGCAAACATGCCCTTAAACTTATTAATGCATGTACTCGCAAAAATATAAAAAAAAATTTTTTACAACTTCTACTACGATTTTAACATTATGGGGGCAGATTCTCCAATGAATGCTATATATTTATATTCTACTACTACCAGGTATTAAAATGGAAAAAAGCACCAAAATAAAATATAAAAAAATACTATGACTCATCATGACATGGCAGCACAGCAGCGTAGAAAAACTTTTTTTTACGATTTTGGTTGATGTTTGACAAAACAAACTTTTTCAAGTTGAAAACTGTAAGGATACAAATACAGTCTGAAGCAATGCTAGAAGCAGACGTACACCGAGTCATACAAATTATTTATATGTGTGTGTGTTCACTACCAATACGTCTGCAAGCATCTCCCTTATTTGCGATGCATGTATTTCATGTCAGAGAGATGTATAGACGGACAGACTTATAAATAAACAAGATAAACATACATACACACACACAATACAAACCCCCCTTATTAACGAGTCAACATGTTTTTCTGTTCATTTTGCTTCTGCTACACATTTACATTGTGTACAGTGGAGCAAAAGTTTCAAATAAATATTTTATTTCGTTTATTTTGAAAGGCATTAGGATCAAAGCTATAATTTCCCATGTATTGGTGTGTGTCCCAAAGTTAACGAAAGATTTGAATTTGTCGATATTTGTGCAGTAAAGTGTTGGCACCTTAAAAAAATTCTAAAAACTGTGTTTTATCTTTAATTCAAATCTTGCTTTAATTTTGGGACACTCTATGTGGTAGTAAGAGTAATTTGTTGTTAATTTTGTTTAACAAAATTGTTGTACAGTAAATGTTTATTATGAAAACAAACCCTTGCAAATATGCTGCACATTTTGGTAATAAAACGCACGGACACACACATATTTTAATTCCATGCTAGAGGTTCATTCCTTGCAAGTTTTTAATGGTAGAATGAAGTTATAAAATGGAACTATATTAAAAGGCAATTTTTAAAAAATTACTTTTTAAAAAGGGTGCTTTAAACAAAAGTGATATTTAGTGCCTTTTAAAAAAATTACTCTTTAAGAAAAGCCTTGCCCAGCCTGGCCCAAATAATGGGTACCAATGTCGTTGTTGCTGGGCTTGGGGCAGCAAGTTCTTGCATAATTTAAATTTTGTATGGATGCATCTTAAGAGCCAACTAAAAAAAAATTCTGTGAAATTTTGTTCTGGAAATACCAATTTGCATCACTTTCAACCTTCAAAGGGTCTTTCTTCGGGTTAAATATGACCCATTTTTGATTAAAAGTTTAATTTTTCCTAAAAATGAGTGGTTCATATTTTTGATATTTTATGATTTTTATTTCAAATTTCAACAACTTCGTTAGGTTTTTAGAAAAATATATTGGCAATCAATTTTTTTATAAAACTTTTTTGTATATAAGATCTTTGGGTCATATTTTACCTGAAACAAAAATCATAATATTTTTTTAAAATAATCTATGTGTAAACAATAGTGTCAAAAGTGTTTAACGTTTCACGTTTTTCAGAAAATGAGGATAATCTAAAATATGCTGAGCCACACGACAGTTCTAGTGGGGATGAAATTAATAGAGTGCCTACTCAAGGAATGAAAACAAAAAGCGATAAAATAAGATATATCAAGAGACCTCTTGCAAATAGACATGAAAGCGTCTAAATGGAGAACATTGTCAGCTTGACGTCAGGCTGGATCCGTTGCTCTTGTTCAAGAATTACAAAGGAATAGATTTTCAGTTTTCAAATATTTTTCCACCTCCTGTGATGAAAAATTACCTATATTTAAGTAAGTTTTTATAGTAAGAAATTATACACAGAGAAAACAGAATCGTTATCACAACCGAATTTGGCGCCAATCGAATTTCTTCGGTTGCATGTTCTATCACACAATTCGGTTACATTTACTGAACATTTCGGTGCTTAGCATAATATTTTTGATAGCAACATTTGAATTTTAGTACAATATCAGTCATAACAACAGATATTGTTAGTTGTTAGTATGATTATTAGAAACAAAACTGTGTTTATACCCGAATATATGATAGTTGCAACTGAATTAACACATAATTGGTGTTCTTAACAAGAGATTTGATTGTCGTTATCAATATATATTTTTTAACCGGTCAAATGTAGCCCATAAGAGGCAAGGACTTGTCCAAAGGTAACCCCAATGAATGGAAAAAATGGCTTATTTAACAGTACGATGTCCTAGGGCAGGGCCATATAACCCAGCTTGCACTACAAAGGAGAAGTCTTAAAACTACTCCATGGTATACTCCAAAAGATTAGCTTTGAAATCGTTTCAAAACGAAAACATGTCGTTAAAAAACGAAGACATGTCGTTTCACTGCAAACTCTTTTTAATAATGATTGGACCAGCCCAGGATCAAAATGGACCAAATAGTCCAATATAATTTGCAGGGTATAAAAAAAATAATACATACATACATACATATGTACGTGTATATGTTTTCGACCGCAAATATATTTTTTAAATATAAAATTAAAAATTATTTTAATCTATCAAATGTTTTGACAGAAAATTTAGTAAGCAATTGGGGCTGTTAACTGTTTTTTGGTTGTGAATTCCGAATAATTATATTTTCATTTGTTGTACCCGAATTGAAACTATTCCAACAATCAATAGTAAGCTGCAGTAAATGAATTAACATTTATATTACAAAGTTTATTGACGAAAGCAAATTATTAATTGCAATGACCAATATTCAGTATTGCCCTGTATTAAATTCGGTTGTGATTCTAACCATTAGTACTAATTTTAAGAACTAAATTAAATTAGTTATCATAGCTAATAAAAGAATTGAAGGAATCATATTTCAGTTAGAACAACGTGTTAATAATCAAGAGAATCAAAAATCAGTTAGAACTACACATTTTTAATAGTTGCAATAATAAATCATGTTACTTGAGCAATATTTTATTACTGCAACCGTTTCCCAACCAATTTGTTTTCTGTGTGTAACAATATCTGTGGTTACAACTGATAGTATACTAAAATTCAAATGTTTCTATCAAAAAAAAAATATGCTAAGCAACGAAATTTTCAGTAATTGTAACCGGATTGTATGATAGTACATGCAACCGACGAAATTCGATTGGCGACAAATTCGGTTGTGATCACGAATCTGTTTTCTCTGTGTACGAACAAAAAATAAATTAATAAAACTACCCTTAGGTGCGGTTGACTGTATTATAAGTTTTGTGTGCATGACCTTCTCTGACTGTGTTTGCTTAAATGTTAGATTACTTGACTTGCAGCCAGCCACCCAACCTAAGTGCAGCACTGCAGACGGCTTTATCGTTTTTTGTTTTTGCCCTCTACTTTTTCCTTTCGCTGCAAACTGAGTGGTTGTAATGCCAAAAATCATCCGCGTTTTCTTTATCCTTGTTACATCGTACTATTTGCGTAAAATATTTTGTGTAGTAAACAGGTTAAGTGACAAAAGAACGTATTAAGTGTTTGTAAAATAAATTGGATAGTAAATTTACTGCAACATGTTGAGTTTTGTAGAAAATGTATACAAACATTGTTGTAAATTGGTTCAAAGGATAAATAAGTTAACTAAAGAATTTAGATTTATTAACAAAAAAAGTGTTTATTTTCATTGAAAAGTTTATATAAAGAAGTAATTTTCAATACGTGCACGGTTGGCAAGTTGGTAGTGAGATAGTCTATCAGTGCGATGATGGCGGGTTCGATTACTTTGGTCTGATTCTTTGGTTTGATTAACTGATTCACTACAACGGGCTGAGTGTCTACTTAACTGTTGCTCGGCAAATTAAGTAATTAATTTAATTTGTAACATTTAATGAATAAAGAAATGTATTGCAATGTTTACAAAATTCTTTAAGCCATTTCAAGTTACCGCAACAAATGTATGTATAATACATGACGTTAAAATTCATTGAAAAAAAATTTTTTTAATACAATATAAAAAATTTTAATGCAAATAATATACACGCCTTATTTATAAAAATATTTTATGCTTATACATGTTTATAAGTCGAATTTTATATGAAAATTTGTTTAATAAACATTTTTAAAACTAAAAAGTTTTTTTTTCGAAAGGGGTGGGGGGATGGTTGGGGGGATGGATTATAAAGTAATTTTATTGTAGAATTTCGGTTTTTTTAGTTTATTCAATAAACTTAACCTCATCCATTTTCGATAACGGCATATCTCGAAAACAAAAGCTAACCTAAAAAAACAGAATCAGGTTTACCCGCCGGGTGCCTCGCATGTCGTTTTTTTCAACTAACACAGTGTAAATCTTAGTCTTTTAAGGAATTGTATTCATTACGAAATCGCTTAATTTAGTTCAAATGATGGCCTTTAATACAATAATATAATATTTATTTTGAATAATCTATTGTCAATTAATAAAATGGTGCATTCATTTGTAAATGTGTTATAAGTTTCAAACTAGAATTGAAGCACATTGCGGCTGCGCTTACGTTGTAAAAGCCACTTTTTGCGAGAACTGTTTTTTTGCAGATAACCGTTAACATTACTCTCGTACACTGTCTAAACCTCAAATCACCCAACATTATGCACTTTAAAGTCTTAAAAAAGGACATACAAGGAGTCAGCTAGTGGAAGTACGTTGTAAGTTACTTACAAAATGATACAAAGTATGTAAATGGTTTTAAGCGTGGAATAACGTTTTAAAAGCCACCAGTCATTATGCTTTGCGTAGTAGAAGAACGTTTTAAATGACATCGTGATTGTGGATATGAAACGTTTTTCCACTAAAAAAAAGTAATAAATTGTAAATTTGCTATAATTTAAATTTTTAATTTGTTGATATTTTGCTTAAAAATTTTTATTATCATTATTTTTAATAATCTTAAAAAAAAAAAAATAAAAATTTAATAATCTTGCACGTTAAAAACGTTTTTTTGCTCTCCTGAAAAATAATTATTTTGTAACTTAAAACGTGTTTCGCGGCTGTGCTTCAATTGTAAAAATAAATACCTTTGTGTTGTTTTTTTCTGCGCATTCTTTCTAAAACAATCTCTATATTTCATTTAGCGTAACGAATTAAACTCTATTTTTTTTTTTTTTTTACACTTTATTTCATTTTTTTATTAAAAAAATCCAACTTTTGCTAAAGAAAATTTTGTTTATTTTTTATAATTAGTTTATCTGCATAACTTTTTCATATACGTGACAATTTCAGTTAAAAGGGACCTCTGGGAAAAAATGAGTTTTGGAGAAAAATGATTTTTAAGTTAACAAGTTATTTTCTTTTCTTATCAAAGGTGTATTTTAAAGCTTACTTATGACAAAAGTAATGAAGTTAGAAAACTGCGGTTTGCTGCATTGGAAATATTGTCTTTTTTAAGAATCACCAAAAAAGTAATAGGTCCCTTTTAACTGAAATTGTCACATATATTTCTCTTTCGCTCGAAACTCTTATACATTTAAATTGCACAAAGAACAAAAATAAACAAAACTTAAGACAAAAAAGCTTTTGAAAATAATACAGGGTGGGGCAAAAGTCGCGAAGGGATTTGAAAAATTAATAATTTTTCTAATTTAATTTTTTTTTTATTTTTCTTTTTAGGACTTGTAAAATAAATCTGGGAGATTAATTATGGAAGGTTACAACGTTATCCAGCGAACCAAAATCATAGAACTTTATTTTGAACATCATCGATCAATAATTCAAACTCAACGAGCCTATCGTCGTCATTTTAATGTGCGGAATTCTCCATCCGAATCAATGATTCGACGCTTAGTGACACGTTTTCAGGAACAAGGCTCAGTGAGGGATCTTCCACGAAGCGGAAGACCACATTCTGTTCTGGAGAGTGTTGAGGAGAATCCTGAAACATCAACTCGAAGGCGCTCTGCTGAGCTGCAAATATCTCGGCGGTCTTTACGCAGAATATTAAAGGGAAATTTACATCTTTTCCCATACAAGGTGCAGTTAGTGCAAGAACTAAAGCCAGGAGATTCCCAAGAACGAATAATTTATGCAGTTCGCTTCCAAGAATTGGCCAGAGAACATAATGATTTCATTCATCATCTGATAATGAGCGATGAAGCACATTTTCAATTAAATGGTTTTGTAAGCAAGCAGAACTGCAGAATATGGGGTACTGAGAACCCAAGCGTGGTTCATCAGAGACAATTACATCCACTTAAATGTACAGTATGGTGCGCAATTACGTCCCAAAGAATTATTGGACCATTCTTTTTCGAAGATAACGATGGAAATGGTGTAACGGTAAATGGCGAGCGATATCGAGATATGGTCCAAATTTTTTTAAGGCCAGCTCTTTCTGACAATCGAGAGATGTGGTTCCAACAAGATGGGGCCACTGCACACACTGCTCGAGCCACTATGCAGCTCCTAAGGCAAATTTTTGGCGAACGTTTAATTTCCAAGAATTCAGCATTCAATTGGCCTGCCCGTTCGCCGGATTTAACAGCACCAGATTATTTCCTTTGGGGATATTTGAAAGAGAAGGTGTATATCAATAAACCCAGAACACTTGCACAGCTCAAAGATAATATTCGAGCCGAAATAAGAGCGTTGCAGCCAGATACTCTGACTCGTGTAATGGAAAATGCTATTAAAAGAGCTCAACTTTGCGAGGCTGAAAATGGTGCTCACTTACGTGACGTAATCTTTAACACCTATATTTAAAAAATCTCCCAATATCATATTTTATTATTTTGTAAAAAAAAAATAAAATTAAAAATTAAAAAAGTTATGACTGTTTTAAACCCCTTCGTGACTTTTGCCCCACCCTGTATTAAAAATCGCCAAACCCTAAAGAAACAAATTTAATATAAAAAATATATTAAAAAAGGAACAAAAACAACCAACAAGGAAAATATTTTGTAGATACGAGTACACAGACAAGCAAAAACCTTAAAAACAAGGACGAGTTAAAAAATGATAAAATTGTAAAAAACTACGACTGCGACAACAACAACAACAACAACAGCAGAAACAGTTCTACAGGACAACATTTGGTATTTCTAAATTGCATTTAATAAAGTCTCATCCATATGGCGCCAGTTTGTTTTATTTCCTTGCATGTGCTTGTTGACTCTTGCTCTCTGTGTAAGAACGTAGCTGCGAGTCTCTGACTGTGTGTGTTAGCCAACTGTTAGAGTTGTGGCTTTTCTGTTGAACCAGTATTAAACAAAAAAAAAACCCTAGTAATAATAAGGATAACAATGTAATAAATAAAATATTCATTAAAAGTCAAAAAATTATGTTAAATGCAATTTTCTGCTCCTTTTTTCCCTTTTGAACAAAATAATTTCCGAGTAAAAGATGGTTTTTTTTTTTAATATTTTTGTAATTAGTAAATGAAAAAGTTTATTAAAATCAAATTACCAAGAACAATATAAAATGTTTAAATGTAACAGCTGGGAATTAAGTTTAAAGATTTTGTGGTGATATAGACAAATTGAGTTTATTTGAGTTGTTGTTAACGTTTCGTGGTTGGAAAGACAAATGGGAATTATTTCACTGCCTTTCCAAGAAAATAATAAGGAAGCTCGTCATTCCAAAGTTGCTTAAAACGAGAATTAAATGTTGTAAATAAAATTTATATATTTCTTAATAATAAATGTGTTATGGTCATTCTTTTCGGCTTGAGGTATGTTTCATAAAATAAAATAAAAATAAAAACTCTTGTTTTGTTTTGTTTTAATTTTTATTATTTATTAAATTCCAATATTTCGACCAACTTTGTTGGTCATCCTCAGGGAAATAGTTATGATCAGTGCTGCCACAACCAATACCATTTTTACAACCAAAATTTTTGAAAAAATTACCAAATGTAAAGAAATATAACCAAATTTAAAAGGCCTTTAATTAATTGAGAAAATCATTAAAACTTATTTCAAGTTGCATTGTAATACAGAGGTTATTTGCACTTTATATGTAGTAAAATAATAATTGTAAATCAAGAAAACAAAACAAAAAATGAAATTCTTTTACATATTCAAAAAATAACGAGAAACTTAATTAAAAGTTTTTATTCATTTGAGACTTTTTGCGTAAAATTTTTTTATTTTACAATTTTTTTTTTTACGATTTCTTGAATTTTTTGTCTATGGAAATTTACGTATGACGATATGGCGATTATTTTGGCGAAACTTAAAACGATTGCCGATATGCGAAATGCATTTTATGTAAGTACTTTCTACAATTTTGAGGCAGATAATGAAAAAATCGTAGTACATAGTACAAATTATTCGAGCTCGTAAATAATTGTATCAAGAAAAACATATTCGTGCGTATAAATATTTGAGAAAAAAGTAACCAAAATGAAAAAAATATTCACATCTCCACATTGAAAAAAAAAATAACCAATTTTGGTTTGAAATAACCAAAAACGGCAGCTCTGGTTATGATCTAAAAAATAATAATAATTTTAAACATGTTTCTTAATTTTAATAACAAACAAATTTACTAATATTTAATGCAGCTTTGCCCGATGTTATTGTTTTAAGTTCTATTCACTGACTGTCTGTCTCGTAATTTTCTTTTGTTATTAATCTTGTGTTTGTTTATTGTATGACGATATATGTGAGCGCAATTATCGGTATCAGTTTTGTAGTTAATTCTCTTTTCGTTTGGTGTATTTATAATACGTAGCATCTCCTGCATGTATCGTTTAGTGTTATTATTCTCCCCCACAATTTTTTTTCACCTTATCAAAGTCTGGTTGATGTCCCGTTTTTGCACAGTGGGCTGCTTGTGCTGTTTTTTGTGTTAAAGGTTTGTCGTTTGACTTTAAGTCCGATTTGTGCGATGATAATCTTGTCTTTAATTTTGTCCTCGTTGTGCCAACATATATCTTTTGGCATATGTCAGTATCGCCCCCTTACATTTTTGCTGATATACTGGATTGGATTTATCTAGTTTGTCAATCCTTGTTGTAAATGTCTGAATACTTTATCCTCTCCGACAGCCCTGGTATATATTCTATCGACCTATGTATCTTTGGTGGTTCCCTCGTCCTAAAGTTTTCATTTGACCTAGGCTTATTAATAACATATTCCATTAAGCCGTTTATAGTTTTGTATGGAAAGTCGTTTTTGCGTAATATATGTTTTATTTTTTTCCTGTTTTCTTCGTGAAATTCTGTATTACTAGTACCTAGTACCCTTGTTATAAAGCTTGTCGCCGTGTTTATTATTATCCTTCTAGGATGTTTGGAATAATAATTAATAAGTCTACCAGATTTTTGGGGTTTTTGATACCAGTTTACTTTAATTATATTACTTTTTCTGATAATTAAAGAGTCTAGGTATGGTAATTGATTGTCCTTTTCTTTGTCCAGTGTAAATTGTATTTGTTTGTTAAATGAGTTGGGAGTCTTTAACGTTTCCTCAACTCGATTTATTTTTAAAATTCCAAATAGGTCGTCTACATATTTTGTCATCATTCTTGGTTTATTCTCCATTTTATAATTTTAATTTTAAAATTATCTTCTGGATTTCAGTAAACTGGTTTAAGTTTACGAATTAATTTTTGAAAATTGTTTTAAGTTTTTAAATTATACTTGACATAACCGTAACAACGCAAGCCGTTTTTGCTTTAAGCAATTTCTCAAAAATATGAATACGGTCATAATATTCTACGCAAAAGTCTCACTAAAAGAGTTTTATTGGAACATGTTCTATAAATCGGAATGAAGTTTAAATCAAACAAATTTAAAAAAAAAAAAAAAAACAGGAAAAGCTTTGAAAATTTTGTAAGAAAAATTTGACAAGAAATCACAGAGGTGACACGAGACGGAAGATTTTGCATTTTTTTCGGTTTCTTTCTTCGAAAGCTGCCCTTTTTGCATTTCTCTTTCCACCATATTTTATGCGGCAATTAAATCAACACAGATTTTTTTAATTGAGAATTATTGGAAAACTATTGTAAAAAATAACTTTTAAGTTTTTGGCATTTTTCCCACGTCACTCTTTTCACCTTTTTGTGTGCTCTGTACTAAAAATATCGTTACATTTTAATTTCACTTGATTTTGATTTATATAAAACATGCCCGATTATGTTAGAGTTAGAGTAGGGTATTCTATATGTCGGCTTAACTGAAGCAGGTTTTCTTAGTTGCTTGTTTTAATGCAAAGGTAGAATCTTATTCGCAAAAATCTCCTTTTAATAGGGGTTGATAATTTTACGAAGTCGGAAATATCCTAGACATTCTTCTTTTGAACTTTAAAACAAAGTCGATTAAAATCATTTTTTTATTAAATGAGGCGGAAACAAAACAAATCAAATTAAAATTTATTAACGTAAAGGACTAGATAATAAATTGCCTTTATTAAGACTTAAAAATACATTAAATTTAATTAACCGTGCAGAAATTCAATTTAATTTATTTTATTAAACTCAAATTTATTAAACGAAAGGCATCAGTTAAACGACTTGAAGGGAAAACAATCGGAGAATGACAAATAATGTAAAAAAAGTTTATGTTTAATAAACGTGATATTAGGGTGTTTAAGTAAATAAAAATGTGCGAACACAAAAAGTTATTATTGAAAAACTAAATAGTTCGCAGCATCCGTAAGCATTTTCTTTTTAATTCTCAAAACTATTTAAACAAATGTTCCATATTAAACAAAAAAGGCGTCATTTTTGCAATTTATTAATTTGTGTTTGCTGGGTTTGTATAAAACTATGTATGTATATAGGACTGTTAATGTATAATTAATTAATGCTATGTTGTATCTAAAAATTACATGACTTAACAAGACAACTTGCTAATCATAATAATGCCAACATGTTAATTCCATTTTTCGAATGTTTTTTTTTTTTGCCTAAAGACATTAACACCTCTTTTTTCTCTATATAGTACATATTTTGATTTTAGCTACCGGAAGTTCTCGCAATTTCCTGTTTTAATAGAAAGCTCTTGTATTCCGCCGACTCATTCATGCATGTGTAAATTACTAGATTCCATCATTATTTTACTTCTTCATATTTTTTGTGATTTTTAAATTTTGTTTTTGTCTCCATTTTATTTTTCAATAAATCCCCCATTATTGACACCACATAGAATAACAAAAACATCAAGAATTTTTAACAATGCCATCATTATTGTCATTATCAGTGAGCCCTTAGAGCTCTTGCTTTACGTTATGAACTCGTACGTAAAATTTTCACACAGAATCGCAGATATAACACGTATCTTTGGCAAACACAATTACTGCCACAACAAGTAAGAAATCTAAATAAAGAGAAAGATGAAATAATGTCGAGGAAAAAATTTTTCTAAAAATTTTATGTCGCTAACAATTGAGCAAAAATGAAGCTAAGATTTAAAGCGTTGAAAGCAAATATGTACCAAGTACAGTGAAGCTGAAAACATTGAAATGATTATGAAAAAAAACTGTTTCCTAAGCTCAGGGCAACGAAATTGAGAAAGTATCCTTTACTTCTTCAAATTCTTAATTATTTGTAGTAAAAAGTTTTTTTGTTTATTTAATAGCTTTTTCAATTAAAACTTAAGTATTAAAAGTGCTTTAGGATAACTTTCTGAATGTTTTTTAAGTTTTTCATAAAATGTTTTTTTTTATTTGTAGTGTTATTTATAAAATATTTATAAGTTTATGTTATAAAACTTTAGACATAAAAGCATTTTTGTTTGTTAAGGACTTTACTAGAAGGTTTTTTGTAAAAAAAAAAATAGTAAGAAACTTTTGTAATAAAAAAACTTTCATATAAGCTGATATTAATGTAAAAGCTTTTTTGTTGAATTTTTGATCTTTAAGATGTGTTGGTTCAACTTTGGGTAACAAATAAGTGTTTCTTCAAAACTCAAATTAGACGTTTCATAACAATAACCATACAAAACAGCTGTTTGAGCCAACCTTATGGGAAACCCTGTATTTGGTTATAGGTTACTTATCGCTACGCTATAACCAAAACCATACAAACCAATTGAATTTTGGTCATGGCCACGGCTATGAAATATGGGTCCTAAACATTCTTTAAAAAAAAACTTTATTTATATGGGGGATTTCATGCAAGTTATTATTACATATATATCACTGGTTTACAGCCAAAAAATACCAAGAACGCCACATGCCTAGATAATTTAATTGGGACCTCCTGAATACAAAAAACGCTGTAATTTTTTTTTCTAAGTACCGTTTTTTAGATAACGGTAGTTTTGTGTTTTTCGGTGTATGGTCCCACTTAAACCCTTGTGGAGCCCAACTGAAAAGTCCGATCGAGATAATTGGTATATCGTTGGAAAGGTAATTGAATGCCTTTTCCGTGGATATGCTGCAAATTTCTATCTGATAAGATAGAAGATTAACTTATCTAGGCATGTGACGTTCTTGGTATTTTTCCAAATTAAAAATTTGTAAAGCAGTGTATTAATTAAATAATTATTACAAATAAATAAAAAAAAATAATTTTGTCAACATTTCTGTAGAACAAAGTGATTTTATTCCTGTGATTAACATTGTGGGTACTACAGTATCGAATGTATGTTACATACCGTCGGAATGGTTCATTTGTCAAGTCTCTCAGCATTTGTTTTATTTTTAAGGTTTTAGAAACACTTACACACAAATAGGAAAAAATTCAAAATATTGCTAATGAGTGTGTGAAGATAAATATGAAAAGTTAAATTAAATTTTTAAAAAATATCGCATGTGATAAAAAAAAAAAATATTATTAAGAACCTACGACTATATACCTGCAATTTTAAAGGTTTTATGCAAAAACAATCATTTTTAAAAACTAATTTCATATTCTATTAGTCTTTTTATATTAAAATTTATGATTTTTGAACATATATGACTTAGAGTGAATTAGGTTTGATTCCCTGAGATCGACAGAGTACGTGCATGAGAATTTCACTTTGTGATAATTTTTCAAAAATCATAAATTTTAATATTAAAATATTGATTTTTCATTTAATATTAATCTTTATAATGCGCATGCGATATTTTTTAATATATTTTTTAAAAATGAATTTAACTTTTCATATTTAGCTTTACACACGTCTGCATATGCTAAAAATCGCATCCCACTAAGCGACTAAAACTAGCTTAAAGGAAAAGTCCTAATATGTATTTTGTTCGACCTTTATTATTTCAAATATTACTAAATTTTCGAGCTTAAGGTCTTTTTGTTATAAAAAACTTTTAACGTTTATTTAAAACCAATCTTTCGGCACTTCCTTGAGTGCCTTCCACCTTAAGCTCGAAAATTTAGTAATATTTAGCAAAAAAAGTACCCATTTAAATAAAATAAAAATTTTTAATACATAATTTAAAAAATAAAAAAAAATTTTTAAATTTTTTCGAAAGATTGACAATTGGGACAAATTTTGCTAACATCAATAGGTAATAAGTTACATGCATGAGAAAGAGCACCTGTTTGGCCAAATTTTGACCCATTCTAAATCAGAAAATTTTTGACCGATATTGTTGAAAATTTGTGTCTAAACTACTATCAAATAGGGCTAACCTTGGTGCAAATTTCATCCAAAAGACATCGGAAGACATCGATTTTAAAAGTCGGGTCACTTGATGCATGTCCCTCATATGTAAAAGCTTAATTTTTTTAAACTTTTAGTATATTTTTTTAAAAGCTTAAACGTAAAAGATTAATTGCTTAAAGCTTATATCTGAATAGTTTTTTGTCATGGTTGAAGCTTTTGGTTTAATTTTTTAAGAAATGGATTGTAAAAATTTCTGGAAGTAAAGGATTTATTATTAGAAGGCTTTTTTTGTTAAAACATTATTATTATCTTTATGATGTTAAAACTTTTTTGTTTTTTAGCAAAGCTTTCTTGTTGAAAGCAATATTAAATTTTTAAGCTTAAGATTCTTTCAATGTAAAAGTTTTGTAATCAAGAAGCTTTGTTAAAGAAATGTTATTTAGTTTTTTTTAAACAGCAGAATTTTCATATTTTTCTTTTGTTATCATATAAATAGCTTTTTATATAAAAGCACTGCAAAGCTACATTACATTTGATATCTAAGAAGTTTTTTTGTCTTCTTTTTTCTTCTGTGTAATATTTTTTTTTTTTTTAAGTTTTCTTATGCGAAGCTTTTCAAAACAGAATGTTCTATAAAAACACCGTTTATACAAAGGATTTTTAAAAGAAAAAGAGCTTTTTAGAAAAGCTTTTTATATATATTATAACAAAAGTTTGTAATATTTTTATTTTATGGCTGAGATCTCTTGTGCAACTTTTTAATAGAAAAAGTTTTATATAAAAAATTTTAGAATTTTGTGACCATGTACAAAGTTTTCTTTTAAAATTTTTTTTTTTAATTTTGTATAAAAACTGTAAGCTTCAATAACACCCTGTCTAAATTCTAAATTTACCATTTTGGCTAAATTTTAAAGTTTTTGAATTTTGTTAAAAGCTTACAATTTTATTTTCTATTTTTTGCATAATGTTTCTGCTTTTAAATTTGCAAAAAAAATTGAAATATAAAGACCTTCGGAGAAAAAAAGATATCTCACCGAGATGTTTTCTTTCCAATAAGCACACACAACAATATGAGTTCAGAGAAACTGTTTTGTTTTTATTTGAATGATCCTAGCAAAGTTGCCCTGTTTATAATAACTTCATCGTCAGCAGCATCATCGTTTTTTATTTCATCTCCTTCACAAACCAAATAGAATGCCAAACCAAACACAACAAAACTTAACCAAATGGGCTCAAACAATGATGTAATAAAGGAACAAAACACATTTTTGTGTTTGCCTTGTATTCCTTTAACATGTTTCCTTCTAAACCTTCTAAACCTTCTAAAGAAAACTTCTATTTTTGGCCTTTTTGTTTGTTCCGTTTATTGGTTTTTCTGATTTCTCTTTTCTTTGTTTTAAAAAATTGTATGCTGCGTTTTGCCGCTATTTTGGGTAATTCTAGCGGTGCTAATACTCCTTCTGCTTGAGCTACTGACTACAATTCTTGGAAACAATCAATATTAAATGTGCTTGAAAACTTTACAAGTGAACAATGAAAATAAAAGCAAACAGTACCAACCAAGTGCTTACACTCAGAAAAAATAACAATGTAAAATTAACATGGAAAAATGTTGATTGAGAATCATAGTAAATTTCTGCAAAAGTATGCCCTTTATTTAAATTTATCATTATTTCATATTAATTTTCAATAAAATAACCTTAAATCACGTTTATTTAATATTACTCACTGTTAAAATAATAATAAAAAAAAATATTAATATATTAAAATCTATATATAAATCGAAAACAGTTAAGAACACTTTCCTCCTCTGTATGTCAACCGATTTGAAAAAAACACACACCATTTGAAAGATATTTACTTACAGAAGTGCACAATATATATTTTATAAAATCTGTTCAATATTTTCGGAGTAATAAGAGTTCAAATTAGCTACTAACACATATGTACAAAATACAAAATTAGTTTTTTTCAATTATCAAATAATAAAAAATAGGGTGCTCGATTATTCGACATTTTTAAGAAACCGGTTTTCGATTATATCGACTATATAAATACGGGAAATTAAATTTCTTTATTTTACTTTTCCGTGCTGCATGTGGTGATTTATTTAGCTTAGAAACATAATAATATAGGTGCAGGGTCCTGAGTGAATTAAAACCTGTAAAATGCAAAATGAATAAGAATATGTAAGGGGAGCTTTTTGGTACTTTTTCGTTCAACATCTGGTTTTTTGATTAATTTTCGTTAATATTAGACATTGAAAAAAAAAAATAAAATGCAATGTCCTGAGTGGAGTACAATTTACAAAGAAGATTTCATGATAGTTTTTTGTTTTTCAATTGATATTTTCTGATATTTTTTATAGTAGAAGATAGAATATGAACCAGAGGTTGGTCCCTTGCCAAATCAATCCACTGAGATGGAAAAAATGAACGCTCAAAACATGTAAATGCATATATACTTAGATGTAGTATCTTCATATGAACCTAAAAATTTATGGTCGAATTTTGACCATTAGGCCGAGGCCACGCAAGGAGCGGCTAAGCGTCAAGCCTCTGAGCGATGAGCGTCAAGTTTGAGCGGCAAGTGGCTTAGTACTGAGCGTCATTTCTGAGCGGTTAGTTGTTAAAATGCTATTGTAAAGAGTGGATTGTTTAATGTTATTACGCGAAAATCGTATTCGTATGAATTTAATGCGTGAAATCGTCGATTTCGAGCGAAGACTTCGTTCGCTTAACTTACATTTAAAACAAAAACAAATTATAAAATATATATATATATATATATATATATATATATATATATATATATATTGATCGAAATCGACGAACAGGCCTTGGTGTTCATCATTAACCATATATATACAAATCTACCCAAATGTGAAATCCATTGATTTGCTGTTGCAAGCAGTTAACACTAGATTGACAAAACAAAAAAATAAATTTTCGGTTATATTTTTATTTTTTAAATTTGGTAATCTGTCTTGCCATAATAGCGGTCGCCTTTGTACAGATGAAATAGTAAGCTGCACATTCACTTTTGCCATGTTTATTCTTTGACGCTCAGAAAACAACTAAAAATTAGAACAAGTTTTATTCCTGAGCGACGCCGCTCAAAAATTTCGTTCGCATGCCACTCATTTCGTGGCCACTTCAATAGTATTTCATATGTTTTAATTTTTTGACGCTCATCGCTCAGCCGCTTGACGCTTAGCCGCTCATTGCGTGGCCTCGGCCTTAGGCGAACACTCGTATAAATAAATATGGATTCAATATTGAATCCATGAAAACCTGTTTTATATTAAAATAAAAAGTTGATCTTGTTAAATTAACATGCATACATACTTAAGTATGTACAATTTTTTATTTTCATTTTTAAAATATGTTATAAAAGAAGACAATTCCCGTATTCTTTTAATTAAAATTAGTCAGTTAAATAGTACATCAAGTTTTCAAAATAGAATGATGACGAAAACCATATCGGGCGATACTGCTGATGCTTCTGTTAACAAAGGAGAATACAATATAAATGAAATAAGTGTTAACAGGGGTAAGTGTTTGAATTATTCTTAAATAAATGAATACATATGTTGTCTCTGAAGCTTCTTCACACTGTTAAATCACACTCAAACCAATTTGATTCTACATGAAATTTACGTTGTTTTAACTTGAAATAACTTTCATTCAACGTGATTCGGATTGTTATTTCACTATAAATTACATTTTGCTCTAACTTTACTGCAATGTTAAATTAACATGAGATATTGTTATTTAAAAAAAAAAAATGTTGTTCGCAAGTTATTGTAAAATCAGGTTGAATTAACATGAAAAACGTATGAAGCAAAATCACCACCGACAAATTTTAAATCAACCTTGTTTTCTACGTTTTTAACTTGATCTTTTTCTGTGTGTACTAGAGGTTAAATTTAATTGATAGACAAGGATTTTTTTTGAAGTCACTTAAAAAATATCTGTCTTTCTAAACATAAGCTATATCTGATTGTGACATGCTTCGAATAGCTCCCTCTCATTATGGCAAATTTTCTTTTCTATAAAAAAATTGTCTGTTATTGAAAAAAGTTTTCCATAAAAAAAATATGTCTGTATGACGTAGACTTAGACAAATTTAAAAAAAAAAAAAAATCTGTTTCTAATTGAGACAGGTTTTTTATAGATCTTTCGATGAGACAAGTTTTCTTTAAAAAACTATTTATTTTCTGTAAAAAAAATGCCTTTAGTTATGACAAGTTCTCTATAGAAGAACTGACTTTCTCAAAGTGGTTCCAATTCGACCTTTCGAAATTTAAATAAATAAAAATTAGTCAAGCTCGAGGTCAGTGTTTTTTTGTAAATAAAAATTCCTTTTTATTTGTTTCCAATATTTTGATCTTCTTTGAAGATCATCACCAGGGATTTCTTTTCAGTGAATTTTTAAAAACACAAAAAACTTAAAGTTGTTTACACATCGACATCGACACGCAGAGAAAATACATGTTTAAATTTGGTCACCTCCAACAAAACTATTTTTAAAGAACATTTTAAACATATTATGCTTAATATAACCATACTATTGTCACCTACAACCATATTATGGTTGAATTAGTCCTCCATCAAGAAGCCACAACCATATTATGGTTGCCTCTAAACAAGTTATGGTTAAATATGACAATAGTTTTTAAAATGAACAATTCTATTTTCCTCTTTTCACAGAGCAACATGCTATGGTTGAAAACCAACCATGCTATTATAAATGTTAAACATGTTTTAGGGTTTTTTAGCCATGACATGTTCGGAGACAACCATAATATGGTTGTGGCTTCTTTACGGAGGACTAATTCAACCATATTATGGTTGACGGTGACAATAATATGGTTAAATGAAACATAATATGTTTAAAATTTTCTTTAAAAATAGTTTTGCTGGAGGTGACCACATTTAAACATGTTTTTTCTCTGGGTGTAGACTTTCACTTTCTTTTTAAAAAAATAATTTCTCCCATTGCGACAAGTTTCTGCAAAAAGTCCACTTTTTAATGTGAAAATGTGCTGTCTCTCCTTAAAAAAAGATTTGCATACACAAACTATCTCTTATGGTCAATTTCACCAATTCTAAATAAATAAATATCAATTTATATTTAAATATAGTTTTTATTTTTTTTAACATGAAAAACGAATTTTAAACATAAATTGATATTAAAATAAATCGGTGAAATCGGCAAATATCAAGACAAATTTTTTTATAAAAACTGTTTCTCATTGTAACAATTTTTTTTAATAGAAAACTGTAACTCATTAAGAAAAATATTAGATGGAAAAACTGAGATAAATTTTCTGTAGAAAATCTGTTTCTTATTAAGACAAAGAAAAAACTGGCTCTTGTTCAGATGATTTTCTGTTTTTAAGACAGAGTGCCTCTAAAAATTTGCCACTCTGTATGATCTTTATTTTGTATAAAATCTAGCGCCCGCTTATGAGCATCTGATATACACCATTAATAGTACTTGCAACTTCAGCGTAGGGTATTTGAAATAATAAAAGTTGCACTGACGGTAAACTTAGCCATATTGATTAAAAATTTATTTTTATGTTTAAAAAACACTTTGTATGCAGACGAATACTTCTCATACAAAAATGCTGTTACCAGTATATATAAGAAATTTTATATGGTATGTTGCAGTGTGCGAGTACAAGTGCTAGTAACTGTTTTGTGTATGTGCATTTATTATGTTTAAGTCTGTTAGTATTCGTTTTAGAGCGTGACAGTGTGTGTGACTCTTATTAAAATAAATGTTTATTTATTTGAACAAAACGTTGCATTATACACAATCCTACACACAAAACCACTCTCAGAATTTGAGGAAATCATCAAACACACACGCAAACACAAACACAAACACACATTCGAAATACATGCACAATCAAACAAAAGAATTTTTGCACGTTTCTCTTTTTGTCAATATTGTATTTGTTCAAAAATGAATGTATGTAGGGCGAATAAGAGGGTGGTTGAATTTTAAAAGGGTTAGTTAAATACACAAACACATTAAAACTTCCACACATGCACAAACAAAACGTCGCAGTTTCATTTGAACATTTCGTATGTATTTTTTTCATTACTTTCCACGACGAGTTGAAAATGAAGTGTATTGAAAGGAATGAAATTGCATTAAAAATAAATTATTGTAAATTCTTTCATTTTTTTGTTTTTGCTTTTACTTATTCCTCTACTGTAATTTGAGGGGGAGCCAGCATGTCCAGAGTAGCAACATACAAGGTATAACCTTCCCCCATTTTGAGGCAGTGAAATGAAAGCGAGTGTCAAAGTACTTTCATTTTACACATGTCAAAAAAATTATTTTTTTTTTTTTGGTTAAAAAATCCCCACAATGTGGCGCATATTTGCAGAAGTATATTGGACAAATAAATGGAAGTAAAAAATTATAAAAATTTCATATATTAAAGGGGTATTCTTTCCTTCTTTATGGTCTTTTTACATAATTTCAAGTGTTATATTTGAGTTGTAATGATGAGATTTAAAAGAATAATAAAAAGGAAATTTAAATTAACAGAAAGGTAAGAATTGAGTAGGTGAGTTGAAAAACTCGTTCGTTACAAAATTGAAAATACGAGATGATAATTGATTCGTACAGTTCTTTTTGAGCTTCATGAGAAGAAATATTCTAATTGAATCAATGCATGTCCTCTTCCAAGTTTTTCCAAGAACATACATTGATACAATCAGTGTATTTCCTCTCATAAAGCCTCAAAAGAAATGTGCGAATCATTTGTCATCTCGTATTTTTAGTTTCGAAACGAACGAGGTTTGCAACTTACCTAATCAATTTTAAAAGTGTATTTCCAAATTGTGGATACACGAGTTTTTTGCTTATACCTTTTTTGCCGGAAGTTCTGTGTTTAGTAAATATTGTGCATAAGAACGCTGTCTATAAAATTCGTAAAAGAAATTGTATCTATGTAAAATTCTCATGTACACAAATTTAACATATTATTAACAGAATTTTTAGGCAAACTTTGGATAGATTATATATACCCTTATATCATTGATGCACAACTCATACCACAATTGCTGAAATTAATTCACACACATTCTTCACACGTATTCCTTCGTTCTTTCACTGAGTACAATTCAGTCGTCAATTAACCAGCAAAGAGTGCAATACTTACCCAATAAAAGTTTCATATTTAGAGAAAAATTTTAAGAATTTTCCGCTGAAAATTTTTAAAATTTTATTGAGGATTCTTACTCGAAATGCCAACATTTCAAGACAAAAGTGCTGTCAAAATGTTAAAGTTGTTACTCCTTCTGCGAGAAAAATGATGGGACATATGTGTCCCATTTGTCGGCAAAGATATAAATTTGGAAACAAATGCATTATGCGTTTCAGTTGCTGATCGTTTGTAATTACAATAGTTTGCATAGCCATGATTTTTGTTTTATTTACATTTAAGTTGCGCTTTGAAAATATATAATTTAATTATTGGTAACTATCAGGGGTGTCATGGAAATCGAAAACGTAAAACGAAAGAATTTGGAAGTTCTTTTTAACAAACTTTTAATCTAATTTTTTAAAATATTTGTTAAATAATTATGTTTAATGGAGCAATGTTTGTATAATAATTGTCATAAAATTTTTTATTACAGAAATCTTATTGAAAAGCGTCTTTTAAATTTCTTCCGTTTTTAGTTTTCGATTTCCATGACACCCCTGTATATATGTAAGTTTTTTTCTAAATGAGTTGATTGCGTCACCTAATAAAGCTAAAAAACCCAATAAAAACTACCAGCAGGTTTTAAACCAAAAGGTTAGCGACAGTGAGGAGGTTCCATCTGTTTTAGAAGTGTTCAAGAAGTCTGTAAATGAGTCGCACTAACAGAGTTCATAATTTCCCAAACGGAACTTTATTGTTAGTAGAAAGGTATTATATTTTTTATAAGTCAAGAAGAGTTGAAACTATTTTTTGGGATGATCCACACATTTCCTGAGGCAAGATTGTACTGTTCTACGAGGGAAATATGTGCATATTTTGAAAAAATTCCACGGGTATCCGTTAAACGGTCGAAATTGGGGGCGGTATCAAATTCAAATTGACATTACCAAACAAACATGAAAGGAGAGTCAGTAAGCGATGTCTTGTTTGCACAAAAAACGGAATCGAAATTCAAGCAAACACAATTTTTTACGCATGCGAAAAACCAATGTGCTTTACTGGAAACAAAAATATTTATAACTAAATTCGATTTTGAGCACGACAAACAAAATCTAGTTAATTAAAAATTCTGTATTCCCAGGAACTAATTTCTTTATTTTTTATTGGTAACAAATTAAATAAAATTAAAAAAATAGAATAAAAATTAGCCTTTATTTTCAACTTTGACGACGAGTGGGACACATATGTTCATCAAACTTTCAGATCTATCAAGAAAACTATAGAATCAATTTCAAATGCGTTATACTATTAAAAAATTATACGACAGTAATAATTAGGGCCCGAGATATTAGCAAACTTAAATGGCAAACAAATTAATTCGAATTTCTGAATTTAAGAAACCCTTAAGCCCAGTTGACACAACAAAATCTTATCGTTAGCACGAATACTACACAAAGCGTTGGTTTTTTTTTTATCGAACAACGCGAATAAAATCAAAATCCATTCGAAAATGTAGATGAAATGACGAAATAACTAAATGGGACATATGTGTCCTATTCGTCGGTAAAGGGTTAAGCAAAAAACTCCAAGAATATAACTTCAACAGAACCGACGGTATCTTAAAACTACAATATATCACATTATCTACTTTTCTTAATTGGCACATATTTATACATCCAAATTTCAATCTTTAACTTAAAATCCTTAAAAAGGGATGTTGGTAAATTTGAATTTGATTTTTTACTACGAAAATCCTCTTGTAACTTAAAATGGTACAAATTCGCACCTTTTTGTTAGTCCAACAAGAAAATATTAGAGTGCTCTGTTGTAGGAATAACTAAAAAGGTTAAACAAACGTAATAATCTTTTAAATTTATTAAATCATAGACAAAATGGGAAAACATCTTTATTTATTTTAATAATAAGCGTTTCTCTAAGAACTAGAGTCAGTTTCATCTCTGCATAAATAAAATGACACTTGACAAAGTTTAACACGTTCATTATGAAAATGCAAATGAGTTTCTGGTCTGTAAAACCAGAAAATAAAATACAAATCTGCTTCACCTTTACAGTCATCGCACCCTCAGTGATGTCCACCCACATTTATTCAAATACACATATTCCTACACATACAAACACATATGCACATCAAGGGTAAAACAGCCCTTGTGTATTAGTACACACAAAAAAAAAATATTGTGATGCCAAATAATTTGAGCATTTGACGATTATGCTGTTGGGGTAAACAAAAACTTGTTGTCGTAAATGAAAACCTTTTGTCGCAAGAAAATTTCCAACAAAATTTTTTTTACCGCAACAACATGAAAATATTTGAAGTTTTTCAACAGCAAAATTATTTGTTGCAAATGAAATATTTTTTGTCGTTAAAGGTTTTCCTCTGAAATAAAAGCACATTAAAAATTGCTGTTGACGTAAATGATTTGCATTTGCAGGAAATAACAATTTTTGTTGCCATAAAATATTTATTTTTTAAATCAAATAATATTCCTGTTGTCGTAAAAAAATTGTATTTGAACAATGAATTTACACTTTGGGACAAAAGAAATAGACTTGTTGCTACAAATGCAAATCTTGTTGGGCACAATCCGAATGTAAATTCTATTTGAATAAAAATCAATTTCTTTTGGCACTACAGTCTTTTTTTTGTGTGTAACCAACAAACATTTAAAATTATTATTTAAGTTTCTTTTACGAACGGTGTAATAAAAACTATTTAGTTTGTTATTCAATAATTATCAGCTGCTGTTCCAAAGCCAACAAAACGCCAACAGAGTATTATTCTGCTCTCTTCCTATTTTTTTTGTTTTTATTTCAAAAACGAAACAGTTAAACACCTTTAAAATACTTTTTAGCATTTTGAAAACATCAAAATTTTGGTGAAGTAAGCACGTAAGGATAACAAGCAGATATTAACCGGAAGTTCCATGCATAAAATAATTGTAAAAGAGATGGATGGCAAGAGAGGGAGAGCCACACAACACATAACTTCTCATGCATATATTAAATGTAGTTGGGGCATTATATTTGTAACACCACGTAACCAAATCTAATAGACATACGAGAAACAACACGTTAGGAAAAAAAGTTATTTGAAATTTAAAATATTAACAGGCAGAGAAAAGGACAATTAACGCCAATATGTTGCTTTACCGTTTGGCCCTATGCTCCTTGTAGGAGTTTAAAGGAACTAATATATATATGTTGCTTAATACACCATACTTATACAATGTTAGTTCTAAGGGTAATGTCCATTTAGAAAATAGTGTAATAAACATATCTAAAATTTGGGGCATTTAAGTTTAATGACTAAGAAAACATTTAATGAATAAGAAAATTGTATAACGGAAATTTAACGTATATGATTCGTTTATGGAAACTTTTTTAAAAAAAAATTTATTCACAGAATTTCTATAAAAAGTATTATCTATAGAAAATTGTATGTATAATAGTATTTTATTTAAAAAAAGTTATATGCAAGGTATATTTACACAAGGTAAACTCGTTGGCCCATATGTTTGTCAGCTGTTTACCCATAGTTGGAACCACAACGTCAAATTGCGTGTATATGAGCCAAAATTTGTACATGTGTGCGTTAAATTGTTTTTGTTTTATATGAAGACAATTTTGACAACATGGTTCCTTTTATAGAGCAAAATGTCTACACTCCCAAATGAGTCTACCTTGTGTAAATATACCTTGGTTATATGTATTACAGTTTTTATTTTTTAATTTCCATATAAAAAAGTTCAATCTTCGATTTTATGAATGTGACAGTCATCAAATTATAGCAAATACAACCAATATGACACAATAGAACAAGTTGTGATTTGTCTAATTTATATAAAAACAAGTAAGAGTGCTATATTTGGCTATGCCAAATCTTATATACCCTTCACCATGATGAGATAAGAATAAAAAGTTATATACAAAAATAATGTTCTTTAGATAGGTATAAATAAATATTAATTGAGCCACGCCAACTTTTCATTTCGCCATGCCGAAGAATATAAAAAAAACAAAAAATTTATATATGTACCTAAGCCCGTTTCCTCTTTTGCCAAAGTTGATGTTTGAAATTCGTTTTATAATCTTAAAATCGTTTTTTAGAACATAAAAAAATTAAATAAAAAAAATGAAAAAAAATTCTTTTTGGGATTCGAACTCAGGAGAGAACTTAACAACTCGGCTACGAATGCTTTAACTAAAGAAGCGTTAAATTCAAATATATTGAGTCAATGAGTTTGCTTCTTTATTTGAGCGGCATATCATGTAAATGCATTAATGTGTATGTGTATGCGTACAATTAAACACATTACAAATAAAATCCAACACTTGTATTAAAAATAAACAACAAAAAAAACCACATTACCAACACTGTATTACAATAGCCACTATATGACCGTAGAAACCGAAATTGAATTGGTTTGTATGGTATGTTTATGTCGTTTTGGTAATACAGTGTTGGTATGGTAATGTCACGTCTAATTGGACCTTTAAAGGAAACAATTTGAGGCAGTCGTGGTTTTTTACTCATATCTCAGCCATTTGTGGACCGATCTTGCTGAATTTCAATAGCAAACAATTCCGGACCATATGTGACATAAATGTATAATAACCTGGCCCCCATCATATATGGGGTCTTCGGAAAATCCATTTCAACGGACAGACGGACATCGGAAAATCAACTTCGCTCCTCATAAGGACCCAGAATATATATACTTTAAAGGGTCTAACATCAATATTATAGCAATTACAAACGAAATGACAAACTTATATATACCCTATTCACCACCTGTGGTGAAGGGTATACAAAAATTTTATAAAATCTGTGTATAAAATATTTTTTATTGAATATTTTTTATATTAAAATTTTTTTCAAAAAAAATTGATGTTAAATCTTTTTAATAGAAAATTTTATATGTTAAAGAAAAAACCTTGCATAAAAATACTTATGATATTTTTTTAAATATTCTGTGTATAAGATTATTTTTAATGGATTACTTTTATGTAACACCTAACAGCCTAGTACTCTTTCCAAATGGAAGAAAAATGTTGAGCTACATTTATTATTTCATACGAAAAATTTTACATGTATCAATGCTACCTCGCAAGTTTGCATGATTTGACGTTTTTATTCCTTTAAAGTATGCGACATTGTTAAGCGTACATATTTAAACAAAACCCACATGTAGTTTACCTAAAAGTATCTTTTTAATACAAAATTGAATGAAAAAGAAAGGAAATATGGATGAAAAACTGTTACCGGTTGTGTTATTTAAATCTTTCCTTTCTCAGTTAATATAAAGTTTATACTTTTTATATTTTTTTTTTTTAATAAAAATTGCGATTGTAAAACACATTTCAATTAAAGAAAAATTACATATTCAGTGAAGTGAATTCGCATTTAGAAAACCCTAATATCTTGTGAAAAAAATAATTTACTTTAAATACTTTATGACTTGTTCTAATGCGTATCGAAGTACGTCACACCCTCATACACATAAAGGTGGATGTTTTTTAAACATCAAATCAATTTTAAGGGAGAAAAACAAAAGGGCCCCGGTAAACAAATCAGTCAAATTTACTAGCCTGACAGCGGTGGAAGTTAAGGTGTTCTTTTTATGAGTCAGAGTCTTTAAATAAGTTCTTCGGAAATTATGCGTTATTTAAACCAAAAATAAACTAACTATTTTACTTTTCCCAGAATTTGTATGGCTTTATTTTTAAATGAACTTTTTATTACCATAATAAAGGTATTATTAATTTCAGTTTTTTTTTATTTGTTGGAAAAATGGAAGAGTGGAAAAATGTAATTTTTGTTACAACAACCACGAGAAAAAAACTCCACCAAAAGTTACATTTTTATCAAACTACAACCAAGTGTAAACAAATCAGGATAATAAGATGTAATTTTCCGCTATAAACGTCAAACGTTAATTTTTAATACAAAGTACGAAAAATTACATCTCTTTTTATAAACTCTTGAATTGTACAACTCTGATTTTAAAAATTATTTTTTATAGTTACAACCAAGGTATATTTACACAAGGTAGACTCATTTGGGAGTGTAGACATGCTGCTCTATAAAAGGAGCCAATTTGTCAAAATTGTCTTCATATAAAACAAAAACAATTTAACGCACACATGTACAAATTTTGGCTCATATACACGCAATTTGACGTTTTGGCTCCAACTAGGGGTAAACAGCTGACAAACATATGGGCCAACGAGTTTACCTTGTGTAAATATACCTTGGTTACAACCAAGGTATATTTACACAAGGTAGACTCATTTGGGAGTGTAGACATGCTGTTCTATAAAAGGAACCGAGTTGTCAAAATTGTCTTCATATAAAACAAAAACAATTTAACACATACATGTACAAATTTTGGCTCATATACACGAAATTTGACGTTTGGGTTCCAACTAGGGGTAAACAGCTGACAAACATATGGGCCAAAGAGTTTACCTTGTGTAAATATACCTTGGTTACAACCAAGGTATATTTACACAAGGTAGACTCATTTGGGAGTGTAGACATGCTGCTCTATAAAAGGAGCCAATTTGTCAAAATTGTCTTCATATAAAACAAAAACAATTTAACGCACACATGTACAAATTTTGGCTCATATACACGCAATTTGACGTTTTGGCTCCAACTAGGAGTAAACAGCTGACAAACATATGGGCCAACGAGTTTACCTTGTGTAAATATACCTTGGTTACAACCAAGGTATATTTACACAAGGTAGACTCATTTGGGAGTGTAGACATGCTGTTCTATAAAAGGAACCGAGTTGTCAAAATTGTCTTCATATAAAACAAAAACAATTTAACACATACATGTACAAATTTTGGCTCATATACACGAAATTTGACGTTTGGGTTCCAACTAGGGGTAAACAGCTGACAAACATATGGGCCAAAGAGTTTACCTTGTGTAAATATACCTTGGTTACAACATTTCAAAGATAACTTCTTTCTGATTTAAGCTGGAGGTCCACACCACGCGTTACTCGCTTTTTCGCTGTATACGCAGCTGTCAAAAAAGTAGAATCTGTGTAGTTGTACGTAGTAAGTTACATTCACAAAAGCGTAGATGCTTTGAGGCGAAAAGTAGGTTTACTTTCTACTTTTGTAAGCGTCACAAGCAGCGTTCGAACAAGTCAGCTGATTTTGACAAATTAAATTTTATTTTTACTTGTGCTGCTGCTGCATAAAAAGCGTGGCATGTAACTTGAAACGTGCAACGCAAGTAAGGTTAGAAAAGCATGTACTGCGTGGAGGCGAAAACGCGTGGTATGGACCTCCAGCTTTAATCTTTCAAAAAGAAAAAATACATATTAAGAATGTGTTCAGTATTCATTCATGTTCAGTGAAAAAAGTTATTAAAAAAGAATTAAAAAAAAAGAAATGGGGTCAAAAAAATGGACAGAAGCTGAAGTTAATAAAATACTCGACTTTTTGGCACACGAATATTATGATGAAAATAACACCATTCACTTCGTTTTAAATTAAATAATCAATTAATTCACTTTTAACACTTTTATTCGGCATCTTGAAAAATATCAATTACGACAGATTTTTTTTGACAGTTTGTACTTTTTCCAAAAAAAAAAAAAACCCCCAGTTCACGTCAATAAAAGTGTAATTTTTCTTTTTTCAATTTTTCCAACCAAAAAAAATTACTAGTTTTCTTTTTTTAATTCAAAAATGTAAAATTTAATAAATTATTAAAAAAATTTTATTTTTTAAGCTTCGTACAGACGATGGTCAGATCTTACAATATTGGTAAGCAGCGTTGCATAAATTGCATTAAAATTGTCTAAAATGTCTTACAACTGTGTGAACTTTGTAAGCTCATTTGTATTTGCAGAAGTACAAAATAATGCATCTGACAATAGCGTGGCCGTTAGTTGTATGGAGAACTTTTTTTTTTTATTTCTTATACTCTCCCCCTCCAAATCGGTTCAGTTTTATGTAAAAAATAATACAAAAAAATTTGGTAGCGATAAGTTGTGTTTTAGGGAGGGCGTCCGCCCCTCAAAGTTTGCCATCAAGCCATTTATTCAAATGTAATTTGTTTGCGTATGACTATCTTCTAAAAACCGGCCGTCAGGCCGTCAGCCAGATGGAGACACAGGGGGACTAACACGCATCTTTGTGATCGTGCCGTAACTGTGACTCACTTCTGGAAGTGCGACTATACCCTCCACGTGGGGACGGCTGGTAACAGATCCTCAGCACGGTCATGTCTCTGCTGTGGATGCTGGCTAATGGTAGTCGGGCGGAGAGAAGACAACTCTACAAAAAATCACCCCAATCCAAGGTGGAACAGCTTACGCCGATGGATGCATGGCCAGAGGGGAGTTTGGTCGTTAGTAAGCGGACTCTGGATACAGGTCGACCTCCAGTTTAAACTTAGACTTCCCATGGTACACGGGCTCTGCCATGGGTGACCATATCCATCCCTTCATTAAAACAAGAAAAATTATGGATACAACTTTTAACGAAAAAAATGAGTTGGATGAGACTCTAAAACCATCAACCACCAACATTAGCGGAGCCATTGGGCACGTTAACGCTGGTACCAAACTTCAAGAAGCGAACAGATGGTTCGTGAATGAAGGAGCTGAGGAAATGACCTCAGCAGTTGGAAATCCGCAGCAAGGGGTACTGTCTTCTAGCTCGGTGAACCCAACAAGTAACCTGACAACCGACAACAATGGCAGCGCCACTGGGCAAGCAGTTGAAGGTACCAACCTGGAGGCGGAGGACAAAAGGTCCAAGGAGGCGGCAACTTGTGCCACGACCGAAATGCCTAGAACAACACTAGAGGAGATAATGTCCTCTAGCTCTGACACCGAAGTCGCTGAGCAGGATGATGCTTGCAGCTTGAACTCGGTGAAGTCTGGCAGCACAGTGCGAGGCGTAAATTTACAGGGGCTCAGCCTGGAATCCGGAATGGGATTCGTTAAGCTCAACTCTAGGGAGCGGCGGTTATTTAAAGCTGCTTTAAAAAAAGGACTGTCGAGGGAAGACGCCTTAAGGGACGCCACAAGGGCTCCGGCAGTCGCAACACTAAAGAGGGAACGATCAGAAAACTCTCCCTCTACTGGAGCTCCGGCAAAGCGTGCATGTGCGAGACAGACATATGCCCAAAAGGTCCAGACGCCAAAGGGCGTTAGACTGGGTTTTGTCTCAGCAACTGAGGCTCCGTCACTAACTGCCGACCAGATTGAAAGAATCAAAAATACGATTCTTCAGGCGGTTATTGAAAAAGCGGGAACTTTCAAACCACAGTTTGAAAGCTGTCTACGGCGCACCGACTGGTTGATGCTTGTGTGCGTCAACAATGAGACGGCGGAATGGACTAAGTCCAACCTTGCTTACATCAAGGAAAAATCAGGGGTGGAATGTAAGATCGTCCTTGAAGAAGAATTCCCCCGCACGCACTTTGTGAGAGGATACTTCCCACATAGTCTCGAGCTGCCTAATGAAAGGGTCCTGGCCTTCATAGCAGCTCAGAATGACTTGGCTGCAACTCATTGGGCAGTGGCTCAGAGACAAGTACATGGCGAATTCCTCCATCTTCGTCTGGCAGTGGATACTTGCTCCTACCAGAAGCTTGTGAAGATGGGAGGCAAGGTCAGCTACTGCTTTGGGCAGGTGAGACTGCACCTTAAGAACAATGGTTCAAAGGATGGTGGCAAGGAAAAAGACGAAAAGCCGGCGGAGGATGCGGCGAAAAAAGCTGGCAAATCGTCGCCAATCAGAGGAAAGGAACCCGCCCTTGATGATGGCCCGTCTACCAGCAGGGCAGCTTATGCTCGCGGGAATAAACGGGCAGACAAGGGAAGTGTGGCGAAAATCGTCCGAAGGCCTCAACCCCCGGCCAAAAGCAGCACACCCAACCCTGGGGAAAGATTAGAGAAACCGACCAAAGGGTCGCGAGGGAAGGGACCCCGACGTAACCGGTTGGGGGATTTAGTGCAGCGGTCCATTAGGGATAGCGATGGGCACCATTAGGGTGCTACAGGCAAACCTGCACCACGCCAAAGGGGCGTCGGCCACGCTGTGCAGGATCTTTGCCGAAGAAAACATCGGTCTTGCGCTTTTGCAGGAGCCATGGATCAATAGTGGCCGGATCCGGGGACTACAATCCCAATCAAGTAAGCTGATTTATGATCGGTCAGTGGACAAGCCGCGCGCAGCGTTGCTTGTCGACAATTGTGTTGACATAATTCCATTGACTAATTTTATTTTCAGAGATCTAGTGGCAGCACAGATGATTATACCCACTGAACGGGGGTCGTCGGAAATCGTCGTTGCGACGGCCTATTTCCCCGGCGAAGAAGATCTAGCCCCACCAAAAGAGGTGGCGGACCTGGTGATGTACTGCGGTGTGCATGGAAAGCAGCTTATCCTGGGCTGCGATGCCAATGCCCATCACACCGTTTGGGGTAGCAGCAACATCAACAAAAGAGGTGAGTTACTACTGGAATATCTGGTAGGTACGAACTTAGACATAGCCAATGTCGGCTGTAAGCCGACCTTTATTAATGCGATCAGGGAGGAGGTATTAGACCTTACACTGGTTAGCGGCGCTTTGCGCGATTCAATTCGTAACTGGAGGGTTACGGATGAGGCCTCGCTGTCGGACCATCAACATATTAGGTTTGACATACCGGGGGGGGAGGATTTGCGTAGAGGCGCTTACAATCCCAGACGAACGGACTGGAATGAGTTCAGGTCCCTTGTGAATCGGAAGGCTGGGCTCCTTATGACAGATATCAGGTCTGTTGATGATATTGAGCTAGCAGCCAACCTTGTTGAAGAAACATTGCTCTCCTCCTTTCGAGGGAGTACGACATTGCGACCCTTAAGCTCCAGCCGTAGGACTCCATGGTGGAATGAGACGCTCGAGCAGAAGCGGAGGCATGTCAGAAGGTTATTCAACAAGGCAAAACGGACCAAAAACTGGCAGGAGTACAAAGGTGCCCTAACGGAATATAACAAATCCTTACGTAAATCTAAACGGGATTCATGGAGGAACTTTTGCAGTAGTGTCGCGGGCCTTCCTAGCGCGGCAAGACTTCACAGGGTAATGACCAAGGGACACTCAAATGGAGTGGGTCTGGTGGAGGGAACAGATGGTTCCTTCACGACAAACCGCAGGGAGACATTGGAAACCTTGCTAAAAGTACACTTTCCGGGCTCGACTATTGTGGATGATACTGGACCTACAAATGTCGAGGCGGCAATTCCGGGGACTCGCCGGGCTAATGGGTTAGCCGGTAGGATTTTCGATGAGGATAGGGTACGGTGGGCAGTTGGCTCGTTCGGCCCATTCAAATCACCAGGAGGTGACGGAATCTTTCCTGTATTATTACAGGAGAGTCTTGATATGATAGTAGGGCCTCTGATTGGTCTTTTTAGGGCAAGCTTCACCTGGGGATATATTCCGACCACTTGGCGCACGGTCAGGGTTGTATTTATTCCCAAAGCTGGCAACAGGCCGCTGGAGAAGCCGAAATCCTATCGACCTATCAGCCTTACTTCATTTTTGCTCAAGACTGTTGAGCGGCTACTGGACCTGCACATCAGGGAGAAACTGCAGGCTTCCACGCCACTGCACCGAACGCAGTTTGCTTATCAAAAGGGTAAGTCAACTGAGGTGGCATTGCATCATTTGGTTGCGCAGATAGAAAAGGCACAACGTAATGGGGAGATCGCATTGTGTGCATTTCTTGACGTGGAGGGTGCCTTTGACAACACGAGCTACGGTTCTATCACGGATGCTCTGGCGCGGAAGCGGATAGACGAGCTCACGATCAACTGGATCGGGGCGATGTTGAGGGGAAGAAAAATCACTGCCTCCTGGAATGACACTAGTGTCAGCATCAGTGCTGTTAAGGGTTGTCCACAGGGGGGGGTGCTATCACCTTTATTATGGTGCCTGGTGATTGATGATCTGCTGGTCAAGCTCGAGGGATATGGCCTTCGGGCCATTGGCTATGCGGACGACCTGGCAATAGTGGTGACTGGAAAATTTGAGAGCACCATCACGGAGGTGATGCAGGGTGCTCTCAATAGGGTTCTTGGATGGTGCCATGAAAGGGGGTTGAATATCAACCCTAACAAGGCGGTCGTGATACCGTTCACGAGGAGGTACAACTACAGGCTTGAGAAGCTAGTAGTGGACGGAATTGAGGTTGAGTATTCCAATGAGGTCAAATATCTGGGAATAATTCTGGACAGACGGCTCAATTGGAACTCGCACTTGGATCAAACCCTCGGAAAGGCGGTAAGGGCCTTCTGGGCATGCAGGGGCTTCTTTGGGAGAACTTGGGGCTTTAGTCCAAGTATGGTAAGGTGGCTATACTTTATGATGGTTAGACCTATAATTACCTACGGATCATTGGTATGGTGGCCTAAGATTCGGCAGGAGACTGCAAGGAGGAAGTGCAACAGGCTGCAGCGGATGGTGTGTCTTGCCCTGACGGGGGTAATGCGCACATGTCCCACAGCAGCACTTGAGGTTATAGTGGGCATATTGCCACTACACATCCATATAAGGAAGACTGCGATGTCCGGTCTCCTTAGGATCAAGCTAACTTCGGGACTTGCTGAGGTCCAGGGGCATGCTGGCTTGATGGACATGGCTCCGGGTCTATCTGTCTGTACGAGGGCAGACATAATGACCACGGAACTGGTCTTCAACAGACGGTTCAAGGCAATCGTTCCGGACGAAAGGTCCTGGAGTGATGGGAATCCATGTCGGGGAAACCATGAATTGCACTGGTATACTGACGGGTCAAAATCGGAGCACGGAGTGGGTGCAGGGGTTTTTGGACCTAATACACGACTCTCGATGGCAATGGGCGAATCGCCGAGTGTTTTTCAGGCCGAGATTTGCGCCATTGATGTGTGTTGCGGCAACATTCTGAATACGGGAATGGTTGGCGGCAGTAATGTGATTTTCACTGATAGCCAAGCGGCCATTAAAGCACTCTCTTCTTGGAGAATGTCCTCGAGGCTGGTGGCGGAGTGCCGTGAAAAGCTACAGGAGCTGGGAACAAGGGGCAGATTGACGCTCTGCTGGGTGCCAGGGCACTCAGGGATCCCGGGTAACAAAATGGCTGATGAGCTGGCCAGGGCTGGTTCCAACGCGCGGATGATAGGTCCCGAGCCCTTCTGTGGACTAAGTTGGGCTGGGGTCCAGTCCGTCATGGAGGACTGGGCTCTGGACGAACATAGGGGATACTGGGTATCGCTTCCGGGAATGCGTCAGGCAAGAAGATTTATCTCTCCCGGGAATGTAATGAGGACGAATGGTCTCGGCAGACGGGATCTGCGACTGCTGGTGGCCTATTTGACTGGTCACCATACGATCAAATACCATCTTTATCGGATGGGCCTGGCTGAGGATCAGGAATGCAGACTATGTCTGGACGGGGACGAGACGACGGAGCATGTACTGTGTGACTGCCCGGCGCTGGCATGGGCCAGGAGGAGGCACTTGGGGCATGGTATAATGTGTGCGTCCCGAATCGGTAAGATATCGGCAAAGGCCCTGGTTGGGTTCCTATGGGAAGCGGAGGGACTTTTGGCCAGCTAGGGGGAGTGGGTACAATAGACCTGACTTGGTCGCGGTACCTGTCACTGTGGGGAAACCTCCCCGCTCTAATGTGGAAAAAAAAAAAAAAAAAAAAATCTTCTAAAAACAACATTTTACAAGAATATAATATATGGCAATATTTTAGCTCTTCTAGTCAGCAACATAAGCCTTCCAGAAAGTTTTTTGCTAAGACTAATATCTTAGAAAATAATTAAGAAAATAACAACAAAATACCAAACATTTTATATACGTTTTATATATATAAAAAGGCGATTTAATGTCAAGTGACACAATTTTGAAATCGATGTCCTCCGATTTGGATGAAATTTACACCAAGGTTAGTCCTATTAGATAGTAGTTTACACACAAATTTTCAACAAGATCGGTCAAAATGTTTCAGAGGTAGAGGGGGTCAAAGTTTGCCATACAGGTGTTCTTTCTCATCCATGTAATTTATTACCTATTGGTGTTAGCAAAATTTGTCCCAAGTAGCTTAGATAGCTATTTAATCAATCTTTTTTAAAAATATTTTTTTGTTTTTTTTTAAAAAATTTTTTAATTTTTTTTTTAAATTTAAAACTTTTTTTTTATTTTTTTTAGCCAAGTGTTAAATTTAAAAAAAAAAAAATTAAAAATTTTTTAAAAAAACAAAAACAATTTTTTAAAAAAGTTTGATCAAAAAGCTATCTAAGCCACTTGGGACAAATTTTGCTTACACCAATAGGTAATAAGTTACATGGATGAGAAAGAACACCTGTTTGCCCAAAATGTCAAACTTTGACCCCCTCTAACTCAGAAACTTTTTGACCGATCTTGTTGAAAATTTGTGTCTAAGCTACTATCTAACAGTGCTAAAATTGGTGTAAATTTCATTTAAATCGAAAGACATCTATTTCAAAATTGGGTCACTTGACATTAAATCCCCCTTTTATATATATAAAACGTATATCAAATGTTTGGTATTTTGTTTTTATTTTCTTAATTATTTTCTAAAATATTGATTTTAGCAAAGAGGCTTATGTTGTTGACTAGAAGAGCTAAAATATTGCTATATATTTATGTATCATATTCTTGTAAAATGTTGTTTTTAGAAGATAGTCATATGCAAACAAATTACATTTGAATAAATGGCTTGATAGCAAACTTTGAGGGACGGACGCCCCCCCCTAAAACACAACTTATCGCTACGAAATTTTTTTGTATTTTTTTTACATAAAACTGAACCGATTTAGGGGGGGGGAATATAAGAAATCAAAATAAAAAAATAACGGCCACCATAATCTGACAATCGCACCATTGTCAGAAAAATATTGCTGTTTTCAACGCCTGCTTACAATATTGTAAGATCTGACCAGCGTCTGTACGAAGCTTTAGTTCTGTGTGTTTTGTAGGAAGAAAAACATAACTTTAAAGAAGCGGTGATTTTTAACCTGTGCTTTCTAAATTTTTGGTTAAGGTCTAAGGAATTTATAAAACAACTGTTCTGGGAAGATTTCCAGGTGGATCTTTTTAACGCAAGCAGTGTTGCCAGAATTATTAAAAGAAGCCAAATTTTCGTGTTTTTTTTCTTCTCTAAAATACAATCGTGGAGAAAATAAAACAGAAATTTCTTAATTCCCTAAATAAAAGGCAATTTAAAAAAAAAACAGTTTTTTGGTGTTTGTGTTAAGTTTTCGGCTTTGTTCTGACTTATTAGTCGAATTTCATGTCCATCATTTCTGTTTACCATTTCATCACTACCTTTCTCCTCTCTTGGGGGTGGTTTTGACGATTTGCCAGATTAGAGCCAAACATTACCATTATAAAGGGGAGTAAGTGGGTGAATATGTTCAACAAAAATATTTCCCTTAAAATTTTCTAACAAGCTGCTGAGCCTCCCTTATGAATCAGATGTAAAGAACACTTAGTTTCATTAACCAAAATGCTGCACAAACAGGCCAAAAAAAGGACAACTTTAACTTCCCTCCCCTTCTTAAATAAAATTTCGATGTGATCTTTCGTAACGCCGACACACGTATATTTTTTTGTCTTTTCTATCGTTATCCATTGTCAGAACCAAGTTGTTTTGGAAAAAGTTTGATATTATTGTACAGTGTTATTAACACAATTAAATAAATCTCAATAACTGTTTTCACTTACTATTATTTTTTTTAATTTTATTGCTCGGAATATTAAGTGTAATAAAACAATAATAATAAATAACCATTAATATATAAATTTTTATATTAAAACTGTTGTTCTTGTTGTCATTTTATATGGTGAATTTATGTTGTTACCAAAAACCATTTTAATGAACTTAGAAGAACGAATTTTCCGGAAAAAGTTAAATAAATATATAAATCAAAAACCAACAGGATTTTCCTTTTAAAAGAAAACTGGAAAAAATATATCCTGACAATATGAAATTTATTGTAAAACATTAAAAAGGAATAATATTTCGTGTGGTCATGGGTCATTGTATTTATTTTCGTTCTCAAAATTTGCTGGAGTCAGAAGGACCCAGCAAAAACTTTACTTACCAAGTAAGTTAGCAAATTATGTTGGAGAAAATAAACATTACTTATTTTTCGGCTGAATAACTACTTATTTTTGTTCGAGGTGTCCACAGAATTCAGTACTTATAATACACTTACTAGAAGTCAAAAAATATCTAGTTATTATTTAACTAAAATCACTAGTTAATAGACCTAATAAGTAGTTATTGAGTGCGTTACCAGTAAGTAAATATTCAGTACTGAAAACTACACAAGTAATAAGTAGTTATTGAGCTGATTATTAGTAAGCAAATATTCAGTAGTGAAAATAATAGAACTAATAAGTAGTTGTTTTGGTCATTACTAGTAAGTACTTATTAAAGTTTTCAAAATAATGACAATTGTAATGACAACTACTTACCAAATCTAAAAATCAAAAAGTTTTTCCTGGGGAAGGATAGAAATATATTCACTTACATGACTTACGCATTATTAACGCAATATTCGAGGGCTAAATTAAGTGTATGAAGTACAAAATTTAGAAAGAATTTATGAAAAAATTTTTCACCGATGGCAGCGAAAATACAACCGTCGGCTATACCAAATAATGTAAAGTGCGACTTTAACGGTTGTTGTTTGCAAACGAGCTTCGAAGACATTCGTTTATTTGATAAAAATGTTAAAAGCAAAATAATTAAACAATGAAAAATGTGCCAAGAACAAAATATTATTCTTTGCATTTTGCATTGTTTTATAGTGTTTAAATTTTTTCTCGCCTTATTTTTATTGGTGAGTTTATTTAAGTACGATCAATTATATGTACTTTTATTTTCACAAATCTTTATAAATGGCGTTGAAATTCCTAGATAAATATAACACAAATCAAATTTTACAAATATGGTTACTTAAATTAAAAATTACAGGCTTTTTAAGTTTGGCCCCGGAGCAAGCTTCTTAACTTCCTTTTCTTATTAAAATAGGTTTAACATACAATATGCAGTACAAATGTGAATACAAATTGAAATTGAAACTACAGAAAAAAATATGTCCTCTTAAGCAATAATTACTTTTCCCGCTTGGAAAATCAATCTTTGACATATTACTATTTTGACAACATAAGTGTTGCCACTTCAACAAAAGTTAAATAACGAGGTGCGGCTTGGCAGTGGCGGTAACAGTTACAGACACACTTTTTTCAAATTATTTCCTCACGTGTACAGACACAGTTTAGTTTTGGTTTCATTTCACACATTTCAATCGAAAAGTTTCTCGACGCGAGTGTTACAGAACATGGGCACAGATAGATACTAGACCAACACTTCAATATAAAATAAATAAATAAAATTATATAAAATTGAAAATGATCAAGAATATAAACTTTAGAACACAGTCAATATATACAACTAAGCACATTTTTTACTCATATCTTCACAAATTTTAAAACCTGCATTCCTTTTCCATATTATTGTTTAACTTAAATAAAAAGCTCTGCTCTGAATGTATGCGTGGAAAACAGTAAGCGAATGAGTAACAATTAATGTATATGTATAAAAGTTTAACAACCCCGAGATTCATGTAGATTTGCAGCCTGTTCAACGATTTCGAACGTTAACGTTCGCATAGAAAATTAAATTTAGAACAAAAACAAATTGTCGAATATTGTTAACGTTCGAAATCGTTGAACAGGCTGTTAATGCAGTTGTTTGTTTACTGTTGTCGTATCGACAGTAGAGTAGCAAAAGATTTTTTTAATGACAGCCTCTGGAGGTGATTAACCTTTTTGTTGTTTGTGTTTTTTTATAGCTTTTCTGTTATAGCTTTTGTTTCTCTATAGTTTGTCTTAGTTTCCACATTTTGCTTTCTTGCTTTTGTTTTGCTTTTTATACAAAAGAAAAGGAATATTTTCAGTTTTTGCTTAACAATGTAACAACGCACAGTAGAGTAAAATTTAATAATATAGTAACAAAGAACTTGTGAACTTTTCAGATAGAGAAATCTTATCAATAACTAGCCTAGTTTTACTCCTTAACAGTGTTGCTAACTTTCTAAAATCAAAAATTGCTAAATTTTAAACAAAAAATGTCTAAACGAGATTTTATTACAAAAATACTTCAATATGAATTAAAATCTAGTCAAACATTAGGCATCGGCTGCAACTGTTTCCCCCAAAATTTCAATCTCAAGAGACTGCTACTCCTCAAGAAGCATAAGCTCCAGCCACGAGGGAAAAGTGGATAAAAACAACTATGCCCATGATGAACACCTGTCTCCAGTCCCATATATTTTACTTTAAAATTATTTACTTTAAAATAATTCGCTACGTTTGTAACGAACACGGGTTAAACGAACATTTTTTAATATAAAAAACATAATTAAATGTCCCCAAAAAACAATATTTCTAGTTACTACAATTTCATTGAATGCGCCTTAACAGAAGGGCATTTCCCCAGAATGGTCTACCAGGATGAAAAAATAAAATGTTGATCATCATCGTCTTTTATTGTTTATTATTATAAAAAAATCTATGTTTTTATAAAAGAATGGTTTCATAGCATATCTCAGCTGTTTAACAGTTTAGGAAATTGGGCTGGAAACTGGAAATTTTTATATTTTTATATTTTATATATCTCTTTGTCGAATCGACGAATCTCATTTACATTTTATCATATAACTTTTTTATATGTATTCAAATGGCACTCTTTTTTCAACAACGTTAGCTGATGCCGTAAGCTTGTAGTAAGTGGACGTACGCTGGATCCTCATTTTTTTAAAGTTAAAATTCAGAGGTGTGTACTCGTCGGCAACGACAAAGAGGTTCCTAAGTGTAAGTTTTTGTGTCTATTTTTTGGAATTTTAAATATTCCTTAGTCAACAGCTACGCCATGTATACTCACAATATGTTCCATAAAGATCGAAAACCCAAAAACCGACGACAGTATATGAAAAACCTTCATTAATCTCTCGTGGCTCACTATTTAATAGGCAGATTCGAGACACCTCCCTTGCAGGCCTTAATTAAGTAAAAATTTGCCAGAAAAGCATCTGTTGCTGTCTCATGCGTGTCTCATGCGTAAAATATGGCTAATAACTAAATATGTTTTTCTTTTGTATTATTTGACTGATTATTTTGAAAGGCTGACAAAGAAAAAAGTAATTTATTTTTTAACTTATTAGTTTTTTTTTGGTTTTGAAAAGTTAATTCATTTGACAAACAAAACAAAAAGGAGTTCAAATTCGTATCGAATTTTAGAGAGAAAAAGAATTTTTATTTTTTATTTTTATTGTTTTTATTTTTAATTAAACGTTTAACTAAAATGATTTTTTTTTTATTTTTTTACTTTAACCCTAGATACACTTTCTTCGTCGTATTGACGAATACCGTTAAATAGTACTTATTTAACTCCGCAGTTTTTTACTGAAACTCTTCCAAATTTCATGTAGCTGTAGATATTGCTGATCTGCTGTAGTGTGTGAAAGTACGTGCTTGTAGGTTGTGTGTAAGTAAGATTTTTCGTTGATTGCGTTCGTAGCACTGACGATGGAAGTGCGAGAAATATTGCCTTTTAGTATATTTTTTCACCTTTTTTAACCAAAGATACACTTTCTTCGTCGTATTGACGAAAAAAACCTTGGCTTGCTTTTGTTGTTTTTTCAGTATTAAATTTTTGAAGTTAACTATGATATACTATTAAGAATGATTAAAAACTTAAGTATTTTATAAACTAAACAAACATTTTCGTGTTTCCTTATATTGGGTGGGCTTGGGGCCACATCATAAACGCACTTCGTCGATTCGACGAAGAAAGTGTGAAGTGTATTAAAAATAAGAAAGTGTATCTAGGGTTAAAAATCGTTCCGCTAGAATTTTTTTTTTATAAAGTTCGTCGATTTGACGAAGAGTAGCCTTAATATACTAAAATGAAGAGTAACCTTTTTGGGTTAAAGACATTTTTATATACTTAATTTACATGCAAAAAATATGTTATGTTTACACTTTTTCTTAATAATCTCTCCAAAACAATCAATTGTAAAAAGAGTATTAAGTTTTTTTGTTAAGGAAATTTGAAGATATTTATGGGAAAATGCATGGTGATAATAATAAAAAAACATATGGAAAAATCGTACGTTCGCGACCGGTACATAAGCCAATTAAACCCAAACCAAGAGAGATATTTTATTTTGTAAATACTGGATGGAGACCTTAATTATTACACTTTTAAAATAAATTAATCACTTTTGATTATTCCGTTCCATTACGCAGATTTTTACATTTCACTACTGTCAGCCAAAGTTCACTTCTATTTTGCGTACGTTCGTGACCACATGTTTATAACTATCATTATGAAAACTTAAACTCGATGAAATCCATCTTTTGCACTAAACATAAAGCTACCTTAATGCTATCAAATCGCAAAAAAAATGCTTGGAAAAGTTTTGTTTTCTATATTATTTGTACATCAAAAAAATGCCAAGATGTGCTTAAGAGAATTGTTTGGTACCTAAAAGTCTTTATATTTCTAACTTCAGATTTATGCCTATTTAGGTTCTCGTATTATGGTATTTGGTTTTATTTTAAAAATTAATTGTTTTTAAAAGTTAAGTAAATTATAAAAATTTTAAGGATATCTTCGTTACGGATATATCTTGCTATGTTTTACTTAAGGTTTCCTATATCCGTGTTTTACTGTTAAAAAATCCAAAGACCAGAATCGTATCGTCTAACTATTATGGGTTGCTGAAATCTAGCCAAACGATAAAAAAAACTTGTATCGAACAGCAAGTTGAATGAATGAGCAGTACTTCTGGTTCGGGAAACATACATATGTTGACAGAAAGGAGGAAAAAGGTCATTGCTAACGGTGGCATATATTTAAAAAACAATTTTTACAATGTGCTGCACTAAACGCTCAAAATAGCTAGAAGCCACTGTGCAACGCAGAATAATAAAGAAATGGAAATAATTAATTGTCGTTAATTGTTTACAGTGGGTTGTATACACATTTGCCTTTAGACTCTAAAGCTTAGAGTTTAATGGTGATGAGATAATTTAACTAAAATGTGGGTTGTTAACAGATTTGGCCTTAAAGGAAACCTTGAAATGAAATTTCATTAAGGCCACTAACAAGAACGGCACTAAAGCAAAAAGCAAGAATTTTTCTTTCTTAATTTCACTATTTAAAATTAAATATTTTGGTTAGAGTAAAATCGTATTTGTAAAAAAATATTTTATATTTTGATATTTTAATCACGCTAAAGTTTATTAAATTATTTTTAAGAAGAAATGAATTTTACAGCATGAAAATAATTAAAATTTAAAAAAAAAAAAAAGAAAAGATAAACTCACTGTTTATTGTTGGTGTTTTGTTTAAGCTTTGATATTGTTACTTACAAGTAAGACTTTGAGTGTTTAAAATTCTTATTCGCTTTAGGGTTTTATTCGTATAATATTTTTAGCTTTTCTAAAATCTTAGGAAAAGGTTTCCTGATGAGCTGGCCTAAGCATACAAGCTAGCTTTCCCTCAACAATAAATTTCAGTGTATTTATCATATATGAAAAATTGGGAATTTACCACGTCATACAGAAATCGTATTAATGATACTTTTTCATTCTTGACTGAACTGGGAATCGAACCCAGGTTTTCACTTTAGCTTGATTAAAATATCAAAATTTGGACTAAGAAAATTTGGATATAAACAGTTCAATAAACTAACAACAATTTTTTTTAACAAAAATTATTTTATAAATCTTGAGTAATGTTTATATATGAAACCTTTTAATTTAGCTCGAAATTTTTTATGTCCTTTTTCATGGCTTTGTGTTGATGTGTGCAAGAACCGATCGACTCGGAATCGATTTCAAAATCAAACAAACGTCCTGTTAGCATTTAATTGTATAAAACTCAATATTTGCTTTGTTCGCTAAAACTCTAAAGTACTGTTGATTTTAATATGTACTATCCTTCGATAAATTTTGAAAGTTTTTCTAATTAAATAAACCTTTATATGAAAACGTTCTACATAATTAAACTTTATTTGAAAATAAAAAAGTTTTTTCGATCGAATTAAATATAATTTTTGTTGTAACCCAGCAAACACAGGAAAACTCCATATGTATTGCCAAACGTATTGCCTGGATGAAAAATATTATTGCGGCAATAATCGATTTCGTATTGCGGAAGATACTTCCTTCGGGAAGAAACGTGTCTCGATAGCAATACGAAAGCGATTCTTCTAGATGATACACTTGCAATATTGCCAGATAACCACTAATTAGAAAATAGAAATTAATCGCCAAAATATTCATTTTTGTTAAAATAAGAATGAACAGCTTTTTATTTAAAATAAAATTTTGAATTACATACATAAATATTACTACTGCACATTATTTTAAGCCAAGAACAATCGAAAAAATAGGATGTTCCAAATAAATTTTAACTGGTTTTATAAAATATTGCCAAATATTGTCATGATAGAATATTAGAGCTTCATTTTTGGATTTTTGTACAAAGCTCGCTCCGAACTACACAATTGTATTCGTTACAGGTCCCATCTGATCATTTGACGCAATTATTGTAGCTTATAGTTGACTATATATAGAGTTTTGTCTTTGCGTGTTGGATATTTGGATTCACGTTCATTTAGGTAATTAACAGGGATTTAGATAGGATGTATTTTTCTCTTTGGAATATCGAAATGCATTCGTTTTTTACTGCCAGCAATGATTCGATGCAAAAAGTTTTATATTATTGGCAGTCAAGCAGCATTTGGATAGATCCTGCTGCTTGCAATCGTTTTCAAATTACTGCTTCAAAAGCTCCCAAAGATTTTTCAAGTTCCGCTTAAAAAGTTGTCATATTTGAAATTCTTTGGCTGACCTGGCCTGCCTTTGTTGATCGTGTCAAAATCACCACTGCTAAAACGCACAATCCATTTTTCGCACGTTGAAATTGAAAGAACATACATATTTAGGATAAGCTGCAAGTTATGCGTTTTGTTACAAAATTCGACATTTTCAAAACGAAACAAATGATTTATTTAATGACTCCAAATATATTTTATAGTTATTGTAGACACAAACCGTGTGTAAAAGAAACGCTATACAATTTGAATAACCAAATTTCTGAGTAATTGAAGCGTATGTTGTCTGTTTTGCTAAATACTTATTTTATAAAATATTCATCAATATGTCTTTACTTATCGCACTTGATCATTAAGAAAGTATTAACTCAAATTTTTAAAAATTTTCAGTATAAGGAAAACAATTTTTAAATTAATATTAAAGGCAAAAAGTATACGAAATATCATGATATTTTTACGGCGGGTAGATATAAATATTAGGTGTCGACTTTTTCCAAAAATTGAAAATATAAATTTTCAGTTAATACACTCTTTATGATCAAGTGCGATGTGTAAAATTCAATTTCATTTTAACTGAATTCACGCAAATAATATCAAAAATTTAATGTCTGTGGTAATTTCATAAACACAAATTACATTTAAACAAAAATTTTGTAAAATGTTCGAGAAAAAAAAAAACTAAAAAGTTGGTTAAGAGTAATGCCAACAACATTATTTGAACATTGTTCTCTCATATAAAAATTTTAAAATTGGTTGCCATTATACAATTTTGAACATATGCTTAATTTGTATGTGTAAGTGTGTTAAACTGGGCTGCAAAATACACAGCAAAAGAATACATTTACAATGAAAACTTCACATACACATGTAAATGTGTTCTTTTCCAAAAGTCCATGAAAATTTTACAATTTTAATAAAATTTTCAGTAGAAATAATTTCCTTAAATATTTTTTTTTTAAATGTACATTTCATTTTATGGTTATTTTTGTATTCAAAAGAACAACGAAATAAATCTGTTTATGAGAAATTTATACCAAAATAGAAAATTTCAAAATTTGTGACTGTTTGTGATTAGATTAAAAACCCCCTTCTTATCCCTTTAATAAAAATTTTCATATTTACAAACACAAATTATCCAAAACGTTTCAGATGTCAGTATTGTTTATTTTGTCAGCATATCATTTAGATAATTTGAAAAATTGAAATGTTTCAATTGAGTCTGCTCAAAAAATCAGTAACATACATCCATATGTCGAAAAATCAATAATGTTATGGTTATTGCTAATTTTATAGCAGCTCAATTACGAAATCAAACAACTTTTCATTGTTCTAATAACTTATTGTTGTGACAAACTATAAAAATCTTTTGTTTCCAGCAAAAGTTCTGTAGTGAAAGTTTCAATTGCAAAAATATGTTATTTAAATTTTTACGATTTTAAAAACTAAGATTGACAGCCATTTTTATCATTCACAGTGATGTACATTTAAAAGAAAGTGGTAACCCAAAACGAACTTCCGTTTATTTGTCTCTTATAAACCCCACTCCTAAAATATTTATACTTCGGATGGAGGGTAACAAAGATTCGGCACAGCCGAACAACTTTTACTTGTTTTCAATAAAAATGGAACTTTTGTCATATTATTTCTTGAATATGAGAATAAGACACAGGCGAATTTGACCTTCATAAATGATTAATTTCTTAACTAATTCCTATTACTCAAGTCAGATGATAACAGTTATTTTTTTTATATGTTTGAACAAAAATAACAGCTATTTTTAGATTTTTATTTTTTTTTGAACAAAAATAAAAGTTATTCTCTAAAGAAATGTACGTGTTATAATAATTTAGTTGGCTTTAAGTATTTATTTTAATGTGTATAAGAAATCTAAATGATAAATAAACACATTTAAATAAAAATTTAAAGTCAACTAAATGATTATAAAACGTACATTTCCTTAGAGAATAACTTTTATTTTTGCTCGAATAAATAAAAATCCAAAAATTTTGTTAAAAAAAATAAAAATCAAGAAATAACTTATATTTTTGCTCGAAAAAGAAATAAAAAAAAATAACTGTTATTTTTGTTCAAAATAATACAAATAAAAAAAAACTGTTATTTTTGTTAAAAAAATAAAATTTAAAAAAAAGTTATTTTTAATTAAAAAAATAAAAATCGAAATTTTAAAGATCAATATATTTAATCAGAAAAGTTCATAAGGATCAATATGGTATACTTAAATAAGTTTTTATTTACTTCTTTATGCTTTTTTTAGTTTTAAAATTTCAAAATAACTGTTACTTTCGGTTTGTTTTTCTTTTACGCTATTTATACTACACTGCTCACTACCAGCTAGACTACTGGGGTAGTGTAGTTTTTGAATAAAAAACTATGTTTTTTGCCATTACTCAATTAAGAGCGTAAATATGAGATTAAATTGTCCATAACAACAAAAACAACGTTGATTTATTTTTTTGCTAACGCATAATAAAAAAAAGACCAGATAAAAAGAGAACAAGCTTTTTCTTTCACAGAAAAAAATATCTCAAGAAAATTTTTAACAACACAGTTTGTTAAAAATAAAATTTTAGGTCAACAACCTTTTTTTTATTCAAAGAAAAAATTTTTCAAATTTACACTTTGCAAAATAGCACTCAATAAAATATATTTCATAATGAAATAATTAAATATTTCTTCATATTCAATAAAAAAAATATTTGATTTAAAGAAAAGACAGTATTTTAACAACTCTTGTCCATTTTTAAATAGCTCATAATTCTCATTTGTTTTACAGTTTTATTTGAATAATATATTTAGTTTTGCCAAAGTCTTTGGAAAAGGTTTCTTGATAATCTGGCCTAAGCAACCAGTGAAATGCGCATAGGAACTTACTAATAAACCGCATAATAAATTTTAGTGTTTTTATAAAAAAAATAAAAATTGAAAATTTATGACATCATCATTAATAAATAAAAAAATAAAGATTCGAGTAACATTTTGTTTGATTTATCCAACATTTTCAACAATTTATTTAACCAAATCAAGTAAACATTGTGTTAAAAAAAATTATTTTGGGCAACAACTTTTTTTATTGACTCCATAAACTTTAACAATTATACATACAAACTTTTTTATCAGTACCGCAAAAATCGTCATCGCAGAAAATTCAAAAATTTTTGTAATCAAATATGCGATTTTCGTGTTCAAATATGAAAATTATTTTTTTCTGTGTATACATCATTAGGTTGACAACAGTTTAAAATAAGGGGGTGTTTTTTTTTAAGGAGAACATTTGTTTGTTCATTACTTATTACATACTATATGTAGGTAGGTATGTACATATTAAAGAAAACTAAAAACATACATATTTATGGATTGCAAGTTTTTGTTTCATTAATATAATGACATTTTTCATTGTCATTATGTAAATTAAAAATTTATGAAGGCATGCTTTTTCGAAATACTTTTATACTTTTAATTATTGAGACTATAGAGTTATTTGAATGTTAAAAATAATTTTTTTTTTCAATTATTGAAATATGTTGCTTTTATAAAAAAATTTTTGATTTCATAAATACAATGGCATATTACATAAGATGTATGAAATAATTAAATCTTACATTTTTTAATTAACAATTAAAAATTTTTTTAAGGAAACTATAATTTTGTATTAATTTATGAATATAGTTATGTTTGTATTTTTATGTTCCCAATTAAAATTTTTTGTTTAACTTGGACAAACTTAAGTTTTCATATATCCAATGAAAAGTTTTAATGTAATTACGAAATCCAATGAAGCAATGAAAATTTTCATTTAAACAATGAAAATCTTTTTATGAAAACGATTCATTAAATATATGAAGCATTTTTCTTTCAGTGTATTAATGCCCGTTTTTTCTACAAAATGAAAGCTGGTCGTGTTCGTACCTAACACCCAGTAAAAACTTCGCCTACTTTTTTAAAATAAATAGCTTCTTTCACTGAGTATTTAGCAGCTTTCTTCTATATAACTGCTATAATTACTTCTATAACTACGTATTTTTAAGATGTATGTAGATAAAAAATAATGACTTACATTTAAATGCGTTCATTTTGGGGCTTCCCTTGTAAAATTCATTGTTTCTTTCAGTAGAATTGGAAGTAGTATTTTCACTTTTTCCGGATTACTTAACACATTTTTTTGTAGGTGAAGTTTTTACTGGGCAGTTATATTTCAACGTTTATTTCGCTATGTGTTTTTACCTTAAGCCCCTTATTATATAAAACGCAACGCCAAAGAATTACATTGAAAGCAAAAACAAAGTCATAAATATTTTGTAATTTGGTTGTTGCTTTCTACGAAAATTCATGTACATACCGTTTTAAAATTCCATCAATGTTATTCTTTAGCGTTACGTTTTATATAATTAGGGCCTAAGTTTTCTTTTAAAATATGGCAGCTTTTACAAAATAGATTTCTATACACAGCTAGATTTGTTCTTGTTAAAATTACGGGCATGTGACCCATTTTCCATAATTAAAGGCAACATTTTTCAATAGTTATTTTCAGTTTTATTGACAAATTTTACTCGTTGCTAGAATTTGTTGCCTTTAGCTAAAAAAAAAAATCCGTACTTGGCAAAAATAAATGCCAATCCTTAAAATTCCCTGACACTAACATTTTTTTATAGGAAAGAATCTTTATCAAAAAGTAATTTCAATTTTTGGGAATACAAAATTTTAATTTCAAAAGATTTTGTTATTCGTGCTTAATTCCCAGTTTTTATTATTGATAAAAACACTTGAAATTTATTGTTGATGGGATAAGCTATTCCTATGCGCATTTCACTGGTTGCTTAGGCCAGATCATCAGGAAACTTCATCCATAAAGATTTTAGAAAAACTAAAGATATTAAACCAAATAAAACTGTTAAGCGTATAAGACTTATAGCAACAGTTCTACTTGTAACAATATCAAAGTTTAAACAAAACACATCAACAATCAACAGTGGGTTTATCTCATCTTACATTCCCCACTACAATTAGTTGAAATTCTCTCAACATTAATTGTAGTTGTAAGTAGGTTAAGAAAAACAAAATAAAAACAACAACACAACAACTTTACAAAAGATGTTGTCAATTAAGTGTTTTTTTAGGCCGTGCACTTGCCTGTTTATCAAAAAGTAATTTCAATTTTTGGGAATTGATGAGTAAGATGAGATTTTTGTTTAAACTTTGATATTGTTACAAGTAGAACTGTTGCTATAAGTCTTATACGCTTAACAGTTTTATTTGGTTTAATATCTTTAGTTTTTCTAAAATCTTTATGGATGAAGTTTCCTGATGATCTGGCCTAAGCAACCAGTGAAATGCGCATAGGAATAGCTTATCCCATCAACAATAAATTTCAAGTGTTTTTATCAATAATAAAAACTGGGAATTAAGCACGAATAACAAAATCTTTTGAAATTAAAATTTTGTATTCCCAAAAATTGAAATTACTTTTTGATAATAAACAGGCAAGTGCACGGCCTAAAAAAACACTTAATTGACAACATCTTTTGTAAGTTGTTGTTGTTTTTATTTTGTTTTTCTTAACCTACTTACAACTACAATTAATGTTGAGAGAATTTCAACTAATTGTAGTGGGGAATGTAAGATGAGATAAACCCACTGTTTATTGTTGATGTGTTTTGTTTAAACTTTGATATTATTACAAGTAGAACTGTTGCTATAAGTCTTATACGCTTAACAGTTTTATTTGGTTTAATATCTTTAGTTTTTCTAAAATCTTTATGGATGAAGTTTCCTGATGATCTGGCCTAAGCAACCAGTGAAATGCGCATAGGAATAGCTTATCCCATCAACAATAAATTTCAAGTGTTTTTATCAATAATAAAAACTGGGAATTAAGCACGAATAACAAAATCTTTTGAAATTGAAAGAATCTTTTGTAAGAAATCAAGTAATAAAAATCCAGCAATTTCAACTGTGATTTCCCTTTTATTTTTGCTACTTAAATAGTTTGAATGCAAACACTTTCCATTTTTTATCTGACTAGCAAGCTGTAGGTTTTTTCTTCGGTGTTTTAAAGCCTTTTCCAAGCAAACACATTAAAAAGGAAGCCCTCTAACAATAGTGAGGCAAAAAAAAGTTAATACCCTTAAGACCTTTTTGGGGCCAACAAAAGATACAATTTGAAAACATTTTCATAAAAGAAAACAAAAAACAGCAGAAAAGGCATGCAAAGGACACGAAACTATAAGACTTAAAAGACATGACTTAATAATCTTTATTTAAAATCTAATATTAAGTTGAAAATTAGAAACATGCTGCTGTAGTCCTCTTAAATGGCGAAGAACATTTTCTTAAACTAAAACATGATTGCTCATATATTTGTAGGTCTCTCGATTACGCAATACACATATTTATATAAATAAATTATGTGAGTTTATGTTGGTTCCAGGATATTTACTTTTCGCATCATCAAAATAAGGACTATCTTGTTAAAACACACTATTAATAAAGTAAACTCACACTCATACACTTATCACTTAACCCAGCGGTAAATATTGAAACTACCACAAATGGCAGGCCTTTTTGAAGGCTTCTATACTCTTTTCTAAAAGATTCGCTTCGCATGATATCCTGCCTTCAGAAGTATGCCTTCTAGAACGTTTAAACTTTGTTTTAAAAGAACCTCTAAAATATTCAGTACACATTCGCTTCTCCCTTCTTTAAGAAGGGAGAAAGGAAGCTCTTTAGTTTTATTTACTTCTTTGGGAAGGGATCGAAAACTATATTAAAGGCAGTTTGGAAGGGCTTGCTCCCAATGACAACCTGTGAAAAAATAAATAAGTATGGAATGCAGCGAGAAGGGCTTGTGACTGCTAAATAAGGACTTCTATTAGGCCTCTTTACTCATTCTAGTTACCGCTGGGAAGTTTCAAATAGATACATTGTAGACATTTGTAGAATATTGTAGCAAATTTATATATCTCTAAAGCAAATAACTTAAAGGTTTTATAAACGTACTCGTTTAAGTTTATATGTATAAGTAGCATGTCGTTACCTAAAATGCAAAAGGCCCTATCTAACATTTTAAAAAATTTCAAGGAGAAACAAAAACTATTTAAAATGATGAATCGACAAAATGCCTTAAACTGTTTATAACTAAATTTTCTTCTCGTTTTCTTGCAAACTGTTAGTTAGGTCTTTTAGCGTTTGTCATATAATCTTTTGTATGTAGCGACGTTTGTGTTTTGTTAATAAAATCGATATAAATTGGATCGTAAGATTTTAAAATTTGTTGTGAACATTTGTGTTGATGCAATACATCAGAATCAATAAAAAAAAGTAGTTTTTTAATTTTTGGTTACTTAGGGCTTTTTGCATTTAAGGAAACGATATGTATGTGTAAATGTGACAGCGCTTAGAGAAAGGGACCTAAGGGTAAAAAAAATAAATTTTCACTTTTTTTTTTGATGTGGACAACATCTGAGCATCGAATGGGACCGATCCCATGCCCCAAAAGTGTTCCCTCCCAGAGATATGCGCGTTTTATGAAACTGAAGTACACCAAAATTACACGTATTTAAATCTTTAAAATGGCTCTCCTGAACAAAACCGGTTTTTACCCTTAGGTCCCTTTCTATTTTGCGCGTCACATATACAAAGTCTGTGCTTGTGTTAGGAAACCGAAGATATTAGAATTTTGTGTTTTATGAATTTCAAGTATTTAATGATGTAGAAAATTTTATAAATAAGTAAAAGATAAATATAAAATATCTAATTTTCACACTCATCCCCTCAACCAGAATGGGAAATATTCCTATTAAATTTTAGATCTTTACAAAATCTTTATTACACACATTCTGTTTACTTAACAAATACATATATGTATTGTCGGTGCATAAATAGGAAAACAGCAACATTTCTTTAATAGTAGTTAGTTGACAACTTCTAATACACATGTATTACATAAATAACTACATACGTATTTACAACAACACAATTTAACGGCTTTGGTTTGCAAATACTCGTGCGTATACTTAATTTTATTTGTTGTTTAAATTGAGAATTAATTACAGGGAGACCTCTTATTCCACAAATACCTTCTAGATCATGCCTAATATTATTTGTTCTTAGAAAAGCAATCTAATGTTCTTAGGGTCTGGATAAAAATTTATACGCATACATTATTTTATTATAAAAGATAAAATAAAATACAAATTTGTCTAAATTGCAATTTTTTTTTTTTTTTCAATTTCAATTTCAATTTTATTTATTGATCACAACCCAATACAAAGATGAATCTTATATTAAAGAACTGGATTATAAGAGTAGGTATACAAATCTTATTAAAAATAATTACAATAATAACTTAATTTTAACAAGTAAACATTATATAAACAAAAACATAATAATTTGACAAATGTTAAACAAACATTAATTTTATTTTTAATTAATTAGCTGTTAATCTTTCTTTTTTTCTAAAATGTTCAAAGATTAATGTTTTGAATTGCGTTGTATTGTTGTTTCTTTGCAAATCAACGGGTAGCTTATTCCAAATGTGAATGGTATTAATATAAAAATGTTGCTCTGATATCTGAGTCTTATACCGCTGCTGTTTGATTCGATTTCCCCTATTCGATCTAAAAAAAAGTAGTCTATCATATAGATATTTTGATTGACGAGTGTGTATAATTTTATGTAGGTATATCAATGACCTACATTGTAGTAAGGATTCAAAAGACACGCCAAACACTTGTTTGGTATAAAAAGATATTCTATTGAAACGTCTAATACCATATATGTACCGTGTTATGCTATTAAAGGCAACTTTAAGCTTTCGAGTAGTAGCAGCATCACAGTTCGCAAACAGTTCACAACCATATAAAAGAGTTGGTACCAAATATGTTTTAGCTAGAAGCATTCTAATTTGAAGATGTATAAACCACTGAGAGCACAAATTTCTTAACATTCCATATACTCTTGCCGTAGCAATATTTATATGGTTACTCCAATCCAGGTGATTGTTAAAAGTAACTCCAAGATTCTTTGTTGAGGTAACTATTTCAATTTCTGATCCATTTAATAGCAACTCCGGAAATATCGGTATGGATAGTGTTTTCTTTGTTATCACTAAGCATTTTGATTTGTTTGGATTAAGACACAACCCATTTGAAGTTGCCCAGTTATAAATATTTGTCAAATCCTTATTAATTTTTCGGACACATTCATTAATTTCGAAGGGTTTGCAGTTAATGTAAAGTTGTACGTCATCAGCATACATTTGTATATTACAATATTTCAACTTGGTTGGCAAGTCGTTAGCATATGCAGAATACAATAAAGGCCCTAAAATAGAACCTTGTGGTACGCCTCTAGTCAGTAATATACTACTTGACATCCTATTTGCATAAAAAACGGACTGTGACCTATTTGTTAAATATGACGACATTAATTTGGTAGCTGTCGATGAAATATTGAGACAGTTTTCTAGTTTAGAAGTAAGAATTTCCGTATTTACTGTGTCAAACGCTTTCGAATGATCCAGTAAGATTAAAAAAGCAACTTTACCATTGTCAATATATGACCTCACGTCTTCAGTTACGTCAATTAACGCTGATACACAACTGTGAAGGGGTCGAAAACCAGACTGTCTGGGGGTAAGAAGGTTGTTATCATTTAAAAATGCACTTAGTTGGTTGTGCAATATTCGTTCAAGTATCTTAGAAAGAAATGGAAGTATTGCTATTTTGTGCAAGATATCAGCAACATTTTTTATTCGTTTCAATGCCATTATGTATGGAATATATCGTCGTATATTGGGAGCTTAAATGTTCAATTTTCAACGACTCCGACGCATAAATCAAGCTCATAGAGACGGCAAGGATTATGTTGACTTTGAGGGACGCTCCGGCTTCCTTTTTGCATATAAACCATCAAGTTGTGCAGAAACAGGCCAACAGGAAAAAGAAAGGACAAAAAAATTTACAACGGAAAGATGGACTTTTGACTTCAAGAAAAATTCTTGGCAAAAAGAACAAAAAAACAGAAGTAAGGATGAACATGTTAATCAATTTCAATAGATAACACAGTGCAACACGAAAAAAATAACCAAATACGGACCCCACTATCTTTTTTCGCCTGTTCAGGTCCATAGTTTGCTAACCGTTCCAAATTTAAGGAAACAATCAACTACAAAATTGTACATAAGATCTCAGTAAACAACTTTCTAGAACATATAAACTTCCTAGGAATGATTCTTAACACCGTTTGGCTAGCGCTTATGTAGTATTTTCGGGAAATATTTCACTTTTGCGTCTACATAAGCGCTACCTAACCGGTGTTAAGAATCATTCCTATGAAGTTCATATGCTCTAGAAAGTTGTTTATTGAGATCTTAGATACATTTTTTTAGTTGATTGTTTCCTTGAATTTTTAACGGTTTGCTACCTATGGACCTCAACAGGGGGAAAAAAGTAAAAAAAATCGAATTTTTTAAAGTTTTTTTGCGATTTTGTTCTTGAAGATAAAGTTTTTTTAATTTTCTTGTTCTTTATTGCCAGAGCTACAACTTTGTCTCAGAGAGTAAATCAAAATTCCAAACGGTTTGCAAGATATGAGCCTGAGAAAATGATCACTTTTTTGCAAAAATGACACCGAGGCCCCAAATCTTTGGGGGCCCATAAAAAAGAGCATGACTTTGGGCAAAACTGGGAGACATGGGTTTTTTTTTGGTCTTTTGTCACGTAGTGATTTGTGTATGGGTTTTTTCCATGACTTAAAAAATTACACACAGTGTAATCATTCAAAGCAAATTTCGATCTACCGAAGGTTAAATACGATTTAGTTTCAAGATTGATGTTTGACTATTGACTGCAAGCAGTCGTCAATGGCTGTGAGTATTAAACGGCAAAACCCTCTGAAGAGATAGTGTGGTTACTATCGAAACATGTTAGGGCAACCTGTCTTTGAAAGCCTGGGTTCGATTCCCGCGGCAGTCAGGAATATAAAATTATTAATAAATTTTAAATAATTTCATTCCTTTCTTCATAAAAATAATTTAATGAAAATTAAATTTGCTGAAATTTAGCCTAATTAATATATCAAAATTTCTATTTTAAACCATAACTATAAATAAAACTATAATACACGATCCAGGTGGTCAATTCACATCACCTCCACGTGAGATGGCCATGCCCTCAAATCACTTTCCGTTGATGATCTGTGATGTCCTGGCCAAAGTCGTTCTCAAAAAAATATGGACATTCATGGATCTCGCTGAATATGGATTTTCGTGTAACGTTGCCTAACCAAAACACTTATTTTTATAAAATATTTTGTCACTTACACAACTTGTTAAGCGCTTTAACCGTCCATAATAATTTTCCCAAAAAAGACTGAATAAATGAAAGCCAATTTGAGAGATTTGGCTTCAACAATATGATTGCCATCAACTTTCAAAGTTCAGAAGTTTCTTTTGGCAGCTCTTTTAAAGTAAAATTCTTATAAATAGCAAATTTTACAAAACATTTTCTTTACAAAAAGCAACTTTATTTGCATAATTTCTTACAACCCAATAAAAAACTTTCCTGTTTTGCGAAGCACTAATAAGACATTTTAAAAAGTAAGCGCACATGCATGAGCTACTCAATCAAACATACACAGATGCTTTAAGGTTAGTGAACGAATTCTCAGCAAATAACATTTAAAGAGCTACGATATTCCCTTAATACGAAGCAGGTTTTTGAGGGAGCATATAAGAGAATAACGGCAAAAACAAAAAATTCAGTGTGTAAAGTTGATACACTGATAGAAAAATGCATCTTCATATTGATGATGCCCTAACATCAGAATTGTGACATCAATGTTACTACAAATGGCATCAATGATGCAAAAAGTAACATCAATCCAATGACTAAAGTCTTCGAACAATTTTGTCATTTTTTACGTGTCATCTATTTTATGACTATAGTGACATCAATTTGATGCCACATTTAGTATATTATGTTTTTCATGATTACAATGTATTTAAAGAAGCAAAATTCCTATATTCTATTTTTTTAAATTATTTAGTTAAATACATGAAATTTTTAAAGTAGAATGATTACGAAAACCACATGAGGCATGGTGCTGGTGTCTTATTATTGAAAGTTCTGCTGGTCGTAATTTAACAAACGTGAAACAAACATATGCATCGGGTAAGTAAATAATAATATTCTCTCACTTTGACTTAAGTCAACTCCAATGACTTTGACTTAATGACAAACTGTCATTAAATTGATGCTAATGTGTCCTTTCTCCGATGTTACTGCGTCATCGCACTGAGGATATGTTCGTCATTTCTGTGTTGCCGATGTGTCATCCCATTGATGACATAATTTCATTTTGACCCTGATGACACTTTGGCCAAGTGATGCTAAGGTTGACATCACAATGAAGACAAGTGTCATGGGGTCAAAAACGAAGACACTTGTCATAGTTCTGATGTCAAAATACATCAGCGTTATGACGCCTTTTCTATCAGTGTAGTTACATTCACCAATGTTTATATGCGCTATGATAAAGTTGGTACAATTTAAAACTAAAAAGTACGCTGGTACCCACGTGACTTATTTGGTACTATTTCCAAATTTCTTAAACCTTTATATAATTGACATAAAATGGCAACTCGTATTTACTGTCCAATGAATGTAAGCGAAGTAAAGTGTTTGGTGCAAATAGTCTTGCGAAAATGCAAAATGTCGTGCGCTGAATAAAGCGCTTTCTCTGTCCAAAATGTATTGTTTCAAAGTGGGAACTTGCCTTGTAAAATTCATGTCCTTCGTAAGGGATATGATAAGCGAAACTTTACATGTCTCCCTAACAAACCTGCTTCGCTAGAAGCTCTATTTTTTGTAGTGAAATTGCTACTAGAAGTTGGTAAATATTCGTTAAAAGATCGAGTTTTATTCAGAATTGTATATATACAATTCCTGGGGTCGCGAACGTACGTTCGTACGCTTTTGATGTACAAATAATATAGAAAACAAAACTTTTCCTAGCATTTTTTTTGCGATTCGATAGCATTTGGGTTGATGTATATTTAGTGCAAAAGATGGATTTCATCGAGTTTAAGTTTTCATAATAATAGTTATAAACATGTGGTCACGAACGTACGCAAAATAGAAGTCAACTTTGGCTGACAGTAGTGAAATGTAAAAATCTGCGTAATGGAACCGATTATTCAAAAGTGATTAATTTATTTTAAAAGTGTTTAATGAAGGTCTCCATACAGTATTTACAAAATAAAATATCTCTTTTGGTTTTTGTTTAATTGGCTTATGTACCGGTCGCGATCGTACGGGTCGCGAACGTACGATTTTTCCATATGCTTTTTTATTATTATCACCATGCAGATTCCCATAAATATCTTCAAATTTCCTTAACAAGCAACTTAATACTCAATTTACAATTGATTGTAATGGAGAGATTATGAAGAAAGAGTGTAAACATAACATAATTTTTGCATGTAAAATAAGTACATAAAAATGTCTTTAGAAGTAGAAAATATAAGAAAATATAAAATTTTCCAGTTTCCAGCGCAATTTTCTCAAGTAAAACAGCTGAAATATGCTATGAAACCATTCTTTTATAAAAACGTAGATTTTTTTATAATAATAAACAATAAAAGACGATGATTATGAACATTTTATTTTTTCATCCTGGTAGACCATTCTGGGGAAATGCCCATATGTATAAGTTTTTACCAAATTATCTACAAATAAAAATTTTTGAGCAAAATATCCCAATAAATAGCGAATTTTTACTTGCACCATTTTTTATAATTATTTTTAATAATTTTTGCCCATAATTTCTTAATTAGATTTAAGATTAAAGAAATTATACAACAAGGCTTAAATGCAGAAGAACTTTTCGCCTGGTTTTTCTAAAGGGGGTCAACTCAAAGCTCACATTTTTTTTTGTTAGGAAACTATAAACCGTGGTCATATCAAGCCACTGTAAAAATGTTATATAATTTGTTTTACTCTTTCGCCATATTAAAAAAAAATACATTTAAGGGGCTTAAAGCACAAGGGGTTTAAATCCCTTTTTCAAAAATTGAGATTACATATGGAAACAGTAGGTGATGCTCAGAGAAGTTTAGAGCACAAGAGGTGAATATGGGATTCTCCTCCGTTAGCGGAATATCGCGACAATTCTAGCAGTTGTTTTTTTTAAAAAGCACTCAAACCCCTTGTGCTTTAATGCCCTCATTTGTATTCCTCTTTTTAGAGTTGGCATCACTGCTTTATTTGAGCACCTATTTAATAACTAATATTTGCTTTTTGTTTAGTTCGCTTTGAAATTTCATTATGAATCGACTTACACTAGAGCAACGCGTGCAAATTGTTGAAATTTTTTATCAAAATAATTCAATGAATGGGCTGAAGCACAAATTGATATTGATTTTAAATTTCCCTTCAAAATTTTATTTCTCGATGAAGCCCATATCTATTTGAATGGGTACGTAAATAAGCAGAATTGTCACATTTGGAGTAAGCTTTTGTCGAAACACCATAACATCCACAGAAAATTACTGTTTGGGCCGCTTTATGGACTGTCGGAGTCATTGGGCCACATGCCTTCAAAAAAGATGATGGTCAGAATGCGAAAAGTTGTGGTGTTCCAGATTGGGCCTTTTACGCGCCAGTCGTGGCGGCCACATGGCAGAAATCATATTTGAACTTTAATTTCATAAAATTTTCTTTCCAATAAAGGCAGATTCATTGATATTAAAAATATATTTCCTTGTTTTATTATGATTTAAACTTGTGTCACTCTATAAAAAACACCCTTTAAATTATTAAAAAAACGGTGTTTTGGATCTACTGAAAATTTATAAGTGTTACGATGTTTTTATCTGACTACCAAAAGTACAATAATGAATTTTCATCGATTTTTTTAATCGAATAACCAATAAAGCGGAATAAGCAACACACAAACATTTTATCATGTTGTCCTGAAATACAGGCATAATATCAATTAATACACATCTGTTTTTATTAACGTATGCACATGGCTATAAATTTATTACTTTCAGTGAATGTCGTTTGCCAAAGTATGACATTAAAAAAAATATAATTTAAGAAACTAAAAACGGTTTGTGCTTATAGAACTCATTCCTTTAGATGCCTTAGTATCAACTTGCTGCATTGCCTTATTTATTTTTAAAGCTTTTTTTACTGGTACTTAAGTCTGTAGACGTGACTGTAATGTAAAGACCATAAACAAATAAATCTTTTTGGAACAATTGTTATGTCAATGCATTCATATATTAACGGATTTAATTCGAAATATTTTACATATTTATTTAAATGCCCTACAAAAGGCAAAATATGACTGATAATAAATATTGCAAAAAATTTTACCTTGCAAAAGGGTAAAACGATTCGTCATAGGACATCGATTTAACAGTTTCCTATGAAAAGTTATTTAATGCAGCACTTATAAGATTGAATTACAGCATCATATTAATTTAATAATCATAATAATAATAATAATGCACAACATCAACATGGAAAACAAAAAAACCAAGTTGGTTACCGATACGAATTTCGTTATCGGTATTAAACTATTCCTTATTCCGGTATTGGTATCGGTATTCTAATTATATCGGTATCGGTATACCGGTATAAAAATTTTTATAACGGTATACATCGGTATTACAATTAAATAACCAAAATCGAAATATAAAATGTTAAAAAAAGAAAAATATATTTAAATATTTTATTTATTGATTATTGATTACAACTAAAAATATTATCATCACAACAACAATACAAACTTTAATAAGTAAAGCGCCAAATACACTTGTCAAATGCTTGTCATGCTGGCAAATTCACTCGTGTACGTGTGCTGTATGCTATATTAACCATCATATCTAAATTTTTTGATTTTCCATCCAGCATCGTCTGTGTCACAAATAAAAACACATTTTCACTAATGAGTATTGATGTGTATTTTGATAAGTGTATTTGGCCCTTCAGAAAGCTGATCGAATGTTTTTATACTTGAACTTTTGTATTTTAAACTGTCAAACAAAACACCTAAAAATTTTGTTGTAAAACTTATGTTACTTTTGATGATTTTATCATAGTAACTTTCTATTAGTAAGTAACAAAACAATAACAGTGTTGCAATCCTAGAGCGTCAAGTTAACAAACATATTTTTTATTAGTACAAGTGTCGAAACTTTTTATTTTTTTTCTGTATAGATAATTATATTATTTTAAAATATCGAAAAAATTGTTCCTTTATTAAGGGAAACGGTATACGTATACCGGTATTTTATGCAAAAAACTAATTTCGGCATCGGTGTTCAATGTAAACGGTATTGGTCTTGGTATCGGTTGCCAACCTTGGAAAAACTTTATCTTTTATTAACAACTATGGTTAATGGTGTTCTTAATAATTATTTTACACACCAACACGTGCTAACTGAATTTACTGGGGAATTAAATGCAATTTTACTTTATTTGCTTAAAAATAATATTAAGTGGCATGCAAATTAAATACTGGAGAGTAAATTTTATACATTTTAACAATTTTATTTTCAAGTTTTACTTTTAAATTTAAAATTAAATAAAAGTAAATTGTAAAATTAATAAAATTAATAAAAGTTATTGTTTTTATTTCTTACAGATAAATAAATCAATTAGCGGCTAAAAATGTAAAAAATTGGAACAATTAATGTAAGTATGCAAGAAATTTTTAAGAAAAGAATACAGAAAATTTCGTCAAAGTTTTATTTATAAGTTTTAGCAAAAAATATAAATTGAAAATGTTTACTGAACGAATATTTCGTACACTTAACTTACATTTAAGCCAAAAAACAAATTTTAAAATTTGTTTTAAATGTATTGCTAGACTATGTGTTTAATTTTGGGATAACTATTGCTGATTATCCAAGATTAAAGAAAAGGAACAGAAATTAACTCAAGGTATATATAGGGGGGAGTGCTCAATTGCTGGCAACAAGATGAGTTTTCTAGAGACAGGGGCAGGAGGGGTTTCCTGTAGACTTTTGTATACTTAGGAATGAGCAATGAATAAAATTTGAAACGTTGACTAGGAGCCGGAGGATTATCAGAGAGTTACAGCAGCTAAAAGCGAACTGACTTCGACCGAGTTAAAACTCAATTTTTACCGCCAAAACAAAGAAAACGCGGCGAATATCAAACCGGTAGAAAAAATAGTAATAATTCACGATACGCATAATTCACGATAAGCTGAACGAGTCAGAGCCGTAAATGTAGAAAACCCATAATTTTTTTTTGGTTTTAAAGAAGTACTTTAAACATCCTGCGGCCCCCTGATCAACAAGATAAACGATATTAAAGATTTTTAGCTAAATGTTTCATATTAAGTTTTGATCCAAGTATGATACGTATGATAAGTCGTATAGAAAGAATTGTTAGTTTTATACAAATACTTCTAAGTCGTATATTAAGAATTAATTTAATTGATATAGTAGGTAAGCTATGGTCACACTTATTAAATACTAGCTGTTTGGTCCCGGCGCTGCTCGGGATTTTCTAAATAAAAATAAAAATGAAATACTGGAGAATTTTGTTAATAACTTGACCCCAGCGCTATCTACCATCAATAAAAAGAATTTTAAAAAGTGCCAGATATCGGGAGTTTTTTTATAAACCATCAGTGAAAACCGGTTGAGTGGTTCTCGACTTATAAAATGACTAACATAGGACAACTTATTTTTTATATATAGATATGACCAAATAAGCGCAACCCCTACTTTTGTTAATTGTAATTGAAATTTAACATGATCTTAAACAAAATAAACTAATTATACTACTAGACATAGCAAATAGTTTTTTTTGTAAGATATGATATCAAACACCGCATTACAAAAACGAGCTTTTTTATGTCCTATGATCCAAATAAACTTTTTCTGAAAGGGGAGAAAAAATAAAAATACACGTGTATCGGCGATTTTCATGTACACGTCAGAATTTTTTTTGTCCGCCTGTGTGAAAGACTTTGGATCTTTTTTTAAACCTTTTTCCGTGATCCAATCGAGCTAAATTTTTCCAGGCAGGCACGTGGAAATGTCTGTATTACGTCAAATTTTTAAAAAAATAGATTTTTATAATTCTCAGATTTTCCTGAATTTTTTTTTTTTTTTTTAAATGGTTATCAGTTTTTTTGTAACGGTTTCAGTTCGTAAAAAAAAGGTATTTTTGTATTAATTTTGTTATATTAAAATTAAAAATTGTTACATTCAAAATTTCAATGCTTTTAAAGAAACTTAGGTCTTTTATTTTTGCGTTTGTAAGCATTTGTGTCAGTATCGCGACAAATAGACCAACAGTATTCGCCATGCATATGCGTAATGTCTTGTCCTTTAAAGTGTTTTTCAATAGCCGCAATGTCCTGATGGAACCTTTCGCCATGCTCATCGCTACAAGCTCTTAAATCATCAGGGAAAAAATCTAAATGTTTGTGAAGGAAATGGATCTTTAGCGACATTAATATGCCCATTTCGCCATATGCCAAAATCATTTCTGCGACAATATTTTTATAATTGTCAGCTCGTTTGTTGCCAAGAAACTGCTTAATAACGGCAACTGTGCCTATCCATGCACATTGTTCGATATCATTCAATTTTGATGAAAATTCATAACTTTCACCTATTTTTTTATCTGCGGACCAATGAAAACACCTTAAATCATACACATCATTAAAAAAAATAAAGTTACTGAATGAATTCATAAAAAATACCTGCATGAATCTTTGCGCCGCTCAATTTCGGAAAAATTTTGCGCAAACTTGCAATCGCCTCGCCCTCACGATCCAGTTTTTCAACAAAATTTGATACGAGACCGAGCTTAATGTGTTGTGGTGGCAAAATGATTTGAGATGGCTGCACCAATGGTAGATTCTCTATACTTTATGCGCCTACTTTGTAGCATGTTCGCGGCTTCCACTTAAATTCAGTGTAATGCTGATCTCTTTAGCGACCTTCCCATGTACACAAAAAGCACTGGTGGGTTGAAAATCCACGCTTCACACCCATGAGTAATCCGACCACTTTCAGATCGCAGCATATTTTCCAATTATGCTCTTGGTACTTTATCAGCTGTAATGTTAATGCATGCCTTCGTATGTTTCTTTGAGGTTTGTGGCGTATGCGATCGGAACAGATGGCTGTTTGTTACCGATATGAAGCAGCACGACTTTAAGGATGTTGACCGATGAATCGATGAAAAGTCGCCACTCCTCTGAAATAAGAGGGTAACCAATTTTTCCAAACATCGAATCAATATCATAACAATAAGCCAGGTTTTTTTTCCCGATCTTCGAGCAATTTAAAAAATTCGTCATATGGAATAGTGCTAGCTCAATCACGGAAGCTGGTATTTTAAAATCAGCCGCCACTATATTCCACTGCTTGAAGTGTGATGCAAAGAGTTCCGCTGTTCTCCTCGACAAATTTCCGTCTCGTACAAGGTCATTCAGCTCGATTTGATCACGGAAAAAGGGTTAAAAATCGGTCCAAAGTCTTTCACACAAGCGGACAGATGGACAAAAAAAATTCTGACGTGTACATGAAAATCGTCCATACACGTGTATTTTTATTTTTTCTACCCTTTCCGAAAAAGTATATTTGGTTAATAGGACAGAATGTGTGTAACGCGGTGTAATCAATATAAATATTGGAATTAAAGGAAATATTTATTTAGTTTGCTTGTTGGTCCCGTTTGTTTTTCGTCAAATATTTGAAATATTTTGCCTTCATATGAAAATTTGTTTAATAAACCTTTTTTTTTTTGACCAAAACTAATCCCGCGAAGCTTAACGCTTGTCTGCAGGAGTCTTTGGTGGGAGTCTCTGGTGGGAATCGAACCCGCATCCCCGGCAATCGTAGACTTGCTCACTATAAGCTAGCCTACCGGGGCACTCCTTTATCAAAAATATTGCTTATGAATATGGGGGTTAGTCTTCTTGGTCTTTTACAAATACTTTTTAGTCTTCTATTAAAAATTTATATTCTTATACAAAAATCTGTAATTGATTTGATTTCGCAGTCTTTTACAACGACTTCTAAGTCGTATACTACAACTTTTAAGTCTTATATTAAAAAGGCTTCTATGTATTTTCTACAATTTGGAAGCGTTGTTCTAACCTTAAGCGAATCATGATGACTTGCCAAACCCTTCTGAACAAGTTCTTATACAGCTAAAAAAAACACCCCATATATACGCTTTTTTATTTCATTTTTTTTTTTAATTTTAATATTTTGATATATTAAAACATTAATTCCCAGTTAATTTAACCTGTTCGGAAATGCTAAATGTCGTAATTCTATTTCACATTTTGTTTGTAATTATAAATTGTTCTCTTATATTTTAATTACCACTTTGCAATAAATCAGCATCCCATCGCGAAAACTCAGACCTTTTTACTTCAGGCCTTTTTTAAGGTTTGCTTAAAAATTTTTTTGATTCAATTACTATTCACAGAAAAAATTATTGCTGAATTATTTTCAAACAAACGCTTGTTTGAAATTTTTTTAAATTTCTACAAATATTTTTACTGCTTCAATTAATATTTTTGTTTGATTTTTAGTTTAACCAACATAAATGTTGACAACTATTCAAAAATGTAATATACGCGTTATTGGTTTCAAGTTTTCATAATTTTGTATGAAATATTTAACGCTCTTTAATGTTATCGTTTTTTGCATTTTTTTATTTGATCGTAAGCAACACTTCTTTATGTTAAATATAAGAACAACAACAAAAAACACAAACAGTCTACTTTTGGACGCTTAAAAAAAGTACAACAATAAGAACGATGATAAAATAGCGTGGCGAGGTTTTTAGTAAAAAAAAAAACAATATTAGGTAAAAAACCTTTCACTCCTTTTAAACAACAACAACATTAGAAGAAACAAAATAAATTTTTGGTTGGTTTCAAAGTTGGTAAAAAAGAATGAAAACCCAAATCCCGTTTTCAATTTTTTAAAAATGTTAAGTTAAATACCTACATCAAATACAAAAATAAAATGATGACGAAAAACATGTCGAGTCGGTCTGCTGCCAAGGAAAGGATACAGAAACAGTGAGTGAAGAAGAAAAACATTCTGTGTATAAACAAGACAAAAAAATGTGCCTCAAAGCCAGCCGCGCCTCTCTGCTCTGCCTTCATCTACTTCTACAGTGCTTGCATGTGTGCGCGTCATTGCTTGTGCAAAAACATTTTTGTTTGATTCAGCAAAATTATTTGTTTGAAATTTGTATGATTTTCAGTAAACTATTTGTTTGATTCAGTTAAATTTTTTGTTTGAAAAAATCAGGGTTTTTTTTCAATAAACGAAATGCAAATAAATTGTTTGAATATGTAAATTTGTTTGTAGGACCGATTTCAGACAAAAAATGTTTTGATTCTACGAATTTTTTGTTTGAATTGGAAAAATAATTTTTTCTGTGTTCTTAACTAACTGCCTTCTATGAGGCATTCCATAGAAGGTATCGGCTCTTTGGTATAAAAGATAAGGTACACCTTCCACACTCGCTTCTATAAGAAGGGAGTAGAGCAGGAGTAATATTTTTTGTTTTGTTTTATTCGCAAACAAAACCAAAATATTTGTTTTTTTTATCCCCTTTCCATACCTTCTAAAAGGCATCCGTACTCCTTCTTTTTCTCGCTGGGATATTTTCCATAAAATTTAATTAATTTTATTTATTGTTTAATTTTTATTTAATGGTTTTGCTCATGTTCTTTTCATTTTAATCTAATAAAACTTTTACATAAATTAATAACGAATCACCGCACATTTACATGTAACCTTACAACAAATAACATAATAACGTTGCCGCTAATCATAATCTTCATCGTCATCATCATGACTTTTTCATTACTGTGTTATTCGCATGACTTGAAGCATAAAAAGTCATTATATGTTAAATGAAAAGTAAAATTTTCATATATTTTTTTTATCCATAATTAATTTTATTAGTTTTAGCGAAAATAAAATTTTCCACCATTTTTTTTTATTTATTAATTCTTTGCGATTTTGTTTAAAAATTTTAATGAACTCTTAACATATTTTATTAAATTATTAACACAACATTTGTTGGCACACTAAATAAACATTTACAATTGTCATGTTGGAAAAATATTTGCAAAACGTGGGTTTATTATTTGTTTACGGTTCTTTAAATTAAAAAAAAATAATTTGTGAAACGAAAGGTTTAAGGGTAAGATGTACACAATAGGTTGAAACATATAAAAACTGAGTCATTATGGTCAAGAACTATGGATCGGAATTTTTTATACTTCAAGATTAAAATTGTATATTTTTTCAAATATGTATGAAAGTCTTATACCTGCACTTTCTTATCTAATACAAACCTTTATTACCTTTTACTAAGACCTGAACTATCGTGCTTTATACTAAGATTTTGAAGTTTTATACTAAGGCTTCCTTCTTAGGCAATTTAATAAATTTGCTAAGTTTTCTGTTTATAATATTATTTATTATAATTTTTCTAAAATGCACTGAGAACTTAAGAACGTTTAATAAGTCCAATCTTTATACCTCTTATATTTCTATACTAAATATTTTAATACTAACCGAAGACTAATGAGTCTTATACTTATACTTATTAGTCTAAGGCCTGTTTTCACGACTTACCTTTAAAGTTCGATATAGTTAACGCTACCTTTAGCAGTAGTGAGGAATAAAGTTACCTTCAACTATTTTTCGTTTTCACAACTTCTGTATAAAATAAACTTAACATTTTTGAAAATGTGGCAATACTTAAGAAAATACCGACTATTTTTGCCAAAATAAAAATACAAACTGGCAACTACGTACTTTTTTACATTTACAAAGTATACGAATAATTGGAGTTGCCATTTATAAAAAATATGTGAATATAATATTGCAATCTTAAATCTAAACCTTACGACAAAAGTTAAAGGTAGAACGTTCCTCTCTTTAGCTTATCCTTCACTTTTAGGTTAAAGAGAACTTGTGATAATTAAAAACTCATTATCTGTTCGATAACTTCCTACATTTAGCTATCGTTAAGTCGTAAGAACGGGCCTAATAAAGGGTGGTTAAATTTCAAGGGCCGATGTTGATTTTGAATAGAACACAAACTATTTAGGAAATTATTGTAATTTTATTTTATTATGATATATTGGTATTACTCAATTATGTATGGAACAAAATATCGGCCAAATGGGCGCCGCGACCACGGCGGCACACCTCCATCCGATGGTCCAAATTTTCGATGACCCTGAGGCATAATGGAGGTTCTATGCCGTTAATGTGCCGAATTATCTCATCCTTTAGCTCTTGAAATGTTGCTGGCTTATCGACGTACATAGAGTTTTTTTTTTCCCGGACTTTTTCGTTTCCCGGGAAAGCGGGAAATTTTTTTAAATTTCCCGGGATCCCGGGATCCCGCTCCATATAAATAATACAAAGTAAATTTTGTTATTAATAAATGAAAACACTTTTATAAAAAAACGTAAGGGAACTTGTTTACAAAGAAACTAAAAGAAATGGTTCAATACTAAAAACCCAAAAAAAAATTCGCTTACTTTTTCAAAATGAATAGCTCCTTTAACTCATTATTTAGCAGCTTTCTTCTATAAATACATCTATAACAGCTTCTATAACTACTTTTTTCTGAATGTATTAAAGTAAAACAATAATGACTTGCTTTTGAATGCGTTCATTTTGGGACATCCCTTGTAAAATTCATTGGTTCTTTCAGTAGAATTGTAAGTAGTGCTCTTATGTTTTTTTGATTACTCAACACATTATTTTGTAGGCGAAGTTTTTACTGGGAAATTAATTGAAGATTAAAATAGGAACTTGAACTATTATTATCTCACGCCTTTATTCGCTATTATTATGCTTTTATTCAGTATTATTATGCTCTGGATACAAGATAAAAAGATAACATAAACATAACAATTTAATTCATACAACAATAATAAAAACAAAATAAAAATTAAGGTACTCAAGATCCCCAGTAAAAACTTCGCTTACTTTTTCAAAATGAATAGCTTCTTTAACTCATTATTTAGTAGTATGAGATCAAAAAGTTTATTAATAAAATAGATAAAATATTTTAAAGAAATATATAACATTTTTTAACGGCTTAGGAAATAACTTTCTGACACACTCAAAGCGCTTAGTAAGTCTTCAAAAATGATTTTCCTGATTTTATTTACTAATTATCATGTTTCCGAAAAATTTCGTTAATTTTTTAGGTTGGACAAATAGTTAAAAGTGCACCGTTGTAGCATGCTTCGGATTCACAATCAGAAGCAATTTTTTCTTTTTTATAAACAACGTCTATATCAGTCAAATGTATGTCCAGGTTGATGAAAAAATAGCATCAACCGGACTGCTTCTTACAAACCTTTTCATTTCAATAGGTCCATTTGTTATCTTTAGGACAATGTTTTTTTCAAGTTGTTTGTTGTAGTATCTTACACGAGTTTCCAAAATGTTATTTTATTTCGGTTTCCCCGCACTTCACGGGTATATAAACCAACACAAATTGAAAATTTGTGTTTATCACCTAATAAACATATCGCTCCTTCATTGCATCTTAGTCATATCTCAAACTGAACTGAAGTTATAGCAAAATATATCTTTAAGTCGGTACATTTTGAAAACTTTAATCGCATTTTGCCAAGATCGTTTGTTTTTGTAGATATTACTATGTTGCAATAAAGGAGCGATATGTTTATGTATCTCCTATTTTTAAGACTTGTTCATGGACAATGAAACTTTACTGCCTGCATCTTATTTTGAATTAATGTACTTTATTAACTCTTCACTTCACTAAATGTAATAATTATCAACTGTTGCACTGCCCATTCTGCTTTTAGTAGATTTATTGCATCAGGAGACATTGATTTGAATACATGTACTCACTTGTAATTGATCTAATCCACAACCCATCCACAGATGCTAATTTTTAGAGAATAGAAAACTAAATTTCAAAGTATAAATAGCTATTTTCTGAAATAATGAGGAATTTTTTATTTCCCGGGATCCCGCAAGAAAAATCCCGGGAAAACGGGAAATAAAATAATTGAAATTCCCGGGAATTCCCGGGACGGGAAATCCCGGGAAAAAACCCTAGACGTACACCATTTCTTTCAAATAACCCCAAAGAAAAAAGTCCAACGGTGTCAAATCACATGATCTTGGCGGCCAATTGACATCGCCATTACGTGAGATAACATGGCCATTGAATTTGTTGCGCAAAAGAGCCATTGTTTCGTTAGCTGTGTGGCAAGTGGCACCGTCCTGCTGAAACCACATATCGTCCACATCCATATCTTCCAATTCGGGCCATAAAAAGTTCGTTATCATCTCACGAAAGCGAACACAATTCACAGTAACTGCCTGACCGGCCTCATTTTGGAAAAAATACGGCCCGATGATGCCGCCAGGCCATAAACCGCACCAAACAGTCACTCTTTGTGGGTGCATTGGTTTTTCGACAATCACTCTTGGATTCTCATTCGCCCAAATGCGGCAATTCTGCTTGTTAACAAATCCACTGAGGTGACCAAAAAAATCACGAAGTGCACGATATGCATTTTGATTTGAACGCCCATTTTCATAATAAGTCTGGATAACTTTAACACGTTGTTGGATTGTGTATCTCTCCATGGTTCAAATTGAGTAAGTCTGAACTAGAGAAATGTCAAATAAAATTCGGAAAAAAACTTGGCGTTTAGGTGTGGTTCACATTCAACATCGGCCCTTACAATTTAACCACCCTTTACTTAGACTTATAATTCTTATACTAAAACGTGTAAGCTTTATGCTTAAACTTCTAAATTGTATATTAAAACGTCTACGTCTTATACTAGCACTCCTAAACTTAGGAGACATTGCAGTAAAATTTCTATAATATTTAATATTTTAAGTCTTATCTTTGAATTTTATATTAGCATTATATTAGCATGTAAAATTTATAATAAGAAGTTTAAGATTTAAACAATACGAATACTTTTAGATCTGACACTTTAATTTATACTTTCTCTACTACGATTTTTAGAAACTAGTCCTATAAAATACAAAGACTTTAACGACATTTTCCAAGTACTTCGAAGTCTAATTCGTTGTACTGTTATACTTCTTCGGCCCGTTTTTACAACTAAGCTATAGCTAAAAGTAGACTTTAGCCGGCCTTATAAAAGTGTTCCATTATTTAAACTTTACTTTAACTTAAAGTGAGCAATAAAGTATATTAAGGTTCATCCTACCTACAGCCGACAAAATCCTATCTTTAGCTATCGGTAAGTTGTGAAAACGGGCCTTAGTCTTATACTCACACTGCTGACGTATTTTAATATTTATGTTTTTTTTTTCTTTTTTATTATTTAAATTTTACTATTCGACATTTTACCTCTATGTAGAAAATAGTTGTTATTTTTAATTTTTTCAAAATTAAAATATTTTAAAAACAAAGTTTAATCTTCTAAAACCTTTAATACACATTAAACATAAACGTGTTGTATTGAGAATTTGGGAGATTACAAAACTCTTTGCCAACAGTTGAATTTTCAAAAATAAAAATATTAAAAGCTTTAAGGCACATATCATAAAAGGCAAACTCTCAAAATACGATTTTTTTTCTACAAATAAATGCTAAATAATATTTTCAAATCAATTGATTTTTGAAGAATTTTTAATAGCACAAATAATAAAATCTTTACAAAGAAAGTGCAAATTAAATTAGATTCTGTCAAGACAATAGTTTTATATAAAAAAAAATTATGTTTTATATTTGTTTTGTCAATTTGTTGAAATATAATCTTTATTGCAATAAATGCTTTTTATCCAATTAAAACTCTTATGAAACACTTAAACAAATTATTTTTGTTTGTGTAAATGAGTTTTTCAAGGTATTAGTAAGTGGGCGTAAATAAATGTAAATGTATTGGTCAAACTCACTTGTGCGAACCCTACAAATCTCTGTAGTTCTGGAAACGGATGGATCATTTGCAATGTAACAGCTGTGACAGATACTCTGCAGTTGATTTATAAATAAATGCATTACGATAAAACGTAAAACTCGCCGACCGACAAGTCGATAGCTTGTGGAGAGCTTATCCGAACGATACGGCGTGATTTGTTGTCGCTCGCTTCAGTTGTTAATCCACACCGTGGGCCAGACTGTTAGTCTAAGAATTGTACAGTCTTATAACAAGTATCCTATAGTTTACTATCTAATACTAAGCTTCAGTGAAGGAAAGAAAATTTACAACATAAAATTAATTAAAAATTTTTTTTTTTGATGACTATATTTTTGACCCGAAATTTGCTGTATTTAAATATAAATTTTCAATTTTATTTACATGTTAATCAAAAAACAACAGTTCAATGAAAAAAAATCATAATTTTTACAAATCAGTATACATATATTATTTAAATTCGGCAATTTATGAAAATCGGCCTATAATTTATAAGTCCCAATCCTGAAGTTTTCGAACTCTCGGTAGAGGGTATTAAAGATTCGGCACAGCCGTATATATGACTCTAACTTCTTTTATATTTTATTTCCCAATTAAATTGTAAAAGACACCATGCTAATTATTTTGTTCTGTAAAATGAAATCGTTTTTCTTTGTATTTTTATATAAAATTTGTTTAACTCTTTTTAAGAATTTTTTTTTTGCATATTTTAGTATTACTTTCGCAAAAATCTAGCATTTTCTATTTATTAGGATTTAGCAACACTGCTCTATATACAAACACATATTAAGGCATATACAGTTTATACTTCTAACTTTACACTCTTATACTATGTATAATATATTCGTATAATATGAAATAAGCAGTTTAGATATATTTCAATATCCATTTCAATTTTATATATTTTATAACACAGAAAAAAATTTTTGCTCCAGTAAAAGAATTAATCAAAAATAAAATCAGTTTTAATTAAATATTTAATCAGGTGAATTAAACTTTTAATCAAGTGAATTAAACATTTAATTGTAATATTGTCAATTAAACATTTAATACACTTGATTAAAAGTTTAATTCACCTGATTAAATTTTTAATTGAAACTGATTTTATTTTTGATTAATTCTTTTACTGGCGCAAAAATTTTTTTCTGTGAATCTTAAGCCATAAAATATATTTAAATTATTACTAGGAACATTTAAAAGATTTTGTTATTCGTGGCTAATTTCCAGTTTTTATTCTTAATAAAAACACTTGAAATTTATTCTGTGGCATTTTGACAAAACATCTTAAGTCAAATTTAAAAAGTTGAAAAAAAGTGTTGTAAATTATACGAATTTTCATTCAAAAACATTTTTGTTTACGTTGTTAAAATTTTGTATTATAAACGAAATTTTTCTTTAATTTTGGTTTTTTTATTATTTGATAACAATGATTTTTTCACCGAGTTTTTTGGTTGCTTAGGCCAGATCATCAGGAAACTTCATCCATAAAGATTTTAGAAAAACTAAAGATATTAAACCAAAAAAAACTGTTAATCGTAAAAGAATCATAAGCAACAGTTCTACTTGTAATCAACAATAAATTTCAAGTGTTTTTATCAAGAATAAAAACTGGGAATTAAGCACGAATAACAAAATCTTTTAAATTAAAATTTTGTATTCCCAAAAACTACTTTTGATATTACTAGGAACTATTAAAAAAAGGAGACATTTGTTCTTAAAATTATTTCCAAGCTTCGTTAAAATTATTTTACCTAACAACATTTTTAATTTTTACATGAAAATTATATACAATAAAATCCAGCAGTACTCGTACAACGACAACAAATACCATGAAAAAAATCAGATATTAAATCAATTTTTTTCAAAGCAAATAAACATGTGTGCGGTACCTAAATACGAACGTTTACAATTGTGGTATACAACCAACTTTTGGAACAGGGGCCAACAAAATTTTGGACTTATGTCAAGAATTTCCAAATTTTCATAAAAAAAGGCAAAGCAAAGTTTTGAAAATAAAAGACTCTTTTTATTGACAAAATTTGGAGGCTTCTTCTAGTCGTGACATTCATAAATAGATTTCGAGACTTTAAAGAAAAGTCAAAAAGCTAACTACTTTATTTCATTTATATTTTCCGTACCTTTTAATCCAACCTCGAACGTTAGCCACGAGTTCTATAAGCTCACAAATATTTGGGATCCATAACTTTTTGTTACGTGATTTTTTTTTGTTTTTGGGGATAAACTGAATTTAAAAACATACAAAAAATATTGAAAAGAATTAAAATATAATTTGTACATTTCCACACTTTTTGCATCAAAATGAAAACTAACGAGTACACACGCACAAAAAAATTAAATTTATTTCAAGTACAAAAAGAACCAATTTATTTATTCATTGAAATGAGGAAAAATATTTAACACTTATACTATGAAATGAAAATATTGTAAAAAATACAGAGATTAAAATTTGAGGCAACCAATTTGGAATTTATTTATAAAAAAAGTATTTTGTACAAAAGGAAATTTAGTCGTGGTTACAAATTTAAATTTAAAATTTATTCAATACAAGGCTGTAACAGTCTTGTTATAATGTATAAGTATGAGAAGATTATAGCAAAAAAGTGTCAAATAGTATTAAAAAAAGTTACTAAATATTAGCCAAATTTCCCCTGACACTTGCGCTTCTCCAGTTTTTTATATGCAAAAAAGTATTAAAAATTTCCTTAAGAATATTTAAGCCTTGAATAAACGTGTCAAAGCAAAAATAACGAAAAAAGGTACTAAATTAAAGTATTCTATTTTTTTCCTTTGCAATAATATTAAGATACATTTTTTTTTTTTTACTTTTTAAAATAGTACCAAAATAAGTGAAAGAAAAAGTATAAATGTGAACGAACTACTCCTTTTGCACAACTAAATTTCGAACAAAAACCAATTCTAAAACTTGGTTTTTGTTTCAATTGTATCTCTGCGAAAGAAGGCGTTGTTTCGATATTGTGAAATTGGCAGTTAAGCTTTAGTTGCAACTCAACAGTCATATTTAGCATTACTTACTGGTACTTTTTCCTTATTGGTAAAACAAACAAAATAGTTGCTAAAATTTGCCGAAAATTTACTAAGATTTCTTTTTTTATTTTATTACCAAAATAAATACAAAATAAAATAGTGCATAATGGCGAAAAAATTGTTATATATTTTTTTTTGCATTAATGTCAAGATAAACTAGAAGAAAAGGTACTGAATGTTTAATTTTCTAAAACAAAAAACAGGTTCATATTCATATATTTGTTTATATATATATTTAGCTGGTGAAGACTAACTCCATTAGTTAAAATAAAAAGGCAAAAAAAAAATCAAGTTCATTTTATAAAATTTTCGATTTTTTTGACCTACCCTAATATTTATTTTTGCACACGGATATAGTGCAATTAATATTCGTATAGAATGTTTGAATTACACAATCTAATCGCATTAAAGCAGTTAGAAAATTAAGTTGTATAAATTACAGTATTTTTAAAACTATGGGAATGTGAAGCCAATGCATGGGCCAGTGAAATGTATCAGGGTCTATTATATAAATAAAAAGGACTTTGGTGACAATTTGTAATGACAAATTTGAAAAAAAACAGTTTTTAGAGAATAAAAAAAAAATACATACATCAAAGAACAGATTTGAATGTTAAAGTCGTCTGTGTCGAATCTTGCATAACCTTCACCAAGAGTTAAAATAATATTTTTTTGAACACTTTTACGTATCTTAAAAAAAAGTACAAATTTTATACTAGAATAACGAAATAAATAATGGTTGATTTTTGCTAGTAAATTCTTTTAGGGAATATTTGTTCCACATTTCGTTTAAAAAGTTTTTTCCTACTAACCCAATATTGTTGGTAAAAGTGTTTACTTTAAGCTCTCTCTTTTTTTTTTTTTTGGTTTGTTATTTTTGCAGTAGCAAATAAATAATTTTTTTTTTTGGTAAACTATGGAGAATGATTTTTAAACAAATATTCTGTTTTACGCACTGTTTTTAATTTATTTTCCTCTTTTTTTGTCGTTTTGTTATAAATAATCCCGATAAAAATATAAAAAAATCTCAACTTTTGTACGATGGCAAAGTTACGTAAATCCCTACGAATAAACTACACATTTTAATTGTTTTTAATACTTTGTTTAATACTTGTTATTAATTCCTGACAAAAACACAGAAAAAAATTTGTCTTCATATATTGTTGAATAAGTATCTACTTAAATCGCTTACGATTTGAAAAACGCAAAACGCATTTCAGCATGTTCTGAAAACCAGGCGATTTGCTAGCTTTTTTTCGAAGTTGTGTTTGAGCAAAGAAAACATATGTTTTATCATAACGAAACGTAAACAAACAAATAATTTTCAAATTAGTTCTGTGAAATTAATTTAAAATTAAAATGCCTACAGCGTTCTTACATGTTCATAAGTAAACTTCTGCGACAAACAATTGACAAACTCAAAGCAAATTTTTAAATTGCATTTTTTTAATTAAAATCGTGAAAAAATCAAAAGTAATTTTTGGGAATACAAAATTTTAATTTAAAAGATTTTGTTATTCGTGCTTAATTCCCAGTTTTTATTCTTGATAAAAACAATTGAAATTTAATGTTGATGGGATAAGCTATTCCTATGCGCATTTCACTGGTTGCTTAGGCCAGATCATCAGGAAACTTCATCCATAAAGATTTTGAAAAAACTAAAGATATGAAACCAAATAAAACTGTTAAGCGTATAAGAATCATAAGCAACAGCTCTACTTGTAACAATATCAAAGTTTTAACAAAAACATCAACAATAAACAGTAAGGTTATCTCTTCTTACATTCCACACTACAATTGATTGGAATTCTTCCAACATTAATTGTAGTTGTAAGTAGGTCTGTGTTCATACGGCTCTTTTCTTAATGAAAAGATTGCTACTTTATAGACGAGAGGGGCGAGGGGAAAAGAAACGAGTACACAAATGCATGTACTGTCTATACGTTTTGCTTTTTCATTCGTTGTTTAATTTTTTTATTGTTTTCAATATCAAAAAAGCACACATGCAAACGCACGACTATACAAAATAAAAAACATGGCGTAAACATGACATGAATAATTTGAACGCCAATTCATGTTCAAAGAAGAAAAAGGAAGAATCTTTTCAATAAGAAAAGAGCCGTATGAACTCAGACTAAGTTAAGAAAAAACAAAATGCAAAAAACAACTTGCAAAAGCATGTTGCCAGGTAGTTTTTTTTCCTTAAATAAAATAAAAATACAAGTTTTTCCTTAAATAAAAAGAAAACATATTAAATTGAAATTGTGGGCCATTTCCTTTTCTCTTTAATGGTATCTTCACATTTGGCTTCTTAAACGCGCTTAAGCAGTTCGAACGTGATTAAGCTCTAATCACTTCAAAATCGTGATGATTACCCATACATTGAAGTGATTTGTTAATCACTTCAAATTGACATGATTACAACTAAATCACTTCATAAATCACATAGAATCCACTGAACATACCTCAAATGTAGAATCGCCAACATGATCGTGTACAACCGGCCAAGATTTCTGCTTAATGTTTTTATTTTTTTCCTTAAATAATTCATAAATTTTCACAATTTCATCATTAAAATGATTAAAATAATCTTCTAATAACTTTATAAAAGTGTTTTTATCCATTTCTAATACTTTAAAGAAAAAAAATTTGTTTGTTGTGTTTTTTTCTTAATCATCTGTCATCTTAATCATCTCAAATGTAATGTGAACGGCTTTGATTAGCTAAATCAACATTTTGCTCAAACGCGCTTAAAAACCCAAGTGTGAACTTAGCACAAAGTGCAGTTTTAATAAAATAGACAAGATCGCTTAAGTAAACACTAGCGGTTTGAAAACGCCAAATTTCTAACGTTTTCGTTTTTCAGATTTGCGCTTTTCAGAACATGGGCGTATATAATAACAATGAAATGTTGTGTGTTGCTGATCGCATAACTTGAGAACGGCTTGACCGATTTGGAAGAAAATTTTGCCCCTCCCATTTTTACGCCCACTTTTTTTGATTTACCTAAAATCAGAAAACGGCTCCATCGATTTGACTAATTTTTCTTTCAAATGTTCGTATTAATACATTTTAAGTTTTCATCGAAAGAAAAATTTACCACGCCTACTTTTACGCATTTTTTTTCTTCTAAGTGCATAACTTGAGAACGGCTTGATCGATTTGGACGATTTTTTCTTTAAAATGATAGCCATGGTCCAACTTAGGTTTGTACGGAAAGAAAATTTTGCCCCGCCCATTTTTACACCCACTTTTTTTGATTTATCTAAAATAAGCAAACGGCTCCATCGATTTGACTAATTTTTCTTTCAAATTTTCGTACGAATCCATTTTAAGTTTTCATCGAAAGAAAAATTTACTACGCTTACTTTTACGCTCTCTTTTTCTATTAGCGCATAACTTGAGAACGGCTGGACCAATTTGCACGATTTTTTCTTTTTAATGATGGCCATGATCCAACTTAAGTTTTTGCGAAAAGAAAATTTTGCCCCGCCCACTTTGACGCCTACTTTTTTCGATTTACCTAAAATCCGAAAACAGCTCCGTCGATCATTAGTAATCAGCTACCGAGCGAAGCCGGGGCGGCCAGCTAGTTTCAAATAAATTCATTGAAAACGTTTAATATTCATTTAATGTGCTATTTTCAAATTCATTTATTTATTTTTAAAATATTTAAATAAATTCTTGTTATTGTCAGTAAAATAATAAAAATAATGTTTTTATTCCATTCTATTTTTTTAGGACAAGCAGAGATTAATTTCAACGTAAAAATTTTTTAAAGCATATTTTTGTTTAAAAATTGAGGTTTAAGTTAACAATTTATATGGTGTGGCTTTTCAATTGGAAAACTAATAATTTTAAATAATATTTTGTTGAAATTTTGTAATGAGGCTCTAGTGTGATTTACTACAAAATGTTAAAGGTCAAACTGAGATAGAATATAACTTGTAGTTGTATTTGAATTTGAAAGATACCATAAAACAAAAATAATAATTGCAATTACTCCCAATAAACTCAAAAATTTTAAATTTAATTACGAACATAAAAAATTTTAACTGTTTAAAATTTTAGACAATTAATATTTAGTGTTACTGATTCTTTGCTAAGATTTTAAAAAATTCAAAAGCATATTTTAAAATTATTTTAAGAAATTAAAGTTGTTTATGGCATTAAGTAGTTTTTATAGGATTAAGTATGCAAACAAATAAATTTATATTTTTTGTGCAAACAATCTGCATATCCCAAGGCGCTAAAAAGTCAAATTATTTTACATAATTTTTTTCACAATGTTCAAAAGTAGCACACGAAATTGCATTAAAGTGTTTCCAAATGTGGTTTAGATTTATTTAACCCTTAAAAGAAGAAAACCAAAGATTTTGAATAAGAATATTTACCCCTATCGTGAATAAAATTACCCACGAAGTTGGTTTTCTTTTTCGTACAAAATGTATGGGGAAAATCAAAATTTCGGGGAAAAAACTACTTACTTTGTATTCGCTATTCAATTCAAAACAAATTTCAGACTTAGTGTGGAAAATCATAAAATCTTATATAAAACCTCCATAATTAAAAAAAAACAAATAAACGAGTTTACATCAAAAAAAAAATAAATTCTTTAAAAAAATAAAATTTTTAAAAACTTGTACGTAAAATATTGCTATAAAAACATCAAATAAAATCTCTAAAATCACTGAAATCACAATTTTAACACTTTAATATCCTTAAAATCAAATTGAATAATTTATTATTTTAAGCCTCTTAAAAAATCGATGAAAATTTACTTAACAAAACTAAATTTAATTTCTTAAGCTACGTTCACATCTATTTAATATTTGACGTCCTACACGTAACCTCTAGTTTTATTTAACAATTAATTGCTTTTGCTAGACGTGTTGCTAGATTAAATTACACTATACAATTATATTCTTACAAATAAAGTTTAGTAAACCAAGAGAAATTGTTTGAAATTAAGCTAAAGTTTGACCAATTTATTGGTCACGCTTTTCTTTTGATTGTTTCGTCAAATATTTTTTAGGTCTGAACAAAAATTTTACAAAAGTTGCACTATAATCATTAAAATTATTAAAATCGCTTAAACTAGAAAAATCTCCAAATTTATTTAAAGACTTTAATACAAAGTTTCGTGTAAAAACAAAAAAAATTAATGTTACTAAAAATGCCTTATTTATAGTTAAATTTCTTCTAAATCCAATTCTAAAAACGTTTAAATGAAAAAAATATTTAAAAATCTTACACTTGATTTGAAAACGCCAAAATTTACTTGTTATATAAAATACCGATTTAGCATGAAAGCATCACTACTAAATTATAATTAATAAAAATCTCTTATCTAATCAGAGGTATAAAATTACAAAAAAAAGGCTTAAATAGATTAATCTAATTTCTTACAGAAAATCATCTTATCGAAAAAAATTCTGATTTGCACACAAACTTCCTCCAATAAAAAATGTAAATTTTTAGTTTTATTTTAACAAACTTCGCTTAAATTAGAAATAATCTTAGAGTCTTTAAGTCATTAGAAAATTCGCAAATAAGAAAAATATAGGCAACAATTCAAATATCACCAATTAGAAAGTGGCATTTTACCTTCTCGTTACCAAAGATTTTTATGTACATCGCCACTGAAAAATAGAGCTTCGAACGAAGGCGGTTAATAAGGGCGAAACGTTAAAGTTTCGCTTACCATTTAGTATTTTTAATTATTAATTATTATTAATTATTAATTAATTACTTATTAATTTAGTTGTTGTCTGTGTATAAAATATAATATTTTTCTTTTTTATATTTCCAGATCTTTCAATTTTTGACAGTTACATATGCAAGTTTCATGTAAGTTAAAAATTTAATATTTCTTTAAAAATATGTATAAATGTTATACAAACATTTTTTGTATTGGGTTGACGTTGATGCAAAAAAAAAATACGACAAAAGTTCTTTGAAAACAGTATTAAAATATTTTCCCTTAAAATCTCTGAAAAATATTTGTCAACGAGTTATAAAAAGCAACTTAATATAAAAACAAAAGCAAGTCCAGTAGAGTTTTTCTTCTTAAATTTGATTGAAAAAGATGAACGTACATAAATTAAAATACCCGCAAACAAATTCAATACTTAAGGCAATTTTTTGAAAAGTTTTTAAAAAGTAGGAAAATTTATGGAAAAATTCAAAGTAAATGGCACATTTCTGGCATAAAGTTTATATGATTAAGAGTACTAAATTCGGCGTTGCCAAATTCACCATAATACTAAGAAGGCAATTTTTGAGAGTTTTTAATTTTCTGATTTTTCTGGTTCGTTTAAAAAGGGGGTTTTCAAAAATTTAAATTTTTTTAAATATTTCTTCTGAAATCGGACCGTAAAATTTTGAGCTAAAATGTTCTGGCAGTCATAGTTAAGCCTCGAAACTAACTATGTAGTAACATTCTACTAAGTTTATAAAAGGCTAAAGGGCTTTAAAAATTTGTGTTTTTTGGTCACATCTCAACCATTTGTGCTTCGAAATGGCTAAATTTCAATAGCTGACTTTAACAGACTATCAGTCATATCACAGAGTACAATTCCGTTCGGAAACATATTTTGGTGCTTTAGAAAATGACGAAAAAAAATTTCGTAATGAAACCATTTTTGTGTTCATGAACGGAATGAGAGTTTTCTGTATCTGAAAGGCTAAAAAACTATCAAAATACACGTTCTATCAATAAACAAATATGTTTTTTTTTCGATTCCGAACGGAGTTGTACTCTGTGACATGACTGTATAGTAATTTAAATATATCCAGTCCCCATCGTATCTGGGGTATTCGGAAAACACATTTGAATCAACATGCCGACAGATAAGCAGGCTGATGTTGGATCTAAGATAAATATTGGAGAAATAACTAACGGAATGACAAACCTCTATAAAAAACGAAGTTTAAAGGGATTAAAAAGAGCATATTATTTGAATATCATACACATCTTGTTTTTCAAACGAAAAGTAAAAATCTTTTATCTTTTTTTTTATTTTAATAAGCCACAAAAAAATCAAAAAGAAAAAAACACATTTAAAAATGTTTATTTGAAATTTTAAACTGACCACTTGTGTAACCTTCTTTAATTTTAATGAACACAATCAGATGAGAGGCAGATTAGATTAAAATAAACAAAAGAAAAAAATATTAATGATGGGTACGTACTTTTAGCACGCACAAAGAAAAACTACTATTCTGCTACTAATTACTACTAACATAACAGCTATTCCCAGCGGGTGTAAGAAATACTTCAAACATTTGTACTTACTTATTTTTTAAGGCCTTCTAGTACCAATGGAACTCCGTATAAATTGAACACGAAGTTTGAATTTGAATGGAAGTCAATACGTCTGAAAGAAAAAGCCTTTAAGAACCCCTTTTTACTATTTCTATTTCGGTTGGGATGTACTACCTGACCTACAAATACTTCTATTTACATTATTTACTTTCCAGCTAGCATTTTGTGTCATAATCGAATCTTTTAGGAATCAACTTCACGAGCAAAATTACCGCATATGAGCTAATTTTTCGATCACAAATGATACTCTCGTTGTGAGAAAATGCTACTCTCCCAATAAAACACCTTAAAGAATCATTTGCGATACAATTATCTGATTCCTTTTTGAGCATATCAATGAATCATATGTGAATCCTTTTTCTATAGCTCAAGTTATAAATCAGTTGTTAATCCTCAAAAGATTCGCTTAGGTTAGCTGGGTCACTTCTCTGACTACCTGTTCCACTTACTCAACTTTTGCAGCAGCACTTTAAAACTACAAACTTATGTCAGAAAATGTTGCTAATAAAAATATGTAGCAACAAGAAAGTTGATATAGCATTTCATTGGCTATATCGAATCTTTGTTACGCTCCATCAAGAAATACATTAGTACAGTGGAATGTCTAATAACCGGATACCAAAGCGATTTTCTCTCAAAATAACTTTAATAATTTTCTTTTGAATGATGCCGGGATTAGGTAACCGGTCTGTCGAAAGGCTGTAGCAGCTTCAGAAAGGTTCAGAATCCTTTTTCTATAGCTCAAGTTATAAATCAGTTGTTAATCCTCAAAAGATTCGCTTAGGTTAGCTGGGTCACTTCTCTGACTACCTGTTCCACTTACTCAACTTTTGCAGCAGCACTTTAAAACTACAAACTTATGTCAGAAAATGTTGCTAATAAAAATATGTAGCAACAAGAAAGTTGATATAGCATTTCATTGGCTATATCGAATCTTTGTTACGCTCCATCAAGAAATACATTAGTACAGTGGAATGTCTAATAACCGGATACCAAAGCGATTTTCTCTCAAAATAACTTTAATAATTTTCTTTTGAATGATGCCGGGATTAGGTAACCGGTCTGTCGAAAGGCTGTAGCAGCTTCAGAAAGGTGTACGTTATGGGAGATTAAACTTTATAAAGTTAAAATAAACAAATTTATATTAACATTGAAGCTAAGGTCAACCATAAATACACTCTAAACCAGTTTTGATGAAAATTATGTCAATATTAGTAGGCAACACTTTACCGAATATTATCGACCTAAAATTACACAACTCCTGTTTTTAAACATTTTGTTGATTTTTAAACAAAAAATGTTTAACATTGAACAAAAAATGTCCAATTCTTTTAAACACATTGTGTATAGTTTTCCCCCTTTTTACGTATATATATGTTTGATTTTAATCATGTTTCCTTAAATAAAAATACATATGTACATATTATTATTCAAAATTATATTTGCCTTGAATTATATTTACAAAAAGGAATAAGAAAAATAAACTAAAATTAACTTTCAGTGAAGTTTTTTTAAATACTGCCTGTTCATTTAAACCTGATTAACAGTTTTTTGCGATTTATTAATAAAACTTAATTAAATATATTTCTTTTAAAATATGTATGAGAAAGAAACTGTTATCTTATTTTTATGAGTGGACAGTTTGTAATTTAAAATTATTCCTCGGTACAAAAGTAAAAATTGTCAGCTTAAAAAAAACAGATATTAATAAACATAAAATATATAATTCAAATAAAGTGAACAAAGTTTGCTCTTATTCACTTAAAAATTAATAAAAATTCTTATTACAGTTTCTAGACAATTTTATCTAGCTTGTGTATTAAATAATTAATTTTTCTTAAACTATTTATATGAAGTTTTTTGAGTCTCAATTGCGAAGGATAAAATCTAAAAAATATCGTATTAGGAATTCAAAGGTTTGAGATATATCTTTGGGATAGACGATGTTTAATAGTAACAAAGTAATTGCAAAACAAAATCCAACAAATTAAAATTATCTGCCACCGACGTAATCTCCTTTTCAAAACAAATATAGGCTGTGTATTATTCTTCTTTTGACGTTTCTATATATATATATAGTAAATAGATAAACAAATTTTAAATCATTATAGGCGAGCATTTTTTAGTGATAATGGTACATACCAACTATAGTCACCAAGGGAGTTAATTTATGTGTATCATCTTTAACCTCATCAAGTGGTAGACCAAACTGAAAAAAAAAAAAAAAATTATATATAAAAGTTTTAGGCCCGTTTTCACGACTTTTTTTTTTTGGATTTTGCTTAAAACTAAAAATTTTTGGCGAACTATTTAAGTTATAATGCCAGGGTATCACACAATTTTTTGGAGCTTCAAACACAAAAACCTCGTTCGACCTAAACCTTCGTATAGGAAGGCGAGAGCTTCCAGAATCCGCTCCAGAGTATTTTGGTCTCCACCAGTAAACTTCTGAGTTATTTCCTTGGTACTCCACCAGTAAAACGTCTGAGTTATATATGGTTCTCCACCAGTCACATTGAGTTAATTTTGGTTCTCCACCAGACAACACATAAAAACATTGAGGTTAAAAACGAATGCATATAGTTAATGCAGAAACCGCAAAAACTGTAACTCGGTACAGTTATACGACGCCGAAACACTAACCAATGCGGGGTGACAACGCAAAACGCACGAAAAGCAGACAAACAAGAACGGCCTGTTTGTCCTTAAAAAATAATGACAAAAAGCGCGAGCTGCTTCTCCACTCAGAGCAGTTTTACGAGTGTGTATTCACGACTTAATGATAGCTAAATGTAGGAAGTTATCGAACAGATAATGAGTTTTTAATTATCACAAGTTCTCTTTAACCTAAAAGTGAAGGATAAGCTAAAGAGAGAAACGTTCTACCTTTAACTTTTGTCGTAAGGTTTAGATTTGAGATTGCCATATTATATTCACATATTTTTTATATATGGCAACTCCAATTATACGTATATTTTGTAAATGTAAAAAAAAAGTACGTAGTTGCCAGTTCGCATTTTTATTTTGGCAAAAATAATCGGTATTTTCTTTAATATTGCCACTTTTTTAAAAATGTTAAGTTTATTTTATACAGAAGTTGTGAAAACGAAAAATAGTTGAAGGTAACTTTATTCCTCACTAGTGCTAAAGGTAGCGTTAACTACATATATCGAACTTTAAAGGTAAGTCGTGAAAACGGGCCTTAAAGTAATAACTTTAAGGAAATCGGGCTTACCTTGTATTCTTTGAAGATAAGAGCATCTTTCTCCTTGAAAAATTTGCAAATCGCTTTTATTATTAATTTTTCTTCAGCAATTTGCTGAAGACAAGAAAACATTTTTTATTTTATCGGAAGAAGTTGCTTTTAAATACATCAACGTCCATTACTTAACCAAAGTGACAGTAAAGACAGACTTTTCGAAAAATCGTTGCCCAATTGTTCAGAATGTCTTTGACGGTTGGAGGTTGCTCTGAATTGTTAAAAAGTTTCTTTAAATTGTAAAACAATTATAATTAGTAAACATTTTCCGCCTTTCGAATACAAACACTTAAATGCATTGCTTTTTTCATCATTATGTGAGTACAAATGCAAATGATATGTTCTTAAATTCTGAAACTTTTTTTCACAAATTTGACACACTAACATTGTTTTACTTAAACAATATTTTCTGATTACTTTTAATAAATAACTTGAGTATATCGCTTTATCTAAATCACGCGGAGAAAAAACATGTTAAAATATGGTCACCTCCAACAATACTATGTTTAAAGAAAATTTTAACCATATTATGTTTAATTTAACCATTTCTTTGTCACTGACAACCACATAATGGCTAAACTAGTTCCCCATAAAGAAGCCTCAACCATATTATGGTTGCCTCTAAACATGTTATAGTTAACTATGACAATAATTTGTTTTTAAATTAACATAGAATTTTCCTCCTTTTCCAGAGCAACATGCTATTGTTGAAAACCAACCATGCTATTATAAGTGTTAAACATAGATTAGTTATTATTAACCATAATATGTTCGGAGGCAACCATAATATGGATGTGGCTTCGTGATGGAGGACTATTTTTACCATAATATGGTTTTCGTTGACAATAATATGGTTAAATTAAACATAATATGCTTAAAATTTTTCTTTTAACATAGTATTGTTGGAGGTGACCATATTTAAACATGTTTTTTCTTTGGGTGATGGAAAACCAATTATTAATATTTTTTCAGCGTTTAAAAAATGATTGCGATTTTTCATTGTAGCAATAAGGGAAACAGGAGAATGGGACATTATGTTTCCTTCTCCGTATTTTTCAACAAAAGAATCAGAAAATTTACTTGCTGCTTTGCCAGCAACTTCCCTGTATACGTTCATCAGTATATATGTGATATTTAGAAGTATGATACCGTGTGAAATGCAGTGCATAAGAATTATAATAAGTAAAATATTTTCCGCATTTCGAATACAAACAGTTAAATGCATTGCTTTTTCATCTATATATGTGTACAAATTCAAATGATATGTTTTTTCACAAATTTTATTCACTAACATTTTTTTACTTAAACAATATTTCTGATTAATTTTTATAAAATAACTGAAGTATATCGCTTTAGCTTCATGGAAAACCAATTATTCATTTTTGTTAATACTTAAATCACAACGAAATTTTATTTTTTCCACAGAAAAAATATGACGCCATGTAATAACGAAATTAAAACTCTTGAATGCTTCTTCTTCATAATAAAGCCTCTATAATACATAAGTTGTTGTTTTTTTTTGGGCAGATATGCTTATTATTAAACATTTTCATTTTATTTGGGCATATTGGACATATTGTTAAACACAGATTGTCTAAAAAAAACAATTTTTATTTTATACAACAGGAATTTTTCAACAGGATTTTAGACAAAATATCATCGTAAATTCGAGACAAAGTTTTAGAGTGTAGCTACAAGGTATTGGCCATTAATAAAAGTGTGTATTCTATATATGACTAAGGAAAAATATAAATCGATCTTCAAAAAATTTAGAAGGCGTAGAATAAATACAACTAATTTTCACTAGAATATCAAGGTCAATATATAACTGAGAAGAAGAAAATGTTCAACGATTACCTACATTTTTACCAACCAATATAACCAATTAAAACTTTTCCTAGTTTAAATAAACGCACTTATTATATATTAAAACTCGATTACAGAAACTTAAACACAAAACTTTTCTGTTTTAATACAGACGTTTCACTCTTTTTATGTCATTGTCCCCACTTTCGATTTTAGAAAAATGAATTACATTCTTTTAATATTTTCTTCCACGAAATGCTACCATAATAAATTTTTGTTTTTTATAAAAACACAATATTCAAATTACCATGTTTATAATTAATTGCACATGTGCCATTCCCTTCTCTGCAATATGAGAAAACACTGAAATAATGTTAAATTAACGGCGGGGTATTCAACCCCAATTATCATAAATTCCCTGCCACTTAACTGTAAGTCATAGTCATCATCCAGACTTGCAAATTTTGTTGCTTCATTTTTCTATATTTTCTTTGAAATTACATTAGATAAAATGTTTGTATTTTTAAAACGGCTTTTCTCTACTTTTTTATATTTTATATAAAAATACAACAACCAACTTCAAGTTGAACAGTTACAATTACAAAACAGAAATGCATAGCACATGAAACTCTCAACCACTCCTCAATTTTCTCAACTCCCACAAGAATTAACTCAAGAATTGCTGCAACAAAAATTGCAAGTCTAAATAGGGATATATGAGATAAAAGTTGAAGAATTAGAATAACAAATTTTCCGCGTATACTTTTCAGAAGTTTAAGAGAAAATTATAATGAAAATAAAATCTAGTAAATAAAATAAACAAGAATAGAAAGGGATCTCTTTAAAGATTTGAAATTTAAAAGAACACTTCAACTGAATAGAGAGCACATTTCTTAATTTATGGCTTATATTTTTTTGGTATAAAATAAATAAAATAAATTTTTTTAAGCCTCATAGAACATACAAAAGGGTTAATACTGAACTAACTGGAAAATCATCATGAATAGATTCACATTTAAATAAGGCAGTCATATTATCCAAATATACTTTGAAAATCATTCATTGATTCGATTTCTTATCACAAAATTGTGTTCAGCGATAATGTTCATTTTTGGCTGAACGGGCTTGTTAAAGCTGCCGTATATGAAGAAAGATCAACTCACAACATAAAATATAGACTCTTTTTCATGCGGTTTTCATACTGGTGGCGTCATTAAACATTATTTTTTCAAAAAATAAAGCCGGAGATTGCGTTACGCTCAATAAAGATCGTTACCAAACCATCATCAAAGATTTTTTTGTTTGAAAATACGAATGGGATTGATCCGGGCAGGATGTAACTATCCACTTATTAAGACTAAAATTTGGCGATAAGTTGTTTTCGAGAAATGGACCTGTCAATTGGTCTTCATTATTTTTCGATTTAAAAGCTCTCGATTATATTCTGTGTCTGAAATCTTTTTCAAATGGTGTTGCAATATGTTGGTCTTTGAATAAAAAAAATTTTTTAATTAAAATTCTTTTTTTTTTTCTTATTTTTTACAATTTCAAATTCTATTGGGACTAAAAAACAAACAGTTAGAGAAGAAAATTACATTTCATAAAAATTTCTCTTTTATGCTTATGCTACATTTTTTTTAAATAGTTCGCGCCCATACATATGCTATGCTTTTATTTTTTCGAAAAAACATAAAACGAGCTAGTTATTTTCTGTGAAATTGAAATTTTGTTTGTTATTTTTTACACAGAAAATGCAAGTCGTCTAAATAGGTTTATTGTTCTATTTACGATGATTGCACAATCTACATTTCGAAATTTACAGATGTGGAAAAGATTTACATGAGCACATGAACCATGCGATGGCCAATAATGCGTTTGCCAACTTCCCCTGAGTGTAAGAGCAAGCAGCATACACAGGTAGAAATTTGAGTGCATAATCCGGCAGGATTAAGCAGCGTCTGCACAGTAGCAACAGCACCTAGGAATAATTCGTTCCTAAGGCCAAATACAAGTGTTTTATAATTGCATGAGGACTTCAGCTTCCCCCTTCCCAGGACTTTAGATGGTACACCACAATCACCACGTGATCCCCGAAATGATATTTTCAACGAAAAGTAATGACAGAAATCAATTCTAGCAAGAAGTATTCCTTCGAAGGCCTCAATAAATAGTCAGTACATTGCCAACTTAGCGGGGACTACTATATAATCTCTGTTCAGCCGCGATCTCAAGAGATCGTGCAGATCTTCGGATATGGCAACTTTGGATTTTTGCTAAATTCCAGATATTAACTGGACCTGATTTCGCCGGTGGATGTAACACGAGAAGGTCAGATATCATTAAGATGATCCCCCGGGGGGTTCAAAACTAACAAAGACACTACTACAAACTGAAGAAATCAAACCAAAAATATCCCTAAAGTTCTTTCCTCTACAACGTTTTGATTCAATCTCTTGCTTTTGCTTTAAACGTTCGCCCAACTCAAAACGAATGACAGTCATATCTCACTAAAATCACAATTTTTCGCAACCCCCTGTTTGTATTTACTCGCATAATAAATTTTATTTTCTCAGAGTTTGTAACCGAGACCCCTTAACCAAGTGCTAGTTAAAGTAATAGCGACTACTAGGTAGGCAGTTTAAGTATTCCAGGCTGTTTTAGTCGCAGCTATTGGCTGTATGGTAGTGATTGCTTTGTTAGCCATAAATTTCATGCTGTAACCAAAGTTAGTACTTGATGTTGCTGCTTTCGTTGTTTTGTTTTTACACAATTTCTTACAAGAACAACGACAAAGTGTAGCTGCCTGCTCTGTATGCCTGGTGTTGTGTATGGGAATTTGCGTTTGAGTAGTGAGTAAACTAGTATGAGTTGCGAAGAGTGTTAGTACTCGTATGGTGGTATAAAATGGTCAGTGACCCATGAACGTGTCGAATTAAAAAAAAATACTTTTTTTTTGCTTTTTTCTCAAGTCAAATTTTAATTAATGGAATTTTATGTATACATAGATTGTTTTAAGAAATATGGCTTTATTTTTTGTAAACATTTTTAACGTGGGTTTTTCTGTACAGAAAATCGTTGAAAAACAAACATTTCCTTAATAATTTTTTTTTTAAAACTATCAGGGGGGCTACTCTCCATTGCGATGCGAAAGAAATTTCGATGCGAAACCTAAATGGCATCTTGGTACTCTGTATCACTTTCGCAAAATTTTTTGAAAATTAAGCAATACTGGCAATAAAAATTAAAGATGGCGCAGATTGACAGTAATGAAATGCTAAAATATGTTAAAATATTTGAAATTGGAAAATTTAAATAAAATAAATAGTGATGATTTGCGAAAAGAAAAAAATTAATAGATGCGATAGACAAATGCGCAAACGCATTAAGAAGTACCAATCGCTAAATTTGGTACCATTTTCTTTCGCATCGCAATAGAGAGTAGCCCCCCAGTTTTTTCATGCACTCAAAAATGTTGGTTTCACTTCAAGAAGCGTATCTTTTACACATGGCCTTTAATAACTCATACAGCATTTCAAAGGGTAAAACTTTGTAATACATTCTTATTTAGGTAATGAACTGATATTTTTTGCTTTGAAAATTTCGATTTCTATGTTAATAAAGCAACATTTGTGGAAAGCTTTGCTTCAATTCTTTAGATTGACAATTAACTGCTGAAGTAGATCGATTTCTCACCGGGGCATATCCTATTTTATCGCGCGAGAGATGATTTTTGAGGTCGAAAAGTGATTATTTTAGAGCGGAAACACAGGCCACCCACGTTATCCAAAAACCTCGAAAGTTAGCGAATTGGAGGTATTTTACTGCAAAGAGATTGTTTTCGAACTAAAGAAGAACTTGTAAAATCATTAGTTGCCCCTCAAGCGAAAATTTTAAAACGTTTTCCAGCAGCAAGATTTATATTAAAGAAAGGAAATTGGCTACCACACGAGTCACAGCTGAAAACAAGTGTTTTTTTAGTAACCCGAAATCTTTTTGGCGAAGAGAAATCATTTTTGCAACGAATCATTACAGGCGAAAAATGGATTTATTTCGACAACTCGAAGCAGAAGAAATCGTATGTAATGACCGGCAAACCAAACTGATCTTTTCCGAAGTCGAATGTACATGGCGCTAAGTTGTATTAAGTGGGACCTTAGGGATCCCATCTTTTATAAGCTGCCGTAAATATTCACACTTGACATTAAATTTCCTGGCAATACGTTTAAATTTCGTAGAGATTGGTTCATAGTAAATTATATTTCGCATTTGGCAAAAGAGCAATAGTATAATGTACATTAGATTATCCAATTATTTGACTTTTGGTTTTGTACGAGTAAGGAATTAATCGATTTTTTAATTTTAAAATTGCTCGATTAATCGAGTGAGGGTTTTAAATTGTTCGAATTACTCAAATAACTCGAATAATTCAAATAATTTTATTCAATGGAAAAAAACATACATCTCTTAATTGTTCTGTTGTCAATATTTTTAAAGATAAACTATTTAAAAGTATTTAATTCCTAAAATCAAGTAAAACTTAACTTAAGCACAAATATTTGTCTAAGTAAGAACATGTGAAAAATGTACCTATTTTTAAGGTATTAACATAATCAATTTAAGAATGTTGTAGTTGAAATTAGAAGATCTTTTATATATCTTTTATTAACCTGGAGTGCTCCGTGGAGATCGCAGGTATACTTTTATTTGCTTACTAATTACAACTCAACTTAAACTTATTCTTACCCGCTATTTATACTTAGTTTTTATAATTAAAATGCTGACTGTACTAAAGTCAGCAAGTGTCTAAAGTGCTGACTCGTATAATTGAGTCAGCCTAATTTGTGATTACTTATTATATACGAGGGTGGCTCTTAACATCCCTCCCCCCTTTATGAAGAAGTGCAGCCCTTGTCTGGTGTTGATGCGCTTTGATGTTTATTGACGTTGTGAACTAATTTCTCAATATGTTGTTGTTGCTGCGATCCATCATAGCTATTTTCAAGTAGTGGTGATTCTGAGATATGGTTTCTCGTATCGGATTCTGTGGATTTGTGTTCCGGTGATTTTGGATAAGCCACGCATTCAGAACCTTCTGGTCTACATTTGGCAAACAGTGGTGTAGTAAAATATTCTTTAAAGGAGCCAAGGAAATTTTGCCACTGCCATCCAGTAATTGGTTCATGTCGTGCACATTACGTTTCTTCATTTTGGTTGTAGGATCCTGTTAGGTTGACCTCTAGTCATCCAGTAACTGGTTCATGTCGTGCACATTACGTTTCTTCATTTTGGTTGTAAGATCTTGTTAGGTTGACATCTAGACTTTTTTTTTTTTTTTTTTTAACAGATAGACTGGGATTTCTTTTCCTTGTTTTATACGAAATTAAAGTCTATATGGGGTTCAGAGTTATGGCCAAATTATTATTAGCATTCTTTGCCACCCCGATACAATTATATTAGCTGCTCTGAGCTTGACCATCTTGTTGCTGGTTATCGAACTGAAACAAGAACTTTTATATAATTCAGATTTTTACCTTTTTATCATCACATTTTTCCGTCCTATGATCTTAAAGTTCTTTGGACATGTATTCAATCAGAGTTATCGTTTTGCAAAGCTATACTATCCTTCATATCATATACATCAGAATTAACACAATCCAAGACATCCGAACGAGAATCACCATTTTCATTGTGCATGTGTGGAGACATCATGCGCGGTTATCCCATCGGTTGTTGAGCGAATAAAGGTACTTAATAACTTCTTCATGTCAAAATATAATAGTAATAATAATAATAATAAATTTAAAAAACTAAAAAGTTTAAGCTACAATTTTTTGATTTCAATAAATCAGTTAGGGAAAAGATGTATATTTCTTAATAGCTAAGGTAAAAATTATCAAATAAAAGAATTACAATAGATACAATAGTAAAATCCATATTTTCAAAATTAAATCTTTAACATTATGATTTTTACTTAACTTATTTCAATGAAATCATTCAATGATTAATTTATTACATAACTAAATATAAAAATGTTTTTATATGTTCCTCTTTTATTTTTTTCTTTTTAATTAGAGGCCAAAAAAGTTATTTTGATTTTGTGGTGGTCTGGCTTTAAAGTAAAAATATAAATATAAAAAATCAATTACTTTTTTTTTTTTTTTTTTTATATTTATATTTTTTGACTCAAATATTTATTTAATTAAGCAAAAGGCAAATGATCGCGGTTGTAAACAAAATGCTTGCTGGGATCTATGCAAAAAGAAATAAAAGAAATATAAAACATTCAACGTCTGTGCAAAAGTGTTTAGGTTTGCACATTCTAAAGTGTTTATTGCACTAATGTATTGTACTGGGCATTGTAAATATGTATAAAGAGTCTTGACTCTTTGCAAATATTTTATGCTTAGAGTGACAATAATTCTTGTCATTGATAAATTTGTTCCAGTGAATAATTTTATCACTGAGTTGCAACAAGTATTTATGTTTTATATTTCTTTTGTCCAGCCATCCTTATTACTGATTACTCAAATGTTTGCTTAACCAAACGATCATGATTTTAAATGGAATGCTTACTGGGATCTACACAAAAATGGAATAAAAAAAAATTTAAACACTAACGTGTGTGTTATAGTTCTTAGGTATGCACATTCTAAAATGTGTATTGCACTGTTGAATTGCGCTGGGCGTTGTAAATATGTATAAAGAGTTTTGACTCTTTGCAAATATTTTATGCCCAGGGTGACAATAATTATTGTCATTGGTACATCTGTTCCTCCCAGTGAATAATTGTATCACTGAGTTGCAACAGGTATTTATGATTATGTTTATATTTCTTTTGTCCAGCCAAAAGTTGTCTTATAATAGTTCCATACCGAATGCTTGCTGGGATCTACACAAGAAAATTAAATAAAAGAAATATAAACCATTCAGCGTCTGTGCTATAGTGCTTAGGTATGCACATTCTTAAAAGTGTATTGCACTAGTGAATTGCACTGGGCGTTGTAAATATGTATTATATCAGCATTTAAACGGTTAATGTTGAGGCGCGCACGTGAAATAAAAAAACGCAAACGAATGAACATAAATTTTACGGTTGAATTTATTTTTATCTAATGTTGCCTAAATGCGAAACAAATATTCTTGAATAATTAACGAAGTATAATTATCTATTTATTATTTTGCTTACAATTTAAAAAAAAAAAGTGAAGAAAGAAAAAAAAAAACATAAGTGGAAAAGATAACGAACTGGTTTAGCCCCCTGTTCCCCATATTTTTTATACAAATAAATTCGTCCAACCTATGCACTGAATACATACTGGCACTTATCTGGTGTTGGTTAAGGGTGAGATAAAGAAAAGATTTTATGATCGATGCCAATATTTTGTTTTAACGATAAAAAGATATTTTATAAGAACTTCTGTTGGTTTGTTATGTGTTAAAAGATATCCATGTGGGAAAAAAAGAAAAGTAACATTGTTTTAAAGTTGAATGAAAATCTATCTACTCATTTAGGAAACGTAAAGGTACCTATTGCGATTTACATGCTTATAAATTTTGTAAACAATTTGAATTAAAATTAAACCGAAATTGTGAATTGTACTGTGTGTAAGTGAGTGAGTGAGTGAGTTACTGAAGACTACAAATGATGAAATGGTGCCCCGTTAGGACTAGAGGATGGACCCTTCGACCCACACCAGGCCGAATGGATCCTAGACGGTACGTTTTGTTTCAATTGAATTTTCCTATTGAATTTATACTAATTCCTTTTCTTCTTCCAGCCATCTGTGACTGTTGCCCTTTTTACTGCAGGACCATCCCTGTGTGAACTACGAGTTATATTTTAATTTGTTATGAACTATAGAGTAACCTATACTAAAGTCCGGTTTTTATTTTAGGTAGACCCGCCGTTGCGGAAAGGAGTTTCTTTCAATGCTAATGTTGGATTGGTTGAAATTTGTGGGTAAGTCCACAAATTCGAAAATAGAAATATATGTACATCTGTAATTTTACTACATATGAGCCAAGAAGCTCCTGTTAAATGCTTTAGTGAAGAGTGCGTTTAAAATGGAGAGTTTATTTAGATTTCTACCTTGCGTTTCATCTTCGTTATATGACCCTTCTGGTCCTTTCCCCCTGTTTATGTATTTTAGTTTTACTTCCGAGTATCTTGCTTAAACTGTGCTTTTTTTTCATTTCGTGACCGTCCTGGTCCTGTCTTTATTTCTAACATTCCTTCTGGTTAATGTCTTTATTTCTTAATGATCCGTTTGGTCATATTCCCCCCTTTTGTTTTTCCCTTGGTTTATCACCTTATTTTTACCCACATTTTCTGTTATTTTTCTCGAGTATCGCCCTTACATTCTCTCTTCATCTCGTATCTTTGGTTTCGAGCCAAAATAACTAGGATGGGAGAATGTTTGACTGATACTTCCCTTATATTATACCGCCTATTGCTATTCAGCTTTCTATTATTGGTGCTGCCACCTTATTTTATTATATACTTGATACTTTCCTTTTGATCCTCTTTTATGTTTACCCTAAACTTTTCCTTCACACCCCCCATAGCGTTTGCCGTCAGCTGAAATCGTATCAAACTTTCGCACTAATTTCCCCTGTTGTAGGCAAACTACCCATGGTGGTGCAGCAAAGGAACCTAATCACTGTTTGAGTATCCTGCTTGTATTCCATCTTTGTCCCGTACCTTTGGTTTCGAGCCAAAGTAACTGAAAACGAAAATGGAGTAACTCATACTCTATACTAAAACTAAATATACCATTCGGGGAGAAGGAAAAAAAAACGGAAACTACCCTTTTTTATTGAACGTATCAAAATCTATCCCCTTGCACTCTACCACTTTTGTCAATACTTATTTGGCTAGCTTTATCAAATTGTTGTGATAAACCTTTTCCGAGTTCTTGTGTCTTATTCTTACATTGACCGGTGTTGGTACTCCCGTAACTTCGTAGGGACCCAACCATATAGGTGAGAATTTATTTTTTCGCGCCTGATTCTTTAGCCAAACCATTTGTCCTGTCCTAAAATGTCTAGTTCTCGTGCCCTTATCATAATATTGTTTTGATTTTTCCTTTGCTCGAACCTGGTTTTGTCTCACGACTTCATAACTTCGTTGAATCTGATACCTGAGGATCTTGCTGTAATCGTCTATGTTATAGAGAGGCGCTGGCTGTTTTTTGAGCCTCACAGGTATTTCAAATTCGAATCCGTACAGGACCCTATTCGGTGTTTGCTTAGTGGACGAATGTCGGGTATTGTTGTGCACATGCATAGCATGATGCAGCCATTCATCCCAGTTAGTTCCGTCAAGCTTCACAAAACTCCTTAAATATTCTGCCAGGGGTCTATGCGTCCTTTCCAAGGATCCATTGGATTGGGGATGATACGGTGTTGTATAAATGTTTTTCACTCCAAGCATTTTACAAACTTCTTTGAATAATTTCGAAGTAAAATTACTTCCGTTATCCGTCACCAGGATCTTGGGGATGAAGAATCGTGCAATTATTTCCCTGAAGAACTCTCTTGCCACACTGTTGTCGCCTCCATGTCGGGGATAGCTGCGCAGGCAAGGTATTTAGAAAAATCGTCTAAGAAAGTTACTATATATTTGTTGTCCTATCTATTCTCGAACTTTTATTTTGCTGACAAAGCTTGCAGGAGGCAACATACTTCTTAATTTGGCCCTGCATACCGGCCCACTTATATTGTGATCTTATGCGGAAATATGTTTTAAGTGCGCCTTGGTGTCCTCCCACCGGGGTGTCGTGAAATGTTTAAATCCCATTATGTATATCCCTTTCGTCCGTTAAGTACGTCGTATATTCCGTAAATTCTTTAAATAGTCTTAATCCGTTCAATTCTGCCCACGCGAGCACCTGTAGACTGTCCACTGAATAGTTATATTTATTAAGTTTGGCTAGTAATTCGACTGTTTTTGACTGAGGGTTGTCCATTTATACTCACGAAAATTGCAAAATAATACTTACCAGCATCCAAACTATTTGTGCCATCCTTAAATTTTTTGGAGAAACAACAAAAACTTTTTACGCGTTACCACAATGTCGCGTTGTACTGGTCCTTCCTCAAAACTTCCCCAATACAGCTGGTGTCAGTGGCAACTACTTGTACATCCACCACTTTGTATTTTCACACAGATACTTAAGGCGTACCAGAATGTGGCTGCTTAAGACCTTCAGCACTTTGATTCTACACTCAGTGGTTTCCTTAACGTTTTCCTTGCCACTGTCTTCACCGATTTAGTTAAGTTTTAAGGAAAAACCGAAATAAATCGCCTCCTAATGTGGTGAAAAGTCCGCGGCAACTTACTTGCAATTCCACCAATTCGCACATCTTCGAAGATACTAAAGGCGTACCAGAATGTGGCTGCTTAAGACCTTTAGCACTTTGTTTCCGTGTTTACTGGTTTCTATTACTTTCGTTGCTCTCGAAACCAGTCGCCATACCAGGGAGGGATCTAAATTCGACAACAATGTTGTGTAATAATTAAATTTTATTCCTGGAGGGTCCCTTGGGAATCGCAGGATCTTTATTTAATTACCGGCTGCGCCAATTGTTGTAGTTGAAATTAGAAGATCTTTTATATATCTTTTATTAACCTGGAGTGCTCCGTGGAGATCGCAGGTATACTTTTATTTGCTTACTAATTACAACTCAACTTAAACTTATTCTTACCCGCTATTTATACTTAGTTTTTATAATTAAAATGCTGACTGTACTAAAGTCAGCAAGTGTCTAAAGTGCTGACTCGTATAATTGAGTCAGCCTAATTTGTGATTACTTATTATATACGAGGGTGGCTCTTAACAAGAAATAAATATTCTAATTTGAAGAATACATTTCGTAAATTCTAGTAATGCATATGCTATGCCTACTTTACTAAAGTTTAGTAAATGTTATTAAAATCAAGTATATTTTCTTTACTTTTTCTTTACCAAAATAAATATTTACATAAACTTCAAAAGTTGACACACTTGATTTAAGTTAATAAATAAATTTCAACTAGATTTAAGGAAGCTATGTACTTAAGTTTTTACTCTTCATACAAAATCTTGTGTACTAATATAAAGGATAAGAATTCTTAAATATTACGATTTTTTTTCTGAAAACTAGAAATTTTATAATTTATGTTAGTAATATTTACTTCATTTTAGAATGGAAAATTAAGTAAAATTGTAGGATTTTTTTAAGTTCACCAAAATTTTGTGTAAACTTCAGTCTAATACAATTTCTTTATTATGAGTTAAATTTCTTTTTTTTAAGTAAATTTGAACTTAGTTTAAGGAAATTTCATAAACTAAAATTAAGTTGATATCTAACTTAAATTTAGTCTTATTATTTTTTTGAGTGTACATGAATTGATACTTGCATTATATTATAAACACAGAAAAACAATATAACAAACATGTAGTAACAATAAACAATAAAATAACAATTCATATGTGCTATGAGATAGTTCTAAAACTTTTAAATTAAATAAATAATTAAAAAAAAAATCAAAAAACCCGGCTGCAAAAATACAGTTTTTATACATAAAAAAGCCCGAAACAAGATTAAGGAAAACTGAATTAAAATAAACAATGTCTAAACAATGTTTACACTTCTTTGGTTTAACAGACTATAAAATGATCTGAAAGTTTAGTACAGTTATGTTTAGAAGCAGGCGGTAACCACAAATTTTTTTTCGGTTTATAATTTGCAATTTGCGGGAGTCTGTTTTTGCTCATATTTTTAAAATAATTTTTTATTTCTTTATTATATTTTTGCCTTTTTAGTCAAGGCACTTTTTGTGAGAGGTGCTAGCCATTTATAAAAAACTTTAAAAACCAATTTATTATTCCTAGAAATCGAGTGAAATTGAAGTCGATGGACATTCTCAGTTAAAATTTTTTTAAAAATCACCGTATTTTTTCTGATTTTTTTTTTCATAAACTTAAGTTTTTAATATTACTTTGATTTCAATCTTACTGATAACTTATATACATTTTTGTAATCTCCTTTCATTTACACATTTTTTTTATGAAAAATGTGCTATTTAAGTACCAAATTTCTAACGTATGGAATTTGGCGTTTATAATGATATACATAATTTGTCTCTCACACACCCACATCTAAAAAAGGTCTGAAATATCCCTGCAGATAACAAGACTAGTCCATACATGCATGTAAAGAGTAGTCCATAAAGGAGTAGGAGTACTCCAAAACTACTCCAAATATATGGGTAAAAGGTGGTCCATTTAACATTACGATGTCCTAGGAGGGGACTAAGTAACCCACCGAAGTAGTCCCTAAACTACTCCATGGAGTACTAAAGTGGGTTAGTTTTAAAAATACTCCATGCCACTACAGTATGGAGTACACTAAAGGGGTAGTTAAAGCATTTTTCATTTTTTACTAATCGCCTTTTATGGCGTTGCCTGTAGTCTATTATTGCTATTATTAAATATATTTACTTGGTATTTTTAATTTGTTTACCTTTTTTTTTACAAATTTCACACACTTTCACTTTTAAATAAACAATTAATAATGGACACCATGAGGGCTACCAATGTGTAATACTGTAAACTATAGAAAAGTATACATCATGCATTTACTTGGTATTTTTAATTTGTTTACCTTTTTTTTTACAAATTTCACACACTTTCACTTTTAAATAAACAATTAATAATGGACACCATGAGGGCTACCAATGTGTAATACTGTAAACTATAGAAAAGTATACATCATGCAGTTGTTGGCAGCACTGCATGTTAATTTGTTATAACATGGTCCATATTACAGTAGATTGGACCATGTTGTAAGTAGTCCATTTAAGCCACAATGGACCACGTAGTCCAATATTATCTGTAGGGATGCTCAAAAGTTTGTGTGATGAAAATAAATGTAGAAGTTAAAAAAAATGTAATTTAGTTTTAAATTATCTTAAACAGTTAAAGATCCAAAAACAAACATTTTTATATTAAAAAATAGAAATTTTAAAGATAATAATCATAATTCGTTATTCGAAATTGGCTATTTTAATTATTCGATCAAATAATGGCGGAAAAATTCTTCGATTAATCGAACAACGATTAATCGAGTGGATACTCTAATGTACATATAATTAATCATAAAAGTTCAGAGTTGCCAAACCGATCAAAGTAGAGATTCTAAGTGCAAAATATTTTCTGAATTTTATCAATTTTGCATCAAAATTTTGACCTATTCGTTTTGAAACTTCAGGCTTTTTCCATCTGTAAAAATTCGTATGCCTATACAAAATAGTCAAAGCAAACCCAAATGGCGTGGCGTTAATGATTTGCAATTAGAAAATTGGTTGTCTGCTATTAATGAAAAGATGTGTATATTATCTCAATTTTTAATTTAAATATTATGTGTTTTGTTAAACAAGATAAATTATTATTGATGATACAGCGTTGACGCTCTAATTTAAGTATTCGATTTGAGCGTTAAAGCTAGGCGCTAGAAGTCCATACCCTGATTTAGGTTGATCGGAAAATTTAAATTCATCTCTCAATTTTTCTATTCTTTTTATGTTGCGCTGCTCAATCATAATCGGTTTTGCCACAATTTGCTATATAGTATTAATTTAATTCAAAACTATTTTTTTTTATTTAAAAAGCCAACAAATTTTGATTTATAGAAAACTTTAAGTTTTTTGACTCAAATAGTATTCAAAGTTTTAATAAACTTGATTAATATACGAATATCTTGTTACTGAATATTTACATTTCTTACTAAAAATTTAAAATAGTTACATTCTTTTAAGAAAACATTAAGATAGCCGTTTCGCATTTTCTTTTCTAGTAGTATTTATCCACAATCAGTTTTATGTAGAAATATTTATTCCCGATTAGTTTTCCGTAACAACAAGTTTTCGCTATCAATTTTCTTTAGTAAAACAATTTCGAGATAAATTTTCTATAAAAGAAAACTTATTTTAAATAATGTTTTATTTAAATACTTCTTTTACGATGAGTTTTCAATATCAAAATTCTTTCGTGATCAGGTTTCTGTCAAAAACTTCTTTCGCTGTCAGTTTTTATTGAAAACTGGGTTTTCGATCAATTATTTGTAGAAAACTTTTTTAGCGATCAGTTTTCTATAAAAAATTTTTCGCTATCAGTTTTCTATAGAAAACTTTCTTCGCGATTATTTCGTTATGGAAAAATATTTCGCCATAAGTTTTCCAAGCAAAACGTTTTTATAAAATTTTAATGAACTGTTGGAAATCTTTATGATTATTTTATATCTTCACAACCCTCAAATATTTCCTATTTTTCAATTTGTGTAAACGTAAGCCGAATTTCCATGTGAGTGGAAAAAGTGTAAAAATCAAACATTTTTATAAACTAAATTTTATGTTCTCTACATGTTTCCTGCTGTCAAGCATCCTGTTTTCTTCACTGAACCAAAAATCCAATGAAAATGTACGTTCAGCAAACGAAATTACGTTTATTAAAATATTTGCGTTTGCTCAACGAATTATTCGTTAATATAATGAAAATAATACAAACGAAAATATTTTAATTAACGTAATTTCGTTTGCTTAACGCACATTTTCATTGGGTTTTTGGTTCAGTGTTCTTTCTTTTATATTTTCTTTAGCTTGAAAGAGCAATTAAAATGAAAATCTTGGTGATGCAGGATATTTGCAACAAATTGTAAAAGCTTTTTTCATTTTTAAAACTGGCCAACAACACTTAAGAAGTTATAAAAAAAAGAAGTCTGGCAGCATTGTTATCTTAAGATAATTCAAATAATAAAAATAAGGAATTTGTTTGCCAACTGACCCAGATTTACAGTTCAAAAAGCAAGAAGACATGCTTAAAGTACTCAAAATCTTAGAGTACATTAAAGCGTAACACTGTGCGAAATTGTTGACTTTGTTACTGCTCTGGTTTATCTTTTTATATAATCTTTATCACTTTAATCGCTGTTGGGCACATGTTTTTTGCCTGATTGCAAGTAGTGTTGTCTTAAATTTATCTTTTACATATAGCTCGTATCTCGTTATTTATCTCTGCAACTGTTTGATGTTGGCTAAGAGAAAGACTAAAAAGTGGCAAGCAAAATAAGAAATTTTGTTCTTGTTAAATATTCTTCTTTCCCTAACACATTGCTGTAATAAAGACTTTAAATGTATAACATAGCAAACGGCTTGGGACACTCTTAAAACACTAAAAAAAATTTGCAGAACTAAATACAAGAATGGGTAGTCGGTAGAATGTGTTAGTGTGAATATTTGAAACAAGGCCTTTAAAAAAGTCCAAGTTTTTTTTCTTAATTTTTTTTATCACCATTCAAAATGTCGTTTTTCTTTTCTTTTCTGCTCTTTTATTATTTATGTTTTCCTTCGCCTTTTGTTTTGATCTTTTTATTTCATACAAGAGGCGCTTTATTATTAATGAAATGCAAGTTGTGTATCTGGGCGGTAGTTTAAAAAATTTTCATGCCCCGATAAACTTGAAAACAAAACGAACGTCTTTTTTTGTTTCTTGGCATTTTGTTTTTTATTATTTTTTAGAGTTTTCCGATTTTTCAAGGAAGAATACACAGATTCGCAGGTCAATTCATTAATAGATTAACGCTAACGAAAGTTTTTCACAGGAAATCCACTCAAATTGAAAATATATTTCGAACATAAACAAACTACTTTTTACAAACATCATGCTAAACTTGGTGTCGTTAAACTTCTTACAAAATAAATCAAACAGTTTTTTTTATGTGGGATAATTTTTTAATATAAATTAAATTTTTAAGAACAATTGTGATTTTTAGTCGAACTGTTAATTTGTAATTTTGATATTTTTAGTTAGGAACTATTTTTACTGAAGGAAGGAATTTTACAACATGAAATTTTTGGTAAAATTTTGTTTGATAATTTTCTTGGCTGAGCATTTGTACTTCAAGTTCTACAAATAAAATGTCGACGAAAGTGCACAAAAGAAACATAATAACAAATGTATTCAGTAGCTCGTTTCTGTATTTCTCGCATCGTAAAATTTCTTACATGAAGTGTGAAACAAAAAATTCCATCGTTTCTCGATTTATGAGATAAAAGTGTTTCTGTATTTGAATGCGAAAACAGACACAGCAAATTCTGTTTATACTGGAATATTTCAGTAATTAAGTGTCAAATAAAAGCGAAACGTCAACAAAAGAAATAAATATAATAAAAACAGGGCTGCCAGATTTGACGAGTTATCGTCATCTTGACGATTTTTTGTTCCGATATTAACAAAGTGACTTTTTGATGATTTTTTCTAAAAAAGTGACGAAAGCAAAAACAAAATCAAAAATATTTTATAATTTTGTTGTTACTTTCTATAGAAATTCATCTTGAATTTTTAAATTTCAAGCACATTTAATACTTCTTATATACATATACAAAATATGATTGATATTTGATATTCTTATCTTATATGTACACTTTTGTGCCAAAACCATTATTCCGGCAAGAAAGAAATTTGTTTGTCTCCCAGTAAAAACTTTTTCAAAATGGATAGCTTCTTTCACTCGTTATTAAAGGCCAGTTTACACGGTAATACAATGTATTACGACATTGGAAAAAATTATGTAGAATGAGAAAAATCTTATCATGTAAAAGCAAAATGTATTGAGTAAGAGAGAATACGAATACAAAATCTGACAAGCGGTCGGTAAATGCTTTTTTTCTAAACCATTTTAGAAATTTATGTATTCTTATCACACCAGAGGTGTATTTTAACGGAGTATATTGAAGGTGGTAGCATTTTTAAAGTCGTAATACATTTTATTACCGTGTAAACGTAGTGAAGTTGGAGTTAAAACTTTTCATTATTTTCAGTTCGTTGACGCGTAAAGTATGTAGCTACAGTGTGTTTGTGGAAAATAATTAAAGTTATTTTATACTTAAATGTTTGTTTGTATTATATTTTTCACAAAAAGCAAAGTTAATTATGTGTAATTTACAAAGCTTTTAACAAATTAATTAAAGATGTCGAAAAACAACTACAAAATAGCGTACTGTCAAACTTAAACGTCAATTTATGTTATAAAAGAACTTTCAAAAGAAATGTTATAACAATCAAGTTAAAACTTTAACTGGAGCAGTCTCCACTTAACACTAACTTGCAGTTAGCGTTAAAGTTAGTCATTTTGTGTTAGGTGGAGACCCCGGGTTAAGTAGCTTTCTTCCATAAGAACTTCGATAACTACTTTTTTCTGGATGTATTAAGATAAAAAAAATGACTTACTTTTGAATTCGTTCTTTTTGGCACAACCCTTGTAAAATTCATTAGTTTTTCAGTAGAATTGTATGTAGTGCTTTTATGTGTTTCTGATTACTTAACATATTATTTTGTAGGCGAAGATTTTACTGGGTCTTTAACCCGTTTATTTATGAACCGATTTTTTTAATTCTAACTACAAGGTATTCTACTAAGTCTATTTCAGGTAAAAAAGAAAAAAATTATAGGAATAGGTAAATTAAAGATTTATATCTCAATTATTAAATAATAATTATTAAATACCCATGAACTTTAACTATGTTTTTGTTTGATTACTTTTTAATAAAAGTCGAAACAAATTTGTTTAAAATTGATCTTAAATTGCACGATTTTTAAAACAAAAAAGATCTTTTTTATTTTTTTCTCAGGAAATTGACGATTTTGACACAAATTTATCTGGCAGCACTGATTAAAACCAAAACAAGATAAGGCTAACAAAATATAACAATTGTTTTTTGTTTATTTTCATCATATAAATTATGCATTTATCATTTATATTCCTTCTATTTTTTTATTTATTTAAAAAAAATAGTATATAAACATATTTTAAATTCAAAATATCTACATTTTGTTTTTCTCGCCACCAATTTCAAATGTGACTTATTTTGACAGTTCTTGAAAGAAACTTTTCGCAAAATATTGTTATAGTAACACTTTTTCTCGCATCCTTCCAATAATTGCTGGAAAATTATTTAAATGACAGATAATTCTCGCAAAAAAAAGATACAGAAACACTTGTGTGAGAAAAACCATTTTTTGTTTCATTTCACACTATTTTTGTTGCAATTCACACGTTTCATGCGAAGAGTTTTACGATGTGAGATATACAGAAACGGGCTACAGGTTTTCAAGACTAATTCTTAACAGAAAGAATACGAAAAAACAGAAGAAAGGAAGCAACATGTAATATAAAATTGAAAATGATAATTACAGCAAATTTCAAACCACCGGTACCACTGGTTAAAAGATTGATGTTTGACTGTTGGCTGGCAGGCACTGCAGTGGTGCATAGGTTAGAACTCAAAGAATTCTGATGAAAGAATGTGGTGGTTCTTGAAACGTGTAAATTCAACCCAGGTTCGATCCGCAGATCAGCCAAGAAAATTATCAAAAAAATTTTAATAAAAATTTCATGTTGTAAAATTCCTTCCTTCAGTAAAAATAATTTATTTAAAATTAAATTTAATGAACTCAATGCTAACTAAAAATATCCCAGTAAAAACTTCGCCTACAAAATAATGTGTTGAGTAATTAGAATAACATAAAAGCACTACTTTCAATTCTACTGAAAAAAGCAATGAATTTCACAAGGGATGTCCCAAAATGAACGCATTCAAAAGTAAGTCATTATTTTTTTACTTAAATACATCCAGAAAAAAGTAGTTATAGAAGTTATTATAGAAGCAGTTCTAGGAGAAAGCTACTAGATAATGAGTGAAAGAGGCTATTCATTTTGAAAAAGTAGGCGAAGTTTTTACTGGGATCAAAATTGTAAATTCAGTTTTTTTAAAACATTTCTTAAGCATTTTCAACAAAAATTTGAAGTTCTATTAATGAAATCTCAAAAAAAAATCCCTACATTTATTTCAGAAATTTTGTGATTTTCGTTGGGTTTCCTTCCCCTTTATTTTTAACTTTTATACATGTAATTTCTTGACTCTACTTGTTACTATGCAACAAAATCATATCCTTTAACTTGAAACTTTATGAAAGAAATGGAGAATATAGTAAACAAAAACTTTCTTTATTCATACTTTTTATGACTTGCAACATTTTTTAATAGTTTTGAAAAATTTAACACTATTTTTACAATAAACTCTCATACACACGCACACGAAAACGCGCACATACTTTTGCAACCATATAATAAAATATGTAAAAGAATATAAAAAAATTAGGTGGCAACGAAGGTTGTTAGCCGTAATAATTCAGAATAAAATCAAAATTTCATATAGTTTTAGAAATTAGAATCGAAGTCACTTATTTTGCAGGTTATTTAAATCAAAGCTATTTACCAAATACTGGGGATACGAAGAGAACTAGCCACATAGCCGGTACTAAGTATTTACTATAGTAATTGAGACATTCTTTGACGCTGTTTAAAAAAACTTATTGATTTTTATTAGATATTTAGAATCAATTCTGGGGGCTAATTCTTACAGTCGTGATCGAATACTTTTTCGATTTGATAGTAATTTTATTTTTTTATTCTTTCAGGCGATACTGAACGAATCGAAATTACTTTTGCAGTATTGTGAAAACTCAAATAATTACTTTACAACAACTTTAATTCTTTTGAATTAGAAATAAAACGGCTTTCGAATCGAAAAAGTATTGGATAAAGTTTGCCAGAATTAGCCCCCTGGTCTTTAAATAGTCCTAATATGAAATCAATTGAGAACTCTTGGATTACAAAGTTTTAGCTCTTTGCTCTTTAAACTGTATTTGAAAAGCATCATGTTGTAGTTGATAAACAGCCATAAAATTATTTGTGATAAACATATTAATGGTATTAACAACCATAATGTGATTCGAGGAAACCATAATAACAAGGGTGTTCTGCAAATGGAAAACGCAGAACGCAAGAATTTTAAACATCGTTTTTTAATAAGATTTCTTTAATAAAAGAATTTTATGACAAATATTATACAAATATTTCTCTGTTAAACAGAATTTTATAACAAAAATTATAAAACTTCCAAATTCTTCCGTTTTCGATTTCCAGAACACCCCGGTATGGTTGTGGCTTTCCTTTGGAAAATTATACCGTTCACCAAAGGTGGAAAGGGTTTATCGTTACCTAAAACGCAAAAGGCCCTTACTAACAAAATCTACTATTTCATTAAATCTGATGTATTGTATCACCAAAAATGTCCACAAAAATTTTTTGAATCTTCCTACCAACATTAGCGTTTTATTGACAAGAAACAAACGGCACCATATACAAAAGAATATAGGATAAACGCTTAAAGACCTAACTAACAGTTTGTCTAATATGCAACATTGTTAATTGTCAAAACAACTGGTAGGTTTTACAAGAAAAATAGAAGAAATTTTAATTATTAACAGCTTAATGGAATTTAATAGTTTTTTCTTCTCCTGTTAAATTTTTTAAAATTTTATAAAGGGTCTTTTGCGTTTTAGGTGACGATATATAAGTTAATTTTGAAATAACTTTATTAGTCAGCGTGAATGTCTTGAATATCTTGGAGACTAGGTCGTTATACATACATACATATATGTATTTCACATAGAGTCCGGAATAGTTTTATTAAAGCTCAGCCAGATGCCTCTACAAATGGCTTAAATATGAGCAAGAAAACACGACTAGCTCTAATTTTTACCCATAAATCTCTTATTTTTACTCACATACCTTTACTTTTTAAAGTTTGTTTCTAATCTATGAGCTTAATTTTTTCTTTTCCACATGAAATAAACTTAGTAGAACACTATCAGTGAAAATTTACAATAATGTTTTCTAACTTAGTTATAGAAAACTAATTACTACCCATTCTAGAGTAGATGTTTCTTGTATTAAACGAGTATTTAATATTAAAACTCAGCTTAATCGATCTAATATTTCACCTGGCCCAAATTACTGCCGGTCTTAAGATTTTGGAACGATTTTAAATACTATAGAAAAGGGTTTATATGATTCGGCACAGCCTTTGGCACTTTTATTTATTTTCTTTTGTAATACAGAAGCCGACCATTCTTCATATAGCCCTTTGACATCAAACGATCCCATACAATGCGGTCTAATAGCGTTAAATCACACGATCAAGTGGGGCCAATCTTCAACATAAAAACGAACGTATTCTAAGCAGAAAGTGTCTTTTGGTGTATTTAATTTGTTTTGCAGGCTGTACACAAAGTGTCACTGTAACTACTTGACCTGTTCCATTTTCAAAAAATGATTCCACTAATCACGTTTTTAGTAATAACTTGTGGGGTCTTTGAACCACAAGTGGGATAATTTTCGAGATTTACAAAGCCAACAATGTGGAAATGAGTTTTATCGCTAAAAATAATTTTGCTCACAAAACCAGCACCCATTTTTTGATTTTGAAGAATCCATTAAGGGAATGGCCTTTAGAAACCTTATTTGTCAAATGTTTCTTAGTGTTGCCAATAATTTACTGAGCAAATTACGACAAATTCAAATATTACCCTAACTCTTAACTTTATACGGTCTTAGATAAATATATCAACATATACACACATATTACACACGGAATAATAAGCTTTTTGAATACTTATTCACTAAGATGCACTTTTAGTGATGATGGATGTCTTGAGAGTGTTTATTTCAAAGAACTCACAGTAAATAACCTGCAAAAAACTAAATTTTTGAAAAGTGCGGTTATTAGTGTTTTTCCTTATTTTTACACGAAAACACAAAGAACCGAAGTTTTAATATACATATTTATATTATCAGCTTTTAACGCCCTATTTTTATTTCAATATATTATTGTAGTTTGTTTTTTAATATAAATTTCTTTATGAATATCTCTTTTTAAAAGGTACCCCCCAACGAATCATCCGTTCTGTAAATATATGTATCTTAATGCCTGAGTTTTTGTTTAAATAAAGGTTTATTTTTTTGTATTTTATTATAAATAATTGCCTTTCTAAAGCAACAAGATATAAAATCTTATGAATAACAGCTCTAGAATCAGATGAGTTATCAGTAGGGATGCGATTATCCTGCAAATGCATGTTTTTTGTCGATAGTCTAAGATCAATGTCGACCAATTATTTTTCCGAATCATTAAATTTGCGTTAAAATGGCATCGATTTATTTTTGTATATTGTTGCATATTTTGGTGAAAATGCATATTTTTGCATATTTTGGTTTTAAATATTTTTGCATATTTTAACTTTTTTGGGTGACATATTTTTAATGTGCTGTTTCCAGGTGACATGCAGTTGATTGTGTAGAAAAATTTATATGAAAATCACTCAGTTTTTTGGGAGCTTTTCATATAAATTTTACTACACAATCAATTGCTTGTCACCTGGAAACAACATATAAATTTCCATTATCTAGAAATAGTTCTTCAAAAAATTTCAAAATGGTAAAATAAAATTTTTTTCAAAATAAAAATTTTTTAGATCAATAAATAAATTTTTTTGGAGCTCTGCTTAAAATACAAGATTTCGATTTTTGGTTAGGGCTGGCAATTGGCCTTACATAATTTATCCAAAACTGTTACATGTTACTTGCTAGTCACATGGGTCACATCGAGTAGCTGAGGAAATTAGAAGCCAATTCTATAATATTGATTTATTGATTTCATACGGGAAACAATATAAAAGGAAAATTAGCCCGATAAATTAAAAAATATGGGATTTCAAACAATAAAACAAATTTCAACTATTTTGATCCAGAATCAAATGTGGGATCTGAATTAGAAAATTAACATGCTCCAAATGAATTGGCATCCTTCAAGAATGCTTCAACTTCGGTTGACTTTGAGAGATCATTTTCCATGTACAAAAGCTTTTTAACATACAAAGGTTTACTTTTGATATAAAAAAGAATTTATTAGATAATGCAAACAAAAATTTTAATTATGTAGTTATTTATATTAATTAATAAATAACAATGGAATAAAAACAACAATAGAATTTTTAATCTTTTTGTTTTAAATAAATTTAAAAAAAACAAACGCTTTTTTATTAAAAATGTTCAAGTGCATATTGTTTTAGTGCATATTTTTAATTTAATGCATATTTTGGATTTTTTAGTGCATATTTCTGATTTTTTTAGTGCATGAAAATCTCATCCCTAGTTATCAGATATAATATTCGTAAAATTACATTTGTTGAAACTAAATACATATACTAATCTAGTGAAATTTAATATAAATGAACATTAATAACATTTTAAACTTGGAGAACAATGTAGTAAAAGATAATAAAATAACAAGAAGATTATACATTTATAATTTTAAACTTTATGCAAAGTACGCCATTAACAATTTTTTGAATTTCATTGCGTTGCTGGTGAGTTGAATATTTGTGGGAAGATAGTTCCAGAGATATATTGTGTAAACGAAAAATTGGTAAAAAGATGCGCTGTTTCTAAATGTAAAAGTGATAATACTTTTATTTCTTGCAGATGCTGTAAATGTTAGCTTTTTGTATAGGTAGCTGGGTTCCTTAGTAATAATAATTTTCTGTAGAAAACGTAAATTCTTAAACTTCAGATAGTTATCAAAAGTCATTCCAAGGATTCGTCTGGAGTATGATGTTACACTCGCAAACCTGTGCCCATGTTCTGTAACTCTCGTGTCGAGAAACTTTTCGATTGAAATGTTTGAAATAGAACAAAAATGCCGTATATTGAAACAAACAGCTGTTTTTCTCACTAAACTGTGTCTGTAACTTTTTTTGACGAGTACAAGCTGTCACGTAAGGAAATTACTCGCCAATTTACAGAAAAAGTGTGTCTGTAACATTTTGGTGAGAAAAGTTCCCGCTTTGGACTGTCAAAAAAACTCACGAATAAAAATGGGGCGAGAAAAAAATTTTAACACTAAAAAACAACTAAAAATGCAAATTGCAAAGAATAATAATAATAAAATTATGTTCTTGGCCCTTTTTTTATTGTTTAATTATTTTCTTTTACCATTTTTATAAAATATACGAATTTTTTCAAAGCTCGTTTGCAAACAACAAACATTAAAGTCGCACTTTACATTATTTGGCATGGCCGACGGTTGTATTTTCGCCGCCGTCGTTGAAAAATTTTAAATTTTAGTAAATTTTGGTCGCCGTTAACTATATGTGTGACTGGCGTCCTCAACGTCTGCAATGTCACATCGGCTTCGAGTGCAATGTTATGACTTTTATAACGTAACGACGTAATCTTTTTGATAGTTTTCAACATGAGTTACAGACACACTTTTTTCTCACTTTTCGAGAAACGATGGAATATTTTGTTTCACATCTTTTCGATGCGAGAAGTTCTCACTAAAGTTACAGAACATGGGTACTGGGTATAGCAAAAATGTAACGTATAATGTTATTAAACGTAGTGTTTAGTTTTCGCTTGTCATTAGCATTGCTCCCGGCGAAAACTTCAGAAGAATAAGTAAGTTTTGGTATTAGGTATGTCCTAGCTATCATCATTCTTATTTTCGGTGGTGTGAATGGTTAACTATACCATAGACTTCTGAGCATACCACATACTCTTCCGCACGTTTGGTTAATGTGGTCGGACTATGTAAGTGTTCTATTAAAAACGCCACCCAGATTTCTAGCCGAGTTGACCAACTCAACTTTCTTGCCACCAAGATCAACGATTTTTATGCTCTTCTTGGAAATGATTAGGTATTTCGATTTTTTGGATTAAGGCAAAGGCCATTTGCCGTGGCCCAGTTATAAATCTTGTTGAGATCGCAGTTAAGATTTCCAACTTTATGACTCAACGATGCCTTAGAGCAGTCAATGTATAGCTGGACATCATCGGCATACATATGCATGTTTGAGTGCTTGATCTGAGAAGGAAGGTCGTTGGCATATATCGAGGATAGAAGCGGACCACGTATTGACCCCTGAGGAACGCCTCTCGGCATGGACAAAGGGCAATATTAGAAGCAATATTTAAAAATGTCAAAACGGGTCAAAGAAATTTCGGGCTTTACAACGCAATCTCATTTACATCCTGTATGAAGCAAACAATAACACAAAAAAACAGCTAAGCAATTAAATGCTGCTACAATAATTGTTGTCTTAGTAAAAATCTCTTTCCTTTTCTTTTAATGGGGTCTTTAGGAATTTTTACATACTTATACAAAGTGTTAAAAAACAAGTTAGAGTGTTATATTCGGCTGTGCCAAAGATTTATTACCCTCCACCGAAAATTTGAATATTTCAGAAGTGATATATATATGATGTTTATTTATTATTAATTTATCTTTATAAAAACAGACATAAAAACAGAGCATTAAAATTGGTTGCGGCTTGGACCTTTATTAAACAATTGACCGACAAATGCTATTATGATATCATTATTTATTACGGTTTTAGGCGCACTGAACTGCTTTCCGGGAGTAGGGTTTATATGGGGCCTAGGGTAAATTATGGACCGATCTTCATGAAATTTCACAGTTTGATTTTTAGTCGAATAAAACGAACATTTGAAAAAAATTTCATATCAAGTCCTGCATTGTTCAATAATTTATGTAAGTTTTTGTAACAAAATTATCAATTTTTTAAAGTGGTGGTTCCACATTTTGATTCATAGCTCTGATCCTACTGAACCGATTTGGCCGGATTTCAATCCCAAACAGCTTAGGATAACTACAAGCAATTTGACACCCAGTTTTTTATTTCTTTTGAGTCTTTCGAAAGTGAGCGTGTTTTCAACAGACAGACAGACAAACGAACATGGCTAAATCGACTTAGAAATACTCAAGGAGCCAGAATATATATACTTTATGGGGTCTGAGGTGAATAATAAAAAAGTTTCACACGGAATGACAAACTTAGTATACCCTCTTCACAATATATTGTGCTGGAGGGTATAAAAAAAATTACAAAATCTCATGGTGAGTATCATTTCTATATATAAATTTTCATTTTAATTCGAATGTGTATTCTAAGTCATATTACAATTTTAAAAGCTTCAATACTTTAAAAAAACTACAGATAAGCTTAAAAAACAGAATATGAAAAACCAGAACACGAAATTTGGCAAAAAGGTGTTAAGTCCAAAAAATGCATTTTGATTTTTTGATTTAGGTTTGCCTTAATTTTTTTTCTACCCTGGAATCAATCACTTAAATCTAGCACAACTACTTCTTATCATAATCATTTGCATTTGAAAAATAAATCAATTAAATGAAGCAATTTCAATAATTTTCATATAAAAATTACGAAAAACTACAGTTTCTGACAACACCTTTTTGCGAAACTTCAAAGATTAAATTGACTATTATATGTATGTTGTTGCATTTCGAACAAAAATTTATAGAACAAAATTTTGCTGACTTCCACCTCTTGACCTATAACTAGACAAATATTTGGATAATAAAGGAAAAAAGTTTATTTCTTAACAAAACAACCCAGTAGGGAATTTCCACATTCAGGCCATTTTTTTATGCAAACCAGCCGAATACATATTAGTCGCTTTAGTACAACCGCTGCAAGCTGTCAAAAGTTACAAGCGGCAGATTCAAAGGATGTCAACAGAATACATAGTTGAAGTAGTCGTTGAAGTTGAAGCGCAAAATTCGAAAATTTGTACTTTGTTGCGCTACAGAGCATTCGTCAGCTTCAGCTACTACTACTACAACTTTTTTATTTTGTTCCAGGCCTAATTTAGTTAGCAACATTTTCCGCTTGAATTGGTTTGAGTCACTTTGGTAGTATCCTGTTGTTTAATCCGAGATTCTATCTTCCTTAACTCAATTGTTTTGAACTATTTGCAAAAGGCTAGATATTGGTTTTAAAGTTTGTTTTGTAAACAAATACATCAAACTGTAGCCATGTTCTGTAACTTTAGTGAGAACTTCCCGCATCGAAAAGATGAGAACCAAAATATTCCATCGTTTCTCGAAAAGTGAGAAAAAACTGTGTCTGTAACTCATGTTGAAAACTATCAAAAATATTACGCCGTTACGTTATAAATGTCATAACATTACGCAACCGATGTGACATTGCGGATGTTGAGAACGCCAGTCTCACATATCGTTGACAACGATCAAAATTTACTAAAATTGAAAAAGTTTTAACGACGGCGACGAAAATACAACCGTCGGCTTTACCAAATAATGTAAAGCGCGACTTTAATGTTTGTTGTTTGCAACAAAAGTTTATTTTATAAAATGTTAAAAGCAAAAAAATTAAACAATAAAAAAATGTGCCAAGAACAAAATATTATAATTATTATTCTTTGCATTTTGCATTTTAATGGTTTTTTAGTGTTGAAAATTTGTCCCGCCCCATTTTTATTCGTGAGTTTATTTGACAGTTCAAAGCGGGAACTTTTCTCACCAAAATGTTACAGACACACTTTTTCTGGTAATTGGCAAGTAATTTCCTTACGTGACAGCTTACAGACACAGTTTAGTGAGAAAAACAGCTTTCATTTCCCACATTTCAATCGAAAAGTTTCTCGACGCGAGCGTTACAGAACATGTGTACAGGTGTATAATTAAATCTTTCTAGGAAATATTTTGTCACTCAAATTGTTTTGCTCTTTTTTCACTCTCTTAGTTGCAAGTTTTTTTGAGTACGTGAGCAACAATTATTGAATATAAGCAATAATTTTGCGTTATTAGACAGACTCGCTGTTGGTTACCGAAACGAATTTCGGTATCGATACGGGTATTAAATTATTTGTTGTTTCGGTATCGGTATTTTCATTTTCATCGATATCGGTATAATGGTATTGTGCTTAAGAGAAATATCTTTGTGGGCTACAGAAACGAATTTTGGTATCAATATCTATACCGGTATGTAATTTTGAACAGTATTTAGGCCGGCATCGGCAGCCTAGATTTGAAGCAATTGCTGACTTGTTCTGCTTACACGTTTCCAAAAGAAAACTAATGTTAACAAATATCAGCATATTTGAAAATCTCAAAAATATAATTTCCCAACAAGGTTAATTTTTTACTACATAGTTTTTCTACTTTTAATTTCTCTAATTTCCTTTTGCCACACTTAGGCAGCAACAAAAAAGTCTGCAGCAAAAAAAGATTAAAGAGAAAAATTGGCGAAACAAACTACACTAATTTGTGTAATTTGCTCAAATATCCTTCGTCTACTAATTAACTTATTACGCTTTTAAGCCTCTTAAGTTTGGCCAAAATAGTTGGCGCAAAAGGACAATGAATAGAGCAAATAATGCAGGATTTTTATTTTAACTATTTGTATTTTAAGTAAGGTAAATATCAAAGAGCTTTACGTTTTTGGCGTAGTATTTTAAGAACTAGTTGTGCAATGTATATTTACTAGGGTATTCAAACGATTAACCATTATTCGATTAATCGAATAATTTTGGGCGATTAAATTTGAGAATTATTTAAAATTGCTTATTTCCAAATAATTTGACTAATTTATGTCGATTAATTGAAAATTTGTATTTTACTGTAAGTTTTTTCGCGTAAAACAAGCCGAATGAAAACAACCTTCTAACAGACCTTAAAAAGCCTATTAAAATTGTTAAAAAAGTACAAATTTTAAGAAAAGAAAATAAAAAGAACAAAGAAATTGGATATGCTTTATAACTTTTTGCTTTCAATCTCTCCCATGTCAACAATAAGTGAAAGAATCTTTTCTAATGCTACGTTCACATTTGGCTTTTTAAACGCGTTTAAGCAGTTCGAACGTGATTAAGCTCTAATCACTTCAAAATCGAGATGATTGCACATACATTGAAGTGATTTGTTAATCACTTCAAATTGACATGATTACAACTAAATCACTTCATAAATCACATAGAATGCACTGAACGAAAACTCAGTTATATTCTGTAATTTAAACCAATTTTAATTTCTATTGTATGAACTTTTAGTTAAAACTTTCAATTAATTTACTGGAAATAAAAATAATTAAAGAGGTGTTGATTTAATTAATAATTAATTAATTTTTTTAAGCAATTTTAATTCAAAGTTTAGTTAAGTTTAAGTTAAATTACAGTTACTGGTAATTATAAACAAAAAAAGTAATTTAAAACCGACAATTATTTGTAATTGTTAATTGCAATTAGTGGTAACTGCAATAAAAAATTAATAACAATTGCTGCTAATTGTAACGAAAAATTTTTATTGGTACTTGTAATGAAACCGTTAAATTACAACTACTTATAACTGCAACTAAAAATAAAAAAAATAATGGTATTTTTTCTGTTTATTCAATCTTAAAAATAGTTGCATTTATCCTTAGGGCTAATATATTTTATAAGGACCCAAAGTAATGTTTACAAATTACAAAAAAAACTTACAATTTGTAATTTAACATTTTCAGTTAGAGACAATTGATGTTTATTAATTTTCAATAAGTAAATTTAAGTAAAAATGTTCAATGTTCATTACTTGGAGGTTATTGCAATTAAGAAATTACTTGTTATTGTTACTTAATATTTGAGCTCATAAATTTAAGTTATTGTAATTAAAATCTTGAATCGAGAAACTTTGATAGCAATTGCAGTTAAATAAATTTCAAGAGAAATTACTTGGAGTTACAATTTAAAAATAAGAAATCAAAAAAATTTGTGTTGCTTAATAACAATCACAAAAACTATCGCCAAAACTAAAAACTTGTCATTGAATTTTTTTAAGCTAAGTTTAAAAGGTAAAACGGCAAAGAGTGTGATTTCTATCGAAACATGTCAAATCAACCCGGCCGTGAGTTCTATTTCTTAGTCAGTCAGGGTTGAACAATTTTAAGTAATTCATTTAATGTTGTAAAATTAAATGTGATGAACTTAAAGCCTGATTAAAATATAAAAATTTTAATTAAAAACGATAAACAGTTCAATAAGATAACCACTAATTATTTTTTAACGGCTGGGGTACAGGCTCCATGTTTATATCTGTCCTTTAAGTTGTGCTGAAAAGAAAAAAAAAATTTTTTTTCTTGGGAGAGCAGACTTGGCTTTCAATTGTTTGACCACAAGACCAAGGAAATAAAGTTTGTTTGGTACTAAAAAGGTCCCAAATCGGACAGGCTTTGTTCCGAGAGGACAGTCACCAAAATTAATAAAGCAATGCAAATAAAATTTGAGTGCTTGTAATTCTCATTCACTCTGCAGTTTTATTTGCATGTCCAATATCCTTAGCTTTTCTAAAGTTTTTGGGAGACAATGATCAGTATTGTGGTTATTTTGTTGAACTGTTTATAATTTTTAAGATAAATCTTGATATTTTAATCAGGCTAAAGTTTATTAAATTATTTTTATGAAGAAAGGAACATGGAACATAACAACATGAAATTAATTAAAATTTATTGATAATTTTTCATTCTTGACTGAGCTGTGAACCGAACTCAGGTTTTTACTGACAGATTGCTCTTACATGTTTCTATTGTAACCACTTAATCTCTAAACACTCACCGCCATTCTAGCCACCAGTACAATGCGCATAGGAACTAGCTTATCTTTCAACAATAAAATTCAGTGTATTTATCACGAATGAAAATTGGGAATGAAGCAAAAATCTTGTTTATACATTTTTCAAAACTTTTAAAAATATTTTATTATTTCCAAAAAATTCGAAATTTCCCGCTTTCTGGCCAGTAAAAATGTTCGAAAATAAAACTTATAGCTACAATTAAAAAAAAATATAGGAAGACGAATTTAAAAACGGACTAAGCAAACTTAATTTACCACTCACTTATGGTGAATGGTGCTTTCAACCACAGAGTGTACCAGAGGTGAAAAAAGTGACGTGTGAAAAAGGCCCAAATCAGTTGCAAGGGCAGAAATAGACAGAAAAAACACAATATCTTCCGACTCGTGTTGCCTCTGTAGCACTCTGTGCTTCCAACACGGAGACGTTTGTTGCATTAAACGTTTTATTTTAAAGCCAGAAGTTTATAAAAAGAACCCAGTCAGCCAATTGTTCGTCCGATTGGTTGTTTGGTATGAATACGACTGCAAGTTCTACCACCAACTGACCTCTACTTTGTAGAAATTTTTCTCTATTTTTCTTCATGTTCTTCTGATTTTTTTTTTATTTTCCATTATTCGCAAATATTTTTCTTTGCTTTTCTCACAATTTTACACAACATAACTCAGATTGAGTGAATGGAAAAAGTCTTGCATATTATTCAATTTGTTTAACAGTTTTTCCTTTTAAAAGAAGAGACTGGTGAGCGGTCTCTTACTTAACTCCATATGGAATCATTTTATTTGAACGAACAACATAAATATCTTTACTTGAGACTCAATGAAGTGAAACAAAAAAATTCAAGAAAAAATCAAATTAAATATTTCAAAATATTGGCATAGAGAGAAACATAGGTAACCGTACAGTGAGCAGTGTTTGTAAGTTATGGAATACAATATTTTATTTGTTAGCCTTGTTCTTGTTGTTTTTGTTGCTGTGTTTGTTAAAATATTTTCGGATTTTTCAATTCAATTACTTTTGCAGGAGAACATTTATTGTGATTTGAAAACGTTTAAGAAGATTAACATTTTTTTTTTTCTTTTTTGTTGTTTGATCGAATAGCCAGCCTAAAGTTGAATTCCTTTTAAATCTTACAACCGAATAGAAACATTTACCAATAATGACCAAAAAAAAGAAAAAAAAAAAAAAAAAAAAACAAGAAAATCTAATTTGGCTGGTTAAAAATTTAACCTCTTGTGTAAAAAATGTAACTTTTTTTGTAAAAAGTGAACCTTTTGTGCGGTTTTTAAAATGTGCGGGTTTCTGTGTTAAAAGTGTGACTTTTTGTGTAAAAAACGTAAGTTTTGTGTAACAAATTTTACTTTTTTTTTACAAAATTTACACACTTTAGTAAAATGGGTAAAAAATTTTACATTTTGTTTTGAAAGGTTACACTTTCACTTCAGTTTTTTAAGTAACCATCTGTGCCAAATAAAGTTATAATAATTGCACACAAAGTTTTATTTGCTTTCGAAATAAGCAACCTCTTTTAAATGCACAAAATCATTTTATAGACTACAACACAAAAGCATTCCTTCTCGTATCCGCATTCAGTTGATACAATCATTGCACTTCTGAGTATCGATTTTAGGAAAGTTTTTTATGGTGTTTTTTATAACTTTTATTAGTTTCAATTTCCAATTTGTCATTTCATTTGACAAAACTTTTGTTTTTCCTGCTCTAAAAATTTCTATTGGTTTTATTTCTCTGGAACATTGATGTTGAGGTAAAAATGCAATTACAACATGCAACTTTTAGCAGGAAAAAGAGTAAATTTTATCTAAACAGCTTTTGAAGACAAAATAGTTTTTAGGAAAATTTTTGGTGCCTGGAAATTCTAAAATTTGTTTTTAAATAAGTTGTCAATTAAAAATTAATACTTTGAAAAATTAGGAAAGTTTGTAAAAAGAGTTTGTTTTTCAATTTTGCAAAACTTATAAATAAAATCTAAGAAACTTTTAAATTAAGTTATTAACTTTTAAGGTACAAATGTTATAATTTTTAATCTCAGTTTGAGAATATTGTATTTTCAAATCTTTAACAAGCGTTACAAAAAGCGCAGTTTAAAACACCTGCATTTGAGAAAGAACGATACAAAAACATTATCATAAGAACATCATGTAGTTAAAACAACGGTCGTTGTCTAAACTTAAATACAAATCATAAGTGTTTGTCAATTTAGAACTCAGACTTTAGTTTTTTTCTCTATATATTTTTAAAACAATACGAGCATCAGTTGTTGTAACACCCTCTTTTTATGTTGTTATTTTTTTATTATTTAAAAAAATTTAAAAACAATGCCTTTAGCAATGCTATGTAAACAAAGACTGTGGCCCAAAGTGTTGAAATGGGAACTTGTCATTTTAACAGCAAGACAAGTGTTCTGTTAAGAGGTTAACATGCTTTTTACACTGATCAGCATCTAACATCTTCCGTCAAAGATGTAGAAAATGTGAAACCCTAGTTTACATTGCTTACATTTAACATCTACCATCAAACAAAAATGTCACCATTTTTTTAAAAAAAAGAATGTTTTTAAAATAAAAATTGTTTGTTTCCAGAAAAGTGCCAAATTTAAAAAGAAAACACAAACATGTATTTGAAGTTCAATTTGTTCAAAAATATAAAAAATACTTGCAATAAAAGAGAAAACTTGACAAATGGTTATGCTGCTTTCAGAACAAACTTCTTTTTGTCAGTGATGCCACAATTATAATATTACTTATTGCCACTTTTCTAGTGGTGCCACTAAGATAATCGAAAGATGTAGAATGGAATAAAATGAGATAGGAACATCTTTTAAAGATGTTGAAAGATGTTGAAAGATGTTGAAAGATGTTGGTTTTTAGCCTTATGTGTTCCTTATGGAAAGATGTTAACATCATCGAAAATTGATGGTAGATGTTGATCAGTGTAAAAAGGTTATAATGACAGACAGACATACAGACAAATCTTAATGTGTATGGAATCCCTTGTACCGATTCAACTCGGTGTGCATACGAACGCATGGAAATACAGAACATGCAAATCGCTACCGTGGTCAACACTGAACCTCAAATACAACTCTTCGGTGATCAGCTGAAACGACTAAGATAGGAGGATGACCAGATCGGGAAAATCGGCAATTTAATGGTAAAATTGTATGAGACACTACAACAATGATCAACCATGTGTGGCAAAGTTGGCTGCAGTTTAAATTTAAATGGCAAAGTAGAGGGCGGATGTAAGATGGATACAAAACGAAGTGTATCCGGTCTTTTGTGATCTGTAGTCCGTTTCTGTATTTCTCGCATCGTAAAATTTTCCGAATGAAACCAGTGAATCGGGACAGAAACAGTGAAAAATGAAACAAAATATGGTTTTTCTCACACAAGTGTTTCTGTATCTTTTTTTTGCGAGAATTATCTGTCATTTAAATAATTTTCCAGCAATTATTGGAAGGATGCGAGAAAAAGTGTTTCTATAACAATATTTTGCGAAAAGTTTCTTTCAAGAACTGTCAAAATAAGTCACATTTGAAATTGGTGGCGAGAAAAACAAAATGAAGATATTTTGAATTTAAAATATGTTTATATACTATTTTTTTTAAATAAATAAAAAAATAGAAGGAATATAAATAATAAATGCATAATTTATATGATGAAAATAAATAAAAAACAATTGTTATATTTTGTTAGTTTAAATTTTTGTTAGCCTTTTCTTGTTTTGGTATTAATCAGTGCTGCCAGATAAATTTGTGTCAAAATCGTCAATTTCCTGAGAAAAAAATAAAAAAGATTGTCTTTTTTGTTTTAAAAATCGTGCAATTTTATACAAATTTGTTTCGACTTTTATTAAAAAATAATCAAACAAAAACATAGTTAAAGTTCATGGGTATTTAATAATTATTATTTAATAATTGAGATATAAATCTTTAATTTACCTATTCCTATAATCTTTTTCTTTTTTACCTGAAATAGACTTAGTAGAATACCTTGTAGTTAAAATTAAAAAATCGGTTCATAAATAAACGGGTTAAAGACCCAGTAAAATCTTCGCCTACAAAATAATATGTTAAGTAATCAGAAACACATAAAAGCACTACATACAATTCAACTGAAAAACTAATGAATTTTACAAGGGTTGTGCCAAAAAGAACAAATTTAAAAGTAAGTAATTTTTTTTTATCTTAATACATCCAGAAAAAAGTAGTTATCGAAGTTCTTATGGAAGAAAGCTACTTAACCCGGGGTCTCCACCTAACACAAAATGACTAACTTTAACGCTAACTGCAAGTTAGTGTTAAGTGGAGACTGCTCCAGTTAAAGTTTTAACTTGATTGTTATAACATTTCTTTTGAAAGTTCTTTTATAACATAAATTGACGTTTAAGTTTGACAGTACGCTATTTTGTAGTTGTTTTTCGACATCTTTAATTAATTTGTTAAAAGCTTTGTAAATTACACATAATTAACTTTGCTTTTTGTGAAAAATATAATACAAACAAACATTTAAGTATAAAATAACTTTAATTATTTTCCACAAACACACTGTAGCTACATACTTTACGCGTCAACGAACTGAAAATAATGAAAAGTTTTAACTCCAACTTCACTACGTTTACACGGTAATAAAATGTATTACGACTTTAAAAATGCTACCACCTTCAATATACTCCGTTAAAATACACCTCTGGTGTGATAAGAATACATAAATTTCTAAAATGGTTTAGAAAAAAAGCATTTACCGACCGCTTGTCAGATTTTGTATTCGTATTCTCTCTTACTCAATACATTTTGCTTTTACATGATAAGATTTTTCTCATTCTACATAATTTTTTCCAATGTCGTAATACATTGTATTACCGTGTAAACTGGCCTTTAATAACGAGTGAAAGAAGCTATCCATTTTGAAAAAGTTTTTACTGGGAGACAAACAAATTTCTTTCTTGCCGGAATAATGGTTTTGGCACAAAAGTGTACATATAAGATAAGAATATCAAATATCAATCATATTTTGTATATGTATATAAGAAGTATTAAATGTTCAAAATAAGCCAAGTCGGTCCATTACTTTCCCTCGAAATTTTGCTTTTGCCGATACATTTTTTAGGGAAGAAACGAACAATTTCGAGGACAATTTTCACAATAGGGATAAATATAAAAATTTAAGCAGCCTTGTTTCTAAAGATATCTTTTTTTCTAATAAACAAACATATACATAAAAATATTTACGATTATCTTATTTCGAAGACTAAGGGGCTTATAGTGTAAAACGCAACGCCAACAATTTCATTAAAAGCAAAAATAAAATCAAAAATATTTTATAAATTTGTTGTTGCTTTCTACAGACATTCATATTATTTTTTTTTCAATTTTCAACGCCACAAAATAGAAGTGTTTGAAATTTAAAAATTCAAGATGAATTTCTATAGAAAGTAACAACAAAATTATAAAATATTTTTGATTTTGTTTTTGCTTTCGTCACTTTTTTAGAAAAAATCATCAAAACGTCACTTTGTTAATATCGGAACAAAAAATCGTCAAGATGACGATAACTCGTCAAATCTGGCATCCCTGTTTTTATTAAATTTATTTCTTATGATGACGTTTCGCTTTTATTTGACACTTAAGTACTGGAAATATTCCAGTATAAACAGAATTTGTTGTGTCTGTTTTCGCATTCAAATACAGAAACACTTTTATCTCATAAATCGAGAAACGATGGAATTTTTTGTTTCACACTTCATGTAAGAAATTTTACGATGCGAGAAATACAGAAACGAGCTACTGGACGTAAACGGCACAGGACGTGTGAAAATATTAAACAGGAGGAATCCGCCGACAGCTGCTAGGGATATATTAAAAACAGGGGCGATTATATATTAGAACCAAGGATAACACAACACCGAAATTTTCCAACGACGTGCCCATTAACATTTCTTCCGTGCCGAGAGCACTACTAGTGATTGTACACGGTGAAAGGGAGTGGCCGCAACTTGTCTGTTGGGTGTGGCATTAAACAGAAGGTGTAGTCTTTCTATGTGGTTGCCGGGAAACTGCCAAGTTCGCCCTGCTGTGAGTGCAGATTATCGTCAGATTGCCGACCACGGCCATCGTAAAGGTACCAAGCCTCCGGGTTTTAGTAGGCTGCCGTAAAACCACCCAATCGTATTTTAAACTACGGCAGTAGTCAATGACGAAAGAGTCCAGTCCTTCTTTGGCGCAGCCGGACACGGGAAAGGTCGTGCAACCACCATCAGCATTAATAACGCATCAGCCACCTCAACTTGTTTTCGGTCACTCCACAACAACATGTGTTAGTACCTCCGCAGCCACCTCTACTTGGTTCAGATCACATCAACAACATAGTCGAGTGGATCTCCAGTCACACAACCAAGACCACAACAACGTAACGGCTATATACTTACCAGCCCTCACCGTAGCCTACATCAACAACTTTTAGAGCCTCAACGGAAAAAAGGGGAAACAACAGCATCGTTTAGTCTTCACATTAGCAGCAGTTTCTATTTTCCACCTAAACCACATATAGTTTATTTGAAACCAAACGGCAAGTTACCAACGACACCACCTCAAGTACAACATCAGCCTCAGCAAGCCATTTCAACAGAGTATGCAAGCTTCCACCTTAGCATCAACTTCCCAGCGATACCGCATCCCGTGCCCTTAACCACCACAACATTCGTCAGGCACTTTCGTACACAACAGCCCCTACTGAGCTGGAATCCGAAAAAAAAACAAAACCAAATACCACCTTGGACTCCTACTGTGTCATACCGACCGGTGGGTAAAGATAAGTAGAAAGTAGAGTTGTTGTGTTTTTTAAATTTTGCGGCATTCCTGATAAACAAATAAATAATTAATACCTACTGCCATAGATTACAGCTAATGCATACTTGCTGATTTATGAACTTAAGAAAAAAAAAACAATCAAAAGAAGTTCATTAGTCACCCATTTTTATATGACGAGCCCTTGTTCTTGATTTTTTTGTTTATTTTGAAGCACGAACATAAAGTAAAATTTTAGTTTACCGCGCAAAAAATCCTTTGAAATCAAAGACCTCAAATAAAATAAAATTTTTCGAAATTTTACCTTTTAAAATGGTCGAGAAATCTTTTTAAACCTGAACCCAAGTTATTTTAAAGTCATGCTAAGAAAGTCCATCTCTTGAATGTTTGTGCTTCCCTTTTGATAAAGTTCAACCCAAACTATTTGAATTCATTTACATTTCCTTGAGTTAGTTTCTTTGTTCTTACACATTTAAATAGATTGGTGTTAACTCATAAAATGGATAAAAAAAATAAAACAAATAGAAACAAAAACAAAATTTAACGAAAACAAACAAGATAAATTCATAAAAATAAAGTTGAAAGCAAAATTTTTAAGTTTAGTTTAAAAATTGAATAAATTGAAAAAAAAGGAAAACACAAAACAAACGAATAAAATATCGATGCCAAAATTAATAAAAATATGAATATAAAAACAAGCTACAAAAATAAGAACTGAGATATATATACTATCTAAAGACGTCTTAGGGTATAAGATAGGAGGATAGGGAACTGAATTCCATAATAATAACGAATGTGAAATCCGGTGTAAATAATTTGTAAAATAAGAGAAAAATATTTTAATAAAATGAAAATTGAATTTTTAAATGAATGTACTGATTATATGAGATAATGGCTTGATTTAAAGTAGGGACATGAGGTAAGTGTGTGGTGGTGAGATGAAGTAAGTGGGGTTCGATTTCTGTGAACACTGGTTCAACTTTTCAGCTCATGCTTGTTCTTCTGTATTGCAAGGAACCTTCACCCATGCCGCGAGCCATAGCCGAGCGTTAATTACCAAGTAGCCAGTGGGCAATACGGGGACAAGTCCGGGGAACTGTTGATGGTGGGATGATAGGGTTAGTGTTAACTCACTCGATTTTTTTTTGTAAGTATATTTTTTTTTGTAGTTCAAATCTCGGGGTAGATACATGACACCCTAAACATTAGCGTTTTCGAATTCAACTTTAATGTAGAAATTGCAATTTAATTGTGCAAATAATGCAAATTATTTTGTTTTCTTTTCTACAAAAAAATGTGACATTTTATTTAAAAAAATGCAATTTTTAAGAAACACACACCAAATTGCATTTTTTAAGTAAAATATCGGTGGGGTGTCACAAAGCCATAGGACATAACGCCATATGGCGTTAAGTCCCATTCCATTGAGACATAAGGGCATATGCCATTAAGTCTCATTATAATGGGAATTAACGCCATAAATTTTTTTCCGAAAATGATAAAGCCATCATGGCCTTAGCTCACATTAGCAATATTAGAAAACGCCTTTATATCTCATTTCAGTTCCGGAGTTTTTTTAAGTGGCGGCCTGCGGCCGCGCTTAGGGGTTTTTTCCTCCAGTAGGACGCGGCAGGTGGCTTCGCTGAATAAAGTTTTCCTGCGTGCGTCACAAGAATAAAAAAATGTTTTCCAATGATAACTAAGGATCTTTCCTTTCACAAAATGTTTGCAGATTTAATTCCTGGAGCCTAGAAATTTTGGATTTATTTTAAATCATTAATTTCATAGATAAATAGGCATATTTAGTGAAATAAAGCATTTGTAACGCAAAACATCAAATGGGACATAAAACCATAATGGCTTTATGTCCCATTTCACTAAAATTGATATGAGACTTAAGGTCATATCAAAATTATGGCTTTATGTCCGTTTGGATTGAGACATATGGCTTTATGTCCTATGGCTTTGTGACACCCCACCAAAATATCACATATTTTTGTAAAAATTGTCCCTTTTTTTATATGTAAGTAATTATGTTTAAGTAAAACGAGCAACTTTTATTATAAAAAAAGTATTCGTATAGGAAGTACATTAGTAAAATATCTATTTTTTGTGTTAAAAGTTCCAGGTTTTTATGTGCCAAGAGTTTACTATTTGTAAAAAAGGGTGGCAGCTTGTGTCTTAAAAGTATAAAGTAGTGTATAGTGGCAATTTTTGTATAACAATTTTTAAATGTTGACAGCTCCTTAGTCGTGAAATGTTGCGTTGCCGATTTAACTCGGCAACTCTATGATCTATGTTAAATTATTCAAGTTGACCAAAATTTCTTAGCAATATTTAGTACCTTAAAACATTAATTATGTTTCTAATCTTTCCCTCTTTTTTTCAAATTTTATTTCTTTTTTAGCACTTAAAAATGCCAACTGAAAAGCTCATTTAATATTTTACATTAAGGTATTTTTAAATTTATTATTTCATATTTTTTTAGTCTTCTTCTAAATACAAATTTTATAGCTTTATTAGCAGAAAACTCACTTTAATTCTCATGGGTTGCAATTGCCGCAGATTTCGTCATTATAAATTTCATTTTTATTAATATATTCTTTTAGAAATATTAGCAGAAAAGAATTATTCTCGCAGAATTTTTGTAATAAAATTAAATGTTTCAATTCATAAAAATATAAATATTTCCTTCATTGCATTAAGTTACAGACTTTTTATAACCGTATAATTGCTAGTTTCTTTTTTTTTTATTTGTATTTTTTTCTAACGCGGAAAATTTTTTGCAACAGCAAAAAAAAAAAAAAAACGTGGACCAGAGTCGAGTCAAAAGTTGTCAGCTAAAATTATACAAAATGATGACGGTGAAATTTTTAATTTGCCTTAAAATGTGTTCTGTCATAAATACTTTATAGTGCTTGTTAATCTAAAGGATATTTATCTTTTTTATGACACTATACTGAATCTGTTTTTTGGTTTTTATTTCCTCAAATATTCTTACACTGAACCAAAAATACAGATAATAACAATTAAAAACAGAGAGTAAAATTTAAGAAAAGTTTGTGGATTTAATAAATTTAAATTTTTGTACCCTTCGCCACTAGTGTGAAAGGCCTTATAACGTATATACATACATTTCGACTCCTTAATCGATTCTTAATCGATTGAACCATGTCCGTCTGTCTGTCCGTCAGTCCGTCAATGGAAAACATGCTAACTTCGAAAAACTCAAAAGAAAAAAACATTATTTGTGTAGAATTGTTTCTACTTGCCTTAACAAGTTTAAGATTGAAGTCCAGCAAAAGTGTTTCAAAAACTAACATACATGGTGGTGGAATGCACGCATTGATATAAGATTTTGAAAAATTCGTTCTAAAAGGTGGTCAAACCATAATGCACGACGTTAATTGTGAGTCACATCTTAACGTCAGTTTTTTTGCACAACTTAATTTGACATTTCTTTGTTATATTGCTTGAAAAAAAAAAAACAGAAGTAAGGAAGAACATGTAAAATCAATTAAAATGGATAATCATTCAAAAAAGCAAACTTCGATCTACCAAAGGTTAAAATACAATTTGGTTTAAGGATTGATGTTTGACTATTGACGTCAGCAGTCGTCGATGGCTGCGAGTGTAAAACGGCAAATCCATCTGAGGAGATCGAGTGGTTGCGATCGAAACATGTCATGGTAACCTGCCGGCCCGGGTTCGAGCCCCGGCCATGGTCAAAAATTAAAGATTATCAATAACAATTTTAATTAATTTTCATGTTGTAAAGTTCCTTTCTTCATAAAAATAATTTAATGAAAATTAAATTTAATGAACTTAAGCCTAATTAAAATTATTAAAAATTTGGATTAAAAACCATAAAATAGTTCAACAAAATAACCACAATACTAATTATTGTTTGACAAACTCAATCATGTAGAGGTAAACAATTGAGCAGCGTGTTAAGATTGTTGAAACCAGACAAAAGTGAATGGTCACTTTACAAAGAAAATCAGCTTCAGTGATGAGGCACACTTTCATCTCAGTGGATTCGTTAACAAGCAGATTTGCCGCATTCAGGCAAATTAGAATCTACGAGTGATTGTTGAAAATCAGATGCATACACAAAGAGAATGAGACTGTTTGGTGCGGTTTATGGGCTGGCGGCATAACCTGGCCGTACTTCTTCGAAAATGAGTTCGGTTAATCAGTAACCGTGAATGGTGTTTGGTATCGCGATATGATAACGGGCTTCTTGTGGGCAGAAATTGCAGATATGGACCTGGACGATGCGTGGTGCCACTTGCCACACTGCCACCTAAAGAATGGCTCGTTTGCGCGAGAAATTCAAAGGCCATGCTATTTTATATAAGAATAGGAATCGGAACCGGTGCAGACCGGTTCATAATATTTCATACCTCCCTCGCATAACACTTTAGTATGCTAAATACCGTATCGTGGAAATAAAACGAAAACCCCTATTTGGAGCACAAATCCTGCTTGATGGAAATGAGGTGGCGGACTAACTCGCGAGAGAGGGTTCGAATCTGGACTTTGTGGTTAGGCACAGGAGGTAAAGCCCCCCCTATGTTACTACTATGGGGTGATACGGGAAAGATTCCGTGATGACGTTCACCGGTCCTGAAGGGATAGAACGGATTGGTTGGAATTATGGCCCAGATTGGACGCGGGGAAACCGGGATTCTACTGGGATTGGATAGGGGTGGTCTCAGGCACTTATAGGGTTCTTGACGGGTCATTGTCCTGTTAGGGCTTTTACGGGCAAATGGGACAATACCATACCGGACTTCTGCAGATTGTGCGATGTTTGTGCCAAAAAGTATTTAGATACATTTGTTTGCCTTGAGGTAATTTAAGAAACGGTGTTTATATAGGACCTATGGTTAATTTAAAAGTTATTGTTGCCAAATTGTATGTCAATTCCAACATTTATAAGAAAAATTATAATATTAAAAGCTTTCGGAAATAGTATCTGTATGAAAGCTACAGATAAATATGGTTCGGTTCCAATCAAATTAAATAAGATGATTTAAATTGCAATAAAACAAGTTTGGAGCAAATTTAATCTAAATAATCCAAAATTGCGACCTATAACTAGCACACAAGGTTTACATGGACTGACAGACAGAAATCGTTGGATCGATTCAGAAAATGACCAATATTTTAAGATGCTACAAAATTCAGCACAAACGCATTTTAGTCTTTTCACTATCGTGATGTGGGTTTACAAATATTTACAAAAAAAAAAAAAAAAAAAAAAACGCTTTAATTGAAAGTATCAATAATTTAAAAAAGATATTATTTCACTCTTTAAAAAAACTTCAAGACTTTTAACCAAATAATTATTAAATCTAAAAATACACGAGAAGATGACTCCTCAACCAAAAAAATCAAAGTGTAGGTTTTATATTTGTATTATTTCGAGGAATAATAAATAAAATCTCTTTTATGATTGGTGCGATTGACACCATTGATTTCTGTCTTAGACTAAGAGAACCATTAATGTTAACAATAAGAATAAAAAATATGTTTATAAAAAATTAAATTTGTTTAGTTTATTATTTTAGTGTGCAGAGTTGTTTGGGCAATATTCTTTTAATTATTTTTTTCGGTTTCAAACCTGAAAATGTTGTAAAGTTAAATAAACTAAATTTTGTTGATACAGGCAATATTTTAAAGTGTGTGTGTTTGTTTTTCTTCAATCTTGAACAAAACGTGTTCAACAATTCTTTGTATCCTTTCCGTTATTTCCTTCTCTTTCTTGTGGCGGCTGGTTTCCAAAGTGTTTTGATAAATGATATTTTAACTGATACTAAAACAAAAACTTTTGTTAGAGTAAAAGGTTTAAGACATATAAGTTGTGTTTTTTACCAAAACGACCTAATTTTAATTTTGATTTGTTTCAATTAAATTTCTATTTTTATATCATACTTAAATTATTAATAATTAATTTCGAAAAGTTAACAAAGTGCCGATAAGTCCTTTTGACGTTACAACGGTTCTATGTTTTCACCTTAAAGTTTATTCTTCAGAATTTAAAATATAAAAGTTTGAAGTCAAAAAAGAATTAAAGAGTGGAAAATGTTGTTTTTTACACTGAAAAAATCAATAATTGTCTCTGATCACCAATTTTATACCAAATTTATAGAATCAAGCAACTTATTTGTTGATTTTGCACCTATTACCAAAATGATTAAATTTATTACTAAAAATTGCAAAAATTTTAAATTTTAAATATATCAAAAGTAATTTTTGGGAATTTAATTTAAAAGATTTTGTTATTCGTGCCTAATTCCCAATTTTTATTCTTGATAAAAACACTGAAATTTACTGTTGATACGATAAGCTATTCCTATGCGCATTTCACTGGTTGCTTAGGCCAGATCATCAGGCCAGATCCATAAAGATTTTGGAATTCTTCCAACATTAATTGTAGTTGTAAGTAGGTTAAGAAAAAACATTATGCAAAAAACTACTTGCAAAGCATGTTGCCAGTTAAGTTTTTTTAGGCCGTGCACTTGCCAGCTTATTATCAAAAGTAATTTTTGGGAATACAAAATTTTAATTTAAAAGATTTTGTTTTTCGTTTTTAAAATTTTTATGGATGAAGTTTCCTGACGATCTGGCCTAAGCAACCAGTGAAATGCGCTTAGGAATAGCTTTTCCCATCAACAATATATTTCAGTGTTTTTATCAAGAATAAAAATTGGGAATTAAGCACGAATAACAAAATTGCTTAAATTAATTTTAAATATATATATTTTTTTTTAATAAAGGATGTTTTTAATTTTAATTAAGAAAATGATAAAGAAAACTTTGCCGTTTCAAACAATGTGTTGATTAATTTTGACAATTTTCAACAACAATTCCACAAGTTTAAATTATTTCATTTAACACCAAACATTTTTTTGTTATTTAATAAATATTTTAGTAAAAAATTTATTTCAAAACAACTACAATGTTAATTAAATAAAAATTATACTTTTAATTTTCTTTCAACGAAAAAGAATATAATTGATTCAATTATCACATTAATTAAATTTTAATACTTTTTGAACAATTTGTTTAGTTGATAAAAAACTAGTAATAATTTTTTCTGTGTATATTTTTTTTACTTTGTAGATTTTCTTAAAATCTGGATATTTCTTATGGACACAGTTTACAACTAATAAATTTTATAATTATTTTCTGAGAAATAAAAATTTTAATTTAACAACTTTCTTTCATCTTTTGCAGTTTTGTGCTGCCACAATGCTGTTTTGCAACTTTAAATAGAAAATGAATTAAATTAATGTCAGCACAACGTGAAGACAAGAGGTAAGAAAAAAAATTGGCAAATATAATTTAAATTTATCTTCCAAATACACAGATCTGTTGAGTAAAAAAATTCAAAAGTACACCAATTAGCTGATGGAGAATATTTAAATTATAAAAAAGAAATACTTTTTATATATAGATTTTTAACCTCTATGAAGAAGTTGGATTAGATCTTTTACCTTTTTCTGTTCGACCTTAAATCAGTTTCTGACTTGATCGAACATTGTTCGCCTGTGTGTAGTACTTATGGCAAAAAATGTTTTCTTTAAACACCTATAACTATGTAACTAGGGTTTTTTCAATTATTCAATTTCAATTATTTTATTTCCCGTTTTCCCGGGATTTTTCTTGCGGGATCCCGGGAAATAAAAAATTCCTCATAATTTCAGAAAATAGCTATTTATACTGTGAAATTTAGTTTTCTATTCTCTAAAAATTAGCATCTGTGGATGGGTTGTGGATTAGATCAATTACAAGAAGTGAGTACATACGTAAATCCATGTCTCCTAATGCAATAAATCTACTAAAAGCAGAATGGGCAGTGCAACAGTTGATAATTATTACATTTAGTGAAGTGAAGAGTTAATAAAGTACATTAATTCAAAATAAGATGCAGGCAGTAAAGTTTCATTGTCCATGAACAAGTCATAAAAATAGGAGATACCTAAACATATCGCTTCTTTATTGCAATATAGTCATATCTACAAAAACAAACGATCTTGGCAAAATGCGATTAAAGTTTTCAAAATGTACCGACTTAAAGATATATTTTGCTATAGCTTCGGTTCAGTTTGAGATATGACTAAGATGCAATGAAGGAGCGTTATGTTTATTAGGTGATAAACACAAATTTTCAATTTGTGTTGGTTTATATACCCGGGAAGTGCGGGGAAACCGAAATAAAATAACATTTTGGAAACTCGTGTAAGATACTACAACATACAACTTGAAAAAGACATTTTCCTAAAGATTACAAATGGACCTATTGAAATGAAAAGGTTTGTAAGAAGCAGTCCGGTTGATGCTTTTTTTGCATAAACCTTGACATACATTTGACTGACATAGACGTTGTTTATAAAAAAGAAAAAATTGCTTCTGATTGTGAATCCGAATCATGCTACAACGGTGCACTTTTAACCATTTGTCCAACCTCGGTAAAAAATGAACGAAATTTTTCGGAAACATGATAATTAGTAAATAAAATCAGGAATATACTTTTTGACGACTTTCTAAGCGCTTTGAGTGTGCCAGAAAGTTATTTCCTAAGCCGTTGAAAAATGTTATATATTTCTTTAAAATATTTTATCTATTTTATTAATTAACTTTTTGATCTCATATCTTGAGTACCTTAATTTTTATTTTGTTTTTATTATTGTTTTATGAATTAAATTGTTATGTTTATGTTATCTTTTTATCTTGTATCCAGAGCATAATAATACTGAATGAAAGCATAATAATAGGGAATAAAGGCGTGAGATAATAATAATTCAAGTTCCTATTTTAATCTTCAATTAATTTCCCAGTAAAAACTTCGCCTACAAAATAATGTGTTGAGTAATCAGAAAAACATAAGAGCACTACTTACAATTCTACTGATAGAACCAATGAATTTAACAAGGGATGTCCCAAAATGAACGCATTCAAAAGCAAGTCATTATTTTTTACTTTAATACATTCAGAAGAAAGTAGTTATAGAAGCTGTTATAGATGGATTTATAGAAGAAGGAAGCTAATCATTTTGAAAAAGTAAGGGAATTTTTTTCTGGGTTTTTAGTATTGAACCATTTATTTTAGTTTCTTTGTAAACAAGTTCCCTAACGTTTTTTTAAAAAAGTTTTTTCATTTATTAATAACAAAATTTACTTTGTATTATTTATATGGAGCGGGATCCCGGGATCCCGGTAAATTTAAAAAAATTTCCCGCTTTCCCGGGAAACGAAAAAGTCCGGGAAAAAAAACTCTATATGTAACCAAACAATTTGTTAACGCGTTGACGACCACACGACGCATATATGTGTCATGCGGGTTTTCCCATAAACCGAGGACGCTTATATGCGTCGCAATTTGTTTTGTACTTCATGTATTATAGTTTCTATATTGGTGTACAGATTCTATTGATTTTTTTTTTTTTTGGTTTAGGGGAAGTACCAAGCTGTTATTTTCTGTGTTTGGTTTTGGTGTGGGTATCCCATACTATATGAGAAAGGGAACTTTTAACTGCTACTGTTTACGAACATAATCGACTGATTCTAAAATGATGGTCATCACTGTATTCATTATTGTTTCTCATTTGTTGAATTACGGTACCCCTTTTTTTGTTGCAATTGAGTTAATTTGTCGTGTTACTTTTAGTGTGTACATACAGTGTGTTTTAGTGTGTAGACCTTTGGACGGACAAGTTGATTTTCTCCCGAGTAAAGTGGCTCCAGTAATAAAGTCATATATACAATTAATTGTTTTATTCTATAAATTGCAAAAACAACATTTCTTTTCGTTTAGTTTTATTTAGTTTACACTATTTTAGTGACGCATATGTGCGACCTGCGGTTTATACAACGAATTTCGTTCCATAAACCGGCGACGCGAATAAGCGTCATACTATCTCTGACGTCACAAACTCCATAAAAAAACACATAAAAAAAAACATAAACTCTAATATTGAGTTAGAGTTAATTCATTTCGTGGAAATTTATCATCTGGTTTGTGGCCACCCCCCCAGCCTGATCGCTTCGGTCGTGAACGCGTTAAATTAATTGCGTTGAAAAATTACAAAGTTGTTATAGATATACTGCCTAAAGGTACTTTATGGCAGGAGTATTGTACAGTATCTCCTGTCCACAACACAATATTATTATTACTTAAAATACCGCTATGAAGACATGTGACAGCATCTATACTCAAACAGTTCTTGCAGCACGTTTTTACTTGCTATTATTAATGCGCGATAAATTACAGCAATGAATACAAACAACAAGAATAGTAGGTGGTATCGATTGCTGAGCTGTGATTTTTTCTACTAATTTAATGCCTTTATGTCGAAATTTGTATATGTTTACTTAGGGACTGAAATGTCAAATATTTTTGTAATATTGTAAAAAAAATGCAAATGCAATTGCGAGCATGGAACGAAACAATGAACGACCATTAGAGGATAAGTCCGCTAGATTGATAACCTTTTGAGTTGAGAATCAAAACCAGTTTAGATAATTATCTTAAGTTGCAATAAAATATTTTATAGTCCCTGTTACTTCGGTTCCTTCAGAAGAGTGCTCATCAGCAGCACAATTTCTCAAAAATTGTAATCTAAAATAACGCGCGTACATACATACGTCTCATACGTTCAATTAGGTGATAAAAAACCAACTGTAGCCTGATAAAAAACTAGTTAAAAATTTCCTGCACAAGTACAAACATTCAACCGATAGTAATATCGATAGTATCGATAGTGAAATCTGAACTATCGATAAATATATATAGTAGAAAATATCGATGGTATCCCAGCACTAATGTTTATACTTAGGTTTGTTTTAATTTGAAATAGTTATAATCCCAGTTGTAAATATTGAAAGGACCGTAAGAGGAAGGCCTCTTTACTCATTTTCAAAGGATTTGGTTGTTATGATATCCTGCCTTCAAAAAAATACCTTCTATAAAGTATACATTTCTTTAAGAAACCCCTTCTAAAATATAAATTAAAGATTCGCTACCCCCTTCTTTAACAAGGGAGAAAAGAAGCAGTTAAGTTTAATTTTTTTTTCTAAGTGGCATTCTTTACTCCCTGCTTTGGGAAGGGAAAGAAGATTTTCATCTGTATATTTTTTGGTCTCGTTACCCTTACATAAACGTATACGTTGCGGATCAGCTGTTTTGTTTTCTTTATAAAGCTTACAAAGGCGATAATATCTGAGAGAATGTAGACAGAACAAGAGACAACATCCTTTGATGTCAATCTTAATATTTGGTAAGGAGAACACGTATTTATGTTAATCTTATAAGATTTCATAATTGACTGAGTCTCGTATAATAAACTTGTGTCGTTGGTATTCTTTTTTTTTAGAGTATTTATTTTTTTAGTTTAAAATATTGTTATTATAAACTTTTCACATGATTTGCTCTTTTTCTATAAGAAACTGTTCATCATTTAAGATATTACTCATAACAAATGTCTGGTAACATTTATTTATTTATAAGTATTAACCCTGTTTTAAAGTCCACACGTAAGATAATACTCTGCGATGGAATTTGACGTTTGCTGATACAGAAATCTTATCTCACGTGGAGACCCCATGTTATGTATAAAAAAGTACTCTTACGTAAACGTGAAGTTGCGCTACGGATGAACCTAATAAAATTGAAATTCGTTTTAAATATCAGCTGTTAAAGAATTTGGTGTTTGATTGTGTCAATTGATAAAGCGAACAAATGAAAGCCTTTTAGAATGCCTGTAAAAAGAAGGTAGTAGGGCATGCTCCCAATGACAACCTGCGTAAAAAATTGCGGCGAGGAGTGCTTTTGTCTGCTATACAACGCCGTTTATTAGGCCTTTTTACTCATTTTTTTTCGCAGCTAGTTTTGCAATAGTTTAAATCTCCCCTCTGATGATGAAATACATAATTACTATGAAGATTATGATACGGTTGTTAAGGATGCTTATAACTCTTTTAATGCGAGTTTTTTATGTACAGAATATTATTGCAGATTTGCACAATAGTGGTGCCGGCTCCTTCTCACTAAAAATGGCTAAATTTTTAGTAAAAAAATGCTAAGTAGTGACTATAACATCGCTATAAAAGATTTTACTACAAAAACTCATCAATACTAATTAAAAATTTACAAAATTATTTTGCTTATTTTGTTTTTTTCAAGGGTAACCCAGTAATCAGTTGGTAATAAGCTAGTCTATCAGTGTGAGTGTTGCCGGTTCGATTCCCGGCAGAGACTCTGGTCTGTTTCACGACAATCGATTAAAGGTCTAAGTTGCTATTGCGTTCGTATAGAATTTTATAGGTGAGATATTTTTCAAATGTAGTGTTTTTCATAGAACTTTAACGCCGATTCAATCAAAAAACTAAGCAGATTTTATTTATAAGCGTAAAAATTTCATTCAAAATATTTATAAATATTTATTTTCCTTAAAAATTTTTCATTTACCTCAGATGACATCTGATTTAATTTTTTAGTTGAAATTGCATACATTTTTAAAAAAGTGAAAAAATTATTCGTTTTTGCTTTAAGTATTCAATTAGTTATATGTATTTCCTTTTTCTCTGTTGCTGCTGCAATTTTAGTTTCAAATGATTTTTAATTGCAAGAAATAAAGCAAAGTAAAGTCAAACCCACAATTACCGGATATTCTAAAAAAAAAGATTCTTGAAGAACACGAAAATCAACTAAAAAATAACTTTACAATTTATTGAGAAAATAAACCTGTAAATGATTTTCCGTAAAGAAGTTTGCTTTAAATAACAAGTAACAGAAATTATGGTTTGAAAAATTTTGCAAAAAAGAAACATATTGTGATTAAAAGCATATTTAATTTAATTTATAAATTTTATTAGAGTCAGTGTTTGAAAATAAACATTAAATATTGTTCTTTAGTGTACTTTTCGGTAGAAATGTGGAAAACACAAACGCTAATAATGTTTGTGTAGTAAATCATTACAATAAAAACGTTTCTCTGTACTTATCGAACTCAACGAAAAGATTAGAACATTTAGCAATCGAGGCATCTGCAGCATATGCTGTGGTTCCTTCTTGTTGCACCACAATTTTGGACGTTTTTTCATAATTTTTCAAAATCTTCTTTTATGCACCAAATGTTGACAGAGATTCTAACATAAATATCATTAACCAAAACCTATGGGCTTATTAGCCTTTCGGACCACGTACTTCGCTTAACTGTACAGTGTACACAGTGGGTCTTTTTTTTTTTCTTTTAATTCCCTAAGCTAATCCCCGCGAAGCGCTACGCTTGTCTGCAGGAAAGAAACCAGAGTCTCTGGCGGGAATCGAACCCGCAACCCCAGTGCTGATAGACTTGCTCAGAGAGAGTCTTCCTAAGACACTCTTCTATAGAAAAGAGTCTTTCTAAAAAACTCTTCTATAGAAAAGAGTCTTCCTAAGACACTCTTCTATAGAAAAGAGTCTTTCTAAGACACTCTTCTATAGGAAAGAGTCTTTCTAAGGCACTCTTCTTTAGAAAAGAGTCTTTCTAAGACACTCTTCTATAGAAAAGAGTGTTTCTAAGCCACTCTTATATTGAAAAAGAGTCTTTCTAAAATACTCTTCTATAGAAAAGAGTCTTTCTTACACACTTTTCTATAGAGAAGAGTCTTTCTAACACACTCTTCTATAGAAAAGAGTCTTTCTAAGATACTCTTCTATAGAAAAGAGTCTTCCTAAGACACTCTTCTATAGAAAAGAGTCTTTCTAAGAAACTCTTCTATAGAAAAGAGTCTTCCTAAGACACTCTTCTATAGAAAAGAGTCTTTCTAAGACACTCTTCTATAGGAAAGAGTCTTTCTAAGGCACTCTTCTTTAGAAAAGAGTCTTTCTAAGACACTCTTCTATAGAAAAGAGTCTTTCTAAGTAACTCTTCTATAGAAAAGAGTCTTTCTAAGACACACTTTTATAGAAAAAAGTCTTTCTAAGACACTCTTCTATAGAAAAGAGTGTTTCTAAGCCACTCTTATATTGAAAGAGAGTCTTTCTAAAATACTCGTCTATAGAAAAGAGTCTTTCTTACACACTTTTCTATAGAGAAGAGTCTTTCTAACACACTCTTCTATAGAAAAGAGTCTTTCTAAGATACTCTTCTATAAAAAAGAGTCTTTCTAAGAAACTCTTCTATAGAAAAGAGTCTTCCTAAGACACTCTTCTCTAGAAAAGAGTCTTCCTAAGACACTCTTCTATAGAAAAGAGTCTTTCTAAGGCACTCTTCTTTAGAAAAGAGTCTTTCTAAGACACTCTTCTATAGAAAAAAGTCTTTCTAAGACACTTTTCTATAGAAAAGAGGGTTTCTAAGACACTCTTTTATAGAAAAAAGTCTTTCTAAGACACTCTTCTATAGAAAAGAGTTTTTCTAAGCCACTCTTATATTGAAAAAGAGTCTTTCTAAGATACTCTTCTATAGAAAAGAGACTTTCTAAGAAACTCTTCTATAGAAAAGAGTCTTCCTAAGACACTCTTCTATAGAAAAGAGTCTTTCTAAGGCACTCTTCTTTAGAAAAGAGTCTTTCTAAGACACTCTTTTATAGAAAAAAGTCTTTCTAAGAGACTTTTCTATAGAAAAGAGTCTTTCTAAGACACTCTTTTATAGAAAAAAGTCTTTCTAAGACACTCTTCTATAGAAAAGAGTCTTTCTAAGACACTCTTCTATAGAAAAGAGTCTTTCTAAGACACTCTTCTATAGAAAAGAGTCTTTCTAAGACACTCTTCTATAGAAAAAAGTCTTTCTAAGACACTCTTCTATAGAAAAGAGTCTTTCTAGGACACTCTTCTATTGAAAAAGTGTCTTTCTAAGACACTCTTCTATAGAAAAGAGTCTTTCTAAGACACTCTTTATATAGAAAAGACATTGTTCAAAACAAAAGTGTCTAAGGAAAATAGGTTTAAAAATTTTGAATACATATTTGAATTCGATTTTTACATTTTGTCTTTCTAAGGCACTCTGCTATATAAAAGTATTTTCCTAAGACACTTTTCTATGGAAAGGTAGAGTATCCTGACAGAGAAGTGCCTATTTAAGATACTCCTCTATAGAAAAGTGTCTTCCTAGGACACTATAAATAAAAATTGTTAAAAACAAAGCTAAAGTTTGATCAATTTACGTATTTTTCGTCAAATATTTGTTAGGCCCGAACAAACCATGAGACAGTTTTCACTAGAGAAGTATTTTTACAAGACAGTTGTTTATATTTAGTAGAATTGCTTAAGAAGTTTTCAGCGAAAAATTTTCCTTCTAAGAACTTTTTCTATATACAAATGTTTTTCATAGAATTTTTAAGCTTCCTAGGTTCTGAATTTGTTTACACTAGTGTTTGTCCAGTGGTCAAAATCGAGCATAATTATTTATGCAAATATGAAGAAATATACATATGTATGTATTAGTATAAATGAATCTAAATGTTTCGAGAATTTTTTTTTTCGTCGTCGTGGATGGATTTGGTGAGGGACCAACCTTCGGTCCATATGTAATCAATCTTCCACTCAAGTCCGTGAATGTTTAATCTAATTTTGTAAGTTCAACACTAATGAGCTTCTCTTGGATTCTTCGTAGCCCGAATCCTGCAGTTTTGCTTGTTGACCTAGTCAGGTTATATGAAATTTTTTTAAACGCTCATTAGCAAATTGTTCCTTAAGTCTTCATTTTCCTGTGATTTTCATTGCTATCGGTTGAGTAGTTAAAAAGTTCTAAGTTTATTACCACTTTTTTAATTTGATACAACTTTTTATCGGTTTCTTCGTACAACTACATGCAAAATAATAAACATCAAACGTTAATTTCATGATTTAAGGTTAAAATTTATTAAATCAACCAACTTTTGTGTTAAGTTAATTTCCCATAAAATGCCAAATGTCATATTATATTATATGCTCATAACGAGTTATAGTTATTACTTTTTGAAGCATTAATTACTAACATTCTTTCTATTGTAACTATCTTTATTTTATTATTACTTTCTTTTTGTTTTATCCTTTTTTTATTATTCTTAGAAAGTTTATTAGTGTTAAATAAAAAAAAATTATTATGAGTTTAAGCGCCAACTGATTTAATGGACACACATTACAACTCTCGCCTCAGCTTTAAGGTCGGTGAGCTTCTCAAAACATTGTCATCGTTTCCATTATTATTGCCATCAGCAGTATTAACATCGTTTTTCTTTCTTTGAGAATGTATTCCTTATGTTTTTAGCTTAAAGCATTATTTAATACCCTCCACCACAATAAGTTGTGAAGAGGGTATACTAAGTTTGTCATTCCGTGTGAAACTCTTTTATTATTCATCTCAGACCCCATAAAGCAAATATATTCTGGCTCCTTGAGAAATTCGAAGTCGATTTAGACATGTACGTCTGTCTGTTCGTCTGCCCGTCTGTTGAAAACACGATCACTTTCGAAAAACTCAAAAGAAATAAAAAACTGGGTGTCAAATTGCTTGTAGTTATCCTAAGCAGTTTGGGATTGAAATCCAGCCAAAGCGATTCAGTAGGATCAGAGCTATGAATTTTGTTAAAAAAAACTAACATAAATGATTGAAAAATGCACGAAATGATATGAAATTTTGCAAATGTTCGTTTTATTCGACTGGTTTTTAATGAAAATCGCTCCATAATTTACCCTAGGCCCCATATAAACCCTACTCCCGGAAAACAGGACTAGAAATGACACTGTTAAATTTCGTGAAGTTCGGTCCATAATTGACCCTAGGCCGCATATAAACTCTACTCCTGGAAAAACGTTTAGCACGCCTAAAACCGTAATTAATAATGCTATCATAATAGAATTTGGTACTTCACAGTTGATCGGTGATGATCGGTCCATAATTTACTATAGGCCCCATATAAAGCCCACCCTTGTAAATTAATTAAATACGCCTTAAACCGTAGCAGATTAGTTTCATATGGCCAGAAAAAATGTCATGGAATTTTGTGATATACGGTCCATAATTCACCTTAGATCCCATATTTAGCAGCCTTCTGAAATTCAATGTAAACGATTAAACTAATTTACAACTGTATTGAAATTTATATTTTTTAATACCAGAAATCACTCTGCGGAATTTTGGGATGATTTGTTCATAACTTACCATGACTTCAATATAAATACCCCTCCTGAAAATCATTTAAGTTCGGCTTAAACTGTTACGAATCAAGATATTTTACTCAAGATTATCGGTCTATAATTTAATATAGGTCTAAACCGCAACCAATTTTAATGCTGATGTCTGTTTTTATAAATATATATTAATATTACTTCCGAAATATTCGAACAGTGGGTGGAGGGTATCAAAGATTCGGCACATACGAATATAGCACTCTAACTTGTTTTTTGTTAAGGTTTTGTTAACAAATTGTGTAAAATTTTTCTGCTTCATGTAGCATGTAACTTCAAATATGTTTATGCCACTCTCATGAACGCAAACACAAAAAATCACTTTAGAGATGTTTTGAAGCAGACCCAACAAACCACAACGGCTTAAAAAGAACATGTAGCAAGCTTACTAACATAAGCCTTAAGCTTAGAAAAGTGTTGTGATTACTATAATAAAAGGCTTATGAAAAACTGTTTATTAATAAAAACCAAGGTATATTTACACAAGGTAAACTCGTTGGCCCATATGTTTGTCAGCTGTTTACCCCTAGTTGGAACCCCAACGTCAAATTGCGTGTATATGAGCCAAAATTTGTACATGTGTGCGTTAAATTGTTTTTGTTTTATATGAAGACAATTTTGACAACTCGGTTCCTTTTATAGAGCAGCATGTCTACACTCCCAAATGAGTCTACCTTGTGTAAATATACCTTGATAAAAACTGATCCCTATCGATAATATTACTTGTCTATAATATGTAAGCTAAGGAGTCTCCTAGGAAGTTCATATGTTCTTAAAAGTTGTTAATTGAGATCTTAGGTACATTTTTTTAGTCGATTGTTTCCTTGAGTTTTGAACGGTTTGCAAACTATCGACCTGAACAGGGGGAAAAAGGTAAAAAAAATGATTTTTTTTTAAGTTTTTTGCGATTTTGATCTTGAAGATGAAGTTTTTTGATTTTATATGTTCACAATTTTTGTTCTTTATGGCAAGAGCTACAACTTTGTCTCAGGGGGTAAATCCAAATTCCGAACGGTTTGCAAAATATGCGCCAGAGAAAATGTTCGCTTTTTTGCAAAAATGACACCGCGGCCCCAAATCTTTGGGGCCCAAAAAAAGTGCATGACTTTGGGCAAAACTGAGAGACACGGGTCTTTTTTTTTTTTGCCTTTTATTACGTAGAGTTGTCCGTATATGGTTATTCGTGCTGCAATAAGATTACATTCTTAAAATTTATATGGTATATTTTCAAAAAGCTTTTTACTTAAATAGTTAATTACTTTTTTTAATTGTGCACTGTTTAAAACACTTAACTATTCGAACACAAAGCCTGAAAACTTTAACTAATAATAAAAAATTAAGGCACGCGTCAAATAACGGGACATCATTCTCAAGAACACTTACAAAACTATAGCGAGGGTAAGTCATTTGCAATAATATTTGTTGTCATATTGTAAGAAATCTCTTATGATTATTCTACAACTCACATTTTGCTCTGTTGGGGAGTGTGTGTATGGAATATATACTCACTGAAAAAATGGGATGACCATCAACTACTTTGTATGTTTGTGCATAAATGTGAAGAGTGTCATAGCATGAGTTTGTTTGCTGGCGAGTTATTGCTTTGTTGTCTATGCGTAGGAATTAATGGCCAATGGTTGTGTATGTGCAATAATTTAAAGGTGTATGTTGTTAACACTTTTGATTTGATAACAATATGTTACCATAACATAAATGTCACCTATTTTTTTTAGTTGCGCATACGAGCGTGGCAGAAAAATTTAACAATCGTTTTTCAGAGGACGGTTGTAAAATATCTTGAATGGAAAAGTACTATTTTAAGGCCCTATTTCACCAATTCTATTTAAATTTGAATTAATATATAAATATAGTTGTTCATGTAATTTTATTTATATTTGACATGAAAAACGAATTTGAAACGTAACTTGATATTTAAATTAATTCTTTACGTGAATTAAATAAGCTTCTGTTGTCTTTCATGGATATTAAACATTTTAAAGTGTCCTTAATCTGTGCTTGTTACAAATATTCTTATCATTATCTAAATTTATTCCCAAAATTATTTAAATTCTCTTACTTCCTTGACAATTCTGCACTTTTTCGCGCTTATTATTTAAAATTAAAAAAAAAAAATTAAAATATTTTTTGTAATAAGCTTTTGTTTAACTTTAAATGAAATATTTATTTATGCTGAAAGTGTTTTTTGGTGAAAATTTACAGCTGTTTGCATTAATAAATATGCCAAACAAAAAAACTTTAACAATTGATGTATTTAAGAACTTTTTTTCATTGAAAGCAAGAACAATAATGTAATAATTCAGTTTTTTTTTTAATTTTCGGCCGATTTGATGATGGTGTAGTAATTTATGCACCCCTAAAATAAATACCAAAAACAATCAATGTATGGTTTTTCCTCGATCTAAATGTTTCTCTCTTTCTTAATTTTTCTCTCATTCTTTTAATTGAAGGGATTCACAATGGACCATATTGGTCTCCGAGTGGAGGTGTGCCCTTGAGCGCATAACCCTTCTTAACCTTACCTAACCTAACCTAACCTAACCTAACCTAACCTAACCTAACCTAACCTAACCTAACCTAACCTAACCATGGTTTTTCCTCGTCTTACTCATAATAGTTGATGGAGTATTTCTGAAAATTATTTCACTTGATTTTGTTATAAAAAAAAGTTGTAAAAACAATTTCGTTTTAAATCTTTTTTGTTTATTTATTTAATTTCCACACAATTCAACAACAAAATTCAGAGAATGTTTTTTTAACATTAAAAGGTTTTTAGAAACTGCTACAGTTTTAAAAATTTTATAGCATAGGCAGTGTTGCCAGTAGATTTTTCGAAAAAATACCTACACATTCTAAAAAAAATCCGATTTTTCCCAACACGTGAAAAAAATTTCCCCTACAATAATCCCTACGCATTATTATCATTAAAATAACAGAAAAAACATTAGTTATAAAAAATAATTTTTTTCGAATATGTTGTATATTAAAGCTTTGACATAAAATAAGTACAAAACTAAAAAAAAAAATAATACATATGTATGTACTTTTAGTTAAATTCAATTAAGTCTTTCAACATTAGGTGTGATCCCGTACTCAACGCCGGGAGCCCGCAGGATCCCAATCTAACCGAAAACTGTTTCCGTACTCAAAGTTTGGTAAGGTGGGAGAGCTTTTAAGAGAAAAATATTCTTCTTCTTGCACAAAGTAGCCCGTACTTTTTCTTTGGGCAAATTTATAAAATTGTTAAACAATTTGCTGTGTCAAAAATAAATAAAAAACTGCAAGCAAGTTAACCAAAATAATTAATATAAGAAATATTTATGAAATAAACAATAGCAAAGGTTGAAATATCTTAGTAAATGCCTGAATTTAATTCTATGCACGTTCAATACATAAATATTTTTACATAATTCCTATTAACGTTTTCATTTGGATCAGAAATTTATTTTTTATTGTTTCCGTACACAGAAAAAATTTTTTAGGCCAGTAAAAGAATTAATCAAAAATAAAATCAGTTTTTATAAAATATTTAATCAGGTGAATTAAACTTTTAATCAAGTGAAATAAACTTTTAATTGAAAAATTGTCAATTAAACATTTTATACACTTGATTAATTAAATTAATTAAAACTGATTTTATTTTTGATTAATTCTTTTACTGGCCTAAAAAATTTTTTCTGTGTACTTTTGTACATTTTTGTCTATTGGTGAGAGAAATTTTTGTTTACTCTCATTTTACCGAACTTTACCAAAAAAAGTACAGGATCACAGCTATTGAATGATAACTTAAAAAAAACATATACATACATACATATTAGTGTCGCCAACTTTTTAAACAAACATCTCTGGAAATTTATTTTGAAGCTATTTTAGGGGAAAAATTTTTTTTCGACCGTTTTGGACAAAATATCATTAGACTTTAACAAATTTTTCAAGCTTAAGGTCTCTTTTTTATAAAATTAATTAAAATATTTATTTCGATATTTCGATTTCCGTTGGAAATCTTCTTCCGGAAATTTTTTAAATAAAATAAAATAACAAAATTGTGTTTGACAATAAATGGAAAAATAAACAAGTTAGAGTGCTATATTCGGCTGTGCCGAATCTTTGATACCCTCCACCGACAGTTCGAATGTTTAAGGAGTAATATCTGTATGATGTCTTTTTATTATTATTATCTTAAACTGTGACGATTTGTTATTAATTATGGTTTTAGGAGACTAAACTGTTTTCCGGGAGTAGGGCATATATGGGGCCTAGGGTAAATTATGTACCGATCTTCACGAAATTTCACAGTATCATTTATAGTCCTATAAAATTGTGACGAGCCAAAATTTGTTATGATTGCATTATTTTTTACGGTTTTAGGCGTACTAAACTGTTTTCCGGGAGTAGTGTTTATATGGGGCTTAGGGTAAATTATGGACCGACCTTCGCGAAATTTTACAGTGTAATTTCTAGTCGAATAAAACGGACTTGTGCAAAATCTTATGTCATTCCGTGCATTTTTGCATCATTTATGTTAGTTTTTGTAACAAAATTATCAAGTTTTTGATGGTGGTGGTTCCACATTTTGATTAATAGCTCTGGTCCTACTGAACCGATTTTTCTGAAATTCAATCCCAAACTGCTTAGGATAACTACAAGCAATTTGACACCTAGTTTGTTTATTTTTTTGAGTTTTTCGAAAGTGAGCGTGTTTTCAACAGACGGACAGACGGACAGACAGAGGGACATGGCTAAATCGACTTAGAATTACTCAAGCAGCCAGAATATATATACTTTATGGGGTCTGAGATGAATAATAAAAAAGTTTCACACGGAATGACAAACTTAGTATACCCTCTTCACAACTTATTGTGGTGGAGGGTATAAAAATGGACCTTAAGCTTGAAAAATTTATTAAAGTCTAACATTTAATAAAAAAAGGTCGAAGAGAATAAGGATTATAATTTACAAAATAATTAAAAAATTAATTTTCAACATTTATTTTAAAAATAATACGATATGACGAAAAATCCCTACATTTTGGAGATTTTGAAAAATCTGTCCGATTTTCCCTACGCTTCTATTTTAATATCAAAAATACCTACATGCAGGGATTTTCCCCTACTTCTGGCAACACTGAGCATAGGTTACACTATGTGACAGTTTTTTGACCAAATGTATTTGACACATAATCTTTATGTTTAATTAGCCGCTAAATCCGAATATGAAGTCAGAACGCTCAAAAGAAGAACAGTTTTTGAGATATTCCAAAATAACCGTTATTTGTGTTTTAAAAAAAGATGATGTGACTGAAATGCAAATATCTTCAAAAATTTTAAACGGATTATGTATTTCTTTCTTTTTAGTAAAAGATAATAAAATAACTAAGATATTAATGAATTGCTAGTGATGATTTGTCAAGAAATGACAGAGTTACAGGGAACAAAAGCTCTAACTTCATTGAAAATTTTATGGTTTTTTACAACTATGCTCTTTTCAAGTTATTTTTTTATACCAAACAATGTAACGTTTTTTTGCATGGGGCATTAGTTTATTTCAAAACGAAAATTTTGCAAGCTTTTTTTTCTTAATATATATTGCTACTAAACATTTCGCTATGTTTAATTACTTGGTATGTTTTTTGTGATTTGGTAAAAGTCGAAAAGTGGGATATTTCAAATAATCTTCTGTAACTTTGTAATTTTTATACCGATTTGGATCCTATTGGGCACAAAATGTGCATATTGAAATAAGAAATAATTCGTAAGTGATAAAACTTAAAAAAATTGTATTGCTTGTTTAAAAAAAAAATCAGTTGAAAAGAGCAAAATTGCAAGAAATCATTAAAATTTGTGTGTTATTATCTTTGAACAATAATAAAGGAATAAAAAATCCGTCGAATATTTTCAAAGATACTCTTATTCAAGTGACAGCATCAACAAGCCAATAACGGTAATCCAATATCTCGAAAACTGTTCTACTTTTGACCATTCTGAATTCAAATTAGGATTCAGCGGACAATTTTCACGACTTTGTTGAAAATTTTTTCTAAATGTGCGATTTCTAGCAAAAATTATTATGCATATTAAAAAAGTTTTTATTTAAAAATGTTTATTAAGTCTTTGCAAACTTTATTGAAAATACATTTATTTATTTTTTTTTTAGAAAATCCTTATGTGAAAAAATGGTAATAATGCGTGCTTTTTTAACAAAACGGTTTCTACGTTGATTGTTCTCCTTCAATCACTTTTAATTTTCACTGGCAAATTTTTTATTAAAGCCCCTTCACAGAAAAAGATAAAAACTAATTTCAATTAAAAAATTTGTGATATTAATTAAAAAATTAATTAAATTTGCACCAGTAAACAAATTATTTGTATCAATTAAACCAGTTAATAGTATTAATTAAACGTTTAATTAACTTGATTAAAAGTTTAATTCACTTGATTAAATTTTTAATTAAAACCGATTATAATTTTGATTAATGCTTTAATTGGTGAAAAATATTCGAGAATTTTTTCTGTGTTTCTTTTTTAAAAATTTACTCGCTTTTTATGGTTAGAAAACTTTTGTAACTTTTAAAAACATATTCTTTGGAGAAAAGGACCCTAGAAAACAAGTACCTATTGAAATAATCCTTAAAAAAAAAATAAATTAAACATAAATTTACATGTCTTTATAAAAGTTCCGCTATCAAAAAAGATTTTACCCAGAGAAAAAATGGTTCAAAATATTTGCTAATATTTTTAATTTTAATCCTACTGTCTATAATTCAGTCTGTTCTCATCATCTCAATTATATTCTTATTATAGTTTCGCACACTCATTAAATTTTTTCTGTTATCATTTATACGTTTAAATTCAATTAGAAATATTTGTATGTTCTTATCGAATTTTAGGAGCCACAAGTTATAGTTGTACCCTCAAATAGCTACAAATACAAATGGTTGTGACAACCATGGTTGCAGGAACATTTATATGGTGTATGGAAATTTTAAATTACAAAAATATTTTAAAGAAAATCTTTCGCATGTTTAAAAAAGCTTTCCAAAAAAATCTTTTACATGCTTAAACAAGTTTGCTAAAGAAAATCTTTCAATCTCAAAAATGTTTGTAAAGAAAATATTTCGACTGCCTCCAAAAACTTTCTCTAATGCTTGCAATGATTTTATAAAACTTTTCACAAGCTTAATAAAATTCCTCGAAGAAACTGTTTTTCGTATCGCAGATATAAAACTATTTTCCAAACATACACTCAAAAAACTATTCAATGTTATTGGAAACAGTTTGCCAGCCATAAGTTTAATAGTGTTGCGAACGATGTATGCAAAAATTAACATTTGCATTGCAATTTAATGGACAGTACTTGTCCAAAAGTTTAATCAAACTGAATTTTTTATTAATATCATTAACTAACAATTACCAGATTGCAATCTTTAGTACCCTATTCCATTAGGGTGACGTTTAAAGGTGGCAACACTTTTAATTCTTGAAATTTTTGTTATTCGAATTTAAATTCTTTTAAAAACGACATATTTGATTTAAAAAACTCTGGCTTAGTTGTATGCATCAGTTTCGAAACAACATAAGAGATCCTAATGTTATGATATGGTTATAGTTATGTTATGTTAAACATAATATGTTAAAAGTTAATCCTGAATATGTTCCATTGATTTTAACGTACGAGAGACATTGTTGTCATATTTATAAAAAAAAAACTTCCAAATCATTAGAGTCCACTGAAGCAACAATTTTTTTAACGTTTTCAACATCAGAACTCATTAAAAAGCCAGGAACATAAGGGATGAATTTGCTAGACTTGGCACTACATTACAACGGGTTCACCTGGACTTCGAAGGCGTTGTGAAACCTCTGATATCCTGCAAACTCTTACTTTGGCTATTTACTATCGATATTTCACGGGATTAAGGATTGCAAACTATCAGTAACATTTTATTATAAATTAGTTAAGGAATCACAAACTTTTTTATAGTGTTTATTGTTTAGTAAAATCATCGTTAACTTTTTTTCGTCTTAAATCAATTTCCAAAAACTTAACTGAATCGTTTTTTTATACCTGGGCCTGACCAGGCATTTTTAGTAGTTTTTTCATATACAGTGCACTCGGGAAAACGTCAACTAATTTAAACCGCGGGCGTCGACGTTTAACAAATTGTTGACGTTTACGAATGTAAAATTTTTAAATAAAAAACATATCGATAATGAGCTTTTAAACGTTTTTATTGATTATAAACTAAAACCAAACATTAACAAATGCAAAAAGGAAACAAAAAAGTCATTCAACCTGACTAGAACCATAGAAGACAACTAGAACCAAAAGAATACATTTTAAATGAGATCATATTTTTAATTTTACACGTACACATATGCATTTAAAAAAATCGTATCTTGCTAATTGTTGACCTTGTTACACCATATTGCTTCGCAAAAGCTACCGCACTTGTACCCTTTTCTAATAAGTCCAAAATATTTGCCTTTTCTTGTGACTTACGAGACCAAAAAAGCAATTGAACTTAAATAAAAAGACAATACATACATACAGTTGTTAGTTCTTTTCTACTCTACGTGTAAGGGGAATCCCCAATTTCTGAAATTATTTCATAAAATAAGTGTGTGTATGTACAAATGTGTGTATTTTAACTGCTGCTAAATTCAAAATTTTGTTTTATTCAGAGTTGACGTTTTAGAGCTTTGCGGTTGGGTTGACGTTTTGGGATGTTGACGTAAACGAGTGCACTGTAATCAACAATATCAAAAAGCACACGCAACACATAAGAATCCTTTCTTTACTTTTTTTCGAAAATTTATTGTAGTTGACAACAAAGTGTTCATCCTATAACCATACAACTCCATACATGTAAACAGGTAGTCCCAGCCAGACACAGGTGTTCGTTAGTGTGAGTTTTTTTCTATAGCCACAAAAAAACTCCATTACAAATACACACAAATTAGGTGTTTACTTAAGAGTTAAGTGGATGCTGTAGTTTTTCTGAGTTTTCAAATTTGTACATCAATCAATAAGTTTAGAATGAGTTCTCAATCCGTTTTTCCCATCACCTTCATGGATAACGATCTTGTAGCGATGTGGTTGCTTAAGTCTAGGCTGTAGTTCGTGTCTTGAGCCTGGGCATTGCCAGAATCTGGTGATGTCAAAGGTTAAGGCAGTGAACTTAAAGGCTTTGGCAACGAAAGGTAATCCATCCACTAAACCGAGGTGTTATGCGACCCGTGCCTATCGGTCCAGTTTGCAGTCAGAGGTTACCGACTGTATTATCACGGAGCTTTGCTGACACCTGGGCACCTCAGCAAAAAGACCACGCCCTTACCACGTTACCGGGGGCTACGACGTTCAGATCCCCCACACTCGTGGGACCAAAATAAAAACTTTCAAAAACTAAAATCAAGACAAACCATTATCGAAGAACTGCACGGAACAGGACATTAAAAGGAGTATCGCATGGGAATCGCTATAAGGACGCAAGTGTGCTATCCTCGTGATGGCTGCCCATTGAACCTAACCTAACCAAACTTCAATCAAGTTTGCTACATTAATTTTAATGAATCTGATTAATATCAATTACTCTCAGGTTAGTTCCATAGTAAAAGCACAAACTTGTGTGTGTGTGTGATACTGTATGTGTTGCCCCTACTAGCATTTGGAAGATTGTTTTATCAAAAATCACCTTACTAAGTCTTCCTCGAGAACTTTTGACGATTAAAAACTGATTAAACACTTACGCGCTTGAAAAAAGACTCAAAAATGATTCGTCCTTATGCTTACACAGAAAAAAATAAAAATTGATTTCAATTAAAAAATTTGTGATATTAATTAAAAAATTAATTAAATTTGCACCAGTAAACAAATTAATAGTATCAATTAAACCAGTTAATAGTATTATTTAAACGTTTAATTCACTTGATTAAACGTTTAATTCACTTGATTAAATTTTTAAATAAAACTGATTATATTTTTGATTAATGCTTTAATTGGTGAAAAATTTTGTAGAATTTTTTCTGTATAAAAAGTAATTTATTGAAAATGCAATAACAAAACATACAGCAATCGAAAATGGATCATACAGGGATTTGAAATATGACTGTTTTGACTTTTAAACTTTTATAAATTTATTTAAATATTATTCAAAAATCTGCCAAATGGAAAATAATTTTTTTCTTTAAGCTAAATATTTTTTCCAATCGTATCACATCTATGCTATTTTAGAGCATTGTACATATAAAATAAATAAATATAAAAACGCATAGTGTGAAAGCTCAAGCGAGACTTTTGGGTTATTCAGTGTTCAAGAGTGCACGTAGGTGTGAGATCAAAAGAGAAAAAAGCACGGTGCAGTAGTTTTGCAGGTCTGTTTTAAAGTCAATTATTTATAAACATAAATATTTTTCTTATAATAAAACGAAAATTTATTTTCGCTTTCAATTTAATTTTTTTTTATTTTTAAACAAACTTATTATATTTTTACTTATATTTTTTTGTGCGCAATATTAAAAACCGGTTGCCTACAAATTGTCCATCGAACTTATCGAAAAACGTTTAACAACTTCCGGAAATAAAATTTTAATAAAGAAAACATCCTTTTCTTACAAGACAACAATATACATAAATATAATCACCCCTTTTATATAAGTTGTTGTCAACGACTACATAACTTTGACATTAATTTGGTATTTTCTAAGAATGAATGAATTTGATGTACACAGACATTTGTTAAAATTTGGTGGAGTAATTTAAACATTAAATTATTAATAAAAATTATATTCATGACTTCTTTAAAATTTGCATTTTTTATTTAAAACGCTTTTTAGTTTATATTGCGTCTTAAAAGTTATTGAGTGCCCCTAGATCTATGAAACTTGCCAGAAATATGTGTTATGGTCATAGACTAGTAAAGCTCATAAATCATTCGCAAACGATTATAATTAGGACTGAAAAATGTATCGAAAAAGACTCTTAGACGATCAGAAATACGAAAAAGACTCGCAAACAATCAGAAATCATTAAAAATATGAGTCATAAATGAGTCGAAACTGATCAGAAAAACGGGTAATAAAAGACTCCTCAAGAAGAGTCCCGGAAAGGGTACCATTTCCTCCCGAGACAACAATCATTTATGATCAGAAAATGATCTCATATATGTGACAGCGCATAGAGAAAGGGACCTAAGGGTAAAAAAAATCAATTTTCACTTTTTTTTTTTTTTTTTGATGTGAACAACATCTGAGCATCGAATGCGGTTTATGATGTGATGGTACACCAAAGATACACGTATTTAAATCTTTAAAATGGCTCTCCTGAACAAAATCGGGTTTTACGCTTAGGTCCCTTTCTTTATGCGCGTCACATATGCTTATTTTAATCGTGCAGAGGAGTCACAAATGACACGAATATGATTAATTTTTTCATAAAATGCTTGCAGGGTGCTTTACATACACCAGAATGTGTATTTTTTAATGTAAAATTTAAATGGTTTCAATATAACTAATCTTTGTTAGTACTTGCAAACATATGAGTAGTTATAAGTTCAAGTACATCCTTTAAACTAACAATGTAACTAAAGAACTACCGCAAATTCTAATTCTATTTTCAACCATATTATTTTGTTACTCCTGAAACAACTTCGTTTGCCACAAACTCCATAAATATGATCTCTTAAGCTATCACTCATTCGTATACAAATTGTTTTAATATTTCAATGTAGAGATGTAAATAGTTTAAATGCATCTTTTTGTGAAGATTTCTGTATGGTAGTACTTGTATTTGAAAAGATACGCATTTTTCAAACATTCAAAAAACATGTTGCATGTTAAAGTACTTATATTTTTATTAAATTTACAGAATGTGGTTGTTATATAAATGTAGATATTGTTAAACACTGAACATTATGGTGCGGAAATTTTTTCGGAGCAGGAAATTAGAAAGAGAGTGTAGCAGAAATTATCTAGTGAAAAATCGGAATTTAGAACAATGGCTTCTTAAGAATTGTTTTTTTTTGCAAAGCACAATTCTGCTTTGCTCTTAGTTTACAAAAAAATGAATCCACCCTAATGTACATGTATGTATTTTTGTATGCTGGGAACTACTGTGGATAAAATTAGTCTTAAGAATTTGTTAGGACATTTGGAACAAAATAATAAATTAAAACATTTTAATAGTATTTTGGTAAGTTTTAGTAAAATGACGGCTTTAATCCCATATATTTGTATATTTTTTTAATTTTTAAAACCTTTTGAATACGAAATTTTTTTCAGTCTTTTCGTTATTAACAAACTGTAGCTCTCACCTTAATGTTAAAATTTTATTTTTTGGAGTTTTCAGATTTGGTAAAGCAATTATTGCATTGATAATTTTGTCATTTAGCCAAAAAAATCGACGGTTGGGAAATATTTCTGTACCACTTTAGGTAAACACAAACTTAAGCTTCGTAGGCGATATCATATTGTTAACCAACTCTTCGCCGTTAGAATTCACATAAGCGTTTTAAGAAGTCCCTACCGTTGCCGATGCACTCTCTGGAAAAATCGTTGCAACCACTGCCTGAAGCTTGTCTTGGGCTTAAAATTGGCCGATCTCATAAGATTAAGACGGAAACGAGTCATATCTGCTATTAAGGGAATAAGTACCCCCTAGGAAGTAAAACGGCTTATTACTGTTTATTACACGCAGAGAAATAGTATTTTCCTCTTTCCCAAGAGCAACATGCGATGGTTGGAAACCAACCGTGCTATTATAAACATATTTTAGTTTTTGTTAACCAAAACAAGTTCGGAGGAACCATAATATGGTTGTGGGTACTTGATGGAGGACTAATTAAACCATAGTATGATTGTCGGTGACAATATAAGGGTTTAATTAAACAGGATATGTTTAAGTTTTTCAAAATAGCGGCTGACTTTTGTCCATATTGTCTTCATACAAAACAATGGGTTGGGTAGTGGGTTGTTGCACTACTTCAGTCTGGAAATAGAAAACTGTTAAAGTTCTGTCTTAATAACCGTCACAGGCTGTCTACAAATCAACTTACCGAACCATTTTTATTACAAAGCTGTTAAAGAAACGGTTAACTGGAAAGTAAATCAAAGACTCTTCTTACATCAACAGACTTGATTTCTATTTATTTCCATAAGCTTAGTTTTCTGCCTTTTATAATTTTAAAAAATTGTTGATTTATTATTTTGGCTTGAGGTCTTATATAAATAATAAATAAAATTCAAAAACTTTTAATTTTATTTTTATTTATTTATTTTTATATTTTTCCAATATTTCGGTCAAAATCTTTGACCATCATCAGGGGGATCTGGTGTTTTTTTTAAAAATACAAAACAAAAATAACATTAAAAATACAAAATATTTTACACAAACAAATTTAATATTTACATTTAAATAAATAAACAATAAAAGTTTTAAAAAACTCGGACGAATTTAACACTTCACTAATAAACCTTTCTTTGGTTTGTGTTTGTCTATTGCATGTTTATAAATTTTTGCACATCTTTCTGTATCTTTCTTAAAATTTAATGTCTTTTCTGTCTCTTGATCAATTATATGCAGCATCTCAAGTGTAAATCTCTTCTTGTAGTTGCACTCTCCAACCAATATGTCTACATTATTAAAATTTGGTTTATGTCCAGTTACAGTACAGTGGGCCGCTATGCAGTTTTCTGTTCTAATGGTTTATTAGTAGCCTTTTCATCTGACTTATGCGCTGCAAGTCTGGTTTTTAATTTGTTTTTTGTCGTGCCAACATATACTTTCCCGCATGCGTCAGTTTTGTCTCCATTACAGTGTATTCTGTACACTAAATGCGATTTTTCTTCTTTTTCAATCTTAGATTTCATGTTGCTAAAAAGTTTTTTTGTAGTATTTTCAGTTTTAAATGCTAATTCATATTTTTCCCGATTATAAATGTTGGAATGTTTAATTCTTTCGGAAAAGTCTTTTACATATGTCATAGTCTTATATATTATTGGTGGTCGTTCTTCTTTTGTTGTTCCTTTTGCTATCGTAGTTTTTACTCTGTTAATTAGTTCATTAATGGTTTTATTTGGAAAATCGTTTTTACTTAAAATGTTCCTTATTTTGCAGATATTGATTGGGTGGAAAACTTTGTCACTTATTTCCAGAACTCTCTTAATAAAGTTGGTCGCTGTATTTATAATTGTTCTTCTTTGATTTTTTGAGTAAAAATTTATTAATCTACCAGACGCCATCGGTTTTTGGTACCAATCTAGCTTAAGTATGTCTCCGTGTCTAACTATAACTGAATCTAAATAGGCTAGTTTGTTATCTGTTTCCTTTTCCAACGTAAATTGTATTTGTCTATTAAATTCGTTCAATGTATTCAGGGTTTCTTCAATACCATCTCTCTTAACGATTCCAAACAAATCATCCACATATTTTGTAAAAATCCTTGGCTTTCTCTTCATCCTCCCTATTGATACATTTAATAGTTCTTCCATAATTATGTCCGCAATGACTGGTGAAGCTGGAGATCCCATGGGCATTCCTTTATTTTGTTCATAGTATTTGTCCTCATACTTAAAATATCGTGTTTCTTTAATACAAAACGTTAATAGTTCTAAGAATAAATCTTTAGGTATTCGTGTATGTTCTTTCAGTAAATGCCATTTTTGTTCACTAGTTTTTAACGCCATGTTTACTGGAATATTTGGGAAGAGTGAAACTACGTCAAAGGAAACAAGTACTTCATCTTCATATATATAGGTATTATTTACTCTGTTCTTAAATTCTATAGAGTCTTTTACATTGTATGTAGAGTCCATTGTCAAGTTTTTTAAAATTGTAGTCAAATATTTGCATAATTCGTAGGACGGTGAATTGATAGACGAACAAATAGGGCGTAGCGGAATTCCTGTTTTGTGGATCTTTGGTAGACCGTATATTCTTGGTGCAGTCGCTATGCTGGTTATCATCTTATTCCTATCAAAAATACTAATTAAATTCATATTATAAAGTTTTTCAATTAACGTGTTGTTCTTGTTTTGTAATACTGATGTTGGATCATTTTTAAACCGTTTGTAGGTAATCATATCTGCTAAAATAGTTTTCATTTTCAAATCGTAATCTTGTTTAGTCATAGCAACCGTTTTATTACCCTTATCCGAGTTCAACACTAAAATATTTTTATTTTCATTCAGAAAACGTTTTGATTGTCCCACTGTATCAAGAATGATTTTATCTCTATAATTAAGTTTTCTCTTACATAAATGTTCGTCTAGTAATGTTACAAGCTTAATTCTTAATGTCTCTTGTTGTTCTCTGTTCTCAATTGTTTGGATGCACTCTTCACTATCAGCAATACATTTAAACAAAGGGAATGTTGTTTTTGTATTTGGTAATGCAAATTTTGGTCCAAGAGAAAGCAGCCACTGTATCTCTGTTGGAATGTCAATATTCGTGTTGTTTATAAACCAATCAGTATTATGTTTGATATTTATTTTTCTGTTGGTTTCTTTTCTCAATTTTTCCAGTTTACCTAAATGTGTTATTTTATTGTTGTTTTTGATATTATCGTAAATAATATTTTCACTTTGTAAAAATAATTCTTTGTCTTGTTCGTCTAAAAGTTCTTCAATTTTTCTCTTTGTCTTATTTAACATTTTTGTATTATTACTGAGTAGTTTGTGTTTTTGTTGTATAAGTAGTTTCAAAATTATAATATGAAAATTATATATGTGCTTTTGTAAAACTTTTTCTAGATTTCGCGGTATTTTATTATATATTTTTAAAAATTTTTTTTTTTTATTGGATATAAAGAGGCAATACAACATAAAAGCTAAAAAATTTTTGTTTAGAATTTTTGTCAAATTTTTTAGGGTTCTAAGAACTTCTCTAACACTGAATTCTACTAACTGGTTCATTATTTTCACATATTTCAGCACTTCAAGTGATATGTATGAACACTGCGAGAGGAATACTTTACTCTAGACATAAAAAGGGTTTCTGATCAAGATGTGAAAAAGTATTTGTTTACGAAAAGGAAACAAAACAATATTTTTAGTTAAGTTAGAAAGAGAAGTATATTGTAAAAGACTTTAACAAAAAAAATTTAAAATTTGTAAGTTTAACACCCAATAAAAGTATAAAGATTTATTTATAACTTAATATTTAAGGTTATATTCATAATTAAAATAAAATGGAATAATGAAGCACATAATTATGATTAAATAAAAACTTAGTGGAGTGTTTTTTGCCTCAGTTTTGTAATATTAATCATACGTCGGCATATATTTTGTAGGTTATATAGAGTTTGTATTGCATTAGCGTATAAGCATTAATATATTAAATAATACTCATACGTAAACAAAAAATCAACAGAGAAATAAATATGTGGAAATGAAAAAATAAAAGTTAACAACTTTAAACAAAGCCCCTTTTTATATAAAATATGAACAACAACAAAAAACGAAAAAACTCACAACCATTAAAACATCATCAGTCTGTTTACATCAACTAAAGGAGCTGCAGTTTTGTTATGAATATTTATGAGCCATACAGCAAAAAATTAATAAATATAAAAAAAAACAGTAAAAAATACTTCAAAGTAAATAAAATAAAGATACTTGTACTCTGGACAGTTTTGAAATAATAATCACAATATTTCATTGAGATAACATACACACACACAACCAACTTTTATTTAAATACATATACAAACATACATATCAACAAAAACAATCGACAAACTTCTCTTTGTTAAAATTGAATTTACATTTTGTTAATACAAGCATATTTATTGAGTATGCAAATAACTTGTAGAATTGGTAAGATGGCCTAAGATTAAAAGTTTGTTTAAAAGTATTGAAAAGTAAAATATTTTCTCTAATGGATACAAGTGCTTTCTCCCTTTCCCATGTTTTTTTCTCATGCCTTTCAAAAAATCGGACAGGATTTTTTTTAAATATCTGTTAGTTTGCAAAAGTCTTAAGAAATTTTAAAATGTAATGGATTTTAAAATAAATGTATACATCTACATATATGAAAAGCAAGTGCAATACATTTCAGAAATTAAAAACTTTTAGTAATAAATAAGAAAAGTTTGAAAGAAAATTTAATGAAAATTATCAAAAAAATTTCAGTATATTTCATGTTGTAAAATTCTTTTCTGCATAAAAATAATTTAATGAAAATTACATTTATTAAAATTTATTGATTAAAAAAAATACAATAAAAATTTACTTCGTTTATCGCGAAAATCGATTACTTGATTTAAACAAAGGCAGAAAATGGAAAAATAAACCAAAACGTAGCAATTTTTTTATAAAGTGTGAACCTTTGAAGCTTTAATTTAGATAGATATAGAATTCAACGTGCATTGCCTAAGTACGAATGTACTTCGAAGAATTAGCATTGTTTGGTAGTGACTTCACCTTAATGTAAACAATAGTTTCTGAGACCACAATGACTACTGCATAGATCAGTAAGTGCCCTTCGTTAGCTTTTAAGAAGCAGAATTCATTGACGAGATTTGCCAGGATAATGAAACAAATCTTTTTGTTTTTCGAAGTCCAGAAATAATCGCTTATTACCAAGTATATTCTCGTACAGATCATAAATTTATGGTCTCTCTAATATAACCAGAACTGCTATAAAAAGGCTCACGACAAAAATATACAGGCGCCGATAAAATCTATTAAGTCAAATTGCTGTGTCTACTAAGGGGCTGCGCAAGCGCACTAATGTAACTAACGGTTAAAAAGATTTGTTTATTACTTGAATAGCAGCGTGTTCTTATTTACGTTCATATGTACACGTAGAGAAAAAACATGATTAATGGGTGGTCACTACGACCATTTTTATTCATATTTGCTAAATATGTTTACCCCAAAAAATTTATTATAGTCCTAATATAACTACAAAACATAATTTTTGTCCTTAACATTTTTTAATTCGCTATAATAATATTACATAGTGTTTTACACCTTAAAAGTCACTCTGGTCTAGCTAAACATTTTAAATTATGTGAAATTTTTGCTACTATAATATATTTATTTTCAACTAACCAGTGCAATAATAATTTTCCGTCCGCGAGCGTCAGTTCATCGGGTCGCATGAATGAGAACAAAATAATTAAAATGTTTTTCGGGGAGAAAAAGGCCATTCTGCCTTCCAAAAGATGTAAGTTATTATACACTGTTAAGTGCACGGAATTAAATACATTAAAAAGTGTGATTGCGTTCCGAAGTAAAGCAACAAAGAATTTTTGATTTTATTAAATATATTTGTACCACAAAATCGTAATATAAAATTTTTAAATTAAAACACACACACATGTAGATATATATATATATTTATATATATATATATATGTATATATATGTATATATATATATACTTATATATCATTGTATGGATTTATTTTTTTTTTATTTAATTTTAGATATAACACCAACAAAATGTACATAAATTTATTAATAAAAAAAATACCTTTTTTGAAATAAAATTTTATTTGGTTTTATTGCGAAAACCATATACCATGTTGAAAAAGACATGTTGCATGGTGCTGGGAAATTTAGAAACATGGTTTAAAAGATCATTTGCGTTTTTCTTCTAAACATAATAATATCTTTGAGACAATATAAAGCTATTTACACTATGTCTGAACATATATTGTTACGTAAGACGTGTTTGACGCAAACATAACCACAAACATTAATGATAGTTTGCGATTGTGGTTGCATCAACCATGTTTTTTCTTTGCATGTATATGTACATGTGTTTGTATATGTAATCTAAAGAAATTCAGTGCTGTGATTTCCCTTTGTGAGCAAGAACAACAAATGTTTTGTTTTCATCACGATGGATTTATTCTAAGCGAGAGTAAAATTTTAATATGAACTTAAGATGGAGAAGAATATTAAACGTTCTTTTAAGAACGAAAAAATTAATTATGAAAGAGATGAAATTGGGTTTTTATTAAACTTATTGATTGCAAATAATTAAAAGTTATGATTATTTAAAAAAAGTTATATTAAACATAATATTTGCATACACCCCTTAAAATGTTTTTGTATAAAACGCTGATCCTGGGTAAGTAACACAGAAAATAAACGATAAAAATATAACAACTTTTTGCTCTTATTTATTAAAAGATTATTAATCTTTTGTTTATGATCTTGAAATTTTTTGTTAAATTTTTTATTTATTTCTTATAAATCAGAGATCCGAATACAACTTTCAAAATGTGTCTACAAGGAACATACGGCAACGTTAGCTATTATTACTTCAAATGAGATATAAATAAACAATTAAATAAAATCTCAAAAGAAATAAATACTCAAGCTCGAGGTCATAGGGTTTTTAATAAATGTTTTTATTTTATTAATTTAAATAACTCTAATATTTCGATATTTCTTGAATATCATCATCAGGGATAGTCTAAAAACAAAACAAGAATATACATAAGTTTAAAACATCAATATAAACATAAAGATCACAAAAATCCAAACAGTAATAACAATAACAAAAAGAACTTACTAAACTTGTAATAAAAAATAAAAAATTACACAAAAATTCTTATTAGCTATGTAGTGTTTACTACCATCGTCATGATTGCACTGAATTTGAGTATGTTCTGCTCTTATTAACTAGATATCTATATTGTTTTGCACAGCCGCTCTCTACATCGCTCTTAAAATTCATAGTTGTTGGTATATGTTAAGCATCTCCAACATAAAGCGTCGTTTGTAATTTTGTTCTTGTTGTAATATTCGTACATCATCAAAGTTTGGCGAGTGATTTGTACTGGCACAATGGGCTGATAGTGCAGTTTTCTGTGACGAAATATTTAAAATCCGTTGATCGGATTTATGGCCTGATATTCTAGTTTTAAGTTTATTTTTAGTAGTTCCTACATACACTTTATTGCAATTTTCATTATTCTTCCCGTTGCATGGTATTTTATATACGACATTAGCTTTCTCCAATATTTCTACTTTGTCTTTGGTATTGCTAAATAATTGTCCAAGATTGTGGCATGTCTTATGAGCCATTCTATACTTTTCAGCGTTGTGTAGTCGGGATTTTTCAATTCTTACGGACAGTTCTGGAACATACGTCAAAGATTTATATATGGTGGGGGATTCCTTATTTTCACATTTTCTTGTATTTTGTTTTTTTAAATCTTTTATAAGTTTTGTTGCAAGTTTTTTCGGAAAATTGTTGTTATATAGCATGTTCTTTATCTTTTCTATGTTGTCGTTATGGAATTCTTCGTCGCTAATGTTTAAAACTCGAAATATTGGAGTTATTTAAATTAATAAAATAAAAAACATTTATTAAAAAACCTATGACCTCGAGCTTGAGTATTTATTTCTTTTGAGATTCCATTAAGAAAAGGTCGAATAAAAAACCCATCTTTTATTAATTAAATAAAATTTTATAATTGAAATCCCTCTTACGTTGTTTATTTAGTTGTTTTCTAATGTTTAATCAGAATGGCTTGAGGACAAGTTTGCTTCTATTAGCGATATTTGGGAACGCATCAATAAAAACGAGCTTAAGTCATTAACACCAGGTTTTCACATACAAATTGAGCAGTTAGTGCCTTTAAGAAGGCGAGTATCATTTCGGCGGTACATTCCATCAATGCCAGACAAATACGACTTGTTTTAAAAATGCCCAAGTGACACTGAGACATATATCTTCGTCCTCTTCTTCAGTCCACTAAGCTCCCTGGGGAGCATAGGACCTCTACAAAATTTCTCCAAGATATTCGTTCATTTGCAAATAATTTTGTTTCGTTAAAGCTTCCTCCGCTGTTTTGGATGCCATTTAGAAAGCTTCTTTTCCAAGTAGTCTTTGGCCGAACTCTTCTTCTACTGCCCTGTGGGTTCCAGTCAAAGGCTTGGCGGCATATTTCATCTGGGTCCATCCTGAGAGTGTGCCCTATCCATTTCCACTTTCTTCGTTTAATAATCGTTTGGATAGACATATATATTGTATAAAAATGAAATTAATATTTGTTTAGTTTGTATTGCAGAATCATTATATCATCTTCAAGAAATTCCTTATCTCGAACAAAGAAGGTGCTCATAAATGCAAAAATGTCGCTGAGAGAATTGTTGAAGGAACATGGAAACCGTTTGAAAAAAGAAATCGGAACATCACATTTGACAATAAGTTGTTTATCAAATCAGGTAAATATGCAATGTAGATGCTATATGTGGTAAATATGCAATGTAGATGCTATATGTGCCAACTCATGCAGTCTGTCAGTATTTGTCCAGAAAAATACTTGCATTTGCTGTACATTTGGCAGGATGTGTGACAATGGTTTCTTGACTTGATAACGATTAAAAAAAAATTAAAGAAAAAAATCAAAAAAATATATATTTTTAAAAATTTTTTATTTACAAATCGTTGTTTGTTTATTTATTTTTGCATACACGCAAGCAAAAAACATGGTTGTGGTAAACATATTCTAAGAGCAACATATTATGATAAGGTTCATGATTGTAGTCACCATATTAAGATTATTGTTGAATCATATTATGACTAAATATACTCGTAATATTACAACATAATATTTTTCCCTTAATCATATTATTATTCTGTTAGTTATACTAAGTTAAGAACTAATCATATAATTGTCATGTTATTCATAATAAGCTAAGAATTTATCATATTATTATCATGTTAATCGTAAGAAGCTAAGAAGTAATCATATTATCATCATGTTAATCATAATAAATTTAGAAGCAATCATATTATGATACAGCACCTTTCATAACTGTCATAACAGTACAAAATAAATTAAAATGTTTTTGTATCGATTTTTTATTTTGTGGCTTTTTACAATTTTTTTAACCCATTTCCACCCGCTGTGCCAATTTGAGATCACTAAATTTTTTGCAACTTACGACAAAGTTTTTGACATTATTCAAAATTTCTCACAAATGAGAAATTACGTTTGCACAACTTTGCAGTCTGATTGTTCCTCTAAGTGTACAAATTTATAGGTAAATTTATAAAATTAGTAAAATCTAAATATTTCTCTATAACAATATCGTAAAATAATAAGCTTTTTATAACTTTTAAATTTTCGGTCACGGTGGACCTTTTGACGGAAATGCCCATATATGTGTTTACCTTATTGATAAACCAAAATATCAGAAATTTCATAACATCAAAAAAAATTTTTTTTAAAATATTTTTTTTAAAGTGACCGTAGTGCCAATTTGGGTACACCTCTTTATTTACAAAAAAAAAAATTTTTTTGTTTTTTGTTTATATGTAATGAATTAAATAATAAAATAAACAATATTTTATTTTTTGTCCGGTAGTTTTTGTTTGGGCTTAAATGGGTTAATGTAAATCAAATAGCGGAGTTCAGTATAAGGCTTGCAAAAGAGCAAATTTAAAATCTTTGGTTTTCATGCGTATTTCCATTTTTCCGATTTTGAGATGTTGATGCCATATTGCCTAATTTTAAACGCTCTTTACATGTTTCTAAAAATTTTAAAAAAGATGGACAAATTCCGATTTTTTAACGTAATGACAAAGTTTGAAAAGTGCAATACCTAGCCCATAGTTTGGTCTAGAATGGGTTTTCGGCTTTCCTGACATACGCGGTTGCCCATGAAAACCACAGAAATATCGCAACACTTTTATAAAGCATAACAAAATCTCTGTGTTTTGTTTTAGTTGCATTTGCACTATAACATCATAATACTGAATAAACTACGCTAATATTTAAATTTTTTAATTTCTTTAAACTTATTTTTTTACGGGAATTTATCTTTTATTGTTTTAACCGCTCACATATAAAACAAACGACACAACTGATTCAAAATTATTTTACAAATGGCGCTAACATAATATTATTAGAGTGAAAATAGTTTGATTGCATCTTAAACATAGTATGATAAATGTATAGAAAGTTATCATGCTATGTCTCTTCAATATCATGATATGGTTGTGAGTAAAATAATATGCTTTGAAAGTTATCATAATTTAGTTGTTAGAAAAATAATTATTTTTCGGTCATCAATACTCAAATTTGTAATTGCGATAAACAGTGATATATTTACAGTAACTATAATATTGTTGATATTAAATAAAAATAACAATTATTTGTGTACGACTACAATATATTATTACATTAAAAATAGTGTTGTTGCCGTAACCATGCCCAACCATATTTTTTCTCTGCGTGTAAGCTGTTAGAAAGCTACTTAGTCGGTCGAAAGTTTATTATTAAAGAAGGTGATTATTTAAGCTCTCCTCAGCTAATTGACGCGGGAGTCCCTTAGGGAAGCATCCTGGGCCCACTTTTATACTTAATATATACCTCGGATATGCCAACAAACAACTACACCCAAACTTCAACATTTGCTGATGATACAGCTTTTCTAAGCGTGCAAGAAAACAGTCAAGAAGCATCTCGATACCTACAGGATCATATATTTCAACTCGAACTATGGTTAAAGCAATGGAGGATAAAGATCAGTGAGCAAAAATGCGTACATATAACATTCACCTTGCGTCGGGAATCATCCCCACCTATTACAATCAATAATCAAATAATTCCTAAACATTCGCATGTAAAATATCTCGGTATACATTTGGATCGGCGAAATAAACTTCTTCGAATAATCACAGCTGCCCCTTGGTATGTAAAAAACTCAAATATTCACAAGGATCTCAATGTTCCATTAGTCAAAACAATGATTACGAAATATGCAGTAAAATACTTAAAAAGCCTCGAATTGCATCCGAACCCACACTCGCTTAAGAAGAAGAGACACTGCAGCACTTATCCAATTAGATGAGCGATAAACACCTATATAAGTGAACAGAACCCGTGATGAAGAAAATTTTTGTCTGGCACTAGCAGGACATAAAATAACGTATTAGGTTAAGATTTGATTAATTATTGTTAGTTCATATTTAATGTATGAAGATTCAATAAATAAATAATAAGAAAAAAAAAATTGGCCGTTATTCTCCATTGTCCTAACCATATTTCTAGTTGAAATATATGATGCTGTAAGTAACGAGATGGTTCATAACGGTTTTCGTGAACGCTTAGAAAAGCTGTCTGCAAATGTTGAAGTTTGTGTGTAGTTGTTTGTTGGGATATCCGAAGTATGAATTTAGTATAATAGATAGCCCAGGATGCTGCCTTGTGGGACTCCAGCGCCAATTAGCTGAGGTAAACTAAAAAAATGCCCTTCTTTAATAATAAATTGACGCCCGATTTTGAGTTACGCAAATATATGTTGTGCAACCTCCTCCATTTTCGAAATAACTTTATGTCTCGAAAACAAAAGCAAGCATAAAAAACGGTTAGCAGTGCACCATAGTTAGGTTAAAATACCAGGTGCCCGGCTTGTCTGTTTTTTGACTAGCACTGTGTTATCTTTATATATTATCAACTTTCAGATTGTTCATAAGTATATTTTTTTCACTTTTCTTGATAAACAACATATAACTATACTAGTATAAGTAGTTGTACACTTAAGAAGTTGATTATAAATCAGCAGTTTCCACAATATTACAAATTGAAACTTTTAATTCTTTCATAGTTTTTGACTGGAGTAGTTTAAAAAGTAATTTGAAAGATAAGTATTTACTAGATACTATTTTCCCAGGAAAAACTTTTTGATTTTTAGTAATAGGTGGTAGTTATTTCATACGCTACCTGGTAAGTAGTTGTCATTGCAATTGCCATTATTTTGAAAACTTTAATAAGTACTTACTAGTAATGACCACAGTAACTACTTATTACTTCTATTATTTTCACTACTGAATATTTGCTTACTAATAATCAGCTCGGTAACTACTTATTACTTGTGTTGTTTTCAGTACTGAATATTTACTTACTGGTAACGCACTCAATAATTACTTATTAGGTCTATTAACTAGTGATTTTTTGGCTTCTGGTAAGTATATTGTAAGTACTTACAATTCAACTTACTAGTAGTTAAATAATAACTAGATATTTTTTGACTTCTAGTAAGTGTATTGTAAGTACTGAATTCTGTGGACACCTCGAACAAAAATAAGAAGTTTTTCAGCCGAAAAATAAGTAGTGTTTATTTTCTCCAACATTATTTGCTAACTTACTTGGTACGTAAAGTTTTTGCTGGGTTAGTATAACACTTCCAGAATTATCACTTTTTAAGCCAATTTTTCTCCAGCCATAGTTTGCAAAATGTAAGTATTTCCTAAATAGTGATGAATTTATCAATGTATAAAAGTGTTTTTGCATATGTATGTGGAGTAAATATTTGTTAAATGTGTGTTAGTGTGTGTCTGGGTATATGTATGTAAATGAGTTTGTTGCCTTTAGCTATTTTAAATTTTTCATTAGAAAATAAAGTTTCCTTGTACATGTTTTTTTCCTGTTTGTATTTTTAACAAAAACCACTTTATATGTTAATGGAACAATCAGTGCGTATGTAGGTATTTGATACGTGCACAAATTTTGATAGTCAAACTCAAGATCCACCCAGCGGGAAAAAGAAGGAGTAGGAAGGCCTTCTAGAAGGCCTCTGTACCCCTTCTTTTGGATGTACAAGGCCTTCTTGCTCCATTCCATACTCATATCTTTTTTACACACGTTGTCATTGCGGAGAAGGCCTTCCGCTCTCGCTTCTTCAGCAGGTACATAAGAAGGGTAACGGGACCAAAAAAAATTGCTTTTGCTTTTGCTTGTGCAAAAAAACAATACAAAAAATGTTACTCCCTTCTCATAGAAGCGAGTGTGGAAGGTGTATCTTATCTTTTATACGAAAAAGCCGAGGCCTTCTATGAGGCCTTCTTTAGCAGTTAGATAAGAATAGAAATTGAATCAAAAAATCTTTTAAGCAGGCATTTAAAAAGGCCTGAAGTAAGAAGGTCTTCTGAGTTTTCCCGCTGGGCAGATACATACACAAACACATACAAACTAACAAATGCAATCTCTTTATGTGTGTGTATCCATACGCTTACTTCCGTCTGAAGGTACATTTGTTGGTTTTTGTTGCAATTTAAATGTGGTCTGCATGAAATATTTTATGATTGTATTTTGTCGATATTATTCAGTCAACCATCTAGTCAATCATACAAAGATGATAAGATTTCCTTTTGTTTCTGCTGGTGATATCAATTATGTATGTTGTAGGTTTTTATTATGTTTCGTTCTGGTAGTACAACTAAAATTTAATTTTTACTTACCACTAAAACGGAGACATAAACAAAGCCAAAAAAAGTTTAGACTCTAGTTTCAACGTTAGGCAATAAAATGGCTTTTTCTTGTTTTATATAAAATTTTTTAAGACTTATGGTTTTCTAAGATTACTCCTGATACATTAAAACCAACGATCCCGTATGCGGTCATCTCCTAAAAGCGGATGAAATAGAATCTACGGTTTTTGTCGTCGTTTAAGGGCTTTCATAAATAATTATTCAATAGGATTAAGGAATATTTAAAGACCTGTGATTAAGACTGAACTGAAAAACTATAAAAAATGAAACTTTATAAAGACCATCAAATATCTTTTGTTTGTGTACCTACAAAGACATACAATTAAAACTGAAACTTTACAAATTTTTAAAGTTCTTTGATTTAAATTGGAGTAATATTAATGGTTGAAACTTAGATTCTACAACGACAAACGATTAAAACGGGAAATATTTGATTAACTAAGATTAAAATCGGAACTCTGTAAAGATTTGTAATTTAAATAAGATCTCTATTTCGACAAAGATTCAATTTCCTCTGTTTTAAGATTCAATTACTTCATTCAATTCTTGAAGGCGCTAAGATTTTAGGACTTATGTAAAATTAATATAAATCAATTCAAAAACACATTTCCAGTAATATTCTTAAAAATCTGTAAAAAAAGTTTTGGCCGGCGCACAGTGGTCGAAATCATTGATCTGACGGCATTTAAGTCAAATTTTAAAACTTTAAAATCGATAAATGTTTGAGATTGTATCGATAACCGATACTCCACTGAGCAAATTTGCGTTTTTACATTTGTTTTGCTTTCAATATTCGCACAGCTGTTAGCTGTCAAATATAACATGAGTTGCAGCAAGTGCATTGAAAGAATTTGGCGCCAAATTGCTCAGTGCGTGGTTTTCGGCAATATTAAATCATTTGATTAATAATTTTATAAACTAAGGTTTTTATTTAAAGTACAAGGTATGTATTAACTAAAAAAAATATGTTTGTGATCTGTGATTATCTAGTTTAATAGAAATACGTTGTAGAAGTTAACATTGGTGTAGCAGATTTGAAGTGTTATATACTATAGTTTGGTGGAGTGCATCTTTTGGGATTCGATCGGATTCGGTCCAAATATGGTTTTGATTATTAATTTGGTTATTTGTTGTTGTGAAACGTCCAAAATGATCTGCCCGTTCTTGCCCGTTTATTGGTTAATTAATTTTTTAGGCATAATTAATGTTTCCAAACGCACACTTTTTTTGATTTGGCACAATGAAAACGTCCCTACTAAAAAATTTTTAGCTGTGGAGGCCCACGTATTTAATAATATTATAGACCAATCGCACTATAATGAGGAGCAGTGCCGAGAAATAAAAAAAAAATTGAGGAGCTTCATAAGCAAAGTAGTGGAAAAGTGGAAGAACTGCAACAGATCGTTATCGAATTTTGAAAAACATAATAAAGATTGGTTGGACAGTGAAGTTTTATTAGTTGGGCCGACAACTAGTAAAAATTTTGGAAGGCCTGTAAAAGAGTTCACTGCTTGTTCATCTAAAACACAAGTCAACAAAGTTTCACAGCTTGTAGAAAAAACTACATGCGATGAACTTGTTGTAGCGACGCGTGTTAGTTTACACAAAGCAGGAAAAAGAAATGCATCAGAAGTTGTATCCATGCTACATTCTGATTCCGAGGTTGCAGCAAAAATTAAAAAAACTATTGCTTCAGAAGCCAAAAATGCTATTGCATACAGTCCTGATGAAGCTTTGGCTCTTTACGTGGATGGGGATTTTACAAAGCACTCGTACAAATTGATCCAAGCTGGTGCAAAAGTAAGAAATGCAAACATATATCCAGCATATGATGCATTGCTATTAGCAAAAAAGAAATGCTACCCTGTTGGAGTCCAAATTACCGATACGTCTGCTGAAGTGTCTCTACAGAGCTTGGTTGATCATACAGCAACAAGAATCGTCGAATCAACGAAGGAAGTTTTCGTCAGCCTCAATGAAGATGCTATTACAGCGATATACAAATGGGGATGTGATGGCAGTAGCGGACATTCAACTTACCGCCAAAGCTTTTCTGACCCTGAATCGAACAGGATCGATGAAAACTTATTTGCCGTATGCATTGTGCCACTGCAAGTGAAAATGGGAAGTGTCATTCTGTGGGAGAATTCTCGGCCTTCTTCAACGCGATTTTGTAGACCAATAAAACTGATTTACGCAAAAGAAACTTCTGAGTTGGTTAGTGCTGAAGTTGATAAAGTGAAACAGCAAATAACTGAAATTATTCCAACACAATTCGAGTCTTTTCAAATTAATCACCAATTTTACATGACAATGATCGATGGCAAAGTTTTTAGTATAATTTCAGAATCCTCGTCACAAACATGTGGAATTTGCGGAGCCACACCAGAAATTATGAATGACTTGAATGCCATTAATAATCTGCCGGTAAATAGAAATATGTATGAGTATGGCTTGTCAACACTACACGCTTGGATAAGGTGTTTTGAGTGCATTTTACATATTGCATACAGAATCCCAATAAAAAGGTGGCAAATTCGTAGCACTGACAAATCTGTTGTACAGCAAACTAAATTAGATATACAAGAAAAGTTAAGAAATGAAATGTCTTTATTAGTTGATATTCCTAAGCCCGGATCGGGAAATACTAATAACGGAAATACGGCTAGAAGATTTTTTCAACAACCAAAATTGGCAGCACTTTTAACTGGAGTCAGTGAGGACTTAATCAGTAGATTCAGCATTATTTTACGCACTATGGCTTGCGGGTACAAAATAAATACACATGCGTTCAAAACATTTTGCTGGCAAACAGCGGAAATATTTGTAAACAAATATTCATGGTTCTATATGCCATCTTCTGTACACAAAATATTAATTCACGGTGCTGAAATCATAAATAATGTCTCTCTTCCAATTGGCATGATGTCAGAAGAAGCACAGGAATCGCGGAATAAGGATTTGAGAAATTTAAGAGAGCATCATACACGAAAAAATTCAAGAAAAAACACAATGGAGGATTTAATGCACTCACTTCTTTTCTCATCTGATCCTCTCATATCCACGCTATCCAAACGACCTTCTAGCTACTCCCGGAACAACATCGAAATTGGAAGAGATGTACAAAATTTGCTTTCAGAGCCAATTGTACATGAAGACACTGTTGGTTCTGATACTTCTGATTCAGATTAAAAACAAATATATTATCTTTAAAAAATTTGTACTAATTATATTAACAACACTCAAAATAATATATCTGTAATTTAACAGAAATATTTCTAATTTGTTGGCTAGGTATCAGCAACTTTAACAAAAAAGCTCTGAAATAAATGAAAATTGTTTAGAGTTTAGTTTATTATGCATTTCATAGTCGAAATTAAGCATCAGGCTTTGTTTTTATTCATTTTCGAATTAAATGCCGCCAGATTCGGTATATCGACCACTGTGCGGCGCAAGGGTTTAACAAACATCGGCTTCGCAAACTAAAGATTCTAAATTTGGAATTTGATATCCGTATTTCAAAAGTTTCAAAATTCGGGACTTTAAAGTTCGGTATTTTAGGACTCAGAATTCTGAAATTTGGAATTTAAAAAATGCACGATTTTGACATGTAAGGATTTTGAAATATTTATGTACTGCTTTAAATCGATAAAGCCATATCCGTTTGTCTGTTGAAAGCACGCTCGATTTCGAAAAACTCAAAATAAAAGAAACATATTTGAGCCAAATTTTTAGTAGTTATCTATGCTAAGCAGCTTGGGATTGAAATCCAGCAAAATCGGTTCAGTAGGATAAGAGATTTGGATCATAATGTGAAGCAACCATCCTAAAAATAATATAATTTTGTGTGCCCTGGTAGGCTAGTTAGTAATGAGCTAGTCAGTCTATCAGTGCGGGTGTTGGATTCTCGCCAGAGACTCTGTTCTGTTTCACTACAATGGGCTGAAAGTCAACGTTACTATTGCTCGGTTAATTAAGTTAGAATATAATTTGTTATTGTATTTGGAACTGTTATTAAATAAATAAATAATTTTATTGCACAAACTGACATAAATAATGGCGGATTGTGATGTTAAACTAAGATTTGGCACAAGTTCGCTTGATATGGCTAGAAATTATATCACACAATTTTCGTAAGGATCGGATCTATGATACGCCCCATATAAAGCCCACTCTCGGAAACGAATAAATAAATAACGAATAAAGCTTTTATAATAACATTAGGTCAGTCATAGCCAGGGATGGTAAATGAGAAAACTAACAGCCTGTTCAGCGATTTCGAACGTTGACGTTCGCATAGAAAATTACATTTAAAGAAAAAAAAAAACTGGTTTTAGAATTTTGTTTTTGTTTTAAATGTAATTTTTAACGTTCGAAATCGTTGAACAGGCTATCATATCGTACTAACGAACTTTTTAAATCGTACTTTTTCGACAGCAATAGTACTAAATAATTTTTATAATTTTTTAGCCGTATTAAAAAAAAAACGTTAATTTTGGCTTAAAAAACATATCAGTTAATAAGCACTTTACGCTTAATAACTTTTTTGTAAAAAGTTGTATACAAAAAACGTATATTAGTTAATAATGACTTTAAGAAATTTTTTAGCTTGAGACTGGCAACACTGCTTCATGCAGTTGTCATTTTAACTCTAATAATGCAAAAAAAAAAAAAATAATTAATATTATTTTTATCCGTAACCGTATTTGTAAATTATTTTACCTGTATCTATAGACCAAGGCGAATTCAAACAAGGTGGTCTTATTTTGAAAACGTTTTACAACACTGTAAAATATTTTAACGTTGCGTCAAAAATTCAAGCAAATATTTCATTTTGTTTTCAATTTTATATTGTGTGTTTTGAAATGTAATAACTTAAAAAAGTTTTCAATTTTATAATTTTAAGCGAAAATTATAGAATTTAGTAAAGATTCCCCAGAACCACTAGAACGGTATACCATTTTGACATAAGGTGAGTTATCAGCTGTTGCTTCGTAGCAAGATAAGTTCACCTGGTGTAAATTCGCCTTGCTATAGAATTTTTTTTTTCTCATTATTTATTTATTGAATCTTCATATATTAAATATGAACTAACAATAATTAATCAAATCTTAACCTAATACGTTATTTTATGTCCTGTCAGTGCCAGACAAAAATTTTCTTCATCACGGGTTCTGTTCACTTATATAGGTGTTTACCGCTCATCTAATTGGATAAGTGCTGCAGTGTCTCTTCTTCTTAAGCGAGTGTAGCCGCTATCATTTAAAATATTTCGTGCAATTCGAGCCTTTTTAAGTATTTTACTGCATATTTCGTAATCATAGTTTTGACTAATGGAACATTGAGATCCTTGTGAATATTTGAGTTTTTTACATACCAAGGGGCAGCTGTGATTATTCGAAGAATTTTATTTTGGCGCCTTTGAATTTTTTCTATATTAGAGGCCGAGGCAGTGCCCTATAACTGAATACCATAGCACCAGATTGGCTTTAAGATGGAGTTGTAAAGAAGAAGTTTGCAGTCGAGACTAAGGACAGAGTTTCTTCCAATAAGCCAATGAATTTTTCTTTCTTCCAAGGCTTTTCTTATTGCGTTTACTATACGATGGGTTTGCTCAAGTGTGCTGTGTTCTCCTCTTAAGCTATAGAAATAAAGGAAATATTTTTCAATTAAAAAAGCTTTTTGCTTTACATAACTATAGTTTCTTTCGAATAAGAATAAATTGAATAACCTTTAGTTTATTTGTTGTGCTTTTTTACACATCATAGGTCGAATTATATTATTTAAAAAAAAAAATATCGTAAATTGTGTTGCTGTTTGTTTTTAAATACCAAAATAAAATATTGTAAAATTTATATTTTTCTGATTATTTTATTAATTTTCTCAAAGTTTGTTGTCTTTGCAATATTTTTAATTTTGGTAAAAAGTAGGGTTTAAGGTACTTTAAAATTCTTACATTTAATATTGAGTTTCAAAAGGTATTTTAGACTTATAATTGTTTTTGAGTAATACTTTTACGATTTTTACTTAATAAGTTTTGGTAAATCTTTAGTAACTTTTTTTGAATAAGGCTAAAAGTCTTGTGTTTCGATTAGACTTGAAACCGTTAGCACATGTAGTCTATTTCGTTCCTTTTTATACCCTTCACCACAGGTGAAAAAGGGTATATATAAGTTTGTCATTCCGTTTGTAATTTCTATAATATTGATCTTAGACCCTATAAAGCTTATATATTCTGGGTCCTTATGAGGAGAAAAGTTGATTTAACGATATCCGTTCGCCCATCTGTCTCTCCGTCTGTCCGTATGTCCGTCCATCTGTCCGTCTAACGTTTGATATGTGTTTTCCGGAGACTCCAGGTATGATAGCGGCTAGGTTATTTTACATTTCTGTCACATATAGTCCAACATTTCTTGCTATTGAAATTTAGCAAAATCGCTCCACAAATGGCTGAGATATGACCAAAAAACCACGAGCCTCTAATTTTTCCAAAAAATTCCTTGTGGTTGTTGTTTTGTTTTAAGCGTTTAATTTTATGCACACAAACACATAAACATTTATGTATGCTCATGATATGCCGCTCAAATAAAGAAAAAAACTCGCAGACTTAATATATTTTAATTAAACGCTTCTTCAGTAAAAGCGTTCGTAGCCGAGTTGTTTTAACTTCTCATGAGGTTGCGAGTTCGAGTCTAAAAAATAATTTTTTTTTTATTTTTATTTAATTTTTTTATGTTCTAAAAACGATTTTAAGATTATAAAATTAAAAAACGATTTTGAAACGCCAACTTTGGCAAAAGAGGAAACGGACTATATACCTTTTTTTTTATTTAATATTTATTTATGTCCAAAGAACATTATTTATATAAATTTTTGTTCTTACCTCACCATGGTGAAGGGTATATAAGATTCGGCATAGCCAAATAAAGCACTATTATATAGCACTTTTATATTATTTTGGAATGCAAATTTTCCTTCCACATTCGCCGAAGAGTCTTGAATGGAAAATATTCCTTTGGTTATTATACTAAGCTCTAGAAACATTAATTAATCTAACTCTTTTTTCATTGTGGTCACTTTGGAACAAAAAAAGAAATATTTTCGATTTTTAAGTTTTGTAAAGCATCTATATCAGACAAAGCTCGAAACTCGTTTTTAATAGTATCATAATTTGCATTAGAAATATTTTTAATAAAAGATGTACTATACAGGTTTCAATTGGATTTTCTGGAGTAAAATTTGCTAGCCAGTTTAAAATTTCGTCGCCGAAGTTAACTTTATTTCTTACAGCCTCGCAAAATGTTTTATAGTTGTATACTTTTAATGTTATTTCTGGATATATAAATATCAATAAATTCTTCAAATCTTAGTTTTGATGATTCGAATTGGTCTAAAAACTCCATTTTCATCTGACGAAACAAGAATTTTAAGCGATCTAAAAATATGTGCATACGAGCATCTTGGGATGACATTTTCAAATTTATTGTGTTTACAATTTTCAAAATGTACTGCATTTTATAACCTGGAGTAGAAAGTCCGGATATAATAAAATTTAATTTAGTGCTTGTTAAATCTTCTTCAAAGTCATTCAAAGTAAAAAATTAATGACGTGACAACCATATTGTTAGCGAATATTTTAAAATATTATGAGTTTCCGTAACAAAATAATCTTGAAATGGAAGCAAGTCCTCTTCCACTTGAACTTCTGCAGAACTGATTTCCTGTATCTTTAAAAAACTTGTCAATATCATCAGAAAATGCAAGCTTATATGCTGCCGCTGATACTTAATTTAGAATGTGGCATATGCAGTCGTCCAATGAACAAGTGCAAAAAATCTATCCACAATAGCGGAATTTCAGTGTTTAGTGCAAATGCTCTTGCAAAAGAGAAAATGCAAAATATCATAGCTGTTTTGTTAAATCCAACAACAAAATATGTACACAGACTTACCGTTAAATTTCATAAAAAAGCTACGAAATTTCGAATTTTCTTTTTCGCAAGATTTGCACTAAACGCTGAACTCCGCTTGGTGCCGGCTTACACACGTCAATTCTTGAGCTTTTAGGAGAGAAGGGAAAAGAGAATGCCATTTTTCCCCTCTCAAAAATTGAGGGGTCAAACTAGGCGTGTCTGAACCGGCACTTATATTCATTGGACAGTGAATACGTGTTGCCATTTTACATCAATTAACAATAGGGTTAACAACTGAGTGACGGGGGTACCAGCGTACTTTTTAGCTTTGAATTGTCCAAAAAATAGTACAATTGTACCAACTTTATTAGCCGTGGTCACAGCTTTATAGGACTTCAAATCACACCGTCAAATTTAGGTACGGTAGGCCCCGTATAAGCCTTACTCACGGAAAACAGTTACGCATGCGTAAAACAGTAACGAATTAAACTGTTGTAATAAAATTCGGTCCGTCACAGTTTCATAAGACTAGAAAACACATTGTCAAATTTCGTAAATAACGGTCCATAATTTATCATTGGTCCCATTTTTGAAATCTTCTAACTACCGGTGGAAGGTATCAAAGATTCGTCACAGCCGAATAAAGCACTCTTACTTGTTCAATCGTATTTGCATTCCTCTAGTTAAACAACAGTTGTCTCAATTTTATTATTGGTTTTTATGAACGTTACAGTTTTGTTTTAACCCTGATGTTAGGTCAAGAAAAATTCACGAATCTTAGGTGTAGGACCATTTTGGTCCATATTGTTTTTTTTTTTTAATAAATGCAAAAATTTTTTACTTTTTTGAATAGTCTGCAAACAAATAGACTTAATTTTCATATCTTCTAGTCTTACTTCAGTTTATATTCAGTGTTTGACTGATTTCTTTGCTGAAATAATGGAAAATCGACGATTAACTGCAATGATTTTGTTTACATTCCAAATAAAAGCTTCTCTGATATTTCAACTTGTAATAGCGTGGACGAGGATATTGAATATAAAATCACCGGAAGAAATGCTTCTTATTCAGAAAATGAAACGAATGCTGCAGCTATCTGTGAAGTAGAAGAATTGAATGTCGCAAAAATGGAATGCTATATATCATATCGTTTTTATTATTTTTCTCTGGTGTTGGGGGGAATAAAAACAAGTATTGCAAGGTAAAATTCGACAAGAAATGGAAAGATCTAAAAACTTCTACTTTGCGTGCATACATTTCTGTAATAATTCTTGCAGGAGCTTACCGAATGATTTTTTTTCATATTGCAACAAATTTATATTGAAGTTGCAACGGAAGATAATTTGCTCATCATATACTGAGAAAACTTGATTTTTTTTTCATATCAATAAATCTAAAAACAAGAACGGACCAAAATGGTCCTAAACCTAAGATTCGTAGTTTTTCATTTTTCTAATTTCCTTTAGATCATTCATAATTAAAAATTTTGCAGAAGTAATAAAATATAAAAACACCTCATTAGCTTACGTTTTATGTTCACATATTTTACCGTTCCGAAGATAAAGCGAAAATAAAACAGAAAATAACCAAAATAGTCCAAACCTAACAGCAGGGTTAAATACGCACACATACACAAACACATACTGCAAATTCATACACGTTTGATACAAGAAACATACTTTTAGTAGTACAACAGTTGACTGTTACCATTTTGCCATTTTATTGTTGAACATTTTTCTTTCTCAACTACTACGACAACCAACTACTTTTCTATCTCTTTTAACATTTTGTGAAACCATAGATTTAGTTTGACAATTTATACGTTTTCATCTTTTATTTCTAACTTTTGCAGATACATCAAAGATTGACTTTACGATTTCAAAAAGATATACACTGAAAAATGGAAAAGTTTTGGGATTTTACAATTTGTAGACAAAAAGGCCAATAAAGGTATTGGTTTATATCTTTGAAAAATTAATTTTTTTAAGCTCTATTTATCAGACACTGTACATCTTTAATGAACACCAGAGAACGGCTTTGTGCGATTGCAAAAAAATCACATTTAATAAATACCAACAACTGCACACATTCGCTGATGGTTTGCAGTCATTGAAATAATGCACATCGTGCTTTGTTATTTATACCATCGTTTAGCTTCGTTTTTTAATTAAGATGTTTGTGTGTTCGGTGCAACAATGATTGTTTTGGTAAAGACAAAAAAAAATACAAATAAAAAAGCCAGAAATCAAACAATCATTACTTATGTAGTCATTCAGCAGTTGCTATGTAGTACAAGAAAAAAAAATTGAAATGAAACGCAAACGCACTAGGTACAAACAATTTCCATAGAAATATAAGGCTGTTTTTATTTTTCATCATTTCTTAACAACAATGTATTGTTGTTATTGTTGTTGCTATTGTTGTTATTGCTGTTAATGTTAATGTAACAAAGCGACTCGTACTCATACCAATTTAGTTCGTCGTTACCTCATCGAGTGGACAATGACTACGTGAATGCAAAAGCATAAGAATGTTTGCATTTTGACTAAGAGCAGTTTGTGTTATTGCGTGCGCCAACAATAAATGCAAACAAAGCACTTTCAATAAAAAACTCACACATGCACAAATCAAATGTGTACAAAACGATGTCAAAATAATCATAGTTGAACTTTGTTTTGCAGGCATAGAGTTAATGTAAATTTAAGCGTATGAATAAATCAACAAAAATAGTTGATTTTGCAGTTCTCTGATGAACACACTCTTTTATATATTTGGTTGTATAGAAATTAAATGCATAGTTAACAATAGTTGGTCTTATTCGTGGAAGCGTACTATTGTTGCAATTGCAATTTACCATATGTGAGGGTCTGCAATGTATACAGCGAACAGTGGGACCTATGTAATTGTGATTTAATTAAATAATGATAGTGATTTACTTTGAAGTAAAAAAAGGAAATTTTTTTGATATTTTATATTAATATTTTCTCATTAACTTCTTATTTGAGAATAAATAAATAATTGCTTTTAAATTGCTGTGATATGTCCCACTGTAAACATGTTAAATTATATTGGTTTATTAGGGTATCATAAGAACCTATCGAATAATTTATTCTGGCTATAATTAATAAACTAAATACTAACAGTTTTTTTTTTAAATATATTTGTAAATGTAAGAACTTTTGAATTTAAAAGCAACAAGGGGGAGTAAAATTAACAACAACTTAATTGTTATTTGGAAAAAATTAGCAGTAATAAAATATTTGTAGAATAATAATAGTAAGAAAAATAAACCAGCAATCTAAAATAAATTTTTTTTTTAAGATAAAAAATTTTCGATAAAATAAATTTTCTACAGAAAAATTATCGTTAATGTTAATTTTTTATAGAACAATTATAGATAAGATATTATACTATGGATCCCTTACATACCTTTCTTTTGGTAAAATTACTAATAAGAAAGTTTTCCCATAAGAAATTCTAGAAAAAATTTGAAAAAATATCAATATTATAAAATATCGATAACATAAATTTTATATAGAAAAAATGATGGACAATATAAGTTCTTTATAAAATTAACGAAAATATAAGTTTTATATAGAAAAATTATAGATTAAATAAGTTTTGTGTACATAAATTATAGATAACAAAAAAGAAAAACTATCGATTACAAAAACATTTTTAATATTTATATAAAAATTATCAATAGCATACGTTTTCTAAAAAAAATATGGAATATACATATCGATTTGGAATATATATAATCGATTTGTATATAGACAAATGTCGATCTCTTAAGTAAAGTTTTAGTTTTCTATAGAAAAATTATCGATAACATAAACTTAACATAGAAAAATTATCGAAAAAAAAAGTTTAATATAGAAAAACGATCGATAAAATTAGTTTTTATGCAAAACATTATCGATAAGTATCATACGTTTTTTAAGAAAACAATTTGTTAACATTCTTTCTCTATAGAAAAACTATCAATAACATAAGCTGTAGAAAGATGTATTATTGTTAGTTAAAGTTTTCAATAGAATACCCCATCGATTACGTAAAATTTTAATAGAAAAATTATCGATAATTTAATCTTTTAAGAAAAAAAACTATCGATAACATATATTCGATTTTCAAATAAAAAAATATCCGATAAGAAAAGTTTTTTATAGAAAAATTAACGAATCGTATTAATGATAAATTTTGTATTCCCGTAAATAACTTTGATGATAAAAAGAGTTGTTAAAAGAAAAAGTATTGTTAACATATTTTTTCTGTAGAAGAATTATTGAAAGCATAAGTTTTTTACAGGTGAATTATCGATGGCTTAAGTTTTTAAAACAAAATCTATATATATATAACAATAAGTTTTTCTAAACAAATTATCGATGACAAAAGTTCTCTAAAGTTTTCTTTTAGAGAAATAATTGACTTTTATTGGAAAAAAGGATCAAAAATTCAAATTTTCTATAGACAAATTATCGAAAAACATCAATAGGACAATTCTGTGGTTTTTATGGGCAACAGCGTAAGTCAATTTTTATCGATTTTAAATTGTTGATGCAATGTTATTTTAATTTATACTTTACATGCTTTTAAAAAGAAGATGGACTAATTCTGATTTTTTATCGTAAAAGCAAAGTTCAAAATGGTTTTTTGGCTCCTCTGACAAATTGGTTTTGTAGACATACGCGGTGGCCCATGAAAACCACATAATTATCCTGTAGAAAAATTATTAATAACATAATTTTCTATAGATTTTATCGATTCGAATTGTCTTTCTATAAAAAAATTTTCGATATCCAAAATTCTTTTATAGCAAATTATCGATTAACATAATGTTTCCAGAGAAAAATTAAAAGTTTCAATTAAGAAATAAATTTCACAATTATCAAAGTTATTTTTTGGAATACAAAGTCTATTTTATAAAAAGATTTCTCTATGACGTGCTAAATCCCCCATTCCTGATTATCTGGCCTAGCCCCCCGTTTCCATATGCAAGTGCAAGTTCGAAAACTCAATACACTCACACTTTTTCACTAACATTCACACCATTTTTGTACATTCAGCCAATCGGCTGTTTTCTCGATTTTTCGTTAAAATACGTATAAACTACTTGCAAGTAATTACTTTGATGTGGAAACGTAGGTTAAGCAACCATTGAAATGCGCAAAGAAACTAGGTTTCCCTCAAAAAAAGTTTCAGTGAATTTATCGAAAATAAAAATTGGGAATTTAGCAAGTCATAAAGAACTCTATTTCACAATTATATTTCCCACTATTAAATTGTCATTTAAATAAGTTATTTAGAAAAGAAAAATAACGAAATTAAGATTTTTCTATAGAAAACGTTACAATTTCAAAAGTTTTATATTAAATGTTTTACAAAAAATTGTTTGATATTAAAAAAGCTTTACGATTTTAGAAGTTTTTTATAAAAATTAAAAGTTTTTTATAGAAATATGTCGTCAAGTTGTCTGTAGAAACTTTAAATATGTACACTTTTAATATATTGTAGCGTGTCATTGTGTTCGACTATGCTTACACACATAATTTCGGTGACATTACATACACACAAACCAGGCGCATGTTTTAATGTAACATGAATAAAGCACTTGTGTGTCGTGTGTTGTGAATATATCAATACAATACAATTTTATTGGTAACAGTACGATCAACACACATTCGTCCCATATCAATACGATCAACACTCTTTCTGTTGGACGATTGACTATGACATTGTATGAAATTCCCCAGCAAACCGTTACACCTTCCACAGTAAAAGAAAATGCTTGATCAGCATTTATTTAGTATAAAATTAAGAACAATTCCTATGTAAAAAGCAATTATTGTATCAAACTAAAACTGTGCGTACTAGCCGCACATGAAATAAATAAACATTTAAAATAAATCAAAAAGACTTTAATTACTTTAATTACATGGCGATCCTGCCAGCCTTGGAGTGCTTCTAAAAATAGCGAGCACCCAAGGCTAAAATTAGTTAAAGCACCAAAATATTTTTTTTAATGCCGCCTGGCCAAAAGGCATAGAGGGACAAGAAGGAAGAAGGAGTGCTTAAATTGGTTAAAGCACCCTAAATTTCTGGATGGAAAAATTCCCCAAGGGGCAGGGACCCCAGCCTATAACAATAGAAGAATACCGAAAACGTACCAAGAAGCCAGAAACAAAAGAAAAAGTAACAATAACAACTACAAAGCCAAAACGAAGAGGAGGATATACGACAAAATTGAAAAGAACAAAATCAATCCTACTACGGCTGATAAATAGTTCACCACCACCATCATGGACGGAGGCGTCCAGAATGTGGAGTAAAATTCATGATATAGAGTTGTTAATAGAGCAACATATATCAAAAAAAAAGTAAATATTTTTTTTTACCAACATTAGCTTCTAAAAGACGTGCGGTCCATCTGCACTCTTAGGGCCTATAAGCGAAAATCGCTCGAGGCAAACATTTTTTTATTATTATAAATAGTTCAATATTAAAAAAAAAAAAAAAAAAAAAAACAAAATATATTAAAAACCTAATTATAATTATACTTTACATATACATATGTATATATAAAAATTTAAATAAAAAAAAAAAAAATATGTATATAATTTAATTTCAAACTTAATATTTTAATTTCATAAGGGAATTTTTATTTTTATTTTTGAAAAAACTAAAATTTTTTTAAATGTGTAAAACTAGAATTTTTTTTATTAAATGTGTAAATCAGAAACAAAATTTGACAGGCCGAAGGCCAATGTCATCAATGAAGTAGAAGTAGTTGAGGGAAAAACAAATTTGTTAACTATAGAAATCTATCTATTAATAATAACAGTAATCATAATAATTAATTTTATAATTCGCATTTACCAAATGCACAATAGAAGACTCAAGAAAAAATATGCTAGCAGAGCAGATAATCTAGATAAAATATAATAGAGCCAATGACTTAGAAAAGTTTAGATGGAATGGAAAGATATATTGAATAAGGTTAGGTTAATTAAAGAGCACTTCGACCGTTCTTATAAGTGTTTGAATGTTGAAAGACCAACTAAGGAAGAAACCATTCAACACCACTTCCAAATCCTACTAAATAGACTTGAGGAAATAAGAATTATATTAAATGTAAACTATAATCGGTTGACACTTAGTCACAAAAGTGCAGCAGAAGGATTCTTTTTAGATTTAAAAACCAAAGTCTTAAAAATAGCCGCTTTAAAAAATATACAGATAAAACTACCTGAAACTCTACACGAAACAGTAAATTTGACAACAAACAATAAAACAGATACTAAAATGACACAAACATTGGTAGAATTCCTAAATACAGCTTCAAAGCTGATTACGGAATTTGATGGAAAATACGAAAATTTGCAGTCATTCATAGACTCCTTACAATTAGTTAATTTAATAAAGGGTATACACGAATCTTCTGCAATATCGCTAATTAAAACAAAGCTTAAGGGAAATGCTAGAAATATCATAAGTGAAGAATCTACAATAGAAGAAATTATCACTAAGCTCAAAGTAACCGTTAAAGGTGAATCAGTGCATGTTTTGTCAGCTAAACTGATGAGCATAAAACAAAACAATAAAACCCCAACTGCATACTGTACCGAAATAGAAAATCTCACAAAGTCACTTGAAACGGCATATATATCTGATGGTCTATCTTGTGAACTAGCTAACAAATACGCTACACAAGTTGCAGTAAAAGCTATTACAAAAAACTGCTCCAATGATAAAGTAAAACTTATCATGGAAGCAGGCCAATTCAATGATATGAATGAAGCCGTGAGTAAATTTGTAAGCAGTTGCACTGAAGCAACAGGGCAACAGAACTCCGTATTATATTTCAGTCAAAGACCCACTTATTATCGTGGAAATAACAGAAGATTTCGTGGAAGAAACAACTATCCCCGAAATAATAACAATACTAATAATAACCACGAAAATAACAACAATAACAATTACTATAATAGAAACAGACAAAGACCTGACAATAATCGTAGAAATAGACACAACGTACGAGCAATGGACTCAAATGAAAATGGTTCGGAAAACTCCGACCATCCCCTTAGATCAGAACAGTAAATCATAAAGTGTCTAACTTGAACCTCAACTTATGTTATTTCATTCAGATTAATATAGATAACAGTAACACAACATTAAAACTACTAGTTGCCGACATTTCACTCATAAAATCCAAATGTTTTGATTTAAAGAAAATATAATTATGTGGCCGACGCTTTGTCGCGCATTACAATAAATGATTTAAAAGAAATAAATAATAAAAACAACAATGTATACAAAGTAACAACTCGAGCAATGACAAACAATGCACTTAAAAATAAATATCCAATTACACCAACTAAACGGCATTTAAATAATGAAAATGAGAAGCCCAATGTATTTAAACCAATTATTAATTCTGACGTCAGAAAATTTTGTAAGCTAAAGATTACCCCACAAAAAGTTTATATTAAACGTGGCAAATCTATAATAGCATGTATAAATATAGATGAATTGTTTACTAATGGGAAATTTGACTTAGGACAATTTTTCCCTAGGCTCGAAGAAGTGGCCGGTAAATTAAATATTCATAAAGTACAAGTGGCACCCAGTGAGAAAATTTTCGAATTTATCTCTGTTAATGAATTTAAAGAAATGGGCAATAAATTATTAAAATTATTAAAAGTAGCGATACTTAATGAGGTGATCCACGTAACAAATGCCAAATTAATAACAGAGATAATGAAACGATACCACGATGACCCCGCAGAGGGAGGACATTCCGGTGTTTCAAGAACTCTAAATAAAATAAAAAGATACTACTATTGGAAAAATATGACTCGAGATATAACAAAATACGTTAAAAAGTGTCAAAAATGCCAAACGGCTAAAATAACAAAACATACAAAAATACCACTGACATTGACAAATATACCAAATAAACCTTTTGATACGGTAATTGTGGATACTATAGGTCCACTACCAAAATCATATTTCGGAAATGAATATGCCGTCACCATAATATGTGACATGACAAAATATCTTGTAACGGTACCTATACAAGATAAAAGCGCAAAATCCATTGCGAAAGCAATATTTGAAAATTGTATCCTTACCTATGGTCCAATGAAGACGTTCATTTCGGACATGGGTACAGAATACAAAAACTCAATACTTACTGAATTGTGTAACCTTTTGAATATTGAAAAAATAACATCAACAGCTTACCATCACCAGACTCTAGGAACTGTGGAAAGAAGTCACAGAACTTTTAACGAATATGTTAGATCATACATATCCGTTGACAAAACCGATTGGGATGAATGGCTTAAGTATTTCACGTACTGTTTTAACACTACGCCATCTTCCGTTCATGACTATTGTCCTTATGAGTTAGTGTTTGGTAGACTTCCAAATGGGTTTCAACAGTTCAATAGTATTCAAGAAATAACACCATTATATAATATAGAAAATTATGCTAAGGAAGTTAAATTTAGGTTAGAAATAGCACATAAGAGAGCGCGCGCTATGATAGATAGGTATAAACTTAAACAAAAATTAAATTATGATAGGTCATTATTAGAAGTAGATTTCAGAATAGGAGACTTAGTTTTAATTAAAAATGAAGTAGGGCACAAATTAGAGGATAGGTATAAGGGCCCTTATGAAATTAAAAATATAGACTTAAGAAATAATGTAACCATAGTTGATAAGAAAAATAATAAAGAACAAATAGTACATAAGAATAGACTTAAGGCTTACCATAATAAATAAAATATTAAGCAAAATTCAATAAAATATAATAAATATTATTAGCATTTCAATAACAGAACTGTTTAAGTATAATCCATAATTGTAAAAGAATGTCCATAAAACTGTCAGTTATATGAACATTCTTCCGTAAAAGGGAGGTGTAGCGTGTCATTGTGTTCGACTATGCTTACACACATAATTTCGGTGACATTACATACACACAAACCAGGCGCATGTTTTAATGTAACATGAATAAAGCACTTGTGTGTCGTGTGTTGTGAATATATCAATACAATACAATTTTATTGGTAACAGTACGATCAACACACATTCGTCCCATATCAATACGATCAACACTCTTTCTGTTGGACGATTGACTATGACATTGTATGAAATTCCCCAGCAAACCGTTACACCTTCCACAGTAAAAGAAAATGCTTGATCAGCATTTATTTAGTATAAAATTAAGAACAATTCCTATGTAAAAAGCAATTATTGTATCAAACTAAAACTGTGCGTACTAGCCGCACATGAAATAAATAAACATTTAAAATAAATCAAAAAGACTTTAATTACTTTAATTACAATATAAAACTTTGAATGTTGTTAAGTTTTTTATTTGAAACTCTATGATATTGAAAGAAATCCCTTCGATATTGGCAGTTTTCTTTAGAACTTTAAAAAATTTTGATATAACAAATTTGAAATTTGAGAACTACCATAATATTAATCTGTTATCATCAGTTTATGTCAATATTCTAAAAGAATTGCGCAGGATACATACAAAGAGGCAGTTTCACTGCGGTGAAACACATATGAGTATCTGCCTTCACATACTTACGAACGTATGTTATAATGTTCATTTCCTTAAATGTATGTTCATTTATAGTGGTTACTATAACTGTTACGACAGTTCTAAATTGTCATAAATTTTAGTTAATTCGAGTCCTTAAGCTTCATTCTGTGTGTATGTGTTTTGTAACAAATACGAGTAACTCTTTTCTGGATTCTTTCTGATGTTTAATTTAATTTCTTTTACTTGTTTTCTGGTTTTCTTGTCGCTTTTTTTAAATGACAATATCATTTTGATTTACTTGCACAACTACAAATACAACTACAGATGCATTTCAAATTAAACCACCACACACTCAAGGCTTTTACTTGTAGAAACAATCAATACTCGTACAATAGCAGGACAATCCTTTTCTAATTCTAATTTATTGGTAATGGTGGTTGTAAACACACACACACACACAAACACATAAAGATTTTCCATTTTGTTTGTTTCATTTCATAAAATATTTTTAATGATTGGAAAAATTCTAAGAGCCCTGATACGATTTTAAGTCTTTATTACTTGAAACCAAGTGGAAGGGTTTTTAATGATTTGGATTGGCACCTGGTGTCTATTAGGAAGTAATGAAGCATACTTTTAGGTGTGTGCTTGTAGAAAATTTTTGCTCGTAATAAGTTTGTGTGTGCTTAAAATGTTTTCAAGATCTAGAAATTTACTTTTATGATGATTTATGTTTAAAATGTTTCAAAATTTAAGTGAGAATACCAAACTATTTAATGTACTCAAAGTTTTTGAAATTGAAATATCTTGGATCCTGTGTGGCTTAACACTTTTATGACATATTAAGATAAATTTTTAGTAAGCTTTAATTATTTTGCGTAACAAATTCATTCACACAGAAAAAAATACCAATGTAAAAATAATATGGAAAAATGTTGATTGAGAATCATAGTAATTTTCTGCAAAAGTATGCCCTTTATTTAAATTTATCATTTTTTCATATTAATTTTAAATACAATAACCTTAAATCACGTTTATTTAATATTATTCACTGTTAAAATAAAAAAAAATATATTAAAATATAAATAAATATGGATTCAATATTGAATCCATAAAAACCTGTTTTTTATTAAAATCAAAAGTTTATCTTGTTAAATTAACATGCATACACACTTAAGTATGTACATTTTTTTTTCATTTTTAAAATATGTTATTAAAAGAACACAATTCCCGTATTCTTTTAATTAAAATTATTTAGTTAAATAGTACATGAAGTTTTTAAAGTAGAATGATGACGAAAATCACATCGGGCCATTCTTCTGATGCTTCTGTTAACAAAGGAGAATACAAAATAAGTGAAACATGTGTTACAGTACAGGAGTAAGTGTTTTGAATTATTCTTAAATAAATGCATATGTTGTCTCTGAAGCTTCTTCACACTGTTATAACACACTCAAACCAATTTGATTCTACATGAAATTCACGTTGTTTTAACTTGAAATAACTGTCATTCAACGTGATTCGGATTGTTATTTCAATATGAATTACATTTTGCTCTAACTTTACTGCAATGTTAAATTAATATGAATTAAAGTTATTTTAAAAGAAAAAAATGTTGTTCGCAGTTATTGTACAATCAGGTTGAATTAACATGAAAAACGTATGAAGCAAAATCACCACCGAAAAATTTTAAATCAACCTTGTTTTCTACGTTTTTAATTTGATTTTTTTCTGTGTGTTCTTTTTAAACTACTTGCTGATTATATATTAAAAAGCAATATCAAATATACAGCCATGTCACAGAGCACAATTCCGTTCGGAATGATTCCGTTCGGAATCGAAGAAAACATATTTCTTTATTGATAGAAAGTGTATTTGGATAGTTTTTTGGTCTTTCAGATACAGAAAACTCCCATTCCGTTAATGAAAACAATAATGGTTTCATTCCGAAAAATTTTTTCGTCATTTTCTGAAGCACCAAAATACGAAATGAATTCCGTTTTCGAACGGAATTGCACTCTGTGACATGGCTGATATTAGTCAATTAAGACAAACATTTGTCAATTTAATATTAAATTATTCTTTATCTTGTTTTATAACAAATACAGATAATTTTGTTCTAATTTCTTCGATCTTTTTTAAATATTATTCTTCTTTATTAATAATTGAGCTTAAGGTCACTTTTATTTCAGATAGTTCGTTTACTTGTTCTATCAATATTTCGATTTCCTTTGGAAAACTTATTCAGGATATTATATTTATAAAATTTAATCAAAAAATTAACAAAAAATTGTGTTTGACAATTATTAATTGTTAATTTGTTATTTTTTTTTATTAAATTTTATAAATATAATATCCTGAAGAAGATTTCCAAAGGAAATCGAAATATTGATGGAACAAATAAACGAACTATTTGAATTAAAATTCACCTTAAGCTCAATTATTAATAAAGAAGAATAATAAATACAGATGTAAATTTATTAACTTTTACCGGGAAGTATAAATGTTGTAATCTTAAGTTTATTCAGGCATATTTACACAATGAATTAACTTTTATATGCACATCTTCATACATACATTCAAAATATTATGTAGGTAATTTCGAAAGAAAATTCATTTTAAACAACTAAAAATTTTTTTAAAAAACAAATCATTTACATTTCATTTAAAATAACTGAACTTTACATTAATTTTTAAATTTTTATTTATTACACAGCATATTTCGTAAAATTTAATAGTTGTTACTTTAAAAAAATATATTTTAACCGACAAAAAATCAAACTACTAAACAATATAAGTACAAAAAACATTATTTATTGGTTATTTTAATGTTGAAAAAAACGTTATTCGTAAAAACTGTTTTTTTTATTCAATTTTATTAGTACAAAAAACGAATTTAGTAACCCAGAATCAGTTACTGTAATAATTTTATGAGTGCATAAATGTAAGTTAAAGGATCTCCACTTGGAAAGTATAAAAAAAAAACACTAAGGCGCAACCAACAGCGCCTGATAGAAATTAAACTCACTTTCAAATATTTTATTGGACAATGGCCTTTTATTTAATTTTCACTTAGCCAATTCTAATTTAACAATTTTAAGACAATTATTATTTTATAATTTAAATAGCGAATTAATTACTTTTCTAAATGACCGCGCAACCAAGACTAACTATTTTCTCTGCTGCCTGTTGTCTGCCAACCTCCGCTTCACACATCAATCACGTTGAGCCATCATGTTCAGGTGCCGAAATGCTGTTCCAGCATAATTGCCTTTACCGTGTGAATTGGCTGATCGAGCAAAAATACATTGTGGTAATTTGACTCCTGAGTAGACCGGACGCGCGTGTGGAAGTTGGTAAACAAAATTAATAGCTGATTAGGCTAAATTAATTTTGTTGGCACTGTTGGCCGCATCGTTAACTCCTCCCTCCTCAAATATCTGCGTCCCGCAGATGACGTGAGCGGCTTGGTAGGTAGAGCTATTTGTTTCTGGGATCTTCACATTTGGTAAGTTCAATCTTCTTCCTACCTTGTACCATAAAATTCCGATACAGACTCCAAATGCCAATATGATGGTTGTATGCATGCTGAGTGATAAATTCAATTTCGTTCCCAAGTGTTGGAGTTGATCCACGTTCTGTAGACTTATATCGTGAACCTGGTCAATGTCTACCAACAGTTAATCGTTAAAGACGCTCGACAGGACTGGGGGCAGTGGCTGCATTTTTGAGATGGACGTGCTTGAAAATGCCTCATTGTCTAGGAAGATAGTTTCATTAGACAGACGTATCAGATAAGTTCCATTTAAGGTTTCAATATGTTCTCGACTGTTCAAGACACCTTCAAAATTCGTTAGGAAGACCATGTCTGCCTTAATCATCTCAATTGTTCGAGTTTTAACCATCTTGTATTTACAACTGGCATTACCTCCTTTGAGCAGCCGGGGAATACAAGTTTCTTCAGAAAGTTGTGACAGGGACGACTTCCGACAAACCGTTAATTCGTTGATGCGAAGGCAAGGACTTCTTACACCGAAGGTTTCGTTCTGACTAATAAGAACTTCGTTAAAAGGTAACTCGATTTGCTTATTGTTTCTAACCGTCGTTCTAACAATTAGCCGGTGATAGAACTCCTTCTTCACTTTTGGTATGGATAGAACATACAGTAAAAGAGAGCCGTTGGTGTAGATCGACGGGCTTCCATATTCAATTGCTTCTATAACATTGGCATATGGTAGAGTTTCCACTTCTGTTAAGATATTATTTATCTCGGTTTTGTCTAACAGGTTCGAGTTTACAACCCCACTCTTAGCGAGTTGACAAGCCCTCACAATTTCATTTATTAAATCTTTCAATATAAGAATTTGGTTCATCGTATCTTGGCCAATTCTCTCATTTTCTTTACCATTGCTTATCTCGTTCATTTTCTTTACGAGTTCATTGGTTTTTTGTACAACTTCGTGTGTTGTGTTCAGAAGCTGGGCGTTAATCTTGTATTGTTCATTGTTGTTACTGATGATAGCATTTTGGCTTCTTAAGACGGTATTCCAATCCATTGCATCGGGATTGCCAGCAACCCACTTCCAGGCGGAACCAATCCAATTAATTGATCTTCGGCCTCTACTCGTATGATTTCCTAGCTCAAATAGTCTGTCCTTTATTTGGTCAAGGTGATAAAAAATTATGTCCTTTTTATCACTGGGTGGCATACGTTCCTGAACTAACGCGGTTACGTTATCGGCAACAGTTTTGTAATTATCGAGGCTTATGACGTGGACCAAATTAAAATTTCCGTTGATAATCCAGCCGTTTCCGTCTAGTATGGATATTATAGGTACATCGTAGCGGAAGATCTCCATTGCATGTAGAGTGATTGTACTTATGTTGACGAAGCTCAGTATGGCTATGAGGAGAATCATTCTTCTGGGAAATAGTGAAATTTTTAATTAAGTAATGCGAGTGGTTAGTTTGTTATTTATTCTAGGAAGTTTTACTAGGTTAGTTGATTACTTATTAGTTGATTATTCTTGTTAGTAAATTAGTTGATTATTACCAATAAAAGTAATTATAGTTATTATTAGATTTCTACGGTTTAAACATAATCTTAGGAATAAATTGTGGTTAAAAAAATTTTATCTTTTGGTTTCTGTGTTTTAATTTCATATTCTCTTCCCCCTTTTTTTTTGTAAAATTTTTTTATAATGCTTAAGTCTTAGCATGAAATCTTGTGAAAAGAAGTAGAAGTTTGTTAAGGATTTATTTTTAAATTTTTAATATGGGTTTTGTGGATCCTTTTACCACTTACTGTGTGTACTGTGACCCTATTGTCTTTTGCTACTATTTCCCTTCTATACACCGGTTTATTTTTAGCCTTAATATTCTTTATTCTAACAAATATTGTCTCACCTTTCTTAAATTTTTTTGGAGATGACCGTTTCTTATTCATACGTTTATTTCTTTCCTTTATATTTCTTTTAATAATCTTCCTTAAGTCTTTATTAATCTTAGAACGTGCTTCTAGCAGTTTATCGTAGTCGGATGTTTTCGTTCTGTTAAAAAACACATCAGCCGGTCTTTTTCCAATTATGGAGTGTATGGTATTATTATATCTGTCAACGGCTACGTACATTAACTCCTGAACGCTTAGTTCTGAATTTTCTGCTCTTAGACATCTATAAATTTCGATAAGAGTTGAATGCAGGCGTTCTACTTGGCCATTTACTTCACTACGCTGCGATGGCGTCAAGTAAATTTTTATCCCTAATCTTTCCAAGAAATCTCTTATCAAGGGGCTGAGGAAACTAGTCTCATTATCAGTTACCAACATTTTTGGTGCTGTAAAGTAATGTAGGATCTTAACAAGTTTTTCCCTAACGTTTAAAACAGATCTATCACTAATATGAAATAGTTTAGCAAATTTTGAAAATTTGTCCAGTACAGAAATAAATTTTTGGTCTTGTATTTCGATTATGTCCATGTGCAGGATTTCACATGGCATGGTTGGCGTGGGGGTGGCCTGCAGTAAAGGCCTGGGCGGGTTCCTATCATACTTATTGCTATTACAAATGTCGCAACGTTCAACAAATTTTTTTATTAGAGACTGCATACGGGGAAAATAATATTTGTCTAGTATTTGCCTTTTATTTTCTCTGGCATTTCTATGCGCTCTACGATGTTCCTTTTCAATAATTTCAAATTGAAGATTCTCTAACCTTATATCAGATACTTCTTTCTGTGCAATTCTAATCTTGTATTTGGAAAAATGTTGTAAGTAGAGGTTGTGCAAAAGTGGTAAATAGCATTCTGGAATTTTAATACCGTTTATAAGATTTGGGTTAAGAGTTCTCTTTAAGACGTCTGATAGTTTTCCCGCATCCCATTCGGGAGAAGAGACATAATGTCGCAAAAAATTCCGATGGGGTATTTCATTAGATTGTAGCTCTGGACCTATTTTAATGATAATTTGATTTCTAAAAACGTTAATGGGAACCTCCATGTGGGGAATAAGGTCTGATGCATCTTGGCTTGCACTGTGGACGGTTGATCCCATTGATGAAGTGTCATCATCCCCAATTTCTGATGCCGTTTTTGTAATTTCGGAATCATTATCGTTTGCTTCTGAGGCTGTTCTTGTAATTTGCGAGTCGCCCTCGCTGGCTGTATCGGTGGAAGATTCATTAATGTGGTAAACGTTAGTTTTTAGTCTAGAGAGAGCATCTGCAACAAAGTTCGATCTACCCGGTTTGTAGATTAACTCGTGGTTGTACTCTTCTATACGTGCCTTCCATCGCTTCAATTTGGCATTGAAGTTCCGGTTACCTAAGGCGTAGGTAAGAGGTTGATGGTCAGTATAGATTTTTATTTTTTTGGCACCGTATAAATAATTTCTTAGATTGTCCAACGCCCACACTATGGCCAACATCTCTTTCTCATTGGTAGCGTACCCTTCTTCTGTCTTGTTTAGAGAGCGCGATATGAACGCGATTGGTTTGTCTTTACCAATTTCTCCTTGTGACAGAACGGCGCCTATTGCGTAGTTCGAGGCGTCCGTAGTGAGATTAAAAGGTTTGTCAAACTCAGGGAACGCAAGAATTTCTGCCGAGGTCAGAAGAGTTTTTAGCATTTGAAAAGAGTCTAAGGCCTCTTCATTTAATTCTATCCGCACTTGTCTCGACTGGTTAGCTTTAACTTGAGCATTTTCACCCCTCGTCAGGTTTGTTAATGGTTTTGCCACCTTTGCATAATCCCTAATAAAGCGCCTATAGTATGACGTCATCCCCAAAAATCCCTTAAGTTCCTTAAGGTTAGTAGGAGGTAGTAGATTTTCAATTGCCGTTACCTTTTTAGGATCAGGTTTTATACCCACAGAACTCACTATGTAGCCTAGAAACTCTACTTCCGTTTGCATGAAGTGTGTTTTGTCAATATTGACCTTCAAATTCGCCTCTTCCAATCTTCCAAAAACAATGTCGACATTATTGAGGGTTTCTTCCTCGCTACGACCAAACACAATTATGTCGTCGATGTAAACGTAACATATTTTCCCTATGAATTCTTTTAGGACGTCGTCGATCATTCTTTGGAAGATAGCTGGAGCATTTTTCAGCCCAAAGGGAAGACGAAGGAATTCAAATTTTCCGTTCATTGTTGAAAACGCGGTTTTAGGAATGTCTGACGGTTTCATTGCAATTTGATGAAATCCGGACGTTAAGTCAATCGTAGTGAAAAATTTTGCATTTCCCAGACTTGCTAATGTAGCGTTAATGTCTGGTATTGGGTATGCGTCAGGCACTGTGACGGCATTCAGCCGTTTATAGTCTACAACTAGCCGATATTGTTTTTCCCCGTTTGGTTTTGGCTTTTTTGACACTACCCAAATGGGAGAATTGTAAGGACTCTTCGAGGGTCGAATTATCCCTTCAGACAACAATTCACTAATTTGTCTTTCTACCTCTGCTCTCATTGCTGCAGGGTAGGGGTAGCTTTTTGAGTAAATCGGTTCTGATGTAGTTGTCTTGATTTCAGCTTGCACATTCGTATTGACAGCTTGACTGTCATTGAGTGGTCCAAATAAATTTCTATGTTTGTCTATTATTTTGTTAATTTTGTCCCCTATTCCTATGGGGAGGGGTTTACTTAGTAGGTAGGTTAAACAGCTGGAAATTTTTGATTTAAGAGGTATCTTGATAGTATCCCTAATTAAAAGAACGTTTTCCTTTCTATCGACTACTGCTCCTAATTCTTTAAGGGTATCATCACCTATGATTCCGTCGAAGGTGGTTAAACCTGGTAGTATATAAAATGTAATGGGATCTGAAACGCCATGTCTTGCGAAAAATTTGCCTATTATTTTTTTATTTATTTCAATGTTTCCACCCGCGGTGTTAACTGTAAGGGGCCTAGACATGGATAAACTTCCGGCGGAGAGTTCGGGTCTGCAAAAATTTTTGTTCGAGCCGGTGTCGACCAAAAACTTATATGCCTTGCTATTGGATGTCACGTACTCTATGTAAGGTAGGCTTGAGGGCCTTCCTCCATAAAATTTTGTTCGTTTGCCGCGTCGTCAAAACTACCAACTACTTCTTCATCTCGAGGATAGTCCTCAACATTGTCATGACTAGCGTTTAAATGAAACAATTTCTGTTGCTTATTTCTGTTATACATTTCAGATGCGCTCCTTTTCTCAGGATGCTTAGGCCGATTCATATAGTTTAATTTCCGAGATTGAGCCGAGCGGTCTACCTCCATTGGCTCTTGTTTAACCTGATACGATCTAGGATAGTGGGTCTGTCTATAATTTTGGTTGAAACTACTATGAGGGAAGTTATTATTTCTTTGCTGCCAGTCCCCAGGCTTAAAGTGGTTTGATGGATAGTTGCTAACGGGAGGCCTGGGAGGTCTGGGTGGAGTTGTTGTACCCTGCTGGTTGTTAAATGATTGTACATTGGTACGATTTGGTACTCTTGAATGCAAAATATTATTCCTCATGGTTAAATTTTGGAGTTCGAGGCATGCAGAGTATGCCTCTGGCAGTGTCCTTGGTCGTTGGATAATGACCATTCGGGATAATTCAGGAGTGAGGCCGCGAATGAATATATCCAACGCTCGATTTCTATGCGTTGTGATCAGGGCATTCACGGTCTCCTCACTATATGATTCTGTTTTTAACTTGTTAATAATCAGGGACAAATGATGATTTACCGTCGAGTAAAATTCATCTATTTTTAATGAGCCCTGCGAGAGTTGGTTGAGCTGATGCTCCAACGTCTGAACGTCTCTTTTGTCGGCGTAATGGAGTGATAAAATTTTCTTCACATCCTTCCAGTCACTATCAAATATATTGTAGGAGACTAAGGCCGCGTCCGCCTCGCCAACCACCTTTTGTCGAATACTTTGCATAATCGAACGATATATCGGTTTGTTTCTCACAATTTCGAAATCCTTGAGCACCATTTCTACCGAGTGCACCCAAGAAACGTAATGCAAGGGGTTGCCGTCAAAAGTACGCAGCTCTTTTACACTATCGGGGAGCCTACTAATTGATTTTAAGTCTTCCTCAGTCTGCGGCACTTGCAGGATCGCAACAGCCTCGTCCGTGATTGGTAAGTCATTTCGCCCTAGGTTTTCTAATTGATCTAATCTTCTACCTAATTCGGCTATATCATTACCCTTTTCAATCCTACCTAACCTTACCTCCATCGTTTTCATTTCCTCCAGGAGCCGGTTGACAGCTCCCGTAAGGACAGTTAAACTCGTCTTCATTTCTTCCATGGTCACAGATATAGGTAGTGGTAAAAGGACTCACCTGAATATATAAGGGATTTTTCCTCTTTCTTCCAAATTTATAAAGAAATTATCACTTGCACTTCCACTTCTTACACTTTTAGATTTATTTTATGGTAATTCTTTTTACAACAAATATTTTCACAGATTTTTATTGCAATTTTTTTGTAAAAAAGACTTTTTTATATATTCGCAATTTTTATAGCTTTTGTAGTATATCAACAGATTCTTTTTCTATATATTTTTTTCCAGATATATTTTTCTTCTTTTTCATATAAATTTTTATTTTTGCAAAATTTTTAACAGATTTTGTATCTTAGCAATTTATATCTATTATTTTTTTTTGATATTTTTACTTTTATTTTTCCAATTATTTTATGGCTTTTTTTATTTTTCCTGTATAATTTTTTCTCTTAAAACTTTTTTCATATAAATTTCCTAAAAAAAAAAAATCTTATTTTTTCACTTTGTTATTTTTATATCTTTTTTATTAAGCGAGCCTTGGTTGCGTACCGCGACGCGCTCAAGTGGAGAAGCCTTTTGTTTCCTCGCGGAAGCTTCGTAGGGTTCCCTTTTGGAAATCCACTTTTATAATCGTGGATACCTACTAAGGTACGAATAACTTCACTTTCGCTCGAATAACCTTTTGTGATTAAAATAGTTTGGAATCACCGGGTTTATTCGGTTGGCGAAGGAGGGACGAGTTTTATTTTTTATTAAGTTTTGATTTTTATACGTCCTGGAGTGCTCCGTGGAGATCGCAGGGGTGTTATTATTTTATTTTATTCTATTTCTGGAGTGCTCCGTAGAGATCGCAGAAATTTTAATTTGTTATTAAGAGACCTTTACTCAGGGTCCCTGCTCGGGCGCCAGTTAAAGGATCTCCACTTGGAAAGTATAAAAAAAAACACTAAGGCGCAACCAACAGCGCCTGATAGAAATTAAACTCACTTTCAAATATTTTATTGGACAATGGCCTTTTATTTAATTTTCACTTAGCCAATTCTAATTTAACAATTTTAAGACAATTATTATTTTATAATTTAAATAGCGAATTAATTACTTTTCTAAATGACCGCGCAACCAAGACTAACTATTTTCTCTGCTGCCTGTTGTCTGCCAACCTCCGCTTCACACATCAATCACGTTGAGCCATCATGTTCAGGTGCCGAAATGCTGTTCCAGCATAATTGCCTTTACCGTGTGAATTGGCTGATCGAGCAAAAATACATTGTGGTAATTTGACTCCTGAGTAGACCGGACGCGCGTGTGGAAGTTGGTAAACAAAATTAATAGCTGATTAGGCTAAATTAATTTTGTTGGCACTGTTGGCCGCATCGTTAACTTGTATGTATTGAAAAACATAATTGTTTATTAAGTGTTTCATAGATAGCACAGTTAGACATTTTAACACTTTTTTGAAGTTTTTTTACCATTCCAATTTATTCTTATTTTTTTTGGCATGCTGAAGCCGAACATGCCGGCTGAAAGAGAAGTATATAGCAAAAAACATAAATGGACCGTTATTTAATAAATGGGAAGTGATCGAACAAAACTTCCCAGGAAAAACTTTTTGATTTTTAGTAATAGGTGGTAGTTATTTCATACGTTACCTGGTAAGTAGTTGTCATTGCAATTGCCATTATTTTGAAAACTTTAATAAGTTCTTACTAGTAATGACAACAGCAACTACTTATTACTTCTATTATTTTCACTACTGAATATTTGCTTACTAATAATCAGATCAATAACTACTTATTACTTGTGTTGTTTTCAGTACTGAATATTTAGTTACTGGTAACGTACTTTATAACTACTGATTAGGTCTATTAACTAGAGATTTTTTGGCTTCTGGTAAGTATATTGTAAGTACTTACAATTCAACTTACTAGTAGTTAAATAATAGCTAGATATTTTTTGACTTCTAGTAAGTGTTTTGTAAGTACTTAATTCTGTGGACACCTCGAACAAAAATAAGTAGTTTTTCAGCCGAAAAATAAGTAGTGTTTATTTTCTCCAACATTATTTGCTGACTTACCTGGTAAGTAAAGTTTTTGCTGGGTTACTTTGTTGTCGACTTCAGCATGCCAAAATATAAGACTCAGTTAGAATGGTTAAACAAATTTTTGAATGTCGACCTGTGTAATTATCAATTGACATAATATGAAATATTATTTCATAACAGATTTCAAATTAAGAGTTTTGTAGATAAATAATCGGAGGCATTCAGTGGTTCATAAAGGATTTCCAATTTACATAATTAATTTCTACGAAACTTCCTTGATTAGCCTTAAGTAGTTTTATATAAAAAAAAACTTCATATAACAACCAAATTTTCATAGATAACACAGTGGAACAAAATTCGGTCATTTCCGCCAGTCTCAATACTTGCAACTCGAAATGAAACAAGGCTATTGGTAGAGCAAATCTGCCAAAGGGTCTTGAAAAGTTAAGTCGGGTGAATTTTTTGAAAAGGCGTTTGGTATAAGTCCAAAAAAATTTACTAAATGTACTCTTGAGCTTAAATACTATTTCAGATGTCTTTCGTAGAATATGGCGATGCTTAGCTTCGAATATATTAACACTCATTTTAAGCGGTAATATTTGTCCTTTTTTAAATTTTCACACAAAAGTATACTAAAACGGCATTTTAGAGGGTTAAAATATCCTTCGAATATTTTATGCATCAAATATCACTAGGGGTCTCCTTAGACCAAAATGTCGTGCAATGTATATAAAACAGGTTTTCGAAAAATTCAACAACGTGGCAACTACAGTTTCTTTGTAAAATGCAGCACTAATTATTTCAGTGTAGCAAACGAACTTTGCATATGGGCATTTCCATTTTAACGTGTCGTGATGTTTGTACCACAAAATGTTAAAAAAATAAATGAAAAAGTGAAACTTGTAAAAAGGGTTTTTATGCAAAGTAATAAGGTAGGCCTTTATTCATAAAAAAATTACCACAATCGACGCTAAGGATTTGAAGATATGTATAAGCAAAAATATGCGCTGGCGTGACGTTAAAAAACGGAAATGGATTTTGACTTGCATTACAAAGCTGAATAAGACTGCGAATTGAGCAAGGCGTTTTGTATAAAACATTTTTTAGTAAGCTTTGGACTTATATACATAGATATATTTTTCAAGCTATCAAATTTAAAAATCTTTGCTCGTTTAAAGGTACATATATTTTCAGCGAAAAGTCTACTTTTTTTAATGAAACGCCAGAATGCAAATAAGGTTGTGTTTAAGGACCATGCTGTTCAACCGTTATCCCTTTTGTAACTTAATGTAGAGCTAGCTGCGCTTTGCACCATAATATAAAAAAGTAAACTATACACATAAAATTTTTTGAAAAGCAGTTTAAATTAATTCTGACGTTACGTGACAAAAAGTAGACTTTTCGCTAGAACTGCCCATATACAAATATCATTTCTGTTTGACCTCGTTTATCTTCTTGTTCTGGATCCCTTTAATATTTGTTCCTTAAAAATAAAATTGGTCATAGTTATTTGAAAAAATATTTTAAAAAAAAGTATTTAGTAGCAAAGATACACAGATACATAAATTTTACTTATGCAGTCTCAAGTGTGCAAACATGTTGAATTTTTATTGAAATCTATAGTATGACACATCAGGCATGATGTCAAAAGTCAAGTAGAATCAGTTAAAAAAGGAGTAGAAAGTTCACATGTGGCAAAAGTGTCTGCTGCTGGTGCAGCATGTTGAATTTAGAAAAAAGGAATAATTTTATTTGTATAGAATGTAACAAAGGTTTCTCAACATCGTCATCATCATCATATAGAAGGATACGTAAAGAATGTGTGTATTTCTTTGTGTGTGTGTCTGTGACAATTTTTGTGTATATTTTAATGTGGTGTGTGTGCTAAATTTTATTTGTTTAATATGGAAATATTTCTTTTGTTTGTCAAACTATAAAAGTAGTTCTGGTAAAATGTTACTTCTTCTAACAATCTTCGAGAAAATCATAATTCCTGTTACTCGTTTGTTGCATTTGAGTTTCTGCTTCATTATGAACTTTTTCTAATCGAATTTCGGCTTATCTGTTCTCCTTTCACATTTTTGTAATCCAAAGAAAAATTCTTTTATTTGGACAAGGTTTTAAGTGGATAATAGCACTTGTTGGCCAGTATTAGAGATGTAATTAAAAGTTGTGTGCTTTGAAATGAAATTGAATTTTTTCAGAAATTTTTATATAAACAAATTACAAATTACACAGGTCGACACAAAGAAAAATTATTTTTAAACTTTTCAACTGATTATTAAAAATTTTAAAATGGGTACCTGTGTTATAAAAGCTTAACACATTTTTGTAAGTGAAAGTCACTTTTGGCATGAATGTGATTCGTATGAGTAGTCAAAAGTATTTTGCTAGTACTCATACGCCATGCTGTTCACTTGAAATATTTGCTAAATAAGTTCGTACATTTAAAAACTTTTAACAACTTTAACATATTTTTAATACACTTGGCCACAAGAAACACTAATATTTTGGAAAATTTGTCAACATTGTAGTTTTTAAACTATGCTTGTCAATTTGTATATGTATGTACATATATACTTTTTGATGTTTGTAAAAATTTGTGGTATAAATTGAAAATGATCTCTAATATTAAAAATTTTGTATAAATTAGTAATTTATCGCGATTTTCTTTAACTCTTTTTTTACATTTTTAAATCTGGAATTTGTTGTTTTATGTTTATGTTCACACGAAATTGAAATCCAAAAATTTAAACGATTTCTTAAGATGCAAATCTTAAGGAAAATTTAAGTTTTTTTCTTTAAAAAAATTGGATGAAAGTATAGTCGGTCCAGCCCATCCACGGTACTAGGAGACAATTTGTAGTCCTAGGGCTACCAGAGAAAAGTTATACAATAAAAGGCTTGAAACAAACTAAATCTAAATACCAACATAATAAGAAAGGATGTAAAAAATATCGATATTTCGGCCATACTTAAAATTTTCCGATATATCGGTATCGGTGGTATTTTGCTGACGATACGACGATTCTTTCTATATTTTTTGGAATATTTTTTAACAAATACTTTATGTTTGTATGCTTATATTTTGCATAGCAACTAAGAAAAATAACACATTAAAAAGAAGAGAATTAAATTAAAACAGAACTGAATCAACAAAGATTAAAAATAATTCGGCGTCTCAAAATTTAGCGGCTGACTTAGCATTAGCTCAAACTAAAATATTTGAGGCTTAAGAAAGTAATAAAACCTATTGCTTATCTACAATGTTTGACCATCGATACAATGCTAGAATATTTTAAAGACAATTGACTTCAATCGTTCCGCAAAAAAAAAAAACGTCTTATTGAGCTACTAAGCATGTCGAAAGTGCTTAAAACACGGTCACAACTACAGGTGGTAAAAGTTCTGTTAAGCACTGAACCAGAAATCCAATAAAAATGTACGTTGAGCAAACGAATTTACGTTTATTAAAATATTTTCGTTGGCTCAACGAATTATTCGTTAATATAACTAAATAAAACCTAAAATTTTCATTATATTAACGAATAATTCGTTGAGCCAACGAAAATATTTTAAAAAACGTAATTCGTTTGCTTAACGTACATTTTCATTGGATTTTTGGTTCAGTGAGTCTACAAGAATTGGCCGCAAAATACATTGTTTATTTAAAAAAATCTTATTAATATTTTTGTAATAAATTCTAATTCTGTTTTTTTAAATCTTATTAAAGTCGTCGATACACTATCCTATTCATTCGTACGATTTGTCAAAAAAAAATCGTGTGTGCTCATAAAGAAGGATAGTATGGCTTAAAAATGAATTGAGTGACAAATTTTTTTGACAAGTCTGTCCGACTTGTCAATGCTTATGAAAATTTTCATAAATAACCAGTTTATTTGTAAAAAATAAAAAAATAACTTACAAATTACTAGGGTATTCATTCGGTTAACCGATTTATTAATGTCCGATTAACTGATCGGTTAATTTAAAATTGTCTATTTTCCATTAACGATTAAACGATTGACATAAATTAACCGATTTAACATAATTTTTATTTTTTTGTAGAATTAAATCATATTTTTCGTGTTTTTAATTATGTGGTTTGTGTTTTGAAAATATTTTTCATAGAATATATTTTCTTCTAGCAATACATTCTTAAAACACAGCAAAAAAAAAACAGAAGAAACTTTCGATAGTAACACAAACAATCTTTTAGCAGAATTAACCGAAAAAATTTAATAAATAATTTATTCATTTTTATTCATTGAAAGTACCTTATTTATAAAAAAATTAATTAATCGGTTAACCGATCAAAAACAAAATTAACTGATTACTAATCGGTTATACCAAACACTCGGTTAATTACTCCACCGATTAACCGACTAAAGCAAAAGCCCGATTTAATGATTTTAACTTTTGTTTCGAAATTTTAACTATCAAAAAACCAAAGATTCATTTAAGGTAAAACGAAAACAACTTAATATTTTAAATAAACAGAAATTTTTTCGTCTTTTGTAATTTATTTTTTGATAAAAAGTTAAAAACTAATTTTTATACTTATAAAATGATGTATTAATTTTAACTTAATGATAAAAATTAATTAAAATTGTTATTGATAATCTTTCATTCTTGACCGTGGCCGGGATTCGAACCGCGGCCGGCAGGTTACCATGACATGTTTCGATCGCAACCACTCGATCTTCTCAAATGGATTTGCCGTTTTACACTCGCAGCCATCGACGACTGCTGACGTCAATAGTCAAACATCAATCCTTAAACCAAATTGTATTTTAACCTTTGATAGATCGAAGTTTGCTTTTTTGAATGATTATCCATTTTAATTGATTTTACATGTTCTTCCTTACTTCTGTTTTTTAATTAATTTTCATGTTGTAAAATTCCTTTCTTCATAAAAATAATTTAATGAAAATTAAATTTAATGAACTTAAGCCTAATTAAAATATTAAGAATTTGGATTAAAAACCATAAATAGTTCAACAAAATAACCACAATACTAACTAAACGATAAACTTTAAAAATAAACTACAAACAGTAATTGTAAATCTTTTTGGAGTGTATGATAGTAAACCCCGGCCTTAAGATTTTTTTTTTTTTAAATAATGCATGCGTACATAAATTGTACATACATTTTTATTTATTTTTAAGCTTAAAAAATCTTTTTAATTTTTTGAAATTAAATAAAAGCGATAATGTATTGCTTTCATTTACATACAACGCCCCATCTTCGTTAACTTCGGGATTTATTAAAAGCTTCCGTCTGTCACTTTCGAACACGTCAAATGCCGATGTTCTTCGTTGTGTGCAACTTTTCTTGTTTTGCTTTCGCCTGGACTACGACTGTTTTCATTTAATGAATCAGAAGTTAAAGCAACGGTTTATTTCTGTCCAATAAAAAATCAAAAAGTGGAAGAAAAAGCAATTTTTTTATTTTGACTGTAGTTTTTTAAAACCTGGTTTAAATATGTGTTAAAATAATCCCTTACACTGTATACTAAACAATTTACTCTACTTGAGTTTTGTTAATTTTAACTTGAATTCAAATTCAATATGCGTATCGGTATCGATATCGGCGATATGATTGTTTAAGTATCGGTATCGTATCGGCAAAAAGCCTTATTGTTACATCACAATTTTTGTTACAAAGACTCTATTCTGAAAAGAAGCGGTCTATTTGAATGAATGGGTTAAAATGTTAAAATGGGTAGCCAGCCAGCCGGACGGAGGGACAGACATAGTTAGATCGATTTTTGAGGTGTTACACACACATAATGTCCTCTTCAGTATTGTGGTTTGAGTATCAATAAATAATTTGCTTCCAATGGAATCACCCATTAACAATTGACTGCTACATAAAACCACTTACCATTTTCGAAGTCAATTTGTTATTTATTTAGTTGCTATATAAAAAACTATTTTTTAAAAGAATTTCTGCCTGTGGATTCTACTTAACATTAACAATCCTAAGAAAAGATTTTTACTGTAGTGAAAGTGTGTGTTTGGTAAGCAGCTGCTTTGGTTTGGATATTGTATGTGTGCGTATAAATATACGTACACAATTACTTTTTTTTACTTACGTAATTCATAGGATAACTTTAGCTAACTCGTACTTATATAATTTTTTTTAATATGCCCTTTTATATGCAAACGTATACTCATGTACTATTTGCATGTATAAAAGTTAATATGTTGTTATATGAACATTTTTGTTGTCAAATACGCACATGGTACATAATGTGTTGTGAGCATATGCCTTTTAGTGCACCTTCTTGCAAAATATTTTTACTTTAAGTTTTCTTTTGTTATCCAAATAGGGAGATTATTCTGTTAAGAGAGTATTTGACTTGCAAAATTTTGTTATTCAGGACTTTAATAAAAACAAAATTAATTTTTTTTAATAATGAATTAAATTAGTTGATTTTACAGGAAACAAGTAGCAAGACAGGTGCCACGCCTACTTCTCAGGTTAAACCTAGTTTTACAGGCAGATGTAGTTATTAATATCCTAGCTATTTATACAAAGTTTGAACTTCTTGATCGTTATCGTACTCCCGATATACATAAAATTCTATATTGTCTTTGTATGAGAAGTGTTACTACTACTTCTCAGACCCATTCCACTTTTTGACAGATGTTTAGTTTTATTAACCGAATTATTTGTTCAAAATTTTAAAACTTAAACTGTAGCCGTTCTCTTGGTATAAGGTTATTTATATTTTTTTTTGTATGGGATGTGCCACGCCTGCCTTTTCAATTGTGCCCACTTTGTGGCAGATGTTGTGTATTGGTAATCATGATATTTATGCCAACTTTGGAAACTGTTACTGTTCTCCGGCTATACAGAAAACTTTGTGTTTGTATTGGAGGTGCCATGCCTTGCTCGCAAGCTCACTTTTTGGCTGGTGTTGTCTAGTGATGTCCAAGTTATTTGATTCAAGCTTGAAAACTTTTACTGTAGCCGTTCTTCAAATTGTTTGGATTTGCAACGCCCACTGGGAAACTTTTTTAACTTTTCTTTCCCCAAAAACCATCCACGGAACATTTCAAACCATTAACAGAAAAAATTACCGAAATCAATCCATCCGTTATCCGATGATGCGATTACCATCTCACAACATTTACTTTTTATATTTTTAGAGAAGATAATTAAAAAGTGTAAACATTTTATAACATTTTTCAATAAAAGGAAACTGTTGAAATTTTTTTTTGTTAATTTAAATTTATAAGATTTTGGATTCTTTTAAATCGAAAGAGAAAATTTTCTTTTATGGAAAACACATTTCATTCAATTTTAAAAAAAAATTCTCCTCATGTAAAAAATATCCCTTTAAGGAAAATTATTGCTGGCCATAATAAATATAAAAACCAAAATTTAAAAAAAACCCTCTTAATAGTTTTTTGAGATTTACCATTTTCAATGTTTGTATTTCTATCTCTATGGATATGAACATTTCCTTTAGCCTCTTAATAGTGTTGATATCTATGTCTCCCTTTCTATCACCGTTTTCATTAAAGGTAAGGACTTTCACATTCTTTTAAACTTTGACATGTTAAACATACACTCAAAATCACATACATTTTTCACAAAGGACACATATGCTTTTTTATGTTTAACATGCATATTTATGTATATTTTGCTCTCATGTGTTAGTTTATATTCTTCTCCTTGTCTTTAAATTCTCACACGCACATTCTCAAAAACACACTTCCTTAAAAACTTTTGTTTTTAAACAGTCAGGTGAGTGTTTAGTTTTCCTCTTACTTCAGTCAAGGTGTCTTATGTCCTTAAATTAATATTTTTTTTGCCAATTTATAAATTATTTCGCTACATTTCTAGTGCTGACTTCATAAGAAGTTTAAAGAAAATGAGTTGACATCAAATTTTAGGTGGAGAGTGAAATGGTATTAAAGTTTAATGTTCGTAAAAGCATCACTTGTAAGAAACTTGGCATCACTCTCATTTGTCAAAAGTTTTTATGCAGTAATGCCGCAGCTCTGCAGCAAACTTTGGCAATTATTGCTTCAGTTAATTTTCTGAAGCATTAACTTTTGACAAAAAAGAAATCGTATAATCGTCATTTATAAGAAAACTGTTACTTTTTGGTTCAATATTTTGAATTAAATTTGTCATCTTTATTGTAAAAAGCATTTTTATTATTATTAAATTTTTGAAATTTCAAAAATTCAAACTTTGCACAGCTGTTGTGCAAAGTATCAGCAACACAACTGCAACTGGTAATCACGCATCAGCAACAATATTTTGCATCACTGCAGCAGTGATACATAGTTTTTATGCATTTACGAACGTACCCAAAGTGTTCTGAAACTTTTACGAACTATATCACGTGTGTTGAAGAAACAAATTTTCTTATTTTAAAAGCATTTAATATGTATTTTTTGTTTAATCTGCCGTTAAAATTATATTGTTTATTAGTCACAAAAACAACAAAATCAAAATATTTTAATTTTTTTTTAAATAAATTCATTTGTTGATAATCTTAAATTAAGTTTGAATAAGAGTCTGCAATTATTCATGTTTTTCCATTTTATAAAATAAAAAAAAATGATAGTGGCACCACTGAAATATTCATGAATGGAAATACTAGTTTTTTGCAGGGGCTGTAACTAAAGTGAATATTATACATAATTTTATTATATTGTCCATTTTAAATACACTTAAGTCGTGTATTAAATGTATCTTGTATTTTAAATACACGACTTAAATGTTTTTCGTATTTCAAATGCATCGTAGTATGTATTTTGCCCAACACTGACTCTTATTCTGGAGTACACATGTTACGGACACAGCCGAAAACTGCATTTTAGATTGTTAAATTTTTTTTATTTTTTAACAAATTTTCCAAAAACTAGCCTCAAGTGTTTTTGTAAAATCAGTGCAATACTAACTTTCACTTAAAATACAATTCAACTATTTCAATTGGGACTTTCTCCCCATCTCGTTTAAGAAATGTCTCTATTCTGCTCTTGTGCAACCGAAGAGAATGACAATTTCGTATCCAAAAACAACAAAACTATAAAGCTAACGAGTTCATTTGTTTTTTTCTATTAACTTAAATTGTTTTTTCGTTGATTTTCGTTTGCATTGTAGGAAAATAAGATTTTAATCAAATTGTTGGTGTTGGAAAATATGTATGCAGACATGTGTATATGGAAACAGTAATAACTAAAACTAAACTGGGCTAAAAAGTTTAGTAAATCTTGTCCAAGAAAAAAAAAAAAAAAATTTCGAGAATGAATAAACGAAAAATAGCAAGAAGTAACAAAAAAATCATGTATTTCATTTTCACAGATGAAAAACCGACATACATGGTAAAGTTTGGATATTTGTTGTGCTTTTAGCTGATTCTATTACGAATGTATGTGAATATGTCGGTGTATATTTGGGTGGATTCAAGTGGATGTTAAAAACTATTTTTTTTAAACATGACCAAATAAAAATGTTGAATTTGCATTTTGTTGAAGTTTGAGATGATTTGAATGCAAACTTTTGCAATAAAAGAATTTAAAAATTATTAAAAAAATTTTCGGAGCTTAAGCAAGTTGGAGGGAAATCTACATATTTTTTATTAAGAAAGCAAGGCCTGTGCAGTCGCGGTGCTTGTTACAGAGTCGCAGTAACTACAAAAACTGGCGACTCCGACTCCAAAATTTCTTCGTTTTCCACGTGCATACAAAACTCTTATATTTTTTTAAATATTTTTTAAAATATTGAACATTTTTTTTAATTTTTCGAATCTATTCTACGAGCTAAATTTCAGTTATGCATTTTATAAAGCTTTTTTGAAATAGTTCTATTTCTTAAATTTTTAGGAATGACTTTTATACACTACCAGACTATTATATTGTATTTTCTTGTTACATTTTACCTTAGCTATCCTTTGGATAGCAATGAAGTATATTGTATGTACATACAATACAGAACTATTACAAAAAAGCTTTATAAAATACATAACTGAAATTAAGCTCATAGAATAAAATCAAAAAATTTAAAAAAAATTTCTATATTATATAAAGTAACCTTCGAAAGGAAATAATTCCCAGTTTCTATTTTTTTGAAATTTAAATTCTTTGATTAGCGATGCAATATTTTACAGATCAGTATGAATAAGTAGATTTTTAACTATCTTATGAGAGTAAGTTCATTCAAGTACTAACATTAAACAATATAAAAATTTTTAGTAATTTAAATTATTTTGGTATTTTATTTATAAGTGCTTGCAAGAGTCTAAATAGCTAAATTGCAGTAGCAATTAGTTAAAAATGAGGGTTGTGGTTTTAAGCGGGTGTGGTTCATTTAACACGCTCGGCTGAATTGCGGGAATTCCAGCCATTCACTTGTGCTTATATTAGCTGATGACAAGAATTTCCATTAATTAAAAAAGCAAATTTTCTAACCGTCAACACAGAAATGTGTTTAACATTTATCAGAATTAGTGCTTCTTTAGTTCGGAAATACTAGTACTTACGATCAATATCAAAATAGCTTTAAAAAATTTCAATTAGGAACACTATAAACGTAAAATCAGTGGTGCTAACTCTTGCGGCAGTAAACGCTTGAAGTTATTTGAAATACGGTTTTCGTATATTATTATGCAATTATCCACAGCATAATTATCACCGTTTTTATAAATACATATGTACACATACATTAAACATCGAAGACGGAGTTAGAGTCAGAGCTCAAGTCGGAGTCGGACTTTAAGAATTTCAGCGCTTGCAGGCGGAGTAAGAACTATTTTTTGACGACTCCGCGGCCCGGATATAAGTGTAAGTTTTTTAAACTTTAAATATTGTGTATATTTTTTATATGTGTGGCTTTTAAACAAGAAATCGATAAAAGTGTTTTGAAATTTTAAATTTGCACAGAAAACTACTTAATTTGAAATTATCGCTAAGCTTAAACCCTTTTAAATTATATATTGAACAAGAGTATTATAGGATTTTGTGTGGCCGTATGGAAAAACTAGGTAACTCCACTTTTTGCGAAAATAGAAAGTGTGTTTCATTTACTAGCACTCTGTCAGATCGAAATTTTGATATAGTTTCTGATTTAAAAGTTATTTTAAAAACTAAAATCAGAAAAATGGCAAATTTGAAAAACTTGAAGTTTGAAACGACTTTTTTCCAAGAGGGAAAGAGCGAAATAGAAATAGTTTAATAACTTCAGTTTTTCTAAAATCTTTATGGATGAAGTTTCCTGACGGTCTGGCCTAAGCAACTAGTGAAATGCGCATAGGAATAGCTTATCTGATCAACAATAAATTTCAGTGTTTTTATTTAGAATAAAAACTGGGAATTAAGCACGAATAACAAAATCTTTAAAATTAAAATTTTGTATTCCCAAAAATTACTTTTGAAAAATTTACTTTTGTAAAAATAAGAACAGCTTTTTATTGAAAATCAAATTTTTAATTACTTACATAAATATAAATTATACTTAAAAAAATTTTTTTTATAATTAAATTAAGAAAACTGAAATAATTATGTAGTTTCCACCATATGTTCCAACCAATTCCTTTAAAATTGCATCCATTATGAGGGCGGAGTAATATCTTGATTAACCTTTAACTGTGAAGGTGAAATTTTATGACATACCTTATGACGTGGTGATAAATGTTACCCCTCTAAATCTTACTAAAAAAAATTAGTAAATAATATTTTTTATCAAAAAGTAATTTCAATTTTTGGAAATACAAAATTTTAATTTCAAAAGATTTTGTTATTCGTGCTTAATTCTCAGTTTTTATTATTGATAAAAACACTTGAAATTTATTGTTGATGGGATAAGCTATTCCTATGCGCATTTCACTGGTTGCTTAGGCCAGATCATCAGGAAACTTCATCCATGAAGATTTTAGAAAAACTTAAGATATTAACCCGTATCATCCTAGTGTTCCATTTTTGGAGCAGTTACTTTTATTATTCATATTTTTTTGTGTGTGAATGCAGTTTTAATTATTTTTATGAACTGGTAACCCTGAGGTGGTCAGCTAACAAACTAAAGTGCCGTTATTTTTTTTTAGTACTAAATTTTTATTTTGTTGTGTGTTGTTTGCTGAAGTTTTTTGAAAAAAAAATGGCTCGACGCAAATTGTAAGTTATTTTGTGTTTGGTCACGATGTTAACGAATATTTTTCTTAAAACTTATAAATTTATAGTTGATATATAAAATAATTATAAAACAAAACAAAATTTCAAGTTTTTTGTGTGTCGTATTTTCATATAAATTCACCGTTCCATTATTGGAACAGTAGGACAATATACCTATGTAAAGTAAAGTAAAACTTTACTAGGTAAAATTGTGTATTTGTACTTGTTTTGCTCAACAGTTGTATCGTTTTTTTTACAGATTATCTGTAAATGAAATTATTTCGCAACTAGAAGAAGATGACGATTTACTTTCTGCTGATATATATATAACACCTCCGGAAAATTTCGATAAAAGTGATGAAGATAGTGGTGATGAGGAGTCTTATGACATAAATAATTTGTCAAAACACCAACTCTTGTCGGAGGCAGAAGTGCGGGCGACATTATCAACCCAGATCGGAATCAATGTAGTTGAATACAATTCAAATGACTTGCCTTTAGATAATTATAATGAAGCAACTGGTTCATCTGTGGTAATTCCGCCTCCACAGAAAAAAAGATGCTCAATTACAAGAAAATGGAAACGTTTAGATATACCTGAAAAGCCCGACAAAGTTGCAAGCCCACCTAACTTTTTAGATGACATCGACAATCCTATTAAGTTTTTGAGCTTTTCTTTGATGCAGAAGTTTTTGAGCTTATTCGCTCCGAAACTGAAAAAAATGCTATTCAAAAAGGAAATCACAATTTCAGGGTTACTATTGAGGAAATAAAGCGTTTTATTGGTATTTTGTTATTGTCAGGGTATAATAGTGTTGCAAGATATCGAATGTACTGGGAGCAAAGCGTCGATTGTAATTTTCAGGGTGTCGCTTCTGCACTGCCAAGAAACAAGTTTGAAGAAATTATGCGCTATTTTCACGTTGCAGACAATAATAATCTAGATCTGTTAAGGGAAGAATCATGAGCAACAGTTCTACTTGTAATAATATCAAAGCTTAAACAAAACACATCAACAATAAACAGTGGGCTTATCTCATCTTACATTCCCCACTACAATTAGTTGAAATTCTCTCAACATTAATTGTAGTTGTAAGTAGGTTAAGAAAATCAAAATAAAAACAACAACAACTTTACAAAAGATGTTATCAATTAAGTGTTTTTTAAGGGCGTGCAACTGCCTGTTTATTATCAAAAATTAATTTAAATTTTTGGGAATACAAAATTTTAATTTCAAAAGATTTTGTTATTCGTGCTTAATTCCCAGTTTTTATCAATAATAAAAACTGGGAATTTAGCACGGATAACAAAATCTTTTGAAAATAAAAAATATTTTTTGATAATTATTTGTTTTTGAAAAATAAACTACTACATTTTTATTTACAAAAAATAAAGAACCAAAAATTATTTTTATTTGTTTAAAAAAAGCAGGTACTTTACTTGACACACCATTTTTTAATATAAAACAAACGATACATCAAAAACTTATCAAAAAAATTTGAATATAAAAACTTAAAGAGCATTTTTGAACAGCCAAATATATACATTTAAAGATATAAAAGAGATCATGAATAAAAATAATTATGTGTAGAAACTACAGGTCAACCATTTTGGAGGTTTCTTACTCATCAAAATCTGCATCCCATACACATTGGCCTACTACATTGCAGACAAATCGGCAGGAATTAAAGTTTCCAACTTTGGTCGATACATCTTGGTTATCAATACACAACATCTGGGCAGGACTGAAGAAATGGGCGTGGCTCCTACCAAACAGAGACTTTATAGATATTTGTGCATCTGAACAATACCAAGAGTCAAAGTTTCGAAATAAGGTACAAGCATCTTGGTTAGCAATACACAGCCCACCAAATGTGAGTGGGATTAGGGAATTGATCGCGGCACAAAATGCATTTTTAATATCTAATGAACGGTAAGAGAAAATTTGTTAAAATTTTGTACACATGGCTAGATTATTAATACACAACCTCTCTACAAAAATGTGAGAAGTGGGTGTGGCATAAAGCTGATTAATTTATATCTAAAGAAAGGTAAGAGAAAGTTATAAGATTGCCCAAGCGGTAACAGCTAAAGTTTGGGAACAAATAGCCTTGCTACCAATATGCAACATCAGTCAAAAAGTAGGCGGGATTAGATAGGTGGGCATGGCACAAAATACAATTATGTATATCTAAATAATGATAATTGTAAAATTTTCCAAATTTGGTACAAACAGAAAAAACAAGAAAACGGACGAGTGGTAAAAATAATTCCATAAAAATATTGCGTTCATTTTGATGTAGGGTAAATTTTTTTCTACTAAAAACTTACGCTAATGCTGACGTGGTGGTAAAATATTTTCAAAGAAAAAATGACGTAAATGATGACGAGTTGTAATTTTTGCACCAACATGTGCGTAGCGCCGCTCGTGCTAAGTCGAGCTCAGCCAGAACACAAGTGAATAACAAGAATCACGATATAAGAAGAGAATTAAATTGATTGAGCGCAACGGAAGAGAGTATGTAAGAAAAATATAAAGAGAGGGTAAAATTTAACACCACCTCCACAGTTAAAGGTTAAGTTAATTTATATTTGTACATATTTACCTTTTGCAGAATATTTTAGATTTTAAAATCTTTAATTTTTTATTTATGACGTACAAATATGTTAAATTTTTTTTTCTGCCTAGAAAATAAAAAATTACTTTGATTATTTTCTTTTAGATGAAAATTTGGGGATATTGCTAAACTATTGCCTTATGGGATATCTTCCATTTGTTTGCAGGGAAATTTCAGTTAATTTTACGTACAGAATATCGTGAGTGTAGGAATAATTAGGAAGAATTATATTTCTTAGAAGAAATGGGTAACTCCATTTTTCAAATCAAAAATTTTCCACAAATGAGTAATAAAAAGTTCCGTAAAATATAAAAATAAATTAAAAAAAAAGTTTTTTTTTTGTAAAAACCCGGCAATTAAATTTTTTGAAAAAAAAACAAGATAAAAATGAGTTCAATGGAACCAGAAATCTTAAACATTATTTAAAATCATGTTTTGTTTAATGCGCATGCATAATAATAATAACACAAATTAATATTAAATAATTAGTGAAATATGTCGAAAACTTTAGGTGTGGTTTTCTGGTGTTTTCAAAAAATTGAGTTACCTAGTCTTTCCATACGGCCACAGATTTGTAGACTAATTAAGGTTGAAATTCTTATAATAGTTCTTTGGGACAAAAAAGGTTTGTTTATCCTTTTGTGTTTTCTTAGGGAGGGGGTTTATATATGACCTATGGTCAATTCTATAACTACCAGCACAACACTTATCCATGACGCAGAAGCTAACGTAAAAGTTATTGTCGGCAAATTTGATTCCAATACCAATATTTATAAGGAAGTTTATAGCATTAAAAGCTTTTAAAAGGACTGGACCATATCTAGTCTAAATACTAACATAACAAGACGGCTAATGGGCACAAAGACTCTACTCCAGAAAAAATTTATGTATAAGGGCTATATTAAACTATGAATTGCTTTCAATAAACTTGTTTTTTATAACAATTATAACAAATATACCGAGTTTTATCAGACTATTTCCAAAATTTGCGCACAAGGTTTATTTGGAAAGCCAGCCTGCACACCGGACTGACATCAATAGCTCAATTCAAAATGTGATTCTGAATCGGTCTGTGAACTAAAACGTGGGAGCAAGAGCAGGACGTGTTACACAGATTAGCACAAACTCACAATAGCCTGCTGTGAATATACAAATTTCGAATATGGATTCTGCGGCGAATCTCTAATAAAAGAGTAGCTATTAAAATATTAAGCCTTAGTAACTGAGAGTTTTTGCAGGTACCACCTGACGTTCAGAATTCAAAGTTTGACTTTTTTAACCACAACCATTTTAAGAATGTTTTTTTGTTATTTGAGCACAACTTGTCAACAATTTCTTTAAAAATGTTGTCTCAGCGAAACAAAATGGAATAGGCTCGTGTACATTTTGGTGCCATGTATTTGTATGACCTTTGACAGGCATTATAGAGCCAGAAGTGCATTCATAAAATATCCATTTGAATGACAAGCATTAATAAAACATTGCATTAACATTAAATAGATTTGTTCTCGTTGGATCCCGCATAAGTTGACAAGAGCTGAAAAAAAATAAAATAAGCTCGTGCCAATTGGTGCAGAATATTGCCTAAGAAATACATCTACACGGGTGACGAAACTTAGATCTATGCTTTTAAGCCTAAAACAGAATAGCAATGCACTTCCAAGACGAGCCAATTCCGACAAAAGGGATTTGTATGCGAAACCCAACCATTTGTTTCCCGAAAGGGCTTTTGGAAAAATACAAAAGATACAGTCAATAAAAATTCATGTTGCATTATGACAATGCAAGCTCTCACAAATCAGCTTAAGCAAATATTAGACGATAAAAATGTTAATGAGTCATCTTCTGAACAGCAACAACTAACTTTTTTTAAAAGCGCAAATCAAGAATAATCATAAAAAATAGATTTATTAAGAAATCTTCCAGATTACTTTTATATAAAATTTGTTTTATACATTTTTTAAAAGCCTGCAAAATAGAAATTTTATAAATAAGGAATTTAAAATATTACTCTTTTGCAATTGAGAATTTCAAATACTTTACGAAGATTGGATGATTTGACATAAGAAATGGTAAAATATATAGTGTAAATTGTTCCAGTTAAAGCTGATTTCATTTGAAAATGCTCTTCACCATTTAATTATCCATAGACTCTTTACTGTTCCCTTAAAAAAAAAATTTAAATCTGTCCAAATATTGATTCAACCCAACCAATTCTATAACAAATTCAACTCATTACAATTAGTTTTTTCATCTTCTCCCTCTTTTTCCTTTGTAAATGTCAAAGAACTCTAAACGCAAACGCCGTTGGGAATATAAATTGAAAAATCAGTTGGTTTCACACAATCAAAGTACGCGAACTTGTAGAATTCTAATTAATTGGCTTTTTCTATTATTTTTTTCTTTACATTTTTATTTTTGTTTGCGTTTATTTCTCAAGTTTTGTGTGAAAGAAAATAAATCGTTGTAAATGTTGAGAGCAAGATGACAAAGTGATTGGAAATGTAGAGTATTTAGCTGTGCATTTTATGCGTTTCTAAATTCAAGTTTATCAAATTTATCGATAACATTGAAAATATGATTTGTCATCCATGGCCATCAATTACAGCTAAACCTACTTTGATGCGTTGATACGTGTATGCATTCTATGCATTTTGGTGTGTAACTTGTCACATACAATTTCGCTGATTCTACTTTTTTGTCAGAAAAGTTTAATTTTTAATAATAATTTTAGTTGTGTCGTAAAAAACTTTATAAGTTCATTATTCGACAATATTTTTTCAATTCTGCAACTTATTTTAAAATAACTACTATTTGACCAAATGTCAAAATTTTACCATAGTCATTTGTGCAAATATGAAGAAAACTTACATTTATCTATAAAGGAATTAACATGATTCAAGCATTTGTGTTTAACCGTCTTAGTGGATCGATTTGGTCAGGGACCAACTTCCGGTCCATGTCATCTTCCACTCAAGTCCGTGAATGTTAAATTCAATTTTGAAAGTTCAATAGTAAAAAAATCAGGAAGTACCAATAAAAACAAAAAATCACCAATAAGTCTCCCCTTATAGTTTCTCAGTCACTCTGGACTCTGCATATTGAATTTTATGTTTCTAAGCTCAGTATAAATACAAATTCGAAAAGTGTCAGTTAAAGTACGAAAAATCATCAAAAAGATTCCTCTTACAGATTCTTCTTTACCCAGGATTTTGCTTTTTTAATTTTATGTTTCTAGGTCCAATACTAACGGAAATTTTAAAGGTACCAGTTGATGAACGAAACAGTACCAAAAAGTTCCCTTTTGTAGATTTTCATCCACTCAGGACATTGAGTATTAAATTTAATGTTTCTAGGTCCATTATTAACGAAAATATAAAAAAGTACCAAAAAGCTCCCCTTTACTGGTCCTTATTCACTCAGGACCGTGCATGTTTAATTTTATGTTTTTTGGGTCCAATAAATAATAAAAAATAAAATATAAATAAATAAATATATTGTAAATTCAATAAGTACCAGTTAAAGAACAAAAAAGTACCAACATTTTTTTAATTCTCATTCACTCAGAACCCTGCAACTATAATTTTACGTTTCTAAGTTCAATATTATAGAAAATTCAAAAATTATCACATGTATGACGAAAAGTAAAAGTAATAAAGAAATGTCTCCTCTTTTCATAGCTGTACTTTTTCTCCCCATTGAAGTATCAAAAATTAAAATTTAATTTTAATACATAGAAATACAAAGAAAATTCAGCTATTAAATACCCGTTTACTTCTTAAAATTGCTTATTATCTACAAACTACCAGACACCTGTGAGCTTGTTTTTCTAATGAACAACGATTAGTACTACATTTTTTGTATCTCTTTTAGTTGTGGAGAGATGAGGTTACTGAATTTGCCTATTTTCAGCCTAAGCTCATCGATAGCTTTCCAACGGTTATCCTAAAAAAGATTCATCTATCTTAAAATAAGTGAGCGAGATGCCTTGCGCTATTTAGAAATGCTGATTTTGGCACGAAAGTCAAAGACCACCAAACAAAGTCAACCGAAAGGTAGAATTTGAAGAATTGATGGCATTACACAATTAATATAGCTGCGAAACTCAAGAAGAACTTGAAAAATTCACTAGGAGCAATTTAAGCATTTAATGTTTGTGAGTCGCAGAATGCATTTAGAAACAGGTAAATTGTATACCACAGGAGTATAAGAGAGACAGTGTATTTTGTGTATTTCGAAATTCTGCTTTAATGTTACTGACGATGATGAATGAAATTACGAAAACCCAAATCGCAAAAGATCGTATGTAAACCAGCCAAATCAAACCAAAAGGCAAATATCCATGGCGTCAAGGTAGGTCTCTCTATTTTGGAAAAATTAGAATGGTCGTATCTCTTATGAGCTACTGAAGTCAGACTAAATGATCTTATTGATTATTTTGAATGGGGCCAATCCACCTGAGTATGCTACCAGATTTGAAGTCGTTATACCCCCTGAAAAATAAAAAAAAACCTTTTGTAGAGTAAACTAAACCAAAACAAGTAAGCTTTCTATGTTCGGCTGTGTGAAATCTTTGATAACCTTCACCGACAGTTAGAATATTGTAGAAGTGGGCTTCATATGGGGCCCATGGACAGTTATGGACCGAAAATAGACAGTGTGATTTGTAGTCATATAAAAATGTGACGGAACAGACCAAAATATATTCTAATACTTAGCATTATCCTATACGGTTTTACGCATTCCAAAGTGTTTTCCGAGAGTGGGCTTTTTCGGGGCATATCGTAAATAATGGACCGATCAATACGAAAGTTAACAGTGTGATTTCTAGTCGTTTGGAACGAATTTGTGCAAAATCTTATATCAATACTTGCATTTCGTCACTATTTATGTTGGTTTTTGTAACCAAATTATTAATTTTTTGGCAGTGTTGGTTCCACATTTGGATTTATAAGTCTTATCCGACTGCACAGATTTTGCTGGTTTTTCCCACACTGCTTAGGATAACTAGAAACAATTTGACACCAATATTGTTATTTTCTTTTGAGTTTCTTAAAATTAAGCATGTTTTCAATAGACGGACAGACACACGGACATGTCCAAATCGACTTAAAATTAATCAAGGGCCCAGAATATATATATTTTACAAGTTCTTAGATGAGTATGGAAAATGTTTCACACGAAATGACAAACTTTGTATACCCTCTTCACAAATAGTTATGAAACATGAATTGTTATTAGTTCTGCGCTGTTCCTTATTTTCATTTACTCAATTTTCTTTACTTTTCGCCATTCATTAGAGACCTCAAAGGAGTCATATTTAATTGACTTTTTGTCAATTGCAAATGGCAAAATAAAAGAAAAGGATGAAATGTTAGAACTCTAAGAAAATAAGAGAAAAAATATTAAACTTTAAATACAAATAGTTTTTAATATGCATTTAATCAACGTTGCTCAAAAAGCACAGTTGGCTTAACACTTAATTATAATTGATCAAATTTTGTCATATAAATTAATCCCAAAAGTATGAAAATTGCAATATGAAATTTGATTTTAGAGGTTTTTTATTTGCTTTTGTCATAATTAAAGAAAGTTTTGCATAAATTTTAATTATTCAGGTAAAAAGTTTAACACAGATTTGCTCTTTACAAAGAACTTAAAGGTTTTTTTATTTTTTAAAACAATGTACTACACTCATAGGAACTGTTTCGTTTATATTGTTCGATAGCGATTTTGTGCACATTAGATGGGCTCATAACATAAAAAATAAATTTGCAATTTATATTCTTAATTTAACGATACAAATGATACGAATGTTGTAATCGTTAGTGACGAATCTTTGCAATACTTTACCAAGCAAAAAAAAATATTATCTGTTTATTCAGTGAAATATACATTAGCATTGTGGAATTTACCATTTGTAAGTGAAAGTGCGAACCGGTGCCTGTTCATTATGGTGCGGCTTATTTTTCAACTTGCGAAATTGTACCGTAACTGCCCCTAGAAACGTTCTTCCGATCAAAAAACCATGTTTCAAAAAAAATATAGTATGATCACAAATCGGTTTTCGAGGGAAAAAAAATTTTTTTTTTTAGTTTTGATAAAATTTTTTACAATAATTAATTACTTGAAATATAAAAGAAAAAATGTTGGTAAAAATTTTTATTCAGCAGGCCATTAACGTGTCTAAGGCCACTTAAACTAGTTACATTATTATATTTTGAGAAATATCTGCATAAGAGCTAATTTTTATACGCAGTTTCACGGCAGTTTCAAAACTTAATTTTAAAGTTTTTAAAAATTGTGTAAAAAAAAATTTAAAAAATTTTTTAATCATCACCTTGGGATATATTGAGGATATAATAGGGAATTAAACAATGAAAAAATAATGTCAATACCTCTCATAGTTATTCCGTACCTTCGATTTAAATTTTGCAATTTTCGAGAATAACTAATTTTTTTGGAGAATGAGCCTAATTTTCTTACTGTAATTAATTTTTTTAGTCGTGATAATTCTAAATATACACTGAAAGTTTAACTAAAATAGGAAAACATAAACCTTAAATCGAAAAGGTTTAACATTGTATATTTTTGTGAAAATTTTTATGAACCTGGAGAGAAACATACCCTTTAGCTAAACGAAGTGCAAAAATGCACATGGTGTCAAAATGACCCCACACTTTAAAATTTTGAAAAATCTGTCAATTTGAATAAAATAATGGTTTTTTTAATATAAAAGTTATAAAGAAAATTAATTTTTAAATACTGTTACGTTTTTTACTCTATAAAACGCGTTTCTTTTTTGCCTGTATAAGAAACCTTTGAGTAATTTTAAATGGCAAATAAAAATAAATACCCACACTTAAGCCCTTATGACACTACATTTTTAATGCATTATTCAAGTTTTGGTGAACAGTACATATATAATGTAATACAAAAATTTACCAAGTGCAAAGAGTTAAACTGTACCTATTAAGATAAATGGCAAACTGTCAAAAATTTTACTAAAGTTATCGATAAAAAATGATATTATGTCAAAAAAAATGTCAAATTGTTTAACTTAAAATTGACATTTCAAGCTTGAAATATTAAAAGTGTTGCTGAATCAGCGGTTTATGGGCAAATTCAGCGATTTACCGCTTTTTGTTTTTAGGTTTCTCATAAAAGTTGGCAACATTTAATGAAATAAACAAAACAGGGATGGCTAAGTTGTTTCAATTGTACTTTTTTGTTAATACTTTTTAAACTAAGATTTATAATACTATTTTGTGGTGTTTTTTATGAACATAAATAAAATTAATTTCAACTAAAAAAATCTTTTAGTACAATTAGGAAAAAAAGTTGTTGTTGGTACAATTTTAATAAATTCTCAACGCCATTCCTGAAACAAAACCATAACAAGAGAAAAAAAAACTAAAAAACTTTGTTTACATTTTTTATAGTTTGCTCTTTCTAACATTAACTGTTTCTTTCTATCAATTCTATATCAATTAATGAATAAAAAATGTAGTGTCATAAGGGCTTTATAAAACTAAACAAACTTTATTGAAGTTAATTATATTGTTCACAAAATTTCTCCATTTTTGTTAGTAACGAACTGAAACAGTTTAATGTCTCAAAAAAAAACTTAACATTTACGAGTTAAACTGTTTTTTTTTTATTTCATAACCATTTTAACTGCCTGTTTTTAGAAAACGTAAACAAGTGAGTGAGTGAGAAATTACATTGAAAACAACAATAAAAAACGAAAATTTGTTTTTGTTTTCAATATCATTTCTCACTCACTTACTTGTTTACGTTTTCTAAAAACAGGCAGTAAGTCGATTCTAGAACTTTCTTATCAAATTATTTTAAAATTACTTTGATACATCTAAATCTATAGTCTACTTCTAGGCGTAACAAAAACTGTATTCTAATTACTAGAAAATTCCGCACATGCAATCAGAACAATTTAAGCTAATACGACATAACAGTATAATTAGCAAGATAACTTATTACTAAAACTACAAATAATTCTTAGGAAAATCTAATTTAAGTAGTGATAACAGATTTTGGTTATTTTAGCTCTAGTTCTTCTAGTTATCGAGAAAAACGCATTTAAGGTTTTTCATATAAAAATATGAAAAAAATCCATTTTGGTAGTGATAACAGATTTTGGTTATTTAAGCTCTATCTCTTCTAGTGATCGGGAAGAAGAAGAGTTTTTCATATTAAAATATTAAAAAATCAATTTTTAGTAATTATAATAGATTTTCGTTATTTAAGCTCTGACACTTATCGAGAAAATCGCATTTAAAGTTTTTTATACAAAAATATAAAAAAAAACCATTTTGGTAGTAATAACAGATTTTCGTTATTTAAGCTCTAACTCTTCTAGTTATCGAGAAAAACGCATTTAAAGTTTTTCATATGAAAATACGAAAAAAATCTTACGATTTCCAGAGAAGGATGAAAAGTTTTTATCATTTTCACTTTCGCACTAATTGGGTTTCTGTGCAACACCTGGTTATAAAATTTTTATTAATTACAGAAACTGTACCAATATTTAAATTTAGTTATTTTAAGCCATTTGTATTTTATATTGACATTCCTAATAAAGTGCTTCCCTAATATTTCAGACAAATGTTTTCAAATTTACCAACATTTTATAATTTTTTTACCGCTTTCTAAACTAAAACAAAAAAATGTTAAATTACCCAGCGGTAACCAGAATGAGTAAAGAGGCCTAAAAGAAGGCCTTTTTAGCAGCCACAAGCCCTGCTCGCCGCATTCCATACTTATTTATTTTTGACACAGGTTGTCATTGGGAGCAAGCATTTCCACACCGCCTTTAATACCAACTTCCATCCCTTCGCATATTAGGGAGCAAGGAAGGTCACTAAAAATAAAAAGTAAATAAAACTGGACAACGTCCTTTCTCCCTTCTTAAAGAAGGGAGTAGCGAATGTGTACTGAATATTTTAGAAGGTCTTTTAAAAAGAAGTTTATACCTTCAAGAAGGCATCTTCTAAGGGCAGGTCCTTTCAATATGTACCGCTGGGTATATTCAAATACACAAATACATTTGTATAAACTTGTACAACATCAAATCATCCCTGCAGGCAATTCAGTTAACTTTCAATTAATTTAAAGCTTACTATTTCTCAAGTAGTGGTGGTTGACAATTGGATTACTTTTATATGTAATTAACTAACTTTTTTAACATTGCGATGTCCTAGGAAGTAGTCAATTGTCCGACCCTGCATTACTTTCAGTTAACTTTTAAGTTAGTTACCTAACCGTTAACTTAAAATTAACTTTTTATAACTAGCTTTAAAGTAACTACTTCAAGTTAGCTTTAAATTAGGGTTTTTTACTTAACTATAAGTTAGAGAAATTGCAGTCAACGAAAAGTTAGTTGCTTACACGTTGGTTCGAAATAAAATAGTTTTTAAAAATTCGTATTTAATAAAAAACAAAAATTTATTCAAAAATTTTTAAATTAAATAATGCACTGTTAAGTAAATATTGAATTTACATAAATATATTGAATATACATAAGTATGAGTGTAGAAATAATTAAAAAAAAAGGATTTTTTTTCAAAATAGTATACATACAATGTTGGAAACAAAAATAAGAAAGCAAAATAAAAAGTTTTTTGTACATAAACTATCTAAATTTTATTTCGTGCATATTAGTCATAAGGTATTAACGGGAAGAATATTGACCAAGAGGTAAAACCAAATTATTTGACCTCAACATTCCTTTAGATACTATAAATGCCTTGATGGAAGTAAATAGTATATATTACAAGAAATAAAATTTGGATAAATTAAAATAATATTAATAAATTAAAAAAATTCAATTCAACTTCAACGTATCACAAACAATTTACATGAGTATTTTGTACTTTTGTTAATTAAAAAAACAATTTAAAAAAAAGAGTTTTTTCTAAATACAATAACATTTTCAAATATTTGCTGTTTAGATTAATTTTTAGATTTTGTGTTTTTGTTTTTAATACATTGAGCATCAATTGTACGTTTCTTTATTATTTTTAAAGCGTAACGCAATTCAGCTTCAACATCCTGAGCGCCAAGTAATCGACATGCATCTGTTTAAAAGATAAGTGCATATGTAAATTTGTATATGGTTTAGACTTCGTTAGATACATATGTTTTCAAATTAGGACTTACCTGTTAAGGCTTCATAAAAAGCATCAAAGTCTTTTAGTCTCTTTTTGCCATGTACTCCATCCAAATTTATGTTCATGCACAAATTTGATGATATTATATTCGTAAGTGTTTTTGGCAAGCGGCCCTTCAATACTGCTTTCATAGTATTTATCTGTGGTGAGTAAAATTTTTTTATAAATATACATAGGTAGATGATTAAAAAACTTACGTAATCCTTCCGATTATTTTCATTTATGGTTTTATTTAGTTCCATCAAGGCATTTATTGTATCTAAAGGGAATGTTGATGACAAATTATTTTGTGTTATCTCCTGGTACAAAATTCTTTCCGTTAATACTTTGATGTCAGCCAGGGTTTTCAAAATGACACCATTTTGGTTTCCAATATTTTCTGTAAATAAAGAATTATAGGAATATAAAATGTCATAAGGAAAGAAAAAAAATTATTCAAATAAATATTTATTCTTGAAAATGTATTGCCCACATTTTCAAAAAGACTGTTTGTTACTGGTTCTAGTTGAAAACTCAGCATTACGAGTACAATTAACTTCATATCATAAAACAGCCTTTGAAAATGCATTTGAATGTTTTTAAAAAGCAACTACCTTGAAGATTTTGTATTGTATCTGAAAGAGAATATACATACATATCGTTACTTTAATATAGAAAAGCCCTAACTAACATTTTCCTTACTTTACAGGAGAAGGAAAAGACTTAATAAAAATTGTAGTATCGTAGTTGCGATTTTTTTTAAACGCAGTTTTTTATTAAATTGTTTAGATAGTTTAATAAAAAACTGCGTTAAAAAAAAAATCGCGACTACAAGACTAAAATTTTTATTAAGTTTTTTCCTTCTCCTGTAAAGTAAGGAACATGTTAGTTAGGGCTTTTCTATATTAAAGTAACGATATGTAAATTGGACATTGAAAGTTATTTTTTATTTATTTGGTCTTACTGTTTATTTGTTTAAAATGCTCTTCAAAATATTTTCCACAATTTTGGCATGGCTCTGTATTTTTCTGATCTGTAATATAATTTGTCAATACAAGTTATTAACAAAAAGATTTTTGCGTAATTGTTACTTACATGCAGCTGCGGGTTTTAAACCAAGAGTTCGGCGATTAATTTGTGGAAGAGACATCTAGATACATACAAATGTTAGAGTTAATTTTGTGAAAAATGGCTGACATACATACATATGTACATATACTTTTAACTTGAAAAAATTACTGATTGCTTCAATTTTGCATTATATATAGGTTTTTAAAGGGCAATCCTACAAATTTAACTTCAATATTTTTAATATAAAACTCTTCCTCATCACCCAAGTTATTTGGATCAACTACACAAGTTCCCAAAATCTTAGCCGAATCAAATGGCTCCATAAAAAAGCTCTCGATACTTTGGAATCTTCTGCCTAATATTAACTCCGCGTTGCTGGAGGAGAATCCCGTAATCATTATCGGTACAAAAGGTCGCATAGCGCAAAAATTATCGGGGAGAACAGCACTAAAATAATAGTCTGTGGTTGTGATACTAACAACAGCGCCTTTTTTTGTATTTAATTTTAGTTTTCTTTCTTCTGTTATAATATGTTCATTTTGTGTTCGAATATAAATTTGCTGAAGGATATTTGTCGGTTTCTTGACGTAGTTTTTCAATTTTTGAAGACAGTTTTCGAATGGATACGAAGAAAAATTGGCAAATGGACCAAATTTTTTCACGCAGTCACTTATATGTAAAAGACAGTGAACATTATGGGATATGCTGTTTTCCCCAAATATTACAGGAAAGTTTTCAACAAAGAGCTCCAATAGGACTTGAGCATTTTCTGCATTTCTTTCATACGTTTTCGGACAAGATAAGAGTCGGCAAGCGCAATGAAGTAAAATAAATTCATAATAAAAGTCCTCATTAAGTCTGTCTTTTAAAACTAGTATACCCGTGTAATACAAGAATTGATGAAACTCGGTTGCTTTCCAGTTTCACAATTCATTTAATTCCCTGGGATAGCGAGAAAATTCCTTTGGAATGTACTGTTTTAAGGACTTTAGGTGTTGAGAAATGTTTTCTTTTATTTCTTTACTTATTCTGAAGTTAGTTTTGTCTGCGTTGATTCGAACTAATATTTTCTTCATAACTCCTAAGTCTATTAGATGCATTGCATCAATTGGAACTTGCGTTATCATTTTAATGCCAAGTTCCTCAAATGGTGTTTGCTTGCAGCGGAATTCCTTCTGGTGGTGATGCGGATATTTTCTTGCTATAAAATCGGTATCAGAAATTGGTTCGCCTGATATCTCGGAGTATGTTAGTGTATTGCCTATTTTCCTGCCTATTTGAGTGCATTTCGTGCATCCATGAGCGGACGTATGCCCTACTATGCCACAAACAAAAGCTTTTGCAGGAGCATCACAAATGAGTGCCCTAACTTCGAATGGTTTCACATTGTTGTCGATTAGTATTCCAATTTCAATTAGTTCCTTAAGTTCTGCCACCGAATCAGAAAGAAAGTTAGATATGTTGTGTGGCTTACTTTTTCCAACATATACTCCAATGGGTAAAATCTAAATATTCGGAAAATCAAAAATTTTTATTAAAATAGGCCATAACTGGGTACGAGAGCTATTATATAATGGCAAGCCGTCAACATTAATGTCTATAACTATTTTATCACAGTCATGTAGGATGCTAATTGGGATTCTCGATAATTGTTTCTTTATACCAAAATGGCTATACACTCCCGGAAAAATGTTTATTAAACTCAATTTATCGATTTTTTTTTATAAATGAATTTGCACTCAAAGGAACATCTAAGTTTTCTTCAGATAATATACGTAACAACTCTTCAAAACATTGCCGGGACGGCTTATTTTTAAAGTACCAATCACCGATTTTCTGTTTAAAAGTCTTTTTACGCACAAAATTTACTTCGGAAGAGGTGCTAATGTTCAAATGGTTTTCATTTTAGTCGAGAGCATTGTCAAAAGAATAGATTGGTGCTGCTTCATTTGCATTATTCACTAATAATTTGTTAGAAAACACTTCCCTTTCTTTTTTCAAAAGTCTCCTCCAGTGCCTCTTACTGCAATTTTTCATTTTTTTTTTAAGCAATCACTGTATGTACATACATATGTACGTGGATAGATCAAAATACAAAAATATTTTTTAATTTATAAACAAATTAATGTAAACTGATTTTAATTTTTATATTTATACTTATTTTTATTTAAATATTTACACATACACTTTTAAATACACTTTTAAATAAAATTTGTAAGACTTCTCTTTAATTTTTCGATCGCGTTTGTTTATTAATGAGCACTTCAATTAAGCCGATAGAAAAATTTGACGGCGGTAAAAAACTGGTCTGCAGGTGTTTAAGCTTTAACGCCGTCACTATCTAATATTTTAATCAATGTATGTGTATCCATGGTGGAATAAGCAGGTGGCATCGTTACGGCAACAAATACAACATTACAACAAAAATGGAAAATACATCACCGTTTACGTCAAAAAATACATTAAACAAAAATCAAAGCGTGCCGTTGAATGTGATGAAATAAATAAATTTTTAGCCAATTTTTATTTAATTATGATCAATATCTTATTTATTTTAATTTAAAATTATCAAAAACTTTAATAAAATACAATAATCACAGCACAAAACGTGGACTTTTTATAAACATAAACAAAACTTTGACATACACCTAGACAAACAATGCAAGAGCAAAAAATCGTCATCTGGCGTAGTGCTGCCACCTGTTTATTTCACCATGTGTGTATCTATTTTGCGTTAAATTTGTATATCTATTGGAAATATTGAAAAAAATAAATAGACCCCCTACATAAATAAATTTTAAAAGAAACGAAATATGTATTCGTCTTTAAATCTTAGTACAGTTGTTTTCGGTTAATTGAGCCCCGCTTAATTGAGTTTCCCGTTTTATTGCACTAAAAACCATGGAACGAAATCATTCAGTATAACAGTCTATGCAACAATACCCGTTTAGTTGAGTTCCGTTTAATTGCGTCACCCGCTTAATTATTTCGCAAAATAAGACCACATTGCGAAAAACAAAAGCAAATGTTTCGGTTAATTGTTTCCCTCTACTTAATGTGTTTTTGCTCCACAAAAATCAAGAAAGTCATGTTTCATGTTTCAGTTTTATAAATAAATGTTATATAAAATAAATAAAGAAATGAGTTACATTTTCTATCTACACATGGCTGTTTCGCTTTATTGCACATCTTGCTCAATTAAGCGATTTTCGTTTTAATTGCGTCGGCGACTCAATTAACCGAGTACTGCTTAATTGAGTTCCCGTTTAATTGCGTCAAAAGTCGTGCATTTTTAGAAACTCAATTAAGCGGAAATAACTGTAATACATTTGCACAGAAAAAATATTTCATATTTTACAAACTCTTGTTTGCAGAAAATTTGATGTTTAAATACTTTCTTATTTCGTTTAATAATGCTTTATACACATAAATATGTTGATTTTTCTTTCTCGTTTCTCAACCAAAAACAATATTTTTCCTACTACTCTTTGACGAATTATTATGAATCGTTTTAATTAGATTTACTATTTCGTTTAAAAATGTATGTTGGACTAAGAATTTATGATTCACTAGTAACATTAAAAAGTTTGCAATGGCTGGCAATCACTTTTTCTACAAATTTTTAAAAATAATACCTGCTAAAATACCTATCAGGATTAGTAAAGCGGCTACTTGAAGTCGTTTTAAAGTTTTTAAATAAAGGCTTGGTGAACATAACACCAAAAGCAAATAAAATAACTGCGCAAAATATGAACACTTTGATTTGGGTAAATTCTGGATTACAATGTAGTTAGCTTGTAGTCAGCCCATAAAAATGAATTTTAAGTTAGTTTTATTTGTAGTCGACTACCAATTTGCTGGCAGGGATACTACACACATAAAAATAAAAACCATTTCACATTTCTAACAAATCCCCTTTTGGAAATTAGAACTTAAGTTTTAGTTTTTCATTTCACAAAGAAGTTTTATAAGATTTTATGAGAAGAATTTGTGCATTATAAATCGATTTCATCTTTAAGGTTCTTAAGTGCTTGTTAAGAGAAATAAATAATGAAATTTTGGGAGTCCTCTTAAAATCTTTTGGGGTTGCAGCTTGTCCACTGGTTCATTACATCCACAACACAATAGTATAGAGTATATTATGCCTTTCTTTTGGAGCATGTAACACAAAAATGTTGTTTCTAGAAACATGAAATAAATTTTCTAGCTGGAATTGTCTTCCGGAAGTTAAATATATAGACTTTTAATACTGGTGGCATATCTAGTGTTCTACAACGACAACAAATAGAACCGAATGAATGATTGCCACATGCATTTCATACATAAAATAAAATACAAACTAACACAAATACACAAACAGACTAATGCGCAGACATAAAAGGCAGTTATACCCTGCACTACATGGAACATGTTTACCATGTTCTTAGTTTAGCAGAGTTTAAATGTTCAAGAATTTTACATTAGAAACCCCCATAATTTTGTATACTTTCTGTAAATTACGCATTTTCACAAATAACTTTTACTCTCTAAAATCCATTAAAAGTATCAAAATCTTCCAAAAATTCTTAGCAAAAACTTAATAAATTTTGGTAGGATTTTGCATCCCATAAAAAATCTTATTTCAAAAATCTTTCTTGCAAGTGATGAAAAATATCCCATTGTCGCTTTGAATGTCAATAAATTATTTTCATTGTTTTTTTATTTATCCTTTTGCTAAACAACAACAAGAACAATTCTCAGCACAATTCATATTGTGAATGGCAAAAAAAAAAAAGTGAAATTCAAAAAAATCACACTCCATCTCTATAATTCAGGACAGCTATAAAAAAACAACTAACTGCGGCTAAAATGCCATTTGTTGCCGTACTTGTAAGAGAAAAACACTTTAATGAATTACATGTAGATACGAGGGTAGAGAGAAAAGTTTATCAGAATAAAATCTCTTTTTTTAAATAGGGATGTCAGCCGGAAACTGACGTAAATTTCAAGATTGACAAAACCAATGTCACTTTTGTCATATTGAAAAAATTACTCAAAAATAACCATTTTATTTAAACACAAACAATTATCGATGTAAAGGTTGTTTTCAAGGCAAATAGAACACTAAATTCAATATTAATAAAAAGATCAATACATGGCATAAACATACAAAAATTAGTTCGGCCATTTAAAATTGTTCTTGACGACAGTATTCTGAACGTCCAAAGTGCATGTTTGCCTTTACAGGGTATAATCAAAGCCGATTGACGGGTCCATTCCTTGAATCAACTTATCAGAAAATTTAGATTTTAATAGTTTGTAACACCAAGTCATTAATATTGGTTTGGTGACGATCTCCATTGACCGTAATGCGAACTCCGGCTTTATATTTTGAAGACAAAAAAGCCGACGAAGCCACCAGCTTATAAAGCGCACAAAAGGATGAATTTTTTCTGGATTAATTAAGTCTAAAGGATCTGTTGTAGATTGGTCTGACTCCATTTGTAAATACCTTTGTTCTTTATGAAAACCACGAAGACGTCTATAAGTTGCGCGAATCGTTTCGTTATTTCTATCGGGCTTTAAAAAAACACCCTTTATTTGCTTGTTTATTTATTTGAGAAAAATATTCATTTGTATGATTTTGAACAGAAAAACACATAAACCACTACAAAAACACGGAAACACATACAATTAAAAATGAAAATACACAATAATCTATTCTATTTTTTTTAAGAAATAAAAACGGAGAAAATTACCACACAAGTAAAAATAAAACGACAAAATCATAGATAAACCAGGAAATAAAAGCGCACGATTTTAGAGCAGAGAGTGAGAGAATTATTATCACACAATTAAAAATTACACAATACCAACAATCACAGCTGCCACGGTTGCTTTTGTAGTTCGTTCGCTCTTGTTAAATTTTTATCATTCTTGTAATAAAATGTGAGAAAGAATTATAAATAAACGGAAAACATAAAGTTAACTGGTTTCGTTTATTATTCATAAAAAAAACCAAATATAAAGGGTTTTCGTGATATATAGGGTTTTTTTCAATTTTCAATTATTTTATTTCCCGTTTTCCCGGGATTTTTCTTGCGGGATCCCGGGAAATAAAAAATTCCTCATAATTTCAGAAAATAGCTATTTATACTTTGAAATTTAGTTTTCTATTCTCTAAAAATTAGCATCTGTGGATGGGTTGTGGATTAGATCAATTGCAAGAAGTGAGTACATGTATTTAAATCAATGTCTCCTGATGCAATAAATCTACCAAAAGCAGAATGGGCAGTGCAACAGTTGATAATTATTACATTTAGTGAAGTGAAGAGTTAATAAAGTACATTAATTCAAAATAAGATGCAGGCAGTAAAGTTTCATTGTCCATGAACAAGTCTTAAAAATATGAGAAACCTAAACATATCGTTCCTTTATTGCAACATAGTCATATCTACAAAAACAAACGATCTTGGCAAAAAGCGATTAAAGTTTTCAAAATGTACCGATTTAAAGATACATTTGAGATATAATACGAGAAGGTATGAAGGAAAACTTTGCTAAAGTTACTACAAATTTTGAGATATGACTAAGATGAAATGAAGGAGCGATATGTCTATTAGGTGATAAACACAAATTTTCAATTTCAATTTGTGTTGGTTTATATACCCGTGAAGTGCGGGGAAACCGAAATTAAATAACATTTTGGAAACTAGTGTAAGATACTACAACAAACAACTTGAAAAACGCAATGTCCCAAAGATTACAAATGGATCTATTGAAGGTTTGTTAGTAGCAGTCCGGTTGATGCTATTTTTGCATCAACCTTGACATACATTTGACTGATATAGACGTTGTTTATAAAAATGAAAAAATTGCTTCTGATTGTGAATCCGAAGCATGCTACAACGGTGCACTTTTAACTATTTGTTCAACCTCGGTAAAAAAAATGAACGAAATTTTTCGGAAACATGATAATTAGTAAATAAAATCAGGAATATACTTTTTGACGACTTACCAAGCGCTTTGAGTGTGTCAGAAAGTAATGTCCTAAGTCGTTAAAAAAATTTTGTATTTCTTTAAAATATTTTATCTATTTTATTAATTAAATTTTTGATCTCATATCTTGAGTACCTTAATTTTATTTTGTTTTTATTGTTGTTTTATGAATTAAATTGCTATGTTAATGTTATCTTGTATCCAGGGCATAATAATACTGAATAAAAGCATAATAATAGGGAATAAAGGCGTGATGTGATAATAATTCAAGTTCCTATTTCAATCTTCAATAAATTTTTTAGTATTGAACCATTTCTTTTACTTTCTTTGTAAACAAGTTCCCTTACGTTTTTTATAAAAGTTTTTTTCATTACTTAATAACAAAATTTACTTTGTATTATTTATATGGAGCTGGATCGCGGGATCCCGGGAAATTTAAAAAAATTTCCCGCTTTCCCGGGAATCGAAAAAGTCCGGAAAAAAAACTCAGTGATATAGCTTAAAAGTCTGGCAAACTATACGCTCTCGAAAATTATCTGTCAAAAATTTTATGAGAATTTATTTGTACAAACTGCGCAAATTTGTCCAAGAATTATGACTCCCAAACTTGCGCTGTTTAATTGTTTATTTATACAAAAAGATTTTTTAACGCTTCCGTCGCGTTGTTTGCGATGAAAAATTCAAGTGTAAATAAATCACAAACGAGAAATTCTTGCAATAGTTTGAGCAAATTAGTCTTTTGGGTTTCTTTGTGCATTTTTAAAAACAAATTTTACTTTTAAATTACAAATTTCAACTTTTATTTTTTTATTGACGTTTATTAACAACCCGACAGTAATAGTTTTAAATTACATAATAATTAAGCCTTAATGAAAGGAGTCTAGTAAGTTCGCTTATTTGCACAAATGTCAATTTTAAGCGATATTATAAAAACCCTTAATAATTTTTCGATTCCGGATCGAAAACATTCATTCGAATCTCCCATTCTGTTGTATTTTTTTTTTTTAGATTTTATGACCATTTCAAAAATATGTGATCTACTTATACTTTTAACAAATAGAATCAGGGAATTTATTTCTCATGTTGAGTAACATTTATTTTATAAATTTTCATATTAACTCGAATGTGTATTCTAAGACAATTCATAATTTTAAAGGCTTTTATACTTCAATAGTCTTATTCCTTCAAAATTTTCCAAGAATATTTTCTCCTATTAAAAACTTCTACTTAGAATACACATTCGAATAAATATAAAAATGTATACTTTTAACCTAAATTGATAGGCAGCGTGTAGATAAGGGGGTATATGTTGCCCTTCTGTCTTGTGGCAGGCATTTCATGCTTCGTGTACAGTTTTACGATGGACCTTTGTTTAAACAGAGTAATCGCGTAAAAGCAATAGGTCACAATAGATATGAGGCCATCATAACTATTTGCCTAAACTAAGATATTTTATTTACATACTGCTTCAAAAAGCCCTTTAAATTTTCTATTACTTTTCTTAAACAACAAAAACAACATAAAATGAGTTCATCTTTCACTTGTATAACATTAACAGAATGAGTCCTTTTAAGGCAGTTAAATTACAATAACAGTAGAACCCCGATAATTCGTAATCGCAAGGGACCGGCCATATCTTTCGAATTATAGGGGTTTTCGATTTAGCGGGGTTTCGATTTAACGGGGTTAAAATAAAATAAATACGAATTAACGGGGTTTTTCAATTTATTAACTAAAACGATAAAAAAATATAAAAGACAATTGATTAAAATAAAATATATAAAAATTACACACAAGCAAAAACCCACGCAAAAAAAAAATAGCGGTAAACAAAAAGTCATTCTTTTCATGTTTCTGTTGTTTTTATTGCGAATTATAAGTGGTAGTCAGGGTTGTCAGATTGATTTAGACCTTTTTCGCCAAATTCAATGTCAAAAATCGCCAAAATCGCCACAGCCTTTGTTTTTCAGTTTTTGACAATAAAATACCTATTTTTAGAATTATTAGAAATATTTTTTATAAAATCTAAAAAATAAATTTGTTCAGTATCGCTAAAATTCGCCAAAAATTTAATAAAAGTCGCCATAATATATGTTTTATTTAATATTTATTTAGAACACAGGAAAAATAGTTAGTGGGCACAAAATAGGTACAATGTTTACTATAAAATAGTTTATAGTAGTCTACTTAAAGCAACATAAAAAGAATTTTTGCAGTTAGTATTAAACTAATTTTGGATATATATCTTCTTCTTCTATCTATCTATCTATCTATATATATAAAAGAGACGTGTTTGTTTGTAATCGCTAAACTCAAAAACTACTGCACCGAGTTTGACCAAAATTTGTGTGTTTGATGTATGAGGCATGAGGAGTGTTTCTGTGGAGTTTCGTATTTATCCGACAGATGGCACCACGTTTTTATATTTTTGTCATTTTCGTCGTAATCGCTAAACATAATGTTTTAAAATTTAGATGCATGGTATGTCACTGAATCTTTATCAATATACATTTATCAATTCAGCGGTAATTCACTAAAATACGCTAAAATCACCAAAATGAAAAAAAATGTATATGGTTTAATAGCCAGTTTTATTCCAAACATTTATGTTAATTTTAGTTTACAAAAGTCTATTTCCACTTCCATAAATATTTTTCAAATACGCGGTTAGGGTATCCAATAATTTTAAACAAACATGAAGAATCTAATAGCATTTGCTGGTAAGTAAAACCTTTATTATTTTATTTTTTTTTTTTATTGTTTTGAAAATCAATTAAACACGTTCATATTTTATAAAATTTTAAATCTTTACTAAGGGCCAGCAAAGCGGACCGGGTCCAGCTAGTATTTGTATATAAGCTGCAGTTATCTAAAACGCTTCACTGGCAAGACTCACTATTTGTCTTCTTTTTTGGAATTCATTGTGAGAGAATTTCATTTATTCAATAAAGTTACAAAAGAAGTGCAACATGTACTATTCACATTCATATAATCTAAACCTCGTAATAACGCGTCTAGAAGTTCGTTATGCATTCTACTTCGAAGGCGAGTTTTTGTGGAGTTCTTAATTTCAACACAGGCAATACTTCTTGTTATTACCAGCATATAAAGTACAGCCAAAGCAAGTTCCTTTAAATGGTACGTACCTGCCGTATTTATGTAGCTATAAAATATATAAATTAGATGAAATATCGTCATTAAAACCCTCTTTACAATTAACAAACGCTAATTTTTTTGAGTGTGTGTCGTAAACATCAAAAGGTACGTTGGGATTCATAAAAATCGAAACATGTCATGGTAACCTGCCGGCCGCGGTTCAAATCCCGGAAATAAATTTACACGATTTTGTTTACCGTGCTTAATTCCCAATTTTTATTCTTTATAAAAACACTGAAATTTATTATTGATGGGATTAAAGCTATTCCTATGCGCATTTGACTGGAAACTTCAACCAAAGATTTTAGAAAAACTAAAGATATTTAACAACTTAAACTGATAGGCGTATAAGAATTATAAGCAACAGTTTAACTTGTAACAATATCAAAGCTTAAACAAAAACATCAACAAAAAACAGTGAGTTTATCTTTTCTTACATTCCCCACTACAATTGGTTGGAATTCTTCCAACACTAATTGAGGAGGTCCATTACAAAACGCAATAATTACACCATAACATATTTTTGGATAAACGACAAAATTTAATTTAAGTAAGTAGCACATAATTTTTTTTAAAAACAATTATTGAGGTATTACTGGGTAGTATCATTGATTCCGTTCCGCAAGTGCGGAAAGCAATTTTAGTGCGAAAGCCAAATTTGTAATTATTCATTCCGTTTGTGAGGTATCCTTTCGTTGTTGCGGTATCATCTCTACCATTGCGGTATTGCCATATTATTGAAACCGCAATATAGATATTTTTCGCCATTTTGCTTACGTTTAAATTTTACAACGAGAAGCTAACGGAAGGTATAAAAATGTAAGAAATATTTAGAGAAAAGCATTTAGTTTTGTTATTTAAAAAAAATTATTTTTATTTATTATTTGTATATTTTACAGAAATTAATTTAATAAAAAAATTATTGCTCACCCTAATTTGGGATCTCTAGGGATCCCAATTTGCACGAAACGCGTACCCGTACTTTAAATTTGTGCAAATGAGAGCGGGTTTGAGAGAATAAATTTCTTCTTCTTCTTGCACGAAACAGCCCAGACTTTTTCTTCGTGAAAATTGTGTAAATTGTCCAACAGCTGTAAAACATAAACAAAACAAAAAAAGCAAAGTTTTAAAGTTCATGATCCAAATTCTGGAAAAAGGGTTGTGGAATAAAATAATGTACTTAAATAGATAGTTTTGTACTGAAATATAAGGGATACAAAATGTTAGGTCTTGTAAAAGTGTTTGTTTTGTTTTATTTTTGTTAAAAGTAGTTTATTTCTACAGCCAACATAAAATTTTTCAAAATAGGCGCAATTTTTTTGTGTTTTAAACACTGTCAAAACAATGAATTTTTATTTTGTGCTTTAAATTGTGTTTTTTCTGTTCCCGTACTTTTGTGTAATTTTGTCTCTTTATGAGAGAAATGTATGCTTGCTCTCATTTGCACGAACTTTACCCAAAAAGTAAAGAAACAGAGCTAATATCAACTCAGAATTTATTAAAACAGGGATGTTAAAAATTTATTGCGGAAAGCTTATACCGCTGGAATGAATAATTGCAATTTGCATATCGATCGATATTTATTTCCGTCGAATTTTCCTTTCCGTGCGGAATCAATAATACCGCCCATTGTCTTCAAAAAATAATATTAATCACAAATTAATTTTTTATCTAACAGTTTGTTTTAAAGTTATTTAAATAGCAAATTTGGAATTATTGCGTTTTGGTCCGAATCATAGTATTTATTCATGTAATTATTGCGTTTTGTTATGGACCTCCTCAATTAACTAAACAAAAGCGAAAGGTATTAACTAAACAAAAATTCCTTACGTTTGACAGTTATCTTAGAGTTACCACCAGGGCATAATTTATTTATAAAGTTGACTTTTTTTAAATTTCTTGTAGCGATTTATTGCAAAGATGTGTAATTATTGCATTTTGCTCTGAACCATTATATTTGATTTTGAATTGCAGTGTAGTTATTGAGTTAGTTTTGGAATAAAGGTAATATAGATTTCAATGTGTAGAATAGGATTCAATCAAAAAATCAAAAAACTTCAAAAATGTAATTATTGCGTTTTGTTATGGACCTCCTCAATTGTAGTTGTAAGTAGGTTAAGAAAAAACAAATTAAAAACAAAAACAACTTTATTTATTGTTTTCGAAAAAAATAAAGCATGCTGCCAGAGTTTAGTTTTTAAAAAATATTTATTAATATGAAATAAACATAAAATTAAGCCTATTAAAAATTTTAAGAATCCGTCCCCAATTTTAAATAGCCGCCATACAAACATATTTCCAGAATCTATTGTTGGTGTAAAAAACCATCTTAGCTGGAACAACAACCGATTAACGAAACTGTTACAAAGCAAAAAAACAGTATTAAATGGATCGATCCCGAAGGGGATAATGGAAACACCATTATATTATGAAATTTCGGGCTTATAGTTTGGCTTAAGATTTTTTTTTTTTTTTTTTTTGCTTTTAGTTACACAAACATTCTTTATAATTTTCTCAATATACGAAAAGGTACTCTCTCTATCATCGTGTCAAACCCATTTTCATTTCCTCTTAAGATTATAAAATGAAATTATATGCATAAGGGAAATTAGAAAAAATCATCTTAAACTTGCACATCAAAGTTGAAGAAAAGGAAAAAGACAGCGGCCACGTACATACACAAATACAAATAACAGTTTTGGTGAAAGTCGTGCAAACATGTTTTGTAGCGAAAGTGAAGCAAACGAATCGTAATATCATTTAAATTTTCGCTAATCATAGTACTAAACTATTAAATCTTTTATATTTTTTTTTTATGTTTTGGAAAAAACTCATTTCTTAATTGAAAAACTCTTCCAGATGTTAATACAGGATGTCCGCCGGGAAGATATATAACTTTGTTGTACGGCGGCGTAAATGGTCTTGTGGAAGAAGCTATTGTGTCAACTGAATCTTAAATGGAAACAAATGCAAATCCTTGTGCAAAATTATGGCCAAAGTTGTTCTTTGAAGACCAAGCTCCTGAGCAGGGCCTTGAATTGAGGTTGATGAATAGTTTTGAAAACTTTCTTGAGCAACAGTTTTCAGCAAATCTGGTCCATGCTTGGGCCTGTCACCTGCAGACCCTCTTTCTCCGAAATCATTCACTACACGATAAATAGTGCGTTTTTTTGGCACGTTGTTTCTTCCAAAAATTTTACGTAACTCTCTCATCGTCACAGTAATCGATGATTGATTTTGATAAAACGTTTTAACGATTAAAACACGTTGGTTTATCGAATATTTTAACATAATAAATTTGCCACGTGTCTACTTTAGGACTGCCAAGTATGAACTTTCAAGCCTATTGTTTACCGAAATGCCGGTAAAACAAAGTAGTATACATTCCCGGCAAACACCCTGTACGAATGTATTTTGTACTAGAAAAATTACATCTGTCTTCTTACTATTGTCCCAAAATAAAACGGGAAGATTAAAATTTATTAATTTTATATTTTTCCTGACGATGAAAATTCAGGTTCTTTTAAATATGTTATTGTATATTTTTCGGGTCTATGAAATAACTCCCACGAAATAAGTCCCACTTTTAAAAACGAAATAAGTCCCACAAAAAATTGCTGTTTTGAAAGTGGGAGTTATTTCGTTTTTAAAAGTGGGACTTATTTCGTCAATTGGTGGGACTTATTTCGTTACGCGTTTTTATTTTAAGTGGGACTTATTTCGTTTTAAGTGGGAATAAATTCGTTTTGTAAAGTGGGAGTTATTTCATACCCCTAAATTTATATTTTGTAAACTAGTATGTCCATTCTGTCGTGCAGAAGTTCATGAAACCCTTCAAACATTTATCTGATAAATAAATGATTTTTTTATGGAGGAGTGTGATAGAGCCATGAAATATAAGGCCATTATGGCTTTATTTCTCATTTTTTTCTTATGCAAAAAGTTATATATTGGACATTTCGTAGAAGGGACAACTATAATTTTTTGTCCTTATCTGTCATGGCTCTCCTTTTTTGTTATTAATTACTTTATACTTACTATAATAAAAAAACTTTAAAGAAATGTGTACAAATAGGTACCGAACTTAACTATTGGAAAAACAATATTAAAAAAAATTGTTGACGTAATTACGTATGTATGTGTTTTATTATATTTTTAGTAGGAAATTGGAATTCGTGTTCCATGTTTTCTAATATCACCATTACAAAATACAACTAATCCCAATGCCACGTTAAAACTATAATACCGTCTACCATGCACTGGATCTTCAAGCCATTTATAAAGGTCGATAATTTTAATCTGATGGTCCTTCCGAAACGGCTTCCATCTTAATAATAAGAACAATTGATCTGTACTTAATCCATTTACGAATCCAAACGTTGTTACTAGTAGGCGTTCTCTATACGTTCCTTGAAAAAAGAATTAATAATAAGTTCTGGAACTCTATCAAAATTCGTAATATCCATTCCATTCTGCAAGCTTGCATACGATTTTTCTTTATTATTCCTCTGCTTTGATTATTCATATTATTCGACGTGTTTTTTTCGAAGAGCCAAATACTTCTTATTTGAAATCGCATTAAACAGTGAAAAAGTGGGACTTATTTCGTTTATGAAAGTGGGATATAATTCATTTAAGAAATATATTATTCAAGTGGGAGTTTTTTCATTTTGAGTGGGAGTTATTTCATTTCAAGTAAATTTTTAAATCATTTCATTTTGGTGGGACTTATTTCGCTTTCAAAAGTGGGACTTATTTCGTGGGAGTTATTTCATTTTTTAAGCAATTTTTTGTGGGACTTATTTCGTTTTTAAAAGTGGGACTTATTTCGTGGGAGTTATTTCATAGACCCTATTTTTCTACAAAGTTTTGTTAGATTTATTTATTTCAATTGGTTTCTCATCTCGATTTTTCCCGCTTTATATAAAGATTTTACTTATAATTTTTTTTGTAAACAATTAAAAAGACGATTATATACTACAAGAAATGAATGAGCGCTTAGTCACATTTTCCACGTTGGTGTTAAGAAAATGATAAAAAGAAATGACAGAAAACTTGATTTCGGTCAGTTCTTTCTATCATTTTCTCAACACCAACGTGAAAAATGTGAATATTCGCTCATTCATTTCTTGTAGGGATGTCTTTAGAAAAATGTTCTAATGCAGGGTTCTTAGGCTTTTTGCTTCAAAAATCGTCAAATCGTCATAAAAATTTAACAAAATTGTCAACAAATCGTCAAATATTTAAATTTTAAAAATTAGAGACCATTTATTGCATTGAGTGGTTCAAAAATTTAATTTTTAGCAAGAAATTCCATTTATGATAAAGAAAGTGATATGGTTAAGTTTTATTCTATTTATTTCAGCAAGTGGGCATATTTATAGTTTGAAAAGAAATTTATAAGAAAAATTTATTTTCTTAAAAACATAACAAAAATTTATTTATTTCATTTATCCTGTGGATATGGAAAACATAAAATAAATAAATAAAATCTCATTTGCCATTAACTCGAGCTATCTTTAAGGGCCATTATTACAACCTAATGATAAAGTTGCTGATAGTTAACGTGAACAATAGCTATCTTGAACGATAAAGTGACCAATAAGTTTTTTCCATTATTACAACTGTCCGATAAAATAAAAAATGTTATTTATATACTGCGGCAACATTGCAGTATATACCGACTACTTTTAGTTGTTTAAAATACGTAGTCGCAACGACTTAGTTTTGTTTTATTTATTACACAGCGTTTACATTTGACAGTACTGGCAAGACAATAAGAAAATACATATTAGTTGCCAAAAACACTACTAACTGTCTCTGTGACGTAGGCGTCCAGATAGTAGTTAAGACAGTTCACTTTTAAAAATATGTCAAACGTGAATGTTGCAGTGCAAGTCAAGCTAAACGTGTTTTATATGAATTAAACAAACTTAAAAACAATTTTAAAAGTAGCTTAAAATGGCTATATTGTGTGAACAAATATAATACTTAACTAAAACATAAAAATCAAAGCAGAATAAATTTATTTCTTTTTACTTTTTAGTTTTTTTTTTTCTTTTGCGAACAAAATTTCAAATATCTGTTAGCAAATGCCAAATCACTGTCCAATTTTACTGTCTGCAAAATTTGCTAGACAGTAGACAAGACAGTTGGAAAAGTGTACATGTATTAGTGAAAAAGTTTGCATGTATTGCTACTGTCTTGCCAGTACTGGCAAATGTAAACGCCAGGTTAATTAAAAACAAAAGTAAATATTTGTTCTTTATTTTTGGTTTTAATGGTGAATTGTTTTGTTTTTTGTGTTAAATTGTGTTTTTTGAAAAAGTTAAGTAATTTAAGACTATCATTGAAGTTACCATATCTTCAGCAGAAAATATGGCATCTTCAAGTTCTTAAAATTCACTTGTAAAGTTACCATGAGGACAAACCTGATGTTAGCTTATCAGTCACTTTTTAGGTTAATTTTAACTTGTAATAACCAAAAACTATTTATCTGTCAGATAGCATCCTAAAAATAACTATTTGTAAGTTGTAATAATGGCCCTAAATGATTAATTTTTAGCGCTATCACTATTGCAAATTGTTTTTACTGTTGAAGGTGCTAAACCAAGGGTTCTGTCTATATCTACAGCCTTTTTACCCGACTTGAAACGTTTTATTACCTCCAGTTTTAGTTCCAAACTAATGCATTTTCTTCTCTTTGCATTCCTTTTTCTACACGACTTTTTATTAACTTCTTACTTCCTAACACTCAACAATACTTAGAATAACTTACCTACCAGAATTAAATGGGAATTCGCCTTTTTACACGCAAATAGAAAAATTCTTTACATGTGATTATGACTTCAGCAAAAAAATGCAATCGCATGTAGCGGCGCAAATCGAAATCATAAAAACTTAAAGCGGATTTAACCAATTTTTGAAAAGCGGACCAAATAGGAACGACACAAATTGGGCATTTATATAATTGTAGAATTCGAATTACTAATGTTTTTAATTGGCTTGTGATGGGGGAAGAATTTTTTTGTTTAGTTTCCAATAATTTTTGTATTTCGAAAAATTGATTGAACTGTTCCCAATATAATTGTAAATATTTCTTGTAAGTGTTTTATTGATGCCAGAAAATCGTAATACCACCATCACTTTTAATAAAAAAAATCGTCAATCGTCATTTTACTGTATTTTCTCAAAAAAATCGTCAAAATGACGAAAAATCGTCACATCTAACAACCCTGTTCTAATGGTTTGTTAATCAATCGGTTGAAGAGTTTTTTTAAATTTAGTTATATAAAAGTTTATGTAAAATCTGTTGCGCATTATTTCTACTTCTATGTTTATCTAACCTGTGAGATTCTTTCAGTGGTCCATAAATTACCTTGGAAAGGAATCTATGTTAATAGAGCTTTCATCCATTTCATCCTCCGGTAGGCTAGTGAGGTAGTCTATGAATCCGGGGGTTGCGAGTTCTATTTCCACCAGAAAAAAAATTAATAAATAAATTACATAAAATAAGCTGATGATACTACACTTTTCTGTGATAGTATATCAGCACTTGGGGATTTATTGACCAGCTTAAATATTTACAGGGAAATCTTTGACCTACAGATCAGTGTGCTTATAAATGATAATCAGCAAAGAAAATAACGACAACGCAACCACTCTAAAAATTAAGGTAGTATTAATGTCGACAGAGTTCACAGTAAAGGAATGCTGTCCTTTATTGCAAAGATCTTTTTACAATCCGCAAAATTAATCTAGAAACAAATTAACAATGTCTTAAAACATACATAAAGTCAGCTATTATTTATTCAACAGAAATATAACCTTAAAAGCAGTACACAGAGAAAATAGATTCGTGATCACAAGCGAATTTGGCGCCAATCGGATTTCGTCGGTTGCATGTACTATCACACAATTCGGTTCCAAGTACTGATAATTTCGTTGCTTAGCATAAAAGTTTTGATAGCAACATTTGAATTTTAGTACACTATCAGTCATAACAACAGATATTGTTAGTTGTTAGTATGATTAGTAGAAACAAAATTGTGCTTATACCCGAATATATGATAGCTGCAACTGAATTAACACATTATTGTTGTTCAAAACAAGAGATTTGATTGGCGTTACAATATGTTTTTTTTAACCGGTCAAATGTAGCCCATAAGGGGCAAGGACTTGTCCAAATGTCCCAATGAATGGAAAAAATGGCTTATTTTACAGTACGATGTCCTAGGGCAGGACCATATAACCAAGCTTGCATTACAAAGGAGAAGTCCTTAAACTACTCCATGGTATACTCCAGAGGATTAGTTTTGAAATCGTTTCAAAACGAAATATGTCGTTAAAAAACGAAGACATGTCGTTTCACTGCAAACTGTTTTTAATAATGACATGGTCCATACTTGCATTACATTGTACCAGCCCAGGATCAAAATGGATCAAGTAGTCCAATATAATTTGCATATGTACGTGTATATATTCAAACCTTTAAGAACACGTAAATTACTTACACCTATTTATTAAGTTTTTGCACATTTTACATTTTTACCGCAAAGAAAATTTAAAAATATAAAATTAAAAATTATTTTAATCTATCAAATGTTTTGACAGAAAATTAAGTAAGCAATTGGGGCTTTTAACTATTTTTTGGTTGTGAATTCCGAATAATTATATTTTCATTTGTTGTATTCGAATTGAAACTATTCCAACAATCAATAATTAACTGCAATAAATGAATTAACATTAATATTACAAAATTTATTGACGAAAGCAAATTATTGATTGCAATGGCCAATATTCAGTATTGCCCCGTATTAAATTCGGTTGTGATTCTAACCATTTGTACTAATTTTTAGAACTAAATTAAATTAGTTATCATAGCTAATAAAAGAATTGAAGGAATCATATTTATTATATTATTATCGTTTTAATAATCAAGAGAATTAAAAATCAGTTAGAACTATACATTTTTAATAGTTGCAATAATAAATCATGTTCCTTGATCAATATTTTATAACTGCAACCGTTTCCCAACCAATTTGTTTTCTGTGTGTTGATAAACATAAACTTAAAAGTTAATTATCATCAAATAATTTTACATCTTATAATAAAGTTCTACCTAGAATTCATAGTGATTGACAACTTATAGCTAATATAAAGAGACAAGCGATATCATACTGGCGTTATGTAATGAGAAATCGGAAAAACAAGTTATTGAAAAACATTATTCGCTCAAACATTGGAGTAAGACCTACACGAGAAGGAAAGGAAATAACTTTGCTCAACAATGTCCAGATGTGTATTGGCATTCATGAAGTTGATAATCCTTTAAGCGAAGCGGAAAACAGAAATCTTTTTGCTAAAATAGAAACAAATTATGAATTAATCGAGGTATTCATAAGAAAAATACAAATGAGCTAACATTTGAAAATTATATGCATTAAAAGAAGAAAATAGTCGGGGGTGAAAATGATTTTCGTTATATTTTTTAACTCTTAAGTAGACACATAATTTGTGTGGCACAAACTGCCATCTGGGTCTGGCTTGGACCACTTGTGTCTTAGATAGAGTTTTTTGTGGCTATAGAAAAAACTCACACTAATGAACCCCTGGGACTACTTTTATATGTGTGGAGTTCTATGGCGCTAAGCAGGAGCACTTTGTTTTCAAACAGCATAGCACTTCGAAAATAAAGTTAAGAAAGAAATCGTATGTGTTGCGTATGCTTTTTGATACATTTCGTATTTTTACCATACATATATAAATGGCCAGGTCCTGGCATTGACCAATTGTCACGCCCACGGTTTTTAGATTTCCAACTTTTTCTCATTTTGTTGTAAAAAAACTCTTTGATTAAGGAATACATACATAAAGAGTTGCGTTAAAATATATTTAGTAATTTTATGAAAACAACTGGAAAAAATCAAAAATGCCTGGCCAGGCCCAGGAATACACTTAAGGGTTAATGTTTTGCCATTTTTTGAACTCTCAAGCTGTGTGGTTGGCATTTCTTATATGTATCTATCGAAAAAATGTTTATAATTTTTGTTCTCTCATCCAGGTGTAGATATAGAGTGACGTCTTATAAGTTTGACCTTAAAAAAACTTTAAAAATGCTCGCAGGGTGTTTAAGTTCAAAAACGCACATGTTCGCTTTTTTCGAAAAGAAAATGTTTGTATTATTGTTAGTTTTTTGTTCTGTTTCTTTTAGCTTTACAACAAATGAAACGGAACCCACTTGACATCGTTACATTTAAAGCAAACGCATACACAAACATAGTTGTACGCGCTTTTATTTTTTTTTTTTTAATCTGAAAAATATAAGAAGAATTCACACAAGACACTCTTTTAGACAAGCACTTAGTTAATTGTTGCAACCTTTTTTACCCTTCACTAAAACAAGTAGTTAATTGAGATATATTAAATTAGTCATTCCGTATGAAACACAATGAAATATTTTTCATAGAACCAGTAAAGTGTATGAGCAAATCCTTAAGTAATTCTAAGATGATTTAACTATTTTCACCTGTGAAAACAAAATTGCATTGTTCTAAAAAGAAAAAGAAATTTGCAAATAACTTCCAGTTCTCCCAAGCAGTTTGCGATTGAAATTAAGCAAAATTGATTTTAAATAAATAATTATGAACATGCATGTGGAGCAACTTAAATAAAACTTTAACAGCCAGGCCCACGATGTCACACGTTAACGTTCGCAAAAAAAAATTTCATTTAAAATATAAACAAATTTTAGAAATTTTTTTTTTAGAAAATGTAATTTCCTATGCGAACGTTAACGTGTGACATTTCTATTTTGTTTACACTTTCTTAAGTATCCTAGCATTCTGTTTCTATTCTAGCAAGGCGAATTCATTTTTCAGGTGGCGTTGAAAACACAGCTGTTCTTAATTAGAGAGAGAAATGTCAAAAGTTCCTTGTGATCAACGAAACCAACAAATAAATACATTGTTGTGTTTTTGATTTTGTAACTTGTTGTTGCATCGACACCACCGTTTACATGAATTCGCCTTATATTCTAGTAAAATATGTTAAACCGGCTGACTGAGGTTACCGATAAAAAACTTAAAGTAAAAATAAAAGTGCAGCGGCAGTACATTAAATAGTGGCTCACTGAAGCTTATCCTGAATATATTTCATTAAGTTTAATCATTAACAGATGTTTTGTGCAGTTTATAGAAGTGATTTTTACATTGCAACAGGTTAGCAAAAATAGTTTAAATATGCTGAATTGGGAGAATAACTCCATGTTGATTGTTGTCAAACAAAAAAAAAAAACTTCCAAAAGAATTGGAGGCTTCACCAGCAGGATTCAGCATAAAGCAATGAAATTAAGAACGACACAAAATAAAGCTTATAGACGTTGCAAAATGATTTGCATGTCCGAAATGCTACATGAAATAAAGTAATTTTAGCATCGAGTCATTACCGGCGGTAAAATAATCGATCCGTTATGATAGTCCGAAAAGCAAGGAAAATATGTGTTGCCGCAATCCGGTCAAAATATCACAGGGAAACTATGCCAAATACAAGATTAAAGTAATGTTGCCTAAAAACTTAACTTAATTCACCGGTGTGGTACATTTAAATTCATTTTAAGTTTCCATTGGAAAAACTTAGCAAGGTGGTCTCAATATAAAGCCAATGCAATTACAACAGGCAAAACAATAGCAAACAACTGTTTTTGGAGGCCACCTTGGAAACAAATACTCTTTTTTATGATTTTTTTTTTGTATTTAGTAGTGCTACCATACTTTTATCTTAATTAAATAAGACTTTTTATTAATAAGACTTATTAAAAAAATCAATCTGTATTTAAATACAATTAAGTTTATAAGAAAATTAGCTTAATATAGATTTAAATATTATCCTGAAAATTGGGCATTACTTCTTTTTTTTAACAGAGAGACATATAGATGGAAAGACAGACAAACAGTCAGATACACGACAACACTTGCACACATTTGCTGTTGCTTGTAATGTGTTCGCATTGAGTATTCGCACTATAATTATTTTGAAGTAGGTGTCTGTTCGAACCCCGGAGTCAACCAAAGAACGAAATTCTCAACTTTAAACGAAAAAGAAAGACAAAGCCTCAAAGGAAAAATAAAAAAATATTAACAGAAATCTCTAGCAAAGAAAAGGATTAAGAAAATTGTGTGTGTTCCTGAGTACTTAAATTACAATGATGCCTGATTTAAGGAGTAATTAAAAATGAAAATTTTCAAGTAGATTTTAAGCTTAAAAAATATATAATTTTTTTTTTATTTATTAGAAAGTGAGTTTCCTTTATCTCTCTGAAGAATGTTAGAGATTTGTTCCTTTATTTGATCTTTGGTAATAGCAAAAGATTACACTGGTTTACAGCCAAAAAATACCAAGAACGCGACATGACTAGATTAGTTAATTAGGACCTCCTGAACACGAAAAACGCTGTAATTTTGTTCGTGTTTTTCGGTGTATGGTCCCACTTAAACCCTTGTGGAGCCCAACCGCTGCAAATTTCTATCTGATAAGAATTGGCTGAGTTAGCACCTCGAAGTTCAAAATTTGCCTATTTTTTACGTTTTTTTTTAAATTTTTTCCTTTTTATTTTGTTTTTTTTTCTACGTTATAGTAAACATCTGGAATGTTTTATTTTTTACCAAATAGTTTATTTAATTACCAACATTTGAAGCGTAAAGTTTTTATTAAGGATTTTGTAGAACGACAATATTTTCATCTTTATTGCTCACACACTACATTCGGCGTAAATTCAAAAAATTTTAATTAAAATGACGAGCGTTTTGAACTTTTGCGTTTTTTTCGGATGGATCTTCGCGAATGAGGAACCAACAATAGTCCGCCATCATTTGTTCATCCCACCAGCCTTTGTAACGTCTCTCGATTTCTTCCATTTCCTGGTGAAATCTTTCACCTTGTTCATCACATTCGGAGCCCAAGTTCGTGCGGAAAATACCCAAATGACTGAATAAGAAGTTTTTTGTGTTTTTCTATGCTCATTATCTCGATCGGACTTTTCGGTTGGGCTCCACAAGGGTTTAAGTGGGACCATACACCGAAAAACAAAAAAGTACCGTTATCTAAAAAACGGTACTTAAAAAAAAATTACAGCGTTTTTCGTATTAAGGAGGTCCCAATTAAATTATCTAGGCATGTGGCGTTCTTGGTATCTTTCCAAATTAAAAATTTGTAAAGCAGTGTTATTTATGTTGTTAAGCAACTGTAATTTGTGGACCTAATATGAGTATTAAGAGAAAACACCTGAATGGGTTAATAAAAATTTTGGCCCATACTCTTAGTCTAAATAATGTACACTTTAAACTAAAATCGGCCTTCAAGGCACGTGTACATTATTACTTTAAAGTATACTTTAGAAAAAGTTGACTTTATTTTTGAATATGACTATGGACCATTTTTTCCACAATCTGACTGTACTCAATTTAAGTGATTTAAAAATTAAAAGAAATTATAAAATCCAAGAAATTTGCTTAAAAGGAAAATTTCTTTACTCATTTTGAGATTTGATTATTTATTGTTAGGCTTGGGCGTCAGGCCGGTTTTCTAATTTTTTAAGGCAACGACCACACATTTCGCTTATTGAATTCGTAGTCATCAAGGTCATATTAACACTTAATTTGACTGCAAATTCAAGCGTTCTTTTTCAAGCAATTTCTTTTTTAATTTACTAGAACTGAACGATTTTGTATGCTTCTTATGTATAACATTCATTTTTATATAGAAAAGTAAAGTTAGTGATTACTTTTCTATATAGAAAACTAAAGTTATCGATAAATTTTCTATATAGAAAACTAAAGTTGCCGATAACTTTTCTTTATAAAAAACTAAAGTTATCGATAACTTTTCTATATATGAACTAAAATTATCGATAACTTTTCTATATAGAAAACTAAAGTAAGTGATAACTTGTCTATATAGAAAACTAAAGTTATCGATAACTTTTCTATATAGAAAACTAAAGTTATTAATTTTTTTCTATATAGCAAACTAAAGATCTCGATAACTTATCTATATAGAAAACTAAAGTTATCGATAACTTTTCTATTTTAAAACTTAAGTTATCAATAACTTTTCTATATAGAAAACTAAAGTTATCGATAACTTATCTATAAAGAAAAGAAAAGTTGTGTTATCGATAACTTTTCTATATATTTAGAAAAGTAATGTTATCTTACTAAAAGTAAAGTTATCGCTAACTATTCGCAATGTTATTGATAACTATTCTATATACAAAAGTAAAGCTATCGATAACTTTTCAGTATACAAAATAAGATTATCTATAAATTTTCTATTTACAAAAGTACATTTATCGGTGATTTTTTGCATAGAAAAGTAGTTTAATGTAGCACAAATCCTACAGGCCTTTGTTTAAGGCAGATTTCTTTACCTTTAAGATTTAGAGAAATGTCTTAAAGAGTCATGATAAGGAGTTTAATAAAACATGTTCTAGTGGTTTCCTTTTAACATTTCCTATTGCCTTACCATTTTTATGCATTCATTCTTCTTAGTTAAGAGCGAACACAGTTATTAGCATGATATTTTCTGCCATCACTGCTTGGAAAAAACCTTAAACATTTTTTTCTTATCAAAAAAGTAATTTCAATTTTTGGGAATACAAAATTTTAATTTCAAAAGATTTTGTTATTCGTGCTTAATTCCCAGTTTTTATTATTGATAAAAACACTTGAAATTTATTGTTGATGGGATAAGCTATTCCCATGCGCATTTCACTGGTTGCTTAGGCCAGATCATCAGGAAACTTCATCCATAAAGATTTTAGAAAAACTAAAGATATTAAACCAAATAAAACTGTTAAGCGTATAAGACTTATAGCAACAGTTCTACTTGTAATAATATCAAAGTTTAAACAAAACACATCAACAATAAACAGTGGGTTTATCTCATCTTACATTCCCCATATTTATATATTTTTCTTATTTAAAAATAAAAAAAGAAATACATGCTAATGACCACATAGTTCTCTAAGTTCTTGAGAAGGCTTCTTTTCATAAGAAAAATTTTGGTTAAAAATACAAAAAAGGACGAAAGAAAGCTGATGATAATAAGTACGATAATTGTAGATATTCTTAGTTTAAAAAAAAACGTATAAAAGTGTGTTACTTTGTAAAGCTTTTAGAAGCTTGAGTATGCAAAACATGTACATACAGGATTTCACCAACTAAATGATTGTTTCCTGTATCACACATTCTTTTAACTCCTATAAGGAAGTGTGGAATTCCAAAACAAATTGTCTGAGGTTTGTTGTATGAATACTAACGAATACTTACGTATCTACATTTATAAGAATTTTGTTGTTCGTTTTAATTAATACATACTCACGAACTACTTTAAAGAAATAAATAAATTCAGGAGCTTTTTTAATACATCACATGCGTAAACTTCTAGAGATTTCATATGACTTGTTTAAAAGGGGAGTTTTAGTTAATTTATCAACATTTTACAATTTATGCTCAAAGTTCCACATTTTTCAGTTAAATTTAAAATATAAGAGTGCAGTATAGGAAGATTTATAAAGGTAAAATAGCAAGACTTTATCAAAAAATGAAAATGTTTGTAAAAATTCATTATAAAATAAAAAAATAATACTCATGGTTTTTTTAATAAACAAAAAAATGTTCCACAGGAGTTTAATCGAAAATTTTTTTTAACAAATTTCAAAAAATCAAAAAAATTAGTAGTTTTTTTAATCCCATAACCAAATGTGTCTTAAAATTTGAGAAAAATATCATAATTTAACACAAAAAAAATTCAAGAAAATTAAATGTTACAAACAGGGAAAAGAAATTTTTTTTAAATTTTAAATCCCGAAAATCGCATAAAAATTTTTTTCTATAGTAGACACAAAAAAAAAAAATTTACCAAAAAAAAAAATTATTCTATTTGGACTAATATTGAAAGAGTTAAAGGTATTCCATATCTCTGTAACCACAAGCCAAACAAATTTTAAAGTTTGAAAAAATGCTGTCCAATTAGACTTGGATTGCCCCATATATATAGGTTTATGTTGGCTTTTTGGGATATTTTCAAAACCAAAAACCGAACCGAAACCGACCGGTTTTAATTATTTTAAGCCCGAAACCGTCTTTTCACATTTTTACGGCTCTTAGCAAACTCTACTCTTCACCACAGTACATATATAAAAACAATTTTTCCGAGTGTACCCTATTTGGGACCCATGGGCAACCATGGACCCGCCTAAACTTAAGTATGTTATGAGGCAAAGATTCATGTAAAATTTCCTTGTGCCGAATACTATTTTGATATCTTCATCTATCAGGATTTAAGGATGGGGATTTTGATTTTAACAAAATCAAAAAATAATTAATAATTAGTATTGTGGTTATTTTGTTGAACTATTTATGGTTTTTAATCCAAATTTTTAATATTTTTAATTAGGCTTAAGTTCATTAAATTTAATTTTCATTAAATTATTTCTATGAAGAAAGGAATTTTACAACATGAAAATTAACTAAAATTGTTATTTGACCGGCCACAGTCAAAAATTAAAGATTATCAATAATAATTTTAATTAATTTTCATGTTCTAAAATTCCTTTCTTCATATAAATATTTTAATGAATTAAAAATATTAAAAATTTGGATTAAAAATCCAAAAATATTATATTCTACTTGAATAGTAGGCTGAACCCACTGTGCAATATAAAAAAATGCACTTTTGCATCATTGTGCTTGTGTCGATGATGGAACCAGGACTAGTTTAGTGTTGTTAACTTTAATACAATCATGATTGCAAAGCATGCAAATTGTGCAACGATTGCAACAAATGTAATACATAATTGAATTTTATTTCTATTTTACAGTAAATTGAAGATGAAGTAAAAATAATAACTCAAATTTTTATGATATTAAAAGGGGTCAATATAAAATTTTGTTTGTGATTTTGAATATTAGATTAAATAGCTATTTAAAGTTTATTTATTAAGAGGAATTTTTAAATTCGACTACGTATTTATAAAATTTTGTTGATAATAGACGAAAATTCAGAGTTATAAAAATAAATATTATTTTATGGTTTATTTGTTAATCCTTTCTCAAATTAATCAGTATGATTATTAGATGTTGGCTGGTTTTATTTCAGTATGAGTTGTATAAAATATGAATTAATACAATATATATAAATCATACTAGTGTATTATTTTATAAATGTACATGAACCGCTACGTATACGTAGTATCTACTTCAGATGTATTTAAAATCAAGCATACGCCATAATGTAAAAATAAAAATTTATTTTCAAATTTTAAACCATATTTCAATTTAGGTATATTTAAAAGTTTATTTTATTTTTAATAAGTATTTGTGCAGATGACCACTTATACAAAGCTTCTTCTAGTTTGGCTATGGGTTAAGAGTGGGAATTAACAAGGTTGCCAATCTTTGAGGAAGGTGACCGATTACAATTGCTCTCGCATAATTGTAACCAGAGAAAAAATGTGTAAAAGAAAGAGGAGGGGGATAAAACTTTCTTTTACGAGGCAGTTGAGTTGCATATGCTTGCCTTTTGAAGGATACACTTCTAAATGAAGCGCTGGGTATTTAAATTAAGATGACTATTTATTTTTCATAGGTAGTTCACAAGGAGATTGGGATATACTTATCTATAGCAAGTTAAGTTAAACTTGATAGTTAAATCAAATACAAAAGTAAGTATGACAAGCTTTTCTTTTAATTTGTTAATTTGAAAGTGCAGAACTGATCGATACTGGCTTGGTTTAATTCCTACAAGCAAGTGATTAAATTTTGTATCTTTTTTAAAAAAAAATGCGCCGCTTCATTTTACTACTTCTGCATAAAAGTGACATTTAGAATCTTCAACGAGTACAAAATAAATTCAGGGATGGAAACTTATATTAAGTTTAAGTAATAGAAAATCATCAATCTGCAACTTTATATGAATATACTTAAGGTGTTTAATCTACATTAAACAAATTTTATCAAAATATACTTCTCTTTAATGTTATTTGTGCTGATATGTGCAATACTTTAATATATTAGTCCTAGACACACCTTTGACTACACCGATCGACTCAGAACCACTTTTTGAATCGATTGTACTCTCTCCGGACTAGAATCTTCGTATCCATAAACCACCTTATTATGTTGGTATTCAGGTAAAAATAAGTCCGTACAAATTTCATTGCAACCTAAATTACCTTATCAAATTTTATTGTAATCGACAAATATTTCACCATAACTCCCATACAAATATCGCACCGAAAATAGCTTTTATTGCCATAATTTCCTTATAAATGTTGGCACAATTAATTTTTACAATAGCTTATTTGTCGTGGCAAAATGTTGTGCTGAAATGTCTACAGGGAAAGAAGCTTATTTTTTCGAATTTATTAAATTTTCTTGACTAAAGCAATATTTTGCTTAAACCAAGTCACACATATATTTAGAATAAGTAATTTTGGCTTAAACGAGAATCTTGCAAAATTTTCTTGGTTCAAGTCACACTTAGTAAATAATTGTTGCCGTGAAGAATTGACAAAAGGACCTATATAAATCCCGCCCTTAAAGACAGTAAAAGATGGAAAATTAACATAAAGATATAAATATTGAGATTTTGTTATTCGTGCTTAATTCCCAGTTTTTATTCTTGATAAAAACACTTGAAATTAATTTCTATGCGCATTTCACTGGTTGCTTAGGCCAGATCATTAGGAAACTTCATCCATAAAGATTTTAGAAAAACTAAAGATATTAAACCAAATAAAACTGTCGAGCGTATAAGAATCATAAGCAACAGTTCTACTTGTATAAATATCAAAGTTTAAACAAAAACATCAATAATAAAAAGTGAGTTTATCTCTCCTTACATTCCCCACTACAAAAAAAAAAATTTTTGTATTCCCAAAAATTACTTTTGATATTGAGATTATATTTATCAGAAAGAGCTGATATGGGTCCCAAAGAGGTTATTCAGTCGAAAATATTTCTCTAAATATTGTGGTATAGATTCTTATATGGTAGGAGTTAACGACTGTACTTTCTTCCAGGGCTGTAGAATCGAAGTGAGAAATTTAGAGTCGGGGTTGAAGATTGTGTACCGGAATTGGAGGCGAAATACTAACAAAAGCCAGCGACTCCGAGTCTAACATTTCTCGCCATAAACAATTTAAAAAATTTTCTAATATTTTCCAAAATTAAAAAAAAAATTAAGAGTGTCTGCATTTAAAATTCTTAAGTCAGAAAATAAAAATCAGTCTACTTAATATATGAAAATACTATATAAAAGCTCAATGCCGCACGTCTTGGAATTAAAATATCCCTAGTCAGAGTCGGAGTTAGTACTATTTTTTTAGGACGCCTATGCCCTGCTTTCTTCCTTTTTTTTTTAATAAATTTTATAACATTTACTTAGCAAAATAAATTTCTGATTATTTTTTATTATTAGAATTTGGCAATCATCCATCTTTTTATTAAATTTTAATTTTTTAGATTTTTGCCACAAAAAAATCTTTTCAAAAGCTTTCATGTGTGTGTTGGAAAACAAAACTTAAATAAAATTTTGTAGTAGTAAGTAAATGGAACAAAAAACAGATGTTACTTTTAGATATTTTTACTAAAACAATGTTGTTGTTTTGGTTTTTTTTTGTTTTTGTTGGCATTTTGCCAATAGGTGAGTTTGTTTTGTTTGCTTGTTATAAGTTTTTGGAAGCTATCATGGTTGTTATGCCGTGTTGGAAACTACAAAATTTTTAAATAAATTTAAAATTAGTTTTAAACAATTCAAGGAGCAAAATTTGGGTTTTGAAGGGAAAGTTTTTAATAAAAATAATTAGAACATATTTCGTAGGAACACATTTTTTTAGTTATAAACTTTATAAAAGCTCGTTGGTAATTTAACTAGCATGGGAATATGAACATTATTTTTATTTTTAGAAAATTTCGTTATACCATCTACTTTTTTAAATATATTTTTAATTTTATTTTTTTATTTTTTGCAACTATTTTGTCTTGCAATTTATTCATCTTAAAACTAAATAATTGTATAATTCCACTTGTAAGTCTAATGTCTAGACGGAAGATATTAAAATTTTGTAAGTTTGCTTAAATAACTCTACGAAATTTAACTGCCAAAAAATAGATGCGATGCCTGTGAAAATTAATAGCAAATAGTCACGCGATTTTATATCAGATAAAAGTCGCATACATATATGGTAATAATTTAGCGCTGAAGTTTAAGTATTTGTTTGAGTTGCAAAATAAATGCCTTATCGACTTGGATAAAGGGTGAAAGTGTATAATTAAAGAAAAGAAGGAGCATTTTCTGTTTTTGTTGCAGAAAAGGTTCAAAGAGAGCATAAGTTGAATATGAGTACATTGGAGATTTTTTTACGTTCGCTTTTTAACAAAAGTCGAAGTCTTGTTGTGTAAAATAGGCGAAAAATTTGCAAAAGTGTGAAGAAACTTTGTTTATTTGATAGTTTTGGATTAATTTTCTCAAAATTTTAAATTCTTAAAATAATTTTTTTTTGCAAATTTTGAGCATTTATTGTTTATATTTAAACGTTGAGATTTTTAACTGTTCTTACAACCTGTGGCAAAGCATTATGATGATGTAATAATGAGGCTTTTTAACTGGGCACACACTGAAAAGACAAATCAATCCATCCGTACTTAAATCAAGCCGAAGCGGTGTCAATAGAACGGTAAGAACGGATTTCCTTAAATCAAGTACATAATGCTGGATTCAAGTGCCCCGTTTTTAAAAAATTTCGAGAACAGGATTGACTTAACTAAAAGTGAGATAAAATTAATCTCAAACTGTGCTTAATTCAAGAATTTCTAAGTTAGTTTAATACCAATTCGTACTGGAAATAATCCAAAAGTGAGATTATATTGATTCTAACCTAAAACCTTGCCAAAACTGAAAATTGTAAATTTTTGAGTTGACACCGTTTAGAGCAACTGGTGCAATAAGTAAATTTTAAAATAATACATTCAGAAAACATTTTTTTTTGCTTAAAAACAAAGAAAATTAACATAAATTCGATGATAAATAGTTTCGTATTTAGCTTTGTAATTGGCAATATCAATTCAAGTCAATTAAGTTTATCAAATTCGATTTATATTTATTCGCTAACGAGTAAAATCGCAAGGAATCCATTTTGTTTTATTTATTATTTGTATTCTTAAGTAAATTAAATTAATTGGTTTCTTTATTAAAAACGCTGCCAATCAGAATCGACTGAATCCCACACAAACGATGGCGACGACAGAGCACATGTGTTTGTGTGTGTTTTCAGATATGTTCGCATACAGTGCATAAGTAAAAGTTTGAGTGAAAGAAGTAAAGAGCGTTATAAAGGAAAAAATAAAAGAAAGAGATAAAAAACCACAAATAATACTACAGTCAATTGTCTTACATACATATTCTTCTTTTTTTTTTTTTGGAAATGTTTAACATGACGACTGAAGTCTTCGATTTAATATACCGAAACACAGGAATGCTATCTAGTGGAAATCAGGTAAATTACAAATTGGAGCTTAAATTTCATTATTTGTTTTTTGCTTTAAGCGATTTTTCTTCAAAATATGTTATTTATTATTTTTTTTTAAGCAAGCGATTTTTTTTTGATCTTGACAACTTTTTTTGGGCTTCTTTTTTTGGAAAATGTCTCTATAAAATTTTGTAAGTCTTTACAATTTTTTTTTAATTTATGCGGGTTTCGAATTATTTATCTTATATTAGGATTTGGAAAACAATTTGAAAAATAGTTAATTTTTTTTTATTATAAAAATTTTATTATATATTATTTATTTATTATAAAAAATAAAAATTATATTAATAATATCGAGCCCCTACCACAAAAATAGCTTAAGCGACATCTTTTTCAATTTTCGTTTTCTTAATAATATAATTTTTTGGCAACACTTGTTCACATAAAGTACCGTTAAGATTTTATTGCAAAAGCAATTGCAGCTTAAGCGCCAACCTTCATGCATTAAACACATTTACCACAGCAGGCTACACGAACACAATACTACAAATGCTGCTGGCTGAAATTTTAGTCGTGTAGTCAGCTTCTGAATTATGTTGAAGGCGGCAGCTACAATTGAAAAAATACAAACAGCTGTTTTTGTTTACTATGTCTTTATATTTCAGTGGTGCCACTATCATTTTTTTTTCTTTTATAAAATGGAAAAACATGCATAATTGCAGACTCTTATGGCGATTTCTTTTCTGAGAAAAATATGTTACAGTATATACATGTAACATTTTCTAATGTTACCTATAATCACTCGAAGTGTTACATGTTGTGCAATTTCAATAGAACACAATTAATGCTTTTTTATTACAACTATTACACTTTCATCATTAATATACTTCATGAGCGATTTATTGACATCACTTATGGCTTAGAGAAATTAAAACGATTATTATATAAATATACCTTTTTTGATTTTAATGTGTAAATATTGTTGTATTGTATTTTAAATCAATTTTTTTTACAAATTATGAGCGGTATGAAATATGACAAACAAAATAAAACATTAAATGTAGAAACAAAGTAGTAAGTACCAAAGTTGTAAAACAGGGCAGTATGAACACCTTAAGTAAAAGTAAGGGTTAAATATGCAACATGTTTTGCATGTTTTTCATCAACATATTCACAAAAGAACTTGAAAATTTTTCCCACAGTTGTATTTTTTGTACAAACGAACACAAAAATGTAGAACATGTAACATTAATGCAACATATTTCTCAGAAAAGAAATCGCCATTATTCAAACTTAATTTAAGATTATCAACAAATGAATTTATTTAAAAAAAATTAAAATATTTTGATTTTGTTGTTTTTGTAACTAATAAACAATATAATTTTAACGGCAGATTAAACAAAAAATACATATTAAATGCTTTTAAAATAAGAAAATTTGTTCCTTCAACACACGTGGTATAGTTCGTAAAAGTTTCAGAACACTTTGGGTACGTACGTAAATGCATAAAAACTATATATCACTGCTGCATATCTTTAGGGAAGAACACTTAATCTTTTATATACCATATTATTAGTAACTTCATCATATGAAATTTAAAATTTATTAAGCTTCGATAATGTCGTTTTTAGTATCTTTCGGAATTGGTTTCTTATACATTTGTCTCTTTATTCCTGTCTAGATTATTTACATTTTATGCAAAATATATCACACTAGTTTGTCTTAAGATAGTCAACTCAAAATTTTCACTTTCTGGAAGAAATCGATGAGCAGTGGTCATTTGTAGTCACTGTAAAAATCTTAGATCAATTTCTCTAGTATTTTGCCAAAAAAAAAATTTTTAGTATAAGACTCCATATAAAAAGAATACAGTTTTTTGTCTCAACACAGAACAAATTCTCGCTCATTTTTTTCAATTAAAGCATTAATCAAAAATAAAATAAGTTTTAATTAAAAATATAATCAAGTGGATTAAACGTTTAATCAAGTGATTTAAATTTTAAATCAAGTTAATTAAACATTAAACTGATACTATTAATTTGTTGACTGGTGCAAATTTAATTAATTTTTTAATTAATATCACAAATTTTTTAATTCAAATCAATTCAAACAAAAAATTTGCCGGATCAAAACGTTTTTTGTTTAAAACAGGACCTACAAACAAATTTGCATATTTAAACCATTTATTTTGCATTTCGTTTATTGAAAAAAACCCTGATTTTTTCAAACAAATAATTTAGCTGAGTCAAACAAAAAAATTTACTGAAATTCTTAAAAATTAAAAGCAAATCATTTACTGAATCAAACAAAAAGTTTTTTTCTTTTTGCACTGAAAGCAGTCGGTGAAGCAGACAGAGCAGGTGGCGAGGAGGAGACGACATACGGTGACGCGGCAGGCTTTGGGACACATTTTAATTATGAAATAATTTATTTCTTGTCTTGTCTGTCTCTCTCTTTTGTTATAGCTTAGTTGCACACATTCGCCGTTGGTCTTATCCTTTCCTTGGGTTAAGAAGAAGCAATCTCAACTAAAAACTGCAGCAGAACGACCCGATATGGTTTTCGTCATCATTCTACTGCAAAAATTTTATGTATTTAACTGACAAAATTTAAAAAATAGAAAATGGGATTTCTACTCATTCTTATTTTACCAACTTTGAAACCAACCAAAAATAAATTTTGTTTCTTATGATGTTGTTTCTGTTGTTGAAACGTTTAAATAATACACTCATAAAATTATTACAGTAACTGATTATGGGTTATAATAATAAAATATAGTTATTTTACGAATAACTTGATTTTTTAACATTTTTGTTTGTTATTCAACAAACAAACTAGGTACCAAAAAATAATGTTTTTTCGTATTTTTTTTTTATGTAGTTTGAATTTTCGTCGGTTAAAATATATTTTATGTTTTAACAGTTGTCAACACTTTTGTTGATACAATAAAAAATCAAGCAAAAATATTAATTGAAACAGTTAAAAAAATTTGTAGAAATTAAAAAATTTTTGAAACCAGCGTTTGTTTGAAAATATTTTAGCAATAATTTTTTCTGTGTACTGAAAATTTATAAATTTGGAGTTGACTCCCTGATAAGCAAGTGCGATATAATATGTTAATTGAACTGTATTTTGAACCAAAAATTTAGACTATAATTGAGAAATGGATTTTAAAATCGCTCGAAACACCTGCTAAAAACGATCGTTTTGAATTCGATTGATTTTATCACATTCCTGATTATTTTGGTTTAAGCGATATTATCAATTTAAATATTTATTTTCTAGATTTTTTTGATTATTGTAAAACATATAACAACTATGTTTGCAATTATTTTAATTCATCGCCTTTTTAAGGATATTTTGATTAATAATAATTTGTGAAATTAAATTAAATTAAGTGGCTTATGTTTATTTTTAGATAGTTTTTCAACTCTAAGCGACTTTTTAAAATTTACCATTTTTTCAACCATGTTTGATTGATAGAATCGACGAGCTTAGATTTTTTTTAAATCGGTCCCTTAAATATATTGGATAAAATCGATATAAAAATGTATTCTCAGCATTTAATTTTCAGGGAATAAAAATAAAAAATAACCAAAAAATGGCCAATTTGTTACTAGTTCTTACACAAAAGTTTCGAAATTTAAAAGTTTCCGTACATTTGCATATAAGTGCATACATGCGAACACATGCTTAAAACAAACAAAAAAAAATGTGAAAGGTTTTTTAGTAAATGACAGACACTGTCAAACAGACAGACAAGGACACTTGGGAGTATAAGTACAAAATAACGTATGAGAATGTGTTTATTTTTCAGAATCTTGCACTTTTACTGACTCACGAGAACACCCAACAAACACGAAGTCAAACGTTTTTCAATTGTTTGATTTAAACATTTAAATTCAAATTGATACAGATTTGAAAATAAACATTTGACATCAAATGTTTTATCAATTTGATGTCGAATTAGTATCAAATGTTAAATTCCAATCAAAACTAAACTTGGCAATACTAAAGTGAAAAATGTATGTAAACATTAAAAATGGCGATTAAAGTAAATTTTTACTTCGTGGTTAAATGTGTTCTACAAGTGAATGATTTATTTATTTAAAAAAAAAAATTATTTATGATTAACCCTTATATAAATGGCAAGGTACCCGGGTACCTTTGGCGTTTTCAGATTAATTTTTTTTATAGAAGGAGATGATTCACATAGCTGAAACTTCTTGCGAACTCCACTATTAATAAATTTTAAATTATCATTATTTTTTGGCTAAAAAATCATTTTGGAAGGGCTTGGTGTACCAAATTTCATCTTACACCCTTAACGGTATGATACGGGTACCTTCATACATTAAGTATCAAAAAATGATTATTGCATGTATATTTTTAGTGAAGTGTCACTAAAAAAAGATTAAAGGAAGTCGTAATGAATATTTTAGATTAAAAATTTTATTTGGTAAAGATAAACAAACAAAAACATCAGTTTTTGTATATGCACGTAGATAAATAAAAAATAACCAGAAATGAACACTTAGTACAAATAAATTTTCATTGATTTCTCAATTTGTTGAATTGAATGCTCATTTCAAATTGGTTTGGAACATTTAGTTCAAGCTTTGCTTGTTTTTATTTGCTTCATACGTAGTTGCGAGCACACGCGACAATTCCCTACTAGGGGAGTACGTTCGCTTTTATTATTTGTTTTGCAAACCGAAAAGGTTTGACTTGGATACATTAAAATCTTTCCCCAGCACACTCGGTATTGCAGATTTCACTGAGATAACTTTTGGGTTTATGATGCGTTGTTGAATATTTTACTAACACACTTCAAAGCTGATCACTTTCAAAAATTGTGTACGACGGTCTGTGGAACGCAATTGAGAATGGTTTTCCATATATATGATATAAGATCCTTATGCTGCAACATCTATAGTGCTATAAAATCGATTTGCTCTGCGTTTGCAGGAATATTCGCCTAATAGTTACCTCCGTTGATTTTATTGTAAAAAGTAAAACTTTCAGGTTTAGCAGCAAAAGTAGATTCTACATTAGGCTTTCTGCTGTTTGTTGTGAACAACTTTCCATGCAAAGAGTAAGAGTTCATTGCATCGCAAGCCAAAGAAAGTTTATATCTCTGACATAAATTCTCATTCAACATTGTCCAAATAATCACGAAAAAATAGCTTTATCTATTCTGTTCGTAATATGCGGGTTTCATCATTGTCAGAAGTCTTGAACTGTAGCATCATTTTGAATCTGCAGCCAATGGCAAGTGAGTTGGTTTCCACAACTCTAATTTGTGTTCTCAATTTGATTTGATTTTGCCAGCGTAAATAAGAATCCTCATAAAAGCGTTTAATTCTTCTTCACGGAATTACTCAAATGTTTTTATTACACATAAGAAGTTCAACTTGTGTATCTTTGCAATAAGCGAAATCACCGGAATAATATAAACAATTTTATTTGTTTCACATTTGCTTACTTTGTTATGCATGGAGAAATATTAATGCTAAATTTCAAACATGCGTATCTGAGCAGTAATACGTTGCATAACCCAGGGCGTTTACAAGATATTGAAATTTTACTGAAAATGAACTTCTATTGTAAGTCTCAGAGTTATTTTTTGTGATTATGCACATATTTTCGATAAAAAATTTAAGTTTCCAATACTATTTCCATATAGGTACCCAGGTACCTTGCAATGCTGTTAAGGGTGTTTTGTTTGGCATTCACATAAGAGTTATTTACAATGGTTAAGAATACGAATAAAAAATAAATAAAAGGGGAAAGTGAAGAAATTATAGGTTTGTTGTATGATCGCGGTGCTACAATCCTCAAAATAAAAGAGATCCAAATATTTCGTCTTTGTAAGAGTTAGAGGACGAAAAGAACATTATTTCATCTTTTGGCTATGGTTCCAAATGTTTATCTCAAACGTTTAAGAACGTTTGATTTTAAATCATTTTCAATTTGAAATCGAACCTCCGTGTTTGTTGGGTAAGTACAAATGCACATATACACATGGACATTTAAATCCGATACATAAACATACACATCCTTTTTTGAGAACTTTGAAAGCACCCTGCAAATAATAGGACCAGTCCAAACACGCGTGTAAAGAGCAGCTCACAAGGGACTAGGACTAGTCCAAAAGTAACCCAAACGCATGGAAAAAACATGGTCTATTGAACATAACGAAGTCTTAGGGCAGGACCATATAACCCAGCTTTGGACTACAAGGGAGTAGTTTTAAAACTACTCCATGGTATACTCAAGAGGATTAGTTTTGAAATCGTTTAAAAACAAAAGCACGTCGTTAAAAACGAACGAAGACATGTCGTCTCACTACAAACACTTTTTAACAATGACCTGGTCCATGCTTGCATTAAATCGGACCAGTCCATGGAGTAGTCCATTTTATCAAAATGGGTCAAGTGGTCCAATATTATTTGCAGGGCAGCAACTATTGAAACATGTCACAGTCTTTGGCAAGAAACAGGAATCACTACCCACATTCTTGTAGAAATAACAACAACAACACCATCATCATCAGCAGCAGTAGGAACAGCCAAAATGGTTAGTGGATAAAACAACAATAACGAAAACGTTTTTTGTAATAAACTGTGTAAAAGTCAATAATAGTCACTGAACTCCAAAGTGAAGTAAGTATAAAAAGCTTTTTTTTAACTTTTTCTGAGTTATTCTTGTTCTTCTTTTTTTATTTCTGACATATTTGTGCATGCGGCTTTTTCGGTTGCTGTAAATTATAATCGTATGTGTTGAGAGCCACTCGTATGAATGTTAAAATTTGATTTAAAAATCTTAATTTTCAGTAAATTTGACATATGGGCATTTCCCCAGAATGGTCTACCAGGATGAAAAAATAAAATGTTGATAATCATCGTCTTTTATTGTTTATTATTATTAAAAAAGTCTATGTTGTAATAAAAGAATGGTTTCATAGCATGTCTCAGCTGTTTTACTTGAGGAAATTGCACTGGAAACTGGAAAATTTTATATTTTCTTATATTTTCTACTTCTAAACACATTTTTATATACTTATTTTACATGCAAAAATATGTTATGTTTACACTCTTTCTTCATAATCTTTTCATTACAATCAATTGTAAATTGAGTATTTAGTTGTTTGTTAAGGAAATTTGAAGACATTAATGGGAAACTGCATGGTGATAATAATAAAAAACATATGGAAAAATCGTACGTTCGCGACCCGTACGTTCGCGACCGGTACTTAAGCCAATTAAACAAAAACCAAAAGAGATATTTTTTTTGGTAAATACTGCATGGAGACCTACATTAATACACTTTTAAAATAAATTAATCACTTTTGAATATTCCGTTCCATTACGCAGGTTTTTACATTTAACTGTTGTCAGCCAAAGTTGACTTCTATTTTGCGTACGTTCGTGACCACATGTTAATAACTATTATTATGAAAACTTAAACTTGATGAAATTCATCTTTTGCACTAAACATACAGCTACTCAAATGCTATCGAATCGTAAAAAAAAGCTAGGAAAAGTTTTGTTTTCTATATTATTTGTACATCAAAAGCGTACGAACGTACGTTCGTGACCCCAGGAAATGCCCATATTAAAGAAACTCCTTTAATGATTAGCTTTATGACTTAAACTAATTAAGAATCTTTAAGCCCGACTGTATTTCTTTTATTACTTTTGAACAAAATGTTTGTTTTTGGGCCGTCAAATATAAAAAATAGTGTCAAATTAACGAAACTTTCAAAAATAGTTCGTTCTTTACTACTTTGTAAAAAAAATGGTTTTTGTTTGTTTGGGGCGATCAAATCAACAAAATTATTCAAACTCATAAATATTTCTTTACTTATACGATATTTACAACTTTTCAAGTTAATGTTAATCCTTCTTTATTTATCCCTATTAAATTAAAAAAATGTTAATGTTAATCCTTCTTTATTTATCCCTATTAAATTAAAAAAAAAATACAACTAAAGTAACATATCTTTTTTTAAAACCCGACTTTTGTTCTTTATCTGCAGCATGAGAATAACATAACTCGGACTCTAATCACTGTGCGATTATAACTGTGCGATTTACTTTTACTTGCAACTGATGTTGGTTGGTGTTCGGTTTATCTGTGCAACATTTTTTTATTTCCATGTTGCTAATGCTGGTTGTTACAAAATCGGAGTGAAACATTTTAAAGGGTAGGAGTGTTTGAAGTGGTTGATTGTTTAAGTATCCACGTTTATTCACTTGAGCATTTCTGATCATATCTTGAGATCTAAGATCTAATGGCATTGCTGCCAAATGTCTTAGGAAATTAAAATTGAATTTGATTGATTTCCTTCACTCGAAATACTTGAGAGAATATACGAGAACTGGTTTATTTTCAGAATGACATATATTTGATTAGATGATAGTTATGATTATTTTAGCGTGGGGGTATCAGGCACAAGTTGGAATTTTGCTACACCGTTCGCTGACAAAATTCAAATTCATTCTAGTTGACTCAAGTAATAATGAAGATTCAGTTTTAAAGTAAGAAAAAATTATCTCCATAAAGTATGCAATACGAAGTTTTTTGCATAAACTTAACCGAAAAAAATTTTAAAAGAATTGTTGTTTTTATTTTTCTATATTTTATAAAACCATCTTTTTTCTTGGAATTGTAAAAATAATACCTGAATATTCTTTGAATCATAGTTTTTTCTATATTAAGTAATAAAAGGAGCAAGTGAGTTAAACCAAAGGGAGAAATAATTTTTGTGTTTATTATTTATTGGTCATCATGTTTCTGTGCGTGTTGAAATTGTCATTTCACTCTGATTTATTGTTAAATAAATACTGGTTGATACATCCATCACAGTCGGGTTGTCGAAAAAGTCGACTTTCAAAACTTAATTGCAGAATTTTTTGCATCAACTTAGGCGATTATTATAAGTTGTTACATTATTTTTTATTTAAACGAAAAACACTTAATTTTTATATTAACCCTTATATGTGCAAAAAAAAAAAAAACATAGTTTAATAGGCGGCAAGGTGGCCGGGCCTTTATGGAAGATACGTGGAAAATAAACATTATCGCACTAAAAAACTTGCTAAAATTAAAACGCTAAGAAATATTAATGGAATTTGCAACAGACACTTAAATTTTTACTTAGCTGGCACTTTATCCTGTTGTTGGTCTCGGCCTGTTATACAAATGTTCTCCATGCGCCTTGATTGTTTGTAAGTTGTCTCCAGTTCGATGCAGCAGGAATTATTAGGTCTACCCCGTTTTCGCTATCCTTCATATACATATATTCTCGAATGCCTTTCATTTTGGAATATCTGCGATCATTATTCTCATGTGCGCAATCGTTCTTTCTTTATGCGTCTTACTACACAGAAAAAGTTCTCCAACATTTTTCAACAATTAAAGCATTTTAAGCAAAATTCAACCAAGTCAATTAAAGGTAAAATCAAGTTAATTAAACGTTTAATTAATACTATTAATTTGTTTACTGGTGCTAATTTCATTAATTCTTTAATTAATAACTTGTTTTATAGGAAATTTTCCTTTTAATATATCGCTCATTTGCTGCAAGACCGGCATAAATCAAAAAACACAATTTTGAAGTTAGTGATGCAGAACTGTTCGCTACGTTTTTCTTTATATTGAGTATAAAATTCATCTTTATATCTTTATTTTTTTAGGAAATTTTTTGTAAGTTTTCAAGTTTTTTTATTTTTATAGGTTAATTTCTGAAAATTTCCTATTTTTTACGAACTTTTCTAAAAAAGAAATTATCTGCAAATTTTATATTTTATTAAAACAATTTCTGCAAATTTCCTATTTTTATGGGATAATTTATGCCAATTTAATTTATATAAAATAATCTTAGGAAAATTAATAGAAAATTTTGTGTAATTTTTTATTTCTACAGGAAATTTACTGTTACTTATTTTTATAGGATATTTGCAATTAATTTACAAAAAAATATAGTAAATTTTATAATTCTACAGAATACTTTGTTTAGATATTATAATTTTATAGTATGTATTGGTTGCTTTTTAATGGAAAATTTTGCGTAAACAAACAAAACTTATGGCTTAATAATTTCCTATTTTTATACGAAAATTCTACAATTATTATTTATTTCTAGGAATTTTGCGTAAGCGTAATGAAACATTTTTAACACATCTTTTAAAGAAAAACAACTACGAATTTGTTATAACATATCTTCTACGATATCGGATATTTTTGTTTCTTATGTCTGTTATATCGTTAAAAATATTTCATTAATATCCAAGTCTCTTCATCTACACGTCAAGTTTAGTTGTTTGTTTTTGTTTTAATTTCATCTTTTTTTTATTTCGACCGTCGTTTTGGTATTACGAGACTAAGTAAACCTATTCTATTCACCAAAGCACCTCTCGTATTCAGTTACGATGTGTTTGTTGCATGTGTAACCGTGTTTCTGTGTTGGTTGATTTAAGTAGTTTTTTTGTTTACAGATAAACAGAGAATGAGAACATGAACTTATTTAGAACCATTACAAATTCACAAAATCATATGTTTTTTCATAAACGATGCTATACAACAAATAAATTAAAATGCTCTCAAAGCAATAGACAAAAAGTTCATAAAGCTTTTTAGATAAATACACAGACAATTTGACAGGGTGTACAACACATTAACAGATAATTAGAAGTTTACTTTTTAATATGGAGGGCTCAGAGCTGTAGTAAAACTAGTAAAAAAAGCGAAAAAAAATTTCAATTGAGATAGTAACTCCCATTTATTTCTGGAGCCATTGACTTATGTTTATTATTGTTACCTTAGGAACGAAACACTTTTTGATTTAGTCCGTTATAGAACAGGATAGAGGTAAACCTCTGGGAAAATTTTGCACCAGTAATATATTTCAGGACTTGGTTCGATACTTACTATTATTAGGAAACTTACTATTTATGGTAAATTTACTATTTTTTTTATAAGATATTACTAAAAACTTATACGTATGAAAAATGTTGAGAAAATTTTAAATTCATAGAAAGTTTTGGTTTAAATTGCTATTCACTAAAATTTTTCCGAAATAAAGTTCCGACAATCGCAAAACGCTTAACATTTGCGATTCTGCCTTGAATTTTGTTCTGGGGACTTAAAATTGCAATAGTATGCTCAAGGGAAGAATATTTTTAAAAACTTTTGCAGATTGAAAGCAAAACCCACGAGCTTCAGAACACATAAAACAAATCCGATGTTTTGCGATTTAAAAAAAATTAAATATAAAAATATAGGCAATTTAAATAGTTTTGCAATCACTTTCTATTTATACTATGCAATCACTTTCTATTATTACTATTCTATTTTTATTTTCAAAAAATTTTACGAAAATTTCCAAAAACCTGATACTTATAGAAATCATCCGCAAGTTTTCATTTTATAGAATATTTTTTGAAATTATGTGCTTAATATTCTAATTTAAGAAAATTTGCTGTTTATAGAACATTTTGCATAAATTTGCTTTTTAAAGGAAATTTTGTGCAAAGTTGGTATTTATACGAAGTTTTGGGAAAATTCACTATTTACAGGAAATTTAGAACAAATTTGCTTATTATAGGAAGTTTTGCGCAATTTTACTTTTCATAGGAAATTGTATGCTAATTTCCTATTTAGAGAAACTATTGTGTGAATTTGCTATTTATAAGACATTTTGAGTTAGTTTCATTTTTGTAGGAAATTTTGAGAAAATTTGCTTTTATAGGACATTTTGTTTAAAATTTGCTTTTTTGGAAGTTTTGCTAAAAATTTGGCATTTATAAGAGAATTTGTTAAAAATTTGCTATTTATAGCAATAATCTATAATAATAATTTTATATAAAAGTAAACAATAAATTTGTTTAATTTTACACCCTGTAAGTATACTGTACTTTATACGACTTTTGGTTTAATCTGTGTATTTGTACACTACATACTTTTATAATATTGTTTCATATAAAACTGTTTATTTTACGTTACTTATCATTGTTGGTCTTTTATTTTTGTTTGGGTTTCCAACTCAATGAACTACATTAGTTTACATTAAAACAAAACCATTTTACAGAACGAGAGACACTGTGCGACACATGTGTACATGCTAGATTCAAATCAAAACACTAAAAATGTCAAATATTGAATAAACTGTAGTTCATTTAAGGTTTCTATGTATTTTCTAAAGTAAATTTCTATGAATTGTTATTGCTCGCAAAAGGATTGATATTAATACGGCAGTAGCAATTGGTATGGTGGCATTAAAATGTTAGATATTCGTTGAATTCTTGTTTATTTAAATTTATTCGTTTATTGATGTTTAAAAATTGGAAAAAAACATATTTTTATTTTCTTTGTTTGCAGTGACGCAATTTTTTTTTTTAATTTATTATTGCGATTTTGTTTAAAATTTAAAACTTACAAATATATATATATTTTTTTTTTAATAAATTTTTATATACAGTAAGTAAATGTTAGTTAAAGTAATCAACTTTGTAAAAACTAACGAGTTTCTCTGCTTAAAAACAGTTTTCAATTGTGTTTTATGGAGATGCAAAACTATCGGAAGTCGTCCTCTTTCAGATTTTTTATTGTTTGTGATTTAACTATCGATAATATTAAATATTTTTATGAATTGTTTATTTGGCAATTTTTTAAGATGAAAGTATTTTTCTATCCTCCGCCGCAGTAAAAGGTGCAAATAAAGGGTGTTTTTTTTAAAGCCCGATATAATTTAAGAAAGAATTAGCTGTCGAAGGAACTGTCATACTGCATTAGATTTCTACGTTTATGATCAGTATAATCTGGCAAATCATCATGAACGCTTGAACAACGCTACCATGTAAATTAACTTTGAAAATCCGGGATCCACGCAAAATAGTTTTTGGCTATGAAGCTCATTTTTGGTTTAACGGGTTTAATTATAAGAAAAACTACCGCATATATAGTGAAAGCAGACACTGCAAATTCCAGTACATCCACAAAAATGCACCGTCTTTTCCAGTCTACTCGCTGGGAGACTTGGTTTCAACAGGATGGCGCTATGTGGTATACGACGACCGCAAACAACATCGACTGGTTAAAAAAACCATTTTGGGCTACACATATGTCCGAAATCATTTTATATGTTTACGCCAGGCCATGTATTCGTCTTTCGAATAAATTTTTTTTTTATTTATTTATAATTTGTACACTCATAGAAAAGGCATCATAACGCTGATATATTTTGACCTCAGTATTATGACAAGTGTCTTGGTTTTTGATCCCATGACACTTTTCATCATTGTGATGTCAACCTTTACATCACTTGGCAAAATTGTCATCAGAGTCCAAAAATTTTATGTCATCAGTGCGATGACTTAGTAAGATCGGAGATAGGACTCATTTGACTCAATTTAATGCCATCCTGTCATTAAATTCAGTCAATAGAATTGACTTAAGTCAAAGTGAGAGAATAATATAATTTACTTGCCCGTTACTCAGGTTTGTTTTACTTTTGTTGTATTCCGCCCGTTGTTTACAGAAGAACTCTCAATGATAAGACAACAGCAGCATGCCCGATATGGTTTTTGTTATGATTCTACTTTAAAAGTTTTATGTATTGAATTTAAGAAATTGAATATGGGAATTTTTGCATAAAAATAATGTTAATAATACACAAAATGCAGCATCGAATTGATGTCAATGTAGTCATAGCATAGATGACGCATAAAATATGACAGAATCTTATGATGACGTTTGTCACTGGATATTATGTCAGAAATCTGATGTAAGGGCATCATCAAGATGAAGATTTTTCTTTGAGTATAGTGTTATTTTTTACAACCTCAAGTTCTTTCAGGTTAAATAACACCCTTTACAAAGAAGTATCCATAATATAAGTAAATTAAACTCTTTAATTATGCCATTGTAGTCAAACTAACTCACTTTAGCTCTTCAAAAATGGTAACTTTTATAAACTTAATAAGAATAAACGGCCTTTATATTACCCAAAATACAATGTTTAATAACACAAAAAAAAATTTTAACAAAAACATCCACAGTTTATTGCTTTGAGGGCCCTTTGAGAAATGTTACATATTTTCTGGCGTCCATTTGTTGAATTAATCCTGCTTCTCCTCTTAGTTAATGTTGAATTTAAAAGTTCTAACAGTTCCTTCGGCATTACAAGTTTTAGGATGCAGAATTACAGCGTCTAGTTCTTGAGTTATATGTGGTGCAACGTCCTTAATTTTCTATATAAGATTGGAAAATTTGATACGATATTATTTTTTTCATACTTGTATTTAATTATTTTTATACCCTTCACCGAAGGTTATATATAACTTTGTCATTTCGTTTGTAGTTTCTACAATATTGATCCTACACCCTATAAAGTATATATATTCTGGGTCCATATAAAAAGCGAAGTTCAAATCCGTTTGTCCGTCCGTCCGTCTGTCTGTTAAAATGGGTTTTCCGACGCCCCCAGAAATGATGGGGGCTTGGTTGGTGTATGAATCTGTCAGGTATTCTTATTTTAATTTTGCTATTGAAATTCAGCCAGATCGGTCCAAAAATGGCTGAGATATGAGCAAAAAACCACGACTACCTCTAATTATTCCAAAAAAATCCCTTGGAGAACGGTACAAATTAGGTACAAACATTTAGGTTAGAAATACACATCATCCCACAAAATGTGGGCGGGATTGGAGAAGTGGGCGTGGTACCTCCCATACAAAAAATATCAAAAATTGTATAAAAACCTGAATTTTTTGACTGTAATATGAACTATGGTCACGCCTTATCCATCAAAAGATCGGAAATTTTTAATAGAAAACATTTTCTGAAAAACTCGGGAAAATCGGTTTAGATACGAAAAAGATATGACCAAAATATTAATTTTTTTTGAAAAATATCCATTTTCGGGAACCATAGATCTTCCCGAGTCCAAGTTTTATAACCAAAATAACTGGCAAATTTCTTCTTTAACACGTCAAATCGGTTAAGAAATAGCAGAGTTATGACCCAAAAATTACTCTTTTTTTTTTTATAATTAAGTTTGTTTTTTATACCCTTCACCGAAGGTCCTACACCCTATAAAGTATATATATTCTGGGTCCTTATGAAAAGCGAAGTTCAAATCCGGTTGTCGTCTCTACTTCCCCCCCCTCCATTCGCATTTGTTTACATTTACTAGTATAATGCCCAATACGATTTTCGTTATCACCCTTCTTTATTATTTTATCTTTTTAACGAAATAATTTTAACAAATAGAAACTAGGAGTTTTTGTGTTTTTTTGCTACTTAAAAACTCGACAAAAGAGATAAATCTGCGGTATGACAACAGTGCCTTTACAAAAAGAAAACAAACAAACAAACACACATACATCATGGTATAAACTATTTTGGTGAATATAGGCCACCTATTACGGTTCACAACTCAAATAAGTTGATTTGTAATTTTTGTATTATGGTTTACAACTTTGCTATGTTCCGTTGAACAAAACCATCAAAAATAATTACAACTCAATTGTGTTGAGTTGTGAACAGTAAACGGTCCATATTTCATTTTAATGATATTTAAACAGCGTTCCTTCATGGTTCAGTTGTCTAGGGGGTGTTTTAAGTTAGAAACTGTGAGTCCCTGGTTCGAATCTTGGTTTTTCAAAAAGACATTTTTTGATAATATTTTTATGTTCTAAAAACGATTTAAAAAAAATATTAACCAGTTTCCGCTTTTTAAATTTCATTTATAATAAAGTTTTAAGTATTGTAAATATGTATGTATATGTAAAAATTATTTAGCTGCTCTGTATTCTGCTCGCACAATGGTGAAGGGTATATAAGATTCGGCACAGCCGAATATAGCACTCTTACTTGTTATAATTAAGTTTGTCTCTTAATATATTTAATACCACGCAAACATGTGCAAATAATTAAATGCAATTAAGCGTTTAATACAACATATATATATAAATATATGTAAATATATCTAGATATACGTATATATAAGCTTCTGTTCTTTCCCAACCATGGTAAATGGTATATAAGATTCCGCATGGCCGAATATAGCACTCTTACTTGTTATTTAACAAATAGAATATGGGAATTATTTTTTTTCATAATTCATTTTTTATTATATTAAACATTTTTCTTTTTTATGACTTCTTCGAAAAAAAACAAATGTTTATAATTTTTACTTATTTAAAGAAGGCACTGGAAATTTTTTTACTTATTGTTATCATTTTACATTTTTTTATTAAAAACAAATTCTTAATTTTTTATCCCTGAGTCTCCTCTTATGATTTTGTAGAAAAAACACAACTCTGATAAATCGAAAAATATAATTATTAAAAAAATATTAAAAATATTCTTAAGCATTTTTTACATTTTATTTTTTAATGCTCAGTAGTATATTGTAAAAGGGCATTTTTTACACTTAGTAAACAACATATAAGCTTTCAAATAGTTCGACGCAAGTAATTCTCTGAGGGCTGGATGAAACAGTATAATTTCAATAATCCGTTAAGGATTTGACCCAACCCCTCCATAAAAAGAAACGAAAAAAGCTTTCGATCTCATAATTGTTCTATTCATTAAGATATTTGTAGCAACAATCCATTAGCCACTTGTGGTGCTTAATGTAATATAAAGGGCAATTTCAAAACTCACTTCGCCATCCCCGTATTAATCATGCAATCATTTCTAACACGTTATACCAAACATAATACAACATGTTCGTATCATGCCAACATAAACTTCATTGACGTGTTTCTATTTGATATTCTAAAGTTGTCTTTTTTATATAGAAACATTCAACAAAATCCACAAATTTACTCTGACAACATGTTACGTCAACATATCACTAGCAACATTGATGCCTATACTTACTAAAATTTATTATGCTAAAACTTGTTTACGGTGGTTGTTTCGTGTTGGTTTTCTACAGAAACATTTAGTTTCGTTGGGATCTTTGTGTGGTTAAGACGTATTGTAATGGCTAAAAATTATACGTGACGGTTTGTGAATTTTAATTTATAAGTTGGATTGTTTGATTACAATTGGATTAACAAAAGAATAACCGGCATTATTTACCCTGCAGGAAATGTCACTAGTGAATCTGTACTGATTCACTATTGACACAGTCACCAGTACTAGTGACTTATTATACCCCAGACAATGTTATTTACTATAGACATTTAACATGTGCGTGTCATTGGAAATCTACTACTGACGTTGGTACTACTGACTAGGTACTGACTAGGTAGTTGCTTTGGGAACATATGTAGACATTGGTACCAGAGAATCACTAGTACATTTTAGTACATGTAGTCTACACTTTTGGTACGAATACAATTTTTTTTTATTACTTCTTTAACTTTTATAGGAATTGTACTTCTCAATTGTTATTGATAAAATTGTTTTCGTATTAAAGCCAAATATAGTGGCAAATGTAGTGTAGTGTAGACACTTCGTTGACAATGTCACCAAAATAGTCGACAAAACTGGTGACTTGGAGACACTTGCACCCAGGTTTCCTTCAGGGTATTTATATGTGTTGTTGTAGTAGTGGTGTATAGTTAAAAAAAAGAAAAACAAAACACAATTTGTGTGTTTAAAGAAAAGGAATAAAAACAACATAGAGTAGTAAAAAAAATAAACAAAAATTAGTGGCAAAAAGGAATAAAAAAAGTGGTTGATTGTATTTTGTGTGCGTGTGTTGGGATTTAATGTTGTCCGCGTTTGTGTGTGAGTGTGTGTGCGTGTGAATTTGTCTTCGATGTTGCAACTTGCAATACAGTTTTGCAGACGTACAGACAGACACCATACAAAAAATACTTGTATAAACGGCGTCAGGCTGGAGTGGCAAATTCAGTTACCGGTTTTTAATTTTGGCCACACTTAACAAACAACATTTTCTTTGGTGTTTTGTTTTGTTGTTGTTAATGTTTATTTCTTTTAAGCTGCTGCGATGTCGTTGATTGGTTTTTCTTTGTGTTGTTTGAACATAAATAAATACCCAGCATACATGACGATTGTAAATTAACTTGAGAGAACTCATAATTAAATTTATGAGAATTATTTTACTATTGAGAATAAACTATCATTCAAAAATTGTCTGTGAAACTCAATTTTATTTAAAATCTTGAGAATTATTTGAAAATTGTTAGAGATTTTTTTCGAAAGCTTCACTATTTTTTTTTTTTAATTTGTGTTTAATTTATTGCGGGATATATTTCAAAAGTGGTCTGAAAGTGACTTGAGAATTAATTTAGTGAGAAAACTAACCCAACAATATGCGACTAACTTAAACTAAGAATTAGATTTTTTTTAATTATTTTAAAAAATGAATTAAATATATGTAGATAAATCTGTGAACATTTTTTATTATAATATTTTGAACAACTTATTTTTCAAACGTTAACTTTACTTCGTTCTCAAAGATTTTAAAAGCTTCAAAAAATATTTGAGAATAAAATTATTTAATTTAAAATATTTCCCTTTAAATTGTTGAGCATCCAGCGAACATACAAAGACCTACGATGTTATATTCTTTATAATTTGAAAAAAAGAAATTTTTTCTCGAATCTGAAAGGCTTAAAACTTATTTGGAAAGAACAAAAATTCAAAAAAAATTTTAAGTGTCTTCTATAAGATTTGACAAAAGCAAACAATTTTGTTTGCATTTTATATTCCTTTTTATATATGCTGAGTAGAGTTACTCTTTAAACGTTTGAAGCTTAATGTTTGCAGGTTTGCTATTAGCGCAGTCCCTCAATATTTAAAGATGTGTGATAAATAGTCAAGTTTTTTGTTTGTAATTTTATGGAAACTAGTTGAAAATTAGATTTAAAAAAAAAAAAAAAAATTAATAAAAAGTTTAAAATATTTTTTAAAAAAAACTTTTACCAGGCGTTCCAGCACTGTGTCTTAAGTGAAGTTAGCAGGACTGTAAAATTGACTTATTTCGTTTCCTCTTCAGATTATCTTTTGATTTCACTAAAAATATTTCTTTTTTTTAATTTATAAGCCCATTTTAGCACTTTGTCTTTGTTTATGACAGCAAGTTCTGCTGTTTTCTCCGGTGTTTAATTACTTTTAAAATTCTTCGAGTGTGGCGAGTGTGCGACATTTAATTAATAATTTTGATGTAATAACATTTTATAAAAATTACTTTTTTAAGGACAGTTCATCTGGTCCTTCAAATATTTTTTGTTTATGTTTTCTTATAAAAAAGTCTTATAGTGTGTTCACATTTGGCTGCTTAAACGCGTTTAAGCAGTTCGAACGTGATTAAGCTCTAATCACTTCAAAATCGAGATGATTACCCATACATTGAAGTGATTTGTTAATCACTTCAAATTGACATGATTACAACTAAATCACTTCATAAATCACATAGAATCCACTGAACATACCTCAAATGTAAAATCGACAACATGATCGTGTACAACCGGCCAAGATTTCTGCTTAATGTTTTTTATTTTTATTTAAATAATTCATAAATTTTCACAATTTCATCATTAAAATGATTAAAATAATCTTCTGATAACTTTATACAAGTGTTTTTATCCATTTTTAATACTTTAAAGAAATATAAATTTGTTTGTTGTTTTTTTGTGCTTTTGTTGTGTGTTTTTTTTTACTTAATCATCTGTCATCTTAATCATCTCAAATGTAATGTGAACGGCTTTGATTAGCTAAATCAACATTTTGCTTAAACGCGTTTAAAAACCTAAGTGTGAACTTAGCATTATACAAAGTTCCAACTGGATTAATGCATTTTCTCAATTTTCGGGTGTGTGTGTGTTTTAATACTGTTTTTCTTTGTTGCAACTTCTGCTGCAATTGCCACCATTCAAAGTCTTTGTACAATATTTATCGTCAATGCTGCACACAATGTCTTTATTGTTGTTTTGTGGTATGAAATGACTGTCTGCCTTGAGTGTGTTTGAATGTATTTTGTGGGCTTCTTCAATTTCTTGATATTTTGTATATATTGAAACCCCACTCGTCTTTAATAAAGTAACAGGATTGCAGATTGTAGAGTGTAAATGTAACCAGTTTTTTTATTTCTTTCAAAGCAATTTGTGTTTTTTTTTTTTTTTTTTTTTTGTGGCTTAAATGTTTAGTCGTGCTGAGCTGCTGCAATAAAATGCTGCAACAACCATGTTTTACTCTTAAAGTAATAAAATACACGGAAAAAAACCAGATTATCTCAATTTTTTTTTTTTTTTTTTTTTGTCTTTTAATAGCCTTTACAGTTTATGGTCTTAAATAGATTTCCAGTCAAGTAAGCGAAAAAATTAAAAATACTTATAAAAAACATGGAGAAAATATTTAATTTGTGAAAGGAAATTGTGCTGAAAAAATCAAATTACTAAGAAAAATTTAAAACAATAAGAAAACAAAAAATGTAATAAAAAAAAAATTATTCCAAATAAAATTTAACAACTCATTTCGCATAAAAGATATTAATCTTTACAAATAAAAAAAATTATTTAAAAATTAAAAATAAAAAATAATCGAAGTGAGTGTAAAGTAAATTTAAAAAATAGAGATTTTTTGTTAAAATAATACAAACAAATCTGAATAAAGTATGAATAATAATTACCCAGTGAAAATTAAAAATATTCAAAAAAATTCATTGAATTCAATGCAAATTCGTAAAAAAAATTTAAAAAATGTGTATAACAAATTATAAAAATTATTAATCTTAAATACTTTACGTTGTTTAACGTTTTTTTAAACAAAATCTTTTCTGTGGAATAGCTGTATTCAGTTATAAACGTCGTAACTTCAAATATTATTATTATTCACATATTACAAAAAAAAAGGTGAGAAAAAATATTTTAGCCAACGATTTTCGAAAATATTGACGAAAACAAACAATAGCCAGTAAAAAAACTTCACCTCCAAAATAATATTTTGAGTAATCAGAAAAAAGCAAAAACACGACTTGCAATTCTACTGAAAGAATCAGACAATTTTTTACAAAACTGACCTTTTTTGTGAAAATTCTAACAAATAGAATGTGGGAATTTTTTGCACAAAACAAGCAAATAGTTTTAAATTATATAAAATAACTGAAAAGTCATTTTCTTTTACGAAATATTTTTGACATTAAAAATTAATTGAACTTTTCGTTAAAAATAAATGAAAAATAAGTAGACCAGTTTTCAACTGAATTCTAATTTGTTTTATATTAAAATTTTAGTTAATTTTACGTACAGAATATTGTTAGCGTAATTATTTTTAAGTTTGAAAAACTAAATTTGACATTTTATAAAAAAAATCTGCAACACTATGCATATACTTCAAAATAAATGTTTAATGCCTTTGTGAAGCCAAGGGCTACTCCACACTTCTCACACATTGGTTATATCCCGTGCACTGAGTCAGTTTACAATATCTGCGGAGGTAGTTTTCAGGCCAGTGACCAACATTATGTCATGATGAACTGGTTTCCTTTTTTCTTTGTATAAATTTGTTCAATGACGGTGTTGCTGCCAATGGGTCTTCCTAGTTGGGCACAGACTAAAAATGCATCATCGACATTACCCAGTGCTTTAAAATTAAATAATAGATAAGATTAGCATGCCTTAGTATGGTTTGTCCTAAAAGCTCTCACTCTTGCCCAGTGTATATTTAAAATTTATGAGCGCAGCCTTTTACACTGCACATCAAATATAACTTGAACCCCCATTTGTGGAGCTTATGAGGTAGATACTGCTCTATAAAGTGTTATACTTTTGTAGTACACATCTGTTCCATCAATGCATATTGTTGCTATTGAAATTGAAAAGGGCCAACTATAATATGCTAAGTCGACTTAAGCAATTGTGCGATGCATATGTGTCGAACCATATTGAACTAAGGAAAACTTTTGTTAAATTTAATGAAACTGTAATTTGCTTAAGCAAAGTGCGAATCAGATCAAACTTTCCGTTCGGAAGCAAATATTTTTTGATTTTGTGTTTTTAAATGCACTTGAGAGGCTTTTTGTTAATTTTTGACAGTAGCTTAAGCCAGCTTATGCATATTTTAGTTGGGCCTTTATTTTATAGAACTAACTGACTATTATGAATAAAATGTTTTTATAAAACTCTACTTTTAAAAAACTTTATTAGGAAATTTTCTTAAAGTTGTAACAACATGTTACCAAATGTTCCATAAACTTTGAAATATCAACTTAGGAATATTAAAGATAGAATATCTTCTTTTAACTCAAGAATCACAAAACAGGTTAAATAAAAATCTTTTGGAAATAATAAAGTTAATGAAAAACTAATAAACAGACAGAAAAGCAGAAATAAAAGAAAACAAAAAATCAAAGATTGAAGATGTTTAAATTGTGGTAGAAGCAATAACGAACATTAGAAAACAGCAAACAAAAAGTAAGAAATTCGTCACAGAATCTCGAATGGTATTAAAACGTATTTTTGCATATATTTGCATTTATAAAATATTACAGCATGTTTGTTTAATAAACTTATTTAAGAGTAAGTAAAAAGTGAATTTGTTTTGGGATGATACAAGCTCAAAAGTTTTTATAAGTTTTGTAAATTTTTCTTAACTTTTTTTTCTTTCTTATAATAACTTTTGGAAGTGTGTGAAACGGTAGCAAAGTTCTACGGTGAAATGAAATTTGTTTGTGGTAGAAAAGTTTCATATTTGTGCTGTGTGAAATTGTAACATTTTTGACAACGTAAAATTTTGACATAAAGAAAAAAACTATTACTAGTAGTGTTCAATTGTAGTTGAACAAAAAAACCCGGGTCTTTTTGTTTAAATAGTAGGACTTTTTGAGAAAAAAGTGGTGCAAAAGTGATGTTTCGCATAAAAGGGGCTTTTCTTGTAAAAAGAGTATTTTTCGTGTAAAAAGGACTTCATGTGTTTAAAAATTACCTTAAGCACAAGAAGGGGGATTTCTCAAAGGTTCTTTTTTTGGAACAATTTAATTTTTTTAGATTTTTACTTACAAAAATAATAAAGTTAATCTTTTTTTTTAAATATTTCTTTTCATTTTGTTTTCAAGTTATTTGTCGAATATTATTTTTTATCCGTCATGCATTATTTGCATTTACAAAAATGTATTTTGGGTTAAACCTCTTATTTCGCCCGATTTCATCAATTTCAAACATTAAATACACAGAAAAAAATAATATTCATATTTCAATACAAAAATTGCATATGGGCATTTCCAGGGGTCACGAACGTACTTTGGTACGCTTTTGATGTACAAATAATATAGAAAACAAAACTTTTCCATTTTTTTGCAATTCGATATAATTTGGGTAGCTCTTTGTTAAGTGCAAAATATGGATTTCATCGAGTTTAAGATTTCATAATGATAGTTATAAACATGTGGTCACGAACGTACGCAAAATAGAAGTCAACTTTGGCTGACAGTAGTGAAATGTAAAAATCTGCGTAATGGAACGGATTATTCAAAAGTGATTAATTTATTTTTAAAGTGTATTAATGTAGGTCTCCATCCAGTATTTACAAAACAAAATATCTCTCTTGATTTTTGTTTAATTGGCTTATGTACCGGTCGCGAACGTACGATGTTTTTTTTTTATTATTATCTCCATGCATTTTCCCATTAATATCTTAAAATTTTCTTAACATAAAAACTTAATACAGTAGAATCTCACAAATTAGAACCACTTTGTGCAACGGGCAGCTCGAATTTATGAAAAGTTCGAATTGCTGGACATTTTTTTTTCAGAAAATGATAAAATTATAATGAAATAGTGATGGATAATGAATAGTTGTGTAGGCTTTATTTTAACACAAAACAGTTTTTGTTTAATAACATTTCATCTTTCACATGTATGAACTCTTCACTTTGACTTTCAGTTATCAACTGAACCAAATTTTTACAAGCTTATCAAATGTCATACGCATATTTTTATTTTTACTTAAATGAGCGAAAAAATAATTTGTAGTGAAAATACAAAAAAATATAATAAAAAAAAAATTCCAGAAATTAGATCTAATTTTCTAATGTTCTAATTTTAGAGCTTTTAATTTGTTTTTTCGCCTAATAAGTTCAAAATCATTAAAAAAATTTACCTAGTATGTAGAAATAAAAACAAGAAAAAAAAATACTTCCAGAAATTAGAACCACAGGTTCTAATTTCAGAGCGTCCAATACATTGAAATGGCCGGTTCTAATTTCTGGACTGTTCGAATTTGTGACGGTTCGAATTTGTGAGATTCTACTGTACTCCTTTTACAATTGATTTTAATGGAGAGATTTTGAAGAAAGAGTGCAAATATAACTTATTTTTGTCATGTACAATAAGTATATAAAAATGTCTTTAGAAGTAGCTTAAAAAGAATATATAAAATTTTTCAGTTTCCAGCGCAATTTCTTCAAGAAAAACAGCTGAAATAATTCTTTTATAAAAACATAGGCTTTTTTTTATAATAATAAACAATAAAAGAAGATGATTATCAATATTTTAATTTCATCCTGGAAGACCATTCTGGGCAAATGCCCATATTTGATTAAAAAAATGTTGAATGTTCTGCAATGACGATTTGTGTATTATTGATAAAAAAAAAGTTTGTAGGTATAGTTATTGAATTTTTAGTCAACAGTCAAGTTTATTGAGTCAACAAAAAAGTTGTTGCCAAAAATTTTTAAAATAATTGACAAAAATATTAAAAAAATGCCCGAAAAGTTATTCTGACTTTACTTTGACCCAATTTCTTTTTCGGAATTTTCTTGACCTATCTATCTTCGCTATCTACCATCAATAAAAAATTTTTAATATCACGACAAGAGCGCCACCTATCGGGAGTTTTTTTATAAGCCATCAGTGAAAGTAGACCTTTCGCATGTACTCGTTTAAAAATCGGTTGAGTGCTTCTTGAGTTATAAAATGTCGAACATAGGAACACTTATTTTTATATATATAAATGTAGAAATAGTTTTTGAGTGCTATTTTGCAAAGTCTAATTTTGATACATATTTTGATTCAACTAGAACTGTGGTTAAAACAATGGAGAATAAAGGTCAATACGCAAAAATGCATACATATTACATTCACCTCGCGTCGGGAAACATGCCCCCCTAGTAAAATCAATAATCAACTAGTGCCTCAACAATCGCATGTCAAATATCTCAGTATTCATCTAGATCGGCGTTTAACATGGAAATGCCATATAGAAGCAAAATTCACCCAGATGAAACTAAAAGCAATTCAAAATAACTGGCTTATTGGAAGATATCTGTTCTTAGTCTCGATTGCAAACTAATATTTTACAACTCTATTTTAAAGCCTATATGGTGCTATGGTATTCAACTATGGGGCTCTGCCTCGGCCTCAAATATCGAAAAAATTCAAAGACGCCAAAATAAACTTCTTCGAATAATCACAGCTGCCCCTTGGTATGTTAAAAACTCAAATATCCACAAGGATCTCAATGTGCCACTGGTTAGGACTATTATTACAAAGTATGCGGTAAAATATTTAAAAAGGCTAGAGTAATATTTTAAATGATAGCGGCCACACTTGCTTAAGGAGAAGAGACACTGCAGCCTTTACCCATTAAGATGAGCGATAAACACCTATATATGTGAACAGAACCCGTGATGAAGAAAATTTTTGTCTGGCACTGGCAGGACATAAAATAAAGAATTAGGATAAGATTTGATTAATTACTGTTAGTTCATATTTAATATATGAAGATTCGATAAATAAATAATGAAAAAAAAAAAAAAAAAATATTTTCATTGAATCGAAGAAAAAGTTTGTTGAAATAAAATTTTATTTTTAACAAGCAGTGTTGTTCAACATTTTCTTGAGATATTTTTTTCTGTGTACTATTTGGCCTGCGCCATTTCTTGGTAAATTTCCTTTATTTTGTTTAATTTATCATAAAAATTCAAAAGAAGCGCCACATAATTTCAAGATCATATATTTTCTTGACTTGTAGTGATTCTACACATCTTTTATTATTTAACATCTTCATTGAACTGGTTTTCTGAACACATGATTACCATTTTGTTCATAATGTAAAAGCTTATAAGTGAATTATTAATCAAAGTAAAAGCAAATTGAGAAAAAATTATAATAACTGATTATTTTGCGCGATTCTTCATATTAACAGCATACAAAATTCACAGTAGAGGGGGCAACAAAATAAAGAAAGACTGTAAAAATAAAACTGCATAAATATTTAATAGAAACTCGTAATCATTACAGTCAAATACAAGATACAAAAATAAATTGTATATGAAAAATAAAACATATAATGGCACCTGTACAACATACTCAACGCCAACTTAAAGTCATCACATGCGCAAGAGCAACTACAGTAGTTGTCCGATTTAACGAACCTTCGATTTAGTGAACATCGCATTTAACGAACACCCAAATTTTTTCTACTGAGTACCTTATATAACGAACAAAAATTTTTGTTTTGTACTCGGTATAACGAACAAATGTAAAATTATATATAAAACATAATTGCTACCAAAAAAATAACTAAACATGAATGTAAATAAAAATGTACCGTTAATTTTCTTCTTTTGACGGATTTGTTTAATAGCATTTCAAAGTCAGGTGTGTGAAGTAATTTGTGTTAGAAACATCAAAATAGGTATAAGAAATAGATTGTTCTTAATAGAAGAGTTTTAAAACAAGGTGAGTTCCCAAGAATGGAAAACTAACTTTTTCAATGGTTCCTTCACAGAAAAAAATGTTTGCGCCAGTAAAAGAATTAATCAAAAATAAAATCAGTTTTAATTAAATATTTAATCAGGTGAATTAAACTTTTAATCAAGTTAATTAAACGTTTAACTGAAATATTGTCAATTAAACATTTAATACACTTGATTAAAAGTTTAATTCACCTGATTAAATATTTAATTAAAACTGATTTTATTTTTGATTAATTCTTTTAGTGGCGCAAAAATTTTTTTCTGTGTTCCTCATGCAACGCAATTGTCATTTTTTTTGTATCAACTATTAATTTTTATTAAATGGGATTAACAAAACAAAATAAGTAGCTCAAATTTAATGCTCTTGAGAGAGCTTCAAGAAGAAGCCATTAAGAGAAAGTATTAAATTACTTTATGAATTTTTCTTTTACTTAAATGTATATTTATGAAATATGTTTGTTTTCTTTTAATAAAATATTAAAAATACTACGTATACTTTGAGTTTTGGATAAAATAGAGGACGTTATTAATTTTTAACTTAGTACTGGATATAACGAACAATTCACTTTAACGAACAGGCCTGACATGTTTAGCAAACACACATTTTTTAAGAACCAAAAAAAAGGTATGAATACAAAACAACCACATGCCAAAGTGCAACATAAGGCAGACATACACATAGATAAAGCAAAAATAAAAATTAAATGAATTTTTCTTAGCAGCTGCATTATGCACAACCATGGACATGTACAGGAATAAATCCAGGAAAATCATGCTCATGCAATGCCTCTGTGTCTGTGTGTATGGGGCACCTTAAATAACCACCTGACCAGTTGTGCAAATAAGAATCGAATTTAAGAAAAACAAACAAAAACACAGCACCAATTTAACAAATTGTTTATTGTCTTCAGGAGAAACTGGTTAAACAGGATTTCGTAATTGAAATGCAATTTACTCGTATTTTCTTCTTTTGCAATTCAGTTTAAAGATAATCACAACAATGTTAAGAAAAGAAGCAGTAAAAAGAAATTGAATAAAAAAAAGAATAACAAGCTGTAGTGGTATGATGAAGAAGCATTTTGATTTTTTACATACATACATTTAGACTTTGTATCAAAGAAATTTTTGCCAAAAAGTATACATTTTTTTAACATTTTAAGATCAAAACCTTATAAATTTTTTCTTTAATCGCAGTTTCTAAAAAAAGTATTTTTTTTGTTTAAAAAAGTAAATTTTTATTATCTGACATTTCACATCGATAGTCAGACTTTCAAAACTACAAGTCTCCTATTTACACAAAATTTCCTTTCACATACAAATCCACACTTTCCACAATAAAATGTTTGTACAAAATGTCCCATTTTTGTAAAAAGTCAATCTTTTTATACCATAATTCGCACTTTTTGTACAAGAAGTCACGCTTTTCATACAAAAAGTTTTACTTTTCGTAAAAAAAAGTAAATTTTTTATACAAAAAGTAAAACAAAATAAAATCTTTTTTTTCAAAATGTCAATCTTTTTATACAAAAAGTCATAATAGACACAAGTTTACTTTCACAAAAATCTCTTTTTACAAAAAAGACATACTGTTTATACGAAAAGTCAATATATTAATACAATTAGTCGCAATTTCTTCCAATATATAAACAGTTACACATTCTACAAAAGAACTCACACACTTTTAATACAAAAAGTCAAACTTTTTTAAAAATAATTAAGATGGCTATATTCGGCTATACCTAATCCTTTATACCCTTCACCATGGCGCGATAGGAACCGAAAGTAATTTCAATACCGTTCTTAAGACATAAATGAATCTATTTAGTCACATGACCACTTCTCCCATCCCGCCCACATTATATCGGATGTTGTGTGATGACAACCAAGATGCTTGTGCCTAACATGGAAACTTTAGCTTTTGCATTCTCCAGATAAACAGAAATTTGAATTTATATGGGAAGTACTACGCGCACTTCTCTAATCCCGCCCATTTTTCAGAGATTTTGTGCATTTATAAGCAAGACGCTTGTTCCGTTCTTCAGATATATTGAAAAAGAACTAAAAAAACATTAACGTCAAGAAAATGGTGGGTAAAATTAGAGGCAGTCGGGGTTTTCGTTCATATCTTAGCATGCTGAATTTCAATAGCAACATTTAACGGAACGCATTTGACAAAAATATATACCAACCAAGTGCCCATCATATCTGGGGTCTTCGCAAAACCCATTTCAACAGACAAACGGACAGATTGGTTAGTCAACTTCGCTTCTCATAAGGACCCAGAAAATATATACTTTATAGTGTCTTGATCAATGTTGTAGAATTTACAAACGGAATCACAAACTGTAAACCATTTCACCTTCAGTGAAAAGTATTTTTATACTCTTTATATAAGAAACCACACCTTTTATAAAAAAGGCACACTTTTTATACAAAAAAACTAACTTTTTATTCAAAACTTTTTACACTTTTTACACAAAAGGTTACATCTTTAGAATAAAAAGTCATTATAAATAGTCACATTTACATATACAAAAGGTCACACTTTTGATATATCAAGTCAGACATTTTATACAGTTATAACTTTTATACAAAAAATCACACTTTAATACAGAAGATAAAAAAAATGTTGTGCAAGAAATAATAATTTATTTAAAAAAGAGACAACTTTACATACAAAATAAAACTTTTCTACAAAAAGTCAACCTTTTAATACAAAAAGTCGCACTTTTGATTATAAAAATGTAACTTTATATAAAAAAATCATACTTTTAATATAAAAAGTGGAATTTTTAAAACAAGTAGCGTCACACTTTTAACACAAAACGTCACAACTTTTACACAAAAAATTATACAGTCACACAAAATACTAAACTTTTCAGACTTTATGCAAGAAATTATACTGAAACATCACACATAAATTTACAGTTCATTAAAATCAAACTGTTCACAAATATTCAGCCTCTTTACATAAAATATACTTATTTTTAAACAAAAACCCTTTAGCAAAGGTAATAAGTTTGTTATTCCGTTTTAAATATCTACAATATTCCCCCCTACCCAATAAAGAATATATGTAGATTCTAGGTCCCTCTGAGTAGCGAAGTTGTTTTAACGATGTCCGTATGTTCGTGTGTATGAGTGTTCCGAACACCCCAGATATAAAGGGGTTGTTATTTTTTATAAAAGGCTGTTTATACAAAAACATATAGACAAATTTATACAATAACCTGCATTTTATCGTCGCGCCGGAGTTATCTTGTCGTACATCACAAAATCAAAAAAAATAAGATAAGACCGTTTCCTGTGGTAAATTTAATAGATCTATCGATCTGCGCAATCCCAATGTCTCTATCTCTTATGGTTATTGAGATATTTCGAAGCCATTTTGTTGTATATCCACATTTACGAAAAATTGAATGCGTTATAATATCGTATGTACGACAAAAACATATGAAAACTTTCAATTAAAAAAATCTTGCGTTATCTTGTTGTATCTGAACAAGTTTATCAGGCATGATACAAAAAATAGACTATCTTATTAACATAATTGTTATTTTAAAATAATAATAATAATAATAACACTTTTGTAAAGGTCGAATAAGAGTCAATTCATATAAAACAAAAATTTTTCATAGAATTATTATAATACATATTTTTTATTATTATAGAACGATCAATGACAATTATATGTGGGACAAATTATCGGTCAAATGCTCGCCACGGCTCCAATGGTCCATATTTTCAATGGCTCTGAGACATTATTGAGGTTCAATGTCTTGAATGTGCCTAGTTATCTAATCCTTTAGCTCTTGAATTGTTCTTGGTTTTTTTGACGTACACTTTTTATTTTCAATATCCCCAAAGGAAGAAGGCCAACGGTGTCAAATCACATGATCGTGACGGCCAATTAACATGGCCATTTCGTGCGCAAAGGAGCCATTGTTTCGTTGGCCGTGTGACACATTCTGTTGTAACTGCTTATCATCCAGGTCCATATCCTCAATTTCTGGCAACAAGAAATCCGTTATCAACTCGCGATAGCGAACACCATTCACAGTAACTGCTCGGCGTACCTCATTTTCGAAGAAATACGGCCCGGAAATACGGCAAACATGCATGCACAGGCGTTTTCACATTTCCTACAGAGCTGGTTTGCTGAAATTTGCGCACCATTCTCCCGATTGTGGGCATATTTGATCGATTATGCTGACCAAAAAATCAAGATGTACGCGAAATGTACATATTTTGGATTTAAACGCCCATTTTCGTAAAAGGCTTCAACAATCTTAGCGCGCTGCTCAATGCTTTACCTCTCCATGGCTGAATTTGACACTGATACAAAGAAATGTCAACTTAAGTTGGACAAAAATTTGCCGTTACGGTGTGATTCACAATTAACATCGTGCATTATGGGTGGACCACACTTAAGTAATAATAAACCTTAAAAATATTCATACATGTGGGATCGGGTGGCAGCAGCCATATTACTAGGAGTGATAACACTTTTTGAACATGCAACTCTGCATGTATTCGACTTTGTTCTGACAGGTGGCGAAGATGTTTGATGGTGGCGAACTAGTAATGTGAGGGATATGTGGCGAGTTGCGACTGAGACGAAAAGTAGTTTGTAGCACATAGGACAGAATATAATTGAACATCGAACTGAATACAACTTAAGCTAATCTCTAATTTTATATTTTTGAATAAACGTTTTATTTCTTTATAATTCAATTAAACGATAATGGAGTTTTATTTATAAATTCGATAATATAATATAAAAACTATAACTATGCGTAAATATATTTGTTACTAGCATAAATTTTCGTTTCAAAAATTATTATAATTTAATTTTGAATATTGGTGAAACACGTGAATGTAGTTTTTAATACCTTATTTTGACTTATATCCCACAAACTAAAAAATATTTCGCAAAAAGTAGCGTATACGACAAAATTGAAAAAAAAATTTCGGACAGGACAATGGCTATAACTTAAAAATTTTTTTCCATGACTTTGTTTATTTTTACATAAATCGATAATAAACTTCAAACCCAATATCTGACAAAAATATTGGACGACTTCTTTCACGTACATTTTTGTGTATGAAAATTTAAACCTTAAGATTCGATTTCCCAAAAAAAAATGTTTGTGATATACGTCAAGATAAGATAACTTCGGCACGACGTTATAACAAAATATTCACTCTTTTAACATTGAAAAAAAAATCTTCTTTACACAAACTCTTAAAAAGAATGTTTTATAAAAAAACCAATTTTTTTACACAAAATCCAAAGATAAAGTTAGCATGAAAACTTTTTTTAACTTTTGCTTCTTTTTTTACATTTAATTTCAATAATTGTCATTTTCATTTGTTTGTTGTATTTCTTACGTTTTTTTTGTAAGAACCTGTTAAATAAAAAAATTCATCAGTTAATAGTAAACTAAGAAATTAGAAACAAAATATTAAAACATTAAAATGTTAAGGAAATTTTTTAGAAAATAAAACTTTTGATTGAAAAAAAAAACAAGAAGAACTACAATGAAAAGTAAAATTTATAAAAATTTCGAAACAGAAGTTAAGTAGAATTTGACAACATATTTGATTTGTGAGATGGATGTCAAGTAATTCTTTAGTACATTAAATGTATTATACAATGAAAGAAAAAATGTGGGTGATTTTATTTAAATTTTGCATAAAATTATAATAATTTTTAAAATATAATTTGAGAATAAGTACTGATTTTTCGGATTCCTTGATTCGTTGACCGTGAGTTTTTTTTTAAATTTTTTTTAATAAAATTGTCTCTTATTTATTTTCAGCGTCTTTTTTCTAGAAAAAGTATGAACTTGCTATCACAGGTATTTTCGTGTCCCATGAAATTTGTTTTAAGCCATAAATTTCACGTTGTTCTTTAACTTTATTAAAAATTCTTTGTTGTCACACCAGTATTCTAAACAACACTTAAAGAAAAAAATCTACAACCGTTTTTTGTTAAGCTACGGTCACACTTATTAAATATCTGACCAAATAAGAGTAACCAATACTTTTGTAAATAGTTAGTGAGATTTAACATGGTCTTAATATGACAAAATAAACTAATTATACTACTAGACATAGCAAACAAGAGTTTTTTTTTAAGATGTGATTTTATAATAAAAATTAATATACATACATATAAATTAAAGAGAATAATTATTTAGTTTGCTTGTTGGAGCCGTTTTTATCGTCAAATATTTGACAAGTGTGGCCGTAGCTTTACTGATTTCATTACGTAGTACATGTTAACAATTTAACATGTCATGACTCTCTGCCTGCCTGTGCTGAGCTGCCACCATGTATGAGTATAATTTGTGTAGTGGTAGTGGGATTAGACCATCATATTCAGTGGCTTGAATTTGATAACTGCCCAGCAGTTTTTAAGGTTTAACTTATGATATGTTTTCATTTAAAGCGTAAGTCTTTTTTATAATCTCAAATGTAAGCAAATATGTTAATAATAATAAATGTATATCAAATCTTAGGTTTTATATAACGAAAATTCGAATCAACAATAACTAAATATTTTTACTTTTCAAATTATCTCCTTTTGGTATTTCTTTAATAAATAGCAAACATCTATATCTTCGAAGAAATTTGCATTGGTAATTTGATGTTTTCCACTCCGAGATTTAGGAATAAATCCATAATAAGAATCGAAAATTGTTGTGTTTGTTCGAATAAAATGGGCATTACTAAATTTGACATAATCGAATAAAAATTAGTTATTTTTGAATCGTTTTTGTTGCAAATTTTTTTCCTTAATTCCTATGCAGATTTTCAGCTAATTTACACTTTTAAAATACATGAAAAATAATATAATTTTAAGCCCCCACAAGCGGGGCATCTGGCAGGTTTCCCTAATCCGGATACGCTGAGTCTAGTTGTGCTAACCTTTTTTAGTAGTTTAGCTCTTGTTTTCAATATATACCGTTATTTCGAAAATGGAGGAGGTTACACACCATACAAAAACAGTTTAGTTTATTGAATAAAAAAAATTACGTTTGAACAAGGCTAAACTTTTTTCTTATCTGCGCAGTCGTTTAAGAAACATAATATAAATATACAATATAATTTATTAGCGAAATTTCGAAAAAGCAGCTATCTTTCTAATTTTTTCTACAATATTTAATCATCAAAAGTTATATGAGAAGACTAATTTAGAAATAAAAAAAATTTAAAAGTTGTAGGTATTTTTAAGAGACAATGGTGTTGTTTCCAGGTGACAAGCAATTGATTGTGTAGTAAAATTTATATGAAAAGTACTAAAAAACAGTGATTTTCATATAAATTTTTCTACACAATCAATTGACTGTCACCTGGACACAGCACAAATTTTTTTTACGCGTAGGGAAAATAGGGATTTTTTTCGGGCTGCGTAAGGACTTTTCAAAAAAAGTGTATAACATCACTGCTTCGGTAGAACTTTTTCAAATTCCCATTAAAAAGTTCGTGTTTTGTTAAGCGATTAAGAGAATAAAAACATAATCTAATATAGGAGCTATTTTGTTGCAGGGAATACTCAGAAACAAAATTAGACAGAAGGGTTTAATATGTAAAGCGGCCCATGCGCTTGCAATATTATTGTATATGATACTCGCCATATTATTTCCATTTTGTCCTATATTATGCAATAAGTCGGACAATGGTTTCATTCATTCAATAAAAAGGTGAACGAAACTTATACAGCCCAATTAGGAATATAAATTCCCCGGGAGTTTTTTTCCCTTTTCTCATTTTTACAATTAAATTAACATAGGAAAAAAGGGAGATGGGAGAAAACTCTCGGGGAATTTTTATTCATATTTGGGGTGATAGAAATAACATAAACAGCATTGTACAATGTTGCCAACACAATTCACTTTCTTTTCGTAATGCAATAAAAATCAAAATCTCTTGATTGTTCCTATATTGTGCCACCTTCGAATATCACATACACATTCACGATATAATTGCACAATACGTAAAATTGAACAATTTTATTGCAAGTGTATGAGCCGCTTAACAACCCAGCGGGAAAAAGAAGGAGTACGGAGGCCTTCTAGAAGGCCTCTGTATCCCTTCTTTTGGATGTACTAGGCCTTCTTGCTCCATTCCATACTCATATCTTTTTTACACACGTTGTCATTGCGGAGAAGGCCTTCCGCTCTCGCTTCTTCAGCAGGTACATAAGAAGGGTAACGGGACCAAAAAAATTGATTTTGCTTTTGCTTGTGCAAAAAAAACAATACAAAAAATGTTACTCCTTCTCTACTCCCTTCTCATAGAAGCGAGTGTGGAAGCTGTATCTTATCTTTTATACGAAAGAGCCGAGGCCTTCTATGAGACCTTCTTTAGCAGTTAGATAAGAATAGTAATTGAATCAAAAAATCTTTTAAGCATGCCTTTAAAAAAGCCTGAAGTAAGAAGGTCTTCTGTGTTTTCCCGCTGGGAATTTTCAAATATTGTACACATACACACACACAAATGTAAGCAACGAAAGTCAATTACCAGAGGAATATCAACGAGACCTTCTCGGGAATAATGTTTTTTCCGTAAGCACACAAATAAGGCATTATTCGTGAAGTGGACATGAAAAACAATTTCGAAATTTCTTTATATTTGGCATAACTATAGCTTTGGTGGATATGAATGTAAATGCCCAAAATATTTTTTGGTCATATTTATTTGTTAAGTTATGGGCTATTTTTCAAAAATAGCTGCAATTTACTCAAAAGAAAAGTTTTTGTTAAATTTTTTTTTTTAAATAATCAAACGATTTTCTATAAGAATTGCTTATCTAATTTCTTTTTATTTGTTTCTAGTTCGAAGCGATAATCTTGCTATAGTTATGCCAAATATGAAGAAATTTCGACAAAAATGTTTTAGGTATGTCCGCTTCACGAATAATGCCTCAAATTCTAAAATAAATAAATGAAAGCAAATCGCATGCTTTTTTAGTTTAAATAAGCGCCTTTCGTCAGCAGAAAGAAGTCTTTCAAACCGGGAACTCCCCATACGTAAGCAGGTTTATAAGCATTTTTTTCATAGTAAAAACCAGCTTCCTTTACAGCTCACTTTTTGCGTAGTATAGACAATCCTTCCTTAAAGGAAAGCATAGTAAGTATACACCAATTACATACTTACAACCCCTAATAAACTAACCAGTTTTTACAGTGCCAGAACTACCGAGTATTTGCTTACAATTACGGCAGTATACATTGTTGAAATGTATAAAGATATCAAATATATTGTGTAGGTATATTTGCTCAAAGTTGCCTCTAATACACGAGGTATCTGTATGAGGCCTTTTAAAGTAAACTAACCTAAGTCAATGATCGTCGTTGTTTTGTTGAGTTAGTTTTGCTCTGGTTTGGTGTAAGTTGTTGTAGATTCATTCGTATACACTGTGGCCAATGGAGGAGCATTATCTACGACCATATTGGTTGTGTGTACGTTAATATTTGTTCGCATTGAACGGGATTACAGATTTTGTTGTTCGGCAGTTTGATGATGGCTGTAGACAATGAAAAGATTCTGCCTCTTGTTTATGCGTATACTTTAATAAATCTATTTGAATTTATTGTGCCGGCATTTTTTTTAGCTAAATATTGTTTGTTTAAACAAAAACTAGTAAAATTTTAAATTAATTTTAGTGAGAGTGTCACGCTTTACGAAAATACATAGTTACTTTTTCTTAAAATATTTAAAATTTTGGTAGAAAGTTATTCTTTATACTTAAAAAATGTACATTTTACCTAAAATTAACGTTTTAAGTAAAAAGTAAAATTTAACACTAAAGTCGACTTTTATTGAAAAAAGGCACAATACACTTTTCATGCAAATAGACTTTTCACCCAAAAAGTTAAAAATTTTCATCCAAAACAAAAAGTCAAATTTTACAAAAAAAGTTCATTTAACGTAAAAAACTCACATTTTGCATAAAAGTTTAATTTTTACTTTCAAAAGATTTTGTTATTCGTGCTTAATTCCCAGTTTTTATTATTGATAAAAACACTTGAAATTTATCGTTGATGGGATAAGCTATTCCTATGCGCATTTCACTGGTTGCTTAGGCCAGATCATCAGGAAACTTCATCCATAAAGATTTTAGAATTTTTGATGATAAACAGGCAAGTGCACGGCCTAAAAAAACACTTAATTGATAACATCTTTTGTAAGTTGTTGTTGTTCTTATTTTGTTTTTCTTAACCTACTTACAACTACAATTAATGTTGAGAGAATTTCAACTAATTGTAGTGGGGAATGTAAGATGAGATAAACCCACTGTTTATTGTTGATGTGTTTTGTTTAAACTTTGATATTATTACAGGTAGAACTGTTGCTATAAGTCTTATACGCTTAACAGTTTTATTTGGTTTAATATCTTTAGTTTTTCTAAAATCTTTATGGATGAAGTTTCATGATGATCTGGCCTAAGCAACCAGTGAAATGCGCATAGGAATAGCTTATCCCATCAACGATAAATTTCAAGTGTTTTTATCAATAATAAAAACTGGGAATTAAGCACGAATAACAAAATCTTTTGAAATTTAAATTTTGTATTCCCAAAAATTGAAATTACTTTTTGTTTAATTTTTACTTTAAGACCTTCTTAGAAACAAGTTTTTACGTATAAACTCACATTTTGCACAAAAATTTACTTAAGACGTAAAAAAGTCATATTGTATACGAACATGTACTTTTAAGATAAGTCACATTCCTAGGGAAAAAGGAACTAGAACTAAACTTGTCACGTGACAGTTCTTAAGTGGTAGGGACCGTTTCTAATTCGAATACTTTTTTGATTAATTGGTTAATGTTATAAATGTATTTCTTTTTAATTTATTTCTTTATTACATATAAATTGCTGTTAATTTTTGAAACTATTTTTAAGATTAAACATTACAAATTTTTGCTAATACTTAGTTCTGTACTGCAATATGAGACTCTTAGTCGTGTGTATGGAACGACGAATAAATAAAATAAATAAATAAAAAACGAAGGGGACTTATCACTTTAACATGACGATGTCCTAAGAGGGGGTAAATTAGCTACTCTTTGACACTTTGTTACAGGTCACTGAAGTAACCTAAATGCACACATTCAGTTTCGGTTAAAATAATGCCTGTCGCAGATATTTTCCCGAGTGAACCTCTTTCCTTTCCTCTGGAGTAACTACACTTTATCACCAGTCAGGCGCGGATTCAGGGGGGGGGGGAAATAAAGATATTTCGCCCCCCTAAATTATAAAAATATGTTTTTTTCATTTCGATAATACAAGAACTCTCAATAATAATATTTTTTTTTTTAAATGTACAAAATTTTTGGAAATCCCAGCAGGGTTTTTTTTATTGAATCTCTAACGAAATCTTCAATAAGTATCCAAATCTAAATCCTTATATTATTTATTAGATATTTATTCTACATTCAATCCCAGCAGGTGTTATCTATACCCAAAGACTCAACGTTTGACTTGAAAATGCGTGCGGTTGAATTATTAATAAGCCTTAGTATATGCAATATTTATGTATATAAGTATGTGTTATATAAATCAAAATTCTATACGATAATTTTTGACTAAAGCACGTTTTTGTCGGGGAAAAGCCAGATTTCCTTATCTTTAAATTTTTCAACATACAACAAAAAATTGTTAGGGAAGAATTTATTGACTTTGTTGTAAACACATTTAAAGAGGCTTTAAAGGATATTGTGTCAATTGATGCGAAGGCACTATCATCAATAGTTCTTAAAGCTTTGACAAATTTTGGTCTTGACCTAAACAATTGTGTAGGAGCTGGAACAGATGGGTGTCCTCTGATGTCAGCAGAAAATGGAGCTGGTAAAAACTCTGGAAACCGCGACAAACGCGAAACAAACGCCTTGCTATTCCCATAAATCAAACAACTCAATTTCTTAAAGCAATAAAGTGCCATTCATACAAAAAGTTGTATCATTTCCAAGCGACTCACGACTCAATTTTACACTTTGCAACAAGTGTACATCATATAGCTTTGGAAAAAATATCTGAGTGGAAAGGTAGAGCTACTTCATTAGAAGCCTTATATTAAGGAACTCACTTAGTGCTTTTGAATTTATTTGTGGAATATACATATTAAGTGTGATACTTATTGTAAAACAGCCGCTTAGTATCATTTTACAAAAGCACGATATAGATCTTCAAAAAGTATCAAGCCTTTTCAAACCTTTAATCATGTGCCTTGAAGAGAAAAGAAATAAAGCCGAAGAACAATTTAAAGGGATTTTTAAAAAAGTTAAAGTTATTTGCGTTCAAATCGAGGTTCCAATCGAAAAGACACGATTTTAACAAAATAATCACATCCAAAATGTTGAAGATTACTACCTCTTATTGAATTTATTTTAGAAGATCTCAAAACACCTTTCCCAATAGATATCCTAAATGTATTGAACATACCTAAACTTTTACCTCAAAGTGTAATCAAGTCATACATATATAGACACAAAACCTTTAAAACCACAACTAGCTGATGAGCTGATTATGTTTGATAAAAGAGATAAACACCTACTAACATCTTAACTTGAGCCTGAACTGTTGCATTCGCAACAAATATGGAAAATATCCGAAAATCTATCAGATAACGTTATTGATGCTTTAATAAACTGTGATGAAAATATCTACCCAAATATAAGAAAAATATTTAAAATTTTCGTTTTAATGCTCGTTAGTAATGCTACGAGCGACAGGTCATTTCCCACCCTTCGTCGAATAAAACATGGTTCAGATCAACAATAACAGAAGATAGACTGTTCCATCTTAATTTGCCTCACAAGAAAATCACAAATTGCTTATTTAAAAAGATGTATTTATTTTAATTTATATTGAACTGATCTTATATTTTATTTAACCTTATTGCTGAGTTTTTTTTTTAATTTTAAAAACAAATTTTTTACTTTTTTGTATCATAAAAAATTTATTTTTAGTAATAAAAGTTTTTTTATACACAAATTTACATTTGCTATACAAAAAATCAAATTGGCTATAAAAACTTTATACTTTAGTATTGGTTTTAATCCAAATTTTTAATATTTTAATTAGGCTTAAATTCATCAAACTTCATTTGTTTAATGCCTTATTAAAATATTAAAAATTTGGATTAAAAACCATAAATAGTTCAACAAAATTACCGCAGTACTAATTATTGTTACAGCGAAGGCACGAGCTCTATGTGTTCATTTGTCCTTCAAGTTGTGCTGAAAATGGTCAACAATAAAAAGAAAGACAAACATGAAATAACAAATAAAAAAAAAATGTACTTTGGACTTCAAGAAAAATTCTTGACAAAAGTACAAAAAACAGAAGTAAGGAAAAACATGTAAAATCAATTAAAATAGATAATCATTCAAAAAAGCAAATTTCGATCTACCAAAGGATAAAATACAATATGGTTTAAGGATTGATATTTGACTATTGACGTCTGCAGTCGTCGATGGCTGCGAGTGTAAGACGGCAAATCCATCTGAGGAGATCGAGTGGTTGCGAAACATTTCATGGTAACCTGCCGGCCCGGTTTCGAGCCCTGGACACGGTCAAGAATGAAAGATTATCAATAACAATTTTAATTGATTTTCATGTTGTAAAATTCCTTTCTTCATAAAAATAATTTAATCAAAATTATAATTATAATAAATTTGATGAACTTAAGCCTAATTAAAATAGTAAAAATTTGGATTAAAAATTTTATACTTTTTAAAAAAGTCACACGTTTTACATAAAAATACACTCTTTAGAAACACAAAGTCACATTTTTTTTTAACAAAAGCCAAGTATTTTAAATATAGGGTGTTTTTTTTTAGCTGAATGAGAACTTAAAATGATAATACAAGACAGAATTATTATTGGAATAAAATGTATCATATTCAAGTCGTGTGGATAAATTCATGGAATTTTTTTTTAACTTGTTTTCCGGAATATGTCCCCCGCTGCTTCGTGCTTCATGGTCCATTCGATCAGTCCAATTTTTGACTACTCTTTTTAATAAACCTGGCCGTAGATAGTCTTAAACTACTCAACTTTTTAAAAAAACGCAATTTAACACAAACAACAAAACAATTTACCATTAAAACCAAAAATAAAGCACAAAAATTTACTTTTGCTTGTAAATAATACATAAAACAAAACTAAGTCGTTGCCACAACGTATTTTAAAAAACCAAAAGTAGTCGGTATATACTGCAATGTTGCCACAGTATATAAATTACATTTTTTATTTTATCGGATAGTTGTAATAATGGAAAAAAATTATTGGTCACTTTATCGTTCAAGATAGCTATTATTCACGTTAACTATCAGCAACTTTATCATTAGGTTGTAATAATGGCCCTAAGAGTTGCTGGTTTGTCGACATAAGCCAATAACTTAACAAAGCTCCATAAAAAATTAATCCACACCCTTATCGTGTTTGGCGTATTTAAATTACGCCTACGACTGTTTGGTAATAGATTAAAGAAAATAAGTTCACGTTCTCTTTAATCTATTACCAAACAGTCGTAGGCGTATTTTAAATACGCCAAACACGATAAGGGTACCAGAGTTAAATTGCACGAACGGGGACCAGTGAACATGACTATTTCTGGAAATAAAATTGTCACCATATTGATATTGCAACAAATCGATTGCTGGGCGCTCTGTATGGCAAGTTGAAACAAATGTCGTTAAAATTTAGCTGATTAGTTTTTGAAAACAAAAATGCAGTCATCATTGGCTCGCCATTCACCGTAACGGCAGCTCCTTGCTGATTTCAAAAGAGCGTGTAAACCGAACCAAATAGTCAATTTTAATAAATGTAATGGTGATCTATTGACGGCTGCAGGATGATCTTCACTCAAAATACGGCAATTTTATTAATTAACGTACCCATTAAACGAGAAATAAGCTCCGTTAAATGGACAAAGTGCTATATGAACTTCTCAAACAGATTTATTTTTTTCAAAGCCAATTTCCACAATTTAAAAGCGTTGTTATAGTGTTAAACGAATCATTAACTTGACATTCTCAACTGCCAAACCAATAGTTATCGATATCGAAAGTCAAAAAAAAACACAAAATCGCATTTTCCTTTATTAAATATGTTTTAAAAATATAATTTTTTTTATTTATTTGCAGATTTTTTAATAAGTCCAAGCCATCATAATTATGAGCAAATATTTATTTAAACCAATTTATTTTTAAAATAAAATAAACAAATTTATTCAAACAACATCAGGCGTTATTGGGAATTATAAATCTAATTTAATGGTAAGTTTTTAAAAATATTTACAAAAATAAATAAATCAAATTAAAATTATCATAATACATATATACATAATTTAAATCAAATGAAATGCAATAAAGTTAAAAATTAAAAAAAATCAAATTAAAGTTTTTAAGAATAATAAAACAACAGTGGTACTTGCAAATGACAAGAGATTAATTTGTAATGAGACCAACTTAACGTTTTCGCATGAAGACTGGCTACTTCTGGTGCCACAAACTGTAAGCTTTAAGTAAATATATTGAACTTCCATCAACTATTTTAAAGCTTCTTTTACGTAAAATGCATTCGCGAGTATAACAAGAGCAATAAAACCACTTCATAAACTTAATGGATTGTAAATACAAAATTGTAAAATTGATTTATTTACAACAAATTTGCATATAAAAAAAAGTTCATTCGTTTTTAGATTAAACACTACAACGGAAGACATTCGTTGGCAATAAAAAGCTTTTTATTCCAAACACCTAAAGTAATTTACCATGGCTACCAACCAACACATTCCATTATGCTTCCATTTATATCAATTATTAAATTCTTACAGTCAGTCAAAGTAAAATTCCGCAATGGCATTGGAAAAGCACAATTTTTATTATTCGTATTTGTAGGATATCACATACTTAACTGTAAAATAGTTCGATGTAGATTTGTTCCGAACCACATACAGATGCAGAGCAGGCGAGAAAGAGATCAAGTAGAGAACTTTTACCTTTTTGAAACTGACAAATTAAGTTTGATGCATTTTATTTCACACCAAATAACCACCCACAAAGCAAATAAAATATTGATGCAGTTGTGACTGACAGTCACTTGTAAATAAGGATGCATGCAACCACAGAATCAGATCATAAAAATGCACTTTAAAAGTCAGGATAATAAAATTATGTGCTTTAAGGACTTATTACACAAGAAGCATTACTTTGAGTGCTAAAAATTTAATTTGTATACCAAAAATTACACTTCTTACTAGAGTTTGTTTTTTCCCGGACTTTTTCATTTCCCGGGAAAGCGGGATTTATTTTTCGATTTCCCGGGAATTCCCGCTCAATACAAATCGATGCAAAATATTATTTGATTTGATTTATTTGAATTAATAACATTTCCTGAGATCAATTTAATAAGTTTATAAATGCATTTAACTTTTTTATTTCTGTGGCAAAAAGGAAAAAGTACACATGGGCAACATTTCAATTATTTTGTAGGATTTTTGAAAAATTTATAGCAAAATTACTTTTTGGTTATTTCTTTTTAATATGCAATAACATTTGGAATAATAAAAACTTCCGATCTGTGGCATTAAGAGGGTTCAGGAATAAAAACTTAAAAATCTATAATCGCAGAGAACTGATGATTATATTAAATTCGGAGTAAATTTTAAAAGCCAACTTTAAAGTTTTAAATTGCTCTCCTATAAAACTAAATAAATTGACTTAAGCACTTATTGTCAAAGAATTTATTCAAAGCCAACAGCATTTATATAAAACCAAAAAGTTAAATTATTTAAGCAAATTAATACAAAATATTTCTTTTAAAATAGAATTTTAGTTCAGAATAACCATTTACAGGATCGTTTTAAAAATTTCAATGAGAAAACACGTTTCCCTTCTACAGATGTTTGTCTTTAAAGTCAAAGGAAAATTATATAATCTCTAGACAATATTGCCTTACTCATCTTCTTATGTCTTATGTCAGAAACTGTAGTTATCATTATAATAAATTGCAAAATATTTATTTGGTGATGACTTTTTCCTAAGAGCAAATGATAGCGATTAGAATTAAAGCCTACACGTAGAGAAAAAACATGATTAATGGGTGGTCACTACGACCATTTTTGTTCATATTTGCCTAATATGTTTACCTCATAAAATTTATTATAGTCCTAATATAACTACAAAACATAATTTTTGTCCTTAACATTTTTTAATTCGCTATAATAATTTACATAGTGTTTAACACCTTAAAAGTCACTCTGGTCTAGCTAAACATTTTAAATTATGTGATATGTTTGCTACTATAATTCATTTATTTTCAACTAACCAGTGCAATAATAATTTTCCGTCCGCGAGCGTCAGTTCATCGGGTTGCATTAATGAGAACAAAATAATTAAAATGTTTTTCGAGGAGAAAAAGGCCATTCTGCCTTCCAGATGTAAGTTATTATACGCTGTTAAGTGCACGGAATTAAATATATTAAAAAGTGTGATTGCGTTCCGAAGTAAAGCAACAAAGAGTTTTTGATTTTATTAAATATATTTGTACCACAAAATCGTAATATAAAATTTTTAAATTAAAACACACACACATGTAGATATATATACTTATATATCATTGTATGGACTTAATTTTATTTTATTTAATTATAGATATAATACCAAGAAAATGTACATAAATTTATTAATAAAAAATACCTTTTTTGAAATAAAATTTTATTTGGTTTTATTGCAAAAACCAAATAACATGTTGAAAAAGACATTACGTGCTAGGAAATATAGAAACATGGCTTAAAAGATCGTTTGCGTTTTTCTTCTAAACATTAAAATATGTTTGAGACAATAAAAAGCTATTTACATTATGTCTGAACATATATTTTTACGTAAGACGTGTTTGACGAAAACATAACCACAAACATTAATGATAGTTTGCGATTGTGGTTGCATCAACCATGTTTTTTCTTTGCGTGTATCATAAACTCACAATGCGTTTTTTTGACTTAAGACCTTTTGCCTTACGGCAAAGATCTATTTCCTGACACAACTTATTTATAATTATATCAAAAGTAAAGTTGCCATAATTAAATTTAAAAAAAATCCCGGGAATTCCCGCACAAATTTCCCGGTATTTTTTTCCCGGGAAATCCCGTATAAAAAACACTACTTCTTACTGAAAAGTCACGATTTTTATACGAATTTTCATACGTATGACACAAAAATGTCACAATTTAAAAACAATAAAGTCACAATTTTTATTTTGTAAGGGAGACATTCTTATGGAATCACTTACAAATGCACATAAATAAGGCATGATTTGTGTTTGAGATGAGCCACTTAAAAGCAATAGTTTCTGTTCTTTATACGACTTACACGATTTTTATTTAACCTTGCCCTAACTTTATCGCTTTTTGAAAGCAATTTTATAACTTAGTGAACAATGTATTGCATTCATGCTGCAATTAAGCGAATTTCGTAATTAAGAGTATGGCAATTAATTGCGAACTTTTGTTTTGTTATAAAGAATTTGAATTCTGGGTCCTTGAGAAATTCTAAGTCGATTTAGCCATGTCCGTCTGTTGAAAACACGCTCACTTTCGAAACACTCAAAAGAAAAGAACAATATTGGTGTCGATTTAATAGGACTAGTGTTTGCCCAGTGGCCTTAATTCGTGCATAATTTTTTATTCAAATGTGAAGGAAACATACATATAAGTTTGTATGAAATAACATGGTTTGAGCATTAGTTTTTTTCCGTCTTATCTCCGTCCCATATCTTATCTTCCCATATCTTCCAATCGAATCCGTGAATTTTAAATTGCATTTTGTAAGTTCAATAATTTAGGAAAAAGCAGAAAGTACTAATTGGAAAACAACAAAGTACCAAAAAGTCTCCTCTTACAGACTCTCAATCACTCTAAACTCTGCTTGTTGAATTTTATGTTTCTAGGTTCAGTATTTATAAAAATTTGGAAAGTACCAGTTAAAGAAGGAAAAAAGTATTAAAAAGATCCCTTTTGCAGATTCTCATTCACTCAGCACCTAGTAGGTTTAATTTGATGATCCTAGGTCTAATATAACGAAAATTCAAAAAGTACCAGTTGAGGATCAATAAAAGTACCATCATTTTTCATCTTATAGGTTCCCATTTATTCACGACCCTGCACCTATAACTTTATGTTTTTAACTTCAATATTGTAGAAAATTAAAAAGTACCCCATGCAGCACGGAGAAGTAAAAGAAAGAAATTTAATTTCTCGTATTTTCCCTTTTTGATACTTTTTTCTTCCTATTGAAGTATCAAAAATTTCAATATTGTAGTGGTAGCCCATAATTTAATACGTATATGTCAATCAATGGAGAAAAATTTTGTATTTTTTAGATAAGCTACGAATTTCGTATAATCTTTTTTTATTGGTTTAAAAGATAGATGGGGTGACAAAGAAGTTCAAAAAAAAAAAACTGCTTATTTTTTTAATGAACAACGAAAATTTTATTACTGACGTCCGTTTTTATAAAGATTAATTAATATTTTATAGATGCCATATGGATCCCACTCCTGAATTATGCTAACCACCGTTGGAGGGCGTCAAAGATTGAGGTTGAATTAAGGAATCTGCTGCAGCGGTTTTCCTTTATTACAAAACAAATGGTCTGACTGTGTGTCTATTGGTCTGCTTTTTTAGAATATCTTAATGTTCTTAATTTTTTATTAAAAAATTTATCTATTTTTAAATTTAAAATCACCTCTCAAACGTTAAAATTTTTAAACATTCATACATATGTAAGCATGTATATGTATACTAAAAATCCAAATTTCTTCAAATGACCGTTTTTTAAATAAAATGACCTTGCTACATTTTGCGGCCCAAAATGACCCTAAAAAGGGTAATTACCGTACGGAATGAGAGTATACTAAGTTTGTCATTCCATGTGAAACTTTTTTATTATGCATCTAAAACCCCTAGTTTCTTAAGTAATTCTAAGTTGATTTAGCCATGTCTGTCTGTCTGTCTGTCTGTCCGTCTGTTCAAAATACGCTCACTTTCGAAAAACTTAAAACAAAAGTTCAATCTTGGTGTCAAATTGCTTCTAGTTATCCTAAGCAGTTTGGGAGTGACATCCAGCAAAATTCGATCAGTAGGATCATAGTTATCAATCAAAATGTAATACCACCACCCTTAAAATTGACAATTTTGTTACAAAAACTTACGTAAAAGGTGCCATAATGTACTTCTAAAACTGTAATTAATATTGCTATCATACTTAAATGTGCTTTCGTAAAGATTGGTCCATAATTAAGGGTGTGCCTCGAGGCTCAATTCTGGGTCCACTTCTTTTTTCGATCTATATTAATGATCTAGTTAAACATCTATCATACTGCAGAATTCATTTGTATGCTGACGATGTGCAGATATATATAAATAGTAAAATAGATAAAATTACTACACGGGTGGATAAATTGAATGCAGATCTGGCTAATGTACACACTTGGGCAACAGCTAATGGACTCTGCATTAATCCATCTAAATCGAAATGCCTAATTATAACCCGTAAGTCAGTAAACTTGATTACTGTACCAACAGTATCTATTAATAATCAACCAATTCAAGTTGTAAACTCAACCAAAAATTTGGGTATCATTTTTAATAATACTCTTTCTTGGTCTGACCATATTAATGCCGCAGCCGGAAAAACCTACTCCATGATACGTACACTTTGGACTACTCAATACCTTACCCCACTCAATATTCGTATTTTGCTTGCCAAAACCTATCTTATACCTACTTTGTTGTATGGATGTGAAGTGTTTGCCAACCTTTATTCTATTACTAAGAAAAAACTTACCGTGACTTATAACTCCATATTAAGATATGTTTTCAACTTAAGAAAATATGATCATATCTCAGCATTTGAGAAACGTCTTTTTGGGGTTAACATTATTGATCTTTTGAAGATAAGAACTTTGTTACTTTTTCATAAAATTCTTTTCACATGTGAACCAAAATACTTATTTAACAGATTAGTCCCTACTCGATCTAGAAGATATAATGATATGATACAAATCAGATATAGAACCTCTTTCTCTGAACATCATTTTTATATTTTTGCTATACGTCTTTGGAACGAGCTACCGTCAAATCTACAATTTATTAGTAACGCTTTGCAATTCAAAAAAGAAATTTTTAAACATTACAATTAACCATAATTGTTTTTGATTTGTCTTATAATTGTATTAAGTATGCTTGTATTGCTCTTGCTTTTTTTTCATAATTTTTTTTTCATAATTTTTTACTATTTTTTTTGTTACTTATTATAACATTATTTTAAATTATATAATATTTTTTTTTATTGTAATAATTAGGCTAATTAACATTGTAATAATTCTGTGCGATAATAATAAGATTCTAAATCTTGTAGCACAGAAACACAAATTAAATAAATAAATAAATAAATAAATTAACCATAGGCCTCATATAAAGCCTACTCCCGGAAAACAGTTTAGTTCGCATAAAAACGTAATAAATATCGCTATCATAATAAAATTTGGTACGTCACAGTGTTATAAGACACTGCAAAATATCGTGAAGGTCGGTCCATAATTTACCCTAGGCCCCATATAAAGCCTACCCTCGGAAAACAGCTTAGTTCGTTAAAAACGTAATAACTAATGCTATTGTAATGCAATTTGACACTTTTACGCTATAAAATTTCTAGAAGATCGGTTCATAATTTTTAATATAATGAACGCTCTAGGAAATTATTTAAATACACCTTTCTGAAAAGCACTTTAAGCGCTTAAACAAATTTCACTACTGTATTGAAATTTGTTCCATTAAGATTTTTAATAACAGAAATCACTATACAGTATTTTGTGATGTTCAGTCCAAAATTATTTTTAAAAAAAAACCTCTTATTTCTGAAAAAAAACTTTTTTTTTACAAAAGTAAAAAACAAAAACTTGTTGTAGGGCTTTTTATATGACTGTTAAATAATTAAATGAAAAAAAGTATATACAGGGGTGTGCTGGAAATCGAAAACGTCAAACGCAAGAATTTTAAAAGTCGTTTTTAAATAAGATCTCTGTAATAAAAGATTTTTATGACAAATATTATACAAATATGTCTCTATTAAACAAAATTTTATAACAAAAATTATAAAAAATAGAAACTGGGAATTATTTCCAAAACTGGCTAAATTTACGGGGAAAAATGGTTAAAAATGGGCTAAAAAATTTATCTAAAAGCTTTTTTAAATAAAAACACAATGAAATTCAATAACAAAACAGAAATAACTCATTTAAAGTTGTATACGATAAGTTGTAAGTTAAGTTCAATTTCTTAAATAAGAATAAACGTAAATATTTTGATAGATAAGTATTAATTAAATCATCGATAAATTCGATGTCGTTCTTGTTTATCTCATTGGAATCACTCGTGCCTATTTATTTTAAATAATTTGAAGGTAAATCATAAGCACGTTAACATTTACCCAACCTTTTGAGTCCAGATCTACAATAAAAAAAAAGTTAGAAAGTATAGTCGGTCAACCCCACTTTATGATACCCTACACCAAACTAGAACATATGTACCAAATTTTATTAAATTATCTGCAAATTTGCGAAACATCGTTAATTCGACTCAGAAAGTGATTTTTAGTTAGCACTTATTTAGTTAAATTAGTTTTTTAAGTTTCTTAAAGATATTTGAATAACAATGGACTGAATTTTTATATTTTTCTTTCTTAAAAAGCGATGTTTTATGGAAATTTCTTAAGTATTTAGTGCATATTTTTTGGAGTCTTAATATCATTATGAAAAATATAAAATAAAAATTAAATCAAAGCAATTGTTTATTAAAATTTTTTTTGAATCCAAGAAAAGAAGGTTATATAAGCAGAAGCTGAAATTAATGAAGCTTTTATTTTAAAAACGAAGTTCTTTTAATGACATATTTTTGCTTCTATAAATAATTGAAACATGTTTTGAATTATTAACTCATTAATTAAATTCTCCTTCCAAAATTAAGCATTTTGCACTCACAGGCATTGAGATGCCAACAACAACCGCATAATTAATTAGGTTCGTTCATTAAATTTAATACACAACACAAATCGTTGTATAATTAATATCAACACGGTTTTCACTGGCATTAAACTTCTATAATTTATAACGGATACGTATGTAAAATGGAAGTTAAACAAAAATTTAAATAAATGAGAAAAACTAATTAAACTATTTAAATGTAAAACTCTCCAAATTTGTATTAAATGCAATGATAAAGTAGTTTTTAAATTAATTGACCAAGTATAAAATGAATGAAGCAGAAAGAATACGCGTAATATATAAAATAAATATTTGAACCAGAAAATTTATATAAACAAAAGCGAGGGTCGTTTGAAGAAATTTTTTGTTGTCAGATCTTAAAGAAATCCGAAATTTTTGTGAATGAAGAAATTGTATTAACATTTGGGTTAAAAAATTGTTTTTATATAACAAAACTTTTATTAACGAAAAAATATTAATCAAAATTTTGGTTTTTATAAAAATTTTTAACAAAAAATTTCAATTAAAATCTTTGTTAACTATATTTCTTATATAAATTTTCATATTGTTCAAATGTGTATTCTAATTACAATCCTCAAAAGCTTTTATACTTTAATAGGCTTATTCCTTCAATATTTTCCAGGAATATTTTCTATGCACTTTCAGAATTTTTCGTTTGTATATTTCTGTTACGAGGCTTACTTTAGATATCCTTTTGCTAGCAATGAAGTAAATTGTAAAGAAAATGTATACAACTAATAGATACCAGCAGAATGTAATGCATTTTCTGGCCCGCTACGTCCTTCGTCAACATTCTTTGTATCATATAACTGGATAGTGCCTATTGTAAACGAAAAATACATAGGGCTGAAAACCAACATCTTTAAAAGATGTTTCTATCTCATTTTATTCCATTCTACATCTTTCGATTATTTTAGTGTCATTACTAGAAAAGTGGCAATTAGTTCTATTATTTTTGTGGCATCACTGAAAAAAGTAGTTTGTTTTGAAAGCAGCGTTACCATTTGTCAAGTTTTCTTTCTTTTGCAATCTTTTTTTGTTAGTATTTTTTATATTTTTAAGCAAATTGAACTTCAAATATATTTTTGTGCTTTCGTCTTAAATTTTGGCACTTTTGAAGAAAAAAACATTTTTTATTTTAAGAAAATTTTTTTTAATGGTGACATTTATATTTGATGGTAGATGTTGGATGTGAGCACTGGCGTGGCTAGACCATATTTCTGGGTGGGGCTATAGACCCTCGAAAAAAATGTTTACTTTTCGTTTTTTATTTAAATAAAAATCAGGTTAAAACAAAATAACACATATTCAGTTCAATAAAACAAATCTTAAAATAATTTTAGTCTTTTAACAGTAAAATATAAAATTCAGGCATTAAAAAACTAAAAAATAAAATATAACAAAACAAAAACTATAAAAAAACAAAATCTATAACAAAACAATAAAATTTATTTATATAAGTATAAAAATTAATCATATTCAGCATCACTCGAAGATAAGTTTTCTATTTTTTTTGCAAAATATATTTAGAATATCTTCTGCACAAATATGAGTTTTGACTAGTTCGTTTTCAATATCTAAAATGGCCATGTTTGAAAATCTATCCTGATTCATTGTTGAACGAAGCCATGTTTTAATTCTTCTCATAGCCGAAAAACATCTTTCACATCCAGCTGAGCTAATAGGTAGGCTCATTGCCACTTGTAGGAGTTTGAATAAGTTTGGGTAGATATTTTTATCTATTTTAGATTTAAATTTAAGTAAACTTATATTTACACATGTTTCATTAGATACATTATTGATCAAATTGTTAAGAACAGTGACTTTTGCTTTGAGAGAGTCGCAATTAATTTTTAAAATATTTTTATAATTATCAATGAATTCTGCAGATTCTTCTAAATCTAATCTGAAGAAAGCATTAACAGATTTAGCAAACGGAATACTTTGAAGTCTGTATTCTAAGTTGGAGGATATATTATCAACAACAGGAAAGTAAATGTTTATTTTCCAATATTCTCCTGCTGAAGTGTTGTTAGGTAAATCTAAAAACTGATCCTTACCCAATGTTGAATCAACATAGAATTCTTTTTCTAAAGAGCTTACTTTTTTTCTTTTTGATATTCTAAGAGGTTCCAGTGAAATATCATTTTCGTTTGCAAATTGTTCTATTTGACTCCAAATGGTTGAAAAATTATTACGGCTTACTTTAAATGTATCTATTGTAGCAATAATTGAATCATAAGCTTGTCCAAGAGTTGCATCTTTTGTTTGAAAAAACTTGCTCAATACATTAATGGTTTGAAGTACAAAATAAAAAATATGTAAGTTTACAATAAAATCAGGTTTAGTTATTGAAGTCAGAATACCAAGTTCTTTTTCCAATGCATTTTTAATAAGCACAAATTGTTAATAATAGATTTGCAATTCTCATACCGACAGCTCCATCTAGTAGTGCTGAGACTTCTAATTGAAACATTATTAATTTGAAGAGACTGACAAACTTTTTTTAATTCGTTGTTGTTTCCGGGCTTCGAAAAATGGGTATATAATGCTTCAATCGTATTTAAAAATGACGTCGCTGTTCTTATGTTTGAACAGGAATCCACAACTACCAAATTTAATCTGTGAGCTAAACAGTGGATAAAAACTGCTTGAGGATTTGATTCTTTAATTTTCGCCTGTAATCCATTTTTATAGCCAGACATAACATTAGCGCCGTCGTAGGACTGCCCAATATTGGGAAAACCAGTTAAACCCGTTTTTTGAAAAAAGTCTAATAATAAGTTTTGTAAGGCATTAGAGTCTCTATCTGAAGAACTATCTACAAATCCTAAAAATCTCTCTTCAACTTCGAGCTCATTTGTGAATCTTATTACTATCGATAACTGTTCTTCTTTGAAACATCTCGCCTCATCTACCATCAGGGAATAAAAGCCACATTTTTTAACACTTTGTGTGATTATGTTATTTACAACATTCGCCGAAGTAGTTATTAATTCATTTTGTATAGATGGGCTGCAATAATTTTTAGGCTTGTTAAAATTTGATTTAAACTTGTCATCATATTTTGCAAAATAATCTGAGATCTCGAGAAAGTTTCCTCTGTTTTTGGAGTTTATGTCCTCTCTGTGTTCACGAAGAGGAAGCCCCTGCCGTGCTAAAACCAAAATTAAATCAATAATCTTTCTGAGATATTCACGGGTCTGTTCTATTTGTTCCGAATGCTGTTTTGAAATTAAATCATGAACCTCCGGTGAGCTTTAAAACATTTTGTATCCCTGAATACTTTGCATATGGGTGACAGAATTGTTGTGCTTTTTGAGGGCTTCACTAAGCTTTTTTCACTTTTCATAGCCGGAAACTACAAATTTTTCATTTTGTTGCCGGCATTCTTTTGAACCGAAATTGCGGCATACAAAACAAAATGCCTTTTGCTTTTCCACACTATATTCAAGCCAATCATATGTGTCATAGTACTTTGAAGAAAACGATCTATTTTGTCCATTTTGTCTTTTTAAAAGCTATTTTTGGTTTCAGTCCGCTTCAGACCGCTTTCTTTTGTTCCTAAGTCTGACACATCACCAATTTGTAAACTATTTTTTGATGTTTGAGGCTGCTCTTCTTCTAAAGATGTGACATCAGCATGAATTACATTTATTGGCTCAGTTTCAGAACTTTCAGTAGTACTTGCACGTTGTTTTGGTTTAAAAAATGATCTTATATCATTAATTTTTTTCATGGCTATAAATAAAACTTCTTAACATATTTTATTATATTTTAGTTAACTTTATACGTACCACTGTTAAAACTTTATTATATATTATTATCTGTTTCTGTTTTAATCAACTTTTTAGCACTTTTTTAATAAAATTAAATATTATATTTTGTAGCCGGCTAACTTTTTTTTTTTGTTTGTTTACATATTATGTTTACGATCATATGTTCAACTACACGGAAAAGTTATGAAGTAAGCGGTGTGTTTAACACTTAACACAACGATTTGCAAAGTAGTGTGCATTTTAACTAATACGTATATAACAATTCTTAAGTGCACAGACAAAAACAATATTTTTAATAAAGACATTTAATAGAACCTAAAGAAAATTGTAATTGAATTTAAAAAAAATGTATTCATACAAAAAAATGAAAAAATTCTGGGGGGGGGTTAAACTGTTTCTGGGGTGGGGGGCTTAGCCCCCCAGACCGGTGAGCAATGTAAACGAGTGTTTCACATTTTCTACATCTTTGATGGTAGATGTTTTCGCATTTTCGCAAATTTTTTTTTTTTTAATAACGAAATTTTTTTATAAAAGTTAACGAAAAGTTTTCATAAAAATTTTTGTTATCGAATAATTTATAAAAAATTTTTTTCATCAAATCTTTTTTAAGATTTTGTTAACGGAAAATTCCTAGAAGAATTTTTGTTTTAATATATTTTCTAAAAAATATATTCGGAAAATAAATTGTTTAATGAAAAATGTTTATCAAAATAATCAAAAAACAATAAAAAAACTCATACTTGCCCAGCAAAAACTTTACTTACCGGGTAAGTTAGCAAATAATGTTGGAGAAAATAAACACTACTTATTTTTCGGCTGAAAAACTACTTATTTTTGTTCGAGGTGTCCACAGAATTCAGTACTTACAAAACACTTACTAGAAGTCAAAAAATATCCAGTTATTATTTAACTACTAGTAAGTTGAATTGTAAGTACTTACAATATACTTACCAGAAGCCAAAAAATCACTAGTTAATAGACCTAATAAGTAGTTATTAAGTACGTTACCAGTAACTAAATATTCAGTACTGAAAACAACACAAGTAATAAGTAGTTATTGAGCTGATTATTATTAAGCAAATATTCAGTAGTGAAAATAACAGAAGTAATAAGTAGTTGATGTGGTCATTACTAGTAAGTACTTATTAAAGTTTTCAAAATAATGGCAATTGCAATGACAACTACTTACCAGGTAACGTATGAAATAACTACCACCTATTACTAAAAGTTAAAAAGTTTTTCCTGGGTGCTTTTGATTTCAATATAAATTTCTTAACGAAAATTTTTATTTTAGTTTGAAAAAGGTAAATCTAATTTTTTGTCGTCTAAAAGCAAATGTTCAAAGGAATATTTCCTAGACAAGCCTCGCACTTAGTTCTTTTATTAGTATAAAAAATAAATTGCTATATATTTCACATAATTGTCTATGGATCCATGTGGAATATAGTTTATTTAATTAATTTTTTTTTTCAAGTGAGTACTTTAGTAACTCATTCATGTGTGTGTGTGTGTCGTTGCATAAGTAATGTCATTGTTTTATATTGCGTTTAAGCACTTTACTCTACATTTTTAAACATATAAAATTTTAAACTCATTTTACTTATATATTGTTGTTATTTTTCAATTTACATAGCAGCAGCTTTTTATTAATTAGATTATTTAGAATTTATACAGTTCGTTTTCCTAAATAAATAAAAGCTAAATGCAGCGAAAGAACTGACGAGTCCAGACAGTTAATTGACTTAACTAATTGTTTTTGTATTTGGAAAGTGTCTTTTCGTTCATAATCTGGTGTTGTTATTAGCAGTCAAGTAATTTGAATTTAACCCACATTAGACAGACAATGTGGCGGAGTTGTCGATAATGCACAGCAGAGCAGTGAATCAAAAAGTTTTTGTATGCAATTAACAACATTTACACTTTTAATTGATGCACTTGCACTTAAACTTTGTTAATAAAAGTAAATTTACTTAAACTATAAATTAAGACATAAACCGAACTATTTATTAAAAATAGGATGATATTCAATTGTAGCAAACATGATTGTTAACGAGAAACTTACATAAAGAGTTTTATAAAAATAATTTTTTTAGGATTTGCTAACAAAAATATTTTAACAAAACTTTACGCAAAAAACAAATTTTTACTAAAGATATTAAATTGCTTAATTTACTTACTAAATGACTAAATAGTCCACACGCTATACGTTTCTTAAAGAAAAGAAAAGATTTTATTGTATATTTTTATACCCTTCACCTCAGGTGGAAAAAGGTATATATAAGTTTGTCATTCCGTTTGTAATTTCTACAATATTGATCTAAGACCCTATAAAGTATATATATTCTGGGTCCTTATGAGGAGAGAACTTGATTTAACCATGTCCGCGTGTCCGTCTTACGTTTAATATGTGTTTTCCGGAGACTCCAGACATGATAGCGGCTAGGTTGTTTTACATTTATGTCACATATAGTCCACCATTTCTTGCTATTGACATTCAGCCAGATCGGTAAAAGAATGGCTGAGATATGACCAAAAAACCACGACTGCCCCTAATTTTTCCCAAAAATCCCTTGTTGTTGTATTTTTATTACTTTTTTCTTTATGTCTTGAGAACGGCAAGAGCCAAAATAAGGTACACATTTAGGTTATCAATACACAGCATCCCACAAAATGTGGGCTGGATCGGAGAAGTGGGAGTGGTACCTCCCGTACAAAAAAATCAAAAATTTTATAAAAACCTGATTTTTCGGACCTATGGTTATACCTTGTATATCAAAAGATCGGTAATCTTTAGTAAAAAATATTTTCTGAAAAACTCGGAAATATCGGCTCAGATACGAAAAAGTGATGACCAAAATAATAATTTTTTTTAAATACCCACTTTCGGGAACCATAGATCTTTCCAAGATTTATAGCCCAACTAACTGGCAAATTTCTTCTTAACCCTTTCGCTACAAGTTTTTACTGGGTTACTCAAAAAATCCAATTTTTTGGATTTTTATTATAATTGGCCCTAGCAACACCAATTAATACTTACTTTTGAAAAAATATACCCTAAATGTGTTTTTTGGACTGTATCCATATGGATACATATTTCGGTTATGATAAAAAAAATTTTGTTATAAAAACTAAAATAAATAGTGGAATAATGCAGGGAATGCTATAAGATTTTGCAAAAATTCATTCTATCCGAGCGGAAATCACACTGTAAAATTTTGTGAAGATCGGACCATAATTTACTTTTAGACCCATATAAGCCATACTCCCGGAAAACAGTTTATTACGCCTAAAACCGTAATAAATAATGCTATCAGAATGAAATTTATTACTTCCCAGTTTTATAAAACTAGAAATCACACCAGTAAATTTCGTGCTGATCGGTTCATAATTTGCAATAGCCCCCATATAAAAACCACTCAGCAGCATCAAACGTAAAATTATTTTATATGTATTGTGTGTATATTATTCAACACCATAACTTGCGTTTGTATCCATATGGATACATACAATGTTTTAAAAATCTGCAAAGCTTTTGTCCGGCTTAAAACAAAAAACTTTTGATGCAAAAAGTTAAAATAAACCTTTTTCTTTATGTGGGATGTGTTTTTTTTAAACATGGTCATATATATATATATATGTTTTTTGAAAGATAAAAAAACTTTTTTTTTGCAAAAAATTACATATAAAAAACGTTTTTTTAAAAATGCTATATTTTTCTCAATTTTGTACAATCCAAGAGTTTTTCATTAAAAATGATTTATTAGATCTTAAAAAACAATAACATACCGATATCTAAGCCAAATTTTTGACCTGCAGATTGTCAGATGCCTCCAAAGTTGAGTGTATCCATATGGATACAATATAGCGAAAGGGTTAAACACGTCGGCTGAGTTGTAATCAAAAAAAAACAATTTTTTTTTTTTAATTTGTGTGTTCAAAAACCATTTAAAAAAAATATTTACCAGTTATCGCTTTTTAAATTTAAATTATAATGAAGTTTTTAGTATTGTAAAAATGTATGTATATGTAAAAATTATTTAGTTGCTCTGTATTCTGCTCGCACAATGGTGAAGGGTATATAAGATTCGGCACAGCCGTATATAGCACTCTTACTTGTTTTTTATAATGTTTTATAATGTTCTTTATGGGGTCTGTTGCGAACAATTTACAGTAAACAAAATTATAAAACGAGTTTAAGAATGTTTTTTTGTAAGTTCCTTTATGATGCGTTAAGAAATATTTCGTATATAATGTTTTGATATTTAAAAATTTGTATGAAAATATTTTTAAGCAAGGTGAATTTATTTACAAAATAAGGTGCAAGCCTATGCTGCTTTTTAATTTAATAGTAAGAGGCCCCGAACATTGTAATATTGTTCTACTGTTCTAATGTTTGCCAAAAAATATGTCATATCATGTAAAATCTAAGTTCTTTTTCATAAAATAATAAAAAATACAAAAAATTTTTTTTAGTATTTTACTTTAATTTCACTTAATTTTGCAAGACATCTTTCGAAAAAAAATCTTGAATACCTTTATAAATAAGAAACAGCTTATATGTTACAACCAGGGCAAGTTTTTAAATATAAGCATAAGCTTTGCAAAAAAGTCAAGTAAAAAATATAAATACAACAAAAAAATATGCTCAAAGGTCCTTTTTTAAAAGCAAGCGTTACTCAATAAGACATATAAAGATGCAGTTTGGTATTTTAATGAATTCTTGACAAATTTTATATAAAAAAAAATAAATTTAAAGGTAATGCCGTTGTGGACCTTTAAATTAATTTTTTTTTACTAAGGAGCCGGTTTGTAAGAATATTACAGAATAATTGTAACAACAGAAAATGAAGTATGTGAAGCTGATCGGGAAAAATTTTGTGCTATTAGTCATCATTTGGAAAAAATGTTTCTTAACTATTTCAATTTGAAAAAAGTGCAGCTGTTCTAGCGATTTTAAAAGGCAAGAGATGGTCTGAGCATTCCAAAAAAGGTGAGTTTGACACGAAAGACAAAGGCCACTCAAGGCAGCCAAAAAATTAGTCCATTAGGATTCCAAAATCCAAATACGTACTCAAGCAGAAATTTCAATACGTTTGCAAGCTTCAGTTTTCATCAATCAGAGGACCACTGAAAGCTATATTTTTGTCTTATGTTGCAAGACTACACACAGAAAACAAATTGGTTGGGAAACGGTTGGAGTAATAAAATATTAATTAAGTAACATGATTTATTATTGCAACTATTAAAAATGTATAGTTCTAACTGATTTTTAATTCTCTTGATTATTAAAACGATGTTCCAACTGAAATATGATTCCTTCAATTCTTTTATTAGCTATGATAACTAATTTAATTTAGTTCTAAAAATTAGTACTAATGGTTAGAATCACAACCGAATTTAATATAGGGCAATACTGAATATTGGTCATTGCAATCAATAATTTGCTTCCGTCAATAAATTTTGTAATATAAATGTTTATTCATTTATTGCAGCTAATTAGTGATTGTTGGAATAGTTTCAATTCGAGTACAACAAATGAAAATATAATTATTCGGAATTCACAACCAAAAAATAGTTAAAAGACGCAATTGCTTAATAAATTTTCTGTCAAAACATTTGATAGATTAAAATAATTTTTAATTTTATATTTAAAAAATATATTTGCAGTCAAAAATGGAATATGTGCAAAAACTAAATTAATATGGGTAAGTAATTTACGTTATGAACATGTACACGTACATATGAATGTATGTATGTTTCATTTTTTTATACCCTGCAAATTATATTGGACTACTTGATCCATTTTGATCCTGGGCTGGTCCAATGTAGTGCAAGTATGGACCATGTCATTATTAAAAAGAGTTTGCAGTGAAACGACATGTCTTCGTTTTTTAACGACATGTTTTCGTTTTGGCACGATTTCAAAGCTAATCCTCTGGAGTATACCATGGAGTAGTTTTAAGACTTGTCCTTTGTAATGCAAGCTGGGTTATATGGTTCTGCCCTAGGACATCGTACTGTTTAATAAGCCATTTTTTCCATTCATTGGGGTTAACTTTGGACAAGTCCTTGCCCCTTATGGGCTACATTTGACCGGTTAAAAAATATATATTGATAACGACAATCAAATCTCTTGTTATGAACACCAATTATGTAATAATTCAGTTGCAACTATTATATATTCGGGTATAAGCACAGTTTTGTTTCTAATAATCATACTAACAACTAACAATATCTGTTGTTATGACTGATATTGTACTAAAATTCAAATGTTGCTATCAAAAATATTATGCTAAGCACCGAAATGTTCAGTAGTTGTAACCGAATTGTGTGATAGTACATGCAACCGAAGAAATTCGATTGGCGCCAAATTCGGTTGTGATCACGAATCTGTTTTCTCTGTGTAGTTAAAAGCTATTTCGAAAATAAGTAGTGGGCTACTATTGGTCTCGTTTGATATAAAATACGCTCAATGGTAACATCGGAACCGAGCATCCGAAATTTGCATGGTTTGTTGATGACCTGAATTTGAACAAAATTCCCATTAGAGTAATCGCCCACAATTTGCCAAAAGAATATATGTATTGGAAATATGGACAAACTGCCTGTTTATCGATTTCGAACGTCAAAGTTCGCATAGAAAATTATAGTTAAAACAAAAACAAAATTTTAAAATTAGTTTTTGTTTTCAATATTATTTTCTATGCGAACATTAACATTCAAAATCGATGAACAGGCTGTTAATGTTGGTAATAAGGCAAAACAAAGTAATCGTATTTCGAATTACAGAAATTTCTATCAAATTAAAAAAAATAGAACAATTATGATTTTTTAGTTGAACTGTTAATTTTTTATTTAGATTTTTATTCATTCATTTAATGAAAATTAAATTTAATGAACTCAAGCCTGACTAGAAATATCAAAATTAAAAATTAACAGTTCAACTAAAAAGTCATAATTGTTCTTAAGATAGCTATGGCAAAAGCTTTTATGTTTACTTTTGTACTGCAAGATGTACAAATAAAATGTCGACGAAAGTGGACAAAAAACATGATAAACAAATGTATTCAGGTTTTCAAGACTAATTCTTGACAGAAAGAATACGAAAAAACAGAAGAAAGGAAGCAACATGTAATATAAAATTGAAAATGATAATTACAGCAAATTTCGAACCACCAGTACCACTGGTTAAAGATTGATGTTTGACTGTTGGCTGGCAGGCACCGCAGTGGTGCAGAGGTTAGAACTCAAAGAATTCGGATGAAAGAATGTGGTGATTCTTGAAACATGTAAATTCAACCCAGGTTCGAGCCCCCAACGCAGCCAAGAAAATTATCAATAAATTTTAATAAAAAGTTCTCGTTGAAAATTCCATCCTTCAGTAAAAAATAATTTAATGGAAATTAAATTTAATGAACTCAAGCCTAACTAAGAATATCAAAATTAAAAAAAAAAATAATTTTCTAATCTTGCAAAATATGCAAAAACTTATTATTAGACAAAAACTTACCCTGGTTATGATAAAAAAATGTTTATAATACAACAATTTATATTTGACATCCAACTGTTAAAACATCATTTATTTTAGATTTTTTTTTTTCATAAATATTTAGAGAGCGATGATAAATACTGACTTGTGCAACTGTTTTCAAAAAAAGAATCTGTACTTTAAGGACCCCATGCTGAGCACTGGAGTTCAGTAGCTCAAAAGTATAAAAGCCAGCAATTACTGGGGGTTGAACCTCAAAATATATTTAATAAGGGTTGTAACAAAAAATATACTTTTATGGAAATATTCAACTTCTTTAGCTGCTAAAAAGCTGAAGTTTTAATCTTTTTGTAACTAAAATAAAAATAAATTGTTAAAATAGTCGCAATGATTTTTGATTTTCTATACGGATTTTATTATATGAATGCTTGTATGTTTTATTGGGATATAAGTATAGGGTGATTTTTTATGAATTTAGTTTTTTGTGCTGGCAGCACTGGTTGGTAATTGTGTACAAACTACATCTGTGAAAGTGAAAAGTGTTCAGTATACTCTGCCATTTCATCATGGAGAAACTCACGAGCGAGCAACGACTGCAAATCGTTGAAATTTATTATCAAAATTCGTGCTCTGTGAGAAATGTCCATCGTTTGTTACGAACTTTGCATGGTCGTCATAATCGACCTAGTGAATCAACAATTCGTGCTGTTATTACCAAATTTCGCACCAAATTTACTTTGGTGGACATTAAACCACCGACTCTCTTTCGTAGAGTGCGTACCGAAGAGAATATTGCAGCCGTAGCGACCAGTGTTAATGAGGATAGTGAAATATCAGTTCGACACCGTTCTCAGGTATTGGGCATGAGTTATTCAACCACGTGGCATGAGTTGGACTTAGTTGATATGTGGTTTCAACAAGACGGTGCCACATGTCACACAGCTCGTAAAACAATGGACATATTGAAGGATGAATTTGGTGAGCAGTTTATCTCTCGAAATGACCCTGTGAGTTGGCCTCCAAGATCATGTGATTTGACGCCTCTTGACTATTTCTCGTGGCGTTATGTGAAGACGTTGATCTATGTGGTCAAGCCAAATACGATTGAAGACTTAGAGTACAACATAACACGTGTTATTCATGGAATATAGGCCGAAATGCTCGAAAAAGTGGTGCAAAATTGGACCTTACGAATGGACCATTTGAACCGGAGTCGCGGGCAACATTTACATGAAGTTTTATAAAAAAGTAAATGGCAAAGACCAATTTATCGATTCCAACAAAAATTTTGAATATATGATGCAAATTTGAGTGTTTTACCAGATTTTTAAAAAAACTACGCTTAAAAAATCACCCATTATTTATAAATCTTAAGTGTATTAAATGAACCAAATGGTTAATATTTAGTTAAGTGATAAAATATTGTCATTGCATTATTATTTTGAAAGTTTCTCTATATTTGCTTTAAATAATCCTTATAAATATTAATAAAGGATTTTAGAAGACATAAATTGTACAGTTTATTTTTGACAGTTAGATTGCTTTAAGGATATTTGCAAAACTTAAGAAATTAAGTTAATGTTAAGTAGATACTGATAAATAGAGAATGGCCTTAAAAGCCCCTAGAGCCGTCAAACATTTTGTACAAAATTTAAATCTTTAATTTTGACACAAATAACGGCAGAAATAAGACGTTAACTCCCAAATTTACATGGACATTGACATAAACACGGACATAGTCGTACATTTAATAGAAGGGGCATAAACATAACCACACAAAACAGCGGTTTGAACCAACCTTATGGGCAGCACTGTATTTAATTAACATGTGGTCTTCATCTGACATTTTTTTGGTCATAATTAACGTCAAACTTCATATAAAAAACGCTGACAAAAATATTGGATTTTTTTATATAGACTTTGACATTTGGTATAACAACAAATTATCAGGTGAAGGCCCCATGAAGGTGACTTATCATTCATTACCATAACCATACAAACCAATTGAATTTTGGATTCTATGGTCATAGTTACGGCTATGGCATTACGTTAATGTCACGTCTAATTGGACCTTAAGGTAGCTTCTGTCAAAAATGAACAGACTTTTCGTCAAATGCAAACACAAATTAAAAAAGACTTTAACCCTCTAATGCCAAGTTTTAGAATAAATGGGAATATATTATGAAAACTATTTTTTTAGGGTATTTTTGGGCCTCTGAATTCAAAAAAAATATTTTTAGGCCCGTACGATGAGTCGTTTACGTTCCAGATGAGAAAACATATAGGAGTACCTTGAGGCACCCTTGGGTATCTAGTAATAAAAACACATTTAAATTTTTAAAATTCTGTTTGTTAGTTTGTATTGAAAATAAAAAGTAATGAAACAAATTAAAAATATTTAGTTTTGTTAATGATAATTAAAAAAAAACAATTTTATTATTTGAGCATCATGAATAAAGTTTGCACTTTGAACAAAAGCATTGTGTTTGAGATTGTCTACAATGCTTTTAGAGCTTTTAGGAGCTTTCGAAGCTTCTAAAAATATTTTTCTATATCTTTAAGTAATTGTAAAAAAATTGAAATTAATAAAAATTAGTTATATATTGGGCGTCAGTATAAATTTTGTAAAGCATGCCTTGAGGCACTCTTAGGCATTAGAGGGTTAAGGTTTTTATAATGTACTTACATGAACTTAAAATCCATCCAGCCATTGTTGCATATTTTTGAAATATTTTTTTTTTTTTGCGAACACTTCAAATCAACAAGTACGAAAAATGCCAGACCTGATTTGATTATTTTATGTTTTATCTAATTTGCAAGTTACGTTTATAAAAGACAAAATGGGTGACATGTCGTTTGTGTATGCAACCTTTAATTCAGGCCAAAAGAAGCTGGTAATCATTGACCTATTGTATTTGCGTTGACGGTGATGGCTTGGTCGTCATTGTCGTTTTCGAAAATGTATGGACGTAAGATGCCGCCAGCCCAAAAGCAGCACCAAACAGTGACTTTTTCAAGATGCAGTGGCCGGTCTTGGATCTCATCTTGATTGGTAGCGTCGCTAATTATTCAATTGCGTTTGTTAACATGCCCATTCAACCAGGAATGGGCCTCATCGCTTAAGATTATTTTTTGCTGAAAGTGATGGTTGCTGAAAAATTTTTAAGATATGTTTTATTGAACAAATAGTATTCGGATGGGGCAATTTCTGGACTTTAAAGCGAGAAAAAAGCCCAATTTGCCAAACACTATTTTCCAAATAGCTTTTAACTGGTCTTCTAGTCGAGTAACATGTGTTCGAGTTTTTTTTCTAGCTTTTTTTCCGGTCGTTTTTCAACTAAATTAAACAATTCAATTCGAGCCTTTGCACTATGTCTATCGTTGTGTAAGCCGCCTCATAGTTATTTTTTACAAATGTTTGAATTTCCGCAAAAAGCTTGTATTATTTTAAAGCGAAGATCCTAAAATACAAAAATTAATTTTTTTTGTTTTTTAATTTGGTTAATAGAAATAATCGAAAATTACGTTCGAATTCACTTCTTTTGACTACAATGATTTATGTAAATGAAAATAAAACATATTGAAAGGAATATATTTAATATATTGTACTTTATTATATAGAAGTGTTACACCTTTTCAAAATTTTTGAGCTTCTGTTCGCTTATTTTATTGAGCATGGCTAAACTTTGACGAGGATTTTATATCTAAGCTACACGCTCATATAAACATATTATTAAAGCCTGATTTATTGCTAACATAATGTATAAAAACTAATTCTATATATAAAAAAGAATTCAAGACCTCAAAACTTGTGCGATTAGCCACAAATGAGGATATTTTTAACAGACTTCTATAAACTTCCAATCCATTTTTGACAAGCTTTCGAAAACCATACGCCAAACTTGCAAAAGACCTATATGAAGATGCTCTAAATCTTATGAAATTATTATAACACATTCATACTGAAAATTGAAAATATGATGGTTATTAAAATTCATTTAATTTCTTCATAAAAAAAAAATATTTTTAAGTTCCGTATTGAGATATTTTTAATTAGCTATTTTTATTGTAATGCTTTTTGATATCACACTAGCTTAACCCGCTGCGCTTCGCTACACTGCTTTAACCACGCTTGAAGACTCTCCCTTTAATAGTTCTTCTGTTGAGAGATATTTAATATATGCATCCTATGCTAGGTATTTCCCCCCTGCGCCTACCCACTTCATTTTTATTTTCAAAAGTGAAGTATACCATAAGAGTGACTTCTACAAAGTTTGAAAATTCTCACTATAACAGTTCTTAAGATATGCGATATTAAACATTGGCGTCCTATGGGGTGTCACTTCCCCCGCTGCTATTTTATTTAAATTTTTGGGCTCAGAAGATCCTACAACAAAAGATCAACAAAATGCGTGCAGCGGCTCTTTTTAATATTTCTATCTATGAGGGGTACTGCTTCTCCTCAGTCAATCCCGCCCAATTTTTTATTGAAATTTATAGTTTACCATAATAGTAGCTTTAACCACGTTTGAAGACTCTCCCTTTAATAGTTCTTCTGTTGAGCGATATTAAATGTATGCATCCTATGGGAGGTATTTCCCCCCTTGCGCCTACCCGCTTTATTTTTGTTTTCAAAAGTGTAGTATACCATAAGAGTGACTTCTACAAAGTTTGAACATTCTCAATATAACAGCTCTTAACTCTTTCAGGTTTAGTGGTTAGTTATCTAACCACCTTTTCAAGAGCTTAAAAATTGTATTTTTTAAGATCATCGATTATAAATTTATGCGAAATTTTGGACCATAAATTCTAAAATTTAACATTTATTTATTTTTTTAAATGTGTAAGCTTTTTTTAAGTCGGGATTTCCCCAAGTTAAAAAAAAAACAGCCACAGGTTGTTTGCTTTGTTAAAAAAAATTATATCTAGTGCGTACTGCATAGTAATACAGCACCTGTAGAGTTCCTCTATGCATCCGAACAAAAAAAACATGTTTTTTCAGATTTTCACCAAAAATAAATTTTTAAGCCAACCGTCATGGTGGTTAGAAAACTAACCACCTTATTTATCAAAATTATCAACATTTTTATAATAAAAAAACTTTAAATAATGCAAAATTGCGCCTATTTTAGTTATTAAGTTGCATATATAAAAGTGTGGCTCAAAGAGTTAAGATATGCGATATTAAACATTGGCGCCTTATGGGGGTACCACTTCCCCGCTGATATTTTATTTCAATTTTGGGGCTCAGAAGATCCTAATACCAAAAGTATGATATTTAATATTGGCATCCTTTGGGGGGTACCAATTTCCCTGGCCCTATCGAAAAAATAAGTAGCCTATTGTATTTTTAGGGCTCACGTAATGTTACTGTAAGGAAAATCGGTTTAGCAGTTTAGGAGTCTATAAGCCAACAAACAAACAAAAACCTATGCAATAAAATACTGTTATTATTTATAATTATGCTCATGTCATGAATTATTTATTTCAGCTTTTGTAAAAAAACTTTTTGTTTTAAATACTAGTGGAAGTCATAACTACAAAAAGGAAATAAAACTCAAGTTTAATTATATTATTTACATAATCCTTTCAGGGAACGCTTTATTATTTACACGTTTACTGTCAAATATATTTAAGATGATTCATTCGAAATATCAGAATTTTATTTCATCAAACAAAAAGTTACAGATTTTTGATGCCAAAATTTACAATTGCGCTTTACTGCAATACAGTCTTTGAATTTTCTAGCACCTTAAAATTTAAATATTATGTTCCACTTTTGAATTAAAGAATTAAATACATTAGCTCAAAATCTGTTTTTTTTAATTTTATGACTCTATTGCAGCAAAGGCTCGAATTGTGCTCAGTACAAATAAAGTCATTGATAAATAAATATGAATGCGCTTTAACAAAGACATCGATTTAAACATCAGAATAGACCTTTAGTTTAAATTAAACACACACATAGACCAAGCCATTGATATAATCCTAGGCATTGATCTATTCCTAGAAACTTGTATTTTAAAATTAAAACTTTTTCGTAAACCGATTTATTTTGTACGTCTTTTTTATCTTTTATCTATAAAAAATTGTTAAATAATACTTTGTCGATTTTTATTCTCTAAAACACATTTGACTGTGACTAATGCTTCTTTAGACGTCCTAACGTGACTGTATTAAACGTAATAAGGACGTATCGACAACACAGCGAGCAACAATATAAAAATATTGAAACTAAAATTTGGCAAAAAAGTTAACTTAAAAATGAATTTGTTGCCAACTACAATACAGAATATGATTTTTTATTCAAACAAGAAGAAGTTAGTTTTTCGTGATACGATTTTTCCTTTCTATTCCGTAGTTTATTTTAGTATTTTTTTTTTTTTTTTGCTTTTTGCATTTCTTTTTGGCAAGCAAACACTTTCGCTTTGGTGTAAAAAATGGAACAGTTTAAAATAAGCAAACAGGGCAATGCAAAGAAAATAGAAAACAGATTTACGATTAAAAGCAGTTATGGGCAAATTCTTCATTTTGCTTGGGCTTCATAGACTTATATTACGACAATTTAGCAAGGTTCTTGCTGCATTATATTAAATGTCTTTTAATTCTAACAAATGTTGCACAGTTTATGACTCTAAAAAGTATTGCTTACAAATATTTAAAAATTTAAAGTATGTATGCCCTCCTAATGCAAAACTTACTCAGCAATTTTCTTATTGTTTTTTAAAGAACACTCAAGTACTAAGTGTAGAGCAATTAATTAAAAAAATGCCTCAAGTCATTTTTTATGTTTTATGCAACTAAATCATATTTGATAAAACTAAATACAAACATTTTCCATATTTTCCATTTACTGATAGTATAACAAATGTCTTGTTGCCAAAATATGCAAACCAAAAAAATAAAGAAAAATTTCATTTGTCTGGCCTTCCAACAGAATACGAAGTGTTAAGTTGCATACATTTTTGTTGGCCAAAAAATCCACAAAACTATTTTATGTATTATTTTTTTTTTTATTTTTGTTTTTCCATTTTTGTTTTCCGCTACAAGAATATGTCTGGTTTCCATTTACAAATGTAGTTTATTTATCAACTTGTTGTTTTAAAAATTTTTTTATGGCCATTAAATATACTCAGAGCTGTAAATGACATTTAGTTTTTCTTTTTTACGGTATTTTGCAGTTTTTTTTTTTTTTTTGATCACCACAATAAAACTAGAATTACGGGTTTTTTGAATTAACAATATTTACAACTTTATCCCTTAAGGGCATATATTTGGGCATTAAATATTTGATAAAATACATTTTATTTGAATTTTTTAAAACAAATAAGTATTTAAAAGAGAAAAATGATGTTATAAATTATCAAAAAGGAAATTAAATATAAATTTTCATATTAATAATGAAACAGAACTGGGGTTGAAGTAGGGTTGCCAGATACCAAAAGTCAAATTACTGGACAATAGAAAAAAATCCCCTGCATTTTGAAAAAATAACTGGACAATTTGAAAAAGCACTTAACTATAAGCAAAAATTTTACTTCAGAATTTATTTTGCAAATAAAAAAAAATTATTAAAACGCAAGGAAACGTAACACTTAAAATTCAGTCTTATATTATTATTATTACAAATTTGTAATCAGGAGTAGAAGTTCACTAGAAGTGGTATGCAAAAGCTTGCTGACTTTTACAGTTTGAACCAATTTGTTTTGGTTTCATAATATTTTATTTATAAATAGTTGACATTTCGAGCCGTAAACATCTGCTTTTTCTGTGGTTTTTGTTTTGTTGTAGTATTGCTGCCACCGTATATATAAATAAATAAAAAAGTACATAAACACTAATGCTATGGATCGAGTGAAATTGAAATTAATGGAGATTTCCAGTTAAATTTCGTTTTTTTATTTTAAGATAAGATCTAATGAAGATAAGCTGCACTCCTAGTATAAAGTATATAAAACAAAATAAATTAATGCACTTTAAACAATGGATTGTTTTTTAAGTTCGTTGATTTTGATTTCACTCGAATTCGATTTCCCGAACATGGCTAATAACTTTATGTTTAGCTACATATATATTTTTTTTGTATTGTTATATGAAAAATTCAATAACTCTATTAGCTGTAAGCAAAAATACTTGAAACATTTTGCAACTTTCATCAAAATTTAGTCTTATTAAAATTGTAGCCTTTATTTGGTCATAGGAATGGGTTCTTGTGAATAAAGATTATCAGAAATACCTTAAGTCCTTGCACAAAAAGTATTGCTAGTTGGCATGACTAACAAACGAGATCAATTTATATAAGTTTTGTACGTTATTTTTATCGTATTTTTGAAAAACTGGACCTCTCTCTCTATCTTATTAATTGGCATGTCAGGCGGCAAATCAGAAATATTTTCCTTACAATTTTATCTTAGTAACTATATGATTTTTTTCTAAACAACAATAAATATACATAATTAATTAAAAAAAATTATTTTTCTAATTAAAAAAAAAATTTTAACTGGACAAATTGCATTTAAGCTGGAACCTGGACAACAACACCCAAATAAACTGGACAATCCAGGCCATTCCAGGCCGTCTGGCAGCCCTAGGCTGAACGATGTTTTTCATACAGTTTGACATAAAATTATGCCAGAGAATGCGGTCGAGAAATGAAATCAATTTTATTTTGAGGACGTTTTGTTCGAATGCTCTCACATATAGACCCTTATTCTCTTAACAATGCTACTATACTTTCATTCAATTTCATACATTTTGTAAACAAAGAAAAAGAAAGAAATGAGAGAGAATTTTAAGTTACTGCCGACGTTTTAATTATGGGCTTTAGAATTTTTGCCTGAAGTTGAAGGCTCAATTCTGTTTTATCATTTATTCGAATGTGTATTTTACAATAGGCATTACAATAGGTAGTTATAAGATACAAAGAATGCTGACGAAGGCCGTAGCGGGCCAGAAAATGCATTACATTCTGCTGGTCCCTAACAGTTGCATAAGTTTTCTTTACAATTAACTTCATTGCTAGCCTAAGGTTAGCTAAAGTAAGCCTCGTAACAGAAATATACAAACGAAAATTCTGATAGTGCATAGACAATATTCCTGGAAAATATTGAAGGAATAAGACTATTAAAGTACAAAAGCTTTTGAGGATTTGCCTTAGACTACACATTCGAATAATATGAAAATGTTTATAATCACCAGTGTTGCCAAAACTTGGTGACCAAAAATGGCTAAATTTACGGAAAAAAATGGCTAAAAAATGGCTAAAAATGGGCTAAAAAATGGCTAAAAGTTTTTTAAATAAAAACACATTAAAATTCAATAACAAAACAGAAATAATTCATTTAAAGTTGTTTACGATGAAATTGTATGTTAAGATTAACTTGATAAATAAGAATAAACGTAAATTAATATTTTGATAGATATTTAAAAAATTAAATCATCGATAAATTCGTTATTGTTCATCTCATAGGAATTAAATAATTTAAACGTAAATCATAATCACGACAAGTAAGAAAGTATAGTCGGTCAACCCCATTCATATCAAATTAGAACCTTTGTACCAAATTTTATCAAATAATCTCCAAAATTGTGACACAAGCGCATAGTACACAGAAAAAATTATTTTTCCAATTCAAACAAAAAATTTGTAGAATCAAACAATTTTTTGTCTGAAATCGGTCCTACAAACAAATTTGCATATTCAAACAATTTATTTGCATTTTGTTTACTGAAAAAAAACACTAATTTTTTCAAACAAATAATTTAACTGAATCAAACAAAAAGTTTACTGAAATTCAAAATCAAAAAAAAAAAAAGTTTTTGCACAAGCAATGACGCGCACACAAGTAAGCACTGTATGAGAAGGTGACGGCAAAGCAGAGCCGCCGACTGGCTTTGAAACACATTTTTTTGTTGGAATAATTTTTGAACGAAGTCTTATTTATACACACAACACAATGTTTTTCTTTATCACTCTCTGTTGCTGTATCCTTTCCTTTGCTAAAGAAGAAATGTAACCAAAAACGGCAGCAGACCGACTCGATATGTTTTTCGTCATCATTCTATTTTTGTATTTGATGTATTTAACCAAACAGTTTTAAAAAATTGAATACGGGATTTTGTTTCTTATAATGTCGTGTCTGCTATTGTTTTTCTTATAGTTGCACTTTTTTAAAGCGTCCAAAAATAGACTGTGTGTGTTTTTTGTTGTTGTTCTTATATTTCACATAAAGAAGTGTTGCTTACGATCAAATAAAAAAATGCAAAAAGACGACAACATTAAAGAGCGTTAAATATTTCATACAAAATTATGAAAGCTTGACACCAATAACGCGTTTATTTTATTTTTGAAGAGTTGTCCACATTTTTGTTGGTTAAATAAAAATCAAACAAAAATATTGATTGAATCAGTAAAAATATTTATAGAAATTAAAAAAATTTTCAAACAAGCGGTTGTTTGAAAATAATTCGGCAATAATTTTTTCTGTGTACCATCTCTACTATTGTGGTGTTGCTATAAATATTTTATTGTTATGGTAAAAATATTTACCTAATTGATAAAATCGAATTAACGGTTGCTAAATGTAACCTATTTCTCAAATTACTTTTAACAATATTTACTTGGCTAAATACCCTCTCTACTTAAGCATTAGACCATGAAAATGAGAGCTACTTTAAAGTCAATTCTGAAATTTCTAAAAAATTTTTGTTGCCGCCTGCATCTCTTTATTGAAATCCTTGCAACCAGAAAGAAACACCGACGTTTGTGTTGATCGATTTTATAAGTTTAATATTGGAATAGTTTTCCTTTTTTTGAAAGATTTTTCATAATCATAGTTTATAGCGATTTTCAACATTGTAAAAGTTGTGATTTAATTTAAAGGCGTTTTAATTGTTTAAAATGTTTATTTTACTTTTATAAATTTTTATAATAAAATAAAAATTATTCTTTTAAAAGAAAAACGGCAAAAAATAATTTTATGGCTAAACAAGTTGAAAAATGGCTAAAAAAATGGCTAATGGCTAAACTCATTTTTTAATGGCTAAACAGGGTGAAAAATGGCTAAATCTAGCCACTAAATGGCTAAATTGGCAACACTGATAATCACCATGAAAAATTAATTCCCAGATTCTATTTGAAAATAAAATATTTTATTTTACAATAATATTCCAAAAAATTATCTTAAAAAAAAACTTTGCTTAACAATTACACAGCCCGACAAAATTAAAAAAAAAAATTTTGCTTAAACCAAGCCACACATATATCTAGAATAAGTAATTTTTAGCTTGAACGAGAATCAAGCCATATTTTGTGAGCTCTTAATACCAGGACGTACATCTAAGATTTAGAATAAAATTTGATTAATAACACAGGCCAACACTCAATTTGCTTCTTTGAATTTATCTACTGATTCTAGTTAATTTGGGTGCGCTGAATTCAAATCTGTAATCAGTTTGTCTCTATCAGCTCTAGTTTTCATGATATAGCTTTTTTATACCCTCCACTTATGACCTGCATTTATGACCGTCTGTTAGTTTTTTCAAAAATTTTTTTCATCAAAATTTTTTATTTACAGTTATGGTAGTTGCCAAAAAAAACATTTTTTCCGTAAAAAAATATTTTGTGTAATTGCTAGCTGATTAACGGGAATTTTATATGTACAATATTATTGAGAACGTTATTTTTTCTTGTTGCACTCCAATTCAATATTGGAAAAAAAAATATTTGAATTAAAAAAAATTTTGGGTAAAAAATTTTTTTACGGAAAAAAATGTTTTTTTTTGCCAACTACCATAACTGTAAATAAGAAATTTTGATGAAAAAATTTTTTGAAAAAACTTACAGACGGTCATAAATGGAGGACATAAGGGGAGGGTATAAAAAAGCTATATCATGAAAACTACAGCTGATAGAGACAAACTGATTACAGATTTGAATTCAGGGCACCAAAATTAACTAGAATCAGTAGATAAATTCAAAGAAGCAAATTGAGTGTTGGCCTGTGTTATTAATCAAATTTTATTCTAAATCTTAGATGTACGTCCTGGTATTAAGAGCTCACAAAATATGGCTTGATTCTCGTTCAAGCTAAAAATTACTTATTCTAGATATATGTGTGGCTTGGTTTAAGCAAAATTTTTTTTTTTAAGAAAATTTTACTAAATACGAAAAAATAAGTTAAAGTCAAAAAATTATTTTTAGATTTTGGATTTTCTCGTTTTAAGAAACGAAATTGATTGCTTTGGAAAATAAACTTATTTCCGTGTATGAATTGATTTGGACCAAATTGGCTTTTGGGATTACATATTTTATTTGATATTCGAAAATATAAACTCCTGGCAATTTAAGGGAATTTGTGTCTACCAAAAGATGATTTCTTTCACTGACATAATTTCCTATGAATTTTTCCCCTCTTAATTTTTTTTAAAAAATATTTAGTTGAGCCTGTTGCTGCCTTTATTTAGCCCATAAATACCTGACTTCTGTAAGCATTTATTAAACTCCAGCAATATAAGTATTTCTATTTTTGTCTGTTTTCTTTTGTGAAGGTGTAGTGTCCTCCCTACACTTTTTAATGTCATGGAAACCCATAAAAATAAGTAAATTTCAACACAGAATTAAATATTAATAAAATATTTGTTTATAAAACTCTTAGAAAAAAAACTTAGAAATACGTTTTTATTTAACACAGTTTATATCGTATGTGCCTTAATGACATTATGTTGTTAGTTTAATGAAATTACCATTCTTTTATTGGTCATTAAAGAAATAATGATGGTGTCATGAAGAAAGAAAAAAAATGAAATAGGAAATATTCATAGATAAAATAAGAAGAAAAAAACAAAGAGAAAGTAAAAGATTAGAAAAATATAAAATATCGAAGATATTATTAATTACGTTCAATAAGTTGTTAATAGTTTAGATTATGGGAAGACAATGAGGTTGAGATAATATTTTGAAAAAAAGAAAACAAAATTTGTAAAGCTGATCCAATGGGCATTTCAAAGTTGAAAATTCCCAAAGCTAGTATATTTTGTTTTAATATTATTATCGTCTTGTTTAAATGTAATTAATGAGTATTTCGAGAAAACATTGGATCACTTTAGAATAGAAGTATCTAAAGTGGTGCCCAGTGCAAAGCTTCACCATCCTTAATAACATAAGCCCCAGTTATTTATTTTCTTAAAAATTGAGACGAGGGGAAATACAGTGCAAGGCTTATTAACGAACAGTTTCTTCAGCAGGGCACCTTTCATGAGCGGACGATTTTCTAAAAACCATTGTTTTGTATTATATTCTGAGCAAACTATTCTTAACTGTTTGGGCGCTCCTTGGTCGAAAGCGGACCCTCTTTCCTCTAAAACATATCCCGTAGCTGAACAAATTATTGTAACGAGCGAAAAAAGCTGAGCTAAAGGTACTGTTAACGGCAATTCCCTTTTTACATAACCAACTACAACACAAGCATGTGAAATAAAACCACTGCGATGTTTAAGGGTCAAATATACTGCAAAATTGGATAGACAAACAGTTTGATAAACGTGTTGAAAAATTAACAATTTAGCTTTAAGCTTTGGCGTAAACTTCCTAATAAGCAAAGCAAATGGTTTGTAGTAACGTGAAATTTTGGCTTGTTTGTTAAGGCGTTCGTGTAGTTTGCACTGACAACTCAGAATTACATTTGCCTGATTGCACTATGCAAGGCGTATTAATTACGAGACCAAAGATAACTTCAATTTTAGGAATTTAAAAACAGAAAAATGAAAATACCTAATTTATATTTTGGTTTTTTGTGAGGACTAGCCTACTCATGCACTAGGAATATAGGTTATGGAAAGGACAATAGAGGGAGTGAGATGAAAGACTTCAGCAGAAATATTATTCCTCACGCGAACAGTCCAGCCAAAAAAGCGAATTTTCCCTGTAATACATTGTACGATGCGCCTGCCAATCGATCACAAAAGGACGGGCTCTTGAGGAAAACGCTTATTACGAACAAACGTACTGGTTTTGGGAAACAGATGCCTAATTTCATCAGAACACATTCCATTGTAGTAACGAAAAACAGGCAAATACCACCCACATTGCGACGGTGCTTAATGGTGTCGATAGAATTGGATACCTTACTGTCTCCAATGAGAGGGCGAAGGCCTCTCCTGCACGCGGTCGAGATGCTCCAAATTAGACTTTGAAGCACCGGCCTACACATGAGAGTTGTGTTCCATACCCTTTCGGATATAAGTGGTATAAATAGTAAGGATATCAGGAGAGTGAAGTATATCGTCCGCCAATTTAAAAACCGAGGCACTTGAATGCTTCGTTCGACACCTTGAATATATTGTTACGAAAGTAATTTTAGTTAAGAATTAGTTGTAATTATTGGTTAAGAACTAGTTATAATTTTTAGTTATCTTGTATTTATTAGTTATCTTGTATTCATAAGTAATTTTATTAGCTTACATTGTTATTAACAATTTTTATAATTTAGTACACTTCAATCCCAATGTGCAGAAAGCCCTCGAAATGACCGTTAAAAAAGCTTCAGTATAAGTCGTGAAATTATGTAAACATAAGTGCCGCCATAAATCAAATAGAGTGGTGAATAGTTAAGCCTCGAACCTTCGAAAAACATTTCGAATGTTCTAGATGGCAGAATGGCAGTATAAATACTTGCGGCGGCTAGCATAGTAAGATCATTCTAAGTTCAGACTTTGTCAATAACGTATCACGCGCAGAAAATTATAGTTGGTTGTGAATAAAAGCTATAAATTACGGTTGGTAAAAAGACTTAGTACTAAATAGAGTTGAGTAAATTGTAAATAGTGTTTAAAGTGTTTGTGTTTTGTTTATTTTATTAAAGTTGCAATAAAGAACTCGAAACGGTTTATTACAAAAAATAAACCAAAACGTTATTGAAAGGCAGTAAAGAAACAATATGTTTTGACCATCGCACATTACATTGTATCATCAGTCCCAGAACATTAAGAGATTCTGATTTCTAGCATTAGAACGGAAATAGCGCCGTCTTGGATAATTAAGGAAGGTGGAATTTTTAAAATGTCTATATTACTCTAAATTATCAAAAAAATGAAAAAGAAAAACTGTTGCTTATTGTCTCTTCTTGAGATCTGCAAAGTCAACTCCAAGTTTTGTTTTTAACTAGAAATGACTTTTATGTGGGTATTTTGATTTCTCCATTGTTAAATTCATAAAATGAGCACTATTTCTTGCAATTAATGTGGAAGATAAAAGTCATATGATGTATAAATTTGTTATGTTACTTTAAAATAGTTATTAACACGTACTCACCTTCATAAGTATTTCTAAATTTCCTTTTGACACATTTAAACCAACGATCCCATAGACAAAAATCTTCCATCAGGGGATGAAACTGCGTCCAATGTCGGTGCACATATTGGGGAGCTTTTACCGTATTTCCTAAAAACCGTGATACCAAACTGCCAAAGAAGATGTTGCCAAGGGTCACTAGATTTTATTCCAGAATATTCAAAAATGTTATTTAAGTGTACCCAATAAACAATTCGAGAAAACATGAATTGAAGCAAAATAGGAGTAACTTAAGAAGAGTCCAGTTCCAACCAAACGCGAACAGTGTTTCGTGGAGCCGATCATCCCCCGCTAGAACGATGCCCAACTGTGAATGTCCTCTAATTTGCTAGAATTAAGATTTTACTGTTCGGCCTACTAAAGGGAGATTTTGTTAAAAAATATTAAAGTAAAAAAAAAAAACTAATTCCAGTTGTATTAATAATATTTTTTTTTTTCTAAAAATTCAGCTCTTATTCGGTTTAAGAGCTTTAAGCATTTTGTGTAAGTGTTACAAATCATATATCCAACTTGGGTTGTTTACCATCACAAATCATTATCATCTTTGACAAGTGGTGTCGCACTTAATAAATTTCTAGACATTTATACAAATAATATTGCGTGATAAGTCAACAGCCCATAAAAAAATTTATACCTATTGGATATTTGTGTCACAAAAAGAAGAAAAAAAGAAAAGTGGCAACAAAAAAACAAGGAAAAGTATAACAATATATTTGCAAAAAGTAAATTAATTAAAAAGTGTATAAAAAACTTTCAAAAGGACTGTTGTATAAAAGGAGAAAAATGAACAACAGCAGCAAAGTGTTAACTTAATTAAATGTGCAAAGTGTTAACTTAATTAAGTGTTTATCGCTCATTGATACATGAATACTCTGCTAATGGTTCTAGGATTGTTATTGTTTCGTTGTTAGTGAAAATGACATATTAACCTTCATAAGGTCTTCAAATTTGCTGACGTTAACGCTCTTCGGGTCAAATTTGATCCAAATAGAAAGTTTTGTATAAAAACTTACTTTTTTTCAATTAAGTATGGTTTAAAAGTTGATATTTTTTCCTAAGTTTATTCAGTATATTGAAGCTGTATTTTTTGTTAACATTTTTTGAGATTACAAAAGTACATTCAACATATGTGTATATGTTTTGTAACATAATTGGCAACGACTTTTTTTTTGACTGGTTAACATATTTTTTCCTAGGTTTTGGTTGAAGATGACGGGTGCTGTTCCTGCTCAGCTACTACATGCAGTTTTTTGCAATTTTTCGTGAAAATTAGTCTTTAGGTACTGCTTTTTGGCTGCTTGATTAAGGGCGCGGCAAGTTGAAAATCTAAATTTTCTATGAAATGTCGACGTTTGGCAAAACAGTTTTCGTTTTAGTCATGTTTAGCTGATGTTAATGGTAGCCTTTAGTTGCCAAATTGTCTGCAGACATACTGTGATATTTCAAACCAACTGTCAAATCAAGAACTACATGCATACAATTGTTTATTTTTAGGCAAAATTCCTATTTATTTGCCTGTATATTATTGTATATTCCAGCATAACTAATCAACCCACATATTTAAAAGCTCACGTATCGGCGCAAACTTCTCTAAAATTTGGCGTTCACTGCGAGTATCCTTGTTGTCAAATCTAAGTACTCTCGTACTGTTTTTAAATCTGTTCAACGGCAAGATTGCTCTAAAAATAGGTTTTCCTTCCACAACATCTCACGAACTGCCTGCACTTTCATTTTTTTATCTATACAATTCAGCTAACTAGAGAACCAATAAATGCGAAATTATTGTGTCGCCACTTCAGTCCAATCAATACCAAATATGTACACATTTACCTGCATTATTAGTAAACTTCAAAATAACGCATGTCACAACAACTGGTAATTTCTAACGAAATTTCAAAAATTATGCTACAGGTCAAATATGACCCAAAGACCTTGAGTGCAAAACATATTAAAAATATTTTTCCGCCAATATTTTTTTCTGAAAACCTAACGTAGTTGTTGGCATTTAAAAATAAATAAAAGTCCTAAAATATAAAAAATATAAGTCACTCACCCTTAGAAAAAATTTAACTTTTATTTCAAAATGAGTCAGATTTGACCCGAAGACCTTATGAAAGTTAAGCGATTGAATTTTGCTAATTTCTAAATTTTTTCTTAATAGTTTTAAGTATTCAATTATTTGCAGATAGCATTAGACTATTATCACAAACTAATTAACTAATCTATGCTATGAAACACAGCATACCTCTCTCAAGGCGAATATTATTTAAAGTACTGCATACTTTAAGGCAGTAATAAATATTTAGTTATTTACTAATTCAATAGTTATTTTCATTTAAATTCTCAATTTTAAAGCTCATCTACATAGACTATTGGAACAATTTATGTGGAACAAACCCTTAAGACTACGACCATTTAAGGTACAAGCCTTTGAGGTTTTTGTATTTTTAATTCACCTATTGTAGCGGAAGTTTGTTTCGAGACATAAAACTTCTGTAATAGTAAACCAATTAAAGCTAGAGAATACGTTCGCATATCCTATTCTTAGATTTGCTGGCTATGTTTTGTCCATCTGGATATATTAAAGTTATTAGTCAAAGTTTGGCACAACTATTCCAAGATCTGGTGAAATTGTCACCTCGACATCTGTTTTGAATATTTTCCTTTTTCAATTTTAAAAAGGAGATCGACAATCTCGTCTTAGATTTTAATGTAGAATGTAGTTCACTGTACACAGTATTTAAACCTTCTAAAGAGGTCGGTTCTCTAACGTAATGGAGCAGCAGACATAGATGTTAACATTCCGTGAGATGAATGGTATAGACTCTTCCGAGAATGTCTCCCTTTTTCACAACAGGCAAAATGCGCAAGTAAACATACATTTTTCCTAGAACGACCCCTAGCTATTTAATTTTTACCTCTAAATCCCAACAATATAAAACTTATCAACAGCGGGGAAAATAAATTTTACCTGAAATAGGTCCTAGCTAGATCGATTCGAATCATAAAAGTTTAATTGGGAATCAAAAAAATATTTGGTTAGAAAATGTGTCAAAAATAAAATAATTTTGTTCTTTTATCCGTCGAAATTTAAAAAAAGTACCAAAACACATTTAAGAAAATATTAAACATTTTCGATTTCAATTGTAATTTGTAATAATTAAGAAGTTAAACTGTGAATTAAAAAAATATTTGTTTAGAGAAAGTACAAAAAATCAGTTTAAACTTGTTTTTAAGTTTTTGATTTGATGTCTATATAACTACATACATATCAGAAGGGCCGCCATTGGTTCTCAAAGTAGGGCAACTCGGGTATAACAAAATTAAAAACGATCCAGATATTTTAGTTTCAGCCCGATTTAAAAAAAAATGAAATGAACTAGTCAATTTCTACAAATAAGTTGGCGACATGCATGTTTTATCCCGAAACATCCGACTTTGAAAATAAAATTTGTTGTTTTTGACATGCCTTGGATTCAAATATATCATGATTTTTTCGAACTATTTTTATTTTTAAACTTTCAGCAATTGAGTTAGAGGGTAAATGTGTTCCACTAAAATATTCGTCGTAAAATTTTCTACAATGTTGCTGATAATACGTTACACAGAAAAATATTTTGCACCAGTAAAAGCATTAATAAAAAATAAAAACAGTTTTAATTTAAAATTTAATCAAGTAAATTTAACTTTTAATCAAACGTTTAATAGACAATATTAATTCGCACCAGTAAACAAATTAATATTGTCAATTAAAGCACACTTGATTAAAAGTTTAATTCACTTCATTAAACGTTTAATTCACTTGATTAAACGTTTAATTAAAACGGTTTTAATTTTTAATTATTGCTTTTACTGGTGCAAAACTTTTTTCTGTGTATTTCTCAGATGTAAAGAACACATAGATAAGTTCATATACCGATTTTCTTCACCAATAGCACAAAGGGGTGAAACCATAAACCCAATTTGATCTTTCAGGTCGCAGACACACGTATATATTTTTGGCCACCTCTACCACAATTCATTGTCAGAACCCCCTTATTTTTTTGTGTTGTACAGTGTTATTATTATATTTTAATGTAATGATATCTTTGTTTTTTTTTTATAATAAAATACATAAATAAGTATTCATTTACACATGCATCAATACACGTGTAACAAAAATACATAAATTAGCATTGATATGTTTTTATATAGATTTTTTATATTTCATTTATAAACAATAACGTGCAATATGCCAACCAAATACATCTGCATATGTTTATGTATATGGGCAGTCGTCGATGGCTGCGAGTGTAAAACGGCAAATCCATCTAAGGAGGTCGAGTGGTTGCGATCGAAACATGTCATGGTAACCTGCCGGCCGCGGTTCGTGCCCCGGCCACGGTCAAAAATGAAAGATTATCAATAACAATTTTAATTAATTTTCATGTTGTAAACTTCCTTTCTTCATAAAAATAATTTAATTAAAATTAAATTTTATGAACTTAAGTCTAATTAAAAATATTAAAAGTTTGGATTTGTATTTTTCTTTATAATTTTATAACTTTTGATGAGAAAATGAATATATTGAATGAATTTAAAATAATGTAGAATCATCTTACGCATGTCTAATTACATAAAAAGTAAAAACATAAACATAAAAGTATGATGGAACAAAATGTCGCATGCAACATGTAGCGTGCGACAGTGATTAAAATTAAATAAAATATAAACTACACAATATTTATGAATTAAATAAAAACCATTATTAAGATACATCAATGCATAATATTTTAAAATTAGTCGCATTAAAATATTTTATCAGGTTTCGCTGAAATCAGTGTTTGAACTGTTTGCCGTTAAAACAACTTCTGTTTTTGTCGCATGCAAATGCCTTGGGTTTTTTTTAATTTTCTTGAAAACAAACAATTGCTCAAAATCAACCTAAGCACAAATTATAATGCTAATCAAGAGCTATAAGTTTCGCCTTTTGTCAAAATAAAATTAATGTTTTGGTATATGTTTTTTCCCCTTTTAAGGCGTACGAATGTCGCATTCGACATTGGAGAAATGCCCATATGTATATCACTTCTGTCAATTTTATAAATAAATTATTTCTTTGTATTCATCTTATAAAATATAAAATATATAATTTTATAATACTAATTATATTTAATTAACATTATTTGCTTTTGTTATGTTATTTATTATTTTTTACACTCCTTTGTGGGGTTTCATTGCAGCCTTTTTATATTTTCTTTTTTATATAAAATTTCTAGGACTTAGTGAAATATATACTGTGCTACCCCTCGTGCTTTATTCAAAGGATTTTAATGAAAATAAACAATTTATATGGAAAACTTAAAAGAAAAATCAATTCATTCAGTGAAATGCACATAGGAACAGCTTATCCCATTAACAATAAATTTCAGTGTTTTTATCAAGAATAAAAATTGGGAATTAAGCACGAATAACAAAATCTTTTAAATTAAAATTTTGTATTCCCAAAAATAACTTTTGATAATAAACTGGCAAGTGCACGGCCTTAAAAAAAACTTAACTGGCAACACGCTTTTGCAAGTTGTTTGTTGCATTTTGTTTTTTCTTAACCTACTTACAACTACAATTAATGTTGGAAGAATTCCAATCAATTGTAGTGGGGAATGTAAGAAGAGATAAACTCACTGTTTATTGTTGATGTTTTTGTTTAAAATTTGATATTGTTACAAGTAGAACTGTTGCTTATGATTCTTATACGCTTTACAGTTTTATTTGGTTTAATATCTTTAGTTTTTCTAAAATCTTTATGGATGAAGTTTCCTGATGATCTGGCCTAAGCAACCAGTGTAATGCGCATAGGAATAGCTTATCCCATCCACAATAAATTTTAGTGTTTTTATCACGAATAACAATTTATTTATATTGTTTATTTAAATTTATAATAAATTATTTATGCCAATCCAATTATTAAACAAAACAATTGGTGTTAATTGCATTAGTATGTATAATTAAATTATTTATATTAATGTACAATTATATGTATAAAGAAAAGAAAGAAATCGTATTTGTTTATTCAAATTAAACAAAATCTTTTTATTTTTTATTAAAAATGAATATACATAAAACAAAAAAAAAAATCCTTAACTTTAAAATTTTGATTTGATATTTTATTGTTGTAAATAAAATTCTTAAGAGTAAATTTAGATTTTAAACTGACTAAAGTCCTTGGAGAAACTTCAAGACAAACAATTGATTTAAATAAGTGTTTTCTTTCGTGTTTATTTATTTATTCAGTTTCCTGCTGTTATTTTTTCCATTTTTTTTTCTTTTCTGGTATTGTTAATGTCGGTTTGTAAAGTAATTAAGGATATGAAGAATCACCTGAATACACACTCATACTATAAGACACTCACTTTGAAATTTGTTCAAGAGTGAAAGCACCGGTAATTTCTTGATTCTTAACAACATCAACTTAAACAATTACATATAAAGTTTATATTATAACATACGCCAGCCGCAGACACAGAAAGACAGATAATCAAATTATGTTAAAAAAAAACATTTTCGTACAGTCAACTACTCATATACACAAACTCTTACAAAAATTAAGAAAAGATCGCTCCTTTTAAAACTAAAAAACAAATTCTATACATGAATGAGTGTTTGCAAGTTTGTATGTAGTAAAAAAACGTGTATATTTATGCAACTACAAGCACAAGCATGCTTCAGTTTTCAGAAAGAAATTTGGCATTAAAAACGAAAAATATTTTCCTTTTTATACCCTTCACCACAGGTGGAAAAGGGTACATATAAGTTTTTCATTCCGTTTGTAATTTCTATAATATTGATCATAGACCCTATAAAGTATATATATTCTGGGTCCTTATGAGGAGAGAAGTTGATTTAACGATATCCGTCTGTCTGTCCGTCTGTCCGTCTTACGTTTGATATGTGTTTTCCGGAGACTCCAGACATGATAGCGGCTAGGTTGTTTTACATTTATGTCACATATAGTCCACCATTTCTTGCTATTGAAATTCAGCCAGATTGGTCCAACAATGGCTGAGATATGACCAAAAAACCACGACTGCCTCTAATTTTTCCAAAAAATCCCTTGTGGTTGTTGTATTTTTATTTCTTTTTTCTGTATATCTGGAGAACGGCAAGAGCCAAAGTTTCCAAGTTAGGTACAAACATCTAGTTTATAAATACACACCATCCCGCAAAATATAGGAGGGATTGAAGAAATGGGCGTGGTACCTCCCATATAAAAAATATTAAAAAATTGTATAAAAACCTGATTTTTTTGACTGTAATATGACCTATAATTACGCCCTATATATCAAAAGATCGGAATATAGAATATAGGAATATAGAAAATATTTACTGAAAAACTCGGGAAAATCCGCTAAGATACCAAAAAGTTATGACCAACATATTAATTTTTTTTTTGAAAAATATCTATTTTCTGGAATCATAGATCTTCCCGAGTCCAAGTTTTATAACCAAAATAACTGGCAAATTTCTTCTTTAACACGTCGGTATACAAATCTGTCAAATCGGTTAAGAAATAGCAGAGTTATGACCAAAATACGGAAATCCCAAAATTTACTCTTTTTATACCCTTCACCACAGGCGGAAAAGGGTATATATAAGTTTGTCATTCCGTTTGTAATTTCTACAATATTGATCTTAGGCCCTGTAAAGTATATATATTTTGGGTCCTTATGAGGAGAGAAGTTGATTTAACGATATCCGTCCGTCTGTCCGTCCGTCTGTCCTTATGTCCGTCCGTCTGTCCGTCATACGTTTGATATGTGTTTTCCGGAGACTCCAGTTATGATAGCGGCTAGGTTGTTTTACATTTATGTCACGTATAGTCCACCATTTCTTGCTATTGAAATTCAGCCAGATTGGTCCAACAACGGCTGAGATATGACCAAAAAACCACGACTGCCTCTAATTTTTCCAAAAAATCCCTTGTGGTTGTTGTATTTTTATTACTTTTTTCTGTATATCTGGAGAACGGCAAGAGCCAAAGTTTTCAAATTTGGTACAAACATTAAGGTTATAAATACACACCATTTCACAAAATGTGGGCGGGATTGGATAAGTGGGCGTGGTGCCTTCCATACAAAAAGTATTAAAAATTGTATAAAAACCGGAATTTTTGACAGTTATATGACCTATGGTTACGCCTTATGTATCAAAAGATCGGAAATTTAATTAATAAAAAATATTTTCTGAAAAACTCGGGAAAATCGGTTCAGATACGAAAAAGTTATGACCAAAATATTAATTTTTTTTTGGAAAATACCCATTTTCGGGAACCATAGATCTTCCCGAGTCCAAGTCTTACAACCAAAATAAATGGAAAATTTCTTCTTTAACACGTCGGTATATAAATCTTTCAAATCGGTTCAGAAATAGCAGAGTAATGACCAATATACTGAAATCCCAAAAATTACTCTTTTTTGTAATTAAGTTTGTTTTTTATACCCTTCACCGAAGGTCCTGCACCCTATAAAGTATATATATTCTGGGTCCTTATGAAAAGCGAAGTTCAAATCCGGTTGTCGTCTCATCTCTCCCCCCCTTCGCATTTGTTTACATATACTAGCATAATGCCCAATATGATTTTCGTTTATTATTTCATCTATTTAACGAAATAATTTTAACAAATAGAAACTAGGAATTTTTGTGTTTTTTTGCTACTTAAAAACTCGCCAAAAGAGATAAAAAATGACAACAGTGCCTTTACAAAAAGAAAACAAACAAAAAACTGTGTTGAGTTGTAAACAGTAAACGGTCTATATTTCATTTTAATGATATTTAAACAGCGTTCCTTCATGGTAGGGGGTGTGTTAAGTTAGAAACTGTGAGTTCCCTGGTTCGAATCTTGGTTTTTTAAAAAGAATATTTTTTTAATATTGTTATGTTCCAAGACAATTTTAAAAAAAATATTTACCAGTTTTCGCTTTTTAAATTACATTTATAATGAAGTTTTAAGTATTGTAAATATGTATGTATACGTAAAAATTATTTAGTTGCTCTGTATTCTGCTCGCACAATGGTGAAGGGTATATAAGATTCGGCACAGCCGAATGTAGCACTCTTACTTGTTATAATTTAGTTTGTTTTTTTTACCCTTCACCGAAGGTCCTACACCCTATAAAGTATATATATTCTGTGTCCTTATGAAAAGCGAAGTTCAAATCCGGTTGTCGTCTCTTCTTTCCATCCCCTTTGCATTTGTTTACATATACTAGCATAATGCCCAATATGATTTTCGTTATCACTCTTCTTCATTATTTCATCTATTTAACGAAATAATTTTAACAAATAGAAACTAGGAATTTTTGTGTTTTTTTTTTTTGCTACTTAAAAACTCGCTAAAAGAGGTAATTTTATTTTTTAAGATGTCGGTATAAGAATGTGTCAAATCGGTTATAAAATGGCCGAGTTATGACCAAATACTGAAATTCGATGAAAAAAAAACTTGCTATATATTAATTAAACTTTTAATATAAGTATTTAATACCACGCAAACATGTGCAACCAATTAAATAAACCTAACGATATATATAATATAAATATACATGTATATATACATATATTTAGATAAATATATAAACTTCTGTTCTTTCCAATGGTGAAGGGTATATAAGATTCGGCATAGCCGAATATAGCACTCTTACTTATTTTCTTTTGCAGACATTAATTCTTACAAAAAGTTGTATATGGGCATTTCCGTCAAAAGGTCCACCGCGACCGACAATTTAAAAGTTATAAAAAGCTTATTATTTTACGATATTGTTATAGAGAAATATTTAGATTTTACTAATTTTCTAAATTTACCCATAAATATGTTCACTTAGATAAACAATCAGACTGCAAAGTTGTGCAAGCGTAATTTCTTATTTGTGAGAATGTTTTATTGCATGTTTTCTTTAATATTATCTACCTTAAAAGAGGTGATATTTGATGAAAATTATTCCAAAAAAATTATCTTACATGGTCTGTAATCTAAGGAAGAGTACGAAGAGAAATCTGTTATTCGAATTAACGGTAAATTTTTATTTTTTTTTAATCATTATTCAGTTAAATTATTATGGAAAAATTGTCACGTTCGAAATGTCACGTATCGAACCAGGTTTTGGCTTAAACAAAAAAAATATAAAAGATTTTGGAATCAAACCAAAGACATTTAAATGTTACATTGCTACGTAAAATTCTGAAAGTAGTTTGACTAAAAAATTGTGCCAGGATTAGCTGAATTACGCCGTTTTATACATGGCCACAAAAACTACTTCTATTTTTTTCACGTTCGAACCGCTACTTCTTTTGCCATTATCTTTGAACTAGAATCGCACCCCCATTAACTTTAGCATAGATAATAGTGCTTTCTTAGTGCTTTATTTAAGGGTTAAAAGAACGTAAAAATATTTGTTGTTTAAAATGTTATTGCATATTTGATGCGTACGACTGTCACGTTCAACACTTTGGAATTACCCATATTTTTTATTTAAAACTTATTTTGGCTTTCTTTTTTAACTCAGCCAAACAAACAAGCAAAAACATCAACAACTTAAGTAAAAATGTTTACTCATATTCATATACACAAATACACTTACGCGCTCTTTGTAATGAAGAGAGGTAAGAAGAGACTTTTTGTGTTAATAAATGTTTGTACAAAATCACACAAGAACAGCAGCAGAAGGGTAGCTCCACACTATAAATAGCGAAATTGGCAAAATTGTACTTTAAACTAAATTTCCTTAAAATTGTAAATGTGAGCAAAATTCCCTGAAACAGTAAATTTACGAAAAATTTTCTCAAAAAAGTAAGTCTTTCAAAATTTAAAAAAAAAAAATTGCCCAAAAAATATAAATTGAACAGAAATTTACAAGAAAATAACAAAAAAAAATCTTATACGCGAAAAACTTTACAACGAAAATTTGCGCAATATTTTTTATACAAACACAATTTGCGGAACATTTCTAGAACTAATAAATTCGCGCAAAAATTCTTTTAACAGTAATAATAAACATAATTTTCTACAAATAATAAATTTTAGCAAATTTTACATAAATAATAAAATTTTTTAAATATCATATAAAAAAATTGCCCAAAATTTCAAACAAAATAAAATTTAATTCCCGTACAGAAAAATTTTACATAAAATGTCTAATACAAGGAAACATTGCCCAATTTTTCAAGTACAAACTAAATTTGCGCAAAATGTCTATTTATTGTCAATGTTTACATATTGGGTTGAAACAGTTATGGAAACTAAATATTTAATGAATAGCAAATTTTGCGCAAACATTTTTATAAATAGCAAATTTACACAATATTTCCTTAAAAAGCATGTTTGCACAACATTTTTATAAATATTTGGATGCCCCGATAGGCTAGTTGGTAGTGAGCTGTCTATGTGGGCGGAGGTTTCGGGTTCGGTTCCTGCCAAAGACTCTGATCCCCTGCGGACAATGCTAGAGATTTGCGGGACTAGCATAAGAAAAAAAGGAAATTTGCTCAAAAATGTACAATAAATAGCAACCTGGCCCAAAATGTTCTATATTACAATATTATTTTTTTCTCAAATGTTGGACAAATCTTATACACATAACTTGTATAGACAGACACTTTTTTACATGAAGAAAAACACAAACAAATGTCAATACTTCCACGAACAAACAAACACAAAGAGCCACTCATTTTCGAATGCTTTTAAAAGGAAAACTTTTCGTTAAAGGGTTAAAGATGAAATAGGAATACTAAGAAAACAGTGTTGGAGTATATTAATGAACGGTGAGTAACTTTCTAAGAGTCAAAAGACTATGAGTAGTTATTTTTGTTGTTGCAACAACAACAGCAATTACACTGCACATACATACACATGTATTTGCTTATACAACAGCCACATGTTTACATACATACATACATATAAAAGTGAAAAGGATTAACTATGTAAGTACATAGAGACTTAAAACCATTTTGGTTTAAGGTGTTTAAGTCCTGAGCAGTTATTTAAAGGAGTATGAAGTTAAACATGCATGTAGGTCTATTAGGGATTTGTCAAATAGAAATTTTGTATCCTTTGTTTTTTTAAAAATACAAAATAAACAAACATAAAGAATAATGGAGATTTTTACTTTGATTATCTTTATTGAAAAATTTGTTCTTAATACACAGAAAAAATTAAAAATTGTCTCTAATCACAAATTTTTTACCAAATTCATAGAATCAAGCAACCCATTTGTTGATTTTGCACCTATTACCAAAATGATTATATTGATTACCAAAAATTGTAAAAATTTAATATTTTGAATATTTTTTTTTTCAATAAATGATATTTTTAATTTTAATTAAAAAAATTAACAAAAAACTTTGCCGTTATAAACAATGTGTTGATTGATTTTAAAAATGTCCAACAACAGTTTCACAAGTTTAAATTATTTTAATTTAAAAGAAATAATTTTTTCATATTTAATTATTATTTTAATTCAAAATTTATTTCAAAACAACTAAAATGGTAATTAAATCAAAATTTTTATTTTAATTTTCTTTCAACAAAAAAAAATAATTGCTTCAATTATTAAATTTAAATACTTTTTAAATAATTTTTTAATTGATAAAAAACTACTAATAATTTTTTCTGTGTAGGAAATTGTCTAAAAATTTACTACTTATAAAAAATTTGTGCAAATTATTTCAAGGAATTATAGGAATTTGTCGTTGATTTTCTACTTATATTTTCAGGAAAATTTAGCGCAAATTTACTTTTTTATAGAAAGTTTAAGCAAATTTACATTTAATTGAAACTTTTGAGCAATTTATAAGTTTTAATCATTTTGTACAAATATAACATTTATATAAAATTTTTCGTGAATTTATAGGAAATTTTTTGAAAATTTACTTTTATAAGAAATTTTACGCAAGCTTACTTTTAACTGGAAAAAATTTTGCAATTTTACTACATATTTCCAAAAATATTGCGCAAATTTTCTTTTAAAAAAATTTTTTACGCAAATTGTCTATGAAATGAAAATTTAGGGCACATTAATTTTTTTTAAATGAAATTTTGCTCAAATTTACGATTTATATGAAAGTTTCTATTTATTTTCTATTTATGGTAAAATTTAATTAAATTCACTTCTTGCGAAACTCGTGTCATTTTATATTAAGTTATATTTTACAAAATGTTTGTTTTGTCTTAAAACTAATTTGTGTGTTGTCTTTTTTTCAGATTATAAAAATACAGTGATTCTTGATTTGGGTAAGTACCTAAAAAATCATTAACAGTGGTAAAAGAAATTTTAATGACTAAATAAATTTGTCATAATTCTAAAGATTTCACTCTTTTTTGTCAACTTTTACTTCTAACAATTATTGTGTATAACAAATATGTTTTTTATTAATTGTATTTGATATAAAAAAGCTATCATAAAATTCCCAAAGCACTGCACGCAAAAATAAGATTTGTGGATTTCACAAACAGTGAAATGTTTTAGGAAATCATTAGTAAAAAGAAATCATAGAACGAAAAAATATATTCTGCATGCAAATGTGCCTTTAAACTTATCTATGCATGTACTCTCAAAAATATAAAAAATATGTTTACAATTTCTACTACGATTGCAACAATAATATGGGGTCATTATTGCACGAATGCCATTGAATTTATATTTATAGAAAAAAAAACACTAAAATAAAATATAGAAAAAACCCTATGACTCATCATGACATGGCAGCACAGTAGCGTAGAAAAACTTTATTTTACAATTTTGGTTGATGTTTTACAAAACAAACTTTTTCAAGTTAAAAACTGTAAGGATACAAATACAGTCTGAAGCAATGCTAGAAGCAGACGTACACCGAGTCATACAAAATATTTATATGTGTGTGTGTTCACTAACAATACGTCTGCAAGCATCTCCCTTATTTGCGATGCATGTATTTCTTGTCAGACAGATGTATAGACGGACAGACTTATAAATAAACAAGATATACATACACATACACACACACAATACAAACCACCCCTTATTAACGAGCCAACTTGTTTTTTGCTCATTTTCCTTCTGTTACACATTTATGTTGTGTACAGTGGAGCAAAAGTTTCAAATACATATTTTATTTCGTTAATTTTTAGAAACATTCACTATATTGTATACGAAAACATTGTCGCTTCAGGAATTAAAGCAAAAATTGCATATGTGTTGGTGTGTTCATGTATGTTACACAGCGGTAAAAAGAAGTAGTAAGCAGGGCTTCTGAAAGCCTTTATTTCTCAGACACAAGGCCTTACTACCCCATTCCATACTCATACATTTTTTTTACACACGATGTCCTACCCAGCCAATAGGCAATAAAACACACGGGCACACAGATGCACACACCCAGAGAAAAAACATGTTTAAATATGGTCACCTCCAACAATACTATGTTTACAGAAAATTTTAACCATATTATGTTTAATTTAACCATATTATTGTCAACGACAGCCATATTATGGGAAAAATAGTCCTCGATCAAGAAGCCACAACCATATTATGGTTGCCTCCGAACATATTATGTTTAATAATAACTAAAATATGTTTAACACTTATAATAGCATGGTTGGTTTTCAAACATAGCATGTTGCTCTTGAAAAAGAGGAAAATACTATTGTTAATTTAAAAACAAATTATTGTGATATTTAACCATAAAATGTTTAGAGGCAACCATAATATGGTTGTGGCTTCTTGATGGATGACTAATTTAATCATAATATGGTTGTCGGTGACAAACATATGGTTAAATTAAACACAATATGGTTAAAATTTCCTTTAAACATAGTATTGTTGGAGGTGACCATATTTAAACATGTTTTTTCTCTGCGTGCACAAACTCACTTATTTAAATTTCTTGCTAGAGGTTCATTCCTTGCAAGTTTTTAAAAGCTTATAAAGTGGAACTTTAGTATAAAGCTACTTTCTTTAAGAAGTACTTTTATAGAAAGCGCTTTTAAAAAAAGTACTCTTTTAAAACGCGTCTTTTCAGAAATTAATTTTTGACAAAAATACATCCTGACCCAAATAAGACCTACCAATGTCGTTGTTTCTGGGCTTTTGGTAGCATCGCTTGCACAATTTTGTGTGGATGCATCTTAAGAATAAACTTTTAAATTCGCTGCAATTTTATTCTGGAAATGCCAAATTGCATCACTTGTCAAAAAATTAACTGGTTTTACCCTAATAAGATCTTCGGGTATAATTTGACCCATTTTGGAATACAAATCTAATTTTTCCTAAGATCTTTTACTTTATTTAAAATGTCAACAGCTGCGTTAGGTTTTTAGAAAAAAAATATTGGCACAAAATTTATTCACAAATTTTTTTTAATTTTAGATCTTTAGGTCATATTTGGCCTGGAGCAAAAATTTAGTTAAAATAATTTATATGTGAAGAATACTGTTAAAAGTTGTTTACGTTTGTTCAGAAAATTGGGATCATCCGAAATATGCTGAGCCATCTGACAGTTCTAGTTGGGATGATCTTGATGTAGTGCCTACTTAAGCAATGAAATCAATAAGTGGTGAAATAAGATACATCAAATAGACATGAAAGCGTCAGAACGAACAACATTATTAGCATGACGCCAGGCTTGATCCGTTGTTCTTGTTCAAGAATTACAAAGGAATAGATTTCCAGTTTTCAAATATTTTTTGCTCCTCCTGTGATGAAATATGGCCTATATTTAAGCAAGTTATTATAGTAAGAAATTACACTTTTAACATTTATTAAAGAAAATTACCAGGTCGTTAAAAACACTATGAAAGGAATTTAAATATTTTTTTACTTTTTTAAAAAGTTGTTAAAGGGTTAATTCACAAAAATTCTTTAACGCATTTAGCACGCGTACCTAAACGTATATTTCGATTGTTTTAAGATTCTCTTTTGTAAAACATGATCGTTTGTTTTTCTTTCCTCTTCCTACTAAACTCAAACACACGCATTCATGTAGTCCTGTCGTAGCCGTATTTTTTGCCGGTTGTTTAACTACACAATACAATACCTACATTAATTTTTTTGGATGTTGTGTCGGCTTTGAATTGGTGGTGTTGGCGTAGTTCAAGTGACGTTATTGTTGTTTAGCTAGAAAACAAAGAAACGATAACAGTAAAACGTAGTCGGAGTAATAAAATTTACAAAAACAATAAATAAATATAATATAATAAATAAAACTACCCTTAGGTGGTGGTGCTTGACTGTATTATAAGTTTAGCGTGGATGTCCTTCTCTGACTGTGTCTGCTTAAATGTTAGATTACTTGACTGGCAACCAGCCACCCAACCTTACTGCAGGCGGCTTTATCGTTCGTTGTTTTTATCCTCTCTTTATTCCTTCCGCTGCAAAATGAGTGGTTGTAATGCCAAAAATCATCGACGTTTTCTACATCCTTGTGACATTGTACTATTTGCGTAAAATATTTTGTGTTGTAAACAGCTAAAGTGACAAAAGAACGTACAAAGTGTTTGTATAAGGATTGGATAGTAAATTTAACGCAACATGTTGATATACATTGTTGAAAATTTGTTCAAAGCATAGACAAGTAAGTTAAAGAATTTAGATTTATTAACAAAAAAAGTGCTTATTTTAATTGAAAAGTTCATGTGTAGAAGAAATTTTTAATATACATATTGCAAAATGTGTGCCCTGGTTGGCAAGTTGGTAGTGGGCTAGTCTATCAGTGTGAATTGGTGGTTCGATTCCTGCTAGAGACTTTGATGTCATTAAGGCGAATTAACTACAGGAGGTGTCGAAACGGCATCTGATTTTGACAGTTCGAGCTTATTTGTTTTGATTTGTTAGTGTTTTGCTAATAATGGTTGACATTTCGAGCTAATGTCAATAACAATGCAGTGCAAAAAACCCTATGCTGTTTCTATTGTTTTTGGATTGTTGTAGTTCCGACACCACCTGTAGTTGAATTCGCCTTGGATGTCATTAACTACAACGGGCTGAGTATCAACTTTACTATTGCTCGGAAAATTAAGTTAAAATATAATTCGTAACATTTAATGAATATAAAAATTTATTGCAATGTTGCCACAATATTTTAAGCAAATCTAAGTAGCGGCAACAATGTATTTATTAATAAAATATACAACATCGTAATGAAAGTATACACATTCTTAAACATGTTTCTTGTTTATACAGGTTGTTAAGACGAACTTTATATGAAAATTTGTTAGTAAACTTTTAATAAAAATGAAATGTTTTTTTATGAATAAGGGGAATCTATTTAAATAAAAATGAAAAATGTTTGTCTGTTTGTGTATTTGTTTGTTTATTTGTTTGTTGGCTTGTAGACTCCTAAACTACTAAGCCGATTTTTCTGAAATTTACAGTAACATCACGTGAGCCCTAAAAATAAAATAGGCTACTTATTTTTTCGATAGTGGCAGGGGAATTGGTACCCCCCAAAGGATGCCAATATTAAATATCGTATATCTTAAGAGCCACTGCAAGCATTTTGTTGAACTTTTGGTAGTAGGATCTTCTGAGCCCCAAAATTGAAAAAAAATAGTAGCGGGGGAAGTGGTACCCCCCATAGGGCGCCAATGTTTAATACCCCATATCTTAAGAACTGTTATAGTGAGAATGTTCAAACTTTGTAGAAGTCACTCTTATGGTATACTACACTTTTAAAAATAAAAATAAAGCGGGTAGGTGCAAGGGGGGAAATACCTCCCATAGGATGCATTCATTTAATATCGCTCAACAGAAGCACTATTAAAGGGAGAGTCTTTAAACGTGGTTAAAGCAGGGATAAACTAGTTGATTATAAAGAAAAAAGTTAAGGCTAACTTACAAGTAATTTTATTGCAAAATATCTGTTATTTTGTTTATTCAATAAACCTTACATCCTCCATTTTCGAAACAACGGCATATCTCGAAAACAAGAGCGAACCTAAAAGAAACATTTAGCACCAGTGGATTCAGCGTATTCGATTCAGGTTTACCCGCCGGGTGCCTCGCATGTAATTTTTTTCAACTAGCACAGTACAAATATTAATCTTTTTATGAATTGGAATCCATTCCGAAGTGTTTTAAGTTTCAAACTAGATTTGTAAAAATAAATGTCTATGTGTTGTTTTTTCTGCACACTCTTTCTAAAATAATCTCTAAATTTCATTGAGCGCACCGAACTAAATTCAAATTTGTTCATTTTATTTCAGTAATAAAAAAAGCAACTTTTGCTAAAGCAAATTTTGTTTATTTTTTATAATTAGTTTATATCTATTTAAAATAACTTTTTCATATTTATTTCTCTTTCGCTCAAAACTCGTATACATTTAAATTGCACAAAGAACAAAAATAAAAAAAACTTGAAACAAAAAAGCTTTTGAAAATAATATTTAAAATCACCAAAGGCTAAAGAAAAAATTTGAATATAAAAAAATATTGAAAAAAAAAACAAAAACAACTAACCAACAAGAAAAATATTTTGTAGATTCAAATACATAACAAGCAAAAAAAAACCTTAAAAACAAGGACAAGTTAAAAAAGGATAAAATTTTAAAAAACTACGACTGCGACAACAACAACAGCAGAAACAGTTCTACAGGACAACATTTGGTATTTCTAAATTGCATTTAATAAAGTCTCGTCCATATGGCGCTAGTTTGTTTTATTTCCTTGCATGTGTTTGTTAACTCTTGCTCTCTGTGTAAGTACGTAGCTGCGAGTTGTTGACTGTGTGTGTTGGCCAACTGTTAGAGTTGTGGGTTTTCTGTTGAACCAATATTAAACAAAAAAATCCTAGTAATAATAAGGATAAGAATGTAATAAATCAAATATTCATTAAAAGTCAAAAGATTATGTTAACTGCAATTTTCTGCTCCGTTTTCCCCTTTTAAACAAAATAATTTCCGAGTAAACGATTGTTTTTTTTTTTTTAATATTTTTGTAATTAGTAAATTAAAAAGTTTATTAAAATCAAATTATAAAGAACAATATAAAATTTTTAAATGTAACAGCTGGGAATTAAGTTTAAAGATTTTGTGGAGATATAGACAAATTAAGTTTATTTGTGTTGTTGTAAATGATTCGTGGTTGGAAAGAAAAATGGGAATTATTTCACTGCCATTCCAAGAAAATAATAAGGAAGTTCGTCATTACAAAAGTTGCTTAAAACGACAATTAAATGTTGTAAATGAAATTTATAGATTTCTTAATAATTTTTAAATTATCTTCTGGATTTCAGTAAACTGGCTTAAGTTTATTGTGAATGATATATACGAATTAATTTTTTAATTTTTTTTAAGTTTTTAAATTATACTTGACATAACCGCAAAAACGCAAGCCTTTTTTGCTTTAAAAAATTTCTCAAAAATATGAGTACGGTCATAATATTCGTCGCAAAAGACTCACTAAAAGAGTTTTATTCGAACATGTTCTATAAATCGAAATGAAGTGTAATCAAACAAATTTCAAAAATAAAACCAGGAAAAACTATGGAAATTTTCTAAGAAAAATTTAACAAGCAATCACAGAGGTGACACGAGACGGAAGATTTTGTGGTTTTTTTCAGTTTCTTTCTTCGAAAGCTGCCCTTTTTGCATTTTTTGCAAAACAAATCAAATTAAATTTTTTACTTTAAAGGACTAGATAATAAATTGCCTATATTAAGACTTAAAAATACATAAAATTTAATTAAGCGTTCAGAAATTCAATACACTCAAATTTATTTAACGAAAGACATCCGTTTTAAACTATATTCACACTTGGTGTTTAAAACGCGTTTAAGCAAAATGTTGATTAAGTTTATCAAAGCCGTTCATATCACATTTGAGATGATTAAGATGACAGACGATTAAAAAAAACACAACAAACAATTTTATATTTCTTTAAAGTATTAAAAATAGTTAAAAATATTTTATAAAGTCATCAGAAGATTATTTGAATCATTTTAATGATGAAATTGTGAAAATTTATGAATTTTTTAAGGAACAAAATAAAAACATTAGCAGAAATCGTGGCCGGTTGTACACGTTCATGTTGGCCGAGTCTACATTTACTCAGTTTGAGGTATGTTCAGTGGATTCTATGTGGTAAAAGAAGTGATTTAGTTATAATTATGCCAATATATGGGTAATCATCTCGATTTTGATGTCAAAAATGAAAAGTTAATGTTAAACTAACGTGTTTTTAGCGTGTCCTAGTAAATTAAAAAAACGTCTCACTTAATGTGCGAGAATGTGTCGATATTCCCAGCAAAGACAAAAAAATTTATTACTATTATAGAATGATTTGAAAAAAATAACAAGAGAAAAGTTTATCTTTGTTTCTCTAAACTATTTGAAGAAACGTTTGATAATAAACAAAAAAAAATCATAATTTTTTTATCGATGAACTTGTGTTTGCGGGGTTTGTATAAAAATATATATTTTATGTATGTATGTAGGACTGTTAATGTATAATTAATTGCTGCTATGTCGTAACTAAAAACGACATGACATGACAAGACAACTTGCTTATCATAATAATGCCAACATGTTAATTCCATTTTTTGTTTTTGCTTAAAGTCATTAACACCTTTTTATTTTCGCTATCTAGTAAATATTTTGACTTTAGACACCGGAAGTAGTCGCAAAAGCTCTTGTATTCCGCCGACTCATTCATGCCTCTGTAAATTACGGTTTTCCATCATTATTTTACTTCTTCATATGTGTGATTTTAAAATTTTTTTTTTTTATGTCTTCATTTTATTTTTCAATAAATCCCCCATTATTGACACCGCATAAAACAACAAAAACATCAAGCATTTTTTTACAATGTCATCATTATTGTTATCATCAGTGAGCCCTTAGAGCTCTTCTTCACTTCATGAACTCGTACGTAAAATTTTCACACAGAATCGCAGATATAACACGTATATTTGGCAAACACAATTACTGCCACAACAAGTAAAAATTCTAAATAAAGAGAAAGATAAAGAGAAAGAATGTTGAGGAAGAAATTTTTTTAAAAATTGTAAGCAATTGAACCAAATGAATTGAAATGGTAATGAAAAAAAAATCTGTTTTCTATTTTAAAAAATATATAAAACTTACCCCCAATTTCACCAAGTTCAGTTAAAACTAATTATTACTTTAACTACCAGTAAACAACATGTTTTGACACAAAAAAACAACTGATAGTTTATTATAACTGAACTTGGTGCAATTGGGGGTTAGATAAATTCAAAAAAAACAAAGAAATTCTGTTTCTAATTGAAACAGGTTTTCAGTCAAGATTTCTTTAAAAAACTATATAATAATTAAACGTATTTTCTGTAAAAAAAAGTTGTCTCTTATTAAAACAAGATTTTTATTTTAATAAATGTTTTCTATTAAAATGCCTTTTGTTAAGACAGGGTTTTTATAGAAGAACTGACTTTCTTTAAAAAAAATTTTTTTAAGAAAAAATGTCTCCCATTGCGACAAGTTTCTGCAAAAAGTCAACTTATTAGTGTGGCAGTGTGCTAATGAAAAAAAATTTTATAAAACACTGCATATATTTAAGAAAAAGTTTTCTCAGAAAGCCTGTCTTTCATTGAAACAAATTTTTTAGAAATAACTTTCATTGATGCATTTTTTTATTAAAAATAATCTGTAATAAGTTTTCTATAGAAAAACTATTGAATATTGAGACGTATTCTGTAAAAAAAAACTCTGATTGAGACGTTTTCTATAGAAAAGTTGTCTCTCATTACTGTCTCTCCTTAAAAACAGATTTGCATACAAAAACTCTTATGGAAAATTTCACCAATTCTATTTAAATATCAATTCATAGTTTTTTTTTGACATGAAAAACGAATTTTAAACATAAATTGATATTTAAATAAATTGGTGAAATCGGGAATTATAAAGACAAATTTTTTTATAAAAACTGTTTCTCATTGTAACAATTTTTTTTTATTAAAAACTGTTATTCAGTAAGAAAATATAAGATAGAAAAACTTACCCTAATTGACACAATTTTCTGTAGAAAATCTGTTTCTCATTAAGACAAGGAAATAACTGACTCTTGTGCAGATGAATTTCTGTTTTAACGCTGTTTTTTAAGACTACGTACCACTAAAAAATTAGACTCTCTTTACGATATTTTTTTAAGAGCATCTGATATGCACCATTAATAGTGCTTGCAACTTCAGTGTAGGGTATTTAAAATAATAAAAGTTGCACTGACGGTAAACTTAGCTATATTGATTAAAAATTTATTTTTATATTTAAAAAACACGTTGTATGCAGACGAATACTTCTCATACAAAAATGCTGTTACCAGTGTATTAATGCAATTTTATATTGGTATGTAGCAGTGTGCGAGTGCAAGTGTTAGTTACTGTTTTGTGTAGGTATGTTCATTTATTATGTTTAGGTTTTTTTGTACCCATCGGGAAAAAGAAGGAGTACGGAAACCTTCTAGAAGGCCTCTGTACTCCTTCTTTTGGATATACAAGGCTTGTTCGCTCCATTCCATACTCATATCTTTTTTACACACGATGTCATTACGGAGAAGGCCTTCCGCTCTCGCTTCTTTAACAGGTACAATGGTAACGGGTTAAAAAAAATAATTAGTTTGCTTTTGCAAAATACTCCCTTCTCATAGAAGGTGTATCTTATCTTTTACACCAAACAGCCGAGGCCTTCTATGGGGCATTCTTTAGCAGTTAGATAAGAATATTAATTTAATCAAAACAATTTTTAAGCAGGCCTTTTAAAAGGCCTAAAATAAGAAGGTCTTCTGAGTTTTACCGCTGGGTATGTATAAGTTTTATAGGGCGACAGTATGTGTGACTCTTAATAAAATAAATGTTTATTTATTTGAACAAAACGTTGCATTATACACAATGTTACACACAAACACACTCTCAGAATTTGAGGAAATCATCAAAATCACACGCAAATACAAACACAAACACACTTGCGAAATTCATGCACAATCAAACAAAAGAATTGTTGCACGTTTTTCTTTTTGTCAATATTGCATTTGTTCAACAATGAATGCATGTTTGCATGTGTTTGTGTGTATTGCATAGATGAAAAAAATATTATAGTGTGTATGTGGCTGTTGGTGAATGAATAAGAGTAGGGCGAATAAGTGGGTGGTTTTATTTTCAAAGGGGTAGTTAAATACAGGAACACATAAAAACTTCCACACATACACAAACAAAACCTCGCAGTTTCATTTGAACATTTCGTAGGTATTTTTTCATTACTTTCCACGACAAGTTGAAGATGAGGAGTATTGAAAGGAATGAAATTGCATTGAAAATAAATTTAGTAATTCTTTAATTTTGCGTTTCTGCTTTTACTTATTCCTCTACTGTAATTTGAGGGGGAGCCAGTCTGTCCACAGTGGCAAAATACAAGGTTTAACCTTCCCACATTTTGTGGCAGTGAAATGAAAGCGAGTGTCAAAGTACTTTCATTTTACACATTAACAAAAATGTTTAAAAAATTGTTTTTTTTTTTTTTTTTTTTTTTTTTTTTTGTTAAAAACTCCCCACAATGTGGCGCATATTTGCAGAAGTACATTGGACAAATAAATGGAAAAAGAAAATTAAAAAAATTTCATATATTGACTGGTATTTTTCTTTTCCTTCTTTATGGTCTCTTTACATAATTTCAAGTGTTATATTTGAGTTGTAATGGTGAGATTTAAAAGAATAATAAAAAGGAATTTTAAATCCATAGAAAGGTAAAAATTTTAAAAGAGTATTTCTAAATTTAGTGTACACGAGTTTTTTGCTTCAACATTTTTTTATCGGAAGCTTTGTGCTTCATAAGTGTTGTGCATAAGAACGCTTTCTAGAAAATTCGTAAAAGAAATTATATCTTTGTCTTCCCACGCATTGTTTTCTTTTATTGAGTACAATTCAGTCGTCAATTAACCAGCGAAGAGTGGAATACTTATCCAATATACGTTTCATATTTAGAGAAAAACTTTAAGCTTGAAGTTCTGGCTAATGCAAAAATATGCAGACTTTAAGCAAAAAACTCTAGAATATTACTTCAACAGAACTGACGGTATCTCAAAACTACAATATATTACATTATCCAATTTTCTTACACATATTTATGCATCCAAATTTTAATCCTTTTCTTAAAAACCTTAAAAAGGGATGTTGGTAAATTGTAACAACTTTCTACTACAAAAATCCTCTTGCAACTTAAAATGGTACAAATTCGCAACTTTTTGTTACATAATGTTACATAATGATCTTTTAGATTTATTAAAACATAGCCAAAATGGAAAAACATCTTTATTTATTTAAATAATAACCGTTTCTCTACGAACTGGAGCCAGTTTCATCTCTCCATAAATAAAATGACACTTGACAAAGTTTAACAGGCTCACATACATACAAACACATATGCACTTCAACGTAAAACAACCCTTGTGTATTAGTAACCAACAAACATTAAAAATTATTATTTTTGTATTTTATAGTCCTCATCGTATAAAACTTATAAAAAGAGGAAAATAAAATAGAAATTACTTTATGTTTCCTTTGCAAACGAGGAAATAAAAATTATTTAGTTTGTTATTCAATAACACGGCGCTACAGTGAAAATATACTTGGAAAGTGACCTAGTGCAAGTTGAACCCCTTGTTGAGTAGATCTCAAATCAGTTTTATAATGTTCAAAACACCCTCAAATTTCGGAGTTATTCCGAAAAAACCATTTTCTGGTAGGTTCGAGTACTTATGAACAAGTAACTCAGTTGATTTTTAGCCGATATTTTTTAAACGGTTTCAGAAAGAAGAGAAATGTGCCTTCTAAACAAATACACCCTTTGGTATGTGTAAACAATTTTTGTAGTGATATTCTTTATTATATCCCATTTGAATTTTATTTTTTCTAGGTTTTTCAACTTTGGTGACATTTTTTTAAATTAGTTTGTTTAGAAACATACCCTTATGTGTATATTTCTTTAAAGCTAATTTAGTTTTGAGTTAAATCAGCTTTCACTTAATAAAATCGAGTAAAAAATAAAAAAGTTATTAAGGTTTTTCAAAAGTGAAAAAATTTAGCTTTTACAAATATTGATCAATGACCGGGTCGACCTCCATACAAAAAAAAAAATGTGCCAGTCACCCCACCCCGTAGAATGAAAGATATGCCAATGAAGTTTCTAAAACAGAAAATATTTTTATTTTGTAGCGTTGCCATTTAAAATCCGAACTCATCAAATCGCATATTGATATTCATGGCTTCACAGTGGCTTCATTTTTAACCCGACTTCTAAAACTTAGTATGCATATCTTTTAATATGCTCACTTTTAATATGCTCTTAAAAATTCCACTAGTGAGTACCGAATAAATAATTCTGCCACCATTACACCTCAGAGTGGGATACAGAAAGCAGTTCGTGAAACGCCTGGATAACTATTTTTAAATGACGATGCTGTATATATAAAACAAAAAGGGCGTTGCAAAAAAGCAATATACCTCTTTTAGGGCGTGATTGATGAACATTTTTCTCGGTTTGTATTGGCTTCTACCTGGTTAAATGTAATATGTATGTGAAAAAGAAAAAGGTGCGTAATTTAGAGGCGTGTCATAAAAGTGAGCATATTAAAAGATATGCATACTAAGTTTTAAAAGGACTTTTTGAAACGTGAAAAAAATTTGGGGTGAGGATCCGAGATGGCATAAGTGGCGCCCAGAATTTAAAGTCGTATTAAAAATGAAGCCACTGTCAAGCCATGAACAACGATATGCGATTTGATGAGATCGGACTTTAAATGGCAACGCTACATTAAAAAACCAAAAGGGCTGTATTTGGGGGCGTGGCAGAAAGAAATATTTTCTGTTTTAGAAACTTCATTGGCATATCTTTCATTCTACGGGGTGGGGTGACTGGCACATTTTTTTTTTTTTTTTGTATGGAGGTCGACCCGGTCATTGTCAATATTTGTAAAAGCTAAATTTTTCACTTTTGAAAAACCTTAATAACTTTTCTATTTTTTACTCGATTTTATTAAGTGAAAGCTGATTTAACTCAAAACTAAATAAGCTTTAAAGAAATATACACATAAGGGTATGTTTCTAAACAAACTAATTTAAAAAAAAGGGCACCAAAGTTGAAAAACTTAGAAAAAATAAAATTCTAATCGGATATAATTAAGAATATCACTACAAAAATTGTTTACACATACCAAAGGGTGTATTTGCTTAGAAGGCACATTTCTCTTCTTTCTGAAACCCTTTAAAAAATAAATATCGGCTAAAAATCAACTGAGTTACGTGTTCATTAGTACTCGAACCTACCAGAAAATGTTTTTTTCGGAATAAATCCGAAATTTGAGGGTGTTTCCGAAGATTTTAAAATTGATTTATGATCTACTCAATAAGGTCTATAACCTACACCAGGTCGCTTTTCAAGTATAAAAAAGTCCTCATTTGTAGCACCGTGTTATCAGCTTTTGTTCCAAAGTCACCAAAACGCCAACAGAGTATTTTTCTGCTTTTATTCTTTTTTTTATTTTGGAAAACGAAATAGCTTAACACCTTAAAAAATACAGTTAATAATTTTGAAAACATTAACATTTTGGTGAAGTCAGCACGTACACTGTTAAAGGATAACAAGTTCCATGCATACAATAATTGTAAAGTTACAGTGAGATGAAAGGCAAGAGAGAGAGACAGAGCGACAAAACACATAATTACTCATGCATATATAAACTGTAGTTGAGGTATTATACTAGTAAACCACGTTACCAAATCAAATAGACATAGGAGAACGTGTTGTTTAGGACAAACAAGTTATTTAAAACTGAATATATTTATTAACAGGCAGAGAAAAGGACCATTAACGCAAATAGGTTGCTTAATACACTCTACTTATACGATGTTAGTTTTAAGGATAATGTCCATTTAAAAAATAGTGTAAAAAACATATCTACAATTTTGGGCATTTCTAAATAGTTTATATAGTTTCCTGTATACAGGCTTTTAATTTTATTTTTCTATATAAAACATTGAATGAATAAGAAAATTGTATAATGGAAATTTAACGTAAATGATTCGTTTATGGAAACTTTCTTTAAAAAAAATTTATTCACAGAATTTCTATAAAAAGTATTATCTACAGAAAATTTTATGAAAAACCGTATTTTATTTAAAGTTATATGTATTACAGTTTTTATTTTTTTTTAATTTCCATGTATAAAAGTTCAATCTTCGATTTTATTAATGTGACACTCATCAAATTATAGCAAATACAACCAATATGACACAATAGAACAAGTTGTGATTTGTCTAATTTATATCGAAAAAAAGTTTATTAAAAGAATCTGTGTATAAAGTATTTTTTATTGAATATTTTATATATTAAAAAATTTATGTAAAATATTTTTAATAGAAAATTTTATACGTTAAAGAAAAAACTTTGCATAATAATACTTATTATATTTTTATAAAATATTCTGTGTATAAAACTATTTTTTATGGATAACTTTTATGTAACACCTAACAGCCTGCACTGATAGAAAAATGCATCTTCATATTGATGATGCCCTAACATCAGAATTGAGACATCAATGTTACTACAAATGACATCAATGATGCAAAAAGTAACATCATTGGATTGACTAACGTCTTCGTACAATTTTGTAATTTTTAACGTGTCATCTATTTTATGACTATAGTGACAACAATTCGATGCCAGATTTTGTATATTATTGACATTATTTTCATGATTACAATGTATTATAAAAAGCAAAAATTCCAATGTTCTATTTTTTTAAAATATTTAGTTAAATACATGAAATGGGTAAAATAATAATAATATTCTCTCAATTTCACTTAAGCCAATTCCAATGACTTTGACTTAATGGCAAACTGTCATTAAATTGATGCTAATGTGTCCTTTCTCCAATATTTCAGCGTCATCGCACTGAGGACATGTTCGTCATTTCTGTGATGCCGATGTGTCATCTTATTCATGACATAATTTCGTTTTGACCCTGATGACACTTTGGCCAGGTGATGTTAAGGTTGACATCACACTGATGACAAGTGTCATGGGGTCAAAAACGAAGACACTTGTCATAGTACTGATGTCAAAATATATCAGCGTTATGACGCCTTTTCTATCAGTGTAGTACTCTTTCCAAATTAAAGAAAAATGTTGAGCTACATATCAGTGCTACCTCGCAAGTTTGCACGATTTGACGTTTTTATTCCTTTAAAGTATGCTACATTGTTATGCGTACATATTTAAACAATACCCACATGCAGTTTGCCTAAATTATTTTTTTTTTAATAAAAAATTTAATGAGGAAATATGGGTGAAAAACTGTTACCGGTTGTGTTATTTAAATCTTTTCTTTCTCAGTTAATATAAAGTTTATAGTTTTTTTTTTTTTTTGGAATAGAAATGGCGATTGTGAAACACATTTCAATTAAAGAAAATAACATATTCAGTGAGGTGAAGTCGCCTTTAGAAAACATTAATATATTGTAAAAAAAAACCATATACTTTAAATACTTTATGACTTGGGTTACAACGTATCTAATTATTTCACACCCTCATACACATAAAGATCAATTTTATTTAATTTATTTAATCAATTTTAAGGGAGAAAAACAAAAGGGCACGGTAAACAAATCAGTCAAATTTACTAACCTGACAGCTGTGGAAATTAAGGTGTTCTTTTTTATGAGTCAGAGCCTTTAAATAAGTTCGTGGGAAATTATGTGTTATTTAAGCCAAAAATAAACTAACTTTTTTACTTTTTCCCAGAATTTGTATGGCTTTATTTTTAAATTAAATTTTTATTATCAAAATAGTTTTCTTTTTTTATTTCTATATTGTAAAATTTAATAATTAGTTGAACAAATTATTTAAATTTTCTTATTTCTTAATTCTGTGTGTTTTGTGGGAAGAAAAACATAACTTTAAAGAAGCGATGATTTCTAAACCTGTGCTTTCTAAATTTTTGGTTAAGGTCTGATGAATTTACAAAACAACAGTTCTGTGAAGATTTCCAGGTGTATCTTTTTAATGCAAGCAATGTTGCCAGAATTATTAAAAGAAGCTAAAATTTCGTGTTTTTTTCTCTAAAATACTATCGTGGAGAAAATAAAACAGAAATTTCTTAATATCCTAAATTAAAGGCAATTTAAAAAAACTGTTTTTTGGTGTTTGTGCTAAGTTTTGGGCCTTGTGCTGACTTATTTAGTCGATGTCATGTCCATCATTTCTGTAAACCATTTCATCACTACCTTTCTCCTCTTTTAGGGGTGTTTTTGACGACTTGCCAGCATAGAGCCAAACATTACCGTTATAAAGGGGAGTTAGTGGGTGAATATGTTTCACAAAAATATTTCCCTTAACAACTTTATAGAAAAAATTGCAGAGCATTCCTCATGACTCAGATGTAAAGAACACATATTTTCATTTACGGAAATGTTGCACAAACAGGCCAAAAGGGGGAAACTTTAACCTTCCTCCCCCTTTAAAATAAAATTTCATTGTGATCTTTCCTAACGCCGACACACGTATATTTTCTTCTTCTCTAGCGGAATCCATTGTCAAACCCCGTTTTTTAGAAAAACTTTGATATTGTTGTACATTTTTTTAACACAATTAAATAAATCTCAATCTCAACCTTACTTTAATTTTTTTTCATTCTATTGTCCGGAATACAAAGTGTAAAAAAACAATAATAATAAATAACCGTTAATATATTAATTATATTGATGTATATTCTGGCTCCTCATGAGGAGCGAAGTTGATTTAACGATGTCCGTCTGTCCATTGAAATGGATTTTCCGAAGACCCCATATATGATGGGGGCCAGGTTATTATACATTTATGTCACGTATGGTCCGGAATTGTTTGCTATTGAAATTCAGCAAGATCGGTCCACAAATGGCTGAGATATGAGTAAAAAACCACGATTGCCTCAAATTTTTCCTTTAAAGGTCCAATTAGACGTGACATTACCATACCAACACTGTATTACCAAAACGAAATAAACATACCATACAAACCAATTCAATTTTGGGAATACAGTGTTGGTAATATGGTCTTTTTGTTGTTGTTTTTTTTTTATACCCTTCACTATAGTGTACAAGTGGTGAATTTTTTTTGTAATGTGTTTAATTTTACGCATACACATACACATCAATGCATGAACATGATATGCCGCTCAAATAAAGAAACAAACTCATAGACTCAATATAGCCGAGTTGTCAAGTTCTCTCCTGAGACTGATGATATTGCCAGTTCGAATCCCAAAAAGAATTTTTTTTCATTTTTCTATTTAATTTTTTTATGTTCTAAAAAACGATTTTAAGATTATAAAACGAATTTCAAAAATCAACTTTGTCAAAAGAGGAAACGGGCTTAGGTACATATATAAATTTTTTGTTTTTTTATATTCTTCGGCATGGCGAAATGAAAAGTTGGCGTAGCTCAATTAATATTTATTTGTACGTTAAGCAAAATTTGTCCCAAGTAGCTTAGATAGCTTTTTGATCAAACTTTTTTAAAAAAAATTTTTTGTTTTTTTTAAAAATTTTTTAAATTTTTTTTTTTTATATTTAACACTTGGCTAAAAAAAATAAAAAAAAAGTTTTAAATTTAAAAAAAAAAATTAAAAAATTTAAAAAAAAAAAACAAAAAAATATTTTTAAAAAAGATTGATCAAAAAGCTATCTAAGCTACTTGGGCCAAATTTTGCTAACACCAATAGGTAATAAATTACATGGATGAGAAAGAACACCTGTATGGCAAACTTTGACCCCCTCTACCTCTGAAACATTTTGACCGATCTTGTTGAAAATTTGTGTGTAAACTACTATCTAATAGGACTAACCTTGGTGTAAATTTCATCCAAATCGGAAGACATCGATTTCAAAATTGTGTCGCCTTTTTATATATATAAAACGTATATAAAATGTTTGGTATTTTGTTGTTATTTTCTTAATTATTTTCTAAGATATTAGTCTTAGCAAAAAACTTTCTTGGAGGCTTATGTTGTTGACTAGAAGAGCTAAAATATTGCCATATATCATATTCTTTTAAAATGTTGTTTTTAAGAGATAGTCATACACAAACAAATTACATTTGAAAAAATGGCTTGATGGCAAACTTTGTGGGGCGGACGCCCTCCCTAAAACACAACTTATCGCTACGAAATTTTTTTGTATTTTTTTTTTACATAAAACTGAACCGATTTGGAGGGAGAGAGTATAAGAAATCAAAAAAAAAAAAAATTCCTCCATACAACTAACGGCCACGCTAATGTACACTCATTAAATTACTACAGTAACTAAATGTGGGTTATTAAATTCGTTATTTTACGAATCATTTTATTATTATTTATCATTTTTGTTTGTTATTCAAAAAACAAACTACCAAAAAATTATGTTTTTTCGTATTTATTATACCCTCCACCACAATTAGTTGTGAAGAGGGTATACTAAGTTTGTCATTCCGTGTGAAACTTTTTTATTATTCATCTCAGACCCCATAAAGTATATATATTCTGGCTGCTTGAGTAATTATAAGTCGATTTAGCCATGTCCGTCTGTCTGTCCGTCTGTTGAAAACACGCTCACTTTCGAAAAACTCAAAAGAAATAAACAAACTAGGTGTCAAATTGCTTGTAGTTATCCTAAGCAGTTTGGGATTGAATTTCAGCAAAATCGGTTTAGTAGGACCAGAGCTATGAATCAAAATGTGGAACCACCACCTTCAAAAACTTGATAATTTTGTTACAAAAACTAACATAAATGATGCAAAAATGCACGGAATGACATAAGAGCACAAGTCCGTTTTATTCGACTAGAAATGACACTGTAAAATTTCGTGAAGATCGGTACATAATTTACCCTAGGCCCCATATATGCCCTACTCCCGGAAAACAGTTTAGTCTCCTAAAACCATAATTAATAACAAATCGTCACAGTTTAAGATAATAATAATAAAAAGACATCATACAGATATTACTCCTTAAGCATTCGAACTGTCGGTGGAGGGTATCAAAGATTCGGCACAGCCGAATATAGCACTCTAACTTGTTTTGTTATGTAGTTTGATTTTTTGCTGGTTAAAATTATTTTTCAAAAGTAAAAACTATTCAATTTTACGGAATATCCTGCTTAATAAATAAAAAATTTAAAAATTAATGTAAAAATTATTTGTTTTAAATGAAACGTAGATGATGGGTTTTTTAAATGAATTTTAAGTTGTTTAAAATGAATTTTCGTTTGAGTTTAACTTCATAATATATTGAGTGTACAGAGGGCCATAAGCACCACGACCCAGCGGATTGATTTATATTTAAAACGAAAAAATCAATAAAAAGTTTTTGTTATTTAATTAATATTTTAATTTAAAATTTATTTCAAAGTAACTAAAATGTTAATTAAATCAAAATTTTATTATTAATTTTCTTTCAACAGAAAAAAAAATTGATTCAATTATAATATTAATTAAATTAAAATACGTTTAAAACCATTTTTTTAAATGATAAAAAGCTACTGATAATTTTTTCTGGAAACCAAGACGCTTGTACTTAATTCGGGTGGCTCTTGTCGTTCTCCATACATACAGAAAACTATTAAAAAACAACAACAACATATCTAAGCTAGTTGTGGACCGATAAATCTGAATTTCAATAGCAAACAATTGCAGACGATATGCGACATAAATGTATCTAAAACAACCTAGTCCGCATCATATCTGAAGACTTCAGAAAACCCAATTCAAGGGCCAGATGGACATCGTTGAATTAACTTCGCTACTAATAAGGACCCACAATTTATACTTTATAGATCTAACATTAATATTATAGAAATTTAAAACGAAATGACAAACGTATATTTTCCGCCTGTGGTGAAGGGTTTAACAATTTGTATTCCTTTATTTTTATTAAAAAATTTTAACAAACTAAACTGTCCGTCATATTTTACTATAACATTTTTTCATTGATAGTAAATGTTTACTAGTGTAAAAACTTTTTTTAATTTTTGTTAATGTTTTTGCTTTTACAAGTACTAAATCATTTATGTTTGGGGATTTCGCGTGAATTTCACTTAAACTTTAAATAAATTGAATATTTAATGTTCAAGCAACAATAAACAATATAAAAAATAGTAAATAAAGTGAAATTTACGTGTTAACTGTTGAGCGTGTGTACAAACAATTTTTTACAGGAGGCATACAAAGTCAACAAAAGGGGAATATTCGTTCATAGCCTGTGACTCAAACATATCGCTACCTAAATGCAAAAGGCTCTATTTAACAATTTTTTAGGAGAAGTAAAAGACTATTTAAATTCTACTTGAAAAATTTGATTTTTTTTAACAAAATAATTTTAAATAATAAAGGGTGTTTTTTATAGAGTGACACAAGTTTAAATAATAATAAAACAAGGAAATATATTATTATCGTTAATATCAATGAAACGGGCTTTATTTGAAAGAAAATTTTATGAAGTTAATGCTTTAATATGATTTCTGCCATGTGGCCACCACGGCTGGCGCGTAGAAGGCGCAATCTGGAACACAAACTTTCAACAACTTTTCGCAGCGTTTGCGGCCGTATTTCGTTGATTACTCCTCGAATGTTGGTTTCCTGGTATTCAATTGTTTGTGGTATATTATGGCAGACTAGTGACTTAACATAACCCCAAAGAAAATAATCCAATGGGGTTAAATCACACGATCTTGGTGGCAAATTAATTAGGCCATTACGTAAAATTATTTTTTTATCAAAAGTAAATCAATTGTAGCGCCCGCTGTGTGGCATGAGGCTCCGTCCTGTTGGAACCACATATCAGCAAGATAAACGCCACGTAATAGAGGTACACTCAAAAGAAAAATCAATCCATCCCTGCTCAAATCAATCCGAAGCAGTATTAATAGTACGGTGAGTACGGATTTGCTTGAATCAAGTACAGAAAGATTGATTCATGTACGGATTTTCGATCGCAAAATACTTAAATTATCCATATTCAATTCCGACTTCGTACTTAAAATAATCCGAAAATGAGATTGATTTAAGTAAAACTCAGATTGAATCAATCTCAAGATGCGCTTGATTTAAGTAAAAAAACCAAAAAGAAACCAGAAAGAAAAAGTAATTATGATTAACTACTTACCCGTATTAAACACCAACATAATGCCGATATGGTATTTACTTTAGAAATCTTATGTACATATTTAACCAAAAATATAAACTAAATGAGAAGCAAGAGTTCAAATATACTTTTTTACCCTTCGTGGTACACATGAGTCTGGCCAGACCTTTTTTCAATGTGTATAGAAAAGCAAAACATGTGTAAGCCGGAGGGGTAAACACCCCGAAAAGTTTAATCTTTTGTTTTACTTGATTTAAGAATTTTATACTTATTTTAAGAAATTCCGGGATTGAAGTTCGAAAGTAATCCCATTTAGGATTGTTTTGAGTACGTTTTAGTGTTTTTCGTACTAGAATTTTTGAGTACGACTCGTACTTAAAGTAACCATAAAAAACTTGATTTATCCCGAGTGCTTTACTTTCTGTGTACAAAAAAATTTCGAATCATGTTTCTAAACCGTTCACCATTGACAGTAATATTCTGACCATCATCGTTTTTTAAGACAAGTGGGCCAATTACTCCGCCAGCCCATAAAGCGCACCAACCAGTAATTTTCTGTGGATTTAATGGTGTTTCGACAAAAGCTTGTGGACTCTCATTACTCGAAATGCGACAATTCTGTTAATTTTCGTACCCATTCAACCAGAAATGGGCTTTATCGGAAAATAAAATTTCGAATGGAAATTCAAAATCAATATCAATTTGAGCTTCAGCCCATTCGCCGAATAGGCGGCGCATACCATGGTCGTTATGTTTTAATTCCTGCACAAGTTGAATCTTGAAAGCTTTTAAGCCAAGATCCTTTCGAAAAATCTTCCATAAAGTGGAAGGACACAACCCCAGTTGCTGAGAACGGCGACGAATTGATTGATTAGGATCATGTTCAATGCTTTCCTGTTCGGCGATTCACGGGATGCATGTTATCAGTAACAGTAAATGTGGTCCGAAAAGGATCTATTTATTGTTCTTCGAATTAGCCGCTCTGATCGCGTTGCTCTGATGTAAGTCGATTTATAATGTAATTTCAAAGCAAACTAAACAAAAAACAACTATCAGCTATTCAATGGGTGCTCAAATAAAGCGGTGGTGTCAACTCAAAGTTGTGATACTCTAAAAAAACACGCTTTAGAATATGGGAATTGTTGCTTCTTATTTTACTTTTTAAACATGAAAATCCCCTATATTTTTCTTCTTGTAGTACTGTTGTTGTGTCTACAGCAAACTTTTATAAGCACACGCGTATGCACGCATATTGCTTTCGAAATTTATCCCATTTTGGATTGTTTTAATTGGTATCCGTACTTAAATTGTTGGGTACGACTTGTGCTTAAGTAAGAAGGAAAATTTTAGATTTAGTACGAGATTTTTCTTTCTGTGTATTAGTTTTTTTTACCAATTAACAATGTTGAATATTGCCCAAACTGTATGTAAGACCTTTGAGCGTTTATCATATAATCTTTTGTAATCGCTAATGTTTGTTGAAAGATTCCAAAATTTTTTGTGGACATTTGTGTTGATGCAATATATCAGGTTTTAAAAAAAAGTCGTTTTTTGTTAGTTAAAGCCTTTTGCGTTTTAGGTAACGCTATTATGAGTAACACAGTAGCCATAAAAGTTTAAAGTAACCAGTTTAATATCTATAAAATGTAATTTCAGCTGTTGTTTGGTTTATTTCATGGGATATTTAAATTCAAAACTAAGTTAATTGATTCGTTTAGTCATTACTAGGTTATGGGACCATGGTGAAATAAACAGTAGGCAGTACTACGCCAGATGACGATTTTTTGCTCTTGCATTGTTTGTCAAGGTTTATGTCAAAGTTTTGCTTATGTTTACAAAATGTCCACGTTGTGTGCTCTGATTATTGTATTTTATTAAAGTTTTTGATAATATGAAATTAAAATAAATAAGATATTGACCATAAATTGGCTAAAAGTTTATTTATTTCATCAAGTTCAGCGGCACGCTTTAATTTTTGTTTAAAGTATTTTTTGACGCTAACGGTGATGTAATTTCCATTTTTGTTGTAATGCGTTATTTGTTGCCGCAACGATGCCACCTGCTTATTCCACCATGTTATGGGACAACAAAACAAACGATATTTTCAGTTGTTTCTAAAAACTTGTCTTCTTCCTATACAATTTATTTTTAAAAATCTTCTAAATTCCTATCATTTTATTTTTATTGTTTTATTGCCTTAGAATTTCACTGGAATTCAGAAAGGATATGGGTATTTGACAAGATTTTCAATATACATACAAACATATTAAATGTGGTTTAAAAACAGAATTAAATTTTTTTGGAGTGTAACCTGAAAAGCAACTGAAATATACCAACTAGTTCTTAGCACACCCAAAGGTGAATGTCTCCCTTTATCAAGTTTAATTTGTTTTTTTAATCCAAATTCGATGTGTTTGCAGAGGAATCGGAACTCAGGGTTAAAGCAGAATTAAAAGATAGCATTAACCATAAAAAGCAACTGAAAAATATTTAAAAGCTTATTAATCTGAATTTGTGACTTTTTTTAGTAACGGGTCCGCCACCTAACGTTTTTTTTTTCAACTAGTGCTTATTTCTTGAATGGTAACACTTAGCTCTTGTCTGATTTGACAGGTAATTAGTTTTATCCTTCCGCTGAACGAATATGGTTGTGTATACGCTTGCGACATTACTTTGAAAATCATGGTAATGTTGCAGAATGTGTGCGAAAATTGCGTACGGATTTTGGAAGAAGAGAAGCACCGGCAGCTCCGTATGTTCGTTATCTTGTGAAAAAAGTGAAGGAAACTGGCATCCTCATCGATAAACCAAAGCGTGAAAAGCCAAAAACAGTGCGTTCACCCGAGAATATTGCTGCTGTGGCAGAAAGTGTGCGTGTAGCGCCATCAACATCAATTCACCGTCGTCCTCAACAATTGAACATTTCGGAGACATCATTGAGACGAATTTTGCATAAAGACCTTGGTATGACGCCATACAAAGTCTAATTGGTTCAGGAGTTGAAGCCAACTGACCATCCAATGCGTTTTCGCTTCGCTAAGTGGGCCTGCGATCGACTTACAGAAGATTCCGATTTTGCCAAAAAAAAATCATCTTTTCAGATGAAGCTCATTTTGATCTTGGCGGGTATGTAAACAAGCAAAATTGTCGCATTTGGGGCACAGAAACCCCGCACGCATACATTGAAAAGCCGATGCACCCAAAACGAGTCACTGTTTGGTGCGGATTTTGGTCCAGAGGCATAATTGGGCCATTTTTCTTCGAAAATGAGCAAGGAGTGGCCGTTACAGTCAATGGCGATCGTTATCGGGCCATGTTGAACGAATTTTTGTTCACAAAAATTGGAGAGGAGGATGTTGGCAACATTTGGTTTCAACAGGACGGCGCTACGTGCCACACAGCCGAAGCTACACTCGATGTTTTGCGCCCTGTTTTTGAAAATCGCATTATCAGCCGCAGAGCTGATGTCGTTTAGCCACCTCGGAGCTGCGATTTGACACCGTTGGACTATTATTTGTCGGGTGGCGTCAAAGATAAGTATTACGCCGACAAGCCAGAGACAATTGACGCTTTAAAGGATAATATTCGGGAAGCCATTGATGAAATACAGCTGCACACAATCGATAATGTGCTTAAAAATTGGACCGATCGTGTAGGCTACTGCATGGCCAGCCGTGGCAGCTATTTGAATGCAATTATTTTCCATTATTAACCGGAAGGATTGTACTTTCAAATAAAAAAAGAAATTTTAGAAAATATTCAGTAGTTTTCTTTATAGCATTTTCAAAAAAAAAAAAAGTTATTTGGCGGACGGACCCTTTACATAAATAATAAATTTTTAACCCTGATTGGTATTTTACGAATATTTCGAAGTGTTGTTATTGGTTATAACATCGGAAATAAGAATTACTGAAGAAAGTTCATTAAACCTTTTTGTCCAAACTTAGTATTAGTCCAATATTGAAAAGCTAGGTATCAAATCTGGGGTAAAAATTCCGGTTGAGTATAATATGAACCCAAGAGTGCAATCAGAATATTCTAACATATCTCTTAAAAAAATCCAAAGAAAGTAGCTTTACTATATAAAAAGTAGCAGTATGACTTACATTGGCACAGAAGAATTATCTCAACACATCGAGAGTGATTTAGTACAAACATCGGAAGCAAATTTTATGTGAAAACAAAAGTTAACCCTAGAAAGCAAGAAAATAAAATTTTAAAAAGATTTCAACAAACCCGCAGTTAAGACCATAATATCTAAAGTTTGTTAAAGCTTTTTCCAATTCATAAAAAATTTCGGTATTTAGGTATTTGACTATAAATCGGGAGTAAATAAGAAAACAAAAAAAATGAAATTCTTAAACCAGTACCCATGTTCTGTAACTTTAGTCAGAAATTCCTGGATCAAAATGATGTGAAACAAAATATTGCATCGTTTCTCAAAAAGTGAGAAAAATCTGTGTCTGTAACTCAAGTCGAAAACTATCAAAAGAGATTACGTCGTTACGTTATAAATGTCATTATATTGCACTCGAAGCCGATGTGACATTGCAGATGTTAAGAACGCCAGTAACACATATCGTTAACAGCGACCAGAATTTACTAAAATTTAAAATTTTTCAACAACGGCGGCGAAACTACAACCGTCGCGATGGCTATACCAAAAAATGTAAAGTGCGACTTTATTGTGTGTTGTTTGCGAACGTGCTTTGAAAACATTCGTAGATTTTATAAATATGTTAAAGACACACTTTTGGCGAGTAATTTCCTTACGTGACAGCTTGTACTCGCCAAAAAAAGTAACAGACACAGTTAAGTTTTTTTTTTTATTGCACACATTTCAATCGAAAAGTTTCTCGACGCGAGTGTTACAGAACATGGGCATAGATAGATATTAGACCAACACTTAAACGGTTGTATATTTACTCCCATATTCATAAAAAATATTATTGATTTATAAAAGGTTTATTAACAGATTTCCAAAGGAAATTCCATCACATCATAAAACGTGCATATCTCTGGGAGAGAACACTTTTGGGGCATGGGATCGGTCTCATTCAATGCTCAGATGTTGTCCACATCAAAAAAAAAAAAAAAAAAAAAAGTGAAAACTGATTTTTTTTTACCCTTAGGTCCCTTTCTCTATGCGTTGTCACATATACAACTTAGCACATTTTTGACCCATCTGTTCACAATTCTTAAAACCTGTATTTCTTTTCCATATTAAAGATTTAACTTAAATTAAAAGCTTAACAAGTAATGTGTATGTATAAAAGTTTAACACCCCCGAGATTCATGTAGATTTAATGTAGTTGTTTGTTTATTGCTGTCGTATCGACAGTAGAGTGGCAAATTTGTCTTTAATGTCAGCCTCTGGAGGTGATTAACCTTTTTATTGTTTGTGTTTTTTATAGCTTTTGTTTTTCTATAGTTTGTCTTACTTTCCCCATTTTTCTTTCTTGCTTTTTCTTTTGTTTGTTTTACAAAAGAAAAGGAATATTTTCAGCTTTTACTTAACATTGTAACAACGCACAGTAGAGTAGAATAAAATAGCAACAAAGAACTTGTAAACTTTTCGGCTAGAAAAGTCTTATCAATAACTAAGCCAGTCTTACTTCTTAACAGTGTTACTAACTTTCTAAAATCAAAATTGGCTAAAGTTTAACTAAAAAATGGCTGAACTAAATTTTAATAAAAATACTTTAATGTGAATTAACATCCAAACATTATGATTGTTTCCACGGTTCAAAAGAAGTGATTTTGACACGAAAGACAAAGCCTGATAAAGTCATCGAAAAAATTTCGAAGATAATGAATTGAAGAGATTAATCCATGAAGATTATGGTTCTACTCAAGAAAAACAAGCAAAACCATTGAGATATACTTAAAAAGCAATTTAAAAGCGTTTGCAAACAGCAGTAACAAGCGAAAAAAAGTATATGGACAGTGAAAAGCAATTTTACATGTGCGAAATGATACTTAAACGCTTCTAAACGAAGTAAGTTTTTAATTAAGTTATTATTGAAAATAAAAAAAGAACGCTCTAACTTGAATACGTTGTCTTCAATAAATAAGCAGTTATTTTGGTGCAGAAAACATACGAGTAGGGTAAAGGTTATTTCTAACGTTGGCATATAGTTTTAAGAAAATTCTTAATTTTTACAATGTGTTGCACTTAACTTTTAAAATGTTCTAGAAACCACAAACAGGCAAAAAAATAAACAAATGGAAAAAATAATCGTCGCTAATGTTTATTTTACAGCACACTAACACATTTACATTTTTTTTGCTTTCAACCCAACTTTCAGCTAGCTTCCAATGAAAATTTCAAGAAAGCGATTTTTTGAACATTTCATGAAAGCAAATGACAATAAACTAAGCAGTGTTGCCAATGTAAAACTTTTCACTTGAATTAGTTTTTCGCGTATATATAAAGGATCTAATATATATTTTCAACTAAATAGGATTAAGAACACAATTATTCTATTTGAAATGTATAAATATCATGAAAATAATTTAAAAAAAAAATATTATGTTGAACGAATGCCTGATGTTCGGCGTGAGTAATTGTCTTGGCTAGTCTGAAACTTCAAAAAAGTAAAATAAAAAAAGAAGAAGAAGAGACATTTTTGTTAGAAGTTTGCCCTTTGACGACATTTTTCAAATGAACTTTCACTTTCCTGTGTAATCGAACAAGAAATTTTCAAGAAAGTCATCTGTTTCATTGGAATTTTTATTTATAATACGTATACAGAAATTTCATGAAAGAACTTTCATGTGTAAAGGCAGTGTTAAAAGCTTAACGGTGATGAGATAATATAACCAGTGTGACCAGATTTTTAAAAAATAAAAAGCTAAATCATGCTTGAAATAGAGCTAAAAAAGGAAATTTAAAGCTAAATTCTTTGTATAGCTTCTTGTAGTAACTTTTAATTATTTCGATATTTTTTTATAGATTAAGTAAGTATATATAATATCCTTGGCTTTGTTCTTAAAGGTTTGAAGTTTTTATAAATTTTTTTTTTAATTATATGTAGCTGAGAATATTTCCAAGCTTTGCTTATCAACTTTGCCGAAGAATATTGTTCTTCAATTTAAGAAAAATAAATATTTTATGCTATTGAAAAACTTTTAATTTAAAAACTTTCAAAATTAAATTTTTTTTAAATAAAAATATAAAAAACAGGTTAAATAATTCTTGCCAGTAAAAATTTTACTATCTGAGAATTTTTAACAAATTTAAAAAAAATAGTTGAGTCGTTGTCGTGAACGAATCGTAGTCTTTTGAAATGTTTGTCGGTTCTAAAATCACGACAATGACAATGTAAAACATAATTCCAATTTTTAAAAACGACTACTTTTCGACCTCGACAACAACAATCATAAGAAGGCCAAACAAGATATTTTTCCCTGATACACAGAAAAAATATCTCAAGTAAATTTTTAACAACACAGTTTGTTAAAAATAAAATTTTAGGTCAACAAACTTTTTGTTTGATTCAAAGAAAAAATTTATCAAATTCACACTTTGCAAAATAGCACTCTATAAAACATATTTAAAAATGAAATAATTAAATATTTCTTCATTTTCAATAAAAAAAATATTTGAATCGAAGTAAAGACAGTATAGCTCATAATTCTCATTTGTTTTATAGTTTTATTTGAATAATATATTTAGTTTTGCCAAAGTCTTTGGAAAAAGTTTCCTGATGATCTGGCCTAAGCAACCAGTGAAATGCGCATAGGAACTTACTTATCCTCGCATAATAAATTTTAGGGTTTTTTTTTAAATATAAAAATTGAAAATTTATGACATCATCATTAATAAATAAAAAAATAAAGATTCGATTAACATTTTGTTTGATTTATTCAACATTTTCAACAATTTATTTTAACAAATCAAGTAAACATTTTGTTGAAAAAAACTATTTTGGGCAACAACTTTTTTTATTGACTCAATAAACTTGGTTGTTGACTAAAAATTTAACAATTATACATACAAACTTTTTTATCAATACCGCAAAAATCGCCATCGCAGAAAATTCAAAAATTTTTGTTATCAAATATGCGATTTTCGTATTCAAATATGAAAATTATTTTTTTCTGTGTACCTAAACCAAAAACTATTTTTTTTTCAAGTTGAGTGTTGATGATAAAAATTTAACGATTTAATTTTTAGTTCTTTTATATTGTTTGAGGCTTCAAAAATTAAAAAGATCGTAGAAAGTTTTGCTAATGTGACTATAACGCTGGCCGCTGGCTTATAGATGGAATATATGGCAAATACGCTAACATCGCTAAATGGACTATCACTTAAATCCCTTATATTAAATTTACTTATAAAGGCAGAAAACCCTGATGATATGGAATACCTATATCACTACAGTGACTAGAAACCAAAAGTACTGTATGCCTAAACTTTTTTTTAAATCTCATGTAATAGGCATGAGCTTGAAACTAACTCTAAACTATGCTTTTGTTCAAAATTTGATTTGTAGTCTTGCTATTATCCCTGAAAAATGAAATACAAATATGAATTTGGTTTTTTTATCAATCACATTAACTTTCTATTTATGCAAGAAATATTATAAAGTGTAGCTTTTGACAAAAATTCTTAATTGTTTTGAAAAATGGCGTAACTTTTTATCCTTCCCCTGGCACCAATGTTATGTATGGAAATCAAATCTGCAACAGCGATTTCTTCAGCGCTGCCGGACTATTACTCTTTTAACTAAATCACACATAAGTTTATTTGGACAAACTGTTATATTTATTTTGAAATATACAGGGGTGTCATGGAAATCGAAAACGTAAAACGAAAGAATTTTAAGAGTCGTTTTTCAATAAGATTTCTGTAATAAAAAAATTTTATGACAATTATTTTACAAATAATGCTCTATTAAACAGAATTTTTTAACAAAAATTCTAAAAATTAGATCAAAAGCTTAATAAAAAAAACTGCCAAATTCTTTCGTTTTACGTTTTCGATATTCATGACACCCCTGATAAACTATCATGAAATTGAAATAAAAAAAAAATAGAAAAAGCTAAATGCATTGTTGCAAAAAGCTGAAAAAAAGCTTAAAGTTAAATGAAATATCTGAAGCTAAAAATGAAAAAATAATGCTTAATTTAGCTCGAATATAAATACATATATATATATATTACATGAATATAACTTAAATGTGAGATGATATAAAGGAAACCTAAAAATGAAATTTCATTGAGAACACCAACAAGAAAGGCACTTAAATAAAAAGAAGGAATTTTACTATTTTAATTTCACTATTTAAAATAAAATAGATTTCTGTATGACGTGCTAAATTCCCAATTTTTCATACTTGATAAATACACTGAAATTTATTGTTGAGGGAAAGCTTGCTTCTATACGCATGTCACTGGTTGCTTAGGCCAGATCGTCAGGAAACCTTTTCCAAAGATTTTAGAAAAGCTGAAAATATTATACAAAAAAAACCTTAAAGCGAATAAGAATTATAAACACTCAAAGTCTCATTTGTAACTATATCAAAGCTTAAACAAAACACCAACAATAAACAGTGAGTTTATCTTTTCTTACATTCCCCTACAATTTTTTTCGAATCGAATTATAGTTGTAAGCGGGTAATTAGAAAAAACTAAATTAAAAAACAAATTGCATCATTTTATTGTTTTCGTAAGAAAACAACAAAAAAAAAATTGCCAGTTCCGTTTTTTGCACGGGCACATGCAAGTATATTATCAAAGTTTTTTTTGGGAATACAAAATGTATTATTAATAAGATTTCTGTATGACGTGCTAAATACCAATTTTTCATATTTGATAAATACATTAAAATTTATTTATAATTAGTATTGTGGTTATTTTGTTGAACTATTTGTGGTTTTTAATCCAAATTTTTAATATTTTTAATTCTTGACCGTGGCCGGGATTCGAACCGCGGCCGGCAGGTTACCATGACATCTTTCCATCGCAACCACTCGATCTTCTCAAATGGATTTGCCGTTTTACACTCGCAGCCATCGACGACTGCTGACGTCAATAGTCAAACATCAATCCTTAAACTAAATTGTATTTTAACCTTTGGTAGATCGAAGTTTGCTTTTTTGAATGATTATTATTTATTGTTGAGGGAAAGCTAGCTTCTATGCGCATTTCACTGGGTGCTTAAGCCAGATCGTTTGGTTTTAGTTAAATCTTATTTCTGAAAAAATATTTTACATTTTTAAAGGTTTTTAAAACAATTTTTTTTTAGAAAATTATTTTATAATTTTTTTAAATTTATCTTAAAATTTTCAGATACATTCTTCTGGGCTCAAAATCTATTTTTTAATCGAACTAACGAGTCCGCCCATTCGTTCTGCTAACTGATTGAGACAGTAATGACATTGGTGTAGGGTTTCATATGATCGGACTTGACCAATTGGACTTGTATAAAAGATAACGTAAAATTGATCTTTACTGAATTGAATAAAACTTAATATTTGCTTTGTTTGCTCAACTTCTAAATTAATGCTGATTTAAATATGTACTACTCTTCGATAAATGTTAAAAGTTTTTTTCTAATAAAATAAACTTTTATATAAAAACTTTCGACATAATTTAACTTTATTTAAAAATAAAATAAAAAAGTATATTCGATCGAGTTAAATATAATTTTTGTTGTAAAATATTTAATTGCTCAAACAAAAAACAGAACCACAAAACCAATTTTATTTTAAACTACATTTGTTTAAGTGTATAAACAAATTACACTAAGCTACAAAATAAATCTTACCGAAGTATTAACAATTCCCAAAAAAAAGTTTTATAGCCCAAAATATGTTTAAAATGATTCTTAACTAAATGGTTTTTGAAATATTTCCTAATGATGTAACTACTGCACATTTTTTTAAGCCAAGAACGTTCGAAAAAATAGAATGCGGATGAGGAAAATCTTTCCAACCACTATGTTCCAAATAACTTTTTACTGGTCTTGTAACATATTGCCAAATGTTCTCAAGATGACATATTAGAGCTTCGTGTTTGGTTAATTTTCAGATAGTTTTTGGTCCAATGCCCGCTCCGAACTAATCAATTGCTCGTTACAGGTCCCATCTTATACTCTGACGCAATTGTTGTAGCTTATAGTTGACTAAATACAGAGTATTATCTTTGCGCGTTGGCTATTTGGATTAACGTTAATTTAAGTGATTGGCAGGGATTCAGGTACGATGCATTGCTCTTGAGGATATCGAAGTGCATTCCGTTTATTACTGCCAGCAATGATGCGATGCAAAAAGTTTTACATTATTAGCAGTCAAGCAGCATTTCCTTGCTTTTGGATAGATCCTGCTGTTTGCAATCGTTTTCAAACTACTAACTGCTTCAAAGGCTTCCAAAGATGTTTCAAGTTCTGCTTAAAAAGTAGTCATACTCAACATTTTTTTAACTGACCTGGTCGGCCTTTGTTGACCGTGCCAAAATCACCACTGCTAAAACGCACAATCCATTTTTCGCACGTTGAAATCAAAAGAACATACATATTTGGGAAAAGCTGCAAGTTATGCTTTTTTTGTACAAAATTCGACATTTTCAAAACAAAATAACAGAATTATTTAATAACTCAAAAAATATGTCATAGTTATTGAAGACACAAACCGTGTGTAAAAGAAACGCTATACAATTTGAATCCCAAATTTCTTAAGGCTAGATTACACTATCTCACAAGTCTTACGTATTCCATAATACTTTGTGAGATAGAAATCTAATGAGTTTTGTTGTGACTGTCAAAAAATCTATTTTAACATAACAGTTTGTGTTCACACCATCACACAAAGTATAAACACTCACACATGAAATAAAATGCAACCCTGATCCAATGAAAAGTATTATTGTTTAGAAATTTTTCAAAAAACGATGAAGTCGTATGGGATGTCAAACTTGTTTCATAATACTTGTCATTTTCGTGACACATTGCATTCACACTATCACACTTTGTCATATTACTTGAGTTTTTGACATGTATTAATACAAAGTATAAAAGTGTAATCTAGCCTTAAGTAATTGAAGCTTATGTTGTCTGTTTTGCTAAATACTTACATATTTTATAAAATATTCATCGATATATCTTAACATATCGCATTTGATTATTAAAAAAGTATTAACTTTTAAATTTCAGTATAAGCAAAACAATTTTTTAAAATAATATTAAAGGCATATGAAAAAGAATGTTTAAACCAACAATTCATTGGGCCGCGTGAATAAAATGGTAGCTATAGCTAATACTTGAAATTTTGAAGTTTAAACTAGCTTTGAGGTGAATAAAAATTTGAGTTAAAGCTAGTACTTTATACTGACTAGTAGAAACTAGTTCTTCTAGTGTTGACTCAAAAAATGTGTGAATAAAAACGAGTGAATACTTAAAAAGACTAGTTTTTGCTTAGTTTCTTTTTTAAGCTTACGATTGGGGTGCTTGAAGTTTGTGTTTTGCTACAATATTTAAATAAAAATAAAATTTTTTTTTAAATATTTATTAGTAAATATGTTTAACTTTATGAACATCCTGAAGATTTTTTCAAATTGTATATTTTTCGGGAATATACCTAAAATGGTAAAATCTCTGTAAATGTAACAAATACATTTAAATATGTATAGTTTACAAAAGCAATTTTTTTTAATTTTTAAAATATTTTATAAATTTTGTAAAACAAGCTTAACAATAATAAATAATGATCATTGACATTGCCACTAAGTTTTTTATGATATACCCCAAAAAGATCGGTACAGACTTTTGCCACAGAAAGTCTGTATTGCATTTTTTTAATAAAATAAATAAATTTATCAAAAAGTAATTTCAATTTTTGGGAATACAAAATTTTAATTTTAAAAGATTTTTGTATAAATAAATTTTAAAAAAGAAAAATGTAAAGAAAACAGATAAATTTACAAAAATATATTTATTTATGTTCGCATACAAACTAAAACATTATCACTAATTTTTTTTAATATCAATACACAGTACTTGTTTAACGATTCAAGACATAAAAAAGGAAATAAACCTTTTTTCTGATATTCTGTTTTATACATTTATATATTTTAAAATAAGTTAAAAAAAATTTTAATTTTTGACATTTTTGCACTTTGTAATTAATTTAATTTAAAAGTCGCCTTTTCCAGCATTTGCTTCCCTTTTTAAGTACTAGCTATCTAGCACTAGCAAACTTTTTATAGTTTTAAGTGCTAGTACTTTGTACTATGTAGCATAAACTACCTTTTTATTCACTCGGCCCATTACTAAAAAGTAGACGAAATAGCATGATGTTTATACAGTGAGTAGATTAAATATTACGAGTCGATTTTTTCCAAAAAGTGAAAAATAAAAATTTTCAGTTATTACACTCTTTATAATCAAGTGCGATATGTCAAATTCGATTTCATTTGCATTTTTTGTTACCCAATTTTAACTGAATTCACGCAAATAACATCAAAAATTAAATAAACATTTAATGTCTGTGGTAATTTCATAAACACAAATTACATTTAAACAAAAGTTTTGAAAAATGTTCGAGAAAAAAAAACTAAAAAGTCGATTAGGAGTAATGCCAACCACATTATTTGAACATTATTCTCTCATACAAAAATGTTAAAATTGGTTGCCATTGTACAATTTTGAACATATGCCTAATTTTAATGTGTAAGTGTGTTAAACTGGGCTGCAAAATACACAGCAAAAGAATACATTTACAATGAAAATTTCACATACACATGTAAATGTGTTCTTTTGCAAAAGTCCATGAACATTTTAAAATTTTAATAAAATTTTCTTTTTGTCTGGCAAATGATTTTGAACAATATTTCAGGAGAAATAAATTCCTTTAATATTTTTTTTTATAAATATACATTTCACTTTATGGTTATTGTTGTAGTCAAAGGAACAACGAAATAAATCTGTTTATGAGAAATTTATACCAAAAAAGAAAATTTGAAGCTTTCTGTTTGTTTGTGATTAGATTAACAACTCCTTTTTACCCTTTTAATAAAATTTTTCAAATTTACAAGCACAATCATATTATCCATACTTATCAAATGTCAGTATTGTTTGTTCCGACAGCATATCATTTAGATAATTTGAAAAATTGAAATGTTTCAATTGAGTCTGCTCAAAAAATCAGTAACATACATCCATATGTCGAAAAATGAATACTGTTATGGTTATTGCTAATTTTATAGCATTGTTCTGGTAACTTATTGTTGTAACAAACTATAACAATCTTTTGTTTTCAGCAAAAACTCTGTAGTGAAAGTTTCAATTGCAAAAATATGTTATTTAAATTTTTACGATTTCAAAAACTAAGATTGAAACTAGAGTATTGACAGCCATTTTTATCATTCACAGTGGTGTACATTTAATGGAAAGTGGTAACCCAAAACGAACTTCCGTTAATTTGTCTCTTATAAACCCCACTCCTTAAATATTTTTACTTTGGATGGAGGGTAACAAAAATTCGGCATGGAATAAATAAAAATGGAACTTTTGTCATATTACTTCTTGAATATGAAAGAAAGACAGGCAAATGTGACCTTCATAAATGATTAATTTCTTAACTAATTTCTTTTAGTCAAGTCAGATGATAACAGTTATTTTTTTTAGTTTTATTTTTTTTAACAAAAATTTTTTGATAAAAAACAGTTATTTTTGAATTTTATTTTTTTGAGCAAAAATAAAAGTTATTCTCTAAAGAAATGTACGTGTTATAATAATTTAGTTGGCTTTAAATATTTATTTTAATGTGCATAAGAAATCCCAATGATAAAAAACACATTTAATTAAAAATTTAATGTCAACTAAATGATTATAAAAAGTACATTTCCTTAGAAAATAACTTTTAATTTTGCTCGAATAAATAAAAGTCCAAACATTTTGTTCAAAAAAATAAAAATCAAGAAATAACTTTTATTTTTGCTCGAAAAAGAAATACAAAAAATAACTGTTATTTTTGTTCAAAATAATACAAATAAAAAAAAAACTGTTATTTTTGTTAAAAAAATAAAAATTAAAAAAAAGTTATTTTTAATTAAAAAAATAAAAATCGAAATTTTAAAGATGAATCAGAAATGTTCATAAGGATCAATATGGTAAACTTGAATCAGTCTTTATTTACTTCTATATGCTTTTTTGTGTTTTAAAATTTAGAAATAACTGTTATTTTCGGTTCGCTTTTTATTACGCTATTTGTACTATTAATGCCCGTAATTTCTACAAAAAGAAAGCTGGTCGTGTTCGTACCTAACACCCAGTAAAAACTTCGCCTACTTTTTTAAAATGAATAGCTTCTTTCACTCAGTATTAAGTAGCTTTCTTCTATATAACTGCTATAATTACTTCTATATTAACTTATTTTTCAGATGTATGAAGGTAAAAAGTAATGACTTACATTTAAATGCATTCATTTTGGGACTTCCCTTGTAAAAATCATTGGTTCCTTCAGTAGAATTGGAAGTAGTATTTTTACTTTTTCCTGATTACTTAACACATTATTTTGTAGGCGTAGTTTTTACCAGGCAGTTATATTTACCTTTTTCAACGTTTATTTGGCTTCGTGATTTTACCTAAAAGCCCTAATTATATAAACGCATCGCCAAAGAATTACATTGAAAGCAAAAACAAAGTCATATTTTGTAATTTTATTGTTGCTTTCTACAGAAATTCATGTACCGTTTTTCAATTCAATCAATTTTATTCTTTGGCGTTGCGTTGCGTTTTATATAATTAGGGCCTAAGTTTTCTTTTAAAATATGGCAGCTTTTACAAAATAGATTTCTATACACAGCTCGATTTCTTTTTGTAGAAATTACGGGCATATGATCCATTTTTCATAATTAAAGGCAATATTTTTCAATAATTGTTTTCAATTTGATTGCCTTTAGTTAAAAAAAGGGATCCATTCTTGGCAAAAAAAAAAAAATCCTTAAAATTCCCTGACACTGGCATTTTTTTATAGGAAAGAATATTTCTTGAAAAAGTCTTTTGTAAGAAAACAAATAAAATTCCAGCAATTTTTACTGTGTTTTGTTTTCCCTTTTATTTTTGCTACTAAAATAGTTCGAATGCAAACGCTTTCAATTTTTAATTTTTTATTTGAATAGCTACGACCTAACCATAATATGCATAGCCTTGCTTAACCTACTTTCAAAACTTAACAAAAAGTCTCTCAAATGTATTTTAAAAAACAAAATAAAAAAAATTTGATGCCGTACGGAATGTGCGATTAGATTCGCACCTTGCTTAAGCAAATGACAGTTTCATAAAACTTAGCAAAAAGTTCCTTAAGTTCAATATGGTTTGCCTCATATAATTAACATGTATTCGCACATTTGCTTAAGCCAACCTAAGCACATTATGTTTGGGCCTTAAGCCTTAAAATTATTTATTTATTTCCCAAAAAAAAAACACATAAAAAAAAGGAAATCCTCTATCAATAGTGAGGCAAAAAAAAAAAAAAATGAATACCCTTAAGACCTTTTTGGGGCCAACAAAAGAATCAAATTGAAAACATTTTCCTAAAAGAAAAAAAAAAAAAAAAACAAAAAATAGAAAGCATGCAAAGGACATACAACTTCAAGACTTTATAGACATGACTTAACAACACTGTGCTCGAAATTGACACTTTTTTTTAGACAAGCCGGGCACATGGCGTTTTAGCATAATTCGGGTACGCTGAATCCAATGGTGCCCACCGTTTTTTAGGTTAGCTCTTGTTTTCGAGATATACCGTTATTTCGAAAATGGAGGAGGTTGCACAACATATATTCGCGTAACTCAATATGAGCAGTCGTTTTAAAAACATTTTTTTTTTTTTTTTTTTTTTTTTTGAAAAAAAATAATTTTTTTATCAAAATTTCCAAATTTTTGTTTTAAAAATTCATAAAAAATTGGAAAAACAGCTAGGCTTCCAAATTTTTGCAGACATATTATAAACGAAGCAAAACAAGCCATAAAGGATTAAAATCTGTTACCAACTTTTGATTTTATTCACAAAAGTCGAAAAATTTTAATTAATTTAAGAATTTCACAAAACGCAATATTTGTAGGGGAGCGCCCCTAAAAAGTGGTGATAAGGGGCACGTTAGTATCAAGAAAATGTTAAGGACAAAAAATTAATTGATGTCGGTCATACATTTTATCTTATTTGGGGCGACTCCTGGGCATTTATGGAACCTTTTTTCAATAGTCTGCACTAAACATTTTGTATGGGAGCCCCCTTAAAGAATAGAGATAGCGGGAAGGTTTGTTGGAAATAAATGATTGAGATGCAAATAAAGTGGGGTTGGTCATACATTTGACCCATCTAGGGGCATCCTAGGCGCTGCAGGGGCCAAATTTAAGAATTCTATTCAATTTAAGAATTTTAACCATACATATATGGCCGTTAAATGAAATTCTTAAATTTTAATGCGGAATTTCGTTTTTCTTTAGTAATTCCAATAAACTAAGCCGTTTTTGAGTTACGCGAATATATGTTGTACAACCAGTGTTGCCAGTGAAATTTCGAGAAAGATAAATTTTGGTTACCAAAAAGATACACTTTTTCCCAAAAGATATATTTTGAAAAAAATTTTTAAATCCATTTTTAACGTTTAACATTTATTAACATAACATTTTTATTTCATATTTAATGAATATTGTAAAGAAAATGATATCATATAAATTCATTTAAGTCATAATTTGGCATGAAGTTAGCAAAAAGTTTATTCATAATACACTAACCAAACTCTGGCTAACCATTTGCTAAAATCTTGTTAACGAGCTGCCAAGCGTTTGCCAACTTGTGAAAAACAGCCGTTTAATATCAAACAGTTTTGTTTTATATGTGAATACAAAAAAAAATTCTGAGTTGGTTTATTAAAAGTTGGCAGATGGAGAAAAGTTCATTATGAATTAACTCTGTGCCAAAAAGCTGCTAAGCGTAATCGGCATTCTAGTTAGCAGCTCGTTGTACGAAGTGAACAATTTGTGGCGAACTCTAAATTTAATATAATGTTTGGATGTTATCAAAACAAATTAATTTTTGTAAAAATTAATATACGAGTTAAGGCGTTTATACTAAGGCGATTATATCAAAAAGTTCGTATTAAGTTCCGGAAAATAAAAAAGTTCCTCAGAATAACTTCGCACTACTAGATCCTTAATGTTTTCTTTCGCCATTCATTAAGCTGCTTTTGTATTAGCATTGAGTCGGTTAGTCTTAAAAAGTTTAATTTGGCTAAAAATTCTTTAATATTTTATTTCTGTACATTTTGCGTAACGATTTAAAAGATACGAAAAATGTCAGGTGGGCAACATTGGATTCAGCGTACCCGAATTATGCTAAAACGCCATGTGTCCGGCTTGTCTAATTTTGCAACTAGCACAGTGTAATCTTTATTTAAAATCTAATATTCAGTTGAAAATTAGAAACATGCTGCTGTAGTCCTCATAAATAGAGAAGAATATTTTCTTAAACTAAAACCTGATTGCTCACATATTTGTTGGTCTCTCGTTTACACAACACACATATTTATATAAATAATTTGTATGAGTTTATGTTAGTTTCTAGATACCCTGCAGGAAATGTCACTAGTGAATCAGTATTGATTCACTACTGACACTGTCACCAGTACTAGTGACTTATTATACCCCCGACAATGCTTTTTTACTATAGACATTTACCATGTGCGTGTCATTGGAAATCTACTACTGACGTTGTCACTACTGAGTAGGTGGTTCTTTTGGGACCATATGTAGACATTGTCACCAGAGACTCACTAGTGCATTTTAGTAATTCTAGTCTACACTTTTGATACTTTTCTAAAAAAGACGTCGTTAATGAAACACAAAATATAAAAAATGGAGTTTCTTATCTACTATTTATATGATTAATGTACTGCATATTTATTGTAGCACAAATGAAAAAATGCTATATTAATAAAAACAATTATGCCGTTGACGAATAATAGTGCTTTGGCGGCAAATAAGAACTTCATTCTCATCAAAGCAAATAAAAAAAGTGTAGACACTTTGTTGACATGTCGCCAAGAAGTCACTAAAATAGTCGACAAAACAGGTGACTTGGAGACACTTGTCCCCAGGTTTCCTTCAGGGTATTTACTTTTCTCATCATAATAATAAGAACTATCTACTTAAAACATACAATCAAGAGAATATACTTACACTTATACACTTATCAATTAAGTTTCAAACAGATACATTGTAGACATTTGCAGAATATTGTAGCAAATTTATATACCTCTAAAGCAAATAACTTTAAGGTTTTATAAACGTACTTGTTTAAGTTTATATAAATAAGTAGCATGTCTTTACCTTAAATGCAAAAGGCCCTATCTAATATTTTAAAAATTTTACAGGAGAAACAAAACACTATTTGAAATGATGAATCGATAAAATGCCTTAAAATGTTTATAATTTAATTTTCTTCTCGTTTTCTTGTAAAACCAACCAGTTGTTTTGACAATTGACAATGTTGCATATTACGCAAACTATTAATAAGGTCTTTTCGCGTTTACATTATAATCTCTTGTAGATAGGGACGTTTGGTTTTTGTTTATAAAATCACTAAAATGTTGTTCGAAATATTCTAAAACTTTTTGTGGACACTTGTTTTGATGCAATACATCAGAACCAATGAAAAAGTTGATTTTTAATTTTTAGTTAGTTAGGGCTTTTTTGCATTTTACGTTTATGTTAGTAAACGAGGGTATTCAAATTTTGTATTTTATGAATTCCATATATTTAATGATGTAGAAAATTTTGCAAATAAGAAAAAAAATACCAAAACAAAAATAAATATAATATATTGAATTTTCACACTCAATCTCAATCAGAATATTCCTTTTAAATTTTAGACCCCATATTAATAAAAAATATTTTCGATTTATGAAAGGTTTATTGAACAGATTTCCTATGAAAATTTGTTTAATAAACCTCTCATAAATCAAAAATATTTTTTATGAATATGTGGGTAGAGCTTTACAAAATCTTTATTGAACCTTTAATAAACCATTCATTAAGTAAGAAAATTTATTGTTGGGTTTGCCCTTCTCTAAACCAAAAATAAAATGACATTTTGATAAGTGTTTGCATTTTGTGATATTATTTTTGTGAAATATTTTGAAAAATAATGACAAAAATGTTTTATTTATTAATGTGGACGTGTTAAATAAATTTTACAAATTTTTTTTATTTTAGACAACCAATTTAAAGTTATATTAATAATTATTTAAAAAAAATTTTTATATGATTTAAATGAATATGTTCAGGGGCAAATGCAGATTTTCTCTTTAATTATTTATTAAATTAGTGCAACAAGTTGTTTTTTTTTTTTTTTTTTTTTTTTTTTTTTTTTTTTAAACAACAAATTATTGTTCAAAAAAAAAAAAAAATAAACAAATCATAATAATAGTTATGTAAATAAAAAGTAAACAAACTTTTTATTCGAATACTTTCTTCTCGTAAACTTAAAAAAAGTTCAAACAAAAGTTTTTATGATACCTTTCGGCAATATTTTTTTCAGAAACTAAAATGTAGTTTTATTTGATAAGAATAATTTTTAAGGTCTACAATAAAAAAAAAAATATTATAAAAGAAATTTAAATATAGAATATCATGTGAACCGAGTGGAAGTTTCATGCATCACTAACAATAAAATGGCAGCAAAATATAAAAAGTTGCCATACTTAAACACAAAATCGCTACAAACAGTAAATAGTAAAAAAGCTGTTAATGTTCGTTTATGAATACACATTTTTATAAGAGGCTTAGAGGACAAAAAGCGTTTAATAGTAATTACATACCATAAAATAAGAACTTTTTATGAATATGGCTGTTAGGATTTTAGCCTGAAGTTGTAGACTCAACTTTGTTCAAACACTAAACGGCAACTTGCTTGCAAATTTTCTTACAAATTGCAAAATTTTAGTAAAATTTCCTTAAAATTTTCAGTTTCCTTTAACTAGGAAATTTTTTTTTTTCAAATTTTGTATAAAAAGCAAATTTTTATCTAAATTCCAATTTTAAGTAAAATTAATGAAGTAGATCACTTTTGGGTAAATTTTCTACAATTAGAAATATTGGTAAAATTCCGTTTAACTAGCTTATTTTTTACAAATTCTTTTTAAAAAATAGCAAATTTTTTAAGAATTCCTATAAATAGCAAGTTTTTACCAAAATTTCATATAAATAGCAACTTTGCTTGAAGTAGCAAATTTTTAGTAAAATAAAATAAATTGTGAAAGTTTTGGCTAAATTTCCTACAAAGATAAAGTTCTTGCCAATTTTTTTCTATTAAACCAATAATCAAAAATAAAATCAGCTTAAATTAAAAATTTAATCAAGTGAATTAAACTTACTTATATCAAAAACATTACTGCAGAAAATGTTGTTGATATCAAAAATATTTAATCGATGCTATTAATTTGTTTACTGGTGCAAATTTATATATCACAAATAACACTAGCCAAGAAGGTTTTGGACTGGAGTGACCAAATATTCGAATCTGTTATTGGTTTTTCTCTATCACGTCAGGTTTCCGAGATACAAAAAAATTCGTTTCTTACATAAAAAATCACTAGTTTTTTAAAAAGTCAATGAATTTTCAAAAGTGAATGACGTTATTTGAACGTCGTTTGTATTTTGTTGGCGCAGTTTCACGTAAAAGAGTCCAGCAATAGTCTCCCAGCATGCTTTTGTCTCAAAATCCTTGATAAATTCTTTAAATTTTCATTAAATCTTGGTGAGCACGCTCCCCTCTTTCGCGCTCACTTCAGGTAGTTTTTTTTTTTGGAAAAAAATCTAAATGCGAATAAAGAATATGCAAAGCATTGTCGGTGTCCACGGTTTGTCCAAGTTTCTGACTTCAAAACCAAAATAATGTAAATATGCATATTTTAATGATTCTGATATTGCATATCCGTTTTCACCACATACAAAGCAAAAATAGCTTGAATCAGTAACACACGATCCCCCTGACATGTTTAAACGCTACTATTATAAAGATTTAGAATGAATGTGTGCTTCTGTCAACTAAATATTTGTTAAATTGTAGTGTCAGTATTGACTGTTTTACAGCATTGCACCCAGATTAGTTAAAAATCATGCTTCGTTTCTGAAGTCAATTTGTAGACCAGTGTAATTTAATTGAAATCAATTTTTTTTTGTAGTTTGAAAATTAAATTGAAAATATTGAAAATTTATAAATGTTGTGATGTTTTTAACTGAATTTTCATCGATTTTTTAATCGAATAACCAATTAAGCGAAATATACAACAAACAAACATTTAATCATGTTGTCCTGAAATACAATCATATTATGAATTAACTATAATTACACATCTGTTTTTATATACGTATGCACATTAGGGGTATAACCAATTTTTTGGCATAGTACCATGAGGTCAACCATGTCCTAGTAACCACGAAAATTATAATCTTTTGTAATTGTTCTCAAAAAAGTTCACGCACCAATTGGTTTTTCTAAACCAATGCAATATTGAATATTCATAATTTTATACGGTGTTTTTTATTCATTTTTAATTTTTTTCGTTAAAAAAGGTTAAAGATACTTTTTGGTTTGCAGAAAAATCTTACCATCTCTAAATATTAATGAAATTTCATACTTGAGCTATTTTTTGTTTTAAATAATCATATTATTAATTTCTCTTAACCAAAATAAAATTAAAAATTTTCAAAACTTCATCGCGGTTGGTGTGTGAACTTTTTTGATTTTAGTGAAAAAATAAATATGCGTACCCTTATAGTTTGTTATGCTCTATCGGACTGTGCTATGCCAATTTTTTTATTGTTTAATTGTTAAAAATGTATATCCATAGGGTGGCCGTTATTTTTTTTTTATTTTTTGTTTCTTATATTCTCCCCCCCCCCCCAAATCGGTTCAGTTTTATGTACAAAAAAATACCAAAAAATTTCGTAGCGATAAGTTGTATTTTAGGGGGGGGGGGCCGTCCGTCCCTCAAAGTTTGCCATCAAGCCATTTATTTATATGTAATTTGTTTGCGTATGACTATCTCTTAAAAACAACATTTTACAAGAATATGATATATGGCAACAATTAAGCTCTATTTTTTTTTGTTTTTTTTTTAATTTTTTTTTTTTTTAAATTTAAAACTTGGCTAAAAAAAAGTTTTAAATTTAAAAAAAACTTAAAAAAATTTTTTAAAACAACAAAAAAATATTTTTTAAAAAGATTGATTAAATAGCTATCTAAGCAACTTGGGACAAATTTTGCTAACACCAATAGGTAATAAATTACATGGATGGCAAAAATTTCAAACTTTGACCCCCTCTTACTCAGAAACTTTTTGACCGATCTTTGAAAATTTGTGTCTAAACTGCTATCTAATAGGACTAACCTTAATCTAAATCGGAAGACATCGATTTCAAAATTGTGTCACTTGACATTAAATCCCCCTTTTATATATATAAAACGTATATAAAGTGTTTGGTATTTTGTTGTTATTTTCTTAATTATTTTCTAAAATATTGATTTTAGCAAAAAACCTTCTTTAAGGCTTATGTTGTTGACTAGAAGGGCTAAAATATTGCCATATATCATATTCTTGTAAAATGTTGTTTTTAAGAGATAGTCATACGCAAACAAATTACATGTGAATAAATGGCTTGATGGCAAACTTTGAGGGGCGGACGCCCCCCTTAAACTTATCGCTTCGAAATTTATTTGTATTTATAAAAAAAAAAAGTTCTTCATACAACTAACGCCACGCTAATGCACAATAGTTGGCTATAAATTTATTGCTTTTAGTAAATATCGTTTGCAAAAGTATGACATTAATAAAAATATAATTCAAGAAACTAAAAACGGCTAGTGCTCATAGAACAAATTCCTTTATTTGCCTTGGTATCAACTTGCTGCATAGCCTTAAAAATGTTTTATTTGTAAACCTAATTTTTACTGGTACTTATGTCTGTAGACGTGACTGTAATGTAAGGACCGTAAACAAATAAATTTTTTTTCGAACAATTGTTATGTCAACGCATTCATATATTAATCGATTTAATTCGAAATATTTAACATAATTATTTAAATGCCCTACAAAATGCAAAATATGACTGATAGTAAATGTGTGCAATTACATATTAGTAGCAAAAAGAAATTTTAGCTAGCAAAAGGGTAAAAATGAGGCCCTATGCTCCTTATAGGAACGACGGGAATATATATATATATATATAAAGATTCGTCTTGGCAGATGGAGGTTTAATGCAGCACTTATGAGATTGAATTACAGCATCATATAAATTTAATAACAATAATAATACACAATATCTACATTGAAAACATAAAACGAAAACAAACAAAAAATTACCTTTTGTTAATAACTGTAGTTAATAGTGTTCTTAATAATTATTTTTACACACATGCACGTGCTTCCTGAATTAACTGGAGAATTAAAAGCAATTTAACTTTATTTTTTTAAAACTTATATTAAGTGTTTTGCAAATAAAATTCTGGAGAGTTAATTTTATAAATTTAAACAAATTTCTTTAAAAGTTTCCCCTTTAAATTTTCTATGAAATAAAAAGAAATTGTTAAACTAATGAAAGTTTTCTATTTTTTACAGACAAATAAATCCCTCAGCGTCTAAAATTTAAAATATTGGAACAATTAAAGTGAGTATGCAAAAACTTTTTTAAAAAAACAGAAAATTTGATCAAAGTTTCCTTAATACAAGAACGTTTTAAAAAAATATATATATAGAATATTCTTAAATATTTCTAAATATAGCTTATGCTTAGAAAAATTTACTTTATTTATGAAATTTCACATATTAAATTCAGTAGAATTTCCTCTTAAATTAAAACTTTCATACAAACTTCCTGTAAATGGCGACTTTTCAACAAAATTTCCTTTAACTGTTGCTATAAACTTTCTATTACTATCAAATTCTTAGAAGAATTTTCTATAAACATAAAATTTTAAGTAGAATTTTCTATAGATAAGGAACTTTTGATACAATTTCGCATAAATTTAACATTTTAAGTGATTTTCCAATAAAAACCTAAATTAAAAAAAAAATTATAAAAATTTGCTACCCAAATATAAATCGATTTCAAGAGTTTTTATGCAGCTAAAAAAAACACCCAACATATACGCTTCTTATTTATTTCCTTTTTTTTAATTAACAGAACAGAACTCATTTCTTTTAATAAAATATTTTTATTTTTTTTTATATTTTTTTTAAGTTTTTTAATTATTCGACCTTTTTTTAATTATAATTTTTAAAATAAATAATTTATTTATTTAAGATCTAGGACGGGTTTTTTTCTTTTAATTCTTTTTTTGTTTCCAATTTTTTGACATCCTTTGGATGTCATCTTCAGGAATCTTAAAATAAATACAATCAAACATAAATCTTATTTATATATCATTATAATATTAAACAACATAAACATATGTAAACAATAAAAAATTAACACTTACACCGAGTCACAAAAATACGCAACAATTAGCTTGTAGATCTATTATTGCACTAATTGTAGCTTTTTAAACTTGAAAAAAAAATTGAAAAATAAAGAAAAATGGAGATTAGATTTGAAATCAGCGACTTAAAATTTTTAAAAATTTGCAATCAAATTCCAGACCGCAAACTTACTGTTGCGCAGTGTAATAGTAGCATTCTTAAAAACAATTTTTTTAAGAAAATCCAAATTCCGTTATTTCTAATTTCTTTGGCCGACGATTACAATTTTACGCTTGCTGCGTTTGAAAAAAAATATTATTTAAGATACATTTAAAAAAAAAAATTTTTAAATTTTTTTATTGCGAATTTAAATGGTGAATTTTTAACAAAACATAAAAAATAACTTTTTTTCAAGTCCTGTAACTCAGTAAATCTTTATCCGATCGACACAGTTTGGACATGTTCGGCAAGAGAAAAAAGATATCTATGCAAAATGTTAAAAACAATTCAGTGAACAGTTCTCGAGATTTTTCGAAATGCCTAAAACAACTGCAGAAAAACACGATTATCGCGTTTATCTCGAAAACGCTTCTTGAGAAAAATAAATGAGTGCCATATTCGTGATCAGCAGCGATTTGTCTTAGAAAACATCTAATTTTTGAGGTTATGGCCAAAAGTTAAAAATTTGTGAACCAGTGTAATAGATATACAAGCTAATTGTTGTGTATTTTTTGACTCGGTGTAAGTGGTAATTTTTATTGTTTACATATGGGGGATTTCATGTCAACTAACCCAATTTTTAAATCGATGTATTCCGATTTGGGTGAAATTTGCAAGCTTAGCTCTATTAAATAGTAGTTTAAACACAAATTTTCAACAAGATCGGTCAAAAAGGTTCTGAAATAGAGGGGGTCAAATATTGACAATTTGGCCATACAGGTGTTCTTTCTCATCCATGTAACTAATTACCTATTGGTGTTAGACAAATTTGTTCCAAGTAGCTTAGATAGCTATTTGATCAATCTTTTTATAAAAATATTTTTGTTTTTTTAATTTTTTTTTTTTAAATTTAAAACTTTTAAAAATAATTAGGATTGTGGTTATTTTGTCGAACTATTTATGGTTTTAATCTAAATTTTAATAATTTTTTTAAACAAAAAAAAAATTTTCAAAAGATTGATCAAATAGCTATTGAAGCTACTTGGGGCAAATTTTGCTAACACCAATAGGTAATAAGTTACATGGCTGAGAAAGAACACTGCATATCCTAAAAATTTAAAATAATTTTTTTTGTATACATAACCCACTCGTATCCCAAAAAGCGACCAAAACTACCTTAAAGGAAAAGACATAAGCTTTCTTTTGAGCAAAAAAAAAAAAAAAAAAAACATTCCCGTTAAAAAAATATAAAAAAAAGTTTTAAATTTAAAAAAAAAAATTTTAAAAAAGCAAAAAATTTTTTTTTTTAAAGACTGATCAAATAGCTATCTTGGGACAAATTCGTCTAACACCAATAGGTTATAAGTTACATGGATGAAAAAAAAACACCTGTATGGCCAAAATGTCAATCTTTGACCCCCTCTATTTCAGAACCTTTTTGACCGATCTTGTTGAAAATTTGTGTTTAAACTACTATTTAATAGAGCTAAGCTTGCAATTTTCACCCAAATCGGAAGACATCGATTTAAGAATTGGGTCACTTGACATGAAATTCCCCATATGTTTATGTTGTTTAATATTATAATGATATTGAAATATGATTTATTTTTGATTGTATTTATTTTAAGATTCCTGAAGATGACATCCAAAGGATGTCGAAATATTGGGAAAAAATAAAATATTAACAGAAAAAAAAACGACCTATTTATTAAAACATTAATTCCCAATTAATTAAAATAGTAGAGAAAATACTGTTCGGAAATGCTTTATCGTAATTGTATTAAACATATTGTTCTTAATTATAAATTGTTCTCTTGTAACAATTACCACTTCGCAATAAATCAATATATTTTTCATAAAATTTAATTGAATTTATATCTTGTTTAATTTTTATTTAATAGTTTTTTTCATGTTCTTTTCATAAATAACGAATCGCCGCACATTTACATATAAATTTACAACAATCAACACGATGACGTTGCCGCTGATCATAATCTTCATCGTCATCATTATTGTTTTATTATTACTGTGTTGTGCGCATGACTTGAAGCTTAAAAAGCCATTAAATGCTCAATGAAAAGTAAAATTTTCAAATTTTTTTTTTATCCATAATTAATTTTTATTAGTTTTAGTGAAAATTAAATTTTCCACCATTTTTTTATTTATAAATTTTTTGTGTTTTGTAATCGATTTTGTTTAAATGTTGTTTAAAAAATATAACGAACTCTTAACATATTTTATTAAATTAGTAACACAACATTTATTGGCACGCTAAATAAACATTTACAATTGTCTTGTTGGAAAAATATTTGCAAAACGTGGGTTATTATTTATTTACGGTTCTTTAAATTGAAAAAATAAATAATTTGTGAAACGAAAAGTTTAAGGGTAAGATGTACACAATAGGTTGAAACATATAAAAACAGAGTCATTGTGGTCTAGAACTATGGATCGGAATTTTTTATACTTCAAGATTAAAATTGTACATTTTTTCAAATATGTATGAGAGTCGTATACCTGCACTTTCTTCTCTAATAAACCTTTAATACCTTTTACTAAGACTTGAACTATCGTGCTTTATACTAAGATTTTGAAGTCTTATACTAAGGCTTCCTTCTCAGGCAATTTAATAAATTTACTAAGTTTTCTGTTTATAATATTATTTATTATAATTTTTCTTAAATGCACTGAGAACTAAAGAACGTTTAATAAGTCCAATCTTAATACCTCTTATATTTCTATACTAAATATTTTAATACCAACCGAAGACTAATGCGTCTTATACTTATTAGTCTAATACTTAGACTTATAATTCTTATATTAAAACGTTTAAGCTTTATGCTTCAACTTCTAAATTGTATATTAAAAGCTCAACGTCTTATTGTGATTTTTTAAGCGTTGTTTTTTTTTAAATCTAATAAAACACTCAAATTTGCATCATATATTTAAAATTTTTTTTGGAATCGATAAATTGGTCTTTGCCATTTACTTTTTAAAAATAACTTCACACAGAAAAAATCAAGTTAAAATCGTAGAAAACAAGGTTGATTTAAAATTTTTCGGTGGTGATTTTGCTTTATACGTTTTTCATGTTAATTCAACCTGATTTTACAATAACTGCGAACATTGTTTTCTTTTAAAATAACTTTAATTCATGTTAATTTAACATTGCAGTAAAGTTAGAGCAAAATGTCAATTATATTGAAATAACAATCTGTATCACGTTGAATGAAAGTTATTTCAAGTTGAAACAACGTGAATTTCATGTAGAATCAAATTGGATTGAGTGTGTTATAACAGTGTGAAGAAGCTTCAGAGACAACATATGCATTTATTTAAGAATAATTCAAAACACTTACCCCTGTAACACATGTATCACTTATTTTGTATTCTCCTTTGATAACAGAAGCGTCAGCAGAATCGCCCAATATGGGTTTCGTCATCATTCTACTTTGAAAACTTGATGTGCTATTTAACTAAATAATTTTAATTAAAAGAATACGGGAATTGTCTTCTTTTTATAACGTATTTTAAAAATGAAAATAAAAAATGGACATACTTAAGTTTGTATGCATGTTAATTTAACAACATAAACTTTTGATTTTAATATAAAACAGGTTTTTATGGATTCAATATTGAATCCATATTTATTTATATTTATATTTTAATTTTTTTTTTTTTTTAATTTTAACATTGAATAATATTAAATTAACGTGATTTAAGGTTATTTTATTTAAAATTATGATAAATTTAAATAAAGGGCATACTTTTGCAGAAATTTACTATGATTCTCAATCAACATTTTTCGATGTTAATTTTACATTAGTATTTTTTTCTGTGTGTACATATTCATATGAGTTATAACGGTTATTTTATTTCTTATTCATGACTATTAAAAATAATTACTAATATATGGGTAATTCCATAGTGTTGAACGTGACGGTCGTACGCATCAAAAATGCAATAACATTTTAAACAACAAATATTTTTACCGTTTTAAACCCTGAAATTATAGCACTAAGAAAGCACTATTATCTATGCTTAAGTCTATGGGGGCGCGATTCTATGTCAAAGATAATGGCAAAACAAGTAGCGGTTCGAACGTGAAAAAATAGAAGTAGTTTTTGTGGCCATGTATAAAAAGTCGTAATTCAGCGAAACCTGGCACAATTTTTTAGTCAAACTACTTTCAGAATTTTACGTAGCAATGTCATATTAAAATGTCTTTGGTTAGATTCTAAAATCTTCTGTATTTGTTTTTTTTTTTTAAGCCAAAATCTGTGTCGATACGTGACATTTCGAACGTGAACTTTTTCCATAATAATTTATCTGAATAATGATTAAAACAAAATAAAAATTTACTGTTAATCCGAATAACAAATTTTTCTTCGAACTCTTCCTAAAGGTACGGTCACATATGGCAAACAATTGTCAAATTTTGTTTGCCGGCATTTTTAAAAAATTTGTTTAAAAAAATAAAAATTTTATTTTCTGGTCAGACTGCGCACATTTATTTGCCCATTTTTGTTTGTTCAAACAGATATTAAATAGCTTCAAATAAAAAATGGGAAAACATGTTTGCCCTGTGTTCACATATAAAGATATTTGCCTAAAAATAAATATTTGAACAAATTGTCAAAAATAAAAAATTAAATCAATAAAATTACTTTTTATTTAAACTAAAAATTAACATTTTGATGCAAAATATTGAAACGTTAATGGTTTTATGGTACAGAAGAGCGAGAACAGGAGTTTTAAAAGTAAAGAGGATTAAGATAACAAATAAAGGGATAAAGGCAATTTGGCGAAATAATTTCAATCTCTTATACAACTAAATTAAACGAAATTATGAAACTAAAGCATTATTCGATACGGTTTTAGATGCAAGCAATAAAGTGTTTTTAGACAGTGGATCTATTGTAAATTATAGACCGATCTTCACGAAATTTAGTTATATGATTTCAAGGCATATTAATTGAGTTAGTGCAAAATTTAACGATAAAAGGTGCATTCCGCCACCAATTATGTTGGTTTTTGTAACAGAAATATCGATTTTTTCGGGAGGTTGTTTCACATTTCGGTCCATAACTCTTCTCTACTGAACCAAAAGTTCTGAATTTCAATACAAACTGCTTGGAAGAACTTGAACGATCTTGCCACTAAAATTTTAATTTTTCGTCAGCATACTTTTCTTAATCCATGTAACAATGTCTTTCCGTCCGGCCAGCTGTCCATGTTAACCTTATTCGCAAAGTACATGTCTAATTCCGAATTCACTCAAAAGTTGATTACTTCAGTATTTTTTGTGTTCTGCAATAAACCTCCACATGTTTTTATTCGTTTTCAAGTAGAGTAGTAAGGGGTTAGTGAAACGAATCGACTTTTATTCTTATATGTGAGAACATTTTTAGCAAAAACATAATTTTGGTTTTTAATTTAAAATGTTCTTTATTCAATTTAATGAAAACAATATGTATTTTCACACAAACATTTTTGCAAATTTCTACTGATTTAATATTTTTTACAGAATTTTTGCCATTCCTTACAGGGACTTTTAATTAATGTTATGGCTTGTTTGAAATATTAAAATTTTTGCTATTTTTGTTTTTTTCCAACATATTGTTTTTTAACCATTTAGCCATCTCAATAAATTTTTGGGTTTGTTTCCAAGATTGCAATTTTTCGTGAATTTTCGCGATAGATGCATTTCTTTCTTCTGATTGTTTGCAGCTTTAACGATTTTTAATAAATATTAAACTTTGCTATCATGCTGCCATTGGCAAATTTTTGCAAATATCCGCTAATTTAGCCATTATTATCGAATTTTTGCCATTCCTTATAGTTTAAGGGGCTTTTAATCAATTTTATGGCTTGTTTGATATATTAAAAATGATCACTATTTTTGCAAATTTCGCATATCTTTGTTGCTCTTTTCGGCAATCGTCACCATTAATAAGATAGTCCTATATTAAAACCGTAGTCACCTATTTTACAGGGCACTGTCAAAGAAAATATCATTAAATCTTTTTTTTTTTGAACAAGAACTTCGAATACACAAAAACATGCGGATTTCAGAACACCAATTTCTGAATTATGCGGATTCAAAAAATTTTTCGATTTCAATACGAGTCGATACCTAGAACACACCTGATATTAATGAAATTTGGTGATTACGTTTTTATTGTCCTAAGAGGTGGAAAGAATCGATCAATAATTTCACATAGCCTAAAAACTTATTTCTGGAGAAGAGTCCTTGTGCCCATAGACAATCTATTATCACCTTACCAAATGTTATTGTAATCGATCCATATTTAACCAAAGTTCTTATGCAAATACCACTTCTGTTAATATCTTTTAATGTCATAATAATCTTAAAAATGTTGGTTTTGGCAATAATTTATATAATAGCTTGTATGTCGTGTCAAAAATTTTGTCTTGGTAGGCCAAGAATTGATTCTAGGTTACTTGCTACAATCACTTCAAGACGAAAAAATCACATAAAGATTTTTATGTCGGTAAATTATTCGGCACAAATAAGTTTTATATAAATCTTAAATTCATTATATAATTTTATTTTGGCGGGTCCATGATTGTCCACTGACCCCAAACTGGTACACTCTCGAAAATTGATCTATTTATATAGATACGCCATGCTTGCAATGCATAATTCGTAACATAGACTCTTATGTTATACCCATTTTAAATAATTTACCTATTTACTTAAGAAAAATGTATGTATTTTGCAACATCTTGAATCCTACTTGCCGCGGCAACTCTTTGCTAAAAACAGAACACAGGAACATTTTTTTACATATGTAAAGAAGTTTTTTCGTCATTAAAAAATTATTTAATTTTGTTAATTTTTTCTATTTTATTCAATAATTTTTATTTTAAAGCTTTTTATTTGCCGCTGTTTGGTCGTACAAAATTTTTGTAAGAACAAATATTTATTTGCCTAAAAACGAGGAAAATATTTGAAGTTAAATGGTCACATTAGGAGCATTTTTGTTTGCTAGCAAATAATTTTGTTTGCCCTAAATCAGCTGTTTTTCTGTTTGCCCCTCAAAAATATTTTGTGGTCAGATTAGGGCAAACAAATATTTGATATTTTTTGTCAAATGTTTGCCATATGTGACCGTACCTTTAGACTATAGACCATGTAAGAACATTTTTTTTTGGAATAATTTTTATCAAATATTACCTCTTTAAACGGGATATGACCTCTTTTGAAATTAAACAGAAATTTTTGGAATTAATTAACATCAAATACTCAAACCATGGTCAGTTTTTTACCGATGGTTCTGTTATGAATGAGAAAGCTGGTTTCGCAGTTTTTGGTAAGAATATTGCCATATCTAAACGTATTCATAATTTTTTCTCTATATATACTAGCGAATTATTGGCAATAAAAACATGTCTAAAAATACTTAAAAACATCTCTCAGAAAACACTTATTATAACCGACAGTAGAAGTGCCCTGGAAGGACTACAAGAGCCATTTGGTAAAAACATGATTATACAACAAATAAGAATGTTAATAACATCCCTACCAAAACAGGAAATTACATTTCTATGGGTTCCGAGCCACCTAAATATAGGTGGAAACGAAAAAGTCGATCAGCTTGCCAGAAATTCTTTAAAAAGCAGGATATCTACCGAATATACCTTTCAATATTCAGATTATAGGCAATACATTGGAAAATACAGTTTTGACACCTGGAATGATTTATGGAAGGATAATAACGAAACTAAACTATTTAAAATTCAAAGAAACATATCGCACAAATTAATAGTACCCAATATATCCAAAATAGACTTTATTAAGTTAAATAGACTCAAAATAGGTCATTGTTTTTTCTCACATAAACATATTATTGAAAAGACACAGCCCCCAGTTTGTGAATGCGGGCAAACACTAACCATCTCTCACATATTTAATGAATGCAGTCTTCTGCATAACAAACGTTTAAAATATAAAATAAATAACATTAATATCCTTCAAAAAGAAAATGAATTTAAAAACATAAAACAATTTTTGACTGAAATAAATATTTATAAGTCGAATTAAATCTAAAATAATGTAAATATGTATGTATATTAGAATATAAAGTCTTATGTGAAATTAATTGGCCTATATAACCTAACTGTGTTGGGGCCTTTATAATACCAAATAAATAATAATAATTACCTCTTTAAGGAAGAAAATATTAAAGAAAACATGCAATAAAACATTCTCACAAATACTACGTTTGTACAAGTTGTACAAGCTTGTTCGTCTTAGTGAACAAATTTTTGGGGGAATTTATAAAATAAGTAGAATCTTAAAAAAATATGCTTTTAATTACTTTTAAATTTTCGGTCTCGGTGGACCTTTAGAAAGAAATGCCCATACCTATCGAATAGTAATAGTTGTGTTTGAGAAATACTTTAATTTAATACCCATAATAGTTATCATCAATTTTTAAAATAACAATTTGAAATTATAATTACAGTGCACTCGGGAAAACGTCAACTAATTAAAACCGCGGGTGTTGACGTTTAACAAATTGTTGACGTTTACGAATGTACAATTTTTAAATAAAAAACATTAATATTGGGGAATCTCCAATTGCTGATAATATTTTATAAAATAAGTGTGTATGTGTGCAAATGTGTGTACTTTAACTGCTGCTAAATTCAAAATTTTGTTTTATTTAGAGTTGACGTTTTAGAGCTTTGTGGTTGGGTTGACGCTTTAGAGTAGGCAATGTATAAAAAAGGGTTGACGTTTTGGGATGTTGACGTAAACGAGCGTTGACGTTTTCCCGAGTGTATTCTTAATAAATAAAATATAAATTTATTCGCAATTTTTATCGAATAAAAGTTAAAACTATTAAGTCCTTGGTTTTTTATGAGCAAATAAAAAAAGTAGGAACATTAAACACAAATTTTTCACAATTATTTAAAAACTTTGGTAAAAAAAATTAGGCTACCTTAATAAATTTTTGTTTTTTGCACAAAATAAAATGAAAAAAGCAGATATTAAATTTATATATTTCAAAACAAATAAACACGTGTTATAAATAGATTTCAAAACTTTAAACAAAAGACAAGTAGCTTTCCACTTTATTTCATTTATATTTTCCTAACTTCTCAATCCAACCTCGTACGTTAGCCCTGAGTTCTACAAGCTCTTAAATATTTGGTTTCCGTAATTTGCTGCTATGTGATTTTTTTTTGTTTTTGTGGATATCCTGAATTTCTGAATACATATCTGTGGCACTTTGACAAAACAACTTAAGTCAAATTTAAAAAGTTGAAAAAAAAATTGTAGTTAATCATACAAATTTTCGTTCAAAAAACATTTTTGTTCGGATCATACACCTATAATTTTAAGTTATAGCACAATTTTAACAACTGTTTCATCTAAAACCAATATAAGCTACTTTCAATATTTGAACTTAAACTTATATTAAATCTGCCGAGGAATTGGATCTGGCTGTAGAAAAATTTACTAACTCATACATAATGCTGCAGATTTATCTACTCCTCCAATGCAATCACAAAACGGCCACAAAGTTATTTTATCAACAGAAATAAGAGAACTTTTAAGAGAAAGACGACGATTACGAGGAATATGGCATTTAAGCGAAATCCGAGGGACAAAACCAATTTAAATCGAGCTTCAAATGCACTTAAAAAAAAGAATAGCTGAATTAAGAAATGATAAAATATCAAATTTTTTAAAAAATTTGAATACTTCGAAAGATTCAAATTACAGTTTATGGAAAGCCACCAGTTAAAAGAAAAGTACCGATTTTGACACAAGATGACAGATGGTTCAGAAACAACAAAAGTAAAGCTGACGCTTTCTCCCAACATTTAAAGCATACTTTTCAACCTTTTCCGATATGTAAAATACTTAATTTTTTAGAATCTCCATACCAAATGGATCTTTCAATAAAAACGTTTTCCCCGAGAGAAGTATTAAGTGTAATCTCTAAGCTTAATAACAAAAAGTCCCCAGGATATGATCAAATCGATTCATCAGTGGCAAAATCGTTATCCAAGAAGAGCATTTTATTTTGATCACTTTTTATATAACTCTATTTTAAGGTTATCGTACTTTCCATCTAAATGGAAATTTGCTGAAATAATAATGATACAGAAACCTAACAAACGCGAAAATTCAATTTCCTCATATAGACCCATAAGTTTGCTAACAACTTTTTCAAAGGTATTTGAAAAATTATTTGCATCTAGATTCTAACCGATTTTAGAAACACAAAAAATTATACCTGATCATCAATTTGGCTTTCGTCAAAAACATGGAACACCGGAGCAATGCCATCGAATTATCAAAGTTATAACGGATTCATTTGAAAGAAAAATGTATTGTTCAGCGGTATTTTTAGCTGGAAAGCAAGTATTTGATAGAGTATGGCACGAAGGCCATGTTATATAAACTTAAACATATTTTACCAGCTCCATTTTATTCTATATAAAAATCCTTTTTAAATAAGCGAACGTTTTATGTAAAGGTTAAAGATGAAAAGTCAAGCATACATTAAATATACTCAGGCGTACCACAGGGCATTGTTTTAGGACCCATATTATATACTATTTATACTTCAGATATGCCAACAACTAATACTATTAATCTAGCACGTACGCAGATAATACTGCTATAATATCAACCAACAAATCACCAGTTGAAGCGTCATTTATAGTTCATCGGGAATTAAATGTTTTACAACAATGGTTCCAGAAATGGAAAATTGAAGCAAATACAGAAGAGTCAAATCATGTCACATTTACTTTGCGAAGAGATGTGTGTCCCTTATATGTATTTAAATGGTTAACAAGTACCTAACACAAATTGTGTCAAATATCTAGGAATGTATCTTGACAAACGACTTGCATGGCAAGACCATTTTAAAATTTAAAAGGATCATCTAAATATCAAGACAAAAAAATGTATTGGTTACTAGAACCAAAGTCTCACCTTGAAAACAAAGTCAAGTTATACAAAACTATTTTGAGACCGGTGTAGACCTATGATATTGAGTTGTGGGGAACTGCCTGTCACTCAGACGTGCAGATAATGCAAAGATATCAATCTAAAACTTTAAGACGAATAGTAGATACTAAATATTGTAAAATAGATTGTAAATAAAAACTACTGAAGAAAAAAAAGTTTCGTTTTTATAATTTTGTATTTTCAACGAATTTTTTTTATAATTTTGGTTTATTTTACTATTTAATAAAAATGCTTTTTTCATCGAGTTTTTCTTAAAAACGTTTTTACTATCTTATCTCGACTTAAGATGTTTTGTCAAAATGCCACAGATATGTAGATAAAATATTGAAGAGAATTAAAATATAATTTGTATATTCCTACAATTTTTCGTTTATTTCGTTTTACTAATTTGTAAAACAAATTCGGCATAAAGGCAAAAAAAATCAAAATGAAAATTAACGAGTACCCACGCAGGTTTTTGTACAATTGCATAGATGTGCACAACACAAAAAAAATTCAATTTGTTTTACGTACAAATGGAACCGTTATCTTTATTCATTGAAATGATGAAAAATATTTTACACTTTTACTATGAAATGAAATTTGAGGCTACCAATTTGGAATTTATTTATGAAAAAAGTTTTTTGTACAAAAGGAAATTAAGACGTAGTTACAAATTTAAATTTTAAATTTATTTTATACAAGACTATAACAGTCCTTTTATAATGTATAAGTATGAGAAGATTATCGGGTATGTTCTAGAAATCGAAATAAATTGGATTTAAAATCGAGCAAATTTTAAAGCACGAATCTGTAAGGCAAATTCATACAAATATTCTTTTTTATCTACTTAATTTTTTGACCACCAATTAGCAATATTTAATATTGTGGTTATTTTTGTTGAACTGTTTTTGGGTTTCAATTTTAATATTTTTAATTATTTTTATTTAATTATTTTTTTATTATAAAATTTTTCTTAGTATAAAACTTTACTTTTCTAGCACAAAGCAAAAAAGTTCCACCAATTAGGAATATTTAATATTGTGGTTATTTTTGTTGAACTGTTTTTGGGCTCAGCGAATAAAGGCCTAACGAACTAACGCCTAAAAAAAAAAATGAAATAATGCCTAAAAATTGCAACCAAAAATTATATAGGAATTAGGCGGTTGTTCATTATGAAAGAATGTCTAATATTTTAGGCATTCCTTCATTAAAATTGTTAGGTGATTGTTTAAACTAGCACAAAGTATTGCTAAATTGTATCCTTTCAAATTGTATTTTTATCCAGTTCATTTTTTATATTTCTTATTAAATTGCATTGTTTTAAAAGAGTTGAATTATAACCGTCGCTAAATGAATGTCATAATTAATAATCATATAGTTTAAAAGCCACTGAATTGTAGCAATAACAAACTTTTAACTTATGTTGTTGCGCGGATAAAAAATAACATCTATAATTGTCATTTTTGCCGCTTCGTTAAATAGCCATCTTTTTCTATACCCAACCTTCGTGGTTGGTCATTATTGTATTCTAACTTCACTTACTTTTCAACCATCTTAGTAAACGCACCTTTTAATTTAAAACTTATTGTTCAAGCGCCAAAGAGCCAACATCTTAACTTAACATTTAAGCATAACGTTTTGTACAACTTTAATTTTAACCACAATTTGTTAAATAAAATTTAAACTGTGAATTTAAATCTAACATACTAAATCTATTCATTTCTGGAACGACTGAGTCTACAGTCTCTGCACCTGCCTTGGCTCCATAGTAGTACCTCTTGGAGCAGATCAACCTGGTCAACCCTCATTAACATCAGATCTGCTAACCTTCACGCAAGTATAAAATACAGTCCACCCCCCTTTATTCTTGGTCAACCTACCAATCTCCGAATTTAACTTCTCAAGTTTCACCGTTTATCTCATACATTCCCTTTACTTCAAGTTACCTTTTCTAAGTCAAAGGGAAATTACTCTCATCCATCTACAAGTATACATCTATACACATACTTAACCATACTATTTTTATTCATGGTCCTTCGCCGACGAGAAGCTGGTCACCTCATCAAAAAAAAAACAAGCAAGAGAGTACCACAACATCAACTCAACAAGTAAAAGGTCAAGATCTGCAGTAGGAAAGAATATCGCGAGCCGTACGGAAGAAAATAATTAAAAACGGAAAAATGGTAAAGCAAAACAAAAAGTGAGTAACAAAAGTGAAAGAAATTACAATTTAAAAGAAAAAATTTAAAGAAATTAATAAAATATAATTTGATATGAAAAAAGAAAACCAAAACTATAATCTATAACTTAAATTTAATACCTAAGTGAAAAGGAAAAAAGGTTTAAAAGTTTCAACAAAAACAAATACCTACATAGTGGTGCAACAGTGTTTCCCTTTAGCGTCAAGGAAACAAAAGTACACATAAGTACGTACACGTATATATATACGAAGTACCCGCACAAAATTTCTAATTTTTTAAACATGTTCTAAATTTAAATACAAAGTAAGCATTTCAATTAAAATAAATACCAAGCGCACATACATACATACATATGTATAAATCTAAACATACGTACATACATACATAAAGGTACGTAAGTCTCCTCAAGTGACAAAAACAACAACAAATTTGAAAGAAAAAATTCTTTGCAAAACTTAAAATTTAAACATATTAAAAAAAAGTGAAAAATTTTTTATTCAAACAAGGAAACAACAAATTCTTTTGCAAAGATTCAGGTTTAAAACCAAAAAGTGTTGCAAACAAAAAATAACAACAAAGAGAAATAGCGGATCTATAAGCGGGAAATACTAAACAAATTAAGTAATTAATTAATATTAATTTTGAATTGAAAACTTTAAAATCGAATCAATGTAAATTAAATATTGTGTAACTTATAAACAAACGAGCATACAAAAGTAATTTTTACATTGAAAACCAATTAAACAGTGGATTCGGATACAGAGAATACACATCAAAATTTGTTTAACATAAAGCAAATATTGTATGAAATAAACTCAACTCAATTTAAAAAGCTTTTTTGGCAACAGTTTAGAAGATCCAAAATTATTCAAAGTAATATGTATTAAATTAAAATTATTGTGGCGTATTTCTACTGAAACAAAAATCAATGTCTCATCGTATGTAAAAGTAAACTGTGGGCACAAACACGCAACAATTTGAGGCAAATTTCTCTTTTCCAATTTAGAATGAATTAAATTTTCTAAATTTAAAATAAACGAAGGCAAATCATTAGTGGAAATACTAGCAACTTTTAAAAACATTAAATAAATATTTTAACAACAAAATTGTCAAAATAAAACATCCAGTTTGAAAATAAAAAATTAATTTATATATTAAAAAGAACGAAAATTAAACTCAAGAGCTTAATTATATACTATATAACAAAATAGATAAAAACTCAGTTCTTTATAATTAGGGAATTAAAATTCCAAATACTTTTTAATTTGGCTCTAAAAATATTTTAAATCTAAATTACAATACTTTAGCTAATAAAAAGTCAGCCTGGCTTTAGGAATTAAAATTCCAGCCATTTACGCATTTACTATTCAATATCATCTAAAGAGGTTCGCGAATAAGAAGTCCAAGCCATGTTCGACAAAATTTATGCTAATAACGCAAACTATTTTCTTTTTATTCAAAAAACAAAATATTAAAGATTCTCAATCTTTATTTTTTTTCAAAACGCTAATTATTTTCTTTTCATCCATAAAAGAAAGTATTAAAGATATCCAATCTTTATTTTTTTCAAAAACGCTAATTATTTTCTTTTATCCAAAAAAGAAAATATTAAAGATTTCCAATCTTTATTTTTCAAAACGCTAATTATTTTCTTTTATCCAAAAAAGAAAATATTAAAGATTTCCAATCTTTATTTTTCAAACCGCTAATTATTTTCTTTTCGTCCATAAAAGAAAATATTAAAGATTTCCAATCTTTATTCAAAACGCTAATTATTTTCTTTTCATCCATAAAAGAAAATATTAAAGATTCAATCTTTATTTTTTTCAAAACGCTAATTATTTTCTTTTCATCCATAAAAGAAAATATTAAAGATATCCAGTCTTTATTTTTTCAAAAACGCTACTTATTTTCTTTTCATCCATAAAAGAAAATATTAAAGATTTCCAATCTTTATTTATTCAAAACGCTAATTATTTTCTTTTCATCCATAAAAGAAAATATTCAAGATTTACAATCTTTATTATTTCAAAACGCTGATTATTTTCTTTTCGTCCATAAAAGAAAATATTAAAGATTTCCTATCTTAAATTTAAACCGCTGATTATTTTCTCTTTATCGATAAAAGAAAACATTACAGATTTCGATCTATATCGGTTGTGAAACGCTAAGAATTTTCTTTGAATACATAAAATTAAATAAAATAGATTTTCAATATACAATTTTGAAAATTCTCCATATTTTCGTTGATAGTACTTTATAATTTGCTACATAAAAAACATATTACACATTTCAATTTACAATTTATTGCGCAGCGCTATAAATTTCTCCCATAAATAGACACAGTATTGATTCTTAATCTACACAAGCTTAGTGTAAACGAATCTTTTTGCTTCAAATAGCACAAGATTCCACATTTCAACCTAGAAAACACATTTAAATTTGCAAAAACTTTTAATATTTTCAACTTGTGATTTTCCCTTATACAAACTTACATTTCTGCCCTCAAAATGGCTTCACCACAAGATAGATTTACATTCGACTCAAAAAATTTAATTGCATTTTGCAAAAGAAGCGACGCACAAGATTCTTCAGCCCAATCCGAGGCTCTTGTAGATCTCAAGATGAAAGATATTGATAGTCGCTGGAATAAAGTGGAAAAATCATACGAAGATTTAATGCTTTCCGATCAGTGCGAGGAAATTAAGATCACAGCCCAAGAACAATATGACGCATGTGTCGAGATGTATTACTTAACAATCTCAAAGCTTCTTGATCTCGTGAAACCGCAAAGGGAAAGCATTAACCCTCGTACAAGTACAACCTCCATGATTCCCAATATTCCACAAGGAACATTTAATACATGCCTTAAACTACCTCCGTGCGATACTCAAACTTTCTCAGGAAGTTATGAGGAATGGCCTGCTTTTCGTGACATGTTCACAGCGGTCTATATCAATCACCCAAGATTGACATTCGCGGAAAAGTTATATCATCTCCGCAACAAGACAACAGGAACAGCAGGACAAATTGTGAATAGATTTCCCCTGACCGAAGATAATTTCAATCTTGCGTGGCAAGCTCTAAAGTCCCGATATGAAAATATACGGGTTCTGGTAGACAACCAAATAAGAAATCTTTTCAACATTCCTGTTGCAGTTGTCGAAGATAGTGAATCCGTACAAAGAATCCATAGTTCTGTCTCTGACTGTTTATCCATGTTGCATTCGTTCGGAGTAGTATCGGAGGGTTGGGATCCCATATTGGTTAATTTAGTTTATTCAAAACTACCGCATGAAACCCTTGCTCAATGGGAACAGTCTCTAAACGCATGCAGAAACTTACCAACATGGGAACAACTGAGCAATTTCCTTCTTAGAAGATGCGAAGTAGTAGAACGCATTTCCACAATAAAACTAACAAAAACTTCATTTTCAAAAGAATCCAAACCCCAACCCCGAATTCAAACTTATGCTTCGCAAGAAAAACTTAACATAAGCTGTAAAATTTGCAATGAAAATCCCAGTTTAAGAGCATGTCCCAAATTCCGTGAATTTTCAATACAAGAACGAGTCGATTTCGTTTTCAAAAACCAATTTTGCAATAATTGCCTCTCCATGGCTCATACTAAAGCTAATTGCAAAAGCAAAAACACATGTCTAAATTGTGGAAAGTCACATCATACTTTGCTTCACATGAGTCCAAACAAGATTGTAAAGAAAACCGGTAATCAATCTTTTAATAACAATAATCACACTTTCAGTAGCAATAATCACATTCCCCAGAATCAAAATTCTAACAGTCAAACTCAAATCCCACAAGCTCATGAATTGTCAATACAACCGTCTACATCAAAGGCGGCAAAATCACACACTTATTCTAACTATGCAGCAAGTCATACTAATATTCTTTTAAGAACAGCCCTCGTTCAAATAGAAAGTAGAGGAGAGCGGTTCACAATTCGTGCACTCATAGACCCAGGCTCAGAAAGAACTTTTCTTTCAGAAAAAATTCGAGCAAGGTTAAATCTTCCCTTTAGAAAGTCCAAAGTTGAAATTATCGGAGTTGGCGGTCAAAGCCAAACCGCTGATAAAGAGTGTGACATAACTCTTGTGTCCCAAAAACAAAATTTCCGGCTTCAAATATCAGCGATAGTACTTCCCAAAGTTACAAATAAAATACCTGCTACTTCTTTCCAGATTACCTCTTCATCTGGACTTTCAGACATTGAGCTCGCTGATCCGTATTTCAATATTTCCTCTGCAATTGATCTCATTTTAGGTAATGACAGCGAACGCCATATAAATCTCGAAGGCATAAAACGAGATGTTTGTGGCTCTGCTTCAGCCTATAACACAATTTTCGGCTGGGTTCTTAGCGGACCTATCCCAACGCAGCCGATATTTTCATGTTCAGCTCACTTAACCCCTCCAGAACCTTCAAATCTTGACAATCTGCTACGGCAATTTTGGGAACAGGAAGAAATTCCAACATCTCACCCGATTTCTTCCGAAGATCAATATTGTGAAGAATTTTATACGCAAACGACAAAACGTCTTTCGGACGGTCGTTATATGGTACGACTACCATTTAAAAAGGAATTTCCTGAGACAAAATATCTTGGTACGTCCAGATTTATAGCTCTAAGCCAATACGTGCGAATGGAGCAAACTCTCGCTAAAAATCCCCAGCTCTATTCACAATATAACGAAGTGCTCAGAGAATATATAACACTTGATCATATGGAACCAACTACCGCAATGGAATATGTCTCAGAGAATAAGTGTAATTCCTTTTATCTTCCGCATCACGCAGTCGTTCGTCCAGATCATAAAACTACAAAAGTTCGTGTAGTTTTTAACGCATCTCGCAAAACAAAATCTGGTCTCTCACTTAACGACGTACTATACACAGGTCCTACTTTACAAGCAGACTTAGTCACTGTGATATTAAATTGGCGGTTTTACAGATATGTCTTTAGCGGAGACATCCAAAAAATGTATAGACAAATCCTCATAGATCCTCGCGACCGGCCCTATCAGAGGATTCTATTTCAAAAGTCCCCCCGGGAGGCTACCAAAGATTATCAGCTCAAAACCGTAACCTTTGGTATTAATTGCGCGCCCTTCTTGGCAATACGAACTCTGTTACGGTTAGCCTTTGATAATCAAAATATCTTCCCAAAAGCATCTCAAATCCTACGTAAGGAAACCTATGTTGACGATATTCTGGCGGGAGGACACTCTCTCGATAATGCCGCAGAAGCTCAACAGCAGCTGATTCAATCCCTCGGTTCAGCTGGTTTTCTAGTAAAAAAAATCGCATCTAATGACTCTCGATTATTAGAATCTATTCCACAAGAAGACTTGTATGATGCCGATTTCCTTAAATTTTACGATTCAAGTGCCACCAAAACTCTCGGTATACGGTGGAATGCACTCACAGATTACTTCTCCTACTCCTTCGAACCTATCCCTGAGGTCACGAACGTTACTAAACGTAAAATATTATCTACGGTTGCCAAATTATTTGATCCCGCCGGCTGGCTGTCCCCTGTAGTGATCAAAGGAAAAATATTAATACAACACCTTTGGCTTGAAAAAATCGATTGGGATGAGTCTGTAAGTGAGGATTCCCTCCGAAGCTGGAACGAACTCATTCGAGATATGTCCTACGTCGAAAAAATCCAGATTCCGCGTTGGATACAATTCACTCCCGCTGACCAAATCCAAGTTCACGGATTCTGTGACGCCTCTAAAATGGCGTACTGTGCAGCTGTATATATTCGAGTGCAAACCTCTTCTACCGTACTTTCTAACTTACTAGTTTCTAAAAGCAAAGTTGCTCCCCTAGCAGCTATCACACTACCAAGGTTAGAGTTATCAGGTGCCTTACTGTTAGCTAAACTCACAGCTCACACTATAACTTCCTTAAATTTGCAAAATTACGAAATCATTCTCTGGTGTGATTCATCTATTGTGCTAGGATGGCTAGCCAAGCCTCCAGCAACATGGAAGGAAATCTATGTCTCTAACCGTGTCTCGCAAATACATCAACTTCTACCGAATGCTAAATGGCGGCATGTACCCACACACGCTAATCCTGCTGATTTAGGGTCCAGAGGTTGTAGACCTCAAGACCTGCTCAACAATAGTCTTTGGTGGCAGGGGCCTGCGTGGCTTACCAACCCAGCCTCTGAATGGCCAAAATGCAATAACTTAACTACTACCAAGCTCAGCCGTATTTCGTCTCTAAAACCATCCGCAAACACAAACCCTGACACCATATTATCACACCATTTGCATATTGGTACCAATCAAGGCTTACCCCCTAACACTCGAAGTGATATTCTTAGCAATTTCTCGTCTTACCCCAGAGCGTTACGGGTCTTGGCGTATGTTTTTCGCTACATACGACGTTTTAAGCCGACTTTCGCTAACCCTGACTTTCCTCCACTCTACGAGACTATCGATCTTCGTCACACTGAAATCGATTCAGTCAAAACAAGATTAATATTGCTTGCCCAAAAGCAATGGTATACAACCGAGTATTCCGCTTTAACCGAATCTGAACCTTTACCAAAAGATAGCCCTCTTTTCACATTAAATCCTTTCTTGGATCAAAATAGTATTCTACGAGTCAATGGAAGATTAGCAAATTCTTCATTGCCCTACAAAGAGCGTTATCCCGTTATTCTACCGAGCAATTCTCAATTTTGCAATTTATACTTATCCCATTTACATAACTTTCTAATACATGGCGAGTGTCAACTAATGTGCCGTATGGTACAAACCGAATTCTACATACCGCGTCTTAAAGTGCGAATTCGCAAGATCATACGATATTGCAAGCCTTGCATTATTTACAAAAGAAAAGCTTGCTCACAAATTATGGCAGCATTGCCATCTGATCGCTGTACCCTTTCATTCCCCTTTCACACGACCGGTCTCGACTTCGCCGGACCATTCGAACTAAAGACTACAACTCTCAGAAATTCAGCCACAATCAAAGCATATGTATGAGTATTTGTGTGTTTTGCTACCAGGGCAGTTCACCTCGAAGCTTGTTCTAATCTGTCGACCGCTGCTTTTCAAGCCACCTTTGCCAGGTTTGTTGGACGTCGCGGACTCCCACGTAAAATTGCTTCCGATAACGGACGCAATTTTCTGGGCGCAAGCCGCGCCTTTCGTAAGGAATTTGCTTCTTTTCTGAAAATTGTTGCCTATGACATTGCTCAAAAATATGTCACCCATGGATTCGAATGGTCCTTTATTCCCCCACACGCACCTCACATGGGCGGTTTGTGGGAAGCAGCCGTTAAAAGCTTTAAATTCCATTTAAAGCGAGTTGCCGGCGCCTACCGCTTTAGTTTCGAGGAATTTGTCACCGTATTGGTCAGAATTGAAGGGGTCTTAAATTCCAGACCGATCTCAACTCTGTCTGAAAACCCGTCGGACTTAACCGTTCTAACCCCCGGCCATTTCCTCCGCGGAGGTCCCATTATGGCAATTCCTGAGCCATCCGCCGAAAACCTCTCTCTAATAAACCGGTGGGAAAAACTTAAGGCTATCCATCACCAATTTGCGCTTCGATGGAAAACCGACTACCTCAAATCTCTGCAAAAGAGATACAAATGGAAAATGACCGTCCCTAATTTGCAGATTGGCGATTTCGTAATAATAATCGATGACATTCTGCCGCCCAACGAATGGCGATTAGGCAGAATGTCATCGATTATTATTACGAAATCGCCAATCTGCAAATTAGGGACGGTCATTTTCCATTTGTATCTCTTTTGCAGAGATTTGAGGTAGTCGGTTTTCCATCGAAGCGCAAATTGGTGATGGATAGCCTTAAGTTTTTCCCACCGGTTTATTAGAGAGAGGTTTTCGGCGGATGGCTCAGGAATTGCCATAATGGGACCTCCGCGGAGGAAATGGCCGGGGGTTAGAACGGTTAAGTCCGACGGGTTTTCAGACAGAGTTGAGATCGGTCTGGAATTTAAGACCCCTTCCATCCATCCATCACCAATTTGCGCTTCGATGGAAAACCGACTACCTCAAATCTCTGCAAAAGAGATACAAATGGAAAATGACCGTCCCTAATTTGCAGATTGGCGATTTCGTAATAATAATCGATGACATTCTGCCGCCCAACGAATGGCGATTAGGCAGAATGTCATCGATTATTATTACGAAATCGCCAATCTGCAAATTAGGGACGGTCATTTTCCATTTGTATCTCTTTTGCAGAGATTTGAGGTAGTCGGTTTTCCATCGAAGCGCAAATTGGTGATGGATAGCCTTAAGTTTTTCCCACCGGTTTATTAGAGAGAGGTTTTCGGCGGATGGCTCAGGAATTGCCATAATGGGACCTCCGCGGAGGAAATGGCCGGGGGTTAGAACGGTTAAGTCCGACGGGTTTTCAGACAGAGTTGAGATCGGTCTGGAATTTAAGACCCCTTCCATCCATCCATCACCAATTTGCGCTTCGATGGAAAACCGACTACCTCAAATCTCTGCAAAAGAGATACAAATGGAAAATGACCGTCCCTAATTTGCAGATTGGCGATTTCGTAATAATAATCGATGACATTCTGCCGCCCAACGAATGGCGATTAGGCAGAATAGAAACGGTTCACAAGGGGCCTGATCAACAGGTTCGCGTGGTTGATGTACGTACCGCTGCCGGAATTTTAACCCGTCCAATCACAAAACTGTGTCATCTGCCTTATGACAACGAAACACATTCCACACTGTAGATGCACTAAACTTATTCATTATTTCATCATCATACTTCTCCTTACCAATTTCCTACCAAATCTTCATTGTTTCTTATTATGCTCTCATTTATATTCTAGTTTACGTCCTCAGCCACCACGGAATCCAACTATTCACCAGTGCCAGGTGTGTTTCCGTTTCCACGCTCTCCGGTTCTGTACACGATTTCTTGCCATGAACTTCATCAAACGCAGCCAAGTGGTCCGACGAAACAAATATTGTTTTAATTGCCTAGCCCGCACCCACGATGATCGACACTGCAACAGTCCAGATAACTGCCGAAAATGTGGGTTGCCCCATCATACACTGCTTCATCCAGACCAACGTCATCCAGGACCTCAGCACATTGAATCCGCTCGAAATCGTCTTGGTCAACGAATCATCAACGACAGCCCGGTAAAACACCAGGGCCGAAAACGTAAAAGACAAATCAAAAAGCAGAAGTCCAAAACCAACACCGTTCAACCGAACCAACAACTCCTCTCTGAGGCAATACGTTCTCTCGCAGCCGTCTTATGCGCAACCCCTACCACATCATCAGTTGCATAGCTGCAAGGAGTGGCGGCATGTTTAAACTAGCACAAAGTATTGCTAAATTGTATCCTTTCAAATTGTATTTTTATCCAGTTCATTTTTTATATTTCTTATTAAATTGCATTGTTTTAAAAGAGTTGAATTATAACCGTCGCTAAATGAATGTCATAATTAATAATCATATAGTTTAAAAGCCACTGAATTGTAACAATAACAATAACAAACTTTTAACTTATGTTGTTGCGCGGATAAAAAATAACATCTATAATTGTCATTTTTGCCGCTTCGTTAAATAGCCATCTTTTTCTATACCCAACCTTCGTGGTTGGTCATTATTGTATTCTAACTTCACTTACTTTTCAACCATCTTAGTAAACGCACCTTTTAATTTAAAACTTATTGTTCAAGCGCCAAAGAGCCAACATCTTAACTTAACATTTAAGCATAACGTTTTGTACAACTTTAATTTTAACCACAATTTGTTAAATAAAATTTAAACTGTGAATTTAAATCTAACATACTAAATCTATTCATTTCTGGAACGACTGAGTCTACAGTCTCTGCACCTGCCTTGGCTCCATAGTAGTACCTCTTGGAGCAGATCAACCTGGTCAACCCTCATTAACATCAGATCTGCTAACCTTCACGCAAGTATAAAATACAGTCCACCCCCCTTTATTCTTGGTCAACCTACCAATCTCCGAATTTAACTTCTCAAGTTTCACCGTTTATCTCATACATTCCCTTTACTTCAAGTTACCTTTTCTAAGTCAAAGGGAAATTACTCTCATCCATCTACAAGTATACATCTATACACATACTTAACCATACTATTTTTATTCAGTGATTTTTCATAATGAAAGAAAGCCTAACAATCAAAAATGAAAAAACGCCTAATTAGTTATTTATTTATTTTTGATTGTTAGGTATGGTATTAATTTTCCCTTTTACAAAATGCATACACTATCTTGTAAACATTCTGTAAAAGGGAAAATTATTAGTTTTAAAAATTATAAAAGCAATTGATTTTCCCTTTTACAAAATGCATACAAATACATTTTTTCCTTTCAAAATATATTTTCAGCATTTTAATTCCAGTTGTTAGGTTTTCTTTCATTAGGTGTTAATTCATAATGAAAGAAACCCTAACAATTTAGACTTTCTTTCATTTTTATAATTAGACTTTCTTTCCTTCATTTTTAAAGTTAGACGTTCTTTCACTTCCTTCTTAGGCGTTCTTGTTTAGGCATTCTTTCATTTTGAAAAATTAGGCGTTAGTTCGTTAGGCCTTTATTCGCTGAGCCCTGTTTTTGGGTTTTAATCCAAATTTTAATTAGGCTAAAGTTCATCAAATTTATTTTTCATTAAATTATTTTTTATGAAAAAAGGAATTTTGCAACATGAAATTAATTAAAATTTATTGATAATTTTTCATTCTTGACTGCCACGGGGCTCGAACCCAGGCTTTCACGGACAGGCTAGCTTTAGCTTTACAAGAATAACTCCTTAAGCTGGGAAAAACTACGATCATTTTGTAAATAATTGAACTTAAAATATCGTTCGATTTCAGTTTCACGTCATTTCGATTTCCAGAACATACCCTTATAACAGCCTTTTTAGAAGTTAGACTAAGGTAGTGCTTAAATATGGCTCAGGTAGTCTTGATTTAATACTAATGGTAATTTTCTCATTAGGTTATGTTTTCCCCCTAACAATTAAAGATGCAGTTTAAAGAAATTTGTTTTTTTCAATGTCTTTTTTGCAGCCCTTATCTGTCAACTATTTCTATGGCATTTTGACAAAACATCTTAAGTCAAATTTAAAAAGTTGAAAAAAATGTTGTTAATCATAAGAACATTTTAGCTTACGCTTTTAAAATTTTGTATTAAAAACGCAATTTTTCTTTAATTTTGGTTTATTTTATTATTTGTTAAAAATTATTTTTTTACCGAGTTTTTTTAAAAACGTTTTTGCTATCTTATCTCGACTTAAGATGTTTGGTCAAAATGCCACAGATTTTTTTACCGTAGAGATACATTTTTTAATTGGAAAAACAGCTGATTATGTCAACAAGTTGTCACTTGAATACAGGTCTCCCAACTTTTACATTTATTTAGAGAGGTACTGCCAAATGAAAATAATGTTTTTGCCGGTATATTGACAGTTTAACGGTCTAAAAAATTTATGTTGAGATATAGTAACAGGCAGTTCCTTCACTTACTTACTGTATGTATTTTTGCGTAGCGCATAATTGTGCGCAAAATGATAAAGTTTTTTATTGGGTAATTACTAAATACTGCATATAATCAATATGGCTTCGCGGGAAAAGATTATAAGGAACAATGTAAATCATATTAGTATTCGTATAATATTTTGATTACAATTTGTACAGGACTATCGTAGTGTAAGTGTATAAGTGCATACCTGCCTTTAGTATTATTATTATTATCGTATTGGTTTTAGACTATCTTAGTCATATATAAAGGATATTAAAGTAAAAATATAAAATTGCCTAAGTTGCCTTAATAAAAGACATTTTAAAGTATAGACTAGGCTTTGATAATATTACTACTAAGAATTAATTACCTTAATAATAATCTAACTAATTTTATTGTAAGACTTTCTTTGTTTTGATGTAAGAAACCAATTGTATTAGTAACTATAAGAACTTGATTATCATAGTAACGCTATCAACTGTAAAAGTTCGGTAGTCCATATTGAAAGACCTTTCAGTTTTATTATGAGACTAAAGGCTCAGTTAGCCGGGAGTAACTGTAACGTTGCAAATCAGCTGATTCATTTTGTTGTATGTAAAGCAATTAGAACGATTATAGTTAGCAGTAAGATGTTACGTCTCAATCTGTAAGAAATAGATTGGTCTTACTTTTTTACGGTAAGGTTACTGTTACTCCCGGCTAACTGAGCCTTAAGTTTATGAAACATTTGTTTGATTAGTATACAAATATAATACTACGTTATTCTTAGTATAAAAATTTAAAAAGATTTGTTATGAGATCTAGTCCAAGAAATTATTTTTTTTTTAAATTATTTTTTTATTATAAAATTTTTCTTAGTATAAAACTTTACTTTTCTAGCACAAAGCAAAAAAGTTCCAATATAATACAATGCAATTTAAAGTTTTTTAGTTTGCTGTGTTATATTATACCCAGTTAGCATTTTTTTAAATTTTTAATTATAATCAAGTCTTTTTTGACTCTTCAACGCGATTAAAAAATCAGAATATGCGCTAATTTTCTGATCATAAATTATACTTTTGTCGGGAGAAAATGGTACCCTACCCGCGACTCTTCTTGATGAGTCATTTATTTTTTTTTATTAGTTTAGAGTCATTTCAGACTCTTTTCTAATGGTATTTATTATCATTTTCGAATATTTTTCTAGTCCTTTATCAGTCTTTTTTAACTTCTTTTCTGCGTCTTTTTCGATTCATATAAACGACATATTTTTAACCGCCTATGAGTCATTTATCAATGGTTTTTTGTTATTTGGGAGTCTTTTTATAGAAATTTATCAGTCTATTTCTATTCATTTAAGAGCCTTTTCTATGTTTTTTGCGATCGTTTTTCGAGTAATTTTTCAGTCTTATATCCCTTCATATGCGAGTCATTTTCGAATCATTTATCAGTCGATTTCTATTCATTTAAGAGTAATTACTACATAGATTGTGACCGAGTCACTTATCAGTTGTACTGGTAATCGTATTTGACTTCTTTCAGTTCTTTTTCCTTAATAAAAATAAAACATTAAATCAATTTTTTATATGTACATTTAAGTTTATTAAAAAGAAGCACAAAAAGTTAAATAATTTTATAATTTGCACATCAAGAAAAAAAAAAGATTTGTCTTCATTTTCATTAATCATTTTATTTTCTTTATACTTTGGCCTTTCTTTTTCCTCTTTGAGTTCTTCATTTTCTTCTTGTTCTAATTTTTCAATTTGTAATTTTAATTCTTGTTCATTAGAAATAAGAATTTCTAGATTGTCTTCACTCCCTGCTCGATCATGTTTTACTTCCATTCTGCTTTCTTCATCTGGCTTAATGTCTAAATCGTCTTCGTTTTTAGGAGAATTTTTTCTAGTTTTATATCCATATTTCCATTTTCTTCGGGTTCTTTGTCTTCCAAACTGGTATTAGAATTAGATTAGATTCTTCGTCTGAATTTTTTGAGGCATTAAAAAAGCTACAAATGGTAGTTTGATTGAACATGTCTTGTTGTAGGTTTTTTAATGCTTTTGGTATATCTTTTTTACTTAAACCAGTATTTGCATTACGTTCCGGATTCTGTTCTTATAATTCCTTAAGTTTGCGCTCAAAATATACTACACTGCCTCACATTTGTACTCACATTTTTAGCACCTGGATGATTCGTTGGAGATTTCTATACGAAAAAATAACAAACACTTTTTAATTATCTGCTCAAAATATGATCATAAATAACAACAAAAGTAATCACTTTTCGAACGTATGCGTAATCAGTTTGTAATCAAACAGTTTACAACCTTCTAGCTGCGCGAAATATGATTATGAATAACTGATGAAATACTCACATTTTAAGCGCCAAGATGATCCATTTGCGGTTTCAATACGATATGTTATTGCATTTTAAATCAAACACTTTAGAATCATAAGCGTGAGTCACTTTCGAGTCTACTTTTGAGCGTATAGCTGATTAATCAGTTTTTGATCACCAAAAGTACTCGAAAAAGACTCAATACTCTGGTTTTTTAAAAAACATTCTTCCAAATGCTAGCAGGGATATTAATATACATACCTGTATTTACATGTGTATTTGCTATGTTTAATTATCAGTTTGTGTGTATGTGAGTTTATTTCCAACAATTATTGCTATTTATGCTTAAAATCATTTTCTCACACTTAATACTGCTTCTTGCACAAAATGCAACTGAAATGACTGAATAAATTTCAAAGCATTCATACATACAGACAATTTTATTTTTTACAATAAAAAATTATTTTTCTCTTTGTATTAAATTTTGGAAAAAAATGTCAGTAGAATTTTACCACTATTTGACATACATACAAATAATATTTTTTGTCCCACTTGCAAAGCATAGATATGCATGTTTTAACTGGAAGTAAAACCCATCTTCTAGTGGGTGAAATTTGAAATTTTATACTTTTACCATTTTATAAACAGAAAATTAAATTTCATTTTATTTGTGTATTAAATAAACGAAATATTTAGAATGGCTTCATTTATCCGAAAAATTAATTTAATTTTACACAGTTATACAACTAGGGTAGCAAAAGTCAATTATTAGGGGAGTTCAAAAATTACATTTTAAAAAAGGATCAGCAAAAAAGAGTCAAAAAGTATTTAAAAAGTATTTTGCAAAAATTACAAATTTATATTATATACATATATATTTTCACCGAACGAAGTAAAATGAAGACACTTGCGCTTCTCCAAATTTTTATATACCAAAAAGTACCAAAAATTTCCTTAAGAATATTTAAGCCTCGAATTGACGTGTCAAAGCAAAACTAACAAAAAAGGTATCAAGTTTAAGTTATTCAGTAACACAAAATTAAAAAAAAACAGATTTTCATACATTTTTTAAAACGAGGTAAATTTTCAAATCACTTATTTTCCTTTGTTTTTGTAATTTTAAGTACTTAAAAAAACGTTTTGTAAAAGGTACCTGGTATGTTTTTCAGTAGTAGCAAGTTTAAAATCATTGCCTGTTCATCTTTTTCCGAACAAACACTTCGTTCGCTTGACTTACATTTAAAACAAAAACAAATTATATAATATTGCTTTTGTTTTACATGTAAGTTAAGCGAACGACGTCTTCGTTCGTAATCGATTAACAGGCCATTATTGTTTTTTTTTTTCTTAAGTGCTATCACTGTCTAAAATAGTGTCGCCAAAGAACATCAAAGGCTAAAATATATCTTCTTTTACCAACTTGTTACTCCGCCGACCAGTTTAATTTCGCTTTAAGGTACTTTCTTTGGATAAACAAAAAAAAAAAAAACTTGCGAAAAAGTTCTAATAAAACATCAAAGAAAATAATACCAAACATTTCCTATTCAGTTATAACTCAACTGTCAGTTTTGGATTGACTTATATGATTTTAATTAGTGAAAATTAGCAGCGTTTATCTTCTCGGTTCTTAAAAATCGATCAATATAGCAAAGAAATCACTTTCCAGCTATAATTTAATTTGAAACGACTTAACTGCACTTAACTATTTGGTTTTTTTTTTTTTTAAGATTTTGTTATTGGTGCTTAATTTCCAATTTTTATTCTTGATAAAAACACTGAAATTTATTGTTGATGGGATAAGCTGTTCCTATGCGCATTTGACTGGTTGCTTAGGACAGATCGTCAGGAAACTTCATCCATAAATATTTTAGAAAAACTAAAGATATTAAACCAAATAAAACTGTTAAGCGTATAAGAATCACAAGCAACAGTTCTACTTGTAACAATATCAGAATATTAACAAAAACATCAACAATAAACAGTGAGTTTATCTCTTCTTACATTCCCCACTACAATTGATTGGAATTTTTCCAACATGAATTGTAGTTGTAAGTAGGTTAAAAAAAACAACTTGCAAAAGCATGTTGCCGGCTAAGTTTTTTTTATTCTGTGCACTTGCCAGTTTATTATCAAAAGTAATTTTTTCTTAAACTTTTTAAAATATACCAAAATAGTACCAAAATAGATGAAAGAAAAGGTACCAAACATTTCCTATTTCACTAAATGCGAAAGAACTCCTTCTTTTGCACAACTACATTTAGAACAACAAGTTAGAAAGTACAGTCGGTCAAGCCCGATTATATGATACCCTACACCACAGTTTTTTAAAACACATTAACGAGAGTGCACCCTATTTGGGACCCATGGTGAATCATGCTCATGTATGCATATATGTATGGATTTATCTATGTTTTTAATTTTATTAAAATCGGTTTGATAGTTTCTGAGAGGCAGAAGTTGCCCCTATCTACCCTAAGAACCTATGTGCCAAATTTTATCAAATTATCTCTAAAATTGCGACCTGTACTTTGCGCACAAGGTTACATAAACAGCCAGCCAACCAGCCAGCCTGCCAGCTTGCCAGCCAGCCGGACGGGCAGCGTTAGAATGACTCAGAAACTTTAAGGTGGGTCCAGGACCCATATTTTAAGGCGTTATACACATCAGCACAACTGCATAATACGCTCTCCACTATTGTCGTGTGGGTATAAAAACCAATTCTAAAAACTTTGTTTTTGTTTCAAAAGTATCTCTGCTAAAGAAAGCGTTATTTAGACATCGTGAAATTGGCAATTAAGCTTTTGTTACAACTCAACAGTCGTATTTAGCATAACTTACTGGTACTTTATCCTTATTGGTGAAACATACAGAATTGTTGCTAAGACTTGCAGAAAATTTACCAAAATTTCTTTTTTTTTATTTTATTACCAAAAAAGTAGCAAATATAAATACATTTGTTACGGCATAATGGCGAAAAATTGTTCCATAATTTTTTTTACATATGAGGAGCCGCAGAACAAAACGTACTTTTTCGCATTTTTTGACAAATTGGTTTTTTGATATTTTTAAATTATTTGGGTTAAAATCTTTAAGAAAACATCTTGTTAGCATATTTTTTTTCTTTTTTTTACCAAGAAAATGGGTTCTAAAAAAATTGGTGCATAACAAAACGGACTTTTTTCATTTTTTTTTCCACAACGTGCTTTTTTCACTGTTTTTGCCATTTCTTCGTGAAGTTGTTTTAATAACAAATCATTTCTTAATATTCATAATTTGTTTGACGTTTATTTATGTCGTTACATTTTCGTTAAAATTAACTGTTAAATAATGGTGACTATTCTTGAAAACGCGTCGAAAAAGTGAAAATTTTCAGTAGAACAAAATCAAAGTTAAAGAAATTGTTTTTGGTTTGTCATACAATTTACCGTTTTTTAAAGAGAGAGAAGCGAGTGAAAATTCTCACGTTTATTTAATTTTAGAAATGTATGATAAAGAAAAACTATTTTTAAACTTTACTTTTGTTTTAATGTACATTTGTATTTGTTCGACGAGTTTTCAAGAATAGCCTCCAATAATTGCAATAATTTAACTATTGTTTGGTGAATGAGTGTTATGAAAACAATAATTAATATAATAGTATAATTAAACATGGAATAATTACAAGAATCTGTAGAAAATTTAAATATTTTTTTAAACAAAACGTACTTTTTTCATTTTTTTTTTAGCAAAACGTACTTTTTTCGATATAAAATTGGTTTGATATTAAATATCCTTGACATTTAATGTGTTGACTTACTGCAGTTTGATTCATCTTTTGGTAAGCAAAAAACTTGTTTCCATTTCCAGGTTCATACAGTTTTTTAAGGGGTCGAAAAAAATAAACCTCAATTTCCCAAAAATTTTATATATGTGAAAAAGTACGTTTTGTTCTGCGGCTCCTCATATATGTCTAGATAAACTAGAAGAAAAGCTACTAAATGTTTAATTTTCTAAAACAAAAATCAAGTTAATTTTATAAAAGTTTCGATTTTTTGAGCTTGCCCCATTTTTTTTTTTTGCACACGGGATAGTGCAAATAATATTCGCATAGAATGTTTAAATTACATAATCTTATAGCATTCAATCAGTTAGAAAATAAAGTTGTATAAATTACAGTATTTTTAAAACTATGGGGATGTGAAGCTAATGCATGGGCCAGTGAATTGTATCAGGATCTATTATATAAACAAAAAGGACTTAAAACTTAAATGCAAATAGTTGTTGGCAATTGATAGTGAAGAATTTGACAAAAACAATTTTTAGATATTAAAAAAAAATTACATATATCAAAGAACAGATTGGAATGTTATATTCGTGTCGAATCTTTAGTACAGAGAAAAAAATGTCCAAAATTGTTCACCAATTAAAGCATTAATTAAAAATATAATCAGTTTTAATTAAAAATTTAATCAAGTGAATTAAACGTTTAATCAAGTGAATTAAAAGTTTAATTAATACTATTAACTGATTTAATTGATACTATTAATTTGTTTACTAGTGCAAATTTAATTAATTTTTTAATTAATTTCTCACATTTTTTAATTGAAATTTTTATTTTTTTCTGTGTACCTTTCATTAAAAGTTACATTAATATTTTTTTTTGAATACACGGACTTAACTTTGTACAAAAAAAGGTTAAAACTTAAAAACAATTTTTACACTAAAATAAAATAAATGATGTTCGGATTTTACTAGTAAATACTTCTAGTGAATATTTGTTCCATATTTCGATTTTTAAGTCTTTTCCTACTAAACCAATTTTGCTGGTAAAATCGTTAACTTTTAGCTCTACTATTTTTTAGTTTGTGATTTTTTTATTATGATATAAATGATTTTTTTTTTAAACTATTGGCAATGACTTTCAAACAAATTTTCTGTTTTACATAGTATTTTAATTTCATTTTCCTCTTTTTTGTCGTTTTGTTGTTAATAATCCCGATAAAAATATAAAAAAAATATCTCAACTTGTGTGTATTTTAACGAGCGCAAATTTACGTAAATCCCTAGGAATAAACTACACATTTTAATTGTTTTTAATACCTTGTTTAATACTTGTTATTATTTCCTGACAGAAACACAGAAAAATATTTGTCTTCACATATTTTTACATAAGTATGTACTTTAATGTCAAAAATATGTTTTGTTTGCATGTTTTGTTGACTAGAAGTGACATTCATGGCCAAATAGAGATTACACAAATACCTTTCAAAGGAAATCTAAAAAAATGAAATATTTCAAATAAATTCCTGCAAAACGTTTAATATTCATTGAATGTAATTTAATGTTTAGGATATTTATAAAATTTATTTATTTTGAAAATATTTTTATAAATACTCTTATTTTCAGTAAAATAATAAAAATAATTAAAAAAATTTCAAATAAATGTTTTAATTCCATTCTATTTAATTACGACAAGCAGAGATTCATTTCAACAACAACATTTTTTAAAGTATACTTTTGTTTAAAAATTGAGGTTTTAATTAACAATTTAAATGTTAAGGCCAGTGTTGCCAGAAGTAGGGGAAAATCCCTACATGTAGGTATTTTTGATACTAAAATAGAGGCGTAGGGAAAATCGGACAGATTTGTTATAATCACCAAAATGTAGGGATTTTTCGTCATATCGCATTATTTATAAAATAAATTCAGAAAAACGTTTTGTACCTATTTAACAATACTGTATTAACTCAAAATTTTTAGTTTTTCACTTTTTGCAAAAAATCTACAGTTAAAATATCGAACTATTTTAAGTAACTTTTGGTAAAGAAACGGTTCGTTAAAAAAATCCTTTTAATATGCCTTTCATTTTTTTAAAATTTGTTTTGCTTCTACTAAAAATTTTAAAATTTTGACTTAATATAGTATTGTTGAACAAGTGTGCTATGTATTATATTTTTTTTAAGTTTTGTAATTAATTGTTGTCAAAACTTTAATACACATATTCAAAAAAAAATTATTTTTTATAACGAATGTATTTTCTTCTATTTTAATGACAACAATGAGTAGGGATTTTTGAAGGGGAAATTTTTTCAACGTGTAGGGAAAAATCGGAATTTTTTTTTGGTATGTGTAGGTATTTTTTCCAAAAATCCACTGGCAACACTGGTTAAGGCTATTTAATTGAAAAACAAATAATTTTAAATAATATTTTGTTGAAATTTTGTAACGAGACTCAAGATAGACTTTAAGATAGAATATAACTTGTAGTTGTTTTTGAATTTGTAAGATAAAATTAATAAAAACAAACAAGTTTGATAGTAAAGTCGGTCAAGCCCAACCATATGATACCCTACACCACAGTATTTTAAAACAAATTTTCGAGAGTGTATGGCTATATGAATAGGGATCTATCTATGTTTTAAATTTCATTAAAATCGGTTTGATAGTTTCAGAGGGCCAAATATTGCCCCCTTTCCCCTCATGGTCCTATTTTCTTAAAAATGCATAACTTATGTGTCCGTACAAATATGGATCTATCTATGTTTTAAGTTTCATTAAAATCGGTTTGATAGTTTCTAAAAGGCAGAAATTGCCCCATGCGACCCATTTTCAATAGGTTTGGTCCTTGTGCCAATAAGAACCTATGTGCAAAATTTTATTAAAGTATCTTCAAAATTGCGTCCTGTACTTTGCGCACAAGGTTACATGGACAGCCAGCCAGCCAGCCTGCCAGCCGGACGGACATTGCTAGATCAACTCAGAAAGTGATTCTGAGTCGATCGGTATACTTTAAGGTGTGTCCAGGACCCATATTTTAAGGTGTTACACACATCAGCACAAATGCATAATACCCTCTCCACTATTGTGGTGTGGGTATAATAAAAGGATCAACTCCCAATAAAATCTGGAATTTAAAATTGAAATACAAATATTGCACAAATATTGGTGTTTTGCGATTTTAGTGGATGTGTGTATGTGTGTAAGCTCACCTTGATGGTATGTGTGTAGATGCGTGTGTGTGAAATAAATAGAGGTTAGGTTAAATTTCAAATTAGGTCAATTAATTTTATTAATAAATTAATTAGAATTCAAATCTCCCATTTATAAGGTTTGTACGAGTTGTAGCTTTTATTTAATTCAAGTTTTAAGTTATAGTTTTAAAGTTGGATTAGTTTCAAGTTTTATTTATCATAAATAAATAAAATAAATAAAATAAATAAAAATAAATTTATGAATATTTTCAGATTAAATAAAGTTTCAAGTTACTCAAGCAAAGTAGAAAATGTAAGTGAAGTTAAACATCGTATGGCTCATATGAAGAAGCCTGGATTTCCTCTTGTAATAATGTTTATAAACGTTTCGAAAATAAATTAATTCACAATAGTTATTCGTTACAGTTACTTTACATATCTAAAGGGTTATTTTACAACTCTGTACAATCTTATAGCACTTCAGTTGGAAATTCAAATTTAAGTTTAAAAATATTAAAATGACCAAACAAAGGGTAATAGAAAAGTAAATAATTTTCTGAAAACTGTTACGGATTCTAAGTATAAGTATGCAATTAAATCAATTTCTATTTTCTGTGCATAATATTGTCTGTAATAGTGTATGCATATCCTTAAAGTCAAATTATTTTACATAATTTTTTTTTACAAAGTTTAAAAGTACCAGACGAATTTTCATTTTAATGTTTCCAATTTTGGTTGAGATTTATTTAACCCTTAACAAAATAAAATCAAGAATTTGGCAGAAAATATAGTTAAAATTATTAAACAAAAATCTCATACTACATGACAAATAAAAAATTTCTATGTAAATCGTGAAAAGTGTGAAAAGTCATAATTTTTTTTATAAAATCGCCAGAATTACAACAACAAATAAATTTGTTTACATTAAAAAATAATTGTTAAAAGTCGCCAAAATTTATTTATGATACTAAAAAATATCAATTTTTGCACTTAAATGTCTTTAAAATCACTTTAAAATAATTACTATTTCATGTTAAATAAGCCCAGAATAGTATATTTCTTAAAAAATTGCCAAAAGTTTACTTAATAAATAAAAATCATAATTTAATTCCTTTGAAAAATCACATAAACGTATGATAACAAGACTCGCTTATTTAATATAAAACTAGGAGTGACTACCCAGGGTAAGTTTTTGACTAGCTATAAGAGTAAAATTAAAAATCAGTACACAATTTTTTTGAAAGGATCTTGCCCATCTGTACCTTCACATTCCTAGCTTTAAAAAAAATATTAACCACGTGTCTTTCATATGATTCCAATTTCATCAAAATTAGTTCGATATTTTCGAAGAGGCAATCATTTTCCCTATGACCCCCTCTTGGTCCTACGTTTAAAAAATTTAAAAGCCTTTATTTCCAATTTCATCAAAATTATTTCAGCTGTTACCTTTACCGTAGCAAACGCAGACAAACTAAATGCGGAATGGAGGGTGAGCAGCGTAATCACGGTAAAATGACTTTGTTTTTATTTTGAATACGGAAACTTTTGTTTTAATAGATCTCTTCTGCAACGATAATTGATCATTTCTGAGTATAGAAGGTTTAGGAGGTTTCAGCTTTATAATATAAGCATAGATTTACATGGCGCTTACATTTGTCATTACTGGCAAGACAGTAGCAATACACAGCGGGAAAAAGAAGGAGTAGGGAGGCCTTCTAGAAGGCCTCTGTACCCCTTCTTTTGGATGTGCAAGGCCTTCTTGCTCCATTCCATACTCATATCTTTTTTACACACGTTGTCATTGCGGAGAAGGCCTTCCGCTCTCGCTTCTTTAGCAGGTACATAAGAAGGGTAACGTGACTAAAAAAAATGTATTTTGATTTTGATTGTGCAAAAAAACAATACAAAAATGTTACTCCTTCTCTACTCCCTTCTCAAAGAAGCGAGTGTTTTAAAAAGAAAGTTTTAAAAAGGCCTGAAGTAAGAAGGTCTTCTGAGTTTTCCCGCTGGGTACATGCAAACTTTTTCACTAATACATGCACACTTTTTCATCTGTCTTGTCTACTGTCTAGAAAATTTTGCAGACAGTTAACTTGGACAGTGATTTGACATTTGCTAACAGTAATTTGAAGTTTTTTACGAAAAAGAAAAAAAAATCAAAAAGTAAAGTATATAACAATTGTTCACACAATAATGTTTTTTAAAGTTATTTTTAAATTTGTTTAGTTCATATAAAACACGTTTAGCTGGACTTGCACTGCAACATTTACGTTTGACATATTTTTAAAATTGAACTGTCTTAGCCAGTGCTGCCACAACGAATACAATTTTTACAACCAAACTTTTTGAAAAAGTAACCAAATGTAAAAAAATATAACCAAATTTAAAATGCTTTTTATTAATTGAGAAAATCATTAAAACCATTGTAATACATTGTAACACAAGGGTTATTTGCACTTTATAGTAAAACAATAATTATAAATCAAAAAAACCAAACCAGAAATGTAATTCTTTAACATATTAAAAAAATAACGTAAAACTCGATAACAAGTTTTTATTTATTTGAGACTAGAACTCCATCCTGTGCTTTCTATCTAAGGTTCTTGAAAAACTACTTTATGATCAAATGTCGTCATATATCAAATCTAATGACTTGTTGTATGATAAACAATCGGGTTTTCGTCAAAACCATAGTTGTGTTTCTGCCTTACTGGACGTGACTGAAAACATACGACGTGACCTAGATACAGGAAAAGTAAACTTCTTGGTTCTTCTGGATCACTCTAAGGCCTTTGACACAGTGGACCACAGCATGCTTTGCTTGAAACTCCGACATTTTTTTAACTTTTCCTTAACCTCTACGCGACTGTTGTCGTCATACCTCTCAAGACGTCGGCAATTTGTGTTTTCGGACAAACTTCAATCGTCGTTATTAAATTTATCTAGGGGTGTGCCCCAAGGGTCGATCCTTGGACCACTCCTTTTTTCTATTTATGTAAATGATTTACCTAACCAGCTTTCGCACTGCAAAATGCATATGTACGCAGATGATGTGCAGTTGTATTTAAGTAGTCCAGTCATTTCCATTGCTGATAATATATCGAAACTTAATGACGATCTTAATAAGATTTATATCTGGGCAACTGCAAATGGGCTTTGTTTAAACCCTCGCAAATCAAAGTGTATCATTATTCGTAGGAAAACAATGCATCATATTGCCGACGTGGATATTTTGATAGATGGTGAAAAAGTCACTATAGTTAATGCTGCCAAAAACCTTGGATTAGTTTTTAATAATAATCTAACTTGGAATAACCACATTAACTCACTCGTGGGGCAGACGTACACAAAGCTAAGATGCCTTTGGCCCTCACAGCATTATACCCCATTAAATATAAGACTACTTCTTGCAAAATCTTATATTGTTCCCAATTTAATCTACGGTTGTGAACTTTTTGCCAGCTGTGACTCAATAAGCAAAGGTAAGCTTAATGTTTTATACAACAATATTATTAGATATATGATATATATGTATATGGACTGAGAAGATATGATCATGTATCCAACTTTACTTTGAAACTTTACGGAGTTTCGTTTAACAATCTTCTTAACATACGAGTACTTTTATTTCTGCATAAAATCATTTATTCGGATAAGCCACAGTATCTCGTTGATAAGATTACGTTTGCCAGATCAGTTAGGGGAAAAAAGATCATAATTCCATTCCACCGTTCTCTTGTATCTGAATGGCAGTTTTTCATACATTCGGCGCGTCTCTGGAATAATCTTCCTCGAACACAACAACTTAATAGCAACGCAACTAGCTTTAAGTCTTATTTATAAAAACATTTTACACATTAGAAAATCACAAATATTATCATATTATTAAACAAATTTTAGCTTATTTTGTTTTAATATGTATACTTGTATATGCCGTCTCAATTTAACTTATCAATAATACTTTCCTGTACTCTAATTATAAGATTAACTCTTGTTGTACAGGATTTCAACATACAAATTAAATTAAATTAAATTAAATTAAATTATTCGAGCTCGTAAATAATTGTACCAAGAAAAACATATTCGTTCGTAATTATTATTGTTTTAGAAAAAAGTAACCAAAATGAAAAAAATATTCACATCTCCACATTGAAAAAAAATATAACCAATTTTGATTAAAAATAACCAAAAACGGCAGCTCTGGTCTTAGCTACAGTCTGGACGCCCACGTCACGAAGACAGTCAGTAGAGTGTTTTTGGCAACTAATATGTATTTTCTTGCTGTCTTGTCGTAATATAAAATGCGTTAAGATGAACACATCTAAAACTGTATTTTAAATCGTCGAAATTTACGATGTAGTTAAATAAAATCACCGGATTTACACAAAAGTGTCAAAACAATTGCAAAAAATCTCTTATCAAAGATATTAAACTTTATAAAAAAAATCGCTTTAGAAAAAATCTAAAATCTTACAGACAATCGTCAAATCGCGAAAAAAAATCTGATTTGGGTATTGGTAAGACAAAGATGAATATAAAAAAACGTTTAATTGTCAAAATAAGAGATAAAAAAAAATTACCTTTTCCCATTAACAACTTCTACCATTTATTTGCTAAGATGTTGAAATTTTCCCACTACAGGCATCAATTTTCGAAGATGTTAACATCTTCCCATAACAAATACAAAAGGCTAAAAATCAACATGTTTAAAAGATGTTCCTATCTCATGTTATTCTTTTCTACATCTTTCGATTATTTTAGTGTTTTCTTTTATAATTTTGGGTCTTTTGTAGAAAAAATTTTTTTTTCAAAAATTGTGACATTTTTAATTGATAGTAGATGTTAGATGTTTCAAATGTGGATGCTTCTTCCACTTTTTCAACATCCTCAATGCGATCTTCCAAAAGGCTAGATTACACTATCTCACAAGTCTTACGTATTCCATAATACTTTGTGAGATAGAAATCTAATGAGTTTTGTTGCGACTGTCAAAAAATTTAATTTAACATGACAGTTTGTGTTCACACCATCACACAAAGTATAAACACTCACACATGAAATAAAATGCAACCCTGATCTAATGAAAAGTATTATTGTTTAGAAATTTTTCAAAAAACGATGAAGCCGTATGGGATGTCAAACTTTTTTCATAATACTTGTCATTTTCGTGACACATTGCATTCACACTATCACACTTTGTCATATTACTTCAGTTTTTGACATGTATTAATACAAAGTATAATAGTGTAATCTAGCCTTAAATGAATGCAAGTTTACAAAGGGTATAAGACAAAAAATGGCTATTTCGTAACATAAAGTAAAATACCCGCAACCAAATTTAATTCTTATACCCCTTTCACACTCGGCAAGTTACTTGCGCAAGTCTCTTGCGCAACTCTTGGTTTGTAGACGTTAGCGGTAAGGTCGGGGTAAAGAAAATAAAATTTTGTACAGACTTTGTTGTTGTCGGCAAGTAACTTGCGCAACTAACTTGCCGAGTCTGAAAGGTGTCTAAGGCAATTTTTTTTGCAAAGTTTTTCAAAAATAGGAAAATATATGGAAAAATTCCATGGCACATTTCTTGCAAAAAGTTTATACGAAAATAAAATTTTTAGTGAAATTTTTGATAATTAGCTATCTTGTAGCAAAACTTCCTTTAATTATAAAGTTTGAAGAAAAATTATCTTTAAATACCAAATTTCCTTCAATTATTTTAATTTATTCGAGCTAAAGCTCTGCCCAGAAAAAATTCTAGCCAATTTTTTTTTTTTCAATTAAACCATTTATCAAATAAAATTCGTTTTTATTAAAAATTTAATCAAGTGAATTAAACGTTAACTTTTATCATCAAAATTTTTGCTGAAAATGTTGTTATTACAGAAAAAAAATTTTATTGATACTATTAATATGTTTACTGGTGCAAAATTAATTAATTTTTTAATTAATATCACGAATTTTTGAATTGAAATCAATCTTTAATTCTTTCTGTATGTAATTATAAAAAAAAATATATTAACTTGTATTTTTTTCGATACTCGAGCTGCCTTGTATAACGTCTTCCTGATGTTATACAATAAAATTTAAAACAATTAAGAGTACTAAATTCGACGTTGACAAATTCATTCATTTTCACCATAATACTAAAAATGCAAAATATTTCTTCTGAAATCGGACCGTAAAATTTTAAGCTATATTGTTCTGGAAGTCATATTTAAGCCTCGAAACTATCAGCCTTGTCTTAGAGTATAATTCTGTTCGGAAACGGAATTCATTCCGTATTTTGGTGTTTCAGAAATTGACGAAAAAATTTTTCGGAATGAAACCATTTTTGTGTTCATCAACGGAATGAGAGTTTTCTGTATCTGAAAGGCAAAAATCATCAAAATACACTTTCTATCAATAAACAAATATGTTTTCTTCGATTCCGAACGGAATTATACTCTGTGACATGATTGTACAGTAATTTTAATATATCCAGTCCCCATCGTATCTGGGGTCTGCGGAAAACAAATTTGAGTCAACACGCGGACAGACAAAGAGACTGATATTGGTTCCGAGATAAATATTGTAGAAATAACTAACGTAATGACAAACCTCCATAAAAAAAAAAGTTTTCACTTGTGTGGTGAAGGGTTTCAAAAGAACATATTTTTTCAATATCATACACATCTTGTTTTTCAAACGAAAAGTAAAAATCTTTTATCTTTTTTTTATTTTAATTACTAGCTGGCCGGTAGCTGATTACTAATGATCGATGGAGCCGTTTTCTGATTTTAGGTAAATCAAAAAAAAGGAGGCGTAAAAGTGGGCGGGGCAAAATTTTATTTTCGTAAAAACCTATGTTGGATAATGGCGATCATTGGAAATAAAAAACCGTTCAAATCGGTCCAGCCGTTCTCAAGTTATGCGCTTAATAGAAAAGTGGGCATAAAAGTAGGCGTGGTAATTTTTCTTTCGACGAAAACTTAAAATGGATTTATACGAACATTTGAAAGAAAAATTAGTCAACTCGATGGAGCCGTTTTCTGATTTTAGGTAAATCGAAAAAAGTGGGTGTAAAGTGGGTGGCGATCATTTTAAAGAGAAAATCCTCCAAATTGGTCAAGCCGTTCTCAAGTTATGTGATCAGCAACACAAAACCTTTCATTTTTATTATATAGATTAGCCAATTAGCCATAACCTGCTGGTTAAAAAAAATAATAAAGAAAAAAACGCATTAAAAAATGTTTATTTGAAATTTTTAACTGACCACTTGTGTAACATTCTTTCATTTTAATGATCATAATCATTAGGCAGATGTGATTAATATAAGCAAAATAAAAAAATTATTAATGATGAGTACGTACTTTTAGCACGCACTAAGAAAAAAAAAACTATTATTCTGCTACTAATTACTACTAATATAACAGCTATTCCCAGCGGGAAAAATTGCAAACGCTTTAACTTTTCAGGCCTTTAATTTATGTGGCATGTATAAGAAATACTTCAAAAAATTGTACTTACTTATTTTTTAAGGCCTTCTAGTACCAATGGAACTCCGTATAAATTGAACACGAAGTTTGAATGTGGATGGAAGTCAATACGTCTGAAAGAAAAAGCCTTTAAGAACCCCTTTTTACTATGTATTTCTATTTCGGTTGGGATGTACTACCTGAGCTACAAATACTTCTATTTACATCATATACTTCCCAGCTAGCATTTAGTATCATAATCGAATCTTTTAGGAATCAATTTCACGAGCAAAATTGACGGCAACCTAGGCCGTGGTGTATTTAGAAAAAAATGTTCACAATGTTATTTTCATTTATTGTAAACCGTTACGGATTTCTTAAAGTAAAACATATTTAATATGTTCTTTTTTGTAACTTTGCTTGCTCATGTATTTATCTTCCTACATACTTATTAATTACCGTACGTACATCATAATTATTATAGCTGTATTGCGCTCACTAATAATAATTCTCTTATACCACTAAGTTAGCTCTCAGCAAGTATGAAAGATATCGGAGACAATACAGTTATATATTTATGTATGTCCCCTTTTACAATGTGACAGACAGAAGGCAGACAGACGAAGTTTGTTGGCGAGAGAGGAAAAAAGTAAAGTGTGTCACGCATACAGCGTCGCCCCCTTACCAACAAACTTCGTCTGTCTGCCTTCTGTCTGTCACTTTGTAAAAGGGGTATATGCATGTGCATGCATACTCATTGCACTTGCTATATATATCTATGTACATATGCATGTAACATTTATACTTGTTATAAATATTTATGTACGTATTGTATTTTATTGTAAAATCTCATACTAAACTAAGATTTATCATTGATTTTACGCACTTAAAAAAGGTTTTTATTCATTCGTCGCTTGGCTGCTGTTAAACAAAGTTGTTCGTATAAAAATTATTTATTGTTAATTTTATTTCGCACCTTCTTGCAAAAATTATTGCAAGATCAAACATTGGTGACCCCGACGTGATACGTTTTTATTATCAATTCGGATAATTTTTTAATTTTTTGTCAGTTTGATTATTCCGCTTTGTTTCTCGAGGAAGTCAACCAGACAAGCAATGAACCCTACTGGCAGTGAAGAACCAAATCCTGGTGGGCATGTGGACATGTTGCCTTATAAAAATAAAGTTGCAGCGATGGTAAAGCAGCTAGAAAATTTAAATGAAACATTAACTTCATCGCACCTTAAAGAATATGATGAGGCGGAGCTGTCTGTCCGATTGGATTACATCGAGGAGGTGAATAAGAGCTATGAAAAGGCACAAGGTTTTCTTGAGGAAAATAATGGTTGTGAGGTGGATGGCTCTGATCGCATGAGGTTTGCTTCACTATACCTTGATGCAAAGGCGAAATTAACTCGGCAAAGAAATGCCACTCGTCGTCTTGACTCAAATCAACGATCTTCGACATTGCGCCAATTTTCATTAGGAGAATCGCCATTTCCTCAAGAATCGTTTCGTAAAACAAAAGTACCTGAAATACAATTGCCAAAATTTCATGGATCCTACTCAGAATGGCCAAACTTTTATTCACTATTTTCAACCGTAATTAATGACAACAGTGAGTTAAGTAATCTTGAAAAGTTTCATTATTTGCGCGCAAGCTTAGATGATGCCGCTCTAGACACAATTGCCTCATTGGAATTAAACGAACAAAATTATGAAGAAGCTTTGTTATTGTTAAAAAATCGTTTTGACAATAAGCTTTTAAATTTTCAAACTCACATTAAAGAATTGTTTGCGTTAAATTGTGTAGAAAATGGTTCCGCCAATAGCTTACGACGTTTAAGCGACAAGTTTAATGCACATCTACGTGCCATGCAGACGATTGGTAACCAACAACAAATTGCCGACGGGCTTTTAATATATTTAGTATCATCGAAGTTAGATACAAAATCACAAATCAAGTGGGAGGAAAACTTGCCAATAAATGAATTACCAAGCTGGGCCTCAATGGCAGCATTTTTAGAACGCAGATGTCGAATGGCTGAAAATTTTGAAAACTCAGCAGTAAGCAAGCCTATGAACGTGCCAAAAAAGCCCCATCAGCAAAATCGTCATGTTCATGTGTCAACATCTTCTACGTCGTCCGCAATGTGTTCCTTTTGTGATTCCAAAGATCACTTTATCACCAGCTGTTCGCGCTTTGGCAATCTGTCTCCCACCTTACGTTTTAAAGAAGCAAAAAAGATTAAATTGTGCCTAAATTGTTTGAAAAAAGGTCATATGCTTAAGAAGTGTACTTCAGGATGCTGTCGTAAGTGCTCTGCAAAGCACCACACAATGCTGCACATTGAAAATGCGTCGGTTGTTGATCAACCTGCAACATCCGCAGCAGATAGTTTAGGTTCAAGTACGTCGCAAGCTGTGCTTCTTTCGGCAAGTATTCGTGACGATGCAACATCTTCAACACCTACTATGGGCGTTTTGCTAGCTACAGCGATCATTATGGTCAAAAATCAATTTGGAGTTTTTGTACCTTGTCGCGTTATATTAGATTCTGCATCACAGCTCAACTTGATAACAAGTCGCTTCGCAAATCAACTTCGTTTAAAATACAACCGGACTCACTTAAGTGTTTCTGGAATTGGCGACGGATGCTTTTTTATTGATAAATCGGTAGACATTGTTATCAAATCTATGTACACCGATTATTCAACGTCAATGACTGCCATGGTCGTTCCTACTATAACAGACTACCAGCCAAATATTAGCACAAATACCCCGGAATGGAATATTCCAAGAAATTTACAACTCGCAGATCCCTCATTTTACAAATGTGGCCATATCGATGGTTTAATTGGAGCCGAGCTATTTTTCGATTTAATGTCAGTTGGACAAGTCAAATTAGCAGATAACCTACCCTTGTTACAAAAAACATTATTAGGTTGGGTGGTTGCTGGTGGAGGTTTTCGTCCTCGCCATTCCTGGTCGTTGGCTGTCAGCTCCAGGAATCTGAATAATGAAGATCAGCTGTGTACGATCATTAAAAGCTTTTGGGAAGTTGAAAATAATTTTGAAAGCTTGAATTCAACTTCAACTGAAGACGCTTTTTGTGAAAACCACTTTGTTGAAAACACTGTGCGCCTTAATTCTGGGGAGTTTTCGGTTCGGTTGCCACAGATAGAAGCAAATGGTGCGCATTCACTTGGCGATTCATATAATCTGGCATTGCAGCGTTTTAAAGGCTTAGAAAAGAAACTTAAAAGGCTTCCAGAGGTTAAAGCTCAGTATGAAGCATTCATGAGTGAGTACATTTCTTTGAACCACATGTCACTCATTCCCCCTAATTTAGAACAGAAGAAGTACTATCTCCCACATCATTGTGTACATAAGCTGGACAGCACATCAACAAAGTTAAGGGTTGTGTTTGATGGATCTGCGAAAACAACAAGCGGCTTGTCGCTCAACGACGTTTTGTACGCTGGCCCAACTATACAGCCTAAGCTTTTTAACACCCTGTTGCGTTATCGTTTTTTCAAGGTCGTTTTGAGTGGTGACATTTGTAAAATGTATAGATGCGTTCGAGTCTCGTATCCAGACGATTACCTGCAATGCATATTGTGGAGGGCAAATGAAGGTGATGCAATTAAAACATATAAGCTAAACACTGTAACGTACGGTACAAAGCCGGCAGCGTTTTTGGCAATACGTGCAATGCATCAACTCGCAATTGAAGAGGAGCATAATTTTCCAGTGGCTGCAAACATCATAAGGCGCGACTTTTACGTTGATGACATGTTATCTGGTGGTGAATCCGTTGAGGAGGTTGTGACGATAAGACAGCAAGTAGCAGCGTTACTTCAAAAAGGCAATTTTATAATAAGAAAGTGGTGTTCCAATGTTCCTGCAGTTTTAAATGAAATACCTATAGAGCAATGCGAGAAATATTTAAAATTTACCGACGGAACTGATGTAACAAAAACACTTGGTCTTGTGTGGGATCCTAAAAGTGATATTTTTATATTTTCGTTCACCCCTGTTGAAAATTATAAGGTGATTACTAAACGCTCTGTTTTATCGTCTATCGCTCGTCTGTATGACCCTCTAGGTTTAATTGGTCCAGTAATCACAAAGGCTAAAATTTTTATGCAGCACTTGTGGAAGCTTCAGCTGCAGTGGGATGAAAGCTTGCCTCAGTCATTGCATTCGTATTGGCTTAAATATATTTCAAAGTTTGACTCAATTTATCGATTTACATTCCCACGCTATGTTTCAATGCCAAATTCTAAAATGCAAATTCATGGGTTTTGCGACGCTAGCCTAGCTGCCTATGGTGCGTGTGTATATATACGCTCTGAGCTTGATGATACCATCAAGATATCTTTGTTATGCTCTAAATCAAGAGTATCTCCACTTAAAGCCCTAACGGTACCAAAACTTGAGCTCGCTGCAGCATGCCTTCTAGCTGAACTTGTGGAAGTTGTTACCAAGACCTTGTCATACAGTTTTGATGTACATTGTTGGTCTGATTCCATGGTCGTTTTGTCATGGCTACGAGAGCAGCCATCAAATTTCACCGTATTTGTGTCAAACAGAGTTTCCCGCATTCAAGCGCTTACAAGTCAAATGCATTGGCATTATGTACCTTCAGATGCAAATCCCGCTGATATTTTATCAAGAGGTACATCACCTGAGGAGCTTCTTCAGTCTACCTTATGGAGTCATGGACCTAGTTTTTTATACCACGAATCTTCAAAGTGGCCTGACAGTGTGGAATTCTTGGCAAAATTACCTGAACGTCGTCGAAATGTATTAATTATGGTTTCGCTGACAGACATGTCGTTAAAATGTAAGTACCATAATTCATTTACAAAAATGCAACGAATATTCGCGTATGTATACAAATTTTTATACCCTACATCGAGTAGCCAAAATGAATTAACACCAGAAGACATAAAAAATGGAACGCATATTTTAATCAAAAACATTCAGTTAATACATTTTGGCGTTGAGTACAGAGCTTTAAAAGAAAACAAAAATATACCGACATGCAGCAAGCTTTATTCGCTGATGCCTTTTATTGATTCATTTGGTTTAATTCGAGTGGGTGGACGCCTTCAGAATTCAACTCTAGATTTTGATGCCCAACATCCTATTATTTTGCCCAAGCGACATCCATTCACAACGGCATTAATAAAACATTTTCACGAAAAGCTCTTACATGCTGGACCTCAGTGTTTGTTGGCTGCAATTCGTCAGCAGTATTGGCCCGTTGGGGGACGGAAACTTATAAGCTCTATAATTTTAAAATGCATACGTTGTTTTAAAATGAAACCAAAATTGGCTCAACACGTTATGGGGTGCTTACCAGCCGATCGAGTGAAACCTAGCAAGGCTTTCCACACAACTGGAGTGGATTTTTGCGGCCCATTTTATTACAAGTCCGAAGTGAGGACTCGTCCCCCTATCAAATGTTTTGTATCCATTTTTATATGCTTTTCAACAAAAGCTTCGCATTTAGAAGTAGTCCAAGATCTGTCGACGTTATCGTTTTTGTCCGCCCTGCGTCGCTTTATAGCTATAAGGGGCAAGCCTAAGACAATTTGGTCGGACAACGCTACAAATTTTGTGGGTGCTAAGAATGAGTTGGCTGATTTGAAGCAGCTATTTTTAAGCCAGTCTCATCAAAATTCCCTCCAGCGGCAGTGTCTTGAGGACGGAATTGAGTGGAAATTTATCCCTCCAAGATCACCTCACTTTGGTGGATTATGGGAGGCAGCTGTTAAGTCCGCCAAATATCATTTTTATCGCACAGTCGGCCTCAGCAAGTTAACTTTTGATGAATTGCGCACTCTTGTATGTGAAATATCAGCGATTTTAAACTCTCGCCCGTTATGTCAAATTTCAGAAGACCCGAATGATTTAGAGGTTCTTACCCCGGGACATTTTTTAATAGGAGGTCCTCTTATATCTATTTTCGAACCTAATATAACGGATATGGACACAAGTCGTTTGAGCAGGTGGCAGAGAATCTGTCAAATGCAACAAATTTTTTGGCATAAGTGGAGTAATTCGTATTTGTCTTTGCTGCAAGAGCGCTCGAAGTGGCGTCAAAGGGTTAACAACATAGCCTGTGGTTCAATGGTGTTATTGAAGGATGAAAATCTACCGCCTCTTAAGTGGCAAATGGGTCGTGTCACTGACATCATAACTGGTGATGATGGTGTTGCCCGAGTGGCAGTTGTTCGCACAAATAAAGGTTTGATCAGGCGTGCAGTTTCTAAAGTGGCAGTTTTACCAGTAGAACATGTTGAAAGCCGTAGCGTTCCAACGGGGGGAGGATGTTGACGGCAACCTAGGCCGTGGTGTATTTAGAAAAAAATGTTCACAATGTTATTTTCATTTATTGTAAACCGTTACGGATTTCTTAAAGTAAAACATATTTAATATGTTCTTTTTTGTAACTTTGCTTGCTCATGTATTTATCTTCCTACATACTTATTAATTACCGTACGTACATCATAATTATTATAGCTGTATTGCGCTCACTAATAATAATTCTCTTATACCACTAAGTTAGCTCTCAGCAAGTATGAAAGATATCGGAGACAATACAGTTATATATTTATGTATGCATGTGCATGCATACTCATTGCACTTGCTATATATATCTATGTACATATGCATGTAACATTTATACTTGTTATAAATATTTATGTACGTATTGTATTTTATTGTAAAATCTCATACTAAACTAAGATTTATCATTGATTTTACGCACTTAAAAAAGGTTTTTATTCATTCGTCGCTTGGCTGCTGTTAAACAAAGTTGTTCGTATAAAAATTATTTATTGTTAATTTTATTTCGCACCTTCTTGCAAAAATTATTGCAAGATCAAACACCGCATATGAGCTAATTTTTCGATCACAAATGATACTCTCGTTGTGAGAAAATGCTACTCTACCAATAAAACACCTTAAAGAATCATTTGCGATACAATTATCTGATTCCTTTTTGAGCATATCAATGTTAATCCTCAAAAGAGACCTCAAAAGACTCGTTAAGGTTAGCTGGGTCCCTTCTCTGACTACCTGTACTACTTACTCAACTTTTGCAGCAGCACTTAAAAACTACAAACTTATGTCAGAAAATGTTGCTAATAAAAATATGTAGCAACAAGCAAATTGATATAGCATTTCATTGGCTATATCGAATCTTTGTTACGCCCCATCAAGAAATACATTAGTACAGTGGAATGTCTAATGACCGGATACCAAAGGGATTTTCTCTCAAAATAACTCAAATAATTTTCTTTTGAATGCTGCCGGGATTAGGTAACCGATATGTCGCTTCAGAAAGGTGTACGTTATGGGAGATTAAACTTTATAAGGTTCAAATTAAAAAAATTGTTTTTACATTGAAGCTTTGGTCAACCATAAATACCTACAAGCTATTGGCCATTAATAAAAGAGTGTTTTCTTTATATGACTGAGGAAAAATATAGATCGATCTTCAAAAAATTTAGAAGGCGTAGAATAATTACAATCAATTTTCGCTAGAATATCAAGGTCAAAAAATAACTGAGATGAAGAAAATGTTCAACGATTACCTATATTTTTACCAACCAATGTTACCAATTAAAACTTTTCCTAGTTTAAATAAAAGCACTTATTATAAATTAAAAATCGATTACAGAAACTTGAACACAAAATTTTCTGTTTTAATACAGACGTTTCACTCTTTTTATGTCATTGTCCCTACTTTCGGTTTTAGAAAAATGAATTACTTTCTTTTAATATTTTCTTCCACGAAATGCTACCATAATAAATTTTTGTTATTCATAAGCACACCTCAATATTCAAATTACCCTGCCTATAATTAATTCCGCATGTGCCATTCCCTTCTCTCCAATATTAGAAAACACTGAAAGAATGTTAAATTAACGGCGGGATATTCAACCCGAATTATCATAAATTCCCTGCCACTTAACTGGTAGTCATAGTCATCATTCAGACTTGCAATTTTTGTTGATGCATTTTTAAATTTTGCTTTGAAATTACATTAGATAAAATTTTTGTATTTTTAAAACGGCTTTCCTCTACTTTATTTATATATTATATAAAAATACAACAACCAACTTCAAGTTGAACAGTTAGAATTACAAAACAGAAATGCATAGCACATGAAACTGTCTACTCTTTTCTCAACTCCCACAAGAATTAACACAAGAATTGCTGCAACAAAAATTGCAAGTCTGGATAGGGACATACGAGATAAAAGTTGAAGAATTAAAATAACAAATTTTCCGCGTATTCTTTTCAAAAGCTTAACAGAAAATTATAATGAAAATAAAATCTAATAAATAATATAAACAAGAAAAGAAATTGATCTCTTAAAATATGTGAAATTTAAAACAACACTTAAACTTATTTTTTTGGGTATAAAATAAATAAAAGCCCGATAGAACTTACAAAAGGGTTAGCTGTCAAATGAAATTACTGGAAATTCATCATGAATCGATTGACGTTTGAAAAACGCTGCCATATTAAAATATACTTTGAGAAATAGTCATCGATTCGTTACGTTAAATAAAGTTCGATACGGCACTATGATCAATGATTTTATTTTTTGTTTGACAACATGAATGATATTGATCCGAAAGGGATGTAACGATCGACTTATTCAGATTCAAGTTTGGCGATAAATTGTTTTCGAGAAATGAATCTGTCAATTGGTTTCCAGCGTTGCTTGATTAAAACCCGCTTGATTATTTTCTGTGCGCGAAATCATTTTCCAATATTAATGCAATGTTGTGGATCTTTTGCATAAAAAAATTTTTTAATTAAATTTTTTTTTTCTTATTTTTTACAATTTCAAGTTCTATTGGGACTAAAAAAAACCAGTAAGAAAAGAATATTACATTTCATGAAAAATTTCTCTTTTATGCTTAAACTACATTATCTTATAGATTTCGCGCCTATGCATATGCTATTCTTTTACTTATTCAAAAAAAAAAAAAAAAACGAGCCAGTTTTTTCTGTGAAATGGGACTTTTTTGTTATGTTTTACACAGAAAATAAAATTTGACTAAAGAGGTTTATAATACCAGATACGATGATTGCACAATCTACATTTCGAAGTTCACAGATGTGGAAAAGATTTACATGAGCACATGATCTGTAATTGTGGATCTTAACCAGTCGATGGCAAACAATGCGTTGCCAACCTCTTGAGTTTGAGAGCAAAGATCATAGGTAGAAATTTGAGTGCATCATTCGGCAGTATAAAGCATGAGGAGCATTTTGGAGATGAAAATATCTAACCTCCGCAGCTTTTGGAAATATGTAAGCAAAATTAAAAAAAAATTAAAAATCATCAAATTCATTCTTAATTTATAGAATCAAGCATACAATTTGTTGCATTTGCACCTATTACCAAAATGATTTTATATGTAGTTTACTAAAAATTTTAATTTTAAATATATTTTTTTCAATAAATGATATTTTTAATTTTAATTAAAAAAATGATAAAAAAAACATTGCCGTTTCAAACAATGTGTTAATTGATTTAGCTCAGGTTTTGACATTTCCCAACAACAATTCTACAAGTTAAAATTATTTTATTGTATACGATTAAAATCATTAAAGATTTTATGTTATTTAATTAATTTTTTATTTCAAATTTATTTCAAAGGAACTAAAATGGTTATTAAATCAGAGTTTCTCAGAGTTTCTAACCGAGAACCCTTTACCAAGTGCTAGTTAAAGTAATAGCGACTACTAGGTAGGCAGTTGTAGTATTTCAGGCAGCAGTAGTTGGCTGTTTTAGTCGCAGTTGTTGGCTGTATGGTAGTGATTGCTTGGTTAGCCATAAATTTCATACTGTAATCAAAGTTAGTACTTGATGTTGCAGCTTTCGTCGTTTTGTTTTTACACAATTTTTAACAAGAACAACGACAAAGTGTAGCTGCTTGCTCTGTATGTCTGGTGTTGTGTATGGGAATTTGCGTTTGAGTAGTGAGTAAACTAGTATGAGTTGTGAAGAGTGTTAGTACTCGTATGGTGGTATAAAATGGTCAGTGACCCATGAACATGTGGAATTTAAAAAAGTACTAGTTTTTGCTTTTTTCTCAAGTCAAATTTTAATTAAAGGAATTTTTTCTATACATAGATTGTTTCAAGTAATATGGCTTTCTTTTTTTTAAACATTCTTTAAGTGGGTTTTTCTGTACAGAAAATCTTGAAAAAGTTTAAAAGAACAAACATTTCCCTAGGCCTTAAAGTAGTTTTTAGTAATAAAATTCGAATTTTCCCAAAAAAAAAAAGATTTTTTTTATAAAACTATCAGTTTTTTCATTAACTCAAAAATGTTGGTTTCACTACAAGAAGCGTATCTTTTAAACATGGCCTTTAATAACTCATATAGCATTTTAAAGATTAAAACTTATATAATATATAATATATTCTTATTTAGGAACAAAATAGTGTGAACAACAAAATTTTTTTTTTTTTTTTTTTTTGCTTTGAAAATATTGATTTCTATGTTAATAAAGCAACATTTGTGGAAAGCTTTGCTTCAATTCTTTAGATTGACAATTTACTGCTGAAGTACATCGATTTCTCACCGGAGCATATCCTATTTCATCGCGCGAGAGATGATTTTTGAGGTCGAAAAGTGATTATTTTAGAGCGGAAACACAGCCCACCCACGTTATCCAAAAACCTCGGAAGTTAGCGAATTGGAGGTATTTTACTGCAAAGAGACTGTTTTCAAACTAAAGAAGAACTTGTAAAATCATCAGGTGCCACTCAAGCGAAAATTTTAAAACGTTTTCCAGGAGCAAGATTTATATTAAAGAGAGGAAATTGGCTACAACACGAGTCACAGCCGAAAACAAGTGATTTTTTAGTAACACGAAATCTTGTTGGCGAAGAGAAATAATTTTTGCAACGAATCATTACAGGCGAAAAATAGATGCAATTCAACAACCCGAAGCGGAAGAAATCGTATGTAATGACCGGCAAACCAAACTGATCTTTTCCGAAGTCGAATGTACATGGTGCTAAGTTGTATTAAGTGGGACCTTAGGGATCCCATCTTTTATAAGCTGCCGTAAATATTCACACTTGACATTAAATTTCCTGGCAATACGTTTAAATTTCGTAGAGATTGGTTCATAGTAAATTATATTTCGCATTGGGCAAATAAGAAAAAATAGATTAACATAGTGATTTTTTAAGAGCTATAGAAAAGTAAAAAAAAAAACACACATAAAATTCAGAAAAATTCGTGAAATCTTTATTTGAATCGATAGTATGGTCCATATAATTTAATGTTTGAAGATTATTTCATGCAAATGTTGACCGTGACTGCGCCTCAAATGGTCCATTAGCTTAGTCCAATTTTGGCATACTCTTTCCAACATTTCGGCCGGTATCTCATGAATAAATGCTTTAATGTTGTCGTCCAATGCGTCAATTGAAGCGGGCATATGTGTAGTGATAGGAGCTTTAACATAGCCCCACAAAAAATAGTCTAAAGGCGTTAAATCGCCCGATCTAGGCGGCCAATTGACCGGTCCCGAACGTAAAATAAAATGTTCACCGAACTCGCCTCTCAATAAGTCCATTGTTAAGCGTGCTGTGTGGCATGTGGCACCATCTTGTTGAAACCACATGTCATGCAAGTCAAGCTCTTGCATTTTGGGCAAAAAAAGTTGGATATCATCTCACGGTAGCGCCACTATTCACAGTTACGTTACGATTCGCATCATCTTTGAAGAAGTACGGTCCAATGATGCCACCAGCCCATAAACCGCACCAAACTGACTTTTTCTGGATGCATTGGTAGCTCTTGCAATGCTTCTGACTGATCTTCACTCCAAAATCGACAATTCTGCTTATCAACGTACCCATTGAGCCAAAAATTAGCATCGTCGCTGAACACAATTTTTCGATAAAAAATTGGATCGCATTTTGATAATAAAATTCAATAATTTGCAAGAGTTGTTCGTTTGTAAGACGATTCATGGTTAAATTATCGACCAAACTGAAGATGTTTGACAGTGAAACAAAACACGAAACGTGCGTCAGCTGTTTAAACCAGTGTTGCCAAAAAGATAATAGCTAAAAAATCACCCAATATAATGTACATATAATTAATCACAAAAATTCAGAGTTGCAAGTAGAGATTTTAAGTGCAAAATATTTTCTTATCAATTTTGCATCAAAACTTTGACCTATTCCTTTTGAAACTTGAGGCTTTTTCTATCTGTAAAAATTCTCATGCCTATACAAAATGTTCAAAGCAAACCCAAATGGCGTGGCGTTAATTATTTTCCATTAGAAAATTGGTTGGCTGCTATTGATGAAAAGATGTATCTATTATCTCCATTTTTAAGTTAAATTTTATGGGTTTTGTTTTACAAGATAAATTATTATTGATGTTACAGCGTTGACGCTCTCATTTAAGTATTCGATTCGAGCGTTAAAGCTAGGCACTAGAAGTCGATACCCTGATTAAGGTTGATTGGATTATTTAAATTCATCATTCAATTTTTCTATTCTTTTTTTGTTGCGTGTGATTTGTCTGATTGAACAAATCATACTCGGTTTTGCCACAATTCGCTATATAGTATTAATTTAATTCAAAACAATTTTTTTAATTTAAAAAGCCCACAAATTTTGTTTCATAGAAAACTTTTTCAACTTTTTAATAAACTTGGTTTATATACGAATATTTTGGAACTGAATGTTTACATTTCTTACTAAAAGTTTAAAACAGTTACATCCTTTTAAGAACACATTAAGATTTCCGTCTCGCATTTTCTTTTCTAGTAGTATTCTATGCCCCTTATATGGTGAGTTTGAAGTTTTTACTTTTGTTCTGTTCGATTTCATTAAAATACACAAAGTACATATCATTAAAATTATGGTCATTAAGGCGTCAATTAACTTTGACTTTTTAAACCGATCATTAGCAAGCTATCAAAAAGAAGGCAGAAGAAGGTAAAAAGGGCAGATAATTATTGTAAAATATTACGTGTATTTAAAGTTAAAATCCTTATGCGTGAGTTTTTTGTACCCTACATCCAGGGCTGGGCAGTATTTGAAATACATGTATTTAAAATACGTATTTTAAATACAAATATGCATTTTGTATTTAAAATGCATGACATGCAAGTATTTTGTATTTTGTATTTTAAATACAAGTCCAGCAAGTATTTTGTATTTTAAATACATACAATAAATATAAGTAGTTTGTATTTTGTATTTTAAATACATACAGATGTGTAAGTATTTTGTATTTTGTATACTCTGGAGGAAAATTACAAGAAACTTAAAATGACACCTGGAAACATCAGAAGAATCTAGGTCATCAAATTTGGAGTTGGAATTAGTCAGTTTCTTCAGTGACAAGAGCAAAGACATTATCACTCTTGACAGCTATCCAAATATAAAAAAAGAGTATTCATAGAATTTATACAAGTTTGTGCTCATCAGAACCTGTAGAAAGATTATTTTCTTCAGCAGGTTGTATTTATTCCCCAACCAGAAACAGTTTGTCTGATGCTACATTCAAAAATTTTATATATATGAAAGGAAACAATTGTTTTGTTAATTAGTTTTATGTAATTGTTTGAATAAAAATGGTGTATTTCGTATTTTAAATACATACATGTACAAGACGTGGAAGTATTTTGTATTTGAAATACGTACAATAAATGGAAGCATTTTGTATTTTGTATTATAAATACATACAATAAATAGAAGTTTTTGTATTTTAAATACATAACCTGAAAGTATTTTGTATTTTAAATACATGACCAGCAAGTATTTTGTATTTTAAATACCGCAAACCATGTATTTTCTGTCTACATCACCATAGATGCGGAGGGTATTATGTGCTTGTATTATGTGTGTGTAACGCATAAAAATATTAGTATTCTTATCGACTTAAAGTTTCTTTCTAAATCTACCAAATAATGTCCATCTGTTCGTCAACTCGCAGAGAAAAAATATGGTTGGGCATGGTTACGGCAACAACATTTTATTTACTGTAGCAATATATCGTACACAAAAAATTGTTATTTTTATAAAAATATTAATAAATGTTTATCGCCATTATAAATTTTAGTATTGTTGACTGAAAAATAAGTATTTTTCTAACAACTAAATAATGATAACTTTGAAAACATCACAATCATTTCATGATATTTACTGCCTGTTTTTAGAAAATGAAAACAAGTGAGTGAGTGAGAAATTATATTGAAAACAAGAATAAAAAACAAAAATTTGTTTTCGTTTTCAATATAATTTCTCACTCACTCAATTGTTTACGTTTTCTAAAAACAGGCAGTTAATATTCATAGCATGATAATAGAGTATGCTTAAGAAGCAAACAAAATATGTTTACTCTATTAACATTATGTTATCGCTATTTGTAAAATAGTTTTGAATCAGTTGTGTCGTTTGTTTCAAAAATATGCCTATGGGATTATTTGAATTATTTCGAGTGAGTGGTTTAACAATTAAACCACGCATTCTAGCAGAAGCAATAATAACACGAAACGTCTACTAGCCAGATGAATGGACCAGTCTTTGTCAACGTCTTCAGTTTACTCCTGATAATACCAATTTACCACTTTGCGAACATTGGAAAACAATAGTAAAATTACTAGAAATAAAAGAACGTGAATAAAATGTATTAAACGCAACAAATTCCCAACACCATGACCTTTACTGCCAACTGGACCATAATGTTACACCTCTGCTGGCGTCAAACTTTTCATCCCGCATTACCAGCATAATAATTAGAGCCAGAGGTGGGTTACTTGAATTAAATGCCGGTACTTTAGTAATATCCCAATAGACAAGTGCTCTATCTGCAACTTAGAGGAATCTGAAAATACGTCCACTTTATTGGTGTTTGTCCAATCTATAAAGAACTAAGGTTAACATTGTTCGGAAAATATCAACTTAGTGTTATTGAGGTGCTAAATATCTTAAGTGGATCAAACTTTCTCTCCTTATACAAATACAGAGAATCATCTTCAAAATATCGTAAATTAATAATGAATGAATTCAATTTCTAGTCTTCCTTTTATGTACAAAAATATTTTAGCATGAATTTATAAATTTGTATAAACTTTATTGTAAATGAAATTAAAAGGAATTAATAATCTTAAATTAAAATAATATCTAGTATTATGCCAATCTGGCTCACAACATTCATGTTATGCCAAATATAGATACCATAATTTTGTAAATAAATGAATATATAAATATGTATATACAATTTGAATATCTATAAAAATAAATTCTCATTAAAAAAAGAAGTGTAAAGAAATTAGAAAAATTTAGAAATTACATTTACATTAAAAAAATTGTAAAGTGCCACAAAATAAAAAATCGATGCAAAAAAATTTCAATTTATTTTTTATTGTTGTGACAGCACTACTGTATTATTATATAATTACATCTTAATTTATTATGATTTACATGACAATAATATGACTACTTCTTAATTTATTATGATTAACATGACAATAATATGATTACTTCTTATCTTATTATGATTAACATGATAGGAATATAATTAAGGAAAAAATATCATGATGTAATATTACGATTATATTTGGTCATAATATGATTCAATAATAATCGTAATACGGTGACTACAATCATAATTCTTATCATAATATGTTGCTCTTAGAAAATGCTTACCACAACCAGGTTTTTTCTTTGTGTGTAGAGAGTGCCAACAAGTCCATGTAAGCCTTGAGTAAAAACTGCAGGTCCTAATTTTAATTACTAATTTTGATGAATCGTAGCACAAGTATTCTACGGGAATAAAGCTTTAATGTCAATTTGCATTCTCGTTAAATGATAATCCATCCATCAGATTTCCAGAATAACTTGTTTTTTTACCAGTTTGCTATAAAAACATCTTTCTCGACGAGTATTTTCCGGAAAAAATTTCAGTTTTTCATAAAAAAATTCCTTCTTAAGTACAGAACTTCTTTTTCATTCTGTAATCAATAAGAAAAAATACTAATTAAAAAACTTTTCTTTGGCAAAGTTGTCTTTAGAAAATTTCTACCTGTAGCAGTTTTTTTGGGAAAACTTCTACCTCGTGAGGTCTTTTATAGATGATTTTGTCTTCGATAATTGTTTGTAGAAAGACGAGGATAAGGCTTGAAGTTGTCTGTGGATTTCTTATCTATAGAAAACTTTTGTTTTTATCAGCTTTCTTTCGAATAAATATCTTTCACCTAAATTTCTAACACTTTTTAATTTTTTTCTCTCCTTTTTAAAATTTTACGTAATTAAAAGATCACTTTGAAATGGTTAATTTCTCCCAAAGACCACAGAAATTTTAAAGTACACACACAGTTGCAAAGCCATACTAAATAAAGCTGAAGTATTTTTATAATCCTGTTGTAGAATTCCATAAAAATTCAACAAGTTAAAAAATGTGCTACAAAAAAACTGAAACAGCAAATAACCAGAATTTTGTTGTGAATACAAACTAAAAAAGCAGTAGAATTCGAAACTAACCAAAGCTACTAACACAGAAAAACGTTAGGAAACGGTTATAACTTAAAAAAAGTTACAAAAAAACTAAATCAAAACATTGTTACTTGCACAAAAATAATCCTTAAAACCTCAAATTACACTGATCCAAACATCGAACATATTTGTAATTTAAACTAGTTTTTTTGTTGCTTTATAAAAAAAACAGTTTTTATTAAAGGAGATTTGTAGTAGAGTTTTCTGCAACTTGTTTTAAACAAGCCTAATAAATATCTTCTACGTACAACAACTAGCAATTCATGTGCAAATACAAGCTGCATTTTGCGAATGGCTTAAATTGTATTTTACTTTGTTGCAGGAATAGAATAGGGTGTTTTTAAAACCCAATAAAAATTGAAATTGTAAAAAAGAACACCAACAATCAAATTTTATTACAAAAAAAAAAAAAAAATTTTTTTGACAAAAATACATGGCTTTAACATATGAAACTGAATTCGGGTTTATGGGCACCGCTGCTGCTCTTTATGGCCAATTTTTCGATTTCGTATTTCAAACCGGGTAAAAAGCACTAAACGGTGCATTTTTCTGGGTGTAAAGAAGTCTATAGGGTATCTTGTGGATTGGTCACACTTCATATGCAGCAATTTTATTTGTTAAGCCTTAGGTAAGCCGTGGCCGTGGAAATAGTCACGAAGTTTCGCATATCGATGACTAATTTTAAAAGCCAATTTGCATAATTTGAATAAATAAATGATGATTGGCCAGAGTAAGCTGATCGTAAATGTCAAAAAGTTAGCACAGTATGACAGTTCCTTTGACATAAAACTGCTTTGCTAGTTCTATTAGGCTTAAATAAACTCGCTTTAGATGTGGGGTTTATCTTCCATATAGACGAGTTTTATATGTATTTCTTTCTTATAGCTACAGTCAACGAATAAACATCTATTTTAAATCAAACATTGTTTAATTTGTTTTATTAAATAAATAAATAAATCAGCTTTCTTTCGAAAAAAACTTCTTTTGGGATAAATTTTCTATAGAAAATTCTTCAGTTTTTTATAGAAAACTTCTTTTGGGACCTGTTTGCCGCAGAAAAAAAATATATCGCAACCAGGACGCACGATGTTAATTGTAAATAAAACAAAAATTTTAAGAGAATATTCCTTATATTTTTTATTATTATAAAAGGATCTCTGACAATTATGTGTGAAACAAAATATCGGCCAAATGCTTGCCACGGCTTCGGTTGCATTCTTCTGTCCGATGTTACATACTTTCAATGGCTCTAAGACATAATTGAAGTTCAATGTCGTTAATGTGCCGAATTATCTCATCCTTTAGCTCTTGAATTGTTCTTGGCTAATTGGCTTAACTATTACCCTTTAATATCTCCAAAAAAAGAAGCCCAACGATGTTAAATCACATGATCGTAGCGGCCAATTAACATCGCCATGACGTGGGCCATTGTTACGTTGGCTGTGTAGCAAGTTGCACCATCCTGTTGGAAGCACATATCACCCAGGTTCATATCCTCAATTTCTGGCCACAAGAAGCCTTAAGTTGGACTCACAATTGTGTAGCTTTAAGTTTTCCATAAAAATAACCTCTTGCTATTTGCTTTCAGTAGAAAACTTCTTTTGGGAACAGTTTTCCACAGAAAATTTTTTAACTGTTGATTATTTCATCAGCGATCAGGTTTCTGTTAAAACCTTCTTTTGCTGTCAGTTTTTATTGAAACCATGTTTTTCGATCAATTATTTATAAATTTTTTTTTTTATCAAAAAAATTTTTGGGATTACAAAATTTTAATTTAAAAGATTTTGTTATTCGTGCTTAATTCCCAGTTTTTAATCTTGATAAGAACACTTGAAATTAAGTGTTGATGGGATAAGCTATTCCTATGAACTGGTTGCTTAGGCCTGATCAGCGCTGCCAGAAGTAAGATTTTACCATATTTTTTAACAAAAAAAAAAATTTTTGTTCCCATTTGAAAATTTTTAAACTTAATAATGCAACCTTGCGGTTTACTGGACAAACAAATACTTAAGGCCCAACCACAATGTGCTTAAGTTTGCTTAACAAAATATACGAATACATGTTAATCATATGAAGCAAACCATATTGAACTTAAGAAAACTTTTTGTTAAATTTTATGAAACTGTCATTTGCTTAAGCAAGGTACGAAACTGATCGCACATTCCGTACGGAATCAAATGTTTGTTGATTTTATTTTTGTTTTTGTTTTAATACATTTGAGAGACTTTTTGTTAATTTTTGACAGTAGGTTTAGCAACGCTATGCATATTATGGTTGGGCTTTTAAAAAGCAGCCTCTGTTTGGCGTTCAAGGGTGATTAATCAGGTGTAAGTTTTGCGCGCTTTTTATTTTGCAAAATCAGACTAAGGTTCGCAAAAATTAAATAATACCAAAAACATTTAATGGAAAAATGTTTAGTCCGAAAAGGAAATTGTAAATGCATCGAAATACCTTTGAAAGCGAAAACGTAAAACGAAAGAATTTGGCAGTTCTTTTTATTAAGCTTTTAATCTAATTTTTACAATTTTTGTTAAAAAATTCTGTTTAATAGAGCATTATTTGTATAATAATTGTCACAACATTTTTTTGTTACAGAAATCTTATTGACTTTCGATATTCATGACACCTCTGTATATCTAGATTTATATAAATAAACTTTTAAAAATGTGTAGATTTTAGAGGTATTTTTAAGAAAAATCCCCCTAAATTGAATATTTAGCGGTTTTGATATCCGATTTTTCAAAAAAAGTTGGCAACAGTGAAAATACATATTGATATGTGTTAAAGTTAATTTTAATAAAAAAAACACTTTTTTTCCTAAAATAAGATTTTTTTTTCAAAATAAGATTTTTTTTGGTGAAATTAAGATTTTTTGCTGAAAACTGTTAAGCGTATAGGAATCATAAACAACAGTTCTTCTTGTAACAATATCAAAGTTTAAACAAAATCATCAACAATTAACAGTGAGTTTATCTCTTCTTACATTCCCCACTACAATTGCCAGTTTAAGTTTTTTTAGGCCATGCACCTGCCAGTTTATTATCAAAATAATTTTTGGGAATACAATTTTTTAATTTAAAGGATTTTGTTATTCGTGCTTAATTCCCAGTTTTTATTCTTGATAAAAATACTTGAAATTAGCACGAATAACAAAATCTAAAGAAACTTAAACTGGCAACATGCTTTTGCAAGTTGTTTTTGTTTTTTCTTAACCTACTTAGAACTACAATTAATGTTGGAAGAATTCCAATCAATTGTATTGGGGAATGTAAGAAGAGATAAACTCACTGTTTATTGTTGATGTTTTTGTTTAAACTTTGATATTGTTACAAGTAGAACTGTTGCTTGTGATTCTTATACGCTTAACAGTTTTATTTGGTTTAATATCTTTAGTTTTTCTAAAATATTTATGGATGAAGTTTCCTGATGATCTGGCCTTAGCAGCCAGTGAAATGCGCATAGGAATAGCTTATCCCATCAACATTAAATTTCAAGTGTTTTTATCAAGAATAAAAACTGGGAATTAAGCACGAATAACAAAATCTTTTAATATATTTTTGCGATCAGTTTTCTATAAAAAATTTTTCGCAATCTGTTTTCGATAGAAAACTTCCTTCGCGATTAGTTTGCTATAGAAAAATCTTTCGCGATTTGTTTTCCAAACAAAACTTCTTTCGCGAACAGTTTTCTCTTTAACGTTTTCTGAATCAGTTTTGTTCATAAAATTTAAATGGACTGTTAGAAATCTTTATGATTATTTTATTTCTTAACAACCCTCGAATTTTTCCTTTTTTTCCAATTTATTTGTTAGCAAATTTTCCAGGTTTATGATTTTATCCATCGGAAAGGAAAAAGTGTAAAAATCAAAAATTTTTATAACCAAAATTTTATGTTCTCTGCATATTTCCTGCTGTCAAGCATCTTGTTTTCTTCTTTATTTCAGATTTTCTTTAGCTTGAAAGAGCAACTAAAATGAAACTAAAATCTTGGTGATGCAGGAAATTTGCAATAAATTATAAAAGCACAGCCTTTTTTGTTTTAAAAACTGGCCAACAATACTGAAGAAGTAATAAAAAAATTAGTCTGGCAACATTGTTAACTGAAGATGGGTAAAAAATAAAATAATGAACTTGTTTGTCCATTGACCCACATTTACAGTTCAAAAAGCAAGAAGACGTGCTTAAATTAGCCAAAATCTTAGAGTACATTAAAGCGTAACACTGTGCGAAATTGTTGACTTTGTAACTGCTCTGGTTTATCTTTCAATATAATCTTTATCACTTTTATCGCTGTTGGGACATCAAGAGAACAATGTTTTTTGCCTGATTGCAAGTTGTGGTGTCTTTAATTTATCTTTTGTATATTGCCTCGTATCTCGTTATTTATCTTTGCAACTGTTTGTTGTTGTTGGAGAGATTTATAAGTGGCAAGCAAAAAAGAAACTTGTTCTTGTTTAATATTCTTCTTTCCCTTACACATTGTTGTATTAAAGACTTTAAATGTATAACATAACAAAGGGCTTGGGACACTCTTAAGATACTAAAAAAACTTGCAGAACTAAATACAAGAATGGGCAGTCGGTAGAATGTGTTAGTGTGAATATTTGAAACAAGGCCTTTAAAAAAGTCCAAGTTTGTTTTCTTAATTTTTTTATCACCATTCAAAATGTCGTTTTTCTTTTCTTTATTTTTGTTTTCCTTTGCCTTTTGTTTTGATATTTTTATTTCATACAAGAGGCGCTTTATCTATATAAAAATGAAAAATGATTTGCGAATTTTTACAGTAACATCACGTGAGCCCTAAAAATAAATTAGGCTTCTTATTTTTTCGATAGGGGCAGGGGAATTGGAACCCCAATAGAATGCCAATATTATATATCGCATATCTTAACTTTTGGTAGTAGGATCTTCTGAGCCACAAAATTGAAATAAAATAGCAGCGGGGGAATTGGTACCCCCCATAGGACGCCAATGTTTAATATCGCATATCTTAAGAACTGTTATAGTGAGAATGTTCAAACTTTGTAGAAGTCACTCTTATGCTATACTACACTTTTGAAAATAAAAATAAAGCGGGTAGGCGCAGGGGGGGAATGCCTCCCATAGGATGCATATATTAAATATCGCTCAACGGAAGAACTATTAAAGGGAGAGTCTTCAAACTACTATTATAGTAAACTATAAATTTCAATATAAAAATGGGCAGGGTAGACAGAGGAGGAGCACTTAATTTTTTCGATAGGGGCAGGGGAAGTGGTACCCACCATAGAGGCCAATATTAAGTATTGCATATGGGCAAATCCTGCGTAACGAACGCTACATTCGCACTCGTTTACTGATTGATATATAAACATTTTTTGGCCTTTCAAAAAAGATAGCTTCAACTTATATATAGTATTAAGTGATATTGAACTTACAACTAGCATATATCATAATTTCTTAGCAGGTATTTGTTGCGAAATAATTCATCACAAAGTTTTGTGACGCACGCCACAAAAAGTGGAAGTAACTTTTAAAGTTGAAGTGTGTTTTCCTAATTTTTAGTGAATTTTGCATCATAAGAATACAAAATCTAATTCCTAAAAGAAAGATGAATGTAAGCGAATTCTAAAATCATTATTCGCAGTCAAAAAATGTTGTGATTTTTTGACAAAAGCCGTGATCCCTTTGTGACGCACGCCTCACAACGCGCGCTTTAGTTTTTCCAGTACTTATAATAAACCCAATTTTATTTATTTTAACAAAACCAATTATATATATGAACTAATTTTTTTAATGATTATGGAAAGTATGAATAAATTTAATTTTTTTTACGAAAGTTATGTTTTGATGAGTCTGCTTGTAAGTGCTATTTTAAGCCCATAAAGAACCTAAAATATTGTTTAATTCATGTATAACATTAATAGGGGTAGGGGTAGGATTTGGTACAAATTATTGCATTAATGATCATCGAAATACATATTTTTTAATATAAAAATAAAATTATACATCTAGTCTTATATTGCATTAAAAAAAAAAACATTTGAAAAATTTTTGTTTGGCGGACTGTTTCTGGAATTTGCCCATATGTTAAGAGCCGCTGCACCCATTTTCTTGAATTTTTTTGAGTAGCATCTTCTGAGCCCCGAAATTGAAATAAGATATCAGCAGGGGAAGTCGTACCCCCCATAGGATGCATATATTAAATATCGCGTAACTGAAGAACTATCTAAGCTAGAGTCTTCAAACGTGGTTAAAGCCACTATTATAGTGAACTGTAAATTTTAAAATAATAATCGGCGGGGTAGATGGAGGAAGAGTAGTACCTCCCATAGAACGAAATTATTAAATTCCGAATATCTGAAGACAAATGTCTTCAAGCTTTATAAGATCCACTCTTATGGTAAACTACACATTTCAAAATAAAAATTAAGGGGTTCGGTACAGGAGGAGCAATCAATAATATATAAGAAAAAAAGCGTATGAAATTTTGTTCCCTATAGACTTCTAAAGTACAGGGCCGATTTTCTAAAAATGTTCACAGTAATATTCTGATACCCGGCTCTAAACATAGGCAATTATTATTTTATAATTTTTAAGTGGGGGTGGTACATCTCATACAATGACAATAAAGATTTCTTCATATTTGGAGTACTGTTACAGTGAAGGTGTTCCATTTTTTTTACAAATAGCTTAGATAATAATACACAACATCTTTCAAAAGTAGGTTCAATAGGAAAAGTAGTCATGCCACCTCCCATACGAACACATGAGATTTCTGTATGCATATCAGTAGAAGGGGTACTGTAAAAGCATTAAAATTTGGTACAAAATGCTTTGTTATCAATACACATGACCTGTTTAAAAAAAATTTTACTAATTTTATTTCGATGGGGTAGCAAAGCGCACCGGGTTAAGCTAGTTATTTATAAAATGCATGTTGTTTGGTCGGTAGTTTAAAAAATAATCATGCCACGATAAACTTGAAACAAAATTAACAACTTTTCATGTTTCTTGGCGTTTGTTATTTTGTACAGTTTTTCGATTTTGCAAGGAAGAATACACAGATTTTCAGGTCAATTCATTAATGGATTGACTCCAGCGAAAGTATTTTACTGGGAGACCATCCAAATTGTAAATATATTTCGAGCATTAACAAACGTCTTTTTACCAACATCATACTTAACTTTGTGTCATTAAACTTCTTAAAAAATAAATCACAAAATTTTCTTTATGTGCGTTCAAATCTAAATTCAGCTTTTATAAAATATTTATTAATGGATTTTTAATACAAATTTAATATTCTATTAATGAAATCTCAAAAAATGCCTACATTAATTTCAGTAGTTTTGTGATTCTCGTTGGGTGGCCTTCCCCTATATTTGTAACTTTTATGTATGCATTTTCTTGATTCAACTTGTTACTATGCTACAAAATCATCTTCCTTAACTTGAAAATTTATAAAAAAAACTTTCTTTATTCATACTTTTTATGGTTGCAACATTTTTGAATAAGTAGTTATGAAAATTTAACACTATTTTAAACAATAAACTCTCATACACACGCACACATAAATGCTCACATACTTTTAAAGCCATAAAATAAACAGTAGTCAATTGAAAGATATAACGAATATAAAAAAATAAATTGAAAACGAAAGATGTTAAACGTAAATATTCAGATTTAAATCAAAATTTCATAGTTCTAGAACTTTTAATCGGAGTCACTTATTTTGCAGGATATTTGGTTTACAGCTATTATCCAAATTGTCTTTGATAGAAATCCATAATTAATACTGGGACTACAAAAATAACTAGCCACGTAATCGGTCCTAAGTAGATACTATAGTCCTTAATAGGGTATTCATTTAATCGGGCTTTTGCTTTAATCGGTTAATCGCTCGATTAATTAACCGAGGTTTTGGTGTAATCGGTTAATAATCGGTTAATTTTGTTATTGATCGGTTAACCGATTAATAAAGTTTTGTTATAAATTAAGTAATTTCAATAAATAAAAATGCAAAAATTATTTATTATTGGAGTCTTTTAGTTAAAAAAAAAAAACAATAACATAACGAACAAAACAATTCTTAAACTAAAACGAGCAAACAAAAAAGTAATAATATGAAAAACACATTTTATAATTTATACATAATATTTGTATGTATTTATTAAAAAAAGCTGTGAGATTTTTTTTATTAATTATTTCAATAGTTTGAGATTTTATTAAATAATCTTTTGTAAAAATTATTTGGTTTAAATGTTTAGAATTTAAGCGATTCTTTTCTTCAGTTTTGATAAAACTTGATTGGGAAAGAATTCTTTTACTTATCGAAGATGTTTGAGAAATCGGAAGCAACCCATAATACAGATTTAAGATTACGCATTGCACATGTTTACAAAATTTAACTCTTTCATATGACGTCACTACCAGCATTTAATACACATGTTTGTTTGCTTGTGTTTCTATATTTTAGCTGTACTTATACGGTGATGTGACGTAGATGCGCAGAAACATTTAATTTTTAAAAGCTGAATGCGATATTTTGGTTTCTTTGTCCTTTTCCAGGATTTCTCTCAACATATAAAAAATTCCATTATGCCATTATTTTGGCTAATATTGTTAAAGATTGTTTGTGTTACAATCGAGAGCTTCTTCTATTGTCAGGTCATCATCTGACTCATCCTGGCAAAGCTTAGCACCGAACATTCTGCAAAAAATGAAAAACGAACCCGTAGTTTCTGTTATTGTACTGTATTTTAAGAATGTATTTCTCGAAGGAAATATATTGTAGGAAAAATATTTTCCAAACATATACCTTTTTTATATGAGACGAAACAAATAAATAAAAACGCAAAAAAAATATGTTATAATACTACAAAAAACTAAAGATATTTGTTACATCGGTTAAGCGGTTAATCGATGAATCGAAAATTGCCAATTTTAAATTAACCGATTAACGGTTAACCGAATGAATACCCTAGTACTTAAACATGCTATTTAAAAAAAAAAAAAAAACATGGATTTTTATTAGATGTTTAGAATCAGTTCTGGGGGCTAATTCTAACTAATTCTAACAGTCGGGATCGAATACTTTGTCGATTCGAAAGTAATTTTATTTCTTATTATTTCAGGCGATACTAAACAACCAGTAATTATTTTTTCAGTGAAAACTCAAATAAATGCTTTACAATAATTTTGATTCGTTCGAATTAGAAATAAAACAGAGTTCGAACAATCCGTACTGTGTATAACGATTTTCGTACTATTTGTTTCGAATGAACGGAAGTTGTGTCGAAAGCTATTTTGTAAGTGACAAAGTGCAAATGACAAAATTCAAGATAAATAACAGTTTAAAACAAACAAATTAAACCTATTTTCAAACCACAGGAAAATACAATCTGTTCGTAATAATAAAAAAACACTATTAAAATATTTTTCACACATTAAATAGCATTTAATATTTTTGTACCTTTTCCAGCTTTTCCAACTTTTAATCAAATTTCCCATTTGTCATCGTTTCGAACGAGTTACGCAGTACGGTTTAACTTTCGAATCGGAAATTGCTTTCGAAAATTTCTACTTTTCGAATCGAAATACGCTTTAGCCCCCTTCTTTCAATTCGGAAAACTATTCGATAACGTTTGCCAGAACTAGCCCCTGGGTCTTTAAATAGTCCTTATAAGAAGTCAATTGAGAATTCTTAGATTACAAAGTTCTAGCAACATGTTGCGCTTGATAAACAACCATATAATTATTTGTAATAAACATATAAACGGACAACTTTATTTGAACTTCGCTTTTCATAAGGACCCAGAATATATATACTTTATAGGGTGTAGGACCTTCGGTGAAGGGTATAAAAAAACAAACTTAATTATAAAAAGAGTAATTTTTGGGATTTCAGTATTTTGGTCATAACTCTGCTAATTCTTAACCGACTTGACAGATTTATATACCGACGTGTTAAAGAAGAAATTTGCCAGTTATTTTGGTTATAAAACTTGGACTCGAGAAGATCTATGGTTCCCGAAAATGGGTATTTTTCAAAAAAAAATTTATATTTTGGTCATAACTTTTTCGTATCTGAACCGATTTTCCCGAGTTTTTCAGAAAATATTTTCTATTAAAAATTTCCGATCTTTTGATATATAAGGCGTAACCATTGGTCATATGACAGTCCAAAAAATCAGGTTTTTATACAATTTTTGCTATTTTTTGTACAGGAGGTACCAAGCCCACTTGTTAAATCCCGCCCGCATTTTGAGGGATGCTGTGTATTGATAACTTTAATGTGTGTACCTAATTTTGAAACTTTGGCTCTTGCCGTTCTCCAGATATACAGAAATAAAAAAATACAACAACAACAACAAGGGATTTTTGGGCAAAATCAGAGGCAGTTGTGGTTTTTTGGTCATATCTTAGCCATTTGTGGACCGATCTTGCTGAATTTCAATAGCAAGAAATGGTAGACTATATGTGACATAAATGTAAAACAACCTAGTCGGTTTCATGTCTGTAGTATCCGGAAAACACATATCAAACGTAAGACGGACAGACGGACAGACGGACGGATGGACGGACGGACAGACGGACGGTCAGACGGACATCGTTAAATCAACATCTCTCCTCGTAAGGACCCAGAATATATATACTTTATAGGGTCTAAGATCAATATTATAGAAATTACACACGGAATGACAAACTTATATATACCCTTTTCCACCTGTGGTAACGGGTATAATAATCTTAATATTTTTTACTATAATAGAGGATCTATGTCAATTATGCGTGAAACAAAATATCGGCCTAATTCTCGTCACGGCTTCGGTGGCATACCCCTATCCGATGAACCATACTTTTAATAGGACATAATTGAGGTTCAATGTCGTTAATGTGCCGAATTATCTCATCCTTTAGCTCTTGAATTGCTCTTGGCTTATTGATGTAACTATTTCTCTTTTATGTCTTCAAAGAAAGAAACCCAACGGTGGTTAATCACATGATCGTGGCGGCCAATTAGCATCGCCACGACGTGAGTTAACACGACCATTAAATTTCTCGTGTAAAACAGCAATTGTTTTGTTGGCTGTGTGATATATCATCCAGGCCCATATCATCAATTTCTGGCCACAAGAAGTCCGTTATCATCTCGCGATAACTAACACCATTCACAGGGCCGATCAAGACGCCAGCCCACAAGCCGCAACAAACAGTCGCTCTTTGTGGATGCTGATTTACCCAATCTGCTTGTTAACGAATCCATTGAGGTGAAAGTGTGCTTCATCACTGACGATGATTTCTTTGTAAAGTCACCATTCACTGCTGTCTGGCTTTAACAATTTTAGCACGCTGATCATTTGTGTAATGCATAATTGAATTTGTCAAACACTGTAAGAATATTTGAGGAAATAAAAATCAAAAAAGAGCTTCAGCATAATTATGTGTTAAGCCCTTATGACACTACATTTTTTATTCATTAATTGATATAGAATTGATAGAAAGAAACAGTAAATGTTAGAAAGAGCGAACTATAAAAAATGTTTTTTAGATTTGTTTTAGTTTTTTAGATTTGTTTTTCTCTTCTTATGGTTTTGTTTCAGGCATGGTGTTGAGAATTTTTAAAAATGTATCAACAACCTTTAAAAATTGTACTTTTTTACCCTAATTGTACTAAAAGATTTTTTTAGTTTAAATTAATTTTATTTATGTTCATAAAAAACACCAAAAAAAGGTATTATAAATCTTAGTTTAAAAAGTATCAACAAAAAAGTACAATTGAAACAACTTAGCCATCCCTGTTTTGTTTATTTCATTAAATGTTGCCAACTTTTTGTTTATGAGAAACCTAAAAACAAAAAGCGGTAGATCGCTGAATTTGCCCAGAAGCCGCTTATTCAGCAACACTGTTAATATTTCAAGCTTGAAATGTCAATTTTAAGTTAAACAATTTTACATTTTGTTTGACATAACTTCATTTTTTTCCGATAACTTTAGTAAAATTTTTGACATTTTGCCATTTATCTTAATACAGCTTAACTCTTTGCACTTGGTAAATTTTTGTATTACATTATATTTGTACTGTTCACCAAAACTTGAACAATGCATTAAAAATGTAGTGTCATAAGGGCTTTAGTGTGATAAAAAAATAAAAATTAATATCCTTCATATTAACAACCAACATAAAGTATTTATGACAGAACACATTTTAAGGCAAATTAAATGTTTCATCATCATCATTTTGTATAATTTTAGCTGACTACTTTTGACTCGACACTGGTCCACGTTTTTATTATTATCATGGTTAGAAACCAATAAAAAAAAATAGCAACTATACGAGTTTAAAAAAAAAAAAAAACTGTAACTTAATGCAATGAAGGAAATATTTATATTTTTATGAATTGAAACATTTAATTTTATTACAAAAATTCTGCGAGCATAATTTTTTCTGGTAATATTTCTTAGGAGAGAGAGAGTTTTCTGCTGAAAAAGCTATAAAATTTTTATTAAAAGAAGAAGACTAGAAAAATGTGAAATAATAAATTAAAATATGCCTTAAGGTGTTATGATACTTGCTATTTTTTGTATTTTTTCTATATTGGCGAACAGTGCAAATATATTGGCATAGGAAAACTGGCTAAGTGTAAAGAGTATGATTATATCATAAAAAAATCTTTAAATGTCAAACAAATATACGTATGTTATCGATAAATAATCTAAGACTGTCAAAAAAAAGATATAAATTTTTAACTTAAAATTGACATTTCCAGTTTTTGATCGAGAGTAGCGGGTTTTAACTTTTTTTGCGATTTTAGCTTTTTTTGACCGGTTTTTGTGGGAACAAAATGTGGGCTGAATTTATATACATGACATTGCAAAATGCATCTTTTTTATATATTTTTTTTTTGCTATAAAAAAACTATCAAAACATAAAAAGGGTGCTCCAACAACAGAGAACTGTGTTTCAAATATGGAGAAACAGAAAATAAGAACTAAAGTCTAGAACTTAGACTTAGAACTTAGAACCGACAAACACTTATGATTAGTTTTTAAGTTTACTGTCGTTTTAACCACATGATGATGTTTTTATTTTTTACCTGTCATAAATTCAAACTTTTAAACTGCGTATTTTGTAACGATTGTTAAATTAAATGAGTTTTGCATAAAAAAGGCAAATAATTGGATGAATTTGTTTAGCCTCTAAATGCAAAAGCTTAAAAAATTTAATATTCTCTAACTGAAATAAAAAAATAATAACATTTCCAGCTTAAAATGTATTAATTAAAATTAAAAAGTTTCTTAGATTTTATTCGTGAGTTTTCCGCAAAATTGAAAATCAAACTCATTTTACAAACTTTCCAAATTCTTCAAAGTATCAATTTTTAATTGACAACGTATTTCATGACAAATCTTCAAACTATCAGGTACCAATAAACTTCCTAAAAACTTTTTTGTCTTAAAAACCTGTTTAGATAAAACTTACTAGTTTTGCTGCTAGAAGTTGCATGGTGCAATTGCATTTTCAGCTCAACATCAATGTTTCAGAAAAATAAAACCAACAGAAATTTTTAGAGCAGCAAACACATAAGTTTTGTCATATGAAATGACAAATTGGAACTAATAAAAGTTATAAAAAACACCATAAAAAACTTTCCTGCAATCGACACTTAGAGGTGCAATGACTATATCAATTCAACGCGAATAAGAATAGGGATACTTTTGTGTTGTGGTGTATGAAATGACGTTGTGCATTTTGAAAAGGGTGCTTAATTTGAAAGCAAATACAATTTTGTTTGAAATTATTTTAACTTTATTTGGCACAAATGAAAAGTTACACTTTCAACTAAAATTTTACATAAAAAGTCTCACTTTTTACTAAAAAGTCACACTTCTTACTAAAAAGTGCACATATACATATTATAATAAGGATTATTTTGTTTTTAATTTTGCATAAAATGACATTTTACATAAAAGGATACACATTGTACAAAATGCTACACTTTTTACACAAAAAGTTTCACTTTTAACACAAAAAGTCACATTTTTTGCAAAAAAGGTTAACATTTTTATTGCCTCATTAGCTAAGATCCCACTATCGGCGCAACTTTTGTCGTACTTCATGTGCCGATAGTGTAAAAGTTCAAAATTTTTTAAAATGCGACAATTTGTTCCGAAATTGTGCTGACTGTGGACAATAAAAATTAGCCTTGTTGCGCCGATAATGTGAACATTTTTTTGCACAATGCGGAGCCAGCAAATTGTTAAATATGTACCGATTTTTATCGGTCACTTGTGCCCCGATCATAGTCGACGATCAGCACCGATACAAGGGAAGGCAAAACGAAATTTTGAACTTGCACCAACTGGCTACTAAAATGTTACTTTTTTGAGCTCAAGTGTAGCAAAAATACATTTGTTTTATTTATTATTCATATATAATAAAACATTAAATAGAACAATTTTACTGTTTATTATGAAATAGTAGTCCAGAGGTTAACTCGTTCGACTGCCACTTGGTCTGATCTTCCAATATAGAAAATAAATATCAATTTTAATTGCTAACCAAAACAAAATTAAATTTAAAATTTAACAACTAATATTAATAAAAATTTTCGAATGGGTAAAAAAATTGAATAAGCTTTTAGTTATAATAATTAAATTTTCATCACATTAGTTTGAAGATGTAATGAAATTCTAGTCAATTCTACTCTTATATTTAGACGACTTGCACACCCTTAACTTTTGTGTCAGTGTATGTAGTCTCAACAACAAGTTTTATTTATTTTAAACAAAAGGTGTTTTCCTTTACTTTACTAGCAGAAACTTGCAACGAGAGAGTAAATTTACAAAATTTTTCGTTAATAAGATTTAGTTTAAATCCGCTAAATTTCCAATTCTTACTATTGATAAACTGAAATTTATTGTTGGTGGGATAAGCTTTTCCTATGCGCATTTCACCTGTTGCTTAGGGCTAACTACTCAAAAAGATAAAAAAACTTAACGATTTAGTTCTTGTTTTTTTTTTAAAGCATTTGAGTGGCTTTTTGTTAATTTCTGACAAGCTTTAACCAGCAAAAACTAGCAATTTAGTGATTCCTAACAATTTTTTTGTCCAGCCAATTTTTTTATACGTCATTTGACATCTCTTTTCTTGAGAGAGAGAGAGAGAGAGAGAGAAAAGAAGAGAACTTATTTTGTACCATTTCAACTTGGCTGCTTTTAGTTGTAGGATGTGAGTTTCTGTCCTTCTTAACTCAATTGTTTTGAACTTTTTGCAAAAGGATATGGTTTTAAAAGTTTGTTTTCTAACCAAAGACATGAAACAGGTGTTTAAGTAATTTCTGCTAGGAATTATTTCATCGTATCGGTATTTTCATTATATCGTTATCGGTATACCGTTATTGTGCTTAGTGCTTAAGGCAAATTTCGGTATCGGTGTCAATATCGGTATTTAATTTTAAATTTAAGCCAGGATCGGTTGCCAAGCAAGATTGTAAGCAATACAACTGCTGACTCTTCACCAAAGGAAATGAAGACAATTATCATCCATCTAGATACAAATTTTGATAATCTCATAAACTTCTTTTTCCAACAAGGTTTATTTTTTTACAAAATAGATTTTCTACTTTTTATTTCTCTAATTTCCTTTTTTCCATTTAAGTAGCAACTAAAAAGACTGCAGCAAAAGCAGATGAAAGAGAAACATTTGCAAAACGAATTACACTAATTTGTGTAATTTGCTCAAATATCCTTCGTCTACTAATTAAGTTATTACGATTTTAAGCCTCTTATAGTTCGGGCAAAAGGACATTGATTACAGCAAATACCGCAGGATTTTTATATTCTTCTAACTATTTACAATTTAGATACGGAAAAGTTGAAAAGGCCATAAGTTGTGGCGAAATGGTTTAGGAAGTTTGTTAAAAAGGTATTTTTGCATATTTTACAAAAAAATATAGATTAAATTTAAATTATCGTCTTTTTGGGTTATTTACTTATAGGCTGACTTCCAAAACGTCAATTGCTTTGTATTAGAACAAAGTATAATGTTTCATAACGCCGCAGTACAATATATATACAAATCAAACCCTTCCAAAACGTCACTGCTAAGTATTAGTAACGCATCAAAAAAGCAATCAGAGCATCGGTTTTAAAGTTGATGCTTTGTGACATTTAACATTTAATTTGCAAGCAATACAGATTTATTTTAAAAGTATTATGCATTGCATCACTTACATTTCAAAACGTTTTAATAAGCAAAACACATAGTTGCATTGTTTCGGTACTTTGTACGTGTACATGGTTGAAATACAGTAGTAAAATTGTGTACGAACTTTGTATTAGTACGTTTTGGAAGTCAGCCTTAATTTTATTCATATTTATTTGTTGAATAATAAATTTGTTGAATCTTAATATTTCAAATTATATTTTACAAGAATCGAAAGTAATCGTACTTATTTCTGAATTATTTGTAATCGTTATCAATTACTAATTAGGCAAAACTGAAAGTTATCGTATTAAATCAATACTAACTAAAATAAAATACTAATCAATATGGTAAGTAATCAATATTTAACAGTTTTCACCATATTATGGTCCAAATTAACGATAATATTCAAAATTAAATATAATATGGTTGCAATTAACAATTATATGGTATATTGCCCTTAAATTGTTGCCTCCCACTATTGGTTTTGATTCAAATTTGATTATTTAGCCGAAAAATTTTCCTCCATTAACGGCCAATTTCATCAAGTTCGGTTAAAACTAACTTTCAATTAAAGTTCCAGTTACTAATATGTTTTGACAGCTATAACCGGTAGTTAATTTTAACCGAACTTGGTGAAATTGGCCGTAAGAGTATTTTTTTAAGAGATCGTAATTATTCAACCACCTTGTGCTCCTTAGAAATACACCTCTATCCAGTTGAAATTTTTTCTGTTTATTCAGTAAGTTATATTTAAAGGTTAAGAAGAACTCAGTAAAATCTAATTGCCTTCATTTCTATTTATGATGAACAGGAATAATTGAAGTGCTAACATTTGATTAAGAGTTGGAGAAAAAAAGGAAACTAGAAATTTCACTTTTATTTCTTTTTCTCCTATTTTTTCTCAAGATGATTTTCTTTTAATTTTTGCGATCCTAACAAACATAAAATGTACTAGATTTAATTGAAATGTGGAAAAATAAAATAAAGGAGAGACATAAAGGAGTTTCTAAGAATATTTTTTGGTAAAACAAAAAGACTAATTTTAAATTTCTATAATTAAAAACAAATAGAAACTGGGAATTATCTCCTTTCGTAGGTTACTTTATATTATATTCAAAATTTTTTATTTTACGAATTTATTCTATGAGTTACATTTCAGTTATGTATTTTATAATGCTTTTTTTAATGTAACTCATAGAATAAATTCGAAAAATAAAAAATGTTGAATATAATTAAAAACTTAATTTTTTTTAGCAGTTAATTCAATAGAAGGTGGTCTCAATTACTTTTTGTAATTGAAATAATTTTAAAGTACTACTTTATAAATTTGTAATTAAAAATTTCATTAAAATCACTGGTTATAATTAAAAAAAAAAAACAATTACAATTACAGTTTATTAGAGATTTTAATTATTTTAACACAAAAACATCGACATGAACCACTATTTATTTATACCCTTCACCACAGGTGGAAAAGGGTATATATAAGTTTGTCATTCCGTTTGTAATTTCTACAATATTGATCTTAGGCCCTGTAAAGTATATATATTTTGGGTCCTTATGAGGAGAGAAGTTGATTTAACGATGTCCGTCCGTCTGTCCGTCCGTCTGTCCGTCTGTCCGTCTTACGTTTGATATGTGTTTTCCGGAGACTCCAGACATGATAGCGACTAGGTTGTTTTACATTTATGTCACACATAGTCTACCATTTCTTTCTATTGAAATTCAGCAAGATCGGTCCACAAATGGCTGAGATATGACCAAAAAACCACGACTGCCTCTGATTTTGCCCAAAAATCCCTTGTTGTTGTTGTAATTTTTTATTTCTATATATCTTGAAAACGGCAAGAGCCAAAGCTTCCAAATTAGGTACACACATTAACGTTATCAATACACAGCATCCCACAAAATGTGGGCGGGATTGAACAAGTGGGCGTGGTACCTCCCGTACAAAAAATATCAACAATTGTATAAAAACCTGATTTTTTGGACTGTCATATGACCAATGGTTACGCCTTATATATCAAAAGACCGGAAATTTTTAATAGAAAATATTTTCTGAAAAACTCGGGAAAATCGGTTCAGATACGAAAAAGTTATGACCAAAATATTAATTTTTTTTCAAAAATACCCATTTTCGGGAACCATAGATCTTCCCGAGTCCAAGTTTTATAACCAAAATAACTGCCAAATTTCTTCTTTAATACGTCGGTATATAAATCTGTCAAATCGGTTAAAAAAATGGCAGAGTTATGACCAAAATACTGAAATCCCAAAAATTACTCTTTTTATAATTAAGTTTGTTTTTTATATCCTTCACCGAAGGTCCTATACCCTATAAAGTTCTGGGTATTCTGGGCCCTTATGAAAAGCGAAGTTCAAATCCAGTTGTCCGTTTTACCAAATATCACAACTGTAAACTGATCATATTTGCTTTTAATGATATTCATAAAACGTTCCTTCATGGTCCAGTTGTCTAGGGGGTTTGCTTAGGTTAGAAACTGTGAGTCCCTGGTTCGAATCGTGTTTTTTCAAAAAGAAAATTTTTTTTAATTTTTTTATGTTCTGAAACGATTTAAAAAAATATTTACCAGTTTTAACATTTTAAATTTAATTTATAATGAAGTTTTATGTATTGTATATATGTATGTTTATGTAGAAATTATTTAGGTTTTGTCTAGTTGCTCTGTATTCTGCTCGCACAATGGTGAAGGGTATATAAGATTCGACACAGCCGAATATAGCACTCTTACTTGCTTTAATTAAAAAAGTTCAATAACCGTTTTTGCTAAATGTTACTAAAAAACTTAGTTACGATTAACAATGTCATTCAAGAGCTTACCTGGGCCCTCAATTACTTTTTGTTTACTACTTGTTACAGATTATCAAAATAATTAAATACAATTTCAAAAAATGTTAACAGATAAAACTAATTTCAATCATTGGTATTTGTAATTAAAAAAGTTCAATTACAAGTTACTTGTGACTGTACTTAACCCTCCGATGAGTGACAGTTCTGAACTTCACGGCCGTGTGAAAAGGTCCCTACGGACCTTTTTTGTAAATCATGTTTTTTTCATATAAAAAATTTTTTTTGCTTTTTTTTTGTTTTTATTGTTTATAACTAAATTCTACATATATGAACTTTATTGCTTTCAAGGAAAGGCACAATATTCTAATTTTATACTACTAGCAATAAACCAGTTCTTAGAATTTTTTGTTCTTAGTATTTTGTTCTTAGTATTTTTTGTTCTTAGTATTTTTGTTCTTAGAATTTTTTCTTAGAATTTTTTGATTTTATCATCATCCCTAATGTCTTTGAGATTAGGTCTTTGTGTTCAGAACAAGTAAATTATGTGTTGAAACAATAAAAAAATTATAATGATGCCCAAAAACATGCATTTATTAGTGAAATTCAGTACAGGGTCCATACGGACCTATTCACACGGCCGCGTACTATTCTCACTAAAACCTCAATTACTCCTACACAGAAAAAATTATTTTTCCAATTCAAACAAAAAATTTGTAGAATCAAAACATTTTTTGTCTGAAATCGGTCCTACAAACAAATTCGCATATTCAAACAATTTATTTGCATTTCGTTTATTGAAAAAAAACACTGATTTTTTCAAACAAATAATTTAACTGAATCAAACAAATAATTTTGCTGAATCAAATAAAAAAGTTTTTGCACAAGCAATGTCGCGCACACAAGCAAGCACTGTAGAAGTAGATGAAGGCAGAGCAGAGCGGCGCCGGCTGGCTTTGAGACACATTTTTTTGTTGGAATAATTTTTGCACCAAGTCTTGTTTGTTCACACAATGTTTTTCTTCTTCACTCACTGTTCTGTATCCTTTCCTTGGCAGCAGACCGACTCGACATGTTTTTCGTCATCATTTTATTTCTTTTATTTGATGTAGGTATTTAACTAAACATTTTTGAAAAATTGAATACGGGATTTTGTTTTTCATTCTTTTTTACCAACTTTGAAACCAACAAAAAATTTATTTTGTTTCTTCTAATGTTGTTGTTGTTTAAAAAGAGTGAAACGTTTATTACCAATTATTGTTTTTGTTGTTTTTTACTACAAACCTCGCCACAATATTTTATCATCTTTCTTATAGTTGTACCTTTTCAAAGCGTCCAAAAATAGACTATGTGTTTTTTTTTTGTTGTTCTTATATGTCACATAAAGAAGTGTTGCTTACGGTCAAATAAAAAAATGCAAAAACACGACAACAATAAAGAGCGTTAAATATTTCAAACAAAATTATGAAAACTAGAAGCCAATAACGCGTTTATTATATTTTTGAATAGTTGTCAACATTTCTGTTGGCTAAAATAAAAATCAAACAAAAATATTAATTGAAACAGTAAAAAAATTTGTAGAAATTAAAAAAAATTTCAAACAAGCGTTTGTTTGAAAATAATTCAGCAATAATTTTTTCTGTGTAAAGTAATGATCCGATCGGCTTGATTTTTTTCCAAAAGATGCGCAACAAAATACTCTTGGAATACAGAGTAACTTTGGGGGGGGGGGAGGTTGTAGTGGCCGAAGTAGGAGTAATTTCAGTTTGAAAAGGCAAAAAGGTCCCTAGGGACCTTCACACTCATCGGAGGGTTAAAAGTAAAAAAACTTAAAAGTTGTAATTAAACATTTTGAAGAACTAAAAATTTACTGTTTTTCCAATACATACTTCATTATCACTTGGATTATTATCGGGAATACCACAATAACACATCACATGCAGGTACGGCAATTTAAATGTAATTGAGGTCACCTAAGCATAGCTGCGAGATAAAATGATTAATCTTTCAATAGTTAAAAGCGCATAAAAAGCAAGTAAAAACTTTTAAGTGAACACCCCATGTGTTTAATTTAATTTGCAGTATTAAAACTTACTTGCAACCCTTTTTGGAAAAACATGTTTGGTATAACATTAAACAGAGTTTTTTTTCCAATCAAATTTATTTACAAACTTGCAACCAATTCTGCACTTTGTACGAAAATTATAAAAAAATAAAGGAAAAACCAATCGAAACAGCAATTGGTGCAATTTCTAGCACCAACTGACCTCTACTTTGTATGAATATTTTACTATTTTTCTTAGTTTTATAGCCTCCTTCACAATAAGTTGTGATGAGGGTATACAAAGTCTGTCATTCCATGTGAAACTTTTTTATTATTCACCTCAGGCCCCATAAGGTATATATATTCTGGCTCCTTGAGTAATTCTAAGTCGATTTAGCCATGTCCGCCTGTGTGTCCGTCTGTTGAAAAGAAATAAAAAAAGCTGGGTGTCAAATTGCTTGTAGTTCTTCTTTAATTGAAATTCAGCCAAATCGGTTCAGTAGGCTCAGAGCTATGAATCAAAATGTGGAACCACCCCTTTAAAAAATTGATAATTTTGTTACAAAAACTAACATAAATGATTGAACAATGCACGAAATGATATGAAATTTTGCAAATTTTCATTTTATTCGACTGGAAATCACATTGTGAAAGTTTGGTCGACAATTTACTCTAGGCCTCATATAATCCCTACTCCCGGAAAACAGTTTAGTACGCCTAAAACCGTAATTAATAACGATATCATAATAGTATTTCTCGGTCAATAATTTAATATAGGTCTAAGCCGCAACCAATTTTAATGCTGATTTCTGTTTTCATAAAGATAAATTAGTAATAAATAGACATCATATAGATATCACTCCTGAAATATTCAAATTGTCGGTGGAGGGTATTAAAGATTCGGCACAGCCGAATATAACACTCTAACTTGTTTTTTTTTTTAATTTTCTATAAGATATTCTTAAATATTTTTCTTTACTTTTCTCACAATTTTACACAACATGACTCAGATTGAGTGAATGGAAAAAGTTTTGCATATTATTTAATTTGTTGAACAGTATTTCCTTTTAAAAGAATTGACTGGGGAGCGGTCTCTTACTTAACTCTATATGTACGGTGACCATATTTTTCAAACGAAAAAGAAAGACATTTCGAAATGTAGTAAAAATGATAAATAGTATCAAGGTTATTGGATAGGTAATAAGTTAATTCAAAGAATATGATATTAGCAACTAGAACTACTATTAATACATATACTTATTTTATTGTCTATGAAAAAATTAATAAAATTACATAACCATCCCGGGAATTTCAATTATTTTATTTCCAGCTTTCCCGGGATTTTTCTTGCGGGATCCCGGGAAATAAAAAATTCCTCATGGTTTAAGAAAACAGCTAATTATACTTTGAAATTTAGTTTTTAATTCTCTTAAAATTAGCATCTGTGGATGGGTTGTCGATTAGATCAATTACAAGAAGTGAGTACATACGTAAATCAATGTCTCCTGAAGAAATAAATCTGCTAGAAGCAGAATGCGCAGTCCAACAGTTTATAATTAATACACTTAGTGAAGTGAAGAGTTAATAAAAAACATTAATTCAACAGAAGATGCAGGCAGTAAAGTTTTATTCTAAATGGAGAAGTCTTAAAAATAGGAGATGCCTAAACATATCACTCCTTTATTGCAACATAGTCATATCTACAAAAACAAACGAACTTGGCAAAATGCGAATAAAGTTTTCAAAATGTACTGATTCAAAAATATATTTTGCTATAACTTTGGTTCAGTTTCAGATATAATACGAGAAGGTATGAAGGAACACTTTGCTTAAGTAACTTACAATTTTTGATTTTTTGAGATATGACTATGTTGCAATGAAGGTGCGATATGTTTATTAGGTGATAAACCCAAATTTTTTTCAATTTCTGTTGGTTTATATACCCGTGAAGTGCAGGAAAACCGAAATAAAAAAAATTATGGAAACTCTATAAGATACTACAACATACAATTTGAAAAACACATTGTCCTAAAGATTACAGATAGACCTAGTGAAATGAAAAGGTTTGTAAGAGCTTGAGGTTTTTTTTGCATGAACCTTGACATACATTTGACTGATAAAGGCGTTGTTTATAAAAAAATAGCATTCTGCAAGGGTGCACTTTTAACTGCTTGTCCAACCCCTGTAAAAAAGTGAACGAAATTTTTCGGAAACATGGTAATTAGTAAATAAAATCAGAAATATACTTACCAAGCGCTTTGAGTGTGTCAGAAAGTTATTTAATAAGCCATTAAAAAATGTTAATATATTTATTTAAAATATTTTATCTATTTTATGAATTATCTTTTCATATCTCATATCTTGGGTACCTCAATTTTTGTTTGTTTTTATTATTGTTTTATGAATTTAATTGTTATGTTTTTGCTATCTTTTTATCTTGTATCTAGAGCATAATAATACGGAATTTACATATAAAACCGTAAGGTTATAATAATTCAAGTTCCTCTTTTAATCTTCAATTCATTTTTGGAGTATTTAAAAATTTATTTTACTTACTTTGTAAACAAGTTCCCTTACGTTTTTTTTATAAAAGTTTTTTTCGTTAATTCAAAACAAATTTACTTTGTGTTATTTATATGGAGCGGGATCCCGGGATCCCGGGAAATTTAAAAAAGTTTCCCGCTTTCCCGGGAATCGAAAAACTCCGGGAAAAAACTCTAAATATGACTGTTTTTACATAAAACTTATTCAAATTCCACACAGTCCATTTGAAATTTGCACTTTGTTATTAAAAGTGATTCTTAAGTAACTACAATCCAGCACATGGATCATCAAAATAATTTTTGCAATATCAAAGGAGCCCTACTTTGTTAAGAGAGAAAATATTCTTTCAATGGAACAAACAATTTTAGAATTCGATCTAACGCTGGCATTAGTATTAACCAGTGCGTTTTGCTGTATTAATGTTGAATCTTTGGGGTTTTGGGAAAATAAAACTTTTAGTTTTTGAGTTTAAAGAAGAAGTCATAATCAAACAATAGCACGATTCACTAAAAAAAAGGACAATCTACTATCCTTTTTTTTGAAAAAAATCTTAGAGTACATCGTATCAAAAAAAAAGGACTGTCCTCTTAAAAAAAGGACGAATGGTCACCGTATCTATATGGAATCATTTTATTTGAACAAACAAATGATTTCAGTTCAATCCAACATAAATATCTTTACTTGAGACTCAATGAAGTGGAACAAAAAAAAAATCAAATTAAATATTTTACAATATTGGCATAGAGAGAAAAATGTGTGTAAAACAGAACAGTACAGTTAGCAAAGTGTTCGTAAATTATGGACTACAATATTTAATTTGTTAACCATGTTCTTGTTGTTTTTGTTGCTGTGTTTGTAAAAATATTTTCTAATTTTTCAATTCAATAACCTTTACAGTTAAGAATTTATTGCGATTGGAAAAATGTTAAATCTTCTTAAACATTTTTTTCATTTCTTTCTTTTCTATTTTGGTCAAATAACCTTAATCCAATAGGATTAAACCCTTTTAAATATTAAAAAAAGATAGAAATATTTTCAAATATCGACCAAAATATATTTGAAAAGCATTGCATTTTGTCGTTGAGCATGTAAATGATTTGCTATTTTTTACTAGCTCTGTAATAAATTTAAATATTTGATTTATAACCGCATGTTAAAAACAGTAAGATTTTTAAAATCTTTTTACATCAAGAGTGACTTTTTGTGTAAAAGTGTGACTTTTATGTAAAATTTTGGTTAAAAGTGTAACCTTTCATTTGTACCAAATAAAGTTAAATTACTTTCAAACCAAATTTTATTTGCTTTCAAACTAAGCACCCTCTTCAAAATGCACAACGTCATTTTATACACCACAACTAGTGTTTTTCATACGGGAATTCCCGGGACAAAAATCCCGGGGTCCTGCACATTTTTCGGGAAATAAATCCCGGGAAATTTGTGCGGGAATTCCCGGGATTTTTCTTAATTTAATTATGGCAACTTTTACCGTTAGGCAAAAAGGTCTTAGGTCAAAAAACTCATTTTTAGAATTTGATTGGCTTTAATTCAGTTGTTTCTTTTTGTTTGCCTTAATCACTTTAGTCTACCACAATTCCTTCTTATCGTTATCATCTGCTCTTAGGGAAAAAGTTCAATGAAATACTCTAAATAAATATTTTGCAGTTTTTGACTTAAGACAGTTTTGCGGTCAATTCATTGCTGATAAGTAAGACAATGTTTAATGCTCTGAAGTTTCGAAAGAAAAGAGTAAAAATGTACAGAATTTTTAATATGTTCAAAGACCCAGATTTATTTTATAAAAAAGAATAAAAATTGTTCCCACTTGCTTAAAAAAATTTTAAGATTTTATATGCAGAGCAGCTGCATTGAAGATGTTTGCATTAGATTTTATAAGAGATGATGACAGAAGTTATTAATTAATGCAAAGCTTTTTCGATTCGAAGAAAGTATTTTTTTTTTTAAAGGAATTACAAGTTTTGAAGGAAGTGCTAAGAAAACTGAAAGTGCCTAGAGATTATATAATGTTCCTTTGTCTATAAAGGCAAACATCCATAGAAAAGAAACGTGTTTTCTCATTAAAGCCTTTTTGATTAAAATTAGAAATAGGCTTTCAAACGAATCTGTAAATTCGTATTATGAACTTAAATCCTTTTTTAAAAGAAATAATTTGTTTAATTATTTTAACTTTTTTTAGTTTCATATAAAGGCTGTAAGCTTTAAATTAATTTTGTGACAATAAGTGCTTAAGTCTAGTTGTTTAGTTTTATAGGAGAATAATTAAAAACTTAAAAGGCAGCTTTTGGAAATTTTATCCGAATTTAATATATTCATCAGTTCTCTGCAGTTATAGTTTTTTAAGTTTTTATTCCTTAATACTCCTAATGTCACAGATCGGAAATTTTAATTATTCCAAACGTTATTACACATTGAAAAAGATAACCAAAAAGTAATTTTGCTATTACCTTTTCAAGAAATAATTGAAATTTTGCCCATGAAGATCTTAAGGTGCCATTAAGCACATTTTCCTTTCTGCCACAGAAATTTAAAAAAAGGTTGAATGCATTTATGAACTTGTTTAATTGATATCAGGAAATGCTATTTCTACAAAAAAATTAGAATTAAATAATATTTTGTATCAATTTGTATTGAGCGGGATTTCCCGGGAGCCCGGGAAATTTAAAAATAAATCCCGTTTTCCCGGGAAATAAGAAAGCCCGGGAAAAGAAAAACTCTAACCACATAAGTATCCCTACTCGTATTCGCATTGAATTGATATAGTCATTGCACATCTAAGTGTCGATTGCAGGAAAGTTTTTTATAACTTTTATTAGTTTCAATTTCCAATTTGTCATTTCATATGACAAAACTTTTGTTTTCCTGCTCTAAAAATTTCTGTTGGTTTTATTTTTCTGAAACATTGATGTTGAGCTGAAAATGCAATTGCACCATGCAACTTCTAGCAGCAAAACTAGTAAGTTTTATATAAACAGGTTTTTAAGACAAAAAAGTTTTTAGGAAGTTTATTGGTACCTGATAGTTTGAAGATTTGTCATGAAATACGTTGTCAATTAAAAATTGATACTTTGAAGAATTTGTAAAGTTTGTAAAACGAGTTTGTTTTTCAATTTTGCGGAAAACTCACGAATAAAATCAAAGAAACTTTTTAAATTTAATTAATACATTTTAAGCTGGAAATGTTATTATTATTTTATTTCAGTTAGAGAATATTACATTTTTTAAGCTTTTGCATTTAGAGGCTAAACAAATTCATCCAATTATTTGCCTTTTTTATACAAAACTCATTTAATTTAACAATCGTTACAAAATACGCAGTTTAAAAGTTTGAGTTTGTGACAGGTAAAAAATAAAAACATCATCATGTGGTTAAAACAACAAGCAGTCGTTGTCTTAACTTGAAAACTAATCTTAAGTGTTTGTCGGTTCTAAGTTCTAAGAACTAAAGTCTAAGTTCTAGACTTTAGTTCTTATTTTTCTCTGTTGTTGTAGCACACTTTTTATGTTGTGATAGTTTTTTTATAGCAAAAAAAAAAAAAAAAATAAAAATATAAAAAAGATGCATTTTGCAATGTCATGTATATAAATGCAGCTGAGGACCTCAAATGTTTTGCTGGCTGTGGCCAAAGTGTTGAAATGTGAAAGTTTCATTTGAATAGCAAGATAAGTGTTTTTTAAGAGGTTAATGCGACACACAGAAATGCAGAAAACTCTTATCGTGGGTATTTAGCTCCTCTTTTTAGCCCCTCTTAAGGAGTCCCTAAATATTTTAGTTTTTGGAAAAAGTTGTATGTATGACTTTGTGTAAACAAATTTTATTTTGTATGGAAATACCGTGTTGTGTTAAAAAAAAGACATATATGCAATAAAAACTGTACTTTTTTGTGTAAAATGTAATATTGAAAGCGTAACGTTATGTCTATGAAATGGATGTGTTCTCAAAATTAGGATAATGATTAAAATCCTTACAATGTTACCAACCCATGTGCCGAATTATAATTCCTATCATGCTTATGTCCAGCTAATGTAGTTTTCAGTTTTGTCCCAGTTGTGCCTACATATATTCCTAAAATGTCATGGTCACATAAGGCACCATTACGATTTTATACCACGAACAATTTTATAGTAAGCGACAAATTCCCCCCCGGTAGGCTAGCAAGTAGTGAGCTAGTCTATAAGCCCCGGGGTTGCGGGTTCGATTCCCGCCTGAGACTCTGGCTTCATTCCTGCAGACAAGCGTAGAGCTTCGCGGGGATTTGCATAGGGAATTAAAAAAAAAAAAAAAAAAAAAAATATGAAATAAAATAAAAAAAAACTCTCTCCTGTAAAATTTGGCGCTTTTGGCAAAAATCTCTGTAATGTGAGCGCCCCTACTACTAATAATAATAAATAGAACACGTTATAGTTATTAACATTGTTATTGTTTACAACAATATAATGCTGGCATAAACAAGAATAACCAGTATTAAATAGTAACGGTTAACTTTATAATAAGATCATGAAATATATACATATATTAAATATAAAAAGAAAGAATTGTTGATTCAATAAAGTAACCTTGAATAGAACACAACATTCTCATAGCAATGTTTTGTACTTATTTCCCTTTTCAAATGAATCATCAAAAAAAAGTATCCTTAAAACATTAATTATGTTTCTAATCTTTCTGTCTTTCCATCTCTCCTTTCAAGTGGAACTTTTTTATCACTTAATTTATTTTACTTTAAGGCATTTTTTAATTTATTATTTCACATTTTTCTAGTCTTCTTCTAAATACAAATTTTACAGCTTTTTCAGCAGAAAACTCACTCTGTCTGCCTTCTTATGGGTCGCCATTGCTGCAGCTTATGGTCATTATTATATTTCATTTTTATAAATAAATCCCTTAAGAAAAAATTATGCTCGCAAAATTTTTGTAATAAAATTAAATGTTCAAATTCATAAAAATATAAATATTTCCTTCATTGCATTAAGTTACAGTTTTTTTAAGCTCGTATAGTTGTTATTTTTTTTATTGGTTTCTAACCATGACAATAATAAAAACGTGGACCAGAGTCGAGTCAAAAGTAGTCAGCTAAAATTATAAAATTAGTTGATGATGAAACATTTAATTTGCCTTAAAATGTGTTCTGTCATAAATACTTTACGTTGGCGTTAATATGAAGGATATTTATTTTTATTTTTTTATCACACTAACACATGGCTATGCTGAAGCCATTAGTTGGTTTTTATTTCCACAAATATTCTTAAACTGAACCAAAAATACAGAACTATTAACAATAAAAAAAAAATTAAATAAATTGTAATTTTTATATCCTTCACCACTAGTGGTGAACGAGGGTAGACATACATACTAAGTTGCCATTCCGTGTAAAACTTTTTTTATTCATCTAAGACTTCATAAAGTATATATTATCTGGCTTCTTTATAATCATAAGTCGATTTAGCCATGTCCGTCTGTCTGTAATTCTAAGTTAATTTAGCCATGTCCGTCTATCTGTCGGTCTTCTCGTCTAAAAACCTAAAAGAAAAGAACAATATTTGTTTCTGCTATCCCATAAAAGTTTAAGATTGGAACCCAGCCAAAGTGTTTGAAAAACCAACATAAATTGTGGTAAAGTACAAGGATTGATATAATATTTTGCAAAAATTCTTTCTAAAAGTTGGTCAAACCATAATGCTCAATGCTAATTGTGAGTCACATCTTAACCTTAACTTAACAACTTAATTTGACATTTCTTTGTTACAGTGTTTGACAAATTCAATCATGATGAGGTGCACAATTGAGCTGCGCGTTCAGATTGTTGAAGCCAGACAGAAGTGAATGGTGACTTTACAAATAAAATCGTCTTCAGTGATGAGGCGCACTTTCACCTCAGTGGATTCGTTAACAAGCATATTTGTCGCATTTAAGCAAATGAGAATCTACGAGTGATTTTTGAAAAGAAGATACATGCACAAAGAGACTGATACTGTTTGTTGCGGTTTATAGGCTGGCGGCGTAATCGGGCCGTACTTCTTCGAAAATGAGGTCGGCCAATCAGTAACCGTGAATGATGTTTGGTATCGCGAGATCATAACGGGCTTCTTGTGGTCAGAAATTGAGGATATGAACCTGGACGATGCGTGTGGCCAATTACCACAAAGCCAACGAAACATTGGCTCTTTTGCGCGAGAAATTCAATGGCCGCGTTATCTCACGTTTGGTGTTGTTAATTGGCCACCACGATCATGTGATTCTACACCGTTGGACTTCTTTCTTTGGGGCTATTAAAAAGAAAAAGTGTACGTCAATAAGCCACGACCAATTCAAGAGCTAAAGGATGAGATTATTCGGCACATTAACGACATTGAACCTCAATTATGTCCCATTAAAAGTATGGTTCATCGGATAGGTGTATGCCACCGAAGCCGTGGCGAGAACCAGGCCGATATTTTGTTTCACGCGTAATTGACATAGATCCTCTATCATAACAAAAAATATTAAGATAAATAGATAAAAGATTATATAACATCTACTCTGGGAAAACAGTTTAGTACGCCTAGAACCGTAACGAATTATGCTATAGTAATAAAATGTTATTATATATAAGACTGTCAAATTTCGTGCAGATCAGTCCATAATATTCCATACTCCCCTCGCATAACACTTAAGTATGCTAAATACCGTATCGTGGAAATAAAACGAAAAACCCCTATTTGGGGCCCAAATCCAAATCATGGATTGTTTGTGCCGGAAAGTATTTAAATACATTTGTTTGCCTTTAAGTAACCTATGGTTAATTTTGGACCTACCAGCACTATTGTTATTTAGTTATTTTTGCCAAATTGTATGTCAATTCCAATATTTATAAGAAAATTATAATATTAAAAGCTTTCTTAAATAGTATTTGTATGGGAGCTACATAGAAACAAGGTTCGGTTCTAATCAAATTAAATAAGATTATTTAGATTTCAATAAAACAAGTTTGGACCAAATTTAATTTTAATGCCAACATAATAACACAAAGGCTCTACTCAATAAAGTTCAATCGCATTATAGTCTTTTCACTATCGTCATGTAGGTATATAAATATTAATTTTACAAAAAAAAGGCCTAAATTGAAAGTAACAATAAGTTAAAAAAATTTATTTCACTCTTTAAAAAATCTTGAAAACTTTTAACCAAATATTTATGAAATCTAAAAATACATGAAAATTTTACCCACCATTATGGTGAAGACGCTTCAAACAAAAAAAATTAATTTTTTTATCGGTTTCAAAACTGAAAATGTTATAAAGTTAAATAAATTCAATTTTGTTGATACAGGCAAGGTTTGAAAGTGTGCGTGTGCGTTTTTCTTCGATCTTGAACAAAACGTGTTTAACAATTCTTTGAATACTTTCCTGTATTTCCTTCTCTTTTTTGTGGCGGCTGGTTTCCAAAGTGTTTTGATAAATGATATTTAAACTGACATTTAAACGAAAACTTTTGTTAGAGTAAAAGATTTTAGACATATTAGTTGTGATTTTTACCTACATACAATCATATACGTATATCGCCATTGGACTTCAAAACGACCTAACCTAAATTTTGATTTGTTTTAAATTAATTTCTAGAAGCCCTTGTTAACTATCCGTCTCTTTTCCTATTTTAATCATATTTAAATTGTTAATGAGTTCTTTTGAAAAGTTAATAAAGTGCATCTTTTGACGAAATCTAAAAAGTGTTGAGTTGAACATTTTTTTTTATATTTTTATTTTATCTGGATATGTCTTTTGTTAAAAGTTTATAACTAATAAATTTAATAATTTTAATTTTATTTTTTCTGAGAAACAAACATTTTAAATTAATTTCTTTCTATCATCTTTTGCAGTTTTATTCAACAATGCTGTTTGACAACTTGAACAAGAAAATTAATTTATTTAATGTCAGCACAACTTGAAGACAAGAGGTAAGAAAAAAATAAACTGGGAAATATAATTTAAATTTATTTTCAAAATACTCAGATCTGTTGGGTAAACAAATTCAAAAGTATCCCAATTAACTGATAGACCCCTTTCAGACTCGGCAAGTTAGTTGCGCAAGTTACTTGCCGACAACAACAATGTCTGTACAAATTTTTTTTTTTCTTTACTCCGACCTTACCGCTAACGTCTACAAGCCAAGAGTTGCGCAAGAGACTTGCGCAAGTACCTTACCGAGTGTGAAAGGGGTCATAGAGAAAATAAATACATTTTATATATAGATTTTTAACCTTTATGAACAAGTTGGATGGGATCTTTTACCTTTTTCTGTTCGACCTTAAATCAGTTTCAGACTTGATCGAACATTGCTCGTCTGTGTCGTGCTAATGGCTAAAAAAGTTTCCCTTTAACACCTTAAGTTAATTAATTATGTAAATAAAACCGAATGCCTTAAACACACACAATTTGTTTGTCACTATAGTTTTGTAATAAAAAAAATACTTTAATTTATTGTTTTGAAAAATTAAAAAGCTGTACTGCCTAAAGGTACTTTTTGGCAAGAGTTTACTAAAATATTTATGCTTTTCTTTGGAATAGTTATAATCATAGTGGTAAATGTTGAAAGGACCGCAAGTGGCAGGCCTTTTTGAAGGCCTCTATGCTCCTTTTTAAAAGATTTGTTACTCAGAAATATGCTTTCTAGAAGGTATAAATTTCTTTTAGAAAGACCTTCTTAAATATTTATTAAATATTTACTGCCTTTAGGAAGGAAAAAAGAGGTTAAATTTTTATATTTATTTGTTTTTCTCCTTACCATACATACACGTGCACGTTGCGGATCAGCTGTTCCGTTTTCCTTATTAAGCGTATGTAAAACTATTAAATATTATATCAATCAATCGGGTTTTATTTTTATTCTATTAAACGAATAACATTTTAACTTAATCGATTAATCGAGTAATTTTAAATCCAGAAAGTTTAAGAATTACGAGCTTTTTTACGATACTTTTTAGAAAAAAACTAGTACTTGAGTAAATAAACATTATTTTTTAAATAAAACTTGTCAATTTAGCTCCAAATTGTTGCTTTACTTTCAGGCACTTGGATTTTAAAAGAGTCAATATAACAAAAAATGTACTTTGGACTTCAAGAAAAATTCTTGACAAAAAGTACGAAAAAACAGAAGTAAGGAAGAACATGTAAAATCAATTAAAATAGATAATCATTCAAAAAAGCAAACTTCGATCTACCAAAGGTTAAAATACAATTTGGTTTAAGGATTGATGTTTGACTATTGACGTCAGCAGCCGTCGATGGCTGCGAGTGTAAAACGGCAAATCCATTTGAGAAGATCGAGTGGTTGCGATCGAAACATGTCATGGTAACCTGCCGGCCGCGGTTCGAATCCCGGCAACGGTCAAGAATGAAAGATTATCAATAACAATTTTAATTAATTTTCATGTTGTAAAACACCTTTCTTCATAAAAATAATTTAATGAAAATTAAATTTAATGAACTTAAGCCTAATTAAAAATGTTAAAAATTTGGATTAAAAACCATAAATAGTTCAACAAAATAACCACAATACTAATTATTGTTAAAAGCTAAGGCACGAGCTCTATGTGTTCATTTGTCCTTCAAGTTGTGCTGAAAAAAGGTCAACAAGAAAAAGAAAGACAAAAATGAAAAAAACAAAAAATGTACTTTGGACTTCAAGAAAAATTCTTGACAAAAAGTACGAAAAAACAGAAGTAAGGAAGAACATGTAAAATCAATTAAAATAGATAATCATTCAAAAAAGCAAACTTCGATCTACCAAAGGTTAAAATACAATTTGGTTTAAGGATTGATGTTTGACTATTGACGTCAGCAGCCGTCGATGGCTGCGAGTGTAAAACGGCAAATTCATTTGAGAAGATCGAGTGGTTGCGATCGAAACATGTCATGGTAACCTGCCGGCCGCGGTTCGAATCCCGGCCACGGTCAAGAATGAAAGATGATCAATAACAATTTTAATTAATTTTCATGTTGTAAAACACCTTTCTTCATAAAAATAATTTAATGAAAATTAAATTTAATGAACTTAAGCCTAATTAAAAATATTAAAAATTTGGATTAAAAAGTCAATATAACTTTGGATTTTTTGAAACATTTCACGGACATTCCATCCTCTGATATGCTTCTGCAAATAATTTCCTCTGGAGAATCGATCGAAGTATCTTGTTTAAATTATTTATTCATTGGACCACTTGTAGCCCCCTTTGATTTTGTTGGTGGAGCATCTTCTTCAAGTACTTTTTTATACACGCAGAGAAAAAACAAGTTTAAATATGGTCACCTCCAACAAAACTATTTTTAAAGAAAATTTTAAACATATTATGTTAAATATTACCATATTATTGTCACCTACAACAACATTATGGTTGAATTAGTCCTCCTTCAAGAAGCCACAACCATATTATGGTTGCCTCTAAACATGTTATGGTTAAAAATGACAATAATTTGTTTTAAAATTAACAATACCATTTTCCTCTTTTCCAAGAGCAACATGCTTTGGTTGAAAACCAACCATGCTATTATAAGTATTAAACATGTTTTAGTTATTTTTAACCACATCATGTTCGGAGGCAACCATAATATGGCTGTGGCTTCTTGCTGGAGGACAAATTCAACCATAATATGGTCTTCGGTGACAATAATATTGTTAAATAAATCATAATATGTTTAAAATTTTCTTTAAAAATAGTTTTGTTGGAGGTGACCATACTTAAACATTTTTTTTGCTCTGGGTGTAGTCACTGTGTAAGTGGTAATTCAGTGATGTTTTTAAAGAACACTTACGTTAATACATTTTTGGACATTTGTTACATTTAGCATTATTAAATTATCCTTCGTACACTATTTTTAAACTAAACTCATTCTAAACAGAGAAACGCATGAACTATTTGGTAAAAAAGGCGGACGTATTCTAGAAATCGAAATGAAGTGAATTTAAAATCAAGCAAGTTTTAAAAATTACCCTGTAATAAAAGTTTATAAAAATATTCCACTTTATCTACTGCATTCTTTAAGTACCTATTGTTTTTGCAAGAACAACACTTAAAACCACGAAAACTACGGACTGAATTTAAATTATCGTTCAATTTCACTTTATTTCGATTTCTAGGACATACCCGATATATTAATATTTAACTTTGAGTTAACAGACCTTTGTCGTTTTTTCTTTTGTGAAATTAATTATTAAATTGTGTTGAATTAATGTAACAAAAAATTAAAGCTAAATTGCTCATTAAGCATGATGACTATTTTCTTTTTAATTCCGACGGACACATACAATTGGTTTGTTTATTCGACTTAAAACTTTAAAAATATTGTACATTTAACAGAAATACTATATATTATTATTATTATTATTGGATTAATCGATATAAATTCTTCGAGTAATCCTTAAATCGAAGTAAGCAATTTTAAATTATTCGAACAATTAATCGTCTAAAATTATTCGATTAATCGAACGAGAATTAATCGACTGAACCCCCTTATAAATATATATACTCTAATGTAAATCTGACGTTGCGGATGAACTTACAAAATTAAAATGTTTCTCCGTTCTTAGGTTAAAGTTGTTAAAGAATTTTGTGTTTATTTCATGATAAAGGGAATATTCTATGGACATACACGATGTTTTTTATATTTCATACAAAACGCATAAGGATTAAGACAAAAAGACATTCTTCATATTCCCTTTTTAAAGTCCTACATCTGAAAGTCTCTTAGAATGCCTGTTAAAAGAAGGGAGTGTGGAAGGGCTTGCTCCCAATGACAATAAAATAAATATGTTCAGACGGCCGCGAGGAGTGCTTGTGTCTGCTAAATAAGGCCTTTTATAAGGCCTCTTTAATCATTCTTTTTTGTCGCTGGGAATATTTTTCCTAAGCATCCCTGCAGAAAATGTCACGAGTGAATCCGAACTGATTTACTATTGGCACAGTCGCCAGTACTCGTGACTTATTATACCCCTGACAATGTTATTTGCTATAGAAAGTTAAATTTGTTGACGTTTCTGTAATCATACGAGTTTAGGAAGATTGACTGATTAGGCCAAAGCCTCCGATCCTAGAGTTGGGGCTGCCAACACCGCTAGGCCGGTTTAATACAGGTGAGTTTCAGTGACTAAATGTTATCAGTTGTCACCTATTTTCCTGAGACGCGTCGGCGTAAGCCTGCATCAGGATACTCAGTTCTGTACGCCTTCTCACTTTAGCTGTCATCAGACGGGTGCCTGAATAACATTTCTAGGGAACACTTGGTCTAAGACCGGAAGTTGTGACGCCCTATGTTCTTCGTGAACAATGTATTTAAGTATTTTTATGTTACATCGCTGTATCTTTATTGTATTTAAATGAATAAAGGACATATATATATATAGACAGTTTACATTTGCGTGTCATTGGAAATCTACTTCCGACGTTGTTACTATTGACGACGTAGTTCTTTTAGGATCATCTGTAGATATTGGAACCAGAGAATCACTAGCATTAGTGATTAATTCTAGTCTGCACTTTTGGTACCAAAATCGAATTCATAACAGTATTTTTTTTATTGCTTTAACGTTTACAGGAATAACTTCTTTGTTGTTGTTGATAAAATTGTTTTCTATTAAATGTGTACACATCCTAGAAAGTGTCGCCAAAAAGTTACCAAAGTTGCCGACAAAACTAGTGACTTGGTGACAATTGCACTCAGGTTTCCTTCAGGGATATTTAAATATATATTTCCTTCTTATACCATTCAGGATATATTTATAATAATTACAATCTCATATTCGTTGTATGTACAACAACAACAACTGAACCGAATTAGTATTAAATGGCTTGCAGTCGTAGCATCGCAATAGTTCAAATCTGCTCTCTGATGATTATATACATAATAACGATAAAGATTATAATGTGGTTGTTAAGGATGTACGATCTCTGAACAAACTTTTTCCTATTTCCCATATTAAAGTCGTCATTTCATACATAAAATTATTGTTTCATTATTCTTGTTCCTTTTTCTATCCTAAACTCTATTTTTTTCTTCTTCTACTGTTATGTGCAACTTAAATTCTTTTCACACATGTATAATGATACATATGCCTTCTTGTTTTGTCTAAGTACCTGCTTTTAGATTTTTTTAAGTTCCTTCTTCCTTTTCATTTCCTTTATGTTTATATATTACAAAAAAGTTTCGTTTTTTTATTGTCTCTAGCTTGTCTGTGCGTTGTGGCAAGTGTTTTGTCATCGTTTTAATTATCGATAATTATTTTTCTTTTTCTGAACTTCATTTCGTCATGATATTCGAGTTCTTTGGTAACAATTTAAAGGGCAATATTATGCACATATCAAAGTATTAAGAGTAGAAAACATTCATGTTAGTTTGTCACTATTTTCGCTTTTATAAAGAAAAAGTGCAAATTAGTTTTTGGGATATTTCTTTTTTTACTTGCTTGGAGATCTAAACATTAAACCAGATAACCCTACAAGAAGAGAATGAGCGAGTTGTCACTTTTCTCACGTTGGTGTTGAAAAAATGAAAGAATGAAATGACTGAAATCATGTTTTCAAATTTTCAAATCAATTATTAAAAAAAAAAAATTAAAATAAAATAAAAAAAATTAAATAATAAAAAAAATTTTTTACTTTTTTGAAAGTATTCATCCAATAAATTATTGTCGTAGATCTAATGTGATATTTAAATACATTTTAATGAAACAGGCTACATTGTTCCAACGAAGCGCTGCATAGGTTCCTTTTTAATGCATTTTTTCATGGGATTAATGTTAAAATTCATTGGTATTGTGAAGAAAATTCTTTTAGTGTAGAATCTGTCATCACAATTTGTAGTAATATAAATCTTTTATTTGCTAAGTTTCCGTTTTCGATTGTACGCGTGTCATCAGAAAGTGTGCTTTTGTATGACCTACAGTAAATTACTAGCCATTCATCACAGTATTTGGCAGGGTAATTTATAGTGATATAAAATAAATTGGATCAAATTTTACCATAATATTAATATTCGTTAGGAGTTTCGGCGTATTTAAATTTTTAGCGGGGGGGTTTTATAAATAAATTCAATTATCATTAAAGTCGGTAGTATAATTTCTTGTCATCTACAGGATGTCCCAAAATGAGATATATTTTTTAAATTGTTCACAACTTTTTTATGCGATTTTTATAATTTTTTATATACAGAATATTATTGGTGCCAACTCCTTCTCACTGAAAATAGCTAAATTATTAGTAAAAATGGATAAAAAGTGGCTAATAGATCGCTATAAAAGATTTTTTACCAAAAACGCATCAATATTAATTTAAAATTTTCAAAAATTTATTTATTATGCTGATATTAAATATAAGAGACTATTTTGTTTGCATTAAGAGTGCACCGGTAACCTAGTTGGTTATGAGCTAGTCTATCAGTGTAAGGGATTCCGGTTAGATTACCGGCAGACACTCGGTTCTGTTTTACTGCAATCGGTTGAAGGGTAAGTTGTTATTGCGTTCGTATAGAATTTTATATGGGAAATATTTTTAAAGCTTAGTGTTTTTCATAGAGTAGTGAAAATACCAAATCAATCAATTTGGAAATTCTAAAAACTCGTAAATTTGTTTTCCATTTTTTTTTAATGTTTTTTATATTTAGATAATAAATTTTAATTAAAAAATTTTGTGAATAAAAATTTATTTCATAAAAAAATTTTCATTTCCCTAAGAAGACATCTGAAATTGTTTTTTTACATTGTTAAAAAAAGAGTAAAAAGTAGTCGTTTTTTGCTTTAAGTATTCAATAAGTTGTATTTCATTTTTGTCTGTTTGATGCCGCAATTTTAGTTTCAAATGATCTTAAATTACAAGAAGTAAAGTGTACTAAAGAAAAACCCACAATTACCGGATATTGTTAAAAAAAAGATTCTTGAAGCACAAGAAAATCAAATAAAAAAGACTAAATAATTTTTTAAGAACAGAAAACTTTAATTGTCTTAAAAAGTGTTGAAGAAGATAAGTTTAATTAAAATAACAAGTAACAGTAATTATGGTTTGAAAAAGTATGCAAAAATAGAAAAATGCTGTGATTAAAAGCATATTGAATTTAATTTATAAATTTGTTAAGGTCAGTTTTCGAAAGTAAACATTAAATATTGTTCTTTAGTGTTCTGTTCGGTAGAAATGCGGAAAACACAAACGCTTATAGTGTTTGTGTAGTAAATCATTAAAAAAAACGTTTCTCTATTTGTGATCTTCGAACACAAAAATAATACTGTTCTTATTTGTCCAACTCAAGAAAATGATGAGAACATTTTATTGCGTTTTGTTTTTCTCAAAAAACCACAAACGCTACTAAAGTTTGTGAAGTAAATCATTAAAAAAACGCTTCTCAGTTTGTGTTCTCCGAACACAAAAAAAAGTTTTATTTATCCCTACTCAACAAAAAAGTTCAAAACATTTTATTGTGTTTTTTAAACCACAAACTTAGTTGTGTTCGGTGCAGTGTTTAAATGTTCGTTCGCTTCAGTTATGCTTAACGTTGCCAGATGTGCATACAGATAAATCCTGTAATTTTGCAGTTTTTTGAAGTGCAAGAATTTTGTTTAGATTTTTAGCAAAATACATAGAGTGATAGAAAATTAAAAAAAAAGGTAATATTAAATGTTTATAGTCTTGGAAACGTATAGTTGTGAGTGAGTTATGAACCTCTTAAGTTTTCGTATAAAAATATACACATATGTGATTTTCCACTACAATTCTAAAAAAATGAATAGGGCGATAGAAAGCTTAAAACTAAGAAGCAAATATAAAAGCAATTGTTGTGCTTCTACACCTAGAGAAAAAACATGTTTAAACATGGTCACCTCCAATAACACTATTGTTAAAGAAAATTTTAAGCATATTATGTTTAATTAAATTATTTTATTGGCACTGACAACCATATTTTGGTTTGAATAGTCCTCCATCAAGAGGCCACAACCATATTATGGTTGCCTCCGAACATGTTATGGTCAAAAATAAATAAAACATGCTTAGCACTTAAAATAGCATGGTTGATTTTCAACTATAGCATGTTGCTCTTGGAAAAGAGGAAAATACTATTGTTAATTTTAAAACAAATTATTGTCATATTTAACCATACCATGTTTAGAATTAACCATAATATGGTTGTGGCTTCTTGATGAAGGACTAATTCAACCATAATATGGTTGTATATGACAATATTATGGTTATATTAATCATAATATGTTTAAAATTTTCTTTAAAAATAGTTTTGTTGGAGGTGACCATATTTAAACATGTTTTTTCTCTAGCACATGTTGCAGGCATTTTCTGCCTTGCACATATGTGCGCTTTTAAACATATTTTCCATAACATGTCGCAAAATATCAGGTGTAATGGCCATCACTTCATTTCAAAGAAAACTGTAAGAAGCTGTTAAATCATGCAAAGGTGGAGTCCAGATAAGACCGGATGTGCGCAAAATAATGTGTTCACCCAACTTGTTGAAACCACAAGTTTGGATGTTTTTCACAGCTAGATTAATAACAATTTTTCAAAGTCTTCTCTTATGTACCCAATGTTGACAGAGGTTCTAGAATAAATGTCTTTAACAAAAAACTATCGGCTAATTAGCCTTTCGGACAACACACTACACCAAACTTTACACTAAAGTGGATCTCACTGACAGTGATGTTAACTTTTATTTTTTCATTACCGTACAGCCCTCTAAAAATTACCGTTTTTGAGAAGAAATTACCGTACGCAGAGATTTTAAATCAAAACATTGATGTGCTGTTTTCAAATGACAGGCAATTGATTGTGCAGTAAAATTTATATGAAAAGCCCTCAGTCAATCGCCTGTAATTTTTGAACAGCACATAAGAGCATTTATTTAAATTTTAAATGTGTTTTAAGAAAAATCTGAATTAAAATACGTTTTTAACCAAAATAATTGTATTTTTAATGAAAAAGGTAGTAAAATAATTTTGAATATATTTTATTTATTTATTTTTTTTTTTTTTTGAATTTGATCCGTACTAAAAATAATCCGAAAACTACAGTTAAATTTATATCTAACATTGCGGCTATTTCATATGTTTAAAAATTGTTGATTTTTAAACAAACAAACTTAACTTATCGGCGTTAAGAAAACATTTATAGAAACATAATATTCTTAATTTTTTTGTTATATTATTTATCTATGTATTTTTATGTATACCAAAATTAAAAATTTCTTTAAATTACCGTATTTTAAATAAAATTACCTTGCTACCTTTTGCGGCCCAAAATTACCCTAAAAAAGGGTAATTACCGTACGGTTAACATCACTGCTCACTGTCGCGATGAGCTGCCTTTGGATTTTTCGTAGCCTGAATCTTCCAGTTTTGCTTCTTTATTTAGCAAGTTAATAGAAAATGAGTTTAAATGCCAATAAGCAAATTGTTACTTAAGTCCTTAACTACCTCTTCTTTTTCATTGCTATCGCTTGATAAGTTTAAAAGTTCTAAATATATGACCACTTTTTTAATTAAAAACAACTTTTTATTAGTTTCTTCGTAGAACTACATGGAAACAATAAACATCAAACGTTAAGTTTATGTAACTTCGGTCTTGATTTAAAGTTAAAGTATGTTAATTCAACGATTTTTTGTTACGATTCTACTGAAAGAACCAACTGTATTCCCAAAAATTACTTTTGATAAGAACCAATGAATTTTACATGGGATGTCTTAAAATGAACGCATTCAAAAGAAAGTTATTATTTTTTTACCTAAATACATCCAGAAAAAAGGAGTTATAGAAGCTGTTATAATTGTAGTTATAGAAGAAAACTACTAAATAATGAGTTAAAGAAGCTATTCGTTTTGAAAATGTAAACGAAGTTTTTACTGGGTATTATTTGTTCATCATGAGTTTTAGTTATAATTACTTTTTTAAGCATTAATTACAGATATTCTTTTTATTAAACTTACCCCACTTTTATTTTACTTTCTTTTTCTATTTTACCCCTTTTTTTATTATTCTGAGAAAGTTTATAAGTGTTAAATAAAAAAGAATTGTTATGATTGTAACCCAAACTGATTTAATGGATACACATCACAACTCTCGCCATATCTTAAAGGTCGGCGAGCTGCACAAAAATTGTCATCTATTCTATTATTATCGCCATCAGCAGTATTATCATCATTTAAATATTTTTTTTTATTTCGTTTAGCTTAAAGCATTATTTTTATAAACTTTTTGTTTTGATTTAGTACATACTTTTTTTGTCTCCAAAAATATTTATCTCTTCTATTATTATTACTATTTTTTATTTCTATTCCAGAAGCTATTTTTTTTTTTTTCATTTTTTGCCATTTAACATTGATTATTTGAACAGTAAAACCACAATGGGGTGGGGTTCAGTCTGGTAGATTGATAGTGAGAGTCAATTTCTAAAGAATTATTGTTACAGAAATAATATTGTGAGATTTCCTCAAACTGTGGAGGAATGATTGGTCGCTTCGATATAATTTTGCTGGGACTATATTTGTTTAGACAATAAAGAAATGAAAAATTTTATTTAAGGTGGCACATTTAAAATGATGGTCTTGTAGTTTTGTATCATAAAAAAAATCATGTTGTAGAAAAACTAGACACCACGACAGGTGAAAAGCTTTGATATTTTTACAAGTACGACTTTGAGCGTTTAAAATTCTTATTCGCTTTAGGGTTTTATTTGTATAAATTTTTTTAGCTTTTTTTAAATCTTTGGAAAAGGTTTCCTGATGAGCTGGCCTAAGAAACCAGTGAAATGCGCATGGAAGCTAGCTTTCCCTCAACTAAAAATTTAGTGTATTTATCAAATATGAGAGGTTGGGAATTTTGTTAAATTTTGTATTCCCGTAAATAACTTTGATGAAAAGGTATTATGTTTATTATCTCTAAAATTTTGATTAAAGAAATTATATTTTCTGGGCCCTTAAAAGTAGAAAAGTTGACGGAACGATAATATAATATATCTTGGTCTGTCTAACAAGTCCAAAAACAAAAACCTAGAGAGTGGGAGTCCACAAACGAAAACTAAATCTACGCATTTTTTTTTAGCTTTTTTTAAATCTTTGGAAAAGGTTTCCTGATGAGCTGGCCTAAGAAACCAGTGAAATGCGCATGGAAGCTAGCTTTCCCTCAACTAAAAATTTAGTGTATTTATCAAATATGAGAGGTTGGGAATTTTGTTAAATTTTGTATTCCCGTAAATAACTTTGATGAAAAGGTATTATGTTTATTATCTCTAAAATTTTGATTAAAGAAATTATATTTTCTGGGCCCTTAAAAGTAGAAAAGTTGACGGAACGATAATATAATATATCTTGGTCTGTCTAACAAGTCCAAAAACAAAAACCTAGAGAGTGGGAGTCCACAAACGAAAACTAAATCTACGCATTTTTTTGTTTGTAGCATTTCTCCTGTCAAAAAGCTATGGGAACCAAATTATCATGATATAAGTCTATGAGGCTATATTTTCAAGAAAAAGTTTAAACAAAGCAACTGCATATTTAAAATGGAGCAAAATTATTCGTTTTTGCTTTAAGTATTTTTTTTTTTTTTTTTTTTTTTTTGGCTTAAGTTGCTCTAATTTTAGTTTCCAATGATTTTATTACAAGAAATAAAGTGCAGTTAAGTAAAACCCACAATTATCTTTCTTAAAAAAAAAAGGAAATAAACTAAAGAAATTAAAAAATATAAAAAGAAATTAGTATTGTAATTGATTTTTTTTTACTTTAGTTAGAGGAGAAAAGTTTTATTCAAATAACAAGTAACAGTGCTTATGTTTTGAAAAAATTTTAAATAATGAGAACGATATTGTGATTTAAAAAGGTATTTTTTTTAAATATTTGTTAATCATCCTTTTAATAGCATAAAATTATATTCATATTCAATACCCAGTAAAAACTTCGCTTACTTTTTCAAAATGAATACCTTCTTTAACCCTCTGCGACTGACGTGATATAGTTCTCACAATTCTAATGACGTGGTAGACTGCCAGACACCATTTCCGTGGCTTATATTTTTCAAGTTACGTTTTGTAAAACTAATAAAACCATTTTTGTATATTGTTTATGAGTATAAGTTATTATTTATGTAGTTATTTTTCTAATTCAAAGCGAAAATTCGTGTTGTATGTTATTTATCGGCATGGCATGAATTTTCAGTAAAAAATGAAGACCAAAACCATAACAGAAAAAAAAAATTCAGAAATAAAATTTTTTGAACAAATGTTTTTGATTTTTTATTATTTAGATTTAAATCTATCAGTTGGTAACAAACAAAATTAAATTCAGTAGTTAAAAAAAAATTAATTAACATTTTAATTGGCACATCAAAGCCTATAACTTAACCAAAAAATATTTCATTTTATAATTTATATAGTAAAAATTTTAGATTTGGCTGATTTGCACTTAAGTTAATCAGTCATAAGACTTAAGATCATAGGTTTATATATAGAACAGAGATGTGTTTGAATGGTCCAAAATAGCAAATCCAAAAAAAAGCAATTTTGCAGACGTGTTGTTTGACAGACACTAAGAAAATATAAAAATTAATACTATACAAATATAACAAAAATACTGATGTGATTATCTCTTAGACACTTTTTCTTTTACACTGGCACGTGTGCTTACATTAATCGGTCTAAACATAATATCATACGCATGAGAACACAATAAGAAGGTACAGAGAACGCGAGAGTAGATATTTGAAAACTAACGGTACAAAATACTCTTTTGTATTTGTTGGTGTCTGCTAGACTACCACATCAGTCGCAGAGGGTTAACTCATTATTTAGTAGCTTTCTTCTAAAACTACATCTATAACAACTTTTATAACTAAATACTTTTTTCTGATTATTCAACACATTATTTTGTAGGCGAATTTTTTACTGGGTAGTTCAATACAAAAGCTTAAAAATATGGACTTCATATCGAGCTTTTAACACTATTTCCCTTTAAAATTCAATATCACACGTATGAATCATGGCTTATGTAAACCGCAATTTAACAAGCGGTTGCCCTATTTTCGTGCAGGGATTGAAGGACTTAATACATAAAAATTTATTTCGTACAGACAACCAAAATAAGTGTGCCAAGCGTAAAGTTTATAATTGTCTAAAAAATCCACCCTTATCAAATAGTCTACATATTCATGTAGGATGAAAAAACAAAAAATGTACTTTGGACTTCAAGAAGAATTATTGACAAAAGTACGAAAAAACAGAAGTAAGGATAAACATTTTAAATAAATTAAAATTGATAATCATTCAAAAAAGCAAATTTCGATCTACCAAAGGTTAAAATACAATTTGGTTTCAGGATCGATGTTTGACTATTGACGTCAGCAGTCGTCGATGGCTGCGAGTGTAAAACGGCAAATCCCTCTGAGGAGATCGAGTGGTTGCCATCGAAACATGTCTGGGTAACCTGCCAGCCATGATTCGAGCCCGGCTACAGTCAAAAATGAAGAATTATCTCTAACAATTTTCCTTCCTTTTCCTTTCTTCATAAAAATAATTTAATGAAAGTTAAATTTGATGAACTTAAGCCGAATTAAAAATATTTAAAAATGTAGATTAAAAACCATAAACAGTTCAACAAAATAACCACAATACTAATTAATACAAATTAATATTGTTGGTGCTCGACCAGCACGATGCATAAAGTCAGGTTAAATTTTCTCGAAAAACTGTAACGCGTTGTGCGACATCATACCATTAACCAATACTGACTAAACGTAATAGGCGCTAAGGCAGGAAAACTAGGACGGACTTATTATCCCTAACAACGAAGCATGCTGTCTCCCAACACAAGCCAGATTTATCAATCTTAAGAAAGTTAATTCTCAATCAAGTTATAAATTTGTTCCTTTCGCCAATAAAATATTTTTCATTTTATTTAGTTCAACTTAAAAAGCCAAATAACAAGAAACTTAAAACGTGTTTGGCTTTTGTAAAATTTGTCTTCTTTTTATTGTTGAAATGCTGTCATGGAATTTTTTAATACAATTTCAGTGTCCACCAAAAAAAAAGAAACAAAATCACAAATTAACAGCAACACAAAACAACAATAAACGCCATAATCGGCTGTATCGAATCTATGATACTCTCCACCAAAACTTAATATTTTTCAGAGCAAGATTTTTAATCGGATATACGGATATAAATCCGACACACAATTTCCAGTCATATGAAACTAACGTAAAACCAATTTCTGAGCACAAGCTAAAAGTGTAACCCATGGTAAAGTATAAACCGATCATTATGAAAATTGGGCACATCTAAATCAACTTTGGATTTCTCAAGTACTTAGAATATCAGCCCAATTATGAATAAAAATTCCCCGGGAGTTTTCTCCCTTCTCCCATTTTTGCAATAGAATTAACATAGGAAAAATGGGAGAAGGAAGAAAACTCCCGGGGAATTTTTATTCATAATTGGGCTGTATATGTTTTTTATAGAAACTCAGATGAATATTTCTCGGTGCTACACATGGAATTGAAAACCTTATATACCACCATCTACCAGTAGAGTTTTTCTTTCCCCGGACTTTTTTATTTCCCGGGAAAGCTTTATTTGCTTTTCAATTTTCCCGGATTCCGGGAATTCCCGCTCAATACAAATCCATACCAAATATTATTTAATTTAATTTATTTGAACAAATAACATTGCCTGATTTCAATTTAATAAGTTTAGAAATGCATTCAACTTTTTTATTTCTGTGGCAAAAAGGAAAAAGTGTTGGTTGGCACCTTAAAGTCCTCGTGTTTAAAAGTACACATGGGCAAAATTTCAATTATTTTGTAGGAATTTGGAGGAAGTTATAGCAAAATTACTTTTCGGTTATCTTTTTTCAATGTGCGATAGCATTTGGAATAATAAGAACTTCCGATCTGTGACATTAGGAGTTAGGAAAAGGAATAAATACTTAAAAAACTATAACCACAGAGATCTGTTGATCATAATAAATTCGGAATATATTTCCAAACGCCACCTTAAAAGTTTCAAATTTTTCTCTTAAAAAACTATAGCAATAGACTTAATGCCACTTATTGCCACAGAATTAATTTAAAGTCAACAGCATTTATATAAAAACCAAAAAAGTTAAATTATTCAAACAAATTATTACAAAATGTTTCCTTTATAAAGGGATTTTAGTTCAGAATAAGCATTTACAGAATCGTTTAAAAGCCTATTTCTAATTTTCATCAGGAAGATTTCAATGATAAAACACGTTTCCTTTCTACGAAGGTTTGTCTTTATAGCTCAAATGATAATAATTATTTTATGCATTATGGCAAATTATACCAACAGACATACGGGATGCCAATGGGCAACCCATTATCAACGACTGTAGCCGACATTATATTGGACCACCTAATGGAACAATGTATCGAAGAACTACAAATGAACAATACACGAATAAGACTGATCACAAAGTATGTGGATGATTTGTTTGCCATAATAAAATATAAAGACGAAGACATAATATTGAAAAAATTTAACTCATATCAGAGCAAACTGAAATTTACTCTAGAGAGGGAGAAGGACAATGCAATACCATATCTGGATATGAAGATATTCCGACAAAATGGCAAAATAATAACAGATTGGTATATGAAACCAATTGCTTCTGGACGCTTGATGAATTTCCACTCAACACAACCCATGAAACAGAAGATAAATACAGCAATGAATCTAATTGACAAAGTTATAAAAATAAGCAACGTAAAATTTCAATTTAAGAATATGACAAGAATAAAGTATATTTTAATGAAAAACAATTTTCCAAAGGGGTTGATCAGTTCATTACCGACTAAAGTAAAAAATAATATTTCATCAGGGGAAAAAACAAAAATTACACATTTGGCAACGCCAAATACTATAGTCTACCGTCTATTCCAAGACTAACTGAGAACAACAAACTGAGAGACATAATAAAGGACCAACAAATAATATTCGCGCATAAATCAAACAAGACAATACATAATTTATTTACACAAACAAAAACAAAGATTGAGTGTAGGGATCAAAGTGATGTTGTTTATCAAATTGAATGACGGCGGTGATAATGAGGAGTGTGGAAAAATCTACATTAGTACAACAAAGAGAAATTTAGGCGTGAGAATAGACGAACATAAAGCTGATATAAAAAGAGGAAAACAATCAACTGCACTTGCACAACACTGCATTGAAAACGGACACAAGCCAAACTTTGTAAAAGTGAGAATTTTAGATAAAGGGAAAATAAAAGATACACGTTGGAGAGCTTAAGAATACAACAAAAATCGACAAGTGCAATAAACACAAAAGAAGACAAAGACAATACAAATGCAAATTACACCATTGCAATACTTTAGTAATAATAACAACTGTGATCAAAAAAGGACACATTTTCTGTGATAATTTTTATATTTACATACATTTATTTTAATATTTTAAGTTTTGTGTTTTTCTGTCCACCTTTACAAAATACCGTGATATAATTTAAAAATGATGTAAACTAACGAAAAAGATTATTGTAAGTAAATTTGTCAAAAATTAAGATTATAATTATTGTTATTATTGCCTACTTTTTACTTTATATTTTTACAATGTTGCCAGATTTTAATAAAAACTCAAGTCCTGAAGAAGTTGGAAAGAATACCAACGAAACGTCGGATTTTATAGAGAATGAAATAAATAATCTTTTATTTACATACATTAAATTAATGACCTTGAAAGCCTGCATATAGGAAACTATATAAACTATTTAGGAACATTATATAATTCTTGTTCTTAAAATCACATAAAATCATAAAATTTTTCAAAGCAAGTGGGTACAACATTTTTTCGTTTTTATAAAATAAATACGGGTCTTTAAACAAATTAAATATATTCTGTATATTTTTACTCTTCTTGTTTCGAAATTTCAAACCATTAAACGTTGCCTTACTTATCAGATATGAATTGACATCTCTTTGGCGTTTGGCAAAAATGTCTCAAGTCAGAAACTGTAGTTTTTCGTTATGTTAAATTGAAAACTATTTATTTGGTGTAACAAAAAATTCAATTAAAGCCAATTAAAATATCAAAATGCGTTTTTTTTTTTTGACTTAAGACCTTTTTGCCCAACGGCCATGATCTATTTTATGATACAACTTATTTACAATTATACATATCTGCAGTAAAGTTGCCATAATTCAATAAAAAAAAAATCCCGGGAATTCCCGCACAAATTTCCCGGGATTTCTTTCCCGATAAAAGTGCAGGATCCCGGGAAATCCCGTATGAAAAACACTATTTACCAGTCATGCTGGTGAAGGATATAAAATAAAACAAAAGTTGATGTTCCTGTTGTTGCCCCATTGTTCTAATTGTTATTAAACATTTGATTTCTGGTTTGAAAAAAACTCTACCATAAAAACTGGCGAACTCGTTCCATTATTAAATATGTATTCTTGTAGTTGCAGTTGTAATAATATTGTTAAGTTCTATATCCAACTCGATTTTTTGTTTTTGAAACCTTTTGGCATTTAAACTTTTTGCTAAGTTGGCAAAAAATAAAAAAATATTATTTAAAACTAGAGAAAACTAAGAAATCTTATTTTTGTGAAAGCAAAACAAAATACCTTTTTACAAAAAAAAAAACAAGTTAAAACCAACATTGAAAGAGAACTTTCTCAAGGATTTTCCTTAAAAATAAACAAAACTTGTTTGTGTTTTATTTAAACAAAAGAAAAATAATTATTTACATTTTTCAGCAAAATGATGTCAAACTGTCACAAGCGAATTAATTTTTACTCTTATTTTTGTAACACAAAACATATTTTTCAAAAGCTAAGTGAATAAAAAGTTTAACAAACAAATAATGATTATTTTATCTGCCTTAAAGTTATCAGTTTTGGAACCAAGGACAGATCCTTATTTATTTCTATTATTATCATTATTTTTATAAAATTGCGAGGTCAATAAATGCGTGACTCTTTAAATGAATATAAGTTTTTTTATATAAACAATTATTTTATCAATAATTAGTATTGTGGTTATTTTTGTTAAACTGTTTATGGTTTTTAATCCAAATGTGGATATTTTTTTAATAAGGCTATAAAGTTCATCAAATTTAATTTTCATTAAATTATTTTTATGAAGAAAGGAATTTTACAACATGAAATTAATTAAAATTTATTGATAATTTTTCATTCTTGGCTGCCGCGGGAATCGAACCCAGGCTTTCACGTACAGGTTACCCTTACGTGTTTCGATTGCAACCACTCAATCTCTTCAGAGGGGCTTGGCATTTAACACTCACAGTCATTGATGATGAGAACTATCAATAAATTTTAATTCATGTATAATTCCTTTCTTCATAAAAATAATTTAATGAAAACTAAATTCACTGAACTTTAGCCTGATTAAAGTATAAAAATTTTAATAAATTTTTTTATTTGGTCCAATGTTTCTCTATTTTTCCCCCTTTCAAATAAAGGTTTTGTCAAATCATAAAAATAGATATTTGTTTGTGAGATGATTTCACAGTTGGAGTCAAATCTATTTAGGCAGAGCCATTTCTTTAGTTTTCCAAACAAGAAATAGTCACTTGGGGCTAAATCCCGAGAAAAGGGCGAATGTGAAAGTAATTCGTAGCCTAATTCATTGATTTTTGCCATGAAGTGCTTTATGAGCACAGAAAATTCACTATCACCAACTTCTCTTCAAGCCACGATGAAGTCTGCTATCAATGACTGCTATACTCCAACTAAATTACGCACCTGTTGCGAAAAGTTGTGTTTATTTTTTATCTAACATCGCCTTAAGCAGTGACGGACAATGTACAGACTATAATAATGCGTTTGCGTGTTTAAGGAGCAGTCTAGGCTGTCAGATAAGTTGGACCAAACAAACTCTTGTCCAACTTCTAAGGTGGATAGTATTTTTCCTAAAATGTTACCCTACCAACATTAGTTTAATTAACAGAAATTAATGTTAGTTCCAATAAGAACTCTCGAAATTTGGTAGTTGATAGCGTTCACATTTTATTGATAACGGCATTGGTCGGGCCATCATCGTCAACAGCGAACTTTTATTGGCCTGAATAGGATGATATACAAAAAACCAACAACATGTGTTTTAAGCAGGTTGGCGTTACGTGCCAAATAGATCGTGCCACATTGGACATTTTTAAGTAGCGATTTAAGGGCATGGTCGTCCCACTCAAGGATGATGTGAAGTGCTCACCGATTTATAGCGATTTGAATGTTTATAAACATATTGTATAAAAACTAACAATAATAAGTCAACAATTATTAAAATTCTTAAGTTTATGTCCTGCCAATCCACATGAAGATAAGTCCTGCGGTATCTCTAAATGATTTCGGTTTCTTAGGCGGGTATAGCAAACTTCACTTAATAATAAAACTTTATAGTATTATGAGCTAAGTTTATGGAAAAAAGGGGATTTCCATTTTGAATTTTATTCCCCACATAGGTATAAAACATTAATAAGCATTACAAGGGCTTAATATTTCTAATACGATTGTCTCCGACGAAAATGACAACAAATCAATGTAAAATTATAATTATATCAGTTTATTATAATTTTGATTTTTTATGTTTTAGTTAAGTGTTATATTTGTTCAAACAATAATGGTTTTTAAAATTATTTTTAAATTTGTTTAGTTCATATAAAACACGTTTAGCTGGACTTGCACTGCAACATTTACGTTTGGCATATTTTTAAAGTGAACTGTCTTAACTACTGTCTGGACCAGAGATCAGCAATGAATGGTTTTTTCGATACTGACTCATGACATTGTAAGTATAAGTGCGTAGACTTCATTTAAACTTACCTTGTAGTAAATAAAATAGTCAGTTGCAAAAAACACTTAATATAAATTAACTATTTTTCAAATGACTACAAATTGGTTTAAATCTCATGTAGATAGCAACCAAATATATTGCATAGAGGCACACGCAAAACGTAAATAAAAGCAAAAAAGTAAAACAAGCATGCCATGAAGTCAAATGAAAAAAAACAAACATTTTTAAATAATAATAATAATTGAAAATAATTAAAAGTTAAAGCAATACAAAGCGTATTTATTTCAGCACTATTATACATAACATTAAAAGTAATTTGATGCAAAATCTTCTTAAATAATTATTTTTATATAAAAATATGTATATATGTATATGTAATACATATTATATATTATGTAATACATATTATGTATGTATGTTTATATTTTATCGACAAAAATTCTTTAAAATTTAAATAATTTATTATAAACCGACTATACTATTAATTAACTACAAATTGGTTGAAAAATAAGTAAATAGTAGTCAATTTAAAAGTCATGCAGAGATAACCAATTGACTACAGCCTATGTTTAAATAATGAGTCGTCGACAAGGAAAAAGTCACATAATCAACTAGATGTGGTTATAAAAAAACCAGTTTGAAGTTACTTAATAATGTGTTTGACTTCCTACAGGGTAACTACTCTGATTCACTCATATTCACAAGAGAAATTAATATGAGTGCCAGCGTTACCAGAAAATTTGGAAGGAAAATCTTCATTTGGCGAAAAAATCTTATTTTGAAGAGAAAAATCTCAAAATTTTTAATAACAATGGCAAAAAAGTAAAAATTATTATTTTTTAAAAGGAAATACTTCTTATTATGGAAACTATTTAAATTGAAATACATAATTGCGGTATTTATAAAAAATTAGATTGTTGGTTTAAATTGTGTTTTTAGGTCTATTTTCCATAAAATTCTTTCTAAAAATATACTTTAAATCCATTAAAAGTAAAGTCATTTTGTAAATATGTATATAAAATCAAAATCTCGTTCGATTTCTAGGCTAGCTCACTATCAACTAGTCTACCGCCCAAAAAGGTTCTTTTAAAACTGGTATCTTTCTAAAATATAAAAACTAAAAAGTAGCTTTTAGGTTAAAAATACATTAAAAAAATGTATATTTGCAATTGAAATATTTTTATGTAAAAAAATTAAAAAATAATATCCTGGCCCACGATCGACAACTCAAGCGAGCGATAATAAGTCATTCGGTAATTAGACCACAGTCATATTTAAACCCAGCAAACAGAAATTAAGCGTTTGAAAAATTGCGTCTTTTTCTTTAAGATCAAACTTTTACTGGAATATTATTGAGAAATGTGGCAAAATTTCCACTTTTTGTTAAGAATGCTTTTATTTTTAAGTCTTTGAAAAATGGAACATTAAAAAGTCTCTTTTCAAAAATATATCTTGGAAAGAAAGTTTTTTTATAAAGAAGTACCTTGTTTGTATTATCAAGTAGCTTTTTGTATAAAAAAATAAATTTTTTATAAAAAAACCTTTTTGTTTAGAAAAATACGTTTTTGTATAAAAAAAAGTACCTTTTTGTATAAGATAGGACTCAATTGAGTAAAAAACGTTTCTTTTTTTTTTGATAAAAATATCTAAAAAAAAACTTCATTCTTAAAAGTACATTTTTAAAATATATATATTTTTTTAACAAATAGAATCTGGGAATTTATTTCCCATGGTGAGTAACATTTTTTTTTATAAATTTTCATATTAATTCGAATGTGTATTCTAAGTCAAATTTCAATTTTTTTTAAAGCTTTTATACTTTAATACTCTTATTCCTTCAATATTTTCAGGAATATTTTGTATGCGCTATCAGAATTTTCGTTTTTATATTTCTGTTACGAAGCTTACTTTAGCTATTCTTTGGCTAGCAATGAAGTAAATTGTACAGAAAATTTATACAACTGCTAGATACCAGCAGAATGTAATGCATTTTCTGGCCCGTTTCGGCCTTCTTCAGCATTCTTTGTATCTTATAATAAGACTATTAAAGTATAAAAGCTTTACAAAAAATTGCAATTTGACATAGAATACACATTCGAATTAATATGAAAATTTAAATTATATATATTTTTGCAAAAAAAAAACTTCATTTCAATTATAAGTATATTTTTATAACAAAACAGAGTATTTTACTATAAACAAAATATATTTTTGTAAATTTAAGAAACTTTTTGTGAAAGGTCTTGAAAATTTTTTAAATTTTTTTCTTTTAAGTGTAGAAACATTTTAATAAAACCTCTTGAGGCTAACTTTCTTTAAAAACAATGAATATTTTTCAATATCCCCTTTACAAATAGGTGGATTTTCACTCCGGAAACTAAAAATTAAATAAATTTTTTGTTGTTGCTTGCTCACTTCATATTTCATTATTAGCTCCAATTTACTAAGCAATTTTTTTTTTTGCTATCGCATTTTTTTTTTGTTGTTTACTGTGTTAAATTTTTCTGCTTCATGTAGCATGTAACTTCAAATGTGTTTATGCCACTAGCATGCACACAAACACAAAAAATCACTTTACAGATTTTTTGAAGCAGACCAACAAACCAAAACGATTTAGAAGCTTAGAGCTTAGAAAAGTGTTGTGATTACTATTATAAAAGGCTTATGAAAAATTGTTTATTAATAAAAACTGATCCCTAGCGATAATATTACTTGTCTTTAATATGTATGTAAGGTAAGGAGTCTAATTATAGAATAAGCTTACATAAAAATACTTTCTAATCTATAATAATACATAATAACACTCCACTTTTCGAACAAAACACAAAGACTGAAAACTTTAACTAATAATACAAAATTTAGGCACGCCTCAAATAACTGGACATCATTCTCAAAAACACTTACAAAACTATAGCGAAAATAAGTCATATGCAATCATATTTGTTGTCAAATCTCTTATGATAAGCTAAATCTACAACTCATTTACATATTGTTCTATTTTGGTCTGTTTGGGAGTGTTTGTATGGAATAAATACTCGCTCGTTAATAGAATGGGATGACCATCAACTACTTTGTATGTTTGTGCATAAATGTGAAATGTGTCATAGCATGAGTTTGTTTGCTGACGAGTAAATGCTTTGTTGTGTGTGTGTAGGAATTAAGGGCCAATGATTGTGTGCGTGCACTAATTTAAAGGTGTTTGCTGTTAACACTTTTGATTTGGTAACAATATGTTACCAAACATAAATGTCACCTCTTTTTTTTTAGTTGTGTATACGAGGGTGGCTAAAAAAATTTTACAATCCTTTTTAAGATGACGTTTGTAAAATGGAAAAGCACTATTTTAAGGCCCTATTTCACCAATTCTATTTAAATATGAATTAATATATAAATAAAGTTGTTCATGTAATTTTATTTATATTTCACATGAAAAACGAATTTTAAAAATAACTTGATATTTAAATTAATTCTTTATATATATATATATATATGTGTTCCTCTAACTCCCATTGGAGCATAGGGCGCCGAGGCTGTTTAATTAGCGATTCGTTAGCAATTTGTGATTCGGGAATGTGGGCTGCTAACCCTCGTCCCCTAGATTGGTGATAGGGCTGATATCTACGTGTCCAATCCCACGATGCAACCATGTTTCAGCGGTTATCGCCTACTTTCCTGAGACGTCCTTTCGACCATTCAGGATACATGGTTGTGGCGCCTTCTAACTCTGGCTAGCCTCAAAGCGGATGCTACAAAGCCATTGCCCGGGGGGTACTTGGTCTAAGACCGGAAGTAGTTAGCTGCTTGGACAGTTCAACAAAGGAATCGTCCTGGCCACTCCCAGTGAGTGGCAAATCAGAAACTTTCCACCTCTGCGAAAAGTCCCACCCCCCTAAATTAATTCTTTACGTGAATTAAATTAGCTTCTTTTGCCTTTCATGGATATTAACCATTTTAAAGTGTCCTTAATCTGTGCTGCTTACAAATAATCTTTTTATTTAAATTTATTCCCAAAATTATTTAATTTTTCTTATTTCCTTGACAATTCTGCACTTTTTCGCGCTTATTAATTAAAATTTATAAAAAAAATTTAAATATTTTTTGTATTAAGCTTTTGTTAAACTTTAAATGAAATATTTATTTATGCTGCAAGTGTTTTTTTGTGAAAATTTACAGCTGTTTGCATTAATAAATATGCCAAGCAAAAAAAACTGTAACAATTGATGTATTTAAGAATTTTTTTCTCATTGAAAGCAAGAACAATAATGTAATAATTCAGTTTTTTTTTTAATTTTCGGCCGATTTGATGATGGTGTGGTAATTTATGCACCCCTAAAATAAATACCAAAAACAATCAATGTCTGGTTTTTCCTCGTCTTACTCATAATAGTTGATGGAGTATTTCTGAAAAATATTTAACTTGATTTTGTTATAAAAAAAAAGTTGTAAAAACAATTTCGTTTTAAATCTTTTTTGTTTATTAATTTAATTTCCACACAATTAAACAAAATTCAGAGAATGTTTTTTTTAACATTAAAAGGTTTTTAGAAACTGCTACAGTTTCAAAAATTAATATCATAGGTTACACTATATGACAGTTTTTTGACCAAATGCATTTGACCTAATATTTATGGAAAATTGTCTGCTGAATCCGAATATGAAGTCGGAATTGTCAAAAGTAGAACCGTTATTTGTGTTTTTAAAACAAGATACTGTCACTTAATTGAAAATATCTTCAAAAATATTAAACGGATAATGTATTTCTTTTTTTTAATGAAAGATAATAAAATTACTAAAATAACCATGGATTGCTAGTGATGATTGGTCAAGAAATGACAGCGTTACAAGGGACAAAAATTTAAACTTCGTTAAAAATTTAATTAAAAATTATTATTCGTGCTTAATTCCCAATTTTTATTCTGATAAAAACACTGAAATTTATTGTTGATGGGATAAGCTATTCCTATACGTATTTCACTGGTTGCTTAGGCCAGATCGTCAGGAAACTTTATCCAAAAAGATTTTGGAAAAACTAAAGATATTAAACCAAATAAAACTGTTAAGCGTATAAGAATTATAGCAACAGTTATATTTGCAATATCAAAGTTTAAACAAAAAGCATCAACAATAAGCAGTGAGTTTATCTCTCCTTACATTCCCCACTACAATTAATTGGAATTCTTCCAACAATAATTGTAGTTGTAAGCAGGTTAAGAAAAACAAAATGCAAACAAAAACAAATTTCAAAAAGCATGTTGCCATGAAGTTTTTTCAGGCTGTGCACTTGCCGGTTTATTATCAAAGTAAATTAGTGGGAATACAAAATGTTTAATTAAAAATTATTATTCGTGCTTAATTCCCAATTTTTATTCTGATAAAAACACTGAAATTTATTGTTGATGGGATAAGCTATTCCTATACGTATTTCACTGGTTGCTTAGGCCAGATCGTCAGGAAACTTTATCCAAAAAGATTTTGGAAAAACTAAAGATATTAAACCAAATAAAACTGTTAAGCGTATAAGAATTATAGCAACAGTTATATTTGCAATATCAAAGTTTAAACAAAAAGCATCAACAATAAGCAGTGAGTTTATCTCTCCTTACATTCCCCACTACAATTAATTGGAATTCTTCCAACAATAATTGTAGTTGTAAGCAGGTTAAGAAAAACAAAATGCAAACAAAAACAAATTTCAAAAAGCATGTTGCCATGAAGTTTTTTCAGGCTGTGCACTTGCCGGTTTATTATCAAAGTAAATTAGTGGGAATACAAAATGTTTAATTAAAAATTATTATTCGTGCTTAATTCCCAATTTTTATTCTGATAAAAACACTGAAATTTATTGTTGATGGGATAAGCTATTCCTATACGTATTTCACTGGTTGCTTAGGCCAGATCGTCAGGAAACTTTATCCAAAAAGATTTTGGAAAAACTAAAGATATTAAACCAAATAAAACTGTTAAGCGTATAAGAATTATAGCAACAGTTATATTTGCAATATCAAAGTTTAAACAAAAAGCATCAACAATAAGCAGTGAGTTTATCTCTCCTTACATTCCCCACTACAATTAATTGGAATTCTTCCAACAATAATTGTAGTTGTAAGCAGGTTAAGAAAAACAAAATGCAAACAAAAACAAATTTCAAAAAGCATGTTGCCATGAAGTTTTTTCAGGCTGTGCACTTGCCGGTTTATTATCAAAGTAAATTAGTGGGAATACAAAATGTTTAATTAAAAATTATTATTCGTGCTTAATTCCCAATTTTTATTCTGATAAAAACACTGAAATTTATTGTTGATGGGATAAGCTATTCCTATACGTATTTCACTGGTTGCTTAGGCCAGATCGTCAGGAAACTTTATCCAAAAAGATTTTGGAAAAACTAAAGATATTAAACCAAATATCCAAAATCTTTTTGGATAAAGTTTCCTGACGATCTGGCCTAAGCAACCAGTGAAATACGTATAGGAATAGCTTATCCCATCAACAATAAATTTCAGTGTTTTTATCAGAATAAAAATTGGGAATTAAGCACGAATAATAATTTTTAATTAAACATTTTGTATTCCCACTAATTTACTTTGATAACTTCGTTAAAAATTTTATGATTTTTGTAATTTTGTTCTTTTCAAGTTATTTTTTTTTATACCAAACAATTAAAACTTTTAACGTTTTATTGCATGGGGCATAAGTTTATTTCAATACGAACATTTTGCACCCAACAAGACCTAGATTGGTGCAAAAATGATAAAGCAAACAAAGATTAAGTGAATTAAACCACAAAATAATTTAACAGCTTTTGGCTTTTTGTTCCTAAACATTTCGCTATGTGTATTTACTTGGTGTGTTTTTGTGATTTGGTAAAAATCGAAAAGTGAGATATTTCTAATAATCTTTTGTAACTTTGTCATTTTTTTACTGATTTGGATCCTATTGGGCACAAAATATGCGTACTGATATAAGAAATAAGTCGTAAGTGATAAGACTTAAACAAATTAAATTGTTTGGTTTTAAAAAATCAGTTGAAAAGTGCACAATTGCAAGAAATCATTAAAATTTTTATGAAATTTAAACTTTGGTCCAATGTTACTTAGTCATGTCTTGACCAATTTCATTATCTTAGAACAAAAATAAAGGAATAAAAAATCCGTCAAATATTACGAAGATACTTTTATTAAAGTGACATCATCTTTTTTAAAACCGCCAATTACAGAAATTTCGACCCAATATCTCGAAAATTGTTCTACTTTTGACCATTCTGACTTCACATTGGGATTCAGCGGACAATTTTACATATAAATTAGGTGTCAGATTCATTTGGTTACGACTTTGTTGAAAATATTTTATAAATTTGCTCTTCTAATAAATTTTGCTAAAAAGTTGCAATTACCGGAAAACTTTTCGAAAATGTGCGATTTTTAGCCAAAATTATTAACTTATTAAAAGATTTTTGTTTAAAAATGTTTATTAAGTCTTTGCAAACTTTACTAAAAATACATTTATTTTTTTTATTTTCAGAAAATCCTTATGTGCAAATAACCGATTAATATCAAAAAACTCTGAAAAAAATGGTAATAATTTTTTTATAAAACGGTTTCAACGTTGTTTGTTCTCCTTCAATTAATTTTAATTTTATTCAAGCCCCTTTCTTTTATAAAGGTATTCAATGGGAATGAGAATTTGGGAATGGAAAATTATGAAATTATGGTTAGAAAACATTTTTACTTCTAAAAACGTAATCTTTGGAGAAAAGTACCCTAGAAAACAAGTACCTATTGAAATAATACATTACATCCTTTAAAAAAAAATAAATTGATAATATATTTACTTGTCTTTATAAAAGTTCCGCTATCAAAAAAGATTTTACCCAGAGAAAAAATGGTTGAAAATATTTGCTAATATTTTTAATTAGTATTGTAGTTATTTTGAGGAACTATTTATGGTTTTAAATCCAAATTTTTAATATTTTAATTAGGCTTAAGTTCATTAAATTTAATTTTCATTAAATTATTTTTATGAAGAAAGGAATTTTACAACATGAAAATTAATTAAAATTGTTATTGATAATCTTTCATTCTTGACCGTGGCCGGGGATCGAACCCGGGCCGGCAGGTTACCATGACATGTTTCGATCGCAACCACTCGATCTCCTCAGATGGATTTGCCGTCTTACACTCGCAGCCATCGAAGACTGCTGACGTAAATAGTCAAACATCAATCCTATAACCAAATTGTATTTTAACCTTTGGTAGATCGAAATTTGCTTTTTTGAATGATTATCTATTTTAATTGATTTTACATGTTTTTCCTTACTATTTTAAATTTAAATCCAACTGTCTATAATTCAGTCTGTTCGCATCATATTAATTATATTCTTATTATAGTTTCGCACACTCATAAAATTTTTACTGTTATCATTTATACGTTTAAATTCAATTGGAAATATTTGTATGTTGTTATCGAATTTTAGGAGCCACAACTTATAGTTGTACCCTCAAATAGCTACATATACAAATGGTTGTGACAACCATGGTTGCAGGAACATTTATATGGTGTATGGAAATTTTAAATTCCAAAAATATTTTAAAGAAAATCTTTTGCATATTTAAAAAAGCTTTCCAAAAAAATATTTTGCATGCTTAAACAAGTTTTCTAAAGAAAATCTTTCAATCTCAAAAATGTTTGTAAATAAAATATTTCGACTGCTTCCAAAAACTTTCTCTAATGCTTGCAATGATTTTAAGAAAACTTTTCGCAAGCTTAATTAAATTCCTCGAAGAAACTGTTTTTCGTATGGCAGATAAAACCATTTTTCATACATACACTCAAAAAACTATTCAATGTTATTGGAAACAGTTTGCCAGCCATAAATTTAATAGTGTTGCGAACGATGTATGCAAAAATTAACATTTGCATTGCAATTTAATGGACAGTAATTGTCCAAAAGTTTAATCAAACTGAATTTTTTATTAATATCATTAACTAACAATTACCAGATTGCAATCTTTAGTACCCTATTCCATTAGGGTAACGTTAAAAGGTGGCAACACTTTAATTCTTTAAATTTTTGTTATTCGAATTTAAATTCTCTTAAAAAGGACATATTTGATTTAAAAAATTCTGGCTTAGTTGTATGCATCAGTTTCGAAATAACATAAGAGAACCTAATGTTATTTTAGGGTTATAGTAAGTATAATATGTTTAAAAATGTGAAGAATATTTTTTCGCAGCGTTATTGCTCACCAAAGTTTATCCTGAATATATTCCATTGATTTTAACGTACGAGAGACATTGAAGTCAAAGACCGCTTAGGTCAGCAAAACAAGTTCGAATTTGAATGTTGTTGTCATATTTATAAAAAAAAACTTCCAAAACTTTAGAATCCACTTAAGCAAACATTTTTTAACGTTTTCAAACATCAGAACTCATTAAAAAGCCAGGAACATAAGGGATGAATTTGCTAGACTTGGCACTACATTACAACGGGTACAACTGGATTTGGAAGACGTTGTGAAATCTCTGATCTCCTGCAAACTCTTACTTTGGCTATTTACTATCGATATTACACGGGATGAAGGATTGCAAACTTTCAATAACATTTTATTATTATTAGTGTTTTTATAGTAAAATTATCGTTAACTTTTTTTCGTCTTAAATCAATTTCCAAAAATTTAACTAAATCGTTATTTAATACCAGTGCCTGGTAGTTTTTTCATAAAATCAAAAATATCAAAAAGCATACGCAACACATAAGAATTCTTTCTTTCCTTTTTTCCGCAAATTTATTCTATTTGACAACAAAATGTTCATGCTGTAGCCATAAAACTCCATACATATAAAAAAAGTAGTCTCAGCCAGGCACAGGGGTTCGTTAGTGTGAGTTTTTTCTATAGCCACAAAAAACTCCATTATAAATACACACAAATTAGGTGTTTACTTAAGAGTTAAGTATCGATAAGTTTTGAATGAGTTCTCAATCCATTTTTCCCATCGCCTTCATGGATAACGGTCTTGTAGCGATGTGGTGGCTTAAGTCTAGGCTGTAGTTCGTGTCTTGAGTCTGGGCATTGCCAGAATCTGGTGATGTCAAAGGTTAAGGCAGTGAACTTAAAGGCCTTGGCAACGAAAGGTTATCCATCCCCTAAGCCGAGGTGCTATGCGACTCGTGCTTATCGGTCTGGTTTGCAGTCAGGGGTTACCAACTGTATTATCACGGAGCTTTGTTAATACCTGGGCACCTCATAACATAACGAAAAGTATCGCCAAGGGACCTCAAAAGGACCACAGAATACTAACAGAACTGTAAAAAGTGACGTGTGAAAAAGGCCCAAATATGTTGCAAGGGCTGCTTTCGAAGAAAAAGACAGAAAGCTTTTTTTGGTAGTGAAGTGGCAATGTGTAAAAACAGGCAGCAACAATCAACACAAATGGCGTGATCAAAACGAAAATAACAAAAAACAAATCACGTTAAACAAATGCATTAGTTCTAAAAACGTTGTGTCTTGTGCAAAAAAAAAATCATTTATTAATATTTTTTTGTTTTATAATGTTATTTATTTACTTAAATATTATTAACTCGTGTTGTGGTAAACTTAAAAGTTAATTTTTACAACAGCTTTGCAAATAAATCTCAACTAAATAAATTTGTGTTCATTGTATTGCGGCATAAAAGATGATTCAAAAAGGGCAGCTTTCTTAGAAAGAGACAAAAAAAACGCAAAATCTTTCGTCTTGTGACAGTTCTGTTAGTATTCTGTGATAAGGACCCAACTGAGCCATCCTCGGGATGGCTGCCCATAGAACCTAACCTAACCAGACTTCAATCTAGCTTGCTACATATATTTTAATGAATCTGATTAATATCAATTACTCTCAGGTTAGTTGCATACTAAAAGCACAAACTTGTGTTTGGGTGTGTGTTACTGTATGTGCTTGCTTTACATACACCAGAATGTGTATTTTATAATGTAAAATTTTAATGGTTTCAATATAACTAATATTTGTTAGCACTTGCAAACATATGAGTAGTTGTAAGTTCAAGTACATCCTTAAATCTAACAATGTAACTAAAGAACTACCGCCAATTCTAATTCTATTTTCAACCATATCATTTTGTTACTCCTGACAACTTCGTTTGCCACAAACTCCATAAATATGATCTTTTAAGCTATCACTCATACATATACAAATTGTTTAAATATTTCAATGTAGAGATGTAAATAGTATAAATGCGACTTTTTGTGAAGATTTCTGTATGGTAGTACATACTTGCATTTGAAAAGATACGCATTTTTCAAACATTCTAAAAACATGTTGCATGTTAAAGTACTTATATTTTTATTAAATTTACAGAATGTGGTTGTTATATAACTGTAAATTTTGTTAAACAATGAACATTATGGTGCGGAAATTTTTTTCGGTGCAGGAACATAGAAAGAGAGTGTAGCAGAAATTATCTCGTGAAAAAATCGGAATTTAGAACAATGGCTTCTTAAGAATTTTTTTTTTTTTTGAATGAATCCACCCTAATGTACATGTATGTATTTCTGTATGCTGGGAACTACTGTGGAAAAAGTGGTCTTAAGAACTTGTTAGGACATTTGGAACAAAATATTTATTATTATTACAACATTTTAATAGTATTTTGGGTAAGTTTTAGTAAACTGTATATATTTGTATCATTTTTTAATTTTTAAAACTTTTTGAATACGAAATTTTTTTTCAGTCTTTTCTTCATTAACAAACTGTAGCTCTCACCTTAATGTTAAAATTTTATTTTTTGGAGTTTTCAGATTTGGTAAAGCAATTATTGCATTGATAATTTTGTCATTAAGCCAAAAAATCGATTGTTGGGAAATGTTTCTGTACCACTTTAGGTAAACACAAACTTAAGCATCGTAGTCGATATCATATTGTTAACCAACTCTTCGCCATTAGAATTCACATTAGCGTTTTAAGAAGTCCCTACTGTTGCCGTTGCACTCTCAGGAAAAATCGTTGCAACCAATGCCTGAAGCTTGTCTTGGGCTTAAAATTGACCGATCTCATAAGATTAAGACGGAAACGAACGAGTCATTCTGCTATTAAGGGAATTAGTAGCCCCTAGGAAGTAAAACGGCTTATTACTGTTTATTACACACAGAGAAAAAAATGTGTGTGAAGATAAATATGCGGAGTTTAATATGTTGCGACGCAACGGCTTACGTCACTACATATTCAACTCTGGATGAAATGACGTAACGAAATTATTAAACATGACATATTTAATTATCACATATTTAAATATGCCCTATTTAACTATCGCATGTTTAAATATGTCACAATATCAGATATTTTTGAACTGGGCTTAAATAAAAGACGTGGTTGTCTAAATAAAAAATACTTTAAAAGATGCAGAAAAAATATCTAATTAATTTATTAATTACTTCCTCATAATTTCTATGGACAAATTAAAAAAATCGAAAAAAACAATTTGAGTGGTCCCATCCTTCTGTGTAACACATCCGAAACATATGGAAAATAAGGACTAGGCCATCACACATTCCTTCTATGGTACCCACATTCCTGAATTGTATTTGTGATTTTTTTTAAAAAAATTTTAAAAATTTAACTTTGACATTTTTTTGGTGTTCACTATGGGATTTTGGCCATATTTGGACAGAACCTTCGTTGTCACTAATCCGGACCATATAGAAAAGGCGGCCTAGCAACCACACATTCCTTCTATGGTACCCACACGCCTGAATTATATTTTTGTGTTTTTCTAAAAAAAAATTTCAAAAATTTAACTTTGAAATTTTTTTTTTTCAAAATTAAATTTTTTAAATTTTTTTAAAAAAATCACAAATACAATTCAGGCATGTGGGTACCATAGAATGATAGTGTGGTCCCTAGTCTAAATATGGCCAAAATCCCATAGTAAACACCAAAAAAATTCCAAAATTAAATTTTTGAAAATTTTATTTAAAAAAAATAACAAATACAATTCAGGCATGTGGGTACCATAGAAGGATAGTGTGGTTCCTAGTCCTCATTTTCCATATGTTCCGGATGTGTGACACAGAAGAACGTTAATTTGTCCTTAGAAATTATAGGGAAATTATTAACAAATTAATTGGATATTTTTTCTGCATTTTTTTAAGTATTTTTTATTAAGACAACCACATCTTTTATTTAAGCTCAGTTAAGAATATCTGATACTATTAAATTTTTAAACATGCGATAGTTAAATAGGACATATTTAAATATGTGATAGTTAAATATGTCATATTTAATTATTTCGTTACGTTATTTCATCCAGAGTTGAATATGTAGTGACGTAAGCCGTTACGTCGAAACTCGGCATATTTATCTTCACACACATCAATAATTTGTTTTTAAATTAATAATAGTATTTCCTCTTTCCCAAGAGCAACATGCTATTGTTGGAATGCATGCTATTATTAGCATATTTTAGTTTTTGTTAACCAAAACAAGTTCGGAGGAACCACAATATGGTTGTGGGAGGTTGTTGGTGTTTTGTCTAGTTGTAGTGTTATCTCTTTAATGGTCATTTGGCGGCAGGAAGTTTTTCAAAATAGCGGCTGACTTTTGTCCATATTGTCTTCATAAAAAACAATGGGTTGGGTAGTGGGTTGTTGCGCTACTTCAGTCTAGAAATATAAAACTGTTAAAGTTCTGTCTTAATAACCGTCACAGGCTGCCTACAAATCAACTTACCTAACCATTTTTATTACAAAACTGTTAAAGAAACGGTTAACTGGAAAGTAAAGCCAAGACTCTTCTTACACAAAGGTCTGTATAGAGCAACAGACTTGATTTCTATTTATTTCCATAATTTTATAATTATAAGTGTGGATCAACCTTTTTTGATTACTCTAAATAGTTTATATAGTTTCCTATATGCAGGCTTTCAAGGTCATTAATTTTTATGTAAAAAAAAGATTATTTATTTCATTCTCAATAAAATCCGACGTTTCGTTGGTATTCTTTCCAACTTCTTCAGGGATTGAGTTTTTATTAAAATCTGGCAACATTGTAAAAATACAAAGTAAAAAGTAGTCAATAACAACAATAATTATAATCTTAACTTTTGACAAATTTACTTACAATATTCTTTTTCGTCAGTTTACATCATTTATAAATTATATCACGGTATTTTGTAAAGGTGGACAGCACAACACAAAACTTAAAATATTAAAATAAATGTATGTAAATATAAAAATTATCACAGAAAATTTGTCCTTTTTTGATCACAGCTGTTATCATTACTAAAGTATTGCAATGGTGTAGTTTGCATTTGTATTGTCTTTGTCTTCTTTTGTGTTTATTGCACTTGTCGATTTTTGTTGTTTTCTTAAGCTCTCCAACGTGTATCTTTTATTTTCCCTATTCTCTTTATCTAAAATTCTCACTTTTTCAAAGTTTGGCTTGTGTCCGTTTTCAATGCAGTGTTGTGCAAGTGCAGTTGATTGTTTTCCTCTTTTTATATCAGCTTTATGTTCGTCTATTCTCACGCCTAAATTTCTCTTTGTTGTACCAATGTAGATTTTTCCACACTCCTCATTATCACCGCCGTCACATTCAATTTGATAAACAACATCACTTTGATCCCTACGCTCAATCTTTATTTTTGTTTGTGTAAATAAATTATGTATTGTCTTGTTTGATTTATGCGCGAATATTATTTGTTGGTCCTTTATTATGTCTCTCAGTTTGTTGTTCTCACTTAGTCTTGGAATAGACGGTAGACTATAGTATTGGCGTTGCCAGAAGTGTCATTTTTGTTTTTTTCCCCTGATGAAATATTATTTTTTGCTTTAGTCAGTAACGAATTGATGAACCCCTTTGGAAAATTGTTTTTCATTAAAATATCCTTTATTCTTGTCATATTCTTGAATTGAAATTTTACGTTGCTTATTTTTATAACTTTGTCAATTAGATTCATTGCTGTATTTATCTTCTGTTTCATGGGTTGTGTTGAGTGGAAATTCATCAAGCGTCCAGAAGCAATTGGATTCATATACCAATCCGTTATTATTTTGCCATTTTGTCGGAATATCTTCATATCCAGATATGGTATTGCATTGTCCTTCTCCCTCTCTAGAGTAAATTTCAGTTTGCTCTGATATGAGTTAAATTTTTTCAATATTATGTCTTCGTCTTTATATTTTATTATGGCAAACAAATCATCCACATACTTTGTGATCAGTCTTATTCGAATATTGTTCATTTGTAGTTCTTCGATACATTGTTCCATTAGGTGGTCCAATATAATGTCGGCTACAGTCGGTGATAACGGGTTGCCCATTGGCATCCCGTATGTCTGTTGGTATAATTTGCCATAATGCATAAAATAATTATTATCATTTAAACAGAATTTAAGTATTTTTAGAAATTGTGTCCTTGGTATTTTAGTGTGATTTTGTAGCACATTCCATTTTGTCATGATATTACTTATCACTAGGTGTATAGGTATGTTTGTAAATAACGATACCACGTCCAATGATACAAGAATCTCATCTTCGTCCAATGTAAGAATATCCAGTTTTGTATTTAGTTCTAACGAGTTTTTATGTTAAATTTGTCGAGTATAATGTTATTTTGTCGAGTATAAATATATTTTGGTAACCCATAGCAGGGTACTCCTACCGATGATGATATTGGACGCCGTGGGATACTAGGTTTATGGATGTCAATATTTTCTTATCATAATCACTTATATATTCTTTTTTATATAAGTCTATAATAATTTTGTTCTTTGTCCTTTGTAATTTTTGTGTTGGATTAATGAACATACGTTTGTAAGTGTGTTTATCCTCCAGCAATTTGTTCATTCCATCGTTATAATCCTTTTTGTACATTAAAACTGTTCTGTTTCCCTTGTCTGCCTTTGTTATCACTCTTTCATTCTTATATTTTCCTATAAATCTTTTTGTATCTTCACAGATGCCTAGTATGACTTTTTCCCTACCATCATTTTTTATTGTCCTTTTGTGGGTCATAATTCTATTTGCTATCCTTTTCTCTATCATCCGTAAGAGTTTATACCCACTGTTCTAAATTTGCTATTAATTTAATTTTAGTTTTCTGTCTTTTATAATTTTTAAAAATTTTTGTTTAGAATTTTTGTAAAATTTTATAGGGTTCCTAGAAATTCTCCTACTAACTGGTTCATTATTTTCACATATTTCAGCACTTCAAGTGATATGTATGAACACTGCGAGAAGAATACTTTACTCTAGACATAAAACAGGGTGTTGGATCAAGATGTGAAAAAGTATTTGTTTACGAAAAGGAAACAAAACAATATTTTTGGTTAAGTTAGAAAGAGAAGTATATTGTAAAAAACTTAAAAAAAAAAATTGCAAAAAAACCCAACATTTTTAAGTTAAACACCCAATAAAAGTATAAAGATTTTAAAGTTATAACTTAACCTTTTAGGTTATTTTTCATAATTGAAATAAAATGGAATAATGAAGCACATAATTATGATTTAATAAAAACTAAGTGGAGTGTTTTTTGCCTCAGTTTTGTAATATTAATCATACGTCGGCATATATTTTGTAGATTATATAGAGTTTGTATTGCATTCGCGTTTAAGCATTAATATATTAAATAATACTCATACGTAAACAAAAAAGCAACAGAGAAATAAATATGTGGAAATGAAAAAATAAAAGTTAACAACTTTAAACAAAGCCCCTTTTTAGATAAAATATGAACAACAACAAAAAAAGAAAAACTCACAACCATTATAACATCATCATTCTGTTTACATCAACTAAAGGAGCTGCAGTTTTGTTATGAATATTTATGAGCCATACAGCAAAAAAATAAATAAACTTAAAATAAAACAGTAAAAAATACTTCAAAGTAAATAAAATAAAGATACTTGTACTCTGGACAGTTTTGAAATAATAATCACAATATTTCAATTGAGATAACATACACACACACAACCAACTTTTATTTAAATACATATACAAACATACATATCAACAAAAACAATCGACAAACTTCTCTTTGTTAAAATTGAATTTACATTTTGTTAATACAAGCATATTTATTGAGTATGCAAATAACTTGTAGAATTGGTAAGATGGTCTAGGATTAAAAGTTTGTTTAAAAGTATTGAAAAGTAAAATATTTTCTCTAATGGATACAAGTGCTTTCTCTCTTTCCCATGTTTTTTTTCTCACGCCTTTCAAAAAATCGGACAGGATTTTTTTAAATATCTGTTAGTTTGCAAAAGTCTTAAGAAATTTAAAAATGTAATGGATCTTAAAATAAATGTATACATCTACATATATGAAAAGCAAGGGCAATACATTTAAGAAATTAAAAACTTTTAGTAATAAATAAGAAAAGTTTGAAAGAAGTTTTAATGAAAGTTATCAAAAACCTTTAGTATATTTTATATTGTAAAATTCCTTTCTGCATAAAAATAATTTAATGAAAATTAAATTTATTAAAATTTATTGATTAAAAAAAATACAATAAAAATTTACTTCGTTTATCGCGAAAATCGATTATTTAATTCAAACAAAGGTAGAAAATGGAAAAATAAACCAAAACGTAGCAATTTTTTTTATAAAGTGTGAACTTTTGTATTGAATATGATATGGCAACCCCATTCAATGTCTACGTTGTTATACTTAACATTCTCATACTTGTTTCTTTTTTAAGTTTTTTAATTTTCTCATTCTCATTTCAACCGTTATTGAATAAACATTAAATTAAAACAAGTCGGTTTGCTTTTTTCTTTTATATTTGAGGATAGCAGATTCTAACATTTTGAAGCTTTAATTTAGATAGATATAGAACGCAACGTGCATTGCCTAAGTACGAAGGCAATCATTCTGCTTGTTAAGAGAGCATGCATTCCTTTAATAATCCATAATTGGTTTCCCACGAAGCTTCTGTCTAGGCATTTGTTCAAATGTCTTATCATCCATTTCGAAGAATTAGCATTGTTTGGTAGTGACTTCACCTAAATGTAAATAATATTTAGTTTCTGAGACCACAATGATTTCTGAATAGATCAGTAAGTGCCATTCGTTAGTTTATAATAAGCAGAAGTCATTGACGAGATTTACCAGGATAATGAAACAAATCTTTTAGTTTGTCGAGGTCCAGAAATATTCGCTTATTGCCAAGTATATTCTCGTATAGATCATAAATTTATGGTCTCTTTAATGTAACCAGAACGGCTATAAAAAGGGCTCACGGCAGATATATAGGCGTCGATCGAATCTATTCTATCTACTATAGGGCTGCACAATCGCACTAATTTTACCACATACAATAAGACGTTTGCTGAATTGTCCCTGGCAACGGTTAAAAAAAAGGTAAAAACAAATTGCAAAGAACATGACAATGGGTCGAGTGAATAAAAAGGTAGTTTATGCTACATATTACTAAGTACTAAGCTTTTACTTTTCAGTACTAGCTATGCTGAAAAGTTTAAACTACAAAAAGTGTGAATTATTCTTTGCTAGTGCAAGGTAGCTAATGCTTAAAAAAAGAAGCAAATGGTGCAAAATGCGACTATTATATTAAATTAATTACAAAGTGCAAAAATGTCAAAAATTAAACTTTTTTTCAACTTTTTTTAAAATATATAAATGTATAAAACAGAATATAAGGGAAAAAAAATGTGTATTTCCTTTTTTACGTCTTGAATCGTAAACCAAGTACTGTGTATTGATATTAATAAAAAAAATCCCTGTAAATGTTTTAGTTTGTATGCGAACATAAATAAATATATTTTTGTATATTTATCTGTTTTTTAAACAGTTTTTTTTTTTAAATTTTTTATTTTAATTTAAAAAATTTGTTATTCGTGCTTAATTCCCAGTTTTTATTCTTGATAAAAACACTTGAAATTTATTGTTGATGGGATAAGCTATTCCTATGCGCATTTCACTGGTTGCTTAGGCCAGATCATCAGGAAACTTCATCCATAAAGATTTTAGAAAAACTAAAGATATTAAACCAAATAAAACTGTTAAGCGTATAAGACTTATAGCAACAGTTCTACTTGTAACAATATCAAAGTTTAAACAAAAACATCGACAATAAACAGTGAGTTTATCTCTTCTTACATTCCTCACTACAATTGATTGGAATTCTTCCAACATTAATTGTAGTTGTAAGTAGGTTAAGAAAAAACAAAATGCAAAAAAACAACTTGCAAAAGCATGTTGCCAGGTAAGTTCTTTTAGGCCGTGCACTTGCCAGTTTATTATCAAAAGTAATTTTTGGGAATACAAAAAGTGTTTTTATCAAGAATAAAAACTGGGAATTAAGCACGAATAACAAAATCTTTCAAATTAAATTTTGTATTCCCAAAAATAACTTTTGATAATTTTATTTTTATTTAAATATTGTAGCAGAACACAAACTTCAAGCACCCCAATCATAAGCTTAAAAAAATTAAGCAAAAACTAGTCTTTTTAAGCATTTACTCGTTTTTATTCACACTAGTTCTACTAGTCAGTATAAAGTACTAGCTTTAACTCAAATTTTTATTCACCTCAAAGCAAGCTTAAACTTCAAAATTTCAAGTATTTGTTTGCTATAGCTACCTTTTTATTCACGCGTCCCAATAAGCACAAATTCTAAAGTCAGGGACGGTTTTACTCATATACGCAAAGACGAATGGCATTCGTATATTGTGTTTGCTAATGTAGAGCTGATTTTACGAGTTTATGGCATATTGGGTGAGTACACTGACTGAACTGACAACACGTGTTATTCGTAGTACGAATTTCGTACATTTCAATGTTAAAAAGCGTAAAGTAAGAGATTTCTTTTTCCTTCTTTTTATGCATAAAGAAGGATGAAAAACAATAAACTAATTTTTTTTATGCCTTAAGGCCCATCTATAATATTCATAAGTTTACTTAACCCACTGTCAAAAATTAACAAAAATCCTCTCAAATGCGCTTAAAAAAATTCAAACAAAATCAAAAAATATTTGATTCCGTACGGAAAGTGCGATCTGTTTCGCAGTTTGCTTAAGCAAATGACAGTTTCATTAAATTTAAGAAACAGTTTTCGTAAGTTCATTATGGTTCGACACTTATGAATCACATGTAATCGCACAATTGCTTAAGCCGATTTAAGCATATTATAGTTGGGCCTTTACTTTTAACTTTGTAAAGCTGTTGTTCTTTTGCAATTGCAAAAAACAAATATTCGCTTTGTTAGGGTTTTCTTGTTGGCTTCGAACTCAGTCTGTACTGAGAAGAGTGCACATAGACTCACTCTTACTCATAAGCTGTTTGTTTTGTTTTTCGTTGGCTATTGTTGTCGTTTGCATAAACTCATTCGTAACTGGTTTTCTGTAAAATATTTTTAGTTCGAATTTGAAGGTCTTGTGCAGACTTTTAGTGTCTACCTTAGTTCATCCATAAAACTTATATAGTGCGAGATCACCTTAGATTTTACTCTCAAAACAGCTTATCTATCTGACATTACAAATAACCCCAAATAGCTTGTGTCTCTTCTTAAACATTCCCTAGCACATGTGAATGAGGATAGCGTTTATGTCGATCGTTGTTAACCCATAAGTTGGCCCCTTTTCGAACCATCGCAGAACCGCATTTCATCTGCATGCTCTTGCCACCAAAATCGATCTGTACATATCATATCATCAAGTAAGAGGACATTGAATGTGCTATCTAATACCAGACTTGGTAGCATATAAATATAATATGACCTACAAAGCAGTCTTCCTTATACTCAGCAATGTGTGGTATCCTGATAGCACTCCAGCAGGCATCCTCCTTTACTGATTATTGTATCGGCTCAATATGCGGGAACGATTAAGGATATGATAGTGATCGAAACACTGATAAGCCGATAAACCTGATAGAGCATTATTATAACAAGCGGCAATAATAAGTGTCACTTATTCATATATTTAACTTGTAAGACTTTAAAAATTATTGGATTTACTTTTTCAGAAACACAAAAAATTGTCCATAAACCGCTGATTCAGCAACACTTTTAATATTTCAAGCTTGAATTGTCAATTTTAAGTTAAACAATTTTAAATTTTTTTTGACATAACTTCATTTTTTATCGATAACTTTGGTAAAATTTTTGACAGTTTGCCATTTATCTTAATACAGCTTAACTCTTTGCACTTGGTACATTTTTGTATTACATTGGGGGTATTCACGTCACAAGTTGCACCCTTGCGAAAAAGCAAAAGTGTAAAAATACAACAACAACCACACAGACAATTAGTTGTGCGTAAATAATTGTATTTGTGGTTGTTGTTATTTTTTGCACTTTTGCTTTTTTGCAAGGGTGCAACTTGTGACGTGAATACCCTTATTATATTTACTAAAACTTGAACAATGCATTAAAAATGTAGTGTCATAAGGGCTTAAATAACAAAATCTATAATGATTCTGAGAACTTTTTTCTTTATTAGGTTTTTTTACTTACTTTGCTAGCAATAACATGCAACTAGAGAGTAAAAATAAAATTATAAAAATGTTTCTCCAAATTTCTCAAAAAAGATACAAGTAAATAAACGCTTTTCTAGCAAAAGTTTGCAAGTTAGGCATATTAGCTGTAAGATACCCACCCGTCTTCCTAAATTAAATAATTTTAAACTATTTGCACTTTTCTATTGTTCGTAATTTTCAGAAAAATTTTTATTTCGTATTATTGGTATTATTTATTTCTAAAAAAAATAATATGAGATTATTAACACAACAAATTCTAAAATTTGTTTTTGTTTTTAATGTAATTTTCTATGCGAACGTTAACGTGTGATATCTTGCGATTGGCTACAAAACTTTGGTTGAAAAATTCTTGCTTTTCTTTACTAGCAGAAATTTTCAATAAATTGTTTTTCTCTTAAATTTGTATGCTCTTTTTCACCTTTTTAATGCGAAAAAATTTACAAAATTTACATATACGTAAGATAACGAAAGTCTATTACAAGACGATCATCAACGGGCCCTTCTCGGCAGCTATGTTTTTTCGTAAATACATACAAATTCTTAAATAAATATGTAAATTAAAACAAATCGCATGTTTCGTTGGGTTAAAAAAATCTGTCAGCGGAAAGAATTCCTCCAAACTCAGAACTCCCCGCACAAAAATCATGCACTCCATCAGCAGGTTTTTAAGCACATAATTTGCATTTTATAGTAAGAACTGTTCCCTTTGGAGCATATTTTTTGGTGGAAAGCAACAAAAAATGTCTATAAAAACAGCGTATAAATCATATTTTAATGCAAGAAACTTTTATGACGTGTGGCTTATGGCGGTCGAAATCGTAAACTTAAAGAAATTTCATAAACAATTTTGTGAAAATGGTGTTAGCTGTAAAAGACCACTAAAATTTATTTATTTATTTCAATTACAATTGCAAACTATATCCTAACTTAATTTTAGTAGCCATATTAATTTAGACCTTCAGCCCGTTGTAGTGAAACAGACTAAAGTCTCTGGCGGGAATCGGATCCGAAGCCATTTCAAAGAAAGACAAGCTCTAAAACTGTTTTATGTGGCGTGGAAAACAACACACATGTTTTGCAAAGGATACAACAGGGTAAGATTTTATTTAAATTAAAATACATCAGAAAAAAAAATTATTAAAATACATCCTGAATAAGTTCCAGTTGATTTTAACATCACATGGACAATTCAATTGGTCAGTTATTCTTTAATTTTATTTCTAGAGGAATGCAATTGTGCAGGTTTGGTTTTATTACTTGAATAAAAGTGCATGCTAATTTACGTTTATTTGTATATGTACATGTGTTTGTATATGTAATCTAAAGAAATTCAATGCTGTGAATTTCCTTTGTGAGCAAGAATAACTAATTTTTTTTCAGCACGATGGATTTATTCTAAGCGAGAGTAAATTTTTAATATCAACTTAAGATGGAGAAGAATATCAAACGTTCTTTTAAGAACGAAAAAATTAATTATGAAAGAGATGAAATTTGTTTGTTATTAAACTTATTTATTGCAAATAATTCTGTGGTTTTCACGAATAATCGCGTAAGTTATAAAACCAAACTTTTCAGGAGAGCAAAAACAAATTTTTTTTTCAATTGCGGCTTCTGTAGATGCTTTTTTAAACTTTTTTATTTACTATCCTCTTAACAGTGACTTTCTACGTATTATACATTGTTTTCATGAAAAAATCCTCACAGGATCACAATCTGTAAAAGGATTAAAAATGCATATGTTTGATTGACTCATTAAGTGTGTGCAATATAACATCATATCTCCACATAAGTTCTTTTTTGTGAAAATAAACGTTATCATTTTAATCACACATGACGACATACGTTGTTATTTTTAGCACACAAGTTGGCGACATATTCAGAGTTTTTGACACTTATAGCACAACGTATGGACTTGAAATTACAAACAACCGCTCATCTACTGTTGTTGCAACTAAAGAAGTCAACAATAAACGCACATGTGCATATAAGTTGTTATTAATAGAAAAATTTTCAAAAAATACTTTCATATTTTTTGCACGAATAACAACATAACATCTCATATGCTTTTTATTTGGAAACATATTCAGCAATTTTACAATTTTTGGCGATGTATGTCGACATAAATCGTTATAATAGCAAAATATTTTATTAAACAGTTAACTTAAGTTGTTTTTAGCAGAAAAAAATTAATAATGCTTCATTATATTCTAAAAAGCTTAATACTTATAAAAACCTAATGCAAAATGTAGCACTTTGACATCATTATCTCAATTTCGGTAAAAACCGACTTACGCGATTATTCGTGAAAACCACAGAATTAAAAGTTATGATTATTTAAAAAAAGTTATATTAAACATAATATTTGCATACACCCCTTAAAATGTTTTTTGCATAAAACGCTGATCCTGGGTAAGAAACACAGAAAATAAACGATAAAAATATTACAACTTTTTGCTCTTATTTATTAGCAGATTATTAATCTGTTGTTTATGATCTTGGAATTTTTTGTTAAATTTTTTTTTAATTTTTATTTATTTCTTATAAATCAGAGATCCGATTAAAACTTTCAAAATGTGTCTACAAGGAACATACGGCAACGTTAGCTATTATTACTTCAAATGTGATATGAATAAACAATAAAATAAAATATTATAATTGAAATCCCCCTTACGTTGTTTATTTAGTTGGATTCTAATGTTTAATCAGAATGATTTGAGGACAAGTTTGCTCCTTTCTGCGATATTTGGGAACGCGTCAATAAAAACGTGCTTAAGTCATTAACACCAAGTTTTTACATACAAATTGAGCAGTTAGTGCCTTTAAGAAGGCGAGTATCATTTCGGCGGTACATTCCATCAATACCAGACAAATAAGACTTGTTTTAAAAATGCCCAAGTGACACTGAGACAAATGTCTTCGTCTTCTTCTGCAGTCCACTTAACTCCCTGGGGAGCATAGGGCCTCTACAAAATTTTTCCAAGATATTTGATCATTTGCAAGTAATTTTATTTCGTTCCAGCTTCTTCCGCTGTTTTCAATGTCATTTAGAAAGCTTATTTTCCAAGTAGTCTTTGGCCGACCTCTTCTTCTACTGCCTTGTGGGTTCAAGTCAAAGGCTTGGCGGCATTTCATCTGGAAGGACTTAGAGTGGATAGACATATATATTGTATAAAAATTAAATAAGTATTTGTTTAGCTTGTAATGCAGAATCATGATATCATCTTCAATAAATTCCTTATCTCGGACAAGAAGGTGCTCATAAAGAGAATTGTTGAAGAAATTTGCAAACCTTTTGAAAAAAGAAATTGAAACATCACATATAACAACTTTTTGATTTACGCCATTTCAATAAGTTAAACGTCGGGTTTCCAAAGAACTAAACTGTGATCAAATTGTTCATCAAATCAAATCAAATTATAGAAACTTTACTGATGATATAATAGTAAATAAGTTCATACAGAAAAAAATCAAGGTAAAAACCGTCGAAAACAAGGTTGATTTTACCGTTTTCGGTGGTGATTTTGCTTCTATGAAGCAAAAAATTAAAATCATGAAGCAAAATCAACACCGAAAACGTTAAAATCAACCTTGTTTTCGACGATTTTACCTTGATTTTTTTCTGTGTGAACTTATTTACTATTATAACAGCAGTAAAGTTACTCTAATTTGATTTGATTTGATGAACAATTCATGTTAATTTAACATGATTTTACAATAACTTGCGAATAACATTTGCTTCTTTTTAAATAACTATAATTCATGTTAATTTAACATTGCAGTAAATTAAGTGTAAAATGTAATTTATATTGAAATAACAATCCGAATCACGTTGAATGAAAGTTATATCAAGTATAATTTAAAACACTTACCACTGTAACACATTTTTCACTTATTTTTATTCCCCTTTGTTAACAGAAGCATCAGCAGAATGGCCCGATATGGTTTTCGCCATCATTCTTCTTTGAAAGCTTGATGTACCAATTAACTAAATAATTTTAACTAAAAGAATACGGGAATTGTATTCTTTTTATAACATATCTTAAACATGAAAATAAAAAAAAATGGTGTTGTTTATTTCTATACAATTTTATTTTAACATTTTTCATTTAAAATAAACATGAAACCAAGATAATTTTAAAACTGTCGATACGTAAAAACAGGTTTTTATGGATTCAATATTGAACAATGTTATTTTAACAGTGAATAATATTAAATAAACGTGATTTAAGGTTATTTTAATATTTTTCATTTAAAATTAATATGAAATAATGATATATTTAAATAAAGGGCATACTTTTGCCGAAATTTACTATGATTCTCAATCAACATTTCGCCATGTTAATTTAACATTGTTACTTTTTTTCTGTATGTTAAGTCAAAGAAACGCATTTGATTTTTCGATTGGCTGTAATTCAATTTTTTTCTCTTTTGTTTGGTTTAAATCACTTCATTCTGGGATAACTGCTTCTAATCGTTATCATCTGTACTTAGGAAAAAAGTCTATGATATACACCAAATAAATATTTTTTAATTTAACATAATGAAAAACTACAGTTTCCGACTTACGACAGTTTTGTCAACCGTTAAAGAGATGTCATATCATATCCGATAAATAAGGCTATGTTTATTGGTCTGAAGTTTCAAAATAATAAGAGTAAAATTGTACAGAATTTTTAATTTTTAATTTAATTTAAGAAAACTGAAAGTGCCTAGAGATTTTATAATGTTCCTTTGACTATAAAGGCAAATAACCGTAGAAAGGAAACGTGTATTCTCATTGAAATCTTCTTGATAAAAATAAGAAATCGGCTTTCAAATGATTCTGTAAATGCACATTCTGAAATAAAATCCTATTTTAAAAGAAATATTTTGTAATAATTTGTTAAAATAATTTACTGCCTATTTCACGATGTCACTCGAACGTTTACGTTCGCACAAATAACATATAAAACAAAAACAAATTTTTGAATTTTGTTTTTTTTTATATGTTATTTGTGCGAACGTAAACGTTCGAGTGACATCGTGAAATAGGCAGTTAACTTTTTTGGTTTTATTTAAATGCTATTGTCTTTGAAATAATTATTTGGCAATAAGTACTTAAGTCTATTTGTTTAGTTTTAAAGGAGAACAATTTAAAACTTTAAAGGTGGCTTTTGCAAATTTACTCTGAATTTAATATAATTATTAGTTCTCTGCGGGTATAGTCACAGGTCGGAAGCTTTTGTTATTCCAAATGTTATTGAACATTAAAAAAAAAATTACCATAAAGTCATTTTGCTTTAACTTCCTCTAAAATCCTAAAAAAAATAATTGAAATTTTGCTAATGAGTACTTTTGAACATGAAGATCTTAAGGTGCCATTAAAGGCTAGATTACACTACCTCACAAGTCTTACGTATTCCATAATACTTTGTGAGATAGAAATCTAATGAGTTTTGTTGTGACTGTCAAAAAATCTAATTTAACATGACAGTTTGTGTTCACACCATCACACAAAGTATAAACACTCACAAATGAAATAAAATGCAACCCTGATCCAATGAAAAGTATTATTGTTTAGAAATTTTTCAAAAAACTATCACACTATCACACTTTGTCATATTACTTGAGTTTTTGACATGTATTAATACAAAGTATTTTGCCACGGAAATAAAAAAGTGGAATGCATTTATAAACTTATTCACTTGATCACAGAAAATGTTATTTGTTCCAATAAATTAAATTAAATAATGTTTTGCATCGATTTATATTGAGCGGGAATTCCTGGTATCCCGGGAAATAGAAATATAAATCCCGCTTTCCTGGGAAATGAAAAAGTCCGGGAAAAGAAAAACTCTAGTGCCAAGCAAAGCTATACAGAGGGCTCATGCAGTCTGCCAGTATTTTTCTAGAAAAATACTTACAACGACTATTGTTTAGCCCTTTTCGTTTGTTAAGAATGCAAAAAAAAATCTTAGATTTCAAATATGGCAGGATTTGTGACAAGAGTTTCCTGGATTAAGAAAAAATCAAAAAAATATATGTACTAAAAAATTTTTAATTTGCAATTTTTGTTTGTTTACTTATTTCAACATAAGTTATTTAAGGTAATTTATAGATTTTTTCATTGCCTTGGCCGTGTTGATTTGTAATCACACCTAATAAAATGAGGTACATCCATAAAAGTTGCCATATCTGCTTTTGCCTGTTCGCCGACATAAGCAGAATAATACTACTTAGTTGCCATTAACTTCAGACTTGTCTTATCGTTTCTAACGTCATCATTTATATGTAGTTTTATTCTAGCTAAAAACTAGTTTTTTTTTAAATTTTTGAGTACTTTTTGCTTTGTTAACCAAGCACCAGCATTGAATAAAGATTTAGAGGGACATCATATTTCTATTTTTATTTTGGAATAATTCGAAGCACCTACCCAAAAAGTAATTTAGCAACTAGTCTCGTTACATTTACTAAGGAGCCAAATCTTACTAGTTATGCATTTAGCTGTAGTGATACGCACAACTCATATATACGCAATCATACACATTATGCATTTACTCATCACTTACTACACTTTCATATTCAAAAACAAATACTCAATATTCACTTGCTCAAAAAACTTCAAAATATTAAGTTTTTAACATATACAAAGTAAGAAAAGAAATAAATAATATGAATTTTTGACACCACCTCCAACATGGTTTTTGATAGAAAGCAACGAAAACTTTGATATTGTCAACAACCAAGTCTATGTCATCTACAACATCTACAACATCATCCACATCAACCAAAGGCCATTTACAAAAATCTCTAAAAATAAATACACTATAAGAGCAGCAAATACAGCTTTAAAGCATTTATGGCAATTGTTATTAAAAGCATTTTTAATATTTCTCCTAACCATCTGCCATACAATACAGTACACATTTCAAATGCGTATGTAATGATAGAACATGGAAGTACCGAACCGGGAACGGTAGTATTTAATGTCTCCGTTTATAAGTTGTGCTTTGAATGCCACCACAAAATGAATGCCCAAAAATCGGCCCACTTTGTGCATCGTCTAATCGCTGCATATCACTAAGACGGAAAATTCAATTAAAAAAGTCTCTAAAATGTGATGGCATTTATTAAATTCAGTATGGGTTCCAATCGATTGGGCATCATAGACTACCATAGTTTGCATATAAGGTCTCAGGTCATACATGCAACGAGGTCAGACAGGCCGTGAAAGAGTTGCATGCCCGTCATTTTTAGGATTTGGATACAGGATATTGAAGACGTAGAAAGAAAAGAGCTTTGTTAAGGGAGATGGTTTCAGGTATGTTAATGCCTTAGTTATGGAAACTGCTTTATCGACGGCAAGCAATGAATTTCAGAGACTTTTGCCATACAAACCACCGGCAAATGGAATCAGGTTCATTTGCAGAAGTCTCGATTGATCAATAATTTAATTTAAATATAATTATTTGATGATTGTATTTTATTGATATTGATAATATTGAAATATATTTTATTTTATTGTAATATTTGACTTTTGGGGACGACATGGAATTATCGGAGGTTTTAGGACTGACTGTTGAAAAGTTTATTGTAATATTTGACTTTTGGGGACGACATGGAATTATCGGAGGTTTTAGGACTGACTGTTGAAAAGTTGAAGGGAAGGGGAAGTGTGGTGAATTGGGTTTGGACACGGACAGATCGAAGACGGTTTTACAGGAGCGGGTGATTAGGTATTTTGGATTTGGGCTGCAGGCTGATGGTGGTAACTCGGAGTATGATGAAGCGGCGTCTATGATTCAACGACCAGTGGATGCTGAACGTCATGGACCTTCCACATTCACATTGAAGGATATCGAGGATACTTTATCCAAATTCTCAGGCGAGGGTCAACCCGAAATAGAAGTGTGGCTTAGCGATTTTGAAGATTGTGCTTTAACTGTAGGGTGGAACGAGCTACAGAAATATATTTACGCGCGGCAATTACTTTCGGGTGCAGCTTGAATTTTTTGTCGGAGTCAACACAGTGTTCTTTATCAAGCTACGAATATTGAGGATTTGAAATTAAAGTTGAAGGTGTACGAAAAGGTAACTAAACCGGTTCGATCATCAAATTTTGATAAACCGCGCCCCAGACAGGAACCACTACCGGTAGTGAAGAAGCAGGAGGAGAAGATCCAACGTTGTTTTAAATGTGGCGGCACTGATCATATGGTAAAAAATTGCACGGAGAAGCAGCCGAGGTGTTTTAAGTGCCACGAGATGGGTCACAAGTCTTTTAACTGTGGAAAAGGTGAAGTGAAAAAAGATGAAAAAAGGAGAATGGGCCAAGTGGTAGTGTGCATACATTGTCGTCAACCGAGGGCCAGGAAGTACGCGGGATGGCAGTATCTCGACCCAATAGAGTTTTCAAAGATGTGACAATACTGGGGTTGGTTATATCTGCTTTGGTGGACACTGGCAGTGATATTAGTTGCGTGAGATATGATTCCCTCATGATGATGAAGGATGCGAGCGTGAGCGCAGAGAGAAAAAGAATGGTGGGAATTGGCGAAAAAGAGATACGGACTATTGGGGCTTTCGAGGCAGATGTTGATTTAGATGGTGTACTTGTACCTGAGAAATTCCATGTAGCGCGTGAGCGTGATAATTTATATTCGGCTGTGTTGGGAAACGATATTCTGGAGCATGTCGATGTCTTGATTAATGATGATGGCGCGAAGTTGTCACGAAAGTCTTCAAAACCTGAGGTCAAGGCGAATTCCGCAACTATTTATGATGAAGTCGTGCAAGAGCTGGGTAAGATTTATATTGCAACACCGAGTTATGAATTTGATTTACATCATTTGGAGCGTAACGTTCGTGAAAATATTTTGAGTATGGTGAATAACTACAGGCCTATTAAACAGACGAAGTTCCCTGTAAAGATGAAAATATTACTCAGGGATGAAATCCCAGTGAGCCACAACCCAAGAAGAATGCAGACCAACAAACTGTTGACAAACAAGTCGCAGAGTGGTTGGAGGAGGGCATTGTAAAACGCAGCAATTCGGAGTACTCATCACCAGTTGTTTTGGTGTCTAAGAAGGACGGCACTAGAAGATTATGTTGTGATTACCGTCGGTTAAACGAGAAAATTGTACGAGACAATTTTCCGATGGTAATAATTGATGATGTGCTACAGCGGCTACAGGAAGCAAGGGTCTACACTACATTTGACTTAAAGAATGGGTTCTTTCACGTGCCGATAGAGGAGGGTAGCCAGCGATACACGTCTTTTGTCACACACCGGGGACAAATTGAATTTAATTATGTGCCCTTTGGGATATTAAATTCCCCGGCGGTATTTTGTCGCTACATTACGGCAGTGTTCCATGGGTTGATAATGGATGGAACAGTAGTGGTGTATATGGACGATATGGTGATACCGTCGACAAATGAGGAAGAAGGTGTTGAGAAACTGAGGATGGTTTTGGAGGTCGCGTCACTAAACGGGCTTAAAATCAAGTGGAGTAAATGTCAGTCTCTGATGAGAAGAATAACCTTTTTGGGTTACATATTGGAGAATTCTACTATTTTACCCTCAAGGGAGAAGACTGTGGCAGTTGAAAAGTTTCCCCTGCCAAAGGATCGGAAGGCCGTACAACGATTTCTAGGTCTCACATCTTATTTCCGGCGATATATTCCGAATTACGCGTTGGTGGCTAAACCATTGTCGGATTTATTGAAGAAGAACGTTGATTTCAAAATGGGTGATGGGGAATGTTTGGCTTTTCAGCAGTTGAAGACTGCGTTAGTTGGTGCTAGTGTTCTCAGATTATTCAATCCTCGTGCCGAAACCGAAATACATACAGACGCCTGTAAGAATGGTTATGGTGCTGTACTTCTGCAGCGAGACTCAGAGGATCTCCAATTACATCCTATCCAATACATGAGTCGGAAAAAAACCCCTGCGGAGAAGAAATACCACTTTTATGAGTTGGAAGTATTGTCCATTATAGAGGCGCAGAAAAAGTGGCGCATATACGTGTTGGGGTTGAAGGTGAAGATCATTACCGACTGCAACGCATTTGCAATGACCATGAGGAAGGATGACGTACCACTAAGAGTGGCGAGATGGGCGCTCTTCCTTCAGGATTTCGAATATGTTATTGAACATCGATCGGGCTCATCATCGGGAACATAGAAAGGCTCAATTGGAAGATGACTGGATTAAAGCAGTCAGTAGAATCCTTGAGACGGGAACTTATGAGGACTATTTCTTGAAGTATGGCATTGTACACAAAGATCCCACTAAGGAACTTATTGTGATTCCATCCAGTATGGAGCGTGAAAATATAGAAATGGCTTACAGAAAAGCACATTTTGCAGCAAAGAGAACTGTGGAATTGGTTGAGCGGACATTTTATGTCGCGGGGTTGGGCTTAAAGGCCGAAAATGTGGTTCGAAGCTGTGTTGAGTGTATTATGGCTAACGCAAGGGCCGGAAGAAAGGAGGGATTTTTGAATCCTATTGATAAGGCGGACAAACCATTGGCGACCTATCATTTGGACCACGTGGGTCCTATGGAGACGACAAAAAAGCAATATAAACACATCTTGGTTATAGTGGGTGCTTTCTCGAAATTTGTGTGGCCTTATCCCACAAAAAGTACAGGTACTGGCGAGGTAATTGAGGCCTTACGTAAGCAAGCTGCAATATTTGGAAATCCTATGCGTGTAATCACTGATAGGGGTACTGCCTTTACATCCAACGAGCTTAGCGAGTATTGTGCCAAGGAAGGAGTACAGCATTTACTAATTACGACAGGAGTACCAAGGGGGAACGGTCAGGTGGAGAGAATACACCGAATTATCGTCCCTATGTTGACTAAATTATGCCTGGAAAAACCACAAAATTGGTATCGTCATGTTGATAGGGTGCAAAGAGTTATCAACAATACGCCTAGCAGGAGCGTAGGCCACTCACCCTTCGAGCTGATGACTGGTCTCAGGATGAGAACTCGCGATGATGTTGATTTGGGAAAAGCGTAAGAGGGGATGGCGGTTAATGAACTCCAGCAGGAACGAGATTCCATAAGAGAAGAAGCACTGGACAAAATTCTGAAAGTGCAGCAGGAGAATAGACGCACCTTTAATAAAAATCGAGTGCCCGAAACGGTGTATAATGCTGATGATTTGGTCGCCATAAAAAGGACTCAGTTTGGAGCGGGTTTAAAGTTAAAGCCAAAGTTTTAAGGACCATATAGGGTCATAAAGAGGTTGAACCACGGACGCTATGAGGTTGAGAAGGTGGGAGAGTGTGAAGGATTTTCTTATTAAATAAACTTGAAATACCTATGTTTTGTTTTCCTTTTATATTTGAATAAACTTTGTTAAATAATAAAAGTGTGAGTTTTATTTGGATGACCAACTAAGGGATCCTACATATGTAAATATGAGATTTGTTTGCCTTTAATCTATTTAAGTAAGGGGGTTTATATGGGACCTGCTATTAATTTTGGACCTACCAGCACAATATCGTGTCACGACATAGTACCAATCGTAAAACTTATTGTCGTCAAGTTTTATATCAATATCAACATTTCTGGAGTAGTACTTGTATGGGAGCTATGGTCAAATATGGACCGATTCCAATAAAATTTGGTTAGATGATATAGATTGCAATAAAAAGATTTTGTACCAAATTTAACCTAAATACCAACATAACAAGATGACACATGTAGTTGCATTTATAGCACTTACAAAATTGTACGTGACGAGTCTTCACTAGAGACCTTTAAAAGCTTATAAAATTTTTATTATAACAATTTAGAATAAAAATTCCTATCAATGTTTTTTTGCAACAAATATCTTTCTTTGAACTTTTATTTTGATACACCTTAGACTGATTTATTTCAAATGGCAAAGACAAATGGTGTTTTTGCACCACGTACGTGACATTAGAATAGCATCCAAAACAAACACAAAAATATGCTGCTTATCGAACTATATATTTGGTCTTTCCCTATGGATCTTGTTCATTGTTGTTGTATGATTAATTTGAAAAAATAATTCCAGGGTTGCTTGCCAGTATCTGTATTTAATCGTCAGAAAATTAAAAATTGTTAATTGCAGTCACTAAAAAAAAAAGAGAAAGTGAGTTTAATTTGTATTTTTGGCTTTTTAAAAATTGTAATAAGCTATAAGTACCTGTGCAAAGTAAAGTTTGAGTCTTTGTTCTTTCTAACATATTTGAAAATAAGTTTCAAGTGTTTTCATATTTTAAATCGTGGTTGACATTCTCACAGAAAATCCCATATGGCAAATGAAAGAGTCTATGGAAACAACTTTGTCGTGGCCCTATCTTCATTATGGGAATTACAGCAAACAATATATTGAAAAGATTTATTAATTGTTTAAAAATATATATGTATAAATCGGAAAAATATATGTATGTTTGTAGATAAATATAAAATTTAACCCATAAAAGAGCCTGAGAAAAAAATTACCACAAATTTTTTTTTTTTTTTTGTGATATAATATTTTGATTTTATTAATTTGAAAATGTTTTTTTTTTATAAAAAAATTTTACTTTTTTAATTTATTCAAAAAAGGTTAAAGGTGATGTTTTAGAATCTTACGATATTTTTTACTAAAAATAAATTTAGATGTTAATAATTCTTTAAAAAAATGTTTTACAAAATTCATTAGTTGGCAATTTATTATGATATTTAATTCTTCATTATTCATATTTTGAAATCATTTTTTTTTTTTTTTTTTAAAAAATAATTATAAACAAATATTGAATCATTTAAAGCCGGAATTGAAAGCCACAGCAGCCAGTACTCCGGTTTATTTTATGTTAGTTACAATAATTATATTTTGTAAGTAATAATAATAAATAAAATAAAAAAATTATTTAAAAGTGTGACAATACTTTTATAAATTTCTTGATTTTTACCTTAATATTATGCCAAAACATGCAAATTTTGTTTCAAACAAAAAAACTTTTTTTGCTCACAATTTTATTTATTTGCAAAACAAAAAACTCTTGTTTAATTTTGTGTAAAAAATAACTTAAATCTGCTGGGGGCGGGTTTTATGTAGATTGTTACATTAAATATGCAATAACATTATAACATACTTTAAGGAGTTATACAAAAAAATATATATAAATAAATTATAGTTTAAGGAGCATGATTTAATACTTTCTGTTGTGAGTCTTTTTGGGAATACAGTTTGGCAAAACGAGAATACAATACAATAACAAAAAAGAAGACATTGTTTAAAATTCATGAACTTTTTTTAAAAGGATGTGTGTTTTTAAGATAGAAAGAAAGAGAAAGTCTATGACAGTTCTTTTATGAATTTAAAAATATAGTATTTTTTAAGTGCATGAATAAAACTTAACGTGTTTTAGTTTGAGTTCAGTTTAAACATATTTTTTAGCTTTCTGTTTTAGTACTTTGTTTAATATAACCGGTTAGCGCCCAACTTTTAAAAAAAAATTTTATTTTTTTTTTATTTTTTTTGTAAAACGTTTTTAATTAAAGTAAAAAACACAAGAATTAAAAAAAAAATTTTTTTTAAATATCGAAAATATTGCCCATCCTATAAATAGGACGCTGGGACTTAGAGGTATCACAGGTGATATATTTTTAGAATACAAACTGTATAAGTGACAAAAAACATGATTTTTTTAATGTCCTATAAATAGGACGCTGGCCTATAATGGGATAACAGGCACAATTGAAAAATTTTTCATGCTCACATAGCATTTTAAAAAAATGAATAGAGTGAAGAATAAGGGAAAGCAAAACAAGAGCAGTAGAAATCTTGATTAGGTTAGCGTTCATAGACAGCCATCAATAAATCAGCATACTTGGATCCTACAGTGTTGCTTTTGTGGTACCCATAGCCAATTCACATTCTATATAGCAGCTGCTCACTATGTGGCATTTTAATTTTTAACCATTTCGTTTGCCTTAAGAAAAGAAAATGCAAATTTAGTGTTTCCAAACAGATCGACGAAATATATATAACGAGAGGTGACTTTTATCCCACATCCGGCAGCCGATAAGGAATATTTACCCCTAGTTCCTCTATGTCAGTATAAACCTAATATAGGCAAATTCAGGTCGCCGCGTTTTCTCTTTTATTACGTACCTATGCACAATGTAATGCGTACATCGCATTCAATTGCAAGATGTAAAAACTTTGGGTTGGTACGGGGAAAGATATTTCAATAGACAACTCATTTCAATTGAATTGCTCGAATCTAAGCGTACATTGTAACTTTAAACAAAAAAAATATTGTTCTAGGATTTGACTCAATGTCAAGCCATTTAGCGTATAAAACGACTAGAATAGAAAGAAACCTATCTCAGCTTTAAAAAAAAAACTTATATTATCATTGTGTTTACTCTGTTCCTGCAACTTCAGAATTTTGAAGGATAATTTTGTTTTGAAAGAGTTTCTAGTAGTTTCTCTATGCCATTTGGTTCCGAACTTTTTCTCTGGATCTTTATAAGTTCACAAATTCTAGGCACTGTGAATTTTGGTTCATGGATTCGATAGGAACATTTAATTTGTTCTTGTGTTTTGTCCCTTTTGAAAAACATAATTGTTTTTTTTTTTTTTTTTCTTTCCTACATACTTGAACTATTGATGTGTACGTGTACACTCATTTTCCTTTAATTCAGTTTTTTGAAATATTTTCTAAACAAAGACAATTTATATAGAAGCAAAGCAGAAAACTAAAGAATTATTTCTTGTCTTTTTACACATTTCAAAGACAATTTGCCTAGAACATAAAATAAAATAAAAAAATGATAATGACGGAAATGGGACGATACTCCGGTTTGGGTGGAATGAGACGTACTGTTGGTGGAAGCGTTGCGAAGCTGCCAGGCTTAGAAGTACAAAATATGTAACGTATTGGTGTCAAGTGGCTTCCCTTTATTTGTTGTGTCATGAAAGGAAAATCAGGTGGCATTTATTTGTGTGACAAATACATATAACAAATATACGAACAAAAAAATACGAATGACAAAAAAATGAAAAAAAAAGCGGAGAAAATATTCAGTTATAAGTTAAATAAAAGATTTTCTTCGATCGATTGTAAGCTTAAAAATATTACTTACATACTTAGTTAGTGATGAAGTAAACTTAGCTGTTTGTTTAAGAAAGCAGGGGCAAATCCGAAGTTTCTTGCGGTTCGAAGGCCTGTTGGACAAAACAGCTTTTTTTCTTAACAGCTAACTAGTCTCTAAACAATATCCTAACTTCTTTTATCAGTTACCAGCAATAGAAACGCTCTTGGCTATTTAAAAATATATATAAAAGTTCTAATTGTGAAACATACTTTTAATAATATAACAATTGAAAATTCAAAAAAATCATCACATAAAGGGATGGAATTAAGCAAAACAATACGGCTTCTTTAAATGCTCAAACGCTGTTTTTTAACTTAACCGATTACTTATGGATCTTGTATATAACCAAATATTCATTCATATTTTTAGAAAAAAAATTCGTGAAATCAGCCCACAAAACGCTAAAATATAAAAGAAATAATCGTCATTAAATTTGTGATCCCCTTAATATTTAACCAAAAATCAATTTCCAAATGGTACGAAAAAAGTTTTATTGTAGAAAATTGTGTTTTTTTTTTTGAACTCCCACCCTCTTAACTTCTTCGTGTGTTTACACTGAAACAGCCGTGATTTTGAACTCTGTATGGGAAGCGTGTAAAAAGAAATTCGTGGTGGATAGCCCTGTTCCAATAAAACAAAGAAAGAAGAATAATTAAAATCCGGTCTTAGAAAGACAATTGAAAAACCAGTTCTATCTGCCATAACCATTAAGTCAGAGATGTCGTAAACAAATTGGGCAGGGGAAATATTAAGAAGTTTTACCGAAATCAAGTAATTTTTGTAATCCCAGATGAGGTACTTAGCAGAGAATGACAAAAGTATCATTTTAAGTACTCTTTCAATATTAGTGAGAAAACATGAATGGACATGCATGGGTAAAGATCAAAACCATACACATACATACCACTTCCCATAACAAGCTTAAGTTGAATATATATAGGCACATGCAGATATAAATAAAATTTCTGTTAGCTATCTGCAATACCCATATAAGTATGTGTATTAACGTATGTAAGTTATCACATTACTTTAAAACATTATAAATAGTAAATCTTGAATTAAGATTAATATAGAACATTTAAGCATTTATAAAAATTGATAACTATATTTCCAATTGGGAATGCAATAGCTATTAATTTATTTAAGTTAAGTCTGGCAACGTTAATTTGAATTATTAAAGTTAAGAATAGATGTAAGACATGAAGAGCAAATTTAAAATAAAAAAGTCAGTCACATTTTGATATCACAACACGTTGTTTCAATTAAAAATCGTATAAACGATCAGGAACTCGTGGAAACTGTTAACTGGCGCCCAACGCAAAAAAATAAAAATAAAACACAAAACTTTATAATTTAAAATAAAACTATTAATAAAATCATGTTTTATTAAAGAAAAGCTCACATATTTAGAAAGAAAGTGATCTAGTAAAAAAATTTAAAGTTCTTAACGTTCCGTGTTACTTGTTGTTTTGTTAAAAATTGTAAAAACATTTACCTAAGTGAAAACACACCTTAACAATAAATTGGATAAAACAGGACATTACATTAATGTAAAAATTCACATAGTTATTAAATAATTTAAAAGAAAAAACTATAATTTTTTTGTTTGCAACAAAGTAAAAGAAAATATATCGATATAAAAATCAAAACTAAAGATAATTAACTAATTTATAAAAATTAAAAATACTTAACGTATTGTGTTAGCTTTGTTAAAAAAAGGCATTGGCAAAACATTTACCTAAATAAAAACATGCTTAATCAAAAACCTTAATAAAGCAAGACGTGACACACATACATACATATGTATGTACATACATTAACGTGAAAATTTAAAGAAGTATGAAATTTTTTTTGCAATAAAAATTAAAAAAACTTATGAAATAACCGTTTATTAATTGCAATACGCGAAGTAAAAAAAAAAAAACCAAAAAAAAAAAAAACAACAAAATTTTTACAAATTGAAAAAAAGGAACATATGAATGAAAATATAAAAAAAACTAAAGAACCGTTTACAATTAAAAAAAAAAATAACAGAATTCTTTACAAATGCAAGAAGGAACATAAGTATGTATGAATGAAAATATGTACCAAAAAAAAGCCCGATAGTAACAAAATATACATAGTAAAAACAAATGATAATGAACTAATTTATGCTCGGAAGAGAGACGAACAATTTTAAGAGAAATTAAATTACTCAAACAATCAAATGCACAATTATCCAACGCAGCAGATGTTGGATTGAGTTTAAATGTGGACAGAATTTCGAAGCAGCACATACCTACTTAGGAAAGCAGAAATTTATACCTTATGTGCAGGTATGGGCACCACTACATTGAAAGCTTTGCATGTGTGCCATTGTATTGGTTTGTTTACGTTTGCTTTTGTTGGTTTTATGCTCTTTGCTCTTTGTTTTTCGTGTATGTATACACATCGTTCGCTCTTTTTGCATTTTCATTTTGCATTTGCCCATACATGCTTATGTGTTATTCCCTATAAGTTTAAGTTTGTCCATATTTAGTTATTGGAATTAATTTTTTGATGTACATTTATTTTTTGCTAACTTATATCTTTGATAAATTTACTTAATCTTATCACATACATAAATGTTAATTATTTTTTTTTTAATTAAAAACTTGAATACTCCCATTTTGTTTACTTTATGTTATAACTACCAAATTTAAATACAATTTAAATACATTTTTCAAAATATTTGTTTGTGTTAATGAAGAAAGGGGAAAACAATAGAATAAAGCAAAATGAATAGAAACGAAGTATTAAGTCTTGTTGAATCGGTAGTTGATGCTACTAGGGCGGAAATCTTACAACATATCGGTAGTTTAACAGCTGCTGTCGAACAATTGAAACCATGTCAAGTGGAACAATTAACGCCTGTAGCCATTCAACCAGGCGTTGTTTCTGGAAATACAAATCTAGATCTGATAAAGTCGCTTCCACAGTTTAGTGGGAATTCTGGCGAGTACCCAGCATGGAGAGAATCTGCAAAGTTCGCTATAAATTATTATTCAAAGGGGTCCGAATCGTATTATGTCGCAATGGGCATTTTAAGAAACAAAATAATCGGTGAGGCAAATTCTACTCTAAGTTCGTTTAACACAATTTTTAATTTCGATGCTATAATAGCACGTTTGGATCAATCGTACTCCGATAAGAGACCATTATACTTATTGGAAAATGAGCTTAGTGTATTACGACAGGGTAAGCTAACAATAAACGACTATTATGACAACGTAAATAAGCAACTTACCTTAATTGTAAATAAAATTATAATGGATAATACGGGTAAGGAAGAGGTTATCGAGGCTCTAAACGAGCGTGCAAGGGCAAACGCGCTACGTGTCTTTATATCTGGTCTTCGTAAACCTTTGTGCGACATTTGTTTCTCTGCAAACCCACAAGACCTCCCCACAGCTCTGGCGACAGCGCAAGAGCTCGAACAAAATCACGAACGTTATAGATTTGCAAATGCGTTTGCTAACTCAAAAAATTTGCAACAATCACATTCATCTTATTCAAAGAATAATTTAGCCAAAGTAGATGATTTTCAACGTACACCAATTGACAAACAGATCTTGCAACATCCATTGCCCGTTCCAATGGAGGTAGACAGGGGTACATCTTACTTCCGAAAACCAACGGCATTTTTAGGCCCTCAACCTCAAAGTGCTAATCAAAATTTTAGTGGACAAAGGCCAAATTCCAACGGGAATACGTCCACACGTCAGTTCGTCAGCGCCAACTCCAACCGGTCTCCAAATCAAAGAATCAATTACGTGCAAAATAATGAGGAAGACGATTTGTATAGAAACGAAGCTTTTTCTTGTATCGGGTCGGAAGACGACGCAAGCGACCACCTGAATTTTTTAGTGTAAAGTCCCTCTTGCCTTATATTGTTAAAAAAAACAATTAATGGTCAAGAGTTGAATCTTTTAGTAGACACAGGTACCTCTAAGAATTATATACGCAACCTAAATTTTATTAGAGGTATAGAATCAGTAACCGAACCCTTTAAAATTAAATCTATAAACGGATCTACGCTCATTAGGGAAAAATGCGAAATAAATATTTTAAATCATACAACAACCTTTTATATATTGCCATGCTTAAATTCTTTTGATGGAATTTTAGGCTATGACCTTTTAAAAGAAATAGAAGCTTTCATTGATACCAAGAATGGTATTCTTTTTCATAAAAACGGAAAAGAGCAAATTAGCCATTTTTCGTGTAAACAAGTTAATGCAATAGAAATTGATACCAAATATGTTCCCATCGATCTACAGAGTAAATTCAAAAATGTTATTGAAAATAATGCAATTTCATTCGGTCATTTAGATAGGGCCTTTCCAGCCAACACTCAAGTCGAGGCCACAATAGATTTAATTAAAAACGAACCTATTTATTCTCGCAGCTATCCTTATCCCATTTCCGCAACAACGTTTATAAATACTGAAATAGAAAATCTTCTTAAAGATGGTATAATAAGAAAATCATCATCGCCCTATAACTCGCCTATCCATGTCGTTAGTAAAAAAGGCGTTGATTGTGATGGTAGGCAAAAATTACGAATGGTTGTAGATTTTCGGAAAATAAATGATTTCACTGTTCCAGATAAATATCCCATGCCCGACATTTCTGTTATTTTATCAAATCTAGGCAAATCACAGTTCTTTACCACCCTTGATCTTAAATCTGGATTTCACCAGATTACATTGGCCGAAAAAGATAGATGCAAAACCGCATTTAGCATTAACAACGGCAAATATGAATTTTGTAGATTACCTTTTGGGCTCAGAAATGGTCCCAGCATTTTCCAACGAGTAATTGATGATATTTTGCGAGACGAGATCGGGAAAACGTGTTTTGTGTACATGGATGATGTAATAATTTTTTCTGAAGACGCAAATAGTCATATTGCCCATGTTGATAGAATATTAAAAAAGCTGTCAAATGCTGGAATGCGTATCTCAACAGAAAAATCTAAGTTTTTCAGACACGAGGTTGAATTTCTAGGATTTGTTATTTCCCAAAATGGAATCAAGACATCACCCGATAAAGTTCAAGATATCCTCGATTTTCAAATACCAAAAACCTTAAGAGCGTTAAGATCTTTTATAGGTCTAGCCGGATACTATAGAAGGTTTATTAAGAACTATGCTGACATAGTAAAACCACTAACCACATACCTTCGTGGAGAAAACGGAAATGTTAACGCAAAAACGTCAAAAAATGTTAAAATTAGTTTATCCCAAGAAGCACTTAATGCGTTTGAAAAAGTTAAGCATATACTAGCTTCTGAAGATGTACTTCTTCAACATCCTGATTTCAATAAGACCTTTGAGCTGACGACCGATGCAAGTTCTAACGCTATTGGAGCTGTGTTGTCCCAAAACGGTAAACCAATTACCATGATTTCCAGAACGCTCTCATCCACAGAACAAAATTATGCAACAAATGAGCGTGAATTACTTTGTATCGTATGGTCCTTGCAAAAACTACGACATTATTTGTATGGAGTCAAAAATATTGAAATTTATACCGACCATCAGCCGTTGACGTTCGCAACGTCCGACAAGAACCCAAACCCTAAAATCAAACGATGGCAGGCGTTTATAGCCGATTTTTCTCCAAAATTTATCTACAAGCCCGGTAAGGATAATGTCGTAGCGGACGCATTGTCGCGCCAGTATATGCACAATTTTAATAGCACAGACTCAGAAACGGTTCATAGTGAAAGATCTTTTTCGAAAACAATAAAATCAATTACTGCCCCTGTTAATCAGTTTATGAATCAGTTAATCATATCTAGATCACACAATGACAGTATTATAAGAAAATTATTATTTCAGCAATATAGGAGATACATCATAAACTATAGTAATGTTCGGCAACTTTTATTGACTTTGCAAAATTGCGTTAGCCCTAGGGGAGTCAACGCAATACATTGCGATTTAAGCACATTGGGTGAAATTCAGGATGAGATACTGAATAATTTTTCATCGATTAAATTTATCCACACTGAAAAGCTAGTAATAGATTTAACAAATAAAAATGACCAGTTAGAGACCTTAAATTTAGAACATAACAGAGCTCACAGATCCCTGCAAGAGAATTACAAACAAATTTCTTCGGAATATTTTTTTCCTAAAATGAAAAAATTACTCAATTCGATCATCAGAAACTGCAAAATATGTTTGGAAAATAAGTATAATAGGAAACCATTAAATCCCATAATCGGCGCATCGCCTATACCAGACCTTCCCGGACAGATACTTCATGTAGACATTTTCTCAACAAATAAGGTACATTTTCTCACCTGCCTTGACAAGTTTTGAAAATACGCAGTCGTCATACCTATAGCTTCAAGAACTATTATTGATGTTAAATCTGGCCTTTTGCAAATTCTTAATAGCTTCAACAACACCAAGCTCTTAGTTTCCGATAATGAAAAGGCTCTTCAATCGAACACCGTTACAAATATGTTGAGAGATTTCTTTGGGATTGAACAATTTTTCGTACCGCCTTTACACAGTGAAAGCAATGGCCAGGTGGAAAGGTTTCACTCTACTTTACTCGAAATTGCCAGGTGCATTAAGGCACAAAATGATATTACTGATATTTCGGACCTAATACTTATTTCCACTCATAGATATAATAGAACAATACATTCCGTAACTAATGAAAAACCGATAAATATTCTTCAAACTTTTGATACTGAGAACCTGGAAAGCATAAGGAAAAAGATAGTTGCAGCGCAGGAAATGATTGCACTAAGGTTTAATAACGTTAATCGAAGGTACACAACTGGCGACATCGTATTTATTCGAAGAAATAGAAGATTGGGCAATAAGGTCGATAAGGTATATTTGGAAAAAGTTGTTGAGCAAGACTTAGGCACTAAGGTTATTATAGACGGTAAACAGGTTCATAAAAATAATATAAGATAAATAAATCCATCCACATTTTGCTTATTTTTTGTGTTTCCCTTTCTTTTTATTGCAAGATATTCACAAAGTTGTATTGAATAGAATATATTTTGGAAAATTTTTATTAACTTGCACAAATAGTTTAAAAACTTCATAAAAATAATATTATAATTTTTTATCAGACATACAAAATTAAACCCCATTATAATGTAAACACTTCACCTCGCTGTAAAAAGTTTCGCAAAAGTTGAACAACAGTTTGCAAAGCATGTTAACGCAGGGTGAAGAAATTTACAAAATAAACCTCTTTGATGTAAATAAATGTGTAATAAAACGAGGACGTTTTAATTTAAGAGGGGGGGAAGTTATCACATTACTTTAAAACATTATAAATAGTAAATCTTGAATTAAGATTAATATAGAACATTTAAGCATTTATAAAAATTGATAACTATATTTCCAATTGGGAATGCAATAGCTATTAATTTATTTAAGTTAAGTCTGGCAACGTTAATTTGAATTATTAAAGTTAAGAATAGATGTAAGACATGAAGAGCAAATTTAAAATAAAAAAGTCAGTCACATTTTGATATCACAACACGTTGTTTCAATTAAAAATCGTATAAACGATCAGGAACTCGTGGAAACTGTTAACTTGTATAACGTAAATATACAGAGCGAGAGAGAAAGCAGAGATGGTAAATGCAATTTTAAAAATTTTGGAACTAGGCAAAATTTTTTTGTGTTGTTAGTCAGAAAAATATCAAGATAATTCTAAAGCTTTTTAAGATTTAACTAAGGCGGTAAGCTTATTTTTCAAAGCTGTTTTATAACTCGAAAACTACACAACTTATTTACAAATCAATACATGCATTGAAAATGGGATACTTTCACTGATAGTGTAAAATAATATTAAAATGTTAGGACAACGAGGGGCGGTCGGGAGCAATTTCGGCTTCTCCGAAACTATCTGACAGATCCTAATGAAATTTAAAACATAGATGGATCCATATTTATATAGACACATAAGCTTTGTATATTCGACCCATAGTCATGGTTTGAAAAGAATACATAGCTACTATGTCCAAATAAATAAACATCTAACTATGTTTTAAATTTCACTAAAATCTGTTTGATAGTTTTGCAGTGTCAGAAATTGCCCCCTATCCCTCTCCTAGACCTATTTTCTAAAAAATACATAGCTTATGTGTCCATATAAATATGGATCGATACATATTTTAAATTTCATTAGGATCTGTTAGATATCTTCGGAGAGCAGAAATTGTCCCTTCCCACCCCTCGTGGTCCTATTTGTTTTAGAAAAATGTATATCTTATGTGTAGTTTTACACAGGTACTGCTGATGTTACGGACAAATTTATTTTATATATCATTAAAAATATTTACATAGTCCCATACCTGCCTAGTGATCAAAGCACATTTTTGCTAAAAAAAATTTTTTCCATTTTTACACAAAAGTGCCAAAAATACTGAAGGTATTTTTTTAAACATGGATATTTCATATGTATGGCAGATAACCAAAACAAATTCATGGGTATTGAATAATATCTGCATAATATTCATGTATTTTTGTTTACTAAATATGGGTGCGTGAAGATATTGCCGTGCATAATAACCAAACTTTTTGCAACGCACAACCATAGCTGTTGTTATTATTTGTGTTATAAATATGTGTATACACAATAATGAAAAGCGTGGGTAAATACCTCTGTATATTTTTCTTATGGGTACTTGTTGTTATTCTCTGGTACTTAGATGAGCTCCAGAGCAGGCTGCATTTGTATAACGAAGTTTTTCGCTTCTTTCTTCACTCTTAACTGCACGATTATAAGTCATGACGTTTCTTCCAATCAAAAATGTGTCAGTATTGAGCTTGAACTCATTTAAGTACCAAATTTGGAAGTATTTTCATGGGCGGTATGTATTGACCGTAAACAGCAGCTTTACAGCCGTTCCTAAATAAGGGCGGAAGACGGAACGTTTTCTTCCGCTTATCTTTTACGGAGATATGCCATACCTCAACAAGAGCGTTAACGTTCTGTTACGAACAGTAGTGTTAACTTTCTTGTTCAATAAAACCGACATAATAGAAATAAAAATGGGGATAAAAGCACTAGATTGACAGAAAAATAGCTAAATTGCCATTATTTATTAACAATAGCGGCCAGCTTCACTATAAAACGCGCTGTCAAAATCGGATTTTTAATTGAAAAGCGTTGACGGCGCGCTGTTTATGTATGTTGCATACAAATTGTAAAGTCATGGTCAACTAGAAAATGCGTGCTGCTTTTGTTTGGATACGGCTGTTAGGGACTTGGAGTGTTTCAAAGTATTAACAGGACTTACGATGATTGTCGATATTAGAGGTCTGTGGCTGTAATGCCTAGTAAACTTTTGTTTTGATAACTCAAAAGGATCTACTTACTTATTAAAATTCTATTGTAAATGATGTTGACCTAAAAGTTAAGAGTAATAGATTCTGAATAAGAAAAGGCTGCTTAGCTTTTTTTCTAATATTCTATAGGAGTCCTGTGGAATCTTTACATTTTTAGAAATCGAATGTTTAATAGTGTTTGTAAAGAGATGCAGGATTGTGTGTGTATGTGTGTGCCAGTCTTTAGAGACGAGTCGAGGCAAGAACGTGTGTGTGTGTGTTTGATGGTGTATAAATGCGGGCAAATGTACCGTGGCTAAAAACAAACGATAAGCATGAATAAATGGGAAACGGAAATGGCAAAATGACAAGATGAGTGCACATTTACTTTATTGCTATAAATCGTTCTGAAAGTGTAAAAAAGCAAAGAAACGAAAAATTAAAACCAAAAAATAAGTATAGCAGTATTCTTTGTAGTCAAGTAAAGAAGTTGTAAACTTAACACTTGAAATTTATAAAAAAGTCAAATACAGAAATCGAACTGTAATAATATTGAAGAAAATAGAGCTTAGAAAAATTAAATTAAAAAAATTATAAAAAAATGATGGAAAAAGTAAAACCCATTAAGTAAAAAAAATGAAAAAAAATAAAATTTAAGTAAATATAATATTATATTACTTTACTAATAGCCTCCGCAGTGAATTACAACCCCAAGAGTTTGTTATTTGGTTTTCTGCAGCAGAAGTCTTCTTCTTTTTTCTGGAACTAACCTTATTTCCCTGTTGAAAATTATTATGTATTTGCTGGCGGTTTAAATACATTTATAGCTTTTTGGTTTTCTAGTTTTTGTAAACATCCTTTTATATGTTTCTTGTAAATAATTTTTCTTTAGTTTTTATTTCGGTTCCCTTTTTCCTTTTTAGCTTTAAAACACCAGCAGTGACTAACCACCAACCACAATTTATATTATTTTCGAGCAGGTGAATTGGTTTTCGGGCTGTTGGAAGAGAGCAAAAGGCCAAGGCTATTATTTCCATTGTTAATTGCTAAAATAGCTGGGAAATTTTAAAAGCATCTTTAATAAAAAAAAAAAATTGTTGCGCTCTTTCAGGTTTTTGTTTTATTTAGATAAACACCGCAATATTAGCGAAACGACTTAAATGTTTAGTGGTGGAAATCAATTTTGCATAAGTGCTTTTTTAAGGAATAACTAAGCACCTGTTTTACTGTAAATAAAAAATTAAAAAAAATAACAAGGTGACATTAGTGAGAAAAAAAGTTAATCTGTTCTAAAAAGTTGTTTGACTTTTTAACGGTTTGCAAACTATCGACCTGAACAAGGGAAAAAAGGTACAAAAATCGAATTTTTGGGCAATTTTTCACTTTTGCGGCTACCTAAACGGTGCTAAGAATCATTCCTAGGAAGTTCATATGCAAAGTGGCTTACTAAGTTCTTAGGTACATTTTTGTAGTTGATTGTTTCCTTGAATTTTTAGCGGTTTGCAAACTATCGACCTGAACAAGGAAAAAAGGTACAAAAATCGAATTTTCGGGCAATTTTTCACTTTTGCGGCTACCTAAACGGTGCTAAGAATAATTCCTAGGAAGTTCATATGCATTAAAAAGTTGCTTACTAAGTTCTTAGGTACATTTTTGTAGTTGATTGTTTCCTTGAATTTTTAATGGTTTGCAAACTATCGACATGAACAGGGGAAAAAATGTAAAAAAAATCGATTGCGATTTTGATCTTGAAGATGAAGTGCTTTTGATTTTATATGTTCACAATTTTGTTCTTTATGGCAAGAGCTACAACTTTGTCTCAGAGGGTAAATCAAAATTCCGAACGGTTTTGCAAGATATGAGCCTGAGAAAATGCAAAAATAACAAAAAATCTTTGGGGGCCCAAAAATAACAAAAAATCTTTGGGGGCCCATTAAAAAGTGCATGACTTTGGGCAAAACTAGGAGAGTTGTCCTTATATGGTTATTTTTCCATGACTTAAAAAATTACACACAGGGTAATTCGACTTCCGAATTGATTCAAAATTTGGTCCAATTTTATTTTTTTTTTATTTTATTTTTTTATTTAGATAGGTTTTTGAACTTTCTGACGTAGGTTTTTAGGATTATAAGCATTGCAAAATAGCTGACAACGAAAAGCCATACTGCATATTTTTGAAAATGTATCTCTTGATTAAAAAGGATTTTTATATAAAACAAGTTAGAGTGCTATATTCGGCTGTGCCGAATCTTTGATACCCTCCACCGACAGTTCGAATGTTTAAGGAGTAATATCTGTATGATGTCTTTTTATTATTATTATCTTAAACTGTGACGATTTGTTATTAATTATGGTTTTAGGAGACTAAACTGTTTTCCGGGAGTAGGGCATATATGGGGCCTAGGATAAATTATGTACCGATCTTCACGAAATTTCACATTATCATTTATAGTCCTATAAAATTGTGACGAGCCAAAATTTGTTATGATTGCATTATTTTTTACGGTTTTAGGCGTACTAAACTGTTTTCCGGGAGTAGTGTTTATATGGGGCTTAGGGTAAATTATGGACCGACCTTCGCGAAATTTTATAGTGTCATTTCTAGTCGAATAAAACGGACTTGTGCAAAATCTTATGTCATTCCGTGCATTTTTGCATCATTTATGTTAGTTTTTGTAACAAAATTATCAAGTTTTTGAAGGTGGTGGTTCCACATTTTGATTCATAGCTCTGGTCCTACTGAACCGATTTTGCTGAAATTCAATCCCAAACTGCTTAGGATAACTACAAGCAATTTGACACCTAGTTTGCTTATTTCTTTTGAGTTTTTCGAAAGTGAGCGTGTTTTCAACAGACGGACAGACGGACAGACAGACGGACATGGCTAAATCGACTTAGAATTACTCAAGCAGCCAGAATATATATACTTTATGGGGTCTGAGATGAATAATAAAAAAGTTTCACACGGAATGACAAACTTTAGTATACCCTCTTCACAACTAATTGTGGTGGAGGGTATAAAAAGAATATAAGACTGGTAATATTGAAAAGCTCTATATTAAGCTAGATTACACTGGTCGGAAAAAAATATATAGAATATTAAGATTTTAAGGAGCTAAACTCAAATCTGTTTTCAGGTTTTTTTTTTTCAATCACGCCACGGCGTTTCTGATAATACATTTCTTAAGAACGATTTTGATTAAAACAATTACAACTGTTAATATTTTTTAACTCATCCAAACAAACAGTTTTTTTATATTTTCAACTGCTTCAGAGTTAAGCCTAGTACTCTGTTCAAATTTGTGAAAAATGTTGAGCAACATTGATTATTTCACACGAAAATTTTGACATGTATCAATGTTACCTATCTTGCGAGTTTGTACAATTTGACGTGTTTATTCCTGCAAAGTATGCGACATTGTTTTGCGTATGTAAAAAAACCCCACATGTATTTTACCAAAAATAATTTTTTTAATAAAAAATTTAGTAAAATAGAAAGTAAATATGTATAAAAAACTGTTACCGGTTCTGTTGTTTTAATTTTTTTATTGTTAAATTAAAAATCAGTTCATACTTTTTTGCTTTTCCTTAAAATTCCACGTGAAATAAGTGCAGCTTACATTATTTCGCAGTTGTGAAAAAATGTTGCCAGAAACTTTTCGGAACTTTTTCACAAAATGAACAGAGTACAACTCTAACAACGTTATTTCATAGATATTCCGCACAAGTTTTTTTCATATGAGTTTTGACAGCATTTCACGTGAAATGTTAAACAAAGTACCAGGCTTTATTGAGAAATTTTAAATTTTTATCATTTTGTCGGAAAGGGAGGTTATTACGAAAAAAGCCATACATCGTGAAAATCGCGCGACAGCTGGTAATTTTAGTAATTATTCATTGTTATAGGCTAGAATAATATTTCGACCGAAATAAGGCGATTGTGTTAATAAATTTCATCACGACTTGAGAAGGATTTGTCCGATTTGGATAATATTACCAGCAAATGATTCGAAATAAAATTCGCTTTAAGGTACTTAAATAATAACTTTCTATATTTTCAACAGTTTCGGAGATATACAGAAATTAGTGGCGGTAAAATTTTCTTTAATGCAAAATTAATGTTATTTTTTGTTGTAAAAAAGCCTTAAAAATTAGTTACAAGGACAAAAATGTTAAATTTTTATAATTTATCGATGGCCAAGTGTAAATTTTGTATTATTTGATTAAAATCAGAATTGGTCCCGATCATCAAAAAAATCAAAACGGGCTTTAAAGCAAAGTAGCTAACAAAGAAAAGTGAAATTGCAAATTTTGTGAAAATGTATCTATTGAAAATAATATTTAACCTGTTTTATTAAAAGCTCTTTATGATCCTAGATTATTGATCCTTTCTGGTTAAAAAAGCAGTAAATAGAATAAGAAAACGCCGTTTTAAATTTGTAACTTAATTTAAAGAATCAAATAAAAAAATCTCATCGATTTCCAACTTACATGTAAAACAACAACCATATTTTATAACTTGTTTTTGTTTTAAATGTAAGTTAAGCGAACGAAGGTTTCGTTCGGATATAGATAAATAGGCAGCAATTAAAAATGTTTGTTAACAACTAAAAACAACTACAGACGCACCAGGACAATTAACATTAACTTAACAGATTACAAAAGCCTATAAAAGCGTTAAAGGCTGTAAAAATAAGTTTATCTTGTTTGCTAGATTAAAAATATTCAACATTTTTAATATTTTTAATTAGGCTTTAGTTCATTAAATTTAATTTTCATTAAATTATTTTTATGAAGTAAAGAAAAAACATGTAAAATCAATTAAAATGGATAATCTTCAAAAAAAGAAAATTTCGATCTACCAAAGGTTAAAATACAATTTGATTTAACGATTGATGTTTGACTATTGACGTCAGCAGTCGTCGATGGCTGCGAGTGTAAAACGGCAAATCCATCTGAGGAGATCGAGTAGTTGCGATCGAAACATGTCATGGTAACCTGCCGGCCGCGGTTCGAATCCCGGCCACGGTCAAGAATGAAAGATTATCAATAACAATTTTAATTAATTTTCATGTTGTAAAATTCCTTTCTTCATAAAAATAATTTAATGAAAATTAAATTTAATGAACTTAAGCCTAATTAAAAATATTAAAAATTTGGGTTTAAAACCATAAATAGTTCAACAATATAACCACAATACTAATTAATATTCAACATTCTTAAAACGTTTGTGGTTTGTTTAATGGGGTTGCCGCTGCTGGAAAATAAGCAAGAAGCATTTCAGGACATAATAAGATTATCAAATTTATTATGTCTGGAATTTTATATTTTTTTGAAGGACTATTAAGTTGAATTCACAACAATTTCCGCCTTTCGAGAGTAAACATTCTTAACATTGTCACAAAAGAAACCATAAAGTCTGAAGTCTGGTGCAACGTCGTCAATGTTGATGTCATCATATCATATCATGTTTAAACATCTAAGACAGCTTCTAAAAAATTAACATTTCAAACAAGTTTTGTTTGTAAAAGAATGTAAAACACAAGGAGATAAAAATATACAGAACAATTGTCTATTTTAAACTTGTATAGTTAATAGACTTAAGTTAATGCAAAAATAAACAATTCAAACCTTAGGCATTGTTTCAAGTTCCAACGTTTGTCCTTAGCAATTTGCAAATACGACTCTTTGACTCTCAAACTTCTGTTTGGCTGTTTCTTAACACTCTTTTCAACCTTAATTTGTGTGCATTAAAGAAAACAAATATTGGAGTTTAGTTTTGTTTAGTAAAAACTGTTCTAACAAAATGACATTTTACTGAAAGCTCCCAAAAAAAAAAAAAAAACCTTAGGCACAAATAAGGCACATCAAGGCACAAAACCGAACAGAGCAAAACTTTGCTTGGCAAAAACTTAAACTGTTGTAGAAATGGAGTTAAAGAAAAAAGAATAATTTTGTTTTTTGGAAAAGCGTTTGTCGTGCTTTGTTAAAAATGGTTTTCAAGTAAAATAAAAAGTAACTTTTGCACATTTTCTTGTTTGTATTTCCTCAAAAGTATTTCATTTTCCTCTAGACATTAATACGAAACTCTCTTGTCATGCTTTTTTTTTAATTTTACAGGAAACATATCAATTTGTTTGAGTGTCATTACGTTCTAATTAAAGTTTTTTATAATCGTCGATAAAAATTGAAAGGCAGAAAAACAAAGGAGTGAACATTTTTAAGTTTAAAGAGTATTGTAATAAAAAAGCTTTGTTATTATTTAATGATATAAAAAAAATTTGTTTTAGACTTTTTAAGTTTTTTCTGAAAAGCTTTATGCAGAAAAGGTTTTAGGTGATGAAAAAGGAAGAAAGCTTTTAAAACCCAAGAAAAGGAGTAGTGTGCGATCTTAAAAATTTTTGGAAAGCTTTTTGGTAAATAAAAATGATTTATTAAAGCTGAAGACTTTTATTAAAAAGTCCAAAGCTTTACGAACAAAAAAGTTTAATTAATGATGTGTACACAGCAAGAAAAACACCTGGGATGAATCAAGTTTTCAAGTTTTTTATGATTATGAAAAAAGGTCTGGCCAGACTCATTTGCACCACGGTGGGTTAAAAAGTAAATTTGAACTCTTGCTTCTCATTTAGTTTATATTTTTGGGTAAATATGTACATAAGATTTCTAAAGTAAAAACCATATCGGGCATGATGTTGGTTTTTTATGATTCTGCAAGGTGTAAAACGGGTAAGGAAATCAATCATAATAATTTTTTCTTTCTAAACTCTTTTTTTTTTTTGGTTTTTTCAAGCACGAATTCGAAATAAAGTTTATAATATTTGAATCAAGCGAATTTTGAGATTGATTCAATCTTAGTTTAACTTAAATCAATCTCATTTTCGGATTATTTTTAGTACGAAATCGGGATTGAATGTGGATAATTTAAGTATTTTGCGATTGAAAATCCGTACTTGAATCAATCTTTCTGTACTTGATTCAAACAAATCTGTACTCGCCGTACTATTAACACCGCTTCGGATCGATTTGAGTACGGATGGATTGATTTTTGTTTTGAGTGTAATTATTTTTATGAAATAGTTTTAAATAAAGCTTTCAATAAGAAACATTTTGAGATAAAACATTTTTTTTTATTATAATAATTTTTCGGAAAGATTAACAGCTTCTATTTAAAAATAAAAAAATAATTGGTTTTTCTAGAAAAAAGCTCTTTGTTTGGTCATAATTGCAACATTGCTATTCAATTCTAAATAAGTTTTTTATAATTAAACTTAACAATTTTAAATTGTATTTGAACTCTTTTAAATTTGTTGAATTATATAACATGAACAATATTCGATTACCTTTTCCTAATTACACACTAATATTTGCTTTCTTGCTTAATAAGTAACTGTAAATATTTTTTATTCTTTTTTTGTAAATCGCCTTAGCCATAGCAGAAATATAGAAGAAATAAATATCTATTTTATTGCTATAAATATAGTGAAATGATCTACAACTCAAAATAGCCACAAGTGTTTTTCATTTCACGATTTTTTTCTTAATGATATGTTTAATATCCCTGACAGAAGTATAGTTTACATACTATGGTATGCATACTACGGTTTTATATAGACAGACTTGTAGTATGTATACAACTATTACTGGTTTCATGTTCCATACGTTCCATACGTCAGAAATTATTAAAACAATAATTATAACTTTCAAATTTCAAAGAATTGACAACAGATTTTTTGCAGAGTTTACACAATTCTTACTGAACACTGCTAAAAAGCTGTGTTAAATAAGATACAACATTTATAAAAAGTACATTTTCGCAGCAATATAAAAGTTTGTTTAATGGTTTAATTGTAGTTTAGGTTGACACACATCCCAGTAAAAAAATGTCTTGTTTTGCGAAGCATTGATAGTTAATTTTATAAAGGTAGCGCACATTTTAAACATACAGATATGCCGTAAGCTAAGTGAACGAATTCTTTTCAAATTTAAAAAAAAAAAATTAACATTTAAAGCGCCACGATATTTCCTTACTACGATGCAGTTTTTTAAAAGAACCTAAAAAGCTTTAATAGAGCAACGCAAAAGTTTCTTGACAAAATCTGACTTCTAGATTGAAATATATACTGATAGAAAGACGCACTTATTACAATGCATTTAAGATACTTAACTTTTATTGTATTAAAAAAGATTACATTCCTTTAGGTGTAAACTCCCTTTACTGCTTTGCAGTTTATCAAGTTTGTGTCATTAAACAAACTACTTTTCTAGCACTAATTTCAACAACTACTAGGGTATTCATTCGGTTAACCGATTAATTACTACCCGATTAACTGATCGGTTAATTTAAAATTGGTTTTTTTCGATTTACGATTAAACCGGTTAATTTCAGTCGATTAACCGATGTAACAAAATTTTGAATTTTTTTTAGTATTAAACCATATTAATTTAAAAGATTTTGTTATTCGTGCTTAATTCCCAGTTTTTATTCTTTATAAAAACACTTGAAATTTATTGTTGATTGGATAAGCTATTCCTATGCGCATTTCACTGGTTGCTTAGGCCAGATCATCAGGAAACTTCATCCATAAAGATTTTAGAAAAACTAAAGATATTAAACCAAATAAAACTGTTAAGCGTATAAGACTTATAGCAACAGTTCTACTTGTAATAATATCAAAGCTTAAACAAAACACATCAACAATAAACAGTGGGTTTATCTCATCTTACATTCCCCACTACAATTAGTTGAAATTCTCTCAACATTAACTGTAGTTGTAAGTAGGTTAAGAAAAACAAAATAAAAACAAACCATAGGAATAGCTTATCCCATCAACAATAAATTTCAAGTGTTTTTATCAATAATAAAAACTGGGAATTAAGCACGAATAACAAAATCTTTTGAAATTAAAATTTTGTATTCCCAAAAATTGAAATTACTTTTTGATAATAAACAGGCAAGTGCACGGCCTCAAAAAACACTTAATTGACAACATCTTTTCTAAAGTTGTTGTTGTTTTTATTTTGTTTTTCTTAACCTACTTACAACTACAGTTAATGTTGAGAGAATTTCAACTAATTGTAGTGGGGAATGTAAGATGAGATAAACCCACTGTTTATTGTTGATGTGTTTTGTTTAAGCTTTGATATTATTACAAGTAGAACTGTTGCTATAAGTCTTATACGCTTAACAGTTTTATTTGGTTTAATATCTTTAGTTTTTCTAAAATCTTTATGGATGAAGTTTCCTGATGATCTGGCCTAAGCAACCAGTGAAATGCGCATAGGAATAGCTTATCCCATCAACAATAAATTTCAAGTGTTTTTATCAATAATAAAAACTGGGAATTAAGCACGAATAACAAAATCTTTTGAAATTAAAATTTTGTATTCCCAAAAATTGAAATTACTTTTTGATAATAAACAGGCAAGTGCACGGCCTCAAAAAACACTTAATTGACAACATCTTTTCTAAAGTTGTTGTTGTTTTTATTTTGTTTTTCTTAACCTACTTACAACTACAGTTAATGTTGAGAGAATTTCAACTAATTGTAGTGGGGAATGTAAGATGAGATAAACCCACTGTTTATTGTTGATGTGTTTTGTTTAAGCTTTGATATTATTACAAGTAGAACTGTTGCTATAAGTCTTATACGCTTAACAGTTTTATTTGGTTTAATATCTTTAGTTTTTCTAAAATCTTTATGGATGAAGTTTCCTGATGATCTGGCCTAAGCAACCAGTGAAATGCGCATAGGAATAGCTTATCCCATCAACAATAAATTTCAAGTGTTTTTATCAATAATAAAAACTGGGAATTAAGCACGAATAAAAAATCTTTTGAAATTAAAATTTTGTATTCCCAAAAATTGAAATTACTTTTTGATAATAAACAGGCAAGTGCACGGCCTCAAAAAACACTTAATTGACAACATCTTTTCTAAAGTTGTTGTTGTTTTTATTTTGTTTTTCTTAACCTACTTACAACTACAGTTAATGTTGAGAGAATTTCAACTAATTGTAGTGGGGAATGTAAGATGAGATAAACCCACTGTTTATTGTTGATGTGTTTTGTTTAAGCTTTGATATTATTACAAGTAGAACTGTTGCTATAAGTCTTATACGCTTAACAGTTTTATTTGGTTTAATATCTTTAGTTTTTCTAAAATCTTTATGGATGAAGTTTCCTGATGATCTGGCCTAAGCAACCAGTGAAATGCGCATAGGAATAGCTTATCCCATCAACAATAAATTTCAAGTGTTTTTATCAATAATAAAAACTGGGAATTAAGCACGAATAACAAAATCTTTTGAAATTAAAATTTTGTATTCCCAAAAATTGAAATTACTTTTTGATAATAAACAGGCAAGTGCACGGCCTCAAAAAACACTTAATTGACAACATCTTTTCTAAAGTTGTTGTTGTTTTTATTTTGTTTTTCTTAACCTACTTACAACTACAGTTAATGTTGAGAGAATTTCAACTAATTGTAGTGGGGAATGTAAGATGAGATAAACCCACTGTTTATTGTTGATGTGTTTTGTTTAAGCTTTGATATTATTACAAGTAGAACTGTTGCTATAAGTCTTATACGCTTAACAGTTTTATTTGGTTTAATATCTTTAGTTTTTCTAAAATCTTTATGGATGAAGTTTCCTGATGATCTGGCCTAAGCAACCAGTGAAATGCGCATAGGAATAGCTTATCCCATCAACAATAAATTTCAAGTGTTTTTATCAATAATAAAAACTGGGAATTAAGCACGAATAAAAAATCTTTTGAAATTAAAATTTTGTATTCCCAAAAATTGAAATTACTTTTTGATAATAAACAGGCAAGTGCACGGCCTCAAAAAACACTTAATTGACAACATCTTTTCTAAAGTTGTTGTTGTTTTTATTTTGTTTTTCTTAACCTACTTACAACTACAGTTAATGTTGAGAGAATTTCAACTAATTGTAGTGGGGAATGTAAGATGAGATAAACCCACTGTTTATTGTTGATGTGTTTTGTTTAAGCTTTGATATTATTACAAGTAGAACTGTTGCTATAAGTCTTATACGCTTAACAGTTTTATTTGGTTTAATATCTTTAGTTTTTCTAAAATCTTTATGGATGAAGTTTCCTGATGATCTGGCCTAAGCAACCAGTGAAATGCGCATAGGAATAGCTTATCCCATCAACAATAAATTTCAAGTGTTTTTATCAATAATAAAAACTGGGAATAAAGCACGAATAACAAAATCTTTTGAAATTAAAATTTTGTATTCCCAAAAATTGAAATTACTTTTTGATAATAAACAGGCAAGTGCACGGCCTCAAAAAACACTTAATTGACAACATCTTTTCTAAAGTTGTTGTTGTTTTTATTTTGTTTTTCTTAACCTACTTACAACTACAGTTAATGTTGAGAGAATTTCAACTAATTGTAGTGGGGAATGTAAGATGAGATAAACCCACTGTTTATTGTTGATGTGTTTTGTTTAAGCTTTGATATTATTACAAGTAGAACTGTTGCTATAAGTCTTATACGCTTAACAGTTTTATTTGGTTTAATATCTTTAGTTTTTCTAAAATCTTTATGGATGAAGTTTCCTGATGATCTGGCCTAAGCAACCAGTGAAATGCGCATAGGAATAGCTTATCCCATCAACAATAAATTTCAAGTGTTTTTATCAATAATAAAAACTGGGAATTAAGCACGAATAACAAAATCTTTTGAAATTAAAATTTTGTATTCCCAAAAATTGAAATTACTTTTTGATAATAAACAGGCAAGTGCACGGCCTCAAAAAACACTTAATTGACAACATCTTTTCTAAAGTTGTTGTTGTTTTTATTTTGTTTTTCTTAACCTACTTACAACTACAGTTAATGTTGAGAGAATTTCAACTAATTGTAGTGGGGAATGTAAGATGAGATAAACCCACTGTTTATTGTTGATGTGTTTTGTTTAAGCTTTGATATTATTACAAGTAGAACTGTTGCTATAAGTCTTATACGCTTAACAGTTTTATTTGGTTTAATATCTTTAGTTTTTCTAAAATCTTTATGGATGAAGTTTCCTGATGATCTGGCCTAAGCAACCAGTGAAATGCGCATAGGAATAGCTTATCCCATCAACAATAAATTTCCAGTTTTTTTATCAATAATAAAAACTGGGAATTAAGCACGAATAACAAAATCTTTTGAAATTAAAATTTTGTATTCCCAAAAATTGAAATTACTTTTTGATAATAAACAGGCAAGTGCACGGCCTCAAAAAACACTTAATTGACAACATCTTTTCTAAAGTTGTTGTTGTTTTTATTTTGTTTTTCTTAACCTACTTACAACTACAGTTAATGTTGAGAGAATTTCAACTAATTGTAGTGGGGAATGTAAGATGAGATAAACCCACTGTTTATTGTTGATGTGTTTTGTTTAAGCTTTGATATTATTACAAGTAGAACTGTTGCTATAAGTCTTATACGCTTAACAGTTTTATTTGGTTTAATATCTTTAGTTTTTCTAAAATCTTTATGGATGAAGTTTCCTGATGATCTGGCCTAAGCAACCAGTGAAATGCGCATAGGAATAGCTTATCCCATCAACAATAAATTTCAAGTGTTTTTATCAATAATAAAAACTGGGAATTAAGCACGAATAACAAAATCTTTTGAAATTAAAATTTTGTATTCCCAAAAATTGAAATTACTTTTTGATAATAAACAGGCAAGTGCACGGCCTCAAAAAACACTTAATTGACAACATCTTTTCTAAAGTTGTTGTTGTTTTTATTTTGTTTTTCTTAACCTACTTACAACTACAGTTAATGTTGAGAGAATTTCAACTAATTGTAGTGGGGAATGTAAGATGAGATAAACCCACTGTTTATTGTTGATGTGTTTTGTTTAAGCTTTGATATTATTACAAGTAGAACTGTTGCTATAAGTCTTATACGCTTAACAGTTTTATTTGGTTTAATATCTTTAGTTTTTCTAAAATCTTTATGGATGAAGTTTCCTGATGATCTGGCCTAAGCAACCAGTGAAATGCGCATAGGAATAGCTTATCCCATCAACAATAAATTTCCAGTTTTTTTATCAATAATAAAAACTGGGAATTAAGCACGAATAACAAAATCTTTTGAAATTAAAATTTTGTGTTCCCAAAAATTGAAATTACTTTTTGATAATAAACAGGCAAGTGCACGGCCTCAAAAAACACTTAATTGACAACATCTTTTCTAAAGTTGTTGTTGTTTTTATTTTGTTTTTCTTAACCTACTTACAACTACAGTTAATGTTGAGAGAATTTCAACTAATTGTAGTGGGGAATGTAAGATGAGATAAACCCACTGTTTATTGTTGATGTGTTTTGTTTAAGCTTTGATATTATTACAAGTAGAACTGTTGCTATAAGTCTTATACGCTTAACAGTTTTATTTGGTTTAATATCTTTAGTTTTTCTAAAATCTTTATGGATGAAGTTTCCTGATGATCTGGCCTAAGCAACCAGTGAAATGCGCATAGGAATAGCTTATCCCATCAACAATAAATTTCAAGTGTTTTTATCAATAATAAAAACTGGGAATTAAGCACGAATAACAAAATCTTTTGAAATTAAAATTTTGTATTCCCAAAAATTGAAATTACTTTTTGATAATAAACAGGCAAGTGCACGGCCTCAAAAAACACTTAATTGACAACATCTTTTCTAAAGTTGTTGTTGTTTTTATTTTGTTTTTCTTAACCTACTTACAACTACAGTTAATGTTGAGAGAATTTCAACTAATTGTAGTGGGGAATGTAAGATGAGATAAACCCACTGTTTATTGTTGATGTGTTTTGTTTAAGCTTTGATATTATTACAAGTAGAACTGTTGCTATAAGTCTTATACGCTTAACGGTTTTATTTGGTTTAATATCTTTAGTTTTTCTAAAATCTTTATGGATGAAGTTTCCTGATGATCTGGCCTAAGCAACCAGTGAAATGCGCATAGGAATAGCTTATCCCATCAACAATAAATTTCAAGTGTTTTTATCAATAATAAAAACTGGGAATTAAGCACGAATAAAAAATCTTTTGAAATTAAAATTTTGTATTCCCAAAAATTGAAATTACTTTTTGATAATAAACAGGCAAGTGCACGGCCTCAAAAAACACTTAATTGACAACATCTTTTCTAAAGTTGTTGTTGTTTTTATTTTGTTTTTCTTAACCTACTTACAACTACAGTTAATGTTGAGAGAATTTCAACTAATTGTAGTGGGGAATGTAAGATGAGATAAACCCACTGTTTATTGTTGATGTGTTTTGTTTAAGCTTTGATATTATTACAAGTAGAACTGTTGCTATAAGTCTTATACGCTTAACAGTTTTATTTGGTTTAATATCTTTAGTTTTTCTAAAATCTTTATGGATGAAGTTTCCTGATGATCTGGCCTAAGCAACCAGTGAAATGCGCATAGGAATAGCTTATCCCATCAACAATAAATTTCAAGTGTTTTTATCAATAATAAAAACTGGGAATTAAGCACGAATAAAAAATCTTTTGAAATTAAAATTTTGTATTCCCAAAAATTGAAATTACTTTTTGATAATAAACAGGCAAGTGCACGGCCTCAAAAAACACTTAATTGACAACATCTTTTCTAAAGTTGTTGTTGTTTTTATTTTGTTTTTCTTAACCTACTTACAACTACAGTTAATGTTGAGAGAATTTCAACTAATTGTAGTGGGGAATGTAAGATGAGATAAACCCACTGTTTATTGTTGATGTGTTTTGTTTAAGCTTTGATATTATTACAAGTAGAACTGTTGCTATAAGTCTTATACGCTTAACGGTTTTATTTGGTTTAATATCTTTAGTTTTTCTAAAATCTTTATGGATGAAGTTTCCTGATGATCTGGCCTAAGCAACCAGTGAAATGCGCATAGGAATAGCTTATCCCATCAACAATAAATTTCAAGTGTTTTTATCAATAATAAAAACTGGGAATTAAGCACGAATAACAAAATCTTTTGAAATTAAAATTTTGTATTCCCAAAAATTGAAATTACTTTTTGATAATAAACAGGCAAGTGCACGGCCTCAAAAAATACTTAATTGACAACATCTTTTCTAAAGTTGTTGTTGTTTTTATTTTGTTTTTCTTAACCTACTTACAACTACAGTTAATGTTGAGAGAATTTCAACTAATTGTAGTGGGGAATGTAAGATGAGATAAACCCACTGTTTATTGTTGATGTGTTTTGTTTAAGCTTTGATATTATTACAAGTAGAACTGTTGCTATAAGTCTTATACGCTTAACAGTTTTATTTGGTTTAATATCTTTAGTTTTTCTAAAATCTTTATGGATGAAGTTTCCTGATGATCTGGCCTAAGCAACCAGTGAAATGCGCATAGGAATAGCTTATCCCATCAACAATAAATTTCAAGTGTTTTTATCAATGATAAAAACTGGGAATTAAGAACGAATAACAAAATCTTTAGAATTTATATTTTAATTTCAAATTGTTGAGTGTTTTAGCAGTGTTTAAAATATAATTTTACATTGGTTTGCTAAATTTTTGTAAAAATAAATATTTTGAAATTATTTTGCAACCCTTTATAGTATTAATGGCTAACAGTGGGTTGCATTTGTAAAAGACATTGTTACGTTAGGACTTCAGTTAATTTTTCTCTTGAAAAAATATTAACAAACTTTTTGTTACAAACAAATTAAATGTAAATTGTTTGTCATCATGTACATCGTTTACTGCAACTCTAAATTTACTTTGCAATTGTTGACTTAAAATTTGTAACTGTAATACCGTGTTCAGATATACCTTTTTTAATAAGTCAATATTCGGTTTATTGACATAATTATCTTTCTGTTCACATATACACAATTTAGCTAACTGAATTTATATTACTACTACACACAACATTCAACGTAAACAAAAATGTACATGAATAAGCAAAATGTAAACAAGTTTTGACAGCTTTAAGGAATAAACATCTGGCTTTTGCGTCGACCTAATGGATGGGCATTTGTTTTGTTGTAATTTCAGTTGCCAAATGTCAAAACCCTGTTTAGTAAGCTGTGTTATGCTCAATAAACACACTTGTGACAGGGTCGCATTTTAATTTTACTCAATATTTATAACAATTTATTATTAATTGAGCAATAACTAAATTGCAATTTTATATGGATAATTGAGCTCAATAATGTCATTTATTGCGTAAATCTCAATTAAGGTGCATATCTGAACACGGTATAACGGAAACAAAAAGTTAATATTAAGCTCTTCCAATTTTTTTAATATATTATATTTTTAATAAAATATGGTTTTTTTATTCGACCTTTTTTTTTAATGGAATCTCAAAAGAAATAAATACTCAAGCTCGAGGTCACTCAGTGCAATCATGACGATGGTAGTAAACACTACATAGCTAATAAGAAAAAAATTTTTGTGTAATTTTTTATTTTTTTATTACAAGTTTAACTATCCCTGATGATGATATTCAAGGAATATCGAAATATTGGAGCTATTTAAATTAATGAAATAAAAAACATTTATTAAAAAACCTATGACCTCGAGCTTGAGTATTTATTTCTTTTGAGATTCCATATTATATTTTTATATATCTGTGTATACCTAATACGACGTACGAAATCTAATTGTGCCATATTTTTGTTAAACTGAAGGGCTTTTTAATCAGCAAAATGTTTTTTTAAAAGTCTTATGGCGATTTTGTTTTTAAGTAATATGTTGCATATCTGTAACATGTTTTACATTTTTCAGTTCGTTTGTGAAAAAAATACAACTGTGGGAAAAATTTTCAATTTCTTTAATGAAATACATGCAAAACATATTGAATATTTTACCATCACTTTAATTTAAGGTTTTCATACTTTGTTTGTGTTTGTTATAATACATAATTTAACAAAAAGATTGTTTTCGAGCAAAATATAAAAATTACATATTAAAATAAAAAATGATATGTGTATTATTTTTTTATATTATTTTATTTGTATATTATTTTATTTTTCTAAGCAATAAGGGATGTCAATGTCAAACACTAAAACACAAAAATTTATATTAATCTATTAAACTTCGTTCACAATAGGCAGCAACATGTTCACTGGTGTCCACAACAGAGCAACAATTTTTTGCGACCACACACATTTTAAATAAAGAAACCTTTTGCAAAATTTGCCCAGAACAATAGTACGTATTTATTATTATTTTAAAATTTTCATTCAAAACTAACCAAAATTATTATAACGTCAGAAACAATTTCATACAAATTGTTGCTGAAGTAGAAGTTGACTCAACTTTTTAAAACAACTTTAGTAACATTTTTGTTTGAAAAATGAAAAGAAAATATATAAAATATTTTGGGAAGAAATAAGATAAAAGAAAAAACAAAAATTAAAATGTAATAGCTGTGAGAAAAAAACAGCTAATTTTGTTCGATTGAAGATTTACGTTAGAAAGTGTTACATGTACATATATACTGTAACATATTTTTCACATAAAAGAAATCGCCATTAATTTAAATATACAGGCCTGTTACACATTCCGATCACAATGGTTTTAATTTCAGCCGGAATGTTCTTCTGTGACCGGCCTGATAAGCGCATATATTGCAAAATAACGAAACATAATATCAACATTTATTGAATATTTCGTCAAATATTTTTTGTTCCCATATAGAAGTTTTATTTTTTATAAGACTGCGTTTAGACGTAAAAACATTTGGAAGGAAAACGTTTAGTTTGGTAGCATGTTACGGGTAGGGAAGAGAGCATAGTTTTTGTGTTCGGTACTCGGCGATACGCTCTGTTGACATTTACTTTTCTTGCTTCGCAAATAAAAAACACAAATAAAAAAATAAACAAAAGAGAATTCTAGAAACATGTATGGTTTCTTCAAGCTTGAAATATTTCAATAATAAATGGAGCTTCAAACAAAAAGGTTTTTAAGGGAGAAACGTGAAAATGTCGCTTACCATATCGCTTTTTTTAATTAATTATTTATTTAAGGATCCTTACACACCAGTTATAAAAAATGTACATAATATACAAAATAAAAAAGATTTAGACATCCATTTAATAGCTGCGTTTGAGAACACAAAAGTTTTTACTATTTTTTACTGAACTTTACTGCATTTTACGAAATTGCGTTCGAGTAAATGAGAACACAAATTGAGAGCAAAAAGTGCCAGTTCTTATCTGAGTTTTTACAAATTTTTACTGCAGTAATTTTTGCAGTAAAATTTAGTAAAACAAAAAAACATATGTTTCAAAAGGTAAACAAACAAAAGTAACAAACAAAATGCTTACAAATTGTGAAAAAATTGGTCAATAAAAGAAAAGTTGAAATAAAAATTAAACAAAAACAAAAATTGAATACATGTTAATTCCCCTCGGGGAAAGGGAACTAACACTTAACTAATCACGGGACAGTTCTAAAGTGGAAGGGACCGGTTCTAGTTCTAACACTTTATATGAAGGGGACTTGTCACTTTTACATGGCTATGTCCTAGGAGGGGGTTAATTGGCACCTTTTTGACACTATGTGACAGGTCACAAAAACAACATAAATGGATACATTAGATTTTGGTTAAAATAATTCCTGTAGCATATTGTCCCGTGTGAACCATGTTAATATGATCGTTTCGCTTCATATAAGATAATACCAGATAGAATCAGCCACTACCAGTATAAAATACAGTCACATGACTAGTTTGGCGTTACACATTATCACCAGTTAAGTGACATGTCTTGTTTTCACCTATCACGTTTTATAATAAAATTGTATTCACTGGTCACGGGATAAGTGCTTTAAGAATAAATGACACAAATTTCCCGCAGGGTCATTAAACTTGTTTGTGAAGCATTTATTTGGCTAAATACCAACATTTGAAACTTTTTTTGTTATGTTAATTTTTTAGAGTTGTAAAAGTGTAAAGTACTTGGGTACTTAAGTTATCAATAGCAAAAAATTATTCATGTTCTTCTGAATAAATTAACCCGCCATAAATTAGTAACATCAAATAAAATAAAAAACAAACAAATATGAAAGATTACATAAAATATTTTTTTTGTATTTTAAAAAATTTTTGTGTTATAAAAAGTATTTAATCGAGTACCAATAAAAAAACGAGTTAAGTAGTTAAAAGTGTAAACATTTTTCAACACTTCAAGTATTTTTCAGCAGCTGTTGCCTTTATTTTACGAATATTTACAAAATTTGCGTTCGCGTACTTTTTTGGACAACAGCTTTTTTTGAGAGAAAATTTTTTAATTTGCTCATTTACTGCATTTTACTGTGAAAGTACTCAAACTCACCTATTTACTAGGGTATTCATTTAATCGGGCTTTTGCTTTAATCGGTTAATCGCTCGGTTAATTAACCGAGGTTTTGGTTTAATCGGTTAATAATCGGTTAATTTGGGTTTTGATCGGTTAACCGATTAATAAAGTCTTTTCTATAAATAAGGTAATTTCAATAATTAAAAATACATAAATTATTTATTATTTGGAGTTTATTATTAAAAAAGAAACAAGAATAACAATTCTTTATATAAAACGAGCAAACAAAAAAAAATAATTCATATATATGTGATATGTATTTTTAAATTAATACATAATCAGAGGTGTTCTGGAAATCGAAAACACAAAACGCAAGAACTTTTTAAACGTTGTTTTTTAATAAGATTTCTGTAGTAAAAGAATTTTGTTGACTAATATACAAATATTTCAATATTTTATAGCAAAAATTATAAAAATTAGATTAAAAGTGTGTTAGAAACAACTTTCAAATTCTTGCGTTTTCGATTTCCAGAACACTCCTGAATATGTATTTATTTAAAAATAGACTATGGATCATTTTATTCGTTATTTCAATAGTTTAAGGAGATCTGATAAAATACTTTTTTGGAAAACAATTTTGGTTAAGGATTAAAGCTATACTTTTCTTTAGTTTTTTTTTCACTTACCGTGGGTGTTGGAGGAATTAGAATCAGCCCATAATACAGAATATCTAATTTCTCAATCCTTTTCCTGGATTTCTCTAAACATATTAAATCTTCCGTTATGCCATAGAGTCCTGATTAAATTTTTAAAAATTTTTAACACTTTTATATGTTTCGGTTAATTCTGTTTAAAGAGTGTTTATGTTACTATCGAGAGTTTATTCTGTTTTTGTAATGTATTTTAAGAATGTATTGCTAGAAGGAAATTTATTGCATAAAAAAATATTTTCTTAACATGTATATGAGACGAAGCAATTAATTAAAACACAAAAAAAATTGTTATAATATTACAAAAAATTAAAAATTATGTAACATCGGTTAATCGACTGAAATTAACCGGTTTAATCGTTAATCGAAAATAGACAATTTTAAATTAACCGATCAGTTAATCGGGTAGTAATTAATCGGTTAACCGATTAACGGTTAACCGAATGAATACCATACTATTTACACTGATTAAGGTGCAAAATAATATTACGTTTAATGACATTAACATTAACAAAGATCATTACACTCAGGTCTCGTTTTATGCGATAGATGCGTTCCAAAAAAAAATCGCATAAGTTTAATTCGCATAAAATGATACTCTAACTTCATATAGAAACTAATGATTCGTTCCAAAATTCTCAAAAACTGCATAAATTTAAATTTGAATTAAAAAATCAAAACAAAATCGCATAAAAAAAATTAACAAATATTTATGAATATGTGAAGCGGACAACACAACAAAAATATTTTGTTGGAATTCCCTTATATTTGGCATAACTATAGTTCTAGTAGATATGAATAAGTGTGCGAAATATTTGTTTTTCTATGATGTTTATTTGTCGAGTTTCGGGATGTTAAAGTGTTGCCGTTTTCAAAAAAAAAAATTTTTTTTAAATTATTATTTAAAACTAAAAACTAATCAAACGAAAAAAATTTTTTGGGGAATCTTATAGAAAATCGATTGATCTTTAAATAAAAAAAAAATTATTTGAGAAAAAAAAAATTTTTTATCTGCAAAACCGGGAATGAATAATTTAAATCAAAATTTTTCTAACTTAGTTCTAATTTTTTTTATTCTTAAGCAAAATTGGCCTTAAGTGTCCTTATCATATTGTAAAAGTTTTATTATGGGACATCTATTGGTTTAAAAGGTATGCACATTTCGTTACACTCGTACATGTGGTTATTACAATGATGTACCGTAAAAGACAGGAAAGAACGAGTTTAAACTGAAATTTTTCTAACTTCCACCTAATTTTGGATTCTATTTTTACCTTAATCAGCCTTCATTGTAAAACTAATATTATGTGCTCTTCATTACTTTAAAAACCCTCATACAAACATATCGGCTATGAATATAAAAAACACAAAATAACACAAACTATAACGATTATATCAGTGATGCAAACTTGGTTTAATTTAAAAAAGGTAAAAACAATTTAAAAAAATCTAAAATTTCAAATACCGTAAAAATTTAAAAAAAATCTTAATATTAAAATCGCATAGATTTGAATCCGCATAAAACGAGACCTGAGTGTACAATGTTTACACAATTTTCTTAGAGGATGAGAATTAGCATAATTAGTTTGAAAACTTGTAAATAGATTGGAATGTAGAAACGACCCAGTAAAAAATTGTATCATTTTGCGAAGCACTAAAGGTACATTTAAAAAAATAAGCGCAGAATTATGCGCTAAGCAATAAGACATACATAAATGCAGTAAAGTAAGTGAAAGAACTCTCAACAACCTTTATAAAAAAAAATTACATTTCAAGTGCTACGGAATTCCCTTACTATGAAGCAGGTTTGTAAGGCAAAATACTTAAAAATAACGGTATCAAAACATTCAGTGTGTAAAGCTGATCGTTACATCTAACAATTTTTATATGAGCTGAATAATGCGCTTTATGTGTCAAAAATGTATTGCTTCAATAAGCGCAATGGTAAGCGAAACTCTTATATTTCTCCCTAAAGCCTGGTACTCTGTTCAACATTTCACGTGAAATGCTGTCAAAATGCATATGAAAAAAACTTGTGCGGAATATCTACGAAATAATGTTGATGGAGTTGTACTCTGTTTATTTTGTGAAAAAGTTCCGAAATGTTTCTGGCAACATTTTTTTTCAACTGCGAAATAATGTAAGCTGCCTTTATTTCACGTGGAATTTTAAGCAAAAGCAAAAAATATGAACTTAATATTAAAAAAGAAATAAAAAATTAAAATAACACAATTGGTAACAGTTTTTTATCCATATTTACTTTTTTTTTATTAAATTTTTTATTAAAAAAAAATAATTTTAGTAAAATACATGTGGCGTTTGTTTACATACACGAAACAATGTAGCATACTTTGAAGGAATAAAAACGTCAAATTGTACAAACTCGCAAGATTGGTAACATTGATAAATGCCAAAATTTTCGTGTGGAATAATCAATGTTGCTCAACATTTTTCACAAATTTGAACAGAGTACTAGGCTTTACAAACCTGCTTCGTTGGAAGCTCCATTTTTTATTGGGGAGTTGATCGATGAGGTACATTAATCATTTATGTTGCTGAGTAGGAAGTCAGAACAGACTACACTATTTATTGGGTTGAATAAAAATGAAAAGCTAAGCATAGTTCTTCTGCTCTCCAACGTTGGTAATTTTATAAATGCAAGCCTTGTAGTATAAGTAGAAATAATGACGTTAGGAATTGTTTTTGGACTGAATCAATTATGTTTTTGAGATAATCCGCATTCGGATCCCAAATAACAGATCCATATTCCAAGATTGGTCTGACTAAAGATGTATATAATTGATTAGTAATGATTGGTTCAGTAAACTCCTTAGCCCATCGTTTTATAAAAGCTAACACACCGCGAGCTTTGTTTACCATCATTAATATGTGTTTCTGGAAATTTAATTTAGGATCCAAAAGTATTCCAAGTTCTGAAAACTCCGTAACCAGTTCAAGTTGATGTCCACCCAGTGAAAAGTTAAATAAAGCGATATCGTTTCTTGAAAAACGCATATGTTTACATATTTTTAAATTGAGTTCCATTAAATTTAGCACGCACCATTGAAATAGCTATGAAATATCTTCACATCATCGGCATACATTAAGACATTACAATATTTAATTACGCGCGGCAAGTCATTGATTAATAAGGAAAATAAAATTGGACGAATATGGCTACCTTGGGGCACTCCAGAAATTACGATAATGTTTTTTGATGTAGTATTATTAAAAACAACATTTTGTTTTCGGTTTGTTAAATATGATTTAATCCAATTTAAACTCCCGAGTGTTAGTCCCATAACCTGAAGCTTTATCAGAAGTAATTGATGATTGACTTTATCAAAAGCTTTACTAAAGTCCGTGTAAATACAATCTGTAAATTTCCTTTTAATAAATCCACGATTTACTATAGTAGTCAGCTGCATAAGATTAGTTATTGATGAACGACGTTTTCTAAAACCATGTTGACAGGAAGATAGTAGGGACGAAATTTGATGAAGGTGATTGTCGGTAACACACTTTTCAAAAAGTTTAGGGATTGCACTTAACTTTGCTATGCCTCTATAGTTTGTTGCACATGACTTACTGCTAGATTTAAATAGCGGAATAATGAATGAGTCTTTCCACAACTGAGGAAAATAACCATATTTTAAGGATTAATTCAATATTCTGCTTAATGGAGTAGCTATTGCATGTGCGCAATTCTTCAGAACACAACTGGGACACCATCAGGACCCATGTGGTATGAGGACTTAAATGATTTTAAAGTGTCTTAAATCTGATTTGTGTGGATTGGATAATAGTGTATCATTTGATGGCTCGCAACTGGATGTGGGTATTCATTTAAATTATATTGGGAATCAGAGTAAGTGGTGGAAAAAAATCAGCAAAAAAAAATCAGCCGCCAGATTTATTTTTGGAATTAACAAATTAATAAAAAGATTTCGGGTCACAGTTAAAATATTGTTTCATATTAGATATATAGTTTTTGTACAGCTTTGTGTTTAATAAGTTATATTAGAAACGCCGATTACGTCTTGTAATGGTCCGGACGAAACGCCAATACGTTTCGTGGAGTGTGGACTGTATATAGGGGTGGATTAGGGCTACAGCTCCAGAATACCAGCCAAGGATCCAAACACCTTGGTATATTCCCCGAGAGAACGCCGATTGCGTGGTCCAGGCGAAACGCCAATACGTTTCGTGGAGTGTATTGGGTGGCTTCGGGATTCAGCGCTAAAATATCAACCAAGTATCCAAGCAACTTCGTGGTATTATAAAGGCTAAAAAGAGAACTAGAAGAAGGCACAGATATTTAAGACGAAAGAAAAGCACCTTTAACCATATAAAAACACTTTCCCGTTTTTTCCAAACACGTTATAAACTTCCATTTATTTATTGCCAAAATACAAAGTTCGCACAATAGTTAATTAAACTACCAAAAAAAATTGAATTTACTAATTACATATATTAAACAAACCGAGTACAAAACAAACAGCCGTCCAATATGGCTTTCAAAAAACGACTCGACTTAGAACCAATTTTAAGTTACAACAATAAAAAACATAGAAATTAAGGAAAAATTTAAAATATAATACATGATGATAGTGGCGCCTCCCTTTGTCAATTTGTCTTAGGGCATATCGTCATTCAAAATAGAAACCAGGGATGGGAAATCTGCTACCTTCGGTTCAGACGTGAACAATATTCAGCACGTGAAACCGCAAATCTGTTATAATCAGACAGCAAGCCAGTTGTTTTATATTTTTTAAAGCGTTTATTTTTTATGTTTTTAAGTATGGATAATTCTTTTGTGCACCACGGAGGACCAGATTTTGTGCGCATTGCTAATTTTGGAACACATTCATTAAACAAATTTGATACAGTTTCATAAAATTTTGCTATCATGGAATCAATAGCTGCTGGAGTATAACAAGGAATAGTCAGAAGATCATGCCAATTCGTATCACTATAGTTACATTTTTTGAAACAGAAAACCTTTTTGTGTTGATTTGTTGATTGGGAGCTACTTTTAAATGGAACATTAAGGCTGATATCTAGAGTGGGATGAGACCGGTCCTCGGGTGCTGTAATTGGATCTGCGCGCTGCAAGGAACAATCGGCTGGTTCATTTACAAAAACCAGATCAAGTAATTTACCATGCGAGTTGTAAACTCCGTTTATTTGAAAAAGACATAGATCATATAAGCTTTTCAAAAATTCGAACACCCAGTCAGCGGCTTTTATAGGAGTATACATATAAGAGTCAGGTTAAAATTTCCATGCAACATTAGGTAAGTTAAAATCACCAAAAGCAAGAAAAGAGCCACCTGGCGCAGATAGTGATACTTCTGATTTAATCAGCGAAGCTTGCTCTGTGTAAATAAGTTGATTATTATTTTGGCTTGGTGGGTTGAAAGAGCAGATCATAAATATTTGGCTGTTACGGATTTTTATACGTATGCCAATAAATTCGATGCCTTTAGGAATATTGCAGTTTATTTCTTCAGATGAAAACTTGTTAGAAATAGCTATTAGTACACCTCCCTTAATTGTAGCAGTATCTCTGTCGAGTCTATAAATATTAAAATTGCTGCAAAAAATTTCGTTGTTGAGGATATTTTTATTTAACCAAGTCTAAGTGAAAATAATTACGTGGTGGTTAAATGTAAAACTATCGATGTAAAGTTTGGACAATTTTGTGTTTAACCCAAAAACATTTTGATAGGTAATGAACAGTTGGTAATCATTGTCAGTAATCAGTTTTTTTGATTTGATTTGTGGGAATCCTGCAATATTATTTATACACTGGCTTGGTTTTGGTGAATATTCCCTAACCAATGTTTTATCGGGCCAGAAACGAGACTCAATTATTTTATTGTATATATCCGATCAAACTGTTATCTTAAAAGACGTAATGCTTCTTGGTTGAGAATAAGAAAATTTATGAGTTAAAATTTCATCGTTTGAATTCAGCTTGGTTTTAATATATGTAGTAGTTTAAGTCATCAACAGTCGTTTCAGCAGCAAAACGGGATACAAATACATGTTTTTTTGGTGGTGTAACTCGAAGTTCACGGGGAGCGTTTTCGGTATTGCTTGATATAGGATTGTGTAGTTTCGTTACATCAGAAAATTAAAGTTTCTCAGCAGTTTTGTTTTCAGTTATCTTGGAAGTAGACGGGTTAACATCGATATGGTTATCAACAGCATTACCAGAATTAAAAGGGTTTATATTAACGGTATCAGTCTTACTTGCAATTCTAGCTGACTTACGTCTAGGAGACAATTGGGATGGAAAATGTTATTGCAAAGACGATTGCTGCGATTGAATTTGTGTAAGAAGTTCATAGGTTTCTAGTGATATAAAACGATCAAACAAGTTTCCGTATTCAGATATACGCTGAGAAAGATTGGACATTTCTTTTTGAATACCAAGAAAAATGCATTTTCTTTCTTGAAGAATTTGTAAAAATCCACTCCAACTTTTTTAAGTTGTTACAATGCCTGTGCAAATTATCGTGCTTTTGAGTAGTTTCAGCAGCAGGTGCTGGGTTGCCGCTACATTTGCAATTAATTAGACCATGGCACAACCAGCATGACAGCATTCTTTCATCAGGAGTAGTGATTGAGCATTTCTTATTTAAGCAGTCCATTATAGTTAGCGTAGTAAAGGTTGGTCAACCAGGAGAATAAAAATTTAAATGTGGCAAAATTGATTTATGCGCTTATTGTAGACAAATAACAACAATTAAACGTAGAACCTTTTTTTTTTTTTTTGATATTTTTTGTTCGCTGGGTTATGGATTTTTTCTTGATTGGTGTAATCAAAAACGAGCTTTTTTTTTGTCCTATGAACCAAATATACTTTTTCGGAAAGGGGAGAAAAAATATAACTACACGTGTATCGACGATTTTCATGTACACGTCAGAATTTTTTTGTCCGTCTGTCCGCCCGTGTGAAAGAATTTGGATCGATTTTTAACCCTTTTTCCGTGATCCAATCGAGCTGAATTTTTGCAGCCAGACTCGTGGAAATGTCTGTATTACGTAAAATTTTTTGAAAAATAGATTTTTATTAATTCTCAGATTTTCCTGAATTTTTTTTTTTTTTTTTTTTTTTTTTTGAAAAAATGGTTATCGTTTTTTTTGTAAAGGTTACAGTTCGTTAAAAAATCGAATTTTTTTATTTATTTTGTTATATTAAAATTAAAAATTGTTACATTAAAAATTTCAATGTTTTTAAAGAAACTTAGGCCTTTTATTTTTGCGTTTGTTAGGATTTTTGTCAGTATCGCGACAAATAGACCAACAGTATTCGCCAAGCATATGCGTAATATCTTGTCCTTTAAAGTGCTTTTCAATAGCCGCAATGTCCTGATGGAACCTTTCGCCATGCTCATCGCTACAAGCTCCTAAATCATCAGGGAAAAAATCTAAATGATTATGAGGGAAATGGATCTTTAGCGACATTAATATGCCCATTTCGCCATATGCCGAAATCATTTCTGCGACAATATTTTTATAATTGTCAGCTCGTTTGTTGCCAAGAAACTGCTCAATAACGGCAACTGTGCCTTTCCATGCACGTTGTTCGATAGCATACAATTTTGAAGAAAATTCATAACTTGCAACTATTTTTTCTATCCGCGGACCATTGAAAACACCTTAAATCATACACATCATTAAAAAAAATAAAGTTACTGAATGACTTCTTAAAAAAAGTGCTAAGGGTCCTAGGTAAGATTGCCATTTTTGTTAAGTGTGTAAAAGGTACTTTATAAACTTGTTATTTTTCTTGAGTGAGTGTTTAAAAAAAAGAATTTAAAAATTGAATCTTAAATCGTCGACAACACAAAAAGTTTTTGGCAAATATGTATGTCTTCCCCAAAAGGCAAATATGTATGTCTTCCCCAAAAATAAGTAAATATAAAAAACAATACAATAAATCTTGGGAAAAAATGCTAGGCTATTGGTTAGTAGTTATGATGCATAGAAATACTAAATAAATGACGGATATATGTATTTTTATTGTTGATTATAAATAAAATTATTTTTTTGACTAAAAATTTTTATTTGGGGATTTTTGTGGATTTCTAATTTACATTTTTCTTACAATTTTTTAAAAAAAACTTAAAATTTGGTCAGAAAAAAAAACAAAAAAAAGAAATATTAACTTTTTAAGGTTTTGTTTTTTTTTTGGGGATTTGGGATTTTTGGGGAAATTTTTTTAATATTTTGGTGACAAGGAAAAAAGTACCTGGCAGCCCTGGTGGCGAGTTCCCACTTTAAACTAATTCATTTTTGGCACGCAAAACGCTTTATTCAGCTCATATAAAAATTGGTGAATGTAACGATCAGCTTTGCACACTGAATTTTTTATTCTTAACGTTACTCTTTAATAAGCTTCCTTACAAACCTGCTTCGTAAATAGGGAAAGGCCCTTTAAATATTGTATTTTTTTTATATTTGTTAAGAATTCATACACTTACCTTACTGCATATGTGTATGTCTTTTTGCGAAGAGCATAAATGCGCACTTAATTTTTTAAATTTACTAAAGGGTGGTCCAACCAAAACGCACGATGTTAATTGTAATTAAAACAAAAAGTTTTCAGAGAATTATCTAAATATTTTTAATGTAATAGAAGTGCAATAGATCCTTCTATTATATTAAAAATATTTAGATAATTCACTGAAAACATAGGCCAAATGCTCCCTACGGCTTCAACGATTCAAAGATTCAATATCGTTAAAGTGCTGAATTATTTCTTGAATTTTTCTTGGGTTATTAACACACACTTTTTTTTAAATATCCCTAAAAAAAGAAGTCCAAAAACTCATATCACATGATCGTGACTGGCAATCAACATCGCCACGACGTAAAATAACACGCTCATTGAATTTCTCGCACAAAAGAGCCATTCGTTGGCTGTGTGGCATCATCCTGTTGGAACCACATATTGACCATGCCCTAATCCTCAATTTCTGGCCACAATAAGTCCGTTGTCATCTCGCCATAGCGAACACCATTCAGGGTAACTGCTTGGTTGACCTCATTGAGAAGAAGTATGGTCCGATGACGTCGCCAGCTCATAAACCGCACCAAACAATCGCACTTTATGGGTACGTCGGCTTTTTCACAATCACTCGTGGATTCTCATTTGCCCAAATGCGGCAAATCTGCTTGTTAACGATTCCACTGAGTTAAAAGTCTTCCTCGTTGCTAAAGACAACTTTCTTTGTAAAGACACCATTCACTTCTGGCTTTTGACGGTTCAGTTTCTCAAACACCGAAACAAAGAATCGTCAAATTAACTTGGGCAAAAACCTTGACAATAAGTTGTGGCGCACACTTAACATCGTGCATTATGATTGGATCACCCTTAATTAGTGCTTCGCAAAACCAGAAAATTTTTGAATTGAGATTCTTGATTATCATATTTGTATTTATATGTATATAATTAATTTTCAAATCTTTCATTCATTTAATTTTTCCACTTTTCTTGATGAAAAACTTACTATTAGCTATAGTAGCCCTAGAGGGAAGAGAACTGGCACCAAAGTAGTCCCGTGATAGGTCTTTGGTGGTAGAGACCGGTTCTAGTTCTAACACTTTATATGGATAAGGCCTATCACTTTTACGTGGGGTTGTCATTGGAGGGGGTCAATTGACACCATTTAACCAGTCACAGATCAATTCTCAATGAACGTGCTTAGTGTCGGTTACAATGTAGTATTATTTCAATAAAACAAGTCCTAGAATTAAATTCAAGAACCAAATTTTAGAAAGTACCAAAAAATGTGTCACAGCATCCGTGAAGACTGTACTCTAATTCATTACTTTTTCTACCTTTTTGTTCTTCATAAACCAATTAAGGGATTGGTTCTCCTTTCACTGGTCATGAGTTCTTTCTTTTTGTACCTGTTCTATTTTCACAACTCCCAGGACCAGTCGGTTGGACCAATTGACACAAGTTTCCCGCAGTGAGTAAAAGTTGTTATACACTTTAGTAGACGATTATAAATCAGCAGTTGCTACAATATTTTAAATTGCAACTTTTGATTCTTTCATAGTTTTGACTTGGATTCCACTAGAATTGCAAAGAAGTACATATTCATTTAAAAAGAAGGAGAGGAAAATGTAAAGGTAGTTTAAAAAGTTATATAAAAGATAAGTATTTAATAGAAACTATTTTAATAGAATACAGTAAAAATTCGATAATCCGGATAATTGATTGCAGACCCCAATCCGGATTAGCCAATTATCCGGATTACCGCATGTATGTATTTATCAAAAATAATAATAATTCATAGCAAAATTAAACATAAAAATTACTTTGTACAGTTCAGCTAAAATAAAAAAATACACATTAACACACATAAACTTAACAATAAATAATATTAATTTAGTTTGACAATTTCGTTATTCAATCCGGACTATAGAGTTGCAAGCAATCCGGATTATAGAATACGCAATGACTGTATTTTTCAAAGCATGCTGTGATTTGAATAAAAAAATAAATAAAAATGGGTGTTATTCAATCCGGACTATAGAGATGCAAACAATCCGGATTATAGAATACGCAATGAGCTGCAAAATTCTGTCCGGATTACCGAATATTCCGGATTAGTGGAGTCCGGATTACCGAATTTACACTGTACTTCTAAATTTATCTCTTTTTTAGCGATTTTTTCTTTAGCCCCAGCTTGCAAAATTTATATATTTCCTAACCAGTGATGAATTTATCAATGCATAAAGGTGTATTTATGTATGTGGGGTAAATATTTGGTAAATGTGTGTTAGTGTCTAAGTATATGTATGTAAATGAGTTTGTTGCCTTTAGCTATTTTAAATTTTTCAAAAGAAAAAAAGTTTTCTTGTACATGGTTTTTTCTTGTTTGTATTTTTAACAAAAACCACTTTATATGTTAATGGAATATTCAGTGCGTATGTGGGTGTTTGGTAGCTACAGATACGTGCAAAAATTTTGATATTCAAATACAAGACCCAGATACATACATACACACATACAAACTTACAAATGCAGTGTGTGTATCCATACAGTTACTTCAGTCTGAAGTAAGAGATATCACTGTATTTCGTATCGATATTATTAAGTCAATCATACAAAGATGATAAGATTTCCTTCCGTTTCTGTTAGTGATATCAGTTATGTATGTTTAAGGATTTGATTATGTTCCGTTCTGGTAATTTAACTGAAATTTAATTATGATTTGATTTCTACTTACTACTTAAACTGGAATTTAAAAAAAAACCAAAAAAAATTTTAGACTCTAGTTCCAAAGTTAGTCAATAAAATATCTTTTTCTTGTTTTATTTAAACAAAATACAGTTAAAAATGTTATGAGTTAAAATAAGCTTCGCGATAACTTGTACAAAAACGCTCCCACGATTTTTTAAGAATTTGGTTTTCTAAGATTATTCTTGATACAATAAAACCAACGATTTAGTATACGGTAATCTCCTGAAAGCGTACAAAATAGAGCTGACGGTTTATGGTTGCCTGCGGTTCCTTTAAGAATAATTATGCGGTTGCATAAATTGTTGAAATTAGAACTGTATAAAGAACTATAAAAGAAAATGGAACAGTTGTTGCTGCCTACATTTTCATTGGTTTCCATAATACAACAACAATTTTTTTTCGCAACCACACACATTTTGCATTAAGAAACCGTTTGGAAATTTTGCCCACAACAATATTATTTATTATTATTTTTTAAAACATTTTGTTAAAATGTTTATTAAAAACTAAATAAAATTATTATAAACGTCATTTATAATTTCATATAAAATGTTGCTGAAGTAGAAGTTGACTCAACTTTTTAAAAAAAACTTTAAGGCCCAACAATAATATGCTAAAGTTGACTTAAGCAAATGTACGAATACATGTAAATCATATGAGGAAAACCATATTGAACTTAAGGAAACTTTTTGTTAAATTTTATGAAACTGTCATTTGCTTAAGCAAAGTGCGAAACTGATCGCAAATTCCGTACGGAGTCCAATGTTTGTTGATTTTATTTTCGTTTTTATACCCTTCACCACAGGTGGAAAAGGGAATTTATAAGTTTGTCAATCCGTTTGTAATTTCTACAATGTTGATCTTAGACCCTATAAAGTATATATATTTTGGGTCCTTATGAGGAGAGAAGTCGATTTAACGATGTCCGTCTGTCCGTCCGTCTGTCCGTCTTACGTTTGATATGTGTTTTCCGGAGACTCCAGACATGATAGCGGCTAGGTTGTTTTACATTTATGTCACATATAGTCCACCATTTCTTGCTACTGAAACTGAGCCAGATCGGTCCAAAAATGACTGAGATATGAGCAAAAAAAACCCGACCGTATTTTTATTATTTTTTTCTGTATATCTGGAGAACGGCAAGAGCCAAAGTTTCCAAATTGGGGCGGGATTGGGAATGTGGGCGGGATTGGAGAAGTAGGCGTGGAACCTCCCGTACAAAAAATATCAAAAATTGTATAAAACCCTGATTTTTTGGACTGTCATATGGCCTATGGTGGTCCCTTATAAATCAAAAGATCGGCAATCTTAAGTAGAAAATAGTTTCTGAAAAACTCGGAAAAATCGGTTCAGATACGAAAAAGTTATGACCAACATTTTTTTAAACACCCACTTTCGGGAATCATAGATCTTCACAAGTCCAAGATTTATAACCCAAATACCTGGAAATTTTCTTTTTAAGCTCATCGGTGTATAAATCTGTCAAATCGGTTAAAAAATAGCTGAATTATAATCAAAATACTGAGATATAAAATACTTTTGGAAGAAATAAGATAGAAGAAAAAACGAAATTGTTGCTCTGATTGTGAACAAAGCTTTAAGCTTCTAACAAAATAATTAGTATTGTGGTTATTTTGTTGAACTATTTATGGCTTTTAATCCATATTTTTAATATTTTTAATTAGGCATAAGTTCATTAAATTTAATTTTCATTAAATTATTTCTATGAAGAAAGGAATTTTTCCAACATGAAAATTAATTAAAATTGTTATTGATAATCTTTCATTCTTGACCGTGGCAGGGATTCGAACCGCGGCCGGCAGGTTACCATGACATGTTTCGTTCGCAACCACTCGATCTCCTCAGATGGATTTGCCGTTTTACACTCGCAGCCATCGACGACTGCTGACGTCAATAGTCAAACTTCAATCCTTAAACCGAATTGTATTTTAACTTTTGGTAGATCGAAATTTGCTTTTTCTGAATGATTATCCATTTTAATTGATTTTACATGTTTTTTTTCCTTACTTTTGTTTTTTCGTACTTTTTGCCAAGAATTCTTCTTGAAGTCCAAAGTACATTTTTTTTTTCTTTTTTGTCTTTCTTTTTCTTGTTAACCTTTTTCAGCACAACTTGAAGGACAAATGAACATTTAGAGCTCGTGCCTTAGCTTTAACAATAATTAGTATTGTGGTTATTTTGTTGAACTATTTATGGTTTTTAATCCAAATTTTTTTTTTAATATTTTTAATTAGGCTTAAGTTCATCAAATTTAAAAAATTGGATTAATTTGGATTAACAAAATAACCACAATACTAATTATTGATATTTATAGTATTTAGAATACTGTCAAATTGCTAATTACTTTTTAAGCTGAACTTTTGTTTTGTAGTATTTTGAGTTGTTTTTGGTTTTTGTTACAAGAACACACGCGATTTGTATTTACATTCTTCATAATGTTTTTTTTTAACTTTTTTTACATTTTGTTTTGACATTCTTTATAAAAATTTTAAGTTTGCCAAATATTCAATTACGAAAATACTTAAATTACGGGTACATTTACAACAAAAGTAAAGCTACGGTCACACTTATTAAATATTTGATCAAATAAGCGTAACCCCTACTTTTGTTAATAGTTAGTGAGATTTAAAATGGTCTTAGTATTACAAAATAAACTAATTATACTACTAGACATAGAAAAACCGTTTTTTGTAAGATGTAGTATTTTTATCAAAATAAATATTGATATTAAGCGAAATGGTTTTTTAGTTTGGTTGTTGGTCACGTTTTTTTCGTCAAATATTTAATAAGTCTGACCGTAGCTAAAGTAAAACGTATATAAATTACACATTACTAAAATAACCGCTTTATTTTACTAAAATAACCGGTTTATTCGATATTCGAAAAATTGACCTTTATAAATATTCGACTTGGGCAAAACCAAAATAACCGGTTGAAACCGGTCGAATACTCCCTATTGCTTATTAAATATTTAAGTCAATTAAGAAAAACATTTGTCAATTTAATTTTAAATAATTCTTTATCTTGTTTTATAATTAATACAGATGTTAATTTGTTATTATTTACCGATAAGTATAAATGTTGTAATCTCCAGTTTGTTCAAACATATTTGCATAATAAATTAACTTTTAAACTTTTAAAAAATATATTTTAACCGACAAAAAATAAAACTACTTAAGTACGGAAAAACATTATTTTTTGGTAGTTTGATTTTTGAATAACATAAATGTTGAAAAAAGTCTTTAATAGTTTTAATTGTTCAAAAAACGAATATAATAACCCGCAATCAGTTACTGCAATAATTTTATGAGTGTATAAATGTATGTATTGATAAACATTATTGTCTATTAAAGCTGGGTTTTTGAGATGTCAGTTAACTAGGTTTAGTTAATCTGAAAACATATTTGTGCAGCCATTACAAAGTTTGTATACATAATTTTGACGGAACAGCTTATTTTGCTTAAAATGTTGGTCTTTAATACAACTTAACTCTAGTTCTGTTGAAATTTTGCAGTTTTTGTATTATGGTTTACAACTCTGTGTTAGTGCGGTTAACAAAATCATCAAAAATTTACAACTCATCACTAGCAGTTGTTCAATTTCAACTCAACTGAATTGAGATGTAAACTATAAAAGGAGCAAAAATAATAAAAAAATTACATAAAGTTTAAACTTATATAGCAAAAAAAAACGAAATGAAACTAGAGTATTGGTAGAGCAAATCTGCCAAAGGGTTTTGAAAAGTATGCTCGGGTTCCCTTAATATCGGCTTCTAAGGTTTTTGAATTTTTTGAAAAGGCGTTTGGTATAAGTCCAAAAGAATATAATAAATATACTTCTGAGCTAAAATACTATTTCAGATATCTGTAGTAGAATTGTATGGCGATTCTTTGCTTAGAACATATTAACCCTCTAGCACTCATTTTAAGGGGACATTTTTGTCCTTTTTTAACTTTCACACAAAAGTAAACTAAAACGGCACTTTAGAGGGTAAATATGTTCAACGAATATTTTACGTTTCAAATTTCACTAGGGGTCTTCTTAGACCAAAAAATCGTGCAATGTATGTAAAACGGGTTTTCAAAAAAATCAAAAATTTCAAGGCCCGGAATTACGAAAATCCGTTTTAAAAGGATAAAGTCAACTTCTTCGTATTATTTACGAAATTTTTATAAATAATACGAAAAACGTGGCAACTACAGTTTCTTTGTAAATCGTAGCACTAATTTGTTCAGTGTAGCAAACGAACTTTGCATATACAAATATCGTGTATGTTTGACCTCGTTTATCTTCTTGTTCTGGGATAAGTTATGTGATAAAATATTTTGAAAAAAGTTTACTTTTAAATTTTGTAGCAAAGATACACAGATACATAAATTTTACTTAAACAGTCTCGAGTGTGCAAACATGTTGAATTTTTATTGAAATCAATAATATGACACATCAGGCATCATGTCAAAAGTCAAGTAGAATCATTAAAAAAGAAGTAGAAAGTTCACATGTGGCAAAAGTGTCTGCTGCTGGTACAGCGTATGTTGAATTTAGAAAAAAAAATAATATTATTTTTTTAGAATGTAACAAAGGTTTCTCAACATCATCATCATCATCATCTAGAAGGATACATAAAGAATGTGTGTTTGTTTTGTGTGTGTTTCTGTGAGAATTTTTATGTATATTTTAATGTGTGTATGTGTGTGCTAGATTATGTTTGTTCAATATGGGTATAAATAGTTCTTTTGTTTGTCAAACAATAAAAGTAGTTCTGGTTGCTTACTCTAACAATCTTTGAGAAAATTTTAATTCCTGTTACTAGTTTGTTGCATTTGAATTTCTGCTTCATTATGAACAATATTATGAACTCTAATCGAATTTCGGATTATCTGTTATTCTTTCACATTTTTAAGTAGATAACACTGTGCAACAAAAATGTTTAATCTTAATAGTTTTTAAGATATTTAAATTCTTTGTTTAATAATTTGGGCACTTTTAAAACTTCACAAATTACAACCACCAAATGAAACACAACTTGTTTGTTTAAAATTCACTTTGCAAGCGAATCTGCCAAGGGGTTTTGAAAAGTTAGCTTGAGTTCCCGAAATATGTGCCCCTAAAATGTTTGAATTTTTTGACAAGGCGTTCGGTATAAGTAAAAAAAAATATACTAAATGTACTTCTGAGCTAAAAAATAATTTCAGATGTCTTCAGTAGAATCGTATGGTGATTCTTTTCTTAAAATATACTAACCCTCTAACACAAATTTTAAGAAGCCATTTTTTTCCTTTTTATTAACTTCCCCACAAAAGTATACTAAAACGGCACTTTAGAGGGTTAAAATGTTCCACGAATATTGCAATGTATGAAAAATAGACAAAAATGACCCCTTAAAATGAGTGTTAAAGGGTTAATATATTCTAAGAAAAGAATCGCCATACGATTCTACTGAAGACATCTGAAATTATTTTTTAGCTCAGAAGTACATTAAGTATATTTTTTTTACTTGTACCAAACGCCTTTTTAAGAAATTCAAAAATTTCAATGCCTGTAATTTCGAAAATCCGTTTTACATACATTGCACGAACTTTTGATCTAAGAAGACCCCTAGTAAAATTTGAGGCAGAAAATATTCGTGGAACATTTTAACCCTCTATAGTGCCGTTTTAGTATACTTTTGTGGGGAAGTTAATAAAAATGACCCCTCAATATGAGTGTTAGAGGGTTAATATATTCTAAGAAAAGAATCGCCATACAATTCTACTAAGGATATCTGAAATTATTTTTTAGAAGTATAGAAGAATATTTAGTATATTTTTTTGACTTATACCGAACGCCTTGTCAAAAAATTCAAAAACTTTTGGGGCCCATATTTCGGGAGCCCGAGCTAACTTTTCAAAACCCTTTGGCAGATTTGCTCTACTAGTAGTCTACTTTCATTTCGCGTTGCAAGTGTTGAGGCTGGCGGCGATGACCCGAATTTTGTTGCACAGTGTAATAGCACTTGTTGGCCCGTAAAAGAGCTTTAATTAAAGGTTGTGTGCTTTGAAATAAAATTTCCTTTTTTAAAATTTAATTTTTCCAGAAATTTTTATATAATCAAATTACACAGGTCGACACTAAAAAAAGTTATTTTAGACATTTCAAATGATTATTATGTTTTTTACATGGACGTGTTAAAGCCAAATATGAGCTCATTTTTCTCTCATCACATTTATTAGATTACGCTAAATTTGTGTTTTTCGCTGTGTATTTCTCGTTTAGCCGCCTTCAAGAGTTAAAATCTGGTTTAATTAGAATGAATTGCATCTTGTTGGAAAGGCAAAAAAAAAAAAAAATAATAACAATAAGTTGGAATGGTTATAAAAAATTGTAAAATCTTAACCTGTGTTATAAAAATTAAAAACATTTTTGTAAGTGAAAGTCACTTTTAGTCAGTTTTGCCAAAAGTAGGGAAAAATCCCTACATGTAGCGTTTTTTGTTACTAAAATAGGAGCGTAGGGAAAATCGGACAGATTTTTTATACTCGCCAAAATGTAGGTACTTTTTTGTCATATTGCATTGTTATACGAAATAAATGCTAAAAAATGTAGTTTTAATAATGATTTAATTTGATTTTATATTAAAAGAAATGGAATTCTTAAGTGCAGAACATATTTTTTGACAAAAAAAAAAAAAAAAAAGATGAGTACAAATTTAAAAAAATTTAACTTAAGCCTCAATGGTCTTTTGTATGAGTGTAGAACAATCGCATAAAATTTATTTTCTGAAATTGTGAAACTAATTTGTTTTGAAACAGAACTGGTTCGGATTTTGTTTGCTTTACTCAATGCAAATGGTGATGTTAGACCACCAGAAAGCGAAACAAATTAAGCAAAAGAATGGAAGAGGCTGCATTAATTTCGAATATAGTAATGGTCACTTTAGAAAATTCAGTTCAAAAGAAATACATATATTCGGCCATATCATGGAAATCAAAATCACGTGAAATTGAAATCGACGAAGATTTTTAATTGAATTACATATTGTAAAAACCAACGCAGCTTTTCCTGGGGGTCTACTCGCTACTGCGACGCGAAAACAATGTCGATGCGAAAGCTAAATGCCCACTTGGTACTCTCTAACACTTCCGCAAAATTTTCTGAAAATAAAGCTATAGTGGCAATAAATTGTGTAAAAATATTTGAAATTGGAAAATTTAAATAAAATATAGTGATGATTTACGAGAAGAAAAAAAATTAAAAGATGCGAAAGACGTATGCGCAAAAGTATTAAAAAGTACCAATCTCTAGATTTGCTACAATTTTCTTTCGCATCGCAATAGAATTCAAAAGAAGTTCAGGTTTTCATTGAATTTAATTAAAACTACATAATTTTTTTTAGTTTTATTACTTATTTTTGTTGTTAGAGCTTTACTAAACATATGCGAATGAAATTAGTTTTTTATAACAATTTTTTTTTCTTAGACTTTAATGACTAAAACGCGTAGGGATTTTTGTAGGGAACATTTTTGCAACGTGTAGGGAAAAATCGGATTTTTTTTAGTAGGAGTAGGTATTTTTCAAAAAATCTTCTGGCAATACTGCTTTTAGTATAAATCTTATTCGTATGAGTAGTCGAAAGTATTTTGCTAGTACTCATACGCCATGCTGTTCACTTCAGATATTTGCTAAATAAGTTCGAACATTTGAACATTTTTAACAATTTTTACATATGGGAAATTTATAATACACTGGGCTACAAGAATGGTAATATTTTGGAAATTTTGATAAAATTTGTAAGTATATTTTTTGATGTTTGTAAAAATTTGTGGTATAAATCGAAAATGTTTTCTAATATTAAACATTTTGTAAAAATTATTAATTTTTCGCGATAATAGGCTTGAAACAAACTAAATCTTATTACCAACATAATAAGTAGGGATGTTTCGAATATCGATTCCGCTACATCGGCGATACTTCCGATGTATTGGTATTGGCGATATTTTGCTGTCGATACGCCGCGAAATTAAACTGTTTTATATAATAAATGAATCAACGAAGTTGGAAGAAAGCTCGGAGTCTTAAAATTAAGCGGCTGACTTAGCATTAGCGCAAACTTAAATATTTAAGGCTTAAGAAAATAATGAAACCTATTGTTTATCTACAATGTTTGACCTTCGATATAATGCTCGAATATTTCAAAGAAAATTGACTTCAATCGCACCGAAAAAAAACTTTTTATTGAGCTACTTAACATGTCGAAAGTGTGGAAAACACGGTCACACCTACAGGTATTAAAAGTTCTGTTAAGTCTACAAGAACTGGCCTTTGGAGCGTTTGTGAAAATAGTATATGAGGATTCGAGAAGGGTGAGCCTCTTTACATCCAACGCTGTGGTTCAGCTAAGGAAGAAGTCTAGAGATACCTTAGATCCGGTTGCTTATGGGCGCAATTATATGATATACCAAAACTTGAAGAAATTGACGGTTTGGCTCAAACGGACTTGCGAATTCGTTTATCTCCGCAAAAGTTGAGAATACATTGCGAATTAAACCAAAATCTTACTAATATTTTTGGTAAAAATGTCTTATTTTTGGTTAATTTTATTTTGAATTCAAATTTAATTCTATGTTTTTTAAGGCTTATTAAAGTCGGCGATACATTATCCTATTCAATAGTACGATTTGTCAAAAAAATCGTGTGTGCTGATAAAGAAGAACAGTGTGGCTCAAAAATTAATTGAGTGACTAATTTTTTTGACAAGTCTATCCGACTTGCAAATGCTTATGGAAATTTTCATAAAATGATAGATTCTATGCGATCAGGGTTTCATTTTCTTGTAAAGTAGCTAAGTCATTTGCACCATTTTTGTGGGATGGTGTGGCATTGACAGCAGATTTTGCAGACATTTTTTTATGTCGAATAGAAAGAATTCCATCAGATTTTCGTGTGAGTGAATCATACGATTGTGTAGGATAGTGAATCCCGGTCTTAATATCAATTTAAAATATTTATAATCTCTTACACTCTAATTTTGTAAAATAAATAATTAACTCTTCTTGAGTTTTGTTGATTTTAACTTGAATTCCAATTCAATAAGCGTATCGGTATCGGTAATATTTTTGTTTGAGTATCGGTATCGTATAAAAAAAAAAAAAAATCCTTAAGTTACATCCTCAATAATATAAGGTTTATGATCGCAAAGACTCTAATCTAAAAATAAAATTTTGTGCGGTCTTTGTGAATGGGCCGATTCTCACATTCTTTAATATGTTAACATGGATAGCCAGCCAGCCGAACGGAGGGACGGACATTGTTAGATCGATTTTTAAAGTCTTACACACATCAGCACAAACACATTATGTCCTCTTCAGTATTGTGGTTTGGGTATCAATAAATAATCTACCTCCATTTACTAGTGAATTTGGTATTTTTTGTAGTTGATATATAAAAACTATTTTTTTAAAGAATTTTTGCCTCTGTATTGTACGTAACATTAACAAGCTTAAGAATATTGTTATGAAAGTTTGGTAAGCAGCTGCTTTGGTTTGGATATTGTATGTGTGTTTTTTTTTACTTACGTAATTCATGGGATAACTTTAGTTAAAACATACTTATAGAATTTGTTTTAATATGGTCTCCTCTATGCAAACATATACCTTTGTATATGCATATATAAAAGTTAGTATGTTGTTATATGTAAATTTGTGTTATCAAATACGCACATGGTACATAATGTGTTGTGAGCATATGCATTTTAGGGCACCTTCTTGCAAAATGGTTTTACTTTGAGTTGTCTTTTGTTATCCAAGTAGGGACATAATTCTGTTAATAGAATATTTGACTTGCAAATTTTTTTTAATTGAGGACTTAAATAAAAATAAAATTAAATAACCTTTTTTGAATAATAAATTAAATTAGTTGATTTTACAGGAAACAAGTTGCAAGACAGGTGCCACGCCTACTTCTCCAGTTAAACCCAGTTTGACAGGTAGATGCAGTTATTAATATCCTTGCTATTTGTACAAAGTTTGAACTTCTTTACCGTTTTCGTTCTCCAAATATATAAAATTCTATAATGTCTCTGTATGAGAAGTGCCACTCCTACTTTTCAAAACCATTTTACTTTTTGGCAGATGTTTTGTTTTGATAACTGTAGCCGTTCTCTTGATATATGGTTATTTATATTTTTTCGTATGAGATGTGCCACGCCTACTTTGTGGCAGATGTTGTGTATTGGAAATCAAGATATTTGTGCCAACTTTGAAAACTGTTACTGCTCTTCAGCTATACAGAAAACTTTGTGTTTGTATTGGAGGTGCCATGCCTTGTCCAAACAAGCTCAATTTTTGGCTGGTGTTGTATATTGATGATGCCCAATTTATTTGATTCAAATTTGAAACTTTTACTGCAACCGTTGTTCAAACTGTTTGGATGTGCAACGTCCACTGGGACACTTTACCAACTTTTCTTTCCCTAAAAAACATCCCCGGAATATTTCGAACAATAAACAGAAAAATTTACCGAAATCAATCCGTCCGAAATCCGGTGATGCGATTATCAACTCACAACATTTAATTTTTATATTTTTAGAGAAGATAATTAAAAAGTGCAAAAAGGCAAACTTTATAAAAATTTTCAATAAAAGGAAACTTTTAAAATTGTTTTTGTAAATTTAAGTTTTTAAGATTTTGGATTCTTTTAAATCGAAAGAGAAAATGTTCTTTTATGGAAAACAAATTTCATAAAATATTAAAAAAATTCGCCTCATGTAAAAAATATCCCTCCAAGGAAAATTATGCCCAGCAATCTAAACATTAAAACAAACATTTTAAAAAATCTTTCTTTTTATGGTTTTTGAGATTTCACGTTTTCAATGTTTGTATTTCTATCTCTATGGCTATGAACATTTCCTTTAGCCTCTTAATAGTGTTGATATCTATAGAATTCCTATCACTCTGTTTTCATTTCAGATTTTTTTAAAAACTTGAAATGTTAAACATACATTTAAACACATATCAATTTTTGCACAAAGGACACATATGCATCTTTTATGTTTAACATGCATAATTATGTATATTGTGCTCTCATGGGTAAGTTTATATTCTTCTGCTTGTCTTAAAACTCTCACACGAACATTCTCAAAAACACACTTCCTTAAAAACTTTTGTTTTTAAAGAGTCTCGTTTGTGTGTGGCTTTCTTATATCACTTCAGGTGAGTGTTTAGTTTTCCTCTTACTTCAGTCAAGGTGTCTTGTGTTCTTAAATTAATATTTTTTTGCACACTTATTAAATATTTCATTACAGTTCTAATGCTGACTTTATAAGATATTTGAAGAAAATGAGTGGACATCACAATTTAGGTATAAAAAGCAGCCTTTAAATATGAAAATTTGGTGTTCTTGAAAAGAAATACTAGTTTTGCGCAGGGCCTGTAATGAATATTATACACTGCCTGCCACTTAAATAAGGAACCACATTTTCTTAACTTTAATTAAGTGTATCTCCTAAACTATAGTTCAGAAAAAAATAATTTTTTGCACAGCCAAATTTCAAGTTTCCTGAAGAAATAAAAAATATACATATTTTTATTAAACTAAATTTATGCATATATTTAAAGACATGTATTTCTGTGGTACTTTTTTGTGTGGCACCCAGTGTTGCCACCTCACGTGTAATTACACATATCATGTGTAATATTTTTGCTCATGTGTAGCACATGTGTAATTGACTTCATGTGTAATTCATGTGTAATTTAATATTTGAAAGTTTTGTAGTACTGATTTTTGTAATTATTTTTTTCACAAAAAGTAAAAAGGCTTATTATTCTTAAGGCTAGTTTACACGGTAATACATATAATCATATCATGTAAAAGCAAAATGTATTGAGTAAGAGAGAATACGAATACAAAATCTGACAAGCGGTCGGTAAATGGTTTTTTCTAAACCATTTTAGAAACTTATGTATTCTCATCACACCAGAGGTATATTTTAACAGAGTTATTGAAGGTGGTAGCATTTATATACAATTACAAAAACAACTCAGGAAATGTTCATGTTGTTTTTGTAAAAATTGTAAAACTGCAACCATCTGCTTTTTTGTTATTAATTTTGATTTCACTTATACCATCCGTGTAAACATGAACTATACTTACAACAGATTTTTCTTTTTTTCTTTTAAGCACGGAGAGAATTTCATACTATTTTGATTCTACAAAGTCGTAATACATTGTATTACCGTGTAAACTAGCCTTTAGCAAAACTTAAAAATTTAATTAAAAGAATGGAAGCTGTAAAAGAGCTGAACTTAAAATGGTTGCATCATTAACTACTAACCATTTGGCATTAAGATAGCGCTTGCCACAATTTATTATAACGACAAAACATCCTGGGTACATTATTTTTTTTTTTTTTATTTCAAAGAGGGTGGATGATCGACTGCAAAAGAAATGTTTGAGCTTCTCAAAACCACAATTATAGAAAAAGTGTTGTAAAGCAAATAAAGAGACATTTGAAAAATATTTTTGTGTTGGATAAGTAAAAAATATAAAATTGTCCGGCATATCCAATGTTGCAGAGATAGAGAAACTGAATTAACATTCCGTTGAAAAATTGCGTCGACGACATTTATAAGGATGCATCAAATGAAATGTATGCTACATATCGTCACCTAAAATGCAAAAGGGCTTAACAATAAACAAAAATCGAAATAAGAGTTTTTGATTGAATTTAGTTCGATTTATTAAACTTTATGTTCACAAACAATTTTAGCTCAAAAATGACGACTTTATTAAAGAAATTCAAATGCCAATTACACCTTGTTGTTATTAATTTTGTAAAGTTTTTTGCTTCATTGCATTTTAGGTGACGATATTTATGTTTATTTGTTTTGCAAAAATTCATACATTTTTAGTGGTTTGTACGAAATAAAAAGTTGGAACAATACGTTTTTTGGTTTAAATATATGCTGCCTAAAATATCAATTCCACTTAGAAAATTTAAATTGGTTTACGTTATCTGAAGAAGCCAAATACGGGTTTAATTCCACTTTTGATCGAAATTTGTTTCTGTGACATGCGTAAAAAGATTGCATTTGTAATTCGTATTTTCATGTGTAATTTTGGCATGATCCATGTGTAATTTACCATTCCGTTGGTGGCAACACTGGTGGCACCTGAATAAGGAATATTTTAAAACTAAGCAAACTGTAATTTATTTTTAAATTTAAGTTTATAAAAATGAAAGTTATTTTTTTCAAGCATTCGATTAGTAATGAGTACTGCTACAATTTTAAGAAATCATCACAAAAATGCGATTTGGTATCGACTTGCATAATGACTCTAAGTAATTTAGCGAAATTTAACTCCATGCTTCTGTTATTGCATCCTTTAAGGATTCTATCGTCTTAAATTGTTTTCCTCCTTCATAAACTTTTCTTGCAAGCCAACCCCAGACATTTTCCATTGGATTCAGGTCTGAATATGGGGGCCAATCCAAAAGCTGAACACCTTGTGTATTAATCCATTGTTTTACTGCTCTGGCGGTATGAATCGGAGCGTTGTCGTGTTGGTACGTCCAAGGTATGGATCCAAAGAAATCATTAAATTTTGGAAATGCTTTCTCCAGAATGGCACGAAATGGCACCCCATACCATTATTCCGACCTCTCGGCTGTGTCTGCGGCTCAAAAATAATTCCTTCCTTTTTAGGTCATGAAAGTAATAGTTATCGTCGTCGGGACCATCAATATTAAACTTTTTTTCATCGGAAAATACAACTTTAAGCCATTTGTCAGACCATGTCATTGTATTTTTGGCAAACTGTAGACGTTGTGATTTGCGTTTTTCATTAAGTGGTGTTTTTTTTGCAGTTTTCGCCGGACTATGTATGGAGACGTCTTTAAAATTTGGTACACTGTTCTTAGACTGGCACTAACTCCACCTTTTCCTGTATTTTTGATACCGACATAGCAGAAAATTTAATGCAATTTGGACCGGATTCCGACCCTGAGTTTTCAAAATCAGAAATTTGCTACATGCAAAATATGTTCACGCGTTTGCGCCAGAAAGTTGGTTAACTTTGAACTTTTTAACGCGTTGTGTATTTTTGACAAGTAATCAGCTGACAATAAAAAGAATAATTTAAGAAATTTATGAATCATGAAAGAAAAACTTATTGAATAGCTTAAATAACATACAATATTTATATAAAAAGAATAAATTCATTAAAATAAAAAATCTTTATATACTTTCGAATCCCTTTTCAATGTACAAATAAGTAAACAATTAAAAAACAGCTGACAGAAATGACTTTTGTAACGCGCGTTGTGTAACTTGCAATTTTTCGTGCGCTAAAGTTTTTAAACGCACGACACTCGTCGACGAATTAACGCGTGTTATATTCTTCTACCTTTAGAGTTATTAAGAGCCTTACCAGGTCCCATTTTGAATAAAAACTATTTAAAAACTGTCAAATTAAAAATTCTCTAGCCCATAATGTATTAAAAAGTGACCTCAGTACTACAAAAATGAAACAATAGAAAAAACAACAGGCATTTTGTTGCTAGAATTGAGACGGCAAATGTCAAAATGCCTTTTTAAAAAAAGTTAATAAACAAAAAAAATGACGACAAACTTCACACACGAAGAAAATCTCTGCAAACAGCTGCGCTTGTGAGGTCACTTTATTAGTACATTCTGCTCTAGCCGTTTATATTGAAAGAAATTCAAAGCATAGCCTTTCTGATTAATATTAAAAGAATTCCTTATGAAATAGTCCCACAGAAATACATGTGTTTAAATAAATGCATAATTTTAGTATAATAAAAATATGTATATATTTTATTTCTTCAGGAAACTAAAGCCAACACCTAGAAATTTGTCTGTGCAAAAAATTATTTTTTTCTAAACTTCAGTTTAGGAGATACACTTAATTAAAGTAAAAAAAATGTGATTCCTTACTCAACTGGCAGGCAGTTTGTACACTGCCTTTATTATATTGGTTATTTTAAACACATTAAAATCGTGTATTAAATGTATCTTGTATTTTAAATACACGACTTACATGTATTTTGTATTTCAAATACATCAAAGCATGTATTTGGCCCAACCCTGACTCTGATTCTTGATGCAGACTGCATATTACAGACTAAACACAGCCAAATACTGCATTTTAGAATGTTAAATTTTTTTAATATTTACCTTTAACCTTTTTTTAAGCAAAAAAACATATTACTTTTTAACAAATACTTCCAAAAAGTAACCTCCAGTGTTTTTATAAAATCAGTGTAACACTTACTATCACTTATTTTTTTCTCCTCTTTCGTTTTAGCAATTTCTCTATTTGTTGCTCTAGTGCAACCGAAAGAATGAAAATTTCAAATTCAAAAACAAAATATTCTACGAAACTATAAAGCTAACGAGTTCATTTGTTTTTATACCCACACCACAATAGAGGAGAGGGTGTTATGTATTTGTGCTGATGTGTGTAACGCCTTAAAAAAAAGAATCGAAGAGAAAAAGGGCAAGCGTGATGATGATTTTGGGTCAAACCCGCATTCAAATGGGGATGATTTTTCTCGGTCAATAATTGTTTTTTTTGTTAAATAATTGAAGCTAATAATATAACTACTATTGAAATTAATATAACTATTGAACTAATTGATAAAATTGATATAATTGATAAAATTGATATAAGTACTAGACCCACCTTAAAGTATACCGATCGACTCAGAATCACTTTCTGAGTCGAACTAACGATGTCCGTCCGGCTGGCTGGCTGCCTGTCCATGTAACCTTGTGCGCAAAGTACAGGTCGCAATATTGGAGATAATTTGTTAAAATTTGGGACATAGGTTCTTATTAGCACAAGGACCAAGCCTATTGAAAATGTGCCGAATCGTAGGATCACGAGGGAAGATAGGGGAAAATTTCTTCCTCTCAGAAACTATCAAACCGATTTTAATGAAATTTAAAATATAGATGGAACCACTTCTATAGGGACACAAAAAATATGCATTTTGTAAAAAATAGGACCACAAGAGGAGATAGGAGCAATTTTTGCCTCTCAAACCGATTTTAATTAAATTTAAAACATAGATAGATCCATATCTATATGGACACATAAGCTATACAGTTTTAAAAAAAATAGGACCACAAGGGGAGAAAGGGGCAATTTTTGCCTCTCAAACCGATTTTTATTAAATTTAAAACATAGATAGATCCATATCTATATGGACACATAAGCTATACTGTTTTTCAAAAATAGGAACACAAGGGGAGGTAGGGGGCAATTTCTGCCTCTCACAAACTTTCAAACCGATTTTAATAATGTCTATAAACATGGATAAATCCATATTTATATGGACATTTAAGCATGATGTGATTTTAAATACTGTGGTGTAGGGTATCATATGGTCGTGCTTGACCGACTATACCTTCTTACTTGTTTCTTTTGGCTTCGATTTTGTTTCGTTGATTTTCGTTTGCATTGTAGGAAAACAAGATTTCAATCAAATTGTTGGTGTTGGATAATATTATACAGACATGTGTATATAGAAACAGTAATAACTAAAACTGGGTTATAAAAATTAGTAGATCTCTTTAAAAAAAAAAGAAAAAATTTTCAAGAATGAATAAACGAAAAATAGCAAAAAGTAGCAAAAAAATCATGTATTTCATTTTCACAGATGAATAACAGGCATACATGGTAAAGTTTAAACGTTTGTTCTGCTTTAAGATGGTTCTAATATGAATGTATGTGAATATGTCGGTGCATCTTTGGACGGATTCAAGTGGCTGTTAAAAAAAAATTTTTTGTACATGACCAAATAAAAATGTCGAGTTTGCATTTAGTTTTGTTTTTGTTGAAGTTTGAGATGGTTTGAATGCAAACTATTGCAATGAAAGAATTTAAAAATAATTTAATAAAATGTTCGGTGTTTCTCTAGTTCGAAAATACTGGCACTAACAATCAATATCTACTTTAACAAATTTCATTTAGAAAAACTAGTAACGTAATACCAGTGATGATAACTCTTGCGACAGTAAACGCTTTAAGTTATTTGAAAAAACAGGCTAAATTGAAAAAATACGGTTTTTGTATGATATTATTTTGCAATTATTCACAGCATAATTATCATTGTTTTTATATATACATATGTCCACTTACATTAAACATCGAAGTCGAGGTTAGAGTCAGAGCTCAAGTCGGAGTCGGACTTTAAAAATTTCAGCGGTTGGAGTCTGAGTTAAAAACATTTGTTAATGACTCCACGTCCCGGAAATAAGTGTGAATTTTTAAAACTGGAAAATATTGTGTATATTTTTAATATTAGTAGCTTTTAAGCAGGAAATCGGTAAAAGTGTTCTAAGATAAGATTTGCACAGAAAAGCTACTTAATTTGAAATTATCGCTAAAATTAATTTTTTTTAAATGTATCGAAGTAGAGTATCATAGTATTTTTGTGGTCGTATGGATAAAACCAGTTAACTCCACTTTTAACGAAATTTGCAAGATAACACCAAAAATAGAAAGTTCGTTTCATTTAAAATCACTCTGTCAGACCGAAATTTTTATATACAGGGGTGTTCTGTGAATCGAAAACGCAACACGCTAAGATTTGGAAGTTGTTTTTAATACACTTTTAAGCTAATCTTTAACATTTTTCTTATAAAATTCTGTTTGATAGAGAAATATCGGGTGATTTTTTAGCTATTATCTTTTTGGCAACACTGGTTTAAACAGCTGACGCACGTTTCGTGTTTTGTTTCACTGTCGCACATCTTCAGTTTGGTCTATAATTTAACCATGAATCGTCTTACAAACGAACAACGCTTGCAAATTATTGAATTTTATTATCAAAATGCGTGCTCTGTTAAGAAAGTGCATCGCGCGCTTCTTCCATTTTATGGTCCGTTTAATCGACCCACTGAAGCGGCTATTCGGGCTATTGTGATTAAATTTCGCACCAAATTTACATTGTTGGACATTAAACCACCAACACGCTTACGTAGAGTGCGAAGTGAAGAAAATATCGCAGCTGTATCGGCCAGTGTTAATGATGACCATCAATTATCGATTCGTCGCCGTTCGCAGCAATTGGGCCTCTGTTACTCAACAACGTGGAAAATTTTGCGTAAGGATTTAGGTGTGAAGCCTTTCAAAATACAGCTGGTGCAAGAATTGAAGCCGAACGACCTACCGCAACGTAGAATTTTTGGTGAATTGGCCGAAGATCCACTTTTTTATCGAAAAATTGTGTGCAGCGACGAAGCTCATTTCTAGCTCAATGGGTACGTTAATAAGCAGAATTGTCGATTTTGGAGTGAAGATCAGCCAGAAGCATTGCAAGAGCTACCAATGCATCCAGAAAAAGTCACAGTTTGGTGCGGTTTATGGGCTGTTAGCATCATTAGACCGTACTTCTTCAAAGATGATGCGAATCGTAACGTAACTGTGAATGGTGAGCGCTACCGTGAGATGATATCCAACTTTTTTTTGCCCAAAATGCAAGAGCTTGACTTGCATGACATGTGGTTTCAACAAGACGGTGCCACATGCCACACAGCACGTTTAACAATGGACGTATTGAGAGGCTAGTTCGGTGAACATTTTATTTCACATTCGGGACCGGTAAATTGGCCGCCTAGATCGTGCGATTTAACTCATTTAGACTATTTTTTGTGGGGCTATGTTAAAGCTCATGTCTATACACACATGCCCGCTTCAATTGACGCATTGGAAGACAACATTGAAGCATTTATTCATGAGATACCGGCCGAAATGTTGGAAAGAGTATGCCAAAATTGGACTAAGCGGATGGACCATTTGAGGCGCAGTCACGGTCAACATTTGCATGAAATAATCTTCAAACATTTAATTATATGGACCGTACTATCGATTCAAATAAAGATTTCATGCATTTTTCTGAATTTTATGTGTTTTTTTTAAACTTTCCTATAGCTCTTAAAAAATCACCCATTATTTGTATAATAATTGTCATAAAATTCTTTTATTGCAAAATTCTTATTAAAAAACGACGTTTAAAACTCTTGCGTTTTCCATTTCTAGAACATCCCTGATAGTTTCTCATTTTAAAATTATTTAAAAAATGACAATATTTTTGTAAAAACTAGGTAGCTCCATGCATTTTTTGAAAAATAAGGTAACTCCATAGTTTCTTTAAAAACAGAAATATTAAAAGTTTAAAACGACGTTGTTTAGAAAACTAAGAGAGGAAGAGCGAAATAGAAAAAAATCGGGTCACAAGCTCTTCGGTTCAAAATTTTGAACCTAAAAATTGCAATTCACGAGAATTTAAAGAATGCATATATTATATATATTAGATAGATAGATAGATAGATATTTTCTTTATTGAAATATATAATATTAAGTACTACAATATTTGTTTTAATATAAAACTTTGATATAAAAATTATAATTATATTTAAAATAAAGATATTTACGGCTTGGTTTTTTAACCGTCAGGCGGAAGTTTGCCTTTAAAATATTTGTAACTATTGTTAAAATTGTATTCATCGACTAAAAATTTTCTTTAAGTTAATGCATTTTTTACAAAACGATAAAGTGAACTCCAGTTTTCTTCTCTTCCCCCATTAAGAAGATCATAAATTTTATAATCTGTAAGTCTTGAGTACACTAGGAATTTTCTTCGTATATTTGCAAGTATTGGGCACCTTCCTATAAAGTGCAAAATTGTTTCATCTTCATTCAGGTTACACAAAGAACAAAGAGTGGATTGATTGGTGGTATATTTATTTGAATTTAGCATTAAAAGATCTCCGCGAGTTTTCATTATTAAGGATATTTGGTGTTGGTTATATTTTTCGTTGCAATAGGTAAGGCCTTTTGAGTGGTCTAAAAACTTATATATTCGTTGTTGACTTTTTAGTGCAGTTTCGCGGTAGTTTTGACTAGATTTAGATTTCATAGCATCAATTAACGATTTGCACGAGTTATTCCATATGTTTTTAGATTGGTGTATATTATTTGAATTCAAATCAAAAGAGTTCAAACGATCAACGTAATTTTTGTACCAGTAAATGTTTTTTGATATTATTTTTGATGAAAGTCTGTGAGGTAGCCTATGATTTTCATATTCGAAAAGCGTCTTATGAAGGTGTAGACTGTAAGTATACAGGTGTGCATCTTCTTGACCGGTTTCTAGAGCAAGTACGTAGTTTGGGGTATGTTCTGGTAATTTTAACATACGTTTAGTAAATTCGTACATCTGTTCTGAAGTTTTTGATTCATAGAAGACGACTGCCAAACTCCCAAAACCTTTTGGATTAAAATCAATAGCGACCCTTTAAGCCGGCCCTCTAAATTTATGAGGGTAAATTCGTGATATGTTTTTTTTTATTTTTTACAAAAGGGAGTTTTTTATTAAGAAACTTTCTAAGCTTTTTAAAATGTGATAATGCCTCATATTTTCTTAGAATAAAGGAAATTTTTTAAAAATTTAAGAAAAAAATTTTCTTTTAAATCTGGGGGAAAAACAAACTTTATTTCTTAAAACAAACACAAACTTTTAAAATTGCCCAAATAACGTGCTTAATTCCCAATTCAAATTTTTGATAAATAAAATGAAATTTATTGCTGAGTGAATGCTAGTAAAAAATATTCGATTAAAATTAGTATAAGAATTCTTTGTGCAAAATATAATACAACTATCTACATCGTTATAAAGTGTGTTTATCTTTTTGTGTTTTCTTATGGAGGGGGCTTATATATAGCCTATGGTCAATTCTATATCTACCAGCACAACATTTTTCAATGACGTAGAAGCTGACATTAATAGATCAATTCAAAATGTGAATCTGAGTCAGTCTGTGTACTAAACGTGGGTCCAGGACTAGGACGTGTTATACAGATTAGTATAAACTAATAATAGCCGCTCCACTTTTGTGCGGTGAATACAAAAATTACGAAAATTGAAGCTGCGGCGAATCTCTAATAAAATTCTAGGTATTTAAATATTAAGCCTTAGCAACTCTGAGTTTTTGCAGATACCACCTGACGTTCAGAATTTTAAGTTTGACTTTTTTTTAAATGCAATCATTTTTTTAACGCTTTATTATTTGTCTACAACTTTTTAGCAGTTACTTGAAAATTTCGTTTTCGCGAAACGAGATGAAATTGACTCTTGAACATTTTTCTACGACTTTTAACAGGCATTAGAAAGCCCGGGAGGCATTCATAAACTAACGCCGACTTTGGGCAGGTAAGCCAGATTCTTAAACCGTTAAGGTCTTCCAAAATCAGGGGCCAAATCTTAGAGCAATAGATATCGAACAAAATTACAATAAAACTTAAATGGGAATTTCGATCAATATCGAATGCCCCAGTTTTTGTGCTGGAAACCATCCATGCTGTGCCAGAAATGATACCTCGAAAAACTGTTGAATAAATACATATGCATGGTTGACGAAATTTGAATCTATGCATATTAGCCTGAAACATAACTGCAGTGCACTGTAATCGTCTTCCAACGTGAGTCAAAGCCGATAAAAATATTTCGTTCGCAAAACATTTCCAAGTCAACGATCACTTGTTTCTTCGGAACAACTGGACATACGGTAAATGCGCCATTAGAAAAATATTAGCCAGAAAAATCTAACTTACACCCAACCATTTAATTGTCAAAAAGGCTTGGTAAAATTCGAAAAAGGGAACAGTCATCGCAGGCTTATTTTACATTATGACAAAGCAAGCTCAAACACATCGGCTGAAACCATCATATATTTGACAGATACAAATATTGTGTTAATTGGTTAACTTCTGTACAGTCCATATTTAGAAACAAAACATTTTTTATAAGTCGCAAATCAAGAATATTCATAAAAAATAGTTAAGATGTTAAAAAATTGTTTGGCTTACTTTTATAGGAAATTTGTTTTATAAATTTTTTATAAATCCGCAAAATAAAAATGTTATAAATTAGCAGCCGAATGCATTAAAACTTATTGATGATTAATTGACCGTTTTTAAGCAAAAATTGCTAAAATTGTATTCATAAACGAAAATAGTCTATTGAACCTTTAATAAACCATTCATAAAGTAAGAAAATTTATTGTTGGATTTGCCCTTCTTTAAACCAAAAATAAAATGACATTTTATGATATTATTTTTGTGGAATTGTGTTGAAAAATAATGACAAAAATGTTTTATTTATTACAACGGACATGTTAAATACATACATTTTACTAATTTTTTTTTTATTTTAGACAGCCAATTTAAAGTTAATTTGATAATTATTAAAAAAAATTTATATGATTTAAATGAATATGTTCAGGGGCAAATGCAGATATACTCTTGAATTATTTATTCAATTATTGAACCTATTTGTTTAAAAAACCAAATTATTGTTCAAAAATATAAAAAAAAATAAAATAAACAAATCATAATAATAGTGATGTTAATAAAAAGTAAACAAACTTTTTATTCGATTACTTTATTATCGTATATTTAAAAAAGGTTCAAACAAAAGTTTTTATGATACTATTCGGAAAAATTTTGTTCAGAAACTAAAATAATATGTAATTTTATTTGATAAGAATAATTTTGGAAGTCTACAATTAAAAAAAATTATAAAAAAAAAATTAAATATCGAATATCATGTAAACCGAATAGAAGTTTCGTGCATCACTAACAATAAAATGACAGCCACACATAAAGAAAGTTGCTGTACTTAAACAGAAAATAGCTGCAAACAGTTAATAGTAAAAAAACTGTTATTGTACGTTTATGAATACAAATTTTTATAAGAGGTTTATAAGACAAAAAGCGTTTCATAGTTATTACATACTATAAGCTTAAAATAACAACTTTTTATGAATATGGCTGCAGGTCTTTAAAATGTAACTCTTTTATGAAAATGTCAAATAGTTTACGAAAATTGGATGATTTGACAAAGAACTTGGTAAAAATATGTAATGTAAATTGATTCAGTTTAAACTGATTTCATTTGGAAATGCGCTTCACCATTAAATTATCCATAGACCTTGCCTGTTCCTCAAAAAAAAAAAAAAATAAATGTTGAATCTGTCCAAGTATTGATTCAACCCAATTAATTCTATAACAAATAAAACTCATTACAATTGGATATTTTTGGAGTGAGTTTTTTTGTATCTTCTCCCTTCTTTTTCTTTTGTAAATGTCAATGAACTTTAAACGCAAATGGCGTTGGAAATATCAATTGAATATTCAGTTGTTTTCAAAGTACGCGAACTTGTAGAGTTCTAATTAATTGGCTTTTTCTATTATATTTTTCTTTATAATTTTATTTTGGTTTGCGTTTATTTCTCAAGTTTTGTATGAAAGAAAATAAATTGTTGTAAAACTTCAGAGCGAAATGACAAAGTGATTGGAAATGTAGAGCGTTAGTTGCACTAATAAAACGCTGCATTTTGTGTTTAATGAGAACTCTATAATGAAATCTAGAAATATTTAATAACACATAATCGATTTAAAAAATTTTCTTAAGTATAACAATGGCGGTGAAAAGTTTAATTTTTAATACAAATAATTAGTATCGTGGTTTTTTTTTTAGTTGAACTGTTTATGGTTTTTAATCCAAATTTTGATATTTTTAATTAGGCTAAAGCTCATCAAATTTAATTTTCCTTAAATTATTTTTATGAAGAAAGGAATTTTCCAACATGAAATTAAAAAAAATGTATTGATAATTCTTCATTCTTGACTGTGAAAGCCTGGGTTCGAGCCCCGCGGCAGTTAAGATTGAAAAATTATCAATAAATTTTAATTAATTTCATGTTTAAAAATTACTTTCTTCATAAAAATAATTTAATGAAAATTAAATTGGATGAATTTTAGCCTAATTAAATAAAATTTAAAAAATCGCTAGTTCGACTCAAAAGTGATTTTAAGTGATATTATTTTAAGGCGTTACACACATCAGCACAAATGCATAATACCCTCTCCACTATTGTGGTGTGGGTATAAAAATTCATTTTTAATAATGATATCAGATTTTCGTTAGTCAAGCTCTAGCTCTTCTAGTTTCTAGAGAAGGATGAAAAGTTTTTATCATTTTCACTTTCGCACGAATTTGGTTTCTGTGCAACACCTGGTAATAAAATTTTTATTTATTACAGAAATTTTACTAAAATTTCAATTTAGTTATTTCAAGTCATTAGCATTTTATGTTGCATCCCAAATAAAGTGCTTCTCTAATATTTCAGACAAATGTTTTCAAATTTACCAACATTTCATAATTTTTTTATCGCTTTTTAAACTAAAACAAAAAAATGTTAAATTACCCAGTGGTAACTAGAATGAGTAAAGAGGCCTAGTAGAAGGCCTTATTTAGCAGTCTCAAGCCCTTCTCGCCGCATTCCATACTTATTTATTTTTTACACAGGTTGGCATATCAACTTCGATCCATTCCCAAAGAAGGGATTAAGGAAGGTCACTAAAAATAAAAAGTAAATAAAACGGGACAACTTCCTTTCTCCCTTCTTAAAGAAGGGAGAAGCGAATGTGTACTGAATATTTTAGAAGGTCTTTTAAAAAGAAGTTTATACCTTCAAGAAGGCATCTTCTAAGGGCAGGTCCTTTCAATATTTACGGCTGGGTATATTCACAAATACATTTGTATAAACTTGTACAACATCAAATCATACTACACACATAAAAATAAAAACAATTTCACATTTCTGACAAATACCCTTTTGGAAATTAGAACTTAAGTTTTAATTTTTCATTGCACAAAGAAGTTTTATAAGATTTTATGAGAAGAATTTGTGCATTATAAATCGATTTCATCTTTAAGGTTCTTCAGTGCTTATTAAGAGGGGTTGCAGTTTGTCCACTAATTCATTATATCCACAACACAATTGTATAGAGTATATTATGCCTCGCTTTTGGAGCATGTAACACAATGTTGTTTCTAGAAACATGAAATAAATTTTCTAGCTGGAATTGTCTTCCGGAAGTTAAATATATAGGCTTTTAATACTGGTGGCATATCTAGTGTTCTACAACGGCAACAAATAGAACTGAATGTATGAATGGCCACATGCATTTCATACATAAAATAAAATACAAACTAATACAAATACACAAACAGACTAATGCGCAGACATAAAAGGCAATTATACCCTGAACTACATGGAAAATGTTTACCATGTTCTTAGTTTAGCAGAGTTTAAATGTTCAAGAATTTTACATTAGAAACCCCCATAATTTTGTTTACTTTCTGTAAATGACGCATTTTCACAAATAACTTTTACTCTCCAAAATCCATTAAAAGTATCAAAATCTTCCAAAAATTCTTAACAAAAACTTAATAAAATATGTTACGGTAGGCCAAAAATGGATTTTACATCCCATATAAAATCTTATTTCAAAAATGTTTCTGCCCATAGTTGCAAGTGATGTAAAATATCCCATTGTCGCTTTGACTGTCAATAAATTATTTTCATTGTTTTTTTATTTATCCTTTTGCTAAACAACAACAAGAACAATTCTCAGCACAATTCATATTGTGAATGGCAAAAAATAAAGTGAAATTCAAAAAAATCACTCTCTATCTCTATAATTCGGGACAGCTATAAAAATAAAACTCACTGCGGCTAAAATGCCATTTGTTGCCGTACTTGTAAGAGAAAAACACTTTAATGAATTGCTTGTAGATACGAGGGTAGAGAGAAAAGTTTATCAGAAAAAAATCTCTTTTTTAAATAGAGATGTCAGCAGAAAACTGACGTTCTAAAGATCCTGTAAATTTCAAGATTGACAAAACCAATGTCACTTTTGTCATATTGAAAAAAATTACTCAAAAATAACCATTTTATTTAGACACAAACAATTATCGATGTAAAGGTTGTTTTTAAGCCAAATAGAACACTAAATTCACTTTTAATAAAAAGATAAATATACAAAAAATAATTCGGCCCTGTAAAATTGTTCTTGACGACAGTATTCTGAGCGTCAAAAGTATATGTTTGCCTTTACAGGGTATAATCAAGAAATGTCAAATCGTTTGACCTTGGAGGCCGATTGACGGGTCCATTCCTTGAATGAACTTATCAGAAAATTCAGATTTTAATAGTTTGTAACACCAAGTCATTGATATTGGTTTGGTGACGATCTCCATTATCCGTAATGCGAACTCCGGCTTTTTATTTTGAAGACAAAAAAGCCGACGATGCCACCAGCTTATAAAGCGCACAAAAGGATGCATTTTTTCTGGATTAATAAAGTCTAAAGGATCTGTTGCAGATTGGTCTGACTCCATTTGTAGACATCTAGAAGTTGCGTGAATCCTTTCGTTATTTCTATCGGGCTTTAAAGAACACCCTTTACTTGCTGGTTTATTTATTTGAGAAAAATATTCATTTGTATGATTTTGAACAGAAAAATACATAAACCACTACAAAAACACGGAAACACCATCATTTAAAAATGAGGATACAGAGTAATCTATTCTTAAAAAAAAAAAAAAAAAAAAAAAAAACGGAGAAAATAACCACAAAAGTAAAAAAAACGACAAAATCGTAGAAAAGTCAGGAAATAAAAGCATACAATTTTAGAGCAGAGAGTGAGAGAATTATTATCACACAATTAAAAATGACACAATACCAACAACCACAGCTGTCAGGTTGCTTTTGTAGTTCGTATGCTCTTGTTTAGTTTTTATGCTTTTAAAATGTGAGAAAGAATTATAAATAAATGGAAAACATAAAGTTAACTTGTTTCGTTTATTATTAATACAAAAACACATAATAAGGGTTTTCATGGTAAAGCTTAAAAAACTGGCAATATGTGCATTTTTGCGCCCTCGCAAATGAGCCGTCAAAAATTGTAGAACTTTTTTGCACAAACTTTGCAAATTTGCCCAAGAATTTTGACTCGCAAACTTGCGCTCTTCAATTGTGTATTTATCAGGGCTGTGGAGTCGTCAAGAAATAGTTATTACTACAACTAAGTACGACTCCGACTCCAACTCCGACTCCTACTCTAACCTAGATGCTAAATATTTATGAGACTGGTCCTTATTTGACTCTTAACTTTTTTTTAATTCAGTACCTTACAAGAAAATGATGCTGTAAAAATTTCAATATTTTAATGCTTACGTGCCGCATTCAGCTTTATCATACTAGTTATTTATGTATGACAGAACATATGAGTAGCAGAGCTGCAAAATATTTTATTTCAATTTTGGGAAAAATGCAAAAAACATATAGCGCCCGATTAAATGGACCAAGTGAGTTGAATTTTTTTAATCAAAAGTGTTATGTTGTTCTTGACTAATAACTCAACAGTTGAAAAATTTAAACCAACTGAAATATAGAAAAATAATGGATTTAATTTTGGAACCTACGAGTTTTGTTACGAACTTTCGTTCGTTTCGTTTTAAAAGTTATATTAATTTATTAAAATTATTCAAACAGTGCTTAAAAATGTAACAATAGTTCTGTAGGGGAGAGATAAACTCCGTCAATTCACATATTTTTCAAAATACGTTTTTTATACTGTTGGAATTTATAGTTGTTTGAATTTCCATAAGTCCTATCTATTGTAGTTTTCAAGATACAAAAGTGGAAAACAACACCAAGTCCAATTTGCTTAGACGTTAAGGGCATCAAGTGTACTTAGTGTTGTTTACCACAGAATTTGTAGAGGCAAAGAACATCATTTTTTTTTTTTTTTTTCTCAATATTATTTATTGAATCTTCATACATTTAAATATGAACTAACAATAATTAATCAAATCTTAACCTAATACTTTATTTTATGTCCTGCCAGTGCCAGACAAAAATTTTCTTCATCACGGGTTCTGTTCACTTATCTAGGTGTTTGTCGCTTATCTAATTGGATAAGTGCTGCAGTGTCTCTTCTTCTTAAGCGAGTGTGGCCGCTATCATTTAAAATATTTCGTGCTAGTGGGTTTGGATGCAATTCGAGCCTTTTTAAGTATTTTACTGCATATTTCGTAATCATAGTTTTGACTAATGGAACATTGAGATCCCTGTGAATATTTGAGTTTTTTACATACCAAGGGGCAGCTGTGATTATTCGAAGAATTTTATTTTGGCGCCTTTGAATTTTTTCTATATTAGAGGCCGAGGCAGTGCCCCATAACTGAATACCATAGCACCAGATTGGCTTTAAGATGGAGTTGTAAAGAAGAAGTTTGCAGTCGAGACTAAGGACAGAGTTTCTACCAATAAGCCAATGAATTTGAATGGCTTTTAGTTTCATTTGAGTTAATTTTGCCTCTATATGACATTTCCACGTTAATCGCCGATCCAGATGTATACCGAGATATTTTACATGCGAATGTTGAGGAATTATTTGATTGTTGTTTTGCTTGTTGTTGTTTTGCTCATTGACCATTATCCTCCATTGTCTTAACCATATTTCTAGTTGAAATATATGATGCTGTAAGTAACGAGATGCTTCATAACGGTTTTCGTGGACGCTTAGAAATGCTGTATCGTCTGCAAATGTTGAAGTTTGGGTGTAGTTGCTTGTTGGCATGTCCGAAGTATAAATTAAATATAATAGAGGGCCCAGGATGCTGCCTTGTGGGACTCCAGCGCCAATGGGCTGAGGTGAACTTAAGAAATTTCCTTCTTTAATAATAAATTGACGACCGACTAAGTAGCTTTCTAGCAGCTTGTGTGTGTTTGCTGGTAAATTTTGCTTCAATTTATGTAATAAGCCTTCATGCCAGACTTTATCAAAAGCTTGCGAAACATCGATGAAGAGTGCTGAGCAATATTTTTTTTCTTCAAATGCTTTTCTTATGACATTTACTATTCGATGAGTCTGTTCGATTGTGCTGTGTTTTCTTCGAAATCCGAACTGATGGATTGGAATACATCTATTTTCACTTAAAATCGGTGTTAATTTTGAAACTAATAATTTCTCAAACAGCTTTGACATATTTGATAATAAGCTAATAGGCCTATATGACTCAACTTTTGTATGATCGTTACCTGGCTTTGGTATCATGGTAACTAAGGAAACCTTCCATTTTTGAGGATAGTATTCAAGGCGTAAAATAGCATTAATAATAAAAAGAATAATTTTCTTTGCTGTGCGAGGTAGCTCTAAAAGCATTTTATTACTGATCTTATCAATACCAGGTGCCTTCTTAGTGTTTAAGTCACAAATAGCCTTATCGATTTCTCTTATCTCAAATCTGAAGGGTATAGCTGCTCTAGCAGGAACAGGTGGTAACTCGACCGCAGTATCGTGAGATATATTTGGGGTAAATACGTTTTTTAAATGATTAACAAACAGATTTCCCTTTTCGTTATCATTTCTTGCCCAACTTCCGTTCAAGTTTCTTAATGGTGGCTTAGAGACAACTGGCCTATTAAGATTTTTAGCTGCACGCCATAATGAGTAGTCTGATTGCGGAGTTGCATCAAGTTCCTTAAGATATTTTTGCAGAGAATCCGTTTTCTGTGTCTGTAGTAACTTTCTTAGCCTTCTTGTATACTCTTTTAACAAACTCTTAAGTTGAGGGGATCTGTGCAATTGCCACTCTCTTCGGGCTCTTCTTTTTTCTGACAGGAGACGCTCAACATCTGTGGAATAAATTTTAATATTTTTAGTTTTTTTTGGGGTCATACTGGAATGTTGTACAGCTAGCTTCAGAAAACTGTCAAAATTAAGAATAGCGCGATCTACGTATTCCGGTGTACTAAGCGGAATATTTTCTGTGCAATGGGTGCTGAGATATTTTTTATATTTTAGCCAATTGATTTGTGTAGCTGGCGTCGCTTAGTAACCAGTTGGAGATACAGTTCTATTGGGGTTCATTAAAGTAGCAATTGTTGGTGTGTGGTCGGAAGATAATTCTAAGGAAGCTTCAACATAAATCGTTTCTAAGGGGATGTTTTTAACCACGCCAAAATCGATGACATCTGGTATTTTTTGCTGATCAGTAGGCCAATATGTTGGTTGTCCGCTCGCTATCACATTCAAATCCATTTTAGTAATAGTATTAAATAGAACACGACCCTTTGGTGTTATAAGTCGGGACCCCCAGAAGGTATGTTTAGCGTTATAATCGCCAGCGGCCAGGAAACAGGGTCCTAATGATTTAAAATATTTATAATATTGGCCTTCTGATATTGAATATCTAGGTGGGGAGTATAACGATGAGATTACTACGTTTCTATTTAATTCTTCAACGCAAATGTTTGTTGCTTGAAGATAATCTTCACGATGATCACCCATTAGGTAGTGTTTGACTCTGGTTTTTATTAAAATGGCAGAACCTCCACAAGCTCTATCTCGAGGGTCCTTTGTATCATATAGTATATAACCATTTATTTTAAACGTATTTTTTGAAGTCAAATGAGTTTCAGAAACCATCATGACATCAATTTGTTTATTTTTAAGAAAGTATTCTAGTTCATTTTTATGTTGGCGGATGCCGTTTGCGTTCCAAAAACAAATTTTTAAACAGTTCATGGCTTGTTAAGTACAGCTTGCAATAACATTGATTGCATTCTAAGAATTTCCTGCATCATATTACCCATTGTGTTCGTAAAATTATTTACTGTTTGCACTAATGTTTCCATGGTTTTTTCTAAACGACTTAAATTAGAAACTGGAGTTTCATCATTACTTGGCGAGGCACCTTGCATTGGCTCATGGTTTAATTTTAGGACGTTAGCATAAGAGGTTCTGTTATTACTAGACTGGGGGGCTTGAATTGCATTTGTGATAACTTGATTTGCAACCTGCATTTGAGGGGCATTTGTTTTCGGTCCAACCGTCTGCTTGACGATATTATATACAGGGCATCCTCTATAATTGGCAGTGTGATTACCGCCACAGTTGCTACATTTTTTTACGTTGGGGTCGGTTTTAGACTTATCGCAAGAAACTGTAAAGAACATCATAAGTCCTTTTTTGTGAATTGTCCCAGCAAAAACTTTACTTACCAAGTAAGTTAGCAAATAATGTTGGAGGAAGTAAACACTACTTATTTTTTGGCTGAATAACTACTTATTTTTGTTCGAGGTGTCCACAGAATTCAGTACTTACAATTTACTTACCAGAAGCCAAAAAATCACTAGTTAATAGACCTAATAAGTAATTATTGAGCGCGTTACCAGTAAGTAATATTCAGTACTGAAAACAACACAAGTAATAAGTAGTTACTGAGCTGATTATTAGTAAGCAAATATTCAGTAGTGACAATAATAGAAGTAATAAGTAGTTGTTGTGGTCATTACCAGTAAGTACTTATTAAAGTTTTCAAAATAATGAGAATTGTAATGACAACTACTTACCAGGTAACGTACGAAATAACTACCACCTATTTCTAAAAATCAAAAAGTTTTTCCTGGGGTGAAGTGAGGTCTCTTGTTTTTAATTTACATAAATAAATTTAAACACTGTCATTTTGGTTTTGTTATATTTATTTGTTTGTTGTTGTTAGTCATTCTCAGGAAAATTTAAAAAAAATATTTTTATTAAACATGCAGATGCGCCCTCAATTGCTACTTCTACAATTTTTATAACACATTTTGAAGAGAAACGTAACGTAAAAAAAAAATGTTGTAAGCCTTCTATTATTTTTAGGAAATAGCACCCCTTTGTTGTTGGACCTGGTGCTGTTTGTGCCAAGGCATGGAACAGTACCAGTTCAATCATAGAAGGTTACAAACATTTTATGACGTAATTTTATTAAGCATTTCATCAACATAAAAAAACATATTAGAGTTTCGGGTAACCCCCACATGAGAATTATATCTGGAACAATGTCATGTATTTTTCTGAACTCCTTTTCCTTTTTTTTCTATTTTAATTCAACTTGAAGGTTAGAACTTGAAATGTAGTTCACTTATTGCTTTCACCACAGGAGCAACATCAGATTTGAAGTCATATATATGAGCATGGCTACAAAAATATTTGTCACTATACGATAAATAAAAAATAACTTTCGAATTCCGTAATCAGCTCTATTTCAGCTCTATTTCATTTACGATATCTTGGAGAAATTCAAACAGAAAGGTTAAAACAGTGAACCAGCGAGTTTTGTTACAAAAATTTTAGGTCACATAAAAACATATAAAAAGAACATTCTTCGATACAATCTATATATTTATTCTCATAAATTGCTAAAAGATCGGTCAAAATAAGATGTAATCTCAATATGTATAATTTTCAAAATGGCAAAAAATTTTTATGTCTTATGGCCAATTTCACCAATAAATAAAAATAAAATTATATGAAAAACTATACTTATACAAATATGTATGAATTGATATTTAAATAGAATTGGTGAAATAGGCCATTAAAATTTTTTTATTTTGAAAAATTTTTAAAGTTGTAAATTGCTGACCTTTAGTTTTGTTGTTTGTTAATTTTGTTCGGCATTAGATCTTGAGTTAAACAAATTTTTAAATAAAAAATATAAGCATATTTTGTTGTAAAAATTCTATGAACAATTGTGATTTTTGGTTGAACTGTTAATTTTTAATTTTTTGATATTTTTTTTTTTTAGTTTGGCTCGAGTTCATTAAATTTAATTTTTCATTAAATTATTTTTACTGATGAAAGGAATTTTACAACATGAAAATTTATTGATAATTTTCTTGGCTGAGCTGGGGTTTGAACCTGGGTTGAATTTACATGTTTCAAGAATCACCACATTCTCTCATCAGAATTTTTTCTATTTTATTTTATTTCCCAATATTTCGGTCAACTTTGTTGACCATCTTATTTAAAAACAAGTAAGAGTGCTATATTCGGCTGTGCCGAATCTTATATACCCTTCACCATTGTGCGAGCAGAATACAGAGCAACTAAATAATTTTTACATATACATACATATTTACAATACTTTAAACTTCATTATAAATGAAATTTAAAAAGCGAAAACTGGTAAATATTTTTTAAAATCTTTTTTAGAACATAAAAATATTAAAAAAAAAATTATTTTTAAAAAACCAAGATTAGAACCAGGGAACTCACAGTTTCTAACTTAACACACCCCCTAGACAACTGAACCATGAAGGAACGCTGTTTAAAAATCTTTCAAATATAAAATGGACCGTTTACTGTTCACAACTCAAGACAGTTGAAAGAAGAGACGACAACCGGATTTGAACTTCGCTTTTCATAAGGTCCCAGAATATATATACATTATAGGGTGTAGGACCTTCGGTGAAGGGTATAAAAAACAAACTTATTTATAAAAAAAAGTAATTTTTGGTGTTTCAGTATTTTGGTCATAACTCTGCTATTTCTTAACCGATTTAAACGAGATTTATATACCGACGTGTTTAAGAAGAAATTTGCCAGTTATTTTGGACTCGGGAAGATCTATGGTTCCCGAAGATGGGTATTTTTCAAAAAAAAATTAATATTTTGGTCATAACTTTTTCGTATCTGAACAGATTTTTCCGAGTTTTTCAGAAAATATTTCCGATCTTTTGATATATAAGGCGTAACCAAAGGTCATATAACAGTCAAAAAATTCAGGTTTTTATACAATTTTTTAAATATTTGTTGTATGGGAGGTACCACGCTCACTTCTCCAATCCCGCCCTCATTTTGTGGGATGTTGTGTATTTAAAACCTTAATGTTTGTACCTAATTTGGATACTTTGGCTCTTGCCGTTCTCCAGATATACAGAAAAAAGTAATAAAGATACAACAATAACAAGGAAGAGCAGTCGTGGTTTTTTGGTCATATCTCAGCTATTTGTGGACCGATCTTGCTGAATTTTAATAGCAAGGTATGATGGACTATATGTGACACAAATGTAACAACCTAGCCGCTATCATGAATGGAGTCTCAGGAAAACACAAACCAAACGTAAGACGGACAGATGGACATACGAACATCGTTTAATCAACTTCTCCCTTCATAAGGACCCAGAATATATATACTTTATAGGGTCTAAGATCAATATTGTGGAAATGACAAACGGAATGACAAACTTATATATACCCTTTTCCATCTGTGGTGAAGGGTATAATAAATAAACGAAAACAAAAAAATTAAAAATCACTTTTTTGAGCTGCAAATATTAGAAACAATTTTAATACCAAACATTTTGAGTCGGAGTCGCCAGTTTTTGTGGGTACTTCGGCTCCGACTCCGGTACAAAAACCTCAACTCCGACTCTTCAACTCCGACTTCACAGCCCTGGTATTTATACAAAAAGATTTTTTTAATGCTTACCGTCGCGTCGTTTGCAATGAAAAATTCAAGTGTTAATAAATTGCAAACGAGAAATTCTTGCAATAGTTTGAGCAAATTAGTCTTCTGGGTTTCTTTATGCCATTTTTAAAAACAAATTGTTCTTTTAAATTACAAATTGCAACTTTTATTTTTTTATCGACGTTTATTAAAAATTTACATAATAATTGAAAAGGGCCTTATTTGCACAAATGGCAATTTTAAGCGATATCATGAAAACCCTTAATAATTTTCCGATTCCAGATTGAATACATTCATTCGAATCTCCCATTCTGTTGTATTTTTTTTTAGATTTTATGACCATTTCAAAAAAATGTGATTTACTTATACTTAGTAACATTTATTTTAAAAATTTTCATATTTATTCGAATGTGTATTCTAAGACAAATTATAATTTTAAAATCTTTTATACTTTAATAGTTAATCTTATTCCTTCAAAATTTTCCAGGAATATTTTCTACTATTAAAGTAGAAAAGCTTTTACAATTGTAATTTGACTTAGAATACACATTCGAATATACACATATAAAAATGTATACTTTTAACCTAAATTGATAGGCAGCTTGTAAATTAAGGTTTAAACGTTGCCCTGCTGTCTTGTGGCAGGCATTTCATGCTTCGTTTACAGCTTTACGATGGACCTTTGTTTAAACAGAGTAATCGCGTAAAAGCAATGGGTCACAATAGATATGAGGCCATCATAACTATTTACCTAACCTAAGATATTTTATTTACATACTGCTTCAAAAAGCTCTTTAAATGTTCTATCAGTTTTCTTAAACAACAAAAACAACATAAAATGAGGTCATCTTTCACTTGTATAACATTAAGCGAATGAGTCCTTTTAAGGCAGGTAAATTACAATTATTTGTTTAGCCACTATAGAACATCTTAGATCGTTCTTTGAAGCAATATTTAATTAAAATTTGAACAAATGCTTAATAAATATGTAAACACCGTCATGTAAAGTATGTGTAAAGCATGTATTTTCCATTTTCCTTGATTGAAGCGTATTTGCTTTGTGTACAATTATGTTTTATAATTTAAATGGATTTAAATCATAGAAGAAGAAGAAACAATGAAAATTTCAACATTCAACATAGGTTAAGATACATACATGTGTGGAACTATTGGTCGACGGCTTTACTGCTTAAGAGTTAAAATTTTATTGGGGCTTTTTTGCACTCACTTGGAGTTTAGATGAAAATAAAATAAATAAATTAAATTGCTGCTTATGATTCTAAAAATTAAAAATAAAATCTAAGTTAAATAAATTTACACGATTTTGTTTGTCGTGCTTAATTCCCAATTTGTATACTTTATAAAAACACTGAAATTTATTGTTGATGGGATAAGCTATTCCTCTGCGCATATAACTGGTTGCTTAGGCCAGATCATCAGGAAACTTCATGCGAAGATTTTAGAAAAACTAAAACTGTTAAGCGTATAAGAATTATAAGCAACAGTTTAACTTGTAACAATATCAAAGCTTAAACAAAAAATCAACAAATAAAAGGTTAGGAAAAAACAAAATAAAAACAAAAACCACTTGCTTTATTGTTCTCGCCAAAAATAACGCATGCTGCCAGAGTTTAGTTTTTAAAAAATATTTATTAATATGAAATTTATATAAAATTACGTTTATTGAAAATTTTAAGAATCCGTCCACAATTTTAAGTAGCCGCCATACAAACATATTTCCAGAATTTATTGTTGGTGTAAAAAACGATATGGTTATGATGGTATTTAGAATAAATTTGTTCCAAACTTATTTTATTTCAATCTCGTTACCAAATTAATAGCTCTTATAAAAATACCACAACTGAAAAAAGCTTTTAATGCCATAACATGCTCATTTATGTTGGTATGGAGTAATAATAAAAGGAAGATCATTTTTAAAAAAGATACCCTGTCTTAGCAAAGTTTCCAATATGTGTCTTTGAATACTGTAGTGTAGTGACCACCCCTCTTCCTGGAAAAGAAGATAACATCATGGAAAAGGTCCCAGCAATGTTCCCCAACACTACACCAAATACGCGGAGGTTGTTGTTTCTAGGCAACAACAGATGTCAGCCAAAGACCTGCTACAGCAGACCAATCATCTTCTTAACTGGAACAACAACCGTTTAACGAAACTGTTACAAAGCAAAAAAAAACAGTATTGAATGGATCGATCCCGAAGGGGATAATGGAAACAATTTTTTTTCACAGAATCACCATTTTTGTAGTTTATTTTAAATGTAATCTTTAAATACTTAGTTCTTGAATAAATTCAGTTAATGATAGTATTCCTACTTAGGACCTTTCAAAAAAAAGTCTCAAGCAATAAAAACTTTTAAACGAAAAACATAAAATGGAAATAGTCTATACTATTTATCTCCATTTTTTGATGCTGTTATATTAAGAAGTTTCGGGTTTATAGTTTGGCTTAAGATTTTTTTTTTTTCTTTTGCTTTATTTTGTTATTCTTTTCACTTTAATAAAAAACTTTATATCGGTCAGTTCTTTCTATCATTTTCTTAACAACAACGTTAAAAATGTGAATATTAATAGAGCTTTCATCCGATTTCCGAGTTCTATTCCCGCCAGAGAGTCTGGTCTCCTGCAGAAAAGCGCAGAGATTCGTTAAATAAGAAAAAAAATTAATAAATAAATTACATAAAATAAGCCGATGATACAAAACTTTTCTGTGATAGTATATAAGCACTTCTGCATTTATTTGCCAGCTTAAATATTAACCGGGAAATCTATGACATACAGAGTTCGCAGTTTCAAATATCTGTTAATAAAATCTAACGAGAAATGGGATAAATCGAACCAAATTATATTCCGAATTAAGGAATGCGGTCCTTAATGACAAAGAACTTTTAACGATCTGCAAAATTAACTAGAAACAAATTAACAATGTCTTAAACATATGGGGGATTCACAAGGTGTCATAAAGTCATAAGTCTTAAAATAATAACATGAAAAAATACGACTGTTGTTAACAACCCCTCATAATTAAGTGTGCTATTTTAAATTTAAATCAGCTGATTTAAAACAAATATAAAAAAAATATTTACCTAACATCAAAATATTTTTTAATTACAATCCATTAATTTATTAATTAATTTAGATCTTACCTGACTATTTTCCAATTTTTAGACGCAAATCATAAATAAATTTTATTTTGTTTGTTAACCAAACATCAGAGTCCTAAGCCGATATAATTTGACGCCGCAAGTGTTTTGTTGCAAAAATTCTAGCCGCAGGTTAAATTCGGATATAAGCCGAATAAAACTATACCATCAACGGCGACGGCTACAAAAACTAATGCGGCTCGGCTCAGCTGCTCAGCGCAGGTCTCCTCGGATTAATTACGACAGCACAATAAGCATAGCAAGCAAAGTTCTTTTAATTTAAGACACTTTTGGTTTACTAAGCAACAACAATATTTTTAAACCATTGTAAAATGTTAGAACATTTTGACAATATAACATGATAGCACAACTTGTGAATACCCCAATAAACTTAAAGGTTAGTTATCTTCGACCAATTTTACATCTTATAATATAGTTCTACCTAGAATTCATAGTGATTGACAACTTATAGCTAATATAGAGAGACAAACGACATCTTACTTGCGTTATGTAATGAGAAATCGGAAATAAAAGTTATTGAAAAACATTATACGCTCAAACATTGCAATAAGACCTACACGAGGAGTAAAGGAAATAACTTTGCAAAACAATGACCAGATGTTGACTGGCATTCATGAAGTTGCTAATCCTTTCAGCGAAAACAGAGAACTATTTGCTAAAATAGTAAAAAATTATAGATTAATAGAGATATTCATAAGAAAAATACAAATGAGCTAACATTTAAAAACCATATGCATTAAAAGAAGAAAATAGTCGGGGGGTGAAAATAATTTTTGTTATATTTTTACTTTTAAGTAGACACATAATTTGTGTGGCACAAACTGCCACCTGGGTCTGGCTTGGACCACTTGTATTTTAGATAGTTTTTTGTGGCTATAGAAAAAACACACACTAACGAACCCCTGGGACTACTTTTATATGTGTGGAAAGAGAGGTTAAGAAAGAAATCTTATGTGTTGCGTATGGTTTTTGATAAATTTCGTTATTTTACCATACATATATAAATTGGCAGGTCCTGGCATTGACCAATTGTCATGCCCACGGTGTTTAAATTTCCAATTTTTTCTCATTTTGTTGTAAAAAACTCTTTGATTTAGGAATACATAAAGAGTTGCGTTATAATATATTTAATAATTATATGAAAACAACTGCAAAAAATCAAAAATGCCTGGCCAGGCCCAGGAATATACTTAAGGGTTAATGTTTTGCAACTTTTTGAACTCTCACGTTGAGTGGGTGTCATTTTTTTATGTATCTATCGATAAAATGTTAATTATTTTTGATCTCTCATCCAGACGTGGATATAAAGTGACGTCTTATAAGTTTTACCATAATAAAACTTAAAAAATGCTGACAGGGTGTTTAAGTTCAAAAGCGCACATGTATGTGTGTGTGTGAGTTCGCTTTTTTCGAAAAGAAAATCTTTGTATTTTTGTTAGTTGTTTGTTCTGTTTCTTTTAGCTTTACAACAAACGAAACGTAACCCACTTGACATCGTTACATTTAAACATTATTTGCACGCCAAAGTACTGTAAGCAAACTCAAACATAGTTGTACGCGCTTTTATTTTTTTTTTTAATCTGAAATATATAAGAAAAATTCACACAAGACACTCTTTTAGACAAACATTTAGTTAATTGTTGCATCCTTTTTTACCCTTCACTAACACAAGTAGTTAATTGAGGTACATTAAATTAGTCATTCCGTATGAAACACTATGAAACATTTTACATAGAACCAGTTAAGTGTATGAGTAAATCCTTAAGTAATTCTAAGATGATTTAACTATTTTCACCTGTGAAAACAAAATTTCATTGTTCTCAAAAGAAAAGAAAAAATTTGCAAATAACTTCCAGTTCTCCCAAGCAGTTTGCGATTGAAATAAAGCAAAATTGATTTAAAAAAAATAATTATGAACATGCATGTGGAGCAACTTAAATAAAACTTTAAGTTTCTATTTCGTTTACACTTTCTTAAGTATCCTAGCGGCTCACTGAGGTTACCGATAAAAAAAACTCAAAGTTAGCATAAAAGTGCAGCGGCAGTACATTAAATAGTGGCTCACTGAAGCTTATCCTGAATATATTTCTTTAAGTTTAATCATTAACAGATGTTTTGTGCAGTTTAAAGTAGTGATTTTTACATTGCAACAGGTTATGCTGAATTGGGAGAATAATTCCATGTTGATTGTTGTCAAGCAAAAAAAAACTTGCAAAAGAATTGGAGGCTTCACCAGCAGGATTCAGCATAAAGCAATGCAATTAAAAACGACACGAAATAAAGCTTATAGACGTTTCAAAATGATTTGCATGTCCGAGTTGCTACATGAAATAAAGTAATTTTAGCATCGAGTCATTACCGGCGGTAAAATAATCGATCCGTTATGGTAGTCCGAAAAGTTCTCCCATTTTTCCTATGTTAATACAATTGTAAAAATGGGAAAACGGCAATGTCCGACCATTATTTGTTTCTACCCATGTAAAACGGTCTTAATTCGAGCAGCGTAGCCGAATCTGGCTTGATTCGTTCTTTGCCTCAGAAAATTCTGGATGTAATGTACTAAAGATTCGAAACAGCAGAATTTGTCATACTTATACCCAATTTTTGGGATTGATATTAAAACACATTTATGTTTAACATCGTTTTAAATTCAAAATTCTTTTGTTCACTAAACACTTAAATGTTACTTAATTCACCGGTGTGGTACATTTAAATTCATTTTTAGTTTCCATTGGAAAAACTTAGCAAGGTGGTCTCAATATAAAGCCAATGAAGCACTTACAAGATGCAAAACAATAGCAAACAACGGTTTTTGGAGGCCACCTTGTAAATAAATACTCTTTTTATGATTTTTTTTTTTTTATTGAGTAGTGCTACCATACTTTTTTCTTAATTAAATAAGACTTTTTAAACAAAACTCAAAAAATCAATCTGTATTTAAATACGATTTAAGTTTATATGAAAATTAACTTAGTATAGATTTAAATATTATCCTGAAAATTGGGCATTACATCTTTTTTTTAACAGAGAGACATATAGATGGAAAGACAGACAAACAGTCAGATACACGACAACTCTTGCACACATTTGCTGTTGCTTGTAATGTTTTCGCATTGAGTGTTCGCACTATAATTATTTTGAAGTAGGTGTCTGTTCGAATCCCGGAGTCAACCAAAGAACGAAATACTCAACTTTAAACGAAAAAGAAAGACAAAGCCTTAAAAGAAAAAAAAAAATATTAACAGAAATCTCTAGCAAAGAAAAGGATTAAGAAAAGTGTGTGTGCTCCTGAGTACTTTAATTACAATGATGGCTGATTTAAGGAGTAATTAAAAATGAAAATTTTCAAGTAGATTTAAAGCTTAAGAAATATATATATTTTTTTTTCTCTATTAGAAAGCGAGTTTCCTTTATTTCTCTGAAGAATGTTAGAGATTTGTTCCTTTATTTGATCTTTAGTAATAGCAAAAGATTGTTTATGTAGTTAAGCAACTGTAATTTGTGGACCTAATATGAGTATTAAGAGAAAACACCTGAATTGATTAATAAAAATTTTGGCCCATACTCTTAGTCTAAATAATGTCCACTTTAAACTAAAATCGGCCTTCAAGGCACGTGTACATTATTGCTCTAAAGTACACTTTAGAAAAAGTCGACTTTATTTTTGAATATTATTTTGGATGGGACTTTGTTTTTCAACAATCTGACTATTGAGTGTTTTAATATATAAGTGTTTTAAAAATTAAAAAAATCATAAAATTCAAGAAAATCGCTTAAAAAGGAAAACTTCTTTACTCATTTTGAGATTTGATTATTTATTATTATTGTTAGGCTTGGGCGTCAGGCCGGGTTTCTTATTTTTTAAGGCAACGACCACATGTTTTTTTTACACATTTCGCTTATTAAATTCGTAGTCATCTCTGTTGCTCAAGGTCATATTAACACTTAATTTGACTGCAAATTTAAGTGTTCTTTTTCAAGCAATTTCTTTTTCATTTTACTACAACTAAACGATTTTTTATCATTCTAATATATAATTTTCATTTTTATATAGAAAAGTAGAGTAAGTGATTACTTTTCTAATAGAAAACTGAAGTTATCGATAACATTTACATATATATAAAAAATTAAAGTTATCGATAACTTTTTATATATAAATAATTAAAGTTATCGATAACTTTTCTATAAATAATTAAAGTTACGATAACTTTTCTATATATAACAACTAAAGCTATCGATAAGTTTTCTTTACAGAAAACTAAAGTTATCGATTACTTTTCTATATATAAAACTAAAGTCATCGATAAATTTTCTGTATAGAAAACTTAAGTTATCGATAACTTTTCTAAATAGAAAACTAATGCTATCGATAACTTTTCTACAAAGAAAAGTTATGTTTTATTTCTAAAACTAAAGTTATCGATAACTATTCGTAATGTTATTGATAACTTTTCTATATGCAATAGCAAAGTTATCGATAACTTGTATATATACAAAAGTAAAGCTATCGATAACTTTCTAGTATACAAAATAAAGTTATCTATTTTGTTTACATAGAAAAGCAGTTGATGTAGCACAAATCCTACAAGTCTTTTAGTTTAAAGCAGATTTCTTTACCATTAAGATTTAGAGCAAATGTCTTAAACGAGTCATGATAAGGAGTTTAATAAAACATGTTCTAGTGGTTTCTTTTTGTTAACATTTTCTATTGCCTTCCCATTTTAATGCATTCATTCTTCTTAGTTAAGAGCGAACACAGTTATTAGCATGATATTTCCTGCCATCACTGCTTGGAAAAAGTCTTAAGCACTTTTTTCTTATTTTAAAATAAAAGTAGAAATACATGCTAATGACCACAGAGTTCTGTTAATTCTTGAGTAGGCTTCTTTTTACAAGAAAAATTTTAGTTTAAAATACAAGAAAGGACAAAAGAAAGGTGATGATAATAAGTACAATAATTTTAGATATTCTTAGTTTTTTTTTAAAAAAAAAGGTATAAAAGTGTGTTATTTTGTAATGCTTTGAGTATGTAAAATATGTACATACATATAGGATTTCACCAACTAAATGATTGTTTCCTTTATCACACATTCTTTTAACTCCTATAAGAAAATGTGGAATTTCAAAACAAACTGTCTGAGGTTTGTTGTATTAATTCTTATTTATAATAATTTTCTCGTTCGTTTTAATGAATTCATACTCACGAACTACTTTAAAGAAATAAAGAAATTCAGGACTTTTCAACACATCACGTGAGCATTCTGTTACTTCTAGAGATTTATATGACTTGTTTTAAAGAGGAGTTTTTTTTATTTATTTATTTATATATTTTAATATAAGTAATATACAAAAGCCTATCAAGGCTATCAAGAGTTTTAGTTAATTTACCAATCTTTTACAATAAATGCTCGAAGTTCAATATTTTTAAGTTAAACTTTAAATATAAGAGAGTAGTATAGGAAGTTTAATTAAAGTATAATAGCAAATTTATTCCAAAACTAATAAAATATTCAAATATAACAACTGTATCTTGTCTATTCAAACATTGTTGTATATTATAGTAACATAAAATGATGTAATATATTTAAAAGAATAATTGTGTATATATTTATTAGTGCATAAATTTATATAGTTTGACGGTATAATAATCAAAACAAGTAAGACCATATGATACTCTACACCACGGTATATAAAAACAATTTTTGCAATCGTACCCTATTTGGCAGGCATGGGCAATCACAAACCCGCCTAAACTAAATTTTGTTATGAGGCAAAGATTCATGTAAAAGTTCTTTGTGCCGAATACTATTTAGATATTTTTATTTAAGGAAGGGAATGGGACCTTTATATTTTTCATAAGCTTGGTGCTTGTGCAAGTTAGAGCCTATTTCACACAAGGTTTACATGGACAGACAGCCAGCTAATTCGACTCAGTGATTCTGACCCGATCGGTATACATAAAGGTGGGTCTAGGAACAATATTTTAAGGTGTTACAAGCATCAGCAAAAATGCATAATACCCTCCTCCAATATTGTGGTGTGGGTAGAAAAATGTTTAAACAAAATCAAAAAGTATATTCTACTAGAATAGTAGGCTGAACCCACTGTGCAATATATATAAATGCACTTTTGCCTCGTCAGCATTGTGCTTGTGTCGATGATGGAACCAGGACTAGTTTAGTGGTGTTAACTTGAATACAATCAGGATTACAAAGCATACAAATTGTGCAACGATTGCAACAAATGCAACACATAATTGAATTTTATTTCCATTTTATTTCCAAAAACTTTAACTTTTATGATATCAAAAGGGGGCACATGTTGTTTGTGATTTTGAATATTAGATTAAGTAGCTATTAAAAGTTTAATTAAGAGGAATTTTTAAATTCGGCTACACATAAAATTTTGTTAATAACAAACGAAAATTCAGAATTATATAAATATAAATATGAATTTTTGGTTTATTTTTTAAACCTTTCTCAAGTTGATATGTATGATTGTTAGATGTTAGCTGGTTTAATTGCCATATGAGTTGTATAAAATATGAATAAATACAATTGGGGAATTCACAGGCTGTCATAAGGTCATATATCTTAAAAAAATTCTACTGTTGTGAACAACCCCTCATAGTTAAGTGTGCTATTTTGAATTTAAATCAGCTGATTTAAAACAAATATAAAAAATAAATAATTACCTAAAATCAACTATTTTCTAATTCTAGTCCATGAATTAATAAATTAAATTAGATCTTTCCTGACTATTTTCCATTATTCAGACGCAAACTCCAAATAAATTTTATTTAGTTTGTTTACCAAACATCAGAGTCCTAAGCCGATCTAATTTGACGCAGCAAGTGTTTTTTGGCGACGGCTCGGCGCAGGTCTCTTCTGATTAATTACGACAGCACAATAAACATAGCAAGCAACGTTTTATTAATTTAAGACACTTTTTGTTTACAAAGCAACAACAATATTTTTAAACCATTGTATAATGTTAGAACATTATGACAATACAACATGATAGCACACCTTGTGATTACCCCAAATATAGGTAAATCATACGCAGGGTTGCCAGAAGTAGGGGAAAATCCCTACATGTAGGTATTTTTGATTTTAAAATAGAAGCGTAGGGAAAATCGGACAGATTTTTTAAAATCACCAAAATGTAGGGATTTTTCGTCATATCGCATTTTTTATAAAATAAATACAGAAAAAACGTTTTGTAAGTGATATTTTCTTGTCCAAAACGGTTAAAAATTTTTCTTGCCACTAAAATCGCTTAAAAATATATTTACAGAGTTGTTGATGGTTAAAAAAGTGGGCTACACTAATTTGTATGTGTATGTTTTTTCTAAGACATCACTTAATTGAATTTTTAAAGGTACATACATATGGCACCTTTTCAACAAAACTGTAGTAACTCAAAATTTGTAGTTCTTCACTTTTTGGAAAAAGTCCACAGGTATTATTCATATCCGCTGTAAAAATATCGAGATATTTTGGCTGGTTGAAAAATACTTTTTCATATTAAATTAAAAATTGTTTTGCTTCTACTGAAAATGTTTAAATTTTGAGTTAATACAGTATTGTTCTACAAGTGCGATATGTGTTATTTTTTTAAGTTTTGTACTTATTTTTTGTCAGAACTTTAATAAACAGTTTTGGACAAAATTTATTTTTTATTACTAATGTTTTTTTTTTTAATTTTAATTACAATAATGCGTAGGGATTTTTGTAGAGGAAATTTTTTTAATCTGTAGGGAAAAGTCGGATTTTTTTTAGCATGTGTAGGTTTTTTTTCAAAAAATTCACTGGCAACACTGATCATACGTACCCTGCAGATAACGAGACTAGTCCATACATGCATGTAAAGAGTAGTTCATAAAGGAGTAGGAGTACTCCAAAACTACTCCAAATATATGGATAAAAGGTGGTCCATTTAAGATTACGATGTCCTAGGAGGGGACTATATAACCCACCGAAGTAGTCCCTAAACTACGCCATGGAGTACTAAAGTGGGTTAGTTTTAAAAGTACTCCATGCCACTACAGTATGGAGTACACTAAAGGGGTAGTTTAAGCATTTTTCATTTTTTACTAATCGCCTTTTGTGGCGTGCACTGTAGTCTATTATTGCTATTATTAAATATATTTACTTGGTATTTTTAATTTGTTTACCTTTTTTTCACAAATTTCACAAACTTTCACTTTTAAATAATCAATTAATAATGGACACCATCAGGGCTACCAATGTGTATTACAGTAAACTATAGAAAAGTATACATCACGCAGTTGTTGGCAGCACTGCATGTTAACTTCGTATAACATGGTCCATATTAAAGTAGATTGGACCATGTTGTAAGTAGTCCATTTAAGCCACAATGGACCACGTAGTCCAATATTATCTGTAGGGTAATCTTACTATTATATTATTAATGTACATGAACTGCTACGTATACGTAACATTTACTTCAGATGCATTAAGTATTAAGCATACGCCATAATGTAAAAATAAAAATTACTCTTGAAATTTTAAACCCTATTTCTATTTAAACGTTTATTTAATTTTATTAAAATATACATCACTTTAATGTTATTTTTGCTGATATGTGTAATACTTTTGACAACACCGATCGACTCAGAATCACTTTTCAAATCGATTGTACGATGTCAGTTAGTCCGTCGGGGTTGCTGCTTGCCTGTACATGTAAAACTTCTGCTTAAAGTACTGGTCGGAATTTCACATAGCCCCAGGCTTGCCAGTAAAGCACTTTTAGTGCTAGATTTAGCACCAAGAATTTCGAAAAAAGTTCTAGGTGAAAGTTTAGAACATTTTTATAATTATTTAGCATTTTTAGCACGCAAAATCAATTCAAATAAAGTATCAATTCTTTAAGTGTATCAAGAAAAATCCATACATATTAGGCATATAACTTTTTACAATTTTTGCAAATAGGAAAAATGGCATAGCATAGTCGAATATAGCATATTGTTTTTTAAATCACATAAAAGTTTTCGCATCAAACGCAATAACTTTTTTATAAGATCGTATAGCCATTAAATTTATCATTAAATTTTAATAAATTTTATTTGTGAAAAAAATTTTAAAAAAGTGATATAAGTGTGACATGCAATACTTATATAAATAATAAAGAATATTATTTTCCCCATAATAAAATTAGAGCAATGCCAGCTCTCAGTAATGCTCGTTGGAACTCTGGCACTTTTGTCTTTTATACTTATTCCGGAATATCAATTGCAATTATTTGCAATTTGTAAATTTGTATGTGATGCTGATGATGCTATCAACAAAAATAATTTTGCCACACCACAAAAATCATTTTCCGGCCTTAGAGAGGCAAATGAATGTTTTCTCAGACATTGGAACAATAAACCATCAGCGAGGCAACCTCCTATTGGACCAAAGACCTATTGGATAGACCTTGCTAAGAACTAGAATGAAAACAGAACTGTTATGTTCAGTTATACGCATAAGAGAAGGTGCGAAATTAGACAACGTTTGTTGCCACACTTTAAACATATCGGACGATATTGTAAAAAAACCGGTTCATCTGAAAAGTTCCGAAACTAGTTGGTATATGAGGAAGATAAAAATGACATAATTGAAATTTTAAGCAGTTGTAACAACTTTATTTAATGGCGATTTATTTTCTGAAAAAAATATGTTACATGTTATACTTTCTAATGCTACCTATAATCACTCGAAGTGTTACATGTTGTGCAACTTCAATAGAACAAAGTTAGCTGATTTTATTTACAACTATAACACTTTATCATTAATGTACTTCAGGAGCGATTTTTAAGGCTATTTGAGCGGTTTCTGCACGCTTTTACGGCTTGGCAACAAATACTGACATCACTAATGGCTTAGAAAAATTAAAACGATTATAATAAATACTTATAATTTACATCATATAGATAGACTTTTTTTCATTTTGATATTTAAAAATATTTTTATATTTTGTTTTAAAATAATCTTTTTACAAAATTATTAGCGGTATGAATTATGACACAGAAAATAAAACATTGTTTCTACAAACAAAGTAGTAACCCTGCGAGAAATTTGTGCCAATTTGCCCAACAGACTTGGTCTTGGGATTTGTAAAATTAGAATAAGTACAAAAAGACTGAACTCATGACCAGTGAAAAGAGAACCAATCCCTTAACTGGTTTATGAAGAACAAAAAGGTAGAAAAAGTAATGAATTACAGTACAGTCTTCACGGATGCTGTGACACATTTTTTGGTACTTTTTAAAATTTGGTTCTTGAATATAAATCTAGGACTTGTTTTATTGAAATAATCATTGTTGCCAATTTACCCAATTAGTGGCTAGATTGAAACATTTTTCACCTTGTTAAGCCATTAAAAAATGAATTTAGCCATTAGACATTGTTTTTTTTTGGCCATTTTTTCAACTTGTTTAGCCATAAAATTTTTTTGGAGTTTTTTCTTTTAAATTCATAACTTTTATTTTCTTATTGAAATTTTTAAAAGTAAAATAAACCTTTTTAACATTTTAAACGCATTTAATTTAAAACACAACTTTTACAAATATTGAATATCGCTATAAAGAATGGCGATGAAACATATTTCAAAATAAAGGAACAGCTTACCAATATTAAATTTATAAAATGAATTAACACAGAATTCACTATAAAGTTACTCTCACCTCCATGGTAAAATGCTGAAGCAGAGAGCGTGCTTAGCCCAGTAAACATCGTTTAAAGTAATTTGAGAAAAAGATTACATTTAGCAACAATATTTTTACCATAACAATAAAATATTTATACCCACAGTCAGGGTTTAAAAAACTGCAGTCGAAACCAAAAACTGTCGAACAAAAAACGAAAATTTGTGTACACATTTCACTTTTTGAGTTGGTTTGACAGCGACTGTTCACATTTAATGAATCGGAAGTTAAAACAACAAGTTTTTTTTATGCCCAATGAGAAATGAAGAATTGGAAGAAATTTTTCTATTTTGACTGCAATTTTTTAAATGCTGCCATAAGCACAATAGTGGAGAGGGTAACATGCATTTGTGCTTATGTTTGTAATACCTTAAAATAAAGTACACCGATCGACTCAGAATCACTTTCTGGGTCCAGTTAACCATGTCCGTCCGGCTGGCTGCCTATGTAAACCTTGTACGCAAAGTGCGGGTCGCAATTTTGGAGATAATTTGATAACATGTCTAATGTGGTGTAGGGTATCATATAGTCGGGTTGACCGTCTATACTTTTTTATTTGTTTTTTATTGTAGATTTTGACTCGAAATATTTAAAACTAACAGGTACGAGTGGTTCCTATGAGATGATCAAATATGGCATTGAATTTATTGATTTTTAAATGCTTAAAAATTAATTTCCGTTTATTCTTATGTAAAAAATTAATCTCAACTTACAATTTTATTCTAAAAAATTTTTAATGAATTATTTCTGTTCTGTTATTGAATTTTAATGTGTTTTTGCTTAAAAAAATTTTTAGCCATTTTTTCCGATAATTTTAGCCATTTTTGGTCACCAAGTTTTGGGAACACTGAAAATAATACTATTTTGTATTGAAATAATACTACATTTTAATAATTGACACTAAGGTCGTTCTTTGAGCATAGATCTGTGACTGGTCAAATGGTGTCAATTCACTCCCTCCAATGACACCTCCATGTAAAAGTGATAGGTCTAATTCATATAAAGTGGTAGAACTAGAACCAGTCTCTAAATTAAAGACCTATCACGGGGCTACTTTGGTGTCAGTTTGCTTCCCTCTTGGGAAGTACCAAAGTTGTATAAAAAGGCAGTATGGACACCTTAAATAAAAGTAAGGGTAAAATATGCAACATGTTTTGCATGTTTGTCATCCACTTATTCACAAAAGAACTTGAAAATGTTTCCCACAGTTGTATTTTTTGTACAAACGAACAGAAAAATGTAGAACATGTTACACTAATGCAACATATTTCTCAGAAAAGAAACTGTCGTAAAATATAGTATAATTTAACATTATAGTAAGTGTTTATATTAAGCAAAATCAATATGTAAAAAAATTTCATATGTAATTTTTTTTATTATATTCATAAGAATCAATGTTACAAAACTAGCACTTTTGTTTTTCACTGTAGAACAATTAAGCACTTTTTTCTGGATCTAGCACTTTTAATTCGAATTCTTCTGGCAAGCCTGCATAGCCACCATACAAGCTTCTATTCGGACTACAGTCTTGGTTTCCATTAATCACCTTATTTTTTCGTTGCAATTTTAATTACCTAACCAAATTTTATTGGAATCGGCAAATATTTTACCAAAGCTCCCATACAAATATCGCACCAAATACAGGCCATAATTTCCTTATAAATGTTGGCGACAATAAATTTTCCAATAGCTTCTCTGTCGTGGCAAAATGTTGTGTTGCAATGTCTACAACGAAAAAACTTTGTTATCTAAAGTAATCAATTTAGTTTCTTAAAACAAGAAAAACCAAAATCTAAAAATTATTTCTTGATTTTAACTTATTTTGTTCTTATTTAATGAAATTTTCTTAAATAAAGAAACATTTTGCTTAAACCACGCCACACAAGTATTTAGAATAAGTAATTTTTGGCTTAAACGCGAATCTTTATTATGTTCAAGCCATATGTAGTAAAGTATTCTTTCCGTGTAGAATTGACAAAAGGTCATAGATAAGCCCCGTCCCTGAAGACAGGTTAAGACAGAAAAGTCACATAAAGATGTAGATATTGAGATTATATTCAGCAGAAAGAGCTGACATGGGTCCCAAAAAGTTTAATCAATCGAAAATTTTTCTCGAAACATTGTGGTATAGGTTATTATATAATAGGGGTTTAAGGACTATACTTTCTGTCAGGTCTATGAAGTCAGAAATTTAGAGTCGGAGTTGAGGATTGTGTACCAGAATCGAAGTCAAAGTACCTACAAAAAGCCCCAACTCCGATTTTTAAATTTTCGACCAAAGCAATTTAAAAAATGTTCTAATATTTTCCAAAATAAAAAAATTTTTAGAGTGTCTGCTTTTGAAATTCTGCAGTCAGAAAATAAGGATCAGTCTACTTTATATATGTATGTATGTTAATACTATATTAAAGCCCTTATGACACTACATTTTTAATGCATTGTTCAAGTTTTGGTGAACAGTACAAATATAATGTAATACAAAAATTTACCAAGTGCAAAGAGTTAAGCTGTATTAAGATAAATGGCAAAATGTCAAAAATTTTACTAAAGTTATCGATAAAAAATGAAGTTATGTCAAAAAAAATGTAAAATTGTTTAACTTAAAATTGACATTTCAAGCTTGAAATATTAAAAGTGTTGCTGAATCAGCGGTTTATGGGCAAACTCAGCGATTTACCGCTTTTTGTTTTTAGGTTTCTCATAAACAAAAAGTTGGCAACATTCAATAAAATAAGCAAAACAGGGATGGCTAAGTGGTTTCAATTGTACTTTTTTGTTGATACTTTTTAAACTTAGATTTATAATACCTTTTTTTGATGTTTTTTATGAACATAAATAAAATTAATTTCAACTAAAAAAAATCTTTTAGTACAATTAGGGTAAAAAAGTACAATTTTTAAAGGTTGTTGGTACAATTTTAAAAATTCTCAACGCCATCCCTGAAACAAAACCATAACAAGAGAAAAAAAAACTAAAAACTTTTTTATAGTTCGCTCTTTCTAACATTTACTGTTTCTTTCTATCAATTCTATATCAATTAATGAATAAAAAATGTAGTGTCATAAGGGCTTAAAGCTCAATGCGGCACATGCTGGAATTAAAGTGTCGGAGTTAGTGCTATTTTTTAACGTTTACCAAATTTTATAACATTTTAAAATATTTTCAAAATAAGTTTCCAATTATTTTTTATTGTTAAAATTTTTCAATCATTCATCTTTCTGTTTGAACAACAGTTTTCAGTCTCTAATTTTTATTAAATTTAAAATTTTTTTGATTTTTGCCACAAAAATCTTTTCATAAACTTTCATGTGTGTGTTGGGAAACAAATACTTCAATGAAATTTAATAAAATTTTCTAGTGAAAGTAAAAGTAACATCTGTTTACTTTTAGATATTTTTACTTTAACAGTTTACAAACTTATTTGTTGGCATTTTGCCAATAGGTGAGTTTTAATGGTTGTTATGCCGTTTTTGAAACTACAAAATTTTTAAATGAATTGAATATTAGTTTTAAATTCAATTCAAGGAGCAAAGTTTGGGGTTTCAAGGAAAAGTTTTTAATAAAATAATTAGAACATATTTTGTAGGAACACATTTTTTTTAGTTATAAACTTTATTAAAGCTCGTTTGTCATTTAACTAACAAGGGACTATGAACATTATTTTTATTTTTAGAAAATTTGGCTATACCATCTACTTATTTAAATATTTTTTTATGTTTTGCAACTATTTTGTCTTGCAATTTATTTGCTGTCATTTTAAAACTAAATAATTGTATGGTTCCACTTTTAAGTCTCATGTCTAGACGGAAGATATTAAAATTTTGTAAGTTGACTTAAATAACTCTACGAAATTTGTCTGCCAAAAAACCGATGCAATGTCTGTGAAAACTAATAATAAATTGCCACGCGATTTTATATCAGATAAAAATCGCATATAGTTATGGTAATAATTTAGCGCTAAAGTTAAGTATTTGTTTGAGTTGCAAATGAAATGCCTAAGCGAATTTGAAAAAGGGTAAAAGTGTATAATTAAAGAAAGAGAAGGAACATTTTCTGTTTTTATTGCAGAAAAGACTCAAAGAGAGAATAAGTTTAATATGAGTATGTTGGAGATTTTTTTTTGCATTCGCTTTTTAACAAAAGTCGAAGTCGTGTTATGTAAAATAGGCGAAAAATTCGCAAAAGTGTGAAGAAACTTCGTTCATTTTACAGTCTTTGATCAATTTGCGTAAAATTCTAAATTCTTAACATAAATTTTTTGCGAATTTGGAGCATTTATTGTCAACTGTTGGTACAATATTAATTTTTTTTAAATACTTATCGTAAGCTACAAACTTTTTCGATCTCTGTAGCCCCTATATGGCGTTTGCGTCTCCTTTTAGGCCGTGAACGAATCAAGCTAATAATGGGTACATGGTTAAGAAGTGATACCCAAATCAGGTAGTAGTTACTGCATCGATCCAAAAAAGCAAGAAGCGGACGGGAAAACTTCCCAACGTTTATTTTTAAAGAAATTTTTAACTAATCTTGCAACCTGTGGCAAAGTATCATGATGATGTAATAATAGGGCTTTTGTCTGGGCACACACTGAAAAGACTAATCAACGCCGAAGCGGTGTCAATAGTACGGTAAGAACGGATTACAGAATGCTTGATTCAAGTACTGATTATTCAAGTGCTACGTTTTTTAAATAATCCGACGGGATTGACTTAATTAAAAGTGGGATACAATTAATCTTAACCTGTGCTTAATTCAAGAATTTCTAAGTTGGTTAAATACCGATTCGTACTTGAAATAATCCAAAAGTGAGATTAGAGTGATTCTAGCCTGCTGTATCTTTTGGTCTTGGAAGATTCCGTATGGCATCTGTTCCTGATTCCTGAGCTATTTATACCATGCCCAAGGTATTCAATTTTTGGTTGCATAAAACTACATTTTGAAATATTACAACGAAACCCTCTATCGTTGAGTTTCTTAAACAATAATTGAAGATTAACTAAATGTTCCTCATCAGTCGAACCAGTGCATATAATATCATCTAAATAGTTTACACATCCTGGAACACCACTAAGTGTTTGTTCAATTAAACGTTGAAATATTGCTGGTGCACTTGCTACACCAAATGGCAGTCTTTGATATTGAAAAAGTCCTAAAGGGGTATTAACAACAACAAGTTGTTTTGATTCCTCATCCATTTCTATTTGCAAATACGCATCTGACAAATCTATCTTAGAAAACGTTTTTCCATTCTTAATTTTATTTAAAAGTTCCCGAATTCCAGGAATTGGATACTTTTCTATATCCATATGGGGGTTAATTGTGACTTTAAAATCTGCACAGACTCGAATTTTATTACCTGGCTTAGGCACAATAACTAATGGTGACGCCCATTGACTAAATTTAATAGGTTTCCATATTCCTAACTGAGTTAAACGATCTGCTTCCATTTTAAAAGCCTCATACATAGAAAATGGTATAGGTCTTGGCTTACAAAATTTTGGCCTAGCCTCAGGTTTCATGTAAATATGACCTTTCATTGTGTTGCATAATCCAAGGTCATTTGAAAATAAATCTTTTAATTCATCACATATGGATTTCAAGCCATTATTATCATCAAGTTTAAAAAATTTGTACTACCTTAAACTCATCATACCAATTAAGCCCAAAAATATTATTACATTTATTAAAATCTGCCACAATAAGCTCAAGATGCCTAATCCTTTACCTGTAATCCAACCTATTGTCGATAATAATCCAGCTCCTTCCTCCAGTCAGGTCAATAATAATCCAGCTTCTTCCTCCAGTCAGTCAAATTCGAGTGGTATGCGTTCTGCACTACGCCAAGCCAACATTGATACAGCAAAGTTGAAACAAACTGTTGCTACTTCAAGACAGTATAATTTTACTACAAAAAAAAATATTAACGTACCAATGACTTCACCACACTTAAGAAGATCAGAGCGATTGAAAAGTAAACCTGAAAGTCTTTCACCTTTTATTGTTAAAAAATTGTCGAGGAGGAATTGATATGTTTGATTCTTTGTTAAAGAATAAACTTGTTTTAATAGGTTATTGTTTAAAATCTATTGACTTTGATTTATATGTTTTTGATAAAAAATTTGTTAACATATTTTAATTCTGAGTTTATATTTAATGTTTAATAAATGAAAAATCCTTGATACCAAAAATATATTATAGCCTAAACACTTAACCCAGAGAACAAGAGATAGAGAGGATTTTATTATTTACCGTTACACATGTTCATTTTACTTTTGTTGTATTTCGCCCTTTTGTTACCAAAACGTCTAATTACAATAACTGCTATGGTTTTTGTTATTATTATACTTTTAAAATTTGATGTATTTAACTAAACAGTGTATGCAAATAGAAAACGGTACTTATGGCTTGTTATTTTACTTTTTAAACATGAAAACAATGCACATATTTCTTCCAGCACTTTTGGTGTTGTTTCTAGTAGGGTGATCAATCGATTAATTCTTGTTCGATCAATCGAATAATTTTAGTCGATTAATTGTTCGAATAATTTAAAAGTGCTTATTTCGATTAAAGGATTAATCGAAGAATTTATACCGATTAATCGAATAATAATAATATATAGTATTTCTGGTAAATGCATAATTTTTTTAAAATTTTTAGTCGAATAAACAAGCCAAATGTATGTGTCCGTTGGAATTAAAAGCACACTAATTTTAGTGAGTAATTTGGCTTATATTTTTGTTACATTTTTTCAACAAAATTAAATAATTTATTTCACAAAAGAAAAAACGACAAAGGTATGTTTACTCAAAGATTTATATTAATTTATCGGGTATGTTCTAGAAATAGAAATGAAGTGAAATTGAAATCGCACGGTAGTTTAAATTCAATAACTATTTCCAAAATAACTGTTGCTTTTCGTGGTTTTAGGTGTCGCTCTTGCAAAAATATTTGATACTCAAAGAATGAAGTAGATAAAATGGAATATTTTTATTGACTTTTTAAGATTTGCTCGATTTTAAATCCACTTCATTTCGATTTCTAAGACACGACAGTTTTTTTTAACAAAATAGTTCATGCTATTCTCTCTGTAGAATGAGTTTGGTTTAAAAATATTGTACGCAGGATAAATCTAATAATGCTAAATGTAACAGGTGTCCAAAAATTTATTAACGTAAATTTTCTTCCACAACTTCACTAATTTACCACTTACACAATGACAATAACATAGTTCTTGAAGAAGATGCTCCACCAGCAAAATCAAAAGGGGCTACAAGTTGTACAATGAATAAATATTTTAAACAAGTTAGTTTGATCGATTCTCTAGAGGAAATTCTTTGCAGAAGCATAGCAGAGAATGGAATCTCATTGAAAAGTTTTAAGAAATTCAAAGTTATATTGACTCTTTTAAAATCTAAGTGCCCGAAAGTGAAGCAACAATTTAGAGCTAAACTGACAAGTTTTTTTTTTAAATAAATGTTATTTGCTCAAGTACTGATTTTTTCTAAAATTATCGAAAAAAATCTTGTAATTTATAAAATTTAATTCGTTTAATCGAATCAGTTAAAAATGCCAAATATCGATTAGTCGTTCGGACAAATATAAATCCCGATTGATTGAACACCCTTGTTTCTACACAAAACAAGCAATAATTTTACCTTTTTCTGTAGTGCTTTTGTTGTTTCTACAACAAACTTTTACAAAAACACACGTATGCACGCATATTGGTTTTCGAAAGTTATCCCATTTTGAATTGTTTTTAGTACTTTTTAGTGTTATTAAGAGTAAGTAGAAATAGCTTAAATTTAGTACGAGATTTTTCTTTCTATGCTCAATTTAAGCATTTTTCGGCCAAGTCTCGCTTAAAAAGAATTCATTGCAAGTCCCTATTGAGGTTGACAACAATCTTAATGGAGTAGTCCATTACATGCGAAATCTTCGAACCTTTTCGGCTGACCGTCGTTGTCCTCCTTGTCTCCTCCATGGCAAAAATAACAAGTTTGAAGTCTTTACGCCATCTTAAGAATGTTAAAACTGATAAAACATATTCAGGATAAGCTTCGGTAAGCAACTTAATGAGAATAAATGAAAGATGTTAACACTGAAATGCCATATAAGTTATTTAAGACGTAGATCATGTGTAAACAACCTGCCATCGGTTGTAATCTCCGTATTTTTAAGTTTTGCACCCAATTGACGGAGGGCTATTCTATCTCTCGGGCCTTTCTACACTAAAATGCAAAGTCATGCCAGTCGTTATGAAAATTCAGTCTAAGAAATGTTAATTTAACTCCTTTATCTTATCTAATGCTATGTTCACACTTGAGTTCTTAAAAGCGTTTAAGCAGCTCGAACGTGATTAAGATCTAATCACTTCAAAATCGAGATGATTACCCATACATTGAAGTGATTTGTTAATCACTTCAAATTGACATGATTACAACTAAATCACTTCATTAATCACATAGAATCCACTGAACATACCTCAAATGTAGAATCGGCCAACATGAACGTGTACAACCGACCAAGATTTCTGCTTAATGTTTTTATTTTTTCTTTAAATAATTCATATATTTTCACAATTTCATCATTAATATGTTTAAAATAATCTTCTGATAACTTTATAAAAGTATTTTTATCCATTTTTAATACTTTAAAGAAATATAAATTTGTTTGTTGTGTTTTTTCATCTTAAATGTAATGTGAACGGCTTTGATTAGCTAAATCAACATTTTGCTTAAACGCGTTTAAAAACCCAAGTGCGAACTTAGCAGTAGCTACAGTGTAAATAATTTTGTTGTTTTAAATAAAATTTTGTTGATTTAATAAAAACATCAGGGTTTTTTGTCTGTGCTGCAATCGGCTTCTTTAATCTCAATGTTTCTGACACAGCTCTTTTTATTTTGTATTTAATATAAATTATGTAGAGAATTCACTTTTACTATCATAGCATAATCGCCAGTGTAAAAAAGGAAGATTAAAGAATTTAAAGAACAACATTTTATTGTTGCTAATTGACTTTATTTGTTTTGCTTCAGTATTTGAATGGTAAATACAAAAAAGAATTTAAAAACGCAATATCTCACAGATAATATACATATAACAATATTATATTTCTTTTAACGGAATGTACACTGATAGAAAAATGTATCTTCATATTGATGATGCCCTTACATCAGAATTGTGACATCAATGTTACTACAAATGGCATCAATGATGCAAAAAGTAAAGTCTTCGTACAATTTTGTCATATTTTAAGTGTCATCTATTTTATGACTATAGTGACATCAATTCGATGCCACATTTTGTATATTATTAACATTATTTTCATGACTAAAATGTATTATAAGAAGCAAAAATTCCTATATTCTATTTTTTTAAATTATTTAGTTAAATACATGAAATTTTAAAAGTAGAATGATTACGAAAACCACTTGAGGCATGGTGCTGGTGTCTTATTATTGAGAGTTCTGCTGAAAACAAAGGTCGTAATTCAACAAACGTGAAACAAACATATACAACGGGTAAGTAAATAATAATATTCTCTCAATTTGACTTAAGTCAATTCCAATGACTTTGACTTAATGACAAACTGTCATTAAATTGATGCTAATGTGTCATTTCTCCGATGTTACTGCGTCATCGCACTGAGGACATTTTCGTCTTTTCTGTGATGCCGATGTGTCATCCCATTGATGACCTAATTTCATTTTGACCCTGATGACACTTTGGCCAAGTGATGTTAAAGTTGACATCACAATGATGACACGTGTCATGGGGTCAAAAACGAAGACACTTGTCATAGTACTGATAAAATACATTAGCGTTAAGACGCCTTTTCTATCAGTGTATTATTTTAAAATTTGCATATCACACCGGTTCCTCTAAAGCGGGTCAACTCAAAATTTTGAAATGTTTAGTAGATGCGGTAGTAGCGGTATATCGTGTTCTTGCCAAAACTGAAAATTGTTAATGTCTATGTTGACCTCGTTTAGAGGAATCGGTGTAATATGTAGATTTTAAGATAATACTTTCCTTTAAAAGAAATTTAATATTGTAATTTGCTTAAAAACAGAAAGAAAATCAGCATAAATTCGATGATAAATAAAGGGTGGTTAAATTTCAAGCGCCGATGTTGATTTTGAATAAAACACAAACTATTTAGGAAATTATTGTAATTTTATTTTATTATGATATATTGGTATTACTCAATTATGTATGGAACAAAATATCGGCCAAATGGGCGCCGCGACCACGGCGGCACACCTCCATCCGATGGTCCGAATTTTCGATGACCCTGAGGCATAATGGAGGTTCTATGCCGTTAATGTGCCGAATTATCTTATCCTTTAGCTCTTGAATTGTTGCTGGCTTATCGACGTACACCTTTTCTTTCAAATAACCCCAAAGAAAAAAGTCCAACGGTGTCAAATCACATGATCTTGGCGGCCAATTGACATCGCCATTACGTGAGATAACACGGCCATTGAATTTGTTGCGCAAAAGAGCCATTGTTTCGTTAGCTGTGTGGCAAGTGGCACCGTCCTGCTGAAACCACATATCGTCCACATCCATATCTTCCAATTCGGGCCATAAAAAGTTCGTTATCATCTCACGATAGCGGACACCATTCACAGTAACTGCCTGACCGGCCTCATTTTGGAAAAAATACGGCCCGATGATGCCGCCAGCCCATAAACCGCACCAAACAGTCACTCTTTGTGGGTGCATTGGTTTTTCGACAATCACTCTTGGATTATTATTCGCCCAAATGCGGAAATTCTGCTTATCGACAAATCCACTGAGGTGAAAATGTGCCTCATCACTGAAGATGATTTTCTTCGAAATTTATCATCCATTTTCATAATAAGTCTGGATAACTTTAACACGTTGTTGGATTGTGTATCTCTCCATGGTTCAAATTGAGTAAGTCTGAAATAGAGAAATGTCAAATAAAATTCGGAAAAAAACTTGGCGTTTAGGTGTGGTTCACATTCAACATCGGCCCTTACAATTTAACCACCCTTTAGTTTCGTATTTAATTTTGTAAATTGCAAAATCAATTCAAGTCAATTAAATTTCTTAAATTCTATTTATATTTTTGTTCGCATACGAGTAAAACCAGAAGGAATTCATTTTTTTTTTTTTTCATTTACAAATTAAATTAATTGGTTTCTTCAATACAAACGATGTCAATCAGAATCGATCAGAATCACACAAACGATGACGACGATGGAGCACATGTACTTGTGTGTGTTCAAATATGTTCGCATACAGTGAATAAGTAAAAGTCTGAGTGAAAGAAGTAAAGAGCGTTTAAAAGGAAAAAATTAAAATAAGAGAGAGATAAAAAACCACAAATAACACTACAGTCAATTGTCTTACATATTTTTTTTTTTTGAAAATGTTTAACATGACGTATGCAGTCTTCGGTTTAATATACCGAAACACAGGAATCTTTTCTGGTGAAAATCCGATTTATTACAAATTGGAGCTTAAATTTTATTATTTATTTTTTGATTTAAGGGATTTTTTTTCAAAATATGTTATTTATTATTTTTTAAACCGAATTTTTTTGATTTTGGCAATTTTTTTTTATGTTGAGCCAGCCTCTTTTTTTGGAAAATATCTCTATAAAGTTTTGTAAGTTTTAAGCGATTTTTTTAGTTTAAGCGGGGCGGGTATCGTATTATTTATCTTATATTACAATTTGTGAAATAATTTAAAAAATTGCTAATTTTGTATTATAATAAAAATTATAATACATAATAGTATCGATAGCTTATTCCGTTAGTTTTAATAAACGAATTTATTGGCAACTCTTGCATCACCTCATTAAATGTCTTAGTCACATAAGGTGATCCAAATTTTGATATTTTAATCAGGCTAAAGTTTATTAAATTTAGTTTTTATTAAATTATTTTTATGAAGAAAGGAATTTTATAACATGAAATTAATTAAAATTTATTGATAATTTTTCATTATTGACTGACCTGGGAATCGAATCCAGGTTTTCACGAACAGGTTGCCCTGACATGTTTTGATAGCGATTTTCGGTTAAGCGATTTTTGTGATAACATTCAAAACGTCTTATGCCTAATAAATCACTGATGGTTTAAACGCTGGTTTAGTTGAACTAAACTTGAACTTATATGTAGTTTAAACTCATCAACCATAAATCAGTGTCCCATGTATTATATGTTGTTAAAAAAATAACATGTGGCAGCACTACGACAAATGTTGGCAAATTCATATGATTTGTACTGGTAGTTTAAACGCCCAATTTCATGCGTTTAAAGATGGTTTATATGTTTAATGATTTATAGATTTGTTGGTTTAAACACATTTTAAACCAAAAAGAGGGTTTAACTTGCTCTGATTTTTTAGCCCTTAGAAACTTATTTCCATTTTTGAAGCATACTTATGAAATATTTGTTTTTTTCTTATATTTTTTTTTTTTTTTTGATTATTTTTTTTTTGATTATTTTTTTTTTAATTTTCCTAAGCTAATCTCGCGAAGGTCTACGCTTGTCTGCAGGAAAGAAACCAGAGTCTATGGCGGGAATCGAACCCGCAACTCCGGCACTGATAGACTAGCTCACTAGCAGCTAGCCTACCGGGGCACATAATTTTAGTTTTTTTATTTTAAAAATCTTTTTTAAAATATTAACCTTTTTATGAGGGCTGTGGAGTCGGAGTCGGAGTTGAGGTTTTTTTGCCGGAGTCGAAGTCGTAGTACCCACAAAAACTCGCGACTCCGACTTCAGAGTTTTTCGGCATAAAAAATTTTAAAAAAATTTCCAAAATAAAAATAATTCGAAATTGACGATGCAATATTTCAAATATCGATTTGAAATTTTTAAGAATCACTTTTATGCTAAATTTAACCATTTAAAAGCTAATGCATTAAAAAAGTTAGAGTGCTATATTCGGATGTACCGAATCTTTGAGACACCCTTCACCGACAGTTAGAATATATGAGAGCTATAAATTATTAAATAATCTTTATAAAACGGACGTCAGTATAAAAATTGGTTTCGGTTCAAACCAATTGTACGACAATCAGAAAGTGTTATGCTTTTTTTTCTAGCCATTTGAACTAACTTGAATAATATATCATGATTCGTAACAGTTTATGCCGAACTAAAATGGTTTTCATGAGGGACATTTATATTATACCATGGCAGTTTTCAAGTTTTCCCTTTTTTGCATGTTTTTTGAGATGCAAAAACGGTTTTAAATTTAAATAAAGTTTTTTCAAGTTTTTTATAAGCACATAATTTAAAATTTGCAGTATTTTGGATACAAATATTAAGTGATGTTTTCATGTCATTAAATGGTCTTATAATTTATCTGTTCTTTATTATTTTAATTGTGTTAACTTTTTCGTAAAGATTCCAATTTTTTTAGATTCTGAAATATCTAGAGCCCTAGATTTATATAAGTTGTCTGAAGTTGATGTAATAGACCTTTTTTTATGTTGCACTTTTTAATGGTCTCTTAATAAATTTCGATTTTGATAACGGCTTTCTTTAACACGTCAAGGATCTTGCACCTTTTTATGTACTAAGAAGTTACCAATTGAGTATTTCTCAATTGTGTGCTATTGTGTCAAATTTTGTCTATTTGAGTGATGTTGAAGAAGTTAAAAATGAATAGCTTAAGCTTTAATTTTTAGGAACATATAATTAATAGAAAGAGCAAAATATTGAAAATTTTCGCGAGGGCGTATTCAAAGTAAAAACATTTTTGGATTTAATTTTTATATATTTTTAAATAAAATGAATTCTATATACTTTTTGTTTTTCTTTTAAAATTGTTGGCACTTTTGTAAATAAGAAGGTTTTTTTTAAAAAATAAGGGGTTTTTTCAAAAAAAAAATAAATTATGGACTGATCATCACGAAATCCTGTAAAGTGACTTCCGTTATTAAAAATCTAAATGGAACAAATTTCAATACAATAGTGAAATTTGTTTAAGCGCTTAAAGTGTTTTTCAGACAGCTGCTTAATATGGAATCTAAAATAAATATGGACCGATAATCAGAAAATTGCATGGTATTAATATGAACCAAAATTGGACCAAATTTTCCAATATCTATAGCTGCTACGGTTTTAGGTGTATTTAAATAATTTCCTAGAGTGAGCATTATATGGGGCATTATATAGAAAACTATGGACCGATCTTCTAGAAATGTTATAGCGTGATAGTACCAAATTGCATTACAATAGCATAAGTTATAACGTTTTTAACGAACTAATCTGTTTTCCGAGGGTGGGCTTTATTTAGGGCCTAGGCTAAACTATAAACCGAACTTCACGAAATTTTGCAGTGTCTTATAAAATTGTGACGTACCATATTTTATTATGATAGCGATATTTATTACGTTTTTATGAGTACTAAATTGTTTTCCGGGAGTAGGCTTTATATTGGGCCTATGGTAAATTATGGACCAATCTTTACGGAAGCACATTTTAATATGATAGCAATATCTATTACGGTTTAAGAAGTACATTATGGCACCTTTTACGTAAGTTTTTGTAACAAAATTGTCAATTTTTAAGGGTGGTGGTTCTACATTTTGATTGATAACTATGATCCTACTGATCGGATTTTGCTGGATTTCACTCCCAAACTGCAATTTGACACCAAGATTGAACTTTTGTTTTAAGTTTTTTTTCGAAAGTGAGCGTAGAGACGGACAGACAGACATGGCTAAATCGACTTAGAATTACTTAAGAAACCAGGGGTATGGAGTGCCCCGGTAGGCTAGCTGGTAGTGAGCTAGTCTATCAGCGCCGGGGTTGCGGGTTCGATTCCCGCCAGAGGTTCTGGTTAGAGCTTCGCGGTATAAGCTTAGGGAATTAAAAAATATATATAAAAAAAAGATATGGTTGGTTGCATAACAAAAAAGTTTCACATAAAACTTAGTATGCCCTCATTCAGCTATAGTGGTGGAGTCTATAAAAAGTGTTTATAGTCAAATTAGGACCAGTCTCATAAACATTTAGCATCAAGATTATGGTAGGAGTCGGAGTCGTGAGTCGGATTCGGAGTCTTACTTAAAAAATTTCAGCGCTTGGAGTCGGAGTCGAAGTTTGTACTTCTTTCGGACGACTCCACAGCCCTGCTTTTTATTTATAAGTATTTATATATATATATTTAGGTAGTGAGGCCCAACCTCGCTTATGTAAATAAAGATGCAAGTTTTTTATTTCATTGTTTCCCGACGATTCGTGAATTTTATTTTCACTTCTTAAGGGGATTTGTAGTGAAAAATCAAACTTGAATTATATGAATTTTTTTATATTATATTAGTTTTGTTTATTTTTTGCGGGATTCTCAAGCTTTTTAGTTTAGCGATTTGTTGGATTTTGCCGATTTCTTCGATATAGCGATATTGTTGTTGAAATAATAATGTCCTTTCACAATTTAAGATTTGTGCTATTTTTAGTGATTTATTTTCAATTTGAAATAAGGTTTTTTTTTAAGAAATTAAAGCGATTTACAGTTGTTTATCTGATTTTATGTTTTTTTTCTGAATTTTTTTCACTAAATTAAAATTTTTCAGAATCAAGTTATTTCTTTGATTTTTTTAATATTTTTTAACATTTGGAAATTTGATAATTAAGAGATCACTCGACATTTTTAATTATAAATTTTAGCAATGAGTTTTCTGATTTGTATTAGCTTAAGAGATCTTTAATTATGGCGTTTTTTTAATTATTGGAATAAATATTTGCGATTCCTTTGATTTTGGTGATTTATTTTTTGTTGGCAGATTCTTGAAAAAAATTAAAATATTTTTACGCGTTTTTTTGTGACAATGACTTTGTAAATTTGATAATTAAAATTTTTTTAGCTTTTAAAATTAATTTTAGCAAAGAATTCTTTGATTTTATAAAATTAAACGACTTTTTGTGTTGGCGATTTTTCTCGATTTATTTTAAGTTTTCTGTTATGATCCAAATTTTTAATATTTTTAATTAGGCTTAAGTATATTAAATTTAATTTTCATTAAATTATTTTTATGAAGAAAGGAATTTTACAACATGAAAATTAATTAAAATTGCTATTGATATTGTTATTGAACCGCGGCCGGCAGGTTACCATGACATGTTTCGATCGCAACCACTCGTTCTCCTCAGATGGATTTTCCGTTTTACACTCGCAGCCATCGACGACTGCTGACGTCAATAGTCAAACATCAATCCTTAAACCAAATTGTATTTTAACCTTTGGTAGATCGATTTGCTTTTTTGAATGATTATCCATTTTAATTTATTTTACAAAGCAAAAAAGCAGAAGTAAGGAAAAAAACAAATCTGGTCTGGTGTTTTTACGAAAATCGGCCCTTTTTGGGAGTAAACGGCTAAAACCTTCATTTTGGAACGTTTTGTCACTCCATCTATTTTTTAAATCAATAAACCTAGAAATGAAGATTATATCACATTCGTAGCATATCTAAACAATACAAAAATAAATTTAGAATCTTGTCGAATTCGAACGTTTAAAAAATTAAATTTTTTATTATTAAATTATGGCTCCCATTACAAAATTGAAATTCGTGGTGTCTTAATAGGGAGAACAAACGCATCAAAAAGAAGAAACACGGGAAATATAATGTCTTTCTTTTTCTTTTGTGTTTTTTTTTTGTGGTACTTTTTGGTTTTTTATAATATTGAACTTAGAAACATAAAATTATAGGTGCAATGTCAAGAAAAGATAGAATTAAGGTGGAATATGATAGAACTTTTGTTGTTAAAACCTAGAAACATAAACTTTAGCATATAAATATGTCCACCAAAGAAAGGAAGATGCTAATAAGTACCGGGTTAAATGCTAATAAAACGTATATACAATCGTTATATTCAAAATAACTTTTTTTTGTATTTATTTAAAATACTTCTTTGTTTTGGAATGTATCATTTTTTTAATTAAAGCTGAATTTAATCTTTCTTTTTGTTTGTTAATACAAAAACTGTGCCCTTTTTTCGCATTAAAATACGGCAACTACACAAACTTTTTTCCCCCGCACTAAGCTAAGGCGAATTCATTACTAGTTAATAAATTCGCCTTTAACTTCTCAAATCGTTTTTCTTACCCCCTATTGTGTTATAAGGCTTGCCAGTTTAGCACTTTTAGTGCTAGATTTAGCACATTTGTTTTTTTATTTTTAGCACTTTTACCACTTAAAAACTAACATAATCACTTCAAGTAAAGTATCAATTCTTTAAGTGTATCAAGTAGGCACATTACTTTTTACAATTTTTGCAAATACGAAAAATGCCATAGCATAGTCGAAAAGAGCATATTTTTTTAAATCACATAAAAGTTTTCGCATCAAACGCAATTAGCAATGCCACCACTCAGTAATGCTCGTTGGATTTCTGGCACTTTTGTCTTTTATACCTACTTATTCCAAAATATCAATTGCAATTATTTTCTATTTGTAAATTTGTATGTGATGCTTAGAGCGAAGTTTAGGCCCAACGATAATGTGCTTAAGTTCTCTTAAGCAAATGTGCGAGTACGAGGCGAACCATATTGAACTTAAGGACACATTTTGTTTAATTTTAACTATCATTTGCTTAAGCAAAGTGCGAAACTGATCGCGCATTCCGTACCGAATCAAATGTTTTTTAAGTTTGTTTTTTTTTTTTATATACATTTGAGAGATTTTTTGTTAATTTTTGACAGTAGGGTAAGCAAGGCTATGCATATTTTGGTTGGGCCTTTTGGCCATACTACAAAAATCATTGTCGGGCTTTAGAGAAGCAAATGAATGTTTTCTCAGACATTGGCACAAAAACTCATCAGCTGTTCAGAAAGTTCAGCGAGGCAACCTCCTTTTGCACCAAAGACCTATTGGATAGACCTTGCTTAGAACTAGAATGAAAACAGAACTGTTATGTTCAGTTATACGCATAAGAGAAGGTGCGAAATTAGACAACGTTTGTTGCCACACTTTAAACATATCGGTTCATCTGAAAAGTACCAAAATGAGTTTGTATGTAAGGAAGATAAAAATAACATAATTAAAATCAAAACTGTATATTTTTTTATGTAGGAAAAATTAAAAAAAGAATTATTTGTCAACATTTCTACAGAAAAAAAGTGATTTTATTCCTGGGATTAACATATTGTGAGCATTAGAGTATCGAAGGTATAAAATAATAATTGGGTTTGTAACATACCGTCAGAAAGGTGAGTTCATCTAGTTTCTTTGCATACGTTTTATTTTTAAGGCTTTAGAAACACTTCCACACAAATAGGAAAAAATTCAAAATAGTTCATATGCTAAAAACTGAAAAACCCTTGTCTAGAGTTAGAAATAATTTTTTTTATACATAAGCCGCTCGCATCCCAAAAAGCGACCAAAACTACCTGAAAGGAAAAGACATAAGCTTTCTTTTGAGCAAAAAAAAAAAAAAAAAAACACATTCCGGATAAAAAAAAAATATAAAAAAAAAATTTTCATTAAAGTTTTAAATTTAAAAAAAAAAGTTTTAAAAAATTAAAAAAAAAACAAAAAATTTGTTTTCAAAATATTGATCAAATAGCTATTGAAGCCACTTGGGACAAATTTTGCTAACACCAAAAGGTAATAAGTTACATGGATAAGAAAGAACACATGTATGGCCAAAATGTCAAATTTTGACCCCCACTAACTCAGAAACTTTTCGACGGATTTTGTTGAAAGTTTGTGTCTAGACTACTATCCAATAGGACTAACCTTGGTGCAAATTTCATCCAAATCGGAAGACATCGATTTCAAAATTGGGTCACTTGACATGAAATCCCCCATATATTTAAAAAATATTTTTGCTGTAAAAAATGGAAAATGTGCAAAAACTTAAGAAAAAGTGTAAGTAATTTCCGTATTCTTATAGGTATGAACATATACACGTACATATGTATGTATGCATGTATTATTTTTTTATACCCTGCAAATTGTATTAGACAACTTGATCTTCGTTTTTTAACGACATGTTTTCGTTTTGGAACGATTTCAAAGCTAATCCTCTGGAGTATACCATGGAGTAGTTTTAAGACTTCTCCTTTGTAGTGCAAGCTGGGTTATATGGTCCTGCCCTAGGACATCGTACTGTAAAATAAGCCATTTTTTCCATTCATTTGACCGGTTAAAAAAATATATTAATAACGACAATCAAATCTCTTGTTATGAACACCAATTATGTGTTAATTCAGTTGCAGCTATCATATATTCGGGTATAAGCACAATTTTGTTTCTAATAATCATACTAACAACTAACAATATCTGTTGTTATGACTGATAGTGTACTAAAATTCAAATGTTGCTATCAAAAATATTGTGCTAAGCAACGAAATTTTCAGTAATTGGAACCGAATTGTGTGATAGTACATGCAACCGACGAAATTCGATTGGCGCCAAATTCGGTTGTGATCACAAATCTGTTTTCTCTGTGTAGTGGAAGAACGTTGTAAGTTACAAAAAAATGATACAATTTAATGGTTTTGTAAATTGGAATTACGTTTAAAAAGCCGCTTGCGTAGTAGAAAACGTTTTAAATGACATCGCGATTGTGGATATGAAACGTTTTTCCACTTAAAAAACTTATAAACTGCAAGTTTGCATGTTGTTTTAAATTCAAATTTATTGATATTTTGCGTACAAGCTTTTACAATCATTAATTTTGATAATCTAAAAAAAAATTATTAAATAAATAATCTTTTAAAAACGTTTTTTGCTCTCCTGAAAAATAATTATTTTGTTACTTACAAAGTTATTCGCGGCTGTGCTTCAAATATTTCTTATATTAATTATTTTGGTTAACTTCTTGCAGTTTTTCATATTTTTTTTTTTTTATTTATTTTATTTTATTTTATAAATTGTTTAACAATTTTATAAATTTGCCCAAAAAAAGTACGGGCTACTTCGTGCAAGAAGAAGAATATTTTTCTCTAAAAAGCTCCACCTTACCAAACTTTGAGTATAGGAACAGTTTTCGGTAAGATTGGGATCCCGCGGGGTCCCAACGTTGCGTACGGGATCACACCTAATATTGAAAAACATAATTAAATTTCATTAAAACTACATACACATGCATTATTTTTTTAGTTTTGTAATTATTTTATGTCAAAGCTTTAATATACATATTCGAATAAAATTTATTTTTTATAACTTATGTTTTTTCTTTTATTTTAAGTAGGGAAAAATCGGATTTTTATTAGCATGTGTAGGTAATTTTTCGAAAACTCCACTGGCAACACTGCTTGGAAGTGTACTTTTACCGACTCACAAGAACAAGTTCAAACACACAAACATACACATGGACATTTAAGTCCTATACATAAACACAAATATCCTTTTTTTGAGATCTTTAAAGGCAGCAACTATTGAAACATGTCACAGTCATTGGTAAGAAACAAGAATCAGTACACACATTTTGGAAGCAATATAAACGACAACACCATTATCATCAGTAGTAGTAGGAACAGCCAAAATTGTTAGTGGCTAAAGCAACAATTACAAAAACGTTTTTTGTAATAAATTGTGTAAAAGTCAATGATATTCACTGAACTCCAGAGTGAAGAAAGTAAAAACAGCTTTTTTTAACTTTAACTGAGTTTTTTGCTCTTATTTTTTTTATTTGACATATTGTGTGCGGGTTTTTCGTTTGCTGTAAATTACAATCGTATGTGTTGAGAGTAACTCATATGAATGTTAAAAACATATAACAAACACATACAAAAGTGGTTGAAAAAAAGTAAACAATTATGAAAAAGTCACAAACACGCTCACCAAAATAAACAAATGCGTTGCAAGAGTTTGCTTTTATTTGCTGCACAGTGAAACTAACAAGAAAAAAAAGAAATTTTTTTAATTATTTAATAATATGATTTAAAAATTTATAGTTTCAGTTCAGCTGACATACATATTTAAGAAACTTTTTTAAAGATTAGTTTTATGATTTAAACACATTAAAACTGTAACGCATTAGGAATTATTCACTTTATAAGTTTTTGTTAATTGGCCTAAATTTTTTAAATTTTTTTAAGAATCCTTAAACCCGAACGTATTTCTTTTATTACTCTTTAACAAAATGTTTATTTTTAGGCGTTAAAATATACAAAATTGTGCCAAATTAACGAAACTTTCAAAAATAGTTCGTTCTTTACTACTTTGTAAAAAAAAATGATTTTTGTTGGGGGTGATCAAATCAACAAAATTATTCCAACTAATAAATATATCTTTACTTATACGATATTTATAACTTTTCAAGGAAATGTTGATCCTTCTTTATTTATCCCTATTAAATTAAAAAAAAAAAACATAACTATAGTAATATATATTTTTTTAGGAACAGATATTTTATAATTTATAATTTTAAAGAAAACTTTTGTTCTTTATCTGAAGCATGAGAAGAACATAATTAAGTGAAACTTATGGACTCTAATCACTGTGCGATTATGAAACTTTTACTTGCAACTGATGCTGTTTGGTGTTCGGTTAATCTGTGCAACATTTTTTTATTTCCATGTTGTTACTGTTTGGTTGTGACAAAAGCTAAATGAAACATGTTGATGGAATGGAGTGTTTGAAGTGGTGAATTGTAAAAGTATCCACGTTAATTCACTTGAGCATTTCTGATGACTGAATGCATGTGAATGGTATTATCTAATGGGATTGTTGTCAAACGTCTTAGGAAATTAAAACAAAAATAAAATACTTAAGAGAATATACGAGAACTGTTTTATTTTTAGAATGACGTATTTTTTGCTTAGATAATAGTTATGATTTTTTTGCTTGGGGTATCAGGAACAAGTTGCAATTTAAGTTTCGCTAAACCGTTCGCTGACAACATTCAAATTCATGCTTGTTCACTCAAGTAGTAGTGAAGATTTGATATTAAAGTAAAAAAAATTATCTCTATAAAGTTTGCAATTCGAAGTTTTAATTTTCCTTGCTTCCTTTTTGCATAAACTTTACCGCAAAAAGTTTAAAAGAATTGTTGTTTTTATTTTTCTATATTTTAAAAAACCATCTTTTTCCTTGCAATTGTAAAAATAACACCTGAATATTCTCTGAATCATAGTTTTCTCTTTCTATCTTTATGCGTCTTACTACACAGAAAAAGTCCTCCAACATTTTTCACCAATTACAGCATTTTAAGCAAAATTTAACCAAGTCAATTAAAGGTTAAAACAAGTGAATTTAATTGATACTATTAATTTGTTTACTGGTGCTAATTTCATAATTTTTTTAATTAATATCTTGTTTTGTAGGAAAGTTTCCTTTTAATATATATTCTGAAAATTTTTTTTAATTTTATTGAAAACTTTATGAATATTTTAATTTCTTATTTTTAGAGAAATTCATTTTTATATATATATCTAATTTTTTTATTTTTATTGGGAATTTTTTATCTTATTTTTTTTAGGAAATTTGCTGTAAGTTTTTAAGTTTTTTTATTTTTATAGGTTAATTTCTGAAAATTTCCTATTTCTTTCGAACTTTTCTAAAAAAGAAATTATCTCCAAATTTTATATTTTTTTGAAACAATTTCTGCAAATTTCCTATTTATATGGGATAATTTTTGCAAATTTAATTTGTATAAAAAAATTTTAGGGAAAAAAATAGAAAATTTTGTGTAAATTTTTTATTTCTATAGGAAATTTAATGTTAGTTATTTTTATAGAATATTTGCAATTAGTTTACAAAAAAAAATTTTAAATATACCAAATTTTGTTATTCTACAGAATGCTTTGTTTAGATATTTTAATTTTATATGTAGTTGTTGCTATTTAATGGAAAATTTTGCATAAAAAAAAACTTAAGGCGGAACAATTTTCTATTTTTATATGAAAATTCTAGAATTTTTACTTATTTGTTTCGGTACTAGGGTGTTCAATTAATCGGGTTTTATTTTGGTTCGATTAAACGATTAATCGATATATGTCATTTTTAGCTTATTCGATTAAGCGAATAAAATTTTATATATAATCGATTAATCGAATAATTCTGACTCAAGAAATTGTATACTCTACGAAATTTTAGAAAAAAAAATTAAGAAAAATTAGAACTGGAGTAAAAAAATATTTTTTTTTTAAATAAAACCTATCAATTTAGCTCCAAATTGTAGCTTCAATTTCGGGCACTTAGATTTTAAAAGAGTTAATATTACTTTGGACTTATTTTAAGCTTTTCACAGACATTCCATTCTCTGCTATGCTTCTGCAAATAATTTCCTCTAGAGAATCGATCGAAGTATCTTGTTTTAAATATTTATTCATTGGACCACTTGTAGCCCCTTTTGGTTTTGATGGTGGAGCATCTTCTTCAAGTACTATGTTTTAGTTGCTGTGTAAGTGGTAAATTTGTGAAGCTGTTGCAGATCTTTTACGTTAACTCATTTTTGGACACCTGTTACATTATTAGATTTATCCTGCGTACAATATTTTTAAGCCAAACTCATTCTTAAGAGAGAAACGCATGAGCTATTTTATTAAAAAATACGGGCGTGTTGTAGAAATCGTAATAAAATGGATTTTATATCGAGCAAATTTAAAAAACGACGCCGTAATAAAAGTTTATAAAAATATTCCATTTTATCTACTTTATTCTTTAAATATCTATTATTTTTGCAAGAACAACACTTAAAATTTCGAAAAATTAAAATCTTTTTCTTGGTTTTTTAAAAATAATATTTAAATTATCGTTCGATTTCAATTTTACTACATTTCGATTTCTAGAATATACACGATAAATTAATATAAGTATTTGAGTTAACATACCTTTGTCGTTTTTTCTTTTGTGAAAAGAATTATTTAATTGTGTTGAAAAACTTTAACAAAATATAAGCTAAATTACTCAGTAAATATGACTGTTTTTTTTTTTTTTAATTATTCATTTAACAGAAATACTATATATTTTGTAATTCGATTAATCGGTATAAAATCTTCGATTAATCTTCTAATCGAAACTAGCAATTTTAAATTAATCGAACAATTAATCGGCTAAAATTGTTTGATTAATCGAACAAAATTTAATCGACTGAACACCCTATTCGGTACTAACTATTTATAGGAAACTTACTATTTATGGAAAATTTCCTAGTTTTTTAAAAAATATTACTAAAAAAAATTTTGTTATTCGTGCTTAATTCCCAGTTTTTATTATTGATAAAAACACTTGAAATTTATTGTTGATGGGATAAGCTATTCCTATGCGCATTTCACTGGTTGCTTAGGCCAGATCATCAGGAAACTTCATCCATAAAGATTTTGGAAAAACTAAAGATATTAAACCAAATAAAACTGTTAAGCGTATAAGACTTATAGCAACAGTTCTACTTGTAACAATATCAAAGTTTAAACAAAACACATCAACAATAAACAGTGGGTTTATCTCATCTTACATTCCCCACTACAATTAGTTGAAATTCTCTCAACATTAACTGTAGTTGTAAGTAGGTTAAGAAAAACAAAATAAAAACAAACAACAACTTACAAAAGATGTTGTCAATTAAGTGTTTTTTAGGCCGTGCACTTTGCCTGTTTATTATCAAAAAGTAATTTCAATTTTTGGGAATACAAAATTTTAATTTCAAAAGATTTTGTTATTCGTGCTTAATTCCCAGTTTTTAATATTGATAAAAACACTTGAAATTTATTGTTGATGGGATAAGCTATTCCTATGCGCATTTCACTGGTTGCTTAGGCCAGATCATCAGGAAACTTCATCCATAAAGATTTTGGAAAAACTAAAGATATTAAACCAAATAAAACTGTTAAGCGTATAAGACTTATATGCATGAAGTTTCCTGATGATCTGGCCTAAGCAACCAGTGAAATGCGCATAGGAATAGCTTATCCCATCAACAATAAATTTCAAGTGTTTTTATCAATATTAAAAACTGGGAATTAAGCACGAATAACAAAATCTTTTGAAATTAAAATTTTGTATTCCCAAAAATTGAAATTACTTTTTGATAATATTACTAAAACCTTATACAAATGGGAAGTTTTTAGAAAATTTAAAGTTCATAGAAAGTTTTGCCTTAAATTGCTATTGAAATTTTTCCAAAAAAAGTTCTGACAATCGCAAGACAGAAAACATTTGCGATTCTGACTTGAAATCGCATAAAATGTTTTCTGCAAATGGCAAAGTTTGGCCACTTAAAATTGCAAATAGTATGCAAAAGGGAAGAATATTTTTAAAAATCTATAGCAGATCGGAAGCAAAACGTTCGAGTTTCAGAACACATAAAACAAATCTGCCGTTTTGCGATTTCAAAAAAAAAAATTACATACAAACATAATTGGCAATTTAAAAAGTTTTGCAATAGTTTTTTATTTATAGGAATCTTTTTGTTTCAAAAAATTTTCTGATTATAACATTTTTTCGGAAAATTTTCTATTAACGCAACATTTTCGAAAAACCTGCTACATATTTATAGAAATCATCCGCAAATTTTCTTTTTATAGGAAATTTTTTGAAAATTTGCTATTAAAAGGAAACTTTGTGCTTAATATTCTAATTTAAGAAAATTTGATATTTTTAGAATATTTTGCACAAAATTGCTATTTACAGGAAATTTTGAACAAATTTGACTTTTATAGGAAATTTCGCGCAAATTTACTTTTCATAGAAAATTGTATGCTAATTTCCTATTTAGAGAAACTATTGTGCGAATGTGCTATTTCTAAGACATTTTAAGCTAATTTCATATTAATAGGAAATTTTGAGCAAATTCGCTTTTTTAGAATATTTTGTGTAAAATTTGCTATTTTTTGGAAGTTTTGATAAAAACTTGCATTTATAAGAAATTGACTAAAAATAAGCTATTTATAGCAATAACCTCACATTGTCTTCCTTAGTGGCTATTATAATTTTAAATAAAAGTATCATGTCAGTTATGGCATCCTCAAAGTATACAATAAATCTGTTTATTTTGACACCCTGTAAGTATACCGTACTTTATACGACTTTGGTTTAACGTGAATTTGAACCATGCATACTTTTATAATATTGGTTTATATAAAAGTGATATTTTACGTTACTTATCATTGTTGGTCTTTCATTTTTGTTTGGGTTTCCAACTCAATGAACAGCATTAAAACAAAACCATTTCACAGAACGTGCATGTGTACATGCTAGACTCAACTAAAATCACTAAAAATGTCATATATTGAGGTCCTCTGTAGTTCATTTAAGGTTTCTATGTATTTTCCAAGATAAATTTCTATGAATTGTTATTGCTCGCATAAGGATTGATGTTAATGAAGTAGTAGCAATTGGTATGGTGGCATTCAGATATTAGATATTCGTTGAATTCTTGTTTAATTAAATTGATTCGTTTATTGATGTTTTAGAAATAGAAGAAAATATTTTTAATTTCTCGGTTTTTTTTATTTATTATTGCGATTTTGTCTAAAATTTAAAACTAACAAATATATATTATATTTTTTTTTTTTTTTGAGTAAATTTTTATAGACAGTAAATAAATGTTAGTTAAAGTAATCAATTTTGTAAAAACTAACGAGTTTCTCTGCTTAAAGTCTTTTTTAGCATGAAACCAAAAACAGTTTTCAATTGTGTTTTATAGAGATGCAAAACTATCGTAAATCGTCCTCTTTCAGATTTTTGATTGTTTGTGATTTAACTATCGATAATATTAAATAATTTTATGAATTATTTTTTTTTTGCAATTTTTTAAGATTAAAGTTTTTTTTTATACTCTGCCGCAGTAAAAAGTGCAAATAAAGGGTGTTTTTTAAAGCCGATATAATTTAAAAAAGACATTTATGATCAGTATAACCAGCAAATCATCATGAATAGAATCACGCTTGAACAACGCTACCATCCAAATTTACTTTGCAAATCAGGGATCCACGCAAAATTGTTTTTAGTTATGAAGCTCATTTTTGGTTTAACGGGCTTATTAATACGACAAATTAACGCATATAGAGTGAAAGCAGACCTTACAAATTCCAGTACATCCAGAAAAGTGCACCGTTTTTTCCAGTCTACTCGCTGGGAGATGTGCTTTCAACAGGATGGCGCTATGTGGTATACGATGACCGCATACAATATCGACTGGTTAAAATAACCTCTCGCTTATTCCATTTCGAGCTACCCATATATCCGAAATCATTTTATATGTTTTTTATGTTGTGTATTCATCTTTCGAATAAATTTTTTTTTATTCATTTATAATTTGTAAACTCATAGAAAAGGCGTCATAACGCTTATATATTTTGGTATCAGTACTATGACAAGTGTCTTCGTTTTTGATCCAATGACACTTTTCATCATTGTGATGTCAACCTTAACATCACTACGAAAGATTGTCATCAGGGTCAAAATTTTTAATTATGTCATCAGTGGAATGACACATCGGCATCACGAAAGGGACGAATCAGAGTCAGTTTAATAAAAAATAGAAATGATATACTGCCATTAAATTCAGTCAATGGGATTGATTGACTTAAGTCAAAGCGAGAGAATAATACTATCTACTTACCCGTTGCACATCTTTGTTTTAGTCTTGTTGTATTCCGTACTTTGTTTACAGAAGATATGGTTTTTGTTATAATTCTACTTTGAAAATTTTATAAATTGAACTTAAAAAATAAAATATGGGAATTTTTGCTTCTTATTTTACTTTTTAAACATGAAAATAATGTTAATAATACTCAAAATGTAGCATCGAATTAATGTCAATGTAGTCATAGCATAGATGACGTATATAATATGATAGAATCTTATGATGACGTTCGTCACGGGGTTGATATCACTTTTGCCTCATTGATGCCGTTTGTAATAACATGATGTCAGAATTCTGATGTAACGGCATCATCAATATGAAGATTTTTCTTTGAGTATTGTGTAATTTTTTACAACCTCAAGTTCTTTCAGGTTAAATAACACCCTTAACAAAGAACTATCCATAATATAAGTAAATTTTACTTTTTAATTATGCCATTGTATATTCAAACTGACTCACTGTAGCTCTTCAAAAATGGTAACCTTATAAGAATTAACGGCCTTTATACTAAACAAAATACAATGTATAATTACACAAAAAAAAAAATTAAACAAAAACTTCCACAGTTTATTGCTTTGAGGGCACTGGCGTTCATTTGTTGAATAAATCCTTCTTCTCCTCTTAGTCGATGTTGAATTTAAAAGTTCTTACAGTTTCTTAGACCATGCAAGTTTAAGGATGCAGAATTAGAGCGTCTGGAGTTCTGGAGTTATATGAGGTGCAACCTCCTTAATTTTTTATATTAGAGTGGAAAATTTGATAAGATATTATTTTTTTCATACTTGTATTTAATTATTTTTATACCCTTCACTAAAGGTAAAAGGGTATATATAACTTTGTCATTCCGTTTGTAGTTTCTACAATATTGATCTTAGCATATTTATTCTGGATTCTTATGAGAAGGGAAGTTCAAATCCGGTTGTCCGTCCGTCCGTCCGTCTGTCTGTGGCAATGGGTTTTCCGAAGCCCCCAGATTTGATGGGGGCTGGGTTGGTAAATATTTCTTAAAAAATATTAAAAGTATTCTTAAGTATTTTTTACATTTTATTTTTCAATGCTCATTATTATAGTGTAAAAGGACATTTTTTACACTTAGTAAACAACATATAAGCTTTCAAATAGTTCGACGCTAGTAATTCTCTGAAGGCTGGTTGAAACAATATAACTTCAATAATCGGTAAATGATTTGACCCAACCCCTCCATAAAAAGAATCGAAAAAAGCTTTCGATCTCAAAATTGTTTTACTCATTAAGATATTTGTATCAACAATCCATTTTCCACTTGTGGTGCTAAATGTAATAGAAAGGCCAATTTCAAAACTCACTTCGCCATCCCCGTACTAGTCATGCAGTCATTTCTAACACTTTATACCAAACATAACACAACATGGTCGTATCATGCCAACATAAACTCCATTCACTTGTTTCTATTTGATATTCTAAAATTGTCTTTTTTATATAGAAACATTCCACAAAATCCACAAATTTACTCTGACAACATGTTACGTCAACATATCACTAGCAACATTGATGCCTATACTCACTAAAATTTATTATGCTAAAACTTGTTTACGTTGGTTGTTTCGTGTTGGTTTTCTACACAAACATTTAGTTTCGTTGAGCTCTTCGTGTGGTTAAGACGTATTGTAACGGCTAAAAATTATTCGTGACGGTTTGTGAATTTTAATTTATAAGTTGGATTGTTTGATTACAATTGGATTAACAAAATAAAAGAATAACCGGTATTATTTGTTTATATGTGTTGTTGTAGTAGTGGGGTATAGTAGAAAAAAAAGAACAACAAAACACAAGTTGTGTGTTCAAACAAAAGGAATAAAAACAACATAGAGTAGTAAAAAAATAAACAAAAATTAGTGGCATAAAGGAATTAAAAAAGTGGTTGATTGTATTATGTGTGCGTGTGTTTGGATTTAAAGTTGACGGTGTTTGGTTGTGTGTGAATTTGTCTTCGATGTTGCAATAAAGTTTTGCAGACGTACATACAGACACCATACAAAAAATACTTGTATAAACGGCGTCAGACTGGAGTGGCAAATTCAGTTACCGGTTTTTCATTTTGGCCACACTTAACAAACAACATTTTCTTTGGTGTTTTGTTTTGTTGTTGTTAATGTTTGTTTTTTTCAAGCTGCTGCGATGTCGTTGATTGGTTTTTCTTTGTGTTGTTTGAACATAAATAAATACCCAGCATACATGACGATTGTAAATTAACTTGAGAGAACTCATAATTAAATTTATGAGAATTATTTTACTATTGAGAATAAATTTTATTTAAAATCTTGAGAATTATTTGAAAATCGGTAGAGTTTTTTTTCGAAAGCTTCACTATTTTTTTTTTTAATTTGTGTTTAACTTATTGCGGGATATATTTCAAAAGTGGTTTGAAAGTGGATTAAAAATTAATTTAGTGAGAAAACTAACCCAAAAATATGCGACTATCTCAAACTAAGAATTAGTTTTTTTTTAAATTAATTTGAAAAACTAATTAAGTATATGTAGCTAAAGATAAAACCGTGACAATTTTTTTTTTATAATATTTAGAATACCTAATTTTTCAAACATTAACTTAATTTCATTCTCAAAGATTGAAAAGCTTCAGAGAATTTTTTTTTTCAATTTCCTCTAGAATTATTTGTCCAAATTTTTGAAGGAAAATGGAAAACAGTTTGAAAATCATTTGAAACTAAAAACACTCTCAAGGGAGCATCTTTTTTCAAAACAATACAAGAAACTTTAGAAAATATTTTAACAGTAATTTTATTTAGATTTTTTCAACAAAAGAAAATTTTTTAAGAAATATTAAAACATTTAATATCAAGATAAAAAAAAAAACGTAAATAATTTATTAAAAACATACAAGTTTGATGTCAAACTGTTAATGATTCTCCAATTTTGAACGTTAAAAAAATATTTAGGAATACAAGTAAATGATTTGAGAATAAAAAAAATTGTATTTAAATATTTCACTTTAAATTTTTGAGCATCCAGCGAACATACAAGTACGATGTTATATTCTTTATAAATTGAAAAAAAAAAAATTTTTATCGAATCTGAAAGGCTTAAAACTTATTTGGAAAGAACAAAAATTCAAAAAAATTTGTAAGAGTCTTCTATAAGATTTGACAAACGCAATCAATTTTGTTTGCTTTTTTATTTATTTATTTTTTTTTCTTTCTTTTTTATATTTGCTGGCTAGAGTTGCTCTTTAAACATTTGAAGAAAAATGTTTGCTGGATTGCGATTGGCGCAATCACTCAATATTTAAAGATGTGTGATAAATAGTCAATTTTTTGTTCGTAATTTTATGGAAACTAGTTGAAAATTAGATTAAAAACAAAAATCAAAAAGTAATTTCAATTTTTGGGAATACAAAATTTTAATAACAAAATAAAATAATAAAATAAACAAAAATTTAATAAAAAGTCTTAAATATTTAAAAAAAAAAATTATATCAGACATTCAAGCACTGTGTCTTTAGTAAAGTTAGCAGGATTTTAAAATTGACTTCTTTTGTTTCCTCTTCACTAAAAGTATTTTTTTTTTTTTAATTTATAAACCCAGTTCTGCACTTTGTCTTTGTAATGACTCTCTGCTGTTTTTCCGGAGTTTAATTACTTTTGAAATTCTTCGAGTGTGGCGACTATGCGACATTTAATTAATAATTTTGATGTAATAACATTTTATAAAAATAACTTTTTTAAGGACAATTCATCTGGTCCTTTAAATATTTTTCGGTTTTTATTTTCTTATAAGAAAGTCTTTAACAAATTTCCAACTGGATTGATGCATTTTCTCACTTTTCAGGTGTGTGTGTGTTTAAATACTGTTTTCCTTTGTTGCTACTTCTGCTGCAATTGCCACCATTCAAAGTCTTTGTACAATATTTATCGTCAACGCTGCAAACACTGCCTGTATTGTTGTTTTGTGGTATGAAATGACTGCCTGTCTTGAGTGTGTTTGAATGTATTTTGTGGTCTTCTTCATTTTCTTGAAATTTTGTATATATTGAAACCTCACTCGTCTATTAATAAAGTAATAGGATTGCAGATTGTAGAGTGTATTTGTAACCAGTTTTTTTTTTCTTTCTTAGCAATTTGTTTTTTTTTTTCTTTTGTGCCTTAAATGTTAAGTGGTGCTGAGCTGCTGCCACAAAATGCTGCAACAACCATGTTTTACTCTTAAAGTAATAAAATACACGGAAAAAACCAGATTATCTCTATGTTTTTTTTTTCATTTTATAGCCTTTACACTTTATGGTCTTAAATAGATTTCCAGTTAAGTAAGCGAAAAAAAAATAAAAATACTTATAAAAAATGTTAAATTTGTGAAAGGAAATTGTGCTGAAAAATTCAAATCACTTAGAAAAATTTAAAACAATAAGAAAACAAAAAATGTAATAAGAAAAATTATTCGAAATAAAATTTAACAACTCATTTCACATAAAAGAAATAATTATTTATTACAAATAAAAAAAAAAAATAAAAAATTAAAAATAATAAATAATCAAAGTGAGTGTAAAGTTAATTTAAAAAAATAGTGATGTCTTGTTAAAATAATACAATTAAATCTGAATAAAGTAAAAATAATAATTACCCAGCTAAAATTAAAAATATTCAAAAAAAATTCATTGAATTCAATGCAAATTCGTAAAAATATTTTTTAAAAAAAATTGTTTAAAAGTGTGTAAAAAATTATAAAAAATATTAATTGTAAATACTTAAATTTGTTTAACATTTTGTTAAACAATATCTTTTCTGTGGATTAGCTGTATTCAATTAAAAATGTCGTAAGTTTAAATATTATTGTTATTCAATTATTAAATATATATATATATAATATAAAAAAACGGTGAGAAAAAATATTTTACAAACGATTTTCGAAAATTTTGACGAAAACTAGCATTACCTTGTAAAAAACTTCACCTCCAAAATAATGTTTTGAGTAATCAGAAAAAAGCAAAAACAATAATTACAATTCTACTGAAGGAATCAGACAGTTTTTACAAAACTGAACTTTTTTTGTGCAAATATAACTTTTTTGTAAAAGTTTTTATGGGATTGGCGTTAAATGGATCTTGTGTCGAAAATGAATCTATTTTTTTTAACAAGAAACTTTTATGTTACCAAGTAACTTTTTTGTGTGTTGTGCAGTGTTGCCAGAAGTAGAAAAAAATTCCTACATGTACGGATGTTTTTTTTTTTACTAAAATAGAAGAGTAGAAAAATTTTGACGAATTTTTTAAATTTTTTTTATCTGTAGTTATGTTTTGAATAAAAGTTTTTAAACAAGAAATTTTTATAAATTAGGCGCAAGTGTCTTTTTTCAAGCTTCAAACCCGTTAATTGATTTTAGGGCCTACAACTTTCTTCTAGAATCATACACTCACAATATTATTGCAGTAACGGACTGTAGTTTATTAAGGAATTATTCTGTTCAGTCATTTTTAAATAAATTAAGATATAAAATTCTAAGCAAATTTATTTAAAACTGATTCTAACATTTATTTAAAAAACTAAGTGCACATTAATACTGATTTTCATTCCACATATACAAACTGGCATCTCCTGTTGATAAATTGTGGACACAAAAGTTGTATGTCCAAAGTTGGCGGGTATAGTATACTTGACTGCATGTCAGTACAGGAATTGGCAAAATTTTTTGCAAGTCGAAACAAATTGCCACATGGGTGTTAGTACTATCATTTTTTACAAACTCTTAACCCTGTCTTTGTCCAGTATTTTTTTCAAATCCAATTGTTTTGCTTCTTTGGCCGCATTTTTAACAGCATCTGTTTCACCATGCTCAATTGTAGTTTGCAATTTATCACAAGTAACACATGTGTCTGTTTGGAGTTTGTGAGAACTGATGTTAAAAGTTATGTTAAAAATGTATCTGAAGTAGCTCTTACGCACTGGTTCTGTTTCCATTTCTATGCAAAATTCCCTGTAAAGTGCATACATCTTTGTAATATTAAGGCTGCTGGATGAATACTTTCTATTGGGGGCATAGTTTCTAGAATTATGACTTGAATACTTGGGAAATAATCGAATGTGTTCTTTTACTAATTGTACTGATGCATCAGAAATTTTATTGCTAGGGACCTTCTTGCCCCTTTTGTTTTTTTTTCAAGAATGTGTGTTTCTGATAGTCTCTTTTTTTGAACAGCATTATAAAAAAAACGTTTTACAGACTCTAAATCCTACCAGTTCATAAGCCGCACTTAAAGCTTAATACTTTGAACTTTGCGTTTTAACTTTAATTGGAGCAGAAGGAGTGATTGCTGAGCTCAGAAAAGAAGATTGCATGTTGTGATCTTGAAGGCCCCAATAGTCTATAAAAATTTTATTCCGTGTTTCCTCAGATATGTTTTCATTGCATGTATGGTTGTATGATTTAAGGCTTTTTTTCTGGTGAAGTTTCCTTTTTCTATCTAAATATTCCTTACCAAAGTTCCGTTTTACTTGACGTTTATTTTTTATCCAGGAATTTTCTTTTCTCACTTTCTTTCTTGCTGGGTGCCTAGAGGAATCCATCTCATCCAAACTTCTGTCATGATTCGTTGAAGCTTCTTCAGCTTGTTTACGAAGACCATTCACTTGAGTTGTCTCAGGAATTTCCCATGTGAGATCTACATCGCTCTCATCTACAATATCTTTTCATTAATTTTTAATAATTTTACGTACCCGAAATAACAAACAATCAACAATTATATATAACAATATACTTGATTGCATTATTTTATTTTACTTATTCTTTTTTGGCAAATAAACAAAAAAGTGCACTAAGGTATTTTGAAACAGGTGTTTTGATAACAAGTGATACAATTACTCGCTAGATTTTAGCTGAATTCACTCACTCAGTCCATGAGAAAAATTAATTTTAATTAATTAATTTTAAGTGCTCATAAGCCCCTAGTGGTCCATGCGAAACAGGTATTTTAATAACAAGTGCTATAATTGGCCGCCATATCACGCTAACTGATGAGAATCCCACATTCACCTCTTGTGCTACGAAACTCTCTGCACTTCACCTGCTAATGCCATATGTAAACTCAATTTTAGAAAAAAGGTGCTTAAACCCCCTGTGCTTTAAGCCCCTCATATTATTTCTAATTAAGTTTATGATAAAGTTATCAATTCTAATAATATTTGAGATATTATATAATTTCTTATTCGATATATATTTTGTGTAATTACTTTGAGGTGTTCTAAATAATGACGTACAAGCCCTTAAGCACTTTCTTTCAAATACACGCATCTTTTCCATGTAAGAGGGCGAAATATTAAACGAAAAAGGACATCCGTATGTAATAATTGGTCTGATTAATGACTGGTACATGATAATTTTGACTCTGTTATCAATGTGTTTTGAATAAAATAGATTTATTTTTTATTATAATATTATTCAGTGTAGACTTAATACCAAATAACTTCCAATTTTTCTTAATGTTACTATTACATTTATCTACTGGAGGTATAACTAAAATTGTTTCACATTTCTCCGCATTAAGTTTCATATTCCAATCCACAGTATATGTTTCTATGATATTAAATTATTTTTATAGATTAAAATTGACTTTTTTAATTGTGTTATTAGAGTGATATAAAACTATATCATCTGCAAACGAAATAATAGTATCTATTTTATTTAGTAGGTCCAGTAAAAATAAATTAAATAGAATAGGTGAATTAACAGTTCCCTGTTGTAGACCATTGGTAATTTTAAACGTTTTTTTGCTTTTATGATTTTGATGTGATACAAAAAAAGATTTATCACTAATCATATTATAAATTAGTATTATTTGATGTAATGGAAATTTATAATTAATTAATTTAAATATTAAGCCTGGTATCCATATGGCATCAAACGCTTTTTCTATATCAATAAGACATGCTCCTGTACATAAATTCTTGTTCCAATTCCAATTAATATTGGCTGTAAGTAAATGTATTGCATCAATGGACGAATGCTTGTGTTTAAATCCAAACTGTTTTGCTGAGATTAAGTTCTTATCTTTATTTTGTTTTTACTTGACCTTGTTTAATTTAATAACTGAGCTTAAATAAAAAATAAACAGTTATTAAGTTCTTATCTTTACAAAAATTAATTATATTGTTATAAGGAGTAGACTTATTGCACAAAAATTTTTTGGATTACCAGAGAAAATGATTTTAGGTTACAGTAGTTTATTTAATAATATGCTTAACAACTCGTATTTCCCCAATCAATGGAAAAAAGCAAAAGTGGTTATTTTACCAAAAAAAAGTAACATTTATTATTTCACACGAAAATTTTGACATTTATCAATGTTACCTATTATGCGAGTTTGTTCAATTTGACGTTTTTATTCCGGCAAAGTATGCAACATTGTTTTGCGTATGCAAACAAACTTCACATATATTTAACTAAAAATAATTTTTTTTTAATAAAAAATTTAATGAAAAAAGAAAGTAAATATGGATAAAAAACTTTTACCGGCTGCGTTATTTTAATTTTTTAGTTCTTAAATAATAATCAGTTCAAACTTTTTTGATTTTGCTTAAGGCTAGATTACACTATCTCACAAGTCTTACGTATTCCATAATACTTTGTGAGATAGAAATCTAATGAGTTTTGTTGCGACTGTCAAAAAATATAATTTAACATGACAGTTTGTGTTCACACCATCACACAAAGTATAAACACTCACAAATGAAATAAAATGCAACCCTGATCCAATGAAAAGTATTATTGTTTAGAAATTTTTTAAAAAACGATGAAGTCGTATGGGATGTCAAACTTTTTTCATAATACTTGTCATTTTCGTGACACATTGCATTCACACTATCACACTTTGTCATTTTACTTGAGTTTTTGACATGTATTAATACAAAGTATAATAGTGTAATCTAGCCTATAAAATTCCACGTGAAATAAGTGCAGCTTACATTATTTCGCAGTTCTAAAAAAATTTTGCCAGAAACATTTCGGAACTTTTTCATAAAATAAACAGAGTACAACTCTTTCAACATTTCTTCATGTATATTCCGCAGAAGCTTTTTTCATATGCGTTTTGACAGCATTTAACGTGAAATGTTGAACAGAGTGCCAGGCTTAAGCAAAAAGTGAATTTGTGTTGGGATGATACAAGATCAAAAGTTTGGAGAAGTTTTGTATTTTTTTTCCTTATAACAAGGGTATCATTTCTAATTTTTTTTGGTTGGAAAAATGGAAAAAAGAAAAATTACACTCTTATTGACGTGAACGGTATTTTTTTTTTTTAGTTAAAAGTAAAAAGTGAAAAAGTTTTAACTGTCAACAAAAAAAATCTGTAATATAATTCTTGGAAGTAATTGATATTTTTCAAGATGCCAAATAAACGCCGTTAAAAGTGAATTAATTAATTATTTAATTGTCACATCATTTTTACGTTAATTTTTAATATTTTTTTGTATAGAATTTATTTTTAATTTCGTTTTGAAGAACGACGTTTTAAAAAAATTAAAATATTATTTAATTAAAACGAAGTTTTTAAGAATCATAGTTGGATTATCTTAAAAAGAGATGTAAATTTTAGTACTTTTTGTGAAAAATAACAACATTTTTAATAGAGTGCCAACTACACTCAATTTGACGTTTATGAATTGCCAACTCTTTAAAAATTGTAAAGTTGTTATTTTCCAATCTCATTTTTTTACAAGTGGTTAAAGCTTGTTTAAGTTGCAACTTTCGGTGAAAAAGTTTTTCCTTGTGTTTGTTGTAATAGAAATTACATTTTTCCACTTTTCCATTATTCCAACCAATAAAAAACTGCAATGAATACCCTTAATAACTTTTTTTATGCAAATATTATAATTTTTCCAAAAGTTTAATTAAACACCAAATAAGGCTTTATATTGTTTCAACAACCAGGTTTAATTTGAATTTTTATCTTTCTCACCGTTTTCATAATGTTTCTTGCGATTTTAGCCGTTTGGAAAATTTCTTCTAAAAATTTCATTTAAAATTATTTTAGTCAAATTTATTTCTTCTTCCATTTAAATTTCAATGTGCCAACTATAGTTGAGCTCGAGTTAAAGAATTGAAAATATTTGTGTTGTTTGTAATGACCATTTTTCTCTATTTCACTTTATAAACAGTAAAATAAAAAATGAGTACATGGGTGCCTCGATTTCCGTCATTAGAAAGGACCAGAAAATGCGACACAAATCAAAAAGACTAAAATCAAGTAGTGTTTTTCCTAAATTATTACCACATTTGGAAAATTATGTTCATCAGTTACAGTCTAAGGTCTGTAAAATCAATTGGCTTCAGAAATCTTAGAAGCTCTTAGTTTTATATTACCGTAGCGGAAAGGGAACTAACACCAAACTTGTCATGTGCCAGTTCTAAAGTGGTAGGGACCAGTTCTAGTTTTAACACTTAACATGAAGGCGACTTGTCACTTTTACATGGTGATGTCCTTGGAGGGGGTAAATTGGCACATTTTTGACACTTTGTTACAGGTAATATGATAGATTGATCTCCTTCATATAAAGTAATATAAACAGATAGCATAATCCCGCACAAAATCCAGTCCTATTCCTAGTTTTGTGTCAATTACCTTTCCTCTGGAGTAACTATACTCAATCACCAGTACAGCGATATGATTTTTTTTACCTATCACAATTCGGTCCACTTTATTAAAATACACGGGATAAGTGCTTTAAGAACAAATTTCTGGCAGGGTAGAGTTTTCCTCCAATGTTTTTTCAAATTTTATAAAAAAAAATCATCTTTTTGTTGATAAGCACTTCTTCGTGCAAAATAATGCCTCATTTAAGTCTTCTCTTCTTATTCCCTCACGTTCAGTTAGCAAAATCGCTGCAAACGACCAAAATGGAATATATGTGAATTAAAATGCTAAGAAAAGAGAAATTATAAACAACGAATCGACGCAAATCAAGGTTCAAGTGTATAGTTGTTATGGCTAGAAGCAACCATAACCGGTATTACACATTTATATATTTTGCCACACATAGCATTTAAATAAAAACAAAAGACAAAATATACTTAACTGAGTAGTACTCACAGTCACAGATACTCGTACTTGGGTTTGTTATTTTTATCTTTAAAACAATAACAGAAGAGACAACCACAAAGTTTATGAAAATGAAAATATTATTAAAAAAATAAAACAATAAAACGAAAAATGGTTAAGAATTACTTTATTATTTATATTCTATTGTAGTTGACGGCCCAAGTAAATTATACTACAACAGCTTTATGCTTCCAGGTCTGTACAAAGATTATTTGATAAAAGAGCTGAAATTGTATTCAAATGAAACAAAAACACAGTTTATTAAAGTCTAGAGGCTTTGTGTAAAAAAAAAAACAATTGACAGCACGATTTTTTTAAACATTTTATGAGAAAATTAAATTTACTTTATAACATTTTCCTAAGAACTTGAAAATTTTGTAGGAAAAGGTTAAAAGACACTGGTTAACAAGAAAACAATTCTTTACTATCACCTCTGTCTAATAAACTCAAATTATATTTCTGTTTAATTTAAGGATTTTTCCCTCAATAAAAATTACATATAAGACTCATTAGATAATATTGATCTCATTAAATAAAAACAATTTTTTTTAATAACTGCTCGTAACTTATATTTAAAATCGCTTTTTTGGAGCATCTTAAAGATAGATCATTCATTGGTTGCTAAGTGCAACACAACAACCCAGCAAAAACTTTACTTACCTGGTAAGTTAGCAAGTAATGTTGGAGAAAGTTAAACACTACATATTTTTCGTCTGAATAACTTCTTATTTTTGTTCGAGGTGTCCACAGAATTCAGTACTTACAATGCACTTACTAGAAGACAAAAAATATCTAGTTATTATTTAACTACTAGTAAGTTGAATTGTAAGTACTTACAATATACTTACCAGAAGCCAAAAAATCACTAGTTAATAGACCTAATAAGTAGTTATAGAGTACGTTACCAGTAAGTAAATATTCAGTACTAAAAACAATACAGTGTGAAAATTATAGAGGTAATAAGTAGTTGCTGAGGTCATTACTTGTAAGTACTTATTGAAGTTTTCAGAATAATGACAATTGTAGTGACAACTACTTACCATGTAACGTATGAAATAACTACCACCTATTACTAAAAATCAAAAAGTTTTTCCTGGGAATATGGCCTTTTGGCAATAAAATAAGAACCATATTAATTTAAATATTATATGAAGGCATTTATGTAAATCAAAATTTAAATTTTAAGGAAACCAATCTTACCTTTTGTACAAAAACTAAAAAACGGTTAATTTTTGTTCAAAAATGTGACATATTGTCAACCAAATCTGACTTGTATAAAAAGTGTGGCTTTTTGTATAAAAAGTATGACTTTTTGTACAAAAACTGTGACGTTTTGTATAAAAAATTTTACTTTTTGTATAAAAAGTGTGCATTTTGTATTAAAAGTGTGACTTTTTGTATAAAAATGTGACCTTTTTGTTTAACAGTGTGACTTTGTTACATGTTAAAAGAAGCGCTTAATGTCAGCACAATATAGTCCTCCAAACCGGGAACACCCCATACAAAAATCAGCCATCCCATCTGCAGGTTTGAAGCGATTTGAGGTATGAATTCATTCATAAAACCTGCTCCTTTTGGTGCTCATTTTTTACTAAAAAAAATTGTATAAAAAGTGTGACTTTTTGTATAAAATATTGACTTTTTGTACAAATAGGGTAAATTTTTGTGCAAAAAGGTCTACGTTTTTTTGTAAAATGAGCAGGCCTTTTTCTTTAAATAGTGGGACTTTTTGAGAGAAAAGTGTGACTTTTTTTATGAATGGTATAACTTTTTTAAAGCAAGAGTGTGACTTTTTGTATAAAAACTGTGTCATTTTGTATAAAAAGTGAAACCTTTTGTATAAAAAGTGTGACTTTTTGTGTAAAACGTGTAAAACTTTTTGTAAAAACGTGACTTTTTATAGAATTATGGCCAATTTTCAGGATAGTAATTAAATCTAAATTAGGTTAAATTTTATAAAAACTTAAATCGTATTTAAATACAGATTGATTTTTTGAGTTTTATTTTAAAAATCTTATTTAAATAAGATGAAAGTTTGGTATAATTATTTACAAGGTGGTCTCAAAGAAAGAGGCAGCTTTGCCTCTTGTTGTTGTATTGTCATGATATTGAGGCCACCTTGCTAAAATATTACAATAGAAACTAAAGTTGAAATTAATTGTACCACATCGGTGAATTAAGTTTAATTTAAGTATTTAGTGAGGAAGAGAATTTTGTATTTAAAACGATTTTAAACATAAATGTGTTTTAATATCAATCCTGAAAATTGGCCATTATTGTGTTTATGTTAAAAAAGTTTTTTACTAAACTAAAGTCGATATTGTTAAAAAAAATACTCTTTGTGTAAATCCAATAGCTTTTCTGAGCCGTTGCATAAAAATAATTTAAAACCAAAATTTTTGTGTAAAAAGTAAAAAGTTAATACTTGCGTTAAAATAAAAATTCATGCAAAATGTCACTAATGTTCAAAACAACTTTATTTGTTGTATAAAATTTTTTTTTTTGCTTAAAAAATATATTTTAGTGTTTAATAACTTTTGGTGCAAAAGTGATGTTTCGCATAAAAGGGGCTTTTCATGTTAAAACAGTCTTTCTCGTGCAAAAACGACTTCATGTGTTTAAAAATTTCCTTAAGCACAAGAAGGGTGATTTCTCAAAGGTCCTTTTTGGGAACAATTAAATTTTTTGTTTTTACTTACAAAAATAATTAAGTAAATCTTTTTTTTTATATAATATTTCATTTCATTTTGTTTTCCAATTTATTTGTCGAAAATTACTTTCTAACCGTCCTCCATTATTTGCATTTACAAAAGTAATGTATTGTGGCATTGATAAAAAAAGTTTGTAGGTATAGTTATTTAATTTTTAGTCAACAATCAAGTTTATTGAGTCAATAAAAAAGTTGTTGCCCAAAATTTTTAAATTATTTGACAAAAATATTAAAAAAACGTCCGAAAAGTAAATAGTATACATTCAAGGTATATTTACACAAGGTAAACTCGTTGGCCCATATGTTTGTCAGCTGTTTACCCCTAGTTGGAACCACAACGTCAAATTGCGTGTATATGAGCCAAAATTTCTACATGTGTGCGTTAAATTGTTTTTGTTTATATGAAGACAATTTTGACAAAATGGTTCCTTTTATAGAGCAGCATGTCTACACTCCCAAATGAGTCTACCTTGTGTAAATATACCTTGGTATACATTCTGACTTTACTTTGATTCAAATACTTTTTTTATTGAATATGTAGAAACATTTAATAATTTTATTATTAAATATGTTTAATTGAGTGCTATTTTGCAAAGTGTAATTTTGATACATATTTTCATTGAATCAAAGAAAAAGTATGTTGAATTAAAATTTTATTTTTAACAAACAGTGTTGTTGAAAATTTCCTTGAGATATTTCTTTCTGTGTACTATTTCCTTTATTTTGTTTAATTTTTCATCAAAAGTCAAAAGAAGCGCAACGTAATTTCAAGATCATATATTATCTTGACTTGTAATGATTCTACACATGTTTTATTATTTATCATCTTAATTGTACTGGTTTTCTGAACACATGATTACCATTTTGTTCATAATGTAAAAGCTTATAAGTGAATTATTAATCAAAGTAAAAGCAAATTGAGAAAAAATTATAATAACTGATTATTTTTTGTAATTCTTCATACTAACAACATACAAAATTCACAGTAGATGGGGCAACAAAATAAAGTAAGACTACAAAAATAACACTGCATAAATATTTAATAGAAACTCGTATTCATTACAGTAAAATACAAAACACAAAAATAAATCGTACAGGAAAAATAAAAGATATAATGGCACCTGTACAACATACTCAACGGCAACTTAAAGTCATCACATGCGCAAGTGCAACTGTTACTACATGTTTAGCACACACACTCATTTTAAGAATAAAAAAAAGAAAAAAATACAAAAGAAACGCATGCCATAGAGCAACATAAGGCAGACATACACATAGGTAGATAAAACAAAAATAAAAATTAAATGAATTTTTCTTAGCAGCTGCATTATGCACAATCAGAGACATGAACAGGATTAAATCCAGGAAAATCATGCTCATGCAATGCCTGTGTTTGTATGAATGGAACACCTTAAATAACCACCTGACCAGTTGTGCAAATAAGAATCAAATTGAAGAAAAACAAACAAAATACAGCAACAATTTAACAAATTGTAAATTGTCTTCAGGAGAAACTGGTTTAACAGGATTTCGTAATTGAAGTGCAATTTTCTCGTATTTTCTTCTTTTGAATTCAGCTTCAAAATAATTGCAAAAATGTTGAGAAAAGAAGCAGTAAAATAAAATTGAATAGAAAACAAGTTAGAGTGCTATATTCGGCTGTGCCGAATCTTTGATACCCTCCACCGAAAGTTCGAATGTCTTAGGAGTTATATTTATATGATGTCTATTTATTATAAATGTATCTTTATAAAAACAGACATCAGCATTAAAATTGGTTGCGGTCTAGACCTTTTTCAAATTATTAACCGACAGTCTTCAGTAAAATATCTTGATTCGTAACTGTTTAAGCCGAACTTAAATAATTTTCAGGAGGGGGGTTCATATTGGAGCCATGGTAAGTTTGAACCAATCATCCCAAAATTCCGCAGAGTGATTTCTGGTATTAAAAACATAAATTTCAATACTTTTTTAGTTTTATCGTTAACAGAGAATTTCAGAAGGCTGCTAAATATGGGATCTAAGGTAAATTATGGACCGTGTATATCACAAAATTGCATTAAATTCTTTCTGTCCATATGAAATTAAAGTGGAAGAAATTTTACCACAGTAAATGTATCTGCTACGATTTTAGGCGATTTTAGGCCAGAGTGGCCTTTATATGGGGACTATAGTAAATTATGGACCGATCATCACGAAATTTTTTAAGGCTATTTCTAAGGTTTATATGGGGTCTAGGGTGCATCTTAATGAAATTTCACAGTGTCGTTTATAGTCCTAAAAACTGTGACGTGCCAAATTTTGTTATGATAGCACTAATAATTACGGTTTTAGGCGTACTAAACTGTTTTCCGGGAGTAGGGTTTATATGGGGCCTAAGGTAAACTATGGATCAATCATCATGAAACTTTTCAGTGTGATTTCCAGTCGAGTAAAACGAACTTTTGCAAAATCTCATATCATTTTGTGCATTGTTCCACCATTAATGTTAGTTTTTGTAACAAAATTATAAATTTTTTAAAGTGGTGGTTCCACATTTTGATTCATAACTCTGATCCTACTGAACCGATAATGCTGGATTTCAATCCCAATTTGACACCAAGTTTGTTTATTTCTTTTGAGTTTTTCGAAAGTAAGCGTGTTTTTAACAGACGGACAGACAGACATGGCTAAATCGACTTAGAATTGCTCAAGGAGCCAGCATATAATTATATACTTTATGGGGCCTGAGATGAAAAATAAAAAAGTTTCACACGGAATGACAAACTTAGTATACCTTCTTCACAACTTATTGTGGTGAAGGGTATAAAAAGAATAACAAGCTGTAGTGGTATGATGAAGAAGCATTTTGATTATTTACATACAAACATTTAGACTTTATATCAAAGAAATTTTTTAAACATTTAAGTATATGCGTTTTAATTTGTTTACCAAAAAGTGTAAATTTCTTTAACTTGTTGAGACTAAAAGGCCAAAAACTTATAAATTCTTTCTTTGATCTCAGTTTCTAAAAAAAGTATTTTTTGGTTTATAAAAGTTAATTTTTATTAACTGACATTTCACATGGATAGTCAGACATTTAAAACGACAAGTCTCTCTATTTACACAAAATTCACTTTCACCACACTTTCCACACAAAAAGTCACGCTTCTTATAAAAAAATGCAACTTTTGATACAAAATGTCACTTTTTCTAATAAAATCAATCTTTTTATACCATAAGTCGCATTTTTATACAAGAACTCCCACTTTTCATACAAAAAGTTTTACTTTTCGTCAAAAAAGTCGAAAAAAACGTGAAACTTTTTATACAAAAAGTTAAAAGGGACACAATTTTACATTTACAGAAATCTCTTCTAACAAAACTGTTTATTGTTGTTGTTTTTGTTTAAGCTTTGATGTTGTTACAAGTAAAACTAGTGTTTATAATTCTTATTCTCTTAACAGTTTTATTTGTATAATAAATTTAGCTTTTCTAAGACCTTAGGATGAAGTTTCCTGATGATCTGGCCTAAGCAACCAGTCAAATGCGCATAGGAATAGCTTATTCCATCAACAATAAATTTCAGTTTATTAATAGTACGAATTGGGAATTTAGCACATTTAAACGAAATCTTGTTAATGAATTTTTGACTCATTCGGTTAACCATTAATCGGTTAACCGATTAATTACTACCCGATTAACTGATCGGTTAATTTAAAATTGGCTTTTTTCGATTAACGATTAATTTCAGTCCATTAGTCGATTAACCGGAGTAACAAAATTTTAAATTAATTTTTATAGTATTATAACGTATTTCTTTGTGTTTTTAATCATTTGTTTTGTCTCATATTTAAAAAGTATGTGTTTAGAAAAATATTTTTTCCTTCTAGCAATACATTCTCTAAATACAGTACAAAATCAGAAATTAAGGAATTCGGAAATACATTTTTTGCAGAATGTTCGGTGCTGAGCTTTGCCAGGATGAGTCAGATGATGAGCTGAAAATAAAAGAAACTGTCGATTGTAACACAACTATCTTTTAACAGAATTAACCGAAGCAATTAGAAGTGTTTAAGATTTTAAAAATTAAAACTGGACTCTAATGTCATAATAGAGGATTTTATATGTTTAGAGAAATAAAGGAAAAGAACTGAGAAATAAGATAATCTGTATTATGGATTGCTTTCGAGATCTCCAACATCTTCGAACAGTTTATTTCTTATTAAATACATAATATGTATAAATTATAAAATATGTATTACATATGGGCAATTCCATGAGAATGTCAACCACGACTCCAAAATTAAAATGTTTGGAACTTTTTTCAAATATGGTAGAAAGGAAAAAAACACCCAAACTTTACTATGCCGAGGTACTTATAGCTTATTACAATTTTTAAACTCACTTTCTCATTGATTTATTTTAGGTAACTGCATTTAAGAATTTTCAATTTTCTGCCGATTAAATACAGATAGTGGCAACCCTGGAATTATGCTTTAAAATTAATGTTACAACAACAATAAACAAGATCCATGAGGAAAGACCAACCATATAGTTCGATTAGCGGCATATTTTTGTGTTTGTTTTGGATGCTATTCTTATGTCACGTACGTGGTGCGAAAGCATCATATGTCTTTGTCATTTGAAATTGTTCAGTCTTAGGTGTTTCAAAATAAAAGTTCAAAGCAAGATATTTGTTGCAAAAAAATATTGATTTAAATTGGTACAATAAAAAATTTATAAGCTTTTAAAGTTCGTCACGTATGATATTGTAAGTACTAAAATGCAACTAAATGCTTCGTCTTATTATGTTGGTAATTGATTTAAAATTGGTCAAACTTTATTTTATAACAATCAAAATCATCTTACTAAATTTTATTGGTATCGGTCCATATTTGACCATAGCTCCCATACAAGTACTTCTCCCGAAAATAACTTTCAATGCCATAACTTCCTTATAGATGTTGATATTTACATAAAAATTGGCGACAATGACTTTTACGATAGGTACTATGTCATGACAAAAGTTGTGCTGGTAGGTCCAAAATTTGCCATATGTCCCATAAAAACCCTCTACCTTAAACCGGTTAGGGGCAAACATATCTCATATAGATGAAGATAACTAAATAAAATTCGGCACAAATAACTTTTATATAATTCTATATATAATATAATCCTCATAGCATAATTCTGTTCTGGCGACCTTGAATGGCCATGGGTCACAAATACGGTACACTCTCAAAAAAATTTTTTTTAATATTATGGTTTAGGGTATAATACGGTCGGGCTTGGCCGACTTGTTCGTTTTTAATATATATATATATATATATTTACAAAAAATATATTTCATGCGTTGTAAATAATATAAGAGAAAAATCTGTCACGTACGGTATGTCACGAACGATATTACATCTTGTTCATTATAAAACCATCGAAAAAAAAAATTGTTTTTTTTCAATTACGGGTTATAAAGAAATAATATGTGGTTTAAAGCCTGGTACTCTGTTCAACATTTCACGTGAAATGCTGTCAAAACGCATATGAAAAAAACTTATGCGGAAAAACTATGAAATAATGTTGATAGAGTTGTACTCTGTTCTCTTTGTGAAAAAGTTCGGAAATGTTTTTTTTTTTGGCAACATTTTTTTACAATTGCGAAATAATGTAAGCTGCACTTATTTCACGTGGAATTTTAAGCAAAAGCAAAAAAATATGAACTGATTATATTTACTTTCTTTTTTATTAAAAAAAATTAAATTTTAGTAAAATACATGTGGGGTTTGTTTACATACGCAAAACAATGTTGCATACTTTACAGGAATTAAAACGTCAAATTGTACAAACTCGCAAGATAGGTAACATTGATACATGTCAAAATTTTCGTGTGAAATAATAAATGTTGCTCATCATTTTTCACAAATTTGAACAGAGTTCTAAGCTTAATGTAAAAAATTAAAAAAAGAAGAAAACCCTCCTACAATTCGCATTTTTGTATTTTTTTACATGGACCCAAAAATCACTTCCGTTTTATGTCTCGTACGATATGCACTTATTTTGCTCGATATTTTGGACAATGAATTACTTTTTTTATTTGCTCGTTTAAGTTCAAGAATTGTTTTGTTTGCTATGTTATTGTTTTTGTTTACTTATAATAAATAATTTTTGCATTTTTATTTATTGATATTACTTAATTTATAACAAAACTTTATTAGTCGCTTAACCGATCAATAACAAAATTAACCGATTATAAACAGATTAATCCAAAGCCTCGGTTAATTAATCGAGCGATTAACCGATTAAAGCAAAACCCCGCTTAAATTAATACCTTACTCCCAAGACAAACTTGGAAAAAAGACATACTGTTTACACGAAAAGTCAATATTTTAATACAATTAGTCGCAATTTCTTCATATATAAACAGTTACACATTTTACACAAAAACTCACAAACTTTATATACAAAAAGTCAAACTTTTTAAGAATATGTAAGAGGGCTATATTCGGCTATACCGAATCTTATATTTATAACCTTCACCTTGGTGCGATAGGAACAGAAAGTTATATAAATACCGCTCTTAAGATATAAATGAATTTATTTAGTCTCACGACCACTTCTTCAATCCCGCCCACATTTTGTCGGATGTTGTGTAATGAAAACCAAGATGCTTGTACCTAACTTGGAAACTTTGGCTCTTGCCTGTCTCCAAATATACATAAGACAAGACAAAAAAAGAACAACAACAAGGGATTTATAGGCAAATAAGAGGCAATTGTAGGTTGTTGCTCATATCTCAGCCATTTGTGGACCGATCAGGCTATATACCACCTTTGTCGAAGGGTATAAATCATACTCTTTATTTATTCAAAAAGTCATTGTAAAGAGTCACATATTTTATACAAAAGGTCACACTTTTTATATATGGAGTCAGACATTTTATACAGTCATAACGTTTATACTAAAAGTCACACTTTTCATACAGAAAATAAAATAATTTTTGTGCAAAAAGTTAATGTTTATTTAAAAAAAGACACAACTTTACAAACAAAAAACGTTGCTACTAAAAGTCGATATTTTAATACAAAAATTCGCGCTTTTGGTTATAAAAATCTCACTTTTTATAAAAAAAAATCATACTTTTATATAAAATGTTACACATTGAAAACCAGAAGTGTCACACTTTTAAACAAAACGTCAAAACTTTTACACAAAAATTCACATAGTCACACTACACATTTTACAAATTTTATACAAGAAGTCACACTAAAAAGTCACACATAAAATTACTGTTCAAAAAATCACAACCTTCACAAATGGTCAGCCAGCCTCCTTACATAAAAAATTACTATTTTACACAAAAACCTATTTTTTACCCTTCACCGAAGGTCAAAAGGTATATAAATGTTTCAAATTCCGTTTGTAATTTCTACAATATTGATCTTAGACTCTATAAACTATATATATTATGGGTCCTCATAAGGAGCGAGGTTGATTTAACGATGTCGGTCTTTCTGTGAGTCTGGGATTTTCGAAGACCCCAGATATGATGGTGGGGACTAGGTTGTTATAAATTTCTGTAACACCTGCTCCGTTAGATTTTGCTATTGATATTCAGCCAGATCGGTCAATGTGCTATTTATACAAATCACATAGAAACATTTTTGCAACAATTTACATTTTTTAATAAAATATTTACTGTTTTAACATTTTTACTTTGCAAAAAAAAATTTCCTTACACAAATTCTTAAAAAAGTACATTTTATAAAAAACACATTTTTATACAAAAATCCAAAGATAAAGTTTGCGTTAAAACTTTTTTTAAACTTTTACTCCATCTTTGTACATTTAATTTAAATAATTGTCATTTCTATTTATTTGTTGTATTTTTCGTTTTTTTTTTTTTTCTTAAGAACTTGTTAAAAAAAAAATCATCAGTTGATAGCAAACTTAAAAAATTATATACAAAATAGGAAGACATTTAAATGTTAAGGAAATTTTTTAGAAAATAAAACTTTTGATTGAAATTCCAGATAAAAAAAAAAACAAACAAGTAGAAATACAATCAAAAGTAACATTTATAAAAATTTCAAAACAAAATTCAAGTAGAATCTAACAACATCTTTGATTTGTAAGATGGTCGAGTAATTCTTAAGTACATATGTACATTAAATGTATTATACAATGAAAGAAAAAATTTGGGTGATTTTAAGTTAAATTAAATTTTGCAGAAAATTAAAATAGTTTTAAAAGTATGACTTGAGAAAAAGTACTGATTTTTCGGATTAATTGATACGTTGACCGAGAGTTTTTAAAATTTTTTTTAATTAAGTTGTCTCTTATTTATTTTCAGCGTTTTTTCATGATTTTTTCTAAAAAAAAAAAAAACTTTAAACTTGCTATCACACGTATTTTCGTGTCCATCGAAATTTGTTTTAAGCCATAAATTTCACGTTTTTCTTTAACTTTATTAAGAATTCTTTGTTGTCACACCAGTATTCTAAACAATACTTAAAGAAAAAAATCTACAACCGGATTTTTTTTGTTACTGATTTCATAACGTAGTACATGTTAACAATTTAACATGTCATGACTCTCTGCCTGTGCTGAGCTGCCACTATGTATGAGTATAATTTGTGCTTTGGTAGTGGGATTAGGCTACCATGTTGAGTGGTTTTTGAATTTATTTCTTGCCCAGTAGTTTTTAAGGTTTAACTTATGATAAGTTTCAATTTATAGGCTATGTCTTTTTTTGTAATGTCAAAAGTAAGCAATTAATGTTAGTTATAATATATGTATGTATATCGAAACATAGGTTTTATACAAAGCAAATTCGAATCGACCAAAACTAAATATTTTTACTTTTAAAATGTTTACACAAAATTTTAATATTTTTAATTAGGCTTAAGTTCATTAAATTTAATTTTCGTTAAATTATTTTTATGAAGAAAGGAATTTTACAACATGAAAATTAATTAAAATTGTTATTGATAATCTTTCATTCTTGACCGTGGCCGGGATTCGAACCGCGGCCGGCAGGTTACCATGACATGTTTCGATCGCAACCACTCGATCTCCTCAGATGGATTTGCCGTTTTACACTCGCAGCCATCGACGACTGCTGACGTCAATAGTCAAACATCAATCCTTAAACCAAATTGTATTTTAACCTTTGGTAGATCGAAATTTGCTTTTTTGAATTATTATCCATTTTAATTGATTTTACGTGTTTTTCCTTACTTCTGTTGTTTCGTACTTTTTGTCAAGAATTCTTCTTGAAGTCCAAAGTACATTTTTTTTTCTTTTTATGTCTTTCTTTTTCTTGTTGACCTTTTTCAGCACAACTTTAAGGACAAATGAACAAATAGAGCTCGTGCCTAAGCTTTTAACAATAATTATTATTGTGGTTATTTTGTTGAACTATTTATGGTTTTTAATCCAAATCCATTTGAGGAGATCGAGTGGTTGCGATCGAAACATGTCATGGTAACCTGCCGGCCGCGGTTCGAATCCCGGCCACGGTCAAGAATGAAAGATTATCAATAACAATTTTAATTAATTTTCATGTTGTAAAATTCCTTTCTTCATAAAAATAATTTAATGAAAATTAAATTTAATGAACTTAAGCCTAATTAAAAATATTAAAAATTTGGATTTAAAACCATAAATAGTTCAACAAAATAACCACAATACTAATTATTTTACACAAAATTTAATATTTTGCACTACGAATAAGTGAGGGGAATTGGGACAAAGGTGGCTATCTCTATTTTGGCAGTTTCTTTAATTAATAGCAAAAATTCATGTCTTGAACACATTATTCACTGTAGTGGTATCAGACCTACTCAAAAACGTTTAAATGCCAAAACCAACAAATTTAAGAGAGTTAAGGTCTTTTATAAGAAAAATAAAAAGAATATCAATGCAGCCGTATAAGCAAAAATCGGAGTTTTAAAACAGGTAGATAAAGGTTTTACATTAACGAAGGTAATAGTTCACATAAATTATCAGTCAGAAGAATGCATTAATTAAAACAAAAAACACTCTATTTAAAAATAGAGAATTAAAAGTTAAAAGAGTCGATTATTTCCTGTGGTGGTCCGGACGAAACGCCGATATGTTTCGTGGGGTATGGACTGTATTAAAGGCTGGAATTATTGTTCAGTTGCAAAAATCAGCCAAGGATCAAAACACCTTCGTAATATTCCCCGAGAGAAAGCCGATTGCGTTCCTGTGTTATGAAATGTATAGGATGGCTTCGTAAACGTAAAAAATTTATATTTTTATTTAATATAAAATACAAAATTTACAGTAGGATATTAAAATCTAAAACAATTTTAATTATTTTTGTTAAAACGCGAGTACAAATTTTTATGTTAAAAATTATAGATTTTGAAAATTTTGACTAAATTTTTAAATTATAATAATAATATAAATTTATTTATAAAAATATGAATGTAAAGTTTATTACATGATTTACCCTATCAAGGTAACCCTTTTTATCAGGCAATTCAAAATAATTAATGTTTTTAAAAATTTAAATTTTGATTAAATTTTCATCTGTTTCTTTTTTAAAAAATAAAATTATTCAAAATAATTAAATTTTTACGTTAACCCTTTTAAAATTTTGTAATTTTTGAAGGATTTTTCATGTATTATAAAAATTTTTGTCAAAATTTTGAGTATTTGATAATTCATAATAATTAAATTTTCATGTTAAAAATTATAGATTTGGAAAATTTTAATTAAATTTATAAATTATAATAATAATATATATATGGCTTTCAAACAACGACTCGAAAAATTTCGAGCTAAAAACAAAAAAAAACTTAGCTAAAAATACATAAAAAGTTAACATCAAACTTAAAATGTAATCCTTTATGAGGGTGGCGCCTCAAAATGTCAATTCACTTCACTCACAATTGACACCAGGGATGGGACATGCGCTGCCTTCGGTTCAGACGTAAACATAGTAGTGTCTCTTGTTACATAACAGGTCACACTTTGCATTTAAAACATCAAGCTTTTAAAAAGTCGTACTTTTATAGAAAAAGTCATGTTTTAACGCCAACATTGAGAATATTATTGAACAAAGACACTCGTTTTTGCACAAAAAATTTTACCTCTTTAACAAAAGTCACACATAAATTCATATTTTTTATTCTTGTTAAAAGAACAAACTTTTTATACAAAAAATTTCACTTTTTTACATAAAAAGTCACAGTTTTTACACAAAAAGTTAAACTTTAAGCACAAGAATCAAACTTCTTTCAAAAAAATTTTAAACGGACGAAAAAGTAATACTTCTACACAAAAAATTACACCTTTACATAAAAAGTTACTCTTGTACACAAAAAGTCCCACTTTTAAAACAAAACCTATAATTCAAACATTGTACAAAAAGTCACACTGTTTACGTCAAAAGGTAAACTCGAAGCACACTAATAAAACTTTTTGCACGAAAGGCCACGAAAGGCGATTTAACGATAGCTAAATGTTGGAAGTTATCGAACAGATAATGAGTTTTTAATTATCACAAGTTCCCTTTAATCTAAAAGTGAAGGATAATCTAAAGAGAGGAACGTTCTACCTTTAACTATTTTCGTAAGGTTTAGATTTGAGATTGCCATATTATATTCACATATTTTTTATATATGGCAACTCCAATTATACGTATATTTTGTAAATGTAAAAAAATTACGTAGTCGGCAATTCGTATTTTTATTTTGGCAATAATAATCGGTATTTTCTTTAGTGTTGCCACATTTTCAAAAATGTTAAGTTTATTTTATACAGAAGTTGTGAAAGCGAAAAATAGTTGAAGGTAACTTTATTACTCACTAGGTCTAAAGGTAATGTTAACTATTTCGAACTTTATAGGTCACTCGTAAAAACGGGCCTAAGAGTATCACACTTTTACATAAACGTTTCACCTCATATATTAAAATCACATTTATTCTATACAGAAAATATTATTTACGAAATTTAAATATTATTTACATTTAAATTTATTTATTGTCATGTGCGTAATGTAAAAGAGAATTAATAAAAAAATATTATAGCTAATCCGGCATTCCAAAAACAAAATAAAATTTATTTTCCAATCCGAAAGAAGGTCTTAAGTAAATTTAAAAAAATATCTATGTGCTCACCTCTTTATTTTATCGACAACAAAATAAGCGATTACTTTAATGGAACATTTTCATACTACCCAGTCAGCAGAAAGTAGTCCTGTCAACCAGGAAATAACTCCCCATACAAAAATAATGCATCCCATCAGTAGGTTTTAAGCACATTTTTACCCTGCAATCAAAAAAAAATTCCTTAAATCCTAATAACATTGCCAGATTTAAAACACCAGAACTACTGGGTATTCGTTTACAATTACGGCAGTATGTATATGTATAAAGATATCAAATATATTGTATATGTATATTTGTTCAGAGTACCCTCCAAAACATGAGGTATCAGTATGAGGCCTTTCAAAGTAAACTTACCTAAGTCAATAATCGTCGTTGTTTTGTTGAGTTGGTTTTGTTCTGGTTTGGTGTTAGTTGTTGTAAATTCATTCGTGTACACTGTGGACAATGGAGGAGCATTAACTACGACCATATTGCTTGTGTGTATGTTGATATTTGTTCGCATTGTACGTGATTAAGATTTTGTTGTTCGGCAGTTTGATGATGGATTTAGACAATGAAAAGATTCTGCCTTTTGCTTATGCGTAGACTTTAATAAATAAATTTATATTTATAGTGACGGCTTTTTTAAGCTAAATATGATTTTGTATAAAAAAAAAACTAGAAAAATTCAAATTTTAGTGAGAGTGTCTTTTGCTATTAAATAGTTACGCGTAAAAAAGTTACGCTTTACGAAAATAGTTACATTTTCTTAAAAAATTTAAATTTTGGTAGAAAATTAATCTTTATGTGTACTTAAAAAGTCACATTTCACCCAAAATTAATCTTTTAAGTAAAAAGTCAAATTTATACTAAATTCGACTCTTATTAAAAAAATTCACTTTTCATACAAATTGAGTTTATACGCAAAAATTCACATTTTGCACAAAACTTTACATCGACAATAAAAAGTTAAATTTTACACAAAAAGCACATCAACCGTAAAAAACTCACATTTTGCACAAAAATTTAATTTTTACGTTAAGAACTTTTTAGAAACAAGTTTTTATACAAAACTTTTTACGTATAAGCTCAAATTTTGCACAAAAAGTTACTTAAGACATAAAAAAGTACATTGTGTACTAAAATGTACTTTTAAGACAAAAAGTCACATTCCTAGGAACAAAGGAACTAGCACTAAACTTGTCACGTGACAGTTCTAAAGATGTAGGGACCTTTTATAATTCTAACACTTTATACGAAAGGGACTTGTCACTTTAACATGACGATGTCCTAGGAGGGGGTAAATTAGCTCCTTTTTGACACTTTGTTACAGGTCACTGAAGTAACCTAATTGCACACATTCAGTTTTGGTTAAAATAATGCCTGTCGCAGATATTGTCCCGAGTGAACCTCTTTACTTTCCTTTCCTCTGGAATAACTAAACACAAACTACACACAAATTTACAAAAAGTCAAATTGGCTATAAACAATTTTATACTTTTAGAAAAACGTTACAGTTGTACATAAAAAGACACTTTTTACAAACATAATGTCACTTTTTTTAACAAAAGCCAAATATTTTAAATATAGGGTGTTTCTTAAGGCCGTTATACACTATCCCACAAAGTCTTTAGTAATTTACGAAAATGCAACCCTGTCATGATAAGTTGTTATTACGGCAATTTTATTAATCATGGGTACGTTGAACGAGAAATGAGCTTCGTTAAATGGACAAAGTGCTATATGAACTTCTCAAACAGATTTATTTTTTTCAAAGTAAATTTCCACAATTTAAAAGTGTGTTCTAGTGTTAAACGATTCATTACGACATGACATTTTCAACTGCCAAAACAATAGTTATCGATATCGAAAGTCATCATGCAGCTTAAAAAAAAAACACAAAGTCGCATTTTCCTTTATGAAATATGTTTTAAAAATATTATTTTTTTTTTATTTATTTGCAGATTTTTTAATAAGTCCAAGCCATCATAATTATCAGCAAATATTTATTTAAACCAATTTATTTTTAAAATAATATAAACAAATTTATTCAAACAACATCAGGCGTTATTGGGAATTATAAATCTAATTAAATGGTAAGTTTCTAAAAATATTTATAAAAATAAATAAATCAAATTAAAATAATCATAATATTTTAAATATAATATCAAGGTATATTTACACAAGGTAAACTCGTTGGCCCTTATGTTTGTCAGCTGTTTACCTCTAGTTAGAACCCAAACGTCAAATTTCGTGTATATGAGCCAAAATTTGTACAAGTGTGCGTTAAATTGTTTTTGTTTTATATGAAGACAATTTTGACAACTCGGTTCTTTTTATAGAGCAGCATGTCTATACTCCCAAATGAGTCTACCTTGTGTAAATATACCTTGTATAATATTAATCAAATTAATTCATAAAAACTGAAAAATTAAACAAAATCGAATTAAATTTTTGAAGAATAATACAAAAACAGCGGTACTTGCAAATGACAAAAGATTAATTTTTAATGAGACCAACTAAACGTTTCCGCATGAAAACTGCCTACTTCTGGTGCCACAAACTGTAAGCTTTAAGTAAAAATAAAGAACTTCCATCAACTATTTTAAAGCTTCTTTTACGTAAAATGCATTCGCGAGTATAACAAGAGCAATAAAACCACTTCATAAACTTAATGGATTGTAAATATCAAATTGTAAAATTTATTTATTTACAACAGATTTACATATAAAAGTTCATTCGATTTTTCTTTTAACAATATTATTTGAGTCATTTGTTGGCAATAAAAAGCTTTTTATCCCAAACACCCAAAGTGATTTGCCATGGCTACCAACCAACACATTCCATTATGCTTCCATTTATATCAATTATTGACTCCTTACAGTCAGTCAAAGTTGAATTCCGCAATGGCAATGGAAAATACAAAACCATTTTTATTATTCGTATTTGCAGGATATCACATACTTAACTGTAAAATAGTACCACGTAGATTTCCTCACAAGAGCCAGATACAGGTAAAGAGCAGGTGATAGTCAGAAAGAGATCAAGTACATAAAGAACTTTTACGTTTTTGAAACTGACAAATTAAGCTTGATGCATTTTATTTCACACCAAAAAAATCACCCACAAAACAAACTAAAGATTGATGCAGTTGCACACACACAATGCCAATCACTTTTAAATAAGGATGCACGCAACTACTGAATCAGAGCATAAAAATGCACTTTAAAAGTCAGGATAATAAAGTTATATGATTTAAATACTAAAAGCTAAATTTTTTATTCCAAAAATTACACTTCTTACAGAAAAGTCACGACTTTTATGCGAATTTGCATACTTTTGACACAAAAATGTCACAATTTAAAAACAACAAAGTCACACTTTTTATACACAGAAAAAAATTTTAGTTTCTAACATAAAATGCTGCTTACCTAAAACCAATTTTGTAAGGGAGACGATCTTACGGCATCACTTACTAATGCACATAAATAAGGCATGATGAGATTAGCCACTTAAAAGCAAAAGTTTCTGTTCCTTATACGATTTACACGATTTTTTTAATCGTATCGCTTTTTGAAAGCAATTTTATAATTTAGTGAGCAATGTATTGCATTCATGCTGCAATTAACCGAATTTCGTAATTAAGAGTATGGCAATTAAACGCGAACTTTTGTTTTGTTTTAAAGCCATGTCCGTCTGTTGAAAACTCGCTCACTTTCAAAATATATTTAAAAGGACTAATGTTTGCCCAGGGGTCTAAATTCGTGCATAATTTTTTATATAAATGTGAAGGAAACATACACATAAGTATGTATGAATTATCATGTTTCGAACATTTGTTTTTTTTTTGTCTTAGTGGATCGATTTCGCGAGAGACCAACCTCCAGTCCATGTATTATCTACCACTCAAATCCGTAAATTTTCATTTTCATTTTGTAAGTTTAATAATATTAAAAAAAAAAAATTTTAAAGTACCAATTGAAAAACAAAAAAGTCTCCTCAATCACTCTTAACTCTGCTTGTTGAATTCTATGTTTCCAAATCCCATGTTCTGTAACTTTCGCGTCGAGAAAATTTTCGATTGAAATTTGTGAAATGAAACAAAAACGCCATATATTGAAACAAACAGCTGTTTTTCTCACTAAACTGTGTCTGTAACTTTTTTTTGGCGAGTACAAGCTGTCACGTAAGGAAAATACTCGCCAATTTACAGAAAAAGTGTGTCTGTAACATTTTTGTGAGAAAAGTTCCCGCTTTGAACTGTCAAATAAACTCACGAATGAAAATGGAGCGAGAAAAAATTTTTACACTAACAAACAATTAAAAATGCCAAATACAAAGAGCAATAACAATAATATTTTGTTATTGGCACATTTTTTGTTTAATTGTTTTGCTTTTAACATTTTTATAAGATATCCGAATATTTCCAAAGCTCTTTTGCAAACAACTCACATTAAAGTCGCACTTAACATTAGCGGAGATCAATATAAGTGTTGCAAAAGAGCAAATGCAAAATATCGTTGCACCTTAATGAAATCTAATGGAAACTTTGTGTATTTTGTTGTTGGATTTAACAAAATAGCTACGATATTTTGCATTTGCACTTTTGCAAGACTAATTCTGAACTCCGCAATTATTTGGTATAGCCGACGGTTGTATTTTCGCCGCCGTCGTTGAACAATTTTCAATTTTAGTAAATTTTGGTCGCCGTCAACGATATGTGTTACTGGCGTTCTCAACGTCTGCAATGTCACATCGGCTTCGAATGCAATGTTATAACATTTATAACGTAACGACGTAATCTCTTTTGATAGTTTTCGACATGAGTTACAGAAACAGTTTTTTCTCACTTTTCAAGAAATGATGGAATATTTTGTTTCACACCATTTCGATGCGAGAAGTTCTCACTAAAGTTACAGAACATGAGTACAGTTTCAGTATTAATAAAAATTTAGAAAGTACCAGTTAAAGGAAAAAGTATAAGATAGATCCCTCTTACAGATTCTCATTCACTCTTTTTTTTTTTTTTTAATTCCCTAAGCTAAACCCCGCGAAGCTCTGCGCTTGTCTGCAGGAAAGAAACCAGAGTCTCTGGCGGGAATCGAACCCGCAACCCCGGCGCTGATAGACTAGCTCACTACCAGCTAGCCTACCGGGGCACTCAAGCACTTTTTATGTTTAATTTGATGTTCCTAGGTCCAATATAACAAAAATTCAAAAAGTACGAGTTGAAGATCAAAATAGTACCAACATTTTTCATCTTATAGGTTCCCATTGACTTACGACCCTGCACCTATAACTTTATGTTTCTAAGTTAAATATTATAGAAAATTAGAAAATATCCACATGAAGCACGGAGAAGTAAAAGATAGAAATTTAATTTCTCGTATTTCCCCTTTTTCATACTTTTTTCTTCGCATTGGAGCATCCAACATTTCAATAATGTAGTGGTAGCCCATAATTGAATACGTATATGTCAATCAATGAAGAAAAATGTTGTATTTTTTAGATAAGTTACGAATTTCGTATAAACTTTATTTCTACGTTTATTGGTTTAAAAGATAGATGGGGTGACAAAGAAGTTTCAAAATACAGCTTATTCTAATTTACTCCCTTAAAAGGGAAATTTTATTACTGACGTCCGTTTTCTATAGAGCCCACTTCTAAAATATTCTAACTATTGTTGGAGTGTATCAAAGATTTGGCTCAGCGGAATATTGAACTCTAACTTAATTTTCCTCAGTCAAATAGTTTGAATACCTTTAACTCCACTGCTTCTTGCCAACTCTTTAATATTCATGTGTTAATGTTCAATTCTCTCAAATTGCTTCCTTGATTTTGGCCAAAAACACAAAAAAAAAAAGTGAACGAAAATATTTTTTTTTTTTTGGCTGCAGTCAAACACATTTCAATTGATTGGGGTTGAGTTTAGGAATCTGCTACAGGTCTTTTCCTTTATTACAAAACAATTGTGTGTCTATTGGTCTGCTTTTTTAGAATTTCGATCTGTAACTTTGTGCTTGTCATAGAAATGATTAACAGAAGTGTTTAAATTTAATTAAACTCTAATTTGGTACAGTTAATGTGTTTGGTGATACCAGTTTAATGGTTTTTTTATTGGTGTCTAAATATCATTAAGAAAAATATAAATTAACAATAAAACTAAAGCAATTGTTTTTTTAAAGTTTTTTCAATTCATAAGATAAATAATAGAAAAATGGAAGGAAAAGAATATTAAAAAAGCTGAAGCTGAAATTAAATGAAGCTTTTATTCTTAAAACGAAGTTCGTTTAATGACATATTTTTGCTTCTATAAATAATTCAAACATATAATCAAAAGTAATTTTTTAGGAATACAAAATTTTAATTTCAAAAGATTTTGTTATTCGTGCTTAATTCCCAGTTTTTATTCTTGATTAAAAACACTTGAAATTTATTGTTGATGGGATAAGCTATTCCTATGCGCATTTCACTGGTTGCTTAGGCCAGATCATCAGGAAACTTCATCCATAAAGATTTTGGAAAAACTAAAGATATTAAACCAAATAAAACTGTTAAGCGTATAAGAATCATAAGCAACAGCTCTACTTGTAACAATATCAAAGTTTAAACAAAAACATCAACAATAAACAGTGAGTTTATCTCTTCTTACATTCCCCACTACAATTGATTGGAATTCTTCCAACATTAATTGTAGTTGTAAGTAGGTTAAGAAAAACAAAATGCAAAAAAACAACTTGCAAAAGCATGTTGCCAGGTAGTTTTTTAGCCCGTGCACTTGCCAGTTTATTATCAAAAGTAATTTTTGGGAATACAAAATTTTAATTAAAAAGATTTTGTTATTCGTGCTTAATTCCCAGTTTTTTTTCTTGATAAACATAAACATAAACATATTTTAAATTATTAACTCATTAATTGAATTCCCCTACCCAAATTGTGAATTTAACACTCACAGGCATTGACATGCCAACAACAACCGCATAATTAGTTAAGTTCATTAATTAATTTTAATACACAACACAATCCGTATTATAATTAATACCAGCACGGTTTTTATTGGTATTAAACTTCTATAATTTAAACGTGTCCGTATGTAAAATGGAAATTAAACAAAAGTTGCAATTAATGAGAAAACGTAATTAAATCTAATGAAATGTAAAACTCTCCAAATTTGTATTAAATACAATGATAAAGTAGTTTTTGAATTAATAAACCGAGTTTTAAATGAATGACACAAAAAATTAATATCCGTAATGTATCAAGTAAATATTTGAACCATAAAATTAATATAAGCAAATGCGAGGGTCGTTTAAAGAAATTTTTTGTTATCAATTCTTAACGAAAACTCCAATTGTTGTTAATCAAAAAATTGTAACATACTTTTTGTTTAAAAAAAATATATGCAAATTTTACTTAACGAAAAAATATTAATAAGATGTTGGTAAACGATTAACTTTTCATCAAAATTTTTCAACCTACAAGCTTAAATAATTATTTAACCGAAAATTTTCATTATAATCTTTGTTAACGAACAATCTTTCTTAAAATTTTGGTTAACAATAATTTTCTGAAAAATTTTATTTCCAAATAATTTTCACTAAAACTTTTCCTAATGAAAAATATTTATTATCGAACAAACTTATTCAAACTTTTGTTAACAAAAAGTTTTGTTAACGATGCATTTTCATTGACGTTTCATTAAAAGTTTTGTTAGCGGTAACGTTTCTTCAAGACGAACAATTTCGCAAATTTTTTTTTCACAACGAAAAATTTTAATTAAATTTTGTTTAGCGGTTAGTTTTTACAAAAAATTTTGGTAAAAAAAAATATTAAATAAAATTTTTGTTAACCAAAACTTTTTACTAACATAATTAAAAATTTTGTTTTGGCCGATTTCACCAATTTATTAAAACATCAATTTATGTTTACAATTCGTTTTCATGTCAAAAAAAAAAAAATTTAAAGGAAAACCTTTTTTTGGGTTTCTAGTTGTATAAAACTGCAACAGACCAAAATTTATTGCAATATTTTTATTCTTAACGGTTTTACGCGTACTAAAGTGTTTTCCGAGAGTGGACTTTATATATGGCCTTGGGTAAATTATGGCCTGATCTTGACTTATTCTTGTGGTTTCTTTTCTATTCATATAGAACGGATTTTGCTCAAAATCTTATATCAATTACACTGTGCTCGAAATTGACAATTTTTTTAGACAAGCTGGACACATGGCGTTTTAGTATAATTCCGGTACGCTGAATCCAGGTTGCACAACATGTATTCGCGTAACTCAAAAACGGTTCAGTTTATTAAAATAACTAAAAAAAAACCCGAAATTCCGCAATAAAATTTCCTTTAAAGGTAAAACTTTTTATTTAATATGAGCAGTTGTTTTAGAAACATAATTTATTTTTTTGGGGAAAAAAATAATTTTATTATCAAAATTTGGAAAATGCAGCTAGCTAGGCTTCTAGTTTTTTGCAGACATACAAAAACCGAAGCTGCAAGCTAAACAAGCCATAAATGATTTTATTCACAAAAGTCGACAATTTTTAATTAATTTAAGAATTTCATAAAACGCAATATTTGTATGGGAGCCCCCCTAAAAAGTGGTGGTAAGGGGAAAGTATGTCTCGAGAAAATGTTAAGGTCAAAAAACTAAATGAGGTCGGTCCTACATTTTATCCCACTAGGGGCAACTCCTGGGCAATTATAGGGCTTTTTCTTCAATATATCTCTAGACTGCATTGAACATTTTGTATGGGAGCCTCCCCCCGCCTTAAGGGAATGGAGATAGCACATAGGTATGTTAGAAATAAATGATTGAGATGAAAAATAAAGTGGGGTTGGTCATACATTTGACCAATCTAGAAGCATCCTAGGCGCTGCAGGGGCCAAATTTAAGAATTTTATAAAAACGCCATACATATGTGTATGGTTAAAATTCTTAAATTTAGCCGGTACAGCGCGTTGGATGCTCCTAAATGGGTCAACTGTATGACCAACCCCACTTTATTTTTCATCTCAATTTATTGCAATATTGCGGAATTTCGGTTTTTTTAATAATTTCAATAAACTTAACTGTTTTTGAGTCACGCGAATATATGTTGTGAAACCTCCTCCATTTTCGAAATAACAGTATATCTCGAAAACAAGAGCTAACCTAAAAAAATGGTGTGCACCACTGCATTCAGCGTACCCGTACCCGAATTATGCTAAAACGCCATGTGTCCAGCTTGTCTAAAAAAAAGTGTCAATTTCGAGCACAGTGTTATTATATAATTACACAAAAAACAACAAAACCCAAAAAACCCGCTGGGTTGGGTTTTTTTTAAAAACCCGGGTTTTTGCCAGCCCTGGTTCACACTATGTTCACATTGGACATATATTTGTTTGCCGGCTAATACTTTTATTTGCTCAAAATCAGCTGTTGTTTTATTTGTCACTAGAGTTTTTTTCCCGGACTTTTTGGTTTCCCGGGAAAGCGGGAAATTTTTTAAATTTTCCGGGATCCCGCTCCATATTAATAATACAAAGTAAATTTTGTTATTAATAAATAAAAAAACTTTTATAAAAAAACGTAAGGGAACTTGTTTACAGAGAAACTAAAATAAATGGTTCAACACTAAAAATCCAGAAAATAATTCGCTTACTTTTTCAAAATGAATAGCTTCTTTAACTCATTATTTAGAAGCTTTCTTCTATAAATACATCTATAACAGCTTCTATAACTACTTTTTTCTGAATGTATTAAAGAAAAAAAAAATAATGACTTGCTTTTGAATGCGTTCATTTTGGGACATCCCTTGTAAAATTCATTGGTTCTTTCAGTAGAATTGTAAGTAGTGCTCTTATGTTTTTCTGATTACTCAACACATTATTTTGTAGGCGAAGTTTTTACTGGGAAATTAATTTATTCCCTATTATTATGCTTTTATTCAGTATTATTATGCTCTGGATACAAGATAAAAAGATAACATAAGCATAACAATTTAATTCATAAAACAATAATAAAAACAGAATAAAAATTAAGGTACTCAAGATATGAGATCAAAAAGTTAATTAATAAAATAGATAAAATATTTTAAAGAAATATATAACATTTTTTAACGGCTAAGGAAATAACTTTCTGACACACTCAAAGCGCTTAGTAAGTCTTCAAAAATGATTTTCCTGATTTTATTTACTAATTATCATGTTTCTGAAAAATTTCGTTCATTTTTTAGGTTGGACAAATAGTTAAAAGTGCACCGTTGTAGCATGCTTCGGATTCACAATCAGAAGCATTTTTTTCTTTTTTATAAACAACGTCTATATCAGTCAAATGTATGTCAAGGCTTATGCAAAAAAGAGCATCAACCGGACTGCTTCTTACAAACCTTTTCATTTCAATAGGTCCATTTGTAATCTTTAGGACAATGTGTTTTTCTAGTTGTATGTTGTTACACGAGTTTCCAAAATGTTATTTTATTTCGGTTTCCCCGCACTTCACGGGTATATAAAACAACACAAATTGAAATTGAAAATTTGTGTTTATCACCTAATAAACATATCGCTCCTTCATTGCATCTTAGTCATATCTCAAACTGAACCGAAGTTATAGCAAAATATATCTTTAAGTCGGTACATTTTGAAAACTTTAATCCCATTTTGCCAAGATCGTTTATTTTTGTAGATATGACTATGTTGCAATAAAGGAGCGAAATGTTTAGGTATCTCCTATTTTTAAGACTTGTTCATGGGCAATGAAACTTTACTGCCTGCATCTTATTAATGTACTTTATTAACTCTTCACTTCACTAAATGTAATAATTATCAACTGTTGCACTGCCCATTCTGCTTTTAGTAGATTTATTGCATCAGGAGACATTGATTTACGTATGTACTCACTTCTTGTAATTGATCTAATCCACAACCCATCCACAGATGCTAATTTTTAGAGAATAGATAACTAAATTATTAGGAATTAGGAATTTTTTATTTCCCGGGATCCCGCAAGAAAAATCCCGGGAAAACGGGAAATAAAATAATTGAAATTCCCGGGAATTCCCGGGACGGGAAATCCCGGGAAAAAACCCTATTTGTCACTCAAAAATATTTTGTGTTCAGACTACTTTAATGAAGAATTTGATGTTTGCTACCAAATATTTAAGAAAGTCTCGCAAATTTTTTTTTGATAACGAAAAGTTTTCAAAATTCTGTTTCAAGTTTTTGTTAACGAAAAATTCTAATGAAATATTTTCTAGAAGATTTTTCTTTTGAATATATTTTCTAAAAAATATTTAAAATAATATATTTTCGGAAAATAAGTTGTTTAATTAAGTGCTTATCAAAATTGTTCTTGACTAAATCAAAACTTCTTATCGTCTAAAATAGAATTCCCATTGGCGTATTTCCTCAACAGCCCTCGCACTTAGTTCTTTTATTAGTTTAAACAAAATTGTTATATATTTCACATAATTGTCTATGGAAGCATGTGAAATATAGTTTTTTGAATTAATTTTTTTTTTTCAAGTGAGTACTTAAGTAACTCATTCATGTGTGTGTGTGTTACATATGTTTATGCGTATGACGTTGCATAAGTAATGTCATTGTATTATATTGCATATTTTAGAAAATGCATTTAAGCATTTTACTCTGCATTTTTAAACATTTAAAATCTTTCTCATTTTACTAATTTATTGGTGTTATTTATCAATTAACATACCAACAGCTTTTTATTAATTAGATAATTAAGAATTTATACAGTTCATTTTCTTTTACAAATATCGGGTAAGAGCAGTAAAGGCACTAACGAGTCCAGACAATTCATTGACTTAATTAATTGTTTTTGTATAAGTGTCTTTTCGAACAGTGTATTTAATACGCTGGTCTTGTAATTAGCAGTCCAGTAATTTGAATTTAACCCACATTAGAGAGACAATGTGGTGGAGTTGTCTCGATAATGCACAGCAGATCAGTGAATCAAAAAGTTTTTTGTATGCAATTATGCAATTAACAACATTTACACTTTTAATTGATGCACTTGCACTTAAACTTTGTTAAAAAAAATTTATATTTATTTAAATTATGGATGATTTTCTTAGGGTAAATTTACTTAAACTATAAATTAAGATAAAAAAAACGAGTTATTTTTAAAAAAGAGGATGATATTCAATTGTATTAAACATGTTTGTTAACGAGAAACTTACATGTTAGCAAAAACTAAAAATAAATTTTACAGAACTTTACGCAAAAAAACAACAAATTTTTACTAAAGATGAAAAATAGCTTACTTTAATTACTTAACGGCTAAACAAACTAGCGTTTCTTAAAGAAAAAAGTCTTTATTGTATAATATTGTTATGAAAGTTAAATTATCTAAGAATTATTTATAGTTACAGTTATACGTTATCTTGTAAGTTATAGTTTTATGTCATATAAGTTAAAAATTCTCATGTATAATTTTTAACACAACTATTATTTTAAAATAATTCCTATATGAATTTCCCAGTCATTTCTAGAAATGGTTTTAGAACATAATAAATAGTTTTTACGGGAAGGTTCAGGAAAAATCTAGAAACAATTATGAAATAAAAAAGGGGTGACTCATGTATAATTAGTTGAGTTTGTTTTGAGAAACGGTTCTGTTCGTAACTAGCAATTGTGAACAAAATAATTAATTTCAATAAAGTTTGTTAAGTTTAATAAGTGTGTGTTTTTATTCGGATTTGCAATTAAAAGAACTCAAACGCGTTTATTAAAGGAAAAACGTAACAATTTTTTTGTTATAATGTCCTTTGTGTGGTCTGTTGCGATCAAAAAAAGGTTTTTTTGTAAGTCCCTTTATGCTGCGTTAAGAAATATTTCGTAAAAAAGTTTGGGTTTTTTAAAAATGTGTATGAAAATATTTTTAAGTAAGCGTGTTACAAAATAATTTGATATTTTGTGTTCGTTTTTACTACTAAAGACCACGAATGTTGTTATTGAATTGTTTCATTATCTAGTTATTTTCTTGTAAAATGTACTAATATTGGATAAATAAAATGTCATTTCATGTAATATCAAAATTTTTCTTCATAAAATTTTTATAAAAATACTTTCATTATTTTACTTTAATTTCACTTAATTTTTCAAGGCATCATTCGAAAAGATAAACTAAAATACCTCAATAAATAAGAAACTGCTCTTTTATGTTAACACCAGGGCAAGGTTTTGTATATGCAAAAAAATGTGCAAAATACTGAACGTACTTTTTTTAAAGAAAGCGCACATTTTTTCTCTACTGAATAAGACAAATAAAGATACAGGGTGCGTTCGTAAATGCATCACTGCGCTGCATCAGTGATTTCAAATGGTTATATATTTATCAGTGAAGTCAATGTGGACCAAAAAATTGTGAAATACTCCACAAAAATAATAGTCACACAATAAAAAAAATTATAATTATTCTTTTAAAGCCATTAAAACAAGTTTGCTTTTCTGATGCAGCGCAGTGATGCATTTACGAACGTACCCACAGTTTGGTAAATGAATGAATTCATAACAAATTTTATTTAAAAAAAATATAATATGTATTTAAAGAATCACGGCATTATTTTACTACGGAGCAGGTTTATGAGAATATTACAGAATAACTTAAACAACCAAAAATAAATTATATCAAGCTGATTGTACACGCACCAGCTTTTACTTGCGTTGAGTACAAAATTTTTGTGTCTTAAATGTATTGTTTCAAAGTGGAAACTCGTCATATTAAATTCCTGCCATCCGTAAATCAATTATTAATAATAGAAATATACCAAATTAGGAAATTGTCAAATATTTGGGAGTGCATTTAGACAAGTTCTTGTATTTTAACAAACACATTTATGAAGCGTTAAATAAAGCAAGAAAAGCCTTATTTATGTATAAATCTCTATTTGATTCAAGATATGTAAAACCGAAAGTTAAAATTAATATGTATCAGGCATTATTAAGACCGGTAATAACCTATGCATGCCCAGTTTGGTTTAACATTTCGCCATCCCACATGGAAAAAATCCGAGTGTTCGAAAGGAAATGCTTAAGAGCTTGTACATCTATATTTAGATCACCACAAAGTAATTTTTTGAAATATGTTTGAAATAAAAAATTGTATAATGTCGCAAATGTAATAAGGATTGATAACTTTATTATACATTTTATTAGAAACCATTTTTTAAGATGCACATCATGTGTAGAAAGTAACTTAATATTAGCACCGTACTATGTTAATGAAGAATACATAATTAATACCTTGCAAACAGGATATTTTCCACCGGAGGCCTTTTTATTCCTCGACAAAGCTGAATAATACAAGATGAAAATTATACCCCAGTCTTTTACCATAACTTTAGAGGGGCCAATATCAAAGCAATTAACTGCTCCCTAACATCAAGTAATAATTTGAGGTATAATACTAGTATTTCGAATATGGAACTTTGCATATCGCAAAGATCAAAAACCAATAAATTTTGGTGGCTAAACTAATACTTATATATATGTTTATGATTGTGTATGTATGTATATATATATACACATATCCTTCTTCCTTCTTTTATACCTTTGACAGTTTTTAATAAGTTCTTAAAAATATCTAAGTAATGTTTTTTAAACTTTTCATTACAAAAAAATTAAGTATTCTTCATTTGAAGTATGTAGTACATACTATGTACATACTATGTACATCAGTTATGGATTTTGTAAATCATTTGTTATTCCAATAATACTTGAGAGCTCTAATAAGCGACTTTGTATATAAAAAAATTAATATTGTTAACTAGTGTTTATTATAGTTTAAGTTTTGAAAATTGTGAATAAATAAACGAAAAAAAAAAAAAAATTTAAAAACCTAAAATAAATTATATCAAGCTGATCGTTACACGCACCAGCTTTTACTTGCGTCGAGTCAAGAATTTTTGTGTATCAAATGTATTGTTTCAAAGTGGAAGCTCGCCATTTTAAATTCCTGCCATCCGTAAGCGAGATGGTAAGCGAAACTTTTACATTTCTCCCTTTTAAACCTGCTATGTTTGAAGCTTAATTTGTTAATATGAATGCTAAACCAAAACATGAAAAATGTTTTTTTCTAGAAAATTGTAGACCAAAAATGTTGGGTGTATAACTTAAAAATGCGATATTCTGCACTAAAAGCGAAACTTTTACGCATATGGTTTGTGTTCTTGAAAACTTGTATAACATTTTGTAATTTAAAATTACTTAGGCCAATTTCACCAATTCTATTTAAATATCAATTCAATTTTTATTTTACACAAAAGTATACCTAAACGACATTTTTTTTTTTGTTTCGATAGTGTCAAATTTTGTGCCATGAAATCATCATTTGCGAAAAATGTTTTAATTTCAAATTCAATTTGAAAAAAAGTGCAGCTGGTCTATCGATTTTAAAGTTCGAGAGATAATCTGTGCAGTCCAAAAAAGGTGAGTTTGACAAGGAAGACAAAGAAAACTCAATGCAGCCAAAAAATTAGTCCATTAGGATTGCTGTGAAACTCAAGAAAACCTTTCAAAATCCAAATACCTACTATTGTTGTTTTAAAATTAACAATAGTATTTTCCTCTTTTCCAAGGGCAACATACTATGGTTGAAAACCAACAATGCTATTATAAGTGTTAAACATGTTTTAGTTCGGAGGCCACCATAATATGCTTGTGGCTTCTTGATGGAGGACTAATTCAACCATAATATGGTTGTCTCTGACAATTATATTGTTAAATTAATCATTATATGCTTAAAATTTTCTTTCAAAATAGTTTTGTTGGAGGTGACCATATTTAAACATGTTTTTTTCCTGTGTGTACTCAAGCAAAAACTTCAAGACGTTTGCAAGCTTTGGTATTCATTATTCTGTGAACCAGTGATGGCTATATTTCGGTCTTATGTTGCAGGACCAGTTTAAAACTATTTAGAGAATAAGTAGAGTTTATGGCCTCACCCAGTCAAGAAATTGACCTTCGAGCTACTATTGGTCTTGATTGCATGAAATTCATATGTTGCCACAATGATGGAAAAGGTTCGAAGCAAACGATGGTCGATACTTTAAATAAGTTTTTGTTAATACAATTTTTCACAGTAATCTCTCAAAATTTACAAATGTTTTTATGTTTTTAAGTTACACAACCGAAAGAAAATTTTTCAAATGAAAATAAAAAAATTTCTTAAAGATCAAAAGAATAAATCGGAAATTTTATTAGGTATTTCGATTAACAGAGATCCTTTTTAAAAGCACAATGCAGTCCCTTATTTCAAAAATGCGAAATATGAAAAAAATTTCTTATTAGACTAAAGGCTTGAAAAACTTATCCTGGTTATGATAAAAAAGTTTATAATACAACAATTTATATTTGACATCCAACTGTTAAAACATCATTTATTTAAAATTTTTTTTTTCATAAATATTTAGTGAGCGTTAGTAAATACCATAGATGGGGGTTGTGCACTCGTTTTGCAGTTTCAACTCACACTTAGTGATAGTGCAAAAATATTGCAATCATTTTATTGATGTTGAGTGATGAATTGAAAATTTGCAGCCTCGCTCAACATGAGTGATAGTGATGTTAAAAAATTTTGCACTCAAAAAAAGTAGTTGGATTTAAAATAAAGCAATCATCAGCTGATTGCAACTTTTTTTTTCTTCACTTATTTGAGTGCAACTTAAATTGTTGCACTAATTTTAAAATTAAAACTTGTTTTATCATAATTAAAGCCAATAATTATACCGTTATTGACAAAAATTCATTTTGTTTAATGTTACATGTTACATACAAAGTTACATTTTTTAAATTTTAGTGAGACAATATTTGTATGCAGCTTTTTTGTTTGCATGTCCAAATTTTGCACATTTTGATTTGAGTGCAGATTTGTGCATTCAATCTGCTTTTTTTTTAGTGCACTGAAAGAATTTTCTTCGCAATTCCAATGAATTTTGACATTAATCCCATGAAAAATTGAATGAAACCTGTTTTATTAAAATGTATTTAATGAAACATTACATTAGATCTATGAATATTATTCATTGGATGAATACTTTAAATAAAGTAAAAAATTTTTTTCTTATTATATTTTTTTTTTTTTATTTATTTATTTTTGTTTTTTTATTTAATTTTTTTTATTTGATTTTATTTTTTTTTTCTGTCTCTGGCGGGAATTGATCGCGCAACCTCGGTGCTGAAAGACTAGCTCACTACCAGCTAGCCTACTGGGGCAGTGTAGTTTTTGGATAAAAAACTAGGTTTTTTACTCAATTATGAGCGTAAATATGAGATTAAATTGTCCATAACAACAATAACAAAGTTGATTGAAAGTGGATTGAAAGTTTTTGTTTCATTACTATAATGACATTTTTATTGTCATAATGAAAATTTAAATTTATGAAGGCAATTATTGAAATATGTTGCTTTTATAAAAACAATTTTTGATTTCATAAATTTAATGGCATTTTACATTAGATGTATGAAATAATTAAATCTTACATTTTTTAATTAACAATTAAACATTTTTTTAAGGAAACTTTAATTTTGTATTAATTTATGAATATAGTTATGTTTGTATATTGTTTTTTTATGTTCCTAATTAAAATTTTTTGTTTAACTTGGACAAACTTAAGTTTTCATATATCCAATGAAAATTTTTAAAGTAATTACGAAATCCAATGAAGCGATTTTAACGAAAAGACTTCATTATAACTATAAAATTCCATTTGGACAATGAAAATTTTCATTTAACCAATGAAAATTTTTTTTGAAAATGATTCATTAAATATATGAAGCATTTTTCTTTCAGTTTGGTAGTTAAAAAAATTACAATCATCACTAAAGCTGGTAAAAAAGAGTGCAAACTAATTTTTTTCAGTTTTATTTAGTGATAGTGCACTCCTGATTTAAATCAATATTTAGTGCACTACCCCCAACTATGGTAAATACACACCACTGCAACTGTTTTCTAGAAAAGAATCTGTCCTTTAAGGACCCCATGCTGAACAAGGGAGTTAAGTATCTCGAAAGTATAAGCCGCTGCAATTACAAGAGGGTTGAACATCAAATTATATTTAATAAGGGATGTCACCAAATATCTACTGACATTCCAAATATTCACAGAGAAAATATACTTTTATGGAAATATTAAACTTCTTTAGCTGATAAGAAACTGAAGTTTCATTTCCTTTTTGTTTTTTTTTTTGTAGCTAAATTATAATAATTCTATATGGATTTTTTTTATATAAATGCTTTAATGTTTTATGGGGATATAAATATTTATAAATGTTAAATGTCTTAAATAAAGACAATGATAAAAACTTGGTTAAGTGCTAAAATATTGTCGTTGCATTATATCAAATTTTGTTTATATTTACCTTTAAATAATCCTTATAAATATTTACAAAGGATTTTAGAAGACATAAATTGCATAGTCTATTTTTGCCAGTTAGATTGCTTTAAGGATATTCGCAAAACGTAAGGAATTAAGTTAATGTTTAGAAGAAACTGATAGTAAACAAGGGGCTTAAAAGCTCCTGGAGGTTTCAAACATTTTGTGCAAAGTTAAAATTCCCTCAACAATAAATTTCAGTGTATTTATCAAAAATAAAAATTGGGAATTTAGCACGTCATACCGAAATCTTATTAACAACACTGATTGACAAAAATTAACTTTTAATTTGTCACATGAACTTTTTTGGTCTTTTTTACTTTATTTTGACTTCCTAAGGTGGAAAACAGAGGTAGAAAAAATTTGACACCCATAGTTTTTTTTTTTTTGTTTTGAGAGGAATTTTATATATCATAAAAAATACTGATACTTTAACGATCGCGAAAGAAATCGAGGTGGGAGTCTAGAAAGTGTATTTTGAGTGACATATTACAACCTGATGCTTGATACGTCAAAGGTAGTATTCCTAGGGGCCTAATTCTGGCATTCGTGATCGAGGACTTTCTCGATTCGAAAGCAATATCATTTCAATCGATTCTGAAAGAATCTAAATTATTTTTTTAGTATTATGAAATTCAAATTAAGGCTTTATAACACCGAAAAAAAATTCCTATTCGTTCAGTATTGACTGAAATAATTAGATATTAAATTGCTTTCGAATCGAGAAAGTACTCGATCACGACTGCCAGAATCAGTCCCAGATCTTTGTAGTTACTTTCTTTGTGGTTGCCCAAAAAATTTTGTGCGACATTTTTAAAACTTTTCCTAGCAGATTTGTCTAACAAACTTAACTTTTCTTCGAATATGTTATCCTTTAACAATTCCTTGGTCCGACGAAAATTTCTTCCTTTATTTATGCGTCACTAACTTCAGGAAACTTTTCTCTCAAGTACGTAAGACCTGAGCCGTTGCGATCCATGGCTTTGACAAAATTTTTTACCAAACCTAGCTTAATATGTAAAGGTGGTAAAAGTACTGTGGTGGTGCTCGAAAGGATAGGGGGGTGCAAAACATGTAACACTTTTTTAAACGAAAACTTGATGCAATTAAAGCGTACGTACAGCAATATTAACGGAAAAAAGGTAAAATCATATGTGGGTGTCACAACAAATCTGTGCGTAACAGAAACAAATTAGTTTGTGTTTTGCAATGAGGGTATATAGTAAAGCAATAATTAGCATACAGAATATGTGTGGCAAAAACCTTGTTGATCAGTGTAATAAAATCTTTAATTTTGACATAAGAAATGGCAAACAAAAAAGACTAACTCTTCAATTTACATTGACATTATCGCGGACATAGTCATAGATTTGAGGCCAAAACATAATTTGCACAAGATAGCTTAAGCTACGGTCAAACATGACCGAAAACTCTGCCAAATGCAAAAGCAAATTACAAAAAAACTTTAGGTGGCCATAATGTACTTACATGGCATTAAGATCCATGCAGCCATTTTTGCATATTTGTGCAATATTTTGTTTTTTTTTTTTTTTTGCGAATACGTCAAATTAAAAAGTACCAAAATTACAGTCCTGTATTTGCTTATTTTATGTTTTGTCTAATTTGCAAGTAACGTTTCTAAAAGACAAAAACTGGTGATTGTTGTAGAAATTAATAAAAATGGATACAAAATTAAAATATCTGAAATTAATAAAGCATTCTCTATAAGCATTGTGTATAATAAAAACAATTGGTGGGAAAAAAATTGGTCATGCTCAGTTAGAGCAATTAATGCAGGCAATTATTTTGTTCAACATTTTCAATTAAACTAAAAATTGATTCCTTTTCTCTTTACCCATTTAAACTTATTTTTTGAAGATAGACAAACACAAACAGTTGATTCCCTGCGGAATGGGCGTTCAATTTGGCACTTTGCTTAAGCAAATGAAATTTGACGAAACTAGACGAAAAGTTTTATTATGTAAATTATAGTGGGTCACATATGTTTTATATGTACTCAGAAAGTTGCTTTAGTTGGCTTAACCCTTAAATACCTGAAATTTAAATATGTGGTTTGTAATTTATTTGACTTTTCGCATCAAAGTTCTGACTAGAACTTTGTTATACAGTAGCCGCTCGGTTATATGAATACCCAGCTATATAAACATCCAGAATAGTGAACAACGCAATTTTTACACATGAGGTTCTAAAGAGTGAACACAACCTATCTCTGTTTTATGAACAACTTGCAACCGTTGATTTTTTGTAACTGTGTGTTGTAAAGGGTGTTTTTTTAGAGTGTCATAACTTTGCGTTGGCTTCTCCTCTTTATTTGAGCACCCATTTAACAGCTGATAACTGCCTTTTGTTTAGTTTGCTGTAAAATTTCATTATGAATCGAAAAACGCGCAAATTGTTGAAATTTTTAATCAAAATAATTCGGCAAATGGTCTGAGGCACAAATTGATTTAGATTTTGAATTTCCATTTAAAATTTTATTTTCCGATGAAGCCCATATCTGGTTAAATGGGTACGTAAATAAGGAGAATTGTCGCATTTGGAGTGAGGAAAACCCACAAGCTTTTGTCGAAACACCATTACATCCACAAAAATTACTGCTTGGTGGCGGAGTCATTCGCCTATATGCCTTCAAAAACGATGATGGTCAGAATAAAAATAGTTGTTGAAAATGTACGCCTTCTACAGCCAGCCGTGGCAGCCACATGGCAGAAGTCATATTTCAATTTCATAATATTTTGTTTCCAATAAAGCCCGTTAAATTAATATTAAAAATATATTTCATTGTTTTATTATGATTTAACATTATCTCACTCTATAAAAAAACACCCTTAGAAATCTGTTCTTCCCCGAAATAAGCTAGCAAATGTGTTTATACGAATGCAAAGGAAAATTTATAAATATATTCTGCGTTTCGATTCGAATCGAAATTTTCTCCGTCTGGCAATTTTGGTATTCTGCGTTTCGATTCCGCTCAGTTTCTTTCGATTGTATGTATTCTGCATTACGATCGGAGCTCCGTTTCTCTCAGTTGTTTTTTTGTTAACGGAGGTTTTTTCTATTTTTGTTTTTTTAAGTAAAAAAGTGAAAAAATGTAAGTACAAAATTAAAAAATTCAAAAACGATTTAAATACAAATTATTATATAATTTTTTTGTTTTAACTTGTTATTTTTTGTACTGGAATATGAGTGTTTTGTTATGTATGTATGCAGGTCAAAAACAACAACAACACCGGAGCAATACGAGCAACAATAATGCAGCTGCAATAGACTCCATTTGTCCTTAAATTTTAAATAAAAATGCAACTCACTAAATTATTTCTTTACAAACAGTTTTTATTAACATTTTGTCTTTACATATTTAACCACAACACTTTTATTTTCTACTTTTTTTAGTTAATTTCAGCTTCACTAGATTATACACACTTATATATTTATGCAAAACTTATTTTTAACTTTTTCTTTTTTATTTTATTTCAATATTTTTCTTTTATTAAATTTATAAACAATTTACTTTATTATACATAGAACTTGTTTTATTAAATTTGACATTTGTTTATGAAAATGATAACAGACTTGCTTATTCTGCTGTTTCATTTCCACATTCCACATTGATATAATTGATTTTGTAAGCATTGTTATCTTCTTCTTATTCTTTCGATTCCGTTTTTCTGCAGAATACCAATTTTCGATCGTAACGGAACTGAATGCGGAGACGTAATCGAAATGCAGAATAGGGGTGAAGATTGTTGGTGTTTGTTAAGTTATTGCTTGGAGTGAAAATAATATTTCTGACATTAATGATATTTTGGCATTACAGAAATCCCTTAAAGCAAAAAAATATAACCGACTACTTTCATGTACATTTATTTTTAGCAAACTAATTTAAAATAAAAACTTAATATAGGTTATGCATGTACACTAGGGCGGGTTAATTTGTATGGATGAAAAAAAAAATAAAAATCGTATAGCAAAAACGTAATCTATATAAAATTCTCCGAAGAAACCATGGGTCTAAAATCAAACCCTAATCCGCGCCTCTCGACTTGAAAATTTTTTTACTTGGATGAATATTTTTTTTAATGTAAACAAATTTTTAATGTAGAAAAATATAAAGTGCGAAAGAACTACTTTACTAAACAATATCATTCAGAAAATTCGATTTCTTTTTGGAAAAAGCTATTTTTTCAAACATTTATTTTTTTTGGCAAAGGCGGGCATTTTCAGGATTTATTTTTGATACATGGTTTCTAATAATAACTTAATAACTAATAACTTAAGAGATTCATAAAAACATAGACAGTTACGCAAAAACTGATAATAACATACAGAAGTGGTCTTACATAAGGCACTTCCTATCTTTAAAATTAAATAAAATACATAAAAGTGCTAAATTTGTCTGTACCGAATATTTGACACCCTCTATCAAGAGTAGACATTTTTCAGGAATGGGTTTCATATGCGATCTATAAACAATGAACCAATCTTTAAAAACCCTGAATTAGTTTTTCACTTTTTAACTAGTCGATAGATACTAGGGTATTCATTCGGTTAACCGTTAATCGGTTAACCGATTAATTACTACCCGATTAACTGATCGGTTAATTTAAAATTGGCTTTTTTCGATTAACAATTAAACCGGTTAATTTCAGTCGATTAACCGATTAACCGTTGTAACAAAAATTATAAATTTTTGTAGTATTAAAACATATTTTTTTTGTTTTTAATTGTGGGTGAGTTCCAAAACTTCGGTTGCAAAGCAACTCGATTTTTTAAATACATTCTAAAGTGCAACCATAAACAATTTTACAACGTTATCCGTTCCAAAATTCAACAAAAAAGTTACCAAAGTGCACCAAAAAAGTTGTTCGTAGAACTATTTTTTATACAATACAGTACAAAAACAGAAATTAAGGAATTCGGAAATGAACTTTTTTGCAGAATGTTCGGTGCTGAGCTTTGCCAGGGTGAGTTAGATGATGACCTGACAACAGAAGAAACTTACGATAATAACGCAACAACAGAATTAACCCAAACAATTAGAAGTGTTAAAAATTTTAAAAAATAAAGCAGGATTTAAATGGCATAATGGAAGATTTTATATGTTTAGAGACTGAGAATTTAGATATTCAAAACATTTTAACCAAATTATTTATCTAAAGGATTATTTTATAAGATTTTCTTAAACTATTTAAATTACTAAGAAAATAATCTCACAGTTTATTTTTTAATAAATACATAATCGGTCTTGTTCTGGAAATCAAAATCACGTGAAATTGAAATCGAACAAATTTTTAATTCTATCCTGTGTTTAAAATTGATAAAAATATTTCTTTTTCATTACCTCATACTTTGAGGACCACATATCTTTACCAAAACTAATTTTGAAATCAGGAAAAGCTACGTTTTTTTTTAAAAAATTTAACTTAAGATCTCCATCGATTTTAATGTCACGATTTCGATTTACAGAACGTGGCCGAATATGTATGAATTAAAAAATATGTATTACATATGAATTATTTTTTTTTGCTCGTTTTAGTTCAAGATTTGTTACTGTTTTTTTTACTACTAAACTCCAAATAATAAATCATTTTTCATTTTTATTCATAGAAATTACCTTATTTATAAAAAAAACTTTATTAATCGGTTAACCGATCAATAACATTATTAACCGATTAAACTAAAACCTCGATTAATTAATCGAGCGATTAACCGATTAAAGTAAAAACCCGATTAAATGAATACCCTAATAGATACAATTCGGCCAAAGACTGGAAAACAAAATTCCAATTGGTTTCCGCGATATAGCAATAAGAAAAATTCAGTTTACACCGAAATATGCATTAGCCCATAAAATCAGAACGGCAGGTAAATGAACAAAAGCCGTTTTGTTAGTTTCGAAAATATCTTCGAGTTAACAAATGTATGTACTGTCTTTGAATTTGTTCTGTCAAAGTGCGATAAGACTATAAAAAAAACACGAAATGTCGTAAATATTGGAACATAATTAAGCATAAGTTACGAAAGCTACTTTAAAACGCTAAAAAAAATCATTACTATATTGGAAGTGGGTTTCTAATAATAGAAACTTCCGAACTTTTTAGTCATCGATCCATAACTTACCATAGGTCCAATATAATATGCAAATTAAGTTTTAGATAACAAGAAACAACCTCATTAAACTTTTAATTTTCACTTTTTTTGCAAGAAATCGATGTACAGTGGTCACATCTACGCACTGTAAAAGTCTTAGATCAATTCCTTTAGTATTTTGCCAAAAAAAAAAATACAATTAACCCCCTTTAGATGAACCAGTTAAATCCCACTATCAAGGTCATCAGTACACACCACCTCCACGTAAGATGATCATGCCCTCAAATACCTCTGCAGAATGTCCAATGTGGCATAAGTACATAGCGCTACTCTGTTGAAACCACATACCGTTTATGTTTATAACGTTCAATTCAGAGCTTCACCTCTAGCTGTCGTTTCCCAGCCAAATGCGGGCATTAAACGAATCAATTATGTTCAATACAAATAAACGCGTAGATAACGCAATATTTATTAAATTTTACATCGATATCAATATCGAAATTGACCTTAAGTTAAAATAAGACACACAAATAGATCTAGACATTGATATTATCCGAGGCATGGACCTATTCCTAGACATATGTGTTTACATTTAAACTTTTTGTATTGTTCATACATCCACATATTTTTTTATTATTTTCTAGCTTTTTGGCTTCTATTCACTGAACACTTTTCATGTATATAAAATTGATAAATAATACTTTATCGATTTTTATTCTCTAATACACATTTGACTGTGACTAATCCTTCTTTAGACGTCCTTACTTGTATGTATCCTTTGTTAAACAAAACAAGGACGTATCGCCAACACAGCGAGCAACAGAATACAAATGTTGAAAATGAAATTTGGCAAAAAAATTAACTTAGAAATTAATATGTTGCCAACTACAATGACTTTCGTGATACGATTATTCTCTCCCATTCCGTAGTTTATTATTGTAATTTTTGCTTTTTTGCTTATTTTTGGCAAGCAAACACTTTCGCTTTATCTTTGGCGTAAAAAAGAACAGTTTGAAATAAGTAAACAGGACAATGCAAAGAAAATAGAAAACAGATTTACGATTTAATGCAGTTATGGGCAAGTTCTCAATATTTATTGGGCGTCATAGACTTGCATTAAGACAATTAAGCAAGGTTTTTGCTGCTTTAAACATTCAAGCGTAAACGTAGTATTTTGCGTGTTGGCCACCACGGCTTTAAATATGTATTATATTAAACGCCTCCTTTTTTAACAAATGTTGCACAGTTTATGATTCTAAAAAGTATTGCTTATAAGTATTTAAAAAATTAAAGTATGTATGGCCTAATGATGCAAAACTTATGCTGGGTACGCAATCTTACAAACTAAATTAATGTTCATTAATTTTTCGTTCATTCCAGATTGTACCAACATCAAAACGTATTGATATTTTGAGATTGCATTGATGTAGATTGCATGTATATTGCACTGTGTGTACCCAGCATTACTCAGCAATTTTCTTTGTGTTTTTGATAGAACACTCAAGTACTAATAGAGCAATTGACTAAAAAAGGCCATACGTTTTATATTTTTTGCAACTAAATCATATTTGATAAAACTAAATATAAACATTTTCCATATTTTCCATTTAATGATAACAAATGTCTTGTTGCCTAAATATGCAAACCAAAAAATAATAAAGAAAAATTTTATTTGTCTGGCCTTCCAACAGAATACGAAGTGTTAAGTTGCATACATTTTTGTTGGCCAAAAAATCCCCAAAACTATTTTATGTATTTTTTTTTTTTTGTATTTTTGTTTGTCCATTTTTGTTTTCCGGTACAAGAATATGTCTGAATGCCATTTACAATTGTATTTTTTTTATCAACTTGTGGGTCTAAAAAATTATTTATGGCCATCGTACGTACTCAGAGCTGTAAACGACATTTTGTTATTCTTTTTTATAATCTTTTGCTGTTTTTTTTATCACCACAATAAAACTAGATTTACGAGTTTTTTGAATTAACAATATTTACAACTTATCCTTTAAGGACATATATTTATTTGCTCTTTAAATATTTGATAAGACACACTTTTATTAAAATTTTCAATTCATATATTAAAAAAAAAAACAATAATGATGTTATAAATTAACAAAAAGGAAATAAAACATTTTATGTAACAATAATATTCCAAAAAATGATTTTAAAAAAACTTTGACAATTATTAATCAAATCTTATTCTAAATCTTAAGTGTACGTCCTGGTATTAAGAGCTCTATTGAGAAAATTTTTTACACGGAAAGAATTATTTACTAAATATGGCTTGAACCAAGAACATTTTGCATGATTCTCGTCCAAGCCAAGAATTGCTTATTCTAAATATATGTGTGGCTTGGTTTCAGCAAAATGTTTTTTTATTTAAGAAAATTTTATTAAAAAAATGTTACTAAATACGAACAAAATAAGTTAAAATCACGAAATTATTTTCAGATGTTGGGTTTTCTTTTTTTAAGAAGCGAAATTGATTACTTTAGAAAAAAAACTCCTCTCTGTGTATGGACCGATTCGGACCAAATTGGCTTTTGGGATTACAGAAAAAAAAATCGCAATAGCAATAAATGCTCTAAGTAAAGCCCTTCCGAAATATATTTTATTTGATATTCAAAAAATATAAACTCTTAGCAATTTAATGAAATTTGTGCCTTTAAGTTAATGTTTTGAAATTTCTGGCGTCTTGGGAATCCTTTTGTTAAGAAAATAAAACACTTAACATTATACTTGAAAGAACTAGCAAAAGAAAATTTCTCTCACTGAAATTATTTCCTATGAAATTTTCCCCTCTTAATTTTGTTAAAAAAAAAATATTTAGTTGAGACTGTTGCTGCCTTTATTTAGCCCATTAATATGTTATTTCTTTAAGCAATCCATTAGACTCCAGCAATATAAAACTTCTATTTTTGTCTGTTTGCTTTTATGGAGGTATCCTCCCTACACTTTTAAATGTCATGGAAACCCATAAAAATACCCAAATTTGAACACACAATAAAATAAAATATTCGAATATTATTTACCTACATCTACTCAATGGAAATGGTTATAAAACACTTAGAAAAAACTTAGAAATACGTTTTTATGTAACACAGTTTATATCGTGTGTGCCTTAATGCCATTATGTTGTTAGTTTAATGAAATTACCATTCTTTTATTAGTCGTTAAAGAAATGATGGTGTCATGAAGGCAGAAAAAAAAATAAATATTCTTAGATAAAATAAGAAGAAGAAAACAAAAAGAAAGTTAAAGATAAGAAAAATATAAAATGTCGATGATATTATTAATTACGTTTCATAAGTTGTTAACAGTTGGTTATGGGAAGACAATGAGGTTGAGAGAATATTTTGAAAAAATATTTGTAAGGCTGATCCCAATGGGCATTTTAAAGTTAAAGATTCCCAAATCTAGTATATTTTCTTTGAATATTATTACGGTATTGTTTAAATGTAACCAATGATCACTAGTAGAATATAACTATCTAAAGAAGTGCCCAGTAGATAGCAACACCATCCTTATTTATTTTCTTAAAAATTTAGACTTAGGGCAAATAGAGTGCAAAGCTTATTAACGAACAGCTTCTCCAGCCGGGCACCTCCTATGGGCAGACGATTTTCTAAAACCATTGTTTTTGTAGTATATTCTGAGCAAACTATACTCCACTGTTCGGACGCTCCTTGGTCGGAAGCGGGCCGCCTTTTCTCCAAAACATATCCCGAAGCTGGACAAATAAAATAAAATAAAAAAAGCTGAGCTAAATGTAGTCCATTGTTACAATTTTGCATTTTGGGCGATGAAGAAACTTTACCAATTACAACACAAGCGTGTGAAATAAAAGCTTTGTGATACTTAAGGGTCAAAAAAACTGCAAAAGCAGGTGCACTAATAAACAACATGTTTGTGTGTTGAAAAATTAACAACTTTGTTTTAAGCTTTTGCGCAAACAATCAAACACCCTAATAAACAAAGCAAAAGGTTTGTACAAACGTGAAGTTTTGACTTGTTTGCTAAGGCGTTTGCGTTGCTTGCATTGATAACTCAGACTTACATTTGCCTGATTGCACTATGCAAGGCGTATTAATTACGAGAGCAAAGATAACATCGATTTTGGGAATTTAAAAACAGAAAAATTAAAATACCTAATATTTTTTGTTTTTTGTTATGACCAGTAAAATAGAGGGAGTAGTGCTTTTGAACATTTGACTCGAACTTATTCATGTTGAAAGTGAGAGAAAAGATTTCAGCAGGAATGTTATTCCTCATACGAACAGTCGTACCAAAGAGCGAATTTTCCTTGTAATACGTTGTACGATGCGCCGGCCAATCGAGCACAAAAGAATGGGCTTTTGGGGAAAACCCCGTATTACGAACAAACGTACAGGTTTCGGGAACCAGATGCCCAATTTCCTTAGAACACATCCCATTGTAGTAACGATAAAACAGGCAAATACAACCCACATTGCGACGGTGCTCAATTGTTTCAATAGAATTTTCGACCGCGTGCAGGAGAGGTCCCTTTTCTGCACGCGGTCGAAAAACTCCAAAATAGACTTTGAAGCACCGGCCCACACATAAGAGTTGTGTTCCATACGCTTTCGGATATCGTACACTGAGACACTTAAATGCTTCGTTTGACACCTTGAATATATGTTCTAACCATCGGACATCACTTTGTATGGAAAAAAACTGTTGCTTATTAATCTTTTTTCTCTTCTTGAGATCTGCAAAGTCGACGCCAAGTTTTGTTTTTAAATACAAATCCCTTTTATTTGGGTATTTAGATTTTTCCAATGTTAAATTCCTAAAATAGTCGCTATTTCTTGCAATTAATGTAAAAGATAAAAGTCATATGATGTTAAAATTTGTTTTTTTTAGTTCAAAATAGTTATTAACACGTACCCACGCACATAAGTTTTTCTAAGTTTCCTTTTGACACATTAAAACCAACGATCCTTTAGACGGACATCTTCCGTCAGTGGATAAAATTGCGTCCACTCTTTGCATACGGGAGTTTTACCGTATTTTGTAAAAACCGAAAGACCCGACTGCCAAAGTTAATGTTGTCCGGGGTCACTAGATTTTATTTTACCTGTAGTATATTCTAAGGTCTTATTTAAGTTTACCCAAAAAAAAACAAAAGCTTAAGAAGAGTCCATTTCAGTCCAATCGCGAACAATGTTTCGAGGAGCCTATCATCCCCCGCTAGAACGAGGCCCAGCTAAAGATGTCTTTTGACCTTCAATTTTTAGATTTAAGGTTTTACGACCAACACTTCGGCCTACTTCAGGTAGTTTTTGTTAAAAAATATCTATAACTGTGTAAGTAAAGGGTGTTTTTTTAAGCTAGATAGAACTTTAAATTGTAAAAAGTAACACAAAAAATTAAATTTTGATGAAATATTTTTTTTTATCGTTTCAGTATACTCTGACAAATCATCATGAATAGACTCACGCTTGAACAACGCTACGCAATTATCCAAATTTACTTTGACAATCAGTCGTCGATTCGCGCAACTTATAGACGACTTTATCGCAAAATTGTGTTCAGCGATGAGGCGCATTTTTGGCTTAACGGGTTTGTTAATAAGCAAAATTGCCGCATATGGAGCGAGACCAATCCACAAGAGACCCTACAGACTCCATTACATCCAGAAAAATGCACCGTTTGGTGCGGTTTTCACGCTGGTGGCATCATCGGACCTTATTTCTTTAAAAATGAGGCCGGAGCTCGCGTTACGGTCAATGAAGATCGTTACCGCACCATGATCAATGATTTTTTGTTTGAAAATATGGATGACATTGATCCAAAGGAGATGTGGTTTCAACAGGATGGCGCTACGTGCCATACGGCGAACGCAACCATCGACTTATTGAAATCAAAATTTGGCGATAAGTTGATTTCGAGAAATGGACCTGTCAATTGGCCTCCAAGGTCGTGCGATTTGACACCTCTCGATTATTTCCTGTGGGGCTACGTGAAGTCACTGGTTTATGCTGATAAACCAGCAACAATTGACGCCTTGGAGGCCAGCATTGTTCGTGTTATTCGTGACATACGGCCCGCAGTGCTCGAAAAAGTGGCCGAAAATTGGACGTCCAGAATGCGCTTCGTCAAGAACAGCTGCGGTGCCCATATGCCCGAAATCATTTTCAAATGTTAATGTCACGTATTGATCTTTCGAATAAAAAAAAAATTTTGATTACAATTTAATTTTTTGTGTTATTTTTTACAATTTCAAGTTCTATCGGGCTTAAAAAAACACCTTTTATATATAAAAATGTTTGTGCCTAAACCTCAAGAACCGCTGGAGCGATTGGCACCAAACTTGGACAATTAATTATTTTAGTCGGGAGCCAGGTTTCTCTTTAGTTTAATCCGATAGGTGGCGCTGTTGTCGTGATACTAAAATTTTTTTATTTATGGTACGATTTGGTTGAAATTCACAAAATATATTTATTAAACAAAAATAATTTGACCGATTTTGACCCGGTAGATAGCGCTGGGGTTAAGTTATTAACAAAATTCACCAGTATGAAATTTTTTATTTTTATTTAGAAAATCCCGAGCAGCGCCGGGCCCAAACAGCTAGTAAAAGTATAAAAAAGACCCAACACCAGTTGTTTTTTTATTTTGAAAGTTTTGCTGAACTTAAAAATATTGTTTTCTAAAAACTCAGCTCTTATTTGGTTTAAGAGTTTAAAATATTTTGTAAAGTGTTTCAAATCATATGTATATCCAACTTTTGTTTCCTTCGAAATCTCAATAATTACGACTAAAAAAACCTTTTAATCCAAAAGCAAAGAAGGAAGTGATGTCACTCGAACTGAAACTATCATGCAAATGGGTTGTTTACCATCACAAAATCATTACCATATTAGACAAGTGGTGTCGCACTTCTACATATTTATACAAATAATATTGCGTGATAAGTCAACAACCGATAAATAAAGTTTATATCTATTGGATATTTGTGTCACAAAAAGAAGATTAAAAAGAATAGTGGCAACAGTAAACAAGGAAAAGTATAAAAATATATTTACAAAAAGTAAATTAATTAGAAAAGTGTATATAAAGACGTTCAAGAGGAATGTTGTATAAAAGGTAGAAAAAAAATAATGGCAGATATAAAATTGTTATCGGTCATTGATACACACCTACTCTTTTAATGATTCGAAGGCTGTTATTGTTTCGTTGTTTATGAAAACGGCGAATTAAGCGAATAGATTTTGCAATTTATAGACAATATTAATTTGCACCAGTAAATAAATTAATATTGTCAATTAAACGGTTAATACACTTGACTAAAAGTTGAACTCACTTGATTAAACGTTTAATTCACATGATCAAATTTTTAAATTAAAAATGATTTTATTTTTGGTTAATGCTTTTACTGGTGCACAATTCGAGGTATCTATCCCTGCTGCTTGGGAAAAATGTAACCAGCAGCTTTGTCTCCTGCGGAACAACACACAGCCACCTCGTGTATCTCCTCACTAACTCCCCAAAAACAGAGAAGCATTCCAGATAAATAATCTTTCTTCCATTCTCAATACATGCATGCTTTAATGAATTGGCAAAGTACAAAGTACATAAATCAAGACATAAGCTAAGGGAAAAAGATATACGGCCGTGACGCATCAATAAAAGAGCGTTCACCAACCATCCGTTCGTATCAGAGCTGCCCCTTGACTTACAGTTGTAACTACTAGCCATGGAAGGGTACTAACTCCATATTAATCATCACGTAACGCGTTTCAATACATTACCTAAGTTAAAACAGACCACTACCGCACCGGTAGTAGATCGTTCCTTTCACACCCTGGCTTTCGTCGGGGGAGTACTAACCAAGGGCTACTAAGATCTCACCACTACGCCAATGCAACACAGAACACCAAGTTCACGAAATTACAAAGACAGAAATAACAATCACAAACAGATAAACTGCCATGATGCCATTGAAGATTCAACGCTTTTCACTCATCTATGACCTTCGCCCTCCAAAGCAATAGAGCACCCAGCTCACTCCAGCCGAAAGGCTCCAATGCATTTGAGCACCCAGCTCGCCCTTCTTCAATGACAATAACGACAAGGGACGAAACAATTCCACAAGATGCATGTATTAAGAATAAAATTCGTCTTAATTATCTGGATACCCTCTGTCAGATAAGAGTCCTCCACCGGAAGTGGCCAGTAAGGAGAACCTGCAATCATCCAATCAGACCGGTTCCATGCCACCGGGGGCCTTCCGATTGCCCGAGGCACCAGATAACCTTAGGTACTCTGTTGAGTACCTCACACTATTAAAGTCCGAAAACTTTAAGAGCTTTCGGCTTTCAGACCCCAGCAGATTTTAGGATAGCCTCACCTAGAGCCTTAATTTTTCGCCATCTGAAAAACAGATGCCCAGGGGTCACCACGTGGAGGCAAATAAAGGCACATGTTGTAATATTAAAGGCATTCCCGAAGGCTTCCTTCTGAATATGCAACTTGACCCCTTGCACAAAGGAGTGAAACCAAAAACCCCCGCCCGTTAAAATAAAATTCCAATTTGATCTCTCAGACACACGTATATATTTTTTGGCCACCTCTACCAGAACCCATTGTCAAAACCCTCTTATTTTTTTTTTTTTTTTTTTTGTTCTGTACAGTGCAATTATTATATTTTAATATAATAATATCTTTGTTTTTTTTATAATACAATATATAAATAAGTATTCATGTACACATGTATCAATATACGTGTAACAAAAATACATTAATTAGCATTGATATGTTTTTATATAGATATTTATCTCATTATAAATATGTACGTGCAATATGCCCATCAAATACATGAACATTTGTTTATGTATAATAGCACTCATGTCAATTTATAATAAATAAATTATTTCTTTGTAATCATCGTATATTTTATATTCTTTCATTATACTAATGATATTTAATTAATATTATTTGCTTTTGTTATGTATTTATTTATTATTTTTTACGTTTCTTTGTGGGGTTCCATTGCAGCCTTTTTATATTTTCTTCTTTGGGTGTGTGTGAAACGGTAGCAAAGTTCTATGGTGAAATGAAATTTGTTTGTGGTAGAACATTTTCATATTTGTGCTGTGTGAAATTGTAACATTTTTGACAACGTAAAATTTTGACATAAAGAAAAAAACAATTACTAGTAGTTTTGTGAAAACGAATAAATTAATCAAGTTTTTACCAATAATCATTTCAATTTTGTTGGAAATGAGATCGTCCCAACTATTTTATGAATTCGTTCTCATATATAAACAATTTTTACAAAAAGTGTGGGCAAAAAAGCTTATACATATGTAAATACTTACATGTTGTATAATTCTTTTTAATTTTTTTGCCGCTGGTCCTGCTTCCATATTATTTTTTATTTTATTTAAACAAATTTGATGAAAAAAAATAATTTTGTGGTTGTCAAAAATTTCTACACTAATGTCAAAATTTATACTAGCCCCCAGGGCTAGTGAAATTTTTTTCACCTCAATAGTGTCAAAATTTTACTTCCATGAGTACTTTGCTACCGTTTCACACACACCCTTTATATAAAATTTCTAGGACTTAATGAAATACATACTGTGCTTCCTTTCGTGCTATATTTAAAGAACTTACATGAAAATGAACAATTGATATGGAACACTCAAAAGAAAAATCAATCCATCCGTACTAACATTAATTCGAAGCGGTATTAATAGTACGGTTAGTACGGATTTTCTTAAATCAAATACAGAAAGATTGATTCAAGTACAGATTAGTGCGAAGTACTTAACTTATCTATATTACATCCCGAATTCGTACTTGAAATAATCCAAAATCGAGATTGATTTAAGTAAAATTCAATCAATCTCTAAATCCGCTTTGATTTAATCCCGGATTTGTGCATGAAGTAATTTGAAAGTAAAATTAGATTGACTCTAAGCTAAAACACGTAACCACAGAGAACTAGAGGCAGAAGGAGAATATTATTATGATTGATTAAGTTACCCGCTATATACCTTACAGACTTTCAATTATACTGGGAAATAATTATTACTTAATCATCAGAAAATATGGCTTAAACCAAGAAAATTTTGCTCTATTCTCGTCCGAGCCTAAAATTTCTTATTGTAAACATATGTGTGGCTTATGGTTTAAGCAAAAAAGTTATGAATCAAAGCGAACTAAAATTTTCTTAAATCAAGTTTTCGTTTTTTATCGCCAATTTCACAAATTCTATTTAAATATCAATCAATTCATATTTAAATATAGTTTTTAAAAAAACTGTATTTCTATTTGACTTAAAAACCGAATTTTAAACATAAAGTGCCTTTCAAATCAATTGGTGAAATTGGCCATTAATATTTTACAAAATACGAAAAAAAAGCCTGAATTGTTTACATAAAAACATGTAGGATTATTTAGTTTAAGAAAACTTAGTATAAAAACAAGTAAGAGTGCTATATTCGGCTATGCCGAATCCTTTATACCCTTGACCATGGTTTGGAAAGAACAGAAGCTTATCCCCGGTATTTATAGACGATTATTAAATTTAACAAACGTTTATTAAGCAGAATTTTCATACAAAATTTGTTTTGTAAACCTTTATTAAATTTAAAATGTTTTTATAAATACAGGCATATATATTTATCTAAATGTATATTTATATTATATTATATCATAAATGTAAAACAACCTAGCCGCTATCATGTCTAGAGTATCCGGAAAACACATATCAAACATAAGACGGACAGACGGACGGACAGACGGACATCGTTAAATAAACTTCTCTCCTCATAAGGACCCAGAATATATATACTTTATAGGGTCTAACATCAATATTATAGAAATTACAAACGGAATGACAAACTTATATATACCCTTTTCCACATGTGGTGAAGGGCGATTCAAATAAAAATTTACTGAATTTAACCAAGTTTTCTTGAGCATTTTGATACTTGATGCAATAAATTCGATTCTACTTAAAAATCAAGAAAACCAAACTAATACTAAATAAATGCAGCTCGAACTCAGAATTATCTTTCTTTTTATCCGTTTGTATTTCTTGTTTTAAGAAATTTTTAATCATATAACAAAAACGTTAATTTTTGATCATGAGAAAATGTTTCTTTATTAAAGAAAATTTTATTAAATACGAACAAAACAAGTTTAAATCATGAAATTATTTTTGAATTTTGGACTTTCTTGTTTAAAGAAACGAAATTGATTGGTTTAGAAAATAAACTTCATTCCGTGTAAAACACCAGCATCATGACCGCCATGGTTTTACTTCCAAAATTTAAATTTAACTAAATATAAACTAAATGGGAACTTTTGCTTTTTATTTTACTTTTTTAACATGAGAATAATGTATGTTTTTTCTTGTTCTTTTGTTTTAATTGTTTCTACAGAAAATAAGCTAATCGTTTTTTACCTACTTGTGCGGTGTTGCTGTTGTTGTTGATTCTACAACAAACTTTGACAAACACACGCGTATGCACGCATATAGAATGCAATGCTGAGAGATGGCACTACCAACGAAAAGGTTAACCTTTTTTTTACTTGGTTAAAGAATTTAATACTTATTTTAAGAAATTCGGGGATCAGCTTACGAAAGTAGTCCCATTTATGTTTAAGTACGACTCGTTCTTAAAGTAAGTATAACAACTATTTATGTTATTTATCCTGAGTATTTTTCTTTCTGTGTAGAGGCGGTCTTTTAAATGACATTGTATCTTGTACGTTATGGCAAGAGAGAGCTTTGTTATAAAAATATATATATATATATATTCTTGAAATAATAGCGTTATGTGTGATTTATTTAACTTTACTTTAACTGTAAAAAACGAGAATTTTATTTACTAACCCTAAAACATTTACAAAAAAAGAAAAATATTTTTATTATTTTTGACGCCACGATGAAATTGTATGCCAATTTCTATGAGTGTCTATAGCAAAGTTTTCAAAAAGAAATGAATTTTTAAACTAACGAGCAAATAAATATGCCACCATAAAATTCATGAATTTCTTTGGAACGCCTCCACATAAAAATAGAATTTTATTACAAACATTTTTTTCCTTTTTGGCAAAAATATTCTCTAGATAAATTAGACAAAGACCAATAAAAGGGGAAAAAATAAACAAAATATTTTTTTAAGGTTATTCTGTGATACAAATATAAAATTATTTAGATCGTAAGCATTATAAATTATTTGAAATTTTTTGCCTTAAGCCACGGCTTAAGAAGCATTTTCTTACAATCATACTTTAAGGTTAAACTAGCAAATAAATGTTGACAAATTGCTATTAATCTATTATATTTTTTTCATGCTTTTAAACGTTCCTTCTCTTAAGTTTGTTGAGTCCTGCTGATTCTGTTTTTTTTTTTTTAGGTTTCTTAGAGTATTTTATTTTTTATGTGTGAGATTGCGCTACATTTTGTTAAGTCGTTTATTTTGTTGGTAAAAAAAAAACATTTCCATATCACAGAAATATCAAGCGTGACCGAGAAAAGAATAGTTAGTAGGATCTTACTTGTTCTTCAACACCATCACACACATACATATGTACATATGTTTGCATTTATACCCAGCAAACTTAATGAAGACTATTGAAAAAGCTCGTCTGTTTTCATTTGCCATCAAATAATTAGTACGCTCAAAATCAAACATCGACAAAAATTACAGATTTTATTTCAATTCACAGAGATGGACGATCTCTGAAGACTGTTAAAAAGTTGGAACTGGAACTGGTTATTTAACAAAAAACAAAAATTTTTTTTTTTTTTTTTTTGAATTAAAGAGGTGTACCCAAATTGGCACTACGGTCACTTTAAAAAAAAAATTAAAAAAAAAAAAATTTTTTTTATGTTATAGAAATTTCTGAAATTTTAGTTTATCAATAAGGTAAACATATATTGAATAATGTCAAAAACTTTGTCATAAGCCCAAATTGGCACAGCGGGCGTAAATGGGTTAATATAACCGTCATATCGGAAACAGAAGAATATCCTGCGTAATGGTCCCTCAACTTCTTCTTATGCTGAAACAAAAGGAAGCTTTCACAGTCACAAAAGATCGCGAGGCTTACAGTTAATTTAGTTCGCCAAACGCCGTGGTAGGAACAGATTTACGTTCTTTAGAAACTCAAAGAAATAAGACGAGAAATTGCATGGACAGGCCTTTGTGGTTATTGCTTTCTTAAGCTTAGTCTACACGATATGTTGAATCAGCAAATTTATGTTGAAAAATTTGCTTTCAGCGCCAACATATCGTGTAGACACCAAATCTTTTCAACAAACGTATGCTTACCAACATATGACAGGTATTTGTTAACGAAGTCAGCAAACGTTTGTTCACAATTATAGTATATCGTCTAGAAACAATGGCCCATATTCATAGTCAAAAATAATGTCGACTTTAAGTTAAAACCGGCTTTAAATGAATGTCAATAACATTGTTTTAAAGTCGACACTAGAAAAAGTATACTTTATTTTTGACTATGAAAATTGGCCAATATTTTTACTTTTCAACAAATTTTCTACTTATGTTGACATATATGTTATATGTTGAAAGTCGTATGCAAGCTTGTCAGCATACTGCAAATTTGGTAGCATATAAAATATATAAAAATTGGTATTCTTTCAATTACTTGATTAGTTTTGTAGATAACCCCGGAACTTCTCAAGATTTCTACCTCGTCGGCAAACAAGAAACAAAAAAATGCATTTAGAAGTGCTTTGAAAATAAAAATGTTTGCCAGCGAACTTTTTTTTAGAGTTATAGACCATAAGAGTTAATAAATTCTTAACCAATATCTTTAGAAGTATAATTTTGATCTCAGCAGTATGGGTATCGCTGAAGGGTGTTTCCAAATACCTTTCACGTGGTATACAAAACATTCCGAATTATTAACCAATTAAGAACCAATTTCAAAAATTATTTTTAGTTACTAATGTATTTTATCAAAATGACTCCAATTTAAAAATTTTGTCGATATTAAGGTATTGTTTTACTATTTTTAATTAGGCTTTAGTTCATCAAATTTAATTGTCAATAAATTATTTTTATGAAGAAAGGAATTTTACAACATGAAAATTAATTAAAATTGTTATTGATAATTTTTCATTCTTGACTGTAGCCGGGCTCGAACCCTGGCCGGCAAGTTACCCTGACATGTTTTGATCGCAACCACTCGATCTCCTCAGAAGGGTTTGCCGTCTTACATAAATACTTCAACAAAATAACCACAATACTAAGTATTGTTTTACATATAATATAATATCATAAAATAGAATGCATAAATACGGTAACGTATAAAATTCTGAAGTTATTAAAGTTAAAAATTGATATTCAAATCAATCTTTTTGTTGAATATGTAGGTTTGAGATTACATGTGGTAATAACCCTACGTTTCCACATGCAAGTAATTACTTGCAAGTAGTGTATACGTATTATCAACGAAAAATCGAGGAAACAGCCGATTGGCTGAAAGTACAAAAATTGTGTGAATGTTAGTGAAAAAGTGTGAGTGTATTGAGTTTTTCGAACTTGTACTTGCATGTGGAAACGGGTGGTAATTTTTATACCCAGTAAAAACTTCGCCTACAAAATAATGTGTTGAGTAACCAGAAAAACATAAAAGTACTACTTACAATTCTACTGAAAGAACCAATGAATTTTACAAGGGATGTCCCATAATGAACGCATTTGAAAGTAAGTCATTATTTTTTTTACCTACATACATCCAGAAATAAGTAGTTATAGAAGTTGTTATAGAAGCAGTTGTAGAGGAAAGCTACTAAATAATGAGTGATAGAAGCTATTGATTTTGAAAAAGTAAGCGAAGTTTTTACTGGGTACTTTATGTAATTGCTTCGATATGGGTATCATTTAACAATATGGTATGACGAACACCAGCTTCGCTTAGTAACTTTTTTCTTTATTGCCGGTCTTTCACTGGACATATAGTTTTTAATTTAATGGTATATTAAGCACCGACTTCGCTTAGCATTTAAACCAGAACCCCAACACCCTTAAAATTTGATATTTCTGTTAAAGAAACTAACAAAAATTGGTGTACTCGTTTTCTATGACTAGATATTACACTACGATGATCGCTCCATAATTTACCATAGGCCCCATGTAAACCCATTCTCGGAAATACTTAAATATGCCTAAGACGTACCGAATATTGCTATTATCTGTTATAGTTTCATAAAGCTAGAAATCACACAACTAAATTTGGAGAAGATCGGCCCACAATTTAATTTAATTTAATTTAAAACCGTAAAAAAGAGATATTGTGGTAAAATATAGTCCAGTTTAGTTAAATGGATAGAAATAACACGATGCAATTTTGTGATAATTGGCATACAACTCACTATGGGTCCCGTAAAAAGCGTGACTTTAAAACGGTTAAAAAAACTTGTGTTATTGTATTGAAATTTGAACTAATTTTTGTTTTTAATACTACAAAAAATTACTAAACCGACCAAAAATTACAAATATTTCTTTAATACGGCTAAACTGATATAAATAATGATAGTTTATTCAAATTTAGTCAAATTAAGTGATAAACATGTCGGTTAAGTCCGGCCATTTAATACCCTATACCACAGAATAAACAAACAAATATTTGTGACTGTACCTTATTTGGGACTCATGGGCAATCACGGTCCTAATAAAATAAAATAAGGTTATGAATCATATAAGAGTTTTTGCGCCGAATATTATCTATGTATATGATATTTGCTATTCTTACAGAAATTTTAGCAGTATATTATAAAAGTTATCGTCGCCAAATTTATATCGATACCACAGTCACCATTTTTATGAAAGTTATGGTATTGGTTATATTTTTGGGAGTGATAATTGTATAGGAACTATAGAATTAGAATATAAATTTTTTGATCCAGATAAAGTCTTAATACCAATATAAAACATGGATTAGGGGCACAAAAACTCTTATCCGAATGAAGTTTGTATGGGATCTTTGAGAAATTATGTACCGTTCCTCACCGTTTTTGATTACATAATATCAAATTATTGCGACCTGTACTTTGCGCACCACAAAGTGGACAGCCAGCCAGCCGGTCGGACGGACATTCATGTATCGACTCAGATAGTGATTGAGTCGGACCAATATTTTTAGGTGTTACAGACACTATGATGGTTTGGGTACTAATCCATAAAACATGCTGCTGATCGGCACATAATTTACCATAGAGGTAGGTAGAACTAAAATAAATTAATTAACTGTAAGGCTTAATTAATAATTTTTAGATCAATCCAGTCCTTGAATATTTGAATTTTTTGCGGATTTTACCCAGCCCAATAAAGCACTCTTGCTTACTACTTATTAATTACACTAAAACTATTCATTTTTGCACTAAAGGCGATAATTGATAAAAAATTTGAAATAAAATAATAAAAAAAAGAGAATTGTCAAATTAATTTTTAGTTTTTAAACAAATGTTCTCATTACTCAACATACATAACAACATATAAAATTCAACATATCGTGTAGACACAAAAATTGTACGCTAACTTATCCCAGCTAGCATTTGGGTGATTATTTTTTGTAAAAATCACCTAAGTGAGCCTTTTCAGATCAGTTTTGATGATTAAAAACTGATTTATCACTTGAGCGATAGAAAAAGGATTCATATATGATTTAGTGATATGATAAAATAATGATTTTTAAATATTTGTTTTGTCAAATCAAAAAAATAAAAATAGTAACTTTCGTGTCAGCCAAGCAAATAAAAAGCCCAAAAATTTTTAGCAATTTATGAACATTCATTAATGTTAGTGCAAATGGTTTTTTCTCTTCTTTGCCAAAATTCGATTACTTTCGTAACAAAATAAAGCTGGTTTGAATAATCAAAAGCCATAAGGGTGCTTAACCGAAAAAAAAATAAAAACATGACAATTAAAAAATTATATGAAATATAATCAAATACGATATAATTTACGATTGAAAAATGAGACAAAAACGATTCAATAATGATTATAAAAACAAACATTGAAATGATCAAAAAGGAATCAGAAAATTTTATCACATATGATTCTTTGAGGTGATCCATCTGTAGGGTACCATTTTCTCACAACGAGAGTATCACTTATGATTGAAAAATGAGCTCATATACGGGTATTTTGCTCGTGAAGCTGATTCCTAAATGATTAGACTATGATACAAAATGCTAGCTGGGTTATATGCTGAAATATCATTTGCTGGCATATGATGAATTTGAAAAATTTGGTATTTTCAGCATATCGTCTATCGGCATTTGTTATTATTTTTAAGCATATGAGTGTAAGCATACATTTTCTGATTAAACATATCGTCTAGACTCAGTTTTAAGCAGGGAGAAGTTTTTCTATACATGACTTCAAATCATTATTAATTTAATACTAAGATTAAATGTTTGTTGGGTATTTTATTTCCATTTCTACCATTCCATTTTTTAAAAAATTTTGTATTTAAGGACTATAAATTGAAATAAAAAAAGATTAGCTAAATAAAAGATGATGATGAGTAGATAAAAAAAAGAATAAGAGCCAATTTCATTTGTTACGCTATTTTTCAACTCAAACAACAGAAAAATATCAAGGCAGAAGATAGATCTATTTGCATTAGGGGTGTTCTATTAGAAGAATGGAAAACAATAAATGAATAATATTGAAATCGTATTTGTAGCAAATTATAAACCAGTAGCATCCATATTCACAACTTACCAATAGCTAAAGGTAGGATTTTATCGAGCGTATAAAAAGTGTTTCATTATTACAATTTTACTTTAACCTACCACGTAGGATGAACCTTTCTTTAAATTATCGCTTACTTTAGGTTAAAGTTATTCGGCCGTTAAAATCCCACCTATAGCTATCGGTAAGATGTGAAAACGGTCCTAAAGGTTTTAATATGTCACAAAGTACCAGAAACAATACCTTTCAGAAATAACTCGCAACAGAATACCGATTTAATAAATTAAAGAGTATTTCTCTTACAAGAAAACCATAACACTCTTTTCTCAACCACCTTAATGTTGTAAAAAAAACAAGTAAGAAAGTATAGTCGGTCAAGCCCGACCATATGATACCCTACACCACAGTATTTAAAAACACATCATGCTTATGTGTCCATATAAATATGGATTTATCTATATTTATAAACTTCATTAAAATCGGTTTGAAAGTTTGTGAGAGGCAGAAATTGCCCCCTTGTGGTCCTATTTTTGAAAAAGTGTATAGCTTATATGTCCATATAGATATGGATCTATCTTCATATGTTTTAAATTTCATTAAAATCGGTTTGATAAATTCCGAGAGGCAGAAATTTCCTCCTATCTTCCCTCGTGGTCCTACGAATAGGCTTGGTCCTTGTGCAAATAAAAACGTATGTCCCAAATTTTATCAAATTATCTCCAAAATTGCGACCTGTACTTTGCGCACAAGGCTACATTGACAGCCAGCCAGCCGGAAGGACATCGTCAGTTTGTCTCAGAACGTGATTCTAAGTCAATCGGTATACTTTAACTGCAATTCAAATTATCTTTGAAGTATCAAAAAAACTGAATTGTTTCGCTGGACCACTAAATGTGGAATCAAGTAAAGACGATTGTGAGCCCGTTTTGATACAGGTGAATTAAACTTTTAATCAAGTGTATTAAATGTTTAATTGACAATATTTCAATTAAACATTTAATACACTTGATTAAAAGCTTAATTTACCTGATTAAATATTTAATTAAACCTGATTTTATTTTTGATTAATTCTTTTACTGGCGCAAAAATTTTTTTTTTTGTGTACGATCACACCACTCATCAAGAATCAGGACCCCATATCAGAATTGATGTTGGGTTAGTGTCAAAGTGGATACACTGATAGAAAAGGCGTCATAACGCTGATGTATTTTGACATATGTACTATGAATAGTGTCTTCGTTTTTGACCCCATGACACTTGTCATCATTTTGATGTCAACCTAAACATCACTTGGCCAAAGTGGCATCAGGGTCAAAATGAAATTATGTCATCAAAGGGATGACACATCGGTATCACAGAAATGACGAACATGTCCTCAGTGCGATGACGCAGCAACATCGGAGAAAGGACAAATTAGCATTAATTTAATGACAGTTTGTCATTAGGTCAAAGTCATTGGAATTGACTTAAGTCAAAGTGATAGAATATTATTATTTACTAACCCGTTGCATATGTTTGTTTCACGTTTGTTGAATTACGACCTTTGTTTACAGCAGAACTCTCAATAACAAGACACCAGCACAAATACAGCAAAAATGTCATGTATTTAACTAAATAATAAAAAAAAATAGAATATAGGAATTTTTGCTTCTTATAATACATTGTAATCATGAAAATAATATACGAAATGTGGCATAGAATTGATGTCACTATAGTCATAAAATAGATGATACGTAAAAAATGACAAAATTGTACGAAGACGTTAGTCATTGGATTGATGTCACTTTTTGCATCATTGATGCCATTTGTAGTAACATTGATTTCACAATTCTGATGTTAGGGCATCATCAATATGAAGATGCATTTTTCTATCAGTGTAGAGACAACCCGTTGCTTTGAGGTGTTTCAACATATTGCCAATATACCTCAGAAAGATCTTGTACGAGGTGATGCCCAAATAACTTATGTCTAGTTGAATTAAAATTAGGGCAACCACATTTTCAAGTTCTTTGCGGCTTTATTATAATTTTTTAAAAGAAATACCGAGTCTTCCAGCGTGTCTAGCGATCGTCCAGTGACCCGTAAACACAAATTTTAATCTGGATATAAAGGGACAGTAAGATAGACAATATTTATCACACAGTAGTTGAATTTATTTTTCTTTTTTTTTAAATTATTTCTGTAAAAGCAATTGACACTAGAGAGGCCACAAAAGCTTATTCCAGTAACCAATGCGCAGTAGCAAAAAGAACACGACTTACTTTCTTCAGCAATTAACATGGCACAAAGCTGTCGAATTATCTTCTAACTATTAAATGAACTTAATTGCTAGTTTATAGACTACCAATGTACAGTCTTGTAGAAAGTCTAAACTATACAGTTGTTTAATTTGTAAGTTTTTTAATATGACTTTTTGTAGACCATAAAAAGTAGGGTTAAAATAAATGTCTTACTTATAAATACAGTGGGGCATTTATAAATAGGCGGGCGAAATTTTAGTGGAATCTGCTAGTCAATATCTTTTAAATCGGATCAATCCTATGCTATGGCAATGTGTCCCGGTAGGCTAGCAGGAGTGAGCTAGTCTATCAGCTCCGCGGTTGCGGGTTCGATTCCCGCCAGACATTGTGGTTTCTTTCCTGCAGACAAGCGCAGAGCTTCGCGGGGTTTAGCTTAGGGAATTAAAAAAAAAATATGTAAAAAAAAATTAAACTTAGCGGCTTTAGAGACTTCTGGGTTTGTCTTTCTTATATAAAGATGCTCTAAATTTAAAAACTTTGAAACAAATACATCTCCACGTAAACAAGCTTATCAAAATCAAAACTTCTATTTAGAAAGTGCAGATATATTTGCCTGTTTTTGAATAGCCCCTACTTTCCAAGTAACATAAGTCAAAGAAAACTGACTACCTCTTGCATTACCAAGGGCTCATAATTGTCAAATGATTCTTAAATTAACCAAATGGTTTCACAAGTAGAAAAGGACTTATGGAAATTTAACAGGACTTTTAAAGTATAAAAAGCTAAAGGACCTTTAAAATTTTTGAACCATTAACAAAATTGTTTAATTATTGTTCTACTGTTACTGTCTTCTTCCGTCCTTTTTTTAACGACTCCCCCGTTATACATTTGTGTATTTATAAATGGTTGCTTGTTTGTATGGGTTTATGTATCTGTAAGGGATAATGATTACCATGATTATTCTTCGGTACATGTCTTTTTTTAGTCGTTAAGTCAAGTGATAAGAAATGACAGGATTAACATGTTGTTGTTACTGTCACTTGTTTTAATAATGTTTTTTATTCGCTTCTTATTACTGCTGTTGTTGCTACTGTTGTTGTTGCTACTGTTATTGTTTTTACCGTCTCTTTCGTTGTAGTCATTGTCATTGTTAAATGACAACAATCAGTTAAAAAAGGTTACAAATACAGAATTAAAGGAGTAGCTCAGACAGGAACATGTTTAAACAACAAGTTGTAAATAAGATAATTTCATTCTTTGCTTTTTAAAAGAAATTTAATTAAATTAATCAAATTTTGTAATTCCAGTAGCTATTGCCGCACAGTGGATAGAATTAAAAAAAAGGATAAAGAGATAAAAGTTCTTTACCAAATCATATTTAAAATCTTTCTACTTTGTTCAAAGCTCGGGGTTTTTTTAAATTAAAAAAAAAATACATTAAATTAACTTTTGCCCCAAAACCTCATTTTTTAGTCGAACATAACTAATGAATATTATTTCGGGTATATAGACACCACGGCTACTGTTGACGAAGCGCATTGCTGGCCGTATATTGAGAATAACACGAATATTAACCGCTACCAAGGCGTCAATTGTTGCTGGTTTATCAGCAGAAAATAATACAGTAGAATCCCGATAATTCGTAATTGCAAGGGACCGGCCATTTCTTATGAATTATAGGGGTTTTCGATTTAGCGAGGTTTCGATTTAACGGGGTTACAATAAAATAAATACGAATTAACGGGGTTTTTCAATTTATTTACTAAAACCATAAAAAAACAAAAGACAATAGTTAAAAAAAAATATATAGAAATTATACATAAAAATTATTCATGTAACAAACTGATCTTAAGAAAATAAGCACACACACAAGCAAAAACCCACGCAAAAAAAATAGCGGTAAACAACAAATCATTCTTTCCATGTTTCTGTTGTTTTTATTACGAATTATAACTGGTATTTAGCAAAGTGCTATTTTTAAGACCGGACAAACAAATAGGAAAGTGGAATCGTTTTGAATTTTGTGTAATACCGAGGTGCTTTTATTAAGGTTCGACCCCGTTACACATACGCATTACATTCGAAATGTGACATTTAAATTTGACTACACCTCTGCTTTCGATGTGTTGGATTTCATCAAAATCTGATTACTTTTTTAGAAAATGCAAATTATTCCCACTGGAAATAATTTAAATCCACGCCATTTTCTTAACTACTTTAAAATTTCCCAATTGAAAACATAATGCATATCGAACTTGCGAAATTGGCGAATCTATCAAAACATATTTCATGGCCGCACATTGCTCTGTCCCATAGGCAAAACTAAAGATTAAAAAAGTGTTTAGAATAATTATGTACTATACGTTTTTGTAAAGCTAACAAAGGACCTTGAATAGGTTTGTAAGTAGAACACATAATTTTCACTTTTTGTTTACAGTGGAGGGCACCAAAGTCATACAATTTTTGAGCTAAACTGTTTAATAATAAAAAAAACGTTTACCTGTCTTGTCTTACTAAAAAAAAAAATTCCCAAAGCTAAATTTTTTAATATATTCTTCTCAAACTTTTTACTTTTGTTTACTACTAGACGAACAAAAGAGAAAAAATATTGTTGGTAAATAATACTGCTAAGAAAAGTTTTTGTATTATCGTAAACTTTCCGATTTTTATATTAAAACTCCACGAAATCGTTTAAGTTTGGTAGACTATAACTATTTCAGAGTACCTAATTTTTTATTTAAGATTTGAGTACTTTTTCAAGTGATTTTACAGAATCTGCAAAGAAGTCCGAAAATTTTCTGCCGGAAAATTTATACACGATTTTTTTTGAAAACACGATTTTCTTTAGTTGTGAATATAAATACTAACAAAATTTACTCCTTGAGAAAAAGGACATATGGGAGGTAGTCATTTGATTATTCTCAATGAAGCAAAAATTACAACGTAGCTAAGAGGGATTATTTCCGCAATAATTAAAAAAGTTTTTGATAAAAAGGATACAAGTATATATGCCAGATGCACCGAATGAAACAAAATTTACAGCAAAACTAAAACTCACTATTTTCGGAATTTTAAGTGCATTATAAACATAACTTTGGCTCAAATAAAGTTTAAAAAAAATGTATATATGGGAAGTGGGCATGTCCTTCCACCATATACAACAAAATATATAACATATATAGAATTTGGGATTTTACAGACAGACAATACTTTTTGCCACATTCTAATATTAATTGTTGCAAAAAATCAAATTTTTTAGTACATAGCGGTACATTTGTGGTTTTAGATATATATGTACTTCTTTTTCAGCCTTAAATGCTGGCTCAATTAAAATGAGTTTTATCTTGTTTCAATGACTACTAGGGTTTTTTCCCGGGAATTCCCGGGATTTTTCTTTGCGGGATCCCGGGAAATAAAAAATTCCTCATAATTTCACAAAATAGCTATTTATACTTTGAAATTTAGTTTTCTACTCTCTAAAAATTAGCATCTGTGGATGGGTAGTGGATTAGATCAATTACAAGAAGTGAGTACATGTATTTAAATCAATGTCTCCTGATGCAATAAATCTACTAAAAGCAGAATAGGCAGTGCAACAGTTGATAATTACTACATTTAGTGAAGTGAAGAGTTAATGAAGTACATTAATTTAAAATAAGATGCAGGTAGTATAAAGTTTCATTGTCCATGAGCAAGTCTTAAAAATAGGAGATACCTAAACATATCGCTTCGTTATTGCAACATAGTCATATCTACAAAAACAAACGATCTTGGCAAAATGCGATCAAAGTTTTCAAAATGTACCGATTTAAAGATATATTTGGCTATAACTTCGGTTTAGTTTGAGATATAATACGAGAAGGTATAAAGGAAAACTTTGCTAAAGTTACTTCAAATTTTGAGATATGACTATGATGCAATGAAGGAGCGATATGTTTATTAGGTGATAAACACAAATTCCCAATTTCAATTTCAATTTGTGTTGGTTTATATACCCGTGAAATGCGGGGAAACCGAAATAAAATAACATTTTGGAAACTCGTGTAAGATACTACAACATACAACTTGAAAAACACATTGTCCTAAAGATTACAAATGGACCTATTGAAATGAAAAGGTTTGTAAGAAGCAGTCCGGTTGATGCTAGTTTTGCATCAACCTTGACATACATTTGACTGATATAAACGTTGTTTATAAAAAAGAAAAAATTGCTTCTGATTGTGAATCCGAAGCATGCTACAACTATTTAACTATTTGTCCAACCTCGGTAAAAAAATGAACGAAATTTTTCGGAAACATGGTATTAGTTAATAAAATCAAGAATATACTTTTTGACTACTTACAAAGCGCTTTGAGTGTGTCAGAAAGTTATTTCCTAAACCATTAAAAAATGTTATATATTTCTTTAAAATATTTTATCTATTTTATTAATTAACTTTTTGATCTCATATCTTGAGTACCTCAATTTTTATTTTGTTTTTATAATTGTTTTATGAATTAAATTGCTATGTTTATGTTATATTTTTATCTTGTATCCAGAGCATAATAATACTGAATAAAAGCATAATAATAGGGAATAAAGGCGTGAGTTCCCTTACGTTTTTTTATAAAAGTTTTTTTCATTAATTACTAACAAAATTTACTTTGTATTATTTATATGGAGCGGGATCCCGGGAAATTTGAAAAAATTTCCCTCTTTCCCGGGTATTGAAAAAGTCCGGGGAAAAAAACTCTAATGACTACTAAATAAAACGTCGAAGAGCGGTGAATTTTCCTTAATCGGATAAAAAGTGCCTGAGTTATAGTGCATCAAACCTAAGATTGTATGAAGCTTTAAACTTTTTTCCCTTTGGAACATCTTTTGTACTACAATTAGTAACAAGTTTGTGAGTTTTATAAATTTATAGTATAGTCCATCCGATAGCAAAAATCGGATAAAAACTAAAAATTCTTTAATAAAAAACCCAAAATACTACCATTCAACTTAATTTATACTTAGTACCCCCATCATATTTTCGCATTTTCATAGAAATGTATGCACCGCATGATATCATATTTACAACAGAGCTTAAGCGCATTACTTTCGCAACACTTATTATTTTATGGTGCATTATAATCAAAAGTACAGCTAAAATTTAGTTTTTTTTGTTTAAAGGATATATGACAGGTAGGCCTTGCGCCGAATGCAACAAAATTTACAACCGAGCTAGAATGTAAAATTTTACAGCCAGGCACCAACTTGATACATTCTGATAACAAATGTAGCTAAAAATTAAACTTTTAATATCAGGATGTGTGGGAAGTAGGAATATCCTTGCACCGATTTTTCTCAAATTTAAATTTTTTTCTTAACTCAGACATAAAGTATCAGTATACGCAAATTCAACTTTCTACGAACACTGCTCTAGTTTTGCCGGGCTTTTGCTTTAATCGGTTAATCGCTCGATTAATTAACCGAGGTTTTAATTTAATCGGCTACTAATCGGTTAATTTTGTTATTGATCGGTTAACCGATTAATAAAGTTTTGTTTTAAATAAAGTAATTTCAATTAATAAAAATGCAAAAGTTATTTATTATTGGAGTCTATTAGTAAAAAAAACCATAAAAAAACAAACAAAACAATTCTTGAACTAAAACGAGCAAACAAAAAAGTAATTCATAAATATGAAAAACATATTTCATAATTTATACATAATATTTTTATGTATTTATTAAAAAATAAACTGTGAGATTTTTTTATTGACTATTTCAATAGTTCAAGATCTTATAAAATAATCTTTTGGAAAAATAATTTGGCTTAAATGTTTAGGATTTAAGCGATTCTTTTCTTTAGTTTTGATAAAACTTGACTTGAAAAAATTCTTTCAATTATCGAAGATGTTGGAGAAATCGGAAGCAACCCATAACACAGATTCAAGAATGATAAAAACAAGATTACGCATTGCACATGTTTACAAAATTCAACTGTTTAACATGACGTCACTTAAGCATATTATACACATATTTATTGCTTGTATTTCTATATTTTAGCTGTAATTATACGCTGATGTGACGTAGATGCGCAGAATATTCGCAGATAAAATCTTCCATTATGTTATCATCTTGGCTAATTTTGTTAAAGATTGTGTGTGTTACAATCGTGAGTTTCTTCTATTGTCAGGTCATCATCTAGTTTCTGTGTTTGTACTGTATTTTAAGAATGTATTGCTCGAAGAAAATATATTGTAGGAAAAAATATTTTCCAAACATATACCTTTTATATATGAACTAGGGATGCCAATCCCGAAATCCCGATCCCGAAAATCCCGGGATTTTCGGGATTCAGCGAATCCCGAATCCCGGGATTAAGATTTTTTTAATCCCGGGATTTTCGGGATTCAGTCAATCCCGAAATTGTTTACTTAATATTTGTTTTACCTTTTTTTATAAAACAAATTTATCATTACTTTTTTTCAATGAGAAGATATTCACTGTGGGAACACAATATTTATCTTTTATATTTATTCGTTTCACCCTGTAAATACTGTCACTGAAAAGAACAGAACAAAAATTAAACTTTGTTATTCTTGTTAAGCGCGTCCAAAAATTATAAAAAAATCAAAATAAAAAGTGCTGAAAAAATTAAAAGAAAATACATTTATCAAACAATGTCTTTTGAAATGCATAAAATGAAGAGCAAAAGTAAAAGTTCCGTGTGGTTTTATTTTTTAATTAATTCCACTGGTGCACCAAATGCAAAATGCAAACTTTGCAATAAAATTTTAAAAACAAATGGTGGTTCAACTAAAGGTTTGATAACTCATCTAAAAGTAAGTCATCCAAAAATTTTGTTAGCAAGATGTTAAATTTCCTTTTTGTTTCAGGTCCACAACATACAGTTGGAGAAAAATACAAGCGAGGAGCCAATGCCAAAAATTGCGAAAATAACTAACTATGGAATTTTATGGGAGGACTCAATTGGTTCATGTATTGCCAGAATGACTGCCCTTGACGGCCTTCCATTTTCAGTTTTTATAACGTCTACAGAACTTCGCAAATCGTTGACGTCTCGAGGCTTCGAAGTTCCAAAATCTAAGGAAACTATAAAAGCGAAGTTTCTTGAATACTTCTTAAAATGTAAACAAAAAACAATTCAAGATGTAAGCCATATTAAAGATACTGGGTTAAAATTTAGCCTCACTTTTGATGAGTGGACTTCTACCGCAAACAAACGTTATATAAATGTTATATTGCATTCAACAGATACATTTTTTAACTTGGGCTTAGTTAGAATAATAAAGTCTGCTACTGCTGTTATTTGTATACAACTGTTAGAGAAACGACTGAATGATTTTGGAGTTTCACTTTCAGATGAAATAGTTGGTTTTACAACAGACGGGGCCTCTACAATGCAAAAAATTGGAAAAATTATTACACCAAAACAACAACTTTGCCTCGCACATGGTATACACCTGGCTATTTTAGATGTATTTTACAAACCAAATGAAAAACGTATTGTAAGTGAATTATCTTCTTCAGACGACGACGAGAAATTTGAATCTTTCGATTTTTGTATTAGAGAAATGAAAACTGATTTGACTGACCGTTATCATATTTCAACAGTTATTGGAAAAGTAAGAAAAATTTCAAAAATTTTTAGAAAGTCACCAACTAAAAACGAAGTTTTACAAAAATATGTTAAGGAGGAAAAAGGCAAAGAACTTAAACTTATTTTAGACTGCAAAACTAGGTGGAATACTCTTTTCGACATGTGTCAACGATTTCATGAATTAGAAATACCCGTAAAGAAGGCTTTAATTGATTTAAAGGAACAGCCAATAACGGATAACGAATATAACTTAATCAAACAAATTACAGAAATTTTGAATCCGGTAAAGGCAACAGTTGAAGCTTTATGTCAAAGTGAAATGAACCTTTGGAAAGCAGATGCTGCCCTTTCTTTTATGGTAAAAGAAGTATCAAAAGTGGACTGCAAATTAAGCCAAGAAATAGAAAAGTCACTTTACAAAAGAATTAAAGAAAGAAGAACGATTTATTCAACATTGCTGAATTTTTTAAAAAATCCTAAACTTAAATCCAATTTTGACAAAAATATTGAAATAAACGAAATAAAAAGTGAGCTTAAAAGGTTAATTTTGAAATTCAAAGACAGAAATGAAGCACTAAATGATATTCCTCAAAGTTCTAGTTCCGATTCATCCCTAGTCGAGGAAATAAATGATGATTTGTCGTTTTCGATAAATAAAAAGTTACATCAAGCGATAGAAAGATGTAAAAGCCCAAACAAAACTTCAAACATTTCATCAACAGCAGATATGATGACAACAATTGAAAAAGAGATAAATATGTTTATTTCAGGGGGAGATAGAGGAATGTACTTACAGTCAGCATACAGCAACTTGTTGACTATTCTCCCAACAAGCGTTGACTGTGAGCGCTGTTTTTCTGCAGCTGCCTACTTTGGCAATAAAATTAGATCAAGACTATCAGATGATACACTAGATGCACTTATATTTATGCGAAGCTTTTTGAAAGAAAAAGAAAGAGGAGCAGCAACAAATAAATAAAAGACTGAATGAAAATATTTTACTTATGTACTTGAATTGTTAAAATGTGTTTTTGAACCATGATATTTTTTTGTTTTGTTTTCTACTATGAATAAAATAATTCTTTCACTTTTCTTTTTTATGCATACATATTATTTATAAAAAATCCCGAATCCCGAAAATCCCGATATCCCGAAAAATCCCGGGATCCCGAAAAATCCCGGGATCCCGAAAAATCCCGGGATCCCGGGATTTGATTTTTTAAAATCCCGAATCCCGGGATTCGCGAAAACCAGTCCCGATTGGCATCCCTAATATGAACCGAAACAAATAGTTAAAAACACAAAAAAATATTTTATAATACTACAAATAACTAAAAAAATTTGACACATCGGTTAATCGGTTAATCGACTGAAAGTAACCGGTTTACTCGTTAATCGAAAATTGCCAATTTTAAATTAACCGATCAGTTAATCGGGTAGTAGTTAATCGGTTAACCGATTAACGGTAAACCGAATGAATACCCTAATAACAACATATCACTGTGGGCCGCCATTACCATTTCTCAGTTAATCAGTTGAAATCAATCAAATGAAGAAATCAATTTCTATTAAGTCAGTATTAGAAAGACTTGTCTCTGAGTGTTCTTTTACCAAACAATTTGAGAACTTAGTTTTCGAATGCCGGACAACGACAGAAAAGATGCCCATTTCATTCTTCTCCTTTATCATTTATCTAATAATAATATGAGTGTCTTTGAACCGATTTAAGTATTTTCGCTTATTAGCGCACTTACTCTTCCCGTATTTTACTGTCAACAAAATAGACAAGTGTTGATTATAAAATAAGCAAGTTTTAATTATTTGAATTATATCGCAAACCCATTTCATCATTCACTGAAATATATAAAAAACACAAACTCATATTACACACTTTATTAATAATTTAATAAAAATAATAATTGCATAAATTAAGAGATAAGTATCATTTAACGCAAACTATTTTTAGAAGTTACAAACTTAAAATTCGATTATACAAATTAAAGCCAAGGGGTTTCTTTATTAGAGGAAAATTTGTGGTAATTTTTTTTTTATTTAATATTAATTATTCAGCTAAAATCATTGATAAAGATTTCGAATTTTTACCAAATTTGCAATTGCAGCAGGCAGTTTTTTCTTGTTTGAAATCATATTTAATATGCAATAATGAATAAGCTGACTTAAAAAAAGTAAATTTATATTCTTTAGTTTAAAGCGTTTTCTCGACTTCGGCATTTGAGTAAGGAAATGCATTGCAAAAAATTTACTTTAAATGCAACACTAGGGTTTCTAAATTCCCGGGAATCCCGGGATTTTTTTGAATAAAACATTCATATGTTATACATTTATTTTTTTTTTTTTAAATCACGAGTTATTAAAACTTATTAATATTTAGTAGTTATTATTAATAGCATCTTGGTATAATTAATTTTCTTTAAGAACCATTTTTTTAATTAAGAAGCGCATCATAAAAAGATTATAAATTTGTTGACCTGTTGCCCGTGACTTCATAGACGTCAAATTTTTTTTTTTTTTTTAATTTTTTCAGGCTTTTGTATTTTCTTTACATTTATTTTTTTAGAATTTATAGATGATTCTGGTGTTGGTGTATCGTGTACATTTTCATTTTCTACTTCAAGAAGTTTTTTAGACATTTCATCAGCAATTAAAATGACCCTTGATTTATTGGCATAGGAAAAAAATTCGATTTGAAGGTAGTTTTTAGTAAAGTTTATATTTTTATTGCTCGTTTTTGATTTCGACGATGCTTAAAATTTAAAATTTCAAAAAATTTAATTTGAAATTCCCGAAAATTCCCGGAAAAAATTTCCCGGGATTAATTTAAAAAAAGTGTCCCGGGATTCCCGGGAATTCTTTCCCGCGTAGAAACTCTATGCAACACCAAAAGAGCCACAAAAAATTTACAAATCGTCTAAAAAATATCATTTTTTAGACAAGGGCTGTTCGAAAAAATAAAAGAATACAAAACGCGTCATAAAATACATAAGAAGCACCAATATGGCAGCACTGATTTTTAAAATCAAATAACTGAGCTACCGTAACAAGAGCGGAAAGCGTGTTTTTAACATAAAAATTTTATTACCAATTAGAGTATCCAATTATTTGGCTTTTGGTTTTGTTCGAGCAAGGAATTAATCGATTTTTGAATTTTAAATTTGCACGATTAATCGAGTAAGGTTTTTAAATTGTTCGAATTACTCGAATAATTCAAACAATTTTATCCAATGGGAAAAAAACATAAATCTCTACATGAATTGATACTTTTATTATATTAATAAGCACAAAAAAACAATAACACAAACATGTAGTTTAACAATAAACAATAAAATAACAATTCATATCGCTCCTTCATCGCAACATAGTCATATCTCAAAAAATCAAAAATTTCAATTTACTTTAGCAAAAGTGTTCATTTATAGTTACCTTCTTTATATTTAAAAAATAAAATCATTATTATATCTCAAACTGGACCGAAGTTGAAGCAAAACATATTTCATTAAACCTGTATCTAAAGGTTCATTTTGAAAACTTTAATCGCAATTTTGCAAGGTTTAATTTTTTTTTTAGATATGACTTTGTTGCAATAATCGAGCGATATGTGTTATGTAGATAGTTTTAAGACTTTTAAATTAAATTAATAATTTAAAAAAAATCAAAAAACCCGGCTGCAAAAAATACAGTTTTTATGCATTAAAAAGAATGAAACAAGATTAAGGAAAATAATATTAAATTTACACTAGTTCGGTTTAAAAGGGTCTGGGCACGTCAAGTATTTCTTATCAAGTGAACAGGTGTTTCTATGTGTCACACCGATGATGCTGGATGGAAAATAAAAAAATTTAGATATGACATGACGTACATACACGAGTACCAGTGAATTTGCCTGCTGGACAAGCATTTGGCCCTTAACAGACAATAAAATGATCTGAAAGCCAAAGTTTAGTACAGTTATGTTTGTAAGCAGTTATTTTTTAGCACAGGAACCAATTTTTTTTTTAATGCGAGTATTAAATTTAGGCTTCAGCTCATATTTTTTAAGGCAATTTTTTATTTACTTCTTATATTTTTGTCTTTTTAGTTCCGGCATATTTTGTGAGAGGTGCCATTTAGTTCCTAGAAATCGAGTGAAATTGAAGTCGATGGACATTCTTAGTAAAAAATTTTTTAAAAATCACCTAATTTTTATAACTTTTTATACTCTTAAGTTTTTAAAATTACTTTGATTTCAATTTCACTGATAACTTATTAAATTTTTGTAATCTCCTTTAATTTACACATTTTTTACGATGAATGCTAAACTTTATATCGTCTTTCGTAAATTATTGTGTTCAATAATATATGTAAAATATAACCATATAGAACACAATAATTTACGAATGACAATATGAAAAATGTGCTTTTAAAGTGTCAAATTTCCAACTTATGGTATTTGACGTTTATAATGATATACACAATTTGTCTCTTTCACAACAAAAGGGCCTGAAATATGCTCAAAAGTTTGTGTGATTAAAATAAATAAAAATAATTTAATGAAAATGAAATTTAATGAACTTGAGCTATTTTAAAAATATTAAAAATTTGGATTTAAAACCATAAATAGTTCAACAAAAATAACCACATTACTAATTATTGAAGTTCAGAAAATTTAATTTAGTTTTAAATAATATTAAACAGTTAGAAATCTAAAAACAAATATTTTTATTTAAAAAAAATTAGATTTTTTAAAGATATTCATCTTATTCGATTAATTGACATATATTGTTCGAGTTATTCGTTATTCGAAAACGGCTATTATGATTATTCGATCAAATAATGGCTGAAAAATGCATCGATTAATCGAACAACGATTAATGGAGTGGATACTCTATTACCAATACATTTTCTATTAAAAAAACCGACCTAGCGAACTGTCAAATAAGATTATCTAGCCGGGTGGTGTTGAATTCGCGTTTAACATGTATGTTTCGTATAAATTGTATGAAAATGAGAAGTTTTGATATAAAAAACACACTTGCCGCTCTTATTAAGAGAGCTCAGTATGGCAATTATTTCGCTGCTTTTCGCATACAAGCATAAATATTATGTGTTGCCAACCGCTGATTTCAATTACAAAAGTTTTAACCTTAATATCCAAAATCCCAAAAATTAACAAGTATTTTCCCCAAAAATTCCTGAAAAAAATTTCCTGGACAGGAACCCTCATATTGTTCATAAAAATAAAATTTTATTTATATTGTTTATTTAAATTTATAATAAATTATTTATGTCAATTTAATTATTAAACAAAACAGTTGGTGTTAATTGCATTAGTATGTATAATAAAATTATTTATATTAATGTACAATTATTTGTATAAAGAAAAGAAAGAAATCATATTTGTTTATTTAAATTAAACAAAATCTCTATACTTTTTATTAAAAATAAATATAAATAAAGAATTTAATCCTTAAATCTAAAATTAAAATAAAATTTTTTAGAGAAAATTCAGCTTTTAAACTGACTAAAGTCCTTGGAGAAACTTCAAGACAAACAATTGATTTTAATAAGTGTTTTCTTTCGTGTATTTTTATTTATTCAGTTTCCTGCTTTTATTTTTTCCATTTTTTTTTTGCTTTTCTGGTGTTGTTAATGTCGGTTTGTAAAGTAATTAAGGATATGAAGAATCACCTGAATACACACTCATACTATAAGACACTCACTTTGAAATTTGTTCAAGAGTGAAAACACCGGTAATTTCTTGATTCTAAACAACAACAACATCAACTTTAACAATTACATATAAAGTTTATGTTATAAACATACGCCAGCCACAGACACAGATAGACAGACAATCAAAACATATTAAAAAACATTTTCGTACAGGCAACCACTCATATACACAAACTCTTACAAAAATTAAGAAAAGATGGCTCCTTTAAAAACTAAAAAAAATTCTGTGCATGAATAAGTGTTTGCAAGTTTGTATGTAGTAAAAAAATCGTGTATATTTATGCAACTACAAACACAAGCATGCTTCAGTTTTCAGAAAGAAATTTGCCATTAAAAACGAGAAATATTTTGTATTTTCTCTTTCAGACATTAATTCTTATAAAAAAGTTGTATATTTTTTATTTAAAACTTATTTTTGCTTTCTGTTTTAACTCAGCCAAACAAACAAGCAAATACATTAACAACTTTTTACTCATGTTCATACACACAAATACACTTACGCATTCTTTGTAATGAAGAGAGGCAAGAAGAGACTTTGTTGTGCTAATAAATGTTTGTACAAAATCACACAAGAACAGCAGCAGAAGGGTAGCTCCACACAATAAATAGCGAAATTGGTAAAATTGTACTTTAAACAAAATTTTCTTAAAATTGTTAATGTGAGCAAAATTTCCTGAAACAGTAAATTTACGAAAAAATTCCCCTAAATAGCAAATATTTCAAAATTTTTTTAAAAAAAATTTGCACAAAGAACACAAATTGCGCAAAAATTTTTGCTGCACAAAACAAAATAACGAGAAAAAATCTAATTCAAAATCTAAATGGTAAACTTTTTATGCAAAGAAAATTTGCGCAATATTTTTATACAAAAATAATTTGCAAAATTTCTTTTCACAGTAATAACAGTAAGCAACCATCAACAATAAATCAAGGATAGCAAACCGAATTATGACCCACAAAAGGACAATAAAAAATGATGATAGGGAAAAATTCATACTAGGCATCTATGAAGATACAAAAAGATTTTTAGGACAATATAAGAATGAAATAGTCATAACAAAGGCAGACAAGGGAAACAAAACAGTTTTAATGTACAAAAAGGATTATAACGATGGAATGAACAAATTGCTGGAGGATAAACACACTTACAAACGTATGTTGATTGATCCAACACAAAAATTACAAAGGACAAACAACAAAATTATTATAGACTTATATAAAAAAGAATATATAAGTGGATATGATAAGAAAATATTGACATCAAATGCCGCAACGGCGCCCCGACTGTATGGACTTCCGAAAATCCATAAACCTAGTAACCCACTTCGTCCAATATCATCATCGGTAGGAGTACCCTGCTATGGGTTATCAAAATATATTGGGAATATATTAAAAAACATTATACTCGACAAATTTAACATAAAAAACTCGTTAGAACTAAAGACAAAACTGGATATACTTACATTGGACGAAGATGAGATTCTTGTATCATTGGACGTGGTATCGTTATTTACAAACATACCTATACACCTAGCGATAAGTAATATCATGACAAAATGGAATGTGCTACAAAATCACACTAAAATACCAAGGACACAATTTCTAAAAATACTTAAATTCTGCTTAAATGATAATAATTATTTTATGCATGATGGCAAATTATACCAACAGACATACGGTATGCCAATGGGCAACCCATTATCACCGACTGTAGCCGACATTATACTGGACCACTTAATGGAACAATGCATCGAAGAACTACAAATGAACAATATACGAATAAGACTGATCACAAAGTATGTGGATGATTTGTTTGCCATAATAAAATATAAAGACGAAGACATAATATTGAAAACATTTAACTCATATCATAGCAAACTGAAATTTACTCTAGAGAGGGAGAAGGACAATGCAATACCATATCTGGATATGAAGATATTCCGACAAAATGGCAAAATAATAACAGATTGGTATATGAAACCAATTGCTTCTGGACGCTTGATGAATTTCCACTCAACACAACCCATGAAACAGAAGATAAATACAGCAATGAATCTAATTGACAAAGTTATAAAAATAAGCAACGTAAAATTTCAATTTAAGAATATGACAAGAATAAAGGATATTTTAATGAAAAACAATTTTCCAAAGGGGTTGATCAATTCATTACTGACTAAAGTCAAAAATAATATTTCATCAGGGGAAAAAAACAAAAATGACACATCTGGCAACGCCAAATACTATAGTCTACCGTTTATTCCAAGATTAACTGAGAACAACAAACTGAGAGAGATAATAAAGGACCAACAAATAATATTCGCGCATAAATCAAACAAGACAATACAGAATTTATTTACACAAACAAAAACAAAGATTGAGTGTAGGGATCAAAGTGATGTTGTTTATCAAATTGAATGTGACGGCGGTGATAATGAGGAGTGTGGAAAAATCTACATTGGTACAACAAAGAGAAATTTAGGCGTGAGAATAGACGAACATAAAGCTGATATAAAAAGAGGAAAACAATCAACTGCACTTGCACAACACTGCATTGAAAACGGACACAAGCCAAACTTTGAAAAAGTAAGAATTTTAGATAAAGAGAAAAGGGAAAATAAGAGATACACGTTGGAGAGCTTAAGAATACAACAAAAATCGACAAGTGCAATAAACACAAAAGAAGACAAAGACAATACAAATGCAAACTACACCATTGCAATACTTTAGTAATAATAACAACTGTGATCAAAAAAGGACAAATTTTCTGTGATAATTTTTTAAATTTACATACATTTATTTTAATAATTTAAGTTTTGTGTTGTGTTGTCCACCTATACAAAATACTGTGATATAATTTATAAATGATGTAAACTGACGAAAAAGATTATTGTAAGTTAATTTGTCAAAAATTAAGATTATAATTATTGTTATTATTGACTACTTTTTAATTTTTGTTTTTACAATGTTGCCAGATTTTAATAAAAACTCAATCCCTGAAGAAGTTGGAAAGAATACCAACGAAACGTCGGATTTTATTGAGAATGAAATAAATAATCTTTTATTTACATTAAATTAATGACCTTGAAAGCCTGCATATAGGAAACTATATAAACTATTGAGAGTAATCAAAAAAAGGTCGATCAACACTTATAATTAATAAATTTCAGTGTTTTTATCAAGAATAAAAATTGGGAGTTAAGCACGAATAACAAAATCTTTTAGTAATAAATAATAAACATAATTTTCTACAAATGGTAAATTTTAGCAAATTTCACATACATAAATAGTAAAATTTTTTAAATATCATATAAAAAATTTGCCCAAAATTTCTAACAAAATAATATTTGCGCAAAAGTTCCTGTACAGAAAAATTTTACACAATATTTCTAATACAAGGAAACTTGGCGAATTTTCATGCACAAACAAAATTTGCGCAAAATGTCTATTTATAGTCAATGTTTACATAATGGTTAGAAACAGTTAATATACTCAAATTTTTTTAAAAATAGTAAACTTGCCCTAAATATTCTATGAATAGCAAATTTTGCGCAAACATTTTTATAAATAGCAAAATAAGACAATATTTCCTTAAAAAGCATGTCTGCACAACATTTTGGTAGTGAGCTGTCTTTCAGTTCGGAAGTTGCGGGTTCGGTTCCCGCCAAAAACTCTGATCTCCTGCGGACAAGCGTAGAGATTTGCGGGATTAGCATAAGAAAAAAAAAAGGAAATTTGCTCAAAAGTGTTTAATAACTAGCAACTTGGTATATGTACAAATATTATTTTTTTTCTCAAATTTTGGACCCATCTAATACAAATAATTTGTATAGACAGACACTTTTTCTACCTAAAGAAAAACACAAACATATGTCAATACTTTCACAAACAAACAGAGTCACTCATTTTCGAATCCTTATAAAAGGAAAAACTTTTCGTTAAAGGGTTAAAGATGAAAAAGGAAAACTAAAAAAACAGAGTTAGAGTATATTAATGAACGGTGAGTAACTTTATAAGAGTCAAAAGACGTTGAGTGGTTATTTTTGTTGTTGCAACAACAACAACAATTACAAAACACATACATACGCATGTATTTGCTTATACAACAGCCAAATGTTTACATACATACATATAAAAGTGAAATTGATTCATTATGTAAGTATGTAAGTATGTATATAGAGACTGAAAACCATTTTGGTTTAAGGCGTTTAAGTCCTAAGCAGTTAGTTTAAGGAGTATTAAGTTAAACAAGCATGTGGGTCTGTTAAGGATTTGTCTAATAGAGATTTTGTATCCTTTGCTTATTTTATAAGACAAGTTAAGTTAAGTTAAGTTTATTTGAGACTTTAAAACAATCAAATAAGAGAAAAAAAATTATGAGTCAAATTACAAAGAAAACTTAAAACTATAATGTTTTGTATTAATAAATATTATTGTTTAACAGTAACAAACTTATCAGATTTTGCGAAAGATCCCTAACATTAAGGTTTAAAGTGCTTGCTCCCGGCACAACATTTTGTGGTAGTAAAAATGAAATTTGCTTAAAAACTAAACTTAAAGCTAAAAATAATAAAAGGTAGCAAAAAAAAAAAACAAGAAGGGGGGAAAAAAAAAAAAAAAAAAAAAATTAACCCCTGTGGGCACCTGCAATTTTTGAAACGTAAAATTTCGGTAGTAAGCTATTTACACATTTAATTTCATGTTCCACATAACCTAAGGGTGAGTAGTAGTTGGTATTCAGCCAATTTGAACCTAGTTGATCATTTAAGACATTTTGAATCACAACATTATCGAGATTATGTAAAGAGTCAATAAAGCGTTTCATTAAATCAAAACCATACGAGGCTAAGGGCTTAACCTTTGTTAAATCATATATATATTCATTAGAAAACTTCCTATGAGCCCGTTCAAAGTGTTTGTTTACGCAAAGTCTAAGAACTTTACGTTCAAAAATTTCAAATTCCTTCATTACCGAAGGTGAAAATGAAAACCATATGGAGAAAGCATACATAAGAACCGGCCTTATGCTTAATTTATAAATTAACAATTTTGTCTTTTCTGGTAAATATCTGCTATTAAATAATTTTCCAAAAGAAATTTTAATGCCGCGAGCTTTGTTAAGACAAATTCTAGCATGACGGTTAAACTTAAAAAGCTTATTAAAATGAATACCTAAATATTTAATATTGTCTACAAATGGAATTTCCTGTCCATCAAGGGACAAACTAAGCTGCTTGCTCTCAGGTACAACAAAATATTTACATTTTCCAGAAGCATTCCTTAAACAAATGGCTTCACTTTTAGACGCATTTATCTTTATACCCCAAAATTTATAAAAATTATTTACCGAATTTAAATATGACGAAATAGAACTCAATGTATTCTTTGGTGAAGTTCCATGAGCGTAAATAAGAGAATCATCAGCGTAAAGAATACCAGTTGAACAACCAAACTGATGTGGAAAATCAGAGATGAAAATGTTGTACAAATGAGGAGCTAAAATAGAACCCTGCGGTACACCGCAACAAATATTACCAAACATAGAATTTTCGTTTTGTAATTGGACGCAAAACTTTCTATTTTTTAAAAAATTTTGAGCTAACTTAATAATGTGAGGTTTGAAGCCAATATTAATCATTTTAAAAATTATGCCATCGTGGTAAGCATGGTCAAAAGCCTTTTCAATATCAAGGGAAACTGCTATTGTACAGCATTTATTTCTCAAATTGGTCACTACATCATTTTGAAATTTGAGTAAGGCATGACTAGTAGAGTGAAATTTTTTAAACCCAAACTGATAATTTGGAATATATGAAGCATCTAAATTTATATCCATCTTAACTCGAATTACCTTTTCAAAGAGCTTTCCTAAGTTGGATAAAAGTGATATTGGTCTTATATTGTCTAATTCAAAATTGTTATGTTTTTTTGGGATTGGGCAGATTTTTGCTATCTTCCAGGAATTTGGAAAATATCCATTGCTAATGCAATTATTGAAAATAATTGCTAAATAATCAAAAGCTTTGGCTGGAAGTTTTCTGATGATGAAGTTTGAAATACCGTCTAAGCCGAAGGATTTTTTATTATTTAACGATTTAGAAACTGCAAAAAGCTGATCAGTGTTAGTTAATGAACTATCATTTTGAACATTCGTTGATGGAAATTGATTATTGAAATTTAAAAATATGTTTGGTATCTGAGACAAATTTTGTCTTATTGTGTTTTCAACATCGGAGACATCCCTATTAGGCACTAAACCAGAATAAATAGAAGAAAAATGGCTGTGAAGATGAAATAATTTTTGATTATTTTCAGTTATCTCCGTGCCGTTTACTATTAGTTTTGTAAATGCAGATTTTTTAGAAACTCCTAAGATATTGTGAATTTGTTTGTATGCAGTAGGACCTGGTTTGATACTTGCAAGACGATTTTTGAAAATTTCGGCTTGTTCCATTTGAACTTGTTCTTTTATAATAATTTTAATCAGATGAATCTGCTTAGATAACAGAATATAATTCGGCTGTGTCCTATCTAAAGTTCTTCTAAAAAGGCGCCCTAACTCCTTTTGCCAAGCAAACTTTAACTTATATAAATTTTTAATTCTGTCTGAGATAAAAATACGCTTATTTTTGATTTCGATTTTCTCACAGTGATTAAAAGTTACTTCGTTTACTGCAGAAGAAAACTCTTCAACAAAATTGTCAATTTCAAAATTTGATAAGTTAACGTTCGAAGGTGGAAAATTTGAATTTATTTTGGATGATGTTTCCCTTCTGAAAGAGACCCAATTAGTATTTCTGAAAGATGTAAATATACGTGGTTGTCTTAAAATAAACTCAAAGCTCAAGAATTTTAATTGAAAATGTAAAGGAAAATGATCAGAAAATGATGGAAGAGATTTAACTGAATTAGGATTAAACGTATCAACCAAGTTTGTACTAATTAAAAAATGATCTAGGAAAGAGTTCCCATTAGGGAAAGAAGGCTTAGAGTCAGAAAGTCTAACAAAATCTGAACAAAAATCTGTCAACCAGTCAAATAAAGCTATACCATTACAATTATTGAATATATCTCCCCAATAAGTATGCTTTGCATTAAAATCACCGCCTAAAATAACACCATCATAGTTAGATGAAATTGCCTTAATAGCAGATAAGCCATTATTAATTAAATTATAATTTAAATTACAAGGAAAATATAAGGAACCACATAAAAGCTTTTTAGGCAAACCGTCAATTAACAAAAAAACTTCAACAAAAAGATTTGGGAATAAAATAGAATCTAAAGTAATACGACGAAAAGAGTAATTTTCCCTCAAGGCGATAGCAACGCCTACCGAACTATTATCTTTTAAAAATGAATAATTTTCTAAAACAACTCTATGAGTCGGACTAAGATGTGTCTCCTGTATAAAGGCAACATCAATCTTATTGCATTTCAAAGTATTAACTAAATCTATTCTTCTACTGGAACTAACTAGGGAACGAACGTTAAAAGTTAAAATATCCATATTTCTAATTACCATAGATAGATTCAATTTCCTTAAGGAGCTTTAAACAATCAGATTTTGCCTGTGGCTTAGTGCAATTTTTATAATTTATAATAAAACTTTTAATTTTATCCTCTAATGACATTGTTTCTTCTTTACATAACTCTTTAGCAATTTTCAAAAATTCTTCAACCAACGGCGGTTTCTTTGAGACTTTAACAGTTTTTTGAGAAATATTAAAACAATTAGCAAATGTTTTATTAGAAGATATAAAACTAGAATTAATATTAGCATTTTGAACATTTTGTGATGCTAATACATTTCTTTCCTTGATAACATCAGTCAATTCCCTTTTACGTTGACTGTATTGCAAAAAAAAAAATGGACAACCTCGCCAGTTTGCTGGATGTCCTAAATTTTTACAATTAACGCAAAAGGGTTTGGAATTATCATTAACTTCCAACTTACACTCACCCGTGCCATGTTTTTCAGAACACTTAACACAAGCTTGAGGCCTGTTACAGTTACTGGAATAATGCCCCCATTGTTGGCAACGCCAACACTGAACCTCTCTAGAGTTTGCCTTAGGCGATTCCCAAGACACGGATTGATTAAGCAAATACCTAATATGAGTAAAATCATTTGCGTTTTTGCCGGGCAGCAACGTCACTAAAAATAAGCTGGTGTCAACATCAAATTTTCTTGAAAACTTAGTATGGAATTTTGCAACCACATCTACAGTATTTGGTAGGATCAAATCAAGTTCTTTCTTAATGTCACCAATATCTGTTTTACAATAAAGGCCACGGAGAATAATATTTATCTTCTTGAAAGCTTTTGGAGTGAATGAGTAAGATTCAATGCATTTTTCCTTGAGCAACGCCATCATTTCTTTGTGGACACGAGGATCTCGCACATAAAGTTTACTTTTGAATCTTGATTTATTGGTGATTTTAAAATCAACATTTTTGGCTTTTAATTGATCCACCAGACTTTTGATATTTAAATTGTAAATAAAAATAGGAGGACAATAACTTTCGGCCGTAGGTTTCACCGATTTCTTTTCTTTGTGGTCGTTTTTAAGCTCGTTATTAATTTTGTCCATTTCAATTTCACCCAAAATTTGAAAACGGTTGTTATAATTAACATTTTGAGTTTCAAAAGTCGTGAGATCCAATTGAATTGGGTCATTGCATCTTCGTTTTTTACCTTTTACTTTGACAAATTCTTTGTGCTCATTTTCCAAAGTATCCTCCTCCATAGATGATAAAGAAAAAGATCTTGGAAGCGAGACATCTAGAACATTTTTCATTGCTGTATCTTGAGGGTGTGAGCTTGAAGCCGATTGGGAAGTCAATGGTGAACAACTACTGTTCCCACCAGAAGGCTGGTTTTTATCTGGAGGAAATTTTAAAGTAAGCGAGCCGCTATCCAATCGATTGAATTGCAAACTCATTATTTAAGTTCTATGTATGTATTTTTCAAAAATTCTCAATCAGAAAAAAAAAATTTTTTTTCTATTTTTTTATTTTATCGAAATATTTTAAAATTTAAAGCAAGACCTTCCTCGTTTAAAGTTTAAAACAAACTCCTTTTATAAGACAAAATAACAAATGATAGACATTTTTTCGTTTTGATTTTTTTAATTAAAAATTGCTTTTAATCGGAAAATATCTGAAAATTTAATTTTTAAGCCAGTTTACTTTTTAAAGGAAATTTAGCGCAAATTTACTTTTTATAGGAAATTTTGATAAATTTATAGTTTTAAGAACATTTTTGCAAATGTATTTTATAGGAAATTTTGCGCAAATTTACTTTTTATCGTACATTTTGCGCAAGATTGGTTTTTTTTTAGGAAGTTTCACGCAGTTTTACCATCTATATGAAATTGATCGCGAATTTAATTTTTATAATTTTTTTGAAAATTTATTTTTTAAAACTTTTAAATTTTTTCGCAAATTGCAAATTTTCTAATAAAAAATTATTTACGCATATTTACTATTTAAAGTAAATTTGGAGCACATTTAGTTTTTTTAAATCAAATTTTGCTCAAATTTACGATTTATATACGATATATATAAAGTTTGCACAAATTTTCTATGTCTTATGTTATTATCTAATGTTATTTTAAGTCATATTTTATAAAATATTTGTTTTATCCTTAAAACTTATTTGTGTTTTTTGAATTATTTTCAGATTATTAAAATACAGTACTCTTTGATTTAGGTAAGTAAAAAATCCTAAACAGTGGTTAAACAAATCCTTAAGACTTCATAAATATTTCATCGTTCTAAAGATTTCACTCCTTTTTATTTACTTTTACTTCCAACAATAATTGTGTATAAAAAATATGTTATTTTAGTAATTGTATTCATATACAAGATATTAAAAAGCTAACAAAAACATCATAAAATTCCTTAAGCACTGCACGTAAATGATGTATAAATATCAAAAATAAGATTTGTGGAGAGAAAACGAAAAATGCAACGAAAACCTATTAAATTACGCTCAACACTTACAGTGAAGTGTTTTAGGAAATCATTAGTAAAAAGAAATCATAGAACGAAAAAATATATTCTGCATGCAAATGTGCCTTAAACCTTATCAATGCATGTACTCGCAAAAAAAAAATATTTTTACAACTTCTACTACGATTTCGACAATAATGGGGCATTATTACTCCACGAATGCCATTGAATTTATATGCTACTACTACCAGGTATTAAAGTTGAAAAAAGCACCAAAATAAAATATAGAAAAAATACTATGACTCATCATGACATGGCTGCACAGCAGCGTAGAAAAACTTTATTTTACAATTTTGGTTGATGTTTTACAAAACAAACTTTTTCAAGTTGAAAACTGTAAGGATACAAACACAGTCTGAAGCAATTCTAGAAGCAGACGTACAACGAGTCATACAAAATGTTTATATGTGTGTGTGCGTTCACTGCCAATACTTCTGCAGGCATCACCCTTATTTGTGATGCATGTATTTCATGCCAGGCATTCGTATTGACGGACAGACATATAAATAAACAACATAAACACACAATACAAACCACCCCTTATTAACGAGTCAACATGTTTTTCTGTTCATTTTCCTTCTGTTACACATTTATTTTGTGTACAGTGGAGCAAAAGTTTCAAATACATATTTTATTTTGTTTATTTTTAAAGGCATTCACTGTATTTAATACGAAAACAATGACGCTTCAGGAATCAAAGTAAAAATTGTATATGGGTTGGTGTGTTCAAGTATGTTACCCAGCGGTAAACAGAAGTAGTAAGCAGGGCTTCTGAAAGCCCTTATTTCTCAGACGCAAGGCCCTACTACCCCATTCCATACTCATTCATTTTTTTACAACAATGTCGCAGCCAGCCAAGGCCTTCTGCGTTCCCTTCTTCAGCTGGCCTGATTTGAGGCCTTCTTTAGCAGGTGTCATTGTAGGCCTATGTATGTAGAAGAGAGCAGGTAGGCCTTCCAAAGGACCTTTCTAAGAAGGCCTTATAAATGAAGGCCTCCAAAAGTATACCGCTGGGTATAAAGAGTTATTTTCTGTTTATTTTGTTAAATAAAATTTTTGTTCAGTTTAAGTTTGTTATGAAAAACAAACCCTTACACATATGCTGCACATTTTGGCAATAAAACACACGGGCACACAGATGCACACAAACTCACTTATTTCAATTTTTTGCTAGAGGTTCATTCGTTGCAAGTTTGTAAAAGCAGAAAGAAGTTATAAAATGGAACTTTATTATAAAGGTAATTTTTTTAGAAAGTACTTTTATAGAAAAGTACTCTTTTTAAAGCGCCTTTTCAGAAATTAATTTTTAAGAAAAATACACCCTGACCCAAATAAGAACCTGCAATGTCGTTGTTGCTGGGCTTTCGGTAGCAATGCTTGCACAATTTTAAGTTTGTGTGGATGTATTTTGAGAGCCAACTTTAAAATTCTCTGCATTTTTTTTCTGGGAATGCCAAATTGCATCACTTGTTAACCCGGCGCCGGGGGGTGGATTTTAGCTACAAGGACATGGGGGTTGGGTCATAATGACCCACTTATTAAACTCGAGGTTTTTTGCTATATTTACGAAAAAATATATACAATTTAGATTGAATCTAACCTTATTAAGGAAATAAAACATGACTTTGTTAAAAAATAACATATTTACTTTTATTTTAAACAAAAAACATTTCATATTAAAAAAGTTAACAAAGGAGGCTTCTTCTAGTTTAAATATAATAAACACTAATTTTGATACTGTGGGGATGGGTCATATTTACCTTTTTTTAAGTTTAAGCACGTGTTATTCGAAGTACAATCGCCATGCGACTGACTTGAAATGTATAACATTAAGAGAGATTCAATATCTCCAGCTACTGAGAAGAGCGTAGAGAAGAGAAGTACATTTTTAAAGCCACAGTCAATTTAAAAAGTGACGGGTAATTTTGACCCATCCCCCCCGGCGCCGGGTTAAAAGAGCCCCTGGTTTAACCTTCATAAGATCTTCGGGTAAAATTTGACCCATTTGGATTACAAATTTAATTTTTCTTAAAATCTGGCGGTTCATATTTTGACAACTACGTTTGGTTAAAAAAAAAAAAATATTGGCACAAAATTTATTAACAAAATTTTTTGAATTTTAGATCCTTAGGTCTGGAGCAAAAATCTTAAAATTAAGTTAAAATAATTTATATGTGAAGAATACGGTTAAACATTTGATACGTTTGTACAGAAAATAAGCATCTTCCGAAATATGATGAGCCATCTGGCAGTTCTAGTTGAGATGATCTGGATGTAGTGCCTACTTTAGCAATGAAATTAATAAGTGGTGAAATAAGATACATGAAGGAACCTCTTGCAAATAGACATGAAAGCCTCAGAACGAACAACATTATTAGCATGACGCCAGGCTTGATCCGTTGTTCTTGTTTAAGATTTACAAAGGAATAGATTTACAGTTTTCAAATATTTCCTGCACCTGTGATGTGATGAAATATGGCCTATATTTAAACAAGATATTATAGTTAGAAAATATTCTTTAACAGTTTATTTAAGAAAAGTACCAGGTCATTAAAAGCACTTTTTGTAAGAATTCAATTAATTTTTTAATTTTTAAAAAGGTTTTTAACGGATTAACTCACAAAAATTCTTTAACACGTTAAACGTATATAGCGATTGTTTCTTTGCATTTAACATGTACACACAACCACAATCGCAACATTTTCAATAATATTTTATTTTTTCCTTTTTCCGAAACACCATCATTTGTTTTTCTTTCCTCTTCCTACTACACTCAAACACACGCATTCACGTAGTCCAAATGTTGCCGTGTTTTATAGCCGGCTGTTTGACTACACAATGCAATACTTACTTACGTTGGTTTTGTGTGGTGGTTGTGTCAGTTTTGAATTGGTGGTGTTGGCGTAGTTCAAGTGATGTTGTTGTTGTTATTTAGCTAGAAAACAAAGAAACGATAACAGTAAGACGTAGTCAGAATAAAATAAAATAAAAATAAACAAAACTACCCTTAGGTGGTGGTAGTTGACTGTTTTATAAGTTTTGTGTGGATGTCCTTCTCAGGCTGTGCCTGCTTGAATATTAGATTACTTGACTGGCAGCCAGCCACCCAACCTAACTGCAGCACTGCAGACGGCTTTAGGGTTTTTTTTTTTTTTTGCCATCTACTTTTTCCTTCCGCTGCAAAATGAGTGGTTGTAATGCCAAAAATCGTCGGAGTTTTCTACATCCTTGTTGCATTGTACTATTTCGTAAAATATATTACGTAGTAAACAGCTAAAGTGACAAAGTGTTTGTATAATAAATTGGATAGTAAATTTACTGCAACATGTTGAGAGTTATAGAAAATGTATAGATACATTGTTGAAAATTTGTAAAATTTTGATATATCGTCAGCTTAGAGTGCAAAGGTGCTAAGTCCACTTTTTATACAAATTTACATTTTGATGCAGAACGAAAGATAAATGAAAAATACATCATACTAAACAAAAAAAAGTACAGTTATTTCGCTTATGATTGTTTGTTAACACTGATGTGCAAAAGTGCTAAGTCCACACCTGCCATATCGCACGTGCTAAGTCCCGTTAAAAAAAAACCTACTTGTTCTTTTTAATCAAATTTTTCAATCGCAGTAATGAAACTAATTTTTATTGCTTAATAAACATTCACGTGAAAGAAAACTTCTAGTATTATCAGTTTGCCAATTTCATTTTATCACCAAAAGGTAAGTAACAATTTGCTTTTTTTGTTGTTTTTTTACGAATATGTCTTTCAAATATTTTTTTTTTCATAGAATGTTAAAATGTCTCTTCATAACAGCAATAGCACTGGTCCACAACCGCTTCAATGCAACAATTACGACAACTATGGCATTGAACCAGATGATGGAGTTGTTGGGCTAGTTCCTTATGGTTTTAATAGCGATTCTGACGACTCTTTTGGCTTACCGACTAAGACCCAAAATCGCAAAAAGAGAGTTCAGGTGCAGAAGTCAGCTTGGTTTGCGGCCAAAAATAAGAAATCCAGAGAAAGAGGAAAACGTTATTATGGGAAACAAAAAGAGAGCGACATTTGGAATTATGAAAAAATTGAAGAACCACGAGCCATTAAACAAAGATGTAAGTGTAAAAGTGATGCTTCTACCATAAAATGTGCCCAAATCAATGATGAAGAAAGACAAAAAATATTTAAACAATTCTGGCAAATGGATTGGAATGCAAAAAAAGTTTATGTAAACACATTGATACAAACAACTGCACCTTCAAGATCCCGAAATAGAAAGGTAAGCAACGAATCCAGAAGGAGCGTTACTTTACAATATCACCTCAAAGTGCAAAATAAATATATACGTGTATGCAGAACATTTTTTTTAAATACATTGAACGTAGGTCGACGTGCTGTGCTTAATTGGCTAAAGAAACCTCTGGTTTCAAAATCTAATTTAAATGAAAGTGTTCAGAAAAAATGTAGTCAAGACAGACAATCCCTTAACTCATTTTTTGACTCGCTACCATCTATGGAATCCCATTATTGTCGTGCTTCAACGAATAAAAGATATCTTTTGCCTGAATGGCGTTCGAAAAAAATGATTTACGACTTTTATGTTAATGATTGGTGTTAAAGCCAAAAAGTGCACCCGCTCTCGATTTCGGTATTCTACGAAATATTTGATATCAAAAATCTTAGCTTATTCTCACCAAAGAAGGATCAATGTGAAACCTGTTCACGTTATTCAGTCGACAACCTTTCATATGAAGACTACACTCTTCACCAAGAAAAAAAAGAAGAAGCTAGAAATGAAAAAAACCAAGACAGAAATGAAGAAGCAAATGTGTTCACCGTTGATCTTCAAGCTGTCTTAATGGCTCCAAAATCTCAAGTCAGCAGTCTCTACTACCGGACAAAGTTGCAGGTGCACAATTTGGTTTTTCATAATCTTATAAACCAAAAGGCATACTGTTTCTTATGGAATGAAGCTGAAGGCGGAGTAACTGCTGAGGAATTTGCAAGCATATGGGTTTTTTTTATTGAAGAAAAAATTATCCGTGAAAATGACCCTAAAAAAATTATTTTTTACAGCGATGGGTGTAATTATCAAAATCGTAATTGCTTAATGAGTAACGCCCTGTTAAATACAGCAATCAAACATAATGTTACTATAGAACAAAAAATTCTTGAAACCGGGCATACCCAAATGGAGGCAGATAGCGTTCATTCTACAATTGAGCGTGCTATGAAAAATAGAAATATTGATGTTCCTGCGGAATATATTGGAATATGTAAAGGAGCCCGAAAAAACCCCGAACCATATGATGTTACCTATTTGGATCATTCCTTTTTTAAAACATTTAAAAACGTTAAATTTATCAAAAATATTCGACCTGGTCGTGGAAAAGGCGATGCAAAAGTAACGGATATTCGTGGTATTAAATATACACCGAATGGTGAAATATATTTTAAGCTCAGATTTCCTGATCCATGGGAAGTACTACCCCAAAGAATAGATGGTAATGTAGTGGCGTTGGACTGGTCAAATTTTCAACAGCTTTACCAGGAAAGAAGAAAAATAACAGCTAAAAAATATGAAGACCTGCAATATTTAAAAACTACTTTGCCGAAAGATCACCACAAATTCTACGACGATTTACCTCACGAATGATTAATTAATAGTTAATTAATTAATTAATAATTAATGTGATATTTTTTTATTTAACAGCAATGAAATAAGACTGTCTTTAATGTTTTTTGTTACAATAAAAGAAAAAAAAAATTATAAAATTGTTTTTTTTTTTTCATAAATATTTAACAAATGATTTTAAGAAAATGTGCTAAGTCCAATGCACAAACATAAAACAAGTTACAGAAAATGAGCTAAGTCCCGAAAATGCTTGAAAATCAGCAGCGTGTGCTATTTTTCAATTGCTCCTTTTTGATAATTAAAAAATGAACCAACACCGATAAAATTACGTTTAAAGTTTTATAGAATATTTCCATAGCTTCATTTAGGAAAGTTTTATGTCTCTCCTGTAAAGTCTTAAAATGTGGACTTAGCACCTTTGCACTCTAAGCTGACGATATGTATTAATAAAAACATGTTTGTTTTAAAAGTTTATGTATAAAAATAATTTTTAATCTAATGGGTGCCCGGTAGGCAAGTTTGTAGTGAGCAAGCCTATCAGTGCTATGATTGCGGGTTTGAATTCCGACAAAGGCTTTGGTCTGATTCACTACAACGGACTAAGTGTCTTTTTAACTATTGCTCGGCAAATTAAGTAAAATTATAATTTGTTACATTTAATGAATATAATAGGCCTTATTCATAAACAATATTCCATGCTTATAACAGGTTAATAAGACGAAAATTTATTTAATTAACCTTTAATAAAACTGAAATATTTTTAATGAATAAGTGGGTATGTATGTAAATTAACTGCAATATTTACAAAATATTTTCAATTCTAAGTTGACGCAACAATGTATACATGACATTGAAATTAAACAACAGTTTTTTACACAATGCAAAACATTTTAATATTAATTATTTATAAAAATAAAAGAGGTTAATAAAGGACTTATGAAACGGATTTTGTATGAAATTTTTTTATGAAAATCCGTTTCATAAACCATTTATTAAGCGGTTTTAGTTTTTATAAATAAGGCCGATAATATTTCTTGTTTACAACAGGTTGATAAGACGTAGTTTATATGAATTTTTTTTTATAAAACTGAAATAGTTTTTGTGAGAAATAAGGATGGATTATAAAGATTAAAAAAACGTCAGTTTCGAATTTATTCACTTTAAACTCTAAAAAAAATAAAATAATTCCATTAATATGAATGATTTATTAAGTTTAAAATTTTCTTATTTTCCAAACATATTCTAAAACACTGCTTAATGGTAAATAAATCAAATAATTATATATTTTAAGTAAAACATTCACATTGAACTCTTAAGCTACGGTCAGACTTATCAAATATTTGGCGAAAAAAACGGGGCCAACAACCAAACTAAAAAATCATTTCGCTTAATATCAATATTTATTTTGATTAAAATACCACATCTTACAAAAAACTGGTTTTTTGCTATGTCTAGTAGTATAATTAGTTTATTTTGTAATATTAAGACCCTTTTAAATCTCACTAACTATTAGCAAAAGTAGGGGTTACGCTTATTTGATCAACTATTTAATAAGTGTGACCGTAGCTTTAGATATATAAATTACTTTATACGGGAACTAATTTTCGGAAATAAACTAACTATAAAATCTTTGTATTTTTCACAGTTGGGGGTAGTGCACTAAATATTGATTTAAATCAGCAGTGCACTATCACTAAATAAAACTGCAAAGAAATTTGTTTGCACTCTTTTTTACCAGCTTTAGTGTGGATTGCTATTTTTTTACTACCACTAAAAAAATTTTTGTGATATTGCAAATTTTTCCACTATCACTAAACGCAGATTTGAATGCAAAAATCTGCACTCAAATCAAATAGTGCAAAATTTTGACATGCAATCGAAAAGCTGCATACAAATATTGCCTGGTTTTTTATTTCTTTTAAGGATATGCATAAGTAAAAAACATTAAACAAAATGAAATTTTGTCAATAACGGTATAATTATTGGCTTTAATCATGAAAAAACCAGTTTTATATTTTAAAATTAGTGCAACAATTTAAGTTGCACTCAAAAAAGTGAAGAAAAAAAAAGTTGCAATAAGCTGATGATTGCTTTTTTTTAAATCAAACTATTTTTTTTTTGAGTGCAAACTTTTTTAACTTCACTATCACTCATGTTTAGTGAGGCTGCATCAACAAATATAAAATCTTAAATACGTCTATTGAGAATAAGTTGCAAAATCTAACATTTGGGTGCACTCTCATTGGATATTTTTTAAGTGATTAAGAAAAATTTGGTGATCACTAATATAAAAATGATCATATTTTCAAACAATACTAGAAATGATCTTATTTTTATAAATAGAAAACAAGTATAATGTCGCTATTCTGATTTATTTGAGAAATCCAACATTTCAACCAAATCTAGTTGGATACTTTTAAGGAAAAATGTTTTAATTCCCTAATCTCTGGCGGGAATCGAACCCGCAACCCCGGCGCTGATAGACTAGCTCATTACCAGCTCAAAAATTAAAAATTTTAATTTTTTTTTTTAATATTTATTAAAAACGTAAAAAAATTTATGATTCTTAAATGTAATCTTCTGTGAATGCACTGATTGGTTATTTTCTTAGTAGGATTAATTTTTTTAATAATTTAATTTTCATTATTCAGTTATTAAACGAGAAGCGAAAGTTTTACTTAAATTGAAAGAACATCCCGTTTTCAAATAAAATATTTAACTGCTTGTTTTTCAAAACAAAATAAAAATGATATATTGGGAATTTATATTGAAACAACAATATAAAAACTCAAATTTTTGTTTTGTTTTCCATATAAATTTCTAAACGAAAAGTTTTATTTAGTTTAAAAAACGGGTCTATGAAATAACTCCCACGAAATAAGTCCCACTTTCAAAAACGAAATAAGTCCCACAAAAAATTGCTGTTTTGAAAGTGGGAGTTATTTCGTTTTTAAAAGTGGGACTTATTTCGTCAATTGGTGGGACTTATTTCGTTACGCGTTTTTATTTTAAGTGGGACTTATTTCGTTTTGAGTGGGAATAAATTCGTTTTGTAAAGTGGGAGTTATTTCATACCCCTAAATTTATATTTTATTTCTTATGCTTTATTTCTCATTTTTTTTCTTATGCAAAAATTTATATATTGGACATTTCGTAAAAGGGACAACTATAATTTTTTGTCCTTATCTCTCATGGCTCTCCTTTTTTTGTTATTAATTAATTACTTTATACTTTAAAGAAATGTGTACAAATAGGTACCGAACTTAACTACTGGAAAAACAATATTAAAAAAATTGTTGACGTAATTACGTATGTATGTGTTTTATTATATTTTTAGTAGGAAATTGGAATTCGTGTTCCATGTTTTCTAATATCACCATTACAAAATACAACTAATCCCAATGCCACGTTAAAACTATAATACCGTCTACCATGCACTGGATCTTCAAGCCATTTATAAAGGTCGATAATTTTAATCTGATGGTCCTTCCGAAACGGTTTCCATCTTAATAATAAGAACAATTGATCTGTACTTAATCCATTTACGAATCCAAACGTTGTTACTAGTAGGCGTTCTCTATACGTTCCTTGACCGAAAAAAGAATTAATAATAAATTCTGGAACTCTATCAAAATTCGTAATATCCATTTCATTAAGAAGCCTTCTGCAAGCTTGCATACGATTTTTCTTTATTATTCCTCTACTTTGATTATTCATATTATTCGACGTGTTTTTTTCGAAGAGCCAAATACTTCTTATTTGAAATCGCATTAAACAGTGAAAAAGTGGGACTTATTTCGTTTATGAAAGTGGGACTTAATTCATTTAAGAAATTTATTATTCAAGGGGAAGTTTTTTCATTTTGAGTGGGAGTTATTTCATTTCAAGTAAATTTTTAAATCATTTCATTTTGGTGGGACTTATTTCGCTTTCAAAAGTGGGACTTATTTCGTGGGAGTTATTTCATAGACCCTCAAAAACAGGCAGTAAATGTCTGATCGATTATGAATTAACACTTTTTCTGTATTGATGGGTCAAAACAAATTTTTGACGAACTGTCTACTTTGGGCAAAATTGACAAACAAATACCAAATGTGTTTTATTTTTCTAGTACAGTATAAGGGTTAAATAAGTCTTTTTATGAATTAAAATTCATTCGAAAATCTTTTAATTAAGATCAAAATATTAAAATATTTATTAAAAATTAATAGAAATGAAATTAATAAAATTGTGAATTTATAAATTACTGCTTTTATTTATAAAAGTGTAATAAGTTTCAAACTAGATTTGTTTAAAGAAATGCCTTGTGTTGTTTTCTTCTGCACTCTTTCAAACAAAATCTTAAAATTTCATTGAGCGCAACGAATAAAATTCAAATTTGTTTGTTAAATACACTTTATTTCATTTCATTAATAAAAAAACTAACTTTTACTAAAGCAAATTTTGTTTATTTCTCATAATTAGTTAATGTCTATTTAAAATAACCTTTTCATATTTATTTCTCTTGTCTCAAAGCTCTGGTACATTTAAATTGCACAAAGAACAAAAATAAACAAAACTTAAGACAAAAAGCTTTCGAAAATAATATTTAAAATCACCAAAGGCTAAATAAAAAAATTAAATAAAAAAAGTATTCAAAAAAAGAACAAAAACAACCAACCAACAAGGAAAATATTTTGTAGATACGAGTACACAGACAAGCAAAAACCTTAAAAACAAGGAAGAGTTAAAAAAAGGATAAAATTTAAAAAAAAAACTACGACTACGGCAACAAAAACAGCAGAAGAAGTTCTACAGGACAACATTTGGTATTTCTAAATTGCATTTAATAAAGTCTCGTCCAAATGGCGCCAGCTTGTTTTATTTTCTTGCATGTGTTTGTAAACTCTTGCTCTCTGTGTAAGTACGTAGCTGTGAGTCTCTGACTGTGTGTTAGCCAACTGTTATAGTTGTGGGTTTTCTGTTGAACCAATATTGAACAAAAAAAAAAACCCTAGTAATAATAAGGATAACAATGTAATAAATTAAATATTCATTTAAAGTCAAAAATTATGTTAACTGCAATTTTCTGCTCCTTTTTCCCCTTTTGAACAAAATAATTTCCGAGTAAACGATTGTTTTTTTTTAATATTTTTGTAATTAGTAAATTAAAAAGTTTATTAAAATCAAATTATAAAGAACAATATAAAATGTTTAAATGTAACAGCTGGGAATTAAGTTTAAAGATTTTGTGGTGATATAGACAAATTGAGTTTATTTGAGTTGTTGTTAATGTTTCGCGGTTAGAAAGAAAAATGGGAATTATTTCACTGCCATTCCAAGAAAACAATAAGAACTTTGTCATTACAACAGTTGCTTTATAAGACAACTAAACGTTGTAAATTAAATTTTATAGATTTCTTAATATTTTTCAAATTATCTTCTGGATTTCAGTAAACTGGTTTAAGTTTATTGTGAATGATTTACACGAATTATTTTTTTAAGCTGCTTATTAATCTCAGATTAGACTTGACATAACCGTAACAACGCAACCCTTTTTTTACGAAATTTCTCAAAGATTTTATTCGTCGCAAAAGACTCACGAGTTTTGTTCGAACATGTTCTATAAATCAAAAAAAAAGTGTAAATCGAACGAATTTCAAAAATAAAACCAGGAAAAACAATAGAAATTTTGTAAGAAAACTTTAACAAAAAATCACAGAGGTGACACGAGACGGAAGATTTTGCGTTTTTTTCTGTTTCTTTCTTCGAAAGCTGCCATTTTCGCATTTCTCTTTGCACCATATTTTTCAGGCAATAAAATCAACACAAATTCTGTGAAATGCGCATAGAAGCTACCCTGCGGGAAATTTGTGTCAATTGGTCCAACAGACTGGTCTTGGAACTTGTAAAAATAGAACAAGTACAAAAAGAAAGGACTCATGACCAGTAAAGGAAGAACCAATCCCTTAACTGGTTTATGAAGAACAAAAAGGTAGAAAAAGTAACGAATTACAGTACAGTCTTCACCAGTGCTGAGACACATTTTTTGGTTCTTTCTTTAATTTGGTTCTTGAATTTAATTCTAGGACTTTTTTTATTGAAATAATACTACATTGTATTGAAATAATACTAAACTTTAGTAATTGACACTAAGCACGTTCATTAAGAATAGATCTGTGACTGGTCAAATGGTGTCAATTGACCCCTCCAATGACAACCCCATGTAAAAGTTCTAGGTCTTATTCATATAAAGTGTTAGAACTAGAACCGGTCTCTACCACCAAAGACCTATCACGGGACTACTTTGGTGTCAGTTCTCTTCCCTCTAGGGTAGCTTTCCCTCAACAATAAATTTCAGTGTATTTATCAAATATGAAAAATTGGGAATTTAGCACGTCATACAGAAATCTTATTAATAATAAATTTTGTATTCCCAAAAATAACTTTGATAAATTCTTTTAATTGAGAATGATTTGCAAAAGTGTTGAAAAATTAACTTTTAAGTTTTGGGCATTTTTCGCACGTCACCCTTTTCACCTTTTTCACTTCATTTCGATTTATAGAACATGCCCGATTGTGTTAGAGTTAGAGAAGGGTATTGTATACGTCAGCTTAACTGGAACAAGTTTTGTTAGTTGTTGGTTTTTATTCATAGATAAAATTTGATTCGTAAAAATCTCCTTTTAATAGGGGTTGATAATATAATAATCCAGCCTGTTAGTCTGCAAAATCCTAGACATTCTTTTTTTGAACTTTAAAACAGAGTCGATTAAAATCAATTTCATATTAAATGAGACGAAAACAAAACAAATGAAATTAAAATTTATTACCTTAAAGGACTAGATAATAAATTGCATATATTAAGACTTAAAAATATATAAAATTTAATTAAACGTTCAGAAATTCAATTAAATCTATTTTGTTATACTCAAATTTATTTAACGAAAGACATCCGTTTGATGCTATGTTCACACTTGGGTTTTAAAACGCGTTTAAGCAAAATGTTGATTAAGTTAATCAAAGCCGTTCATATTACATTTGAGATGATTAAAATGACAGATGATTAAAAAAAAAACGCCACAAACAAATTTATATATCTTTAAAGTACTCAAAATGGATAAAAATACTTTTATAAAGTCATCAGAATTTTATTTTAATCATTTTAATGATGAAATTGTGAAAATTTATGAATTATTTAAGGAAAAAAATAAAAACATGAAGCAGAAATCGTGGCCGGTTGTACACGTTCATGTCGGCCGATTCTACGTTATACTCAGTTTGAGGTACGTTCAGTGGATTCTATGTGATTAATGAAGTGATTAAGTTGTAACCATGTCAATCTAAAATGATTAACAAATCACTTCAATATGTATATGGGAAATCATCTCGATTTTGATGTGGTTAGAGCTTAATCACGTTCGAGTTGCTTAAACGCGTTTAAGAACGCATGTGTAAACATAGTACGACTCCTAAAACAAATAAATGTCAACAATGAAAAGTTAATGTTTAATAAACGTGTTTTTAGCGTGTCCAAGTAAATTAAAAAAAGTATCACTTAATGCGCGAGAATGTGTAGATATTCCCAGCAAGGACAAACAAATTTATTATTATTATAGAATGATTTGAAAAAAAAAACAACAGAAAAGTTGCTCTTTGTTTCTCAAAACTTTTTAAAGAAACGTTTGAAATTAAACAAAAAAAGTCATAATTTTTTAATCGATGAACTTGTGTTTGCTGGGTTTGTTTAAAAATATATATGTATGTAGGACTGTTAATGTATAATTAATTGCTGCTACTTATGTTGTATCTAAAAATGACATGACATGACAAGACAACTTGCTAATCATAATAATGCCAACATGTTAAAAACATTAACACCCCTTTTTCTCTATCATGTATATATTTTGATTTTAGCTACCGGAAGCTCTCGCAATTTCTTGTGTTAATAGAAAGCTCTTGTATTCCGCCGACTCATTCATGCATGTGTAAATTACTAGATTCCATAATTATTTTACTTCTTTATATTTTGTGTGATTTTTAAATTTTTCTTTTTTTTGTCTCCATTTTATTTTGCAATAAATCCCCCATTATTGACACCGCATAAAACAACAAAAACATCAAGAATTTTTAACAATGTCATCATTATTGTCATCATCAGTGAGCCCTTAGAGCTCTTGCTTCACGTTATGAACTCGTACGTAAAACTTTCACACAGTATTGCAGATATAACACGTATCTTTGACAAACACAATAACTGCCACAACAAGTAAAAATTCAAAACAGGAGAAAGATGAAATAATGTTGAGGAAGACATTTTTCTAAAAATTTTATGCCGCTAACAATTGAGCAAAAATGAACTTAACATTTAAAGCATTGAAAGCAAATATGTATGTAGCGAGTACAGTGAAGCTAAAAACATTGAAATAATTATGAAAAAAAAACTGTTTCCTGAGCTCAGGGCAAAGGAATTGAGAAAGTGTCCTTTACTACTTAAAATTCTTGATTTTTTGTAGTAAAAAGTTTTCTGTTTTTTCAATAACTTTTAAAATAAAAGCTTTAAGCTTTGTTCACAATCAGAGCAACAATTTCGTTTTTTCTTCTATCTTTTTTCTTCCCAAACTATTTCATATATTTTCCTTTCATTTTTAGAACAAAAATGTAACTAAAATTTTTTTAAAAATGTAACTAAAGTTGAGTCAACTAGAACTTCAGCAACAATTTGTATGGAATTGTTTCTGACGTTTAAAATAATTTTATTTAGTTTTGAATGAAAATTTCAACAAAATGTTGTAAAAAATTATAATAAATGCATGATATTGTTGTGGCTAAAATTTGCAAACGGTTTCTTAATGCAAAATGTGTGTGGTGGCAAAAGAAATTGTTGCTCTATTATGAACACCAAGTGAAAATGTTTTTTTGATTGTGAACGAAGCTTTAATTTTAAAAGTGCTTAAAGAAAAAGTCCAAAGCTTTCTTTTACTCATTTTAAAAATAAATAAAAAAATAGTTTTTAATTAAAAAAAAAAAATATTGACAAAATTTTCGAAAGATCGAAGAAATAGCTATCTAATATGCTTGGGACAAATTTTGCTAACATCAGTAGGTATTAAGCCACATGTATGAAAAAGAACACCTGTTTGGCCAAAATGTCAAATGTTGACCCCCTCTAACTCAGAAACTTTTTGACCAATTGAAAATTTTTGTCTAAACTACTATCCATTAGGGCTAACCTTGGTTGGAAGACATTGATTTCAAAAGTTGGGTCACTTGACATGAAATTTCCCATATGTAACAGCTTAATTTTTTAAACTTTAAGTATTTTTGTTTTTAAAGCTTTTACGTAAGAGATTTATTGCTTAAAACTTATATCTGAATGGCTTTTTTGTCATTGTTGAAGCTTTTAGTTTAATTTTTTTAGGAAATGCTATAGAAAAGCTTTAGAATTTTTGAAAAACTTTGCTTTTAAAAAACAAGTAAGAGTGCTATATTCGGCTGTGCCGAATCTTATATACCCTTCACCATTTTGCGAGCAGAGTACAGAGCAACTAGACAAAAACAAAATAATTTTTACATATACATACATATTTACAATACTAAAAACTTCATTATATTTTAAATTTAAAAAGTGAAAACTGGTAAATATTTTTTTAAAATCGTTTTTGAACATAAAAATTAAAAAAAAATTGTTTTATTTTGATTATAACTCTGCCATTTTTTAACCGATTTGACAGATTTATATAACGACGTGCTAAAGAAGAAATTTGCAAGTTAGTTGGGCTATAAATCTTGGACTCGGGAAGATTTATGGTTCCCGAAAGTGGGTATTTAAAAAAAAAAATTATTATTTTTGTCATAACTTTTTCGTATCTAAATCGATTTTTCCGAGTTTTTCAGAAAATATTTCTTACTAAAGATTTCCGATCTTTTGATATGCAAGGTATAGGTCATATAACAGTCCAAAAAAATCAGGTTTTTATACAATTTTCGATTTTTTTTGTACGGAAGGTATTACGCCCACTTCTCCGATCCCGCCCACATTTTGTGGGATGCTGTGTATTGATAACCTAAATGTGTGTACCTAATTTGAAAACTTTGGCTCTTGCCGTTCTCAAGATATACAGAAAAAAGTAATAAAAATACAACAACAAGCGATTTTTGGAAAAAATTAGAGGTAGTCGTGGTTTTATGCTCATATCTCAGCCATTTTTGGAACGATCTCGCTGAATTTCAATAGTAACAAATGGTGGACTATATGTGACATAAATGTAAAACAACCTAGCCGCTATCATGTCTGGATTCTCCGGAAAATCAAACGTATGACGGACAGACGGACATGGTTAAATCAAGTACTCTCCTCATAAGGGTCCAGAATATATCTACTTTAAAGGGTCTTAGATCAATATTGTAGAAATTACAAACGGAATGACAAACTTATATATACCCTTTTCCACCTGAGGTGAAGGGTATAATTATAGAAATTTAATAAACTTATTAGTTGAGATATTCTCAAAAATTTATTTGAAATCAGTTTTAATTTGTTGGTCGCTAATAATGTCTATATGAATCAGTAGACTTCAACCATATTTTTTAAAAGTTGCAAACAAATCCTCTTAGCCACGATTATATATTTCAAATTATTTTGTTTCAGCATTATAGAAACGAATAGTAATATGAACATGCTTTTTGTATGAAATATCTGCCAAGTCGTCGATTACAATTTAAAACCTTCCATGGTTTTGTTTGATTCCTTCAATTGGCGTATATTTATGTCAAGCTTGTGGATTAATTAAAGGTGATTACTAAGTCGTGACGTTGAAGAACCTTTGCAACTTATCATTTTAGGGCCCATTAAGCGCCATTGCCTTTTAAATCAGCTCTAAATATCAACAGAGATGACATCTTTAGAAAAACATATATAATATTTAGAATACTGTCCAATTGCTTTAAATTGTTTTTGGTTTTGGTTACAAGAACACACGCTTATATTATATTTATATCTAAATTGCTCATAATGTTTTTTGATTTTTGTTACATTTTGTTTTGACGTTCTTCATAAAAAGTTTAAGTTTGCCTAAAATTCAATTAGAAAATATTTAAATGACGGGTACATTTATAACAAAAGTAAGGAAAAAGTATATAAATTACACATTACAAAAATAACCGGTGCTCAAATATTGCTGTAACAAAGGAGCAAAAGATATTTTTGCTCTATTCTTCTATTCCTTTAACATGTTTCCTTCTAAACACTCTACAGAAAACTTCTATTTTTGGCCCTTTTTGTTCCGTTTATTTGTTTTTCTGATTTCTTTTCTCTTTGTTTTAAAAAATTGTTCATTGCGTTTTGCCGCTTTTTTTGGGTAATGCAAGCAAGCAGTGCTTGAGCTACTGCCTGCAATTCTTGGAGAGAAAAAAATCAATATTAAATGTGTTTCAAGAATAAAAACTGTGAATTAAGCACGAATAACCAAATTTAAATAAAAATTTGGTATTCCCAAAAATTATTTTGATAATGTGCTTGAAAACTTTACAAATGAACAATGAAAATAACTGCAAATAGTACAAACCAAGTGCTTACTAGGGGTTAAATTTTATTGATAAACAAGGATTTTTTGAAGTCACAACAAAACAAGGAGAAATGTTAGATGTTTGTGTATAAAAATATCATCCCTATTTAATTTAATACTTTAGTGCAGTTTTGTATTTAAGAATTTTCCAACCAAAAAGCATCTTAGTTTTAAATAATTTAAATATAGAGAGAGAAACTTTCTTGAGCTGAGGCAAGAAAATTGAAAGTTTTTATCGAAAATCTGTCTTTCTAAACATAAACTATCTCTCATTGTGACATGTTTACAGGGCTGTCAGACTTGGGGATTTATCCCCAAAGTTGGGGATTTCATGTGAGCAAAAAGGACAAGGAAAGTCATTTGGGGATTGGGGATTTTTTTGGGGATTTCAAAAAAGATTTCGGGGATTTTTTGGGGATTTTACACTTTTTTATTATTTTTTATTATATATGAATAAAAATAGCAAAACTTTTATCTTACTCTTATATAGTGTAAAGGGTCCTAATTAAGATTATCATTTTTGTTAAGTGTGTAAAAGGTACTTTATAAACTTGTTATTTTTCTTGAGTGAGTGTTTAAAAAAAAGAATTTAAAAATAGAATCTAAAATCGTTGAAAACACATAAAATTTTTGATTTTTTAAAGACAATTTTGAAGCAAATATGAATGTATTCCCCAAAAATAAGTAAATATGAAAAATCATATAATAAACATTGGGGAAAAAATGCTAGGCTATTGGTTAGTAGTTATAATGCATTATATACAATACAATATGATGCTTGTATTTCCTCACTGGAATCGCATAAAAAGGATTTAAAAAAAACATACAGAAACCAGTCGCTACAAACAAAATAAAATGATTTTTTTGACTAAAACTTTTTATTTGGGGATTTTTGGGGATTTCTTATTAACATTTTTCTTACCTTTTTTTTAAAAAAATTTTAAATTTGATCAGAAAAAAAACAAACAAAAAATATTAATTTTTTAAGGTTTTGTTTTTTGGGGAATTGGGCATCTGGGGATTTTTGGGGATATTTTTTTAATTTTTTGGGGACAAGGGAAAAAAGTACCTGGCAGCCCTGCATGTTTAGAATAGCTCCGCTCCCTCTCATTATGGCAAATTTTCTTTTCTATAAAAAATTTTCATTGAGAAAAATGTTCCATTAAAAAATATATACTTATTACATACCCCCAATTTAACCAAGTTCAGTTAAAACTAACTATTACTTTAACTACCAGTAAACAATAGTGGTATTCACACCGAGCTTGTTAGTTTGTTAGTCGTTAATAGTTACTTTTTTACACGCATTTTGTTTTTGTATATTTAACGCGCTACCGGATTAACATTTAACAAACTAACGACACGGCACCCCTTATAAAATAGTTGTTAGTTGGTAACTCACAATCAGCTATTGCAGTTTCTAAAAAAATATTTGTGTTTTGGCAATTTTTGTGTACATTGAGAGTAAGCAAGTTAATTAAATGATTTTTTATTTTAATAAATCATAAACTGTTCTTATAGTGGATAACCAAAAGAAAAAGCGCATTCGAACAAAAATGCAAAAAAAAGAGGAGTGGAGTCAGCAAACGTTATTTGTGTCCAAGCATGAGTAATTAAATGGTTTACAATTGTATTTTTTACACTTTCTCGTGGCATGTTTTATTTTTTCCAGAATAATTAATTGTGTCTGAACAATAAATCAGCTGTTTTGCTACGAAAGTTACCAGACTAACAAAGGTTAAAAAGGGGGTCGTTCACAGTTGGTAACTTTAACAAATTAACAAACTACCGAGTAACAAATTAACAAGTTCGGTGTGAATACCACTAATATGTTTTGACAGCTAGCTATAACTGATAGTTTAGTATAACTGAACTTGGTGCAATTGGGGGTTAGATAAATTTTAAATAAAAAAATAGTCTATCATTGAAACAAAGAAATTCTGTTTCTAATTGAAACAGGTTTTTTATAGAAAAACTGCCTTTCGTTGAGTCAAGTTTTCTTTAAAAAACTATATATTAATTAAACGTATTTTCTGTAAAAAAAAGTTGTCTCTTATTAAAACAAGGTTTTTATAGAAACGCTGTCTTATATTAATAAATGTTTCCTATTAAAATGCCTTTAGTTAAGACAGGTTTTTTATAGAAGAACTGACTTTCTTAAAAAAAAAAAAAATATTTTAAGAAAAAAGTCAACTTTTTAATGTGGCAGTGTGCTAGTGAAAAAAAAATTTTTTAAAACACTGCATTTATTTAAGAAAAAGTTTTCTTAGAAAGCCTGTCTTCATTGAAACAAATTTTTTAGAAATAACTTTCATTGATGCATTTTTTTTTATTAAAAACCACCTGTAATAAGTTTTCTATAGAAAAACTATTGAATATTGAGACGTATTCTCTATAAAAAAAAAACTCTGAGACGTTTTCTATAGAAAAATTGTCTCTCATTACTGTCTCTCCTTAAAAACAGATTTGCATACAAAAACTCTTATGGCCAATTTCACCAATTCTATTTAAATATCAATTCATATTTAAATATATTTTTTTTTTTTTTTCTTTTTTTTTGACATGAAAAACGAATTTTAAACATAAATTAATATTTAATTAAATTGGTGAAATCGGCAATTATAAAGACAAATTGTTTTATAAAAACTGTTTCTCATTGTAACAATTTTTTTTATTAAAAACTGTAACTCAGTAAGAAAAATATAAGATAGAAAAACTTACCCTAATTGACACAATTTTCTGTAGAAAATCTGTTTCTCATTAAGACAAGGAAATCACTGGCTCTTGTGCAGATGAATTTCTGTTTTAACGCTATTTTTAAGACTACGTACCACTAAAAAATTAGACTCTCTTTACGACATTTTTTTTAAGAGCATCTGATATGCACCATTAATAGTGCTTGCAACTTTAGTGAAGGGTATTTAAAATAATAAAAGTTGCACTGACGGTAAACTTAGCTATATTGATTAAAAATTTATTTTTATATTTAAAAAACAAGTTGTATGCAGACGAATACTTCTCATACAAAAATGCTGTTACCAGTGTATTAATGCAATTTTATATTGGTATGTAGCAGTGTGCGAGTGCAAGTGTTAGTTACTGTTTTGTGTATGTGCATTTATTATGTTTAGGTTTTTTTGTACCCATCGGGAAAAAGAAGGAGTACGTATGCCTTCTAGAAGGCCTCAGTACGCCTTCTTTTTGATATACAAGGCCTGTCCGCTCCATTCAGTGTTGCCAATTTAGCCATTTAGTGGCTAGATTTAGCCATTTTTCACCCTGTTTAGCCATTAAAAAATGAGTTTAGCCATTAGCCATTTTTTTAGCCATTTTCCAACTAGTTTCGCCATAAAATTTTTGTTGCCGTTTTTATTTTAAAAGAATAATTTTTATTTTATTATAAAAATTTATAAAGGTAAAATAAATATTAACAATTAAAATGCCTTTAATTTAAATCAAAACTTTTATAAATGCTGAAAATCGCTAAAAAAAGAGGATGAAACATCTTTCAAAGTAAATTAACAGTATTCCAATATTAAATTTATCAAATGGATCAACACAAACATCAGTGTTTCTTTCTGGTTGCAAGTATTTCAATAAAGAGATGCAGGCGGCAACAAATTTTTTTTAGAAATTTCAGAATTGACTATAAAGTTGCTCTCACTTCCAAGGTCTAAGGCTGAAGTAGAGAGGGTATTTAGCCAAGTAAACATCGTTCAAAGTAATTTGAGAAATAGGTTACATTTAGCAACCGTTTATTCGATTTTATCAATTAGGTAAACATTTTAACCATAACAATAAAATATTTATACCAACACCACAACAGTGGTACCCTAATGCGTTTGTGCTGATGTTTGTAACACCTTTAAGTATTGGTCCTAAGACTACCTTTACGTATACCGATTGACTCAGAATTACATTCTCAGTCGAATTAACGATGTTTGTCCGGCTGGCTGGCTGTCCATGTAAACCTTGTGCGCAAAGTACAGGTCGCAATTTTGGAGATTATGTGGTGTAGGGTATCGTATAGACGTACTTTTTAACTTGTTTTTAATTGTAGATCTGGACTCAAAAGGTTGGGTAAATGTTGTCGTGATTATGATTTAACTTCAAATCATAAAAAACTACTAGGCACGAGTGCTTCCTATGAGATGAACAATAACGACACTTAATTTATAAAAGAATTAATTTTTAATATCTATCAAAATTATAATTTACGTTTATTTTTATAAAACAAATTGATCTTAACTTACAATTTCATCGTAAGCAACTTTAAATGAATTATTTCTGTGTTGTTATTGAATTTTAATAGGTTTTTATTTAAAAAAACTTTTAGCCATTTTTTGGCCAATTTTTAGCCATTTTTCCCCGTAAATTTAGCCATTTTTGGTCACCAAGTTTTGGCAACACTGGCTCCATTCCATACTCATATCTTTTTTACATATATTTTTAAAATAATTATTTTGCTTGTGCTTGTGCAGAAAAACAATACAAAAAATGTAACTCCTTCTCTACCCCCTTCTCATAGAAGGTGTATCTTTTCTTTTACACCAAACAGCCGAGGCCTTCTATGAGGCATTCTTTAGCAGTTAGATAAGAATAGTAATTTAATCAAAACAATTTTTAAGAAGGCCTTCTAAAAGGCCTGAAGTAGGAACGTCTTCTGAGTTTTACCGCTGGGTATGTATAAGTTTTATAGCGCGACAGTATGTGTGACTCTTATTAAAATAAATGTTTATTTATTTGAACAAAACGTTGCATTATAAACAATCCTACACACAAACACACTCTCAGAATTTGAGGAAATCATCAAACACACACGCAAATACAAACACAGACACACGTGCGAAATACATGCACAAGCAAACAAAAGAATTTTTGCACGTTTTTCTTTTTGTCAATATTGTATTTGTTCAACAATGAATGTATGTTTGCATGTGTTTGTGTGTATTGCATAGATGAAATAAATATTAAAGTGTGTATGTGGCTGTTGGTGAATGAATAAGAGTAGGGCGAATAAGTGGGTGGTTGTATTTTCAAAGGGGTAGTTAAATCCAGGAACACATTAAAACTTCCACACATACACAAACAAAACGTCGCAGTTTCATTTGCACATTTCGTATGTATTTTTTTTTTTATTACTTTCCACGACAAGTTGAAGATGAAGTGTATTGAAAGGACTGAAATTGCATTAAAAACAAATTTAGTACTTCTTTAATTTTTTCGTTTCTGCTTTAACTTATTCCTCTTCTGAAATTTGAAGGGGAGCCAGTCTGTCCACAGTGGCAAAATACAAGGTATAACCTTCCCCCATTTTGTGGCAGTGAAATGAAAGCGAGTGTCAAAGTACTTTCATTTTACACATTAACAAAAATGTTAAAAAAATAATTCAATTTTTTTTTTCAAAACTCCCCACAATGTGGCGCATATTGCAGAAGTACGTTGGACAAATAAATGGAAAAAGAAAATTATAAAAATTTCATATATTGACGGTTATTTTCCTTTCCTTCTTTATGGTCTTTTTACATAATTTCAAGTGTTATATTTGAGTTGTAATGGTGAGATTTAAAAGAATAATAAAAAGGAAATTTAAATCAATAGAAAGGTAAAAATTTTAAAAGAGTATTTCCAAATTGTAGGTACACCAGTTTTTTGCTTCAACATTTTATTACCGGAAGCTTTGTGTTTCGTAAATGTTGTATATAAGAACGCTTTCTATAAAATTCGTAAAAGAAATTATATCTTTGTCTTCCCACGCATTGTTTTCTTTTATTGAGTACAATTCAGTCGTCAATTAACCAGCGAAGAGTGGAATACTTACCCGATAAACGTTTCCTATTTACAGAAAAACTTTAAGCTTGAAGTTCTGACTAATGCAAAAATATGCAGACTTTAAGCAAAAAACTCCTAGAATATAACTTCAACAGAACTGACGGTATCTCAAAACTAAAATATATTACATTATCTACTTTTTTTCTTTTTTGGGGCATAATTATGCATCCAAATTTTAATCGTTAACTTAAAATCCTTGAAAAGGGATATTGGTAAATTGTAACGATTTTTTACTACAAAAATCCTCTTGTAACTTAACATGGTACAAATTCGCAACTTTTTGTTACTCCAATAAGAAAAGTCTAAAGGTTCTGTTGTTGGAATAACTAAAAAGTTTGAACAAACGTAATAATCTTTTAGATTTATTAAAACATAGACAAAATGGCAAAACATATATATTTATTTAAATAATAACCGTTTCTCTACGAACTAGAGACAGTTTCATCTCTCCATAAATAAAATGACACTTGACAAAGTTTAACACGCTCATCAAGAAAACATGTCATTTTACAAACCCAAATGAGTCTCTTGTCTGTAAAATCAGAAAATAAAATACAAATCTATTTCACCTTTACATTCATCGAACAACCCTCAATGCTAACAACTCACACTTATACAAATACACATATTCCTACACAAACATATATGCACATCAAGGGTAAAACAACCCTTGTGTATTAGTAACCAACAAACATTAAAAATTATTACTTTTGTATGTTATAGTTCTCATCGAATAAAACTTATAAAAAGAGGAAAATAAAATAGAAATTACTTTGTTTCCTTTACAAACGAGGAAATTAAAACTATTTAATTTGTTATTCATTAATTATCAACTGCTGTTCCAAAGTCACCAAAACGCCAACAGAGTATTTTTCTGCTTTTTTTTCTATTTGTTTTGTTTTTATGTGAAAAACGAAACAGTCAAAATTTTGGTGATTTAAGCACGAACACTGTAAAAGGATAACAAGCAGATATTAACCGGAAGTTCCATGCATAAAAAAATTGTAAGGTTAGAGTGTGATGGAAGGCAAGAGAGGGAGAGAGAGTGAGTCACACAACACATAACCAGCGTTACCGTTGGATATTTGCAAAAAGTACCAAAAAAAGGGATGTCTACAAAAAAAAAATGGCACCAAAAAGGGGATTGAAGAAAAAAAGGGGCACTTCTTTTAAAATCAGAATAAGTACACCGAATAATGTTTTTCCACGTTTTTTGTTCAATTTGTTTAAAATTTCAAATAACATTTTAGAAATGGTAAAAAAAATTTCATGGGTTAGAGCCATATTTCACCCGAAAAATGGCGGTTATGCTAATACATTTTATCATAACTTGAGATCGATTTGACCGATTTTGTCAAAACAATTACCGATGATTATTAATAAAATTTACTTTGAGTTATCCAAATACACTTTTTTATATTTTCAACTGCTTCGAAATTATTCAAAAATTAGTAACGACACATTTTTTGCAAAATTAGTATTATTTTTGTTTTAAAAAACTCATGCAAAAATGATAAGGATAGAAATTTAAAATTTTTATTTTAATATTTTTCTGAGAGCCACGTATATTACGAATAAAATACGGCATATATCATGAAAATCGTAGAACAAATGTTAATTTTATGTATTATTATATTATATTATAGTGCATTTTGTAAAAGTAGCAAAATAGTATCCAAGCAGTCGAAAAAGTGGCATATTGCTACTTTAGTAGCACCAACGGTAACGCTGCACATAACTTCTCATGCATATATAAACTGTCGTTGTGGTATTTTATTTGTAACACCACGTTGCCAAATCAAATAGATATAAGAGAACGTTATTTAAAATTGAAAATATTAACAGGCAGAGAAAAGGTCAATTTACGCAAATATGCTGCTTAATACACCCTACTTATACAATGTTAGTTTTAAGGATAATGTCCATTTAGAAAATAGTGCAATAAAATATCTAAAATTTGGGGCATTTAAGTTTTTCGATGTAAAACATTAAATGAAAAAGAAAATTGTAAAACGGAAATTTAACGTATATGATTCGCTTATGGAAACTTTCTTTAAAAAAAATTTATTCACAGAATTTCTATAAAATGTATTATCTATAGAAAATTGTATGTATAACAGTATTTTATTTAAAAAAAGTTATATGTATTGCAGTTTTTTTTTTTAATTTCCATGCATAAAAGTTCAATCTTCGATTTTATGAATGTGACAGTCATCAAATTATAGCAAATACAACCAATATGACACAATAGAACAAGTTGTGATTTGTGTAATTGATAAAAAAAAAATTAATAAAAGAATCTGTGTATAAAGTATTTTTTTATTGAATATTTTATATATTAAAATTTTTTTTTAAAAAATGAACTCAAGCCTAACTAAAAAAAAATAGCATAGTTAAAAATTAATAATTACAGCAAATTTCGAACCACCAGTACTACTGGTTAAAGATTGATGTTTGGCTGTTGGCTGGCAGGCACCGCAGTGGTGCAGAGGTTAGAACTCAAAGAATTCTGATGAAAGAATGTGGTGATTCTTGAAACATGTAAATTCAACCCAGGTTCGAGCCCCAGCTCAGCCAAGAAAATTATCAATGAATTTTAATAAAATTTTCATGTTGTAAAATTCCTTTCTTCTGTAAAAATAATTTAATGAAAAATTAAATTTGATGAACTCAAGCCTAACTAAAAAAAAATATCGAAAAAATTTATGTAAAATATTTTTAATACAAAATTTTATATGTATGTTAAAGAAAAAACTTTGCATAAAAATACTTACGATATTTTTATAAAATATGCTGTGTATAAGATTACACAGTGCAACACGAAAAAAAAATAACCATATACGGACAAAATTACGTGATAAAAGACCAAAAAAGGAAACGTGTCTCCCAGTTTTGCCCAAAGTCATGCACTTTTTTTTATGCGCCCCCAAAGATTTAAGGCCTCAGAGACAAAGTTGTAGCTCTTGCCATAAAGAACAAAAATTGTGAACATATAAAATCAAAAAAACTTCATCTTCAAGATCAAAATTGCAAAAAACTTAAAAAAACTCGATTTATTTACCTTTTCCCCCTGGCCACAATGAAATCCATTTCCATTTGTGTCATTAGTTGTGGTCTATCTCTTCCCTTTTGGGGCTCGTAATCGGTATGAAAGGGATCTTCATAAGTAACACCACTTGCTGTAGTCATTCCTGTAAATTCTGTCCTACGATCTGGAGTTGGCCTTGGTGATACAAAATTTTCAGGTGCAATCACTGGTAGTGTGGCTGTTACAGTTGCTTTATACATTTTGTTCTTCTCAGCATGTCGATTTAGACAGGTCGATTTAGACTTGTGTAGTTTACGCATGCATAGCAACTGGTTGCATCATGATCACCTGGGCGATTAATCCAGTTTACTGGCTTACAATATTTCATATTATATTTGCCTCCACTCAACCATGCCATGAGATTGGTATAACATTGACGACACACTGTATTAAGTGTGTTATTTTCGCCGGTCAAGTCTACTTCGTCAAAAAACAACTTATATGCTCTTTTGAATTCATTAGTTAAAAGATTCTTTTCCTTTTGAAATTTTGTAGAACTTTTTTCCTGATTTGATGACCCCAAAAGTAGCAAAACGAATCAATTTATTTTACACTGCATATTGAAATTCTCAGTTGCCAATGACGTGTGTGAAGATAAATATGAAAAGTTAAATTAATTTTAAAAAAATATCACATGCGATAAAAAATATTTTAAAAAAATATTGCATGCGTATTATAAAGAAAATACGACTATTTCCACGAAATTTTACAGTTTTTATGAAAAATCAATAATTTGTATTCAATATTTAAAACTAATTTGAAATTTAATTAGTCTTTTTAAATTAAAACTTATGATTTTTGAAAAAATACGACTTAGAGTGAAATTCTCATGAAAGTGCTGTGTGAGGGATATGGCCACTGTGTCCAAACCTTTGATCTCGGGGAATCAAACCTAATGGAAATGAAGACTATGGACAGGGCTACAATAATCAATAATGTAAAATTTCGTGTAAATACTCGTATTTTCTTTATAATACGCATGCGGTGTTTTTTTTAAATATTTTTTATCGCATGCGATATTTTTATACCCTTCACCACAGGTGGAAAAGGGTATATATAAGTTTGTCATTCCGTTTGTAATTTCTACAATATTGATCTTAGGCCCTGTAAAGTATATATATTTTGGGTCCTTATGAGGAGAGAAGTTGATTTAACGATATCCGTCCGTCTGTCTGTCCGTCTGTCCGTCCGTTTATCCGTCTTACCTTTGATATGTGTTTTCCGGAGACTCCAGACATGATAGCGGCTAGGTTGTTTTAGACTTATGTCACATATAGTCTACCATTTCTTGCTATTGAAATTCAGCAAGATCGGTCCACAAATGGCTGAGATATGACCAAAAAACCACGACTGCCTCTGATTTTGCCCAAAAATCCCTTGTTGTTGTTGTATTTTTTTATTTCTGTATATCTTGAGAACGGCAAGAGCCAAAGTTTCCAAATTGGGTACACACATTAACGTTATCAATACACAGGATCCCACAAAATGTGGGCGGGATTGAACAAGTGAGCGTGGTACCTCCCGTACAAAAAAATTTTATAAAAATCTGATTTTTTGGACCGTCATATGACCTATGGTTACGCCTTATATATCAAAAGATCGGAAATTTTCAATAGAAAAAATTTTCTGAAAAACTCGGGAAAATCGGTTCAGATAAGAAAAAGTTATGACCAAAATATTAATTTTTTTTTTTTAAAATACCCATTTTCGGGAACCATAGATCTTCCCGAGTCCAAGTTTTATAACCAAAATAACTGGCAAATTTCTTCTTTAACACGTCGGTATATAAATCTGTCAAATCGGTTAATAAATAGCAGAGTTATGACCAAAATACTGAAATCCGAAAAATTACTCTTTTTATAATTAAGTTTGTTTTTTATACCCTTCACCGAAGGTTCTATACCCTATAAAGTTCTGGGTATTCTGGGTCCTTATGAAAAGCGAAGTTCAAATCCAGTTGTCCGTTTCTACCCCTCCCCCCCTTTTGCATTTGTTTATATATACTAGCATAATGCTCAATATGGTTTTCGTTATCAGCCTTCTTTACTATTTCATCTATTTAACGAAATAATTTTAACAAATAGAAACTAGGAATTTGTGTTTGGTTTTGCTTCTTAAAAACTCGGCAAAAAAGATAAATCTACGGTATGAAAACAGTGCCTATACAAAAAGAAACCAAACAAACACACATACATGGTACAAACTATTTTGGTGATTATAGGCCACCTATTATTGTTCACAACTCAAATATGTAGTTGATTTATAATTTTGGTATTATGGCTTACAACTTGGCTTTATTGTGGTGAACTAAAACATCAAAAATAATTACAACTCAACTGTGTTGAGATGTGAACTGTAAACTGGTCATATTAACTTTTAATGATATTCATAAAACGTTCCTTCATCGTCCAGTTGTCTACGGGGTTTGATTAGGTTAGAACTGTTCGAATCTTGTTTTTTCAAAAAGAAAATTTTTTTTTAATTTTTTTATGTTCTGAAACGATTTAAAAAAATATTTACCAGTTTTAACTTTTTAAATTTAATTTATAATGAAATTTTATGTATTGTATATATGTATGTTTATATAGAAATTATTTAGGTTTTGTCTAGTTGGTCTGTATTCTGCTCGCACAATGGTGAAGGGTATATAAGATTCGGCACAGCCGAATATAGCACTCTTACTTGTTTAAATATGAATTTAACTTTTCATATTTTTCTTCAGCACTTTCTCTTTAACTTTCACCGCTGAGCTCTCGTTGACGTCGCGCTGTGTAATGCCTCGATGTGAGCGTCGTGTCGCTTTTATATTGTGTGCTGCGTCCTTTGATGCGTGTGCTAAGTTTACTGCTTTGCCTAAGCTGCTGCGGCCGTCGCGTGATCGCGTGAGTTGTTTATTGAGACCTTAGGTACATTTTTGTAGTTGATTGTTTCCTTAAATTTTTAACGGGATGCTACCTATGGACCTGAACAGGGGAAAAAAGTTAAAAAGAATCTAATTTTCGGGAAATTTTTCACTTTTGCGGCTACCTTAACGCTGTTAAGAATCATTCCTAGGAAGTTCATATGCTCTTTCCTTGAACGGTTTGCTACCTATGGACCTGAACAAGGGAAAAAAGGTAAAAAAATTAAAGTTTTTTTGCGATTTTGATCTTGAAGATGAAGTTTTTTGATTTTATATGTTCACAATTTTAGTTCTTTACGGCAAGAGCTACAACTTTGTCTCAGAGGGTTAATAACAATTCCGAACTGTTTGCAAGATATGAGACTGAGAAAACTATCACTTTTTTGCAAAAATGCCACCGAGGCCTCAAACCTTTGGGGGCCCATAAAAAGTGCATCACTTTGGGCAAAACTGGGAGACACGGTATTTTTTTTTAATTTTTTTTTTTGCCACGTGATAAAACGTGGTTTTGTTCGTATATGGTTATTTACACACAGTGTTATTTTTTATGGATAACTTTTATGTAACACCTAATAGCCTAGCGTTTTTCTCTTTCTAAATTGAAGAAAAATGTTGAGCTACATGTATCATTGCTACCTCGCAAGTTTGCTCGATTTGACGTTTTTATTTCTTTAAAGTATGCAACATTGTTAAACGTACATATTTAAACAAAACCCACATGCATTTTACTTAAAAGTATTTGAATGAAAAAGGAAGGAAATATGGAAGAAAAACTGTTACGGGTTGTGTTATTTAAATCTTTTATTTCTCAATTAATATAAAGTTTATACTTTTTAATTTCAAAAGATTTTGTTATTCGTGCTTAATTCCCAGTTTTTATTATTGATAAAAACACTTGAAATTTATTGTTGATGGGATAAGCTATTCCTATGCGCATTTCACTGGTTGCTTAGGCCAGATCATCAGGAAACTTCATCCATAACGTTTTAGAAAAACTAAAGATATTAAACCAAATAAAACTATTAAGCGTATAAGACTTATAGCAACAGTTCTACTTGTAATAATATCAAAGCTTAAACAAAACACATCAACAATAAACAGTGGGTTTATCTCATCTTACACTCCCCACTACAATTAGTTGAAATTCTCTCAACATTAATTGTAGTTGTAAGTAGGTTAAGAAAAACAAAATAAAAACAACAACAACAACTTTACAAAAGATGTTGACAATTAAGTGTTTTTTTTAGGCCGTGCACTGCCTGTTTATTATCAAAAAGTAATTTCAATTTTTGGGAATACAAAATTTTAATTTCAAAAGATTTTGTTATTCGTGCTTAATTCCCAGTTTTTATTATTGATAAAAACACTTGAAATTTATTGTTGATGGGATAAGCTATTCCTATGCGCATTTCACTGGTTGCTTAGGCCAGATCATCAGGAAACTTCATCCATAACGTTTTAGAAAAACTAAAGATATTAAACCAAATAAAACTATTAAGCGTATAAGACTTATAGCAACAGTTCTACTTGTAATAATATCAAAGCTTAAACAAACCACATCAACAATAAACAGTGGGTTTATCTCATCTTACACTCCCCACTACAATTAGTTGAAATTCTCTCAACATTAATTGTAGTTGTAAGTAGGTTAAGAAAAACAAAATAAAAACAACAACAACAACTTTACAAAAGATGTTGACAATTAAGTGTTTTTTTTTTAGGCCGTGCACTGCCTGTTTATTATCAAAAAGTAATTTCAATTTTTGGGAATACAAAATTTTAATTTCAAAAGATTTTGTTATTCGTGCTTAATTCCCAGTTTTTATTATTGATAAAAACACTTGAAATTTATTGTTGATGGGATAAGCTATTCCTATGCGCATTTCACTGGTTGCTTAGGCCAGATCATCAGGAAACTTCATCCATAACGTTTTAGAAAAACTAAAGATATTAAACCAAATAAAACTATTAAGCGTATAAGACTTATAGCAACAGTTCTACTTGTAATAATATCAAAGCTTAAACAAAACACATCAACAATAAACAGTGGGTTTATCTCATCTTACACTCCCCACTACAATTAGTTGAAATTCTCTCAACATTAATTGTAGTTGTAAGTAGGTTAAGAAAAACAAAATAAAAACAACAACAACAACTTTACAAAAGATGTTGACAATTAAGTGTTTTTTTTTAGGCCGTGCACTGCCTGTTTATTATCAAAAAGTAATTTCAATTTTTGGGAATACAAAATTTTAATTTCAAAAGATTTTGTTATTCGTGCTTAATTCCCAGTTTTTATTATTGATAAAAACACTTGAAATTTATTGTTGATGGGATAAGCTATTCCTATGCGCATTTCACTGGTTGCTTAGGCCAGATCATCAGGAAACTTCATCCATAACGTTTTAGAAAAACTAAAGATATTAAACCAAATAAAACTATTAAGCGTATAAGACTTATAGCAACAGTTCTACTTGTAATAATATCAAAGCTTAAACAAAACACATCAACAATAAACAGTGGGTTTATCTCATCTTACACTCCCCACTACAATTAGTTGAAATTCTCTCAACATTAATTGTAGTTGTAAGTAGGTTAAGAAAAACAAAATAAAAACAACAACAACAACTTTACAACAGATGTTGACAATTAAGTGTTTTTTTTAGGCCGTGCACTGCCTGTTTATTATCAAAAAGTAATTTCAATTTTTGGGAATACAAAATTTTAATTTCAAAAGATTTTGTTATTCGTGCTTAATTCCCAGTTTTTATTATTGATAAAAACACTTGAAATTTATTGTTGATGGGATAAGCTATTCCTATGCGCATTTCACTGGTTGCTTAGGCCAGATCATCAGGAAACTTCATCCATAACGTTTTAGAAAAACTAAAGATATTAAACCAAATAAAACTATTAAGCGTATAAGACTTATAGCAACAGTTCTACTTGTAATAATATCAAAGCTTAAACAAAACACATCAACAATAAACAGTGGGTTTATCTCATCTTACACTCCCCACTACAATTAGTTGAAATTCTCTCAACATTAATTGTAGTTGTAAGTAGGTTAAGAAAAACAAAATAAAAACAACAACAACAACTTTACAAAAGATGTTGACAATTAAGTGTTTTTTTTAGGCCGTGCACTGCCTGTTTATTATCAAAAAGTAATTTCAATTTTTGGGAATACAAAATTTTAATTTCAAAAGATTTTGTTATTCGTGCTTAATTCCCAGTTTTTATTATTGATAAAAACACTTGAAATTTATTGTTGATGGGATAAGCTATTCCTATGCGCATTTCACTGGTTGCTTAGGCCAGATCATCAGGAAACTTCATCCATAACGTTTTAGAAAAACTAAAGATATTAAACCAAATAAAACTATTAAGCGTATAAGACTTTTAGCAACAGTTCTACTTGTAATAATATCAAAGCTTAAACAAAACACATCAACAATAAACAGTGGGTTTATCTCATCTTACACTCCCCACTACAATTAGTTGAAATTCTCTCAACATTAATTGTAGTTGTAAGTAGGTTAAGAAAAACAAAATAAAAACAACAACAACAACTTTACAAAAGATGTTGACAATTAAGTGTTTTTTTTTAGGCCGTGCACTGCCTGTTTATTATCAAAAAGTAATTTCAATTTTTGGGAATACAAAATTTTAATTTCAAAAGATTTTGTTATTCGTGCTTAATTCCCAGTTTTTATTATTGATAAAAACACTTGAAATTTATTGTTGATGGGATAAGCTATTCCTATGCGCATTTCACTGGTTGCTTAGGCCAGATCATCAGGAAACTTCATCCATAACGTTTTAGAAAAACTAAAGATATTAAACCAAATAAAACTATTAAGCGTATAAGACTTATAGCAACAGTTCTACTTGTAATAATATCAAAGCTTAAACAAAACACATCAACAATAAACAGTGGGTTTATCTCATCTTACACTCCCCACTACAATTAGTTGAAATTCTCTCAACATTAATTGTAGTTGTAAGTAGGTTAAGAAAAACAAAATAAAAACAACAACAACAACTTTACAAAAGATGTTGACAATTAAGTGTTTTTTTTAGGCCGTGCACTGCCTGTTTATTATCAAAAAGTAATTTCAATTTTTGGGAATACAAAATTTTAATTTCAAAAGATTTTGTTATTCGTGCTTAATTCCCAGTTTTTATTATTGATAAAAACACTTGAAATTTATTGTTGATGGGATAAGCTATTCCTATGCGCATTTCACTGGTTGCTTAGGCCAGATCATCAGGAAACTTCATCCATAACGTTTTAGAAAAACTAAAGATATTAAACCAAATAAAACTATTAAGCGTATAAGACTTATAGCAACAGTTCTACTTGTAATAATATCAAAGCTTAAACAAAACACATCAACAATAAACAGTGGGTTTATCTCATCTTACACTCCCCACTACAATTAGTTGAAATTCTCTCAACATTAATTGTAGTTGTAAGTAGGTTAAGAAAAACAAAATAAAAACAACAACAACAACTTTACAAAAGATGTTGACAATTAAGTGTTTTTTTTAGGCCGTGCACTGCCTGTTTATTATCAAAAAGTAATTTCAATTTTTGGGAATACAAAATTTTAATTTCAAAAGATTTTGTTATTCGTGCTTAATTCCCAGTTTTTATTATTGATAAAAACACTTGAAATTTATTGTTGATGGGATAAGCTATTCCTATGCGCATTTCACTGGTTGCTTAGGCCAGATCATCAGGAAACTTCATCCATAACGTTTTAGAAAAACTAAAGATATTAAACCAAATAAAACTATTAAGCGTATAAGACTTATAGCAACAGTTCTACTTGTAATAATATCAAAGCTTAAACAAAACACATCAACAATAAACAGTGGGTTTATCTCATCTTACACTCCCCCTTAATTGTCAACATCTTTTGTAAAGTTGTTGTTGTTGTTTTTATTTTGTTTTTCTTAACCTACTTACAACTACAATTAATGTTGAGAGAATTTCAACTAATTGTAGTGGGGAATGTAAGATGAGATAAACCCACTGTTTATTGTTGATGTGTTTTGTTTAAGCTTTGATATTGTAACAAGTAGAACTGTTGCTATAAGTCTTATACGCTTAACAGTTTTATTTGGTTTAATATCTTTAGTTTTTCTAAAACGTTATGGATGAAGTTTCCTGATGATCTGGCCTAAGCAACCAGTGAAATGCGCATAGGAATAGCTTATCCCATCAACAATAAATTTCAAGTGTTTTTATCAATAATAAAAACTGGGAATTAAGCACGAATAACAAAATCTTTTGAAATTAAAATTTTGTATTCCCAAAAATTGAAATTACTTTTTGATAATAAACAGGCAGTGCACGGCCTAAAAAAACACTTAATTGTCAACATCTTTTGTAAAGTTGTTGTTGTTGTTTTTATTTTGTTTTTCTTAACCTACTTACAACTACAATTAATGTTGAGAGAATTTCAACTAATTGTAGTGGGGAATGTAAGATGAGATAAACCCACTGTTTATTGTTGATGTGTTTTGTTTAAGCTTTGATATTGTAACAAGTAGAACTGTTGCTATAAGTCTTATACGCTTAACAGTTTTATTTGGTTTAATATCTTTAGTTTTTCTAAAACGTTATGGATGAAGTTTCCTGATGATCTGGCCTAAGCAACCAGTGAAATGCGCATAGGAATAGCTTATCCCATCAACAATAAATTTCAAGTGTTTTTATCAATAATAAAAACTGGGAATTAAGCACGAATAACAAAATCTTTTGAAATTAAAATTTTGTATTCCCAAAAATTGAAATTACTTTTTGATAATAAACAGGCAGTGCACGGCCTAAAAAAAACACTTAATTGTCAACATCTTTTGTAAAGTTGTTGTTGTTGTTTTTATTTTGTTTTTCTTAACCTACTTACAACTACAATTAATGTTGAGAGAATTTCAACTAATTGTAGTGGGGAGTGTAAGATGAGATAAACCCACTGTTTATTGTTGATGTGTTTTGTTTAAGCTTTGATATTATTACAAGTAGAACTGTTGCTATAAGTCTTATACGCTTAATAGTTTTATTTGGTTTAATATCTTTAGTTTTTCTAAAACGTTATGGATGAAGTTTCCTGATGATCTGGCCTAAGCAACCAGTGAAATGCGCATAGGAATAGCTTATCCCATCAACAATAAATTTCAAGTGTTTTTATCAATAATAAAAACTGGGAATTAAGCACGAATAACAAAATCTTTTGAAATTAAAATTTTGTATTCCCAAAAATTGAAATTACTTTTTGATAATAAACAGGCAGTGCACGGCCTAAAAAAAAACACTTAATTGTCAACATCTTTTGTAAAGTTGTTGTTGTTGTTTTTATTTTGTTTTTCTTAACCTACTTACAACTACAATTAATGTTGAGAGAATTTCAACTAATTGTAGTGGGGAGTGTAAGATGAGATAAACCCACTGTTTATTGTTGATGTGTTTTGTTTAAGCTTTGATATTATTACAAGTAGAACTGTTGCTATAAGTCTTATACGCTTAATAGTTTTATTTGGTTTAATATCTTTAGTTTTTCTAAAACGTTATGGATGAAGTTTCCTGATGATCTGGCCTAAGCAACCAGTGAAATGCGCATAGGAATAGCTTATCCCATCAACAATAAATTTCAAGTGTTTTTATCAATAATAAAAACTGGGAATTAAGCACGAATAACAAAATCTTTTGAAATTAAAATTTTGTATTCCCAAAAATTGAAATTACTTTTTGATAATAAACAGGCAGTGCACGGCCTAAAAAAAACACTTAATTGTCAACATCTTTTGTAAAGTTGTTGTTGTTGTTTTTATTTTGTTTTTCTTAACCTACTTACAACTACAATTAATGTTGAGAGAATTTCAACTAATTGTAGTGGGGAGTGTAAGATGAGATAAACCCACTGTTTATTGTTGATGTGTTTTGTTTAAGCTTTGATATTATTACAAGTAGAACTGTTGCTATAAGTCTTATACGCTTAATAGTTTTATTTGGTTTAATATCTTTAGTTTTTCTAAAACGTTATGGATGAAGTTTCCTGATGATCTGGCCTAAGCAACCAGTGAAATGCGCATAGGAATAGCTTATCCCATCAACAATAAATTTCAAGTGTTTTTATCAATAATAAAAACTGGGAATTAAGCACGAATAACAAAATCTTTTGAAATTAAAATTTTGTATTCCCAAAAATTGAAATTACTTTTTGATAATAAACAGGCAGTGCACGGCCTAAAAAAAACACTTAATTGTCAACATCTTTTGTAAAGTTGTTGTTGTTGTTTTTATTTTGTTTTTCTTAACCTACTTACAACTACAATTAATGTTGAGAGAATTTCAACTAATTGTAGTGGGGAGTGTAAGATGAGATAAACCCACTGTTTATTGTTGATGTGTTTTGTTTAAGCTTTGATATTATTACAAGTAGAACTGTTGCTATAAGTCTTATACGCTTAATAGTTTTATTTGGTTTAATATCTTTAGTTTTTCTAAAACGTTATGGATGAAGTTTCCTGATGATCTGGCCTAAGCAACCAGTGAAATGCGCATAGGAATAGCTTATCCCATCAACAATAAATTTCAAGTGTTTTTATCAATAATAAAAACTGGGAATTAAGCACGAATAACAAAATCTTTTGAAATTAAAATTTTGTATTCCCAAAAATTGAAATTACTTTTTGTTTATACTTTTTTTTATTTTTTTGAATAGAAATGGCGATTGTTAAACACATTTCAATTAAAAGAAATACATATTCAGTGAAGTGAATTTGCCTTTAGAAAACCCTAATTTCTTGTGAAAAAAATAATATACTTTAAATACTTTATGACTTGTTCTAATTCGTATCGAAATACGTCACACCCTCATCCACATAAAAGTGGATGTTGTTTAAACATCAAATCAATTTTAAGGGAGGAAACCATAAGGGCCCCGGTAAACAAATCAGTCAAATTTATTAACCTGACAGCTGTGGAAATTAAGGTGTTCTTTTTATGAGTCAGAGCATTTAAATAAGTTATCTGGAAATTATGCGTTATTAAAACCAAAAATAAACAAACTTTTTTACTTTTTCCCAGAATTTGTATGGCTTTATTTTTAAAGGAAATTTTTATTATCAAAATAGTTTTTTTTATTTCTAAATTGTAAAATTTAATAATTAGTTGAACAAATTATTTAAATTTTCTTATTTCTTAGTTCTGTGTGTTTTGTGGGAAGAAAAACATAACTTTAAAGAAGGGTTGATTTCTAAACCTGTGCTTTCTAAATTTTTCGTTAAGGTCTTATGAATTTACAAAACAGCAGTTCTGTTAAGACTTCCAGGTGGATCTTTTTAATGCAAGCAGTGTTGCCAGAATTATTTAAAGAAGCTTAATTTTGTTTTTTTTTCTCTAAAATACTATCTTGGAGAAAATAAAACAGAAATTTCTTAATTCCTTAAATTAAAGGCAATTTAGAAAAAACTGTGTTTTGGTGTTTGTGTTAAGTTTTGGGCTTTGTTCTCTGACTTTTTTAATCGATTTCATGTCCATCATTTCTGTAAACCAATTCATCACTACCTTTTTCCTCTCTTAGGGGTGTTTTTGACGATTTGCCAGAATAGAGCCAAACTTACCGTTATAAAGGGGAGTTAGTGGGTGAATATGTTCTACAAAAATATTTCCCTTAACAACTTTGTAGAAAAAGTTGCAAAACAATTTCATTGTGATCTTTCATAACGCCGACACCCGTATATTTTCTTCGTCTTCTCTAGCGGAATCCATTGTCAGAACCCCGTTTTTTTGGAAAAACTTTGATATTGCTGTGCATTATTTTTAACACAATTAAATAAGTCTCAATCTCAACCTTAAGTGTAAAAAAACAATAATAATAAATAACCGTTTATATATTAATTTTTATATGAAAATTGTTGTTCTTGTTGTCATTTTAAACGGCGAATTTATGTTGTTACCAATAACCATTTTAATAAACTTTTAAAGGTACAAATTACCAGGAAAAAATAAATAAATATATAAATCAAAAACCAACAGGATTTTACTTTTAAAAGGAAACTGGAAAAAATGTTTCCTGGCAATATGAAATTTATTGTAAAACATTAAAAAGAAATTAGATTTCTTGTGGTCATGAGTCACTGTAATTATTTCCGTTCTCAAAAAGTTGCTGGAGTCAGAATGAGGAATAGAAATATATTCACTTACATGACTTCTGGTATTATTGCAATATTCAAGGGCTATATTAAGTGTATGAAGTACGAAACTAAGAAAGAAATTATGAGAAAAGAAAAGCCGATAATGTCTTCTTTTATCCTGGTTAATGCTAAAAAAAATTGAATTTGAATTACTACAGTAACTAATTGTGGGTTATTAAATTCGTTATTTTACGAATAATTTTATTATTATTTATCATTTTTGTTTGATTTTTTGTTGGTTAAAAATATGTTTTAAAAGTAAAAACTATTCAGTTTTACGGAATATCCTGCTTAAGCCCTTATGACACTACATTTTTTATTCATTAATTGATATAGAATTGATAGAAAGAAACAGTAAATGTTAGAAAGAGCAAACTATAAAAAAATGTAAACAAAGTTTTTTATTTTTTTTTCTCTTGTTATGGTTTTGTTTCAGGGATGGCGTTAAGAATTTTTTAAATTGTACCAACAACCTTTAAAAATTGTACTTTTTTACCCTAATTGTACTAAAAGATTTTTTTAGTTAAAATTAATTTCATTTATGTTCATAAAAAACACCACCAAAAAGGTATTATAAATCTAAGTTTAAAAAGTATCAACAAAAAAGTACAATTGAAACAACTTAACCATCCCTGTTTTGTTTATTTTATTAAATGTTGCCAACTTTTTGTTTATGAGAAACCTAAAAACGAAAAGCGGTAAATCGCTGAATTTGCCCATAAACCGCTGATTCAGCAACACTTTTAATATTTTAAGCTTGAAATGTCAATTTTAAGTTATACCATGTTCACACGGACAGCAATATTCGAGTTTCGCTCTCTTATTCCTGTTTCGCGCCCCAAACATGATTGAAACGACTTGTTTCCCCATACAAAATTTTGTGAGCGAAACGGGTCGTTTCATTTAGAAACAGGCTGCGAAACAGGAAAAATGTACTATCATCTCCAATTTTGATAACATTTATCGTTAGTTTATCTGAACTAGCTCTCAAAAAAAATCAAAACAAAGAAAAAACCAAAGTAAAAATTGATGTTTAATAAAATAAAGTGATAATTATAATATAATAATATTAATAAAAGTATTAAATAATATATTTTTAAGTTTTATTTACTTTTTTATGTATTTAAAAAAAATCACACTAACAACAAAAAAAAAAGTGTCAAAATGAAACAAGAATGAATCGTATGAACAGCATGTTTGGCAAACTAGTTTCAGAGAGCGAAACGAGTGGTTTATATCGTCGTATGAACATAGCATTAAACAATTTTACATTTTTTTTGACATAACTTCATTTTTTATCGATAACTTTAGTAAAATTTTTGACAGTTTGCCATTTATCTTAATACAGCTGAACTCTTTGCACTTGGTAAATTTTTGTATTACATTATATTTGTACTGTTCACCAAAACTTGAACAATGCATTAAAAATGTAGTGTCATAAGGGCTTTAATAAATAAAAAATTTAAAAATTAATGTAAAAATTATTTAACAAGGTTTCGTTTAAATGTGCTACATTCCCATTTCATACTATTGATAAACTGAAATTTATTGTTGAAGGGATAAGCTATTCCTATGCGCATTTCACTGGTTGCTTAGGCCAGATCGTCAGGAAACTTCATCCAAAGATTTTAGAAAAACTAAAGATATTACACATATAAAACTGTTAAGCGAATAAGAACTATAAGCCACAGTCTTACCTGTAACAATATCAAAGCTTAAACAAAAACAACAACAATAAACAGTGAGTTTATCTTTTCTTACAGTCCCGGCTACAATTGGTTGATTTTTTGTCAACTCTAAATGTAGTTGTAAGTGGGAAAAGAAAAAACAAAAATAAAAACAAATTACTTTATTTTATTTTGCCAGTTCAGTTTTATTTGCACTGCCACATGCATATTAGTTATCAAAGTTTTTCTTGGGATTCAAAAAAATTATTTGTTTTAAATGAAATGTAGATGATCCGTTTTCTAAATGAATTTTAAATTGTTTAAAATGAATTTTCGTTTGAATTTAACTACACAATATTTTGAGTGTACAGAGGGCCATAAGCACCACGACCCAGCGGACTTATTTATATTTAAAACGAAAAAATCAATAAAAAATTTTTGTTATTTAATAAATATTTTAAATCAAAATTTATTTCAATGTAACTAAAATGTTAATTAAATCAAAATTTTATTTTTAATTTTCTTTCAACAGAAAAAATAATTGATTCAATTATAATATTAATTAAATTAAAAGATTATTTTGTGAACGTTATTTTAATTGTTTAATTATTTCCCTGACGATGATACACATTGCTGTATCGAAATATTGGAACTAATAAATTAATGTTATTTAATTTTTTATATAAAACAAAAAAACCTCAAGCTTAATAAATTATATTGCAATTAAATTAAAATACTTTTAAAACAATTTTTTTAAATGATAAAAAGCTACTGATAATTTGTTCTTTTGTTCTGGGAACCAAGACGCTTGTATTTAATTCGGGTGGCTCTTGTCGTTCTCCATACATACAGAAAACAATTAAAAAACAACAACAACATATCTCAGCCAGTTGTGGACCGATAAATCTGCATTTCAATAGCAAACAACTTCAGTACCTAAATGTATCTAAAACAACCTAGTCCGCATCATATCTGAAGACTTCAGGAAACCCAATTCAAGGGACAGATGGACATCGTTAAATCAACTTCGCTACTAATAAGGACCCACAATTTATAATTTATAGATCTAACATTAAAATTGTAGAAATTTAATACGGTATGACAAACGTATATTTTCCGCCTTTGGTGAAGGGTTTAACAATTTGTGTTCCTTTATTTTTATTAAAAAATCTTAACAAACTAAACTGTCCGTCATATTTTACTATAACATTTTTTCATTAATAGTAAATGTTTACTAGTGTAAAACTTTTTTAAATTTTTTTATTGTTTTTGCTTTTACATGTATTAAATCATTTATGTTTGGGGATTTCACGTGCATTTCACTTAAACTTTAAAAAAATGTAAATTTTTTTTATTCCAGCAACAATAAACAATATAAAAAATAGTAAATAAAGTGAAATTTACGTGTTAACTGTTGAGCGTGTGTACAAACAATTTTTTACAGGAGGCAAGCAAAGTCAACAAAAGGGGAATATTCGTTCATAGCCTGTGACTCAAACATATCGCTGCCTAAATGCAAAAGGCCCTATTTAACAATTTTTTAGGAGAAGTAATTAAATTAAAGTATTTAAACTCTACTTAAAAAATTTGATGTATTTAACTTAATAATTTTAAATAATAAAGGGTGTTTTATAGAGTGACATAAGTTTAAATCATTATAAAACAAGGAAATATATTTTTAATATCAATTAAACGGGCTTTATTTGAAAGACAATTTTATGAAATTAATGCTTTAATATGATTTCTGCCATGTGGCCGCCACGGCTGGCGCGTAGAAGGCGCAATCTGGAACACAAATTTTCAACAACTTTTCGCAGCGTTTGCGGCCGTATTTCTTCGATAACTCTTCGAATGCTGGTTTACAGGTATTCAATTGTTTGTGGTTAAATCACTTGATCTTGGTGGCCAATTAATTAGGCCATTACTTAAAAGTATTTTTTATCAAAAGTTTTTTTGTATCGCTTTGTATCGCCCGCTGTGTGGCATGAGGGTCCGTCCTGTTGGAACCACATATCAGCAAGATTAATGCCACGTAATTGAGGTACAAAAAAATTTCGAATAATGTTTCTATACCGTTCACCATTGACAGTTTTTGAAGACATATGGGCCAATGATTCCTCCAGCCCATAAAGCGCACCAACCAGTAATTTTCTGTGGATGTAATGGTGTTTCGACAAAAGCTTGTGGACTCTCCTCACTCGAAATGCGACAATTCGGTTAATTAACGTAACCATTCAACCAGAAATGGGCTTCATCGGAAAATAAAATTTCGAATGGAAATTCAAAATCAATATCAATTTAAGCTTCAGCCCATTCGCCGAATAGGCGGCGCATACCATGGTCAATTGGTTTTAATTCCTGCACGAATTGAATCTTGAAAGCTTTTAAACCAAGATCCTTTCGAAAAATCTTCCATAAAGTGGAAGGACACAACCCCAGTTGCTGAGAACGGCGACGAATTGATTGATTAGGATCGTCTACAATACTTTCCTGTTCGGCGATTCACGGGATGCACATTATCAGTAACAGTTAATGTGGTCCGAAAAGGAACTATTTATTGTTCTTCGAATTAGCCACTCTGAAGGAGTTGATTAAAAAATTCAACAATATGATCTCGTTGCTCTGATGTAAGTCGATTCATAATGAAATTTCAAAGCAAATAAAGCGGTGATGTCAACTCAAAGTTGTGACACTCTAAAAAAACACGCTTTAGAATATGGGAATTGTTGCTTCTTATTTTACTTTTTAAACATGAAAATCACCTATATTTTTCTTCTTGTAGTACTGACAACAATCATTGTATCAACGATTTATTTTCATACAAGTATGAAGCAGTATCATAATTTTAATGAAAGTTTTTAATGATTACAATGAAAGTATGTCATTTTATTAATGAAATCATAACATTTTCGTGACTTAAATGAAATAGTTTAATACTACAGCTGTAAAATAATTTCATAATATACATGAAACTTTTCGAAGAAAATTGTGCAAATTTAGTATGCGTGGGATATGGGGGGGATTGGAGAAGTAGCCTTGGTATCTCCCATACTAAAACATTACAGAATTCTGTATATCTGGAGAACGGCAAGATCCAAGAATTCCAAATTTGGTTTAAGCATCTTAGTCATCAAGACATAACATCCGACCAAATGTCCATCAAATTCTTGGATAACCAAAAATAAATCTTTGTATACATATGTAATCGCGGAGTTGCAAAGCGCACCGGGCAAAATTAGTACATATATATTAGGGTGACCGTTATTTTTTTTTTTTTGTATTTTCACTTGGAAAACCCCTTAGATTGATTCCAAATTAGAAAAAAACAATATATATAAAATTTTAGATCGTTTGCATAGTTATTAGGCGTGCCTTGAGCCCACAAAGTTTGCTAAAAATGCTATTTTTCTCACTATGGGTGGCTTTAAGTGTTCATAACTTCAGTAATATTTATTTTAGAGAAAAACCTTATTCACAAATATTCTAGGGCTACATCTTATGAACAATGTTGCTCTATATAAGTTTTCTTTAACATTAATATATAATCCAGAAAAAAACAAATTTAAAAATAACACCGAAATTTTCACATATCTTCGCATTCTTTGCCTGGTGATTACACTACGTGACAAATTTTCAACAAAGTCGTGACCAAATGAATCTGGCAACTAATCTTTATGTAAAACTTTCCCCTGAATCCGAATATGAAGTCAGAATTGTCAAAAGTGGAACAGTTTTTGAGATATTCCAAAATAACCGTTATTTGTGTTTTTAAAAAAGATGATGTGACTGAAATGCAATATCTTCAAAAATTTTAAACGGACTATGTATTTCTTTCTTTTTATTGAGAGGTTATAAAATTACTAAAATAAGAATGGGTTGCTAGAAAAGTTTGGTCAAGAAATGACAGAGTTACAGGGGACAAAAGTTCAAGCTTCATTGAAAATTTTATGATTCTGTTCAATTTTGCTCTTTTCAAGTTTTTCTTTTTAATCTAATGATTTAAAAATCCTAATGTTTTATTGCATGCGACATTAGATTATTTTAGACATATGTAGATTGGTACAAAAATGACAAAGCTACAGAAGATTTAGTAAATTTACCCACATATAAATTCAATAGCTTTAAGCTATTTTTAATATGTATTTATTTTACTAAAAATTTAGTTTTGTATATGTATTTGTTGTGTTTTTCTTTGGTTTGATACAAATCGTAAAGTGGGTTAATTCAATTAATCTCCTGTAACCTTGTAAATTTTGCACCGATCTGGATCCTAATGGACACAAGTTTTCGAATTGAATAGGCTAATGTCGTAAGTGATAAAACTTAAAAAATTTTATTTTTTGGTTTAAAAACAATAACTTGAAAAGAGCAAAATTGAACAAAATCATAAAATTTTAATGAAGTTTGAAGTTTTGTCCACTAGTTAGTAGTTAGTTAGTTAATTGTTCTCTATTTTGAATTCATTTTAAGTAATCAAAATTGAACATACGACTATGACATGACGTCGTCTGTCGGAAAAGGTTGTTATTTATATTACAAATATTGTTTTATATTACATAAAAATTAATAATTAAATTCAGTTATTAATATCTTCCTGTAGCCTATCGCATTTATAATATAGCGGGATAAATATTTAAAATTGTCCTTACCATTAAGAATCAACTCATTTTCTGTTACGATAGTTTTTTTTAAGTTTTGGAATCTTATTTGTCCTAATATAGGGCATTTGGCTATAAAATGCAGAATGTTTTCGGTTTCGTTTAGATCACATAAGGAGCATAAACGGGGTCTGTTTTGCTGAAACCTTGTACTATTCAACTCAATTAATCACATCTAGCTTTGAATATATAACCTAATTCTGTCATATTTGTGATTTCCAAATAGGATTGCGGCTCTATGTACTTTTGTCCACTATAACTCTGCCATTTAATGACTCATCTTCACAAACGACTCATGGTTATTTAAGAAATTTTATAACCTCTCAATAAAAAGAAAGAAATACATAGTCCGTTTAAAATTTTTGAAGATATTGCATTTCAGTCACATCATCTTTTTTAAAAACACAAATAACGGTTATTTTGGAATATCTCAAAAACTGTTCCACTTTTGACAATTCTGACTTCATATTCGGAGTTTTACATAAAGATTAGTTGCCAGATTTATTTGGTCACGACTTTGTTGAAAATTTGTCACGTAGTGTAATCACCAGGCAAAGAATGCGAAGATATGTGAAAATTTCGGTGTTATTTTTTAATTTGATTTTTTCTGGATTAAATATTAATGTTAAAGAAAACTAATACAGAGCAACATTGTTCATTGTGAATAAGGTTTTTCTGTAAAATAAATAAGCACACGCTTATGCACGCATATTGGTTTTCGAGATTTATCCCATTTTGGATTGTTTTAATTGGTATCCGTACTTAAATTGTTGGATACGACTTGTGCTTAAGTAAGAAGGAAAATTTTAGATTTAGTACGAGTTTTTTCTTTCTGTGTATTAGTTTTTTTTACCAATTAACAATGGCAAATATTGCCCAAACTGTAAGTAACACCTTTAAGCGTTTATCATATAATCTTTTGTAGATAGGGCCGTTTTTTTTTTTTTTTTCAATAAAATCGCTAATGTTTGTCGAAAGATTCCAAAATTTTGTGGACATTTGTGTTGATGCAATATATCAGGTTTAATAAAAAAGTCGATTTTTAGTTTTTTGTTAGTTAAAGCCTTTTGCGTTTTAGGTAACGCTATTATGAGTAACACAGTAGCCATAAAAGTTTAAAGTAACCAGGTTTAATATCTATAAAATGTAATTTCAGCTGTTGTTTGGTTTATTTCATGGGATATTTAAATTCAAAACTAACTTAATTGATTTGTTAAGTCATTACTAGGTTATGGGACCATGGTGAAATAAACAGTAGGCAGCACTACGCCAGATGACGATTTTTAGCTCTTGCATTGTTTGTCTAGGTTTATGTCAAAGTTTTGCTTATGTTTACAAAATGTCCACGTTTTGTGCTGTGATTATTGTATTTTATTAAAGTTTTTGATAATATGAAATTAAAATAAATAAGATATTGACCATAATTAAATAAAAATTGGCTAAAAATTTATTTATTTCATCAAGTTCAGCGGCACGCTTTAATTTTTGTTTAAAGTATTTTTTGACGCAAACGGTGATGTAATTTCCATTTTTGTTGTAATGTTGTATTTGTTGCCGCAACGATGCCACCTGCTTATTCCACCATGTTATGGGACAACAAAACAAACGATATTTTCAGTTGTTTCGAAAAACTTGTCTTCTTCCTATACAATTTATTTTTAAAAATCTTCTAAATTCCTATCATTTTATTTTTATTGTTTTATTGCCTTAGAATTTCACTGGAATTCAGTAACGTTAAACCTGAAAAGCAAGTGAAATATACCAACTAGTTCTTAACACACCCAAAGGTGAATGTCTCCCTTTATCAAGTTTAATTTTTTTTTAATCCAAATTCGATGTGTTTGCAGTGGAATCGGAACTTAGGGTTGAGGCAGAATTAATAGATAGCATTAACCATAAAAAGCAACTGAAAAATATTTAAAAGCTTATTAATCTGAACTTGTGACCTTTTTTAGTACATAAATAATAAATTTTTGACTTTGATTGGTATTATACGAATATTTCGAAGTGCTATTATTGGTTATAACATCGCAAATTAGAATTAATGAAGAAAGTTCGTTAAACCTTTTTGTCCAAACTTAGTATTAGTCCAACATTGAAAAGCTAGGTATCAAATCTTGGGTAAAAATTCCGGTTGAGTATAATATGAACCCAAGAGTGCAATCAGAATATTCTAGCTTATCTCTTAAAAAAATCCAAAGAAAGTAGCTTTACTATATAAAAAGTAGCAGTATGACTTACATTAGCACAGAAGAACTATCTCAACACATCGAGAGTGATTTAGTACAAACATCGGAAGCAAATTTTATGTGAAAACAAAAGTTAACCCTAGAAAGCAAGAAAATAAAATTTTAACAAGATTTCAACAAACCCGCAGTTAAGACCATAATATATAAAGTTTTTTAAAGCTTTTTCCAATTCATACAAAAATTTCGGTATTTAGGTGTTTGACTATAAATCGGGAGTAAATAAGAAACCATAAAAATGAAATTCTTAAACCAGTACCCATGTTCTGTAACTGAAGTCAGAACTTCCTGCATCAAAATGATGTGAAACAAAATATTCCATCGTTTCTCAAAAAGTGAGAAAAATCTGTGTCTGTAACTCAAGTCGAAAACTATCAAAAGAGATTACGACGTTGCGTTATAAATGTCATAACATTGCACTCGAAGCCGATGTGACATTGCAGACGTTGAGAACGCCAGTAACACATAACGTTGATGGCGACCAAAATTTATTAAAACTGAAAATTTTTCAACGATGGCGGTGAAAATACAACCATCGGCTATACCATTCGTGAGTTTATTTGACAGTTCAAAGCGGAAATTTTTCTCACCAAAATGTAACAGACAGACTTTTGTAAACAAATTTCCTTACGTGTACAGAGACAGTTTAGTTTTTGTTTCATTTCACACATTTCAATCGAAAAGTTTTTCGACGCGAGTGTTACAGAACATGGGCACAGATAGATACTAGACCAACACTAAATGTATGTATATAAAATATATAAAGTCGATAATTATCAAGAATTTAAACTCTAGAACGCAGTCAATATATACAACTTAGCACATTTTTGACCCATATCTTTACAAATTTTAAAACCTGCATTCCTTTTCCACATTAAAGATTTAACTTAAATTAAAAGCTCTGCTGTGAATGTATGCGTGGAAAACAGTGAGCGAATGAGTAACAATTAATGTGTATGTGTAAAAGTTTAACACCCCCGAGATTCATGTAGATTTAATGTAGTTGTTTGTCTACTGTTGTCGTATCGACAGTAGAGTAGCAAATTTTTTTTTTTTAATGACAGCCTTTGGAGGTGATTAACCTTTTTGTTGTTTGTGTTTTTTTATAGCTTTTCTGTTATAGCTTTTGTTTCTCTATAGTTTGTCTTGCTTTCCCCATTTTTCTTTCTTGCTTTTGTTTTGCTTTTTAAACAAAGGAAAAGAAATATTTTCAGTTTTTGCTAAACAATGTAACAACGCACAGTAGAGTAGAATTTAATAAAATAGCAACAAAGAACTTGAAAACTTTTTTAGCTAAAAGAGTCTTATCAATAACTAGGCCAGTCTTACTCCTTCACAGTGTTGCTAACTTTCTAAAATTAAAAATTGCTAAATTTTAAACAAAAAATCGCTGAACAAAATTTTAATACAAAAACACTTCAATATGAATTAACATCCAGCCAAACATTGGGCATCGGCTTCACCTGTTTCCCCCAAAATTGCAATCTCAAGAGACTGCTGCTCCTCAAGAAGCATACGCTCAAGCCCCGAGGGAGCTAGTGTACCATTTATTCCCAATTTTCAGGATAGTAATTAAATCTAAACTAAGTAAATTTTTATAAAAACTTAAATCGTATTTAAATACAGATTGATTTTTTGAGTTTTATTTTAAAAGTCTTATTTAAACAAGATAAAAGTATGGTAGCAGTACTAAATACAAAAAAAAACATCATTAAAAAGTATAATTATTTACAAGGTGGTCTCAAAAAACAGCTGATTGATATTGCCTTGCCTCTTGTTGTTGTATTGTCGTGATTGAGGCCACCTTGCTATAATATTACAATAGAAACTAAAGTTGAAATTAAGTGTACCACATCGGTGACTTAAGTTTGATTTAAGTATTTAGTGAAGAAGGTAATTTTGTATTTAAAACGATTTTAAACATAAATGTGTTTTAATATCAATCCTGAAAATTTGCCATTAGTGATATACGGTTTTAACGAAAACTGGATAAAACCAACTATGCCCACAATGCACACTTGTCTCCAGTCCCATATATTTTACTTTAAAATAATTCGCTTCGTTTGTAACGAACACGGTTAAAACGAACATTAATTTTTATAATAAGCATAATAAGATGTCCCCAAAAACTATGCTTCAAATAAGTTACTACAATTTCAACGAATACGCCTTAACAGATGTGCTTGGGAGAATTGTTTGGAAACTAAAATTTGCAGTAGATATGTTTTTTGGTTTGTGCCTTAAATAACATTTATGACATTTTGGACAGTAAATATCTTCTACATATTCTTTCTTTTCATTTAATAAAATAGTGTGAAGAACAAATTTTTTTTTTTTTTGGTACGAAAATGTCTTATTTAGTGCTACAAAGCTTCATTCGCCGGAAGGGTTTAATGTACACAAAAGTGCAGCTGCAACTCATCGATTGCTCATCTCGGCTATGTTCGACCGAAAGTTCGAAGATAATGAAAATTGAAGAGATTAATCTATGAAGATTATGGTTCTACCCAAGAAAAACATGCAAAACCATTGAGATTCACTTAAGAAGCAATTTAAAAGCGTTTGCAAACAGCAGTTACAAACGAATAAAAGTAAAAGGGCGGTGAAAGACAAGTTTACATGTGCGAAATGATACTTGAACGCTGCTTAACGAAGTAAGTTTTTGATCAAGTTATTACTGAAAATAAAAAAACCAATTTACAACGACAACCAGAAGCAAACAAATTGTTTGTGAAGCCAAATACTATTGGCTCCAAGATAATCAGCCTTATTCCAGTTGTCGTTGCCGTAATCGTAATCGATCAAGTGGTTTTTTTTAGAGATTAAAGTAACCCACAGCCAGTGTTCTTTAATCTCTTAAAAAAAACGACTTGATCGATTACGACAACGACAACCGGAATAAGGCCGAATGTTTTTATTTGGTGGGACCAGAATCGTAATTGTTTTATGGGTTGCTGACATCGAGCTAGACGATCACAGAGAACATGTACCGAATACCAAGTTTTGCCTCACTTGCCTTGTAATTAAGATCATGCGCCGTCGAACGATGCAGAACGCTCTAACTGGAATGCGTTGTCTTCAATAAATGAGCAGTCCTTTTGGTGCAGAAAACATAAAAGAAGGGAAAAGGTTTTTTCTAACGGTGGCATATAGTTCAAAGAAAACTCTTAATTTTTACAATTTGTTGCACTTAACGTTCAAAATTTTGTAGAAACCACTGTGCAACGCAAGAAAACAGGCAAAAAAATAAACAAATGGAAAAAATTAATCGTCGCTCAGTTTTATTTTACAGCGGGTTGTATACAGATTTGTCTTAAGAGCTTAACGGTGATAAGAAAATATAACTTAAATGTGGAATGATATAAAGGAAACCTAAAAATGAAATTTCATTGAGAACACCAACAAGAAATAAAAACAAAAAAGAAAAAAGCCGGAATTTTATTTTTCTAATTTCACTATTTAAAATAAAATAGTTTGGTTATAGTAAAATCATATTTCTAAAAAAATATTTTACAATTTTTTAAAGGTTTTTAAAACATTTTTTTTTTTTAGAAAATTATTTTATAATTTTTTTATGAATGAAGCCTTTTAAATTTATCTCAAAATTTTCAGATACTTTTTTGGGGGCTTTATAAAAATATTGATTCCAATCCCATAACTTAAAACAACTATCGACTAAAAATCTATTTTTAAATCGAACTAGCGATTCCGCCCGTTCGTCCTGTTAGTTGGTCCCAACAGGACATTAAATACCTTGGTGTAGGGTTTTATACGGTCGGACTTGACCAAGTGGACTTATATAAAAAATAACGTAAAATGTTCCTTTATTTAATTGTATAAAATTCAATATTTGCTTTGTTTGCTAAAACTCTAAATTTGTTCTAATATAATAAACCTTTATGTGAAAACTTTCGACATAATTTAACTTTGTTTCAAAATAAAATAAAAAAGTTTATTGGATCGCATTTAACACAATTTTGTTGTGAAATATTTAATTTCACAAACAAAAAACAAAACCACAAAACCAATTTTATTTAAAACTACATTTGTTTAAGTGTATAAACAAATTACACTAAGCTACAGAATAAATCTTACCGAAACATTAACAATTCCAAAAAAAAAAGTTTTGTAGCCCAAAATATGTTTAAGGGATTCTTAAGTCAATGGTTTTTGAAATATTTCTCAATGACGTAACTACTGCACATTTTTTTCGGCCAAGAACATTCGAAAAAATGGGATGTTCCAAATAAATTTTTACTGGTCTTATAACATATTGCCAAATGTTGTTAAGATGGAATATTAGGACTTCATGTTTGGTGAATATTCCGATAGTTTTTTTGTCCGAAGTACACAATTTTGTTCGTTACAGGTCCCGTCTGATCCTCTGACGCCATTGTTGTAACTTATAGTTGACATATACAGAGTATTATCTTTGCGAGTTAGATATTTAGGTGATTGACAGGGACTTAGATAGGATGTATTGCTCTTCGAAATATCGAAGTGCATTAGTTTTCGACTGCCAGCAATGATTCGATGCAAAAAGTTTCACATTATTGGCAGTCAAGCAGCATTTCCTTGCTTTTATTTATTTACTTATTTCAGTCTATGGAAACAAAATTCCTTACTGACTATGCAATTAAACTTACATAGAAAAATATATTACAAAGTTAAAAAAAAGTAAATAATTGGAATATATGTATACATATATAAAATTTATAAAATACTCAAAAGAAAAATTTTAAAACTATCTTTTGATGTGCAAAATTCAATATGCGATTTAGAATTTTTTTGAAGGCATATATTTAATTTATTAATAATATGAAATGCTCTTGTTAAAGTGCCATTAAGAGCATAATTAGTATGATGAACTGGAACTTTAAATGTGTCAATTTTCCTCATGTTTCTAGCTGGTATATTGAATGGTATTAAAGATAACAATCCAGGACAATCAACCCTTGAATTAATTATATCATAAATGAGTAGGATAGACTGTATTTTTCTACGGGGTTCTAAAGTTCTCAACCCAATAAGGAGACATTTAGACTCACACGGAGCAAACTGGAATTGGAATTGGAATATGTGAGCGTAAGGCATATTTAATAAACACACACAGAAAACAAATTGGTTGGGAAACGGTTGCAGTAATAAAATATTGATCAAGTTACATGATTTTTTATTGCAACTATTAAAAATGTATAGTTCTAACTGATTTTTAATTCTTTTGATTATTAGGACGTTATTCTAACTGAAATACGATTCCTTCAATTATTTTATTAGTTATGATAACTAATTTAATTAAGTTCTAAAAATTAGTACAAATGGTTAGAATCACAACCGAATTTAATACAGGGCAATACTGAATATTGGTCATTGCAATTAATAATTTAATTTCGTCAATAAATTTTGTAATATAAATGTTTATTCATTTATTGCAGCTAATTATTGGTTGTCGGAATAGTTTTAATTCGAGTACAACCAATGAAAATATAATTATTCGGAATTCACAACCAAAAAATAGTTAAAAGCCCCAATTGCTTACTAAATTTTCTGTCAAAACATTTGATAGATTAAAATATTTTTTTATTTTATATTTAAAAAATATCTTTGCGGTCAAAAATGTGCAAAAACTTAATAAATAGGGGTAAGTAATGTACGTATTCTTGCAGGTATGAACATATACACGTAAATATATGTATATATGTATTATTTTTTTTATACCCTGCAAATCATATTGGACTACTTGATTCATTTTGATCCTGGGCTGGTCCAATGTAGTGCAAGTATGGACCATGTCATTATTAAAAAGAGTTTGCAGTGAAACGACATGTCTTCGTTTTTTACGACATGTTTTCGTTTTGAAACGATTTCAAAGCTAATCCTCTGGAGTATACCATGGAGTAGTTTTAAGACTTCTCCTTTGTAATGCAAGCTGGTTTATATGGTCCTGCCCTAGGACATCGTATTGTAAAATAAGCCATTTTGTCCATTCATTGGGATTACCTTTAGACAAGTCCTTGCCCCTTATGGGCTACATTTGACCGGTTAAAAAAAACATATTGATAACGACAATCAAATCTCTTGTTATGAACACCAATTATGTGTTAATTCAGTTGCAGCTATCATATATTCGGGTATAAGCTCAATTTTGTTTCTAATAATCATACTAACAACTAACAATATCTGTTGTTATAACTGATAGTGTACTAAAATTCAAATGTTGCTATCAAAAATATTGTGCAAAGCAACGAAATTTTCAGTAATTGGAACCGAATTGTGTGATAGTACATGCAACCGACGAAATTCGATTGGCGCCAAATTCGGTTGTGATCACGAATCTGTTTTCTCTGTGCACACGTTGTACTCTCTCAACACGAGAAATGTGAATGAAAATATATTGATTCCAGATAACTGAAGCATATTCTAACTTTGATCTAAAGATGTAAAGATGTATAAATATGTTTAAATGTGTATGGGTCATGGAATTCAGAACAATTCCTTTTTAAAAAAGCTAACGTTTTATAAACTTTAGGAATAATATACTCAATATGAGGAACAAAAGACATGAATGAATCAAAGACAACACCCAAATCAAGTTTGGAGTCGACATTTTTTAGATTAACACCATTAAGTTTAATATCATTCTTAATAGGACTAAATTTCCTATAAAACGAAACATGAAAGCATTTTTCAAAGTATAATTTAAGCATATTAAGTTTACACCATCTAATTAGCTTATTTAAATCATTCTGGAAATTAAATACATCAGCCGCCGAATCAACCTTAAGAAAAATTTTCAGATCATCAGCATATAAAAGAAATTTAGATTTTTTGAAACAAGGAATTATATATTTAATTGATAAATAAATTGAAAAATAATGGCCCTAATATACTTCCGTGAGGTACACCAGAAGTTTCAAAATAAGGTTTAGATTCATAGCCCTCAATCACAAATAAATAAGATTTTATCTAGTCTAAAAAATTAGAATGGAAGCCAAATAGCCTTAGTTTTAACAAAAGGACAAAATGTGACAATTTATCAGACCCTGCTGCTATCAATAGTTTTTAAACTACTGCTTCAAAAGCCCCCAAAGATTTTTCAAGTTCTGCTTAAAAAGTTGTCATATTTGAAATTGTTTGGCTGGCCTGGCCTGCTTTTGTTGATCGTGTCAAAATCACCACTGCTAAACCGCACAATCCATTTCTCGCACGTTGAAATCAAAAGAGCATACATATTTAGCTTTTAACTGTGGAGGTAAACTTTTGGGGCATACCTTAGGACGTGGTGGTAAATTTTACCCCTCTAAATTTTACTAAAAAAAAATGAGTGAAAATATTTTTTGATAATTATTTGTTTTTGAAAAATAAACTACTACATTTCTTTTTACAAAAAATAAAGACACCAAAAATTATTTTTATTTGTTTAAAGAAAACAGGTACTTTACTTCACACACCTATTTTTTTAATATAAAAAAAGATACATCAAAAACTAATCAAAAAAATATGAATATAAAAAAAAAAACAAAAACTTAAAGGGCATTTTTGCACAGGGAAACATATACGTTAAAAGTTATAAAAGAGATCATGAAAAAAATAATTGTGTGTAGAAACTACAGGTCAACCATTTTGGAGGTTTCTTACTCATCAAAAACTGCATCACATTTTCCTACTATATTGCAGACAAATCGATAAGAACTAAAGTTTCCAACTTTGGTCGATATATTTTGGTTATCAATAAACAATATCTGGGCGGGACTGGAGAATTGGGCGTGTCTCCTTCCAAACAGAGACCTATATATATTTGTGTTTCTTAAGAATGCCAAGAGTCAAAGTTTCGAAATAAGGTAGAAGCATCTTGGTAAGCAATACACATCCTACCAAATGTGGGTGGCATTAGAGAATTGGGCGTGGCGCAAAATACATTTTTAATATCTAATGAACGGTGAGAGAAAATTTGTTCAAATTTCGTACACATAGCTGGGTTATTATAACAAAACCTCTCTACAAAAATGGCCGGGATTGGAGAAGTGGGCGTGGCATAAAGCAGATTAATTTATATCTAAAGAACGGTAAGAGAAAGTTATAAAATTGCCCAAGCGGTAACAGCTTAAGTTTGGGAACAAATAGCTTTATGCAACATCAATCAAAAAGTGGGCGGGATTAGATTAGTGGGCATGACACAAAATACAATTATGTATATCTAAATAATGATAAGGGTAAAATTTTCCAAATTTGGTACAAATGGAATGGTTAATAATACCCATCATCTGTTAAAAAGAACAAGAAAACGGACGAGTGGTAAAAATAATTCCATGAAAATATTACGTTCATTTTGATATGGGATAAATTTTTTCTACTAAAAACTTACGCTAACGCCGACGTGGTGGTAAAATATTTTCAAAGAAAAAATTACGTAAATGATGACGAGTGGTAATTTTTACACCAGCATTTGCTTAGCTCCGCTCGTGCTAAGTCGAGCTCAGCCAAAACACAAGTGAATAACAAAGATCACGATATAAGAAGATACTAAGAGAATTAAAATGATTGAGCGCAACGGAAGAGAGTATGTAAGAAAAATATAAAGAGAGGGTAAAATTTACCACCACCTCCACAGTTGAAGGTTATGATAAGCTGCAAGTAATGCTTTTTGGTACAAAATTCGACATTTTCAAAACAAAATAACTGATTTATTTAATGACTCAAAATATGTGAAGACACAAGCCGTGCGTAAAAGAAACGCTTTACCATTTGAATCCCAAATTTCTATGTAATTGAAGCTTATGTTGTCTGTTTTGCTAAATACTTATTTTATAAAATATTCATCGATATGTCTTTACATATCGCATTTGATTATTGAGAAAGTATTAACTCAAATTTTTAATATTTTCAGTACAAGCAAAACAATTTTTAAATTAATATGAAAGGCATATGAAAAAGATTTTTTAAACCAACCGTTTCATTACCAAAAAGTAGACGATATAGCATGATATTTTTACAGCGGGTAGATATAAATATTAATATTTTCAGTTAGTACACTCTTTATGATCAAGTGCGATGCGTCAAATTCGATTTAATTTGCATTTTTTGTTACCCTGAATTCACGCAAATAACATCAAAAATTAAATAAACATTTTATGTCGGTGGTAATTTCATAAACCCAAATTACATTTAAACAAAAATTTTGTAAAATGTTTGAGAAAAAAAAACTAAAAACACAGTAAAGATTTATGCCAACAACATTATTTGAAAATTGTTCTCTCCTTCAAAACTATTAAAATTGGTTGCCATTATAAAGTTTCCAACATATGCCTAATTTTAATGTGAATGTGTGTTAAACTGGCCAAATAAATACACAGCAAAAGAATACATATACAATAAGGGTCCTCATGATATCGTTTATAATTCTCGTAATCTGTGCAAACTGTGCATTTTTACGCCCTCGTAAATGAACTGTCAAAAATTGTATGAGAATTCATTTACACAAACTTGGTAAATTTGCCCAACAATTTTGACTCGTAAACTTGCGCTGTTCAATTGTGCATTTATACATACAGATTTTTTAGTGCTTTTAACGTCGTTTTCACTGAAAAATCCAAGCAAATTTGTCTTTTTGCTTTCTTTGTGCGTTTTTAAAAACAAATTTCACATATTAATCACAAATTTCAACTTTTGATTTGATATTTTTGAATTTTCTTTTTTAGTTTATTTTTTTTTTATAGACATTTCTTACAAACTGACATTAATTGTTTAAAATTACACAAAAATTAAAAAAGGTTCTTCATGAAACGAGTCTCGCAAGTTTGCCCATTTGCACAAATGGCAATTTTAAGCGATATCATGAGGACCCTTAATATAAATTTCACATACACATGTAAATATTTTCTTTTGGAAAAGTCCATGAAAGTTTACAATTTTAATAAAAAATTTCTTTTGTCTGGCAAATGGCTTTGAACAATATTTCAGTAGAAATAATTTCTTTTTGTTTTTTTAATGTACATATATATCTACCAGAGATGTAAATGAATCATTCAATTTTGAATTAATTCGTGAATCATTCATGCACTGGATTAGCAAATTTTGAGTTAATTCTTTCACACAAAAAAATGAATTGAATGAAATTTGAGTCAATTCATTTGAATTTAGCAAACATGAATTTTTAATTAAAAAAAAAATTTATTTTTAATTCAAATGAATTGGTAAAATGAAATGCAATTCATTTCCAATTCATTTGAATTGAATTGACTTTGAATTAATACAAATGAGTTAGAAAAAATGAATTGCAGTTCATTTCCAATTCCTTTGAATTAAAAATGAATTAATTCAAATGAGTTAGAAAAATGAATTGCAATTCATTTCCAATTCATTAAAATTAATTCAAATGAACTCGAAAAATTAATTTGTTATTCATTTTCAATTTATTTGGATTGAATTGATTTTGAAAAGAGACTACTGTAAGTAAATGTGAAGAAGCATTACTCCCGTTTTATTATCCAACTCATTTTATTATATCAGACAGCATTACACTCATTTCGGATATCACCTAGTACGAGATAATCGTCGAAAGGCTTAGAAAATAATAAGAATAGAAATTCCAATGATGTACTGTAATTAGCAGGTAACGGCAGAATATAACTTGAATTAGTAGGGAGCTGCGAAATCTTATCAGCATGAGCATTAATTCATAATTGTTTATTTGAATTAATTTTTCTAACTTTTTACATTTACTAACAGTAGTCTTTTTTCAAAATCAATTCAATTCAAATAAATTGAAAATGAATCACAAATTAATTTTTCGAGTTCATTTGAATTAATTCAAATGAATTGGAAATAAATTGCAATTAAATTTTTCTAACTCATTTGATTTAATTAAAAGTCAATTCATTTTGCTAAATTCAAATGAATTGACTCAGATTTCATTCAATTCATTTTTTTGTAAGAAAAGAATTAATTCAAAATTTAGCTAATTCGTAATGAATTAAAATCAAAAATGAATGAATGAATGAATTTGAATTAATTTTAATGAATTGGAAATGAATTGCAATTAATTTTTTCTAACTCATTTGATTTAATTCAAAGTCAATTCATTTTGCTAAATTCAAATGAATCGACTCAGATTTCATTCAATTCATTTTTTTGTGTGAAAAGAATTAATTCAAAATTTAGCTAATTCGTAATGAATTAAAATCAAAAATGAATGATTCATTTACATCTCTGATATCTACATTTCATTTTATGGTTATTGTTGTTTTCAAAAGAACAACGAAATAAATCTATTTATGAGAAATTTATACAACAAAAGAAAATTTCAAACTTTGTGTTTGTTTGTTTGTGTTTAGATTAACAATCCCCTTCTTATCCTTTTAATAAAAATTTTCATATTTACAATCACAAATTATCCAAAACGTTTCAGATGTCAGTATTGTTTGTTTTGACAGCATATCGTTTAGATAATTTGAAAAATTAAAATGTTTCAATGGAGTCTGCTCAAAAAAATCAGTAACATACATGCATATGTCGAAAAATGAATACTGTTATGGTTACTGCTAATTTTATAGCGGCTAAGTTACGAAATCAAACAACTTTTCATTGTTCTGGTAACTTATTGTTGTAACAAACTATAACAATCTTTTGTTTTCAGCAAAAAGTTTCAATTGCAAAAAAATGTTATTTAAATTTTTACGATTTCAAAAACTAAAGCTCGATTCACCCATGCGTTCCTAACAATATTTTTGTCCGGAGAATAATTTTTTCACAGAGAGTGTTCTGCAGAACGATTCACCCATTTCGAAAAATTTTTCTGGACAAACAAACCTATTATAATTAATGTTAATGAAAATACATTTTATTATTTTAAATTGCATTGCATAAAACCCATTTACTAGCAAAACAAATTTATCAAAAAAGGTTGAAAGTAAAAAGAATAGCAGTTAGAAAAATATTACAGCAAAGAAGAACAAACGGGATTTTGCACACACTTGTTGCTGAGATGCGACTTCATGACGTGGAATCGTTTATAAATTTTCAGCGTATGGACCCCAATACGTTCAATGAAATCATTGCAAAGGATCCTAGAGAAGCCACTTACTGTCACCCGTTCACTTCCACTTTTCCCATTATTTTTGCTAAAAGCTGCTTTGTAGCGTCTTCGCAGAATTTTTCATAATAATTGGAAAACATTATGTTAAAAAATATTAAAATTGACCATTTAAAATTTACTTACGACCAATTCCAATAGATTTTTCTATATCAATTCATATATTTTGTTTTTAACAAGTATTTTTATATGAACGATTGTCCATATCATAAATGCATTCCCTTCCTGGGGTTTTTAATTCCTCAATAAGTTTCAGGGCAATATTTTCTTTTACATCCATTTTTGTTTAAGTTTTACTATTTAATTGTTCAGCACAAAACGAAAAAAGTGGCATCTCTGTTGATTTTGTTCGGAACAAGAATTAAAATTAAGCCATTTCAAGAAAAAACTTGCCGAACAAAATTATTGCTCTCTCTCTCTCTCTTAAAAGTAAGACGACAAACTCAATACAAAAAAAATTTTGTCCGGACAAAAATATTGTTCAGAACGCATGGGTGAATCGAGCTTTAGATTGAAATTAAAGTATTGACAGTAATTTTTATCATTCACACTGGTGTACATTTAAAAGAAAGTGGTAACCCAAAACGAACTCCTGTTTATTCGTCTTATATAAAGCCCACTCCTAAAATGTTTTTACTTTTTGTTTTTACTTTTACTTTCGATTCGGCACAGCCGAATATAAAACTTTTACTTTAATAAAAATGGAACTTTTGTCATATTATGTCATATTATAAATGATGACAGTTTTTTTTTGATTAAAAAAATAAAAATCGAAATTTTAAAAATCAATATATTTTATATAGTATACTTGAATCAGTTTTTATTTACTTCTATATGCTTTTTTTGTTTTAAAATTTCAAAATAACTGCTATTTTCGTTTTGTTTTTTTTGTTACGCTATTTGTAGGGCTGGCGGAGGTTTCTTCATAGAGGAACTGGATGTGAAGGTTTCCTTTCGTCTGCCGGATGGATGTAGTGTCCTGCAGGCGGAAATCTCGGCTATAAGGCGGGCGGCAAACTGGCTGAGGTATCACGCATATCGGGAGATATACGTATATTTACTGACAGCAAGGCTGCCCTTGCTTCTTTGGCGGGTGTCTACTCGACATCTAGGTTGACTGCAGAATGTCGGATGTCTTTGAATGAGATTGCGAAACATTCAAGGGTAACGCTTATATGGATACCTGGTCACTCGGAGTGCCCGGGCAATCTAGTGGCAGATGGGCTGGCTAGACAAGGTGGTCGCATGGATGACGTATTCATCGATCAATTTGTTGGTCTTCCAATAGCTCACTGTAAATTACTCATCGAGCGCGAGTCTTATAGAATAGCGCAGATGCGGTGGACCTGTGAATCCACCTGCTTGATATCCAGGATCCTTTGGCCTGGATATGATAAACGGAGAACTGGCTCTCTACTTTGGTTCAGCAGGAACCAGATTAGCTGGCTGGACACTGGCCGGTGGGGACTCTTGCTAGAAGAATGGGTCTGGAATTCAACGACTACTGTAGGAGTTGTCAGAACGAGGAGGAAGAGGAGACTGTGCTTCACTTCCTCTGTCACTGCCCTGGACTGCGGGGTATAAGGGAAGAATACCTGGGGGGACCGGTGTTTTCCTGTTTGGGGGATCTGTCTAGGATGGAACTAAAATCGCTCCTTCTCTTCACTAGGAAGACGAAGTGGTTGGAACTTGCAGTGACGCCATCTGAGTAACTGCTCCAATGGATGGGCATTGGCGCCGGGTATCACAAAGGGACCAATTGAGGACCCAAGTGAGCTGTCTTCTGATGGCTGCCCATGGAACCTTACCTAACCTACGCTATTTGTACTTTTACGGCCTGTTTTTAGAAAACGTAAACAAGTGAGTGAGTGAGAAATTATATTGAAAACAAAAACAAATTTTCGTTTTGTATTGTTGTTTTCAATATAATTTCTCACTCACTCACTTGTTTACGTTTTCTAAAAACAGGCAGTTAATGTCTGTAATTTCTACAAAAAGAAAGCTGGTCGTGTTAGTACCTAACACCCTGTAAAAACTTGGCCAAATTTTTAAAATGAATAGATTCTTCCACTCAGTATTTAGTAGCTTTCTTCTATATAACTGCTATAATTACTGCTATAACTACGTATTTTTCAGATGTATGTAGGTAAAAAATAATGACTTACATTTAAAAGCGTTCAATTTGGGACTTCCCTTGTAAAATTCATTGGTTCTTTTAGTAGAATTAGAAGTACATAGTATTTTTACTTTTTCCTGATTACTTAACTCATTATTTTGTAGGCGAAGTTTTTACTGGGCAGTTATTAGAGTTCTGATGAAAGAATGTGGTGATTCTTGAAACATGTAAATTCAACCCAGGTTCGAAGTTTTTACTGGGCTCAGCCAAGAAAATTATCAAAAAATTTTAATAAAAATTTCATGTTGTAAAATTCTATTCTTCAGTAAAAATAATTTAATGAAAATTAAAAAAAAAGAAAAAAGAATATTTATTGAAAAAGTCTTTTTTAAGAAAACAAATAATAAAAATCCAACAATTTTACCTGTGTTTTCCCTTTTGTTTTTCTACTAAAATTGTTCAAATGCTAACACTTTCCATTTTTTATTTGACTACCCAGTAAAAACTTCGCCTACTTTTTCAAAATGAATAGCTTCTTTCACTCATTATTTAGTAGCTTTCTTCTATAACTACTTCTACAACAAATTATATAACTATTTTTTTCTTGATGTAATTACGTAAAAAAATAATAATGTATTTTTGAATGCGTTCATTTTGGGACATCCCTTGTAAAATTCATTGGTTCTATCAGTAAAATTGTAAGTAGTGCTTTTATGTTTTTCTGATTACTCAACACATTATTTTGTAGCCGAAGTTTTTACTGGGTAGTAAGCTTTAGGTTTTTTTTTTTCCTTCTTTTAAAGTTCTTTCCAAGCAAAAAAAATAATACCCTTAAGACCTTTTTGGGGCCAACAAAAGATACAAATTGAAAACATTTTCATAAAAGAAAAAAAAAACAGCACAAAAGGCATGCAAAGGACACGAAACTATGAGACTTAATAGACATGCCTTAATAGTCTTTATTTAAAAACTAATATTAAGTTGAAAAATAGAAACATGCTGCTGTAGTCCTCTTAAATACACGCAGAGAAAAAACATGGTTGAAATATGGTTAAAAAAAATTATATTATGTTCTCCGCAACAGCCTCAAACAAATTGTTGTTGTTTTTAACATTCTTTTATCACGATTATTAACATTTTGTTTAAATTTAACAAAAAAATGTTTGCCTCCCTTGAAACTTCCAATATGGTTGGACTCAACAATATAATGTTTAAATAAATTTAAGCTTCAACCATAGGTATTGTAATTTATAACAATAACATTTTTGTTTTTAACAATAATATAATAATACTACATTTACACCTACGCAAAATCCAGTACTTACTAGATTTCGAGCCAAATCTAGTTGTTTTTGACTAGATGTCCCATACAAAACAAAATCTATGGTAATGCAAATTGTTTAATGTATATTTCTTTTTGTGTTTGTATGTGTAACGAAAAAACTTTTAGTAAGCTGTTTTGTTATAAAAACAAAATCTCGCTAATGTCAAAAAAGTATAATGTAAACGCACTAGATTTCGAAGAAGATTTTAAATCAAATCTACAAGATTTCGGCCTAATGTAAATGTAGTATAAGAATAAACATTTAATGTTTACATTGTTTTCGTAAAAATGTTATGATTAAAAAGCAGCAAAAGAAATTGTTGAACGCTTTTCAATCAGTTTAGTCCATATGAAAAATTAAATTAATTATTATAAATTTTAATAAATAAATCCAAAGCATTTTTTTCATCTGTGTCACAAATTTTCAATAAAAATTATTATGTATACATATTTGCATACACAGAGAATTTTTCATTTGTGTTAAAAATTTTTCAATATATATTCTCAGAATATTTTTCCATAGATGCCAGATGAATTTGACAATGTCACCTGGCATGTTCAAAATAAATTTGAGATTGTATCAGGTTTACCTCTTAAAGAAATACCATATCTTTAATACAAAGATGTAAAATTTAAACCAGGGATGTTGGCTCACATAGGAATGTATGAAAATGATGTTCCAGTGTTTGGAATGGTACATCATATTTATGTTCTAAATACCTCTTGCAACTTTTGCATTCAAAGGCCTTTAAATCGTGGATTTGATTCACACTATCATGCTTTTCAGGCTGAATGTGAAAACATTTATTTTTCTTTGAACATTAATGGCGATTTCTTTTCTGAGAAAAATATGTTACAGTATATACATGTAACATTTTCTAATGTTACCTATAATCGCTCGAAGTGTTACATGTTGTGCAATTTCAATAGAACACAATTAATGCTTTTTTATTACAACTATTACACTTTCATCATTAATGTACTTCATGAGCGATTTTTAAAGCTATTTGAGCGGTTTCTGCACGCTATTGCGGTTTGGAAACAAATATTGACATCACTAATGGCTTAAAAAAATTAAAACGATTTTATTATAAATATACCTTTTTTGATTTTAATGTGTAAATATTGTTATGTTGTGTTTTAAATAATTTTTTTACAAAATTATGAGCGGTATGAAATATGACAAACGAAATAAAACATTGGATGTAGAAACAAAGTAGTAAATACCAAAGTTGTAAAACAGGGCAGTATGAACACCTTAAGTAAAAGTAAGGGTAAAATATGCAACATGTTTTGCACGCTTCACAGTTGTGTTTTTTGTACAAACGAACACAAAAATGTAGCACATGTAACATTAATGCAACATATTTCTCAGAAAAGAAATCGCCATAAAATTGTTAGAAATTTGTGCACTAATGTAAATATCTGTATGTATTTATGTTAATATCTCATACTTTTTCATTGTATTTATAAAATTCAAATTACAAATGTACATTAAATTGGTGTTAAATTTTTATTATAAATTTTATTTTTAACAAGATAAAACTTTATTGTATGCAAAACACTGTGAAAAATTAAATATCCATAAAATATTAACTTTACAATTATTATTAACTTATATTATTGTATTTACTACAATATTATTAAGTAATGAATATTATTAAGTAATGAAAAATAATAATATAGTTAATTTTAACCATATTATAGTTACTTTTGACCAAATTATGGTTAATTTAAATCATATCATAATTAAATTCGACCAAATTATATTTACTTTTGACAAAATTATAATTAGTTTTAACCATATTGTAATTCATTTTGACCAAATTATGTTCAATTTTAAACAATTTATGTTTATATTAAACAATAACATGGTTAATTTTAACCAAGTTATGTCCATATTTAAACATAATATGGTTACTTTAGAGCAAATCGTTGGTAAATTTTACCAAATTATTATTAATTTTAACGAAATTATAGTTATTTCAACCAAGTTTATGTTCACAAAACCATAGGTAATTTTAACCAAACTATGGTTGGTTTTGATCAAATTATGTTCAAATTTAATTTAATTTTTTTTTTTTTTTTAATTTAATTTAATTTAATTTTAATATGGTTAGTATAGTCGAAATAATGGCTAATTTAAGACATTTTATGGTAAAACTTAACTATAATATGGTTACTTAAAACATTAGCATTGTTAATATCCAACTGTAGTATATTGCACTTAGAATATGGTTGCCTCCAACCCTATTTTTTTTCTACGTGTGGAGAAGAACATTTTCTTAAACTAGAACATGATTGCTCATATATTTGTAGGTCTCTCGATTAAACAATACACATATTTATATAAATAATTTATATGAGCTTAGTTTCAAGATATCTACTTTTCGCATCATCAAAATAAGGACTATCTTTATAAAACACACTATAAAGTAAACTCACACTCATACACTTATCACTTAACCCAGCGGTAAATATTGAAAGGACCACAAATGGCAGGCCTTTTTGAAGGCCTCCATACTTCTTTCTAAAAGATTCGCTTCGCATGATATCCTTCCTTCAGAAGTATGCCTTCTAGAAGGTTTAAACTTCCTTTTAAAAGAACTTCTAAAATATTCAGTACACATTCGCTTCCCCCTTCTTGAAGAAGGGAGAAAGAAAGCTGTTCAGTTTTACTTACTTTTTATTTTTAGTGACCTTCCTTACTCCCTTCTTTGGAAAGGGATCGAAACTTATATTAAAGGCAGTGTGGAAGGGCTTGCTCCCAATGACAACCTGTGGAAAAAATAAATAAGTATGGAATGCAGCGAGAAGGGCTTGTGACTGCTAAATAAGGACTTCTATTAGGCCTCTTTACTCAATCTAGTTACCGCTGGGAAGTTTCAAACAGATACATTGTAGACATTTGTAGAATATTGTAGCAAATTTATTTACCTCTTAAGCAAATAACTTAAAGGTTTTATAAACGTACTTATTTAAGTTTATATTTACAAGTCGTTATCTAAAAAGCAAAACGCCCTATCTAACATTTTAAAAAATTTCAAGATGAAACAAAAACTATTTAAAATGTTTACAACTGAATTTTCTTCTCGTTTTCTTGTAAAACCTACCAGTTGTTTTGACAATTGACAACGTTGCATATTATGCAAACTGTTAGTTAGGTCTTTAAGCGTTCCTCATATAATCTTTTGTATGTTGCGAAGTTTGTGTTTTGTTAATAAAATCGATATAATTTGGATCGTAAGATTCTAAAATTTTTTGTGGACATTTGTGTTGATGCAATACATCAGAATCAATAAAAAAGTAGATTTTTAATTTGTGGTTAGTAAGGGTTTTTTGCATTTAAGATAACGATATGTATGTGTATATACAAAGTCTGTGTTTGTGTTAGGAAATCGAAGATATTTGAATTTTGTGTTTTATGAATTTCAAATATTTAATGATGTAGAAAATTTTATAAATAAGTAAAAAATAAATATAAAATATCTAATTTTCACACTCATCCCCTCAACCAGAATGGGAAATATTCCTATTAAATTTTAGATCTTTGCAAAATCTTTATTACACACATTCTGTTTACTTAACAAATATATGGGTGTTTCTACGTTAAGAGGTACTATCTACGGCTACATTAAAAAATCATATATAATTAAAAAATTTGTGGAAATATCAAACGTGTTTAATAACAAATAAAGTAAACTTTTGACAATAAATTGCAATACCTAAATTACCTTAGTTTAGTCATAACTTCGTGTTTACCTAGAAAAAAGTATCTGCCCTGGCCTGTCCCTTTACTATTCTGTAACAAAATCTTTGAAATTTAACACATTGTTAATTCATTAAACAACTAATCGGTATTTATTACATAAAGTAGTATAAATAACAATAAAAGTCGTTTAAATAAACTTTCAAATTACTTTCATATTCTATTAAAAAAAATTACATAGTTTTTGTCCCTCGTATTTTAAGTCTCCTCCCCTGCACATTTTTCGACGAAATGCGTTGACGCTGCAAATTTAAATTGCAGAACATTTGTTTCGAAGTGAATTTAGCAATAAAAATCTAGCGAGCCATAAGCGTACTCTTATTGGGCCGATAATTCGACCACACCACTCGGATCGCTCGCACGTGTCAGTGATTGATGTATCTCCCCTGGTGAGTTTTATTCGCTTGTTATTTGTGGCTTAAGTTTGTTTGTAATATTTATTTATTTTAATTTCAGTATAATTTACTGTGTTAGTTTATTTTTTCGTAACGATACATATTTTTCTGATTGTGCTAGTTTTTTAATGAAAAAATCTCTCCCCTGCCGTATTTCCCCTGCTTCATCTGATGCCAGGGTAGAGATTTTGCGTCCAGGGTAGATAAGGAAGTAAGATATTACTTCTTTCTTAGTATTTCATGTATATTATTTTACGTTAAGCCAACACATATCGACTATATACGTTATAAGTGTTTTAACGTTTTTAAAATGTATGTATGCCTTATTTAATATAAAAAATTATAAAAAATCGTGCTAACCAACTTTTTACTATCATCAGTCGTTATATTTTTTAATGTTTGTTTTTATAAGTAAAAGTTCTTATTTAAGTTTAAAGTTTTTATTGGAGCATAGATGCTCTATATGTTTTTGTTACCATATACTTCAAAATATATGCAATTAAATAATTTACTTTTTTTCGACTACGTTTATGTAAGCAGATACTAAGTATTTTGGTTTTCCATGTTACATAAAAGAAGACTGTATGGAAATTTAAATCTAATTTTTTTGTTTTAAACCCAGCAAAATTTTTTCAATAATTGGAAGCAATAAAATTAGAAACAGCATCCAAAGTGCTTCGTCTGTTGCTTCTTCAAATTATTGACGTTCACAACTGCAATGTGGAAGGCATATATTCAGCAATATATTTGTCGTTGACTATACTGCAGCGCAGAAGCACTAAAGTATGGCAAATAGTTATTTGCACATATTTCATGTAGTGAATTCACATAAAGAATAACTGTGTGAATGAAGCATACATTGGATTCCGACGGCAGAGCTTCTACGTGAGGAATCCCATACAAAAATCATGTAATATTTCACAGAAATGGAAGCGATTCACAACTGATCTCTGCCTTACAAGCCTGCTTCCGAGTAAGCACAAATTTTTGCTGGGAACTATCACCAAATATTGAATAAATAAAGTTGATTCTTACGAAAATAAGGTTTGTTTTCAATTTATATTTTCCCTGTAAAGTAAGGTATCCTGTCCTGGCCTTCATGTCTTTAGCCTGTGTAGACTATCTCCCCTGGTCACTTAAAATACCGGTAAAAGTAGATTACTTGACTGGCCATTATTAAATATTCATTCAAACTACCTGATTAAATACGATTATATTGAAAAAAGTTATTATTTTAAATATTTTTATCACGCCGCCATTCCTAATATAAGATAACCTCTTTACGTAGAATGACCCATATGTATTGTCGGTGTATAAATCGGAAAAAAGCAACATTTCTTTAATAGTAGTTAGTTGACAACAACTTCTAATACACATGTATTAAATAAATAACTACATATGTATTTACAACAACACAATTTAACGGCTTTGGCTTGCAAATACTCGTGCGTATACTTAATTTTATTTGTTGTTTTAAATTGAGAATTAATTACAGGCAGACCTCTTATTCCACAAATACCTGCTAGATCATGCCTAATATTATTTGTTCTTAGAAAAGCAATCTAATGTTCTTAGAGTCTGGAAAAAAATGTATATGCATACATTATTCGAGTATTAAAGATAAAATAAAATGCAAATTTGTCTAAATTGTACGTTTGTGTGCAAGATGTCATCGTCATTTTTTATTCGTTTCAATGCCATTATGTATGGAATATATCGTCGTATATAAGGGGCTTTAATGTCCAATTTTCAATGACTCCGACGCATTAATCAAGCTCATAAAGATGGAATGGGTTATATTGGCTTTGAGGGACTCACCGGCCTGTGACTTTTTCGCATATAAACCATCAAGTTGTGCTGATAAAGGTCAACAGAAAAAAGAATGGACAAAAAAAATGAAAGACGGAAAGATGTACTTTGGACTTCAAGAAGAATTCTTGACAAAAAGTACGAAAAAACAGAAGTAAGGAGGAACATGTAAATCACATAAAATAGATAATCACTCAAAGGAAATTTCGATCTACCAAGGGTTAAATACAATTTGGTTAAAGATTGATCTTTGACTATTGACTGCCAGCAGTCGTCAATGGCTGTGAATGTTAAACGCCAAACTGCTCTGAAGAGATTAAGTGGTTGCAATCGAAACAAGTAAGGGTAACCTGTTCGTGAAAGCCTGGGTTCGATTCCCGCGGCAGTCAGGAATATAAAATTGTCAATAAATTTTAATTAATTTCATGTTGTAAAATTCCTTTCTTCATTAAAATAATTTAATTAAAATTAAATTTTATGAACTTTAGCCTAATTAAAATATCAAAATTTGAATTATAAACCATAACTATAAATTAAGCTATAACGCACGATCCGGGTGGCCAACTCACATCAGCTCCACGTGAGTTGGCCATGCCCTTACTTACTTTTCGAAATACATTGAACATTCATGTATCTCGCTGAATATAGATTTTCGTGTAACGTTGCCTAACCAAAACACACATTTTTATAAAATATTTTGTCACTTGCACAACTTGTTAAGCGCTTTAACCGTCCATAATAATTTTCCCAAAAAATACTGAATAAATGAAATCCAAATTGAGAGATATGGCTTCAACAATATGATCGCTATCAACTTTCAAAGTTCAGAAGTTTCTTTTGGCAGCCCTTTTAAATTAAAAATTCTTACAAATAGCAAATTTTGCAAAACATTTTTTTAAAAAAAAGCCACTTTATTTGCATGATTTCTCAAAACCCAATAAAAAACATTCTTGTTTTGCGAAGCACTAATAGAACATTTTGAAAAGTAAGCGCACATGCATGCGCTATTCAATCAGACATACAAAGATGCAGTAAGGTAAGTGACCGAATTCTCAGCAATTAAACAAAAATATAACATTTGAAAAGCTACGACATTCCGTTACTACGAAGCAGGTTTGTAAGGGAGCATATAAAAGTACATATAACGGTAGCAACAAAAAATTCAGTGTGCAAAGTTGATAGTTACATTCACCAATTTTATATGCGCTGAATAAAGCGCTTTCTCTGTCCAAAATGTATTGTTTCCAAGTGGGAACTCGCCATGTAAAATTAATGTCTTCCGTAAGGGATATGATAAGCGAAACTTTAACATTTCTCCCTAACAAAACTGCTTCGCTAGAAGCTTCATTTTTTGTAGTGAAATAGCTACTAGAAGTTAGTAAATATTCGTTCAAAGATCAAATTTTATTCAAAATTGTATAAGTACATAAATACATATAAAGTTTTCAGCAAAATTCTCTACAAATAAAAAATTTTGAGCAAAATATCCAAATAAATAGCGAATTTTTATTTGCACCATTTTTTATAATTATACATTTTTTTAAAAATTTCGTATAAATGGCAAGTTGCTTGCAAATTTTTACTGCCAAAAACGCCCTTTACCCAACTGTACTCTACCTTTGCACAAGATCTATGTCATCAGATTCTGATTCTGTAAAAATTCCTTAAAATTACCAAATTTAGTACAATAAGCTATTTTTAGCGAAATTTCAAATTTTTGCCCATAATTTGTTTATTAGATTTAAGATTAAAGAAATTATACAACAAGGCTTAAATGCAGAAGAACTTGTCGCCTGGTTTATCTAAAGGGGGTCAACTCAAAGCTCACAATTTTTTTTTTTTGTTAGGAGACTATAAACCGTGGTCATATCAAGCCACTGTAAAAATGTTACATAATTTGTTCTACTCTTTCGCCATATTAAAAAAAATACATTTAACCCTCAAACACCCAAGACCGCCTACAGACGGTCATAAGAATAAATAAGTATTGAAGAAAACCTATTTATTTCACGCTGTTACGATGCAAAACATTTAAATTAGTATACAATTCTCAGTATAACGGTACCATATGAATTGAATGATTGAGATAGTGTGGAAGAAGGAATCATTCTAGTCTAAATTTTGATGCGAAAAGACAAATAAATTTCAAACTACATATTTAAATTTCAGGTAGTTGAGGGTTAAGGGGCTTAAAGCACAAACTTCTCTGATGCTCAGAGAAGTTTAGAGCACAAGAGGTGAATGTGGGATTCTCCTACGTTAGCGGAATATCGCGACAATTCTAGCAGTTGTAACACAAGGGGTATATGAGACTTAAATCTCATTTTTATAAAAAAAAGCACTCAAACCCCTTGTGCTTTAATGCCCTCATTTGTATTCCTCTTTTTAGAGTTGGCATCACTGCTTTATTTGAGCACCTATTTAACAACTAATAGTTGCTTTTTGTTTAGTTTGCTTTGAAATTTCATTATGAATCGACTTACACTAGAGCAACGCATGCAAATTGTTGAAATTTTTTATCAAAATAAGCACAAATTGATATTGATTTTGAATTTCCCTTCAAAATTTTATTTCTCGATGAAGCCCATTTCTATTTGAATGGGTACGTAAATAAGCAGAATTGTCACATTTGGAGTAAGCTTTTGTCGAAACACCATAACATCCACAGAAAATTACTGTTTGGGCCGCTTTATGGACTGTCGGACCGCATGTCTTCAAAAAAGATGATGGTCAGAATGCGAAAAGTTGTGGTGCTCCAGATTGGGCCTTCTACGCGCCAGTCGTGGCGGCCACATGGCAGAAATCATATTTGAACTTTAATTTCATAAAATTTTATTTCCAATAAAGCCAGTTTCATTGATATTAAAAATATATTTCCTTGTTTTATTATGATTTAAACTTGTATCACTCCATAAAAAACACCCTTTACATTATAAAAAAACGGTCTTTTGGATCTACTGAAAATTTATAAATGTTACGATGTTTTTATCTGACTACCAAAAGTACAATAATGAATTTTCATCGATTTTTTAATCGAATAACCAATTAAGCGAAATAAGCAACACACAAACATTTAATCATGTCGTCCTTAAATACAGTCATATCAATAATTAACTATAAACACACATCTGTTATTATATACGTATGTACATATGCGCTTATAAATTTATTACTTTCAGTGAATGTCGTTTGCCAAAGTATGACATTAAAAAAAATATAATTCAAGAAACTAAAAACGGTTAGAGCTTAAAGAACTAACTCCTTTAGATGCCTTGGTATCCACTTGCTGCGTTGCCTAAAAGATGTTTTATTTTTTAAACTATTTTGACTGGTACTTATATCTGTAGACGTGACTGTAATGTAAAGACCATAAACAAATAAATCTTTTTCGAACAATTGTTGTGTCAATGCATTCATATATTAACCGATTTAATTCAAAATATTTAACATATTTATTTAAATGCCCTACAAAAGGCAAAATATGACCGACAGTAAATATTGCACACATATTTGTAGAAAAAAAATTTTAGCTAGCAAAAGGGTTAAATGATTCGTCTTGGCACATCGAATATTTACCTATAAAAAGCGGTTTAATGCAGCACTTTTGAGATTGAATTACAGCATCATATAAATTTAATAATAATAATACACTATATATATAAAATATCAACATGGAAAACAAAATAACCAAGGTTGGATACCGATACGAATTTCGGTATCGGTATTAAACTATTTTTTATTCCGGTATTGGTATCGGTATTGAAATTATATCGGTATACCGGTATACAAATTTTTATAACGGTATATATCGGTATTACAATAAAAAAAATAAACGAAATCGAAAAATTAAATGTTACAAAAAGAAACATATATTTATATGCTAGCTGGCGCCCCGGCTTCGCTCGGTAGCTGATTACTAATGATCGATGGAGCCGTTTTCTGATTTTAGGTAAATCGAAAAAAGTGGGCTTAAAAGTGGGCGGGGAAATATTTTCTTTCCTTAAAAACCAAAGTTGGACCATGGCGAACATTTTAAAGAAAAAATCGTCCACATCGGTCAAATAAATAGAAAAAGTGGGCGTAAAAGTAGGCGTGGTAAATTTTTCTTTCGATGAAAACTTAAAATGGATTAACACGAACATTTGAAAAAAAAAAATTAGTCAAATCGATGGAGCCGTTTTCTGATTTTAGGTAAATCGAAAAAAGTGGGCGGGGCAAAATTTTCTTTTCGCACAAACCTAAGTTGGACCATTGCGATAATTTTAAAGGAAAAATCGTCCAAAACTGTCAAGCCGTTCTCAAGTTATGCGCTTAATAGAAAAAGTGGGCGTAAAAGTAGGCGTGGTACATTTTTCTTTAGATGAAAACTTTAAATGGATTAATACGACCATTTGAAAGAACAATTTGTCAAATCGATGAAGCCGTTTTCTGATTTTAGGTAATTCGAAAAAAGTGGGCGTAAAAGTGGGCGGGGCAAAATTTTACGAATAAACCTAAGTTGGACTATGGCGATCATTTTAAAGAAAAAATCATCCAAATCGGTCAAGCCGTTCTCAAGTTATGCGAACAGCAACAGACAACATTTCATTTTTATTATATAGATTTTATTTATTGATTACACTATGCAACAAGCAAAAATTACCTGAATAACCACTATACTTTCTTCATCCGCTGTAGTCACCTAACTGCAAAAAACATAATTTTTTAAAATTCTATGGTAAAGTTTTTTTTTTTAATTTTTTTTTTTTAAATTTGAGATTTTTGAAGAGGCTGCTCCATACATCTTATCGTGAAAGTTCCTTTCATCGCAAATTTTTGTAGAGCAACATGCTCATTTTACGTTTGCAACATGTTGCTCGACACAAATTTACTATACAAAAAATTTCAAAACTAGGTACTTTCACTAAATCGGGAATAAAAAACGAATTTATCCATGGATTTTCATGAAACAAAATTTATTATATTTCTATTATATGCAGCTTTATGAAAAAATAATTAAAGTAAAGGATTAAAAAAAGTATTGTGTGTTAAAAAGGTAAAACTTTGTGATTTTTAGCTCTGCACAAATTTGCGATAAAAAAGGTCAAAACTAGGTACTTTCAGTTTATCGGGAATAAAACAGGAATTTGTCCATGGATTTTCATGACATCAAATTTATTTTACTTATAATACATGCAGCTTTGAGCTTAAGTACTAAAACTGGTAAGTATTTGTTGATTTCAATTTTTTATGAATTTTTTGAATTCAAAAATTTTATAAAAAAACAAAAAAAATATTTTTTTTGGCACTTCGGCCTCAATAACTCCAAAAATAATGGCTAAAATAAAAAAATTATATAAGATATACTTTAATCTGGCGTAATTTAAAATGTTTTGACGGATTGCATAACAAAATCGGGTACGTCGTTCCAAAGTTACGATAAGATGTATGGAGCAGCCTCTTCAAAAATCTCAAATTTTAGAAAAAATTTAAAAAAAAAAACTTTGGCATAGAATTTAAAAACATTATGTTTTTTGCAGTTAGATGACTACAGCGGATCAAAAAAATAAAGTGGTTATTCAGGTAAAAAAACTACTTCCCATTTGTTGCATAGTGTAATTGATTTCAACTTAAAATATTATCATCACAATAACAATACAAACTTTAATCAGTAAAGCGCCAAATACACTTGTCAAATGCTTGTCATGCTAGCAAATTTGAAAAAATTTCCCGCTCTCCCGGGAATCGAAAAAGTCCGGGAAAAAAAAACTCTATCTGTGTCACAAATAGAAACACATTTTTACTAATGAGTATTTTGATAAGTGTATTTGGCCCTTCAGAAAGTTGATCGAAAATTGTTTTTATACTTGAACTTTTGTATTTAAAACTGTCAAACAAAACTCCTAAAAATTTCCTATAAATGTTGTTGTAGAACTTTCGATGATTTTATCATAGTAACTTACTATTAGTAAGTAACAAAACAATAACAGTGTTGCAATCCTACAGCGTCAAGTTAACAAACATATTTTTCATTAGTACAAGTGTCGAAACTTTTAATTTTTTCTATTTTAAAAATTATATTAAGGTATTAAGGGAAACGGTATACGTAAACCGGAATTTTATGCAAAAAACTTATTTTGATATCGGTATCAATACCGGTATTCAATATAAACGGAATTGGTATCGGTTAAGGTTGCCAACCTTGTAAAACTTCATCTTTTGTTAACAACTGTTGTTAATATGTAGCGTTCTTAATATTTATTTTTACAAACAAACACGTGCTTACTGAATTAACTGGAGAATTTAATGCAATTTTACTTTATTTGCTTAAAAATTATATTTAGTGGCATGCAAATTTAATACTGGAGAGTAAATTGTATACATTTTAACAATTATATTTTTAAGTTTTACTTTTAAATTTAAAATGAAATAAAAATTAATTGTAAAATTAATAAAAGTTATTATTTTTATTTATTACAGATATATAAATCAAATAGCGACTAAAAATTTTAAATATTGGAACAATTAATGTAAGTATGCAATAAATTTTTAAGAAAAATATACAGAAAATTTCGTCAAAAAAATAAGTTTTCGCAAAAAAATAAATAGAAAATGTTTACTGCCTGTTCCTAGATTTCAAACGAAACTTTCGTACATTTAAAACAAAAACATATTTAAAAATTTTTAAGACGAAGAGTTAAATGATTCATATTAAGTTTTGATCTAAGTCTTATACGAATACTTTAAAGTCGTATACAAAGAATTATTAGTTTTATACAAATATTTCCAAGTCTTATATTAAGAAGTTAAAGTCTTGTACAAATAAATTTAATTGATATTCTTAAACTACGGGCACACTTATTAAATCACAAATCGTACAGAGATGAAAAAAGTGGCGTATGAAAAATGCATAAATCATTTGCGAGAGTAGTTTTCGAAGATAGAGAGAGAAAACGTTTTTTGGTAGTGAAATGGCAATGTGTTAAAACAGGCCGCTACTATCAACACAAATTCGCGACCTTAGGACAATAACCTAGCGTTTCCACATGCAAGTACAAGTTCGAAAAACTCAATACACTCACACTTTTTTACTTACACCATCACATTTTTCGTACTTGCAGCTCAACTTGCAACAGAATTTGCTTGCAAGTAAATTTTTGACACTTGTCGCAAGTAAAATGACAAATGAAGAAACAGTGTTGCCGTGGATGACTTTTGTATCAATCTTCTAGTACTTAGTAAAATAAAAGTTATGTTTATAGCGGATTTTCTGTGTATTTATAAAAAATAACTAATAAAAAAAGCACAACTCTACAACAACGCATCTAAATGGTTATTTTAGTCATAAATTTTAAGCATTTTGAAAAAAAAAATTGTTAATCAAAATATTTTCTCTGTAACATTATGATATCGCCACTACGGCAATACTGTAGTCACATATTTTATAGTCTTAAGCCTAGTACTCTGTTCGAAATTGCGAAAAATGTTGAGCAACATTGATTATTTCACACGAAAATTTTGTCATGTATCAATATTGTCTATCTTGCGGTTTTTCAAAACTTAACGTTTTTATTAGTTAAAAGTATACAATATTATTTTTCGAAGGTAAACAAAAACCATAGTTGGGGGTAGGGCACTAAATATTGATTTAAATCACCATTACACTCTCACTAAATAAAACTGCAAAAAAATAGTTTTTACTATTTTTTACCAGTTTTGTGAGGATTGGTATTTTTTCACTAGCACTAAAAAAATTAATTGGTATTGCAAATTTTTTCACTATCACTAATTGTGTGCATAAAATCTGCACTCAATTCAAATGTGTAGTTAAAAATTTGAACTTGCAATCAAAGAGCTAAACAAAAACATAATATCAATTAAATTTAAAAAAAATTAATTTTGTATGTGCATGGTTTTCTGATGATATGCATAAGCAAGGGAAATTTAACTAAATGAAATTCTGTCAATAACGGAATAAATCTGGACTTAATCCTGAAAACACAATTTTAAATTGTGTGCAAAATTTTTAGTCAAATAAGTGAAGAAAAAAATATTGCAATATGTATACTGATGATTGCTTTTTTTTAATCAAACCATTTTTTTGCGCAAAATGTTTTAACATTACAATCACCTATGTGTAGTGAGATTGCTTTTTTTCCATTTATCACTCAACATCAACAATATCATTTTTAACTAGTGCACTACCCCCATCTATGACAAAAACCATGTGTTTTGATAATTGTCATTAAAAAAAGTAAAACAATTTTATTTAAATAATTTTCTAAAGTAAAAAAACAAAAAAATTTAATTAAATTATTAATTTTTGTACTTTTCTACATTTTTCTTTTAAAAACGCTTGTTATAAACCCCACCTCACATAAAAATCAAAAATTACAAAAAATTAAAAGCTGTTGCTTAAAATTCCGTGCGAAATAATATGAGCTGCACTTGTTTCGCACGGAAAATAAAAATGTTGCTAGAAACATTTCGCATGTTTTTCGTAATATAAATAGAGTACAACTCTATCAACATTTTTTTGTTTGTATTTCACAGAAATTTTTTTTATATTGATTTTTAAAACATTTCGCACGAAATACTGAACAGAGTACCAGGCTTTATATTAAAAAGGCTTATATGTCTTTTCTCCAATTTGGAAGCGTTGTTTTAACGTTAAACGATTCATGATGACTTGCCAAACCCTTCTGAACACTAAATGTCGACACAGTTTGACATTCTCAGCTCTAAAGCCGTAGATATCGATATCAAAACTTCTCTTACACCTAAAAAAATGCCCTATATATTCGCTTTTTTGTTTGATTTCTTTTTTTATTAAAATATTTACATTTATTAAAACATTAATTCCCAATTAATTGAAATAATGGAGAAAAAACTGTTCGGAAATGCTTAATGTCGTAATTGCATTAAACATATTGTTCGTAATTATAAACTGTACTCTTTAAAATTAAATTGAATTTATTACTTGTTTAATCTATATTTAATAGTTTTTGCTCATGTTCTTTTCATTTTAATCTAATAAAACTTTTTCATAAATTAATAACGAATCACCGCACATTTTCATGTAAATTTACAACAATCAACATGATGACGTTGCCGCTGATCATAATCTTCAACGTCATCATCATGATTTTGTTATTACTGTGTTCGTCGCATGACTTGAAGCTTAAAAAGTCATTAAATGTTTAATGGAAAGTAAAATTATCAAAAAGTAATTTCAATTTTTGGGAATACAAAATTTTAATTTCAAAAGATTTTGTTATTCGTGCTTAATTCCCAGTTTTTATTATTGATAAAAACACTTGAAATTTATTGTTGATGGGATAAGCTATTCCTATGCGCATTTCACTGGTTGCTTAGGCCAGATCATCAGGAAACTTCATCCATAAAGATTTTGGAAAAACTAAAGATATTAAACCAAATAAAACTGTTAAGCGTATGAGACTCATAGCAACAGTTCTACTTGTAACAATATCAATTGTAGTGGGGAATGTAAGATGAGATAAACCCACTGTTTATTGTTGATGTGTTTTGTTTAAACTTTGATATTGTTACAAGTAGAACTGTTGCTATGAGTCTCATACGCTTAACAGTTTTATTTGGTTTAATATCTTTAGTTTTTCCAAAATCTTTATGGATGAAGTTTCCTGATGATCTGGCCTAAGCAACCAGTGAAATGCGCATAGGAATAGCTTATCCCATCAACAATAAATTTCAAGTGTTTTTATCAATAATAAAAACTGGGAATTAAGCACGAATAACAAAATCTTTTGAAATTGGAAAGTAAAATTTTTATATTTTTTTTATCCATAATTAATTTTTATAAGTTTTAGGGAAAATTTAATTCTCCACCATTTATGTATTTATTAATTTTTTGTGTTTTATTATCGATTTTTGTTTAAAAATTATAATGAACTCTTAACATAATTTATTTAATTAGTAACACAACATTTATTGGCCCATTAAGTAAGCATTTACAATTGTCCCGTTGCATAAATATTTACAAAACGTGGTTAAATATTTATTTACGGTTCCTTAAATTTAAAAAAAAAAAAGTATTTCACTATGTGAAACGAAAAATTAAAGAGTAAATTAGTACATAGTGGGTTGAAACGTTTAAAAATAGAGTAATCAAGGTCAAAAACTATGGCTCGGAATTTTTTATAATTCTAGATCAAAATTGTATGGTTTTTGGTACATCAAAGTCTTGTACCATCAATTTCTTATCTAATACGAACCTTTATTATCTTATACTAAGACTTAAACTATCGTGTCTTATAATAAGATTTTAAAGTCTTGTATACAGGTACGTTCAGACTAATAAAATATTTGTTCTGGTTTTTGCTTCAAACTCTGTGAAAGAAAAAAATATTTTTTTTAAATGTATATAATAATAAATTAAACTAAGCTCAAATATTTGTCAAACAAAATAAATTAAATCATGTTTGCCATGCGTTCTGACTAGAACAAATATTTGCAAACCATTAAATTTATTTGAAATCTGTAGCCCGTTTCTGTATTTCTCGCATCATAAAATTTTCCGACTGAAACCAGTGAATCGGGACAGAAACAGTGAAAAATGAAACAAAAAATTGTTTTTCTCACACAAGTGTTTCTGTATCTTTTTTTTGCGAGAATTATCTGTCATTTAAATAATTTTCCAGCAATTATTGGAAGGATGCGAGAAAAAGTGTTTCTATAACAATATTTTGCGAAAAGTTTTTTTCAAGAACTGTCAAAATAAGTCACATTTGAAATTGGTGGCGAGAAAAACAAAATGTAGATATTTTGAATTTAAAATATGTTTTTATACTATTTTTTTCAATAAATAAAAAAATAGAAGGAATATAAATGATAAATGCATAATTTATATGATGAAAATAAACAAAAAACAATTGTTATATTTTGTTAGTTTAAATTTTTGTTAGCCTTTTCTTGTTTTGGTTTTAATCAGTGCTGCCAGATAAATTTGTGTCAAAATCGTCAATTTTCTGAGAAAAAAATAAAAAATATCGTCTTTTTTGTTTTAAAAATCGTGCAATTTAAAATCAATTTTAAACAAATTTGTTTCGACTTTTATTAAAAAATAATCAAACAAAAACATAGTTAAAGTTCATGGGTATTTAATAATTATTATTTAATAATTGAGATATAAATCTTTAATTTACCTATTCCTATAATCTTTTTCTTTTTTACCTGAAATAGACCTAGTAGAATACCTTGTAGTTAAAATTAAAAAAATCGGTTCATAAATAAACGGGTTAAAGACCCAGTAAAATCTTCGCCTACAAAATAATATGTTAAGTAATCAGAAACACATAAAAGCACTACATACAATTCTACTGAAAAACGAATGAATTTTACAAGGGTTGTGCCAAAAAGAACAAATTCAAAAGTAAGTCATTTTTTTATCTTAATACATCCAGAAAAAAGTAGTTATCGAAGTTCTTATGGAAGAAAGCTACTTAATAACGAGTGAAAGAAGCTATCCATTTTGAAAAAGGAATAATGGTTTTGGCACAAAAGTGTAAATATGTATAAGATAAGAATATCAAATATCAATCATATTTTGTATATGTATATAAGAAGTATTAAATGTTCAAAATAAGCCAGGTCGGTCCATTACTTTCCACATTATACACAGCTAGATACCTATTTGTAGAAATTACGGGCATAAGGGGCTTATAGTGTAAAACGCAACGCCAACAATTTCATTAAAAGCAAAAATAAAATCAAAAATATTTTATAAATTTGTTGTTGCTTTCTACAGACATTCATATTATTATTTATTTTTTTTTCAATTTTCAACGCCACAAAATAGAAGTGTTTGAAATTTAAAAATTCAAGATGAATTTCTATAGAAAGTTACAACAAAATTATAAAATATTTTTGATTTTGTTTTTGCTTTCGTCACTTTTTTAGAAAAAATCATCAAATCGTCACTTTGTTAATATCGGAACAAAAAATCGTCGAGATGACGATAACTCGTCAAATCTGGCAGCCCTGTTTTTATTATATTTATTTCTTTTGTTGACGTTTCGCTTTTATTTGACACTTAATTACTGGAAATATTCCAGTATAAACAGAATTTGTTGTGTCTGTTTTCGCATTCAAATACAGAAACACTTTTATCTCATAAATCGAGAAACGATGGAATTTTTTGTTTCACACTTCATGTAAGAAATTTTACGATGCGAGAAATACAGAAACGAGCTACTGTTTAAAAAAACAAATTGTCGGAAAATAACAAAAAAAAAAAATCAAAAATATCGTGAAAATTTTTTATATTTCAAACAATCCATAAAATTAATTAAAAGTCCCTAAGAGTATAAGGCATGGCGAAAATTCGATAAAAATTGCTAAAACAGCGTAAATTCGTAAAAATAGCAAAGTTTAATAATTATTAAAAATCGTTAAAGCTACAAAGAATCACAGGCTAAAATTCGCAAAAAATTGTAAACTTGGAAACAAACCCTAAAATTTATTTTAAATCGCTAAATCGTTCAAAAAGCAAAATGTCGGGAAAAAACAAAAAAAAATGTTGCAAAAATAGCGAAAATTCGCGAACAATTTTAATACTTCAAACAAGCCAAAAAAATTTATTAAAAGTGCCTAAAACTATAAGGAATGGCAAAAATTTGCTAAAAGTGGCACGATTATGATTAATTATTGTTAGTTCATATTTAATATATGAAGATGCAATAAATAAATAATGAAAAAAAGAGCGGCACTATAGCAAAGTCTACCAATTATTAAAAATCTTTAAAACTGTAAAGAATCCGAAAACTTACAGGAAAAACTGCTTCTTTTGGGAACATGGCTAAAACTATTTGTCCTTGTTTGCTCTTACAATTTTTTTGTAATATCAAATAAATGTTTGCTCAAAAATTACTGAAATATTTAATTTTTTTTTTTTTTTTTTTTGTTCATACTATGTTCACATTAGACAAATATTTGTTTGCCGGCAAATACTTTTATTTCCTCAAAATCAGCTGTTATTTTATTTGACACTCAAAAATTTTTTGTGTTCAGACTACGTTAATGAAATATTTGATGTTCATATTTCATCAGTCTGAACGAACCTTAAGGCTTCTGAATTTTAAAATACAATTCACTAAATTTACTAATTTTTTTGTTTATAAAATTAATTTTTATTACTATTCTTAAATCTTAATACCTACTATATTTCTATACTAAATATTTTAATACTAACCGAAGACTAATGAGTCTTATACTTATACTCTTAAGTATTATTTTTAAGCTTATAATTCTTATACTTAGGCCCGTTTTCACGACTTAACGATAGCTAAATGTAGGAAGTTATCGAACAGATAATGAGTTTTTAATTATCACAAGTTCTCTTTAACCTTAAAGTGAAGGATAAGCTAAAGAGAGGAACGTTCTACCTTTAACTTTTGTCGTAAGGTTTAGATTTGAGATTGCCATATTATATTCACATATTTTTTATATATGGCAACTCCAATTATACGTATATTTTGTAAATGTAAAAAAAGTACGTAGTTGCCAGTTCGTATTTTTATTTTGGCAAAAATAATCGGTATTTTCTTTAGTATTGCCACTTTTTTAAAAATGTTAAGTTTATTTTATACAGAAGTTGTGAAAACGAAAAATAGTTGAAGGTAACTTTATTCCTCACTAGTGCTAAAGGCAGCGTTAACTATATCGAACTTTAAAGGTAAGTCGTGAAAACGGGCCTTAGACTTCTAAGCTTTATGTTAAAACTTCTAAATTGTATAATAAAACTTCTACGACTAATACTAGCTAGCACTCCTAAACTTAGGCGTCATAGTACATACTAAGATCTGTATATTATTAAGTCCCGATTTCACGACTTAACGATAGCTAAATGTAGGAAGTTATCGAACAGATAATGAGTTTTTAATAATCACAAGTTTCCTTTAATTTAAAAGTGAAGGATAAGCTAAAGAGAGGAACGTTCTACCTTTAGCTTTTGTCGTAAGGTTTAGATATGAGATTGCCATATTATATTCACATATTTTTTATATATGGCAACTCCAATTATACGTATATTTTGTAAATGTAAAAAGAAGTACGTAGTTGCCAGTTCGTATTTTTATTTTGGAAAAAATAGTCGGTATTTTCTTTAGTATTGCCACATATTTAAAAATGTTAAGTTTATTTTATACAGAAGTTGTGAAAACGAAAAATAGTTGAAGGTAACTTTATTACTCACTAGTGCTAAAGGTACCGTTAACTATTTCGAACTTTATAGGTAAGTCGTGAAAACGGGCCTTAGACTTCAAAGCTTTATGTTAAAACTTCTAAATTGTATAATAAAACGTCTACGTCTCTAGTATTAGTCGCACTCCTAAACTTAGGTGTCATAGCACTAAAGGTCGATTCACCCATGCGTTCCGAACAATATTTTTGACCGGACAATAATTTTTTTACAGAGAGTGTTCTGCAGAACGATTCACCCATCTCGGAAAATTTGTCCGGACAAACAAAGCTACCATATGGTTTACAGATGTAAACGATTATACAAAGTGGCAGCACAGTTAGCAAACAATTAGTTTTTTTTATAAAAGTGTGTTAAAGAAAATGGACGAAAGAAGAAAATTAATTTTATTATTTTAGTTTCAGGGCAATATTTTCTTTTGTTTATTTTTTTTTTTTAATTATTCAGTACAAAACGAAAAATGTAATATGTGGCAGCTCAATTCAACTCTTATGTACAAAATTGAAAAAAAGTGGCATCTCAGTTCATTTTGTTCTGCACAAGAATTAAAATTAAACCAATTCAAGAAAAAACGTGCCGAACAAAATCTTTGCTCTCTCTCTCAAAAGTAAAACGTCAAACTCAATATAAAAAAAATTTTGTCCGGACAAAAATTTTGTTCGGAACGCATGGGTGAATCGAGCTTAAGATCTGTATTTTCTTAAGTATTGCCACATTTTCAAAAATATTGAAGGTAACTTTATTCCTCACTAGTGCTAAAGGTACCGTTAACTATTTCGATCTTTATATGTAAGTCGTGAAAACGGGCCTTATACTTCTTAGGCCCGTTTTCACAACTTATCGATAGCTCAAAGTAGACTTTAACTGGCTTTATAAAAAGTGTTCCATTATTAAAACTTTACTTTAACCTAAAGTCAGAGATAAAGTAAATTAAGGTTCATCCTACCTGGTAGGTTAAAGTAAAGTTGTAATAATGGAACACTTTTTATACGGCCGATTAAAACCTACATTTAGCTAACGGTAAGTTGTGAAAACGGGCCTTAGTCTTGTACTCGCAATGCTGACGTCTTTTATTATTTATGTTTTTTTCCTTTTCTATTATTTAACTTTTACTTTTCGACATTTTACCTTTATTTAGAACGTTGTTGTTATTTTTAATTTTTTTTACAACTAAAATATTTTAAAAACAAAATTTAACCTTCTAAAACCTTTAATACACATTGAACTTAGCATAAACGTGTTGTATTGAGAATTTAGGAGATTAGAAAACTTTTGCCAACAATTGAATTTTCAAAAAATAAAAAAAAAATATATTTAAAGCTTTAAGGCACGTTTCATTAAATGCATAGACTCAAAATACGATTTATTTTTCTACAAATAAATGTTTAAAAATATTTTGAGATCAATTGATTTTTAAACAATTTTGAATAGCACAATAAAATCTTTACAAAGAAAGTATAAATTAAATTAAATACTTTCCAGGCCATAATTTAATATAAAAATTATTAAGTTTTGTTTTTGTGTTGTCAATTTGTTGAAATATAATCTTTATTGCAATAAATTTTTTTTATCCAATTAAAACTCTTTTAAAACACTTTAACAAATTATTATTGTGTGTGTAAATAAGTTGTTTATAATTATTCGTAAGTAAGCATAAATATATGTAAATGTATTTGTCAAATACACTTGTGTAAATCCTACAAATCTCTGTAGTTTTGGAAACAGTTAGATGATCATGTGCAATGTAACAGCTGTAGCTGATACATTGCATTGAACCGGTATTTTAAGTCTGTACTATACTTGAATAGTTGATATGGGAATACAGTTACTTGACTTTGAATAAATGGAAACGTAAAACCTGACGAACGACAAGTTGATAGCAAGTGGGCCGTCCCGTCCTTCGGCTGGGAGCAAGGATTTTCTACTCGATGGTATAATAAACACCGGCTTCGCTAACTAAAGTGGACATTGCGAAACATTTGAAAGTAAAGTAACACCAAAAAGTGTCATAATGTCCGCTGCCTTATGACACTTTTAGAAGTGTTATAACGTCCATTGACATTGAACATTACTAGGACGTTTTTACTCTTAAAGCCAAGCAAATAAAAGCTGTATGAGCAAATAAAAAAAGTAGGGACATTTAACAAAAATTTTTTTTACAATTACATATTTACAAACTTTGTAAAAATTAATCCAGCTTAATAAATTTTTGTTTTTTATAATATAAAATCCGTACAACGACTACACTCACGCTATTCTCTATGTAAAATTAACTGAAATTGTAATATAAAATAAATGAAAATTCAGGTCTACTTATTTTTCATTTATTTTTAATTTTTTTAATTTAATTTATGTTCTGTAAAAACAAAGGAAGTTTCAGTAATTTTATATAAATTAACTATCAAAAAATTAACTACATATTCCGTAAAAAAAAACAAAGGGATATTCGGTTATTTTATTAAATTTAGTAATTTTCGTTTACTCCACAAAAGAGCCGAATTTGTTTTTCTAATGAAAGAGAGAGAGAATATTATTTGTTACTTACCCAGTTACAGACGTTTGTTTTACTTTTGTTGTACTGACACCCAGGGCTGCCAGATAAATTTCTGAGAAAGTCGTCAGTTTCCTGAGAAAAAAAAAGAAAATCGTCTTTATCGTTTCAAAAAAATCGTCAAAAAAATCGAACAACTTAAAATTAAGTTTTTTTTAACAATTGAAGCAAAGCCGCGAATAACGTTGAAAAAGACACTTTTTGCAATGTTTTTTTTTGCAGATTACCGTTAATATTCGTGGCCCTTTGTTCCTTATAGGAAACACAGGACTATTAATAACTGTTAACATTACTCTCTTACACTGTAGAAACATCAAATCAACCAAAATTATACACCTTAACCACTTCAAAAAGTCACTAACAAAATGATACAATCGAAATGGTTTTGCAAAGTGGAATACCGTTATGAAAGCCTTTTGCATAAAAGTTTTTATTATTATTTTTAATAATCTAAAAAACAAAAATTAAAAAATAAATAATCCTGCGTGTTAAAAACGTTTTTTTGCTCTACTGAAAAATAATTATTTTGTAAATTAAAACGTTATTCGCCGCGACTGTGCTTCAAATTTTGTTCGATTTAAAAAAAAAACATTCAAACATAAACATAATTACCCATATCGTGAATTACAAGTGGAATTTTTGTTCCCATGAAATTTTTATTCCCCTCGAAAGAGAAAAAAAATCGTGCATATTCCCATGAAAAATTTTTCACTCTATTAGTTCCAGTGAATGTAAAAAAAGAAACAAGATTAAAAAAAAAATAATAATCAAAATTTTTGCCTTTTTAACCAATCTTGCCCTTAATATTCAAATTATAAGAAGAACTACTTCCATACAATGCATGTTCCACAGCAAAAATAAAGTGAAAAAATCAAAGGGAAAAGTGAACAGTTTACGAGGGAAAATACTATTTGCGATAAGAGGAATTTCTCCCGTGAACATTTGTTCACGTTATTATTCCCCTATGAATTACCTCAACAAAAAAATTACAAGGGAAAAATTCACCGTAAAAGCTGCCGCTATTGTTAATTAATAAGACAATTTAGCTATTTTTTGGTCAATCTAGCGTTTTTATTTCTATTTTTATTTATAATTTGTGGGTTTTATTAAACAAGAAAGCAATCACCACTGTTCGTGACACAACGTTGGCACTCATCGTAAAAGCTAAGCGAAAGAAATCGTTTCGCCTTCCGCCCTCGTTAAGGTACGGCTGTTAAACGTTCCAAAATTAAAAAACGAAATTGTTAGGAAATGTAATACTTTATTCAGACTTTGGAGGCTGAAAAAAATCGTCACTTTTTAGAAAAAAATATCAGCAAATCGACAGTTTGCTAGTTTCGGAACAAAAAATCGTCAAAATTACGATAAATATGTCAAATATGGCAGCCCTGCTGACGCCGTTGTTTACAGAAGAACTCTCAATTATAAAACACCAGCAGCATAACCGATATGGTTGATGTATTAAACTTAATAATTTGAACAAATATAAAATGGGAATTGTTTACACAAAACAAGCAAATCCTTCTTTATAAATAACTAAAAATTTATTTTTGGTTGAATATTCATTTGTTTTTAGGGAATTCGCGGTTGAATTTTTGACAGTAAAAATTAAATGAACTTTTCGTTACTTTAAATAACATTTTCATTTAATTTTACATAAAGAAGAATTTGACTTAATCAACGGAGAATATTAACTGGAACTGAAAATCCGTAATCAACGGACAATATTAACTGGAACTGAAAATCCGTATTAAAATGCACTTAGTTTTTTGAATAAATGTTAGAATCAGGTAAAAATAAATTTGCTTGGAATTTCAAATGTCTGAACGGAATACTTCTTAAATAAACTACAGCCTGTTACTGTAATAATATTGTGAATGCACAAACAAATAAAATGAAAAAAGCAGATAATTAATTTATATTCTTCAAAACAAATAAACACGTGTGTTTGGTACGCTTGAGGTTTTTTCCAGTCGGGACATTTATAAATAGATTTCAAAACTTTACACAAAAGACAAGTAGCTTTATTCTCTATATATCATTTATATTTTCCTATCTTGTCAATCCAACCTCGAACGTTAGCCCCGAGTTATACAAGCTCTTAAATATTTGGTTTCCATTATTTTTTGCTATGAGATTTTCTTTTAGTTTTGTGGATATCCTGAATTTCTGAATAAATACATAAAATATTTAAGAGAATTAAAATATAATTTGTACATATCTACAGTGTTTTTTCGTTTATTTCATTTTACGAATTTGTAAAAGAAATTCGCATAAATGAAAAAAAAAAAATCAAATTAAATGAACGAGTACACACGCAGGTTTTTGTGCAATTGCATCGATGTGCACAACACAAAAGAATTAAATTTGATTTTTCTACAAAAGGAACCAATTTCTTTATTCTTTGAAAAGTGAAAAAAATAATTTACACTTTTACTATGAAATGAAAATATTGTTTAAAATTAAAATGATATGCTACCAATTGGTAATTTATTTATGAAAAAAGTTTTCTGTACAAATGGAAATTAGGTCGTGGTTAGAAATTTAAATAAATTTTTTTATATTATACAAAACTATAACAGTCTCAGTATAAGTATTAAAAGATTATAGCAGTCTTTTTATAAGACTAAGATAGTCTTATTAAATTCCTCAGGTGGTCTTTTTTCTTATTAGGTGATTATCTTTTTCCCAACGAAAAACAGCAGATTAAAGAAATTTGGTTTTCTATTTGAATACTACGTCGTAAAATCAACCCGCCCTCATCATTCAAGTTGTCACTTGAAGACAGGGCTACCAACACTCACAACTATATTAAGAGGGACTGCCAACTGAAAATAATGCTTTTTTTCGGTATATTGAGAGAACAAAAATCGTCAACGGACACAGTGCAGCAAAATTCGGGTCATCGCCGCCAGACTCAAGACTTGCAACGCGAAATGAAACTAGACTATGGGTAGAGCAAATCTTCCAAAAAGTTTTGAAAAGCCCGGGTTCCTGAAATATCGGCGCCTAAAGTTTTTGAATTTTTTCCTTATAAAAGTATACTAAAACGGCATTTTATATGGTTAAAATGTTCCACGAAGACCAAAAGTTCGTGCAATGTATGTTAAACGGGTTTTCGAAATTTCGGGCATTGAAGTTTTTGAATTCCAAAACCCAACGTCAGTGATAGAAAGAAACCTCTCGCTCTCTGAATTGGCATGTGGCAGTGATAAATGAAATAAAGCTATTTTAGACTAAAGGGCGAAAGCTAATATTTCATTAAAGTGGTGCCTTTTTCCAAATCTTTTTGATTGTTATCTTTAGCAAATTATCTTTTCATTGCTCTGAATATTAAATACAAAGCATTTCCATTCCTGTAAAAGAGAGTTTCGCAAATTTACCTTAAAATCTAAGTTGAAATGGCGGCAAGCGATCACTCAAAGAAATTAACCAATTTATAATATTGCCTTATTATCAATTTTATTAGTATGTTGCCACAACTCGAAAAAGATTGCCAAATATATGCAATTTTGACACATATTTGAAAAGTCCCTACATTTTAATGATTTTAAAAAATCTTTCCTTTTTTGCCTACGGACACTTCTTTTATAAGAAAATCCCTACGAATAGGGATGTTTCCCTACGTATAACATCACTGGTATAAGTATAATATCATGATAACAATTTGTAATGGACTATTATAGTGTAAGTATAAGTGTATTCCTGCCTTTAGTGTACTACTACTGTTATCGTGTTGGTATTAGACTATTTTAGTAAAGGCCTTAATAAAGGAAATTTTAAAGTATGGCCTTGGTTTTGATAATAATACTACTAAAAAATTATTTACCTTTACAATAATTCACATATATAATAGTTTTATTGTAAGACTTTCATTGTTTTGATGTAAGGAAACAATTGTCTGAGTATAAGAACTTGATAATCCTACGCTGAAAAAATTTTCTTCAGAATACCAATGAATTTTGACATTAATCCCATGAAAAATTGCATTTAAAAGGAACCTATGCAGCGCTTCGTTGGATCAATGAAACCTGTTTCATTAAAATGTATTTAATGAAACATTACATAAGATCGTTGAATGTTATTCATTGGATGAATACTTTCAATCCACATTAGTATAATATATAATATAATGATAACAATTTGTAAAGGACTATCGTAGTGTAAGTATAAGTGTATTCCTGCCTTTAGTTTACTACTGTTATCGTGTTGGTATTAGACTATCTTAGTAAAGGTTTATTAATATTAGTGTAAAAATATAAATTTGCCTAAATTGTCTTAATTAAGAAAATTTTAAAGTATGGCCTTGGTTTTGATAATATTACTAGTAAAACTTATTTACCTTTACAATAATCTACTTATATAATAGTTTTATTGTAAGACTTTCATTGTTTTGATGTAAGAAAACAATTGTCTGAGTATAAGAACTTGATAATCCTAGTAACGCTATCAACTGTACAAGTTCGGAAGTCCCTATTGGAACCCCTTACAGTTTTATTATGAGACTTAGTTTATGAAACATTAGTATACAAAAATAATACTATGTTATTTTCAGTATAAAACTTTAAATAGCTTTGTTATGAGACCTTGTCAAATTATAAGTCCAAGAAATTATTTTTTTTTAAATTAGTTTCTTATTATAAAATTTTTCTTAGTATAAAACTTTCCTTTTTAAGCACAAAGCAAAAAAACACAATGCTATTTAAAATCGTTTTGTTTGCTGGGTTATATTATATTAATATATCTGTATATACATGTGTATTTGCTATGTTTATTTATCAGTTTGTGTGTATGTGAGTTTATTTCCAACGATTATTGCTATTTATGCTTGAAATCATTTTCTCACACTTAATATATGTACTTACTTGCGGCTTCTTGCACAAACATGCAACTGAAATGACTGTATAAATTTCAAAGTATTCATACATACCGACAGTTTTATTTTTTATAAGAAAAAATTATTTTTCTTTTTAGTATTTACTTTTATTTAGTTTTTCTTTGATTTTTTTTTACCCAAGAAAAATTAATTTTTTTAAGAAAGAAATTTGCATTTTTCTCACTCTTTTTATGGAAATATTTGTTAATAAAAAGAAATATTTGAATGAATATACAGGGGTGTGCTGGAAATCGAAAACGTAAAACGCAAGAGTTTGGAAGCTATTTTTAATAAACTTTAAATCTAATTTTTCTATAATATATTACATTTATATTTACCCAATAATAATCGGGTGTTTATTATATAAAGATATACATATTTCTAAAATTGTTTGCTTTTTTAGGAAGTACGTAAGAATACTTTTCTTATGCACTGTAAATTCCTTTACCAGCATTTGAACACAATTGTTTTTTTTTACATTTGTTTCACATTTAAATAATGAACTGATTACATGCAATTTGTATTTGACTTGTAAATTGGTACTGTGCTCAAGCAGATGCTTTATACATACACACACATCAATACAGCAACAGCAATTGCAGAAAATTGGTAACTTAACGAAATGAAAAAAGTTGAACAATTTTCATTTTCTCTTAAAAAATAAACAAATTTTTTCGGTTCGCTGTTGGATTAAATTTTGGAAAAATATTGGAAAAAAATGTCAATTGAATTTTACTAATTTTTTGCCCCCCTTGCAAAGCATAGATATGCATGTTTTAACTGGAAGTAAACCCCATTTTCTAGTGGGCGAAATTTGAAATTTTATACTTTTACCATTTTACAAACAGAAAATTAAATTTCATTCTATTTGAGTATCACATTAACGAAATATTTAGAATGGCTTCATTTATCCGAAAATTAATTTAATTTTACATAGTAATACAACAAGGGAAGCAAGAGTAAATTATTAGGGGAGTTCACAAATTAAATTTTAAAAAGAATCGGCAAAAAAGGAACGGGAATTTTGCAGGTATAACAAACCATTTTTTGTGTTAACTTAGGTAAAACGTGTCAAATAGTATTAAAGAAAGTTACTAAAGATGACCCAAAGTTTCCCTTTTTGCAAAAATTACAAATTTATAATCTATACATATGTATATATTTTCACGGAACTGTCAAATAAAAAAGAAGACACTTGTGCTTCTCCCAATTTTTAAATACCAAAAAGTACCAAAAATTTCCTTAAGAATATTTAAGCCTTGGATTAACGTGTCAAAGGAAAATTAACAAAAAAAAATAATAAATTTAAGTTATTCAGTATATGTTGTATATAAGTGAAGGCCATGAGCACCACAATCTTTTGGACTGTCTTAATCCAGAAGTGGACGTCCATGCGTGAATTCACGCTCGGACCAATTTCGTAACGTCCCCCTGATAAAACTCACAGGGATGCCGAAGAAAGGCTCCGGGCCTATAAATGGACGACGAGCGCCACTGTTTGCCAAGCAATCAGCGCTTTCATTGCCCGCATGGCCAGGAACCTAACACAAATTCAATTCATTGTGCTTCCCTAACTCATTCACAGACGCAAAAGAGTCCTTGACCAGCCTGGACTTTATCTCCAAAGAAGAAAGTGCCCTAAGAGCGGCCTGGCTATCCGACATTGTATACAGTCTCCAGCCCCTTGCTCTCCTCCACAGACATTCTCCAACGCATATGATGATGGCGTTGATTTCCGCCTGAAATATAGAAGACTGTTTGCCCATTGGCAAGCCCCTTTGGAAACATGGGCCCATGATGCCCGCACCAATATCACCATTCGTGAACCAGACCTGGTCCGCGCATGCATGCCACCAGAGTTGGCCCGCCCATTGGTCCCTTTCAGGTATAAGGACATTAAATTTCTATACAATGCCAAACCAGGCAGCATATGATCTTCCACCACAATGGATGGATCATTCCAAATGATCAAGTTATTCAGTAACATAAAACTAAAAAAAAAAAAAAATAATAAAATGATAATTTATGCATTTCAAGCTACCCACTGGTACTTTTCCGTAAAATGTGTCAAAATTTCTAAAAAAAAAACCCACAGAAAAGATATCAAACTATTTCCTACTCAATAACAACCGATATCATACATTTTCATAAAAAAATGTAAATTTTCAAATCACTTATTTATTATTTTCATTTGTTTTTGTAAATTTAAGTCAAAGTACTAAAAAAACGTTTTATTAAAGGTACCTTATACTTTTTTCCAGTAGTAGCAAGTTTATACTTAATGCCTGTTCATCTTTTTCCAAACAAACACTTCGTTCGCTTAACTTAAATGTAAAACAAAAACAATATTATATAATTAATTTTTGTTTTGTTTTGTTTTGTTTTAAGTCTTCGTTCGAAATCGATTAACAGGCCATTATTGTTTTTTTCTCTTAAGTGCTATTAATGTCTACAATAGTGTCGAAAAAGAACATGAAAGGCCCAAATATATCTTCTTTGTAATGATAACGTGTTTAAAAATACAAAAAGTGTTGCACAAAAATTCCCAAATAATTATTTTTTTTTAAATGTTACCTACTTGTTACTCCGCTGACCAGTTTAATTTCGGTTTAATAAACAAAAAAAAATTTGCGAAAAGGTTTTAATAAAACGTAAAAGAAAATAATACCCAACATTTCCTATTCAGTTATAACTCAACTGTCAGTTTTTGATTGACTTAATATTTGATATGTTTCACTTATTTAATTTGTTTAAGTCAATTTAATCAGCAGCGTTACTCTTCTCGTTTCTTAAAACTCGTCCAATATAGCAAAGAAATCACTTTTAAGTTATAACTGAAACGACTTAATTGCACTTAAGTATTCCGTTTTGTTTTTCCTTTTCAATAATATTCAGTAATTTTTTTTTTTTTACTTATTAAATAGTACCAAAATAGGTGAAAGAAAAAGTACCAAACAATTCCTGCCCATTTAACTAAATCCGAAAGAACTTCTTCTTTCGCTCAACTACATTTAGAACATAACCCAATTTTAAAAACTTTGTTTTTGCTTCAAATGTATCTCTGCGAAAGAAAGCTTTTTTTCGACATCGTTAAATCGGCAGTTAAGCTTTAGTTACAACTCAACAGTCATATTTAGCATCACTTACTGGTACTTTTTCCTTATTAGTAAAACGTACAAAAATGTGTTTTTGTAATAAGATTTTAAGTAAAAATATCAAAAATATTACCAAAAAAGTAGCAAAACTAAATACATTTGTTAATGCATAATGGCGAAAAAATTGTTCTAAATTTGTTTAACATAAATGTCAAAATAAACTAGAAGAAAAGCTACTAAATGTTTAATTTTCTAAAACAAAAATCCAGTCCATTTTATTAAAGTTTCGATTTTTTTGATCTACCCTAATGTTTATTTTTGCACACGGGTATAGTGCAATTAATATTCGCATAGAATGTTTAAATTACATAATCTAATCGCATTCAATCAGTTAGAAAATTAAGTTGTATAACTAACAGTATTTTTAAAACTATGGGGATGTGAAGCCAATGCGTGGGCCAGTGAATTGTATCAGGATCTATTATATAAACAAAGAGGACTTTAAATCAAACTGCAAATAGTTGTTGGCAATTTGAAATGACAAATTTGACAAAAACAATTTTTAGAGATAAAAAAATACATATATCAAAGAACAGATTGGTATGTTATAGTCGTCTGTGTCGAATCTTTCATACCCTTCACCAATAATTAAAATAATATTTTTTTTTTAACTCTTTAACGTCTCTTTAAAAAATTTTAAAACTAATTTTATACTAGAATATGAAAATAAATGATGGTTGGTTTTTACTAGTAAATACTTCTAGTAAATCTATGTTCTACATTTCGATTGAAAAGTTTTTTCCTACTAAACCAATTTTGTTGGTAAAAGCGTTTACTTTAAATTCTATTTTGTTTTTTTTTTTTGTAATTTTTTTGTAGTACATATTCAATAAATAATTTTTTTAGGTAAACTATGGAAAATGATTTTTAAATAAATGTTCTGTTTTACGTACAATTTATAATTTATTTTCCTCTTTTTTGTCGTTTTGTTATAAATAATCCCGATAAAAATATAAAAAAAATCTCAACGTGACTACATTTGTACGATGGCAAAGTTTCTAAAATCCTTACGAATAAACTACACATTTTAATTGTTTTTAATACTTTGTTTAGTACTTGTTATTATTTTCTGACAGAAACACAGAAAAATATTTGTCTTCACATATTGCTCAATAAGTATCAACTTAAATGTCATAAATATGTTTTGTTGACTAGAAATGACATTCATGGCTTAATAGAGGTTACTCAAATACCTTTCAAAGGAAATCTAAAAAAAAGAAATATGTATAACAAATAACTTAAACGTTTAATATTCATTTAATGTGTAAATGATATTTTCAAATTCATTTATTTATTTTAAAATATTTAAATAAATTCCTGTTATTGTCAGTCAAAAAATAATAAAAAAAATTTAAAAATCAAAGTAATTTTTGGGAATACAATACATAATAATTAAAAATGTTTTAATTAAAAGTTTTTATTCCATTCTATTTAATTACGAAAAGCAGAGATTCATTTCAACGTCAAAATTTTTTAAAGCATACTTTTGTTTAAAAATTTAGATTTTAGTTAGCAATTTTTATGCTGTGGCTATTTAATTGGAAAACAAATAATTTAAAAAAATATTTTATTGAAATTTTGTATTGTGGCTCTAGTCTAATTTACTACAACATGTTAAAGGTCTTAGTTTTATTTGAATTTGTAAGATACCATAAACAAAAAATAATAATTGCAATTACCAGCGTTTAAAAAACTGCAATTAAAGTAGAAAAATTGCCATTTCATCCACGTTTTAATTTCTCATTGGCAAAATAAAAACTGTTGCTTTTACTCCTGATTCATTTAATGTAAACAGTCGCTGTCAAACCAACTCAAAATGCGAAAAGTTGTACACAAATGTTCGTTTTTTGTACGACAGTTTTTGGTTTCGACTGCAGTTTTTTAAACCCTTGCAATTACTCTCAATAAACTCTAACATTTTAAATTTAAATACAAACATACAACATTTAGACAATTACTGCCGTATTCATAAAAAAAAAAAGTGTGTTTTAAGGCCAAATTTTCATAAACATTTTTCTTAAAAACATTTCAAATCTATTTTAATTTATTATGAATACAGCGGTTAGTATTTAGACTCTAAATACTGTTACTGATTCTTAGTAAAGAGTTTAACAAATTCAAAAGCATATTTTAAAATTGTTTAAAAAAATTAAAATTGTTTATGGCATTAAGTATTGTTTTTATAGTATTAAGTATGCAAATAAATAAATTTATATTTTCTGTGCATAATATTGTCTGCATATCCCAAGGCGCTTAAAAGTCAAATAATTTTACATAATTTTTTTCACAATGTTCAAAAGAACCAGACAAAATTGCATTTAAATGTTTTTAAATGTGGTTAAGATTTATTTAACCCTTAAAAGTAGAAAACCGAACATTTTGAATAAGAATGTTTACTTACCCCTCTCGTGAATAAAATTACCCTCGAAGTTGGTTTTCCGTTCCGTATAAAATATATGGGGAAAAGCAAATTTTCGAGAAAAAAAACTATTCACTTTGTATTCGCTATAGGCGTGATTATTTATACAATTCAAAAAATATCTCAGACTAAGGGCGTGTGTGAAACGGTAGCAAAGTGTTATGATTAAAATATTTTTTCCTGTGGGGAAAATATTTCATGTTTCTGCTGTGTGAAATGATATCGGTTTTGACGATATAAAATTTTGACGTTTGTAAAAAATAAAAATAAAAAACGACTTTGAAAAAGGTAAAAACAATGAAGATGAACAATGAAGATTACAGAATCGATGGTACCTGAAAATAGAAGTTAAATTAAAAATTAAAACTACAACAATGGGTAGAAATAAAAGCAGCGATACAAGTACAAAGCTACGAAAAGAAAAGAAACTACAGTAAAAACGACAGAAGCAACCATAACAAAATCTGAAGAAACGACTACTCCTGCAACAAGTTTATTGACAAAAACGCATAGCGAAAGTAAAACTAGCTTCCCAACAGACCAAAACAGAGCAAAATGTAAATGAGTTGTAGAATAAGCTTATCATAAGAGATTTTCTACAACATGACAACGAATATGATTGCAAATGACTTATTCTCGAAATAGTTTTTTAAGCGTTTTTGAGAATCATGTCCCGTTATTTGATGCGTGCCTAAATATTGTTATATTAGTAAAAGTTTTAAGTCTTTGTGTTTTGTTCGAAAAGTGAAGTGTTTTAAAGAGTTTTAAACAGTGCAAAATTTCAAAAAAGTAACTAAATTAATATTTATATAAATAAAAACTTTTTGTTAATAGGCCATAAAAAAACAGAGTGTTCGTTAAGAATTTAATGTTATTAATGATTTGAAAATTTCTGTAAGCTTATTCTATAATAAGACTTCTAAGCTTACATAATATTATAGACAAGTAATATTATCGCAAGGGATCAGTTTTCATTATTAAACAATTATTAATAAGCCTTTTATAATAGTCATCACAACACTTTTCTAAGCTTAAGGCTTATGTTAGTAAGCTTGTTACAAGTTCTTTCTAAATCGTTTTGGTTTGTTTGGTTATCTCCAACACTACAACTAGTATAACAAGTGAACCCGAAAAAACCACCTCCCATGGAAGAGATGAAAGCCCCAAGTTACAAGCCATGAAAACATCTTTAGGTATCTCTACAGAAACTATTCCTAAAGAAAGTGTAATTACTAAGGATACTACTTTTAAGGAAAAAGACAAATTTACAATTTCACACACTTTTAAAACAACTTCAAGAATAGAAACATCTTCAAGTGGTATGTCGGAAGAAGTATAAGTTACTTATTCAGATAAAGAAACTGTAACAAAAACTCAAGGCTTTCCAGAAAAAACCACAAGTGGATCTCAAGCCGCATAATATATTACAAAATTGACAAAACTCAACCAACTATTTTAATAACTTTAAAAGAAGGCACTTCCAAAGAATTTACAAAAGATACTCTTTAAAAGACATTGAAGGTTTTACACATGGAGAAAAACGAATGAAAGAAACTACTTTATTAAAACAAACACAGAAAGTTCAACACTAAAAACAACTTCCGCAATCGAAACAACAACTGTTGGAGTAACTAAAGAATAGAAATCTTAAAAAATATTTATAAAGGAATGAACAATTTAAGAACATATAAATAATAAATTGAATAATAATTTTTTTTTTGCAGTTGGCACTATTTGCATTTCATATTTTTTTATTTTGAATTTATAAATTTTTTAAAAGCTTTGAACTTCTAATTTTCTGCTTGTCAGAAATTTGGTTGGTTGTGTCAAAATTTCTACTAGCCCCCAGGGCTTCTGAAATTTTATGCACCTCGTAAGTGTCAAAATTTTACTTACAATAGAACTTTGCTATCGTTTAGTGTGAAAAATCATAAAATTTTATATAAAACCGCCAAAATAAAAAATAAACTTTTTTAAAAATTACATTTTTTAAAAAGTCTTCAAAATTTATTTATTTTACATTGCTATAGTCTCAGAAATAAAATATTTCATAAAGATGAATAGATTTGTCAAAAAAAACACAAACTTGCTAAAATAAAATTCATGGTTTAACAAAAATATTTTGCACGTAAAATATTGTTAAAAAACATCAAATAAAATTTCCAAAATCACTGAAATCGCAATTTTTATTAAATGCTTTTCTTTAGCTTCACTTCGGAAAATCAAATCTTGTAACGTTAATTTAACCGCCTTTTACTCATAGCAAATGGATGAAACTTTGCAGGCATTCATACTCCCGATGGCAATACACGAATACATGGGCGTAGCCAGGATGAAATGTAGAGGGGGGCAGAATTTTTTTTGTTGTAAAATGCTTTTCTTTACATTCACTTCGGAGCATCAAATCTTGTTACTTTAAAGCTATTCGTTAATAAAAAGTAATAAAAAAAATAAAAAAAAAAATTTAAGAAACGCTTTTCTTTACCATTGATCAGTTGTGAACACAAAAGAATATGAATACTAAAAAAATCGACTAAAATTCAAAAAATAAGAACATTTCAAACAACATAAACTTTTAAATCAAATTGGAAAAAATCTCACACATCCCTTAAAGAAAAGCGTGCGGCGCGTTGTTATGAAACAAAATGCTCAATTATTGAAAATTCGTAGCTTTAAACATGATTGGTTGTATTTCTTTCGGTCTGAAATATAAAAATGTACTCACGGCAGTCATGTTTTTTTAAGTTCAGGTTGGTATGGACGCCCCACGCTTTTCTTTAAGGGATGTGTGAGATTTTTTCTATTTTGATTTAATAGTTGTTTGAAATGTTCTTATTTTTTTACTTTTAGTCGATTTTTTTAGTATTCATATTCATTTTGTGTTCACAACTGATCAATAAATTAACAAAATTAAATTTCTTAAGCTACGTTCACATCTGTTTAGTATTTGACGTTCTACACGTAAACTCTAGTTTTATTTAACAATTATTTGCTTTTGCTTAACGTTTGGCTAGATTAAATACCATTTTAGAGTTTCTAAATTAAACTAAACAATTATAAAAAAGTAAATTACAATTATATTCTTACAAATAAAGTTTAGTAAACCAAGAGAAATTGTTAAAAATTAAAAAATTCACATAAGCGAGAAAAGCAAAAACAAAAATTTTACAAAAATTGCACTATAATCAAAAAAAATCTATTTAATTTATGTAAATTTCCTATTAAAATCACTTAAACTAGGAAAATCTCCAAATGTATTTTAAGACCTAAATGCAGGTTTTCGTATAAAAACAAAAAACAATTCAAGTTACTAAAAATGTCTTATTTGCCATTACTTAGGTAGATTTCTTCTTAATCTAAATCTAAAAACGCTTAAATGAAAAAAATATTGAAAATTCTAAAACTTGATTTAAAAACGCCGAAATTTACTTGTTAAATAAAATACCGATTTTTCATGAAGGCATCACTACTATTAACAAGAATCTCTTATCTTATCAAAGATATAAAATTTTCAAAAAAAACCCTAAAAAGATTAATCTAAAATCTTACAGAAAATCATCAAATCGAGAAAACTTCTGATTTGCACACAAACTTCCTCCAATAAAAAAAGTAAATTTTTAATTACTTTACTTTTTAACAAACTTTGCTGAAATAAGAAATAATCTTGGAATTTATAAACTATTCTTTATGTCATTAGAAAATCTGCAAATAAGAAAAATATAGGCAACAATTCAAAAATCACCAATAAAGAAAATGGCGTTTAACATTTCCTTCACGTACCTTACTGCATCTCTGAATGTCTGATTGCGTAGCTCATAAATGTGCGCTTTTTTAACTTAAATAAAACCCAAATGGTCACCCTAATTGGTATTGGTAACGCAAAGATTAAACTTAAAAAAAATCGTTTGATTGACAAAATTAGAATAAAAAATAATCAATAAACAAAATAAAAAAAAAAAACATCTACCATCAATTATCGAAAATGTTGAAATTTTCGTATAAAAAATTCATAAAGCTAAAAATCAATATCTTTATAGCCTTTTCAAACTTGTCAACATTTAACATCTAACATTAATTTGCAAAGATGTTGAAATTTTCCCATAAGAAATACATAGAGTAAAAAATCAACATTTTTCAACATCTTAACGAAATGTTACTATGTATTTCATTTTGTTCCCTTTTACATTTTTGGATTTTTTTAGTGTATTCACTAGAAAAGTAGTAATAAATTTTATTATTATTGTGGCATCACTGACAAAATGGAAGTCGCTTTGAAAGCAGCGTTACCATTTCTCAAGTTTTTCCTTTTTGCAAGCCTTATTTTGGTAAAATTATTAAACAAAATGAATTAGAAATACATTTTGGTGTTATCGTTCAAAATGTTCACTTTTGTAAAAAAAAAAATAAAAATTTTTTTCAGAAATGGCGACATTTTTTTTATTGATTGTAGATGTTTCAAGTGTGAACGCGTATTTCACATTTTCAACATCTTTCATGCAAGTGTTTTCTATTTCCAAGTCTTTTTTTTTTTTTTTTTTGCTTAATTTTGTTTATTTTATTAAAGAAAATTAATTCCAAATTCATTTTGGTTATTTCTTTTAAAATTCTGATAGTTTTGTAGAACAAAATTATTAAAAAAAAATTTTCTTCAACAATAATGACATTTCCGATTGATAGAAGATGTTTCAATTGTGGATTCCGCATATTCAACATCTTCCATGCGTTTCTCCGAAATGTACAAATGGTATAAATAAAAAAAAAACCTATTTCGATTACGATTTTTATTTATTTTATAAATACATACATATGGGTAATTCCAAAGTGTTGAACGTGACAGTCGTACGCATCAAAAATGCAATAACATTTTAAGCGACAATAATATTAACGTTCTTTTAACCCTTAAATTATAGCACCAAAAAAGCACTATTATCTATGCTAAAGTTTATGGGGGCGCGATTCTAGGTCGAAGATAATGGCAAAAGAAGTAGCGGTTCGAACGTGAAAAAAATAGAAGTAGTTTTTGTGGCCATGTAGAAAAAGGCGTAATTCAGCGAAACCTGGCGCAATTTTTTAGTCAAACTACTTTCAGAATTTTACGTAGCAACGTAACATTTAAATGTCTTTGGTTAGATTCCAAAATCTTCAATATTTTTTTTCGTTTAAGCCAAAATCTGGTTCGATACGTGACATTTCAAACGTGACATTTTTTCCATAATAATTTAACTGAATAATGATAAAAAAAAATAAAAATTTACCGTTAATTCGAATAACAGATTTCTCTTCGAACTCTTTCTTAGACTACGGACCATGTAAGAAAATTTTTTTGGAATAATTTTCATCAAATATCACTTCTTTTAAGGAAGATAATATTAAAGAAAACATGCAATAAAACATTCTCACAATTAAGAAATTACGTTTGCACAACTTTGCAGTCTGATTGTTTATCTAAGTGAACAAATTTATGGGTAAATTTATAAAATTAGTAAGATCTAAATATTTCTCTATAACAATATCGTAAAATAATAAGCTTTTTTTAACTTTTAAATTTTTGGTCACGGTGGACCTTTTGACGGAAATGCCCATATGTACATATATAAAAATATTTCCAAATTTTGCATCTTTTTATATTTAAGGGTTAATTATTTATTAATTTAGTTGTTGTGTGTGTATAAATATAATATTTTTCTTTTTTATATTTTCAGATCTTTCAAATTTTGACAGTTACATATGAAACTTTCATGTAAGTTATAAATTAAATATTTCTTTAAAAATATTAATGTTATACAAACATTTTTTGTACTGTAATATGTTAATGCAAAAAAAAAAAAAAATCCGACAAAAGTTCTTTGAAAACAATATTAATAATCTCTGAAAAATATTTTTCAAAGAGTTATGAAAAGCAACTTAATATAAAAACAAAAGCAAGGCCAGTGATTTTTTTCTTTTAACATTTGATTGGAAAAGATGAATATACATAAATTAAAATACCCGCGAACAAATTCAATACTTCAGGCAATTTTTTTTGCAAAGTTTTGAAAAAATAGTAAAAGTTTTATTAAAAAAAATTCCATTTTAATGGCACATTTGTGGCATAAAGTTTATATTAAAATAAAATTTTTGGCAAAATTTTTTTATAATTAGCAAGCAATCTTTTAGCAAAACTTCCTTTAATTAAAAAGTTTTAAGAAAAATTTTATATAAATGGGCGATTCTATTCTAAACAGCTTTTAACATAAATTTTAAAATCACACTATTTGATACTTTTTTGATGCCAATTTAAAGTAAAATAAATATATTTTATAATAATATAATTTTTTTAGACGTAAGCTTAAATATTAATTTGTTGTTCACTTCGAAGCATTAAGATTCATAGATTTGGCGCAAACAGAAAATTCATTGCATGTTGCACCCGTCATGGCTTAAAGAGCAAATTTCTTATTATTGGATTATATTTCTCTACGATGTTTGATTTGATAATCATCGTCTGATATCTCATCTTTCACAATAAAAAAGAATAATACAATAAAAGTTTAAAAATTAACAGAGTTTTGTGTTTTTGTGGTATGATCTTATGAAAGTTGGCCAATTTGGTTGCACCCACCCGTCATGCACTTTCAAACTCCCTCGTGGCTATTTGATCGTTTCATATAAATTCTTGTAAATAGATAACAATAGTATATAAAAAAAATGTTACCCCTTCTAGAAATGACCTTATTGCAAATGTGTTTCTTTCTATTAGTAAAAGTCGTTTAAAGCGTCTAAATGTTGCACCCGTCAGAATAGAATCGCCCAAATACCAAATTTCATTCAATTATTTTAATTTATTCGAGCTGAAGCTCTGCACAGAAAAAATTCTATCCAATTTTTTTTCAATTAAAACATTTATCAAAAATAAAATCCGTTTAATCAAGTGAATTAAACTTTTACTTACATCAACAACATTTCTGCCGATAAAGTATTGTTAATATAAAAAAATATTTAATTGATACTATTAATTTGTTTACTGGTCTAAATTTAATCAATTTTTTAAAATATCACGAATTTTTGAATTGAAATCAATCTTTATTTCTTTCTGTGTGAAATTATAAAAATAAAATATATTAACTTGTATTTATTTTCGATACTCCGATCGCCTTGTGTAACGTCATCCTGATGTAACACAATAAAATTTAAAACAATTAAGAGTTCTAAATTCGGCGTTGCCAAGTTCACCATAATACTAAAAAGGCAATTTTTTTAAATTTTCTGATTTTTTTTGTTCGTTAAAAAAAAGGGTTTTTCAAAAATGAAAATTTGTCAAAATATTTCTTCTGAAATCGGACCGTAAAATTTTAAGCTAAAATGTTCTGGAAGTCATATTTAAGCCTCGAAACTAACTATGTACTAACATTTTACTAAGTTTATAAAAGGCGAAAGGGCTTTAAAGTTGTGGTTTTTGGTCACATCTCAGCCATTTGTGGTTCGATCTGGCTAAATTTCAATAGCTGACTTTACCAGAGTATCAGCCATGTCACAGAGTACAATTTCGTTCGGAAACGGAATTTATTCCGTATTTTGGTGCTTCAGAAATATGACGAACAAAAATTTCGTAATGAAACCATTTTTATGTTCAAGAACGGAATGAGAGTTTTCTGTATCTGAAAGGCTAACAAACTATCAAAATACACTTTCTATCAATAAACAAATATGTTTTCTTCTATTCCGAACGGAATTGTACTCTGTGACATGACTGTATAGTAATTTAAAGTTATCCAGTCCCCATCGTATCTGGGGTCTTCGGAAAATACATTTAAGTCAACACGCGGACAGACATCAGACTGATATGGGATTTAAGATAAATATTGTAGAAATAACTAACGGAATGACAAACCTCTATAAAAAAACGAAGTTTTGACCTGGGTGGTGAAAGGTTTAAAAAGAACATATTATTTCAATATCATACACATCTTGTTTTTCAAACGAAAAGTAAAAATCTTTTATCTTTTTTTATTTTAATAAGCCACAATTAGCCACAACCTGCTGGATAAAAAAAATCAAAAAGAAAAAAACTCATTAAAAAATGTTTATTTGAAATTTTTAACTGACCACTTGTGTAACATTCTTTCATTTTAATGATCATAATCATTAGGCAGATGAGCTTAAAATAAGCAAAATAATAAAATTATTAATGATGAGTACGTACTTTAAGCACGCACAAAGAAATAAAAACTACTATTCTGCTACTAATACTAATCACTATTAATATAACAGCTATTCCCAGCGGGAATAATTGCGATCGCTTCCGCTTTTCAGGCCTTTAATTTATGTGGCATGTTTAAGAAATACTTCAAAATTGTTTACTTACTTATTTTTTGAAGGCCTTCTAGAAACCAATGGAACTTCGTATAAATTGGACATGAAGTTGGAATGCGGATGGAAGGCAATAGGTCTGAAAGAAAGAGCTTTAAGAACCCCTTTTTATTATTTCTCTTTCCCGCTGGGATGTACTACTTGAGCTACAAATACTTATGTTTACATCATTTACTTCCCAGATAGCATTTTGTATCATAATCTAATCTTTTAGAAATCAACTTCACGAGCAAAATTACCGCACATAAGCTAATTTTTCGATCATAAATGATACTCTCGTTATGAGAAAATGCTACTCTACTGGAATGTCTCATGACAGGATACCGAAGGGATTTTCTCTCAAAATAACTCAAATACTTTCCTTTTGAACGCTGCCGATATCAGGAAACAGGTCCGTCGAAAGGGTGTGGCCGCTTAAAGGGAAGTGAACGCTATGGGAGATTACACTGTATAAAGTTAGAATAAAAAAAACTTGCATTTACATTGAATCTATGGTCAACCATAAATTGACCACTAGTATTTACATTGGTGCTTCCCACTATTAGCCATAAATTAAGGAGTTTATTCAATATTTGACGTAGTAAAAATATAGATGGATCTTAACCCTTTCGGTCCTATTGGGATTATACAACCCAGACAATGTTTGATTGATCCGATTTGTTCTTTAAAGTAAAAAAATCACGTTTGAAATTGTCCCAGTCGAACTTTTTGTGTTAGTTTATCAAAGAAGTAACGGTTGTCAATTTTGAGCACATTATTATAAGAATTGTACATAGTTTCGATACTAGTGGGATGTATTGTCCCATTTGTATTAAAAACCGGTTGGGACAATACTCCGAAAAATCCGATTGGGACAATATCTCAGAATAATAAAAGGACTAACGGAAAAACTAATAATGCAAAACATAATAAATTTTTAAGCTTTTTCAATATGTGTAAACAGATTTTTCATGTACATTGTTGTTTCTCAAATAAAAAGTCGGACCGAAAGGGTTAAAAAATTTAGTGGTCGTACAAAAATATATACTAATCTCAATTTACGAAGAATAATAACTCTATTTCAGAGACTTGAACACACAACTACTCTGTTTTAATACAGACTCTTTACTCTTTTTATGGCATTGTCCCTACTTTCGGTTTTAGAAAAATGAATTACTTTCTTTTAAACTTTTCTTCCACGAAATGCCACCATAATACTTTTTTGTTATTCATAAACACACAATATTCAAATTACCCTGCTTATAATTACTTGCACATGTGCCATTCCCTTCTCTGCAATATTAGAAAACACTGAAAGAATGTTAAATTAACGGCGGGATATTCAACCCGAATTATCATAAATTCCCTGCCACTTAACTGGTAGTCATAGTCATCATTCAAACTTGCAATTTTTATTGCTGCAATTTTTTTCACTTATGCTTTCAAATAACACTTGAATTTTTGTATTTTTATGACGTCTTTCCTTTATTTCTTTTTTAATATTTTATAGATAATTACAAATATACCTTCAACCACCTTCAAGTTAAAAAGTTAGAATTACAAAACAAAACAGAAATGCATAGCACATGAAACTGTCTACCCTTCCTCAATTTTCTCAACTCCCACAAGAATTAACTCAAGAATTGCTGCAACAAAAATTGCAAGTCTGGATAGGGACATACGAGATAAAAGTTGAAGAATTAGAATAACAAATTTTCCGCGTATACTTGTCAAAAGTTTAACAGAAAATTGTAATGAAAATAAAATCTAATAAATAAAACAAACAAGAATAGAAAGGGATATCTTAAAAGATGTGAAATTTAGAAGAAAACTTTAACTGAATCGATAGCACATTCCTTTAATTATGGCCTATCTTTTTTGGGTATAAAATAAATAAAATACATACATGCAAAACCACTAACCCTGTCAAACGAACTTTCATACTAAACTTACTGGAAAATCATCATGGATACATTCACTTTTGAACAACGATGCCAAATTATCCAAATATACTTTAAAAAACAGTCATCGATTCGATGTCTTATCGCAAAATTTTGTTCAGCGATGAGGCTCATTTTTGGCTGAACTAGCTTGTTAATAAGCAAAGCTGCAGCATATGAAGAAAGATCAATCCACAACATACAATTCATACGCTATCACTTGCGGTTTTCACACTGGTGGCGTCATCGGAGCTTATTACTTCAAAAAATAAAGCCGGAGATTGTGTGACGCTCAGTAAAGATCGTTACCGCACCATCATCAAAGAAAATTGAAAATTGTTCCTGGCGGGATGTAACCATACACTTATTAAGATAAAAATTTGGCGATAAGTTATTTTCGAGAAATGGACCTTCCAATTGGTCCTCAGTGTTGTTCGATTTCAAAGCTCTCAACTATTTTCTGTGCCCAACATCATTTTCAAATGGTTATGCAATCAATATATTGATCTACAATTTCAACAGTTAGAAAAGAAAATTACATTTCATAAAAAATTTCTTTTAATGCTTATGCTTCATTTTTTTAATACTTCGCGTCTATACATATGCTATGCTTTTATTTTTTCGAAAAAACATAAAACGAGCTATTTTTTTCTGTGAAATTGGAATTTTGTTTGAAATTTTTTTTTACTCGGAAAATGCAACTGGTCTAAATAGGTTTATAGTTCTAGATATGATGATTGAACAATCTACAATTCGAAGTTTACATATGTGGAAAAGATTTACATGAGCACATGAACCATGCGATGGCCAATAATGCGTTTGCCAACATCCCCTGAGTGTGACAGCAAGCAGCACACACAGGTAGAAAGCACTCGCTCCTTATTTTGGAGATCTAACCACCACTGCATTTGGAAATATGTAAGCAGCGTCTGCAGAGCAGCAACAGCAGCTAGGAATAATTCTTCCCTAAGGCCGAATACAAGTGAATTAAAATCAGCCCTTGCGTGAGGTCTTCAGCATCCCCCTTCCCACAGCTTTTGATGATACACCACAACCACCACGTGATCCCCGAAATGATATTTTCAACGGAAAGTAAAACTCGCCACAAAGATAATCTTCCGGAAAGATAAAAATCAATTCAAGCAAGAAGTATTCCTTCGGAGGCCTCAATCAGTAGTCAGTATGTTGCCAACTTACCGGGGACTACTGACTCTGGTGGTACCGAATATAATCTCTGGTCAGCCGCGATCTCAAGAGATCGTGAAGATTTCTGCGAATAACACCAGAAGCTGAAATATCCTTAAGATGATCCCCAGGGGCTTAAAACTAACAAAGACACTACTACAAACTGAAGAAATCAAACCAAAAATATCCCTAAAGTTCTTTCCTCTACAACGTTTGGATTTAATCTCTTGCTTTTGCTCTAAACGTTTTCCCACCTAAAAACGAATGACAGTCATATCTAACTAAAATCACAATTTTTTGCAACCCCCTGTTTGTATTTACTCGCATAATAAATTTTATTTTCTCAGAGTTTGTAACCGAGACCCCTTTACCAAGTGCTAGTTAAAGTAATAGCGACTACTAGGTAGGCAGTTGTAGTATTCCAGGCAGCACTAGTTGGCTGTTTTAGTCGCAGTTATTGGCTGTATGGTAGTGATTGCTTTGTTAGCCATAAATTTCATGCTGTAACCAAAGTTAGTACTTGATGTTGCTGCTTTCGTTGTTTTTTTTCAACACAATTTTTCACAAAAACAACGACAAAGTGTAGCTGCTTGCTCTGTATGTCTGGTGTTGTGTATGGGAATTTGCGTTTGAGTAGTGAGTAAACTAGTATGAGTTGTGAAGAGTGTTAGTACTCGTATGGTGGTATAAAATGGTCAGTGACCCATGAACGTGTGGAATTTAAAAAAAAATACTAGTTTTTGCTTTTTTCTCAAGTCAAATTTTAATTAATGGAATTTTATGTACACATAGATTGTTTTAAGTAATATGGCTTTATTTTTTCTAAAGATTTTTTAAGTGGGTTTTTCTGTACAGAAAATCGTTGAAAAAGTTCAAAAGAACAAACATTTCCTTAGGCCTTAAAGTAGTTTTAGTAATAAAATTCGAATTTTCCCAAAAAGAAATTATTTTCTTTATTAAACTATAAGTTTTTTCATGAACTCAAAAATGTTGGTTTCACTACAAGAAGCGTATCTTTTACACCTGGCCCTTTATAACTCATTTGGCGTTTTGAAGAGTAAAACTTTGAAATTTATTCTTATGTAGGTAATGAACAAAATAGTGTGAACAACTAAATTTTTCGGTTTTGCTTTGAAAAATTCGATTTCTATGTTTATATAGCATCATTTGTGGAAAGCTTTGCTTCAATTCTTTAGAATTACAGTTTACTGCTGAAGTACATCGACTTCTCACCGGAGCATATCCTTATTTTTCATCGCGCGAGAGATGATTTTTGAGGTCGAAAAGTGATGATTTTAGAGCGGAAACACAAGCCGGCCACGTTTTCCAAAAATCTTCGAAGTTGGCGAATTGGAGGTATTTTACTGCAAAGAGATTGTTGTCAAACTAAAAAAGAACTTGCAAAATCATTAGGTGCCACAAAAGCAACAGTTTTAAAACGTTTCCAGCAGCAAGATTTATATTAAAGAAAGGAAATTGGCTACCGCACGAGTCACAGCCGTGAAAAAGTGATTTTTTTGTAACCCGAAATCTTGTTGGCGAAGAGAAATCTTTTTTGCAACGAATCATTACAGGCGAAAATGGATTTATTTCGACAAATCGAAGCAGAAGAAATCGTATGTAATGACCGGCAAACCAAACTGATCTTTTCCGAAGTCGAATGTACATGGCACCAAGTTGTATTAAGTGGGACCTTAGGGATCCCATCTTTTATAAGCTGCCATAAATATTAACGCTTGACATTAAATTTCCTGGCAATACGTTAAATTTTCGTAGAGATTGGTTCATAGTAAATTATATATTTCGCATAGGGCCTATTATATATAAAATGGGTCTACAATTGGTCCTAACTCCCAATTTGGTAACTTAAAAGAGAAAATAGTTCTAAATGGTATACTGTACGTCTAATTTATCATAAAAATTCGAAGCTGCCAAACCGATCCAAGTAGAGATTCTAGGTGCAAAATATTTTCTGAATTTTATCAATTTTCCATCAAAACTTTGACTTATTCGTTTTGATACTTTATCTGAAAAAATTCGCCTACTTCACTGAAAGAATTTTCTGCGCAATACCAATGAATTTTGACATTAATCCCATGAAAAATTGCATTAAAAAGGAACCTATGCAGCGCTTCGTTGGATCAATGAAAAATTTTATTCTTTTTTATTTTTTTTTTTATTTTTTTTTTTTTTTTTTTTATTTAATTTGTTTTATTTTATTTTTTTCTGTCTCTGGCGGGAATCGATCGCGCAACCTCGGTGTTGATAGATTAGCTCACTACCAGCTAGCCTACCGGGGCAGTGAAGTTTTTGGATAAAAAAACTACGTTTTTTACTCAATTAAGAGCGTAAATATGAGATTAAATTGTCCATAACAACAATAACAAAGTTGATTAAAAGTGGATTGAAAGTTTTTGTTTCATTACTATAATGACATTTTTATTGTCATAATGAAAATTGAAATTTATGAAGGCAATTATTGAAATATGTTTGAAATATGTTGCTTTTATAAAAAAAATTTTGATTTCATAAATTTAATGGGATATAACATTAGATGTATGAAATAATTAAATCTTACATTTTTTATTTAACAATTAAACATTTTTTTAAGGAAACTATAATTTTGTATTAATTTATGAATATAGTTATGTTTGTATATTGTTTTTTTATGTTCCCAATTAAAATTTTTTGTTTAACTTAGACAAACTTAAGTATATATATATTCAATGAAAATTTTTAACGTAATAACGAAATCCAATGAAGCGATTTTAACGAAAAGACTTCATTATAACTATTAAATTCCATTTCGACAATGAAAATTTTCATTTAACCAATGAAATTTTTTTTTATGAAAATGATTCATTAAATATATGAAGCATTTTTCTTTCAGTTTTGCCTGAGACGCTAAGGTGTACTTTAATCATTCAGGCTACATGACTGAAAAGCCATTGCCCGCGAAATACTTGGTCTAGGGCCGGAAGTAGTGAGCTGCTTGGACAGTCAAACAAAGGAATCGTTACTGGTCACTCCCAAGAGAATGACAGTCAGAAAACTTTCCGCACTACGTGCACTTATGCTGAAAGTCCCAAGTCCCAAAAGCTATTGATGAAAAGAAATGTAAATTATCTCCATTTTTAATTTAAATTGTATGGTTTTTGTTTAACAAAATAAATTATTATTGATGTTACAGGGTTGACGCTCTCATTTAAGTATTCCATTTTAGCGTTAAAGCTAGGCGCTAGAAGTCAATACCCGGACGCGCTGATTTAGGTTGATCGGAAAATTTAAATTCATCTCTCAAGTTTTCTATTCTTTTTTTGTTGCGCTGTTCAACTATACTCGGTTTGGCCACAATTCACTATATATTATTAATGTAATTCAGAACTATTTTTTTTTTTATTATTTAAAAAGCTAACAAATTTTGTTTCATAGAAAACTCTCAAGTACCGAAGGTTTGACTCAAAAAGTTTTCAAAGTTTTTAATAAACTTCGTTTATATACGAATATTTTGTAACTGAATGTTTACATTTCTTACTAAAAATGTAAAACAGTTACATTCTTTAAATAAAAAATTAAGATTTCCGTCTCGCATTTTCCTTTCTAGTAGTATTCTATGCCCTTTATATGGCGTGTTTAAAGTTTTTACTTTTGTTCTGTTCGATTTCATTAAAATACACAAAGTAACTTTAAAATTATGTTCATTAAGGCGTCAATTAACTTTGACTTCTTTAACCGATCATTAGCAAGCTATCAAAAAGAAGGTAAAAAAGGCAGAAGGCAGAAGAAGGTAAAAAGGGTCATGTTAAATAATACGTGTATTTAAAGTAAAAGTTCTAATACGTGAGTTTTTTGTGTTTGTATTATTTGCTTGTAACGCATAAAAATGTTAGTACACTCACAATAATCTGTACGTAAAATTAACTAAAATTGTAATATAAAATAAATGAAAATTCAGTTAAAAACCGGTCTACTTATTTTTCATTTATTTTAACGAAAAGTTCACTTAATTTTTACTGTCAAAAATTCAAACCCATGTTCCGTAAAAACAAATGAATTTTCAGTTGGTTTATGTAATTCAGTAATTTTATATGATACAGGTTTTACTCGTTTAGTCCACAAAAGAGCCGAATTTCTAAAAAAAAAAACCAGACAGACACCTGTCTTTTGTATTTCTAATGATAGAGAGATAGAATATTATTATTTATTTACCCCGTTACACACATTTGTTTTACTTTTGTTATACTGACCCGGTTGTTTACAGAAGAACACCAGCCGCATGACACTTCAGTACAATACAATTGTTTTACACAAAACAAGCAAATCGTGTTTTATAGATAAGTAAAAATTTATTTTTGGTAGTTAAATTACATAAAATAACTGAATATTCCATTGTTTTTACAGAATACGCGGTTTAATTTTTGACAGCAAAAATTAAATGAACTTTTCGTTATTTTAAATTACATTTTCATTTAATTTTACATAAAGAAGAATTTAACTTAAAATCAACGGACAAAATAAACTGCGACTAAAAATTCGTATTAACATGCACTTAGTTTTTTTAATTAATGTTAGAATTTATTAAAAATAATTTTGCTTGCAATTTTAAATGTTTATTTTTTTAAAAATGTCAGAACGAAATACTTCTTAAATAAACTACTGTTCGTTACTGTAATAATATTGCGAGTGTATACTAATCGATTTAAAGTTGATTTCTGCGTCGACCAAATGATGTCAATACAAAATACATTCGCGCAACACAAAAACGGTTCAGTGAATTGAATAAACTTAAAAAACCTTTATTACCTTTCTTTTTAATCTGCCCAGTCGTTTAGAAACATATTTTTTTACAAAAAAAATAAATTTTTAGCAAAATTTCGAAATTTTTGTTATATAAAAAAATCATAAAAAATTGGAAAATGCAGCTCTGCCTCTAGTTTTTTCTACACGTATGGAAAACCAAGTTCCAATCAAAAGATCACTTTGAAATGGTTAGTTTCTCTCAAAGACCACAGAATTGTTAAGGTACATACACACATACTTGCAAAGCCATACTAATTAAAGCTGAAATATTGTTATAATCCTGTTGAAGAATTCCATAAAAATTAAACAAGTTAAAAAATGTGCTACAAAAAAACTGAAACGGATTTCTGTTTAAAAACAAACAACAACTAACCAGAAATGATTTCCAGTAGAATTCGAAACTAACCAAAATTGCTTACACAGAAAAACGTTATGAAACGTTAAGATAACTAAAAAAACTAAATCGAAACATTGTTACTAGCATAAAAATAATCCTTAAAATCTCAAATTACACTGAATCAACAAACATCGAACATATTTGTAATTTGAACTAGTTTCTTATTTTTTTTCTGATGCTTTATAAAAAAAACAGTTTTTTTGCAAAGATTTGTAGTATATTTTTCTGCAACTTGTTGTAAACAAGCCTAATAAATATCTGTTACTTGCAACAACTTGCAATTCATGTCCAATTACAAACTGCATTTTGTGAATGGCTGTATTTTATTTTGTTGCAGAAAAAGAAAAGGGTGTTCTGATTAAGCCCGATAGAATTTAAAACTGTAAAAAAGATTTAAAGATTTAAAATTTTAATAAAAAAATATTCATTTCGAACGAAAAGTACATGGTTTTAACATATAAAACTGATTTCGGTCTTATGGGTACCGCGTCTGCTTTGACTAAGCGCATTCTGAACGTCAAATTCAGGGCCAGTTTTTCGAGCATTAACGGCCGTATGTCCCGAAGTGTGTAAACAGCACCAAGCGGTGAATTTTTCTAGATGTAATAACGTAACTTTTCTTATTAAGCCAAAGATAAGAAGTGGCCGATAAAAAATCACAATCTCCTTCATAATTTGCGCGAATCGATGACAAATTTTTAAAGAAAATTTGGATAATTAGTAACGTTGTTCAAGTGTGAATTTTTATATGATGATTTGCCAGATGATGCTGATCGTAAATGTACACAGTATAACAGTTCGTTTGAAAGGAAACCCATTCGCACGTTCTATCAGGCTTAAAAATGTCACCCTTTTGATGTTGGGTGTATGTTTCCACATAAACGGGTTTTATATGTATGCATTTGTTTTTATAACACAACAACGAGGTTAGGCAAAGCAATTATGGTTCCCTTTCATCAATCACCATTAACAAAGAAAACTTCTTTTGCGATCAGATTTCTTTGAAAAACTTCTTTTGGAAACAGTTATTAGATTTTTTCTTTAAAAAACTTTTTTTGGACCTTTTTTTCTGCAGAAAACTCATTTCCCGATATGTTTTTTATAGAAAACTTTTTCGCTTCCAGGTTTTTATAAAAAGCCTCTTTTGCTATTTGCTTTTCAACCATACAAATTTGGCCGTTTAATGAAGTTCTTAAATTTGGCCCCTGCAGCGCCTTGGTCAAATTTATGACCAACCCCACTTTATTTTTCATCTCTATCATTTATTTCTAACATACCTAGCCGCTATCTCCACACCTTAAGGGCGCTCCCATACAAAAAGTCCCATTAATTGCCAGGAGTTGCCCTAGTGGAATATAATGTATGACCGACCTCAATTAATTTTTTGTCCCTAAAATTTTCTTGAGACATACTTGCCCCATATCTCCACTTCTTTGGGGGGCCCCAATACAAATAATGCGTTGTATAAAATTCTTCAATTAATTTGTGAATAAAATCAAAAGTTGCGAACAGATTTTAATCGTTTGCAGCTTCGTGTTTTATATGTCTGCAAAAAATTAGAAGCATAGCTGCATTTTCTAATTTTTAATGAATTTTTAAAAAAACAAAAATTTCGAAATTTTGATAAAAAAAATATTTTTTTTTTCCAAAAAAAAAAAAAAATGTTTCTAAAACGACTGCGCATATTAGAAAAAAGTTTTACCTTTCTAAAAAGAAATTTTATTGCGGAATTTTGGCTTTTTTAGTAGTTTTTATAAACTAAACCGTTTTTCAGTTACGCGAACATATGATGTGCAACCTTCTCCATTTTTGAAATAACGGTATATCTCAAAAACAAGAGCTAACCTAAAAAAACACCATTGGATTCAGCGTACCCAAATTATGTTAAAACGCCATGTGCCCGCCTTGTCTATTTTTGCAACAAGCACAGTGTAATTGGTTCACAATCAGTTTTATGTAGAAATATTTTTTCGCGATTAGGTTTTTAAAAAAAAAAATTTTTCGTTTTCAGTATTCTATAGCAAACCTTTTTCGGGAATAGTTTTCTATACAAGAAAACTAAGTTTGAATTATGTTTTAGTAAAATACCTTTTTTTCGATCATTTATTTAAAGAAATCATTTTTGCGATCAGTTTTCTACAAAAAAAAAAAAAAAATCGCTATCAGTTTTCTATATAAAACTTTCTTCTCGATTAGTTCGTTATGAAAAAATATTTCGCGAATAGTTTTCTAAACAAAACGTTTTTCGCAATCAGTTTTCTGATTCAGTTTTTTTTTTTTATAAAATTTTAATGAACTGTAGGAAACTTTTATGATTATTTTATTTCTTAACAACCCTCGAATTTTTCCTTTTTCTTTCAATTTATGTACCCGTTAGCAGATTTTCCAAGTTTATGATTTTATCCATTTGAATGGAAAAAGTGTAAAAATCAAAAATATTAATAAACTAAATTTTATGTTCTCTACATGTTTCCTGCAGTCAAGCATCCTGTTTTCTTCTTTCTTTCATATTTTCTTTAGCTTGAAAGAGCAACTGAAATGAAATTAAAATCTTGGTGATGCAGGAAATTTGCAACAAATTATAAAAGCACAGCTTTTTTTGTTCTTAAAACTGTCCAACAATACTGAAGAAGTAATAAAAAAAAGTAGTCTGGCAACATTGTTAACTGAAGATGGTTGAAAAATAAAAACAAAGAATTTGTTTGTCCATTGACCCACATTTACAGTTCAAAAAGCAAAAAGACGTGCTTAAATTAGCCAAAATCTTAGAGTACATTAAAGCGTAACACTGTGCGAAATTGTTGACTTTGTTGCTGATCTGGTTTATCTTTCAATATACATAATCTTTATCACGTTAATCGCTGTTGGTCACATCAAGAGAACAATGTTTTTTGCTGATTGCAAGTTGTGGTGTCTTAAATTTATCTTTTGGCTCGTATCTCGTCATTTATCTTTGCAACTGTTTGTTGTTGTTGTTGGAGAGAGTTACAAGTGGCAAGCAAAAAAAGAAACTGGTTCTTGTTTAATCAGTGTTGCCGTTAGGATACGAAAGATACATTTTTCGTATCTTTTGACTACTTCAGGTATCATGTATAATCCTGACATTTTTCGTATCTTTTGAATCTGTACGCAAAATGTACAGAAACAAAACATTCGAAAATTTTTAGCCAACTAAAACTTATTAAGACTGGTCATCGTAACCGACTCAATACTAATAAAGGGTGGTTAAATTTCAAGGGCCGATGTTGATTTTGAATAAAACACAAACTATTTAGGAAATTATTGTAATTTTATTTTATTATGATATATTGGTATTACTCAATTATGTATGGAACATAATATCGGCCAAATGGGCGCCGCGACCACGGCGGCACACCTCCATCCGATGGTCCAAATTTTCAATGACCCTAAGGCATAATGGAGGTTCTATGCCGTTAATGTGCCGAATTATCTCATCCTTTAGCTCTTGAATTGTTGCTGGCTTATCGACGTACACCTTTTCTTTCAAATAAAAGTCTAACGGTGTCAAATCACATGATCTTGGCGGCCAATTGACATCGCCATTACGTGAGATAACACGGCCATTGAATTTGTTGCGCAAAAGAGCCATTGTTTCGTTAGCTGTGTGGCAAGTGGCACCGTCCTGCTGAAACCACATATCGTCCACATCCATATCTTCCAATTCGGGCCATAAAAAGTTCGTTATCATCTCACGATAGCGAATACCATTCACAGTAACTGCCTGACCGGCCTCATTTTGGAAAAAATATGGCCCGATGATGCCGCCAGCCCATAAACCACACCAAACAGTCACTTTTTGTGGGTGCATTAGTTTTTCGACAATCACTCTTGGATTATCATTCGCCCAAATGCGACAATGCTGCTTATTAAAGAATCCACTGAGGTGAAAATGTGCCTAACGAAAAATCACGAAGTGCACGATATGCATTTTGATTTGAACGACCATTTTCATAATAAGTCTGGATAACTTTAACACGTTGTTGGATTGTGTATCTCTCCATGGTTCAAATTGAGTAAGTCTGAAATAGAGAAATGTCAAATAAAATTCGGAAAAAAACTTGGCGTTTAGGTGTGGTTCACATTCAACATCGGCCCTTACAATTTAACCACCCTTTACAAGGCGCATTGACTAAAAGGTGAGGTCAACTCTACAACAACACTGCTTCTGTGGTCGGATTGTCAAAAATATTGCTAGTAAAAAAGGTTAGTTTACATAAACAATTAGTTTGCATACACACTTTGACAAGTCGACCTCCGAAAAAAATCCATATGTTGACTTGACCCCACCTTCTAGTGAATTCGCCTTGATAGCAGCTTTAATAATGGTGAAAGAAAACATTAAGGGGTTGCAACAGACCTAAATCGATGATTACTAGTAGTGCAAAGTTGTTCTGAGGAAATATGAACATCTTTTTTATTTGCAGGAAATTTATATGAACGTTGATATAATCGCCTTAGTATTTTTTCGTATATTTATTTTTACAAAAATGAATTTGTTTTGATAACATTCAAAGATAATTACATATAATTAATTTTAAAATTTGCTTACTGTATTTTTAAAAATTACATATGTATGTGACTTAAATAAATATAAGAATGAATTCACACGAAATCATTTTATTTACAATATTCATTTAATTATGAAACAAAAATGTTATGTTAATAAATATTAAACGTTAAAAATGGATTTTCAAATTTTTTTCAAAACGTATCTTTTTGGGAAAAAGTGTATCTTTTTGGAAACTAAAATGTATCTTTCTCGAAATTTCACTGGCAACACTGTGTTTAATATTCTTCTTTCCCTTACACATTGTTGTATTAAAGACTTTAAATGTATAACATAGCAAAGCGCTTGGGACACTCTTAAGACACTTAAATAATTTGCAGAAATAAATACAAAAAGGGTAGTCGTTAGAATGTGTTAGTGTGCATATTTGAAACAAGTTTTTTTTTCTTAATTTTTTATCACCATCCAAAATGTCGTTTTTCTTTTCTGCTCTTTTTTATTTATGTTTTCCTTCGCCTTTTGTTTCGATTTTTTAGTTCATACAAGAGGTGCTTTGTTATTTATGAAATGCATGTTGTAGCTGGTTGGTAGTTTAAAAAATTATTATGCCCCGATAAACTTGAAAACAAAATGAACAACTTTTTCATGTTGCTTGACGTTTTGTTTTTTTTTTTTTTTTTTTTTTTTTTTTTTTGTAGAGTTTTCCGATTTTGCATGGAAGAATACAGAGATTTTGAAGTCAATTCATTAATAAATAGAAAGACTAAAGCGAATGTATTTTATTTTCGAAATTATTAAAATAATATATTTCGAATATGAGCATACGCTATTTTACCAACATCGTACTACACTTCTTATAAAACAAATTAAACAATTTTCTTTTATAAAACATTTCTTAATGCATTTTTAACAAAAATTTAGTATTCTATTAATGAAATCTCAAAAAATCCCTACATTAATTTCAGTAAATTTGTGATGCTCGTTGGGTTGCCTTCCTTTTTATTTTTATCTCTTTTACATGCAGTTTCTTGACTCTACTTGTTAATATGGTACAAAATCATCTCCTTTAACTTGAAAATTTATAAAAAAAAAAAAAAAAAAAAAAAATGAAGAATATAATAAACAAAAACTTTCTTTATTCATACTTTTTTGCTTGCAACATTTTTTAACTTGAAAATTTAGCACTATTTTAACAATAAACTCTCATATACACGCACACATACTTTTACAGCCATAAAATAAACAGGAGTCAAATGAAAGATGTAACGAATATAAAACAAATTAGGTGGCAACGAATGTTGATAACCGTAATAATTAAGATTTAAATCAAAATTTCATATAGTTCTAGAAATTTGAATCGAAGTCACTTATTTTGCAGGATATTCGGATAAAAGCTTTTAACCAAATTGTCTTTGATAGAAATCCATAATTAATACTTGAACTACAAAAAGAACAAGCCACGTAATCGGTCCTAAGTAGATACTAGAGTATCGAATTATTTGACTTTTGGTTTTGTTCGAGTAATGAATTAATTGATTTTTGAATTTTAAATTTGCTCGATTAATCGAGTAATGTTTTTAAATTGTTCGCATTGCTCGAATAATTCGAATAATTTTATCCAATGGGAAAAAACATAAATCTCTACATGATTTCATACTTTTATTATATTAATAAACCCAAAAATACAATAAAACAAACATGTAGTTTAACAATAAGCAAAAGTGTTTATTCATACCTTCTTTATATGTAAAAATAAAATCAGTATTATATCTCAAACTGAACCGAAGTTAAAGCAAAACATATTTCATTAAGCCTGTATCTAAAGGTTCATTTTGAAAACTTTAATCGCAATTTTGCCAAGTTAAATTTTTTTTTGAGATATGACTATGTAGCAATAAATGAGCGATTTGTGCTGTTTGGATAGTTTTTAAACTTTTAAATAAAACAAATTATTTAAAAATCAAAAAAACCCGGCTGCAAAAAATACATTTAAAAGACCGAAACAAGATTTTTTTTTAGTTAATTTTTATTTTACTTTTATTATTATTATTTTTCTTTTTTTTTAATTTTAATTCTCTAAGCTAATCCCCGCGAAGCTCTTGGCTTGACTGCAGGAAATAAACCAGAGTCTCTGGCGGGAATTGAACCCGCAACCCCGGGGCTGATAGACTAGCTCACTACCAGCTAGCCTATCGGGGCACTCGAAAACAAACTTTAAACAATGTTTACACTTATTCGGTTTAAAGGGGTCTGTACACGTCAAGTATATCTTATCAGGCGCTATGGTAGTATTAATGAAAATGTGTTTGTATGTGTGACAAGGCTGGATGGGAAATCAAAAAATTTAGATATGACAGCGAATATTACGTCCAGCTCACGTACACGAGTAAATTTGCCTGCTGGACAAGCATTTGAAATGTATATTTGGCCCTTAACAGAATAAAATGATCGGAAAGCCAAAGTTTAGTGCAGTTGTGTTTATTAGCAGGCGGGAACCAATAAATTTTTCGGTTTATAATTTGCAATTGTGCAAAATGTTGCCTGCTTAACTTAATGCGGCTATTAAATATAGGCTCATATTTTTTAAGACAATTTTTTATTTACTTCTTATTTTTTTGTCTTTTTAGTTCCGGTACTTTTTGTGACTATTACTTTGATTTTGCTTTAACTTTTAAAACCAATTTATCGAATGAAATTGAATTCGATGGACATTCATAATAACTAAATTTTTTATAATTTTTTTTATACTCTTAAGTTTTTAAAATTGTTTGATTTCAATTTCACTGATAACTTATTACATTTTTGTAATCGCCTGGAATTTACGCATTTTTTACGATAAATGTTAAACTATAAATGAAAAATGTGCTATTTAAGTACCAAATTTCAAACGTATGGAATTACACGTTTATAATGATATACACAATTTGTCTTTCACACAACCACATCTAAAAAGGGTCTGAAATATGCTCAAAATTTAGTTTTAAATAATATTAAACTGTTTGAAATCTAAAAAACAAATATTTTTATATTAAAAAAGTAGATTTTTTAAAGACATTCATCTTAATCGATTAATTGACATAATTTGTTCGAGTTATTCCAAATTGGCTATTTTCATTATTCAATCAAATAATGGCGGAAAAATTCCTGGATACTCTATTAGATACTAACTTAATTTAGATATTCTAAGAAGCTATTTAAAGAAAAGTTATTGATATAATAAGATATTTAGAATCAGTATTGGTTTTAAAAAAACCCTGCAAATAATATTGGACTACTTGATTCATTTTGATCAAATGGACTACTTCCTGGACTGGTTCAATGTAATGCAAGCATGGACCATGTCATTGTTAAACAGTGTTTTTAGTGAGATGACAAGTCTTCGTTTTTTAACGACATGTTTTCGTTTTTAAACGACTTCAAAACTAATCCTCTTGAGTGTACAAAGGAGTAGTTTTAAAACTACTCCTTTGTAGTCCAAAGTTGGTTTATATGGTCCTGCCCTAGGACATCGTAATGTTAAATAGACCATGTTTTTTCCATACATTTGGGTTACCTTTGGACAAGTCCTTGTCCATTATGGGCTACACTTTACATGCGTGTATGGACTAGTCGCATTATTTGCAAGGAAGTCCTAATAAGAAGACAAATTAGAATTTTAAGATTACAAAGGATCAGGGTTGCCAGATGATTATGATTAGAAATCGGCATATTTTCAAAAAAAAAAAATCCGTATTTTTTACACTTCAATTAAAAAAATAACAATAAAGGCCAATTCAGCATTTACTAATGTTTATAACATAAAAATCAATCGAAATAAAAGTTTTACCATGTTTTTTCCATACATTTGGGTTACCTTTGGACTGGTCCTAGTCCATTATGGGCTACATTTTACATGCGTGTATGGACTAGTCGCATTATTTGCAGGGAAGTCCTAATAAGAAGACAATTTAGAATTCTACGATTACTAAGGGTCAGGGTTACCAGATGATTATGGTAAGAAATCGGCATATTTTCAAAAAAAAAAAACAAACACTTCAATTAAAAAAATAACAATAAAGACCAATTCAGCATTTACGAATGTCTATAACCAGAGAAGACTAAAATGCTTTTTTTGCTTTTTTGATTTTTTTTAGCTGTTTTTTATAAAACCTGCTGTTTTTTGCTTCTTTTACAATGGTGTAGCTTTTTTTTGGATTTTTTTGTTTAAACTTCCCATTTTTGTATTAAAAACTTCGTATATTACTACTAAGGCGAATTCCTCTATAAAAGTGAATTCGCCTTCGTTACTACCTTTTTGCAACTCTGTTTTCATTTTAAAAACAATCAACTGAAATCATAGTAGGCTGTTAAAAATAGAAATAAATAAAAAAGTTTAAAAAATGCCGAAAGAGAAAAGTAATAGAAATTTATTATTAAAAATGGTAAAAACATATGAAGGTGTCTTTAAAATTTAAGAAAATTGGCTCTTTTGCAATATATGCTGCTGCAAAATAAATTGTTCGAAAAAGTCTAATGTGGATCAACATATAAGATGTGGGAAACAACAATTGGCGTCTTCTAAGCAAGAGAACCATCCACAGAAACTAATTACGGAATATCCAGTGACTCCAACTGCCACAACATTTCAAAAGGATCTTTGTAAAGCATTTTTAGAATCCAATATACCAATAAAAAAAGTTAGTTCTCCCAGTTTCAAAAATTTCATTGAGAAATATTCTCAAAAGTCGGTTCCGTCTGAAACTTGCATCCGCCAGAAATACATACCAGAATTGTATAGGGAATCTATAGAAAAAATGCGTCAAGCAGCCAAAGACAAATATATATGGATTTCTGTAGATGAAACTACGGACAGCGAACAGAGATATGTTGCAAATTTTATTTTTGGAGTCTTAGAAGAATTGAAAGACAATAAATCTTATTTATTGAACATGCAAGTACTTGAAACGGCAAATGGCGCATCTATTGCAGCATTTTGTAATGATTCGTTACAAATATTGTGGCCAGATGGTAAAGTAGAAAAGAAATCGAGTTTAGATTTGATATTAATTTTCTGTATTTAGGCATAAAATATAACAAAGTGTTACTTGTAGTAACGGATGCAGCTGCATATATGCTAAGTGGAATATCTTCTCTAAAGGCAATGTATCCGAAAATGCTTCATTTAACATGTTTTGCACATGGTATCCATCGATTAGCTGAATTCATTCGAACAAACTTTGAAAATGTCAATAAATTGATTTCCAATGTTAAAAATATTTTCTTAAAGGTAAATATAACTATTAATCAGAGGTGTTCTGGAAATCGAAAACGCAAGAATTTAAAAGTCGTTTTTTTAATAAGATTTTTGTAGTAAAAGAATTTTATGACAAATATTTCTCTATTAAACAGAATTCTATAAGAAAATTATATAAAATGGAATAAGAGTGTATTAAAAAGAACTTGAAAGTTCTTGCGTTTTTTTAACATAAACATACATATGTATGTTAAAAATATATGTTACAAAAACAAAATTTTTACAGGCACCGCGAAGAAAACAACTCTTTCTAAAAATGAATCCTAATGTTGCACTTCCACCGTCTCCATGCCCAACTCGTTGGGTTACTTGGTTAGAAGCGGCAATGTACTACGCTGAACAACTTGAAGAAGTTAAAGCCGTTGTTTTAGAACTTGACAGTCAAGATGCCGACTCAATTGTGCAATCCAAAAAAATATTTGAAAACTCCGAACTAAGTTCTCAACTTGCATTTCTAAAATACAATTTTGCAAACAGTTTGGTTGCTATAAAAAAATTGCAAACTGCGGGTTTATTAATTTCAGAGAGCACTAATGCTTTATCGTCAGTTTTAGACGGACTATGCAAGATCGAGGACCAACAATATAAAAACAAATTTGAGAAAATATTAAAAAGAAATCCCGGATATCAGCAGTTTTTGGAAATAAAATATATTTTAGAGTCTGGTACTGTTCCAAAAGATGAATATGTAAAAAGTTTGTCCTCTAATGAAATTCTCAAATTAAAAATGCACCATCAACCTCCGTTGATGTAGAAAGAAGCTTCTCTTTATGCAAAACGCTTTTAACAGATCGACGTAGAAAATTAAAATTTGAAAACATAAAAGCCCACATGAAAGTATATTGTAATAATTTTGATGATGTCGAAGAATTAGAATAAAACATTTTTTAGTGCTTTTTTTTTGCTGTTTTATCAATTTTTTGTTGCTTTTTTTATAATTTCTTTTTGCTGTAAAAGTATTGAATATTGCTTTTTTTGTCTTCTCTGTTTATAACATATAAAATAAAATAAAAATCAATCTAAATAAAAGTTTTAAGGCCCAACTATAATATGCTTAAGTTGGCTAAAGCAATTGTGCGGTAACATGTGATTCATATGCGTCGAGCCATATTGAACTTAAGAAATTTTTTTGTTAAATTTTATGAAACTGTCATTCGCTTAAGCAAAGTGCGAAACAGATCGCACTTTCTGTACGGAATCAAATATTTTTTGATTTTTATTTTGTTTTTGAGAGACTTTTTGTTAGTTTTTGATAGTTGCTTAAGCAAGCTTATGCATATTATAGTTGGGTCTTAACAAAAAAAAATTTTGTTGTTAATAAAAGAAATTCTTTGGTTTTTAGTAATCACTTGTGGGTTCTTTGAATCCAATTTTTGTGATTAACAAAGCCAACAAGGTGGAAATTAGGTTTATCGCTTAGAATAATTTTGTTCACAAAACCAGCACTCATTTATTGATGTTGAAGAATCCAATTAATGAATGGCCTTCAGAAATCTTATTTGTCAAATTTTTTTTAGTGTTGCCAATAATTTACCAACCAAATGGCGACAAATTAAAATATTGCCCTACGATTGAGGCTCTATTGACTTGATATGGTCTAAGATAAAAGTTTCTTGGTGTCACGCACTTAATGAAAAACTAAATATATCCTTTTACTCACCAAGGTGCACTAATGGCGTTTTCTTTTCTAAAAAAAAAGTGTTGCATAAGTGTTACATGCAGTGTTGCCAGAAGTATGGGAAAATCCCTACATGTAGGTATTTTTGATACTTAAATAGAAGCGTAGGGAAAATCGGACAGATTTTTCATAATCTCCAAAATGTAGGGATTTTTCCTCATATCGTATTATTTATAAAATAATTGCAGTAAAAACGTTTTTTTAATGATATTTTGTTGTCCAAAACGGTCGAAAAAAGTTTTTCCCTAAAATAGCTTCAAAATATATTTCTAGAGGTTTTTGGGGTTAAAAAAGTTGGCGACACCAATATGTATGTATGTAGGTGTGATCCCGTACTTTTTGGGTAAAGTTCGGTAAAATGAGAGTAAACAAAAATTTCTCTCACTAATAGACAAAAATGTACAAAAGTACGGGAACAATAAAAACCAAATTTCTGTAGTGCGATTCACTAACTTTTATAACGATAATCGAATCGTTAAAATAAATATAACGAACATCTATCGAATATGCTATTCAGTAACATTTTAAACGATATTCGCTGTCCTTTAAAGTCAGCTGTTAACTTATGCAATTGTTTTGTCGTTATTTTAGCGACAATAATTAAGTTGTGTTTATTTAATCGATAAAATGTATTTTTTGTTTAAAATAGCTTACATACATACAAAGATATATTCATATGTAAATGTATGGACAAAAACAAAATCCTAAATTTAAAATTAACAAAAAAAAAGCAAATTAAGAACAAAAACAAAATTCTAAATGTAAAGTTCACAAAAAAATTATAAAAACCACAAATTAACCCTTCGTCTTACTCATGAGTCTGGCCAGACCATTTTCAATGCATTTTGAATAAAAAACATGTGTAACACGGTGGGTTAATAACAATTTCATTTGTTTTTATTTTATTCTCTTTTGTGCTTTTCGTTTTTTTTTTAACATTTTGTAGACAGAGATGTTACAAAAAAAAAACAGCTGTAAACAATCGTTAAAAATAAGTTACTGAATCACACTATCGTTATTGCAAGCGAATATTTATGTCGACAAATATAACAATTGTCGGATCGTTAAAAGTTAGTGAATCGCACTACTGATCCAAAAGAAAACGTTAATATGAAAGATTTTGTTATTCGTGCTTAATTCCCAGTTTTTATTCTTGATAAAAACACTTGAAATTTATTGTTGATGGGATAAGCTGTTCCTATGCGCATTTCACTGGTTGCTTAGGTTGTTAATACGAAATATGTTATAAATATATACATTAATGACACATTAACGTGCAATTATTAATTATTTTTGTAAACTTCTTGCAGTTTTTTATTTATTTGTGACACAGCTGATTGTTTAACAACTTTATAAATTTGCTCAAAGAAAAAGTACGGGCTACTTCGTGCAAGAAGAAGAATATTTTTGAGTACGGAAACAGTTTTCGGTAAGATTGGGATCCTGCTGGCTCCCGACGTTAAGTACGGGATCACACCTAATCTTGAAAGACTTAATTGAATTTAATTAAAAGTACGTACACATGTATTATTTTTTGTAGTTTTGTAATTATTTTATAACTAATGTTGTTTCTTCTATTTTAGTGATAAAAATACGTAGGGATTTTTGTAGGGGAAATTTTTTCAACGTGTAGGGAAAAATCGGATTTGTATTAGCATGTGTAAGTATTTTTTCGAAAAATCCACTGGCAACACTGGTTACATGTGACTTGGCAACATTTTTAAATGCACACCTAATTTTTAAGGAGTGTTTCATATTTTACGTTTAAAAAAGAACACAAATTTCGGCATTTAACAATAAAGTACAATTAGCGGAAGGTAAATTCAATTTCAGGTGGTGGCAAGACTAAAACAATCCAAAGCCAACAGAAACAACAGATGTTTTCTGTATTGCATTGTTAGTGTTTACGGCTCGAAACTTGCCCACCAACTTGTACTAAATTCGCCTTGATCTAGTGCTGCACTCATGCCCCTTTAATTAAAATTAGTGTTGAACATGTAGCATTTTTTTTAATTTTAAAAAGAACATCATCAGAAAAGAACGCTTTACACTTTCAAAATAACACGTGTTTTTTTAGAAAAGAACATAAAAAAATGTAAAGGCAGAATAAATGCAGAATTTTACTCAGAAAAGAAAACTTTATAAGATTGTTTTTTTTTAAATTACCAGCTAACAAGTTAAATTTTAGAAAAGTGAGTTTATTGAGGTTTTTCTTATTTTTACACGAAAACACAAAGAACTGAAGTTTTAATATATTTATATTAACATCTTTTAACTGCCTCTTTTGCGTCATAAAGAAATAGTTTAGTTCGTTTTTTAATTTATATTTGTCAATGAATATCTCTTTTTAAAAAAGTACCCTGCAACGAATCATCCGCTCTGTAAATAAATGTATCTTAATGCCTGAGTTTTTGTTTAACTAACAAAACAAATGTGTATTTTTCTTTTAATAGTAATAATTTAAAAATGTTGAAACTTTTCAAGGATATGTCGGACTTCACAATACAATCTCATTTACATCTTGTATAAAGCAAATAAAAACGACTTGAAAAAGAAATGCTTTACAAGGATATAATTTTTGTGCTACTAAAAATCTCTTTCCTATCCTTTTAATGGGGGCTTTAGCAACAGCTTAAAAATAAAGTTTTTTTAAGTTTGTTTTAGTTGAAAATTTTTAACATACAAAATATGTTTTCTTAAAAAAAACTACAAATGAACTAATAAAACAGAATATGAAAAACTAGAACGAAAAATATTAAATCTTTGATATCTCTTACTTTTCCACTGGCTCTTTGTTCTTACTTGGAATTACAGGATTATATACAAGTATATCTCTTTGATGTTAAGCAAAAAGGTGTTAAGTCAAAAAAAGTTTTTGATTAGGTTTTACTCAATTTTGTTTACTCTTTCGTTTGGAATCAATAACTCAAATCCACCACAACTGCTTATTATCGTAATTATTTGCTTTTTAGGGAATAAATTAATTAAATTAAGCAATTAAAGAATTTTCAATTTAAAATTACGAAAAACTACAGTTTCTGACTTAAGACCTTTTTGCCTTAATTCTTTCTTTCTTCTTATCAACATGTATTTTTTCTTGTTGCATTTCGAAAATTTACCTCTTGACCTATAACTAGACTATTATTTTGATAAAATAGAAAAAAGATTATTCTTAGTAAAAGAACCCAGTAGAAAATTCCAACGTTCCGGCCATTTTTTGGGATGCAAACCAGCCGAACAAATGCCAAAACAGAATATCCATTGCCGCAAGGTAATAATCTGATGATGATGGCTATTATGAGCTGCTTAAATCGGGGCATACGATATAAGGAGGCCTGGCAAAATTCGGCAATGCTCGTTCTCATGTTTGAATGTCAATTAAAAACTTTTTCATTATAGTAGTCCAGAGGTTAACTCGTTCGACTGTCATTTGGTTCGATTTTCCAATACAGAAACAAAATAAAATTAAAAATTTAATCCAAATTTTTATATTTTTAATTAGGCTTATTATTATTTTTATGAAGAAAAGAATTCTGAAGAGATTGACTGGCTGCAATTAAAACATGTAAGGGTAACTTGTCCGTGAAAGCCTGGGTTCGATTCCCGTGGCAGCTGAGAATGAAAAATATCAATAAATTTTAATTAATTTCATGTTGTAAAATTCCTCTCTTCATAAAAATTAAATTTGATGAACCTTAGCCTAATTAAAAATATCAAAATTGGATTTAAAAACCATAAGCAAGCTCATGCATATTAAAGTTAGGCATTGAACCAGCAAAAACTAGCTTGTTAGTGTGTACGCACCCACTGTTTTCAAACAATTTTTTTGTCCGGCTAATTTTGATACTCAAACCATAATAGTGCAGCACCTTAAACTATTGGTCCTAGATCCACCTTTAAGAATACCGATCTACTCAGAATCACTTTCTTATAGACTTTGGTGGAGGGTATCATATGGTCGGGCTTCACCGACTATACTTAACTCTTACTTGCTTTAAAACTGCGATTGGCAACCTATACTATTACATTTTGCGATGGTATGCATTGTATGAATTTTACTTATGGTGTACACCATAACAACGTTGTTAATGTTGTTAAATTCTCTTCAATGTGTGTGTACACGTACGTAATAAAAGAGAAAACGCGGCGCCCTGATTTTGCCGATCGCAGCTTTATATTTAGTTTGACTTCGCTCTTCTTGAGAGAAAAACAAGAAAGCAAATAATTTTTTCGGACCATTTTCAGCTTGAACTGCATTTAGGCACTTTGGCAGTATCTATATGCGATATTGCGACTTCTATTTGCAAAAAGAGTTGTTTAAGCAATTCTATGAAATATTTTCTTAACAAAATTTTCAACAAATTTTTTGTGTCCCAAATTTATAAGCTCTTTTTTACTCTCTCGTTGCAAGTTTTTTTGAGTACGTGAGCCGTTATAAGCAGGGAAACCATAAATATGCAATTGCACGTTTTTCCTTCTGTGACCAATGAAGGCAGAAACAATATTTATATGGATATTTATATTTTTCCGCTTTAGAGCTTTTTATGAATTTTGCCATCGATTTGGTAGTGCATATTTTACCGTTTGCAGCATTGTTTGCATAATTTAGTTAAAAGAGCTTTTTGCAGCATTTTTTAAGCTTAAAGCGCATATTTAGCCTTTTTGATGCATATTTTGATACATGTTCAATGTTTTAGATGCCTACAAGAGCGTTTGCAGCAAATAATTTTTTTTTTTTTTTTGTTTTTTTTTTTGATATTTTCTGTTTTAAATATCTATCTGTATACCCAACATGTTGCTTCAATTTCGCCATCTACATTTCATTTTTACTTTAGAATTGTAAGCCAAAGCAGGTTGTCATTTAAAATTCTAAATATGAATAGGAAAAAATTAAGCAAAAAAAGAATTATATACGTTTTGGGTGATGTGTGCAATACTTAGAAATCTGAACCAATCTTTAAATGTACCGATCGCCACAGAATCACTTTTTTAAGTGATCTTACGATGTCAAACTGTCCGTCTGTCAATGTTAACCTTGTGCCCAAAATACAAATTGCAATCTTGTAGAAAATTTGATCGGATTTGGTGAATACATTTTAATTGTACTAAGGAAGAAGTCTATGTTGATGGTGAGAATCGATTAATAATTTCACATATTCCACATAAAAACTTCTTTCCAAATTAGACTCTTAGTGCCCTTAAACCGTTTAATTATGTTGGTATTTATATAAAATTCTCCACAAAAATATTTTACTGCAAATTTAATTCTTTTCGAATCCGTTCACGTTTGCCCAAAGCTCCCATTTAAAAAAAGCCTTAAATTCCTTTTAACTGTTAACATTAATAAACAATTAAGTGGCTGTGCCTTAAATCCCTTTAAGACAAGAAATCACATACAGATGTTAATATCTAGATAAAATTCGGCACAAATAACTCTTATATGAATTTAAGCTTCACAACATAACTTTGTTTTTGTGAGCCGATGACTGCCCATCGTCTACAAATAGGGTAAAGTCTCGAAAATTCATCTGTAAATACTATGTTGTTTGGACTTTAGCGATTAAAATCTTAGGACTGTTTTTTATTCAATGAAACTGTTATTAAATTGTTGAATATTTTATTTTCAAATTAGCAATTTTTTGGGTCATATTTTTAACAATTTTCAGGGCATATTTTCTAGTTTTTACTACATATTTAATACGCATAAAACGCGTTTTAAGATCATTATTTTGGTTTCCCTGCTTATGAGTAACAATTATTCAAAATAAGCAATAATTTGGTGTTATTAAGCAGAAGAAAACAAATCCCGGTATCGGTACCGGCTTAAAACTTTTTGTTATTTCGGTATTTTATTCGGTATACCGGTACAAAAGATTTTTTAATGGTTCAGGTAGGTATATCGGCTTCACAATTTAATTCACCAATCGAAAGAAGAATGGTAGAAAAAACATAGAAGGAGTCTAAACGACTTAGATGACACATTTTTTACATTGTGGCAATTGTAAACAAAATTTTTCTCTAAAATGTCAAAATTTTATATCTTTGCAAAATTTATTATATTAGTAGAAACGAATTTAAGCTTTTAACATTTGTTCTTAAGGAAAATATCTTTGTTGGCTACAGAACCGAGTTTCGGTATCAATACCGTTATGTCATTTTAAACAGTATTTCTGCTGACACTTCACTTAAAGAAAGAAAATAAAGGTATGTAAACAAATATCTGAGTCTGATAAACAATTTTTAAAAATCTCAAAAATGACTTTTTCCAACAAGGTTTATTTTTAACTAAATAATTTTTCTACTTTTAATTTCTCTAATTTCCTTTTACCACACTTAAGTAGCAACTGCAGCAAAAGTAAATAAAAGAAAAAAATTTGCAAAACAAATTACACTAATTTGTGTAATTTGCTCAAATATCCTTCGTCTACTAATTAAGTTATTGCGCTTTAAATCCTCTTAAGTTTGGCCAAAATTGTTGGCGCAAAAGGACAATGAATAGAGCAAACAATGCAGGATTTTCAATTCAACTATTTGTTTTTTTAAAGTATAGTAAAGATCAAAAGCCTGTACATTTTTTGCGTTCTATATTAAGAACTTGTTGAAAATGTCTGTTTACATATTTTTGTATAATAACACTGTGCTAGCAACCTGGGGCCTAATTCTGGCAATCGAAATTATTTTTTCAGTATTGTGAAACTCAAATGAATGCTTTACAATAACGAAAAAAAAATGCAATTCGTTCAGTATTGACTGAAATAATTAGATATTAAATAAGTTTCGAATCGAGAAATTACTCGATCACGACTGCCAGAATCTGGCCCCTGCTGGTGAATCTAATATGAGTTCACTGAAATGAATGGTGCTTGTAATTTTTCAAAGTTAGTGCTCATATTTGCGATTAAAAATTGGAATACTGAAGTACCGTAAAACGGTATTTTTTATACCATTGGGATCATTGTTCAATTTAAATTAATCCAACTCTGTTGAATACCATTTTTCGTTATTTTTTTCCGTCAATGATGGTCAAAATTAAAGAAAATATGTTTAAAACTAACCATTATATGTTCAAAATTAAATATAATATTGTTAAAATTAACAATAGCATGTTATATTGCTCTTTTTTCTGCGCTCATCAAATTTTATTATTTCAACGAAACATGTTCCTCCATTAAAATTTAAAAATATTTTTTTCATTTATCAGCAACTCTTATCATTCGATCCCATTGTGTGCATCTTAAAAATACACCTTAACCGAGTTTAAATCTTGTCTGTTTTTTTTTTTTCATAAAATTAGTTTTATAGACTTTTTTAGTTTTCTTTTCTCTCTAGATTTCATAGTTATTTAGAAGTTAAGAAACTCACAGTTAAACGAAAATTGACTTGCAGCTAAAATGCAATTAACTTCATTTAACTTTATGGCGAAAAGAAATAAATGAAGTGCTAACTTTTTATTAAAAGTTACAAAAAAAAGGAAAATAGAAATTATACTTTTTTCCTTTTCTCCTATTTTTTCTAGCAATAGAATAATAAAAGATAATTTTCTTTTAATTATCGGGGATGTTTTGTGATCCAAAACTAACAATAAAATGTACTAGATTTATTTATTGCTTTACGAATGTTGTTCACCTGAAAAAGAGCCTTTGATAAATTATAAAATTTAATAAAATTGCCTTAAATTTCTATAAAATTTCCAGTTGTTTAATATAACTTTTTTTTTAAAGTAAATTTAAACTTATAGCAAAAAAAATCCTTGTATTCAAATGATTAATTTTTCAATAGTTAAAAGTGCACCAAAAAGCAAGTGAAAACTTAAATTAACACTCCTTGTGTTTATTTCAATTTGCAGGTACTAAAACTTGTTTGCCCCTTTTTTTGGAAAAGCAAGTTTGGTAAAACATTAAACAGAGTTTTTTCTCCAAAAAGAATATGTTTACAATCTTGGAACAAGGTCTGCACTTTATACGAAAGTTATAAAAAAATAAAGAAAAAAAACCTATTTAAACAGCAGTGATGAATTAAAAACACCCTTTAAAAAATATAATTTCTGTTATGGGAGTAGGAAAAAATCGTTGTTTGTTATGTTAGACAAGATTATTATATTATTTGAAATCGTAAAACGCCAGATTTATTTTATTGTGTTATGAAACTCGAGCGTTTTGCTGACAATCTGCCTTAGTTTCTTAAAAATATTATAGTTCCTTTGAGCATACTTTTGCAAACTTCTTGCAATTGCGATTTACACAACATCTATTATGCGATTGTCAGAACATGCACGATAGCTCCTAATTTGACCTCTAGACCAAGGTCATAGGTCATATTTAAGATTTTTATTTGTAAATTTTTTTTATAAAATTTGTTTGGTAATGAAAATTTTCCAAATCGGTGGAATATTAAATAGCTCCTGTTGTTAGGGCTTTTTCTCGGCAGGGCTGTGGAGTCGGAGCTGAGGTTTTTGTACCGCAGTCGAAGTTTTCAAAAAACTCGGACTCCGACTCTCAAAATGTTGCGGCATAAAAAATTTTAAAAACATTTCTAATATTTTTCAAAACAAACAAATTTTAAGAGGGTCTGCTTTAAAAATGTTGATGTCAGAAATAAAGGAACAGTCTACTTTACATATGCTAATAACTATATTAACGTTAACGTTCGAAATCGTTGAACAGGCTGTAAAGCTTAGTGCGGCACATGCAAGAATTAAAATATCATTTTGAAATTTGGAAGGTACTGCATTAAAAAAAGAGTTTATAGTCAAATAAGAAGCAGTATCATATACATTTAGCATTAAGGTTGGAGTATGAATCGGAGTTTGAGTTTGAGTTGGAGTCGGACCTATAAAATTTCAGCGGTTGGAGCCGTATTCGGAGTTAGAACTTTTTTTGACGACTCCGCAACCCTGTTGCTCGGCATTCGTCACAAGTAAAGCTAATTGGTTAATTTTAAAATGATTTACTGGAGGGGCTTAAATGGGGCCTTTGCTCAATGTTTTACTAGTTCTTTTTAAAGTAATTTTTGAAAAAAAATTTCAATATTCATAAAGAACTCATGGCAATGGATACAATTGTTGTAAGTCGCACTTGTATGCATATTTGGAATGTTAATCGACAGGCTTTATTCCGAGACGATATTCACCAATTTCATTAGGCTTTGTGCTTGGGCCAACAAAAGATTATGTACCAAAATTTATCAAATTAACCTAAAAAAAAATAAAATCAGTTTTGAAAATTGAAAATTTAATCAATTAAATTAAACGTTTAATCAAGTGAATTAAACTTCTAATAAAGTGTATTAAACGTTTAATTGACAATATAAATTTGCACCAGTAAACAAATTAATAATATCAATTAAACGTTTACTTCACTTGATTAATCGTTTAATTTACTTGAATAAACGATTAATTCACTTGATTAAATTTTTAACTTAAACTGATTTTATTTTTGATTAATGCTTTTACTGGTGCAAAATTTTTTTCTGTGTATTTACAAGGTTGACATGGACGCACAGCCTACCATCCGCCCAGAGAGACGTACGGAAGGACTTTCTTCAAACGACTTAAAAAAGTGAGTCAGACCCGCTCGAACTACATCTAGAAGGGCTGCCAGCAAAATCGCCTAAAATAAAATTTGAAAAATTGCCCAAACGAAATTGGTCCAAAAAATAAAAATTAAATCTATAAAATGGTGAAAAAAGGCCCAAAATAATGAAAATCACCCAATTTTTATTTGAAAATTTTTATTTAATAATTCATAAAAAGTCGTTTTAAGCCTACATTTTTTATTTGGGTTCGGGTCATATGCCCCAAAATTAAAATTCCGATCCCAAATTTCCAAATTCCGAGTAGCTTTTTAATAGTGCATTTACACTTGTAACTTTCAAACTAGTTTATGATCGTAAAATACTTTTATAAACTATACCGTTTACATCAGCATTTTTGACAGTTAAGTCGTTTATCTTTGACAAGTTCTTATGCGCCCCATACACGGTTCAATTCGGTTGTCAACTGAGTCTTTCAACTCAGTTGACAACTTCATCAACTGAATTGAAAGATTTTAAATTAATTTTAAAATTTAATGAAATAAAAGACAATTTTTAAAATACTTAACTACAAAAATTAATTTTGACAGCAAATCAAGAGACTCGAGCACACACAGTACAATCGAATTGAAAGACTTAGTAGTCAGCTTGAAAAAATCAAAATCTTTTGATTTTTCTTCAACCAACTCGACAACCGTCAAACTAATCAACTGACAAGGCCATACACGCTTTGATTTGGACAACAACCGACTCAGTTGACAATTGAATTAAATCGTGTATGGTCTGCTTTAGCCCCAATAATAAAAAAAAAACGTTGATGCACATACACACGAACATATAAACAAACCTTTTATTTCCGTTGTCCATCTAAAAGAAAATATGTACGTTAAAAAAAAAACTAACATTTCTTATAAATATTTTTAATTAGGCTTAAGTTCATCAAATTTAATGAAAATTAAATTGATGACCATTGTTTTGGCTTTTTTACAGATAAATGTAAATTTTTTTTTCACTTCATTTTTTTTATTTTTGAGGAATTGTCAAATATCAGTAGCATTGCCAGAACAAAATTTGAAAAAACAGAGTTGCATTTAAAAAAACTGGTTGTTTGTAACTAGCAAGGCGAATTCATTTTTCAGGTGGCGTTGAAAACACAGCTGTGCTACTTTTTTTTCTTAATTAGAGAGAGAAATGTCAAAAGTTCCTTGTGATTTTGACATATGGATCAACGAAAGCAACAAAAAAATACATTGTTGTGTTTTTGTTGTTGTTACTTGTTGTAGTATCGACACCACCGTTTACATGAATTCGCCTTGGTAACTAGTTTATCTCAAAACCTAGTTACAAACGTGTTTATAATTTGTATGGATAAACAAGTTTCTCAAACTAGTTTATCATCATAAACAACTTATAACCTGTTTATGGCGTAGGTGTAACTGCACTATAAAGCTTTTCTGCATAGATAATCAAAAGAAAACCAAAAATCGACCAACAATTTTTTTCAAATATGTTTAAAAATGAATTATGCATCACCCAATAATTACGAAAAATCGCCCAAAAAATTTTGGTAACATGTCCAATGCTAAATCTCCTAAATTTGTTATGACAAATATTTAGCGATGTTTCATATTTTACTTTGGGCGTTTTTGCTGGCAGCCTCTAGAACAAATATTTTCATGCATCACAAACTGCTGTACAATAGCATAATAGATCTAATTAAATTATTTGGTTATTGTTAGCAGAAATCCTGTGATATTCAAAATCGTTTAGCGCTTTCCCGGGAAGTAAAAAATCCAGAAAGAAACTCTATCCACAAATCAAAAAAAAAAAAACAACGAATTTTAAAGCGGCCTAAACAAACTTAATTACCACTCATTCAAAGTGAAGAGTACTTTCAACACTGAGACGTTTGCTGCATTAAATGTTTTATTTAAAAGCCAGATGTTTAAAAAAAGAACTCAGGCAGCCAATTGGTCGTTTGACTGGCTGCTTGGAAAAATTGCGACTGCATGTTCTACCACCAACTGACCTCTACTTTGTAGGAATATTTCACTATTTTTCTTGATGTTTTCTGTTGTTTTTTTTTTTATTTTCCATTATTCGTAAATATTTTTCTTTGTTTTTCTCACTTTTTCACACTCCATGTCTCAAATTGAGTGAATGGAAAAAGTCTTGCTTATTATTCAATTTGTTCTGCTTTTTTTTTTTTTTCTTTCAAAAGAGGAGACATGAGAGCGGTCTCTTACTTAACTCGATATGGAATCATTTTGTTTCTACGAACAAATGATTTCAGTTAAATCCAACATAAATATCTTTACTTGAGACTCAATGAAGTGGAACAAAAAAAAAAGGAAGAAAGAAAAATTCAAATTGAATATTTTACAATATTTGGCATAGAGGGAAAGATGTGTGCTAAACTGAACCGTACAGTGAGCAAAGTGTTTGTAAATGATGGACTACAATATTTTATTTGTTAAACTTGTTCTTGTTGTTTCTGCTGCTGTGTTTGTAAAAATATTTGCGAATTTTTCAACTCAATTACATTTACAGAAGGAAATTTATTCTGATTGGCAAAATGTTTAAGAAGATTAAAATATTTTTTTTTTTGATGGAATATAGTTTATGATTTGTTCAAAGAAACAGGTTAAAATTTTTTGAATTATATTCAACATTTTTTATTTTTCGAATTTATTCTATGAGTTAAATTTCAGTTATGTATTTTATAAAGCTTTTTTGTAATAGTCTTATTCCTTCAATTTTTCAGGAATGACTTTTTACACTACCAGGCTATTATATTGTATTTTCTTGTTACATTTTACCTACGCTATCCTTTGGATAGCAATGAAGTATATTGTATGCACAGAAAAATTTACAATTATTAGACACCAGCAGAATGTAATGCATTTTCTGGCCCGCTACGGCCTTCGTCAGCATTCTTTGTGTCACACTGGATAGTGATACTTTATAAATTGAAAGTATTTAACTCAACTATTTTAACAAAAAGAAACTGGGAATTATTTCCTTTCGCAGGTTACTTTATATTATATTCAACATTTTTTATTTTTCGAATTTATTCTATGAGTTAAATTTCAGTTATTAAATAAAAAATGTTGAATATAATATAAAGTAACCTGCGAAAGGAAATAATTCCCAGTTTCTATTTTTTGAATTATTTAATAAATGGAAAAATTTGCAAATAATGACTAAAAAGTATATAAAACGCTTTGCAGCTTATCGTTGAAAATTTTAATCAAAAGTAAAAAAGGAAAAAAAAGAACATAAAACCAGATTTTTCTTATTTTAGCGTAATTAATTTTAATTACCTCTGTAATTAATTTTAATATTTAATGTCATTGTCAAAAACTGTGAATTTTGATAAAAACTATTTGCACAGATCAATGCGTTGATATGTTTATGCATCTTTTAAAAAGGTAGAATCCGTGTAAAATTGTATTGGATATTTACACAGCACATGTATAAAATGTCTTTACGCATCGAGGGCATGAAGTAGGATTAGAATTACCTTTTATGACTTTTTTGTAAAAACCCAATAATTGGTTAAAAGAATAGAAGTGTAAAAAGTGTCACTTTTGCATAAAGGTAACTTTATTGTTTAAATAAACTAGGCTAATGTGCAAAAAAAATGTTTCCATTTTTTTGTAAAAAGAGTAATTTTTTTGTGCCAGTGTATTTAGTTGCGTAAATTGTATTACTTCTTTTTTTTTTGTGTAAAACTGTAACTTTTTATGTAAAACGTAAATCTTTAATACAAATAGCGCAATTTCTTGGGGACAAGTTACATTTTTTGTATGAAAAGTAAAACTTTTTTTTGTATAAAAAGTAAAACCTTTTGTGTATAAGGTATATCTTACTGTGTAAAAAGGGTAACTTTTTTTGTAAAAAGTGTAACTTTTTCTGTAAAAAGTGTAACTTTTTCTGTAAAAAGTGTAAATTTTTCTATAAAAAGTGTAACTTTTTCTGTCAAAAGTGTAACTTTTTCTGTAAAAAGTGTCACTTCAAAATCAAATTAAATGTAAAAAGTGTAACTTTTTCGGTAAAAAGTTTAACTTTTTCTATAAAAAGTGTAACTTTTTCTGTCAAAAGTGCAACTTTTTCTGTCAAAAGTGTAACTTTTTCTTTCAAAAGTGTAACTTTTTCTGTAAAAAGTGTCACTTCAAAATCAAATTAAATGTAAAAAGTGTAACTTTTTCGGTAAAAAGTGTAACTTTTTCGGTAAAAAGTGTAACTTTTTCTGTCAAAAGTGTAACTTTTTCTGTCAAAAGTGTAACTTTTTCTGTCAAAAGTGTAACTTTTTCTTTCAAAAGTGTAACTTTTTCTGTAAAAAGTGTCACTTCAAAATCAAATTAAATGTAAAAAGTGTAACTTTTTCGGTAAAAAGCTTAACTTTTTCTATAAAAAGTGTAACTTTTTCTGTCAAAAGTGCAACTTTTTCTGTCAAAAGTGTAACTTTTTCTTTCAAAAGTGTAACTTTTTCTGTAAAAAGTGTCACTTCAAAATCAAATTAAATGTAAAAAGTGTAACTTTTTCGGTAAAAAGTGTAACTTTTTCGGTAAAAAGTGTAACTTTTTCGGTAAAAAGTGTAACTTTTTCGGTAAAAAGTGTAACTTTTTCGGTAAAAAGTGTAACTTTTTCTGTAAAAAGTGTAACTTTTTCGGTAAAAAGTGTAACTTTTTCTGTAAAAGTGTAACTTTTTCTGTAAAAAGTGTATTAAAAATTAAACATTTTGTTTTTAAAGAATATCATTCCACTTTAGTTTTTTTAAGTTATCATTTGTCCCAAATAAAGTTAAAATAATTGCAAACAAAGTTTTATTAAAATACACCAAATCATTTTATACACTACAACACATAAGTATTTCTACTCTTATTCTTATTCAGTTGATATAGTCATTGCACATCTGGGTGTCGATTGCAGAAAAGTTTTTTATGGTGTTTTTTTATTTTACTCTTATTAGTTTCAATTTTCAATTTGTCATTTAATATGACAAAACTTTTGTTTTTCTTGCTCTAAAAATGTTTGTTGGTTTTATTTCTCGGAAACATTGATGTTGAGGGAAAAATGCAATTACAACATGTAACTTCTAGCAGCAAAAAGAGTAAATTATATCTAAACAGGTTTTTAAGACAAACAAGTTTTTTGGTTCCTGGAAAGTTTAAGATTTCTCATAAAATAAGTAAATTAAATAAGTTGTCAATTGAAATTGATACTTTGAAGAATTAGAAAAGTTCGTAAAAGAGTTTGTATTTCAATTTAGCAGAAAACTTTTGAATAAGTTCTAAAAAACTTTTAAATTAAATTATCAACTCTTAAATGTTAAAATTCTATTTTTCAAATAAATCTTTTACTTTAAGATTCAAAATCATTCCATCCAATTATTTGCATTTTTTCCACAATCCACAAAACTCATTAAATTTAACAAGCGTTACAAAAAACGCAGTTTAAAACACTTGAATTTGTGACAAGTACGAAATAAAAACATCATCATTATCATCACAACATCATGTAGTTAAAACAACAGTCATCGTCTAAATTTGAACACAAATCATAAGTGTTTGTCGGTTTAGAACTCAGACCTTAGTTTTTTTTTCTCCATATTTGCAACACAATACTCAGTTGTTGTAACACCCTCTTTTTCATGTTATTGTTATTGTATAGCCAACAAAAAAATATAAAATACTAGCTTAACCCGGTGCGCTTCGCTACACTGCTTAAACCACTTCTTCAGTTGAGAGATATTTAATATATGCATCCTATGGAAGGTTTTCCCCCCTGCGCCTTCCCGCTTTATTTTTATTTTCAAAAGTGTAGTATACCATAGGAGTGACTTCTACTAAGTTTGAACATTCTTACTATAACAGTTCTTAAGATATGTGATATTAAACATTGGCGTCCTATGGGGGGTAACATTTCCCCGCTGCTATTTTATTTCAATTTTGGGGTTCAGAAGATCATACTACAAAAAGTTTAATAAAAAGAGTGCAGCGGCTCTAAATTATATTTCTATCTATGAGGGGTTCTGCTCCTCCTCTGTCCATTTCTATATTGAAATTTAAAGTTTGCCATAATAGAAGCTTTAACCACGTTTGAAGACTCTCCCTTTAATAGTTCTTGAGTTGAGAGATATTTAATATATGCATCCTATGGAAGGTATTTCCCCCCTGCGCCTTCCCGCTTTTTTTATATTTTCCAAAGTGTAGTATACCATAAGTGTGACTTCTACAAAGTTTGAACATTCTAACTTTAATAGTTTTTAAGATATCCGATATTAAACATTGGCGTCCTATGGGGGGTAACACTTCCCCCGCTGCTATTGTGCTTAAATTTTGGGGCTCAGAACATCCTACTACCAAAAGTTCAACAAATTGCTTGCAGCGGCTCTTATTAATATTGCTATCTATGAGGGGTACTGCTCCTCCTCTGACTACCCCGCCCATTTTTATATTGAAATTTATAGTTTACCATAGTAGTAGCAGTAACCATGTTTGAAGACTCTCCCTTTAATAGTTCTTCAATTGAGCGATATTTAATATATGCATCCTATGGGAGGTATTTCCCCCCCTGCGCCTACTCGCTTTATTTTTGTTTTCAAAAGTGAAGTATACCATAAGAGTGACTTCCACAAAGTTTGAACATTCTCACTATAACAGTTCTTAAGATATGCGATATTAAACATTGGCGTCCTATGGTGGGTACCACTACCCCCGCCGCTATTTTGTTTTAATTTTGGGGCTCAGAAGATCCTACTACCAAAAGTTCAACAAAATGCATGCAGTGGCTCTTATTAATATTTCTATATATGAGGGGTACTGCTCCTCCCCCGTCTACCCCGCCCATTTGTATATTGAAATTTATAGTTTACTATAATAATAGCTTTAACCACTTTTGAAGACTCTCCCTTTAATAATTCTTCAGTTGAGCGATATTTAATATATGCATCCTATGGGAGGTATTTCCCCCCCTGCGCCTACCCGATTTATTGTTATTTTCAAAAGTGTTGTATACCATAAGAGTGACTTCTAGAAAGTTTGAACATTCTCACTATTACAGTTCTTTAGATATGCGATGTTAAACATTGGCGTCCTATGGGGGATTCCACTTCCCCCACTGCTATTTTATTTTAATTTTGGGGCTCAGAAGATCTTACTACCAAAAGTTCTGCATAATGCGTGCAGCGGATCTTAATATATGCGATAATTAATATTGGCATCCTATGGGGGATACCAATTCCCCTGCCCCTATCGAAAAAATAAGTAGCCTATTTTATTTTTAGGGCTCACGTGATGTATCTGTAAAAATTTCAGGAAAATCGGTTCAGTAGTTTAGGAGTCTATAAGCCAACAAACAAACAAACAAACAAACAAACAAACAAATAAACAAACAAACAAACAAACAAACCCACATACAAACATTTTTCATTTTTATATATATAGATATGCATTTTGCAATGCCATGTAAATAAAGACAGTTGAGGACTTAAAATGTTGCGCTGGCTGCGGCCCAAAGTGTTGGAATGTGCACGTGTCATTTGAACAGAAAGACAAGTGTTTTGTTAAGTGGTAAATACGACAGACAAACAGATACACAGACAAACCTAAACATGAATATTTAGCTGCAGCCTCTCTTAGGGAGTCCCTTAATATTATAGTTTTTAGAAAAAAATTACTTAAAAAAAATGTCGTAAGTCACATTTCACCAATTTCAGTTAAAACTAACTATTACTTTAACTTTCAGTAAACAATATGTTGTGACCGTAATAACTGATAGTTATTTATACCTGAACTTGGTGAAATTGTCCGTTAGTGATAAAAATTGTATTTTGTGTAAAAAAAGACATTTATATGCTAAAGAAAAACATTTTTTGTTAAGAATTTTCAAGTTTTAAAATCCGAATTCACTCAAAAGTTTTTTTCTGCAAGTGCCCGTTAACATTGTGCTATTTTTGCCGCTGCGATTCTTATTAAATGTGTGAGAGGGGAGCGAATCGCAGCGACAAAAATCGCACAATTTAACTTATATGATTAAAAAACAAGTGAGAAAGTATAGTCGGCCCTACACCTCAATATACAAAAACAATTTTTGCTGGTGTTAAAAATTCAAATAAAAGTTTTTTGTGCCGAATATTATTTAGATAAATTCATCTATATAAGATTTAAGGATGGAGGTTTATATGGGAACTATGGTTAATTTTGGACCTACGAGGACAACATTTTGTCATGACATAGAAACTATCGTAAAAGTTATTATCGCCAATTTTTATGTTAAAAACAACATTTATAAGGAATTTATGGCATTAAAAGCTATTTTCGGGAGTAGTATTTGGATGGGAGCTTTAGTCAAATATGGACCGATTCTAAAAAAAATTGGTAAGATTATTTCGATTACAATAAAATAAGTTTGGCCCAAATTCAATCTAAATACCAACATAATAAGATAGTATATAAGCACAAAGCCCCATTTTCGGAAAGAGAGTTGTATGGGGGCTATGTGAAATTATGAACTGATTCTCACCTTTTTCAATAGCCTTGGTCCTTGTCCCAATTTTCTCCAAAATTTCGACCTGTTATTTGCGCACAAGGTTAACAGCGACAGTCAGCCAGCCAGCCGGATAGATATCGTTAGATTGATCCAGAAAGTTATTCCAACTCCGAATTTTTTTTTTTTTTTTTTTTTTTTTTAACTTGGCTCGCTTCAGCTCGAAGAAGCTTTGTCACTCCGTTTGAAATTTCTTCAATATTGACCTTAGACCCTATAAAGTATATATATATATATATATATATATATATATTCTGGTTTCATTTAAAGATATCCATGTGTCTGTTGAAATAAGATTTCCGAATACCACAGATATGATGGGGATTAGGTTATTATATATTTATTAAACATAATGTCCGGAATTTTTTCCTATTGAAATTCAGCCTGACCTGTCCACAAATGGCTGTCCCTAATGTTGTCCCATAATATCCCTTATTTTTATTATTGTTTTTTGCTTTACATATATGATCTACTGCTTTAATACAGAATTCTGATTGATAATCTGCGTTAGTGGGTGAGTGTTATAGCGAAGGGTATTAAAGTTTCAGCACTGCCGAATACAGCACTTTTAGCTGTTATTTAAAAAATCAAACTTTGTGTGTAAAAATAAAACATTTAATTTTTGTTTATAAAAAGTGCTGTTTTTTCTAAAACGGTAAAATTTTCGTGTGAAAACTTGATATCTTCGTGTTTATTTAATAATTGAAATTTTAAAACATAAATTTTAAAGAAATTGTTACATTCTGGTAAAAAAAAATTCTTTTGTTTAAAGTTGTAAATTTTTGACCTTTAGTGTTGTTGTTTGTTAATTTTGTTCGGCATTAGGTCATGAGTTAAACAAATTTTTAAATAGAAAATACAAGCACATTTAGTTTTAAAAATTCTATTTTATTTTATTTCCCAATATTTTTGACCATCTTCAGGGTTCTATATAAAAAATTAAGATGGTCAACAAAGTTGACCGAAATATTGGGAAATAAAATAGAATTTTTAAAACTAAATATGCTTATATTTTTTATTTAAAAATTTGTTTAACTCATGACATAATGCCGAACCAAATTAACCAACAAAAAATCCTCTTATTAAAAAAATAGCCTGACATTAGTTTCTTATTTTAAACTATAAAAAAAATTTACATTCTTAGTATAAAAATTTATTTAGCGTATTTTTATTTATTAATTGAGAGGGAAAAATACAATTACAAATTATATTCTAACTTAAATTACCGAGCAATAGAAAGTAAGACGTTTAGCACTTTGGGGTGTGAATCGAACCCGCAACCACTGCACTAATAGACTAGCTCACTATCAACTGGCCTACCGGGGCACCCCGTTGAGTGTAAAAACAACTTTTTTTAGAAAAAGTGGACATATATAAAACTTGATATAAAAAAAGAGACGTTATTTATATAAGAAAGGACTTTTTGAATTATTTGTATGAAAAAGAACTTTTTGTTTAAAAAAGAGGTTTCAAAAATTAAATTAAAATAAATTAATAAAATTAAAAACAAAAATAGTTTTGGTCGGTTTTTTTTTTTAAATTAAGGCAATTAAAGTTATTTATTGGGGAAAATCCAAGTAAAGAATTTCCCTTTTCAGAGGGTACCCTTAAAAAAGTACCTATTTTTTAGCAATCTTTTATTTTCGAAACACAATAGACAATTTCTATAAAAAAAAAATAAATAAAAAATAGACACAAAATAATAACATTTTTCTTTGTCTTCTTGTTCATAAATAAAATTGTATACAATATTCATAAAGACTAGCAGACTCACCCACTTGATAAATGACGGATTGTCATTGTCAAAGCAAGAGCAACAATAAAATTAATTAAAAAATAATAAAACAAATGTTTTCATAAATAAAAAAAGAGAGTTTTTTGTTGAATTTCACTTCAAAAACGGAAAACGACTTAAAGATGTCATTTTTCAAATTACAAAAAAAAATTGTAAAATATCTTTTTCTTTCCTTTAGATTCTCATTTTCTTCTCATTTTGTTGTTAATGAAACTGTTTTAATGGTTTTAAATTAGCTGCGTTCCTGTTTTGTTAAAATGTTTTTTGTAATTACAAAATAAAATGAACAATAAGAGTAAACATTAAAACCAATTACATTACTCACCTGTATTTAATAAAAATGATTGATTAAATTTAATTTTTTTTTTGTTATAACAAATATAAATTTGTGTTATTTTAATGTAAAAAATGTTTTAATTGTGTATCTAAAAACATTTTAAAGTGGGAGACTTCTAAGTACAAATATTGCACAGTAGGTTTGTGGTTACAAATATATGAATGGATTGGCAAATAAGTTTAGAATGAAACAGTATTTTATGTACGTTGTGAAAAATGGAAATTTTGGAAAAAATTAAATTTTTCGACAAAAGTCACACTTTTCGTAAACAATTACAATCTGTGTAAAAAAAAGATATCTATATTTGGCGGTGTCGAATCTTTAATACCCTCCACCAAGAGTTCGAATATTTCAGGAGCGGTTTGCACAAAATATAAGCCAATCTTTATAAAACCTGACTTCACAGTATTAAAGCTCGCTGCCTAACTTAAATAAAATATTATTTGTTTCAGAAATATTATTGGGTGTATTAAACTGATTGGGCTTAATAAGGGGCCTATCTTTACGAAATTTGGCGGTGTGATCATATTAAACTATTGCAGACCAAAGTTTACTGCAATAGAATGCTTCGTCATATTTATAGGCGTACTAAAGTATTTTTCCGGAGTGGTGATTTATATGAGGCCAATGATAGATTATAAACCGATCTGCACAAAATTGTTTACTATCATTTCCAGTCATTTAAAACGAATTTGTGCAAAATTTAAGGAAAATCAGTATATTCTGTCTAGTTTTTGCAACAAAAATATAAATTTTTTAGGAAGTTTGTTCCACATTTGGGTTCAAAACTGTTTTCCTACCAATCCGATTGTGCTTGATTTTAATCCCAAACTACACAAAAGAACTATAAAGAGTTTGACACCAATTTTGTTCTTTTCGGTCAAGTCTTTCGAAAGTGAACGTGTTTTCAACAGACAGATAGACAGACAGACGGGCATGACTAAATCGGCTTAGAATTACTTAAGGACCCAGAATATACATACTTTATGGGAATTTAGATGAGTATTGAAACAGTTTCATTCAAAATGAGAATTTAGTATACCCTCATTCACAGCTAGTAATAGGGAAGAGTATAAAAACGACCAAGACACCATCGACCTATTGGCGGTGATGGCCTGACTAATGTTCTTCATAGAGAAATATAAACCAATAACCATCAACCAGCTCAAAATACAAACCAAACAGTGACTTTTTCATGATGCATTTAAATTTGACGATGTTGTTTGTTCACATACCCATTTATCCAGAAGTGGGCCTTATTGAAAAGATGATTTTTTAAAGAAAATTTGGGTCGGTTTGCAACTGATTTTGATAAAAAATTTTACGATTTGCACGTGTTGTTAATCCGTCCATTGTAATTTTTCAAAACAGACTGAATAAACGACAGCTTATTCGACATATGGGCATTTCCGTCAAAAGGTCCACCGTGACCGAAAATTTAAAAGTTATTAAAAGCTTATTATTTTACGATATTGTTATAGAAAAATATTAAGATTTTACTAATTTTATAAATTCCCTCATAAATTCGTTCACTAAGACAAACAATTAGTCTGCAAAGTTGTGCAAACGTAATTTCTTATTTGTGAGAATGTTTTATTGCATGTTTTCTTTAATATTATCTTCCTTAAAAGAGGTGATATTTGATGAAAATTATTCAAAAAAAATTTTCTTACATGGTCTGTAATCTAAGGAAGAGTTCGAAGAGAAATATGTTATTCGGATTAACGGTAAATTTATATTTTTTTTAATCATTAATCAGTTAAATTATTGTGGAAAAAATGTCACGTTCGAAATGTCACGTATCGAACCAGATTTTGGCTTAAACCAAAAAAAATACAGAAGATTTTGAAATCAAACCAAAGACATTTAAATGTTACATTGCTACGTAAAATTCTGAAAGTAGTTTGACTAAAAAATTGTGCCAGGTTTCGCTGAATTACGCCTTTTTATACATGGCCACAAAAACTACTTCTATTTTTTTCACGTTCGAACCGCTACTTCTTTTGCCATTATGTTTGACCTAGAATGGCGCCCCCCATAAACTTTAGCATAGATAATAGTGATTTCTTAGTGCTATAATTTAAGAGTTAAAATAACGTAAAAATATTTGTTGTTTAAAATGTTATTGCATTTTTTATGCGTACGACTGTCACGTTCAACACTTTGGAATTACCCATATGTAGCTTTAATATATGAACACCAACCACTTGTCGAAGTTCGGAAGTCGCTGTTGGAAAACTCCTTATCTTCAAAAGGCAATTTTTATAAAAGATGTAAGACCCTTTTCAGACTCGGCAAGTTAGTTGCGATAGTTACTTGCCGGGTACAACAAAGTTTGTACAAAATTTTTTTCCTTACCCCGACCTTACCGCTGACGTCTACAAACCAAGATTTGCGCAAGTAATTTGCCAAGTGTGAAAGTTCTTTGAAATATTAAGCTGAGTTTCCTTTTTCAAATATGTCATAAAAAATAGAACCTAAAAATATTAATTATTTCCTCTAATCTGTCTACTATTTTTTTTTTTTTTTTTTTTTTTTTTTTTTTTAGGCACTTTAAAATGCCAACTAAGAAGTTCATTTTTATACTTTTCTTTAAGGCGTTTTTGAATTTATTATTTCATATATTTTTTCTAGTCTTTTACTAAGTACTTATTTTATAGCTTTTTCAGCAAAAAAAAAACTCACTTTTTGCCTTCCCATGGGGTGCCATTGCTGCTGCTTTTGGTCATTATGATATTTCATAAGTAAATCCCCTAAGAAATATTAGCAGAAAAAAGTTAGGTTCGCAGAATTCGCTATAAAAAACTGAAATGTTTCAATTCATAAAAATATAAATATTTCCTTCATTAAATTAAGTTACAGATTTTATTTATAACAGTTTTAATTTGTTTTTTGTTAACGAATAAGAAATTTATAATTTTTTTTTACGATAATAATTTTCTGCATCAACCAAATAAAACGTGGCTGAGAGTCGGGCCAAAAGTATTCAACCAAAACTGTACAAAATGATGATGATGATGAAATTTTTAATTTGCCATAAAATGTGTCCTGTCATAAATACTTTGCAGCGGTTGTTAATTTTGAGGATATTTATTTGTTTTTTTTTTATCACACTAACACATGGTTGTGCTGATGCCGTTATTTGGTTTTTATTTTCTCAAATTCTCTTACACCGAACAAAAAATACAGAACTAATGGCAATAAAAAATGTAGAGTAGAATTGATAAAAATTGGTGAAGTTGCTATGTTAATTTTTCAACTTGAAAAAAGCATAAGGACGATAAGTTTGAGGCATTGCTTTATAAATATGGTTGGCAAACTCAAAAAGAACATGCAAAATCATTGGGAGCTACTCAGACAGAAATTGAAATTGATTAAAAGGCGTTTTGGCATATCGAAAATGCGTCTAAAAGGCCTATTAGACACGCATACTTGTCTTAAGACATGTATGATGGCATACTTTGGGTCTAGCTATTACACTGTCGAACGCTGTCGGCATACTTCAGTACACAGAAATTTGTATGTATGTTGGTATGCGACAGACATCAGAAAATCAAAAATTTTTGAAAACCAACGTACATGTCCGACATACTCGACATACATGCTATTACACAGTGAGATTTGGTATGCCATCGTACATGTCTTAAGACAAGTATGCGTGTCTAATAGGCCTTTTAAACTCTATAAAAAAAGTCATTTTGCATCGAACTTTTACTGTTAAAAAAATAAATAGATCCACTACGATAACCCAAAGCTCAAGAAATCGGAAGTAGAGCCCGACTAACTAGCTGAATCAAAGTCAAATATCCATGGTGCCAAGATTATACGCCAGACAGAAAACTAACATGACAACAAAAATTAATAAATTAATAAAAATTGTTTTTGTTTACAATTCAAAATTTACAGTTTTTTAAAGAGACAGAATTGCGTTATAACTCTCACGTTAAATTAATTTTAGAAGTGTATAGATAACAAAAACAATTTTAAAGAAGAAATCAAATTTCACTTAAACTCTATGTAAAGTTATCCGCTGAATCCGAATGTGAAGTCAGAATGTTAAAAAGTAGATCAGTTTTTGAGATATTGCATTTCCCGTTATTTGCGTAAACAACGAAATTTTTGAATAAGCCACGTTTAATGTGTAAAGGTGGCAAAAGAATGTTTTCCTTTTTCACCAGAGCTTTACACCTAGCGGAAAAAGGTGTTTCAATCTGGTCAACTCCAACAAAACTATTTTTAAAGAAAATGTTAAACATATTATGTTTAATTTAACCGTATTATGGTCACCTACAACCATATAACGGTTAAATAAGTCATCCATCAAGAAACCACAATCATATTATGGTTGCCTCCGAAAATGCTATTGTTAATCATAACTAAAATATGTTTAACACTTATAATAGCATGGTTGTTTTTTAACCTTAGCATGTTGCTCTTGGAGTAGAGAAAAATGCTATTGTTAATTTTAAAACAAATTATTGTCATATTTATCCAAAACATTTTTAGAGGCAACCATAATATGGTTGTGGTTTCTTGATGGATGACTAATTTAACAATAATACGGTTAAATTAAACATAATATGATTAAAATTTTCTTTAAAAATAGTTTTGTTGGAGTTGACCATATTGAAACATGTTTTTTCTCTAATTATACCATAATATGGTTGTAGGTGACCATAATGCGGTTAAATTAAACATAATATTATCAAAGCTATTTACTGGGAATACAAAATTTATTTTTAATAAGATTTTTGTATGACGTGCTAAATTCCCAATTTTTCATATTTGATAAATACACTGAAATTTATTGTTGAAGGAAAGCTAGCTTCTATGCGCATTTCACCGATTGCTTAGGCCAGATCTTCAGGAAACCTTTTTCAAAGATTTTAGAAAAGCTTAAAATATTATACGAATAAAACCTTAAAGCGAATATGAATTATATACACTCAGTCTTACTTGGAACTATATCAGAGCTTAAACAAAACACCAACATTAAACAGTGAGTTTATTTTTTCTTACATTCCCCAACAATTGGTTGGCTTTTTCCCGACTTGAATTTTAGTTGTAAGTGGGTAAAAAGAAAAAAAAAAATCAAAACAAATTGTCCCATTTTATTGTTTTCGCAAGAAAACAACAAAAAAAACAAATTTGCCAGTTCAGTTTTTTGCACGGGCACATGCAAGTATATTATCAAAGTTATTTTCTGGGAATACAAAATTTATTATGAATAAGATTTCTGTATGACGTGCTAAATTCCCAATTTTTCTTAATACATTAAAAATTTTCTTTGAAAATGTTTTGTTGGATATTAAAATATGTTTTTTCTTTGCGTGTAGATTTGGCATTATCTTGGCCATGCGTAAAATTTACTCCATCCGGCCATTCTTTTCGGGTATAGTGCTCTTGACGCGCTCGGCTGTCCCATTTGCACAAAAATTAGCAATATTTTGTGTGGCTTTGTTGTCAACCAGTCACCATGGCAATAACTTTGTAAAAAATAGTGTTTTCAAAAATATTTAAGGAATAGGGCTTTTCACCATTTTCCATTCTTAAAAATATTTTTTCCCGAGTTATATATTTTTTTTTTTTTTTTTTTTTTTTGTTTTTTTACAAAATTGAATGTTTCTAATATTTACAGCGTTAGTCTTTCATAATCTGCTTATTTACTTCCTTTAAGATTTAGATTTGACAAAAAACGAAAAGTGGGTTAATTCATTAAATCTTCTGTAGCTTTGTCACTTTTGCAACAATCTGAGTTTTGCTAAATGTTCGTATTGAAATAAACTAATGACTAGGGCAACCAAAAAAGAAGCAAATGCTTATTTTTTGGTTTACAAGATAGAAAGATTTTGATTGAACACAAATTCCGATCATAAAAAAACAAAGAAAATGAGCTATATTTGTTAGGGCTTTTTTTTTGCTTATTTTGGCAATATAGGCTTTTTGTAGTTATTTTTGCGACATCTGCTTTTTTTAATTATTTGGCCAATTTTTAATTTTTTTCATACGAAAATAAAACTTATTGAATAAAATTTTGCAAAAATCGTTATTATTATTTTTTTTTTATGTGCAACTTTTTTTTATAAATAGGTACTAAAAAAACTCAACCCTTTTTGTGCTGTAACAACTCTGGTTAAAAAAATCGTTCACGTTATGGTAATATTTTGTGCTTCCCTTGAACAATATCATCCCACAAAAACCTATATTATCTCTTTATGTTCTTATACCTAGACTAAAGATTGGAGAGGGTAAAATGCATTTGTACTGATGTAAGAAACACCTTGAAATATTGGTCCTAAAGTACACCTATCAACTCAGAATCACTTTCTGAGTCGATCTACCTATGTCCGTCCGGCTGGCTGTCCATGTAACCTCGTGCGAAAAGTACAGGTCGCAATTTTAAAGAAGCTGCTATCCGGGTCTTTGTGCATACTTTCAAACCAATTTTAATGCAATTTAAGACATATGTTGATAGATCCATATTTATATGGGCACGTAAGGTATGCATTTTTAAAAAAAAAGGACCACGAGGGGAGATAGGGTCAATTTCTGCCCATCAGTAAATATTAAACCGATTTTAATGAAATTTAAAACATAGATAGATCCCTTTTCATATAGCCATACACTCCCGAAACTTGTTTTTAAATACTGTGGTGTTGGGTATCATAAGGTTGGGCTTGACCGACTATACTTTCTTACTTGATTTTTATGCAACTCTGTCTTAGCGGTACTGTAACGTACTTTTTATGGTGTTGTGTATAATGTTTATGTGTTTTTGTTTTTAGTATTAAGCCTTTTTATCAACTTATTTTATTATTTGCTTGTTTAAGTTCTTTTCTCTCGAAAATTCCGTGGCTGTATTCTTACGATCAAATCCCTCAGTCTGTAGCATCTTTTACCATCATACTTTGTAACGTCTTATTTCTTTTTAAATATAGTTTTTGTATAAAGTAACTTCTATTAGCTCCCCTTCTCTCTGTTTTTAGTATAGTAACGTCTTATTTTTTGCTTTTTAATATAGCTGTAGCTTTTAAGAATTTCTCTGTATATCAAATATTGTTAATTTCTGCAAATTTTGGGGTTTTACGCGAAGTTGTAACAAAATTGGAAACAAAAAATCTTTCGTTGGTTTTCTAAGTGATCATAGTTATGCACCGTAAGAAAGATGTCCCGTGTTCCAGGAGATATAGGAGACAAAGTTAATACAAAATTTAAATCAGTTTCATTAAAAAATTAAGGGTTTTCGGTATTAAAAGATATTGGGGATATATTGGGAGGCAAGCGGAATAATGAGTCCAATCGTAAAAAAAATACTTCAGAGCCAATACTTAATTTTAGATATGCTCCCTTAACATCTGTTGACGAAGGAAGAACTTTTTCTATGTACAAGAACTTGCTGACTCCAAACAGTCATAGTTTTCTTTTCGAAAATGTATTGCATCAACTTATAATTTACTATAACAACGTATGTATTAAACGAATTAAGTGGAAAATAAACAATTTTAAATTGCGTTTTTTTAATTTTAACAGCTTATTTTCATGTTTTTAAACGCTTTTTTTAAGAGCTTAAAACTGTTTTTTAGTGCTTTTTTTTTTGGTTGTCCTACTAATGACATATGAAATAAAACATTAAAATTTTTAATTGTTTGGTATAAAAAAAATAACTTGAAATGAGCAAAATTGCAAAAAATCATAAAATTTTCAATGAAGTTTGAATTTTTGTCCCCTGTAACTTTGTCTTCTTGAGCAATCTTCACTAGCAATTCATTGTTGTTTCAGCAGTCTTATTATCTGTCATTAAAAAAAAGCTTAGTAAAATATTTTTGAAGATATTTGCATTTAAGTAATATACATTTTTTTAAAAAAAAATACAAATAAAGGTTATTCTGAATATCTAGAAAACTGTTCTACTTTTGACCATTCTAACTTTATATTCGGATTTAGCGGAAAATTTTACAAAAATGTTACGTGTCAGATACATTTGGTCAAAAAACTGTCACGTCGTGTAATTTTTAGAATATTATTAAATTTCATAAGACAGATTCAGTTTCTATTTACGAAATTTCTACAATTCAACAAAACATTTATTCAATTCAATTAAAATCCGTATTCTTCTTTTGTTTAACGGCTTGGTAGTAAGAATTTCGTTAGTTTTATAAAAGTGGGATGAAAAGAAAAACATTTATAATATTTAGACGGCAACATTTGAAAAGCCTTTTAATTTTTATTTTTAATAAACTATAATGAGGCCCATTTATATATGAATTTTTAGTAAAAGGGGTAAAACAAGGTGTTTTTGGTACTTTTTGTTTAGACGCTGTTTGTGTCAAAAGAATTTTATGAAAACGTTAAACATTTGTTCTTAAAGAAAAACGCCTATTTGAAAAGTGTTATGGGACGAAAAGATTTTAAAAGAGTTATGGGACAAAATGGTTAAAAAAGGAATTTTAGTATCCTTTGGAATAACATACTAAAGATTAACCCCTGTATTTATAAACGATTCAGAAACGTTTAATCAGCAAAATTTTCATAAACGATTTGTTTTTTAAGCCTTTACTAAATTAAAAATATATTTATGAATACGGCATTAAATAATTTTAAAATAAATTTCTTTATTTCCTTTAAATACCTCAAAAAACAAGTATATTGAGAAGGAACAAATGGGGGTTTAAACATGGGTAATTGCTACTTTTTTTGAAAATACTTTTTTTAAAAATTTTTAAGAAACTTTAACAATTTAACTTAGGAACACTCTTAATTAATACCAATACAAAATAAATAATGGGAAGAATTGTAGTTGAATGTTGGTTCATTTTTACTAGAATATATCATAACGAGCATACATTTCGAAAATGTTTAATTGTTTAGAACCCTCAGTACTTTTTGTTAAACAAATTTTTTTCCCAAAATAAAATTTTATGATGCAAACTTCGATACGCACATTAAACCAGTTTTCCTTTAAAATTATTTGCCGTTACCCCTAAAAAATACTACAATACAATCCAAATTTGAAGCAAAATAAATTACTTCAATATAATACCTAATAGATTTGTTTCAGTGTATATTTTGTTTTGTCCCTTTAGTTTCTATGGGCGAGACTATTTCGCAAATTGAACATGTTTTGTGCTCTTTTTAACGAAATTTTATCTTTTTTTAAGGTATAAAAAATAAATTTATTTTAAAGATGTAGAAAAATAAAGAACTTACGTTTAAACATTAAAAATTTTTCTGTTTTTTAAGTATGAAAACTTATTTTTGGTATATAAAACTAAACTTATCGTTTGGAATACTTTGTATACCCTTCACCGAGTATACATATATTAGTTTGTCATTCCGCTTGTTATTTCTACAATAGTGATCTTAGACCCTATAAAGTTTATACTGTGGCTTCTTATTAGTATGCTGAAGTACGCTATTAAATTACAATGTAATTCAATAGCATACTCCAGCAAAACGGATACTGGAAATAGAGTTTTACATAACAATGTAAATGCACTGCAATTCCAGCGTAGAATTTCCGTGAAATTCCACTCTCAAACACCTTATAATATTATAATTATGATCAATCGTTTTTTTACCAAATGTAACTAAAAAACATTTATGGTTGATTTATTTGTTTTTCCCAACGTTTCGTTCGCTTTTTTCGAACTTCATCAGGGGTTATTTTTATTTCATAATAATGAATTAGGGTTTACATTTGTATTGCACTTTTCAACTATTTAATATTAAAAACTGGACTACGCGACACAGAAATAAATAAATAATTAATAAATTAAACTTAAATTCAAGTATTAAAGGCAAGTATAATCAAAATAAAACAATTTGCCAATGAAACTAAAAGCCATTCAAATTCATTGGCTTATTGGTAGAAACTCTGTCCTTAGTCTCGACTGCAAACTTCTTCTTTACAACTCCATCTTAAAGCCAATCTGGTGCTATGGTATTCAGTTATGGGGCACTGCCTCGGCCTCTAATATAGAAAAGATTCAAAGGCGCAAAAATAAAATTCTTCGAATAATCACAGCTGCCCCTTGGTATGTAAAAAACTCAAATATTCACAGGGATCTCAATGTTCCATTAGTCAAAACTATGATTACGAAATATGCAGTAAAATACTTAAAAAGGCTCGAATTGCATCCAAACCCACTAGCACGAAATATTTTAAATGATAGCGGCCACACTCGCTTAAGAAGAAGAGACACTGCAGCACTTATCCAATTAGATGAGCGACAAACACCTAGATAAGTGAACAGAACCCGTGATGAAGAAAATTTTTGTCTGGCACTGGCAGGACATAAAATAAAGTATTAGGTTAAGATTTGATTAATTATTGTTAGTTCATATTTAAATGTATGAAGATTCAATAAATAATATTGAGAAAAAAAAAAAAAAAAAAAAAAAAAAAAAAAAAAGATAGGACATACATTAAATCTGGATTTCAGCGATATTTAAAGCACTTGCATTTTTTAAATAATTGAAACAAGCAAAAAATTGTTTAATTTTGCACCTATCACCGAAATGATTATACCAATTACTCAAAATTGCAAAATTTGCAAAACAAGGATTTTTTTTCCAATTAAAACGTTTTTACATTTTAATTACAAAAATAATTGAAAAAATTATTAATATTAAACAATCTTTTAATTGAATGAATTAACAAAGTAATTAAAAAAAATCTATATTTTAATTGAACGAATTACTGACGTAATTGATTACAATACAGAAAAATAATTATTTTAATAATTGTATTGATTAAAACAGTAATTTTTCAGTTCTTTTTGATGACAAAACATGTGTGTTTGTATGTATGTGTATGTAAGGACAAAGCCACGTAATGTATGTATGTATATTATTGATGTTGCTAAGAGCCAGTTTACATGGAGGGTCATGTCGCTGCGACACTGCCTGCGTTCTCTTTTGGTGTCCCTTCTTAAATCTGCTTGCGTTTACATGAAGGGATTTTGTTGCAGCAACAAAGCGACTTTTTGACGTTCAATTGACTAATTCTTCATACATAACATGACAAGAATACAAGAGAACGAAAGATGTAAAAAAGAAATGTCAAAATTGTCGCATCAATTCGCATTACGTGCGACACTTATTACCCCGTACTCTCCACCACAGCCCTCACCATAAAACTCGTGTCGCATGGGGCATGTCGCAGGGGCATGTCCCTTCATGTAAACAGGCTCTAAGTAAGCGTTGCATGCTATATTTTGCCGAAAAATACGGTTAGAATTATTTTAACAAAGTGTTTAATTCAAGCAACAGAGTTGATTGATTCAATTAAACATTTACTTATATTTAAGGTTTAAATCAAGTAAAATTTTAATTGAAAAAAAATGTTTTTTTTTTTAATTCAATCAATTAAGAACGTAATTAAATTTATTTTAAAATTAAAAAATCACCATTAAGTGGAAAAAAAACTGCCTATAATTTGTTCTGTGTATTGGGAAAAGATTAAATTTGGAAACAAATATTTATTAAATCTACAAATGCACGAAATTTTTAGCCACCTTTTGAATAAAGACTCCTTGAATCAAAAAAAATCAAGGTGTTTGGTTTATATTCCTTTAATTTTTTTTTTTTTTTTTTTTTAACCTAAAAAATGTTATAAAGTTAAATAAACTCAATTTTGTTGATACAGGCAACGCATGGGTATGTGTGTGTTTATTTTTCTTCGATCCTAAACACACATGTATCCTTTAAGCAACAATTTTTCGTATTCTTTCCTTTAAATGCTTCTCTTTTTTGTGTCTTTTGATTTCGAAAGTGTTCGGATAAATGACATTTAAACTGACACTTAAACGAAAACTTTTGTTAGAGCAAAAGATTTAAGAAATATAAGTTGTGTTCTTTACCTACATACTGTTGGTCTCATGTAGAAACGTTCTAACTCACATAACTGCAGCTTTACAAGAGAAGGGAAAAATATAATGGAAACTGTATGTATCAAAATGTAAAGTTGCTTGTAAAACCGTTGTTTTTGATACTATTCTATTAATATCTTGTTACGAGGTATAATTGTGTTAAATGTACTGAATTCATAAAAAAACTTTATTTCAAAATAAGTAGAGTTAAGGCCTTTATGCATGAGACCAACGATATGTTTGTCGCCATTGGATTGCAAAAAGACCTTACTAAAATTTTGTTTTTTTTTAACTAAATTTCTCAAAGCCCTTAAAAACTGAATATTTTTTTCTTTTCCGATTTTTAACATCAGTCAATAAGAAATTTTTAAAAATTAACAAAGTGCAGATAAGTTCTTTTGCTGTAAGAACGGTTATATGATTTTCACTTAGAATTTTTCTTTAGAATTAAAAATATAAAAGTTGAAAGTCTAAAAAGTTTTTAAGAGTTTAAGATTTTATTTTTTATACCCACACTACAATAGTGTAGAGGGTATTATGCATTTGTGGTGATGTGTGTAACACCATAAAATGTTGGTCCTAGAGACCCACCTTAAGGTATCGCTCTATCGTTTTAGAATCCGATACTCAAAATATCTTTCTGATACTCAGAATCACTTTCTGAGTCGATCTAACGATGTCCGTCCGGCTGGCTGGCTACCGTTTCGTGTAACCTTCTGCGCAAAGTCTTAGTCGCAATTTTGCAAGGACCACCCCTTTTAAAAATGCGGCGAATCGGTCCATAATTTCATATAGTCTTTGTGCCCATTATCAAACCAATTTTAATTAAATCTTAAACATAGAGAGATCTATATCTATATGGACACATAAGCTATTCATTTTTTAAAAAATAGGACCACGAGGGGAGATAAGGTACAATTTATGCCACTCCGAAACTATCTAAAAGATTTTAATGAAATTTAAAACATAGATAGATCCCTATTAACACAGCCATACACTTTTGTAAATTTGTTATTAAATACTGCGATGTAGGGTATCATATGGTCGAGCTTGACCGACTATACTTTCTTACTTGTTTTTTATTATTTTATTTTTTAGTTTTTTCTTAAATTTCGATATAACTTTTGCTTAAATTTATAACTAATAAATTTTATAATTTTCACTTTACTTTTTCTGAGAAATAAAATATAAATTTAATTTCTTTCTATCATCTTTTACAGATTTATGCCACAATGCTGTTTTACAACTTTAACAAGAAAATTAATTTAATTAATATCAGCAAAACTTTAAGACAAGAGGTAAGAAGAAATAGAAAAAATCAATAAGAAAAAATTATTTTAATTTGTCTTTAAAATAAACAAAGTAAACAAGTTATAATGTATCCCAAGGTACATAAAAGAAAATTTCAAATTTTAATAATAAGAAAAACGTTTCATATATCCTTTTTAAACCTTTATTAAGTTAGTAGGGGTTTGATTCTTTACCTTTTCCTGTTCGAACCGGAATAAGTTTCTGAGTTGACCGAACAATGTCCAGCAAGGAGCACTCATAATATAAAAGATGATTTGATAAAACTTATAACATACAAATTTGAAAATTTCCCTTAAGCACCTTAAGCTATGCTACATTTTGTCAATAAAATCTACTGCCTTTAACACACACAATATATTTCTCATTACAATTTTGAAAAAAAAGACTTTAATTTATTGTTGGCAAAATGACAACGTTGTTACGGATAACATTCCTTTAGGCTATATTTATGGCATGAGTATCGCACAGTGCTTCCTGGCCACAAAATAATGACTATATGTTTCCTTATTCTGTTGTACTTATTTATACAGTACTTATGTTTTTCTTTGGAAAAGTTTTAATGTTCTTCCTACACATACTTAAATAAATTTTTCCTTCTTTAACAACTCCTCAGGATATATTTATGACAATTTCAATCAAATAATAGTTGTATTTACGACAACAACACAACCGTTTAAGAGTTGTAAGTGGAATGTAGTCGCAGCATCTCAACTAATAATTGTTGCAATCTGCTCACTGATGATAAAAGGCATAATGACGATGAAGATTATGATACGGTTGTTAAGGATGTACGATCTCTGAACAAACTTTTTCCTAATTCCCATATTTAAACCTTCCTTTCATACATAAAGTTATTGTTGCATTATTCTTATACCTTCTTTCTTTAACTTTATTTTTTTTCTTCTATTTTTTTTTTTTGGTGCAACTGTAATCCTTTTGATACATGTGTAATAGTCTTGTTGTTTTGTCTAACGTACCTGCTTTGAGTTTCTGTTTAGTTCCTTCTTGCTTTTCATTTCCTTTTTGTTCATTAATTTCGATAATAGTTTCGTTTTTGTTTTTTTCTCTAGTTTTTGTGTGCGTTGTGGCAAGTTTTCTTTTGTCATCGTTTTAGTTATTGAAAATTCTTTTCCTTTTGTGTTCACATCATGTCGTCGTGATATTTGAGATCTTTGATTACAATTCAGAAGCGAAGATTAAGCTCATATTAGAGTATTAAGAGTAAAAAACGTTAGTTTGTAATTGTTTTTCTTTAAAAAAGAAATGGTGAAAATAAGTTTTTGCGATATTACTTGCTTAAAGATTTACCACCGTATTCATAAAAGATTATTAAATTTAACAAAAGTTTTTTTAGTAAAATTTTCATAGAAAATTTGTTTTGTAAATCTTTATAAAATTAAAAATATTTTTATGATTACGGCAGTTAAACTTCTCAACATAACGCTCCAGTTCCTTTAAAGGGGATTAACCCAAAATTTAAAAACTTTCAACAGCCAAAAAAAACTGTTCGTTTTTCAAAATGTACTTTTATATCACAAAAGGGGATACAAGTTGTATCATACAACTGTATTTATTTTGGCGAAAGAGTAGCGATAAAAAATCTTCTTGAACATTATAAATTAGAATCATTTTTCAGATATCTTTAAATACTAAGGCTGGGTTTTTGAGATCTTAATTAAACTAGGTTTTGTTAATATGAAAACAGATTTGTGCCATCATTACCAAGTTTGTATACACAAGTTTGACGGAACAGCTTGGTTCTGCTTAAAATTTTGGTCTTTAATGAAATAATAATAAAAATCACATTTCACCGGAAAAATACGAGTTTCAGACTACGTAAAACTAAGTTTAAACTTAATACACATCTCAAAAACTCGGCCTAAATCATTCTATGAAAACAACAAAAAGAACGCAAAATATTCGGAAGTCGACTTTATATAAGATGTGAGATAATTCAAAACCTAATTCATAAAATCTGTCTTCTAAAGCTATGTTCACACCTATTAAATATTTGACGTCCTACACGTAACCACTAGTTTTCTTAAAGAATTTGGTGCTTTTGCAAAACGTTTGGCTAGAGCAAACATTATTTAACAGTTTCTAAATGACATTATACAAATATCAGCTTAGAAATAAAGTTTAGTTAACAAATAGAAATTGTTAAAAATAAAGCTTACGTTTGATAAATTTACTGGTCACCCTTTTTTTTTATTTTATAAGCAAATATTGTTAGGTCTGAACATACCTTATTCGTTACGACTTTAGGTGTGTAATTCGAAAGTGGGCCTTTTTTTTGCTTAAATATAGTATATTATTGGGGATTTTTTTTTACTTCCCTTTAAAAATTATATATTTTAATTGGAGACCATTTTCTGCTTTGCACATACAGTAAACCTGTAGTGCGATTCACTAACTTTTAACGAACCGACAATTGTTATATTTGCCGACATATATCTGTGGCTTGGAGGCATTGGCCCTTTTAGCTCCAAGCCACAGATATATTCGCTTACAGTAACGATAATTTGACTCTGTAATTTCTTTTTAACGATAGTATTCAGCTTAATTTTTGTACTCATTTAATTTAACATCATGTGACATTTATGTTTACAAAATGTCGAAATACGCGGGTCCATTCGGATTTCAATATAAAATTTCTTAAGGTAACTGGCAACAATAGACAGATGAACATGGTAAATTCGTCTTAAAATTGCTTAAGACCCAGATAAAACGTATGTACTTTATGGTATTTGTTGGTGTGACATAGGAAATAGCAAATATTTAACATTCGCGGTAGTGCACACAGAAAAGAAATATCAATGTAAAATTAACATGGCACAATATTGATTAAAAATCATGGTAAATTTCTGCAAAGTTATCATTGTTTAATATTAATTTTAAATGAAAAATGTTAAAATAACATTGTTCAACACTATAAAAAGAAAAACATAAATTTTTTTATTTTCATGTTTAAAACAAAATTTTAAAAACGTAAACATCAATGTTTTTTGAATGAAAATTCGTATACTTAAGAACATATTTTTCAACATTTTTAATTTGATTTAAGATGTTTTGTCAAAATGCCACAGATATAAAATTCAAAAAATCAGGGCTGTGGAGTCAAAGTCGGAGTCGTTGTTGAATTAAAATATCGATTTAAAATTTTTACGGAATCATTTTTTTGCTATATTTAACCATTTCAAAGGTACTGCATTAAAAAAAAAGAATTTTAAGTCAAATAAGCACCAGTCTCATATGCATAAAGCATCAGTGTAAGATTAGGAGTCGGAGTTGAAGTTGGACTGAAAAAATCTCAGCGGCTGGATTCGGAGTCGAAATAGGAACTATTTTTTGACGACTTCACAGCCCTGCAAAAAATGTTTCTACCTATAGGTATATATGTATGTATACATACATATATATCTGTTATAGACTCTGCAACCATTCAACCGATGTGCTTCAAACCGGTTTCATTAGAAAGGCAGTTTTGTGAAGATGGTTTTAGGCTTTATATTTTTTCAAAACAAGGACAAAGAGGGGAGCTAGGGGGCAATTTCTGCCACTACGAAAATCTAATATTTTTTAATGAAATTTTAAATATAGATAGATCCCCACTTATAGGGGCAGATAAGCTATATTTTTTTTTTTTTAAATACGACCACGAGGGGATGTAGGGGCAATTTCTGCCTCTCCGAAACTATCTAAAAAATGTTAATGAAATTTAAAATAAAGATAGATCTCTACTTATATGGACACATCAGCTTTACATTTTTTAAAAAATAGGACCAAGAGGGGTGGTACCGGGAAATTTTTGTCTCTCAAAAACTAGCTAACAGATACAAATGCAATTTAAAACATATATAGATCTTTATTAATTTGGACATATAAGCTATGCATTTAGGACCACAAGGAGGGGTAGGGGGCAATTTCTGCCTCTCCCCAACAATCCAACCGATTTTAATAAAATTTAAAACATACATAGATGACTAGTTATATCGCCAAATCAGGGGAACTTCTGCCTCTCTGAAACTATCTAACAGATTCTAATGAAATTTTAAACATAGATAAATCGCTATTTATATGGATAGCTAATGTTAGCTATGCAATTTCTAAAAAACAGGACCACAAGAACCACAACGATATTTCCCTATTTAGATTGATACATAAGCTATGATTTTTTTTTCAAAAATGGGACTACCAAGAAGAAATATTAGTATCACACGGCAGGTAACCGCTAATTTAGAATAAGACATTATTTAACCCATTTTTCGCCGAGTGGTGATTAAAATTACCAGCACTCTTACTGTTTTTTTTAACGTTTTTTCTCTCAGTTACTACGAATCTAATTTCGTTATTAATTTTAACATCGATTGACAGGAATGCCGCGATAAATGGGTTAATAGTGCTTATAACCCATCAACATAGGCCAAAAACAGACCTTATTTAATTCGTGCAAGTCCAAACAAGCAACTCAATAGAATTTATTGATCATTAATTCTAATTGAAATTTATTTCCATTTTTTTATTGTATACTATTTTTTATCGAATTTTACGTACAAATACATAGAAACCATAAACAACAAACATCCAACGTTAAATTTATGTAACTTCGTTACTGATTTGAAGTTAAAGTATTTTTACTTAATCAACAATATTATGTTTTAATTCAATTTCCCATAAAATGCTTAATGTCATAAAATATCTTCTAATAGTTAGTTATAATTACTTTTTAAGAATTAATTACTGGTATCCTTAACATTATAACTATATCCACTATTTTTATTATTTTCTTTCTCTATTTTAACCTTTTTTTATTAATCTTAGAAAGTTTATTAGTCTTAAAAAAATTGTATTATGATTGTGACCCCAACTGATTTCATGAACACACAGCACAACTCCAGCCACAGCTCACAAGTCGGTTAGCTGCTCAAAACATTGTAATCGTTTCCATTATTATCCTCATCATCAGTATTATCATTATGTATACATTTTTCTTTGAGAATTTATTTGTTATTTTTCTTTGCTTAAAGCATTATTTTTAAAACCTTTTCTGTTTGATTTAGTTTTTTTTTTTTTGTCTCCATAAAATCTTTATATCTTCTTCTATCTTTGTGACTTTATAAAATTTCTTTAACATTATTTTTCATTTCTATTCTACAAGTAATTTTTATTTTTTGCCATTTACCATCGATTATTTGAGAAATATAACCATAATGGAGTTCACTCTAGTAGACTGATAATGACAGTCCATTTCTTAGGAATTGTTGTTACAGCAATATTGTTAGATTTTCTCAAACTCCAGAGGAGCGATTCGTCGTTTCGATATAATTTTGCTGGGATTGTAATTGCTAAGATAATAAAGAAAATGAAAAATTTTGTTTTACAAAATGAAAAATTTTATTTTACAAAATGAAAAATTTCATTTTGTTGAAGAAAAACTGTACATCGGATATTTTCTGGATTATTATGACTTGGGAAGTTAATGAAACTATATCAGTGTGTTGGTTGAAACGGTTTATTCGAAGACTTAACCCAGTCAAAACTTCGCCTACAAAATAACGTGTTAAATAATCAAGAAAAAATACAAATATTACTTCCAATTCTACTGAAAGAACCAATGAATTTTACAAGGGGTGTCCCAAAATAAACGCGTTTAAAAGTAAGTCATTATGTTTTACCTACATACATCTGAAAAATAAGTAGTTATCGAAGTAGTTATAGTTGATATATGGAAGAAAGCTACTAAATAATGAGTGAAAGAAGCTATTCATATTATAAAAGTTGGCGAAATTTTACTGGGAAGACGTGCGTCTTTGTGCTAATATGTGTAACACATAGTAGTAGTTTTAGTATACTGGCTGGTGCAAAATACAGGTCGCAATTTTCAAGACAATTCGATACAATTTTGAACACGCGTTTGAATTGCCCTAAGGATGAATCCAATTAAAAATGATAAGACTCAGTTCATAATTTTATATAGTCCCCAAGCAAACTTTTTTCCGGAAAAGAGTTTGTGTTCCCCATAACCCTTCTTGCTATACTTGTATTAAAATTAAATTTTTTCCACAAAAGTTTTAAAGAGTTTTTAAATTTTATCGGATTCGGTTCATATTTGACTATAGATCTCATATAAACTACACTTCTGAAAATAGCTTTAAGTCCCATAACTTCCTAAAAAAAATTTTATTGTTATCAAAATTGGCAAAAATTTTTTTCTGGCAGGTCCAGAATTGGCTATAAGTTCTTAGAAAAATAAATGGCAAATTTGTTCCATTTCTTACCCCCAGTTATTATTGAGTGTGAGATAATACCCTTTTTGCATCTGCGTTAAGTACTTTTTTATGCAAGCAAGTATTTGTTTATAACTTTTTTCTTGGGTTTGCGTACAATTTGTATTATATTGTAAGTTTTGTTTATATTTTGATAAATATAAAAACTTTTTGTTTTTCGGTTGCTTTACTTTTATTTAATAATTATTTTTTTGGCGCAAAATTTTTAACAACAGCTGACTTTAATTATTGAAAAGCAGTGTTGTTAACGCTTATTGGAACTCAAAGAAAATTTAATGTTGAACATTGCTACAAACTTTGCATTCAATATTTAACACGCCAAATTAACATTAGTGTTGAGTGTAAGACGCAGCTATTATATTGTTCCATTGTAATTTAGAAAAATGTATCACTTTGTTAGGGTGCGTTTAACCTGATAAAATTTTTACACAATTATAATGCATTATTATATTTTAGAAAAGAAAAAAGTTTTTCAAAAAACCATAAGATAGTATTTGGCAGGAAGAACTTATAACAAAATTATTTTGGCAGGTCCATGATGGCCCATGGCTTCCAAATATTGTACAATCTCGAAAATTTGTCTGTTAATACTGTGGAATAGTGTAACAAATGATCGGGCTGGACCGACTATACTTTCTTGTTAACTTTTGCCATTTACTTATAAATTTAAAATTTTTTTTTTAATTTGGAAATTTTTAAAAGTTTCTGGAAATTTAAAATTTTGTTTAAAAATAAAATCTAAAAAATTTTACTCGTACTCATGAAATTTCTTTATAACTAACAAATTATTAAAAAAAATATATCTTTTCATTAAAAACCCATTTTGGAAATTTTAAAGAGCCTTTTCGGGGAATTAAAAAGTTTCCTTTACCAATGATGGCTGTTGAGTGTGAAGATAATGCTAGGAACACAATTGAGACGTACGTCGTATGAACGTAAAGCTCTAATTTTAATAAAACACGCTTCACTTACCCACAATGTTGTCGTAAACGTATTTTGTTTTCTTTAAAAAAAAAAAAAATAATTAAAAATTCCAGTGTTCGTGTTAGTGTTCGCCAAATGGCCAAAATTCGACCATAAATTTTCATGTAAATATGAAGGAAACATAATTCATCTATGCATATATGAATTTATATGTTTCGAGCATTTATTTTTTCCGTCTTAGTGGATCGATTTGGCGAGGGATCAACCTCCGGTTCATATTTTATCTTATTTTTTGTTCAATATAAAAAATATCAGAATATATCAATTGAAAAACAAATAAGTATCAAAAAGATTCCTTTATAGATTGTCATCCACTTAGGGCATTACATGTTTAATTTTATGTTTCTATGCCTCAAATTCACGAAAAGTAATCAAATAACCAGATGTAGAACGTAAAAGTACCAAAAAGCTCCTTCTTATACATTCTTATTCACTCAGGACCATGCATGTTTATTTTTATTATTGTAGGACGAATATTAACAAAAATTCAAAAAGTACCAGATGAAAAAGAAAAAGTACCAACATTTTTCATCTTATAGGTTCTCTGTCCCTCAGTTACCCGCATTCATAATAATATCTTAGGAAAAGGTTTCCTGATGAGCTGGCCTAAGCAACCAGTGAAATGCGCATAGAAGCTAGCTTTCCCTCAACAATAAATTTCAGTGTATTTATCAAATAGGGAAAATTGGGAATTTAGCACGTCATACAGAAATCGTATTAATGATAAATTTTGTATTCCCGTAAATAACTTTCATAATATTATGTTTCTTAGTTCAAAGCAATAAAAAATTTAAAAGTTATTACATGATGCACGGAGGCGTAAAAGAGAGAAATTTTGTTTTCCGTATTTCCCCTTTTTAATACTTTTTTCTTCCCCTAGAGGTTCGGTTGACAAACAAAGGAAGAAAGCGTTCTTGACTGTTTTGCCAGTGCCGATTTATACATAAGATTTATATAGTCGAAATATTCGGAATCTGGTTTCTGAAAAGTGTGGTATAATCGACCACCCTATTTTTTATTATACGATAATTTGAACGCTTCCCAGCTAGCAATTAAAATCGTCTAGGAGTCTACTGGGAATTTCATAAAGAGTGTTTTTAATCGTCGACGAGCTCAGTTTTTAATTCCCAGTAAAAACTTCGCCTACAAAATAATGTGTTAAGTAATCAGAAAAACTTAAAAGCACTACTTACAATTCTACTGAAAGAACCAATGAATTTTACAAGGGATATCCCAAAATGAACGCATTAAAAAGCAAGTCATTATTTTTTTACCTACATGCATCCAGAAATAAGTAGTTTTAGAAGTTGTAATAGAAGCAGCTATAAAAGAAAGCTACTAAATAATGAGTGAGAGAAGCTATTTATTTTGAAAATGTAAGCGAAGTTTTTACTGGGTTGTAGACGATTCCTCGCACGGGAGAAACTGTTACACGTGCTGATTCGTGTATGAGAGGTTCATCCATAACACAGCGAAATACGCTGTGTTTATGATGCATGTAGGGATTATCTAACGAGTCTTTCAAAAAGCATGCCAAGAATCGTATGAGACTCATGGAGGGATTATTTTATAACTCGTGAAATGCTCAGCCATATAACTGAGCTACCTAAATAAGGGCAACAAGCGTATTTTTCATGTCAAAACTTCTCTTTTTCAAAAAAATTATATAAAACAAACCTTAAGGTCGCGAAATTAACAGCATTCAGTCGGAAAAATCCTTTTTTACAGATCCTTAGGCCGGTTTGTTTTATTGAAATTGTATTGGCAATAGAATTTTCATTTTTCAAAAACGCTCTTATTTAGGTAGCTCAGTAATTTTATACGACTCTTACAGAGAGTCGCAAAGGTTCATTCCAATATTAAAAAACGTGCGTGTCAAAAAAAAAATAAAAAAAATTTTGATGTTTTTGTTTTTGTTATTCGTCAGATAATCATCAGAAGATTCTTTTAGGAAATGTATATTAAACATAACCGTCTTACAAACAGCCTATGCCCCAGCTAGCATAACTCTGAAATTATTAAACAGATTTTTATTAAATTGCACTTCTGTGTGTATGTCAAATCGGTTGACATACAGAAGAGGAAAGTGTTCTTAATTGTTTTGCCTTTGCCGATGTATATATAGATTATTGTTAATATTTTTTTTTTTTTTTTAATTTTTTTGTTATCAAATATTCAATTAGAAAACACAAAAATAATTTGATTTTATATTTTTTATTTTTTTTTTATATGACAATTCGGTCGACGTACGACGTATATACACTTTTTCGTTTAAAGGGGCCCATAGACACATACTGCTGCCAGCTACTGCCGATGAACCCTTCGTATACGTATGTGATTGATATTTTACTACACACCTATCTATCAATCATCATCTTTACCCTACTTTCTTCATACGTTTCTTTCTCCAAAACTATTTTAAATTTGTTTTAATTTTAATTGAAAAGAAAAATATATCAAAAAATTAATTAATTTATTTTATTGTTCATTTGAAACCTATTTTGATTTTTAATAGTGCATTGTCTCTGTGACGCATACATAAATAAAAATTTCAAATTTACAAACACATGCTGATTGCATGAGCATGAGCAGTATGTGTGTATGGGACCCTTAAGCCAGCTATTGTGTGCCTTTGTGTAAAATATTATACGTTTAATTTGACAACGTATCTACGTAGAACGCTACTACGTTCATACGGTGCAATTATGTTCCTACGGTAAGCAATAATTTTCTGTTATCGAACAGACCTTTTAAAAAAAAAATTGATGTCATAAAAAATTTTTTCTCAATTCGCAACTGTAAACTTTTCCTTTTTTCTATTGAAATTGCGTATTTAAAATTGAGTAAAAATCATTTGTTTTTCTTTTAAGTATTAAATAATTTTTCTATTTCCTTTTTGTCTGCTGCTGCCGTAATTTTAGTTTCAAATGATTTTTAATTACAAGAAATAAAGAGGAGGTCGTAAAGTAAAACCCACAATTGATTTAAGGATAAAAAAGTAAACTAAACAAACTAAAAAATTTATAAAGAAAAGACAAATTGCAATTTAAAAAGAAGAAAGGAGCAAAAGTTTGATTTAAGTTGATCGGTTAATCGATTAATAACTACCCGAATAACTGATCGGTTAATTTAAAATTGGCTTTTTTCGATTAACGATTAAACCGGTTAATTTCAGTCGATTAACCGAAGTAACAAAATTTTAAATTTTTTGTAGTTTTATCACATATTTTTTGTGTTTTTAATTATTTGTTTTGTCTTATATACAAAAGGTATGTGTTTAGAAAAATATTTTTTCCTTCTAACAATACATTCTTTAAATACAGTACAAAGTCAGGAAATACAGGAAAAGAACTGAGAAATTAGATAATCTGTATTATGGATGGCTTTCGAGATTTCCAACATCTGCGATAAGTGAAAGAATTTTTTCCAAGTCGAGTTTTATCGAAACTAAAGAAAAGAATCGCTTAAATCCTAAACATTTAAGCCAAATTATTTTTATAAAAGATTATTTTATAAGATCTCCTTAAACTTTTGAAAAATTTATTAATAAAATGATCTCACAGTTTATTTCTTATTAAACACATTACATATATAAATTATAAAATATGGGGAGCTCCATAAGAAAACGCAAAAATTACACCATAACATTTTTTTGGATAAACGACAAAATGTAATTTAAGTGAGTAGCACATAATTTTTTTAAAACACAATTATTGAGGTATTATTGTCTACAAAAAATAATATTAATCACAAATTTATTTTTTTATCTGACAGTTTGTTTTAAAGTTATTTAAATAGCAAATTTGGAATTATTGCGTTTTGGTCCGAATCATAGTATTTATTCATGTAATTATTGCGTTTTGTTGTATACCTCCTTAATTAACTTAACAAAAGCGAAAGGTATTAAATAAACAAAAATTCCTTGCGTTTAACAGTTATCTAAGAGTTACCACCAGAGCATAATTTATTTATAAAGTTGACTTTTTTTAAATTTCTTGAAGCGATTTATTGCAAAGATGTGTAATTATTGCATTTTGCTCTGAACCATTATATTTGATATTGAATTGCAGTGTAGTTATTGAGTTTTGGAATACCGTATAATAAAGGTAATATAGATTTCAATGTGTAGAATAGGATTCAATCAAAAAACCTTAAAACTTAAAAAATGTTATTATTGCGTTTTGTTATGGACCTCCTCATATGTATTACATATTTATGGCTTACTTTTTTGCTCATTTAAGTTCAAGAATTGTTTTGTTTGTTTTGTTATGGTTTTTTTTACTAATAAATTCCAAATAATAAATAATTTTTGCATTTTTATTAATTGAAATTACTTAATTTATAACAAAACTTTAACCGATAAATAACAAAATTAACCGATTATAAACCGATTAAACCAAAACCTCGGTTAATTAATCGAGCGATTAACCGATTAAAGCAAAACTCCTATTAAATGAATACCCTAGTACATACTAACAGTAATTATGGGTTGAAAAAGTTGCAATTCCGAATCTTATATACCCTTCACTATAATGCGAGAAGAAAAAAATATTTAACAAAATGCTGGTTTGGTTTTAAGTAACCTGTTTAAGCGGTTAAGTCACTGAAGAGGAATTTTCATAAAGCCATCATTAATTAAGTGGTTTGGCTGGTCAGCCTCCACCACAAGCTATCAAATAGTCTACATCTTCATGTAGGTAGTCGAAATTTCCAATGCTTGCTACTTATAAATATTGAAAATTAGTATGATTCGTACTTCATCTGCATGATTCAAAAAGTCAGGATAAAGCAAATGTAACATTTCCCCGAAAAACTGACGCTTCTTGCGATGTCAAACTATTAGCCAATGCGGAAGAAACGTAACAGGCGCTAAGGCAGACAAACTGGAAAAACTTAACAATGAAAAAAACTGCTTCTCCACCCATCCCAGTTTTACCAAGTTAAAGATAATTTACAGGTCTGTTCTGAAAACCGCGTAGCTTCCCATCACTCACCATTTTGAAATCACGCAGACGATTTAATGCTTTTCTGTAAATTTCCCGATTTTGCGGTTTTCGACGTTGTTTAATTTTTTTTGAAAACATGAAAACACTGCTGAACTTGTATACTATGTTCACACTTGAGTTCTTAAACGCGTTTAAGCAACTCGAACGCGATTAAGCTCTAATCACATCAAAATCTTGATGATTACCCATACATTGAAGTGATGTGTTAATCACTTCAAATTGACGTGATTAAAACTAAATCACTTCAATAATCACATAGAATCCACTGAACATACCTCAAACTGAGTATAATGTAGAATCGGCCAACATGAACATGTACAACCGACCACGATTTCTGCTTAATGTTTTTATTTTTTCCTTAAATAATTCACAAATTTTCACAATTTCATCATTAATATGTTTAAAATAATCTTCTCATAACCTAAGAAGTTTTTTTTTATCCATTTTTAATACTTTAAAGAAATATAAATTAGTTTGTTGTGGTTTTTTTTCTTAATCACCTGTCTTCCTAATCATCTCAAATGTAATGTGAACGGCTTTAATAAACGTAATCAACATTTTCAACATTAAATCAAGTGTGAACATAGTATTACATTTGTGCTTTAGTTGTTTATAGTATGTTTACATTATTTTTGATACTGAAATAGCAGCGTAGGAAAAATCGGACAGATTTTTTTATAACCTACAATATGTGGGGATTTTTCGTCATATCGCATTATTTATGAAATAAATGCAGGAAAACGTATTTTTAGTAATACGTTTTTAGAAAAAGGGTTAAATTCTTTTCTTTTCCTTAAAATCGCTTACAAATATATTTCCAGAGCTGTTTGCGGCTTAAAAAGTTGGGAACACTCATATGTATGTATATTTTTTTTCTATGATATCTTAAAAAACAAAGTGGTGGGGCTTCTTAACAATTGTTTGCTGAAATGGGCATCAATGCCTTAAGCGGCTCATACACTTGCAATAAAATTGTTCAATTTTACGTATTGTACAATTATATCGCCAATGTGTATGTGATAATCGAAGGTGGCACAATATATTGGCAGCAATCAAAAGACTTTTGATTTTTATTGCACAACGAAAAGAAAGTGAAGTGTGTGGGCAACATTGTACAATGCTGTTTATGTTATTGAATGAAACCATTGTGCGACTTATTGCATAATATAGGACAAAATTGAAATAATATGGCGAATATCATAAACAAAAATATTGCAAGTGTATGGGCCGCTTTAGTGACAAATAATGAATTTGTCGCAGAAAAAAATATGTTGCCTGCATTACTTAGGGTTAGCGAAGAAGCTGACGAATAGTGGGTATCAATTTACAGTTACACCTAAAGGTGTCTGGAGGAAGAGATATGTATGTACACTGTAGTATACACTATCACTAGCACCGTTGGTGTATAGAGTGAAAATGCCAACCATTTCGCTAGTCACTAAAGGCAATGATTCTTTCTTATACCACTGGGATATTATTCAAAGTTGAAAGATTTAATTGAATTTATTAAAAGTACAAACATATGTATTATTGTTTTGTTTTGTACTTATTTTTTGTCAAAGCTTTATACATATTCGAATAAAACTAATTTTGTTTTTGTTTAGGGGAAATTTTTTCAACGTGTAGGGAAAAATCCGATCTTCTTAGCATGTGTGTATTTTTTCGAAAAATCCACTGGCAACACTGCATTATATATTTATTAATAAAAAACAAAGCATATTTTATGGGCAGTAAGTGTTCAAACAGAACCGCGTCGAAACCACATTTTCCATGCAATTCGACATAAAAATTTTTAGTAGAAAGCCGCCGTGAAATAAAATCTATTTTATTTCGAGAACGTAAATAAATGGTAGTACAACGAAAAATAAATACATACAAAAAAAACCGAACTTGCCACTGTTTTCACCGATGAAATTGGCTTATATTTTGCACTTACTTGTTACTTAATATGCACAATTACTCCATTTTTGACTATGATAAATTTTCTTAGCAACAATAATGAAATAATATCTTAAGTTAACAGCAGGGTGGCATAAATTCGATATACATAGTATCTTAAATGACATTTGACAACTTTGGCAACCTCTAAAATATTAACTTGTATGGGGCTGAAAAAAGTGTATTTGTTAACTCTCTGAAAAAAAAAGATTGATATGTTTTATGATGATTCCCAAAATATTTTGGTTCTAGCTTTGACCATCCGTGAGCTGGACCATTTTTAAAAAAGGCCTTTTTCAGTTTTTCGAATTTTTTTTGTATTTTGCTTCAAGACTTGAAGCAGCATCCAATGGTATACAGTAGTTTTGACTTAACTGCCTTTTATTTACGTGCACTTTTGACTTAACTGCACAAAATTGATAATTTTTGGCATTATTCTTTATAATCCCATACAAATTCCTTTTTTAAGTGCACTTTCTTTACCTGCACATTTAAGATAAGTGTCCAAAATTTTTGGCATTTTAAAATTATTTTCATACAAAAAATCCAAGTTAGCTGCACTTTGAGTTAACTGCCCAAATTACATATTTTATGTAATTATTCTTTCAAATCCTTCTTTACGTGCATTTTGTATACCTGCACATTTTTCATATTTTTGGGCAGCTTTAAAATATTTTCATATAAAACATCAAAGTTAGCTGCACACATGAAAAAATATGGTGGCCGCTTTTTCACATAAATATCCAATTAGAGCTGTTTATAAAAACAAAAATCGCAAACAAGTCAAGTTGTTTGCATGTAACTACATTTATGCATATGGGTTGTGGTTACAGCAACTTTACCATGATTATATGAAAGGAATAGCAAATCTTATGTCTGGAACAGAATAAAGTAGTTGTAGTAGTATTTGAAGCTGACAAATGCTCTCTAGCGCAACAAAGTTAAAAATTTCGATTTTTGCGCTTCAATGGCAACGACTCCTACAACTACGTATTCTGTTGACACTACTTTGAAACTGCCGTTTTAACTTTTGACAGCTTGCAGCGCTATTCTTAACGTTGTACTACAGCGACTTTTCTGTCCCACACTTTATTATTACCTATTTGGTTATCTCGTTCCGTCTAAAAATACATAAGAAATGACTACAGGTTGTTTGAACGTAATTGTTATTATCAATTTATTAATAAAAACGTTGTTACTCCTCTTTCAAACACTTTACTTTAGCTGCACTTTTATGCAGGTAACCACAATTGCGTACCTGCACATTAAGGCAGCTAAATACATTTAAGATAGCTGCATTTTTGATTTACCTGCACAAAAAATCATGCAAAGGAGATTGTGCAGCTAAGTCAAAATTACTGTATAAAACTTGACCACTTTCGACCTTCTAATTGAGATTTTTAAGTAAATACGTATGTGGAAATAATGTTCTGCTTTTCTAATTGAATCTGTTTAAAAAAAATGTTAATTTATTTGTTTTTTTTTTTAATTATTCACATAAAACGTGAAAATCGCGATATATTTTATCTTTTTTCATTGGATGCTGCTCAAAAAACTCTTTTCGATGATACCAAATTTTATTTATGTCGTCTTGGAGCAAAGAACAAAAAATTCGAAAAACTGAAAAAATACCTTTTTTAAAAATGGAGGGGTAGCAACATCACTTTTTTTTGAGTCGCTCTATTGTAGAGTGGCTTTGTCAAATGTAAAATCCTGTGAAATTGCTTTTAATTTATAATAATATAAAGTTTTTATAATTTTTGCTTTCAAACTTTCGTTTTTGGTTTCATCTATAATAGCATGAAATTGTTGTTCACATCAGCAAATTAAATATATACTGATTACTTTGTCTATTCGCTTAGAATTTTATTTCAATTTATTAAAAATGTTGTTTTTTTTTTTTTTAAATGTGTAAATAAATTGATTTGAGTCAAATATTTGCCACCACAAGCAAATGCTTGTCAGTTCAAAATAGAACACGCTCTAATCAAAAAAAAAAATAACAGATTTTAAATGACAGCTATTTAACAGCTGAGAGCCTTGCCAGACCGGTGGTTTTGAAACCACTAAATTAATAACCCTGTTTTTGTGTTTTTGTGTGTATAAAACCTAAAGTTATTACAAAAATAAATAGAAAACACATCATTCCAAATACAAAATGAAATTTTCAGTTGATTCCTAACAAAAACCGGCAACTGACTTCAGTTGTTCAATATTTCAATATTTTTTTTTTTGCGCGTGACACCTTTTGAGAGAATTGAAATCACTTTGACAAAAAGTAATTTTCAGAATACCCCTGTTGGTTTCATTGTTAACTAAAGTTTCAATTAAATTTAAAATTTGTTTATTAATCCAACGAAATATTTGTAACTTTTTTTTTAAACTTGTAAAATCCAATAACAAAAAACTTTAAATGTGTTTGGCGTTTGTTTAATTTGTCCTTTTTGTATTGTTGAAATGCTGTCATGAAATTTTTTAATACAATCAGTGTCCGCCCAAAAAAAAGTGAGAGAGAAAAACTCATCAACAGCACACAAAACAATTATAAACTCTATAATCGGTTGTGCCGAATCTTTGATACTCTTCGCCAAGAACTAAACTTTTTCAGGAGTCGACTTTAAATTGGATTTGCTAGAAACTATGAACCAAATTTTATAAAATCGGACATCGCAATTTCTAGTCATATAAAACTAACAACAAACTTCTGGGAGTGAGCTTTAAGCGGAAGCTATGGAAAATTATAAACCGATCAGTATTAAATTTGGACATGGCTTAATCGACTAAGGACAAAGGCTTTAGCAAAAGGGCATAAAAACAAAAAAATCGAAATAGAGTTTTTGATTGATTTTTGTTCGTTTTATTAAACTACATGTACACAACAAATTGTAGATCCCTGCGATCAAAAGTGGCGACTTAACGCCAAGTACATCTTGTTCTTATTGATTTTGTAAAGTTGTTTGCTTCTCCTGTAAAAAAATAAAATGTGTTGTTACGCCCTTTTGCATTTTAGGTGACGATATATACTTTATCGGAGCTCAAATGAATATTACTTGGGGTTACACATGGAATGACATACTAAATATTCCTTATTTTACTAGACATGCTGGTAGCGGGTATAAAGTACACTGCAATTTAATGTTCCTGTTGTTCTCGTTGTAATTGAACATTTGATTTCCGGTTTGAAACAAACGCACGCATACAACCATAAAAAACTGGTGAACTTTTTTCGTTTTTAAATATTTTTTTTGTAGTTGCAGTTGTAAAAAGTTGGTTTTTGTTCCATATTGATTTTTTTTTAAATTTTGGCTTAATATAATATATCTGCCGTTAGGCAAAAGGTCTTAAGTCAAAAAAACGCATTTTGTGTTTTTAGTTGGTTTTAATTAAAATTTTTGTTCTTTTTCGTTTGATATTAATAACTTATGTCTAGCACAACTGTTTTTAATCGTAATCATATGCTCTTAAGAAAAAAAGTCTATAAAATACACCAAATAAATATTTTTCAATTAAACATTACGAAAAACTACAGTTTCTGACTTAAGATCTTTTTGCCTAACGCCAAAGATATTATATATGTATCCAAAAAAAAAAATGATTTGAAACAAGAGAAAACCAAGAAATTTTTTTTTTTTTGTCGAGCAAAATAAAACATCCTTTTACATAAATAAAGGCAAAAACCAACATTGAAAGGAAACTTTCTCGAATTTTTCTTTTTTTATTTAAACAAAAGAAGAAAAATTATTAACATTTTCCAGCAAAATAATGTCAAACTGTCAGCAACCGAATCATTGTTGTACTCTTATTTTTGGAAGAACAAAAGACTGTACAAAAATTGTATTTCAAAGTTTTGAAATATTTTAGAAAATACAATAGTGGTATTCACACCGAACTTTTTAATTTGTTACTCGGTAGATTGTTAATTTGTTAAAGTTACCAACTGTGAACGACCCCCTTTTTAAAACTTTGTTAGTCTGGTAACTTTCGTAGTAAAACAGCATTTAATTAACATACTTACTCTCAATGTACACGAAAATTGCCAAAACACAAATATTTTTTTAGAAATGTATCACAAATGACTTTTTTATTATATTTATTTAGAAACTGCAACAGCTGATTGTGAGTTACCAACTAACAACTATTTTATCAGGGGTGCCGTGTCGTTAATTTGTTAAATGCTAATCCGGTAGCGCGTTAAATATACAAAAACAAAATGCGTGTAAAAAAGTAACGATTAACGACTAACAAACTAACAAGCTCGGTGTGAATCCCACTAATGTTATTTACAGACATTTAACATGGACGTATCATTGGAAATCTACTTTTGAAGGTGGTACTATTGAAAAGCTAGTTCTTTTGGGAGCATATGAAGACATTGGAGCCAGAGAGTCACTATTACATTTAGGAAAATCTAGTCTTACCTTTTGGTACAAATACGAATTCATAACAATCTTTTTTTTTAACTTTTATAGGAATTATACTTCTCAGTTGTTATTGATAAAACTTGTTTCGTATTAAAGCCAAAAATAGTGGGAAATGTAGTGAAGTGTAGACACTTCGTTGACAATGTCATCAAAATTGTCGACAAAACTGGTGACTTGGAGACACTTACACCCAGGTTTCCTTTAGGGTTGATTCAGAAATGTGTATGTGTATGTATATTTTTGGCAAATTTTATATATGAATTTTTGATATTTTTAAACCAGACTTCGCAAAAAAAAATTTCACAATATAAAATGAATTAAAAATTGTTTGATAATTTTTATTCTTGACTTAATGGCGGATCGAACTCGGGTCGAATATACATGTTTCGAGAATAACTACATTCTAATCGTCAGAATTCTTTGCAGTTTCATTCTTTCCGCCACTATAGTCAAACATAAATTTTTTAACCAATGGTATTTATTGGTGGATCGAAATTTGCTTTAATTGATTATATTATTTATATTTACGCTTGTGTATGCCCAACTTAAGGTATGTTTACCCCTAACAAATATTTGACGAAAGAGTCAAATAAATCGTGACGAATAAACTGATCAAACTTTAGCTTTATTTTAAACCATTTCTATTGATTTACTAAGCTTTATTGGTAAGACGTAAAATATTTAATAGGTGTGAACATAGCTTTAGACTGCCAGATAAGTGAAAAGCCACATGTGCATGTGGTTCTGACGTTATTTCAACGTCATTACGAAGCCAAAATTGTGTGATGACGTCAGAATTACGTCAAAAACCACATACGTATTTGGGCGTGGATTTTTACATTTCTTGTACTCTAGGCTTTAGTCGAATAGAATTTCTCCTTACATTATGCAGACATCCCACCAACACTTTTTTAAACTACATAAATTGAAACAAGTTATTGTAAAGCCTCTTCTGATAGGGACTTCTGAACTTTGACAGCTGAAAGTGATCATATTGTTGAATCTTCATCAGTCGAATCAGCTGAACTTGGTGAAATTGGCCGTTAATTTTAAAAGTACCAATACTTTTTTAAACATTTTTTCAAAATTCTAAAGATAATTACAAAAAAAATCCTATTCAACAGAGGCTTATTATATTGGACTTAAAAATATTCTTTGTAATAATATCCGGAAAACTCTTGGAAACAAAAGAAATCTTTTACAAGTTCCCGGGAATAGAAAAAATTGGAAACCCTATAAATTTAACATAAACTATCACATTAAACAATAATAAGCTTCACGAGTGCTTAAAACTGACACAGCTTCCACTACACCTGTCACCAATTAAAATGACAACAAAGTCATGTAAAATTTTAATTATAACAGTTTATTATCTATTATATACATGCAAACATACAAACACTATGACAGCACCTGTCATACAAACTATCATTCATACACATGTGGTTTATTTTGTGGGAAATGTGGGCAAATATAAATGTCCATTAAGATACCAATTAAACAGCCTTAAACAAATGCCAACAAGAGCAGCAGCAGCGGCAACATCATTATCGTCAACATAAATACAGATGACAGTATTAACAAAGTAACAACCAAATTTTAGCAACAATATCAATAAATCAAAACTGTAATATTTATAAACTTAGCACATACAAATACGAGAGCAGGATGAAAAGGGAATTTTTTTATGTTTACAAGAAAGCAATATGAAATTTCTGTTACGCATTTTAAAATTGGAAAAATTACACAAATTTGATTATAAAATAAAATAAAAATGTAAATACCTTTCGCACTAGTTCCTCTGAAGAGAGTCTACTCAAAATTTACAAATTTTCAGTAGAGTTAAAGTTTTTTTTTTTTTAAATATTTACAATTAGAGTTAAAAACAATTATGGCATTGTAGGGAAATACGAGTAAAAAGTATACAATGTTAGTTGTTTTTTTAATTTTTTCTGGTATAATCGAAAAATAACAAGTTTTTTGAGTAGTTCCCCGTTATGTGAAATTTGTTCATTTATATAGTGGGGTTATTTCATAAATATAGAAACAAAACGAAATATAACAGCACAATAAACTTACCTATAACAACTAAAAAGATACAACACAAAATAGAACATCATCAAAGTAAACCATTGTGACATAAGCACTAGCACAACCAGAGCCAGAGATTTCTAACCAAAATTTGGTTATATTTTTTTTTCAATGTGGAGATGTGAATATTTTTTTCATTTTGGTTACTTTTTTCTAAAACAATAATAATTACGAACGAATATGTTTTTCTTGGTACAATTATTTACGAGCTCGAATAATTTGTACTGTGTACGACGATTTTTTCATTATTTGTTACCAATAAACGGAAGTTTTTTAAAATCCCTTTCAAAACAGCAACCAAATAATTTTTTTAGGATTTTTGCTAAGAAAATATTGCCATTTGTGATTTTTATATTAAAAACGCCATGATCTGAAATCGTAAACTAATGAAGTTTTAATCAATGGAGATTTTTAATAATTTTTTTTAAATGAGCGTAGTTGTTCTTGATTTTAAGAGAAGTAAAAATAATTAGTACTTATAGTAGGAAGTGCATAAAATCATCCGGAATCGATTTAAGAAAATTCCTGAAAAATTACACAAAAGTCGTTTTAGTGTTATTTCCAGAAGTATATTTATATACATATTTGAAAATACACGTTGGAATTTTAAAGATTTTTTTAAAATTACATTGATTTGTGGAATTTTCTTTAATGGCTGTAAGTTTAAAGAATTTTGAAATTTTACTGTTTTATAACTTGTCGGTATGAATATTTAATTAATGTTTTTTAAGATAATTATTTGGTAAAAAAAACTTTTGACTGTCAGTCATATACTTATTCCCCATTGAATGTACGTTACGAAAGGCGAAAGCCAGTAATATTTTACAATGATTTACAAAATATTTGATATATTAGAACAATGTTGAAACATTTTTTTATAATAAGAAATATAAATTTGAAATAAAATTTACACAAAAGAGAAAAAAGTTTTTATAATATTTTAAATATATGTAAATTAGAAAATATTTACATAAAATGCATATCGCCAATCGTTTTAAATTTCGCCAAAATAATCGCCATATCGCCAAACGTAAATTTCCATCGACAAAAGGATTAAGAAATCGCCACATTTGACAGTCTTGCCAATAACAGCTAAAAAGCGGAAAACTATTATCCATTTTTGTTATTTATAACTGGCTTATTAAAAAATATTAATTTTTTTTTTTATATATTTCTCTAACCCCCACTGAAGCATAGGGCGCCAAAAAATAAAAAATTTTTTTTTACGAAAAAAGTCTCAAAGAAATAAAAACTTTTAATTAAGTTTCACGTTATTTTTTAATATGTAAAATAATTCCATTTCTTGTTTTGTTTTCTTGATTTATAATTATTGTTTTACTATAAAGTGCAAATAACTTTTGTGTTACAATGTATTACAATGATTTTAATGCTTTTCTCAATTAAGAAAAAGCACTTTAAATTTGGTTCTATTTTTTTACATTTGGTAACTTTTTCAAAAAATTTGGTTGTAAAAATTGTATTCGTTGTGGCAGCACTGAGCACAACTTAAAATATTTCTCTTTAGTTGAAACAAAACTGATATGGATTCAGCTTACACTGCAGTGTGATATGTATGTATGTGTATACATATTTATATATTTTTGTAAGTGCCTTTATGAAAAGTTTAATCTAATCGGAAATACAACATTCATAATGATAGACTAGCTAGCTATCAACTAGCCTACCGCCCGAAAGTGCTTTTAAAACAAACCCAGCAAACCATTTTAAGCGTTTTTTCCATTGTTATCAAACTTTCCCTCAAATATAATTGAAATATTGAGCAAAAAATACACTTTTTGTTAGGAATGCTTTTATTCTCAAATGATTCCACGGGTCTGCGAGGAAAATATTATGGACTATACAATAAGATAATAAAACTTATTGTTAAAAATGGTAAAAAAAACCTCTTCCGAAATTATAAAATTGGTGGAAAATGTTAAAATTTTCATAACATCTTAGCTCTGAACCACAATAACTCAGGCTTTTTTTTATCGGATAAGAGCCAGCTAGGCTTTTTTCGATGCAAAGATATAACAACCGAACCAGCCTTTCACTCTGGATGGCTCCTGAAAGAGAAGTATACAACGTAAAACACAAATGTTACGTTATCTCACATATATGAAGTATTATAAATCAATTTAATATCGTTTCTCGTTACTTTTACTAAAATTACCACAAATAATAAAAAAACACCAAATTTATATAAAAAAGTACCCCTTTGTATAAAAAGTACCTTTTTGTATTACGAGGTACCTTTTTGTAAAAAATAAGTAATTTTTTGTTTAAGAAGTACCTTTTTGTAAAAAAGACGTAATTTTTTGTTTAAAAAAGTACCTCTTTTTATAAAAGTGTACCATTTTTGTATACAAAAGTACCTTTTTGCTTTTTTTCAACAGTTTGTTATGTAAAAATTCCTTTATTTTGGTAAAACTATTTTTTAAGTTGCTAAAAAACTTCCTTCAAAAAAGTACCATGTTAAAAAGTTAATTTTTGCAAAAAGGTAAATTCTTAAAAGTATATTTTTGATAAATAAAAAAAAATAGAATATTTTACAAAAAACAAAATAACTTTTTTAAAAAAAATAATTTTTTCCTTTATTTTTGCATTTTTATACCCTCCACCACAATTAGTTGTGAAGAGGCTATACTAAGTTTGTCATTCCGTGTGAAACTTTTTTATTATTCTTCTCAGACCCCACAAAATATATATATATTCTGGATCCTTGAGTAGCCTATCCGTCTGTCTGTCTGTTGAAAAAACGCTTACTTTCGGCAAACTCAAAAGAAATTAACAAACTTAGTGTCAAATTGCTTGTAGTTATCCTAAGCAGTTTGGGATTGAAATCCAGCAAAACCCGTTCAGTAGGATCAGACCTTAAAAAATTGATAATTTTGTTACAAAAACAACATAAATGGCGGAACAATGCACGGAATGATATGAGATTTTGCAAATGTTCGTTTTATTCGACACTGTAAGATTTCGTGAAGATCGGTCTATAATTTACCCTAGGCCCCATATAAAACCTACTCCCGGAAAACAGCTTAGTACGCATAAAACCGTAATGAATTATGCTGTCTATGGGACTTGAGATAGCACTACAAAATTTCGTGAATATCGGTCCATAATTTGCTATAGGCCAAATTCAAAGCCCACTCTGGTAAATTAATTAAATATGTTCGCCTAAAACCGTAGCAGATATATTTCTTATGGCAAAATATCTTCCAACTTAGTTTCATATGGCCAGAAAAAATGTTATGAATTTTGTGATATACGCTCCATAATTTACCTTAGATCCCATATTTAGCAGCCGTTTAAAATGCACTGTAAACGCTAAAACTAATTTCACCGCTGTTTTGAAATTTTGAAATTTTTAATTGTAATGCCAGGAGAATACCCTGGAGAATTTTAAGATGATTGGGCTATAACTTTTCATGGCTCCAATATAAATTCCCCTCCTGAAAATCATAAGTTCGGCTTAGACTGTTAAGAATCAAGATATTTTACTCAAGATTGCCGGTCAATAATTTAATTTAGGTCTAAGCCGCAACCAATTTTAATACTGATGTCTGTTTTTATAAAGATAAATTATTAATAATTAGATATCAAGTAGATATCACTCCTGAAATATTTGAACTGTCGGTGGAGCGTTTGTTGCTTTTTTTATAAAAAATAATTTTTTTGTAAGAAAACATATTTTTTTAAGTACTTTACATAGTACTTATATAGGTCTTAGATAAAGTTATTGCCAAAAAAATAATTTATTTTATAACAAATGTTATAAAATTTTAATAAAAACTTTCCAACCTGATCTTCTTTAAACCATAAACTTGTAAAATTTCGTAAGAAAGCAACATTTATAATTTCCTCCACACATGCACTGTCTGTGCATCATTTTTTGTTTTTTCTCGTTTTGCATTTTTGTCCCTAAAACTAACAAATAAAATTAATTAAGAAGAAAAATAAAAAAGAAAAGCATTGAAGAAACATGTAAAAAATTCAAAATATATAATTAATAACAGCAAATTTTGGTCCACCAAATATACCATTGGTTAAAAGATAGACTGAAACATGCAAAAAAACTCTGATGTTGAGAACGTGGTTGTTCTAGAAACTGTGTTGTAAGTTCAACCCCGGTTTCAGTCATGATCAGGTATGGGCACCACTACATTAAAAGCATTTCATGTGTGGCATTGTTTGTTTACGTTTGCATTTGTTGGTTTTGTGCTCATTTGCTCTTTGTTTTCTGGTCATGATCAAAAATGATCAATAAATTTTAATTTATTCTATGTTGAAAACCCCCATTCTTCATTAAAATAATTTAATGTAAATTAAACTTGAACTTCAAATCAAATTTGGATTAAAAACTAAAATTAATTTTTATACACTTCTTGTTGTTTGCTCACTTCATATTTCATGTTCAGCTTCAATTTACTAAGCTAAATTTTTTTTTTGTTGCTGTTGCTATTTTATTTTTTGTAGGTTTTGTTTAAAAAATTGTGTAAAATTTTTCTGCTTCATGTAGCATGTAACTTCAAATATGTTTATGCCACGCACGCAAACACAAAAATTCACTTTACAGATGTTTTAAAGCAGAGTGTTTGTATGGAATAGAATTTAAAAAAAAGTGATGACCATCAACTATTTTGTATGTTTGTGCATTAATATGAAAAGTGTCGTAGCAGGAGTTTGTTTACAGACGTGCAAATGTTTTGTTGTCGGTGTTTGTTTAATTATGGTCAGGTGGCTGGGCGTGTGTATAAATTTAAAGGTGTATGTTGTTAACACTATTGATTTGATAACAATATGCTACCATAATTTCAATTGTATATGCGAGGATTGTTCAAAAATTTTACAAACTGTTTTAGAAATGACGTTTGTAAAATAATTTCAATAGAAAAGCACTTGTTTAGGCGTGTATGAATTGTTTCATGCACTACATTTATCTTATTAAACACTTCCTCAATCATGCTTCTAAAAGTTAAAATACTACTAAATGCGTATATTAATCAAAAAATGACAATTATTTAAAGGAAACAATATGATTAGGTGGGGCGATTGTAATAAATATACTTATAAGCAATTTATATTTACTAGTGTTTGCCCAGTAGTCGAAATCCGATCATAATTATTTATGCCAATACATAAGAAGAACACAGACATATAAGGATAAATAAATGTACATGTTTCTATTATTTTTCTTAGTGGAGCGATTTGGCAAGGGACCAACCTCAACTTAAATCCGTGAATGTTTAACTTAGTTTTGTAAGTTCAATTGTATACAAAAATCAGAAAGTACACTCACAATATTATTGCATCAACGGACTGTAGTTTATTTAAGAAGTATTCCGTTCAGTCATTTTATATAAAATATAAAAACATTCAACATTTCAAGCAAATTTATTTTTAACTGGTTCTAACATTCATTCAAAAAACTAAGGGCATGTTATTACGGATTTTCAGTTGCAGTTAATTTTCTCCGTTTATTAAGTTAAATTCTTCTTTATGAAAAGTTCATTTAATTTTTACTGTCAAAAATTCAACCGCGAATTCCGTAAAAACAAATGAATATTCAGTTATTTCATACAAATTAACTGTCAAAAAATTAACTGAATATTCCGTAAAAGCAAATGAACATTCAGTTATCTTATATAATTTAACTACCAAATAAAATTTTACTTATCTATAAAAAACGATTTGCTTGTTTTGTGTAAAACAATTCCCAGTTTCTATTTGTTAAAATAATTTAGTTAAATACATAAAATTTTTAAAATAAAATAATTGCGAAGCCATATCGGTCATGCTGCTGGCTGGTGTCTTATAATTGAGAGTTCTTCTGTCAACAACGTGGTCAGTACAACAAAAGTGTCTAACGGGGTAGGCAAATAATAATATTCTCTCTCTCTCTCTCTCATTAGAAAAACAAGCGAACAGGTGTCTGTCTGGTATTTTTTAGAAATTCGGCTCTTTTGTGGAGTAAACCAAAATTATTGAATTTAATAAAATAACTGAGTATTCCTTTGTTTTTACGGAATATTCAGTTAATTTTTTGATAGTTATTTTATATAAATTAACTGAATATTCCTTTGTTTTTTACGGAATGTGTAGTTATTTTTTGATAGTTAATTTATATAAAATAACTGAAAATTCATTTGATTTTACGGAACATGGAGTTAAATTTTTGACAGTAGAAATTAAATGAACTTTTCGTTAAAAATAAATGAAAAATAAGTAGACCGGTTTTGAACTGTATTTTCATTTATTTTATATTACAATTTCAGTTTTTATTTTACGTACAGAATATTGTGAGTGTACCAGTTGAAAAACAAGTACCAAAAAGTCTCTTCTTATAGTTTCTCAATCACTTTGGACTCTACATGTTGAGTTTTATATTTCTAGGTTAAGTATTAATAAAAATCCAAGAGGTAACACTTAAAGAACAAAAAAGTACAAAAAATATCCCTCTTACAAATTTTCATTCATTCAGGATCTTGCATGTTTGATATAATGTTTCTGGGGTCCAAATCTGTGTTCAATATTATATGAAAATTCAAATATTACCACATGCAGCGTATTTCCCCTTTTTGATATTTTTTTCTCCTTATTGATGTATGTCGATAAATGGAGAAAATGTTCTGTAAAAAAAGTACCAAAAAAAGGTAAGATGTTCACCCCTTAAACGTTCGATTTTTAAAAAAGTACCAAATTAGTAACAAACTTAGATTTTTTAAAAATGTTACGAATATAATTAGCAATATGCCAAAATCGACTTTTGGCGAAAAATAACTTTTTTATTGCTGGAAATGGTTCTTTAGGACTTCAGCAGCAACCTTTGTTTTGCAACTTTTTCACAATTCCGTTATTTACAAAATTACCGTTATTTTTAGGTTACTGAAGAAAATCAAAATTTTGAACTTTAAATTTAAAGAATTCGGACAAATGATGTTTAGCAATTTTGTACAAAATCCTTTAGCGAGTATTTTTCCACATGAACTCATAATATTTGCAAATCCGTGTTTTTATTAATTTTTCAATAAAAATGAATTTTGCGCCATCTAGCGCAACTAATTTGTATATTCAGCAATTAGAAAGGTATTGTGGACAACACGACAATTGACATCACGTTATAGATGGGTGCAAGCAAGAGCGCTCCATATTGCGTTTGGTTCAGGGTATCAAATGCTTTTTCAAAATCGATAAACAACAGGTTAAGCGGAGAGCGAAGTTCTGTAGATTGCTCTTTAATCATTCTAAAGCTAAGATCCCACTATCGGCGCAATGTACCAATTTTTGTCGTATTTCATGTGCCGATAGTGTGAACGGTCAAAATTTTTTAATATGCGACAATCTGTGCCGAGATTGTGCTGACTGTGGACAATCAAAATTAACCTTGATGTGCCGATAATGTGAACACTCTTTTTCACAATGTGGAGCAATCAAATTGTTTAATATGTACCGATTTTTATCGGCCACTTGTGCGCCGATTACAGTCGCCAATCAGCACCGACACAAGGGATGGCAAAACGAAATTTTTAAATTGCATCAACTGGCTACTAAAATTTTACTTTTTTGGGCTCAATTGTACCAAAATTACATTTGTTTTAGCTATTATTTATGTATTAAAACGTTAAATAGTACATTCGTACTGTTATATTATAGAGGACAATTCGCTTTAACCAAAACATTGCAAATGTATCGATGTTGCCATCCCTGGTATGTAAGCATTTGTTTACAAAACAATAATTACAAAAAAAAGGAACAAGTGCAAGTTTGAAAAAAATTGAATACATTTTTTTATAGGTATATATTAAAATATTGTTTAAAATTGTTAGGAAACATAATGGAATATTTAGACGGAGATTAGCGAATTTATGAAGTAAAATTATATATGCCAACAGGCAAATAAACAAAAACATATGATTTAATTTGCCCAAATAGCACGATAGTGTGACCGCATTGTACCGATTATTGTCGCAATTGAGTTTTGGCCGATATGAACCGAAAAAAATTGTCACAATGTGCGACGATAATGGGACCACCCAAGAACAAATTTTGCAATCTTTTTAAATGTGCGCCGATATAGCACGATAAAAATCTTCACAGATTGTGCTATTTGAGCCGATAGTGGGATCTTAGCTTAAGACTGTTGATGTAGTCTACATAGGATTTTTTGGACCGGAAGCCAGCTTTATCGGGCCTTAGATCCCTTAGTACATTGTCGGATATTCTTCGGTTAATGATTTGCGCTATGATCTTTTTTACTGCAGTTCTTACAGTTTGTCAGGTCACCCTTTTTGGGGATATTTACCATTAAACCTTCTTTTGAATTGAAATCAAGTTCATGTGTTCTCCAGAAGTTCTGGATAAGGGGAAGCAATGTTTTCCTTGTAGTATGGGGGTCGGCTTTAAGCATCTCGGGCGATATGTTGTCTTCTCCAGGGGCTTTATTTGTTTTTAGGTGATTTACAGCATCCATAAACTCTGCGATATCTTGGCATTAAATGGAGATATCTTGCCTTATTTCGTGGGAAACGTCGGTGCATATGTTTTGGTAGTTAGAAGTTGTTAACGTAAGCATATCTTTCACAGATGTTGTGAACTCCTTCGGCGTTGGTCTTAATATCTAATTAATAATTCAGTTCAGAAGCATAAATGCCCGTTTTTTTAATACTCACTCTATTTTTTAAATGAGTTAATGAGACTTTCCGAAAATAGACTTTAATGTTTTTATACGGCACAAATTGGGCTAAATATTATGCCTTGAAAGTCAACATAGTTGTTGATGACTACAATATCTTTCTTTTTAAATTTGTTCGCTTTTTTAACATTTTCCTAGTTTTCTTGTAAACGAAAAATTCGATCGTCACGCACCACCGCAGAATTTTAGATTTTGAAATCATTAACAACTGTGTTGAAAGGCAAGACATAATATATAGGCCAATTTGTGCCGCGGTAAATGTTAGCAGAAGCATTTTTCTTACTTCCAAGTTTTGTTGTTGCCATGTTTTTCTCAGTGTATTATTAAAACAATATCCAAAAATGCAAGATTATTACCCAAACTAACTATACAAAAAATAAAAATATTGATTTTGTAGTAACATAAATAATGCGTTAAATTCATAAAAAGTTAAAAAATCCAAGTTTTAAAGGACACCATAAATTTCCGTTTAAGGACAAATGAGAGACACTCTAATTAGCAATTAAGTTAACTGACTCTACGCCTGAAGCATTAAAAATCATTCGGCATTCATAGCTTGAAAATGAAAAAGTACGTGTCACATTTTTTTGTAGAAAAGCAAACACCATTAGATAGAACACAAATTGCAATACAACTGCTTAAAATGGGAATACCACATAAACTTATTAATTTAGTGTATATGACACCAAAATACACAAATGCCAAAGTTTTAATACAAGGCGAATTTTCTTACTAACCCTTATGTGAATTGCAAAAAAACACCTTTAACAGCATACCCGGGTACCTTGCAATTCACATAAGGGCTAACTCGATTCGATCTCTGCGGTGAAACAAGTTGATGCTCTATCCTCTCTTGTCTTCAATCTAGTTTTACTTTCCGTAGTTAAGGAAATTGACCATAATTTATATTTAACAAATCAACTCAAATCAGCACTTACGCTGATGATATTTTAATTATTTCCAGAAGCAGCAACACCCTGAAAAACATTAAAGAACACATCACATAACACAGTTCTTATGATAAACACAGACAAAACTAAATATATGTGTTAGCGTCTAGCTGGTGTAAACAAAGATTTTGTTTGGCCGTGTGGAAGGTCACTGTTGTTCCATCGTGTGCAACGGGGCTTAATTGAGGGTGCCATCTGGCAACCCCGCATGTAGTATTTAGCTCACCCTACAAGAAATTAATTTATTTTTTTTTTTTTTATTTATTTATTTACAAATTTGTCTATGGATATCATATCCTTACATACAGTTAAACAATATAATTACACATAGTTAATACAAATAATATACAAAATTATTGATTATTTAACAAGACGATAATTTTACGTTTAATAACATTTGCATTTAAAGAAAAATCAACAACTTTATAAAATTTATTAACTTGACTGCACATCCTTCTAAATGGATCAGCATTTGCGTAATTTGCTCTGTAGTATTTAATTGACAGCAATTCAAAGTGTCGAGATGGACGATGAGGAACATTAAATTAAATATTATCGAGCAGGAAATCAGAACAAATATAACAATTAATTAAATTTAATATAAACGACACATTCAACATAGTCCTTCGGCTTTTAATAGTTGGAAGTTTGAGAAGAGCAAGACGGCTAGTGTATGACGGAAAATCTAATGGGTTCCACTGTAGTCCACGAAGGCAGAATAACAAAAATTGCTTCTGTACAGATTTAATATAATTGTTATGAGTCAAATATATAAGATCCCAAACTATAGATGCATATTCTAGGACAGGTGTCACGAGGGAAACATAAAGTTGCTTTGTGACATATGGATCTTTAAATTCTTTAGCTCATCGTTTGATAAAACCAGGAATACAGCGTGCTTTATTAACAGTTATAGAAATATGCTTAATAAAGTTCAACTTAGCGTCCAACAAAACTCCTAGATCCAAAATTGTACCAACATTTTCTAGCTGATAGTTCCCCAAAGTGTAATTTACATATAAATGTAAATAATTTCCTCTGTAGAAAGACATATGTTTACATTTTTTCAAGTTAAGCTCCATTAAGTTTAAATTACACCATGATTGAAATGAGTCCAAGTCTTGTTGAAGTAGACTGTGATCTGCATATTTATTTAAACTGAGAAAAATTTTGACATCATCCGCATACATTTAAACTTTAGAGAATTTAATCACGTTAGGAAGATCATTGATAAAAAGGGTAAACAGCAATGGTCTAAGATGACTACCTTGTGGTACACCAGATAAAACATCTATCGATTTAGATGTGACATTTTTAAAACGGACACATTGTTTTCGATTTAATAAATATGACTCAATCCATTTAAGAGAGTTGTATGAAAATCCTATTGTGTTAAGTTTCTTCAAGAGCAGTTTATGGTTTACCTTATCAAACGCCTTGCTAAAATCAGTATATACGATATCAGTTTGTTTCCGTTGCACAAAACCCTGATTTATAATTGTTGTTAGTTGTAAAAGATTTGTTGTAGTAGAGCAGCCTTTTCGAATCATCAGGGAATCATAATATTTTTCACGTTCGCGTTAAGAAATGATGGGAGAACTTGATTTTCTATCATTTCTCTCATCCTTTTCTTAACGCCAACGTGAAAAATATGATGATTCCCTTATTAATTTCTTGTCAGGGTCAGCTGTGCTATTACCGCCACCTAAAAAATGAATTCGCCTTGATCACTGCTTTTGATAAAAGCGAACCAGCCGGACGGCGGCGAGCGAAAATTAAAAAAAAGAAAGTAAAAATTAAATAAACTAAAAGTAAAAATTAAAAAAAAAGTTAAAATAAAAAGTGTAAACTAAAGATTTTCGAACATAAAAAAGTGAAAAAAAATTATATAAAGACAACCCACGAAATAAAAGAAAAAAGTTTTTTTGTAAAGGTACAGAGAGCCATCGAGTAGTTTTTTTCAGCAAGAGTGTGTTAGAAACACCTGCCCTGCCTTAACTAGGCAAACGGTGAGGTCCCCAGCAAACCGAGTGCCAAGATCCCCGGACAGCATACGTTTTGTGCCACAACTACCAAGGAACCAGCCCTTAGGCCAGGAAGGAAACCCATTCCTCACCACAACAATATGCATAGATCACACACACGTCTAGAAACATCAGACCTCGCCATTGATGATGAGAGACATATGTATATCCGTGAATGAATTTAAATACCCTGGAATAAATTTAAGTGCGCACGGCGACACGAGTGTAGCTGTCCAAGATCAAATAAAATCTGCAAACAGAACCCGGGTTATCCATTTAAGAGTCCAAATACAATGTAACGATAATTTACTGCGGTGCGATTTTTCATACGATTTTGAAGTAAAAAACCGCAGTGCGGAACGGCATAAAATTAAAATCTATTTTATTTTCATTGCGGACTTTCTTTCTCTCTCAACATGGCGAATTTAATTCGCCTTGTCTCTCAATTTTTTAGACTAGTTCTCTTTCTGATGTTGCCATAGTTTTTGAATAATTGGCTTTGTTCACAACATTATTGAAAACAAACAACATGATAAAAATGTATGCACAAATAAATTAATACAAATTTAAACAAAAAATGACAACTATTTCCGTCGCCGTCTTTCGTTGTATTATGTTTATTTTTCTCTCCCGCAACAAGAAATCGCACCGCACCGCAAACATTGTGTTTAGACTCTATAACGTTTTAATTCCTCGTTGTTATCTGAAAAACTCAAACTTAATTTCTACAGAACACTCATTAGACCAGTTCTAACATATGGGTGTGAAATCTGGACCCTGAAAATATGGCTGACTTCCAAAACGTACTTATACAAAGTTTGTATACAATTTTACTACTGTATTCTAACCAAGTACATGCACAAAGTACCAAAACAATACAACTATGTTTTGTTTATTTAAACGTTTTGAAATGTAAGTGATGCAATGCATAATAATATTAATCTGTATTGTTGGAAATTAAATATTAAATGTCACAAAGCATCAACTTTAAAGCCGATGCTCTGGTTGCTTTTTTGCTGCCGTACTAATACTTAAGAGTGATGTTTTGGAAGGGTTTGCATTGTATATATATTGTACTGCGGCGTTATCAAACATTATACTTTGTTCTTACATAAAGCAATTAACGTTATGGAAGTCAGCCTATCGGACATAAATCAATTAATCTGTTTTAAAAGAAGAATACTATGTAAAATATTTGGTCCAATAGAAATTTTAAACAAGTGTATACAGATCACGAAACAATCATGAATTGTTTTATAAAAACACAACGAATACGATGGCTGGGGCATGTTTTGCGTATGAAAAATAATATGTAAAGAAAATTTTTGAACAACAACCAGAAGGCAATAGAAAACAAGGGTGACGGAGAAAAAGATGGAAAGATGATGTCGAATCAGACTTACAAATAATAAAAGTTGAAGACAATAGACATTAGGCTTTACAAAGAGAGCAGTGGGGAGCAATAGTTGCAGAAGAATTGGTCCCTAAAGGACAGTTATTACTGATTTTTATTATTATTAATAAGTTTTTCCAAAAGCAAATGTTTTCAAAGGACACCCTTTTCTAAATACTTCTTCAACAGGTTACATAGTTACTTTTTTCAAAAGAAAATTTTTCAAAAGTAAAAAAGTTACTTTGCAAAGCGAGACCTTTTTCATAACTTCTTACTACTTTTTTGATGGAACTTTTTTAATGGTACTTTTTTAAACTGTACTTTTTTAAATAGTACTCTTTTAAAATATAGCTTTTGTAAAATGATACTTTTTTAAAATGCTACTTTTTTCAAAAGGCACTTTTTTAATACGGTTCTTTTTGAAATGGTATATTTTTCAAATGTTCCTTTTTTACAATGCAAAATTAAAAAACCGTTTCTTTTGCTAAAAGGGTACTTTTTAAAAAACGAATATTTTAAAGGCTACACATATAAAGTGTTAAAAGAAATCTTTGTTTTCAGGATATTCCGTTTCTTCAAAAATAAGGTTTCTTTAAAGGCTTCTTTTATTTAAAAAGGGACCAATTGGTTAAAGGATCCTTTTTTAAAAGCGTCATTTTAAAGAAATAGCTTGTTTTGATAACTATTTTGTTGCTAATTAATTTTATCGACAACTAGTTCATAGTAAAATAGTTGATAACAGTTCTGTACATAAGAAATGTTATTGGTAACTTTTTGTTATAGATTAGATAATTTATCGAGAACTTTTCTATAGTGTTTATTGTTAAGCAAAGTTACCGATAACTTTTTTTTATAGTTTAGTAAAGGTATTTATAAAAAACTTGTATATAGTGTTTATTGCTTAGTAAAAATAATCGTTAACTTTTTAAAAATTAAATAAAGTTTTCTTTTTCGTGTTAAAAAACATTTATTAGAATTTCATTTAATCTTTTTATTAAGTGGCCGCTCTAGTTTCTCTGATTATTTTAAATTTGTACATCAAACGATAAGTTTACATTAATTTTAATGAGTCTGATTAATAAAAATATTACTCTCGGGTAAGTTACATACTAATCGCAACAACTTGTGTGTGTGTGTGTATTACTTTATGTGTATGCTTAATGTACATCTAAATGTGTATTTATTTATGTAAAAAAACTTCAATGTAAAAAAAAACATTTATCAGTACTTGAAAAGTACAAGTAGTTATAAGTTTCAAGTATATCCTTAAAACTAACAATGTAACTGAAGAACTACCGCAAATTCTAATACATGTATTCATTTTCAACTATCTGCTTCTGTTAGTCCTCTTAGTACAGCATTTGTAACAAATGCTATAAGTAGGATCACTTATGCCATCTCCCATACATATATTTTTTTTAAATATTTCCATATATAAATGTAAATAATATGTATGCATTTTTTGTGTAGATTTTGTGGAGTAGTGTTTGTTTTTAAAAAGATACGAATATTTAAAATATTGTGGAAACATGTTGCATAGTAAAGTTTTTAAATTTCTATTTAACTTAAAGACTAAAGCTTCGTTCACAATAGGCAGCAACATTTTCACTGGTGTTCATAATAGAGCAACAATTTTTTTGCGACCACAAACATTTTAAATAAAGAACCCGTTTGTAAATTTTGCCCAAAAAAACAATACGTATTTATGATTATTTGTTGGAACATTTTGTTCAAATTTTCATTCAAAACTAAATAAAATTATTATAAACGTCATAAACAATTTCAAACAAATTGTTGCTGAAGTAGAAGTTGACTCAACTTTTTTAAAAAACTTTTGCAACATTTTTGTTGGAAAAATTAAAGGAAAATACTTTGGGAAGAAATAAGGGAAGAGAGAAGAAAAAACGAAATTGTTGCTCTGGTTGTGAACAAAGCTTAAGATTGTTATAAAAATTAAAGTTTTGTTAAACAATGAGCATTAGGGTGCAGCACTTTGTTTTGGACTAAGAAAATTGATAAGGTCTCAATTTAGATTTTAGAACAATGGTTCCTTGAAACTTTTTTAGAATTTTTCGCAGATTACGTTTCTGCTGTACTTTTTGTTTACAAAAATATTGACCCACCCTAATGTATTTGTATATACTACATACATATATTTTTGTATTCTGAGAGATACGGTGGAAAAAGTGGTCGTTAGGTTTCGTTATGACATTTGAAACAAAGACAGGCAAGAACAATTATATCGCAAGCGGCAAATTTTATACGAAATTGATATGAAATAAAATAAAAAAAAACTCTCTCCTGTAAAATTTTATTTTTGGCGCTTTCCTTATTTTCGCGGTTAGGGGTCGATATTGTTTCTTTACCACTTAAGGTAAACATAAACTTAAAGTCATAGTCGATGTTATATTGTTAACCAAGCATTCGCCATAGGGCTTGGGCGTCAGCGTCTTAAGGAGCGCCTATGTGTCCTTGTCCTTGGCTCTGGAAAAATCGATTCAACCAAAACCTGAAGCTTGTATGAGCCTTAAAATATTCCTATCTAATTGGATTAAGACTGATAGGATTTTTTGCAATAAATAATTTATTTGTGAGAGCCCTTTGAGGGTCACTTGGCGGCTATGGTTAAAACCGTAATAGTAAGGAGGAAGTTTTTTTAGTATGGGGTCGGATTTTTTTACTGTATTAACTAGGAATGGGCAAAAAATATCGATATATCAAAATTTCGATATTAAAAAAAAATAATCGATATATAGCCGATATTTAAAATGTATCCGATGTATCGATATTGACATACGACTATCGAATTTGATATTTTTTAAAGTCGGTCTTCATTAAAAACTCGAAATTTTAGCCGTTTTTCAAACAATATGTTTTTTTAATAATTGGCATCACTGCATGCATCATATGTTTTTTAAACTAATATGAAGAACTAAAATGATTAGCATTTATAAGAAGCAGTTCCGGATACAAGTAGCAGATTGACAAAAGAGCACCTAAGTAGAGAGTGCTCCTGATGTCCATATCTGATGATTACTGGTTTGACTTAAACAATCAATAACATTTCTAGTTAATGTCGGTACTTTTGGGCTGCAATTCAAATTTTAAGTTAAGTACCAACGTACTTCCATGACTTATTTACTTCCATTTAAATTTTTCGTAATATACTTTTTTTTAGATTTCATATGGTTTTTTGTAATCTTCCCTTTTGTTTTTGTTATAATTGAATTTTTTGTTTTTATTGAATTTTTTGTTTTGATTATTTTTTTGTTCTTATTAATTTTTTGAAATAAAATGAAACAATAAAAAGAACAATGTAATTACATATAATATCAGCGTTTAAAAAACTTCAGTCAAAGTAGAAAAACTGTCATTTCTTCCAGTTATTTATTTGTCATTGGCCAAAAAAATGTAAAGTTGGTTTGACACCAACTCAAAAAGCGAAAATTTGTACACAAATTTTTGTTTTTTGTTCGACTGTTTTTAGTTTCGACTGCAGTTTTTTAAACCCTGTATAATATGTTTGTTCATAAACTTTTTAATTTGGTAACAGTTTCAGCAAAATACGTTATACGATATATCGTTATTTTTGAAATAATTAATAACGATACTCCTGCAAAATATCGAATTGATATATATCGATATATTTATTAAATTTGCCCATCCCTAGTGTAAAAAATGGTTTTTTTAGAGTTTAACTACGCTGCTCCAGTATGGTATCCTTCTTTAAGTGATACTCGGTAAAGAAATATTCATACCTGTCAAAATTCTGCCTGAAGAGCCGTCACCACACCATTTTGATAAAAAAAGAGCAGTTATTCTTTGGGATTAAGGAAATCCGCAGAATATAAACTTCAGTATTTCAGCAGAGCGGCTTATGGAGGAAGAATATCCACACAGATGCCATCAAATCCGCGATTCCACGCATGAATGTCGAACTTAGATGCCTCCCAACACCCATTGCAGACAAAGACAACAAACCTATTTCGGAAAATACAATGGTCAGAAAAGAGCAATAAACCTGATTTTTTGTAGACCGCGCCATACATATGCTCAACAGGTAGTCCAGGTTTTTAATATATCTCCCTCCACCCTCTTTTTTTTTGTTAAACTCGACCGGAGCCAATCTGAGTTTTAAAAAAAAACAATTGAGGACTTATCTTGTTGAAGTAATCCAATTTTATGCCCTTGAACTGCAAGCACAACTACAAAATTTTAACTTTAGTTATTTCCAGTAACAACAACATTTTATATGTATGTATTTGTTTCCATTATTTTTTTAAAAATGTTTGTTAAGAATTTTTGTAAATTTTTATAGGGTTCTTAAAAATTTTGTAATACTGAATTAAATTTCTAACCGGTTCATTATTTCCTCATTTTTTCAAAAGCTTAAGTGGTATGTATGACAACTGTGAGTGGAATATTTTACTTTAGACATAAAACAGGGTGTTTAATAAAGACGTGAAAAAGTATTGGTGTACTAAAAGAAAACAAAAACCTTTTTTGTTTAAATGTTATGAGGAAAAAAAAAGTATTTTAAGATAAACGCTCAAAATTTTCTAAATAAATTTAATTTTTAAGTTATCATAATAATTTTCTTTAAACTTTGATATTGTTACAAGTAGAACTGTTGCTTATGATTCTTATACGCTTAACAGTTTTATTTGGTTTAATATCTTTAGTTTTTCCAAAATCTTTATGGATGAAGTTTCCTCATGATCTGGCCTTAGCAACCAGTGAAATGCGCATGGGAATAGCTTATACCATCAACAATAAATTTCAGTGTTTTTATCAAGAATCAAATTGGGAATTAAGCACGAATAACAAAATCTTTAAAAAAATCATAATAAGTTTTGGTTTAAATTGTAGTAAGATAGATACACAATCATGATCTAAGAAAGAACTTTTGAAGTGTTTTTTGCTTTAGCTTTGTAATATTAATCATACGCCCTTATATATTTTGTATATTATACATATATGCCAGTATTTATAAAAATTTTTTAAATTTAATAAAGGTTTACAAAACAAATTTTGTATGAAAATTTGCCTTAATAAACGTTTGTTAAATTTAACAATCGTTTATAAATACGGGGGATATAGTTTGTACACTCACAATATTCTGTACATAAAATTTACTTAAATTGTAATATAAAATAAACGAATATTCTGTTAAAAACCGGTCTACTTATTTTTCATTTATTTTTAACTAAAAGTTCATTTATTTTTAACTGTCAAAAATTTAACTGCATGTTCCGTAAAAAAAATTGAATTTTCTGTTATTTTATATAAATTAACTATCAAAAATTTAATTACATATTCCTTAAAAACAAAGGAATATTTCGTAATTTTCGTTTACTCCACTAGAGCCGAATTTCTAAAAAATACCGCTTGTTTTTCTAATGAGAGAGAACATTATTACTTACTTACCCCATTACACACGTTTGCTTTACTTTTGTTGTACTCACCACGTTGTTTACAGGAGAACTCTCAATTATAAGACACCAGTAGCATAACCGATATGGCTTCGCAATTATTTTACTTTAAAAATTTGATGTATTTAAATTAATAATTTTAACAAATAGAAAATGGGAATTTGTTACACAAAACAAGAAAATCGTTTTTAATAGATAACTAAAAATTAATTTTTGGTAGTTAAATTACATAAAATAACTGAATATTCCTTTGTTTTAACGGAATATTGGGTTGCATTTTTGACAATTAATTTATATAAAATAACTGAATATTCATAAAATTAAAAAAATTTAATTAAAAATGAAATGAACTTTTCGTTACTTTAAATAACATTTTCAAATAGAAGAATTTAACTTAATCAACGGACAAAATTAACTGCAACTGAAAATCCGTATTAACATGCCCTTAGTTTTTTGAATAACTGTTAGAATCAGTTAAAAATAAATTTGCTTGGAATTTTAAAAGTTGATTTATTTAAAAATGACTGAACGGAATTAATCAACGGACAAAATTAACTGCAACTGAAAATCCGTATTAATATACACTTAGTTTTTTGAATAACTGTTAGAATCAGTTAAAAATAAATTTGCTTGGAATTTTAAAAGTTAATTTATTTAAAAATTACTGAACGTAATACTTCTTAATTAAACTACAGGCCGTTACTGTAATAATGTTGTGAGTGTAATAGTACTAACAACTTCTACTACTTTTCATTTCTCAATAATACTCGATACATATGATTAGGGTACTCAATACTACCCAATGTTTTTTTGTGAGTTTTCATGCAACTTTTCAAAGCTAAACACTGCTTTTTACTTTTGAATTTCTTTTGCGTAAAAGTATTTTCAAAACAGTTTCATTCTTTTAAAAATTTCTTTTAAGTTCGTTTTTTTTTTTGAAATATTAGCTTGTATTTGAAAGTTAGTTAAAATTTTTAGATATTTTGTTAGATGATAGTGTATTTTTAAACCGAGCTTTATTTCAAAGGAGAACCGTTTAATTTTTAATTGAACTTTGTCTAAGCAAATACAACTCTGAAAGTATTGAGTTATTAAAAACAAGTGCAAATAATCGATACCCGGTACTTACTACTCAATACTTTTTGTTTGTATTGAATTAGAGAATAAGTATTAAAAAATTAAATATTACTCATATGTAAAAATTTAAATAAAAGTTTAGAACTTTTAACAAAGACCCTTTTTAGACAAAATTTAAATAAAAAATAAACACAAAAAAATTCACAACCACAATAACATCATCGTTTTGTTTAACTCTACTAAAGGAGCTCAGTTTCGTTATGAATATTTATGAGCCATAAAACAAAAAAAAAACAAAATAAACTTAAAATAAAACTGTATAAAATACTTCAAAATAAAATTGAGATACATACTTGTACTCTGAGCATTTTGAAATCATTACCAAAAGGTTTCAATGAAAAGGATTCCTTACAAACACACAACACTTTCAATATTTTGTCCAATATAAAAGAATTATACTTTTATATACAAATCTACAAAAACTTCTTTCTGTTTGAATTAAATTAACATTTTGTAAATAAGGGAACATTTATTGAATATGCAAAATACTTGTAGAATTGGTAAGATGGCTTAAGATTAAAAGTTTATTTGAAAGTATTGTAAAGAAAATATTTACTTTTTCCTTTTTTCTCAAGTCTTTCAAATAATCGGACAGCATTTTTTGTTATAAATATTTGTTAGTTTGCAAAAGTTTTAAGAAATTTTAGATTTAATGGAATTTAAAGTAAATTTGTTTATGAATCTATATAAAAAGCCATTACACTTGCTTTAAGAAATTAAAAAGTTTTAAAAATAAATTATTAAATAATTAAAAGAATAAATTTTCATATTTATTCAAATGTGTATTCTAAGTCAAATTACAATTTATAAAGCTTTAATACTTTTATAGTCTTAATCCTTCAATATTTTCCAGGAATATTTTCTATCCACTATCAGAATTTTTGTTTGTATATTTCCTGGAAAATATTGAAGGAATTCGACTATTAAAGTATGAAAGCTTTATCAATTGTAATTTGACTTGGAATACACATTCGAATCCCTAGATTCTATTTGTTTAAAAGAATATTTTAGTTTTAAATAGGGTTTGCATTTAATCATATATTTTTATAATCGCAATTACGATAAAAGCTTACTTCGTTTATTGAAATTATCGATTAGAAATAGAAAAGAAACGAAAACCTAGCCATTTTTCTTTTATTGTAAACAGTTTAAACATGAATTAAGGCAAATATAGAAGGCAATAAGCTATTTTATGCAGCCACGATACATACCATAACCGAACAAGGCTACGTGCGAAGCCAATGAATGAGAGAGCATAATCTCTTGTTGGATTAATAATACGTTCCCCAAGAAGCTTTTGCCCATTAGTCCATTTAAGGCGAAACAGTTTTCGAGCAGATGTGTAAATGTCTCGTCACCCATCTCCAAGAATTTGCATTGCTTGGTAATGGCATTACCCAATATAAACTGATAGTATCTGAGACCATAATGCCCAGTTAATCAGGGTTTAAAAAACAGCAGCCGAAACCAAAAACTGTCGAACAAAAAACCAAACAACGACTGTTTACAGTTAATGACAAATGAAAAAGTGTAAGAAATGGCAGTTTTACTTCTTTGAATGCATTTTTTGAACGTGTTCTACCACAGGATAAAGTGTAATTTCAATAAGCTAAACCATTTTTGAGTTACGCGAATATATGTTGTGCAACCTCCTCCATTTTCGAAATAACAATATATCTCGAAAACAAGAGCTTACCTAAACAAACGGATACAGCGTACCCGAGATATTCTAAAACGCCATTTGTCCGGCTTCTCTAATTTTGCAACTAGCACAGTGTTATTATTATATGCCAAAATATTTCAGATTGGATCTCTCATGTTGAGTTAGGTTGTTATTCCTATATAATAATTCATAAAGTTTAAAGAATAACGACTTAAGTTGATTTAGGCAATAATGAAAAATAATGTTTATATATGTTGTAATCCTGAACTAACTTAGGCGGTTTTGCCAAAACAGTCCTTTAGAAAAATGACTTAAGCTTTTAGGGTTTTTAGGATTAATTGCCTTCCTATAACAGACCAGAAATGAAAATTGTATAGCAAATAGATTTAGACACGCTGCATAAGATGGTACTAACAACTCAATTGTGTCCTTAATCGAGTTAGGCTGTTATGGGTTGTGACCACAGAAATATAAAAAAATATAGAGTCTACACTTCTCTTCAGTATTTGTTTTGCGACGGTACAGTATAGAGTTTGAAAATTTTTCAATGATTTAAATATGTTTAGCCAGAACTATTGAGTTACTATTGTTAAAGCGAGTAAGACGATTTAAGTAAACCTTTGGCTGATTTCGTTGATACATAAATGTATTAAAGACGAATTAGCAAATAAAGAGACATGAAACTCTAAAAGAATCACAAATTTAAACAGTTTGATGAGCAGGTGTTAATGCAATTTTTCTAAAACACATTTAAAACAACGTGAATCCAAAAACAAAGAGCATAAGCCGTCATCATTGTTCAATAATAAATTTGTCGAAGTCTTGAAATATTTGTTCATTGCCAAGTAAATTCTCGTTCGGACCATGTTCTTAACCTGCGCTTTCATTGCCTGCATTGCCCTCATGACCGGGCACGCAACATAAAGTCAAATTTTTGTATCTCCATGGTTTATCAGGAGAAGAAATAGAGTGCACGATCACCTTAGGCTTCACCTCATAAAAGGATAGTGCTCTAAGACCAGCCTGGCTATCTGATATTAAAGAAAATGCTACCTTAAACCTCTCGAGTTTCTCCGCAAACATTTCCTAGCATATGGAAAACAATGGCGGTATAATCATAGGTAGGCCGGTCAGAAAATTTAGATCAACTATACCGGTAAAGGAATCGCCTTTAGTCTGTTTCGAATTATCGGTGAATCACACTTGATTAGTAAACTCTGGCAACAATGAATCTATACATTAATACCTATCAGATAAGAGAATATTTAAATTTCTTTCGAATATCATGCTTGGTAGCAAGCAATCGCTTACTAAAATAAAAGCTACAAAGTCGGTAATGTGCGTATGCTGATAGCACTCCTGCATGCTTGCTCTTTTGCAGATGTAGATATGTTTGTGTCGAAAAAAAGAAATGATCTACGACTTAAATTTTTTTTTAATTTGCAAAAAAAATATGCCGCCAAAAAGTCGTGAATCATTTCTTTTTTTCTTTCTTTAGTTCTATTTTTATCCATACATGATCTAGAAACTAAATCCGCTAACATAATACAGTTACTACAAAATTGCATTTATATATATTCCAGAGCACCGTGTAAAATGCATCTAATTTGCAAAAAATAATATTATTTACATTCAAAGATGATGTACTTGGTAAAAGAAGAAATTTGATACCCATATTGCTATATTTAAATCGAAGGGTTGCCACCCCATTGCATTTTTGTCAAAACGCGAACTAGCGCGAATTTCCAAAAAAGCTGAAACACGTATTTAATTAAATCGACTAAAGATTAAAATATGTTAATTTGGCATTTTTATTACAAGCAACGCCGAACAAAAAATTCAAAAACCGTTTTTTTTACAGAAAATCCTTAAAAAAAAGGATATGGATGATCGTCCTTGGACAAATTGTATATACAGTTGAACGCGCCTTAAAAAAACCTTTCTTATGATACCCAATTTGTATATGTTGGTAAGGAAACAGATTCTCAAATTAACAAAACATGCAAAAATAGACTCTTTTTTAAAATAGTCCAGCTCACGAGAGGTCAAAGCTGGAGCCGAAATATTTAAAATGGTATCTTAAAAAAGTCCAAGGTTCATTTTTAGGAGGGTACATCGAGCACTTTTTTTGGTGAGTCGCTCTAGTATACATATGTCTTGTTCTTCGTTAGGAAAAAAAAGACTCTTTTAATTAAATTTCGAATGTATTTATTTATTTAATTATTTTTTCTCGATATTTCGCTAACCTTTGGTTAGCATCTTCAGGAAAATTAACAAAAAATTGTAATATGTATAACACAAAGAAAAAGTATTTATTAATTTTGTTATTTTGCTCCTGGAGCTTTAAATTTAATACATTCAAAATATTATTGAAAAAGGTCAATTAAAACTGAATTTAAAATTAAATTTTTAGCAACCCAACACAAAAGAAAATATTTAATTGTTCACAACATTATCCAATTAAAAGACTATAATTGAAAATAAATTAAATAGTTTTTAATTTTTCTTTTTTATTTTCTTTGCAGCTTTTAACATAAAAAACGCAACATCAAAAGAAAAAAAGATATATTTGTGTTGTTCAACAAAAAAAAAAGTCAATGAAAACGGCAAACAAATGTTGTTTTATGGCAAAAAACATTTTTGATGTGCGGTTAATTACGGTTTCGACCACATACTGACCACATCAATCTCTGCACACTGTTCTACAACATAAAATACGCACAACTCATACTTACGCAATCATACACATCATACAAACTCATCACATACTGCACTTACACATACAAATAAAAATACTTAATAATCACTTGCATAAAAAACCCCAAAACCACATTTTAACATACTCAAGTATTTAACATATACAAAGTTAAAAAACACACTCACACAAACACTTATACATTCTATAAAAAAAAAGAAAATAAAATGAATTTTCGACAACACCTACAACATGGTTTGCCATCAACAGCAACGACGAAAACTTTGCTCTTGTCATCAACCACGTCCACGTCATCTACAGCATCATCCACAACATCGTCATCATCATCGGCAGTTGCTTTAGCAAAAAGTTTGCCAACCATAACAACCAAAGTCAATTTGACGGAAATCTCTAACAGCAAACACACAACAAAAAAAGCAAATACCACTTCAAGTCATTTATGGCTATCATTACTGAAAGCATTTTTAATACTCCTTCTCACCATCTGCCATACAGTACAAATTTCAAATGCATATCTGATAATAGTACATGAGAGTGCTGAACCGGGAACGGTAATATTTAACGCCTCCGTTTATAAGTTGGGTTCCGAACGCCACTACAAAATTAATGCCCATAAATCGGCCCACTTTGTGCATCATCTAGTCGCTGTCAATCACAAAGATGGACAAATTCAATTGAAAAAGTCTCTTCAATGCGATGGCATTTATTATCCAAATTTGTTTACGTTTTATGTGGATTCCACATCCAATCGATTGCGTAGCATAGACTACTACAGTTTGCCCATAAGAATTTTTGTCTCAGGTCATACCTGCAACGAGGACAGACGGGTCGAGGAAGAGATGCATGCTCGTCATTACGAGGAGGAGGATACAGGGTATTCGAGACGTAGAAAGAAAAGAGCATTGATCGCGGAGCAAGTGGATGGTCTCAATTCAAGAGTGACTATTTTAAACTCCAATTCCCTAGATGTATACAATCATAACCATTCCCGCAATGATTTTCGGGAGGGAGATTTAATTTTTGGTGATACCTACGACAATGAAATGCGCCATCGTATTTTGTCACGCAAACGGCGTGGTTTCAGCGATGTTAGTTCCTTTGTAATGCAAACAAATCTACACAGGCGCATTACCGATGCCAAGCAATGGATATCTGAGACTTATGCCTCTTATGCTATTCACACCACCGACAAATGGAATCAGATATGTTTGCGGAAATCTCAATTCATCAATAATTTGAATGCCTTTTTGCCACGTTCTATATGTCAGCATTGTAAGGTTAATTTTCTAGATGTCAATGATGAACGTTTTGCCATAGAACATCAGAATCGTGATTTGGTGGCCAGTCGTGATGTTTGCATACACGAGTCCATGTGGAAAGTTAGCATTACCTTTAATATAAGATGTGATCGAAATGATATTGTGGACTCAGATCATCGTTTGAAAATTGTTTATCATCACCAGGAGTTTAATGATACTGATATAGCAAAAAGAGTTAGGAGAGAGTTGAGAAATCAGTCTCCATTTTTTGAGCAGGCTTTGTATGTGGCTTCGGTTTTGGAAGAACAACCAGCTGGTTCTACGGTTACCACTGTAAGAGCCCGGGATCCTGAAGATTCGCCGGTTGTTTATTCCATGGTTTCCTTGCTAGATTCTAGATCCCAATCCTTGTTTAAGGTGGATTCGCGCACAGGAGTGGTTACCACGTCGGCCAGCTTAGATCGTGAATTAATGGATGTCCACTATTTTAGAGTAGTTGCTACAGATGATAGTTTTCCTCCGCGTTCTGGGACCACTACGCTGCAAGTAAATGTTTTGGATTGCAATGATCACAGTCCCACTTTTGAAGCCGAGCAATTTGAAACGTCCATACGAGAAGGAGCTACAGTAGGCTCGACAGTTATCACACTCCGCGCAACTGATCAGGACATAGGAAAAAATGCTGAAATTGAATATGGAATCGAAAGTGTTACAGGTAAGTTTAAGTTATAAATCTCTTGTCTACCAATTTATTTAAATATATTAAAACAATTTCTGACAACCATTTTCTAGACGGTACTGGCGCCTTGCAAGACCAGGAAATACCAATATTCCGTATAGACGCTCGCAGTGGTGTTATAGCTACGCGCACTTCTTTGGATCGTGAAACCTCGGACAGTTATAATATTGTAGTGACTGCATCAGATATGGCTTCGGCTCAGAGTGAACGTAAAACAGCCACAGCCAGTGTGTTAGTAAAAATCCTGGACGACAATGATAACTATCCGCAATTTAGTGAACGCACGTATACCGTTCAAGTGCCCGAAGATCGTTGGGGTGATGATAATGTGGTGGCTCATATAAGAGCCACCGATGCCGATCAGGGTAACAATGCTGCGATACGCTATGCCATTATAGGCGGCAATACTCAATCGCAATTTGCCATTGATTCCATGAGTGGTGATGTGAGTTTAGTGAAGCCTTTAGATTATGAAAGTGTACGCAGTTATCGTCTAGTAATAAGAGCTCAAGATGGTGGTAGTCCCTCGAGAAGCAATACCACCCAATTGCTAGTTAATGTTTTGGATACCAATGACAATGCTCCGCGTTTTTATACTTCCCAGTTTCAAGAGTCTGTTTTGGAGAATGTTCCCGTGGGCTACAATATCATAAGAGTACAGGCCTACGACTCGGATGAGGGTGCCAATGCCGAGATCCAGTATAGTATTTTAGAAAGAGATGATAATTTTCCATTGGCAGTTGATTCACGTACCGGATGGATTCAGACCATTAAACAATTAGATCGTGAAGAACAAAGTCGTTTTGCTTTCCAAGTAATTGCCAAAGATGGTGGCATACCTCCTAAATCAGCCAGTTCTACTGTCGTCATTACTGTTCAAGATGTCAATGACAATGATCCAGTATTTAATCCCAAATACTATGAAGCTAATGTAGGAGAAGATCAACCTCCCGGAACACCAGTTTGTACCGTCACCGCTACAGATCCTGATGAAGATTCTAGGCTACATTACGAAATAACTTCGGGTAATACTAGAGGACGTTTTGCCATAACTTCACAAAACGGTCGAGGTCTTATTACAATAGCTCAGTCTTTAGACTATAAACAGGAGAAGCGATTTTTATTGACTATAACTGCTACGGATTCGGGTGGCAGAGCTGATACAGCTACGGTTAATATTAATATAACTGATGCTAATAATTTTGCTCCCATTTTTGAAAATGCTCCCTACAGTGCTTCAGTATTCGAAGATGCTCCGATTGGAACAACGGTTTTGGTAGTTTCTGCTACGGATAGTGATGTCGGCATTAATGCCCAAATTACTTATTCATTAAACGAAGAAAGCATTAACGGCCTAAGCAGTCCCGATCCCTTCTCCATTAATCCACAAACTGGAGCTATAGTAACAAATGCTTTGTTGGATCGTGAAACTACCAGTGGCTACTTATTAACTGTTACTGCCAAAGATGGTGGCAATCCATCTTTAAGTGATACCACCGATGTGGAAATAAGTGTTACCGATGTCAATGATAATCCCCCACAATTCAAGAACCCTCTGTACCAGGCTTCCATATTAGAAGATGCTTTGGTGGGTACTTCAGTTTTACAAGTGTCGGCTTCGGATCCTGATATTGGTTTAAACGGACGCATTAAATATTTGTTAAGTGATCGTGATGTAGAGGATGGTTCATTTGTTATAGATCCAACCTCAGGTACTATAAGGACCAACAAAGGTTTAGATCGAGAAAGTGTGGCTATATATCATTTGACCGCTATAGCAGTAGATAAAGGATCTCCTCCCATGTCCAGCACTGTGGAGGTGCAAATACGTTTGGAAGATGTCAACGATTCACCGCCCACTTTTTCCTCAGACAAAATTACTTTATATGTGCCAGAAAACTCTCCTGTAGGTTCAGTGGTGGGAGAAATTCATGCACATGATCCTGATGAAGGTGTTAATGCTGTCGTACATTATTCTATAATAGGAGGAGATGATTCAAACTCATTTTCTTTGGTTACACGGCCAGGATCTGAAAGAGCTCAGCTATTAACAATGACAGAATTAGATTATGAATCAAATCGCAAACGTTTTGAATTAGTTATACGAGCCGCAAGTCCTCCTTTAAGAAACGATGCCCATGTTGAGATTTTGGTTACTGATGTCAATGATAATGCTCCTGTTCTAAGAGATTTCCAAGTGATATTTAACAACTTCCGCGATCATTTTCCTAGTGGAGATATCGGTCGCATTCCTGCCTTCGACGCTGATGTCAGTGATAAACTCACATACCGCATTTTATCCGGAAATAATGCCAATTTGATTAGATTAAATCAAACAAGTGGAGGTTTAAGTCTAAGTCCTCAACTCAATACAAACGTACCGAAATTTGCGACCATGGAAGTGTCCGTAACAGATGGTATTAATGAAGCCAAGGCCATAATGCAGTTGGCCGTCAGATTAATCACAGAGGATATGCTTTTTAATTCCGTCACTGTGCGCTTAAATGAAATGACTGAGGAAGCTTTCCTGTCGCCGTTACTGAATTTCTTTTTGGATGGCTTGGCTGCTATAATTCCCTGTCCTAAGGAAAGCATTTTCATATTTTCCATACAGGATGATACAGATGTTACTTCACGCATTTTAAATGTCAGCTTTTCGGCTAAAAGACCCGATGTATCGCATGAAGAATTCTATACACCCCAGTATTTACAAGAACGTGTTTACTTAAATCGTGCAATATTGGCTAGATTGGCTACTGTAGAGGTTTTACCTTTCGATGATAATCTCTGTGTTAGGGAGCCATGTTTGAATTTTGAGGAGTGCTTAACCGTGCTGAAATTTGGCAACGCTTCTGATTTTATACACAGCGATACAGTTTTATTCCGCCCTATATACCCAGTTAATACATTTGCCTGTTCCTGTCCCGAAGGTTTCACCGGCAGTAAGGAGCACTACCTATGTGATACCGAAGTGGATTTGTGCTACTCCGATCCTTGTGAAAATGGCGGCACCTGTTTGAGACGAGAGGGTGGTTACACTTGTGTTTGTGCGGCTTCCCATACTGGTGTAAATTGTGAAACGGAAATTAAAAAATTGAAACCATGTATGTCTGACATATGTGAGGGAGGTTTGTCCTGCATGAATAACTATTTAAGCTCACAACCACCACCTTATACGGCCACATGTGAATTACGTTCGCGGTCCTTCTCACGCAACTCGTTTCTTACTTTTGAGAGCCTTAAACAACGTCATCGTTTCAATTTAAAGTTGCGATTTGCCACTGTCCATGAAAATGGTTTGCTTCTTTATAATGGCCGCTACAATGAGTTGCATGATTTTATAGCTTTGGAAATAGTGCAGGGTCATGTGACGTTTTCATATTCCCTGGGAGATCATATTGAAACAGTTTCAATAGAGCAGCATTCCAAGGTATCAGATGGACAATGGCATGAAGTGGAGGTGGTGTATTTGAACCGTACTGTTACCTTGATATTGGATGGTTGTGATACGGCTATAGCCTTGGCTGGCGATTTGGGTGAGCGTTGGAATTGTGCCAATCAAACTTCTTTGAAGTTGGATAAAAAATGTTCTTTACTTACCGAAACTTGTCATCGGTTCTTGGATCTAACTGGTCCTTTGCAGATTGGAGGACTACCTCGCATACCAGCACATTTTCCCATAGAAAATCAGGATTATGTAGGCTGCATTTCAGACCTTCGAATAGATAAACGTTTTGTAGATTTAAATTCATATGTGGCAGATAACGGCACTATATCGGGCTGTCCACAAAAGAATCCTTTGTGTTCTTCAGAACCCTGCTTTAATGGTGGTGTCTGCCGTGAAGGTTGGAATATTTATACCTGTGAGTGTCCTGAAGGCTATGCTGGCAATCAGTGTCAAGATACCATACCAGCCCCTTGGCGTTTCTCCGGAGATGGCAGTTTAAGTTTCAATCCGTTATTGAGACCCATACAATTGCCCTGGATCACCTCTTTGTCACTGAGAACTAGACAAAAAGATGCCTTCCTGATACAAATACAAATAGGTCAAAATAGTTCTACTGTTATCTGCTTGAAAAATGGTATTTTGTACTACATTTACGACAATGAACCCATGTTTTTGGCTGGCGCCTATTTAGCTGACGGTGAATGGCATCGTATTGAAATCAAATGGCTTGGTTCAGAACTGCAATTTTCAGTCGACTTTGGCCAAAGAGTAGGATCAGTGCCAATTTCGCAAAAGATACAGGGTCTTTATGTGGGTAAAATTGTTATTGGTAATGCTGACAGTTCTATAGGCCATGTCGGAGATCTTTTACCTTATGAGGGCTGCATACAAGATGTACGCATTGGTGCTGCTCAATCGGTTTTGACACGACCCACCATACGTGAAAATGTAGAAGATGGTTGCATATCTAAAGCGGAATGTCCTCAAATCTGCCCCAGCCATTCAACCTGTGCTACCTCCTGGGATCAGTCTAAATGTGAATGTCTTCCAGGTTATGTAGGAGCGGAATGTTTGCCCATTTGTACCGTCAAGCCTTGTGCTGCTGGCATATGCCGGGCTAATGTAAGTGACATAAGAGGATATCATTGCGAATGTAATTCCACTTACCAGCATGGAGAATATTGTGAAAAGACTGTACAACAGCCTTGTCCCGGAGGATGGTGGGGCGAGAAAGTATGTGGACCCTGTAAGTGTAATGTGAAGCAAGGCTATCACCCAGATTGCCATAAGACTACCGGCCAATGTCACTGTAAAACAAATCACTATCAACCACCCAACGAAACAGCTTGTATACCTTGTGATTGCTACTCAATTGGCTCCTTCAATAGTGCCTGCAATCCTTTAACGGGTCAGTGTGAGTGTCGTGAAGGTGTCATAGGCAGGAGATGTGACTCCTGCTCTAATCCTTATGCAGAAGTTACGCTCAGTGGTTGCGAAGTGGTATATGATGCCTGTCCTCGTTCATTTGCAGCTGGAGTATGGTGGCCACGTACTCCACTAGGCAGTACCACGGTGGAAAACTGTCCGACACCTGCTAAGGGTAAGGGTCAGAGAACTTGTGATAATTTGTCAGGAGGTTGGAATATGCCCGATATGTTTAACTGCACCTCTGAGCCTTTTGTAGAGCTACGCAAACAATTGTCTCAACTGGAGAAAATGGAATTGGAGCTCAACTCTTTTGTGGCCATTAAAACAGCTGAAAATTTGCAAAAAGCCTGCACTACTGTAGATCGCACTAAGATCCATAAGAAGCCATTAATAAAAGATCATCGGCGCTACAAAATGGAGTCTTCCTTCCTGTTAAATGAAAACAATAATGTTTGGTCCAATGAAATCGAAATGGAATACCTTTCAGATGAAATGAAATTTTCTCATGATCGTTTATACGGAGCCGATTTGCTAGTAACAGAAGGTTTGCTGCAAGAGTTAATTAACTATGAACTTATGCAAAATGGTTTAAATTTGACCCATTCACAAGATAAATATTTTATCAAGAACTTAGTAGAAGCAGCCAGCGTCATATTGGATCGTAAATATGGACAGGAATGGAAAAGGGCTGCAGAATTGATACAACGTGGTCCAGATGATTTGCTAGATGCTTTCAATAAATATATGGTAATATTGGCCAGATCGCAACATGACACTTACACTAACCCCTTTGAGATTGTTCAACCCAACATGGCGTTTGGCTTGGATATAGTAACCATGGAGTCATTGTTTGGCTATGAACCTGAACAACTTAGCGAGTATCACAAGACCAAGTATTTAAAACCGAATGCTTTCACTACTGAAAGTGTTATATTGCCTGATACTAGTGCCTTCCTCCAGCATTCGGCCAAGCAGAAACCGGCTATCACATTCCCCAAGTACAATAATTATATCCAGGATAAGACCAAGTTCGACAAATACACCAAGGTCTTAGTGCCCTTAGATATGTTGGGTATTTCACCGCCCGAAAGCAACGAAGTTACACATGGCTCTAGCGACTACAAGGCCATTGTTTCGTATGCTCAGTACAAAGATGTGGGCCAGCTACTGCCCGATATGTTTGATGAGACAATAACACGAAGATGGGGTGTGGATATTGAAGTGGCCTCTCCTATACTTTCTTTGGCGATTTTAGTACCTTCCACAGAAGCCGAAGAGAAGCGCATTGAAATTCCCTATAGGAAGATATCTTCACAAAAGACTTTTTCAGTTACGGGATCTTCGGAGCAAGAATTTATAGAAGTTTTCGATATTCCCAAAAAACCGGGGCAGTCTTCCGGCTCCTCGGCCTCAAATAGTGAAGAACACATGATAGAAAACATACGCATAACTGCCCACGAAATTCCACCACCTTCCTCCAGGCAGGAGGACAGCAATGAGGCAATGGAAATGGAAGATCCCGAGGAACCTCATATCAAAGTGAGATTTGATGACAACATTGAATTTCATGGTAACTCCGGAGAAGAAGTTATAGACTCACCAGAAGATATGAATGTTAATACAAACAACAACTATGAAGGCTCTATCGAACATGAAGATTCTGTAGAAAAGGGGGAAAATGAGGCTTTCTATCGCAATCGACGTTTGGTTAAGCGTCAAGTGGAGGTGATATATCCTAATGAACAGCAACAACAAAGCAAACTAGTAACCTATAGATCTCTGGGTTCACCCCATCTCTCGCAACCCATCAAATTACAAATGTGGCTAGATATCGATATCACACGCTTCGGTCCACGCTCCAATCCCCAATGTGTACGCTGGAATTCTTTCACCAACCAATGGACACGTTTGGGCTGTCAAACCGATATACCCGACTACGAAAACATGCACATCCTACCGCTACAACCTATCCTAGTAAACTGTACCTGTACCCACATTTCCAACTACGCTGTCATTGTCGATGTTATCGATCCAGAGGACATCCCCGAACCCTCTCTACTCGTACAAATCACATCATACTCGGCATTTCTGCTATCGCTACCTGTTTTGCTGAGCGTTTTGATTGCCTTGGCTCTGCTACGTGGCCAGCAGACAAATTCGAACACCATACATCAGAACATTGTGCTGTGTGTCTTCTTTGCCGAATTGCTTTTCTTTGTGGGCATGCAATCACGGCGTAATTTGATAGAAAATGAATTTCCCTGCAAGCTGATTGCTATTTGTTTGCATTACTTCTGGTTGGCAGCTTTCGGCTGGACGACAGTGGACTGTGTTCACTTGTATCGTATGCTAACGGAGATGCGTGATATTAATCATGGTCCGATGGGTTTCTACTTTGCAATGGGTTATGGTGCGCCGGCCATCGTTGTTGGTCTATCGGTAGGCGTACGGGCACATGAGTATGGCAATAGTCTGTTGTAAGTATTTGTTTGATTGATTTTGAAATTTTTTTTACTGATTACGTTACTGTGAGTGAGATTTTGTGTTAAGTTTTTTTTTTATTTTTGAGATTGTTTTTTAAATTACTCATGTCCTATAGTTGGTGAAGAAATGCGAGTATATGTTCAAGCACAGTGGTATAGTTAACCAAAAAAAGTTAACAAATTTATATAACAAAATTTACGGGTTAATAATTTGATACAATTAAAAATCGTTTAGTTCGAACAACAAAATTAAAAAAAAATAACAATAAAAAAATTCAAATTTAAAATTTAATTATAATAAAAACGCGTTTTCTATACAAGTATATAAATGTGAAAAATTTATATCAATTTTAAATATTGGTTCTTTATTTCGCCAATTTCTCTACGAAAATAATCGATTTAATTAAAAAAAAAGAATCTTTAATAATTAAAAAAAAAATTTTAAAGTCGTAAAATCGCTTTTATAAAAAAAATCGTCAAAAAAAAAATCTGTCAAATCTTAAAATATCGAACATTAAAGAAAATGCGTCAAAACTGTTTAAATAAAAAAAAATAAATCCGTAAAAACAGAAAAAAAAGAAAAAATTATTTTTTCTACAGAAAAAATGTTTAAAAAGCTCCTGTATATTAAAAAAAACGTCAAAATTTAAAAACTTTTCAAAATCGCCAAAACTCAATAAAAAATTTATATAAAATCGCAATATTGAAAAATTTTGTTTTTTTTTTTAAGAAAAACCAAAAATTTTAATGTAAAAAGTCGGGTATCAAGCTGCAATTAGAATTTGTCAGTAAATTAAGAAAATATTAATTAAAAAAACTCTAATACATTAGAAAAAATCACACAAATATCTATTGAAAAAAGCTATTTTATTCATAGGAATATTACATGAAAAAAAATCGCGTATATTAAAAAAAACAAAATTTAAAGTTTTCCAAAATCGGTAGAATTCATTAATAACAAATTTTTGTGGTTTTAAGATTTAAAAAAGTTACTAAAAATCCCTTTCTCTAAAAAAATTTAAACTTTTTGCACCTTTCAAGACAAAAAATTACTAAATTATGTAATTTTTAGGATAAAAAAAAACTGAAAAAAATTTAACTAAAATAAAAACCCTAAAAACTTGAAATAATATTAAAACTATAAGAAAATTAATTAATTAAATTAAAGCAAAAAGCCCTTTAAATCATAAAAAAAACTCTTGAAATATCGCAAAATTACGTTTTATTGTGTGAAGAAACTTAAATAAAAGGAAAAAACAAAAATATTAATTTTTTTAAGTAAAAGCGGTTTTTTAGTTTAGCGATTTTTAATACATTATATAATTTTATAGCAAGAAAATATGCCTTTTTTCATAAGCCAAAATATCGTTAGAAAAAAAAAAGGTTTTAACATTTCAAAAAAGTTGTCTTTTAAATAAACTTTGCACCATTGTGTTTTACATACAGATTACCTTAAACTTTACATACATGTGTAAACTGATGCAATTTGTTTTATTCATTTTTTTTTACTTCTACTTTATTCAATGTACAGCTGCTGGTTGTCAGTATATGAACCCGTTGTATGGTGGCTAGTGGGACCCATTGCCGGCATGTCGGTTGTTAATCTTTTGATTCTGTTTGTTTCTGTTAAGGCTGCATTCACTTTAAAGGATCATGTACTTGGTTTTGGCAATTTACGTACACTCTTGTGGCTATCGGTTGTTTCTCTACCCCTAATGGGTGTTATGTGGGTTTTGGCCGTATTGGCTGCCTCAGAAAGCTCCCAGCTCTTGAGTATGTTATTGTCAGGAGTGGTGGTGCTGCATGCTATATTCTGTTTGGTTGGCTATTGCATTATAAATAAGAGGGTTAGAGAAAATCTACAAAGAACCTTTTTAAGATGTATGGGCAGAAAAGTGCCACTATTGGACTCTTCAATGGTAGTAAGTAATAGTTCGCATAATGTTAATGCTACAACGAGGCCCAATAATTTTCTCAATGCCAATGGTTATGATACACAACGACGAAACGTGGGTATAAGTGTCTCGAGTACAACTTCGAGGAGTACGGCCAAGACAAGTTCAAGTCCGTACAGGTTAGTAGGGTTTAAAAAAGTATTACAATGAAAGTTAAATATTAAGTAATTTAAAGTATTTCTTCCCCCAGTGATGGTCAATTGAGGCAAACTTCAACATCGACTTCCAACTACAATTCGAATAGTGATGCTCCTAGTTTCTTGCGAGGTTTCGATTCTTCTACTACCAGTGGCCAACATGAACGTAAATCTAGAAGACATAGAAAAGATTCCGATTCTGGCTCCGAAACTGATGGTAGATCTTTGGAATTGGCTTCTAGCCATTCTAGTGATGATGATGAGTCTAGAACTAATCGCTCTTCTACTACAGGCACTGGCACCAGCACTCACCGTAGTACGGCTGTTAGTATAACACCTTCTTTCCTGCCCAATATAACGGAACATGTGCAGGCAACCACTCCTCCTGAGCTTAATGTGGTACAAAGTCCTCAGCTATTTCCCAGCGTTAATAAACCGGTCTATGCTCCCAGATGGTCCAGCCAGATACCGGATGCTTACATGCAGCCACCACCCAATATGGGCAGATGGTCTCAAGAAACCGGTTCAGATAATGAACACATACATCATGGACAAAAAATGACGATATCTCCAAATCCATTACCCAATCCCGATCTCACAGATACTTCTTATCTCCAGCAGCATCATAATAAAATCAATATGACCCCCTCGATCTTGGAAAATCTACAAAACGCTCGAACTACGGATAGTTATGATGGTTTGGAAAGAGAAAGCTTATATGGCCGCCGCCCGGATAACTATGTGCAATATGATGGCATTACGGCAAATATCAGTAACTACAAACCCCCCAGCCATTATGGCAGTGAACATGATTACAATGGCAGTTCCAATGGCAATCAAAGTAACGGCAGCAATAACCAAAATAGTACAGCAAACGGCAATAATGGTTCTAATTCAGAAAATGGTGGGGGAGGTACTCAAATAGTCAATCATATGCGTACATTTCACAATGACAATGCCTACCTAAGTGATAGTATCTACGACAAACAGAGAACTTTAGGTTCACCCTATATGTCCAAAGATCGCATAGCCCCTGATATTTACGGGTCTCGCGAAAATCACTATAGTCTCAAAAAGCAACCACCACCCATTTATGCCGGTGATTCTTTGCACTCCGTGCACTCGCTGCTGCGCAATGACTATCAACAGCAGCAGAGGCATTTGCAGCAACAACAACAGCATCAACATAACGATCATCATTCTGATCGCATGTCTGAGGGTTCCGATAAGAACGGTTATCATTTCCCCTATACAGCCGAAGAGGATCACCTATCCTCTGCCCGTAAACTAAGTTTACAACACAATCAATCACCTGCCTTACATAGTTCTCAACAAATACTCAACGGTCATCAGCAGCATCATGGCCATCATACCGGAATGGTGAACGATATAAATAATCCAGGACTTATGCACAGACATACATTAAATGGTTCACGTCATAGTTCAAGGGCTTCATCCCCACCTTCGTCCAGTATTGTGGCTCCAATGCAGCCATTGGCTCCTTTAACCAGTATAACGGATACAGAGTAAGTTTTAGACTTTAGATTTTTTCGGATTTGTTTGGTTTTTTTATACTTCAATTTTTTATTTTAATGTTTGTTATATTAAGCGGTGTTGTCATTTTTTTCTTGGTAGTGCAAAGTTTTTTCTTAATATATCTATAATACAAATATTTATATAATATATAGAATATATTATTTAAAGAAAGATAAGATTTTAATATGGAATATGACAAAAGTCTGGATATACATATGTAACTATGTATGTAGGTAAAAGAAAATAGAAATAAAAAAGAATAAAAAATGTGCAGTTTCAAAGAAATTTTTTAATTTCCATAAATTAAAACTCGCATTAATCCAAAACTCCAAACAATAGTTAGCCCTATTGGAATGGAAATATAAATCAGACATATTATATTGATAAAACATTTTTTAATAATTTTACAGTGTTCAAGAAAATAAATAATAAAACCAGCGAAGATTTTAGGTTAAATGTTTCAAAAAGCCTTGTTTTGCATATTCCTGCAGAAAACAAAAGTCAACCGAATAATTTGTCTATTGGGTGTAAAATTAACCCCTAAATCACGTAGCAATGTATATGTGTTTTGCTGTAGCAACATACAGTTCTTTAACAGTCAAGTCATGATTTACGTAGCATTAACTATATATTAAGCACGTTGGCGGTCAACAACAAAACATACAAAGCGTGTTTGTATTTTAAAAAGCCATTCACCTTATAAAACATGAATTAACTAAGAAAACCGAAATTCCGCATTAAATATAGCTTTAAGAAAGGCTGTACTTATTTCTAAGTCGTTTTTAGAAACATAATTTTTAAGCAACATTTTTTTAGTAAAATTTCTTAAATTTCCTTAATTCTTAAATTTGGACCCTGCGCGTAGGATGTTTGATCAACCCCACATTATTTTTCACTTATTTCTAACACACCTACCCGCTATCGCCATTCCTTAAGGTGGCTTCCATACAAAATTTTCAATACAGACTAGAAATATTTTTAAGAAAAAGGCCCATAGCTGCCATGGAGTCGCCCCTAGGGGTATAAAATGTATGACCGGCCTCCATTAGTTTTTCGTTCTTAACATTTTTTCAAAACATACTTGCCCTGTATCTCCACGACTTAGTGGGCTCCCATACAAATATGGGGTTTTATGAAATTCTTAAATTTAATTAAAATATTTTCGTCTTTTTAAAATCAAAAGTTGCACACAGATTTCAATCATTTATGGCTTATTTTGTTTGGAACTTCGTTTTTTATATGAGTAGATTAGAAGCCTTTTTCAATTTTTTATGATATTTTATATAACAAAAATTTTAAAATTTTGCTAAAAAAATTTTTTTTTTTGGCAAAAAAACATTCACCCCTATCGTGAATAACAAGAGGAATTTTTGTTCCCATGATATTTTCATTCCCCTCGAAGGGAAAAAAGCAATCGTGAATCTCACGCTATCAGTTCCAGTGAATGTAAAAAAAGAAGAAAGATTAGAAAATTAAAAATCAATGAAATTTTTGTTTAAAAATATACACGTATATATTTTAAAGAAAATTTAAAATAATAAATCTAAATAATAAGTATTGGAGGAATAGGTTGATTACAACGTCAGTTTTTTGCACTTTTTAAATTTTATGTAGTAAAATATTTTCCAAAATGCTGCCACCACGACTTTCACAAATCCAGCGGCAATCAACTTTTTGTTTTGCATTTTGTTGACCAATATATCGGTTTATGCCTTATTAACGGATCTAGCCCTTAATATTCGAGGAAAAGATCTTTTCACGATAAGGGGAATTTATTCCCGTAAACATTTTTTCACGTTATTATTCTCCTTTGAATTAACTTTTTTTCATGGGAGTTGTTCATGATCGCAAATATGTGAAAAGGGGAAAAATTATTCACGATAGGGGTGATTATGTTTCTTAAACAACTGCGCATAAAGCCTTCCTTAAAGGTATTTTTGGTTTTGTAAAATTATTCAATACACTGAATCGAAAGTGTTCAGTTTAAATTTAAAGAACAAGATTTTTTTTCTAAAAAGAAAAGTTGCAATTCTTAGCTAATTTTATTTATTTATTTATTTCCATATTAAAATCTTATTTTTGTTAAAAAAAAAAAAGTTTTAATAAATTTTTTGGTGTCTATTTCAAATGGCTTTTAATGGTTTTAGCATATCTATTTAGTGGTACGGCTTAATGAAACAAAAACAAAAATTTTAATTTTAGTTTTTATCAACAAAAAGTATTAAAAAAAGTTTTTAACAAAAAAAATATTTATATATTCTTTTTTCTTTTTCCTCTCAACTACCTTCATACCTTCACTACATTGTTTTGGTTTGATTACGGAAAACTATAAAAAAAAAACACACACAAACCAATAAATTTCTTTCATTTTATCATCATCCTTAAAAACAACAAAAAAAATTTAAAAAAAAAACTACCATCCTGAATTTCCACGCCATTAAACTATATCTACTACATTACAACCAACACCCTCAAACAAAACCTTTACACTTTTACACAAACGTTAAATAAAAATTATTTACTCACGTCCACTTCAAATACCAACCAACTATTGTTTCATCCTTTCCCATTTATTGTTTGTTTCCTTTACTTTGCTTTATATTATTTTTTTTTATGATTTGTTTCCTTTTTTTGCTTCATTCTTTTTTATTAGTTCTTGGACATGGGAACGCTTAAAGAAAATCTAATCATAAACTTTATTTCCATTTTGTTCTTTCTTTTATTACTGGCTTCTCACAAATTTTGCGTTTTTATAAAATAATTGGGTGTTCATGTGTGTATGTGTGGCTGCGTCTTCAAAACCTATAAAAAAAATAAATTTTTTTTTTTTTTATTTCCTTTTTATTTTAATTAAAACACTCACATATACACACACTCTGCACGCGCTTAAACTACAACAAAAACTACTACAAAAACTGAAATAAACCAACTTGCTGTAACAATAAATTGTAATACAATTAATGTAAACAAATAAACACGCTTCCACAAACACACACACTAATGCAAACACAAATGAAATGAAACAAAAACAAACACAACCACCATATTGACACTTGGATATTGCAAAAAAAAATAACGGTATCTTAATAACAACAACGATAATATCATAAACAACAACTTCAACGCCATGTTAAAAAAACACAACAATAATAATGAAAAACATAATGCTTTAACTCTGTTATACAACAACAACTTTAACTGTTTCAATTTCAAAACAAACAAAAATACTGTTATAACAAAAACAACGACAACGTTTACAAACAATGTTTGTTTACCAAAACAAAAACCCCTACAACTTTAAAATATTCCCTGCTCGCTGTCTCTAACTGTGTGTTTTGGGTAAACTCTTAAATTATCCGTCTGTCTCTCTCTCTCTCTCTCCCTGTAAACTCTCGTTTAAACAAATAAAATTAAACTGCAGATCAGAGGTAAACCACAAATTCATTTAAATTTAAAAAAGCAAACTTTTTTTGTTATTATAAATGTATTCTCTATTGTTCTCTTACTATTTGTTAATTGTTTTAGTATTTCTATTATGTCAAATATTTTGTTGTTTAATTTGTAAAACACATACAAAAATTTAACATTGTTTTACTTTTCTTTTTTCTTTAGTGAACTGATTATTTTGGGTAAATGTTTGTTTATTTACCGAGTGAACTTACGTTGTTTCGTCCATTTATTTTTATTTTCTGTACATATATATGTATGTGTAATTTTATCGTACATTCGTCTTCATTTTGCTATTCTATATATTTAATTAAAACTAACAGTTATGTTTCCCTTGTAAATAATACAATGTAAATGTAGTAAAAAATTGGTTTTCTTATTCTCTATATTAAAACACAACGCAGCTTAAAATAATTAGGTTTTTATTTTTGGAACAAAAATGGTTTTTTAATACAAAAATGTTAAACACTTCTGTCTTTAGTTTAATGTGTTGCGTATGGTTAATATTTATTATTAATTTATATCACGTATACGCTCTTAGATAATTACACAGTGGAGTCGGTCGTTAAATAAACGAAATTGGAAAGCACTTTAAGAACTTCTCGTGCTATGTTTGTAATTCTAAAAATAAAAGTTAAAAGTTTTTTTGAATAAATCCCAGTATGCATTATTTCAATTACACACAATTCTGTGGTTTTTATGGGCAACCGCGTTTGTCTATTTTTTCCGATTTTGAGATGTTGATGCCAAATTGCCTAATTTTAAACGCTCTTTACATGTTTCTAAAAATTTTTGAAAAAAGATGGATCAATACCGATAACAAAGTTCAAAAAGTGCAATACCTAGCCCATAGTTTGATCTGGAATGTTTTTTCGGCTCTACTGAAAAATTTTATTTAAAGACATACGCGGTTGCCCATGAAAACCACAGAATTTTCAAAGTAATTTTCAAACTTCCTTAAATTTTCTGGCGTGCTTTTGTTTATATTACTTGTTAATTTCTTTAATTTAGGGTTAATCACATAAAAAAAAACGAGAAATTGTTTTTTTTTTATTTTATTTACATTTGTTAACAAAAATTATTGACAAAAATAGCCCGTGAGGAACATATCTCAATAATTTTATTAATAAAACATTAATAATAAAAAGAAATATGTAATATGTATAATATAAAAGAAAAACAATTTTAGATTAACTTTAGATGTAGATTCAGTAAATTTTGTCAGAATACATTTTGAAAATTAACTTTTTGTAAGTCACTACAAAAATTAATATTTTAGAAAAGTTTCTTGTTATAAAAAATATGTCTTCAAAGGCAAATAATTACTTTTAAAAAAAAATCCATTATAAATAAAAACTCCCCAAGTTTTTTTTCCTTCTCCCATTTGTATGCCCTTCACCGAAAGTCAAAAATATAACTTTGTCATTCAGTTTGTCATTTCTACAATATTGATCCTAGACCATATAAAGTATATCTGTGGGATTTTGACAAAACATCTTAAGTCGAGATAAAATAGCAAAAAAGTTAAAAAAAAAACTCGGTGAAAAAATCATTTTTATCAAATAATAAAAACCAAACTTAAAAACAAATTCGTTTATAATACAAAATTTTAAAAACGTCAACAAAAATGTTTTTTAAAATGAAAATCTGTAATGCCACAGATATACATACATAGTGGGTCCTTACGAGAAGAGAAGTTTAAATCACGATGTCCTTCTGTTTTTCCATGTATCCATTGAAATGGGTATTTACTTAAGTGACATTAGACCGGAACTGTTTTCTATTGAAATTCAGCCTTATCGATGCACAAATGGCTGATATTTGAGCAAAAAACCAAAACTGCCTGTCATTTAACCCATAAATTACTTGTTGTTGCTGTTGTTTAACTTTAAAGCTAAAGTTTCCCAATAAGGCACAAGCATCTCACTTATCAATACACAACGTTTGACAAAATGTTGGCGGAATTGGAGAGGCTGACGTGGCACTTCTTATACAAAGACATTTTAGATTTCTGTATATCTAGAGAATGGCAAGAAACAAAGTTTCCAAATTAGGCACAAGCATCTTACTTATCAATACACAACAACTAAAAAATGTGGGTGAAAGTAGAAAAGTGGGCGTCGCACCTCCCGTACAAAACATTATAGATTTATCTATATCTGAAGAACAGCAAGTGCCAAAGTTTCCAAATTAGGTACAAAGATCTTGGCTACCATTAGACAATATCCGAATTCATGATGGAGTGATGAAGGGGGAGTGACACAAAATAGATTTAATCTCTAAAAAAAAATGGGCAGGATTAGGAAGTGGGCGTAGCACCTCCCGTGCCAAGACACTAGAGATTTCTGCAAATCTGGAGAACGGCAAGAGCTAAAGATTCAAAATTAGGTACAAGCATCTTACTTATCAATACACAATATCCGACAAAATGTGGGCCGGATTAGCAAAGTGGGCATTACACAAAATAGATTTATTTATATCTAAAAGATGGTATTTTTATAACTTTCTGTTATTATCGCACCATGATTCTGCATAGCCGAATATAGCACTCTTACTTGTTCCTACTTAAAATCACATGTAAAAATGGGAAAAGGAAAAAAACTCTAAGTAAATTTGTTTTTTACAAAAAAAAAATTTTTTTTTTTAAATAAAAACTCCCAAATGACATTTTATGTAAGATTAGTAATTTGTTGTTATAAAAGATCATTTTGTAAAAAAAAAAACGTGCTATTAAAGGAAAACAGGTAACAAAGATATTCTTTTTTCTGAACAAAATTTATTAGAAGGTACTTTTGTAAGAAATGGTATGAGAAGATACATTTGAAAAAAATCTCTTTTCTGCCAGAAAAATTAGTTTTAAAAGAAAATCTATGATTAATAGCAAGATCAGGTACTTTTTCTTCAAAAGATTTACTTGTGGTTTTATGATGATAAAAAAATTCGTATTTTCTATACAAAATGACACACATTTGTTCGTCGCTTTTAAGAGGACCCCTTTGAACCTAACACTCGATGTTGACATTACAAAAATCACAATATCAACAAAGTATTAGGAAATAATGATTAATGTGTTGTTTCCTGGTGACAAGCAATTGATTGTGTAGTAGATTTTGCATACTAGGATATTTATTTCATTATCCCCAGAAGTGTTAAATAAGCAGTTTAATATAGTTTGGCTGTAAATGTTCGAAATTTAATGCAGAAAGTGAAACGTCGATAATTGAAAATCTAGAGCATACCCTTCTAGGCTGGATTCACGGCTGTTTAAGGATTCTTGCACTTTATTCTACTTTAATAAAATTTTATGATTTTTAAGTTTTTTTTTTTTTGCTTCTGTGTATTTTTTAATATTTTTTACTAGGTTTTTTGTTTAAATATTGATAAAAGAATTTTTCTAACTAAATAAACCAATTTAATTTATTATATTTTTTTCAACTCAACGCATTCAATTAAGTTTAATTATAGATTTTTTAAATTTAAATGTATTTTTTTTGTTTCTTTTGTAATTTAACAAAAAACCCCAAGAATTATAGCAAATTCTAAACACAAATTTGTTTTTTTATTGACAATTTGCTTAAATAAACTTTAGCAAAAAAAAAAATTTAAATACCCAGTAGACAATGTTTCGGTTCAATATTTTTCTTTTGGAAAATTTTTCGATTTTACATTCTTAAGTTTTTATATGTCCTTTTAATTGTTTAGTGAATCTTTTTTAACATTAAATAATTTCGTACTTAAATCAAATCCAAATCGATTGAAGAAAGTTGCATCTGTACCTCTCATAAGAAAACGCGCTCGACTTTCAATTGAACCCGTTGTCAATGAATTTTTATGAAAAAGTGCTTCCCTTTAAAACAAATTCCACTTATTTTGCACACTGGGTATGTTGTTAAGTTTAAAAAAAAAAAAACTTAAAATAAATATGTATTAGGAATTTACGACCATAAATTGTGGCTTAAATAAACACATATTGATTTTTCATATTTTATTTATAGTTCTTTCTATATTTTTTGCTTTTTTCGAATATTTTTTTATTTTTTTTAAGATACTGTAGTTTAACAAATAGTTTTTTGATAAATTGTTATTTATTATTTAAATAAAAAAAGCAAACAGTAAGATTTTAAACGTAATATAAAATGTGATATATATAAATTCCCTTAGGTTATATAACAAACAAAAAACTACACTAGTAAATATTTATAGAAAAAATTGGACTAAAACTTAAACAAGAGTACACAAATATACTTATACAAACATTTATTTTATTGCAAAAATAAATCTAAAACTAAATCATAAAATACATACATTTTTCACAGTTGGACATATTATGGCTACATCGTCAACGGCGTCTTTATCCTTGGTCCTTAACAGTCTGGTAGTTTACAGTTCGTTTTTTCTTTTCTTTTTCATTCATATCAATCATACAATAAATATAACTACAAACTTCATTTCTTATAATTCACTATTCACTTATGTTTAAACACTTATACATGCAAAGTAAAATAGATAGAGTCGTAGCAATAAGTATTCATAAACTTTATAATAGACTAGAAATACACACGTATACTCATAAACAAAATATATAAAATTATTTATTGTTATAACAAATAGTCCAAATCCAGCTCAATTTTCTATTGCACAATGGGGATTAGAAAGTTGCTTCCTCTATAGCGTAGGTTTTATGTTTCTGACACATATTTAATATTTATAACTCTATACTTCGTCAAACTTGGGCATATGTATTCAGCATATCCCAGTTTGTAAATTAGCTTAAATTTGTATCAAAAGCGAAAAATTTTGTATATAATTTTATGAAAAAGACAATTTGCTATTCTTCTCCCTTCCTCACCAATAAACTTAGACTTTCTGAAAGAAAACTTTTATAGTGTGAACTAAGGCATTGCGATAAATTCGTCTTTCGTGTCCCAATAATGTTAATACCAGTTTTCTGAAAAGTTGTTTGAACTACATGTTATCGAGAAAGGGAATCTTATTCTGTATCTTATCAAATCTATATTTTTCGATTTCAATATTAAATTCATTTTGAAATGCGAACTTTTAAACTTACAGATTTCGCACGCACGGATGTTGAAAATATCGCACGATTTCTCACGCACTATCGAAGTATACTTTAGAAACTATTAACTTTAGAATAAAAATTTAAAAATATTATATAAAATTTTCTAAACTTGAAAATTTATTAGATAAAGCAAGTAAAGGTGGATTAATCAAGCGTTGCGAACAATATTTCTGTCCGGAGAATAATTTTTTTCCCCTAAGTCTACACTAAGATAAATATCTCGGCAAGTTGGCAATAACGTCGGCAGAATAACAGAGCAATATTTTTTATTGCTCATATTATGTTAAAGGCATGGGAAAACGTATTTATGTTAACTTATAACTTGAAAAAAAATCAAGGAAAAAGGTGCATTGTAAAAACTGGCGCTATCTTGCAAAAAATGATTTTTATTAATATAAATTCTTTAATTTTCGACTTTATTATTTAAATGTATATTAATTTGTTTAAGCTTGAGGTCTTTTTTTATATAATAATATTAAATTTATAAATTTTTTTTTTTGTTAAAGTAAAATTATATAAAAAAAACTCAAACTTAAACAAATTAATATAAATTTAAATAAATAAAGATCGAATAAGATAAAATTATATTAATAAAAATAATTTTTGTAATTTTATTTTAGTATTTATTAAATTCTTTAATTAAATTCTTTTACTACAATTATAATTTGCTACCATTTCACAAATTTAATTTCTTTCTCACACGATTTGCTTCTGTTTTTTTTTTTTTTTTAAATTGACAACCAAATTTGACGTTTAATGTTAGCAATAATTGTCAACGAAAATGGACTAACAATTATTGCAACATAAATTGGCGGCAATTAATATGTACAAAAAATTGCTGTCTACATTAGAGATGACATAATTTTGACATTTACTGCAATTTGTTTTTAACGCTTGTTTTAATTGTTTCCTTATTTCTTTTATTTGTCGTTATATTGGTTTTACAATTAAGAACAAAATTTCTAATGACTATACCTTCTACTTATTCTACCATGGTTCTGAACAAAATTAAACAAATTCAAGAAAAAACTTGCGGAACAAAATAATTTCTTTCTTTCTCAAAAGTAAGACGTCAGCTCAATATGAAAAAATTTTGTCCGGACAAAAATATTGTTTGGAACGCATGGGTGAATTGAGCTTAAGAGTGCTATAATCTGCTGTGCCGAATTTTTTATTTTAGAGAGGTTGTGTAATGAGAACCAATATGCTTGTACGTGATTTTGAATAATTTGGCTCTAACCGTTCTCCAGATTAAAAAAAAAACAACAAGTGATTTATGAGTAAAATTAGAGGTAGTCGTGGTTTTTTACTCATATCTCAGTCATTTATGGACCGATCTGGCTAAATTTCAATAGCAAAGTTTAATGGAGTATATGAACATAAATATATAACAACCTAGTGCCCCATCGTTTCTGGGGTCTTTGGAAAATCCATTTCAGCATACACACGGACAGACGGCCCACCTGTGGTGAAGGGAATAAATTTAAAAAAAATTTAATTGAATTTAATCTAATCTAATCTAAGGGCTAATAAATCAACGCAAGTTAAACTCTCTTTTTGGTGTGAAACCATCTCTAAACGCTTAAAATTTGGCATTTAAACTATTAATAGAGACCATATCAATTTGACAACATTTATCGTGGTGCTGTCACATGTTATTTTTGAATCTACATATAAAACATTGGAGACGGATTAAAGTTCAGTTGAACTAAACCACCGCTTAAGCTTTCACTGATTAGTGAATTATTAAAAATACTTGTTTTAAGATTCGTGAGTAAGCATCCCTTGTTAGCGTGCGTGATCTTTTCCTTGTGAGCGTGAGCTATAGTGAGTCAAGAACCACACATGCGTACCGCTCTGCTTTGTAAGACTTATCGGATATTTCATAAAATTTGTGATGAAATATCGAGTAAAAAAATTTCCAATATTTTACCCCTTTTATTAGTGCAGAGCGAAACACGCCTAATATCAACAAAATAAAGAACTCAGCAATAAAAAAAAAATTTTATTAAAAAAGTGATTTACTTTCGATACAAAATCAGTTCTAAACTTAAACAATTAAGAAGTCATTTTTAAATTCCCAACATTTTTTAAATAGAATTTAAAAGCCAGATAATTGGCTTAATTTCATTAAATATTTATCAATTTGAATAAGGTCTTCGTGTTATTTTTTAGTTCATTTTGAAAGAAAATTGTTATTTTTGAGTAGTTTGTTATTAATGAGTAGTTTTGATTTCCATATCTATATATTATTAAATCGATTAATATTAATCAGCCCTTAACTATTTGATTATGCCAACTTTTAACCGATACATCTCCAAAAACACTAAAATTAGTTCAGTCATAAAATTATTATTTGTATGTAAAATTTAACGTAACTTCATTACACAAATGTTAAATGTCAAAATTATAATTTAAATAACAATCACATCCATATTATTATAATTTCTATAGAAAACACAAAAAAATTAATTGTTATTTTAACTTATAATAAAACAAAAACAAAGATACTCATAATTAATTAAGTCACAATTTATTTTAATTATTAGTTACAGCAATTATTTGAAATATGTTTATGCATGAAAATCCATATATTTTTACTTCGTGTTTGAAAATAATTTTAGCGTTTTTTTTCACTTTCGACAATATGTAATTATTTGTTTTGATAATAATGCGGAATAATTTTATATTATTATACAAAAAAAATTTTAAGTTTTGGCAAAAAAAAAGCGACAATTTAATGCACAACATTTCAATTATACAGCAGACAATTAGAAAACAAAAAGTAGAAAGCAATTTCTATAAACACAGATCGGAAAAAGCTCGTAATAAATTTAAGTTGTTTCCAGTTACTTTTAGTACGAGTCGTACTTAATTATTTAAGTACGAAACAATCCAAACGGGACGGACTACTTTTGAAACCCAATCCCGGAATTTCTGAAAATAAGAATAAAATTCTAAAATCAAATAAATAAAATCTTGAACTTTTCGTTGGTCGTGCCACTTTATACTCGTGCATACGCGTGTGTTTGTAAAATTTGTTGTAGAAACAACAACAACACAACAAAACTAGTTAAAAACGGTTTGCTTGTTTTGTGTATATGTATACCACAACAAGCAGAAAAACATACATTATTTTAATGTTAATAAAAGTAAAATAAAAAGCAAAAATTCCCGAATTCTATTTATTAAAATTATTCAATAAAGTAACGATTATCCGTGATTCAATTAACCGGGATTATTAATTATCCGGGATCAATAACGAAAGGAACATTTATTATATCAATCGATTAACCGTGATTACCTCAATTATCAACAATTGAAAACATGTATCTATTTTGGCGATATATGCTTTAAAAGCATTCAGCAACTTGGTGGAATTTTTTTGAAAATTCTGCATCTTCGAACATTCAAGAACAAAATAAAATTCAAATCTACCGTGTCCAAGAGACCTTTTGGCAGAAAATATACAGGTTCAGAAAAAGTAACACACCATATTGAATGATTTTTTGATAAACTACATAAGTAATAATAAAAAATGTATTGGTTTAATACAAACATTTATGAAAACAAGAGTGCAACATTTTGTCTCAACTAACCGGTAAAATCAATTATCTTGATTGTCCAAACCATCCCGAATAATCAATTCCCAACTGAACATCAAATTTTCAAAGTAGACTGATTACGATAACCATATCGAGCATGCGGAATGTTGTGCTTTGAAAATTTAAATAAAATAAATTGTAATGATTTGCGAAAAGAAAAAGAGATGCGAAAACCCGAACACTCGATTTGTTACCATTTCTCTTTCACATCGCAATAGAGGGTAGCCCACCAGTTGTAAAAAATTGTACACCTTTTTGTCGGCTTGCGACTTTTTGTGAGACGTTTTAAACTCATTTAATTTTGCGCCTTATTTTTTATCGAACTTTTCCCTTTTTTAAGAAAGAATTATCAAAATGAGAAACATCTGTCTAGCATTCTACAAATAATTCATCGTTTAGCAACATTGTTTTATGTATTTTTTACACATTGACATGGATAAAAAATGTTACAGCTTTTCAGAGAATTCCTACAAAAATAAATACAAACATAGTATTTTCGGAGACGTTTACTAGAATAATCTCGTATAAAAATTTGATTTTATTATAGGAAAGCTTTAAGCTTTTATAATTAAGTTTTAATTATAAAAAAGTAAACGACGAAAGACAAATGACGTTTTTTCTCCCTTTTTAAACTTTCTATTGGTTACACTGGGCGTGAACAGCAGGCTTTAAAGCTCAAACTAGACGTGACATAACCATAATGCCACAGCCGTATCGGCGAATTCAGAAACCAAAATTGAATTGGTTTGTATGGTATGTTTATTTCGTTTTGGTAATACAGTGGTGATGGTAATACGGTTTTGCTATGGTTATGTCACGTCTAATTGGACCTTAAGGTTCAATTTTGGTTTCTAAATTCGCCGGTACGTCTGTGGCATTATTGTTATGTCACGTCTAATTGGACAATTAATAGGAATTTTTTTCTTTACGTGTGTCTCTCACCATCGATTGTTTTCGTGCTCTAGCTAACGATATTGTCGGTCACTGCATTAAAGTAAATTTATTTAGTACAACATATATTTTAAATAACATTCATTGCGTGCCAATAACATAATTTGATATAGTAAAAATTTTACTTTTTTTATTTTAATTCTATTTAATTATTGCATAGAAACTACTAATTATGTGGGTTTAAATGCATGTTTATCACTTCAAAAAAAATTCATAGAAATTAATGCGATTTAGTTTAATTATTTTATTTTCCCTTAAATATTTAGTTGCTACTAATAAATAAGTAGATGTAATTAAAATATTAACATTTTATTTGAATTTGAATTTTTCAATAAAATAAAATATTTAGTAAATAAATCTAAAAAGCTTTAAATAAACATTACAAAACTTATTAACATATTTAAATTAAATTTTGTTTTGTTTCTATTAAGGAGGAATATTGATGATGATGAAACCACCGTGTAAAAGGAGTTAAAAAAATACATGTGTATGTAAACAAAAAATAAGTCAGATTAACGACTTTTGTAAAAAAAAAAAATATTTATAAAAATCTGTGTAACTGTATGTGTTCAACCACATAATACAACCTGTGAATAACAACAATAACAACAGAAATCGAATCAAATTAAATTGAATTTTTTCTTCAAATACCCAAACAACCAATCAACCATTAAAAATATAAAATTTTCCTGAAACCATTAAAAAAAAAAAACAAAAAAAATTCTATTTTACAAACTAAAATCTATTCAAAAAAATAAGCGCCATATTTGTTTTTACACGTATATAAGTGAAACATAAAAGTATTTGGTAACAAAAAAAAATGTATTGTATTGTATTTAAATTATTTTAAAAAAAATATTTAATATTATAGAACAAAAAAATAGGTATTTATTTACATTTTGTGCTACAAATAAAACAATATAAAAGAATTTGCTGTAAAAACAAAATTTAAATACAGAAGAGTATTTTTAAAATAATGTAAATCATTTACATACAAACTTAAAACATATTTACTTGAGGAATTCAAACAAAAATTATATAAATAAATATTTAAATATATATAAATAGGATTAACTGATAAATATTTAAAAAACGTAACAAAACATTGCAGAAAAAAAATTATAGTATTATTAACAAAGGATCTGAACAAATAAACATTGAAGACAAATAAATACATTATTTATATATAAAAAATTATAAGAGATGTTAAAAAAAAACTACATGTAGTTAGATAGAAATGTTTCAATATTGAATATAAACAAAGCAATGCTTAAAGAAAATGTTGCTAAACAAATGCTTAAAAATATTTACATACAAATGTTTATACAGCGAAAATGTAGAGAGTGAAAGAGAAATTTCAAGATAAGAAAGCAGGGATGGGAAATTGAATTGTATTTTGGTATAAAGTAAAACTTTTGAGAACATGAAAAAATTTGTATCTTTCTTCAGATAATATTTACTTGATAACTAAGGTCAGTAAGCAGGAACTTACGATTTTTTTCCGTTAACAAAAACTCGTTTGATTTGAGAACATTGTTCCAAAAAAATTTTAATGGCGCTTTTTTTTGTAAGGACCAGAACATTGCATTGCATTGTGTTGGAACTAAAAAATAGGCTATGGGGGAGGCTAGAGGGAGTAGTGTTTGTGAACATTCGACTTGAACTTATTCATATTGAAAGTGAGAGGGAAGACTTCGGCAGAAGGTTATTCCACATACGAACAGTCCGGCCAAAGAACGATATTTCCTTGTAATGCGTTGTACGATGTACCAGTCAAGTCAATTGCCCACAAAAAGGTGGGCTCTTGAGAAAAAACGTGTACGAACAAACGTACGGGTCTCGAGCACCAGATCCCTTATTTCACAGAACACATCCCATTGTAGTAACGATTGAACAGGCAAATACAACCCACATTGTGACGGTGCTCAAGGAATCCAAAAGAATTGGATACCCTATTATCACCAATGAAAATCTTCGCCATCTCCTGAAGCTTCAAAATAGACTTTGAAGCACTGACTCACACAAGAGATTTGTATTTCATTCGCGGTCGGATATAGGTGGAATAAATCAGATGGAGTTTTAAAAAGCCGGGGCACTTGAATGCTTCTTTCAACACCTTGAATATACATATGTTTTGTCCATCGTACATCATGACCAGAACATCAAGAGATTCTGAGTTCTCAATAGTTATACATACCACCCATATATATAGAGATGAGGCACCTTGATCCGTCGGGCGCTTATGTGGCAGCATGCAGAATTGACTTTCACGACCCCGTTCCGAGATTATTTCAAGTATTCGGCCAAGCGCATCATTCATGTTCTGCTCCATAGCACTAACATCGCATACTCTTGGTCTATAATACAAAAATACTAATGTTAAAGATTGATGTCATCAGCAAAAGAGTAGATAGGGTTTAGGAAGTTTGACATAGGAGGTCATTTGGAAAAATAAGAAATAGAGTAGGAGTAAGAAAGGAGCCTTGCGGCACCCCTGAGCAAATCTGAAAATCCTCGAGTAAGATTTAAAGGTACCAAAACAAAAAAATTACAACTGATCATCTTCGATATCCAAATTTAGGAAGTTATCATCCTCCTCTATTGCTTCTGGGAGGGACTCAACAGAATACTTGTATTACAACTAAGAGTAACATTTTTCTCTTTTTTATATTCTTCATCATAGTTGGATAGGGTAAATTCTATATTTTTTCCGTTCATAATTTCTACCATAATGAAGGAATGGGTCCGATTCAAATCAATGTCATAGAGACAAAGGTTCTTCGGCCGAACAGTATGAGTCTTGGGTCTCCGAATACCGGGCAATGATTGAGAAGATGTTCCTTTGTGTCCTCTTCTTTCTTGTCGTCGCAACTTCTACACAGGTCATTGTAAGAGAACCCTGGCCTTTTCCGATAGTCCAATGGTGCCTGAGGTGAAATTCGGAAAGCTTTGAAGCCCTCTGAGTCATTCAGGGATCTTATTACTATCGGTAATAATGTGAATATCACTGCCAGATATCTCAACTTACCGAATGTTCCTCGCCGCTGTCCGACATCAAATACTGTGCGCCACTTATGCAATATTGGATCCTTTCACCATATACGTCTAGCTTTAATTATACTCATTTTTCTGAAACGCCTCAAATTTGGAACCTTTTTTCTTTTTTAAATACTTTAATATTAAACCCACTGGAAAACAAAAAATTTACACCAGTCACACTCTACAATGAAAGAAGATATAAAAGAAGTTTCTAGAACTATAATTATTTTATTTTTTGCCACGCCCTAAAATGCAGCACTTTTTGTTTCGCTGTATTCAGCATATATTTTAAGCATCTGGAGTTCCTTCACATAAATTGGAATTAGTAGAAAAACGCAGGAAATCCACAAGATTTTTTTATGTATACGTTAGCTGAATTCTCATTTTAGAAGAGCAAGTAAAAATCGCCCAATCTCGGCCGGACATTTTTGAAACTCATTGTAAATATCGAAAATACCCCATTTATAGAGCCCTTAAGAAAAGCATTTAAAATATTTGCAAAACATATATCAAAACAAAAGTTATTTAATTAGGTGCTCAAATACCTTAAGTTGATAATTCCATTATTATATTTTTTACTTTATGAAGACAAACGGCCCAAATATTATATGCTTAAGTTGGCTTAAGCAATTGTGCGAATACATGTGATTCATATGTGTCGTACCATATTGAGCTTAAGAAAATGTTTTGGTAAATTTTATGAAACTGTTATTTGCTTAAGCAAAATGCGCAACAGATCGCACTTGTATGACGATAACTTGTTCTCATCGCTTATAGACATGCAGCAACGGGCGGGTATTGGCAAACGTTGTACATAAAAATCTTTGGCAAGATGATTGTTAATCAAAAAAACAAAAAGGAATTAACAAATTTAACGATATAAATAGCTGAGAAATAATTCGTTAAAAATGTGTTTAAATACACTTTTGTGTATTAATTTTAAATTTGATAGATTTTTAATAATGCGTTTGTATATACTTTAAAATATGGATGTATAAACTTTACGTTTTATGTTTTTTAACTTTTTTTTTATTTTCGCGCAAGTTCATTACTGTTGGTTAAGTTATTTTCATTAATTCTAATTTTGAAAAAAAAAATTGTCAGCACACGCACTGTTGTGCAGTAGAGTTAATACTTACATGCGCTGCTGTCATTTGTAACATTTAATATAAAGATATGAGATCAATAGCGGTAAAAAAGTTGGTCTTAAAACGCTTTAAATAATCATGCCGATCATCCTAGATTGCCATGGAAATTCAATGAAGACGATTCCAAACAAGGCATATGCAATACAGTTCAGTAGTTTAAATTGTCTAGATACAAAATAACTACCTGATGAATCGAATGAGGTTACATATGTAAAAAAGGTATTTCACTTACAAAAAAGGGCAAAAAGTCGCAAAAAGTTGGAAAAAGTTGTAACATTAGACGATTTTGAAAAAGTCGCACAAAGTGTCAGAGCGTCAAAAAGGTTGCAAATTGCAACTAAAGTCGCACAACGGTAACGCTGATTACAAACAAATTCTGTAGTCTCTTGCTTTAGATTTGCTTTCTACTTCCAGCAAATATCTTTTATGCTTAATACCAAACCTGACTGTGAAGAATAAAGTTTAACTTTTGAATTAATCTTCACTTTTAGTCAATTTCAACTCTCTGTGCGTCTGGGCTATAAAGTGGTTGAGATAAAAGATAACATGTGCTTTTTCAAACAGTTTATTTCTGAGAAGGTGCTTTTTTGAATTCTTATTTTGATCTCTCTTTCTCTCTCAATTTACACCAAAGTACATTAACACAAGGTAGACTCGTTAGCAAACAGACATAAGCCCCAATTGTCAAATTCGTATGTATAGCCTGGTACTCTGTTCAACATTTCACGTGAAATGCTGTCAAAACGCATATAAAAAAAACTAGTACGGAATATCTATGAAATAATGTTGATAGAGATGTACTCTCTTCGTTTTGTGAAAAAGTTCCGAAATGTTTCTGGCAACATTTTTTTACAACTGCGAAATAATGTATGCTGCACTTATTTCACGTGGAATTTTAAGCAAAAGCAAAAAAGTATGGACTGATTATTAAATAAGAACTAAAAAATTAAAATAACACAACCGGTAACAGTTTTTTATCCATATTTACATTCTTTTTTTATAAAAAAAATTATTTTTAGTAATATACATGTAGGGTTTGTTTACATACGCAAAACAATGTTGCTTACTTTGCAGGAATAAAAACTTCAAATTGTATAAACTCGCCTAATAGGTTACATTGATAAATGTCAAAATTTTCGTGGGAAATAATCAATGTTGCTCAACATTTTTCACAAATTCGAACAGAGTACTAGGCTTATGAGCCAAAATTTGCACATGTGTGCGTTCAATTGTTTTTGTTTTATATGGAGACAATTTTTACAAGTCGGGTATTTTTATAAAGCAGCATGTCTACACTACCAAATGAGTCTACCTTGCGTATATGTGCCTTGATTTATACCATTTGCCTTGTTGATAAACATATAAAAACATGTTGCTAAACATTCTAAATCTTAGTTACATGTTTACATTTTACAAAAAGACATTAAAACATTGGGTTCAACGGAAACAAAATTAAATTGTTATTGAAAAAAATCTTGCTTTTAACAACAAAAAACAAATTGTTTAATTAATTTAAACAGAACGCTATGTATATAAAAGTTTAGTTTAAATAAAACTTTAGATATTTTCTGTGTATTATTTAAGTTAAATTATAAAAATAATTAAGATTTATATTAAGTCCATAGACATATTTTTAATTAATAATTTTAGGAAAAGAAAAACGTAAAACAAAATAAAACTTTAGGAATTAGTTTTCTTTAAAGTCTGACTGATTTTTTGATTTTAAGAGAAATTTAAATGAATTTTTTTAATATGAAATAAATAATTTTAAAATAATGTCTTAATTAATAAATCTAAGGACTATTAAATTTAACTTAACGAAATTGGAAACTTTAAGAAATTTATATACCCATAAATTTAATAAAAAAAAAGTCTAAAATAAGAGAGTTAATATAAAGTTTAAGAATGTTGTTTTATAAAAGAAAAATCATATAAATTAGCAACAACAAATAATTTTCCATTAAAATTCTGTGTCGAAGATGGAAAATGTTTTCATAAACATTTTAAATGAAAAATTTTATAATTCTTAAATTAACTTTTTTTAACTCGATACATATTTATTTTTTCTTTTTTACAAAGACAAAAAATACTTAACCCAAGAAGTTTGTACGGTGGCTGCGCGAAATTATGGACCGATTTATACCATTTTCGTCATTTTTGTTTTGACTGTTTGATCATACATATTTTCAGCTCATTATTGGTTTGACAAACCGATCATTTTTATTAAAAATTAATCCAAAACCTGTTTTACGCAATTTTTTTGGTTCCTGAGATATAAAGCATTAATTTTGCTCATCTATTAACTATTTTAAAGTGTATTAAGTATTGTTTTGATATACACGCCACAGATTGGCGAATGCAGAAAATTCCTCATACAAAATAAATTTCACTCTTGCTTTGCTTTACTCCACGTCTCCACCTAACATAAAATGCAGTTAAAACATGAAGTTAAGACTTGCAGTTTAAATACATACCCCTAATTGTTTATAGTGGCGTATACGTAGTGATGTTAGATTTATAACTTTTCATTATTTTCAGTTCGTTACTGCGTCAAGTTGCTTCAGTGAATTTTTTTACAGCTTGTGTAAAATAATAAAATCTTTTTTTGTGCTTAAATGCTTATATTTTTAATATTAAAGCATTCACGCTGCAAATTTTTCACAAAAAGCAAAGTACATTTTGTGCAGTTTACAACCATTTTGACAAATTTAAATAAATATGGCGAAAAGCAACTACAAAAACGCAGTTTGTTAAACATTAACGTCAATTTATGTTATAAAAGATCTTATGTATAAGAGAAATGTTTTAACATCCATGTTAAAACTGTAATATGAGCGGTCGATATTTAACATTAACTTGAAGTTAGGTGGAGACCGCAAGTTATTGCTGTAAGAAAAAAATTTTGTTAAAGCGAAAGAAAAATAAAATGACAACAAGTAAATAAATTTCACTCTTGATTCGCTTCATTACCGTAAGAAAAAAAGTAGTTAAAGTTAAAGCAAAATAAAATGTCAACCACTCAATGCACAGCAGTAAGCATACGTATGCAGCACAAAAAGCTACTTTTTAAGAATACATATTTAGAAAGGTGGTGTATGGGCCACAAAACAATAATTTTCGCTTCCAATTAAATACTATGTATTAACTTCTAAGTTCGTTTGTGTACGTTCACACAAATTAACATTTTTTTTAAACATATGTCGGAAGCACTGGTAAAAATACAACAAAAAAATCGAGTATATTTTCAGAAAACTTCATTGTGATTTTGGCATATGCGCCAAACCAATAATAAGGCGACGATATGAATCAAATTTTACAAGGTAAACATAAGAATCCCAATAAAAAATTCTGATTCAAACAAAGAGAGGAATGTATATGTTTCGCATACGGAAGGCATGAATGTTGGACTTAAATCTCAAATATATGGTTGATATATTTATCAAAATAAAAATTTGATGGGGCTCATTTTTATATGATAAGGTGTTGAAATATATAAGATTCTTTTGTACGTTCGTTAGACTTCTGGCAGCCCTAGGCTACTAGAACCAATATTTTTATGTGTTACACACATCAGTACAAACGTATAATACCCTTCCCACTGTTGTGGTGTGAGTATAAAAATGGATAAAATTTCCAAGGAATTTTTATTCACGATTGGTTTGATTGAAGTAAATTTTACGTAAGCCAGATATTTAAGGCAAACTCCTAATAAGCTCTCTTATTTTTTACTTCTAAATTCTAAAATCTTTGTTTTTTCCAATATTATCTCATTTTTCCAATTTTAGTTAAAACAAATTTTAAAAATAGTATTTTTTTTTTTATTAAAGAAAAAAGATTCCAAGAATGACAAAAAAATGAATGTGCCTATTAAAACACCATTTAGAGCTTATTTGCAAAAATTTTAACTAAATTTCTTATTAAAAATTTTATTTATATTTTACTAAAACTTGATTTGGCTTTTTCAAACAAAAAAAAAAAAACAGTTGTACGAATAATAAAAAAAATTTAATTTAGTTTAAATAAAAATCAAAATTAAATTTGTATATTTAAAAAATATGTTTAACAAAAAAATCAACAACCCACAAAACAAACATTTTTTTCGGGCAACGAAAGTGAAATGTAATATTTTAGTTATTTAAGGAGAAAAATCTAAAAATTTATATAATTTAGTCAAAAAATAAATATAAAAATAAAATAACATATCTACTATATGTAACTAATGAAAGAGAAAACCGCCACAAAATAATTGCATTTATTTTTATATACACAACATACATGCACACGTTTTATTAATTGTATTTTATTTTTAAAGCAACATTAGGGGTATTCACTTGACAGGGGTAAAGTCACAAATATAATATAATAAAAGAAAAGATTTTTTTTACGTTAAAAATATATACTTCATTATCATGATAAACCTAAAAGCTCATTTATACTGCAACGAAATCTAGTACATACTTACAAGATTTCGAGCAACTAGACATGCCATTCAAAAGGAAATCTAATTCGTGACTAGATTTAGACGAAAACTACTCAAAAACTAAAAGTATTGAGAGATACAGCTATTATTTTTTTTTTCCTTATAGTACTAAAAAAATACTTCCCTGAACAAGAAAAACCTTAAGTTTCAATAAAAAACAGAACAAAAATGGTGGCTTGTTAAAACTGTTAAAAAATATACGGAAATGTTAAAAAAAGGTAAAAAAATTTAATTTATAAAGAATATTGATAAAATATATGAAATTGTTTATAAGGTTGCGCGAATTTTTTAATGCCTACTTCTTTATACGTATGTATGTGTTACACAAACAACTTTCAGTCAGCTGTTTTTGTTATGAAAACAAAATCTCACAAATGTCAAAAATGTGCAATGCAATCGCACTAGAGGAAAATTTCAAATAAAATCAACTAGATATAAACGGGCTATAAAACAAAATTATAAAAATAGTTTAACTTTCACCAAATAAATTGTATACCCCTACTTTATACTCGTTTCAATATTACTCCATCATTTCGTTTTGCAAAAAATACTCAACATTTTTTCTTTGGTGATATTATTTCTATTCCATGTATGAATTTGTTATTCAACTTAATTTTAGTTAAACTAAAATTTTTTATTTTATTAGTGTTATTTTAAAAAAATGGTTTTTTGAAAATATTTTATATTCAAAACTTAAAAAATACTCAACAAATATGTATGTATATTATATATACATATATATATATATTAGTTAAATATGTATTGTTTATTTTCTATTTGTTTAATTTTATTTTATTATTATTTATTTTTTATTAAGTTTATTCAATTTTTTTTGTTTTTCACAAATTTGATTTAATGCAATATTTGCTTAAAACAAACAACAAAAAAGTTGTATGTAGTTTTTTATTTAAAGAAAATGTGACACATTTGCATTTAGTGAATAACGAAAAAAAGACAACAAATGTTTAAACATTATTATTATTCATATAACTATAAAACAAAATAAAAGTAAATAAATAAATAAATTAAGAAAAAAAATAAAAAAAATTAACAAATAAAGAAATTTAAAACAAACTGGAAAAAATGGTATTTGTAATGTTACACAAAATGTAAAATTTAAATTAAGTAATGTATGTAAAGTATTAATTAAACAATTATTTATATGTATTCAGTAATAATTAAATACAAACTATTGAATCTAAATAAACAACAAAAGTTGATAATGTGTATTAATACAAATATTTATAAAGATGTAGAAATTTAAATATATATGAAAACAAAAAATTAATGTAAATTACATATAAATATAAATAAAGAGTATTCAATGAAAACAAAGTAAAAATAACATTTATTTTATTTGAAAAAACAATAAAAGTTGTTAATTCGGCTGTGCCGAATCTTTGAATCCCTCCACCGAGAATTCAAGTATTTCAGAAGTTGGGTTTATATGGGTTCCACAAATTATGAACCAATATCCCGTTGCGGTTGGGCAAATTTTTTTGTTTTTTATAAACAAAACTAATGATTTTGTTAAAAATGATACAAAAAAAAATAAGTAAAAGCCACTATAATTTTAAAATGTTTTATTAAAAAAATTAATTCAAATTGCAAACAAAGGGAATTTAATTACATATCGGACTTGTTAAACGATACTGTATAACCACAAAATTTAAAAACTTTCAGTAGGTGCAAAACAATTTTAAATTTTACATTAAAGGCATATCGTGGGCTTTTATTTAAATAGTGCTTATTATTTTTGTTCAAATAGTGTTATCTGCTTATTTTAATATTCAAAGCGATAACATTTTGATTTGTAAATACCCAATAATAACTGGAGCTTCCAGCGAAGCAGGCTTGTAAGGGAGGGAGAAACTTAAAACTTTCGCTTATCATATCGCTCACGGAAGACATGAATTTTACATGGCGAGTTCCCACTTTGAAGCAATTAATTTTTGACACAGAAAAAACGACAAGGAAGATTCACATGAAGTTTTCTGAAAATATACCCGATAGAATTTTTTTGTATTCATCTATGTATGTATGTATATGATATAGGTATTCTATATAAAGCGAATACTACATACAGGACATGCCTTTACAACGAAGCAGGTTTGTAAGGGGACATATAACAGTAAAACGGTAACAACAAAAATTTCAGTGTGTAAAGCTGATCGTTACATTCACCAATTTTTAAATGCACTGAATAAAGTGCTTTCTGTATCAAAAATTTTCTTAAAGTGGGAACTCGCCAAATAAAATACATGTCTTCTGTAAGCAATATGGTAAGCGTATTTTTACGCTTGTCCCTTACAAACCTGCTTCGTTAGAAGCTCTATTTTTTATTGGGATGTTACATGAATGTTTTGCTTATAAATACTTACATATGTAAATATATATTTATGTATTTATGTATATACATATATACATACATATGTCAATAACAAATAAACTTACTCGACTAGTGTTCTGACAACTATTTCTGGTTGTAATAAGTTTACCATAGGTACAGCACACGGCATCAAGAAGAATCCCAACGCAAACTTCATGCCACTTCTTTCTTCATCTTTTCGGACCCAAAAGAAACTTCCATTCCCGATATTTTTTTTTTTTTTTGCTTAAAGCACATCGATGCATACCTAATTCACTTTTCACATTATACAGTTTTATTAATATTTTTACACAATAACTTTTCTCGCTTTATTTAGAAAAAATATAATAATAAAAAACTTTTATTTGTAAATAAACCAATTTGTAAACATATTGTGACATAGGTCCGTTCGTGTACTTATTACTGAGCAAGGCGAATTCATATAAGGTGGTCTTATTTCGAAAACAGATACAACACTCTAGTAAACACCTTAAACATACAAAAAATTTGTTAAAAAATATATTATCACTAAGAAAAAACAAAAAAGAATTATGATGTTGAAAGATGTTGCAAAAGTATTTTTTATATTTTCAACGTCTTTCACGCATTCCTCTACGATGTGTCCAAGTGCAAGAATGATAGAAAAAAAGATAACGACATCAGGCAGATATAAAAATTTTTTACAGTGCATGTAGGAACTGTGACGTCACACAACCTTTGTTCTCATTGGCTAATAACTTTAACTTTCAGACTGTTTTGTTTATGTGTAAACATGGCAGTGGGACAATTTATTATTTTTCTATTTAAATTATTTGAAAACTGAAATTTTTTATATTAGAAGTTATTTTTTTCTTCAAATTTTATTTTTAACTTACTTAAATATATATTATCTCTACATTAGCTATAGTTAAAAATATAGACATTTAGTTAAAAGCACGCAACAGGTTAGTTTTTCGCAAAATTGCCCCCTTTTTGCGCTTAAATTGTTGGCATTTGCCCACTGCACACTTAATGTTTGTATCAGTGTTGCCACCAACGAAATGGTAAATTACACATGGATTATGCCAAAATTACACATGAAAATACGAATTACACATGCTATCTTTTTACGCATGTCACAGAAACAAATTTCGATGAAAATTGGAATTAAAACCGTATTTGGCTTCTTTAAAAAACGTAAACCAATTTCAATTTCTGTTTGCAAACAAATAAACAGATATCGCCATCTAAAATGCAAAAGGGCGTAACAACTCTTTTTATTTTTTTAACAGGAGGAGCAAAAAACTTTACAAAATCAATAACAACAAGGTGTAATTGGCGTTTAAATTTCTTTAATAAAACCGTTATTTTTTATTTAAAATTGTTTGTGCACATAAAGTATAATAAAACGAACAAAACTCAATCAAAAACCCTTATTTCGAATTTTTTGTTGTTAAGCCCTTTTGCATTTTAAGTGACGATATGTAACTTACATTTCATTTCGGTATGACAAAGGATCTGATGCATCGCTCAAATGTCGCCGACGCAAGTTTTCAACGGAATGTTGATTCAGTCCCTCTGTAGCTGCAACATTGGATTTGCAACATTGACATTTTTATGTTTTTACTTATCCAACACAAAAATATTTTTCAAATGTCTCTTTATTTGCTTTTTTGTTACAACAATCGTATCGTTGCTATATTAAATGCAAAAAAATAATATTTTCATTTAACCATTTAAAAGATTAAAACAAAAATAACTATTTGCAAAGTAGGAAATAATCTGTCTCCAAAGGAATATTTGATTTCAAAAACCTTTTTCTAATAATATTCTGCCTTCAAATTACTATGAAGCTAAAATTTTTCAAACTGTAAGAGTGCATGTTGTCGCGTAAATATTCTTGAAACTCCTTTAGTTTTATCTGCCGAGCATTACTTCTAATAAAACAAGATCTAATATTACAAAGTTAATCTTCCAAATATGTTGGAAGGTTCAGACAGGTCTTCGACGTTACCAAATGTATTAGGCGGCACGAGCATTTTATAAAAATAATAACTGGCTTTTCATCTTTTCGCAACTTAACTTCTGAATTATACTGTCCATACATAAAATTAGGTGTATCTGATGCAAATCCAACTAGATTTTCAAAATGAATCCTTTTTTCTATAATTGTACTTTAGAGAAGCTCAAACAATTCATTTGCAGTCGATGATCCACTCTCTTTAAAATTAAAAATAAAGAATAATGAACCCAGGATGTTTCGTCGTTATAATAAATTGTGGCAAATGCCAAATGGTTAGTAGTTAATGATCCAACCATTTTTAGTTCAGCTCTTTAAATTCTTCGATTCTTTTAATTAAATTTTTAAGTTTTGCTAAGAATAATAAACCTTTTTACTTCTTGTGAAAAAAATAATAACAAAAATCAGTGCAACAAAACGTAAAAAAATTAAATTACACATGGGCTACACATGAAAAAAATATTACACATGATATGTGTAATTACACGTGAGGTGGCAACACTGGTTTGTACTCTTTTTTGCTCTCTTCTTTTTTTATTTATTTTTCTTTATTACGCTAGTTTTAACACACGTTTTAAAACTTTTAAAAATTTTATTTATTGTAATAATATTTTTAATATAAAATATTAAGCAAAATTCTTAGTTTTTTGACAATTGATATAATATTTTTTATTTGAACTCTCTGAGTAAATCAATTACAGGGCTGCCAACAACCACGTAATACATACATTTTTTGTAAGAAATTATGATTTTCACATATAAAAGTGACTTGGTAATTTGTACAAGGGAACTATACGTCATCAAACGGTAAAACATGCGCAAGGCGTAATCTTTATTTCTATCATTCTTGTTCAAGTGTAAAAAGGCTATAAATTGAATTTTAGATATGTAGTACATTTTTGTATTTTCTTTTAAAATGTTTGCACTTTTGTAGACAAAACGTTTTAAAGTTTATTTTTTTTCAAAAATGACATTTTTGTTTGATGTGAACAATAAAAGGAATGCGTGAAATATGTTAAATATGAAAAAACTTATTTACATTTGCAACATCTTTCATCGTAAAAATATTTATTTTCACGTGTATGAGCGTATAAAAACTTAATAATTGACATTGCTGCCTGCTCTCTTGTGTTTTGTGTGGCTTGTGGCACTGTCCTGTTGAAACCACATGTCGTCCAAGTCCATGTTTTCCAATTCGGACCTAAAATAATCGATAATCATGGCGCAATAATGATCGCCATTCACAGTAACGTGACGATCGTTATTCAGGGCTGTTCTTGAATGTTGTTTTTAATACACTTTTAATCTAATTTTTGTTATAAAATTCTGTTAAATAGAGAAATGTTTGTATAATTTTTATCATTAAACTCTTTTATTACAGAAATCTTATTAAAAAACGACGTTTAAAATTCCTGCGTTTTGCGTTTTCGATTTCCAGAACACCCCTGATTATTGCCGAAAAAATATGGCCCAATGACGCCGCCGACATGCAAACCGCACCAAACAGTTATTTTTTTGTGGATGAAGTGGTGATTCATGAAGCACATTTGGGTTTTCGCCAAACCAATAACGCGTATTTTGCTTAGACGAACCCATTGAGCCAAAATGAGCTTCGTCACTAAAGATGGTTTTGCGATGAAATTCATCATCTTTTTGGCGCAAATTCTCCAGAGCCCAAAGACCATATGTTGTTCGTTCGTGTACTTTACTTTATAATGATGTTGATTTTAGCCCTGTACAATTCTTATGTTAATATGTCAACATCTTTGCGATAAGATGAAAGATGTAAGATGTGAGCAAGTGTAAAAAGCCTATAAGCGAACGATTTATATTTTCTTCATCTTTGATGGTAGATGCAGGGCTGTGGAGTCGTCAAGAAATAGTTATAACTCCGACTCCGACTCCTTCCGCTGAAATTTTTTAAGTACGACTCCGACTCCTACTCCTACTCAAACCTTGATGCTAAATATTTATGAGACTGGTTCTTATTTGACTTTAATCTTTTTTTCTTAATTTAGTACCTTTTAAATGGTTAAATATAGCAGGGAAATGATTCTGTACAAATTTCAAATCGACATTTTAATTCTAACGTGCCGCGCATTGAGCTTTAACATACTAGTTATTAACATATGAGTAGGAAAGCTGCAAAATATTTAATTTGAATTTTGAACATTTTTTATTTTTCGAATTTATTCTATGAGCTAAATTTCAGTTATGTATATGTATTATGTTATAAAGCTTTTTTGTAATAGTTATATTCCTTAAATTTTTAGGAATGACTTTTATACATACAATATACATCATTGCTATCCAAAGGATAGCTAAGGTAAAATGTAACAAGAAAATACAATATAATAGTCTGATAGTGTATAAAAGTCATTCCTACAAATTAAAGGAATAGAACTATTACAAAAAAGCTTTATAACATAATACATATACATAACTGAAATTTAGCTCATAGAATAAATTCGAAAAATAAAAAATGTTGAATATAATATAAAGTAACCTACGAAAGGAAATAATCCCCAGTTTCTATTTGTTAAAAATTGTTGAGTTAAATACATTCAATTTATAAAGTGTCACTATCCAGTGTGACACAAAGAATGCTGACGAAGGCCGTAGCGGGCCAGAAAATGCATTACATTCTGCTGGTGTCTAATAATTGTAAATTTTTCTGTACATACAATATACTTCATTGCTATCCAAAGTATAGCTAAGGTAAAATGTAACAAGAAAATACAATATAATAGTCTGGTAGTGTATAAAAGTCATTCCTAAAAATTTAAGGAATAGAACTATTACAAAAAAGCTTTATAACATAATACATATACATAACTGAAATTTAGCTCATAGAATAAATTCGAAAAATAAAAAATGTTGAATATAATATAAAGTAACCTCCGAAAGAAAATAATTCCCAGTTTCTATTTGTTAAAAAAGTTTAGTTTAAATTCAAAAACACTTGTTTAGCTGAAGCACTACTGTTCAGCAGTGTTGACAAAAAACAAAATGTGAGTGCTTTTCAAAAATGGGTCAAAAAGTGTCACAAAATAGTTCAAAATGATACAAAAGGGTAATTTAAAAAAAGGGTCGTAAAGGGTATCAAGGCCGTCGAAAAAGGGTCAAATTGATTTTAGGTCAAAGATAATGGCAAAAGAAGTAGCGGCTCGAACGTGAAAAAAATAGAAGTAGTTTTTGTGGCCATGTATAAAAAGGCGTAATTCAGCGAAACCTGGCACAATTTTTAAGTCAACCTACTTTCATTATTTCAAGTATCACTGTAACGCTTAAATGTCTTTGGTTTGATTCCAAAATCTTCTGTTTTTTTTTTTTTTTTTTTTGTTTAAGCCAAAATCTGGTTCGATACGTGACATTTTTTCCATAATAATTTAACTGAATAATGATTAAAAAAAATAAAAATTTACCGTTAATCCAAATAACATATTTCTCTTCGAACTCTTTCTTAGATTACAGACCATGTAAGAAAATTTTTTTGGAATAATTTTCATCAAATATCACCGCTTTTAAGGAAGATAATATTAAAGAAAACATGCAATAAAACATTTTGCAGTCTGATTGCTTATCTAAGTGTACAAATTTATGGGTAAATTCATAAAATTAGTAAAATTTAAATATTTCTCTATAACAATATCGTAAAATAATAAGCTTTTAATAACTTTTAAATTTTCGGTCACGGTAGACCTTTTGACGGAAATTCCCATATTTAAAAAGTTATATTAATTTATTAAAATTAGGCAAACAGTGCTAAAAAATGTAACAATAGTTCTGTAGGGGAGAGATAGACTATACCAATTCACATCTTTTTCAAAATACGTTTTTTATACTGTTGGAGTTTACCCTGCGGCCACACGATCAAGTTGGTCTTGATAGTCTTAAACATATACTGCCCTGCCGTCAAATGAGTAGCTAACTACAAAAAAAACCAACTTTAAGTTAGCTTGTATAGACTAACTTAAAGCCAACTACTACGCAATGCAAAATGTACATTAACCAAAGTGTATACAAACACTGTGTAGTATATTTAAAGTAGAGAGAGCCAGGTCGATTGGCAAACAAACGGCTCCAAGACCCACAAAAGATTTAATTTTTTTAGGGCCATTATTACAACATACGGAGTAAAAATTGTTTAAAAATGTTTTAAAAAATCAAAAAATAATATTTTTCATATGTATATTCAATATATTTATGTAAATTGAATGTGCTTTATTTACATAACAAGGCATTTTTTTAATTTATTAAATTTTTTACTCTTAATGATATTGCTCACCAAATTTATTTTATTTTTTATGTGCCTTGGATTTTTAAAATAATAAACCTGTGGCATTTTGACAAAACATCTTAAGTGAAATTTAAAAAGTTGAAAAAAACGTTGTTAATAACACGAATTTTTATTCAAAAAACATTTTTGTTTACGTTTTTAAAATTTTGTTTTATAGAAGAAATTTTTCTTTAATTTTGTTTTAATTTATTTTTTAATAAAAATGATTTTTTCCCCGAGTTTTTTTAAAAACTTTTTTCCTATCTTAAGAAACTATTTAATTTCTCGAAAAACTCATAATTTTTAGAAATTTTTTAATAAATTTTTGTTTTCTATTAAAATGTAAATTTTTAAAAACTGTTTTATTTCACATAATTAAAATGATAGCTAAGTTTGTGGCAAGTTAAAAATAGTGAGTTTTAAGCCAACGTGTAAACAACTAACTTTTCGTTGACTGAAATTTAACTAATTTATAGTTAATTAAAAAAACCCCAGCTTAAAGCTAACTTAAAGTAGTAAGTTTATAGCTAGCTACAAAAAGTTAACTTAAAGTTAATTAAAAGTAATGCAGAGTCGGACAACTGACTACTTCCTAGGACATCGCAATGTTAAAAAAGTTAGTTAATTACATATAAAATAAATGCAAGTGTCAACCACCACTAGTTGAGAAATAGTTAGCTTTCAGTTAATTTAAAGTTAACTGAATGTCCGACAGGGATATTTTAAGTAGAGAGAGCCATTTCGTTAGCAAAAAAAAAATCAACGTTGTTATTGTTGTTATGTTATGACAATTTAATCTCATATTTACGCTCTTAATTAAGTAATGGCAAAAACATAGTTTTTTTATTCAAAAACTACACTGCCCCAGTAGGCTAGCTGGTAGTGAGCTAGTCTATCAGCGCAGAGGTTGCGGGATCGATTCCCGCCAGCGACTCTGGTCAAAAAAAAAAGTTGAATAAGAACAACTTTGATTAAAAAAAAAAAAAATAAAATAAAATAAAAAATTAATATTTTTTTGAAAGTATTCATCCAATGAATAACATTCATAGATCGGCCTTAATCGGCCTTAACTTAAACTAACTTAACTTAAAGCTAACTTAAAGTATTGAGTTTATAGCTAGCTACAAAAAGTTAACTTAAAGTTAATTGAAAGCAATGCAGAGTCGGACAATCGACTACTTCCTAGGACATCGCAATGTTAAAATAGTTAGTTAATTCCATATAAAAGTAGTGCAAGTGTCAACCACCACTACTTGAGAAATAGTTAGCTTTCAGTTAATTTAAAGTTAACTGAATGTCCGACAGGGTGCTTGTCAAAATTTACAAAAATTGAAAGCTGTGACGTAGGCTGCACTCAATTTGTTAGCAATTTTCTTTCAAGATGTCATTAAAAAAACAATTTATAACGACTTCCATGTAATCAGCTGTTAAATTGAAAGTAAAATTGCCAAACAAATGGAGAGGTGAAATTGAAAGCAATCTCGTGGTCAATTTAGTAAAAAAGTGAGAGTGTATTGCAAATTGAAAGGCAAAACTTGATCATGTGGCCACCAAGTTATAGATGTGTGAATTACCATAAGTCCTATCTTACCCTGCGGCCACACGATCAAGTTGTTCTTAATAATCTTTTACATATACTGCTTGTCAAAATTTACAAAAATTGAAAGCTGTGACGTAGGCTGCATTCAATTTGTAAGCAATTTACTTTCAAGATGTCGGAAAAACAACAATTTATATAGACTAACATGTAATCAGCTGTTAAATTGATAGTAAAATTGCCAAACAAATGGAGAGGTGAAATTAAAAGCAATCTCGTGGTCAATTTAAAAAGTGTGAGTGTGTTAGTAAAAAAGTGAGAGTGTATTGCAAATTGAAAGGAATTGAAAGGCAAAACTTGATCGTGTGGCCACCAAGTTATGTAGCTTTCGAGATAGAAAAGTTGAAAACAACACCAAGTCCAATTTGCTTATATGTTAATATTTAAAAACACGAGCTTTTACCCGTGATTTCGTTCATGTGAAAATAAGAGCAAGATTTAGAGAAAAGGGGTTATCCTTTAAAAATTTAAATTTTTATATCAATAAGCCACATTATAGGAATTATCATTTTTCGGCAACACATACACATAAGTTTTGAACATTCGATACCCTTAAGCAAGCGACATTCAACTGTCCATATGATAAGCATATGCAATCTGTATACCAAACTTATCAAAAAGAGAAAAAGTACCAATATTTTCCGTTTCTACATCATTTAAAGTACCCAAAATTTTAATCTGGGCCATATGATATCTCTATACCAAATTTTTCTGAAATGCAAAAAGTACCAAAGCTAAAAGAGTACCAGCTTTTCTTCATTTTAGGCTTACAGAAAGTACACTGTATGCTAATGTAGGCTGTAATCTGTTTGTATAACAAATTTATCAAAAGGTACCCTATATTTAAATTCTGACCATATGCAATCTGCAATTTTAAGTTGCGTGCTCGTTGAATGCAGACGTGTTTTTTTTTTAACTCGGCTTACGGTATTTTTTTTTTAACATAAATAAGTGTATATTTATGATTTAATAATTATATTATTTTTATTAAATAATATAAGATCAGCGAATGAATAGACGCTTTAAAATAATTTTTAATAAGTGAACATAAAATTTTTAATACAAATATTAAAAATTACAATTAACAAAAATATATGTATGTACACACATACATATACATACATTTTAAGCAAAAAACATTTCTTGTTTTCTTTATTCCTTTTTTTTTATTCTCAACAACAAATAAAAAGAAGAGCACAAATTAACAAACAGTAATATATAAAAAAAAAACTCTTATGAATGCATATAATGCAAAAACAATAAAACAAAACGAAAGAAATGCATATGTTACATTGAGTGTTGACGAAACAAACGTAGAAAAAAGAATCGATGATAGCAATTATTTAACGGCTAAACCTATTACTCGAACTCGTTCCCTCTCGCCCTCTTTGTTTACAAATACGGTCGATCGTAATACAATAGCAAATTTATTAACTGCAAGTGTTGCCACAGAGCAAAAAAAAACTTTAATAAGTGATGAAACGGTTAACCCCAAAACAGCCGCTATGGACAACTCAATAACTCAAGTAAAAACTTCTCAAAAGCCTACAGTACAAGTTGGTATGGACAGGTACATAACAGTGCTTAAACGGGGGCGCAGCCCTACCTCTGCAGCAGTTGCTTCGGCCTCAAAAGTACCATCTTTTAATAAAATAAATTCCCAAAATCGTTTTGCAATTCTGGAGGATGAATCCTCTGAAGCACAAAACGTCATAAAATCGTCCAAGCCTCCCCCCATATATCTGAGGGAGCAAAATTCTACTGAGCTCATAAAGAGTTTGATAGCGGTTATAGGTGAAAATTCGTTTTACGTAGCTGCTATCAAGCGTGGTAGTATAAACGAAACAAAAATACAAGTCAATCATGAGAGTGATTTTCGCAAAATTATAAGCAACTTTGAGGCACTTAAAAAAAACTTTTATACATACCAACTGAAAAGCAGTAAAGGTCTTCAAGTTGTGATTAAGGGTATTGACTCATGTGTGGACCCAGAAGAGGTAAAAACATTTCTAGAAGAAAAAGGCTTCAAAGTAAAGCATGTAGTAAACATTAAAAATAGAGAAAAAATTCCCCAACCACTTTTTCGAGTGGAGTTTGAACCCGGCGACGTTAAGCTTAAAAAAAATGAAACGCATCCCATCTATGATTTAAAATACATTCTGTACAGAAAAGTAACTATAGAGGAGCCGCACAAGAGAGGTGGTCCCGTTCAATGTTTGAACTGCCAAGAATTTGGCCATACTAAAGCATACTGCTATTTACCCCCTGTTTGCGTAGTATGTGGTGAGCTACACGGTACAGTTCTTTGCGATAAGTCTAAAACCGACCCCAACGTAAAAAAATGCAGCAACTGTGGTGGTAATCACACTGCCAATTATAGAGGATGCCCTGTATATACTATCGTCAAGCAGTCGGTTGGACCGAAAACTAATCCCCCTCAAATGCAGGTAACAAATCAAGTAAACAGTAATAACCTTCAGGCTCCGCAGCCTAGTAGTAACAGAACCTCTTATGCTAACGTCTTAAAATCAAACAATGTACCAATGCAAGGCGCTTCGTCAAGTAATGACGAAACCCCAGTTTCTAATCTAAGTCGTCTAGAAAAAACCATGGAAACATTAGTGCAAACAGTAAATAATTTTACAAACACAATGAGTAATATGATGCAGGAAATTCTTAGAATGCAATCGATGTTATTGCAAGCTATTCTTAACAAGCCATGAACTGTTTAAAAATTTGTTTTTGGAACGCAAACGGCATCCGCCAACATAAAAATGAATTAGAATACTTTCTTAAAAATAAACAAATTGCTGTCATGATGGTTTCTGAAACTCATTTGACCTCAAGAAATACGTTTAAAATTAACGGTTATACTCTATATGATACCAAGGACCCTCGAGATAGAGCTTGTGGAGGTTCTGCTATATTAATAAAAAACCGAATTAAACACTACCCAATGTGTGATCATCGTGAAGATTATCTCCAAGCTACGAACATTTGTGTCGAAGAGCTAAATCGAAGCATAGTAATTTCATCTCTATATTCACCACCTAGATTTGCAATATCAGAAAGCCAATATTACAAATATTATAAGTCATTGGGGCCCTGTTTCCTGGCTGCTGGCGATTATAATGCTAAACATACCTTCTGGGGGTCACGACTAATAACACCAAAGGGTCGTGTTTTATTTAATACAATTTCTAAAATGAATTTAAATGTTGTCGCGAGTGGCCAACCAACATATTGGCCTGCTGATGCGCAAAAAATTCCAGATGTCATTGATTTTGGCGTTGTTAAAAACATCCCCACAAAAATGATTCACGTTGAAGCTTCCTTAGAATTATCCTCTGATCACACACCTACAATAGTTACTATAATAAACACCAGTAGAATTGAATCTCCCTCTGGATACATAGCGACGTCAGCTACACATATAAATTGGTTAAAATATAAAAAATATCTCAGTACCCATTGCACAGAAAATATTCCGCTTAGCACACCGGAGTATATAGATCGCTCTATTGTCAATTTTGACAGTTTTCTAAAACTAGCTGTTCAACATTCCAGTATTGCCCCTAAAAAAACCAAAAATAATAAAATATATTCCTCAGATGTCGAGCGTCTTTTGTCTGAAAAAAGGAGAGCTCGTAGAGAGTGGCAATTGCACAGATCCCCTCAACTTAAGAACTTACTAAAAGACTGTACAAAAAGGTTGAGAATGTTACTGCAGACTCAGAAAACGGCTTCACTGGACAAATATCTCAAGGAACTTGATGCAACTCCACAATCAGACTACTCGTTATGGCGTGCAGCTAGAAATCTAAAAAGGCCAGTTATATCTAAGCCACCATTAAGAAACTTAAATGGAAGTTGGGCAAGAAATGATGTTGAAAAAGGAAACCTGTTTGTCGATCATTTAAAAAACGTATTTACACCAAATATATCTCACAATATTGCGGTCGAGTTACCACCTGTTGCTGCTAGAGCAGCTATACCCTTCAGATTTGAGATAAGAGAAATCGAAAAGGCTATTTGTGACTTAAACACTAAGAAGGCACCTGGTATTGATAAGATCAGTAATAAAATGCTTTTAGAGCTACCTCGCATAGCAAAGAAAATTATTCTTTTTATTTTTAATGCTATCTTACGCCTTGAATACTATCCTCAAAAATGGAAGGTTTCCTTAGTTACCATGATACCAAAGCCAGGTAAAGATCATACAAAAGTTGAGTCTTATAGGCCTATTAGCTTATTATCAAATATGTCAAAGCTGTTTGAGAAATTATTAGTTTCAAAATTAACACCGATTTTAAGTGAAAATAGATGTATTCCAAACCATCAGTTCGGATTTAGAAGAAAACACAGCACAATCGAACAGACTCATCGAATAGTAAATGTCATAAGAAAAGCATTTGAAGAAAAGAAATATTGCTCAGCACTCTTCATCGATGTTTCGCAAGCTTTTGATAAAGTCTGGCATGAAGGCTTATTACATAAATTGAAGCAAAATTTACCAGCTAACACACACAAGCTGCTAGAAAGCTACTTAGTCGGTCGTCAATTTATTATTAAAGAAGGAAATTTCTTAAGTTCACCTCAGCCCATTGACGCTGGAGTCCCACAAGGCAGCATCCTGGGCCCCCTATTATACTTAATTTATACTTCGGACATGCCAACCAGCAACTATACACAAACTTCAACATTTGCAGACGATACAGCTTTTCTAAGCATCCACGAAAACCGTTATGAAGCATCTCGTTACTTACAGCATCATATATTTCAACTAGAAATATGGTTAAGACAGTGGAGAATAACGGTCAATGAGCAAAAATGTGTGCATATAACATTCACCTTGCGCCGGGAATCTTGCCCCCATATTACAATCAACAATCAAATAATTCCTCAACATTCGCATGTAAAATATCTCGGTATACATCTGGATCGGCGATTAACGTGGAAATGCCATATAGAGGCAAAATTAACTCAAATGAAACTAAAAGCCATTCAAATTCATTGGCTTATTGGTAGAAACTCTGTCCTTAGTCTCGACTGCAAACTTCTTCTTTACAACTCCATCTTAAAGCCAATCTGGTGCTATGGTATTCAGTTATGGGGCACTGCCTCGGCCTCTAATATAGAAAAAATTCAAAGGCGCCAAAATAAAATTCTTCGAATAATCACAGCTGCCCCTTGGTATGTTAAAAACTCAAATATTCACAAGGATCTCAATGTTCCATTAGTCAAAACTATGATTACAAAATATGCGGTAAAATATTTAAAAAGGCTTGAACAACACCCAAATCCACTAGCTCGAAATATCTTAAATCATGGCGGCCACACTCGCTTAAGAAGAAGAGACACTGCAGCACTTACCCAGTTAGATGAGCGATAAACACTTATATATGTGAACAGAACCCGTGATGAAGAACATTTTTGTCTGGCAATGGCATGGACATAAATAAAGTATTAGGATAAGATTTGATTAATTATTGTTAGTTCATATTAAATATATGAAGATTCAATAAATAAATATTGAAAAAAAAAAAAAAAAAAAAAAAAAAAAAATATGCAATCTGCGTACCAATTTTGCAAAAACAGAAAACGTACCAATTTTCTCATCGATTTTCCTCTTAAAAAGTACCCTATATTTGAATCTGGGCCATATATGATATCCGCCTACCAAATTTTATCTAAATCCATTAAGCGGTTTCGCAAGTTAGTACAAAAAAGCAACTGAATGTTGTATCGCCCGCCAATTTTAAGAGCTTCTCCTGCAAAACTCACTTTTTCAACTTAGCTTGTTTTGGAATTGAGCTGTCGATTTATAATATTAGTACGATGAACGGAAGTTAAAAATGCTTTATACTGTAAAAAATACATTTTTTTTTTTAAATATTTGAAAAATTGTTGTTTGGTTTAAAAATTTGCTTTAAAATTCGAATAACAATTTGTAGAATATTTTCCTAATTATCGAGCGTGCTCTGACAATCGCAAAACACTTAAAATTTCCTATTCTGACTTAAAATTGTGTTATAGGTGTTCTGTAAATCGCAAGAAGTTTGGCGACGTTAAATTGCAAAGGAATGTTCAAGGGAACTAGAGTATTTTTTTGAAACTGTGGCAGATCGCAAACAGTTTATGGAGTTGCAGAATACCATAAAATAAATAAATGCGATTATAGATCGTGCGATTGTCAGAACATGGCCGTATTTAAAAAATTTTAAATTGTTAATTTTTCCTGAAGAAAAATAAATATACGTTATGCTTTTGTGTTATTTCTTTGAAAGTTTGTTTAATAAACCTTTTATTCTAAAACGAATTTTCTATGAAACAAACCTTTTGTTAATCAAAAATATGTTTTATGAATATGGGAGGTTAATCTTTTAACTTACTGTATATGTTCTAAAATGGGTCTACCTTTAAAAATCATAGAAATAATGTTTTTTTTTTTTTGTATAAATATTTTTTAATAATTTTTTTCGTTTTTCTTTTAGTTCTTTATAAGATCATCATGGTTACAAAGGCACTTATTATTCACTTAACAAATGTTTTATAATGAATTATTAAAAATTAATAATTAAAAAAAATTACGTCCGTAAACGTAAATAAATGAAATTAAAATTAATTTGATCATAAGTACAAAAATGTTAATCATAGAGAGATTTTTTGTTTTGTTTTTTTTTTTTTTTTTTTTTTTTTTTTTGAGTCAAGATTTCTTAAAGTTATCAAAAGACAAACATAAAATGCATGCATTATCTTAAGTTTGATTAATATATATGTATGTATAATAAAAAAATTTCCATAAAGGACGACAAAGTCGGTTATTAAAGAATTATAAAATGTAATCAAGTCTTTGAACTTTTGAGACGTCTAGCAGTTGTATGTAGATCCCAGTCGTATTTTAGTAAAAATTCCACAGTCTCTGGTAAAGTCAAGTGTATGTCGTTTAAGATGTTTTGTAATTTAATAATTTTAATCGCCTTATGGACATCCCAGTCTATAAATTCCAAAGATTTTAAACAGCGTTCAGGAAAGCTCTGTAAGAAGAAGAAGAACAAACTTGGAAAATTAAGACTTTTTATAGTTAATCTTGACACACTTACATCTTTTCCCAAAACCTTCATCATTATACGAACTTCATCTGAATCCACTCCTCTTTCATGGCCTTTTGGCTTTTTATCCGAAAATTCTAAAAGATCTTCGCAACTAACGGAATTGCAATCGTTTAAACGATTGACGGCAGCCGAAAACAACTCAGCTTCTGTTAATGGCTTAATCAAATCGCGCTTTGAAGAACCATCTGTGGTATCAGAGGATTTTGTCATGGCTTTATCCACAGATTCTCGAACCTTTTTGAAAAGAGCATTGCCAGCAAGCTCATTATCTGCCTTTGAAGAATTAGCCGTTGTTTTTAATAAAATCTCTGGTGATGGTATTGAAACGGCAGCAGGCGATTGATCAAAACTTTCTTCGGTTATCTCTATGGTTGTTTTAGGCAAATCTTTAGTTTTTTCTTCGACTACAGAAACTTTAGACTCCAAACTCTCATTTGATTTTTTACTATCCGAATTTTGTTTGCTTAATTTAGCCATATTCTTATCAATATCCAAATTTCTCAATTCATCTTCATTGACATACAAGCCACTGGCCAATTTTTGGGCATCAAAATCTACTTCTTTGCTTTTGTGGTAGTGATCTTTTTGTATGGAGAAATTGTAAAAACCATCAGTTACATCTGGAGACTGTAAAACTTGATCTTTATTCGAGTCGGCCTCCAAAATAGATTCAAATTGTAAAGAGGCTGTATCATCGGAGCCAATGTTTTGATAAGTTCTTTCTTCCTCTTTGGACGAAGCACTGCTGCCTTGCATTGTGCTCGTGTTCTCATACTCTGCCATATTGTTGTTATTAATATTAAAGGGTTTCACAGTAGAAAAGTTACGCTGATTCGTATTCGATTTTGGGGTTGTATTCGATTTTAGTAGGGTGGTTTTATCTTCTTCCCCCATTACCCTATTCAGAGTCCTCTGAACCCCATTGGCCGGTATGATTAAAGGATATTTGCGCACGTGTCTTTTTGGATTGGCCTGTATATGTTTTTTACCCTCTTTCGGTGGCAATACGGGCAATGAGTTCTGATCTACTTTCTTGTTTTCCAAATGATCTGGAAACTTATAGGATGTCGTAGTGGTCACATAACTAGGACTTTCACAAGGTGAGATGTTATCACCCACGCGATTATTCAAAGCCAGATTGCTGTTCACATCTATCTGACTCGCGTCTCTTAACAAACCCAATTCTGCCTTACGCAGACGATTAGCTGCGCCTCTTGTCGGCAAAGTTGTAGGTCTCGGAGCATTTTGTAAAGGTGGTATTACCAAATCATTTTCATTTTCGTTTGCCTTTAATGGTATAGTAGAAATGAATTCATCACTATCGTTTTTCATATGACACGAACGTCTTGGCAATGTCTTGGCTGATTTAAGAGGAAATTGTGGCTCCTGTTTCCTCAGCAAACAGGCAGTTGTATCAATATCCATCGTATGTTTACGCTCGATTAGACTATTGTAAGCTTCCCGACCTTCTTCACCGATTATGGCCTAAAATTAAAACATGCAAAAGGCAAAAGAAAAAAATAGGGAATAAACAAAACCAAAAAAATAATGTACACAAAAAAAAAAAAATTATGGTAAATAAAAGTACATGAAAGGGATTTAATTATAATAACGTTAATTGTAATAAAAAGAAGCAAACAAAAATAATGTAATGTATGTATGAAAAGATAAACTCACTGTTTATTGTTGGTGTTTTGTTTAAGCTCTGATATAGTTACAAGTAAGACTTTGAGTGTTTATATTTCTTATTCGCTTTAAGGTTTTATTTGTATCATATTTTTAGCTTTTCTAAAGTCTTTGGAAAAGGTTTCCCGATGATCTGGCCTAAGCAACCAGGGGAATGCGCATAGAAGCTAGCTTTCCCTCAACAAGAAATTTCAGGGTATTTATCAAATATGAAAAACTGGGAATTTAGCACGTCATACGGAAATCTTATTGAAAACATCATTAGTTTTATTATTCTTATTCGCTTCAAGGTTCCATTTGTATAATATTTTAAGCTTTTCTAAAATCTTTGGAAAAGGTTTCCTGACGATCTGGGCTAAGCAACCAGTGAAATGCGCATAGAAGCTAGCTTTCCTTCAACAATAAAGCCCCTATTGTGGTTCACAACTCAACTCAGTTAAGTTGTAATTTTTTAATTTTTGATTATGGTTTACAACTTTGCTACATTGCGGCGAACAAAAACATCAAAAAATTACAACTCAACACAACCAGTTGTCTTAATTACAACTCAACTGAATTGAGTGTAACCATAATAGGGGCCTAAATTTCAGTGTATTTATCAAATATGAAAAATTGGGAATTTAGCACGTCATACGGAAATCTTATTAAAAATAAAAAAATTTTTGATATTTTTAGTTAGGCTTGAGTTCATCAAATTTAATTTTCATCAAATTGTTTTTACTGAAGGAAGGAATTTTACAACATGAAATTTTATTAAAATTTAAAATAGCTATGGCACAAGCTCTAATATTTACATTTGTACTTCAAGTTGTACAAATGAAATGTCGACGAAAGTGGACAAAAAGCATAATAAACAAATGTATTCAGGTTTTCAAGACAAAGTCTTGACAGAAGGAATACGAAAAAAAAGAAGAAAAGGGAGCAACATGTAATATAAAAATGAAAAAAAAAGATAATTACAGCAAATTTCGAACCACCAGTACCACTGGTTAAAGATTGATGTTTGACTGTTGGCTGGCAGGCACCGCAGTGGTGCAGAGGTTAAAACTCAAAGAATTCTGATGAAAGAATGTGGTAATTCTTAAAACATGTAAATTCAACCCGGGTTCGAGCCCCAGCTCAGCCAAGAAAATTATCAATAAATTTTAATTAAATTTCATGATGTAAAATTCCTTCTTCCTTCAGTAAAAATAATTTAATGAAAATTAAATTTGATGAACTCAAAATAACAGTTCAACTAAAATCACAATTGTTCATTAAAAAGTTTTTAAATGATAAGTTGCCCGTTTAAAACAAAGAAAAAGGTTCCCTTATTAATTGGAAGATTAAGACAAAATAAAGTCGATTCGATTGTGGAAAATAAGTATTAAGGCTCTTTTTTAAATATTTGAACTCTTAAATTAAATGTTTTCGTAGAATCTGACTGACATTTTAAACATTTGGCATTTTAAAACCTTTCCGAATTTTCAACCAGCCATTTAAACAGGAAAGCTCTTCTTACCAAAAATTCAGGTATAAAAATATCACTTAGATTCTTTTTGCTCCCGGTTTTTCAACGGGGACTTACGAACTTTGGCAGTTGAAAGCGGCCTTATTGTTGAAGCTACATCTTATGAATATGCTGTGATTTTTTTAGCCTGCTTTAATAGGCCGCCTCTTAAACGAATAAAAAATGTTGATGATATTTCACACATACTTTGTTTTATTCAAATTAAAAGATATGAAGCGCTTAATGAAAGACTATTTATTCAAAATTATTTCTAGTGGAACAAGCTTTAATAAAACATTGATCGGAAATCGAACGTACTGTTATTTTAGACAAAATATCAGACAGTTCAAATTAAGGAAGAGTAAACGCGATTAGACTTTTCATATTTAATTAAAATAATCAGGGAGCAGATTACGACATTCGATATAGATCGAAATTACAATACAATTTGAATGGTAACCTCGATCGATATCGAATGCCGTAATTTGTCCTCCGGTATATAAAGTGCCACGAAATAAACTGCTCAGCTATATTTTGTTACTCCTTAACTTTTTAAATGCTAACAACATTTTTTCAAGCAATATAAAAACAGGGGCCAAATTACGGCATTCGATATCGATCGAAATTACAATACAATTTAAATGGGAATTTCGATCGATATCGAATGCCGTGATTTGGCCCCAGGTTACTCTTGTTTTTTGATGAACAAGCGAATTTATCGAACTGTGTTGTGGACAATAGAAGTGAATCAGTTTTAGGACTATTTTAATTCAGCCGTTTTTAAACATTTTATACTAGCTGGCCGCCCCGGCTTCGCTCGGTGGCTGATTACTAATGATCGATGGAGCCGTTTTCTGATTTTAGGTAAATCGGAAAAAGTAGGCGTAAAAGTGGGCGGGCCAAAATTTTATTTTCGTAAAAACCTAAGTTGGACCATGGCAATCATTAGAAAGAAAATCGTCCAAATCGGTCCAACCGTTCTCAAGTTATGCGCATAATAGAAAAAGTGGTTGTAAAAGTAGGCGTGGTAAATTTTTCTTTCGATGAAAACTTAAAATGGATTAATACGTTAAATCGATGGAGCCGTTTTCTGATTTTAGGTAAATCGAAAAAAAAGTGGGAGTAAAAGTGGGCGGGGCGTACAAACCTTAATCGTACAAATCGGTCAAGCCGTTCTCAAGTTATGCGATTAGCAACACACAACAATTCATTTTTATTATATAGATTACTCTAATCTTTATTATTTTTCTTTTTCAAACTTGATGATTGCAGTTTATAAAATGAGTTGACAAATGATCAAATGAAAATTCCGAAAAGCCCTCAAAAATTCAATTTATTCAATCATGTATGTTTGAATTGTTCTTCTGATGCCTCTTAGCTATATAAAAAATTTGTAAGGGACTTATATACTGAGCAGAATGGAATAAAATTATTTATTAAACTAGCGAATCTGTACAGTTTCAAAATCTGAGTTATAACATTTCTATATATTGGTTAAGATTTAACCCTCTAATGCCTAGGCATGCTCTACAAAATTTGTACTGGCGTCCAATTGATTCATATTAATTTCCCTTTTTTTACAATTGCTTAAAGACCTAAAAAAATATTTGTAGAAGCTATGAAGGTCTTAAAATCTCTTAAAGCATTGTAAACAATCTCGAACACAATGCTTTTGCTCAAAATGCGAACTTTAATTATGCTGCTCAAATAATAAAAATTGTTTTTTTTTTTATTGTAATAAACAAGCCCAGCGGGAAAAAGAAGTACGGATGCCTGCATTCCTTCTTTTGGATATACAAGGCCTGTCCGCACCACAATAGTAGAGAGGGTATTATGCATTTGTGCTGATGTGTGTAACACCCTTAAATATGGGTCCTGGACCCACCGATCGACTCAGAATCACTTTTTAAGTCGATCTAACGATGTCCGTCCAGCTGGCAGGCTGTCCATGTAACCTTGTGCGCAAAGAACAGGTCGCAATTTTGGAGATAATTCGATAAAATTTAGCTTTAAGGTTCTTTTTAGCACAAGGACCAAGCCTATTACAAGTGGGCCGAATCGTAGGACCACGAGGGGAGATGGGGCAATTTGTTCCCCTCAGAAACTATCAAACTGATTTTAATAAAATTTAAAACATAGATAAAACCATATTTATTTGTTTACATAAGCTATGCAGTTTTTAAAAAATAGGAGCACAAGGGGAGGTAGGGGGCAATTTCTGCCTTTCACGTTTTCTCACCTGGAAAGTAAACGACTAATTGTACGGGCTTAAAAATATTTTTTTTATCTCAGAGGCCCAAAAATACCCTAAAATTTTTCATAATATATTCCCAATTATTCCAAAACTTGACATTAGAGGGTTAACTATGCGCCTTTAATGGAATGCGTAAATGCAGGAAATCATAAAATTAGATTTTGGGTTAATAAGACTTCATTAGGTTCTCAAAGTACAACAGATTCTGCATCCAGGTAAAGTCTAAAAAATCAAATGGACTAGGAGTAGTAAGGCTGGATGGGCAATTTGAAATGTGGTAGGTATTTCGGGTACCCTGTTTACAAACTGGGCATAATTTGGGGCACAGCTTATACGGAACAAGTATGCGCTAAGACTATTGCTCTTTTCAGATCTCTGATGTTCCAAGCCCGCTCTTATTTACGCGGCAGAATATGATCTGTGTCCGCAAGTAAGTAGCTTTTAACCGTGGAATTTGTTGTAACGTTTAAAGCAGCCATATATGAAGCACGATGCTAACTACAATTATCATTGGTCTTGTAATGTAATTAAAACGACGTCAACGTTTGATATAGAGATTCTGTTTGTTTAAAACAAGTACAAAGGAGTTTATTTTTTACAAGACGACTTGTATTTTCTTAACAATTATCAATAATAACTGTTCTCATTTAAGTCCTAACTACAAAAAGACGCTAGTCAATCCTTTTTGAGCTAAATTTTTGGGTTCTGTAGCTATTGAAAGTATGTATTTAAAAACACATGCTCAGAAGTCGATCATCAAATAATCGGTAAATCAAATAATCATTTATTTTACAATGCTGTTAGATACATAATCTGTTTAGGAAGGGAAAACGTTTGAGAGTTTTTGTGGGCATTAAAATGTCTAATAAAACTTGAACAAATTTTGAATTTATAGGAAAAGAAAAGAGTACTCGCCCAAAGACAATTTCAGTGTATTTAATACCAAAAATAATTTTCTATAATACTGAATAATTTAAGGGTTATAATAACTTTTTGATATTTATTCCTTTTTTTCAATATAACTTTGTTTTTAAATATTTTATAGAAAAATGTTTTAAATTTAAAATACAATTCCATAATGGTTTTTTTTTTTTTTTTTTTTGTAAAATACTAAGTTTTTGTTTGTTGCTTGGTTTAAGAGTTACATATTTACCAAAGATTCTATAATATAAAACCTTTAATAATTCAATAATAATAATATTGATAATAAATAAGTACATGCAGCAAACATGAAAAAAGGAATTATAATATTTTAAATATTTTTTTTTTATTATAATTAAATAGTTGCTTTTGTTTGTTATTAGGTAATACGTAGTATGTATGTATGTATGCATGTGTACTAACCATATTTATATAATGTATTGTATGTATAATAATTAATAATATAATTAATAATATCATAATTTTAGAATTGAATATAGTTTATAAGCTTAAGTATGTTAGAATATTTTAGAATTTAATATCTTTTTAAAAGTTTTGCTTTGGGTTAAATTTTGGACATAGCCTCAGGATGTATTAAAAAGTTGATTTGATTTTTTAGTTTTTATTTATGTTTTAAGATTAAGTCTTGAGGTAAGATTAAGTATATATTTTAAGTTTATTATGAAGAAAATTAAAAAAAAAACGATATTTATCAGTCAAAGTATGGTCACATGAAGTAGAAATTGTGATGAGTAAAATAAAAGGATATCAAATTGTTAGAAAAAAGTTTTAAGATTTAAATAAAATATACGATAAGACAGGGTACAATTAAAAAATTATTCGCATCCGCCCATATGAACTAAGTCATTCTAAATTTCAAATTCTATATAAAAACAATTGACAGCCATATATATGAAATATAAATCGTCTTTATTATATAATGGTTTACAAGGGTTTAAATTATTTTCTGACATTTTGTTTTTTTTAGGGTTTGTTTCCAATTTTGCAATTTTTCGCGAATTTTAGCCAGAAGCGAGTTTTTCTGATTCTTTAGCGCTTTAACGATTTTTAATATATATAAGATTTTGCCGCTGTTAGCAAATTTTTCGAGTTTCCGCTATTTTAGCAATTTTTTGCCATTCTTAGTTTTAAGGAATTTTAATCAATTTTGCGCGAAGTTTCGCTATTTTTGCAAACTTTTCTACATTTTTGCAATTTTGGAAAATATGTTGTTTATGATAATATATGTTTTGCAAGTGCCTGAACTTTTAACATATCGGTATACGTCGCAAACTAGAGCAAATTGAGGTAAACGGAGTTCAGATTCGAGTTCAGCATCTTAAATAACCTAAAAAACAGTTCAGTTCAGTTTAAGTTCTTGGGCAACAAAAATGGGTTCCCTTGTGTTGATTTTATGATTGATTTTAACCACACTTTATAATTTATAAAAAAAAAATGAGAGATTATAAGGTTATATAGAAGCTTTAAGCAATTGCAATTTAAAAAAAAAATTGTTGTTCTATGTTTACGTTAGAGTTTTTTTATACCGAACTTTGTCTTCTAAGTGAGGGAGATTAAAAAAAATGTAGGTGTTAAGGAAAAAGTTGTGCTATACTTATGTTATTGATACCAAACGGATGGGACAAAAATATCGAGTTAAACCCAATCAAAAACTCAAAATGCAGTTTTTTTACTTAATACCTTTTTGCCTAACGTCAAAGATGTACATTGTTCTCCCCATAATACTTTTAACTGGGAGTTAAAGAAATGTTTGTTGTATGTCACTACACAGAAAAAATTAAAAATTGTCTCTAATCACCAAATTTATTCCAAATTCATAGAATCAAGCAACCCATTTGTTTATTTTGCACCTATTACCAAAATGATTATATTGATTACTAAAAATTGTAAAAATTTAATATTTTGAATATTTTTTTTTTTTTTCAATAAATTATATTTTTAAATTTAATTAAAAAAATGATCAAAAAACTTTGCCGTTTTAAACAATGAGTTGATTGATTTTGAAAATTTCCAACAACAATTTTACAAGTTTAAATTATTTTATTTTAAACGAAATAATTTTTTGTTATTTAATTAACATTTAATTCAAAATTTATTTAAAAAAAAACTAAAATGTTAATTAAATCAAAATTATATTTTTAATTTTCTTTCAACAAAAAAAATAATTGATTCAATTCTCACATTTTTTAATAATTTTTTTAATTGATAAAAAACTACTAATAACTTTTTCTGTGTAACTATAAAAATACACAAAGAAGAAATAATTGGGTTGTTCTCGAAAGGCGGATTAGCATGTTATATGTTATGTAGTTATACAGCAACAAAATATATTTAATAAAATTTAAATGTATTTTGTTGTTGTGAATATAACTAAATATCCATATAACCTGATAACCAGCCTTCCGTGAACAACCCAAAAATAAAAAATCCTTTGAGAATATTCCAATAGAATGTTTAAACTTTCCTTTTAATTTTTTTCTAATAAATGTACCATCTAAAACTCCCCTGCCAGTTCAAATTACATGTACACATGTATGTAAACTAAAAAATTAAGTTTGTAAGTCCTAGACAAAAATGTAAATTTAAAAAAAAGATGTTTTTTGTGCATAACAATTTGATATCCCTTCTTAATTGATTAAAATAATAATTTCAATCTTAAATTTATTTTTTTTAATCTCAACACTAGAAACCCTTTTTAACAATATTATTCAAATATCATTTAACTCTCTAAATAGCAATATTAAATTTGATTAATTAATTTTTAATTTCCTTTTTTTAAATTATTTTTTGCAATAATATAATTTTATTTTGTGGATTTTTTAAGTATTTCAATATTCGTTTAAGATGTTGGTAGTTGCAAATTTCAGTGTTTCTTCTTTAAATATTTTTAGCAATTTTTGTTTTTTTTTTTTTTTTTTTTTTTTGACGATATTAATTTGATTGTAAGGCACTCCTTGTTTTTTAATTAGGATTTTGGATTTAATTTCAAATAATTTCCAGAGAGATATTAAGTAAAGACAGAGAGAGAGAGCAACTAACTATTGTCCTTGGTTATTGTATAATTATTATTTCTCGGTTTGTTTTGTTGTTTGTTTTCTTTTCTATAATGATTTTCTTGATAAATTCTTTTTGTTACATTTGGTTTCTTGATTTATTTCGCATTTTGTGAGTTTTAAGTGAATGTTGATGAAATACTGTTAATGAATTATTTAATGGGATTTCTTTTTCTTGTGTGTCTTAAAGTAAATTTAAAAAATACTTTAACATACGCTGTAGTTATGGAGCCGGACTAGGCGGTAAATGGGTATTGTAGCCCATGCGATACTCAAATTGATCGCTGTCAGTAGTGGAAGAACTTAAAGTGGAAGATGGATGATCTTTACTAGACCTATAATTGCTTGGGGCATTAAAGTCGTGTGTCTGTTGCTGTTGGCGCCATAACAATTCATTTTGTTTGACTGTCGAGGCGTGGATTTTTTCAGGCCACTGAAATTCTAAATGCGATGTGGTATTATTTGGTTCTGGATCTCCAATGTTGGAGGTGGGACTACGTCCGGTGAGACGTGTTACATCAAATTCTTGAAATACAGAAGAATTTGCCACAACCGAGCGAGAGAAACTGGCCGCCGCCGAGGAGGCTGAAGAAGAGTTGGAACCCGAATTAGTAGCTATGGTAGAAACTTGAAAAGTTTTGGGTGGTTTTGGTATCATTTGTGCATTGTATGTCTTAGATTTGATCGCAGCTGCGGCACCAAAATCATAAATTCTCTCTTCATAGGGATACGTTTCTTCGTAGGGATTTAATTTGAAGGGCCTTTGTGAAGAGCGAGCCATGGCCGAGTTGCGTGTGGGCCGTGGGTAATTATAATGTGGTGCCGATTTAATACTTGCATTTGAGCCGTAAATTTTGCTTTGTCTCTCTCCCGGTATTTCCACATCATGATCATCTTTAACAGATGACGCGAATAATTTGCGATTTAATCCAGGCTTTCTACGACGATGATACAAAGAACCTGAACCCCGAGAACGTATATCACACTCAGATCTAGCCAAACTACGATCCAAACTGTGATCACTATCCTCATCGGTGCTCGAAGAACTTGTATCAACTTGAGGCATGGGATTGTAGCTTAAACGCCTTAATGTTCTGGCTCTGGCTGATCGCGACTTATATAACATTGATTTGGGTTTTTGTGCTACATCGTCCTGATGCTTTAATTTATTGGGACATTTACCATTTCGTTTGTCGGACATGGGCAAGTCGCGATTCAGATTGTCGGTAAAAGACATGGATCGTTGTCTTTGTTCCTGATTGCCATTGTACGTATTATTGTGGGCTTCGTCGATTCTCAATTGATTGGGAGAATAAATGGAAGTATTGCTTGTCTTATGTACTGTTGTAATGGACTTAAAAGGTGACACCATATCATCGCTATACTTGAAAATATCTGTCTTAAAATTAGCATATGTTCCACAACCACCCGAAGAAGGAGGAAAGTTTAAATCTTTCGGACTAAAATAACTGTCCTGAGGACTGTAACTAGACTTTTGACTACTTCGTCTGGACAACGATATTGTATCCCTGGAGGCAAAACCTGTATCAGGGGTACTAGAACGTTTCTCCAACGAATTGGGTGAATTTTTGGTCACCTGACTAGTCATTAATTGCAAGTGTTTGTCTAAATGATTGGTGGCGGCATTAAAATCAAATGTGGTCGTGGTCGTATGTTTGCCATTTTGATAATTATAAACTGTGGCCGATTTTAAGCTTCCCGCAGCACTACTAATTTCATCGTCTAACGATGATACAATACTTGAGAACTGATCATTTAAAATGGTCTCATCGGAATCGTTTTTATCAACATCTGTATAAGTGTGCATAAAATCTAAATTCAAAGCCTTTAAGGTATTTTCTATATCCATAAGATTTTCCGACAAAGTTTTCTTATCTTTGCGCGGACTTTGACTGATAGCATCTGTGTATTCGAGCGAGGGTGGGGGCGTGGGAGCCGTAAATGAAGTACGACTACCAAATTGTAAGGGTCTAGTTAAAATTTCGCGGGACTTTTCAAAACAAAAATCTGAAGTTTCTTTATCGAATAGCGGTATGCGTATATCGCCAGATGAAGTGGCTAAGGTGTTTATATCACTCGATATTGAACAAAAGCACTTTTGATTAGTAGCAGTAAATAAAATGAAAATTAAATTTATTTTAAACAACAAAACAAAAGTATTAAAATTTAATAAAAAAAAAAGATTAAAGAAGAAAGAAATAGAAGAAATCGAAAAATTTGTGATTATTAACTTAAATGTTAAATTATTCGATTTTATTTAAAATAAAACTCAAAGTTGTTGAGAAAGGAACTTTTTTCGCCGAAAAAAAAACAGAAATTAAAAATAGCATTTTCAAGCAAATACTTATTTTCAAAAATTACCTTTTAATATATGATTTTGGGAACAGTACCTTTCAATAGTACATTAAAAAGTTCATTTACTAAGCGCTAAGTGTCAAAGTACTATTAAGAAAGTACCTTTTAAAAATATCCCTTTTCCAAAAAAAATTTTCTTCGAAAAAAATTGTTTTCAGCAAGTATATTTTGATAAAAACGAATTGCGGAAAATAATTTTTAAAAGAACTATTAAAATGGGAACCTTTTTTGAAAATCACCATATGAAAATAGGTAAATATTTTGAAGAGCTTTTTTGAAAAGGTTTATAAGTATCCTCTCAAACTAAGTATAGTTAAAAGAGTGACTTTAAAAAAAGTTTATTCAAAAAAAAGAAACGCTTCTTTTGGTAATGTCTTTTAACAAAAAAACCAAAATATAACGTTTTTAAAAAAAGGTCATTTCTAAAAGTACTATTCATAATGTAATATTTACTTTTAAGCATTTATCATGCCTCAAACAATTTTGAGTTTTAGATTTGAAGCAAATCTTGCATTTTCAATTAACGTACCTGTAAATCTGGTATACTCTTAAGTTCCTCTGTAAAATTCTTTTTTTTCGAATTTGGAGACAATGAATTCATATGAGTAGCACTGCCACCAGTGCTGCCCCCAGTAGTCAAGCCACTTCCATGTGATTTATCACTACTGCCATGGCCACTTAGATGAGGAAAACGAAAACTAAATTTACGTTTGGGACTTTGTGTTGAAGGTGTTGGATCAGATACCAAATCACACATGGATCTTTATACAAACATTTTAAATATTATAACAAAATTTTATATTAAATAATTTGAACTCACCTGGCACTTATTTCATTAGCAATTTCTATGGCGTGATTAAGGATTTTCTCATCTTTTACCGAAATGGGCTTAACAGTTCCACAAGAGTTTTTTGATTTTTTCGAAGTATTACCACCAGCACTATTTTTACGTATTAATTTCGAAGTTAAATCGGAAAAATCCGACCGTTGTTTAGAGGTCGCATTATGCGACTCAGATTCGGAGTTTTTTGAAGACGAAGCTGTCGCTGACATAGAGCCAAACATAGAGTTTATCTCGTCTAAAAGAGATGGCCCGAAGTCCAATTTATCTGGCGTTATTTCATCATCATCAGATATTTCATGATATTCATGAGGTTCTTCAAATGTAACACCGGATGCGACAGCGCCACTGCCATTTGTTATAGACGAATGACGCCATAATAAATTATCCTTACCACTTTCCAACCCATAGTTGCCGCTTTGCAGGCCCATTGAGTTGTCATCTAGAGTTTTGTGCGTAAATGGATTTGTATTGTGTGTGGGAAATTCAAATGTGTTAGCTGTCTGGCCATTATTGGCAAAATGTTTTGGTGTATTTTCAGTCGAGTGTACAAAAGAAGGATTCATTGTGGAATTGTGCTGTAAAGAATCGTCGGCAAAATAGCCCGAGGCAGTTTGCAAAGAATCCGGACTAGTAGGGGTGGGCGGTAAGAGTAACGGTGTTTGTTCAATATCCTCTGAGGGTTTATAAGGCGTAACAATTTGTCGTGGCACATGATTGTACTTGGGAAAGATTTGTTTTTTTTTTTTTTTCATTATTATCATAATTTATCAATATTATTTAAAAGACTTACGTTTTGTGTGGTACCCAAAAATGCAATATCACCAAAGGAAGCTCCATCTATGCCAACATGGCCAGTATGTTTAAAATCATTTTGAGGTTTGGATATCATTTCAGTTCTTAATTTTCGTTTGCTACAACGTTCGTTTGCATTACGACTAAAGGAATCTCTGTAAAAGTGTGTTGCTATATTTGTTTTTCTTTTTTCAATTTTTATACAAATGAGTCTCACCTATTTAAAGTTGGAAGACCTTCGACATAAGCTACTGTATTAGAGGGATTAAAAAAGCCCGTTTTTCCTGTATTCAAAACACCTTTCCAATATGGAGTGCCTGTATTACGATCCAGTACCGTAATTATATCATTTTGACGATAAACTAAATGTTCTTTTGTTTTAGCTTCCAAGCAATTGGCAACTGCCTTTAATTGCTCAGGTTTCATATCGGGCAGTAATTCATAGATTTCGGAAAATTTTGGCCTTTTACTAGGATCATCTTGCCAGCATTTCATCATTAAAGTATAGTACTCCCGGGGACAACATTCTGGCTGCTCTAGACGCTGTTTCAAAATGAAAATTATAATGCAATTGCATTTGAATTTTTTTTTTTTTTTTTTTTGCTATGAAGAAAAAAACCTACCTGATAATTGGGAGCATCTATTGCTTCTAATATTTGTAAACCAGTTAAAGCAGCCCACGGTTGAAACCCATATGAAAACATTTCCCACAAGCAAACACCAAAAGCCCATACATCTGAGGCATTGGTGAATCGCAAGTAATTTATACATTCCGGAGCACACCAGGCAATGGGTAATTTTAGATTGACATTAAAATTGGTTTTGTAATAATCCTTACCCACTCCCAGGGCCCTGGATAAGCCGAAATCTGAGATTTTTACTTTATTCTTGCTAAAAACTAAAATGTTACGGGCTGCCAAATCCCTAAATTATATAAAAACAAAAAAATTGTTAATTTATAATGCTTAATATAGCATAGAAGTTGTTTACCTGTGTATTAAACGTTTATTTTCCAAATATCTCATGCCATTGCAAATCTGTAAGCCGAATTCACATAAAGTAGGCACAGTAAGAAAACTAACTCGGAGGCCAGGATCCTTTAAACACTCAAGTAAAGAGCGTAAATGAGCCAGTTCGGTAACCAACATTAAAGAGTCCGTAGCCAAAACTACGCCATATAAACGCACTATGTTCTCATGTTCTATTGAATGCATAATGGCGGCTTCTTTTAAAAATTCCATTGGATTTGATTGCATGCGCTCACGACAAAGACATTTTATAGCTACTTGTATCTAACAAGAAAAACAATTTTAAATAATTAAAAAAAAACTAGAAATGAAATTTAAACACTTACCCTTTCTGAACCATTTGTCCAAACACCTTGCTGTACAATACCAAATTCTCCAGTACCCAATTGTTTATTAACACTAATTGCATCAGCAGGTATGATGTGTTTGTTATTGGGTGCCTTATTGGGTGAACTACTGGTCTTTGAGGCAGCACCTGTTGGTGTGCCACTTAAACTGCCCGAAGGACTAGCTGCCGTTGTATTTGTTATACTGCCACTCATCTCATCTTTCCTCACTATCGAGGTGGGTGCATGCAACAGACGTTTAATTTTACTCAAATAACCATGAGGAAAATATTTTTCATAGAATTTACGTAAACGTCGTATTTCCGGTCTTGACATACCAATACTTTTGAGGTCTTCATCGGTGGCATATTTGAATTGTGAAGCATTTGTAATCTTAAGTTCATCTCTGATTCATATAAGAACCAGTAAGTCAAATTGTGTGTGAGTAATGAGTGATTGATTAAACGACAAGAGAAGAAAACATACAAAAAAAGGGGGGTAAAAAGTTATTCAAAAATGCAAAACAATTTTATTAATCAAAATAAAAACAACAGCATTAAAAGAACAAAGTAAAGGCTGTGGCAGACAAGTAAAAGTGTTTTATTTTTTTTAATTTATTGAGCAAACAGAGATTTGGTGTGTCTTTGTTCTGTGATAAAACGTAAATGTGGGATGGGATGCATCATGAAATTAAACAAAATAAGTTAAATTTATTTATTTTATTAAACAAACAAGATTATTGTATTGCCGCTATTTTTGTTTTTCAAAGTTAAAAGTTGAATTTATGTCGATAAAATGTGAGAATTTAAGAAATTAATATGTATATAAAATTCTGAAGGGTTTGTTGCATTTACATATTCATTACTTGTTCTTTTTATTAAAATTTAAAAGATCGTGTATTGATTTATAGTGAGTTAAAGGTGAGAAAAAAAAGAAAAGTAAAAAAAAAATATGGAATAATTATGATTTTGAACGAGTTTTAGTTTATGTAATAGTTGGTCCAAATTGCATTACTATCTTTAGGCTATAAAAAGTATCAATCAACTGAGGATTCAAACAAAATCCTCGTCATATTGAATGGATATAACTCTGCCGATTGTGTTGAATTATAGCCGCTCAAGTCCTTTATTGCTAGACCTTATTTTGGAGACCGGTCATCGTTTTGTAACGTTATTGCAATAATTTTTACTTTTTTCAACGATACTTTTTACTGTTGATAAGTTCGCATTGCTCCTGCCCGATTTTAATTTATTAACAATCAAAATTCGAATCTCTTTACAAACTGGCTTAACACGCTTTGTTGTCGAATTTTTTGCTTTTTGATATAACTTTACTTTAATTATAACGGCACATTTTAATTTTAATTCATGACTAGCTTAACCCGGTACACTGCTTTAACCGCGTGTGAAGACTCTCCCTTTAATAGTTCTTCAGTTGAGATATTTAATATATGCATCCTATGGGAGGTATTTCCCCCCTGCGCCTACCCGCTTTATTTTTATTTTCAAAAGTGTAGTATACCATAAGAGTGACTTCTACAAAGTTTGAACATTCTTACTATAACAGTTCTTAAGATATGCGATATTAAACATTGGCGTTCTATGGGCGGTACCACTTCCCCCGCTGCTATATTATTTCAATTTTAGGGCTCAGAAGATCCTACTACCAAAAGTTCAACAAAATGCGTGCAGCGGCTCTTATTAATATTTCTATCTACGAGGGGTACTGCTCCTCCTCTGTCTACCCCGCCCATTTTTATATTGAAATTTATAGTTGACCATAATAGTAGCTTTAAACGGCTCATACACTTGCAATAAAATTGTTCAATTTTACGTACTGTACAATTATATCGCCAATGTGTATGTGATATTCGAAGGTGGCACAATATATTGGCAACAATCAAAAGACTTTTGATTTTTATTGCACAACGAAAAGAAAGTGAAGTGTGTTGGCAACATTGTACAATGCTGTTTATGTTATTCCTATAGGTTATGTTCACCTTTTTATTGAATAAATGAAAACATTGTGCGACTTATTGGGTGGTATTATTGATTCCGTTCCGCAAGTGCGGAAAGCAATTTTTGTGCGGAAGCCAAATTTGTAATTATTCATTCCGTTTGTGCGGTATCCTAGCGGTATCATCTGTACCATTGCGGTATTGCCATATTATTAAAACCGCAATGTAGATATTTTTCGCCATTTTGCTTACGTTTAAATTTTACAACGAGAAGCTAACGGAAGGAATAAAAATGTAAGAAATATTTAAAAAAAAAGCATTTAGTTTTGTTAAATAAAAAAACTATTTTTATTCATTATTTGTTATATTATTTGTATGTTTTACAGAAATTAATTTAATAAAAAAATATTGCTTCCAAAAATTTCAACTCGTTTAAAATGTTTTTTTTTTACCAACAGCTGACACAATAGCTCTTTTTCTTTACTCTAATTTGGAATCCCTCGGGATCCCAATTTGCACGAAACGCGTTCCCGTACCTACTTTAAATTTGTGCAAATGAGAGCGGGTTTGAGAGAATAAAATTCTTCTTCTTCTTGTACTAAACAGCCAAGACATTTTCTTCGTGCAAATTGTTAAAATTGTCAAACAGCAGTAAAACATAAACAAAACAAAAAAGGAAAGATTAAAAGTTCATGATCCAAATTCTGGAAAAAGGGTTGTGGAATAAAATAATGTACTTAAATAGATAGTCATTTGCACGATCTTTACCCAAAAGGTAAAGAAACAGAGCTAATATCAACTCAGAATTTATTCAAACAGGGATGTTAAAAATTTATTGCGGAAAGCTTATACCGCAGGAATGAATAATTGCAATTTGCATATCGATCGATATTTATTTCCGTCGAATTTTCCTTTCCGTGCGGAATCAATAATACCACCCATTGCATAATATAGGACAAAATGGAAATAATATGGTGAATATCATATACAATAATACTGCAAGTGTATGGGCCGCTTTAACCACGTTTGAAGACTTTCCCTTTAATAGTTCTTCAGTTGAGCGTTATTTAATATATGCATCCTATGGGAGGTATTCCCCCCCCCCCCACGCGCATTCCCGCTATATATTTATTTTTAAAAGTGTAGTATACCATAAGATTGACTTCTACAAAGTTTGAACATTCTCACTATAACAGTTCTTAAGATATGCGATATTAAACATTGGCGTTCTTTGGTGGGTACCACTTCCACCGCTGCTATTTTATTTCAATTTTGGGGCTCAGAAGATCCTACTACCAAAAGTTCAACAAAATGCGTGCGTCTATAAGCCAACATACAAACAAACAAACATTTTTCATTGTTATAAAGGGTGATTATTGTGTCCAAACTACAGTGTGAAAGTGAAAAGCCTTCAGTATACTTTAAAATTTCATCATGGAAAGTGAAAAGTGTTCAGTATTACTCAGCCATTTCATCATGGATAAACTCACAAACGAGCAACGACTGCAAATCGTTGAAATTTATTATCAAAATTCGTGCTCTGTGAGAAATGTTTTATCGAAAAATTGTGTTCAGCGATGAGGCTCATTTCTGGCTAAATGGATACGTAAACAAGCAAAACTGCCGCATCTGGGTTGAAGAACAGCCACATGCCGTACAAGAGTTACCGATGCATCCCGAAAAAACGACAGTTTGGTGTGGTTTATGGGCTGGTGGCATCATCGGTCCATTTTCTGCAAAGACGACCGTGGAAGAAACGTTACCGCCAACGGCGAACGATATCGAGCCATGATACGCGACTTTTTTTTGCCCCAATTGGCTGAGTTGGACTTGGTTGATATGTGGTTTCAACAAGATGGTGCCACACAGCTCGTGAAACAATGGACATATTGAAGGATGAATTTGGTAAGCAGTTTATCTCTCGAAATGGCCCTGTGAGTTGGCCGCCAAGATCATGTGATTTGACGCCTCTTGATTATTTCTTGTGAGGTTATGTGAAGTCGTTGGTCTATGTAGACAATCCAAACACGATTGAAGCCTAAGAGTATAATATAGCACGTGCTATTCATGGAATACAGGCCGAAATGCTCGAAAAAGTGGTGCAAAATTGGACCTTACGAATGGACCATTTGAACCGGAGCCGCGGGCAACATTTACATGAAGTTATTTTTAAAAAGTAAATGGCAAAGACCAATTTATCGATTTCAATAAAAATTTTGAATACATGATGCAAATTTGATTGTTTTATTGGATTTTTTAAAAAAATACGCTTAAAAAATCACCCATTATATATAGATCTCATTTTATTTTCGACGAATTTATACACTGTACGAAATAAAGGGTCCGCCAAATAACTTTTTTTTTGTTTTTTTTTTTTTGAAAATGCTATAATAAATTTCTTTTTTTATTTGAAAGTACAATCCTTCCGGTTAATAATGGAAAATAATTTAATTCAAATGGCTGCCTCGGCTGGCCATGCAGTAGCCTACACGATCGGTCCAATTTTTAGCACATTATCGATTCTGTGCAGCTATATTTCACCAATGACTTCACGAATATTGTCCTTTAAAGCGTCAATTGTCTCTGGCTTGTCGGCGTAACACTTATCTTTGACGGCACCCCACAAATAATAGTCCAACGGTGTCAAATCGCAGCTCCGAGGTGGCCAAACGACATCAGCTCTGCGGCTGACGATGCGATCTTTAAAAACAGGGCGCAAAATATCGAGTGTAGCTTCGGTTGTGTGGCACGTAGCGCCGCCCTGTTGAAACCAAATGTTGCCAACATCCTCCTCTTCAATTTTTGTAAACAAAAATTCGTTCAACATGGCAAGATAACGATCGCCATTGACTGTAACGGCCACTCCTTGCTCATTTTCGAAGAAAAATGGCCCAATTATGCCTCTGGACCAAAATCCGCACCAAACAGTTACTCGACAATTTTGTTTGTTTACATACCCGCCAAGATCAAAATGAGCTTCATCTGAAAAGATGATTTTTTTTGGCAAAATCGGCATCTTCTGTAAGCCGATCGCAGGCCCACTTAGCGAAGCGAAAACGCTTTGGATGATCAGTTGGCTTCAACTCCTGAACCACTTGGACTTTGTATGACGTCATACCAAGGTCTTTATGCAAAATTCGTCTCAATGATGTCTCCGAAATGTTCAATTGTTGAGAACGACGGTGAATTGATTTTGATGGCGCTTCACGCACACTTTCTGCCACAGCAGCAAAATTCTCGGATGTACGCCCTGTTTTTGGCTTTTCACGCTTTGGTTTATCGATGAGGATGCCAGTTTCTTTCACTTTTTTCACAAGATAACGAACATACGGAGCTGACGGTGCTTCTCTTCTTCCAAAATCCGTACGCAATTTTCGCACACATTCTGCAACATTACCATGATTTTCAAAGTAATGTCGCAATATTTCCCAGCGTTGTTCAAGCGTATACACAACCATATTCGTTCAGCGGACGGATAAAACTAATTATCTGTCAAATCAGACATGAGCTAAGTGTTACCATTCACGAAATAAGCACTAGTTGAAAAAGAAAACGTTAGATGGCGGACCCGTTATATGGATCTCATTTTATTTTCGACTTTAAGACGAATTTATACACGAATTTATACACTGTATTTTAGACTTTAAGACGAATTTATACACTGTACGAAATAACAGGCAAGCCGGGCACCTGACGTTTTAACAAAATTCGGGTACGCTTGTGTACTATTTGGCTTAGAAACATAAAATTAAACATGCATGGTTCTGACTAAATATGAATCTGTAAGGGGGAGCTTCTACAACTGGTACTGGGGAAGTTCAAAAACTGGTACGTCCCATCTTCGTTAACTTCGGAATTTATTAAAAGTTTCAGTCTGTCAAACCAAACACTTCCGAACATGTCGCCTGCCGATGTTTTTTGTTGTGTACAACTTTTCGTTTTTTGCTTTTGCCTGGACTACGACTGCTTTCATTAATTGAATCAGAAGTAAAAGCAACAGTTTATTTTTGTCTAATGATAAATCAAAAAGTGAAAGAAAAAGCAATTTTTTTTATTTTGACTGCAGTTTTTTAAACCCTGGTCCTAAATACGCTCTGCTCTCAGCTGCATATTATACGGCAGTGACCATTACGAATCTCGTCAGATTCTCGGGCCCATAGTCCTAGTCCTCTCGCAAATCGCCTATGAACCTACTACCCAGCCATCTTAGCCTATTGTTCTGTAGCCTAGGACAGTGATACAGAATGTGCCCAACTGTCTCTATTTCCTCTGTGTCCACGCACAAGCCACTTAAATTCGACGACTAAGATCCTAGTAACAATCTCGCTCAAGTTTGTAAAAGGACTAAAATGCCAGTATATTTGAGTTTTTAGAACTTAAAGTCTATGCCAAATAAATTCTAGTTTCTTTATTAACAGTTTTTTCATGCTCATCTGGGTCTTATTAAAACTGAGCCGAGTCATGTTCTTTCCATAATGATAAATCTTTTAGAACTTATATGAACCAACTACGTCCAACAACATCAGCTGAGGATAGATACATCTCAAACATCCAACTCTCAACTGCTGTTGGATAATTTTTTTAATCCTCCCACCAGAGACCTGCGACGAAGCGGCTAACAGCCGGCTAAGCCAGCCGCCGATAAAAATATTTGCAGGCGCCGACGTCGACAATTCTTCAGCTAAAATTCGGCTGCAGCTTAGCCACCGATTACTTTGTAAAGAATTTCTATTCTCTTTTTTAAACACCTTACCACATCCTTTTTTGTTTGACTTTCCTTAAAAAGCGCAACTCTAAAAATGTATGCCTTCCAATACTGTCAGTTGTTGTTTTTAAAGAACCAAAATTTCATCAAAATTTTTAAAATAACGACATATACGAAAATGAGTTAGGAGTAGTGAATTAGAGTACGAAAAATGGCTCAAATTGTTTGTGTTATTATATAAACACATATAAATATATACACTAGTGTGTCCTAGTTTTTGGATTTTCATGGGTGCCCAAGCATAATGTAAGAGCGTATAGGGTAAAGAATTTTTGAGATTTTTTTTTTTAGTTTTTTTCGGAAGAGGTTTAGAGGTCGATCAAGTCGAATTTTTGCCAAACAATCGTGTCTGCCGGCCTTTTTTTAAGTTTTCTCCATAAGTTTGTCAAAAGCCACTTTTAAGGAATTTTAAAAGAAAAAGCTTTATTTTGGTGTACAAAGACTATAAGTTTTTGCAATGCATTTGCTCATTTTTGCACCCTACGTTAAAATTTTTCGTAATTTTTCCATAAATTTTGTAAATAACGCTTTATAACTTTTAAAATATCTATGAAAATGAAACAAACCAACAATGTTCTAAATAACTTGGAAACAAATATTTTTGAATTCGCTCTTACCGTTCCTAAGTTATACCGGTTTTCAAATTTGTACCCAGTTTAGGATATTATTACTCATTCCCAACAAACAAATTAAAATCAAACGTTTTATTTTGCTTTGTTTAAAAGTTAAACAGAGGGCAAATTATGGCAGTCGTGATCGAATACTTTCTCAATTCAAAAGCAATTTTATTTCTAATTCTTTCTGTCTATACTGAACGAATCGAAACTATTTTTTCAGTGTTGTAAAGCATTTATTTGAGTTTTCACAGCACAAAAAAAATAATTTCGATTCGTTTAATATGGACTGAAATGAAATTGCTTTCGAATCGAAAAAGTATTCGATCACGACTGCCAGAATTAGCCCCCTGTATGCTCTTTTTGATTTTTTTTACGTTTTTCTATCTCTTTGGGTGTTGCCAACACAAGGAAGTTTTCATTAAGAAATTATTTATTTAAAATTTAAACCAAAATGTGCCCAAAGCTCGGTAAATGTACGTATTGGGCGAAAATTTTAACGAGCACAACCGAACATAGATTTTTGCCGAACGCCAATACCGAAACCAAACGTTCGGTCGGTCGCTTGAATTTGAGATAAGTTAACTTTAGTGATGTTTTCTTTTTCTTACCACAACCGGCACAATTCAAAACGCTGTGAGAATGAGATCTCCATGAACTTAGAACTCCTCTCCTCTTTCAAGTTGGGGGTTTTTTTATTATAAATAAATTTAGCTCAAATAAAGTCTGTGATAAATTTATTTCTTAATTATACAAAAATGTATATCTTAAGAAATAATTTTCATCAATATAATGAAAGTCCAAGTGAAAGTTAAAAATGTATATAAACGCCATTCGACCATTCAGATTTCAATCTATGGTATACAACTGTGGTATACAATTTGGATATGATTTGTTTGACATCGTTGCGTTGAATGGAAGAAGAATTTCCATCTACAAAAGTGCAATCATATACATACATACAAGATAAAAATATATTTCAATTTTTATAAATACATAAATGCCTAATAAAAAACATATGTTTTGTATGCATAAATTGTGTGGGTGACTAATACAATTCAAATTTCCCTTCCTCTGCTTCTGCCACAGTTTCCCAGCTTTATCAGCATTACTTCAATGTATCACTTATGTACAAAACTATATACTTACTTGACAGCATTGTAATAATGTTGCAGTTCGGCCTCTGTTAGAAATTCATACAAATCAATTTGGGGACAATCTGTAAAAAGAAATAAAGGAAATATCGTAAAGGGTTAAAAAAACATTGTAATAGAAAAAACTTTTTACAGAGAGTCTGAAATTATGTAAAATAAAAAATATATACGAAAACTTAAAAATAGATACTCTGTGGCTGCTATTTTGGGTTTTGTTATTTTTGAAGAAGGCAAAAACTGAACTAAAAAACGCAGCAACAATATTGACTCTGACATAAATAGTTTGCTTCGTACTCATACATTATGTGGGTTACTAATAAAAACCAACGAACAAAAAAGAAACAACAAAATAAACTATGATTTTAAATCAGGGCAATAATTTATGTAGAGCAGAAAAGCAACAGAGAGAAAAATTGTTGCATATAATGATTTATGAAGGTGATTACTTCACTGGGACTGCAACATACAACAACGCACGGAAGGTAACCTATTTTTTTTTTTTTTTTTATAAAACTAAAAATAATATTCGAATTGATTTACGTTTAACTAGTTATTCAAGTGTCCATTTCCTTAGGATGACTAACAACTTAACATGTTTCATGATGGTTTTCTTAGAAATCATAATATTAAAATTATGAATTAACTTTAACACAAAAAAATGTTAAATATATGATAAAATTCTTTTTCATTTTTTTTGCAAGAGTAAAGTTTATTAATACAAGAATTATGTTTAAACTTATCAGCAGTAAAAGAGTTGAAAAAATTTTTAAATTTTAAACAAGAACAATATGGGTTTTCACTCTTTATGTTAAAATTATGAGTCTCTTATATTTACTACGATTTCATACTACAAAGCTTAAAGGCAGAATTAAGACCTAACCAGAATGTGCATAAACAAACTTAAGCTACTGTCAAAAAGAAATCAAAAAGCCTCTCAAATGCATTTAAAATAACAAAAAGAAAATAAAAAACCATTGATTCCGTACGGAATGAGCGATTAGTTTCGCACCTTGCTTAAGCAAATGACAGTTTTATAAAACTTAACATAAAGTTTCCTTAAGTTCAATATGGTTTTACACATATGATTTACATGTATTTGCTCATTTGCTTAAGTCACGTTATTCACATTCTTGTTGGGCCTTTAGTCTTTACTTTCTGTTTCTATTCTGTTCCGTGCCGTTCGGTTACGAAATTGTAATAGTTACTTTTTCTGTAGCAACTTATCAGCCACTTGTGACAAATTTATTAGTTTTGCACCGTCCATTGTTTTATTTCAATAACTTTAATGCACATAAATTTGAAGAAATTAAATTTTCTTAAAACCAAAAAATAGTTTATTTCAATATAAATATGTATTTTTTATTTTTTATTTGCTGTCACTTACAATTACTTAACATTTTTTGATTTTAATAAAATGAACCACAACAGAACAGAAAAACTAATCAATTTCACAGGTTTTTTAATAACAAAAACGAATCAGCTGATTCGTAACAGAACAGAAAGTAAAGACTAACTGAGGAAACGAATGAATCAGTACTAAAATTGCATTTACCACCAAGGCCCTGTTTCTCAAAGCAACAAGTTAGAAATCTACAAGTAAAATACGTTAAAAAAGCAACAATATTTGTTTCAAATATATTTTACTTATGGATTTGTAACTTGTTGTTTTGAGAAACAGGGCCGAAGAGTGAAAACACTAATGTAGTTTTTAATTTCGTAGTAAAGGTTCTACGACGCGAAATTTTTGGGAAAGGCCAGGAAGTTTTTAATGCGGTATTTTGGCAAGTTGCTTTTTATTTTTTTTACCTAAATTTGGACTTTTAGTTCTCTTTATATTCTAATATCTTAGTGTCTAGCCATTGTCAAGACAGTTAAAAATTCTTGCAATTAGCCAGTCAGCATATACAAAGTCAATTGATATTTTAATAATACACAAAGAGTCATAAAGCTCATGGACATTATGTCCACTGGATATTATGACACCATAATTGTGGAAAATGTCATTTAGTTTTACCTTATTCCTAAAGGGCGGATAACTGTTGCACTGAAAGCTCTGCCGAGTCCCTGAATACCCACTTTCCTGACTTCACAATACATGCCGAGAAAATTGTGAGACATCACCGGGCTAGAATTTTATGGCTGTTAAATGGGTTTTCTCTCTATAAATCGACAGGCCTAATTGAATCATACCGAAGTAGTTGCAGTGTATCGTATTTAGTCCTAAAGTTGAAAAACGTGGTCACGAGATTGCAAAGGAATTCCGTCCAATAAGCCTCTCAGCTTTCCTTCTTTCATAGATTTGCATATTAGACAACGCACATAAGGATATTTGGATATACTACGCGGTCGAAATTATATTACTATTGTGAAGAATAAAATCTAATAAAAAATTACATTTATTAAGTTTAAAAACACGATTTATTAAAAAAAAAAATTCTTCACTCTCTGAAGATTTGTCACGAACATTCGTCCGCTTTGCTGTCATAAACAGAGCAATTGATTCAAACAAAAGGAGTTTGTTATTATGCGTCCCTTTGCTACTTATAAGAGAGTCTGCCGTTAAAAGAAGGCTATTAAAAATGTCTTCGCTGCAATCTACCCTAGATAATTTTCGCTGGAAGACCGGACTGTTCTTGAAGCTGTACAAGCGTTATCTGACTACGATATCGATAGCTGTTTATCTTTTTTTTTTATGTAAGAAAATTAGACAGCGGCATTTTAACAGGTTAAAAAAGGATATGATATGTATATATGTAACTGCTTTGCAAAACGAGAAATTCTTTAGAATCATGTAAGACGAAAAACGTATCCAGCGATATAATTGAAAGTTACATTGAGTTTTTCCCCTATTTTCGTTTCTAATGCTAGTCCCGCAAAGCTCTACGCTTATATGCAGGAGGCCAGAGTCTCTGGTGGGAATCGAACCCGCACTGATACACTAGCTCACTACCAGCTAGACTACCGGGGCACCCTTGCCGAATCACAGCTTGCGAATAGTTCACACCCAATCATTAGTGTTAGCATTATATATGTCTTTGCCAATAACATACGGATTTCATTGGGAGTGTAATATTAAGTCATCCACAGATTGTGCAACAAAGAAAACGTTCTACCACAGATTGCATTTATGTGATAAGACCAGTCAAGTTTAGAATTGAATATATAACACCAAGATTTTTAGCTGATTGGTGGAAGGTATGTGGGCTTGCGTTAAGGCAAAGCCCATTCCTCGAAGACCATGAGTTAATCCTGTCTAGATCCTGGTTTAGCTTACTATGCATTCTGTAGTCTCGAATGGTTGACAACTGATTTACAGTTGTACATCATCCGCCTACATTTGTATTCCACAGTGTTTAAGTAGAGAAGGTAAATCAGTAGAATATACGGAATATAAAAGTGGAACAAGTATAGAGCAATGTGATACACCTCTTGATACTAAACATCTATTTGATTTGTCATTACCATAGTAGACTGCCTGGGATCTATCGTGTAAATATGAGGATATTAATTTGATCGCAGTTGGTAAAATATATACATATGTATGTTTAAGTTCAAGGCAAATAAAAGAGAGTTCTACGGTGTCAAATGCCTTTGAGTTATTCAGTAAAACTAAAAAGATATTCTATTATCATCAACTTCAATTCTTAATTCCTCAGAAACTTCTAATAAAGCAGAAACACAACTATGTTTTTGTCTAAAACCAGATTGTTTATCAGTAAGCAAGGAGTTATCTTGTAGCTATTTAATTATCTGTGAATGAATTAAGCGTTTAAAGCGTTCTGTTGTAACAATTTTTTTTATTTACACGGATGGTCAAAGCAAAAATATTAAACAGCTGTGTTCTACAATATTTACAAAAACAACACCATAATTTCCTCAGTTAATTTGGTTGTTTTTGTAATTATTTTTTGGTAATTCAATATACAGAAACTGTTAATGCTGCCAATGTTAACTTCAAAAAATACCTCTGGTGTAATGAGAACACATTCGTTTCTAAAATGGTTTAGAAAATAAACATTTACCGACCGCTTGTCAAATTATGGATCCGTATTCTCCCCTACTCAATAAAATTTACTTTAACATGATAATACTTTTTCATTCTACATAATTTTTTGTTATGTCACAATACATGTACATATTACCATGTAAAGATACCTAAAATACTTTATTTAATATAAACTTTTTTGAACTTTTATACAATATTTCAAAATCTTAATATTTCCGGTTTTAGTTTCCTTTCTGAATAAGCAGAAAGGAAAATCTAGTGAAGACGGAAAAAAGCTGTTTCAAATGTACTTATCTGATGATTAAGCACTTTCTTTTACTTATTTTATTTTCTTCTTTCTTCTTTTTTTTTGGTTGTAACTTAACAAAAATATGCGACTATTTACTTGGCTTGTCAAGTAATTATGTTTTGTACATGTTTCGTATTTATTCAGTTAAATAAAAAGATTTTCTTTTTTATGTCACTGAACAAAAACAAGTATAGTGCAACAAAAGTAGAAAGAAAAAAACATTAAAAAGCCATCACCTACAGACCGAAACAACTGTCATCTTGGCCCTGTTTTATTCTTTTTTTTTTTGTGTGTGGTTTTGTCTGGTACTAAAGCCATTTAGAATTCAAGCATGTAGTTTGTATCTCATTACCACATACGATTTTGTATGAGCAAGTAAATTTTAAATGGCAATACAACAACTAACAATCTCATGCCGACTGACCTTGATGCAACGTTTGTTGGCTGAAGTTTTTGTCAGTATTTGCTCTTTCCTTTGAATTAAAATTCAATATAAAAACAATTAAGAATGCCATAGTCGGCTATGCCGAACCTTAAATGCACTCCACCGAGAGTTTGAATATTTCAGGAGTGGGCTCTATATGGTATCTTTAAAATATAAGTCATTCTTTATAAAACCGGACCTCACAGTAATATAATTCGTTGCCTTATTAAAAAAATACCATAAAAAAAGGAAACAGAAATACCTGGGAAGCGATAATTTTTTTCTTATTGTAGGTCTTTACGAGCACAACAATACTATGTCCTTTAAGTTTGCGAAACACCTCCAAAATCTCGAGTTACGGGTAAAAAACCGGGTTTGCGTACCTTTTGCACTTATATGCCAGTAAATTTTTTAAATGTCAACCTTTTTTGAATTTCTTAGCGGATTTAGAAAGAAGAAACTAAGGCCTTTGAAAGATGTGAACATGATATTTAAATAATACTTAGGTAACTATGCATATTTCTCTAGCAAACTCAATTTTTTTAAAACAATTCTCTATTTTTTAACTTTGAAGATGTTTTTGCACATTTTTTATTTAGGAACCGTATTATTTATGAATTTATTATGAAAGTATATTTATTTATTAACAAAATGCTACCTACGTTAAAAATTGGCCGAGTTATTAAACTTTCAATAATGATAATCTGAGCATCAAAAACTGAAACGTGAAGAGCTATTACTCCTTTATTGTGATTAATGTTAATTATAATTAAAAATTCCCTGATGATGATATTCAAAGAATATCGAAATATTGGAAACAAATAAAGAAAAATTTTACATACAACAGACCTCGAGCTTAATTATTTTAACTTAATATTTTTTTAGTAACTTATAAAAATAAAAAATTCTCAGATTATCTTTATTGAAAGTTTAACAAAGTTACTGACATATAAGTGCAGAAGGTACGAAACATAATAATAATAAGGGTATTCACGTCACAAGTTGCACCCTTGCAAAAAAGCAAAAGTGCAAAAACATAACAACAACCACAAAGACAACTATTTACGCATAACTAATTGTCTGTGTGGTTGTTGTTATATTTTTGCACTTTTGCTTTTTCGCAAGGGTGCAACTTGTGACGTGAATACCCCCAATATAAATAGGAAAATTTCCGAAGAATTACCTAGAAAGGCAAAATTGTTTAAAAATTTTCTATAGATACGAAATTTTTGACAAATTTTAAATAGATTCGAAATTATGGAAAAATTTTCTAAAAATACGAAATTCTCGAAATAATTTCCTCTGAATTAAATTGTTAAAAAAATTTCTAATACGAAAATTTACCATATATGTATATGAAATTAAAACACGAGATTTTCGATATATTATATAGTAAGTTAATTGGCGTAAAGTACTTTTTATATTACTGTGAATCAATAAATAAATAAATGCGAAATTCCCTAAAAATACGAAATTTCCTGAAAGAACAAATTTTCGCAAAATTTCCTTTATAATAATTTAATAATATAATGCATAATTAAGGAGGTTCTTTGAAAAACTGAATTATTCCACATTCGACCGAAATGAAAACTCTGCGAAAATAAAATTTGGAAAAAAAACTATATTTACAACACAAAAAAAAGAATAAAAGGCATGATTTCGTCAAAAGTAAATTATTCCCGTTCAAAATGACATTCCTTAGAAACTTTTCTCAAATTGTCAAGAATAGTCAAGTTCTGATAAGAACCTCCTCAATTATTATATAAATTGGTTTTGTGAAATTACATACTTTTATATAACTGCAAAAATCCGTTTCTACCTTGAAAGATGCAAATATTTAATTAATATTTTCGCCCCATATATTTCTCTTTACTAATTTTAAAATACATACGTACTATACAAAAAAAAACTGTTTGCAATAAATATGCTGATTTTGATTTTTATAGACATTTCACTCACATCTTTTGCTGCTTTTAATGTTGACAGTTAGAAATATTAGACACGCTCAAAACTTAAAACTTTGCTTACATCTACTGTAAGCTCTATACTTAAGACTCGGGTTCATTATAACTATGTAAATCATGTTATTTTTGGGCTTGAAAGCTTTGTGTCTCAATACTTGATAAATAAATAGATACATATTTTCTTTAATAATTTTTGTTTAAATTTTTTCCATCAAAAATGAGCCATTCTTAATGTAGTTATTTTTGCATATACATATGTATATTTAAAATTCGTGTGGGTTTCTTCTTCCTAATACTGCATTTCAAGTTTAAGTTGAATAAAGTTTTTAATTTATATATAGGGTGTTTTTTAGCTGCAAGAGAGCTCAAAATGATAATACAAGACAGAAATATTGTGGGAATGAAATTTTTTTATAACAATCTGATAGATAATTTCATCGCCTTTATTTTTTGAAAATGATTTCCGGCATATGTCCACCGGGGCTAGAGAACAGAAAAACTTTTGAAAATAAAGTAGTCATCAAATTAATATTGCAATAAATCTATTGTTGAGCGCGCTGTATGGCAAGTTGCGCCGTTTGGTTGGAACCAAATGTCGTTGTTGTTTAGCTGATTAATTTTTGGAAACAAAAATTCAGTCAGCATGGCTTGATAACATTAACTGTAACTTGGGCATATCGAATAAGCATGTGAACCGCGCCAAAAAGTAAATTCTAATAGATGTAATGGTGATTCGTTAACAGCTTGAGGGTTGTCTTCACTCCAAATACATTAATTTTGCTGATTAAAGTAGCCATTTAATCATAAATGAGCTTCGTAAAATGGACGAAGTGCTCTATAATCATCGCAAACAGATTTAGTTTTTTCAATGTAAATTTCAACAACTTGGAAGCGTTGTTAAAAGATTCATGATTACTTACCTAACCTTACTGAACAAAAGTGTCAATACATTTTGACATTCTCAAATGCCAAACCCCAGTTATCGATATCGAAATTTCTCATGGCCCTAAAACAAACACCCGATATATGACTCTATGTACCTAATTTTACTTACTAAGAACATAAGAATGTATAGGTATTTAAAAGAATATTTTATTTAATAAAAGTATCTTTTAGGTCTACGAGAAAGTTTAGCTTTTTAAAAATCTTTACATAGAACAAAAGTTGAAGTTAGCTGCTTAGTAAATGAAAATACCTGTTTTGTTACGTGAGTATATGTATTGATGTAATTGGCAAAAAGAAAATGCAGTTAATAGTAAATACTGTCCACGTTAAAACGGATACTTACATTTTGGTCCGTAAAATTAAAATTCGGATTCGAATTTTAACAAAAACAAATTTTTATTAATTTATGATATAGAACACTTAATGTTATGTAAAAGTATTAAAAAAATACTACTAATAAATAATAACAATAAATTCAAAAGATTTTGTTATTCGTGCTTAATTTCCAAATTTTATTCTTGATAAAACCACTTAAATTTATTGTTGATGTGATGAGCTGTTCCTATGCGCATTTCACTGGTTGCTTAGGCCTGCGAAATGTGATATTTTTTTTTAATTGTTTCATTAAAGCCCAACATTTTAAGCAAGACTAAGCTGTTCAGTCAAAATGTTGTTAACAAACATAGTAACAGCGGAACAAATTTGTTTTCACATTAACTTAACCTAGTTTAACTACTCCATATGACGACAAACAAACAAAATCTTTTGAATTAAAATTTTTTATTCCCAAAAATTGTTTTGATAATTAACTGGCAAGTGCACGGCCTAAAAAACCTTAACTAGCTACATGCTTTTGCCAGTTGTTTTTGTTTTCATTTTGTTTTTTCTTAACCTACTTCCAACTACAATTAATGTTGGAAAAATTCCAATCAATTGTAGTGGGGAATGTAAGAAGAGATGTTTTTGTGTGTTTTGTTGATGTTTTTGTTTAAACTTTGATATTGTTACAAATAGAACTATTGCTTATAATTCTTATACGCTTAACAGTTTTACTTGGTTTTATATCTTTAGTTTTTCTAAATCTTTTTGGATGAAGTTTCCTGACGATCTGGCCTAAGCAACCAGTGAAATGTAAGTTGTTGTTGTTTTTATTTTGTTTTTCTTAACCTGCTTACAACTACAATTAATGTTGAGAGAATTTCAACTAATTGTAGTGGGGAATGTAAGATGAGATAAACCCACTGTTTATTGTTGATGTGTTTTGTTTAAACTTTGATATTATTACATGTAGAACTGTTGCTATAAGTCTTATACGCTTAACAGTTTTATTTGGTTTAATATCTTTAGTTTTTCTAAAATCTTTATGGATGAAGTTTCCTGATGATCTGGCCTAAGCAACCAGTGAAATGCGCATAGAAATAGCTTATCCCATCAACATTAAGTTAGTTAGTTAATTTTATTAAAGAGATTTATATGGAACATATTGCCATTGCTGGACTTGCATAGAAACTGTTATGGAAGATATTGTCATTAAATATTATATATGTAATACCAATATTTAAAAGGAAGTCTCGGCAATAAAAGCTATAGAATTGTATAGGAGCTAATATCAGGGCTGGCAAAAATCCGGGTTTTAAAAAAAACCGAACCCAGCGAGTTTTTTCATGGGTTTTATTGGGTTTCGTTGAATGAATTTGACAATGACATTCATAGAATTAACTTTCAGTTGTATAAAGAAGCTTTCAATCTCCAACAAATGTTAGTCAAAGTCAAAAAGATTATCATTCATTGTAATTGTTAATTCCTTTTTTCTATTTAATATATAATTAAGTTTCTTGATGATTTGTAAGTTCTATTTTTACTTTTTTTATGTACATAGTGTATACATATGTATAAGGATAATAAGGGGGGAATGTAAACAATAACTATATCTGGATAGTTTTTTGTTTTTTAAATTGTTTTTCTTTAATTACTTGATTCTTATTTCGTTGCTTTCGCTGATATGCTTTGTGGATTTAAACTGAAATTTTTAAGGATTGCATCGTTTACCCATAACCGTAATTGTACTATTGTATATAAATTTTATAGTCTTTCTTTATAGAATGATATAACTTAGTTTATATACGAACGTTGTTATACTATTTTTAAGACTTAATGTATGAAATATTCCAGTAATGCGCTTTGGCCTTGAAGGCTTTTTGTATTACAAGCAATAAATAAATAAATAAAAAAAAAATAAAAAATGCTGTACAAAGTCACTCCACTACAATTGCAACTGCCATTGATGTAATTTGTTGAACAATGATATACTACGGTCAAAACGGAATTTTGTTGAAAAGCGTACTTTCTTAAACTCATTATTTGGCGAATATTATGCATCCCAAATATGTATATATACAAACTAAATAGACAAGAAAACGTAGAAAGCAGAAGAATGTATAAGTCATAAATAAGCACCTCTCATTTCGTGCACCCTGTTTGTCATTTAAAATTTAAGTTACAGAATATTTTTCACAATAACGGTATTCAGTTCAGATTTTATTTGATTGAAAAAATGGAAAAATTCATTTTTTTTATTACAACAAACAGGAGGAAAAGTATTTACACTAAAAGCTGCAATTTAAACAACCTTAAACCAAGTGTAAACAATCAGGTTTAAAAGTTGGACCATTGCAGTTTTTAAAGCTTTTTTTCCATTTACCCATTATTTTCATATATGTATATCATCTATTTCCATTAACGACATAATAATAAGATGACAGGCTGTTTTACTTTTTTTGAAACGACAAATATGTACAACATTACACTTTTAAATTATAATAAAGACCGCTTACTTCAACATGAGTGCTGCTAGTTCAGCATCAATAGAAAACACTTTTTCCCCTTATTGTTTAATATGGAATAACTATAGAAATCGTTTTGGATTGGAAAAAGCATTAGCTCTTGTTTAAATGTATCGAAACGTAAAATCTGAGCTTTTTTTGTATAGGATTTTAACTTCAATTTAGGCCTTTTCAAAATCAAATTCAAGGTTTTATAAAAACAAGTTCGAAACTTTCGTAGTCAAATTGAGTATTTTACAAATCATATACCGATTTTTAAAATGAATAAGATTTAGAAAAGACCGAATTTAAGTGGTATACTATCTATGTTTCAATTAATAAAAGAGAAAAGCCCACTAACGTTAAATCAACATACGTACAAATGGGCATATAATCACATTGTATGCATTTTCTTTTATTTTTCTGTTAATAATATGTACAAATTATACCATCTTTGTTTTAATAAATATAACGAAAAAACCCCACTTGGGGTTTTTAAACAAAATACCCATTAAAACGCGGACTTTTCTAAGTTACCCAGTGGGCAGCCAACCCTGGCTAATATGGACCGATTTTAATAAAATGTAATAATTTAGATTGCAATAAAATATTTTTGGGCCAAATCGAAATCGAAAAAATTTTAGTACACCGATCGTCTTAGAATAATTTTTTGAGCCGATCTAATGAAGTACGTCCGTTCGGCGTGAAGCACAGGACGCAATTTTGGAGATAATTTAACTATATCTGGTACAAATGTTCTAATTGTTTCATTGCGGAATAAAGTCTGTGATCATAAGATATCTTATTATTAGACACCGTTTTTGTGTTTTTCGGTGTGCTTTCGGTAATTGAAAATGACACCGAAAAACACAAAAAACCGAACCTATAAGATGAAAAATGTTGGACCTTTTTTGTTTAACTGTAACTTTTTGAACATTTGTTTTATTAGACCTAGAAACATAAGACTAAAAATGCATGGTCCTGAGAGAATAGGAATCTGTAAGGGAGAGCTTTTTGGTAATTTTTCGTTCTACAACTGGTACTTTTTTTAATTTTCGTTAGTATTGGACCTAGAAACAAAATTAAACATGGTGGAATAAGTAGGTGGCATCGTTACGGCAACAAATACAACATTACAACAAAAATGGAAATTATATCCTAGCTTACGTCAAAAAATACTTTAAACAAAAATCAAAGCGTACCGCTAAACGTGATAAAATAAATATATTTTTAGCCAATTTTAATTTAATTATGGGCAATATCTTATTTATTATACCCTCCACCACAATTAGTTGTGAAGAGTGTATACTAAGTTTGTCATTCCGTGTGAAACTTTTTTATTATTCATCTCAGACCCCATAAAGTATATACATTCTGGCTGCTTGAGTAATTCTAAGTCGATTTAGCCATGTCCGTCTGTCTGTCCGTCTGTCTGTCTGTCCGTCTGTTGAAAACACGCTCACTTTCGAAAAACTCAATAGAAATAAACAAACTAGGTGTCAAATTGCTTGTAGTTATCCTAAGCAGTTTGGGATTGAATTTCAGCAAAATCGGTTCAGTAGGACCAGAGCTATGAATCAAAATGTGGAACCACCACCTTCAAAAACTTGATAATTTTGTTACAAAAACTAACATAAATGATGCAAAAATGCACGGAATGACATAAGATTTTGCACAAGTCCGTTTTATTCGACTAGAAATGACACTGTAAAATTTCGCGAAGGTCGGTCCATAATTTACCATAAGCCCCATATAAACACTACTCCCGGAAAACAGTTTAGTACGCCTAAAACCGTCAAAAATAATGCGATCATAACAAATTTTGGCTCGTCACAATTTTATAGGACTATAAATGATACTGTGAAATTTCGTGAAGATCGGTACATAATTTACCCTAGGCCCCATATATGCCCTACTCCCGGAAAACAGTTTAGTCTCCTAAAACCATAATTAATAACAAATCGCCACAGTTTAAGATAATAATAATAAAAAGACATCATACAGATATTACTCCTTAAACATTCGAACTGTCGGTGGAGGGTATCAAAGATTCGGCACAGCCGAATATAGCACTCTAACTTGTTTTAATTTAAAATTATCAATAACTTTAATAATATACATACAATAATTACAGCACAAAACGTGGACTTTTTGTTAACATAAACAAAACTTTGACATAAGATTAGACAAACAATGCAAGAGCAAAAAATCGCCATCTGGAGTAGTTAAACTAGGTTAAGTTAATCTGAAAACAAATTTGTTCCGCTGTTCATATGTTTGTTAACAAAATTTTGACGGAACAACTTAAGCTAGATTTACACGATTGAAATTTTCTTCAAAATTGCTCTTCAAAATGCTTCAAACTCGTGTAAACAGCCAAATTTCTTCAAAATTTTGTTGTTTACACGATTTTGGAGCATTTTGAAGAGCAAATTTCTTCAAAATTTTGCTGTTTACACGAGTTTGAAGCATTTTGAAGAGCAATTTTGAAGAAAATTTCAATCGTGTAAATCTAGCTTTAGTCTTGCTTAAAATATTGGGCTTTAATGAAACAATTAAAAAAAATATCACATTTCGCAGGAAAAATCAGATTTTCAGACTACGTTAAACTAAGTTTAAACTTAATCAACATCTCAAAAACCCGGCCTAAGCTTTCCGATTGTCGGTCAATAACAAATTAACTACATAAATGCTGTTTTTTATACACTCCACCACAATTAGTTGTGAAGAGGGTATACTAAGTTTGTCATTCCGTGTGAAACTTTTTTATTATTCATCTCAGACCCCATAAAGTATATATATTCTGGCTGCTTGAGTAATTCTAAGTCGATTTAGCCATGTCCGTCTGTCTGTCCGTCTGTCCGTCTGTTGAAAACACGCTCACTTTCGAAAAACTCAAAAGAAATAAACAAATTAGGTGTCAAATTGCTTGTAGTTATCCTAAGCAGTTTGGGATTGAATTTCAGCAAAATCGGTTCAGTAGGACCAGAGCTATGAATCGAAATGTGGAACCACCACCTTCAAAAACTTGATAATTTTGTTACAAAAACTAACATAAATGATGCAAAAATGCACGGAATGACATAAGATTTTGCACAAGTCCGTTTTATTCGACTAGAAATGACACTGTAAAATTTCGCGAAGGTCGGTCCATAATTTACCATAAGCCCCATATAAACACTACTCCCGGAAAACAGTTTAGTACGCCTAAAACCGTCAAAAATAATGCGATCATAACAAATTTTGGCTCGTCACAATTTTATAGGACTATAAATGATACTGTGAAATTTCGTGAAGATCGGTACATAATTTACCCTAGGCCTTATATATGCCCTACTCCCGGAAAACAGTTTAGTCTCCTAAAACCATAATTAATAACAAATCGCCACAGTTTAAGATAATAATAATAAAAAGACATCATACAGATATTACTCCTTAAACATTCGAACTGTCGGTGGAGGGTATCAAAGATTCGGCACAGCCGAATATAGCACTCTAACTTGTTTTAATTTAAAATTATCAATAACTTTAATAATATACAATAATTACAGCACAAAACGTGGACTTTTTGTTAACATAAACAAAACTTTGACATAAGATTAGACAAACAATGCAAGAGCAAAAAATCGCCATCTGGAGTAGTTAAACTAGGTTAAGTTAATCTGAAAACAAATTTGTTCCGCTGTTCATATGTTTGTTAACAAAATTTTGACGGAACAACTTAAGCTAGATTTACACGATTGAAATTTTCTTCAAAATTGCTCTTCAAAATGCTTCAAACTCGTGTAAACAGCCAAATTTCTTCAAAATTTTGTTGTTTACACGATTTTGGAGCATTTTGAATAGCAAATTTCTTCAAAATTTTGCTGTTTACACGAGTTTGAAGCATTTTGAAGAGCAATTTTGAAGAAAATTTCAATCGTGTAAATCTAGCTTTAGTCTTGCTTAAAATATTGGGCTTTAATGAAACAATTAAAAAAAATATCACATTTCGCAGGAAAAATCAGATTTTCAGACTACGTTAAACTAAGTTTAAACTTAATCAACATCTCAAAAACCCGGCCTAAGCTTTCCGATTGTCGGTCAATAACAAATTAACTACATAAATGCTGTTTTTTATACACTCCACCACAATTAGTTGTGAAGAGGGTATACTAAGTTTGTCATTCCGTGTGAAACTTTTTTATTATTCATCTCAGACCCCATAAAGTATATATATTCTGGCTGCTTGAGTAATTCTAAGTCGATTTAGCCATGTCCGTCTGTCTGTCCGTCTGTCCGTCTGTTGAAAACACGCTCACTTTCGAAAAACTCAAAAGAAATAAACAAATTAGGTGTCAAATTGCTTGTAGTTATCCTAAGCAGTTTGGGATTGAATTTCAGCAAAATCGGTTCAGTAGGACCAGAGCTATGAATCGAAATGTGGAACCACCACCTTCAAAAACTTGATAATTTTGTTACAAAAACTAACATAAATGATGCAAAAATGCACAGAATGACATAAGATTTTGCACAAGTCCGTTTTATTCGACTAGAAATTACACTGTAAAATTTCGCGAAGGTCGGTCCATAATTTACCCTAAGCCCCATATAAACACTACTCCCGTAAAACAGTTTAGTACGCCTAAAACCGTAAAAAATAATAACATAACAAATTTTGGCTCGTCACAATTTTATAGGACTATAAATGATACTGTGAAATTTCGTGAGGATCGGTACATAATTTACCCTAGGCCCCATATATGCCCTACTCCCGGAAAACAGTTTAGTCTCCTAAAACCATAATTAATAACAAATCGTCACAGTTTAAGATAATAATAATAAAAAGACATCATACAGATATTACGGTACTGTGCAATAACTCCCAAATGAAATAAGTCCCAATGAAAAAATGAAATAAATCCCAAAAAATTTTCCATACAAATTGGGACTTATTTCATTATGAAATAACTCCCAATGCATTGGGACTTATTTCATAATTTTTGTTGGAAGTTATTTCATTATGAAATAACTCCCAAATGAAATAAGTCCCAACAGGTTTTTTGTTGGGAGTTATTTCATTTGGGAGTTATCATTGGCACTTATTTCATCGCAGTTGGGACTTATTTCATTTTAATTGCAAACACTATTTTATCGTTGGGAGTTATTTCATTTCTCTTAAAATTGCATTTTAGTAAATTTTGATGGTTTTGTAACGGTTCTTAAAACTGTCTTAAAGCAAGTAGTTGCAAAGCAATCATGTATTCCACTTAATAAAACTTTTATAATTTTAAAAACTAATAATTTTCCCTTTTACAGAATGTTTACAAGATAGTGTATGCATTTTGTAAAAGGGAAAATCAATTGCTTTTATAATTTTAAAAACTAATAATTTTCCCTTTTACAGAATGTTTACAAGATAGTGTATGCATTTTGTAAAAGGGAAAATCAATTGCTTTTATAATTTTAAAAACTAATAATTTTCCCTTTTACAGAATGTTTACAAGATTATGTTCAATGTTCAATGATTTTTTTTGGTTTTTGACACAAGTCATTCACTAATTCAACCTTTGCCTTGCATTTTTTATTTAAACATACATAATACTTTTTATTTCTTATTAATGTTTTAAATTTATACAACTGTTTTTCTGATATTACATAAAGTAATTTTGAATTAATCCTCTTGCCAGAAATAATTTCGTAATCCATTTTTAATTATAATATAATTTTTAATGTCCAACACTTATGAATGACTTGCTCGTAGTGATAGAAGTTTAACGAATGACGACAACTGATAACAAATTGCAAAAACATTTGTCTAACCGTAAATACAACTGTTAGTTTTCAATGAATTCACGCATAATAGTAATAAAAATCACACTTTTAGCAAAATGAAAAATCGCCTAACATTAATGAAAGAAAGCCTAACAATCAAAAATGAATAAATATCTAATTAGGCGTTTTTTCATTTTTGATTGTTAGGCTTTCTTTCATTATGAAAAATCACCTAACAATTTTAATGAAGGAATGCCTAAAATATTAGACATTCTTTCATAATGAACAACCGCCTAATTCCTATATAATTTTTTGTTGCAATTTTTAGGCATTATTTCATTTTTTTTTAGGCGTTAGTTCGTTAGGCCTTTATTCGCTGAGCCGTTTTTATGAATGTTTAATTATTTTTTTAATTATTTTTGTTATCAAAGAAATGAATGAATCTAGAATGAAATGAATGTTTAATTTTTTTTTTAATAATTTTTGTTATCAAATTATGTATAATATACATAAATTTATACCTATAATTATTATTACTATTATGTATATGCTTACATATAATTGTGAAATAAAAAGCGTTCTGTAAAAGGAAACCAAAAAAATGGGAGTTAATTCATTTTTGTTGGGACTTATTTCATTGGAAGTTAATTCATTTTTATTGGGATTTATTTTTACATTTTGAAATAAGTCCCAAAAATTGGGACTTATTTCATTTTTGCCTTTGGAAGTTATTTCATTTTTTTCAGTTGGGCGTTATTTCATTTTTCATGGGACTTATTTCATTGGGAGTTATTTCATTGGGACTTATTTCATTTGGGAGTTATTGCACAGTACCAGATATTACTCCTTAAACATTCGAACTGTCGGTGGAGGGTATCGAAGATTCGGCACAGCCGAATATAGCACTCTAACTTGTTTTTAAATGAAAGGCCAAACAGAACTATTTTTACTACGTTAAAACATTTTCTTTACATATTGTACATAAATATTTTCATAAAAAATTTAATTAAAAATAAAACAGAAAGCATAATTTATCTTTTAAACAATGCACAAATTTTCAAATTCAAACAAAAAACATTTAAAACAAAGATAGGCATTATTGTTTTATCATAAATTATAATTTTCAAAAGAAAATTTTGAGTTTTTTTATGGAATACACTCACCCATTATTGTTTTCTTTTGCAGTACAACACCACAAACAAAACAAATAACAACAACAAAACCTATGAATGGATGCTACGCTAGTGGTATTTCGGATGTTCTTATTGTTGTTGCTGCTTTTCATACACAGATATTCGATAGTGTGTTGGATAATGATGATGTATTTCCAGACCGACCCACCGGAAGCTATTCTGCTAGTCAGTAGTCAACTTCTCAGTTTCTGCTACGTTCAACTACTGTTGCGTTGCAAATGTTCTCTGTGGTTGCAAATAAATGTTGTTCTTTAAACGAAAATGCTCATGTTTATTCTTTACCTCACTATATCTCCTTCTTCTCCTCCACCACCAACAAACCAAATCAATCCAAGCTACCGAACTCCAAACAAACAGACTTGCACGACAACAACAAATACGGTCTTGAATTATTTCTTTCATGAAATTCTGATTCTGCTCTCTTTTTTAAACATTGCTCTTTTTAAATTTTTGTTTTTTTTTTTGCGATATTTTTTCCTTTAGTTCTTTAGCCACCAACCGAGCAGCTAACCATCATCCATCCAAACGTACATAAAGAACATTCACCAACTCTTCTTCCAAACACACACACACACACTCTAAATACTTTATTTGCGTTTAAAACCTTTCCTTTGTTTTTGCAGAAAAGAAAAAACACACAACTTTCTAAGAATTTTATTTAATTGAACAAATTTTTTGATTAGTTTCTTTAGAATAATTTATTAAACTATTTGATTTGTATACACTCTATTTTGCTTGTTATTCACTTGTGTGCATTTTAATTTAAAACGAATTATTGTAATAAATGCATTTAAATTCAATTCTCACACAAATTTTCATTTGATACACAAAAATTATTTCAGCTTTTTCCAATAGGAGACAGTAAAAAACAGCAGTAGCAGCAAGAATGAATGAAAAAGCAGAAGTTAATCCGGCAGTTTGTATTTATTCTTTAATTATAAATTAATCAATAATATAGAAAAATTTTTTTTTTTTTGCATTAAATTTATTTTTTAATTGTAAAGATTAATATTTGCATTTATTTATTTATTTGTTTAAAAACTGTTTTCCGCACACAGCAACACATAATCTCAACATGGCGACTCTGACTGAGAAAATTTTTTTCTCACAAAAAGAATGTAAAGCAAGTGTCAGAATAGCCTACGCACACAAAGCAATCGCTGTGAACAAAACAACTTTTTTTTAACAACATTTTTTTTGTTTATGTAAATCAGCCGCAATTAATAATATTGCTGAGCACGTGTATAGATAAACAAAACATTATTAACAGTGTTGCCATAGCTGTTTTATGAGTTTATGCAAGGAATTGAAGAAAATTTGCTAAATGTTAAAATTAAGAAAATATGCTAAAAATCATAACAATAAAATGCTAAGAAAAAAATGTTTTATATTTAAAATTTGCTAAAAAAATTTGCTAAATTTTTACAAAAAAATATAATATACAGGGGTGTCATGGAAATCGAAAACGAAAAACGAAAGAATTTTAAAAGCCGCTTTTCAATAAGATTTCTGTAATAAAAAAATTTAATTACAATTTTTATACAAATATTGCTCCATTAAACATAATTCTTTAACAAAAATTTTAAAAATTAGATTAAAAGTTTATTAAAAAGAACTTCCAAATTCTTTCGTTTTACGTTTTCAAATTCCATGACACCCCTGATAAATATAAATAACCAAAGTACAATAAGTAACTCGACTCTTTGACGACCCCTCTCAGCAAGTACCTAGTCGTGCATAGCACAAATATGTTTGCGACACCAGACATACAGAGTTTTACAAAAATATAAAATTTGATTTGTTTTTGTTTTCATGTAAATGTTCACTTCTTCGACGCGTATTTAAGAATAGCCATGAATGAACAGTTTCAGTTTAAAACAGTGTTCGAAAATAAACACTCAATATCGTTTCTTAATGTTCGTTTCGGTAAATTTGTGGAAAACACAAACGCTAATAGTGTTTATGTAGAAAATCATTAAAAAAATAACGTTTCCCTGTTAGTCATCTTTCGAACACAAAAATAATACTGTTTTTATCACACACAACAAAAGATGAGAACATTTAATTCCGTTCGCTTTTTTTTGAAAATCCACAAACTTCGATGTGTTCGGTTCGGCTCATTAATGTTCGTCCCTTTTGGCTGGTAAAAAAAAAACAAACATTTTTTACAGAAACAAAATGCACACACGAAAAAAACATTAAAGAACATTAAAATATAATGTTTTTCTACAGTATCACTACGATTGTTCTGTTTTTTAATGAAGAACCGAACATTGTATAATGTTCGGTTCTTTCTTGAAAATAGTTACGAACGGTATTAAGTGTTGTGTATGTTTACACAATCACTAAAAAAATAGATATCGTTCTTGGGTGTGTGAGCCGAACGTTAAATAATGTACTGTTTATTTTCGAACGCTGGTTTAAAATACACCATAGGAAAAAGTTTTCAAAAATGAATAAAAAAAATTTTTTTGATTTATGAAAATTAAGAACTTTTTCCTAGTAAAATTATAATGAAAGTGATTCAAAAAAAAAAACTGCAAAATATTTCAACAACTGAAATGGTGATAACAGTCCAAATCTTGTGACATTTGTGTTAATTTTTCTTTTTTGTACTTTGGTTTTAACCATATTCAGTTTATAAAAACAAATTTTTTAATAATTTTTTCCAGTGTATGGTAATTTGTTTCTACTTCATTTCATCCCATGATTTGTCTGGTAGCACTGTTTACCTTTTTCAAAAAAACTAACCAAGGTATATATATACCTTGATAATTTGCAATTTGTTTTATTTTTCCCGGCGATTTGTTGGATTTATGCAAATAATAACTTTTTTATAAAAAATTTTGAGATAAACACTCCGCATTGCATTTTAAGGAATTAGAAGCTTTGGATCCACGAAATCCTACATTATCACGTATAGAAATTCTAACCCCACATAAAGTTTCCGTATTAATACTAGTTCAACAATACATAAAGGTACCGATTTATTTTCAAATAATGCTGTATGTAATTAAACACTTCCATTTTACTTATCTTATTAAATAGGCTAAAAAGGCTGCAAAAGATGCTGGAATTCCATATCCCGCCCAATCCAGACGTAATTTTTGCATGCTGCTTTTAAAATTGATACAATATCCAGACATGACTTACAATGATCTGTACCAATTATTGTGTTCCGCAAAATATAAAATAGATCCCTTACATTTGGAGGGGTTTGAAAAAGTTATGTCTGATCTATTCTCGCAGGGTATTGAGACCTTGTTTGATTTTACGGAAATGGAAAATATTGAAAAAATGTTAGCGGAACAATTGGGTGTTAGCCAATTTAGTTTAGTGGGCTTGTATATAAGACGTGTTGGAGTAATACTGGAACGCTTGTCGTTTCCACAAATGATGGATTTGCATAAGAATATTTGTTTATATTATGAGAAAGGTAAGTATGTTTCTGTTTTGAATTTAATGCGAATATGCTTAAGTAAGTAAAATAAAAAAAGGTTTTTGTCTATAGAATGATTCTAATTAGGCATTATATAATTAACAGCTTGCTATTAATTAATGTTCATACATTTAGTGATATGAACATACATCGCAAATATTCAGCCTAACTACGATAGCATATATCGTGCTTAATGTTGTATGTAGTCTTTTAAAATTTTTGTCGATCCATTTAAATTTCACGGCAAAGACAACGTATGTTTTTTACAACAATAATAATGCCAATTTCTAAAAAAGTCTAGTTTTCCATTATGAAAACGATTCTTATAAAAAGTTTGAAAAATCAATCATTTAAATATTTATAAAAAAACTTCTTAATGTAAACACGATCTGTCTTTTTTTTTAATAGGGGTGCGTTCGCTTACCATTGGTTCACGCAAATTAATGCGCGGTAACACCTTATACAACCATACGGCCACACATAATACCGAAGACGATAACACAATGGAAGAATCAGTGTAAGATACTGAAACAGTTCATCAAGATCGTAATCCTCATAGTAAATGGTCTCCCAAACAAGCGCAACTTTTTGTTAAACAACAATGCAATCTGTTAGAAAAAAATTAACTACGCGTGTTACCACCAGTTGAAATGCAAACAAAATTAAATGAAATAATACAAGATAATCCTTTAAATGCAAAAGCCTATTTTCTTGGTTATATGAATCAGTTACGTCTAAGAGATGTGTTTGGTTCTATCGATGCTTTACATCGTTCCTTGATCGCAGTCCTATGCATATGATAGGCCAATATGAACAAAAGGGGTTTCAATATTTCAGTGTCAATTTAGCCATTCTACATGCCAGTTTTAATCACAAAAAAGAGGCACTTAGTGCTCTAAAGGAATGCATAATGTTAGCTCAGGAATGTGGAGATAAACGTTGCTTAGATTTGGCCAATTCTTGATATTGTCTCCTAAATAGTAGTCGCATTGGACCTTTTGAAAAAAGTTTGCCAGATATACAAGATCCAGGTCTAATACAGAGTCTCTCCTTGGCTATTGAGTTTGTAGTAGCATTTGGTGCTAAATGTGGCTACTTGCCATTTGATCTTTTTGAACTTTTATTGAAAAGTGATGAGTTGAATAATAAGAATTTTTGGGGACTTATTTCATTTTCAAAATTAGTTAAAACTTGTAAAAAATTAAAATACGTCCAGAAATGAAATAAATTCCCAAAAAGTATTCAAAACATCCAATCAATTCAAAATAGGAGGGGGGGGGTGCTTTTTTACCATGGGAGATAAGGCCATGATGGCTTTATTGCTATAATGTCGTATTTAAAATTTTGCGAAATGAGAGATATAGCCATATTTTTTTCGCAAATGAGAGATAAAGCCATGTTTTTTCAGAATATTGTTATGCATGGTGTAAACATTCTGTAAAAGGGAAAATCCTTAGTTATCATTGAAAAACATTTTTTTATTCTTGTGACGCACGCAGAAAAACATTATTCAGCGAAGCCACCTGCCGTGTCCTACTGGAGGAAAAAACCCCTAAGCGCGGCCGCAGGCCGCCACGCAGAAAAACTTTAGTATGCGAAGCCAGATTTCAATACTTGACTTTAGTGTTTCCGGAAGTGAAAACTATTAATCAATGTAAAATGCAAAAGTTCTTCAAAACTGAAATGAGAGATAAAGCCATTTTCTAATATCGCTAATGCAAGCTAAGGCTTTATCTCCCATTCAAATGAACAAAAAAAATAAAAGACTGTGGGGGGTGTGCTGGAAATCGCAAACGCAAAACGGGTTATAAGAATTTGACGTTTGCTGATATAAAAATCTTATATCTTATCTCAGGTGGAGACCCTATGTTAGATACGACCAGAATATAAAGCATTTTATAAGAATAATATACGAAAAACGAATAATATAACAATATATAAATATTAAATAAATAAGACTAAAGGCTCAGTTAGTCTTTACTTTCTGTTCTGTAACGAATCAGCTGATTTGTTTTTGTTATTAAAAAACCTGTGAAATTTTTGGAAAATTTTTGAATTTTTTTACTTTAATACAGAACGCCCCCTAAACTGTTAATTTTTCGAAAGTGACAGCTGGTGGCTTTTATAGCCCTGGTTGAGGGCTTTCGAATTCACTTATCAGATTTGAGAAACATATAAATTTACAGATTTTATTCAACTAACAACTTTTTGGAAAATTTTTGAATTTTTTTACTTTAATACAGAACGCCCCCTAAACTGTTAATTTTTCGAAAGTGACAGCTGGTGGCTTTTATAGCCCTGGTTGAGGGCTTTCGAATTCACTTATCAGATTTGAGAAACATATAAATTTACAGATTTTATTCAACTAACAACTTTTTGGAAAATTTTTGAATTTTTTTACTTTAATACAGAACGCCCCCTAAACTGTTAATTTTTCGAAAGTGACAGCTGGTGGCTTTTATAGCCCTGGTTGAGGGCTTTCGAATTCACTTATCAGATTTGAGAAACATATAAATTTACAGATTTTATTCAACTAACAACTTTTTGGAAAATTTTTGAATTTTTTTACTTTAATACAGAACGCCCCCTAAACTGTTAATTTTTCGAAAGTGACAGCTGGTGGCTTTTATAGCCCTGGTTGAGGGCTTTCGAATTCACTTATCAGATTTGAGAAACATATAAATTTACAGATTTTATTCAACTAACAACTTTTTGGAAAATTTTTGAATTTTTTTACTTTAATACAGAACGCCCCCTAAACTGTTAATTTTTCGAAAGTGACAGCTGGTGGCTTTTATAGCCCTGGTTGAGGGCTTTCGAATTCACTTATCAGATTTGAGAAACATATAAATTTACAGATTTTATTCAACTAACAACTTTTTGGAAAATTTTTGAATTTTTTTACTTTAATACAGAACGCCCCCTAAACTGTTAATTTTTCGAAAGTGACAGCTGGTGGCTTTTATAGCCCTGGTTGAGGGCTTTCGAATTCACTTATCAGATTTGAGAAACATATAAATTTACAGATTTTATTCAACTAACAACTTTTTGGAAAATTTTTGAATTTTTTTACTTTAATACAGAACGCCCCCTAAACTGTTAATTTTTCGAAAGTGACAGCTGGTGGCTTTTATAGCCCTGGTTGAGGGCTTTCGAATTCACTTATCAGATTTGAGAAACATATAAATTTACAGATTTTATTCAACTAACAACTTTTTGGAAAATTTTTGAATTTTTTTACTTTAATACAGAACGCCCCCTAAACTGTTAATTTTTCGAAAGTGACAGCTGGTGGCTTTTATAGCCCTGGTTGAGGGCTTTCGAATTCACTTATCAGATTTGAGAAACATATAAATTTACAGATTTTATTCAACTAACAACTTTTTGGAAAATTTTTGAATTTTTTTACTTTAATACAGAACGCCCCCTAAACTGTTAATTTTTCGAAAGTGACAGCTGGTGGCTTTTATAGCCCTGGTTGAGGGCTTTCGAATTCACTTATCAGATTTGAGAAACATATAAATTTACAGATTTTATTCAACTAACAACTTTTTGGAAAATTTTTGAATTTTTTTACTTTAATACAGAACGCCCCCTAAACTGTTAATTTTTCGAAAGTGACAGCTGGTGGCTTTTATAGCCCTGGTTGAGGGCTTTCGAATTCACTTATCAGATTTGAGAAACATATAAATTTACAGATTTTATTCAACTAACAACTTTTTGGAAAATTTTTGAATTTTTTTACTTTAATACAGAACGCCCCCTAAACTGTTAATTTTTCGAAAGTGACAGCTGGTGGCTTTTATAGCCCTGGTTGAGGGCTTTCGAATTCACTTATCAGATTTGAGAAACATATAAATTTACAGATTTTATTCAACTAACAACTTTTTGGAAAATTTTTGAATTTTTTTACTTTAATACAGAACGCCCCCTAAACTGTTAATTTTTCGAAAGTGACAGCTGGTGGCTTTTATAGCCCTGGTTGAGGGCTTTCGAATTCACTTATCAGATTTGAGAAACATATAAATTTACAGATTTTATTCAACTAACAACTTTTTGGAAAATTTTTGAATTTTTTTACTTTAATACAGAACGCCCCCTAAACTGTTAATTTTTCGAAAGTGACAGCTGGTGGCTTTTATAGCCCTGGTTGAGGGCTTTCGAATTCACTTATCAGATTTGAGAAACATATAAATTTACAGATTTTATTCAACTAACAACTTTTTGGAAAATTTTTGAATTTTTTTACTTTAATACAGAACGCCCCCTAAACTGTTAATTTTTCGAAAGTGACAGCTGGTGGCTTTTATAGCCCTGGTTGAGGGCTTTCGAATTCACTTATCAGATTTGAGAAACATATAAATTTACAGATTTTATTCAACTAACAACTTTTTGGAAAATTTTTGAATTTTTTTACTTTAATACAGAACGCCCCCTAAACTGTTAATTTTTCGAAAGTGACAGCTGGTGGCTTTTATAGCCCTGGTTGAGGGCTTTCGAATTCACTTATCAGATTTGAGAAACATATAAATTTACAGATTTTATTCAACTAACAACTTTTTGGAAAATTTTTGAATTTTTTTACTTTAATACAGAACGCCCCCTAAACTGTTAATTTTTCGAAAGTGACAGCTGGTGGCTTTTATAGCCCTGGTTGAGGGCTTTCGAATTCACTTATCAGATTTGAGAAACATATAAATTTACAGATTTTATTCAACTAACAACTTTTTGGAAAATTTTTGAATTTTTTTACTTTAATACAGAACGCCCCCTAAACTGTTAATTTTTCGAAAGTGACAGCTGGTGGCTTTTATAGCCCTGGTTGAGGGCTTTCGAATTCACTTATCAGATTTGAGAAACATATAAATTTACAGATTTTATTCAACTAACAACTTTTTGGAAAATTTTTGAATTTTTTTACTTTAATACAGAACGCCCCCTAAACTGTTAATTTTTCGAAAGTGACAGCTGGTGGCTTTTATAGCCCTGGTTGAGGGCTTTCGAATTCACTTATCAGATTTGAGAAACATATAAATTTACAGATTTTATTCAACTAACAACTTTTTGGAAAATTTTTGAATTTTTTTACTTTAATACAGAACGCCCCCTAAACTGTTAATTTTTCGAAAGTGACAGCTGGTGGCTTTTATAGCCCTGGTTGAGGGCTTTCGAATTCACTTATCAGATTTGAGAAACATATAAATTTACAGATTTTATTCAACTAACAACTTTTTGGAAAATTTTTGAATTTTTTTACTTTAATACAGAACGCCCCCTAAACTGTTAATTTTTCGAAAGTGACAGCTGGTGGCTTTTATAGCCCTGGTTGAGGGCTTTCGAATTCACTTATCAGATTTGAGAAACATATAAATTTACAGATTTTATTCAACTAACAACTTTTTGGAAAATTTTTGAATTTTTTTACTTTAATACAGAACGCCCCCTAAACTGTTAATTTTTCGAAAGTGACAGCTGGTGGCTTTTATAGCCCTGGTTGAGGGCTTTCGAATTCACTTATCAGATTTGAGAAACATATAAATTTACAGATTTTATTCAACTAACAACTTTTTGGAAAATTTTTGAATTTTTTTACTTTAATACAGAACGCCCCCTAAACTGTTAATTTTTCGAAAGTGACAGCTGGTGGCTTTTATAGCCCTGGTTGAGGGCTTTCGAATTCACTTATCAGATTTGAGAAACATATAAATTTACAGATTTTATTCAACTAACAACTTTTTGGAAAATTTTTGAATTTTTTTACTTTAATACAGAACGCCCCCTAAACTGTTAATTTTTCGAAAGTGACAGCTGGTGGCTTTTATAGCCCTGGTTGAGGGCTTTCGAATTCACTTATCAGATTTGAGAAACATATAAATTTACAGATTTTATTCAACTAACAACTTTTTGGAAAATTTTTGAATTTTTTTACTTTAATACAGAACGCCCCCTAAACTGTTAATTTTTCGAAAGTGACAGCTGGTGGCTTTTATAGCCCTGGTTGAGGGCTTTCGAATTCACTTATCAGATTTGAGAAACATATAAATTTACAGATTTTATTCAACTAACAACTTTTTGGAAAATTTTTGAATTTTTTTACTTTAATACAGAACGCCCCCTAAACTGTTAATTTTTCGAAAGTGACAGCTGGTGGCTTTTATAGCCCTGGTTGAGGGCTTTCGAATTCACTTATCAGATTTGAGAAACATATAAATTTACAGATTTTATTCAACTAACAACTTTTTGGAAAATTTTTGAATTTTTTTACTTTAATACAGAACGCCCCCTAAACTGTTAATTTTTCGAAAGTGACAGCTGGTGGCTTTTATAGCCCTGGTTGAGGGCTTTCGAATTCACTTATCAGATTTGAGAAACATATAAATTTACAGATTTTATTCAACTAACAACTTTTTGGAAAATTTTTGAATTTTTTTACTTTAATACAGAACGCCCCCTAAACTGTTAATTTCCCGAAAGTGACAGCTGGTGGCTTTTATAGCCCTGGTTGAGGGCTTTCGAATTCACTTATCAGATTTGAGAAACATATAAATTTACAGATTTTATTCAACTAGCAACTTTTTGGAAAACTTTTCAAACATTATAAGCCGCAAAGTGTTAAGATTTTTTTCATATTTTTATTAATTTCTTTACTTTTTATGGTTAATATAGCAATCGTAATGTTTCCTGATATATTTCTGGTTGTTTTGTTATTGTTTGTCGCGCACGTGTTGTTGTTTTCAAAACAATAACAATACCACGTGTTTAACATAAACAAAATATTGATTTTGCGGTTGATTTCAAATATTGATTTGTTCACACGCGTCACAAAGCAAGTGTCATAAAAAGAATTGTTTATTTAGAAAGTGGTGGGTAAAAGAATTTAAGATAGTCCTCAGCCAAACTTGAATTTTTTGTTGCTGAATGTTTTTTACAGTGCTACCACCAGCAAAATTCAAAATTAAACTTGTGATGAAACGAAATTACCCGATTTAAATGAAATTACATCTGATATAAAAACACATTTACAAAGAAGCAAAAAAACATTAGTCAAACTGCTAAGATTCTTATTGTAATTTTAAATAAATTAACAAAAATAACACTAAAGACCTCAAAAAAAATAATAAAACATAAAATAAGACTACTAAACTAATGTGTTTTACTTCCACATTTGGTTGCATATATCTAGGGACGGTTCAAAATGCTTATTGCCATTCCTTTATAATGAGAGTTGTTTAGCCCCATAGAGCTTACGAAAGGTTAGCTGTCAACCGAACTGTCATACTGCTTTAACTCTTTGCTGAGGCACATCATCATGAATGGATTCATGCTGGAAGAACGCCACCAAATTAAGCAAATTTACTTTGAAAATCAGAAATAGATTTTCGCAACTTATAGGCGACTTCATGATTAAGCTGATGCAATTTTGTTTATCACAAATGAAGGCGATGTGTTAATTTAGAGAAAATAAACTGTCAATTAGACTTCAAGGCCGTGCGATGTGACACCTCTTGATTGTTTTCCGAAGGGCTTGAAGTCGCTGGTTAATACTGATAAACCAGCAACAATTGACGTCTTGGAGGTCAACATTGTTCCTTTTATTCGTGACATGCAGCCAGCTATGCTCGAAAAAGAGGAACAAAATTGGACTTCTGTAATGCGTTTCGTCAAGGACAGACGCGATTGCTATTTGTTTGAAATCAGTTTCAAATGGTAATGCCGTGTATCAATCTGCGATTTAAATTAATTTTTTTTTGTGTTGTCTACCATTTTGTTTGATGGTCTTAAAAAAATACTCTTTATACCTTATTTAGTAAACAAAATGCCTGCAGGGTTTAATACAACTGTCCCTTTCGTAATTCAGTCTTACAACTGTAAAGGGCGTTAAATATTCTTCAAACTCAAGTCACTATGATAGGCATTTTTATCCAAATCTAAGGGTCCATCTTGCGCCATTCATTACCAAACTGTTGAAAATATATATTTAATGATTGAAGTCTTTTCTTAAACAGAAACAGAAAAAAAGAAACCGAGACTTTGGTTCAGAAGACTCTGCATTTTTTAGCAACAATATTTAAAAAGAAATAAATGTCATCACTGAAATCGAATCTTGATTTTATTTGGGTATCTGAAGTAAGAATTTCAAATAACACCTGAATTACACCTAAGAGAAATTACCCACGCTCTACCCACGACAGTAAAAATTATACCACATTCTGGTAATTACCCACAAAGTGGCAACACTGTTTTTTTTATTTAGTTTGACGAAACCCTTACTGCCCGTCTATACCAGGGATAATTATTGCGACATATATTGCAGTAAATGTCAAAATTATGTTATCTTTAATGTAGACAGCCATTTTTTGTACATATTTATTGCCGGCAATTCATGTTGCAATAATTGGTAATCCATTTTCGTTGACAATTATTGCTATCATAAAACGTCAAATTTGGTTGTCAATTGAAAAAAAAAAGAAAAAAATAGAAGCAAATTGCGGGAGAAAAAAAAAATTACAAAAATTATTTTTATTAATATAATTTTTTTCTTATCCGATCTTTATTATTTAAATTTATATTAATTTGTTTAAGCTTGAGTTCTTTTTTATATAAAAATATAAATTTTATCTCAACAAAAAAAATTAATATTTTTATATAAAAAAAAATCTCAAGCTTAAACAAATTAATATACATTTAAAAAATAAGTCGAATAGGATAGAATTTATATTAATAAATACAATTTTTGTAAGATGGCGTCATTTTTACACTGCACCTTCTTCCTTGATTTCTTTAAAACTATGTGTTAACATAAATACGTTTTCCCATACCTTTAACATAAGCTGAGCCAAGGTATATTTATAGCAGGTAGTCTCGGAAAGCCAGCTGTTTATTTTTTATTTGCTTGTTTTGTGGTACGAACTGTCAAATGTTGTATAGCAAACATGTAAACAAGTTTTTTGTCTCTATCTTTTGTGTTTTTTGTCTCTTATCAACCCCTTTGCCTTTTGACAGTTCGTACCACATAACAACAATAAAAAGCCCTGTTGTTTGTTTTATTGTACAATTGTTGTAATCTCGTGGCTACCTGCTATAAATATACCATGAGCTGACCAATAACAAATATGGCTATGTTATTCTGCCGACGTGTGTGAACCGGCACTTTTTTACAAATGACTTGTGAACTTTTCAAATCACATGTAATTGTACATGTCTGTCAAAATTGTTGTTTTACAGAAGGTTTATAATCAAGGCGAATTCATACAAGGTGGTCTTATTTTGAAAACGCATACAACACTGTAACCTACTTTAACGTTGTGTCAAAATAATACAACACTGCAGTAAACAAATTAGCTATGCACTTACATACAAACATGTAAATATAAATGTCAACAAAAATAACAGCATTTTGACACAAGGTTAGTTTTCAGCTGTTGCTTACTTACGCTGGGTCTCCACGTTGCAATATTTATTGCTAAGTACAAGCAAAAACGTCGGCAGAACAATGACAGAACAATGGAGCAATAATTGCTGAATTTATTGCTGGAGAACACTTGAAATTGCTTTGCCATAAATTTGCAATTTTCACCGCGAGTAGTCGTATAAAGTTTTGTGGCTGTACATATTTATAACAAATGTTTTATGTTGTGTTTTGAAGTGGTTGTGAAATTTTCTTTTTTAAATTAATAAAATAATTAATTGTAATTGTCGTAGCTGTGTTTTGTATTACTTTTTTGCTTATTTGCGTTAAAAAAAAGTTGAATTGTTCTATTGAAAAAATAAAAATATACAAAAAAATAAATTCGTCGCTTGCTTTTGTTGATCTTGACGTTTATTAAAAAATATAATATATAATAATATATTTATTGATTGCTTTTTTAATAAATAAACACACAAACAAAAAACAACCGTACAGAGAAATGAAATGTCAGATAAATTACAACTGATTTGACAGCATATTGCTAAGCAATAATTGCTCAAGCAATAAGAAGAGCAATCATTGCGCAATGGATTGCCACTCATGGCAATATGCGGTCTATACGTCGCAAATTTTATGGAGCAATGAAATTTGACGTTTGCCGCAATAAATATTGCTACGTGAAGACCCGGGGTTAGCAAGCCAAGACCACCTTGTATGAATTCGCCTTGGTTTATAATATTCAGTCACAAACGTACATGTTATTTGCTTCTGAAATATATTGTTAAGCGTACGAATTTTCATTCAAAAAACATTTTTGTTTACGTTTTTAAAATTTTCTATTATGAAAGAAATTTTTCTTTAATTTTGGCTTATTTTATTATTTGATAAAAAAATGATTATTTCGCCGAGTTTTGTTTAAACTTTTTTGCTATCTTATCTCAACTAAGATGATAAAACGACCCAGATATATATTGGTTTGTCTTTCCGTTTGTAATCTACAATATTTATGTTAAACTCTATAAAGTATACATACCTACATCCTTCTGAGAAGCGAAGTTGGTTTAACAATGTCCGTCTGTCCGTGCATATGTTGAAATTGGTGACCGAGACATTCATTAGCAGAAAACCACGACTGCCTCTAATTTCATAAAATCCCCTGTTGTCTCTTAATATCTTAAATTGTCATACCTTCTTTAATTTTTACCAAATTGATCTTAGACCCTATAAGTACTGTATATGGAATGAATTATTTACTGAATCACCAGAAAATATAGCTTGAAGTATGAACATTTTGCAGCATTCTCTTCCAAGCCAAAAATTTCTTATTGTGAACATATGTGTAGCTTGGTTTAAACAAAAATTTACGACCCAAAGCGAATTAAAATTTACTTAATAGCTGTATTTAAAAGAATTCATTTTAATTTTATACATTTAGCCAATTTTAATTTAATTATGGTAAATATCTTATTTATTTTAATTTAATATTATCAACAACTTTAATAAAATACAATAATCACAGCACAAAACTTGGACTTTTTGTAAATATTTATAAGCAAAACTTTGACATAAACCTAGACAAACAATGCAAGAGCTAAAAATCGCCATCTGGCGTAGTGCTGCCACCTGCTTATTTCACCATGGTATACACTCCCAAATGAGTCTACCTTTTGTAAATATACCTTGCTTGCATACATTTCGGAGGAACGCATGGGAGATGTTGAAAATGTGAAATACGCGTTCACATCTACTATCAATAAAAAATGTCACCATATCTGAAAAAAAACTTGTATTTATTTTAAATACTTTTTTTCTACAAAAGTGCCAACATTTTAAAATATAACACCAAAATGTATTTCTTATTAATTTTGTTTAATTGTTTTGGCAAAATAAGGCTTGCAAAGAAGGAAAAACTTGAGAAATGGTAACGCTGCTTTCAAAGCAACTTCCATTTTGTCAGTGATGCCACAATTATAATAGAATTTATTGCCACTTTTCTAGTGATGACACTAAAAGAATCCAAAAATATTAAAGGGAACAAAATTAGATAGTAATGCTATGTTCATACGACGATATAATGCCATGTTTCCACGGTACGTGATTCGCTCTCTATTCATGCTTCGCATGCCAATCATGAACAAAGCAACTGCTTCGCCATACAAAATTTTGAGAGCGAAGCAAGTAGATTCATATTGAATCTACTTGCGAAGCACGAAAAATTACTCTCTTCTCCAATTTTTATCGCAAGTTTATCTGAACTAGCTGTAAAAATCGATTGTTTCAGAGTTGTCAACTCGGTGCGTTTCGCACCATTTTTGGTGCTTTTTTAAATTTTTTCTGCAATAACAATAATGATGATAATATTAACTATTAATTTGGAGTTATTATAATAAATTGTTGATCTCTTTTTAAAATGTTTTACGCAGAATTTATTAAATTAATTTACAAAAATATATCATCTCGTACAAATGAATGCAAACATTTATACTGTCCCCCATATTCATAAAAAATATCTGTGATTAATAAAAGGTTTATAAAACGAATTTTCTATGAAAATTTGTTTAATAAACCTGTCATAAACCCAAAATATTTTTTGTGAATATGGGGGTTTGTATTTATGTAGAAATTAGTTTAATTTGTTTTATAAAGTTTTTGGTTTTTCTTTTTTAACTATGTTAAATACGATAAATTTTGAACTATTGTTAATTTTGAATCCTTAAGCTTCGTACAGACGATGGTCAGATCTTGCAATGTTGTCATTAAATTTGCCTAAAAATGTCTTGCAACTGTTTGAACATTGTAAACTCATTTTCATTTGGCAGATGTGTAAAATTAATGCATCTTACAATGGTGCCATTGAAAATGACAACATTGTAAGATCTGACCACCGTCTTTACGAAGCTTTACTAGATATTTATAGTTGATCTCTTTATAAAAAAAATTTGTATATATTTTATGTAATTAAAAAATATGTATCTAGTACATATGAAGACTGTTAAATTGTTTTACAGTAGAATCATTAAAAAGGAAACAGAAATATTCCATGGGGTTAACTTTTTCGAACTATTAAATTTTCTAAGCGGTATTTAATTATAAAAAATGCAATAACAAACACATTCTGCTGTATTTTTAATATAAAAAGAAATATTTTAAATAAAAAAGAAATTCTAAACTTGCTGCGTTTTTTTCTCCATTTTGGTGCGTTTTGAAAATGCAAAGTTAACAACACTGATTTGTTTATTAAAGACAACTGTCAATTCGAAGCAAGTAGATACGTCGTGTAAAAACCATGATTCATTAACATGATTCAGAGAGCGAAGCAGGTGATTCAAATCGTCGTGGAAACATGGCATAAACCACTCGTTTCGCTCTCTGAAACTAGTTTGCCAAACATGCTGTTCATACGATTCATTCTTGTTTCATTTTGACACTTTTTTGTGGTGTTAGTGTGATTTTTTTTTAAATAGATAAAAAAGTAAATAAAACTTAAAAATATATTATTTATTACTTTTATTAATATTATTATATTATAATTATCACTTTATTTTATAAAACATCAATTTTTACTTTGTTTTTTTCTATGTTTTGATTTTGTTTGAGAGCTAGTTCAGATAAACTAACGATAAATGTTATCAAAATTGGAGATGATAGTACATTTTTCCTGTTTCGCAGCCTGTTTCAAAATGAAACCACCCGTTTCGCTCACAAAATTTTGTATGGGGAAACAAGCCGTTTCAATCATGTTTAGGGCGCGAAACAGGAATAAGAGAACGAAACTCGAATATTGCTGTCCGTGTGAACATGGTATAACATTCTGTAATATCCTTTGTACACTTGCATACATTTCGGAGGAACGCATGGAAGATGTTGAAAATGTAAAATACGCGCTCACACTTGAAACATCTTACAATAAAAAAATGTCACCATTTCTGAAAAAAAAACTTTTATTTTTTTTAAATACATTTTTTCTACAAAAGTGCCAACATTTTAAAAGATAACACCAAAATGTATTACTAATTCATTTTGTTTAATAATTTTAGTAAAATTAAGCAAAATAAGGCTTGCAAAAAAGGAAAAACTTAAAAAATGGTAACGTTGCTTTCGAAGCAACTTCCATTTTGTCAGTGATGCCACACAAATTATAGAATTTTTTGCCACTTTTCTAGTGATGACACTAAAAGAATCGAAAAATGTAAAAGGGAACAAAATGAGATAGTAACATTCTGTAATAGGCTTTTTACACTGATCGACATCTAACATCTATTATCAAAGATGTAGAAAATGTGAAACACTCGTTTACATTGCTCACATCTAACATCTACCATCAAACAAAAATGTCACCATATTTGCAAAAAAAAGTTTTTAAAATAAAAAATTCTTTTTTTTCTACAAAACTGCCAAAATTTAAGAAGAAAGCACAAAAATGTTTTTGAAGTTTAATTTGTTTAACAATATAAAAAATACTTAACAAAAAAACATCGCAATAAAAGAGAAAACTTGACAAATGGTAACGCTGCCTTTAAACCAATTTTTTTTTTTGTCAGTGATGCCACAATAATAATAGAACTTATTGCCACTTTCTAGTGATGACACTAAAATAATCGAAAGATGTAGAATGGAATAGAATGAGATAGGAACATCTTTTAAAGATGTTGAAAGATGTTGGTTTTAAGCCCTATGTATTTCTTATTGAAAGATGTTAACATCTTCGCAAATTGATGGTAGATGTTAGATGTTGTTCAGTGTAAAAAGGCTATAAAAATGTTGAAAAATTTTGATTTTTAGCCCTATGTATTTCTTATGGGAAAATTCCAACATCTTCGCAAGTTGATGTTAAATGTTAAATGTTGACAAGTGTGAAAAGGCTATAAATGTTGACAAGCGTGAAAAGGCTATTACCGACCGCTTGTCAGCAGGGCTGCCAGACTTGGGGTTTATCCTTAAAGCTGGGTATTGGAGATTTTTTTTGGGGATTTTTAGGGGATTTTACACATTTTTAATATATTTTCCCTTCTGTTATTATTTGCGCTTACTTTTCTTTGTTTCGCATATAAAATATGAAAAAAAGTAGCAAAACTTGTATCTTACTCTTATCAACAATTTATACGGTGTAAAGGGTTCTAATTAAGATTAATATTTTTGTTAAGTGTGTAAAAGGTGTGCACAAATACAACCAATACGACACAACAGAACACATTGTGATATTCATAATTGTGTATTTTGTACACATATCCTTAAAGTAAAAAAGCATTAGTCTTAAAAACAAAAAATAATAATTTGAAAAAAAGTCAAATTATATATTCATCAAATATATGATAAAATCATCGTTCTGGCAGCGTTGGCTCTATAGTTTGTGGATGAAACGGGTTCTTTAACGATAGTTTTCTGAATCGCACTGCATTGCCAGCCAGCCGGACGGACATCGTTAGTTCGACTCAGAAAGTGATTCTGAGTCGATCGGTATACTTTAAGGTGGGTCTAGGACCAATAATTTAAGGAGTTACACACATCAGCACAAATGCATAATACCCTCTCCACTATTGTGGTGTGGGTATAAATTATTTGTGAGTAGTTACAATGATAAAGAATACGAATTTAAAAAAAAATAAAACAGTAAAGTGAAGAAATTATTAGTTTGTTGTATGATCGCGGTGCTACAATCCTCAAAATAAAGGGAGCCAAGTATTTCGTCTTTCCAAGAATTAGAGGACGGAAAGAACATTATTTCATCTTTTAGCTATGGTGCCGAATTTTTATCTCACAGTTTATTTAAATAAATAACACTACGTGACAAAATTTTAACAAAGTCGTGACCAAATGAATCTGACAGCTAATCTTTATGTTAAATTTTCCGCTGAATCCGAATATGAACTCAGAATTGTCAAAAGTAGAACAGTTTTTCAGATATTCCAAAATAACCGTTATTTGTGTTTTTAAAAAAGATGATGTGACTGAAATGCAAATATCTTAAAAAATTTTAAACGAATTATGTATTTCTTTCTTTTTAGTAAAAGGTTATAAAATTTTTAAAATAACCATGGATTGCTTGTGAAGATTGGTCAATAAATGACAGAGTTACAGGGGACAAAAGTTCAAGCTTCATTGAAAATTTTATGATTTTGTTCAATTTTGCTCTTTTAAAGTTATTTTTTTTAAACCAATCAATTAAAAATTCTAATGTTTTATTGCATGCGACGTTAGATTATTTTAATATGAACATTTTGCGTCCAACAAGACATAGATTGGTACAAAAATGACAAAGCTACAGAAGATTTAGTAAATTAACCCACATAGAAATTCAAAACTTTCAAGCAACTTTTAATATTTATTGTTACTAAAAATTTAACCTTGTACATTTATTTGTTGTGGGTTAATTCAATTAATCTTCTGTAACTTTGTCATTTTTGCACCGATCTGGATCCTATTGGCCACAAAATGTTCGTATTGAAATAGGCTAAAATTTTATTTTTTGGATATTTGCATATCAGTCACATCATCTTTTTTAAAAACACAAATAACGGTTATTTTGGAATATCTCAAAAACTGTTCTACTTTTGACAATTCTGACTTCATATTCGGATTCAGCGGAAAATTTTACATAAGGATTACGTTTCAAATGCATTTGGTCAAAAAATTGTTACGTAGTGTAATTAATTTAAATTAAAAAATAAATTATTTTACCAAAGTTTTTCTTGGGATTCAAAAAATTAATTAACAATGTTTCGCTTAAACGTGCTAAATTCCCATTTCATACTATTGATAAACTGAAATTTATTGTTGAAGGGATAAACTATTCCTATGCGCATTTCACTAGTTGCTTAGGCCAGATCGTCAGGAAACTTCATCCAAAGATTTTAGAAAAACTAAAGATACTATACAAATAAAACTGTTAAGCGAATAAGAATTGTAAGTCCCAGTTTTACTTGTAACCATATCAAAGCTTAAACAAAAACAACAACAATAAAAAGTGTGTATATCTTTCCTTACAGTCCCGACTACAATTGGTTGATTTTTTGTCAACTCTAAATGTAGTTGCAAGTGGGTAAAGAAAAAACAAAAATAAAAACAAATTACTTTATTTTATTTTGACAGTTCAGTTTTATTTACACTTCCACATGCATATTAGTTATCAAAGTTTTTCTTGGGATTCAAAAAATTAATTAACAATGTTTCGCTAAACGTGCTAAATTCCCATTTCATACTATTGATAAGCTGAAATTTATTGTTGAAGGGATAAACTATTCCTATGCGCATTTCACTAGTTGCTTAGGCCAGATCGTCAGGAAACTTCATCCAAAGATTTTAGAAAAACTAAAGATACTATACAAATAAAACTGTTAAGCGAATAAGAATTATAAGCCCCAGTTTTACTTGTAACCATATCAAAGCTTAAACAAAAACAACAACAATAAGAAGTGAGTTTATCTTTTCTTACAGTCCCGACTACAATTGGTTGATTTTTTTTCAACTCTAAATGTAGTTGTAAGTGGGTAAAGAAAAAACAAAAATAAAAACAAATTACTTTATTTTATTTTGCCAGTTCAGTTTTATTTACACTTCCACATGCATATTAGTTATCAAAGTTTTTCTTGGGATTCAAAAAATTAATTAACAATGTTTCGCTAAACGTGCTAAATTCCCATTTCATACTATTGATAAGCTGAAATTTATTGTTGAAGGGATAAACTATTCCTATGCGTATTTCACTAGTTGCTTAGGCCAGATCGTCAGGAAACTTCATCCAAAGATTTTAGAAAAACTAAAGATACTATACAAATAAAACTGTTAAGCGAATAAGAATTATAAGCCCCAGTTTTACTTGTAACCATATCAAAGCTTAAACAAAAACAACAACAATAAAAAGTGAGTTTATCTTTTTTTACAGTCCCGACTACAATTGGTTAATTTTTTGTCAACTCTAAATGTAGTTGTAAGTGGGTAAAGAAAAATCAAAAATAAAAACAAATTACTTTATTTTATTTTGCCAGTTCAGTTTTATTTACACTGCCACATGCATATTAGTTATCAAAGTTTTTCTTGGGATTTAAAAAATTAATTAACAATGTTTCGCTTAAACATGCTAAATTCCCATTTCATACTATTGATAAACTGAAATTTAATGTTGAAGGGATAAACTATTCCTATGCGCATTTCACTAGTTGCTTAGGCCAGATCGTCAGGAAACTTCATCCAAAGATTTTAGAAAAACTAAAGATACTATACAAGTAAAATTGTTAAGCGAATAAGAATTATAAGCCCCAGTTTTACTTGTAACCATATCAAAGATTAAACAAAAACAACAACAATAAAAAGTGAGTTTATCTTTTCTTACAGTCCCGACTACAATTGGTTGATTTTTTGTCAACTCTAAATGTAGTTGTAAGTGGGTAAAGAAAAACAAAAATAAAAACAAATTACTTTATTTTATTATGCCAGTTCAGTTTTATTTACACTGCCACATGCATATTAGTTATCAAAGTTTTTCTTGGGATTCAAAATTTTTTTTTTTTTTAATTCCCTAAGCTAAGGAAAGAAACCAAAGTCTCTGGTGGGAATCGAACCCGCAACCCCGGCGCTGATAGACTAGCTCACTGCCAGCTAGGCTACCGGGGCACAATGTTTCGCTTAAACGTGCTAAATTCCCATTTCATACTATTGATAAACTGAAATTTATTGTTGAAGGGATTACATTTGAAAATCATTTGAGATTTGCGTTTGAAAACAAGTTGAAAATAAAGGCATTTTTCAATTTGAAAATAATTTCCCCTTTTTGTTGAGAATGCTATGATTTTCAAAGGATTTTCAAATCATTATCAAACGTTTGTCGTTTGAGAAAACGTTTAATTTCAAATAATTTTCAATTTGAAATCAAACCTCCGTGTTTGTTGGGTACCGAACGAATTAATATTTTGTTGTGCATTTATTACAAAATTCTCTAACTTGAAGTTTCTGTTAGTCTGAAGTATATAATGAAGAGATTTAGGCCCCTATTACGGTTTACAACTCAACCGGTTGTGATCAGTTGTAATTTATGTTATGATTTTGTTCGCCGCAATATAGCAAAGTTGTAAACCATAACTCCCCGTCTACAACTTACATGATTTGCTGTTATAACATGATGTTATAAAAGCGTTGTTAAAACATTTGCATTAACAACCGTGTTATAACATGAGAAAACCTCTAACATGATGAGTCTATACTTAACACTAACATCATATTAGTGTTAATGTTAAGCATTTCATGTCAATTGTAGACTGCATGTAATACAAAAATTAAGAAATTATAACTCAACTGAGTTGAGTTGTGAACCGTAATAGGGGCCTTCATTTCTTAGATTACTCGATTAATTTTGCTCGATATGCCTATGCGGTGATTAGACCCCAGAACTAATTAGAAACAGGATTTTTTATTTTTGGTTAGTTAGGGCTTTTTCCGTTTTAGGTAATGATATAAGATTCTGCATATAAGTAGCACTCTTATTGTCATAGATGTGTTCGGTTAGGCTGATTAATGTTCGTCCCTTTTGCTTTACAAAAACCAAATACACATACGAAAAAAACAAAAAGCCAGTAAAATAATTTTACACAAACAAAACATATACACAATACACACACAAGCTGTTCGTGCTGTGGTCGTTGCTAAAATTTTTTGTTTTCTCATTTCTTAATCAATGCAAAAAAATAAACATTATAGAGCATTAACCTATAATGTTTGCCTACAGTATCACTACAATTGTTCTGTTTTTTACGACGAACAGAACACTATATAATGTTCAACTCTTTCTTTATGAGCCCCATACACGGTGCAATTCAGTTGTTAACTGAGTCTTTCAACTGAATTGATGCTTGGCCACACACTTCATCAACTGAATTGAAAGATTTTAAATTTATTGTAAAATTTAATAAAATAATATACAATTTTTTAAATACATAACTTTTTTTACAAAAGAAAACTACAAACATTAATTTTGACAGCTAATCAAGAGACTCGAGCACACACAGTACAATCGAAAATATAAAACTCAAAATCTTTTGATTTTTCTTCAACCAACTCGATAACCGTCAAACTAATCAACTGACAAGGCCATACACGCATTGATTTGGACAATAACCGACACAGTTGACAATTGAATTGAATCGTGTATGGTCTGCTTTAAAAAAAGTTACGAACGGTATTAAGGGTTGTGTTCGTCTATACAATCACTTAAAAAAATAGATATCGTTCTTGTGTGTGTGAGCTGAACGCAAAAGGGTGTGTCTGTAACTTTTTTGGCGAGTACTAGCTGCAACGTAAGGCAAGTACTCGCCAATTTACAGAAAAAGTGTGTCTGTAACATTTTGGTGAGAAAAGCTCCCACTTTGAACTGTCAAATAATCTCACGAATAAAAATGGGGCGAAAAAAAAATTTAACACTACAAAACTATTTAAACTATTTATGCAAAGAATAATAATAATAATATTTTGTTCTTGGCACATTTTTTCATTGTTTAATTATTTTGCTTTTAACATTATTATATAATAAGACGAATGTTTTCAAAGCTCGTTTGCAAACAACAAACATTAAAGTCGCACTTTACATTTTTTGGTATAGCCGACGGTTGTATTTTCGCTGCCGTCGTTGAAAAAGTTTAAATTTTAGTAAATTTTGGTCGCCGTCAACGATATGTGCGACTGGCGTTCTCAACGTCTGCAATCTCACATCGGCTTCGAGTGCAATGTTATGACATTTATAACGTAACGACGTAATCTCTCGATAGTTTTCGACATGAGATACAGACACAGTTTGGTTGTTTTCCTAAACGCCTGTTGCTTTGTAGTAATACCAGGCAACATGTTCTTAAATGCGAACATAAAAATTTTGACAATGCATTTAGTTCCGAAATACAACTTTGTAGTTGTCACTGCGCAGAGAAAAGCAAATAAAGCAGTTAAAAAAATGTAGATGCAAAACATATTCATATTCGATACAACGCACACTGGGGTATTTTGTATCAAAACTGTGGATTAATTCCGAGGCCTCTCAAACTGATAATTTTTGTTTAGAACACCTCAAAATAAGCCGAAAAAATTTTATAAAAATTATCGATAACTCGTTTAGTTATCGAGATATCTGGAGTTGAAGTTTAAAAAAAATCGATAACTTTTTACCGTTTTATTTTCTAAGAGAATACCTCAAAATTAACCGAAAAAATTAAGTAAGAATTATCGATAACTCGCTTTGTTATCGAGATATCTGGCTTTGAAGTTTTAAACAATATGATAACTTTTCAGCGTTTTACTAGACCAGATAATTTTGTTTTGTCGTGCTTCTTAAATTAGGCGGAAAACTAAAATGAAGTTATCGATAACTCCCTTAGTTAGCGAGATATCGATGTTACAGGTTTTTCTGTATATTACCCTAAAATATGCAGAAAAAATTAAATTTTGCGATAATTCGACTATTTATTATTTTAAATAAAAAAACAAACATTTCATTATAAATTTCATTACAATCAATTAATTATGCATCATCATTGCTATCATCGTCACCATCTTCCTCGTCGGAATCACTGCCATGAGCACTATTATTGTCTCTGGCATAAGCGTTTGCCAAATTTAAGGATGGAGATTGTAACATATCCACAGCCGTTTTTGGTAGGCTGTATAATTTTTTTTCAGGCAATTTTCTACTGCTTCATATTATTGGATCAGAATTAATCAGCATCATGTTAAAAACGTCTTGATTCGACTTTTGTCGATCCATTTTTCTAGAATAACACTCTCTATATTTTTTGAAATCTTTGTTGGTAGCTTCCTGCGCTTCTTCCGATAATTGGCCAATCGGTAACAATGCATATGCTATTATTTCAGGTCCGTGAATAAAAAATTTATGCAATGTTGGAGGCATATAGTACCACGGATAATTTTCTACAAAGATTCTAGCCGTTTCATGTGCATATTCCCGAAACTTATGTACATTTACTTCATGACCACAAGAAACAACAATCAGTATATTATGCATTCTGACTATTAAATTATCGTTAATTTTCGTTATTTCCGCTGATAGTTCCGCATTCTGAAAAAAACGCCTGGCCGTATTTCCGTCATTGGAGTTACCGAATCCGGGTTTTGGACGATCAACAATTAAACCAGTTTTCTCTTTAAATTGTTTTTGAATTTCTGCTTTAGTTTTTTCGACAATTTGCTTTTCGGAGTCTGATCTAGCTTGAAATTTTTTGATTGGCAGTTTATATGACAAATGAAGAAGGCACTCAAAAAATCGTATTCATCCATGCAAAATCGATAACCGAAATTGTAAATTATCAGTGTTAATTTCCTTTTTTATCATTTTATCAATTTGGTTAAAATCTTTGCTGGTGGATCCGCAGAAGTAACACTTTTGTGTAGATGTAGTTTCAGTGAGAGCGTTACAAACTTTTCCATCTATCATCGATAATATTAAACTATGTCTCACTACTACAACTTTCTCACCAAGTGCCACAATTGAATTAGTTAGATGTTTAATTTCTTCATTGACTCTATCATGCACTAGCTTTGAAACAACTGATGTTTCTTTGCTGAACTCCATTTTCAATGGTCTGCAGAATCTGGTAGAAGAAGGGCGGGGATTCTTCAATATAATTTTTTCCCCGCATACCAACCTTAATGGCACAATTGATGTTATTAACACAGAGGAATCAGTAGCGTCTGTACCATGAAATGCTTGTTTATATGAGCTATGGCCAGAACTCCCATCGAAGCCCCATTTTGTGTTTAAACAAAATTCAGACAATTCTTTTTTATTAATAGAATCAATCACACAGTTTTGCAGCAGTACTAGGCTTTCAACAGTGTGATTAAGAAGTGCCTGTAAATCAACTTCGACTGAGGTTTCACATACTCTCATACTATCGCTTTTTGGATAACATTGTTGTTTTGCTAACTGGACAGCAGTGTACGAGGGAAACCTTTCTGGAGCAGATGATTTGACAATATTATATTGATGCCGCGATAGTTTAGCTTCAACCAAAACAGATAATGCTTCTTCACTACTCATTTTGTAGGACGCCGCCGACTGAATTAAACTTTTCCTGTATTTGTCCGCTCTCGTTGGTGACAAAGAAGCTACATCATTTACTAACTTAGACGCCCCAATATTACCAGACTCCCGTAACTTCACTTGAGTTGCAAAAACTAGCATTGACAACGATGTGTTGTCTCTCAAAACCTTGGTTTTTTTGTACTTTGTGTTTGGGCCGCACAAAAAGAAATAGAATAGTCTAACCAATTCCGATGGGTTTTAAAGAAACGTTCTTCTTTTCTATGACATCTTGTCCATCGGGTTTTAAATTCGGAGATGAAACGATTCATTGTGGCATTGAAAATAAGAATATCTTCCTCTGATGGTTCAGTACACTTCTTCATTTCTTCCTTTAAATAATTGAACTTATCTTCAAAATGCTGGAATCCTGAGTTTTGCATTAAGTTGTACAGATGTTGACGAGTGAAGAAACGTGTGCATGAACTTATCCCTAGCAAAATGATAAAACATTTTTTTACTTTTAACGTGGAAATAATTTTCCATTAAGCTTTTCACAATTAAATTGACATTCACTGGGACAAAACTAACATTGTCTATCGAAAAAAATAAAGTAATACTCCAAAACTGGAAGGCAAACACTGAAAACAACAACACAAAACAAATAATAAGCCATCACCAGAGCTCTCAGTTTTGGGGATTTTTGGGGATGAAAAATCGTAAATTGGGGATAAGGTATAAAATAAAACTGGGAACCCTGAGCATCACAAATCAGTTGTACAACAACAACACAAAACAAATAATAAATATCAATAACAAAACAGATACACAAAACGCCAGCAACAAAAAACATGCGTGGAAATTGATCATTTTGACCACTGACATAATGAACAAAAAGTAGAATTAATCAAATATGCCACAAAAGCGCAGCTCAACTTTTTGCAGAAACATCGTCTACAATCCGCAAAATCAAAAAAAAAAAAATCAGAGCCCGATCTAGTCCGATAATTAACTATATGTCCAAATATATACCCCAAATATGCACATTTTGGGGACTTTGAACAAAAAAATAATTTAAAATATTAAATCACTTTTTTTCCTGTAATACTTGTATCTGAAAAATAGTTCAATACCTGAAGTTGAAGGCTCCATACTCAGATTTAAATTTCACTTGAAGTTTTTTTTTATCGAAGAAACACTTTTTTAAACTTAAAATATCAATTTTACAGCGAGCGCAAGCGAACAAAGAATAAAACTGTAAATTCAAAAACATAATGCAGCTTCACTATACAACTTAGAGCCGTTATTTTTTCGGTTAGTGACGCTGAATTATGTGTAGTTTCTATGGTTATTAAGTATTCGAGTGTTATTTCAAAATTAATTTTTTAATTAATCCACAGTTTTGATACCCAATAACCCAGTGTGCAACGTAGGTAAAAATGTAAGTACACAATGCATCAACACGGTATAGATACATTGTGAACACACGTTTAGGAAAACAGCCTTTCTTCTCACTTTTCGAGAAACGATGGAATATTTTGTTTCACCTCTTCTCGATACGAGAAGCAGCGTTGCCACGACCCAAAAAAATTTGTAACCAAAATCAAATCAAAAAGTAACCAAAAGCGAAAAAAAGTAACCAAAATTATTTTGTATTAAATAGGCGCATTTGCCGCTGTGCCGATTTTCATAAAATTTTGACACTATGTTACCGATGGTCTGAAAAAAACAATAGGCTGTATAATTTTTCGTGGGCATTGCATCGCATATACCAAGTTAACACTTATTTTCGTCTATTTGAAAAACTTTTTGAGCTAGAGCTTTCAACTTTTTTTATAAGTAGCTATTACAAGTAGAACTTCTTAAACCTTCCTCTATCAAAGCGCAAAACTGAGCTAAATTATCTTAGCTCGATTTCGGCAAGTGCTCAGCAGAACCTGAAAACCTGAAAAACCGTTGGCAAAAATCAGGGAATTTTTATTAAGCTTATAGTTGCAAGCTCTTTGTAAGCAATTTTATAGCATTTTATAAGTAAAATTTTTCCTTACTATACTTTAACTGTTATTGCTTGTGGGCACAGATATATAGATGCTTTCAGCCAAGTGTAAATAGTAAGAATCATATTAATCGGGCTGGATTTGGAAAGATATTTCACCTAATCGTTTTTCCGTATATGGGTAATTCCAAAGTGTTGAACGTGACAGTCGTACGCATCAAAAATGCAATAACATTTTAAACAACAAATACTTTTACGTTCTTTTAAGCCTTAAATTATAGCACTAAGAAAGCACTATTATATATGCTTAAGTTTATGGGGAGCGCGGTTCTAGGTCAAAGATAATGGCATAAGAAGTAGCGGTTCGAACGTGAAAAAAATAGAAGTAGTTTTTGTGGCCATGTATAAAAAGGGGTGATTCAGCGAAACCTGGCACAATTTTTTAGTCAAACCACTTTCAGAATTTTACGTAGCAATGTAACATTTAAATGTCTTTGGTTTGATTCCAAAATCTTCTATATTTTTTTTTGTTTAAGCCAAAATCTGGTTCGATACGTGACATTTCGAACGTGACATTTTTTCCATAATAATTTAATTGAATAATGATTTAAAAAAAATAAAAATTTACCGTTAATCCGAATTACATATTTCTCTTCGAACTATTCCTCAGATTACGGACCATGTAAGAAAAATTTTTTGGAATAATTTTCATCAAATATCATCTCTTTTAAGGAAGATAATATTAAAGAAAACATGCAATAAAACATTCTCACAAATAAGAAATTACGTTTGCACAACTTTGCAGTCTGACTGTTCATCTAAGTGAACAAATTTACGGGTAAATTTATAAAATTTGTAAGATCTAAATATTTCTCTATAACAATACCGTAAAATAATCAGCTTTTAATAACTTTTAAGTTTTCGGTCACGGTGGACCTTTTGACGGAAATGCCCATATACAGGGTGTCTGGTGGCAAATTTATATTTTTAAATACGATTATTTCAAAAAGTAATAAACGGTGCGGAGGGAAGGTGGCGCCGTTGAAATTACCGATTGTAGTCGAGTGAACATTGCGCGTTCGCTGGGGACACATTTTTTAAGAGTAATTGCTCGTTGACAATTTTGTTCAAAGTTCGGTATTCGGCGAATACGTGATAAACCGAGTATAAATTTAATTCGTTCGCAGAGATTCCGCCCAACTGCTGCGGCTATGAATGTCCCTCGGCCAGGGCCCAGTCGATCTTTAAGCACTCCCGAAAACATTGAACTTGTTGAAAGCACTTTACGTGAAAATCCGCGACTTTTAATACGGAAAAGTGCAGCCTCACTGGGACTTCCAAGAGCGATTATTCATAAAATTTTAAAAAAGGATCTGAAGTTCCATCCTTTTAAAATTAAAATCGTTCAAGAACTGAAAGAAAGTGACTTTGATTTACGCAATAATTTTTGTGAAACGATGTTGGAGCGTTTTCGTGCTGTAAATCTCTTTCTTGGAGCGGCGAGGTTCATTTTCACTTTAACGGCCACGTCAACAAGCAAAACTGCCGTTACTGGTCTCCAAGAACCCGCAACCCTCGATTGAAGCATCAAAAACCATTGCATTGCCGCAGGGTGTGCCTTATCCACGCATGAGATAATTGGACCATTTGTTTTTTCGAAAATTCTCGAAAAACAAGGTTCCGTTTCGAATAGTGTCTTCAACTCGACGGAAGACATCTGGATGACATACTCTTTATAAAATAAGATCCGCCTTTGCATTCTATCGTTCAATGCTCTAAATAAAACTTTGTGTCAATTATTACGTGTTTTATTTTTGAAAATATAGATCATATTTCTAAATAAAACCGTTTAAAAAAGCGAGCTCTAACCAATTCATCGTTACCCTTTGCTTGAGAAGTTCAAACTAAGTTTTTACTGAGTATGACAGAATTGCTATTACACGAGTACGATGGTATGATGGCATACATAAAAATAAAAAATTTGGAATTTTTAACATATCAAACTGGCATACACGAATTTTTCGCTATTACACGAGTTTGATGGTATGATAGATACCATTCTCGCATACCAAGTATGGGCGTCTAATAGGCGCTTTATATTGTTAAGCTGATAGTTTGTGAGAGTTAAATATTCTAGAAAAATCCTTTTTAAGTAGATAGAAACAGTATTGGAATAACCAATACCATAAACATTCCTAAAGTTAAAAAAAGCGGATCGGGTAAGCTTGTCCCAAAACCAAAAATTAGTTATTTTTGTGTTGAAAAAAAGTAACCAAAATGGAAAAAAAGTACACATTGGAAAAAAAGTAACCAATTTTGGTTAAAAGTAACCAAAACGGCAACGCTGACGAGAAGTTCTTACTAAAGTTACAGAACATGGGTACTGGTTTAAGCTACATATAAGTTTAAGTTTAGTTCAACTAAACCAGCGCTTAAACGATCACTGATTTATTAGCCATTAGTAGCTTAATTTATAATTTCTATTTTCGGAAAACATCGGCGAAAACTTTGATAAGGATCAAGGTATATTTACACAAGGTAAACTCGTTGGCCCATATGTTTGTCAGCTGTTTACCCCTAGTTGGAACCATAACGTCAAATTGCGTGTATATGAGCCAAAATTTGTACATGTGTGCGTTAAATTGTTTTTGTTTTATATGAAGACAATTTTGACAACTTGGTTCCTTTTATAGAGCAGCATGTCTACACTCCCAAATGAGTCTACCTTGTGTAAATATACCTTGATAAGGATTTGGTTCCAAAATAATTTTTATCAGTGATATATTTGCAGAGGAATCTTGTAAAATTTTAGGAAAACTTTCAAGCATCATTTTAAATTTAATTCCCAAGATCTATAAAAAATTTTTCTTTTTAAATTATTCCCGCGTCGAATTTTACTTACGCGCCAAACTTTCTTAAGAAATAATAACAAGTGTATTTTACAATTTTTATTTGTGTTATTTTTCTTAGTTTTTAATTTCTGTAGTCAATTGTTATTTATCTTGTATTTTTTATAATGTATATATTTACTCTAAAAATCTGAAAAATAAATTTACAATATAAATACTTTTACAAAGTACATTCATTCATTCCTAACAAACTAAGGAAAAGACAATTAAAAAATCATGTTTTCGTATTTAAGTTTTGTGTGATACCAAAAATTGTTTATAATCATGGTTTTAATTAAAGATTTAAAAATTATGATCAAATTTGAATTGAAAACTATACTAAAAACTAAAATTTTTTTTGATTTCAATGTTACCTAACATCCGAAAGAAACTTTCTTTTCGACATTGTAAGTCAGGCAATAAATTTTTAAAAGTTTTTGGTGTGTTTAGAAAACGATTTCAAAACAAATCACTAAATTTATTTACGTTTTTAAAACGAGGTTGGTAAAATTCTGTTTAAGACATAGTACCAAGGTATATTTACACAAGGTAAACTTGTTGGCCCATATGTTTGTCAGCTGTTTACCCCTAGTTGGAACCACAACGTCAAATTGCGTGTATATGAGCCAAAATTTGTACATGTGTGTGTTAAATTGTTTTTGTTTTATATGAAGACAATTTTGACAACATGGTTCCTTTTATAGAGCAAAATGTCTACACTCCCAAATGAGTCTACCTTGTGTAAATATACCTTGCATAGTACATTGAGGTTTGTTATGCATTTTTATTTGGAAAGAAAATAATTTCGTAAATGGATTACTGCGCTGCATCAGAAAAGCAAATTTATTTTAATGCCGATACAATAAAAATTAAAGATGACAGTACATATGACCAAATATGTAAAACAAAAAAAATTTGAAGTTGAAAAATTTTAATTAAATATTTAATGATTTGCAAAAAAAGATGCGAAAAAAACGCATTAAAGAGTACCAATCACTAGATTTGCAACAATTTTTTTTGCATTGCAATATTACAATTTTGCTTTTTTATTATTTATTAAATTATGATATTGAACTGTTGGTCTTTTTTAATTGAAATTTTTGATATTTATTAAATTATGCTTAAGTTCATCAAATTTAATTATTTATTAAATTATTTTGATTTATTTGATGAAATTAAGCCTAATTTAAAAAATATCAAAAATTTCAACATTTTTTCTTACAATTTTATTAAGAACTAGCACTTAACCCGCTACTTCGTTAGCGACTCCTTTTTCTTCGTGGACATTGTATCTGTATGCCAGGTTTTAACAAAAAAGTTCTGACATTTTTTATCTCATATGGGCAAATCCTGCATGACGAACGCTACATTCGCTCGCGTTTTGCTGATTGATACATATATGTATAAACATTTTTTGGCCTTTCAAAAGAGATAGCGTTAACTTATTTAGTGACATTAATACATATGTACTTACAAATAGCATATATCATTATTTTTTAGCAGGTATTTGTTGCGAAATAATTGATCACAAAGTTTTGTGACGCACGCCACAAAAAGTGGAAGTAACTTTAAAAGTTGAAGTGTGTTTTCCTAATTTTTAGCGAATTTTGCATCATAAGGTATACAAAATCTCACTCATTCGCAGCCAACAAATGTGGTTTTTTGACAAAAGCTATGAACCCTTTGTGACGCACGCCTCACAACGCACGCTACAGTTTTTCCAGTACTTATAATAAACCCAATTTTATTTATTTTAACAAAACAAATTATATATATATGGGCATTTCCCCAGAATGGTCTACCAGGATGAAAAAATAAAATGTTGATAATCATCGTCTTTTATTGTTTATTATTATAAAAAAATCTATGTTGTTATAAAATAATGGTTTCATAGCATATCTCAGCTGTTTTACTTGAGGAAATTGCGCTGGAAACTGGAAAATTTTATATTTTCTTATATTTTCTACTTCTAAAGACATTTTTATGTACTTATTTTACATGCAAAAAATATGTTATGTTTACAATCTTTCTTCATAATCTCTCCATTACAATCAATTGTAAATTGAGTATTAAGTAGCTTGTTAAGGAAATTTTAAGATATTCATGGGAATCTGCATGGTGATAATAATAAAAAAACATATGGAAAAATCGTACGTTCGCGACCCGTACGTTCGCGACCGGTACATAAGCCAATTAAACAAAAACCAAAAGAGATATTTTATTTTGTAAATACTGTATGGAGACCTTCATTAATACACTTTTGAAATAAATTAATCACTTTTGAATATTCCATTCCATTACGCAGATTTTTACATTTCACTACTGTCAGCCAAAGTTGACTTCTATTTTGCGTACGTTCGTGACCACATGTTTATAACTATTATTATGAAAACTTAAACTCGATGAAATCCATCTTTTGCACTAGGAAAAGTTTTGTTTTCTATATTATTTGTACATCAAAAGCGTACGAACGTACGTTCGCGACCCCAGGAAATGCCCATATATATATATAAATATATATATATCATAATTATTTGATTATTAAGAAATGTATGAATGAATATCAATATTTTTTTTAACGAAATTTATGTTTTATTGAGTTTGCTGTAAGTGCTAATTTAAGCACATAAAATATTCTTAAATTCATGTATAACATTAATAGATGGGGTAGGATTTGGTAAAAATTGTTGTATTAATGAACATCGAAATACATATTTTTTAATATAAAAATAAAATTATACGTCTAGTCTTATATTGCATTAAAAAAATATTAATTTGAAAAATTTTTGGTTGGTGGACTGTTTCTGGGATTTGCCCATACGTTGATATCAGTGATGCCATTAGGATACGAAAGATATATTTTTCGTATCTTTTGATGGCTTCACGTACCATGTATAATCTTGAGATTTTTCGTATCTTTTGAATCTGTATGCAAAATGTACTAAAACTTATTAAGACTGATCATCGTACCCGACTAATACTTATACAATAGCAGCTTTCATAATGGTGAAAGAAAACATTAAGGAAGTGTCAACAAACGATTCACCTAAATCGAGGATTACTAGTAGTGCGAAGTTGTTCTGAGGAAATATGAACACTTTTTTTTTATTTTGCAGGAAATTTTTTATGAACTTGTTTATATATGTAATCGCCTTAGCAAAAATTAATTTGTTTTGTTAACATCCAAAGATACATAGTTACATATAATCAATTTTAAAGTTAGCTTACTGTATTTTTAAAATTGCATACCTAATATTTATGACTTAAATAAATATAAAAACAAGTAAGAAAGTATAGTCGGTCAAGCCCGACCATATACTACCCTACACCACAGTATTTAAAAACACATCTACGTGTCCATATAAATATGGATTTATCTATGTTTATAAACTTCATTAAAATCGATTTGAAAGCTGAAGAAAGATATTAAAGTTACCGTATTTCCCATTTTGGTACAATTTTTTCCTCCATTAAAATATCAAAATAGGCAGTATTGTAGTGGCGGCCTATAATTTGGTACGAATATGTCAATGAATGGAGAAAAATGTCTTGTTAAAAAAGTACCAAAAATAGTTATATAGTTACGATTTTCACCCCTTAAACGTTCGAATTTCGAAAAAGTACCATTTTTTATTTTGGTATCATGACTCTCGATATCGAATGAAATGTATCGTAATTTGAGATGACAGCGTTCGATATCGAGTAACCAAAGACATTACATCTCTCGAGTTTTCATTCGATACGACAGTGTCTATCGTATGCAGAAAAATACGAATGCTTACACGATATCGAATGCGGTAATTAGGCCCCTCAGTACGTGAGAATTCATGCGTGATTTTGAATTTTTGAACTCGCACTTAAGGCCTAATTACAATATGCAAAAGCTTAAGCGACTGTCAAAAATTTACGGAAAGCATCTCAAATGCATTTAAAAAAACAAAATCAAAAAATATTTGATTCCGTACGGAAAGTGCGATCTGTTTCGCATTTTGCTTAAGCATTTGGCATTTTCATAAAATATAACAAAAAGTTTTTTTATGTGCAATATGGTTCGACACATATGAATCAAATGTATACGTACAATTGCTTCAGCCAACCTAAACATATTATAGTTGGACCTTTAGTTTTTATTTTTCAATCACGCTCAACCTCTTTCGCGTGGTTAATATTGAAAGTAATCACAGTAACGTGTGATTCACGTGTAAATCACTTCGCGTATTTTTATACCCTTCACCACAGGTGGAAAAGGGTATATATAAGTTTGTCATTGTTTGTAATTTCTAAAATATTGATCTCAGACCCTATAAAGTATATATATTTTTGGTCCTTATGAGGAGAGATTTAACGATGTCCGTCTTACGTTTGATAGGTGTTTTCCGGACACTCCAGACATGATAGCGGCTAGGTTGTTTTACATTTATGTCACATATAGTCCACCATTTCTTGCTATTGAAATTCAGCAAGATCGGTCCACAAATGGCTGAGATATGTCCAAAAAACCACGACTGCCTCTAAATTTTCCAAAAAATCCCTTGTGGTTGTTTTATTTTAATGCGTTTAATTTAATGCACACAAACATTTATGTATGCACATGATATGCCGCTCAAATAAAGAAACAAACTCGTAGACTCAATATATTTTAATTAAACGCTTCTTAGTAAAAACGTTGGTAGCCGAGTTGTTAACATCTTGCCTGAGACTCATGAGGTTGCGAGCTCGAGTCTGAAAAACGAATTTTTTTTATGTTCTAAAAAACGATTTTTAAATAAAACGAATTTCAAACATCAACTTTGGCAAAAGAGGAAACGGACTTAAGTATATATATACCATTTTTTGATTTTGTCATATTCTTCGGTATGACGATATGAAAAGTTGCCGTGGCTCAATTAATATTTATTCATATCTAAAGAACATTATTTATATAAATTTTTGTTCTTACCTTACGATGGTGAAGGGTATATAAGATTCAGCATAGCCGAATATAGCACTCTTACTTGTTTTTTTAATCAATATGTTAGAAATTATATAGAAAACTATTTTAAGTTTTATTGTATGTACATATCGTCACCTTAAATGAAAGCGGACGTAACTATGTACAGAAATATTCGAAAGAGTTTTTGTTTGATTGTGGTTCGTTGTCAAACTATGTACATGTTTTATAAAAGAAATTCAATCGACAAGAATATTTTATTATTGATTTTGTAATGTTTTTTACTTCTGTAAAAAAAATAAATCACCCTTATTGTGTTTGGCGTATTTAAAATACGCCTACGACTGTTTGGTAATAGATTAAAGAAAATAAGTTCACGTTCCCTTTAATCTATTACCAAACAGTCGTAGGCGTATTTTAAAAAACGCCAAACACAATAAGGGTGATTGTTTATTTAAGTCCGTTTGCATTTAAGGTGACGATAAATATATTTGTAAGCACTTTGTTAAGATACGGGCATGTTCTATAAATTTAAATGAAGTGGATTTAAAATCGAGCAAATTTAAAAAACGACCCTGTACTGAAAGTTCATACAAATATTCCATTTTATCAATTTAATTTTGCGAGTACCAATAAGTTTTACAAGAACAACTCTTAACTTAAAATCTCGTTCGATTTCAATTTCACTTCATTTCGATTTCTAGAACATGCCCGGATAGAGTAAAAAATTCGGGATAAAGGTTGTCACCACTAGCGATACAAATTTTGTAAAGAACTGGACCGTTTAAGTTTTAAATTTTAACGATTTCAACAATACGTCTCTGTTTAACAAGTTTACAAGTTTTTTACTGCCAAAGAAAAATTTTGCTGTTAAGACCGATGTCGACCTATTATCTTTCCGAATCATTAAATTTGCGTTAAAATGGCGTCGGTTTGTTTTTGCATATTTTGGTGAAAAATCATATTTATTATACATATTTTAAAATTTTTGAGTGATATATTTTTTTAAATTACCATATTATTAAAAAAAGTTCTTCAAAACATTTCAAAACTGTATAAAAAAAAATCGCCAAAAAAAATTTTTTAAATCAATAAATAAATTTTGGTGCTCTGCTTAAAATACAAGATTTCGACAAAAGATCCTTAAATTTTTAACCGATGCAGCAGCTTACAAGGTTAAGGCTGCCATTTTGCCTTGAACAATTTATCCAAAACTGAAAAAAGAAAATTCGATAACAAACTTCGGATATATTGGTGAAACAATAACTAAATTTGAGGGATTTATTCAAATCAATTGATATGGCAGAAAGGAAGGAAAAATAAAAAAAAAAACCGTTTAGCAAAAAAATATTACATTTTAAAAAATAAAACAAATTTCAACTATTTTTGATCTGGAATCCAAAGTGGGATCTGAATTAGAAAATGAATATTCTCCAAATTGAACTGGCATCCTTCAAGTATGCTTCAACTTCGGTTGACGTTGAGAGATAATTTTCCATGTGCAAAAGCTTTTGAACAGGTATATGTTTACTTCTGATGATATAAAAAAGTATTTATTTGATTATGCAAACAAAAATTTAAATTAAGTTTTAAAAATATTACACCTATGAATTACAATAGAATAAAAACAACAATAGAATTTTTTTGTTTTAAATAAAATTAAAAAAAACGCAAACGCTTTTTTATTGAAAATTGTAAAGTTTTTAGTGCATATTTTTTATTTTTTTAAGGCATATTTTGGAGTTTTTAGTGCATATTTTTGATTTTTTAGTGCATGAAAATCTCATCTCTACTAATCACACTTACATAAGTTGAAAAAACTTTCTAGCTCTGAAAATATGGTTTGGCTAAATGTAAAATAAAATAAACGCATGTCAAACATTTATTATACAAGGCGGAAAACATTTGAACCTTTTTATGTAAATACGATTTTCAGAAGACTTTAAATATTTACCCTCAAAATATGCAATATTTAGGAATGTTTAGAAGTATGTTTATGCATTTCAAAATATTCATTTTTCACTTTTTGGAAAAAAACCGACACGTGTTCATTCAATCTACCCTAAAAATATCATCGTGCTATTTTATCTACTTTTTGGTAATGAGACGGTTGGTTTAAAAATTCTTTTTCATATGCCTTTAATCGACGATACAGGAACAGTAATTGTATTTTCTTAGTCGTTATTGACAATGAACTATTGACAGTCACTTAATATTTTCTAAGGTGCTTTTAAGTCGACGTTGAGTAGAATTGTCTCCGTTTTAGTCGTTGGAAATTTTGCGACGACTCAAATGAAAGTTAAAAACATATTTAACATATTTTTAAATTCGTTCAAAACAAGAAAAAAAAATATAAAAAAAACCTTTGGGCACAAATTTTATAAGTAAATTAAACGCGAAAATTGAAAAAATTCGGAAAAGTTTGCTATAATTCGAAAACTCAAAAAGCAACAAAGCTACGTGAAAATTTAAAAAAATCTGAAGTGTGCTATAATAGCGAAAATTTTTAATCATTTTAAACAAGCTCTACATTGATTAAAAGTTGTACCTAAAACTATAAGGAATGGAAAAAATTCGGTAAAAATGGCTAAATTAGCGGAAATTCGCAAAAACGGCATCAAAGCCTTATATTTATATATAATCGTTAAAGCTGTAAAGAATCACAAAACTCACAGCAAAAAATCGCTTATATCATGACCACTCGTGATAAAATGCAAAATCGGAAACAAGCTCTAAAATTTATTGAACATCGGTTAGAAAATATCGGAAAATATCAATAATAGCGTTAAAAAATAAGCTATAATGATGAAAAATAAAAATAATTAGAGAAGTCATTTTTTCGTCAGATTTTCGATAACTAGTCGACGTCGACACAACATTCTTATAAAATACCAAATAAACGTCCAAGTGATGTAGTCGTCGACTTAATGTCACAACAATTAAAAATTAATGTCGAAAACGACATACATAATAGGGGTGAATAATTGTTAACTTTTACTAAAAAATGTTTGTTGATTAAGTCCGATATTTAAATTTTGAGAACATTAAAATGTCTTATAATGGAAAGTCCTATCTCAAATGTTTGCTAAAGAATAGGCAAACATAAAGCTGTTTTAAAGGTTTAATTTGTAAATTTGGTTAAAGGCATAAGCCAGATATTGTACCCCTTTACAATATGTGTGCATACCTAGTTCATATAAACATTTCGAACAGGATTATCAATTATACAAATTAAAAATATTGTTACGGAAGTTAAATTATCTAAGAATTATTTTTAGTTATACAGGTATGTTCTGACAATCGCAAAACGCTTAACATTGGCGGTTCTGACTTAAAATCGCAAATTAGGTGTTCTGTAAATCGCAATAGCAAGAAGTTTAGCGACTTAAAATGACAAAAGGGAACTAGAATATTTGTAAGAAGCTATAGCAGATCGCAGGCTCAACGCACGAGTTAAAAAACACCATAAAATTGTCAGAACATTACCAATAGTTATGTTATCTTGTAAGTAGGGTTTCTAATTTCCCGGACTTGTTCTATTCCCGGGAAACGAAATAAAAAATCTTATTCCCGGGAACCCCGGGATTTTTAGAATAAAACAATGATTTCATTAAATGAGTTCAAGATACAGGGTTTCACTTGTTTAAAAGAATATACATATATATGTATATATATACAACAGTCTAAACAAATAACCTTAATTAAAACTACAGATAACCAAAACAAAACCAAATAAATTGTAACATTCATATTTACATACATATTACATATGTATGTAGCAACTTGGTAAAATTAATTTTCTTTTAAGAAAAAACATTTTAGTATTATAAAAGCATTTAAAAGCTCATCAGAGATTCTATTTATAATCCTTGTTGATATATATATATTGCCCGCTACCGACGTTGGTTTTATAGTAAGAAGCGCATCATACAAAAATTTTAAATTTGTTGGCCCGTGACGCCATAGACGTCAAATTATTTTTTAAAATATTTCTAGGCTTTTGTATTTTCTTTAATTTTTTTTTTTTAATTTGATATAGCCTTTTCAAGGTGTTCTTTAAAGATAGTAGATGTTTCATCTGGTGTTAGTGATGGTGTATCGTGTACATTTTCATTTTCTACTTCAAGAAGCTTTTTAGACATTACATCAGCAATGATTGACGTAGGATTTGTAGGTAGTTTTAAGTTTTTTTTTTAGTAAAGAATATATTTTTATTGCTCGTTTTATCGCTAACAAATAAAAATTTCAAAAAATTAAATTTGAAATTTCCAAAAAAAAAATTCCCGGGATTAAGTTTAAAAAAGTGTCCCGGGATTCCCGGGAATTCTTTCCCGCGTAGAAACTTTACTTGTAGGTTATAGTTGTATGTATAATTTTCAACACAACTGTTATTTTAAAATAATTCCTATATGAATTTCTCAGTCATTTCAAGAAATGGTTTTAGAACATAATAAATAGTTATTACGGAAAGGTTCAGGAAAAATCTAGAAATAATTATGAAATATAAAAAGTTGAGTTTGTTTTGAGAAACGGTTCTGTTCGTAACTAACAATTGTGAACAAAATAATTATGTAATTTCAATAAAGTTTGTTAAGTTAAATAAGTGTGTGTTTTTATTCGGATTTGCAATTAAAAGAACTCAAACGCGTTTGTTTAAGGAAAAACGTAACAATAAAAAAAAAAAAAAAAAAAAAAAAAAACAAAATAATAACGAATAAATAATTTGGGTTGTTTTGTAGGTTTGCTGTGATATTATCGATATTAAATTTGTTTGCCTTGTAAAGTTTTAATAAATTGCTTTAGAACTTTTTTAAACTCTAAAAAAATTTCATATTTTTTTATTGTTTATTATAAACTAAACAATTAAAATATTTTATTTTAGATTTATTTCAATGTATGTAAATATGTATTTAAAAAGGGATCTAAGGGAACATAAAATGTGTTGTTTGAAATTAATTATTAAAAAGAAAATAAAAAAAAAAAAAAAAATTTATTTGTTAAACACAATTAAAACTAAATATACATGCAACTTATTTTGAAACCAGATTGTTAAATAAGTAAAAAAGAAAATATGTTTTGATTTATTTTTCTTTCTATTTTAAATACATACAGAACTTTCTTTTATTATTTTTTTTTTTTTTTGCTGTTATTGCTATTTTTTTATATTCTATGTTATTTTGATAATTTTCGGGGGAAAAAAATGTGTGTGTATGTATTTGTTGTAAATATTTCTATTCTTGTTAGGTTCCTTTTAAGAATTGTAAATGAAATCCTTTATTTTATATATATTTTTGTTTTCCTTAAAAAGTGGTGTTTTGGGTATTTTGTTTTTTATGTTTAACTGTTAATTTTTCTTCCTCTTAATTTTGTTTGTTTTTTTTTTATACTTAAATATTAATTTGATTTTGTTTCAGCTTTTCTTATACGAAAAATAAAACTTGCAAATGTTTTTTGTTTTGTATAAAGTAAAATTATGATCCATTTATATAAAAACGACGATGTATGTGTAAAGATATAATAAAAAACATATGGAAAATAACGGGATGATTAACCGAGAATTTAATGGAGAATTTCCCCTTAACCTTCATGCTTTCTTTTCTTTCCCCGTGCTTCGGGTTCTTCAGCTGCAGCTGTAAAAGAAATATTAAAGCAATTTAATTAAGAAAAAAAAAAAAAAAATATTAAGGCTCAGGCCCATGATGTCGACAAGAACATTTCTTTCGTATATTTGTATTGAAAAAAAAACTAAATTTTAGTTTTTTATTATTGTTTTCAATATAAATATGCGAAAGAAATGTTCTTGTCGACATCGTGGGCCTGGCAGTAAATATATTTTAAAAATTTAAAAAAAGTATGTAAACAATTTTTAGAACCTTTTATCGATATAATTCAAATTTATACGTTTAATGTTAAACACATAAAAAGTATTTCTTTTAATGTCATTTACGACAATCATAATACAAATTTTTAAAAACGACTGATTTTTAACTACGTCAACGATAATCATAACAAGGCCGAATAAGTAAATGTTTGTACAAAGCATACATGTTAAATTCCAATTAGAATTAGCAATTGATGCAATTAGTTTATATTTTCTAATTGATTAAACAATAAGAATTAGTTCAACTAATTCCCATTAGCTAATTAAAATTTTTATTCTAATGGTAAAACTAATTGCAATTAGTTGCCATTAGCAAAGAAAATTGGTTAACCTTTACAATTAGAAATCTAATTGACTTCTGATAATGCAATTAGATATTCAATTAGCTCGAATTAGAATCAATTGAATTGAATAATTGAATATCTAATTGCATTATCAGAAGTCAATTAGATTTCTAATTGTAAAGGTTAACCAATTTTCTTTGCTAATGGCAACTAATTGCAATTAGTTTTACCATTAGAATAAAAATTTTAATTAGCTAATGGGAATTAGTTGAACTAATTCTAATTGTTTGATCAATTAGAGAATTTCACAAAAGAATGTTAATTAGCAATCATTAGCATTAGCTAATCATTACTTAACATGTATGGTACAAAGTATAACTTTTGTGTAAACAGAAGGCCGAATAAGTAAATGCTTGTACAAAGTATAACTTTTGTGTAAACAGAAGATTCACTTCCTGTTTAAGAATTACACTTGCTGTGTGAAAAGTTTATTACTTTAAAGAAAATTTTTTTTTAAACTTACAACCGTATTCAAAACAAAAATGTATGCCCCTATTGCGGTTTTCCACTTTTGTAACAGTTTGGTTGTCTTTGATAAATTCACATTGCCATTCTCAACTCAACTGGTAATTGGCAATTCAGTTGTGTATCTGTTTGTTTCGTGGTATTGCCGTTTTCAACTTTGTAAAAGTTTGGTCGACAAAAATGTTAAATACACACAACTGCTAAAAAGTAGTTGTGTTATTGGCAGTTAAAGCTTCGTTCACAATCAGAGAAACAATTTCGTTTTTTCTTCCTAAAATATTTCATATATTTTCCTTAAAACAAAATTTTTTTTAACAAGTAAGAAAGTATAGTCGGTCAAGCCCGACCATATGATACCCAGCACCACAGTACTTAAAAACACATCATGCTTATGTGTCCATATAAATATGGATTTCTCTATGTTTAAAAACTTCATTAAAATCGGTTTGAAAGTTTGTGAGAGGCAGAAATTGCCCCCTACATCCCCTTGTGGTCCTATTTTTGAAAAACTGTATAGCTTATGTGTCCATATAGATATGGATCTACCTATGTTTTATATTTCATTAAAATCAGTTTGAGAGGCAAAAATTGCCCCTTTCTCCCCTTGTGGTCCTATATTTTTTAAAACTGTATAGCTTATGTGCCCATATAGATATGGATCTATCTATGTTTTAAATTTCATTAAAATCGGTTTGAGAGACAAAAATTGCCCTTATCACCCCTTGTGGTCCTATTTTTTTAAAACTGTATAGCTTATGTGTCCATATAGATATGGATCTATCCATGTTTTAAATTTCATTAAAATCGGTTTGATAGTTTCTGAGAGGAAGAAATTTCCCCCTATCTTCCCTCGTGGTCCAACGATTTGGCCCATTTTCTATAGGCTTGGTCCTTGTGCCAATAAGAACCTATACCCAAGTTTTATCAAGTTATTTTATCAGAAAGTGATTCTGAGTAGATCGGTATACTTTAAGGTGGGTCTAGGACCACTATTTTAAGGCGTTTCACACATCAGCACAAATGCATAATACCCTCTCCACTATTGTGGTGTGGGTATAAAAATGTAACTAAAGTTGAGTCAACTAGAACTTCAGCAACAATTTGTATGAAATTGTTTCTGACGTTTAAAATAACTTTATTTAGTTTTGAATGAAAATTTCGACAAAATGTTGTAAAAAATAATAATAAATGCATAATATTGTTGTGGCTAAAATTTGCAAACGGGTTCTTAATGCAAAATATGTGTGTTTGCAAAAGAAATTGTTGCTCTATTATGAACACCGAGTGAAAATGTTTTTTTGATTGAAAACGAAGCTTAAAGTTAATTTTTTTTAAATTTGATGAAAATCGAAAACAAAATGGATAAATCGTATGTATAAATTTTTGTAACAACTTTTTCGGTTTTTTTTTTAACTTTTATTAGTTTTAAAATAAAAACGAAAGCTCGTCCAGATTATTAAGAGAAACTAAGAAATTGTTTGCGGAAAACACCAAAGTTTGGTATGATGAAAAATTCATGTAAGGAGTTATGGGGAGAGTTTATAGTGGAGTTAAATAGTGTGGGACCACGACTAGAAACTCTTTTAAACACTTATAATCTTCTTAATCTAATTATAATATTTTTGACACAGGTTTGGATACACTACAAGGCAAGTATAAAGAAAAATCTTGCTAACAATAAAAGAAACACTCAAGCGACAGGGGGAGGGCTACACAAGAAGTTCCATTAAAGAGCCTTGAGGATACAGTTTCGCAGCTCTTGTATTGCAAGTCCGGCCAATTATTTGGTGTTGACAATGTTACTGAGTCAGTTGAACCAATAATACAACCAGCAGATTGGCAAACAGCTACCCCAACCAGAAGAAGAACTTATCAGGCACAATAAAGTTTCGTTACTTATTAGAAGTTCTTACTTGGCACCGGAAAGTTCAAGAGGGTTGGAATCAATACAAATTCGTCTTCTTGTACGTAGCGCATCTATACAAGAGTTTTCCTTTTTATCATCATAAAATAAATCGACACTAATATCAATTATAAATACTATTTATTCAACAGAACAATTAAACATACTTTTAGTTTAAAAATTATTTAATTTTATAAAATGTTCACTTGTTAAACGTTATATTTAAAGCTGGTAAATCGATTATTTAAGTTGGCAACTTTATAGCAAACTCAACTAAAAACAATTGGGTATCACAATACCTAAAATGAGTTTGGTTGTGCACAAGTTGGGTTGACTCCAACACGACCAAACTGAGTTAAGTGGATAACCGCAATAGGGGCATTAGTAACTGCACATCCCCTTAGGCCCCTATTACGGTTGAGTTGTAATTTCTTAATTTTTGTATTACGGTTTACAACTTTGCCTTATTGCGGTGAACAAAAACATAACAAAAATTACAACTGATCACAACCAGTTGTCTTAAATACAACTCAACTCAGTTGTAAACCGTAATAGCGGCCTTATTAAGGATTTCTTATTCAAAACACTTTTTATAAACGAATGATCAAAGACTTTTTAACTCCTAATTAACTGCTGTCAATTTGCTATTTCTGTCCATTGAATTTAACTAAAACTGATATTTATAAATGTTTCTTAATTGGGCGGTTTAAAAGTGTTTTGAATAAACTCATGACTAAATGGTGATTAAGCTTATTAACATTTTAGTTGCCCACCCGATGAGCGGAGTATAGTCGGAGTACACAAATTTTCGTTTTGAATAAGGTTGTGTTTTTGGTTTGTATGAATTTTTGTGTTAAAAGTGACATTTTATTTGTGTAAAGTGACTTACATATTTGTGTAAAAAGTGACTTTTGGTGTAAAACTGACTTTTTTGTGTACAAATTGACTTTTTGTGTAAAAAGCCACATTTTATATATGTGACAATTTTAGTTAAAAGGGACGTATGGATGAAAAAATCGATTTTTACTTTTTTGGTGATTCTTAAAATAGACAATACGTTCTTTCCAATGCAGCAAACCGCAGTTTTCTAACTTCATTACTTTTGTCATAATCAGGCTTTAAAATACACCTTTGATAACTTAAAAATCGTTTTTCTCCAAAACTAAATTTTTTCCCATAGGTCCCTTTTAACTGAAATTGTCACATATATCTGTGGCATTTTGACAAAACATCTTAAGTCGAAAACTCGGTGAAAAAATCATTTTTCGCAAAAAATAAAATAAACCAAAATTAAAGAAAAATTTCGTTCATTATACAAAATTTTAAGAACGTAAACAAAAATGTTTTTTAATGAAAATTCGTATGGTTAACAACATTTTTTTCAACTTTTTTAATTCGACTTACGATGTTTTGTCAAAATGCCACAGATATATTTTTGTAAATTTTTTAAAAAAAAATTTTTTCAAGTTTTTTTGGACAGGTTTTTGTGTTGAACGTTTTTTTTTTATAAAAAAATTAATCTAAAAAGGTTGTTTATGCAAATCTTTTATCTAAGATTTTTTTATAAAAATGTTTTTTCTCTAAAGGTCCTTTGCGGAAAGGAAATATGTAAAAAGCTTCTATGAAAAACTATTTTTAAGAAGTTGTTTATCCTTTTTAAATTCTGTCAGTATTAACAAAGACCTTAACTTACCACTAGCTTTACCATCACCACTTTTATCAGCATTTGCCACGGCCGATTCATTGGCTTCATCATCATCGCTGTCTTCATCTTCATCATCATCATTCTCAGCAGCATTGTCTTCATCCCATTCACCTTCTTCGTCCTCTTCTAAATCATCATTGTACACCTTAAAACATTAAAAAAATATATATATATTAAAATTTCTTTAAAAAATCTTTTCTTTTCTTCATTGCTTAAAAAAACTTACCTCAGATAATGAAACATCATTATCTTCATCATCACTACTGCCATACATTTCACTATCACTTTCATCTTCACTATCATTATCATCTGGATTCAGATTAATGAAATTAGAGCAATGAATGCATTTAGATACAAGGAAGATAAATAAAAAAGAAAGAAAACAAAATTTATTTCATTAATTTAGTACTGTTAAGTTATTTGAAATAATGCTTACGATTACTAAATGTGGCACTGGCTAAATTTAAAATTGCTAAAAACCAATATAATAATAGAGCAAAATTTGCTGCTGATCGTGTATCGATAGTGTCATTTGAACCTGTCGATTGGGAAGTCAACGAAACCTTTTCATTTTCACTTTGCTGTTCTTTTAACTTTAAAGTTTTTAAATATTCATCGAGTTCATCGACTTCTGCATTAGCAGCCATTAAGTTTTGATCAGTTTCATTTGTGTTAGAATCATTTGCATTTTGTAAATTAGTGTTAGAAAAGGAAACTAGATTTGTTGTGGTAGAAGTGGATTTTTCTTGTTGTTTTAATTTTGCTTCTCGTTTGGCCTTAACACGTTTTTCAAATTCTTCTAATTCATCCAAATCAATTTCTAAACCATTAAAACTAAAAACATTTTGTTTATCTGAAATATATCGAGGTTTTATTCGATCCGTCCGTGGTAAGCAAATAAATTTTAAATTTATCGTCGCAAATAGATTAAATTTGGGTTATTAAAAGAAAAACAATGTTAATTTATGTCTTTTTTTAAAGATAATGAAATGATCAGATGATTTTTTACGCGAATTTTTCCAATACCAGATTTAATAGTGTAATTTTTCTTTTTACATTTTTTATTTTTAAAATAATTTTGGTTTGGTAATATAAAATTAAATTTAGGTTTCAAAATTAAATTATTTTGTGTTAAAGAAACTACATATTAAGCATTTCTTCAAAATTGAAGGAAAAAAATTAAAAAAAAAATTTATAGTTTCCTAATGTCGAAAGAATTTTTGAAGTATATCTACATTTAATTGTGTAGAATTTCGAATTTCAACGTTTTATAAGACTTCTTTTGATTTAAAAACGTAATTTGTTGCTACCATTGTGTACGAAGCTTTATGCATTGAAATTTAGAGTTGTATTAAGAAGTGAAAAATGGTCAATGAAAATATTATTCAATAATATTAGTATGAAAAACCAACTGCATTTTAAATTGTGTGCAAAATTTTTATTAAAATAAGTGAAGAAAAAAAATATTGCAATATACTGATGATTGCTTTTTTTAGCGCAAAATGTTTTAACATTAAAATCACCCATGTGTAGTGAGATTGCTTATTTTCAATTCATCACTCAACAGCAACAAAATTATTTCAAACATTTTAAACTAGTGCACTACCCCCTTTTGACAAAAACCATGTGTTTTGATAGTTGTCAATAAAAAAAAGTAAAACAAGTTTATTTAAATACATAATTTTCTAAAGTAAAAAAACAAACAAATTTAATTTGATTATTAATTTTTGCACTTTTCTACATTTTTCCTTTTGAAACGCCCACCTCACATATGCAAAATAAAAAATTACAAAAAATGATTAGCTGTTGCTTAAAATTCAGTGCGAAATAATATGAGCTGCACTTGTTTCGCACGGAAAATAAAAATGTTGCGAGAAACATTTTGCATGTTTTTCTTAATATAGGTAAATAGAGTACGTATTTACAACTTTATCAACATATTTTCGTTCGTATTTCACAGAAATTTTTTTTATATTGATTTTTAAAACATTTCGCACGAAATACTGAAAAGAGTACCAGGCTTTATTCATTAAATAGGTTTAGTTTGGCAGAAAAGTTTATTTGTTTTTAAAATTTTTTATTTGTTTTATTTCAAATTCTTTATCTCGAATTCCTAACTTTACAATCCCGAATTTTAAAATCCTAAATTTATCAAGTCCCGAATTCAGAAGCTTTCCAACCCAATATTGAAAAAAATTTCCTGGGAGTTTTCTCCCTTTTCCCATTTTTCCTATGTAAATTCAATGGGGAAACTCCCTAGAAAAAACACATACCGGCTTCGCCAACCTAATTACCTCTGCATGGTATAACAAAATGGGGCTTCTCTAATAAAGTTCCTAAATTCGGTAAAACATTTGCAAAAGTAGACAGAGAATGTTAAAATAAGCAATTTAAGCTTTAGACATACTCCAGATGTCCCAAAATGGGTTACATGCCTAGTGGAGCTGAGGATTATATTAATGATGCAATGAAAACATTTCAAAATTTGCTGCACTCCTTTTTGGTGTGTTCACGGACGTTATGACATTGGACATTATGAAATGCCTTTTTAGGAAGGAATCAATTTGGGGGACTCACAAGGTAGTCGTAAAGTTGTAAAGTCACGTTTTAAAATAATTACAAGAAATATATATGAGTGCTGTGGCCAACCGTTTATAATTTAGATTTTTACTGTACAGTTATGACGAATCAATGAACACAGCATTAAAATTTTTATTTTGTTTGAAACACAACAGAATTTTTTTTTTAAACAATTGTAAAATATTATTAAGGACATTATGACGATATGACTTAATAGCACACCTTGTGAATACCCCAAATGTTTTGAGCATAGATAACAAGGAACATTCAAAAGCCATGTATGTATAAACATTCGAGTTATTCGGCTGTCAATTAATTTTTTTTTTATAGATTTTCGACATTTAAAAAAAAACGATCACCTGGATGGATGCGCATACATGTGAAGTGCACACTTGAGCATATTTTAGAACGTTTTGAGTAACATTTAAGACATAAACGGAAATACCTCTTACAAATTTCGAAAAATTTACTTAGAAAAGTATGCTGTTCAAAAAATTTTAAACTTACAACAAATAAAATTCAAATTTTTATTACCAAACCATTTTAAAAACGTTAATTTCATAAACTCACCTCCCTCATCCTCTGAAAAATTACCATTTTCTTCTTCGTCATCGCCTTCTGAGGGCGCCTCAACATCATTACAATCAAACCTTAAGAAAAAAAAAATCGATTCAGTTTAATAACTTTTAAACTTTCATAAACTTACCCATCTAAAAATCTTAATGAAGGTAACATTTCAAAAATTTTCTCTCGATAGTTTTCAATTTGTGTTGCTTCATTGTTAAATAAATCCAATATGGCTAAGTGTTTAAATTCTTCCAAGGGTTTTAAGGCTTCTAGATCTTTTATTTTATTACCAGATAAATTTAAATATTGTAACTTTGGGCTAGTATGCAAATAGTTGAGGCCATTTGATATTCTGTTAAATATATTTAATAAAATAAGTATTTTACTAAATTTTCTTTTGGTTGTTTGCGTATTACCTGTTGTCTGATAATTCAAGTTTTTTCAAATTGGGCAATTTGGGAAAACCTTTTAATGTTGTAAGGCCAACATTAATAAGACTTAGGGATTCCAACGCCGTATATTCATCAGTAAGGCCAACAATGCTTGTACTCCTGCAATTGTCCAAATTTAATTCTGTAATCTGAAAATGAAAAGTATTATTTTAATTATTTGCCTTTTTTTCTTCAAAAGTTAGTTCTAAATGACAAAAATGAGTCATTATTAATCAGAGCAGAGAGGTTCTACTTGCATTTTAATTTCAATTTATTGCAGGTAATATAAAAGCCTCATTAGGCCAATTAACTATATTACAAAGAAATATACCTGAATAAATACTAAAAATATTTAAATTTAGAATTTAACTTAAGTCCCAAGGTCCCAAACCAAAATAAAAATCAATATATACATATATATGTACAGTGTACATTGTACACATACATATATACATATATACAAAGGCAGAGTTCAATAGAAAATATAAAAAGACAATTGATCCCAAAATATATGTAAGCATCATCACGTTTTAAATTAAATACAATGAATTGTTCACTATAAGTTCGGAAGAACACACGAAAGGCGTTATTTGAGTGTGAAAACACACAAAGCTCAATGGGTAATGTGTCCCAACGACGTGCAATTCTTACAATAAAAGATCTTTCAAATAAAGCCTTGTTAATTCTAGGCAATATAATTTGAGGGTTTCTTGTTGAATGGGAAAAAAGAAATTTGGAATAAAGTTGCGTGGGAAACCCGGTTTTTATAATTTTATAGAAAAACACCAAGTTATTACATTACCGAAAGAACAGCCCATAAAGCGTTTAACATATTCAGATATGTGATCATTTCTGCGAACACCATAAACGTACCGTACAATCGTGTTAGCGATGCGACCTAACTTAGAGGTTACATAATTCATTGAACCAGAAAAAACTTCAAGACCATATAAGATCTGTGGCATTAAAACTGCATGAGCCAAACGCAATTTAATACGTTGTGGCAAATAAATATTCGTAGAGTAAAGTTGACGCAATAAACTTGAAACTTTCCAGCTAATGTTATCAATATGAGTCTCAAAATTTAAACATTTATCTAAATAAGTCTGCTTTCACACGTTTCATCTTTTGATGCTCAACTCTTATGTTTTTAGGTGAGAGAAGAAAGAAGAAAGGGGGTTAGTACGGAGATGCCTGTACTCGGGCAGTACGCTTTGTGTTTTTATTCGTTGATATATGCACAACAATGGCTGCATGTAATTTTTTTCTTTTCTTTTTCTCTTTGATTCTCTGTTATTCAAATTATTGTTGTTTTGAACCGAAAAAAGATGAAACCGGTTGCTGCGTGTGATTATATTGGCATCTTTAAAAGGGAATTGAAAAGAAGTTGAGCATCAAAAGATGAAACGTGTAAATTTAGACTAAATGCCTAGACATTTCAACCGATCCACGAGGTTCACGCGTGTTCCACCAACATATATATTTAAATCAAGTAACTGCTGTTCATTGATACCAAAAGCAAGAGCTTTATGCCCCTTTTGTAACAGTTTGGTTGTCTTTGATAAATTCACATTGCCATTCTCAACTCAACTGGCAGTTGGCTATTCAGTAGTGTATCTGTTTGTTATGTGGTATTGCCATTTTCAACTTTGTAAAAGTTTGGTCGACAAAAATGTTAAATACACACAACTGCTAAAAAGTAGTTGTGTTATTGGCAGTTAAAATTTATTTTTTTAAAATTCGGTGAAAATCGAAAACAAAATAGAGAAATCGTTTGTATAAATTTTTGTAATAACTTTTTCGGTTTTTTTTAAAACTTTTATTAGTTTGAAAACAAAACCGAAAGCTCAATTTGAGCGGCCCGTCCAGCTTATTTAGAGAAACTTAGAAATGGTTCGCGGAAAACACCAAAGTTTGGTATGATGAAGAATTCATGTAAGGAGTTATGGGAAGAGTTTATAGTGAAGTTAAATAGTTTGGGACCACGACAAGAACTTCTTTTAAACACTTATAATCTTCTTAATCTGATTACAATATTCTCGGTACAGGTTTGGATACACTACAAGGCAAGTATAAAGAAAAAACTTGCCAACAATAAAAAAAACACTCAAGCGACAGGTGGAGGGCTATCAAAAGAAGTTCCATTAAATAGCCTTGAGGATACTGTTTCGCAGCTCTTGTATTGCAAGTCCGGCCAATTATTTGGTGTTGAAAATATTCCACCATCAAGTGACAATTTTACTGAGTCAGTTGAACCAATAATACAACCCGCAGATTGGCCAACAGCTACCCAACCAGAAGAAGAACTCATCAGGCACAAGAAAATTTCGTTACTTATTAGAAGTTCTTACTTGGCACTGGGAAGTTCAAGAGGGTTGGAATCATCACGAATTTGTCTTCTTGTACTTAGCGCATCTATACAAGAGTTTTCCTTTTTATCATCATAAAATAAATCGACACTAATATCAATTATAAATACTTTTTATTCAACACAACAATTAAAAATACTTTTAGTTTAAAAAATTATTTAATTTTATAAAATTTTCACTTGTCAAACGTTATATTTAAAGTTGGCAAATCGATATTTTAAGTTGGCAACTTTATAGCAAACTCAACTGAAAACAGTTGGATATCACAATACCTAAAATGAGTTTGGTTGTGCATAAGTTGGGTTGACTCCAACACGAGATAATTTGATGAATTTTGGTACATATGTACTTTTTAATTGACATAAGGACGATACCTAATCGGTTCATAATTTTATAAAGCCCCCTTACAAATAACTTTCTGGAATAGAGTCTTTGTGCCCATAAACCCTCTAATTGTGTGAACAAAAATATAACAAAAATTACAACTGATCACAACCAGTTGTCTCAATTACAACTCAACTTAGTTGAGTAGTAAACCGTAATAGGGGCCTAAATTAACGTACCAAATTTTATTAAAATCGGCATATACATATGACCATCGTAGCTGCCATTCAAATGTACCTCTCGAAAAAAGCTTCAAGTGTCATGACTTTCTTCCATCCAAACCCCGTTACAAAAAGTAAATTGTAGACGAATATATTTCATACATCGTTGTATGAAATATGCCTACACTGGCGAGCTATTTGGAACATGCGTAAAGAATTTTATTTATAAACGCATTAAAACTGGTAGGGGTGCTCTTTACGATTTGTTAGCATAGTGCCGTTATAAAGGGGAGTTAGAGGGTTAATGTTTTCCACTAAAATATTTGCCGTGAAATTTTCAACAAAGTTTCTAAACATACCTTATACCTACCTACCTCAGTTTTAAATATTAAGGGTAATCACGATGGTCATTGTGCAAATTTGCAATGTGTAAATTTGCAGTGCATATTATGATTGATCGTGAGCATACCACTTTTATTTTTTGTGCAAATGTGCTCTTTTTCTAAAAATTTATTCTGGCAGCACTAAAAACTTCTGGCAGCACTGTAAAAAATCTGCATTTGTTTACAATTATACACAAGCAAATCAAAATAAATATTTTCTTTTTAATTAATTTAAATTTAATTCTCTATTTAATATTAAAACCCACGAAAATGTTCAATTTATAAGTTTCCTTAAAAACAATATGATGCTTAATATGTCAAATGTTGTTGTTTACATTTGTTTGCAACGGAGCAAATATGCACTACTAATCTTGCTCATGGTTTTTTTAGTGCAAACGAAGTAAAATAGAGCAAATTGCAAATACGTACATTTTGTTGTTTTATTGTGCAAACGTGTGTATTTTTGCACGCATTTGCATCGTTTGCACACTTTGCACTACCCATCGTGATTTCCCTTATTATATTACTATGAAATTTTTTTTTCTTCCATTCCTTTATTTATAAAATTTTTGATTACAATAGTAAAAAAAAGTTAGATAAAACGTTCAATTTGAACTTAGGGCGCCAATGAAATAATTAAATAAATAACTGTAGTTAAATATACAAATATGCTAAACGAAAAGGCCAAAAAGGAGAAACTTTAACCCCCCTTAAAATAATTTGATAAAACGCCAAAATATGTATATTTTATTTTTTAACGTCTCTACCACAATCCATTGTCAAGACCCTGTTATTTTTAAAAAGTTAGAAATTTTTGTACAGTGTATTTTGTAAACTATAAGAGATAACATATGCATGTCGCTAAAAATGCTTAAAATCAGGCTAAATTAAGAAATCTAGATCATTTTTAAAATAACCGAGGTGCCCTACTTTGGCACCTGCAAGTTTATTTCAATCGGACTAACCCGTTTACAAAGATGTATTTCCACTTCTCTCACAGCGCTGTTTATGTACAACAATAAATTGCATTTACTCGTCAGATCATCATAAAAAAGATGCTTTTAAGAGTCGTATATTCACCACTAACGTCAAACAGTCTACATATGTAAGTAAGCTGGGATATTAAACAGTTTTAATATTCACACAAACATATTGTTGTTGTCGTCAAACTGCATTTCTTGTTTATTTGGCCCTTAAGGAGATTGTATTAAAAGTGCAGGGGACAAAAAGTAACGAAAACGAACAATTTCAAAATCAATAATTGGGAGTACAGACAAATTTGTTAAAACAAGACAACCTAAACGATAAACATAGAAAAGGGTTTTATCATGTTTTTAAAGACAAGGAGTACCTAATGATGACACCTATACATACTGTATACATACATATGTATGCAAACAATAAAAAATATGCACAAGAATGCATTTGCCAAAGCAACAAAAGGAACAAATAAAAAAAAGAAATGAGATACAAAATCGTAAAGATACTCGCAATGAAACAGATTGGATTGCGGAATTGAAATTAACTTTTTCCAACGGTTTTAAGAGGAAATAAACAAAGAAACAAAATGAATATGGAAAGAAATTGCCACCTTGTTGCTCTCACTTTGTGGTATGTACTTTTCTTTAACAAAAAATAACCATAAACTAAAGTGCGAAAGAAAGATAAAACTAGTCGCATTTTAGCAAGCGTTCATATAACAGCCGCCATATTGTGTGTTGTTACTAAACAGTGTGAACGAACGAACGCGTAACATTAAAAGAGAAGAAAAATAAAAAGAATTTCGCACAAGAGATATCTTTTATTTTACATAAAAAAAAACAAGTTTTTCATGGATAAATAAAAGTAATTTACCAAAAAAATATAGATTTTCTTTTTTTGTAAAGGAAATTGTGAAAAATGTATGTTTTCTAAATGTTTAAAATAATTTCAGACTAAGAAAATATTTCTTAATTATGATGTAATCTAAAACATAGGTACATATTGAAGAGTAGAGAAGAAAATGTTGCCAACATTCTTCTGCACACGTACAAACCATAGAATACTGTTTCATGTTGTTAGCGAGGCACTTAGTGTAACTGAAACAGCTTATAGAAATAAGTTGAATGGAACGCTTGAAACAAATTGGAATGAGAAACAAAACAAAAAACACGTAAACACATTGAAAACACACAAAATATGCCGCTAAAAGGTTAGGGTTTTTTCTTAAAATTTTTTTAAGAAATCCGAAATGTGGCAAGTAGATTAATAAACCCCTAAATACAGATGCAATGACAGTGGCTATGGTTAAAGTTTTCTTAAATGTTAGTTGTAATATGTACATACATATTTGCAAATTAATGAAAAAATATGGCCATAAATAATTATTTTTAAGGTTTTCTTTTCTTTATGTATTGGTGTAACATTTATTATGCAAAATTCAATTTTTAATCATAATGAAATGAAACACTAAAATGGAAATTTGCGCATTAGTTCCACTACAAATGGCAAAAACCGAGATGAATTCAATGTGTGTGTGTGTGTGTAATTTTTTGCATGCATATGTACAACACAAACTCGCACATGTGTATAACATTTTGACATACATACATACACGTTACAATAAACTTTATGAAATAAGTATACCCTACAGGACCAATTTAAATTTTCACATAAATCTAGAAGTAAAATTTTTGTTTACAATTTATAAAGTTTATTAAAAATAAACTAAATATACATACATATGTGTATGTATGTGGACATGTAAGGTAAATTTACATATTTTATTTCAAAACAAAGCCATTTATTCGTTGTCAGTGTTACCAGATTTATGCTTAAAACAGTTTCCCTAAAATGTTTTACAAAATCGGCCAAGAAAACAGTTTAAGAAATTGAGTTTAAGTGAAAGATAATCTTAACAGATTGTATTATGTTATGATTTTATTTCCAGTGGTTGTTAGTTTGACATAGACCGATATTTTGATATAGATTATCTATCATACTCGACTGAATTGAGTTGTAAACCGTAAGGGGCAACAGGTTATATGTAAGTATAATTTTTAATATACAGATTCTTTCTGCCCGTTTTTAGAACGCGAGCGCAAAAGTGACTCGTTCAACTTACATTTAAAACAAAATTTCAAAATTTGTTTTTGTTTTAAATGTAATTTAAACGAGTCACTTTTGTGCTCGCGTTTTACAAACAGGCAGTTTGAATAATATTTTGATTGTATATTTAAATTAAGCCCTAGGTCTTTTTTACATAAAACTGAATTTAATTATTTATTTATTTAATTATTTTCAATATTACAATAGAACCAAAAACATATCAGAAATAATTAAAAAATCAAAGATATAAAGCCGTTTTCTCATTACATGATTATCTTTTTTTCTCAACGAAAAACTGCACATTAAAGAAATTCGATTTTCTCAATGTCTCATTTGCTTCTATCCTGTCGCAAAACTAACCGGCACTCATCTGCCAATTATTTATTTTCCTTTTATTTGCCGTACAGATAAATTCAATCAGCTGACTCCCAACTTTTACATGTATTTTGAGAGGTGTTGCCAACTGAAAACAATGTTTTTTGTCGGTATATTGAGAAACCCAAAATTGTTAACAGACAGTTTATCGGTCTAATAAATTTATGTTGACATTAAGCAGTGTGGCCATATCCAAAAATATTTTACAGCTAAATCGGCTTTAAAATAATGCTAAAAAATGCTAACAAAAATCTTAAACTGCCAAAAAAATAATGCTAAAATTTAAATTGTATTATTTTTTGTTATTTTAGTTAATATACCTTTATATGGGCATTTCCTAGAGTCACGAACGTACGTTCGTACGTTTTTGCTGCACAAATAATATAGAAAACAAAACTTTTCCTAGTTATAAACATAAACATGTGGTCACGAACGTACGCAAAATAGAAGTCTACTTTGGCTGACAGTAGTGAAATGTAAAAATCTGCGTAATGGAACGGAATATTCAAAAGTGATTAGTTTATTTTAAAAGTGTATTAATGCAGGTCTCTATCCAGTATTTACACAATAAAATATCTCTATTAGCTTTTGTTTAATTGGCTTATGTACCGGTCGCAAACGTACGATTTTTCCATAAGTTTTTTTTTTTTCTTATCACCATGCATTTTCTTATAAATATCTTAAAGTTTCCGAAACAAAAAACTTAATACTCAATTTACAATTGATTGTAATGAAGAGATTATGAAGAAAGAGTGCAAACATAACATATTTTTTGCATGCAAAATAGTTATATAAAAATGGTAGCTTAAAAAGAAAATATAAAATTTTCGAGTTTCCAGCGCAATTTCCTCAAGTAAAACAGCTGAGATATGCTATGAAACCTTTACAACATAGACTTTTTTATAATAATAAACAATAAAAGACGATGATTATCAACATTTTAAATGTTCATCCTGGTTTACCTGTCTGAGGAAATACCCATATATGATTTATTTTACATAATTCTTCCTTATAAACTTACATCATATCAATAGAACAAACTGATTAAAATAAATAAAATATTTAGTAAACATAAAAAGTCTTAAGAATATAAAAGAAAAAATCAAAGGAACTTGACCTATAAATGGCTTTTATTTAGTATTTCAATAAAATTTATAACATGTTTAATAAAAAATTTCATTTTATAAATTAAATACGTCATCAAAATTAATATTATGCTTCAACTTCTGAAGAACCGATCGAGATATCATTATAATATATGTCCTTATCGCATTTTTATGTGAGATCGTACATTTTTTTAAAACTATGGCAAAATTTTAAACCAATACTTAATATAAAGTAGCGAATTCAAAGTCTTTAACGTCAGTCTATTTCGAATTTTCATTTTCAAGAGATTTATACAACTAAAAACCTATTTTAACTTCCGCGTTGCTAAATGGCAAAACCCAGAACTTTATTGCAAAAGAAGCTAATTCACTGAATGGATTTTCATTTAATGCATTTTTATATCCATATACATTTATCCAGAAATCAACTGTTGAGTTCTTATTTAACAATTCATATGAATTTAGTTTCTGCCACTGATGTTCCAAAGTTGTAATTTCTTCTACAGTGAAATCTATTATTTCTTCTTTAAAATGTTCGCTTAAGTTAAACTGTTTTCTACACAATAAAAGTTAGTATTTGTTAAATTATTAAAACTTTTTGGCAATCGTTGTCTAAGTTGAAATATTAATTGAGCTCAGGGTTGTCAGACTTGGGGATTTATCCCCAAAGTTGGGGATTTCATTTGAACAAAAAGGACAAGGAAAGTCATTTGGGGATTGGGGATTTTTTTGGGGATTTCAAAAAAGATTTCGGGGATTTTTTGGGGATTTTACACTTTTTTATTATATTTATATGAATAAAAATAGCAAAACTTTTATCTTACTCTTATATAGTGTAAAGGGTCCTAATTAACATTATCATTTTTATTAAGTGTGTAAAAGGTACTTTATAAACTTGTTATTTTTCTTGAGTGAGTGTTTAAAAAAAAAGAATTTTAAAATAGAATCTAAAATCGTTGAAAACACATACAATTTTTGATTTTTTAAAGACAATTTTGAAGCAAATATGAATGTATTCCCCAAAAATAAGTAAATATGAAAAATCATATAATAAAGATTGGGGAAAAAATGCTAGGCTATTGGTTAGTAGTTATGATGCATTATATACAATACAATATGATGGATCGAAGTACTTAATAAATTGGGATATATGTATTTTTATTGTTGATTATAAGGATGACTTTAACCGATTGAACAAGCTCCAAATTCTTATAAACTGGCTCATTCGTCTTCAAAAACAGCATATTGTTCTGCTTGTAATTCCTCACTGGAATCGCATAAAAAGGATTTAAGAAAACATACAGAAACCAGTCCCTACAAACAAAATAAAATGATTTTTTTGACTAAAAATTTTTATTTGGTGATTTTTGGGGATTTCTTATTAACATTTTTCTTACCTTTTTTTAAAAAAAATTTTAAATTTGGTCAGAAAAAAAAACAAAAAAAAAATATTAATTTTTTAAGGTTTTGTTTTTTGGGGATTTGGGAATCTGGGGATTTTTGGGGATATTTTTTTAATTTTTTGGGGACAAGGACAAAAAGTACCTGGCAGCCCTGATTGAGCTCTAAAATCGCGGCATGTAATTCGTATTTGTTTTTCTATTTCAAAAGTTATGGTATCACTTTTCGTTTCCAAAAATTTTTCAAAATCGTTATTGGAAAAAATCAGCTTAACATGAATTTAATGGATCAAACTGATCAAATTTTAAAACAATTTGATATGAAAGATCTTTTAAAAGATTGTACAGTTTCTATAGCAAAAGAGTAGGGCTTTGTATGTGCATTAAACGGGCCTTTGTTCCTACTAGGAACCACAGGACATAATATATATACATATATATATTCAACAAAAAAGTGTGGTAGATTTTCAAAAAAATATTACTTAAATATTCTTAAATTAAATAATGCTAAAAAATGCTAATTATTTAGTTGAAAAATGCTAAAAAAAAATGCTAACTGCTAAATGAAAAATTTGCAGCAAAATCAGACAAAAAAATGCTAAATCTAGCTGCAAAAATGCCAAAATGGCCACGCTGACATTAAGTAACAGACAGTTTGTCGGTACATTGAGAAAATGGCAATTAGTCTTATTACGTTTCTCGATCTCGTAAACGACTTAGTCGTTTTTTTGTAATAGATTAAAATAACAATCTACTACAAAAAACGACAGTCCTTTACGAAAACGAGAGCCGTAAAAGGCTAATTATAATTAAATAGTTTAATCAGCAAGAAAGAAGATAGAATTAATAAATGGATATGTCGAACATTATAAAATTTCTTGTAATGAAAACGATGATGAAAATTTTAACAAAGTTTATATAGGTACCATAAAAAATAAATTAAGGACAAGAGTTGAGGACATAGATCAGGGGCCTGATTCTGGCAGTCGTGTTCGAGTAATTTCTCGATTCGAAAGCAATTTAATATCTAATTATTTCAGTCAATAATGAACGAATTGAAATTATTTTTTCAGTGTTGTAAAGCATTAATTTGAGTTTCACAATACTGAAAAAATTATTTTGATTCGTTCAGTATCGAATGAGATAAAATTGCTTTCGAATCGAGAAAATACTCGATCACGACTGCCAGAATTAGGCCCCAGATCAAAAATATAGAAACATTGATTCTAAGAAAACATTGTTATGAATTTAATTTAAACTTTGTAATTGTGTCTTTGCTCTATTCTTCATTTGCACTAAAAAATCATGACCAAAATTAGTAGTGCATATTTGCTCAGTTACAAACAATGTAAACAGTAAACTGAAAAATTTGCTCTCACAAAAAGCTGTCGTACAAAAAAGTACGCGAATGCAAAATTTGTAAAATTCAGGTAACAGCTGAAGGCAAATAATGGAAGTGTCGAAAAAGGTTTAAACTTTTGACTACTTAACTCGTTTTCTTATCGGCACTCGATTAAATACTTTGTATAACACGAACATTTTTGCAAAATACTAACAAATTATTTTATGTAATCTTTGAATATTGTTTTTTTTATTATATGATTTGAATTTTTTTATTATTATTTTATTATATGATTTGAATTTGTTTTTTTATTATATGATTTGAAGTTGCTAATTTGTGTCTGGGGTTAATTCATTCAAAAGAACATAAATAATTGTCTTGCTATTAATTACTTAAAAAACAGGAGTAGATCTAAAGTACCCAACTTATTTCACACTTTTACAACTCTAAAAAAATTAACATAACAAAAAAAGTTTCAAAAGTTCGTAATAAGCCATATAAATGCTTCACAAACAAGTTAAAATTTGCCCACTGACCATAGTGATTACCATTATTGAAAAAATAATTAAATAAATTAATATTCAAATCTTGTTTTCTAGAGCTTAATTAAACATACATTAAAAAATTATCAAAAACTTTAATAACCTAGCATTTACACATGAAAGTAAATTTCTTGGAAGTCGCAATACACTTTTTCAGTAATGGCGATTTCTTTTCTGAAAAAATATGTTTCAGTAAATACATGTAACACGAACACAAAAATGTAGAACATGTTACATTAATGCAACATATTTTTCAGAAAAGAAACCGCCATAACACACACATAATTTTGGTACTTTCAGTCAAACGGCTGCTTCTTCGATTTTTCGTTGAAAATACGTTTACTCTACTTGCAAGAAAGTACTTTCATGTGTAAACCCCAGGTAAAGTACACTAATAACTACCCAAAACTTGAACTTTTTGTAAACATAAACAAAACTTTAACATAAGATTGAAAGAACAATGCAAAATAAAAAAATCTTCATCTGGCGTAGTAATGCCACCTCTTTATTATATCATGAGCTGCCTTTTTTTGTATGTAGGCAACATATATATGTACATATCGCTCACCGGCTGCAATAATGGCACAATTCAAAGAACAGGTTTTAGCAGTTAACCAGCGCATAGTAATTGTAAGTTACTACTGTACATGTTAGCAATGCTGGCGTCAACCTTCTTCGCCAAAAAACGCGTCGAATGAGTGCACTTTTGATTTTAGAAGGTGAGACGGTTTTATTAATTATTATTTTTTTCTAAAATTACCTTGCTTACTTGTTCCACTTGGAGAATAAACCCAGTTCCCAAGTATTTGAGCCGCTAATAATTAGACTACAAAAAATTTCATAGTCACTTCTATGAGAGTTTAAGGGCCATTATTACAACTTACAAATAGTTATTTTTAGGATGCTATCTGACAGATAAATAGTTTTTGGTTATTACAAGTTAACATCCTAAAAAGTGACTGATAAGCTAACATCAGGTTTGTCCTCATGGTAACTTTACAAGTGAACTTTAAGAACTTGAAGATGCCATATTTTCTGCTGAAGATATGGTAACTTCAATGATAGTCTTAAATTACTCAACTTTTTCAAAAAACACAATTTAACACAAAAAACAAAACAATTTACCATTAAAACCAAAAATAAAGCACAAAAATTTACTTTTGTTTTTAATTATTATTATTATTATTATTATTATGTTCTTTATTTAATCGAGCCCATAGGGCCATATATGATTAATGTATTAATCAGCCTTATTCCGGTTGTCGTTGTCGTAATCGATCAAGTCGTTTTTTGGAAGAGATTAAAGAACACTGGCTGTGGGTTACTTTAATCTCTTACAAAAAACCCCTTGATCGATTACGACAACGACAACTGGAATAAGGCTGAATATTTAACAATAATGAGTAATAAAATTTAATAACTGTATAACAATTAATAATCCTTCGAAGAAAACATAGGTACTAATGATACAATTTGAAGAGTTGCCGTTTAAAGCTTGTCAGAGACAATTCAAAGGTTCTGAGGCTGATAGGAAGATTATTATAAAGCCTACATGATCTTACCATGAATGATTTTAATAATAAGAATTATTAATTCTAGGCAAAATTAAGTTAGGATTTCTGGTTGATCTAGAAAAGTGGTAAAAAGGATCTACGTAAAATGCGGAACGAGATTTAATAATCTTGTAGAAAGAATACAAGGAACGTATTTTGACATAATTCTGAAATGAACAATCCAAAAATTTGTGAGCATAGTTTGGTATATGGTCATGGTTTCGCAAGCAAAATATAAATCTAATAATCCGATTAAATATAAGCCTTACCCGCCTCATATTAAATGAAGATGTGCCACTATAAATCTCCAGACAATAAAGAATATGAGGCATAAGAAGGGCATAGGCCAATTTAAATTTAGTTCTTACCGGTAAGTAACAATTGAAACTATATAAAACGCGCAACATGCCATTGATTCTAGCAGCAATATCCGAGATGTGTAAATCAAATCTTAGATTGCCATCGAGGATTAAACCCAAGCATTTAATTGAATTAACAAAAGGTATTTGAGTCCTATCAAATACAATTTTAAGAGGCAAATGATAAATAAAACAAAACTAAGTCGTTGCCACTACGTATTTTAACCCTTTCATCCCCGAATTTTTTCGAGTAGTTCAAAAAATTTTTTTTTAAGATATTTAAGTTCGTATATGCCTAGATATGAAATAATAAAAAATTTAAAGTTCTAACTATCCTGGTTAAGGATATATAAGATGTTGCCTATAGGCAACATTGGGCAGTTGTGGGTAAACTTTAAACACATGTTAAAGATATTTGATAATTTATTTATTGCAATTTTTTTATATTTTATGTATGATATAATAGAAAACAATTTTTTTGTGGATTACAGCATAAATATACTCTGCATTTGCTGCACTTCGGACGTGGAAAGCCTATGTGACATATCTTGCGTCGTCCTTTCGATCCCTATTCAACCCAGTGGCTAGTTTATATTTTATTTTTTACGGGTTCTGCTACATAAGATCTTGTTCAAGAACTTGCGCTATCGGGTGGTAATGAAATTGGTGATGATAGAGCTGGTGAATATGGAACGGTGGTTAATTTTATATAGCTCCATCAACATAGAAGCAAAATCAACTCCGACCATATTTTTTGTTATAGCAATCAACTATTTGCCATTCTACTATTATTTTCATGTTCATCGACAACAATCCCTTTAATCAAATCAGCCACCAATTCGTTTTCCCTCATGTTTTGTTTCCTCTATTAAATTCCCAAATATGTGAACTCCAGGCTAGTGGATGATTGCAGGAGGGCTTTAGGAGAAATCTTAGGGAATTATGTGGTGAGACTGTGCTAGGTACCGGGTCACTGCAACATCACCGGCAACGAGATAGCTGATTAGTTGGCGAGACTGGGCTCGGAAATCGGGGATCCTGACAGTTTGTAGGCGGTCAGTCCTCCAATGCAGTTCTACTTTGGAAGAATTAGGGAATGGGCTCTGAGCGGAACTATCGGGTGTGGCGGAGCCGAACATACTGCCGGGTATCGCGCACGCTGTGACCTGTGCTTAGTAGGTCAAATTCAGATGCGCTGCTGGGCAAGAGTAGGGCCTGGTATTATCGCAAGCCACTGTATGATAGGCAGGATGGCGGTAGGAATGGGAACTGACATGTCGGATACATGTAGTTTGTGTGAGGACCCAGAGGAGTTGAAGACAGTTGAGCACTTGCTGTGCCACTGTCTCAGGCTACAGATCAGTAGGCTGAGGTGACTGGGTAGCAGATTCCTACGCGAATTAGGAGATGTCTCGGGGAGCTCGAGAATCGGATTTGTAATGGGAATGACCTGGTTGCGCGGCAGAAGACTGAGGACTAGGCACATGTAAGGCAGTTTTCTGTGTAGTAGGGTTGTATTTGGATTGTGCAGTCCAATTTCTTATCTTCCACTACTTCCTCTTTTCCTGTGCTTTCACTCTTTACTTCTCCTATTCTTTCATACTAGAATTCTTTCACTTACTAAGGCGTCACAATGGACCATATTGGTGTCTGGGTGAGGGTGTGAAGTTTACAACCTTACCTTATAACCTAACCTTACTAACCTAACCTAAATTGCCAAATATGCACACTTTTCGACGGCTTCATCTTCGCATTCCTCAGCAGAATCATCCTAATCAAAATTAATAATTTTTTTCAATTTTTAACTTTGTCAAACCCCTTGCACTCATTTTTAGTGAACAAGATATTCTTATGTAAATTATGAACATAATGGACCAATGTTGCCCATAGGCAACATTGTTTAAAAAAAAAAATACTGAGGACAAAGCTACAACTTTTTTCTTGTGTTTGTTGTTTAATATCATTAACTAACCTGTTTTAAATAGCAGATTGCACTTTTTACACAAATATTTTTTTTTAATATTAATTTCTTTAATTTTTTTAAAAACACAATTTTTCCAAATAATTTGTAATACGCATGGTCGCTTAAACAAACAGTTCGCAAATTAACACCATCAAAGCTTATTGTATTAAATTCTGCACACACATTGCTAAGATGCATATTTACTAAGAACAGAAAACCGTTATAAGAAAAAATGAAATTTTCGGGAGTTATCAGTGTTTGATTGCAATGTTGCCTATAGGCAACAACGGGGCTGAAAGGGTTAAACAACCAAAAGTAGTCGGTATATACTGCAATGTTGCCACAGTATATAAATTACATTTTTTTTTTATCGGACAGTTGTAATAATGGAAAAAACTTATTGGTCGCTTTATCGTTCAAGATAGCTATTGTTCACGTAAACTATCAGCAACTTTATCATTAGGTTGTAATAATGGCCCTAAAAGGATTAAATAATGAATAAAACATGGTGAAATAAACAGGTGGCAGCACTACGCCAGATGACGATTTTTTGCTCTTGCATTGTTTGTCTAGGTTTATGTCAAAGTTTTGTTTATGTTTACAAAAAGTCCACGTTTTGTGCTGTGGTTTTTGTTTTTTATTAAAGTTTTTAATAATTTTGATAAGATATTGACCATAATTAAATAAAAATTGGCTAAAAATTTATTTATTTCATCACGTTCAGTGGCACGCTTTGATTTTTGTTTAATGTATTTTTTGACTTAAACGGTTATGTAATTTCCATTTTTGTTGTAATGTTGTATTTGTTGCCGTAACGATGCCACCTGCTTATTCCACCATGGAATAAAAAGCATTTTAATTTTTATTTCAGGTCCCTGTTTCTCAAAACTATAAGCTACAAATCTACAAGTATACATTTGACACATAAACAAAAATTGTATAATTTGTTTTTTTTTTATACTATTTTACTTGTAGATTTGTAACTTGTAGTTTTGAGAAACAGGGCCCCGGTATTTTTTTATCACTTTTTCAAAACATTGTTTGTACTATACATTGTGTTTTCATTTGTTTTACTTGATAAAGTTGGTACAATTGTACTTTTTTTTGGTACAATACGAAACTAAAAAGGTCGCTGATACCCTTGTGACTCATTTGGTACTATTTCCAAATTTTTCAAACCTATTCAAAATTGATATAAAATGGCAACTCGTATTTACAGTCCAATGAATATAAGCGGAGTTTGGTGTTTGATGCAAATAGTCTTGCGAAAATGCAAAATGTCGTAGCTTTTTTATGAAATCTAAGGGAAACTCTTTTTTTGTAGTTGAATTTAACAAAACAGCTATAATATTTTTCTGATATTGACAAGTTTTTAAAAGATATAGATGTAGAAGAGACGATTTCCTCTCAATAAAGTTTAATTTGAAATGAACTGATAATATTTTCAAATATTCGTCAATAAGATGGTTGTCACGTCAAGAAGTAATCAACAGAATTATGGAACAGTGGGAGCCCACTCCATTATTATTTTACTCCGAATTATTTTGAAGGAGATTTTACAAGCGCTAAATTAATTTTTATTATATTCGGACTTTCTACTACTTTTCTGTTTCTGCAGTACATATTGAAAATAGTAAACACAATGAATTTGGAAATGCAATCCGAAGATGCTCTATGCACATATTTTTAGAACGCTTAAAAATTTCATTTTCGTTTAAAATTCAAGATTGCATTTTGGGAAATATTCGCTAATTTTCCACAAAAACAGAGATTCTAAAAAGTGTACGAAAATCCTCTCTGGCGGCAATCAAAAATACATAATAATAAATGGATTCTTGAATATTCATTTTTGACCTATGGTTTATTTGGCAAAGTTTCCTGGAATGACTTATAGAACAAGAAAACAATTTTACCCACCCTATTATTCTGTATAATTAATGATCATGTATTTTTTGCTATCTATACTTTACATGTACAAATAAATTTTAAGTACCTTTTGTTTTTGTTATATAAATTTTTGCTTTTAAAAATAAAATAAAAAAAATTTATAAAAAAAAATTATTTAGTACTATATGGTTTAGAGAGAGACAGAGATTGTTTGTTGACTGTAAATTATTTTTGTATGTGGTATATAAAAAAGACCAGCTGGGCCAAGGTGAATTTACACAAGGTAAGTGCAACTCTACAACTACAAAAAGCCCCATGTATTTTGTTTATGAAATTTTCCCTCTTGTTGTCAAATTTCAGTATAGAAACAAAACAACATTTTGACGTTTCAGCGTTTTTTTAATTCGCCGTGGATACAGCTGATGAACGGCTGACGAGATGAGTTTACCTTGTGTAAATTCGCCTTGAGCTGGGCTAATGCGTGAACCGCTACCCTACAGAAAAGTAGAATTTTAAAATAATTTTCCGTTTATAAAATCCTAATTTCGTTTTAAGTTTATTGATTTTTTCTTTAGTTGTTAATAAAAATGTTAAGCTTTACGTATTTAAAAACGCAATAACTTAGTAGCTAGTTGTGGTAATGGCCAAATCCTAAAAAACTATAAAAGAAAATATTTTTTTTAACAGTTCCTGGCGTAAAGGAACCTGTGATTCAATAGTCTGTATATTATTTAAGCGTAGTGCATAAAGCCAACAACTATTAGAACTTGCAAGTAGAGTTCGTAGTACAATTAAAAAAAAAAAAAAAACAAATCGCACTTGATCATAAAGAGTGTATTAACTCAAAATTTAATAGTTTTCAGTAGAAGCAAAAAATTTTATAAATTTATTATATAACATTAAAGGCATACAAAAAAAAATTTAACCCATCCGTTTCATTACCAAAAAAGTAGACAAAATACCACGATATTTTTACAACGTAAATTTTTTTCCAAAAATTTTAAAAATTAAATTTTTGAGTTTATACCCTCTTTTTGATCAAGGGCAATATGTAGTATGTATGTAAATTTTCTTCGTAATATGATACAAAATCGTATCTATTTATAACAACATATATACGAAGGTAAAAATCATACCCATTGCAATACAAAAATGGTACATAGGAGATTTGTATAGGAGGTGTTAGATTGTTAGATTTTTCCAATTAGTGCAACTCGTTCTTGTTTTCAAAATAGCATATAGCGGTCACTTTGATCAGTTAAAATAATAGAATTAATAAAATTTTTATTTTTCAATTAAATAACTTCGCTTTTTGCAAAACCTTTATTAACGAAACCTTTTGCTTTTATATGTGTATAGTGTATTTTTACTTTATACTCGTTAGTTTTTGTGTACAGTGATTCTTTGTAAATTGCAAGAACATTCATACCAATACCAGCTAGAAAAAATAGAAACTTTGTTTGGAGTGTTCAAGTAACGTATTTCCTTTGGTGGTTTTAAAGATCTCCTTTTATTCCTTTACTAAAGAGATGCATATAGTTGTGTCCCTGTTTTACTTTTACAATGTACATATTTTCTTTTAGCTACACTAGCATTAAATGCGTGACACAATTTGGAATGTGTATTTAATGACTACATAGTGTAAATGTTTAGTCCCTGTGGTTAGTTTGAAGCTAAAATTTAAAAGTTAAATGAGGCTTGTTGGTTGACTGTTTGCTAGGGTTTTTTTTTGAAAAAGGTGCGAAAAAATTGTCCTCTTAGGAAACTTTGGTATCAATATGATTTTGAAGAGTTCTTTGTGAAAATAATGAATTGAAGCAAGGGGAAATGACAAAAAAAAAAATAAAATAAAGGTCGAACAATAGACAATTCGTAAGAATAGTTTTATAATCGCTCGCTCTTAATCATGTAAACTAAGAAAGTGTTTTCCCAAAGAACGAATAACTAAAAACAAATATTTGCCAACTTAATGTTTATTATATTTATTCATAAATAAATTATTAAATGTAAAATAAAAGCTATGCTTTTACAATGAGAATCATGTACACATGTACTTTTTTAAATTAATTACATATGTAACACAAACATATAATATTTTGCACATATTCAAGTTTTAGCGGAATTTTCTTAATCCATAACGATCTTGGCTTATGATTTATTTCGGAATTAGTACACAACAACCTACTTTAAAAGTTAATTTTAAAGAGTTCATTGTCGTACATTTTTCATAAGAAAATCATACGATTTAATTAATTATTTAACTGCAGGGTTCTTGAAAGTCGCAATTCGCTTAAACTTTTTCACTAACTCATTTACATTTTTTTACTTTCAGTCAAACTTTCAATGAATATTTCAAGAAAGCGATTTTTTGACAATTTCATGAAAGCAAATGACAATAAACTAAGCAGTGTTGCCAATTTAAAATTTCCATTTGAAATTTCAGGATTGTGTTAAATAGCAGTAACAAAAGCAACTTGCTTCTGTCCCCTTTTACAAAGGGACAGACAGACGAAGTTTGTGGGCGAGAGAGGAAAAAAGTAGTGTCACGCATACAGCGTCGCCCTCTTGCCAACAAACTTCGTCTGTCTGCCTTCTGTCTGTCACTTTGTAGAAGGGGACTTTGGTAGTATATATAATATAAAAAATGTCAATATATTTTTTCAACTAAATTTTAAGAACACAATTGTTTTATTAAAAATGTATAAATATCATGAAAAAATATTAAAAAAATATTAACTTGAACGAATGCCTGAACTTTAGCGTGAGAAAATGTCTTGGCAACTCTTAATGGCGAGATAGGTAAGAAGTAAAGTGAGTCACGCATACTGGGTCGCCCCCCTTACCATCAAACTCTTTCTGTCCGGCAAGAAATGTCCATAGTGTAAATTCCGACTAAGCAACAGCAACTTGGGGGCCATACGATCATAGATGGGGGTAGTGCACTCATTTTGCAGTTTCAACTCACACTTAGTGATAGTGAAAAATATTGCAATCATTTTGTTGATGTTGAGTGATAATTGAAAATTTGCAGCCTCACTAAACATGACGTTAAAAAATTTTGCACTCAAAAAAAAAAAAAAAATAGTTTGATTTAAAAAATGCAATCATCAGCTTATTGCAACTTTTTTCTTCTTCACTCATTTGAGTGCAACTTAAATTGTTGCACTAAATTTAATATTAAAAACTTGTTTTTTCATGATAAAAGCCAATAATTATACCGTTATTGACAAAATTTCATTTTGTTGAAGGTTTTTACTTATGCATATTCTCAAAAGAAATCAAAAACCATGCACATGCAAAGTTACATTTTTTAAATTTTACTGAGACAATATTTGTATGCAGTTTTTTTGATTGCATGTCCAAATTTTGCACTATTTGATTTGAGTGCAGTTTTTTTTTGCATTCAATTCTGCGTTTAGTGATAGTGAAAAAATTTTCCAATATCTCTCAAAATTTTTTTAGTGGTAGTTAAAAAATAACAATCATCACTAAAGCTGGTAAAACAGAGTGCAAACTAATTTCTCTGCTGTTGTATTTAGTGATAGTACAATGCTGATTTAAATCAATATTTAGTGCACTACCCCCAACTATGCATACGATCAAGTTTTGCCATTCAATTTGCAATACACTCTCACTTTCTTTACTAATACACTCAAACTTTTTTAATTGGCCACGAGATTGCTTTTAATTTAACATTTCGATTTGTTTTACGTTCAATTTAGCAGCTGATTATGTTTGTCTTAATAAATTTTGTTTTTGTCGCTTAAGCTTTTTTATTCTAAATTCATCAGAACTGCTAAAATCGATCGATTATCATAACATACCTAAATAAATGAAATGTAATGTAAAAAAATTGCTAGTTTTGGTTCAATCTTTTTTTTAAATTCTTGCAAAAAAAAATCGTTTGTAACCTCAAACTATACAAGATAGAAGACCTAACCTCAATTCCCATAAACAAAAAAATATTAACAAATTTGGCATGTCCGCTGCATTGTTGTGTTTACATTATGTTATATCTTAAAGTTGGCGAATCCGATACAATAAATAATCTTTTTATACCCTTCACCGAAGATAAAAGGGTATACAACTGTGGCATTTTGACAAAACATTAAGCCATATTCAAAAAGTTGAAAAAAAATATGTTTTTAATCATACGAATTTTCATTCAAAAAACATTTTGTTCACGTTTTTAAAATTTTGTAGTATATCTACATTAATTTAATTTTGGTTTATTATATGCAGCCCAATACAAATGATTTTTTTTGCAGATTTGTTTTTTTTTAACTTTTTTGCTATCTTATCTCGACTTAAGATGTTTTGTCGAAATGACACAGATATGTAGAAGTTTGTCATCCGGATTTTTTTATTAAAATTTTACGGTATATTACTGATGGCCAGGAAGGAGCTATAGGCTACATATTTAATTTAAATTTTATGTGGGCACCTCCCATACAAAGGCTATATAGATATCTATATATCTGGAGAGCGGCAAGAGGTAAAGATTCCAAATTTGGTACAAATATCTTCGTTTTTAATATTAAACATCTAATTAAATATGTGCGGGGTTGGAGAAGTGGGCATGGCACCTCCCGTATACACATAGATTTCTGTATATCCGGAAAAATACAAAATTAAGTAAATATCTTCGATACCAATATAAAACATCTGAAAAAAGTAGGAGGGTTGGAGATAAGAGAGCGGCCACAAAATAGGTACATTTTTTGAATTTCTGAGGTAGTCGCGGGATTGTAAAGAGCATCGGATTAAACTTGTTATGTATTTATATAAACATACAAAAATATGTCTTTATACCTATATACATATGTATATACTTATACATATGTGTATATATTCATATATCTATTTTTATTTACATAACTTTATGTTCTTATCGCACCATGGTGAAGGGTATATATTACTAAAAGGCCACTATTACTAAAAAAACTTATAGATAATGATTTTTAATTTTACAGCAGTTTTATATTATCGAAAATTTAAACAAAATGAACTTACTTGGTTAGCTTTACGAGCGCGTCTTTCCAATTCTATTCTCTTTTCCATTGTTGATGCTGCTATTGTTTCTATTGTTGCTGCTGTAGTAAAATAGAAGGAACATATTAGTTCGCTTTTTTAGAAAGATTTTACAAATTTGGCTTACAATTTTTTTAAGTTAAGCTTTTTTGCTAGCTTAGCTGTTGGATTATTTTGATTGACAAAAAAAAAACGAAAAGAAAACTTGTCACCACTGGCTAGCTAACGCGGGCACCTTGCGTACGTGTTTAGTTTGATAGCGAAAATAAAAGCAACAATATTATAAAAAGAAGTGCGTATATTAACAGCGTGCCTCGGACTCCGAAATACACAGCAATAACCACAATATTTCGTTTGTTGGGGTACTAGTTGGTTGATGATTGCAATTTATGCGTGTCGTGTATTTGAGAATATTAAATTTGTACACTTTTGCTAGATGTTGATGGGCGGCTGTTGATGCGTTTTTCTGATCTTCCACTTTTAACACTTATGATCGTAGTTTTTTTTATAAGCGGCCGCTGAGCAAATTGCTTTTTTAATACGACTTTCTTCAAAATTTAGACTGGGCAAATCTTTTTTTTTTTTTTTAATTTCTTGCTTTACAAGTTCAATGTCTATCTTAATATGAGAAAAAAATTATAAAAGATTTTCCTCTGTTTTTCACACCACATACAAATACACACATGATGAGTTTTCGTTTAATCAAAGATTTGTATCCAACAGCAATATCGTTGATAGAAGAAATGAAACACACAACCGAAAAAAATATAAATTATGAATTTTTAATTAATTTATTTTGCCAAGTTTCAAAAATTTATAGAAACATTTTATTAACTTATAGTTGAATTGACTTTTTCTTCCCAAAGTAAATTTTTTTGTGTGATAATAAAAAATATATACATACTTACCATACAAAACTTGTCAATTTTTTATTCAATTTGCAATAGCAAAAAATGTTAAAACAAATTCTATTCAAGGAGAAAAAACTAACAGTACTTTTACCTAATATAATTGTTTTCTTTTATTATTTAAAACTTCAAAAAGCCACGAATTTAATAAATTTCTTAAATTTTTTATTTTAAATAATAATTCCTTGCCTTTTGTAACACCACACAAAAAATTATAAATTAACACATACGCTCTGTATTTTGTCGTTGTGTCGGTCTTTTTCTTTTTTCTTTATGTGTGTGTGTGTTCATTTCAGTTTCATATTTCATTTCACCTATTCCCCCTTATAAATCTATAGAATTCCACTATGTTTCAATTTATTTGAATACGTTTGTTGTGTTTCACAGACACAATGCGTTTCAATTCGCTAATGAACCGCCATTTGTACAAAAACAACATACACACACAAACTACAAACCAAGAAACAACAACAATAACTGGTGTTTCAATTTCTTGTTAGTTTTGTGTGTTCAAGTTTCTCGTTCCGTTTGGCATTGAAAAGATGCAAACGAAGGAATGTCTAATAAAAGAGAAGAGAAAACACGCGCAAATTGCAATGTTTCTTTTGTTTTGCTTTTTTGTTATATTATTGTAGCAGGGTTGTATTAATGACTGGATGTTACATATAAAATAAAAAAAATAGATAACACAAGCAAGCTGTACTGACAGACGTTGCTCTTTCGAAATTTTAATGATTTTTGTTTTGATAATCTACATATCTGTGGTTTTCACGAATAATCGCGTAAGTCGGTTTTTACCGAAATTGAGATAATGATGTCAAAGTGCTACATTTTGCATTAGGTTTTTATAAGTATTAAGCTTTTTAGAATATAATGTAGTATTATTAATTTTTTTCTGCTAAAAACAACTTAAGTTAACTGTTTAATAAAATATTTTGCCATTATAACGATTTATGTCGACATACATCGCCAAAAATTGTAAAATTGCTGAATATGTTTCCAAATAAAAAGCATATGTGATGTTATGTTGTTATTCGTGCAAAAAATATGAAAGTATTTTTTGAAAATGTTTCTATTAATAACAACTTATATGTACATGTGCGTTTATTGTTGACTTCTTTAGTTGCAACAACAGCAGATGAGCGGTTGTTTGTAATTTTAAGTCCATACGTTGTGCTATAAGTATCAAAAACTCTGAATATGTCGCCAACTTGTGTGCTTAAAATAACAACGTAAGTCGTCATGTGTGATTAAAATGATAACATTTATTTTCACAAAAAAGAACTTATGTGGAGATATGATGTTATATTGCACACACTTAATGAGTCAATCAAACATATGCATTTTTAATCCTTTTACAGATTGTGATCCTGTGAGGATTTTTTCATGAAAACTATGTATAATACGTAGAAAGTCACTGTTAAGAGGATAGTAAAGAAAAAAGTTTAAAAAAGCATCTACAGAAGCCGCAATTGAAAAAAATAATTATCAAAGTTATTTACGGGAATACAAAATTTATCATTAATACGATTTCTGTATGACATGCTAAATTCCCAATTTTCCATATTTGATAAATACACTGAAATTTATTGTTGAGGGAAAGCTAGCTTCTTCACTGGTTGCTTAGGCCAGCTCATCAGGAAACCTTTTCCTAAGATTTTAGAAAAGCTAAAAATATTATACGAATAAAACCCTAAAGCGAATAAGAATTTTAAACACTCAAAGTCTTACTCGTAAGTAACAATATCAAAGCTTAAACAAAACACCAACAATAATCAGTGAGTTTATCTTTTCTTACATCCCTCTACAATTGGTTGGGTTCTTTCCGACTCGAATTGTAGTTATAAGTGGGTAAAAAGAAAAAACAAAATTAAAAAACAAATTGTTTCATTCTATTGTCTTCGTAAGAAAACAACAAAAAAACCAATTTGCCAATTCAGTTTTCTGCACGGGCACATGCGAGTATATTATCAAAGTTATTTACGGGAATACAAAATTTATCATTAATACGATTTCTGTATGACATGCTAAATTCCCAATTTTCCATATTTGATAAATACACTGAAATAATTGTTTTTGCTCTCCTGAAAAGTTTGGTTTTATAACTTACGCGATTATTCGTGAAAACCACAGATATTTAAATTTATATATGTCAATGAATTGAAATTTAAAATTCAAAGTGAAATCACGGTGAAATAATGACGTACAAATTGGTGAATTCTCTTATTAACCAAGATGATGTCAACTATCCGAGTCATCGTCCGACTTGTAATTTTTTCTATTAAATTGTGTTTAATAAACTTGTTTTAGTTTTTTGCAAATAAAGGGTTTAGTTATTTATAATATATATTAATTTAATTTATGTTTATACTTTAGAGACATTTTTATGAAGTTAGGCGGTACATATTTTAATTGTCATAAGGGCTAATGGTGAAAATCTGTCCATAATTTCACATAGCCCCATTCAAACATCTTTCCGGAATAGAGTTTTTGTGCCAATAAACTATCTTACAATGCCGGCTTAACTAAATTTTAATCGAATTGGTCCATATTTGACCACAGCTTTCATGAAACATGAATTTGCCAACCGGGTTATCAGATTTACTTTGACCTTTTTCAACAAATTCAATGTCAAAAATCGTAAAAGCTTTATTTTTATTAGCTTTAGACAATAAAATATACATTTTTTAAATTATAACAAATATTTTCTATAAATCCTAAAAAATTTATTTCTTCCGAATCGCTTAAATTCGCCAAAAAGGGAGGAACAAATCTAGTTTAGGCACGCACACCCAAATAAAAAAAAAAGTACCTGGGGTGATAGAAAATTGAAAAATAAGAAGAAAAAATAAAATAAAAATATTGGCGCAAACGCTTAGTTTTCGAGTTATGAACGTTTTAAGTTTTCATATATACATATGTGCGATTTTCCATTACATTTCTAAAGCTGTATGTTAATATTGGTCTCATTTTTAAGGTTTTGACTAGATCTTTCTGGATATATAGAATTTATTAAAAAAAAATTACTCTTAAGCTCACATTACAGTTTTTGTGTACTAAGTGTATAATTTATTTAAAAAAAAGTGTAATACAAAATTTATAAAATAAAAAACAACAATGTCGCAAACAAGAACTTCATGCTTACTAAAGCTTCTCTGCATAGCCGGCCTTCGGCCGGGCGCAAGGATTTTCTTTTCTATGGTATAACAAACACCGGCTTCGCTAACTAAAGCTTCTCTGCATAACCGGCCTTCGGCCGGGCGCAAGGATTTTCTCTTCTATGGTATAACAAACGCCGGCTTCGCTAACTAAAGCTTCTCTGCATAGCCGGCCTTCGGCCGGGCGCAAGGATTTTCTCCTCTTTGGTATAACAAACACCGAAATCGCTAACTACTGCTTCTCTGCATAGCCGGCCTTCGGCCGGGCGCAAGGATTTTCTCCTCTTTGGTATAACAAACACCGGCTTCGCTAACTAAAACTTTTCTGAATAGCAAGAAATACGGTAATAAACCAACAATCAGGGGTGTGCTGGAAATCGCAAACGCAAAACGCAAGAATTTTAAAAGTCGTTTTTTAGTAAGATTTCTGTAATAAAAGAATTTTATGACAAATATTATACAAACATTTTTCTATTAAACAGAATTTTATAACAAAAATTATAAAAATTCGATTAAAAGTGTATTAAAAGCAGCCTCCAAATTCTTGCGTTTTGCGTTTGCGATTTCCAGCACACCCCCTTATATTACCCATACAGCTTTAGAAATGTAATGGAAAATCGCACATATATATGAAAACTTAAAACGTTCATAACTCGAAAACTAAGCGTTTGCGCCAATATTTTTATTTTATTTTTTCTTCTTATTTTTCAATTTTCTATCAGCCTAGGTACTTTTTGTTTTATTTGGGTGTGCGTGCCTAAACTAGATTTAAGCCAAAAGGGAAAAAGTCGCCATGATATATATTTTGCTTTATTATTATTTAAAACAAAGTAAAAATTATTAGTTAACACAAAAAGGTACAATGTTTACTATAAAATAGTTTATAGTATAATAATTGTTGTGGTTAGTATTAAACCAGCGCTGCCAGAAGTAAAATTTTACCTTATTTTTTACGATTTTTTTTTATCCAAAAAAAGATTTAAAAAATTTTTTTTTCCCAAAAACAAGATTTTTTGTTTTGTCTAGACGAAGGTCAGGTTCAATTAAAAAAAACCTTCTTTGTTCCTATTTGAAAATTTTTAAACATAATAATATGTACTACCTTGCGGTTTACTGGAAAAAAATACTTAATGCCCAACTATAATGTGCTTAAGTTGGCTTAAGCAAATATACGAATTCATGTTAATCATATAAGGCTAGCCATATTGAACTTAAGGAAACTTTTTGTTAAATTTTATGAAACTGTCATTTGCTTAAGCAAGGTGCGAAACTGATCGCACATTCCGTACGGAATCTATGTTTGTTGATTTTATTTTTGTTTTTTTAATACATTTGAGAGACTACTTGCTAATTTTTGACAGTAGGTTAAGCAACGCTATGCATATTATGGTTGGGCCTTTCAAAAGCAACCTCTGTTTGGCGTTCAAGGGTGATTAATCAGGTTTAAGTTTTGCGCGATTTTTATTTTGCAAAAACAAAAAATATTGCAAATCAGACTAAGGTTCGCAAAAATTAAATAATAGCAAAAACATTTAATGGAAAAATGTTTAATCCGAAAAGGTAATTTTAAGTGCATCGAAATACCTTTGAAAAAACAGCTTATCATGGGTGTCATGGAAATCGAAAACGTAAAACGAAAGAATTTTTATTACAGAAATCTTATTGAAAAACGACTCTTAAAACTCTTTCGTTTTACGTTTTCGATTTCCATGACACCCTTGTATATCTAGATTTATATAAATAAAATTTTAAAAATGTTTAGATTTTAGAGGTATTATTAAGAAAAATCCCGCTAAATTGAATATTTAGCGGTTTCAAGCGGTTTTGAAGTCCGATTTGGCGGGAAATCTTAAAAAAAAGTTGGCAACGGATATATATATTGATATGTTTTAAAGTTAATTTTAATAAAAAAAAACACTTTTTTCCAAAAATAAGATTTTTTTTTTCAAAATAAGATTTTTTTTGGTGAAATTAAGATTTTTTTCTGAAAATTTCTGGCAGCCCTGTATTAAACAAATATTGGATATACATTTGTATGTAGTTGCAGTTCTATTATAAATCTAAAACACTATACAAATCATCGCCAAGACATTCCCCATTATCATCTTTTTGTGGAATACGTTGTATGGGAATTAAATGTATTCAGCATATCTTGTGAAGGTACAAAAAAATGTGCAACATGAGCTATTTACATCCATTAAATTTATAACCATTGCATTCTATTGAGTTGGAATTACCAGCGTATAAAGAACAGCCAAAGCAAGTTCTTCAAAATGGCACGCACCTGCCGTATGTTTATAGCTATAAACTTTTGGCCAAAACTAATTTATGTAAGATGGAATATCATCAGTAAAATGATATTTCTAATCAACAAACGGTAACTTTATCCATTGGCATGTAAGGATTCATAAAAATCTTTATATTATTCTTGACAACAGCGAGTTTTGTTTGTAATAATAAATTGCCACATATTATATATATATTAGATTATGGAAAAAAATGTTCGAACATTTTTAATATATTCATGTTTTCAGGAATTATATTTATTAATTTTTTGGGGAGCATCTTCAATTATAAAAAAACCATTTTTTTTTCGAAGATTTTTAATATAATTAGTATTGTGGTTATTTCGTTGAACTTTTTATGGTTTTTAATCCAAAGTTTGATATTTCAATCCGGCTAAAGTTCACTGAATTTTCCATATCTTCATCAGCCATTTCAACATTACTTAATTCAGTTCCAAATGTGACCATCCTATGAATGCCTGCAATTTCAAACATAAAAATATCTACCAGAATAAAAAAAATACTATTTTTTGTACTGATTTTCACGTTTTGGAGGAATGCATGGAAGATGTTGAAAATGTGAAATACGCGTTCACACTTGAAACATCTAACATCTACTATCAATAAAAAATGTCACCATTTCTGAAAAAAAAACTTTTATTTTTTTTAAATAATTTTTTCTACAAAAGTGCCAACATTTTAAAAGATAACACCAAAATGTATTTCTTATTCATTTTGCTTAATAATTTGAGCAAAATAAGGTTTGCAAAAAAGGAAAAACTTGAGAAATGGTAACGTTGCTTTCAAAGCAACGAAAATCGAATCGAAAAATGTAAAAGGGAACAAAATGAGATAGTCCAATTCTGTATAGATGTTGACAAATTTTGATTTTTAGCCCTGCGTATTTCTTATGGGAAAATTCCAACATCTTCGCAAATTGATTTTAAATGTTGACAAGTGTGAAAAGGCTATAACTGACAACTCTGTTTGCCATTGTAAAAGGCAAGGCGAATTCAACAATGTGAACTCTTCAGAACATCTGTTCGTCAGCTGTAAAATCCAACTTGGCAATAATTTTCTTTTTTAATTTTTTTGTTTCTCATTTACAAAAAATTGTGATTGTTTAAATATGTGAAAAAAAAAACAAATCAATAAGCAAATTATTTATAAAATTTTATAAAAAAAAAGAAGTAAAATGCGAAATGGGGCTTATTTAAATAAATTTTTGTTTCCTAGTGTACTTCCGTAACATTTTGTTATACAATTTTGTAAAAACTGTATGAGTTAAAGTTAAAAATTTGCCTTGGTAAAAGGTATGTAGATAACAGGATGACTCATAATAATAAAATTTTATTAGTTTGGACAGCAACCTTCGATTGTGTGTTAATTAAGGTTGCCAGCTCGAAGTTCAAAAAAGCTAGAATTGAAACTAAAATGGCTAGGAATGGCTAGATTTTAAAAAAGATTAATGACCAATTTTCAGGATAGTAATTAAATCTAAATTAAGTTAATTTTCATAAAAACATAAATCGTATTTAAATACAGATTAATTTTTCGAGTTTTATTTGAAAAGTCTTATTTTAATAAGATAACAGTATGGTAGCACTACTAAATACAAAACAATATCATAAAAAAGTATAATTATTTAAAAGGTGGTGTCAAAAAACAGCTGGTTGGTTTTGCTTTGCCTCTTGTTGTATTGTCGTGATATTGAGGCCACCTTGCTAAAATATTACATTAGAAACTTAAGTTGAAATTAAGTGTACCACATTGGTGAATTAATGGTGTTTTCTTTTCTATGAGTTTTTTAGAATAAAACAAGCCACCCTTTTCGGGAGCAAAATTTTTAGGAAACAGACACCAAATTGCATTTTTTTTAAATAAAATGTCACATTTTTTTGTAGAAAAGAAAACACCATAAGTTTGATTTAAGTATTTAGTGAAGAAGAGAATTTTGTATATAAAACGATTTTAAACATAAATGTGTTTTAATATCAATCCCGAAAATTGGCCATAAAACCTGCATTATTTAACTCAGGAATCCAATATTTAATGATTTTTTTTTTCAATTTAACACATTAATACTCACAGCCAAGGCCCAGGCAAGAAGTCTGATGATCATTGTTTATGTTCTTTTTAGTTGTCAAAAGTTGTTTAGATTTTGCTTACATGTGCATGTATACGTTTGTTTACGTTTGTGGTATGCCACACATACACGTTTTTTCCTTTTGCTTTGTAAAGGGTGTTTTTTTAAGCCCGATAGAACTTGAAATTGTAAAAAATAACACAAAAAATTAAATTGTAATCAAAATTTTTTTTTTATTCGAAAGATCAATACGTGACATTAACATTTGAAAATGATTTCGGGCATATGGGCACCGCGGCTGTTCTTGACGAAGCGCATTCTGGATGTCCAATTTTGGGCCACTTTTTCGAGCACTGCTGGCCGTATGTCACGAATAACACAAACAATGCTGGCCTCCAAGGCGTCAATTGTTGCTGGTTTATCAGCATAAACCAGTGACTTCACGTAGCCCCACAGGAAATAATCGAGAGGTGTCAAATCGCACGACCTTGGAGGTCAATTGACAGGTCCATTTCTCGAAATCAACTTATCGTCAAATTTTGATTTCAATAAGTCGATGGTTGCGTTCGCCGTATGGCACGTAGCGCCATCCTGTTGAAACCACATCTCCTCCGGATCAATGTCATCCATATTTTCAAACAAAAAATCATTGATCATGGTGCGGTAACGATCTCCATTGACCGTAAAGCGAGCTCCGGCGTCATTTTTAAAGAAATAAGGTCCGATGATGCCACCAGCGTAAAAACCGCACCAAACGGTGCATTTTTCTGGATGTAATGGAGTCTGTAGGGTCTCTTGTGGATTGGTCTCGCTCCATATGCGGCAATTTTGCTTATTAACAAACCCGTTAAGCCAAAAATGCGCCTCATCGCTGAACACAATTTCAGCGATGAGGCGCAATATAAGTTGCGCGAATCGACGACTGATTTTCAAAGTAAATTTGGATAATTTCGTAGCGTTGTTCAAGCGTGAGTCTATTCATGATGATTTGTCAGAGTATACTGAAACGATAAAAAAAATATTTCATCAAAATTTAATTTTTTGTGTTACTTTTTACAATTTAAAGTTCTATCTAGCTTAAAAAAACACCCTTTATATGCGGTAGTAAATTTTTGACAACTAAAAAGAATCGTTTTTTGTTTTTGTACAAGTAAGCAGACCTAATAGATGGGCCTTGCTCACAGCGGTCTGCACTAAAAATCATTGACATTTTGAACAGCAGTTAACCTTAATTAAAGAATCTATTTTAATAAAAAAAAGTCTTTTTTTATCTGGCCTATAATTGGTTTTGGGGGCTATTACATATACGTAACAAAGGGCAGTACATTCAATTTTTGGCCCTTGCAGTTTTCAAATAAAACTTATATTTATTACAATCAAAACCTAACAAAAACTTCCACTAATTACATAAAAGGCAACAGAAACCTTTTTTTTAATATAATGCGTTTTACACAAAAGAAAAAAAAAGAAGTTTCCAGATTTTAGCATCATCTGGTTATTTTGCATTATCAATAATATTGTTACGAAAGTAGCTTTAGTTAAGAATTAGTTGTAATTATTAGTTAAGAATTAGTTGTATTTATAAGTTATCTTGTATTTATTAGTTGTCTTGTATTTATTAGTTGTCTTGTATTCAAGTAATTTTACTAGTTTACATTGTTATTAAAAATTGTTATAATTTAGTACACTTCAATCCAAATGTGCAGAAAGACCAAGAAATTACCGTTAAAAAAGCTTCAGTATAAGAGGTAAAATTATGTAAACATAAGTGCTGCCATAAATCAAATTAAAGTGTGGTGAGTAGTAAAGCCTCGAACCTTCGAAAAACATTTCGAATGTTCTAGACAACCAAATTGCTGTATAAATACTAGCGGCGACTAGCGTAATAAAATCATTCTAAGTTCAGACTTTGCCAATAACGTATAACGCTGAGAAAATTATAGTTGGTTGTGAATTAAAGCTATAAATTACGGTTGTTAAAAAGACTTAGTACTAAATAGAGTTGAGTAAATTGTAAATAGTGTTTAAAGTGTTTGTGTTTTATTTATTTTATCAAAGTTGCAATAAATAACTCGAAACGGTTTATTATTAAGGAAATAAACCAAAAACTTTATTGAAAGGCAGTAACGTAACAATTGGTGTCAGAAGTAAAATTGCAAAAAAAAAAATAAAATAAATAAAATAAAAGTAAAAAAAAAAAAAAAATAATAATAAAATAAAAAAATAAATAAAAAGAAGACAGCAATGAAATTTGAAGAGCTTAAAGTAGAACAGCTCAAGAAAGAATTGGGCAAGTTGGATCTGCCAACTGCAGGTAATAAAGCAGAGCTGCAGAAAAGGTTAATAGATGAATTTGAGCGACGCAATATCGACATTGTGAGTTACGAATTTGAGGACAAAGAAGAAATAGAGGTATGTACTCGTGCAGTTGCTAGCAGCATGGACTTAAACACAATGTTTGCTGCTATGATGGCAAGAATGGACGAAAATTCCAAAAGCATGGTACAGATGATGAAAGAAAATTCTAGAAAAATTGATGAAACTGCTAGAATAATGAATGAAAATTCGAGAAAAATGGAAGAGAAGACAACCACCATCCTGGCTGAAATTCAAGAGAATTCCAGAACCACAAATGAGAAGCTTCAGGAGATTTCCACTGAAATAAATGAAAGAGTAAATGACATGGAAATTGAATTCAACAAAAAGCTGACTGATGTTAAAATAGAAGTGGATGAAAAGCTACACAATCTGGAAGCAAAAGTAAATAGTCTTCAAAACCAAGAGGGATCAGTACGGGCTATTCCAGAAGTTTCTAGCAGAATAAAGGCCCCTTGCTTTGATGGTAGTGTTCCATTTGATGTGTTAAAGTTCCAGTTTGAAACGGTAGCCCACAAAAACGTATGGAACAATGAGGAAAAAGCAATCGAGCTAATTCTTGCTTTAAAGGGGACTGCGGCTGAAGTGCTTGAAGGTGTACCAATTAGCTGTAGAAACAATTATGATGACATAATGGTTGCACTGCAGCGTAAATATGGTGGGGAACACAAGAAAGAGATATACCGAATGGAGGTGCGTGGCAGAGTGCAAAAGGCAAACGAAACCTTACAAGATTTTGCTCTTGAGATTGAGCGTTTGGTGCAGCTAACTTATCCTGGTGAGAATCATCCATTGCTGGACAGCTTCAAAATAGAAGCATGTGTGCATCATTGAAGTCAACGTTTGCAGAAACAGTTTCATTTGCCCTGGCTCAGGAAACCGCAAGCATAGTTGCAAAGCCGAAGTCGTTTAAGGTGCAAAGGCTCCATGTTATTGCTGATTTTTTTTTTTTTTTTTTTTTTTCTCATTATTTATTTATTGAATCTTCATATATTAAATATGAACTAACAATAATTAATCAAATCTTAACCTAATACGTTATTTTTTGTCCTGCCAGTGCCAGACAAAAATGTTCTTCATCACTGGTTCTGTTCACTTATATAGGTGTTTATCGCTCATCTAATTGGATAAGTGCTGCAGTGTCTCTTCTTCTTAAGCGAGTGTGGCCGCCAAGATTTAAAATATTTCGAGCTAGTGGATTTGGATGTTGTTCAAGCCTTTTTAAATATTTTACTGCATTTTTTGTTATAGTAGTTTTGACTAATGGAACATTGAGATCCTTGTGAATATTTGAGTTTTTTACATACCAAGGGGCAGCTGTGATTATTCGAAGAATTTTATTTTGGCGTCTTTGAATTTTTTCTATATTAGAGGCCGAGGCAGTGCCCCATAACTGAATACCATAGCACCAGATTGGCTTTAAGATGGAGTTGTAAAGAAGAAGTTTGCAGTCGAGACTAAGGACAGAGTTTCTACCAATAAGCCAATGAATTTGAATGGCTTTTAGTTTCATTTGAGTTAATTTTGCCTCTATATGGCATTTCCACGTTAATCGCCGATCCAGATGTATACCGAGATATTTTACATGCGAATGTTTAGGAATTATTTGATTATTGATTGTAATATGGGGGCAAGATTCCCGGCGCAAGGTGAATGTTATATGCACGCATTTTTGCTCATTGACCATTATCCTCCATTGTCTTAACCATATTTCTAGTTGAAATATATGATGCTGTAAGTAACGAGATGCTTCATAACGGTTTTCGTGGACGCTTAGAAAAGCTGTATCGTCTGCAAATGTTGAAGTTTGGGTGTAGTTGCTTGTTGGCATGTCCGAAGTATAAATTAAGTATAATAGAGGGCCCAGGATGCTGCCTTGTGGGACTCCAGCACCAATGGGCTGAGGTGAACTTAAGAAATTTCCTTCTTTAATAATAAATTGACGACCGACTAAGTAGCTTTCTAGAAGCTTGTGTGTGTTTGCTGGTAAATTTTTCTTCAATTTATGTAATAAGCCTTCATGCCAAACTTTATCAAAAGCTTGGGAAACATCGATGAAGAGTGCTGAGCAATATTTTTTTTCTTCAAATGCTTTTCTTATGACATTAACTATTCGATGAGTCTGTTCGATTGTGCTGTGTTTTCTTCTAAATCCGAACTGATGGTTTGGAATACATCTACTTTCACTTAAAATCGGTGTTAATTTTGAAACTAATAATTTCTCAAACAGCTTTGACATATTTGATAATAAGCTAATAGGCCTATATGACTCAACTTTTGTATGATCTTTACCTGGCTTTGGTATCATGGTAACTAAGGAAACCTTCCATTTTTGAGGATAGTATTCAAGGCGTAAAATAGCATTAAAAATAAAAAGAATAATTTTCTTTGCTGTGCGAGGTAGCTCTAAAAGCATTTTATTACTGATTTTATCAATACCAGGTGCCTTCTTAGTGTTTAAGTCACAAATAGCCTGTTCGATTTCTCTTATCTCAAATCTGAGGGGAATAGCTGCTCTAGCAGCAACAGGTGGTAACTCTACCGCAATATTGTGAGATATATTTGGTGTAAATACGTTTTTCAAGTGGCTAACAAACAGATTTCCTTTTTCAATATCGTTTCTTGCCCAACTACCATTCAAGTTTCTTAATGGTGGCTTAGATATAACTGGGTTTTTTAGATTTCTAGCTGCACGCCATAATGAGTAGTCAGATTGTGGAGTTGCATCAAGTTCCTTAAGATATTTTTCTAGAGAAGCCGTTTTCTGAGTCTGCAGTAACTTTCTTAGCCATTTTGTGCACTCTTTCAATAAATTCTTAAGTTGCGGGGATCTGTACAGCTGCCACTCTCTTCGAACTCTCCTTTTTTCAGTCAAGAGCCGCTCGACATCTGAAGAATATATTTTATTATTTTTAATTTTTTTGGGGGTAACGCTGGAATGTTGAACAGCTAGTTTAAGATAACTGTCAAAGTTAACAATAGAGAGATCCACATTCTCCGGTGTACTAAGCGGAATATTTTCTAGGCAATGGGCACTGAGAAATTTTTTATATTTTAACCAATTTATTTGTGTGGCTGACGTCGCTAAGTAACATGACGGAGATACAATTCTATTTGGGTTCGATATAGTAACAATTGTAGGTGTGTGGTCGGATGATAATTCTAAGGAAGCTTCAACATGAATCGTTTCTGTTGGGATGTTTTTAACCACGCCAAAGTCGATAACATCTGGAATTTTTTGCTGATCAGTAGGCCAATATGTTGGTTGTCCGCTCGCGACCACGTTTAAACCCATTTTAGAGATTGTGTTAAACAAAACACGACCTTTTGGTGTTATAAGTCGTGACCCCCAGAAGGTATGTTTAGCGTTATAATCGCCAGCGGCGAGGAAACAGGGTCCTAATGATTTAAAATATTTATAATATTGGCTTTCTGATATGGCAAATCTAGGTGGAGAGTATAAAGAAGAAATTACTAAGTTTCGATTAAGCTCTTCAACACAAATAGTCGTTGCTTGCAGATAATCTTCACAATGATCAAACATTAAGTAGTGTTTGATTCGGGCTTTTATCAAAATGGCAGAGCCTCCACAAGCTCTATCTCGAGGGTCCTTAGTATCATATAGTATATAACCATTGATTTTAAACGTATTTCTTGAGGTCAAGTGAGTTTCAGAAACCAACATGACATCAATTTGTTTATTTTTTAGAAAGTATTCTAATTCATTTTTATGTTGGCGGATGCCGTTTGCGTTCCAAAAACAGATTTTTAAACAGTTCATGGCTTGTTAAGTACAGCTTGCAATAACAACGATTGCATTCTTAGAATTTCCTGCATCATATTACCCATTGTGTTCGTAAAATTATTAACTGTTTGCACTAATGTTTCCATGGTTTTTTCAAGACGACTTAAATTAGAAACTGGAGTTTCTTCATTAATTGGCGAAGCACCTTGCATTGGCACATGGTTTGATTTTAGAATGTTAGCGTAGGAGGTTCTGTTATTACTAGGCTGTGGAGCCTGAATGTCATTAGTGTTTAGCTGATTTGTTACCTGCATTTGAGGGGAATTAGTTTTCGGTCCAACCGACTGCTTTACGATAGTGTATACAGGGCATCCTCTATAATTGGCTGTGTGATTACCGCCACAATTGCTACATTTTTTAACGTTGGGGTCATTTTTAGATTTATCGCAAAGAACTGTACCGTGTAGCTCACCACATACTACGCAAACAGGGGGTAAGTAGCAGTATGCCTTAGTATGGCCAAATTCTTGGCAGTTCAAACATTGAACGGGACCACCTCTCTTGTGCGGCTCCTCTATAGTTACTTTTCTGTACAGAATGTATTTTAAATCATAGATGGGATGCGTTTCATTTTTTTTAAGCTTAACGTCGCCGGGTTCAAACTCCACTCGAAAAAGTGGTTGGGGAATTTTTTCTCTATTTTTAATGTTTGCTACATGTTTTACCTTGAAGCCTTTTTCTTCTAGGAATGTTTTTACCTCTTCTGGGTCCACACATGAGTCAATACCCTTAATCACTACCTGAAGACCTTTACTGCTTTTCAGTTGGTATGTATAAAAGTTTTTTTTTATTGCCTCAAAGTTGTTTATTATTTTTCGAAAATCATTTTCATGATTGACTTGAATTTTTGTCTCGTTTATACTACCACGCTTGATAGCCGCTACGTAAAACGAATTTTCACCTATCACAGATATCAAACTCTTTATGAGCTCATTTGAATTTTGTTCCCTAAGATATATCGGGGGAGGCTTGGACGATTTAATGACGTTTGGTGCTTCAGAGGATTCATCCTCCAGAATCGCAAAACGATTTTGAGAATTTGTTTTATCAAAAGTTGGTACTTTTGAGGCCGAAGCAACTGCTGCAGAGGTAGGGCTGCGTCCCCGTTTGAGCACTGTTATGTACCTGTCCATACCAACTTGTACTGTAGGCTTTTGAGAAGTTTTTACTTGAGTTACTGAGTTGTCCATAGCGGCCGTTTTGGGGTTAACCGTATCATCACTTATTAAAGTTTTTTTTGGCTCTGCGGCAGCGCTTGCAGTTAAAAAACTTGTTATTGTATTACGATCGACCGTGTTTGTAAATAAAGAGGGTGAGAGCGAACGCGTTCGAGTAATAGGTTTAGCCGTTAAGTAATTGCTATCATCGATTCTTTTTTTTGTTTCTACTTTTGTTTCGTCGACACTCACTGTAACATACGCATTTCTTTCATTATATTTTATTGTTTTTGCATTATTAGCATTCATAAGAGTTTTTTTTTTATATATTACTGTTTGTTTAATTGTGCTCTTCTTTTTATTTGTTGTTTAAAAACCCCGAGAATAAAAAAAAGAATAAAGAAAAACAAGAAATGTTTTTGCTTAAAATGTATGTATGTATATGTATGTGTGTACATACATATATTTTTGTTATTTGTAATTTTTAATATTTGTATTATAAATATTATGTTCACTAATTTAAAAATTATTTTAAAGCGTCCATTCGTTCGCTGATCTTAGATTATTTTTTTAAAAAAAATAATATGATATTATAAATATACAATTATTTATGTTAAAAAAAAAAACCGTATGCCGAGTTAAAAGAGGAAGACACGTCTGCATTCAACGAGCACGCAAGCAAAACTGTTATTGCTGATGATGATAGAGATATCATGAATGAATTAAAGCGACTTAAAGAAGAAGTTTTGCGGGTATTAAATGAGAAGCTGGGCAAAAACAAAGTAAAATGCTATAACTGCGGAAAGGTTGGGCACATACAGCGTGACTGTAAAGCACGAAGAAAAAGTTCAAGATCTGCTTCGCCGCCGAGAAACAACCAACGGGCTAGTCATCAGTCATCACAGGAGTCGCCGTTAAGTATGGAGGGAGTGCTACCTTTCGCATCTGAGGACTCGATAATAAATTTAGTAGTGCCAAAGAGTAACAAAAGTATTACGACATTTGGCTACATCGATGGTAAAAAGCGCATTTTGACTATCGACACTGGTGCAGGATTCTCGATAATAAGGCCTGACTTGGTTAAGGGAGCTTGCGAACAGCTACAGGTGAGCCTGCTATTGTCAATGGCAAAACACGTGTGGTGCTAAGAATTGCCAATATTGTCACTTTTCATGAGTTTATTGTGGCCGACATTGTAGACGAAGTACTAATTGGCGCAGATTTTATGATTCATCAAAACATAACTCTGGACATGGGAAAACAAATCATGTATTTGTGTGCTTATGAAATACCCCTGGATGTTGGGTATGAAAGAGAGGCTCGTGTGGGACAGCTTCTCGCTTGTACTCGTCTGGAATCCTCACCTTGCAGAAAAGTTGAATAACGTGAGAAAGCGGTTGCTCAAGTAAGACAGCTTAGCCGATCGGAAGCCAGGCACTGTACTGAGGCAGATAGAAGGAAATGCGTCAGTGAAGGTCGCTCGTTAAAGGTAGAGCCCAGTAACGATTGGATAACGGCGCAAAGAAGAGAACCCGTATCGGCCAAGGTTATGAGGGCCAATAGTATAGGTGGAAGACAAAATTTTAAGGGAAACTGCCCAAAGCGTGTGGCAGCCAGGAGCACAGCAAACAGATGTTGTGCGTAGCTTCCGCTGAGCAATTGTAATGCACTACCTATACCCGAAGATAAGCAGGTATTTTCATTGGAGCGGAGAAATCCGTACGACCATAGAAAGTCCGTGCGAGGCCATAGAAAGTTGTCCAGATATGATCGGGTGGTGTATTCTGAAGGATCTAAGAAGGGCCAGTTGGTTTTGCCAATGAATCAACAACCAAAGGAAGGATTAGTTGTCAAGCCACAAATACATTGGAATGGGCCATATAAGGTGATAGGGAAATTAAATGATGTTGTATACCAAATACGGAAATATAAAAGGCCAAGGGCCAAAATGAAAGTTTTTCATTTAGAACGATTAGCCTCTTATGGAAGAGGTGATTCTGAGCCTATTCGGGACGAACAGGCTTAAGTGGGGGGCAGTGTTACGAAAGTAACTTTAGCTAAGAATTAGTTGTAATTATTAGTTAAGAATTAGTTGAATTTATTAGTTATCTTGTATTTATTAGTTAAATTGTATTTATTAGTAATTTTATTAGTTTACATTGTTATTAAAAATTGTTATAATTTAGTACACTTCAATCCCAATGTGTACGGCCCTTTGTTCCAACTTGGAACCATAGGAATCAATATATATATATATATATAATCCCAATGTGTAGAAAGCCCTCGAAATGACCGTTAAAAAAACATCAGTATAAGTGGTGAAATTATGTAAACATAAGTGCCGCCATAAATCAAATAGACGTAAGGAGTGGTAAAGCCTCGAACCTTCGAAAAACATTTCGAATGTTCTAGATGGCCGAATGGCAGTATAAATACTTGCGGCGGCTAGCATAGTAAGATCATTCTAATTTCAGACTTTGTCAATAACCTATAACGCGGAGAAATTTATAGTTGGTTTTGAATAAAAGCTATAAATTATAAAATTATTATAAAATTATTAAAGTGACTTGGTACTAAATAAAGTTGTGTAAACTGTAATTAGTGTTTAAAGTGTTGTGATTATTTTTCTTTATTTAAAGTTTAATAAAGAACTCGAAACGGTTTATTATAAGGAAATAAACCAAAACGTTATTGAAAGGCAGTAACGTAACAATATTATTGGAATTTGTCATCTGTATGAATTCGCCTTGGTGTTAACAAATCACAAAGGATTGCCAATTTTTTTTATTTCAAGGGTTGGAAAGGGGCTTAAAAAAAAATTGCTTTTGAGCAATTTAGGTTTTAAATTTTTATTACGTACTTACTATAGGTTATAACTTCAAGCGTTTAAAAAACTGCAGTCGAAACTAAAAACTGTCGAACAAAAAACGCTTTTTGAGTTGGTTTCCCAGATACTGTTTATATTTAATAAATCAGAAGTAAAAGCAACAGTTTTTTTTTTGGCCAATGACAAATGAGGAAGTGGAAGAAATGACAGTTTTCTACTTTTTCTGCAGTTTTTTAAACGCTGATTCTTTCAATTATTAAAACTATTTAAAATGTTTTAATTAATTTTTTACAATTTTTATTTAAACCCTGTTACAAATTTTTTTTTATTTTTTTTTTAATTTGTTTTGTTTATTTATTAATTTTTTCAATTGATTATTTTTACTGATTCTACACAGGTGTAATTATTATTTTTTTTAATTTTTATTTCAATTTGTTGTTGTTTGTTAACAATTAACATTTTAAAGTTTTATTATATTTTTCATAATTCTTTTTTTTTGCTTCGCTTACTTAAAACTATGAGTACTAATTATAATAAATTTTTGCTTGAGTTAATTTTTAATTTTTCTTTCGCCGTTTTATTCAAAATCTAAAATTTAATTTTTAGTTATTTGATTTTTCTTTTCTTTAAGTTGTAAAGTCTTTTTCTTTTACTTTTACATTTTTTTAAATGTGACAAAATAAATTAAACAAATATTATTTGTAATTTGTTCTTTAAAACTACAAACAAATTTTCAAAATTTCTTTGCATTTTTAAATTAAGTTGTTTTTTTTTTAAATTTTTTTTTGTGAAAATTGATGATCAAATGATGGTAAAATTTTCGGGTGAAGTGAGAGTTAAGAACTAGAAAGAGAGAAAAGAGCTACTAAAATTTTGACTTAGTGAATATTTTAAAAATTTATTGTGCCTTTAAATTTCTTTTTTTTACAAAAGTTTTGTTTGAAGTGGATTTTGATTCTTCACAAAGATACGTGTGCTATATGTATAGTTATTTTTAAGAGAAATTAGCTTATATGGTGAAGTCAACTATCCCTAGTGTCGTGATATTCTAACCTTATACTCATTTAGGCCTGGTTTTTAAATTCTCTATATTCCAAAATATAAAAATCTTGTTTATCACAGGTTGAGCAAAAATAAAACAGGAACAAAAAACTTACAGAAAAGAATCGCTTCTATCGCGAACATGACAAAAATTCGCGAAAACTTGGAAAATTGAAAACAAGCCCTAAAATTTATTTGAAATCGCTAAATCGGCTAAAACCAAATGTGGTAAAATAGCATAAATATCGCAAAAAAAATAAAATTAACTACAATGGTAAAGAACAATAATAATCGGAGATGGGATTTTTTTTGTCAGATTTTCGATAACTAGTCGACGTCGACACAACATTTCTCTAATAAAATATATACAAAATAAACGTGGAAGTGATGTAGTCGTTAACTTGATGTGACAGTAATTTAAAATTGACGTAGACATCGACAACAACTAATATAATAAGGGTAGTTATTTAAGTAAAATCTTAATAACATTTCATATTTTGTGGTAAAATATGTTGTGACCTAGGGGCCAGATTCTGGCAGTCGCGATCGAGTAATTTCTCGATTCGAAAGCAATTTAATATCTAATTATTTCAGTCTATACTGAACGAATTGGAATTATTTTTTCGTTATTGTAAAGCATTCATTTGAGTTTCACAATACTGAAAAAATAATTTCGATTCGTTCAGTATTGACTGAAATAAAATTGCTTTCGAATCGAGAAAGTACTCGATCACGAAGGCCCCAGGTTATTTTTAACAAAAAAAACTTCCTCGCAGTTTATACTTAAAATTGATGCAAACATTCTTTACCGTTTTTCTAGAAAACACATTTTTGTTTCTTGCGGCAATCCAGTAATAACCCGACAATTTCTTAAATATAAATATTATACTTTATTAAATTATTTAAGCTTAAGGTCACTTTTTAAAAAAAAAATTAATTAAAATGTTTTTATTCGATATTTCGATTTCCGTTGGAAATCTTCTTCAGGAAATTTTTTAAAATAAAATAAAATTTGACAATAAATGGAAAAATAAAATATGGAAAAATAAATTTAAAATTTCAAAAAACAAAATTATCATAATAAATTTAAAATTCCATTCTACAAACTTTAAACAAAAAGACAAACAAACAAAAAAGGAAAACAAAAATAATACATACATATCAAGTTATATTTACACAAGGTAGACTCATTTGGGAGTGTAGACATGCTGCTCTATAAAAAGAACCGAGTTGTCAAAATTGTCTTCATATAAAACAAAAACAATTTTACGCACACATGTACAAATTTTGGCTCATATACACGAAATTTGACGTTTGGGTTCCAACTGGGGCAAACATCTGACAAACATATGGGCCAACGAGTCTACCTTGTGTAAATATACCTTAAATACATAGTATTAAAAATAAAAAATGAGCCAAATTCAGGGTTTCAGTACGAAATTATCCATACCAAATAATCGACTAGGGAACAATTTGCTTTTCAATATTATGGTAAAGGGTATATAAGTCTGTCTCGTCACTGCCGAATGTAGCACTTTTACTAGTTTTTTGTTGTTGTTTTAAACCAAGTAGTAGAATAAAGTTTAAAAAAAAACTTTAGTTACATATTTATCCAAAAAATGAGATGAAAATATATGAAATTCTTTGACAAGAAATAAGATAGAAGAAAAAACGAAAATGTTGCTGCCTATTGTGAACGAAGCTTTATATTGAAAACAAAAAAATTAAAAATTTTGTTAATATTTGTTGAAATTTAATTAAAACTCATTGAATATTTTTAAATTAAATGACTTTTTTAGGCACAACCAAAAAGAAATCATACAGATGACCGTTACGTGAAAAAGTTTTGATGACTGTCAGTTTTTGTAAGAAGTTTGAGACTTCAGATAGCCTAACTCTCATACCCCCGTATTTATAAACGATTATTAAATTAAACAAACGTTTATTAAGCCAAATTTTCATACAAAATTTGTTTTGTAAACCTTTATTAAATTTAATTTTTTTATAAATACAGGCATATATCTTTTTCTGTGATGCGATCACCTGTATGAATTCGCCTTTGGTAAAATTAAAATGTAACCCTAGTTCTACAACAAGGCAGAGAACCTTAGGATTGTCAAAAAATCTGAGTATTTCTAACAAAATAGTAAATAGTTGTGAAATAATGTAAGGTTCGTAAGCAGTGTTCAGCTGAGCTAATGGGGTTTACCAGCTTGAAATTATGCGCCAATATAAATGTAGTTCGCGTGACGTAATTAGTGACGTCTGCGCAGCAGATCAAAATTTTGTTTTCGGAATGGCCAAGTCGAATTCAACTACAGGTGGTGTCGAAACTACAACAATCCAAATACAACAGAAAAAACATAGGATTTTTTGCATTATTTCCAATATTCTTTAGTGGCAAATAAGAAGCAGGGCTGTCTGATTTTTTTGAGCTCCATCGCCCAACCTGATGTCAGAAATCGCCAAACATCAATCTTGTGTAGTTTTCGTAACATTTTTTTTTTTAAATTAAATTTTGCATACAAAAAAAGCTAGTACAATATTTCAATCAAAAATTGCGAAAAACTGAAAAAAATACAAAAAGGTCGCCCAAAGTAAATTTTGTTTAGTTTCTGTTATTTTTTTTTTAAATAAATTTTTTTTTTATAAATAGGCAATAGGCAAGTAAATTGCCAGTTATATCCAAAGTCGCCAATCGCCAAATGATACCACCGCCAAACACGTTTCAAAATCGCCACGTTTGGCGAGAAATCGCCACATCTGACAGCCCTGATAAGAAGCTTAATTTAACTCTCTCTATCTCTCTTTCTCCTTTTTAATCACAAGCAAGTTTTTTTAAACTGAAAATGTTGCTTATTATTTTGAAATTCTATTTGGTTTCTTTTAATATCATCAAAAGTTAATATTAAAAATTATTATTTCAATTACTTTTATAGTTACTATTACTTTATTTTATTATATGTTGGTTTTTTGTTAAATTCTTCATTCCATTTTACACACTTACATTCAGATTTTAGTTTTCTGTTTTTTTTTCATTTACAAATTTTGTTTACGACTTAAAATTTAATTATTTGTTTTAAAATTATAATTTATTTTTCATTAAAATTTATTTTCATTAAATTAGTTTTCTATTAACATTTTCTTGAAAAAAAAACTCTAATTTGTTGTAATTTTGTGTGTGTTCGTTTTAAAGCTTTTTTTTAAATTTGTATTGAGTTTTTTTTACCTTTTAAGTTTTCGCATAATTTTCTCTGTCTATTATTTATGTTGATTTTTATGTATTAAAAATTCTCTAATAAATTATTTGTTTGTTAATTTTTTATAATGATTTAATTAACTGGTGACAGGCACAATCTCTGCAAATTCACAACAATTATTTTAATTATTATTTATAAATATATTTTTTATTTTAGTATGCATATACTAGTTTGTGGTTTTTTTAAATTTAAATCATACTAATGATTTTGTTTTGAAATTTAGGGTGAATATACGCTAAATTAAAGACATTTAAAATTAAATTTGAAGGTTTATATAAAAAATAAAAGATATTATAGAAGTCCTTATACAATCAGAACTCTACCATAAAATACACATTTTTTTGCAAAAATCAAAATGGTCTTAAATTAATAAAATGCCTGAAAAAAATTTTTTTTATATGCACGAAAGATCTAGAGAAATAAATTGTTTTAATCGGATCTTAGATCTTTTATAAGGTCCATTTCCTAATTTTGCTAAAACATGTCTGAATTTCATTTAAGAATTTTTTTTAACGAAAAGTTCAACAGAAATAACTCTTAATAATTCAAATCAGTATTCAGTTAGTATTTACCAGTTTCATTTATTTCGAAAAGGGGTCAGGTACAAGAATACAAAGTGTTCAGGAGACACATTAAACTGAATATCTCCTAAGCCCTTTGACTTCTTGAACAAGAGTTTTTTTTCTAAAATTTTAAGCCTCTTTTTATGGTTTAATAGTAAAAACAAAAATTATTTTAAGTAATATTTGAAGCTGAAAATTGTCCTTTTCGAAAATTATTTTTGAATTTTCATGGTTTTAGTAGCAAAATGGTATATTTAGTGTATGTAATTTATTAAAACACACAAATATTCGAATAATTTATGACGTTTAAATAAATATTTGCGTTATAAGATAAGATTAACCCTTTAGAAAATTAATTTAAGAACTCCAAAATTTAAATAAAAACAAACAACATTTTTAACGAAAACTTTTTAATTAATATTTATTGCGGCAAACGTCAAATTTCATTGCTCCATTTAATTTATAAAGTAACAATAAGAACATTTCGGTACATTTTTATCTGTTCACTAATTCCTTTTGTACACTTGCATACATTTCGGAGGAACGCATGGAAGATGTAAAAAATGTGAAACCTGCGTTTACACTTGAAACATTTTCTATCAATAACAAATGTCACCATTTCTGAAAAAAAAATTTTATTTTTTTTAAATACTTTTTTTCTACAAAAGTGCCAAAATTTTAAAAGAAAATACCAAAATGTATTTGGAATTCATTTTGTTTAGTAATATAAAAAAAATTAGACAAAAAAGACTTGCAATTAAATAAAATTTTACAAACGGTAGCGCAGCTTAAAAAAAAAATGACATTTCGTCAGTGCTGCCACAATAATACTTGATATATATACCTGCTGCCTCTTTTCTAGTGATGACACTAAAATAGTCGAAAGATATAAAAGGGAACAACATGAGATTGGATCATCTTGTAATACCCTTTGTACACTTGCATACATTTTGGAGGAACGCATGGAAGATATTGAAAATGTGAATTATAGGCTTTTTACACTGATCAACATCTAACATCTACCATCAAAGATGTAGAAAATTTGAAACACTCGTTTACATTGCTCACATCTAACATCTACCATCAAACAAAAATGTCACCATTTTTGAAAAAAAAAATTTTTTTATAATTAAAAATGCTTTTTTCTCACAAAAGTGCCAAAATTCAAAAAGAAAACACAAACATGTATTTGCAGTTCAATTTGTTTAAAAATATAAAAAATACTCAACAAAAAAACATTGCAATAAAAGATAAAACTTGACAAATGGTAACGCTGCTTTCAAAACAAACTTATTTTTGTCAGTGATGCCACAATAATAGTAGAACTTATTGCCACTTTTCTAGTGATGACACTAAAATAATCGAAAGATGTAGAATGGAATAAAATGAGATAGGAACATCTTTTAAAGATGTTGAAAGATGTTGGTTTTTAGCCCTATGTATTTCTTATGGAAAGATGGTAACATCTTCGAAAATTGTGGCAAATTGATGGTAGATGTTAGATGTTGATCAGTGTAAAAAGGCTATTACGCATTCACACTTGAAACATCTAACATCTACTATCAATAAAAAATGTCACCATTAAATAAACCATTTCTGAAAAAACAACTTTTATTTTTTTCAAATACTTTTTTTCACATAAAGTGCCAAAATTTTAACAGATAACACCAAAATGTATTTAGAATTCATTTTATTTTATAATATAACAAAAATTAAGCCAAATAAGGCTTGCAAAAAATGTAAAATTTGAGAATTGGTAACGCTGCTTTTAAAGCAAATAAGATTTTGTAGGTGATGCCACAGTAATAATAAAATTTATTGCCACTTTTCTAGTGATAACACTAAAATAATCGGAAGATGTAGAATGGAATACAATGAGAAAGGATCATTTTGTAAAGATGTTGAAAAATGTTGGATTTTACCCCTATGTATTTCTAATGGGAAAATTGCAACATCTTCGCAAATTGATGGTAGATGTTAAATGTTGGCAAGTGTGAAAAGGCTTAAATAGGCTTTTTACACTGATCAACATCTAACATCTACCATCAAAGATGTAGAAAATGTGAAACACTCGTTTACATTGCTCACATCTAACATCTACCATCAAACAAAAATGTCACCATTTTTGAAAAAAAAATTTTTTTTAAATAAAAAATGTGTTTTTCTCACAAAAGTGCCAAAATTTTAAAAGAAAACCAAAAAAATGTATTTGAAGTTCAATTTGTTTAAAAATATAAAAAATACTTAACACAAAAACATTGCAATAAAAGGTAAAACTTGACAAATGGTAACACTGCTTTCAAACCAAACTTCTTTTTGTCAGTGATGCCACAATAATAATAATAGAACTTATTGCCACTTTTCTAGTGATGACACTAAAATAATCAAAAGATGTAGAATGAAATAAAATGAGATAGGAACATCTTTTAAAGATGTTGGTTTTTATGCCTATGTATTTCTTATGGAAAGATGTTAAATGTATGAATTAAAAATATTCTTCTTTCTATATGTGCCTGTGAATACATGTCCGTTGGCCATTGCAGAATATCTTCATAAACATTTTTGAAATCGGCAATTTTGATATCATTATCCTCCGAGAAGCTGCATTCTAGTCTTGGGCTTAATCGTTCGTTTAGGTGACCGGTCATTAACGTTCAATTCGAAACAGTGAACGAGTTCGTTCATTTCGTTCAGTCGGTCATTTCAGGTCACTTGTCTTTTGGGTCGGTTGATCGTTTGGATCAGTCGGTCTTTTGTATCAGTTGCTCTTTTGTGGTTTTCGTTCAGTCATTCACAATTGATTGAATACGGCAATGTGTTAAAAGAGTTTAGCAATATTCATTTAAGAAATATGTATACAATAATAGAAAACAATAAACACAAAGCAAATTCGAAGAAACATTTTGCTTTGTGTTTTGCATTGTTTTTTGTGAATGACTGATTCAAAAGACCCAAGTGAACCATATTGAACGATGTATTATGAAAATGTGTAAAGCAATGTGACAATGAGTAAAAGAAACAAGTATATTATTCTGGCATAACAAACATATACACAAGAATAGTACTGTTGTTTCTTTTCAATCAGTTGTTCGGTAAGCAAGTGAATGACTGATTCAAAAGACCCAAGTGAACCATATTGAACGATGAGACTGAACGGCCGTTCAACGTTCATTTGACTGATTCGTTCAATTGAACCGGGTCGTTCATGACCGACACAACTCTACTGCATTCACATATCTGTGGTTTTCATGGGCAACCGCGTATGTCTTAAAATAAAATTTTTTAGGAGAGCCGAAAAACAATTCTAGATCAAACTATGGGCTAGGTATTGCACTTTTTGAACTTTGTAATTGAGTTAAAAAAATCGGAATGGGTCTATCTGTTTTCAAAAATTTTTAGAACCATGTAAAGAACGCTTAAAATTAAGCAATATGGCATCAACATTTCAAAATCAAAAAAATGGACATACGCGGTTGCCCATGAAAACCACAGATATTTTCGAAATAAAGATAAACAACAATTGTGTTATTATTTTAATTTTTTTCCTGTAATAGTGCATTTACACTTGTAATTTTTAAACTAGTTTATGATCGTAAACTACTTTCATAAACTATACTGTTTACATTAGCATTTTAGAAAATTAAGTTGTTTATCTCTGACAGGTCAAAACATTTTAAGCCCTAATATTAAAAAAAAAAACGTTGATGCACGTACATATGGCAAAAAAACTATTTAAAAAAACTAATTTATAACAAACTAGCTGACCCGGCAAACGTTGTTTTGCCTAGAAAAGTATTGTTTTTGTGTATATTTAAAATACACACTGCTTACAAAATGTCAAGACGTGTTTTACCTAAGTAGGGGAATTCCTGTGTAGTACTGGCGAAGTTTTGAGTAGTGGGTATTGAGTATCGAGTATTGACCCTTTTTTGTCGGTACTCAATAGTGAAAAGTAGTTACTCAATACATTCAGGGTTGCATTTTTAGGAAGGCGATTGATGATGTTATAGCATAAATAATACATAACTTGCTTGGGACGTTAAATTAAAAATTTATTTTAAAATAAAATTTTTTTAATGTTAAATTTTCGCATTTAATAAATTAAGTTTAAATGGAAACGATTGAAGTTAAATATATTTTTTAAATTTTTAACGGAAAAAACAACTTTTTATTAAAAAAAGCCAGTTTTATAAAACCGTTAAAATAATTGAGTAGTATTGAGTACCCAAATGAAAAGTATTGAGTAGTATCGAGTATTGGAAAGTAGTAGAATTTGTCAGCACTACTTCTGTGACATCACTCCCTACAAAATGTACGAGAAAATGAATTTTCTTTATAATTTCTTTTTTCTGGAATATTTTAGACATTTTCGTCTGGAGGCTGAGGATTTCTATCGTTTATACAAGAAAAACAATTGAAAGTGCTTTATTCGGCTGTGACTACTTTTTGATACCCTCCACCGAGAGTAAGAAAATATCAGAAGTGGGATTTATATGGAATCCATTAGTTATGAAACAATTTTAAGCGGCGTTGCTTAAGATTTTCTAAATAAAAATAAAAAATTTAATAATGGAGAATTTTGTTAATAACTTGACACCAGCGCTATCTACCGGTTCAAAATTTTATCAGGAAACCTATTTTTGTTTAATAAATATGTTTTGTGAGTTGTAGCCAAATCGTACCATAAATAAAAAAATTTGAATATTAAGGCAACAGCGCCACATATCGGGATTAAACTTAAGAAAAACCTGGCTCCAGCGTAAACTTATTTATTGTCCAAGTTTGGTGTCAATAGGTACAGCGGTTCACTTAGTGTGATAGAAGGACTGATAAATAAAATCGGAGTTTCAATGTAATGCCAGGAACACAATTGTGTCGTATGTCGTAGGACGTATGGCCGAAAATTTCTTTAATTACCTACAATTTCGTCGTAAACGTATTTTGGTTTCTATTGAAAATAATCTTAGAAAATTCCAACTGTTGTTTATTTTTTCCTTTTATCTTCTTTTTTAAAAACAGCATTTATCGCTTTTTTGCACACCGGTTATAAGCATTTTACGCTACTATGTGTCTAAACTTGTGCAATTACATACAATTATATGCATATCCCGGATTTATGCTTCACAATATAATACAATTTTAATAATTTGTTAAAACTTGAGTCAAATACATTAAAAAGCGCACAAGAATTATTTCAGCAAAACTAAATTTGCTTTAATCATACTTTAAAGGTATTATTGCACTTTCGATGCAAGTAAAATGCCTTTTTTTACGATGCTGATAAATTTAAACGAGTTTTTGTTAAAAGCACAGTATATGAATATAAGCGAGGTTTTTATAAAAACACCAAAAAACGTGCAACTTATGAAATATTTTTAAGCGATAAATACCGTATTCTATTCAATCAACCGGATTCTGAAAAATGTGTTGCCATTATTTTATCTTGGCACTCTGTTAACAACTTTTAGCGGCTCAGATGCAGGTATAAAAAACAGAATAAGTGTTGAAAGTCAGTCCCTAATAACCAGTTAAAACCAAACTTAATATTTTCAACGCATGTAAGAAAGCGACAGTTCTGTATAGATGTGTGTCGTGGAATGGTGCCTAAATAGAATTTCACGATTATTTTGGCCGAACACTAATTTCGAACTAGCAGCTGTGGGCGAGAACACATAAAACCCGCATAAAAACTGAAATTATACAAAGAAAATGGAGGCGGGAACACATTGGCTAACTAAATGAAGTTATATTGCCATGGTATCACACAGTTTTCGGAACCTCATCCACAAGTTGTCGCTTGACCTAAGCCTTCTTATAGGAAGGCGAGAGCTTCCAGAATCCGTTCCAGAGTATTTTGGTCTCCACTGATAAAACGTCTGAGTTGATACCCCACCAGTTACGTTCAGTTATTTTTGGTTCTGCAACAGGCAAACACGATAAAAAGGTGAGGTTATTAGCGTTTACATATGGTTAATGTTGAAAATCTCAAGACTGTAACTCAGCACAGTTATACGACGCTAAGCCATTAGCCAATGCGAGGTGATATGTAAAACGTACGAAAAGCAGGCAAACATAGTCGGCTTGTTTGTCTTTAAAAGATAACGACAAAAGACGCGCTAGCTGGTTTACCGACCAGGGGCCTAATTCTGGCATTCGTGATCGAGTACTTTCTCGATTCGAAAGCAATTTAAAATCTAATTATTTCAGTCAATACTGAACGAATCGGAATTATTTTTTCAGTGTTTTAAAGCATTAATTTGTGTTGCACAATACTGAAAAAAAATAATTTCGATTCGTTCAGTATTGACTGAAATAAAATTGCTTTCGAATATGGAAAGTACTCGATCACGACTGCCAGAATTAGGCCCCAGATCAGTTTTACGAAAGTTCAATATTTTTAGTATTTATTTAATTTTATTTGTTCATATGCGAACGTGATGCATTTTTCACTCGCTCGATACGCAAAGAAAACAATTAGCAAAAAAAATATAATGTAACAATTTTATGTTTGTAGTTGTGTTCAATTTACACACGAATTTTTTTTCGTGATAAATTAATTTTATTCGTTCGCATGCAAAAACATATTCGTTTAGGTATAAATTAATATGATGTGAAATTTTATGCCGCTTTTAAATAAATTGTATTCGTTTCACAAAATGACTTACTCAGAGGTCAAATTATAGCTTTCGATATCTATCGAAATTTTCATTAATATTGTATTGCAATTTCAATCGATATCGAATGCCGTAATTTGTCCGCATTCAGTTAAATTTATTACTTCGCTTGCGAAAATAGTCAATTTTAAAGCCTTCGTTAAGCAACGAAGAAAATATAACGAAAAAAAAATGTAATACGAGATATAAGAAAAATTTTTTATTCACCCCTCATTCTTTAAAAGTTTTAACAAAAAATGTAATTAATTGTTCTTTTTCTTAAATTTAAAAAAAGCCTAATTGAAACCTTTTGTTGCAGCAAATTAATAATGGATTTTTAAGATATTTTTTCAGAATCACAACTATTGAAAACTAGAAAATTTAATTTTTAAACCTTTTTTAACAAATAAAATTTCATTTATAAACTTAAAAAACTTTCCAATTTTTGTATTTTTTCAAAGGACAGATTTCGCCCAAAAAAATGCAAACAAAATCTTTTTGGTACTCTTATTTAGCTTAATCTGACATTTTGAGCAGCGGTAAATGTCATATAAAAAAAAACTTATTAAAAATTTTAAATTATTATTTATTTACTTAAACATTTTCGGTGATATGTTGTTAAAGTAACCAAAATTTATTGTAATAAACATACATACATACTTTAAGGATAAACTTTTTTTATTATAAAAATTTCAAATTTAGGTCCAAGTTGGCAAAAACAATGCACAGTCGGTTAAATTAAAAGGGTTTTTTTTTTGACAACTTAATCTGCCATTTTTAAACAGCTGCACAAACTTACATCTTGATGGAAAAAGTTCACACCTCTACCTTTTCGATTTTTAATTTCGAGGAAAGACTTTTTGTCCTGCCCCATATGGTCTCATTGGAAATGTAAATTTTATAATCCTGAAAACTGTACAAATAATTATTTAGAAAAAAGTTTCATGGACAGCTTACTTAGGCTCTACAGTATTTAATTTGTGATACCGAGAGCCATTGCCCATCCTAGAGATCAGCTACTCCATAGGTGTCGCTGCAGATTTCAACCAATTCAGTTTCCTAATTAAATTAACACTGCTTTTCCTATAGGTATCTCTCTTTCCTTCTGATCCTGTTCTCCCAGACATTAATTTAAAAAATCAAACACAGTTTTATTTTAAGGTGGATTCACACATGTTGTCCAAAGTTTTTGCCCGGACAAAGTTTTTTTCGGTATGAAGCAGAAGATTAAACAGTTCTAACTAAGGCTCAATAAACTTGTGTTAAATACTAACGCCCTTATTCACAAAAAATCTTTCAGTTTTATTAAAGGTTAATTAAACAAATTTTCATATAAAATTCGTCTTATAAACTGTTATAAGCATGGAGTATTGTTTATGAATAAGGCCCTAAAACAATAAACCTGCTAAGATTTCGTCCGTATTTCACTCGTAAACGGACTATTTTTAAATCTCACCATAATATTGGTCACCCCACAATTTCTTTTCCACGTAACCAGACAGGATTTAACACCAGAAAGAAGTGGGATGGAAACTACAAAACAAGTTTAATAATCTCCCTCAAGATATAAGAAATGTTGAAAGAATTTCTGCTCTTAAAAATGGAGTAAAGAACTATTTGCTTTGTAATTTTGAAACACTTTTCATATAATTATATACATATATATATATATACATGTGATTCCTAGATGAAACAAAAGGCCAGTTTCATTAAGTGCTCATAAAATTAATATAAAGTAAAGTATTTTATTAAAGTTATGTACAAAAACAATTTTTTTTCTTTTGATTTGCTAAATTTAAGTGTTCAAAGTTAATGACTGTAAATATTTTGCCAGCTCGCCTCAATAATGTCCAAGTGGCGCTAAGGCAATTCATTATATTGTTGTATGAATAAATAAATTTTGAATAAATATTAAGGAAAAACTTTGATACAAAAATTCAACCAATTGGCAACTCAGTTCAAGTTTGTCCGGACAAAATTTTAAAATAAACAAATTCAAGCTGAAAGTTGTTAGTTTAAAACCATAGTATAATAAGTACCAGGTATGTTCATTAGGGGGAGTTTTAATTATTTACCCATATAATGTCAAATAATTTTTTATTTGATTTTTGACGCTTGTTTTAATTTTTTTCCATATTTTCTTTTGTTTGACGTTATATGGGTTTTGAAATTGAGAACAAAGTTTCTAATGACTATACCTTGTACTTATTATACCATGGTTAAAAACATACTTAAAAACATTAAAAAATATTTTCTCTCTCTCAAAACAAAAAAAGACGTTTAATAAATACATTAAAAAAAAAAATGGGTGAATCGACCTTTAAAAATACTGAAAATATTCCTTTTGGGTAAAGTTAAAATTTGCTAAAAACCAATTTGATTCTGTCCCACTGTTCAATGTTAAATAAAATTTTCATTATTTTATAATTGTTATTGCAAAAATCCACTTTAATTTCAAAAGTTATCTCAATTGTATTTTATTCTATCCTTGAAGTATGCTTTTCTTTTTCTTACACAAACTTGTATTCAAAACAGGTCCTTTGTTTAATAATCAGTTTTAGGAGTCTGTTATAATTGTCTTTATTACTTTTTTTAAATTTAAATTTTTTTTTATAACTAATTTTTTTATTTATTATTATTGTTTGTATTTTTTTTTACAAATATGTAATTTTATTTTTTACAAAATTAAGACCCTGTTTTTAAGATTTGGTTTTTCTTATTTATAAAATAACAATTAAATTTGTTACTTGTTATTATTTAATTTTAATAAACTAAGCAACATTTTATTTGTAATTAGCTTATTTCCAAATTATTGTTTATAATTATTTACAAAAGTTTCATTAAATACTAAAGTTTTAGTTTTAAGCTGTGGTCACACTAAGCAAACACTTGGCGGCCAAGACGTAACCAATTTAATTGTTAAACATTTGCTTGATTTTGCACAACGTTCACTTGACCAAACATTACACTAAAATTTTTTCGGAAATGAAGTAAATCAACAAAAATAATAAAAAAAGGTAAAATAAAAGTATCTGTAGCAATTTGTGGTCACGATTTTTTCATGATTTTTTCGCCAAATATTTGTTAAGTGAGAACATAACTTTAGTTTTGCGGTTTCATAATTTTTTTTCACATGTTTTTATGTTTGTGTTCATGTTCATTCATGTTCATGTTTACTTTGAGTTTTTTTCCTTTTTTCAAGTAATTTTTTTGTAGTTTCAGTTTGCCTGTGAATACTTTCTAATAATACATGTATTTTTTTTGTTTTATTGTTTTTAAATATATATATTTTTTGTTATAAAATAATTAACAAACAAGCTCGATTTTTTTTCAACAACTAACTACACACTTAAAATTTTTAACTTAACTTTTAACTTTTAATTTACGTTTTTTTTTGTCAATAAAAGTTTTTAGATTTTTTTTTATCTTTAATTTTCATAGCAAGACTTTATTAAGCATTAGAAAAATATTGTTGCTAAAGGGAATTATGGAGAATTTATTATTTTTGGGATAAAAAAAAAGAATATAAAAATTAAATAAAAATTTCTTAGTATTTAGACATTTTTCTTACAATATGCAAACATTAAAAAAGTTTCGTTGAAAAATCTGTATTTTATAAAAACAATGCGCAGTGGCTTATAAATAAAAGGTTTCTTTTTTTTAATTATTCAAAACAAACCAGCGCTTATATCTAAATTTTATTTGATATTACCAAAATTTTTATAGATTAAAAAATAAATAATAAATATTTTCAATTAAAGAGGCTTAAAAAAAATAATATTTGTGTCACCCTGTTAAAACAGAAATTAGTTTGTTAGGGTGTCAATGTAATTTCCCTACAAGAAATGAAAGAGCGAATAGTCACAATTTCATGTTGGTGTTAAGAAAATGTGACTATTCGCTCATTCATTTCTTATACGGTTGAGATATGATAATTGCATAAGATGGCGCAGAATGATCTATAATTGCGTACAGCTCATGTCACAGTTTTTAATTTCTGTAAATTTCGACAAACAGTATGAGTGGCTGCAAAGTCAATAGTAGAACGTCAAAGTGTAGCTTGTGGCTTAAACCAAAAAAATAACGTCTGAATGACCTTAAAAGTAAATGCGAATACTGTTGCAGATTTATTTTTATTTTATTTTTTTATTATTATATGTCTATGGAATTTTATTCCCTACAGACAATTTAAAAAATAATTGATTACAAAATGTTACACATAAAAATATAATACATAATTAACAATAAGATTACTAAGTGTTAAGAAATGTGATTATTGCCCTTTTTATAGCATCAGGATTTGATGAAAAGTCAATAAACCTATATAAGTTGTTAAATGCATTGCTCATTCTCCTGAGAGGGTCAGCATTAGCATAATTAGCTCTAACAAATGTTACTGATAAAGGTATGTAATTCCGGGATGGACGTTGAGGAATGTTGAGAGAAATATCATTTATCAAAAATCCACAGCAGATGTCACCATTAATAACATTGAATAAAAATGACACATTAAGCATAGTTCTACGACTTTTTAATGTAGGAAGTAAGAGCAAGACGAGCAGCATATGAAGGCAAGTTTAAGGGGTTAAAACGTAATCCACGAAGACAAAACAACAGGAATTGTTTTTGAACCGACTCAATGGCATTGGAATGGATTTGGTAAATAGGGTCCCATATTATCGATCCATATTCAAGAATAGGTCGAACTAGTGCCATGAATAAAGTTTTACCAATATACGGATCATTAAACTCTTTAGCCCAACGTTTTATATAACCCAGTGAACCCCTTGCTCTATTTATTATAGTTGTTATATGCAAAGTAAAACTCAATTTAGGATCAAATAATATACCAAGATCTTGGAAGCTGTCAACTAATTCCACTTTATAATCACCCAAAAAAAAAATCAGCTGTAATAGGGTTATTTCTTACAAAGCGCATTGATTTACATTTCTTTAAATTCAGCTCCATAAAGTTGATGTTGCACCATTCATAAAATGAATTTATGTCGCATAGTCTGAAACATGGTGGAATAAGCAGGTGGCATCGTTACGCCAACAAATTCAACATTGTAACAAAAAATGGAAGTTATATCCCAGATAACGTCAAAAAATACTTTAAATCGAGATGGTTACCCATACGTTGAAGTGATTTGTTAATCATTTCAAATTGACATGATTACAACTAAATCACTTCATAAGTCACATAGAATCCACTGAACATACCTCAAATGTAGAATCGCCAACATGATCGTGTAAAACCGGCCAAGATTTTTGCTCATTGTTTTTATTTTTTTCCTTAAATAATTCATAAATTTTCACAATTTCATCATTAAAATGATTAAAATAATCTTCTGATAACTTTATAAAAGTGTTTTTATACATTTTTAATACTTTAAAGAAATATAAATTTGTTTGTTGTTTTTTTGTGTGTTTGTTGGGTGTTTTTTTTTTCTTAATCATCTTAAATGTAATGTGAAACGGCTTTGATTAGCTAAATCAACATTTTGCTTAAACGCGTTTAAAAACCTTAGTGTGAACTTAGCATTATTTATTTTTATTTAACATTATCAAAAACTTTATGCAAGAGCAAAAAATCGTCATCTGGCGTTGTGCTGCCACCTTTATTATTTCACCATGGTCTGAAACAGGTAATTCCAGTGTTACCACCAGTAAAATTAAAATTACAGTTGGGGTTATAAAAATTATCCGATTACAATAAAATTACACCGAATATAACGTTACACTTAAATAAACGTTTTATTTTATTAAAATGCTACCAAATTATCCAAATCTAAATTAAAAATTCCCGCAAACTTATAGGTGACTATTTAACAGCTGACTCTATAGCATGAAGAACAATGCAACGTTTAGTGGCATCTTGGGAACTTATTTTTAAGCTGCTAAGCTAACAAAAATTTAAGCCTAGAAGACCAACATTGCTCGTGTTATTCGTTACAGCCAGAGATGCTAAAAAAGTGGACCGAGTTCGGGCTTCCAGAACACCTTCTTATGACCGAAATCATTTTCCAATCTTAGTGCCATGTATTGACCTTTTGAATAAAATAAATTTGCTTGTGTTATATTTTAACATATCAAGCTTGCTGGGCGTAAAATATACGTTATTTAGTGAAAAATTATCCTTTAATGATAAAGTAAATATTATAAAATGAAAACAAAATGTATTCCTTTTTGGAAAATGGAAAACATTTCTTTCCCTAGGTTGTTTTTTAGTTTGAATACCTTTTGCCAATCACATTCGTGTTCTTAATCACTGTGAACCTTGTATTTATTAAAATCGAAACGTCTATCTGACGTCATTCCTTAACTAGATTTTAAAAATCTATTTGAATCGATTTTCTAAAAAAAGAAAGCGTGACTTTGGCATTTTTGGGAGCAACAACAATTAAAATGACATGCATATTTTCACTAAAATCGGAAATTTATATTTATTATTTGTTCAAATTACATCTGATCTACACCTTTAAGAAATTACCCACGCTCTACCCAAGGCAGTAAAAACTACTCCGAATTCGGGTAGTTACCCACAAAGTGGCAACACTGGGTAATTGTCAAAGTTAATAATGTGATATTTTTTTTCGCGATTTATCCATTTTGTAAAGGTAAACCGAAATGACCGCGTATTTTTAATTTTTTTTAATCAAAATGCAGTGTTTTATTGATTACTTAATTCGGTTTTTTGTTTATTTTCTTTTAATTAAATTTTAAGCAAACTTATAAGGTTTTTTTTGGGCTCCTAAAAGGTGATAAGAAATTATTTAATCGATAAACGGAGAATGTTATTTTTTATTTATTTAAATTTTCTGAAAATAAAAACAAACATGATTTTTTTATCATTACATTTTTTAAAAGTCATAACAGACCAAGAAAACATTGACTGAAGGTTGTAGTAATTTTTCAACCAAAAAAAGTTTATGTACGAGTATCTGCGGAAAAAAATAGTTTTTCAAGAGATCCGTGAAGAAAAAAGCGGTGGGAATCTCTGGTTTAAATCAATTCAAAATACCCAATTTATCTCATTTCCAACTTCGGCATTTCGAGCAACTACATATTTTTGTCCTAAAATCATTATAAAATTTGGCGAAAGAATGTGCGTTTCTAGAAAAATTAAATTAAAATATATTCGACAAATTAATTAAAGATTTCAAACAAAAAAAAAGTATCATAGACTAAAATAATTCAACGTACGTAAAATGTTTTGTGATGGAATCTATATATAAATCGGCTAAGGCAAAACAGTTAAGAACACTTTCCTCCTCTGTATGTCAACGGATTTGAAAAAAACACACACCATTTGAAAGATATTTACTTACAGAAGTGCACAATATATATTTTATTAAAATCTGTTCAATATTTTCGGAGTAATAAGCGTTCAAATTAGCTACTAACACATATGTACAAAATACAAAATTTGTTTTTTTTTTCAATTATCAAATAATAAAAAAATAGGGTGCTCGATTATTCGACATTTTTAAGAAACCGGTTTTCGATTATACCGACTATATAAATACGGGAAATTAAATTTCTTTATTTTAATTTTCCGTGCTGCATGTGGTGATTTATTTAACTTAACAAAATATTATAGGTGCGGGGTCCTGACTGAATTAAAACCTATAAGATGAAAAATGAATAAGAATATGTAAGGGGAGCTTTTTGGTACTTTTTCGTTCAACATCTGGTTTTTTGATTAATTTTCGTTAATATTAGACATTGAAAAAAAAAATTAAAATGCAATGTCCTGAGTGGAGTACAATTTACAAAGGAGATTTTATGATAGTTTTTTGTTTTTCAATTGATATTTTCTGATATTTTTTATAGTAGAAGATAGAATATGAACCAGAGGTTGGTCCCTTGCCAAATCGATCTACTAAGATGGAAAAAATGAATGCTCAAAACATGTAAATTCATATATACTTAGATGTAGTATCTTCATATGAACCTACAAATGTATGGTCAAATTTTGACCATTAGGCGAACACTCGTATAAATAAAATTGTTAAAATATTTCAAATTCGAAATGAATATTCTGACAGATGGGGGTAGTGCACTCATTTTGCAGTTTCAACTCACAGTTAGTGATAGTGCAAAAATATTGCAATCATTTTGTTGACGTTGAGTGATGAATTGAAAAATTGCAGCCTCACTAAACATGAGTGATAGTGATGTTAAAAAATATTGCACTAAAAAAAAAAAAATAGTTTGATTTAAAAAAAAGCACTCACTCATTTGAGTGCAACTTAAAGTGTTGCACTAATTTTAAAATTAAAAACTTGTTTTTTTATGATAAAAGCCAATAATTATACCGGTTTTGACAAAATTTAATTTTGTTTAATGTTCTTTACTTATGCATATCCTCAAAAAACATCAAAAACCATGCACATAAAAAGTTAAATTTTTTAAATTTTAGTGAGACAATATTTTTATGCAGCTTTTTTGATTGCTGGTCCAAATTTTGCACTATTTGAATTGAGTGCAGATTTTTGCATTCAATCTGCGTATAGTGATAGTGAAAAAATTTGCACCATCACAAATTTTTTTTTAGTGGTAGTTAAAAATATATAAACCATCACTAAAGCTGGTAAAGAAGAGTGCAAACTAATTTCTATGCAGTTTTATTTAGTGATAGTGCACTGCTGATTTAAATCAATATTAAGTGCACTACCCCCAACTATGATTTCTGGTAACTTAGTCTATGCTTTGCTTAAGCCATTTTTTCAAGGCTTAAGTGTTTTATGGATGTTTTTAAAAATATGTAGTTTTTTTGCCTCTAATGAGCAGTTGTGAGTTTAATTAGGGACTTTTTATGTTAAAGTGAGCGGTATTGAAAATATATTTTTCTATGCAGTCAGTTCTACTGTGCGTATTTTTATTTAACTTAAAGAAAAATAAAAATTACTCATACGTAATATTTAATAAATATTTTAAAATACAATAGGGGATACCAACAAAAGGTTTCATTTTGATAAAAAGGAAAAAGAGTATTTTTAAGCGAAATTGTCGCAAGCTTATTTTATTGTAAAAGGGAGAGAATGCCATTAATAATGGAAAACCATATCAGCCAAATAGCTACCACTGCTACGTTGCAGGTCCTAATATTTTTTTATAAAAAGAGTCAAAAGGTGTTAAGTTAAAAAATTTCCTGGGCCAATTATTATTGCCTCTTCGAGAAATCACATAGCCATTGGTCAGAAAACTTTTCACGAAAAAAAAAAAATTATATTATCGTTACTTATGTGGCACGTAGCGGCATATTGTTTAAAATCAACTTCGTCCAAATCAATGCCTTCCAGTTCCGGCCATAAAGCCGTAAATGTGAGAATTGGTGAATGAACATTTGATTCAGATCCTACATGCGAAGCCTTGCTTGTCATTTGGTAGATATTCTGTCTGCTCATCTATTTCCGAACGAAGACCTCGACCAACAATTAACTTATAAAATATTGTTTTTTTTTAACATGTAAGTCTTCGTTTTCGTCATATCATAATAAATGGCATAAAAAACCTCCGATGATTTCGCTTCAAAATACATAAATTTTAATAAATCAAAATGGATCCTCTTATTGGAAGACCCTATAAAAGCTTACAAAGTTTTTTTTTTTTTTTTAAGTTAAATTAATTACAAAGTAATTCTCTTATCTCTTCGGGGATTTGGGAGACCGAGATATCAAGCTTTACAAATGCGTTTAGGCATCTCCAATTTTCGTACTTGTTTCAAATATTTTCAGCTGGCAGTTGACATTTTTTTGAAACTTTTAAATTTCTGTTATTTTATAACTGTATTTCAATAGCGCAATATTTATAATGAGTTAAATAGGATTTTAATTCACTATTTACAAGGGTTTATATAAAGGTTGGTCCAACCAAAACGCATGATGTTAATTGTAAATAAAACAAAAAGTTTTCAGAGAATTATCGTAATAGATTTTATTATTATAGAACGATCTTTGACAATTATCTACGTAACAAAATATCGCTATCCGAGGGTCCATATTTTCAATGACTCTGAGAAATAATTGAGGTCCAATATCGTTAATGTGCCAAAATATCTCATTTTTTAGCTCTTGAATTGCTCTTGGCTTATTGCGTACACTTTTTCTTTTAAATATCTCCAAAGAAAGAAGACCAACGGTATTAAATCACATGATCGTGGCGGCCAATTAACTGTTTCGCTAGCTGTGTGAAAAATGGAACCATCCTGTCGGCACCACGTATCGTACGAACTGGGCAAAGGTGTTTTCACATTTCCTACAGACCCGGTTTGCTGAAATTGTGGACATATTTGGTCGATTATGCTCACCAAAAAAATCACGAAGTACATTTTGATTCGAACGACCATTTTCGTAAAAGGCTTCTATCTATCTAAACGCGCTGCTCAATTGTGTACCTCTCCATTATCGAAATAAAGTTGGGCAAAAAACTTGACGTTAATGTGTGACTCACAATTGCCATTGTGCATTATGGTTGGACCACCCTAAATATATTTACAATTGTAACGTTAAGGACTGATTTATCATTGCACAGCATAAATACCTAAAGCTATAACGTTGAATTTTTGACTGGAGCTTGGGCTCTGGCCAAATCGACCCACTAAGATGGGATTTTTGTAAATGCGAATGCTTATGGGATAGAAAAGGGTCAAAATAAAAGAGTTAAAAAAAAAATAGCACTTTTCTTTGTTCATTAAGAAAATAAGCGGAAAATAAACCAGACACCTGGCAGCGTTAAAAAAACTGCAGTCGAAGTAGAAAAACTGCCATTTCTTCCACTTCTTTATTTATCATTCGCCAAAAAAATACTTCTGATTCATTAAATGTAAACAGTCGATGTCAAACCAACTCAAAAAGCGAAAAGTTGAACACAAATTTTCGTTTTTTGTTTGACAGTTTTTGCTTTCGACTGCAGTTTTCTAAACCCTAGTGTCTGGTACATTTTTTAAATTCACCCCTTTTGGGAAGCTTAAGTTGACTTAAGCAATTGGGCGAATATATGTTAATCTAGAGTTTGCTAAGAACTGTAAAAATGTGAAACCGAGGTTTCGGATTTAAAATGACTAAAACCGGTCGGTTTCGGTTCGGTTTGCGGTTTTGAAAATATCCAAGTAAAACTACATACATTTATGTATATTTTTTGTATGTAATACAATTTTTTTATTTGTTTCAATTCAAGTACACAGAAAAAAATATCTCAAGGAAATTTATAACAACATAGTTTGTTAAAAATAAAATTTTAGGTCAACAAAGTTTTTGTTTGATTCAAAGAAAACATTTATCAAATTTACACTTTGCAAAATAGCACTCAATAAAAAATATTTAATAATTAAATATTTCTTCATATTCAATAAAAAAAATATTTGAATCAAAGTAAAGATAGTATTTGAACAACTCTTGTCCATTTTTAAATATCTCATAATTCTCATTTGCTTTACAGTTTTATTTGAATAATATATTTAGTTTTGCCAAAGTCTTTGGAAAAGGGTTCCTGATGATCTGGCCTAAGCAACCAGTGAAATGCGCATAGGAACTTACTTATCCCCGCATAATAAATTTTAGTGTTTTTATAAAAACATAAAAATTGAAAATTTATGACATCATCATTAATAAATAAAAAAATAAAGATTCGATTAACATTTTGTTTGATTTATTCAACATTTTCAACAATTTATTTAAACAAATCAAGTAAACATTTTGTTGAAAAAAATTATTTTGGGCAACAATTTTTTTTATTGACTCAATAAACTTAGTTATTGACTAAAAATTTAACAATTATACATACAAACTTTTTTATCAATACCACAAAAACCGTCATCGCAGAAAATTCAAAAATTTTTGTAATCAAATATGCGATTTTCGTATTCAAATATGAAAATTATTTTTTTCTGTGTACTTTTATTAAAAATGAAACATTTGTTCTTCTTAGTACTTATTTTAAATGAAAAGAATTTTAAAATACCTTGCCATTGTACCAGGGTGTTATGTATACATTTTTTTTTATATAAAGTGCAAGTATTATGTATAATTTGCAATTTCATCTAGCATAAATATATATTTAAAGTAAAAGCTTAAACCGAAGTTTTTTGGACGGTTTTCCGTTTCGGTTTTCAGGCATTTAAGCCGCGTTTTCGATTTTGGCTAAAACCGAACAGCAATCCCTATGTTAATCATATGTGTCAAGCCATATTGAACTTTAAAAAACTTTGTGTTAAGTTTTATGAATCTGTCATTTGCTTAAGCAAGTTGCGAAACAGGTCGCACTTTCCGTACGGAATCAAATGTTTTTTAGTTTTGCTTTTGTGTTTTTAAATGCATTTGAGAGGAGTTTTGTTAATTTTTGACAGACGCTTAAGCAAGCTTATGCATATTATAGTTGGGCCTTAAGCCTGATTAAAAATATTAAAATTTGGATTAAAAAATTTAAATATCATAAAATTATCAACATATAACCTACGCTATATCATTTTAACAGTGTAAATATTATTTTTTCTATTTTATCACACAGTGTTATTAAATCCAAACTATGTAAAACAAAATTTTTTCATATCTCTTGATCAAATAAAAAAAAAAGATGTTTACACATGTTTCCAAATACGAAAAGCAAAGCAAAAAACGTTATAAAAATTACTGTAATATCCGGCCATTTAACAAACACATTAAATAAATAAAAAAAAATGTTAGCCATGTTTACCAAGTTTAGGTCAAAAACAATGTACAACTTAGGTGTGTGTGTATGTATAATTTCCTGCCAAACAAACATGTGTTTACAACTAAAGTGTAAATGTAATAGTCATGTACTGTTTACTTTAATTCTTTTTTGTTGTTGCTATATTTGTTTTTCCATGCTCTTCTCTTTGCTTTTATTATTGTTTGCATTACAGTAGTTTTATTTTTTTTTTGCCTGTCACACTTTTTACGTTTCTTCGTTATTTGTCACACGTGACTTGTTCGAATAACTGTCGTTTGGGGTCATTTTCTGTTCATAAACAAACAAACAAACATCAGTCAATAAAACAGGCATAGTAACTGTTTTTAGGTTAGCTAGTGAGTAAGAGTGATAAGAAGCGTGTTAGAAAGAGATGGAAAGAGAGTGTTTGTTCTTATTAACAATTTTATACTCTTCATTTATTTCTTTATTTTTAGCTGTTTATTTGGTTAATTTTGAAAAATATTCCTTTAGCTTCGTGCGTGTATTTTTAAAATTTTATTTTGCTACTTTCCTTGTTTTGGATTATTAAAAAATATAAAAAAAGTGCTTTGTAAGTTTTCAAGAAAAAAGGACCCCTAAAGGATATAAGAGACAAGTAAAACTAGCAGTCGGTTGTTAGTTAAAATTCATTGAATGCCACAGGTTGTTTTTTCTTTTATATATTTATAAAGCATAGAAAAGTATTTTCGTATTTAAAAAGATGCCGGCAAAAAAAGCACAGTGGTTGGAGGGTTATGAAAAAGTAAGGCATTTGTTTGTTAAAAGTTTGTAAAAGTTTGAGATATATGATGAAAAACAATTCTATTGTGCAGGAATGTATACAAATTATCTTTTTAATTGAAAGTTTTTATGGAATGTTAGGTAGTAGAAATGTATAAAAAAGTAGGAAGAATAAAAAATATCAATACATTTTTAACATGCATTAAAATTGGTTATCGCCCTGCCTACACAAACAGCTGCTTTATCAAATTTACAAATGTGCATATGTGTTTGTGAACACAGCCATACATCAAGTTTATATGATAAAACTTTAAGCAAAATATTTCATTATTTGAAAAAAAATTTTTTTTGTTGAAAATTATTTTTCCAAATAAATTTTAATGAATTACCTGCACATATCGAAGCATTTCCGCAAAAAGCCTAAGCGACATCATTTCCAATTTTCCTTTTTTTAATAAATTACTCTATTGGAAACACTTGCATCATCTTCTAAAATGTCATGGTCACATAAGGTACCGTTACGATTTTACAACACAAACAATTTTATCTTAAGCGACAACCTTCACACAAAATTTATATGAAATAAAATAAAAAATATCTTCTCCTGTAAAATTTTGCTTTGTCGCTTAAGCTTTTTTGCGGTTATGACACGATATGCACATCAAACTGGCTTTAAATTTTGTAAAAATCAATAGAATTCTGATTAACGTTAAACTCATATTTAAATATGTGAGTTTTTTATTATTAACTCATTAAGAAAAATATAAGATTGATGAGCTAGTTTGATATGTGACCATGCCGCTTTATATTTCCTGAATTTGCTACGTTATCAATAATATTATATGTAATACAAAATGCATAAAGCTCTTTTAGCTAAATTATTGAAGTTTAAAAATTTTTAAGAGCACCGCGTTCTTAAACAAATGGTTGGTTGCATCAACAGGATTTTAGTTTTTTCGAAAGAAATTTTGTATGTTCATCAAAATGTTGTATAACCGATGGGATTTTTTATGAAAAGATGATAAATTACTTTGTAAAACCGGTTCTAAGATTTTTTTTATTCCCTAAGCTAAAAAGTTTAATGAAATGGCTCTGGTTCCTTCTTTGTGTCCAGGGTAAATAATTTTATGACATGGTAATAGTAATTTCTGTCAAGATTGTTCAAATTTATTAAAAAAAAAGATTTTAAAAACACTGTTTCTTTCTTTGATGCTGTGAAAAAGTCGTCAAAATTTACACATTTACAAAACGAATGTAACGAGCCCTTTGACTTGTAAGTTTTTAAAGTTTAGTTTTATTCGGCCTGTTGCTCACAAATTTGCAATAAAATTATTTTAGAACAACAACCGCTTATTTTATAATATATAATATCGCGTCGATATCTGTTAATTTATTATAAAACTTTTTCAATCGGACTTGTGTTTAAAAAGTTATATATGAATTTACAATTTTGTTCATTGCAATTCGTCCCACTTAACGTATGAGTAATAATTAATACATAAAAGCAGGGCTGTCAGACTTGGGGATTTATCCCCAAAGTTGGGGATTTCATGTGAGCAAAAAGGACAAAGAAAGTCATTGGGGGATTGGGGATTTTTTTGGGGATTTAAAAAAAAATTCTGGAATTTTTGGGGATTTTACATTTTTTAATTTTTTTCGCTTATTTTTCTTTGTTTCGTAAATAAAATATGAAAAAAAGTAGCCTAACTTTTTTCTTACTCTTATATAGTGTAAAGGGTCCTAATTAAGGTTACCATTTTTGTTAAGTGTGTAAATTTATGTTATTTTTTTTGAGTGAGTGTTAAAAAAAAATTTAAAAAATTTAATCTAAATCCGTTGACAACACAAAAAATTTTTGATTTTTTTAAGGCAAATATGTATGTATGTATGTATGTCTTCCCCAAAAATAAGTTAATATGAAAAACAATGTAATAAATATTGGGTAAAAAATGCTAGGCTATTGGTTAGTAGTTATGCTTCGAAGTACTATATATAATCTTATATCATCAATATAATCATATAATCAACTTATAAGGATGGCTTAAACCTATTGAACAAGCTCCAAATTCTTATAAATTGGCTCATTCGCCTTCAATAACAGCATATTGTTCTGCTTGTTATTCCTCACTGGAATCGCATAAAAAGGATTAAAAAAACATGCAAAATAAAATTAATTTTTTTTGACTAAAAATTATTATTTCGTGATTTTTGGGGATTTCTTATTAACATTTTTCGAACTATTTTTAAAAAAAAAATTTAAAATTTGGTCAGAAAAAAAACAATCAAAATATTAACTTTTTAAGGTTTTGTTTTTTGGGGAATTGGGAATCTGGGGATTCTGGGGATATTTTTTTAATTTTTTGGGGACAAGGAAAAAAAGTACCTGGCAGCCCTGCATAAAAGTAATCATACTCCGTTCAAGAAAGAGGCAGAGAGAGAAAAGAAAAGATTATAATGGAAATAGATCAGTGATGCCAGTTCGAATTAGCATTCTTTTATTTTTCAAAACGCCTTTAGATTTTCAGAGAATATGCAAAATGCCATTTTAGCATATTTACTTTGGCGTTTTTCTATTTCTGTTACTGAAAGTCGAAAAGAAATAACAAATATTGAGTCCGAAATTAAATTATTTTCAAGAATAACTGTTTATTTTTTCAAAACCTATGCTGCGTTTTAAAATGTTTGTTAACTTTTCAGTGATTTGCTTACACTTAAAAAATTAATTACTTTATTTCGCTCATTTAAAATATTTTAGCATAATGTTTTTGCCACTTATCACATTTATGAAATCCATTGTCCGGCAACACTGAAACAGATTAGCGAAGCTTTAAAATCAAATTACGTTGTACAAGTAATTTTTCATTTTAAACCCTAAAAGCATGCAATAATTTTTAGTTTTATGTAGAAACATTGATGTTATACGTAGAGCAAAATACCTATTCGGAGGGATTTTCTTCTCAAAAGTGGCAAAACTGTATATATTTGTCAATCTTTTTCGATTTGTGACAATTTATGTACTAATTAAATTGTTGATACGGCAACATTACAAAGTGTAAAATTGCTTTGAGTGATCGCTTGTCGCCATTTCAACTTTGATTTTAAGGTAAATTTGTGATATCCTGTTTTGCAAGAATGGAGATGCTTTGAATAAAATTTTACAGAGCAATAAATAAGAAATTTGCTTAAGATGGGAATTCAAAAGTTTAAGAGAAAAGTCACTATTTTAATAACAATTTTATCTCCCCCTTCAGTCAAAATTAGCTTTCTTTGATTAATCACTGTCACATGCCAATACAGATAGCGAAAGTTTTTTTCTATCATTGATGTTGGCACTAAAAAAACAAGCCAAGCCATAAAATTAGATTTTCAACTTGCATTGCTCTTTTTTACAAAACGAATTCACCTGCCAGTGCACCGAAAATCATTTAAAAAAATGGTATCCTTATACCTGTATGGTTGTAAGTCGAATCTAATACGAGCAAACACTTATTTTTTTTCAGTACCCAAACAAAAATCAAAACATCTTAAGTCAAATTTAAAAAGTTAAAAAAAATGTTGTTAATCATACAAATTTTTATTTAAACTTTTTTTTTTTAAATTTTGTAAAATTTTTCTTTAATTTTGGTTTATTTTATTATTAACAAAAAACTATTTTTTTGCTAAAAACTTTTTTGCTATCTTATCTTGACTTAAGAAGTTTTTGTCAAAATACCACAGATACATATTTTGGTTTTTTTCGCCTTTTTTAATCAATAAAGTAATTGTGATCTTAAGTGAATATGACTATCAACTAATTTAATAGTACCCCAGAGGAAAGAGAACTAGCACCAAACTTGTCACGTGACAGTTCTAAAGTGATGGGAACCGGTTTTTGTACTAACACTTTGTATAAAGAGGAGGGGACTTGTCACTTTTACATGACGATGTCCTAGGAGGGGGTTAATTAGCACCTTTTTTTGATCATATGTTAGATTTCCTTCATATAAAGAAATATAAACTGATAGCATTAGCCCTCACAAAATCGAGTTCCATGACTAGTTTTGTATCAATTACCTTTGCTTAATTTTATTTTTATATGAAACGTTTATTTATTAGATTAATTAATAATAAATTCAACTACAAATAAACAAATAGTGCGATATTATCTCTCTACATACTGGTCCATAATCGAACACTCTAGTATATTTTCTAATACATTTTCGTTTGGTTTTTTACAACTTATTATATTAATATGTAATCCATATACATATATACCAGCCTATGTCTTACCTTTGCTTAATTTATCACCAGTACAGCGGTAAATCTTGTTTTCACCTTTCACTGGTCAAAGGATTAGTGCTTTAAGCACAATTGACACAAATTTCCCGCAGGGTATATATGCATGTAAAACAACTTTAAATAATATGTATATACATTAACGCCAATGGTTTTATTTGCGTTGTTATTTTATCATTTTAAAGTTGTAGTGATTTTTGTAGGGACAATTTTTTAACGCGTAGGGAAAAATAGGGATTTTTATCAGGCTGCTTAGGGACTCGTCAAAAATGTATATACATATAACCAATATTAATGCTTTTTTTGTTTTATGTATTATTTATTTATAGATGACAAAAAAAAGACTAGAGTGAGAGATGCCAACTTAGCTCTTTCAGGATAATACTTAGCTCTTTTTTAAGTACCTAAAATGCGAAAAAATGATAAGCGCTAGAGTAAAAAACAAATTTTATTTCAAAAAGCTTTAAAGATAATTGAAATTATGAATTATGATTCCACAGATCTAGTAATGCAACTGATAAATATAAAAAAATATATAAAATTTACCATTCTGAAAATTTCAACAATATTATATTACTTGAAAACGGCCAATTTCTTTAAGCATTAATTACAATTGTAATGTAATTTAGATCTTTACGTCTGGTTTGTTCACATCTAAGCCTAACTGAACATTTCAATAAGAAAAAAGTTAGTTAAAAATATATCACTAAAGCTTAAAACCAATTTTACCATTTGACCTCACATTTCTCTATGTAAAATTTATTTGAATATTATTTTTAAGTTCTTTATAAATAATAATTAGTATTGTGGTTATTTTGTTGAACTATTTATGGTTTTTAATCCAAATTTTTAATAATTTTATTTAGGCTTAAGTTCATTAAATTTAATTTTTATTAAATTATTTTTATGAAGAAAGGAATTTTACAACATGAAAATTAATTAAAATTGTTATTGATAATCTTTCATTATTGACCGTGGCCGGGGCTCGAACCCGGGCCGGCAGGTTACCATGACATGTTTCGATCGCAACCACTCGATCTCCTCAGATGGATTTGCCGTTTTACACTCGCAGCCATCGACGACTGCTGACGTCAATAGTCAAACATCAATCCTTAAACCAAATTGTATTTTAACCTTTGGTAGATCGAAGTTTGCTTTTTTGAATGATTATCCATTTTAATTGATTTTACATGTTCTTCCTTACTTCTGTTTTTTTCTTACTTTTGTCAAGAATTTTTCTTGAAGTCCAAAGTACATTTTTTTTGTTTTTTCATTTTTTTGTCTTTCTTTTTCTTGTTGACCTTTTTCAGTACAACTTGAAGGACAAATGAATACATAAATTATAAATTAAAAAAAAACGTGTACAATTAAATTAACGTGTACAAAATTTGTTTTTGTTTTAAATGTAAGTTGAACGGACGAGTAAGGTGCTCGTGTTCTATAAACCACACATAAATAAAATTTTTTTAAATGAAAAAATGAACATTTTAAAAATATTTTTCCTTTTTTAAATAAAAAAAAAACTCACAATACTTTCTTTCTCCTTAAGCCACTGTGCACTCTTTGTTTTCTTCTCTTAGGTATTCATAGTAGCAATAGTTATATACCGTTACTTTTTTTAAAATTGTTATTATTTGTAAACATGTTTTACATTTTTTTTGTATTGCTATTGTTTCTCTTGTTCTCTCTTTTTTATTTTAGTTGTTTTTTTTCGAGAATTTTATTCTAAACTCTTTTTTTTTTGTCTTCATATTCTAGTTGATGGTGTTGTTGTCAGTTTTAGTTCCTGTTGTTTATATTCATGTTAATGGCAGCTTTAGGGCTCATTGTCAAAATATTGTAGAGTTAAAAATAAATGGACTACAATACATTCTGGTAGTGCAAGTAAATACATGGTCGTCAGTCGGTCAGTCAGTCAGTCAGTCAGCTAGCTAGCATTTGGCTTGTATTATAATAATTTAAAGGTTATTACCAATTTTCTACTCCCCGCATTTATTTTTGTAGTGTTTAGCATTGCTGTTGTTGACTTTATAAAATTAATTTTATTCAATTTCTATTTTCAGAGTTTGTTTGACGTTTGTTTTTAGCTGAGTGGTGATGATGCTGTTGTTGCTGCTGCTGTTGTTGTATTGTAGCGATTTGTGGTTATTTATAAATTAACATTTGTTATGGAATTTGTTGCAAATGTGGCAAAGGATATTGCTGTGGCTGTGGTAGTAATACTTGTTGCTGTTGTTGTTGCTGGTGCGGTTGTTGATGAGCCCCGCCAGCTGCGGCTGCTGCTGCCGCCGCTAATGTTGAGGTAGTAGCTGCCAATAGCGATGATGCAGTCTCTGTGTAATTTTTACCAAAACGTGCTCTATCCATTGTCTCTTTCATTAAACGTTCATTCTCCTGGCGAACTAAATTTTGTTAAAAGGGAAACAAATTAAATATTGTTTTTTATTTTTTTTAATGAATATATAAAATTTTTTTAAGGACTTTATATAATAGTAATAAAAAAGTAAAGATAAAAGGAATTTATAAAAATTATTATTATTTTTTTTAAATGGAACATTTTATTTTTATGAATTTTGTTTTTAATTTTTTTTTTGTAAATTTTTTTTTTGAACTTTTGATGCTTTTGGTTAGAAACTGTAGTCAAAGTAAATGCCTGTTGATGAATGTTTAATGTTAAAATGGAAATTCATCAATCCAGACTATTTACTTTAAATACAATTTACCACGAATTGATTTATCATTTTATTTTGTTATTTTTTATAATAAAACACTTGCAATGGCTGTAAATTTATTTATTTTCTTTAAAAAAATTTCATATTTTCGTAAAGTAATATTAACAAAAATAATAAATTGCTTAAATAAGCAGTGCAGTTTCCTTGTAGTTTTTTTGTTTATTTTTTTTTTTTGTGAAAAACAGCATCTTTAAGTAGGCCTTAGTTTTTTTATAGAAAAAAAGTATTATAAAAACCATTTTGTTTTAAATTCTTTTACCATTTTATTAAATTTTTACTAAAAGAAAATGCCAAACAGGTAACGAATACAAGCAACGTGTAACTAAGTCATCGGATTATTAAGGGCCCTTAAAGTGTTATTAAAAAATATATCACTAGTGTTGTGAAAACATCAAATTAATTAAATATTTTACATATTTAAAAAATTTTTTCTCTTTCCATAGGGCTGACATAGAAGAAAAATATTTGTAATATATATTTTTTGGTAAGGCTACCAAAAGAATGCTTGAGTTTTTGATAAACAAATAAGATTATTTATACAAAAAAAAAAAAAAAAAAAAAAAAATAATGAAATTTTCAAAATTTTGATAAAATATTTTATATTAACCTTAAAATTTATCATAAAAAGTAATAGATTTGTAAATTTATTAACTCCAACATTTATTTGAACGTGTGGCTTGGAAAATCCAATAAGTTCACTTAAATTTTAATATATTATTTTTGTTTTAATATGTTAAGTACGCACAAAGAAAAAATATTTCATGAAGTATATAAAAATAAATGGTTGTAAAATGTTGCAAATAAACTGGCTTTAGGCTTAAGTCTGCTAAGTTTATGCTTTACTTTTTACTTTACGGCTGACTTCCAAAACGTGCTAATACAAAGTTCGTACACAATTTTACTACTGTATTTCAACCATGTACACGTACAAAGTACTGAAACAATGCAACTATGTGTTTTGTTTATTAAAACGTTTTGAAATGTAAGTGATGCAATGCATAATACTTTTAAAATAAATCTGTATTGCTTGCAAATAAAATGTTAAATGTCACAAAGCATCAACTTTAAAACCGATGCTCTGATTGCTTTTTTGATGCGTTACTAATAGTTAGCAGTGACGTTTTGGAAGGGTTTGCATTGTATATATATTGTACTGCGGCGTTATGAAACATTATACTTTGTTCTAATACAAAGCAATTGACGTTTTGGAAGTCAGCTTACGTTTACCCAAAAAGTATGCTTTATTAGATTTATGTTTCAACAAAAGTATGCTTTATTTAAAAAAGTTAATAATGCTTACTATGCTCTTTTTTCGTAGAGTTCGTTACGCACGACGAATTTCGGTATACGCAGTGATTGTGTATATTTTCATATACACCAATGTGTTCTATTTGTAAAGATGAATATCGTTCCGAATAGCTCATCGTTCGTGCCAGTTGTGTTTCACCAATTATTTTTAAATCTTTATACACATATTTATATATAAACTCAAAATAAATAATCTTATCTTATTCTTATTTATCATTTAGTTTTCATCTTTATTATGTTAGTTGATTTTTTTTAATAATTTTTCAGAGCACTTCTTTAAAAATGCACTGTTTTAAAATGCAGGGTGCAATTAAAGACATTTTTTATGGGCATTTTAAAATGATCTTTTAATAGATATATTCTTCAATAAAATACATTTAAAAGAGAACTACGTAAATTATTTTATTAATTTAATTTTTAAAATTTATAGTAATTAACTAAGCAACAAATTTTAACAATTTATGTCATTTAACATTGAGACACACGAAAGTTTGCTGTAGTTTTTTTATGTAACTTACAAACTTTTGAAACCACTAAAATTGTATTTGCATTTTTTGTTGTTGTTACCTAGTAAAAATTCTTTTAAGCAAAAATTTTAAAGCATCATGTGGTGTTTTGTTTTATAAAAGCCCTTAAAGTATGATTTAATTTGTGATTGTTAAAAACTTTAAGTAAACATATTTTTTAACAGAATTTTTTAAATAAGCCATGCAAAACCAAGTAATGAAGTATAGTCGGTCAAGCTGGACCATTTAATACCCTAAGCCATAGTAAATAAAGACAAATTTTCGAGAATTGTCCCTTTTTGGGACCCATGGGCAATCATGAACCCGCCAGAACCATCTTGAGATTAAGATTCATGTAAAAGTTCATTTAGGAAAGGGTTTCTCCTATAAACCTATGGCCAATTTGTATATTAATAGAAACAATTATAAGGAAGTTATGGCATTAAAAGCTATTATCGGGAGTAGTATTTGTATGGGAGCAATGATTCAATGTGAACCGATTCCAAGAAAATTTGGTAAGATGATTTAGATAACAATAAAAGCTTAGAGCGTTTTTTATCTAATTACCAATAAATTTAGATACTCCATGATCACAGTGACTTTTCGGAAAGAAGTTTATATGGGGCTCATGGGAAATTATAGACCGGTTCCCAGTATTTTCTTTTTATCTGTAAAATTGCGATCCGTCCTTTGCGCACAAGGTTACATGAAAAGACAACCAGCCGGACGGACGGACAAAGTTAGATCGACTCAAGAGTTCTTCGGTATATTTTAAGGTGGATCTAGGACCAATATTTTATAGTGTTACACATATCCGCACAAACGCATAATACCCTCTCCACTATTATGGTGTGGGTATAATTAAAAAGCTATGAATAAAAAAACACTGCTTTAAGCTTTTTTACTGTACAAAGATGCTCATAAGTTTAATGAAAAGAAAATTTTTCGAATTTTTTATTAAATCTTAGAAAAATTCAAAGAAAATTCTTTTCTTTTTTTATTGTAAGTTGCAATAACTTTTGCAAAGTTCACATGCTTTAATCTGATATAAATGTAAAGAATATCTATCTCTTAATATTTTCTTTTTCAGATTTTCATCCCTAAAGTATGTTTTATTTTTTGTATTGTAAATTCTTTTTACTTAGCATTTATTTCGGTAAATTGTTGTTAATTTTACCTTAAAACAAATTTTTTTACAAAACTGTAAATTTTTTTTTAAAAGTATGTTTAAGTTGGGGGCAAAACAAACTTTTTTCGTAACGAAGTAGAGAAGATAAAAGAATTTATGTATATGCAAAAAAGTATGCTAAAGAAAATATTGTTTGAGTTGTGGATTTTCATTAGTGTGCTAGATAGAGGTAAATAAAAAATTATAAATTTAATAAAGGATGTTTTTTTAATACTGAAGTAACTTGAAATTGAAAAAAATAACACAAACAATTTTTTTTTTTAAATTAAAAAAATAATTTTACTCGAAAAATCAAAACATGAGAATATGATTTCGGGCATATGGGCGGGCATATGGGATGTTCTAGATAAAACGTATTCTAGACGCCAATTTCTTACTGGCCTTATGTAACGAACAACACCAACAATTTTGGCCTTAAAAGGTACTTTTACACGACATGTATTTAGCAGTGTTCTTTTCAAATTTCCCGCCGCAAAATGCATACATGTCGTGTAAAAGAGAAAAACTGTCAAACCATCTGACATCAGCTCTTTTGCAAGACATTTGTTGAAATCTATTTATATACTCTTTAAAAAAACTAAATTTTTGTCTAATTTAACAAACATGTGCAATTACATATGAATTTGACATCTGGCAAAGCCACTGCAAAAAAAAAAAATGTAGTGTAAAAGTACCTTAAGGCCGTAATTGTGGCTGGCTTATCAGCAAAAACCAGTGAAATAATAGTCGAGAGGCGTCAAATCGCACGACCTTGGAGGTAAATTGGCATTTCTGTTTTTTCTGAAAGTACCTTAAGGCGGTAATTGTGGCTGGCTTATCAGCAAACACCAGTGAAATAATAGTCGAGAGGCGTCAAATCGCACGACCTTGGAGGTAAATTGGCATTTCTGTTTTTAGAAATCAACTTATCGCCCAATTTTGATTTCAATAAGTCGATGGTTGCGATCACGGTTTGACACGCAGGGCCATCTTGTTGAAATCAAATCTCGCACGAATCAGATGCATTAATATTTTCTATAATGAATTGGTCTCACCCCATCAGAGCTAAGAATTGCGTTAAAGATCATGAATGACATTAGGGTATCCAGCTCTATTGACTCATTAGAGCATCGTCGGAATGTGGGTTATGCTTCATTGTTCTATCGATATTGCCACGGTAAGTGTTCAGCTGAGATGGTCGAACTCATCTGTAATACGCGGGTGCACGCCCGTAGTACTCGTCTTTTAAGTATATCACATCCGTTCGTTGTCGACTCTATCGCACAACGCATTACAGAGCAAATTCTTTTGTCGATCGAACCAGCCGTATGTAGAATAGACTCCCGGCAGAATTCTTCCCAGTCAAGTACAATTTTGAAAAAGTCAAATTAAATGTCTACAAAGACTACACCCTCTTTCCTTCTCCTCATAACATATTTTCCTAATAGCAACATATTGCATTGAATTGCAATAGTAGGGGCATCCCCTTAGTGATGGCTCAAAGTAAAAAAAGTTAAGTAAATATGAATGATTTGGTAGCGTTGTTCACGTGTAGTATACTAAAAAGTGAACGCAGCATGACAGTTCGTTTGCTAGTTAACCCTTTCGTTAGTTCTATCGGGCTTAAATAACACCCTTTAGAAAAATTTGTTAATTTTATTGAAATAGGTTTGTTAAAAAGACACTTGATATCAAAGATATTATTTAAGATGGTACTTTATTTTTATAATAAAAAAATAATAAAAAAACAACATTTTACTTTTACTTTTCAACTAAAAGGTGTTTTTTTATAGAGTGACACAAGTTAAAATCATAATGAAACAAGGAAATATATTTTTAATATCAATAAAACGGGCTTTATTGAAAGGAAAATTTTATGACATTAATGTTTAAATATGATTTCTGCCATGTGGCCGCCACGACTGGCGCGTAGAAGGCCCAATCTTTAACACCAAGTTTCAACAACTTTTCGCATTCTGACCATCATCGTTTTTGAGGACATATGAGCCAATGACTCCGTCAGCCCATAAAGCGCACCAAACAGTAATTATTGTGGATGTAATGGTGTTTCGACAAAAGCTTGTGGATTCTCCTCGCTTCAAATGCAACAGTTCTGCTTATTTACATACCCATTCAACCAGAAATGGGCTTCATCGGAAAATAAAATTTTGAATGGAAATTCAAAATCAAAATCAATTTGTGCTTCAACCCATTCGCCGAATTATTTTGATTAAAAATTTCAACAATTTGTACGGGTTGCTCTGGTCTAAGTGGATTCATAATGAAGTTTCAAAGAAAATTAAACAATAAGCAGTTATCAGCTGTTAAATGGATGCTCAAATAAAGCAGTGGTGCCAACTCAAAGTTGTGACACTCTAAAAAAACACCCTTTACAATAAAAATTTACTTTTTTAGTGCACATTTTAAACGGCATTAATGCAGTTAACTTTTATAATGTGAGTTTAAAACTACATTTTTTGAAGGGCATTTTTAGAGCACTTTTTCAAAGCCGTTTTTATGAATCTTTTTTAAAGGTATTTCTTTTAAATTAACTTTAAAAAAGCACTTAATATTAAAAAATTTGATAAAAATATACTTTTTGGCCAAAACATATGGTACCTTTTAAAAGCGTTTTTAATGGTGTACTTTTCAAGGGAATTTCTTCTAGGCAAAAACAATATTACAAATTACAATTTCCGTGCGTGTAAAGTTACAACAATAAAGTAAACACAATTTTTAGTAACACAATTTTAGAGTTAGGGCAAGGCGAATTCATGTAAACGGTGGTGTCGATACTACAACAAGTAACAACACCAAAAACACAACAATGTATTTTTTTGTTGCTTTTGTTGATCGATATGTCAAAAACACAAGCAACTTTTGACATTTCTCTCTCTAATTAAGAAAAAAAGTAGCACAGCTGTGCTTTCAACGCCACCTGAAAAATGAATTCGCCTTGAGTTAGGGGTTTTTCCTCTCTCTTTCTGTTCTAGTCTGAAGCGAACTGAAGATTGTAAAATAAGCTCGTCAATTAGTGCACATGTGCTAGTGTCGTTTATTTGACGCTTTTTCGGAGACTCGCCAATCAGCAGTTTAGTTTTGATTTCCGATGATCGGCAGTATTGCCACTTTCTAATTACATAATTATTCTAAAACTGTACAAAAGTTTTTTAACAGATTTTTTAGGAATTTTCGGGACAGCTTTTTATCTATTTGATTTTTGTGTAGTTTTACTTATTGCATAAATTAATCCTGTATAAACGAATTTTTTTTTTTTATAATTTTCCGCAATTCTTACTTTATCAAATTTTAGCATATTTTTACTTGTTTCTATCGCACTGCATACAAGCTAAGCTTTATATCCAGATTCAAATCTGATTTAAAAGCATAAAAAGTCGTGCAAAAATTGAAATGCAAGTAAGCAATAAGAACTGTATATGATTTAAGTTTAGCTACAATGGTACGGTCCAAAAGTTAAAAGAAAATCTTTTGAATTCTTTAAAATTATTATAATACACACACATTTTAATTTTAGACAAAAGCTTAGCAAAATAATATCGGAAAATTCCAATCATATAAAATTCTTTTTGTCCTGAAACCATCGATTAAATATTAGTACCAACACAGGGTCCAAAAATTTTGTTAGTCTACTTTTATATGATTTCGAGCAATTTAAACCGAACAGGGATGCATAATTTTTATTCACTGGCGGTAACACTGGCAAACACAAAGAAAATAAAATTTTTATGTCAATCATAACAGGAGACAATCAAATAATCAGCCATCAAATCAAAACTTTTTGATTTTCACGAATCATTGGCGGTAACGCGTACGTGTAGCCGAAAAAAAACGACTGCACGCACACAACTTTCTGATTGATATGTTTATTAAGGCCCCTATTATGGTTTACAACTCAACTCAGTTGAGTTGTAATTAAGACAACTGGTTGTGATCAGTTGTAATTTTTGTTATGTTTTTGTTCACCGCAATATAGCAAAGTTGTAAACCATAATACAAAAATTAAGAAATTACAACTCAACTGAGTTAAGTTGTAAACCGTAATAGGGGCCTAAATAGTCTCTAGAGCCTTTTATGCTATGACATCTTTAATTCTTTTGAATTACTCAATTAGTCTCGTAAGCACTCTATTTTGTTTACAGTCTTTTTCGTACAAACGCATTGAAGAGGGAGCTTTACACTCTCTTAAGTTTATGTTTGCTTTATTTAGTCAACTTTTTACAGGTAAGAACTGTTTTGTTGCCAACCACTTTTTAATTGCTTACAAAATGGCAACTTAATTAAACAGAATAAAAGGCATTAGAACAATTTTAAACAATTGCAACATTTTTTGTTTTGTGGGAGGTTTTTGTAACAAACTAGACGAAAATTTTACACACTCATACATAAAAGTTGTGTGTAAAACAAAAACAAAAAAAATTCATAACCAATTAACAATGTTGTTAGTTTTTGGACTTGAAACAGAAAAAGTGCAGTAAAACATAAGCAAAAAATAGTTGGCAACATAATGGATAAAGTTTTTCATTGTTTACTTATGGCTAATTAAGGGTTTCCCTTAAAGTTTTTAGAAATACAGAGGTTAGTATTGTAAAGGGTGACCCTTAGGTACACAAAACTTATGGAGAAGTGTTTGAAATCTATTAAGTTTGTTTTATAAAAGCTTTAAGGCAAATAAAAAGTTTTCTTTTGTTAAAATAATTGTTTAATTTTATAAGTATAATAAATTAAAATTATGACATTTTTGATTTTTTGTTTATAGGGTAACCAATTTTTGGTTAATTTTTACTACAAAAGCATTTTAAGTTAATTGGTTTCAAAAACTTTTATTTCTCTGTTTTATTTTTCGAAGCTGGAAAAAAAACAAAACACTTCACACGTTGCCATTTAAACAAAACAACAAAAGTTTTCTTTAGTTGTTATTTCGCTCTTAAAAAATTTCCATTTAAAATGTTTAAGCAATTGGAAAAATGTCAACAACTCCAAATAGTTTTTCAATGAAATTAAAATGAATCTGAAAAAAAAACGTTTATAGGAGCGGGCATTTATTTGGGTTGCTTTTAAGAAAAATAGCCGGAAAATACCACAAAAAATCTCAGTGTTAAAAAAACGTTTTAAAACATTGAAAAGGATTTAAAAACACACTTGTTTACGATAAAAAAAAAACAAAGAATGCACAGAGTAGAAATGTTGTATAAAAACTAAATGGAGTGAATATTTCTAGTTGATTTTAAGCATTAACTTTTTTCTAAAACTTTTGTAAAACCTAAAAATACTTTATTTTTTAAGAAAATCATTTTTGTAATAAATGGGAAAGGTATCCTGGTTCACCAGTTGAAAGTAAGCTATCCTATTAGTACAAGGGTAGGGTAATGACTCTTGTATTTTTTACAAAACAGGCTGAAGGTCTACGTTCCATTTACTCCTTTAATGAAGTTAGTATGTATATTCTGTTGGTACTTCTTAATTATTACAAAAAAATTCAAATTAACAATTTTTTGTTACGGCTAATGGCCTAAAGTCGCAATTGTGTTTAAGAAAAAAAAAAAAAATAAATTAAAGCATACTTTTGAGAAAATAAAAAAAAAAAATTTTATATTTTTAAGAGCAAATATCGTTCGCGACAAGAAAAATTTTTTCCATTCACTTTGCTTTTTTTTCAAAAAGAAAAGTAATTTATAGATAATAATTTCTTCTTTAGGAAAGTAAAAAAATTTCCATTGCTGAAGAATCTTCTTATGGTAATTTATAATTTTCAAGGAAAATGATGTTAAAGAAAAGTTTTTGTAAACAGAGAAAATTTCAGGAAAAAATACTTTTATTTAAAATTATTCACTATGCAGTAACCTTTTTTGCAAAGAGAGAATTTTTTTATAAAAGAAAATATTGTAATAAAAGGAAATTTTATATTGCAAACAAAATTCTTTTGGAAGAACAATAAAAATCTTTTGTCTAAAATTAATATAGGGAAATATCTCATTTTGCAAAGAGAGAAATTATCTAAAGAAAAATAATTTAAATTAAATTTTATTCCTTTGATCTTTTTTTTTAATAAAAATGTGGAGATAGTAATACGTCTCTTACAAATATACTTGTAACTCATTTCTTGACAATGATATCCGATGGATATCGAAATATTGGAACAAATAATTTAATAAATAATATTATATACAAATATTTTTTTACAAATACATAATTGGCCTCTAGCTCGAAAAAAACATTTTTTTTTTTTTTTTTTGAAAAATATATTATATTGTAATTTCAAAAGATTTTGTTATTCGTGCTTAATTCCCAGTTTTTATCATTGATAAAAACACTTGAAATTTATTGTTGATGGGATAAGCTATTCCTATGCGCATTTCACTGGTTGCTTAGGCCAGATCATCAGGAAACTTCATCCATAAAGATTTTGGAAAAACTAAAGATATTAAACCAAATAAAACTGTTAAGCGTATAAGACTTATAGCAACAGTTCTACTTGTAACAATATCAAAGTTTAAACAAAACACATCAACAATAAACAGTGGGTTTATCTCATCTTACATTCCCCACTACAATTAGTTGAAATTCTCTCAACATTAACTGTAGTTGTAAGTAGGTTAAGAAAAACAAAATAAAAACAAACAACAACTTACAAAAGATGTTGTCAATTAAGTGTTTTTTTTAGGCGGTGCACTTGCCTGTTTATTATCAAAAAGTAATTTCAATGTTGGGAATACAAAATTTTAATTTCAAAAGATTTTGTTATTCGTGCTTAATTCCCAGTTTTTATCATTGATAAAAACACTTGAAATTTATTGTTGATGGGATAAGCTATTCCTATGCGCATTTCACTGGTTGCTTAGGCCAGATCATCAGGAAACTTCATCCATAAAGATTTTGGAAAAACTAAAGATATTAAACCAAATAAAACTGTTAAGCGTATAAGACTTATAGCAACAGTTCTACTTGTAACAATATCAAAGTTTAAACAAAACACATCAACAATAAACAGTGGGTTTATCTCATCTTACATTCCCCACTATTATATTGTAATAAAAGAAATATTTTTTATATATTATAACTTTCTTTTAAGGAGAAAAAACTTTCTGTAGAAAAATGTTTTCTGTTGTGTAATAAAGAATTCAATTCAATTCAATAAAAAAAATTTATAATTTTGCAAAGCACTAATGGAAAATTTAAAAAAATAAGAGCACAATTATGCGCTGCGCAATAAGACATACAGAGATGCAGTAAAGTAAGGAAGGAATCCCTTACTACGAAGCATGTTTGTAAGGGATAATACTAAAAAATAGCTGTTTAAAACATTCAGTTTGCAAAGCTGATTGCTACACTCACCAGTTTTTAAATGCGCTGAACAAAGCGCTTTTGTTGCCAAAAATTATTGCTTGAAAGTAGGAACTCACCACACAAAATGTATGCCTTCCGTAAGCGAGATAGTAAGCGAAACTCTTACATTTCTCCCTTACAAGCCTGCTATGCTTGAAGCTCAATTTCTTACTGGGAATTTTCTTCGATAAGAATAAGAGAATTAAAAACAAAAGTACTCTCTTGTGGAAGAAAGAATTTCTGACCGAAGAAAAACATTTAAAAAAAGAGAAATTCTCTTCTGTAAATAAGTTTAAAATATACCCTTTTTTTTAAAAAAAATTAATATTCCTTTAAAAAGAGACAAGTTTTCGTAGAAAAAAAAATCTTTCTTATCAAGAAACATAAATATTTTCTTTCGAGAGAAAGAGACATTTTTTTTACACAATTACAAAAACAAAAAGAAATTTTCCAAAAAAATATTCTATTTTTAGCCACAGCAAATTTTCTAAAATTACATTGTGCTAGTTGCAAAATTAGACAAGCCTGGCACATGGCTTTTTAGCATAACTCGGGGACGCTGAATCCATTAGAATGAATTAGAAGCCTAATTTCATTTTACAATTTTTTTTTTGAATTTTTAAAAAACAAAACTTTCGAAATTTTGATAAAAAAAAAAAAATTATTTTTTTTCCAAAAAAAAAAATTATGTTTCTTAAAAGAAATTTTATAAACTAAACCGTTTTTGAGTTACGCGAATATATGTTGTGCAACCTCCTCCATTTTCGAAATAACGGTATATCTCGAAAACAAGAGCTTACCTAAAAAAACGGGGGGCACCATTGGATTCAGCGTACCCGAATTATGCTTAAACGCCATGTGGCCGGCTTGTCTAAAAAAAAGTGTCAAGTATAAGTATAATAAGTTTAAAATATATGTTTTTTGTACAGAAATAAATATTTTAAGAAAAATATTCTCTTTTCCAAAAAAGAATTTCGTAATTTTTGCAATGAAAAAAAAACAAAATTCTAGCACTTTAAGAACAATTCAAATAAAATCCTGCCTTTTAAAATCAACAAACTGTAAAAGTTATAAAACCACACAGCGTAATTTCCCTGATTTTTCAGTTGGTAGAAAAACAAAATGGTAAAACCATTTAGCAAACCAAAGACAAAAGGTTTCGATTTAAGTGGTAGAGAGTACCAAAGCAAATAGACTTTAAAAGTTGACAATAATAGAATAAATCCACCACACAAAAACACGAGAGTTAAATCCTGACTAATTGTTTTCATTTTGAAAGAAATTTTAAAACCTGTTGAACAAAAAAAAAAAAAAAAAAAAGAAGCAAATTCTAGAAAATAATGCAACTCAAAATAAAATTTAACTGAATTTTTAGATTTTTAAATTAAAGGCCATTTAAAAATGTGAAAGAAAATGACTGTATTTTCTAAACAAATCGTTCATTTTCTTTAGGACAATTTTTCATTTCAGTTTGCCCATGATGTTGACTCTAAGGAATTTACATAAGAGAAATTGCACTTTTTGTTTTGTACTTGAGAAAAGAAAAAAAGAAATGGGGGGAAAAAATTAAATTGTTGTTTTGTAAATTGTAGTCTCAATGAATGTAATTCTGTTGCAGTTCTCGTTGCGAACACTAGATCATGGTACTGTGCAAAGTGACTTCCAAGCATTTCGAAAGCATTCCCCAACATCAACATTGTCACCATCATACACCATGAGTATGAGGGTTGTGAGTATGCAGAAATATACAGAGGCATGTGCACACGACCACCAAGTTTATCCCGAGGACAAGTTATCTTGGGTGTAAGGAAATATAATAGAACCAACTAAACAGTGGTCAAGCCAAAATTTACAAATTTATTTTCTTTTTTAAAATTTACTAAAAAGTTTAATAAGTGGAGGTACTACGCCCACTTCCCAACTCCCCACTTCTCCAATCCCACCCACATTTTGTGGGATGCTGTGTACTGATAACCTTAATGTGTGTACCTAATTTGGAAACTTTGGCTCTTGCCGTTTTCCAGATATACAGAAAAAAGTATTAAAAATACAACAACAAGGGATTTTTGGAAAAAATTAGAGGTAGTCGTGGTTTTTTGCTCATATCTCAGCCATTTTTAGACCGATCTGGCTGAATTTCAATAGCAAGAAATAGTGGACTATATGTAACATAAATGTAAAACAACCTAGCCGCTATCATGTCTGGAGTATACGGAAAACACATATCAAACGTAAGACGGACAGACGGACGGAGAGACGGACATCGTTAAATCAACTTCTCTCCTCATAAGGACCCAGAATATATACACTTTATAGGGTCTAAGATCAATATTATAGAAATTACAAACGGAATGACAAACTTATATATACCCTTTTCCACCTGTGGTGAATGGTATAAAAACATCTGATTCCGTACGGAATGTGTGATCAGTTTTGTACTTTAATTAAGCAAATTACAGTTTCATTTAACTTAACCAAAAGTTTGCTTTAGTTCAATATAGTTTGACACAAATGATTTTATGTAAGCCCTTAAAGAAACAACTCTTATATCCAGAAGAGGGATACAACTGAACTATTTTTTGACGAAAGAGTAAAAAAATTATGTACGATTTTTCAGTGGGTTTTATTTTCTTGTAAAAAGTGAAATTTTGAGTTGACCCCCTTTAGAGGAACCGGTGCAAAAATTTCATAGATGCTTATTATTTTTTTTTATTTTAGAAAAATAAAAATCGCTTTTTACTAAAGGAAAAAGTGAAGAACGAAGCGAGCTAAGTCAAAAAAGAAACTTCGAAAATATATTAAGTATTGAGTAAGTGAACTTTCATTTACTTCTGGAGCCATTGTCTTGGGCTTATTACCGTTACCTTAGGAACGAAACAATTTTTGATTTAGTCCGTTGCAGAACTAATCAAAGTTAAACTTTACAAAGAATTTCGCACATATTTTGATATACATATATTTATTATGTTTTATGACTTGGTTCGCTTTAGCTCTGAACCCTCCATATAAGTGCCCATTTACATTTTACTTACGATTTTTATCGTTGCCAAGGCGACTTCATGTAAACGGTGGTGTCGATACTACAACAAGTACAACACCAAAAACACAACATTGTATTTTGTTTGTTGCTTTCGTTGGCCGATATGTCAAAAACACACGCAACTTTAGACATTCCTCTCTCTAAATAAGAAAAAAAGTAGCACAGGTGTGATTTCAACGCCACCTGAAAAATTAATTCGCCTTGATCGTTGCGATTCTTATCTTATTGGCGAGAGGGAGAGAGGAATTAAAAGGGGTACACAAGTGAGTGTACTCTTCAATTCGATTTGTTCGATCATTCGTTCACTCATTTGACGAAAAATATATTTTAGTTCGGTTGCACAGAACAAGTTGTAACGACAAAAATAGGACAACGTAAATATAAGGGAGACTTCAAAGAAGAAACGACAATATACTTATTACTCAAGAAAAAGAGATTCCTAAAGCGCTGCGCTGTATTTTTAACTGGCTTTGCTTTGCAATCTTTACCAAAAAGAGAAGTTTTCGCCACAAATATATTTTTTTCCTCTCTTCAGTAACAAAACAAATGAATTTTCGCTAAAGAGGAGTAATTTAATTTATTGAAAATTATCATTCCATTTAGGACTCTAGTTGGTTCTGTTAATCTTATACTGTATATTTTATGAAAGTGGAAATCATTTAAAACGATATAAATAATGCTTTCTACATACACACACTACAAATGTTTGCATGTATGTGTGTTAACACACACACACACGTACGCACAAATATGCTTGTATATGTAAGCATTACAATCTTTCCATTACCCGACCGTCAAGTAGTGCATCCACAGTTTATTAGTGCTTGTATTAATGTGTTAGAGTGTATGCAAATTTTGTAATGTATCTTTGTAAATTTGTACTTGTGTTTGAGTATCTAGGCAATCTGGATAATGTGACCTTCTGTCGCAGCGTCATTTGAATCCTTCAAATAACCATTGTAGATACCAACACACACCATCATCATAATACTTTACACACGCGTTTTCGACAAAAAAAGAAAAAAAAAACTGAAAAGCGTACACCAGTTTTTAATAAAAGGACACACGAACTGGCATGCACGACCATAAACACTTTGTGGTTGATGACCGTAAAACGCAAAAAAAATCACACAACATTTTCACAAACTCACCGATAGATACATCTCGCGGACGGAACGTAAAACAGGAACATAAAAAAAAAAAATAATTTTTAAATGAAAAAAGACTTTATGCTTTCAAGGGAAAGACATGGTTGCAAATGGAGTTCAACTTAAATAAAATTTGTCTGACAAAAATACATATTTGAAAAAAATTGTTTTTCTTGTAATCAAATAAATACTATGAATTTTAAAATGCTATTTGTACTTGTAAAAATTTTCAGCTTTAGTTGTTTTTCCTGTAAACGTTTTTCTTTTTTTTTTTTTTGCAAATGCCATTTTACATTTGAAGTGGCTGTAGAAATTTTATGGTGTAGATAGTTGTTAGTTTTTTTGTTTGTTGGTAAACGACACTTGAAAAAATTTTGATATTTCTTTTTTTGTTGAGTAGTCTTTTGAAGCAAATAAACTATGACACTTTTCTTATGACAGCAAAATTTACAAAATTCAACAGAATTCTTTAAGGAAAAACGAATTATTTAAGTGGTTTAAACCAACTTTGAAATTTAAAGAAAACAATTTTTGAAGGAATCATTAAGTTAGACAACTGTTTACTTGAAATAAATAAAGTAAGACCGAGAAAAATAAATGAAAATACAGATTATTTCTAAAAAGAAGGTGTTTTTTTTTTATTAAATGTTAATTAAAATCGGTTTGAGAGGCAAAAATTGCCCCTTTCTCCCCTTGTGGTCCCATTTTTTTTAAAAGTGTATAGTTTATGTGTCCATATAGATATGGAAATATCTATGTTTTAAATTTCATTAAAATCGGTTTGATAGTTTTTGGGAGGCAGAAATTGCCCCCATCTCCCCTTGTGGTCCTACGATTTGGCCCATTTTCAATAGGCTTGGTCCTTGTGCCAATAAGAAGCTTTAAGCCAAAATTGCGACCTCTACTTAGCGCACAAGGTTACATGGACAGCCGGACGGACAACGTTAGATCGTCTCAGAAATTGAGTCGAATTGAGAAATTGGTCCAGGACCCATATTTTAAGTTTTTACACACATCAGCACAAGTGCATAATCTCCACTATTGTGGTGTGGGTATAAAAATACTATTTCAGTAGGCAATAGTTTTCTAAAGAAAACACATTTATTTTCAAAAGAAAGGACTCTCTTTAGTAAAGAGAGACGAATATTTTACTCGAAAATATTTTTTTGGGTAAATTAATATCAAGAATGAAAGAAAAAATATAGCGACATGCGCATGATTTCCCGTTAGATGGGGATTAAATACAATTTGGTTTAAAGATTGATGTTGTCTATTAACTGCCAGCAGTCGTCAATAGCTGTGAGTGTTAAACGGCAAAACCCTCTGAAGAGATTGAGTGGTTGCAATTGAAACATGTAAGGGTAACCTGTCTGTGAAAGCCTGGGTTCGATTCCTGCGGCAGCCAAGAATGAAAACTATCAATAAATTTTAATTATGAAAACGGATTTTTGAAATTCAGAGCATTGAAATTTTTGAATTTTTTTGAAAATCCGTTTTACATACATTGCACGAGTTTTTGGTCTTTGAAGACCCCTAGTAAACGTTGATGCAGAAAATAAAAGATTTTTACCATCTAAAGTGCCATTTTAGTATACTTTTGTGGGGAAGTTAAAAAAAGGACAAAAATGACCCCCTAAATTGAATGTTAGAGGGTTAATATATTCTAAGCAAATAATCGCCATACAATTCTACTGACGACATCTGAAACAGTATTTTAGCTCAGAAGTACATTAAATAAATTTTTTTGACTTATAGCAAAGGCCTTTTCAAAAAATTCAAAAACTTTAGAGGCCGATATTTTAGGAACCCGGGCTAACTTTTCAAAACTTTTTGGCAGATTTGCTCTGCCAATAGTCTAGTTTCATTTCGCTTTGCTGGTTTGTTTTGTGGAACAGTGTCATTAGCCAATAGGAATGCAGTTGGAATGACGTCATGTCCTGGGATTTAACCTGCGGAGGAGATTTAAATCTTTGTTTCGGGATAGCGTAATAATTTTTTGTATCATTCTTGAATTGATATAATAGGTCTGTCTGCGTACTTTTCCAGTAGCAAATACTCAGTAAATTTTTTTGGGAGAGTAAGACCAATTTTACTCTGTCGGCTGAAAATATCTCAAAAAGTACGCAGACAGAATCCAGTGAAATCTTGCAAGAAAACAGCTGATCGGTTCAATTTTTATTTTCATTTCACAAAAATTATTTACGTGTGCCAAGATAGCGTCGACGAAATAGCGACTTTTGGGAATTTCAAAACCGGGAAACAAAAATACCCAAATAATGGGATTTACCGAATGAAATCAAAAAGTTAGCGTCGAATTTAGGAATTTAAAAGGGGAAGTATAAATATTTAATATTTTTAACAAAAATACAAAAAATAGTTAAAAAAAATTAACTTTTTGGAACAAAATGAGCGATGCGTGCAAAAAATCGTTCGTTCCGTTCCCGAGATTTCTGGGTTCGATTTTTTGCAGAATATATACAGTTTGGCTGAGTTCCAAAACATCAATATACTTTGCAGCACGAGTCAAAAATGTATATTCAAGTTTAATAATGCACAGCTTTTGTATTATGTTCTCATTAAATACTTTTTTGGTGCATTTGTAGCATGCATTTAAAAAAGATAGTTGCTTTGCAACCGACGTTTTGGAACTCAGCCTTTATACCGTGCAAAAGCTTGTGTTCCAAGGGATAAATCAGTAAAGCTTTGTACTGACCATTTTGGATGCACCCAAATATCTCGGGAACTAATTGAACGATTTTTTGCACGCATTGCTTATTTTGTTCCTAAATGTGTATTTTTTTTATTTGTGCTAACTATTTTTTGTATTTTTATTAAAAATATTAGTTATTTTTACTTCCCCATTTTAAATTCCCAAATTCGACGCTAACTTTTTTTTACTTTTGGAAATCCCCCTAAATTCGACGCTAACTTTTTGTTGTTATTCTGCAAAAGACCATAATTTGGGTATTTTGTTTTCCCGGTTTTTATATTCCCAAATTCGACGCTATTTCGTCGACGCTATCTTGGCACACGTAATAAAAACAGCTGTTCAAACTAGTTGCAAAATCTTGCAAGAGGAAATTTCTCCAGTAACATTTTGTAAGTTCTCTAACTTCCAACTGTCAAAAAATTCTCTTTTTGGCTCTCTCGCTGCAAGAGATTTGGAGTACACAGACAACATTTTGTAATATTTTGCAACATTTTTCACAAAATGATGCAAAATATGTGTACGCAGACAGACCTAATATTGTAGAAATATCAAAAGGTTATGATTAATGAAAGAGATCGAGAGAGAGAAGGAGGCAGTATTTCTCTGTAGAAATCAGTGTTGCCACCTTAGGTGTAATTACACATATCATGTGTAATTTTTGTTTTCATGTGTAGCCCTTGTGTAATTGGCTCCATGTGTAATTCATGTGTAATTTTAAATTTTAACGTTTTGTAGCACTGATTTTTGTTATTATTTTGTCACAAGATGTAAAAAGGTTTAATATTCTTGGCAAAACTTAAAAATTTAATTAATAGAATGGAAGCGTTAAAAGAGCTAAACTAAAAATGGTTGGATCATTAACTACTAACCATTTGGCATTTAGATAGATTTTGTCACAATTTATTACCTATAACGACAAAACATCCCGGGTTCATTCTCGTTTTTTTCATTGACTGCAAAATAAATGTTTGAGCTTCTCAAAAGCACAACTATAGAGAAATGGATTCCTTTTGAAAATCTAGTTGGATGCACCAGATACACCTAATGTTATGTTTGGACAGCATAATTCAGATGTTAAAAGACAAAAAGCTATATATTGCTTTCATAAAATGCTCGTAGCGTCAAAGGCCTGCCTGAACCTTCCAACATATTTCGAAAATTTACTTCGCAATATTATATCTTGTTTTATTAGAAGTAATGCTCGGCAAACTTAAGTAGTTTCGAGAATACATATTTTCGCGACAACGTTCACTCTTACATTTTGAAAAACTTTAGCTTCATAGTAATTTGGAGCCAGAATATTATTGGAAAAGGGTTTTTAAAATAAACAAGTAAGAAAGTATAGTCGGTCAAGCCCGACCATATGATTCCCAGCACCACAGTACTTAAAAACACATCATGCTTATGTGTCCATATAAATATGGATTTCTCTATGTTTAAAAACTTCATTAAAATCGGTTTGAAAGTTTTTGAGAGGCAGAAATTGCCCCCTACATCCCCTTGTGGTCCTATTTTTGAAAAACTATATAGCTTATGTGTCCATATAGATATGGATCTATCCATGTTTTAAATTTCATTAAAATCGGTTTGATAGTTTCTGAGAGGAAGAAATTTCCCCTTATCTTCCCTCGTGGTCCTACGATTCGTCCCATTTTCAATAGACTTGGTCCTTGTGCCAATTAGAACCTATGTCCCAAATTTTATCAAATTATCTCTTAAATTGCGACCTGTACTTTGCGCACAAGGTTACATGGACAGCCAGCCAGCCAGCCTGCCAGCCAGCCGGACGGACATCGTTAGTTCGACTCAGAAAGTGATTCTGAGTCGATCGGTATACTTTAAGGTGGGTCTAGGACCAATATTTTAAGGCGTTATACACATCAGCACAAATGCAAATTACCCTCTCCACTATTGTGGTGTGGGTATAAAAATTCATTGGGAGACAGATTATTTAAAATAGTTATTTTTGTTTAAGTCTTTTCAAATGCCGCTGCGGAAAGAATATTGAGCGATTTAAACAATTGTACGACAGATTTAAAAAGGAATACATAGAAATGGTGACCCAAACTTTCCTATTCCAATCTTTATAAACAAAAAGTAGAAGCTTTTTTCAATGTAAATGTGATGTATTTTACTTTCTTTATTTTTTAGTAATAAATTACTTAAAAAAATAGTATGAATTTTTTGTTTTGAACCGTTATTTTTAAAATATTAAAAAACAATGAATGACTAGTTAATTTTTTGAAAAAAAAAAAACGCATTCGTTTTTTTTTTTTAACTAAATGAAAAGTTTATACATTATAAAATTGAAAACAAAACTCGTGAGATTACTTTCTTTACTTTCTTTATTTTTTAGTAATAAATTACTTAAAAAAATAGTATGAATTTTTTGTTTTGAACCGTTATTTTTAAAATATTAAAAAACAATGAATGACTAGTTAATTTTTTGAAAAAAAAAAAACGCATTCGTTTTTTTTTTTTAACTAAATGAAAAGTTTATACATTATAAAATTGAAAACAAAACTCGTGAGATTACAAATAAAAGATTGCATGTGTAATTTGTATTTTCATGTGTAATTTTGGCATAATCCATGTGTAATTTACCATTTTGGTGGTGGCAACACTGGTAGAAATATACAACTATAAAAATATTTTACTATAGCAAATCTTGGTGAATATCCGTTAATTTCTACAGAAAAAACTCTCTTTTTACCAAAACTAAAAGAGCAACAAAATGAAAGTCTCAATTTCAATACTCGCTTTTAAAGATGGCAACTCTCTTTTTATAGGAGAAAACTTCTCTGCTATATAAAGAAGAATAATAACAATAAAGAATCAAAAGCATAACAATTTGTTTAAAGTTAAATGTACATTATCTAAAAACAAATATAAAAAATACTTTAAAAAAAATTAAAAGAATATATTTAAATTATTAAGCTCATGTAAATAATACAAAATTATGCGAATTACAGATGTAACTATCTCTTACGGTCATTTGGCTTTATTTACACTGTGTATAAAAATGAAAAACAAGTGTATAAATAATGAATACAAATGAAAAAAATATGTGTAAATAATGAATTTACTAATAGGCCATTTACATTACAACGAAATCTAGTAGATTTCATTTGAAATCTTCCTCAAAATCTAGTGCGTTTACATTATACCGTTTTGACATTAGCGAGATTTTGTTTTTTTAACAAATCAATGACTAAAATATTTTTGTGTAACACATACAAACACAAAAAGAAATAGACATTAAAAAATTTGCATTATTTTTAGTTTATAATCAACATCACTTTTTTACCAATTATTTGTCCTTTTTTATTTTTTACAAATTCTCAATTCTTTTTTTTTTATTTTTTTCAACAGTTTTTGTTTTGTTTTTAATTAAAATGTCATATTTTTGTTATGCAGGGAAGTATTTTTTAGAAAAAACCATAGTTGCAAAACTAAGTACTACTAGATTTTGAGAAGATTTCGTCGAAACCTAGTCACAAAGTAGATTTTGTTTTGTATGGGAAATCTAGTCAAAAACCACTAGATTTGGCTCGAAATCTCGTAAGTACTAGATTTCGTTGTAGTGTAAATTGGCTATAAGACAATTTTGAAAACAATGTAAAAATTTTAAAATAAAATAATATTTAAAAAACAATTAAAATGTTTCTGTTTCATCTAGAGAAGGTGTAAAATATTAAAATAAATAAAGAACCATAATGTATAAAAAGTTTTTTTTTTTACATTAAAAAAAGTAAATTTTTTATTCATCAAGTAATAAATGTATAAAATATAAATTTCTCTTCTTTCTTTATCTACACCACGCATATCAATTGCAATATTTCCTTTGGTAAACAACTCATCAATAAAACATGTAATTTACGGACAAAAGGACTCGTTTACCCAAATGCAACCACATCTGCCTGTCACCAACAATTTGCCTCCCTAGTTTGTCGGGGCAGTAGGGAGCAAACAGTTGTCTGCAACATTGACAAATGCAAGAAAACTAAAAAAGCAACAAAAAAGCCAATGAAAACTGCAACAAAAACATTAAGAATTTCATTCAAATTTATTCATTTACCGTTGTAGTGTACAGGCACATCACGATTGTAGGTAAAAGTCTTCTTTGTCGTCAAATGATGATGATGACTGTGAGCGTGGGACTGGCTCGATGAGTGTGTCAGCGTCATAATTACCACAAAGACTGCGGCACACATCAGACACAGGAACACCGTCATAACTATGCAAACGATACGTTTGCGTTTACGATCGGCCTCCTCGTCGTCGTCGGTTTCATCTGAAAGAGATTTCTTTTTTAGAGCTTTATGAGAAGTAGCTAGAGAGGATTTACGTGTTCCTAGGCCAGTGGTGGCTTTGTGATGAAATGGCCGCAGAACCTGTTCAAAGGCCGCATCACTTAGTTCGTAGGTGAGCGATGGTTTGCGTTCGAATGATGGACGTTTTTCTTTGTCTTCCATGAAAGCGGTGGTCGCTGCCACAGCCATGGCGGTGGCGCTCAACGAGACGGGACGTGGACTACGTTTGATGTCCTCGATGGTGGCAGCTCCGCCTGAGGTAGTCGAACTGGCCAGAGCACGGCCGCTGTTGCGTCGGTGGGGTGAGGTAAGTTCTACGAATTCATTAGACACACTTACTGGCGGTGGGTACGAACTGTCACCGATAAAACTTTTAGATTTTTTCGTCGCACTCAGAGTTTCGCGATAGGTACGCAGGCGCATGCTGGCGCTGTGCAAAGCTTTTGCCTGCTTTATGCTAGCCGCACTGGCATTGGTGCCGCCAAAGGCAGCGGCTGCAGCCATTACAGCTGGGCGATGGTGGACCTGCACCTCTTCCAGGTTATTGGGTGAGAGATAGAGAGAACGGCCGTGTTTGGCACCACGTTTAAAGTGATACGCTGCAGTGGCAGCGGCAGCAGCGGTGTGTAAATGCAGAGAGGAGTGTGTGGCAGCGGCGGCTGCTGCCGCCGATGTAGAAGGTCTTCCATCAAGTTCCAAACTATGGGAACTGTGTTGTCTGACAGAGTGGGCGTGGGGATCTCCACGTTTTTTCAAACTACTTGTGGTGGTTGCCGGCACATGACCCATGGTGGCATCTTCAAAGGAACTTGAGGTTTTTCTTATAGTACCCCGCTCCGTAAGGCCCACGTCCTCCATTTTGGTATGACTATTACTGCGTGACCTAGATTCTATGAAGAGTTCATTTTCCAGAGATAAATTAGTGGGAGCCAAAAGATTAGATCTACCTTCTAAAGGTTCCATGAGATCGTCATTTAACGAAGGGTGACGTACTTGGGAATCCACTACTGATTCAGGTTTGGCACTGGGTCTTCGAGAGGGGTCGTGTAAAGAACGATGTGAACGGGCCCCTCGCCTGCTGGGAGAAGGAGAACGACTGATATCTTTCACGGAAGCATGGCCAGGCATAAGAAAATTCCCTCTCACCGAACTGGTACGTCTCGAGGACGAGGCCGACCCAGCACTTAAGAGTAAAGGATCCATAATGGTCTCAGCATCGGGTGGAGCATGAAACGAATGCGTTTTCTTCATCTGAAAAGTAGAAGCCGGATGTACATCAATTGTATCGGAACGACGAAATTGTGATTTCTTAAAAGGGTGAGTGGCAGCATGTTGTTGTTGTTGCTGCTGCTGCAGTTGACGAAGGGACGATGGCGGCGGCAGCATATAGTCATCTATGAATTGTATAGGTGACGTAGAGCCCCCCACACCACGTCCTGAACCCGAGACATTCTCGGCCAGACTACTACTGCTGACCAGAAAAATGTCCGGTTGATGCAGCTGTTGCTGCTGCTGAAGGTGGTGGTGATATGAATCTCTTTCCGCACGACTGCCACTCCCCAGTACAGGACTAACGGTGTGCGAAATGGGCGAACTAGTGCTACTAGCGTGTGCTTGTTGTTGGCTAAATTGACGTGCTTGAGCTGCCATATGCTGAAAAGTGTGTAGGTGCTGTTGCTGTTGATGCTGACGTGCAGATAAAGCTGGTGACACAGCGCCACTACCACCACCACCGCCCATAGAATGCGGATGTAGCGTCAAAGGCAGAGCTAAAGTTTGAGGCGGTGGTGCAGAGCGTACGGCAACCGGCGAGGCCGAGCGATGTATTACTGCTGGCTCCACTATCAACGAAGAATCATCCAAACCCCCCATACCTAAGCCGCCACCTACCGCGCCCTCATAGTTGTCAATGGCCATGGAAAGAGAACGATTGATGGCTTTCAGTTTGGGCGGCTTTTTTTTGGTGGCGGGATTATCAAACGAAGATTTGCTAGTTGGGTGCTCTTCGGAGGAGGTCATAAACGTATGATGTGGATGCTGATAATATGCCTGCTGCTGTTGTTGGTGGTGTTGCGGCTGATACTGTTGCTGTTGTTGCTGCTGTTGACCACCGCCGGCGCCTCGCTCCATACGGTAGTAATAGCGTTGTGGATATCTATGGTAATAATTGTGTGCAATTGTGCGGCCGTTTTACAAATAATGTGTCGAACGAAATTAAAAAGAAACTCACACAAAATAAAAAATTGTTGCAAGTGGAGGTGAAAAACTTGCAAGGAAAGTTGCTCGGGTTTTTTATTGCTGGGAAACGTGTTCGGGTTTAGGCTTTGGTTCGGGAACAGGAAGTGTTTTTAGTAATATAAATTACAGGTGCTGTTGTTTTTTGTTCTTTGATTTTATTTAATGATTTTTAAAAATATTGTTTATTTGGTGCTTTTAAGGATTTTAAGGATTTTCTTTATTTCTTTTATTATTTGGGGACTTTCTTGGAAGTGTGTGTGTGCGTGTGTGTTAAAGTGACACATACATTCATTCCAGCTCTAATACATCTAAAGACACATAAATTAGAATATTGTTTCTTTTGTTTATCTTAAAGTTTGTTTAGTTGCTTTAAATGTTGCTTTTTGGTGTTGCATTAATTAATTTATTCATTGAGTTTATTAATTTGTTCTGTTTGTTCATTCCTATTAAATTGTGCGTTATTTTGTTGTTTTTCTTATTTAAATTCATTTTATTTTTAAAGTGCTTGCTGTTTTGGTTTTTTCATTCCTTATTGTCACGTGTTGAAGTGCTTTTTACGTTTTTATTGTTTTTTTTTTTTTTTTTTAGTTTTATTACCCTTTTTTTCGTTTTTTCTTAAAAATTTTTTTAAAACTAAAATTAAGAAAAAATATTTTTAAAAAAGTGATTAATTTAAAAATATTAAGAAATGTGATCAAAAAAGACACTGATAAGTGATTTTGTGTAGATTAGCAAATTTAACCAAATATATAATAGTGTTACAGTGAAATACAAAATGTTACGGACAATTTGAAAGATTGCCTAGTTTTTTACAAAAGATGTCTAAATTACTGATCTTAACTCGAAAAAATTAATTTTTGGAGTATTCTTCAAGTCACGCTTTTTAAAATAAGAGATTCAATTTTGATTTTTGGCAATTTCTTTTTTTTTTCTATTTAATCGATTATATTCGAAAAAAATTTAAAAATTTTTTAGACGATTTTTGTGAAATTGTCGATTTTTTTTTTTATCAACAACACGCGGTTTTGTTAAACTTTGTGATTTTTTTTCACGAGTTTGTCAAAATTTTATTTATATGTTGGTTATAATATAACCTTTTTTCGGAATTTTATGCTATTTGAAATTTAAGAAAAATCTATTGTTCTGGGGTCTTATGATTTTCTGTCCTTTTTTTTTTTTATTAAATTTTGTTAAACTTAAGAAAAATTTATAGTTTTCATCAACAATTTTTTTGTTTTGATTTTAACATTTTTCAAATTCCAGCGATTTTTATCTCGATTTTTCAAATTAGGCGATTTTTGTCGGATGTTGTAAAAAAGGTTCCATTTTTTGCTTCTGAGTTTTAAGGTCGAAAAAGCTCTGTAGAGATTGAGTGGTTGCAATTGAAACATGTAAGGGTAACCTGTCCGTTAAAGCCTGGGTTCGATTCCCGCGGCAGTCAAGAATGAAAAATTATCAATAAATTTTTATTAATTTCATGTTGTAAAAATTCATTTCTTCATAAAAATAATTTAATGAAAATTAAATTTGATGAATTTTGGCGGCAGTCAAGAATGAAAAATTCCTTTCTTCATAAAAATAATTTATTGAAAATAAAATTTGATGAGCTATGGCCTAATTAAAATATCAAAAATTTGGATTAAAAATTTTCTAAAAATTTAAGAGAGAAAACAAAATTTACTGCCTGGCCCACGATGTCGACAAGAACATTTCTTTCGTATATTTATATTGAAAACAAAAACAAATTTTAGTTTTTTATAATTGTTTTCAATATAAATATGCGAAAGAAATGTTGTTGTCGACATTGCGGTCCTGGCAGTTGGCTTTTGTCAATCTTTTTTATTCTGGCTTTAACGTTTTTTTGTGTATATCAGCGATTTTATTTTTTTGTCTGACTCTAATCAAGTAGTGCTATATTTCTACTTCTAAGCAAGTTTTATGCTATTAGCGATTTCTTTGGTAGTTTTGTAACTTTAACGGCCAATTTTACCAAGTTCGGTTATAATTAAATATTAGTTATAACTGTCGAAACATATTGTTAACTAGAAGTTAAAGTAATAGTAAGTTTAAACTGAACTTGTTGAAATTGACCGTAAGTTAGATTTTTTAATTTTATTTTCAAAAAAAAAGTTTGTTTTTTTCAAATTTCGAAAAAATATTCTGTCATTTAAACAATTTCTTTTAGATTTTTTAGTTTTTAGAGATTTTTTTCTTTTAGCATTTTTGTAATTTTTTGCCTAATTTGATAGATATTAACAAAGTGACCTCAGTACTACAACAATGAAACAATAAAAAAAAACAGGCATTTTGTTGCTAGAATTGAGACGGCAAATGTCAAAATGCCTTATAAAAAGAGTAAATAAACAAAAAAAAATGATGACAAACGTCACACACGAAGAAAATCACTGCAAACAGCTGTGCTTGTGAGGTCACTTTATTAGTACATTCTGCTTTTTAACTTTTTATAAAGTTGTTTAACCCTTTCATGCCCATTGTTGCATATATGTTTTCTAATTTTGAATGCCCCTATTTATTTTTATTAAAACTAAAATTTTTGCATTGTTGCAAAATTTCATTCTTTGTCATCTTTTCTTTCAATTCTTATACTAAATTAGCAAGTTTTTACCGTTATAATATATTTTTATAGTAATGTAAAAAAGGCATGTATAACACAGCCCGACAAAATTAAAAAAACTTTTTGCTTCTTTGAATTTGTCAACTGATTCTAGTTAATTTGGGTGCGCTGAATTCAAATCTGTAATCAGTTTGTCTCTATCAGCTCTAGTTTTCATGATAAAGCTTTTTTATACCCTCCACTTATGACCTCCATTTATGACCGTCTGTTAGCTTTTTCAAAAAATTTTTTCATCAAAATTTCTTATTTACAGTTATGGTAGTTGCCAAAAAAACATTTTTTCCGTAAAAAAATTTTTTGTGTAATTGCTAGCTGATTAACGGGAATTTTATATGTACAATATTATTGAGAACGTTATTTTTTCTTGTTGCACTCCAATTGAATATCGGAAGTTAGTTGCTTGTAAGAAGTGGTTTATTGCAGTTGGCAAAGTTTATTAAAAAAGTGTTGATATATGGCAACTACCATAACTGTAAATAAGAAATTTTGATGAAAAAAATTTTTTGAAATAACTATCTGACGGTTATAAATGGAGGTCATAAGTGGAGGGCATAAAAAAGCTATATCATGAAAACTAGAGCTGATAGAGACAAACTGATTACAGATTTGAATTCAGCGCACCAAAATTAACTAGAATCAGTTGATAATTTCAAAGAAGCAAATTGAGTGTTGGCCTGTGTAATTGATAGAGTGTTTTTAAAAAAGTAGATTTAAAAAAAAGATATTTGAAGAGTTTTCAAAAAGATTTTTTTCAAAAGTGTATTCCTAAATGATAAAATATATATCAAATTAAATATATGTGATTTAAAACTAATAAAATAAGGTGTAGTTTTTCGTGAATATTTTTTTATTTTCGTACGTTGCATACACGCAACATTGGTCGCCAGTGGGTATGTTTTTTTATTATTTAGCTACATATGTATGTAAAAATGTACGAATATTTTATTTTTTATTTTAAAAGTTTGAACGTCTCAGAAAACAATGGTCAGTAAGGGACTCACTGAAAGAGAAATTGCGTTGGTTTTAAATTATGATTGGGATGATTCCGATCAAGATGAAGATCTGGAAGATGATGAGGATATAGCGGAAAATTTGGTGGACAATAGAATATCAAACGAAATAATTGCGGTTGATGAAGATGTTGATAAACAAGACCATATTTTCGAAGCGTGTGCTGAAGAATCGGAACCGATAGCGACAAAAAAGGTAGCAAGTGAGTTTAAGTGGCGCAAAAAAGATATGGAACCTGTAGACACAGAATGGTGTACTTCTATTGAGCCAGGTGATATAATATTAGAAACGCCTTTAGAATATTTCGAGAAATTTTTTGATGCAGAGCTAATACAAAAAATTGCTGATGAAACCAATATATATTGTATGCAAAAAACTGGAAATGATCTGCACTGCAAGCCTGAAGAAATCCAGCAATACATTGGATGCTTGTTATACTTTGGTGTTTTAAAAATTCCACAATATAGGTTGGCATGGACAAATGAAATGAGACTGCCATTAGTAGCGGATGTCATGTCAAGAAATAGATTCGAAAAACTAAAACAGTTTCTTCATTTTAATGATAATAATTCTCAAAAACCCAAAAATAGTCCGGACTATGATAAGCTTCACAAAATTCGCCCATTAATTGACAAATTAAAGTCCACCTATGGAAGAATTCCTCAGGAAGAGTTTCAAGCAATTGACGAGCAAATAATTCCATTCAAAGGTTTTAAAGTGATTTTTCATTTATACATACATATTTACATAGTAGATACATTTATTTTTTTTAATTACTTTTAACAGGAAGGTCAGCATTTAAACAGTACTTACGAATGAAGCCACATAAATGGGGGTTTAAGGTTATTACAAGAGCAGGGTCATCAGGAATAATTTATGATTTCGAAATATATGTTGGAAGTGGCACATGCAAGGAATATGGGCTAGGATTTTCAAGCGACATTGTCCTTCATTTGGTAAAAGACATACCACGCCAAAAAAATTTTAAACTATTTTTTGACAACTGGTCCACGTCACTAAGTCTTATAGTTGCTTTAAAAGAGTATGGAATTTTATGTGTCGGCACAATTCGCAGCAGCAGATGCGGAAAATGTGACCTTCATACTGAACAACAGTTGAAAAAGAAAGGGAGAGGAACTTACGATCATAGAGTTGATACCACCCATAATATTGCCACGGTTCGTTGGTATGATTCTCGAGCGGTTCAATTAGTCTCCAACTATATTTCTGTCAACCCAACAGATACATGTCGCAGGTGGAACGGCAAAAGCAAACAATTTGAAGACATACCTCGACCTGCTATCGTTGCTGAATACAATAAATTCATGGGAGGAGTTGATTTGGCAGATATGTTGCTAGAATTATATCGCATAAACCACAAGTCTACGAAATATTACACCCGAATTGTATATTGGGCAATTGGAACTGCCATTGTTAATAGCTGGCTCCTCTATAGGCGCAATATTAAGGTGGTAACTCCAGAAATGAAGCCAATGTCACTAATTAAATTTCAAACATGTGTAGCTAAAGGCCTTATTCACAAAACAAAACATGGTATAAGAAAAAGAGGTAGACCATCATTAAACCCCCTAGACAGTACACCTGAAGGCTCGCCAACACCATCAACATCTCGGTATAAAGTAACACCAGAACCTGATAATAATATCAAGCTTGACGGCGCCGGACATTGGGTCACTTGGGAAGGACGAGGACGTTGCCGAAAATGTAAAAGTCATTTTCCATGCTCGAAGTGTCTAAAGTGTAAAGTTTATTTATGTTGCAATGCAACCCGAAACTGTTTTCTAGCTTATCACACATAATTTTCTATTTATTATTTAGCTTATGTATAAGAACTTACTAAAATAATTTTAAACAAAGTTAAAACAAATACTGCATTTTTACTACGGTTGGTGCCCAAAGTTGCATATATGCAACGTTAAAAAAAATCGGTCTATATAATTTATATCACCTAAAGTTTAGAATATGTAACAAATTAGAGCCTAACACCAAAGAAAAAAATAGTTTACAATTTTTACAACGGCTAAAAAAAATTTGGGCATCAAAGGGTTAATTGACTTCCTTAAATTATTTTTCATTAGCATTTTTTTTTATCTTCCAACTCTGAGGAAATAAAGCTTGCTTTGTTTTAGATAATTTTTTTTAGTATATTTAGCGATTTCGTTAGGTTTGATAGAAATTTTGAAGATTTTTGAAAAATTCATTTTCCTTTATCTTAAAAACTTTCAGAATTTATAAACTTCTGACTTAAAAAATTAGTAAGGAAAAAACATGTGAATATAATTGAATATGGATAATCAATTACAGCGAATTTCGACCCACCATTACCATTGGTTAAAGATTTATGTTTGACTATAGACTGGCTGGCGCCGCAGTGGTGCAAACGGTAGAACGGAAAAGAATTCTGATGAAGAGAACTTAGTTGTTCTCGAAACTAGTAAATTCGACCCGAGTTCAAAGAATAAAATTATCAAAAAAATTTCAATAAATTTCATGTTGTAAATTCCTTCCTTCACTAAAAATAATTCAATGAACTTAAGCCTAATTAATATTTCAAAAACTTGAATTTTTGCATTTTACAATTTTATTTTAAAGATTTTTTATTATTGAAATTTGGCTTAATTTTTTAAATACTCACGGCCTAATTTATAAAAAATAAAACCGGTTAATAAAGGGTTAATAAAATGGATTTTCATACAAAATCCGTTTAATAAACCCTTTATTAACATGTTTTATTATTTATAAATAAGGCTGTTAGATTTTATTCCAAAGATTTAGTTTTTATAAACAAATATGTTTTGGCGTTTTTTTTTAACTCTGTCGTATTTTGGATAATTTGTTTGATTTATGCCTTTTTAAAGATTTTAAAAATATTATAGAAGATATTTATAATTTTATTTCAAGTTTGGCGATTTCTTGTCATTTTTGGAATTTGAATATATTTTTGTTGGCCAAGAGGAAACAATTTTGTCTGTGATTTTTAGGCAATTTTGTTTTGTTTTTAACTAGAAGTCTAATTTTTGCAGTTTTTGGGTTTTTTTTTTAATTTATGCGATTTTACTGATTTTCGATTTGCTTGAAGTTTTTTTTTTATGAATTTTGATTTAAAATGGACTTGTTGTTTCAAAGGCGTGCCTGTTTATCCAAGCTACAAAGTCACTATGAAAAACTAGAGGTATTTTGTGACATTCGCAAACTGTTCTAATTTTTTTGAACTTTTGTGAAATTTATGCATTTTTACCGCTTTTCTAAAAAAAGTGGTTTTAGCGTTTTTTAAAATTTTGTATTATTTTTCAGGTTTTTAATAAATAAGGACAGTTTTAATTAACGTTTTTTTCATTTTTATTATAATGTAAAATGAAATAGGGGTTTTAAAATTTTTCAATATAATATCACGATTCATTAATTTTTTTTAATTTTAACTTTTTAGCGATTTTCCTACTCACGTTTTTTTTGTACAACTTAAACGTTTTCCTTACAAAATTTTTTGTTTATTTACTTCTTTTGGAAATAAAAATAAAAAAAATTCTAAAAATTTTGATATTTATAAATTTAGAAAAAAACTAAATTTCTTAAGACAAAACATGCGCCATTTTCTCAATTCGGATCCTAATTTCTATTGCGAAACACCCAACAATTGGAATCTCTACTGCCACCCATCAAATTTATCATGGCATCGAACTGCCCTAGAATTCAAACATTCCATAAATTATTGGCGCGATTTAGTAGGAGCTAAAATGGAAATTACACTTCAAAAAGATTTGCATATAAAAAATTGGCCTCGAACTCGTATTCGGCCAAAAGCTTGTCTACCTATTTATTATGGAACAGGGATAGAGAGACCAAACTATAATTATAAAGATACAAAAACTGCAAAAATACTGAAGATACTTGAAGATTTAAAGATCGAAAAGGCAAAAAAAAAAGATAAAAAAAAAACTCCAAGAAAACTTAAGCTCCAGAACTCAGAGATAGAAAAAGCCAAAAATTCTGATACAAAAACTGCAAGAAAACTAAAGATATTCGAAGATTCTAAGATCGAAGCAGCAAATAATTTTGGAACAGCAAAACAGTCAAAACGAAAATGAAAGTTTTTTTTTTTAAGAGAATAATGCAAGAGAAAAAGTAGTTTTAACAAAACTTTTTCCATGAAACAAAGAAAACAAGATACGGCTTTGCGCAGGTCCGTTATCTTTTTACTCTCATTTTGACGTCATTATAGTAAAGAGATTAAAATGTAAACAAACATTCAGCACACTACAAACACATGTTTGTGTGATCATGTTTGTGCTCATTTACTACTATGATGTACATGCGCAGAAAAATAAGGTTTTTATAAATTTAAATGCACTATTTTGTTTTCTTTGTTTCATGACTTTTTCCGTGATTGCCGCTTTCTAGGACTGTATTTTTATTCAGCCTTATTACGTTTCTCGATGTCGTAAGCGAACCATAATAAGACTGATTATGACTTTTTCTGCTTGGAAGAACAGGCAAGACTTTAAAATTTTATAGGCAAAGGGTTGTAAAAGACACACTAAGAAGATAAGCCTTTTTAAATTATTCTCAAGGCGAATTCGAACAGATGACCACATAAAAGAGAGCTATGCGGGCTGTACATTTTTTTGTAGGAGTCTGAAATTTAGTATGCATATATGTATATATATACAAAAAAGAGACTCTCTTTTTGATGTGGTCACCTTAATGAATTCGAATTGATTCTTTTTATACGAAATTTAAAGTCATGACTGTTTCCTCTAGCAAAAGTAGTCGTTTTAAATATCCAGTCTTTGCAAATTTGAAATGTTTACAACTCATTCATAAAAACACGAAAACCGCATTAATTAAAAAAAAGAAAATACTAAAATATTACAATTATTTTTATTTATCAGGCATGCGATAAAAATCGATCAATTTTAATCCATTCGTACTTAAAAGGTGTGAAGAATTTCGAGCAATTTTTTAAATCTTTTCTGAATTTAATTCTTAATCAAAATCGATTTTCACCACATACCTGTACACATTTTATAAAAATTCTTCGTTGTTTAATCCCAAAACTAAATAAACTTGTTATAAGAAAATTAATTTATTCTTGAAACGCTTTAATTAGAAACAAATCTCTACAAATCATTAAAATTTGTAAACAATAAACTATTTGATGAAAATTGATTTTGAAAACGAAACGATTGATTTGTAGTCAATTTTTTTCTTACTTCCTGTCCATATTCATTTAAATTTTATATAATAGTTAATAATAAGACTTTTTTTGAAAAAAAAATTTCCCTCAATTCAAATCTTTTTTATTGATTAAAACATTATGTAAAATTTTAATATGACTCTAAAATTGTAAGAATTGTAAGTTGTAAGTAACGTTGACATCGCTTAAATTGTGAAAAATCGCCTAAACTAAAAAACTGTTCTATAAAGCTGACCACGCAGTAGTGATTTTTGCGTGAGATTTGTTAGCGTACCATTTCTCCACACATGACGAACAAATCACAATAACCTTAAACGCCAAAAAGACAATCAAAATCTCTTTCGATTTCAATTTAACTTCATTTCGATTTCAAGAACATGCCCGAACATGAATTGTGAAGCGGATGATGAATTCCACTTTTGACAATTTATTTGTTAACACAACAAAAAAAAAAAAGAAACAAATTTACGAAGAATACAAAAAATTATTGTATGCCAAATAACTCCGCAATAGATAGAATTTGATGTTTCGTTGTACACTAAAATGATACAGTTTTGAAATGTTCGCGCACAAGCCTACTAACACATCGAACAAATCACAAGAAATTGAAAATTTTAAACTACTTGTGATTTGTGTAAGCACAGCCTAATTAACAAATAACAAGACGTCGAGCTTGCACAAATCACTAGTGTGTGGCCAGCTGTAACCAAAAAAAAAAACTTATAGGACAAAAAAATAGGTTTTAAATTTCAAAAGAAAAAAAAGAGATTAACACAGTGTAAAATTAAGCGAAATATAAAAAAATATCGATAGTTATGGGATAAGCGATTGTGCGTCTATTGTTCAGTTTCTGTTGCCAGCCTAAAACAATTGTTAACCTTTCACTTTGAATTAAAAACATTATACTTTATTTAAAACTGTCAATATTTTATTTTTAATTCTACACAAATTTTTAGTAAAAACTTTTTCAAAACTTTCAATTATTCAACTTAAAAATAAAAACATCTTTCAAAATGCGCTTTTATCCCAATGCAGACATTAACATTTATTCCGAAATACCTTCAAATTGGTCTCTCTATTCTCGCTATCCCTATAAATCCTGGCGAAGAAGGCCCTTACAAACCAAACACTTCATCGCTTATTGGTGTGATCTAGAAGAGGCCAAAATGCCCTTTGTAATGAAAAAGGACTTGTATATTAAAAATTGGTCTTATGATCGTATACGGCGAGAGGCTTGTTTACCCTGGTATTATTGTGTGGGCAATCGTTTTATACGTTTAGAGAAAGCGTTTCCTCATGGTTTCAAATGCTCGTTATTACCCATGAACTTGAAAGAAGTTCGCACCTTAAATGAGCATGAAAAAGAAATGGCAAAACTGAAGCGAGCAGAGAAAAAGGAGGCGGAAAGATTAGCGGAAGAAATGGCCAAATTGGAGAGAAAGAAAAAAGGCTTAAGGAAATAGATTCCATAAGAATTTTGTTTAATTAATTTTTTAATGTTAAAAATCGGTTTTAAAATTTCTACGTAAAATTGTGGACCATGGTGAAATCTCTAAAAAGTGTTTTGAATTAAAAAAAAGAAGTATAAAATAAACAGCAAAAAGTATATTATCAAAATATTCAAACGGTGCTAATTGATTAATTGGTAAGACTAGAGTAAAGAAAACTTATTAAAACCCGGCAGTTCTGATGATGACAGGGTACTCCATTTTAGTTGCATTATTATTTTATGACTTCTATTGTTTTATGTCTGGCTTTAATTCATATAAAATAAGACTATTTTAGGAGATATCTATATAGTTTTGTTCTAATTAGTGTTGCTTTTATTTGAAAATAACTTTCATACTTTCATAATAACAGTGTTTTTGACTATTGTTTGCATTACAACTTAGAAAAATAAAATTAAAGAGTAGAGCACAACAACAAAACAGAATAATAAATGGCCTTTTTGAATAGTTTGAGGTCCACACCACGCGTTCTATACGTTTGATACTTTTTTGACCTTTTTGAAAGTGTGTTTATTGATTTAATAATACAAATATTTATGTAAAAACCAGTACAAAATTTTATCTTAGCTAATCGCCAAAACCGATTATCCGGAACGGTTCCGGTCAGGACCATCCCGAATAATCGGTGTTCATCGGTAAGGCAACCAAAAAAGCACTTAAAAGCAGTTCAAGCTCTAAAAAAGCGCTTAAAAACATGAAAAAAGCGGTTAAAAAAAAAACAATTTAAATTTATAGTCTATTTTCCTTTTTATTCGTTACAGTAAAATATAAATTGAAGCGATAAATTTTCGGAAAGAAAACTCTGTCTTTTTGGAGTCTCCACGTTTTTGTACATAGAAAAAGTTCTTTCTACGTCTACAGATATTAAGGGAGCATATTTAAAATTGAGTATTTGCTTCCACTTGCCTCCAAAAAGTATCCGCAATATCTTTTATTACTGAAAATCTTTAATTTTTTAAAGTTGTAAATTGTTGACCTTTAGCTTTGTTGTTTGTTAATTTTGCTCTGCATTAGGTCATGAGTAAAACAAATTTGGAAATAAAAATTATAAACATATTGTTACGTTACTGCCTTTCAATAACGTTTTGGTTTATTTCCTTTATAATAAACCGTTTCGAGTTCTTTATTGCAACTTTAATAAAATAAATAAAACACAAACACTTTAAACACTATTTACAATTTACCCAACTCTATTTAGTACTAAGTCTTTTTAACAACCGTAATTTATAGCTTTTATTCATAACCAACTATAATTTTCTTAGCGTTATACGTTATTGACAAAGTCTGAACTTAGAATGATCTCATTACGCTAGTCGCCGCTAGTATTTATACAGCAACTTGGTTGTCTAGAACATTCGAAATGTTTTTCGAAGGTTCGAGGCTTTACTATTCACCACAGTTTAATTTGATTTATGGCAGCACTTATGTTTACATAATTTTACCTCTTATACTGATGTTTTTTTAACGGTTATTTCTAGGGCTTTCTGCACATTGGGATTGAAATGACCTAAATTATAGCAATTTTTAATAACAATGTAAACTAATAAAATTACTAATAAATACAAGTTAACTAATAAATACAAGATAACTAATAAATTCAACTAATTCTTAACCAATAATTACAACTAATTCTTAACTTTGTATTTTGTTTTAAAAATGCTATTTTATTTTATTTCCCAATATTTCGGTCCACCTTCAGGGGTTATTTAATAATAAATAAACGAACACAAAAAATCACTTTCTGGAGCTGTTGTTCAGCTGTAAGCTTTTATCAGCTTTTTTTTTTTTGTTTTAAAAATTCTTTTTTATTTTATTTCCCATCTTCAGGGCTTCTATATAAAAAATACAAAAAGCTGATTTAAATTTTTTATGAACTTTTTCTCCTATATCCCCTGGAACTCTGGGCATTTTTCTTACGGTGTCCATAACTATACACACAGAAAACAAATTGGTTGGGAAACGGTTGCAGTAATAAAATATTGATCAAGTAACATGATTTATTATTGCAACTATTAAAAATGTATAGTAGAATAACTGATTTTTAATTCTCTTGATTATTAAAACATTATTCTAACTGAAATATGATTCCTTTAATTCTTTTATTAGTTATGATAACTAACTTAATTTAGTTCTAAAAATTAGTACAAATGGTTAGAATTACAACCGAATTTAATATAGGGCAATACTGAATATTGGTCATTGCAATTAATAATTTAATTTCGTCAATAAATTTTGTAATATAAATGGTGATTCATTTATTGCAGCTAATTATTGATTGTTGTAATAGTTTCAATTCGAGTACAACAAATGAAAATATAATTGTTCGGAATTCACAACCAAAAAATAGTTAAAAGCCCCAATTGCTTACTAAATTTTCTGTCAAAACATTTGATAGATTAAAAAATTTTTTAATTTTATATTTAAAAATTATCTTTGCCGTAAAAAATGGAAAATGTGCAAAAGCTTAATAAATAGGGGTAAGTAATTTACGTATTCTTATAGGTATGAACATATGCACGTACATATGTATGTATGTATGTATTATTTTTTTTATACTCTGCAAATTATATTGGACTACTTGATCCATTTTTATCCTGGGTTGGTCCAACGGAAGCATGTATGGACCATGTCGTTTTTAAGAAGAGTTTGCAGTGAAACGACATGTCTTCGTTTTTTAACGACATGTTTTCGTTTTGAAACGATTTCAAAGCTAATCCTCTGGAGTATACCATTGAGTAGTTTTAAGACTTATCCTTTGTAATGCAAGCTGGGTTATATGGTCCTGCCCTAGGACATCGTACTGTAAATTTTTTATGAGCTTTGTCTCCTATATCCCCTGGAACACTGGGCATTTTTCTTACGGTGTCCATCACTATATTCACTTGGGAAACCAATGAAAGATTTTTTGTTTCCAATTTTATTACAACTTTGTGTTAAAACCTAAAATTTCCAGAAACGAACAATATTTGGTTCCGCAAATTACTTTCATTTCGATATATGAATACAGAGAAATTCTTAATAGCTAAAACTATATTAAAAGCAAAAAAAAAAGTTACTATACCAAAATCAGAGAGAAGGGGAACTAACAGACGTTTCTTTATACAAAAACTATATTTAAAAAGAAATAAGACGTTACAAAGTATGATGGTTAAAAAACGTTACAAAAAGAGTACTATTGTATGAAGTGACTGTGTTAGTGAGGAATTTGATCGTTGGAATACAGCTATCGAATTCCACGCATAAGTCTACCATCAATGGAAAAAAATGAATATCTGATTTTGGTAGTAAAAATGGTGGCAACATTATGTTATTTTTAAGTTTTTATACTGGCAACAATTTTTTGATATATTTTAAAAAAAATTTGAATTAAAAATAATAAAATTTTTTAAGTTTTTGAAACATTTTTTATTTCTTATTTCTAAAAAGGGTTTGTTTTGAAATATTTTAAGCTACGGTCAGACTTATCAAATATTTGACGAAAAAAAAACGGGACCAACAACCAAACTTAAAAATCATTTCGCTTAATATCAATATTTATTTTGATTAAAATTCCACATCTTACAAAAAACTGTTTTTTGCTATGTCTAGTAGTATAATCAATTCATTTTGTAATATTAAGACCATTTTAAATCTCACTAACTTTTAACAAAAGAAGGGGTTACGCTTATTTGATCAAACATTTAATAAGTGTGACCGTAGCTTTAGTTTCAATGTTGGTTTCTAACTTATTATTACTGATTTCGTCGGTGGTGTTTATATTCAAAAATAGCATTTTAACGAGTTCATTAATTACAATTTTGTATCTTTCAAATAATTTAAGAGTTCCTATTTTATGCGCTGTGATTTCAATTCTAACGTTTCATGTAAAAATTCTAAATTTTATACTACACAAAGTGAGTGTAGTGTCGGTCACGTTTTGGGCTGTAGTGTCAGTCACAATTTATTTTACTAATAAATATTTTTTCAAATAACTTACCGCTTTTATTTCAGCATTTTATAATAGTTTGTTTCTTGAACTTTCGATAAAAACTCAAATTAAAGCTATTACGAAAGTGCAGAGGAAGATTATTGAAGTTTAAAAACACTTTCGAAAACGACTTTCTTTTGCATGTAGTGTCAGTCACGTTTATATTTTACTAAATAAATGATATTTCAAAATATCATTGGTTGCCATTTTTTCTCTATCGGATAATTGTTGAAACTGCTAAATAGCCATGTCTAAATTGATACAAAAAAAATATTACTAATCGTAATAAAAGACAAAACAAAACGCAAATTGTGTCAAATGTAGAGTTAGTCACATATGGAATTGCCCTTAATACTAAAAACCTAAACATATAAAAAATATACACAACAATATAAAAAGTACGTTACAGTACCGCTAAGACAGAGTAACATAAAAATCGTGTAAGAAAGTATAGTCAGTCAACACCAATCCCACAGTATTTAAAAACAAATTTTCGAGATTGTATGGCTATATGAGTAGAGATCTATCTATGTTTCGCCCTTGTGCCAATTAGAACCAATGAACCAAATTTGATTAAATTATCATCAAATTTGCGACCTGTACTTTGCGCACAAAGTTACATGGACAGCCAGCCAGCCGGACGGACATCGTTAGATCATCCTGCACTCTGCACTCTTGGGGTGCAGGTATAAAACCAGCGTTTAAAAAACTGCGGACAAAGTAGAAAAACTGCCATTTTTTCCACTTCTTCACTTGTCATTGGCCCAGAAAAAACTGTTGCTTTTACTTCTGATTCATTAAAGGTAAACAGTCGCTGTCAAACCAACTCAAAAAACGAAAAGTTGTACACAAATTTTCGTTTTTTGTTCGACAGTCTTTGGTTTCGACGGCAGTTTTTAAACCCTTTATAAAACATACAGATGATATTGTACAAGGGAAACACAAAATATTACCATAACGTTAAAATACAATTTGGTTTAAGGATTGATGTTTGACTATTGACGTCAGCAGTCATCGATGGCTGCGAGTGTAAAACGGCAAATCCATCTGAGGAGATCAAGTGGTTGTGATCGAAACATGTCAGGGTAACCAGCCGCCTGGGTTCGAATCTCAGGTCAGTCAAAAAAGAAAAATCAATAACAATTTTGTTTAATTTTCATATTGTAAAATTCCTTTCTTCATAAAAATAATTTAATGAAAAATGAAATTTGATGAACTTAAGCCTGATTAAAAATATTAAAATTTGGATTAAAACCATAAATATTTCGACAAAATAACCACAGTACTAATTATTCATAACCAAAGCGAATTCATACAAGGTGGTCATATTTTAAAAACGTTTTACACACTGTAAAATATTTTAACGTTGCGTCAAAAATTCTAGCAAATATTTCATTTTGTTTTCAATTTTAAATTGTGTGTTTTGAAATGTAATAACTTAAACATGTTTTAAATTTCAAAATTTTAAGCGAAAATTATAGAATTTAGTAAAGATTCCCCAGAACCACAAGAACGGTATACCATTTTGACATAAGGTTAGATATCAACTGTTGCTTCTTAGCAAGATAAGTTCACCTGGTGTTAATTCGTTGAACGATTTTTTTAACCAGAGTTTTTACAGCACAAAAAGGGTTGATTTTTTTAGTATTTATAAAAAAAAAGTTGCCACATAAAAAAAAAATAACGATTTTTCCAAAATTTATTAAATAAGTTTTTTTCGTATGAAAAATTAAAAATTATCTTAAAAAGGCAAAAAAAAAACCCTAACAAATATAACTTTTGGTTTTTGATTTTTTATGATCGAAATTGGTTTTCAAACAAAAACATTCTATCTTGTAAACCAAAAAATAAGCATTTGTTTTTTTTTTTTTGGTTGTCCTACTCATCAGTATTTGCTGATTTAAATTTATATATGATTTTGAACGAACTATTTATGTCTCAATTAATATAACTGATACGCACTTATTAAGTAAAATTAGTAATGGCAATTAGTCTAGTTGCGTATACTTTATTTTTAATTTGATTGTATTAAAAATGTATTACCATCACGGTGACCACGGTGTAACTTGTCCATACAATTTTTCTTTTTTGACAATTGCATAAACGCACCCATAACAGTGAAATGTTCTCATGTTGCTAAATCTTGTATGTATTTGTTCATTTCAAAGATTTTCTGCTTATTTTCATTAATGTTTGTGAGAAAAAAAATTTTGCTTAAAATGTTGGGTTACTTCGAAGAGGCGACAAAATTGTCTTAACAAGTTTTTTTTTTGTGTTTTACTTCATATTGGTATTGGGGGATTATTTCATAGGAAATAACTTCCCAAGAGTCTGTAAAAAAATAAATTAAAAAAAAGTTTTTGGGACTTGGAACCTTTTTTCAATTTATCAAAAACTGTAAACAATGCAAATTATATCATGTATTAAAAACTGCATAAGTTTTCCATACATAAAGTCTCTAATTTCAGGAACCCGAAATGTTTAAATCAGGATTATTTTAAAATCCCTAGTTTTAGAAATCGGAATCTCTTTATCTCAAACTTTATCATTCCGAATTTAAGGACCCCAAATTTTAAAATCCCGAATCAAAAAATCCTAAACCGCTTACTAAAGCTTATTTGCATAGCTCCTAGAGTTGTCAACCGATTAAGAATAATTCGATTAATCGATCAAACAAAACCAAACTCTTGCTCGAATAATTTTAAAACCATGATTTTCGAATAACGAATTAATCGATTAATTAATGTCGATTAATCAAACAATTTTTTTTTATTAAAAAATAAACTAAATAAAAGCTTAGAATTAGGTATTTTTAATTTTGTACCAACGAGTTTTGCAACTCACCTTCTGAACTGTATCAGCTGTTTTATTTTTAAATCAAACGTTAAAAATTTTCAAGAAAAGGGATTTTTCAATTTCGGGTAAAAAATTTTGAAATAAACAAGAAGCTTAAAAATAAAGAATTGATTTATATATCTTGAAAGAAGAAAATGTTGTTATTGTATTACATATTTTTTTTTAAATTATATATGTATGTATGTATATTTTTACCATTTGCGTAAGTGTCACAATGTTACCATTGAAAACGATGTAGTGGAAGATAATGCAACGACGACAAGAAATGCCGAATTTGGTCCAATGGAAAAATACATTAAGAGAGACAGCGGCTGTTCTATAGAAGAAATTGTATACAGAATTTTAAAGGAGGATGGTAGGTCTGCCAACGCCTTTCGAAAATCCAAAGTAATATTGGATTATTAAGGAATTAAGGGTTTTACGATGCCTTTAAGTAATAAAACGATATGGAATTAATAGAAAAATATTATGCATAAAAAAAAAAAAAGAAGTCATAGATGGAATGGAAGATTTTTCATAGTATTTTTTTTGTAAAAATAATTTTTTCATTCGTTATTCTCATCGATTAATCGAATAATTTTTTAGATTTAATCGTTTGATCGAACGAACAAAAACAATTATTTGAATTATATTCGAACAAAGTTGAAAGGCGAATAATTGACAACTCTAATAGCTCCGCAGCATAGCGGAGAAAATTCTTGAGTAGTCAGTAAATTTTGAGTGCAATCACAACTTACAGAGTCTTAATTTAAGGCAGGGCTGTGAAGTGGTCAAAAAATAGTTATAACTCTAAAATTTTTTAAGTCCGACTCCGACTCCAGCTCTGACTCTAAATCTTACATTGATGCTAAATGTATATGAGACTGGTCCTTTTTTGATTTTATACCTTTTAAATGGTTTAATATAGCAAGATAATTATTTTGTTAAAATTTTAAATCGACATTTTAAATATTGCGTCGCCAATTTGGAAAATCTAAGAAAATTTTTTATTCCGAAAAATTTTGGAGCCGGAGACGTGAGTTTTTGTGGGAACTTCGACTTCACAGCCGTGATTTAAGACATCTTGTTACTTTATCCATCTAAAGTAATCTATTAATGAGCTGAACATCATTTAATTTCAAATCAATCTAAACTAAGAGTTTTTAATTTTTTTTGCAGCTTTTATTTACGTATATGTATGTATGTATGTATCACCTCAATGTTGTTTACTTTCCAGCTAAGTGTCACTTAACTTTCCACAATTATTCTATGGAGTGGTCAGTTGAAACATTTTTTCTAAGTATGGCTACCCTTAAAGTGATCCAGGCTGTAGTTTATACTATATCCTTTCTAAAGGCATCGATGTCACTTTCTGGTTAATACAATCACTAGTTGTTGAAGTTAAGTAGTTCAAATCGTTATTTGCTTTTAAAACTCCCTTAAACATTTCTGAACCGAACGTTTCTCTTTCACTTATGAATGTATACTTTCGAACATTTTTTAAGCCAAATCAGAATATGAGGAATATTTGGTACACAAGTATCTTCTACAATCTCTAATCATCCACATACACACACAGAGTATGCGAAGCATATAAATCTGTATGACATCAATGTACAGCATAAACCACAATAATATTGGCATAGTTCTACAACATACATCCAAGGGGAGATGTGGCTTAGAAAAGACATAAACATCTGCTATGAAAGTGCAACATTCCTGTACAAGATTTAATGTTGAAATATTCGATATGAACAGAACAAATATTTGCAAGTGAGTTGGGTAAAAATGCTGATATTTAATCGAAAATTTCTTTATATGAAATCAAATATTCAATCCTTGAAGTGCATCGGAATGTGGTAGGAAAAAGAGAAACGTGTTATGATTTTAAGTTTAATAAAACTGTTAAAGTATTGTATTTTTTTTTTCTTTTTTGCAAAACATAACAGGCTTTGAGATTAAAATCAAAAAAGGACGATAAATTACGTAAAAGTAATTAAATAGCAAAAAAAAAACTGCTTAGAAAATTGTTAATTATTGAAGAAAGAAAAATGAGTAATTGAAAAAAGCTTAAACCAAACAAAATTTTTAAGATAAAAAAAAAAAAATTAAAAAAACGTTAATGAAAAAATAATTTTAGCCGGAATAAAATCGCTTAAATCGAAATTGATTAATTGCGTTTGAAGTTATTTTTACTTTAGGGCTGCGTTTTTTAAGATCTTAGCTAAACCAGGTTTAGTTAATCTAAAAACAGATTTTTGCCGCTATTACCAAGTTTGTATACGATATTTTGACGGAACCGCTTAGTTTTGCTTAAACTGTTGGTCTTTACTGAAATAATAAAAAAATCACATATCTCCGGAAAAATCCGAGCTTAAGACTAGGTTAAACCAAGTTTAAACCTAATCCACATCTCAAAAACCCTGCCTGATTAAAAAGATCCGGTTAACCGGTAACCCCGAATAACCGCGAAGGCCAAAGATCAGTCTATTGTTTTTTTGTTTGCAATGCTTTCAAATTGTTTGCTTCGATTAACCGTGATTAGCTCTATTAGCCGTGATGGCAGTTGAAAATAATAAGACAAACAACATTACACGACTTTTTTTAAGAAATTGTATTCTTTTTTTGCTTAATGTCCATTTTTTGCCACATGTTTTCAGTGGAGAATTAATTGTATACATACTTATTTAATTTAAAAATGTACACAAACTTCTTGAATTAATTTTTTTTGATGTAAATATGTATGTACACCAATGTTCACTTGTTAAATAATAAAAATATTAAAAAAACTGTATAATCAAAATTGTTATTCGATTAACCGTGAAAATCGATTTTCCGCAATGCTTCTGGTCACGACCATCACGGATAATCGAGGCCCGAATGTAGTAGTATTAAAACTACTGTTTAAATTGTTCCAGTATAAATGTAATGCAATAATATTCGTTATGTCTAAAAGTAGACTACAAATCGGAATTTATAACATATTTATGGCCATTTTCTCATTAGGCGATTATCGTTTTTCCCAACGAAAAACTGCACATTAAAGAAATTTGGTTTTCTCAATGTCTCATTTGCTTCAATTTTGTCGCAATGCTAACCGGCACTCATCTGCCAATTATTTATTTTCCTTTTATTTGACGTACAGATAAATTCAATCAGCTGACTCCCAACTTTTACATGTATTTTGAGTGGCGTTGCCAACTCAAACCAATGTTTTTTTTCGGTATATTGAGAAACCCAAAATCGTTAACGGACAGTTTATCGGTATAACAAATTTATATTGACATTAAGTAACAGACAGTTTGTCGATACATTGAGAAAATGGCCATTAGTGTTTGGAATGAAGGATCCAGAAACTACTAGAAATTAGGATTAGGTATAAATACGCTGTCGATTTAGTCTTATTTGAGCCTTCGTGTTGTTCAAAGACGTAAAGTCTGTAAAAGCGAATAAGTGTGTCTATCTATTTTAAATTTTAATTAAACAAATAACTCAAGTCAACGCGTGTCTTGAAAGCAACGCTTTGCAATTAATGATAGAAAAACCCTAAAAACAACAAGTAAGAACGTACAGTAGATTAGGACCGACCATTTAATGCCTTACGCAACAAGGTTAGGTTCCACTAGCAGCCGAAATCGGTCCATTAATTAGTTCCGGTTATGTTTCAATGGGTCACTTCCAGAAGTCATAAATAACCTGGCTACTACTATAACTTCCCAGCCAATGATGGACTAGTTTCTAGTCTCGAAGAGTTCTGTGACCAAACAGAAAGTGATTCCGTGTCGATAGATAGCTTAAAGGGTGTTGGACCAATATTTTAAGGTGTTACAGGCATCATCACAAACGCATAATACCCCCTTCACTATTGTGGTGTGGGTATAAAAATTTACATTTAAAAGAAATATTAATTTTTTTATTTACAGCTATTAACTATTTTTTAGATAAAATTTTTTTTTTGAAGTGGTTTTTATAACCCTAAGATGAGAAAAGAAAAATTAAAAAAATCCTTCAGAAAATGTAAAAAGAGAATTAGAAAAAAAAATTGTTAATGGTAAATCTGAAAAACTCAAAACTAATAAATGTCATTTCGCGTTTTTTCCTAATTTTAATTAAAAAAAGATTTTAAACCAAACAAAATGTAAGTGATTTTTTTTTAACTTTTTTACTTTCCGACAAAGGTAATTAGTGTTAAGACCATCAAACCGCATTTAATGTTTTTTGTCAGCTTGGCCAAAAGTCATCATACATTTACACTTGCAATTCTTTTCGTTGACGTTTTTTACATGAAGCTTACATAAAGGTAAAAAGCAGGGACATTTTTAATGAAGATTTTTTTTTTTTTTGTAATTTTTGTAGTTGTTGGTACAGTATTTTTTTAACCGACATTTTTTTTCTGTCAAGTTGGTGACAGATATAAATTGACATTAAAACTTGAAAAGGAGAATTAACCAAAATTGATGAAAAAAAGGAAAGTTTTTGTTTTTAATGAAAGTTGACAAAATAAATTTATCATGCGTTTTTCTTGTTTGTAAAATTAATGAAGCATTTTTTTTTGAAATTTTTATAAATTTTAATTTTGCAAACTAAAAGGAAAAGACAATATTGAAAAGTGATTAAAAAAAATATTTAAGTATTAAGTATTGATGTTGGCTATTAAAAAACACTGCAAAAGGCAAATGGGCTTTTACTCAGTAAAACATAAATTTTCCTGGAAAAGAATGCTGCTTACAATTGTGCCAAGTCTTTAACATTCTTAGTAAAAAAATTACCACAATATTCATTAAAATTACTAGAACTGTTTCATATTCATAACACAAGATAAACGTGTTTGCCTTATTAGCGCTGGGTGAGAAACAATTCGTTTGCCAACAGCTCCCATGTATGTGTGAATGCAACCAACATACAGGTGGCAATTTGGCATAATTATTCACAGAAACTGATGGGCTCTAAGCAGTGGATGTGCGATGCATAGTTACATCTCCGAATACAGCAGCACTTGGAGATATCCGCCAGCAGGCCAAACCTTTCCTTAATGGGTAAAAATTCACGCCTTGAGGTTGAAGTTTTAAGATCTCCCTTCTCAAGACGTTGGGTCAAAACCACAACCACTACGTCATTTTGGAAAGGCGCTTACCAATAGTCCGTCTAGGTATAGTCTGAGTTCATACGGCTCATGTCTTATTGACAAGATTCTTCCTTTTTCTTCTTTGAACATGAATTGGCGTTCAAATGATTCATGTCATGCTGACGATATGTTTTTTATTTTGTATAGTCGTGCGTTTGCATGTGTGCTTTTTTGATATTGAAAACAATAACAAAATTAAACAACGAATGAAAAAGCAAAACGTAAAGACAGTACATTAGAGCTGGCAAACAATCGATAGTACTATCGATAGTATCGATATTTCTCTTTCCATTGGACTATCGATTGTTTATTTTCGATAGCGATACTATCGTTGAAATCTTTTTTAAGAAAATTATCAATAATTTTTTGTTTCTATCTGGCAACAACAAACCAGTTGTCGTTGCCGCCCAGCTTAGCAAGCTGCGGCGGTTATTTAGTCGGCTTAAGGACCAACCATATTTGCATAACCATGCTTATCCTAATATCAAAGCAAAAAATTTTACATATGTACCAGGGTTCTCAGATTATTTTTCACCTGAATCGCCAAATAGTTTATCGAAAATCGCCAACATTTTATATATTTAGATTTTAGGTAAAACAGATTTTCCAGAAATCGCCAAATACGAGTTTTTATAAAAAAAGTACACTTAAGTAATTTTACCTTTATTCTATATTAACTAACTGTTTTTCAAACAAAAATAAAAATTTTCGTTTACAAATTTATATTGAAAGCAAAAACAAAGTTGAGTTGTTTTATTGTTGTCTCAATATACATACATATTTTCCAAAACGAATATTTTTATTTTATTTTGAAATATTTTGAAAAAGTGATTTACTTTCAATACAAATTCAATTTTTTTTCATACTATCCAGTGAACATTATATTCGTAAAATTTTGAAAATTCAACTTCATATGCAATCGAAAATCAATTGAAAAATATAACTTTTTTAGTGAAGATCCGAATATTGTTGTAAAAATTATATTTACCTGAATTATTGCATACTGGTTGTATATTTCAATACATATTTGAAAAAATTATAGCTTGTGATAAGGAAAATGGCTGAAAATCTAAGAATGAATAAACTTAGTTCCAAATTTGGAAAATTGCATTTTTTTAAATTGCTACATGGAAACGTACGGTAATTACTTAAAAATTAAATTAAGGAATTCTACAAAGAATTCGATAGTATCGATAGTTTGTCAACAAACTATCGAAAATATCGAATGTTGCGACTATCGATAGTTTGCCAGCTCTACAGTACATGCATCTGTATGCATCGTATGAACACAGACATACTGACTCCCATGGCATCAGATATGATCACTAGTCACACATGTTTCTGGAATTGGCTGCACTTGATTTCCCCGGAGGATGTAACATCAAAAGGTTAACTATACTAAGGATAACAGTGACACAGAAGGTGCTCCACGGTCTCATCCGGCTATAAAAGTTATCAGTAGAGAAACGTCCTTTTCGGTATTTGAATGTGGAGAGTTGGTTCTCTATCAGGCAACAATAAAGGCCACAACTGCCAGTCCTAAAATCAATTTATTGGAGCCATCTGATATAAGCGGAATTGATAGTTAGGTGTTGCTCAGTCTAGCAAGCCGACTTAATGTGGCCCACTTTGCAACATATTTAAAAAACCATGGCTTTTTGGTTAAAAGAATTGGCAAAAAATCTAGAAAAATTAAATTTTTTAAAATATGTTTAAAAATATCTTTAATCTAAAATGTGGTTTTGAAACCCCACCTTATTTTTCACCCGACCTAGAATTAAAAACAAAAACCGCTGTTGTTTTTGTTTTGCTGTAGGATTGTCTCCATCCTTGTATTCAATTCTTCTTGACTATGAGGTTATTCCAAGGCGAATTCATACAGGTGACATTTTCGAGACATCTGTTTATTGTTTATTTTTCTGTGTGTATACTGAATGTCAAGCTTTGTTTACATTTTGTGAAAAAATTAATTCAAATTTAAAATTCAATAAAAATTTAAATACTTGAAAAAAAACTTATTTAAATTTTATAAAATAAAAAAGTGAATATAAAATATAAACACAAAAAATTAAAAATAATTAAGGAATAAGTGGAGCCACAATTAATTTGCAATAGAGGAACAAGATTTACTTTCTTAAGTAATTGTGTATATTTTATACACAAAAAAATTCCAGTTTTTATATTTTCAACAAATATTTTTGACATTCACTCTAACTTTTTACAAAAACAAAATAAATAGTATTTTTCAATAAAAAGGGATAGCTAGCATAACTCTATCTCATGATGCGGCCACCTTTATGAATTCGCCTTGGGTTATTCAGAGCTTTTTTATATTAAGTAATAGCCAATTTACACTACAACGAAATCTAGTACTTACGAGATTTCGAGCCAAATCTAGTGGTTTTTGACTAGATTTCCCATACAAAACAAAATCTACTTTGTGACTAGATTTCACCGAAATCTACTCAAAATAATATGACATTTTAATTAAAAACAAAACAAAAACTGTTGAAAAAAATAAAAAAAAACTTGAGAATTTGTAAAAAATAAAAAAAGGACAAATGATTGGTAAAAAAGTGATGTTGATTATAAACTAAAGATAATGCAAATTTTTTAATGTATATTTCTTTTTGTGTTTGTATGTGTTACACAAAAATATTTTAGTCATTGATTTGTTATAAAAACAAAATCTCCCTAATGTCAAAACGGTATAATGTAAACGCACTTGATTTTGAGGAAGATTTCAAATGGCCTATAAAACATATTTAGCTTTCTTTAAAGATTTTCCTAAAATCCTTTTTAAACTGAAAAACTATTCAAAATCACAAATATCTTAACAAAATTTTTCAATTTTCAAAAATTGTACAAGTTTCAAAACTGTTTCCGTAACTTTTCTTACAAATAAATTATAATACTTTTAATTTAAAATTAAAGGTTTTTTTTTAATTTAAAACTCCTAAAATTATGCCATCATAATTCTGTTTTTATTTACTTTTTGTTCCAGTTAAATTATGACTGGAAGTTTGAAAAACTTTTCAACTGTTATAAATAAATCACAAAATAAAAATCGCGGGAAAGTTAAATTACTTTTTTTTGTTTTACTTATTTTTTGAAGAAAAAATCCATCTTACCTTTCGACCAAAAGTATATCAAAATAAACCACCTACATATATTTTTTAACTTAAATTAACAAATAAAAGTTTCGCTTGCCATAATATGTTGCTATGGCATAAATGAAAAAAAAAATAAAAAAACTAACATATATATAAAAAAAAAAAAATATAAACAACTCAATACCCCAGAGAAAGTTACGAAACAAAAAAATCCTGATAAAACAAATAAACAAAAGTATAGCATATATAAATGTATTACGTTTTATTGCATACTTTAGGGAATAAAAAAAAAGAAAAATAAAAACTATTTAATATGTAAGCAGATTTTGTTGAAATTTAAGATTGAATCATTGTTTTGTTAAAAAAACAAATAAAACATTTTTTGCTTTAGTTAATGTCTCATCGAAATTATTTATAACTTTCTTTCGTATTAAATTATTAAGCAGAACATTAAAGGCTGATATTTAGGCTATAAAAAAAATATGTATATGCTATAAAAAATAATTCACTTGTGTGTTTACCATTAAGGTTTTTTTTTTATAGCTAAAATTAGACGTGAAATAACCAAAAACATACAAAACAGCTGTTTGAATCAAACTTATGGGCAACATTGTAGTCAATGGTTTGTATGGTTATGGCATTGTTGAATGGTATCTCACTTATAATCAGACTTACCATAAAGACATATCCACAGCCATACAAACCAATTGATTTATATTTATATCACGTCTAATTGGAACAGGGCTGCCAGGTACTTTTTTCCTTGTCCCCAAAAAATTAAAAAATATCCCCAAATTAAAAAGCAAAACCTTAAAAAGTTGATATTTTTTTATTGTTTTTTTTTCTGACCAAATTTTAAATTTTTTTAAAAAAATAGTTAAAGTAGTAAGAAAAATTTTAATAAGAAATCGCCAAATAAAAATTTTTGATTAAAAAAAATTATTTTATTTTGTTTGTAGGAACTGGGTTCGGCATGTTTTTTTAAATCCTTTTTATGCGATTCCAGTGAGGAATTGCTTGTAATTATTATTAATATGGTGTTATTGAATGCGGCTGAGCCAATTTATAAGAATTTGGAGCTTGTCTAATCGGTTTTAGTCATCCTTATAATCATCAATTTTTAATAGTTCGATGCTTCATATCTTCTAACCAAAAGTCCAGCATTCTTTTTTCTAAACTTTATTATATTGCATTTCATTTTTACTTATTTTTGGGGAAGACATACATATTTGCTTAAAAATTGTCTTTAAAAAAAAACAAAAATTTTATGTGTTGTTAACGGTGTTAGATTCTATTTTTAAATTCTTTTTTGTTGTGTTGTCACAGTTTTAGATTCTATTTTTAAATTCTAAAAACGATTGTCTGATCTTACAATGTTGTTATTTTTCTGACAATGGTGCCATTGTAAGATGCATTAATTAAACACATCTGCTAAATGAAAATAGCGTACAATGTTCACACAGTTGCAAGATATTTTTAGTCAATTTTAATGACAACATTGCAAGATCTGACCACCGTCTGTATGAAGCTTAAGATAAAAGTTTTGCTCCTTTTTTCGTATTTTATATACGAAACAAAGAAAAATTAGCGTAAATAATAAAAGAACGGAAAATGTATTAAAAGAGTGCAAAATCCCTAAAAAAAACCTCCGAATTTGTTTTTCAAATCCCCAATCCCCAAGTGACTTTCTTTGTCCTTTTTGCTCCCATCAAATCCCCAATTTTGGGGATAAATCCCCAAGTCTGACAGCCCTGAACTGGAACTATATACACATTTTTTTATTTATGGCTTTATAAGAGTGATCGTAAGAATGCAAATGTGATTAAATTATTTTCAGAAAATTTACTTTATTTATTTCGAATTCTATACACAAGACTTAAAGCCTCTTATTGCAGTATAGAACATTGTTTTAGCAGAAACATTAAAAATTATAATTTGTAAATGATAAAATTTTAAAACAAAAGAAAAAAATGTAAAAGAGAAAAAATCATTAAAATAATAAATTAAATTGAAAATTAACAAAATAATTATGATTTGAATTTCAATATTTTTAGTTGGGCTTGAGTTCATCAACTTTAATTTTCATTAAATTATTTTTACCGAAGGAAGGAATTTTACAACATGAAATTTTTATTAAAATTTATTGATAATTTTCTTGGATGAGCTGGGGCTCGAACCTGGGTTGAATTTACATGTTTCAAGAATCACCACATTCTTTCATTAGAATTCTTTGAGTTCTAACCTTTGCACCACTGCGGTGCCTGGCAGCCAACAGTCAAACATTAAACTTTAACCAGTGGTGCGGGTGGTTCGAAATTTGCTGTAATTATCATTTTCAATTTTGATAATATTAAAAATTAGAAAATTAGAAAAAAAAAACAAAAAATTGAACATGCAAAAAATTTAAAATGCTTTTTTAAAGCTCAGTGCGTTACTAATTATTTGTATATTATTCGGGAGTAGATTCCAAAGACGGATAGCATTAAGGAAAAATTGCCAACCGCAAGTTAAAGTTTGGTGTCTAAACAATAAAATTCGTTTACCTCTATTAGAGCTAGATATGGTTAAACGGTTATACAGATGTTGTGGTTGTTGAGTAAACACGATTTTGTGCATTAATATCAGTACTCTTGTTTTGAGAAGGTCATCAAACTGAATACCATATAATTTTACCGTAAAAGGAGAAACAGAATTAAACCTTTTCACGCCATATACTTACGTATCGTACATAAATTTAAAAGACTGAATTTAAATTTCTTGCACTTGCGGCCTCACATTTGGCAAATAATTCGCATCCATACATCAGAATTGGCAATAAATAGGTTTTGGCAGGAAGTATGCATAATTTATATTGTTGCACCATGTCAGGTTCTTATTAAAATTAATACCAAGATTTTTTGCTGTATTTACCCTTTCAATACGTTCATTACTAAGAAAAATATCAGTTATATGATCGGTTATAGAAGTTCGTTTTTGGATAACAAGATATTTAGATTTTTTTGGGTTGATACTACGACCATTAGCAGTATATACGTTTTAACTCAGTTAAGACACATTGTTCAATTTCAGATATATCGCAGCTGATGTAAAATTGAATATCGTCCGCATACATTCTGACTTTGCAGTGTGTTAGTTGACTCCGAAGGTCATCAGCATTAAGCGAAAATAGTAGTAACAGCTGTAGAAAACATAAACATGTGTTGTAGCTTGTAACATAGGACGTTATGATCGACTGTATCGAAGGCTTTTGAATGATCTAAAACTACTAATATATTTGTTTTTCGTACATCTATACCACTTCCTATATCTTCCGCAACATCTACAAGTGCAGTTATACAACTGTGTTTTTTCCGAAACCCAGATTGTTTATCATTAAGCAGATAATGATCATTAACGTAAAGCGTTATCTGATTGTGAATTATCCTCTCAAATATTCGACATATAGGTTAAAATGGCAATTGGCCTATATTCTGATTTAGTTTTGGGTATTAAAATTATTTTAGATTTTTTACAATTTGAGGGAAAATTACTGGTGGTAATTATGGTGTTAAATACATGTGTAACAAAGGGCAATATTCTAGGGAGAATTAATTTCAAAAATCTTGGGTGAAGAACCACGCCAACTGCATTTGCTTTAATTGACATACAGCTTTTTATAACCTCAAACTGGTCTACGCAATCTAAAGAGAAATTATAATGGGGCTGACGATTGTCATGGTTGTGATTATAAAAATGAACGTCTGGATCAATAATAACAGGGTCATTATTTTCGGATTTACAGCCTTCCATGTTTTTTTTGATCCCAGAGTGCCCCGGTAAGCTAGCTGGTAGTAAGCTAGTCTATCAGAGCTGGGGTTGCGGGTTCAATTCCCGCCAGAGACTCTGGCTTCGTTCCTGCAGACAAGCGTAGAGGTTCGCGGGATTAGCTTAGGGAATCAAAAAAAAGAAGAACTTTTCAGTGTAAAATTTAGATTTTTCCTGTTTAATGATTTTGTGTTCTGTTTTTCTTGCCAAACAATATTCAACATGTAGATCGTTGGTTTTAAAACGCTTCCAACGTGAAAATGCAAGGTCTCTTTCATTAATAGCTTGCTTAACATTTGCTGAGAACCATGGTCTTTTTGTTTGACCCACTTCTTTAGTTTTTAATGGAAAAGCTTGATCAAAGAAATATAATATATTACGTTCAAGAAAGGTTAGTCGATCCTCTGTTGAAACCATATAATAGATTGCATTCCAGTCAATTCTAAGTAGTTCGAATTCCAATGTGTGTTAAAGGCAGTTACATACTTGAAGATGTGTTTATGAAGTTTTTTTTTAGTTTTTTCTGAAGAAAATATGTCTTGAATATAAGACTGTGAAAACATTCTCAAATACTATTTAGACTCCTTTCACACTCGGCAAGTTACTTGCGCAAGTCTCTTGCGCAACTCTTGATTTATAGACGTCAGCGGTAAGGTCGGGGTAAGGAAAAAAAAATTTTGTACAGACTTAGTTGTACTCGGCAAGTAACTTGCGCAACTAACTTTCCGAGTCTGAAAGGGGTCTTAGCGAAAAGTTTTCTAGAAAAAAAACTTACAAGTAGTTAATAGAGCAAATTGTCACAAAATTTCTCGAACAGTAACAGTTTTCGTTAGAAAATCTATTTTAAACAGTAAGTGTTTTCCGTTTTAAGAACTGTCGTCACTAGTGACAGTTATCTGGAATAGTGCTAGTCTAGAATTATGGTAATTTGTCTATAGGAAACTGTTCAGAATATTGAAAGTTTTTCTATAGGAACTCTTTTTGGTTTGGTGTCTATATTGCTATAAGAACACTGTAGCGAATAATGTCAGTTTTCTATTTGAAAACTGTCTCATAAAGTGACAGTAAACTGTATTTTATACTAACAGTTGTTTTATAGGAAGACTATCTTAAATACTTACATATAGAAAAACTTTCTCTCGAATAGTGAACATTTTCCTATAGAAAAATCTGGAATAGTCTTTTTTTATGGGAAATCTATCTTAAATACTAACAGTTTTTCTATTAAAAAATTAGTTTCCAACATTGATAGTTTTTCTATATTGATATTTTTCTTTAGGAAAACTGTCTTGATATGCAATATTTTTTTTATAGGAAAATTGTTTCGAATAGTGCAGATTTTTGAATAGGAACACTGTATCGAATTGTTACAATTTTCTATAAGAAAACTTAGAAATAGTTTTCAAACAGACTGTCTGTAATGCGTACAGGTTTTCTATTGATAAACTGCATCTCAAATAGTGACAATTTTTCTGTAAAAAATATTGAATACTGACAGCTTTTGTTATGGGCAAACTCACTGTTTTTCTATGAAAAATATGTTTCGAATAGTGGTATTTTTTATACCCTCCACCACAATTAGTTGTGAAGAGGGTATACTAAGTTTGTCATTCCGTGTGAAACTTTTTTATTATTCATCTCAGACCCCATAAAGTACATATATTTTGGCTGCTTGAGTAATTCTAAGTCGATTTAGCCATGTCCGTCTGTCTGTCCGTCTGTCCGTCTGTCCGTCTGTCCGTCTGTCCGTCTGTCCGTCTGTCCGTCTGTTGAAAACACGCTCACTTTCGAAAAACTCAAAAGAAATAAACAAACTAGGTGTCAGATTGCTTGTAGTTATCCTAAGCAGTTTGGGATTGAATTTCAGCAAAATCGGTTCAGTAGGACCAGAGCTATGAATCAAAATGTGGAACCACCACCTTCAAAAACTTGATAATTTTGTTCCAAAAACTAACATAAATGATGCAAAAATGCACGGAATGACATAAGATTTTGCACAAGTCCGTTTTATTCGACTAGAAATGATACTGTAAAATTTCGCGAAGGTCGGTCCATAATTTACCCTAAGCCCCATATAAACACTACTCCCGAAAAACAGTTTAGTACGCCTAAAACCGTAAAAAATAATGCAATCATAACAAATTTTGGCTCGTCACAATTTTATAGGACTATAAATGATACTGTGAAATTTCGTGAAGATCGGTACATAATTTACCCTAGGCCCCATATATGCCCTACTCCCGGAAAACAGTTTAGTCTCCTAAAACCATAATTAATAACAAATCGTCACAGTTTAAGATAATAATAATAAAAAGACATCATACAGATATTACTCCTTAAACATTCGAACTGTCGGTGGAGGGTATCAAAGATTCGGCACAGCCGAATATAGCACTCTAACTTGTTTTATAGGACATTGTCCAGAATAGTGATATTTTTTCTTTAGGAAAATTATCTTAAACAACTATATTTTTTTTATAGAAAAATTGTTTCGAAAAGTGGAGAGTTTTTTATAGGAATACTGCATCGAATTGTGTATATAGTGTGCCAAATACTGACAGTGAACTGTCTTGAATACTAACTGATTTTTAATGGGAAACTGTCATTTTTTTTTTATAGGAAACCGGATATTGACAATTTTTCTTTATTGGAAGAAAATCTAAAATAGTGGCAGTTTTTTTTTAGAGAAAAAATTGTCAATCAAAGTCACAATTTTTCTTTATAAAAACAATCTTTATTAATTATAGTATTTCTATAGAAAACTGCCCAACAATGTGCTTGTGTTTCCCCTGGGAAAACTGTTTCGCATTGCGAGAATTTTTTTTTATAGTAAACTTGCCTCGAATAATGGTAATTATTCAATAGGAACACTGTATCGAACAGTGACAGTCTTATACAGGGACAGTTACATGTCTTGAATAGTAACAGTTTTTTTTTTTGGAAAAAATTGTCTTTAAAATTTGAGTTTTTAGAGAACAAAGCTCTCTTTTGAATTAAGGAAATTTTTCTATAGAAAAGCCGTCCCTTTTTGGAAAAACCGTCTTGAATACTGACCTTTTTTTTAGAAAAACAGTTTTGAGTACTAGCATTTTTCCGAAACCTTTCTCGATTAGTGGAAATTTTTCTATAGAAAACTGAATAGTGACAGTTTTTAAAGGAAAAGTTGTTGCATAGATATTTTTTGAATACTGAAAGTTTTTTTTTGAAGAAACAATGTCTTTAAAACTGACAATTTTTCTATACAAAAACTTTTTTTAAATAGTCATAATTTGTCTATATGAAAACTATCTCTTTACAGGAAAACTGTCTTGAACACTTTGAATACTGACAACTTTTCTGTTCGAAAACTGTCGCAAATAGTGACTCTTTTCGAAATAGTACAATAGTCACAATTTTTCTATATGAGAACCTTTTTACAGGAACACTGTCAGTTTTTTTTTTGAAAGGAGAACTGTCTTTGAATACTGACAATTTTTCTATTCGAAAACTGTCGCAAATAGTCAGGGGTGTGCTGGAAATCGAAAACGATAAACGCAAAATTTGGAAGTTGTTTTAATACACTTCTAATCAAAATTTTATAATTTTTGCTATAAAATTCTGTTAAGTAGAGAAATATTTGTATGATATTTGTCATTAAATTCTTTTATTACAGAAAACTTATTAATAATCGACTTTTAAAATTCTTGCGTTTTACGTTTTCGGTTTCCAGCACACCCCTAAGTGACTCTTTCCAACTAATCACAATTTTTCTATATGGTAACAGTCTCTTTACAAGAAAACTGACGCACCGTTTTTTTTAATAAGAAAACTAAGAAATTAAAAACACTGACAGTTTTGGTTTAGATAGGAAAACTGTTTTGAATATTGACAATTTTTCTATACAAAAACTGACGCAAATAGTGACAGTTTCGCAAATAGTGACTGTCTCGAATAGTGACAGTTTATTTGGAAAAACTGCCTCGTATAATAACAGTTTTTCTCATTCATAATTTAAGTTTTGAGTTCCTATCGAATAAAAGAAAAGTATTGATTTGCTGCAAACGTATTAGAAACATGTTAATAAAAGTTTATTATGTTATAAATTCGGTTACCACCTTTTCTGCCTTAAAACACACAAATTTATATCAAAAGTGCTAAAATATTTTTTTTTTGTCCTAAAGAAGTCATATAAATATAAATAAACACATTTTCATTTATTTCTATAATTTTTCCATCTTAAACATAGAAAAAGTTTATACTTCAGGCAGAAAAATAAATATCTTTATTTTCCTGTTGCAACCGACACACCAAAAGAAATTTCAATCGTTAATGGTGAGAAATAAAATTTTTGTTTGAAAAATAATATGTATTTTCTTAATATGAAAATATGGGTCATAAAAATATTTATTTTTATTTTATTAAGTACAAGTTTTGGTTTTTGTTGTTTCCAAGTTTTATTTTAGTAAGACTAGATAGATGGCGTAAAGAAGAAACTTTTTTAGTAGACTATCATTTACGAAGAAAATAAACGGAGAAAGTTTTTTCAATAACTTATGAAATTAAGTATAAAAGCGGAAATAGATTTAGATTTAAATGGAAAAGTATGATAGATAAAAAACAGTTGATAGAGAGTAGAGTTTTCTGACAGTGAGAGTAATAAAAAGAGAAAAAAAGTTCAGAAAAAGTATTATCTACAATGCACAGTGGTCGATATACCGAATCTGTCAAATGTATAAAATCAAAGCCTCATGCTTAATTTTGACTATGAAATGCGTAATAAATTAAACTCTAAACAATTTTCATTTATTTCAGTGCTTTAAATACAAATACACTGAAAATAGTATCTTCATAATTTAACACAAATATTTATAATGTCCAGCGTATAACAAAATTTGTTAAATTCCACCACTTTTTTGTTAAAGTTGCTGATACCTAGCCAATAAATTAGAAATATTTCTGTTAAATTACAGACATATTATTTTGAGTGTAGTTAATATAACTAATACAAATTTCTTAAAGATAATATATTTGGGAATTTAGCACGTCATACAGAAATCTTATTAATGATAAATTTTGTATTCCCGTAAATAACTTTGATGATAATAAATATATTTGTTTTGATATTTTTTTATTAGGGTTGAGTTCATCAAATTTAATTTTCATTAAATTATTTTCACTGAGGAACGAATTTTACAACTTGGAATTTTTATTAAAATTTATTGATAATTTTTCTTAACTGAGCTGGGATTTGAACCCGGGTTGATTTTTACATGTTTCAAGAATCACCACATTCTATCTTCAGAAAATCTTCCTCAGTGAAAATAATTTAATGAAAATTAAATTTGATGAACTCGAGCCTAATTAAAGAATATCAAAAAAATTTTAAATCAACAGTTCAACTAAAAATCAAAATTGTTCTTGATAATATCAATAATAATCAGAAGTATCAGAACCAACAGTGTCTTCATGTTCAATTGGCTCTGAAAGCAAATTTTGTACATCTCTTTCAATTTCGATGTTGTTCCGGGAGTAGCGTGGATATGAGAGCACCAGATGAGAAAAGAAGTGAGTGCATTAAATCTTCCATTGTGTTTTTTCTTGAATTTTTTCGTGTATGATGCTCTCCTAAATTTCTCAAATCCTTATTCCGCGATTCCTGTGCTTCTTCTGACATCATGCCAATTGGAAGCGAGACATTATTTATGATTTCAGCACAGTGAATTAATATTTTGTGTACAGAAGATGGCATACAGAACCATGAATATTTGTTTACAAATATTTCCGCTGTTTGCCACCAAAATGTTTTGAACGCATGTGTATTAATTTTGTACCCGCAAGCCATAGTGCGTAAAATAATGCTTAATCTACTGATTAAGTCTTCACTGACTCCAGTTGAAAGTGCTGCCAATTTTGGTTGTCGAAAAAATCTTCTAGCCGTATTTCCGTTATTAGTATTTCCCGACCCGGGCTTAGGAATATAAACTAATAAAGACATTTCATTTCTTAACTTTTCTTATATATCTAATTTAGTTTGCTGTACAACAGATTTGTCAGTGCTACGAATTTGCCACCTTTTTATTGGGATTCTGTACGCAATATGTAAAATGCACTCAAAACACCTTGCAAAAACACCATGCAATAGCATTTTTGGCTTCTGAAGCAATAGTTTTTTTAATTTTTGCTGCAACCTCGGAATCAGAATGTAGCATGGATACAACTTCTGATGCGTTTCTTTTTCCTGCTTTGTGTCAACTTACACGCGTCGCTACAACAAGTTCATCGCATGTAGTTTTTTCTTCAAGCAGTGAAACTTTGTTGACTTGTGTTTTAGATGAACAAGCGGTGAACTCTTTAACAGGCCTTCCAAAATTGTTACTAGTTGTCGGCCCAACTAATAAAATTTCACTGTCCAACCAATCTTTATAACGTTTTTCAAAATTCGATAACGTTCTGTTGCAGTTCTTCCACTTTCCACTACTTTGCTTATGTAGCTCCTCAATTTTTTTTTTATTTCTCGGCACTGCTCCTCATTATAGTGCGACTTTTTTAGTAGGGACGTTGTCATTGTGCCAAATCAAAAAAAGTGTGCGTTTGGAAACATTCATTATGCCTAAAAAATTAATTAACCAATGAACGGGCAAGAACAGGTAGATCATTTTGGACGTTTCACAACAACAAATAACCAAATTAATAAACAAAACTACATTTGGACCGAATCCGATCGAATCCCAAAATATGTTCTCCACCAAACTCTAGTTTATACCACTTCAAATCTGCTATCACCAATGTTAACTTCTACAACGTATTTCTATTAAACTAGATAATCACAGATCACAAACATATTTTTTTTAGTTAATACATACCTTCCACTTTATATAAAAACCTTTGTTTATAAAATTATTAATCAAATGATTTAATTTTGCCAAAAACTACGCACTGAGTAATTTGGCGCCAAATTCTTTCAACGCACTTGCTGCAACTTATGTTATATTTGACAGCTAGCAGCTGTGCGAATATTGAAAGCAAAACAAATGTAAAAACGTAAATTTGCTCAGTGGAGTATCGGTTATCGAGACAATGGAAAATATTTATCGATTTTAAAGTTTTAAAATCTGACCTAAATGCCGTCAGATCAATGATTTCGACCACTGTACAATGGGCGGCTAGGAAAAAAAGTTAAGCAGAAGCAATTGTAATTGTTAGAGCATCTGTTTCACATGGTTTTTGTCTTGAATAACTTTTTTTGAAAATGAGCATCATTCATTCTCACTTCAGCCCGGTTTTTTGTTCAACATTTTACGCGAAATGCTGTCAAAGCTCATATGAAAAAAACTTTACGGAATATTTATGAAATAATATTGAAAGACTTGTGCTCTGTTCGTTTTGTAAAAAATGTTGCGAAATGTTTCTGGCAGCGTTTAAAAAACTGCAGTCAAAGTAGGAAAACTGCCATTTCTTCCACTTCTTCATTTGGCATTAGCCAAAAAAGGTTGCTTTTACTTCTGATTCATTAAATGTAAACGGTTGCTGTCAAACCAACTCAAAAAGCGAAAAGTTGACCACAAATTTTCGTTTTTTGTTCAACAGTTTTTTGCTTTGACTGCAGTTTTTTAGGCCCTGGCTTGTGGCAACACTTTTCTCCCACTGCCAAATAAAACGTTGCATACTTTGAAAGAATAAAAACGCCAAATTGTGAAAACTCACGAGATAGGTAAACATTGTTACATATGAAATTTTTCGTATGAAATTATAAATGGTGCTCAATATTTTTCACAAAATTAACCCATTTTTCGCCGAACCAAGTTCCAAGTTGCAATGACTCGGTACCAAGCACAGCCTCACTGGTAAATATAATCACCGGTCGGCTAAAAGTGGGTTAAATACAGTACTAGGCTTTATAGACAAAATAAACCACACAAATTGTTTGGCAAGCATGTCAGAAGTAAGTTTAAGTTTGTATAAATATTTTGTATTGTTATTTGAGGCGATTGAGCTGTTTGGACAAACATTTTAAGCATGTTTGCCGAATTTAAAAAAAAATTTTTATGTATGGCAGACATGTTGGACATTTGTCAAACTTTATGTGGTGTCTAGGGCTAAATAAATGTAATCAGTTCACCGAAAGCTTTGTAGAAAGAAGACGTTGAAAAAGAAACATTAATAACCTATTTCCGAAGTGCGAAAGAATTCTTTCTTTCGAACAATTATATGTAAAACAAAAACAAATTTGAAAAACATTATTTTGTTTTAAATTTACTAAGCAGAATTGTTTACCACAAAAAGCTCATTGTTAAAACAAATCTTAACTACAAATTCTTTTCCTTTGTTTTATATTTCTCCTCCGTTTTAAACCAAATAGCGAGCAAACTTGTTGAAAATAAAACAAAAATGAAAATGAATGCTTGTGCGAAACATGTTTGTGTTGTTTATTGGCGAACACTAAATGGAAACCAAGTGTGCGTTTGCCAAGCAATTTGTGTGTTTAATTTTGTCTTTTAGTCATTAAACGAAACAGTGTTAACAATATTTTTGTTTTTTTTTCTTGGAAAATAGCGATCTTTGTGTCAACAAATCATTATTTTCTTTGGAAAGTTTGCATCTTGAACTTGTACAGCTGAAGCTCGTTAATTGCTCACGAAAGGTTATTCTGAATATGTTCAATCGATGTTAAAGTGCGAGAAATGGTTTGTGCGTTAAAGACGTAGTAATTTAGAAACAAGGAAGACAAAGTTCGCCGCCCAGGTCAGCCAAAAAAGTTTGAAGATGATGAATTTAAAGCATTATTCTATAGAAATTGGGGTTAAACTTAAGGTTCACTTGCAATTTCAGAAATTTCAAATGTTTGCAGGCATAAAAAGATCACTTTGAAAAATCACTGTAAAATTCTCAAAAATTTTAAGACCGACAAACGAGATTCGTTTAAACTAAAGGGTGTTTTTTTAAGCCCGAAAGAACTTGAAATTGTAAAAAATAACACAAAAAATTAAATTGTAATCAAAATTTTTTTTTTATTCGAAAGATCAATACGTGACATTAACATTTGAAAATGATTTCGGGCATATGGGCACCGCGGCTGTTCTTGACGAAGCGCATTCTGGACGTCCAATTTTGGGCCACTTTTTCGAGCACTGCTGGCCGTATGTCACGAATAACACGAACAATGCTGGCCTCCAAGGCGTCAATTGTTGCTGGTTTATCAGCATAAACCAGTGACTTCACGTAGCCCCACAGGAAATAATCGAGAGGTGTCAAATCGCACGACCTTGGAGGCCAATTGACAGGTCCATTTCTCGAAATCAACTTATCGCCAAATTTTGATTTCAATAAGTCGATGGTTGCGTTCGCCGTATGGCACGTAGCGCCATCCTGTTGAAACCACATATCCTCCGGATCAATGTCATCCATATTTTCAAACAAAAAATCATTGATCATGGTGCGGTAACGATCTCCATTGACCGTAACGCGAGCTCCGGCCTCATTTTTGAAGAAATAAGGTCCGATGATGCCACCAGCGTGAAAACCGCACCAAACGGTGCATTTTTCTGGATGTAATGGAGTCTGTAGGGTCTCTTGTGGATTGGTCTCGCTCCATATGCGGCAATTTTGCTTATTAACAAACCCGTTAAGCCAAAAATGCGCCTCATCGCTGAACACAATTTTGCGATTTAAATTTGGATTAAATTTTTAAATTTTTCAAAGTAAATTTGGATAATTTCGTAGCGTTGTTCAATCGTGAGTCTATTCATGATGATTTGTCAGAGTATACTGAAACGATAAAAAAAAATATTTCATCAAAATTTAATTTTTTTGTGTTACTTTTTACAATTTAAAGTTCTTTCTAGCTTAAAAAAACACCCTTTATAAAACAATTTTTATTGTAATAAACTATAATTACCCACAGCTTTAATATTCTTTCTCCTTCGCTCCTACTGGAGCGTAGTGCCTTTACTTTTATTCTATATTTATCTCTATTAACGAACAATAATATAATTAGGAGATGCCACTTTAATTATATTTTTCTGAATTCAAGCGAATTTATGTACACAATCCGAATTTATGCCAACAGTACAAAAACAACAGGGCATTTATTCTGGCAGTCGTGATTGAATATTTTTTTGACTCGAAAGCAATTTTATATCTAACTAGCTTTACCCGGTGAGCTTCGCTTCGTCCGTTAAAATAAAAATAGTCAAATAGTACCAAACTTAGATACTTTTACTGTTACCGTTCTACTGATATGCAGAAACTTATATTGTGCTTATATTGAAGTTGTCATGACCATTTCTCTAATCTAGCCAACTTTTTGACAGATATTTTGTAAAGAACTTTTACATACTGTGACCATCTAAAAAAAATCTAAATTGTCTTTGTATGGGAGGTACCACGCTCACTTCTCCAATCTAGCTTACTTTTTGATAAATGTTGTCTGCTGATAATCAAGCTAAATAATTGTACAATATCTTAATTTCTTATCTCTGTAATGGAGGAGCCACTCCCACTTCTGCAGTCCACTTTTTGGCCAATGTTGTGTGTTGATAACAAAGTTATTTGCTTTAAATTTGAAAACTTTTCTGTAACCGTTCCCCAGATATGGTGTTATTCATATTGTCTTTGTTTGGGAGCTGCCACGCCCACTTGGAATTTTTCAAATGTTTATAGCCTTAGTTGAGTAACTTGACCCATTTTTTCCTCTAAATATTTATTTAAATTTCAAAAAATCTTATTTCCGTGAATTTATCTATTCGTGTCCAAACTTTAGCCGCTTGGACGGCGCGATGATGACACAGTCATAAATTTTATTCAACATTTGCGTACTATGGGGGTACTGCTCCCCTACCCCTATCGACCAAATAAGTAGTATATTTTATTTTTTGGCTCACAGGATGCTTTTGCAAAAATTTATTGCTCCCCCTGCACCTGTGCCCTTTATTTTTATTTTAAAAGTTATAGTTTACCATAAGAGTGGTTGCTTCAAAGCTTCAGGACTTTTGTCTTCAGATATGCGGTATTTTATATGTTTGTTTTATGGGCTCCTCCTCCGTCTACCCCGCCCATTTTTATTTTAAATTTATAAAAGTTTTCCATAATAATGGCCTTAACCACGTTTAAAGACTTTCGCTATAATTGTACTTCAGTTACGTGATATTTAATATATACATCCTATGATGGATATTGTTCCCCTTGCGCCTACCTCCTTTATTTTTGTTTTCAAAGGTGTAGTTTTCCATAAGAGTGACTCCTACCAAGATTAAACATTCTCACCATAACAGTTCTTAACATGGTGGAATAAGCAGGTGGCATCGTTACAGCAACAAATACAACATTACAACAAAAATGGAAATTACATAACCGGTTACGTCAAAAAATACATTAAACAAAAATCAAAGCCTGCCGCTGAACGTGATGAAATAAATAAATTTTTAGCCAATTTTTATTTAATTATGGTCAATATTTTACAAAATTATCAAAAACTTTAATAAAAAACAAAAATCACAGCACAATACGTGGACTTTTTGTAAACATAAACAAAACTTTGACATAAACCTAGACAAACAATGCAAGAGCAAAAAATCGTCATCTGGCGTAGTGCTGCCACCTGTTTATTTCACCATGGTTCTTAAGATATGCCATATTTAACATTGGCGTCCTATGGGGGTTCCACTTCCCCTGCTGTCTTATTTCAATTTTTGGGCTCAGAAGATGCAAAAGATTCAATAAAAGGGTGCAGCGGCTCTTAAGATATGCGATGCTTAATATTGGCATCATATAGAGGGTACCACTTCCCCTGCCCTCTCGCCTTTTCTTATTTTCGGAGCTCACTTGATGTTACTGTAAAAATTTCCGGAAAATCGTTTAAGCAGTTAAGTAATCTATACGCCAACAAGCAAACAAGCGAACATACAAACATTTTTCATTTTTATATAAATCATTGTTCGAAAATAAATAGTACATTATTTAGCGTTCTGCTCACACACCAGAACGATATCTATTTTTAAAGTGATTGTGTAGACGAACACAACCCTTAATACCGTTCGCAACTATTTTCAAGAAAGAGCCGAACATTATATAGTGTTCTGTTCTTCGTTAAAAAACAAAACAGTTGTAGTGATACTGTAGACAAACATTATATTTTAATCTTTTTTTACAATGATAAAGAAATGAACCAACAAAAAATGTTAGCAACGACCGCAACTTGAAAAGCTTGTGTATATATGTATTGTCTATATGTTTTGTTTGTGTTAAATTATTTTGCTGGCTTTTTTTTTCGTATGTGCATTTTGTTTATGTAAAAAATTTTTGGTTTTTTCACCAGCCAAAAGGGACGAACATTAAAGAGCCGAACCGAACACAATGAAGTTTGTGGATTTAAAAAAAACCGAACGGAATTAAATGCTCTTATCTTTGGTTGAGTTTGATAAAAACTTTATTATTTTTCTGTTCGAAAGATGACTAAGAGGGAAAAGTTATTTTAATGATTTTCTAAACAAAGACTATTAGCGTTTGTGTTTTCCAGAAACTACCGAATAGAACACTTAGAAGCGATATTTAGTGTTTATTTTCGAACGCTGGCATAAATAGATTATGTCAGTTGATAATGAACGAATCGAAAATATTTTTTCAGTGTCGTAAAGCATTTATTTGAGTATTCTCAACACTAAAAAAATTGTTTCGATTCATTTAGCATCGACTAAAACAACAACATATTCTAATAAAATACGGTATCCGAAGAAATTTACCTAGTTTGGTCCATAAATGAAAGATATATCACCAGAAAGCCACGATTGCCTATAATTTTTTTTCAATTCTGTTGGATTATTTGCGTTAGTGAGTGAGTGATATGGTGAAGGGTATTAAATATTCGAATATAGCACTCTTATTTTGTTTTCCAGATTTGTTAAAAACCCTGCCAATCTTCGCCGCAAAGTCTTAAAAGTGCCATTCCCAGCCCTGCTACATGATTAACATTTAGTTCTTACTGTAACTTCTCTCGCAAGATAAATTTTCTATACACAAATTATTTGTCAAACAACAATTTATCTAGACAAATTCAAGAAATTCCTTGGCATCTTGTCATTATATTGAAATCAATGTTCTTTAATGGCAAACTGTAACAAAAATTGTACAAACTGCAATAATATTTAAACAATTTTTATTATAATTTTCCGTTAACGCTTCATAAAATATCTACGTGTAGTTTTAATGCCAATTCTTTCCATCAGAATTCAGTCTTAAAGAAGACAAATATGTTTATGTATGTATGTGTACAGCATTCTTTTAAATTGTTAAAGACTTGGAAATTATATCCTTTTCGTGCTTTATAAGCCTCTTAAAAAACGAATGGCAGTTTCCGTTTTTAAGTGAAAATGTGTTGTAAAATGTAAAAGAAAAAAAGAAAAAAAATCATGTTGTGATAGTAACTGACAGCTAAAAGCTGTATGGGTGTTGTGAGAACATGGTACTGCATTAATTAAGCTGGGCATGAAAGGGCAGCGGGACAACAAGCAAATGGAGGAAAACATTTTTTTGTGTTTAAAATTGAAACAGCATTAAGTGTCACGTGTTGGCAATGATGAAGTAAAAATTGGTGGAAAGCGGTGGGGCTTAAGGCAAACTCTTAAGGAATTAAGGAATTTTTGTGTGTACAGGACTCAGCGCTGGTGTTTTTCTGAACAATTAGGCGGGGTTAAATTCATTATTTTATATGAAATTTTATATTTATATGATTTTTTTTTTAGATTAAAGCCGAATTTATGCAGAGTGTAGGAAGTGATTGTGATCGTTTTAAAACATACATTTACCATTATTCACCCAATGTCAGTAGCAACTATTTTTTTGTCAGTTTCGCCAGGGTTAAAGAAAAAGGTTAAACCATTTCAAATACTTATATTAGCAAAGTATAATTTTCATTATGAATATGTTTTTTTGGGGAACATGTATGATTTTAAATTAATGCTGCGGAAGAGTTTAGAGGGCAAGATTTTCTATTTATATTTATGAATTTTTATCATGTTTTTTGTTTGCTTAGGTATTAGGCATGACTTTGAGCTTTTGTTGGCGAAAAGTAAGAAAATTATGCAGGATAAATAGGCTTTTCTACAGCTTTGACCTACAATATTTAAAGCCATACAAAAAAATAATCAAAATCTAGTCTGATTAATAAAATCCAGTTAATTTGTTTAATTAAAACCTGGCGGAGCATCACTTTTAACATTTTAATCATGCCTGTTTCTTAAGTAATGCGAAAGAGTTCTTAATTTTCTCTATGTTCCTATGTGTGTGCATTCATAAAAGTTCGTTTCTAAGCACACACAAGCAATATGAATAAAACACCAACGTTACTTCGTTTTTAGTTGGTTTGATTTGTATTTAATTGGCATTTCATTGAGGTAAGTGATAGATATCCGTTTCTTTGTAAAAATCAAATATTGTATGTTTGTCTTTTCTGTGGATCGTGTATAGGGTTTTTTCCCGGGATTTCCCGTCCCGGGAATTCCCAGGAATTTCAATTATTTTATTTCCCGTTTTCCCGGGATTTTTCTTGCGGGATCCCGGGAAATAAAAAAATCCTCATAATTTCAGAAAATAGCTATTTATACTTTGAAATTTAGTTTCCTATTCTCTAAAAATTAGCATCTGTGGATGGGTTGTGGATTAGATCAATTGCAAGAAGTGAGTACATGTATTTAAATCAATGTCTCCTGATGCAATAAATCTACTCAAAGCAGAATGGGCAGTGCAACAGTTGATAATTATTACATTTAGTGAAGTGAAGAGTTAATAAAGTACTTTAATTCAAAATAAGATGCAGGCAGTAAATTTTCATTGTCCATGGACAAGTCTTAAAAATAGGACATACCTAAACATATCGCTCCTTTATTGCAACATAGTCATATCTACAAAAACAAACGATCTTGGCAAAATGCGATTAAAGTTTTCAAAATGTACCGATTTAAAGATATATTTTGCTATAACTTCGGTTCAGTTTGAGATATAATACGAGAAGGTATGAAGGAAAACTTTGCTAAAGTAACTTCAAATTTTGCTTATTAGGTGATAAACACAAATTTTCAATTTCAATTTGTGTTGGTTTATATACCCGTGAAGTGCGGGGAAACCGAAATAAAATAACATTTTGGAAACTCGTGTAAGATACTACAACATACAACTTGAAAAACACATTGTCCTAAAGATTACAAATGGACCTATTGAAATGAAAAGGTTTGTAAGAAGCAGTCCGGTTGATGCTATTTTTTCATCAACCCTTGACATACATTTGACTGACGTTGTTTATAAAAAAGAAAAAAATGCTTCTTATTGTGAATCAGAAGCATTCTACAACGGTGCACTTTTAACTATTTGTCCAACCTCGGTAAAAAATGAACGAAATTTTTCAGAAACATGATAATTAGTAAATAAAATCAGGAATATACTTTTTGAAGACTTACTAAGCGCTTTGAGTGTGTCAGAAAGTTATTTCCTAAGCCGTTAAAAAATTTTATATATTTCTTTAAAATATTTTATCAATTTTATTAATTAACTTTTTGATCTCATATCTTGAGTACCTTAATTTTTATTTTGTTTTTATTATTGTTCTATGAATTAAATTGTTATGTTTATGTTATCTTTTTATCTTGTATCCAGACAAAAAATACTGAATAAAAGCATAATAATAGGGAATAAAGGCATGAGGTGATAACAATTCAAGTTCCTATTTCAATCTTCAATTAATTTTTAGTATTGAACCATTTCTTTTACTTTCTTTGTAAAAAAGGTCCCTTGAGTTTTTTTATAAAAGTTTTTTTCATTAATTAATAACAAAATTTACTTTGTATCATTTATATGGAGCGGGATCCCGGGATCCCGGGAAATTTAAAAAAATTTCCCGCTTTCCCGAGAATCGAAAAAGTCCGGGGGAAAAAAACTCTAATCGTGTATTATCACAATGGAAAAAAATAGTTTTGCATCTGTTGACAGGTTAGCTATGGCCTGGTCATCTTGTATTTAATAATGTTATTAAATAAATGCAATATTTTTCAAAAATACTGTATGTTGCCAAATGTCTACAACATGCGTTTGTGACATTAATTATTATAGACGGTTACAACTTGTTTGGTTAAGCTGTGGTTAGACTGTGCCGTTCAATTGCCCGATAAATTAACCAACTAATTTATTTCGGTAATTATTATACATCTGTTCCATTAATGTATTACCTATGTACTCAGGGAATTTGCTCGTTTGGCACAATTCAAAGTAATAGGCTCGAAAACTGCAAATCACCTGCCGCAAAATAATTTATGAAACGGTCTGTTGGACGGAGTTTCTATGGGGGATGTGCTGGAAATCGCAAACGCAAGAATTTGGAGGCTGTTTTTAATACACTTTTAATCAAATTTTTATAATTTTTGTTATAAAATTCTGTTTAATAGAGAAATGTTTGTATAATATTTGTCATAAAATTCTTTTATTACAGAAATCTTACTAAAAAACGACTTTTAAATTTCTTGCGTTTTGCGTTTGCGGTTTAAAGCACACCCCTGTATGAGAATTTGTTACAAATTATGAAAGTATGGATATGTCTGTGACATGCTGGAAGGATAATAAGCTTGTTACGTAAGCTTCAAATTACGTTGGCGCGGATCCGATGTTTGACAAAACACCAAAAACACGAATTTCAATAGCTTGTCCGAAAACGGTTACAAAATTTAACGCCCATATTGGAGGAGTTGACCTTATGATAGTTTTTTTGGCAGGAATAAAATAAGAGTGAAAAGTCGTAAGTGGTATTTCAGATTATTTTACCATATGACATTACATTGCCAGATTCTAAATCAGACCTGGCGGAAACATTGTGCTCCTATAAAACATATGAAAACAAACGAGGAAGATCTTTAACCAGAAAGGCAGATGGAGAAAAAGGCACCGAGGACCCACATAACCTATACCGACACAAGATATACGGACCGATGGTATAGGGCAGAGTGAAAATATATGTTCTACTAAAAACAAGTGGAAACTTCCAGGTTGCAATGAATTTTCACGGACTAAGTGCACTAAATGTAAAGTTTCATAAAAAGAAACAATTTTCTAAACACCTGTATGTAATATAAATATGTATATAACTATGTTCTTGCCTTAGTGTTTTAAGTACCAAACGCATATTGTTGCCAAAAGTCTTCATACCGTTTTTTTCGAAATAAACACTCAAAACTATTTTCTATTTTTTTTTTAATATTTTTTACGTAATCTACGCCTAATTTTCTATTAAAAAACATTTTTTTCAATCCAAAAGAAAAAAATCATGCATTTAATATTGTTATGAGTAAGACTTTTTATGTTTATAATTCTTATTCGCTTAACAGTTTTATTTGGATAATATCTTAAGGTTTTCTTAAATCTTTGGATAAGTTTCCTGATGATCTGGCCTAAGTAACTAGTGAAATACGCATAGGAATAGATTATCCCACCAATAATAAATTTCTGTTTATCAATAGAAAGAATTGGGAACTTAGCACATTAAAACTAAATCTTTTTAAAAAAGATTTTACTTTTCGTAGGTAGTGCCACTCTGAGAGTAAAATTACAAAGTGAGCCTTTTAATCTCATTTAACTTAGCAAAGTTTGTTGTAGACTACTACAACAACACCACACAAGTAGCTAAAAAACGATTTGCTTGTTGTGTGTAGAAACGACCAAAATTACAGAACAAGACGAATACACATTATTTTCGTGTTCAAAAAGTAAAAATTGGAACTCTTGCTTCCCGTTTAGTTTATATGTTCAGTTATATATATATATTAAGTTTTTAAAGTAAAAACCATATCGGGAATGATGCTGGAGTTTAATAATTGAAATTCTGTAAGGTGTAAAACAGGTAAGTCAATCTATGATTATAAAATTTTCCTTTTAATTTTACGCTTGGTTTATTTCAAGTACGAATTCGGGATTACACCAACTTTATAATACTTGAATCAAGCCCATTTTAAGATTGGCTCAATCTTAGCTTTACTTAAATTAAATCTCATATTCGGATTATTTTAAGTACGAATTCGGGATTGAATATAGATAATTTAAGTATTTCGCGATTAAAAATCCGTACTTGAATCGATATTTCTGTACTTGATTCATGAAAATCCGTACTCACCAAACTATTAATACCGCTTCGGATTGATTTGAATACGGATATATTGATTTTTTTCTTGAACAATTACATTTAAAGCACATCAACAATAGACTGTTACTTCGACAAATTTTTATTAAAATTTTTTTGGTTGAAAAAATTTTTAGAATTTATTTTGTTTTAAATGTAGTTGTACGAAAGAAAGAACTCTTTCGCACATTGGAAATAGGCAATAATACTTTTAATGCCTATTCAAAAACCCCTGGTATCATATAGGAAGACATCCTAAGGATATTAAACTTTTTAGTTTTATATCCTCAGGGGAAAGCAGGTGCAGTCAAGACCTGGAATTCGGCAGAGTTCAAAATTTACATATTTCTTAAAATCGTGGCAGACCGGAGATCCTATCCGATAGCACAGGGTCAGTAGCCCTCGAAAGCACGGTTTAAGACTGACTGTTGGTGAGGTACAGCTGCTGCTTGCTTCAAGCCCCAAGCGGAGATTTGATAGCCCCAGCTCTATCGAGTTATGCACTCAAATGGCTATCTGCGAATGTTGGGGGCTCTCTCACACAGGAGCGATTGGTTAACGCATTGTTTGTCACCAAACGATTAATGCTACCACGAGACTAGGCCCGCACGAATGTTGCCCATACAAATGTTTTCTACTACTTGCCTGTTCAACAATTTTGAACCAAAAGGGTCGTATAGAATTATAATTGGAAAAAAGTTTTTTAACTAAGTGTTTTTTATAGAAATTTTATATACAAACCTTAACGTTTAAAATTGGTAGACAGGAAGTTGTTTCAAACAAATTATTATACAGTTATTTTTAAAACTCTCTAGGGTTAAATATAGACATTTTTAAATCTTGCTTTTTTAGTGTTAAAGAAAGTAAGTGTATTTATAAAAGCAATAAGATTGAAATAAATACCCAAAAAAAAATAGATTGAACTGCATCTCCAGGGTTAAATGTATATAGCTATTTGCCCAGATGAAATGAAATAAAAATACCAACAGATTTATAAAGACAATAAAAACGCTTAGAATTTTGTATTCAGGCGCCTTCTTAGGGTTAACAAATAAATTACATTTTTTTTTAAACATCTTTCTGGGCTAGCGAATTAACTAAAAAAAATTCGTTATATCAATATATATATCCTTGCCAAATAAATAAATCTAGTACTCATGGGCCTCTTTAGGGTTAATTTCATAAATCGATTATTTATGTTTTCACAGGGTTCAATACAGTTTTTTTTCCACATTATTTTATTTTAAATAAAAAATTTTATTTATTCGTTTTTACTATTTCTGTGCAGTAGAATGTGTAATTTTTTTGCTGTTCTACATTTTCGTATTGACTGAAAAACTGTGGCGAAAATTGCTGATAAATGATAAATTACACTTGCAGCATAAAAATTTCTAGCGAATTACAGAGAACAAAAACCTTGTCAAGTTGGGTTTTTCATATACAAATTTATCTTTTTTTTTTTGACAAGAAAAGAATTGAACTGATATAATATTTTCAGAGAATTTTTTTTTGTTTTGTTTTAATGGGATTTTGACGTTACATTGTTTGATGATGTTTATTGGTTTTTGACACGGTCAAGTTTAATACATCAATCATAAGAAGGTGGTTGATAAGGTGGGTTTTCGAGGTGTCAATAACTATAACGACAGTGTCAATCAATATGGGGTCGGGTTGACTATTGTTGGTTTTATTTTTATAATGATCAGAAAAGGAGAAATATGTAAGTCAAACTGTTTTTCAGCACAAGTGGTAGTAAATGAGGGATATATGAAGTTTATTATTTCGTATAAATAACCAAACCAGTTTTATCTAAGACCCCTTAAAGCAAGCAGTTTAAGGATTAGAAGCAGTTTTGAGATAAGAAACGAGTTATATCGATTTAGTAGGAAAAGAGCTATAAACAACAATATGCACGCAGAGAAAATGTATGGCAGTCGAACTTTAGTTGAGTTTCCAGTTGCCGAAAATATATATCGCATGGCAACTGATGTCGATTTCAGCTGACAAATATAAATTATTACGGCAACCGAAAAATGTTGGTTGCTGCATAGATTTGTTTAGTATAAAGGCACCAAATACTAAAAATAAGTACGTTTTCTATTTAATTTTGGACATTGTATTACATAAGTACTTCTTTATTGGTTAACAAAATGAAAAGAAACTATCAAGGGAAAATAACTTGGCTTACACAAAATGAAATTGGATCCACGTAACTATTTAGTGGATCGATTACGTATAGCAACTGAACTAAAGTTATTTTCAATGTTTTACTTTAGTTTTTTACATTGTTTTTGGTTGTGATCGGTCAAAATGCCAACTGACGAAAGTTGCCATTAGGCAAAGCAACTGAAGTTCAGTTGCCATCGACCCATATAATATTTTTTAACCAATTTTTAACAAATAATATCAAAAACCATAAATAGACATTTTCCATTTCTGTGCTTGTAATTCTTTATCCTACAAAAATGAATAAATCAGTTAAAGGAGGTCATCAGTTTCAATTTCAATGAAAAATAATAATTTTATTCAACAAGTTTTTATATTAATGTTGTTTTTTTAAATTTTTTGTTTCCATTTTTATCATAACGAATGCATCAATGAATAAGTACATTAACCTTGGAATTAAGATTAAAATTGAAAGGATATTACAAAATTAAACAATCCTTTAAAACTGGCAAATCAATAAAAAATATATGGAAATTATTTTTAATTTTAAAATTTTTTTAAAAATACAATTTGAACTTGGTTAAATTTATTGCATTTTAACTATTTAATTGGTTATTTTAAGTATTTGAACTTAAACGGTTTCAGGTATTTTCATTTAAAATCCTCTTAATACCACCACATAAGTTTGACGCAACATGTGTGACAAATACACAATTCAATTCTTTAATCCTTAAAAAAATATGTGTCAGCATAATTTACAAATTAGAGAATTATTAAAGGATTTAAATGATTTTGAAAATAATAAATATAATATTTTCAGGATTTAAATAATTTTCCAAAAGAAAGCTTAAAATCGACCAAAACAAAATATTAAATTAAGACATCGCTAATCGCTAAAAAGAATAGTTAATTTTTTCTAGTTTTACGAAATAATTAGAAACCAGTAGAAACTTAGAAATCATAACGAAAAAAAACCTCTTTCATGTTAAAAATCGTTATTTTACAAAGTTTTTCGAAATTTGTATTCAAAAACTAAATTGGCAGTTCTTTAAAGAATCCTTTACAGCCATTCCTAAACAAAAGCGGCACGCGTTTTGTAGTTGTCAAAAATGTTCATGCCCATACAATTTGTATGAAGCGTCAACGCTTTTCATTGGGAAAATTCGATTTTGACAGCGCGTTTAATAGAGAAGTTGGCCGCTATTGATAATTATTAATGGCAATCCAGCGGTTTTAGTTATATGCCTTTTTGATTTCTACTGTTCGTGACACAACGTTGACACTCCTGTTTAGGTATGGCATTTCAGCGTGCAGAAAACATTCGCCTTCCGCTCTTCTTTAGATATGACTGTTAGGGTTTACGGGAATAAAAAAACCGGGTTTATTATCTCGGAAATAAAAAAGCATTATTAAATAAATGGCTAAATATCAGTAAAATGTAGAAAATGGATTAACCTCAAAAAATAAAAAAAAAAAAATCTTCCAAGTGCAAAACCTGCAAAATGGAAGAAAGTAAAGTCGGTCAAGTCCGACCATATGATGTCCTACATCACAGTATTTTAAAACAAACTTTCGAGAGTGTACCCTATTTGGGATCCATGGGCAATTATTGTCACGCCAGGACAAAATAATGTTTTGAGGTTAAGATTCTTGAAAAAGTTCTTTGTTCCGAATATTATTTAGATATCTTTATCTATAGGAGATTTATTTGCCTTGTAGTGATTTTAGAAAGGGGTTTTTATTGTACTTGTGGTAAATTTTGCCCCTACCAGTACAACTTTTGGTCATGAAGTAGCAGTGAAGAGTGTATCAGTCCCAGATGATTTAGATTGAAATTTAATTGAAATAAGTTTGAACCAAATTTAATCTAAGTACTAACAAAATAAGTTGGTTTATGGACACAAAGACTATTCCGAAAAGAGGTTTGTATGGGGACCATGTAAAATAGTGCATTGATTCTCACCATTTCACCATAGGTTTCGTCCTTATGACAGGTACTTTGCGCACAAGGTTACATGGACATACAGGTAGCCAGCCAGACGAACGGACATCGTTGTTCTTACTCAGAAAGGGATTCTGACCGTAGCACCAACGCATAGTACCCCCTCCGCTATTGTGGGGGCCAACAATTATAAAGATTGGTTAAATAAAAAAATTTTTAATAAGAAAAACGCCAAAAATAAAAATAAAATCAGCAAAAATTTGATCAAAATGAATCTTAAGCTGAGGTCACACGATTGGTCAAATGTACAGATTTTTGTAAATTTTAATGTACAGACCGTGTGAATGACAGAAAATATTTGGCAAAAGGCAGATAGGACAATTTTTTTGGCCGATAGACAGATAAAAAACAACTCTGTTGTACCGATCGTGTGAACGCTTCATAGACAGAAAAAATTCTTAAACATACCGATAATTTGTTCTGCCACTTACTGCTCGATCATAGTGGCCAATCAACCGATATTTAAATAAAATTTATTGGGGTTGTCTAAAATTATGATTTTTAATAATTAGTTAATAATTATACACGTTGCTCTTTTTCGCAAAGTGTATATTGTTATAATTTTGAAATATGGCAGCACTAATTTCACGGCCTTTCAAAGATTGCGGTAGTGGAAGTCCAAGAGTATTATTGTCTTTGGCATTCTGGAATGTAGACTTTCCAAAAACTCCACCGTCCGAAACCCTTCCATTGCACCCGACGTCAATGTAAAGGAATTTGTACTCCGCGTCAGCATTGGCCATGAGTACTATGCTGTGAGTACCTTTGTAATTATAGGTACTTCCAGAACGCGGCGGAGCCTTCATCACAATATGTTTTCCATCAACTGCACCTATTCAATTGGGGAAATTCCATCTATCATTGAATTTTTGGGAAATGTCAATTCACAAGTGTTCGTTGTTTGGGGTCTAGCAAATGCATATTGTGATATTAATTTATATACATACATATGTATTTTAAATGTGATTATGTGTACCTTTAAATATCCAGTTTTCAATGCTTTGTAAATTGCATCGCAAACCTCATCGCAAATTGCATCGCAAACTTCGGCGCAATACGGAAAACAACAGACAAACTTTTGAAACTGTCTCCAGAGGCAAGGAAGCGAAGTGTAACCGCCAAACGTTCATTAGCTGGTATTGCTTTCCGCATGTTGGTGTCACTTTTTCTTATGTTTGGAGAAACTAATTGAAGGAGCTCATTAAAAGTGGCTTCATTCATGCGCAAATAGTTTTTTAACAAACATTTTTGATTGTCCACTTGAAGCCAATCCCGCACCCAAACACTTCGCTTTCTTAACTTTTTTCTAGCTTCAATTTTGTTTTTCTTAATTAAATGTGCACAAATGCATATTATTGCAGCTATTTTCTTTTTTCTTCGTATGGACATCATTTTTTTCACCCGAAAATTACAAAATGTTTTTAAAAATTATGCACAACTGATCAGCTGTTTCTTTGTTGTGTGAAATAAAGGCAAATCGTATGACAGGGTTGTACCGATATCCGTGACTTGCTTGTAGTGGCCATATCAGTGCAGAAAATATTTGGCTAAAATGGTACAATCGTCTCAACACTGAAAAAGTTATCGGTACACACACACAAAAGTGTACAGATAAAATTTGGCTGAGATCTGTACATTTGACCAATCGTGTGATCTCAGCTTTTCAAATCGCTAAAAAACTAAAAGATATCCTAATGATACTAAAAAACTTATTCTTGTTGTTGAAATGTGAATGAGAAAAAATTGCCGAACCAAAAAAGGTGCACGATTAAAAGTTAAATATTTAAAAAGGACAAAATAGTGCTTAACAAAATTAAAATTGATAAGTTATTTTGTCTAACCTTTGAACAATAAAATAATATCCCTTAAAGTAGACTGTAAATATAAGACAAAACTACCCTTCATGTTATACCATAAAAAAGAAAAAAAAAAACAGACAATTCTAACAAATATTCTTTTATATTTGAAAAGACAAATACAACATTAAGTCAATAAAATTGATGTTTCAACAATGTCATGCTGAAACCATAAACAATATCTTTTCATCAGTTTGTCATTTTTTTAATATTTAATCAGAATAAAAAGCCTACCTTTAGGCTCACTCACAATCAGTTCTTATCTGAACCCTTTTCCCCATATAAAATTTAGTTTTCTTATATTAAATTAAACTTAAATGGATTTCTTAAATATTGTTTAAAAATAAAATAAACAAAATGACAAAATAATTCTGTTTGCTTTTGGAATTAATTATTCTTACACCCTGTTTAAAGAACCAGAAAATGCAATTTCGAACACAAATTTTGAAATGTTTATTCTGTAATTGTTTTTGACAGTTTTTGACAGGGCGAATAAGCTTTAACAAGAAAAACTACACAAATATCTGGTTTTGTTAGCATCATTAAAAGTTTATTTGTACAACAATTAGGACGTCTTAAAGCAGGCACTTGTTTGGGTTGCGAGTTTAAAATGCTTTAAGTTTTTGCTCTATGTCTTTTCTTTTTCTCTTTTACAATCCATGAATCTGTTTTTTGTTTGTTTTGTCTATTTGTTCTAATGTTTGTCATGTTGTAATTTAACTGCTCTTTTTTCTTTTCTTTTTGGTTTTGGAAAACCAAACAAATTAATAAGTTGTTAACAATAAAGCCAGTCAGAAACAATTTTTCACCCGGATTATTTCAAATAAATTTTCTTTTGATTTGTCCACTAACAGATAATTGTATTTCATTTAAAATGAAAAATCTTACAAAACAAATAAAAAAAAAATGGATAAGAAAATTAAATTTGTTCTTACAATTTTTATCTGCAACATCGTTTCTAAGGAAAAACATTTGACGAAGTTGTAGGAAGAACCAAATAAATTTAAGATTTTAAATTTGGAATTTATTTCTCATTATTGAAATCAGATTATTTTTATGATTTCTGTTTTTTTATAAATTTAAATGCCTTAAAGTAGACAGTTAAAAGATTAAATTTGTATGCCTAACTTAATGCTAAAGTATTATTTACTAAATAAATTGTGTAACAAATTTGTTCGTAATGTAAATTAAATTGAGTTAATCTGATTGAAAATAAAAGAAGTAACTTAAAAAATTAAAATGCTTTTCTTAATACGCTCTCAAAAGCTTATTGATGCGAAATGGTTGAAATAAATACTTTTTGATTAGGTTTAACATTAAAACTTGTTGTTTGAAAAGCTTACAATTGAAATATCTTAAAACCGATATGTTCTTAAAGTTTTCTATGTATTTGAAGATTTATTAGAAAGCTTTTCGATAAGTGAAATTCTTTTATTAAAAAATTTTCTAATGAATATACAACGTATTCTATATTAAAGCATTGTTAATAAAAAGTTTTTTGGAGAACTAAAATCATAATTAAAATATATATTATAATAAAAGCTTCTTTGATCTTGATCATAGACTCAACGACTACACCTGGTGAAAAAGAATATAATTAGTTTGCCATTCCACGTTGAACACCAAACAAATTTTTATCCTAAATTTATCAGTGCGAGCTCTGGGTGCTTTAGCAATTTTAAGTCGACCCCTACTTTCGAAAGTCATAACATTAACAAAGCATTTTTGGAGTAAAATTGTTTTGACCAAATGGTCCATAGCTTCAATATAAGTTCCAGTTTTGAAAGTGACTTACGTGTACAAAACGTTAACGTCTATTTATAAATAACGGATTAACCATGCCGTTATTTGTGATAACGTCAAAATGTATGAAGTAGTTTCAAACAAAGATCTAGTCAGAAATTGGTTTCATCTAAAGGAAAATTATTCAATTCGTATATGAACGTTAAAGCTGCCTTAAAAATTATGCAAATTGAACTAGAAAAAGCGCAAAGATGGTGTCATGATCACGGTTTGATAATAAATGTATCAAAAACCAACCTAATGCACATAAAACCCCCACACTTTCTATATGCAGATTTAAAGCTTAAATTTCACTGCCCAGAATGTCTACACGATACAGGTAGAACAAACCTCAACTGCGAACGAGACCAGTATAACACAACAGTTGATATTGTAAACTCTTACAAATACTTGGGAGTAATAGTAGATCATAACCTTAAATGGCGTGAACACATAGAATATCTTAGAAAAAAGCTAAGGAAAGCCTCCTACATGCTATACCACCTAAGATTCCACTCAAACAAAATGGTATTGAGGCAAGCATACTTTGCGTTGGTAGAGTCTAACATTAGACATGGCATCACAGCCTGGGGGAACTCAAGCCATTGCAAAAAGCTACAACAAACGCAAAAACTAACTCACGAACATATCACCAAGATAATACATTAACGAATAACAACAACTCCTTCAACACTAGCACCAACAACACCCCCCACAGCACTAGCAATAACATCAACAGCACTAGCAACAACATCGCTAACTACACTACCAATAACATCCATAACACCAGACACAATAATTACATCTATAACTCCAACAATAACAACATCAACTACATCAATAACAACAACAGAAACAACAGCGAGATTACTAATATTAATAACAGAACACGAACAACAACAATGGTAAAAGGAACACCAACAACTCAATCAACAACAATAGCATTAACAATAATCGCACCAATAATGCAAACAACAACATCAGCAATAACATTACGAACAATACGGTAAATAGCAACATTTCAACACAACACAAATACCACTACCAATATCAACAACAATACCACCAACCACAATATCAACGGAAATATAGGAAATACAACTATCAAGGACATACAAATCTTAAATATAAAAAGTATATACCACATCACACTAGTCATTGAATTCAGTAAAGACACCCGATTCTTCAACAGAATTGATCATACCTTCCAAACTCGGCGAAATCAGGAAGAAAGATTCAAAATTCCGAAATACTTTTTGTATTACGGAAAAAATACACTAGCCGTACTACCTACGATACTTAATACTATGCCTTTGGATATTATTAATATTTCAGTAAATTGCCCCAAAAGAAAAAAGGCAATTAAACAATATTTTGTGAATATGCAATAAGTAATTATAAGTCGATAAATTATATCAAATTGAATTATAAAAAACTCTTTTTAGTAATTAAGCTACATATATTGTTTTGAAATTTATAATTTATATAATTTTATAGAAATTTAATTTTTGTATGCTGTACCTGCAGACAAGCCAACATGGCTTCGCAAGGTCAATATTTAATTAAATGTAACTAAAATGAAATAAATAAATAAATAAATAATATTAAACATTAAAAAAAACGCATAAAAATGCAAGCACAATAAGCCAACTGTGCATTTGCTTAACTTAATAAGGTATCACTGCCGTATTGCTGCAAAGTATTATGATGTTTTGAAACTCAGCCATGTTCTTATAATCTAAAAAAAATATTGAAATTCCTAATGGAGGGGACCAAAGATTCACCACAGCCGAATAAAGCTTTAAAACTTGTTTATGGAAAACTTTTTTATAATTTGTACCGTGCTAGGAGATTTTCGTAGAATCTGTTTACGTTTAAGGTATAGCTTTTTTATTAAAAGCTTCTTTTTTTTTGAAAATGAAATAACTACTGAATTTTTTTTAAAGCTAACATTAAACTTACACTTTAGATAAAAGCTTTAAAGCTTTATTAAAAATAAGTCCGTAATGTAGTAAAGCAGTTAAATTAAAATTTTTGCACATACAAACTTACAAACTTTGTTTTTTGCTTACCTAAGCTTTTTATTCTCTTATTATAATTTCTTTTAACTTTCAATCAATGTTAAAGGCTTTTATGTAAATCTAATAAATCGGCTTTTGTTTAGCACAACCTTTTGGCCTTTTAATTCCCAAAATGATTTGATTTTTTTTTAAATAATATTCTTCTTTATTCATTTTGTTTTTTTCCCTTGTTTTTGTTTTCCTAATAAATTTGTTAAACGATTGAGTTGATGCAATAATTTACAAATAACCGCAAGGGCCTTTACATTTCCTTCAAATGTTTTCATTTTTCTTTTTTTTTTAATATATATATTTATGTGAAGTTGGTTGTATGTCATTAACACGATTTGTTAGTAAAACAAAAATAGAGACAAAATGGTTTTTCTACACTAAAAAGTTGTTTAGGGCAGCCATACAGAAGACATCTCATTGGGTCCTGCAGTGGTCCCTTTGTGATAAAGTTGTTTATAAAAAAATTACTTTTTGTTCTTTTTTTATGTTGTGTGTGTTTTATCAATGTCCTTTTTTTCCAATAAATTCCAATTTTTCGCATTTTATATTTTGATTTGGAAAATAAACTTTTTCCATGTGGTCATTGTGGAAAAGGAAACTTTGAAAAGGAATTGTTATTTATTTTGGGCGATGTGGTGAGAATTGGTTTAGAGTAGATGTGCAAGTAAAGATTTTGGGGTATTTTACAATTTTAAGGAGGAATTTGTTCTTTAGGAAGGAAATAAGATTTAAGACTGAATTTGTTAAAGAGCTCAAATTTCATTAAGGCTGGGTTTTTGAGATTTAAGTTATGCTAGGCTTAGTTAATCTGAAAACAGATTTGTGCCGCAATTACTATACAAAATTTTGACAGAACAGCTTAGTTTTGCTTAAAATATTGGTCTTTAATGAAATAATAATGAAAAAATCACATTTCGCTGGAAAAATCCAAGTTTTAGACTGCGTAAAACTAAGCTTAAACTTTATCCACATCTATAAAGCCTCAATGTATTCGAGAATATCTCTAACAAATGGTTTGTATCTTAAATAACTTATATGACATTTAAGAGAGTTAACATCTGCCATTATTTCCTACATAGTAATTGAACGAAACAGTGTTAGCAACAAAGTTTTTTTCCCTTCGATAATATCAAACTTTGTGTGAAAAAGCATCATTTGCGTGAAGTTTTGATTTACTTTTTGAATTTGTGCAGCTAAAGCACATCAATGGCTCACCAAAGTTTGTTCCGAACAATTTCCATCGAATTTGAAGGCCGAGCTATGATTTGTGCGTTTCAGTAGTGATGATTTCGCTTAAGCTAAATCTCTATCGCTGAAAATCTATAAAGTTGATTTAGCGATTTTTGGCTACGAATGCAATTCTGTAACGTGGATTGCTAAATATGTCATTGACATACAAATTTAATTCGCTACAATTTTAGCTTTTAATGTCTTCGCTAAAATTTTAAAATTTTGTATTTGTATCGAGATTTACCTTTACAGACTGGGTCAGCCAAAAAGTTCGAAATTGACGAATTTCCGGCTTTACTCCATGAAGATTGTTGTCAAACTCAAGAAGAACTTTTTAAATTATTGGAAGCCACTTGAGCGGGAAATTTCAAAAGATTTCAAATTTGGTTCCATATGAGTTGCAGCGCAAAGACGTTCAAAGCAGTGGTCGAAAATAAAACGATTATTATTTAGCGTAGCCACACACCCGCAGACACGATATCTATTTGTTTAGTGTTTGCGTATTAGTACACAACCCATAATACCGTTCATAACTATTTTCAAGAGTGTAACGTACAGTATGTAGTGTTCTGTTTTTCGTAATTAAACAGTACACATGCATAAAACTATTTTAAAGTTCTTCTGTATTTTTTTTTAACATTAATAAAGGAATAAGGAAACAAAAACTTTTAACAACGCTTCTTACTAGTTTTGATGTTGTTGGCAATTTGCACGAATAGCCTGTGTGCATTGTACACATGTTTTGTTTTTGTAATTTTTTTTGTGCTTACCGGCCAAAAGGGCGCTCAACTCAACTGAACCGAACACAACAAAGTTTGCGATTTTTTACGAAAAATCGAACGCAATGAAATTTTTTCATCACTATGTTGAGTTGGATTAAAACAGTATTTTTATTGTGTACGACGATAACAAACAGAGAAACGTTTTTTAATGTATTTACTACACAAACCTTATAAGCTTTTGTGTTTTCCGTATTTCTTCCGTACCGAACACTAAAGAACAATATTTAATGTTTATTTTCGAACACTGGTTGAAAGACGATTTTGCATGTCCAAAATGCTTAGTGAACGTAATTAATACTGGCCTTAATTAACTCATGCACTACGACAACCAGAAACACAAGAAACACAATCGAAAATACGGGGAATATGCGACCAAACCTGAAGCCGTAAATTCTATCATGAGAACGCGCATGTTGCAACAAATGCTAAAAACTATTGGGAAAATAGTGGTCGGATAGAATAAACTTACGCTTCTTTTAGTCTAGACCAGGCCCCTTATGACATCTTTTCGTTTTGACAAAAGTACGCTTTGCTTTAGAATAGAGACATACGAAATTAACTTGATTCGTTTTCGGCCTTAGTTTATCTATATTGTTATATTAAATGCAAACAGACGTACCAAAACTTTTATATACTTTTTGCAGGAGAAGCCAGGAAATATCTTTATATAATTTCCTTATTTGTGTGTTTCTCTTTTTTTTTGTCTATCCAGAGCTTTTTGGAGCCCTCTGATGGGCTAGAAAGCATGCATGTAGTAAAACACCTACCCCAAGTCCTAACGTAGGTGGATCATTGATTTTTTGCCTGTGGGCGGAGCATTAGAAGGAGAAAGGGGCGTGGCAAAATCCATTTTTTTACATTTGCGCTTACATTAAAGCCCCTTGATAACATAGAAAGCTGAAAATTTCATAGCATATAATTTTTACAATGCAGCATAGCCTGGAGTAGTCAGATATTTGTAGATTACCGGCGGAAAATTGTGAAGAAAAGGGATGTAGCAAAATCGTATTATTTTAAATTTTTCTTTCTGCTTGGCAGGGACTGGCTTAACAGCTAGTTACGTTATAAATTTGTTTTAAAGTTAAGGTATAATGACTTATTTATTGATCGTTAGATTTGAACATTTTGCGAAAGCATGTTACTCGATAAAACGAACGACAATCAATTAAAAGCAAATTTTAAAATGTTTGTGTAGTTACGTCCATTTTCATTTAAAGTGACGATATGTTTTTATATAATTATTTTTAAGTTGACTACACTGTACTTTTTATAATTTGATAAGTTTTTAATGTGCTTAAAAAACCCTGCACTTATATAACTAAAAAGCTTTTCAAACGTTGATTGAAATATATTCTGGTTAACCAATTTTTTCAACTGAACGACAAACTTTTAAAATGACCCAAAAGAAAGAAGAGAAATTAAGAAATAGTTTAAAAATCTTTTAACCAAACAGACCTTTCCTTTATATCAAAATATATATAGATGTGTAAGTGAAGGCATCCTACTATACTACCACTACCACTTTAAAAGAATCTCTAAAAAAATAATGAAAATTTCATTTACTCCTAAAAGCATGCTTTAATTTTTAATCATCAATGTTCATTTTAATTTTTTTTTGCATTTATTTTTATTTTCAACCATTTAAATAATGAAATATTCATTAAAAATCCCTTAAAATTGCTAGTGGTTGTTACAAATTTAAGCAAATCCCATAAAAATATTAATAGACATTCATAAATACATGATATATTTGTATGTGTGTATAAATGTAAGCCTAAATTAATGATCCTAGACAATTTGTGTTTTGTAATTTTTTTAGCTGTTGTTCATATAACATTCAATCACTTAATGGCTTTTTATGTTTATTTTATTGTTTACTTAAAAATTTATAAAGACAAAATTGTTTTTCAGATGCAAAGAGGAAGTATTAAAACAAAGTTGTGAAAATTGGTTGACGTTGAGGTTTGTAAAATTGTAGCAACAATCGAAAGCTAATTTCATCTTTATTAATATATTTTTAAAATTAAATGCATATAAAAAAGTAGTAGTATTTTGTTTTCTGAAAAGTATTTGATTCTTTTTTAGCTGGCTAAATGTGCACTTTATACAATTTTTGTTAATAAAGAAAATGCAAGTAATTAATTTTTACCTGCAGCTGCTACTGGGAAAAAGATAAAAAAAAAAATTTTCGTAAAAAATGTCAAATCGTTTTTTAATACTTCACTTTTTATTAAAAGTCTTAACAAATTTACTGTAGTGCTGCCAGAAGTGGGTTAAAAAAATTACAACATTTAGATTTTTTTCATGTTCAAAGTAGAAGAGTTGAAAAAAATGCTTGCAGAATTTTTTAAAATATTTGCGGACTTTCATACCCATCACCACAAGTCGACTTGTTTCACGTTGTTTTAATTTACCTCGTCAAATTTTTTATTTTTCTAACTCGATTTGCAAAGCCATTCGATAATTATCGTCCCAGTTGCTTTCAAAATAGCCGGGAAATTGCCGTGTTTAATTTATGTACTTGCGCACATTTTTGTTTTGCTTGTCAAACGCAAAAGTTGGAAATATGAGTTAAATAAATTTTCTGGATCCAAATGGAACAAAATCGATATATAATTTTATATAAACGCCGTTGCGATAATGGAGAAAAGGCTATTTGTTGCCAGCGCTTTATGGCATATTTGCACTGCATTAAAAATAATATAAAAACAATTCAAAGCAGTGTTCGAAAATAAACACTAACTATCGCTCCTTAGTGCTCAGTGCGGTAGATTTTGGGAAAACACAAGCGCATATACTGTTTGTGTAGAAAGTCTTTAAAAAAATAACGTTTCCCTGTTAGTCATCTTTCAAATACAAAAATAATACTGTTTTTATCAAACTAAACAAAAAGATGAGAAGATTTAATATCGTTCGGTTTTTTTTTTAAATTCACAAACTTCATTGTGCTCGGTTCGGCTCATTAATGTTCCTCCATTTTGGCTGGTAAAAAAACCAAAATTTTTTTCCAAAAACAAATTACACATAGGAAAAAAAAAGAAAAAGCCAGCAAAATAATTTTATACAAACAAAACATATCGTTACTTTAATATATAAAAGCCCTAACTAACATTTTCCGTACTTTACAGGAGAAGGAAAAAACTTAATAAAAATTATATTCTTGCAGTCGCGATTTTTTTTAAACGCAGTTTTTTATTAAACTCTCTAAACAATTTAATAAAAAACTGCGTTTAAAAAAAATCGCAACTACGATACTACAATTTTTATTAAGTCTTTTCCTTCTCCTGTAAAGTAAGGAAAATGTTAGTTAGGGCTTTTCTATATTAAAGTAACGATATACACAATACACACACAAGCTGTCCGTGGTGCGGTCGTTGCTAAAATTTTTTGTTTGTTCATATCTTTATTAATGTAAAAAAAGAAACATTATAGAACATTAAAATATAATGTTTGTCTACAGTATTACTACAATTGTTCTGTCTTTTAACGAAGAACAGAACACTATATAATGTTCGGCTCTTTCTTGAAAATAGTTGCGAACGGCATTAAGGGTTAAGTTCGTCTACACAATTACTAAAAAAAACTGATATCGTTCTTGGGTATGTGAGCCGAACGCTAAATAATGTACTGTTTATTTTCGAACACTAATTAAAACAGCTATGCCGAATCTCATATACCCTTCACATTGATGTAATAAGAACAGCATCTTATAAAATACCGTTATTTAGATAAAAAGATATCGATTTTGTGCCACACCCATTTTTCCAATCCCGCCCACATTCCATCGAATATTGTGTATTGACAGCCAAGACGCTTGTACCTAATTTAAAAATTTTGGCTCCATATTCTCTAGATATACATAAATCTATAATGTCTTTGTAGTGAAGCTGCCACGCCCACTTCTCGAATCCCGCTTATATTTTAAGACAGGTTGTGTATTGAAAACCCAGCTATGTTTACTCAGTTTGGACAATTTTTTGGTTACCATTCTTTAGACATAAATAAATCTATTTTTTGCCACGCCCACTTCTTCAATCGTGCCCACATTTTGTCGAATGTTGTCTATTGAAAACTAGTTCGGATGCTTTGGCTTTTGCCGTTCTTCAGCTACTGAATACAGATTATCTCTTTGTATGGGAAGTGGCACGCCCACTTCACCAATCCCGGCAACATTTTGTCGGATGTTGTGCAGTGGTAACTAAGAGCTCGTACCTAATTTGGAAGCTTTTGTATGTTCCGTTCTCCAGATATACAGAAAAACAGACGGACATCGTTAAATCAAATTCGCTCTCAACTTATGTACATATTTGTAATGTGTTAAAAAATTACGAAAAAGTCATTAAAATAAAAAAAAACTAACAGTTACAAGGTTATACCCTGTTACTTTCAGTGATGGGCATTTTCTCACTAAAAAGTCACATAATCACTAAAAACAGAAACTATTTACTTAAGAGTTAATGCTTTACTTTATAGTCGCTTCCCAGTAAAAAAATTTGGGTTTTTTGAAGCACTTAACCCTTAAATTCCTGAAATTTTAATATGTAGTTTGCAATTTATTTGTCTTTTCGCATCAAAGTTCTGACTAGAATGATTTATTCTTCTACACAATCATTTAATTCAATTGGTACCGTATGCTGAAAATTTTATACTCATTTAAAATGTTTGCATCGTAATAGCGTGAAGTAAATAGGTTTTGCTCAATACTTATTTTTTCTGATGACCGTCTGTAGGCGGTCTTGGGTGTTTAAGGGTTAAGAGAAAAAGAGCATAATCGAGCGCTTTAATAAGATAGCCTTAATGCAGCAGTAAATGGTAAAGAATAAAATATACAAGAAAGCTTCTATTTTAGTGCTGACAACAAAGAAGGTTTTAAAACGAAAAAAATAAAAATATATTATGGTTTACGAACATTATTGAAAAAAATACATTTAAACAAGTAAAAGCAAAAAATTAATGAATATGTTAAGAGTGCTTTGTTTGCATGTTAAAATAAGCTTAGTGTGAGCAGAAAATAGTCTTCCAAACCGGGAACACCCTATACAAAAATCAGGCATCCCATCAGCAGGTTTGAAGCGATTTGAGATATGAATTCCTACATAAAACCTGCTCTTTTGGAGCACATTTTTTACTGGGTTTTCACTTAAAAGCCTTATCTCTTTTTCAGTAATAATTCACTTCACTTTTTCATTAAAAATCTCACTTCACATATTAAAAAATAATATAAGAAAATCGCATAAACCCAATGCTGGCCTTTTTGCTACCTTAAAGCCACATCCGAACTTAAATGGGGTAATTTTCCATTTATATTAATTTTCATAATAAAAATCGCAGACTATTTTATATTAGACTTCTATAATTTACTTTAGCCTGCTTTTTATTTGAAGTTTACTTTTCCTCCCATTTAATCTTTAACTAAGCAAAAAAATGTTCTTCACTCTCAGATAAATTAACTTGATGAATAAAAGGCACAAATAGGGAAAAAGACATGCTAAAAGAAATAAAATTTATTAACATTTACCTAATTTGACGGAAAGCAAATTTGTTCACAGTGTCTTTCATGTCTAACTCTCTCTCTTTCTCTCTCTAACTTTTAAAAACGTTCAAGTAATTTTTTAAAACATTTCTATTTGATTGCTGGTCATAGATAAGACACAAGTGCTCAAGCTACACACACTAACTCTTTGTAATAGATACATCTGTATTAAGAAGGAAGATATATGAGATTTTAACGAAAGACACATTTAACAAATAAGTGTCCATAGATTTTTCCGCTTACTCTAGTTTGATTAAAGTACTTTCTTTATACCGCTGCCAGCTACTCTAGCCGATGCGATTTGTTATGGCTACTTAACCTGCAGCTAATGGCTGGAGTTTGCGAGTAAAAAAGAAAAACAAATGAAGGAAAATGAAGAAGTGAATTAACGTTGTTCTTTTGTGAAATTGCAAAATAACAAATAAAGTGGCAAAATGTTTAGCTACTCAATGGCAGTAAATCTGACTTTATTTAGGAGGAGTGAAGTTAAAAGAGAAATGATAGAAATTGAAATGTAAATGATTTATTGCAGGTCAAAGTTCTTGTTTTTGTAGTTAGTAAGAGCCAAAACTGTATTCATTAGTTCATTATAAAAACTGCGCAACTTTTTTTAAAAATGGTGTACGTCCTTCAGCGGTACTTAAAATCATGAATTATATTATCATTTTTTTATCTTAAAAATCGACAAAAAAAAATTGCAATTTACTTAAGAATCATTTAACAGGCGTAATTTTTAATCAATTATATTGTTAAATACACTGCAGTCCATCAGGTTGGCGCCTCCCCTATGAGCTTTTTATGTTTTGTTATTGGAAATACATTTTAATACTTTTTGTTGTTCCATTCTACAGCTTTTTACAAAATTGCGCCGCATTTCCTTTCGTGCCGTGTTGAGAAAGATTTTTTCTTTGATTTCAGTATTTCTAAGTGTGGAGCGTTTTCTAGCAATCATTGAATAGTAGATAAGCACGATTGGAAGCCAACATTTTATTACTTTGTTAAATGTTTTAACCGTTTTCGGACTTATTCTGCAAGAATGCCGTTGTAATTTTACGACTTTTATAATATTTCGCTTATTGACAGCTATACATACTCGTTTGCTTTCTCTTTCACATAAAGTGCTTTTTATTTAGCCATAATGATAATAATTGACCACTTGACCAGCAAAAGAAAAATTGGTATTTATACGCTTTCAAATCTTTAAGAAAATCCTCTGCGCCGAAAAGAAGTTATTGAGAAAAACGCGTTTAAAAAAAGCGCTTCGTTTTTCCGTGTTTTGCGCATGGTTATGCAACTCTTCCTTCAACCTGATCATCTGGCGATGTATTTCGACTCTCTGGTACTTTGTACGATGTTCACTATGCAGTGTTGCCTCTATGAAAATTATTTCTAACAGTTAAAAACCTGTTTTTGCTAATTTTGTTTTCAAAATTACTAGAGCTGTTTTATTCCTTATCAAATTATCAATGTTTTGGATTTAAGCCGATAGATAGAATTGAATCTATTATTTATTATTATTTAATTTATCTATTATTTAATTAATTTCAGGTTAAAATAAATCATAATTAACGTAAGAAAATGTGTCTGGAAGACGAATTTAAGAGTGTTGAAGAACAATACTACGAATTTGCAAGAAATAACTTTTTGGAATTACAGAAAGATGAACAAGATTTAGTTATTCTAACCCAAATACAGTCTGGTAAAGGGCATGACGATTTCAATGACGCCTATAAAGATATATTGGTGAACATCAAGTATGGACGTAAGTCAACTCAAGAAAGCTCAAAAGGTCACGCACTTTTTTACTTTCATCAGTTGCACATCTGCCGCAAAATGTTTCTATTTCTACACGCTTGTGGACTGAAGAGGTATAAGAGTTTTCTCGCACATTTCGATCGCCATGGTGTTGTGATGCGAATTCACGCATCGAAGAACAAATCCTGCACTAATCCGGCCGCACTGCACCCGGAAGAAATCACTAAAGTGGTAGATTTTATAAAAAGTACGGCAGATCAATTAGCGATTCCATTACCCGGACGTATGCCTCGTTTCAAAGATTATAAAGTAATGAAACTCCCCTCATCTGAAACAAAATCCTCTTTGTATCGAACGTACATATCTTCACTTCAACCAGAATATAGAAAATTGAGTAATCAGTCATTCAGGAAAATCTGGAACCCTTATGTACCATACATCAGCATTATGAAACCCTCCGATGACTTATGCGACGTTTGCAGAGGTATTTTTAAAATAATTTATTATTATGTGTAAAAAATCAACAATGTGTAACTAATCATTGAAATTCTTTGTACAGAGAATACGTTGGTGATTTCTCAGCTGAAAAATTGCGGAGATGAAGAAAAAGAAAAACGAATTTCTTCTTTCATGGATCATATCAAAAAAGCAAAGAGTCAACGTGCCTACTCAAGAAATTTTGCACAGAAACCAATGAAGATGTCGATGTACGGTCTTTTGATTTTGCACAAAACGTCAATTACCCCGTCAGTCCTCAGCAGCAGGGCAGTGCACATTTTAAGGCTGGTAGAAAGTGCTCAGTGTTCGGCATTACTAATGAATTATTGAAGAAGCAGGTACCTTTTCATTCATTATTGGATTTTTTAATTCCGTCACAAAATGTGACCTTGACGATCTTAACATTTTTTTTCTTTTCAGTTTTTCTACTTGATTGATGAACAAGACGAAATAGGAAAAGGCCCAAATTGTACCATCAGCTTATTGCATCACCATCTTTCAACCTCATCTGTATCTGGCAAAACCTTGATATAATTAAGTGACAACTGCGTTGCGCAAAATAAAAATAATGCGGTTCTTAGATACCTTATGTGGAGAGTGGCCTGAGGATTAAACAAACAGATATATTTCAAATTTCTTCTAACGGGGCACACCAAATTTTCGCCGGATAGATCCTTTGGAATTTTTAAAGCCAAGTACGCCATCAGTAATATTGATACTTACGAAGATATCAAGAACTACGTGACTGCCTTTTCTCCCTCCGGCTGTAATAAACCAGTGACAATGGAAAACGTCACATGGTATGATTGGGTTGAATATTTCAAGAAGTTTTTTAAGCCATTAGTTGGAATTACGACCTTTTACCACTTCACCATTAGTAAGGATGGCGTGGAAGCGAAATTATTTGCAGATAGCCAGGATACAATAAAATTTTAGCTACGTATCTGCACCGATAATTTATCCTATGCTAAAGTTATTACTCCGGATGGATTAAACTTAGAAAGACAATGGTATTTATACAAAAATATAAGAGAGCTTGTTTTCTATAAGAAAAAGTGCGATGATGTGGCTCCGAAGCCACAAAAACCGATGAAGAAGAAGGCAGCGAATCCGAAGAATTTACATCAACCGAAAACAAGGCAGTCACCAAAAAAAATTAGAACAAAAAAAAAACTGACTGAAAACAAAACTGAGACTCCTAAAAAATCGGTAGCAAAAGTGGAAAAACTCCCTAAGAATACAGTTGCAGTTGAAAAATGGTGAATAAATCGGAGATGAAAATAACAAAAAAAAAAAAAAAACTGGAAGAACTTCCTAAAAAAAAATCAGACAAAGGTGCAAAGCAGCAAAATACAGAAGAACCACCAGAAAAGCGTGTTAGGAGTAAAAAAGAGTAAAATTTTGATATTTTTGTAATTTTGTACTTTTGAATCAAAGTTTTGATATTGAACTTTTTTTTAAATTTTAAATTTCAAATATTATAATATATTATCTGTTTATATCACATTTTTAAATTTTTTCATTAATTATGTTCATCTTTACAGGTGATTTGTAAAAAAACTAAAAGCCATAGAAACTTGCGGTTTGCGGCATTTCAAAGAGCGTTTTTTTCCATTAAGAATCACTCAAAAAGTAAAAAAAAAAATTTTCGGCTTACTTAAGTCTATGGAAAAATCCTTACAGACTTTTACAAATTGTAAATTAAGGTGTATATAAAAATAGGAAATTAAGCAATTACAATATATTCAAAACGATTAGTTAAACGAATTTAGATATGATATTATATCACACTTTATGATTCTAATGTTTTTTTAAAGTCAATATAACTTATTGAAATCATCACAGACTCTGCGAAATGGATCAAACTGAGAAAAGTTTGTAGTAAAATATTTAATATTTGCGGATGACGCAAAAACCATGTAAGTTCTTTTAAAGGAAAATCTTCTTTACCTAAATCATCGAATACAGTGGCGAGTAGAATGGAACACCAACAAATATTAATATCCCAGCAAACATTTTTTAAGATTTGGAAGCATTAAACACGTATACTGCATCCCAACCGCTTTCTTTTTTGCGACTAAAAATGACTGCCTTACAGCCGTACCTAAATAAGAGCGGAAGGCGGAACGTTTTCTTCCGCTAAGCTTTAACGCTGATATACCATACCTAAACAAAAGCGTCAACGCTGTGTTACAAACAGTATTGTTAACTTTCTTGTTCAATAGAACCCACATAATAGAAATAAAAAGAAGAAAAAAAGCCGCTAGATTGACAAAAAATAGCTAAATTGCCATTATTTATTTACAATAGCGGCCAACTTCACTACTAAGCGCGCTGTCAAAATCGGATTTTCCAATTGCAAAACGTTGACGCCGCGCTATTTAGGGATGCTTCATACAAATTGTATGGGCATGAGAATTTTTGGCAGCTAGAAAACGCTTTCCGCTCTTGTTTAGGTACGGCTGTTACTCTACTGCCTTAAGATAAAGCATACAATCCTACAATTCTTAAGTGCGGTGCTAAATACTAGAAGAGAATCGTTGTTTATTCGTTTTTCTTTTAAGGATAACATTTTCTACTGCTTTATTGAAGCTATGAAATCATTTATTCTTTTGATAAAAAATTCAAAAATTTAACCTTATTTTACAAAAATTATACATAAATATTATACAGCTATAACTTTTTTATTCCAAAAAAATATTTTAGATTTATAAAAAAATTTTTAAGCGCAGAAATAACAAATTTTTACTTACTTTATGCACGTAAGTCATGTCAATTTTCAAGGCGCGAAATAAGCATTCTTCAGATCTCTATAGCAGAGCTTTTACGCGAGGAATTCCAAACAAAAATCATGTAATATTTCATAGAAGTGTAAACGTTTTACTCCAAATTCTCCCTTACATCATTGCTTCTGAAAAAGCATCAGTGTTCGCTGGGATATTCCCAACAACACCAACAAGTGCGAACAAAATAAGCTCATAGGGGAGGCGCTTACGTGATGAAAACATTAAAATTTTCAACAACAGTCATGTGCAACAAAAATGTTGAAGCAATATAAAAATGTCCAATCAGTCTCTTTGACAGTGATTTCAGTTCTTCTGATACTGATTTAGTTGGGATCCACTCCTTCATTATGTATTACGGAATTATGTTGGCAGTCTGGTAATATAGGGTGTCTAGGAGACAGGGGCAAATGGTAACACAGCGGCAACGCATTACTAGATCTACGTGATCTCTACTTGATTGTGGTCAAAGGAACTAAACCAAATACAAAAATGTAATCGCTAATTGCTTTACGAATGGCGAACAACTGAACTACAACTGAAATAGACCTTTACTGAACTTAAATTAGTACCCAATTAAATTAGTTTTGCCGGAATTTTACAAAGACGTGTGTTTTGATATATAATTATTTTTCAAAATATTTTCACACCCACACTACACTAGTGGAGAAGGTATAATGCGTTTGTGCCGATGTTTGCAACGATGACCGTCCGTCCGGCTGGATAACTGTCTATATAAAATTTGTACGCAAAGTACAGGTACGCAATATTGGCGATTATTTGATGAAATTGTGGTACATAGATTCTAATTACCGCAAGGACCAAGTCCATAAAAAATTGTGAGAATCGGTTCATAACTTCACATGGCCCCCATAAAAATTTACTTTCCGGAGTAGACTTTGTGCCCATAAACCATCTTATTCAGCCATGTCATAGAGTACCATTCAGTTCGGAATAATTCCGTTCGGAACCGAAGAAAACATCACTGATTATTGATAGAAAGTGTATTTTGATAGTTTTTTGGCCTTTCAGATACAGAAAACTAACTTTCCGTTCATGAAAACAAAAATTGTTTAATTTTGAAAATTTTTTTCGTTATTTTTTGAAGCACAAAAATACGGAATGAATTCCGTTTCCGAACGGAATTGTACTCTGTGACATGGCTGATTATGTTGGTATTTAGATTTGTTTTGGCTCAAACATATTTTGTTGCCAAAATAAATCGTCCTACCGAACCTTTTTTTTAAATCGGTCCATATTTGAACATATCTGAATGTTGGTATGTATATGGCAAAGTTGTCGTCGCCTTATCAACACCAACTTTTAATACCCAGTAACAAATGGAGTTTCCAACGAAGAATGTTTGTAAGGGAGAAACATAAACGTTTCGCTTGCCATTGCGCTTACGGAAGACATGAATTTTATATGGCGAGTTCCCACTTTGAAGCAATACATTTTTGACACATAAAGCGCATTATTCAGCGATTATAAAACTTGTTGGAGCTTAACGATCAGCTTTACACACTGACTGTTTTGATACAGTTATTTGTAAGTATTCTCCCTAACAAACCTGCTTCGTAGTAAGGGAATGCCGTGGCACTTAAAATCTTATTTTTTTTTTATAAAAGTTGTTTCACTTACTTTACTGCATTTCTGTATGTCTTATTGCGTAGCGCATAATTGTGCGTTTATTCGTTTAAATTTATCATTAGTGCTTCGCAAAATGACAAAATTTTTTATTGGGCAATAGCTAATATCTCTTGGCAAAATGTTGTGATAGTAGGTCCAGAATTGACAGGAGGTCTCTTAAAAGCTTTACCTTTAAAATTGCTTTAAGGCACACTTATCTCACATTATTACTCTTAGGGCCATTATTACAACCTAATGATAAAGTTGCTGATAGTTAACGTGAACAATAGCTATCTTGAACGATAAAGTGACCAATAAGTTTTTTCCATTATTACAACTGTCCGATAAAATAAAAAATGTAATTTATATACTGTGGCAACATTGCAGTATATACCGACTACTTTTGGTTGTTTAAAATACGTAGTGGCAACGACTTAGTTTTGTTTTATTTATTAATGAAAAACAAAAGTACATTTTTGTGCTTTATTTTTGGTTTTAATGGTAAATTGTTTTGTTTTTTTGTGCCAAATTGTGTTTTTTGAAAAAGTTGAGTAATTTAAGACTATCATTGAAGTTACCATATCTTCAGCAGAAAATATGGCATCTTCAAGTTCTTCAAGTTCTCTTGTAAAGTTACCAAGAGGACAAACCTGATGTTAGCTTATCAGTCACTTTTTAGGTTAATGTTAACTTGTAATAACCAAAAACTATTTATCTGTCAGATAGCATCCTAAAAATAACTATTTGTAAGTTGTAATAATGGCCCTTACTTAGGTAATGTTGGGTACAAAGAACTCTTGTGTGAGTCTAAAACTTATAACATAAGTTTGTTTTGATAGATATGGTTGGTCATGAGTCCCAGATATGATACATTCTCGAAAATGTGTCTTTATTACTGGAGTGTAGGGTATTAAATGTTCCGGCTTAACAGACTTTGCTTTCAAATATAGCACTCTGACTTGTTTATTATCTAAAACTTATACAACAATCTTAAGATTGCTTAAATAGTTATCAATATGTACTAGGGACTTAAGCTAAACTTCTAAGGAATTGAGTGATTTTTAATTAGAAAAGTGACTTGTTAAAAAAATTTTTCATTTTTTTTAAAAGCAAAAGCAAATTCAAAAATAATTTATAACTTTGTTGTTGCTTTCTATAAAAATTCATATTTTGTTTTTAAATTTTCAACGCCACATTAAATGAAGTGTTTGAAATTTAAAAATTAGATATGAATTTCTATAGGAATCAACAACAAAATTATAAAATATTTTTGAATTTGTTTTTGCTTTCAATGAAATCTTACGCATTGCGTTGTGTTTTACGGAATAAGGCCCTAATTTATTTTATTTAGAATAACTGCATTTGTAATTGCTTATTGTCTTCTATTTTGCTGACACCAGTTCCCCATTCGGGGACCCCTAATTTTGAGTTATTATTTTGAAACAACGAAGCGAAATAATCTCCAAAAACTTTGATTTTATTGTCTGACCTAATAAGCCTGTTTTAAAATTATTTGTTAATTTTTATGTATTTCAAAGCTTTTAATATTATTTGCTCAATTTCCTAACAATTAAATGAATATCTCCTTAATTTATAAACCCACAAAATATGAGTGCGTTTAATTTGAGTTTAGCAATTATTGAATTCAATTAGTCAATTACCATATCAATTAAAAGATAAACATAATCACTTTAACATTATGACTATGAACGAAATTATTATGCATTGCAAACTCTCTACCTAAACTCAAATAAACTTAAGTACCCTAAAAGTACACTAAACATTTTAGGTTATATAATTGTTTCTGTGGGATCTAATAAATTCAGTAGTTAATTTTTTTACTTAATATCTCAATTAAGTTTAATCAACTATATTTTAAGAGTTATTGAATAAATTTTATTATTTTGACCATAAAATTGTTGGCTTATTGCGGTTTTCTTTGTTACATGTTTTGTTTGAAGTATTTATCAAGTGTTGTTAAAAAGTGTTTGGCTTTTGGTTTAAGGTTTAAAAAAAAATTCTATAAAAACCAAAAAAGATTAATTTGCTATTATATAAATTACAGCTTTAGAATCTGACAAAAATAAATTATTATTTAATAATTATGAAATAAATAAAAATGAAAAAATAATAAATCTAAAATTTCTTAATTAAGTTTGAAATTTGAGAAAAAATACAAAAATGAAACAAAATTAAAAAATTACATACATATATTTTAAATTTTTATATTTTTTTATACAATTTTCCTACATTATTAATTAAAAATAACGAAAGATGATCTATTAGTAATTTTTTAAACCTTATTGCGTTGCTAGTAGATAATCTGTAAATTATCAGGGAGCTTATTTCAGAGACGTATGCTTAGAATAAAGAACTGACATTCAGAAGCGTGGCTACGATATCTAAATTGAATTAACCGTTTAGCTTTTGGTGATCTTGTAAATCGCAAGCGTTCAAAGAGATACATTGGTTCCTTTGTCATAATGATTTTATAAAGAAATATTATATTTTTAAAAACTAGAAAGTTATTAAATGTAATATTGAATATATGAATGGAGAATAGTGACACTTTATCAAATTTTTGCAGCCGGAAAACGTATCTTACGATGTTGTTAAAATTTGTCTTAAGTTTTCTCGTATCCACTGAGTTACAACAAGCCAATAAGTATTTCTGATATATATAAAAGCGTTGGCAATAAAAACGTTTTCGCAAGTAATGATCTTACTTTTAACGGAGAAAATTGTTGAGTTACCCATAATGCCGTAGGTTCTACCACAGGCTTGTGTGATATGTTACTCTTAAGAGTCTTAACTTAGTTTCTTAATTTACATTGCAATTTTTGAACCTACCAAGAAAATATTTACTTCATCTTCTATCCCCATTGCGTTCTTCCTTTTGACTAGGCATTTAGATTTCCTTGGATTAAGTCTTTACTCATTTACTGAAACTAGCTACTTGGTACTTTTCAGATACAGCTAAACGTCGCCAGCATACATCTGAACATTACCGAAACGGAGCTGTTGCGGAAAATCATTTTTGGATAGGAGAACAGACTTTTACATTTAAGGGCATAACTAACCACACAAAATACTTGGCAAACTCACACATTGTTTTAGTTTGGTGTTTGCCAATAAACAACACAAATATAATCCGAACAAACATTAATTTTTTATTTTTGTTTTGTTTTCAATGAGTGCAGACGCCGATAGTGCTGCTGCAATTTTTGGTGCTTTTTGCTTTAAAAGGAGAAAAATATAAAATAAATGTAAAGAATTCAAAGCAAAAAGTGATTTAAGCAACGAGCTCGTTTTTGACAAGCAGTACTGCTAAAAACAATTGAGTTTTTTATTTAAAATTATTTGAATGCTTCTTTTTCAACGTCGTCACTCTGCAAAGTTTTCGCTAAAATGAATACATTAAGCATTAGACGCCACAAAAAGTTTGACAAATATCCAACGTGTCTGCCAAATATGAAAAAGTTTTAATATTTCTACAAACATTGCTTCAAATGTTTGTACAAACAGCAAACACCCCAAATAACAACACAAAATATTTGTACAAATGTAAAATTTTGACTTGTTTGCCAAGCCATTTGTGTGGTTTATTATGACCTTTACTCTGAAAGAAATTCAAACAAACCTGTGTCCTAAATACAAATGGCTTTAAGTAAATGCAAATAAATTTATTTGCGGCAATTTTTCAAAATGTATGTAGTTTATTGTAAAAAAAAAAACTCAAAAACTACGACTTTTTGCAGAGAGAAAATCTCATTTTGCTTTAAAGAGTGACATTTTGCTACAAGTGTTTTCTTTAAGTGAAAATTTACCTTTTTTTCTAAATATCGTAATGGTGTTTTATGTAATATATTTTTAAAAACATATTTTATTTAGCTGCAAGACTTTTTTCGCTTTGTTATTTAAAAATATGTTATTTTTTTTTGTTTTAAAATTGTTAATTTATTATATTTTACATGGAATTTCAATTAAACATTATTTTATTTATTCCTAAAGTATTTTTTAATTACAATTCTGTGGTAATTTATCTCCATTTTATTTTTGGTTTCATTTTTACATAATTTTAAACATATTAGGTAATTAAGCAAGCTAGTTGCTTATTATTTATTAAAGAAATTTTCGGGAGGAAATGTATTTGTAACCATTAATTTGGGGTTAATATTGTATTCAGAAATGAATTAAACAAATTATTTATAATTTATTTGTAGGAAAAGGGGAAAAAATCCTAAAATTCGTTGTGTTTAATGAAAAGAAGATAAAAAAAGGTTTAATTGCTTCTCAATATTTATGTTTTTACACGGGAAAATAAAACTCGTTGGATTATGTTAACTGGGGTTTTTTATTTTCAGTATAAGTTTCTAAAAATATGCAGCAGATTTATGAGCCTAAAATTTGTTTTGATAAAAGCTTAAAACCTTCTATAGATCGATTATATACATCTAATCCAAGTTCCTGAATATATACAGGAAGTCTGAAATATTTAAAATATATACTCCTAAAATTATGCAACAAACTCTTTAAAATGGCTCCTTTTTTGTTGGTGCTGGTCGGGGCTGTCAGATATGGCGAATTCTCGCCAAACGTGGCGATTTTTAAACGTGTTTGGCAGTGGGATTTTCCATTTGGCGACTGGCGACTTTTTTTTTTTTTTGGCGATTTTTAATATAACTGGCGATTTAATTGGCTATTTTTACCATTTATATTATTCCAGCGATTTTTTTTAACAGTTTGTCATTTTTTGTTATCTCTACTAATTTAAAAAAAATCTGGGAACTTTTTTTCAACTGAGTTTTGTTTTGTTCTCATTTAAAGTGAATTTTTTATTCAGTCACTCACTATTTAATTCTAATAGTATGTATGCAGGTCAAAACACTAGTAATGAAATCAATGAGGCTGAAGATAGACTTATGTGCTTAATTTTAGTTTTTTTTAACTGAATATGTGATCTCCATTTTATGTTATTTAAAAAAAAATATACCAGCTATTTTTGTATACAAAATTTAATTAAAAAAAAATAAAAATGTTACGTAAATTGAACAAAATTGACGTTTGGCGATTTCTGACATCCGGTTTGGTGATAGAGCTCAAAAAAATCTGACAACCCTGGTGCTGGTAAACACTCTTCAAGTTTTAGTCGTCAAGTCTAAGTTTTTATGAAAGAGAGGAAAATAAATATCATTTTCTTTTCCCTTCTCTCCTAAAAGCTCAAAGCTTGACGGCTAAAACATGAAGAGTGTGAACCAGCACTTACATTTTAGGAGCTTGGTAGGGCTTTTAAAATTATGGAAACCACTTTAAGAAGTCGTTTTTTCGTTAAATGTTTAGAAAAATATTTTACAAGCTTCTAAAAATACTCGTATGCTCAAATTTTATTTTATTTTGGAAAACAAATGCTGTTTTTTTTTAATTTTTTTAAGAAGTTTTTGTTTCTAAACATTTTTTTAAAGAGAAGATACTTTTAAACTTTTAAGTATTAAAATCACGCAAGTGTCTTAATATCTATTTTATTTTTTTAAAAAATTCTAAAAAAATATGCAGCAAATTCGTAAAATTTTTTTTTCTAATTTCATATATTCGGCTCCTAAGGATATGCCTCTTTTTTGTTTCATTGTAATTTTTTTTACTTAACTTTTTCTGGAATAAGCCAGAGGCTTATTGACTATTTGTTAGTTTTTAGAAAATCAGTTTTTCTTTTTTCAATATTAAAAGAAAAATTGTTATTTACAACTCTAAGAAAAAAAGAGATTTATTTTCACCTCACCACATTCTCTTAAAGCGTTTTCTACGAGCAAAACAAACTTTTTTTACTGCCATAATTTCTAAGTTCTTAGAAAAGTTATTTGTAACGAAAATTGCCAACAGAAAAAATACAATGTAAAACATTTTTACAAATAGTTCTTTATATTTTTTCAGACTGCATTAAGTTTTAGGAGAATTAACTTTTTATATTTCTTAAATTAAGCAACGAAATTATATGAGCTAAAGCAGGCCAATTGTTGCTTTTAACTCTTATAAAACAGAAAAATAAATTGATTTTTAAATGCTGGCAACATGAAAGAAAATTAATAAAAAAAAAATATAACGAAAATATTTTCAATCATTGTTTAATTAAATTTTTTACAGGAATTTCTACATTTTCATTTTAATTGTACAAACAAGTGTTTTAAAAATAATTTCCAAAATGTTTACTTAAAAGAAATATTTTTTTAATTTGTTTTCTTATTTATACGAATTATTTCAAACTGTGTTTTATACGCCTATACCACAGGGGGTTTCCGCTAAGCTTAAAAGCATACATTGAGGGTTGTTTTCTAAGCTTAGAAAAAGTTACGTAATAAAGAAAAGGAAAACTAAATCCAAATTGATTCCACTCAAAGTAATAACACCACACCACAATAGTGGAGATGGTATTATGCACTTGTGGTGATGTGTAAAAACCCCTTAAAACGTTCTTTCTAAGGTACATTTACAATTGTCAAATTCGTATGTACACCCAGAGAAAAAACATGTTTAAATATGGTCACCTCCAACAATACTTTGTTAAAAGAAAATTTTAGCCATATTATGTTTAGTTTAACCATATTATTGTCAACGACAACCATATTATGCTAAAAATAGTCCTCCACCAAGAAGCCACAACCATATTATGGTTCCCTCCGAACATATTATTGTTAATAATAACTAAAATATGTTTAACACTTATTATAGCATGGTTGGTTTTCAACTATAGCATGTTTCTCTTGAAAAAGAGGAAAATACTATTGTTAATTTAAAAACAAATTATTGTCATATTTAACCATAACATGTTTAGAGGCAACCATAATATGGTTGCGGGTTCTTGATAGGGAACTTGTTTAGCCATAATATGGTTGTCAGTGACAAAAAAAATTGTTAAAATTAAACATAATATGGTTAAAAATTTCTTTAAACATAGTATTGTTGGAGGCGACCATATTTAAACATGTTTTTTCTCTGCGTGTATGAGCCAAAATATGTGCATGTTTTTGTTTTATATAGAGAAAATTTTGACAAGTCGGTATTTTTGTAATGGTCTCCTAAGTGAGTCTACCTTGCCACATTTTAGTATACCAATCGAATTAGATGTTTTTTTGATTCGCTCTAACGATGTCCATCCGGCAGGCCCGCAGGCTTTCTGTCCATGAAAATATTGTGAGCAAAGTACAAGTTAAAATTAAACAGATAATTTGATGAAATTTGGTAAAAAGGATCAAAGGATCCTTTTACTACAAAGTGTACTTGTTCTACCAAAAATTTTTATTTTTTCTTTAAAAGTACACAGAAAAAATTATCGACAATTTTTTTTTTCAATTAAACCATTATTTAAAAATAAAATTAGTTTTAATTAAAAATTGTATCAAGTTAATTAAACACTTATTTATATTAACATCATACCTAAAGAAAATTTTCGTTAATATAATAAAATATTTAATTGATATTATTAATTTGTGTACTGGTACAAATTTAATTAATATTTTTTTTAAATAATATCACAAATTTTTTCATAGAAATTAATTTTTATTTGTTTTTCTGCGTAAATTCTTCAGTTAAAAGTTACTTTTTTCCCAAAAGCACGCTTTTCTCTTATGCTGGGTACAGACAGTGCAATCTCAATGCAATCTACATTAATGCAATCTCAAAATATCAATACGTTTTGATGTTGATGCAATCTGGAATGAATAAAAAATTAATTGAGTTTGCTAGATTGCGTAAACGCATTGCATAGTGTGTACCCAGCATTATATACTTATTTTACTTATACTATTCATAATATTCTATTACTGCAACATGTTCTAAGTACATTCCACCATTATACCCAAAATTTTATTTAAAAGAATAAAATAAGTTAAAAAATCCTTTTAGAGAATTAAAAACTTTAAAAAAATTTTAAAATTTTCCAAACTAATAAATTGTGTTTTGTTTTTTTCCCAAATAAAACACAAACAATATTTAAAGGTCTTGAAATTACAAGACAATTTTGCATTGTTAAACACAGTGATATGGAGGTACACACATTCACATGTTCTTATATCTACATACATGCATACGAACATATTTTAAACAAATTTAAAATTCTACTTAACTTTACACTTGTTTCGTTACTATTTCAATTATTAATTTTGTTACTTTTTAGTGTTGTTTTTTTATTTTATTTGCATTTTATTTAAACATTTCGTTTAACATGAACTTGCACTACAAACACCTGCACTCCTTCGAAAGGGAGGAAATGGAAAACAAAACAAATTCGTATTCATGGTTGTACAATTTGAGAGTAAAATCAACATAAAAAATTTTTTATTTCTCACATTTAAATACAATAAACCAAAAAGCACGCACGCATTCAAAGAACACAGACACACCTTTTAAACGCTTTTTGATTGTTTTTGTTGAAAATTTTAAAATGGAAACATTTCTTGTTGTTCAACACTCTCCCATGAATACAAAAAACACACACACACACTCACTTCCATGCAGATGAAATACAAAATGTGTTAAAACTACCAAGAAAAGTGGCTTTCAAATACAACCCAGCAGTTCTTATGTAAAGTTTGTTCGCAGTACTATTAACTGAGTAATTTTTAAATTGAAAACAAATTTTTTAGTTGTTTTTATTTCATATTTGCGAACAGAGATGAGTTAAGTTATTAAGGCTGCTCGTTGGCATGGTAAGAGTAATATATTTTTAACGTTTTGTCTTAAATACAAACTTAGCAAAATCTAAAAGTCTTTGGAAGTTTTACTTTAGAAGAAAAATTAAGGAGAAATGCTTCCCTAAAATTGGATATTTTCTTCTAATATAATACATATTTTATAATTTAAAACTGAATACTGATATGTACGAACATAAAAGGGGGGAAATTGTAGAAACAAAAACTTTTTATGACTTTGGAGTTTCTGGTAATAGCAAACATCAAAAATATATACTACAAGTTACAAACAAACTTTTAACTAAAAGTGAAGCCAGAATATTGTTTTATTAATGAAATTTATTGTCTCACACCGCCAGCTACTTATTTACAATATAAATAATAAATAATAGTGAAACTTAAACTAAAGAAAGTTTCTTAAAGTAAATGTTTTTGGTTAATGAAAACTGAAGTAGGACTGATTTAAAATTGAAATAGAATGAAAAAAGTAACTAAGCTAGAACTAAATTAGAATTGAACTAGAACTAAACTAGAACTGCACTAAAACTGAACTAGAGCTGAACTAGAACTGCACTTTTTTTTTTGAACTGAACTAGAACTGAACTAGAACTGAACTAGAACTGAACTAGAACTGAACTAGAACTGAACTAGAACTGAACTAGAACTGAACTAGAACTGAACTAGAACTGAACTAGAACTGAACTAAAACTGAACTAGAACTGAACTAGAACTGAACTAGAACTGAACTAGAACTGAACTAGAACTGAACTAGAACTGAACTAGAACTGAACTAGAACTGAACTAGAACTGAACTAGAACTGAACTAGAACTGAACTAGAACTGAACTAGAACTAGAACTGAACTAAAACTGAACTAGAACTGAACTAGAACTAAACTAGAACTGGACTAGAACTAAAATAGAACAGAACTAGAACTGAACTAGAACTAAACTAGAACTGAACTAGAACTGAACTAGAACTGAACTAGAACTAAAATAGAACAGAGCTAGAACTGAACTAGAACTAAACTAGAACTGAACTAGAACTAAAATAGAACAGAACTAGAACTGAACTAGAACTAGAACTAAACTAGAACTGAACTAGAACTAAAATAGAACAGAGCTAGAACTTAACTAGAACTAAACTAAAACTAAAATAGAACAGAGCTAGAACTTAACTAGAACTAAACTAGAACTGGACATAAACTCAACTAGAACAGAAATATTACTGAACTTGAACAAAACTAGACACAAACTAAAACTAAGCTAGATCTACACAAAAACTATAAACTTCTGTTGTTCAGATACTTTTTTTGTTTTCTTTATTCTATTCCACCTGGGAACAAGAGTGTTCTTGTTCTTGAGTGACTTCTTCTATCAGATTTTCATAACATCATAAGATTTTTTTTCATCAAAAGTTTTACTGCTCTTTTTAACTCGTTAAGGACTGTTCTGCGACTTTCTTGCCGTTTCTATTCCCATACTTTTCTTGGCATACTTTTCTTTGACTTTCATTTTCGTGTTGCAATTTGGTGGACGACTGGTTTTTAGCTAGTCAAACGATTTAGTTCTGCATTTGAAATTGTTTTAGGCCAAAATATTTTGTCGTACTTAAAATCTTTGTATAAATAGACTTTTATTCGACCTTTACAAAATTTATTATTATTATTTAATTAAGCTTGAGGTCTTTTTTGATATAAAAAATATATTAAATTTATTAAATTTCGGCACTCCGTTGTGTGCCTTCTTCAGGGTTTTTCTTGAATTTTTGACAAAATTAACAATTTTTAACAAATTAAATAAATATAACAAAAAATCAAAAAACAATTTTCAATTAAATACAAAAAAAGGTTTTCCAATTCAAAAACTAATCTATTACATTATAAATAAATTTTAACTTCCGTTTATATTTTTATAAACTAAATGCCTATAATTTTGTGCTAAACTTTCAGTATCTGACTTAAAATTAATTCTCGATATTGTCGGTACATTTATAATTTGCAACATTTCTAACATAAGCCTACGTTTATAATTATTTTCCGTTTTTAAAACTGTTGTATTTTCAAAATCAGGATAATGGTTTAAATTTGCACAATGAGCTGATAAAGCCGTTTTTTGGGATGAAATATGTCTATATTTTTGATCTGACATATGTCCTGCTAACCTAGTTTTCAGTTTATTCTTCGTTGTACCAACATATATTTTACCACATTGCCCATTAACATTTCCCCCACAAGGTATCTTATAAACTACATTCGACATTTCCAACTTATTTATTTTATCCTTCATATAAGTGAATAACCTACCTATTGTGTTATAAGATTTATGCGCAATTGTATACCTTTCCGTATCATAAATATTAGATTTTTCTAATCTCTCCGAAAATTTTGGTACATAAGTTAGCGATTTATAAACTTTTGGTTCCGTATTACCGTTCGAGTTCGAAAACTATTTTCTCTTAATGCTCTAGAAATTTTCTCCTTATTATTCCTATGGAAACAAGAATCACTTATTTTCAATACTCTATCTATAAAGTTTCTAGCCGTGTTAATAATAATCCTTTTAGGATGATTTGAAAAATAATTAATTATTCTACCAGACGATGTTGGTTTTTGATACCAATCAATTAATAAACTTGTTCCCTTTCTTATTATCAAAGTGTCTAAATAAGACAATTTAGATTTTCCATTGTAAATTTTATATCCGCATGAAAGGAATTAAATGTATCTAAAATTTTTGCTATTTCTGATTCCTTAATTACGCAAAATAAACGGAGTGCCTAAATATTGGTTTAATAAATTTAATATATTTTTAATATAAATAAAGACCTCAAGCTTAATTAAATAATAATAATAAAATCTTTGTGTTAAATTATTTTTTATGGGCCACAATTACGCTTCGGCATAGTAAGTTGCATTGAATAACCGAACCTAAGTTTTCTGCGATTTATATGTTGAGCGCCAGGTACTTCTAAGGCGACCAAATGCTGACATGGCTTCTTATTTAATTCTGTTTTAAATGTCTTCATCTAATGCATTTTCGCCTGACATTATGACTCCAAGGTGGCAGAAATTTTGCACTTAATTAATTGCATTGTTGTCGACTGTGAATGCATTTTACTGGGTTTCATTTGGTGTTCGTTTGGTCCTTTCCAGTTGCCGCATTCGGTGAAACCGTTTTTCTTCAGAAGTTTTATTATTACTCATTTGTGTGTTCCAACCAAAATAAAAAAAGTTCTCAGAGAATTATCTTACATTTTTTTATTATTAAAGAAGGATCTATGACAACTATGTGTGAAACAAAATATCGGCCATCTCGCCATGGCTTTGGTGACATACATCTAACCGAAGGTCCCTATATTCAATGACTCTGAGACTAAGTTGAGGTTCAATTATTTTATCCTTTAGCTCTTGGATTGCTCTTGGCTTATTGATGTACACTTTTTATTTTAAATATCCCCAAAGAAAGAAGTCTAACGGTGCCAAATCACATGATTCTGACGGCCAATTAGCATCGCCACGATATGAGATTACACGGCCACTGAATTTCTAGCGCAAAAGAGCCATTGTTTCTTTGGCTGTAACTGCTTGGCCGATTTCATTTTCGAAGAAGTTCGTGGATTCTCATTTGCCCAAATGTGGCAATTCTGCTTTTTAACGAATCCACTGAGGTGAAAGTGTGCCACTTGTGACATGAAGGTGTGACTCACAATTAAAATCGTGCATTTTGGCCGCACCACCCCTTATATTATGAGTTGAAATGATGTTCGTTCATCCACATGTTTTGTTTATAGGGAAGCAAGATTTCTGCTTCTATTTTACCACCATTAAGCATTATATTCTTTTCAAATACAGTGAAATCTCCCGTAGGCGGACACCGACCGTCACAGCAAATTTGTCCGTTAACGGGAAGTGTCTGCCTTCGGGAGATTTCATTTAAAAAGGTCAGGATATATATGTTAAAAAATTATTTAAAGCAAAAGCGTTCAAAAGTGAAATCTGTGTTAGGGCTTCTTTGATCGATTTAATTTGATAAATTTCTTGCTCTACAACATCCTCTTCTGAATTACATGATATTATTTCTGAAGGCAAATTCTTGCTTCTGGCAATTGCAAACCAATCAAAACACAAATTCCGAATCTTTTGTCGACAAAATTCTTTTCTTTTTATGATTTATGTAATATCCAGGTTGCCATCTGACTCTAAGATGTTCCTTGTCTTTTAGAATGCTCTCAGATTGAGTTTCCCCAATACTCAATCTTAAAAAATAAATTTGTATGTTATTAAGCACGTTTTGTTTTGTTACAATACCTTTTTGCAATTTTACGTACTGAAAGTTTTTCTTGTTCTTAAACATTTATAATTTTAATTTTTCATTTAATGTAAGAGAATTTCGCCCAGCCATTTAAATATAAAAATTCTTCGATAAATTGTTAATAACACTTAACTCAATCAACACTTACTCTTAAATGAACCCGCTTAAAAAACATCATAGAAAACCACACAACAAACTGCCAGTAATATGTAAAAGGGGAATCACACAACTTAAAATGTATGTCTAGTGCTGCTGTGGCTTAAGTGCAAAGAGTATGGTAATTTTTATACATGAATGAACATACATATTTTGTATGTTTTTTTCGTATTTGATAAAATTGTTGTCCGTCTTCTGGAGGTGTTTTACGGAAAAAAGGTGTCCGCGTCCGGCCATGGGAGTGTCCGTCTAACAGAGAGTAATTTGTTCTAACAACACTTTGAAAACAAAGGAACTTGGAAAGTTGTCCGTTTTATAGAGGTGATCACCAACGGGAGGTGTCCTTTTGTAGAGTTTTCACTGTATTTGACAATTGCAAACAACAAAATTTTGACTAAGTTTAATTTGTTTTCATAATATTTACTGGAAGAAGCCAAATGTAATCAATAACTTTTTGACACAATATTTTTTCTTTGTATTTATTTTACTATGAGTTTTAACACTTTGAACTTTTTGAATAATTAATCAAGTATTTCAGTCATTCAATTACTTACAAAGAGCCAAACAATTAAAATATTGTTGTTACAAAAGTTGTTTTTGGTAAATTAATTACGGTATATTTCTGGTTTTTGTTAAATATTTATAGCAAATTTTGTGCTGTAATTATTTGACTTTTCGAAAGAGACTTAAAAGTTGTGAAACAAAAGTTGTGTAATTAATTTGAATTTGTTGGGAGTTTTTATTATTGTTGTTTTTTAAATGAGGATAAAAGTAAAAGGGGCTTTCTTAAAAAGTTTAAACATTTTGTAAATAATTGCTTAATGTAAACTATATTAATCACATTGTGAGAGTTGCAAAAATAGTCAAGCCATGTACATTGCGTTTTAACATAATTCGGGTACGCTGAATCAAATGGTGCTAACCATTTTTTTAGGTTAGCTCTTGTTTTCGAAATATACCGTTATTTCGAAAATGGATGAGGTTAAGTGTATTAAAATTACTAAAAAACCAAAATTCCCAAATAAAATTTCCTTTAAGAAAGGTAAAACTTTTTTCTAATATGCGCAGTCGTTTTAGAAACATAATTTTTATCAAAATTTCGAAATTTTTGTTTGTTAAAAATTCATAAAAAATTGGAAAATGCAGCTAGGGTCAAATGTATGACCCACCCCACATTATTTTTCATCTCAATCATTTATTTGTAACATACCTAACCGCTATCTCCATTCCTTAAGGGGGCTACCATACAAAATAGTCAATACAGATTAGAAAGATATTGAAGAAAAAGCCTCATAACTACCAAGGAATCGCCCCTAGGGGGATAAATTGTATGATCGACCTCCATTGGTTTTTTGTTCTTAACATTTTCTTAAAATATACTTGCCATATATCTCCAGCCCTTAAGGGAGCTCCCATACAAAAATGGCCGTTTAGTAAAATTCGTAAATTTGGCCCCTGCAGCTCCTAGGATGCCCCTAGATAGGTCAAATGTATGACAAACTCTACTTTATTTTTCATCTCAATCATTTATTTCTAACATACCTACCCGCTATCTCCATTCCTTAAGGGGGCTCCCATACAAAATAGTCAATACAGATTAGAAAGATATTGAAGAAAAAGCCCCATAACTACCAAGGAATCGCCCCTAGGGGGATAAATTGTATGATCGACCTCCATTGGTTTTTTGTTCTTAACATTTTCTTAAAATATACTTGCCATATATCTCCAGCCCTTAAGGGAGCTCCCATACAAAAATGGCCGTTTAATGAAATTCTTAAATTTGGCACCTGCAGCTCCTAGGATGCCCCTAGATAGGTCAAATGTATGACAAACTCTACTTTATTTTTCATCTCAATCATTTATTTCTAACATACCTACCCGCTATATCCATTCCTTAAGGGGTCTTCCCTACGAAATGTTCAATGGAGACTAGAAATATATTGAAGAAAAAGTCCTATAAATGCCAAGGGGCAATTCCTGGGATAAAATGTATGACCAACCTAAATAAGTTTCTTGTCCTTGACATTTTCTCGAGACATACTTGCCCCTTATCTCCACTTTTTAGGGGGCTCCCATACAAATACATATTGCGTTTTATGAAATTCTTCAATTAATTTAAAATTTTTCGACTTTTGTGAATAAAATCAAAAGTTGCTAACAGATTTTAATCATTTATAGCTTGTTTTGTTTGCAATTATACGTCTGAAAATAAGAAGCTTAGCTGCATTTTTCAATTTTTTATGAATTTTTAAAAAACAAAAATTTCGAAATTTTGATAAAAAAAATTATTTTTTTTCCAAAAAAAAAAATCATGTTTCTAAAACGACTACGCATATAAGAGAAAAGTTTTCTTAAAGGAAATCGGGTTTTTTAGTTTTTTCAACAAGCTAAAGCGTTTCTGAGTTACGCGAACATATGTTGTGCAAAAAAAAAAAAAAACGGCTAGCAGCACTGGATTCAGCGTACCCGAATTAGGTTAAAATGCCAAGTGCCCAGCTTGTCTAAAAAAAGTGTTAATTTCTAGCACAGTGTTACACGGTAGTATTATAAGGGGAATAGATTGTAGCAGTGACTACACCATTCCGAGACTAACACTTAGAAGGAAACCGCGAGTTACCTTAGAGGAGGACGGTTGGCAGGACTCCGGTCTGGCCAGGGGACCTTCAGTTTCTACACTGACGGTTCCAAAATAGAGGACGGAGTTGGAGCTGCAGTCTATTGCCGGGAACTGGGTATTCGGGAATCATATAAGCCTCCCGATTGCTGCAGCGTATTTCAGGCGGAGATTTTTGCGGCCAAAAGGGCTGCCGATTTGGCACGTGTTTCCAGTACTGAGAACTCGCACGTAAACTTTTTCATTGATAGTCAGGCGGCGATCAGGGCAACAACCGCTGATTACTCATACTCCTCGGTCGTCCAGGAGTGTAGGGACTCGATAGATAGACTCTGTGCCAACAGGAGAGTACATATCTACTGGGTTCGCGGCCACCAGGGCATAGAAGGCAACGAGGAAGCGGACGAATTGGCGAAACGGGTGGCCCATTTACCATACGATAGGATGATGGCCATCCCGGCTCCAATTCAGAATATAAGGAGAGATACGGACTCTGCTATACGGAGGAGATCAGAGGCGTTTTGGGAAAACATAGGAACGTGCAGGGTTTCCAAGGTAATGTGGGGATCCTATGATCCGGAGTCAACTAGGACTCTTCTGTCGCTATCGAGAAGGGACTGTAGACTTCTGATAGGTTTTATGACGGGTCATTGTTGGACTGCGGTATACGCCCATAGGGCGGGGCGGTTGAATAGTGAAAATTGTAGATTCTGTGGGGTACCAGGGGAAAAGGAGACGGTAGAGCACTTGCTATGCTACTGTCCGGCACTCGTGCGCTCCAGGGCGAACTGTCTGGGAGATCATTACCTCCAAGATCTCGGGGAAGTCTCTGGGATTGGGTTAATGAGACTCCTGGCATTCGTCAAGAGAGTGTGGGGTACTCTGGGTACCATCACATCTGAATGATCTTTTTACTGACTTTCTTCTACGGGTTATCGCACAATGTAGGTAGGCTAGGGACCTATTTGGTCTATGCGGGGTCTTTGTGACCGGCCACTCAAACCTAACCTAACCTAGCACAGTGTTATTAAACTTTAAATATTTAATAGATAAAATTGGTGAACTTTGCGTCAGCTTAAATATTTCTTTTTATTAGAATTTAAGACACTTGTAGCACAATCGTCTTATCTTATATTTTGAATCATTTAATATGACATATCTAAATCAATTTTTTATTAATTTAAGGCCCAAAAGTGTCAACCATAATTAATGGAATTAAATTAATTTTAAATTCAAATATTTAATGCACAAAATTCTAAAATACATTAAATAGTTAAATATATATTTATAGAATATATTCTATTAAAGAAAAGTTAATTAAATTTATTTACCCTTTGCGTATGTTTAATTTGAAATTTAATATTGATTAAATATAGTTCATACGCTTTCATAGTTATTTTCAGTATTTGATAGATAAAAAAATTTTCTGCTAATAGGTATACACAATGCGAAAAAGTTAGTATCACACCAAAAAAGAACCCCCTTATACCTGTAAGTAAAGTTTACACTGTGCGTATGATTGATACATAATTAAGTGTGAATTAAATATAACCCATACGTTTTGATTTCCATATGGTCTATTTAACATGTTTAAAAAAATTTGCGATAATAGAAATGGTTATGGTGCGGAAAAGTAAACGCCAAACCATGCGTATGGTTATGGGAAAATTCTCTATTAAATAAATATAACTTATAAGCTTAAAGTTAAAAAAAAGAAACAAAAACAACACATTGGGATTGGATAACCAGAAAATCATTTTAAAATATTTTAGAAAATTTACGTATTTTCCTGCTTATAGAACCTTAAAATAAACAAAAATAAATAAATTACCGGTTTGTGCGTATGATTAATATTCAATTTGAAATGAATTAAATATAACTCATACGCTTTGAATATTTCTTTAAAATATTAATTCTCAAACAACTAAACAGCACATAAAACCCTTCAACAGTTTCACAAGTGTATTTAATCTACCATAAACATGAAAAGCACTCAGACTCAGCACTAAAAATTCTTTGAATTTACAATAAAAAAACTTTCACAAAAAAAAAACTCGTAAAAGTCTAACCCTACGAAGAAAAAGAAAGCATAATTTACATTAAAAAAGTTTATATATAAAAAAATATTAATATCATTTTATCTTGGTTTTTTCTTATAATACATTTTTTTGCTGTTTGGCAAAAAAACTTGTAAGTAAAATTTATGTATTTTTCATGTCACTTTCTTTCTTTTAGAAACTAAAATGAGAATCTCTAACATGATAAATCTAAACAACATACACATGAACACTTAATAACAAATGTTTTGTTAAGATACATTTTTTCTTGAACACCAAAGTAACAGATAGTTAAAGTTTTCTAAAGTACCTTTCAAACATGATGCTGAACAAGATTTCAAAGAAAAAAAAGTAGAACTTTATTGACCTCGGCCTAATTAAGTGATTTATGAGTGGTAAAACAGATATGAGGACAATTTTATTTTTTTTTAGAAATCATTATAAAATGCGAAAGTGGTACTTTTTGCATATAAAATTTTGTTGAAATGATACTTTTGAATAAAATTTGCAACTATTTTATGAATTTTTTTTTTAAAAACTTGTAACTATTTGATAAAAGAGTTTGATTTGTTCAGAAAATGTTTGACATTTTAATGAAAATTAGAAAAGTGGGGTTCTTGTTTGCACCCACGCCACAATAGTTGAGAGGGTATTATGAGTTTGATGTGTGTAACATTAAAAAATATAGGTTGTAGATCCACCTTTTAGCTTACCATTCGACTCAAAATAATTTTTTTATGTCAATCTAACAATGTCCGTCCGTCAGTCCTGCTGGCTGGCTGGTTGTCTGTCCATGTAGGTAAGGTTAGGTTAGAAAAGCCTATATGTTCTATTATGATGCCTTAATATATGAAAGAATTCTAGTATGAAAGAAGAGGAAAAGTAAAGAGGGGAAGCACAGGAAAAGAGAAAGTGGTGGATGATAAAAATCGGACAACACAAGCAAAAACAAACCTACCAAAGAGAAAACTGCCCTACAATTACCTAGTCTCCTGCTGCACAGCAAGGTCATTCCCATTACGAATCCCAACAGATTCTCGAGCCCGACACATTTCCAATCTACTACCCAGCCATCTCAGCCTGCTATTTAGTAGCCTAGGACAGAAAGTGCTTAACTGTCTCCGATTCCTCTGGGCTCTCACACAACCTACAAATATCTGACAAGTCATATCCCATTCTCACTGCTATTCTTCTATTCTATAGTGGCCCGTCATAATACCAATCATGATCCTGACGCAGGCCCTACTCTTGCCCAGAAGCTCATTCGAGTTTTACTTAGTAAGTACCGGACAGCAGTCCGTTCGGTTCCGCCAGACTCGATTAGTTCCGCGCAGAAACTATTCCCTGACTCTTTCAAAGTAGAAGCCCAATGGAGACCTGACCGCCTGCAAACAGCCAGTATCCTTCATTTCCGAGCCCAGTCTCGACAACTAATTAGCAATCTGGTTGCTGGTGATGATGCATTGAGCCGGTACCCTGCACAGCCTCACTACACAATTCCCTAAGATTTCTTATAGATCCCTACTGAAATCATCCCTCAGCCTGTAGTTCACAAAACAGCCCATCAAGGCCTAAGAGCCGCCTGACTGTGCACATATACAGTGACTTCCAATCAACCTAGCAATGTTTTTCCCTACCAATATCACGGTCCTATATGAGTCTATATGACCTTCTGATGTCCAGATTTTCAATGTAGACCCTCGCACCCGTGCCCTTCAACTTCGGGCCATCAGTGAAAAAAGCAAATCGCCCCAACAAATTGCTCTGACCTGACCAGCTCTCCCTAGATGACAATATTACCTCTGGCAAACCCCCAAAATCGAACCAAGTGCTCACATAATCCTTGGAGCTGGGCGAGCCGAGGTTATAACCACCAGGGCTAATTTCATCCAAGATCTGCGACTGACCTTCCGTTAATTTTCCTACCAATCCTTACTTCTCAGTCTAAGAATGCTCCTGGCTGCCATCCCAACACAAACCGCTCTATAGGTCCCTGTCTTGCCGATCAAGGCAAACCTCTAGGCCTTAGACAGAAGGTCCCTCCCACTAGCCATTCTCAAGGCCTCCCACCAAACACAGTATCCATACGTAGCATAGGTCTAACCACCGAAGTGTACAGCCATCCCACCACTAAAGGCCGGAGTCCTCAGCTCCCACCTGTCGACGATCTGAGACATCTTCTTAGTCTCTCCTGAGTATTCCTCCTCCAAGACAGCTTACTGTACATGTAACGCAAAGCACAGGTCATAATTTTAAAGACAATTTGATGAAATTTGCTACATAGAACGACGCCTATTGAAAATAAGGGCGGATCGGTCCGCAATTTCACATGGCTCCCATACAAACTTCTTTTCGGAATAGAGTCTTGTGATTTTTTTTTTTTTATCAAAAATTGACATTAAAGTAAAAATCTGACTCTTATTAGTTAAAGAAATTTAAGAACTAGTTCCATAGCGAATTTTTGTTTTATTTTTACCTTTTTTATTATCAAAATTTCCCTTAAAATAAATTTCTTTTATCTATGTCAGATCATTTTTTATAATTTGCTGATTATAAATTTTCCTCTAAACAATCCATTTATTTTCCATTAGCTAAATGACTAGCTAAAAATATTTCTATGAAAAACCCATTCAAATAATTTACAGGACAACCAAAAATAGCCTTTTAAAAATTCGTAAATTTTTTAAAACAAAGTAGTAAAACCTTTAACCATTAAAAAAAAAACAATAAAAATCATTGGAATAGGAAATGGCAACCATTATTTTATTGCTGAGTATAACAGTTTAATTCCAAATGACATTTTAAATATTAAAAATCATTGTGTCAACTTATTGTCTTTGTGTTTGTTGAATGTGAGTTGCAAAAGAGCTGCACAACATTTGCACTCGTCTAAGTATAAGCAAAATTTCCACTTTGTGAACATTTAGTTTTGCAAACTATTTGACTTTATTTTCGTAACAATTTTTATAAACAGAGAAGAAAACGTAACAAAACACTTAAATATATATGTATGTATATAAAAAGGAAATTAAATAAAATACTTTTTAGTTTTTTAATTTCACTTGCAGCAAGAAACAAAAAAAAAAAAAAAAATACGAAAATGTTAACAAATGTTTTTTAATTAAAAAGCCATTCATGGTTGCTATCGTGGAGGATGGCATGAATGAATGAATGAGAATAAATGAATCTTCAGTAGTTTTTCTTCACGGTGCATGTGTAAGAAGTCAGGCAAGCAGACAGACAGACAACCAGATACAGATACCAGTTACTTGGGTAAGTTGTTGCAACTGCTATTGTTATTATTATTGTGTAAATTTTTCACCAAATGATGCTGCTGCTTATGCCACCACTGCCATCATTTTGCTGCTTGTTGCCTTTAAACTACTTGATGCTTTTATTTTAATGCATTTTCCATTTACTACATATTTTTTAACTACTGCTGCAGCTATTGTTGTATTCAGTTGTCTGATAATAGTTGCTTTCGCCAAATCCCCAAAACAAAATAGGAAACCAACCAAGGAAACACATTTTAGCCGTTTTATTATTCTGAGTAAAAATGCACACTAAATTTTCATATTAAATATTTGTTAGTTTTATTTCTCTTATTCTATTGTTGTGTTTTTTATTTGGATTATTATTTTTATCTTAAAATAAATAAATATATTATTTTGAAAATGAATATGGTAAAATAAAATGAAATTGCAGTTTATGCAGCCATGTAGAAAATGGGTGAAATAAAAAAAAGGTAAAAATGCGCTTTCTTATAAAAATGAAATGAAACTTAAATTCGAAGAAGTACTGAACCAAACCCTTACAAAAGCATTAAAAAATATACATTCAAATCATTGAAAACTTTTCAAACTTTATGCTTTCGCTGTCGGCGTCACAAGCAAATACTGTGTTAACATGTATAAGCAAAAAACAAATGCTTCACTATAGTAGAATGACTATGAGAAGAGGGTATTAAAAGTGCTCTCACAAATTAACAAGCAAATGGAAAATACACGCAGCAATTAGTGCGGGATTAAAATATACTAATGGTCGGTAAAAATACTACACAAACACACAATAATAGTGTTTGTGTAGTAAATAACTTGAAATAACTTTTTTCTATTTCAGATCTTTGTACACAATGAAAATACTCTACTGATCCAGCTCAACATAAAGATAAGAACATTTCATTGCGTTCGGTCTTCCGTTTTTCTGTTTCTGATCTTCGTATACAATAAAAATGCTGTACTGATCCAGCTCAACATAAAGATGAGAACATTTCATTGCGTTCGGTCTTCCGTTTTTCTGTTCCTGATCTTCGTACACACTAAAAATACTGTACAGATCGGTTTTCCGTTTTTCTGTTTCTGATCTTCGTACACAATAAAAATACTGTACTGATCCAGCTCAACATAAAGATGAGAGCATATCATTGCGTTCGGTTTTCCGTTTTTCTGTTTCTGATCTTCGTACACAATAAAAATGCTGTACTGATCCAACTCAACATAAAGATGAGAACATTTCATTGCGTTCGGTTTTTCGTAAAAAACCAAAAGTTTTTTATGTTCGTTTCATCACATTAATGTTCGTTCGCTTCAGTCGTATTCCGCTTCTAGTGTTTTTTTATTCGCTCATTACTGTAAAAAAAGACACTAAAAACCATTAAAATATCATGTATGTCCACCGAATCACTACAATTGTTTTGTTTTCTAACGAAAAACAGAACACTGGAAAATGTTTGTTACTTTCGTGAATAATAGTTACGTACAGTATTAAGGGTTGTGTACTAATACACAAACACTAACAAAATATATATCGTTTCTGGGTATGTGTACCGTACGCTAAATAATGTTCGAATTATTTTCGAACACCGCAAAAAACATACATTAATTCAATAGGCAAAGGAAAAAAAGAGATTCGATTTGCGCCGCATGTTGTTCATAATTTCAAAAACTATTCTTTTTATTTCTTTGGTCTTGGAAATAGTGTTCTCGAGCTAATTTGATTCTTAGACTTACTTAGTCTTAAAATAAGACCATTAAGACTTTTTTTAAGTTATTATTTCTGGGAGTTTTAGAGAAAGAATGAAAAATTTAACAAGTTTCCAGTTATAAAAAAATTCAGTCAAATTGAAACTGTATTTATTTAAGCTGTTTATAGAGGGATTTTACTCAAAAAAAATTTACACAGAACAAAGCTTTAAAATACGGTACTGTCCCCTTACGTATAAATCTCCTCCTTAAAACACTTTGAGGCGAAAAAATCTCATAACGGAATAGTTATCTTAAGACCATTTTACACTTATCTACAAGTCTTACTTTTATTTTTACGTAAACGTATACGCTGCGGACTAGCTGTTCCGTTTTCTTTACCAGTCTTGTGTATAAATAGGAACTCTTACGTAAACGTGACGGTGCGTTGCAGATAAACCTGATAAAAATTTAAATTTTTTTCTGTTTTTACATATCAGCTGTAAAAGAATTTTGTTTGTTTAAATATGTTTATTGCTAAAGTGAACATTTTTTTTATAAAACACATAAATAATAAAGGCTAAAATGAAGAAATGAAACACATTTTTTAAAAATGTTTTTTTTTTTGTAACATATTTCAGCACATTAACGTATTTTTTTAGGTCGACCGCAACGTTAACATGTCCGCAACATTTACGTACGCGTTACGAGGCCTTTAAAGTATGTACTTTACTTTCAAAAAATCAAATAGAAAATATTTTTCATTCGCTTTTGCGAAAACTCTTTGTAGAAAATAAACAGCTGTTCAGTATAACATTTTTTTTTCGTCTGTGTACCGCATTTTATTAGTTTTTGCTTCATATACGAGTGATTTGTTTTTTTAATTAAAAAAAGACTCTTGTTATTCTACTTACTGTAGTTGCGGCCCATAATTAAGGACGAATATGTCAATGAATGGAGAAAAATGTTTTGTAAAAAAAGTTGCAAAAATAGTTACGATTTTCACTCCTTAAATGTTCGAATTTCGAAAAAGTACCAAATAAATATTCGTATTTTTTTGATAAGTTTCGAATGTCGTATTAGCTTTGTTTCTATGTTAATTGGTTCAAAAGATATGTAGATGGGGTGTCAAAAAAGTACCAAAATTCAGGCTTTACCCGTTTAATCCCTAATAGGGCCGAATATCAAAAAAGTACCAGACACCTGTCCCCTTAATTTTCTAAACAACGATTAGTAATATATTTTTTTGTATTTTTTTTAGTTTTGGAGATATAAGGTTACCGAATTTTCCCGTTTTTACTCTTTTTTACCCCCTAAACATTCGAACTTCCAAAAAATAGTAAATTAAATTACCGCTTTCCATGCCTGATTTTTTCTTTGGATTCAATAAAACTACAACTCTGAGCAAAGGAAGCCCCTTATTAAAATATGCTCAGTTCCCATTTCATACTATTGATAAACTGAAATTTATTGTTGATGGGATACGCTATTCCTATGCGCATTTCACTGGCTGCTTAGGCCAGATCTTCAGGAAACTTCATCCAACTTTTAAAAAACTAAAGATATTATACAATTAAAACTGTTAAGCGAATAAGAATTACTTATAAGCAAAAGTCTTACTTGTAACAGTACCAAAGCTTAAACAAAAACAACAACAATAAACAGTGAGTTAATCTTTTCTTACAGTCTCGACTACAATTGGTTGATTTTTTGTCAACTCTAAATGTACAACTACATTTAGAGTTGACAGTGGATAAAGAAAAAACAAAAAAAAAAAATTACTTTATTTGATTTTGCCAGTTCAGTTTTATTTACACTGCCATTTGCATATTAATTTTTTGACTCCCAAGAAAAACTTTAAAAAACCTAATTCTTTAGAAAATTTTCCGAAAATATTGAGAGCCATACAACTGTCAAATTTGCTTACTTTGTTTTTTTGACAGTATTGTGTGCTCAGTATTGTAGTGTAAAAAGGCCTTTCGGAATATTCGACCCTACAACTCTTAAATCAATCTTAGCTTCATAACATAACTTTGTGTTGGCGGGTTCATTGTTGCCCCTGGGTCCCAAAGAGGGTATTTTTTTTTTTAAATTTTGCCTTGGGTATCATATGGTCGGTCTTAGCAGACTTCATCTTCTTTCTTGTTTTTATGTTTACACCTATCAAAAATAACCACTTGTTTTATTAAAAAATTGTTTGTTTTTGCAAAACCTTTGCTAGATCCAACATCATTTCAAGTCTTTCGTATTTTGAGGAAGATTAAATCCTGTCATAACAAGTTGTTTTGGTTTCTATTGAAAAATTTCCAACAATGACTAGACCAGAGATCAATTTTTTTCAAAATACGTAAACCTTGTTTAATAGTGTAAATTACACTTAAGAAGTTTCTAAATTATATACTCAAATTATCTTCTTACAAATAAAGTTAATCAAATCAATAAAATTGTTTAAAATAAAGCTAAAGTTTTATTCATTTACTAGTCACTGTTTTTTTTTTTTTGGATTTTTTTCGTCAAATATTAGAAATTGTTAATGGTTGTTCCATAGTTAGATTATATAGTGATTTTCCTCTTCCCTTTACCATTTAGTCTTAACGTCTTTATATGGTAATATACATACACACATGGTAATATACATTCATATGAACATTTATACAAATTCTTATTTAATTGTGATTAAACCAAATATTGAGAAACAAGTACATTTATTTTGTTTCTATTTTATTTTCAGCCTTAAGCTCTGCGGAAGTTTATAAACGTTTACATCCGGTTTTGAAGGCTTTCTGTGTATCGTTTTCATAAAACATCTGGAGGAGGTTTATGGTAAATGAAAAACATATATTTTATTAAAACAAAAGCAAGAAATTTGGATTATTTTTAAGCAGTAAGAGACTTTGAGTGAAAATAATGTACACTTTTTAAATAATAAACATTATTTATTTTTCGAATTTATTCTATAAGCTGAATTTCAGCTATGTCTTTTATAAAGCTTTTTTTGTAATAGTTCTATTCCTTCAATTTTTGTAAACTATTTTGAAAAATAGTTTACACTTTCATTCTTAATGCATCACTTGTATCAGCCTGTGGTGTCTTTTGCAAAACTGCTACCTTGACACATATGTACATACTTTACAAAGTATGCATTAGCCTTTCCTATTTACATAGCATCCATTAATATGCAGATTATGCGTGTGTTGCAAACTTCAGAAGCAAGTGTGCTGCATGCTGTGCAATTGTGCCAATCAATTTAAAAACGTTCTTTATAACCCCAATATTATGTTTTCGGATAGTCAGAATGAAGCCAATTTATCCCCTTGTTTTGCTCAAACATATCTCTACTCTTACATCCGCTTAAAGTCTTGCACATAAGTTAGTGGCTGTGGTTGATCTGAAATAATGTTTGTTTTTCAAGTGTAACACTGCACACAATTGATTTCGAATTGTTGCAAAGTACTCGAAGGAACTCAGAGACGAGAGTGAGTACGGATGATTAAATATTAAAGTGAGTTTATGCACATGAAAGACTATCCCCAACATAATGTTCTATTTGAAAAAATGTATTCCTTTATAAACATATAAAAAGTATGAAAAAACATATTTGAAATATTTTAAGCTAAATTTAAGTTTTGTTAAATTGTTAATTTTTGTTTTAAGGTTTATATCTTGCTTTTTTTAATTTTAATATATTTTCTCAAATTATTAAGACACTTTACTATTATCTTAAACAATTTCCGTAATCAGAATTCTAGTTTTTATTTAAATTCAATATTTCTCCTTATATTCTTGTGAAGGAAAATCCATTAAAATGCAAATTATTATTAATTAAATAAATTTATAAAACTAAAGCCTACTTAAAATGGTTTTCACGACTCTAGTTCATAAAGTATACTTTAGGGGATTATTTTAATGTGTAGACATATTATTAAATAGTCTCTAATTATAGAGCTAGTAAAAATTTTTTTAAATTATATTGAAGGAAATGTTTGCAAACAATTGAAATGCTCGCCTATTTGTAACAATTTGCATTGAATAATAAATTATTATGGGAAAGTTATTTTTTTAAAATTTTTTTTGAAAGGCCCAACAAAATTGGGCGATATTCCTTAAATCTTAATTTTTAAACTGAAGCCAAGTTTATATTTTTATGTTTTGCAAAACATTTTCAATTAAATATTCTAATACATGGCAGTTTTAATTGAAAATTATAACAATTATATTATAAAATTGCGAATACTAAAATGTTGTTTTGAAGGTTTTAAGATCGAGTGCGTGACGGTCACAACTGAGATATCAAAGAAAACCTTCTCGTTTTTACAATTACAGCCAACACGACGAAATAAGGGAAGTTCCCAGAACTCAAAATAAATCCGAACTTTAATATGCGAAATTTAGAACATATGGGGTTTTTTACAAATGGTTTGTGTCTCTAATAATTTTGGATAGTTAAAATTTGTCATTGTTATATCATTATATAAGTTTATTATTCCGTTTTTAATTTTTTACAATATTGATCTTATTGTTATGTCCTTTTTAGTAGGAAAGTTGATTTAACGATTTCAAGGCTGTCTGCTGAAATGGGTGTTCCGAAGACCCCAGAAATGGTGGAAACTATGTAGGTTGTTCTGCAACATATGCTCCGTTTAATTTTCCTATTGAAATTAAGCACGATTCATATATGACTGCGGTATGAGCCTCTAATCATTGGACGACACTAAAGCAAAAAATTTGAATACATTTGCATGCAGTAGAAGCCGAGATACATTGAAAGGCAATTTTGTATGTCTAAAAGGCTGCTTGGATGTCTTTAAAAGAACAAGTTTTAGTTAGACCAAATCACTAATCAGGGGTGAAAAATTGACACCTCAAAACGCATGAAGTCGTATGTGAGAAGTTGGTTACTCAGCGGAATCAACGCTAATAAATAGTACGGAGAGTACGGTTTTTTTTGAATCATGTACAGAAAGATGGATTCAAGTACGGATTTTCAATCGCAAAATACTTAACTTACCATATTCAATCCCGAATTCGTTCTTGAAATAATCCGAAAATGAGATTGATGTCAATTGCATCAATCTCAAAATGCGCTTCATTCAAGTATTAATTGTTATAAAAACGAAATTAGAAAAAGGAAATTATTATGATTGGTTAACTTACCCGTTTTATAAATGATGAAACACTAGCATAATGCCCGATATGGGTTTTATAATAAAAATCTAATGTATGTACATTTCTAACTAAAAATATAAACTAAATGAGAAGCAAGAGTTCAATTTTACTTTTTAAACATGAAAATATTAGCCCAATAAGCAGTTGGAAATCAAGTACAAAACAATTGGTATTCAAGTTCGAATTTCAAGCTTGAAGGGTTGAGATATATTTTTGTTACACTTTATTTCAATAGCATTCTCAAGTAAAATGGGAATTTTAAATCAAGTGAATCTAGTAAAATATTTTGAAACTTGAATTGCATTTCAGAATATGTTTAAAGTTAAGTTTATTTCCAGTTAATATTTGAAATTTAATTTTTGAGTGCTTATTGGGATATGTTTTTCTTCATGTTCTGTTGTTTTTGTTGTTTCTACACCCAACTTTCCATCTTCTGTGGTGCTGTTGTAATTTCTGCAACAAACTTTAAAAAAACTCGCGTATACGCGCATAAAAGAATATAATGCTGAGAGATGAGACTAATAAGTTATGTGAGATTAAAACCCCCACTTTGTACTTTAACTCTCAGAGTGGCGCTACCTACGAGAAGTTCAATATTTTTTTACTTGATTAAACAATTTTATACTTATTTTAAGAAATTCCGGGATTTATTTTGGAAAGTTATCCCTTTTAGTGTTATTCGTACTTGAATTTTTGAGTACGATTCATACTTAAAGTAAATTTAAAAAACTTAATTAATCCCGAGTGTTTTTCTAGCTGAGAATGCTCCGTATTTGGTAAAGCAAGATGAGTAAAATCTAGGGTGTTCAGTCGATAAATTCTTGTTCGATTAAACGAACAATTTTAGACGATTACTTGTTCGAATAATTTAAAATAGCTAATTTCGATTAAAGGATTTATCGAAGAATTTATACCGATTAATCGAATAATAATAATAATAATAATAATAATATATAGTATTTCGGTATGTATGTATGTGTCCGTTGAAATTAAAAAAAACAGTCATGTTTAGTGAGTAATAACTCATTATAATTTTATATAATTTAGCTAATATTTTTGTTACTTTTTTCAACACAATCTAATAATTCATTTGGCAAAAGAAAAAACGACAAAGATTTATATTCATCCCAATTATGAATAAAAATTCCCCGGGAGTTTTTTCCCTTTTCCCATTTTAACAATTGAATTAACATAGGAAAAATAAGAGAAGGGAGAAAACTCCCGGGAATTTTTATTCATAATTGGGCTGACTAATTTATCGGGTAGAAGTGAAGTGAGATTGAAATCGAACGATAATTTAAACTCCAATTCTATTTACAAAATGACAGTAGTTTCTCGTGATTTTAAGTGTTGTTTTTGCAAAAATTATAGATACTTGAAAAATTAAGTAGATAAAATGGAATATTTTTATGAACTTTCGTTTTTAAAATTTGCTCGTATTTTAAATCCACTTCATTTCGATTTCAAGAACACGCCCGTAGTTTTTAACTAAATAGCTTATGCGTTGCTCTCTTTAGAATGAGTTTGGTTTAAAAATATTGTAACAGGTGTTTAAAAATGTATAAAAGTAAATGTTCTTCAACAACTTCACTAATTTACCAATTACATAGTGACTCTAACATAGTACAAAATCAAAGGGGGCTACAAGTGAAAAAATATCTTTAACAAGATACTTCGATCGATTCTCTAGAGGAAATTATTTGCAGAAGCATAGCAGAGGATGGAATGTCCGTGAAAAGTTTCAAAAAATCCAAAGTTATATTGACTCTTATAAAATCTAGTTGCCCGGGATTGAAGCAACAATATGGAGCTGCATTGACAAGTTTTATTTAAAAAACCAATGTTTATTTACTCAAGTACTAATTTTTTCTAAAATTATCGAAAAAAATCTCGTAATTTATAAAATTTCTAGATTTAAAATTATTCGATTAATCATTAATTTTGAGATGAGATGATTAGGATGACAGATGATTAAGAAAAAAAAAACACATAACAAACATACAAAAAAACAACAAACAAATTTTTATTTCTTTAAAGTATTAAAAATGGATAAAAACACTTTTATAAAGTTATCAGAAGATTATTTTAATCATTCTAATGATGAAATTGTGAAAATTTATGAATTATTTAAGGAAAAAAATAAAAAAAACATTAAGCAGAAATCTTGGCCGGTTTTACACGATCATGTGTGCGGTTCTACATTTGAGGTATGTTCAGTGGATTCTATGTGATTAATGAAGTGATTTAGTTGTAATCATGCCAGTTTGAAGTGATTTACAAATCCCCAAATGTGAACATATTATTATCTATTATGGGCTGCTGAAATCGGGCCAGCTGCAAACGCAATCGATTTATTTAAGCCAGGCATTGGCCTACAGGTGTTTGATGTATGCCTTGGTACCTGATTTATAGTCTTTACCTTGTGCAGTCACGCTACCATTTGTGTTGATCGCTTAAGAAAGCTTTTACTGATATAGGTTTCACTACGGAACAGGGTATCTGAATTTGGTATGATTATTTCTTGGCATAAATCAGTTCTTTTTGCGTAAAATCTTTATAATAACCACTAGATAAAAAGGTTCGTAGCTAACAATATAATTATTAAGGCAATTCAGAAACTGTTTTATTGTGTCATATTGGTTGAATTCAAAAAATTAAAGCAAATACAACCAATTTGATATTATACTACACTTTGTGAATTGCCTTGCTAACATTTTATTATTATTAATACAAACGTATTGTAGAGGTATTGTAAAAATTTTAAAAGTAGCATTTTTATGAAATAGACCCATATTCTCTTTTCAATTTCTAACTGCAATTTCGAAATTCTTTTTTTATTTCATTATTCATGAATACTAGTGGAGCTACCAGGTTACAACTGTACTCAAATCCTACTCTGATCACCACGTGGTACGCCCGGAAACGTAGATGAATATATTGATATTTTACTAAATTGTAACTTTTTGCATGCGTTGAGTGGCCCTGCAACTTAGTACGTCCCTCTTTTTTATAACAATTTAAAACGTACCACTAGAATTTACAATTTCAAAATCATTAAGTAGTTTTTACCAACATTTCATAGTTATTGCACCGAATTACGCTTAAAACTATGCAACACCTTTGAAAAATATTAAAAAAAAACAATGATTTCTAAAAATTATTTTTCAATACAAAAATTAACTTTTGCTGGAATGGGCATAGATCTCTCGAGGAGTGATACTAAATCCCAGAGAATTCTAATTAAACATCCAATTGTATTGTTTGGCATATTACTCTTTTCACTATTTCATCTCATTCTTGTTACTCACTATGCCTGGATACACATTACCGATTTTATGGAAGTAACCGATTCTATACCCCTGTTATGTCAATTACTTTTGTGTCTTTTGAAAATGGCCATATTTTTATATAAACGTCAGGATATTTTATTGCTGATAAGAGAAATACACAAAATCAATTTGAAAGGTAAAATAAAAAGTTGCAATTTGAAAAGACTTGACAAATATATTTATTTTCCTTCTAGCTAAACATGAGGAAATGGAAATTGTATGTCGTGAAAATGCTAAGGATTATTCTTTATGCTTTCTTTACTTACGACTTGTAATGGTTACGGGAAGCTTTGGTATTATACATCCACTTTTATATGGACTATATATGTATGCGACAAGCGAAGAGATTGTTTTAATTGAAGCCAATAAAGCATCGTAAGATCGCCATATATACAACATGAGTTACAGCAATTGCTAGTGTCTACTGCCAATGCTAAGTGCTCTTTCAATTTTATCTTTAAACACTATAAGAGGTTTCTGTAGCACACATTTCAAGCTGCAGTTTAGGGAAATTTATATCTGCAGCCAGAGAGGGTTGACCAGAATCGATACTCTCTTAAAACATAACAAGAATATTCTCTCTCAAAATTCTATATGTGTGAAATTCAATATGAATGTTAACACATTTCTAATTAACGCAATCATAGAGTTAAGTTTTTTTTCTTCTCAGTTTCAATTCTGGTCATTATCCTACGCCAGCAGCAATCTAGGCGATTTGATAGAATTTCTAGCTTATTAAATTTCTCTTCTTTTTCTAGCTACTTTTGGGATCACTCTCGTCTACCTGGCTACTCAGTGCTTAACATGCTGAATATTTTTAGTGTCTATTTTACCTGTTGTGTCTCATTGGCATTTGATACTCTTTTTTCGTGGTTTGTCAGCAATATTGTGGCGCAGTTTCACATCATTTCTTATCGTTTCGACAAATTCGCTTCGAACTATTCTAAATCTGATAACATGAATAGTGGCAAACATCAGTCCGCTGAACAACTTATAGAGTGTATACAATATCATCGCAAAACTCTCTATTTGGCCGAAAAGCTAAGCGATGTTTTTGGTGAAATTATTTTTATTAAATTCCTTATTGTTTGTACGGAAATCTGTAGTTTGGTTTTTCGTGTTAGTCGTCCAAACGACTCATTGGCCGAAGTGGCCTACAAATGTTTATTTCTGTGTGCAGTGGCCCTACAATTGGTGTTGTACTGTTGGAATGGGTAGAGGATAAAGGATGAAGTAAGTGTTTAACTTGAGTTATTTATGAAAGATTTTTCAAAATTAACTTCGAATTGACGGATTTTTTTTTTAACTGTACCCTTAAAAGCGAAGAAAATTGGATTTGTATTTTTTTAAATTTCTAGGGTTTAAAATTTTAAATTTTTGTTTTCGAATGTTCTAGCCACATTTGAAAAGTTTTGAGTTCAGCTAAATTGTTTGCATATGGAAATTAAGAAAAAAGTTATTTTTAAAATTTTCGAAATTACGTGAAATTTTTTATATTTCAAAACCAAAATAATAGCAGTTAGTAAATATTTATTGATTGACTTCGAATGTTAGAAGCTATTAATAATAATGTTTAAAAATTACAATTAATTTTAAATCTTCGAATTTTCCATATTTCGAAAAAATGGCAACTTACAAATACTTTACTTTTGTATTTTCGAACATGACCAAAATTTAATATTATATTCAATTGAAAAAATGGCAGACTAATGTTCGAAATATAAAAAACAAATGTTCGAAATATTTATTTAGATTTCTCACAATTATCTAATGCTTTTTTATGTTTCATAAGTTCATAAAAATAAAACTATTAAGTTAATGATTTTGTTTAACTCCGAATTTAAAAAAAATAATAATTCGAAGATACACAAATTATGTTATTTTTTAGGTAATCGAAAAACAAATGACTACTAAATATTTGAGTATAGATTTTACAAGGTTTTTGTTTTAATAGTTTATTGTAATTTTTAGTGTTCGTTATTAAGATTAATTTTACATCTTCGAATTTTCGTTAAGTGTTCAATAAATATCCATATTTCGAAAGATAGCAAATAACTAATACTATAATTTTGTATTTTCGAACATGGCCAAAAGTTAATATTTAATTGAAAAAAAAAAAAAATTAAGAATAATGTTCGAAATATTTATTTCGATATCTCACAATATTTAATAAGTTCTTAAAAATAAAACTACTTAGTTAGTGTTTTTGTTTTACTTAGAATGTTTAACTATTCTGAAACTTAAAAGGAAGTTTCTATTAATGCTGAAATTTTTTTAATGAGCTTTATTTAAATTAAATTGTTAGTTAAAATTTTCGACATTTTGGTTTTAATATTTTCGAAATTTGTGTAATTTTTTGAAGTTGCATTAAAGTTTCGAATCTAAGTTGAAGCATAGACATTGTAAATATATATCTGTTTTTTTCGAATTTTCAAAATCAATGGTTAAAGGTTAACTTTAAAAATTTTTAACTTTCGTAATAATTTTCTTAAACATTTGGGGGATTCACAAGGTTGTGATAAAGTCATAAGTCTTTAAATAATAACAAGAAAAAAATATGAGTTCTGTGAGCAAACCTTATGACAAGACAATAAACCCAGCATAAAAAATTTTTAAACTATTGTAAAATATTAGGATTTTACGACAATATGACTTGAAAGCACACCTTATGCCTTATCCCCCAATAGTGTTATTTAATTTAATTTTTGAGTTCTATTATTTAAAAATTTCTTTCATTTTTTTAATTTTGAAATTTAAAATATCAAGTTTACTATGGTTCGATCTTTTTTCCCCATTCTATTTATAGAGCATGCAAGTGACAACATCCATTTATTGTTCCTTTGACTGGTCTAATTTATCCAAATCCTACAAAAAATTGCTTTTATTTTCTATGATGCGCTCTCAAAGAAACGCTAATGTTAGAGGTGTCTTTTTTGAGGTGGATTTGACTTTGTATTTATGGGTATAATTTTAAAATTGTTGTGCAAAAATACCTTTTAATGAATTCCTTTTTGTATTTACAGGTTTTAAAAACCGCAGGCTCGTTGATAACTGCCTTAAAGACTCTGGATGAAAATCAAAATTGAGGAAGGGGGAATATGATATAAAAATTTAGCTTTGAAAATAGAGTTCTTCAACTTTATTTAGATTAATTAAAATCATGTATCAATTCTGAAAATCCCTTTAAAATATTTTTAAAATAATTATAATACAGGAACATCTAATCTTTAAATTGAATTTTAGAAAGTTTTACTATCAGAAAAAATATTCCGGGAAGTGTGTGTATCTAACACCCACAAAAAAAACGGAAGATATTGGCTTTAAGGGCCTAAGCGCCAAAGAGGCATTGTTTTACAGTGCGAACTTAGAATATAAAATTATAAAAAATGTTACTGCAGAATTTTTCAACACACTTCAAACCTATATGACACTTTTACATAGAAACTACACTAAAGGAAAGGGAACTAACATCAAACTTGTCAGAGGACAGTTCTTAAGTGATAGGGACCGGTTCTAGTTCCAACACTTTATATGAAGCGTCACTTTAAAATGGCGGTTTTCTACAAGCGTCGAAAAATTGCTTCAAACTTTTTGACGCTTTATAACAGGTCACTGAAATTAAATTTCGGATATATATTGTCCCGAGTGAACCATGCACCAATAACAAGACCTTTAGCGGGCTTGGCAAATTTTTAACTAGCTTAGGAAAAGATATTTGCATCGGGATTCTTCAAAATGATGAGAACTTTTTAATCTTGTTACTCAATACATAGAGTTTGAGCTTTTGATGACCCCAAGTACAACCAAAGAGGCGTGTCAAAATAATTTTGTTTAAAGTAACAAAAACTGAAATATAAGCGACTTAATATTTGTCACCAATTCAATAAATAGCACAGAGTTTTATACAGAGCTGAAAAAAGTGACGTGTGAAAAAAGTCCAAATCAGCAGCTTTCAAAGAAAAAGACAGAAAGCGTTTTTTTTGGTAGTGAAGTGGCAGGGTTAATAAAGTTAGTACAATTGTACTTTTTTTGGTACAATTCAAAACTAAAAAGGACGCTGGTACCCCCGTGACTCTTTTGGTACTACAATTTCCAAATTTTTCAAATAAATATATTGATATAAAATAACAACTCGTATTTACTGTCCAATGAACATAAGCGGAGTTTAGTGTTTGGTGCAAATAGTCTTCCGAAAATGCAAAATGTCGTAGTTTTTTAATGAAATCTAAGGGAAACTCTATTTTTTGTTGTTGGATTCAACAAAACAGCTATAATATTTTGCATTTGTTCTTTTGCAAGACCATTTGCACCAAACACTGAACTTCGCTATAGCGAATAGATTTTTGCATTTTTTCTTTGAACGATTGCTTATGCCACATTTTAAATTTAGTATCAGCAGCAGCATATAAGCGTGTATTTTCTGATGATAATGAAAAGTTTTTAAAAGATTTAGGAAACCAATTTTGCAAAAGTTCTACATAGAAGAAAATACGACTTCCTCTCAATTCAAGATTATTTTGGAACGAATTCATAATATTTTCAAATATTCGTCAATAAGATGGCTGTCACGTCAAGAAGTAATCAACAGAATTTTGGAACAGTGGGAGCCCACTCCATTATTATTTTACTCCGAATTATTTTTGAAGGAGATTTTACAAGGGCTAAATTAAATTTTATTGTATTCGAACTTTCTATCCTTTCCTGTTTCTGCAGTACATATTGAAAATTGTAAACACAATAAATTTGATAATGCAATCCGTAGATGCTGGTATGCACATATTTTTTCGTTTAAAATATGCGAAATTGCATTTTGAGAAATATTCGTCAATTTTGCACAAAAAGACGATAAATTCTAAAAAGCGTATGAAAACGCTCTCTGGCAGCAATCAAAAATAAATGAATTGATGGACCCTAAAAATCGAATGATACAGGTCTGGCTAGCCCAAATACAATTTGTTTGCCTCTATTCTTAAATATTTTGGAAAATTTACCATTTTGAAAAATCCGGGGCTCGAAATAAATTTTTGACCTATGGTTTCTTTGGCAAAGCTTCTTGCAATGACTTATAGAACAAGAATCGCGATGTGCTTTTGACGCAAAAAATTTTACCCACCCTAGTATTATGTATAATTAATGATCATGTATTTTTTGCTATCTAATACTTTACACGTACAAACCCAGCTAGCATTTGAGTGAATATTTTTTGTAAAAAGCACCTAAATGAGTCTTTTCAGATCAGTTTTAATGATTACAAAATGAAAAAAATATATGTAAATAGAAACTTTCGTGTCAGCCAAACAAAGAAGCTTGGCTAAAAAAGAAGCCCAAAAATTATTGACAATTTATGAACATAAATGTTAGTGGAAATTGGTTCTTCTCTTCTTTGCGAAAAACCGACAACTTTAAAAAACATGACAATTAAAAAATTATAGAAATATATAATCAAAAACTATATAATTTACGATTGAAAAATAAGACGAAAACGATTCAATAATGATTATAAAAACTTACATTAAAATGATCAAAAATGTATCAAAAAATTGTATCACAAATGAATCTTTCAGGTGATTCATCGGTAAGGTACCATTTTCTCACAACGAAAGTGTCAGTTATGATTGAAAAATCAGTTAATAAACGGGTATTTTGATCTTGAAGCTAATTCATAAATGATTAGATTATGATACTAAATGCTAGCTGGGAAAGAATTTTAAGTACGTTTTGTTTTTGTTGTATTAAATTTTTGATTTTAAAAATAAAATAAAAAAAATTATAAAGAAATGATTTAGTACTATTGTAGCCAAAAAAGTACGATTATAAAAGTTCGTTGGTACGATATTGGTTTTCTCATTTATCATCCCTGTGAAGTGGCAATGTGTAAAAAGAGGCGGCTACAATCAACACAAATGGCGTGATCAAAACAAAAACCACTTTAAACAAATGCATAAATTCAACAATCGCTGTATTTTGTGCAAAAAAATTTATTTAGTTATATTGTTTTGTTTTATAATAATTTTTTAGTTACTTAAATATTATTTACTCGTGGTGTGGTAAACTTAAAAGTTAATTTTTACAACAGTTTTTCAAATAAATCTTAACTAAAGAAATTTGTGTCCATTGAATTGCGGCATTAAAGATGGTGCTTTCGAAGAAAGAGACATAACAAACGCAATATCTTTCGTCGCGTAACCCCTCTGTTAAGTACCTTGTGTTAAAAAGTTTAAATCGTAGTCTTATTACATAACATCTCAGCCAAAACTTTTTATTAAGTAATTTTGTGTTGATTTTGTTTGCCTTTCTGTGCTGAGCATATATCGATTTAAATTTGTGACAAGTGGACGAAAAACTTTTAGATTTTAACAACCGCAATTCTTTTAGATAAAAATCTATTAAGTTGGACTTGAAATTTCTTTCAAAAACACTTTATCTTAGTTCTATTTTTTAGGCCTTTTCAAAGGAGTGACCCTTTTCCTTTAAAAAAAATATTTAAACCACCCATTCGTTTGATATAAGCATTACATTTGTGGGAAGGGCCAAGAGGTTTTATAAAAAACTTGCCAGAACAGTCCAATTAGTTTTTTTATAGTCAATCAATTTGCCTCGCTTCGGTTATAAGATATTTTCTGTCTGGCATTGGCAGAACATAAAACAAAGTATAATGATAAGATTTGACTAATTTTTGTTAGTTCGTTCATATTTAATATATGAAGATTCAACGCTTAGCCTTGTGCTTTAAGCTTTGCACATAAGTCTCTTCTTTAAATTAAGTTGCTTAGGAAATTAGGCGCATATGTAGAAGCAAGATGCACTGCGGCCCATTGGATCTTTTGTGCAGCCACGACAATCACCATGGCCGATCGAGAATGCCAATTATTCTGCTTCGTTTGGATCCATGATGGGTTTTCCAAAAAAACTTATGTCCATTAGGCTTTTAAGGCGAAACCGCTACTAAACAGATGTCCAGATATCTTATAATCCATCTCGCAGAATTTTCATTTCATTCGAAAATAAACAAAACGTTATTTAGCGTGTGGCACACACACACACCCAGGAACGATATGTATTGTTGAACACACACAGCCCTTAATATCGTTCGTAACTATTTTCAAGAAAGAGCCGAACATTATATAGTGTTCTGTTCTTTGTTAAAAAACAGAACAGTTGTAGTGATACTGTAGACAAATATATTTTAATGTTCTATAATGTTTTTTTATTTACATTTACCGCACCACGAACAGCTTGTGTGTATTGTGTATTGTGTATATGTTTTGTTTTTGTTAAGTTATTTAGCTTGCTTTTTGCTTTTTTTTGCACTAAGCACAACAGAGAAAAACTAACACTAATGAGCTGAACCAAACACAATGACGTTTGTGGTTGAAACAAGTTAGAGTGTTATATTCGGCTGTGCCGAATCTTTGATACCCTCCACCGACAATTTGAATATTTCAGGAGTGATATCTATATGATGTCTATTTATTATTAATTTATCTTTATAAAAACAGACATCAGCATTAAAAGTAGGAGTAGGGTTTATATAGGGCCTAGGGTTAATTATGGAGTGATCTTCACGAAATTTTACAGTATGATTTGCAGTCGAATAAAACGAACATTTGCAAAATTTCATATGATTTCGTGCATTGTTCAATCATTTATGTTAGTTTTTGTAACAAAATTATCAATTTTTAAAAGTGGTGGTTCCACATTTTGATTCATAGCTCTGATCCTACTGAACCGATTTGGCTGGATTTTAATCCCAAACTGCTTAGGATAACTACAAGCAATTTCACACCCAGTTTTTTTTTATTTCTTTTGAGTTTTTGCCAAGTGAGCGTGTTTTCAACAGACAGACATACGGATATGGCTAAGTCGACTTAGAATTAGTCAAAGGGCCAGTATATATATACTTTACGGGGTCTGAGTTGAGTAATAAAAAATTTTCACACGGAATGACAAACTTAGTATACCCTCTTCACAACTTATTGTGGTGGAGGGTATAAAAAACCGAACGAAATTAATCTTTTTATTGAGTTGGATAATAACAGTATTATTTTTGTGTTCCAAAGATGACAAACAGGGAAACGTTATTTTTTTGAATGATTTACTACACAAACACTATTAGCGTTTGTGTTTTCCACAAATCTACCGAACCGAACACTGCTTTAAAGTATTAGGTAGATTTCTTACCAGATAATGTATACATTAAGCTAAAATCGGTTTTAAATGCATCTGAACACCATTGTTCTAAACTATACTTTAGAAAAAGTCATTTGACTATGATTATGGGAAAGGCTTAGTTAAGTTTATTTATATAAGCCTAAGAAAAAGTTATTTATTTTATTTTCGGCTAATGGTGAGTGTTAAAAACTCGCCATTTTTGAATATAATCTTGTCTTTTATTCAGATACTAATTACATATAAAAGAAAATAAGATTAAATTACAAATTTGTTTGCAGGTTTAAATAAAAATTGCATTTAATTATGTATACATATTTTTAAAAAAGGTTTTTAAATAAAATGTGTTGCATATCCCAATGGGTTTTTATAATATTAGCTATTAAAGCACAGTTTTAGGGATTACAACTATATTAAAAGATTTCTTGTATAATCTACTATAATTTCGTTATTTAATTCGTTAGTTTAAAAAAATTTTTTTAAACAAAATAAATGTGTTACTAGTTAATATTTTTAACAAGTGTAATATGAACTTTGCTAAGCAAAATAGTATTTTGATTATATGTCTGTTTAATGTGTAATTATAGCAAATTTCAAAGAACAAAATTTAAAAAAATAATTTTTAAAATTGGTTGTAATAACAGTTTTGACTGGTAGTGGGAATAAATAAAATAAATCAGGTGGTAGAATAAGAGGCTAAAAGAAGAACAGGCCTTTTGTTTTGTTAATAAGGAAATATATACAATACAAATAAATTTTTTTTAAATCTTTACAATACAAATTTTTAATCAAATTAATGTACAATTTTGTTGGCTTGTATGAATTTTTTTTTATTCCCTTCACCCCATTTCATTTATTCCCGTTAAAGTATACATATATCTGTGGCATTTTGACAAAACATCTAGGAACACAAATGTTACGAACGACGAATTTTTGCCAGCGAATATTCGTCGCCAAAAATAAAACATATTTGTGTAGTTGATAATGCACACAATCATAGCGTCGGCCTTCGCTTCGACTTTGCAATAGATTTATTTCTATTTCATATGACGGCGAACGACGAACAAATTAGTACCAGGTGACCATGTTTGATTTTAGTTTTCAAGTATTTTAGTATATAAAGTTACTTTTTTGCTTTAATAATTCTATCGCATTTAAAATAAATATACAACGTAGATAACTATTAGAATAATTTTTAATTGTGTTTTTGTTAATGTTTGTGTTTTATTTTATGTGGTCACACTATTTTTTTTTATGTGATCACACTATTTCTCTCTCTGCACAAACAGCAAACAACCTTATTAATTAGTAAAGCTGTTAGTTAAGCTGAAGGTTCACACCATGCGTTTATGCGTCTGTCCTTTTTATGCATTTGACAAAAAAGTTGAATCAGTATAATTGCATATGACAAGTTACACACCAAAATGCATAGAATGCATAGACGTATGAACGCATCAAAGTAGGTTTACTTTCTACTTTTGTATCCGTCGCATGTGTGGTGAATAAAAGTCAGCTGTTATTGATGGCCATGGATGACAAATCATATTTTATTTTCAATGTTATCGATAAATATGTTTGTGTGGTGGATTACTTTTTACTATTTTTTTGCATTAAAAAAGGTTTTTAATAAGAGAAAATGTTTTCGTAATAAAGATTGCATAAACTTTAAAGAAGAAAAAACATTAAAATTAATTTTTAGCACAATTTTACCACGAACCAAATTTGCCATTCTAGTTATCGATTACTTTTATGTTCTGAGTGTCATCTTTGTTGTGTTAATTTTTTTTTAACAAATGCCATAAACTGGAAAGTTATTGATACCGTGGAAAATCACGAATATTTGTATAATAAAAGCTTTCTCCTCTTTGAATTCTTTTAAAGAAATTCTATTAAAATATCAATAACACTCTCCATTTTTGCAAAAATGGTTTTTATTTAATAAAAATGTTCTCACAACAGCTGATAAAAAAAAAACAATATGGTGCATAAAACGCATTGCATGTAACTTGCATTTAGAAACGCATTAAATGCACAAAAAGTATCATACGCATCTACGCATGAACGCATGGTGTGGACCTTCAGCTTTATTCGTCGTTATTTTGTTTCATACGACGAATTTACTCAGAGAATTTCTGCTTCTTATATGTTGCGAAGATAATTTAACGATGTCCATCTGTCCGTTTCTTTGTGGGTTGTCTGAAATGGGATTTCCCAAAGACTCCAGATTTGATGGGGACTAAGTTATTTTATATTTTTATAGCACAGAATCCGTAATAGTTTGCTACTGATATTTCGCCCGATTGCCCACAAGCTGAGATGTGATAAAAGAAACACCGCTGTTCATATTATATGAACTAGGAGTACCAAATTTGTCTCAGATATTTCTTATATACAAGGAGATATAATTAATTCACCCATTTAAGCCCAAACAAAAACTACCGGACAAAAAATAAAATATTGTTTATTTAATTATTTAATTCATTACATATAAACAAAAAATAAGGTAAACATATATTGAATAATGTCAAAAACTTTGTCATAAGCCGGAAATAATGAAGTGTTCCAAAATTGGCACAGCGGGCGTAAATGGGTTAAAATGGGAAAAATCAGTTCATTATTTCCCCTGGCCATAATACAAGTGTCCAAATGTTCCCCGTGTATGAGATTTGTTTGGTTTGGCCAGATCGACCTAAAATTTCATCTAACGCTTATACAAATGTGTTTCCGTCTTTTTAATATTATGGGGAAGGATATAAAAGATTCGGCATTGCCAAAAGTTTTTACTTGTTTTATTTCACTCAGTTTCATTTCAACAGAATTTTCGATGAATAAAAATTCGTCAATAAAACCGTAGTAAAAGGCCCTCAAGTTAGAAGTTCGTTCGGCCTCACTCAGTCCATCCTCTTGTGCCAAAAACTACGATGCATATCAAATTTCCACAATTGTTACACCTTTTAATATCAAATTCTACCAAATATTCCAGTCATTTGTGTTACAGCCTTTGTTTGTTTAAGTTCTAATTAGAAATGGTTGTGCAACGTTACTTTTTCGTGCAACAACTATCATTTGCCCTTTGCGGTATTGACACAAAGTCGGAATTAATTGTAAAACGGCCTCTACTGTGCTACATTCCATTAATGTTTGCCATCTCTCATGTTGTGGCCATTGTCCACTATGCCTTCGTTAATCGTCATGATTATGTGGAAGTGACCGATTCTCTGGCATTGTCCTGCCAATCGCTGTTGGCCATTTGGAAAATGTTAATATTCTTGGCAAAACGCAGGCAATTTGTGGAAATGATTAATGAAATACATTTGGGAAATTTCAAGGGTGTGTTAGAATTTAAACATTTACTTAAGACTGTGACTTATTTGTAATTTTGCTTTTGCAGCTCGGCGCCAAGAGCTACCAATGATAAAAGCGGAAAATAAAAAAGATGTTCTATTTTGTACAATTTATTTCAGGATAGTCTTAGGTGCTGCCATTTTGGCTTTTTCAAATCCCATTATTGAAGCGTGTTATATTTATTATACATCTGGAGAGCTGATTTTAAGGGTGCCATACAAGGCGAGGTAAGTTTTTTTTTTGGTATTCAAAAGAAATTGACTGAATTATTACTAGTTCCATGTGCTATCTTTAAATGAAAGTACTTGTTGTAATTGGTTCCAACTGAAAGATTTGGTTAATGTATTGATTTAAAAATGCAGTTTGGCAGTAAGAACTTCCTTTTACGACTGTCGAAAGATATTCAACTAACCGAGAATACTGAATGATAAATTTTTTTAACGAGTAAAAGGAATAAATTAAAATTTTTTTAGATATGTCTCTTAATGACCCAACAAAAAATAAAGCTTCAAACGAAGCAGGCTTAAAAGGAAGAAATGAAAAAGGTTCACTTACCATCTCGCTTACAGAAGGCGTGAAATAAATATGGCGAGTTCCTACTTAAAAGCAATACATTTTTTACACAAAAATCGCTTTGTTCAACGCATATAAAAACTGGTTAGTGAATAATCAGTTAAACACACTAAATTGTTTGTTGCTAGAGTTGTTTTTTAAAATAATCGCTTAGAAGCAGGTATTTAAGGGATTATTTTAAAAGTTATTTTTTCTTTTATAAAATTTCTAAGAATTCATTCAATTACCTCACTGCATCTCTGCACATCTTATTCCGAAGGGCACTAATGTTAGCATACTTTTTAAAATTTTCTATTGGTGACTTGCTTCTCTTTACTCCTGAAACTGCGAATCGGTAGCCGTAGTAAAAAAAATTCGAATTCATAATAAAATTGATTAACAATCGATACCACTAGATGCTTTAATTCCCATTCATTTCATTTCATTTACTTTTTCTTCCAGCTACTTCTGGAGTCACACCAAACTTCCGGGCTACTCTTTAGTTTATTTGTGGAATTTTTTAAGTATCTACAATCTTTTCGGCATAACAATGGCCATTGATACAGTGTTCACTTGGCTGGTCAGTAATATTTCAGCACAATTTCATATTTTATGCTTTCGTTTTAAAGAGGCTGCCAAGAGTTATGGCGAAACAACAAGTGGCGGCAACGAGTTCAATGACTCTCAAAATTTTTTAAAACTCATCAAGTCATGCATTGTGTATCACAATCAAACGTTGCAGTTGGCTGCAAAATTAAATCAGGTTTATGGTGAAATAATTTTTATAAAATTTCTCATCTCCTGTTCGGAAATTTGTTGTTTGGTGTTTCGCTTAAGTCGACCCAGTGAATCGATGGCTGTTGCAGCGTATCAGTGTTTGTTTCTATTAACGGTGGCCATGCAATTAATGTTGTATTGCTACAATGGCCAAAGGATAAGGGACGAGGTGAGTTGGTAGTAAACATGAATATTTTTTTTTTATTTTGAAATATAACTAAGTTTTAACTGCTTAAAAAGGAAAATTAATGAATTTGGTTTTTATGTTTTAAAAAATATTAAAAAATTTCTTTTTATTGGCTCTTTAGTTAAAATGTGTATTTGTTTTTTGTGTTTTACCATTTTAAATAATTTGTTGGAGTTTCTTGCTTCAAATTTCTTTTTCTTTCATTCCTTTAACAGAGTTTGCAAGTGGCGCCTGAAATCTATTTTGCTTTTGACTGGTCGCATTTGGCAAAATCATCTAAAAAACTACTTTTACTACCAATGATGCGCTCACAAAAAAGTAGTCAATTAAAAGGAGTCTTTTTTGTCGTCGATTTGAGTTTATTTTTATGGGTAAAACTATCAACTTTGACACCACCAACAAATGACTTTTAAATGTGAATATAATGTTAAATTAAAATGGTATATTTTTTATTGCATTTTTTCAGGCCTTTAAAACGGCAGGATCATTGATTGCAGCCTTAAAGACTTTAGAAGAAAATCAGGATTGAATTAAAAGATTGGCCATGAGAATGTCTAATTTCATCGGAAGCTTTGAAACTTTACTTCTCGTCGTTTTTCAATGTCTAGGTTCAAGTTTAATTAAATTCAAAGAAATAGTAATAGAAATAATCTTAAAGTACACTGTTATTTATTCAATTAAAAACTTACACTTATTTTCAAGAAATATTTGATATAAAAAATCTAGAGAATTAGCAGAAATATCTTGCACACAAATATTTGGGGTATTCACAAGGTGTGCTTTCATGTTATATTGGCATAATGTTCTAACATTTTACAATAGTTTAAAAATATTGTTGTTGCTTTATAAACAAAAAGTGTCTTAAATTAATAGAATTTTGCTTGCTATGTTTATTGTGCTGTCGTAATTAATCCGAAGAGACCTGCGCTGAGCGGCTGAGCCGAGCCGCATTAGTTTTTGTTGCCGTCGCCGTTGATGGTATTGTTTTATAGCCGAATTTAACCTGCGGCTAGCAATTTTTGCAACGAACCCCTTGCGGCGTCAAATTATATCGGCTTAGTACTCTAATGTTTGGTAAAAAAAAAACAAAATAAAATTTATTTGTGATTTGCGCCTGCAAAATGGAAAATAGTCAGGTAAGATCTAATTTAGTTTATTAATTCATGGATTAGAATTTAAATATATTTTGATGTTAGGTAGATATTTATTTTTTATATTTGTTTAAAATCAGCTGATTTAAATTCAAAATAGCACACTAAATTATGAGGGGTTGTTCACAACAGTCGTATTTTTTCATGTCAATATTTTAAGACATATGACTTTATGACACCTTGTGAATCCCCCAATTATGTTATTTATTATAGTCGTAGTTGTGTTAAGCGGTATAAATTTTAAATTTTTATTTTGCTTTCACCGAATTATTAATAAAATGCAAAGTACGTACGTATGTTTTTTATTCTTTATAAAACATAAGAAAGTCAAATTTTTGATGTTTTTTTTTGGGAATATAAATAGAAATGTAAAACAGGTTTACTTTAGCACCTGCCATATGGCTTAATCTGATGGTGGATCTTAACCACTGCGAATACTGCAGTTAATCATCTTGAACTAAATGATTGATCGCATCTTTTCAGTTTTGGTTTATGATCGTCATTCAAGAATACTGGTTGCGAGAATGATAAACTAAAAGTGGAATTTGGAGCTTGGAGTATACTCGAGAGAGCTCAAACCCAAGTTATCTCGGAGACTTCGGGATAACTGGAGTTTATTCCAGACAGTAATACCTGCGATCATAGAAGCTGTGGTCTGGCTAAGACTATCTGATGCCTCAAGAATTGCTGTGAATATTAACATTGAATGAGAACAGCCTTTCTGATGGCTGAATAATTTGATATCAGCATCATATCAGGATTCAGGGCACAGGGGTATACAGAGAAAAAGTAGGGCGGATGAGCTTCATATACTCGGTACCCCTTTGCAAGCTTAACAGGATTTGAAAGGCAATTGTCTATCGGTACTGGTAATGATAGGTATAACAGTATCACAGTAGTGGCCCCGCATGGATGAAGAGCGTACCATGTCTCTATTATCGAGGACGAGAAGGAATGTGTCACTTTTATTATGTACAGCATCTAAGAGATGGACACGGCTGCAGCAGTGATGAAAATGAGGAAGTAAACGTGAAACACCTCCTATGTAAATGTCCTTTATTTGGTGGGAAGGCGGCAGGCCGAAATGCGATCCGCCATTTTCTATGAATTGTTTGATATCTCTGCCATTGATCTGAAGTGCATTTTAAGCTTTGTCAAAAGTTGGGGTTGGTTTTGCGGTGGGAGTTCTATTTAGTAGAAAACCGTGGTATGACTATGGGTGAATACTCACTGCCATTTCTAACCTAATTTTAAAGGAAGCTATAGCTAGAAATTGACTCATCACTGAAAAATTTTAATTGGATTTAGTATTGATCCCTCTACACACGTTTACTTCGCAAATTGGTAAGCAAATCTGAGCTCGTCTTTGTACTTGATGACTAAACACATTTAAATGTGACATTAAGGGCTAAAAAATCAGTGCAAGTTAAACTCTCTTTTTGGTTTAAAATGTGCTTAAACTAACAAATCTATAAATCACTAACCATATAAACCATCTTTACAGGCCATATGAATTTGATAAGATTTATCGTAGTGCTGCCACATGTTATTTTTTTAACAACATTTAATACATGGGACATTGATTTCTAGTTGTTGAGTTTAAACTAAATATAAATTCAAGTTTAGTTTAACTAAACCAGCGTTTTAACTATAAGTATGCAAAAAATCTATTTTTTTTTGATTTGTTATCAAGTATCACAAAATTTTTAACAATGTAACTAGACCCTTGAAAGAAATAATATTTTATAGCTTGGAATTGATGTTTAATTTTTTAACAAATATTGCATAGTAAATTTTAATTTAATTTTCAACTTAATTATGCGTCATATTCATTTAATTGCCAATAATTTAAATTTTTATTGGTCACACAGTAAAAAAAAAAAATAATAAAATATGTTCTTTTGTAATAGTAAAGTAAATTTATTTGTTTGTCATTATCCAATTGCCAATAACCGCAATTTCAAAAAAATAAAAATTTTCTGGATGGTCTGTTGAGTTGCATAGAGCGTTTGAGGCATATAAGTTCGATTCAAAATTCTTTCGTTTTATACCTGTTTCACACTATGCCGCAAATCGCACAAAAATATGTTAGGACACACAATACTTGGACGAAGGATGCGTAGAGACGCTTGCGTGGTTAACAACGTCGCACGAAATGAAAAATCAAGCAATAGAAATTGAATAGTTAAATTTGAATTTTAGACTTGATTGTCAAATAGTTTTCGAAGGGACACCAAGAGACCAAACGGATATTGTTGTAGAGACAGGTCGCATAGTCTGAAACAGGTATTTAATCTTATGATCTTCAACAAAAGTTTTTTAAATTTTCTTTTCTTTATGTATTCCAAAAAAATTTTGAATAGTAATTTTTTAACTAAGGGTGGTCCAGCCATAATGCACGATGTTAATTGTGAGTCACACATTTACGTCAAGTTTTTTGCCAACTACATTTGACATTTCTTTGTTTCAGTGTTGGACAAATTCAACCATGGAGAGGTACAAAATTGAGCCGCGCCGTATGATTGGTTGAACAGACAGAAGTGAATGGTGAGATAACAACTAACATCATCTTTAGCGACGAATCAAACTTTCACCTCAGTGGATTCGTACACAAGCAGAATTGCCGCATTTGGGCAAATGAGAATCCACGAGTGATTGTTGAAAAGCCGATGCATCCACAAAGAGTGACTGTTTGGTGCGGCTTATGGGATGGCGGCGTAATCGAGCCGTACTTCTTCAAAATGGTGTTTGCTATCGCGAGATGATAACGGAATTCCTGTGGCTAGAAATTGTCGATATGGACCTGGACGATATGTGGTTGCAAGAGGATGGTGCCACTTGCCACATAGCCAACGAAACAATGCCTCTTTTTGGCAAGAAATTCAATGGCCGTCTTATCTCACGTCGCGGTGATGTCAATTGGCCGCCACCCACGATCATGTGATATGACACTGTTGGACTTCTTTCTTTGGGGATATTCAATAGAAAAAGTGTACGTCAATTAGCTAAAAACAATTTAAGAGCTAAAGGATGAGATAATTCGGCATATTAACGACATTGAACCTCAATTATGTCTCAGAGTCTTTGAAAATAAGGACCATCGGATAGAGGTCTGCCACCGAAGCCGTGACGAGCATTTCGCCGATATTTTGTTTTACACATAGTTGTCATAGTTCATTCTATAATAATTAAAAATATTGTGATAATTCTAAGAAAACTTTTTGTTTTATTTACAATTAACTTCGTGCGTTTTGGTTGGAGCAACCTTTATAAATTTTCTTTTTAGTTTATTTTAATTTTTTGTTGGAAGGTTTTTAGAAATTCGACTTTTATCTCCTTTTTCATAGCTTCTGGCACATTTTTATGGTTAGTGTTTAATTTAACCAAACGAATTTAACGTTTATTAATTAATTTGAAGGTGACATTAATAAAAATTTAAATAAACAAAAGGCAGCAATCATAAAGTGAGGTAGTTTTAAATATTTATGGTTAAAACGTTTGTTTAATTTAAATTCTTTTAAATATGACAATTATTCAAAAAGGTAAAAAATTTATTAAATAAAAACTATAAAAATATATCAACCCAATTATGAATAAAAATTGCCCGGGTTTTTTCCCCTCTATCTTGTTTTCCTACTCAAATTTAGTTATAAAAATGGTAGAAGGAAAAGAACTCCAAGGGAATTTGTATTATTAATTGGGTTGATAAGTTTTAGAGGTTATTATATTTTCAAAACATTTTATATTTTTTGCGTTTTAGAAACATTTTGTAACAATTTTAAATGCATCAGTTTTTTGTTAAAATAAAAACATTTTTGTACACATTTTCTTAATTCAAATTCAACGTAAACGATTAAATAAAACCTTTTCAATTAAACAGATCAATTTGATTTATTGTTTGATTGATTGATGGTTGGCAAATATTTGTTAAATAATTAAAACCACAACATTTGGTCAAAAGTTGGGCACACACAATACACTTAAATAAATATGGCAACAGAAATGGAAACTAATTTAATATCCGTTAAGGGCAATAAACTAACACATACACGTACTAATAAGAATTGTTTTCAACACTCACACGCACATACTCTGGTGAAGTAACACACACACCAAGCTACTTTGATTTCTACACTTCCTCCTTTATTTCTCTTTCTGTTTTTACACTGAAAAAAATCCATGTCTTAAAAACACAAAAACTGTTGAGTTGTTAACGAAATATTTTGTTGTTTCATATCACGTGTTCAGTGGAAATTTTGAAATAAAGGGGGAACAAATAAGCACTTTTTTTAACAGATAGTTAGTTTGGGTATCATAAAATTTTATATATTCATAGTCTTTTCGATAAAGGCAATTTTATCAAAGTCTAGTCGATAAGATATTAATCTTCATGACTTTAGTCTAATAGAATCTAGTCACTTTAGGCTAAGGGACAATAATGTTTTTAACACAAATCGAATCGACAAGATTCCCGACCAAAAGGGGTCTGGTAGACGAGTGTTTTATCGATAATTGTCTGATCACCAGGTGTCTTTTGAACAAATTAAAAAAAAAATTCAGTATTAAAACTCGGTTTTTGATTGAAATAAAACGTGAAGTATTTACAGTCTATCTATTATAATCTTTTTGCTCCTCGTATGTTTTACAAGAGTCTACTTGATCAAAATCTATTTGATAGGAATCTAGTCGCTTATGGTCTGTTCATCGATTTCGAACGATTACTTTGTTCGCTTAACTTGCATGTAAAACAAAAGGCAACCAGTGAAATGCGCATAAGAATAGCTTATCCCATCAACAATAAATTTCAGTTTATCAATAGTATGAATGGGAATTTAGCACATTTTAACGAAACCTTGTTAAAAAAATATTGTATAGTTTGTTTTTGTTTTAAATGTAAGTTGAGCGCACGAAGTCTTTGTTCGAAAAAAAAATGAACAGGCAGTTGGAGTCTGTTTAATTGGTAAAAATTTAGTTCATTAAAATCAATTCGAAAAGCTCCTTTAGATATTGCGGTTGAAAAATTATCCAAATATTTGAAAATAGTAAATTTTGTTGAATATTTATTCAAAAAGGGGCAACGATGGAGTCTAGTCGAAAAAATCAAATCGACAAGTGTCTCCGCGATTAGAGTTTGTTTAATCAAAAAGAGTTTTAGTTTATAAATGCTTAATCGAATTGGGAGCCAAAAGGGAGTGTGACATAAACAAAAATTGATTTGCTTACAGAATTGAAATTGTTCACAGCCAGTACTTCTCAAAAGTCAACCTCAACCACTGTCTAGATAGAAGTTTTTTAGCTAGCGAGGCTCTGGAGACCGATACTTAGGTAGTATAACCTTTAAATCTGTACGAACGAAATTTTATTTTAAGCCCCAAGTCCAGGAGGGAGGAGCGTCGGAATAACAGTGAACTCCTTAGTGGCCCATGAGCTCATGAAGTAGGATGAATATGCTCAGATAGTAAAATTAAAATAGCTGCCCATTCGTAAAAAGACGCCCTCTGCTCCAGTGGGGTAATAAATGTTTATCGATTAAAGTTTATTCCATAAGAACAGAGTCCATTGCTGTAATTTTGTCAATATTGTAACAGACTAGCTGTTGATTGGTTTACAAAATCAAGAAGTTCTTTTTTCCAAATAGGCGAATTTTATAACCCAATACAAATACAAATGAACTTTATACTGAATTAACCAAACTGTATAAAAATGTTTTTGTTTAAAATTTTTTAAAATTTTTAAAAATATTTTTCTTTTCTTTTAATGCAATACAAATGAATTCAACAAACAATTAACGAAACAACAAGCTTTTGAAAATTTCTTTAGACACAATATTTTTTGTAAATACAGTCAAACTTCCATAACTCGAATCACCATTATCCCCAAAAAAAAACTTCGACTTATGGAGACTTCGAGTTACAGAATTTTCTTGTTGAAAAGAGAATAAATTGCAAACTTGTGTACATTTTGTATTTTTTGTTTAAAATAGGCACTATTTGTAAGCTTCATACCTAAGCATGTAGGTATGTATTTGTAATAAACAAGTTACAATGAAGTAAAATATCGGCATGGTTTGACTTCTAGCTGCTGTAAACCAATTGAGGACTGCTATGTCGATAATTTTGTATATTTGGGTCTTAATCATTTTACTAAAGAGATGAGATACTGACTCAAACGAGTTGATAATTAATTCTTTATTTTTAAAAATCTATGGGACCGTACTAGCTGGGACACCATATTTATTGTCTGCTTCCTTTTTCTTGAATCCACCCTCGACTTCTTTTATATTTCCCTCCATCGACAAACATTATAAAACACGTTTACTTGCGATGAAATAAACACATACAAATAATTTTAACATATTTAGGCAAACCAAAAGACACACGTTATGTACAAAAAGGGATTTCCCCTAAAAAAAAACAAAGTAAAATATACAAACCTGCTAAACAAGCAAAAGAAAGCGAAATAAATAAACAAAATAAACAAAACAAGCAAAAAACTTCGAGTTATAGAATACAAATTTGAGTAATTGGTTCGAGTTATGGAGAATTTCGAGTTATGGAAGTTCGAGTTACGGAAGGAGAATGGTATGTAGTTTATTGTTTTAGAGCTACTGCCAATCAAATTGGTTCGAGTAAGAGAAAATTCGAGTTAGAGAAGTTCGAGTTATGGTAGTTCGACTTCTAAACTACCCTTGCGAAGCTTTTCCTGCCTTCGGTCTTCATGAATTACTTTTATTTTTACGTCATCTGCGGACTTTACTCTTGCAACATACAAAACCACGACGAAAGACTGGCTTAGGCAAATATATTCCCATCTTTTCGAACATCTGAACCTGCGCTTTATTTACAGTATTGGAGAATGGCAGCCTTTATGGGAACTGTCGTCGGCGTAAAACAAATGGAAGATCTGAATTTATTGGAGCTAGGTAATTTTTGGGAATATTTGCCGTGCTTCCTTCAGCAGTGTTTAACAAAGTAGTTTTACAAATTTTTTTTTTGATAGCTTTGTGGCCTGTAATTGCAATTACATTTTGCCGCGCCCCTTTTACCTCTTAATTCTCCGCCCTCAGGCTGGAAAATCCTACTACGCTGAGATTTGGCCAATGTATTTAACTATATGCATGACAATGTCTGCTGTCTAGCCTATCAGTTGGCTTCAAAAAGCTCTGGATAGACAAAAAAGAGGAACACAGTAATAAGGTAATTATATATGTGACGCGTAAAATAGAAAGGAACCTAAGGGTAAGAACCGGTTTTGTTCAGGAGAGCCATTTTAAAGATTTAAATACGTGTATCTTTGGTGTACCATCACTTTCATAAAACGCGCATATCTCTGGGAGGGAACACTTTTGGGGCATGGGATCGGTCTCATTCGATGCTCAGATGTTGTCCACATCAAGAAAAAAAAAAGTGAAATTTGATTTTGTTTTACCCTTAGGCCCCTTTCTCTATGCGCTGTCACATATGTTGATTTGAATCAATGCAGTCCGAAGGAACTGTCTGTTAGATTCTGGTCTGTTAGATTCTAAGCAATTTAATCGATTAAAATCTATTCCTGAATCTTTTGCTTCTCATGCACAATGTGGGAGTTAAAAGAAATAAAAGGAAGTAAATCTTACGGTTCCAGACGGTTCCAGACGGTTGCTTTCATTTTTAAAACTTTTTTAATATACAAATATGTATGTAAATAAAGCAGACCAAAACGCTTAATTTTTAACCGAATTTTCAAGTTTTTCGAATTTAATTTTCTATACTGCTTTTGTTGTTGTTTGGTTTTTCCGCTTTTACATCGACTTATTATATTATTTCTGCAGCATTGCTTAAAATTATATTTACATTATGTATGAAAAATCGCTTAGTTAATTTTCAGTGTAAGTCTACACAGAAAAATTCTCCAACATTTTTCACCAATTAAAGCATTAATCAAAAATATAATCAGTTTTAATTAAAAATTTAATCAAGTCAATTTAACTTTTAACTAAGGGAATTAAACGTATAATTAATACTATTATCTGGTTTAATTGATACTATTTATTTGTTTACTGGTGCAAATTTAATTAATTTTTTAATTAATATCACAAATTTGTTAATTGAAATCAATTTTTATTTTTTTCTGTGCATCTAAACATTTGCTGCAAAAGTCATTAGCAAGTGATAAAATTGCAATTTCCTTCTATGTAGATATAATAGTCATCTGTTTTTAGTTTTTTGCTATTCCATTTTAGTGTTCTATTTTCTTCTCCAATTTATATGTATTATATACTTGTAAAATATACATATAAGGCAATTTGCTTAAACACACAAACACACACTTGCATAAATATGTATGTATGTTTATAAGTATATGTTAGATTATATTAATATGTATTTTAATACATGGAAATTAATATCATCAAACATGTTATATGATGCATACTCAAATGATAAAGTTTTAAGTATACAGTTGGGGATAATAATAGTGGGACTGTTAATGGGAAAAATGTTATAAGACTTAACGCTAATATAAATGAAATTATTCTTGAGAGTTTTTTTAGACTCTTATTTGCGACCACTTTAGCTAAAATTATCTACTACTTAAGTCTCGAATTAAGTTTGTTTCGTTAAGGAAAAAAAATAGGAACAATTTAGCTCTTAAGGTTTTTTGTTAATTTTTAGTCTTAACGAAAGTTATGGGGGTTCACGAAAAAACACGTGTGTGGTGGTCGGTTTTTAACTAATTTCACCAAAAATGATTGAAGACTTTTAAAAGCAAATCGTGTGATATTTTGTTTTGATCTTAGGGTTAAACATTTTCGTAAATCTTTTCCATTTAGGAAATGTGATTAGTTTTGTATCTACTGGAATAAAGACTACATAGTAAAGCTTAAGCCTGTACTGCAAAAATAATGTTATTTGTGCAACGAAAACTTATTTGATATTTGTGAATTAACGCTCTTAAAGGTCACCATATATTATGTACACCTGACTTGTCAACTTTTCAAGTCACATGTAATTGTACAAAGCTGTTAAAACCAAAGTAGTTCTCAGTTTCAAAATAGCGTGCTGCCGCCGCAAAATTGCTTACTTGCGCCGTAAAAGAGTTCAGCCATCTTAAATTGTTTTCTTTAAATTCGATGACACCAATTAAGGATATAATAATGAACTCATTTTTTTGACTTAGCCTGTTTTGGAACTGTGCTGTCGGTATGTATTTATCGGTACTATAAAATATTATGTTCAGCTGGCTAATGAAACCGTCAATAGTGGACCGTCGCTGTCGGTTTCCTGGTTGGCATAGATTTCTGACACCATATTTTTTCATAGTAAAAACATCTGATGTCAGACGGTTTGTCAAAAGAAAATAGAGCAGGTTTTAATTGAAATGTTTAATGTAGTAAAGGTAACACACGGCATGTATGTATTTTGCAGTAGGAAATTAAAAAAATACATGTCGTGTAACGGAACCTTCGCATCGTTTCTCGGGTCTTTAGAAAGCCGATTTCAACATACAGATGTCCAGACGGACAGTCTGACGTTAAATTTCGTTAAATCAACTTCGCTACTGATACGGACCAAGAATATATAAAGGCAATAGCGCAAAAAAAGCATAAGACCCCTTTCAGACTCGGCAAGTTAGTTGAGCAAGTTACTTGCCGAGTACAACAAAGTCTGTACAAAATTTTTTTTCCTTACCCTGACCTTACCGCTGACGTCTACAAGCCAAGAGTCGCGCAAGTAACTTTCCGAGTTTGAAAGGGGTCTAAGCGACATCATTTTCAATTTTATCTTAAGCGACAACCTTCATACAAAATTTTTATGATATAAAATAAGAAAAACCTTCTCCTGAAAAATTTGGTTTTTGTTGCTTAAGCTTTTATTGCGGAAATGATCCGATATATACATTTAAGCTTCTAAAATTAATATTGTAGAAATAACAAACGGAATGACAAACTTATATTTAATATTGCCACCTGTGGTAAAGGATATAACGACAAATGTTTACCTTTCCAAATGACATATAATTTATTCAAGACAAAAACCCCGGCATCACTTGCGAGCTTAGTTATACACCAATATTCTATAGAAATTTGTTGAAGTTGTTTATTATTACATGTATTTACAAAAAACTCACTTCTGACAAATTTTGCACTTTACGCAAACATTTTTGAAGAGTGGACGCGACTAAATTTCGGTAACAGATCATGAAAGTTATGTTAAGCTCGTTCTGGGTATTTTACGCTTTCACACAATCTTTACGTACTTTAAGAAAACCACAACCTTGTCATGTGGTGTTATTGTTTTTGGATAAATTCAAAATTAATTATATCAGGGGTGCATTTTCAACAAAATACTTAAGACTGGTCTGATAGTGTAAAATGGCCTTTAATAAAAAATTTCCTTTAAAGCCCAGTAAAAACTTCGCTTACTTTTTTAAAATTAAAAGCTTCTTTAACTCATTATTTAGTAGCTATCTTCTATAACTTCATCTAAAACAACTTCTACAACTACTTTTTGAATGCGTTCACTTTGGGACATCCCATGTAAAATTCATTGGTTCTTTCAGTAGAGCTGTAAGTAGTGCTCTTATGTTTTTCTGATTACTCAACACATTATTTTGTAGGCGAAGTTTTACTGGGTAAATAATTTTATATTTAACTTGTTTAATCCGATTTTGTTATTGGAATGAACATTTAAATAAGTTCGAATATGCCACATTTTTTTCATTTCTTAACTAATAACATGTGACGCAAAAAGGGGATCAAAGCACTTTGGATCGGCAAAATCTTTTAAAGATTTTTTTACCAAAAATTTGTCTAATACCAGTAATTTTGGCTACACACTGTATTCTCAACTATGAGTATGCACTTGCATGCTGTTGCAAATCACTGCATGTATTCATATGTTTGTATGCATATGTGTGTGTGTTAACTGTAGGTGTGCGTTTGTTTACTTCTGTATTTGTCAGCATGAATATTTTCTTTGTTTGTTCATTTGTTTGACTTGTAACTAAGATCCTTTTAGTGTTTATAACTTTATCCCTAGCTCTGCAGGAAATATGCAAATTTTTTATATCCTTAAGTGTTGAGCTCAGTTGTTGGTGTTGTCTCATCACACAGCACAAGCCAGTAAGTCTGTCTGTCTGTCAGCCAGTCAGTCACTTCAGCAATGGAACAATACATTCTATTTCAATATTTAAAGAATATTTTACCGTAAAAGTCCTCCAGACAGTATAATTTAATAGTTTCTTATATTTTGCTATAAAATTCATGTGCTGTAATTTTATCTGATACTTATACATATTTAGTCCTGATTGTATATCCTTGGCTGCGTATGTGATAGTCTTAGTGTCATTGTGTAAATTTGTCGAAATCAAGTCAAATTTGTCAGTAGAACAATGAATGAAAGTTATATGAAGACAAGTACGAGGATATGGATAATTTAAGTGAAGTAGATGTTTAAAATTAGAAATGAAAGTAGACACCAGTTGAGTGAATTACACTCAGAGAAATAATTTAGGGAATTTATGGAATACAAACTTTAACAGAGATGTTTTCCTTTAAGACTTTTGCACAAGATAATATCAATGAAAATATTATAAAATAAAGTATTAGAACAAGATTTGATTATTTATGTTAATCCATATTTTATTTATGAAAAACTAATAAATAAATATTTAGGAAAAAAAAATCATATTCAGAAATTTTCGAGAAATTAGGAACTCTAATTGCTAGTCTCATCAAAGACATTCCTTTAATATTAAAATTTTAATTAAAAAAAATTGTTGTTAACAAAAAATTTTTCTTTAATTCTACGTCCCATTTTGCGCAATTAAGTTCCAATTTACATACAAATTTAAATTAAAAAAAAAACAGAAGTAAGGAAAAAACATGTAAAATCAATTAAAATGGATAATCATTCAAAAAAGCAAATTTCGATCTACCAAAGGTTAAAATACAATTTGACGAGTGTAAAACGGCAAATCCATCTGAGGAGATCGAGTGGTTGCGATCGAAACATGTCATGGTAACCTGCCGGCCGCGGTTCAAATCCCGGCCACGGTCAAAAATGAAAGATTATCAATAACAATTTTAATTAATTTTCATGCTGTAAAATTCCTTTCTTCATAAAAATAATTTAATGAAAATTGAATTTAATGAACTTAAGCCTAATTAAAACATTAAAAATTTGGATTTTTGATAGTCATATTTTTTTCCCATGTTTTGAAATTTTTTTTTCCAGTGTATTTATCTCTCCCCATGAATATCTTTTACACAATGCTGCATATATATCCGGCTTAATGCTGGCAATTTGAGTATTAGTGTAGGTGCACATAATGGGAAATTGACTAAAAGAACTTGAAGTGGACAGTAAAGGTAAATATACATATCGTCAGCTTAGAATTGGTTTGGCGCATATCATGGTTAAGTTACCATAATATGCGCCAACCCAATTCTGAGCTGACGATATGACGTCACATAAAATTCAAAATGCCTCAAGCTACAAAACAATCAAAACGGACTTTTTAATTGATTCTGATGTGTTTTGGAGTCTTAAGCTACGTTCACACTGGGGGTTTTAAACGCGTTTAAGAAAAATGTTGATTAAGTTAATCAAAGCCGTTCACATTACATTTGAGATGATTAACATGACAGATGATTAAGAAAAAAAAAAAAAAAAACACAACAAACAAACTTATATTTATTTAAAGTATTAAAAATGGTTAAAAATACTTTTATAAAGTTATCACGAGATTATTTGAATCATTATACCCAACACCACAATAGTGGAGAGGGTATTATGCATTTGTGCTGATGTGTGTAACGCCTTAAAATAGTGGTCCTATACACACCTTAAAGTATACTGATCGACTCAGAATCACTTTCTGAGCCGAACTAACGATGTCCGTCCGGCTGGCTGGCTGGCTGTCCATGTAAACTTTTGCGCAAAGTACAGGTCGCAATTTTGGAAATAACCAAGCCTATTGAAAATGGGCCGAATCGTAGGACCACGAGGGAAGATAGGGAGAAATTTTTTCCGCCTCAGAAACTATCAAACCGATTTTAATGAAATTTAAAACATAGATAGAACTATATCTATATGGACACAAAAGGTATGCATTTTTTAAAAGAATAGGACCACGAGGGAGATAGGGGCAATTTATGCCTCTCAAACCGATTTTAATGAAATTTAAAACATAGATAGATCCATATCTATATGGACACATTACCTATACAGTTTTTCAAAAATAGGACCACAAGGGGAGGTAGGGGCAATTTCTGCTTCTCACAAACTTTCAAACCGATTTTAATGAAGTTAATAAACATAGATAAATCCATATTTATATGGACACATAAGCATGATATGTTTTTAAATACTGTGGTGTATATGGTCGGGCTTGACCGACTATACTTTCTTACTTGTTTTAATAATGAAATTGTGAAAATTTATGAATTTTTTAGGGAAACAAATTAAAACGTTAAGCAGAAATCGGGGCCGGTTGTACACGTTCATGTTGTCCGATTCTAATTATAATATACTTAGTTTGAGGTATGTTCAGTGGATTCTATGTGATTAGAGCTTTATTACGTTCAAGTTGCTTAAACGCGTTTAAGAACCCAAGTGTGAACATAGTATTACATTATAAATGATCAAAAAGTTGATTTTTTATTTTATTTGCCAGTTATGTCCATCTGGATTTTAGGTGAAGATATGTATATAGAAGGTTGTATAATAACTGCAGTATTAATTCCTTTGCTAAGCTATATTTGCATTGAACCTCTTATCAATTTGTTGGCAGAACTGAAATTCAAATGTTAATCTTATTAGATGTGGTTATCAATCATACTAAATTTTTGAAAAAAGGAAATTAAAAACGTTGAATAAACATTCATATATTTGAGGATTATTTTAATAAAACAAAAATTAAATACTTATTTTAATTAGAAAAAAGGATTAATATCTACACAATATTTATGTCACCGGTTTTTTTTTTTGATGGTGTTAATCGTTTAGACATTTCGAATTTGTTGTCGGTCGCGACACCTTTTGAAACCACCATAGAAGACATCTAGTTATTCGGCTGTATTATGAGAGCCGCAGTCTAAGACCAGTCGTTTTAAGAAATTAGTAATATAATTGTCCTAAGCTATGTTAATATGACCAACTTTCTATGTTTTTAATTTAAATTTAAATGATAACGACAAACATGATTTTCGTAATCAGGCTATATATCTCAGAGGTGGCGGCAATCCTACATGTGCTTAGATTAAGAATTGCTAGTAAACAGTGGCAAACATGTGTGTAAATTGTAAAGAACAGAGTATAACGGGTAGAGTTCGCGTGCCGTCTAATAAACACTTGAGCATCTGTCATATTAGATGGGTCAAATGTATGACCAACCCCACTATATTATTTACTGCGGATTTTTGGTTTTGTATATGTATACAATTTTTCTTTTTCTATGACAATACGGTCGTAGCCGGCATTCGATATAGTGTTAGATCTAAGTCGACGTACGACGTTGATACGCTTTTACGTTTACGCCATCTATTGTGTGCCTTTGTATAAAATATTATTCGTTTTTATTTGACAACGTAAAAACGTCGTACGGTTCAATTGTATTCCTACGGTAAAGAGAAAGCTTACCTTCCCTAAAAATTTCCAGTACTTTTTTGGACTCGATACAGACTTCTAGGCAAGCATATACTGGATGCATCATCCAAAGTATTGACGATCAGCTTAGATAGCCTGCTCAAATTCTGGAACACGACCGGTTAAAGCAAGTAACTTTATACGACTAATATCTAGTCTTTGATTTCAGTATTTATTATCTATTAGGTGGTATGTCTTCTAAAAAAGGGGCCTTTAGACTCTACATTATTATTTTGTTTAGTTTTTAATGGCAGGCAAGTAAGTCAACCAACAAACCTTGCACGTTATCTTAAACCTCACCACTGTAGCTCGAAAACTTTGTTTGAAAAGAGAAATGTACCGAATGCCTAAAAAAGAGCGTCTAGAATTTTTTAACATTATAATTCTATTGCCAATACATTTGCAATAAAACCAACAGCCAATAAAACTAATTTTTCAACCGGGTGGTGTTAAGTTCGCATTCTCAAGGTATTTTTTCTAGAAACTCTATAAAATTGAGAAGTTTTCAGCTGAAAAAAAAACGCTTGACGCTCTTATTAAGGAAGATCAAGGAAGCCTAATGGTTATACGAAATTCTCTTTAAAAAGTAAATTTTCAGGCAAAAAAAAAAAAAATTAAAAATTTTAGTGTTTATAATCCTTATTCGCTTTAAGTTTTTATTTGTATAATATTTTTAGCTTAAAATTTTTCATTTTAAGAAAATTGCAAAAAGTAAAGTTATATGGGTAAATGTTTGAGATGTATGGGTAATAAATTAAAGGTGATCTTATTTTTAAATTTCATAGTATTCCAGACGCCCTTTCCTCAAAAAAAGCTTAAGCGAAATAATTTTCAATTTTCGTTTTTTTTTTTTAATAAAGACTTTGATGGCAACACTTGCATCATCGTCTAAAATATCATGGTCACATAAGGTACCGTTACGATTGTATAGCAAAAACAACTTTATCTCAAGCGATAACCTTCATACAATATTTTTAAGAAATAAAATAAAAAAATACCTTCTGATTCTAAATTTTGTGTTGGTCGCTTAAGCTTTTTTTGCAATTATGGCTCGATATATGATATAAATATATAACAGCCAGGTCCCCATCATATCTGGGGTTCTTCGGAAAACCCATTTCAACTTACACTACAGCTACTCACAAGGATCCATATTATATTCATAAATTTAGTAGGGTCTAAGATAAAGATTGTAGACACTACAAACGCAATCACAGACAGACTGCAGGGTTAAGAAAAATTTCCTATAAATAACCACATTTTAGCAAGTCCTTCTATAAAAAGTACATGTGATTATAAATTTCAATAAATGTTCTAAAAAAATTAAAAATTTATAGGAAATTTATTTAATATTTTTTTAAATGCTAAAACATTTTTCATTCTGAATGCTGCAGGAATACTCGTAATTGTTAATGACTCATACATACATACAGTCACCAACACCAGGACAACTAAAATATTGTACGTGCAAATAAATAATTAATATTTTAATTGAATTTCCATATAAATTATATTTTACATTAATTTAATAGAGTTGTGTTTCAAATGTATAAACAGGGCAAATAAACACGAACTCTGTTAAATACAATAGTCAGAGAAAGGATTTTCTATTTTTAATTTTGCATGCAATTTACATGTTTCTTATTGAACTTCATTGTGAATGTAACAAATGACGCATGATTGGTATTTAATTAATAAATTTACAAATGTATGTGTGAACTTACTTGTGTATTGGTTACACATGTTTCATTAAAAGGATGTTTTCTTTGGAATACATTTTTTCTACATGTTTGCAAATCTGGTCTTGTAAACTGACATTCAATGATGATTTTCTCTTTTTTTTTTTAAAACACATTTGTTTCATCAATTTATCATTTACTTATTGTAACTTGTTTATACTTGAGTGTGTTTTAATGTCAGAGTTGAAGTTTTTATAAACCTTTTTGATGAAAGAGAAATAATTATATCATTTGTGCAACAGGAAATTTATGGGAAGATGTTTATATAAAATGTTGTTTTAGCAAAATTTGCTTTTAAAATAAGATTTTAGTGCAATTTCCTCTAGAAAGTATAGTGGAGGAGTTTTATGAGTTTACGTTGATGTGTGTAATACCAAAAATTAACGGTTCTAGGCTGATCCAGACCGATCTAATGATGTCCGGCCGGATGGTTGTCGGTTTTGCCAAAACTATAATTTTGAAGATAATTCGATGAAATTTGGTACGTTGGTTTCAATTGTCATATGGACGAATATGATATTAAAAATTATGAGAATCTGTCCATACTTTCACATAGCTCCCATACAAACATTCTGTCGGAATGTAGTATTTGTGCCCTTAAGCCATCTTTAGCACTTTAATGTGTATTCAAATTAACTGTTTTTTTTTTAAAGCTTTCATCTAGCTGATGATGACGTTGTTGAAAGAAAGTGCATATTTTGAATACACACAAAAAAGTTATATGATAAAATGTAGATGAGCTTCGTCGATTCGACGAACAGTAACCATCCAGAGTTAAGGATATTTGTAAGAATCAAGAAACTAAGTTAATATTTAGAAGAATATCGTATATAGATAGTAAAGAAGTGGCATAAAAAACTCCTGGAGGTATCAAAAAGACATTAACTCTTCTAATGTGCATAAAGAATCTTAAGCTACTGTCAAAAATAGCCGAATAGTATGTCAAAAGCAAAAGCATTTCTTGAATCAAGTATAGAAAGATTGATTCAAGACGGATTATCAGTCGCGAAATACTTAACTTATCCATACTCAATACCGAACTCTTACTTGAAATAATCCCAATCTCAAAATGCGCTGGATTCAAGTTTTATTAAGTTGATTTAATCCCGAATTCGTACTTAAAATGAATCAAAAGTTCACTTTGTAATTTTAATCTCAGAGTGGCACTACTAACGAAAAGCCTAATCTTTTTTTACTTGGTTGAAGAATTTTATACTTATTTTAAGCAATTGCGGGATGGATTTTCGAAAGTAATCCCATTTAGGGTTGTTTTAAGTACGTTTAAGTGTTATTCATACTTGAATTTTTGATTACGACTCGTACTTAAAGAAATTATAAAAAAGTTAATTTATCCCAAGTGTTTTGCTTTCTGTGTAGGTGTTGCCGTAATCTACTTACTTGAACCTAAGATCCGTTTGCGAATACTTCAGATTAACAAGAACGAAAAATTACAGTCCTGTATTTGCTTATTTTATGTTTTATCTAATTTGCAAGCAACGCTTCTTAAAGACAAAAATTGTTGCAGTAATTAATTAAAATGGATACAACATTAAAATTTCTAAGATTAGATAGCAATTAATGCAGGCACTTATTTTTTCAACATTTTCAATTAAACTAAAAATACGAATTAATTCCTTTTCTCTTTACCAATTTCAATTTATTTTTTTAAAGAATAGACAAACAGCTGACTCCGTGCGGAATGTGCGTTCAGTTTTACACTTTGCTTAAGCAAATAAAATTTGACGAAACTAGACGAAAAGTTTCATAAGGTACATTATAGTGGGCCTTATATGTTTTATATGTACTCGTAAAGTTGATTTAATTAACTTAAGCGACCGCATGCATATTATGGTTGGGCCTTTAGACTCAGCGTGTACGGAAGCATAACGTAGGAGTTACACAAAAACATAGACCGTTGCCCAAAAATTTATAATACCATACAGAGCTTGTCTTTCATAAGTCCCTTCCTATTTTAAAAATGAAATAAAATGCATAAAAGTGCTAAATTTGTCTGTGCCAAAGCGTTGAAACCCTCTTCTAAGAGCAGACATTTTTCAGGAGTAAGTTTAATATGTGATCTAAAACAATGAACCAATCTTTAAAACTCCTAAACTAGTTTTTAATTTTTTTTTTTCTAATCGATAGCTTTTTTTAAGCCAAAGATATTAAGATTATAAACTGTTTGTGATTGCATTGAAACATTAAGTTCTTATTTAAAAAATTATTGCATTTTATTGCATCTGGGCCATACAAAATAGAATTGGGGGACTCAGACGGTAGTCTTAAAGTCATATGTCTTAAAATAATAACACGAAAAAATATGACTGATGTGAGCAATCCTTCATAATTTTCTACAAAATAATTTCTGCCGTTCGGCTCAGATTTCAACTGTGCAGCTATTATAGCCACAGCATCAAAAGTATTAACATTTAAGGTATTTTTAGTTCGAAATACAACAACAATTTTTAAACTATTGTAAATATTAGGATATGTTGACAATATAGCTTGATAGCATACCATTTGAATTCCCAAAATATGTTTAAACCAATCATATGCACATTTCCAATTCTAACTGTTTCCAACTAAAAATACAAAACCATCAACTTTTGTTGATCTGCTGTTGTTTCTGCTGCTTAAATACACACACACACACACACACACTATTGTTAAAATTGCAATACATGTTGGCCTCCTCTGGTTAAAACTAATTAGCATGTTTAAAATTAAACGAGTTCCTAAATATTGAATAGTTTTCAGCCAGAACTTATGAGAGTTAATTAATTGATTGTAAGAAAATATCCTGAAGCTTAAGGATAATACTTTTGCATCAAGAGCACACATGTGCTAGAATATTTATGAAACCTAAATTGTTAATTGTTTTAATTGAAAAATTTAATGTTAATAAATGAAAATTTAAATTAAATTTATTTGCTGGAAATAACACTAGAGGTGATGATGCCGTTTTGGTGAAAAAATCCTAATTGAATGCAATGGATTATTTGAAAAAAAAAAAAAAAATTCTGCTCGGAAAAGTTGTAATAATATTTTAAAAGCGTTTTCGGTAAGGAATCCTAATTCCAATGGAGTTTTGTTGGCTACACTTTTTTGCTAGATTTATCTGAAATACCCTGTAGAGATTTCGTGCTTTATGACAGGATAATTCGAAACATTATACAAATTCTTAGCTTAAAAAAAAAAAAATTCATAAAAATTTTACTATCCACCTAGAAGTTGCGGATTTATTTTACCTTATTTGAAATTATCACATTAAAAAACTTATTGTATTCACCACCCTGTTACACTTAAAAAAAAAATTTTTTTTTAATTCAAAAAAAGTTAAAGTTCACATTAGTTAACCACCACATTAAGCCCAGCAAAAGTGATTGGGTCTTATGTGTTAATTAACTAATGTGAACTTAAAATTTGCATAAGGGGATAAATCTTTATCTATAAACGACAGTTTCCCTTGATCAAATCTTGTAAGGCTATTTTTTTATCTGGGTTGGGTTTTTATTATGACTGGATTTAAATTTTACTAGAATTCATGCCATGTCTGTTAAAGCAATATAGTTTATAAATTATAATAAAATTTTAGTCTAAATAGTTTATAAGTTTTAGATATAAATGCCCACTTTAGTTTTTCATCTGATAAACTCTAATGTAGTAAAAAGGAACTTTATTTTCTACACCCTTCGATTGAGAATTGGAGTCATAAATAAGACCCTGTATAAGTACTTTACAAGTTGTATATAATTTTCTACTTTACTGTACTCTAAATTTCTACAGTACTGTAAAGTATAAATAAATAAAATAAATCGACTATATAGGTACAACGATAAATAAACACTTTTCTAAGCGGATTAAACCACACCAAAAAATGCTGGTGTTAATAAACCACAAATTGTTTTGTTAAAAATTACAGCTGACTGAAACAGCTGGCTCTAAACACTAAAACAAATACCGTTAAAAGTGTTAGTGAATAGTAAAATAGTTAATTTTGTGGTTAACATTTTTAAACAAAACAATTGTTGCATAAAAAGCACAGTGAATCGCTCTACTGTTCTATGGCTTATCGTTTAATACGATTTTTGTTTACTTGTTACTTGTGAATAGATAAATTTGTTGCATCGTTCCTTTGCCGTATTGTTAAATGTCAAAACTGGAAAATATCAATTCAATGCATGTACATTGTTATTTTATAGTTTGCACAAACTATTTAAGAAGATCAACAAATTTCTTTTTACGTAATAATTAAAAATATGAAAACTAAAACTTAAAAAAGGAAATTAATAAAATTTAGTAATAATTTTTTACTTCACTTTAATTTTTATTTAGTTTTTCTTCTTGAATATTTGCCATTCACATTACTCGATAACATTAAATCAAACCAGGTATGGGAGTTTTAATTTGATGTGAAATTAAATATTATTTAATAAGAAATTTTGATTAAAATAGTTAAAAAAATTATATTTAAATTAATTAAACACAAATAATCATTAAAAGGAATTAACTTTGTGGAGTTTGTTATCACATAAAAAAATTAAATTTAAATTAATTAAACACAAATAATCAATAAATTCACCAAACAATTCGGACATTTCCAGTCCTGGCATAAATACAACATTTTTCAAAGCACATTAAAATCAATCGTATAATTTAGCTTGTGAATTGGACAATAGTATAATTTAAAACCAATTTGCCTAGAAGGAAAATGTTGAAGGACCTGCCTATGAAAGCGCTACATTTCCAATATATTTATACCAACACCATAATAGTGGAGAGTATTATTCTTAAGCCCATCTTTTAATATACTGATCGACTTAGAATCACCTTTAGGATCTGTTTAACGATGTCCGTCCGTCCGTCCGTCTGGCAGTCAATGTGCGCAAAGTAAAGGACGCAATTTTAGAGAAAATTTACTGGAATTTAGTGAATATGTTTAAATTGTCACAAAGATAAAGCCTGCAAATTATGGTGAGAGTCCGTCAATAATTTCTTGTGCCTTTAAGCCATTTAATTATGTTGGCATTTAGAAATTTGGTTTAAATTAATTTTATTGCATCCTATATTAGCACCAAGTTTTATTGAAATCGGTACTCATTTGACCATTGCTCCCATACAATTACAACTACCGAAAATGGCTTTTAATGCCATAACTTATTTATAAATGTTGATATTGGCAAACAAATTGGTGACAATACATTTTACGATATGACATTATTATGACATGACAAAATGTTTTGCTGGTAGGTCCAAAATTTACCATAGGTCCCATATAAACCCCTTTTCTAAAATTACCTACAGGCAAACTTATCTCATATAGATAAAGACTTACAAATTATATTCGAGACAGAGAACGTTCACATGAATCTTAACCCTATAACATAATTTTGTTTTGGCAGGTCCATGATTGCCCAAATCCCGAAAATTTGTTTTTAAACACTGTGGTGTAGGGTATTATAGAGTCGGGCTGAACGACTGTACTTTCTTACTTGTTTAATTTACCCTTAATGAAAATTATTAAGCTTAGAATAAATAAAACTTTTAATTTTCAATTAAAAATTGTCTTCTTTAATTCAATCACATAACAAATTAAATAGTTCACAAAATAAATCATCAAAGCTTTCACAAAATTTAATTTGAAGTATTTCATCCTGTTATTTGTCTCAGACATGTGTTCAAAATAATAAGAAAAATTTTTAAATTATCTCTTACTTCTTTAACGTTTTCCAGCGAAATCTGTTTTATTATAAATATTTTTTATTTTTCTTAATTTCACTTGAATTTTGTTAGGCAAAAAAAAAAAAAAAACTTTCTCGGGACATTTTCCACATTTATGGATGTGTATGCTTTAAACGTACGTATGCTTGTATATATGTATGAACGTTTTAGTCCACTGATGTGTTTTAGTGTGAGAAATTTCGTTCTCGTGCCTTAAATTTTTATGACTTACTGTGTTACCACAATTTTTGGCCAAAATATGGTCAGATTTTGTAGCCATTTGGTGTTAACAAGTTTCCAGCATGACTTTTATTGCCCTTAAAAATAAAATATTTGTGTTGCAAAATCTTTTCACTGCAATTTAGTTTATTTTTCTTTTAACGAAAAGATTAATTTCATGACAATTGCAGATGTGTTTGAACCAATATTTATTTTGTGTGCACTCTCTGTGAAATGCTTAAAATTTGAAAAGGAAATTTAAGAAAATTTTCTCCTCCGTTTTGTGAAATTGGGGTTTTCTAAATATATGTACAAAAACAAACATTGAGTGCATGTAGTTTTAAATATGTCACGTCAAATTTCAATCAATTGTGGGAAATGCAGTTTTAAACTCAAATTATAGTTTTTGCCAAACTTCAAAAGTTATGATGATAGCATTTTTTTTTTTTTGGAGGAGGAGGGAATTTATAAAAGCATAAGAAATTCTTTTTAAATAAGCAAGACCTAGTCCGCTCACCTACATCATATTAAAGTTTTGTTAGGTAGAAAAGCAGTGATTATAAGCTAACGCACAGAATGCCCAACTCTGGATCCAACCTACATATCTTTCTAAAAAAGGACTTATTTTTCTTTAAAATTTTCTAAAATAAGTATTTTTCTAAAAGAAATTTTTGTTTAAAAAAAATTAAATTTTTGTATTGAGGTTGTATTATTTAACGAAGGTAAAAAAGTACATATCGTTACCTTAATATAAAAAGGCCCCAACTCATTATTTTTGGAAATCCGTTTTTTTATTGATTCTTGTAGAATGGTTGCTAATACACTTTCTATTAAAATTTCAAGCAAATTAGATTAAAAATAAAGAAGTTATAAGCAGAACATCATATCAGAACACCATATTATCATTTATTCCGACGGCTGTTTTTACCAGAACCGAAACAGTACGTTAGCCAATGCTTTATATATACTATAAAAATTACAAATATATACATATGTATTTCAATCTGAATTCCTCGTTTAATTTTAATAAAGATGTTTTTTGACAATGTTTGTGTAGCTATATTATTTCAGCTTTTATTAAGTTTTTTCCTTCTCCTGTAAAAAGTGTTTTAGATGAGTTGGGGCCTTTTTATATTAAGGTAACGATATGTATGTATAACTTTATCATGCCGTTTGGAATTTCTACAATATTGATCCTAAGCCCAATAAAGTACATAAATTCTGGATGTTTTGAGAAGAAAAGTTCAAATCACTAAAAAGTACATTTTCCGAAAAGGTACCAAGCACTTTTTTTAAAAGGCATTTAGACAGGGATTATTTTTTTAAAGTATTTTTTATTACTAAGATCCGGGTTTATTTAACGGCTCTTTTTAAAATAAGCTTAGGCCTTTTTTTATGACTGGCCAATTTAACACTTTTAACAAAAGTACTTTTTCTTTTAAATGATTTGCTAAAAATAAGGAACTGTAGGTATTTTATACGAAATAATATAAGCAAAAACTATCCTAGACTTAAATAACCGCATGTTCTATTCAAAAAAAGAAAGCTCCCCCCTTTTAATAACAAGTCCAATACAAAAGAAGCAATTTAAACAATAACAAAAATATTAAAGCTACAAGCATTGAAAATAAAAAAAATTAAGAAAAAACTTTAAATTTCTTACAGTAATAGTAGTAAAAAAAAAGAAATAGCTTCAGGGGTTTTTTCATTTGAAATACTAAAAATGTTTGCTTGCGAACAGTTTGTATTTGGTTGCATGAATGAAAAAGCGCGTTCATGGAAGGAGAACAAACATTTTGTTGCAATTTACTTTGCTTTGGTTTGCAGATTTTGCTTGTAGCATTTTGTTTTCTTACTTTCCCATTTTCCATTTGCTTTTTAATGTTTAAAAAAGAAACATTTCAAGAAAAAATGTTCCTTTTTTTCTAGAAATAATACTTTTTTTTTAATTGAATTTTTAACAGAGATTTTCGGGTTTCAAGATTTTCCTTCTGGAAAAAATTGTTTTGTCAAGACAATGACTGGTTCACTTATGTTTCACATCTGTTTGGGTTCTTAAAAATTAAAATCCAAATTAAAGAAACTTAAATAAACTTCTTTCAAAACAAATATGTACATTTTCCAAATGAAATACTTTTTTTTAAAAAAGTATTTTGAAATACTTTTTTTTTAAAAGCATTTTTTTTTAAAAAAGTTTTACAAGTAATAAAAAAGCTAACGAACACGATTTTGATTTTTTCTTAATAATGAATTTATTTTTTAAAACATGTGTACTTTTAACTAATTATTAATGTATTTGGTAAAGTATACATTCTTTAACAGCTCTACCTTTTCCAAGAGCTACTTCTGTAAGAAGTCCGTGTGCCTTTAATACTAGCTGCTTGGCCCTGGCGGTGCTCGGGGTTTTCTAAATAAAAATAAAAAATTAAATACTTGAACCCAAAACTGTCTGGGTTATTTTTGTTTAATAAATATATTTTGTGAACTTTAGACAAATCGTACCATTAATTAAAAAATTAAATATCACGACAGCAGCGCCATCTATTGGGATTAGCCTGGCTCCCGACTAAAATAATTCATTGTCCAAGCTTGGTGTCTTTTACTTATGGGTTTTCCTCAATTATTGAATATTTTTAATATTGTAGGTTTTGGCTTGATGTGCCTTTTTATAAAAAAAAAAATTCTAATGTGATACGTAATTAAAAAAGTACTTTTTTCAAAAAGGATATTTTTCTTTTTAAAAAGGCTTTGTTTCCTTAAAACTTGCCTTTTCAAAACGTTTTTCCTTTTTAAAGATACAACTATTTTGTACTAAATAAAAAACACTTTTTTAAAACCGTTGATTTCCTTTTTTAAGATAAAAATTATAACTAACAAAAGTACTTTTGATTATGAAAAATATACATAAAAAATATGAAAACTATTTTCCATAAAAACCATTTTTCTTTCTAAAAAAGTGCTTCTATGAAGACTAACTCAACTTTAAAATAGTACTTTTTCTTAAATGTGTACTTTTGCGTACTTTTGGTACTTTTTTAAAAAGGTATTTTTTTTAAAAAAAATGCATTAAATACAAAAGTATGCACTTTAAAAAATTTACTTTATTTATTAAAAAATTTTCCTGTTTTTAGAGTTTTTCCTTTAAGTAGTAATACGTCTGATATGTTTGTTACTGAGGTTGTATGTGAAAGAGCAAAGATATGCAAAAAATCCCTTTCCTACTAAGTTATTATTAAGTTTTTAAGCCAGTCATAAAATAAAAATAAACCAACAAAAAAGTGTTTTTTTTAAATAACATTTCATAAAAAAAATTTTAAAAAGTGTGTTGTTCGAATAGGTTCTTTTTATACTTTTCACCACTAGTGATGAGTGAGGGCATACTAAGTTTGTCATTTCGTTTGAAAGTTCTAGGTAGATTTAGCCATGTTAAATGGTTTGAAAAAAAAAAAAAAATATTTCGCAGCCATGAGTTACCATTAAATTTCTTAAAAATCCGACCACAGTTTACCATAGGCCCCATATAAAACCCACTTTCGGAGAACACTTTATCGTAACTAATAAATCGAAATTGTTGTTAAATTTGGTCTGTCGTAGAAGATTTGAAATCACAAGGCCAAATTTTGTAAAGATCAATCAATAATTTACCCGGGACTAATAAAAAGCCAATTCTCGAAAATGTACTTTAAGCATACGCCCTTAACTGTTATAATGACTTATTCAGTCAATATAAATCACACATCTGAAATATTCTTACTCTCGGGGGAGGGTAGCGTCACAGCTTTATACAGAACTTTTACTTTTTTTAATACATACTTGCAGATCCGGCAAACGTTGTTTTGCCATACAACTTATTTCTTTCAGATGTTACTGTGCCTGCATGCCAAACTTTAAGAAAATCGGTTGATTAGTTATGAAGTTAATAAAAATTATAGGCTATAGGTTTTTCCAGATGTTGCACTATTTGCCTGCCAAATTTCAAGAAAATCGGTTGATTAGTTAAGAAGATATAGGGAGGGAGAGCTTTTACCCCTCTTGCCCTATTTTGTTGATATTTGTATGGGAATATTTAGGATAATCTAGATGCCATATCTCCGGGACTCCTGGGCTGATTTTGTGCAAACTTAACATAAACCATCTACAGACTATGCCCAACGTACCCTGAAACTTAGGTTGAAATCGGTCGACCCGCTTCCGCAGTTAGTGGTGAAATTAAAGTGTACACCGCTTTTTTTATATATAGATTTCTAAAAAACAAAATAAATTCGTTGATAGTCGTTTTTCTTAATGGAACCTTTTTAGATTTGCTTTGCTCCAAGATTCTTTTTATAAAACATCTTTCACGAGTTGATTTTTGAAAAATGCTATTTATATGTTTTTTTAAGAGCGGTTTTAATATATGTGGATAACCGTTTTTAAAGGTACTTAGAAACTTTTTTTTTATGATACTTTTTCAAAAAAAGTTCTTTTTTCTAAAAAAAATAATAAACTTTTTTTGTAATAAAAAGAACTATTAGAGCAACATTTTTAAGGAGAACTTTTTACAAAGTTCTTATGAATGGCATTTGATTGATGTTTTAAATGGATCTATTTGAAAGGTTTCTTGAAAGGGACTTTTTTTAAAAACATTTTTTTTTTGTGATAATTTCTCACATGTTTAACCCATTTCTGACGACTATAATATTTTCCAATACAGGTGAGTTATTTTATTTTGAAAACTTTTCAGTCATTTGTCCTTTTTGGATGCATTTCATGCAAAAACCCTAAAATACAATTTTAATTGAAAAACATTTTTAATTAAAACTATAATAAATAGCAGATATTGAATACCCACTATATATGACTTCTGCTACAAATATAATCCCTCTTAAGAGAATGCTTGGCTCTTTAATCTCTTAAAGATTTTCTCTTTTAAAAAAAATGTTTTCCTAAATTCCCCTTTTTATACTAATTGAAACATTTTTATTGTTTGAAAAATGCATTTAAAAAAATGACAAGACAATTGTGTCGTTGGTAAGTCAGAGGTTTAAAAAAAATATCAAAATTGTTTTAATGTTGATGTTAACATAAAAAGACAAGCAATGAGATTTTCTTGTATGCACCTATGTGTTATATTTTTTAGTGTTAGGGGGATCTTCTTCTTTATTTTACGATTTTTTAATGGTTTTTATTGAAGATACACTTTCAATTTAGGGGGAGTTCTGGGTTACATTTAAAGTCAACATATGTATGAATGTGATGAGGTGATAAGAATTTGGGGAGACTTGCTAGATATTTTAATGGACATAGAGCAGAGAAGGAAATGGTCAAGACAAATAGGCAAGAAGAAAAATTTAATTTTCAGTTCAAGTTAATAAATTCGTTTGAATTAATGCTTTATTTAGAAATAAATTTAATCTTTTATTTTAAATCAATTCAATGCAAGGCAAATTTTGCAAGATACTGTTTGCAAATATTTTAAAATGAGGGATTAGCTTATGAGGGTCAAACTTAACTAAAATCCAAATCAGGATTCAACATTTTGCAACCCAGTTATAACAAGAAAGAAACTTCGTTTCAGCCCATTTAGCAGGAGAGACAAAAACTTCTTTTATTTCATATTTGCAGCTTGAGAGGAAAACCGAAAATATAGTGGGTTTTACGCACTTCAATACTCAAATTGAAGAAAAACTACGTGCTGGTCGACGAGGCGTATCTTTCTCCACCACACGGCATCAAAATCTCAATTTACTAAAAAAAAGAACAAGAACTTAACTAGAACAAAATGATTTTATTTTTTTTTTTCATTATTTTTAATAATTTTTTGTGTAACAAAGAATAAACATCTTTCCCAGTGTGCCATTGAACGTATAATTCATATTAATTAATTAAATATCAAGTATACGTATCTTTTAACTTACGTAGCATACTTTCAGGCATGGTCATATTAGAACAGGGATGTCAGCGCCTTGCACAATTGTGCAAATTAATTCACACACATTCTTCACACGCATTCTTACGCTCTTTCATTTAGTCCACGAGAGTACACAATTAGTCGTCGATTATCAAGCGACGGGTGCACATGCGGCGGATGCTTACGTATTTTTTAATCTTTATTAAGAATACTTGTCTCTTTATTCACTAATACTAATGTAAAGCAATACAACCACAATTGACATCACTGTACTAGAATATTAGGCTGGACATTTTTAAAAGTTTAATGCGAATTCGTTCTCGGAATTTCAACATTGTACGACTAAAAAATTGTCAAAACTTAAAAATGTCCTTAGAGGTAATAATTTGGGAACGAATGCAATAAAACATTTTGTCGTTTTTTTTTTTTAACTCAAACAGCTTTTAAATGCATCGCACAGATACAGAAGATACAGAAAATGAGTTGTTATTTGACATTGAGGTTAGAGGTGTTTTCGATAACTTAACGGATTTGGCGGGGTGAGCCGAAATCGAAACCGAAAAAGGTTCCAGTAGCTAAAGTTCTAAGACTGATGCGTCAATGAAAAACGGTGGCCAAAGACATTTTGGTTAAGTTTTAGGAAAAAAGTCAATTTAAATTCCGTTTCACCGTCTTATTTTACCCTGATTACATACATGGGCAGGTTTTAACTTCAAAGGTAAGCGCTAACGTGGTCGTCCTATCTGTTTTAAAAGTCTTCAATACTGTATGTGAGTTCGACGGATTAAAATGAGTACTTATCAAAACTTTATTGTAAACAGAATGATAATATATTTTTTATTTGTTGAAAAGTTGAAGGCGTTTTTTGGATAATTATTGAAATGAGTATCCACAGATTGCCAAAAATTGTATCTACGATAGTAATATATTCAGAATCGTTTATATCGAAGGTAATTCCTAATATGCTTTACCATGAACAGAAATTGTTTTGGAAATTTTCCAACTAAGTTCGATTTTGATTTAGTTTATATGAACGATTTATGATCTCATAATTTTGAATGTGTTTTTTTTTATGTTTTTTCCTTAATTGTTTGTGTTTTGCTCATAAATAAATTAAATAAAAAAAATTGCAAAAATTGCTCCTTATTTTTTCTCTGAAGACGAATGTCTTATTATATTTTTTAATAATTGTTCAACAGTATTATTCAGAACCTGGGATTGTAGTGTACCTCTTAAGTGTCTACTACGCATACATTGCCCACTCTAAAATTCATACATACAATCCAAATCAGAGAGGGTATGCAATAGATCAAATAACTGCATTTATCAATTAACTCACATTCACTAAAATGTAGAACATAAGGGATAGGAATGGCAAGGAAGTGAATACAAGTTACTCAATCAGAATGCAAACAAACCAAATTGAGTGTTTTGATGTAAATGAGTACATTTACAAATACCAACAGTCTGATGGGCTAGAACAATTACAGACAGAGTAAATCTTGATATATCCATGGTACCGATAAAGACAAATAGAACTTTGTCGATAAGCATAATAAGTTAGAAAGGTTAAAAATTAATTTCAAACTTAGTATATAAGAATAAGTAAAATTTAATAAAGTCAGACTTGAAATTACCATACTAATTCGGCAACAACCTGCCTTGTGTTCTAATTGAAAGCCTCAAAATTAATTCGGCAGTTTCTTTGAACGCCTTACAAATCAGCTGAAACCCTGACAGCTAGGAAAAACCACCAAGGGCTTTAGGGAAATTATTCAATCATACAATTAAAAACCCATTACAGGATACCAAAAGTTAAAAAAAACCAATTTCTGAGTTTCGATTAAAACAAAATTCATTGGAAAAGGTGGCTGAAATATTTAAAAAATTAAATGGAACATATGTGCCCTATTCATCCTTAGGGTTAATCGAATGTATGTGTTTCAATTTCTACAATTGTAAATAGAGCTAAACTTGAACTGAACTAGAACAAAATGTTTAATAATGTATACTTTATTTTAATAACTTTTTGCTTATGTGCAACATTTTGTCTATTTTTTTCCACTATACTCTTGAACGTATAATTTATATTAATTAATTCAATATTAAGTACAAGTATCTTTCTTCCAGGCATACTCATATTAAGAAATATAATTTTTTAATTGATTGTAATTTTAATTTCTGCAATTTGTGCAACACAAAACCCACATCCTTCAATGTTACATCTATTCAAACAAGTCTTATGATGACAACAAACAATTACACTAGTAAAATGATGATGTTGCTGATAAAATAAATCAATAAAGCAAACAAAATTATCACAAGCATATGCACCAGCATGCAATACTCTTAGGTAAAGATATTACTTGAATGACATTCTATGCGATTAGAAAGCATTCTAGAAAAAATCAATTTAAAGAAGATTTCATCTTTCCACTGAGGCATTATTAATGCAGAGAAACTCTTTGTGAACAAATTTTATTAAACCTATACTTTTAAGTATTTCTTTTTATTACACTTAGAAAGAAAAGTAAATGTTATTAGGAAGTTGATGGCAAGGTTGGCTGGAGATCAGAGCTGAAGTAATTGGTTTAAAGCGTTGGCGAAAAAGAAAATTCAATGGTAGTGGGAAATAATTGAATAGTAAAGGAAATACTTGAATAAAAATGATAGTTCTATGAATTTACATTAATAACTTTTGTTTGCAATTTAAATTTGATAAAAAGAAAGCAACAAAAAATAGCTTTTCGTAACAATATTTTTTATTTTAAGCCATTAAACTATTTGCCGATAGTCAACTTATAACAAGAATACACAAATAAACTTAAAAAACTTCCAACACATAAGTTTTTAAATATTCTTGTATTTTATAGTTTTATAATGCTCGAATTCATTCAATGTGTAAATATGAAATAGAATTCTATTTCTCTGTTCGAGTACTTAAACATACGAACTCACTCCTTCTTGTTTTGCTTTCCCAATGGCAACATTGTCATGCGTTAAACAGTGGCACAAAATAAAGGAAAAGAACTTGCAATTAATTTAAAATATTTTGTTCAATGTGCTGGTCACTCCGTAAAGAAATACGAGCACAAATTTATAGTAATTGAATTTAAAAAAAATTAATTGAAAATTTCTAGTGTTTTTTTTAAATTTGTCATTTTGAGCGCTTGCTTTAAACGTGTGGAATTCACGCCAAAAACTAATCAAGCCAGTTTGTAATACGCTATTCTGAAGTAATATTCCAATAGGATTGTCCTGCATAGATCGAAACAAATTATCGTGATGAGGTGCAATTTCTAGAGTCACTATTGTTAAATTAGTTTGTCAGTGGTCTTGCAACATGCAACCGAACCTTCGCACGATGTAAAGTTACGGTTTCATGTCAAAAACAAATCAAGCCAGTTTCTAATACCCAGTTCTGAAGTTAAGCATATTCCAATAGGAACGTTATACATTGTCCAAAACAAATTATTGTCGGAAGGTTTAATTTCTAGGCTCTTAGAAGGTGAAACTTCTACTTCAATTCTTTTTAAATAGCTCTCAATGGTCTTGCAATATGTTGCCGAATCTTTTCATGATGGAAAATTATGGCGTCATATCTGTTAGCATTTTCTTTCCATTGGGTGTAAAATCCATGTGTTCGTTTGGCCTAGATAAGACAGCTTATAGGAACCTTTTAGACCCTCGTTATGCAGATCATTACCTTGCCACCATTGATATTTGGCTTTGGCGTTAATTCAGGGGATTTCAGGAAATATTCTTCGTCGCCGTTATTTATTTTTATTAAGTGTATGAATTTTTAAAATACAGACCGAAGATAAAGGTCTATTATTTCTACAAGTTTAATGAGTTAAGCCAGGATATTGCGTTGATGTCAGGACTTGCATTTCCTCGATATATCCTGGATAAAAATGCTGGGCAGTTGTAAATGATGTGGTCGATTGATTGTCAACGTCTCTTAACTTCAGTTTGTATGTTGCATAATATCATTGCCTTTAGAGTAATCCTTCAGCTTGAAAACGTTTTCAATAGTGTTGGATGCTTTTGCAAGTTTGACAGAAATCTTAACGGAGTAATGCTTTCAATTCTTAAATTTTGATCTTTTTTTGAATCTGGACTATCTGCTGACACCGTTAATGCACCCAATTTTCCTGGATAAGCAACTTCTATGGAAGGCAGCTTTCCATCAGAAAAGACAAGAAGCATTTCCCCCAAAAAGCATACTAACGGAGGCCTCAACCAAAAGTTAGAGCGGGTCCTGGTCACCGGGGGCTACTGACTATCGTGACACACTGGAGGATGTTACACCAAAAGGTGAAATATTCTTGAGATGACCTCTACAACCCCCGGGGGCGAATAAGATTTTCTTTGTGATTATATTTTAAGGGAACTTGTTCATAAAGGCTCACTACCTTGCCCTGTCTTGCGCCGTATGCCGTTTTTGTGGCCATGTGAGCCTTTGTTTGCAATGCTTCGCTTTAATAATGTTCTATGGCGTCCAAAATGGCGTCAACCCTCATTTTTCACTGCAGGCTGGCGGCCTTGGCTATATCTGAGATGTCTTTCCGAAGAGTGTGGCCTATCCATGTCGATTTTCGCCGGCGTATATTATGGTCAATGGGACTTTAGATGATGCATAACCAAACGACGGTGCTTGAAATGTCTACTGATTTTGCGCAGACATTTTTTTGCAAAAACTTAATTTTAATTGAACTTCGAATGTATACATGTAATTTTAATCCCAGATTCATGATGATCCTAAATTCAAGCAAGTTTTTCTATAAGCACTGCTTATCGACAGCTCAATTTCAAAACAGCTAAGTCGAAAAAGTGAGTTTTTTAGCGGAACCACTTTAAGTTTACGGCCAATACAATATTCAGTTGTATGCTAAATACAACCTTTTGTGCATAACTTTGGATTGGATTAACCGATCAACACCAGAATTTGACAGAGTTAAATAATAAAACATTCAAAAACGTAAAAATTCGAAATATGCTAAGTCGGCTTAGCATGTTTGAGAACTGAGCTTTCGATATACAATGAATTGAGTTTTTGTAAAGTTAAATTAAAGAAATAATAGTAAATACAGATTTTATTTAGCAAAAAAAAATTGTTTAAATTTTGCGAAAGTATTCAAGAATTTTATCATGTTTAGATTTTTTTTTTAATTTACCCCACCGTGCTTCACTACAACAAGCAGAAAACAACTCTAAATGCATTAAACTTGTCTTTATTAGTCAGACGTTCTGGTTGTGATTTTATTTTTCTATATTATCTGCCACCCTCAAAGACCACTCGATCTCTTGGGTATTGTTCTGTTATTATGTTAAGACTTAATGGCAAATAGGGGAGTGATTGGAAGGCGGGAAAGGAGCAAAAATTATTGAGTTGGGGTAACAAAGAAATAACAATCTACTATATAATTCTATTGTTTGTTTTTACTTCTTTTAAACGAGCAAAAATGAGAACAAGATAGAAAATTATAGCAATTTATGGCATTCCGATAGACATCAGTTGAACTCAAAAGCAAACAAATGCATACCATCAGACAGAGAAGTGTATAAAGAAATGTTTGAATGTTTATAAATCGTTGCTACTAAACAACAGGGTTGCTTTAAAGGAAGTGATGTGTTTGGCAGCGACAATTTCAAATTTAATTTTTTGTGGAATTAGGTTTTTTTTTTTGAAAATACATTAGTTTTGACTTAACTGCCTTATGTCTAAGTGCACTTTTGACTTAACTGCACAAAATTAATATTTTTTGTCATTATTATTTAAAATACCATACAAATTCCTTTTTTAAGTGTACTTTCTATACCTGCACATTTAGGATAAATGCACAAAATCTTTGGCGTTTTAAAATTATTTTCATACATAAAATTTAAGTAAGCTGCACTTTGACTTAACTGCCCAAAATACATATTTTCTGTAATTATTCTTCAAAAACCATGCTTACGTGCGTTTTGTATACCTGCATATTTATCATATTTTAGGGCAATTTTAAAATATTTTCATATAATACATCAAAGTTAGCTGCAAACAAAAAAATATGGTGGCCATTTTGGCTTCAACTTCAACGATTGCTACAACTACGTATTCCATTGACACTACTTTGAAACTGCCGTTTTTAACTTTTGATAACTTGCAGCTCTATTCTTAACGTTGTACTACAGCGACTATTCTGTTCCCCACTTCATCGTTACCAATTTGGCTTCCTCGTTCATTATAAAAATGCATAGCAAATGACTACAGGTTGTTTGAGCGTCATTGTTATTATCAATTTAGTAATAAAAACGTTGTTACTCCTCTTTCAAACACTTTACTTTAGCTGCACTTATATGCATGTAACCACAATTGCGTACAAGCACATAAAGGCAGCTAAATACATTTAAGATAGCTGCATATTTTTTTTTATCTGCACACAAAATCGTGCAAAGGAGATTGTGCAGCTAAGTCAAAATTACTGTATATAAGAGTTACTAATTTTACCTAAATCGTAAATTTCGGTTAATTCCACAACAGTTCTGTGTTTGATAAGTGAAATATTAAAGCATAACTATGGGCGTGCATAGATTTTGATAAAATTTAGGAGTTTCTTTGTGTGTATTGATTGTCTATTTTTTTTTTTAATGAAAAATATTAAATTGAATAACCATCAGGGCAAGTTATTACACAAGAAATATAAAAATATGTAAGAAAAGAAACTAAATAAAAAACAAACAAACAAACAACCAAATATGCCCAAAGTTCATGCCTACCGAGATTTTTAATGAAAAATTTGATATTGCTGAGATCAGTCAAGTATGCCCAAATAATCTCTTCATTTGAGTAATAAGTTTGGACTGGTAGAAATTACTCGAAATTATTTTTCCAGTGTTGCGAAAACTTAAATAAATACTGAAAAAATGATTTTGATGCGTTCAGTATCTACAGAAAGGCTTAGAAATAAAATTGTTTTCGAATCGAAAGAGTATTCGATCTCGACTGCTGGAATTAGCCTCCAGAAATGAAGCCGTATTTTTTAATTTATTAAAATGTTAATTAAAAATAACTAATAAAAATTATTTATTATAATTCAACTCATTTCACATCTAACTATGAATTTCCCTATATTATTTTTTACAACCATATTTAATGGTTAAATATAATTTTCAGTAAACCCTTTATTTGAAACATAAATGGTTTAAAAAATGGATAACAATGAGTGAATATAAAACAGTAAAAAAATCAATGCTTATAATATTTTTTTATAGCATACTTAATAAAAAGAACGTGATTTTCATAAATATTTCAAAAAAAAAAAAGAACATCGTACTACTTCATGCTCATAAACACAGCAGACACTTGCGTTACGATGAATGTGACTTTAAATACAAGTTGTAAGTATGTTTTTGACTTCCAGCAGCAAAATCATCTTCAGTTACGTAGAGAATGTTATGATATTTTTACACATCACAAGAATGCAGTGTTAAAATATAAGTTTAACTTGTACATCTAGAATGTAGTAGACATCACAGATTTTCGCTAACAAATTTTCCCAGCAAGCATTTAGAAGATATTTCAAAGACGGATGTTACTGGGAGTTACTGCTTCTTATTTTCTAAATAAAATATATTTGAAACGTATTTTCATTATCTGATTGTATTTTTCGGCAATTCTGGAAGATAACCCGATGTGAACACACACCGTCCATAAAGCTAGAGGTCAACACTAGAGGTCTATATCGAATAAGTTTTTGTTGTACACATAAAGTTCTTTTTCCTCTCGAGTAACACACAATCTTTTTGTCTTTCTCAACACTCAAACAATGAAGAGAACTGAATTGTTGTTTTTCAAATACTTTCAAGCATTTTAAGGTATGTTCAGACCGAGCAAATATTTGATGAAAAAATACAAAAAAAGCGTGACCAGTAAATTGGTAATACTTTAGCTTTTTTTTTAACAAAATCTATTGATTTACTAAGCTTTATTTGTAAAAGCAAAGAGTTTTTGAAAACAACTAGTGGTTACGTGTAGGACGTCAAATATTTAATAGGTGTGAACATAGCTTTAGTCACAGCCAAATAGGTTCCTAAACAATTTTACTTATAAATACGTATGTGAAAAATTCGGTAGCATTTTCATCAAAACAAAGAGTTTTTTTGCGATATCAAAAATATTTTTATTTTAGTTTCCGGTTTCGGTAAAAAATGAAAACTTATGTTGGTCAAGTGAACCGCCTAGTGGCTCGGCTGGCTGCCAATCTTTTACCAAACTACTCAATAAAGTTTTTCAATAAACTGTTGGTAATGGTCTGCTCGATAATGTTGTTCTTAAACTTTTGAACTGTTGTGGGATTATTGCTGTACACTTTCGATTTAAAAAAAAACCCTACATAAAATAGTCTAAAGGGGTCAAATCGCACGATCTTGGCGGCCAATTCTCTTCACCTCGACGAAAAATATTGCGATTTTCTAATTTTTCTTTACAAAGAACCCTTGTTTCTCTTGCTGGGTGGCAAATGACACCATCCTGTTCAAACCAAACATTCTCTACGTCTAATGCTAGGAACACAACTGGGACGAACGACAAATTTCGCCTTACATGACGAATTTTTTAATAAAAATTCGCTGAGTTAATTCGTCGAATGAAACACAATAACGACGAATAATTAATAGCTTTACTTATTTAGAAAGTTGTTTGCTGTTTGTGCAAAGAGAGAGAAATAGTGTGACCATATAAAAAAAATTTACTTAAAAAACCACAAACATTAACAAAAACACAACTAAAAACTATTCTTATAGTAATCTACTTTGTATATTTATTTTAAATGCGATAAAATAATACAAAACAATTATTAAAGTAAAAAAGTAACTTTATATACTTAAATACTAGAAAACTAAAATCAAATTTGGTCACCTGTTACTGATTTGTTCGTCGTTCGCCGGCGTATGAAATATAAAAAAATATATTGCAAGGTCGCCGCGTATGACGAATTTCGGCCGACGCCATGATTGTGTGTATTTTCATATACACAAATATGTTTTATTTTTGGCGACGAATTTTCGCGGCCAAAAATTCGTCGTTCGTCCCAGTTGTGTTCCTAGCATAAATCCTTAATTTTCCGCCTAAAAAAGGTTCGGATCACCTCCCTGTAATTTGCACACCCTTTACCTGATATAAACACGATAAACCAATCATTGCAAGGATAATATGCACTTCAAACAAAACGATTGATTGGAGTTGTGCACGAAGAGGACAAAACAAGGTTGTTTTTGTTGTATTTCCCTCTCATCGTAATTTAGAAATACGAACTTCGTATGTCGTGTCGAAAGCCAATTTTATTATTTATCGCTTATTAGCATTTCATAATTTGTACAGTTTGTGGTGCTTTTAAACGAGAAAAGCATTTCTAAAAACGCTTATATGCATATACAGTGCTAATAAAAAACTCGCTTAATTTCACCTAAATCATAAAAAAAACTATATAACATGCATCGAAAGTGAGGGAAGTCAATCAGAGTTTGATTAAAACTTAGAAAATTTAGTTTTGATAAAAAAATTTTGTGCGTTTTTATTGCATTTGACTCAAATTTGAAGCGATGCTTATATGAAAGTTTTTTGAAAGGAATTTATTAAAATCTTGTTATATTGTGTTGCATAAATGCGGAATATGGAATAATTTCGACTATTTTAAAAAGCCAACTGTGATTGCACAAGTTAAGATGCATAGCAGCGCAAAATGCTTATAACCGGTGTGCAAATAAGCGGTAAATACTGTACGAACAATAAAAATAACAAAAACAATTCTGTGGCATTTTGAAAAAAAAAAACATCTAAGTCAAATTTAAAAAGTTGAAAAAAAATGATATTAATCATACGAATTTTCATTAAAAAAAACTTTTTGTTTACGTTTTTAAAATTTTGTATTATTAACGAAATATTTCTTTTATTTGGTTTATTTCATTATTTGGTAAAAATGATTTTTTCACCGAGTTTTTCTTAAAAAACTTTTTTACTAACTTATCTTGACTTAAGATGTTTTGTCAAAATGCCACAGAATTGTTTCTTTTTTTTTTTAACTGAACATAAAACATTGTCTTCATGTGACTGTACGTTATATACTGTTCGAAAATAAACCGAATGTTATTTAGCGTACGGTACACACACCCAGAAACAATATCTATTGTTTAAGTGTTTGCGTATTTGTTTATATTTTTACAAATGCAGCAAACAATATGTAGTTTTTGTTTTTCGTTATAAATCAGAACAGTTCTTGTGACTCTGTACACTAATGTACGTCTAAAGAATCGCTATTTTAATGTTCTTTAGTGTTTTTTTTTACATTGATGCAGGAATGAGCAAACATTCCTTTTCACTAGTATTGCTGTTGTAGCTTGGCAATTTGCACGACCACAGCACAAATAGCCTGTGTATTGTAAACATTGTAGACGCTGAGTTCAACTAAAATGAACGAAGACTAAAGTTTGTGGTTCTTAACGAAAAAGCCGAACGCAATGAAATGTTTATATCTTTATGTTGAATTGGATTAGAACAGTTAGAAGATCAGAAACAGAGAAAAGTTTTTTTTAAAGGATTTTACTACACAAGCCGTCCTACCGTACCGAACACTAAAAAGCAGTATATAATTTCTATTTTCGAACACTGGTTCAAATGTTTTAAGATGGCGACAATGTTAAATTGTTGTACATATACAGCTTTTAGCTCGTGTTATGTACTTAATAAGAAAGCGGGGGAGTACCTTAATTCGACATGCATTTGTCAATTTAACATTAAATTGTCGTTGGCAGTATATATTTATCAAAAGTTGAAGATACATTAAACTGATTAAGCTGCACGAAGGAGAGGAATAACACAACTGGTTTTATTCGACAAATTTGTTGTTCTCAAAAATTTGTTCTTTCGTTCTTTTGATACTTCGACTACGCCCAGTTAGCCCTTTCAATCGTGTAAAAGTCTCCTGGGAATCTCATGAAGTGCGTTTTTGATCGTCGACGACCGCATTTTTTTTTTAACCGTAGAAGATTCCTTGCACGGAAGAAAATGTTTCACAAGTTAATTTTTTTGGGAGATACTTCTTTTCTTTTTTAATTTATCTAACACCGCGAAGCTCTACGCTTGTCTGCAGGAGACCAAAGTCTTTGGCGGGAATCGAACCCGCAACCCCCGCACTGATAGAATAGCTCACTACCAACCAGCCTATTGAAGCTTATTTGTACATTTAATGCAAGAATGTAGAATAAGTGTAACTATAATGTTACAAGTTACACGGTTACACAGCAAACGCTATCAAAAGAAAAAGCTAGAAAGGCGGAACGATGGGCGGACACCCTGCGGACACCTCTTTTTCACGACCTACCTCGTATTTATCTATAATAATTATTTCCCCATTTTCGCTTGTAATGTCAATATCTTTAAATAAAGCTTTAGCTTAACACACAGCAAAACATCATGGCAAAATGAATTGTGTCGTATCGCTTAGCATAAGATCTCTTTTTATGCAAAACTGGCTCTCTTGCCTTTTTTTCCAACTTTCGTGATAGCAAATGCTTGCAGGGTAAACAACAATAAATCTGTGCATGTGTGTTAATGTGTTAGAAATATCCACATGTCTGTATACAAAAATATTGTTGCATTCACACTCACACTGCATACAAACTGTTCTACTTAAACCTAATTTTATCTAGTTAATGGCAGAGTATCATCGTCATCAACACAAAGGTAACGTCAGGCAACTTTTATAACAAAAATGCTCATATCCATAAAAAGAACATAAAAAGCAGACATGTTTAAATGGTTAAGTGCTCTTATTTTATCCCTTCCATTGTTCTTTTTTATTCAATTTTATTAAAATTATTATTTTAGTAGTTCCTGTGGAGACCAGCTGCAATTTAAAATGTTAAAATTGTTATACAAATACAAAAATATGTGTATTATTACAAAAAAAAAAATACTTTAAACAAGTATGTAGATATTTGTTTATGGTGGTGTTAAATCCTTTTTAATATAAATATTACTTATTTAATATTTATATTAAAAAAAACTGTGAATTTAATTTAATTAAGCGTTTCCGGAATGCTTTCATAGGAAAAATATTTATATAAATTTCAATATTTATTAAGTTAACAGAAACGTTTAATTATAATTTTAATTTTATAAATAGTTTCGATGGAATGCTTTTCGGAATTCCCATGCAGTATTGAATTTTAACCCTAGAATGCATAAACGGGTACAAGTGTGTCCACTAGTGATAGTACTTTTATAAAAAAATTAAGAAAAAAAGAGGCCGTTCAAAGGTTTTTGTTAATTAAATACAGTGTTCGAAAATAAACAGAACATTATTTAGCGGTTGGCTCACACACCCAAGAACGATATTAATTTTTTTAGTGTTTGTGCAGATGAACACAACCCTTTTTACCGTTGTTTACTATTTTTAAGAAAGATTTGAACATTATATAGTGTTCTGTTCTTCGTTAAAAAACAGAACAATTGTAGTGATACTGTAGACAAACATTATATATTTTAATGTTCTGAACCAAACACAATGAAGTTTGTGGTTTAAAAAAACCTAACGGAATTAAATGTTCTCATCTTTTGGTTGAATTGGATAAGAACAGTATTATTTTTGTGTTCGAAAGACGATAAACAAGAAAACGTTATTTTTTTTAATGATTTTCTAAACAACCACTTTAAGCATTTGTGTTTTCCATAAATCTACCGAACCGAACACTAAGGAGCGATATTTAGTGTTTATTTTATAACACTGAATAAATTTATTAAATTATCTTATATATAAATCGGCAAAGGCAAACCAGTTAAGAACACTTTCCTCTACTGTTTGTCAACAAAAAATACGACATTTTAAAGCTGTTTGCTTACAGATGTGCACAACATATATTTTATTAAAATCTTAGGGGGTTAAAGGGTACATTCGTTAACCTCATAAAAAAGTTACAAGCAAATTTGATACTTATCGTTGTTCATTAGAAAAATAAGCGGACCTGTGCCTGGTACTTCTTTTGAAATTCGGCTCTTTAAGGGAGTAAACGGGTATAACCTGTATTTTGGAACTGCTTTGTCAAAAAAATAAAGATTATACCAAGTTCGTAATCTATCTGAAAAATTCGAACATGTAATTGGCACTTTTTCGAAATTCTAGCGTTTAAGGGGTAAAACCCATACCTATTGTTAGTACTTTTTTACAAAACATTTTTCTCCAGTCATAGACATATTTAATTATATGCTCTCACTGCAATATTGAACTGTTTGATACCTTAATGGGGAGAAAAAAAAGTATCAAAAAGGGCAAATTCGGGATACTAAATTCCATTTTTCCCGGCTGTATTTTTGAATTTCTATAATATTGGACTTTTAAACATTAAATTATAGGTGCAGGGTCCTGAGTGAATGAGAGTCTATAAGATGAAAAATGTTGGAACTTTTTTGTTCTTCAACTGGTACTTTTTGAATTTTCTTTATGTTGGACCTAGAAACATAAGATGTAACATGAGTATATAAGAAACTGTAAGGGGAGGCTTTTTGGTACTTTTTCTTTCTACAACTGGTACTTTTTTAATTGTCGTCAATATTACACCCTGAAATATAAAATTAAACACAGTTGAATTAATTTTTTTAAATTTTTAATTAAGGGATCCTAGTTAAATATTTTTTTGTATGATTCGAATGTGTATTTTAAGTCAAATTACAATTTTTAAAAGCTTTTATTCTCTAATAGTCTTATTCCTTAAATATTTTCCAGGAATATTTTCTATGCACTATCAGAATTTTCGTTTGTATATTTCTGTTACGAGGCTTACTTTAGCTATCCTTTGGCTAGCAATGAAGAAAATTGTACAGAAAATGTATACAACTATTAGATACCAGCTGAATGTAATGCATTTTCTGTTCAATAAACTTCATTGCTAGCCAAAGGATAGCTAAAGTAAGTCTCGTAACAGAAATAAGTTAGAAGAATGTCTTTTTTACCAAAAACTTACTTAAAAATTGTGGTAGTTCTTTTGAAATAAATTTTTAATGATTTTTTTTCCAAGTACATGAATTAAGTTCAACTTTTTTTGTAAAATTTTATTAAAAATTAGGACAAGTTTAGCCACCTCTAGTAACGGCGAAACGCTTTTAACATAAAAAAAATTTTTCCTACATGTAACTTTTTTAGATACGAATACAGTACAGTAATTTTTTTAAACATTGGAAAAACATTGTTTTACCTTATTTTTGTATACGGAACAAAGTACTGTGCGGCGGTTTCCATTTCGGCCAGTAGAAGTTAAATTGCGTTGATCGAAATTTTAAGTTTTCCATTTTTCCATTAAACACGTTTATCAGTTAGACTCTTTTTTCTTTAACGTACCCATAATTCATATAAAATACAATATGCCGTAAAGTGTTATGGAAAAAAAATTTATATATTTAATGGAAGCAACTAGTGAGTAGTGTTTTATGCATAAATATTTACATATCGTCATATTAAATGCAAGCGGATGTAAGTAACTACACTTTTAAATATTTTATAGGAGAAGTAAAAAGCGTTATAAAATCAATGTTTATAAAGTTTTGTTGCCATGTTTTTTTTTCCAAATTTTACTTATAGTATGGTTACTTGTTTATTGATCGTTAGAATTTGAAATTTTTTCGTTAAATAAGCGTTCGAAGAAATGATTTTGTGAAGTTATGTCTGTTTGAATTTAAGGTAACGATTTTTCTGTAATTCAGTGTGTATTATATTTACTAATACTATAAACGTATACACTTATAAAATTATTACAGTAAGTGATTGTTGATTATTAAATTCGTTTTCCGTATTGTTAAAATTTAATAAAAATATTGTTATTTTACGAATAATTTTATTTTTTAACATTTATGTTTGTTATTCAAAAAACAATCTACCAAAAAAATAATGTTTTTCCGTATTTATTTTGTTATGTAGTTTGATTTTTGTCGGTTAAAATATATTTTTTAAAAGTAAAAACTATTAAATTTTAAGGAATATGCTGTTTAATAAATAAAAATTTTAAAAATTTCAAAAGATTTTGTTATTCGTGCTTAATTCCCAGTTTTTATTATTGATAAAAACACTTGAAATTTATTGTTGATGGGATAAGCTATTCCTATGCGCATTTCACTGGTTGCTTAGGCCAGATCATCAGGAAACTTCATCCATAAAGATTTTGGAAAAACTAAAGATATTAAACCAAATAAAACTGTTAAGCGTATAAGACTTATAGCAACAGTTCTACTTGTAACAATATCAAAGCTTAAACAAAACACATCAACAATAAACAGTGGGTTTATCTCATCTTACATTCCCCACTACAATTAGTTGAAATTCTCTCAACATTAATTGTAGTTGTAAGTAGGTTAAGAAAAACAAAATAAAAACAACAACAACTTTACAAAAGATGTTGACAATTAAGTGTTTTTTAGGCCGTGCACTTGCTAATTGTAGTGGGGAATGTAAGATGTAGTGGGGAATGTAAGATGAGATAAACCCACTGTTTATTGTTGATGTGTTTTGTTTAAGCTTTGATATTGTTACAAGTAGAACTGTTGCTATAAGTCTTATACGCTTAACAGTTTTATTTGGTTTAATATCTTTAGTTTTTCCAAAATCTTTATGGATGAAGTTTCCTGATGATCTGGCCTAAGCAACCAGTGAAATGCGCATAGGAATAGCTTATCCCATCAACAATAAATTTCAAGTGTTTTTATCAATAATAAAAACTGGGAATTAAGCACGAATAACAAAATCTTTTGAAATTAAATTTTGTATTCCCAAAAATTGAAATTACTTTTTGATAATTTTAAAAATTAATGTAAAACTCATTTGTTTTAAATGAAAGGTAAATAATCCGTTTTTTAAATGAATTTTAAGTGAGTTTTCGTTTAAATTTAACTACATAATATTTTGAGTGTAGTAAATGTGCTTTTATTTAAAAGCATATTTTATAAATATGTTGCTTCTTTTATCACTTTTTTTTGAAATAACTATAAACAATGCTTTAAAAATATAAATTTGGCTTCAAGGCAACCTTTTAATTTATATTTTGTTTTATTTTTCCAAATATGATAAACTAACTAACTATAAAGCTTTTATGATAGTATTATTTTTTTTATTTTAAATTAAGTAACTTAAAAAAAAAATAAAAAATTTTTTTTTGAAAAAGGCTCATCAAATTATTGATTTGTTAAAAAGACTGCCCTTTAACAACTATTTCCAACGACTGCTAACTATAGTAACTTATTTTTTTGAAGGATTAGATTAACTGATATTTTGCATTTGAAAAATGCGTAAAATGAGTGAAAACTTTTTTTTCAAAAAAAATTTATTTCAAACAGGAGCTTTTTCAGTTAGTTTTAGATTTATAAACACCTAAGGCTATTTCCAAATAAATTGAATCACAGATTCATGTATCTCAAATTAAATTTTTTCAGAAATTTTTTAAACTTTTTTTCTATTATTTAATTCTCCTGTAGCGAATCCTAATAACACTGATGTAATATATTGAAAAATATTGCTGCTTAATTCGCTTAAGCCCTTATGACACTACATTTTTTATTTATTAATTGATATAGAATTGATAGAAAGAAACAGTAAATGTTAGAAAGAGCAAACTATAAAAAATGTAAACAAAGTTTTTTTTTCTCTTGTTATGGTTTTGTTTCAGGGATGGCGTTGAGAATTTTTAAAATTGTACCAACAACCTTTAAAAATTTTATTTTTTTACCCTAATTGTACTAAAAGATTTTTTTAGTTGAAATTAATTTTATTTATGTTCATAAAAAAACACCACAAAAAGGTATTATAAATCTTAGTTTAAAAAATATCCACAAAAAACTACAATTGAAACAACATAGCCCCTGTTTTGTTTATTTTATTAACCCTAGAGTACTAATGATCGACGTTTCGACGAGCATCGCTTCCTTTTAATTAATTTACTTTTAAATGGGTGTGCCTAACACTCTCAAATTTTGTATGCTGTTAGTAGATGATTTACTTTTGCTGTGTGTAATTGTGTTTTTTAAACTGCGTTGCTGGAACATTGCTTTTATTGGTTTTGTACTCGTCGAATCGTCGATGGTTAGTATTAACGTGACTTTTATTTTTCAACTTTGTGAGCAAATGTTGCAAATGTGTTACTTAAAACAACAGTGGCAACAATGACCAGCTAAGGAGAAAATAAAAAAAGAACACAAATGAAGTATGTGTAGATCATGCCCATAAGAAAAAATGACGAATGTCAAAATTAAAATGTGATATATGCGAAAAACCCATATGCGGAGAACCCAAAGTTGAACTTTGTGACTCTGGCTCAAATTGTTATTTAAAAAAAAAAAAATTATTTTTTTTAAAGCCAAAAATGTCTTTTTTAAGTTTTGACTCTTTTTTAGTTTTTCAGTTTTCCTAACAATATTTTATAAGTAATTCTTTATGATCCCAAAAATATGTGCAACATTAAATAAAAAAGATCTAAAATTAAATATTTCGTTTATCTATATGAATTAAAACGAAAATTTTTTTTTATATAAACTTATAAGGTGCCATGATGATTAAAAACATTAATTGAAAAAGTATATTTGCTTTAAAGCCAAAGTTATAGGCAGTTAAAAAATACATCGTCGAATCGACGATCATTAGTTACAACGTACGTAAAATATGGTTCGTACTCTAGGGTTAAATGTTGCCAACTTTCTGTTTATGAGAAACCTAAAAACAAAAAGCGGTAAATCGCTGAATTTGCCCATAAACCGCTGATTCAGCAACACTTTAAATATTTCAAGCTTGAAATGTCACTTTTAATGGTGTTTTCTTTTCTACAAAAAAATGTGACATTTTATTTTAAAAAAATGCAATTTGGTGTCTGTTTCTTAAAAATTTTGCTCCCGAAAAGGGTGGCTTGTTTTATTCTAAAAAACTCATCCTTTTCGGGAGCAACATTTTTAAGAAACAGACACCAAATTGCATTTTTTTTAAATAAAATGTCACATTTTTTTGTAGAAAAGAAAACACCATAAGTTAAACAATTTTACATTTTTTTTGACATAACTTCATTTTTTATCGATAACTTTAGTAAAATTTTTGACTGTTTGCCATTTATCTTAATACAGCTTAACTCTTTGCACTTAGTAAATTTTTGTATTACATTATATTTGTACTGTTCACCAAAACTTGAACAATGCATTAAAAATGTAGTGTCATAAGGGCTTTATAAGTGTATTAAAACTGTAAGCTTTATTTGGCAGATATGATAAATATCATGTGCCGACTCGAATTAGATTTGACATAATAGTTTCTGGTAAAATACATGGGCACTTGCCGTTGGGCCCACTCCATGGTGTATCTTGACCACTGGGTGAGTTTACCAACTGCACCTGTGAGTGAGAGCAGCCAACACACACATGTGGCAATTTAAGTGTATAATCTGGCAAGATTAAACTCTAACTGCTTTTTTTCTGTGTACAGAACTGTATGTGTATTTATTTTCCTTTTAGTATCTGATTAGAAAATTTTTACTTATCTACAACATTTGCTAAGAATAGTTTTTAGAAAGAAAATAAACCGGACACAACTTTATTCACACTGTTTGAAAATTCATCTATCTTTTGTGTATAAAAAGGACGTTAAGTTAACGGCAGAAAATGACAAAAACCTTTTCTATCACCCTGCGACCTATTGTGCGTTCCTTCATTAATAAAAATTGATTTTCGTATTTTTAATTAATTAATTTCTCTAAAAATTATTAATAATAATGATTAATGAGCTTCTGGTTTCTATTTCTGTACATGACCAGTTCAAATACAACAATTTCCCCAACACAAGAATCAAACATTGAAATGAAATGTATTGTATTACGTGCTTGTTTCATATTGTATTGAAAAAATTTATGATATATTTATAAGCATTATTTATGGTTAACAATTTCAGGTTTGCTACACTTTAAGAATGGAGTAAAAATAAACACCCTGGGTGCAATATTTAACATCTATTAAATGGTGTTTTGTTGTCGGCTGCAAAACAAAGCAAACCCTTGATTCTTCGTTACAACTACGGATCTAAGCGAAACAATATTTTGAAAAATAGTCACGAAATCGGAAATTAAAAAGTAAATGGTCTTAAACTGTATTTTTACTTTTTTTGGGACATTTAGTTTAATGTTAATGTGTGGTCACTTAAGTGGCTGGGATTTCGTGTTTTGCCACCAATCTCAAATTATGAAACGTTGATAAGTGGTTCGCCTAAGAAAAACAATAATAAAAATAGTAAAGAAAAGTATTAGAAAATAGCTCAGAACATTTATAAAGAAACCATTTATTTAACCTCAGAGTAAAATTTTTTTTGTAATTTATTATACAATATTTTATTTGTCCTTGTACTTTTTGGTTTCAATGTGTTCAACATCCACCTTAATACCAGGAGTTATGGGATAAGTACCTGGAGATTTTGTTACAATAATTTGTTAATGTTGAGTTATGGATTTTACTAGACCGAAAACATGTTGTTCGTTTGCTTTAAAAAAAGGTCACAAAGTAAGTTAATATTAATGTTGTAGCATGTTATTTGTGATTAATTTGGGAAAACAAATAAAAGCGGAACACAAATTACGGAAATAAAACTTTATTACTTCACTTGCAATAAAATTGCATAATATAGGACAGAATGGAAATAATATGGCGAATAGCATATACAATAATATTGCAAGTGTATGGGCCGCTTAAGATATCTTTATAATAAAAATGAAATATTGTGTGTTGCTGATCGCTTAACTTGAGAACGGCTGGACCGATTTGGACGAATGTTTCTTTAAAATGATCGCCATGGTCCAACTTAGGTTTGTACGAAAAGAAAATTTTGCCCCGCCCTCTTTTTTCGATGTACCTTAAATCAGAAAACGGCTCCATCGATTTTACAAATTTTTCTTTCAAATGTTCGCATTAATCCATTTTAAGTTTTCATCGAAAGAAACATTTACCACCCCTACTTTTACGCCCACTTTTTCTATTAAGCGAAGAACTTGAGAACGGCTGGACCGATTTGGAAGATTTTTTCTTTAAAATGATCGCCATGGTCCAACTTAGGTTTGTACGAAAAGAAAATTTTGCCCCGCCCACATTTTTCGATATACCTTAAATCTTTCTGATTTCTCCATCGATCTTACAAATTTTTCTTTCAAATGTTCGTATTAATCCCTTTTAAGTTTTAATCGAAAGAAACATTTACCACGCCTACTTTTACGCCCATTTTTTCTATTAAGCGCATTACTTGAGAATGGCTGAACCCGCTGAACGGCTGCCCGCCCACTTTTACGCCTACTTTTTTTGATTTACTTAAAATCAGAAAACGGCTTCATCGATCATTAGTAATCAGCTACCGAGCAAAGCCAGGGCGGCCAGCTAGTTCCAAATAAATCTGTAATCTTGAATATTTTTACTCAATTTTATGACCCGGAAGCTTTGCTTTGAATTGACCCGTGTGATGTAAACGAACGTCGCAAAATTATAGAATATATACTAACATACTTTTAAAATTTCCTACTTTTATTATGTCTAAGAAACGTTGTGAAAATAACTTTTATTATAAATATTTAAATTAGATTAAAAAAAAACATGATTCTTAAAACTTAATCAGAGTTTTAAAATATTTACTGCCTGATTTTCAAAATAAAATAAAAATTTTAGCTTGGGAATTTATATTGAAACAACAATAAAAAAAACTCAAATTTGTTTCAGTTTGAAAAACAGGCAGTTAATTATTCGTTTTTTTTATTAAAATTTCTGTTTAATTTAATTGTAGACAATTTCAATTAGTTTTAAATAGCATACTTCAACAATATTTTTTTAACACAATTGTATTGCATACTTTTCAGGTGCTCATAATTTATACGACACCCTTAAGTCATTACTACACATGTTATTTAAAAAAATACCAAAAATTAACTGTGATGAAACACACATATTTAAACTAACAAAAGTCAAATTAAACTTTGTTAACAAGAGAATATTTTTCCATGTTGTTTCTGAAGTATGTACAAGATTAAATATGTAATTTAATCTTGTACATACTAGCAGAGTATAAAAAACATAAAATATATTGCATATCTTAAGGCATGTATAAATAGTTCTTAAAATTTCGTTGTTGTTTTACATTTTTCATATTAAGTTTGATATTTTCTTTGTGTCTTAATTTAATTTGTTAAGTTTTTTTTCAGAACTTAAGACGACATTCATGCATCATTTAATTTTAAGCAAAACAATGTAAATAGTTGTATGCAGATGTATGTATGTTGTTTGTATATTAAATCTTTTCCAAGAATGGAGATTTTATTCTTCTTTAATTTCTTTTATCTTAATTCCATTACGAATCAACATAAATAAATTAAAAAAAAGAATTGTGATTTTCTCTCTGTTCCTTATAATTCTAGGGCAAATAATATTTTTAGCAATGAATAAGTTTTCTCTTACTAATTGTATTTATTACATATGTTTAATGCTGTACAGTGGCGTAAGTTTTAAAAAAAGAGTCGATAAGCAAACATTTAACAATACTTAAGACAGGATGACTTTACTTTTTTAAGGGCCTATAGTGTAGAAAACAGAGCGGTGTAAACGTGATTTTCTTCGCCCTTCGCCTACAAAATTCAAAGTCATGCCTTTTTCCGTATTGAAAATGGTCAAAGCAAATCCATTCTTAAGCATTAACGGCCAATTCTACCAAGCTAGTTATATTTAACCATCAGTTGTTACTGTCAAGAAAAAAAAAAATTGTAAACTGAAAGTTAACGTAATAGTTAGTTTTAACTGAACTTGGTGAAATTGGTCGTAAGAAGTTTTTAAGCAGGCCTTTTTAATTATTTTATTTCGACGAATTCTTAAAATTTTTCTTTATTTTAACAAAGTATCAAAGTTGACAAGTTTGAAAAGGGCCCGATAAAACTTGAAATTGTAAAAAATATCACAAGAAAATTTAATTTTAATCAAAAACATTTTTTTGATTGGAAAGATCAATATGTCTATCTAAACCTAGTTCCGGCCTATGGGCACTGCGGCTGTTCCTGACGAAGCGTATTCTCTACGTCCTATTTGGATCATATTTTGAAGTTTTGCTATCCTTATGTCACGAATCGTGTAAGCCATACTAAATGATATATTTTTCTGTATGTATTCGAGTCAGTTGTGATTTCGATTTACGTGAGCACCTGCCATATGACCCTATCTCCCGGTTGATCTCAACTTCATGATGAGTTAATTTGTGCACCAACCAAAGGCCCCTGGGTGGGTTAGGATCATCTTAAGAAGTCGCAGGTGTCTAACCTCCACTGCTATAGTTAAGCCAAGCAGCATTTGTTGATAAGCAACAGCAACTAGGGATCCATCCACAGGCCGAACTTTCGCACAAGGCTGACAAATTGGCCTTCCATGTGGACGTCTAACTTCCCGCGATTTTAGGTTTAAACCCCTGCCATTACTTGAATCCCCGAATATATACCTCAAGAAGCATACTAACGAAGGCCTCAAGCAATAGTCAGATCGGTGTGCATGTTTACCAGGGAATACTGGCTCCCATGGCACTAGACAAGTAAGTACTCTGGTGTTACTTAGAACTCGTTTAAAATCTTTTGGATCCCAAAGAACACTGTAATTTGAATATTTGGCGCACAGCAGCTTGCATGCACCTGTGATTTACCCCAGTGGATGTAACACCAAGAGGTCTGACTCCTCAAGATTCTTTAACTAAGCCCCCTAACTGGCGCAGCACTCACCGTGGGGAAATGTTTTGTTCGCCGTACGCCATAAAAATCATGAGGTCTTCTTAAAGTTTCAGGAACCGTTGACTGATATTCCAAGTTAATTTGTATAATTCGGTAGCGTTGTTTAAGGGTTAATCTACTAATGACGTGTCATAAATGCAAAAAAGTGAACGCATTATGGTACATCGTTTGACAGCTATCCCTTTTTTAAGTTCTATCGGGCTTAAAAAACATCCTTTATAAATGAACAAATTTGAAAACTATAGGAAAGAAATTGTTTAGAAACCAATTTTTTAAGATGCTGAAAGCAACCAAAATCGATTTGCATCACAGACCTCCCCAGCTTTAAGTCCAGATACCATTTGAGGTTATTGATCGGACTTCAGTCGAGATTAAAGATCAGGCAACAGTTCAGACTATAGATCTTACTACTTATTACTCAGCTTTCTCCCATCACGTCACATTGATCAGATAACGGTACATTTCCGTGCTGTAGACTTCTCTTTTAGTCGCCATCCAGAGTCAACATTGGTACAATTAAAATGAGTTATTTAACAAGGTTTCGTTTAAGTGTGCTTAATTCCCACTTCATACCAATGAGTTATATCTTGTTTGAAAGGTAACTAAATAACACATAGATAAGTGGTTTTTATCATATAAGGAATGCAAATAAACAAGAGTTCGTATTTTCAACAAGCCTTCAAATAGCATCCCGTATATTTTTTTCGAAAACGGAGTAATATTGATATTGATGTAACTGCCATCACTGATAGAATTTTCTTTGCCATAAACATATCTCGTAATGTTGTTAAAAGCTACCTTCAACTTATGTTTGCTATTTGAATCACAACTTGCAAAGATCTCACATCCATAGGTAAGGACTGGTATCAGATATGTTTTTGCAATTAGTACTCGAATCTTCATTGGTGTTACACATTGTGTTTGCCAAAGTGTTCTAAGTATTGAATAAGTTCTGCCACAAGCAAATTTTACATGATCTGACCAAGTGAGTGTGTTGTTAAAAATGAGACCAAGATTTTTTGCCTTATCAACTATTTCAATTTGTTGGTCATTGACATATATTTTAGGACGTTGATCTATTTTCTGGGTTCTCCTTTGTATTATAATACATTTAGATTTTGAAGGATTTAAACTTAAACCATTTATATCTGCCCAATGCACTATATTTCAAACACCTGCTTTTTCCGTGCGAAATTCAAATTTGGAAACTATCCATATTACTTTGTTTTTTTTTTTTGTCAAAAAGTTACTAATACTCCAATTCAAACAAATTGATACTTTTTTTTTGAAAAGTACAAAATACTGTTTGACAGCGCGCAGCCAAAGTCATTGTTTCCATTCGTGTTGAAAAAATTTTGTAAAATATCACTTTTTTATCGAATGTTTGAGCATTTATTGTGAAAAGCGTGTTAAAATTTTATAAAAAGTTTGTAATGGAGAATAATCTGTCATGTAAGTACTACAGATTTGTTTCATAAATTCTTGAAAATTTTTTTTGGAAAAATTAAATTTTTAACATAACCTTTAAAATGGGTTTTTTTTCAAAAGTTTAATTTCATGTAAGCTTTTCGAAATGTAAACATAAGTGTGGTTCATTTACTAAGATTAATCTCATGTTGCGTAAAGTTGCGTAATCTGAATAATATCATTTTTTGCAGATTCCTATGGCTTAAAAAAAATCGAACTTTTTGAAATTTGGTTAAAACAACCCTCTAAAAACTCAAAAAATGATATCCTTGTCCAATATGTCTTAAATAAAGTTGATGCGTCTGAGATTGACGATGCTTGCGAGAAATTATTGGTGGAGAAGGTACGCCTTTTCTGCAAGTATCTAGAAACAAAATGGATAAAAAGTGGAAGAAGTGAAAATCAGTTTCGTAATGAAAACTTTTTATGGCTTAATAGCGAGATATCTTTCCAAATTAAAAAAGCAGCTATTAAAACTAAAACAAAGAGAAAAGAAGAAATTCAAAATGCTTTTTGGAAGGAGCTTGGTCTTCGTGTGGATATGCCTAAAGTTGGTGGCTTCGGAAGCTCCAACAACGGAAATACAGCTCGTCGAGCTTTCTCTAGTGATGTAGTTTTCGCTGATATCACAGGTGTCAATCATAATCTAATTTTTCGGTTTAAAATTATATTGATCTGTTTATCGTGCAACTTTCCCACAAATCCAAACAAGTTTGAAAAATACTGCTTCCGCAGCACTACGAAGAAGGCGAATTTGTATCCCCTATTTCAACAAATATTTTCAGTCAAATGTGTCTAGAAAATGAATTGCAGCTAACTGATACAATCAATTTGACTGAAAACTAAAGTAAAATTATTATTTTTTTTTTAAATTAAAATTAAAAATGCAATATCTAAAAATAACTAACCTGTGATTTAATTTTTAAGTTTGTGTTTAATTTAATTTTTCATGTTTAATGTTTTTTTAGGTTTGTCTACAACAAATTATTGTACAATGTAATAAAAAATTAATTAATCTTATTGTAAGTCATAATTAATTGTTGAAAAATGTTTCCCAGCAAAAATTTTTCAATAATTGGAAGCAATAAAATTAGAAACAGCATCCAAAGTGCTTCGTCTATTGCTTCTTAAAATTATTGACGTTCACAACTGTAATGTGGAAGGCATATATTCAGCAATATATTTGTCGTTGACTATACTGCAGCGCAGAAGCACTAAAGTAAGGCGAATTGTTAAACAAATTGTATGTGGCGTTGACTATACTGCAGCGCAGAAGCACTAAAGTAAGGCGAATTGTTAAACAAATTGTATGTGGCGTTGACTATACTGCAGCGCAGAAGCACTAAAGTAAGGCGAATTGTTAAACAAATTGTATGTGGCGTTGACTATACTGCAGCGCAGAAGCACTAAAGTATGGCAAATAGTTATTTGCACATATTTAATGTAGTGAATTCACATAAAGAATAACTGTGTGAATGAAGCATACATTGGATTCCGACGGCAGAGCTTCTACGTGAGGAATCCCATACAAAAATCATGTAATATTTCACAGAAATGGAAGCGATTCACAACTGATCTCTGCCTTACAAACCTGCTTCCGAGTAAGCACAAATTTTTGCTGGGTTGTTGTAATAATATTGTTAAATATTTTTTCTTTTATTTGAATAGACGAATCCCTTGATAAAGTGAACATAACATTCACGAAACGTTGGGAAAATATGGATTAAATGCATTTTTAACTACATAAAAAACTTTAGGCCGTATTAGCTAAAATAAAATCTAATTTGATAATGAAATAAGTTGACTTTTTTTTGCATCTAATTGGTCACCAATGGGTTAATTTTTTCTTAGATTTATCAAAAATGCCTGGTTATACTGAAAATAAAAAAAAACTTAAAATTAAAATGCTAATGCATGTTTTTTTAAATTTTATCCCACTGTATCTCAGAAAAAGTTAAATGTTGTTACATGGGCTAAAATCTAAAACATTACATCATCCTTCATATCACATGCTTCATTTGCATAATTTTCTATGAATATCATTTTAATTTTTCTTGTCTTCTCAACAGTGATGAATTAAATATTCTTTCATCATGCGAGTGTAGTTTTTATTTTATTTTCATTTAACTTTTTTCTATTCATAATATTTTGAATTAATTATGCTGAAAAGTGTATTCGATTCAATTGTGATATTTTTAATTTAAGCTTAAGTGTTTTTTATAAACTATAAAGAGGTGGAGGGGAGGATTTATCTTTCCTTGATTTAAGATTTATACAATTATTTTTTAAATTGAAAAAATATTGTGTGAATAATAATAATCTTCTATATCTTCTTCTTATTTAACTTGTTAAATACGAACCAATTTTCCAGATAAAGTTTAAAAAAAAAAAGTTTTAAAAAAAAACACATAAAACTCAGAAAAATGCATGAAATGAAATCTTTATTTGAATCGATGGCACGGTCCATATAATTTAATGTTTGAAGATTATTTCATGCAAATGTTGACCGTGACTGCGCCTCAAATGGTCCATCCGCTTAGTCCAATTTTGGCATACTCTTTCCAACATTTCGGCCGGTATCTCATGAATAAATGCTTCAATGTTGTCTTCTAATGCGTCAATTGAAGCGGGCATGTCTATACACACATGAGCTTCAACATAGCCACACAAAAAATAGTTTAAAGACGTTAAATCGCACGATCTAGGCGGCCAATTTACCGGTCCCGAATGTGAAATAAAATGTTCACCGAACTCGCCTCTCAATAAGTCCATTGTTAAGCGTGCTGTGAAGCATGTTGCACCGTCTTGTTAAAACCACATGTCATGCAAGTCAAGCTCTTGTATTTGGGCGCTCACCATTCACAGTTACGTTACGATTCGCATCATCTTTGAAGAAGTACGGTCCAATGATGCCACCAGCCCATAAACCTCACCAAACTGTGACTTTTTCTGGATGCATTGGTAGCTCTTGCAATGCTTCTGGCTGATCTTCACTCCAAAATCGACAATTCTGCTTATTAACGTAACCATTGAGCCAAAAATGAGCTTCGTCGCTAAACACAATATTTCGATAAAAAAGTGGATTGCAGTTTGATAATAAAATTCAATAATTTGCAAGCGTTGTTCGTTTGTAAGACGATTCATGGTTAAATTATAGACCAAACTGAAGATGTTTGACAGTGAAACAAAACACAAAACGTGCGCCAGCTGTTTAAACCAGTGTTGCCAAAAAGATAATAGCTAAAAAATCACCCAATATATTTGAAAAAACAAAACATTAAAAATTTTGCAACTTAGGGGCTTTTTTTCGAACTAATTAAATTTGTAAGAGAAAATACTTAGAACGAAAAGCTGACAATTCAGAATTTTAGCGAGTACTGAAAGTACACTGAAGAAATTTTATTCAATAAAATTGTAATTATTAACGACTTAAGTATGTACTAACAAATGCAAGAAATTCAATAATTCACAATATAGCCGATGTTAAGTTTCATTAATATTAAAACTAGTTAATATAAAAATGTTTTGTAATTAATGTGTACAAATGCAGTGCAATGTGGTAAGTAAATGTGCGGCAGGAACTTAACTGAGCCCTAAATATCAATATCAAAGTTTTGCTTACCATTGCGCTTACGGAAGACATGAATTTTAAAGTGCCCCGGTAGGCTAGCTGGTAGCGAGCTGGTCTATCAGCACCGGGGTTGCGGGTTCGATTCCCGCCTGAGACTCTGGTTTCTTTCCTGCAGACAAGCATATAGCTTCGCGGGATTAGATTAGAAAATTAAAAAAAAAAAAAAAAAAAAAAAAAGTTCCCACTTTGAAGCAATACATTTTTGAAGCATGAAGCGCATTATTCAGCGCATAAAAAAATTGTTGGATGTAACACACAGTGAATGTTTTTATACAGTTATTTTTTAGTATTATCCCTTACAAACCTGCTGCAGCACTTGAAAAGTTATTTTTTTTTAAAAATTTGATGAGAGTTCTTTCACTTACTTTACTGAATTTCTGTATGTCTTATTGCGTAGCGCATAATTATGCGCTTATTTTTATAAATGTACCATTAGTGCTTCGCAAAATGATAAAATTTTTTATTGCATACCGAAATTAAAACTATGCATCATCCATAAGAAAGATATTAAGGAAGCTGACATTAAGAAAGTCCTAAGAAACACTATATAGAATATCGTCACCTTAAAGACCAAACAACCTATCAGCAGTTTTCAAAAGTTTACAGGAGAGAGAAAAAACGTTATAAAATTGGAACTAATTGCAATATTGAACCGAAAATTATATATTATGATTAAAATGAAACCAGAAGTATATATCGGTTGAGAAAGCTTTGTTTTTCTAAACACAGCTTATGATATGGCGCTTAGGTTATTTGGAATTGTAAAAACCTGAAACCAAACAACCTATCAGCAATACTAATTAGTATGAATAATTAGGCATTCCTTTGAACACATGATTATTATTTACATTAAATAATAATACTTATAGTTTCTCTTACTTGTTTAAACAAAAAATGCTTATTGTTAGCTTAAATTACACTATGCAACAAAATTAAACTTTTATCACGGCCTTTTAAAATAGAATTTTTTTAATTTTCCTTAAGTTTTTCATTTTTAAATAAAATTATAGGTGGTTTTACAAAAAAATCTACTTTTTTATTTATTGCAATGTTAATAACTAAATAAAAAGTTAAATTAATTAAATTAATTAAATTAAATAAAAAGAAAACATTTCATTAAATAAAGCTACCGCAAAAAAATTATTCAAAAGGTATGTTATCATAAAAGTAATGGCAGTCTGCCGGAAGCAAAGTTTTTAAATCTTGTAAATGTTGCCATTTCTTTTTGGAGATTTTTAACCTTTCAGAATGTAATAACTTAGGACGACGAATTTCAAAACTTGTAGCAGATCTTTGTGGTAAAAGCTGATAATTGTCTTTAATATTGATTTTGTAATATATACATCCTGTTGGGTCGTACGCCAAAACACGAATCATGTTGACTTTAGGGTCCCCAATCCTTCATATTCTTTACCGTTCATACGATTTTTCTTTCTTTCTTCTTTTTTGTTGACTTTTTTAGGAACTTGCATATCTGCCTCAAGATTATTTTCATTTATGGCATACATTTTATTGCGTTTTAACACTTTTTTATGTTCTTTTCACTTCTAATAATAAATAAAATGTAATAAAACACAAAGAACAACAAATCAAAAGTAACTGTGTTTCAAAAAAAAAAAAATTGAAATAAATGATTACTCTGATTTCTCTAGCGTGAGTGCTGATAGGTTATTTGGTTTCAGAAAATTGTACACTTGCTGATAGGATATTTGGTAATTTGGTAATAGTTTGGTTATTTCTAATATTAGAAGTTTAAAATTTTGCATACATATGCTTTATGATATAGGGAATAATATTAAATAAAAAACTCAATTTTGAAAAATTTGCTGATAGGTTGTTTGGTCTTTAATGTGACGATATAAAGTGTGTTTTGGAAGAACTTGGCTTAAAAAAGTAAAATTTAAAAACTCAGTTTGCCATTCACTATAAGGCGGATTAAAAGCCCTATGAACTGAGCATAACCCCATCTTAAACTATAGTTCTATAAAGTAAAAAAAATTTGCAATAGAATAAAAGTTTAAAATATTTATACTTATTTATAAATTCACATGAAGGTGAAATTGCCAAGAATACCCTGCAGCTAAATATATATAATGATTCCTTGTCCTTTATTATCCTGATAAATCCATTCTACAACACATAATGTTCAATTTAGATTACCACCTTTATTGCTCTTGTAGAACAACAAACATAAGACATCTTGTGTTGCGGTTAGATCTTCTAATAATGGTTGCCAAGGATTTAGTAACTGCCATAACTTTTGCTTAGTTTAATTTCTTCTTTTTAAAGGTGAAATTCATTTTGTTTATTAAGCTCAACACAAAATTTGCTGGCTACACGTTTGTTTCTTAACTCAAACAATAACCGCAGCTGTAACAGTAGCAACAGGACGGATAGACAGCAATAACTACAACATTATTTTCATTCTATTGGCAAAGTTTGGTAAATCCTTCCATCTTATAAGCTACTTAAATATCTAAAGACAAAAAGGTTATTAGCTACAGTTAAACCCAAAAGCTTAGAAATGTTGGTGAGTGAATTAGTGAAGATGGTTGGGGAATCAAATGGGAACTAAAATACTAGATGCAGATTCGTGCTGTTCTCTTCTTGAAGAAATTTTATATTTTACTAGTGGTGCTAATTTTATTAATGTGTTAAATAAATACAAATACAGAGTTAACTGTGTGCTAATAATGTGCTTAATCTTTTTACTCAATTATTTTGTTATTGAGAAAACGAGTTTAAGGCAATGTTGTCTTGTCCGTACACACAGAAAAAAATCAAGTTAAAAACGTAGAAAACAAGGTTGATATAAATTTTTCTGTGGAGATTTTGCTTCATACGTTTTTCATATTAATTCAACCTAACTTCACAATAACTTGCGAACAACATTTTTTTCTTTTAAAATAACTATAATTCATGTTAATTTAAAATTGCAGTAAAGTTAGAGCCACGTTGAATGAAAATTGAAACAACGTGAATTTCATGTAGAATCAAATTGGTTTGAGTGTTTTGTAACAGTTTGAAGAAGCTTCAGAGACATCATATGCATTCAACACACTTACCCCTGTAACACATTTTTCACTTATTTTGTATTCTCCTTTGTTAACAAAAGCATCAGCAGAATGGCCCGATATGGGTTTCGTCCTCATTCTACTTTAAAAACTTGACGTACTATTTAACTAGATAATTTTGATTAAAAGAATACGGGAATTGTCTTCTTTTTATAACACGTATTAAACATGAAAAAAAATGTACATACTTATATTTTTGTGTGTATGTTAATTTAAGAAGATAATTAAAACAGGTTTTTATGGATTCAATATTGAACAATGTTATTTTAACAGTGAATAATATTAAATAAACGTGATTTAAGGTTATTTTAATATTTTTCATATAAAATTAAAATGATATAATGATACATTTAAATAAAGGGCATACTTTTGCAGAAATTTACTATGATTCTTAATCAACATTTCACCATGTTAATTTTACATTTTACGCTTGTATGCGTAAGGAAAATTAAGTACATTTATACTTTTTTAAGTATTTTATAATAGAAAACTTTCATGACAAAAAAAGTTGTTTTTGACAAAGCAAGGTTTTAAGCAAGTTTCGCCTAATTTTCCTCTCTTTAAGTAAAAAAAAAACTATGGAATTTGACATTTGTCATTGACCAATTATGCGATGGCTTGCGAATACATCAGAAATTGTTGGGTGATGGGATCCTGTACAACTAATTGGTGAAAAACGTAAATACATGTTTAACCTTTATGTCAACTGCTGAAAAGTTAAACTTACGTTTCCTATTTTAAATGTTTTTATGCATGAATACTTAAAATAACGGGTGTTAAAGCAAACACTTGTGCATTTTTTCTTTACTTTCATATATGAATATTTACAATAAAAGACGTTTTAGCAAAAACTTGTTAGTTGCTCGTCGTTACTTGAACTGCGGTTGACGTAACGGGTAGAAATGAAAAAATTACCACATCCATGGTTTGATTTTTTTAATTTTTATTCAAACCTTAGAATATGTTAGAAAACACTTCTAGTGAGGATATCATGAAATTTAAGAGCGCTATGATAGCCACTTTCAGAGATACAGAGTTTTTAAAATCCAAAACATACTCGGGTATGTAGTTGTTGACATAAAGGTTAACATAATTTTGCAATTCACAAGATCGCATTATTGTCGTATTTGAAGTATAATCGTATACATGTAAACTGTTGTATTTTTGTTTCAAATGTATTTTATATGTAGATTTGTCACTTGTAGATTCGAGAAATAGGATCCAGGCCTGTAAATATTTGATTTGTTTGGTGAATTTGTAAAAATATTTTAAGAATGTGATAAAAAACACCACAAAGTTAATTCTTTTAATTATTTATGTTTAGTTCATTTAAATTAATTTTTTTTAACTACTTTAATCAAAATTTCTCATCAAATAATATGTATTACCAATTCAATCATATTGAAACTCCCAAACCTGGTTCAATATCATGTTATCAAATAATGTGATTAGCAATTACTAAAGAAGAAAAAATAAATAAAAACCGCGAGTTAGGTAAAAAATTATTACTTAGATTTATTAATTTCTTTTTTAAGTTTTAATTATCAAATTATTTATTTTTATGTAAAAAGAAATTTGTTAATCTTCTTTGAAAGTTTACTCAAAGTAAATTGACAATGTACATTGTATTGATATTTTCCATCTCTGACATTAAAGACCGTTTTATACTATCACACAATTCTGATGTATTTTGTCGAAAATGCATCTCTGATCTAATAATTGTGTAAACTTGTCCCAAAAACTATTTTTGTGTTTCTTATCTTATGTAAATACATAATTAGGGAAGCGATTTCCATGCAAATGCATGTTTTTTGTCGATAGTCTAAGAACGATGTCGACCAATTATCTCTCCGAATCATTAAATTTGCGTTAAAATGTCATCGATTTGTTTTGGCATATTGTTGCATATTTTAGTGAAAATGCATAATTTTTCATATTTAGGTTTTAAATGCATATTTTTGCATATTTTGAGGAATTTTTTTTTTAATTTACATTTTATAAAAAAATTCTTAAAAAAATTATTAAATACACAAAAAAACTTTCCAAACAAATTTTTAATTGATAAATAAATTATTTCGGAGCTTTGCTTTTAAAACAAGATTTTCAACATTGCGACAAAAGATCCTTCAATTTTAAACCGATGCAGCACCTTACATGGGTTAAGCTTCCAATGGGTTCTTAAATAATATATTTAAAACATTTACAAGTTACTTGCTTGGCATATCGCGTTGCAAAGGATATAAGAAGCCAATTCGATATTGCAGTAGTAGCCAGTAGTAGCAAAATGAGGGCCTGGCTAGATGCTTCAGAATTCTATTCAAAAACTTCGGGTTATTTAAGAATGTTAGAAGAGCCGATGATGATGCAATTAAAAAAGACATTTTTAATTAAAGAAGTCAATTAACATTTGTATTTTCCAATTACGAATATATTGGTGAAACAATAACTAATTAGGAGGGATTTAGTTCACTAAATACTCAAGTCAAATTAATTGATATTCCAAAAAGTAAAATTAACAATGTGGAAGGAAGAATAGCCCGAAAAATTAAAAAAAAAATCCAAAACGTTTTGCAAAAAAAAAAAAAAAATAGTACTTATTTATTTAAGCAAACAAACAAAGAAATTGAAATTAGTTATTTAAGTTTTAATATTTTTAATCAGGCTTAAGTTCATCAAATTTAATTTTTCATTAAATTATTTTTATGAAGAAAGGAATTTTACAACATGAAAATTAATCAAAATTGTTATTGATAATTTTTCTTTCTTGACTGACCTGAGATTCGAACCCAGGCGGCCTGAGATAATAATTTAAGGAAAAATTAAATTTGATGAACTTAAGCCTGATTAAAAATATTAAAATTTGGATTAAAACCATAAATAGTTCGACAAAATAACCACAATATGTACTAATTAGTTATTTAAGTTTTCAAAAATATTTAAATACTGAATATACTGAATATATATACAATATACTGAGTTTTTTATATTTTTGTTCTAAGTAAAATCAAGAAACGATTTTTTATGGACATTTTTTAAGTTTTTAGTGCACATTTTTTATATTTTTTAGTGCATATTTTGGAATTTAAGTGCATATTTTAAGCGCATATTTTCGATTTTTTAATGCATGAAAATCTCTTCCCTATATATAATATATTATTATATAAATATTTAAATAATATCAGGATAAAATTAGTTTTGGCAGAACATGCTCCAGTACGTTGGGGAATTAATTTTCTTCTTTTATAATTTTTTTTTTTGATTGTTCAAAAGTAACCGAAAAAGAAAAATTCGTTTATAATTTTTGACAACAGAGGTAGCATAAAAGAGGTATTCGTTGCAAAAAAAAAATTTAAATTGATACAAAAAATTCTTTTTATAACCCGGTTAATTGATTTTGCCGATATCATATAATGGATAATCAAGGATCTACTGTAAATAAAGAAGACATACGACTAAAAATAAAAAAAAACAAAAAAAAAAAAAAAAAACGACATCGTAAAAGCCATCGTTTGAATTGGGTGTATGTTACAAATACAGTCTCTTACTCATGCGTGTTTGTAAATAAAGAGGTTTGGAAACTTAAAATAAATAGAAAAAGTTATCGATGTGTTAAATAAATCATCATAGAATTTGGGATGATTTTTTGGCCAAGTTGATTTTAGGAATTGAAGGTTTCTAAGTACATACTTTCTCTCGATTATTTTTCTTCGTTCTATATACAGAGGCTGCAAATTCCAAACCTCCATGTCCATTTTATTTCAATTAAATCTTTTACCAAATTTTTATATTCTCTAGAAAATTAAAGCTTTATGTAAATTTTACTATATGGGTAATATTTAAATTTTGATGAAGATTTCAAACTAAATCTGCAAGATTTCCATGCAATGCAACTGCAATAAAATACCTTAAACGAAAATTCACTAACTAATTACGGTCAGTGAATTCATTTTTAATACAACAAGATTTCGCTTAAAGCGTTTAGTATTTTTGTAAACACATTTTTTACAAAAGCTGTTTTAACAATTTAGTATGTTCATATGTGTTATTGAAAATTCTAAAGCTTCCTCAAAACTTTCAATATTTTTCTTAGCGATCAATCATACAATACACAAAACACACAAAATGCTTCTCTATGATTTAGTTTGAAACTTTTTTGCAATGAGAAATAAAGAACAATAAGGAAAACGTATCACCATAAAAGTTTATGCATGTGTAATTTTTGGTTTTCCTTAAACGCAACAAAAAAAAAATAAAAAACTTGTTATTAATCATCGCGTCAGGTGCAAAAATCATACTAGAAAAAAGAAACATTCGCAAAAGATGAAAAAAAAAATAAATAAAAAAGCATATGAAAAACTTAACAACAATTCAAATACATAAATTACACATATACATACATACAATCATAAAAAAAGATTAAGGTACAATATAAAATACCGTTTCCATCAGATCGCAAGTCCTTTTGTAGAACGATGCACAGTGGCTTAAAATTAATAGAGTGGCATTTTCGCTTAAGCCACTTTGTCGTTTAGCATGAAACAATCTTTAATTTGCAAATGACAACGAAATTATTTGAGCTTTAAAAATTACGAATTTTGTGTTAACGATACTGAATTCAGGGGAAGTTTTGCTCTACCCCTTAAATAAAAAAATGTGCACCTAAAGCACATTAGCGGAGTTCAGTTTTTGGCTTGCAAAAGTGCAAATGCAAAATATCGTAGCTCTTCTGTTAAGTCCAACCAAAAAATACACAGAGTTTCCGTTAGATTTCATTAAAGTGCTACATTTTGCAGTTGCTTTTTTGCAAGCCAAAAACTTGACTCGCCTATTGATTGGGACTTATTCCAAATATGTTTCTCAAGTTTCTATGATCGAAAGATGGTTTGCGCAATTTAGGAGTGGGATTTAATAAGTACATTTAGAATGTCGTCAAACTCAAGAACAACTTGCAATCCTCATTGAAAGTTACTCAAAGAGCATTTGAAAACGCTGGTTATTAGCAGGATTCATACAAGAGCAAGAACAATTTGTACATTTCGTGTTAAAGCCGAGAGACTTGCGCTATAAAAAGAAGACATTTTTGCGAATATGTACCAATTCCATTTGAATCGTTAAAAGCGCTCATTTGCCAAAAAGCGTCTGATGTATACGTCAAGCCATGAAGCCGTAATGGCTTATAATGCCAATGCTTAGATACATGTTGCAAAACGATAGAAAATATGCATGTATTAAGAAAATAGTGGCTGGCTTTTACAGCGAACCCGCCTGACAACAACATTAAGTAGCATATGCTTAAGAGCGAAATATTAATAAAAATAAAGATATTCACGTCAAAAGTTGCACCCTTGCGAAAAAGCAAATATACAAAAACATAACAACAACCACAAAGACAATAATTTCGCACAAGCGATGCAAAATTGTCAGGGTCTAAGTAAGTGCAAGATTATCAAAGTAAAAGCATACAATTTTTGCAACTTTTTATGGCATTGCCAAATTGAAAAAAATGCTTAAAGAGTATATAAAAAGTATAGTATACTTATCTGAATTTTTTTAGGTAGATAAGTTATTAATTCGACTTGTAAATTAATAAAATTATTAAATTTTGTGTAATTTTCAAGAAACTTACGATTGAATTTCGCATAAATGCTGAAAATTGAAGGTGCAAGCAAAATGGGTTGCTCACGTCAACTATGCTTTTTTGCACAATTGCAAGGGTAAAAAAAATTGACGTGAATACCTTTAATGTTTTTTGTGTTGATTGAAAAAAGAATTTTGTTTTGTGTTTACCTTAATATAGCCTCTTTTTGCTGGTGGTCACAATTCAATTAAACCTATTGATTCAAACTCAAAAGCAAGAAATACCAATTTCTAAATAATGTGTTAATTGAAGTTGGTTTTTAATTTTTTCTACACTTAATTTAATTGAAAAAATTTTGGTGAAAATTTTATCTGTGCATCGAAAAAATCAATTATTTTTTTGTTGCATCGAACTTAAAAGCTGTTGTTAACTTATTTCAGATCGCTGATTCCAAATTTTTTTTTTTTTTTTTTTTTAATTTCCTAAGCTAATCCCGCGAAGCTCTATGCTTGTCTGCAGGAAAGAAACCAGAGTCTCTGGCGGGAATCGAACCCGCAACCTCGGCGCTGATAGACCAGCTCGCTACCAGCTAGCCTACCGAGGCACTCAAATGAATTTTCAAGTTACAGGTATGTTTGTATCAAGACATACGCACCATGGAGAATCGATACCACGAATGGCGGATTATTGTTGAAGCATCGAAAATAAACCCTCTTAAAACAAAGAAAGTCTTATTAACAAATTTTCTTGGATGAGTTGTAATCACATACTCATATTTTGGAATTTAAGATTTACATTTTTCTTTAAAATCTTCCATTCGCTCGCTGACTAAATTCTGAATAAAATCAAAAGTTGTGCATCAATTTGAATAAAAAAATCTCATTTAATTTGAAATATATTTTGTTATATGCTACTACACCATAATGTGTATTTGTAGTGTATTTTAATTTTTTTCAGAATTTTAAAGAAACAAAAATTATAAATTTTATTATGAAATAATTTTTTTTTTTTTTTTTCAAAAATTCAAAGATATCTCTAGAACTACTAGTCAAATTGAAAAATGATGTAAGCTTGGCTTTAATATAATTTTATTGCCGGGTTTTGTATTTTTTCTTAACTGCATAAAGCAAACCGTCCTCAAGTTATGCTGATATATGCAAGGGCAAGTTCATTTTGAATAAACGGTATATCTCGCAAAAAACAATTTTCAGTTTTTGGGCAACAAAAAGTGTGCTTCCTTGTGTTATTTATTTTGTGCAGTAGTTTCAAAGTTCTTTATTATTACCACTTTATTTTTTATCTAAAATACACCACTGTGCGTTGTATGTGTTAATAAACCCCTTTTAAATAAATTCAAATTCTCTCAGCGCAGCAGTTGTAAATAGGAAATGTTTATTTACAGCAGCATAAAACACTATTCCTACTTTATGAGTACTACAATACAAAATAAATATTTACTTATGGAGGTGTTTACTTTTTTGTTAGTGTGCGTATATCTCTGACAGTACGAGTTCATTTGTAGGTATGTATACACATGTGTGTGTGTGTGTGTAGTTGTATCATTTTATAAATGTCAACATTTATTCACACATCATATTTCAATGTGCACAAAATCTAACAAAAAAAAAAAGAAAAAAACAAAATGTATGCCATTGCAAATAAAAATGTGGTGAATATGTAAGTACGAGGGATGTGTGTGATATGATGATTTAAAAAAATTTAAAACAACGAAATTATTAATTCATATATTTTCAATGTAAGCCGCATGCACTTGTACTTCAAACGTTTGCTTTTTTTTTTTTAAATTTTAGTTTTTATTTATTTTCCAATAATCTAGTACATTTTTGTTGCCTCAGCGCCTTATAGGCATTTTTGAGGCGAGTTGGTAAAAATTACATATTAGTTATGATTATCAGTATTCAAAAAAGAGAAAAAAAAAAATAAAATAATAAAATAAATTTTTATCATATTAATACATTTTGAGATCAAAACTATTTTACATCAGAAGTTCTTCTAAATTTTGAAATAAATAATCTTTTAAAGATTTTTTAAATATTGAAATTCTATTTATCATTTTTAAGTATTGAGGTAAGTTATTAAACTCACGACTACCCACATATTCAATTCTTTGTTTGGTTGTTTCCAACCTACACCTTGCTACTGACAAATTGCTGTTATTCCTTGTATTGTGCGACTCTTGATTCCTTGTAAACTGAATCGTGTGATGACCAATATTGTGTACAATTTTAAAGACATATATCAAAATTTGCAATTTGTAAATACCAAAAACTGGTAAAACTGTTTTGAATTTATCCTTATATAATGATATTGTTGGGAACGTAATAGGAAGATTAGAAACCACTATTAAGGCTTTATTTTGGCATCGTTTAAGCTCATTACATTGCTTCCATCCATATACGGCAGTTAAGTAATTCAAATGACTTTGAATAAGGGCATTGTATATTAAAAATTTTGTTTTACGATCAAATTTATTTTTAAACTTGTACAAAAACCCGGTACCTTGAGAAACTTTTGTTTTTATATGTTGTATGTGTTGGTTCCAAGACAAATTACTATGTAGATATACACCCAAGTACTTTATTGAGTTGACATCGTAAATTTCAGTACCATCAACATAAACACTAAAGTTTATTGCATACTTTATGTTGGTGGAACAGATTTGGATTTGCAAAAATTTCTGTATTACAAAAAAGACTTTAATTATGCCAAATCGTTTATTAGCGAAATAAATCCACGCCTGCGTGAATCTCGGTTTTTGGGTTAAAGTTTTGTGATGCAAGTCTGATCATAATTCCTTGAAAGATTCACTTCCAAAAATCACTTTAACATGAATTAGATACGTATTCATTTTAAAGATTATTTAGAAATAACTTTTACCTTTACTTTAACCTCTTAACGAAATATTGTTTTGATTGGTTAAAGATTGTTTATAGGTCCGAGATCATTGAAGTAAATACATTAAGCACTACTTACTTCATTAGTAGTATATAAAATTGACTGACTGCTTAACTGATTCATCATCTCACAGCCTAAACGCCTGAAGCTTGAATTCGGACCGGAGTTTGGTCTTTCACCAAATCGATTCACTTAGACGGGATTTTTGGAAATTCGAATGTTTAGGGGATAAAAAAGGGTAAATTCGGTAACCTTATATCTCCAAAACTAAAAGAGATCAAAAAAAAAATTTAATACCTAACGTTATTCTATAGAAAAATAAGTGGACAGGTGTCTGGTACTTTTTTAAAATGCGGGCTTTTTAGGGAGTAGACGGGTAAAACCTGTATTTTGGCACTTCACTTAAATTTTAAACCAATATTAAACCAAAAAATATAGAAATAAAGGTTATATCACTTTTCTAAAACTTATCTAAAAAACTAATACAAGTTTGGTACTTTTTCGAAATTTAAACGTTTAAGGGGTAAAAATTTTAGCTATTTTTCGTACTTTTTTTGTAAACCATTTTTCTCCATTTAAAACTTTTATCTCCAAAACTACAAGAGATACAAAAAAATTTAATACTTATCGGGTTCGTTAGAAAAATAAGCGGGCTGGTGTCTGGTACTTTTTTAAAATGCGGTCTTTTAGGGAGTAGACGGGTAAAACCAGTATTTTGGCACTTCACTTAAATTTTGAACCAATATTAAACCAATAAATATAGAAATAAAGGTTATATCAGTTATCTAAAACTTATCTAAAAAACGAATACAAGTTTGGTACTTTTTCGAAAATTAAACGTTTAAGAGGTAAAAATCTTAACTATTTTTGGTACTTTTTTTATAAACCATTTTTCTCCATTTAAAACTTTTATCTCCAAAACTACAAGAGATACAAAAATTGTAATACTTATCGGGTTCTTTAGAAAAATAAGCGGGATGCTGTCTGGTACTTTTTTGATATTCCGGCCTTTTAGGCCTTTAAGCCAATAAACACATAAATAAAGGTTATAGCACCTTCGAAACATATCTAAAAAATTCTAATACGAATATGGTACTTTCTCGAAATCCGAACGTTTTTACAAAACATTTATTGACAATACGTACCAATTAAGGGCTCCCCTACAAAATTGAAATGTTTGACACTTTAATGCGGAGAAAAAAAGTACCAAAAAAGGAAAATACGGGAAATATAATTGGTAATAATATAGTTATTTGCATTTTGGTTAAAACTCTTTTTTTTTTAATAATTTTAGAGGTTTTTAGCCTTGCTTATTACCCACCCCTCGCATTTTTATACCTTTGCAAAAACAACAAACCATTTTAATTCTGCCAAAAAAAAAACTTACACAGTTGCATATCAAAACGACATATAAACCATTTTTTTTGAGACATGTTACCACAAAAGTGAGTTTAACTAAAAAACTAAAAGAACTGTACAAAAAAATTGCACACTGCGTTGCATACGAGTATAAATATGTTGCATTTGTTTTTTCCGTGCCACAGAAAAAAAGTATGAAGCATGAAACATGTCTTATCAGACATTTGCATGGGCGCATATGGTCGTAATATAGAAACAGGTATAAAGGTAACTAAAATGTATAAAGTTCAGCTTAAAAAACGTTGGTTAAATACGGGTAAATTGAGGCCTTTTTTCTACTGAGTGCAGTTCACACAAAATGTTTGGATAAGCAGAGGTTTTTTTTATAGAAAATAAAGGGGCTTTAAAACTATGAACTTTGAATACAGAGAATTTTTATTGAAAATAATTTTGAGGATGAATTGAGTTTAATGGAAAAATATACAGTGAAAATTTTAAAATTATTTTTTTTAATGTTTAGAATGCTTGGAGCTTCTAAAAACTCATAAACTGAATAATAAAAAAAAAATTCTCGCAAATAATTCGAAAATTTTTAGTTTCGGGCACTTAAAAACTATTTAAGGCAGACAGGGTAAGACTATTGGCCAATTCTTACACTTTTGTAATAGATTAAGATCACCAAGCCACTATTTGACACGTAATTAAGTAGCCTTTTACACAAGATATAATTCAATTATTTTAATTGGATTATCTTTTGACTCTGGATGGCGGCTGAAAGAACGTGGTGCATTTAAACGGAGTTGATATTTGCATGTGTAGAAAAACTTCTACATGTGTGTATATGAAATTATAAAAACACTTTTTCATCGCAGACCTGTGTAATTAATATCAAATCGACCAGGAAGGTTAAGATTTCTATACCTTTGCTAATATGGAAAAGTACACAGAAAAAATTCTCCAAAATTTTTCATCAATTAAAGCATTAATCAAAAATATAATCAGTTTTAATTAAAAATTTAATCAAGTGAATTAAACTTTTAATCAAGTGAATTAAACGTTTAATTAATACTATTAACTGGTTTAATTGATAGTATTTAATTGTTTACTGGTGCAAATTTAATTAATGTTTTAATTAATATTACAAATTTTTTAATTGAAATCAATTTTTATTTTTTTCTGTGTAGCTTATATCGATTATTATCCTCAGTTTTATTAAAGATTTATTCGAAGAGTTTTTATAATTGAAGCCAAAAGTATTTTTTTTTTTTAAAACAATTAAGTAATTATTAATAATTCTAATTGTAAAGGGTGAATAAATGTAAACGGCCGATGTTGAATGTGCACACCTAAACGTCAAGTTTTTTTCTGCATTTCATTTGAAATTTCTCAATTTCAGACTAACTCAATTTGAACCATGGAAAGATACACAATCGAGCAACGCGTTATAGTTATTCAGGCTTGTTATAAAAGTGGACATTTAAATTAAAATGCATATCGTGCTTTTCAATTTAATCGTCCAAATGTGCATCCAATCGGAAAAATCGTGCAAAAATTTGAGCAAACCGGGTCTGTAGGAGATGTGAAAACACCAGTGCATGCTCGTGCAGCTCGTTCTGCAGAAAATATTGCTGCTGTTCGGGATAGGGTGGCTGAAGAGCCGTCCACCTCAATTCGTCGTCATGCCCAACAATTGTACCTCTCACGCTCGTCATTGATGAACATTATGCATAAAGACTTGCATTCACACGCTTACAAGGTGCAATTGATTCAAGAACTAAAGCCTCTTGACCATTCCAAACGTCGTCAATGGTCAGAAAGGTGGCAAGAAATGGCAACAGTGGATGATCAATTTTCGAAGAAAATCATCTTCGGTGTTGAAGCACATTTTCACCTCAGTGGATTCTTCAATAAGCAGAATTGCCGCATTTGGGCGAATGATAATCCAAGAGTGATTGTCGAAAAACCAATGCACCCACAAAGAGTGACTGTTTGGTGCGGTTTATGGGCCGGCGGCATCATTGGGCCGTATTTTTCCAAAATGGGGCCGTTCAGGCAATTACTGTGAATGGTGTTCGCTATCATGAGATGATAACGAACTTTTTATGGCTCGAGTTGGAAGATATGGATGTGGACAATATGTGGTTTCAACCGGACGGTGCCGCTTATCACACAGCTTACGAAACAATGGCTCTTTTGCGCGACAAATTCAGTGGCCGTGTTATCTCACGTGGTGGCGATGTCAACTGGCCGCCAAGATCATGTGATTTCACACCGTTGGACTTCTTTCTTTGGAGTTATTTGAAAGAAAAGGTGTACGTCGATAAACCAGCAACAATTCAAGAGCTAACGGATGAGATAATTCGGCACATTAACGGCATAGAACCTTAATTATGCCCCAGCGTCATCTAAAATTTGGACCATCGGGTGGAGGTGTGCCGTCGAGGTCGCGGCGGGCATTTGGCCGATATTTTGTTCCATACATTATTGAACCATATTAATATTATCATAATAAAAATAAATGACAATAATTTCCTAAATAATTTGTGTTTTATTCAAAATCAATATCGTCCCTTAAAATTTAACCACCTTTATGCCGACTTAAGCTACTCTTCCATATGACCACAGATATTTATTACCACTTTTTTAATTTTATATCACTTTCCACCTAAAAATGTTCCCCCGCAACATTTTTAGTGTCTAGCACAACTCTTTTTCAGCGTTTTATCAAAAAAAAAAAAAAAAAAAAAAAATATTCAGAAGCTGTGGAAATTTGTGTGGCAAACATTCGAGAATAAAAAAAACATCCTAGTTAATTAAATTACAAGTCATATTAAAGTTACTCATGCAAAACCGTTCACAAATTTAACATATTTAAACCCACATACAAGACCCTCAAGTGTTTTCAAGTACAATAAATATCGCAATGAGAAAAAGTAAAAACTGGAGGAATAATTTTTTTGAAAACGTATAAAATACATTGGGCGTACGTAAAAAAAAATTATGTATATGAAAAAATAATAAAAAAGACATCTGTTATAACTGCAAGTGACAATTATGAAAAATATTTTCATTTCCATATTTTTTTTCTTTTTTTCTCTCTCTTTCTATCATTCACCACTGCTTGCTGCTCTTTCTGTGGCACCGACATTTCAAGAATAATTTAATGTGGCAAAAATGTAAGTGAAATGTTTTATTTTCTATTTGTATAATTTATTTTTCACTTTTTCTGCTCGCTCGCTGCTTTATTAAGATGTCCTTTAGCAGTTCAAGTATTTTAAAATTATAGTGGTTTTAAATGAGAGCAAGGAAAGGCAGGATTAAGAAAAAAGGTAGGAAAAAATTTTTTAATGTTTTGTTTTAAAACTTGTCTTTTACTCGTTAATAATTCATATGCGTTTGAGGGCACAGTTAGTTATCTACTTCTACGATTTTTAATCCAAGAACAATTCAGAGAGTAACATCCGTATGAAGGAGAATAAACCTTGAACGACAACTTACTAGAACCGTTAAAACTAGAAATGTCTCGTATTTGGAACGCATATTAAGGAAAGATCAATATAAGCAACATCAAAAAAAAAATCTTCCATGTCAAGGAAGACCCGATAGAGGCAGAAGGGAAATTTCCCAGCTGAAAAATAACGCGATAAATCAAGTCTGCCAAATCGATCAAAATAAGCTGCTAAAGTTTATTTTTGTTCTACATGTTTAATTTATCCTTAATTTTAAAAATTGTATCGTGTGTTTTTTTTTAAGCTGCATGAGAATTATCGATATCGATAACTATGGTTCGACAGCTGAGAGTGTCAAACTGTGTTGACATTGCTATGTAGTAAGATTTGGCAAGTCAAAATGTATCGTTAAACGCTAGAGCAACGCTTCCAAATTAAGGAAATTTACTTTGGAAAAAAGATATGTTTGCATTTCGTCCATTTTCTGGTAAAAGGGCTACGCCAATTAGCAAAATTTCCGCATTTGGGGCGCAGACAATTCTCAAGCCGTTAACGAATTAATATTACATCCATTAAAATTGACTGTTTGGTGCGGCTTACACGCTCTTTCGAAATGAGCCATGCTGAGTAAATTTTTGTTTCCAAAGATTAATCGGCTAAACATAAAAGATATTTCGTTCCAACAAGACGCCGCAACTTGCAATAAAGTGCGCTTTACCATCGATTTATTGCAAAATTAATTTGATGATAACTTTATTTCTAGAAGTGGTCCGGTCCACGGTTCTCTTGTTCGAGCGATTTAAGGCCTTTGGATCACTTTTTATGGGGCTATGTTAAGACATTGGTTTATGCCGACAAACCAGCAATTCAAGAAATATTGGAAGCCAATATTCAAGCCACCATTGACGCCCATACGGCCAGATTTATTAGAAAAAGTAGTCATAAATTGGACTGATCGAATGGACCATGTAACTGGTAACCGCGGCGAGCATATGCCGGAAATGATTTAAAAAAAAAATAAATGTCATGAAATTATCTACCAGATTAGAATAAAAAAAATTCATTCCAATAGCAAGTTTGTCTTTTTTTATAATCTTAAGTTCTCTACAGCTAAAAAAAACACCCTTTATTTGTATAATCGCTAACATCCGAGTAGTGGGTGGGTAATTAGAAGAAAATAAAGTACTATCCACGCAATTGCAAATTTAGGTCTTAATTCACTCTTTTTGCAAATGAAACAACAGTGCACCCAAAAGTCATCGAAGGTGACTGTACCAGAAAGAGAAAGACCCAAATGAGATGTCAAAAAGAAATCGTTGCTACCCAATGGCTTTCATAAGTTGCTAACAGCCGTACCTAAACAAGAGCGGAAGGCAGAACGTTTTCTTCCGCTTAGCTTTAACGCTAACATACCCTAACTTAACAAGAGCGTCAACGTTGTGTCACGAACAATAGTGTTAACTTTCTTGTTTAATAAAACCCCAATATTAGACATACAAAAAGGGAGATACAACCGCTTGCCATTATTTATTAACAATAGCGCCCAACTTCACTAATAAACGCGCTTTCGAAATCGGATTTTCCAACTGCAAAGCGTTGACGCCTGCTATTTAGGGATGCTTAATACAAATTGTATGGGCATTTTTGAATTTTTGACAGATAGAAAACGCTTTGCGCTCTAGTTTAGGAAAGGCTGCAAATTGTTTAAAAATGATGCTAGAATGTTCTACAAATAACAAAAATAACAATGCCCCACTCTCCGTCCAGTGATTATGAGCTACCTTTAAACTGGGCATATTCTGTCCATATGCTATGCCCATCTTTGTCGATGTAAAGCCTTTCTCTTAGTTCAGCAATGTTATCATATGTATCAGAGAACGGCTTCGTGTGATTGCAAAAAAATCGCATTTAATGAATACCAACAAATACACTCGCTTACGGTCATACAAGCAAACTTGCTCAGCCGCACACATTCGCTGCTGGTTTGCAGTCATTCAAATAATGCACATCATGCTTTGTTATTTATACAATAGTTTAGCTTCGTTTATCAATAAAGATGTTCGTGTGTGTGTGTGTGTGACAATAATGATTGCTTTGGTAGTGAAAAAAAAACTACAAACAAAAAAGCCAGAAATCAACCAATCATTACTCATGTAGGCATTCAGCAGTTGCTATGTAGTACAAGAAAAAAAAATTAAATGAAACGCAAACGCACATAGGCACAAACAATTTCCATAGAAATAGAAGACTGTTTTTATTTTTGATAATTTCTTAAAAAGTACAGTAGTTCTGTATGTACAATGTATTGTTGTTAATGTTAATGTAACAAAGCGACTCGTACTCATACCAATTTAGTTCGTCGTTGTCTCATCGAGTGGACAATGACTACTTGAATGCAAAAGCATAATAATGTCTGCCTTTTGACTTTGAGCAATTGTGTTATTGCGTGCGCAACAATAAATGCAAACAAAGCACTTTATAATTAAAACTCACACATGCACAAATCAAATGTTTACAAAACGATGTCAAAATTACCAACGTTGAACTTTGTGTTGCAGGCATAGAGTGAATGTAAATTTAAGCGTTTGAGTAAATCAACAAAAATAGTGATTTTTGCAGTTCTCTGATATGTATTTTCTGTCAAGATTTCGTGCTATAGATTTGATCTTAGCCAGTGGTGACTTCCTCAAGGTGTTTTTATGCCTTCATCGTTTTCTACTTTCTTGTGGGTTGTATATTACGGTAAGATGGCATTTTTTTTGAGATACTTTGCGCATTGTATGTCCAATCCAACTGAAGTTTTTTCTACAGATTTCAGCTTTCATGTCCTAAAGCTTTGTTATCATCCAAAGTTGTTGGTGTAAAATTTTACGTAAAATTTTAATATGTTCAGAGTACTATAAAGTTAACTGTTTACGAACCCACGAAATTTCTCTTTTAAGGTTTCTGTAATGAACCACGACTCGCACCCGCATAGAAGTATATGTTCTACAAGAGAAATAATAAAAAAAAGTTCTAAAAGGATCAAAAGGCGGATTCATACAGGTCACCGCATCAGGCTTCATGGGAGAAAATTATGCTGGCTGGCGGTTTTTTTGTATGGAGTTTCACATTTAGAATACCTCTACCTACATACAAAGGTGGTGGCGTTTTGTAGTCATTGTCTTCAAAATCAAGCCCCCCAGGTTCGATTCCAGGCGGAGTACAAAATATTAATATCATGGTTTTCGAGTTTTAAAATTAAGTGGCTTCAACCCCGCTCAAAACAATCCATCCAAGAAGACCCATGACCAACCCTCCCCATGAAAAGAGGATAACATCATGGCAAAGGTTAGGCAGCGGCCACCCCCTGGTAAAAAAGAAGGAAGCAATCAAAGATTAGCGAGGTACCCCACCTCTACACCAAAAACACGGAAGGCTTTGTTTCTAGGCAATGAAAGATGGCAGTCCATTATTCTAATACTTGCTAAAGCAAACCAATCATCTACTTAGCTGGAACAACAACCGATCAACAAAACTGTGGCGGTCTTGATCTCTCAGGTGGAAATGTTGTTCACAACCCTTTAATTGTGAAACTGAAAAAGGTGTGATTGCAGGTTCATGTGTCCCAGTTAATGAATGGAGTTATTAAAATTTATGAAAGTTAAAAGTTGAAAGTGTGAAAACTGATACAAGGCAAAATAACAATATTGAATGGATCGATAATCCAAGAACGAGGGCAGTGAAATCTGTAAGATGAATTTGCTTTGTAAAATAAAAGCCATATGCTCCCAAAGGGGATAATGGAGAAAAAAACCTTCAAAGAAAAAAAGGGACAGCTAGCATAGCTCTCTTTCATGATGTGGTCGGTCCACCTGCATAAAACTGCCTTGGTTAATGCAGCAATTCTCTTCTTTCTTAAGAAAAACTTAATGAATACACTTAATCATTGATTTGCACCGATTTTTTCTGAAACAATTTTTTTTTGCATCGTTGTGATTTTATTTTGCATTCTTTTGGTTTGCATCGTTATGACTTCGATAAACATGAAATATCATTATTGGATATCTGAAGCTGTAATCTATATGAACTAAAATTTTTCTTACAAATAAATTTAGCACTTTGGTAAAAGAGAATGCTGAAATCGCATCACTATACAGGAGCTAACTTTATGGCTGTGGTAGTGAGAATGAGTTTTTTCTTAACTTCACACATACTGCATTTTTTCCGCTGTTTCTTTTCGTCTTTTTTGCTACCAATTTTAATTTAAGTAACGTAAAAAATCGTTTTTACTCTCTACCCTTTTCTACAGCTACAGAGTAGGAAGTAGTTTTTGAAAAAAAAAAAACAACAAGGCATTGGCCAACCTATATTTTCTATTAAATTCAATTTTTTAATCAGTTACTTACACAAATTCTTCGCAAACAAAACTACATTTACTGTCAAGCCTTCTAACTCCTACGTGCCTTTTCACATTGGAAACTCTCTGTCAAATTACTCGAGCTTTTGATTCCACTTTAATCTTTTATTGCTATGATGACATCATGTCCTTAATTTCTTTTTTATTACACAGATAATGATAATATGTAAAATTACACATTTACGATGTAAATGGGTATTAGTCACAGACACTTGAAGATACGTTTTTATTTGATTTGAAATAAAATTCTACTTTGATACCCAACAAACAAAAAATTTAAGATCTGAAATTAGAAGATTTTTCATTTGAACTTTGGATTCCCGTGAGTATTCAAATTATGATGCTATTTTTAAATCATAAACGACAGTGTTTGACAAATTCAACCATGGAGAGGTGCACAATTATGCAGCGCGTTAAGATTGTTGTACGAAAATGGGCATTTAAATTACAATGCATTTCGTGCGCTTCCTTAGTTTTTTGTTCAGCATAATCGACCAAATGTGTCCACAATCGGGAGAATTGTGCGCAAATTTCAGCAAACCGGGTCTGTAGGAAATGTGACAACAACTGTTTGGTGCAGTTTATGAGCTGGCGGCGTTATCGCGCCGTACTGCTTCGAAAATGAGATCAGTAAAGCATCTACCGTCAATGGTGTTTGCTATAAGGAGATGATCACGAACTTCTTGTGGCCAGAAATTGAGGATATGGACCAACAGGATGGTACCACTTACCACACAGCCAAAGAAACAATGCTATTTTGCGCGAGAATTCAATGGCCGTGTTATCTCACGTCGTGGCGATGTTAATTGGTCGCCACGATCATGTTTGACTTCTTTCTTTGGGGATATTTAAAATAACAAGTTTACTTGAATAAGCCAAGAACAATTCAAGAGCTTAATGATGAGATAATTCGGCACATTAACGACATTGAACCTCAATTATGTCTCAGAGTCATTGCAAATATGGATCATAGGAGGTATGAAGGTATGCCACCGGAGGCGTGCAAGCATTTGGCCGATGTTTTGTTCCACACATAATTGTCATGGATTCTTCTATCATAATAATTAATATCAATTCTTTGAGAACTTTTTGTTTCATTTGCAATTAAAATCGTGCGTTTTGGTTAGAACAATCTTTGTAAAAAATAAAGACGATTTTAAAAATTTTGAATAAACGATAAATCTGCTTTGAAATTTATAACAATGCTGTTTCAAAAGTTTAACAACTAAAGAAATTCTCGAAAAAATCTAAGAAAAAAGTTTTATTTTTGAAAAGTTACAAAATTTTCCATTTTACATAAAAAAAAATAATCGATTTGTTAAGAAAATGATTAAATTATTTTTAAATCTACGCAAATCGTTTAACATATACATACAAATTTATTCATAGAAATTTCTTGAATCTAACTAAAATTTTGAAAATTTAGGAAGAGATTTGTTTTCAACCCGTTTTGTTCGTTGGACTAGGACTTATTAAACTTTCATACACAAATGAAGTACTACTTTAAAATGTATTAGCAAATTGTTTATGATACTTAAGAGCTAACTGAGATGCAGAAATAATGTTAAGAGAGCAAAATAATAAAAGAATAAAGAACGTATGTTTGTTAGTCTTTTATCTGTTTAATTATAAAACACGTATGGTTGCCTGCCACCCAGTTGGCAAAAGCATTGTGACGAAGAAAAAATATGTTTTGTTTGTCTCTAAAGGTTTAACAAAAGATGGAACTTATACGACGCATTGTACAACGTAGTCTTCGGTAACTTCTTAAGGCCCTGTTAGCCGACCGTAAATGTAATGAAATGCAATGTAACGTACCGTAACGTAATGTAAGCTCGTTTGTGCACTTATAGAACATGTAAGAACGTGTCAGCTGTTTTTCAAAAACATAAACAAAAAATTCATTAAACAAATATATTGTTTCGTTTTATTATTTCGCGCGTAAATTAAAATAATGGATATGGAAGATATGTTTTTGTGTTTAAACTTCTTGCGTCTGTGCAAATTGTACAGAGACAATAAAAAAAAACGTACACGGCGTGTAAGAAGATGGGGTGTTCGACCCATAAATAAAGACTACATTGTCGCAGGATACAATAAAAAAGTTTTTCGAAAGATTAAAAATATTGATAAAGAACAATTTTTTTTACACACGCGTATGCCTCCTGAATTATTTGATTTGCTGCTGGCCATGGTTCGTGATGAAATTACTAAGCCGAGACAACGAATTGGTCCAGAAGAGAGACTGTCAATAACCTTGCTGTAAGCCAAATTATTATTATGTACATATGTATGTATGTATAGTATACATATATAAATTTATTTTAGATTTTTGGGTCAAGGATGTTCCTTACAGAGTATAGCTTGGAGTCATAAGCTTGGAAAATCAACGATCCGATCCATAGTTTTACAAACATGCGATGTGATTTGGCGTTTATTGTCGCCATTTTACTTAAGCGAACCAACAACATCTCAATATGTGGACATTGAAAAAGATTTCAATGGTTTATGGAACATGCCAAACTGTGTGGGTGCTATAGATGGCAAGCATGTAGCTATAAAATGCCCCGCAAACTCTGGTTCCATGTTTTATAATTATAAAAAATATTTTAGTTTGGTGCTAATGGGAGTATGTGACGCAAAATATACTTTTACATCAATAAGTATGGGAAGCTTTGGTAGCCAAAGTGATGGAGGTTAAATTATAAATATATTTATTTTTAATTTATGTTTTACTAACAAAAGTCATTTGATTTATCTTTTATAGGAATATTTCGTCTGTCATCATTTGGAAAATCGGTGATTTCTGGCGAAGTACCTGTGCCACCAAATAAGCCTTTAAGTTCGGAATGTGTAGATCCCTTCCCGCATTATTTTGTAGGCGACGCCGCCTTTCCTTTGCGGAACAATTTAATGCGTCCGTATCCAGGATCAAATCTGGATACAAATAAAAAAGTTTTTAACTACAGGCTTTCACGAGCCCGACGTGTTATTGAAAATTGCTTTGGAATACTCAGCGCACGTTGGAGGATTTTACTTACAACAATCGAAATGTCACCGGACAATATTGATATTATAGTATTGGCTTGCGCAGTGCTACATAATTTTATTATGTTAAATGACACAAAAAAATGGTATTGCCCAGCAAACTTTGTAGACCGGGAGACGGAAGACGGCTCTCTCCAAGAAGGAGAGTGGAGAAACCAACTACGGATCAACGGTGAAAGGTCTATGCGATCATTTTCCACACATATACGGAGATCAACCCAAACAGCAATCAATCTAAGGAATCGGTTGGCAGAATATTTTTGCAATGAAGGCGCTATTCCATTTCAAAATGGTTTGTAAAATAAAAACTTTTTATGTATTATACACATGTACTTACATATGTACATTAATGTTTATTTTTATTATTAATTATAATTATTTTATATAAATAAATGAATTCATTCTTGAAACTAAAAAATGTCTTATTAATTAATAAATTAATTTATTGGTAAAACAAAAAAACTTAAATAATTAAAAAAAAAACAAAATTAACAATTTATTATTGATATTCAATAAGCTAATAAGAACACGGCCCTCACATAAACAAAATTTTCAAGTGAATTAAACGTTTAATTGATACTATTTATTTGCACCAGTAAAGAAATTCACAAATTCACTTGATTAAACGTTTAATTTTTGTTTTCTTACTACAATTAAGTCTCCTTAAAAAAAACAATAAAAAAAAACAACTTAAAAAAAGAAACAAAAAACTATCCTTAACATTTACATAAAAGAGAAAACATTTTGCGCACATTACTTTTCCGGCTCCAACTTCAATTCCATCACTAATGACGTCACTTTTTGCATCGCCATTATCTGCTTTGTCTGGCTCATTGTCCGAATAGTCTTCACAATCATCTTACCAAACGCAGTAAGTGCATCTTCTTCTTCCGGCTTTCCCACTTTACTTTCGCAAAGCTTTTTGAAAGAATCAAGCACATCTGAAAAATGCTTGTCTTCATCATTTCCGTCCCGTCTTTTTCGTTTTGCCAGTGCCGGTGTTATTGGTGATGGTAAAATGGGCTCAAACAATGTATCTGTTAACATTTGCGTCATTACTGGAGACACAGATAATTGTGAAGGCACACCCTCGGGCGAAAGCAAAGACAATGGCGACTGCGAAGACACAGATAATTGTGAAGGCACAGACTCGGGCGAAAGCAAAGACAATGGCGACTGCGAAGACGACTGTGAATTTAAATCCACATTTTCTATAACAATATTGTGTGAACATCGCATTCTGGAAATTTAAAAAGTTTTACAATACATGTGAATACATATACATATAAATATGACTTACTGTCTTGGCACTATGTAAGGCGCTATAAACTCAATGGTCTGCATTAGCGGCCATTGAGATGCATACCTTGCGCCACTGCCAGATGGCAAATTTTCCTGCCGCTTTTCCTTCACATATCTATCTCGTAGACACGACCATCTCTTTTGGCATAATTCTTCTACAAAAGAGAAACATTTCATTTAAAATTCTAATTGCTTTAAAGTTTTTTGTTTTCATTATATGTACATACATAGATATGTATGTATTTACAACTTACCTGAGTATTTCATCTCTACAGAAATTTGCCTCCAAATATTTCTTTTTTTCTCCGGAATCTTAAACCCCGGACTATATTTATTATAAAGACATTCATTTGCCTGCACCAACAGAATTAATTTTTCGTCGTCCATTATAATTTTATTTGTGTCCACTTTAAAAAATGTAAACAAAATGCAAACCAGCTGTTCGAAACATTGATGGGAGTTTAATATGGTACCATTATTTTTGATTGTGTGGAAAAAGTACCAAAAAGATTAAAATGGTAACAACCCATAATTTTAAACTTATAAACAATGGTATAACTTTTATATTAATTTAATTATAACTTTTGCTTTATACATTCATGCATATATACATATGTACATACATTAGGTACATATGTATTTATTATACTTATAAAAATATTAACATTTTTATTATTGTTATTGTTATAATATTATGTAACACAACCAATATGACACAATAAAATAATTTGTGAATTGCTTAAATTCTGTTAAATTTTATAAAAAAAATTGATTAAGAAAACTAAATTTATTAATTACACCATCAAGGTATATAAATAAAACAACTAAAATGGTGCAAATATCAAAAGAAAAAAAAAGTACCAAAAAAGGGCTACTGGGCCGCAATTCTATTCAACATACCTATACTCCATCACAGTCTACAACTGTCACGTAACCTCGTAACAAAATTCTATTTTCTACAGGTTGGCACGTTACGGTAAAGTGACATTACAGTCAGTTAAGCATTTGCATTGCTTTCCATATAACAGAAACGATCAGCTGTTTACATTACATTTACATTTCTACATTTACGGTCGGCTAACAAGGCCTTTATTCTAACTCAAATGACGTCAACATAAGCGACAAGTCGTTACTGTCTTTAATTCTGTTGGCGCCAATATGAGCAAAAAAACTTCTGTCAATCAAAGAGAGTGGCAATTGCACAGATCCCCTTAACTTAAGTATTTATTAAAAGAGTGCACAAAAAGGCAAATATATTTACTGCAGACTCAAAAAATGGCTTCCCTGGACAAATATCTTAAGGAACTTGATGCAACTCCACAATCAGACTACTCATTATGGCGCACAGAGGGATTTGTCCATACAATGTTTGGCAAAAAATATAAGGAGTGCTCGTAGAATGTTAAAATTTTGCTCTGAGCCTTTATTTAGCTCAATTAAGAAAAATATAAAGTTTCATCAAAATTGGCCACGCCCTCCACCCACCGCCCATAGAACCCAAAATTTTTTTTGGCCCAAAGTTTTTGAAATTTTGCTCTGAGCCTTTATTTAGCTCAATTAAGAAAAATATAAAGTTTCATCAACATTGGCCACGCCCTCCACCCACCGCCCATAGAACCCAAAATTTTTTTTGGCCCAAAGTTTTTGAAATTTTGCTCTGAGCCTTTATTTAGCTCAATTAAGAAAAATATAAAGTTTCATCGAAATTGGCCACGCCCTCTACCCACCCACTCTACACATTTAAGAATAATTTTATTTGAGTATAAACAAAATGAGTAAACTTTTAAACTCATTTTAAACTTTTTATTCATCAATTATCATTTCTTTTACTACATCATCTAGTTCTAGTTTACGTGGTTGACGTCTTATACTTCTTATATAGGGATCAGATGATGCAAGCAAACGATGCAAAACATCAGTATTTTTTGCAGTTCTACTACATTTTCTGGAAAACATTAATCTATAATTTTTGTAATCCTTGTTCTTGTCAGTAACATCAGGTACTAAACTTTGATTGTACTCTGAATGTCCAGAAGAACCATCGCAACCCCACTTTGACATAAGAGTGCAATTTAAATTGACCATATTATTAATATTTTCGTGTGAAAAACTTTCAAATAAACGCTTAGTGGTGTGATCCATTAAACTTTGCAAATTTACTGAGGCTTCTTTTTCTGATATTTTAACTTCACTAGGATAACACTTTTTCTTCTCATCTAGTACCTTTGCATACGGAGGTAAAATATTGTATCCCTCTTTATGCAAAACATATTTTATAGTTTCATACTGATACTTTGTTAACTCTGCATCCAGTAACAATGCCAGCGCAGTTGCGGGAGGAATATATGATTGCGATTTTAAATTTGAGCCTGCTGATGCTCTTGCCATTTCTAAATGTTGTTTGCTGTACTGGGACGCTAAATCAGCAGCTTTGTACCTTTTACTACGATCAGCGCAATCGCCAAATTCCTTAGCTGGCCTTCCCATTTTTGTTGAACAACTAGGTTGCTCATCAGCAAGCGATACTTCAAATATGTATATCTAAAAATTTTCAATTATATTCAAAGTACACATTAATTATTTTGTTTTGAAACGTACTTTTTAGCCAAGTGTAATTTTTCTTAAAGAAATATGATTTGTTTCTGTGAGATTCGGCCCAACGTTTAAAAAAGTGACTAAGAAATCGCTTTTGAACTGATTTTTTCACAATTTGAATTTCTTTAATAGTAAGCACCATGTTTTTTGTTTTTATGAAATCAGTTAATAAATCCACATTATTATTGCAATTTATAAGTTCCTTGCACAATTCACTATATGAAACACAAAATGAACCCATTTTAAATATTAGTTACGTTTAATAATTTTCTTAAACTTTTTTGGCAAATATTATTATTTCAAATAATCATTTGGTTTTGTTTTTCTTTTTTTTGTTATGCACTTTTTCGATATTGCTGTCAATCAGTTATTAAAAAGTAAAAGCCTAAAAGTATACAAAACCTTTGCATATGCATTGCAGTTTATTGTAAATATTCACAAAAAATACGTGAGTTTTATCACAAAATTTATAAGTTTGTTCAGCGATCGCAAAAAGTCGCAGAATTTTTTTACATAAAATGAAAGAAAACATTCCAAACTTTCATTTAGTAGTATTACCAACACGGAGGTAGACCGAGCTAACTTATTTTTTTTCTAATGAAAACTGCAAATGCTAAATTTTTTGGAGTCATTTTGATTTGCTCAGATCTCTTAAACTATATATATAATTTAAATATTTTTTCTTTCCTATTAAATTTAAAATACTATATTTTAATACAAATGCTCTAAAACTATTGGTAGTTGAACCATATTTATTGTATAAACAACTGAAATGTAGTAAAATTTTCATCAGTTTTCGTTGCATAATATTTAGATAACTTTAACACACTCTTTTTTATACAAAATTTTATTTTTTTCGAAAACAAATCATGGTTTTCTACTAATGAAACAGTTCTTTACAGAATTGCATCATTAGATTTCTAAAAAATAACTGTAAAAAAATAGACTTTTTGCCAAAAAAATACCACTGTGTGGCGCACAGTGGTTGAAAAGTTGAAATTAATACTGAATTTCATGTTTTCCGCTCATGATGAAATTTATTAATTTCATTAAAAACATATTGAATATCATGTATCTGAAATGCTAGGGCGATATTTTCATTACTTTTTTGTAGGCGTTTCCTCAAAGTGTGCCAAGTCTAACACACAACATTTGAAAGAAAATCCTAAAAAATAGTAAGAAACTAAAAACTCTTGGAATGACTTCTAATATGTATTGTTGTTGTGTATTTTCCCATAATTTAGGTATTTAAGATGAAAATTAAAAAAAAAAAAATTAAAGAAAAAACTTTTTGTGGCAAAAATTTGCTTCATCTTAGGAGTCTAAAAATTATTATTTTCTTCAACTTTGATGGACTAGAACTTTTGTGCGCGGTCGAGCGCGGTGCTCTACCTTATACCAAATGAAAGCTTGAAGTCTAATTTAAACAATAAAGTTAAATTCAGCTGCTAGTTTTTGCTAGCCTTTGTCTAGTAAACGTTTAAATAGAAAACAAGCTACTTTTTATTGCTTATTACGCATTCTCTCGTTATATTACGTTTGCTGCTTGCTCGCTTGTTGCCATAGCAACCATACCTCTTGTTATAACAATGAATGATGATAAGAGCACATCTATTTTATTAGAAATTAGAGATTTAATAATCTCGCTTATCAATAATATTGTTGTTTTTTTTATTCTCAGAGAAATATTCAAAGATATATATAAATAAAAAAATACAAGAACAACTAATGCAAATTTACTTGCAAATCTGTTTATTGAGTAATTTGCCGTTAGTTTTTTTCTCTATTATTCTTTTCAGTTTACTTTAGAAATTTATAAACATAAGCAAAGTTTAGTTTAAGTTTTTTGAAAATCCCAGAATTACTGCTGAAGCTGTGGGTGTAGATGAAAATCTTATTCATCGTTTCAAAGTAATTTTAATAACTATTAACAGCAACGCTGATATATGTCCGAATAAGTTTCAGCAATATTGTTCGAACACTGCCCAATTATATGTTAGGTTGTATAGCTGGTACTATATGCCAATGACCGTACATAAAGTCTTGATACATGGAGGAAAAATAATAGCAGCAGCAATTTTACCTATCGGAATGTTATCAGAAGAAGCCCAGGAAGCCAGAAATCGCGATTATCGTGAATATCGAAGGTATCATGCCAGAAAATGTAGTAGGATATCAACAAATGAAGATGTGATGCACTTACTTTTAGCTTCTTCGGATCCTTTTATAAATAAGTTTCGAAAAGTTCAAAAAAAGCAGGAATTAGATCTACCTGAAGATGTTAAGGAATTGTTGTTATAATAAAATATTAATTTTATATATACATGTTTCATTTTAATGTTTTTTTATTATTACTAGGATTAAAAGCGTGTTTGATTTAAAACCAGGTTACATGTTAATTTTCTAATTATTTAGAAAATTGATGGGGAAAGTTGGGGTATTAGAGGAGGGGTGTGTATGGAAGATTTGGATATGATATTATTTTTAATAATCCTATGAAGTTTAGGGATTGTAGCATTGATAACAAGGGATATACATCATATTAAAAAATTTTGTTATATGGGAAGTAGGCGTGGTTGTGGGCGAATTTCGTAAATTTTTTAGCCATTGATTTTAATTGCTTCAAAACATATATATACCGAATTCGGTTGAAATAGCATAAATTCAAATGAAAATATTGCCATTTATATCTTTCACTTGTATGGGGAGTGGGCGTAAAAGTGGGCGGACATATTTTATTCTTCATATATTTCCTAATGATGATAAAAAAAAGCATCTGTAAAAAATTTGGATGTTCTACGATGACTCCTTCTATTTTTTTCCATTTCTACTATGACGATAAACCACTGTGTGGCGTGCAGCTAGAAATCACAAAAGGCCAGTTCTCTCCACCATAGGTTTCCTTTGTTACCATGACACCTAAGCCAGGTAAAGATCATACAAAAGTTGAGTCATATAGGCCTATTAGCTTATTATCAAATATGTCAAAGCCATTTGAGAAATTATTAGTTTCAAAGTTAACACCGATTTTAAATGAATATAGTCGTATTCCAAACCATCAATTCGGATTTTGAAGAAGATACAGCACAATTGAACAAACTCATCGTATTGTAAATGTCTTAAAAAGCCTTTGCAGAAAAAAATATTGCTCAGCACTCTTCATCGATGTTTCTTAAGCTTTTGAAAAAATCTGACATGAAGGCTTAGTACATTTATTGAAGCTAAACTTAGCAGTAAACACACACGAGCTGTTAGAAAGCATCTTAGTCGGTCGTCAATTTATTATTAAATAAGGTGACGCTGAAGTCCATCAGGGAAGCATCTTGGGCCCACTTTTATACTTAAGATATACCTCGGGTATGCCAACAAACAACTACACCCAAACTTCAGCATTTGCTGATGATACAGCTTTTCTAAGCGTGCACGAAAACATTCTTGACTCGATATTCTATCTCGATACTTACAGGATTATATATTTCAACTAGAAATATGGTTAAAAGAATGGAGGATAATGGTCAATGAACAAAAATGCGTACATATAACATTCACCTTGCCCAGGGAATCTTGCCCGCTTTTACAATCAATAACACTGGCTTACAGCCAAAAAATACCAAGAACGCCACATGCCCAGATAAGTTAATTGGGACCTCCTGAACACGAAAAACGCTGTAATTTTTTTTCTAAGTACCGTTTTTTAGATAACGGTACTTTTTTGTTTTTCGGTGTATGGTCCCACTTAAACCCTTGTGGAGCCCAACCGAAAAGTCCGATCGAAATATTTAGAATATCCTTGGAAATTTCTATCTGATAAGAAGTGGCTGAGTTATAGCACCTCAAAATTTGCCTTTTTTTACGTTTTTTTTTTCAAAACTTTTCATTTTTATTTCGTTTTTTTTCTACGTTATAGTACAGATCTGGAATGTTTTCTTCTTTTACCAAATAGTTTATTTAATTACCAACATTTTAAGCTTAATTTGAAAAAAATCGGATGAAGAATAAAGTTTTTATTAACGACTTTGTGGAACGACAATATTTTCATCTTCATTGCTCACACACTATATTCGGCGTAAATTCATAAAATTTAAATTAAAATGACGAGCGTCTTGAACTTTTGCGTTCATCCCACCAGCCTTTTTAACGTCACTCGATTTTTTCCATCTCCTGGTGAAATCTTTCACCTTGTTCATCATTTTCGGAGCCCAAGTCCGTGGGGAAAATATCCAAACGACTAAATAAGAAGTTGGCAGCATATCGACTGAAAAGGCATTCAATTACCTTTCCAACGATATGCTATTTATCTCGATCGGACTTTTCGGTTGGGCTCCACAAGAGTTTAAGTGGGACCATACACCGAAAAATACAAAAGTACCGTTATCTAAAAAACGGTACTTAGAAAAAAAAATTACAGCGTTTTTCGTGTTCAGGAGGTCCCAATTAACTAATCTAGGCATGTGGTGTTCTTGGTATTTTTCCAAATTAAAAATTTGTAAAGCAGTGTAATCAAATAATTCCTCAACACTCGCATGTAAAATATCTCGGTATATACATCTAGATCGCTGTTTAACGTGAAAATGCCATATACAGGCAAAATTAACTCAAATGAAACTAAAAGCCATCCTAATTCATTGGCTTATTGGTAGAAACTCTGTCCTTAGCCTTGATTGCAAACTTATACTTTACAACTCCATCTTAAAGCCAATCTGGTGATATGGTATTCAGTTATTGGGCATTGCCTCAGCTTCTAAAATCGGTAAAGTTCAAAGGCGCTAAAATAACCTTCTTCGAATAATCACAGCCGCTCCCTGGTATGCAAAAAACTCAAGCATCCATAAGGATCTCAAGAAGAAGAGACACTGCAGCACTCACCCAATCAGAAGAGCTTCAAACACCTTCATATGTGAACAGGAACCGTGATGATGAAATTTTTTGTCTGGCACCGTCAGGACATACAACGAAGTATTAGGATTAGATTTGATTAATTATTGTTAGTTCATATTTAATACATGAAGATTCAATTAATAAATATTGAGACAAAAATATTAAGATTAAGAAATATTGAAAGCTTTGAGATGTGTCGTATGGATACCGAATAATCTTGGGAGTGTCATAGACACACTTTATGAAAGTCTATCGATGCTTCACGAACTGAAAATCAAATATCGCTTATTAAAAAGGATAAACAGATCGTTTCCCATTCTGAAGGAACTATGGAAAGACATGTTCGAATCGAAATAAATTTTACCTTAATGATTTACCTAAATGATTGTTCCTAATTTTCCAAAAAATTGTTATGTAGTCTTTCCTTAGAGTGTCGTTTGGAAATGATCATCTGGGCTTAACAGGTTACACTAAAGTTTAAATTAGAAATGTTTTGGATGCGTACAGGATTCGAACGAATACAGGTTGACATGTAACCTACAGAACAAGTTTGAAATTTTTAGTAGAAGAGCATGATGCTTTTGTTGATAAAAAAAAAATTGCTTTAAAAGAAATAAAAAAAACTTCATTTTAAAATTTAATTATTTATTTAAAGCATCCAAGAAAATCCAGATTCTTATGCCTTTAAAGATCTTAATTAATGCAAAATACAATACTTCATATTAAACACTCATATACACCATAGAACAACATCTATTAACAAGTAAAATGTTATTATGTTTTAAAGGCTCATTTTTCGTCCTTAAATGTGTATATTAATGTATTTGTATGCGTAGTTTTCCACCTTTAACTCATAAAACATGGTAATTAAATAGTAATTTGAGGTAGACAACAAAAAATTTGCGACAAGTCAGAGAATACATTTTAAAGAACATTAATTGTCCTTAATTGAGTAAATTCAACAGGTTGGTAGCAGGTCAATAAATTAAAAACAAAAACCAGTAAGAAATCACGAAATAAATTACATTCAAGGGTTAATAAGGGCAAGTTTTACAAGCTTTTTTTTTTCTCGAAAAATACATTTTTGCATATTTTTCAAAATTTTTGATGAAATCTTTTTTGGCATATAAACCCGTGTTTTACAATTAACAATAATTAAAATTAATGTTAACAGAATTTTAGCCAATTGTAGTGGGGAATGTAAGAAAACAAAAAACTCAGTGTTTATTGTTGGTATCTTTATAAAGCTTTGATACTGTTGCAAACAAGAGTTTTTAAGTGTTTGCAATTCTCATTCACTCTGAAGTTTTATATGCTAATATTTTAAGCTTTTCTAAAGTTTTTTTATGAAAGATTTCCCGATGATCTTGCCTAAGTAACCAGTGAAATGCGCATAGAAACTAGCTGGCCTTTCAACAATAAATTTTATTGTACGAAAAACCAAATAGTTTTAATTAAAAATTACTCTGCGGGAAATTTGTGTCAATTGTTTCAACACACTGGTCCTGGGATTATTAAAAATAGTAAGAACCGGATCATTATTTTAAATAGACCACATCTAAATATCTTCCCAAAATGTTGGACCCACTATCAAAAAAACATTAAACTAAAATTTTTTTTTTAAATCTTGGAAAAAAAATTGACAAAAATAGTTCTAATATACCGAAAAACACTTGTTAAAAATTTTGCGCTTGTTGGCCCATAATAGACCGTGGCTCTCAAAGGCTTATTTTTAAAATTTTTCTACTACCATGTATGTTTTTAAAAATTAGTATTTCAAATTTATCTCAAATTGCTTTTAAGCCTATAGAAATTATTTTTTATAAACATCGCTAACAAAAGTAAACGTAACTCCATGCAAATATATTATGGTTACTTTAACCATATAATTGTTAGAGGCAGTCCTACAAGGGTTAATCACTCTTCCGAAGAGGGGCTACAACCTTACTATGGGTTGCTTTGTTCATGTTTTGTTTTAAATAATAGCATTAATATGTTGACCACAACAATTTGCATGGTTGCTTAATAACAGTTACAGTTATCCCTTTTTTTATAAAGCAAAGTCGTTTTTAAAAATTAAAAAATTATGTTTTCTTTGCGATCATAAAGGCAAACATTTCAATACAGTTTCGTAGTAACTATGTCCATAATTTATCTCAGATCCAAAATAATTTATTTGTACTATAGGGTATCCTACTTTTAACGTCTCAAATCAGTTGCTAGAGAATACTGTGCTACCAATTTAAAGCTCTCCGCCCGCAAAAGACATCTCTTATAATATTTTTTTTTCTAATTTTTAATATTTAAGAAGATCTTTACTTAAAGTGGTTTGCCTTTGATACCCTCAATCGAAAGTACGAATGCTTCAGAAGTGGGCTTTATATGGATCTTTAAATTTTCAACTAATCTTTATAAATATTATCGTCAGTATTATAATTGGTTGAGATTTAAGCCTACATATGTTAAATTATTCGCCAACCATCAGAAAATTCAGTGCCTTAATTTCTTATCATTTGAAACTTAATTTTAACTAATTTCAATAATATATCGAGAATTCTCACAGCTTTAGCCGTTGTAAAATGATTTTCAGGAAAATAATTCATATTGGACCCATGGTAAATACACAGAAAGAAAAATACTCGGGATATATTATATTTTTTATACTTACTTCAAGTACGAGTCGTACTCAAACATTCAAGTACGAATTACACTTAAACGTTCTAAAACAACCCTAAATGGGATTACTTTCGAAAATCAATCCCGGAATTTTTTGAAATAAGTATAAAATTCTAAAATAAAGTAAAAAAAAAAAATTAAACTTTTCGTTGTGTTTCACCCTCCGGCTTACGCATGTTTTGATTTTGAATACACATTGAAAAAGGTCAAGCCAGACTCATGTGTACCAAGAAGGGTTAAAAAGTAAATTTAAACTCTTGCTTCTCATTTAGTTTATATTTTTGGTTAAATATGTGTATAAGCTTTCTAAAGTAAAAAGCAAATCGGGTAAGTAAATCAATCATAATATTTTTTTTTTCTAATTCGGGATAAAATAAACTTTATAATACCTGAATCAAGTGCATTTTGAGATTGATTCAATCACAGTTTTTCTTAAATCAATCTCATTTTCGAATTATTTTTAGTACGAATTCGGATAAAAACAAATTTATAATGCTTGAATCAAGCGAATTTTGAGTTTGATTCAATCTTAATTTTACTTAAATCAATCAAATTTTCGGATCATTTCAAGTACAATCTCGGGATTGAATATGGATAATTTAAGTATTTTTGGATTGAAAATCTGTACTTGAATCAATCTTTCTGTACTTGATTCAAGAAAATCCGTACTTACCCTACTATTAATACCGCTTCGGATTGATTTGAGTACGGATGGATTGATTTTTCTTGTGTGAATTCTGATAATAAAATAGACTTTGGAACTACATACCTTTGTAAAATTGCATAGTGTATATTTTAGTGCTATGAAACTCTGAGAGACCAAAATTTATATTTAATAGCATTATTTGTTACGGATATAAGAGTACTTAAGTGCTTTCGGAGAGTGAGCATTATATGGGGCATATAGTAAATTATGGACCGATCTTCACCAAATTTATTTTTAATTAAAATTTCTTAAGCCTAAAAAGCGTTATTTGTCTGACTCTCAAAGCCGATATAAACTTTATAATCGAAGAAAAATTTGCTTGAACTCATACAGAAAAAAAAAAAAAAAATTAAAATTAATTTCAATTAAAAAACTTGATATTTATAAAAAAAATTATTAAATTTGCATCAGTAAACAATTAAAAAGTATGTATTAATACAATATTTTTTGTTATTAAGAACATTTTTAGCAGTTATGTTGTTGATATACATAAGTAAGCGTTTAATTCAGTTGATTGAATTTTTAAATAAAACTAATTAAATTTTTAATTAATGGTTTGATTGAAAAAACAATAATTGACGAGAATTTTTTCTGTGCATAAAAAATGATTTTTTATTAGTGTCTATTAATTTTAAAGGGTGTAATTGAAATACTAAAAATAATAAATAAACCAGTCAACGCTTGATCATTATGAAAGTTAAAGTAATGTCCCACTGTGCTATTTACGGTGATATTTAAGAAAGTTTAATTTCGTAGTTATTATTTGCTTTTCATTAAAATAAATGGATTTCTCAAACGTGTTTATAAAATTCCTTGAATATTTCAACAGTCAAGTAAAATTAATTCGGTGCCATAAATTATATCGAATGTACTAGTAGATGTGCAAAATTTACAAAGACAAATGTCATAATAAAATATGAGATTCTTAATAAATATGACACATCTTTGTATCTATAAATTGTTTATTTATTTATGTCAGACTGAATGTCTCTTTTGCAATTTTATTATCTTCTGTATTCAATTTGCATTAAGTATAACTAAATTTATAAAAAAAAGCTGGTTAAAAGAAATTTTTATTATGTATATAAAAAAAAAACAGGTAAAAATATGAAGAGTGTATATTCCACATCATCCTAATTCGTACTAAAACTGTTTCTAGTTATAATGATAAACATATATACATATATATATATATATATATATATATATATATATATATATATTATGTCCTGTGGTTCCTAGTAGGAAATAGGGGGATGGGGTATTTCGCAGAGGTGCACTTGTGCGGAAAGCTATCTGCCTGTCATCCACTTGGGGATGACAAGAAGCGATTCCTCGGTTCGAAATTCCCAAGCAGCTCACTACTTCCGATCTTATAGCAAGTATCCCCTGGTAATGTCTCTCAAACACCCGTCTGTCGACAGCTAGAGTGAGAAGGCACACAGTTGAGTAACCTGAATGGCATGCTAAAACCGATGCGTCTCAGGTAACTAGGTGGCCACCGAAATGAACAGGCACTGAAACTCTACTGTTCGACCTGCCTAGAGTTTGTTTACAGCCCCAACACTAGGATCGGATTGGAGGCCTAATCAGTCCCTCAATCTTAAACTGAAATGATTACAGAAACCGCAACAAATAATAATCAACGGATCCCCAAGATAATGATAAACATGAGATAACTAAATTAAAATTGTAAAGAGATTTATTAAAAGAAAAGACTTAAGTTGTATTTTGACAGAAAAGCTTTAAAAGCTTAAGGCTATTAAACTAAATTAATTTGCACGTTATTATATAAAAGAGAATTTACTGCTCTTATTACATTCTCTTTTTAAACAGTAAAATGTATTTCTAATTAAATGTTTTTTTTTTAAAAAGCATTTCGTCAATATTTCTATGGAAACAATTTTTTTTTTTTGGTAAAACAAAAAGCTTTTTCATTTTTAAATAATTTACAAAAAGTAAAAAAAATTAAAAATTAAAAAATTGCAGAAACAACTAAAAGTAAAGCAACATGGCATATTTAAATAATTCATTGTCAGAAAAGCACAAGTCCTTTGAAGTTGCTCATAAAACAATATAAATATTTGCATTTGAATGTTTTCTTTTTGTACTGCATTTTGAATTTTCTCTATTTTGTTAGTATTGTTTTACTTTTCACCAGTGTACACATTTATAAGCTTGTTACTAAGAATTAAATTTTTTACAATATTTATGTAGGAATTTGTAGTACCCGGTTAGCGTTTGAGGGAGTTTTTATCACTCCACCACTAGTAAATGAGGGTATGCTTAGTTTGTCATACCATATGAACATTTTTTATTATTCATCTAAGAGCCCATAAAGTATATTCTGGGTCCTTGAGTAATTTCAAGTTGATTTACCAATATCCTTCTGTTTGTTCGCCTGTTGAAACCACGCTCATTTCTTAACGACTAAACGGAAAGTACAAACTTTTATTTTTTCTGCTTCTCCTTAGCAGTTTTTTATTAAAACTCAGCCCAATCGGTTAAATAGGATAGGAGTTATGAACCTTAATGTGGAACAACTGCCCTAAAAAATTAATATTTCTGTTAAAAAAAACTAATATTAATTTTTGCACAAATTCATTTTTTATGACTAAAAATCACTCTGTTAAAATGAGCGAATTCGCGATTATTTACCATAGGCCCCATCTTAAGCACTCTCTCGGAAAGCTCTCTAATAAGCATAAAACCAAAATTCACGCTGCTCAATTTCGTAAGGATTAACCCATAATTTGAACCACCTGTTTCGGATGGACCTGGCAGAAAACCAGAAATGCAGATTGTGTTGTGAAGGGGACGAGTCTACAAGTCATATACTGTGTGAATGCCCGGCGCTGGCATGGGCCAGTAGGAGACTTTGCCAAGAGACCTACTTAAGTTCATTTGGGAAGCAGGGGGTCTTTTGGCCAACTAAAAGGGAGTGGGTACAATAGACCTGACCTTGTCGCGGTACCGTCTCTGTTAAGAGAAATCTCTACGATCTCCCAAAAAACCCATAATATACATAGGCCCAATGTTAAGCGTACTTTTGGGATAAAGTTTAATACGTCGAAAGCCGCTAATGAATTCATATGAAGTCAGTTTTATAAAGATTGGCGAATAATTTTTAGATCCTATATAAAGTCCAATCCTGAAAAATTCATACTCTCGGTGAAGGGAATCAAAGATTCGGCACTGTCGAATAAAGTACTTTCCTCTTGTTACCTTCATAACGAAAAAAGGGACCAATTAATCGATTTTTTATATTTTTTTCTCACAAAATCCAAGATAGAAATATGCCAAACTTTGAACTTAATTTCAAAATCATTAAAACTAGCAGAAGTTTCTTTATTTTCAAGCCTTCTTCTATATATTTAAAGTATTGTCCCATCTTTTTTGCAACATATGGATATCGCGCCAAAGGAACTGCATTATTTTTTGAGGCCATTCACGATTCAAGCCAATTTTGGAGACTTGATTCTGAAGTAACACGTATTTTACGAGGGTAGGTCAATAAGTCTGTGACTTTTATTTTAAAACAAAGTCTCCTTTGAGCTCTAGAGACTTTATTTAACGTTTCTCAAAACTTTGTCCAGACATTAAAATTGCTATTTCTTTAGGCGGCATGAAATATCCCCCCAAAATAAAATAACAAAAAAAAAAAAAAAAAAACAACCACCCATCGTGTGGGGCCTTATTTCTTATGCAATAAAACCCCAATTTTGAAAATGAAATAAACCCCCAACGAAATTAAATAACGGCCCAAACAGAATTGAAATAATTCCCCAATTATTTCTTATGAAATAAGACCTCAATTTCTGAAATGAAATAAAACCCCAATATGTATAATTGTACATTTTTGGTTTAAAGAAGCACGCGAAAGATAGCATGGTTAAGACTTCGCGAAATCATCGGCTTCGCTATATCTATTGTAAAACAAACACCGGCTTCGCTAACCGAAGCTTCTCTGCATTGCCATCCGTCGGCCGGGCACAAGGATTTTCTCCTCTAAGGTATAACAAGCACCGGCTTCGGTAATTAAAGCTTTTCTGCATAGGCGGCCTTAGGCCGGGCGCAAGCCCAAATTTAGGAGCTTTACTTTGGAAAGACGGTGTTGGTATACCATAGAGTAGAACATTCTAGCGCACGGCCTATGGCCGGCTATGCAGAGAAGGTTTTGTTAACGAAGGCGGTGTTTGTTATACCAAAGTCCTTGCGCCAAAAAAAACGTTTTTGTAATAAATTCAAAAATGAAATAATCCCCAAAAAATATATTGGGACTTTATTTCATAATGATTTTTTGGTGAATTATTTCATATGAAATATTCCCCCAATTAAGAAAATGAAATAACACCCCAAACAAAATGAAAAAAAACCCCAAAAATCGTTGTTGTTGTCCTCTGTACAAACTTTTGGGGGGTTATTTCATTATTTTTTTGGTCGTTTATGTTTTGGGGGCTTATTTCATGCCGACATTTCTTTGTACGGTGATTTAGTCGTTGAAGTCAAATCTTTTTCCGCCTTGTCATTTCTCAATAGAAATAGTCACTCAAGGGCTAGTCTGGAGAATAAGGCAGACAAGGGATCAATTTTTAGCCTAATTCAGCAGCCAGTTAACAGAGGCAGTGTTGCCCTTTCAGTTAAGAGGCGAAAATTAAAAGGTCATGTACTTGTTTACTCGCTTTCGCATTCAGATTGTTGTTCATCGATCGAAAGAAATGGTAGTCGAACGGACCAGGCTTAGACTATTATATCTAGTCCCACATTTCCTTGGTGCTTTGAATATTTGTATTTGCCGTTATCTCGGCTGGTTGACCAAGTTTCACATACGATTTCTTGTGCATCTTGTTGTGGTAAGAGATACGGGTTTTATCATTAATAATGATTACTTTATGAATGGTCTTTAAGCAGCGTTTCGAATATTAAGCCCCAAATCGTTCGTTAAAATAAAAAAAAATTTTTGGCTGAAATTCGATTCGAACTCATTAGGTTGCTACAGTAAAGTGTATACTTGTTAATCTTATTTCTCCGCGTCCGTATTTTTTAATTGAAAGTTAACAAATGGTTTTAATTTACAAGCATAAATCTTAATACTCTTAAAAATATAACTGCCTCAAACTTAACTGGAGTTTGAAAGTGAGCGCCTTCTATTTTGTTGGCTTTTTTTTAATTTTGCTTTAGTTTAAGATAATTATTGTGTGAATAACGATACAATCATTAATAAATAAGTGTAATGTAGCTTATAAATGTTACGACTTGCTCTTAAGTCGTTATTTAACATTAAAATTTCTTAAGGTAGATAACTACTGCACAGAAAGAAAACACTCGTACTAAATTTAAGTATTTTCTACTTACTTTATTTCGAGTCTTACTCACAAATTTTTGTACGAATATAACTTAAAAGAATGTACTTAAAACCATCCAAAATTTAATAACTTTCAAAAAAAAAAAAAAAACGATTTGATTGTTTTTTATAGAAACAATAACAACACTACAAGTAGAAAAATATAGATTATTTTCATGCTTTAAAAGAAAAGAAGCAATAATTCCCATATTCGATTTGTTAAAATTATTTAGTTAAATACATCAAATTTTCAAAGTAGAATGAATGTATACGAAAACAATATCGGACATGCTGCTGTCTTATAATTGAAATTGAGAAGTCTGTAAACAAAGGGCGAAATACAACAGAAGTGAAATGAACATGTGTAACGGGTAAGTAAAACAATAATTTTCTCGCTGGTTCTCTTGGGTAAGTCTTTAGGTTAGAAACAATCAAGTCTCACTTTCGGATTATTTTAAGAACGAATCGAAATTTAATCATCTTAGAAATTCTTGAATCAAGCACAGTTTGAGATTAATTTTATCTCACTTTTATTTAAGCCAAACCTATTATCGGATTATTTAAAGTGTACAGCACGTGCATAATCCGTACTTAAAACAAGCATTCAGTACTTGAGTTTAGGAAATCCGTACTTACCGTACTGTTGACACCGCTTCGGTTTGATTTTTAGTACTGATGGATTGATTTGTTTTTTTCAGTGTATAACTATAAGAAGATACCAAATTGCGAAGTATTCTTGTTTTTTTCCATAATGTTCCGTTTTTAAAGAAAGTTCATCTTCTAATAAATAGAAACGAAATACAGTTAAAATTTTACTTCGATATATAAAAAATTACAAGGTTTCCTCTTTGACTCATCAAGGTCCAGCCCAAACGGTTAAAGCTAGAGACTTGAAATTCGGTACAAGTATCTTTTTGCAACTCCACTAAGAAGGAGTTTTTTTTTTGAAATTCGATCGCTAAAGTGGTAAAAAGGGTTAAAACAACTAAAAAATGTAGCCTATTATCTCCGAAACAAGGACACATAAAATCAAAATTCAGAAAGCATATTAATGCCGCCAAAAAATAAGCTGACACGTGCTTATTTCTTTTTTGATAATTGTACTTTTAAAGGGTAAAACATCTAACTTAAGTACTTTTTTAACCTTATTTGACTTTTTAATTATTAAAGTTAGCAATAAAATTGAAATCGAATGGTTCTTTTCCTTAAAACATCTTGAATGAGCTTAGGTACTTTTTAAAAATGCAGACTGACATGGAAACAATATGTGATTTTTTTTGGTACTTTTTCTAAAAAAATATTTTTTGTAATTTAGAAAGCTAGAAACTTCAAATTCGATATCCAGTACCTCTTTTCATGAGCAGATCCACTCAGAAGCGGTTTTTGAAATTCTATTAAAAGATAAAAAAGATCAAAAATGACAAGAGTCTGTAACTTAATATCTCCGAAATTAAGGCAGATAGAAAGAAAATTTAAAAAGACTATGAACATCTGTAATATTAAAGTTGGTTTTTTTTATTCGACCTTTTCTTAATGGAATCTCAAAGAAATAAATACTCAAGCTCGATTTCTGTAATATACATATTGAGGTATTTTTTTAAGCTTCTGGCTCATAAGGCAACAAGTTTTAACTTTTTCTTAACAAATATTTTTTTTAATTCACAACTTAACCTCTAAAGTATTAAAAATGGGAAAACAATTAGAATCGAATGAGGTTTGATATTTTCTTAAACATATCTTTAATGCGTTTTGGTACTTTTTTGTCATTCCTAAGTATAAGTACATTTCTATAGCTTCAATGTTAACCAAAGGTTGGCTTAAGCAATAAGTATGTGAAATATTGAGGGAATAGAACTATTTGAAAATAGCCTTATAAATTGAAACTTGACTCATAGATGCACATTCGAAAAAATGGTAAATATAATTAAAAATAATTTATGAAAAATAAATAATTCCCACATTCTATTTGTTCAAATATTTTTTTTATTCACAATTGAACTTCTATGATTCGAATCGATCTAGCTAGGTCCAATTCCAGGTTATATTTATTTTTTGTGTTTTTGATGAATTTTATAATTTACGGGGGAAAAAATTTAGCCAGTTCTCATTCCTGGGAAAATCAGTTAAAGGTCCGACATCTTCTGATGGCTGGAAGACTGTGAACGGTGTACTCCATTCCACATTTTAATATGCATGTTAAGCTCTTGAATTGCTAGAGGAAGACCGACATTGGGACAATCCTTTAGAGAAGCTGCGTTAAGCGACTCTCCTCTGAAGCTGCGAGAGCTGCTTACAGTAATGTTAATTTTCTCTCAACTTGTTGTTTCGTTAGTACAAATATAGCTTTTTAAAGGACATTTAGGGGCAACTGGAGATAGTGCGCAGCGGCTCATTAATTGGAGATACAATGTTAGTGCAAAAAGGACCAAAAAAAAAGGCAGCAAAACTCGTTAATCGAGAATATCTGAGGGAAACCAATTAAAACATTAGTGATCTATTTTAAATATTGGTTTTTAAATTAGCATTAAATTGCTGGTGGAATGTATATATTGTCATACAATTCGGTATTAATTTGAAGTCATAGATATGCCAGGTAAAGCCAGTGCAGGCAAATGGAGTTCATTAGAGTTCAAAATTGACAGATCTCTTAAGATTTGTGCTGACCAGAGATTGCATCTGGTAAACACGGGACTAAGTTGCTATTGGAGGCACATTTTCGGATTGACTATTGGTAAGGCAACGTCGGGAAGCACTAGGTTATTGTTGTCTACACTGGAGCCGCTGGAGATCTTTCCAAAAAAGTAGCGGAGGTTAGATGGCTCCAGCTTCTAAACAAGAGGCGAGTGCATAATTCTGCAGATTTATATACTCAAATTGCTAATTGGTAAACGCATTGTTTGACAGTGCTTGAGACGACCATGGGTTTAAATCAACATTGTAATACCATTTTGCACACAATTATTTAATATGACTGAAAATGTCGTTTATTTTATGAAAATGAAAATGTCTTGATGCAGGGTATCTAAGATTCGGTAGAGTCGAATAAAGCATTCTTTCTTGGGTTTTTTTTCAAAGCAAATGTTTTTTTTAAACAAACAATTTGTGCATTTATGTGCTCATACATATTCGTATATCAACATCATTCTCCATACAATTTCAAATTTCTTTTTCTGAATTTCAATTTAAACAAAATTGAAAAAAGGAAAAGAAAAGTTATTCAACTGCACAGGAAAGTACTTATCATGTGAAAGCTAAAATGTCAGTTATATTTTGAAGTTACTGGTTTGTATACATTTATATCGAAGTATATTGAAAACTTATATTGGAATTGAAAAATGGAGAAAAATGAAAGAGCAAATTGTGTTGCAGAAAAAAAAAACTCTTCAATGTTGTAATATTTTAAAGTGGTTTCTGCAATGACTCAATAATCTGTGACTTTTACAAGAAGAACAAGAATTTTTATATGCACTTTGTAATAGATTAGGTGCAAAAAACAAGCAACAATTGCACAGTGGCAAGGAATTTACAAAAATCTTAAACAAAAAATTTCTCAGCCGACCTACATAGTTATTTTTTTTTTTTTTAATTCAAAAGATAAATGAGATGTGAACAAAAAAAAACGAATGCCTCTCTATTTTAAACAACCGAAACTTTTTTGATGTCCCTAAATAATTTTTTGACTTTACCTGGCTTTTAAACATGCTACTGGAAGTACGAAAAACTCATTAGACTAACATTTTTTCACTAACACCATCACATTTTTCGTACTTTCCTCACAAACACGAAGTCAAACCTTTGATAGGAAATAATTTGATCATGTGACATCAAACACAATTCTCAAACGTTTTTCACTTGTTAGTCTTTAACATTTAAATTCAAATTGATAATGATTTGAAAAAAAAACATTTGACATCAAATGTTTTATCAATTTGATGTCAAATTGGTATTAAATGTTTGATTCAAATCAAAGCTAAGCTTGGCAATATATATAAACATTAAAAATAAAGAGTTTAATTTCGTGTGAAGAATAAAAATTATTTGTGAAATACGAACTAAAAAAAATAAAAGTGAAGAAATTATTAGTTTGTTGTATGATCGCGGTGCTACAATCCTCAAAATAAAAGGGTGCCAATTATTTCGTCTTTGCAAGAGTGAGAGGACGGAAAAAACATTATTTCATCTTTTTGCTATTGTGCCGAATGTTTATCTCACAGTTTATTTAAATAAATAATGAATTTAAATTAAAAAATAAAATATTTTTATTTATGTTCCACATTGTATTATAGTATGTTCACATTTGGCTTCTTAAACGCGTTTAAGCAGTTCGAACGTGATTAAGCTCTAATCACTTCAAAATCGAGATGATTACCCATACACTGAAGTGATTTGTTAATCACTTCAAATTGATATGATTACAACTATATCACTTCATAAATCACATAGAATCCACTGAACATACCTCAAATGTAGAATCGCGTGCAACCGGCCAAGATTTCTGCTTAATGTTTTTATTTTTTTCCTTAAATACTTCATAAATTTTCACAATTTTATCATTAAAATGATTAAAATAATCTTCTTATAACTTTATAAAAGTGTTTTTATCCATTTCTAATACTTTAAAGAAAAAAAATTTGTTTGTTGTGTTTTTTTTCTTAATCATCTGTCATCTTAGCATTACAATACACATTTGAAAAAACATTTGAGAATTACGTTTGAAAGTAAGTTGAAAAAAAGCATTTTTCAATTTGAAAATAATTTCCCCTTTTTGTTGAGAATGCTATGATTTTCAAATGATTTTCTAATCATTATCAAACGCTTGTCGTTTGAGAAAACGATTGATTTCAAATCAGTTTCAATTTGAAATAGAACCTAAGTGTTTGTTGGGTACAGTTAAACTTGTAAAAGATTTTACCTAAGTGCAGGTTCACACTCTTCAAGTCTTAGCCTTAGCTTAGAAATGGCCTTATCTTTGCTCTTCTCTCCTAAAAGCTCAATACTAGACGGCTTAAACGTGAAGAATGTGAACCAGCACAAACTGAGACTTTTTGGCGATTGCAGCGAATGCATGTCAATAATATAAACAGTTTTACCAAATACACATTATTTTAAAAACAAAATTTATAGCTTTAACTTATTTTAAGAACATTTAAAAATATTTCTATGTTTGTTTTTTGCCAACATATATAAAGGGGCAATTGATTTTATGTTAAAAGATCAATTTCATACAAAATAATAATAACACTAGTCGGCAAAAAAACCTCGGGAGCAAGAACGATGTTGTGTGAATTGAATTGACTTCAGTGTGCTAAATCCAAATCTGCTCGTAGACTTAGTCTTACACGCAGTGTTGCCAAAAGTAGGGAAAAATCCCTGAGCTTAGGGAAAATCGGACTGATTTTTTATATTCGATAGGTATATAGGGAGATATTTTTTCCCATATTGAGTTTTATACGAATTAATGATTTAATATTAAAAGAAATGGAATTCTTAAGTCCTAAAAATGTTTTTGGACAAAAAAAAAAAAAAAAAAAAAAAAAACACATTTGAACTATTCTTTTAATAATAAAAATTATGCCGTAATTGAGGCTCATATATGAGTGAAGAACAATCGCATACAATTAATTTGTCTAAAATTGTGTATTACCCAATTTATCGGAACTGTTACGGATTTTGTTTGCTTTACCCAATGCAAATGCCAATGCAGTGAGACCACCAAAAGACAAAACAAATTGAGCCACACAAATTTAAGTTTCATTTGTATTATAAGATTATTTCCGCAAAACAGAGACGGAAAAATCGTAAGTATGCGTTTTTAAAAAATCTAATGGCAACACTGCTTAGACGTCTAGTTCTTTTTTTGGAATGTGTTCTACGGCTAATAGAATAAGAAACAAAAGAGAATGAATGCTTAAATATATCTTATATACTCTCTATATATGACTTATTTGGTAATAACAATGAGGCTTATTTTACCTAGTTCTCTACCAATATTTTTTAGAAATAATCCGTTTTGTCTAATAGAAAATAACAAAAAAACCTTAAAAAAGTGCTGAGTGATAAAAAAACATATACAAATAAAAATACCATTTTGTGATTTGAGCAAAAAAAACTAAAAGTTGTTATAAAAATCACAGAAAAAATAAAACTTGATTTTAATTAAAATATTTGTGATATTATTAAAAAAATTACTTAAATTTGCACAAGAATTATCAATTTAATATTTATAACTTATAAATTTTTGAATATCATAAAAAACCAAAATAATAATTAATAAAAAAGTTATTAAATCTAAAAGTTTTGTAAAAATGTATATTGTAATTCAAAATTGTATTTGAACGAACGCTTACAAGCGGATTTACAAATAAAAGAAGAGAAGAAATATTTAAACATTTTTTAATAAAAATACAGGTATGTGATGAAAATCGATCGATTTCAAAACGAACGTTTTAGAAAGGTGTGATGAATTTCGGAGGATTTTAAAAACCATTTCTAAATTATAGTCTCACATTTTCGTTCAGAATACACTCACGACAAACAAAATCTTGTTAACTAAAAATTTTGTATTCCCAAGAACTACTTTGAAAATAAATTTTAATTAAATACACTCAGGTCTCATTTTATGCGGATTGAAATTTATGCGATTTTTAAACTAACGATTTTTTTTAAAATTCTTACTGTTTTTGAAATTTTGATGTTTTTTTTAGCGTTTTTAAATTAAACCAAGTTTGCATCACTGATATAATCGTTATAGTGTGTTTTATTTTTGCTTTTTTATATGCATAGCCGCTACGTATGTAAGAGTGTTTTTTAACTAATAAAGAGCACATAATATTAGTTTTACAACGAAGGCTAATTTCGATAAAAATATTAAGAATCAAAAATTAGGTGGAAGTTAGAAAAATTTCAATTTAAACTCGTTCTTTCCTGCTCTTGCGGTACAACATTGTTATAACCACATGTACGAGTGTAAAGAAATTTGCATAACTTTTAAACTAATAGAGGTCCCAAAATAAAACTTTTACAATATGATAAGGCCAATTTAGATTAAAAAATAAAAAAAAATTTGAAATAAGTTAGAAAAATTGGATTTAAATTGGCCATTTCCGGTTTTGGAGATGACATTTTTTTTTTCAAATTATTTTTTTTTTATTTAAAGATCAATCGATTTTCTATAAGAATCACCTAAACTTTTTTTCGTTTGATCAGTTTTTAGTTTGAAATAATAATTCAAAAAAACTTTTTTTTTTTAAAACAGCAACAATTTACCACCCCGTAACCCATATCTACTAGAACTATAGTTATGCCAAATATGAAGGAATTCCAACAAAAAATTCTTATTGGGTTGTCCGCTTCACAAATAATGTCCCAAATATATACATATTTGTGGATTTTTTTTTATGCAATTTTAGTTTGATTTTTTAATTTAAATTTTAATTTATTCTGTTTTTCAGAATTTCGGAACAAATCATTAGTTTTTATTTGAAGCTAGAGTATCGTTTTATGCGAGTTCAATTTATCCGATTTTTTTTTTGAACGCATCTAGCGCATAAAACGAGACCTGAGTGTAATAATATTAACAAATAAATATTTAATTGATGTATTATTATAATTTTCCATTTTAATTTATGTTAAAACCGAATTCCCTTGATTAATTTTTTTTAATTAAAACAGATATTATTTTTTTCTAATGGTTTAACTTTTAACTAAAATATTGGCGAACATATTTTCTGTGCTTTAGTGAATAGTTTTTAGGGTTCTATAAAGCCGAATACACTTGTTTAAAATCAAACTGTTTTAAGAATATTTCAAATTCATTATACAAGTGCAAAAAATACAGATAAAATTTGCTTCTGAACTTTACAAGATAAAAACATATAGCAGTTGTTTAGATAGCAAATGTTATAAATTAGAATAAAATTAAATTCAAATGCATGTTTCAAATATTAGTTTAACTCTTAAATGAACAAACTCTTCTTCACTTTAGATCTGTCATGAAATTCAAATCTCAATACTGTTTACATTAATTTTTTAACAATAATTTTTCTATTTTTTTAAATTGTTTTCCAAATTTTTCTTATTTGCAATTCAAGTGTAATTTCTCTTTTGCAAAACTCTTCAACTGTGGTGCTTTCTTGTCAATTGAGTGTGCATCTTTTATGTGTTGTATTGACAACAGTGTATTCAATTCTCTCTTTTATTGTAGTCAATAATTTTATTTATTTTACATAAATATTTCTTTGGCGTTAGGCAAAAGGTCTTAAGTCAGAAACTGTAGTTTTTCGTAATGTTAAATTGAAAGAGGTTTTATTAACAATAAGATTTCTGTATGACGTGCTAAATTCCCAATTTTTCATATTTGATAAATACACTGGTGTATTTCATAGACTTTTGTATTAAAGAGCAGATGATTACGATTAGAAGCAGTTGTGCTAGACTTAAGTTTTTGATACCAAATGAAAGAAAAAAACATTAATTAACGCCAATCAAAACCTAAAATACGTAATTTTCACATAGGAATTTTGAAAATTTAATGTTGAAATTTAATAATAAAACTAAGTTTAATTGTTGGAATTTTGAAAAGATGCTATGAATTTAAAGTCAATTATTTAAGCAATTACTAATTGTGTTAAATATAATTTAATGCATATGCAGGATAAAATAATTTGCTTTAATTAAATAAGAGAAGTATGCAAAGAATCGCTTAGTGAACAGGCATATAGACAACAATTGGTTCATTCCACTTTATGTGCAAGTCGTTACACAGAACAAAAAAAAAAATAGAAATTGATATCAATTAAAAAATTTGGGATATTAATTTAAGAATAATATTAAATTGTTCCAGTAAAAAAATTAATAGTATCAATAAAACATTTTTTGATATTAACTGCATTATCTGCAGAAATGTTGCTGATATAAATAAACGTTAAATTTACTTGATTAAATTTTTAATTAAAACTGATTTTATTTTTAATTAATGGTTTAATTGAAACCAATTGGCGGGAATTTTTCCTGAGTAGTGACAGATAGATTTTAAGTTGTCACTGATGTTGGATACCGTTATAAGAAAATGTGAAACACTCGTTTACATTGCTCACATCTAACATCTACCATCAAGCAAAAATGTCACCATTTTTGAAAACAAAAACTGTTTTTTTTTTCTACAAAAGTGCCAGAATTTAAAAAGAAAACACAAAAATGTATTTGAAGTTCAATTTGTTTTAAAATATAAAAAATACCTTAAAAAACATTGCAATAAAAGAGAAAAGTTGACAAATGGTAACGCTGCTTTCAAAAAAATTTTTTTTGTCAGTGATGCCACAATAATAATAGAACTTATTGCCACTTTTCTTGTGATGACACTAAAATAATCGAAAGATGTTGAATGGAATACAATGAGATCTTTTAAAGATGTTGAAAGATGTTGGTTTTTAGCCCTATGTATTTCTTATGGAAAGATGTTAACATCTTCGCAATTTGTTCGATGTGTTAGTGAGCGCGAACATTTTACGATTTTTCAGATTAGTGTACAACGAAACGTCAAGGGCAGCATAAGAAAGTTTTCAGTGGAAAATTTTTGGTTTAAAAATGTTTGTTTAAAAATGTTCGTTTAAAAATGTTTGCCAGTAAAAAATCGTAGCTTGAAAATTTATTAATTAACAATTTTTGCTAAGAAAACTTTCTAATTAAAATGTTTCATTGTAAAATTTTTGATGAATAACAATTTTTCTACTAAATATTTGATTTTTTTTTTTTTTTAATTTTCGCAAAACAGTTTTTCGATTTCAAGCTTCCTTTAAGAAACATTTTTTGTAAAAAAATTGCTGATTAAAGTTTTTTTCTTTAGAAATATTTAGAAATAAAAATTTTCTTTAAGATAATTTTTGATTAAAAACTTTTATTAAAAAAATTATCAATAAAATAAGTTCTGTTACGATAATGTTGTCTACTGAGACATTTTTGCTAAGAAAATATTAATATGAACTTTGTGAATGGATTTTCAAAACTATTCTTTTATAAAGGAACCTTTTGACAAAAATTTGTTTCTTTAAATAAAACTACCTTTCCAACTTCCAACAGCCATCTTCTTTGCTAATCTAAATTATCTCTGCTATTCATTTAGACCAAAAATTAGTTGAACATAATGAGGTTTTTAATTAGCAATTACTGTAACAACTTTCCAGAAAAAAGGTGACCATTTCCTTTGTTCTTTTTTTTTAAGGTTGATGGTTTTAATTCGTTTTCATAACTTTTAGCCACATTATAATTTTCCTCTCATTAACTTAATCCTATTAGAGGGGTATCTGCTTCCCTTTCTGTCTAAGCACACACGTGTGTTCGCTGGGTTTTTTTTCTAGTTGTTACTTTTTTCCAGTTGTTTTTTTTTTGTATCCCAACGGAAGGAAAATATTTAATTTCCTCTTTTTATATCTGGTCGCTCTTTTTTTATATCCTGCAGTTTAAAAATAATTGAAACGGCACATTAAGGATGTTTTTTACTGGGTTGTTGTAATTTTTTACATGCGTGTTTGGGTCTAAGTATGTGTGTGTGTGTGAGAGAGAGTTTACAGGAGTGTGTGTTGAACACATATTTGCACAAGTTGTTTTTAATTGCTTCAAGCTACAATAAGAAAAAAGGCATTTGTGTTTATTTTTGAGAGTTTGGGATTTTTTTTAATTAAAAGCAGAACATTGTAAATAAAAGTTAAGCCCAGCAGATCAGTTATTTATATTGTTAATTTAATATATGTACTTCAAAAAATATTTCTACGAAGAATTTTCAATAAAAATAATATTAAGAAACTTGTTTTAGTAAAAACTAAACAAATTTTTAAATAAGGAATTGGTTTGGAAAACTTTTTCTTAAAATCTTCTTAAAGAAAAGTTTTCGGTCAAGATAATTTCTCGATTAAATTTATTTGATGAAAAGTTTTGTACAAGAAAATGTTAAGAATATAAATAAGTTTAAAAAAACTTTCGTTTTTTAATTTAAGATTGCTTTTCGATTAAAAATTTTTTTATGAAAACTTTTCATTTAAAAAAAGCTTAGGAAAAGGGGAGCCACGTAAACAAGAGCAACAGGCTTTTTTAACTGCCTTTTTCCGATGTGCGAAAGAATTCTTTCTTTCGAACAATTACATTTAAAACAAAAATAAATTCTAAAATTTTTTTTCCTTCATCGGGAATAGGCTATAAATATCACAATTTTTTTACGAGTACATTATTCATTAAACAAACAGATGAGGTGATCTGTCAATACGAATTTCCGGCCATCTGATGTTAACAGCCAGGCCTCGATGTCGATTGACAATTTAAGCGAGCGACAACAAGTCACTCATTATAGTTCTCTTAAGCGGCCTACTAACTATCGACTTGTCGGTTTTTCAGGATTGTCAAATGACTGTATTGCCACATCAGCAATTCCACAATTAAAATGCTAGCTTGGAAATAATAATCGACAAAACAAATAAATTAAGCCATTAAAATAGAACTCTGCCTACACAAAACGCAGAATAGAAAACAAAGGAGTAAACAAAAAGCAAACAAGGCAGTACAAATATATAGAATAAAATTTTATGAAAAATATTTTAAAAAGGCAATTTATAAGCTTTAAAAACATATATTATAATAATAATAAAAACAATATTTAGTTTTTGTCTGTAAAGAAAAATTATGATTAAAACTAATCTCCAAAAAAAAAAAAAAAAAAATTCGATTAAAAGCGTTAGACAAGAAAATTTTTATAAAAATTTTAATAAACTTTTATTTGTACAAGAAAATATAAATTTGAAGAAAAAAATTTTGTATGAAAAAAAATATGTTCATGGAAAAATTATAAGACAATAGGTTTAAAATAAAACAATAGTTCTAAAGGCTAGATGACACTATCTCACAAGTCTTACGTATTCCATAATACTTTGTGAGATAGAAATCTAATGAGTTTTGTTGCGACTGTCAAAAAATCTAATTTAACATGACAGTTTGTGTTCACACCATCACACAACGTATAAACACTCACACATGAAATAAAATGCAACCCTGATCCAATGAAAAGTATTATTGTTTAGAAATTTTTCAAAAAACGTATGGGATGTCAAACTTTTTTTAAATACATGTCATTTTCGTGACACATTGCATTCACACTATCACACTTTGTCATATTACTTGAGTTTTTGACATGTATTTATACAAAGTAATTATTTTATAGTTTTAAACGGAATCTATTTGTAAAAAACCGAAATAAAAATATTTTTAATAATAATTTTTATTGTAGTTATTTTTGTTAAACTGTTTATGGTTTTTAATCCAAATTTTGATGGCTGAGGTTCATCAAATTTTATTTCATTAAATAAATTTTTTTATGAAGAAAGGAATTTATAAAATGAAATTAATTAAAATTTTATGGATAAAAAAAATATCAAAATTTGGATAAAAAAAATATTTCTAATATCTCAAAAAATACTCTTTTTATTTTAAATTAAAAGGATACCTCAATTTTTGGATACCCTTTATAATTCGACACAAATAACTTTTTTCTATAATTACTATAACTTCATCGATAACTATTTTTTTCTATTTTTAAATCCGTTCATTTTGGGACATCCCAGTAAAAACTTCGCCTACAAAATAATGTGCTTTGTAATCAGTAAAAACTTAAAGCACTACCTTTAATTTTACTGAAAGAACCGATGAATTTTACAAGGGGTGTCCCAAAACGAATGCATTGAAATGTAAGTCATTATTTTTTTACCTGCATACATCCAGAAAGAAGTGGTTTTGGAAGTAACTATAGAAGTAGTTTTAGAAGAAAGCTTCTAAATAATGAGTGAAGGAAGCTATTAATTTTGAAAAAGTAAGCGAAGTTTTTACTGAGAAATTCATTGGTGCTTTTATTTTTTTCTTATTACTCAACTTATTATTTTGTAGGCGAAGTTTTTACTGGGATGCAAATTAGGAAGGGCAAATTCCGAGAATTTATTTCTTAAACATTAAGAATATTATTTACATAAGCCAATGCGCTCCATTTGTTCCTGGCTTTCAAACAAGTGATCTCACGAATTTAGAGCTTTGGTAGGTAGGACCCATACAAAACAAGTTCAGTTAATAAAAGTATGCCGAAATCTTCTCTTGGGGGATTCACAAGGTAGTCGTAAAGTCGTATGTTTAGAATGATAACAAGAAAAAAATGTGAGTGCTGTAAGCAACTCTCATAATTAAGATTTCTACTGAGTAGTTGTGACAAAACAATATACAAAGCATAAGAAGTCTTATTATTTTAGGACTTTTTTTGTATGAAACACAACAAGAATGTTTTTAAACTCTTGTAAAATTTTAGTATATTATTACAATATGACTTGGTAGCACACCTTGTATATCCTCCATCTGTATCTTTGCATCTAGCGCTAATAAAAATATATTCTCGGAATAAGGCTTTTGAACAAAATCGCTTGCAACATATGATCTAGGGAACAATTGCATTTTAAATACAATATACAAGGCATAAGAAGTCTTTTTATTTTAGGACTTTTTTTGTATGAAATACAACAAGAATGCTTTTAAACTCTTGTAAAATTTTAGTATATTATTACAATATGACTTGATAGCACACCTTGTGTATCCTCCATCTGTATCTTTGCATCTAGCGCTAATAAAAATATATTCTCGGAATAAGGCTTTTGAACAAAATCGCTTGCAACATATGATCTAGGGAACAATTGCATTTTAAATACAATATACAAGGCATAAGAAGTCTTTTTATTTTAGGACTTTTTTTGTATGAAATACAACAAGAATGCTTTTAAACTCTTGTAAAATTTTAGTATATTATTACAATATGACTTGATAGCACACCTTGTGTATCCTCCATCTGTATCTTTGCATCTAGCGGTCATAAAAATATATTCCCGGAATAAGGCTTTTGAACAAAATCGCTTACACCATATGATCTAGGGAACATTTGCATTTTCAATACTGTGGGCAAGGATAAATAAGATTCGGCACATCTGAATACTTTTTTTTTGTTGTAGAAGAAACATTTCTATGTTTTTTAATAACTTTGATATATAAAAAACCGCTCAACTTGAAAACAAAAAATTGAGTTAACAAAAATATCACACAATATCAATATTGATTGACAGCATATGACAACTGGCAACTATCTCTATTAAGTTTGTTAATATTTTACCAACCAAATGTTATTCAAATACATACAGGGAAATTCAAATTTCCCTGCAAAAAATTTGATATAGTTTTATTTTTTTTCATCTGTTAACGAGTAACCGAAAGTTATTCAAGCATAAATGGATGTGGATATTTGAGAATAACCATTCATGCATGGCTATTAATGTATGTGTGTGTGCGTGGTTTATCAAGGAGCACTTCTATGTGTGTATGTAGGAAGGTTTACGTTTGTTTGTGTGTTGTGTATAATTTAAATGTAATCCTCAAATACGATATATCATACAGATGAGTATCACCTCATTAGCATTAAATAACATACAATTTTCACAGACGTTCTGCAAAAATGATAGAAAAGAAAATGCCTGTAGCGAAAAAGTACTGAATTATTGTTTATGAAGAAAAATAAATTCTATATACTTTTTTTTATTAAAATTTTTTTTTGAAGTTTAACTTAAAATTTACTTATTTTACTTCTAACAGCAAATATCTGCACTTGAGTGCTTTTAGTATTTAACTTTGGCTTATTTTTCGTGATTGCAAGTGTATCCATTAAAATAACTGAAAACGAAAAACGAATTTGAACTTGCTGTGATATTTAACTTTTTTGAAATTAATATTATCAAAAACACAACTATACAGCTTTTGAGGAAAATAAAATGAACATTTTAAACTGTTGTGATTAAAGATATTTGATATTTAACCCAACATAAAAAAAGATAGAAATAAGTATTTTTCCTTATTTAACTTGTTAGGTTAAATAATTTTAGATTTCGTTAATACGTATCCATTAGGGTATTAAATTAATCGATGTTTTGTATTAATCGAATAATCGCTCGAATAATTATTCGAGGTAAAAATTTAATCGAATAATAATAATCGAACAATTTAATATTATTCGAGTAATCGAATGTTTTTAATTTCGCTTTGTTTAGAAGTTTAAAAATAAGACCAAAAATTATTTTTTTCTTAACATAAAAATTTTATTAAAAATTTAACAACAATTTAACAAAAAGAACTTCATGTAACAAAAGAGGAAAATTTAAAAAAAAAATAGCATTAAAATTTAAGCTTATCTTCTAAAATAATCGTTCAAAAAGATTATACAGCTTAGCAACCATATTCAAAACGAAAATTCGTGTACTCCAGCTATACCTCGCTCATCGAGTTAGCAACTAAAACTTAATTAAGCTTAATCACCATTTAGTCATGAGTTTATTCAAAACATTTTTATATCGCTCGATTAAGAAAAATTTGTACAACTCTGTTTTAGTTAAATTCAATTGACAGAAATAGGAAATTGAGTTACATAGACTTTGATTACTCGATATCCATAGTTTATTAAAAAATGTTTCGAATAAGAAATCCTTAATCAGGGAATATGCAGTAGCTAAATTTTTGTTTTGAATGCGTGTGTAAATAATAGGGTATTCATTTAATCGGGCTATTGCTTTAATCGGTTAATCGCTCGATTAATTAACCGAGGTTTTGGTTTAATCGGTTAATAATCGGTTAATTTTGTTATTGATCGGTTAACCGATTAATAAAGTTTTGTTATAAATTAAGTAATTTCAATAAATAAAAATGCAAGAATTATTTATTATTGAAGTCTTTTAGTAAAAAAAAACAATTCTTAACAATTCTTAAACTAAAACGAGACGAAACAATTCTTTCACTTATCGAAGATGTTTAAGAAATCGGAAGCAACCCATATTTCAGATTTAAGATTACGCATTGCACATGTTTAGAAAATTTAACTGTTTCATATGACGTCACTTTAGCATTTAATACACATGTTTGTTTGCTTGTGTTTCTATATTTTAGCTGTACTTATATGCTGATGTGACGAAGATGCGCAGAAACATTTAATTTTTAAAAGCTGAATGCGATATATTGGTTTCTTTGTCCTTTTCCAGGATTTCTCTCAACATATAAAATTATCCATTATGCCATTATTTCGGCTTATTTTGTTAAAGATTGTTTGTGTGACAATCGAAAGCTTCTTCTATTGTCATCTGACTCATCCTGGCAAAGCTTATCACCGAACATTCTGCAAAAAATGAAATACGAACCCGTAGTTTCTGTTTTTGTGCTGTATTTTTAGAATGTATTTCTCGAAGGAAATATATTGTAGGAAAAACATATACCTTTTTTATATGAGACGAAAGTATTTAATACATGTGTGAAACCTATACTCCTGTACGGATGTGAAACTTGGGGCCTATCCAAAAGCGACGTACGACGGCTGCAAGTTTTCACCAACCGCTGCTTACGAAGGATTATTCGATGTTTTTGGCCCAACACAATATCTAACGCTGAGTTGCTCCGAAGTACGAACCAACAGCCAATCCAGCACGACATCCTGAAAAGGAAATTTGGATGGATTGGTCATACACTGAGATCCGATAACGAGGTAGCAAAGGCAGCGCTTCAGTACAACCCCCAGGGTTCTCGGCGTCGTGGACGTCCAAAAACCACTTGGCGCATCGCAACCATACGTGAGCTGACAACTGCAGGGTTTTCATGGAACGAGGCATTAAGAACAGCCCACAACAGAGTCCGTTGGAAGTCATTAATTGAGACCGTTTGCTCCCTAGCTGGAGAATAGCGGAACATCATCACATCATATGAGACGAAACAAATAATTAAAAACGCAAAAAAATATGTTATAATACTACAAAAAAGTAAAAATATTTGTTACATCGGTTAATCGGTTAATCGACTGAAATTAACCGGTTTAATCGTTAATCGAAAATTGCCAATTTTAAATTAACCGATCAGTTAATCGGGTAGTAATTAATCGGTTAACCGATTAACGGTTAACCGAATGAATACCCTAGTAAATAAATTTATGTTTCAAACGATTTTTTTTTTGTTTTGATGAAACTTGATTTTGAAAAGATTATTTCACTTATTGTTGACGTTGGAGAGATTGAAAGTAAAGCGTTATAAAGCATCCAATTATCCAATTTATCTCTTCTCTTTCTTATTTTTTGCTAAAAGTTAGTCTTCCATTATACCACTTGAATTTCTTTTTGATTTTTAAACAATTTTAATGGCGGTTTTAGCATTAGGCCATTATCTTTTTTCCCACCGAAAAACAGCACGTTAAATGAATTTTATGTTCTTAATGTCTCATTTGCTTCTTTTCTGTCGCAAAGCTAACCGGCGCTTAACTGCCAAACATTTATTTGCCGTACAGATAAATTCAATCAGCTGATTTCCAACTTTTACATATATTTTGAGAGGTGGTGCCAACTGAAAACAATATTTTTGTCGGTATATTGAGAAAACCGAAATCATTAACGGTGAGTTAATTTTTTTTTAAACAAATTTGTGTCGACATTAAGTAACAGGCAGTTTGTCGATACATTGAGAAAGTGGCCAGAATACTTTTAATAGTCTTGTAAAGTTCTGGTAGAAGGTTGTTCTTATTCGTCGCAAAAAAATCTTCTTTTCATCTGAATCATTGTGGTAAAAAGTTTGTTCTAAGCATTCTTAAAAATAAATTATTTACAAACGCTTTTATTTCATTCCTTGTACTATACATTTTTTTAAAAAATTGTTAATTGAAGGAAATGTTCCTGAGTTAGAAAACGGGCATTTAAAACGCACCAGCTTATTTTTTTTACAAATATTACTAAATTTTCGAGCTTAAGGTCTTTTTTTATAAAAAAACTTTTAACGTTTAACGTTTTAACGTTGTGGTATGAATTTCCGTTAGTCTGGGTTTACACTATGAAAGTTTTCTTTCAGAAAGTCTGACTTTATAGGTGAGAGGGAAAGAAAACAGGCTATTCTTCTCTCCCCTCTCACCATTCAACTCAAACTTTCTGAAAGAAAACTTTCATAGTGTGAACCCGGACTTACTTTTTGGGACAAACGAAACTGCACCAAAAGATTTCATAATTTAATCTCGTCTCCGGATTGAAAACAAAACTTGGCAACATTTTTTTTTTATATAAAATAAATAAAAAAAAGAAGCGGACAGAAACATACGGCAATATTCTGGAAATCGAAATCACGTGAATTATTTAAATCGATAAATATTTTGAATAATTTTTTTTTTTTGCAATGAACGTAAATTTTCCTGTTTTAAAAAGTGGTAATGGCAAAAGTAAATTGTCCTTATAGTATCGGGTATATTTAATAAGAGACAAACATTGGCTGCCGTATTTATAAAAAATTAAAAGAGATTTGAATTGTATTTTAAGAAAAGTTTGTAAGAAAATTTTTCCTTATAACACATTTCAAACTTATTTTATTTATTATGAATACGGCAGTGGAATTTAAGAACAACAAACGAACTCTTACTAATGAAAAATTATGAATTCTCAAAATTTGCAAGTGCCCGTGCATACAAAACTGAACTGGAAAATTGCTTTATTTTGCTTTTCTTGCGAAAACAACAAATCAATTTGTTTTTTAATTTTGTTTTTTTTTTCTTAAACCCGCTGACAACTACAATTAATGTTCGGAGAATTCCAGCCAATTGTAGTGGGGAATGTTAGAAAAAATAAACTCACAGTTTATGGTTGATATTTCAGATAAAATTTTGAGTTGTTTGTAATTCTCATTCACTCTACAGTTTTATTTACAGATCTAATATCTTTAGCTTTTCTAAAGTTTTTTGGGAAAAGGTTTTCTGATGATCTGGCCTAAGCAACAATAAATTTCAGTGTATTTATCCAGAATGAAAATTGGGAATTAAGCAAGACAAACAAAATCTTATTTATTTAAAAGTTGGTATACCCAAAAAAAACTTTGATATTAAAAACTTATTTGATATTCTATTATATGCTGTTTTCACAACACAAATGATTGCACAAAAAAATGTAGTAAAATTTATGTATATGGAGCGCACCCAGTTTTTTGAGTGTTTTTCAAATAAATTTTACTACACGTTCAATCACTTGAGTTGTGAAAACAGCACATTAGTCAATTAATAGTAAAATTTATGATTTCTAAAAAAATATGACTGAAACCCTATTAAATTAATTCAGTTAGGGATATGCCCACTGTGTCCAATTTCTTCCATCTCAGAGAATCAAACCTATTAGAAAATGCAGACTATGGACAAGGCTACCATAATTTGGACAAAGTGTTTATAGATAACGGTAGCCTTCTCCATAATTGCTGTACTTGTTGTAGTATTGCCAACACCGTTTACCTTGGTTAAAATCGTATATCCCAGAAAAAACTTTGTCTACTTTTTCAAAATGAATAATTTCCGTAGAGGGAAGCGAACTGACACCAAAGAAGTCCCGTGATAGGTCTTTGGTGGTAGAGACCGGTTCTAGTTCTAACACTTTATATGAATAAGACCTATCACTTTTACATGGGGTTGTCATTGGAGGGGGTCAATTGACACCATTTGACCAGCCACAGGCATAATCTCAATGAACGTGCTTAGTGTCAATTACTAAAACGTAGTATTATTTCAATACAATGTAGTATTATTTCAATTAAACAAGTCCTAGAATTAAATTCAAGAACCAAATTTAAGAAAGTACCAAAAAATGTGTCACAGCACCGGTGAAGACTGTACTGTAATTCTTTACTTTTTGTACCTTTTTGTTCTTCATAAACCAGTTAAGGGATTGGTTCTTCTTTCACTGGTCATGAGTTATTTTTTTTGTACTTGTTCTATTTTCACAAATCCCAGGTCCAGTCTAGTCTGTTGGACCAATTGACACAAATTTCCCGCAGGGTTCTTTCACTCATTATTTAGTAGCTTTTTTCTATAACTACTTTTTTCTGGATGTATATAAGTAAAAAATAATGACTTACTTTTGAATGCGTTCATTTTGGGATATCCCTTGTAAAATTCATTGGTTCTTTCAGTAGAATTGTAAGTAGAGCTTTTAAGGCAAAGCTTTTACTGGGATGTTAAACCAATTTAATAGTTTTGTAGAGTAGAAATATATATTTTTTTTTTTATTATTGAATCTTTCTTATCGAAATTTACAATATGTATTCAAATCTTAATTCTACTTGTTGTTTATTAGTTGTTACCAATGTAATCACTGACTGCTGTACTCAAATTTTAAAAATGTCTTCTAGTTAGGCTCAAAGTATCGGTTCTTTTTAGCCTCTGGTGACCTTCGAACTGAAGCAGATCCCGAGCGTGGTAGTTAGGTAGTTAGAGTAGAAATATGTAGCTTATTTTTTATGCATTTTTGGCAGTGAGCTAGTCTCTCAGTGCGAGAGTTGTGGGTGCTATTCCCATCAGCTACTCTGATATATTTTACTACAACGGGCTGAAGGGTTGGTTCGTTAAATTAAGTTAGATTTTTTTAAAGACATGTTCCCTGAACCTAAAATTTTTCTTTATCATTAAAGGTTTGTTGAGAAACAAAAAAAAAGTTCAACTTAATTTTTATATTCCTGAAAATTTTATCTTATAAAAATTTTTAAACAAAACAAAAAAAAAATTTTAAACAAAAAATTGTTTAACTGGGATTATATTAAAGTCTAAATTACCTACGTTTAATTAGTTTAATATTTTAGCATGTCAACATTTTAAATTAACATCCTCGTTGTTAGTTTCATTGTTTTCCGTTCTTTTTTATATACTTTTTATTGTTCTTTTGTCAGATGAATAAATGAAATGTTTGTACAAGTGTATGTTGTAATTATTTCCGTGACTCATGTGTGTGCATAATTGTTCTCTCATTAGGCGTGTAATTAATGTCAAGTATTCTTTTTTTTGTGTTTTAATGTAAAATTTATAATAAAAATCTACACGAAGCAAAAAACAAAAAAAAAAAAAACTTTCAGTTTAGTTATCAGAGTACAGGGAGTGAGTGAACCAACACAAAATCATAGTTTCTAATTTGCAGTATACAAAAAAAAAAACAAGTAAAAGTGAAATATTCGCATGTGTCGATTCGTTGATACCCTCAATCGACAGTTGTAATATTTAGAAGTGGGACTTATATTAAATCCATAAGATATGAACCAATCTTAATAAAAAATGAACTCAAAGTATTCAAATTCGTTGCAGTTTTAATCGTATTCCAAAAGCACGCTTTCTAGAATGGGCTTTATATAAGACTCTTATGGTAAAATAATGACCGATCTTTACGAAATTCAGTCTTATAACTATCTGTTACGGTTTTAGGCTTACTAAAGTGTTTTCCGAGAGTGGGCTTTATATGAGGCATTTCGTAAAATATGGACGAAACTTTACAAAATTCAGTTGTATAAGCCGAATTTGCTTTCAATCCCAAACTTCTTAGGAGAATTGAAAACAATTAAATACTAAAATTGTTCTTTTCTTTTTAGTCATTAGGAAGTTGGCGTGATTTCAACAGATGTATTCTATGACGTCTTTGATGAATATTTAAAAAGTTTCACATGGAATGACAAACTAAGTCTACCATCATGTACCACTCTTGGTGGCGGCTATAAAAAGTTTCCTCTTTTTCAGATTTTTAAAATTACACATGTTTTTTATTATTAACTATTATTTTTTGTTTATTGTATACATAATGAGGGGATTCAAATGGTCTGTTGTGTTTGAATCAAATAAGATCCTAAAGTTATTCGACTTTTTATGCTGTGATTTTTGTTTTGTCATAAATACGCAGTACAAATCTTAATTATACTCACAGCAGTCATATTTTTTTTTATACCCTCCACCACAATTAGTTGTGAAGAGGGTATACTAAGTTTGTCATTCCGTGTGAAACTTTTTTATTATTCATCTCAGACCCCATAAAGTATATATATTCTGGCTGCTTGAGTAATTCTAAGTCGATTTAGCCATGTCCGTCTGTCTGTCCGTCTGTCCATCTGTTGAAAACACGCTCACTTTCGAAAAACTCAAAAGAAATAAACAAACTAGGTGTCAAATTGCTTGTAGTTATCCTAAGCAGTTTGGGATTGAATTTCAGCAAAATCGGTTCAGTAGGACCAGAGCTATGAATCAAAATGTGGAACCACCACCTTCAAAAACTTGATAATTTTGTTACAAAAACTAACATAAATGATGCAAAAATGCACGGAATGACATAAGATTTTGCACAAGTCCGTTTTATTCGACTAGAAATGACACTGTAAAATTTCGCGAAGATCGGTCCATAATTTACCCTAAGCCCCATATAAACACTACTCCCGGAAAACAGTTTAGTACGCCTAAAACCGTAAAAAATAATGCAATCATAACAAATTTTGGCTCGTCACAATTTTATAGGACTATAAATGATACTGTGAAATTTCGTGAAGATCGGTACATAATTTACCCTAGGCCCCATATATGCCCTACTCCCGGAAAACAGTTTAGTCTCCTAAAACCATAATTAATAACAAATCGTCACAGTTTAAGATAATAATAATAAAAAGACATCATACAGATATTACTCCTTAAACATTCGAACTGTCGGTGGAGGGTATCAAAGATTCGGCACAGCCGAATATAGCACTCTAACTTGTTTGTTTTTATTTAAAGACATACAACTTGATGACTACCGTTTGAATCCCAATCTTATCATTCATCTTATATTGAGTCTCATTAATGGCATTGTGTAAAAATAATTCATTTTATATTGCAAAGAGGGGACTTGGAAGATTTTTTTTTTATTGACTTAATTTAATTTATTGAATTGCAGTAACCAAGCCTTAAAGCCATAATCGGTTTACCAATTTCTTTTTAATACGTATTAGAATTTGTTTTTAATATTAAAAAAAAAATTTTAAGCCGATTACGTTATTTACCGATATGGTTAGGGAACTTCAATAAAAAACCTTTAAAATCCCCAGTGTGATATAAAAAAAATTCTTTAAACTTTTAAATTCTCTGCAATAATTATTTTTTCTAAGTTATTTTTTGGTAATACAAAATTTATCATTAAAAGACTTTTGTAGGACGTGCTAAATTCCCAATTTTTCTTTTATTATATTTGATAAATACACTTAATTTATTGTTGCGGGAAAGCTAGCCTCTACGCTATTTTTCGGTTTATTTTTAATTCCAATTTAAAAGAAAATATTAAGAAAATGTGGATAGTCGTTTTTAAACAGCTTCCAATAACTTTATTTTTTTTTTAATTTTCAACGAAACTTGTATGGTTGGAATTCTTTATAAATATTAAATTATTGTATTTAATTTTTTTTCAGCAATTTTAAGACTTAAGGCCGAGTTACATGGAATCCTGCGTACTTTATATGTCGCTTTTTTAACCGGCAATTAAGTTGTTATACAGATTTTCTTTTGAGCTTTAGCCCATATCGTACGTCTCCGTTTACGCAACTCCGTTACTATCACTCAAGTTTTACGTATTTTGAGAAAAATGCTTCCTTGATCTAATTATGGTTAATATAGTTCAAAAAACAATAACAGCTTTTCATGACAGGGTTTTATTTTCCACAAAATACGTAAGACTTTTGTGATAGGGTAAAGTACCCTTTAGGGGCCCCTTTTGAACTGAAAGCTTTTGTTTTTTGATATGTATTAATTTGATTTTTTGTGTTGTATGTCAGCACAAGTAAAAAAAAAATAAAATAAGAAATTAAATAAATAAATAAAATTAAATTATCTCGGTTTTAAGTGTGACACTCTTCCGTTGTAAAACTAGTTGACGTCGAAGCAATATTCTTATAAAATACCAAATTAACGTCGAAGTGATATAGCCGTCGATATAATGTGACAAAAATTTAATATTGACGTTGACATCCACAACGATTTATACAATAGGGGTGAATGTTAAAATTTGAATTGAAAACTGCATGAACATTTTCCGTGTGTATGTTGAAATTGGTTTTCCGAAGGCCCCAGAAATGATGGGGACTTAATTTTTATATTTTGAATGCACGTATACTTCGCTAAAGCTTGCTATTGAAATTCAGCCAGATCGGTCTATAAATGACTGAGATATGAACAAAATAACACGACTGCCTCTAATTTTACCCGTAAATCCCTCGCTGTTGTTGTTGTTTTTTAATTTCTTTTTTCTGTTTATATGGAGAACGGTAAGAACCAAAGTTTTTTTTTTATATAATATTTATTTATCATTCATGTACAAATATAATACAATATTGTTAGGTCTCAGAGCCAAAAACGCATTATTGAGACAAGTTGGCAATTGAAATTATCAAAACAAACTATTAAAAAATAATCTATTTACTATAAAACGTTTCAAGGTTTTGATACAAAAAATTTTTTAGATCTTTTTTCAATATTGATATTCTGTTAATTGTTTTCAGACGCTCTGGCAGGTTATTATATTCAAATACTCCCGTATATTCTATACGCTGCTTTGTGGTTTCCAATCTGCATAGTGTTAATCTAAGATTTTGATGGTTCCTTGCTTTAAAAACACTCTGGTCTTAGACGAAGTTAACGGTGTGATAACCTATGTTGTGTAACGATTTAAATACCTACATTAGTGCTTGGTACTCGTGTAGTGCATGGATCGGAAGAATTGACTTACAAACCTCTTTATAAAGAGGTAATGTTGAATACGTTATTGGTAAACTGTTAATTGTTTGCAATGCTTTGTTTTGCGTACTTTGCAAATTTTTTAATACTTTTGTATTCTTACAACCATACAAAATGGCCATATAATAATAATAGTTTTGTGTTTTCATTAAGTTTCCATATTAGGTACAAGCATCTTCGTTATACACAACAGCCCAAATAATGTGGGCGGTATTTAAGTAGTGGGCGCGGCAAAATAGTTTTTTTATATCTTAAGAGTGGCAAGAGAAATCATTACCGAATTTGGTATACATAGCTAAATTATTAATACACAACCTCTCTAAAAAATATGTATAGAATTGGAGAAGTGGGCGTGGCACCTCCCGTACAAAGACATTCTACATTGCGGTATTTCTGGAGAACTGCAAGAGCCGAAATTTCCAAATAGGTCCAAGCATCTTAGTTATCAATAAACAACATCCGACAAAATGTGGACGGGATTGGAGAAGTGGGCGTGGCACAAAATAGATTTATTTCTCTCTAAAAACGGTATTCATACTATCGCACCATGGTGAAAGGCATTTAAGATTCGGCTTGGCCGAATTCAGGACTCATACCTATTTTAAAATTTGTTGGTAAAATTTTTGCTCGAAAAATAAAAGGAAAATGTAGAAAAAGCTTTGGGAAGAAACAAGACATAATAAAAACCATTGTGGCATTGTGGCGAAGCTTTAGTTGAATTTTTTTCTTTTCATGCAAATTGCCTTTTTATTTAAAATTGTTTATCGAGTAATTTTCAGAATGATTTTAATTTAAATTTATTTCGAAATTCTAGTGAAACCAAGGAATTCATTTCAGTAATATGAATTCAAAACTTATTAAAATCTACAGGTTATAATTTTACATTTATTTTTTTACTTTTTTATTACATTTTACTTTATTCTTAAATAAAACGATTCTACTTTGATGTTTTAATATATTTAAAAGTTTTTAACCCTCTCATCTATTTGAAAACCACCTGTATGCAAAATAAGCATATGAATATTTTATTAAATGAAAACTTATTTAGAAAATTTGCATAAGTTTCTGGTTACTAGTTTATAGTTTTGCAACATTTTCTAAAATATTTTTTTTTTTCGTTACTTGTTAAACAAATTGAAATATTTTAAATGAAATACAAAAAATACACAATTGCTCTAATAAAATATTCACACATAGTTGACATAAATTATAGTTTTGTTCGCATATAATGCCAGAATATGTTTCATGCTTTTTTCAACAAATTGCCTCCCGTGTAGGACGAATATTTTTCTTTTTATAAATTTTATTTTATATTAATTTTATTTATGAATACATAATTAAAAAGAAATATTGAAAAGAATAATAGAAACAGTACAAAAATAAAATAAATTTTTAAAATTTCCAGCAAAATGCAAAGGATTATTTCTCATAAAGAGATTAATTTTGTATAATATTGACAAGTGTACGACGAGGTAAGTTTTCCTATTGAATACAAATTCAATGGTTTGTAAAAATATTTATTGAATGATTGATTTTGAATCAATATGTTAAATTTTACATAGAATTTAGAAAAAAAAAACAAGTTGCTATAAAAATGAAATAAAGAAATTTCTAAATGAATATAAAAAGAATTGCTATAATATTATTGTTAGCGAGAGAAATATTTTAATTGAAATAGCATAAAAACCCTGGTGGTTAATTGAAAAAGAAAAAATCTTAGTTTTTATTTGAGTTTAAAATAAAAAGGATGAATTTTTATAAGCATCAAAATTGTTTGTTAATACATAAGAGAAGAAAAGCTTAAAATAACCAAGAAATATGCTTTAAAGCAAAGAAAAAATCATAATCGAAGCACAGCCTCGAATAACGTTTTAAGTTACAAATTAATTATTTTTCAGGAGAACAAAAAAAAAAAAAAAGTTTTTAACATGCAAGATTATTAATTTTTTATTTTTTTTTTCTTTAGATTATTAAAAATAATCATAATAAAAACTTTTATGCAAAATATCAAGAAATTTAAAGTTTAAATTACATGCAAGTTTACAGTTTATAACTTTTTTTTAGTGGAAAAACGCTTCATATCCACAATCGCGATGTCATTTAAAACGCTATTCCACGTTTCAAAACCATTTACTTTGTATCATTTTGGAAGTAATTTTCAACGTTCTTCCACTAGTTGTTTTCATTTTGAAGGCGTTAAGGTGCATAATTTTGATTGATTTAAGGTTTCAACAGTGCAAGAGAGTAATGCTAACGGTTATCTGCAAAAAACAGTTTTTGCTAACAGTGGCTTTTACAACGTTATTCGCGGCTGTGCTTTAATTCTTCATACCAAAAAAAGGGTTTAACAAACTGCAGTCGAAACCAAAAACTGTCGAACAAAAAATGAAAATTTGTGTACAACTTTTTGAGTTGGTTTTACAGCGACTGTTTACATTTATTGAATCAGAAGTAAAATCAATAGTTTTTTTTTTTTGGCCAATGCCAAATGAAGAAGTTGAAGAAATGGCAGTTTTTCTACTTCGACTGCAGTTTTTTAAACGCTGACCAAAAACATAGTCAATATGGTTAATTTTTAGAAAGGTTTTCCCTAATGAAAAACAAATCTTTACCTGAAACGCAAAAGGCCCTAACTAATCAAAAATTACAAAACGACTTTTTGATTGATTCTGATGTATTATTTCATCAACACAAATGTCCACGAACAATTTTTGGATACATTCGACCAAAATTAGCGATTTTATTAACAAACAACAAACGGCCCTATCTAGTAGATAGACAGTATTTACAAAAGATTAAATGATTAACGCTAAAAGACTTAACTAAAGGCTCAGTTATGCGAACGTTGATGTACCGTATCTGTACTGTATCAATCAGCTGTTCGCTTTTTGTTATATGCAAACCAATACAAAAGCTTACCGAAATGTAATGTACCCTAGTTGCAACGTACCATTCTGTATAAAATAGAATTTCATACCGTTGTTACGTGACATTTGTAAAACAGTGATGGGCGGTTTGTATGTTACATTGAATGCGGGTATTTTTGCTCTTTTTTTTGGTACTTTTTTCAGTATAGCTATGGAATTGCGACAAAACAACTTACAATACAACATATTTCCAAATACACATACATATATACATATGTTAAGATGTATAAAATAAACAAATGCATATGCACATACAATGGAAATGTGAAATATATAAAAGGCTTTAAATGTTATCAAAACGTTTGGTGTATGCACATTTACTATATGTTTGCTAAAAATATGTATATATGCTGAAATACGAATTTGTTTATTGTAAATCTATATTATAAATATTAAGTTATTAACGTTTTATACATACACAAAATACTGTTTTAATACCATTTAAATCATTTGGTACTTTTTCTGCATACCGGTTATCATTTAAACATTTTTGATTCCCATCACTGTGTGTATTGTTTAATGTATACTATTTCTTTTTGTTTATGTATGGGAAAAACATATGACACGTTTTTAAACGTTCGATAAGTGCACTAACGTGCTTACAGTACGGTGCGGTACATTACGGGTACAGCAACGTTCGCCTAACTGAGTCTTAACTAACGTGCTTACAGTACGGTGCGGTACATTACGGGTACAGTAACGTTCGCCTAACTGAGCCTTAACAGTTTGTATAATATGCAACATGCAAGAGAAATAAATTATAAACAGTTTAAGGCAATTTATTAATTCATCATTGTAAATAGTTTTTGCTTCACATGAAAACTTTTAAAAAAAATTTAATTAGGCCCTTTTACGTTTTAGGTAACGATATATTAACGGGTTTTCAATAGAAATTTCCAAAATTGTATAGTTATAAGGGGCCATACTGTTGCGGTTACATCTGTCGAATTGGCTCTCATTTGTTCAGTTTGTTTTCCAAATTACCATAGAGGGATTTTGCGTTTTACAACACGTGTGAATTTCATCCGTAAACGATCTTAAGCGATGTGGGGTACGTCAACCAATAAAATTGTCGTATTTGGCACGATATCAATCCACATGAGATCCACGAGTGTCTAATTCATTCCGAAAATGTTCCGAAGTGTTATAAGTAGAGATCTATCCATCTTTAAAATTTCATTTAAATCTTTTGGATAGTTTCGGAGAGGCAGAAATTGCCCCCTAACTTCCATCGGGGTCCTAGTTTTGAAAAATCTAAACCATCTTCACAAAATTGCCTTTCTAATGAAACCGGTTTGTAGCACATCAGTTGGATGGTATCAGCATGTATGATATACATACATACAATAAAGATTACAACAACTTTTAAATAAAATGGCCTGAATCCGATTGTGCCGGATTTTTAAAAGTGGAAGACTTTTTTGCTTAGATCTACAAACCCTTGTTATAACGTTTAAGTTTTGTTACGGAAATCATAATATATAAACAATGATTTTTACCTTTACAAAATACTTTATTTCAATTATACAGATGTAAATATTCTTATGTATTTATAACAACAAATTAAATATAGATTTTGTAGCTTTGTGTGTCCTTTTGAAAATGATCACATGGCATCACATACTTTTTATCAATATTTCATCTTTTATGCATTCACTTTTTTTCTGATAACAAGACACAATTGAAAAAGGCAAAAAGTTGTTGAAACAGCAACGGAAATAAAATTTATATCGATGATGTTAGATGAGGGAATCCATTTTCCAGCAATATTAGATTTTTTTTTTGCTTAAAAAAAGAAAATAGAAAGTAAAACAGTGAAATATCCCTTAACGAATAGGAATATTCGGACGTCTCCATTCACTGGACACTATTATGTGGTTCTGTAGTCGTTCCATATTGAGAGCTTTAAGTTCCTTTGGAAAGACATTTCTCTTGTACCGAGACATATTAATCGTCCCTTCGGTGTCCGGTCATGAGAAATTCCACTGTAAATACAACTTAAAAAATATCTGAAAAAGCCTACATATTTGGTTTGTAATATTTGTACTTTAGATTCAATAAAAAGCAATAACAAGGAGAAAAGGTTTTATGGATTAAAATTGGAAAAATATAAAAAAAAAATTATGTAAAAATATTTTTATGTAAAAAAGGAATTTATTTTATTAGTTTTTTTTTCATAAGCAGCCAGAGAAAAGCAAAATGTGCTGTGGAAGAGTAAAAGGGTTTATTGCTGAAGTTTGACTCTGAAGTATGGCATTTTATAATAAAAAATACCAGAAATGCATTGAAATCAATAAAATTAAAATATGTTTTTTTTTTAATAATATTTGAATAAAACTTAGAAATGCCATAAAATAGCTAGAGAAAGGAAATTAGATGTTTTGATACGGCAGTAGTATATTAACCACTATCTATCTTCTATCTTTCTTCTTTCTATTTATACAAAAACAATATTATGTATGTATACCTATATAAAAACAAAAATGCGTCTATTTGTGTGTTGGTGCGTGTCTTTGCTCGTTCTGCCAAAAAGTGGGCTGGACTCAACCTCTAACACAAAGACAATATAGAATCGTTTGCTTTCCAAAATTTCCAAATTTGTTATAAATTTGAGAAGTTAGCGTGGCACTTACCATACAAAGATAATACATTTTTATATATCTGGATAATTTGAATTTGAATTGTCCAAGTTTTGGACAAATAGCTTGATTATTAATACACAATATCTGTCAGAAAGTAGGCTGTTATCGTTAAATGGGCGTGTTACCTCCAGTATATTTATACAATATAAATGTCTGTATATCTACAAAGCGATAAAAGTAAAAGTCTCTACATTTCTTACAAACAGCATCGTTAGCAACACACGAGAACTGTATCCAAATTACGGCATTCGATATCGAACAAAATTACAATTAAAATTTAATGGAGAATTTCGATCGCTAACGGATGCTGTAATTTGGCTCCTGTATTTAAAAAAATAATACTTATTTAATATTAATGATAGTAGCGAAGCTTACAATATATTAAAAACTTCTAGAAATAAACTTTGGTATTATTTGTGTTTCAGTGTGGGTTAATTATACAACGGCATTTTTAAATTATTTAAAATTAATTAGTATTGTGGTTATTTTGTTGAACTATTTATGGTTTTTAATCCAAATTTTCAATAATTTTAATTAGGCTTAAGTTCATTAAATTTAATTTTCATTAAATTATTTTTATGAAGAAAGGTGTTTTACAACATGAAACGGCAAATCCATTTGAGAAGATCGAGTGGTTGCGATCGAAACATGTCATGGTAACCTGCCGGCCGCGGTTCGAATCCCGGCCACGGTCAAAAATGAAAGATTATCAATAACAATTTTAATTAATTTTCATGTTGTAAAACACCTTTCTTCATAAAAATAATTTAATGAAAATTAAATTTAATTATTTAAAATTGTTTTTACGGCGAACTTTTAAATGTATGTATTGATGTATTAATGAAAGTTTATATTGCCTTAATTTATCTTTTTTTATATTCATAATTCAATTTATGCATAAAATTAAAATACAGTCAAAAACAGTAACAATTAGAAATAAATGGCTGGAAAAAAAAACTCTTAAATTCGCAAAAATCGTATACATTTTGGTTCCCTCGTCAATTCGTATTTTAAAGTTTAAGGAGACCTCTCTCAATCGTACTACGAGGAAGTACAAAAAATGTACAAACTCCTTTAACTCCTAATAAAAACCAATATGTTCTGAACTTTAAAAGGCACTGCTTTTTACAAGTTAGTTTACAATTGCCGTTGGTTTTCTTTCTGAAATTTTAGTGTTTCTTTAGATAAGTTTGTTTCTACTTTTTGTGAAGAGTGCGATGTAAAAATGTCAAAGAAAACAATGCATAGAACATTATAATTATTGAAAAAAGAACATAATTTCAGCAATTTTCAATGGAGCAAAGAAAATAAGATTAAATAGCACCGCATGAAATATTTTTATATTAACCTCGTTAAATCGAAATTTTTTATTTCGAAAACTCCTGTAATGCATAAATGCAGTCACTCTACTCGAATACGAGTTATCGGGATTCTACTGTATGTATAAACATTTTAGCTAAATCAATCGCTTCTTTTGATGTGAAAATATGGTTTAACTGTCTGTTTTTCGATATGGAACGAATTATTCGGTCGTTTAACTTACGTAAAAAACTAGTTATAACAACATTTGTTCAATTCACAAGCTCTGTATAAAATACGATAAAATTAAACCAGGCATGGGAGTTTTAATTTTATGTGATTTTATAATATAAATTGATAAGCAAATTTAATAAAATTCTTTTAAAAAATAATTTGAATAATTTAGGAAGGATTAAATTTATGTTGTTATTATTACATTTTAAACAAAGTTGTTGTTATTCGACCTTTCGATATTTAAATAAATAAAAATTAATCAAGCTGGAGGCCAGTGTTTTTTTGTAAATAAAAAGGAATTTTTATTTGTAAAGAAAAAAAAAAAACACTGGCCTCGAGCTTGATTAATTTGTATTTATTTATTACATTTTAAAAAAATTTTTACAAATTCACCAAACAAATCAAACACTTCCAGGCCTGGTAAGAATGCAACATTTTTAAATCACATAAAAATCAATCGCATAATGAGACAACACTTTTGTACGAATATTACCAACAACAATAATACAATATTGTATAATTATACGATTATAAAACGAATACGACTTTTCTAGGAGCTTGTGAATTGGACAATTTAAAAATTGGTAATTGTTTTAAATATAAATGTAAGAATGAAAAATTTCTTTAGATAATCTGTCATCTGGCATGCAGACACTGTAACATCTGAAAGGAACTTAAAGTTATGAATGTTTTTGGAAATTCCAAATAGGACAAAACGAGTAAAAGCTTCCCCTAACCATGTACTCTGAAACGGCTCGACCGATTTTCATAAAATTTTGTATGTGTATGTGTATTTGTTAAGTATGAGAATAGGTCGTTAAGTATATTTCATATCGCTAGAGGGCGTAAAATATGGCAAAAGGGGTTAAAGCACCCCCTCCCTATATATTCTTCACTTATCAACCTATTTTCTTGAAATTTGGCGGGCAAATAGTGTTACATCTGGAAGGAACTATAGCCTATAATTTTTTTTATTTAGGGCATGAAATAGGGCAAGAGGGGTAAAAGCTCCCCCTCCCTATATCTTCTTAACTAATCAAGCGGTTGTCTTGAAATGTGGCATGCAGACCCTGTAATAGGGCGGGCAAAAGGGCAAGAGGGGTAAAAGCTCCCCCTCTCTATACCCTCTTAACTTATCAACCGGTTTTCTTAAAATTTGGCATGCAGACACTGCAACATCTGAAAGGAACTTAAATATATACAGTTTTTGGAAATTCCAACATTTAGGGCGTAAAATAGGGCAAAATGGGTAAAAGCTCTCCCTACCCACTTCTTAAAAAATACATCACTTTTTTTTTTGTCTAACTTTTCCATACAGAAATAAATGGCTACTATTTTTTTCGTTGCCGATCATGGTATAAAGCGCCTCATTCCTCTTTCTGATATACATCCCATCCCCACACACTTACAATACATTCGTTATTTTTTAATTAAAAAACCCAAATTGTTCACTAGAAATAAGTTATATGACAAAACAACACTTGTCGGGTCAGCTAGTCTAACTATAAGAAATGCTTCCAAATTTTTAATACATTATAAACAAAGTAAACTGTGATGAAAAATCATCTCTGTTTGAATTATTCCATTTCGGTAACAGGCAAGTCCGCCTTTTGACGGGCGACATATTTTCTCACCTTGGAGGTTGTATTTCCCAAACTTTTACTAAAAACAATATAAGTTTTTTCGAAACACTATTCTAGTATAAAGCCTGGTACTCTGTTCAACATTGCACGTGAAATGCTGTCAAAACGCATATGAAAAAAACTTGTGCGGAATATCTATGAAATATCTATGAATAAGTGTTGTACTCTGTTCATTTTGTGAAAAAGTTCAGAAATGTTTCCGGCAGCATTTTTTTTACAACTGCAAAATAATGTAAGCTGCACTTATTTCACGTGGAATTTTAAGCAAAAGCAAAAAGTATGAACTGATTATTAAATAAGAAATAAAAAATTTAACAACCGGTAACAGTTTTTTATCCATATTTACTTTCTTCTTTATTTAATTTTTTATTAAAAAAAATTATTTTTAGTTAAATAAATGTGGGGCTTGTTTACATACGCAAAACAATGTTACGTACTTTGCAGGAATAAAAACGACAAATTGTACAAACTCGCATGATAGGTAACATTGATACATGTCAAAATTTTCGTGTGAAATAATTAATGTTGTTCAACATTTTTTGCAAATTTGAACAGAGTTCTAGGCTTAATTCAAAAATATTTTTTCACATTTTTGTATAATTGTAAGTGCCTTATGACACAACATTTTTAATGCATTGTTTAAGTTTTGGTGAACAGTACAAATATAATGTAAAACAAAAATTTACCAACTGCAAAGAGTTAAGCTGTATTAAGATAAATGGCAAACTGTCAAAAATTTTACTAAAGTTATCGATAAAAAATGAAGTTATGTCAAAAAATGTTAAATTGTTCAACTTAAAATTGACATTTCAAGCTTGAAATATTAAAGGTGTTGCTGAATCAGCGCTTTATGGGCAAATTCAGCGATTTACCGCTTTTTGTTTTTAGGTTTCTCATAAACAAAAAGTTGGCAGCATTTAATAAAATAAACAAAACAAGGAAGGCTAAAGCTACGGTCAGACTTATCAAATATTTGACGAAAAAAACGGAACCAACAACCAAACTAAGAAATCATTTCGCTTAATATCAATATTTATTTTGAATAAAACACCACATCTTACAAAAAACTGTTTTTTGCTATGTCTAGTAGTATAATTAGTTTATTTTGTAATATTAAGACCGTTTTAAATCTCACTAACTATTAACAACAGTAGGGGTTACGCTTATTTTATCAAATATTTAATAGGTGTGACCGTAGCTTAAGTTGTTTTAATTGTACTTTTTTGTTGATACTTTTTAACTAAAGCTAGATTTACACGATTGAAATTTTCTTCAAAATTGCTCTTCAAAATGCTTCAAACTCGTGTAAACAGCAAAATTTTGAAGAAATTTGCTCTTCTAAATGCTTCAAACTCGTGTAACAGTTTGAAGCTTTTGAAGAGAAATTTTGAAGAAAATTTCAATCGTGTAAATCTAGCTTAAGATTTATAATACCTTTTTGTGGTGTTTTTATGAACATAAATAAAATTAATTTTAACTAACAATTAAATTTTAACTTACAATTAGGGTAAAAAAGTACAATTTTTAAAGGTTGTTGGTACAATTTTAAAAATTCTCAACGCCATCCCTGAAACAAAACCATAACAAGAGAAAAAAAATAAAAAACTTTGTTTACATTTTTTATAGTTTGCTCTTTCTTAAGGCCATGTCAGATAAAACTTTTGCTTTTTAAAAAAATTTCCCGCTTTCCCGGGAATCGAAAAAGTCCGGGGGAAAAAAAACTCTACATACACCTTTTGCGTTACGCTTTTCTGACAAAGTTAGAAGTGTCACGCAAAGCGATGAAGTTTTATCTGGCATGGCCTTTACATTTACTGTTTCTTTCTATCAATTCTATATCAATTAATGAATAAAAAATGTAGTGTCATAAGGGCTTAACCAAATTATTTAAATATCAATTAATGTTTTAAATTCGTTTTTCATGTCAAATAAAAATAAAGTTATATGAAAAACCACATTTAAATATAAATTGATATTTAAATAGAATTTGTGAAATTGGCAATAAGAGTTAGATTAATTTTAAGTCATCTTTTTAATTTAAAAATTTTTTAAATTAGTTTAATTATGAGCTTTCTGTAATCATTCTAAATTTAATCATGTTGAGCCTTAATTGTGGGTCTTACCAATTTTTTAATTGGTTCTTTTTTTTTTGGTTTTGGACATTTTAATAAAGTTCTCAATTCAAATTATAAAGTTTTTAAGGTCTGCCGCTTTAACTTAAATTTATTTTTACTCCACCCTGTATTTTACAAGAGACAAGGCCAAGCAAATATTTTCTTCAAATAATCGAAAATAAAAATATTCACATATTTTTTTATTAAAAATGGCTCCTCTGCTTTTCTTTGTTTAATATTTTCTATCAGAAATTTCTGTCTCTACCTTCTGTCATTGTTCTTAATGACTACATGTGATACATAAATGTCAGTCATTGTGGAGTATTTTTTGAAAAAGTTTTGTATTTCACAGAAAAGTGGGTGAAAAAAACCGTACATAAAAAGTTACTTCAAAAAGGTTACATGACAAGTAGCAGCTTGTCCAGAATTAAAGACAGAAAGGTGCTGCTGCAACAGTTTTTGTTATTTCAACTTTCTATTGAAAGTAAAAATGTCAATTGTTTGGTTTCTGTCAATTATGAGTCTTAACATTGTAATGATGTGGCTTGATATAGACAATGATTGTATTGAAAGCTTGTCTGATGTGTTAGTGTGACTTATGTAAGGTAGTTTTGTAGTTAAAAAATAGGAAAAGGAAATAGAAATTGATTTTTAGTAAAGTTGGATACCTTGCAATTATTTCTAATCAAAGTTGGCTAGAGTGATGAAAATTGGTATTTAGGAGTAGAAGAACTGGATTTTTTGAATTGTGTCAGTTGATTCTTAGTTTTTAATTCAACGAAAACTTATTAATATTATTTTGAAGCTTTTGGTTTTATTTTGTAAAATGGATTTTTAAGGGATATTAATTTAAAACTTTTTAAATTAAAAAACCAACAATGCTTTCATTATTTTCTTTACTTTTCACTTGTTAAATTCCTAAAGCCTTACAAATTTCTTTAAAAAGTAAAGAAAAGGGAAACCTTTCCAACATTTGTCCTTTGTTTCTGGTAATAAATGTTAATGCCCCCTTAAGAAATTTGAGAAATTAAATTTATTGTCAACCTTATTTTAAGGCATCTTGTTTTTAATGAAATAAATCTTACAGTGAATATCAAAAAAATTTTGTAATTACCATAAAATCTTACAGATGTATTTAAGCTTTTTGGAATTAGTTCAAATAGTAACGACATTTACAATAATTCGCTGAATTAGTTAAATTTAATTCTTTTAAGGATTTGAGAAATATTATTTTCTTTAAGTGGTAGTTTTACTTTTATTCGAAAATAATAGAAAAAAAAAACAAATTCAGCTAGCTAAATATGTGTTATTGACTTAGGTAATAAAATAAAAAATAATATAAAATTGGTTGTTTTACGTTTTTGTTATGCTTTTGTTTTCTTTTCTAAATTTTCATGAAATTTATTTATTCAGCTAGCTGAATTACAATTAAAATAGTTTTAAGTATATAAGGTTTAACGATTTTCGAAAAAGATTTTACTATGTATTCAGCTAGCTGAACTACAATTAAAATTAGTTTAAGTGTAAAAGGTTTGACGATTTTCCAAGAAGAGTTTAATATGTATTCAGCTAGCTGAATTAATTTTAAAATCATTTTAAGTATAAAAGGCTTGACGATTTTCAAAGAAAATTTTACTATATAGTAAAACAATTGTTAAATAAGGTATTCAGCTAGCTGAATACACGAAATTGCAGGAAATACGGTAGGAAAATTAAAAAAACAATACTATAAAAAATTATTTAAAACTTTGTTCCTCTATTCAGCTAAGTTAATATTTAAAACAATTGGAAGGTATTTGTTTAAAATTAGTTTTTGTTAATTAAATTAAATTGTTAAGATTCTGTTATAAAATAGGCAAATACTGAATATATTATACATTTTTGTTTTTATTTTAAACTTAATTCAGCTAGCTGAATTGAGCTAAAGTTGAAAATGTGTAACATTAAAACAAATATGTTTTATTATAGAAATACTGTTCAAAATGGTATTCAGCCGTTGGAACCGGTGTTGTAAATTTCATAGAATTTTTATGAAATACGTTTTCCTAAGAAATATTTTAACTTAATATTTATTTTTTTAGTATTCGTAAATATGAAAAATTTAGGTCCATTACATTCTTATTTCAAATTAAAGAATTTCATATATTTGAAAGGGTTCGTATAGAAATATGCGATTATATGTATGTATATTTATGTGAATGCCAACACTTGATAAAGTTTTTAGCTTTTTCTGCTAAACACTGTTTGTAGACCAATCTTCAATACCGTTGTTGTTGTATATTGGTTCTTTTATTTATTTAAACTTCCGTTTTTATTGCGTCTTTTCGTCATATTTAGATTGCGTCGCTAAAAAACCTTGAGCACAATAACACAATTTTTTGCTCAAATATATAGTAGAATGCCTATATGCACCTACACAGACAGACACATACACACATTATATATTATGCTTAAATAACAACATTCACTTTTTATTGTTCAAAATCTACTACTAAACTCTTATCCATAGATAAACATTAAAAGGCAGAAATGGAACAGAATATACCATAAAACCCAAACTATCCTTCAGCTACATCTAACTGCCATCCATCTAAATGTCTGACCTCGACCGGTTTTTTATTTTCATAGTTTCTTACACACTCAAAAACAAACACGCTCACTTTTACAATATTTTACTACAATAGTGACTTTTGTAGTAAATACATCATTTTGTGGTTCTAGGTATGTTAAGAGTATTGTGTCTATTTTAGTTATTTCTTTTAAAATTTTCATTATTTTTTTTTATTAATAAAAAAATCATGTGTTTAGCAGAAAAAACACTAAATGAAATTATAGTAAAAACAACGAAAAAAAGTTTATTTAAGCCTTAAAATAAAAACAATCATATCTTCAAATTTTTTTTATTAAATCTGCAGAAATTTAAGCAATAAAACAATGTCCTTCCGTCAAAACCATTTTCTAAATATTTCATTGCATTAAAACCGATTCAGTAAAAAATTAATCAAATTGTTATTTATTTAATGTTAATAAAAATTTTTTGAAATTAATTATTATCGTTAAAGCCTCTCATACACGATTTAGTAAAAAATATATTAAAAAAAAATCAGCAACAAAAGTTTTTCCAATAACTTTGCATTAAATAAACGAACATTTTGTTAAAACGTTTGTAATTAGAAGATACATTTTTTTGTTAATATAAAAAAATTTTGTTTATTTTATTAAATTTTGTTAATATAAAAATATTTTTTAAATAAACAAAACTTTGTTAGTTTAAATTAAATTTTGTTTATTCAGCTTTCCTGGGTGAAGTAAGAAAAAAGCCATTTTTTAAATAACTAGGAAAAAAATTAAAACTAAATAAATTTTTGTTAATATTATTAATTTTTGGCAATATTTTGTTAACATGATAATATTTCGTAAATTTTAATATTTATTGTTAATATGATAAAATTTTGTAAATTTAAAGACATTTTTTTAATTGACAAGATTTTGTTTGTCGATAATTCTTCATTTTTATACTTGATAAAAACACAGCACGACAAACAAAATCTTGGTAATTTAAAATTTGTATTCCCAAAAATTACGTTGATCATAAATTATTTTATTTAAATTTAATTTTGTTAAATCGACTAAATTTTTATATAATTAGATTTTAATAATTAGTATTGTGGTTATTTTGTTGAACTATTCTACGGTTTTTAATCCAAATTTTTAATAATTAAAAAACGGCAAATCCATCTGAGGAGATCGAGTGGTTGCGATCGAAACATGTCATGGTAACCTGCCGGCCAGGCTTCGAGCCCCGGCCACGGTCAAAAATGAAAGATTATCAATAACAATTTTAATTAATTTTCATGTTGTAAAATTCCTTTCTTCATAAAAATAATTTAATGAACTTAAGCCTAATTCAAATTATAATTAGATTTTATTTTGACAATCAAGTCAAAAAAAGGACATATTTCAAATTATTATTATTAAACGAACTTTTTTTTTAATTTGATGCAATTTTGTTATGTTCATTAAATTTTGTTAATTTAATTAAACTTTGTTAATTAAATTAAATTTTGTAAATTTGATTAAAATTTGTTAAATTTGCTTAAAATATATTTTGTTTATTGGTTAATTTGATAAAATTTTGTTCATTATATTAAATTTTGTAAATTTGATTAAATTTTTTTACATTTCCTTAAACAAATCATATAACAATGTTATGCTAGAAACACAATTGAGTCGTACGTCGTATGAACGTAGGACGTAACGCCGTAAATTTTTAGAAACACGCTTCACTTACCCACAATGCCGTCGTAAACGTTTTTTGTTTTCTTTTAAAAATATTATTCTGTGGCATTTTGACAAAACATATTAAGTCAAATTTATAAAGTTAAAAATATATGAGGTAATCATACGAATTTTCATTCAAAAAACATTTTTGTTTAAGTTTTTAAAATTTTGTGTTATAAACGAAGTTTTTCTTTAATTTTGGTTTATTTTATTACTTAATAAAAATGATTTTCTCACCGATTTTTTTTTAAAAACTTGTTTTCCTCTTATCTCGACCTAAGATATTTTGTCAAAATGCCACAGTATTAAAAAATTCCAAATTTATTCAAATTATTGTTTATTTTTCTTTCCTTTTATTTTGTAATCAAATATTCAATTTGAAAACACAAAAATAATTTCATTTTATGTTTTAAATTTTTCTATGTTATAGATACGCTTAACATGTACGCCATCTTTTGTGTGCCTTTGTATAAATTATTATTGGTTTTAATTTGACAACATATTTTCTAAATTTAATTTACATCAAAATTAACTAATCAAGTTTAAGAAAAATAACAAAGTTTTTATTATTCTTATAAAATTTTTTTATGTGACGAAAATTTTTTGATTGAATAAAAATTTGTTAAATAAAATAAATTAAAAAAAATTTAGCTAATTTAATTCAATTTCGTAAATTCTGTTACATTTCTTTCAATACACTTTGTTTATTTGACAAGACTTTTGTAAGTTAATAATATTTTTTTTTGTTTCTACTTACTTTCAGTGTTTCTAAAACAGACAATAAATGGGTCTTTCATAAAATATGCCCAAATACATTAAATGTTTGTATTCAATATTTTCTTCATTAAATACCAAACAAGCATTTTGTTATTTCTCTTACACTCGAAAGCTGTTTGTTCGTTTATTTGTTTGTCGCTTGGTAAGTTAATATTACAAAAAAAAAACAGAAAAAAATGACGCAAAACAGTTACATAGAAGAAAAAAAAAAACAAATAACAATACCTTCAACAAAGGGAAACTTATATATTTATCAAACGGAAACGGAAATATGTTGTTTTGTTCTGTGCATTCTCACAATATTAAATATTTTTTGTTTTATTTTTATTTCTTGTTTTCTGCGTTTATGTATGTTTGTGTTTGTTTGAGAGAGAGATAGAGGGAGAGCCAGTGTTTATTTGTCTATTAATAATATTGTATATTAATATACAATATTGATACAATACAAACGCATGTTTTTTAAACACACATATTTGAATAACTATTTGTAATATGTTATTAAGCTTTATTATATTTGATTTTTTTCAGTTTTCTTTAAGTTTGTTAACGTAGGCAAATTGGTAATTTATTACAAAAAAATTGCATGTTTTAGAAATTTTAGCAGTCATAGCAAAAATCACATTTTTAAATTTGTTATGAAATAAACTATTTAAAAAAATATTTAATTTATAAGTCCCTTGGATGCCAGTGTGGGGGTTTCGGGTTCTATGCCTGCTGCAGACCAAAATATGTTTTACTAAAACGCGCAGAAGATCTACGCTACTATTGCTCGGTAAATTACAAAAATATAATTTTTCACTAGTACTGGTGACTGTGTCAATAGTGAATCAGTACAGATTCACTAGTGACATTTCCTGCAGGGAACTAATAGAATAATTTGAACCAAATCGAGTGACTAGTACTTTTGAATGCGTTTGCGCATTTGTCTTTCGCATCTTTTTACTTTCGCAAATCATCACTATTTATTTTATTAAAACTTTCATGGACACTATGACACTCCAAAAAGTGTCACAGTGTCCATGGACTTTATGACACTTTGCAAAGTGCCATAATGTCCACAACTTAACTGATAACCAAAAATATTAAAATGTGTAAAATTTGTTTTAAAATACCGTTAAAATTTCAAGTGATTATCAAAACGTAAGAAAACAAATTTTATTGATAGAAATTTTTTACAATTCGAAGCTTTGGCTTTTCATAGAGACTATGAAGCAGCTTTAAGGCAGGCTTTAGAAAATTTGTTTCCTAATGCGTCATTAAAAGGTAGCTGGTTCCATTACTGCCAAGCTCCAAGACGCAGAGGTCAAAAGATAAGCAGGTTTGGAAATTTAATAAAAAGAAATAAAGACTGTGGTAATTGATACCGAAAAATCCTAAGTCGGCCATTGGTTAGCTTTGCTAATTAAAGCTTCTCTGCACAGCCGGCCTTCGGCTGGGCGCAAGGATTTTCTCCTATATGGTATAACAAACACCGGCTTCGCTAACTAAAGCTTTACTGCGTAGTCGGCTTTCGTTCGGAAACAAGGCAGATTTAAGAAGCATTACTACCCGAAACCGGCACTTGTTATAGCATAAAGGAGAAAATAGCGAAGCCGGTATTTGTTATACCATAGAGGAGACAATCCTTGCGCCCAAAAGTGTTTTCGTTTTCTATTTAATATATACACCCAGAGAAAAAGCAGCAAAACCATTTTTAAAAAAATTTTAACCATATTATGTTTGATTTAACCAAATTATTGTCATCGACAACCATATTATGGTTAAATTAGTTTCTTTTAAAATAGTGTTGTTGGTTGTGACCATAATAAAACATGTTTTTCTCTGCGTGTATGCAGATCTTTTTTTTTATTTAACTTCTTTAGTAATTGCGGACCTTATAATGTCCATTTGCAAAGTGTCATAGAGTCCACTGGACGTTATGACTTGCCACCCTTTTGTATGGCTTTAATTTTTTTTTTTCAGAACTTAAGTTAAGACTTTAGGCCCAACCATAATGTGCTTAGGTTGGCTTCTGTATCTGTGCGAATACATATAAATCATATGAGTCAAACCATATTAAACTTGATGAAACTTTTTGTTAGGTTTTATGAAACTGAAATTTGCTTCAGCAAAGTGCTAAACTGATCACACAGTCCGTACGGAATCAAATGTTTTTTGATTTTGTTTTTTTTTTTAAATACATTTGAAAGACTTTTTGTTAAATTTTGACAGTATATTAAGCAAGGTTAAAAATATTATGGTTGGGCCTTTATATTTAAAGGTCTTTACAGACAAATTTTGTATTTAATAAAAGGTCTGCTTGAGGTCAAATAGCAGCTTTAACTTATAAAAAAGGGTTCTTAAAATGACTTCTAAGAATGCTATTTTAACATGCATAGAATGCAAAATAGGAATTAAAACAAAAGAACAGCCAGTTGGCAAAGCTAACATTTTGCAATATACTACATCTTTTAATTCATATTTTTCTTCTCCATGTTCTATTGTAAAAAGTGGATTATATTTATGTATTAAAAAGATTTTCTTAAAAGTCACATAAAAAATATTTTACTAATTTATTATAAACGATTCCAAAAAAAGAAGCGTATAAAATTTTTGGAGACCAAAAAAAAAAATATATGGGTAATTCCAAAGTGTTGAACGTGACAGTCGTACGCATCAAAAATGCAATAACATTTTAAACAACAAATATTTTTACGTTATTTTAACTCTTAAATTATAGCACTAAGAAAGCACTATTATCTATGCTAAAGTTTATGGGGGGCGCCATTCTAGGTCAAAGATAATGGCAAAAGAAGTAGCGGTTCGAACGTGAAAAAAATAGAAGTAGTTTTTGTGGCCATGTATAAAAAGGCGTAATTCAGCGAAACCTGGCACAATTTTTTAGTCAAACTACTTTCAGAATTTTACGTAGCAATGTAACATTTAAATGTCTTTGGTTTGATTTCAAAATCTTCTGTATTTTTTTTGGTTTAAGCCAAAATCTGGTTCGATACGTGACATTTCGAACGTGACATTTTTTCCACAATATTTTAACTGATTAATGATTAAAAAAAATATAAATTTACCGTTAATCCGAATAACATATTTCTCTTCGAACTCTTCCTTAGATTACAGACCATGTAAGAAAATTTTTTTGGAATAATTTTCATCAAATATCACCTCTTTTAAGGAAGATAATATTAAAGAAAACATGCAATAAAACATTCTCACAAATAAGAAATTACGTTTGCACAACTTTGCAGTCTGATTGTTTGTCTTAGTGAACGAATTTATGAGGGAATTTATAAAATTAGTAAAATCTTAATATTTTTCTATAACAATATCGTAAAATAATAAGCTTTTAATAACTTTTAAATTTTCGGTCACGGTGGACCTTTTGACGGAAATGCCCATATATAAAATTTAAACAACTTTTTTGCCTTCCCAGAGAAGGGAGTAAAGAAGGTCACTAAACAATTAAACTGAACAACTTACTTTCTCCCTTCTTTAAGAAGGGAGTAGCGAATGTGTACTCAATATTTTGCAAGGTCTTTGAAGGCAGGATATCATACGAAGCGAATCTTTTAGAAAGGAGTATAGAGGCCTTCAAAAAGGCCTGCAACTTGCAGTACTTTCAATATTTACCGCTGGGTTGTTTTTATTTCAAATGTTTTTGTGCGAAGGAAAGCGTTCTTTCGACATCGTGAATACGGCAGTAAATAAGTGCGTTTATTTATTTTGATTTGCAATTAATTTCTCACGCATACGGTCTGTAAGACGTACATATCGAATTTTGATAAGCGAGAGTATTTTGATTTCTGTTATCTTTATCATTCTCAATAAACTTCAACGTTTAAAGTTTATAAAATCTATAAAGTTTATAAAATCAATACAGATTTGAAAATACAGCAATATTTGGTCTGCGAGACCGACGTTTTAAATAGAAATACATAAATATTTTTGGGTGGTTTTTATCTCTTAAGAATTTATTTATAATTTATAACTAGACCGGGCGCTAGTATACGTTTTACATATTTTCACTTGATTATAGGAAGGTTACATATTTTTACACATTTTTTAAGACTTCCTTTGTTACAAGATTTTTAAGCGATTCATAATGATTAATTTGAAAGTTTCACAATTAAGGGTTGTGAACAACCTCTCCACCGGAGATGCCGAACGGTTCATTATAAACCAATAATGCCTTTGCTGTTTGTCGTCTCGTATTTTTGTTTAGCACTGAGTTAATATAAATATTTCCAACTTTCCTTTTTAAAATGTTATTTACCATTTAAGTGCCTTTCGAATCCGCTCTACCTACACCCACATCCGTTGCCTTTTTGTTTTACTTACAGATAAGAGTAAATAAATATCGATATATGGCTTTGTAAGTCTGTATGTTTTATTTTATTTAAAGCAAATGTGTGTCAAGAATTTTTCAAGACCATTTCACCCATAAAATCCTATTTATGATTTCAATGTAATTTCTCATTACAGTTATTAAAATTCTCTAGATCCTGAGAAATGCCAGACCCATGTCATCGAAGTGTTTTTCTTTCTTCTGCTATTTGATTTGCATTATTTTTGTCTCGGCTTTTAAGCGGAAGATGTTTACAAGAATTATCAGTTTCACTCACACTTGTAAAACTTAAATGTGTTACGTTTGTTGCATATTTGTTAAGTTTTTTTTTCGTGGTTTTCCCTGATGTTTCTTCGAAGATATGGGTTTAACGCCTGTTCACTTCATTTTTATTTTTCTGTGTTTTTTTTTTTTAAGTATAAATGGTGGTGATTTGAAAAAATTGTTTTTCATATGCAGACAAACATATAAAGTAGACATATATTCATTCATGATGTCAGTTAGTTTTGATTTTGATTGGCCATAACAAAGAGACACAGAGTTGATGAGGGTTAAAATTGTATTGTTCTGACATATTGACATTTGTTGTTCTTGTTGAATTTTAAACAAATAAACATCATCTTAAACATGTGTTAGTTTTTACATAAAAGAAAATATAAAAAATAATAACAAGACATTAAATTGCCATGATCATCATTACCATCATCAAGTTAATGACCATCAAGTGGCTAAACGACAGTGGGAGTTAAAAAAAAAAAAAAAAAATAACAAACAAAAGAAATTTAAGAGAAAATGAACAACAATATCAAAATGTTTTTTAGCGTGGTATTTTATAGAATGAATTTGTGATTGCCATTAAGGCCATATGGATGTTATAGTGAACATTTATAACGAAAGAATTGAAGTAATTTTTCCAGCTTAAAATATTAAGCTGAAAGTTAAATTGTGTTTGGCTAAGGAGATAAAAATAAAATGGATTAAAGAATGCGGCTAATCATAATAATTAATTTTTCTTAAAGATATACTTATTGAGTTTTTAAAATCTCACAATTTTAATTGATTTCAAGCAGGCCTTTGGCAGCGTTGATAGACAAGTAATGCAGCAGGTGTTTTCCCTTTTGGGAACATCCTCAAAGCTCACGAGTCCTACCTGTGCAACATTTATAAACATAACTGCGAAGCTCGCAATCTGACAAAGTATTTGCCTGCCAAATTTCAAGAAAAGCGGATGAATAATTAAGAAGATATTGGGAGGGGGAGCTTTTACCCGTTTTGCCCATTGCGACATTACGATACATGGTTTGAACTTTTCAAGTGACAGTAAAAAAATCATAATATGGAAAATGGAGGGCACTTTGTTAATATTTTTATTGGAATAATATAAAGGAAAATCACTTGGCCGATTTCGTGCAAACTTCACATAAACCATATACAAACTATACCCAACGTACACTTAAATGTTGGTTGAAATCGGTCGATCTGTTTTTGCACTAAGTAGTGACATCAGAGTGTACACTTCTTTTAATATATAGAAGATGTTCTTTTAACAAACAAATATTTAATTCAATTATCACATCAATTAAATTTAAATGCTTTTTAAACATTTTTTTTTAATTGATAAAAAACTGCTGATAATTTTTTCTGTGTATAAGAGAATGAGTATAAACAAAATGATACAGAAAAAAAAAGTTGACATCAATTAAAAAAATTTGTGATATTAATTAAAAAATTAATTTAATTTGCACCATTGAATAAATTAATGGTATCAATTTAACGTTTAATTGACTTGATAAAACTTTCAATGCACTTGATTAAATTTTTAATTAAAACTGATTTTATTTTTGATTAATGGTGAACAATTTTGGAGAATTTTTTCTGTAAACATTCTTTAATTGCACAAGTTAAAATGCATTAAAGCGTTAAATGCTTATAACCGGTGCATATAAGCGATAAATATTGTATTTTGAATTTAGTGGAATATCTTCCCAGCAAAAGTATTTTGCTTTAAATTTCATATTTCTAAGAATATAAAAATACAGGGGAAAAAGCTTTACTCTTTTCACATCAAGTTTATTTCTTGCTTTTTTCGCACTATTTTATGCATGAAGTGAAAAGAAGATGAAATTTTATAATTTTCGTTTTCTGCAGAAAACCATCAGTCATTGTATGTTTATAATATTTTTGCCAATATGTTGCAGACGTGCTTTGAATAATTTATTTACCAAATATTTAATTTACTAAGTTTTGTAATATATAATCATGTTTATTTAACTATATATAGAGAGTGCATACATGATGTTTGGGAAAATTTGCTTTTAAATTTTTTAGTAAAAATGTGCAGATATTAGAAATAATGTTTTCTATTTAGGAAAATGTTGGTTTGAATGAAATAAAATAATGAATATGTATGTTTAGAAAGGAAATGTTTGGATAAGTACCTACATTTTTGATATTTTGTTGCAAACAAAATCGGGAATAATAAACTTATAATCGGGGAACTCATAACATTAAAAAAAAGAGAAATATACGTAATCAATTGAATTTTCGTTTGGCATTGACAGGACGTTAAGTTAATAATTAGAATAAGTTTGAATAATTACAATTAGTTTATATTTTACTATACATAAATATTGTGAAAAAACACAATGTGAAGGCATGTTTAGTAAATAAGTCCCTTAATTAAAATTGAATAAATTTAGTTGCAAGGATTTATTATACCCTCCACCACAATTAGTTGTGAAGAGGGTATACTAAGTTTGTCATTCCGTGTGAAACTTTTTTATTATTCATCTCAGAACCCATAAAGTATATATATTCTGGCTGCTTGAGTAATTCTAAGTCGATTTAGCCATGTCCGTCTGTCTGTCCGTCTGTCCGTCTGTTGAAAACACGCTCACTTTCGAAAAACTCAAAAGAAATAAACAAACTAGGTGTCAAATTGCTTGTAGTTATCCTAAGCAGTTTGGGATCGGTCTATGAATCAAAATGTGGAACCACCACCTTCAAAAACTTGATAATTTTGTTACAAAAACTAACATAAATGATGCAAAAATGCACGGAATGACATAAGATTTTGCACAAGTCCGTTTTATTCGACTAGAAATGACACTGTAATTTCGTGAAGATCGGTACATAATTTACCCTAGGCCCCATATATGCCCTACTCCCGGAAAACAGTTTAGTCTCCTAAAACCATAATTAATAACAAATCGTCACAGTTTAAGATAATAATAATAAAAAGACATCATACAGATATTACTCCTTAAACATTCCAACTGTCGGTGGAGGGTATCAAAGATTCGGCACAGCCGAATATAGCACTCTAACTTGTTTTCTTTAAGAACAACAAAATAGCAAAATGTTTTTAATACATTGTTCTCGCCCTTTAATCCTACTTGCTACCTGATTTTAGTCATACATCATGGTCTCATGAAACTGTTGGATAAATTTTTTTTTTAATTAACATTATGACTAAATAATCACACAGATTTTTGTGATAAAAAAGACTTTATTTACACACACACACACACACCCAAAGACATATTCCACCTTCAAAATTTTAAAACACAACTGCTGCCACCATTTTAAATTGATGAGAAAAAAAAACAAGGGGAGAAGGAGCAACATGTTTCTTGTAGCCAGCCAGTCTTAACTGTTGTTCCCTGTTTTTTGTGTCAAGGAATATTTTTCAGTTTATAATTTGCGGTATGTCATTGTATAAGCGTGTGTTTGTTTATACTATGTATTTGTGTGTGCTTTAATTTTCGACAAGATATCACGCGTAAGGGTGAAAAAAAATAAGTAAATATAAAAACAAGTAACATGTTTGAGTTCTAAAAATGATTAATGAATTTAATTTGGGAAACTAACAAGGATTTACATGGAATAAAATTCTTCTGGCTTTGTGACGCCATTAGGAATGTCATTTGAATAAAAATGATTCGCTTAATTGTGAAAAATATATTTATCTGTGGCATTTTGACAAAGCATCTTAAGTTAAATTTAAAAAAAATGTCGTTCAACATACGAATTTTCATTCAAAAAACATTTTTGTTTACATTTTAAAAATTTTGCATTTTAAACGAAATTTTTTTTGATTTGGTTTATTTTATTATTTGATAGAGATGATTTTTTCACCGAGCTATTTTCGAAAACTTTTTTGCAAACTTATCTCGACTTAAGATCTTTTGTCAAAATGCCACAAATATACGGATAATTCCATGTCAAATCGACCAAGAGTGGGACACAACCCCTTTCGATTTTAATGAAATTTGGTGAGAAGGTTCCTTTTATCCTACTAGGAACATATGGGTAATTCCAAAGTGTTGAACGTGACAGTCGTACGCATCAAAAATGCAATAACATTTTAAGCGACAAATATATTTACGTTCTTTTAACCCTTAAATTATAGCACCAAAAAGCACTATTATCTATGCTAAAGTTTATGGGGGGCGCGATTCTAGGTCGAAGATAATGGCAAAAGAAGTAGCGGTTCGAACGTGAAAAAAATAGAAGTAGTTTTTGTGGCCATGTAGAAAAAGGCGTAATTCAGCGAAACCTGGAGCAATTTTTTAGTCAAACTACTCTCAGAATTTTACGTAGCAACGTAACATTTAAATGTCTTTGGTTTCATTCCAAAATCTTCAATATTTTTTTTCGTTTAAGCCAAAATCTGGTTCGATACGTGACATTTCGAACGTGACATTTTTTCCATAATAATTAAACTGAATAATGATTAAAAAAATACAAATTTACCGTTAATTCGAATAACATATTTCTCTTCGAACTCTTTCTTAGACTACGGACCATGTAAGAAAATTTTTTTGGAATAATTTTCATCAAATATCACTTCTTTTAAGGAAGATAATATTAAAGAAAACATGCAATAAAACATTCTCACAATTAAGAAATTACGTTTGCACAACTTTGCAGTCTGATTGTTTATCTAAGTGAACAAATTTATGGGTAAATTTATAAAATTAGTAAGATCTAAATATTTCTCTATAACAATATCGTAAAATAATAAGCTTTTTTTAACTTTTAAATTTTCGGTCACGGTGGACCTTTTGACGGAAATGCCCATATATAGATCAAAAAAAATTAAAATTTTTTTTTCAAAAGTTATGTCATATTCAAAATGTCATAATTTCGCCGAATTAGCCGAATGTGTTGAGATTATTTCTTCAAAATCTCGAAAACTACTTTACATACGAAGATGATTATAGTGTCATTTTATAGAGAATAATTGGGGCTACAAACCATATATTGAAAAAAAAAATATATGAAATTTTAAAACCGGACTAAGACAAAAACTTATTTTTTTATTTAGCTGGTTTTTTTTATATAAAAACTCAAACTGCTCTTTAAAAATCCTGAAACTTTGAAGGAGGTGTTTTTTTTTTCTTTTTTAAGATATGATGTTTTTTCTTTCGCAACCTTTAAAAAATTAATCTTAAAATAGAATTTTAATATTGCAATTTTGAGCAATAAGTACACTGTGCAAGTTGCAAAAAACAGACAAGCCGGGCACCTGGCATTTGAGCCTAGTTGGGGTACGCTGAATCCAGTGCTGCTAACCGTTTTTTTTTAGGCTAACAGTTGATTTCAAGAAATACCGTTATATCGGAAATGTAGGAGGTTGGACTGCATATATTCGCGTAACTCAAAAACGGTTTAGTTTATTGAAATTACTAAAAAAATTCCGCAATAAATAATTAAGTGGGGTTGGACATACATTTGACCCATCTACCCAGCAAAAATTTGTGCTTACTCGGAAGCAGGTTTGTAAGGCAGAGATCAGTTGTGAATCGCTTCCATTTCTGTGAAATATTACATGATTTTTGTATGGGATTCCTAAGGTAGAAGCTCTGCCGTCGGAATCCAATGTATGCTTCATTAACACAGTTATTCTTTATGTGAATTCACTACATGAAATATGTGCAAATAACTATTTGCCATACTTTAGTGCTTCTGCGCTGCAGTATAGTCAACGCCACATACAATTTGTTTAACAATTCGCCTTACTTTAGTGCCTATATATATGCCTTCCACATTGCAGTTGTGAACGTCAATAATTTTAAGAAGCAACAGACGAAGCATTTTGGATGCTGTTTCTAATTTTATTGCTTCCAATTATTGAAAAATTTTTGCTGGGTAGGAGCAATAAGAACACATTCTCCAATTATATTGCCTTTTGGTAAAATGTTTTAGAATGTTGTACTGCTTTGGCTGAGTCAACTGTGGGTATAATAGACTTAGCTTCGTCGATAATACCTTCTAAATAAACAAGAAGTTGTTCGCAAGCATCAGAAGGATATACATTTGGTAAACTAAGATGGGTGTTTTGTGTATGTTTTTATTTTGAACCATATTAACTCAATTGGATTCAACATTTGGCTATCAAGAGCCAATCGAAGAAGAGACGCCGATGAATTTTCAAAAATTATTTCCATTTGCCCATGACATGGTGCATTATCAGACACATCAAATAAATCTTGAAAGAGGTTTCCTAATTGCTCCCATCGAATCATCAAGCTGTTTATTCACTCTCTTGCGTCTTGCATTTTCAATGATCCTATTCTCCCGATTAGGTGGATATTTTGACCTCGGGAAAATGGTACGTGTATTGCAGGTCTTGAGCGTTTCCTGGACCAGCCACGAGTTTTTCTGCAGAAATTTGTTTCGTCAATCCAAATTATTTGTTTTCCACTTTTTTAAACAATAAATCTTCAAAAAATTTTAATATTAATTTGTTTTATCTCAATTTCAATTTATATTTACTGAATATAAATTTGTATTCTCACAATTCCAATTTTTATTTTCTCAATATCAATTTGGATTTCTTAATATCAACTTTTATTTTCTCCATCCACATCAATTCGTTTTTTTGAATATAAATTTGTATTTTCTCAATATGAATTTGGCTTTTCTCAATTTCAACTAAAAAAGGTTTAGTACAAAATACTGTCTGAAACCATTTAAACTTGAATTAAGTTGAAAGAAAAAGGAATATTCACAACTTGCCATACCCAAACCAGAGCGGAAGGCGGAACGCTTTCTTTCGTTTAGCTAAATTTAAACAGGAGCGTCAACATACAGTAGTGTTGACCTTCTTGTTTAATAAAACCCACATGATAGCAATAAAAGATGGAGATAAAACCGCTAGATTAAGCAATTAAGCTTAATTGCCATTATTTATTTACTAGAGCGTTCTACTTCACAATAAAACTCGCTGCCAAAATCGGATTTTATTTAGGGATACTTCATACAAATTGTATGTACATGATAATTTTTGACAGCTCGACTACACGTGCCGCTTTTGTTTACGAAAGTGAAGTGTTACCTGTCAAACGAACTTTTATACTGCTCTCATCATGATGACAAATCATTATGAATAGAGTTACGTTTAAACAACTCTACCAAACTATCAAAATTTAGTTTGAAAATCAGCCATCGATATTTTATTGCAAAATTATGTTTAGCGATAACGCTGAGTTTTGGCTTAACCGTGTTGTTAAAAAGCAATATTGCAGCATATAAAGAGAACAATCCGTATCAGATCTTACATACTCCATTACGTCCAAAAACAAAAAAAATCACCGTTTGGTGTCTTAAACATTTCTTAAAAAATTAAGCTGGAGCTCTTGTTACGGTTAGCTAAAATTTTAACCGTTAAAAATAGGGATGTCATTGATCTGTGCGAGATGTGATTTCAACAGGATGCCGATACGTTGAGGAATGAGCCTGTGAATTGATCTCCAAGGACGTGCGAGTTTTTACCTTTCGACTACTTCCTGTTGCTCTACGTAAAAAACTGGTTTATGCTGAAAAGCGAGCTACAACTGACGCCTTTATTTTAGTTTGTCCATATTATTCGTGACATATGGCCAGTAATGCTTGAAAAATGCTTGAATGCGCCTTTGCCCCCAGTTCTGTCAACTATTGACTTGAGTAAAGCAATTCGTTCAATTAAGTTAACCTTTTTATTGTTGTCTAAAGAAGCGTATTTTATTTGATGTCTTCGAAATCAACCCAAGCAAGTGCTTTAATTATTAATCAAAAACAAGTATTTGTTTAAAAATAAATACAATATTTCAAATCAAAATTAGCCTTTATTTGAGTTTGTCATGTTAATGCTTGAAAAAATTTCACAAATTAGGACGTCCAGAATGCGCCTTGTCAATAATAGCTGGTGTGGTAATACTTCTTGACCTTTCAAATAATAATCTATTTTGATTAAAGTTAAATTTTTAGTGCTACTTTCTACTATTTCAAGTTCTATCGGGCTTAAAAAATACCCTTTACTATTCCCACTTTTCAGAGAAGTAGCATTTACATTTCCTATTATATATTTCTAATTATAATTTGCCCCCAGTTCTGTCAACTATTGACTTGAGTAAAGCAATTCGTTCAATTAAGTTTACCTTTTTATTGTTGTCTAAAGAAGCGTATTTTATTTGATGTCTTCGAAATCAACCCAAGCAAGTGCTTTAATTATTCATTAATAACAAGTATTTGTTTAAAAATAAATACAATATTTCAAATCAAAATGAGCCTTGAAGCTGTTTTAGAAATAAAATTTTAATTATAATTTCTTGCATAAACAATAAAATTTTAAAACATAAAATATTTTTGCTTTCCTAAAATAGTCTGAGAAAATTACCATAAAAATGAAATTAAATTTTCATCAATATTACAAACTATTTAATATTCAAAAAATTAAAAAAGTAAAACAAAAAACATAAATGTATTTTTTCTTTATTTATGAAAACATGCACATACAAGTTTAAACAAATATATGAAAACTTTTACATACTATTAACTATAAAGTTAAAGATAATGCTGCTTTTTACATTTTTAATAAGACTTTCCGAAAAATATGCTTCACAAAAAATCTTTATAAGCCGATTAGTTATAAGAATTTTGTTAAACACACACTTCCACATACTATTGCACTGTGAACAAGTAAAAGTGCTTAGTCGGTTTTGCCGAATTTTTGATACCCTCCACTTATATAAAGAATATAGGCTTACTATCTTAATAAAAACTGGCTTCAAGTAAAATAATGCGTTACGCTTTTAGGCGTTCTAAATTTATATGGGCCTTATGGTAAATTATGGACCGAACTTTAAAAAATATCGTTTTATGATTTCTATCATATAAAAAACAATTTTGTGCAAAGTTTCATGAGAATCTCCGGATATTCCGTTTTATGCATTTATGTTAGTTTTTGTAACATAAATATCGATTTTTTGAGGAGCGTGTTCCACAGTTGAGTTCATAACTCTTTTTTTTCACTGAACCGAATGTGCTGGATTTTAACTCCAAACTGCTGAGGAGAACCAGAAACACTTAGTAACTTAATTGTTCTTTTCTGTCTTTCGAAACAGACAGACGGACAAGACAAAATCGACTCAGAATTACTCAAGGGCCCAGAATATATATACTTTATTGCGGTCTTAGATGAATGGTAAAAAAGTTTTACATGCAAATACAAACTAAGAATACCCTCATGTACGACTAGTAGTTGAGGGCCAGTGTTGCCATAACTGACTGATGAGAATATGCCAAAACTTAAAAAACAATGTGCTAAAATCTGTTAAATCTTAAAATTAAGAAAATATGCTAAGCTTAAAACATAACATTTTTAATATTTAAAATGTTCTTAAAAATGTTAAATTTGTTAAAATTGTGCAAAGAAAAAAAAAAATATGCTTAAAATCTGCTGAATAAACTGTAATTTTAATATACATTTAATAAAATTTTTTATTTATTAAAAAAATAAGCCAAAAAAAGTAAAAATATGCTAAAAAAATCAGCTTTTGGACAAGGAAATATGCTTAAAAGCAGGCATATTTAAAAAAAAAAAAAATAAATAAATAAAATATTAAAATAAATAATAAAAATTTTCCACCTCAATCTGCTTAATCGAGCAGAAAATATGCTAAACGGAAGCACTGTCGAGTGTATAAAAAAACAAACACAAAATATTTCTCCCTCTCTATATTACCTTATTCTCATAGTTGTCAGATAAAATTGGTTGAAATCGTTAAATTTTTCGGAAAAAATCGTACACTTGTACCTAGATCACCACTAATATCGTCATTTTACAAAACACATTTTCCTTAATAACCGTTTGTTTAATTTAATAATCGTTTATGAATACGTTGAAAGCGGTTTTAGATACAGAAATAAAAATTTTCGTTAAGGAATTTACATTAAAACAAACAAAAAAAAGAAAAAATCTAATTAGTTTTTATTTTGAGTGTAAATTCCCAAACGAAAATTTTTATTTTACTTTCAAAAAAGGGCAGTAAGTTTTACTATTCCAGCAAGCACATAAATACCAAACACCGTATTGCCAAACGTGTTGCCTAGATGAAAAATATTATTGCTGCAATAATTGATTTCGTATTGCGGAAGATACTTCCTTTAGGAAGGATCGTGTCTCGATGGCAATACTTCTAGGCAATATTAAAGCGATTCTGCTAGATGATAAAACTAGCAATATTGCCAGATAACCAGTTACAAGAAAATAGGAAGATGTTGCCAAAATATGATTAGAATGATAAAAAGAAGATTTTTTTTTAAAGAATATAGATTTAAAATTTATTACCGTGTTAAGTACGCACTTTTTTATATATTTTTTGATATACAAATACTTCACTTATGAATCTATATTAATAAATAATATAAAATTGTTTCTGCCTTTTGGCCATGTTCTAGAAATCGAAATGAAGTGGATCGAATATAAAACAAATTTTAAAAACGACCATGTAATGAAAGTTTATAAAAATATTCATTTGTATCTTCTTAATTTTTGAGTGCCAATTAGCATAACACGAACCACTCTTAAAAAAATTTGTTAAAATGTTAACTTAAAAACTCGTTCGGTTTCAATTTCGCTTAATTTTGATAAAGCGAAAATTGAGGTATGATCGGTCAATGGAAATCACTACAGGGAGATGATCCGAAGGTTCTTGTGGCGGAAAATTGATGATTTAGACGTAGAGATTATGTGTTTTCAACAGGATGGTGCCACTTGCCACACAGCATGAGAAACAATGGATTTTTTGAATGAAAAGTTCAAACATCCCGTTGTATCTCGTAGAGAACGAGTGAATTGGCCACCAAGATCGTGCGATTTAACAACTTTTTGAAATAAAAAGTTGACAGCATTAATCGCACAACAGTTCAAGAGCTTAATAACAACATTGTCGAGCAGATATTAACCGTTGACAACAGTTTTGTGAACAACGTGATTTAGAATTTTGGTTAAAGATTGGAAGTCGGCCGAGCTAGTAGGAGGGTCACTTGGCCAACATAAATTTTAATTTTTAACCGGACCGGAAACTTGGGAATTTAGCACATTAAAACTTAATCTTATTAATGAAAAATTTTTTGACTCCCAGGAAAACCTTTCAAACAAAAATATTTTTAATATCTAAAAATCATCATATTTTTTACGTTAGCGTTAAGAAAATGAAGGGAGAAATGATAGAAGAAAACTTGATTTTCTATAATGATTCGCTCATTCATTTCTTTTAGGGTTCTGAAATATGCAGAAAATGTGAAATAATGTTTAAATCTTTTGTATTAGTAGCACTTAATTTTTCTGAAATCGTGAAATTTAGCACATAAATCATTATATCGTCAACGTGACATTTTTGAACTAAAAAATAGTCGAAATGACGATGATACTTTTGCTTAACATACTTATACACTTAAAAAACAATTAACAAACGACCACTATCAGTATTAACATCATCGTCATCATCATCACCACCAGTTTTCTCTCAACCAACTTTAATTCATTATTATTACTATTATTATTATGTAAATAGTTCTTAAGAGAAACCCGAACAGCAAAAATTTTTTGAGCAAAAAAAAAAAAAAATGATTATTTGCCATAAATTTTGTAGGTGAATGTGTGTGTGTATACGTTGCCATATAATGCTGATTTACATAAAATTGCAATTATAATTAAAACGGGAAAAATGTGGATCCCTTTACGAGGGGACTTAACAGGTATTAACTTTTACCTTTTAAGCGCTTGTGACAACAGAATTATAATAAATATTCTTTGTAATTATTTAAGTAAAATACTTAAAATAAGTAGGGCATAAAAAGGTGGTTAAATATAAATGGGGAAGAAGGAGCTTTTAGTTAAAAGTTTAAAGTTGAGTTAATTGAAAATTGCGTTATTTATTTACATAGTTTAAATTTTTAAATTTAAAATATTAAAAACGCCATTGTAGTTTGTATAAAATCTCTAGCGATTTGTGTTTTCGGTTTAAATGTTATTTATTTTCCCGCAAATCCACTTGGTTTGTGAGCAGGATGTTAGAAATAAAATTTGAATAAAATAATAAAAATAAAATGTATAACAAAATATAATAAAATGACAAATATTTTTAATTGCGTGTTTATAATATGAGTTTTTAAATATAACAGGTCTAGAACTGAACTAAAACTAAACTAGAACGGTACTATAAATGGCTGAACTAGAACTGGACAGGAACTGATCTAGAACTGAACTTGAACTGAACTAGAACTGAACCAGAGCTAAAGACATGAAACATTTCAAAATTTGTATATACTTTATACAACTACATACTTATATTTAATACTAGCATATACCCGCTACTTCGTTAGCGTCTCCGTTTTCTTCGTGGACATATTTTTATGCCAAAGTTTATTTTTCTAGGTTTAAACTTGTTTAAATTCTAGCATTTAACCCGCTACTTTAATATAACCAAAAAGCTAAAGAAAAATATCAAATTTCCCGTATTTCGTTTTTTGGGTACTATATTTTTCCCCCATTTAAGTATCAAAAACTTCAGTATTGTAGTGGCAGCCGATAGTTTAGTACGAATATGTCAATGACTGGAGGAAAATGTTTTGTAAAAAAACTACCAAAAATAGTTACGATCTTCACTTCTTAAATGTTGGAATTTCGAAAAAGTACCAAATTCGTATACGTATTTTTTTGATAAGTTTCGAATTTGGTATTAACTTTGTTTATATGTTTATTGGTTCAAAAGATAGATGGGGTGGCAAAAAAGTACTAAAATACAGTTTTTACCCGTTTACTCCCTAATAGGGCCAAATTTCAAAAAAGTACCAGACACCTGTCCGCTTATTTTTCTAAAGAACAACGATAAGTATAACATTTATTTTGCATCTCTTTCAGTTTTGGAGATAAAAGTTTACCGAATTTTTCCGTTTTTACCAAAAAAAAAAAAAAAAAAATCAAAATCGGTTTTTTGATTGGTTTGATGTATTTAAGTTAATTACATGATTATCAATCATAAATTAAAGCGTTATGGTTTTAAGATGACGAAAAATCTTAGTAAAAATTTTTGAAAATCTTTGAAACTTAATCAAAATTTAGTCTTGTTAAAATTTCGGAAGGGGTTTCTATTCCTTTCTTGTAAATATAGATTACTTAAAATAATTGAAGTACTTTCACAACAAGCCTTGCTAATTGAAATGAAAAAAACATACGAAATCGATTTATCTTTATAGATTTTGTACTTTATTTATATTAGGTATATGGTGAATTTCATGTCAAGTGACCCAATTTTAAATCAATGTCTTCGGATTTGGACGAAATTCGCACCAAGGGTAGTCCTATTGGATAGTAATTTAGACACAAACAATTTTTGATTGATCAAATAGCTGTCTAAGCTACTTGGGACAAATTTTGCTAACACTTTTGATTGATCAAATAGCTGTCAAAGCTACTTGGGACAAATTTTGCTAACACCAATAGGTAATAAGTTACATGGATGAGAAAGAACAGCTGTATGACTAAAATGTGAAACTTTGACCCCCTCTAACTCAGAAACTTTTTGACCGAACTTGTGAAAAATTTGTGTCTAAACTACTATCCAATAGGACTAACATGGGTGCCGACATCGATTTAGAAATTGGGTGACTTGACAGGAAATCCCCCATAAATTTAATAAAAAAAGAATTTTTAATAAAAAAAAACGAAATTTCTTTTAACTGGACAGATTTTATTTCAGCTGATAACTGAACAAGACCGAAAAAAAACTTTACAATCCAGGCCATTCCAGGCCGTCTGGCAACCCTGCCCTAGGGGCATGCTATCTTGAGAACAGTTGTTTGTGCCTAAGAAAAATTCTATGAGAAATAAATTTTATTTGGCAGTTAAAGAAAATGGGTGATAAATCATATTGAAATGTTTGGGTGAATCTTGCTTGGATAGGGAGCGAAAATTGTGAGGTGTAAGGCTCTTGGATGAAGGTTGACAATTGGCGATGTGAAGACTTAAAAGTTGTGGATTAAACGAAGTGACGATGTACTATTGGTGAAGTCGTAGATTCTTTTAAGCGGTGAAAATTTGATGGACCGATGATGAAGAATTGTGTGGGAATTTTTCAGGGTGTTTGAAGTTGCGTTGGTGGAAGTGGTAAAGACTTTTTTGATGATGATGGCAAAAAGTTGTGTACCAGTGTTGATGTAGAGTGTAGTGAGTTGTGGATGTGATGAGACTTGGTTTTGGAGCGCATAAAGAGTCCAGAGCCGATTATGTAAAGGAAGTTTACTGACTAATTTAATGTGTGTTTCACAGAAGGATGCTCTTTCACAGAGAGTTCTATTCTCATGGGAGGATGCTTTTCGGGATCACGTAGTGGTTGTGCTTTGAACTTAAGAACGCAGGAAGAATGTTTCTGAACTACATGTGAGCTTGAAAATTCGCAATCCGAGTACGGATCATCTCTAGGTGCTACTGATACTCAACAGATGCTGTTGGCTATTCCTAAAACAGCGCAGGTTGCTTATCTCCACCGCCTAAACAAGCGGCGAGAGTATAAGTCTGCCGGATTATACACAAAAAATCACACTCAGTGGGGTTCGGTAAGCGCTTATTTGCAGTAGGTCGTATAGTAGGAGCCCATGCAAATCTTTTTTTACACTGTTTGTACCAGAGACCTGCGCCGACAGATTTTATCGGCGGCGGCGGCTCGTATGAAAATTATCGGCGGCGGCTCAAAATCGGCTGTCAGCCGGCTTAAGGCCCAACCATAATATGCTTATGTTGGCTTAAGCAAATGTACGAATAAATGTAAATCATATGAGGCAAACCATATTGAACCTAAGGAAGCTTTTTGTTAAATTTTATGAAACTGTCATTTGCTTAAGCAAAGTGCGAAACTGATCGCACATTCCGTACGGAATCAAATGTTTGTTGATTAAATTTTGGTTTTTTTTAATTCATTTGAGAGACTTTTTGTTAATTTTTGACAGTAGGTTAAGCAAGGCTATGCATATTATGGTTGGGCCTTTACACTTTGTTGTATTCAAAACAATATCAAAGATTTTTTTCATATTTATATACATATGTATACAAATATGTACATATCATACTTGTTTAACAATACTTGTACTGACTCAAATTTTTCTGTAGAACCAAAACACTTTTTAATTTAATATTAAAGGCATATGAAAAAGAATTTTTAAATCAACCGTTTCATTGCCAAAAAGTAGAAAAATGGCACAATATTTTTTCAGCGGGTAGATATCAATTTTTTCCAAAAAGTGAAAAAATTAAAAGTTTAAGTTAATACACCATTGTTCAACAAGTACGATATGTATATTTAAATAACTTAAAACCTTAAATAAAAAATTACACTTTAAGGGTATTTTAATTTAAAAAAAACAAAAATACATTTTTTACTTGAATTCAGAGTTTATTTTTTATATATGTATGTATAAACATTAATAAAGCCTTCCACACTAAATTTGTTTAAAAAAAATGTGTAATATACACACAATACTAAAAAAGCATTATCGAATCTACTATGTGTATACCATTATTTAGTTCTGTGTGTGGGCATTATGAATTCAAGAGTTAAAAATTAAAAAAAATTACATTGATAAATTAAATATATATATAAAATTAAATTAAAAAAAAATCAAAACGGCGGCTGATTTTAAGCCGACATAAGCCGAAAATTTTTCGGCGGCGGCGGCTATTCAAAATTTTCGGCGGCTCGGCTCAGCCGGCTTTCAGCCGATCGGCGCAGGTCTCTGGTTTGTACATACAAACATACACGTTTATAGGCTAACAATATTAGTCAAAAACTTTATATACTCGTATGCAAACGATTAAATAATATGAGAAGGAAATGTAGTTTTGGCAGAGAACAGTAACCAATACATGCATCCAATACATTGTTGGTCTTTTAGTAGAGCACTGGCTGTCCCCGCATTACATAATTTCCCTCTCAGCTTTATTCGTATTCTCTTTTTTAAACTTTACCCATAAACTTGTAAAATTTGCAAGTAAAATATCTGTTTGCGTCAACTTTATTTTTTTTTTTCTTTTTAGTATTGAGTCTTGTATTTCCTTATTAACTTCTGTTCTTGTTTTTGTTCTCAGGAAACTTTTTCTTTTTTATATTCGCTACGAAATTAATTAAACATGTCGGTAAAATCGTGACAGCAAGGAAGAGAGAAAAAAGGCCTGAGAACGGCATCCAACATGAATAATGAAATTTGTTGCATTTTTTTTTTGTTTTGCAGGAAATATGTTTCATTATTGAAAAATTTGTAAAATAATATTCTGTAACTACTTACATACATATATGGACGCCAAAATAAAAAGAGAATAATTAAATTAATGCCTTGACTTATAAAATGTCGAAGAAAAAAGGAATAAAAGCATGCAACTCTTGCCAGGCAACATTATTTTCCTGCTTTACAAGGCGACTTTGTTTGCAGCCGTCATGTTGTTTGCTTTTATTAATTTTTTCTTGTTGCAAAAAGAATAATTTAGGTTATTGTTTTTATTATAACGGATTATTCTTTACAACGAAAGCTATTGGTATCAGCTGGTAATTACGTGTCTTGTCTTTTTGTATCTTTGAAATATAAATAAGAAACTTATCCCGGTGCGCTTCACTTATCCCATTTTTATAACTTTTTATATTGATAACGAAGCAATTTGTAACAAATTTGGATACTTTTACTGTTACCGTTCTCGAGATATGCAGAAATCTATACTGTGTTTATGTTGAAGCTGCCCTGGTAAGTTCTATATATTCCACTAATGCCAGATGTTTTGTTTTGATAACCATACAATTTGTTACAAATTTGGAAACTTTCCTGTTACCATCTTTATATGGAAGATACCACCTCCACTTCTCCAATCTAGCTCACTTTTTGACGAAAGTTGTGTTTTGTTGTATATAAGAAAAACTTTTACTGAAACCGTTCTCAACATATAAACTAATTCCTGTCTTTGTATGGGAGGTGCCATGAGCATTTTAGTGAAATCGGTTTAGTTGTTTAAGCGACTATAGGAAACAAACAAACAAACTCGTTTTCATTTTTATAAAGGGTGGTCCAACGATAATCTTCTTCTTTTTATTTCCTTTAGCTCCCTGTGGAGCATAGGGCCTCCCTTGCGGAGTTTTGTTATTTCTCTCCCATAGGGCGCCTCCCCGGGTGGTGGATAGGGGCACGTTCGACATTTAATGTCGGATTCCGCAAAAATAAAATATGCGGGGCGAACCTAAAAAATATGCAAACGTAGCGTCTGGACCCGCAGTGGGCGGCTACAAAAGGCGTCTGACTTCAGAGGAGCGGCCTATTTATGGTGTGTCTAACCACGTGTCGGCTGAATTCGTTAGCCCCAGCTTTATGCTTGTAACAAATCGCCGGAATACAGTCTTAACCAATACTACTTTCTAAAATATCATGAGTTCAAACCAGCAAAATATTGAGTCTCCAAGTGGTCGCCGCATCCCAGCGGTTAATCCACCTACCTCTGATTTATCACAGGTAGCATGCACATCTGATTTGGAGGTGCAGAACCCATGCTTAGAAATTAATATACCTACAACTGAAAAACGATAATGCACGATGCTAATTGCGCGTCACACCTTAACGCTAAGATTTTTTCTCAATTAAATTTCACATTGCTTTGTTTCAGTGTTTGACAAACTCAATCATAAAAAATTATACAATTTAGCAGCGCGTTAACATTGTTAAAGCCTTTTACGAAAATGGGAGTTCAAATCAAAATGCATTTCGTGCACTTCCTGATTTTTTTGGTCAGCATAATCGACCAAATGTGTTCACAATCGGGATAATTGTGAGCAAATTTTTAGCAAACCGGGTCTGAAGGAAATGTTAAAACAACAAACAGTGACTGTTGGTAAGCTTTATGTGCTGGCGGTGTCATCGGGCCGTACTTCTTCGAAAATGAGATCGGGCAAGCAGTTACCGCGAATGGTGTTCGCTGATAACGGACTTCTTGTATGCAGAAATGTAGGATATGGACCTGAACGATATGTGGTTCCAACTGAATGGCGCCACTTGCCACCCAGCAAACGAAACAATGGCTATTTTACGCAAGAAATTTACTGGTAGTGTTATCTAACTGGTAGTCAATTTTTCGTTACGTTCATGTTATACTACACCTTTGGACTTCATTCTTTGTAAGAAAAAGTGTACGTCAATAAGCCAAGAACGATTCAAGAGCTAAAGAGTGAGATAATTAGGCACATTAACGACATTGAACGTCAATTATTTCTTAAGGTCATTGAAAATATGGATTATCGGATAGAGGTCTGCCACCAAAGCCATGGCGAGCATTTGACCGATGTTTTGTTTCGCACATAATTGTCATAGATCCTTCCATAATAATAAAAAATATTAAGCTTATTCTCTGAAAAATTTTTGCTTTATTTACAATTAACATCGTGCGTTTTGGTGGGACCAAATATTTTTTCAAAATGTCTTGATTTTTGATATTTTTTTCTCTTATAGAATTTTTTCCTCAATTCGTCGAATTTTTTTACTGTCGCCCTTTTGTAAAATTTTTGTTTGTATATTATTCCTATAAAAATGTTTAAATTTTATGGCTGATATTCGATAGAATTTTTTTAAGCTTTTTCTCGTTTTTTTGGAGAAGCATAATACGGAATTATTTCCACTTTCGCTCGGAATCGATGTCTGTGACGGGCCAGTTTCATAAAAAATTTAAATTTTTTTCTTCTCAATTTTTACCATTTTTCAAGCTGCGCGTTTTTACTTAAATTTCAGTACATTAGATTGACTTTTAGCGATAATTGAATTGAAATCACTTCCTAAATTCTAAACAAATTCTACACGTGGTAAATTTAAAAAAAAGACAAATTTACATAAAGCTCTTTACTTTTTCATATTTTAAAATACAAAACACAAGAAAAACAAGTTAGAGTGTTATATTCGGCTGTGCCGAATCTTTGATACCCTCTACCGACAATTTGAATATTTCAGGAGTGATATCTATATGATGTCTATTTATTATTATTATTTTTTTATAAAAACAGACATCAGCATTAAAATTGGTTGCGGCTTACCCTATATTAAATTATTGACCGACAAAGGCTATTATGATAGCATTATTTATTACGGTTTTAGGCGTACTAAACTGGGAGTAGGGTTTATATGGGGCCTAGGATAAATTATAGACCGATCATCACGAAATTTTTTAAGTGTCATTTCTAGTCCTAAAAAACTGTGACGTGCCAAATTTTATTACGATAGCATTAATAATTACGGTTTTAGGCGTACTAAACTGTTTTCCGGAAGTAGGGTGTATATGGGGCCTAGGGTAAATTATGGACCGATCTTCATGAAAATTTACAGTGTGATTTTCGAATATTTGCAAAACTTCATATCATTTCGTGCATTTTTCAATCATTTACGTTAGTTTTTGTAACAAAATTATCAATTTTTTAAAGTGGTGGTTCCACATTTTGATTCATAGCTCTGATCCTACTGAGCCGATTTGGCTGGATTTCAATCCCAAACTGCTTAGGATAACTACAAGCAATTTGACACCCAGTGTTGACAGACGGACAGACAGACGGACATGGCTAAATCGACTTAGAATTACTCAAGGAGCCAGAATATATATACTTTATGGGGTCTGAGATGAATAATAAAAAAGTTTTACACGGAATGACAAACTTAGTATACCCTCTTCACAACTTATTGTGGTGGAGGGTATAAAAACAACCAAAATATGTAGTATATTTTTCTCACACTTGATTTGTTCGTAAATATAGCATACCTTTAGGAGGTTATACATTTTTTTAATACATTTTTATTTATTACTGCATAAATATCATATTTTCTCTTACTACACGCTTAATATAAAACCAAATAAATCTATATCCGCCTTCTTGACATTATAATCAAATTTGTTTGGTTTTCATTTTACGTGTTTTATTATAATTTTGTTTGATGTTTATTTTAATAGTATCTCTTATTCCTCTTAACAAATTCAAATGTCTTTATATTAATGCCATAATAAATCATGATCTTTATAAAGACTTATTTTGCAAAAAGTAAGAAAAAAAAACAAATATTAACCCAAAATACAGAACATCACAAAGATGCCAACCGACTTTATCACAAACAACAGCACAACAATAAAACCATAAAAATGTTATTTTTACAAGAAGAAAGAAAAAACGCCAAAACTGATTATACTCATTCATGAAACTGCTGCTCCTTTACAAAAGTTTATGTTATCCAGAATTACCATGAAAAACAACATGACACATGAATAAATATTTACAAAAACCCAACGAAAATTTATTTAGAAGGAGCAAAAGGCTGCAAGAACAAACTGCAGTAAATGAGGCTGATTTTTGTAGTTTGTTTGCAAAATATTCAGAGATGGAAAAATATTTTTTGTATCTATATGCAAGCATATTTTTGCTAAATCAGCAATTTGAAAATAAAATGACAATGCACTTTGTCGTTATTTAGCTAAGAGGTTTATTTGTTTAACAAAATTTTATGAAAATACCAAAATAGTTAAGGGAAAGCACGTATTTTGGACACAGTTAAGATGGAAAGTAAATGTAGAACATTAGGAAAATTTCTTGCAGCATGTTTTTAGTTTAGAAAACTTTAGTTTATCTGCAATTGGTAGCTATTTGTATTGTCTTTTGGTTTATTTCACAGGGAAATTAATTATCTAGGAATTTGTAAATGTTTTTAGGAATTAAAAAAATAAATATTGCTTAAAAAATTCTATTTTACTTACTGAAAATTTAAAACAAGTAAGAAAGTAAAGCCGGTCAAGCTTAACCATTTGATACCCTGCACCACAATTCACACTCATAGAAAAATGCATCTACATCAGAATTGTTACATCAATGTTATTATAAATGGCAACAATGAAATTTTGTCACATTTTATGCGTCATCTATGCTATGACTACATTATTTTCATGTTTAAAATGTAAAATAAGAAGCGAAAATTCCCATATTTTAGTTATTATTTAGTTAAATACATACAATTTTTAAAGTGGAATGATTGCGAAAACGATATCGAGCATGCTGGTGGTGTCTTATAATTAAGTGTTCGTCTCTAAAAAAGGGCGGAATACAACAAAAGTAAAACAAAAATATGCAACGGGTAAATTAATAATAATATTCTTTTATTTTGACTTAAGTCAATTCCAATGATCCAAGTTAATGACAGTTTGTCATTTCTCCGAGGATAATTAGTTATGGGCACTGATGACATATTTTATTAAACTGACTTCGAGTCGCCATTTCTGTGATGACAATGTGTCATCGCATTGATGACATAATTTTACCTGATGACAATTTGGCCAAGTGATGTTAAGGCTGACATCACAATGATGAAACGTGTCATTGAGAACGAAGACACTTTTCATGGAACTGATGTCAAAATACATCAGTGTTTTTAGACAGGGTATATCTGGGACCTATGGCCAATCATGAATCCGTTAAACGAAATTATGTTATAAAGTAAAGATTCATATAAGAGTTCTTTCTAAGATATTTACGGAAGTAGTATTTGTATGGGAGCTATGGTCACATATGGACCAATTTAAAACAAAAATTTGGTAAGACGATTTATGTTGCAATAAAATATTTTTGAGCCACATTTAATAATAACACCAACATAATACGATAGTTTATAGGAACAAAGACTATTTCGGAAAAAAGTTTGTATGAAAGCCATGTAAAATTAGAGATCAATTCTTATAATTTTTAACAGGCTTCGTTCTTATGACAACTAAGACGTATGCCTTATCTGATTATCTGTAAAATTGTGACCTGTTATTTGCGCAGAAGTTAAATGGAAGGTCTGACATCGATTGATCGACTGGACAAATGTTACATAAATTTTCTATTTCTAAAATTTTTATTAATTGGAAAATTTGCTATTAAAGGGATATTTTACAAAATCTTGCTATATATAGGAAATTAAAAAAAAATTGCTATTTTTAGAAAATTAAAAAAACGTGCTATTTATAGGAATTTTTGCAAAATTTTTTTATTAATAGGTAATTTTAAAAAAATTTATTATTATTGGGAAATTTTGCAAAAAATTGCTTTTTATTGGTACTTTTGCCAAAATTGGCTATTTACTGGAAATTTTATAAAATTTTGCTATTTATAGGATATTTGTTCTTTATAGGAAGTTTTTCTAAAATCTGCTATTTATAAAAAATGTTGGAAAAAATTTCTATTAAAAATTAGCTTTTGACAATAGTTATTGCAGAAATTAGCTATTAATTGGAAATTTTGTTATAAATTCTTATTTAAAGAAAATTTTGGTAAAATTTAATATATATAAGAAATTTTGCAAAAAATTTGCTATTTAAAGGAAATTTTACGAAAATTTGTTATTTATAGGAAATTTTACGAAAATGTGCTATTTATAGGAAATTTTACTTTTTATAGGAAGTTTTATGAAAATTGGCTATTTATAGGAAATTTTGCAAATATTTGTTATTTATAAGAAATTTTGCAAACATTTGTTATTTATAGGAAATTTTATAAAAATTTGCTATTTATAGGATATTTTAAAAAAATTTGCTATTTATAGGAAATTTTACAAAAATTTGCTGTTGATAGGAAATTTTACAAAAATTTGCTATTCATAGGAAATTTACAAAAATTTGCTATTTATAGGATATTTTATAAAAATTTGCTATTTATAGGAAATTTTACAATAATTTGCTGTTGATAGGATATTTTACAAAAATTTTCTATTTATAGGAAATTTTAAGAAATTGGCTATTTTTTAGGAAATTTTATAAAAATTTGCTATTTTAAGGAAATTTTACAAAAATTGTCTCTTTTTAGGAAATTTTACAAAAATTTGCTATTTTAAGGAAATTTTACAAAAATTGGCTATTTTTAGGAAATTTTATAAAAATTTGCTATTTTAAGGATATTTTATAAAAATTTGCTATTTATAGGAAATTTTATAAGAATTTGCTATTTATAGGAAATTTTAGAAAAATTTGATATTTATAGGAAATTTTAAGAAATTGGCTATTTTTTAGGAAATTTTATAAAAATTTGCTATTTTAAGGAAATTTTACACAAATTGGCTCTTTTTAGGAAATTTTACAAAAATTTGCTATTTTAAGGAAATTTTACAAAAATTGGCTATTTTTAGGAAATTTTATAAAAATTTGCTATTTTAAGGATATTTTATAAAAATTTGCTATTAATAGGAAATTTTATAAGAATTTGCTATTTACAGGAAATTTTAGAAAAATTTGATATTTATAGGAAATTTTAAGAAATTGGCTATTTTTTAGGAAATATTATAAAAATTTGCTATTTTAAGGAAATTTTACAAAAATTGGCTGTTTTTAGGAAATTTTACAAAAATTTGCTATTTTAAGGAAATTTTACAAAAATTGGCTATTTTTAGGAAATTTTATAAAAATTTTCTATTTTAAGGATATTTTATAAAAATTTGCTATTTATAGGAAATTTTACAAAAATTTGCTATTTTTAGGAAATTTTACAACAATTGGTTATTTATAGAAAATTTTACAAAAACTGGCTATTTATAGGATTTTTAATAATAATATGTTTTTTATAGGAAATTTTGCAAGTATTTGTTATTTAAAGGAAATTGGTTATTTATAGGAAATTTGTCAAAAATTTGTTATAAATAGGAAATTTTGCAAGTATTTGCTTTTTTTTAGGAAATTTTGCACAAGTTTGCTATTAATAGGAAATTTTACAAAAAATGGCTATTTAAAGGATATTTTTAAAAAAGTTGCTATTATAGAAAAGTTTCAAAAAATTAGCTATTTATAGAAAAAATTGCAAACATTTTCTATTTATAGGAAATTTTAAGCAAAGTTGCTTTATGTGGGAAAATTCCCACAATTTTTCGCTATTTCAAGAGAATTTGCCAATTATTTCCAATTGTGGCAATTTATACTGTTTTTTCCTCATTTATTGTTGGATAACAATAATTTCCAGCCAATCTAATAGTAATTGCTGATTGCCAAGATTGATAATCAGCTAAATTTCAACTTAAATAAAATTTTCAAACAACAATAGAAACTTCTATTTTTTTTTGTAAAAGAAAATAAACGGGAAGAATTAAAATCTTCTTAAGTATTACAAGAAAAGTTCAGTCTGTTTTTTTTTTTTTTTTGCTTTAAGAGGAAAAAGTTTTAGTACAAATATAATTAAATAGGATTGGAAAATCAATAACAAATGTTGAAAACATTAGTCATTATATGAAGTTGTAAGAACAGTAGAAAAACTTTACAAAAAACATAAAATATTATTCAAATACTTGAATTAAAGCTGTAAGATAAAAAAATTATGATTTTGTAAAGGATGTACTAGATATTTAATTAAATATTTTGACAGCAAACATAAATATTTTATGAAGAGAATGCCAAAATTATTTAATTTGTTTTACATCTTGTTCTCTTAACAAATTGTAGAAAATTAATTAAAATAGTTACTACATTACAATTTTACTTCCAAAGAAAAATTGTTATTTTAATTTGCACAAAAACAAATTCAGGTAAACAAGCAAAATATCCACTATCTTGAAAAAATTTGAAAAAAAATTGAAATTCTTGCTACTAAATGAAAATAAATAGCAAAAATATTTCTTTCCTTTTGCAGTTTTCCCGTTGAAAAAAAAACGTCTAACCGTATAAAGGTACATATTTTCTCAATATGGATTAATTCTCAAAGGATTTGTAAGCGAAACATAAACGTAATGCAAACTCAAAAACTAAAACAAAAAGCTCAGATGTTGCATTAGTTTAACGAACATGTACGTACGTACATAAATAGGAATACTCATGTATGTTGTTTTTGTAAGCAAGTTCGTATTTGATACGTGTGTATACAAAAATATGAGAGTATATTAAATTTGTGTAAACATGACTCTGTCATAATAAGAAAGGAGAATATGAAACGATGCGTTTTTTTTTTTTTGTGTAACAAGAGGAAAAATTCAGAATTTTTGAAATACCTTTTGAACTAAAGCAGATTTTTATTTTATTTTTTTTACGTAGGTAAGAGTTGTTGCATAAGAAAAAAAATCAAAACTAACGTGTTGTAGAAAACATGCGAATGCTTAAGGTTTGAGTTGGCTTGTATATTTTGAGGTACTTTTTTTAAAGGCCCTTTTTGATATTGGATGTATAACAAAAAGGGTCTCAAGGGGTTGTATATCCTTTAGATTTGATGTGTGTCTTTAGTAAATTACTTGTTGATTAAGATTAAGTTATTGAACGAAGCAGTGCAAGCAACAAAGTTTTTTTTTTGCTGGAAAATGTTCGAACTTTGCGCCAAATAACACCCTTTACGAAAACTTTTGCTTCCAATTTATAAAAACAAAATAACTGCGTAATCACATATGTAAATTGTTTACCGAATCTTATTCTTAATATTTGTGGAATTTTGACAAAAGATCTTACTTAAGTCGACATAAGATAGCAAAAATGGTTAAAAAATACTCGGTGAAAAAAATCATGTTTATTAAATAATAAAATAAACCAAAATTAAAGAAACATTTTAAAAACGTAACAAAACGTTTTTTTAATAAAAATTCGTATGTTTTAACTTAAGATGTTTTGTCAAAATGCCACAGATATGTTACACTAATTTTAGCGTGCGAGAGATGGTTTGTGCGGTTCAAAAGTGGCGATTTTGATACGAAAGATTGACCAAGTCAGCCAAAAACTTGCTAATACGTTTAAAGTTTTTAATTGTTGATTGTCAAAAACACAGAAAATAAAACTAGACTTCAATTAAAAAATTTGTGATATTAATTAAAAAGTTAACTAAATTTGTACGCGAATTTGGCGCCAATCGAATTTCGTCGGTTGCATGTACTATCACACAATTCGGTTCCAATTACTGAAAATTTCGTTGCTTAATATAATAGTTTTGATAGCAACATTTGAATTTTAGTACACTATCAGTCATAACAACATATATTGTAAGTTGTTAGCATGATAATTAGAAACAAAATTGTGCTTATACCCGAATATATGATAGCTGCAACTGAATTAACACATAATTGGTGTTCATAACAAGAGATTTGATTGTCGTTATCAATATATTTTTTTTAACCGGTCAAATGTAGCCCATAAGGGGCAAGGACTTGTCCAAAGCTAACCTCAATGAATAGAAAAAAGGCTTATTTTACAGTACGATGTCCTAGGGCCCATCCAACTTGAGTTACAAAGGAGAAGTCTTAAAACTACTCCATGGTATACTCCAGAGGATTAGCTTTGAAATCGTTTCAAAACGAAGACATGTCGTTTCACTGCTATCTCTTCTTAATAATGGCATGGTCCATACTTGCGTTACATTGGACCAGCCCAGGATCAAAATGGATCAAGTAGTCCAATATAATTTGCAGGGTATAAAAAAAATAATACATACATACATACATATTTAAGTGCATATGTTCATACCTATAAGAATACGGAAATTACTTACCCCTTTTTCTTAAGTTTTTGCACATTTTTAATTTTTTACAGCAAAGATAATTTTAAAATATAAAATTAAAAATTATTTTAATCTATCAAATGTTTGACAGAAAATTTAGTAAGCAATTGGGGCTTTTAACTATTTTTTGGTTGTGAATTCCGAATAATTATGTTTTCATTTGTTGTACTCGAATTGAATCTATTCCAACAATCAATAATTAGCTGCAATAAATGAATTAACATTTATATATCAAAATTTATTGACGAAAGCAAATTATTGATTGCAATGACCAATATTCAGTATTGCCCTATATTAAATTCGGTTGTGATTCTAACAATTTGTACTAATTTTTAGAACTAAATTAAATTAGTTATCACAACTAATAAAAGAATTGAAGGAATCATATTTCAGTTAGAACAACGTTTTAATAATCAAGAGAATTAAAACTCAGTTAGAACTATACATTTTTAATAGTTGCAATAATAAATCATGTTACTTGATCAATATTTTATTACTGCAACCGTTTCCCAACCAATTTGTTTTCTGTGTGTAGTTAAAATAAATTTTAATTAAATAAAAATAATAACAATTAAATATTTATGGCCTTATTCATAAAAAATAATTCAGGTTAATAACAGGTTTATTAAACGAATTTTTTATGGAAATCCGTTTCTCTTATAAGTCAATAATACTTTTTATGAATTTGGGGGTTAATGTATTGATGTATTATTATAATTTTGCTTTCTTATTTATGTTTAAAAACCGTAGTTATGTTGTTGAAAAAGGGTGGTCCAACCATAATGGACGATGTTAATTGTGAGTCACACCATAACGTCAAGTTTTTTGCCCAACTTACTTTCACATTTCTTTGTTTCAGTGTTTGACAAATTTAACCGTAGAGAAGTGAACGTTAAGATTGTTGAAGCCTTTTACGAAAATTGGCGTTCAAATCAAAATGCATTTCGTGAACTTCGTGATTTTTTTTGGCCAGCTTAATCGACCAAATACACGAGTGATTGTTTAAAAGCCGATGCAACCACAAAGAGTAACTGTTTGGTGCGGCTTATGGGCTGGCGGCGTCATCGGGCTGACCTTCTTCGAAAATGAGGTTGGCCAAGCAGTTACCATGAATGGTGATCGCTATCGCAAGATGCTAACGGAGTTCTTGTGGCCAGAAATTGAGAATATGGACCTGACGCCACTTGTCACGTACCCAACGAAACAATGGCACTGCTGCGTGTTATCTCACGTCATGGCGATATTAATTGGCCGCCACGATCATGCGATTTGACACCGTTGGATTTCTTTCTTTGTCGATATTTAAAAGAAAAAGTGTACGTCATTCCGCCAAGAAGAATTCAAGAGCTTAAGGATAAGATTATTCGGCACATAAATGACATTAAACCTCAATTATGTCTCAGGGTCATTGCAAATATGGACCATAGGATAAAGAAATGCCACCGAAGCCGTGGCGAGGATTTGGCATAATTTGTTTTACACATAATTGTCATAGATCCTTCTATCATAATAAAAAAATTAAAAGATATTTCTCTTAAAACTTTTTGTTTTATTTACAATTAACATTAATTGGTTGGACCAAATATTTTTTTAAAATCTCTTGATTTCTGCGATTTTTTTCTGTTTTACAATTTTTTCCCTCAATTTCTCGAATTTTTTTACTGTCGCCTTTTTGTTTAATTTTTTTTTTTTGTACATTTTTCGTATTGAGCTTTTTCTCGTTTTTTTGGAGAAGCAAAATACGGAATTACTTTAACTTTTGATCGGAATCGATGTCTGTCAAGTCAGTTTTATAAAAAATTTTAATTTTTTTCCTTTTAATTTTTACCACTTTTCAAGTTGCGCAATTTTATTTAAATTTCAGTACATTTAATTGACTTTTAGCGATAATTGAATTAAAATAATTTCCTGAATTTTACACAAATTCTACACGTAATGAATTTGAAAAAAGTCAAATGACAAGGGGGCCTGCATCGATTAGACCCTTCATGGGTGTGCGAAGCATCTTGGGAAATGCACAACTTTTTGACGTAACACTCTCGAGAAAAACAGTGTTTCACGAATAGCGTTCGAAAATCACAGCAAACAAGAGTCCTTTTTGGTATAGCTAGAACTTGTAGCCCCTGGAACTAAAGTCCTCAACTAGTAATTGAAAAGACTGTTTCGGGAATCACATGTTAGCTGCGGCTTAAATCCAAAATAATAGGAATGGTTTTTTTTTTTAAAAAGTCAGCTTTTTGGGCTGATTTTCTACACATTTCAGGTGCTTTTTCTTATCAACAGCAGCTGCAGTATTTCAGGAGTACCCATACATAAATTTCCACCTGTGTGTGGTGCTTACACACACCTACAAGTACGAGCGCCGGTGAATGAATTGTGTCCTTGAAGTATTTTAGAACACCGTGTAGTTAGGCCAATACGGCCGATACTTCTGACAATGTGGTTTTATTAACAAAATATATTCCATTTGTGTGAAGTAGGAATTGGGCGAACATAATAGTTAATTCGTAGAGGTCCTGTCAAACTTGTGTTCTAGTTGGAACATTGTTTTATAATATTTTTATTAATAAACATTTTGTTTTACAGCGAATAATTTCGAGAAACAGTTTTCAACGAAGACTATGAATAATTTTGGAACCTATTACTGCGAAAACTCTTAACAAATAATTTTACTTGGCAGCCATTTAAATAAAAAACATGTAATCCCTTTTTAAGCACCCCTATAATACTCAACTAAGTTCTCTCTGTCCTCATTTCTTCCTCAGAAAAAAAAAATGAAATCAATTACTCATACGACTTCCTGTGCACTCACTTTAGGTCGATTTTTCTTTGCTTCATTCTCTGTTATTGTCCTTATTACACTAAGGAATTGATTACTCAGAAGAAGATGGAAAAAATGCCATGCAATGAAATGAAGTTGCTGTAATAGATTTGTTTTAGAAATGTTTAACATAAATTGCTTTAAATTTAATTTGAAAAAAGTTTTGCAACTTTAAGGGAAAATCTTTCTTCGAAGCAATTAGATTTGATGGAGTATAAGCGATAAAGAATCCTGACTTGACTTGATTAATTTAAAAAAAAGAACTTCGAAATACGTGAAAATTTAATGCGGAAATTTTTACAAATAAGATGTAAAAAAAGTTGTAGCTTTTAATATAATTAAAGTTTTTTTTTCCAAAAGTTAGTTAAAATGCGGTTCATGTAGTTTAGTAAAAGTGGTCTGTGTAAAACACGCGTATTTTTTTTAAAGAGAAAACAAGAATTAGTAATTTTCTGAAAATTGAATTAAAATTTGCTAAAGTCTTAATTTTTTTAAGCTTAAGTTTTGAAAAATTAAGACAACAATTTTTCAATCTTAAGAAGCTTTTGTTAAGTTGATATTTATTTTTTTAACATTTTCCGGCTGCGGAATTAAGAAGTTTTATCAATATTAAATTGTTTATCAATATAACAAAATACTTATTTAAATTGATTATCTACAATTGATAAATTGTTTTACAAAACCTTATTTTGTTTTTCTTTAATATGATTTATTGTATTTTATAACAAAATTCAATTCCCTATAATTGAAAATAAATTCTCCGGAATCGAGCTAACAAACTAACAGCATTTGTCACATGAAATCTGTTTTGATCTGTGAGTTTTTCCTGTTCTATTTATTCAATTCTTTCTCCAATAAATATTATTTATTTAGTATTTCCTAGGAACAAAAATAATCCATAACTGTGGGAAATTATTGATTTATTCAAACCAGAGGCCCAACAAGCATCTACAGATGCAGATAAAATACTTTTAAATTACACAGCCACTCACGCACGAACACCCGCACATGCTTCTATTTCAAACATGTTTTTTGTAAGTGTATTTTAGACAGAGAACATCAGTTTTTTGCTTTGCGTGTACGTGTAATCTAAATGGTAATGTATGCGTGTCCTTTAAACTTTATTACAACACTGATGTTTTTCATACCAATATTTCGATTAAGTTTTGTTTTGTTTCAATTGTTATCGATATGACATAATAATACAGTTAAGATCAAATAGAAACAGAAAATAATATTAAATAAATGAAATTCGTAAATTATATTCCTTGATGTATAAATATAAGCCACACATACACTGAAAAAAATCCAAAAACAAAATAAAAACAAAAAATTTAAGAAATTTTACAAAACTAAACGAACATCCTTCCAGCCGTACCTAGAAAAGAGAGGAAGGCAGAATGTTTTCTTTCGCTTAGCTTTTACGCTGATATGCCACCTAAACAAGAGCGTCAAAGATAGAGATAAAACCACTAGATTGACCAAATAATAGCTAAATTGCCATTACTTACTAACAATAGCGCCTTACTTCACTATTATAAGCGCTGTCAAAATCGGATTTTCCAATCTCAAAGCGTTGAGGCAGCATTGAATGGGCATGACAAATTTTGACAAACAGAAAATGCGTACCGATTTGGTAACGGACGGCTATGAATCAGCTCGTCAAGCGTTTTCTATCTGTCCAAAATTCTCACGTCAAAACAAAATGTGTGACGCGGAGTCAAGGCTTAGTAATTGGAAAATTCGATCTTGACAGCGGCTTAAGAACTTAACTTCGCTGCTAGTGCATGAAAAATAATGGCGATTCAGCTATTTTTTGGTCAATCCTGCGGTTTTATTTTTATAACCACATCAAAATAGTACACCCAGTGAAAAAACATGTTTAAATATGGTCACCTCCAACAAAACTATTTTTAAAGAGAATTTTAAACATATTATGTTTAATTTATCCATTATATTGTCACTGTCAACCATATTATGGTTAAATTAGTCCTCCGTCAAGAAGCCACAACCATAATATGGTTGCCTCCGAACATGTTATGGTTAAAAATAACTTAAATTTGTTTAAAACTTATAATAGCATTGTTGGTTTTCAACCATAACATGTTCCTCTTTAAAAAGAGGAATATACTATTGTTAATTTTTAAACAAATTATTGTCATATTTAACAATAACAAGTCGAATTTTTGCCAAAAATCTGGTTTGCCGCCCATTTCTTTGAGTTTTCTTCATAACTTTGTCAAAAACCACGACTTAATTCACTTTTAAGGAAATAATTTAAAAGAAAAATGTCCAAGCTTTAGTTTTGTGTGCATTCACTACAAGTTTTTGCAATGAATTTGCTCATTTAGGTACCCAACATAACAATTTTTTCATACATTTTTTAAAAACCGCCTTATATCTTTTGAAATTTTCATGAAAATGAAAACAATGAACAGCGCAGCTTGAAAGATCAATTATTTTTAAGTAATTTAGATTTTTTTTAAATTTTTTTTTAAATTTGCTCTAACCGTTCCTGAGTTATACCGGTTCTCAGATTTATACCCAGTTTATGACTTTACCATACAACCCAACAAACAAATTAGAATGAAATTATTTTTTTTTTGTTTTGTTTAAAAATTATTTATTGGGGCTCTAAAGATCTGTTTCAGGAGTTGTGACATTGAAGTAAGTGTTAGCTAAAGCAACACCTCGTTCTGCCACATCATTAACCACTTGTAAATGTTGAACTTTGTTCTTTGCATCTCGAAATGACTTGTTGGCTTCTGAATTTTCTGGATCTGTTTTTGATAAGTCAATTGAAATATTGCAAGCTTCGAAAAAAAATTAAGATTGGTTATGGAAATTAATTCTTGAATTGGTTTTTCGACTCAATGTTTTGGTGTCGATATGTTCATCAACAAAATTGCTAAGGAAGTAAATTTTGGGGTAAAGTACCACTGATTCTAGAAAAGTTTTTAACGAGGCGCGTGCAATTGATACATTAATAATTATATAGTTCGCCAACCGCTTTTATAGATTAAGATCATTGAGAGGATCATACAGGTACCAATTTTTGATATTTTTTCTTAAAATAAATGAACTTAATTCCAGCAAGGCATCAACTTCTAATTGTCCATATTAGATTGCAGCTGGTTTCGAAAAATTCATATTTTTAAAGAATTTATAATTTTCTTCCTCCTGCAGCTTTTACTGTTGGATATGACTTAGATCTGTCACCCAAAAAGATAAGTCTCAGATGGAACAATTCTTTATAGTCTTCTCTCTGTTTCATGTCTTCATGCTGGTCTTTAGTGAAATTGCTCAAATCTTGAGGTATTGGAAATGCATAAAACACTTACGTCAATGTCCCAACTTCTGAAACTGATTTTCCAAATTTATTGAAGCAAAAGTTTGATTCTTAATTGTTTGTTGGGTACGAGTATAATATGGATACAAAGCTGAAAACCGGACGGTGGTTAGATCTTACAATGTTGTCATTTTTCTGATAATGGTGCCAGTGTCAAATGCATTAATTTTGCATATCTGCCAAATGAACATGAGCTTACAATGTTCATACAGTTGCAAAACATGTTTAGGCAATTTTTATGACAACATTGTAAGAGCTGACCAACGTCTGTACGAAGTTTAAGGGACGGTAAGAGCATATTCAAAAATATTTGTTTCTAAATTATTAAGAACGAATTGATCTTTCTAAGTGCGTTATTTGTTTTTTTCATCTTTATACAAATTTTAAAAGTTATAAAGCGTTACTTACAAAACTTATGAAAAAATTACGAAAAATTATAATGTAGGGAGGGTACTTGAATGAGCAAATATATTGCAAAAACTTACAGTGAATGCACACAAAAATAAAGCTTGGACATTTGCTTTTAAATTATTTTGACAAAGTTATGAAGAATACTCAATAAATGACCGGCCAACTCGATTTTTGGCAAAAATTCGATTTGAGCGACCTCTAAACATTTTCTTAAAAATCTGAAAAAAATCTCAAAAATACTTTATCTTATAAGCTTTTAAATTCTGCTTGAGCTGCCATGAAAATCGAAAAATTTCTTGTACGCAAAGTACTGGTGGCAATCTAGGAGATAATTTAATGATAAATTTGGCACCTAGGGTTCTTATTAGTACAAAAATTATGGCAATCGGTCTGTAATATCACATAGTTAGCTCCCATACAAGCTTCTTTTCGGAATAGGATATTTTTTTTTTGGTTTTTTTTTTTATTTATTTATTTATTGGTGTTCCTATACAGAAAGTCTTATAATTATAGTACAGGATAAACAATTCGTAGCAATTTTTTATGTGTCACACAATAAAAGATTTTAACAATAAAAATTAAAATAAAAGAAATTAATACATTAATACATTAATACTACATTTACACCTACGCAAAATCTAGTACTTACGAGATTTTGAACCAAATCTAGTTGTTTTTGACTAGATTTCCCATACAAAACAAAATCTACTTCGTGACTAGATTTCGACGAAATCTACTCAAAATCTAGTAGTACTTAATGATGCAACTATGGTTTTTTCAATATATCACTAAAAAATACTTCCCTGCACAAGAAAATATGACATTTAAAAAAAACAAAACAAAAATTGTTAAAAAAATTAAATAACGTTTTATAAAAATTCTAAAAAAAAAGACAAATAATATTGATAAAATAAATATCTTTGATTATTAATAAAAGGTAATGCAAATTTTTTAATGAATATTTCTTTATTTGTTTGTAAGTGTAACGAAAAAACTTTTAGTCAGTTGTTTTGTTATGAAAACAAAATCTGGCTAATGTCAAAAAAATATAATGTAAACGCACTAGATTTTGAGGAAGATTTTAAATGAAATCTACTAGATTTCGTTCTGGTGTAAATGTAGTATAATAAGGCAATTTTGAAATTTGAAACAATTTTAACATAAAGACATTCAAAAGCGTTTTTAAATACAAAAGATTACACATTTTCAAGTACGGGAATAAAAATTAAAAATACATTTCCTAAACTGCGTTGCATTACTAGTAAATTGAACAGTTGCTGGTAGTGTGTTCCAAAGACGAATACTTTGAATGAAAAACTGCCATTCAGATACTAACTTCTTGAATCTTATCGGGATCAGATTTTTATTTCTTCTTGACTGCGTAAAAGTAACACGTTCAAATAGATACGTCGGCTCGCCAGTATAGATAATTTAATGCAAAAGATCTTTGTGCCAAAAAAATTTCTTAATTCTTTTAAGTTAAGAAGATAACTTTTATATATACCTAAATACAACAATAAGCAATATTTTCGTTATACATTAAAAATATTAAAAATTTGGATTAAAAACCATAAATAAAAGTTCAACAAAATAAACATAAAAAACTAAAAAACATTTTAAAACTTCGTAACAAATATTTAAAAAATGTTTTTACATTCTTGGAAAAACGTTATGCTTTCCTTTCCTACATTGTATAGCAGTTTTTTTCGGTGTAGACATTAAGAAAAAAGCTATATTTGTGCTTGTGTACGAAACAAATAAGATTCTTACTACTTGTATATGTGTATATAGTGCCTGTGTATTTCAACTATGAAAATATTTTATTAAGAAGATGCTTAGAGACAATTTGACAAGTGTACATACAAAATTGAAATTTCTTAGAAGAAAAAAAAAACTAAGAAACAGTTACAACCAGATGGAGGAAGAAAATCCAAATTGAGAATCTGTATAAAAATAAATAAAGTTGAAAAGGACTAATGTAGTTATTATTGAGCCTTAGGCCTGTAAAATTTACAACGAAAATTTAATTTAATAAAACAAAAGAAAATGTAATAGAAAATAAATAATCAAATTAAATTTAACCAGAAGGTTGTGCCAAAGAACAAGAGAAAAATATATATTTATATATCAGTAGAGGTCACGTTTGAAGAAATTATTTGGTTTATAAAATCCTGTTAATTCAAGGACGAAGCCAGAGTACATTATAAATAGGTTTTTGTGGTTCTTCCATAAAAAAAGTTTTGTTATTCTAATTTATTGGTGGCGTAACGAGACACTTCTGTGGTAGTCTCCATATGTAGATGTAGATAAATTTGACTTCATAACATAACTTTGTTTTAGTGGGTTCTTAATAGCCCACGGGTTTCCAATGGGGTATAATTTTGAAGCCTGCCTATAAGTACTATGGTGTAGGATTTCATATAACCCACTTTACATTTTACTTATTTCTAATTGAAGAGTCAAAAATTTGATATTTCGAAGATTAAGAAATTGGCTCATAAGTTATTAAAGACCCAAACCTGGTGTTAAAGATACGCTTTTTATTTTGACTACCGCTTTTTTTAGTTAATTTTATCACAATCCTAACACGGAACATGTCTTAACTCAAAATCAGTAGAATTAGCATTTAGTAGAGGAGAAAACATATCCTACTGACATTTCCATTTTTCAAATAACTTCCTTTGAGACTTCAACATAAAACACTTCTCGCTTTTTATTTTATCCAAATTTTATTAATAGTCTTGCAAAAGTTATTTTCATTTTTTGTAAAACAAATTTTTACTAATGTCCTACTTAAGTAAATCCCATTAATCGTATTTAATGCCAGGCATCCTAATGTGATACGCCTGAAAAGACGTCAAAATAAATGAAGTTAGAAAGGATAAAAAAGTAATATAATGTCTCATGTTTATCATAAATTAAAATATAAAAAAAGAAAACCACATGTGACCAAAACGCTAGGTCTAAAGAAGATTGAACAAAATAGAAACCATTAAACAAATTGTTCGTACTAAACACAAAAAACCATACAATCTCTCACGTTTTGTTTTACATTTAAATGCGACGTTTAGAATCCTAAAGGTATGACAATCATAAATTTATTTTACATTACAAAAAAAAAAAAAATCCACACATTATACGCATTTAGTGCCATAAAAAGGATCCTTTTAACTGCAAACTAATTTAGTATTTATAATCATGATTGACAGTTGGCAATAAAGAAAAAAAAGGAAAGCCTTATTATTAAAAAGCGCTTAAACAAATTGAAAGGGGTCTTTATTCAAAATATGAGTATTTATTTGCCATAAGAGACAAGGATTTTATATTTTTTTTTTGCTAATACTCATCAAAACCCATCCTTTTGATTAAAAATTTCCTTTGATATATTGTCATTATTGTTATTTATTACAGGACAGTTCGCAGTTTATGTGTTAGAAAAATATAAAATAAATAAAAAAATAGTTTCTAATTAATAAGTGTTTTACACCTTCGGCATTTTGGGATTATAATGTTTTAGGGCTTAGTTTACCCAACAGGACGGAATAAATAGATTTTCTTTGGCATACTTTAAGGCGTTAAAATATAGTTTTAAATTCTTAAATTTTTTTTACATTTTTGTTAAATAATTCCGGGGTTATTTTTTATTATTTTATTATCATAAAGGATTATTGAATTTAACGAACGCTTATTAAGGAAAATTTTAATTGAAAAGCTGTTTTGTAAACCAATATTAAATTTAAAAAAAATTTTTATGTACACAGGCATTAGTCAATTAAAATTTTACATTTCTTCCTAAAATATGTTGTATATTTTTGGGAAAATTTTATTATTTTTAATTGCTCTTTAAACATTCTGACAGGCCAACGTTAAAGATTTTCTTCAACTAACTTTTAGGCGTTTGTATATAATTTTTTTCTTCTTTGTTTGTATTTATGCTTCATATTTAAGTCAATAACAATTTTAATTAGCTTTTAAAAAGTTTTTAAATTTTTTTCCAAAATATGTATGTTGCATATTTTTTGGAAAATTCAATAATCTTTTGAGTATCTTTTTTAACGTAACGTAACGTTAAAATAAAAAACAAAAAATGTACTTTAAACTTCGTAAAGAATTCTTGACACAAAGTACGAAAAAACAGAAGTAAGGAAGAAAATAGATAATCATTCAAAGCAAATTTCGATCTACCAAAGGTTAAATACAATTTGGTTTAAAGATTGATGTTTGACTATTAACTGCCAGCAGTCGCCGCATGGCTTGTACGCCATTTTGTTCAAAAAAAAAATATATCCGTTAATTTTCGAGATATTCAGTTTGTTCCTTTTTTTCATATGATGGCAACCCTAAAAAATTTGACTATACCAAAAATCAAAAACCTCGGCGTTCCTGCCTATTAAAAACTCTTAAGTTTCAAATTTCAGCCATATCGGTTTAAAACTTTGACTGAAATAATTTTTGGCCTAAAAAGTAGGTAAAATTACCCAGTGTGCGCTGTATTGAAATTTATTTCAATTTATGATTTTAATACCAGAAATCACTCTGCAGAATTTAGGGATGATTGGTCCATAATTGACCATGGCTTCAACGTAAATGCCCCTCTTGAAGATCATTTAAGTTCGGCTTAAAATATTACGAATGATGATATTTTACTCAAGATAATTTAAACTTTCTGGTTGTCGGACAATAATCTAATATAGGTCTAAGCCGCAACCAAATTTAATGCTGATGTTTGTTTTTATAAAGATAAATGAATAATAAGTAGATTTTATATAGATCCTGAAACATTCGAACTATCGGTGGTGGGTATCACAGATTCGGCACAGCCGAATATAGCACTCTAAATTGTTTTCTCTACCCTTGTAAGCGGATTATCAAAAAGTCCTTAAGATGTGAATAAAAAAAACATAAAAGCGTTCACGTTTTTAGTAAACATAAAGACAACGTCTCTGCTTATTGGGATACGATTAGAGATGAAATTTTTACAAAAAAGTGTTCAAAATTTTCTCTCAAAACTCCGTATGTGTGAAGTTACCACAACAAAGTAAACACATTTCTTACTAGTACAGTCATAAAGTTAAGTTTTTTTTTTTTTGGTGACAGCTGAGTTAGGTATTATTCCCTCTCTTTCCGTTCTAGACGTTTTCTATGACCCTGCTTTTGAAAAATTGTTTGTATATTTGTGTAGAGATATGCACATGTATGTCTTGCTAAGTAAATAAGCTGATTATTAAAGGTGTGTATAAATAAGTAGCTAAGTACCTACTAATAAGTTTAGTCTAAACATAAACAGTTATTTACAAAGACGATGAAAAGTACAGTCGACTCTCGATTACTTAAAACTGGTTTATTTGATCTCTCAATGGAAAAACATTTAGCAAATTCAACTGGTTTTGTAAATGTGTTAGTATTTTTGAAACCAACAACTCTTGTTCATAAGAACTCTCGATTATTCGAAATTTTTCTTTGGTCTCTTAAAATTTCAATTATCGAGAGTCGACTGTAATTAAAAGTACAAAAGAATAATAAATACTGTATGTAAATAAGAATCTAAGTTTGTTTTATGTATATGTTCATAAGCCTTTTAGTGTATGAGTTTCTTCTTCTTTAAATGTTGCAAAGTATTTGCTATTTAAAAGCAATTTGATAAGCAGAAAATTCTGACAGTTGTTAATCTCTTAACACTTGGACAACTTTTCTTTTCAAATATTTTGCTTGAAAAAAAAAAATAAATAAATAAAACTTTAAGTACAAAAAAAAAATAAAAAAAAAAAAATCATAAATTATTAGAAAACTGAAATCAAGTGCTTTACTAAAGGACCCTTTCAGCAATGAGTCATACTGATGTCCTACATCTCCAGCCAGGGATAAGACGTTACTTTCAAGTACAACGTTTTTGTTTCGCTCGTATTGGCATTAATGTCATCTCATTGAAGCGTTTCATTTCTAATAATTTTATGGCTTGGATTCCCATGCTGTTAGAAGCATCCTCCTGTTTACCAATGTTTTCTTATGCCATACAAAATCTCAATGATTTGGATAAAGTAACAGATTCACTGTCACCATTTTGGCAAAGTATTTTAGCACTTTTTAAATTTGTATACTTTTTATCGAATAACAAGAAGATTATCAAGTTAATACGGAAATTATGGTTGTGGAATTTAGAAGGTGAGTTAAAAGAAGAAAAATATTATTTTCAGAAAGATTCCTTGAAGCGGTTTAGGAAATTTTTGTTTGCACAAAAAAAAGTTTAAAAAATGCTTTAAATTTGTAAATTCATTTATAACAAAATCATTTAAAAAACATAAAAGCTAAAATATAGTGCAAGTGGTAATTGATTTCATTTTTAAATCCAAAAAACCTGATAAAAAAAATTATGTTTGGGATAGAGATACAAATTTTGAGCCTTTTTAGACTTGAATAGAAATTGCGTCCTTTTATTATTTACAAATAAGAAATTAAGAACTAAATACAATAATTACAAGAAAAACAAGAAATAAAGTATATTCGTTACATTCGGACTAGAATACCCAACAGCACAGTAATTACATATAAATTTTAGAGAGTGTACACTTTTTGGCACCCACGGGCAATTATGAATCTGGCAAACAAAACTATTAAAAACTTAAGATTCAAATAAGGCAAACTCGTTTATCTAAAATAGGGTTAATGTTTGCCGATTTTAGCAAAACCTTCAGTACACATTTAAAATTATGTAGACTATAATATTTTGAATAAGTTTTACTTAAAATTCATAACAGTAAACTAATGCCCAAAAAAAGGGTTTTCCCGAAATTCGCAAAATTAAGTTCGCAGGTACGGAAAACTACGGGGTTAATTGACTTAATTTTTTCATATCTTTATTCCGTATTATATTCTCAAAGAACCAAAATGTGATGATTCAAAAATTTTGAAAAATTTTTAAATGGAATTAAAAAATTATTCTTTTTTTGGTCATACCCGAAAAAAATGTTAACGAAATCCTACGAAGACAAAAACTCAAATAAAAGTAAATAGGGGTGTGTGTATCTTAAGTAAAAATTAGCTCTTGTCCAAATATTTCTTAAAAACTGTTAATTTTTTTACTACATTACCTGTTCAAATGGCCTGAACTTTAATATTTTTAACCAAATTTTGTCTTTGATAACGCATTAGAACGATAAAAACGTACATATTTTTATTCTTTTATACACTCAGGTCTCGTTTTATGCGGATTCAAATTTATGCGATTTTTAAATTAACGATTTTTTTAATTTTTACGGTTTTTTAAATTTTAGATGTTTTTTTTACACTTTTTAACGTTTTTAGATTAAACCAAGTTTGCATCACTGATATAATCGTTATAGTTTGTTTTATTTTGTGTTTTTATATGCATTGCCGATACGTATGTAAGAGTGTTTTTAAACTAATGAAGAGCACATAATATTAGTTTTACAACGAAGGCTAATTTCGGTAAAAATATTTAGAATCAAAAATTAGGTGGAAGTTAGAAAAATTTCAATTTAAACTCGTTCTTTCCTGTCTTTTACGGTACAACATTGTTATAACCACATGTACGAGTTAGACCCCTGCACAAATGGATTTTTACTTAAAAAGTATATATGATCTAGCAAAGCATGAACACTTACTCGAACTGTAATAAAAAACAAGGTACATGTTTTTGAGAACAACAAAATTAGCGAGTAACTTTTGTTTGTTACTCGACTTTGTTTGTGCTTGCAAACCACTTGTTCGTTTTTCTCTCTCACTTGACCATTCATAAAACGAACGGTCGAGTATCATGCGACAGCCAAACTTCACTAGGTACTATCAGTACCATGTGAAGTTTTGCAAACATAAAAAGCAAAAAATATTGTTCCATGCATTTAATCTTTTTTAATTATAGGTATAGGTGCTTGTAATAATTAACGGTTTATTTATTTATTTATTTAAACTTGTTTCTTTAACTTACTTTTCACTCAAATATTACAAAATTCAATTCGAATTTAGGTACATACTAGAATTAAATTTTTATTTCTGTCCTTTTAACTTTAACTTCGAACCTGAAAAGTTGTAAGCGCTAATTGTTTTGAGCTAAAGCTAAACTTAAAGTAAAATAAAGTTGATTTATAATTAAGATAAAACAAAATTAATTTTATTTGAATAAATCTTGACTAGAGGAAATTTACTGAACAGTTAATTTTAAAAAAAAAAAAAATGGAAATAAATGAGGTATGTTTATAAATTGATTTATTTAGATCATTTAGATTTTTATTTATTTATAAATATTTAAAAGTGAAATTTATTTGCAATAATATAAACATTATTTGAAAATAATAATCATGGGAAACATCAATAAAATGTGCATTTGTATGTATATTTATAAAAAAAATTCTCATTAAAATTATAGAAAAAAGCATTATTATGTTGACAACCTAATAATTGTTATCGGCACTAATTAAGCTTACTTTTTTTAAGACATCAAATGATAGCTTAGTAGCTACTGTGGATGTAAAGGCAAAAATTTTTAACGGTGAATATTCAACATTTAATAAGACCGGAAAAAGTAAAGTGTGTGAGGTATTCGCAGGAATTTTGAATGAAAACGGAGTAGAAGTGGAAACTTTAGTGACCTGTAAAAAATGCAAAAATATCTTTAAACTTAATAAAAAAAGCACAACAAATCTACTGAAACACAAGTGCTATGTCCTTTTTGCTTCGAAAAAAACTTATTCTGCACCATTAGAAGTAGATGAAAAAACGAAAAAGAAAAGCGTGTGTGTCTTGACAGAATGGGCAGTCGAAAATTGTCGGTCATTTAAAATGATCGAGGACTCAGGATTAAAAAAATTTGCCTCCTTTTTGATTTCTGTTGGTGCCCAATATGGTGAAAATGTCAAATTAGAATCTTTATTACCACATCCAACAACAATATCCAGAAATGTTGGTGTATTATACGAAAAGTATTTTAATGAAATAAAGCTGGAACTAAATGACATCAAACTTAACGGATACGGGGTGACAACTGACATGTGGACTGATAATTACTTGAAAATGTCATATTTGGCTGTAACTATCCATTATGTAAAGGAACGAGAGCTAAAAAATAGATTGCTTGCCATGAGATCTATGGAAGGAGAAAAATCAACCGGTAAGGGAATCAACTCACATTAATTATGATTTGGTAATACATACATGCATGATTAGGCACATACTTTTATTACTAAAATACTATTACTGAAATATATAACATCTCGATGTCCTGGATCTTTCGTATTTCATATGCTAATGCCCAATTTTCAGGATAGTAAATTTTAATATCGTATTTAAATACGATTTAAGTTTTTATGAAAATTAACTTAATTTAGATTAAATTACTATCGGTGAATTAAGTTTGATTTAAGTATTCAGTGAAGAAGAGAATTTTGTATTTAAAACGATATTAAACATAAACGTGTTTTAATATCAATCCTGAAAACTGGCCATAAGGAATATACTTAGATCTAAAATAATAAACCATGTTTGAAACTATTAATAATAGTATTTACATAAAACCATTTTCTACAAAAAAATTGTGTTACTATGTACATACTAAATGTATTTTCATCTCATAGTTTATGATATCATATAACATCGTAAATTACTTGTAAAGTTTAACCAATTAGGCACGTTATTAAAATATGTAATATTTGTAGGTGAAAACATAAAATTGAAAGTTATAAATACTTTGGAAAACTTTTGTTGTGAATTAAGCAATAAAGCGATAATCGTAACCGACAGAGGCTCAAACATGATTGCGGCATTCCGTTCATGCAACCACATATTTTGTATAAATCATTTGCTGAATAATACAGTGGAAAAATCTATTAAAGAAACTCAAGATCTCGCAGAGCTTTGCAACAAATGTATAAAGCTTGTAAAATACTTTAAAAAATCGGGTATTAATTCAAAGTTACAGACTACCTTGAAAAGTTTTTCACCTACACGCTGGAATACTTTTTTCTATTTGCTGCGATCAGTGGAAACAAACTGGGTTGATATTTGTTCCATTCTTCAAGAGAAAAATGAGATGGGTAGAATTAATAATATTAATTTAAGTTCTATTACCGCAGTTTTAAAAGTTTTGAGTCCTTTTGAAGAAACATCTAAAAAGTTGGAGGCCGAAAATTATCCGACGTTGCCTTGGGTACATATATATATCCATCGGCTGAAGAAAGTTTGTATTATCAACCAAGATGACATCGATATCATTAAGGCTTTCAAGCAAAAACTAACTAAGTTTTTAAACGAAGTGGTAATAAAAAACCTCAACATAATTCATAAAATCGCACTGTTTCTATTTCCGCCTACAAATAAACTCAAACAATTTACAGAAGGCGATAAAAATGATATAAAAATTGAATGCAAAAAGTTACTAAGAAGCTATGTGGAAAATATAAATAATGATATACCATGCACATCTCAAATTTCATCTTTCAACTCGGAACTTCTTACAGACTTTTTACAAGAAACATCAGCATTAAATCCAGATGATAAAATAGAACAAGAACTTCGCCTCTATGAAAATAAGGATGTGACATTCCATGACGATTTTGATGTTTTGAAGTGGTGGCATTATCACAAGGCAGAGTTTCCTTTTTTGTTTAAATTAAGTTGTAAGCTACTAGCCACTCCGGCAAGTAGTGCTTCATCGGAACGAACTTTTTCAATGGCGAGAAATCTCATTGCAGAAAAAAGATCTTCCATTGGAACTAATTCAGTTACAGTAAATAAAATAATGTTTCTGCATTCCAACATGAAAAAAACAATTGTATATGATGAAGTAGAAAAAGTAACAGATAATATTTAATTTGCTTCACTTTTAACAAGTATATGCGCTACCTATACCTTATTTTTATGTTAAGTTTAACGCTCTTATTTATAAAAATAAAACAGGTTTATAAAAGGTTTATTAAGCAAATTTTCATAAAAAAATCAATTTCATTAACTTTTTATAAACCTGTATTAGTTTTTGTAAATAAGGCCGAAATATTATTTTAATTAATTTTAATTACTTAAAACTGAATTGATTAATTTAATAAAAAGAAGCCCTTATTTTTAAAACGCATCGCATTTTTAATAAGAGTTTAACCCAGGTTGTACAAATTTTGTGTTTAATATCTAATAAGTAACGCTTTTTTATGAATATATGTAATACAACAACTATAGTAAATAAAAAAGCATTTTAGCTAACTACTTCAACATAAAGATTGCTAAAATTGATACACATCTAGTCATTTTTAGAAACAAAAGAAATCGATTTTTTTCTTCTTTTAAAAGTGAAAAATTTACTTGTATATAAAAAAATATTTAGGCTAAATAACACAAAAAATTTTCTAATTATCAATAGTCTAAGAAATAAATTTTTGTCTAATTTTTGGTTAATTACACAATTTCAGCTTTACTGTGTAATACTACAAGTACCACATGAAGTGAACATAATTTTATAGGTACTTCTTTTTCGTTGTACCCATTTTTATATGTTCCTTTTTTTCGGAACATATTTCATCTTCAGCTGCTGCATGTTCGTATTTATAAAAACAACAATCACTTCTCTTCACTGTTTGCGCGTTAAGCAAGAGAACAAATAAACACTATATTCGACAGCGAGTTTCACATGTGAAGAAAAAAGTTACTCTTTGCAGACCTCTAGTACGAGTGTAAAGAAATTTGCATAACTTTTAAACTAATAGAGGTCCCATAATAAAACTTTTACAATATGATTAGGACACTAAAGGCCAATTTAGATTAAAAAATAAAAAATAAATTAGAACTAAGTTAGAAAAATTTTGATTTAAATTGGTCATTTCCGGTTTTGCAGATGAAAACAAAAATTTTTTTTTTTTTTAAAGATCAATCGATTTTCTATAAGAATCACCTTAACTTTTTTTCGTTTGATTAGTTTTTAGTTTGAAATAATAATTAAAAAAAAAACATTTTTTTGCAAACGGCAACACTTTACCACCCCGTAGTTCGACAAATAAACATCATGAAAAAAATATTTCGCACACTTATTCATATCTACTAGAATTATAGCTAAGCAAAATATAAAGCAATTCCAACAAAATATTTTTATTGGCTTGTCCGCTTCACAAATAATGCCCCAAATATATGCCCACATATTTGTTGATTTTTTTATGCGATTTTGGTTTGATTTTTTTATTGAAATTTGAATTTATGCTGTTTTTCAGTATTTTGGAACGAATCATTAGTTTTTATATGAAGCTAGAGTATCGTTTTATGCAAATTCCATTTATGCGATTTTTTTGGACCTGAGTGTATTAAGTTAAACAAAATTTAAACAAAAACTGAAAAAGAATGTATTTTGTTTCTTCGAACTCCAGCATCGTTGCGGCGTGATTTCATATAACGACTGGCCATAAACAGAAGAAGTCTTTGTTAATAGTGGAAATTGGCACACATATTTAGGTTGATAAAACATAATCAAATTAAAAATTGCACAAATTCGGAGCAAGGATTGGTGTCCTTCCCAAACATTCTGAAATTAAAAAATGTAAAAAATAGAGAAAAAGCTCGAATTTCATTTTGCGTAGTCATTGGATGTGATATCATTAATGTTTTCACCAAGTTTTAGCCAAATCAGATAAAGAACACGCCAAGCTCAAAAACTGTCCTTTTTTAAAAATCTAAAATAAGTGAAAAAAATTCAATTTCTTAAATTGATTTAATTTTTTTCTAATTCGGTTCAAGGACACGCCCACCTCCTATATATCCTTAAACTAAAAATTTTATAAAAGCTACAAGAATTATGTATTAGAATTTTTAAAGAAATAGTGCGTATTTAATGAATTTGATATTAAAACGTGCGACAGCTTTTAGTTCATGAACATGTAATTGGGCAGATACCAGAGTTGCATTTTATCCTACTCGAACTTTCTTCAAAAGCTACAGAAGCATGGCTTATACGTAGTTGGTTTCTACAAAGTACAAGCGGAGGAATTAATAAAAAAGTCGTATTTTCATTTGGGCGGACACTTAAAAAACTTAAAACAAAAATTTTAATATTAATATTAAAATTTTTATTTTGTCTTCAATTTTGTTTGATATTATGTGTAAGTGCGTGAGTCGTCTAAGACGCTGCATTACGTAAGGTGAAATCTTTAAGAGTTTAGCCCCTAAGATATCCTTTAAAATTGTTTTCTTAACGGCATCCTAAAATTATGCTTCGAAAATTAAAAAAAAAGTAAGTCTATTAATAATTTATTAAGTCTGGGATCACACTATGAAAGAAAATAAATACTTAAACTGGGAAAGGCTTAAATAAGCGCCTCATCCCATAAATATTTTAGACCTTTTTCCAGCAAACCAGTTAATGTTTCTTTTAATTTCTGTCCTTTTGCAGCTGAAGGTGAAGAAATTGTTATATTAGCTGAAGAAAATCGCAAGGATACCATCTTCTCGAACTTTTATCACATTTCAGTAGCCAGCTCAGGCATAATGGCACTTTTATCACCACTAGTTTTTGCTGGTTTTTACGCCTGGAATGGAATGGCATTTTTTGAATATTTAGAGCCACCTTTAAAAGGATAGTGAGTACAAAATTATATTGATTTTTACTCTACAATATATAGGAAATGCCTAATTTTTGTTTCAGCTATATTATAGACAAAAAATCGATCCTCGGCTATATTATTGTTTTTGTTTGGAATGTTGGCGCAGTTTATTTTATCATCTATAGTTCGTTATCAATTGATAGTTTATACTCCTGGCTTATGTGCAATGTTGTGGCACAATTTCGTATACTCAAGTATCGACTGCGTCAGGCTGGTGAGCAGAATGATGGTGACTGTTCGATGCAAACTATACGCGATTGTATTGCGTATCATTCTCGTGTCATAAAGCTGGCCAACGATTTTAATGATGCATTTCGTATTGTAGTTTTTGTAAAATTTGCTATAAGTTGCCTGCAAATTTGTTGTTTGGCTTTTCAATTTAGTCGTGGCGGCGAATTGTTTGATCAAGTATTTCATGGTTTATTCTTACTGTCGGTATCGCTGCAGTTGATATTGTATTGTTATGGTGGTCAGAGGATACAGGATGAGGTAATTTTATGTGGTTTTTTTATAAAATCAATTTATCATGTTATGCTTTATTCTTTTCTGTTAGAGTAATTCTATTACCAATGAAATTTATGAAAGTTTTCATTGGGAATCATTGAAGTTGGCCAACAAAAAAATGTTAATTTTTCCGATGATGCGTTCTCAAGTGTCCTGCAATGTTTCTGGCATATTTTTTACAGCCAATTTAAGTTTGTTTTTGTGGGTGAGTATTTAGGAAGGATTGAGGAAAATTTCTGCAATGAACTCTTTAAAGAAACATATAACGGCCTTTTAAGGTTTATCGTACGGCAGCTTCATTAATTACACTCTTATGGACGTTGGAGGAAAAGGAAGAAGAAGGATTGCAATAGAAATATATCTGGCTACACAAAATTAAATGAACTGTTATTTAATGTTGTTTTTAAGCTGTAAATTGTAATAAAATAATTATTTATTTACTAAGCAATATTTCTATATAAATCCTTTGATACTTTTGACCGTAATTTCCCAGTCTTACAAGTCAATATCTCATTAAAATCTAACAAGCATCTGACTCCTTTACTTTATTGCAATTTTTTGTTTCTTGTTTTTGAATGAAAAATTTATGGGAAAATTTACCATCAGAAAGTCATTACTGGCAGCAGAAACACTAGTTGCTGCTGGTCTCATTACACAAAAAAGCCCGTCAAGGAAGCACTTTTCCTTAATCTAAATAATCACATCTGTGTCTTGCATAAATGGTTTTGTTTTCAAACCGTAACTGGTTATTTAAAGTATTTGTATAGATGTGTTTGTTTGCTTCAATATTTTTTTTTTGCTAGTTCGTGCTCATGTTTTTCCAAGTGCAAATTAAAATTCCTACGACAACTGCTGCTGCTGCTGCTGCTACGGCTGCTGTTGCTACTAGCCTAGTGATGTTCATTTGCCTTTGTCAGGTAGAACTGTAAACACGATAGAGCAAAGAAAAACTGGAAATAAAGATTTTCTTGTTTATTTAACCGCACACTCCACCATTGCCATAAAGGTTTAACCATTCTCTCCCTCTACCTTCCCCACAAGCAACAATGTATAACTGAATGTAATAAAACTTGAATTTATGTTTACAAATCCTAGTTAAACTTGCTTTCGTAGGTCTCTAAATTTTAGAAAAATTCAAACGAAAATGTGTTTCTTGCCACGAATAGATAAATGTTAGAATGCAGTTGTTGCCACAAAATACACACTAACAGTGGAAGTGCATGAGAATTTATTTAAGAAAGTTCGTTTTTTTTTATCTTAAGTGAGTTTTTCTCCAACTCGTTTATTTACGACCTTTGCTTAGGAAATAAATATCACTGAATTTCATTGTGTAATAAAAATATTTAATTTAAGATTTCTGCTAAACGTACAACAAGTATTGTAGAAATTAATGAGTTTTTGAGTTAAACTGTCAGGTATTGAATTTCAGGATTTTTGTTACTGCTATCAAGTTAAAATAATAGCAGTTTGTTTATAGTAGACTTAAATCTATGAGAAGTTTCGTTTTGCTTTAAATTGTACATAATAAGGAGAAAAAACAAACTAGCTTAAATATACTTTGTACTCTTGCGCTTCGTAAACAGGGGGCAAATAACAGCATTCCATATCGATCGAAATTTCCATTAACATTTTATTGTAATTTCGATCGATATAGAATGTCGTAATTTGCCCCCAGGTTTCTTTAGAAGATTTCTATAAAGAATACAGAAATCAAGCTGTGCCGTTTCTTTAATATCTTCACCTAACGTAATGCTGCTTCTTAGACCACTCACCATCTAACACACATTATCAGAATTTAAAAAAAATTTTTTTTTTTTTTTTGAGCGCAAATCATGTATGCATGTATTTGTTATGTATAAAAAAAGCCAGAAAAGTTCTGTGCATTAAAATTAAAAATAAAAAACACAAAATACAACAAAACATGCAATTTTATGACAAAACTTAGAGACAATCGAGGTTTTTTTCTCATATCTCAACCACTTATATACCTATCACACTGAATTTCAATAGCAAAATTTAACGGAGCATATGTGACATAATTATGTAGCAAACTAGTTCCCATAATTTCTGGGGCCTTCAGAAAACCTATTTCAACTGACAGAAGGACAGATGCAAAGGCTGACATCGTTAAATAAACTTTGCGACTCATAAGGTGCCAACATATGAATACTTTAAAGGGTCCAAGATAAATATTTGAAAAAATCACGATCGGAATGATAAACTTATAAAAAAAAAACAATTTTAGATATGCTTTCAAAAAGTATTAAAAACCATTTTCTTTTAGAAAAAGTACTTTTTTTAACGAAGAGTCAAATTTATAAAAAAGATTCTTTTTTTTTAGCAATACATATTCACATTATAAACAAAAAATGGTACTTAAAAATAAAAATAAAAAATTGGCTTTATAAGCAGTTGTTACATTTTGTTGAAAAAAGTGCGTTTTGCGTCAAGAAAAAGCAAATTTTTTTGTTCAGGTTTGCCGAATGTTTTGGATTTTAAATATTTATATTTTCTTTCAAAAAGACACTTAAGTTATGAAACTGTTTTAACTCCGTTTTAATAATTTTTGTCAGTAATAGAGAAAAATGTACACCCCCTTGTAGCGAAAAGTTAAGTTTCGGATCAATGTACGATTTTTGAAAGAGTACATTTCAAAAAGAAACTGTTTGAAAAAGGTACTAACGTGGCGGTAAAGTGCATTTTCTTAAAAAAATGTAACTTTCAACTACAAAATTTTTTTTCACAAAAAAAGTTTTTACTTTTGCATAAATGCAAATGTGAATGTTTTGTTTCATAAACTAATTATAGTGACATGTAGTTGCATTTGCATTCTTTGTTTCACACTGGATAGTGATACTTTCTGAAATTTAGCTCATAGAATAAATTCAAAAAATCCAAAAAATGTTGAATATAATATAAAGTAACATACGAAAGGAAACAATTCCCAGTTTCTATTTGTTAAAATTGTTGAGTTAAATACATTCAATTTATAAAGTGACACAAAGAATGCTGACGAAGGCCGTAGCGGGCCAGAAAATGCATTACATTCTGCTGGTGTCTAATAATTGTAAATTTTTCCGTACACACAGAATATACTTCATTGCTATCCAAAGGATAGCTAAGGTAAAATGTAACAAGAAAATACAATATAATAGTCTGGTAGTGTATAAAAGTCATTCCTAAAAAAAATTAAGGAATAGAACTATTACAAAAAAACTTTATAAAATACATAACTGAATAAATTCGAAAAATAAAAAAGATGTTGTTTATATTTTCTTCTAATTTGTTTGAACCAAACAGAAAAACATAGCTTTAGCAGTGCAAATATCTATGAAGACATACGATTTGGAATCATTTTCTAAAAGATACTTCAGGTTTTTGAGTGCATTTCATATAAATTTTGATACACAATCAATTGCTTGTCACCTGGAAACACCACATTAGTCTTAAAAACTAAAACAAATACATTTTTTCCAAAAGTTTTTGTTGTCTTAAAAAGAGTTTTTTGAAACCTTTATATTCAGCCATGTCACAGAGTACAATTCCGTTCGGGACCGAAGAAAACATATTTGTTTATTGAAAGAAAGTGTATTTTGATAGTTTTTCGGCCTTTCAGATACGGAAAACTCCCATTCCGTTCATGAAAACAAAAATGGTTTCATTCCGAAATTTTTTTTTTTTTGGATTGTCTGAAGCACCAAACAAAAGATTAAATTCCATTCCCGAACGGAATTGTACTCTGTGACATGGCGGATTGAATTCAAAAGAGACATTTCTGAGTAGAAGCTTTGTGAAACATAAAGACCCTTTTTTCAAAAGTAACACTCTGACTAAAAAATTTCTAACACTCTTTTCCCAAAAGGGTAACTTTTCCACATAAGGTCACTTTTTCCCAAAAAGGGTACTTTTTCTATAAAAGGGTACTTTTTCCACAAAAGTGTACTTTTTCCCCTCAAGGGTACTTTTCGCAAAAGAGTACATTTCCTCCAAAAAGGTACTTTTTTAAGTTTAAATGAGAACACAATTTTACTTCTAGAAATCCTTTAAAACACAGATATTTTTGTGTAAAAAAGTACTTTAGTTTAAGAAAACGTTTAATAAAATACTGTTCTTTCACAAAAAAATAACGCTAAATGGCAGCTATTTTAAAATATAATTCAATCTAAAAAGAATTTTATTTATAAGAAGATTTATTTTTCAAGAAAAACGTATTTTTAAAATGTTGTATTTAATAATGAGTATTTGCTAAGAGAAAGTACTTTTTTAAGGCCCCTATCATGTAAAACGCAACGCGACGCGAAAGAACTACATTGAAAGCAAAAACAAAGTCATAAATATTTTCTAATTTTTTTGATGCTTTCTACAGAAATTCATGTACATGTAGGGGCGAAGCTTTCGTTGTCTGGTTTTAAAAATATCTTCTTTTAAATAAGTAGTTTTTTAAAAAATTGCGATTGTATTTGCAAAAACTTACTCATTTCTATAGGTAACTTTTTCTAAAATTATGCCTTTTCCCAAAAGATTTAAAAAAAATTAATGTTTAAAAAAGGTGACAGTGAAATTTATATTATTGTTTATTTTTTAAATACTTGAAATTTTTTGTGTTTATCTTCATGTCTGCATAACAAAACGTATCAAAAGTAGCTTCTGACTCTGACAGATTATAATTAAAAAGGCTTTTCTTTCTATTGCATGTTCTTTATAAAAAAATAGTAGTTCACTTTCTGAAAATTAAATGTAGCATTTGATACCTTAGGAAAATTTCTTTATAACTATTGTGACGATGAACGCTAAGCACTACTAAGTCATAGGAAATTTAAACATTTTTGGTTTTCATATTATTCCACTTCCTTGTGCTGAAAAAAAGCGCAACAAAACTTAAAACACTTTTATTTTTACACATATTTTACCATTTAAATGTGTACTCTTGCACCCTCCTACACAAATCTACTATCTACAGAGACAACATCTACTTAAGAAGGACAAAAATAAAAATAAAAAAAATAAAAGTCCTTCATAGCTAGAAAATATAGCACACTGGCTCTTTCATTTATTCACAATGTAAAATACACATACATATATACTACGTTTATACGCACCACTTATTCGCAAATAAATATATTGCAAGTAGAGAATATTGCCGCATAAACAGTGAATAAAAGTTTAATTTGCGAATAGCTAACTCATGAAAACAATTCCTGATTAACGACACTATTTGCAAATAAGATTTTAAGGATTGCCACACTTTTAACCGTTTTACGTTTTTATTTCGATGTGGCTCATTCATATGACAACAAAAGTAAAATTAAATCAATAATGTGCAAATAAATTTAAAAATACACAATAATTTTTGATCTTTTTCATTTAAAAAATAAAAAGTTTATATACATACAGTGCTACTAAATGCATACATTTTTCATCTGGCATCACTTAAAAACAAGAATTTTCATTAGGAAAATTGACATATAAACAGTAAGTTAGTTAATTGCAAATAATTTTTATTCGCGAATAGGCTACGTATAAACGTAGTAATAGAAATGTGGTTGATAGAGAGAATGGAAACAAGAGAGGGTTAGCAAAACGGCTTATAATTAGAGCATAAACTAAAAACAACAAGTGTTTTTGATGTTGCAGCTTTTGGTTTGGTGGCAAAAAAGTGTTACCATTTTGTTAGATTTATCTGTTTTTGATGTTGCACCTTTTCTATTGGTAACATCAACAAATAAAGACTTGTAAAAAAGCACGCATATTATGGAAACTGAGCTACAAGCTAGGGTTTAACAAAAAAAAAAAAAAAAAAAAAAACGATTTAAATTAAAAATCCCAATTTTGTACAAAAAAGTCATCTTAAAACAAAAAACCAATAATTAGAAAGAAGTTACAGCTTTAACAGTTTTTAGTTTTTCCATTAACAAATTAACGATTTTAATGATGCATTTCGTATTGTAGTTTTTGTAAAATTTGCTATAAGTTGCCTGCAAATTTGTTGTTTGGCTTTTCAATTTAGTCGTGGCGGCGAATTGTTTGATCAAGTATTTCATGGTTTATTCTTACTGTCGGTATCGCTGCAGTTGATATTGTATTGTTATGGTGGTCAGAGGATACAGGATGAGGTAATTTTATGTGGTTTTTTTATAAAATCAATTTATCATGTTATGCTTTATTCTTTTCTGTTAGAGTAATTCTATTACCAATGAAATTTATGAAAGTTTTCATTGGGAATCATTGAAGTTGGCCAACAAAAAAATGTTAATTTTTCCGATGATGCGTTCTCAAGTGTCCTGCAATGTTTCTGGCATATTTTTTACAGCCAATTTAAGTTTGTTTTTGTGGGTGAGTATTTAGGAAGGATTGAGGAAAATTTCTGCAATGAACTCTTTAAAGAAACATATAACGGCCTTTTAAGGTTTATCGTACGGCAGCTTCATTAATTACACTCTTATGGACGTTGGAGGAAAAGGAAGAAGAAGGATTGCAATAGAAATATATCTGGCTACACAAAATTAAATGAACTGTTATTTAATGTTGTTTTTAAGCTGTAAATTGTAATAAAATAATTATTTATTTACTAAGCAATATTTCTATATAAATCCTTTGATACTTTTGACCGTAATTTCCCAGTCTTACAAGTCAATATCTCATTAAAATCTAACAAGCATCTGACTCCTTTACTTTATTGCAATTTTTTGTTTCTTGTTTTTGAATGAAAAATTTATGGGAAAATTTACCATCAGAAAGTCATTACTGGCAGCAGAAACACTAGTTGCTGCTGGTCTCATTACACAAAAAAGCCCGTCAAGGAAGCACTTTTCCTTAATCTAAATAATCACATCTGTGTCTTGCATAAATGGTTTTGTTTTCAAACCGTAACTGGTTATTTAAAGTATTTGTATAGATGTGTTTGTTTGCTTCAATATTTTTTTTTTGCTAGTTCGTGCTCATGTTTTTCCAAGTGCAAATTAAAATTCCTACGACAACTGCTGCTGCTGCTGCTGCTACGGCTGCTGTTGCTACTAGCCTAGTGATGTTCATTTGCCTTTGTCAGGTAGAACTGTAAACACGATAGAGCAAAGAAAAACTGGAAATAAAGATTTTCTTGTTTATTTAACCGCACACTCCACCATTGCCATAAAGGTTTAACCATTCTCTCCCTCTACCTTCCCCACAAGCAACAATGTATAACTGAATGTAATAAAACTTGAATTTATGTTTACAAATCCTAGTTAAACTTGCTTTCGTAGGTCTCTAAATTTTAGAAAAATTCAAACGAAAATGTGTTTCTTGCCACGAATAGATAAATGTTAGAATGCAGTTGTTGCCACAAAATACACACTAACAGTGGAAGTGCATGAGAATTTATTTAAGAAAGTTCGTTTTTTTTTATCTTAAGTGAGTTTTTCTCCAACTCGTTTATTTACGACCTTTGCTTAGGAAATAAATATCACTGAATTTCATTGTGTAATAAAAATATTTAATTTAAGATTTCTGCTAAACGTACAACAAGTATTGTAGAAATTAATGAGTTTTTGAGTTAAACTGTCAGGTATTGAATTTCAGGATTTTTGTTACTGCTATCAAGTTAAAATAATAGCAGTTTGTTTATAGTAGACTTAAATCTATGAGAAGTTTCGTTTTGCTTTAAATTGTACATAATAAGGAGAAAAAACAAACTAGCTTAAATATACTTTGTACTCTTGCGCTTCGTAAACAGGGGGCAAATAACAGCATTCCATATCGATCGAAATTTCCATTAACATTTTATTGTAATTTCGATCGATATAGAATGTCGTAATTTGCCCCCAGGTTTCTTTAGAAGATTTCTATAAAGAATACAGAAATCAAGCTGTGCCGTTTCTTTAATATCTTCACCTAACGTAATGCTGCTTCTTAGACCACTCACCATCTAACACACATTATCAGAATTTAAAAAAAATTTTTTTTTTTTTTTTGAGCGCAAATCATGTATGCATGTATTTGTTATGTATAAAAAAAGCCAGAAAAGTTCTGTGCATTAAAATTAAAAATAAAAAACACAAAATACAACAAAACATGCAATTTTATGACAAAACTTAGAGACAATCGAGGTTTTTTTCTCATATCTCAACCACTTATATACCTATCACACTGAATTTCAATAGCAAAATTTAACGGAGCATATGTGACATAATTATGTAGCAAACTAGTTCCCATAATTTCTGGGGCCTTCAGAAAACCTATTTCAACTGACAGAAGGACAGATGCAAAGGCTGACATCGTTAAATAAACTTTGCGACTCATAAGGTGCCAACATATGAATACTTTAAAGGGTCCAAGATAAATATTTGAAAAAATCACGATCGGAATGATAAACTTATAAAAAAAAAACAATTTTAGATATGCTTTCAAAAAGTATTAAAAACCATTTTCTTTTAGAAAAAGTACTTTTTTTAACGAAGAGTCAAATTTATAAAAAAGATTCTTTTTTTTTAGCAATACATATTCACATTATAAACAAAAAATGGTACTTAAAAATAAAAATAAAAAATTGGCTTTATAAGCAGTTGTTACATTTTGTTGAAAAAAGTGCGTTTTGCGTCAAGAAAAAGCAAATTTTTTTGTTCAGGTTTGCCGAATGTTTTGGATTTTAAATATTTATATTTTCTTTCAAAAAGACACTTAAGTTATGAAACTGTTTTAACTCCGTTTTAATAATTTTTGTCAGTAATAGAGAAAAATGTACACCCCCTTGTAGCGAAAAGTTAAGTTTCGGATCAATGTACGATTTTTGAAAGAGTACATTTCAAAAAGAAACTGTTTGAAAAAGGTACTAACGTGGCGGTAAAGTGCATTTTCTTAAAAAAATGTAACTTTCAACTACAAAATTTTTTTTCACAAAAAAAGTTTTTACTTTTGCATAAATGCAAATGTGAATGTTTTGTTTCATAAACTAATTATAGTGACATGTAGTTGCATTTGCATTCTTTGTTTCACACTGGATAGTGATACTTTCTGAAATTTAGCTCATAGAATAAATTCAAAAAATCCAAAAAATGTTGAATATAATATAAAGTAACATACGAAAGGAAACAATTCCCAGTTTCTATTTGTTAAAATTGTTGAGTTAAATACATTCAATTTATAAAGTGACACAAAGAATGCTGACGAAGGCCGTAGCGGGCCAGAAAATGCATTACATTCTGCTGGTGTCTAATAATTGTAAATTTTTCCGTACACACAGAATATACTTCATTGCTATCCAAAGGATAGCTAAGGTAAAATGTAACAAGAAAATACAATATAATAGTCTGGTAGTGTATAAAAGTCATTCCTAAAAAAAATTAAGGAATAGAACTATTACAAAAAAACTTTATAAAATACATAACTGAATAAATTCGAAAAATAAAAAAGATGTTGTTTATATTTTCTTCTAATTTGTTTGAACCAAACAGAAAAACATAGCTTTAGCAGTGCAAATATCTATGAAGACATACGATTTGGAATCATTTTCTAAAAGATACTTCAGGTTTTTGAGTGCATTTCATATAAATTTTGATACACAATCAATTGCTTGTCACCTGGAAACACCACATTAGTCTTAAAAACTAAAACAAATACATTTTTTCCAAAAGTTTTTGTTGTCTTAAAAAGAGTTTTTTGAAACCTTTATATTCAGCCATGTCACAGAGTACAATTCCGTTCGGGACCGAAGAAAACATATTTGTTTATTGAAAGAAAGTGTATTTTGATAGTTTTTCGGCCTTTCAGATACGGAAAACTCCCATTCCGTTCATGAAAACAAAAATGGTTTCATTCCGAAATTTTTTTTTTTTTGGATTGTCTGAAGCACCAAACAAAAGATTAAATTCCATTCCCGAACGGAATTGTACTCTGTGACATGGCGGATTGAATTCAAAAGAGACATTTCTGAGTAGAAGCTTTGTGAAACATAAAGACCCTTTTTTCAAAAGTAACACTCTGACTAAAAAATTTCTAACACTCTTTTCCCAAAAGGGTAACTTTTCCACATAAGGTCACTTTTTCCCAAAAAGGGTACTTTTTCTATAAAAGGGTACTTTTTCCACAAAAGTGTACTTTTTCCCCTCAAGGGTACTTTTCGCAAAAGAGTACATTTCCTCCAAAAAGGTACTTTTTTAAGTTTAAATGAGAACACAATTTTACTTCTAGAAATCCTTTAAAACACAGATATTTTTGTGTAAAAAAGTACTTTAGTTTAAGAAAACGTTTAATAAAATACTGTTCTTTCACAAAAAAATAACGCTAAATGGCAGCTATTTTAAAATATAATTCAATCTAAAAAGAATTTTATTTATAAGAAGATTTATTTTTCAAGAAAAACGTATTTTTAAAATGTTGTATTTAATAATGAGTATTTGCTAAGAGAAAGTACTTTTTTAAGGCCCCTATCATGTAAAACGCAACGCGACGCGAAAGAACTACATTGAAAGCAAAAACAAAGTCATAAATATTTTCTAATTTTTTTGATGCTTTCTACAGAAATTCATGTACATGTAGGGGCGAAGCTTTCGTTGTCTGGTTTTAAAAATATCTTCTTTTAAATAAGTAGTTTTTTAAAAAATTGCGATTGTATTTGCAAAAACTTACTCATTTCTATAGGTAACTTTTTCTAAAATTATGCCTTTTCCCAAAAGATTTAAAAAAAATTAATGTTTAAAAAAGGTGACAGTGAAATTTATATTATTGTTTATTTTTTAAATACTTGAAATTTTTTGTGTTTATCTTCATGTCTGCATAACAAAACGTATCAAAAGTAGCTTCTGACTCTGACAGATTATAATTAAAAAGGCTTTTCTTTCTATTGCATGTTCTTTATAAAAAAATAGTAGTTCACTTTCTGAAAATTAAATGTAGCATTTGATACCTTAGGAAAATTTCTTTATAACTATTGTGACGATGAACGCTAAGCACTACTAAGTCATAGGAAATTTAAACATTTTTGGTTTTCATATTATTCCACTTCCTTGTGCTGAAAAAAAGCGCAACAAAACTTAAAACACTTTTATTTTTACACATATTTTACCATTTAAATGTGTACTCTTGCACCCTCCTACACAAATCTACTATCTACAGAGACAACATCTACTTAAGAAGGACAAAAATAAAAATAAAAAAAATAAAAGTCCTTCATAGCTAGAAAATATAGCACACTGGCTCTTTCATTTATTCACAATGTAAAATACACATACATATATACTACGTTTATACGCACCACTTATTCGCAAATAAATATATTGCAAGTAGAGAATATTGCCGCATAAACAGTGAATAAAAGTTTAATTTGCGAATAGCTAACTCATGAAAACAATTCCTGATTAACGACACTATTTGCAAATAAGATTTTAAGGATTGCCACACTTTTAACCGTTTTACGTTTTTATTTCGATGTGGCTCATTCATATGACAACAAAAGTAAAATTAAATCAATAATGTGCAAATAAATTTAAAAATACACAATAATTTTTGATCTTTTTCATTTAAAAAATAAAAAGTTTATATACATACAGTGCTACTAAATGCATACATTTTTCATCTGGCATCACTTAAAAACAAGAATTTTCATTAGGAAAATTGACATATAAACAGTAAGTTAGTTAATTGCAAATAATTTTTATTCGCGAATAGGCTACGTATAAACGTAGTAATAGAAATGTGGTTGATAGAGAGAATGGAAACAAGAGAGGGTTAGCAAAACGGCTTATAATTAGAGCATAAACTAAAAACAACAAGTGTTTTTGATGTTGCAGCTTTTGGTTTGGTGGCAAAAAAGTGTTACCATTTTGTTAGATTTATCTGTTTTTGATGTTGCACCTTTTCTATTGGTAACATCAACAAATAAAGACTTGTAAAAAAGCACGCATATTATGGAAACTGAGCTACAAGCTAGGGTTTAACAAAAAAAAAAAAAAAAAAAAAAACGATTTAAATTAAAAATCCCAATTTTGTACAAAAAAGTCATCTTAAAACAAAAAACCAATAATTAGAAAGAAGTTACAGCTTTAACAGTTTTTAGTTTTTCCATTAACAAATTAAACGTTTTTAACCAAAAGTCTCATTTTTCTTTTAAAAGTTCTTATTTTGTACAAGTAAAAACTTCTCTACAAAAAACTCACAGATTTTTAAATAAACACATTTCGCTTAAATATTAAAAAAAAACATGGTTTTTATACCAACATTCACTTTTCACAAAAAGTCACGACTTTTTTCAAAAAATTTTACAAAAAATTGCAACATTTTATAAGAAATATCATAAAAAGTCCTTTTTACAGGAAAGTCACAACTTCTACCAAAAAAATTACAAGTTCTTACAAAAAAAAAGTCACAACTTTCTACAAAAAAGTCACAACTTTCTAAAAAACAAGGAACAACTTTCTATAAAAAGTCCAAATTTTTTTACAAAAAGTCACAACTTATTGCATAAAGTTTTACAGAATATATTGTAACATACAGTCAGCCTTTTACATAAAAGGCAAGACTTGTTCCAAAAAAGTCACATTTATTGAACAAAAAATAAGAGTAATTAAAGAAAAAATCAGACTTGACGCAAAAATTTGGACTTTTAACACAAAAAATTTAGACTTTTTACACAAAAAGTTAGACTTTTTACACAAAAAAAAACAGACTTTACACAAGAGGTCAACCTTCTTACGCAAAAATTTTAACACAAAAAATTTAGACTTTTTACACAAAAAGTTAGACTTTTTACACAAAAAAAAAACAGACTTTACACAAGAGGTCAACCTTCTTACGCAAAAATTTTAACACAAAAAATTTAGACTTTTTACACAAAAAGTTAGACTTTTTACACAAAAAAAAAAACAGACTTTACACAAGAGGTCAACCTTCTTACGCAAAAATGCAGACCTTTAACAAACATTTTTTTTAAACATTTTTACGCAAAATGTTAGACTTTTTACGCAAAAGTTCTGACTCTTGCCAAAAAAATTTTTACACACAAATTTAGACTTTTTACACAAAGGGCTTGACTTTAAACACAAAAGGTGAACCTTGTACACAAAAAGACAGACGTTTAACACAAAATGTCAAAGCTTTGACACTAAAAAAAAGATCCTATACACAAAAATTTAGATTCTTTACACAAAAAGTCAGACTTTTTACACACATATAGACAGACTTTTAAACACACTTAGACAGACTATTAACACACCAAGTCAGAATAATAAAATCAAAAAATAAGAAAAAATTCCTTACAATTTATTCACGGACATTTCAATTAATTAGGGCGAGTTAGTTACGTGTAAAGTTTCAATTTGTTTGAGGTATTTGTCCCATTTATATTAATTTTCTCCTTGCTGAAACATGTGCTTGCTGTCATAGCAATTAATTATTTTATTGATTTTTGCAAAAGCAATGAAAATTTGCCTAAGTGTGATTAGTCCAATCTTCATAAGTGATTTGAGATCAATTAATTATGTTTTTGTTAGCCAACACATTGGCCAATACTTAATAGTCAATTAATAATGATTTCCTTTACTGGAAGAACATTATTGAAATTGTAACGCATGTTATGTGCCACAAAGTCTATTTGGTTTAATCAACATAGTAAAAAATTCTTATTCTTATTTGTTTAGTACACCATTAAGTATTTTTATGACCTCGCTCTAAAGCTTTTATTAATTTTTTCGTTTGCAACTCCAGTTTAAGATTTATGACTGCGTCAAAAACATAAGATTTTGCACAGTTAAAATTATTTAATTAATGTTTTTGGTGAAATTTTCTAGCAGTCAACTTTGTGTACGTACTAATGAATTTAAAATATAACAACAACATTTCGTAAAAACTCTTATATTTAGAAATTTAGGAAAACTTAAAATAAAGTCAAATATTTTAATAAAAAAAAACTAACGAAATTTGGTATATTATATTGAAACACTTTATACAAAAGCTTAAAATTTTAACAAATAGTCATATTTTAACACTTTTCATAAAAAACTCACACTTTTTATATCAAAGTTGACTTTTTTTAAACAAACGATTATATGAAACGGTTAAAGTTTTCAATTAAAAGATTAGACATTTAATGAAAATATCTAAATTTTTTATGCAAATTTACACTTCCTTGTTCAAGAAATGTCCAACCAGTTGTAGAAAAAGTCCTAGTGTTTATAAAAAGTTACACTTGTTGTAGAAAAAGTTACACTTTTCATACAAGAAGTCACAAATTTAATACAGAATGTAATACCTTCTATTAAACAAGTCACAATTTTCATAAAAAAGTTACACTTTTAATTGAACAAAACTGACACCTCTTATACCAAAAGTCACATTTGTATAAAAGAAGTCACACTTTTCTACAAAAATTCAGATTTATTTTACAAAATCTTACACTTATATACAAAAAGTCACACCTTTAAAAAAAAAAAACATTTTTATTAGAAATAGGACACTTATACAAAAAGGGACACTTGTACAAAAAGTCACACTTTTTATACAAAAAGTTACATGTTTTATACAAAAAGTCACACTTTTTATACAAAAAGTCACGCTTTTTATACAAAAAGTCACAGTTTTTATACAAATAGTAATACCTTCTATACAAAAAGTCACACTTCTTATACAATAAGTCACACTTTTTATACAAAATGTCACACTTTTTATTCAAAAAGTCACACTTTTTATTCAAAAAGTCACACTTTTTATAAAAATGTCACACTTTTTATACAAAAAGTCATACTTTTTATACAAAAAGTTACATTTTTTATACAAAAAAGTCACACTTTTTATACAAAAAAGTCACACTTTTTATACAAAAAGTCACACTTTTTAAACAAAAAGTCACACTTTTTATACAAATAGTAATACCTTCTGTACAAAAAGTCACACTTCTTATACAAAAAGTCACACTTTTTATACAAAAAGTCACACTTTTTATACAAAATGTCACACTTTTTATACAAAAAGTCACACTTTTTATAAAAAATGTCACACTTTTATACAAAAAGTTATACTTTTTATACAAAATGTCACACTTTTTATACAAAAAAGTCACACTTTTTATACAAAAAGTTATACTTTTTATACAAAATGTCACACTTTTTATACAAAAAAGTCACACTTTTTATACAAAAAAGTCACACTTTTTATACAAAATGTCACACTTTTTATACAAAATGTCACACTTTTTATACAAAATGTCACACTTTTTATACAAAAAGTCACACTTTTTATAAAAAATGTCACACTTTTTATACAAAAAGTTATACTTTTTATACAAAATGTCACACTTTTTATACAAAAAAGTCACACTTTTTATACAAAAAGTTATACTTTTTATACAAAATGTCACACTTTTTATACAAAAAAGTCACACTTTTTATACAAAAAAGTCACACTTTTTATACAAAAAGTCACACTTTTTATACAAAAAGTACACACTTTTTATACAAAAAGTCACACTTTTTATACAAAAAGTCGCACTTTTTATACAAAAAGTCACATTTTTTATACAAAAAGTCACACTTTTTATACAAAAAGTCACACTTTTTATACAAAAAGTCACACTTTTTATACAAAAAGTAATACTTTTTATTAGAATTTAATACAAAAACTCACACTTTTTATGCAAAAAAATCGCAATTTTTATACAAAAAGTCACACTTTTTATACTAAAAGTAACACTTTTACACAAAAAGTCACACTTTTTATACAAAAAATCACACTTTTTATGCCAAAAGTCGCACTTCTTATACACAAAGTCACATCTTTTATACACATTACAAATTTTTAAAAAGATAGTCAAAATAATAAATAATCAACAACTAAACTCCCTAGTCAAATTAATTAAACAAGTGTTCGCCTAATGGTCAAAATTCGACCATAAATTTTTATGTACATATAAAGAAAACATAGCATATCTAAGTATTTATAAATTTTCATGTTTTGGGCATTTATTTTTTTCCGTCTTAGTGGATCGATTTGGCGAGGGACCAACTTCCGGTTCTTATATTCCACGTATGTTAATTTAATTTTGTAAGTTCAGTATAAAAATATCAGAATATATCAATTGAAAAACAAAAAAAAGTACCAAAAAATCTCCTTAATAGATTGTCATCCACTCAGAACATTGCATGTTTAATTTTATTTTTTTATTTCTAATGTTAACGAAAATTAATCAAAGTTCATATTCTTCAATTAGGACCTCGCATGGTGAATTTTGTCTTTACAGATTGAATTTTAACAAAAATTCCAAATGTACCAGATGAAAAACAAAAAGTACCAACATATTTCATTTAATAGGTTTTCATTCACTCAGTAAACTGCACCTATAATATTATGTTTCTAAGTTCAATATTATAGAAAATTTAAAAATTATCACATGAATCACGGAAAAGTGAAAGAAAAAATTTAATTTCCCTTATTTCCACTTTTTGATACTTTTTTCTCCCCATAAGGTTCGGTTGACAAACAAAGGAAGAAGGCGTTCTTAACTATTTTGCCTGTACTGATTTATACATAAGATTTATATAGTCGAAATATTCGAAAAACGGTTTCTGAAAAATGTCAAATAATCGACCATACTATTTTTTTATTATTTGATAATTGAAAAAAAAAACAAATTTTTTATTTATGTGTTTTGCATATGTGTTAGAAGCAAATTTGGACGCTTATAACTCTGGAATTATTGAAAATATATATTGTGCACTTCTGTGAGTAAATACCTTTCAAATAGTGTATATTTTGTTCAAATCGGTTGACATACAGAGGAGGAAAGTGTAATCTGTTTTGCCTTTGCCTATTTATATATAGATAATTTAATGGCTGCTGTTTCCATCTACACTTTTAGTTATTTTGATTTTTCAAATGGTTTCACTAAATAAACATTTTCGTTGAAAAAAATAAGTCATTTGCTAAGAAGCAAAAAATTAATTATTGCCACTTAGACAATATTGTTCTTATGTTTTGGCATCAAGCGGTAGTTTTTTGTAATTTAATAAAAGTGCAGTTGAAAAAGTACCTCAATTGCTTCTTTGAATGTCTTGGTCTAATTTATAAGTTTTTAAAGAGCTCACTGGGGGGCAGTCAATAAAACTGTAATTGCTTTTTTTTAAGCATTTAGAAAAAATTATTTCTTTCAGAAACATTTATGAAACCTGTGTAAAGAAGTTTCTGTGACAGGTTTTAATAATATATTTAGAAGTGCGAGTACGAAGTCAGTAAATTTTCTTGTCTTTGTTTTGTAGGCAGAGATGTCGTAGAAAAAGCCATTTTTTTATTTAAACTTTCTAAAGAGTTAAAAAATACAGAACTTTGTTTCTTTATGTGAATCTAAATTAAAAACGTTTGAAAAGGGCTGTTGAACTTAAACTTAAATTGAATACATGCATAATGTAAATGTTTTCTTTAGTGTATCCAAGATCTTTATAATCTACAAGTGATTTAACCAAGAAATACTGCTTCTGTTTAAATTCCATTTGCCTTTAGGGAGAAAAGCAGCCTTTGAATTACATACGTTTAACATTTGGAAGTTGATGTTCTTTTCTTTTCGATTCATGTATGTTTTGTGTACAAATGTAAACTTTTACCCACTTTTTTAGTATGAATTTAGGCAACTCATATGTCACAAACACATAGATATTAATAGACACACTTTCATGCCCCTTAAATGAGTTTCACAGCTTTCCAGTCATTATTTACCAACCGGAAAATTTAGTTTCGAAAAAACTTTAACAACATTTTTTATTTTGTTTAATTTTTAATGTACTTTTTTTTCATTGCAAAAAAAAAAAACTTAAACCAAAATACTTCAAATCAAAGTTGGACACAAAATACATGAGGAAAAAAATCCAGAGTTTCACAAATGGAAGAAAACTATTGTAGTAACAAATTAAAGGCAGAGATTCTCAAATCATATATGTTTTCTTTTATTAGTAAGAACATATGAAAATTAAAAAAAAAATAATTTGGAAAATTGTTTTTTTTATGAAACTGTTTAAAAATTTGGCTTTTTATAGAAAATTTTCTAAAAATTTTCTTTTTATAGGTAATTTTTAAAAAACTTGGTATTTTTACGAAATTTTGTAACAAATTGCTTTATAGAAAATTTATAAAAAGAAAATTGCTATTCAATGGAAATTTCGCAAATATATATTTGATATTTATAGAAAGTTTTGCAAAAATTTGCTTCTTAAAGGAAATTTTGCAAAAATTTGATATGTATAGAAAATATTTTGCAGGAATTTGATATTTATAAAAAATATTGCAAAAATTTTATATTTATAGGATATTTTGCAAAAATTAGATATTTATAGGAAATTTTACAAAAATTTTATATTTATAGGAAATATTGATACAATTTGATACTTATAGGAAATATTACAAGAATTTAAATAGGAAATTTTACAAAAATTTGATATTTATAGGAAATTTTGCAAAAATTTGATACTTATAGGAAATATTGATTAAATTTGATATTTATAGGAAATTTTGAAAAAATTTGATACTTGTAGGAAATATTCCAAAAATTTGATATTTATAGGAAATTTTGCAAAAATTTGATACTTATAGGAAATATTACAATAATTTGAATAGGAAATTTTGCTAAAATTTGATATTTATAGGAAATTTTGCAAAAATTTGATATTTGTAGGAAATATTCCAAAAATTTGATATTTATAGGAAATTCTGCAAAAATTTGATACTTATAGGAAATATTACAAGAATTTGAATAGGAAATTTTGCTAAAAATTGATATTTTTAGGAAATTTTGCAAAAATTTGATATAAATAGGAAATTCTTCAAAAATTTGATACTTATAGGAAACTTTGCAAAAATTTTATATTTATAGGAAATTTTGCAAAAATTTGATATTTGTAGGAAATTTTGGAAAAATTTTATATGTATTTATAGGAAATTTTGAAAAATTTTATATTTATAGGAAATTTTGAAAAATTTGATATATATAGGAAATGTTGCAAAAATTTGATATTAATAGGAAATTTTGCAAAAATTTGATATATATAGGAATTTTTGCAAAAATTTTATATAAATAGGAAATTCTGCAAAAATTTGATACTTATAGGAAATATTGCTAAAATTTGATATTTGTAGAAAATTTTGCAAAAATTTGATATTTACGGGATATTTTGCAAAAATTTAATATTTACGGGAAATTTTTGCAAAAATTTGATATATATAGGAAATATTGCAAAAATTTGATATTTATAGGAAATTTCGCAAAAATTTGATATTTATAGGAAATTTTGCAAAAATTTGATATTTTAGGATATTTTGCAAAAATTTGATATTTACGGGATATTTTGCAAAAATTTGATATTTATGGGAAATTTTGCAAAAATTTAATATTTATAGGAAATGTTGCAAAAGTTTGATATTTATAGGAAATTTTGCAAAAACTTGATATTTATGGGAAATTTTGCAAAAATTTTATATTTATAGGAAATTTTGCAAAAACTTGATATTTAAAGGAAATTTTGCGAATATTTGATATTTTTAGGAAATATGTATAGCAAAAAATTTTAAATTTATTGAAAATTTTGCAATAATAAGTTTTTTTTGGGAAATTTTGCTATAATTTACTTTTTTTTAGAAAATGTTGCAAAAATTTGCTGTTTATAAGATATTTTGTAAAAAGTTTGGTTTTTGTTGATATAGTGAATAATTTGCATTTGGGGAAATTTTTGAAAAAATTTGCTATTTATAGTAAATTTTGCATACACTAGTTTTTAATAAAAAAATAGTTATAAAATTTGCTTTTTATAGGATGTATTGCAAAATTTGTAATATTAAGGAAATTTCGCTAAAACTTTCTGATTTTAGGAAATTTTGCAAATATTATAAAAAAATTAGGAATTTTTGCAAAAAAATGCTTTTTATAGCAACTTTTGCAAGAAGTTTGACTTGATAGTATAAGAAATTTTGGCGCAATTTTTGCTGAAAATTTTGTCTAAAAAAATGTTAAATTAAAATATGTTTCCTTTTCTTTATCGAATGTATATTGGGTTTTTGCCCTGTACACCTACCACTACTAGCAAAAAATGTATCATTTTGAAAAAGAAAAATTAAAAAAAAAAAAAAATACACAGCAACAATGCTTAAAAGAGATTAAAAAAAAGCCATGAAGTTTAAAACACCACATCATGGATAAACTATTATTTATCCTTTTTTTTGTGCTCTGTTGCTTTAGCCAAAGCTCAGAAGGCCAAGTTTTTAGTTGCCGTTTTTAATATTTTGTTTTTGTATTTCACTGGAGGTTTTGTTGGTGTTGGATTCGTTTGCATGTAGGTACAAATATTTAACAAATATCAAAGATTTTAATAGTTAAAACTGAAAGTATTTACTTTGCAGTGAGATTTATAGCAAAGTTTATGGGATTTGAAATCTGCTAAGCATTAGATAAGAAAAAATTTGGAAAAATGTTTTTAAAACTTGTTTGTTTCCCCATCATAAATTATTGAGAATGTTCTTCAACAATTTAAGTTACAATAACATTTAAAAGGTATTTTAATTAAAATGTTTACTTATTAATAAATAAATTGCTACAACGAAAAAAACTGCATTTTAAGCCGTATTACAATAAAATTCATTTAAATTCAGTTTAATCCATTTTAAATTCATTTTTAATTTTAACTGATTAACATAATTAAAAATTGTTTGTTAATCAATAATGATGTAATCGCATTTAAGTATGTAGTTTGTTAATAAATAATACTAAGATGAAAAAAAGAAGAGAATTTTAATATGTAAAATGTTTTCGGTTAAAATCCCAACAAACTATTATGAAAAAGTGGCCACTTTCACAGTTATATATTCTTACGCTAATGTTAACGACAATTTATAGCAAAGTTTTCAAAAATATGCTTGCATATTGAAAACAATTTGGCATTGTTTAGTTTTGCAAAAAATTGCAAATTATTAATTTAAAAATTAAGGCTATTTTGTTTTGTAACAAGTTTTTTTTATTATAAAACACAGTTATTAAAAACTTGCTTTTTCGAATTTTATAAATAATTTTGCTATTAATGGAAAATTTGATATTTAAAATTTTTGAAAACAATATTCTATACAAAAAGCCAAAAAGTCACACTTGTTATACAAAAAGTCACACTTTTGTACAAAAAGTCGCACTTTTTATATAAAAAGTCACACTTTTTTTTTTAAAACAAAGGTTACATGTCACACTTTTTATGCAAAATGTCACACTTTGTTTTACAAAAATGTCACACATTTTACGCAAAATGTCACACTTTTTATACAAAAATGTCAAACTTTTTATACAAAAATGTCCCACTTTTTATACAAAAAGTCATACTTTTTATAAAAAAATTGTCATAAATTTTTTACAAAACCGCACACTTTTTGTACAAAAAGTCACACTTTTTATACCAAAAGTCACAAGTTTTAAAGAAAGTATAAACAAAAAGTCACACTTTTTATACAAAAAGTCACCATTTTTTTACAAAAAATCACTTTTTTCAAACATTTTACACTTAAAATCAAAATGTCACGTTTTAATACAAAAAGGCACACGTTTTATACAAAAAGTCATACTTTTTATACAGAAAATTATTTTTTATACAAGAAGTGACACTTTTTATATAAAAAGTGACACTTTTTAAACAAAAAGTCACACTTTTTATGCAAAATGTCACACTTTTTATACAAAAATTTCACACTTTTTATACAAAAAGTCACACTTTTTAGGGAAAATCTCACACTTTTTATACAAAAATGTCACACTTTTTATTAAAAAATTTCACACTTTTTATATAAAAAAGTCACACTTTATGTTCAAAAAGTCATGCTTTTATACAATAAGTTATATTTTTATATAAAAATTCATACTTTTTACAGACAAAAAATCTCACTTTTTCTTAAAAAAAGTCACACTTTTATACAAAAACTCACAATTTTATTCAAAAAGTCACACTTTTACACTAAATTATCTTTTTATAGAAAACATGCCTTCTAACTTTTTGTGCAACTAATCTGTCTGTGCAACACAAGGGCACGCCTCAATTTATTTACGGAAACTTTAGATGAACGAATATTTCACGTAATGGATCTGTTATATGACCAACAAGATCGTTAAATTATTTCTTTGGTTTATATAAAGTCACTTGTCTATGCGCATAAACAAATAACAATTGAACAAGTGGAAGTTAAAAGCCGACTACGGCCGCAAATAATACGATAAGTGTGTGAAAATTGGAGTTAATATTTCGACCTTAGTGCCATCAAATTATCTGTTCACTAAAGTAAAGTTATTTAATATAAAAAATATACCCCGTATATAGAATAAAACAAATTTCTTATATGTAGTTTATAACATTTGCAGCTGATTTTTCAAGCCTTTCTTCCATAGACGCTTCATGCAAAACAACAGCAAAAATGTTTTTTAAAATTTTCTTTTCGACAACAAAAACCCTAGACTTCTTTGTAAAATTTTTTGTTATTTGCTTAAATCTGTGTAGATATGACTACTTTTCTTAAATGAACTTTTGATTAAATTAATAAAATATTAATTTCTCATTAATGGCGTTTATTTAACAATCAACACTCATTTAAATATTATAATAATACAACCAGTTGCCTGTCAATACAAAACACATCATAAATAATTTGCATTTAAATTAAATAGAATATAATAATTGTTGTACCATTTATACAAATTAATTTATTTCTCTTTTTTTTATATAACAAAAGTACTTTTTTCGTTGAAATGTTTATGTTTAAACAACAATTCCAACACAAAGTTTGCAATAAAAAAGAAGTAGCGAAAATAAACATGTAAAGGGGAAAAAACATATCTGTTAAATAAATTTTGTTGTGTACAAAAAAATTCAATTTGCATAATTTATGAAATTGTTTATCGAAAAGTATTTAAGTATGTTTTTTTATTAAAAATAATTTTGTTAAAAAAATAATTTCATTAAAATTATATATACATATACCGAAAAAAAATTTAATAGTGTTTTTCAGCGTTTGTTTAAAAGTTTTTTATTTTAAGGAAAGCGTATGAGTGATATGGAATTGTATTAAAATCAAGTAGACGTACAGTGAGCTTAAAGTATAGTTGGTGCTATAAAAGTCTTTAATTAAGCGCATGAGTGTTTTGGATTAGTTTTACTTATTAAGTATACGCACAGTGGGATAAGTTTAGGGTGTTTTAATCCCAATAAGCAATTTTGCTGGAAATCAAGTGCAAAATAATTAATATTCAAGTTCGAATTTCTAGTTTCAAGGGCTGCGATATACTTTTGTTACATTTTATTTCAATAGCATTCTCCAGTAAAACTTGAAATTTTTTTAAAGTGCTTATTGGGAAGTTAAGCCATTCCAGTGTTATGTTTTCTTCCCAGGATTTCTCGTGACATTAGATTTTTTTTTTCAATTTTGAGTTTTTTCGAGAAATTCAGCGCAATTGTCTTATAAAATGGGTCACTGAGCGTTCGAATTATATAAAATTCTTAAGGATACCATGCAAATAATAAATTATTATAATTTTATTTTATATAAATAATATGTAAAAACTAGTTATTAAAATAAAAAATTATAAAGTACCACGTTTTTGTTACTGATTTAAGTGGCATATCTGCTTTCAACAATCTTATAAAACACTTTTTAAAGTAAAATATCTTAAAACTTACACCCAAGTCAAGTCAACTTAATCAACATCTACTTCAAATTGTATTTAATTTGTATTAAGGGCTTTAACAGCCTTCGGGGAAACATCAACAATTATTAACTACTTAAATTAATACGAACATTGACTTAAAAAGATTTTCATGAACTTTTCCCACACACAAAAATAAATCCTAAAACAAAAATTCAACAAAAAGGAGCTCCCCTACCCAGGGAGGAGGTGGGTTAGCAAACAATGCTTATTTTAAAACAAAGTCCCAAAAACATGAAAATTAAAAAACGACTTATCTTCATTAAAACCTCTTCAAAAAGGCAAAAAGCAACGTTGCCGCCGACGCCTTCGTCGTTCTTTTGCTGTTTACTTAAGCATAAATAGAAAGCTGTGTGTGTGTTCTTTTGAACTTGTTTTCTTTTTTTTTGTTATGCCTTTGAGTATTTAAGGTAAACGAGATAAAGGGCAATATAATAGCGAAATGAAATACAGAGGGGAAAAAACAACTTTACTCGTACAAATAGTGAAAACAAAATTAACACCTAATGATACAAATTATTTAAGGACTAACGATTTTTGGAAACAAACAAAAAAAAACAATACTTTAACTTAAAAACTTTTTTTAGAGTTCAAGGACTACTAACGCTTTGATATTTCTTTTGAAAAATTAGCATAAATTAAAATTTTGAAAAGGGAAGTATTAATTTGACTAGCGAAATCTAATTCAAAACAGATTTGTTAATTTTGTAAATTTAATTGACATTTTTTTAAGAAAGTAGACAAATTATGAAATCTGGGCCTTGTTTCGCAAAACTGCAAGTTACAAATCTACAAGTAAAATATATTTTGAAACACAAATTTTAAAGTTGTTGCTATTTTTAACATATTGTACTTGTAGATTTGTAAGTCGTAGTTTTGAGAAACAGGGCCCTGATATAAACAAAGTTTGTACTAGATAGCTCTTAAACTAAAGGGAGGTGCGCACGATGTTAATTGTTAATAAGATCGAAAGTTTCTAGAGAATTATCCCAATAATTTTTATTAAAACAGAAGAATCTATGACAATTATGTGTGAAACAAAGTATCGGCCAAATGTTCGCCACGGCTTCGGTGGCATACCTCTATCCGACGGTCCATATTTTCAATCACAGAATACCACAGAACTGAAAAAAGTGACGTGTGAAAAAGGCCCAAATCAGTTGCGAGGGCAGCTTTCGAAGAAAAAGACAGAAAGCTTTTTTTGGTGGTGAAGTGGCAATGTGTAAAAACAGGCAGCAACAATCAACACAAATGGCATGATCAAAACAAAAATAATAAAACACAGACCACGTTAAAAAAATACATTAGTTCAACAAACGTTGTGTTTTGTGCAAAAAAAAAATGTATTTATTAATATTTTTTTGTTTTATAATGTTATTTATTTGCTTAAATATTATTTACTTGTGTTGTGGTAAACTTAAAAGTTAATTTTTACATAAGCTTTGCAAATAAATCTCAACTAAATAAATTTGTGTTCATTGTATTGCGGCATAAAAGATGATGCAAAGAGAAATGAAAAAGGGCAGCTTTCTTAAAAAGAGACAAAAAAAAACGCAAAATCTTTTGTCTCGTGACAGTTCTGTGGTATTCTGTGTTTTCAATGACTCTGTACGTACACTTTTTCTTTTAAATATCCCCAAAGAAAGAAGTCCAACGGTGTCAAATCATATGATCGTTGTGGCCAAATAACATCGCCATGATGTGAGATAAGACGGCCATTGAATTTTTCGCACAAAAGAGCCATTGTTTCGTTGGATATGTGGCAAGTGGCATCATCCTGTTGGAACCACATGTCGTCCAGGTCCATATCTTCAATTTCTGGCCACAAGAAGTCCGTTATCACCTCGCGATAGCAAACACCATTCACGGCTACTGCTTGGCGGAGCTCATTTTTGAAGAAGCACGGCCCGATGACCCAGCCTGACCATAAGCCGCATTGGCTTTTCAACAATCTCCACGAGTGATTCTCATTTGCCCAAATGCGGCAATTCTACTTGTTAACGAATCCATTGAGGTGAAAGTGTGCCTCGTCACTGAAGATAATTTTATTTGTAAAGTATCCATTTACTTCTGCCTGTTCAACCAACCATTCGGCGCTGCTCAGTTATTAAACACGGAAACAAAAAAATGTCAAATTGAGTTGGGCAAAAAATTTGACGTTAACGTGTGGCTCCCAATTAACATCGTGCATTATGGTTGGAACACCCGTTATAAATGCTGGTTACTAAAGCGATTCTAAGATCCTAAAAAAACCTAAGTAAAATAGATTGTTTCATTGATAAATCGATTTGTTTAGAAAATGCAGCATATTTAAGATCCTTAAGGATCCTTAGAATATTCAAGTTTTTTAAGCTTTATTAATAATATACAATGTCTTATTTTAAGTGTTGACCATTTAATAAAATTATTTTTAAAACAAACTGATTACGGACGTATTTATTTATTAATTTACGTTTTACTTAAACATCTATAAGATAAAAATCCTCAATACCTTCAAATGTAAATATAATACTGAGGTATTCACAATACAGTTTTCATTGACACAATGCAGTTTTCATTTACGGAATTCTTGAAAATGCATTGAATTCTGCTGGTATCTAATAGTTGTATAAATTTTCCGTACAATTTACTTCATTGATAATCAAAGGATAGCTAAAGTAAGCCTCGTAACAGAAATATACAAACGAAAAATTCTGATAGTGCATAGAACATATTCCTGGAATAAGACTATCAAAGTATAAAAGCTTTTGAGGATTGTAATTTGACTTAGAATACACATTCGAATAATATGAAAATTTATATGATTCTGATATTTACAGAAACATATTTCAACTAGCTGAGTATCTTTAAGATACTTCAGTTATTTAAAGATATTAAAATATTTAAGCCTATAAATTTTTAAAAATTGTAAACATACGTATGTAAGTACAATTATCTGTAGAGTTTAAAAAATACTTTTGAAACATTCAAGTAATTTGGTAATTTAAATTATTAAAAATAAGCAAAAATTATACTAAATATATAATAATATATATATATTTAGAAACTTATTTCTTCTTGAGATAATCAAGAATACGTTCATTAGATCAACCATTTTTGCTTTTCGAATGTGTTCAATGCATCAAATTTCAATTAAAAATTTTTCTTGCAATAGTTCTATTCCCACAATATTTCACATGCTTTTTTGCTTAAGCCATCTTAAGCTTAACATTGAAGCTATAGATACATATATACATATACTTAGGAATGATTTTATATACTACCAGACTATCTTTTATCTTCATGTTACATGTGCTTTCATAAGCTATCCTTTAGTAAGCAATGAAGAAAATTTTGTTTGAACAGAAAATCTTACAACTATTAAACACCAGCAGAATTAAGTGCATTTTGGGTCCACTGCGGACTTCGGCAGCATATAATGTTTCACACTGGATAGTAAAAAACATGAAACATGAAGGTACATGAAAGTTATTTAAAAACTCTAAGATTCTAAAATATTTAGAACTATAAAAGTATCTGCGAGTTACTTAAGTATCTAGAAATACTAGAGTTACTAGATATACTAAAGTATCTTAGATAAAGTGAAGTATCTTATAGATCCTAAAGTATCCTAAAGTATCTTAGAGACAATTAAGTATCTTAGCGATACTTAAGTACCTTAGAGGTACTAAAATATCTTAGGTATAGTATAGTATCTAAGAGGTACTTATTTACATTTGAGACATTAAAGTATTTTTTAAAGACATAAATCTCTTTCAAATACAGAAGTATCGATTAGATGCTTGACATTCCTTGAGACACTAAATTATCTTTGCGATGCTAAGGTATCTTTGAGGTAATTAATTACGTAAGAGCTACTTAAATATCTTAGTGATATAAAAGTATCTTAGAGTTGTATATTATCTAAGATATACTTAAGTATCTTAGAGATACTTAAGTATACTTTAAGATACTTAGGTGTCTCTTAGATACTTGAGTATCTCTAAGATATTTAAGAGATACTGCCTATTTTTAGAACGCGAGCACAAAAGTGACTCGCTTAACTAACATTTAAAACCAAATTTCAAAATTTGTTTTTGTTTTTAATGTTAATTAAACGAGTCACTTTTGTCCTCGCATTCTAAAAACAGGCAGATACTCAAGTATCTTAGAGAAACTTAAGTATCTTAGAGAAATAACAAAGTATCTTAGACATACTACAGTATCTTTGAGTTACTAGTTTATAGTTGAGAGATTAAAGTATTTTTGTAAGACCTAAGTGTCTTTCAGATACAGAAGTACCCATGAAATGCTTAAGAATCTTTGAGTTACTTTTTTATCATTACGATACTGAGGTACATAAGTACCTTTGAAGTACGGAAGTACCTAAGAGCTACTTGAATATCTTTTAGATACAACAGTATCTAAGAGATACAGAAGTATCTTAGAAATACTAAAGTATCTTATAGATTCTAAAGTATCTTATAGACACAAAAGTATCTTAGAGATACTTAAGTATCTTAGATATATTAAAGTATCTACGATTATTAAAGTATCTTATAAATCCCAAAGTATTGTAGATGCACAAAAGTATCTTTGACATACTAAATTATATATCGTATATTAAAGTATCACAAAATTCCTAACGAATCTTAGAAATACAAAAATATGTTTAAGAAACTATAGCATTTTTAAGATATCGAAGGCTAAATTTTTTAAATCTCAGTTAAACGAGGTTTAGTAAATCTGAAAACAGATTTGTGGCGCCATTACTAAGCTTGTATACAAAATTTTGGCGGAACAGCTTTTAGTTTTGCTTAAAATGTGGGTCTTTAATGAAATAATAAAAAAACACATTTCCCCGGAAAACTCCGAGTATCATATCTCAAAGACCCGGCCTAAATGGCTTTTAAATACAAATGTATCTTTGAGATACTAAAAATTCATTGAGATAATAAAGTCGGTTTTAGATACTTGAAATTAAAAAATTTTCAGCTTTCAAATTATTTTTTGTTTTAAAACTATAGTATTTCCTTCAGATGGCAAAATATTATTTAGATACTGGAAACCATTTTATTTAATTAAACTTTTGAACTGTCCATGAGATACTAAATATTTCTTTAATTACTTTATAATCTATAAGAAAATGAAGCATCTTCCTTACTCTTATGTGTCTTTATGATAATAAATAATTTTTAAATATTTGTGTCTTTGTCTTTGAGACTCCAAAACAACTTTCATATTCTTAAGATTATTTTGATTTAATTTTTTTATTTAGAAGATATGGTTTGTATTATTTAAAACAGATTTCTTATTATATATTTGGTTAAATTTGCTGTTTTTTTTTTTTGATTTTATTACAAAAAAAAAAAAAATCGAATAAATTGGAATAAAATTTTGGTAAGTTTTTTTAAACATAGAATATAGACAAAACAGTGTTTTAAGTGATAAAGTTTTAGTTAAAATAAATTTGATAAAGAAATAAATTTCATAGTAGTGATAAATACTTTATAAAATAAATTAAATTTTTTATTAATCACAAAATTGCAACAGTGTTTGCTTTAACAAAATTTTATGCAACAATTTTAAATTCGTAAAAATAATTTTCGTAAAACTCATTTCATTTAAAGCCACACAATTTTGTTAAAGGAAAGACTGTTTCTTCTATTTGCTGTTGGCAAATTTAAATGAAAAGTAAAAACGAAAAAAAAGAATAATATTTATAATAATAATAAAAATGTTGTACGTTACGATTTGCGTTTCCATTATTTTCGTAGCTGCTGGATGATTTTCTTTCATTTTGTCTTTTACTTTTCTCGTTCCTTCTTTTTTTTAATTTCTTTTTTTTTTTATTGAAAATTGTTTAACTTGGTATAGTTTTTAGTACGTTTTAAAAATTTAAACAATTTGAAGTTAATGTTCTTCCTGTAGATTTGTTTTTTGTTTTTTGGGTGAAACCTTTTTTTCTAAAAATCTAAAATCTGTAGGATTTTTATTAAAATTATCGTATTTTATTTTATTCATTAAAAACTTTCTTTAAATTTTTTGGCAAGCGTTGCAAATTTTAGTTTTGTTGCATTTTTTTTTATCTATTTGTTTAAAGTTTTGTTATAAATAGTTAATTTTTTTTTTATTTTTAGACAAAAACCAAAGTCCACTCACTAGTTTACTTTTAATTTTTTTTTAATTTTTAATACATTTTTGTAGGTAATTTTTAATTTAAAGTTTTGTTTTTAGTTTTTCGACTTTGTTATTGTTTTTTTTTAATAATCCATAAAATTTGTTTTTTTTTTAATTTCGTCTAAATCAGTGTTTCATTTTTCTGCTTGTTTTAAGTTGCATGTAAACAAAGTTTTACGTTTTAATTGAAATATATATAAAACAGTTGTTTGTTGAAAGAGTGGCTATGGAAGCTGTTGGCGTTTTGTACATGTCTGAGACTTTTGGAATTGGGTTTTGTACGGAAATTTCGGTTGGTTGCGGGCTATTAAGTCCAAAGTTAACTTTCTATAGGTCTTATGACAAATTATAGATCGATCCGATAATGAAAGTCTTTATCATAGTGAAACTAATTTGATAAAACGAGTTTATGTCAAATATTATTACAATATTTTTATTATTTACGTTACGGCTAAAGGTATATTTAAGTGTTTGTGGGCAATAGTTTTTTATGGGACAAATGGTTGAACAAAAGAACGATCATCACAAAATTAAGAAGCTTATGTTCTAGACATATACAACTAATTTACGCGTACCGCAAACTGCCAACAACTTTCTTTCAATTATTATAAACGGGTGTCTCAATAATTTTTATAGCCTTCACTGAAGGTAAAATGGTATATATAAGTTTGTCTTTCGATTTGTAATTTCTACAATATTGATCTAAGACCCTTTAAAATGTATATATTTTTTATAAGCAGCAAATTTGATTAAACGATGTTGAAATTGGTTTTCCGAAAACTCCAGAAATGGTGGGGACTAGCTTGTTATATATCAGTCCATAAATGACTGATAGTAAAAAACAACGACTTCCTTTTATTCTTTCCATAAATACCTTGTTGTTTTTTTTTTGTATATCTGGAGAACGGTAAGAGCCAAAGCTTCTATATTAGGTACAAGCTCTTGGCTATCAACACACAATATTCTACAAAATATGGGCGGGAAGTGGGTGTGGCACAAACAAAATATTTATGTCTAGGGAACGGTATTTATATATTGTTACGAAAGTAACTTTAGTTAAGAATTAGTTGTAATTATTGGTTAAGAATTAGTTATAATTATTAGTTATCTTGTATTTATAAGTTATCTTGTATTAATTAGTTATCTTGTATTCATAAGTGATTTTATTAGTTTACATCTTTTTTGTTATAATTTAGTACACTTCAATCCAAATGTGCAGAAAGCCCTAGAAATGACCGTTAAAAAAGCTTCAGTGTAAGAGGTAAAATTATGTAAAGTGGTGCCATTAATCAAATTAAAGTGTGGTGAAATAGTAAAGCCTCGAACCTTCGAAAAACATTTCGAATGTTCTAGACAACCAAATTGGGGTATAAATACTAGCGGCCACTAGCTTAATTAGATCATTCTAAGTTCAGACTTTGTCAATAACGTATAACGCTGAGAAACTTATAGTTGGTTGTGAATAAAAGCTATAAATTACGGTTGTTAAAAAGACTTAGTACTAAATAGAGTTGAGTAAATTGTAAACAGTGTTTAAAGTGTTTGTGTTTTATTTATTTTATTAAAGTTGCAATAAAGAACTCAAAACGGTTTATTATAAAGGAAATAAACCAAAACGTTATTGAAAGGCAGTAACGTAACAATATGTATTTTTCTACTCTTATCGCAGCACAGTGAAGGGTTTATAAGATTCGGCAAAGCAGAATTTAGCACTCTTACTTGTTATTAATAGATTTATTGAAAAAAAGTTGTTGCTGTTGTAGCAGTTGTTGCTGAATGGACAATTCTGGGTCTCTGTACAGGCCAATTTATGGACGCAAAAATGATAGCTTCTAGGCACATAATCTGGTCCACGCACACAAAAATGTGTGGGTGAACTATGGGCAAGGATATAGGCTTCAAGCTCCGTTGGAAACTAGGTAGCAATTTTTAATTTAGTAGACGTTATGTGTTGTTTTATAAGACCACTTTTAGCGATACAGTTCTTTAGTCGGCGGAAAACTCATATCTTCAAAACTAGTAGTCTGAGCCAAAAAAATTAGGCAGACGCTAAACATTAGGCAGATATTTTTCACACAGTGGCTGCTAAATGATTTTAGATAAGAACTCCTCACACAGAGAAAAGACATGTTTCAATATGGTCACCTCCAACAAAACTATTTTTAAAGAATATTTTAAAAATATTATGTTCAAATTAACCATATTATGGTCACCGACAACCATATAATGGTTAAATTATTCCTTCGTCAAGAACTCTACACATGTTATGGTTGAATATGACAATAATTTGTTTTTAAATAGACAATAGTATTTCCTCTTTTCCTAGACCAAAATGCTATTGGTTGAAAACTAACCATGCTATTATAAGTGTTAAATATATTTAAGTTATTATTAACCGTAACATGCTCGCAGGTAACCATAATATGGTCGTGACTTCTTGATGAAGGACTAATTTAACCATAATATGGTTGTCGGTGACAATAATATGGTTTAATTAAAGATAATGGCCCATAATCATAGTCAAACGCTAAAGTCTGTTCTTTCAACTTTGAAATAAAAACATTCTTTTAATTATTTTTGCTACTTTAGTCAAAATTAAAGTATGTTTTTTATTGAACCGACTTTAACTGGGTGCCACCCCAAATGTAGAAAATTGTTTCATACATTGAAAATTAATATTTAAAAAAAACACTGCATATTCTGCGGAGTTGAAAATTTTTAACACGCAATATAATTTATTTAAAAAGCAACAACAAAATTACAAAATATTTTGGCTTCGTTTTTGCTTTCAATGTAAATTTTGGCGTTGAGTTTTACACAATTAGGGCCTATACAATGTATTTTGAGTTTCTTTCTGTAACATTTTTCCTCCAAATCATTAATAATTGCAAAATATCGGCCAATATATTGTCACATAATCATTTTTAACTTTTTGCAAGTACTTTTTTGTTTGGCAAAAAACAGCTGATGCTGTTGTTAAATGAGTTAAAAACAACTTCAGCTGGTTTTAAAATTAACATCGGTTTTAACGTGTAAAGTATGCTTTAACTTGTCTATAGTAGATCAAAAGCATATTTTTAAGAAAAATTTACTTTAGAACTCTTAAAGTATGCTTTGTTTATGACTATAGTTATGGGCCAATATTTTTAAAATTTTCTTTAAAAATAGTTTTGTTGGAGGTGACCATATTGAAACAAGCCTGTCTTTTCTCTGGGCGCTGTGACGATAAAATTCTTTTGTCGACAACTCCTGCTATTAATGCAGCAAGATAAGGATATTAATAAAAAAAAATCTGGCCGTATTGTCATCATAAGTGGTTCGAAGCTCTGGTTGAGATTTTCTTAGTTACAATGTTTATAAGCGATTCATAATGAAGTACAAGCATTTGTCTCTTCAATTTATCAATTATATTTTTAATATCAAGTTGGTTCGGTAGCAAACTCTACTAATATTAAAATGTGAAAGTTTGTATGATTAGATGTTTGTTATATTGTGGCTCAAAAACGGATTTGATATAACACTTTACCTAAGAAAAAGTTACTTACGTCCAGCATCACCTACTCAATGCGCTAACAATTTCGATATGAAAATCAACAAAGAATTGCAACCCAAATGTTTCTTAATGCTTAGAAGACCATATTTATCGAACCAATTAACTTAGTGATATGCAAATTTAATAGAATCAATACACTGATTTGTCCGCTTTGATATTGCGTTAAAATTTTTTTGTTCAATAATTTTTTTTTATTTTTACTCCGCTAGATTGGCCCTTTTTCCTCTGTGTGTCGTTTCAGTACTTAGAATGCCAGATTATTGTGGGGAAGAAAATAATAATTGTTGGTTATAACTAGGGATGAGATTTTCATGCACTAAAGAATCCAAAATATGCATTAAAAAAATAAGAGATATGCACCAAAAACTTAAAAAATTTTTATATAAAATCGTTTTTAATTTTTCTAAAAACAAAAATATAAAAAATATGGTTATTCAAATATCTTTAAAAAAATTATAAATTTTTTGGGACGTTCAGCCGTTCACATTTCGGCTTATAACTTGTTTTATATTTTTCTTTTTTAGCTGTTTTTAAATGCAAATATCAAAAGGTATGAGAAGTATTAGAAACAATCGGTGTGTTAAAGTTTTCATTGTTGTTGAGTCTTTCGGAAGTGAACAATTTTTTAAGAGACGCACTTGCTTAATCGAATTGAATTTGCGGAATTTTAATTGAATATTTCTTGAAGTTAGAAATGAAATGACAAATCTTAAGTACCCTATGCACCATTTGTTATGAAAATATTAAAAGGCCTATACGTAATTTTTGTCAATTATGTAATACACTGTAAAATATTCTCAAAAACAAATCAAAAAGAACATTGACAAATTTACATCAAATAGGTTTTAAGTCCAAAAGTTCCATAGTTCCATATTTTTCTCTTTCGTTTGGTATCAATAACTTTAGTATTGGTTCTTATCATATTAATCTGCTCTTTAGGAAAAAAGTCTATGAAATACACCAAGTAAATAATTTTCAATTTAACATTACGAAAAACTATAGTTTCTGACTTAAGACCTTTTTTCCTAAAGCCAAAAATATTTCTTTAACGCTTTCGCACGTATTGGGACATACATATGAATCCCACTGAATGTTTTAGAGTCCTAGTATTAAAGTTTTACACTTTAAATGATTTAAAACTGTCCCATTTAGTTATTTAGATGTTTAAGTACAAATTTCCAGCTCAAATTCCTACCGGAATATAATGGGAGGAGTTTTTTATACCCTATTTTTATATGTTTACGACTAATGGGACTTATATGACTCATGACAAGCTCCTGATGGGACATATATGTCACACCCCAAGGTAGGAGCGCACAAAAAAGATAAATATTAGTTTAAAATGCATATCTCTGTAAAAAAAGCCCATTATAAAAGCTTGAAACTAACTAATTGTTTCCCGTACCGAAAGGGTTAAAGATTCATAATCTGTATGAATATCAAATAAATATCAAAAGTTTTTGTTATTCGTGCTTAATTCCCAGTTTTTATTCTTGAAAAAAAACACTTGAAATTTATTGTTGATGGGATAAGTTATTCCTATGCGCATTTCACTGGTTGCTTAGGCCAGATCATCAGGAAACTTCATCCATAAAGATTTTAGAAAAACTAAAGATATTAAACCAAATAAAACTGTTAAGCGTATAAGACTTATAGCAACAGTTCTACTTGTAATAATATCAAAGTTTAAACAAAACACATCAACAATAAACAGTGGGTTTATCTCATCTTACATTCCCCGCTACAATTAGTTGAAATTCTCTCAACATGAAATGCGCATAGGAATAGCTTATCCCATCAACAATAAATTTCAAGTATTTTTATCAAGAATAAAAACTGGGAATTAAGCACGAATAACAAAAACTTTTGAAATTAAAATTTTGTATTCCCAAAAATTGAAATAACTTTTTGATCAAATAAATTGTAAAAATTACTAATAATAATTTTTTTAGATTTGCAAAAGCAACTTATAAATAACTTGTTCTTAGAACACTAAGGTAGAGTGTTAAGTTTTCAACAAAATTTTGCATCAGAAATGTTTCCTTGAATTCTTTAAAACCTTACAAATATCTCTGATTTGATTGCCATAATAAAACAATAGACTTTCTATACCCTTGACCACTAGTGGTGAATAAGGGCATACTAAGTACATAGATATGTGAATCCGTCTAAAGCTTTTTAATGCTCATACAAGAGCCTATGAAGTCTAAATATTAGGGTATTCAAACGATTAACCGATGTTCGATTAATCGAATATTTTTTTGAGATTAACTGTTCGAATTATTTAAAATTGCTTATTTTCGATTAACAAATATTTCGAATAATTTATGACGATTAATCGGTTAATCTAATAAGGGCATACTAAGTACACAGATATGTGAATCCGTCTAAAACTTTTTAATGCTCATACAAGAGCCTATGAAGTATAAATATTAGGGTATTCAAACGATTAACCGATGTTCGATTAATCGAATATTTTTTTGAGATTAACTGTTCAAATTATTTAAAATTGCTTATTTTCGATTAACGAATATTTCGAATAATTTATGACGATTAATCGGTTAATCTAAAATTTTTTTTCACAGTATTAGTTTTTTTTTTTATGTAAAAAAAAAAACAAGCCGGTGCGTTTTAAATACACTTTTATGGTTTTTTGCCTCAGGAACATTTCCTTCGACTAACAATTTGTTTAAATTATTATACAGACTGAAACCAAAGAGTTTGGGAATTATCTATGTTTAAGAATCTTTAGTACAGATTTTTACCACAATGCTTGAGATGAAGAAGATGATTTTTTTGAGAAGAATGAAAACAACCTTCTACCAGACCTTAACATGACTATTAACATTTTTAAAATTGTAAAAAAAACCAATAAGAGATTCCACTGGTATAATGGAAGATTACCAATTTTTAAAAAGACGAGAAAAAGAACAGATAAATTGGATATGCTTTATAACGCTTCACTTTCTATCTGTCCAACGTTAACAATAACTGAAATTATCTCTTCTAAATCAAGTTTTATCTAAACAAAAGAAAAAATCGCTTACAACATAAACGTCATAATTCTTTTTGAAAGATTATTTTATTATTTTTTTGATGCTCTTTAATTACATGAAGTACCTTTTGAAAGTCGATTAACCGAATAATATTTAATTATTCGATTAAAATTTTACCTAGAATAATAATTCGCGCAATTAATCGATTAATACAAAACACCGATTAATTGAATTCCCTAATAAAAATTTTGTATATTTGAGTAATTCTAAGTCAATTTAGACAAGTACGTGTGTCTGTCTGTCCGTCTGTTGAAAACCCGCTCACTTTCGAAACACTCACTCAACAAAAATGATTGTCAAATTGTTTGGAATTTAAATCCTGCACAATCTGCTTAGAAGGAAAAAAGTTATAAGCCCAAATGTAGAACAACCCCCTTAAAAACTAATATTTTTGTTATAAAAAATAAAATAAATTGGTGACATAATGCACCGATACTCATGAAATTTTCAACAAATTTGTTTTATATGACTAGAAATCAAACTTCTATATTTTGCGAAAATCGGTCTATAATTTACCATAGTTCCCATATAAAGACCACTCCCGGAAAACACTTTAGCACGCCTTAAAACTTAACGAACAATGCTTGATATCTTAGTAAGAAATGGTATGTCAAAAAACACAACCAAATTACTCTCATATTCTCCAAATTATATATTTTCAAATGTTACTGTCTATCCCAAGAGTTCAAACGAAAACTTCGTTCGCCTAACTTACATATAAAACCAGTGTTCGAAAATAAACAGCACATTATTTAGCGTTCGGCTCACACACCCATGAACGATTTTTTTTTTGTGATTATTATGTGGACGAGCACAACCCTTAATACTGTTCTTAACTTTTTTCAAGAAAGAGCCGAACATTATAACGTCGGCTTAATATGCAAGCCCGCTAAATCCACTTTTTAAGTAAATTGAGATTTTGATGCCGTGTGGTAGAGAACGATACGCCTCCTCAACCATTATGTAGTTTTTCTTCAATTTGAGTATTAAAGTGTGTAAAAACAAAACTATATTTTGGTTTTCCTTTCAAGCAGCCCTGTAAAATCTGGTGAAACGGAGTTAGCACGTTTGCATACTAAGCCGACGATATAGTGTTCTGTTCTTCGATAAAAAATAAAAAAATTGTAGTGATACTGAAGACAAACATTATATTTTAATGTTCTATAATGTTTCTTTTTTTAACATTGATGAAGAAATGAACAAACAAAAAATTTTAGCAACTACCGCAGCACGAACAGCTTCTGTGTGTATGTTTTGTGTGTGTTAAAATATTTTGCTGGCTTTTTGTTTTTTTTTTTCGTTTGTGTATTTTGTTTTTGTAAAAATTTTTTAGTTTTTTTACCAGCCAAAAAGTCGCTAAGCACAACAGAAACGAACGAACATTAATGAGCTGAACCGAACACAATGAAGTTTGTGGTTTAAAGAAAAAAACCGAACGGAATTAAATGTTCTCATCTTTTTGTTGAGTTGAATAGGAACAGAAAGACGACAAACAGGGAAACGTAATTGTTTTTTATGAATAACTACACAAACACTATAAGCGTTTGTGTTTTCCACAAATCTACCGAACCGAACACTAAGGAGCGATATAAAGTGTTTATTTATGAACATTGATTCACACTAGTATAGAGGCTGTAGAACGATTTCCCTATCTTGGTAGCATTGTATAAAAAGGCTAGCTAGTGGCCCACAACATTTCACAGCAAACAAAAATAAGAAATTTTTAGTACCAGCTTAAAACCGGGTTTGGTACACGGCTCGGAGACCTAGAAAGTAACAGACTTCATATGAAAAAAACTTAAGGTATTCATTAATAAATGCCTGCGACATATCTGCCGAAAATGTTTGCCTTCCACGATATCCAATGTTGAATTACACAGGATGGCTAACAGGGAAGAAGTAATGGCTGAAATATAACGAAGGAAGTGGTGGTGAAAAGGCCTTCACTGCGCAAACCTGACGACAATATAGCGAAAATAGCTCATGGGTGCCGCAGATTAAGACCATGAAACTAGACAGACAGTAATGAAATGATTCTGGGTCCTCCCGATAAGGCTCCTGTACCCCTAATAGGAGCGTGTGTATTGTATTTGATGTAATAATTATGTGTAAAGCAGGGACAGAAAATAACTGTTATTTTTAAAAATGTACATCAAAAAAGCACACATAAAAAATGATCGTAGAAAATTTTGGTTCTTACCATTATGATACATAGGCGATGTACATGGAAATTTTTGTATGACTTTTAAATTTGTGCCTTTTTTGATAAAAGTCAAAAAATAACTTTTAAATTTGACTTTTATTTTTTAAGGCAAAAATTAAAAGTTATTTTTGACTTTTATTATTTTAATCAAAAAATAAAAGTTATTTTTTAACTTTAAATATTTTAAGGCAAAAATAAAAGTCATGAATTAAATATTGCATAGTAATACGCTAGTTTATTGCTTTCAATGCTATAAATGATAAAACATCCGTTATCACAATTTCAACTGCATCACTTTTAATTCTTTCAGTATATTTCTTTCAATGTGAGTTTAATATAGAATTGTTAAACTGATAACAAATGATAACGTTCAATCGCACTTATTGTACATTCTGTACCTGCAACTCAATTCAGTTTAGAAAGTTAATTTTCAGCACTCGAATTGATTTTGGGGGATTTGAGATATAATTTATCTGAAGAAAACTTAGAATCAATTTTGATGGTAAAATTAAACAGCTGAACAAATATAATAATAATAACAATAATTTTAATAGACTTCTGTAATATACATCAATTATTATTACCTATAAACTGGAGGCAATAAAACTAGCGTATTACTATGCAATACTTAATTCAAGACTTTTATTTTTGCTTTAAAAAATTAAAAGTTAAAAAATAACTTTTATATTTTGAGTAAAATAATAAAAGTCAAAAATAACTTTTAATTGTTGCCTTAAAAAATAAAAGTTAAGAAATAACTTTTATTTCTGCCTTAAACAATAAAAGTTAAAAATAACTTTTTTTTCTTGACTTTTTCGATAAAAGTCATAACAGTTACGGTCCCTGGTGTAAAGTAATAATTAAATTAAATTGTTATCGAAGGAATAAAAAAAAATACCTACACAAAAAAATATTATTTCTCTGCCTTGATGTTTCTGCTTATATCATAAACTAAAGAAAAATTCCACATCTTAGTGAAAATTAACTATTTTTATTCATTAATTATGCGCGCCTATAAATATGCTCTATTATTTTATTTTCTTTAATAACGGAAAAATATAATGCAAAAGGGTTCGCCTTCTTGTTAATCATACACCATCTGTATGTAACTAGTTTCAAGAGATGGCATATTTTTTTTAAACGTTAGAAAATTGCAAGTCCTTGTGGGTGTTCAGGGTGTTTCAAATTAAATCGAACAAAAAGGATAGATCCTTTGAGAACTAACATGGTCTTAATATCACAAGATAAACTTATTATACCACTAGACTTAACAACAATTTATTTTTTGTAAGATCTGGTATTATAATCAAAATAAATATTGGAATTGAAGGAAATGATTATTTATTTTGCTTGTTGGTCCCGTTTTTTTTTGTTTTTTTTGTCAAATATTTGACAAGTATGACCGTAGCTTTACTTTTACGCCACTTGAGACATTAGACTTACATTTTAAGCTAAAAAATTCCAGATTTAATACTTTTAAGTAAACTTTCCAAAATAAATTCTTACGTGGCATTTTAAAATTTTATGGATTTTTTTTGTTGGTATTTTGTTTAAATGGTTCATAATTTTTATTTTGTTTCTTTTAATTTAGTTATTATTTTTGTAAAAAAAACAGTATCACAAAACGTTATAATATTTTTAAATTTTTCGTTCTTTGTTTTTTAGTTTATTATAAATTATTTCATAAATAAATTATTATCATAAATTTTCACTCAAACTTGTAAAAATATTTTTAAGTATTTTTTTTTTTTTTTAAATTAACTCCAGTTCTAACCTTAAAAATTTTATTATTTTTTTAATTTTTTAAAATAATACGCAATAATTTTTTGATTTTTATTATATTTTCATTTGTTGTACTGGGTGTTTATTTATTTATTTTAAAAAATTATATAAAAAAATGTTTTCTTTCTTTTAAAAAATATTTTTTTCTTGTTGCTTTTTTTATAAATTTATTTTTTTTCTTGTTGAAATATATTAAAACAACTGAAAGTTTTAATTAAGAACTGATAACAAATTTTCTGTAGCTTAAAGCGGAACGACCGCTTTGACGTTACACGTATAAATAACTGTAAAGGATGTTACAACTGAAGCATCAAGCAACCAAAAAAACCAACACACAAACACACACACATACACATATATGAGCAAAGGAATTGTTTTGTCTTTTATTATTATTTTTTGGAAGGAAACAGAAGTAAATACACACACATAGACACAAACACACGCATACACACAGTTATAGCTTTTGTAAAGGCAACAAGGATAACAAGTAAGCAACTCTCATTAACTAGAGCAGATTATTACAGGGTTCTTAAGAGATGAACATTGTGGTCACATGTTTGTCATTGTTAATTATTTTTTTTTAAGAAAATGGAATTAAATTTTTAAAATAAAATTTTTTTGTTTTTATTTTCTTAAATTATTTATTTTTTTTTTTTTTGAATTTATTTATTTTTTAATTTTAAAAATAGTTTTATTTTAATTCTTTTTTCTCAAAACTTGTAGCAGTAGTAACTTTACTGTTACGTGTTTAACTATCAACTGAATTTGTGTTGACCAAGTCCTTATTTTTTTTGCTGTTACAAAAAAGGATGCTGTTGTTACTGTTTTCCGTTTTTTTTTGTTTTTCTTTGTTTTTGCTATCATTTCTTTTTTTTTGTCGTTTGCTGCAATTATTACTCATTTTCAAATTGTTGCTCTTGTTGAAAATCAACAAGAACCAATTTGGACATGTTCATGGTCGTTAAAACTGCACTTTTAATACAAAAACTACTCTTACCCACTCATATACACGAAAATCCTTAACAAACCTTTTACCACATTAAAAAAAATCTCTCTCTGTTGCTCTCCTACAAAATAAATCAGCTCAGCACAAAAACAAAAATTCCCTTTAAAAGAAGCAACATGTTGTAACAATTTCTCATTTTTGACTCAAAATCTTTTAGACTTTAACACAAATTCTCTCAAACTCTCCTTTACACACCCTGGTAAAGAGGCCTTAAGCAAAACCGAAACGATTTTTGTGGTAGTGGTTTTTTCTGTATTTTCTGCCACAACAACAATTACATTTTGTTTTTAAGGTTTTCAGTTTGTTTTGCTTTTTAACAGTCACGTGTTGCATGTCATTTGTGTTTTTTCTTGAGTGAAAGCTTTTCTTTTTAAGCTCAATTTTCAGTACCCCACCTTATTTAATTACCCCCTTTAAAAAAATAAGTTTTTAAACATGCGCTCTTTTTTACTCACAAATGTTCGTAAGCTTTATTTTTTCGGGAAGATTCGGGTTTCCTGTTAGTTTTTGTAGCTTTCGTGTATATTGTTCTTTTGTTGTTGCATTCAAATGGTTTGTAAATTATGATGATAAAAAAATTAAATGGTAAAAGCTTTTTATTCTTGTAAATTGCATGGACCAAAAGTGTTTACAGTTTGGTGCAATTATGTATGTGTGTGTGTGTGTGTGTGTGTTGGTATGCCTGTCCTTTCTCATTTATGTATATGCGAGAGTGTGCGTGTGTGCATTGTAAGTAATATATTGCTAAAGTATTTGTTACTTAAGAGCATACGCCCCACATTGCAACGCTTCCATGCACGAATTTATATGTACCCTACGTGCAACACCTTATTTCGGTAAAACAATAACATACGAAAAAAATTTTTGTCTATTTCCAATAAAAGATTTTGTCTAACTATTTACAAAAATTTAGAGCCTCATCCAAAAGTTATCGGTCGATCTTCGCCTTCACTGAAAAAATTCATGACCAACTTTTTTTTCAATTAAACCATTAATCAAAAATAAAATCCGTTTTTATTAAAAATTTAATCAACCAAATTAAACTTATATAAACATAATTTCTGCAGAAAATGTTTTTTATATCAAAAAATATTTAATTGATATTATTAATTTGTTTACTGGTGCAAATTGAATTAAATTTTTTATTATTCAAATTATTTAATTGAAATATATTTTTATTTTTTTCTGTGTTCGTATGGGAAGGCGAGAAACATCCGGAATCTGCTCGATAGTATTTTGGTGTCCACCGGTAGGTAATTCAAGGTTCCGTTGGCAGCCGCAAGCAATCACACCTAACACCCTTTGCCTACAAAACGCAAATTAAAGCTTGTTTTCCTCCAAAAAAAAAAAAAAAAAAAAAAAATGCCAACAAAAATCCTGTTGTACCGACAATAATCATCACTATCTGAATTTCTTAAATTTCAAAATGTTTTTAACACATTTCGAAAAAAAACCTTTCATACCGTATGGCACGGTAGCACGTTTCGTGGCCACTGTTTGCCATCAGCAAAAACATATAATTTTTTTTTTAACTATTCTTTTCTCCACGATTTCATGGTTTTGTATTTGAAAATTGTTGTTGTTTGTTTTTTGATTGCCATAATACGCAACACACATCCTTAATGGAAATTTAAATTTTAAATGCAAATTGTAACCGCCGCAAAAAAATGAACGTATTACAACAGCAACCACATGCAAACAAAAAATTATTAGAAAAAGCAAAAACAAAAAAAGATGAAAAATGATGGAACAAATATTTTAAATGGGATATTTTGTAAAAAGTTCTTTATCTATGATCATTAGAGTGGTGCCAAAAATTCTTTTGCGAATTAGGTACGTTTAGACTTGGCATATAACCGATACTGATATATTGGCGATACTTAAATCCGCGATATTTTATTGTCGATACGACAATACTTTTTCAATTTTAAAGGTTCTATTTAATTAACAATTTAATTTTCAACGATTTTTTTTGCACAACAACTAACACCTTAACAAAAGCGGCATGCATTTTCTAGTTGACATAAATTCTATTGCCGCTAAAATTTGTATAATAGCGCGGCGTCAACGCTTTGCAATTAGAAAATCCGAGTTTGGCAGCGCGTCTAATAGTGAAGTTTGCCGCTTTTGTTTATAAATAAATAATGGCTTTTTAGCTGTTTTTTGGTCAACCTAGCGGATTTTTTTTAATTTTTTTTTTTTCTAGTGTGTGGGTCTTATTAAACCAGAGATTCAACATACTCTTTCTTTAGTTTTTCTAACATCTTTGGATGAAGTTTCCTGACGATCTGGCCTAAGCAACCAGTAAAATGCGCATAGGAATAGCTTACCCCTTGAACTTTAAATTTCAGTGTATTAACCAAGAATAAAAATTAGGAATTAAGCAGGACAAACAAAATCTTATTAATTAAAAAAGCTGTATTCCCAAAAATTACTTTGAATATCAATAAAGTTTTTTAAAAAAAAGAGGTGTTGCTACAGTTGCTATCAATTTAATTGCTATAACTATACTTATGCTCTGTAGCTGTAGCAGCAAAACTATTACATACAATGTTTTTAAGTCATTTAATTATTTATATTGCTCAATGTTAAAAAATATTAAAAACTCTAAAAGTACACGCAGAGAAAAAACATGTTTAAATATGGTCACCTCCAACAAAACTATTTTTAAAGAAAATTTTAAACATATTATGTTGAATCTTACCATATTATTGCCACCGACAAACATAGTATGTTTAAATTGGTCCTCCATCAAGAAGTCAAATATGACAATAATTTGTTTTTAAATTAAGAATAGTATTTTCCTTTTTTGCAAGAACAACATGCTACGGTTGAAAACCAAAAATGCTATTATAAGTATTAAAAATAGTTTAGTTATTATTAATCATAACATGTTCAGAGGCAATCATAATATGGTTGTGGCTTCTTGATGACGGACTAATTTAACCATAACATGATCGTCGGTGACAATGATATGGTTAAATTAAACATAATATATTAAAAATTTTCTTTAAAAATAGTTTTGTTGGAGGTGACCATATTTAAACATGTTTTTTTTCTGGGTGTAGTTATAAATAAAATATTTGCTATTTCTTTATTTGTAATTTATCTTTTGGTTTATAGCATAAAAATTGTTTTTAAGTAGTCGAAAAACTGATTTCGCACAAAAATTGGTTGTAAGGTGTCGCTGTTGAGTTCGGCGGTAAAAGCTAAAAAGTGTGGTAGGTATCCGATTTTCAACAAATAGTCATGTTTCCAAAAAATATTGCAGTAAAAAAATTGTTTTTATTGGTATGATTTGTTTATACAGTATGGACCAACTTCGACTTACTTGTTGGCAAATTGTAGCCATTGTGCTATATCCCTAGGCAACAATTCATGAGCCAGTTCAATTTTATATGGAAACCGCGTTGGGTGGTGAATGAATCAGAGATATCCTTTCCAATTTTCACTGATGATTTTGTATCAGTTAAAGTCATTTTGCATAATCTGATCAGCTTTGCAGGTATGTCGAACTTAAGCAACTTTGCACGTATCGGAATGTCTAAAGCGGCCTTGTAATCGACGAAAAGGTTGTAACTGTTGACCTAAGTATGTCTCATGGGTTTTATGCAAAATTTTACATAATGGTTTTATCTGGTCGGTGTTGGATTTGCCAGGTCTAAAAACTCACTGATAAACATAGTTAACTATGGTTCTAGTTGTGCAGACAAGTGGATGCATGCTTCTTACCAACTCTTCGCCCCCGGTTTTAAACAGCTCTGCTGGTAATCCATCCGCTTCTACCGCTTTATTATTTTTCAACCGGGATATTGATATTTTTCCCTCTCCTTGGATGGGAGGGACCGTCATCGTTCATAAGAATGTTGGATACTAATAGTCTGAATTCCTTCCAGGTTCTCAGAACGTTTTAATTAAAATATATAAATATAATTGTATGTGCCAAATTTGAAGACTTCGGCTAGGATAGAAAATATTTTATGCGGAAAAATCAATTTGGATTGCATGTGCGGTGGGAGGTGGTCGTGGCCGATTTTCATGGAGCAAAGTTGATTTTAAATTCAGCCAGCTTTCAATGATCTAGGTCCCCTCCTTTTAGTTTTTGCACAAAAATTTATGCCATCCCACTGTGCAATGCGCCAATGCTCGATAAATTTAGTTAGCATTTAATTTTTAATTGCTTATGGGTAATTCCATGTCAAATCGACCAAGAGTGGGACCCGACCCCTTTCGATTTTAATGAAATTTGGTGAGAAGGTTCCTTTCATCCTATAAGGAGCATATATGAACGAAAACAATTTTAAAGTTTTTTTTCAAAAGTTTATTATAAGTTAAAATGACATAATTTGGCCGAATTAGCCGAATGTGTTGAGATTATTTCTTCAATATTAATTAATTATCATTTATGGTACTTATTGCTCAAAATTACAATATTAAAATTTTATTTTAAGAATATTTTTTTAAAGGTTGCGAAAGAAAAAATCATATCTTAAAAAAGAAAAAACACCTCCATCAAAGTTTCAGATTTTTTAAAGAACAGTTTCAGGTATTATATAAAAAAAATCAGCCAATTAAAAAAATAGGTTTTTGACTTAGTCTGTTTTTAAAATTTGATATCTTGTAGATATTACAAAAAAATATATATATACTTTGTAGCCCCAAGTATTCTCTTTAAAATGACATCAAAATCATCTTCGTATGTAAAGTAGTTTTCGAGATATTGAAGAAACAATCTAAACACATTCGGCGAAATTATGACATTTTGAATATGACATAGCTTTTGAAAAAACAATTTTTAAATTTTTTTTGTTCATATATGCTCCTAGTAGGATAAAAGTAACCTTCACACCAAATTTCATTAAAATCGAAAGAGGTCGGGTCCCTCTCTTGGTCGATTTGACATGGAATTACCCATATGTGACATTTAACAAATAAATAAAAATTAATTAAAAGCTTATTTCTACTTTTGTTGGAGTACTTTTGTTGTACTTTTCGATTAGTTTTATTTCGGTTTATAAAAATTCGTTAGAAAGGTAAAAGGTACTTTATTTCGTCGAATTCAATTTTTCAAATGCCACGTTTATTTTTTATTTGTTCAATTTGCTCTTATTGAATTATCTTAACCTAATTCTTTATTAATATGTTAATGTATTGTTCTAAAGACGTGCTGTTTGCTTAAGAAATGTAAATAAAAAAAAACAACCACAACTACGTTCTGTTTGCTTAACAAATATAAAAAAAAAAATAGCAATATTCTTGTTTTAAACCTAACATGAACAATTAAAAATTAAAAAAGTATATTTACCAACTTTTTACGAACTTTTATTTAGATAACCCATTTTTTGAAAAGCTTTTTAATAGTACAAACACCTACGAAATTAGATTCGTATAAATACCTGTGAATTAAAGATCACTTAAATAGAACACATTTCAGCTTCCAATACAAAAAAACTAAATTTCTCAAACAAAAAAAAAAAAAAAAAAAAAATATGAAATTTGTACTTTTCTTACCAATTCTGGTTGTGGTTTTGGTGGCCAGCACCTCAGCTTTTCGTTATGGACTATGTCCTCAACCAGTTAGTAAGTTATTTAAATAAAATTTTTTTTGCTTAACTAAAATTTTTTAATTAATTTTAACATTATTTAAGTTTTTCCCTCATGCGATGATCCAAGCGATGTTGGCACTGCGTGTACTGAAGCTGCTCCAAGTACAACGTGGTACTATGATCCGGCAACAGACACCTGCAAACAAATGCAATATATGGGTTGTGGCGGAAATGACAATCGCTGGTGCTCTTCACTCAGTTGTCAGCGTAGCTGTGTAAGTGGTTAAGAAAACAATTTAAAATGGAAAATGAAAGCGAATAAAATGATAAAGAATTTAATAACTAAAGTCGAATTTTATTCTATTTTTTATCTATAGAACAAAACTCGTACAAATCCCTAAATTTTTCAAACAAATTTGAAGAATTTAGAAAAATATATATGGGGGATTTCATGTCAAGTGACTCAATTTTTAAATCGATGTCTTCCGATTTGGATGAAATTTGCACCAATTATATTGGATAGAAGCTTAGACACTAATTTTCCACATGATCTGTCAAATGGTTTCTGAGTTAGAGGTGGTCAAAGTTTGACATTTTGGCCATACAAGTGTTCTTTCTCATCCATGTCACGTATTACCTATTGGTGTTAGCAAAATCTGTACCTATTAGTTTCAATAGCAATTTGATCAATCTTTTGAAAAAAATGTTTTTGTTTTTTTAAAAAAATTTTAATTTTTTTTTTTAAATTTAAAACTTTCTTTATGCTTTTTTATCCGGAATATTTTTTTTTTTTGTTTTTTGCTCAAAAGAAAGCTTATGTCTTTTATTTTAAGGTAGTTTTGGTCGCTTTTTTGGATGCGAGTGGCTTACTCTAGACGAGGTTTTTTCAATTTTTAGCATATGCAGCACTATTTTGAATTTTTTCCTAAAAGACCAGAACTAACTTAAAGAAAAAGACACAAGCTTTCTTTTGAGCAAAAAAAAAAACATTGCCGCTAAAAAAAAAAATAAGAAAATTTTTAAATTAACCAAAAAAAAAAAAAATTTTCAAAAGATTGATCAAATAGCTATCGAAACTACTTGGGACAAATTTTGCTAACACCAATAGCGAAAATAGAGAAAGAACACTACATTACAAAAAAATCCAAAAAAAAAATTCATCCAAATCAGAAGACATCGATTTAAAAATTGGGTCACTCGACATGAAATCCCCCATATTTATAATTGAAATTTTGATATTTAGTTAGGCTTGAGTTCATCAAATTTAATTTTCATTAAATTATTTTTACTGAAAGCAAGAATTTTACTACATGAAATTAATAAAAATTTATTGATAATTTTTATTCTTGGCTGAGCTGGGGCTCGAACTCGGGTTGAACTTACAAATGTTTACCAACATATATTTAACAGCAAATATTGGTAGGATTTTCTATTAGAAGCAAATTTTTGTTAAAAAAGACGCAAAATTTTGTAAAAGGAAAACGCAAAAGGCCCTATCTACATTTTACAGCATTTTACATTTACTATCTAAAATGATAAAATAATAAATTGCCTTAAACTGTTTATTATTTATTTTTTTTCTATTTTTCTTGCAAAACCTATCAGTTGTTTGGACAATTGACTATATTGCATATTATGCAAATTGTTAGTTAGGTCTTTTAGCGTTATCATTTAGTCTTGTGTTAGTGGAGCCGTTTGTTTTTGTTAATAAAATCGCTTATTTTGGTCGTCAGACTTAAAGGAAAAAGTCCAAAGGCGTTAAATCAAACGATCTCGGGGGTCTATTATGCTTCCGGACCAGTTCGATGCATTTCAAGAAACCATTCAGCAAAGACATTACGTTGTTAATGGTCGGTTGGCTTGAGTTCATGTGTTTACTGAACTTGAAAAATCGTTAAGACCTAATACTATGTTTCCACTATGAGCAAAACAACTTGTTTTGGGCAAAACTTGTCAAAGTGTTTCCATTATGTAAAACTGGTTTTGGTTTTCGAATTTTCGAAATCAATTTGACATTTATGTTGTAAACAAACATGGAAGCAAAAAAAATATGTGTTAAAAAAAAAAAATATTTATCTTTAACATGAAATTTCTTTTTTTGTTTTTTAATACACAGATGTACTGTTGGAAATAGTACTTCCATTTTATAACAATGTTAGCAACTGTGCATATTTTTCTTATTCCTTTTTATACTTTAATTAACATGAAATGTCAATCTTTTTTATGTATACTCTTTTCAATCATTGTAAAATATTCTTTTTAGTACTCTGAATAAACGTTTTGAATTAACAGGTTATGGGCCCAGAGCTCGCTGTGTTTATTGGAATATAAAAGTTTTGTGTTAGTCACAATTGTATGCGTTTGTCGCGATAAATTTTTAAAAATGAATTCTCTTTATCAAATTGATAAACTCGGTGAAGACAACTACGACACTTGGTGTGTCCAGATGCAGTGTGTTCTCAGGCATGCAGATTTATGGTGTGTAACAAATAAAAAAATGCTAAGACCTGCTGTTGCAGCAGATGCTGTACAATGGGATCAACTCAACGAAAAAGCCCTAACCACGATCATGCTTTCAGTGAAACCGTCTCAGCTTAATTACTTAAAAAATTGCGAAACAGCTGCTGACGCTTGGGATAAATTGGTTGGAGTGTACAAGCCAAGTGGACCATTAAGAAAAGTAAGCCTTTATAAAAAATTGCTTGCACTTCGTATGTCGGATGCTGCCACCATGATGCAGTATTTAAATTCGTTTGTTGAGATTTCTGAAAAACTTGGTGAAGTTGGAATCTCGTTGGGTGATGAATTGCTCGTAATCATTTTGCTTTCTAGTTTACCAAAGGATTTTGAGAATTTTGTCATTGCCATGGAGACTAGGGACGAATTGCCGAAATTTGACATTTTGAAGGTCAAACTTTTAGAAGAGTGGGAACGACGTAACGAGCAAAATGAAAAAGAAGAAACCGTTACTGTACAACAGGCATTTGCATTAAAGTCAAATCCATCACCAAATATTAAAAACAACAACAATAACTTTAAGTGTTACAAATGCGGGAAGCGGGGGCATTACGCAAAGAACTGCCGTACAAAGCAAAAAGAAAAAAATAACCAGCAACAAAAACAACATTCATTTGCTCTATTAGCTGCGTACAAAAATGATGGTTTTAGTAAAAGGTCTTGGTGCATTGACAGCGGCGCAACCGCGCATATTTGCTGCGACCGTCAGAAATTCATTTCGCTCGTCGAATGTAAAGAAAAAATAATGTTAGCCTCTGACCAGTTTATAGAAGCAGAAGGACGGGGAGATGTACAAATGAATATTCGTGAAGGCACCTTAATTTTAAGAGACGTACTCTTTGTTCCAAGTATGATTGGTAATTTTATTGCAGTGTCAAGGGCAACAAACAATGGTTTGACGGTGAAGTTTGATAAAGAACATGCAACCATAACAAATAATAGTGGTATAGTATTGCTTAAAGCGAATATTTGTTCAAATCTGTTTATTTTTACAGAAGAAATACCTACTAACTATTGTTTGAAGACCAATGGCGCAGTTCTTTGGCATAATCGCTACGGTCACATCAATTTTAGAACCCTTAACGATCTCCGAAACAACAAATCGGTTGATGGTTTGACGTTCGACAACATACCAAAAGGTGTTTCGTGCTCAACATGTATGCAAAGCAAGATATGCAGTCAACCATTCTCTGCTAGTGAAACCAGATCAAACAACTTGTTGGAGTTGATACACACAGATGTTTGTGGGCCAATGAACACCCAGTCTGTTGGAGGTGCTCGTTACTTTGTCATTTTTATAGACGATATGTCCAGATGGATTTCTGTGTTTTTTATAAAGCACAAAAATGAAGTGTTCGAAAAGTTTAAAATCTATAAAACTTTCGTCGAAAACCAAACCAATTATAAAATAAAGGCCATACGTAGTGATAATGGTACAGAATATTTGAATAGAAATTTCGATAGTTATCTTCAACAATGTGGCATTCAACGACAGCTATCTGTACCGTATACGCCACAGCAGAACGGCGTTGCCGAACGGGCGAATCGTACGATCATTGAAATGGCGAGAAGTATGATGTTACATGCAAAGGTAAACGATTCCCTATGGGCAGAAGCAGTCAATACCGCTGTTTATATACGGAACAGAACAACAACGAAAATTTTGCAAGACAAAACCCCTTATGAAATGTGGTATTCAAGAAAACCAAACGTCAAACATCTTCGAGTATTTGGTTCACAAGCTGTTGGTTTAGAAAAAACCCAAAATAAAAAGTTTGCTGCAAGAGGCAAAAATTACATTTTCGTCGGTTATTCAACAACGTCCAAAGCATACAGGTTGTATGATGTTGATACGAGAAATGTTGTAGAGAAGAGGGATGTAAAATTTTGCGAAGAGATGCCAAACAACACCGACTCATATAATATATCTGATTTACTGGGCAAAGAAAGCAGAAATTCTGATGAAGAAGAACAACAAACCGATGAAACAGACAATGTGGCCCCTAGTAAGACTGACATTTGTGATGATGACGTCAATGCTAAAGCAGAAGTTTGTGATGAAAGTGGTGAAGAATTTCAAACATGCAGTTCCGAAAGCGATGACGAAAAGAAAAGAAACGGTGAGATGGCATCAGTACGGGGAAGAGGTAGGCCGAAGCTCATTCGATCCGGAACAAAAGGAAGGCCTAAGAAGGTATACCAAAAACTATGTTTTGTTAGAACGGAAGATGTTCAAATTCCTCAAACAGTGGCTGAGGCTTATGGAAGCGAATTTAGTGATCTTTGGAAAGACGCCATGGAACGTGAATACCAAGCCTTATTGGAGAACGACACCTGGTGTGCTGTAGAGTTGCCACCAAATCAAAAGGTCATAGGCAACAAATGGGTCTTCAATTTGAAAAATGATGAGCATGGCAACGTTCAAAGATTTAAAGCTCGCCTTGTTGCAAAAGGGTGTGGGCAGGAATTTGGTGTAAATTTCGGTGAAACATTTTCCCCAGTTATCCGGTACTCTACCATAAGAATGGTTCTGGCATTAGCAGCAGAACATAATTTATATTTACACCATGTTGATGTTTCTACCGCTTATCTGAACAGTAAATTAGAAGAAGACGTATATATGAGAACACCCGATGGATTTGAAGATACCATAGAGCCGAACAAGGTACTAAAGTTGAAGCGCACTATTTATGGACTGAAGCAGTCAGGGCGCGCATGGAATGTCACTCTCGATGCAGCCATTCGAGCCATTGGTTTTGTACCCTGTAAACACGAACCTTGCCTATATCAAGCGAATGACGGTAACAAAATTAATCTGATAGCGATATACGTTGATGACATCTTGATAGCCTGCAGTGATAAGAAGAATTTGGAATTAATAAAGCGTAAAATAGGTGCAAGGTTCAAGATCGTTGATGGTGGTGAGGTGAAACACTTTTTGGGGATGGAAATAGAAAGAGAAAATGAAACCGGTTCTATTGCTGTGGGTCATAAACAATACATCAAAAATCTTTTGCAACGTTTTGATATGGAAAACTGCAGATCTGTAGCAACCCCCCTCGATCCTGGATTTCAAATACATTGCAGCTCATCCGACTGTCAAAAGGTTGAACCGAAAGATTATCAATCGTTAATAGGGGCGCTGATGTATTTAGCAATTTCAACACGGCCAGACATAATGCATTCTGTGGGTAAATTGGCACAGAGAAATAAGGACCCACATGTTGAGCACTTAAAGGCGGCCAAACATATTTTAAGGTATCTTTCTGCAACATTACATTTCAAATTGGTTTATTCCAAAACAGGTTTACCACCAAAGGCATTTGTGGATGCCGATTGGGCAAGTTGTATGGAAGACCGAAAATCGTATACCGGTATTGCGTTTATCATGGCTGGGAGTGTGATTAATTGGGAGAGCAAAAAACAACCAAACATTGCTCTCAGCAGCACTGAAGCAGAATTTGTGGCATTGTCCACGGCGGCGAGAGAAGCTGTCTATCTGAAAAGATTGTTAAGTGAAATCCAATGTTATGACGTCAGCCAACCAATATTAGTTTATGGTGATAACTTGGGAGCTCAGTGTATGGCTAAAAATCCTGTTTTACATGGAAGAAGCAAACACATTGATGTCAAATACCTACATGTGAGAGATATAGTGAAAGCAAATGAGATTGAGCTGCGCTATACTCCAACGGATGAAAATATATCCGACGTTTTAACTAAAAATTTAAATAAACAAAAACACTTAAAATTTGTAAGAGGTCTAGGACTTCAGGAAATTGAATTTAATTAAAATTTTTATATTATTTGTATTGTACAAAAATATGCAAGTTTGAGGGGAAGTGTTGGAAATAGTACTTCCATTTTATAACAATGTTAGCAACTGTGCATATTTTTCTTATTCCTTTTTATACTTTAATTAACATGAAATGTCAATCTTTTTTATGTATACTCTTTTCAATCATTGTAAAATATTCTTTTTAGTACTCTGAATAAACGTTTTGAATTAACATGTACATATATGAACTTATATAAAAGCACATAGTTTACTACCTTTTTATTCTATTATTTTATTATTTTTACGCTGCAAACAAATAAATCAGCTGGAGAGTTGCATAAACCTATTTAATAAGTCTTAATAGTTTGGTAAATATGTCACTTTTTTCGAAATTGTCAATCACCAATAATGGATAACCCAGAGTTGTATTCATGATTTTCGAGATGTTTTGGAGCAAAACTAGTTTTTGTTTGAGTTTTTCGAACATGAAAAATGTATGGGAAAACAAGTAGCAAAACACTTGTTTTGCTGCAAAACTAGTTTTGTGGCCCAAAACATGTAAGTGGAAACGTACTATAAGTCTCTTATACAAAACGAGTAACGCCCGATTCCATAGATCGTCGATAAATGGACAAATCTTTTTTTTTGACTATGGGCTTCTTCTTCTTCTTTTATTACAAATCCGCTGCTGGATATAAATGATCACATGCATATATTACAATAAATTGGTTAGTAAATATGATGACTAATTTAAGTTATTAACATGACTTTAAACACCTTTGCACGTATCGGACTGTCAAAAGCGGCCTTGTAATCGACGAAAAGTTGTAACGGTAACTGTCGATCTGCTTCTTATGAGTTTCCTGCTAAATGTGAAGTAATGTCAATATCTGTTCGGGGGTGGACTTGTCAGGTCTTAAACTTCAGTCATAAAGGCCAATTATTTCGTTGACCTAAGGTTTAAATTTTTCACGCAGTGTACGTAAAATCATTTTGAACGCGATTTAGTTGGCGCATATTGTTTTATCTTCTTCTTTGTGGACGGGAAGGAGCACACCGAGGTTCAAATTGTGCAGATAAGTTGATACATGCTCCTTATCAACCCTTCGCCCGTAGTCTTAAACAGCTCCGCCGGTAGCCCATCCGCCCCTGACGCTTTATTATTCTTCATCCGGGATATTGATATTTTCATCTCTTCTTGCCTGGAAGGGGAGCACTCTGCATGGTTATCTTTGATTATAATGTTGGTATCTCCATCGCCGCTTTCATCTTTTACCAATAATATGAAAACCTTCCATGTTCTCAGAGCGCTATAAAGTATATTGTTACGTTACTGCCTTTCAATAACATTTTGGTTTATTTCCTTTATAATAAACCGTTTCGAGTTCTTTATTGCAACTTTAATAAAATAAATAAAATACAAACACTTTTAACACTGTTTACAATTTACACTACTTTATTTAGTACCAAGTCACTTTAACAATTTTATAATAATTTTATAATTTATAGCTTTTATTCAAAACCAACTATAATTTTCTCCACGTTATACGTTATTGACAAAGTCTGAACTTAGAATGAACTTATTATGCTAATCGCCGCTAGTATTTATACTGCAATTCGGCCATCTAGAACATTCGAAATGTTTTTCGAAGGTTCAAGGCTTTACTATTCACCACTCTATTTGATTTATAGCGGCACTTATGTTTACATAATTTCACCACGTATACTGAAGCTTTTTTTAACGGTCATTTCGAGGGCTTTCTGCATATTGGGATTGAAGTGTACTAAATTATAAAAATTTTTAATAACAATGTAAACTAATAAAATTACTAATAAATACAAGTTAACTAATAAATACAAGATAACTAATAAATTCGACTAATTCTTAACTAATAACTACAACTTATTCTTAACTAAAGCTTCTTTCGTAACATTACAATAAAATCACTCAAGTGGAGTTCGTTTAAATTTAAACTTGAATATTCAATAATTATGCGTATCGGTATTGCTGATAATTCGTTTTGAGTATAGATATCGCAACGGAAAAAAGCGTATCGTTATATCCGTTATATTAACGTACCTTAAGATATGAAAGGATACATCGTTCCTTATATATAGGCCAGATTTCTACTACGTACAATAGTGGAAACACAGTGCAAAGAATAAAAAAAAAAAATATTTAAAAATATAGCGCGCAAAAAAAAAAATTTTTTTTTTTTGAACCACTCTAATGCACATATGTACTTCAAAAGGATTAGAATGTTTTGTTAAAATGATGAAATATTGCAACAATTTTAGAATGACAGCAATAAATATTTTTTTGTTGTTCTTTCTTTGTTGGATACACAGAAAAAAATATCTCAAGAAAAATTTTAACACCGTTTGTTAAAAATAAAATTTTAAACTAACAAAATTTTTATTTGATTCAATGAAATAATTAAATATTTCTTTATATAAATTTTATTTTATTTAACCTTTATTTATTTAATTGCAATATAATTTATTAAGCTTGAGGTTTTTTTTTTTTATAAAAAAATAAATAACATTTATTTATAATAAATAAATAAAATACGGGAACTTATAAATAAATGTTATTTATTTTTTTATAAAAAAAAAAAAAACCTCAAGCTTAATAAATTATATTGCAATTATTTCTTTATATTCAAAAAAAAATATTTGCATCAAAGTAAAGTCAGAATTTGTACTTCTTTTGTCCGTTTTTTTTTTTTAATATTTTTATCCATTTACTCAAAAATGTTGGCCAACAACTTTTTTATTGACTCAATAAACTTGTTTGTTGACTTAAAATTCAATAACTATTTATCAACTTTTTATCAATACCATCGCAGAAAATTCAAAAATTTTTTTGTCAAATATGCAATTTTTGTATTCCATTAAGAAAATTTTTTTTTTCTGTGTACAATGTAAACGAAACTAAAATTGGATTTGGGAAGGGGAGTACTTACAAAAGTGACTAAGCTTGTGAAACACAAATAATTAAGTTTTAATGTCAATCTAACAAACTAAAATAAATATGTAAATAAATAAAATTGTTTTTTCTTATGTAATTGAAGTTACGAACTTTTATAAATTTTTTCAATAAAAAATTTTTTTTGTTGGAAAATTCGTTACCCAAATTAAACTTTTGTTTTGATATTGTGTAAAAAGCTTAAGAATACGGGAAGCTCGGAGTTTTTTACATTTGGTTTGTGTCTAATAACTTATGTGGCGTTCTGGAAGCTAAACATCTGTTATATTTTCCCACTAAGGCATTAACCCTAGATTGGTATACATTCGAGTTCGTGATTTGTGACATACTGGAAATGATAGCAAAACAATGTCTTTCTCTCTCATCATACCGTGTCTGACATACCAAGTTTGACCATGTACTACACGCTTTATCCAATTAAGCAAATACGTTAAGCTACACTTCAGAACAGGGTTTCTAAAGTTGGCTTGAAGTGTTTAAAGCCTCAAAAATATGCAGATCTTTTGGCGCTGCATCCACATAGTGCCATGGGAAAACGTCGCACAGTACTTTGTTCCATATGCAAAAAAAAGGCGAAACAATGTTGTTCCAATGTTTAAAAAAATTACTGTACTGCATTCGTATCTAAATAAATTACATGTAGAAGAACCTTTTTTTTATGTTAAATTCGTTTCGCCGCTGCTTAAGGTCGCTAAACTTGTCCTAATTTTTAATAAAATTTTACCAGAAAAATTAAACTTAATTCATGTACTAGGAAAGAAATTATAAAAAATTTATTTTAAAGAAGTAGCACAATTTTTAAGTTAGTATTTGGTAAAAAAGACATTCTTCTTTGATATCAGCCCACACTTTACTTAAAGTATGTATTGGTAATGCTCTGGGTGAATCTAAAAAAGTTTTGCTGTAACTAAAAAAAAGGTAAAAAAAATATTGATGGTCAAATAAAAAAACCGAGTGAATACTTTTTTAAATTTTATCTGGCGTTTAATAAACCAAGTGTCCGCCATTAAAAATCAAAAGAGAAACTAACCACATTTTACTTCTAACCCAGTAAAAACTTCGCTTACTTTTTCAAAATGAATAGCTTCTCTCACTCATTATTTAGTAGCTTTCTTCTATAACTGCTTCTATAACTACTTATTTCTGAATGTATGTAGGTAAAAAAATAATGACTTGCTTTTGAATGCGTTCATTTTGGGACATCCCATGTAAAATTCATTGGTTCTTTCCGTAGAATTGTAAGTAGTGCTCTTATGTTTTTCTGATTACTCAACACATTATTTTGTAGGCGAAATTTTTACTGGGAACTTAGAGATATATGATCTTTTTTAGAGGCCCACAACGCATTTATTATATTTAGATTAAAAGCTTTTAATCTTTTTCTGTACGATAAAATTATCCTATTTTTTTTTGTACTGTGTTTAAAAGTTAACGTTCTAAAGAAATTAACTTCAAGAAAATCTCTACCGTCATTAGACATTATTATATAGCCGTAAAAAATACAGGGTTTTGCACCGTTTTTTCAGTTTTTTTAAGGAATATATGCTCTGTTGCCCTTACTATTGATGTGAAGAAAAAAATTTACCATATTTTAAGTTTAAGTGTCATTTTTTGTGCTTTTTCCGGAACACCAAATTGTACTTGTTTTTTATATTTTTGTATGAAATGTTTAAATTGTTTGTATCATTGAAAATTTATGTATGTAAGTACATATTATCCTAAAAATATATACTTTAAACTGTTAATTTGTTATGAGATCTAGTGTTCCAGAAATATGTACTAGAGTGGTAGATTTTTCAACAAAAAATCTTAGGAGCTTATTTGATTTTTTTCATTATTTTTTTATTTAATAGTTGTTATTACGGTGAGATTCAACATAAAAAGTGTAGCCAAAAAAGGCTATATTGGAGCTACATGAATCCTTTGTCGGAATTTTTTCAAAACTTAAAATTTTGTTAATTATTAGGGATCATGCACTAAAAAATCGAAAATATGCGCATCAAATATGCACTAAAAACTCCAAAATAGCTTAGGGAATTAAAAAAAAAAATTGTATTCTAAAGCATCTAGCCAGGTTCCCTTCTTGTTAATACTGGCTCCGGTGGTAAGGGATACATTTCATTAAAAATTGCAACTCGTGAAGGAGTATTTAAGAATATTTTTTTCCCCGTATGAAACCAATATATCAATATTAGCGAAAAGGCTTCTAATTTCCTTTACAACTAGGTGTAATCGATGTGCTGAGCAAGTAACATGTAACAGTTTTGGATTAACTGCTTTAGGCTAATTGACAGCCGTAACCAAGTAAGATGCTGCATTTAAGGATCTTTTGACGAAATCTTGTAGTTTATTTACAATTTGGAAATTTTTTTGAAGAAATTGTTTTATAATTTGGTAATTTTAAAAAATATATCACTCAGAAATGTTAAAATATGCAAAAATATGCATTTAAAACCAAAATATGCAAAAATATGCATTTTCCCCAAAATATGCAACATTATGCAAAAACAAATCGATGCCATTTTAACGCAAATTTAATGATTCGGAAAGATAATTGGTCGATCTTAGACTATCGACAAAAAACATGAATTTGCATGGAAATCGCATCCCTAATAATTATCATATATACCTTAATGCAAACTATTATTAGTCTGGGTCAACTCCTTCTATTTTTGCACAGTTTTATTCTACATCAAAGTATTGTGCGTCGTAGCTAACGATTGTCAACACTCCGAATGAAATACTATTGTGTTAATGTTTCAAAAAAAAAACCTTCAAAAATTAAAAAAAAAATACCGCATTTTTATGTGTTTTTTTAGGGTGTTATTTTTTAGCTGCATGAGAACTTTCCATATCGATAACTATTGCTTGACAGCTGAGAATGATGTCAAACTGTGTTGACATTTTTGATCCGTTAGGTTTGGCAAGTCATCATGAATCGCTTAAAGCTAAAACAACGAGTGGAAATTTATTTTGAAAAAAATTAATATGTTCGCGAAGTTCATAAAGCAATTCGACCATTTTGCGGTGAAAAAAATTAGCCCAGTGAGAAAAGAATTCGTGGAGCTATTGATCGTTTTCGCACTTATAATAAAATAAAAGAAGAGTTACTTCTCGATTCAAAACCATCATCTAGACAATAAAATGTGCGTACCGAAGAGAATATAGGTGATGCTGCAGCGCGAAGTATTGAAGAATACGCCGAAATGTCGATTCGTCTTCGTTCTAAACATGTTGGCATTTGTCCTTCTCCTACCTAGAAAATTTTACGTAAAGACCAGCTCGTGCAAGAGCTGAAGCCAAACGACCATCGTTTACGCCGCATTTTTACTCGTTTTGCTCATTTGAAACTAGCTGAAGATGAGCATTTTTATCAAGGAATTGTATATAGTGATGAAAATTGCCATATTAGAAGCGAAGACAATCTTCAACCCGTTAACAAATCATCGTTAATTCCATCAGAATTCACTTTGGTGGTGTTTACACACTGGGGTCATTTTCTGTCCATGTTTCTTTCGAAAAGAGAAAGCAGCTGCAGTTGCGGTGACTTGCGAGCGCTATCGAGCGATGCTGACCGAATTTTTATTTCCAAAAATAAATCCGGTAAACATCAACGACATTTGGTTATTACAAGACGACAAAACTTGTCATTCAGAGTGCTTAACAATTGATTAATTGCAAAATGAAATTGGTAACAACTTTATTTTCAGAGATGGTCTTGTTCTCTGACCTGCTCTTTCGCGATTTAACGCCTCTGGATTACTTTTTATAAGACTATATTAAGTTATGGGCTTATGCCGACAAGCCAGAAACTCTTGTAGCATTGGAAGCCAATATTTAAGTCAGCATTGATGCCATACGGCCAGATTTATTAGAAAAATTAAGCAAAAAATGGTCTGATCGAATAGATGATGTATTTCGTAGCTGCAGCGGACATATGCTGGAAACCATATTAAAAAAATAAAGGCCATAAAGTTATCTACCAGGTTTTAATAAAAAAAATTCATTCCAACTTCCTTCCGCCTTGTATTATCATTTAAAGTTCTCATGCACCCTTTAGATATCAAAGTTAGTTTTGAACAAAATTTTCATTAACAAAACAAAAAGCTTTTTTATTAATGAAACAAAACAAACTTAAATCCCTGTGTTTTTTTAATTGCTTCTTTTGTTAAGAAAAAAAAAAATTTTTTTTTTGCTTCAAAAATTCATTTTCATACTTAAATATGCCCAGGTTTTAATATTTAGTATTTAGATTTTATTAGTAAAGAAGAAAAAAGAAAATTTTGGGAGAAACATATAATAACAATAATAACAAATAATAATACATACATACATACTATACATAGGTACTTCTAATGCCATTTGAATACAAAAACTAGCACAAAGGAATAAAATAAAGCTAAAAATTGCATTAAAATATTATGTGAAAAAACACAACGCTGAAAAGACTGGAGTACAAAGAAAATTCAATCATTCGTCATTAAATATTTAATAATAGAAAAGAAGAGAATTGTCAAATAAAAGAGTGTTGAAATTTTGAAAAACTATTCAGAAAAGGTCGAATTGTAAATGACCTACGAAGAATAATAAAAACAAAAAAAAAAAAAAAAACTTTAATTTGCACTTAGGCGAATTCACTACAGGTGGCGGCAAAAAGCCTGTTGACTTTAACAGTGCGAACCAATTTGTTTTGGCTTTACAATGTTTTGCTTAGAAATGGCTGCCTTTTCGAACCGTTTACACAAACAATGCAATGCAAAAAAACCTCTGTTGTTTTTATTGTTTTTTTTTTTTTTGGATTGTTGTAGTATTGCTGCCACTTGTGGTTAATTCCCCTTGGTATACACTAAAGGTCTGCATAAATGTATTTGAAAATCATACACACAACAAAAATTAAAATGTATGTACAAAACGTTTCTGTAAAATTACAATGACAAATGCTGTGCGTTGCTGTTCGACGCGCAATTAAAGGGTGAGGGTCAATAATTCAAAGAAATACACTCCAGAGAGTACCTGTTTCTTTCAAAGCCTTTCAACTCAGTAAAAAAAATATTTGCCTATACTCCTAGAATTTGAAAATTACCAGTCTGCAAGATTTTTATACCCACACCACAATAGTGGAGAGGGTATTATGCATTTGTGCTGATGTGTGTAACGCCTTAAAGTATACCGCTCGACTCAGAATCACTTTCTGAGTCGAACTAGCGATGTCCGTCCGGCTGGCTGGCTGGCTGTCCATGTAACCTTGTGCGCAGAGTACAGGTCGCAATTTTGGAGATAATTTGATAAAATTTGGGACATAGGTTCTAATTGGCACAAAGACCAAGCCTATTGAAATAGGGCAGAATCGTAGGACCACGAGGGAAGATAGGGGGAAATTTCTTCCTCTCAGAAACTATCAAACCGATTTTAATGAAATTTAAAACATGGATAGATCCATATCTATATGGACACATAAGCTATACAGTTTTTCAAAAATAGGACCACAAGGGGAGGTGGGGCAATTTCTGCCTCTCACAAACTTTCCAACCGATTTTATGAAGTTTATAAACATAGATAAATCCATATATAAACATAGATAAATCCATATTTATATGGACACATAAGCATGATGTGTTTTTAAATACTGTGGTGCAGGGTATCATATGGTCGGGCTTGACCGACTATACTTTCTTACTTGTTTAATGTTAACTTGTGTATCTTATATGGCGTACACTTAAAAGAAAAATCAATCCATCCGTACTCAAATCAATCCGAAGCGGTATTAATAGTACGGTGAGTACGGATTTTCTTGAATCAAGTACAGAAAGATTGATTCAAGTTCGGATTTTCAATCGCAAAATACTTAAATTATCCGTATTCAATCCCGTTTCGTACTTGAAATAATCCGAAAATGAGATTGAGTTAAGTAAAACTAAGATTGAATAAATTTTAAAATGCGCTTGATAAAGAATTATAAAATTGTTTTAATCCGAATTCGTACTTAAAAAATTCCGAAATTTAGATTGATTTATGTAAAACTGAAATTTAATCAATCGCAAAATGCGATGGATTTAAGTATTATAAAGTCGGTTTTATTAAGATATTAGAAATTAGGAAGAAAAAGTTATAATGATTGGTTTACTTACCCGTATTACACCTTACAGAATGATAAAACACCAATATCATGCCCGATATGGTTTTTATTTTAGAAATCGTATGTACATATTTAACCAAAAATATAAACTAAATGAGAATCAAGAGTTCAAATTTACTTTTTAACCCTTAGTGCTGCACGTGAGTCTGTCCAGATCTTTTTTCAATATGTATAGAAAATCAAAACATGCGTAGGCCGGAGGGTTAAACACAACAAAAAGTTTAATGTGTTTCTTACTTGATGTAAGAATTTCATACTTATTTCAAGAAATTCCGGGATTGATTTTCGAAAGTAATCCCATTTATGATTGTTTTGAGTACGTTTAAGTGTTATTCGTACTTGAATTTTTGAGAACGACTCGTACTTAAAGTAATCATAAAAAACTTGATTTATCCCGAGTGTTTTTCTGTCTGTGTACGTATACCCAAAAATGATTTCAATATTGGCCCTTATTATGAGTCGCATTCGACAAATGATTTTCGCTGGCTATCGAACATCGACTATCGAATGTTTATTTGGTATTATGAGTTGACAGTACTGTCGAAAATTTCGTTGTGCATCGAATTTTTTAACGAAAACAAATTTGCTTTCGACGGTGGAAAAAAAATTTAAAAAATCAGTTTTGTTAATTTTAAGCAAGTCCAACGTCGTAAACAGCTATTGGAAAGGTTGTTTTTCCTTATGGAATAAAACTATTTTTTGACAAAATGATTTGCAGCAAAGTTCAGCATGTAAGAAAGTGGGATATAAGCCCAAAGAGCTAAATTGTTTGGAAACACGCATAATTCCGTCGTTGTCACGCTGAACTTTAATTTTATTTTTTAAATTTGTAAACCAAACATTTTTTGTTTTTAGTGACAGCTGATAGAAAATGCACTATAGTGAATAAACTAAATCACAAAAGTAAATTTTTATTGAATGTGCGCCATGATACCAAATGGAAATTAGTTCGATAAGCTAATTCAACTGCTGCCGAAAATCGAATTTAATACATAATAGGCACCCTTATATCGAAGAAATTTACATAGAAAATATTTCGAGCACACATATCCCAAACTCATATTAAAAATAAAGCAAAGAATGTGTGTATTTCCTGCTCCAGCTCTTACTGCTGAGTCTATTTTTCATTCTCTAAACAAATTTTGTTGAGAGTATTTTTCATTCCCACAATTTAATTATAGTAAAGCATTTGTTTTTAACTTCTACACTTTCACACGCTTGCGGTAGGTAGTTGTCTTCACATCTCTTTAGTATTTGTTTGTAACAGCGACACTACACAGAAAAAATTATTGCTGAATTATTTTCAAACAAACGCTTGTTTGAATTTTTTTTTAATTTCTACAAAATTTTTTTACTGATTCAATTAATATTTTTGTTTGATTTTTATTTTAGCCAACAGAAATGTTGACAACTATTCAAAAATATAATATACGCGTTATTGGCTTCTAGTTTTCATAATTTTGTATGAAATATTTAACGCTCTTTAATGTTGTCGTTTTTTTGCATTTTTTTTATTTGACCGTAAGCAACACTTCTTTTTGTGAAATATAAGAACAACAACAAAAAACACATACAGTCTATTTTTGGACGCTTTGAAAAAGTACAACTATAAGAAAGATGATAAAATAGCGTGGCGAGGTTTGTAGTAAAAAACAACAAAAACAATAATAGGTAAACAATCGTTTCAATCTTTTTAAACAACAACAACATTAGAAGAAACAAAATAAATTTTTTGTTGGTTTCAAAGTTGGTAAAAAAGAATGAAAAACAAAATCCCGTATTCAATTTTTTAAAATTGTTTAGTTAAATACCTACATCAAATACAAGAAATAAAATGATGACGAAAAACATGTCGAGTCGGTCTGCTGCCAAGGAAAGGATACAGCAACAGTGAGTGAAGAAGAAAAACAAACAAACAAGACTTGGTTCAAAAATTATTCCAACAAAAAAATGTGTCTCAAAGCCAGTGCTTGCTTGTGTGCGCGTCATTGCTTGTGCAAACACTTTTTTGTTTGATTCAGCAAAATTATTTGTTTGAAATTTATATGATTTTCAGTAAACTATTTGTTTGATTCAGTTAAATTATTTGTTTGAAAAAATCAGTGTTTTTTTTTCAATAAACGAAATGCAAATAAATTGTTTGAATATGCAAATTTGTTTGTAGGACCGATTTCAGACAAAAAATGTTTTAATTCTACAAATTTTTTGTTTGAATTGGAAAAATAATTTTTTCTGTGTACAGCTTAGAGTTTGAAATTTTTTCAATTATTTGAACGTGTGTACAAATGGAATTGTGCTGGTCTCTAGTATATATTTACTTTAAACTGCAGTTTCTAGTTAACTTCTACTTCTTATCGTAGCTCTATCGCCATTTAAATTTAAGCAAAAACAATGACTATTTCGATATTGAAGCTTGTCTAATTGTAAATTTAAATGTTCTTTCCTAGATCTTTCTAAGGTGATAAATTAAGCTTAAGTCGTTGCTCTTGCCATAATCAAATTTTGGTTTAAGCCCGGGCTACTCTAGAACTGCAATTGAGTTACTTTCTAGAGTCAAACTACAGCTGCAATCATTACAATTGTTTGAGGCAAAAATTAATTAGTTTCTATGGTTTAATTTTATCTCAAAAGTTAGCACTTTCTCAAGTAAAAATTGTTTCTCTAATGTTGACCATATTTAAACATGTTTTTTATCTGGGTGCGGCCATATCAAACTTATTTAATTAAATTTAACTAACATTTTGACTCTTTCCTGATGATTATTTTATTTTAAATTGTGCCTCTTTAAGACTACATTTTTTATACCCTCCACCACAATTAGTTGTGAAGAGGGTATACTAAGTTTGTCATTCCGTGTGAAACTTTTTTATTATTCATCTCAGACCCCATAAAGTATATATATATTCTGGCTGCTTGAGTAATTCTAAGTCGATTTAGCCATGTCCGTCTGTCTGTCCGTCTGTCCGTCTGTCCGACTGTCCGTCTGTCCGTCTGTTGAAAACACGCTCACTTTCGAAAAACTCAAAAGAAATAAACAAACTAGGTGTCAAATTGCTTGTAGTTATCCTAAGCAGTTTGGGATTGGATTTCAGCAAAATCGGTTCAGTAGGACCAGAGCTATGAATCAAAATGTGGAACCACCACCTTCAAAAACTTGATAATTTTGTTACAAAAACTAACATAAATGATGCAAAAATGCACGGAATGACATAAAATTTTGCACAAGTCCGTTTTATTCGACTAGAAATTACACTGTAAAATTTCGCGAAGGTCGGTCCATAATTTACCCTAAGCCCCATATAAACACTACTCCCGGAAAACAGTTTAGTACGCCTAAAACCGTAAAAAATAATGCAATCATAACAAATTTTGGCTCGTCACAATTTTATAGGACTATAAATGATACTGTGAAATTTCGTGAAGATCGGTACATAATTTACCCTAGGCCCCATATATGCCCTACTCCCGGAAAACAGTTTAGTCTCCTAAAACCATAATTAATAACAAATCGTCACAGTTTAAGATAATAATAATAAAAAGACATCATACAGATATTACTCCTTAAACATTCGAACTGTCGGTGGAGGGTATCAAAGATTCGGCACAGCCGAATATAGCACTCTAACTTGTTACTCATTGAATTGATATAGAATTGATAGAAAGAAACAGTTGGAAATGTTGGAAAGAGCCAACTATAAAAAATGTAAACAAAAATGTTTCTAAATCTTTGGATGAAGTTTCATGACGATCTGGCCTAAGCAACCAGTGAAATGCGCATAGGAATTGCTTATTCCATCAACAATAAATTTCAGTTTATCAATAGTATGAAATGGGAATTTAGCACATTTAAATGAAACCTTGTTAAAATGTTATTAATTTTTTTCTTTTGTTACGATTTTGTTTATTTTAATTAAATGTTGTCAACTTCTTGTTTTTGAGAAACATAAAAACAAAACAAGCAAAAAGCGGCAAATCGTTGAATTTGCCCATAAACCGCTGATTCAGCCACACTTTTAATATTTCAAGCTTGAAATGTCAATTTTAAGTTGAACAATTTTACATTTTTTGACATAACTTAATTTTTTATCGATAATTTTTTTTAAATTTTTGACAGTTTGCTATATATCTTAATACAGCTGAACTCTTTGCACTTGGTAAATTTTTCTATTACATTATATTTGCACTGTTCACCAAGACTTGAACAATGCATTAAAAACGTAGTGTCATGAGCCTTTAGCAAGCGAAACATATTTATCATTTTAAAACTAAAAATTATCTTCTTAGAACCAGATTTGAGATAAAATCAAGGACACTTCCACCATGAAATTAAAACTGCAACTAGGTCTCTTCCTGGAGTAATTCGTGTTTCTTAAGATAACCAACAGGTAAACTAAAATAAAATTACCATATTTGTTTATTGTTTGTTTGTTTTTTTTTACTATACCAAACAGTAAAATTAGTTTTAATTTGTGATATTAGGACCATGTTAAATCACACTAACTGCTTACAAAAGTAGTGGTTACGCTTATTGCGTTAAATATTTTATAAGTGTGACCATAGCTTTAGTAATGACACTCCAGCTGCAACAATGGTTAATCTTTGTTCCTTTCTAAGAATTTCTAGGAATCAAGAATCGTGGCTCTTTTTAAAGTGTTTTATTTGAAGTCATCGCTCTAATACGATCCAAAATTTGGACTGCCTGAGAGAAAGCCACATCAAAGTACAATTTTTAACTAGAATCATGACTTTTTCAAAAGTCTAATTTTAGCTGCTATCCCTGTTATTTTTCCAAAACCAACTTATAGTTTCAGTTGTGTCTAGAGTTTTTTTTTCCCGGACTTTTTCGATTCCCGGGAAAGCGGGAAATTTTTTTAAATTTCCCGGGATCCCGGGATCCCGCTCCATATAAATAATACAAAGAAAATTTTGTTATTAATTAATGAAAAAAACTTTTATAAAAAAAACGTAAGGGAATTTGTTTACAAAGAATGTAAAAGAAATGGTTCAATACTAAAAAATTAATTGAAGATTGAAATAGGAACTTGAATTATTATCACCTCACGCCTTTATTCCCTATTATTATGCTTTTATTCCGTATTATTATGCTCTGGATACAAGATAAAAAGATAACATAAACATAACAATTTAATTCATAAAACAATAATAAAAACAAAATAAAAATTAAAGTAGACAAGATATGAGATCAAAAAGTTGATTAATAAAATAGATAAAATATTTTAAAGAAATATATTACATTTTTTAATGGCTAAGGAAATAACTTTCTGACACACTCAAAGCGCTTAGTAAGTCTTCAAAAAGTATATTCCTGATTTTATTTTCTTATTATCATGTTTCCGAAAAATTTCGTTCATTTTTACCGAGGTTGGACAAATAGTTAAAAGTGCACCGTTGTAGAATGCTTCGGATTCACAATCAGAAGCAATTTTTTCTTTTTTATAAACAATATCTCAAAATTTTAAGTAACTTTAGCAAAGTTTTCCTTCATACCTTCTCGTATTATATCTCAAACTGAACCGAAGTTATAGCAAAACATATCTTTAAATCGGTACATTTTGGAAACTTTAATCGCATTTTGCCAAGATCGTTTGATGCAATAAAGGAGCGATATGTTTAGTTATCTCCTATTTTTAAGACTTGTTTATGGACAATGAAACTTTAATGCCTGCATCTTATTTTGAATTAATATACTTTATTAACTCTTCACTTCACTAAATGTAATAATTATCAACTGTTGCACTGCCCATTCTGCTTTTAGTAGATTTATTGCATCATAATATTGATTTAAATCATAGATATTGATTTAAATACATGTACTCACTTCTTGTAATTGATATAATCCACACCCCATCCACTAATTTTTAAAGAATAGAAAACTAAATTTCAAAGTATTAATAGCTATTTGCTGAAATTATGAGGAATTTTTTATTTCCCGGGATCCCGCAAGAAAAGTCCCGGGAAAACGGGAAATAAAATAATTGAAATTCCTGGGATTTCCCGTCCTAGTTGTGTCTCTTTCTAAAGTTAAATTTCAGTCGGAATATTTTTGGTTTATAATTAAGAATAATACGACAAAGTAATGAAAATAATTTAAATTTAGGGCGAACTAATGGCTTTTTCCACATTTTCGGAACATAACTTCTTTGTTTCAATCACAGCTCCTTGCCATCATATCTACAGGCCATCCTGACTTATAGCTGCAAGGTATAAAAACTGATACTAGACAATTCTATATAAAACCTTTATGACACCGGGAGGTTTGAACTTTCGACTTGAATGGTCACTACTTTAGATACACAGAAAAAAATAAACATCGATTTCAATATAAATAAAGTTAATATTAATAATAGAATAGCTCACTACCTGAAGAACCTTAAATGGGACTTTCTTTACTACACAGAAAAAAATAAAAATTGATTTCAATTAAAACAAATTTGTGATATTAATTAAAAAAATTAATTACATTTTCACCAGTAAACAAATTAATATTATCAATTAAACGTTTAATTCACTTGATTAAACACTTAATTCACTTGATTAAACATTCAATTTACTTGATTAAACGTTTAATTAACTTGATTAAACGTTTAATTCGCTTGATTAAATTTTTAATTTGAACTGTTTTTATTTTTGATTATTGCTTTAAATTGTGAACGATTTTGGAAAATTTTTGCTTTGTAGTTCTATTAAAATTATAATGGAAAAACAATTTTTCTAACCTAAAAATGGCTTATTGCTTTTAGTTATATGACGATTAGCACGAAATCATGGCTCTTACTAGACTTGTATTTAATAGCAATCGTAGGAGGAGATTGAAGTCTATTATCTTTGGTAGGCTTCTTTATTCTTATTAAGGAGAATATAGCTGCTTTTTCCAGTTATATTTAAAACTTTTAAAACTTATATTTAATTTGTAATCGTAGCTTTTGGCAGTTATATTAAGGCTGCAATCGATGCTCTTTCTACAATTAAATCGCATCATTAATTCCAGTAATTTCTAAAATAAATTTTAGTTTATATCACGGCTGTTTCTAATAACAAGTTTTGCCTAGATGTAACCCTGCATATAATCCCGATCTTCATAGAGACAAATTTTACTTTCATCCGTGGCTTTTCTCTATTGTGCCAACCACAAACGAAAATATATCAAGTTTTATATTTTGGCTTTATTATTCGTTTTTTTCTGAAATCAAATTATACCAAAAATGACTAACAAACTTTTCATATTTCTATTCTTTACCTAAAATTTATTTAAAAATTCCTTTCAGATAATCCTTGATAATTTCGCCACCTGCTGCCTCACAATCCCCTACAAATAGACATAATAACTACAAAATAATTTTCCATTCTTGTTCGCGAATTTAAAAGTAAGTAACGCCAATTAAAACAGAGTAGAAAGATGCCAAATTATTAACGCCATCATAAACGTGGCTGACGACAAAGGACGACAAGCCAAGTGTGCCTGACAATGATGACAACTACAATAATTCCACTACATATTATGATAAGGATGAATTTCAAAAAAAAAAAAAAAAAAAGAAAAAGACGAAAGGAAATGGCAAGATGATGATGATGTTGTAGCTGTTAGCGGGCTTGTTAGTTCTTTTGTACAGGCTTTTGTTGTTTCATTTCCTTTTATTAACTTGTTTTTTTCTACCATTCAGTTTCTTCGTGTACAAATAGAGTTACTTCTATTTTTTTTTTTTTGGCCAAGAATAAAAATAATTTTTTTTTGTAGGCTTTAACTTAAACTTTTGCTGCCTATATTGTTAAGATACACTCGTACTCAAACAGTCTTTGTTGGTTGGTAGTGGTTGTAACGGCGTTTATTGTTCGTATGTATTACGTTTCTCACATTGTTGTGGTTATTGTGGAACAAGTATTATTTATTTGGTACAACTACCCATACAGGTATACACAAAGGCTGAGATATTTTTCTTTAGATTTAAGCGCGAAAAAAATTTAGCTAATAAATGAATACACATATTTACACACTTCTATATCTTACTTTCACACACATAAACAGGCAAGAGAAACAAGAGATCATGTACAATGACGAAAGAAAATAAACGTAATAAAAATTTTATAAACACCAGTTGTGCTAAGCCCGTCATGTAAAGCTGAGAAGTTTAGTGCAAGATAAGGTTTGAGGCAAATTTGCATACTGGAGATTTTTTTTGGTAGAATTTAAGGTCTACGAGAGGCTTCTTAAAGAGTTCTTCAATTCTAAAACTATATTTTACATTTAAACCTAAACAGAAAAAAATCTCCAAAATTGTTTACCAATTAAAGCATTAATAAAAAAAAAATTCAGTTTTAATAAAAAATTTAATCATGTGAATTTAACATTTAATCAAGTGAATTAAACTTTTAATCAAGTGAATTAAAAGTTTAATTGAAACTATTAATTTGTTTACTAGTGCAAGTTTAATTAATTTGTTAATTAAAATCACAATTTTTTTTTATTGAAATCAATTTTAATTTTTTTTTTGCAGTAAAAAGTAAGTCCCATTTCAGGTTCTTCAGGTAGTGAGCTAGTCTATTATTAAGAGGGTTGGGGGCTTGATTCGCGCCAGAGATTTTTTTGTATTTTACTGCAACAGGCTGAAGGTATTTGTTTCTTTCGCTCGGTAAATTACGTTAGAATACAATTTGTATTTGCAGTAATAAATAATTATTTAGAAAAAAACTAATATTTAGTTTAAACTTTAAAGTATTTTTAAGAGCGGGGCCCTATGCTCCTTATAGGAACGACGGGAACATATACATATATATATTTTTAAGAGCAAATTTTATATTTTTTATTAGCTTTTTATGGACTCATATTTCAAAGCTACATTTAAGAGTTAATTCTAGCTTTAAAATGAGATTTTTATGAATATTTATAAAATATTCAAACCCTGGCTCTTTATATATTAAAATTGTATCTTAAATCAATGCTGTTTATAGAGTCAAACTTAAACTGCAAAAATAGCTGTAAGCAATGTGTAAGTTTCGTGTCAAGGGTAGCTTTTTAATACTTTTCACCGAAGGTAAAAGGGTGAATATAAATGTGTCACTCCGTTTGTTATATCTACAATATTGATCATAGACCCTATAAAGTGTATATATTCTAGGACTTTATTAGTAACGAATTTTATTCAACCATGTCCGTCCTTCCGTCTATCCGTTAAATGTGTATGTTGAAATGGGTTTTCCGAAGACCGCAGATATGATAGGGACTAGGTTGTTGTATATTTTAGTCACATAAAGACCGCAATAGTTTGCTATTGAAACTTAGCCAAATCGTTTCACAAATGGCTGAGATATGATAAAAAAAAAACTACTGTCTCTAGTTTGATTCCTAAACATACGGTATTATCTTTTCTCTGCTGTCGTACCCGTTTACTGGCATCTTCATATTCTCTAGCTGCCCCCATATACATTTAATAAGACTGAGAATAGAAAGAAATTCAACTTTTTTTTCAAAGCTATTTTACATCTCTACTCTATTCGTAGGTGTAAGTTTTTTTCCGTGCGAACTACTTTCATATTTAAGTGAATTAAGTTTCTTACAATAAAAAAGGACAATTTTTTTCCATTTTCTTTGCTATTTATTCACAACATTGCTTTCTTCTTTGTTATTTTAAAGATTCTTATACATGGATTGTATTGTTAAATTCTTAAACCACGAAGAAATTTCCAGCATTATATTTACTTTTTTATGATACTCGTACTATACTTTTTAATTTTGCATAGTTGATGTGATTATTTTAAAAAACTCATGGAAAAAAACTGCTGTGGCATATTAAAATAGAGCAAAAATAAATAAAAAAAAAGTTGGTGGAATGAATGGAAAATAATCTTGTAATAATGTAAGACCTTTTTAAAAGACTCGTAGACAAACACACTCTCAACTGTGTAGAATTCTTTTATTTTTATAAACGACTTTGTTTAAAAATAGATGGAGTCTTAATGATGCCACAGAGATGCAACACCTGGCAAACCTTAGGGACTAAAGGGTGAGTTAAATTTAAATTAAAAAAAACTTTACGATTTAGTATGGAATCGTTAAAGTTATTAATTGAGAATTATTTTTGAGAGAGGAAATTGCCTAAACAATAAGATCGGTAATACCCTTGTTCTTTTTAGGTAGGAACTGTTTTCCCATACCTGCTTTTTAAACCGCCATCAAAGCTTATTCTCCTATTAAAATTGCTTTGTTTCTTTGACAATTTCTTTGAACAATTGCCTTTAGAATGTGCTTTGTAAACTAAAATTCAATTTATTCATGCATATTTTTAAGTGTTTGTATATTTAAGATTTAAAAACGATTTTCATCACATGACCTTAAATTAGTTTACAGGCATGTTTAACGTAGGTTTATAAACAAGAACAAAAAGGAGGGGTAAAACAAGTGATAATGTAATAATAAGCCATGCCAAATCTTTGATACACTTTACCAAGACTTTCAAAATTTTGGGTAGAGGACTTTATAGTTATATGATTTGTGGAAAATTATGAGCCCATCTTCTTAATATCAGGTATAAAAACTTCCGATCATTTCAGTAAAATGTGTGACAAATTTCATGACAGTATTAATAGTCTTTATGGTGTTTTTTCGGTAGTAGACTTTGAATGGAACCAATAACTCTACATTGTAAACATATACCGGTATTAATAAAAATCGATCGATTTCAAATCGTTCGTTTTTAAGGTGTCATGAATTTTAGTCGATTCGTAAATCTATTACTGAGTTATAGTCTTATGCCGGTATTTATAAAAATATTTTAAATAAAAATATTTTAATTAATTTGTTATGAAAATCTTCCTTAATCAACCTTTGCTAAATTAAAGAATCTTTTAGGAATACGGGGGTTAATTTTTTGTTCAGAATACATTTCAACTTTCATATACAATATAAACAATATATATATAAATATAGATTATGTGGATTTGAATTCGTTTTGGGTTCTAAAACGATTTTTATCAGATACATGATAATCACAAAAATGGCCTGTGAAATTTTTGATTTCATAGAACGGATTGATTTTGCCACCGAGTTTACACTAATGATTCATAGAGATGTGTTATTATGGGCGGTTCAAATTTTTGTTACTGGATTAACAATATAGCGTTATTCTTTCCTTTATTTGCAAATCCGGGTTTCGGATGTAAGCGGTCATACAAATACAGTTTGAGTGATATATCCGGCTGTGCCAAATCTTTGATACTCTCCACCGACAGCTAGGATATTTCAGGAGTGGGCTTTATATCGGACCTGTGGCAAATTATAAACCGATCTTCCCGAAATTTGACAATGTGGCTTCTAGTCATATAAAACAGGCCAAAATGTATTGCAATCGCATTATTCTTTACGGTTTTAGGCGTACTAAAGTGTTTTTCGAGAGTTGGCTTTATATGGGGCCTATGGTAAATTATGGACCGATCTTCAAGAAATTTTGTGGAAGTAAGGAAGAACATGTAAAATCAATTAAAATGGATAATCATTCAAAAAAGCAAACTTCGATCTACCAAAGGTTAAAATACAATTTGGTTTAAGGATTGATGTTTGACTATTGACGTCAGCTGTCGTCGATGGCTGCGAGTGTAAAACGGCAAATCCATTTGAGAAGATCGAGTGGTTGCGATCGAAACATGTCATGGTAACCTGCCGGCCCGGGTTCGAGCCCCGGCCACGGTCAAGAATGAAAGATTATCAATAACAATTTTAATTAATTTTCATGTTGTAAACTTCCTTTCTTCATAAAAATATTTTAATGAAAATTAAATTTAATGAACTTAATCCTTATTAAATATATTAAAAATTTGGATTTAAAACCATAAATAGTTCAACAAAATAACCACAATACTAATTATGATTTTTAGTGATATAAAACGATTTTGTGCAAAACCGCTTGTGAATATGTGCATTCCGCCCTTATTTATGCTTGTTTTTGAAACAAAATCATCTATTTTTATGGGTAGTTCCTGCACAGTTTGATTCATAAATGTTATCGTACTGTTTGATTCATAAATGTTATCGTACTGAACCGATGTTGCTGGATTTCAATCCCAAACTGCTTAGGCGGACAAGAAACAATTTGACACTTATATTGTTCTTTTCTTTTAAGTCGTTCGAAAGTGAGCGTGATTTCAACAGACGGACAGACAGACGGACAGAAGGTTAGACATACGGACATGGCTAAATCGACTTAGAATTACTCAAGGAGCCAGATAATATACACTTTACGGGGTCTTTAATTTAAAAAAATATTTAAAAAGTTTTACACGGAGTGACAAACTTAGTATACCCACTTCACAACAAGTTGTGGTGGAGGGAGGATATAATAACAACATCCAATTTTACTAAAACTTTTAGGTTTAATAAATTTTTTTGTTGTTTTTCTATTCTTAACAGTTTAAACTAGTTATCGGACTTGGTTTATTCTTCTTAATATTTAGTTAATTGAAACGCGGTCAGTCCATGATAGCTTCAATGTATGTCTGTATATGGAGATTTCGAAAGCTTCTTATCTTTTCTCAGTGTGGTTCTTTACACACCTGTCTTACTCCCTTTGAGAAATTTCATCTTCAGTGAGTTCACCATTCATTGAAATTCGCGTTGATTGGTTCCAGTGAAGATTTTTTACTTCGTTATTCCTTATCGTCTATTCCAATGGATGTTAAGTTTCCCCTTAGCTTGTATTGAAGGCTTTTTCATTGTCAATAAAGCAGAGGAAGACATCATTCTGGGCTTCGCAAAAGTTTTGAATAAGAGCCTGAATACCGAGTAGCACTCCTTGAGTAAGAATTCCCTCCTTGAAGCCAAATTGTGATTTTCCCATAGCTACTTCGCATTTAGCGTGGGTATATTCTCTTGCATATTATTCTGAGAAATGTCTTTAACACATGGCATTAACTAGGCCACTATCATAAATGTGGTTAAAAAGTGTCACAAGTAGAAGCGTATCATCACCATCTGTAAGTTTTCAGAATTCGGAGGGGATTTCATCTGAACTTGATGCCTTTTTCTCCTTTTGATTGCGAGTTGATTGCGTACTCAACTTCACATCTAGTGAATGGAGTTCCAGATATAGAGGTATCTGTGTTACCTTTCGTCCTCAGTTAATAATTTACTTCTCTTCAAATGCGTTTTTTATCCGTTATCTATAATAAAGCACTATGATAAATAAATAAGTGAATGTCCTATATTCGCCTTTAATAGACACCACTGAGCGTTCGAATATTTTAGAAGTCTTTATATGGGATCTTTCCTTAATTATAGGACGATTTGTATACAGTTTTTGATTTTATTTCTAGTCATATAAAACTTAATTGGAACTAATTGCAAGAAAATATTATGAAAAATTTCGGTTTTCATCGTACTAAAGTTATTTTAAGGAGGGAGTTTTTTGCGGGACGATCATCACAAAATTCGTAGACTAAATTAAGCCAAACTTCAATACAATAAAACTATTTTTAGCGCTTTATGAGTTTTAAAGTGTTTGTCAGAAGGCCGCCTTATATGGGACCTATGACAAGTTTTAGATCGATTATCACAAGTTATCTATTGAGGCCCGTCCAAAAGCCATAGAGGAAGATAATGGCTTCATTGATTTGGATATCAAACCCCTTTTATAGACGTCCACTACCGCCACACTCACTTTTGTGATAATAGAAAAATTTAATTTAACCAAATTTTATCACAATATCTATTGTTCTTTACGGTTTTAGGCATATTAAAAAGTTTTTTCGAGTGGGCTTGTTTCGAGGAATCCATAATATGATTTTGGGTTGTTGATGGAGGGCCTACTTAACCATTATATTGTCGCTGGTTACAATAATATAAATATTTTTGCGAAAATCTTTAAAATAAAACTTATTTTTAATTAAAACTATTTTCTGGAGTCAGCACTAACAATTTGTTTGAAATAGTTTTCCCTTCACAGCCGATATTTAAGTCGAACTTTTTCTTCCCAGCAACAATTTTGCGTGACTTTGTTCTCTTTAAATTAAATCAAAGGTCTTTCTTTTTGTAGTCAAATTTTAGTAGTTATCGAAGTCCTTGGAAATAAAATTTTAATTTTAATTGTTGCTTTTAATATAGTAAAATTTTTGACTATTTCCAGAGTTCGATTTTAAAAAGTTATTGCGTTTTGACATTAATGTATTTAATTTCAATTCCCCAAATAGTTTGAAAATTACACATATTTTACATATTTTAGAGCACTTTCTAAAAACGTCAAATTACCTATGAAATTTTGTTAAATTTTTAACCTAGCTCATTGTGAAATATATGATAAAACAGTGTCAAATCAAAATTGAGAAAACCAAAACCTCCGAACGTCGTCCAACCAAAAACGAAATAATGTTAAGTCGATAACAAAAACACATAAAAAATAATATGAAACGCTCTGCTGTAAAATGAATAACGTCATGTTGTCAAATTAAAAACATGCGTTATCAACTGGAACCCCTTTATCGTGGCTTAGTTAGCTGATTTATAGTACTGTCTTGAAGTTTTAAAAACAAGGCTTAATTAAAATGTGGGAATAAATATGTTTTAAAAAAATTTTTTATATAGAAAATTTTTAAAAAGTAAACTTAATTTTGCTACCATCCGTTGTGAGACGGATTACAAACGTGGTTGGATCACTTTAACAATGGATGATGTTAACGCTACTCCCAAAACACCATCATTTAATTTAATTTTAATCTTGCAACACTATTTTAACTCCGAAAAAATTTATAATACGTAAGCTGATGTCATTTGTATTTTTTAACGAAATTGAATTGTCAAGAGGCGTCTGGCGCCTTCGCCATTCTTTTTCTTTTGTTAAAATTTAATTGCGAGGTGACCTAGACGTGATACTGAATGCCAAGAAGATTTTTTATATCCAGTAATTTTCATACCAAAAAGTATGTAAAAATTATTTAGACCTACTATGTATATTTGAAAATATTTTTTAATTGTTTTTAAAGGAATTTTAATATAATTACAATTGCATGATACATCAAGTCTTTTATTGAGCCTTTGTATTTTATTCAAAATCCCGTGGAAATTGCTGGCTCGGCTGAAAGCCTTCTCAACAGATGATGTCAACTTTAGGATATTTAAAAGCGTATTCCCTTCAAGATAAATTTTAAATGAACTTCTTACATATTTTACACATTTTTTTTTTTAATTTTTTAACCTTTTTTATCAATGATTTTTTATAGCCAGATTTAGCTAAAATTTAAAGAAAAATTTTATTCGAGTTTATTTTTTAATTTTGTAGATCCAAACTTTAGCTTCAGTTTAAGTTTTATGACTTTTTAGTCTCAAATTTTAGATCAGGATAATATTTTTAACTTTTTTAAAATTTATTTAAATTCGATTTAAACTAATTTTATAGTCAAATCGCTGGTAATGCAGAGCATAATTTATACATTTTGATTTTTCCAGCAAATTTTTATCAAAGATCTGAAATTTGTTTCACTTTTTTTAACTCATTAATTTAAAAGGGGTTTCTATTAGTTTTAAATTAATAATAGCATTTGTATAAATCACTTTCTGTTTAATTAACTTTTGTATAAAATTACTCTTGTAAATGTATAGAATTTATATGTTACACTCACTTAATATCTTTATTTTTAATCCTATTTGGAGGAGGCAGCACTCATATAATTAAAGTGTTTTTAAATTTTAACTTTCTGTTTTTCCAAATTAAATACAAATTTTCGTTTAGAAATTTATATTGTAAGCAAAAACAAATTTGTGTTTTTTTATTGTTGTTTCAATATAAATTCTCAAGCGAAATTTTTTTATTTTACTATGAAAAACAGGCAGTAAATGTTATACCATTCAATTTTTTGTTCGGTGCAATTGTAGTTTTGGGCCATTTTATTATTAAACAATTCATTGAAGTGATGCTTCTGATGGCTACAGAAACCTATTTTAACAAATTATTTTTTTGCTTAGTTGTGTCATTATAATTTGGAAAATAAATTCAACTCTTGCAAATTTAAACTCAACACATAATACTGGCTTGGCAAATAAACTTTGCTTGTTTGTTTTATTTTGTGAAATTTCTTGAATCTGTTTTTTTTTTTTTTTTAGGACCAGCACTCAGGGGATGATCCCTACTAATGCATTGCATTGTTTTGAAACTAGGAAAATAGGTTATGGGAAGGAGGACAGAGGGAGATGTGTTTGTGGATATTCTACTTGAACCTAGTTATGTGTGCAGTAAGAGGGAAGCTATCTGCAGGAAGGTCATTTCACATACGAACAGTCCGGCCAAAAAGCCGGTTCTCCCTGTAATGTATTGTACAATGCCATTGTACGGCCAATCGACTACAAAAGGATGAGTACTTGAGGAAAAACGCGTAATTCGAACAAACGCACGAGTTTCTGGAACCAAATACCGAATGTCATCACAACACATCCCAATATACAACCCCCATTACGACGGTGCTCAAGGGCCTCAATAGAATTAGACGCGATACTGTCACCAATAGGAACCTTCGCGCTCTTCTGCTCGCATTCGAGAAGCTCTAACATAGAATTTGAAGCACCGTAGTTGGTATTAATAATTAGTAAGAAGGTCAGATGGAATAAAGTATCCCTTACACTGTTTTAACAGAACCATGGCACTTTTTTTTAATTCCCTAAGCTGTGTCCCACGAAGCTATACGCTTGTCTGCGGGAAAGAAACCAGAGTCTCTGGAGGGAATCGAACCCGCAACCACGGCGCTGATAGGCTAGCTCACTACCGGCTAGCCTACCGGGGCACTTGAATGTGTGTTGCGAGACCTTTAATAAATTTTTTGTCCATCGGACATCATATTATACTCTCATGCCTAGAACATCAAGAGCTTCTAATTCCTTAATAATTACACCATCCATATATACAGATGATGCTCCCTGATCCGGCGCGTGTTAATGCGTTAGCTCGCGACATTTGGTCTTTAAGGCATTAAAATCTACCCTATTCGCACGACTCCATTCCGAGATTATTTTAAAGTCTCGACCAAGCGTATTATTCATGTTTTGCCTCAGAGCACCAACATCCAATACACTTGGTCTACAATCAATTGAACAGGAATGGCAAATTTTGCTATTATCTGCAAGGGAGTAAATAGGGTTGGGAGCAGTGTTCGTAAATAAACAGTACATTATTTAGCGTTCGGCTCACACACCCAGGAACGATATCTATTTTTTAGTGATTGTGTAGACGAACACAACCCCTAATACCATTCGTAACAATTTTCAAGAAAGAGCAGAACATTATATAGTGTTCTGTTCTTCATTAAAAAACAGAACAATTGTAGTGGTACTGTAGACAAACCTTATATTTTTAATGTTCTACAATGAACAAACAAAAAATGTAAGCAACGACCACAGCATAAATAGCTTGTGTGTGTGTTTTGTTTGTGTAAAATCTTTTTGCTGGCTTTTTGTTTTTTCGTAGAAAGGGCGCCACGCACAACAGAAACCAACGAACGTTAATAAGCTGAACCGAACACAATAAAGTTTGTTGTTAAAAAAAAAAACCGAACTGAATTTAATGTTCTCATCTTTTTGTTAAGTTGGATAAGAACCGTTTTACTTTTGTGCTCGTAGGTGACAAACAGGGAAACGTTATTTTTTGTGATTTACTACACAAACACTATTAGGGCTTGTGTTTTTCACAAATCTACCGAACCGAACACTGAGAAGCGATATTTAATGTTTATTTTCGAACACTGCTAGAAATCATTACACAACCTGCTTTGTAGCACAAACTCGCAGTAATTTTCACTCGCACTCTGACATCTTTTGAGCAAATACATAAGAAAAACATAAGCAGTGGTTTCTAGCGCCATATTATATTTTAGTTTCTAGCTGTCACTCTAACATTAGCTTTATTGTAAGCACATTATAAAGCGAGCCAGTCGACACATATTTTTCGACCAACTCTTCAGTAGAGTTCTCAGGAAGAAGATTATATGCACCAAAACGAAAAATTTTACTAAATGCGCCCTTTAAAGGTCCACCCATTATCTTGTATATTTTAATAACAAATATAATTTGGGGGAAGTTTTTCTAATTTTCTCTTGTAACTTTTTCGATTGAGAATTTTATTACGGTACTAAACAAAATATATGTATATTTAGCGAAAACTTTTTTGTTTCTCTAATAAAAAAAACCTTAAATAAATAAAATGATATTTTGGCACACAAACTATAAATTAAATACAAATATTGTTTAGAATTGTTATTTTTTTTAACAAAAGCTTAGTTAATTATTATCGTTCATCATCATCATTCTCATTCCAAATACCAAAAAAAGTCACAAAAATAAAAGGGACAAAATTTTAAAAACAAATAAAATAAAAACCTCAACAAGTTGTAAACTTTTAGTGTAAAAGCCACGAATTTAATGTTTATATACAAATACAAGTGAATAAATAGCTGCATATACCAGTAGGTGCAGCACATATCCATCAGCACACTTATATATTTTTTCATATCCTTTTTATCCAACACACACACACATACATTTTCAATATTTGCATTTACATTGTTAATTATATTCGTTTGTAAATAACAGTGGTCGTTTGTTTGGTCGGTTGATGGGTTGTTTGATCGTTTGTTTAATGAAATTTTTAAAATTTTATTTGTTTTGTTTTATTTTTTTTAAGCCCACCAAAAAAACTTCTCGTGTCCTGTTTGTTTGTTCAAGTGGTTGTGTGTGTCAGTGTATATACATATTTGAGATACAGAGTTTATGGAATAATGTATTTGAAATGTCATTAAAATTGTTTGCTTTATTGTCAAAGATTTACTTTTAAAACCGACCTTTAAAATATGGGTTTGCAAAAACTTTTATTTTGGTTAAAAAAAAATAATATATAAAAAAAAAAAATTTTGAACGATGAAAAAAGGTTTGTTTTTAAAATTAAACGAAAAAACATTAAAAAATGGGTGGTTCTTATAGAGTGATACAAGCTTAAATCATAATAAAACATAGATATATATTTTGATATCCATTAAATGGTCTTTATTGTATAGAAAATTTTATGACATTAATGTTTAAATATGACTCTGCCAGCCCATAAAGCGCACTAAACAGTAATTTTCTGTGGATGTAATGGTGTTTTGACAAAAGCTTGTGGATTCTCCTCACTTCAAATGCGACCATTCTGCTTATTTACGTATCCATTCAACCAGAAATTGGCTTCATGGGAAAATAAAATTTTGAATGGAAATTCAAAACAAATATCCATTTGTGCTTCAGTATGAAGCTAACTTAACAAAAAGCAACTATCAGCTGTAAAATGGGTGGTCAAATAAAGCAGTGATGCCAACTCAAAGTCGTATCACTCAAAAAAAAAAAACACCCTTTACATAGAATAACTTTAAAATTCGATAGCTGAAAGTTAAAGTCGAATAACCCCTGAATTCACAAAAAAATTTTATATTTTATAAAGGTTTGAAGAACAAATCTACTATGAAAATTATCCTTAATAAACGTTTGTTAAATTTAATAATCGTTTGTGAATACGGGGGTAATTATAAGACTACAAAATACAATTCGAAAAATTATAATTTCGTGTAAAACTACCCAGCAAGATATTATTTCAAAGACCTTTTATTTTGTTTATAAATAAGCTGACCATAAAATATTTAAGTAAATTTAAGCACGCTTAATGTAATTTCAGCCTATTTAAAATTGCCCATCTATACTAGTGTTTGCCCGTTGGTTTAAAGTTTGATCATAATTTTCCGTCCTAGTGGATCGATTTCGCGAGGCCCCAACCTCCGGTTCATATGTTATTTTCCACTCAAGTCCGTAAATCTTTATTTTATTTTTCAATAATATAAAAATAAATCAGAAAGTACCAACAAAAAGTAGCAAAAAGTCTTCTAGTTATTTTATTGTCCCAATCATTCTGGATGTTGAATTTTATGTGTCTAGGTAAAGTATTAATAAGAAGTCAAAAGTTCCAGTTAAAGAACGTAAAAGTAGCAAAAATATCCCTCTTAAAGATTCTCACTCACTTAGGACTTCGCATGTTTAATTTTATGTTTCTAAATCCAAAACTAGTGGAACTTAAAAAAGTACCAGTTAAAGAACAAAAAAAAAAAAAAAAATACCAAAAAGACCCTCTTATAGATTCTCATTCGCTCATGAGCTTGCATGTTTATTTTTTTTGTTTCTAGGTCCAATTTTAACAAAATTGAAAAAGTACCAGTTAAGAACGTAAAAGTAGCAAAAATATCCCTCGTAAAGATGCTCATTCACTTAGAACCTCGCATGTTTAATTTTATGTTTCTAAATCCAATAATAACGGAATTTAAAAAAGGACCAGTTAAAGAACAAAAAAGTACCAAAAAGACCCTCTTATAGATTCTCATTCGCTCATGACCTTGCATGTTAAATTTTTTTGTTTCAAGACCCAATTTTAACAAAATTGAAAAAGTACCAGTTAAAGAACGTAAAAGTTGCAAAAATATCCCTCGTAAAGATTCTCATTCACTATGGACCTCGCATGTTTAATTTTATGTTTCTACATCCAATAATAACGGAATTTAAAAAGTACCAGTTATAGAGCTAAAAAGTACCAAAAATATAACTCTTACAGATTCTCATTCACTCAGGACAATTCATGTTTAATTTTATATTTCTAGGTGCAATATTAACGAGAATTAAAAAAAGTTCAAGGTGAAGAGTGGAAAAGTACCAAAAAGCTCGAACTTAGAGATTCTCATTCACTCAGGGCATTTCATGTTTTGTAAAATGTTTCTAGGTCCAATTTTAAAGAAAATTAATAAAAAAGTAGCAGTTAAAGAACGAAAAACTACCAAAAAAATCCAACTTACATATTTTCATTGTCTAAGGCCTTTACATACTTAATTTTGTGTTTCTATTCACTGAGGAGAAAAATGTTTTGTAATAAAAAGTACCAAAAGGGTACGAAATATTATATTTTAATTTTTTAGATCAGTTAAGAGTTTTTTATAATGTTTATTTCTATGTTTATTGGTTTAAAAGAAAGATGGGGTGGCAGACAAAGAAGTTCCATAATACAAAAGGCCGAATTTCAAAAAAGTACCAGATACACGTCCGCTTATTTTTCTAATGAACAACGATAAGTATTAAATTTTATTGTATCTCTTTTAGTTTTAGAGATATGAGATTACCGAATTACCATTATGTACTTCTGTAATTAAACATCTTTCTAATGGTGTTTTTTTTTTTTTTTTTTTTTTTGTTGCAATCGGTTGACAATTTAAAGAAAAAATTATTCTTAACTATTTGCCTTTGCCGATTTATAAATACGATACTTGCAGTATATCAATTCCGTTAGTTCGTTAAAGGAACATAAATAACAACAAACCCTTTGATGCGTCGATAAGTATACTTAAAGGTATAGAATTAAACATTTTATACAATACCAGCTGCACATCAAGTGCATTTGTATGAGTATACAAACAGTAAATAGCGGCGAAGAGATAAGGAACTTTACAACTCCTGCAGGATCCGCTGTTAGAGACATGCAATCAATTACATAACTATGACTTATATAAATCTGCTGGGAATAAACTGAATATAAAATGGGCTAGAGCAGTGTTTATTATACATTTTCTACTCCATAATTGCACTTCTGCAGGATATTGCATTAATTTATGGCTAAGTGACACTTTAGAAAAACTGCAAAAGTATTGTTCTCACAAAATATTAATTCATATTGGCTCAATGGACCCGCATTTGGCAGCCATTGTACTAACACAGTTCGTACATCTGTAAAATAATGTCTTCATATAAATTGTTCCTAAATTAAATTTGCTTGTCTCTACAAGTGTAAAATAATCTGTTCCCTTTTCTTTATACACCCCAATAACCACCTTCTTTATGCTCAAAATCAAAACTCCCCATATAATAGAGCCATTTTCATAAAATCATACACAAAAATACTCTAAATACAATCAATGAGACAGACAGTCAGTTAGACAAATACCAAGTGTTTTTTATTTGAATAAAAGACTTCAAACAACATTTTTATGCAACATGCTTGGCAACATATTGTTGTATATATACGAATAAGTACAAGGTGGTGAAAAAATTCATCGCTCTAGTGTGGATGCTATAGCTTATGCAAATGGCGGTAAATATCAGTTCTTCCCTGAAATTTGTGAAGTAAACAGATACAAACTAAACGTTAATAAGATATGGAGCGCTATAACTCTCAAGAAAGCGAAATAATTGTTTCGATTTTTTTGCGAAACTTTACATCGAAAATCATCATGAGGATCATTTCCATTTCCGTGGACTCATCAATAAGCTAAATTATTGCTTCTCTGGCACCAGAAATCCGCGAATAACAAACAAAGAGCCGTTACAACCGATCAAACACAGATTTTCTCTTCAAAGTTTTTTCAATTAAACCATTAATCAAATATAAAATATTTTTTTTTTCTGTGAAGTTACTGTATGGTGGATCATTGGGACTTGTTTTTTCGAATACACCACAAGCCATACAATTAATGTGAGCGGCGAACGCCACAAAGCTATGATCAAGGGCTTTCTCCTACCCCAACTAAACGAATTGGGACTAGAAAACATGTGGTGCCAACAGGCTGGAGCAACGACGCATACAGCACGGCGTACAACCGAAGGTTTAAGGCCTTCATTTCCGGGTCTCTCGTTCTGGTGATTTGCACTGTTCTAGACTCTATTTAAATAATCCTCAAACTCTTGAAGTCCTCATAGACGTCAGAAATGAGAGAATATAGCCCCGGAAGTTTTGGCAACAGTAATGGAAAATGCCATAAATCCGGCCCGTATGGTCATTTCACCACTTGGCCAACATAACTTTTTCTACTTTATGAAAAAAATATAGACATTCAATAAACTTAACGCAAAAGCAAAACTTATGGTTTTCATTTATTAAAAAACCACAGTCAAAGAACATCAGGTGACAACTTTTGCGCCGCCTTGTACTTGTATTCTTAAGACTACGAATGAATAGTTTTGCTTCTACGTATTTTGAAAATATGAAAACAAGCAAAATATGCTCTGAACTCTACTATAAATTTTTGGCATAATAGAATACTGAAAATGTAATGTAAGTTTTCCTACATCGTTTCAGCCCTTACGTGAAGGCGGGGGTTGTGCAAAGAAAAAATAACCAACAACCGTTTTCTACGTTTTTTTTTCCTTTTCCCGTTTTTATTCAAAAAATTCTCTTCATAGCGCAAGCACTAACAAAAAAGAAAAATTACAACTCAACGCAACAATGCTGCCAAAAAGAGTAGAACCAAAGTAAGACAGTAATTTTATACGTGCAACACTCTGCTTATTTTCGCAGTTTTTCTTTGCCCATGCCACTTTTTTGTTGTTGTAAATTGTATCCACCTTGTGTTGCATAAGCCGTTTTGCCATAAAAAAAGGAACTTAACAATTTTGAATATTTTACAACTTCTCGTATGAAACATCATCACATCATAAACAACAATTTGGAAAAAAAGGAAATCTAATATGAGAAACTTACAAAAAAAAAAAATTAAATAAAATATTTAAGAAGGGAAAGAATGCATTCGAGGTACCCTAAACAGAAATTTCTAGGTATTTTGGTAGAAATGTCAATTGGCCATGAAAAAATTTTAATAAATATGTTTTTTATTTGTTCCCTTTACCTAAACAAGTGATGAATGAGGGTAAAATAAGTCTGTCATTTCGTGTGAAAGAACAGGAAATATTTATCTTAGATCATATAAGTTATATATTCTCTGGGCCCTTAAGGAATTCTAAGTCAATTTCGCCAAGTCTGTTTTTCTGTCCACCTGTTAAAAACTCACTAATTTCACAATATGTTAACAAAAAAGAATGACTTCGGTGGAAATTACAACCCAATGGCAATTGGCCTTGCACTTTCGAAGGTAATGCAAAATATGTGAAGTATTTGTCCTTCTAAGTCCTTCTAAGCGACCGCCAGTATGTATTTCGTAGGGGTCGTTCTACTAGTGACATGCCAAAATTTCTGCGGAAAAATGGTGTAGTTGTATACACCGGTTAAGCGCCTATTTGACGGTCATACTTGGTATCTTGAGAGAGAGAGTTCTCATATCAAAATATTTTGATTTTCAATATACCAAACTAACATACACAAATTTTTCTCTATTACACTAGAATGATGACATACCATTCTCACATACCAATTATGACCGTCTAATAGGCGCTTTATTCCAAAGAAAAGTTTTTGGTCTAGATATTTCCAAAGTGGTTGACGGCTTATGGCATGCAGCACTTCACACAAAACTTATTGCTGTTTGTATATAAGGACCTCTCTAGATTTATATCGAGCTTTCACAGAAATCATCTCTTGAAATGAGTAGAAGGTTAATGCAAGTGCACTACAAGGCTTTGTTCTATCTCCTAGCCTTTTTATTATTTTATTAAACGACCTTCTACGCCAAATTTTAACTCAATTGACTCCTCTGCAGCTGACAGCATTATTTGGAGATTATGGCCAAATAAAAATTAAAATTTATTTATGGAAGCAACAAGTTAGAGTGCTATATTCGGCTGTGCCGAATCTTTGATACCCTCCACCGACAGTTCGAATGTTTAAGGAGTAATATCTGTATGATGTCTTTTTATTATTATTATCTTAAACTGTGACGATTTGTTATTAATTATGGTTTTAGGAGACTAAACTGTTTTCCGGGAGTAGGGCATATATGGGGCCTAGGGTAAATTATGTACCGATCTTCACGAAATTTCACAGTGTAATTTTTAGTCGAATAAAACGGACTTGTGCAAAATCTTATGTCATTCCGTGCATTTTTGCATCATTTATGTTAGTTTTTGTAACAAAATTATCAAGTTTTTGAAGGTGGTGGTTCCACATTTTGATTCATAGCTCTGGTCCTACTGAACCGATTTTGCTGAAATTCAATCCCAAACTGCTTAGGATAACTACAAGCAATTTGACACCTAGCTTGTTTATTTCTTTTGAGTTTTTCGAAAGTGAGCGTGTTTTCAACAGACGGACAGACAGACGGACATGGCTAAATCGACTTAGAATTACTCAAGCAGCCAGAATATATATACTTTATGGGGTCTGAGATGAATTATAAAAAAGTTTCACACGGAATGACAAACTTAGTATACCCTCTTCACAACTAATTGTGGTGGAGGGTATAAAAATAAAGGAAAAAGCAATTATATACGTTTTGGACCAATGTTTTAGTAAACCGATACTCAGAATCACTTTTTAAAGTTATTCAACGATGTCCATCCGCCCGTCCGTCCGTCTGGCTGGTTTTCTGTCCATGTTAACCTTGTGCGCAAAGTAAAAGTTGCAATCTTGTAGATAATTTGATCAAATTTGCCAAATATATTTTAATTATACTAAGGACGAAGTCTATGTAAATGGTGAGAAGCGGTGTATAATTTCACATATTCTCCATAAAAACTTCTTTCCAAATTAGACTCTTTGTGTCCGTGAAAAATCTAATTATGTTGGTATTTAGATTAAATTGTCCCCAAAAATATTGTCCTACAAATTAAAATCTTTTCGAATCGTTAAACATCCACACTAATAACAATTTAGCGACCTTCCCTAAAACCCCTTTAAGACAAAAAAATCGGATATGGGTGTTAATATCTAGATAATATTCAGCACAAATAACTCTTATATTTATTTTAACCTCTTAACATAACTTTGTTTTTGTGACTGCCTTTAGTTTTCAAATAGGGTAAAGTCTCGAAAATCGGTCTTAAGATACAATTGTGTTTGGGCTTTACCGATTATAATTAAAGGATCTTTTTTATTAAATGGAACTGTTACACAGAGCAACAAAACTCGGGTCATCGTGTGAAAGTTAGAAAAAAGCACAAAAATTACCCCTAAAAATGATAGTTAGAGGGTTAATATATTCTAAGAAAAGAATCGCCATTAGAGTTTTTTTCCCCGGAGTTTTTCGATTCTCGGGAAAGCGGGAAATTTTTTTTAATTTTTAAATTGGAATTCTTCCAACATTTATTGTAGTTGTAAGTAGGTTAAGAAAAAATAAAATGCAAAAAACAACTTGCAAAAGCATGTTGCCAGGTAAGTTTTTTTAGGCCGTGCACTTGCCAGTTTATTATCAAAAGTAATTTTGTTACAAGTAGAACTGTTGCTTGTGATTCTCATACGCTTAACAGTTTTATTTGGTTTAATATCTTTAGTTTTTCCAAAATCTTTAAGGATGAAGTCTCCTGATGATCTGGCCTAAGCAACCAGTGAAATGCGCATATGAATAGCTTATCCCATCAACAATAAATTTCAGGGGTTTTATCAAGAATAAGAACTGGGAATTAAGCAAGAATAACAAAATCTTTTAAATTTTAATAAATACCTATATTAAAATTTTTTTACGGCTTATTTTAGCGAGTCGTCAAAGAGTATATTTCTGATTTTATTTACTGATTACCATGTTTCCAAAAAATTTCGTTCACTTTTTTACCGTGGTCGGACAAATAGTTAAAAGTGAACCGTTGTTGCATGCTTCTGATGTCAAGGTTAATGCCAAAAATAGCATCATCCGGATTACTTTTTACGAACATTTTCTTTTCATTAAGCCCATCTGTAATCTTTAGGACAATGTGTCTTTCAAATTGTATGTTAAAGTATCTTGCACGAGTTTTCTTATTGTTTTTATATCGGTTTCCCCGCACTTCCCGGGTATATTGCCAACCTTGATTTTTTTTTTTTTGTAGATATGACTATGTTGCAATAAAGCAGCGATATGTTTAGATATCTCCTAATTATAAGACTTGTCTTTGGACAATGAGAATTTATTGCCTGCATCTTATTTTGAATTTATGTTCTTTATCAACTCTTCACTTCACTTCACTTCACTTAATTTATTAATTATCAACTGTTGCACTGCCCATTCTGCTTTTAATAGATTAATTGCAGCAAGAGACATTGATTTACGTATGTACTCACTTCTTGTAATTCATCTAATCGACAACTCATCCACAGATGCTAATTTTTAGAGAAAAGAAAACTTAATTTCAGAGTAAAAATAGCTGTTTTCTAAAACTATGCGCAATTTTTTGTTTCCCGGGATCCCGCACACAAAATCCCCGGAAAGGGGGAAATATAATAATTGAAATTGAAAAAACCCTAATCGCCATACAATTCTACAGAAGAGACATATTTTTTTGACTTTTTCCAAAACCCTTTTTAAAAAAAAACTCAAAAACTTCAAGGGCCGAACTTTCCGAAACCCGAGCTAACTTTTCAAAGCCCTTTGGAAGATTTTCTCTACTAGTAGTCTAGTTTCATTTCACGTTGCAAGTATTGAGGCTGTTTTTTTTTTTTTTTTTGTTGCACACTGAATTGTTGAATATTTTGGTTTTAAATGAGCAATTTTTGAATTGTTTGGGCAAATTTGTTTAACAATTTTGAGGGCACATAAAACGCGTTTTTAGCATATTCCTGGTTTCCTTTTAATAAGGTATCTAATAAGTATACATTGCAAGCTGCATTAGGTTATGCATAATTGTTTTGTAACTCCACTGTAAAGAATTTTCTAGAGATTAAAAACTATTTATTATGCCTAAAAGTAGACTTTACATTGAAATCTACAACAGTTATTATGTCTTAATTAATACATGATGGTTCGAGAAACTACTATAAATAAGAATAGATGAAAATACATCCTGACACAATAATATAGAGCATAGTTGCTAAAGAGAATTGAATAAGATTGTGAACTAAATAATTTTAAAAAACGAAGATTGGTAACGTGAAAAAGTATGTGTAACCAAATTGATTTGCATTTAAATGAACTTTAAGGTTTAATATAAAGAGAAAAAGGCAAACGGCATCTTATAAAGAAAAAAAAAATATTTATTTAGACCGTTAATCGTGAAAGTTTTAAATACGATTTATAGTCATTTAGAAGTCATCAATTTATGGCCAAGTTCATGGAAATTCCAACATTTTGCCACTGTTTTTATGTCAAATTTTGTATTTCCCTAGAAACTAAGAACACTTTTTCATTGAAATTCATTTTTCTACTGCCGGATAATAGGTTGCATATGTATGTAAGTTTATTTATTTTATTTAATTGGACAAAAATTATAATCATCATACATTAACTACTCTCTATAATATTTACACAAATGTATATTTACATATTCAAATATTTCACACACCAGAAATATTTTCAGTTCAACTAAGTGGACATAATGATACATACATACGTAAGTGATGCTTTCAACAACTTTTGCTATTAAATGATATGATAATAATCGTTATCATCATCTAACCATCAATCATCATTTCACATCACCCACATTTTATTGTCCCTGCTACTTGCAAAATTTATTTTGTATTGTAAAATATTTATTTCGTTGGTATTTGATTATATGATGAACAAGAGGAAACCAAGTATGTTAAATTTCTTGCTTTTGGAAAATATTTCTCTGCATTAGCTTCTGTTCTGTTGCAAGTAAGGATGACGGCATTGTTGTGTTGCGTTGCATGAAGTTAATATGTGGCCAGTAAAATAAGTGGGTAAATAAGTGCAGCAATGATTATGTTGTAAAAGTACGTTCTGAAACTTAAACAAAAAATAGGCAATTCCTTTTTCTTTTGGAATTCGTGGTGCTGGCGACTGGCAAAACTTTAAACTCAATAAAGTTTTTACTGAACAACAACTGGTTGTTATTACACTAAGAGAAATTTGAAAGTGGTAATTTTTTTAACTATATTTCTTTTATATATATGAGCAGAATTTAGCTTATTTTTATTTGTGCAATAAGAGTTTGCTATTTAAAATAGCCGAAATTGTCATATAAGCATATAAGCGCATATTCAGCATTTAGCACCGTTTAATATAATACAATTTTATTCACTATAATAAGCTGCATAATAAAAATTTTGATACAAGCATCGCTTCAAACTTGTATCAAATACAATAGAAAAACTTTTTCATCAAAACTAAATTTGCTAAATTTTGATTAAACTTTATTATAATTCATGCACTTTCGAGTAAAATAGTTTTTTCATGATGCCGATGAATATAAGCAAGTTTTTTTTTAGCACAGTATATGCATATAAGCGAGTTTTTATAAATGCATTTCTCGTTTAAAGCAACCAAAAAACGTACAAAGGATGAAATGCTTATAAGCGATTAGTACTGTTCATATAAATTTTACTTTTTGTGTGAAAAGAGATTTTTGTGAAAAAAATTATATTTTCTAAAAGAACACTTTTTTTGAGGAGAGCTTTTGTAAAAAAAAACTGGCCTTTTTTCGACAAAGTGGGGTTTTCCAGAAAGAAACTATGAATGAGAATTTACGAAAATAACAAGCTTTTATAAAAAAAAGCTAAGACTTTGTTAAAAAAGTAAGCTTTAACAAAAAAAAGAAAAAAACACGAGCTTTTAAACACCAAATCTACCATTTGAAGAAAAATTAGACTACGAGCTTTGACACGAAAACTGTTTCTTTGCAAAAAGTGAGCTCTTGTTTAAAAACAGACTTCTTGCAAAAAATTAAGCTTTTTGAATAAAACTGACTTTTTTTGAAACAAAAAAAAAAAAAAATAAACTTAGTTTAATGATTAAAAGAAAGTTTTTTTTTTTAGAAACGTTAGCTTAACAATATAAAGCTTTTTAAAAAAATTTAGCCTTTGAGAAAACTTTGATGTAAAAACAAAGTTTTATGAAAATGCAAGATTTGTGAAAAAATAATTTTATAAAAGTTAGTTTTTGTGAAAAAGAGAGCTTTTGTAATGAGATGGGCTTTTGAACAAAATACTGTATTTTTTTGTAAAAAAAAGCTCTTGTAGTAGAATATTTTATTTAGTTTTTTTTATGAGCATTTGCATAGAACGGACTGTTTGTGAAAAGAAACTTTTTGTAAAAGCAAATAAGCAAAAAAAAAAAAATTATTTAAAAAATAAGCTTTTGCAAAAAAGCTGACGTTTTGAAAATATAGCAAATAAGTAAGCTTTTTCGAAAAAAGTAAGCTTTTGCTTACTATGAGCTTTTATGGAAAAACTTGCTTTTAATAAAAGAATATGCATTAGTGCAGTTCTGTCCAAAGACGCATACTTTGATATTTGCATTTACGGTAAACAGCTTTAAGAGCTCTTACAATTTGTTGTGATTTTCTTGCAAAGTACTAACAATTTGTTGTTCTTTCTTAACAAAGTAAGCAGAAAGCATTGTTGTCGCTAAAATCTGATTGGAATTGTACATTCGTCGGTGTGTAAGTAAAAAGCTCTTTTTTAATAACTCGCACATTGTGCATATGGCTTTGACGGCACTGCTTTAGTCAAAAAAAGTTTTTTTCTTTTTCGTGATATTCTTGAGACAAACATTTTTTGAAAAAGTTTTTACTTTATATTTAAAAAATGTTTTTTTTGAAACAGTAAAGACACGAAATTCCTTGAGAAATATTCCCTTTGTTATGGGAAGCTGCAGAAAAAATTAAGTTTAAAGTCCCAACTATAATATGCATAAGCTAGCTTAAGTTGTTGTCAGAAATTAATAAAAGCATTTAAAAAAACAAAAATGATTAAAAAAATATTTTATTGCGTACGGAAAGTGCGATCCTTGCTTAAGCAAACGCCAGTTTCATAAAATTGACCTAAAAGTTTTCTTAAGTTCAATATGGTTAGACACATATGAATCACATGTGTTCGTATAATTGCTTTAGCCAACTTAAGCATATTATAGTTAGGCCATAAGTTTTTTTACAAAAAGCTTTTCAACTTTAAGATTTAAATATATTATTACAACGCTAAACATACATATTGGGGCTCCAGACTTATAAGTCCTAGAGGTAATCAGCTATACAATACCGTAACTGCAAGTAATTTTGATGTCGTAAAGAGTGGTGAGCCTACCTAAAACAAGAGCGTTAACGTTGTGTCTCGAACAGTATTTTAAATAAAAATAGAGATAAAAACGCTAGATTGACCAAAAAATAGATAAATTTACATTATTAATTACTAATTAGCTTCACTTTAAACGCGCAGTCAAAACCGGTTTTTCCAACTGCAAAGCGGTGACGCCGCTCTATTTAAGGATGCCTTATACAAATTTTATGGGCATGACAAATTTTGATAACTAGAAAACCCGTGCCGCTTTTGTTTAGGTGCAGCTATAATATGCAAGTCTTAAGAAAGTATAAAAACCACAATGTTACACTTTGTTTGTCTTTCGTCAAACCATCATCGAATAAACCTTTTGCGATTCTCTTTATAAATCATATTTTCATACGGCGAACATTTCACGAGTTGTAAGATAATAAAAGATTCCCACAGCGATTGTTGAAGCGCCTTTCGCTGTGCTATGGAATAATTTCACTCGTGTTACAGTTTTTCCCGTGTGAGGAATCTTCTACGATTAAGCTCTTCACGAGACTCCCAGTCATTTTGTAAATAATTAAAATACAAAAAAATCTCGTTCGATTTTAATTCCACTTCATTTCAATTTCTGGAACATGCCCGATTTTGTTTCTGCTTGAATGTTTGTTTTTTATAAAAATCCAACAAAAATTGTTAAAAAAAAACTAATTTTAAGTAGTCCGATTTATTTGATGATTTTTTGAAACGAGAAAGACGGTTTTTTTATTCTTTCTCAGGAAATTGACGATTTCTTCACAAATTTATCTGGCAGCTCTGATCACACATCTTTATATAAATTTTTATTACAATTTAAGTCTTTTCCAACAAAAAATTATGATCTCTTTATTTCTCAATTCTATGAAATTATTTTCCCTTAAAAACAACTTAATGGTCATTATTTTTTAATTTCCACTATTTTTTCTCTTTCTCTAAAGTTCATAAACAAACAATATAATTTTTCATGTTGCACCCCGAAAGAAATTAAAATAAATTGTTTAATTTAATTTTAATGAATTAAAATGACCCATCGTTGGCGATGAAAAGAGAAACATGCAAAAAATAAAAACTGAAAAAAAAACTTTTGCTAAAACTTATTCTTTAAGGCCACAGTGTTGCGCAGAGCGCCAGTATTTGTGCAGAGTTGTTCAAACGCGGTTTGTAATTTAAGTTTTTTTGTTTTTTCTCAGGGTGTATTTATCCCTTGAGTCTTTTAGTCCTTAAATTTTATTCGACATTTTTTCAAATTTTTTTTTGTGTTCGCTTGAATTTTGTTACAAAATATCTTAACCAACTTCAAGAATGGTTGGTATGCCTTTTCATGTGTCTTTTTATTATACTTACACCACATAGAGACTCACATGTTGTGTTTCCACAAATGTGTGTAAATGGTTGTGTAATGGTCTTTTTTATACTCATACATACCAAAGGGTTTGTTAACAAGTTTCTGTTGTATTTTCTTTATTGTCCTTTCTAGTCCTTTTTTGTCAATTTTTTTGGATTTTTGTCAAAATGCTTTTGAGTTTGTCACAATTAAATTGTTTTGGTTTTTGTTGATTTTTAATGGCCTCCTCATGTCAAAATAGGAGCAGGTTGGCATATATTGTAGTTGGAATTTTTGTGCGAATTTTTAACGGGTTATTAATTATAAAGAACTTTTTGAGAAATTAATTTTGACTGTATTAAGTGAATGTTTAATAGAAAAAATTGATTCTTTAGTGGAGGAAAACATCAGTTTTTACAAAAAAAAACCCCACAAACTACAGAAAGTCACATCTTTTGCTCAAAATATAACTTTTTTACAAAAAAATTCAGTTTTTTTTTTAAATAATATTTATACAGATAGTTATACTGTTTACGCCAACAAAAAATTTAATCTTTTTTTTAACAAACTTATGGCGTTTTCTTTTTGGAGTAATATTTTTTATTTGTTCTGCCTTTTATATTACTTTTTGTTCTTTTCAGAGAAATACGTGTTATTTTAAAAGTGTAACACGTTTTTTTCTCATGATGTTCCTCTTAAAAAGGCTTCATTTTCATGTTATTTTAAAAGTGTAGCACGTTTATTTCTCATAATGTTTTTTTTTAAAAGAAAAAATAAAAAATGCTTAATGTTCAACACTCATTTTAATTAAAGGGGCAAGACTAGATTAACAGATGTTTTTTTTTTATTATTTCTTAAGAAACACATTATTTTTAGTCTCGTGGTTTAATTATTTTTTTTCTACTTATAATTTAGCGGTATAAAGAACTTTAAATTTAAAACGCTAATTGTGCTTTATTGTTTTACGGCGAAACTTGTGTCCTTTTGTAAACGTAAAATATGTAACACTTCTTAAAAATGAGGTTAGTATTTAAAAATTTTGCGAAGCCACATGTAACTCTTATGATACACACTTTTTTTTAGAAAAAAAACTACATTAATTTTGTAAAAAATTTGGGAATACTTTGATAATAAACAGGCAGTGCACGGCTAAAAAACTAAACTGGCAGCATGATTTATTTTTTGCGAAAACAGTTTAGCAAGTTGTTTTTGTTTTCATTTTGTTTTTTCTTAACCTACTTACAACTACAATTCATGTTGGAATAATTCCAACCAATTGTAGTGGGGAATGTTAGAAAAGATAAACTCACTGTTTATTGTTGTTGTTTTTGTTACAAGTTAACATTTTGCTTATAATTCTTATTCGCTTAACAGTTTTATTTCTTTAATATCTTAAGTTTTTCTAAAATCTTTTGATGCAGTTTCCTGACGATCTGGCCTAAGCAACCAGTAAAATGCGCATAGGAATAGTTTATCCCTTCAACAATAAATTTCAGTGTTTTTATCAAGAATTAAAATTGAGAATTAAGCACGACTAACAAAATCTTATAAATTAAAAATATTAGATTTTGTTAAAAAATATACTTCTTTTTGTAAAATAAAGCTGACTTTTTGTACGAACCAGCTTTTTATGAAAAAGTGAGATTTTTGGTAAAAAAACTGGCTTTTTTAAAAATGATCTTCTTCTTGTGATACAAACTATTTTTTTGTGAAAGAAAAAAACTTAAAAAATTAGATTTTTGTTTAATAGCTTGGATTTTTGTACAAAAGATTACTTTTTGTAAAATAAGTTAGCTTTTTTCGAAAACAAAAATATTGTTTGAATAAAAGTGAGTTTTTTGTTAAAAAGTGAGCTTTTTGTGAAGAAGTAAACTTTTTGTCAAAAAGTGGTCTTTTTGTGAAGAAGTAAGACTTTTTTAAAAAAAAATAAGATCTGAGCGAAAAGAAGTACGCTTTCTGTTAATATATACCCTTTTTGTAAAAATATATGCGACTTTTTTGAAAAAGTGAGATTTTTCTGAAATAACTGGCTTTTAAAAAATGAGCTTCTTGAGATCCAAACTATTTTTTTGTGAAAAAATGTTTTTCTTTAAAAAAATGAGCTTTGTGTTAAATTACTTATTATTTACAAAAGAACAGACTACTTGTTAAAATAAAAAGTGACTGTCTGTAAAAAACTCGATTTTTGTACAAAAGATAACTTCTTCTTAAAAAAGTAAAAAGCTTCTTACGTTAACAATGATTTATTGTATAAAGTAAGCTTTTTGTAAGAAGTGAGCTCTTTGCGAAAAAGTGAGCTTTTTGTGAAAAAGCTCATTTGTGAAAAAGTACTCTGTTGTGAAATATCTGCTTTTAATAAAAAAAAATATTTTCTTGTAAAAAACGCTGAGCTTTCAAGAAGAGCTTTTGTGAAAAGCTGAGGTGTGGCAAAAAAGGTCAGCTTTTAATGTGATTTAAAAAAAACTGTGTTTTAAAAAAAACAGCTTTTTTAAAAACTTACATCCTTGTTTTCGGAAATAATTTCCCTTAAAATTATTTTAGTAAACAAATGTATGTATAAAAAAAAATTGTGCTTTTGTGATAAAGCTGTGCTTTTGGGAAAAATACATGCTTTTGTGAAAAGTCGTGCTTTTGTAAAATAGCAAAATTTTGTGACGAAATTGAAATATGGTGCATAATGCTTTTATTGAGTGACTTAAAGCCAATGCGAGATACACCAAAGATGGCCTTATAAAAAGAAGTAACTTTAGAATAAGCCATATTATTAAGAATTGTCTTTCCGCTTTTGCTTTAAAGTTTTTAACTGCCTGTTTTTTTATAAAGAACGCAAAACTCCCTTGTTTAACTGTTTTTTAAAACAAAAAATTATTTTGAAATTTTATTTTTGTTTAAATGTAAATTAAAGAAGTGAGTTTTGCACTCGTCTCCATAAAACAGGCAGTACAAAAGTTACCTCCATAAAAATCACACTTTGGAAAAAAATCCAAAATTTGTTGTTTAGTTAAACTTGTTGCAGATTTAATTTTGTTGCCTGTTTAGTGTTTATTTACCACACTTTATTTTTTTACTTTATTTAGCTTGCTGTGAAACAACTATCTAGTTATAATAAAATTAACCCATTAAGGAATTTAGTCAAAAGCATAATATTTTAAATTTAACAATGTGAAATACATTTACATTTTTCACAAATTTAGTACAAAACAAAAGCAGTTCCCACTTTTTTCCACTATTCCTGAACATTTGATTATTTTGTACACAATAAGACCTTAAGGCGTTAATACATTATTTTAGCTGCTGCTTATTTACTTTTATATGTTAACGTCTACATTATTATTCTTTGCTATTTTCCGGTTTAGCTCTTTACTATCCATAAAATGGTAGATATTTATGTCTGTGTTTGTTAGCAGTTATCATTAATATTGCCTAAGGGCGTTTTTTGGCTGGTATATGGACCATAAAAATATTGCTTTTGGTAGTGTTAACAAAAACCAAACAAAATTAATAATATACTACCAACAAAATAAAGCAGCAACACTAAAAAAACGTCCTGTAAATAAAAAAAAATTGAACATAAGTTGTTTTTAAAGTGATTTTTACTTTGATGGTGGCACAAAAAAAATTGTCTTTAACTGGCAAAAGTCAAATAAAAAATTTTTATGAATAAGTTTTAAAAGCAATGAGGGAAAATGTTTTCACAAAATTAGAAAGTAATTATAATTATTAAAATTGTTTAAATAAAACTTTTTTAATATGAATATTTTAATTAGAAAAATAATTTTTTTTGTAAAATAATGTTTTCAAAATTAGCAAAAAAACAAGTTAGAGTGCTATATTCGGCTGTGCCGAATCTTTGATACCCTCCACCGACAGTTCGAATGTTTAAGGAGTAATATCTGTATGATGTCTTTTTATTATTATTATCTTAAACTGTGACGATTTGTTATTAATTATGGTTTTAGGAAACTAAACTGTTTTCCGGGAGTAGGGCATATATGGGGCCTAGGGTAAATTATGTACCGATCTTCACGAAATTTCACAGTATCATTTATAGTCCCATAAAATTGTGACTGCATTATTTTTTACGGTTTTAGGCGTACTAAACTGTTTTCCGGGAGTAGTGTTTATATGGGGCTTAGGGTAAATTATGGACGGATCTTCACGAAATTTAACAGCGTGATTTCGAGATCTAATAAACTGTGACGTGCCAAATTTCGTTATGATAGCATCATTAATTACGGGTTTAGGCGGACAAAACTGTTTTCCAAGAGTAGGGTTTATATGGGGCCTAGGGTAAATTATGAACCGACCTTCGCGAAATTTTACAGTGTCATTTCTAGTCGAATAAAACGGACTTGTGCAAAATCTTATGTCATTCCGTGCATTTTTGCATCATTTATGTTAGTTTTTGTAACAAAATTATCAAGTTTTTGTAGGTGGTGGTTGCACATTTTGATTCATAGCTCTGGTCCTACTGAACCGACTTTGCTGAAATTCAATCCCAAACTGCTTAGGATAACTACAAGCAATTTGACACCTAGTTTGTTTATTTCTTTTGAGTTTTTCGAAAGTGAGCGTGTTTTCAACAGACGGACAGACGGACAGACAGACGGACATGGCTAAACCGACTTAGAATTACTCAAGCAGCCAGAATATATATACTTTATGGGGTCTGAGATGAATAATAAAAAAGTTTCACACGGAATGACAAACTTAGTATACCCTCTTCACAACTAATTGTGGTGGAGGGTATAAAAACGGAAAATTTAATTAAAAGGCAATTTAAATACAAAAAATAATTTTCAATATAAAAAATATTTATTTGTAAAGCGAAATTCACTTGATATACAAAAAGTTACTTGTAATACAAAAACTCACCATTTATACAAAAAAAAATTAATTTTTTAGACTCACGCTTTCACAAAAAGTCACAATTCTTATATAAAAAGTTACACTTCTTACATAAAAAGAAACACTTTTCACATAAAAAGTCTCACTTCTTATATTTATAAAAAGTCGAACTTCTTAAGCGAAAAGTCACAATTTTCCATAAAAAAATTCACAGTTTTTATACAAAATTTAGTTTTTACGCAAAATGTCTCAGTATTTTACATAAAAATAGACTTTATTCACTTTACTTAACCAGCTACATTGAAGTATATTCTTGCTTTCAATATTTTGCCAAATTAATGTCATTTGTCCTTAAGTATAAGTAAAAACTTACAAAACTAACGAAACAAATAAATCTGTTTTGTGTTTAAAAAAAAAAAAAAAAAAAAAAAAAAACAGATATTAATAGCAAAACTTTTATGTAACAAAAGACACAAAGAATTGCATAAAAATTGTGCAAGGGAAGAACATTTATTAGAGATGTGTTTCAAATTTCACAATAAGGGGAAAAAAAGTTTTGTCAAAACCTTACACAACCAGATCCACCGAAGAAAAAAGTCGTAGAAAATAATATACAGTGGTATTGATTTGTTTTTTTTTTTTTTTTGTAGACATTTTCAGAGGGATATCTGATTTAAAAATATTAAACATTAATCATACGCCTCAGTATTGCAAAAAATATTGATATTTTGGAAATTGATGTAACTATGTACTAAACAAAATTTGTGAAGCAATCTCTGATTTCTTTAAAGTGTTAATTTATTTATTTTGTATTGCTTCCAAGACTCGTCTCTTATTTCTTTAAATGCTTGTATGTGAAGGGACTTACGCAATATAAATTTTTTGTGAAAACAAATAAATATGAGCCAAATAAGTAAAGAAACAAAATTAAATGAATAAAGTTCTAGCTCCTTAAAGAATCAAAAGATGTTTACTACAATACAGAGACAGATGTCAAAAACGAGGGAAGTTTAAAAAAAAGAAAGTATAGCTGTAGAAAACTAAATAAACTCTTTTTTCGAGTTTCTTATAAAATACAAATTTGCAAAAAGCAAAATGACCTACAAAACTTCTTTTAAAAGCAGATTTTAGCAAAATTTCCTATAAAAAACAAATTTTAGCAAAATATCCTATAAAAAGGAAATTTTAGTAAAATTTCCTATAAAAACAAATTCAAGCATAATTTCCTTTAAAAAACTAATTTTAGCAAAATTTCCTTTAAAAAAACTAATTTTAGCAAATTTCCTTTAAAAAACTAATTTTAGCAAAATTTCCTTTAATAAGCAAATTTCAGCAAAATTTTCTATAACAAGCAAATTTTAGCAAAATTTCCTATAAAAACAAATTTTAGCATAATTTCCTATAAAAAAATGTTAGCAGAATTTCCTATAAAAAGTAAATTTTAGCAGAATTTCCTATAAAAAGTAAATTTTTGCAGAATTTCCTATAAAAAGTAAATTTTAGCAAAATTTCCTATAAAAAGCAAATTTTAGCAAAATTGCCTATAAAAAGCAAATTTTGGCAAGATTTCCTAAAAAAAGCTAATTTAAGCAAAATTTTTTATAAAAGTAAATTTTAGCAAAATTTCCTATAAAAGCAACTTTTGGCAAAATTTCCTATAAAAAGCAAATTTTAGCAAAATTTCCTATTAAAAGTAACTTTTCTATAAAAAGCAAATTTTAGCAAAATTTCCTATAAAAAAAATTTTAGCAAAATTTCCTATATTTTAGAAAAATTTCCTATTAAAAGTAAATTTTAGCAAAATTTCCTATAAAATGCAAATTTTAGCAAAATTTCCTATAAAAACAAATTTTAGCATAATATCCTATAAAAAGCCAATTTTAGCAAAATTTCCTATTAAAAGCAAATTTTAACAATATTTCCTATTAAAAGCTAATTTTAGCAACATTTCCTATAAAAAGCAAATTTAAGCAAAATTTTCCTTAAAAACCAAATTTTTCCAAAATTTTCTATAAGAACAAATATAGGAAAAATGTCCAAAGAAATGCCAATTTGGCAAAATGTTCTACAAAATCTAAATTTCGGCCAAATTTTCTACATAAAGCCAATTTAGGCAAAACTTCCTATAAAGCAAAATTTGCGCAAATTTTCCTACAAAGAGCTTTAATTTAAGCAACATTTTTTTAATAAAGCAAATTTTCGTTACAAAAAGCCAATTTAACCAAATTGTCGTAAAAATTCTTACAAAAAGTTAAATTGGGCAAATTAAGCTAAGTTTCCAATTAAAAGCAAAAAAAAAAAAATCCTATAAAAACCAAATTTGCACAAAATTTCCTACAAAACGCCAATTTCTTCAAAATTGTACTCAAAGTATCCAAATTTTTCACAAATAATTTGGTTATCAATACAAAACATTTGCCCAAAAGTGGGCTATGTTAAAGAAGTGGGAGTGGCACCAGCCATTAAAAAATATATATAGATTTCTCTTTATCCCAAAAATGGGAAAAGTAAAGTTTTGTAATTTTCAACAAATAGCTTGGTATTAGTTTTTTAATTTGGTACAAGTAGTTTGGTTATCAATACACAACATCTACCAAAAAGTGGGCTTTATTAGAGAACTGGGCGTGGCGACTTCAATGCAAAGACGATATAGATTTCTGTATATCTGAAAAATAGTAACACTAAAAGTATCTAAATTTGGTACAAATATCTTCGTTATAAGTACACGAGATCTGTTTTAAAAATGTTAACTTTGGTTAGTGGCGAAAGCGAGGCACCCTGGGGTTTGTTATGAAAATCATGTTTGCGCAAAATTTCCTTTCAATACGAAATTTGGACAAGATTTCCTTGAACTAGCAAAATTTCTTTTAATACCATATAAATATTAAATCGATAACTGTTTTTAATATATTGACTATTTTTCGTCTTGCATCCTACATAAAAAACAAACTTTTGAGATCGGCATTTTATAGAGCCAGATATCGACAGAACGAGATTTACTTCCAATTTACGTCGGTTTATTTTGCATACTAGTATTTTACGTGAAACTAAAGCTTCATACATAATTAGTTTGTTCTAATTTCATAACTTTGCCATCAAATAAACAACTTATTATAGCATGCTGAAAAAGTTCTGCACATCTATCTAATAGTCATTGAAATTTAATAGCAAACTCTGAATGAAAACTTCTAAAAAATAAAAAAAATACAAAAAAAGAAAAAAACTTAATTCTACTCCTACAAAAATAATGCGATATGTTGTAAAAGTACTATAATTCGTAGTATTACGACTTTTATTCCCAAGTAGAAGAGAAACGCAGTGGCAGTGTGTAAAATCCTTCACAGAACTTTAACAATACAACTGCAAAAAGTTGTATAGAATACAATGGAACAGGACTAAATACTCTACTACGAAAATACAAAAGAGATAGAAAAGAAAAAAAATTAAAAAAAAGTAAAACAAAACAAGAAAAAATCCTATAAAACAGAGGAAATTGAAACGAATGATTTTTAATACGCTTGTGTATGTTTTTAGTTAAAAATTGAATATCCTTTATGACATAGAAACACATGTAAATAAGACTGAATAAAAATTGCACATCCTTACAAACACATGTTATTGCATCACGTATTGTGTAATGTTTTTTAACAAAGTACTAATTAAATACATACGTATACAAAAACACTGACATCAATTTATATATTTCTAAGAAAATTAAAAGTGCTTTAAATTGTAACCCTCTTATTTATAAAAAAAAAGGAATAATTCAGTTTCATAAAATTTTTATTAGAAAAAATCTTATAGAAAGTTCGTATATACAGTGGACTCCCGATAATTCGTAATCGCAAGGGACCGGCCATTTCTTACGAATTATAGGGGGTTTCGATTTAACGCGGTTAAAATAAAATAAATACGAATTAACGGGGTTTTTCAATTTATTTACTAAAACAATAAAAAAACATAAAAAACCGGCACTGTGTAAACCATAAGACTAAAGACTTCAAGCTCTGGATATTCAGATAGTTTTTCGCGCTTTAGCTTACTGCCTGAAGATTTTCTCATAATAAATTCTCTTTTTTGAAGGACTGAAGTAAAAGTTGATGGAGCAATTTCAAATCGCTTAGCAACGTCTATTTTTTTCTTTCCATTGTTAATGGCTGCAAAAATTTGTTGTTTTTGTTACATTGACAGAGTTTTATGCGTGCGCTTTCTTTATTATCCCTGCAAATAATAGGACCAGTCCAAACACGCGTGTAAAGAGTAGCCCACAAGGGACTAGGACTAGTCCAAAAGTAACCCAGACGTATGGAAAAAACATGGCCTATTTAACATTACGATGTCCTAGGGCAGGACCATATAACCCAGCTTTGGACTACAAAGGACTAGTCTTAAAACTACTCCATGGTATACTCAAGAGAATTAATTTTGAAGCACGTCGTTAAAAAACGAAGACATATGGTCTCACTACAAACACTTTTTAACAATGACATGGTCCATGCTTGCATTACATCGGACATGGACTGGAGTAGTCCATTTTATCAAAGTTTAAATAAAATGATAAAATTTTTAGAAAGTCAGCCAAAAATGCTTGTAAAATTTTACTACATCATTAAATTGTTTAAGCTTATATGTTAGTGGTGGTATAATAAGTCACTTAAGGGTACCATTTTTGTAATAACTGCTATTGGGAAAAACGATTTTAAATTTTTCCAAAAAAAAACCTTTTGCTCCGCAATGGACTTTAGCACGCTGGTGTTTTCGGCTGTAGCTCGCCGGGAATGGGGGGTTCGTGTCCATCTAGGTTTGCACAATTATTAACCTGATTCGTGCCAAAATGGAAACGATGTTAAAAAAAAGAAGCAATCAAAAACGAGAAACGATGTAAAGAATACCTAACGAAAGGGATAAATACCTCTAATGAACGGACAGACATGTCGATGACAGGAACTTCACAACATTTGCTTGGCAGGACTCGAATCCTCGGGACAAGATAAAGTGGTCCCGGTCAGGCTGCCCACCCCATATGACAGGCTAATATCATCCGTGACATTACTTGGTGCCTGATTTAAAAAATATTATTTTTAAGTAATGTCACTATCACACAAGTCTTAAGGATTTTTATAAAAATTCTTCACTGGTCTAATTATTGTTGGAAAATTTTCAAAAAAATAATAGCAACTTATACAGAAAGGGTTGTATTTTCTTAAAAAGTACGTCAGACTGGTGTGATAGTGTATTGTACCCTTAAGTGGCTGTGTAAAGTGTAGTGTACCCTTAAATAGTATTATCTATATTTTCATTATAACTTTTTGGTTTTTGCTGTGTGTATTTTAAGTGAGATATCAATTAATAAATATTGTGCTAATTGAAAATTTAATTTATTAACACATAAAGACAAATAGGTGGATGGAATGGATGGACGACTACACAGTTCTTATACACACACGCACACATTAAATTTAACTATGTACTCGTATATTCGAAAATGAAAATATTTTCATTAATTAAAATAAAAGATGCCCTAAAGGACAAAACAATAGCAAAAACTTCTTAATGATTGACAAATATTTAAACACAATAACAATATAAAACAATTAAAAAGGTATCGTCGTTCAAGTTCGGGCATATGATACCCTTCACCACCAAGTTAAGAGACATTTTTTGGAGAGTGTACCCCAATTGGGACCCATTGGCAATCATGGACTCGCTAAACCAAATTTATGTTATAAGTTTATGATTTATATAAAAGTTCTTTATGCAGAATATTATCCAACCATATGAGCTTTTTTTTGTCTTTAATTGATGTTAATTGGTGGGGGGGGGGGGGGCTAAATTAATTCAGGATCCACCAATAAAAAATTTTGACCCGACATAGTATGTCAGTGTTATGTTCTATTATGTCAATGTTATAACAATATATACCAGCATTTAAAAGGAAGTACTAACAAATTAATTAGTGTTCGAAAAAAACATATTTATTTATGAATAAAAATTCCCCGGGAATTTTCTCCTTTCTCTCATTTTTCCTATGTAAATTCAATTGTAAAAATATTTCTGGGACAAAACTCACGGGGAATTTGTATTCATAATTGGGCAGTATATACTGTTCTTTAGTGTTTAGTACTCTGTTTTTGATCTGCGTACAAAAAAAAAAAAAAAATACTCTACCAATCCAACTCAACATAAAGATGAGAACATTTCAGTGCGTACTTTTTTTTGTTAAAAAACCACAAACTTCGCTGTGTTCGTTTCAGCACATTAATGTTCGTTCTTTGTTGCAAAAACCAAACATTTTGCTCATTACTTCATCAATGTAAAAAAAAAACTAAAGAATATTTAAATATAATGTATGTCTACAGAATCACTACAAAAATCAGAACACTATTTTCGTGAACATAGCTATAAACGGTATAAGGTGTTGTGCACTAATACACAAGCACTAAAAAAAAAATCGTTTCTAGGTGTGTGTACAGTACAGTAAATATTGTTTGGTTTATTTCCAAACACTAATTAAAATTGATTCTGGGAGTTGCTGAAAAAATTGGTTGTGAGTTGCTGAGTTTATGTTCTATGTATGTACGTGTATGCATGCTAAAATTAACTTTCCGGATAGGTCACATTAGATGGAAATATGCCTGTTGTACATGATATACTCGGGATTATATGTATCACAATTTAAATTTAGTCAGATCGGTTCGTTAATCTCCAAGATATAAGCACGGCTGCCTCTAATCTTAATCCATAAAATAACAGCGTTTGAACTAATTGTATACTTTATAAACTTTATCTTTCTACCTTCAGCTTTAATAACCTCATGGTATTAAGAATTGCAATCGGTCCATAACTGACCGACCTATGACAAATAACTCCCTTTTTTCTTCCCGTTATTATAAATCTGGCAAAATAGAACCCGAAATGCTCTAAGAGATTTTATTGCGAAGATAGAAAAGAAAGAGATCTTTAAACTTAAACTCGGAAAACTCAGCCTACAAGAGAAGACAAATGACAACGGCTTGTGGTTTATATTCTGCGCTGCTGCCCACAGTTCGGTTTAAACTTCATATTATAAACCAGAGGACAGCAATGAGTATAGAAAAGTGAGTAGATTTGAATCAAGATTCATAATTTCTTAAACTTATACGCATTCACATTTATTGAAAAGTTATCACTCATCATACTCAAACCTCAAAACATACATGAAGGCTGCTGGATTTGCCTCCAAAGTTACGATTAAGCGATTTAATTTTCTCCATGTTTTATGTATGAAGTTGACGATGTATCTGCCAGCCCTGATTATGAGGTTGTGTGTTTGTTTTGTTGCTTTAAAATGGATGATGAATGAGCTGAGTGAGTTGAAACAATTGTAAGTATTATAAATCAGCCTTGTTGTTAGTATGAGTACATCAGAGTTATTGAATTTGTATGATGTCTACTTACTCATATTTAAAATTTCATTAGTGACTATAAAATAGCGAAAAAACAGTCCATTGCTGATCTCTAATTTGTAACACCACAGCCTGTAAACAAAATCTTTCCCGCAAAAGCAAAGCTAATCACTGTTCGCTTTAGTTTGCCATCCACATTTTTACAGACGTAATTCACAGAATTAAATAATAATAAAAAGTTATCACAACTGGTACATGCCAATAAATTGTGACAAAAAAAAAAATATTAAACCAAAACAAGAAGACTTTCGGCACATGCAGTCAAGTCAAGCCAAGCTTAATGCACTTCCTCCACATCCAGCTAAAATTTTGAAGAATTGTTATGCACTTTTATTTTTTCTTACACCTGTAGCAATTATCAATTTCTGGAGAATTAGATTACGCCACTATTAAATCACTACTAAATAATAAGTAAATAAGGCAATATTTAATTTGTATTTAGTTTAGCCTCTCATACACGACATGTTTTTACATTTTCAAGACACATGCAAGTCAGCATGTCCGTCAAAATAGTTGTTTAACAGAAGGTTTTGATTATTCGGTCACAAACGTAAATGTCAAAGTCTGCAAAGTTATTGCAGACACGGCTTCAAAATAGCGTGCTGAGCCGCCATTTTGTGATGGCCGTAAAAGAGTTCAGCCTTATTAAAGTTTTTCTTTAAATTCAAAGATTCACAGAAAAAAATCTCAAAAATGTTCACCAGTTAAAGCATTAATCAAAAATAAAATCAGTTTAAATTAAAAATTTAATCAAGTGAATTGAACGTTTAATTTATACTATTAATTTGTTTACTAGAGCTAATTTAATTAATTTTTTAATTAATATTACACATTTTTTAATTGAAATAAATTTTAATTTTTTATTTTTTAATTATGAAACTTTATTTATATACATACATATAGAAGGTTCAGAGCTAAACCAAATTTCAAGACTGGAGCGAAATTCTCGGCAAATCAATGTAATGGGCTAAATCAAACAGTCTTTTGTTCCTTAGGTAACGGAAGGGCTGCCAGTTTTGGGGTCTTGCCCCCAAATTATAGGGTTTCTTGTTGCAAGAAGCGACAACAAATTTTTTTTGGGTTTTGGGGTTTGCAGTAGGGATCTTTTTCTAAAAAAAAAAGTAGGATTTTTTGAGGATGTTAAAAATATGAGTTTAATTTTTTTATAAAAGACAACTAAGTTCCATGCACACATATACATTAGGGTGGCCATTTTTGCATCACTTAGTATCAATGAGCACCGGGCAAAAATAATGTCACTGCAATAGCTTTTGATCAGTCTCAGTTTTACAAGACTACACTCACAATATTCTGTACGTAAAATTAACTGAAATTGTAATATAAAATAAATGAAAGTTCAATTAAAAACCGGTCTACCTATTTTTCATTTATTTTTAACAAAAAGTTCATTTAATTTTTACTGTCAAAAATTCAACACCATATTCCGTAAAATCAAATAAATATTCAGTTATTTTGTAAAATTTTACTGTCAAAAATTCAACACCATATTCAGTAAAAACGATTAAATATTCAGTTATTTTATTAAATTTTCGTTTACTCCACAAAAGAGCCGAATTTCTAAAAAATACCAGACAGACACCTGTCCGCTTGTTTTTCTTATAAGCGAGAGAGGGAGAATATTTTAATTTACTTACCCAGTTACACACGTTTGTTTTACTTTTGTTGTACTGACCACGTTGTTTACAGAAGAACTCTCAATTATAAGACACCAGCAGCATGACCGATATGGCTTCGCAATTATTTTACTTTTAAAATTTGATGTATTTAACTAAATTATTTTAACAAATAGAAAATGGGAATTGCTAACACAAAACAAGCAATTCATTTTTAATATATAAGTAAAAATTAATTTTTGGTAGTAAAATTATATAAAATAACTGAATATTTGTTTTTACTGAATATGGTGTTGAATTTTTGACAGTAAAATTTTATAAAATAACTGTATATTTATTTGTTTTTACGGAATATGTAGTTAATTTTTTGACAATTAATTTATATAAAATAACTGAATATTGATTTGTTTTTACGGAATTCGCGGTTGAATTTTTGACAGTAAAAATTAAATGAACTTTTCGTTGCTTTAAATTACATTTTTATTTACTTTAACATAAAGAAGAATTTAACTCAATCAACGGACAATATTAACTGCAACTGAAAATCCGTATTAATATGCACTTAGTTTTTTGAATAACTGTTAGAATCAGTTAAAAATAAATTTGCTTGGAATTTTAAATGTTTATTTATTTAAAAATGACTGAACGGAATATTTCTTAAATAAACTACAGTCCGTTACTGTAATAATATTGTGAGTGTATTAATCACTTTGTCAAATGTCGTGAATACCGGCCCATAATTTACAAAAGGTCCCATATTAAGCCCACTCCGGAAATATTCTAACTTTAAATGGAGGGTATAAAAGATTCTGCATAGCGGGATATTGTACTCTAACTTGTTTTTTAAGAATTACTTTTGTTGTCAGTTTGATACTAATTTAATGATTTAGCAAATTCTTTGCCGTTAACGGTGTTGAGTGTTGTCGATTTTAAAAGTTTTTAATCGTTGTAAATAAAAAGTTGTCTCATAAAGTCTTTTTTATGTTTTAAAACTTTTATATTTGATGTAATTTAAATTCAATATCCCAACCAATTTATTTTTACTTTGATCTGTTGGGCAGACATGACACACACGAATAAATGTTCGAGTGTATGTAAATATATTGAAGTTTTTTGTGTTGATTACATTTTGTAAAAGTATTTTACCTTTTTAAATGCAATTTTTTTCTACGTTAATTTGCCTGTCTGTCTGATTGTCTACACATATTAACTTGCACATTTGTGAATGTTATCTGTAACTTTTAACTGTTAAAAATCGTTGCTCAAATGCTTTTCTAGGAATTAGTTGGCAACAGCATTTGAAAATGTTGTAAGTTTAATTGAAAGTAATTCATTCATTTTGGTGGTAATTCTTAGTGCAGATTTCACCAATTGTATTTAAATATAAATTTTTGTTGTTAATGTCAAAAAAAAACAATTTTATACGAAAATCTTTTTATTTTAAAATGTAAATTGTTATTTAAATACTCACCAACTGTATTTGGTAATTGGACTGTAGTAGGCCCTTAGAATTAGAAATTGTTTTATACAGTTTTCATTAAAATTTTAATACAAATGAGCTCTTTTATTAAGTTAGACAGCTCACACGTGTGTGACTTTTCTATGAAGAATATAAAGCAGGCACAGGTTTTCTAAGAGTTTTTAAAGCTAACTTTGTTCTCATTCTGTCGGCCACTGCTTTACAGAAATTCAAAATGTTTTAAATTGGTTTTTGTTTAAATACTTAAATACAATATCATTTTAGTCTATTAAAAACATAGTAAATTAGTTCTTATTTTATTATGAATTATTTATTGCATTTGCTTATAAATTTTATTTCAAATATACTTGTATAATTTGCTTATTGAAACCAATCCACTTCATTTGAACATGCTTTGCGTTTTTTTTTTTTCATTTAACTGGAAATGAGTGTTGATAAAATTTATACAGTTTAATAGATTTCGAAAATTTAAACTGAATATTACGAAGGGATATTTTTAAAGCAAAATTTTTACAAATTTTCACGCAAAAATTCCCAATAAATAGCCAAATTTCCTATCAATACCAAATTTCTTATAAATACCAAATTTCCTCAAAATTTCCTACCAAACTTGCCCATAAAAAACAAATTTGCATTAAATTTCCTAAAAATACCAAATTTGGACAAAATTTCCTATAAATAACAAATTTGGACTAAATATTCTATAAATGCCAAATTTGGACAAAATTTCCTATAAATAACAAATTTGGACTAATATCCTATAAATACCAAATAAGGACAAAATGTCCTTTAAATATGAAATTTGGACTAAATTTTCTATAAATAACAAATTTGACAGCATTTTCTATAAAAACAAATTTGGACAAAATTTCCTAAAAATACCAAATTTGGTCAAAATTTCCTACAAGAACAAATTTGGACAAATTTCCTATAAATAACAAATTTGCACTAAATTCCCTATAAATACCAAACTTGGACCAAATGTCCTATAAATACCAAATTTGGACAAAATTTCCTATAAATACCAAATTTGGAGTAAAATACCAAATTTGGACAAAATTTCCTATAATAACAAATTTGGACAAAATTTCCTATAAACCCCAAATTTGGAGAAAATTTCCTATAATAACAAATTTGGACAAAATTTTTGATATAAATAACAAATTTGCACAAAATTTCCTATAATAACAAATTTGGACAAAATTTCCTATAAATACCAAATTTGGACAAAATTTCCTCCAATAACAAATATGAACCGAATTTTCTATAAATAACAAATTTGCACTAAATTTCCTATAAATACCAAACTTGGACATAATTTCCTATAAATACCAAATTTGGACTAAATTTTCAGTAAATACCAAGTTTGGACATAATTTCCTATAAATACCAAATTTGGACTAAATTTTCTATTCCAATTCCAATTTTGCGCAAAATCTATAAAATCCAAATTTGGAGAAAATTTCCTTAAAATAATAAATTTCGACAAAATTTCCTAAAAATACCAAATTTGTACAAAATTTCCTTAAAATAATAAATTTGGTCAAAATTTCCTATAAACAACTATGTAATTAAAACAAAATTTCCTATAAATACTAAATTTGCGCAAAATTTCCTATAACTACTAAGTTCAAGCTAAATTTTCTATATATAGCACATTTCAAGCAAAATTTCTTTAAAATTACAAATTTGCGAAAAGTCTATAAAATCCAAATTTGGAAAAAATTTCCTTAAAATAATACATTTGGACAAAATTTGCTATAAATACCAAGTTAAGGCAAAGTTTCCTATAAATACCAATTTGCGCAAAATTTCCTAAAAAATTTTTGCTTAATTTCCTATGATACGAAATTGGCGCAAAATATCCTATTAATACCATATTTTCGCAAAATTTTCTATAAATACCAAATGTACGATAAATTTTTTATATACATCAACTTTGAGCAAAAATTTCCTTAAAATTTAAAATTTGCGCAATATTTATAAAATCTAAATTAGCGCCAAATACCAAATTGACACAAAATTTCCTGTTAATTCAAAATTTAGAGAAGTATCGAATTATGGTAGAAATTGCTTCGTTACACAGAAACAATTATCACCAACTATTATTTTTAATTAAACAATTATTCAAAAACAAAATCAGTTTCAATTAAAAATGTAATCAACGTTTACTTAAAGCAACAACATTACTGCAGAAAATGTTGTTAATCTCAAAAAATATTTAATTGATGCCATAAATTTATAAGTTATTAGTGGTTTTTATTTGGCTGCAGGTCTACGTGCATAAATAAAAAATAAAAAGTTCGTGATTTTTGTTTTTATATTTTTATTTTGTTCCCAATATTTCGGTTAGCATCGCTAGCCATCTCAGAGGTATGTAAACAGCTTAAAAATAATAATAAACACAAAACTTCACAAGAACACTTGTGCCACGCCACGTCTTATTGGATTTTCTTAATTTATTTACTGCTGCAATTATTTCAATTAATTTTTTAATTAATATCACAAATGGTTTAGTTAAAATAAATTTTTATTTTTTTCTTTGTATCAATGCCCGCAGGCATTCTCGGTTTCGGGAAAATCTTCAAAGATAACGAGTCTTACCTGTGCAATATTATTAAACACCACTGCCAAGGTCGTAATCCAACAAAAGGACACAGAAGCCTTCTATATAAATAGTGGAGAAAAACAAGGAGACTTATTTCAAACGTTTTTTTTTTAACTTGACGCTACTGCGCAGTTAAAGAACATTAAGAAAATGCAGCTTACTTAATAGATCCTGTTTGACTATTGCCTACGCATATGGAGTGGCAACTGTGTTAAGGATTGTTTGATACATGGAAGAGTTTTTTCACAAATATCGAAAAGTCAGCAAAGGAGGTGAGTCTCATTGTAAATCAACGTAAAACATGGTAATGACAGCAAATGGAAAGATACGACAAGTACAAAATATTCAAATAGGAACATACAAGTTTGGAGGTCGAACGAGCTTTGAATACCTGGTCGCTCTGCTAAAAAATGATAACAGCATTTAAGACGAAATATGTGACTTCATATTTGCAGAAAATGGAGCGTATTTTGCCTAAAAGAAAATCTTCACGTCCAATCAAGTTTCAAAAACATGCAAAAAATATGTACAAAAACACAATAAGAGCAACTGCTACGTATTAATGCGCATCTTGGTCCATGACATCTAACGAACAGCTGCGCCTAAGGAAACATCCTAAGCAACTATGACTATGACCAAAGAAGTAACAACAAACTGCTCGAGCTTTATGAAGGAGAGGACATAGTAAAATTTATAAAATTATTACGACTAGGATGGACAGGACATGTGGCACGCATGGAAGACTGCAGACCGCAAAAGTCATTGTTAATAGGCTGTCAGATGTACTTGACTACCAGGATGGCCGCGAACGAGATGGAGAGACTGCGTAGAAGTTGACTTAAGAATAACGGGTATTCAAAACTGGCAGAAGAAAGTAAAAGTAAATTGAGAAGAATGGAGAACAATAATCAATCACTCAATCACTCACCACGAGCTGTAACGCTATAAAAGGATGATGATTTTGTTTTAATAGAGGCAACAAAGCTTTAACCCAGCGCCACTGTGTATATTCAAATGAAAATGATTTCTTTCTTCTGCTTGCTTTTTGTTCCCTGTAGACTCTAAAGCTACTGCACCGTTTTTTCTGATTACACAGCAAAAAATAACCAGATTTAGTATGAAGTAAATACAATTTTTTTTAAACTATTTTAGAATTTTCAACAATTTTCTTAATTAAATTGTTTGTAAATTGTCATATTAAAAATTTGTTTTAGTTTAAAAAAATAAAAATAATTTGTGTCAAAAATTTTCAATACAAAATTAAAAAAATTAATTATTTTTTTGTTCTAATCTCGTAACAAATGAATGCTGGGACTGTTATTGAAAACAAAGTTTATCTTAGGGGTAAGTGAAGCTGTTATTTTAAACTTTTTACCGAAATTTTAACACGATTTAATTTATTCTAGTTTTCAAATTATATTTGATGATTGTGTCAAGAATCCGTTTTGAGCACGTGTTAATACCTTCTTCTGCATCCCCTCCTAAGTCCGTTTATGTTAAAGATATGTATATGTGATGATGAGATTTTTATTATATTTAAATAAAAAATTAATTAGATCAGCATTTTTATTGCATCTCTTTCTGTTAAAATTGCCATACATTTTTTCTAAATTAATAAGCAAAAAAACATTTTGTTTGAATGACAAATTTGTAATTAGTTTTTTTTTGTTTGATTGCTAACTAATATTTTATTGAATGTTAAAAACTCATTGATACAAATATTTGTTGAAAGTGAACAATTTTAATTAACAAAAGTATTTTTTATATTTACAAATTCGGTTGTTGGTGCCTTTTCAATTAAAAAATTAATTGTATTGACGAATATGGTATTCAATATGACAATTGATTTGTCGTAATTTATTTCTGTGTACCCGCACAGAAAAAAATATCTCAAGATAATTTTTAACAACACAGTCTGTTAAAAATAAAATTTTAGGTCAACAATCTTTTTGTTTGATTCAAAGAAAAAATTTATCAAATTTACACTTTGCAAAATAGCACTCAATATAACATATTTAATAATGAAATAATTAAATATTTCTTCATATTCAATAAAAAAAATATTTGAATCAAAGTAAAGACAGTATTTTAACAACTCTTGTCCATTTTTAAATAGCTCATAATTCTAATTTGTTTTACAGTTTTATTTGAATAATATATTTAGTTTTGCCAAAGTCTTTGGAAAAGGTTTGCTGATGATCTGGCCTAAGCAACCAGTGAAATGCGCATAGGAACTTACTTATCCCCGCATAATAAATTTTAGTGTTTTTATAAATATATAAAAATTTATGACATCATCATTAATAATAAAAAAAATAAAGATTCGATTAACATTTTGTTTGATATATTCAACATTTTTAACAATTAATTTTAACAAATCAAGTAAACATTTTGTTGAAAAAAATTATTTTCGGCAACAACTTTTTTTATTGACTCAATAAACTTGGTTATTGACTAAAAATTTAACAATTATACATACAAACTTTTTTATCAATACCGCAAAAATCGTCATCGCAGAAAATTAAAAAATTTTTGTAATCAAATATTCGATTTTCGTATTCAAATATGAAAATTATTTTTTTCTGTGCGGCGCGTTAAATTTTTTTTAAATTCCAAGTGAACGTGCCACCTCCCATACAAGGACAATACAAGCTATTTGGAAAGGTTACAATAAAATTATCCACATTTGGAGTAAATAGCTTGGTCATCAATACACAACGTCTGTCAAAAAAACGAAAAAAGATTAATCTAAGAATTAATTACAGATTTATAGTACTTTTTGCTTGTAGTCACATCCTTTAGTTTGCCTGTAAACCGTGGACTATATCGCTAATGTGACTATAAGCCTAATTCCCATATATGCCACTATGAGGCATATAACCGAATTCGAATAAAATTAATTTAAGTGAATAAAGAGAATAAAAAATTCATATAAATTACACCGACAGCAGCATTATGGTTGTGCAACTGAGTTTCACTCTGTGTCAAAATACTGATACCAACGGCAGAAACAAATTATTTTTCGAGTAGAGAGTTGATGACAAAAATTAAACGATTTAGTTCTGAGTTCTTTAGAAAACTAAAAAGAACTTAGTACATCGCTAATGTAACTTGAAACGGTAGTGACTATAAACGAAAAGTACTATAGTTATAAGTTATCTTGTAAGTTATACTCTTATGTCATATTACTTTCAAATTGTTATGAATACAGTGCACTCGGGAAAACGTCAACTAATTATAACCGCGGGTGTTGACGTTTAACAAATTGTTGACGTTTACGAATGTAAAATTTTTAATTAAAAAACATATCGATAATGTGCTTTTAAAGGTTTTTATTGATTATAAACTAAAACCAAACATAAACAAATTCAAAAAGGAAACAAAAAAGTCATTCAACCTGACTAGAACCATAGAAGACAATTAGTACCAAAAAAATACATTTTAAGTTAGATCATATTTTTAATTTTACATGCACACATACATATGAATTAAAAAAAAAATCTTATCTTGCTAATGGTTGACTTTGTTACACCATATTGCTTCCCTTAAGCTATCGCACTTGTACCCTTTTCCAATAAGTCCAAAATATTTGCCTTTTCTTGTAGATTAAGCAATTTCGGTTGTTTTGAGCTCATTTTGTTAATGTGATACTTACGAGAACAAAAAAGCAACTGAACATAAATAAAGAGACAGTACATAAGTACCAGTGTTGCCGTTAGGATACGAAAGATACATTTTTCGTATCTTTTGACTACTTCAGGTATCATGTATAATCCTGACATTTTTCGTATCTTTGAATCTGTACGCAAAGTGTACAGAAACAAAACATTCGAAAATTTTTAGCCAACTAAAACTTACTAACAGCCTGTTCGTCGATTTTGAACGTTAACGTTCGCATAGAAAATTATGTTTAAAACAAAAACCAAATTCGAAACTTTGTTTTTGTTTTAAATATAATTTTCTATGCGAACTCTAACGTTCGAAATCGACAAACAGGCTGTAAGACTGATCATCGTAACCGACTCAATACTAATACAATAGCAGCCAAGGCACATTGACTAAAAGGTGAGGTCAACTATACAACAACACTGCTTCTGTGGTCGGATTGCCAAAAATATTGCTAGTAAAAAAAGGTTAAGCTTTGTACAGACGTTGGTAAGATCTTACAATGTTGTCATTAAAATTGACTAAAAATGTCTTGCAACTGTGTTAACATTGTACGCTATTTTCATTTGGCAGATGTGTTAAATTAGTGCATCTGATAATGGCATCATTGTCAGAAAAATGACAACATTGTAAGATCTGACCATCGTCTGTACGAAGCTTTAGTTTACATACGAAATTAGTTTGCATACACATTTTGATAAGTCAACCACCGAAAAAAAACACCATATGTTGACTTGACCCCACCTTCTAGTGAATTCGCCTTGATAGCAGCTTTAATAATGGTTAAAGAAAACATTAAGGGGTTGCAACATACGATCCACCTAAATCGATGAGGAAATATGAAAATCTTTTTTATTTTCAGGAAATTTATATGAACGTTGATAAAATCGCCTTAGTATAAACGCCTTAACTCGTATATTAATTTTTACAAAAATGAATTTGTTTTGATAACATTCAAAGATAATTACATATAATTAATTTTTAAGTTTGCTTACTGTATTTTTAAAAATTACATGTGTACCTAATATTTATGACTTAAATAAATATAAAAATGAATTTATACGAATTCATTTTCTTTACAATATGCATTTAAATATGAAATTAAAATGTTCGAATCCCGGCCACGGTCAAGAATGAAAGATTATCAATAACAATTTTAATTAATTTTCATGTGGTGAAATTCCTTTCTTCATAAAAATAATTTAATGGAAATTAAATTTAATGAACTTAAGCCTAATTAAAAATATTAAAAAAATTTGGATTAAAAACCATAAATAGTTCAACAAAATAACCACAATACTAATTATTTTTAAAAATGTTATGTTAATAAATATTAAACGTTAAAAATGGACTTTCAAATTTTTTAAAACGTATCTTTTTGGAAAAAGTGTATCTTTTTGGAAACTAAAATGTATCTTTCTCGAAATTTCACTGGCAACACTGATAAGTACATACAGTTGTAAGTTCCCCAATCCCCAATTTCTGATATAATTTTATAAAATAAGTGTTTAGGTGTACAAATGTGTGTATTTTAACTGCTGCTAAATTCAAAATTTTGTTTTATTCAGAGTTGACGTTTTAGAGCTTTGTGGTTGGGTTGACGTGTAAGAGTAGGCAATGTAAAAAATAAATGGTTGACGCTTTGGGATGTTGGCGTAAACGAGCGTTGCCGTTTTCCCGAGTGCACTGTAATTGCATTTCAACTCCACTGTATGGAACTTTCTAGAAATGGAGAAATAATATTTGAAACGCCTAAATGTAGACTTTAGATTTGGATGTATAAAAGCTATTTTGAAATAATTAGAATAGAGAGTTCTAGAAGTATCTAGAAAAGGTTGTGAACTGTAAACACAGGCTAACTCATAAGTGTTTAGTTGAGTTTTATTTAAGAAATTAAACGGCTCAGTTCCTTACTTTGAACAGTGGATACATTCAGGGTTTAAAAAACTGCAGTCGAAACCAAAAACTGTCGACCAAAAAACGAAAATTTGTGTACAACTTTTCGATTTTTGACAGCGACCGATTACATTTAATGAATCGGAAGTAAAAGCAACAGTTTTTTTGCCAATGACAAATGAAGAAGTGAAAGAAAATGCAGTTTTTCCACTTTGACTGTAGTTTTTTAAACGCTGGATACATTTTGTGTATATTATAATTAGTTACAATAAAGTTTATGAATTTGAAAAAATTCGTGTTTTTATTTTGATTTGCAATTAATAGAACTCAAAAGTTTATTATAAAGGGAATTTGCTTAAAAGGCGTTTTATGAAGTCAATACGTAATCTAAGTTTGGTAGAAATTATTTCGACACTTATTTTAAGGGTTGCGAAGCGCACTGGGTTAAGCTAATAACTCTAAAAAATGCAAGTATAAATAATTTTTTCTGCTGTCAGAATAAAATGTTGTTTTTGTTGCTTTCTTTTTTGTAAATGATGTTGTTGTTGTTGTTTGTGGCCTTTTTAATAATATTGATATATTGCTGTATCTTATTTAATGGTTTGTTGTCTCCTTGAGAGTTTTTTTCTTTTTGTTTTATTATTTATGACATTTTCTATTTGCAATATTATTTATTTTTTTTGCTTTTCTTCTAAATGTAAGAAGATTCTTAACGAAATTGATTTTAGATTTCTATTTACAAAGATACATTTTTTATAAGTGGTGAAATATTTGAAATTATCACAGTTTGTGAGTGGAAACGTGTTTTAAATTTAGAACATAAAAAACTAAATCTTAAAGTGTCCCAAAACATTTGGACAGTTTTAATGTTTAAAGAAAATATTTTAGAAAATTACTATCACATTTATTGAAGATTCCTTTGATGTTATTTTCTGTTTGCAAGCTAAATGCTTTAAATTAATTTAAAAGTTTTTTTATTCTTGAAAAAAAAAAATTCTTGTTTCCGCTTAAATCTTTATCAAATCTTAAGTGTATAGAGCTGCTACATAATTTTAATCCTTATTAACTCCCTTCTATTTTTCGTTCTAAAAAAAAATAAACAAAAACTTTGTGTTTCCATGGAAATGAAAAAACAATGAATAATAATAATGAACTACAACTTAAATATAAAAGAAAAGAATTAAAAGGCTTTGTACTTTTTAAGAGAAAAAAAATTTTAAACTAAGATAGGGGAAAGATGACCCCAGAACAACAAGAGAAACTAGAGGAATAGGTTTTTTCATTTTATTGAAGGATTAGGAGCTGTTTGCAACATGTCAAGGTCCAATGATCAGCCTGGTACTACGTGTGACGGTACACTCAAAGGAAAAATCAATCCGAAGCGGTATTAATAGTGCGATGAGTACGGATTTTCTAGAATCAAGTACAGAAAGATTGATTTAAGTACGGATTTTCAATCGCGAAATACTTAAATTATCCATATTCAATCCCGATTGAAATAAACCAAAAGGGAAATTAGAAGGAGAATTTTATTATGATTGATTTACTTACCCGTTTAACACCTTACAGAATTAAAATTATAAAACACCAGCATCGTTACCGATATGGTTTTTGCTTAAAAACTTCTTAATGTACATGTATAACTTAAAATACAAACTAAATGAGAAGCAAGAATTCTCAATTTTACTTTTTAAACATGAAAATAATGTGTTTTCCTCCTGTTTTGTTGTTTCTACACACAACAAGCAAATCTTTTTCAACTACTTGTGTGGTGTTCTTGTAGTGGCTGCAAGTCTTTATGAAATGTTAATTAAATCGATAATTCTGGCCAATAAATACTCAGGTAAGTGAATATGAATATGTAATTTTTCCTAATTCTAGGTTTTATTTTCTAAACTATCATGTGCAAACTTTGGCCCAAAACGTTGTACATTTCGGTGGAAGCATACAGGCCCAAACTGCCAGATTGGCCCTTTTTGATTTTTGATTACTAGCAACATTGTAATATAAAAAATGTCAAACTGCACTATATGGCTCTTTTTATCATTTTTCCTATTCATTTAAGCATTTAGAAGATAATGGTGCTACTGAAATAGATAGGCCACTAAATCTTTGTAAATCTTAGAAACTAGATTTTAAACAGCAGATTTGACTTCTTACGCAACTGCGTCGATATGTTGAAAAGTACACGTATGTGCGAAGCAGAACATTATTTTTCAAAGCTAATATAAACAAGTAGAAAGTATAGTCGGTCAAGCCCGACCATATGATCACCTACACCACAGTATTTAAAAACACATAATGCTTATGTGTCCATATATTTATGGGTCTATCTATGTTTTAAATTTCGTTAAAATCGGTTTGATAGTTTCTGAGAGGAAGAAATTTCCCCCTATCTTCCCTCGTGGTCCTACGATTTTCAATAGGCTTGGTCCTTGTTTTAAGTTGCTTATTTTAAGGTGTAACACACATCAGCACAAATGCACAATACCCTCTCCACTATTGTGGTGTGGGTATAAAAAGTTCCAAGTTATTGAAAAGGGTATGAACAATTTGAACCATTAACCCTCACTCACCACCCTGTACTTTAAATGTGAAGAGCGGTTACAGGTTCTATCTGCAGAACGGTTAAAGTAAAAGTTCAAAGCAGAACATCTGTCAAGAATTGGGCAAGATTTAAGAAGTGGGCGTGGTGCCTTTCATAAAAAGACAATTTAGATTTCTATATTTCTGGAGAACAGTAACAGTGAAAGTATTAAAATTTTTTTTATAAATAGCCTGAATATATATAAATACACAACATCTGTCAATAAGTAGGCTCAATGTAAAAAAGTGGGCATAGCACCACCTATACACAGACAATAAAAAATTTTTGTGTAACGTATAACTTAATGTAAGCAGCGAAATTTTTCAAATCTTAATTTGTTCTAAAAAATTTTACAAATTTTCTTTCAATCAGGGCTTAAAAAACTGCAGTCGAAACCAAACACCTTCGAACAAAAAACGAAAATTTGTATTCAACTTTTCGCTTTTTGAGTTGATTTGATAGCGACTGTTTACTTTTAATGAATCAGAAGTAAAAGCAACAGTTTTATTGCCAATGGCAAATGAAGAAGTGGAAGAAAAAGCAGTTTTTCTACGTTTACTGCACTTTCAATAATAGATAGAAAATAAGAAAATAGTATATTAGCACTATAACGCATGTTGAGAACATGTGCCTGACTAATTTAAAAGTCTTTTAATTTTTAGCTCATCTATATGCATGACGAATCGCTTTGAATTAGTTAAAAAAAACTTGAAAACTTAATAGTCAATAAACACTTAAACAATTACTCTGCCTAAAAACAACGAAACCTTTTAAGCTGTTCTCTTAAAAATCATCACAAACTTAATATTTATTACACGGCTATTTAAACAAATTCAAGGTTTTCTTTCATGGCTAATGTTCCCCATTTTCAAGAATAAGACACTGGTAAATGACAAAATAAAAAAGTTTATCTCTTGTGTATTTTGTGTATTTTACTTTAAAAAACATGTCAGCTTATTATCTGCTAGAAAACCTTCCTTGACGCGAAAAGTAAGTACGAGAAACTGAGAAAATATTAACAATCTAAAGAAGTTGTATATTTTGAAAAAAAAAATGGAACTAAAAATGAAAATAGAAAAAAAATTAGACAAAAATGAGACAAAAACATTCGCAACAACATTTTAATGTAATAAAGAATTTAACTTTTTGTTTGTGTGCATGGACAGACAAACACAGACACATTTACTGCTTTACACGCACAAGGTTCCTTTACAAAAGATAAAAGAGAAAGAATAAAAGTTAATCATATTTAATATAAAAAAAAAAGAAAAACTAAATAAAACATTGTTCTAAACATTCAAACAGAAGAAAAACAGCTAGAAATTTCTTAAAAGAAAACAAAAAAAAATAAATTCTTTGGAAAAAAGTAAAACATTTCTGTTTGTAAATTTTTAAGCGCTTTTTTTTCTTTTGCAAACCAAAAGCACAGTGGTACGAAATTGTTTTAAGATTTAATGTAGTTTTGAGTTACAGGGCCCGCACATTCTTCGTTTAATGTAGTTTTTTTTTAAATAAAATTAACTTACAATATTTTTAACTTTTGTTTTACTGTGCTTGTCAAATAGCCGCGGAATTTTTTTTAAGTCACACAGTGTTTTTTTCTTCAAAGGAATATTGTAGTTTTTTTTTTTAATTTAAAAAAGTTTCACAAATTTTTTGCTACATTTTTCTGCAAAAAAATTGGTATTTGGCTGAAGTTACGAGCTAGGGAATAGGTTGTTATATGAACATATATTTTCAACACAACTAGTGATTAGAAAATCGCTACTGGAATTGACTTAGGACACTGCTGCGCGTTCAATATATATTGACCGCGATCCAGTATCGCGTTATTAATTAAACTCACCATATTTATGATATACATCGTAGCAGTGCTCTTAGATAAATTTGAAAAATAGTTAAGGTAAGAGGTTTGAAGTAGTTGTAAAAATTACAATGTCCGTCTATTTATTGATATAAGTTTACTGAAGATTTCCAAGGGCGTATCGGACAAATTTATTATATCTTTTTTTCACTGCCACTCTGAAAGAAAAATGCTTCATATATTTAATGAATCGTTTTCATAAAAAAAATTTCACTGGTTAAATGAAAATTTTCATTGTCCAAATGGAATTTCGTAGTTATAATGATATATGAAAACTAAAGTTTGTCCAAGTTAAAAAAAAATTTTAATTGGGAACATAAAAAACAATATACAAACATAACTATATTCATGAATTAATACAAAATTATAGTTTTCTTAAAAATATGTTTAATCGTTAATTAAAAAATGTAAGATTTAATTATTTCATACATCTAATGTTATATGCCATGAAATTAATGGAGTCAAAAATTTTTTATAAAAGCAACATATTTCAATAATTGAAAAAAAAAATTATTTTTAACATTCAAATAACTCTATAGTCTCAATAATTAAAAGTATAAAAATATTTCGAAAAAGAATGCCTTCATAAATTTAAATTTTCATTATGACAATGAAAAATGTCATTATAGTAATGAAACAAAAACTTTCAATCCATAAATACGTATGTTTTAAGTATTCTTTAATATGTACCTACATAGAGTATGTAATAAGTAATGAACAAACAAATGTTCTCCTTTAAAAAAAAAAACACAACCTTATGTCAAACAGGGGTCTAATCACCGCATACGATATCGAGCAAAATTTATCGAAATTATTTATTTTGGTATCATGAAACTCGATATCGAATGCAATGTATTGAACTTGAAATAATAGCATTCGATATCGAGTAACTCGACATTACATTTATCGAGTTTTCATTCGATACGTCAGTGTCTATCGTATGCAAAAAAAAATCGATAGTTTATTCGATACGATAGTATCGAATGCGGTGATTAGACCCCTGTTGTCAACCAAATGATGTATACGAAAAAGCTTGTTCTCTCTTTATGTGGTGTTTTTTTTATTATGTGTTAGCAAAAAAAATCAACGTTGTTATTGTTGTTATGTTATGAAAATTTAATCTCATATTTACGCTCTTAATTGAGTAATGGCAAAAAACATAGTTTTTTTTATTCAAAAACTACACTGCCCCAGTAGGCTAGCTGGCAGTGAGCTAGTCTATCAGCGCAGAGATTGCGGGATCGATTCCCGCCAGCGGCTCTGGTAAAAAAAAAAATTTGAATAAAAACAAATTTGATTAAAAATAAAAAAGTTCAAAAAAAATTAAAAAAAAAATTTTTTTTACATTTTGAAAGTATTCATCCAATGATTAACATTCATAGATCTAATGTAATGTTTCATTAAATACATTTTAATGAAACAGGTTTCATTGATCCAACGAAGCGCTGCATAGGTTCCTTTTTAATGCAATTTTTCATGGGATTAATGTCAAAATTAATTGGTATTCTGAAGAAAATTCTTTCAGTGCAGTTTAGCAAAAATTCCTTCTCAAATTCAACAAAATCATATAAAAATAGCTATGATAAGACGAAAAACCTAGAATGCCTTAGTATCATTCCAGAATTGATCATAGGCCTTTTATAACTTCGACTTCTTTTTTTTTTTAAAGGGTTTAGAAAATCGATAAAGACAAAACTTATAACGTCATCTTTATTTTTTACCCCAAATGTTCTTCAAAACATCTTTACACATATAAAAAGTAGCTAATGTAGCTGAAACAAAATAATGTAGTTAAAACAAATTCTGATAAATAATTGAAATATTAAAAAAATATAAATAAAATACAATTAAAAATTTTGAATAATTCTTTAACTTTCAATTCAGCTAGCGTACTGTTGTGCTTACGCTTGCTGAAATATGTAAAGAAATATAGAACTATGCAAAAAAATGTTTTACTAAATAAATAATTAACATTAAGCCATCTTCAGTTAGCGGAATATAAGCTATTAAGAGTAAAAAATAACTGATAGCGAAATAATAAAATTAGTTTAGTTTTTAAGATAGTAGCCAGCTATGTAGCTGAATTTAAACTAAAAGCAAAAAAAACAAGTTAGAGTGCTATATTCGGCTGTGCCGAATCTTTGATACCCTCCACCGACAGTTCGAATGTTTAAGGAGTAATATCTGTATGATGTCTTTTTATTATTATTATCTTAAACTGTGACGATTTGTTATTAATTATGGTTTTAGGAGACTAAACTGTTTTCCGGGAGTAGGGCATATATGGGGCCTAGGGTAAATTATGTACCGATCTTCACGAAATTTCACAGTATCATTTATAGTCCTATAAAATTGTGACGAGCCAAAATTTGTTATGATTGCATTATTTTTTACGGTTTTAGGCGTACTAAACTGTTTTCCGGGAGTAGTGTTTATATGGGGCTTAGGGTAAATTATGGACCGACCTTCGCGAAATTTTACAGTGTCATTTCTATTCGAATAAAACGGACTTGTGCAAAATCTTATGTCATTCCGTGCATTTTTGCATCATTTATGTTAGTTTTTGTAACAAAATTATCAAGTTTTTGAAGGTGGTGGTTCCACATTTTGATTCATAGCTCTGGTCCTACTGAACCGATTTTGCTGAAATTCAATCCCAAACTGCTTAGGATAACTACAAGCAATTTGACACCTAGTTTGTTTATTTCTTTTGAGTTTTTCGAAAGTGAGCGTGTTTTCAACAGACGGACAGACAGACGGACATGGCTAAATCGACTTAGAACTACTCAAGCAGCCAGAATATTATGGGGTCTGAGATGAATTATAAAAAAGTTTCACACGGAATGACAAACTTAGTATACCCTCTTCACAACTAATTGTGGTGGAGGGTATAAAAAAAATTAAGGGTTGTATATATAGCATTAAAGAAAATATAACTTATGCCAGAATTATTAAGCTGAATTATTGTTTTAAGGTGAAAAAGAGTTATAAATTTTAAGAAATTTGTATGTACAATCATTTAAAAAAACATTTTCTTATTTCTCATAATATTCAGCTATCAGCTAGCTGAAAATATTACAAGATCTTATTTAAAGAAAATACATTTGTAAAAAAGATTATACTTAATTAGCTGAATTAAAGTTATATATCCTGAAGATGTGGTTACTAAAAAAATAATTTTTTGTAAAAAAGTTTTACATCTAGCTGAATACATATGTTTTTTTAAAAACTTACGAAATCTTATCTGCAAAACAATTATTTGAGTACTTTAATATACTTGATAGTGGAAGTTTCTTTAAAATCTATATTTTTAATTGAAAAACCGAATAATCGTATAATTGTTTGGCTTGATCAAATAAAAATTATAGAAAAAGCAAAATACATATGTAATTAAAGAAATAACAAGCTCAATTTATCTTCATTAAATTAATAATTCAAGTAGCTGAATTGCTAAAACAAGAGGCTAAATATTATTAGTAGAACATGCAGGTGAACTGATATAATAAGAGGCTGAAACGATATATTTCTAAATAAATAGCTAAAATTAGTATCTGAAACATGTAAAGCTAGAAAATAGGCTATAATTGAGTTATTCAAGTAGCTGAATTGATAAATTAGTTTCAGCGCGAAGTATATATATAATATCATTCAGATTTATGGCCGAAAAATTCAGCTGAATTACTAAAATAAGTGGCTGAATATGATACGTATTAGTTAATCGTTAAATATTTTCATCTTAATTATCATCATCGAAATAGTTTACAAGCAGTAGTGTATATATGGGATCATCAGAATATCATGTCCTGATACGAACTAAATACATTAAAAAATAAACTTGATAGACAGCTTAGCAAGAGCCACAGCGTTAACCCTCAAACTTTGTGGCGTGTGGTAAACAAAAAGTGCAACATGTTGCAGATGTATGTTAAAATACAAAAGTGAAGAAGTCAAACTTTATTTAAGTCTCTAAGTTATGTTGCTCCTGTTATTTTACAAGTTTTATGTTCTTTAAATTTTTTTGTTTATTTTGTTACAACAGCAACAACAACCACTTTTATTTATATTTTTTGTTGCTGCCATCATTGTTGACTTTTAGCTGCAATATTTTCTTTTTAATATTCTCACATTTCTTGTGTTTTCTATCGCTTTTGTATATAGTGTTGCGTGCATCAATGTATTGCGTATTATATTTTCTTAAACAAACTCCTAGTAGAAAACTCTAGACTATCTCAGCAGTTCCAAAATGGGAGAACTATTGTTAATAAATATGTTATGCAGTTTTAGAAAAATATTTTAAATAAGAATTTTATCTATAATGATATATTTTTTTATTATATATATTTAGCTCGTGAGGCCTAATCCATTTGTGAAAAAAAAAATGTCAGAAAAGGTTTTAAAAAAAAATGTGCAAAATTTTGTATCATAGCCAAATTGCAAATAGCAAATTTGCGCAAAAATTTTAAAACAATGCATATTTGAGCAAAAAAAATATTTATAAATAGCAAATTTGCCCAAAATCTTTTTATAAAGATATAAAGAACAGCGAACATTTTTTTATAAACAGAAAACTTGCGCAAATTTATCAAAAAAACATTTTTTAATACCAAATTTCCTTAAAATTTTCTGTAAATTGCAAATTTACCAAAAAAAAAAAAAAAAAATTTATTGCGAATAATTTTCTATAAATAGCAAACTTGTTAAAACATTTCTATTAATAGTCAATTTTCGACTTCAATTTTTGAATTAAACAAAATAAGGGTCTATAAAAAAAATTTGAAATATGTTCTATAAATAGTAGATTTGCACAAAATTTTCTATAAATAGCAAATTCAATTCCAAATTTGGGCTAAATATTGTATATGTGCAAAATTTTTATACATGGCATAACTGAGCAAAACTTTCTATGAATACCAAATTTTCCATTAATGGCAAGTTTGCGCAAAATTTGCTACAATATAAAATTTTCACAAAAATTTTTATAAAATTTCTATAAAAAATTTGCGCAAATATCCAATTTGCACAAAAATTAGGATAATATTTCTACAAAATTTCGCAAAAATCTATAAATAGCAATAGTATAATTTCGAAGGGTGGTTCTGTAAGAAATAAATAATTTATTAACATTTCTACACGTAGCAAAATTTCACATTAATTTTTATAAATTTTATAGAAAATTTTGCGCAAAATTTTCTATAAGTAATTTTCTAATAAATATTTTCTTTTAATAACCTCAACCAGCACACAATTTTCCACAAACTGGCAAATTTACTAAAACTTTTCGAAATGTGGTTCTATAAGAAATAAATAATGTATAAATAGTAGATTTGCGCAAACTTTCTTTTAATAGCAACTCTGGGCAAAAAGTTATATTAATTTTTTGCAAAATTTTTAGTGAAAGCCAAATATGAGCTTAATATTATATAATAATTAGTATTGTGGTTATTTTGTTGAACTATTTATGGTTTTTAATCCAAATTTTTTTTATATTTTTAATTAGGCTTAAGTTCATTAAATTTAATTTTCATTAAATTATTTTTATGAAGAAAGGAATTTTACAACATGAAAATTAATTAAAATTGTTATTATATTGTTATTGTTATAATATTTCATTCTTGACCGTGGCCGGGGCTCGAACCCAGGCCGGCAGGGTTCGAGCATGTCATGGTAACCTGCCGGCCCAGGTTCGAGCCCCGCCCACGGTCAAGAATGAAAGATTATAACAATAACAATATAATAACAATTTTAATTAATTTTCATGTTGTAAAATTCCTTTCTTCATAAAAATAATTTAATGAAAATTAAATTTAATGAACTTAAGCCTAATTAAAAATATAAAAAATTAATATAATATATTTCAAAATTTTCTATACATGGCAAACTTGCGCAAAATTTTCTACGGATAACAAATTTGAATAAAAATTTCTATAGATAGCAAATTTGCCCATCAATTTTGATAAGTTTTTTACAAAATTTGTGCAAAATTTTCTATAAATAGCAAATTTGTGCAAAATCTTCTTTTAAATAACTGACACCTAATCTTTATGTAGTTTTCCGCTTAATCGGAATATGAAGTCAGAATTGTCAAAAGTAGAACAGTTTTTGAGATATTCCAAAATAACCGTTGTTTATGTTTTAATAAAAGATGATGTGACTGAAATGCAAATATCTTCAAAAATTTTAAACGGATTATGTATTTTTTTCTTTTTAGTGAAAGGTTATAAAATTTCTAAAATAACCATGGATTGCTTGTAAAAATTGGTCAAGAAATGACAGAGTAACAGGGGACAAAATTCAGGCTTCATTGAAAATTTTATGATTTTGTTCAATTTTGCTCTTTTCAAGTTATATGCACCTACTTAAAATTCCATATAAAATTTTGGGAACCTGTGAACTGTATGATGTTGTTATAAATATGTGGCATATCGTAGTAGTAAAATAAAGTTCCAAACATCTTGTGTTGACTTTGTTTTGTTGTCTTATTTAATATTATTTTTACAAAAATTCTTACAAGCATAAATAATTCAACAGTTAAGTTAGAGTTGAGGATGATGATGCTGCATGTTGCATCTAAATAGTAACCAGGGGTGATGGTTTTTTGTTTTTGTAGATTTACTTTTTTTATAGCAAATCATTGTTAATTTTCCTCTACAGAATTGACACGTTTTGTTTGAAAATAATTTCAAAATGATGAGTTTTTGTTTTTGATTGTTTTCTAGTTTATTTCATAATACAGACTAAATTTTACTCGTATATAATTTGGCAAATAAAGCTTCTTAATCTGTTTGAGTTTAATTTTTATAGCAAATAATCTTTATTATCTTTTGAAGCCATACCAAACAATTATATACAATTCAATAAAAGTGAATCTTCGAAAGTAAACAAACAAGAATTGGCTGTGAAAAATAAAATTTTAAATATTTGCTATTTGCAGGAAAGTTTGTTATAAGTTGTTATTTATTTATATTTCTAATGACTAGCAAAATTGGTTATATAAAACTAATTTTGCACAGATTTGCTATTAATACAAAATTTTGCACAAATGTGCTATTTTTATGAAATTTTGTACAAATTGGTTATTTATAGGAAATTTTGCACAAATTTGCTATTTATAGGAAATTTTGTACAAATTTACTATTTTTAGGAAATTTTGTACAAATATGCTATTCATAGGAAATTTTGTACAAATTCGCTATTTATAGGAATTTTTTAACAAATTTGCTATTTATAGGAATTTTTAACAAATTTGCTATTTATAGGAATTTTTGAAAATTTGCTTTTTTTATGAAATTTTGTATAAATTTCCTATTTATAGGAATTTTTGCACAAATTCGCTATTTAAAGGAATTTTTGTACAAATTCGCTATTTATAGGAATTTTTGCACAAATTCGCTATTTATAGTTAATTTGCCACAAATTTACTATTTATGGGAAATATTGCACAAATTTTTTCTTTAGAAGAAATTTCATAGGAAATTTTGCTCAAATTGGCTATTTATAGGAATTTTTTTGCACAAATTTCTATTTATAGAAATTTTTTTGCAGAAATTGGATATTTATAGAAAATTTTTAACAAATATGATTTATTAAGGACATTTTTCTCTTACTAGCTATGGAAATTTTGCTCAAATTTGTTACTTATAGGCAATTTTGTACAAATGCACTTTTTAGAAGAAATTTTGTACAAATTGGCTTTTTATAGAAAATTTTGCACAAATTTCTAGTAAATAGATTTTTTTGACAAACTTTGATTAATAGGAATATTTTGCACAAATTTCTATTTATAGGAATTTTTTGCACAAATTTCTATTTATAGGAATTTTTTGCACAAATTTCTATTTATAGGAATTTTTTGCACAATTTGCTATGTATAGAAATTTTTTGCCCAAATTTCTTTTTATAATAATTTTCTGCACGAATTTAATTTTGCACAGATTTACTCTTAAGAAGAAATTTTGTACAAATTTCCTTTTTTAAGAAGATTTTGCACAAATTTCTAATAATAGAAATTTTTTGCACTAATTTGTATTTATTTTTGCAATTTTGCACAAATTTAATTAGTTAGGATATTTTGCACAAATTTGATTTTTTTGAGAACATTTTGTACAAATTTGCCATTTTTATGAAATTTTGCTTAATTTTCGCTCATATTAGTTATTTTATGGAAATACATATTGCTCAAACTACATATTGCTGCAAACAGAAGATTTTCCAAATTTTAATTATTTCTTTTTATAAATAACATTACCTTTTCATCATTTTCGGCCTTTTTGTTTTTCTGATCCTATTTGCTATTTAATTGACAAAATTAAACAGGATAAGCTTCCTTTTATGATTAATTTTTCCTAAATGCATTTATTAGCCAAAATCTCTGATAGTCTGCCAATTTGTCTGCCTAATGTCTGATATTTTTGCAATCGTCAGTGGAACTATAAATCATTTCTTCCGCCAATTAATATTTCTCATTAACTTGTATGTTTTCACAATTTCAATAGAAATACTCGCTAGTTCAATTTTACTTCATTTGTTTGCATTAGAATTATGCACAACTGTTGCTGCTGCTAAACTACGGTCCGTTCTTTTGATTGTATTTTATTCTGCCAACAAAAATCTGTGAAAAAGCATAATTAAGTACCCAAACAAAAACCGCACAAAAATCTTAACATGGCGAACTAAATGGAAAGTTGGTTAAACTTGTTATAGTTTTGCGAAAATTATTTTCATAAACTAGTTGCTGCCAACAGAGTTTCTCAACAAACAGAAAAAACAAGAAAATTATTACGAACAATTATGCCGAATTTTGGTAAAACGTTACAACTCCCTGCTTAGTTCTTGGCAATAGCTGGCTGGTTGCCTTTAAAACCCCTTTAATACATATTCTCTCAGCAATGTTGTGGAGGAGCTTTCCTCGAAAAGCAAAAATATTTTGTTGCCATACACTCAATCATTAGAGATTAATACAAATATGTACTTAGTCATTCTACTGCATTTGGGTAATTTATCATTGGAGAAAAATTATTTTGATTTAAAAATTTTTTTATTTCTCCAAAAGAATGTCGTGTATGTTTTATTTTCATTGAGGCAATCAAACTATCTCTGAACAATGGTTTGTTGCACAAAATATCATAATCTTAAAATAATTGATTATGTCTTCATTTCAACTAAATTTTACGAATAGGAATGGGAGAAAATTACAACAAATTTAGAGCAAATGTGAATTTTGTTTTTTGGAAATTTTGCGCAAATTTTCTATTCATTGAAAATTTTGCGCAAATTTTCTGTAAAAAAAATTTTAAAATTTTGCGCAAATTTTCTGTAAAGGGAATTTTTACAAAAATGCTTATTAAATTTGCTTTCTAAAGGAATTTTGCACAAATTTACTAACAGAAATTTTGCGCAAGCTTTCAGGTAAAAAAAATTTTATTTAAAAGAAATGTTCAGTGAATTGGATATTTCTAGAAAGTTTTGCGCAAATTCGCTTTTCATCAAAATTGTTTGTGCAAATGTGTTATTTATTAAAAATTTCGTGAAAAGAAAGGAAATTTTGCGCAAATTCACTATTAATAGGATGGAAATTTTGCGCTTTTTCACTTTTTATATACAATTTGGCTCAAATTCGTTATTTTTCAAACGTTTAACGCAAATTTACTTTTGATTGGAAATTGTCTGAAAATTTGTTTTAATAGAAAATTTTTTAAAAGATTGCATCTTAAGGGAAATATTGCGCAAATTTTTATATTTTTTTTAATGTTGACTGATATTTATGACATAAATTTTGCTCGTATAACTTATAAGCAGTGTTCGAAAATATACACTTAATATCGCACCTTAGTGTTCGGTTCGGTAGATTTGTGGAAAACACAAACGCTAATAGTGTTTGTCATCCTTCGAACACAAAAATAATTCTTTTCTTATCCAATTGAACAAAAAGAATATAACATTTAATTCCATTCGGGTTTATTTTAAAAAACAACAAACTTCATTTGTGCATAGCGCCCTTTTGGCTGGTAAAATACCGAACAATTTATACAAAAACAAAATACACATACGACAAAAAACCAAAAACCAGCAAAATAATTTAACGCAAACAAAACATATACACAATTCACACACAAGCTGTTCGTGCTGCGGTCGTTGCTAAAATTTTATGTTTGTTCATTTCTTTATCAATGTAAAAAAAGAAACATTGTAGAACATTAAAATATAATGTTTGTCTACAGTACCACTACAATTGTTCTGTTTTTAAACGCAGAACAGAACACCATATAATATTCGGCACCTTCTTGAAAATAGTTACTAACGGTATTAGGGGTTGTGTTCGTCTACACAAACTCTAAAAAAATGTCGTTTCTGGGTGTGTAAGCCGAACGCTAAATAATGTTCAGTTTATTTTCGAACACTGCTTACAAAATTCGGTATAAGTCAAAAAAAATATACTAAATGTACTTCTGAGCTAAAAGACTATTTCAGATGTCTTCAGTAGAATTGTATGGCGATTCTTTTCATAGAATATATTAACCCTCCAACACATATTTTAAGGGTTAATTTTTGGTCTTTTTTAACTTCCCCACAAAACTATACTTAAACGAGGTCTTATAAGACCAAAAGTTCAAGCAATGTATGTAAAACGGATTTTCGAAATTCCGGGCCTTGAAATTTTTGAATTTTTCGAAAACCTGTTTTACATACATTGCACGATTTTTTGGTCTTAGGTCAAGACCCCTAGTGAAATTTGATGCAGAAAATATTCGTCAAACATTTTAACCCTCTAGGAAATTAAAAAAAAAAGATAAAAATCACCCCTTATAATGAGTGTTAGAGGGTTAATATATTCTATGAAAAGAAGCGCCATACAATACTACTGAAGACATCTGAAATAGTCTTTTAGCTAGAAGTACATTTAGTATATTTTATTGACTGATACCAAACGACTTTTCAAAAAATTCAAAATCTTTAGGGGCCGATTCTTCATCTTTTTAAAACCCTTTGGCAGATTTGCTCTACCAGTAGTCCAGTTTCATTTCGCGTTGCAAGTATTGAGGCTGGTTTTTTTTTTTGTTGCACAGTGGTATAGGTAACTTTTACGTTTGTCACAAATATGTGACACACAGTTTCTCTTAAGAAAATTTTTTTATATATTGAAAATTTTGGCTAAAGTTTCATTTTTAAAGAAAATTTTGCACATTTTGCTGTTATGTAATAGAAAATTCTGCAAAAATATGGATAGGAAATTTTGGGCAAATTTACAATGCACAGGATATTTTGTACTTATTTGCTATTTACAGGTAATTTTGCGCAAACTTTCTCTTCGTATATTGGATACTTGAATATGTTACACAGTCCAGGTCATATCTATGCTAGCTGTTGGGGTGTAGGGTATAATAATATACACTGATACAAAAGACGTCATAACGCTGATGCATTTTGACATCAGTACTATGGCAAGAGTCTTCGTTTTTGACCCCATGACACTTGTCATCATTGTGATGTCAACCTTAACATCACTTGGCCAAAATGTCATCAGGGTCAAAATTAAATTATGTCATCAATGGGATGACACATCGGCATCACAGAAAAGACGAACATGTCCTCAGTGCGATGACGCAGTAGCATCGGAGAAAGGACACATAAGAATCAATTTAATGACAGTTTGTCATTAAGTCAAAGTCATTGGAACTGACTTAAGTCAAAGTGAGAGAATATTATTATTTTCTTATCCGTTGCATATGTTTGTTTCACGTTTGTTAAATTACGACCTTTGTTTACAGCAGAACTCTCAATAATAAGACACCAGCACCATGCCTCATGTGGTTTTCGTCATCATTCTACTTTAAAAATTGCATGTATTTAACTAGATAATTTAAAAAAACGGAATATATGAACTTTTGCTTCTTATAATACATTGTTATCATGAAAACAATGTTAATAATATACAAAATGTGGCTTCGAATTGATGTCACTATAGTCATCAAATAGATGACACGTAAAAAATGACAAAATTGTACGAAGACGTTAGTCATTGGATTGATGTTACTTTTTGCATCATTGATGTAATTTGTAGTAACATTGATGTCACAATTCTGATGTTGGGACATCATCAATATGAAGATGCATTTTTCTATCAGTGTAGAAGAATGATTATACTGCATGTACATTAAGCTCATATTTGAATACGTTTTTGCTTTTCTAATTTGTATAATCTTGTTGAAAATTCATCGCGAAAACCAACGGAAATGTGTTTGCGAGTGTATTCTATGCACATTTAAAATAGCACAAGTATACACATACATACTTATTTATGAACATGTGTTTTAGACTAACGTTGGTATGTGTACTTCTGCTCTCACTGGTATATTTTGTTTTTTTTTTTTCTATTAAACTAAACTATAATTTACTCTACACTAGAGATTTGCAATAGGAATAATTTTTCACACAAACACATCCATTACGGGTCTGCTTAATGCACACACACACACACAAAGCTTCTCAATGAAGTTTTTCATAAGAAGTATTCATTACACAAAAGGCACACACACACACATTCACACTTTGAAAAGTTTGTTTTTATAATTTTACACTGATACTCATAGATGCTGTGAAAATTATCTCCCACAAAATTAGGAAATTTTCAAAACTATTTTTTTCGTCATTTTTTTTTTTTTTTTTTTTGTTAAAAGTGGTTGTACTAATGTAATTTAGTTTTTTTTTTTTATTTTCATAACGTTGTTAACCAGTGTAATAAGAAATTTTTGGAACATTATGACAAAGTATTTATACTCGTATGCATATTTATTAGAAAATTTGTATGTGTGTGTTTGGCTGTGTGTGGATTATTCAGGGTGGGGCATGCAAATTTTATTTATCTTTTAATAAAATTGAAGTTAGTTATTAAGAGGGGCTGGATTTTAAGCATTTGGTTTTAATATGGGTTTTGCGATGAATTTACACTATTTTTAGCATAAAAAACTTGAATTTTAAGAAGTATTTTCTCTTATTTCGTTGTAGTAAAGCGTTCCATGCGATCACTATCGTCCCACGTATTTTATTCCGGTGGGATGGAAATGTCTTACTAAGGTAAACGCTATACCAAACTTGATCTTTCTTAGTCCATTGCTCTAAGCTCAATTGAGCTGTGCCTCTTCTGCGGTACATTAGGTTTGGTCAATACCGTAATTTGACTAGAGCCTGGCAACAGGTCGCGCATCATAGATAAACCGTAGAGATGTATTGGAAAAGTTATCTTTTCTATTTTATAGTCGTACTTCTATGAAGTTCTTTTAGAGCTAAGAAATGGTAGCGGGCTGGAAGTGCATGGCATTTTCTCTCCTCGTATGTTGAAAATTTCTGAGCGTTAAACAGGTGAATGCAGCCTGGGATGTACTTAACTTTTAAATGAGCTTGGATCCAATGAACTGCAGGGGGTTTGATGCTTTACCTCAGTACTTAAATGATGATGTCACGGGAGTCAGTAGGCCCCGGTGAGTGCAAGCATCGGTCTGACAATTGGTGAGGTTTCCGTTAGTTTGTTTTTTGCGAGAAATGCTTCCTGCCTTCCAAAATGATTGTCTTGCGGAAGCCTAGCTTTTCTGGTAGAATTTTGATTTTCAGCCAGTTGGTTACCGTCCGTTAGGGGATTGCCTTTTTCAAGGCATGAACTCACAAAAGGGTTCAACGAAGTGCAAGTTTCTTGACAAGGAGATACTTTAAAGGGATACGGGGTGCACGCGGTGGCTGTATTTTAAGACCGAATCGCGGTAAGGGTTACATTCACATAGAAGGCTGATTTTTCACATTTGTGAGAAAGTTCGGCCTGTTGCTATTGTCCAGAAGCCGCTGGGATTGATGAATAACAGTTCAGGTTTGATAGCCCCAGCTCTTAAACAAGGAGCTAAGAGCTGGAACTCAAATTGCTACCTGTGTGTTTAAATGGTCCTACATTAACACAGGGGCTGTTGTAAGTTTTTTTTTTTTTTTTTTTTTTAAATTTCCTAAGCTAATCCCGCGAAGCTCTATGCTTGTCTGCAGGAAAGAATCCAGAGTCTCTGGCGGGAATCGAACCCGCAACCTCGGCGCTGATAGACTAGCTCGCTACCAGCTAGCCTACCGAGGCACTCAAGTGTAGGACCAAATGGTTGAGACCTACCGTGAAGTAAAGTCGATATCACAGTTTTGCATTCAACAAACAGACGAACGGACATCGCTAGAGCGTCTTAAAATGTTACAAGGACCAAAACTATATTGTAAAAAAAGTTATGGAAACTATGAACCGATCTTCATAAACTTGAATTGTATGATTTCCAGTGATATAAAACGTGCAAAATTAAAAGACGTTCGGTGCATTCTGTCACCAATTAATGCTTGTTTTTGTAACAAAAATATTAATTTCTTATGGAGGTTATTCCATATTTGGGATTAAAACTCTTTTCCAACAAAACCGATTGTGCTGGGTTTCAATCCCAAACTGCTTAGGAGAACTAGAAAGAGTTTGACACCAATTTTGTTCTTTTTTGTTGAGTATTTTGAAGGTGAACGTGTTGTCGATAGTGGTATCATTTCTTTAAAAAAATAAGCTGAAGCCCGCGTTAAGGTAAATAGAGATCGTAACCGCACCGTGATCAATAATTTTTTGTTTGAAAATATTAATGACATTAATCCGTGCGAGATGTGGTTTCAACATGATGATATACGTGCCGTACTGTGGCCGGTGAAATCAAAATTTGCCGATTAGTCCAATTCGAGAAATGGACCTGTTACTTGGCATTTAAGGTCGTACGATTTGTCACCTTAAGATTAACTCCTGGGGGTCTGCGTGAAGTTATTGGTTTATGCTGATAAACCACACTGATAGAAATATGCATCTTCATATGGATGATGCCCTAACATTAGAATTGTGAGATCAATGTTACTACAAATGGCATCAATGATGCAAAAAGTAACATCAATTTGTATATTATTAACATTTTTTCATGATTAAAATGGATTATAAGAAGCAAAAATTCCTATATTCTATTTTATTAAATTAATTAGTTAAATACATGAAATTTTTAAAGTAGACTGATTACCAAACTATACGAGGCATGGTGCTGGTATTTTATTATTGAGAGTTCTACATTCTCCCACTTTGACTTAAGTCAATTCCAATGACTTTGACTTAATGACAAACTGTCATTAAATTGATGCTAATGTGTCCTTTCTCCGATGGTACTGCGTCATCGCACTGAGGACATGTTCGTCATTTCTGTGATGCCGATGTGTCACCCCATTGATGACATAATTTCATTTTGACCCTGACGACACTTTGGCCAAATGATGTTAAGGTTGACATCACAATGATGACAAGTGTCATGGGGTCAAAAACGAAGACACTTGTCATAGTACTGATGTCAAAATACATCAGCGTTATTACGCCTTTTCTATCAGTGTAGGAACAGTTGACATCTCGGAGATCAATATTATGTGTGGTGTTCGTACCAAACGGACAGAAATTATCGAAAAGGGGCAAAATATTGGATCCCTAGAATGCGGTTTGTTTGTACATATTCCCGAAATAATTTTCAAGTGTTAGTGCCATGTATTTGTTCTTTGAATAACATTTCTTTTTTTATCAAATTAATTTTTTTTTTTTTTTTTTTTGTTTTGCAATTTCAAGGTCTAATGGTTAAAAAAACAGTCTTAACATAAATTAATTTATACTCTATAATCGATTTGTCTTATTGTGTTTTCAAAACAAAGTTGCAAGTTTATTAAAAAAAAGATTTGAATTAAAAATATTTAATATAAAGTTTCCTAAAAAAGTTTCTTAAATTTAGTCTATTTGTTTTGGCAAATTCTATTTAAATTAAGGCACCGTGCTTCTTTCCCACCTAAAACAATTTTGGTTGACAAATACGTAACTCACGCAAAAATCTAATTTCTGTGTAAATCATAGTGATTTGCCATTAATTTATTTTTGTTTCTCCTTCCTTTCACGAATATGTTCTATTATTATCCTCATAATCATCAAAGTTTCAAAATAAAAAATTCTTTTTCATTAAACAAGAGTAGCAAAGTTTTATACAAATACAACACACCCTAAAATTACTATCATCTGCCGTTAAATGCAATTTCTAAATACAAACACACTTACAGGCACACAACACACTCACATGCACATAAACAAATACGCATTTTATGCCCAGTCAAAATGAGTTAGTGTGTGTGTACATGGCATTAATGGGAAAAATGCAACATGTGATATAATTGTCCTAGATAAACAAAGTATGTACCTTCAAAAAAAAAACGTGTATGCTCTTTACAAACGTAGTCCCAAACACATACTCACACAGTTTTCGTTAAAAAGGGTGCCGAAAATAGAAACGAAATCAAGAAAAGGGAGGAAGTAAAAAAAAATTATGATGTAACAGAAATATGCACTTGAGTGTAGAAAAAAATAAAGAAAAACTACAGAGTTTTTTGTTGAGTTAAAGCTTTGAAAGCTTTAAGAGAGAATTTTTAGGACTAAAAAGCTATTTGTTGGCAAAGAGAGTATCATTAAATAAGGTTAAGGGTTGTGGTTTATAAAAAGCTTTTATACAAAGTTGATTCGCAAACCTAAAACAATTGTCTTCCTAGGTAAGCTGTTTTTTGGAGAGTTTAAATAATAAGCTTTTATAAGCTTAAAGTTTGAAACTTAGCTTTTTAAAGGGTAAGGAAATCGACTGTTTTAAAAGCTTTAATGCTTTTAAAAGTCAAATATTCGTTGATTGCCATACATGTTTCTGAAATTGAACACAAAATTGTATTTAAATAAACTTCCATAAGTAAAATGCAACTGAATTCTGGAATAAGATTATCGTTACATATTTCCTAGAACTTTTTATATGCAAACTTATTATAAACTTATTTAAGTAAAAAAAGTTAACAGTTTTTAAATAGTGTTATAAAAATGCTTCACATTAAAAAATATTAACAATAATACTTGCTATTCATTTAAGCCTAGAGTAAACGGAATATGAAAAGCTACATGCGCATGTGGTTCTGACGTAATTTTTACGTCATTATAAAACCATAATGGCCGTTGTGTTTTGTGCAAAAAATTAACGGCAGAACCACATGTGCATATGGATTTTCACATTCCGTGTACTTTAGGCTTTACTTAGTTCAGATAACAATTAAGCAAATATGTTTGCAAAAGTCTTATGCTCGCCATAGTTTTGTAAGTTTTTATTCTTCTAGTTCGCCAAAAGCAGCCTAGAGTCCCGCAAGAAAATTGAACTAATTTAAATAATTTAAATTTAAAAGAAATTAAATTCTGATGAAGAAAAAACTACTATCGTAGCTCATTAATTGTTTATGTTTCTTCAAGTATTTTTCTATAGTCTTATTTTATTTTTAGACTTTTTAGCTTATTGTATTCTACAGACGAGCAATATTAATGCGATTGTTCAGTTTTCATTATTAAACAATTTTTAATAATGATTTTGCAGTAGTATGCACAACATTTTTCTCAGCTTTAAGCTTATGTTGGTAAGCTTGTTACAAGTTGTTTCTAAATCTTTTTGGTTTGTTGGGTTAAAGACCCGAAAAACCGATACAATTACAAATAATGTTATTAAAATAAAAGATTAAGTCCAGGCAGAATTGGTTATGGTTACAAATTACTCGTAAGTAATTAATTTAATACCAGAAAAATTAAAAAATGATTAATAAAAATACAATCACAAGTAATTTATTAATTACAGTTGTAATTTTTTACACAATGTAATCATTTGTTATTTTTTATTAGGGTTTTACGAAGCCACTCTTTTTAAGTAACCGATTACCTCTATTATGACAATAGAAAATGGAATTACAAATTTCAAGTGATTGAAAATAATTTTGGTTTCAATCATCATGCATTTGTAATTGGATGAAACACCAACTAAATTACATTACAATTAAAAGTAATGCAATTAAAGTTGTAGACAAATCCAATTACTGATATTTATGTGTTTACAATTGGCGTTTTACAAATACAAATTACAGTATTTATCGCTTATAAGCATTCCACAATTTGAACCTTATTTGATGCTTTTAAACGAGGTATGTATTTTTATAAACTAGCGTAGTTGCATTTGTTATTTCTTAGAAATACTTTAAGGTAGGCATACTTTCAAAACGACAGAATACCCGTAGTTACTGCAAGTTTTTATTACTGAAAATGTTTAATTGAGTAAAACCACGGTTTTCAGTTAGGCAATATGTAATTAAGAGATATTTTTACTTCAATTACATGTAATTTCGTAATTAGTGGTGTTATAAATATAAGCTAAAATTCTATTAAGTATTTATTTAAATGATATTTCCATTATAAGTATGAAACACTCGCGGTTTGGCCTATGGGCTACGAACTAAAATTCAAAAAATAAAAATAAAAAAAATTACTTAAAAAACATGTTTTTAGAAAATAATTGCAATTGGTTTCAATTACCTTAAAAATAAACTGTAATTGAAAAACTACTTTTACAATTATTACGCGTTATTGCTTAATTAGAGTTGTTATCAGTTATCTTATATATAATAATTTATAAATTAACACAATTCAAGTGACAGATTTCTACAAAATTCCAATTACAAACTTAAGTACTTAAATATTTTAAGTATGCAGAATATAAAGTCGGTTTTAATTAAAGCAACATGTAATTGCATTTAATTAATTAATTAAATTACAAAATGTTATTACACACATACACCATGTTTGTTTTTTAATTACTCTTAAGAAAAGAAACAATTCAAAATTTACTTATAATTTAAATTGAAAATGTCCATTTACAAGTATGAATTTGTAATTGAAAATTTTCCATTATGAGTAATCGTTATTGAATGAGGTGTGATTGACAACAACATGTAAGTAATATTGGATAATTTTTAATTACAGTTTCTAATAATTAATTTACTAAAAATTTAATTGTGAGGCCCGCTATCTGAATTCCATTAACAGTTGAAAAAAAGGATAAATGTTTAGCGTTAAAACATTACAACTAAAAATGTAATTGTAATGCTTAAATGCAAGAATTGCAATTGTATCTTATTCATATCCAAATAATTGTAATTAAAATGTAAAGATAACAGGTTACAAGAAAATGTAATTTAATAAAAGTACTTTGCAATTTAATAGCATTTAATTACAAGTAATTTCATCTTCAGCTTTAAATGTTTAGTTACAAATTATGATAATTTAAAGAATATTAATTACAAGTGACAAGTAATTGTAATTAAAAAAGGTAATTTTTATTTTCTTAATACAAGAAATAATTGTAATTGTAATGATACATTACAAGTAATTGCTACTAAAATTTTCAACTTTAAATCTCATGAGTAACTTTAGGTTTTATTTAGTACATTATTATTATCGAAGAAATCATTTTAATTTAACAGAACATTGTTTACTTGATTACATCTCTAAATAGATTTTTCTAAAAATAAAAAAAAGGAAGAAATTCGCCTTCTTTTTAGATATAAAAAAAAAATTGATAAAATCAAAAAAATATTTCCGTAAATTACGAATTAATTTTAAAATTGTTTTCATAAATTTACAGCCATTGTTTTGTGTTATGAAAGGAATTCTCCATTTAAATCAATTCCTTTCAACTTAACGAAAATTCTCTTTAGCCAAATTTTCATTGATTCGAGAATGTTTTCATTCCAGAAACTTCCTCATTAGGGAAACAAATACATTAAAATTGAAATGTTCCATACTTAAAAATATTTAAAGATTTGTCAATAAAATTATAAAAATAAGAAATTGCTTACGTATTTTAATTGTTTTAAAAAAATGTACTTACATTTCTTTTCGAATTCTAAAAATTGTTGTTATTTTTGTAATTTTCAAAAAAAAATTTTATAAGATATTTTTTTTTTAAGTTAAGTTTGTTGTTTGAAATATAAATAAAAAAAAAGGAAAAACAACAACATCACGTTATTAGATTTTTATTAAATTAAGAATTGCAGAAAATTCAAAACTAATAACACAAGAAGAGTTAAGTAATAGAAAAAAGTGTAAATTTAAACTAAAATAAATTTCATTTTTGAATATTTTAGTTTTTTTTTTTTAATAAATTTAAAATATTTTTTAGTTTATATATTTTTTTCAAGTATTTTATCAAAAAGCATCCAGGTTTTTTTTTCTTAAATATAAAATGTTCCATTTTCAATAATTATAAATACATTTATCTCATTAATAAACAAAAAATTAAATAAAAATTCAATTTTTATAGAAAGAAAAAATTAAAATAAATTTTTTTAAAGGTAACATTTTCTATGTACTCACCCATATCATCGATAATTGGCGCCATGCGCAATGTAATGCCGACCAACATGAGGCACATGAGCAGCAGCAAACATGCTGTGGCAATTATGGTCCAACGAGCACGTTGTGGCAAATCATCTGGATCGATTACCTACAACAATTTTCAAGATTGGCCAAGAAGAACAAAATTGTTTGCGATTTATTAAATTGTTGTTTTATTTTTATTATTTCGAAGAAAATAAATTTGATTTACCTTGACTTCCTGGGTTTCTAAGTCTTGTACAAGTATTTTGGGTTTTTTATGGCGATGACGTTTTTTGTGACGATGGTGGCTGAAAGAAAAATGAAAATATATTAATTTATTTATATAACTTGTATTATTTGTTTATTTACTAAATGTTCGCGATAACTCAATTTATGAAGCAATAATAAAGTAAACCTTTACATAACGATAACAGCCCTAGCGGCAATCGAACTCACAACCCTCGCACTAACAACTAGTGCAAAGGATAAACCTTTTATGGCTTCAAAATAAGCAAATTTCGTTTAGTTAGCAAATTTTCACCAAGTTAATTTGCGAAAGCCAATTTTTACAAAATTTTCTATAAAATCCCATATTGCGCATATTTTCGATAAACCTGCGTAAGGTTTTCTTAAAAAACTTATTGGATCAAATTTTCTATAAAAAGATAATATGCACACATTTTCTATACAAGTTCAATTTGCGCAAATATTTTTTTGCGCAACCCTCGCACTACCAACTAGTCTACAGAGCAGAGCCACCTTTTTTCTATATTAAAATAAGCTAATTTATTTTAGTTAGCAAATTTTCACACAGCAAATTTGCATAAAATTTTTTAAATATTTACTTATCCCTTATCCCATCAACAATAAATTTCAAGTGTTTTTATCAATAATAAAAACTGGGAATTAAGCACGAATAACAAGGTCTTTTGAAATTTTTACAAAAGTTTTCAAAAAAATAAGTTTTTACAAAATGTCCTATAAAAAGTGAACTCGCGCAAATTTTCTATAAAAAACTAATTTGCGAAAATTTTCTTAAAAAAGACAATTTGTGATAATTTTTTATGAAGCCAATTGGCGCAAATTTTCTATAAAAACCAAATTGGCGCAAATTTTGTATGAAACCCCAATTTGCGCAAGATTTCTATAAAAACCGAATTCGTACAAATTTTATATTAAAACCCAATTTGCGCAAATTTTTTTACAATATCAATTTGCGAAAAAAATTTTATAAAAGCCTAATATGCGCAAATTTTTTATAAAAACATAATATGCGAAAATTTTCTATTAACACCCAATTTGGGCAAATTTTCTATAAAACCAGAATTTGCGCAGTTGTCTATAAAACCCGAATTTGCGTAAATTTTCTAAACAAACCGAATTTACGCAAGTTTTTAATAAAAACCCGATTTGCGTAAATTTTCTATTAAACCCCAATTTTAGCAAATTTTCTATAAAACCCAATTTGAGCAAATCATCTATAAAGACCGATTTGCGCAAATTGTGCATTAAAGGGCAATTTGCGCAAATTTTTTATAAAGAAGTAATTTGCTAATACGTTTTTGGAAACGCAAAAATGGTAAATTTGCACAAATTGTTCTAAATGAAACAAATTTTACATAAAAAAGCCGCCCATACACGACACGTTTTTTACATCTGAGTTGTAAAATTTCCCACAGCAAAATAAATAGTATATATCTACATGCCGTGGTTGACTTTATAACATTGATTCTGTTAATCAGCCGCAAAGTCCTCTTGCGGCCGAGAGGATACTGGTTACGCAGCGGCAGTCCACTATTGACGAAATGATTAGCCGGATAAAGTCGTATTTTTACAATACCGATGTATGTAATTCTTAAAACCATTTAATAGCAATTATGTACATGCATATATTTATGTATAAATAACGTTTCATTTTTATATCCTAAAGGCTAGATTACACTATTATACTTTGTATTAATACATGTCAAAAACTCAAGAAATAGGACAAAGTGTGATAGTGTGAATGCAATGTGTCACGAAAATTACAAGTATTATGAAAAAAGTATGACATCCCAAATTAGATTTTTTGACAGTCGCAACAAAACTCATTAGATTTCTATCTCACAAAGTATTATGGAATACGTAAGACTTGTGAGATAGTGTAATCTAGCCTTAAATAAGTATCTTAAAATTTATAGAAAAAATATTTAGGATGTCTCTTTTACGGCTTAAACAACAAATTTTGTGGACATTTTGAAACCGAGAAAGACTTTGGTATCTCCAAAAAATTTGCAAAAAAAAACTAATACTTTTAAGGAGCACTTAGCATGTACGAATATTATATACCAGTGTTCGAAAATCAAAAATAAATATCGCTTCTAAGTGTTCGGTTCGGTGGATTTGTGGAAAACACAAAAGCCAATAGTGTTCGTTATCAATGTAAAAAAAGAAACATTCTAGAACATTAAAACAAAATGTTTGTCTACAGTACCACTACAATTGTTCTGTTTTTTAACGAGGAACAGAACACTATATATATGATCGGCTCCTTCTTGAAAATAATTACGAACGGTATTTAGGGTTGTTTCGTCTATGTTTTCGTCTATGTTATAAGCCTTTTTCCTTCCTTGCTTCCTTCCTTTCAAAGAATACCTGTGGTATTAATAAAATATCAGGTGATTTTTTAAAAAAATATAAGTTTTGTTGTCGGGCTACTAAAAAATGGGATGATCTGTGCCATTTAAATTGCATTTAATTTTTCCTCTGAAAATATGGAGTCAGTTAGTGACAAACATGGAGAACTTTTTCATCAAAATTTCACTGCATTTGAAAGGCGCTTTGAAGGTAGACGGGAGCCTGTTAAGTTCGCACATTAGCGTTGGAGCATCGTAGGAAATACCCGTACGAGAGAAAAGCCAGTCACTCTCAATTAAAACAGGAACAAAATTATTGAATTTATAAATTCGTAGTTTAAGATATGGCTGTTTAGCTGGAAATTGAGATGTGATAAAAATTGTTCATTCGGGTATTTTTATGCATTAACGGAACGAAAAAATAACCACATAATGCGGCCTCAGATAAAATGAAAAGTTGGGAATTTGTTGATTTGCCAAATTTTTATTTATAAATTTATACATACATAAATATATAAATTATAAAATATCTAATAAGAGAAAACTTTGAGTTTTTAAATTTGTCAGTTATTTATGAGGCAACTTTACTGAATTTTTATAGTAAAATGCCTAGTAAATAACATAAATAAAAAAGAAACTGACTTATCACATATTAAAGTTTAAAAGAAAAAAACCCTTTTTTAAACTTTAAAAATTTATACAATTTCAAAAGATTTTGTTATTCGTGCATAATTCCCAGTTTTTATTATTGATAAAAAACACTTGAAATTTATTGTTGATGGGATAAGCTATTCCTATGCGCATTTTACTGGTTGCTTAGGCCAGATCATCAGGAAACTTCATCCATAAAGATTTTGGAAAAACTAAAGATATTAAACCAAATAAAACTGTTAAGCGTATAATAATCATAAGCAACAGCTCTACTTGTAATAATATCAAAGTTTAAACAAAAACATCAACAATAAACAGTGGGTTTATCTCATCTTACATTCCCCACTACAATTAATTTCAATTTTTGGGAATACAAAATTTTAATTTCAAAAGATTTTGTTATTCGTGCTTTTGAAATTAAAATTTTGTATTCCCAAAAATTGAAATTACTTTTTGATAATAAACAGGCAAGTGCACGGCCTAAAAAAAACACTTAATTGACAACATCTTTTGTAAGTTGTTGTTGTTTTTATTTTGTTCTTCTTAACCTACTTACAACTACAATTAATGTTGAGAGAATTTCAACTAATTGTAGAGGGGAATGTAAGATGAGATAAACCCACTGTTTATTGTTGATGTTTTTGTTTAAACTTTGATATTGTTACAAGTAGAGCTGTTGCTTATGATTATTATACGCTTAACAGTTTTATTTGGTTTAATATCTTTAGTTTTTCCAAAATCTTTATGGATGAAGTTTCCTGATGATCTGGCCTAAGCAACCAGTGAAATGCGCATAGGAATAGCTTATCCCATCAACAATAAATTTCAAGTGTTTTTATCAATAATAAAAACTGGGAATTAAGCACGAATAACAAAATATTTTGAAATTAAAATTTTGTATTCCCAAAAATTGAAATTTATACAATATTTATTTTTTGTTATCATTCATATCGCTTTTGAAAAATGAACAATATTTAGTAATTAATAAATATTAACTACCAATTAGGGTTTCTCTCTTTCCGGAATTTTTCATTTCCCGGGAAAGCAGGATTTATTTTTAAATTTGCCGGGATTTTTCACTTAACATAAAACGGTGCAAAACAAAATATAATTTAATTCATTTGAACAAAAACAAATAACAATTCATTAGATCTTATAAATAAGTTTATCAATGCATTAAACGTTAGTAAAAAAATAATTAGTATTGTGGTAATTTTGTTTAATTGTTTATGGTTTTAATCCAAATTCTGATATTTAATTTAGACTAAAGTTCATCAAATTTAATTTTCATTAAACTATTTTTATGACGAAAGGGATTTTACAACATAAAATTAATTAAGATTTATTGATAATTTTTCATTCTTGACTGCCGCGGGAATCGAACCCGGGCTTTCACGGACAGTTTACCCTTACATGCTTCAATTGCAACCACTCAATCCCATTAGAGGGTTTTGCCGTTTGACATTCACAGCCATTGACGACTGCTGGCAGTCAATATTCAAACATCAATCTTTAAACCAAATTGTATTTAACATTTGGAAGATCAAAATTTGCTTTGAATGGTTATCTATTTTAATTGATTTACATGTTCTTCCTTACTTCTGTTTTTTAAACATTTAAGGGTAACCTGTCCGTGAAAGCCTGGGTTCGATTCCCGCGGCAGTCAAGAATGAAAAATTATCAATTAATTTTTATTAATTTCATGTTGTAAAATTCCTTTCTTCATAAAAATAATTGAATGAAAATTAAATTAAAAAGTTAGTAAAAACTAAAAAATTTAGCTTTCAACTTCGTTGAATTATTTCAACAATATCGAGTACTTACCGCAAAAATAGCTTAAGTGACATGATTTTAAATTTTCTTATTGTTTAAAAAAAAAAAATTAATTGGCAACACTTCCATCATCTCCCAAAATGTCATGTCACATAAGGTATTGTTACGATTTTATAGCAAAAACAGTTTTAGCTTAAGCAACAACCTTCATACAAAATTTTAAGGAAATAAAATAAAAAAAAACTCTTTCTGTAAAATTGTGTTTTTTGTCGCTTAAGCTTTTTTTTGCGGTAAGTAATCGATATATTACAAAATAATCTTTGAAAATGGGATTTTTGGCATGCTTTTTCTAATTTCAATCAAGAAGAATCCTGTCTTTACGAAAACGCCTCACCTTTTTACCGCTGTTTTTCTTTATAGTAAAAAGAACATTATATAACCCTGGGCACTTTTAGTTTTCTCACTACTTTCATCAAAAACTTGTCATTTCTGTTTAAAATAAAATAATTAAATACAGTTTAAGCAGTTCAATAAAATAATTATTTGCGGTATTCACAATCATATTATATTGTTTTTGTAGCCGTCGGCCTTGATGCTACAGGTTTATCCGGCTAATATCCGAATTCAACTAGCAATTTTTGCAACAAAACACTTGCGGCGTCAAATTATATCGGCTAAGGACTCTGATGTTTGGTAAACAAAAAAAAAAATAAAATTTATTTGTGATTTGTGTCTAAAATATGGAAATAGTCAGATAAGACCTAATTTAATTTATTAATCATGGATAAGAATTAAAAAATATTTTGATGTTAGGTAAATATTTATTTTTTATATTTGTTTTAAATCAGCTGATTTAAATTCAAAATAGCACACTAAATTCAGAACAGTCGTATTTTTTCATGTTATTATTTTAAGACGTATGCCATCATGACACATAACCTAAAGCTAATGCTATTTTCATACGACAATATACGCCACTCGTTTCGCTCTCTGAAACTAGTTTGCCAAAAATGCTGTTCATACGATTCATTCTTGTTTTATTTTGATATTTCTTTGTGTGTTGTTAGTGTGATTTTTTTTTTAAAGTAGATAAAAAAGTAAATAAAACTTAAAAATATATTATTTAATACTTGTATTGATATTATTATGTTATAATTATCACTTAATTTTATTAAACATCAATTTTTATTTTGTTTTTTTCTTTGTTTTGATTTTTTTTGAGAGCTAGTTCAGATGAACTAACGATAAATGTTATCAAAATTGGAGATGATAGTACATTTTTCCTGTTTCGCAGCCTGTTTCAAAATGAAACGACCTGTTTCGCTCTCAAAATTTTGTATGGGGAAACAAGTCGTTTCAATCATGTTTGGGGTGCGAAACAGGAATAAGGGAGCAAAACACGAATATTGCTGTCCGTGTGAACATGGTATAAGCCACAAGCTCTTTGTTTACGTTGGCCCTTCAAGTTGTTCTGAAAAAATTCAACGAGAAAAAGAAAGACAAAAAAAAAAAAAAAAAAAAATGAAACACAGAAAAATGTACTTTGGGCTTCAAGAATAATCTTGACAAAAAGTACGCAAAAACAGAAGTAAGGAAGAACATGTAATTCAATTAAAACAGATAATCATTCAAAGCAAATATCGATCAACCAAAGTACGAATACTATGTGGTTTAAAGATATATGTGTGACTACTGACTGCCAGATGTCGTCAATGGCGGTGAGTGTTAAAAGGCAAAGATTTCTGAAGAGATAGTGTGGTTACTATCGAAACATGTCCATGAACGTGGGTTCGATTCCAGCGACAGTCCAGAACAAGAGAAGATCAATGAATTTTAATTCATTTCATGTTGTAAAATTCCTTTTTTCATAAAACTAATTTAATGAAAATTAAATTTAATGAACTTTAGCTTGATTAAGATATAAAAAATTTGTATTGGAAAAATTATTTTCTTTAAATCGACTCAATTTTTTGAAGCAAGTGGTAGCAAATTTTTTAATTTTTGTAAAAGTATTCTGGGACTTTAAAAAAATTTTAAATTTTGTACTTTTTTGCTCCTCTTCTTTTAATAGAGCATCGACATTAAATATTGCCTTACCTATCGGATTTGAATTTACATCTATTTCTTGACTTAACCTTTTTGAAATTATGCCAGCAGTAAAGTTGCCATAAGTAAATAAAAAATCCCGGTAATTCCCGCTTTTTTGTCTGGGGAAATCCCGTACGAAAAACACTACTACCAATACATTGTATGAATATGTGCAGTCGTTTGCGAACCTCAATAATTGTAAAGTTTTTTAATAAAACTTTTAAATAAAAATCAATAAATAAAACAATACGAACCGAAAGTTAAAATGAACAACAACAATACATTTATCCTAAAAATACTTGTACCAGCCCCTATAAACACTCTCGCGCGCACATCCAAACGCACTTACATCAATATTCAATCCGTATTGTTTTGTTGCACATCATTGACTGCAAAAGGAGGAGGCTGAGTAAAAAAAAATCTTTTTTTATATTTTTCCCATATAATTTTTTTTACTGCATTATGAGTTCTTTTTTTCTTTTGCCTTCGAAAGTGTGTGTGAGTTCGTAAATTTGTTGGTTGGCTAAATGTTCCTCGATGTAAATTAATTTCTTTTTTTCTTCTTCTTATTGCGAACTACATGTATAGGCTTAACACTCATCTTTTTGTACTGTTAAACACATAAACAAATATCAACAAACACTTAAGCGCACACACTGCCATGCAGTGAAATGCACAGAACTGTTGTCAGTGTAGCCGCATAAAAGTTGTATGTACGAGAACTACCTTGACCCAAATAGTTATTTTGTAAAATCAAAAAAAAAAAAAAAAAAAATTAAATAAAAAAATTAAATGAAAATAATAATAAACAGAGAGAAACATGAAAGAAAGTGATAAAAATATATTAAGTGTGACTATATTTAAAATGTATGAGCATTTTTAATACCTCTGTGCGTGTGTGTGCCACAGTGTTGCCATAAATTTGTTCCACCATATACCAATGGAATCAATAAAAAATCGAAAAATATTTTTCTCTACGTTTATTCCTACAAATTTTGATCAAAAATTTTTTTTAAAATGAGTAACAATACACAAAAGACACATTTTGAAGAGTGTCCCTATTCGGGACATATGAGTGTCCCTATTCGGGACATATAAGGCACTATTTTATTTAGGCCGGTCATAAAAGTCTTTTGTACCGAATATTATCTAGATATCTATATGAGAGTTGAAAGTCTTATTTATTGATGATTTCCTGCACAACAGGAATAAGTCTTATAATTACAGTGCAGGATTTTGTATGTGTACAAATTAGTTTCCAAATTTAATAAGGTTTAATTTAACTAAAGATTAATAAAAAAAACTAACAAAAACTAAACATAAGAGAATTTTACAGGATTTTATTTGTCGTGCTTAATTCCCAATTTTAATTCTTGATAAAAACACTGACATTTATTGTTGAAGGGATAAGCTATTCCTATGCGCATTTCACTGGACAAATAAAATCCTGTAAAATTTTGTATTCCCAAAAATTATTTTGATAATAAGAGAATTAATTAAAAAAAAAAAAAAAAAAAAAATTTCAACATAAAAAATTTCAAAAATTCAAAAATTAAAGTGAATTAGAAGAGGAGGTTTTTGTGCAACCCATGGTCAATTGTGTGCCTACCAGCTTTTAAAAAAGTTATTAATATTATTAATACCAACATTTATAAGAAAGTTATGGTATAAAAAATTGGTTTCGGGAGTGGTTTTTGTATGGGAACTAATATAGACCAATTGCATTGAATGAATTGGTTTGCAAGTACTCACAGAAAAAAAAACTGATTGCAATTAAAAAATGTGTGATATAAATTAAAAAAAAAATTCGTAAATTTGCCCGAGAAAACACATAAAAATAGTATCAATTAAATATTTTTTGATATTAACAACATTTTCTGCAGTAACGTTGTTGATTTAAGTAAACGTTTAATTGATTTGGTAAAATTTTTAACAAATAGAAACTGGGAATTATTTCCTTTCGTAGGTTTTATAGGTATTATATTCAACATTCCGAAAAATTTAAGGAATATAACTATTACAAAAAAGCTTTATAAAATACATAACTGAAATTTAGCTCATAGAATAAATTCGAAAAATAAAAAAATGTTGAATGTAAAATTTTTAATTAAAACACCATTTTAAAAAGGCGTTGTTCTTGGACTTTAGAACTTATGTAGGAATTTTTAATTATCTGGAAATTTGCGACCCCTTTTGTGCGCGCAAGATATACATGGACAGCCAGATGGACATCGTAAGAAGCAGAGTATGAAAACTGACAAAACATTTTGCACACGTTTGCAAAATGGACAAAACAAATGAAGATTTTTAAATTGTATTGTACATGAAAAAAACCAAAGCAAAAACTTTTCAATTGAGAAAGAGAGAAAACGAAACAATTAGCTTTTCACTCATCTGCATTATTTAATTTACCGTTACCATCGTACATTTCAGTACGAAACAGATAGAGAAACGTATTTTTTGAGTACCTAACTGATCAAGTTGTTGTAAGATTTGGTTGTTTGTTTAGTTTATTTTTTCTTCATTCTTTGAATTACTTTTTATATTGTTTTTTTTATTACTATAGTAGTCTAAATATTATCATTTTGTTTCTTTAAGAAACAAAAGTTTCTATCGCTTTAGTAGCTAGAGTGTAGTACATTCTCTACTTTAATGAGTAAATCAATTAGCAAACGTTAGTCAAACGTTTTTTCTCGGAATGTTTCAATATTGTTCTTACTGTTTTCTTTTTTTAGCTGCGTACGTTTCCAATAATGTAGATTTTGCGCTCACGAGCACAAACCATACAAAACAAAATGGCACAATTATTCTCATTGCTTAGGTTTTGTTTTTGTTTTACTCACTGCAAAGACCAAAAAAAAAACGAAAGCAAACGTTTTGTTGTGTTTGTGTTCGTACTCTGGTAAGAAGTACTTTCTGCGTTAAGCGGTACCCTAGAGCCAATACAAGAGATAGTCAATAAGCGTTGTGTTTCCAAATGCATGTTGTTGTCTTCAAATTCTGCTTATTCATACTATTCGCGAAAGCATTGAATAGTTACGACTGCCATATACATCATGTGCTTATTAATAAGTAAGGTTTTCTTTCTATAGTCTAGGTGCTGATTTGATTAATTGTACTAAAACGTAAAATATTAAAGACAATTTAGACCAAAGCTACACTGAAAGAAAAATGCTTCATATATTTAATGAATCGTTTTCCTAAAAAAAATTTAATTTGTTAAATGAAAATTTTCATTGTCTAAATGGAATTTCATAGTTATAATGAAGTATTTTCGTTAAAATCGTTTCATTGGATTGTCAACCAAATGATGTATACGAAAAAGCTTGTTCTCTCTTTATGTGGTCTTTTTTTATTATGCGCTAGCAAAAAAAATCAACGTTGTTTTTGTTGTTTCGGACAATTTAATCTCATATTTCCGCTCTTAATTGAATAATGGCAAAAAAAACATAGTTTTTTTATTCAAAAACAACACTGCCCCGGTAGGCTAGCTGGTAAAAAGCTAGTCTATCAGCGCCGAGGTTGCGGGATCGATTCCCGCTAGAGACACTGGTACCTGCCAAGCGTAAAGCTTCGCGGGACTAGTTTAGGGAATTATAAAAAAAAAAATTACAAAAAAAAAAAATTACAAAAAAAATTAATAACTGCCTGTTTGTAGAACGCGAGCGCAAAAGTGACTCGTTCAACTTTCATTTAAAATAAAAACAAAATTTCAAAATTTGTCACTTTTGTGCTCGCGTTCTACAACCAGGCAGTAAAATAAAAAAAAAAAATTTTTTACTTTTATTTAGTCTATATTCTTCGACCTTTTAATTTTATTTCTTCTTATTTTTAAATCAAGCTCAAGGTAGATGACCTATTTTGTATTATTTCAGAATGTGAAATTGAAAACATGTTAAACATATTTAACTCCTTTCACCAGGATATTAAATTTACAATTGAAAAGGAATGTGATCTAAAACTTCCATAATTAAAAGAAAGGGGAATAAGTTATTAGTAGATTGGTACCAGAAACCAATTTCTTCGGGAAGAATTATTAATTATTATTCCAAACATCCGAGAAGAATTATTATGAATACTGCCAAAAATCTTATAGATAAAGTTTTAAATATTAGCGATATAGTTTTTCATAGAAGAAACAAAATAAAAATTAAAAATATTTTAGAGGATAATAATTTCCCAGGAGAATTGATCTGTAAATTGATTAGACAGTACAAAGGACATAGGGAAGGTGGTAGGAGTACGGTTACTGAACCTAAGATTTATAAGTCTTTAACTTATGTACCGGTAATTTCTGAACGACTGGAAAACTCTAATATTTATGACATCAATAAGTATAGGATGGCTCATAAGACATATAATACATTAGATAGATTATTTAGTAAAATGAAAGATAGAACAGAGAAATTAGATAGATTTAATATTATTTACAAAATTCCTTGCAAGGATAAGGATAATGAAATATGTAGTAAGGTATATATAGGTACTACGAAAAACAAATTAAAAACTAGACTAGCAGGACATAGATCTGATCAAAAATACAAAAATACATCTTCTCAAAAAACTGCATTGTCTACACATTGTGCCAATTTTAATCATACACCAGATTTCGAAAATACAACAGTTTTAAATACAGAAACAAACTACAAACGACGTTTTATGCTACAAATAATCAACACACCAATAGAACGAAGAATTAATTTTAAAACCGATACAGACAATGTAGCTCAAAATTACAGACATTTAATTTATAAGAATAAGATAGGAAATTGAATAAGTTTCAAAAATGTAATAGAATAATTTTGTTTCCTGTGTATTATTTTTTCATGTTGACAATTATTGTTGTTTAATTTAAATTTTGTTTTTTAAAAATTTGTTTGAAATTTATAAACCAAAGATCCCAGAAGAAGCTGTCCATTGTGGCAGCGAAATATTGGATTAACTTTAAATAAATATTTTTTTGCATAACCTGACCTGGAGCTTGATTTAAAAATAAGAAGAAATTTTTTACTTTTTTGAAAGTATCCATCCAATTTATTCATCCAATGAATAATATTCATAGGACTAATGTATTGTTTCATTAAATACATTTTAATGAAACAGGTTTCATTGATCCAAAAAAGCGCTGCATAGGTTCCTTTTTAATGCAATTTTTCGTGGAATTAATGTCAAAATTCATTGGTATTGTGAAGAAAATTCTTTCAGTGTACTATCACACTTGTCAAATATTTGACGAAAAAAAACAGGACCAACAAGCAAACTAAATGATTATTTACTTCAATTTTAATATTTATTTTGATTTAGTACCACATCTTACAAAACACAATTTGTTGATATGTCTAGTAGTATAATTAGTTTATCTTGTGATATTAAGACCATGTTATTTCTCAATAACTATTAACAAAAAAAGTGGTTTCGCTTATTTGGTCAAATATTTAATAAGTGTGACCATAGCTTAAGCAAATAAAACTTTTTTAACAGTAGTATTTGTCACTTGTTTATTGAACGAATCATTTAAATAGTATGAAAATAACACAACCAATTGCAAACGGCACTTAAAAAAGGAATGAGCAATTAACAATCAATTGTGAGTGAAAAAACAATGCAAGCAATTTTATAAGCACAGATTTTTGTTAAAAAACAAAACAAAATCATTGAAAATAAAAGTGGCAGCAAAAGCAAATCTACTCATGCACATTTCTGTTACACATATGCATAATACCGCCCCCACTATGGTGAAGGGGATTATTTAATAAAAAGGTTTTAATTTTGTCGAAGAGTGTGTAAAAAATTCAAAGAAAATTTTATTAAACTCAATTTTCTGAAGGTTTTTTTGAAAAAATTTAAAATAATAGTTTACCAACCAGTGCTGCCAAAACTTATTCAGGAAAAAATCCTATATTTTGTTAAAAAAAAATACTAAATAAATGCAAAAAAAAAATTATGTGACAAATATAGAAAAATCTTCATTTTCATAATATGCTGCATTTTGTCCTTCAGCTTTCGCGACGAGGTGTCAAATTGCCTTTTACAAAGGTTTGTCAGATGATCGACAGGTGCAGTTAAACTGTTATAACAAATTCTTTTAAAAGGGATTGAATGTTTTTTAGTTTAGCCCGAAGCATTTTTTGCTTCCTGGTTTCTGCATGTTGCTCCAGGCCACTAAATTTAGAAATAATATCGCATTTGCAGTAATTTCGAAAGGCTTTTTCATCTTTTTCATTCACACATTCTTTACTTTAGGTGCTTTAGCCAATCCTTGTGAAACTGTTTTGAATAGGTTTTACTTATTTTTGAAAACTATTTCCGTCTTGGATTTTTGTTTCAGTTTATTTATACCCACATTAATGAGCATTTAAATTGTTACACTTTTTAAGATTTAATTCAATTTAAGAATATTTCGTTTTTTTCTTTAATATTTGTACTAAACATTAATGGAAATTATTCAAAATACCACAAGAACTAAAAAATTCTAGAAATTTGTAAATAATGCTAGAAAATATACTTTAAAAAAAGCTAGATCTAGCATAAAAATGCTAAATTGGAAACACTGTTACCAACTTACAAAAATTGGGTGTTTGCAGGTAATCTTTTTTTAGGAAAATGGGAATAAAGTCTATTTAATAAAATTTAAAAAAAAAAAATAAACGCTTGTTTAAAAAAGTACATCAGCGTAAAGAATTTTAAGAATCTGTTTGATTTTCACAAATGAAGAAAAAAAAACCTACAGAGAAAATCGATATTATTCCTTCTTCTGGCAGCACTTGTGTGGCAAAGGAATCAAAGCAAGAGATAGTAGTAATATACAATGTTTGGAAGTTGGTTTATTCTGCACTGTACACAATGCAGTTATTAAAGGAAAATTTAAATTGCAAGCAAAAATTCTTTTAAATAGCAAATCTTTAGCAATAATTCTTATAAAATAGCAATTTTTCAGACCTAACCTTTTAAAGTGTATGATGTATTCAGGAGATTAATGAATATTCCTACGCGGCACATTTCTATGGATTATTTTGAACTACTCAATCTTCAACGTATGGGTCTTTTGTCTTTTTCTTAAAAAAGGGGTAAAAAACGATCATTATATAGCGATGCCTCATAATTCTTCTTTCAGTCTTATATATATATGGATGGTATAATAATTGCGGAATTAGAATCTCTTGATGTTCTGGGCATGAAAATACAATGTGAAGTCCGATGGAAAAAACATTTATTCAAGGTGTCGGAAGATGCATTTAAGTGCCTCGGGTTTCTTAAAAACATGTTAGATATACTTTACTTTTTCTGATCTCCATACTATTTATACTACCTATTTCCGACTGCTAAGGGAATACAACTCTTATGTGTGGGCCGGTTTTTAAAAGTCTATTTTAGAGCTTGTCGACCGCGTGCAGGAGAGGGCGGGGTTCTCATTGGTGCCAATAGGGTATCCAATTCTATTGGCTCCCTTGAGCATCCACGCAATGTGGGCTGTATTTGCTTGTATTATAGTTACTCCAATAAGATGTGTTCTGATGAAAAAGGGGATCTGGTTCCTGAAACTCGTACGTTTGCTTGTAATACACGTTTTCCCTCAAGAGTCCATTATTTGGTGTTCGGTCGGATGCATCGTACAACTCATTACAGGGAAAATTCGTTTTTTTTCCGTACGGTACGTATTTAGAATTAACCAGTTAGATAAATACAAGTACCAAAAAAATCCCTCTAACAGATTCTCATTCACTAATGACATTGGATGTTTGATTTTAAGTTTCTAGGTCCAATACTAACGAAAATTCAAAAAGTACCAGTTAAAGACAAAAATAGTTACTAAAAAGTTTATTAACGGTAATTAAAAAAAGTATCAGTTGTAGAACCAAAAAGCTTAAGAAAATTATTTCATTTTCCGTATGTTCCCTTCTTGGTATTTTTTTTTCCCCACTGAAGAATCAAAAATTTGAATATTGTAGTGGGAGCCCATTTTATACGCATAAGCCAAAGAATGGAGAAAAATACTTTGTAAAAAAAGTACCAAAACTAGTTACGAATTTTCCCCTTTCACGTTCGAATTTCTAAAAAGTACCGAATTTGTATTTATATTTTTTAGGTAAGTTTCGAACGAGATATAATGTTTATTTTTACTTTTAATGGTTAAAAAGATAATCGGGTGACAAAAAGGTAGCAAAACTCAGGTTTTACCGCTTTACTCCCTTTACTCCCTAAAAGGTCCGAATTTGAAAAAAGTACCAGAAACCTGTCCTATTATTTTTCTAAAGAACAACGATAGGTATTACATTTTTTTCTGTCTTTTTTAGTTTTGAAGATATTAGTGAGTTAGAATAGGAGTTTTAGCGCCCCTGGACCCTATCCTAAGATCTTTAGTGGAACCTTATATGGCCAATGTCCGTTAAGAGGTTGCAGTCTTCATTTTGTTAATGTATAATAATATACATAGATAAAATTTTAGAAGACTTTGTTTTTAATTGAAAAATTTTATAAACATTCCTTTAAAAAATCTATAGAAAGAAAGTTATAGAAAGTTAATTTTTCCTTAAAATTGTAATTAGTTGTAATTAGTAATTAGTTGATCTCCAGAAAAAATCCTACAAGTCAAAAATTTTATTAACAATGCCCATTTTTGGCATAATTTCCCTCAAAAATAAAAAAGTTTTCCAATATAAAAAAAAAAAAATTTACCATTATGCCTTTGTTTTGTTAAAAAAGTCTCGGACTTATTGACCCGACCTCGTCGTATCGCGACATACGCACAGCATCAAAATGCAGTCAACATTTCCTTTTACTGAAGTAAACCTGTTACTTTTAAGAATAATTTTAACTTTCGGCGCCCATAGTGACAGTTTAATGAGAATAAAATAAATTTTTTTTAATTTTGTATCCACCGTTTTCATTGTGTTTTGTATAGTACAAGACGAGACTGGACTACAAAAGCTGAAAAGCAACACCAGATACGAGTATTCGTATTCTGTTGCATGCGGAAACGGAAGTATTAACGACAACTTTTCAAACCAACAAATATCATTGTAAACTGTAAGGCAAGTAGTTTGCTGTAATGACAGAAGTGTGCAAACTTTTGTTAAACAAAAAGGAAATTAAATAAAAAACATTTTTAGATAGTTAAATTAGAAAACCAGGGAAAGAGATATATTCAGCTGAAACGTTATGCCCTTCACCATAATATTGGAAAACTAATTTGTCCTTAGCTTATATAACACTGTTCGACAAATTTCAACTTTTGGCCTCACCCATTATCAAACGGACGAGATTCTGAAAATATAGCTTAAAAAAATATACGTATCTCTCAGTTTTTCTTTTCTCTTTTTTAATTCATTTTGCGTTTTTATGCAATTAAATTTGCAATGTGAATCCACCAGTATATCACTTGGGGAAGTTCCGATTACACCCACACCCGTTCATGAGATTCCAGATTTCTTGCCTAAATACTCCGTACTATGCTCACATGTAAAGTATAAAAAATGAGCAAAATCGTTCAACGGGTTCAAAGATTATTATCACTTTCTTAAATGTTAATGCAATTTCATATATAATTATTATTTTAGAGCAACAATATATTAAATTATATTAAAATTTAAGGAGCCATTAGCAATAGTGGACCGATTAAGCTCATTTCGTCTTCCTAGCTCATATGATATGGCCGTTATTGAGCCAAAAACATTATTTTGGAGGAAAGTAGTTGTAATTTACCTATAACAAATTTATAAGCGAATTTAGTTAGTTGTCACTAATAGTATTCTAAACAAGTAAGAGTGCTATATTCGGCTGTACCGAATCTTATATACAGAGCAACTAAATAATTTTTACATATACATAAATATTTACAATACTTATAAATGAAATTTAAAAAGCGAAAACTGGTAAATATTTTTTTAAAATCGTTTTTAGAACATAAAAATATTAAAAAATGTTTGTACCAAATTTGGAAACTTTGGCTCTTGCCGTTCTCCAGATATACAGAAAAAAGTAATAAAAACACAACAACCACAAGGGATTTTTTTGGAAAAATTAGAGGCAGTCGTGGTTTTTTGGTCATATCTCAGCCATTTGTGAACCGGTCTTGCTGAATTTCAATAGCAAGAAATGGTGGACTATATGTGACACAAATGAAAAACAACCTAGCCTTTAGACTCCGGAAAACACATATCAAACGTAAGACGGACAGACGGACATCGTTAAATCAACTTCTCTCCTCATAAGGACCAATAATATATATATATACTTTATAGGGTCTAAGATCAATATTGTGGAAATTACAAGCGGAATGACAAACTTATATATACTCTTTTCCACCTGTGGTGAAGGGTATAAAAACATCAGCCGAATGCTCTTCATCGGCATTTAAACGAATAATCACCCTTATTGTGTTTGGCGTATTTAAAATACGCCTACGACTGTTTGGTAATAGATTAAAGAGAACGTGAACTTATTTTCTTTAATCTATTACCAAACAGTCGTAGGCGTATTTTAAATACGCCAAACACAATAAGGGTGAATATTATAGTCTCCCTGTGTCGACATTTCTGTAGCAAATTTTTTTTTTGGCCCAAACTCGCGAGTAAAGGTATATGAGAAGAGGGCTTAAAAATGAAAAAATAACGTTTATATAAGAAGATTTTAAAAAAGTAAAAACTTGAGATTTATAGGTAAAAGGAACAGTCATTCGAGGATTTTTGATCATGTCTCAGCCATTTGTGAACTCTTGCTGGCCAGTTCAAATCAACAAAACGAGGGACTAGCTGCCTCTGAAATGCAGTAGTCAGTAATCCGAAACAATTATACCGCGTTCTTGAGGAGTATAGTGCTCCATTTCTCATTGACGTGTATTTTGTATGTGTTTATTTCGCAAATGTCAGAGCAGAACTGGTATTTACCGCCGTTTGAAAATATTAAAGTATATTCCGATAGAGTGATGACTTGTGCGTCACCTTGTAGAATAATGGAATTTAATACGAAACGAATAGAATCCCTTTGGCGGTTGTTCCATCGTAATAAACTCCTTATGCAAATTAACGTGATAGAGCACAGAAACATGTACATTATAGCGTACCACCTTGCAAGGAAAAAAGTGTGTACAACTTTTGATTTTATTCACAAAAGATGAATAACTTTAATTAAACTTAAGAATTTTATAAAACGCCATGTTTGTATGGGAGCCCACCTAAGGGGCGGAGATAAAGGGCAAATATGTTTTGCAAAAATGTTAAGGCCAATGGGTAGTCATCTTGCCGCGATGCGAGGGCTTAAGTACAAGGACGTTTAGAGTCATGCTGGCGGTAGTGACGTTAGTCAAGACCGGTAGGGCCTCCCATGCCAGAAGGGTCTAAACCGAGTACAAACCAAGAACTACCCCCCCCTGTCTATTAGCGTCTGTTTCTCCTAGTTGGAGCGGCTAATGACTATGCGTCCGCTGGCCTTTTACGGTCAAATGTTGGGCCTTCTGAAGGCCGTCGGTCCGCAATAAAATCCATCAGCGTCTGTTCTCATATTGAGCGGCTGATGGTCTGCGTCTGTCTCCAGAGGAGCGGCAGGTATTCTTTCGCCTGGCAGGTAGGCATAAAATGCAACCCCAATTCTCACCCCCCCCCGAAATGTCCGAAAATTCATGCCCTAAGTATCCGGCAAAGGGCTTCATAATCCCCGGAGACCCTACTACTACAGCGTCGGTATCAGGCTGTAGTAAGTTGAATGCTACTGAGACCTCGTCTAGCAAGGTGGTTGCGCCAGGCTCTGCTAGACGGTTAGCTACTAGTGCGCAAAAACTCGTTACGACTAAGCCTTCAGGCGGTCGTAAACCAAGCTTGGTACAGGGTTCTTCGAAACCAGGTACCTCTAAGGCTTCCCAGGTCCGGACGGGAGAAAAACCCGTCGAAACCCCTTCCTCGGGTGCTGGCTTGAAGGTACAGACTCAGTCTGCCAGAAATCCAGTTTCCCAAGTGCCGAAACCTGTGCAAAGAGAGCACACGAAGAAAGATTCGATGCCCTCTGATGCACCTCCCTCAGCCTCAACGGCAGTTATTAATAAACCCCAAAGGCACATAAATGCATCCAAACGGGCCTTTATAACCAGGCGCTCCGCCTACAAAATCATTAGCCGACTTGGTGGAAAACCGGTTGGTGAACTCACTGAGCAGGAGAAAACCTCTCTCCAGTGGGCAAAAACCCATATTGAGGGTTTAAAACGTGAATCTCCCTCTGCCAAGGAAGGCAATCCTGAACGGAAGCCAACCGAAGCAGCGCCTAAACGGCAACGGTCAGGGGAGGACACTCTTCCTGGGACTAAACGGTCCAAATATACGCCTCAACGGCCACAAACCAGGTCGTACAAAGATGTGGCTAAAGACCACCTCATTTGGGCGATCATTGACCGCAACGCTAGTGACGGCACCATTTCATCCAAGAACTGGAAGCTGGTTGTCGTCGCACTTAGTAGGGCGTTCCTGAATGTCTTAAGGGGTAACCCTGGACCACCACCACAATGTGAAGATGCCGGCTGGTATCAAGGTCACATTAAACTGATAGCGTGTGCAGATGAGCGTTCAGCGCTGCTGTACAAGGATGCCGTGGAGTCCCTGGGGGAAGTTTGGCAGGGCGCTAGGATTGAGGCAATACCTCTGGCCGATGTACCGCAAAGGCCCAGATCTATTGCCAAGATCCCCGCTGAGCCATCCGACCCCAAGGAGATCCTGGAAATTATACAGATCAGTAACCCCCAGCTACCCACACAGGACTGGAAAGTAGTGAGGGTTACTGAATCTGTCGAAGAGTCCAGGAAGGCCACTGTTATAATAAACAGTGACTCTCTGCCGTCACTTCGGAAGACACAGGGGAAGATATTCTATGGATTTGGAACTATCTTCCTCCGAGTCTACAAAGGTGATGACAAAGGGAAGCCTCAAGCTCCGGTGACTACCACCACGTCAACAGCATCAACGGAGCATATGGAAGACGATTCCGCTATGTCATCGGCCAATGAAGACACTCAATCGGTCAGTGGGCTTGTGGGTGACTTCTTTGGCAAGATGGAAGTGGCGGACGATGAGGACATCCTACTGGAATCGGACGACGACCCAGAGGATGCCAACGTCACAGTCGTCCATAGCGATGAGCTATGATGAAGGTTACACAAATCAACCTTCATCACTCTAAAGCGGCGTCAGCTGCCCTTCTCCTCCGATTGGCTTCAGGCACGGAGGAGCTTGTATGCATCCAAGAACCATTGTTGTATAAAGACAGGGTTTGCGGACTCAGTTTAGACGGCTATAGTACTCTGTACGCAGCCGATCAAGGTAAGACCAGGGCCTGTGTAATGGTCAAAAACATCCTTAAAGCTTTCATTCTTTCTGATTTTAGCGATAAGGACACCTGCACTGTCGCAGTAGAAGGCAAAACCAGAACAGTTTGGTTTATGAGCTGCTACATGGCACATGACCAGGGTGCTAATCCCCCAAACTCCACAACCAGGAAGGCGATGTCGCATGCCAACAGGCGCAACATCCCTCTGATAATATGTGCTGACGCTAATGCACATCATACCGTCTGGGGAAGCTCGGATGTCAATCCACGAGGTGAGTCGCTTTTGGACTTCATAGTAGAAAATGAACTAACAGTAGTTAATAGGGGTAGTGAGCCCACCTTTATTGTGACTAACAGAAGGGAGGTTCTTGATATTACGCTTATTAGTGATAAGTTCTCAGATTTGATTAGCGATTGGAACGTGTCAAAGGACTGTTCCTTCTCTGATCACATGTATATTGATTTCAATTTTTCTTTTAGAGCTGATTCAGCTAAACCCTACACGAATAGAAGAAGGACCAATTGGTCTATCTATGCGAGTGTACTCGGGGACAAGCTGCCTATGTGCCCGGTTCTCATAGACAGTGTGTCCATGCTCGACTCCGCAGTGGAGTCACTGACTGGTGTCTTAATGGAGGCAACAAACGAATCCTGTAAAAGAATCGACAGGAAGGGCAAAGCTAAGCCCATATGGTGGAATGCGGAGATTGCTGAAAAACGCAAAGAAAGCAGGAAACTCTTTAATGAGGCAAAGCGTAATGGTGTTTGGAACAATTACAAGTCCTCAGTAAATGGATTCAAAAATCTTATCAGGAAGGCCAAGAGACAGTCATGGAGGAAATTCTGCAGCGATGTGGAAAACTCCTCGGAGACTAGTCGGCTACGTAAGATTTTATCCTCTAAACCAGCTATTCCATCGTATATACGGAAGATGGACGGATCCTGGACCACAAACAGTCGGGACACCCTTGAGGTCCTGATGAATACACACTTCCCAGGTTGCACTGATGATGTGCCTAGGGAAGGAACACTTAGTGGCACTCGGGATATTTCTAATATTCCGATAACTTGCCATCGTGTGGAATGGGCGGTCAAAAGCTTCCATCCCTTTAAATCTCCAGGCCCGGATGGCATTATCCCAGCGGACCTGCAAAAGAACCTGGGAATATTGATGCCATGGCTCCTGGCAATATTTAGAGCCTGCCTGAGCCTCTCACATGTCCCATCAACTTGGACAACATATAAGATCGTCTTCATCCCCAAGAGTGGGAAGACATCTCACACTATGGCTAAAGACTTTAGACCGATTAGTCTATCCTCCTTTCTATTGAAAACACTAGAGAGGATTTTGGATATGCATATTAGATCATCATTGGGACACAATTCCTTGTCACTGGCTCAGCACGCCTACACGAAGGGAAGGTCCACTGAAACTGCGCTTCACTCATTGGTGGGCCACATAGAGAGATCCCTGCACTACAAGGAATTTGCTTTAGTTGCATTCCTGGATATTGAGGGCGCTTTCAACAACGTTAGACCTGAATCGGTTATTAACGCAATGAGACATTTGGAAATCGACCCGGCGATTATTCAATTTGTCAGCAGCATCTTGCACTTCAGGCGTATCGAATCCAACTTAGGCGCCTCGAACATCTCCAAGGTTGCGACTAGGGGCACTCCGCAAGGTGGTGTACTCTCACCATTACTTTGGAATCTGAATATGAATACCCTACTCAGGGCCATGGAAAGGACGTGCTGCAGAACGGTTGCATATGCGGATGACGTTGCAGTTGTGGCTCTGGGTAAAGATCCCAGACTATTGTCTGAACTAATGGAGTCCGCATTGGACGTCCTAACAAAATGGTGCCAGGGATGTGGACTGGATGTAAATCCTGCCAAAACGGAACTGGTACTTTTCACAAGGAGATACAAAATTCCCAAATTTGATACCCCGAGGATAAAGGGGGTCTCACTGGAAATGTCTGACAGCGCCAAGTATCTGGGGCTAATATTGGACAGCAAACTGAACTGGAGGATGAACACCATTTCCAGGACTAATAAGGCGGCAACTGCATTGTATTGCTGCAAGAGGGCCATTGGTCTTAACTGGGGAATTAACCCGAGGAATGTATACTGGCTATACGAATGTGTCATTAAACCCATTCTATTCTACGGGGCAACTGTTTGGTGGCCGGCACTCAAGGTGAAGAGTCATCAAACTGGGTTTGAACGTACAATGAGAATGGTGGCGATAGCGGTAACAGGTGCCATTAGAACAACCCCCTCTAAGGCATTGTTTACGATTTTAAACTGGTTACCACCAGACATTTTGGCCAAAAGGCTGGCTGCGAACGCGGCGGTAAGACTAAGGGCCACCGGAGCATGGAGGGATTTCAATATCGGACATGCTAATATTCTGAACGAAATTAATTGGCACATGGATGTTGATTATGTCACACCCGAGCCGATCTTTGATCCTGGCTTCACGGTAAGCATTTTGGATAACGTGGTCCACTATGATGACCTACAAATTCCCGCGAATGCGATTAAAATCTTCACGGACGGGTCTAAAACACTGTATGGTGTCGGTTCTGGCATATACTCCGAGCAGCTAAACTGGAGCATTCCTATGAGGCTGCCGGACCACTGCAGTGTCATCCAGGCCGAGATAATGGCCATCCACACAGCCGCGAGACGCATCCGGTACGGTGAAATATCTGGAAAGGATATTCACATTATTACCGATAGCAAGGCGGCCATAAGATCCCTGGAGAATGTGTTCATCACATCGAGAATTGTCCGAGAATGCCGGATGTCTCTGGATGAGATAGCGAGACATTCACTGGTCACCCTTAATTGGGTCCCCGGACACGGGGACATACTGGGGAACTGCATGGCGGATTCGTTGGCGCATGCAGGCACCACCTTGAATCGAGACGGTTCAACATGTAATGTAGGTGCATCGCTCCCAAGGAGCAAGCAACTTATAGCGCATAAGTTTCATATTATCGCCAGTCGGAGGTGGCACGATGAAACTACCTGTGGGGAAACCAGGAAAATCTGGCCCGTCATAGATGAAAAAAGGACACGTCGGGCACTACAGCTGTCCAGACATCATCTAAGAAACCTGATTGCGGTTATAACTGGCCACTGGCCCATTGGGAGGCACGCCCAGAGGCTGGGGCTCCCTTACAATGACTTTTGCAGAAGTTGCGGCGATGAGGAGGAGGAAGAGTCAACGGAACATCTTCTCTGTAATTGCCCGGCTTTCGGAGATCTAAGACTCGAAATGTTTGGTCGAAGAGCCCTTGGGGACAAAACTTGTCTCTCTGATGTTGATGTAAACAGGATTCACTCCTTTACTGAATCGACCGGATGGCTGCGTGGGAACACTAGCAGCCAGACAACATAGGACCCATGGGAGACGGTGTGACATGGTAACACAACGGGAACTAATTAATGGACCCACGTGAGCTGTGCTTGATCACGGCTGCCAATGGAACCTAACCTAACCTAAGGCCACAAAGCTATTTGAGGTCGGCCATACATTTTAACTCCCTAGGAGCGACTCTTAAGCAATTATAGTTCTTTTTCTTAAATATATTTCTAGAATATTTTCAAAATTTGTTAAAGAAGGCACCTTTCGAGGCAAAAACATTGATATAACATAATTTAAGATTGGACTGAAAATTCCTAAGATATAACGAAAAATGTAAAAAGGAGACCCCTATGAGGGTGTACGCGGAAACTTGTTTGAGGAACGGTCTAATGTACGCTTTTATGATTATAGAGTTAGGAAAACGATTAGTTTTTCTTCGTGTTTAATACGATAAATATAAATAGAAAACGGATTCATAATATTGAATTGGTGGACCATGAGTTAGTTGGCTTAAGCAAATGTGCGAATACATGCACTGAACCAAAAATCCAATGAAAATGTAATACCTAAGTTTTCATTATATTAACGAATAATTCGTTGAGCCAACGAAAATATTTTAATAATTGTAATTCGTTGGCTTAACGTACATTTTCATTGGATTTTTGGTTCAATGTGTAAATCTTATGAGAAAAACCATATTGAACTTAAAGAAACTTTTGGTAAAGTTTTATAAAACTGTCATTTTCTTAAGCAAAGTGCGAAACGGATCGCACATTCCTTACGGAATCAATGTTTGTTGATTTTGTTTTTTTAATACATTTGAGAGACTTTTTGTTATGTTTTGACAGTAGGTTAAGAAAGACTATGCATATTATGGTTGGGCCTAAAGTTTCTTCAACCCTCCTCCAAACGACCCATCCAAGAAGCCCAATGACCAACCCTTCCTATGAAAAGAGGACACAATCGTGCAATCAGGCAGCCGCCATCCCCTGGTGAAATAGGTAGGAATTATGTTTCACTAAATGGCTAGCCTTTAACTCCATCTTTTTCTTTATTATTATATATTTTTTTTTTCCTCTTTTTTATAACTGCTTAGTAAAATTTTTTTTTTTTAGTATGTACCATTTAATTTTGCTCTAATTTTTATTTTCTTTTGGTTTTATTACTTATTGTTTTGTTCAAAACTTGATTTTATCATTATATTATTATTACTATTGTTATTATTACTACTATTATTATTATTATTACTTTTATAATTATTATTATTATTACTTTTATAATTATTATTATTATTATTACTATTGGTGTTCATTATGTAATCCTCTGGACTATAAAAGAATTTAATTCTTAATGTCCTTATAGCTGAAATAAATAAATAAAAAATAAAAAATCAAAAATTAGCAAAGATTCCCACCACTACACAAAATACAAGGAGGGCGTTGTTTGTTCATTATCCTAGGACCTGCTACAGCAGACCATTCATTGCTTAGCTGGTACAACAACCGATCAACGAAAACTGTTACAAAGTAAAAAATAACAATATACTGGATCGATACCAGAGATTAGCAATGAATCGTTTTTTCGCCACTCATACTGACTCATGAAATTGTAAGTATAGCACTTATAGGCATCATTTTAACTAAACTACCCTGATTTGCCGAAAAATCGTCCACTTCATACATGTAACTTTAGTAAACTGTAATTGCCAAATCGTCACTTTGCTATTATGAGTACGATGAGTAAAATAAAATTTCTGAGTGAATATGAGTTTGAAAAACATTGGAATAAGTATGAGTGCACAGAAAAAAATTTTGCCCCAGTAAACGGATTAATCAAAAATAAAATCAGTTTTAATTAAAAGTTTAATCAAGTGAATTAAGCGTTTAATCAAGTGAATTAAACGTTTAATCAAGTGTATTAAACGTTTAATTGACAAGATTAATTTGCAACAGCAAACAAATTAATAATATCAATTAAACGTTTAATTCACCTGATTAAACGTTTAATTCACTTGATTAAACGTTTAATTGACTTGATTAAACTTTTAATTAAAACTGATTTTATTTTTGATTAATCCGTTTACTGGGGCAAAATTTTTTTCTGTGTGCGTATAAGAATTTATGAGTCATAATTTAGCTCTACTCACTTTTTCACTCCTCATTGCGGATGCCTGATCGATACCCCAAGAACTAACGCGAATCCAAGAACAATGTTATATGAGATGACGCGAAAGTAAGAGCAGCAAATATTTTATGTAAGAAATTTCGTTTTGCCGTATTGTCTCAAAATACAATTACATTATTGAAATATTATTTAACCCTTAAAGGCTAACCTAAGTAAATTTTACGTTTAGTTTATTTATTATATTATTGTTGCTACTCAAGCATCCAGTGGCCTAACGGTACCAAATTCAACAAGTGTTTTTTTGCTCAAACGCAAAAACATAAACAAAGCATTTTTAATCGTTAAAGTGCTTTTATTACACAGTGCAACAAAATTCGGGTCATGGCCGCCAGCCTCAATACTTGGAACGCGTAATGAAACTAGACTATTGGCAGAGTAAATCTGCTAAAGGGTTTTAAAAAGTTAGCTCGGGTTCCCGAAATATCGGCCTTTAAAGTTTTTGAATTTTTTAAAAAGGCGTTTGGCATAAGTAAAAAAATATATACTAAATGTACTTCAGAACTAAAATACTTTTTCAAATGTCTTCAGTAGAATTGTATGACGATTCGTTTCTTTGAATATATTAACCCTCTAACACTCATTTTAAGGGGTAGTTATTGTTTTTTTTTTAACTTCCCCACAAAAGTATACTAAAACGGCTCATTAGAGGGTTAAAATGTTCGACGAATATTTTATGCATCAAATTTCATTAGGGGTCTTCTAAGCCCAAAAAATCGTGCAATGTATGTAAAACGGATTTTCTAAATTTTGGGCCTTAAAATTTTTTAATTTTTCGAAAACCTGTTTTAAATATATTGCACGATTTTTTGGTCTTTGAAGACCCCTAGTGAAATTTGATGCAGAAAATATTCCTGGAACGTTTCAACCTTCTAAAATGCCGTTTTAGTATACTTTTGTGGGGAAGTTAAAAAAGAACAAAAATTACCCCTTAAAATGAGTGCTAGTGGGTTAATATATTCAAAGAAAAGAACCGCCATTCAATTCTACTGAAGACATTTGAAATAGTATTTTAGCTCAGAAGTACATTGAGTATAAATTTTTTGACTTATACCAAACGCCTTTTCAAAAAATTTAAAAACTTTAGGGGCCCATATTTCGGGAACCCGAGCTAACTTTTCAAAACATTTTAGCAGATTTGCTCTACAAATAGTCTGGTTTCATTTTGCGCTGCAAATATTGAGGCTGGTTTATTTTGTTGCACAGTGTTATTTGATACGATTATTTTGTTTACAGGTGAAAGTTTAATTAATTTCTTAATTAATGTCACAAATTTTTTAATAAAAATCGATTTTTATTTTTTTCTGTGTACATACTTATTCAGACATGTAGTAAAATATCTTCTTTTTTAAAATATCTTTGTGAAAAAAAAAAATTTTAATAGCTGCCCTTAACCTCTATAAAGCCAATTCGGGGCTGAGCCCAATAAATTTTAATACATATTGTAAATAAGGAATCCAAAATTAAGTAGATTACTTGAATTAGTTGTCTAAGCCATCGTGCTGAGAAATTTGTATTACTAATCACATAAATTTGATAAAAATTTTAAAACATAACCATTTTTGTCATTTAAATTGCCTACCACCGTTCTAACGTTTGTTCCGGCCAATAGGAAATTAAACAAAAACAAAAAAAAAAAAAAAAATGACAGCAACAAGCTGCTACAAAACATCATATAAATGTCATAATGTGACTATGTATGTTTAGTTTATATGTTACACCAAAATGCTTTAATGGAAATAGAACTTTTGTTTTAGAAAAAATCAGTTAAAAGAGAGAATGCCACCCACCACCATCATTATTATCGCCAGTTGTTGCCCATTTTCCTCATACAATTTTACAACCGGTGTGGTTTTCTTTTTGATTCAATTCCAGGAGCAAATACGAGTATGTGTGTTTGTGTATGTTTTGGGTTTTTTCGATGGTTTAACTTTACAACTGCCATGAACAGTTTTCGTTTTTGTTGTATATCATTTCCGTTTGCCCAAGCATACAGCACTTCCGTTTGGAATTTAAAACATATTAGAGTTAAGTTGCAATACAGATGAGCCAAATTTGTTTTAGGTAAAGCAAAAAATGAATTTTAGTTCTTTTTTTATCTTTTCTAGTTTTGTTTTTCTTTTTTTTTTTTTTTTTTTGGGAGTAATATTTGAATTTAAAATGGATTTTGTGAAATAAACATGGAAATTCGAAATCTGTACTGAAATTCGTTTTGATACTTATTTTGTTTGTTTCTTACAAATAAATAAATAAAAAAAATGTTTGTCCAGGGACTCAACACATAATATTGATTGGAAAAAAATATTAATATTACAAAGAAATATTATTGTTTAAACAGTGGTCGATAATAAGAGAGCACTTGCGTTAAGAACTCTTCTTATACAATGTTGTAATCCTTCAGAAAAAAAAACCTTTACAAAAAATTTACAGCGGAGACTTGCGTATGCGCCTTGTTATTTAATTAAACTTGTTATTTAATTTAAATACCAAGTAGAAGTAGTCGTTTTCAATATTTTGAAATACAATATTAATTTTTAATGCATTTTATTTGGTTCCTAATGCCTTCCAGCTTACATACAATTTTAAAGCATGGTGCTGAAATAATAAAATCTGTATGTTTGCCCATTGGAATGTTTTCAGAGGAATCAATCAATAAATCAATAAATAAAGACAGCAGAAATTATAGAGAGTTTGCCACCAAATAAAAGGTCTCATGAATAAACTATGAGTCATCTATTAAATACGTTATCCCATTCTTTGGACCCAGTTGTATCTTCGATATCGTCATCATATAAACACATTGATTGTCTTTCTCAAGACATACAATTTTTATTGTTAAAATTTAGTATCCCAGAAGATTCATAATCCGAAAGTGACTAAACAGGTAACGTTGTGAAAACAATTTAGAATTATTTTTAACGAGCTTATAGCGCTCATCAATCCCTATAAAAAGCTTTAAATTTTTTCTGGTTCAGATAATTAGTGTGGAAGATATGAGTTTTCCGCCGACTAAAGAATTTTATCGAAATAATTGGACTTAATAAACAACATATAGTGCCCACTGTATCAAAAAAAAGCCGACTTATTTTTAACGGAGGTTAAAGCATACAATTCAAAAAGGTGAAAAGACGATAATACATCACTTAACTGGTGAATATGTGTATAATGAGTAGTAACTAGGGTATTCAATTAATCGATTTTTTGTATTAATCGATTAATCGTTCGAATAATTATTCAAGGCAACAATTTATTCGAATAATAATCGAACAGTTTTTTATTATTCAGTAAATTTTTAGAAGTTTAAAAATAAGACCAAAAATTATATCTGATGCATTTCGACAAAACATCTTAAGTCAAATTTAAAAATATTTTATTTTCATAGGAATTTTCATTCAAAAAAAATTTTTGTTAACATTTTTAATATTTTGTATTTTTAACGAAGTTTTAATTTAACTTTGGTTTATTCTGGTTTTTAATAAAAATTATTTTTTCACCGCATTTTTTTTTTTTTTTTAAAACTTAAATTATCTCGACTTAAGATGTTTTGTCAAAATGCCGCAGAAATTTTTTAACATAAAAATTTTATTTAAAAAGTATTAACAATTTTACAAAAGGTTCTTCATGTAATAAAAGAGGAAAACTTTTTAAATAAAAATACACTGAACCAAAAATCCAATGAAAATGTAGGTTAAGCAAACATACATTTAGAGTTGACAAAAAATCAACCAATTGTAGTCGGGACTGTAAGAAAAGATAAACTCACTTTTTATTGTTGTTGTTTTTGTTTAAGCTTTGATATGGTAACAAGTAAAACTGGGGCTTATAATTCTTCTTCGCTTAACAGTTTTATTTGTATAGTATCTTTAGTTTTTCTAAAATCTTTGGATGAACGATCTGGCCTAAACAACCAGTGAAATGCGCATAGGAATAGCTTATCCCTTCAACAATAAATTTCAGTTTATCAATAGTATGAAATGGGAATTTAGCACGTTTAAGCGAAACATTGTTAAACGAAATTAAGTTTATAAAAAAATTTTCGTTGGCTCAACGAATTATTCGTTAATATAATGAAAATAATACCTAAATAAGCAATTTTTAATTATTCGAACAGATAATCGCCAAAAATTAATTGATAAACCGAACAACAGTTAATCGTTTCAATCAGTGTTCGAAAATAAACAGTACATTATTAAGCGTTCGGCTCTCATACCCAGGAACGCTATCTATTTTTTCAGTGTTTGTATAGACGAACACAACCCTTAATAGTGTTCTGTTCTTCGTTAAAAAACAGCACAATTGTAGTGATACTGTAGACAAACATTATGTTTTAATGTTCTATAATGTTTACATTCATAAAGAAAAGAACAAACAAAAAATTTTAGCAGCGACCGCAGCACGAACAGCTTGTGTGTTTATTGTGTATTTATTGTGTATATGTTTTGTTTGTGTAAAATTATTTGGCTGACTTTTTGTTTTTTTTTTATTCGTGTGTATTTTGTTTTTGTAAAAAATTTTTGGTTTTTTACGAGCCAAAAGGGACGAACATTAATGAGCCGAACCGAAGACAACGAAGTTTGTGGAAAAAAACCGAACGCAATTAAATGTTCTCATCTTTTGTTGAGTTTGATAAAAACAGTATTATTTGTGTGTTCAAAAGATGACTTACAGGGAAACGTTATTTTTTTAATGATTTTCTACACAAACACTAATAGCGTTTGAGTTTTCCACAAATCTACCGAACCGAACACTAAGGAGCGATATTTGGTCTTTGTTTTCGAACACTGGTGGGAATACCCTAGAAGTTACTCCAGTGCCCATGTTTTGTAACTCTCGCGTCGAGAATCTTTTCGATTGAAATGTGTGAAATGAATCAAAAATGCCATATATTGAAACAAGCAGCTGTTTTTCTCACTAAACTGTATCTGAAACTTTTTGGGCGAGTACTAGCTGTCACGTAAGGAAATTACTCGCCAATTTACAGAAAAAGTGTGCCTGTCAAATTTTGGTGAGAAAAGTTCCCGCTTTGAACGGTCAAACAAACTCACGAATAAAAATGGAGCGAGAAAAAATGTTAACACTAAAAAACACTTACAAAAATCCGCACTTTACATTATTTGGTATAGCCGACGGTTGTATTTTTGCCGCCGTCGCTGAAAAATTTTCAATTTTGGGTGTTTCCGTTTCGCTTTTTTCAGTGACCTGTTAAAAAGTGTCAATAATAATTCCAAGAAGGGGGTTAGCTCTTAGGACATCGCCGTGTTTAAGTGACAAGTCCACTTCATATAAAGAACTAAAACTGGTTCCTACCACTTTAAAAATACTACGTGACAAGTTTGGCCTTAGTTCCCTTTCCCGTAGGGAGTTTAGTATATACGATTTTTCCGCTGCTAAAGTGTCCTTATTTCCCAGTGTTTGTTGTGATGGAATCTAAAACATAAGTAGTCAATTTACTTCTGTTAATAGTTCAAAGATTGCCTGATGATAAATTAGTATTCTTTCGGGCTACATATTTCCAAAAATGTAGCAAGAAATCTATCTATTCCAAATTTTTCATCGTATATTTAAACTGCGCCTCTTTATGCAAAATATCAAGTCTTAACAAAAAAAAAGAAAGAAAAAAAAAATAATAAATTATAGTCGTTCAAGGCAAACTATGTCGAGGCAAAAAAAGCTTAAGCGACATCATTTTTAATTTTCGTTTTTTTTTAATAAATTACTTAATTTGCAACAAAATGATACCAGTCATCTCCTTAAATGTCATGGTCACATATCGATATAATAGAATACATCATACCAGGCTGGTTCCAGCCTTCAGTATGGGGGCTGCCATTATATCAGAATCGAACGGTTATTATGCGTTTGTTATTTTCAAATTATGATGGTTTGGGTGCAAATAGAAAAGTTAATACAAAAGCTGGCTTCTATGCATATAAGCGTGGGTCAATTTTTTTGCCCACCAAGTGTATAGCAAAATTGTTATCTACGGAAAATTCTAAGAACTTTTCCTAAAGAAACCACGGTTCTTAAATCAAAATCGAGCTTCCGGTTTTAGACTTGAAAATTTGGTGCTCAGGAAATCTGAAGAGATTCTCCTTTTTGGAAATATTTATTGCAATTGGTGAACAGTTGACTTGTATGGCTGAAAGAGAGTTTGTTTAAAAGAAAATTTTCTCAGCTTTCTATATCTGTGCTCATTTTTAGAATCTTATCTAATCTAAATAATTGGTTTAGAGGTTTTTGTCAAAATAATAGTCAAGCTACCCAAAAATTAAATAAAATAATTTAACTAAATTTTTATTCATAATGGATTAAAAAAATAACTAATTTAAAACTTAATTAAACGGAAATTTCTTTAACAAAATTTTAAGCAAAAACTGAAAATGAAAAAATCAAATAAAATAAAATATTTTTTATTACTATTCTATCTTTTATTAAAACGCACTTTTTAATTTTGAAAATACTAACTTAAAAAAAGGAAACGAAAAATATAAAATATTAATCCCTTGTATTTTTATTACTTTTTTCTGTATATCTAGAGAACGGCAAGACCTAAAGTTTCTAAATTAGGTACAAACATTTAGGTTATCAATACACACTATCCCACAAAATGTGGGCGGGATTCGAGAAGTGGGCGTGGGACCTCCCGTTCATTTAATCAAGAGAATTAAACGTTAAATCAAGTGAACTAAACTTTTAATTGATATTATTAATTTGGTGCAAATTAATATTGTCAATTAAACGCTTAATAGACTTGATGAAAAGTTTAATTCATTTGATTAAACATTTAATCCACTTGATTAAATTTTTAATTAAAACTGATTTTATTTTTGATTAATGCTTTTACTGGTGCAAAATTTTTTCTGTGTACGCTATAAGCTCGATACAAATTTGTTAGATATTTTTAATACAGTGGGTGCTAAATGTTGTTAAATAAAAACTTTTATGAAAATAAAACTCTTTAGTCGACAACTGTATCAGTTCTATTTTTAACATTTTTTTTTATTGCTATTGCAAAATATGTGAGAGCTTGCAAAAGTACCTACATGCAGTATTATTCCAATATATGTTTTTAATAAAACACAAATCCACACTGTTATTTGCAATTTATTTTATTCAATAAGAGTTACAAATACAATTACAAATTATATTCTAACTTAATAAGCTGAGCAATAGTAACTTAGACCTTTGTATTGAAACAGACAGAAACAGAGTCTCTGGCGGGAATCAAACCCGCAGCCCTCGCACTGACTACTACCAACTAGCCTACCAGGGCACCCGCACAAATTATTTTATTAAACTGAACTGATTAACTTTGCTCTAAGTAAAATTGCTTGTGATTAAATTTCTTAATTTAAGATACTATTAATACCAAAATGAAATTCTTTGTTAAAAAACAATCTCAATTGAATTATTTTTTTATTCTCAAAAAGAAAAATTGTTTACAAAAATTTTGTTTTGTTAACATGCTTTTGGAAATAATAAACTATAGAAAAAAATTTAAATTAAACATTGTATTAAACAATTTTCAGGTAGACACAAGTGTTTTTTTTTTTTTGCTGTATTTCTTGTTAACAAGTGTTTTAATATTCGTTAAGCACAAAATTTTGTGGGAAATGAATTTTAAAAATTTAATTTTAATAAAAAGTGTATTTTTCCAAATTAATTAAGGTTATGGAAGATAAATTAAAGCTAAAATGCTCGATAAAAGATTTAGTTTTATAAATGGACTTGAAAAGTCAGACAACGAAAAAAATTGGGAAGGCTCCCCCCGGCATAGGATTTATTTTCATGCCGACCACTATGTTTACACTTTATTTTTGGCGAAATTGTACCACAGAAGTACTCTGTTTATAAAAACAATACTTAACAAATAAAAAAGTATAGTCGTTCAAGACCGACCATATTATACCCTACATCACAGTATTTAATGACAAATTTTTGAGAGTGTACCATACCTGAACTCACGGGCAGCCATGGACCCGCCAGAACAAAATTATGTTATGAGGCTAAGATTCATGTAAAAGATCTTTGTGCCGCATATCATTTAGATATCTTCATCTTTAGGAGATTTGTTTGCCTTTAAGTGATTTAAGAAGGGGGGGCTTATATGGGACCTATGGTTACTCTTGGACTTGCCAGCACAATATTGTGTCAAGACAATATTTACATTTAAACCAACATTTGTAAGAAAGTTATGGCATTCAAAGCTTTTTTCTTGAGCAATATTTGTATGGGAGCTACGGTTAAATATAGACCGATTGCAATAAGATTTTATGAGAGTACTTATTTATTTTCAGTTTTCAGTGCACAGAAGAAATTATTTTTTTTATTCAAACAAAAAATTTTGTAGAATCAAAACATTTTTTGTTTGAAATAGATCCTACAAACAAATTTGCATATTCAAACAATTTATTTTGCATTTCGTTTATTGAAAAAAACTCTGCTTTTTTCAAACAAAAAATTCTGAATTTTGATAAATTTGTTATTGATATACAGTAATTTTGACTTAGCTGCACAATCTCCTTTGCACGATTTTTTGTGCAGGTAAATCAAAAATGCAGCTATCTTAAATGTATTTAGCTGCCTTAATGTGCAGGTACGCAATTGTGGTTACCTGCATAAAAGTGCAGCTAAAGTAAAGTGTTTGAAAGAGGAGTAACAACGTTTTTATTAATAAATTGATAATAACAATTACGTTCAAACAACCTGTAGTCATTTCTTGTGCATTTTTAGACGGAACGAGATAGCCAAATTGGTAACAATAAAGTGTGGGACAGAAAAGTCGCTGTAGTACAACGTTACTGCAAGCTGTCAAAAATTAAAAACGGCAGTTTTAAAGTAGTGTCAATAGAATAAGTAGTCGTTGCCGTTGAAGCGCAAAAATCGATATTTTGAAATTTGTTGCGCTAGAGAGCATTTGTCCGCTTCAAATACTACTACAACTACTTTATTCTGTTCCAGACCTAAGATTTGCTATTCCTTTCATATATTTATGGTAAAGTTGCTGTAACCACAACCCATATGCATAAATGTAGGTACATGCAAATAACTTGACTTGTTTGCGATTTTTGTTTTTATAAACAGCTAAAATTGGATATTTATGTGAAAAAGTGGCCACCATATTTTTTCATGTGTGCAGCTAACTTTGATGTTTTATATGAAAATATTTTAAAGCTGCCCAAAAATATGAAAAATGTGCAGGTATACAAAATGCACGTAAAGAAAGATTTTGAAGAATAATTACAGAAAATATGTAATTTGGGCAGTAAAGTCAAAGTGCAGCTAACTTAAATTTTTTGTATGATAATAATTTTAAAATGCCAAAAATTTTGGGCACTTATCTTAAATGTGCAGGTAAAGAAAGTGCACTTAAAAAAGGAATTTGTATGGGATTATAAAGAATAATGCCAAAAATTATCAATTTTGTGCAGTTAAGTCAAAAGTGCACGTAAATAAAAGGCAGCTAAGTCAAAACTACTGTATACAAATATTTCAAACAAATGATTTTGCTGACTAAAACAAAAAAATTGGCTCTTTTTGCAAGCAGTAATAATATGAAGAGAAGACTGATGAAGGATAAGAGGAGGAAGGCGAGGCGCTTGCTTTGGGATAATTTTTTTTTTTTTTTAATAATTTCTGAACTGTCATCTTGTTATACAATGTGACTCTTTCTCACTCACTGTTGCTGTATCCTTACTTTCATTGGCTTCAGAAGAAGAAATCTCAATTAGAAACAGTTAACTAAATAATTTTAAAAAATAGAATACGTGATATTTTTTTAATTCTTTTTTAGCATCTTAGAAACTAATCAAAAATTTGTTGTATTTCTTATAGTGTTATTGTTGTTTCTCCACAAACAATGAATATATTAATACCTACTTTTGCTGTTGTTTAATCATCTTTCTTATTGTTGTACATTTTTAATGCATACTTAAATAGACTGTTTGTGTTTAATGTTGTGGCTCGTATTTTTCACTTAAAGAAATGTGAAATTTTTTTTAATCGACAGATAGATTCTAAAACTTTTCTCTACTTTATATTTCATTAAAATCGGTTGAATAGTTATTGGGATATTTAAGGTCAAAGTGGAACTTTAGATTTTTTCATTTAGCGTGAAATATGTTTTTTTTTTAATTATTTAAAAATGTCATTTTTGGATTTAAATAATAACACTGTGCAAGAAATTGACACTTTTTGTTCGTGACAAGCTGGGCATAAAGGCTCAGTTAGTCTTTACTTTCTGTTCTGTTACGAATCAGCTGATTTGTTTTTGTTATTAAAAAACCTGTGAAATTGATTAGTTTTTCTGTTCTGTTGCGGTTCAGTTTGTTAAAATCAAAAACTTGTTAAGTAATTGTAAGTGCCAGCAAAATAAATTTTAAAAAATATATTTTTATATTGAAATAAACTATTTTTTGACTTTAAGAATTCATAAAATTTAATTTCTTCAAATTTTTGTGCATTAAAGTTATTGAAATAAAACAATGGACGTGCAAAACTAATAAATTTGTCATAAATGGCTGATAAGTTTCTACAGAAAAAGTAACTATTACAATTTCGTAACAGAACGGCACGGAACAGAACAGAAACAGAAAGTAAAAACTAACTGAGCCTTAAGGCGTTTTAACATAATTCGGTTACGCAGTTTTTTTAGATTGGCTCTGGTTTTCGAGATATACCGTTATTTCGAAAATGGAGGAGGTTGCACGACATATGTTCGCGTAACTCAAAAACGGTTTAGTTCATTGAAATTACTAAAAAACCGAAATTCCGCAATAATTTTTTTTTCTATTATGAGCAGTCGTTTTTAAAACATAATTTTTTTTTTTGAAAAAAAATTAATTTGTTTATCAAAATTTCGAAATTTTTGTTTTTTAAAAATTCATAAAAAATTAAAAAATGCAGCTAGGTTTCTAATTTTTTGCAGACAAATAAAAAACGAAAAAATTCTTGCCTATGATGCTCCTAGATGGGTCAAATTTATGACAATTTTATTGCGGAATTTCGGTTTTTTTTTAAGTAATTTCAATAAACTAAATCGTTTTTGAGTTACGCGAACATATGTTGTGCAACCTCCTCCATTTTCGAAATAGCGGCATATCTCGAAAACCAGAGCCAATCTAAAAAAACGGCGGGCACCACTGGATTCAGCGTACCCGAATTATGTTAAAACGCCATGTGCCCGGCTTGTCTGTTTTTTTAAAAAAAGAAATTTTAACATTAAAAAAAATAGTAAAATCAACTGGAAATTTTGCTATTATTACTGAAAAATTAACAATTTTTTGCTTTCAAATTTGTTTACACCTAACCCTGCACGGTTACTTTTCGTCGAATCGACGAAGCTCATTTATATTTTATCATATAACTTTTTTATATGTATTCAAATTACGCTATTTTTTTCAACAAAGTTAGCTGATGCCGTAAGCTTGTAGTGAGTGGACGTACGCTGGATCCTTATTTTTTTAAAGTTGAAATTCAGAGGTGTGTACTCGTCGCAACGACGTAACTAAGAGTAACCTTAGTGTAAGTTTTTGTGTCTATTTTTTTGTAATATTTAATATTACTTTTGTCAACAGCTACGTCATATATACTCACAATATGTTCCATAAAGATCGAGAACCCAAAAACCGACGACAGTATCTGAAAAATCTCGATAAATTTCTCGTGGCTCCCTATTTAAGAGGCAGATTCGAGACACCTCCCTTGCAGGCCTTTATTAAGGAAAAAATTCAAAATAAAATACCTAATCGAAAAGAATCCGCCGAAAATGTTGTCAAAGGACCATAAGGGCGTAGAATTTGTTGTCTCTGTCCCTATAGCAAGCTCAGAATGACGAGAAGAACATGTTTTATATGCCAGAAAAGCATCTGTTGTGAACATAAAATTGAACGTTGTGTCTCATGCGTATAATATGGCTAATAACAAAATATTTTTTTTCTTTTGTATTATTTGACTGATTATTTTAAAAGGCTGAAAAAGAAAAAAGTAATTTTTTTTTTACCTTTTTAGTTTTTGTTGTTTTAAAAAGTTAATTAATTTGAAAAACAAAGAAAAAGGAGTTCAAAATCGTATCGAATTTTAGAGAGAAAAAGAATTTTTATTTTTTATATTTTATTTAATCCAAATTTTTTTAATATTTTGAATTAGGCTTAAGTTCATCAAATTTAATTTTCATTAAATTATTTTTATGAAGAAAGGAATTTTACAACATGAAAATTAATTAAAATTGTTATTGATAATCTTTCATTCTTGACCGTGGCCGGGGCTCGAACCCTGGCCGGCAGGTTACCATGACATGAACGGATCTGACGTTGCCAATAATATATTAAATAGATCTTCATTAGTAGAATTTCGTGAAATTTTTCAAGTATTGTGCTCTCTATAAAATCTGAAATCCTTATTCCTTTTTTCCTGAGCTTTCTCTAATAAATCTCCAAGTGGCACCAACTGATATTTAATGACATCTTCTCCATAATAAAGGATTTTGTGAACTGTACACTGAAAGAATTTTCTTCAGAATACCAATGAATTTTGACATTAATCCCATGAAAAATTGCATTAGAAAGGAACCTATGCAGCGATTCGTTGGATCAATGAAACCTGTTTACTTAAAATGTATTTAATGAATCATTATATTTGATCTATGAATGTTATTCATTGGATGATTTTTGATTTTTTTTTTTAATCAAAGTTGTTCTTATTCAAAACTTTTTTTTAACCAGACTCGCTGGCGGAAATCGATCTCGCAGCCTCGGCGCTGATAGACTAGCTCACTACCAGCTAGCGTATTGGGGCAGTGTAGTTTTTAAATAAAAAAACTATGTTTTTTGCCATTACTCAATTAAGAGCGTAAATATGAGATTAAATTGTCATAACATAACAACAATAACAATGTTGATTTTTTTGGCTAACGCATAATAAAAAAAGACCACATAAAGAGAGAACAAGCTTTTTCGCATACATCATTTGGTTGACAACAGTTTAAAGGATGTGTTTTTTTTAGAGGAGAACATTTGTTTGTTCATTACTTATATGTAGGTAGGTATGTACATATTAAAGAAAACTAAAAACATACGTATTTATGGATTGAAAGTTTTTGTTTTATTACTATAATGACATTTTTCATTGTCATAATGAAAATTTAAATTTATGAAGGCATGCTTTTTCGAAATATTTTTTTGCTTTTAATTGTTGAGACTATAGAGTTATTTGAATGTTAAAATTTTTTTTTCAATTATTGAAATATATTGCTTTAAAAAAAATATGCATGAAATAATTAAATCTTAAATTTTTTAATTAACAATTAAACATATTTTAAAGGAAACTATAATTTTGTATTAATTTATGAATATAGTTATGTTTGTATATTGTTTTTTATGTTCCCAATTAAATTTTTTTGTTTAACTTGGCCAAACTTTAGTTTTCATATATCCAATGAAAATTTTTAACGTAATTACGAAACCCAATGACTCGATTCTAACGAAAATACTTCATTATAACTACGAAATTCCATTTGGACAATGAAAATGTTCATTTAACCAGTGAAATTTTTTTTATGAAAACGATTCATTAAATATATGAAGCATTTTTCTTTCAGTGTAGCAGACATATTTCTCCATGGGTACTTGGTTGTATATATTTTTGCAGTTTCCTTAGCAAAATCTCCAAATTTTCTAGAGTCAATTTCTTCACTGCACACGCAAGTACTTCTAGGATTATCAGGTTAAAATCAACACCTGTTATTTCAGATGCTGTTTCTGGATCTGAAAAGAATCTTCTTGCGGTATTGCCATCATTTATATTGCCTGACCCTTGTTTCGGCTGATCTACAACCAACCCAAATTTGCGATATTCATCTTGAGCATGTTTCCTTTTTGAACTTCTTAACTCCTTGTTGGTTTCGTTGTTTCTTAGTGATCCTGAAGATCCGAAATCCAAATCATAACTGATTTTTAGTATGTGTTCCATAAGTCTAATTCTTGCATGTAGTGGTGATAATCCAAATTCATATGCATCAGTATTATCTAATGATTTTGTCGGGACTTGATTTAATTGGCTTGATGTTGCATGGCATATAATGCAGCTGGGGGCAGCCTTCGTGTTAGTCAAAGCCTGGCCTACTTATCCATCTATCATTGTTAGCACTAATTGGTAGCTAACTTCAATTTGCTGCTCATCTAAATCTAATTGTAATGGCTGTAGTATTGCAATTTGGGCCTTGATATCACGAACTTCTTTGTTAATGGCATCATGAGTTTCTTTTTTGAATTCAAATTTAATAGTATTTCGTAGAAGATGGTGTCTCATTTTTCCAAATATCCTTTATTTGCGTTGCACTAGTCGAAGGCTCTGAATCTTCCAAAATCTTTTTTAATCGCAATGGTACAAATGATACCATGAACATATCTGAGACCGAAATATTTTCACATACTACTTGTTTGTATTGTTTTTGTCCGGAAGAACCATCACATCCACATTTACAAAAAAGAATTAACTTTGTGTTTATACTTTTATTGATTGTAGCAAGCGTTCGGCTGTGTGATCAAGTAGAGATTGTAGTTGTACCACTGCCGAAATTGATGTGATTGTAATTGTGTCCTTTAATGGCAAACAGTCCATTTTAGCAGCTGTTATGTGATGATAAGCTGGATACAGATTTGAGCCTTTTTCAATCGCACGCAATCTGAGCTGAGAAATAATGCTAATGCCTCCTCATTTGTGAATTGTTTTGTATCGTTCGGAGTTGGTATACTTTTAAGAATCCGTTTTGTTCTCAATGGACTAGCTTTAACAACTTTTTCAATGATATCCACTTTTGTCATTGTTCCTGTGATCGTAATTGATGTAGGAAAGTATCTTGAATATTTTCATATCCGATTTCTTCATTGATAACCTTAAGCTTCCGCCTCTTAGATCTATCGCTACAGTTGGCCATTTTTCGATTTTTGTGGTCTCCCACGTGTGTTTTGATTTGAAGTTTCTGCAGCGATCTGGACAGAAAGTTCGTTCTTTAACCAGTTTGCAAAGCTCTTATAAAATTTATTTTTGCTGTAATCAACTTTCGCTGTATCGATGTTATAAATGTTTGATGAAAACAGATAATTTATTTCATCTTCCTCGTTTTTGTTTCTAACATACTCTCCGGCCAATTCTTTATAGCTGAAGCTCTCCATGTTTTTATGAAAAACGTTGTTATTGCTCAGATATTTTATATCCACTGAGTTTGCATCCGAATGTCACTTGCTTTAAAACCTTTTCATATTTTTTTTCTTACCAAATACAGGTAGAATAAAAAGGATTAAAAAACTTAAAACCTGACACAAATTTAACAACGCATTGCAAAATTATAGGGTCATAGAATAATATTAGAGTCATAAAAACAAATAAAATAAAAAGACCAAAAATTTTAAAAATAAAAATCGCTTCCAAGGTTTGCGTAATTGCGTGTCTAAGCTCTTTATTCTACTATAAAATACGCTAGTGTGAACGTAGTGTAACGGATAAGGATGAATCAGGGCAGCTATACGTTTTTCTGATTGTGTAACAATAATAACATTTTTTATATGTACTACCTGTATTCTGTTTTCCCTATATCATAAAATTTTTTTTGAAGGCAATAGCACATGATTTCTGTTACTTCTGGAAACATTTTTGCGGAATAAAAAAAAAATTGTAAAAAAAAAATTTTTTTTTGAGTAATTTTATTAAAATTAAAAAAGTGTTAAACAGACTGTGCGGCACAGACAAAATACTATTGTCATCTAAGTCAATCATGTCAAAGTAGCCTGAGCAATCAAAATTTATTTTAGGTTTTTTGTAAACCCTAAGTGTTGAAGGATCCCAAAGGTTGTTACAAAAATATAAAATTTTGTTTATGCATTTCTCACGCACGGCTTTTCTGTCATCGAAAAACATTGTCAACAATACATTTTCCGGTAAGCGAAGTACGCATAATTTGAAAACAAAAATTTAAGTTTTAAAAAGCTTGTAATTCTCTCGTTGTATCACACAATTTACCGTTTCTAAAATAGAGAGAAACGCGTTAAAATTCTCAAGTTTATTCCATTTTAGAAATGTATGTGGCCAGGCTTGCCAGTTTAGCACTTTTAGTGCTAGATTTAGCACATTTTTTTCTGAATTAGCACTTAGAATTTCGAATAAGTGCTAAGTGCTAGTTAAGCACATTTTTATAATTATTTAGCATTTTTTTTTCGGTCAGCAATACCCAAATTTATAATTGCGATAAACATTGATATGTTTACAGTTACTATAATATAGCTGATATTTAATAATAATATCAATTTTTCGTTTACGGCAACAATATACTGTTACAATAAACATAGTGTAGTTGACGTAACCATGTCCAACCATATTTTTTCTCTGCGTGTAATAAGTGTTTATATTAAACAAAATGAATATGTAAAAAAAAATTTAAAATGTAAATTTTTTATTATATTCATAAAAATCAATGTTACAAAACTAGCACTTTTATTTTTCGCTGTAGAACAATTTATCACTTTATTTTTGTCGATTTAGCACTTTGAATTTGAATTCTTCTGGCAAGCCTGTACGTGGCAGTTTCAGTTAAAAGGGACCTATGTGCAAAAAATGAGTTTTAGAGAAAAACGATTTTGAAGTTGAGACGTTAAATTTGAAATGACTGAACTTTTATAGCTCGACACCCGTTATAAGGGGGTTTTGGGGGTAGCTGAGTACGAATCAGGTATTGGATTTTGAAAATTGAAAATGGCGGATCCAGTATGATTGAATATTTTTTGTAATGTAATTGGATTTGTTTAAAACAAGTGGATTTTGATACTCCTGAATGTTTTTATGGCTTGAAACTCGTTACCTGGTTGTTTTTGGGGTCGAAGATTACGAACCTGGTATTAGATTTTGAAAATTCCAAATAGCGGATTCAATATGGCGGACTATTTGTAATATTATTCAATTTGTGCTAAACTCGTCACTCAGAGTTTTTCGGGGTAGCTGGTTATGAATCTAAAGTTAGACTTTCCAAATTCAAAATGTCGGAGATTAAGGCTCTGCCAGATTCGTGATCAGCGACCCTAAAAACAACATCACCGTCAGCCATATTGGATTCACCATTATGAATTTTCCAACAGGTTCGTAGTCTACAATCAAAAAAACCCCCGGATAACTAGTTTAAAGCCATAAAAGCGATCATATATATCGAAATCGACTTGTTAACTCTACAAAAAGTCCGCCATATTGGATTTTGAATTTTCAAAATCTTATACCAGATTCGTAATCGTCGGTCCCGAAAACCCCCGAAAGGTGAGTTTCAAGTATATTACAAAAACTTATGTTACATTGGGTTCTTTTCTTATCAAAGGTGAATATTAAAGCTTACTTGTGACAAAAGTAATGCAGTTAGAAAACTGCGGCTTGCTGCATTAGAAAGAGCCTATTGTCTATTTTAAGAATTACCAAAAAAGTAAAAATCGATTTTTTCATCCATAGGTCCTTTTAACTGAAACTTTATTTAGTTTTATAAAAATTAATTAGTATTGTGGTTATTTTGTTGATTTATTTATGGTTTTTAATCCAAATTTTTAATATTTTTAATTAGGCTTAAGTTCATCAAATTTAATTTTCAGTAAATTATTTTTATGAAGAAAGGAATTTTACAACATGAAAATTAATTAAAATTGTTATTGATAATCTTTCATTCTTGACCGTGGCTGGGATTCGAATCGCGGCCGACAGGTTACCATGACATGTTTCGATCGCAACCACTCGATCTCCTCAGATGGATTTGCCGTCTTACACTCGCAGCCATCGACGACTGCTGACGTCAATAGTCAAACATCAATCCTTAAACCAAATTGTATTTTACCCTTTGGTAGATCGAAGTTTGCTTTTTTGAATGATTATCCATTTTAATTGATTTTACATGTTTTTTCTTTACTTCTGGTTTTTGCGTACTTTGTTCAAGAATTCTTCTTGACGCGTTTTCAAGAATAACCAGCAATATTTAGTAATGCACAAGAACTTGTATTAAGGGCATAATTTAATAAGTGCTGTTGTGGTTTAGTGGTTATGTCGTGCTTTGTCACCCAGGATATCAGGGTTTAATTCCAATTTAACCATTATTTTTTCTTTTAAATACATATTCATTGAAATTGTTTATTTTTTTCATTCAGTTTCTTTTTTAAAAAGGTAGTGAATTTTTGAAAGAGAAAAGTGAGTTTTAGTAAAAAATAATACACATTTTTTTTATTTTACCAGCTTGACTATGATTATTTTGACAAAAACCTCTAAATCAATTATTAATGTACAGAATTTTCTAAAAATGAGAACAGATGTAGAAAGCTGAGAAAATTTCCTTTTAAACAAGCCCTCTTTTAGCGATACAGCCAGGGCTGGGCAGTATTTGAAATACATGTATTTGAAATACGTATTTAAAATACAAATACGTATTTTGTATTTGTATTTTAAATACATGACGTGCAAGTATTTTGTATTTTAAATACATACAATAAATATAAGTAGTTTGTATTTTGTATTTTAAATACATAAAAAAATGGGAGCATTTTGTATTTTAACAACATAGTTTACAAAATATATTCTGTCAGTTTATTGATGGTTGATTGCATTTTAATATACCAAAATATAAAAAAATATGGTGTCACTTTTCATCTATCGTGAAAAAAATTTCCGCACCGAAAGCGTTGAAGTTTTGTTTTTATTTTTTATTTTCATCATTAAATCAGTGGCTCTTGTCTTAAATAAGTTCGTTTTTGTTTAAATTCATATATAATCTTCAACATTAAACCATTTTTCATAAGTCTAATGCAAAATCAAAAGGGTTTCAATTTTCAAAAATAAAATTTACACATAATATGGAGTTTTAGGAATCGCTTACGGTGCGGAAACTTTTTTCACCGAATCAGCTTAAAAAACAGTTTTTTATTTATTATCAGAACAAAATTCCCCAGATAACGCTGCAGTGGTATTTTGCACTCAAAAAAAAGTTATAACCTTAATGTACATGACGTGGAAGTATTTTGTATTTTGTATTTGAAATACGTACAATAAATGGAAGTATTTTGTATTTTGTATTTTAAATACATACAGGATGTGTAAGTATTTTGTATTTTGTATTTTAAATACATACAGGATGTGTAAGTATTTTGTATTTTGTATTTTAAATACATAACCTGAAAGTATTTTGTATTTTGTATTTTAAATACATGACCAGCAAGTATTTTGTATTTTGTATTTTAAATACCGCAAACCATGTATTTTGCCCAACACTGGATACAGCGCAACTGTTCACCAATTGCAATAAATATTTCCAAAAAATTAGAATTTCTTCAGATTTCCTGGGCAGCAAATTATCAAGTCAAAAACCGGAAGCTCGATTTTGATTTTAGAATCATGGTTTCTTTAGGAAAAGTTCTTAGAATTTTCCGTAGATTACGATTTTGATATACGCTTTGTCACTTTTATTGGGCCCGAACAAACTGACCCACCCTAATGCATATAAATGAGCTTAAAAATAAGTTTCTCTTTCTATTTCCTCAACTTTCCAAAATACAAAAATAGTTGACTAACGGATTTAACAATTTATTTATCATATTAAAATAAAAAAAAATAAAATCCTTTAACTTACCGACGTTTATGATGTTTACGTTTTGTACTATCACTTGGAACTATTTTTTCGAGGTCATCATTTTTATCAGATTCTATCTGAAGTTGTATATCGTAAGCATAATCCTCCGCATATGGATATTGACTGCAAGCAGTTCGAACAAGGACAATGTTGCGCCAAACAACAAATAAAGGAACGAACAAAAAAACATAATACATGAAGAAATCCAGTATTTTCGTTGATGCATCCATCCAAATATCCATTTATTTATTCATTTTAGTTTTTTTTTTTTATTGTTGTGTTGTAATTTTCACCAGCAAAACATCATTTACAAAAAGATGTCAGGATACAAATAGAAAGAAAGGAAAAAATGCAATGAATAAAAGAGAAAATCGCAAAACAAAAGCATTTTATTAATGATTCTAATTTCTGGAGAAAATGTTCATTTGAACATTTTTGTTCAGATACAAATCTTAATAAACATTCAATCTTTTTCGTTTCGTATCTTAATTAATAAAGCAATACTTTTATTTAGCTGGTATTTTGCTTTTGATTTGTGTGTAAATTTGTTAAGACTTACATGGGATCATTGGGTGGCATGCTCAAGATACAATGCTGTAAACCACTGGGCGTTGGATACACTAATACTGGGTCTGAGCAGCGATGATAGCGTTCTAGTAAAGAAATTAAAAGAGAATTTTAGAAGAAGATTAATTACCAGGAATAAAAAATAGTGTATTTAATATTTATTAAAAGATATTTAATAAATTAAATGTAAAGTACAAAACAAATTGGAGTAAAAAATTCAGCTATGATAAATCTCTGATATCTTACATCAAAAATTTGAATAAGACTTACATATAAATTAAAATAATAAATTAAAAATATAAAAAGATATGAAATGAGACTACTGAAAAGACACAAGGAAATGCCGAATTATTATTATTTGAATTTTTCGGGAGCGGACTTAATATAAGATCTTTAATAATTTATGAATCAATATTTATAAAATCTATTGTCATTATGTTTTTGTCATACAAAACTAAAGTTTGCCAAATTTTATGATAGTTCTATTACACTAGCCAACCAGGTTTTGGATTGGAGCAACTAAATATCTTTCCTAGGGTTATTTGGTGGGCTGAATTCGAATCTGTAATTGGCTTTTCTCTATCACGTCAGGTTTTCGAAAAAATGTTTTATTCGTTTCTTATATAAAAAAACACTAGTTTATTTAAAAATCAATAAATTTTTAAAAGTGAATGGCGTTATTTGAACGTCGCACAGTGGCGCCCGTAGAGCAAACGAGGTTGCAAAAATCAAAATTTTCATGAGCGCCGACGAAGTTTTGAATAAACCCATGTTATAGGAAACTTTTCAACGATTTCAAATCTGCCACTCTTAATAATATCACATTTTTAGTTTAGAAGATATAGCCGTTCAAAGTTGACCGACTTTCGGTTTTCAAAAAAACACACAATTTTTAGTAAATTTGTTGCGATTTCAGGTGTAATATCACGAAAAAATAGGTAGCGAATAGCCTTGTTTTTTGTTTGTATTGATTGATGTATTTATTAAATGTATAATGATAAAAAAATAACTGTTTGCTTTGTGTTTCTCCTGGTAAATCACTATTTAAAAACTATCCGTTTTTTCACTATTTTTCAACTTTGTCGGAAAATAAAAAAAATCTATATTTTTCTATATTTGCAAAACATGTTCTTTGATTATTTCTTTGCATAATTCAAAAGGTTTTATCTGCCCGTACTTACCCGTTTGGCTTCTAGAGGTTAAAAAGGTCAAAAAGACATGGTTGCGGAAATTGTATGGTGTCCATCCCTTATATGTTTTGACTGACAGTAGTTTGATCTAATAGTTTGAAAAAAACTACTCATTGAAATTAGCAGGTACGTACCTCACTTAAACAATACTTTGGCTTACAAATGGTCAAGAACAATATTGACTTATGGTCCCTACAGGTAGGCACAAATCTTATTTGGACACGTGCATAATATCAAAATTGCATTATTCAGCCTAAATATGGAGAATATGCGTCGAAAACTGCATCTCTTTTAGCAGAAATGTATCCACAGAAGAAGTTGACCCCGACCGTCCATAAAATATTGGCGCATGGCAAAGATATAATTGAGTACCAGTCTTTGCCAATTGGAGAGCTTTCTGAAGAAGCACAGGAGTCTCTTAACAAATTTTATAAAAAATATAGATTGCAGAACACATTCAAAGCATCAAGGGTAAGACAAAATGAGGACCTCTTCAACATGTTGGCAGTATCTTCCGATCCACTTATTTCTTCCCTGCGGCATGTGAAGTCACGAATAGAGTTAGAAAATAATTATAGTATAGAAATGGCTAGTCTTTTAGGTATACCTTCTCTTACCCTGCGGCCACACGATCAAGTTGTTCTTGATAGTCTTTTACATATACTGCTTGTCAAAATTTACAAAAATTGAGAGGTGTGACGTAGGTGGCACTCAATTTACTTTCAAGATGCCATAAAAAAAACAATTTATAAAGACAAACATGAACTCAGCTGTTAAATTGAAAGTAAATTGTCAAACAAATGGAAAGGTGAAATTGAAAGCCATCTCGTGGTCAATTTAAAAAGTGTGAGTGTGTTAGTAAAAAAATGAGAGAGTTGAGTAAATTAAATGGAATTGAAAGGCAAAACTTGATCGTGTGGCCACCAAGTTACGAACTGTGATGAATATTTTACAGAAAATTGAAAAAATAAATTTAAAAAAAAATTATTTTTTTTTTTAATTTGTTGGGTAATAATTTAAAACATAAAACCCTAAACAAAAAAAATAAAAACAATCTAAAAATGTAAAAATAATTTTTTTTTAGTTACCATAAAATTAATTTTTCTACTAATTTTAACTTTGATAACCCATAAGTAGGCCCCTACAAAGCGTAGCACCCTTTCCAAACGCTCATTTCATAGGCTGAACAGTTATCTATCATATGCTGTTAAAACTGTTCAATTATCTTATTCGGTTCAAAAGATATGATTTTTGCAACGAAAAAACTCAAATGACGCCACTGTGCGTCGTTTGTCTTTTTTTGGTTTGGTTTCACGTATAAGAGTACTGCAATAGTCTCCCAGCTTGCTTTTGTCCAAAAATCCTTGACAATTTCTTTGAATTTTCATTAAATCTTGGTGAGTGCGCTCTCCTTGTTCGTCACTCACTGCACCAAGGTTTTGTGGAAAAAAATCTAAATGCGAAGCAAGAAAATGCAAAGCATTGTCGGTGTCCACAATTTGTTCAAGTTTCTGACTGCAAAACCAAAATAATGTAAATATGCATATTTTAATGATTCTGATATTGCATATCCTTTTTTCAACCAAATATTCACCACACACAAAGTTAAAATAGCTTGACTCAGTTAGACCCCTTTCAGACTCGGCAAGATAGTTGCGCAAGCTACTTACCGAGCACAACAGAGTCTGTAATAATTTTTTTTTGCCTTACTCCGACCTTAACGCTGACGTCTACAAACCAAGAGTTGCGCAAGAGACTTCCGCAAGTTACTTGCCGAGTGTGAAAGGGGTCTAACACACGATCTCCCTGACATGCTTCAACGCTACAATTAAGACGATTTAAGGCTCAGTCAGCCGGGAGTAGCAGTAACCTAACCTTACCGTAAAAAAGTAAGACCAATCTACTTCGGTCAGATAAATAATTTTGAAATTGTAGTGTCAGTATTAACGGTTTTACAGTATTGCCAGCATGCAATACAAATTAACAAGACGTGATAGCTCAATTTTTATGCCAGATTTGAATTCAGCGCACCCAGATTAGTTAGAAGACATGCTTCATTTCTTCAGTCAATTTTTTTTTTAAATTTGTAGACCATTTGTTTGTATTCAAACAGAACTGAGTCTTCAACTTCAGGCAAAAATCCTAAAGCCCATAATTAACACGTCGGCTGTAACTTCAAATTCTCTCTTATTTTATTGTTTTAATTTTTTTTCTTTTGGCTTTCATTTTCTGTTTACAAACTGTCTGAAATTTAATGAAAGTATGGTAGCATTGTTGGGAGAATAAGTGTTCTCAAAATAAAAGGATTTTTTCACGGTGGCTTTCTATGGAAAATGTGGTCTCGACGCAGTTCTGTCTGAACACTAAGGCGGCTTAGTGTATTCCGAGAGCGGGCTTTGTATGGGAGCTGTGGTAAATTATGGACGGATGACCACAAAATTTGGTAATATGATATAATATATCTTATAGGACTAAACTGGAAAACATCTATATATATAATTTCCTATTTTTTTTGTCTATCCAGAGCTTTTTGAAGCCCATAGATGAGCTAGAGAAATGGCATGCATATAGTAAAACAAATAGGCCAAATCCTAATGTAACTGGCTTTTTGATTATTAGCCTGTGGACGGCGAAATGAGAGGAAGAAGGGGTGTGGCAAAATTATTTTTTTAACATTTTAGCTTACATTAAAGGCCCATAAAGACATAGGAATCTGAAATTTTCACAGCATATAGTCTAAACAATGGATCATAGTCTAAAATAGAAATAGGTTTGTGGAATACGGGCCGAGAATTGGGAGGAAAAAGCCAATGAAGCTAAGAATAGCCAAGAATATGGTACTGACCAGAGTATGACAAAAGTATCATTTTAAGTACTCTTTCAATATTAGTGAAAAAACATGTATGGACATGCATGAGTAAAAATCAAAACCATACACACACATACCAATACCTATAACAAGCTAAAGTTGAATATGTATAGGTATACGCTGCCAATGTGTATTTGCATATTCATTCTTCTTTTTGAATGTACATGCAGATATAAATAAAATTTCTGTTAGCTATCTGCAATACCCATATAAGTATGTGTATTACCGTAAGTATAACGTAAATATACAGAGCGCGATAGAGAGCAGAGATGGCAAATGCAATTTTAAAAATTTAGAAACTTGGCAAAAGTTTTTGTGTGTTGTTATTCAGAAAAATATCAAGATTATTTTAAAGCATTTTAAGATTTGACTAAGCTGTTTTATAACTCGAGAACTACTCAACCTATTTACAAACCAATACATGCGTCGGAAAAGGGTACTTTTACCGAGGAAACTATCTAACAGATCTTTATGACATTTAAAACATAGATAGATCCATATTTATATAGACACATAAGCTATGTATTTTTTAAAAAATATCATCACGAGGGGAAATAGGCGGCAATTTATGCCTCTCCAAAACTATCTAACAGATTTAAATGAAATTTAAAACATTGATAAATCCATATTTATATGGACCTATAAGCTAAATATTTTTTAAAAAATAGGACCACAAGGGAAGCTCGGGGGTATTTTCTGCCTCTCGAAAACTATCCAACAGATTTTAATGAAATTTAAAACATTGATAGATCCATATTTATATGGATTATATTATATGGACCAGGGAAAAAATACTTATAAAAAACGGCTATTTTTATTTTTGTAAATTTAATTTTAATTCAATCATGTTTTTAATAATGTGTAGTGAAGATAGTAATACATACATTCATTTATTATTCTTAAAACTAAACAACATTTATTGCAAAATAAAAAATAAAAGTAATTAAAAAAAAACAAAGTTATCAATATTCTTCTTATAACTAAAGTTAATTTATTGCAAAGTAAAAAATAATTTAAAAAACAAACAAAACTTCATTATTTCATCATAGTTTGTTAGAAAAAAATGTGTAATTACGCGGTTTTGCATTAAGAAAATAAACACACTTGTAGTTACGTCCCTTTGTTTTTTGTTAATAAAAGCGTCACTTTTGATCGAAGAAGTGTCCAGACATGTATTTTAATGGCATTCATAATAATCAATCAAAAAGCTGATTTTTAATTTTTTGTTAGTTACGACTTTTTGCGTTTTTGCTAACGATATACACATGCTTGTGTAATTGTGTTTTTGCTTAATGTTTAACGGTAAAACAAACAAGTGTGAGTATAACATGGGCATGCAACAATTTCTATAGAATCTACAACATTGATGTCAAAAATATTTTGCAACTGTACTGATCAGAGAATTTTAAAGTACAGCAAACACAAAAAACTAAGCGCAAATATTTTTATTAACATTTAATCACAATAAATGGTTTTGGCTGGAAATAAATTTAAAACATACCTATTAAATTTTCATACTTAATTTTTTAAACTGATTTAAAACTTTGACTTTAAAAATTTTTTTAAAGCAATATGTATTAAAAATTTCCTTATTTTAGGTAAATCAATTAAAAAAATAATTTAATTCAGTGTGAACTGCTATAATGTTTTGCAAATTAAAGCAAGAATTGTATCAAAGAAAACTCAAATAAAATCTTCTACATGTATGCTTTTATGACAGTTTCGTAAAGCCAATAAAATTATTTTTTTTTTAATTTTACCATAATTTATTTTACACACTGTAGTTGTTAAAATATAAACCCAGTTACCATACACATGCACTTGTCGCTGTCACACCCGCAAAGCATAGATAAGTGGCACGAGAAGGCATACATGGCTTTTTATGTATGCTTCTAAGTATGGATTTGTATGTTGTGCTAATAAGAAAGAGTGAAACAACCACTCAATACATTTATTTACATTGGTTTTTATAGCGTTTGCGACATGTTTTTTACATCTGACTTGTCAACTTTTTAGGTCACATGTTATTCTGCATGTGTGTCAAAATTGCTGTTTAACAAAATTTTTTTAATATTCAATCCAAAACGTACATGTAATTTGCTCCTCGTGGTCTTAGTTTGAAAAAAAAATACATAGCTACTGTGTATCTATATTTTTAATTTCATTAAAATTTTTAAGAAAGTTCTATTTTTTAAAAAACTATATAGCTTATGTGTCCATATAAGTAGGCCCTTTTCTATGTTTTAAATTTAATTAAAATCTGTTGGATGGTTTTGCAGAGGCAGAAAATACACCCGAGCTTCCCTCCTAGTCCTATTTTCTAAAAAATACAAAGCTTATGTGTCCATATAAATATGGATCTATCAATGTTTTAAATTTCAATAAAATCTGTTAGATAGCTTCGGAGAGCAGAAATTGCCCCTTTCCACCCCTCGTGGTCCTATTTTTTATAAAAATATAGAGCTTATATGTAGTTTTACATAGGCAATGCTGATGACAAATTTATTTTATGTATCATAAAAAATATTTACATAGTCCCATACCTGCCAGGTGATCAAAGCACAATTTTGCTAAAAAAAAAATTTTTCATTTTTACACAGAAGTGCCAAAAATACTGAAGGTATTTTTTTTAACATGGATATTTTAAATGTATGGCAGATACCCAAAACACATTCATGGTTATTGAATAATATCTGCATAACATTCATGTATTTTTGTTTACTGAATATGGTTGCGTGAAGATATTGCCGTGCATAAGTATAAGTAATAACCATACTTTTTGCGTTATAAATATGTGCATACACAATAACGAAAAGCGTGGGTAAATACCTCTGTATATTATTCTTATGGGTACTTGTTGTCATTCTCTGGTACTGACGTTAGCGCTTACGATAAAGTAGTTTTTTCCTGCCTGGCAGGGGCAGGCTTAACATCTAGTTTTTTTATAATTGGTAAGAGATTTCTTCCTAGACATGGCATTTTAAAGTTATGGATCATTTTTTTACAAAGGTTTTTGAGACTAAGCATCTTTTATGTTAAATATTGTTTACTTTTAATGTGGACTTAGCACTTTTTCTTTCAGTGGGGAGGTTTTATATGAAATCTATGGTCAATTCAGGACCTACCAACACCACAGTTTGCCACGTCATAGTAAAAGTTATTGTCGCCTAATTTTATGTCTATAAGAAGTTATATCATTAAAAGCTATTTTCGGGAGTGGTATTTGTATCGGAATACAATCAAATATGGACCGAATCTACAAAATTTGTTAAAATAATTTAGAATGCAATAAAATATGTTTGAACCAAATTGAATTTCAATTCAATATAGTACGATGGGTGAAACATTTTTGTAGTTACACATTTTGCAAAAACTATCTAGATATGGAATTCAAGATGTAGAATTACAATGGTTTCGATCGTGTTTAACAAATCGTAGACAATATACAAAAGTTAATAATGTAATATCAAATTCAATAAAAAATGATTTTGGGGTGCCTCAAGGATCCATCTTAGGAGCTCTTCTTTTTATTATATATATAAATGATATGGAAAATACATTGGAGAAATGCGAAATTGTACGACGACACATTGATTTTTACCGAAGCAGAAAATGAAGAATTATGTTATGAAACCTTAAACCAGGATATGCATAATATAAACAGGTGGCTGAAAATGAATAAATTAAAATTAAACGAAGATAAAACCAAGTTAATGGAAATTAATATGAACTCTAATAAAATAATCAAAATAAATAACGTGATAATAGAAAAAGTAAAAAGTATAAAATATCTGGGTTTCTTAATTGACAAAGATTTAAACTTTAAAGAACATATCGAATATGTATGTAGAAAAATTGGCAAAAAACTAGGCTTTTTTAAACGTTTGAGAAATAAGGTAACAATAATAACCGCAATTAACATATATAACACAATGATAAAACCACCCTTTGAATATGGATCAACTATATTGTTCACATGCTGTTCAGACCAACAAATAACCAGACTACAAAAACTACAAAATAAGGCGATGCGCACAATCTTAAAATGCAACCGTTACACTTCAATCAGAAATATGTTGGACACATTAAAATGGCTAAATATACAACAAAGGCTGCAGTTAAATACAATATTTTTTATCCAGAAAATGAAAATGGGTAATGCACCCGATTACCTAATCGAACAAATAAGTTTTGTGGGGGAGGTTCAGCCGTATAATCTCAGGAATGCCTTGGATTTTAGACCACAGAGAGCAGATACAAGTGCAATGCAAAAATCACTATTTAGCAAAGGATTAAACCTATACAACATGATGCCGAATGATGTGAAGAATGAATCCAATATAAATCTTTTTAGAAAAAAAACTGTGGATTTTATAAAAAACTTATAATTGTTAATCAGACACGTAAAATTTTTTCTTATAATATAATTTAAATGTCATTAAAAAATACTACTAATAAATAAATAATAATAATAATAATATTCATTCGGATAACCGTTAATCGGTTGTATTTAACTTTTTGGTAGATCGAAATTTGCTTTTTTTTAATGATTATCCATTTTAATTGATTTTACATGCTTTTTCTTTACTTCTGTTTTTTCGTACTTTTGTCAAGAATTCTTCTTGAAGTCTTGAAAGGTACTTTTTTTTTTGTTTTTTTTTTTGTCTTTCTTTTTCTTGTTGACCTTTTTCAGCACAATGAACACATAGAGCTCGTGCCTTAGCTTTAACAATAATTAGTATTGTGGTTATTTTGTTGAACTATTTATGGTTTTTAATCCAAATTTTTAATATTTTTAAGTTCATTAAATTTAATTTTCATTAAATTATTTTTATGAAGAAAGGAATTTTACAACATGAAAATTAAAAACAGAAGTAAAAAAAAAACATGTTAAATCAATTAAAATGGATAATCATTCAAAAAAAGCAAATTTCGATCTACCAAAAAGTTAAATACAATTTGGTTAAATATTGATGTTTGACAATTGACGTCAGCAGTCGTCGATGGCTGCGAGTGTAAAAACGGCAAATCCATCTGAGGAGATCGAGTGGTTGCGATCGAAACATGTCATGGTAACCTGGCGGCCAGGGTTCGAGCCCCGGCCACGGCCAAGAATGAAAGATTATCAATAACAATTTTAATTAATTTTCATGTTGCAAAATTCCTTTCTTCATAAAAATAATTTAATGAAAATTAAATTTAATGAACTTAAGCCTAATTAAAAATATTAAAAAGTTTATTGCAATATAAATAATGTAAAAATTAAATTAAAGTATTTAACAAAGCCTAAATGGCGCTGAGGCTTTAAATATGAAATGGATATTATATTTAATTGTCAATAGGTGCGTTTGAGTACTTTTACAGTGAAATGCAGTAAATGAGCAAATTGAAAATTTTTCTCTCACAAAAAGCTGTTGTCCAAAAAAGTACGCGAACGCAAATTTTGTAAAAATTCGTAAAATAAAGGCAACAGCTGATGACAAAAAATTTAAGTGTTGAAAAATGTTAAACACTTTGGACTACTTAACTCGTTTTCTTATCGGTACTCGATTAAATACTTTTTATAACACAAGCATTTTTGGAAATACAAACAAATTATTTTGTGTAATCTTTCATATTTGTTTGTTTTTTATTTTATTTGATGTTACTAGTTTGTGGCTGGTTAATTTATTCAAAAGAACAAGAATAATTTTTTTCTATTGATTACTTAAGTACCCAATTACTTAACACCTTTACAACTCTAAAATAATTAACATAACAAAAAAAGTTTCAAATCTTGGCATTTAGCTAAATAAATGCTTCACAAACAAGTTTAATTAATTAATATTTATTTATTCACATTTTGTTTTTGTTTAATTTTTATTTCAACTTTTCTTTTATTTAACAATTTGTTCACAATTTGTAAGCATTTTGTTTGTTAATTTTGTTTGTTTACCTTTTGAAACATATGTTTTTTTGTTTTACTAAATTTTACTGCAAAAATTTCTGCAGTAAAAAATTGTAAATACTCAGGCAAGAACTGTCACTTTTCGCTCTCAATTTGTGTTCTCATTTACTGCATTTTGTGTACTCGAACGCAATTTCGTAAAATGCAGTAAAGTTCAGTAAAAAATAGTAAAAACTTTTGTGTTCTCGAACGCAGCTAATAAAAAAAGCAAAAAAAAAAAAGCAGGGTTGTCAAATAATGATTTTGTTTATGTAAACTATCAAATATTAATTATATGATTTTAATTTCTTTTGAAAAATTCAAAATATATGCACTTTAAACCAAAATATGCAAATATATGCATTTATAACAAAATAGGCAGAAATATGCAAAAACAAAACGATGCCATTTTGCTGCAAGTCCCTTGATATGGAAAAATAACTGGTCGAATTTTATTTTAGATTATTGACTGCAAATATGCATTTGCATGAAAATCCAAGCCCTGTTTATTACATAATGTAATAAGCATACTGGTCAATAGTGTTAATTGTTATATATTTCATTGTTGAAAAAAGCATAAGCTTTAATTGAATTTGAATTTATTTGTTTCAGGTATGCTGTCCGAGGAAGCTGAGGAAGCGAGGAATAAAGACAATATGTAGAGCAAAAATATTCAATTCAATACAAGTTGTATTGTAAGTGGGCGTAAAAGTAGGCGGATATTTTTTAAATTTCACACAAATGATTATGAGTAAACATTACCGTAGGTCAAAGTTTAATTCTTACTTTGTATGGGAGGTGGGCGTAAAAGTGGGCGGATCATATTGATTTTTCCATTTTTTCTTGATTCAAACAAAAAATGCTTCTTCTATTTTTTGCCGCTCGTTCTATGAACGTCAACCAATGTGCGCCATGAAGAAGGTGAACTTTTACCATCGCCCAGTGCACCTCGTAAAAAAAGAAGGAAATGTAATGGCTGATTTTAAATAAACTATGTTTATTTTGTGGTATTAAAAGACAAACTGCCTGTTTAACGATTTCGAACGTCAATGTTCACATAGAAAATTATATTTATAACAACAACAAAATTCTAAAATGTTTTTGTTTTAATGTACTTCTCTTTGCGAATGTTAACGTTCGAAATCGATGAACTGGCTGTTAGTCATCTGAAGAGCAAAAAAGCGAAAAGATTTCTTAGGAGAATTAGTCAAATATCGTGTACTTAATGAAAATGACTTGAACGTGACTAAGCAAAGTACAAAATCGTTTGCTGTAGTAAGTTTTAAAATCGAGCACCAGCTACTGAAAGTAGCCCTGCCGAAAAAATTCAAATTTCTTAAGTAATGGAGGAGACCTTGCATTACAGTGAGTATGGCTCAGCGCTGGGGAGTATCTGCCCTTTTTCTCAAGCACGGTTGGTCGCAAATTGTATGCTCTACATCGTTGGAGCTATAGAAACCGAGATAATCGAGATAAACTGATTTTAAGGACCTTTCCCCTTGAATAACTTACGGCGCAGACAAGGAGGCTTATAAGTCTTTTGGGACAACTTTAAGAACACCAAAATGAAGGTGAAAAGGAGCTTGCAGCTTATAATCTGACATTCTCTAGTTGAACCGTGTTTTGCTTAGGTTACTTGACTATCATTTACGGCAAAAGTTTTAAAGCGTTAAAAAATCTGTTCCCAGAGAACATACTCACAGAATTTAAGCATTAATCAAAAATAAAATCAGTTTTAATTAAAAATTTAATCAAGGCCCTTTGTTCCACCTAGGAACTACGGGAATTAAATAATAATAATCAATATTTGTACCAGTAAACAAATTAATAGAATCAATTAAATGCTTAATTCACTTTATTAAACGTTTAATTTGATTAAATTTTTAATTAAGACTGATTTTATTTTAATTAATGCTTTAATTGGTGAACAATTTTTTTCTGTGCTTAGAGAAAAGTGGAAAAAGGGTTAACAAAACTATTTTTAACCTTTACTATATTTTTCACCTACAACTATATTAAAGCTAAGTGAGTCCTTTATAATTGAGCCACAACCATATTATAGTTTCATCTGATCATGATATGATTAATAATAACATAAATATATACATATGTTATAAATAATTGTATGACCGACACATATTATTGTTAAAATATTCTTAAAAAAAGCAAAATGTTATTGTTGATACCATAACATCATCGCTGACAAACATAATATGGTTGTGGCTTCCTTATATAGGGCTTTTGGATTAAATTCAAATGATCCTTTAAAGACCTATTATTCATTTAAGTATTAACCTAAGATTGATCATCTATACTCACTATACTTCCGTTTCTTTTTGCGATACTCATCATCACTTCCACTCTGGCCCAAAGCCACCTGCGGTTTAAAACGCTGTTTCTCTTTAATGCGAGACGTTGACTTCGTTGTTGTACAACAGCCTGTTGTTGTAGGCCCAATACTTGAGCCCGTCGATGTTGAGGTCATGCGATGTAGTTTCGCTGTATCACTGGCCACCACCGAGGAACTGGCCACTATGGCACCGTTAACCACAGCACCGTTGCGTATTGTCGATGTCGAGCCGGCTGGAAAGTACGGTGCAGCAGCGTTAAGAGAGGCATCGGCGTGAGTGTGTGTATCCAATGTATCGATAACTGAATACTGTTGAGGCAATGTTGTCGCTGTGGTGACGGAGGCAATGTGCAGAGATTGCGGTATTGGTGCTGCTGGCTGGGCCTTTGATGAAGGTGGCGTGAGTGCTTGGGTCGATGTTGGGGACGAAGTGACTGCGGTTGTGGTTATCGGGGGCTTTGGTTTATTATGTCTAATATTGCTTTGAAGATGCAGCTGCTGCAATTGTTCGATTGGAAGAACGTGTGGTGCTAAAGTCGTTGTGGGTGAGTATGCGGCTACGGGAGAATGTTGAGCAGTTTCAAAGGGTGGTGGCGGTAATGGTGGTGGTCGTGTACGACCATTACTTAAGGCTACTAACAAACTAGTACTTTTGGATTTGAAACGATCATTTAGGGAGACCGGCCTGCCTGGTACAGGGGCGTGCAGTGACAACGAATCACTTTGATTGAGTAATGTACTCACTGTTAGATTGGCGCTATCCTCAGACGTATTTTGTCGGGATATATTACGTGATTCAAATATGCTTTCGGTATAGGAATATTGATTGGGCAGAAAGCGTGTTGGAGTGGCCTTGGAAACTGAAAGAGATTCCACAGGCATAGTGCTGCTGGCAGTGGTAGCTATGTTTTGTTTTACAATTACTGCAGGTTTTGCTGCCAATTTGATGCTCGAGGGTGACATGGGGGCGTGTACTACGGTCTTGATTAAATGCCGGGGTTGTAGTATGGGACTGCATTGAGCACTTATGGATTTGGCTTCCAAGATACGCTGTCTCTTGGCCGCCTTTATGCGTTCGTACATGTTGACATCAAAATCTTCCGGTATAACCTCAGTGGCTCCAAAACTCACCGTACAGCGAGAACTGGTGAAGGATAGACTCTCTATACTGTCTCTTATAGAGGTTAAACTGTCATCGGCCATAGTTGAGGTGTGCAAACGGGCCCCAGTACCATTTTCGTAGCCACTAGCCAAGGAGGTAGTATCTTGTGTGCGCTCTAGTGACAAAGGTGGTACAATAGAATATGTTTGATTACCATTGGATTGAGTGGTTTGGGCATTTTTCGAATCGCCCGAGGAACTAGAAACGATTAAAGCCTCTTGCGGCATATGAGTCTGGGCCTTGACCAACAGACTTTGCTTGGCAATCACTTTATCTGAGGAATTGCTTAAAGTGCTAGTTAAACTATCATCGGCCTGCTGTTGTCGTTGGCTTATTTGTGGCTCTGGTGGTTGTGGTGGTGACTCCGGGCTGGCAGTGTTTGTTTTTGATTTAGACCTTGTTCTAGAGCGGTGTCTGGCTAATTTCCCCGTAGCCTTTTCTAAATCTATATCTTGGTTTTTACGTAGTTGCGTTTGCTCTATTTGTTCCGATGTGGCAGTTTTTATTGTGGATTTCATTGTTTTTTGTGGCGTTGATGGTTCAGTTCTGGCATGTTCCTCCTCTATGGCCATCTCACTTAAACTGGAGGTCTTACGCGAATCCATGCTACTAAACAGTCTTTTGGCAAAAAACATACGTCCTATTGACTTGCGTTTCAAACGCTTGGCTCTTTTGCGCTCCTCACAATCTCTTTTCATGGCCAACATTTTCTTTTCCAGCAGACTATTAAACACCAGCTCATAGGTAACAGCTCTTTGATAGTCCTGCAAATCGGGTATGCCATAAGTGGAAACCGCTTTGTCCGCAGACATTGCCAAAGGTTTATCAAAACTCTGCTGCTGTCTGTCTAGTTGGGATACTAAAGCTTTTTCTTGGACCAACTCTACTCCTTTTTCCTTCTCCTCCTCCTTCTTTTCCTTCTCTTTCTTATAAACATTATCTTGCTCAGGTTGCTCTTTGGTTTTAAGAGTTTCCTCACACTCTTCATTCATGTTGTCTTGACTGTTTTATTTTTTAAAGCTCCCGATTTAAATTAAATACTATAATGCTGGTAAGAAAATCTGTTTTAACATTTGTCCAGCTGGTGGCAAATGTATTGACACTTGATACTGCTGTTGTAATCTTTTTTGCCTTCTCGCAGCCAAAGAGAGTTTGGTAAAATATTGCCTTAGTTGTTGTTTATCTCTCGTTAAAGACAACAACGGTACTGACACTTTGATTGATGATGTCAGTATTAAATATATTGCTGCTGCTTCTGTTGTCTTTTTATCAGTTATCGCTGTTATTGCTGCTGTTCCCGCTGTTTTTACTAGTGACGTTGTTGTTACCGTTATAAATGATTTTTTCAATTTGCAAAGCATTTTTTATGTATTTTCACACGTTTCACTTTAAATGTAGATGTTGACATCGATATTTTATTAAATTCCTTGTATTTCCAAACAGCCAACATATTGTAGAATCTTAACAAGAACGACAACAAAAACGAAATGCACTAGAAATATAGGCCATGTAATTTAATACGCCAAAAGATTGCCAATATTTGAAAAAAAAATAAAAATAATAGATTTATATTTTTCACGCGCTTAATGTGGCAGCAGCGAGGAGAGAACAAATGAAGGCTCTATTTTCAACAATTCAATTTCTTTTTTTCTGCTTTTAATTCTTTTCTTTATGACGGCAATTGTGATTTGTAATCATAACTAAAGCATTTTATAAGTTGTTTTTCGGATGCAATCTATTGTTGGAATGGCCTTGTGGCTAGAAATCTAAAAAATAGAAAGAGAAAAAAAAAAATTAAATAAGTTTTAAGACAAATGGCAAACGATAGTTGCAAGCAAAATTTTTAAATAAAAAATAGAAGAATGCTATAATCGGCTAAAAATACTTTGAAGCTTTGATACTATCCACCATTAACAAGATATTAAAATATCTGAAATAATCTATTGACAACAATGAAGAGTTTTTTGATTACGGTGATTTTTTTAAAACATTTTTTTTGCGTGCTTAACTTACAAAATTTCCTATAAAATAGCAAATTTTACAAAATTTCCTATAAAATAGCAAATTTTACAAAATTTCCTATGAAATAGCAAATTTTACAAAATTTCGTATAAAGTAGCAAATTTTACAAAATTTCCTATAAAGTAGCAAATTTTACAAAATTTCCTATGAAATAGCAAATTTTACAAAATTTCCTATGAAATAGCAAATTTTACAAAATTTCCTATGAAATAGCAAATTTTACAAAATTTCCTATGAAATAGCAAATTTTACAAAATTACCTATAAAATAGCAAATTTTACAAAATTACCTATAAAATAGCAAATTTTACAAAATTTCCTATAAAATAGCAAATTTTACAAAATTTCCTATAAAATAGCTAATTTTACAAAATTTCCTATAAAGTAGCATATTTTACAAAATTTTCTATAAAGTAGCAAATTTTACAAAATTTCCTATAAAGTAGCAAATTTTACAAAATTTCTTATGAAATAGCAAATTTTACAAAATTTCCTATGAAATAGCAAATTTTACAAAATTTCCTATAAAGTAGCATATTTTACAAAATTTTCTATAAAGTAGCAAATTTTACAAAATTTCTTATAAAGTAGCAAATTTTACAAAATTTCCTATGAAATAGCAAATTTTACAAAATTTCCTATGAAATAGCAAATTTTACAAAATTTCCTATGAAATAGCAAATTTTACAAAATTTCCTATAAAGTAGCAAATTTTACAAAATTTTCTATAAAGTAGCAAATTTTACAAAATTTCCTATAAAGTAGCAAATTTTACAAAATTTCCTATAAAGTAGCAAATTTTACAAAATTTCCTATGAAATAGCAAATTTTACAAAATTTCCTATGAAATAGCAAATTTTACAAAATTTCCTATGAAATAGCAAATTTTACAAAATTTCCTATGAAATAGCAAATTTTACAATATTTCCTATAAAATAGCAAATTTTACAATATTACCTATAAAATAGCAAATTTTACAAAATTTCCTATAAAATAGCTAATTTTACAAAATGACCTATAAAATAGCAAATTTTACAAAATTTCCTATAAAATAGCTAATTTTACAAAATTTCCTATAAAGTAGCAAATTTTACAAAATTTTCTATAAAGTAGCAAATTTTACAAAATTTCCTATGAAATAGCAAATTTTACAAAATTTCCTATAAAGTAGCAAATTTTACAAAATTTTCTATAAAGTAGCAAATTTTACAAAATTTCCTATGAAATAGCAAATTTTACAAAATTTCCTATAAAGTAGCAAATTTTACAAAATTTTCTATAAAGTAGCAAATTTTACAAAATTTCCTATTAAGTAGCAAATTTTACAAAATTTCCTATGAAATAGCAAATTTTACAAAATTTCCTATGAAATAGCAAATTTTACAAAATTTCCTATGAAATAGCAAATTTTACAAAATTTCCTATGAAATAGCAAATTTTACAAAATTTCCTATGAAATAGCAAATTTTACAAAATTTCCTATGAAATAGCAAATTTTACAAAATTTCCTATGAAATAGCAAATTTTACACTATTTCCTATAAAATAGCAAATTTTACAAAATACCTATAAAATAGCAAATTTTACAAAATTTCCTATAAAATAGCAAATTTTACAAAATTACCTATAAAATAGCAAATTTTACAAAATTTCCTACAAAATAGCTAATTTTACAAAATTTCCTATAAAGTAGCAAATTTTACAAAATTTTCTATAAAGTAGCAAATTTTACAAAATTTCCTATGAAATAGCAAATTTTACAAAATTTCCTATGAAATAGCAAATTTTACAAAATTTCCTATGAAATAGCAAATTTTACAAAATTTCCTATGAAATAGCAAATTTTACAAAATTTCCTATGAAATAGCAAATTTTACAAAATTTCCTATGAAATAGCAAATTTTACAAAATTTCCTATGAAATAGCAAATTTTACAAAATTTCCTATGAAATAGCAAATTTTACAAAATTTCCTATAAAGTAGCAAATTTTACAAAATTTTCTATAAAGTAGCAAATTTTACAAAATTTCCTATAAAGTAGCAAATTTTACAAAATTTCCTATAAAGTAGCAAATTTTACAAAATTTCCTATAAAGTAGCAAATTTTACAAAATTTCCTATGAAATAGCAAATTTTACAAAATTTCCTATGAAATAGCAAATTTTACAAAATTTCCTATGAAATAGCAAATTTTACAAAATTTCCTATAAAGTAGCAAATTTTACAAAATTTCCTATAAAGTATCAAATTTTACAAAATTTCCTATGAAATAGCAAATTTTACAAAATTTCCTATGAAATAGCAAATTTTACAAAATTTCCTATGAAATAGCAAATTTTACAAAATTTCCTATGAAATAGCAAATTTTACAAAATTTCCTATGAAATAGCAAATTTTACAATATTTCCTATAAAATATCAAATTTTACAAAATTACCTATAAAATAGCAAATTTTACAAAATTACCTATAAAATAGTAAATTTTACAAAATTTCCTATAAAGTAGCAAATTTTACAAAATTTCCTATAAAGTAGCAAATTTTACAAAATTTTCTATAAAGTAGCAAATTTTACAAAATTTCCTATAAACCCAGCAAAAACTTTGCTTACAAAATAAGCAGAAAAATAATGAGAACTTGACGAACAGACTACTTATTTTTCTACTAGAAGAAGTACTTATTTTTGTTCGAGATGTCCCAAAAGTAATCCCTTATAATTTAGCCTATTATAATCTAAAAAATAATATGTTTTTTTATACTTAAAATTTTTATAAAAATATATAGTTACACAAAGTCAATAAAGTAAAAATTTTTTTATTTTTTTTAATTTTTTTTTTTTGTTTTTTTTAAATTATTTTATTTTTATTTTTTCTTATTCTATTTTACTTTATTTTATTTTTTATTTTTTTTTTCTGTCTCTGGCGGGATTTGATCCCGCAACCTCGGTGCTCATAGACTAGCTCTCTACCAGCTAGTCTACCGGGGCAGTGTAGTTTTTTGCATTAAAAAACTATGTTTTATGACTATAATGACATTTTTATTGTCATAATGAAAATATAAATTTTTCTGTATATTTAAGATATAATAATAAAGTTATTATTTAATATATAACTAATAATCCAAAAAGTGGCGAATAAAGCTACAAAGTAATGAATTCTTGAAGTCATTAAAAGTAGGATTGTAAGTAAAGTTTTTGCTGGGAAGTAGCAAATTTTACAATATTTCCTATGAAATAGCAAATTTTACAAAATTTCCTATGAAATAGCAAATTCTACAAAATTTCCTATGAAATAGCAAATTTTACAAAATTTCCTATGAAATAGCAAATTTTACAAATTTTCCTATAGAATAGGAAATTTTACAAAATTTTCTTTAAAATAGCAATTTTTTTTTTTATATAGCAAATTTTACAAAATTTTCTTTAAAATATCACATTTTACAAAATCTCATATAAAATAGCAACTTTTACAAAGTCTCCTATAAATCTGCAAATTTTACAAAATCTCTTACATAATTTTACGAAATTTCCTATAAAATAAAAAATTTTTGTTAAACAAAATTGTAACAAAATTTTTAATTTTGGCCTAATTCTGTATGCTGTTCTACATGTTTAAGTGATGTTCGTCTAAGGTCTAAGTATAGAAAGATGCTTTGCTTAAACAAAGACCAATCTTTTCAAAATCGGCAGAGATTTCAAAATTCATAAACTAAAATTATCCCAAATTTCATGATTTCATTCATTGCAATTTATTGCATGTTACGGCCAATTTCACCAAGTTCGGTTTAAACTAACTTTTAATTAAAGTTCCGGTTACCAATATGTTTTGACAGCCATTACTGATAGTTAATTATAACAGAACTTGGTGAAATTGGCCGTTAATGGCATTTTCGGAGGTGGGCTTTATGGTATTTTAAACGGAATGATAAACTCAATATGAGACTTCTGATGTTGTAAAATAAAACCATTTCAAAATATCTTAGAAATTTTTCTGTAAACAACACTTTCAAAATATGACTTTAGCGGGTAAAATTGATCGATTGCCTCATAAATACGTTTTTGTGACATTTTAAAATGTCAATACAATTTACACCATGGTGAAATAAACAGGTGGCAGCACTACGCCAGATGACGATTTTTTGCTCTTGCATTGTTTGTCTAGGTTTATGTCAAAGTTTTGTTTATGTTTACAAAAAGTTCACGTTTTGTGCTGTGATTATTGTATTTTATTAAAGTGTTTGATAATTTTAAATTAAAATAAATAAGATATTGATCATAATTAAATAAAAATTGGCTAAAAATTTATTTATTTCATCACGTTCAGTGGCACGCTGTGATTTTTCTTAACTGTATTTTTTGACGTAAACGGTGATGTAATTTCCATTTTTGTTGTAATGTTGTATTTGTTGCCGTAACGATGCCACCTGCTTATTCCACCATGATTTACACTAAATAAATTATTATGTTTCTAAGGTTCCTTCAAATCTTGAAACAATATTTTAGTGCCAAAAAGAAACAAAAGAAAACTTTTAGAGAAGAGAGTTTGCTAAAATATCAAATATAGCAGGAAAAAGAATTGACACTTTAACACAAACAAAAATTCGTTTTAGTTTAAAAAAGAAACTTTTTATTGCTTGTGTAGCACTGTATTTTTTTACGTATTCTGCCGTTATGTTTGGGTATGAGGGGGTGCTTGTCTGAAGACATGTACTCTTTTAAGGCATTGTTTAGATGGTTCCAAAAAAGGTTACATTATATTTGGAGTTGTTTTAATATAAAAAATTAAGAATTATAGTTCCGTTTAACTCACAAGAATATTTAAACAGTGATCAGGCCCAGAGGAGTTACCTTCACGACCTCAAAGCTTACGGCGAAATATCAAATATCTCTTCATGTGTATACGGGTTATTCTAAGGTAACGCTAGTACTGGTTCCAGAATACATTGAATGCTAAAGCAACCACTTTGTCGATGATATTGCCAGACAATTTGGTCATCTGAAATACCCCCGAATTTGCATTTAATAGCTTTCTGTAGGATACCTATTAAACTTGAGTCGGATAGGCCCGCTAGATGAATCGTCTCATTCTTTGCCTAATACTAAATATATTCTCTAGGTACAATTTTTATGACCTAAGAAATACGATTTCTTTTTTCTTTCCGCCACTTGGTCATACTTTAAAGTTTTGAGTTAAAATTTCTTTTAAATTAAAACAAAGATTTATTCCATATGCAGTTGTAGTGTTTGAATAGCATTTTAGAATTTGTTACATCTATATCAATTCAATCTCAAAATTCCTTAAATAGTTCACCTTAAACACTTTAAAAATAAATCTTAAAAGTTTTCCTCGCATAACATTTGAATAGTTGTGTGACAAAAAAAAAAAAAAAAACTTATGTGAGATTTCCCAACTAATACTTGTTGCATGAATGCCAAAGCATTTCCTTCTCAAACACACGCACACACACTAACATGCATAAATACATTCAAACAAACTCACATGCATTTATTCATACATAAATGCACATATAATGCATGCACATACAACATTTTTTTTGCAGTTCTACACGTGGCAAATGTTCGTTGAAATATGTGTCCGCACATATTTATGAAATACGAACCAGAACAACAAAAAACCAAGGAAATTTCTAATAACTTTGCACATACAAACACACAAGCACACTCGTGTACACAGATGCTATTGGTATTGTTATGGTTAATATAATTTTACTAGTGAACGTCAGTCTTTAGTTGTATAATTGTGTGTGAGCGTTTGTTGCAAGTGTATGTTTTTCCATATAGTTGCACGTTCAACAAACAATTTTTACACTTGCACATGTAGCAAAGGTTGTTTGTTGATGCCATTGGATGGTTGCCAATAATATAAATGCATTTTGATAAGATCATGTTCAACACGTTTACTGCATTTATTAGTGTAGCATCATTTTGTTTGGGGAGCAGTTTTTTTAAAAACATCATTATTTTTAATTATCATTATCATTCCCGTCCCGGGAATTCCCGGGAATTTCAATTATTTTATTCCCGTTTTCCCGGGATTTTTCTTGCGGGATCCCGGGAAATAAAAAATTCCTCATAATTTCAGAAAATAGCTATTTATACTTTGAAATTAAGTTTTCTATTCTCTAAAAATTAGCCTCTGTGGATGGGTTGTTGATAAGATCAATTACAAGATGTGAGTACATGTATTTAAATCAATGTCTCCTGATGCAATAAATCTACTCAAAGCAGAATGGGCAGTGCAAGAGTTGATAATTATTACATTTAGTGAAGTGAAGAGTTAATAAAGTACATTAATTCAAAATAAGATGCATGCAGTAAAGTTTCATTGTTCAATAAACGCAGAGAAAAAACATGTTTAAATATGGTCACCTCTAACAAAACTATTTAAAGAAAATTTTAAATACATTATGGTTAATATAACCATATTATTGTCGTCTACAACCATATCGTGGTTGAATTAGTCCTTCATCAAGAAGCCACAACCATATTATGGTTGCCTCTAAACATATTATGGTTAAATATGACAATAATTTGTTTTAAAATTAAAATAGTATTTTCCCCTTTTTCAAGAGCAACATGCTATGGTTGAAAACCAACCATGCTATTATAAGTGTTAAACATGTTTTAGTTATTTTTGACCATAACATGTTCGGAAGCAACCATAAATGGGTTGTAGCTTTTTGATGGAGGACTAAATCAACCATTATATGGTTGTCGGCGTCAATAATATTGTTAAATAATCATAATATGTTTAACATTTTCTTTAAAAATAGTTTTGTTGGAGGTGACCATATTTAAACATGTTTTTTCTCTGGGTGTGGTAATTAGTAAATAAATTCAGAAATATACTTTTTGACGACTTACTAAGCGCTTTGAGTGCGTCAGAAAGTTATTTCCTAAGCCGTTAAAAAATATTATATATTTCTTTAAAATATTTTATCTATTTTATTAATTAACTTTTTGATCTCATATCTTGAGTACCTCAATTTTTGTTCGTTTTTATTATTGTTTTATGAATTAAATTGTTATGTTTATGTTATTTTTTATCTTATATCTAGAGCATAATTATACGCAATTTACATATAAAACCGTAAGGTAATAATTATTCAAGTCCCTCTTTTACAACCGTATTAAAAACGAAAATTTGTGTACTCCGACTATACTCCGCTCATCGAGTGAGCAACGAAAATATTAATTAAGCTTAATCACCATTTTGTCACGAGGTTATTCAAACCACTTTTAAATCGCACGATTAAGAAAAATTTGTACATCTCTGTTTTAGTTAAATTCAATGGACAGAAACAGCAAATTGACGGCTGTTAATCAGGAGTTAAAAAGTCTTTAATCATTCGATAATCATAGTTTATTAAAAAGTGTTTTGAATAAGAAATCCTGAATCAGGGGATATGAAGTAACTAAATTTTTGTTTTGAATACAGGTGTTAATCTTCAATTCATTTTTGTAGTACTTAAGCATTTCTTGTACTTTTTTTGTAAACAAGTTTCCTTACGTTTTTTATAAAAGTTTTTTTCATTAATTAAAAACAAATTTACTGTGTATTATTTATATGAAGCGGGATCCCGGGATCCCGGGAAATTTAAAAAATTTCCCGCTTTCCCGGGAATAGAAAAACTCCGGGGAAAAAAAACTCTAATTATCATTGACTTGATCATTAAGAGAGTATTAATTCGAAATTTGTAAATTTTCAGTAGAAACAAAACACTATTTAATTGAACTTTAAAATGCCTATGAAAACAAATAAAAAGTGGGCAAAATAGCACGATATTTTGACAGCGCACATAGGGGTTTTTTGCCAATCTAGCCGGACATTAAGCAAAAAATTTTTTTTAAGAAATGGAAAAATTTAAGTACGCAGCTCGACAGACAACAAAGTTCTGCATCGTATAGTGAATTTTCAAGTCTTTTGCTTGAGATTTGTGGTTTTGGGACACTGTTAAAACCAGGAAAGTTGATTAAATTGCATGCGTGTTCATTGACTTTTTACGGTTTTGGGAGGTATACAATATATTTTTTTGTAGATAAACGAATAAAGATTTTACATTGAATTTTTTTTTCTGTGAAAGACTATATAAACAGCTAATTATGAAAATTTTTAGAAAAATTTTATTTGAATTTTTTATGATAAAAAAATTAGTACGAAATTAAAAAAAACGATTTTTTTGTTCACTTTTTTGTAAAAAAAAAAAATTTAAAAGGTTTTTGAAGGTGAGTTCCGCTGAGTTCTTAAAAATTTTATACATCACGATAAAATTTGAAATCTCTACTTTTAAATTCAAAAAAAAAACGTTGCGCGTTGTTGCGCCATTTTTTTTTTATGATTTTTTGAAAATTTCACCTTTTTTCTGTTTTTGCTCATCTTGCATAGGTACATATGATAGAAACCCTTTCGTCAGTCATAAAATGTTTTGGTTGTACGTAGATGGTTTTTATTTAAATTATTACATCTAAGCCTAATATTACCTGTGTAAAAAAAGGGATGTGCGAAACAGTAAGTAACGCGTTTTAACCACCTGTGCGGCCGCTAAAGGACGTTATTTAATAGAGCAAAATAAATGTACCTGTTTTGCATAACTTTTAAAATCATTAACAACAAAAATAATATATAATAAAAAATCAAATCTGGGCTCTAGGTACTTAGTTTTTTTAAATATATATTGTGGTTTTTGCATAAAATTGTTATCAGAACCATTTTGAAGCTTCGAGAGTAAAATGGAAAAAGTGTATACGAATTTAGAGTTATTCCAAATTATACAAGAATGTAGTTCTAAACTCGTTGAAGAGAAATTACAATTTTTAGTTAGAAAATTGTGCGAAATTTCAAAATGTCAGGGAGATAGTGACATATCAGTAGTAAATCAATGCTTAAAGAAATTCAAATATTTTTTTAAAATATTTTGGCATTCAGCACAAAGAAAAAAGGATCGATTTGTAAGCATGCATGCCAAATGGCTGGAAGGAACAGTGACAATACCTTTTTTTGGGAGTTCGTCTTCAAAACGACTACAAAAGCCGTTTGTTGAATTGACCGAAAGAAGTAAGAGAAGAAAAACTGAAATCTTGCGAACTCAAACCGATGCTGATTTATTGATGCACGCTACCCAAACACAACTACAAACGTCTGGAAAAAAAGATGCCTCAGGTCTGCTTAAAGAAATTGTGTCTTCTCCGGCAAGAGCTACAAAAATAAAAAAAGCATACAAAGCTGCACAAGAGGATAAAGTAAAACAGCTAACCCCTCTAAAGGCTCTTTCTATATTTGTAGAAGCTGATCTTTCTCGAAAACAATATGAAATAATCCGAAGTGCCGCTAAGAAGGTTTATCCTAGCTACAATATTTTGCAGAGAGAGAAAAGTGAATGCTATCCTCCAAAAGAATCATTTGAAGTAACGGAAACATGTGCTCAAATAAATCTTCAGGATTTGCTTAATCATACTGCAAGTAGATTACTTACATATTTAAAAGATGTTTTATGTGATTCACAAATAGAAGAATGCAACTCCCTCGAACTAATAAGCAAATGGGGCTGCGATGGATCACACCAGGCACAATTTAAGCAAAAGATGAAAAATGATGCTTCTGATTCTCATATTTTTCAGAGTAGTTTCGTACCGCTTCGACTAAGATATGGTGCAAAAAAGGAGAAAATATTATGGCAAAATCCAACTCCTTCATCACCGCGATATTGTAGACCTATTCGCATCAGATTTGTTAAAGAAACTGTAGATGTAATCCAAGAAGAAATTAATTATGTACAAGATGCCATTACTACATTACAAAACACTAATTTTTTAATGGAAGGAAAGTTATATTCCATAAAACATACAATGGTATTTACAATGATAGATGCAAAAGTATGTAATGCCGCAACACAAACTACGTCCACAATGAAGTGCTATATTTGTGGGGCTACTTCAAAAGAATTTAACAATTTGAAAATCAAAAGGGATATAGACGTAGATGCACTTTCTTTCGGATTATCTACTTTGCACGCCAGAATTCGTCTATTTGAGAGCATATTACACCTATCGTATAAACTCACAGTAAAAAAGTGGCAATTAAGATCGGATGAGGACAAAACTATTGTTAATGAGAGGAAAAAAACTATCCAAGAAAAATTTAGAAGTGAATTAGGGCTAATAGTGGATGTACCGAAGACTGGATTTGGAAACAGCAACGATGGTAACACCAGCAGACGATTTTTTTCCAATCCTGAATTGGCTGCAGAAATAACTGGAATTGCATTGGATTTCATCTACCGGATCAAAGTTATTATTGAAGTAATTACAAGTGGTCACAAAATCCATTTGCACGAGTTTGCCAATTATTGCTTAGACACTGCAAAACTTTACGTTACTCTATATCCCTGGCATCCTATGACACCTACAATGCACAAGATTTTAGTACATGGCGCAACTGTAATGAGTGAGGCATTGTTGCCTATCGGGCTATTATCAGAAGAAGCGTCTGAGGCACGAAATAAACATTTTCGGCTTTACAGGCAGAATTTTGCTAGAAAGTTTTCGAGGGTTCAGTGTAACAAAGATGTTATAAATAGACTTTTGCTCAGTTCTGACCCACTGATTACTAGTATAAGACCAACTCCAAAAAAAAAAGTCACTACCCTTTACGAAAGAAGCAATTTCTTTTATGCTTCCACCTGTACTTGGCTCTGAAGAGAATTCAGATTCAGAAGAGGATTTTGAAGAAGCAGACGAAGAAGAACCATGGCACTCATCATCATCTTAGTGCAAAAGAGAAGTTATTTTAAATAAATTAGTTGTTATTATTTTAAATAAAATTTGCTGTTACTATTATAAATAAGTTATTATTACGAATATATTAATTATTTTCAGATAAATTAAATACTATAAAATATATAAAAGTCACCTAAAATCTTAAAAATTAATATGTTTTGGAAATTAGCAAAAAAAAAAAAAATTTTACAGGGTCGTTCCGGGGGGGGGGGGGGTGTTTGGAGGGATATCTCCCCCTACCCATTAAAGTTCAAAAATTTTATTTTTATAGTATTAAGGCGTTAGTAATCTATTTCTTTTAATATTTACATTTTTTTAAAATATTATTTTATGTAACCGTCCTCAAAAGGGGGCGGGGGGCGAAAAGTGTAATTTTACGATCTCATGGGTCTTATTTTAGGTTTTTTAACTTTCGCCGACGTTAAAAGTTGCATTTGCCAAACAAAAGTATGGGAAAAGTTTAAAAAAAATTGCATTTTTCAGAGGTTGGATTAGTTCTTCTAGGGGGAACATTTTCCTCCTTGGTCCGATTTTATTTATTTTTTAGGTTTACCTGCCTATGACAATATCACATATTTCTGCCAAGTTTCATCGATCTAGGGGCACTCAAGTAATTTACGAAAATGCAACCCTTTCATGATAAGTTGTTATTGTTTTTTAAAATTGTTCAAAGAAAAATTAGATCAATGAAGCTTTTTTAAAAAATACGTAAGACTTTGTGGGATAGTGTGTAACGGCATTAAATAGCAAATTTTAGAAAATTTCCTATAAAGTAGTAAATTTTAGAAAATTTCCTATAAAATAATAAATTTTAGAAAATTTCCTATAAAATAGTAAATTTTAGAAAATTTCCCATAAAATAGTAAATTTTAAAAAATGTCCTATAAAATAGTAAATTTTAGAAAATTTCTATAAAATAGTAAATTTTAGAAAATTTCCTATAAAATAGTAAATTTTAGAAAACTTCCTATAAAATAGTAAATTTTAGAAAACTTCCTATAAAATAGTAAATTTTACAAAATTTCCTATAAAATAGTAGATTTTACAAAATTTCCTATAAAATAGTAAATTTTACAACATTTCCTATAAAATAGTAAATTTTACAAAATTTCCTATAAAATAGTAAATTTTACAAAATTTCCTATAAAATAGTTAATTTTACAAAATTTCCTATAAAATAGCAAATTTTATAAAATTTGATAATATTTATCTTTTAACAAAATTTTGTTTTAGTAGCAAAGTTTTTCCTGAATATAAAATTTTTCTTAAAATTTTAGAATTTATAGAAATTATATACACCCCTAATAAATTTTTAGATTTTTTTAGAATTCTACGAGTTAATAAAAGTCGACATTTTTTTACAAGAAACTGAACAAAGGAACTTAAAGTTCTTGACAGAACACTCACACCCTTGGTTCCAATATGCAGCTTACAAAATACAGGGTGACTTAAATATAGTGAAACAGCATCAAAAATATTTGAAATTTGTTAAATGTACAGCCTGGCCCACAATGTCCATCGACAGTTTAAGTGATTGACAACAAGTCACTCATTGTCGTTCTAAAACTAAAGACTTGTCGGTTGACAGGTTTTACATTACTAACGTAATCTATTTATTGTCAAAAACCTATATTGCCCCATCAACAATTCCACAAATAAGAAGCTAGTTTGCAAATAAAAATTAATTAAAAATTAATTATAATTAAATTAAGCCATAAATATACTATTCCGTGCCACAAACAAAGCAGTAAACAAAAGACAAATAAAGCAGCAAAAAAAATTTATAAAATAGAATTTTGTGAAAAATATTTAATAATATAATTTTATTAGTGGGGTTGTTTAAAAAATCTAAATTTAAAAAAATATTTATTGTTGGCGTGTAAATTTTGCTTAATACTACAACAAAATCCCTCTGTTCACAACCAAAACAGGTGACTGACTTTGACATTTAAGGTCGCAAACAATTCCTTAGTGGGTCGCAAATTTGTATGAAAACGTTTGTATGAAATAACGATACCGTTCGTTTGCATTGTCGATCTTCTTGCCTTATTGAAAATTGTAACCAAGGCTCAAATGCGCTGTTTATCGTTGAAAATAAAAACGAACGATATCAGTTGACATCGCGGGTCAGGCTGTTAATTTTATATTAACATGTATATTTATTTCTTCTGTAAACAATTTGTTGTGTTTTTACAATTCCATGTCACCCTGTTCACATAATAAACATTTTAAAGTACTTTTATTTTATTATTGGCTCGTTAAAACTTTAAGTAACAAAATTTCATGTTATAACTAGACAAACATATTTCAACAAGAACTCTGACGTTAAGCTATTTCCTTCTTCTTCTTCTACTTATTTAATGAACAGCAAACGGTTGCTTTGGTCAGAGTGATCAAATATTTGACAAAAATGGCATGGCCCCCGAATGAGGTAACAAGGAACACAGTTGTTTCATAACATAGTTGTTTTTAATGTGGTTTTCTTTCATATTTTGCTAATTTAAATACGAAAATCAAGACTCAAGGAGATTGAACAAATATTTGACAAACATTTTATGACCACTAAATAAAACTACATTTGATTTCTTTTAAGATTGAGCCATCCTAAACAAAAATGTTTAGCATCAAATTTAAAGTAAAAACTTGCCAAACGAATACCAAAAATATTTTAATTTAATAAGTGTAAATAAAAAAAAAATAGCAAGTTAAAATTATAATCGGTAAGGCCCAGACACACCATACCCTTTAAAGACGAATTTTGGAGAGTGTACCCTATTTGGAACCGATGGGCAACTGATCTGGCATCATCAAAACAAATTTATCTTATAATAAGAGATGATATTTCGGATAAAAGTGTAAAAGATTGGTGTATTACAAAAAAAAACATTATTTGTTATTCGCTGTCAAACCACTTGTTGTCATCTAAACAAACTTAACCTGTATCAAAATATTCTTCAAAAAGGTGAAATATGCGTTATAAATTTAAAAACTGCTCTTTTAACTAAAACAAATGCAAAAAGGCTGCAACGGGTAAAATATGCAAAAATATGCACTAACAAATCGATGCCAAATTTCATAAAAAGCTCTAAAACGGATAACTATTTTTTTCTGCCTTCATTGGTGGCACAAGGAAAAACATGCAAATGCAAATGCAAATATGCGGTTACCCTGGTAATAACGCTTTTACTTTAGCAAATATTGGAACAACATGTATGACTAAAGTTATATATTTATAGCCAGCAATGCTGCGACTTCTAGTAGCACTATTAGTAGTTAATTTTTTTATGCCTTTCTTGAACACTTGGCTGATTGACATTAATATAATAAACTTTAGGACAGAAAAAAAATTAATAAGCCATTGAATAGTTTTCTTTTCTTTTGTTTAAAATGTTTTTTTTATAAAAAAAAAAACGATAAAAACTAAAGAGCAACAAAGGATATAATTGTTTAAATAGAAGAACAAGTGCTATATTTTTCACAAACATTCGAAAGAAAAGAAACATCAGTTAAGGCTTTAAAGAGGTTGGATTTTATGAACTGTGTTTTTGTATAAAATATAACAGCTGTGATTTTAACTCGATTGATCCTGGCATATGGACACCGCAGCTACTCTTGACATAGCGCATTTTTGAAGTCCTTCGTTGGGCTATTTTTGCGAGCAGTGCTTGCCCTATGTCACAAAAAATACGAACGTTGCCACAAAGTCGTCAATTGCTACTAATTCCACAGTATAAGCCAGTAACTTCATGTAGTCCCACATAATATAGATGAAAAGTGACAAGTCGTACGACCTTGAAGCCCAATTCATAGATCCATTTCTCAAAATCAACATATTGCCAAACTTTGATTTCAATAAGCCAAGGCACGTAGCGCCCTCCTGTCGAAACCACAACTTGTCCGGATAAATTTCATTCATATTTTCAAACAAAATTCATTATCGTAACGTTCTTAACTGACCGTAACGACAATTCTGATTGAGGTTTGAAGAAATATGATCGAACGATAGCAACAACGTGTAAGCAGCACCAAGCGGTGCATTTTTTAGAGTGGATATTATTACCCTTGGTTGTACCAAATACAATTTGAATAGCCTCTAACATATTTTTTAATCGAGTTCTTCATATCTATAATCCAATACATTCTTTTTGATATTGCTTGAACTTAACGATTACCACCAAGAAATGTCGATAGATGCGCCTTTTCATTCAGCAACGATGTCAAAACAGATTTCCTCAAAATTAAAGGATGTGGTTGATACAAAGTAACCCATCTTTATCTATAAAGGGAAACAAATTGGCTAGTTTGCTGCTTTTGCACACCGTGTCACTTATTTTTAAGCCGACTGCATCTTCTTTTAACTCAGCTTCTTGATAACAGCGTCGTATTCTCTACTCCGCTATTACGACATCATTTTGCAATAAAATATGGATGGCAGATTTTCAAAGTAAATTTGGATAACTGTTAGCCTTGTTCAAGCGTGCATCTATTCATGATGATTTGGCAGAGTGTGCTGATTATGAATTTAAAAAAGTAAAAGCAGTATGAAAATTCGTTCTTAAAATTCTATAGGGCTTAAAAAATACCCGTTAAACAGATAAAAACTTGTTCTTAATTTTCCATTTTCTTACAACTTAACTCTGTTTTCGAGGTAAAGTGAGTTTCTTTACTGGAGCTGTATAAGAATATTTTTTTGTCGGATTTTTCTCCATGTCTTCTCCATGTCTTCTTTTAAATTTGATTATTTATATAAAAGTTGATTACCATGTTCCATTTTATACAACTAAGAGAGTTGAGTTAGAGTAGAGTTAGAGTAGAGTTAGAGTAGAGTTAGAATAGAGTTAGAGTAGAGTTAGAGTAGAGTTAGAGTAGAGTTAGAGTAGAGTTAGAGTAGAGTTAGAGTAGAGTTAGAGTAGAGTTAGAGTAGAGTTAGAGTAGAGTTAGAGTAGAGTTAGAGTAGAGTTAGAGTAGAGTTAGAGTAGAGTTAGAGTAGAGTTAGAGTAGAGTTAAAGTAGAGTTAGAGTAGAGTTAGAGTAGAGTTAGAGTAGAGTTAGAGTAGAGTTAGAGTAGAGTTAGAGTAGAGTTAGAGTAGAGTTAGAGTAGAGTTAGAGTAGAGTTAGAGTAGAGTTAGAGTAGAGTTAGAGTAGAGTTAGAGTAGAGTTAGAGTAGAGTTAGAGAAGAGTTAGAGTAGAGTTAGAGTAGAGTTAGAGTAGAGTTAGAGTAGAGTTAGAGTAGAGTTGGAGTAGAGTTAGAGTAGAGTTAGAGTAGAGTAGAGTTAGAGTAGAGTTAGAGTAGAGTTAGAGTAGAGTTAAAGTAGAGTTAGAGTAGAGTAGAGTTAGAGTAGAATTAGAGTTGAGTTAGAATAGAGTTAGAGGAGAGTTAGAGTAGAGTTAGAGTAGAGTTAGAGTAGAGTTAGAGTAGAGTTAGAGTAGAGTTAGAGTAGAGTTAGAGTAGAGTTAGAGTAGAGTTAGAGTAGAGTTAGAGTAGAGTTAGAGTAGAGTTAGAGTAGAGTTAGAGTAGAGTTAGAGTAGAGTTAGAGTAGAGTTAGAGTAGAGTTAGAGTAGAGTTAGAGTAGAGTTGGAGTAGAGTTAGAGTAGAGTTAGAGTAGAGTTAGAGTAGAGTTAGAGTAGAGTTAGAGTAGAGTTAGAGTAGAGTTAGAGTAGAGTTAGAGTAGAGTTAGAGTAGAGTTAGAGTAGAGTTAGAGTTAGAGTAGAGTTAGAGTAGAGTTAGAGTAGAGTTAGAGTAGAGTTAGAGTAGAGTTAGAGTAGAGTTAGAGTAGAGTTAGAGTAGAGTTAGAGTAGAGTTAGAGTAGAGTTAGAGTAGAGTTAGAGTAGAGTTAGAGTAGAGTTGGAGTAGAGTTAGAGTAGAGTTAGAGTAGAGTTAGAGTAGAGTTAGAGTAGAGTTAGAGTAGAGTTAGAGTAGAGTTAGAGTAGAGTTAGAGTAGAGTTAGAGTAGAGTTAGAGTAGAGTTAGAGTAGAGTTAGAGTAGAGTTAGAGTTGAGTTAGAATAGAGTTAGAGGAGAGTTAGAGTAGAGTTAGAGTAGAGTTAGAGTAGAGTTAGAGTAGAGTTAGAGTAGAGTTAGAGTAGAGTTAGAGTAGAGTTAGAGTAGAGTAAGAGTAGAGTTAGAGTAGAGTTAGAGTAGAGTTAGAGTAGAGTTAGAGTAGAGTTAGAGTAGAGTAAGAGTAGAGTTAGAGTAGAGTTAGAGGAGAATTAGAGTAAAGTTAGAGTAGAGCTAGAGTAGAGTTAGAGAAGAGGTAAAGTAGAACTAGAGTAGTAATAGAGTAGAGTTAGAGTAGATCTAGAGTAGAGTTAGAGTAGAGTTAAAGTAGATTTAGAGTTGAGTTAGAGTCGAGTTAGAGTTGAGTAAGAGTAGACTTAGAATAGAGTTAGAGTAGAGTTAGAATAGAGTTAGAGTAGAGTTAGAGTAAAGTTAGAGAAGAGTTACAGTAGAGTTAGAGTAAAGTTAGAGTAGAGCTAGATTAGAGTTAGAGAAGAGGTAAAGTAGAGCTAGAGTATAAATAGAGTTAGAGTATAGTTAGGGTAGAGTTAGTGTACTTTTAACATTCTGATTATGTTTTACATGCTCTATTAAGTCCTTTATTTCAAATATATTTATATTTTTATCTAACTAGAATCCCTTCTGTGACCTAAAAATAAAACTTATGGCCCATAACTATAGTCATAAACAAAGCATACTTTAAGAGTTCTAAAGTAAACTTTTCTTAAAAATATGCTTTTGATCTACTATAGACAAGTAAAAGCATACTTTACACGTTAAAACCGATGTTAATTTTAAAACCAGATGAAGTTGTTTTTAACTCATTTAACAACAGCATCAGCTGTTTTTCGCCAGCAAAAAAGTACTTGCAAAAAGTTAAAAATGATTATGTTACAAGATATTGGCCGATATTTTGCAATTAATAATGATTTGGAGGAAAACTTTTATGGAAAGATACACAAAATACATTGTATAGGCCCTAATTGTGTAAAACTCAACGCCAAAAATTACATTGAAAGCAAAAACGAAGCCAAAATATTTTGTACTTTTGTTGTTGCTTTTTACATAAATTTTTATTGCGTGTTTAAAATTTTTCAACTCCGCAAGATATGCAGTGTTTTTTTTTATATATTAATTTTCAATGTCAGCTGCTTAGAGTTGCCCCTTGCTTATATTTTGTTGTAAGTTGTATGAAACAATTTTCTACATTTGAGGTGGCACCCAGTTAAAGTCGGTTCAATATAAAACATACTTTAATTTCGACTATAGTAGTAAAATAATTAATAGAATGTTTTTATTTTAAAGTTGTTTTTAAAAAGAATCGACTTTAGCGTTTGACTATGATTATGGGCCTATGTTTTTACTTAGTAACTTGGAACATTTGTTTGTAAAATTTAATTTAATGTTTTTTTTGTTTGTTTTTTACTTCCCCGAATGTAACCACTACCAGCAAAATAATTAAAATTTACAAAAATTTTTGCCCTGACATTCATAACAATTGCCAGTGGGCAAACATTTGTACAAAAATAGACAAATGATTATCATGTTTATGCCTGTGTAATAGAGCTGGCAAACAATCGATAGTACTATCGATAGTATCGATAGTTCTCTTTCTATTGGACTATCGATAGTTTATTTTCGATAGCGATACTATCGTTGAAATCTTTTTTAAGAAAATTATCAATAATTTTTAGTTTCTTTCTGGCAACAACACACCAGCCGTCGTTGCCGCCCAGCTTAGCCAGCTGCGGCTGTTATCTAGTCGGCTTAAGGACCGACAGTTTTTACATAACCTTGCTTATCCTCATGTCAAAGCAAAAAATTTTACAAATGTATGTACCATGAATCGCCAAATAGTATATCGCAAATCGCCAATATTAAATATTTTTAGATTTTAGGTAAAAAAGATTCGCCAAAAATCACCAAATACGAGTTTACGTATATAAAAAAAGTATACTAAAGTAATTTTACCATTATCAAAGTTTTCTATATTAACTAACTGTTTTTAAACTAAAATAAAATTTTCGTTAAGAAATTTACATATATTGAAAGCAAACACAAAGTTGAGTTGTTTTATTGTTGTTTCAATATATTTTCCCAAACGAAAATTTTTATTTTATTTTGAAAAATTTTGAAAAAGTGATTTACTTTCAATGCAAATTCATTTTTTCGCATACTACCCAGTGCACATAATTATTCTTAAAATTTTGAAAATTCAACTTCATATCCAATCGAAATATATTAAAAAAATGACAACTTTTTTAGTGGCGATCCGAAGATTGTCATAAAAATGATATTAATCCGAATTATTGCATACTGTATATATGGCTGACTTCCTAAACGCATGTTGCTTTGTAGTAATACATTGCAGCGTGTTCGTAAATGCAACCCTGAAAATTTTTACAATGTATTTTGTTCCCTTTTGCAACACTGTTGTAGTTAATACGCAAGGAAAAGCAACAAAGGCATCCAAATAAAAGTAGATGCAAAGCGAATGCAAGACAAAATACGATGGCGACGCAGGAAGATAAGTAAGCATTTTTTTGTTATAATTTATTATATTTCTCTATTCAGTTTTATTTTTTCTTTTTATTACAGTAAAAAATGGACGCATAATTTTAAAAATGTAAAAAACATCGTCTGACATTTCAACAATGGCTTCCACAAAGCCTTTTGTTTTTGGTATTCTTTTTGATACCCGTGATTCTTTCAGCAAAACAGCAAATCGTTTATGTTTCCTTTTTATAATGTTTACAGCAATTTTGAGGCTGGAATTTCCCTGTTCGCACAAATCTAAGACATTTTCCAATAAAATATGTTCTTCCCCCATTGTTCGCTTTATTATGAATGATACAATGCATATAAATGTTCCTAAACGATTTCAGTGTTGCAAAGTATTAATATGCAACGTATTAAAAAAGTTACTACACAATGTATCAACTCGGTTTTAATACTGTATTGATACATTGTTAATATACGTTTAGGAAGTCAGCCTATATTTTAATAAATTTTTAAAAAAATTATACCTTGTGATAAGGAAAAATTACTGAAAACCTAAGAGAGATTAAACTTCATCCAAATTTGGAAAATCGTATTTCTTTAAATTTCTACATGGAAACGTACGATAATTACGTAAAAATTAAATCAAGGAATTCTAAAAAGAGTTCGATACTATCGATAGTATCGATAGTTTATCAACAAACTATCGATAATATCGAATGTTGCGACTATCGATAGTTTGCCAGCTCTACTGTGTAAGTGGAAACCAGTAAGTGTGAGTTTAATAATAGAGAAAAGCCCAGTAAGCAGAAAAAGCTACTTTTAAAATGAATTTTTAAAAAATACGGTTTGCAACTCAACTCTAGTACATTTAAAATTTTGTAGTTTAGTCTTACTGTTAACAACCCTGTGTTGGTGCTCTAAACAAAAACATCAAACTCTTAGAACTCATCAGTAGCAGTTGTAAAGTTTAGTTTCACTTCAACTGAGTTGAGTTGTAAGCCGTAATGGGGGCATAAATAAGTCAGTATGTCTGATAATCAAAAAATTTCGTTATTACTTTAAACCATTTTTAAATAAAAAAACAATATAAATTTCAAACATCTGAAACCTATACTTCCTTTAACTATCATATACTAAAATTACTTACTGGGCAATTGTATTTATGCAGACTAATGACAAATACCCACATCGACGCACAGAATGACGTGCATACTCATACATGTTTACGAGATCTGATTACACCGCCATCATCAATGTTATTGCGTTGTTTATTTGACAGCAAAACTGTCATTATAATGATTGCTAACTTTGCCAAATGTCAATACTGACATCGAGTGTATTAACAAAATTCATTAGAGACAAAAAGTAAATTTATTAATTCAACAACATACATATAATTTAAGCTTAATGAGGATTTAAGAGATTATTAGACTTAGGAATATATTTTTTTAAATTGGGATTTTTCGAATGGCATATAAACTGGACTTTTTGTTTAAAACCCAGTTTTTCCAGTATTTGTTTTTTTTTATCGATTTGTTTCTTTCTGGCCAAATATTTATTTTTAATTTAATATTTTATGAAAATTCGTTTAAAAAACTTTTTAAAATCTTAAAAGGGGGTTAAGCTTTATATTTCAGGTAATGAATTCGTTCTAATATATGAATGAACTTAAACGAATTGTTTAATACAAATTTAATAATTATTAGTTGAAAGTTATTTTAGTTTTTAAAATCTAGACATACACTGAAAAAATTTTCTTCAGAGTACCAATGAATTTTGACATTAATCCCATGAAAAATTGCATTAAAAAGCAACCTATGCAGCGCTTCGTTGGATCAATGAAACCTGTTTCATTAAAATGTATTTAATAAAACATTACATTAGATCTATGAATGTTATTCATTGGATGAATACCTTCAGAAAAGTAAAAAAAAAAATTTTATTTTATTTTTTAATTTTTTTGAATTTTTTTTGTAAACTATGTTTTTTGCCACTACTCAATTAAGAGCGTAAATATGAGATTTAATTGCCCATAACAACAAAAACAACGTTGATAATAAAAAAAAGACCACATAAAGAAAGAACAAAGAAAACTAAAAACATACCTATTTATGAATTGAAAGTTATTGTTTCATTACTATTAGGACACTTTCATTCTCATAATGAAAATTTAAATTTATGAAGGCATGCTTTTTCGAAATATTTTTATACTTTTAAATATTGAGACTTTAGAGTTATTTGAATGTTAAAAATAATTTTTTTTTTAAATTATTGAAATATGTTGCTTTTATAAAAAAAATTTGATTTCATAAATTTAATGGCATATTACATTAGATGTATGAAATAATTAAATCTTACATTTTTTAATTAACAACTAAAAATATTTTTAGGGAAACTATAATTTTGTAATAATTTATGAATATAGTTATGTTTGTATATTGTTTTTTATGGTCCCAATTAAAATTTTTTGTTTAACTTGGACAAACTTTAGTTTTCATATATCCAATGAAAATTTTTAACGTAATTACGAAATCCAATGAATCGATTTTAACGAAAATACTTCATTATAACTACGAAATTCCATTTGGACAATGAAAATTTTCATTTAACTAGTGAAATTTTTTTATGAAAACGATTCATTAAATATATGAAGCATTTTTCTTTTAGTGTATTTACCTAAACATTAATGTATGATAGACTGCGCTTAATCAGGTTAGTGCCTCCCCTCTTCAACTTTCGCTTTCACAGAAAGTGATTTTCCTTTAGCCATATCGAGCCCTATTAAAACAGAGACACTCTTTTCTCACTTTTCGAGAAGCGGTCAAATATTTGGTTTCACATCTTTTCGATGTGAGAAGTTCTTACCAAAGTTACGGAACATGGGTACAGATTCAGTGCATGCAGTGCCAAGTAGAATGAAACACCAAAAATACAAACATATTAATACGTAACAACAACAACAAGATGAAATATAATAAGCTCATGGGGGAGGCGCTGACCTTAACTTTTTTGTAGAATTCGACTAGAAGATTTCATTGTAAACAATTTTCAAAACCGGGCATTAATAAAGAATTCTGTATAGTTTTTAATTTTTTAAATACCCGAGGGGCCCCCTTTGGAAACCTTTAGCGGCCCTTCTCATATGTCTATAGACCACAATAGTTAAGCTCTAATACAAGTCCTTATCTGACACCTAACATTTTATTCTCATCGGACGAAAAAAGACTCTGTTTCTCATATTTTTTGAATTTTCAAAAGCACAACTTCTTTTTTAAAACTTAAATTTTTAAACTATTTGAATGTAGGTAGATGTGACGATTTTTCGTCATTTTGACGATTTTTTTTAGGAAATACGGTAAATTGACGATTGACGATTTTTTTACAAAAGTAATAGTGTTATGACGATTTTCTGGCATCAATAAAACACAAGAATATAATTTACAATTATATTGAGAACAGTCCAAAACGTTAAAACCAATTTTTGAATTACAAAAATTAATGGAAATTAAACAAAAAAAAAAAAAAAAAATTTCTTCCCCCTTCACAAGCCAGGTGGTTTTCTTTGAAGTATAAGGAATTCCAATTCTACAATTACATATAAAATATTCACTAGAGCCCCGATTTGCGCCGCTTTTTAGAAATTGGTTAAATCCGCTTGGATTTGTTCACTGAAGTCATAATCACATGTGTAGAATTTTTCTTTTTTCGTGTAAAAAGGCGAATTACCATTTAAATTTTTTAGGTAAGTTATTCTAGGTATAGTTGCGTGTTAGGAAGTAAGAAGTTAAGGTAGAAATACACAACGCGTTAAAAAGTTCAAAGTTAACCAACTTTCTGGCGCAAACGCGTCAAAAAATTTTGCATGTAGCTTGTTCTATGAAAATACACGCGAGCACTAACGCGAGTTATGTACTTCTACCTTTAGTTCTGAATAAGAAGTTGGTAGAAAAGTGAGTGCAATGAGAAGAAAATGCATTAGTTTGGAACTAAAATTGGACGTTTCAAGTCGGATAAAAAATCTGTTAATATAGACAGAAACCTTGGTTTAGCAGCTGGAGGTAATAGCAAACGAGATTTTTTTTTATTTAATGTTTTTGTGAATATGGATAAATGAATAATTAAATTTTTGTTATGTTCTTATGAAAATATATGTATTTCTTTTCAAATGATAAATATATTTCAGCCCACTTGCTGAAATAAATAGAATAAAACTTAACCATAGAACTTTCTTTATCGAAAATAGAATTTCTTGTTAAAAATTTATATTTTTGAACCAATCAGTGCAATAAATTGTCTCTGATTTGTAAAATGTAAATACTTGACGATTTGTTGACGATTTTGTTAAATGTTCGTGACGATTTTGATGAATTTTGTTAAAACTTTCGACGATTTTCTAACAAATAATCCTAACAACTCTGTACGTAGCGCCCTTTTGAAAAAAACAAAATACACATACGACAAAAAACAAAAAGCCAGCAAAATAATTTTAGACAAACAAAACATATACACAATACACACACAAGCTTTCGTGCTGGGGTCGTTGCTAAAATTTTTTGTTTGTTCATTTCTTTATAAATGTAAAAACAGAATCAAAATAGAACATTAAAATATAATGTTTGTCTACAGTTGCACTACAATTGTTCTGTTTTTTTTTAACGAAGAACAGAACACTATATAATGTTCGGCTCTTTCTTGGAAATAGTTACGAACGGTGTTAAGGGTTGTGTTCGTCTATACAAACATTAAAAAAATAGATATAGTTCCTGGGTGTATGATCCGAACTCTAAATAATGTTCAGTTTATTTTCGAAAATTTAAATGTAATTTAAGCAGAGATAAAGCAATGAGTTAAGCATTTAGTGGTTTCGAAGCCCCCGGTCTGGCAAGACTGTCATTTGTTAAATATCTGCCAAGTGTCATTTATTTATTGAAAGGTTTTCCATAAACGAATATGGATCTTTTAACAACCGAAAAACGCGTAAAAATAGTTAAAATTTACTACATAAGTAGTGGTTCAAACGTGCCACATTTTTTGAACGTTAAGGGGCAATTAAGGTCGTCATAATGGACCCACTGTACAAGGAATTGGTAAGATTGTAAACAAATTTCAGGAGACTGGAAGTGTTACAGATGTGGATATGACTGTGCGTCATTGCAATTTTCGCACTGCTGAATATATCGCTTCTGTTAGAGAAAGTGTGGCGGATAATCCGAATGTGTCGATTTCATGGCTCATAGCACTATGATCGTGTGATAACCAAATTTTTGGCCTGCAATTGAAGATTATTACCCGTATGATATGTGGTTTCAACAAGATGGTGCCACGAGCCAGAAAATACGACCGATTTTGCCTTTTTTGCATGGTATGCTTCCAGAACGCGGCATTTAAATTTTTGGCGATGGCAATTGGCCACCAAGATCATGCGGATTGACGCCGTTAGTATTTTTTGTGGGGCTACATCAAAAACCGTGTCTACGCGGCTAATTCCCCAACGTTGGAGCATTTGAAAGCCCGAAATGTGCGAAAAAGTGGTCAAAAACAACTTTAAAAGGTTGGCACACCTTTTAAATTACGGGAGCCAGGTTTCTTTTAAATTTAATCCCGATAGGGTTCACTGTTGTCGTTATATTAAAATTTTTTTTTTTATATAAATTGTAACCCAGTAGAAAGCGCTGGGCTCAAGTTAATAACAAGATTCTCTAGTATTTTATTTTTTACTTTTATTAAGAAAATCCCGTGTGTTTTATTTAACTTAACATTTGAACCGGAAAATGCATAACCCTATATAACTTAAGTGAATTTAGCGCACACGCAAAGAAAAAATATGCTTTTCCATATGATCGCAGCTTACTTCAACCATGCTTTTGTCACCTGAAGACATATAACAGTTAAATAAGTCCTCCATAAAGAAACTGCAACCATATTATGGTAATGCAATGGAAAGGTTTTCTTATTAATAAAATTAATACGTTTTCCACAAATAAATTTATGGTTGCTTGTACTACCATGACATGTTGCTCTTTAAATATTTTAAAAGAACAAATTATAATTGTTTCATAGTTTAACTTAAAATGGCCACAAGTTTACTCAAAATGGTTTTGGATCACCACGATATAATTGCGGTTAACTCTAATGAAATTGTTGTTTTCCATGGTTGTGATATACATGAAAGTGGCGTAATTAATCATATTATGTTTTTGGCTTTAACAGGTGTGATCATAAAGGCCAATATGGGTTTGAGTTTTCTGAAACCAAACTGAACTAGTTGTCCATTACCATATCGAACCATATTGTGTAGAGTTCGAGTAAAGTAAGAACAGTGATAGATTAGAATTAGATCGAAGCAAAAAAATATTTTTTTAAAAGTTGGCTTAAAGTTAGGAAATACACAAAACATTGTTTTTAGTAAAAAGAGTGAATTAAAGCTTTTTTGAACAATGCCCCCAAAAGTAATTCCCTTAACCTTTCTAAAGCTAGAAAATAAAAATTATTATTTTGTTGATTCTCTAGTGGCTATTTTAGCTATTTTACAAAGTACCTATTTTAAAAAGTATGTAGCATAATAAGATAAAATCTTATTGCAAATTTCCGCTGTTAAATATTTTTAGCAGACATCTTTATGAAGGTGCTTAAAGTTGCGACATTATCTTGTAGTTGAAAAAAAAAAATTCTATTTTTATATTTATTTCAAACATTGTTAAAAGATTTTCTTCTCTTCTTCTTTCTTTAAAAAAGTTTGCAGAAAAAAATTAAATTTCATGTAAAAACAGAAGCACACCCACAAGTATTCAGTGCCAACATAACAAAAGACAACATTTACAGTTAAGGATATTTTATCTAGATTGTTAAGTGTACAAGCGCTCTCATACATGGGCACTTGAAAACCCAGAACCTACACACACACAAGCATAACCACACAAACACGCATATAAAGATTTATTATATTTTGACCCTTCAAACATTTTTGAAATTTTTTGGCGATTGCTTGTTTGGCGATGATTCCGCGATCCTTCTCAGGGAATACGAATCGCTAACCATCGCCTATGGCGATGAATATGCGAGCGCACACAAGTAGCGGCAATCATCAGTGTTTTTTTATAACTTTCGAAAGAATTTTTTTTCTCTTGTTGTTTTTTTAAGGTAACGGGAAAATAAATATTTGGTTTCAAGGGCAATTAGCAAAATTGTCATTCCAGTTGAGCAAGTGATTTGTGAAGGGTGTGTTATTTAATATATCTCTGAAAGCAATTTTCATCGCCGAATCATCGCCCGCGAATCGCCGGCAAATTGTCTAACATTGCAGCGATGCATCGCGTGGAAGCTAAGTGCGATCCTCTGGCGAATCGGCAAAACGTTCGCATGTGTCAACCACGTGAATCGCGGTACACGATGGTCACGCGAATCGCGGTACGCGATGTTTACGCGAATCGCGGTACGCGATGTTCAAGCGAATCGCGATACGCGATTCGCGCGGTTGACACATGCGAACGTTTTCGCGATTCGCATTAAGCTTCCACGCGATGCATCGCGGCGAGTTTTAAAAGTATTTAAACGTTTCGAGTAGATGCGAGTGTGTTTTTCTATTATTTGTTTGTACTTTTTGTGGCTTTGTAGGTATTTGTGGTTCACAAAATTTTACGTTCTGTTTTCGTAAAAGTGGCAAATTGATTTTAAATGTTTTTTTATTTTGTGGTTTTGTTCATGACTTTATTAAGTTTATTTTTTTATATTCTGTATTAAATATATGGTTAGACAAAGAACAATAAAGTTAACATTTTTGACTATCATATGCTGTTTGTTAAGATACTTGAAATGGCTTCTTATATTTAGATTTAACATAACATATCTTTTATTGTAATAGGAAAGATTTTGGTTAAAAAAACTTTTTAAATAGCCAGATTAGAGAAAAATCAATGGAAAATTATTCTCAAATTTACTCAAACTAGAATACTAACACTAATAAACTTTTATTTAGCACTCATCAAGGCGAATTCTGTAAACGGTGGCGGCGATACTGCAACACAACATTGTATTTTATACTACCCTAATTTTACTCTTAGTACGCTCTAACTCTATTCTAGCACCACATTAATTCTGCTTTTACTCTTCTCTAACTTTACTCTAACTCTACTCTAACTCTACTCTAACAGCCGTATTCATAAAAAGTTCTTATTTTAAACTTATAGTATGTAATAACTATTAAACGCTTTTTGTCTTATAAACTTCTTATAAAAATTTGTATTCATAAACGTACAATAACAGCTTTTTACTATTAACTGTTTGCAGCGATTTTCTGTTTAAGTATGGCAACTTTCTTTATATTTTGCTGCCATTTTATTGTTAGTGATGCATGAAACTTCTATTCGGCTTACATGATATTCGATATTTAAAATTTTTTTATAATTTTTTTTTAATTGTAGACCTTAAACATTATTTTAATCAAATAAAACTACATATTATTTTAGTTTCTGAACAAAATGTTTCCGAATGGTATCATAAAAACTCTTGTTTGAACCTTTTTTAAATATACGATAAGAAAGTATTCGAATAAAAAGTTTGTTTACTTTTTATTAACATCACTATTATTATGATTTGTTTATTTTATTTCTTTTTTTATATTTTTGAACAATAATTTGTTGTTTTAAACAAAAAAAAAAAACAACTAGTTGCAATAATTTAACAAATAATTAAAGAGAATATCTGCATTTGCCCCTGAACATATTCATTTATATTATGAGCAATTCCATATGAAAGCGATCACCTTTTGGACGATCCCTCTCCGATTTTAAAATAAATAGTCTCAATAGATTGCCCAGCAAAAAATAATGTACATACATATTTTTTTTTTTTTTATAGTGACTGGTTTAGTGGTGGTGTACACCACTGTCATGTGACAAAATTGAAGAATTCTTCATAAGGGACCTCATTGAAAGTTGTTTTAAAAAAAAACTACTAAAGCGATCGCAACGAGTGATAGCTCGTTGGAAAGGTATTGAATCAGGCTTTAATTAAAAAATAAAATTTTCCTAATTTTTCTTAGAAATTTACCTTTAAATTTTCCCATGAAAATTAAATTTTCCGATTTTCCACAGAAGCTCCTAAATTTTCCGGCTAATTTTTTTTTTTTTTGGATTCCTCATAATTTTTGCTTTAAGAATCAGCAATACAAAAATAGGCCCCGACTCCTTGTTTGGACAGGAGAAGAGCATTTAAGAGACCACCTTGTTAAAAATACATTTTAAAAATTACACTGTGCATGAAATTTACACTTTTTTTTCGTGACAAGGCGGGCACATGGCGTTTTAACATAATTTGGGGACGCTGAATCCAGTGGTACCCGCGGTTTTTTCAGATTGGCTCTGGTTTTCGAGATATACCGTTATTTCGAAAATGGAGGAGGTTGCTCAACATATATTCGCGTAACTCAAAAACGGTTTAGTTTATTGAAATTACTAAAAAAACCGAAATTCCGCAATAAAATTTCATTTCAGAAAAGTAAAACTCTTTTTCTAATATGAGTAGTCGTTATTGAAACATAATTTTTTTTTGAAAAAAAAATTAATTTTTTTATCAAAATTTCGAAATTTTTGTTTTTTAAAAATTCATACAAAATTAAAAAATGCAGCTAGGCTTCTAATTTTTTGCAGACTTATAAAAAACGAAGCTACAAACAAAACAAGCCATAAATGATTAAAATCTGTTTGCAACTTTTGATTTTATTCACAAAAGTCGACAAATTTTTCATTAATTTAAGAATTTCCCTTAGGGGGCTCCCATACAAATATTGCGTTTTATGAAATTCTTAAATTAATTAAAATTTGTGTCAATTTCATGCACAGTGTAATTTTTAAAATGTATTTTTAACAAGGTGGTCTCTTAAATGCTCTTCTCCTGTCCAAACAAGGAGTCGGGGCCTATTTTTTTATTGCTGATTCTTAAAGCAAAAATTATGAGGAATCCAAAAAAAAAAAATTAGCCGGAAAATTTAGGAGCTTCTGTGGAAAATCGGAAAATTTAATTTTCATGGGAAAATTTAAAGGTAAATTTCTAAGAAAAATTAGGAAAATTTTATTTTTTAATTAAAGCCTGATTCAATACCTTTCCAACGAGCTATCACTCGTTGCGATCGCTTTAGTAGTTTTTTTTTTAAACAACTTTCAATGAGGTCCCTTATGAAGAATTCTTCAATTTTGTCACATGACATTGGTGTACACCACCACTAAACCAGTCACTATAAAAAAAAAAAAAAAATATGTAGGTACATTATTTTTTGCTGGGCAATCGATTGAGACTATTTATTTTAAAATCGGAGAGGGGTCGTCCAAAAATTTGCCAATTTTGATCGTTTTCATATGGAATTGCTCTTATATAAATTTTTTTTTTAAATAATTATCAATATATCTTTAAATTGGCTCTCTAAAATAAAAAAACAATTAGTGAAATGTATTTAACATGTCCGTTGTAATAAATAAAACATTTTTGTCATTATTTTTCAACATATTTTACAAAAATGATATCATAAAATGCAAACATCTTTCAAAATGTCATTTTATTTTTGGTTTAAAGAAGGCCAAATCCAACAATTAATCATCAATAAGTTTTTATGAATACGGCTGTTAATCTTCTTTAACTCGACTCTAACTCTACTCTAGTCCACTCTAACTCTACTCTAAATCTACTCCACTCTAACTCTACTCTAACTCTACTCTAAATCTACTCTAACTCTTGTCCACTCTAACTCTACTCTAACTCTTCTCTAACTTTACTCTAACTCTACTCTAACTCTACTCTAAATCTACTCTAACTCTACTCTAACTCTACTCTAACTCTAGTCCACTCTTACTCTACTCAAACTCTACTCTAACTCTACTCTAACTCTACTCTAAATCTACTCTAACTCTACTCTAACTCTACTCTAACTCTACTCTAACTCTACTCTAACTCTACTCTTACTCTACTCTAACTCTACTCTAACTCTACTCTAACTCTACTCTAACTCTACTCTAACTCTACTCTAACTCTACTCTAACTCTACTCTAACTCTACTCTTACTCTACTCTAACTCTACTCTCTCTCACAACTTAGCGTTTTTCAGGCTAGAAATAACCGTTCTATAAGTGCGTACCTGAAATGCATAAAAAAATGTTTAACTCTAAACTTAAGCACGCAAATTTTCTGCCTTTTTGCAGGGCTGTGGAGTCGGAGTTGAGGTTTTTGTGCCGGAGTCTGCGTCGGAGTCGTAGTACCCACAAAACCTCGTGGCTCCGACTCCAAAGTTTTTCGGCATACAAAATTTTCTAATATATTCCAAAATAAAAATTATTTGAAATTGACGATGCAATATTTCAAATATTGATTTGAAATTTTTAAGAATCATTTTTATGCTATATTTAACCATTTAAAAGCTAATGCATTACAAAGCAAGAGTGCTATATTCGGGTGTTCCGAATCTTTGACACCCTCCACCGACAGTTAGAATATATGAGAGCTATAAATTATTAAATAATCTTTATAAAACGGACGTCAGTATAAAAATTGGTTCCGGTTCAAACCAATTGTACGACAGTCAGAAAGTGTTTTTTTTCTAGCAATTTGAACTAACTTGAATAATATATCATGATTCGTAACAGTTTATGCCGAACTAAAATGATTTTCAGGAGGGACATTTATATTATCCCATGGCAGACTTGCCATTTATCAAGTTTTCCATTTTTTTGTAAGTTTTGTAAAATTTGAAGTATATTGGATACAAATATTAGGTGATGTTTTCATGTTATTAAATGGTCTTATATTTTCTCTGTTTTTTATTATTTTAATTGTGTTAACTTCTTCGTAAAGATTCCAAATTTGTTTTTAGATTCTGAAATATCTTTAGCACTAGATTCATATAAGTTGTCTGAAGTTAATGTAATAGATCTTGGAGTTTATTCTTTAAAGTTTTATGTTGCACTTTTTAATGGTCTGTTAAAAAAGTTCGATTTTAATAACGACTTTCTTAAACATGTCAAAGATCTCGCACCTTTTTATGTAATAAGAGCTTACCAATTGAGTATTTCATAATTATGTGCTATTGTGGCAAATTTAGTCGATTTGAGTGATTTTGAAGAAGTTAATACTGAATAGCTTGAGCTTTAATTTTTAGGAACACAATGAATAGAAAGAGCAAAATATTGAAAATTTTCGCGAGGGCGTATTCAAAATAAAAACATTTTTAGATTTAATTTTATTATATTTAAAAAAAAAATAATTCTATATACTTTTTATACCCACACCACAATAGTGGAGAGGGTATTATGCATTTGTGCCGATGTGTGTAACGCCTTAAAATAGTGGTCCTAGACCCACCTTAAAGTATACCGATCTACTCAGAATCACTTTCTGAGTCGAACTAACAATGTCCGTCCGGCTGGCTGGCAGGCTGGCTGGCTGTCCATGTAACCTTGTGCGCAAAGTACAGGTCGCAACTTTGGAGATAACTTGATAAAATTTGGGTCATAGGTTCTTATTGGCACAAGGACCAAGCCTATTGAAAGTGGGCCAAATCGTAGGACCACGAGGGAAGATAGGAGGAAATTTCTTCCTCTCAGAAACTATCAAACCGATTTTAATGAAATTTAAAACATGGATAGATCCATATCTATATGGATACATAAGCTATACAGTTTTAAAAAAATAGGACCACAAGGGGTGATAAGGGCAATTTTTGTCTCTCAAACCGATTTTAATGAAATTTAAAACATGGATAGATCCATATCTATATGGACACAAAAGCTATACAGTTTTTCAAAAATAGGACCACAAGGGGATGTAGAGGGCAATTTCTAACTCTCACAAACTTTCAAACCGATTTTAATGAAGTTTATAAACATAGAGAAATCCATATTTATATGGACACATAAGCATGATGTGTTTTTAAGTACTGTGGTGCTGGGTATCATATGGTCGGGCTTGACCGACTATACTTTCTTACTTGTTTTTATTTAATTATTTAACAGTAATATAAAAAGCTTTACAACAAGTTTTTGTTTTTTCTTTTAAAAATGTTGGCACTTTTGTAAAAAAAGTTTTTTTTCAGAAATAAGAGGTTTTTTAAAAAAAAAAATTATGGACTGATCATCACGAAATCCTGTATAGTGATTTCCGTTATTAAAAATCTAAATGGAACACATTTCAGTGAAATTTGTTTTAGCGCTTAAAGTGCTTTTCAGAAAGCTGCTTAATATGGGATCTCAGGTAAATATGGACCGATAATCAGAAAATGACATGGCATTTTTTCTAGCGATATGAACCAAAATTGGACCAAATTTTACAATATCTATAGCTGCTACGGTTTTAGGTGTATTTAAATATTTTCCTAAAGTGAGCATATGGGGCATTATATAGAAAATTATGCACCGATCTTCTAGAAATTTTATAGCGTGCATTACAATAGCATTAGTTATTACGTTTTTTGATGTACTAAACTGTTTTCCGAGGGTAGATTTTATATAGGGCCTAGGGTAAATTATGGACAGATCTTCACGAAATTTTGCAGTGTCTTATAAAACTGTGACGTACCAAATTTTATTATGATCCCAGCAAAAACTTTGCTTACAAAATAAGTAGAAAAATAATGAGAACTTGACGAACAGACTACTTATTTTTCTACTAGAAGAAGTACTTATTTATCCCTTATAATTTAGCCTATTATAATCTAAAAAATAATATGTTTTTTTTATACTTAAAATTTTTATAAAAATATATAGTTACACAAAGTCAATAAAGTAAAAAATTTTTTATTTTTTTTAAATTTTTTTTTTTTTTTGTTTTTTTTTTAATTATTTTATTTTTATTTTTTCTTATTCTATTTTACTTTATTTTATTTTTTATTTTTTTTTTTCTGTCTCTGGCGGGATTTGATCCCGCAACCTCGGTGATGATAGACTAGCTCTCTACCAGCTAGTCTACCGGGGCAGCGTAGTTTTTGCATTAAAAAACTATGTTTTATGACTATAATGACATTTTTATTGTCATAATGAAAATACAAATTTTTCTGTATATTTAAGATATAATAAAGTTATTATTTAATATATAACTAATAATCCAAAAAGTGGCGAATAAAGCTACAAAGTAATGAATTCTTGAAGTCATTAAAAGTAGGATTGTAAGTAAAGTTTTTGCTGGGATAGAAATATTTCTTACGTTTTTATGCGTACTAAAGTGCTTTTCGGGAGTAGGCTTTATATGAGGCCTATAATAAATTATAGACCAATCTTTACGAAACGTAGCACATTTAAATATGATGAGCAATATTTATAACGGTTTTAGACGTATATTATGGCACCTTTTACGTAAGTCTTTGTAACAAAATTATAAATTTTTAAGGGTGGTGATTCTACATTTTGATTGATAACTATGATCCTACTGATCGGATTTCACTCCCAAACTGCTTAGGATAACTAGAAGCAATTTGACACCAAGATTGCACTTTTCTTTTGAGTTTTTCGAAAGTGGGCGTATTTTCCACAGACGGACATGGCTAAATCGACTTAGAATTACTCAAGAAACCAGAATATATATACTTTGTGGGTTATTAGATGCATAATAAAAATGTTTTACATGGAATTACAAACTTAGTATACCCTCATCACCAATAGTGGTGGAGTGTATAAAACAAGTTTATAGTCAAATTAGGACCAGTCTCATATACATTTAGCATAAAGATTATAGTAGGAGTCGGAATCGTGAGTCGGAGTCGCACTTAAAAAATTTCAGCGTTTGGAGTCGGAGTTAGTACTTTTTTCGGACGACTCCACAGCCCATCTTTTTTGCTATGCAATTTAGCTCTTTTAGCCCGATATTTTGTTAACCAAGAATTGACATCATTGTCCCCAAAAACTTCATAGTCAGGGCTGCCAGATAAATTTGTGAGGAAATCGTCAGTTTCCTGAGAAAAAATAAAACAATCGTCCTTATCGTTTCGAAAAACCGTCAAAAAAATCAGAAAATTTAAAATTTATTTTTTTTTAATACATTAATAATAATTATCGTAGAAGATTCCTCACACGGGAAAAACAGTAACACGAGTGACATTATTCCATAGCACAGCGAAAAATCTTTAATCGTTGTGAGAATCGTTTAAGACGTGGGTAAAGATAATCTAACGAGACTTTCATGTCAAGAGTCTTATGGGACTCATGTAGATATTCTCTAATTGTTGAAAATATGATTTATACAGGGAGTCGTAAAAGGTTAATTCGATGATAATTTGACGAAAGATACACAAAGTGTAACATTGTTGTTTTTGTACTCTGAAAGCGTAGAAAAGCGGCACGCGTTTTCTAGTTTTTGAATAGAGCGCCCTGAACGCTTTGCAATTGGAAAAACCGATTTTGACAGCTCGTTTAAAAGTGAAGTTTGAAGCTATTGTTAATTAATAATAGCAATTTAGCTATTTTTTGGTCAATCTAGCGTTTTTATCTCTATTTTTATTTAGATTTTTTTGTGGGTTTTATTAAACAAGAAAGCTATCCCTACTGTTCGTGACACAACGTTGACGCTCTTGTTTCGGTATGGCAAATCAGCGGACAAGGTAAGCGAAAGAAAACGTTCCTCCTCCCTCTCTTGTTTAGGTAGGGCGATTAAACATTCCAAGATTATAAAACGAAATTGTCAGCAAATGTTGGGAGCCAAGATGTTAATCTGATGTGCCTGATAAGCCATCAGATTTGCATCAAGTGCCTATGTTCCGCCTCCGCGCGGCGGCTCCCGGTAACAATTGGATATTTCCAGTTGGCAAAGGAACAGGGTTACAGGTCTGTTAACAAACTGCCCCTTGAGGGCAGTCAGGTATTTTGAGGAAATCTACCTCACTATATAGTGGTTATGGACCAAAATCAATAGTCTTCGGCTTTTAGAAAAACGGTGGGGTCTATACCTCATGCGTGGGCAAGCAGAGACATACATGTTTCAAATTATCACACTATTCTTCTGAGAAGTTTAGTAAAAATACTTGGAGAGTTACACACCTCTTGTATAGTGATGATTTGATAGAATAAACGATCCAATTTAGCTTACCCGTCTAGTATATTGAATTAGAGGGGGAGTCGGTTGGATTAACATAATCAGGTTGCGGTCATCCCTGGGATCCGAAAGGTGACAATTGACTTCGAATGGTCTTGGATTTTCCTTGACCCGGGTGTACTGGCACCCCAAGAGGGTCTCATACACCTAGCAGAGCGTTGGCTGCTTGAGTGCGTCACTAATACACTCAAAAGCTAGAGTGCGTTTGGTCCAATGATCAAATTCGCTCGAGGTCTGACCCAAGGACTTAAACAGTGGGCACTACGGGTGTCAGCCGCCCCCGGTGCAAGCCGGGCTGACAAGTGGTTGAGGTCTCTGTTTAGTGGGCTTTCGTGAGAAATGCTTCCTGTCTTTCAGGTTGATTGTCTTTGCGGAAGTCGATGCCCTTTGGAGGGACGCTAATACAGAGTACACGTAGTGGCTGTGGTTTATACCTAAAGTCGCAGGTAGGGGCTCGCTCACGTCAAAGTCTGATTTTTCACCTTCGGGGAGAGTTCGGACTGTGAGGGGGCCCCTGGGTGCTGTTGCTATTCAACAGAAACTGCTAGAATTCAAGTAAGCAGTGGAGGTTAGATAGCTCCGGTTCTCAAACAAGGGACGAATGTGTAGGCTTCGACGGGTTTACACATTCAAAGTTGCTACCTGTGTGTGCAAATGAATTCTCACTCACACAGGGGCATTTGGTAAGTGCTTAATATGAACTCACCAAGTGGATTTGGTTTTGTCCACTGTGCGGTCAGGTCTTCGGATAGTATACCACATAGTCAATTTCAAATTCAATTCTGTCAGCAAATGTTATGTTTTATGCAGATTTTGGAGACTGAAAAAAATCGTCACTTTTATAAAAAAAAATCAGCAAATCAGCACTTTGCTAATTTCGGAACAAAAAATCGTCAAAATGACGATAAATCGTCAAATCTGGCAGCCCTGTTTATAACAAACAAAACTCTTCTGTTATACCATGTTCACACGGCCAGCAATAATCGTGTTTCGCTCTCTTATTCCGCGCCGCAAACATGATTGAAACAACTTGTTTTGCCATACAAAATTTTGAGAGCGAAACAGGTCGTTTCATTTTGAAACATGCGGCGAAACAGGAAAATGTACTATCATCTCCAATTTTGATAACAATTCTCGTTAGTTTATCTCAACTAGCTCTCAAAAAAAAAAATCAAAACAAGGAAAAAACCAAATAATTTAATGTTAAATAAAATAAAGTGATAATTATAAAATATTTTTAATAAAATTACAATAACAACACAAAAAAAATGTCAAAATGAAACAAGAATCTAGTTTCAGAGAGCGAAACGAGTGGTTTGTATCGTCGTATGAACATGGCATTACCGTTGATGTCCGAAGTTTTGAAAAAACTACCTAAGAATATGCAATTAATATAAGATTGTTGTTTTCTCCATCCCCATACACACTTATCATAAGCAAAAGAATTAAATTTAATCTGAAATAATTTGGCTGCAGGTGCCAGGGTTGTCAGACTTTTTGAGCTCTATCGCCAAACCAGATGTCAGAAATCGCCAAACGTCAATTTTGTTCAGTTTTCGAAACATTTTTTAACTTAAATTTTGCATATAAAAAAAGATGGTATATCATATCAGACAAAAACCCCCAAAAACTGAGAAAAAAATAATCGCCGAAAGTAAATTTTGTTTAGTTTCTGTTAATTTTTTTTTTAAATAACATAAAATGGCGATTACATATTCAGCTAAAAAAACTAAAATTAAGTACACAAGTCTATAAGATCGTACACCTTAGCCTTATCGATTTCATTACTAGTGTTTTGACCTGCATACATACTATTAGAATTAAATAGTGACTGAATATAAAATTGACTAAAAATTATTTTTTTTTAAATTATTTATGATCAATAAAATGACAAACTGTTAAAAAAAATCGCTGAAATAATATAAATAGTGAAAATAGCCAAGTAAATCGCCAATTATATCAAAAATCGCCAAAAAAAAAAAAAAAAAAAAAAAAAGTCGTCACTCGCCTAATGGAACATTCCACCGCCAAACACGTTTCAAACTCGCCACGTTTGGCGAGAAATCGCCATATCTGACAGCCCTGGCAGGTGCAAACAATTCAAACAAAAAACTCTAAATACACAGATTTTACTTAGATAGTTTGATGTTGCTGCCAACATGTGTGGCATAATATTAAAAAAGAAGAATAGGAAAAGCCACAACAATGCAAAAGTTTCATAGAATAGGGCTTAGTAGAGCTTATAATAAACTTTAATGGAAAAACTATTTATACTGAAAGTTTTATGGAACTAAATGACTGTGAAAACATGTTCGCACATACTAAAGTGTACTTGATACGGTCATTTAATAAAAAAACAATAGGCGCCTTATGTGCATTCAATTTCAAAATATTTATGTGGTATACATGATTTAGAAAAAAAAGGTTTTGTAAAGCAGTATTTTGCTATAAAAATGCAGTTTGTGGTAAGTTCATAAAAAACACATCGGGTGCTTAAAAATCATTAAGCGCCATTTAGTTAAAATTGCATATGACAGATAGTTCGTTACATTTCTTAATTTGATATTAGTTTTGTAAACTTTCATCAAGTATGCAGTGTAAACTACCTGACTAAAGTCAAGTCTATATTCAGCTATATGCTGGATTAAAGGCAATACTATATCATTAAATAAAATTATACCGACTTGAATTTTTTTAATTTTTTTTTCAAAGCCTTTACCAGAGTCCAATGTAAAAGATTGGCTATATTCTTGAATGGTTTTTGTCTAGTCAATAACCTTTTTAATATAACTGAATTGATCCATCGACTTTTGTGAAAAAATTAAAAAGTGGCTAACAGATTTTAATCATTTATAGCTTGTTTTGTTTGCAGCTTCGTTTTTTGTATGTATGCAAGAAATTAGAAGCATAGCTGCATTTTTTTTATGAATTTTTAAAACACAAAAATTTCCAATTTTTTATGAATTTAAAAAAAAAAAAAATTTCGAAATTTTTATAAAAAAAATAATTTTTTTTTCCAAAAAAAAAATATGTTTCTAAAACGACTGCGCATATTAGAAACAAGTTTTACTTTTCTTAAAGGAAATTTTATTGCGTTTTTTTCAAGAAGTTAAAGCGTTTTTGAGTTAAGCGAACAAATGTTGAGCAACCGTCTCTATTTTCGAAATAACGGTATATCTCGAAAGCCAGAGCTAACCTAAAAAACGGCTAGCTCCACTGGATTCAGCGTTCCCGAATTAGGTTAAAACGAAAAAAAAGACAATTTTTTACTGACTTCTTCAATAAATGTCGCTCTTATACAGACTTCTAAATAAAAAGTCACTTTTTCACTGACTTCCTCGTTAAAAACTAATTTTTCATCGACTTCTTTACTAAAAAGAAACTCTTTCAAAGACTTCTCCTTAAAAAGTAAATTTTTCTCTGACTTATTCATTAAAAATTTTGATTGACTTCTATACAAAAATAGTCAAAACAGTACTATTTCGCTGATTTTTTTAAAAAATTCAGTTTTTCACTGACTTATTTATAAAAAAGTCATTTTTTCACAGACGTCTTCACTCAAAAGTCACTTTTTCACAGACATCTTTATTAAAAAACAGTAATTTTTTCCTGACTTCTTAAGAAAGTACCGATTTTCACTGACTTATTTAAAAAAAGTCTCTTGTTCACCGACTTTCACAGACGTCTCCAATCAAAATTCATCTGTATTAAGAAAAAGTCACTTTTTTACTGACTTCTTTATTTAAAGTAACTTTTTCACCGACTTGTTCACAAAAACGTCACTGTTTCAGAGATATTTTCATAACAAAAAATAAATAAAAAAAAATTTTTTGATATTCTTTAATTAGGCTCAAGTTCATCAAATTTAATTTTCATTAAATTATTTTCACTGAGGGAAGGAATTTTACAACTTTGAATTTTTATTAAAATTTATTGATAATTTTTCTTGGCTGAGCTGGGATTTGAACCCGGGTTGATCTTTACATGTTTCAAGAAACACCACTTTCTATCCTCAGAAGATCTCTGTGTTCTACCCACTGCACCACTGCGGTGCCCGTTAGCCAACAGTCAAACATCAATCTTTAACCAGTAGTACTGGTGGTTCGAAATTTGCTGTTATTATCACTTAAATTTCAAATTACATGTTGCCTCCTTTTTCCTCTGTTTTTTCGTATTCTTTCTGTCAAGACTTTGTCTTGAAAACCTGAATACATTTGTTTATTATGTTTTTTTTTTTTTGTCCACTTTCGTCGACATTTTTATTTGTACAAATTAAAGTACAAATGTAAACATTAGAGCTTGTGCCATAGCTATTTCTAAGAACAATTTTGATTTTTAGTTGAACTGTTAATTTTTAATTTTTGATATTCTTTAATTAGGCTCGAGTTCATCAAATTTAATTTTCATTAAATTATTTTCACTGAGGGAAGGAATTTTACAACTTTGAATTTTTATTAAAATTTATTGATAATTTTTCTTGGCTGAGCTGGGATTTGAAAAAAATAATTAGTTTTTCATTGACTTCTTTTAAAAAATCAGTTTTTCACTGCCATCTTTATGAAAAACTCACTTTTTCATTGTCTTCTTTATAAATAAGTCACTGTTTTAGGCAAAACCTACTTTATCGATGACTTTAAAATAAAATATGATTTTTTTAAAAACAAATAATTATTTATAAAAAAAATCACTTTTTTACTGACTTGTGGATAAAAAAAACAAGTAATTTTTCCACAGAATTTTTCATTAAAATAGAAGTTTTTCGCAGTCTTTTTAAAAATTGGTCGAATTTTTCACTGACTTTTTAATAAAAAAGTAACTTTTTTACAGAATTCTTTATCTTTAAAAGTCACTGTTCGTTGTAACCACTGTGCTAGCAGCAGCGTCAGTACAAAGCTTGCCTTAGCAGCGAACATACGTGTATGTAGGCTTGTGTATTGCTGTGTGTATTTTATCTACGCACTTGCATTTTTTTGTTGAAAGAATTTATAAAAACAAAACAATTAGCAAAATATTAATATTCATATTTTAACGGTACAGAAATATCATAAAGTAAATGATCTTAATAATGAAGTTGTTTTGTCGCTTTTGATATTTTTTTTAAAGAATTTTGTTTCTTGATTTTTGAGTTGAGTTCTGTCTTGTAACTTCAACCAAATAAATATATTGTATTTTGTTCGCAATAAAACATTAAAAAGGTTGTTTTATTTTTCGCATCAGCTTGTAAAAAGGCTTACAGGCTCAAACAGTCACATTTCCACTGACTTCTTTATTAAAAAAAACCATTTTTTCACTGACGTCTTTATAAAAAATCCGTTTTTCATTTACTTCTTTATAAAAAAAATCACTTTTTTATGCAAAAATTACTTTTTCATTGATTTTAAAATAAAATAATTTTTTTACAAACAAATAATATACTATAAAAACGTCACTTTTTCACTGATTTCTTTATTAAGAACGTCATTTCTGCACTTATGAGTTTTTTTTACAGGATTTACAAGTTTCAACAATTTGTACTGTGTATGACGATTTGCATAGTGTTTGCGAGTTTTGTATAAGTTCATCAAATTTCCCATTTGTTTATTCACAGAAAAAATTCTCCAAAATTGTTCACCAATTAAAGCATTAAACAAAAATAAAATCAGTTTTAATTATTAATCTATTCAAGTGCATTAAACTTTTAATCAAGTGAATTAAACGTTTAATTAAGTCCATTAAACATTTAATAAAGTGAACAATCAAACAATCAATATATTATGTGTTTGTTTACTGGTGCAAATTTAATTAGTTTTTTACTTAATATCAAAAACTTTTTAATTGAAATCAATTTTTATTAGTTTCTGTGTTACAACTCTGCCGACGTTTCGATCGTTAATTACTCCCTTCGAATCGAAATATGCGGCAATCCCACTGACTTTTTCATTAGAAAGATATTTTTAAATTAAAGTTATCACAAAAAAAAAATTATTAAAGGTCCTTTGTTACTAAGAATACAAATGTATTAAAAAAAAATGTTCGCCTTTTATTACATAATTTTGATCAGCTGCCAAATTTATCACACTATTTAGTTTTATCCTTAAAACTGCGCAAAAAAAATTCCATTTAATACGATTCTTTTTCTTAAATGAAAACAAAAGTTCAAGGCTTAGATCAAACGGAAAGAACTTTCCTAATCAACCTAAATACTCATACAGTAAAGAAACAAAGTCAAGGCCAAAAGGAGACAAAAAAATTGTGTACAAGTATAAATACGTTTTTTTTTTCTTAAATAAAAGAAACAAAAAGTGAAATAAAGGAAATACGTTACAAATACATTTAGACTGGGGTACTTAAGGGAAATAAAAAGAAATTATTTAAATGCGTAAAAGTCCTTTAAAATTGAAAAAGCCACAAACAAAAAGTACTAAAATAGCAACTTCAGCATTTCATTGCATGTTCCGCTTGTTTTGCCAGTAGAAAAACGAATGCTAAAAATTATTAACTGCCTCTAACTATTTTTGTAGCACCACACAAACTAAAACACATGTTAACTCGTACAAAAAAAAAATAAACTCTTACATCCAACAACAATCTGTGTACTTATCCTGTTTTCAAAGGTACACACAAACCCCCACACATCCATTAACGTATGTGTCTGAGAGTGTATTTTCTTGCACCTGCCCAGCGGGACAAATCAGAAGACGTTCTTACTTCAGGCGTTTTTAAAGGCCTGCTTAAAATATTTTTAATTCAATTACTATTCTAGTCTAACTGTTTCTGCAGTTTCGTATAAAAGACAAGATAAACATTACACGTTCGCTTCTATGAGAAGGTAGCAGAGAAGGAGTAAAATTTTTTGTATTGTTTTTTGCACAGTCATAAGCAAAATTATTTTTTTTCCTTCTTCTTTTCGCTGGTTGTATGTTTATTTCGGTTTTGAATAGTTGACATTTCTGGTAATTCAAACATCATGTTTGCTGTATGTTAAAATTACACTCCAATGAAAAATTGTTGTTATTATTTGTATTTCATTGTGTATATATACATCAATACATATTTTAATATTTGCAAACAAAAAAATACGTCATAAAAGCGTAAAATAAAAAATATTGAACACGAGACAACTTTACCCATAAAAACGTTAAGAACTACGCAACCACATACCAGAAGCCAAAAACGATGAAAATGTTTGTCTTCTTTTAACGAAAGAATTGTTCGTTCGTATGCACGCAAATATCCTGCAAAGCACGCACGCATTATAAAGCAACAGGAGGAATTAGTTTGTTTCATGTTTTTCTTCTTTTGCCTGGTTTTTCGGCAAAAAATACAATCTCTTATACGGCCAGGAGAGAGAGAGCGAGTAAAAAAATGTGTTAATTATAACTGAGAGATGGAGAACTTTATTCGGTAAACAGGGATGATAAATGAGCAAACCAATATCGTACCAACGAACTTTAAAAATCGTACTTTTTCGGACCCAATAGTACTAAATCTTTTTTTATAAATTTTTTTTAAAAACAAAAATTTAATACAACAAAAACAAGAGGTACTAAAAACTCATTTGTACATTAATTATACATAATAGTACGGTGGGCAAAATTTTTTCGCATCAAAAGCACATCGCTATTCTTGTTCTATAAGTCGTTTCAAGAAACTTTGCCAAAGAAACCATAGGTCAAAAATTAATTCCGAGCCCAGGATTTTTCAAAAGAGTTAGTTTTCCAAAATATTCAAGAATAGAGGCAACAAATTGTATTTGATCTAGCCAGGTCATGCGGTTTTTAGGGTCGAAACATTCATTAATTTTTATTTTTGATTGCCACCAGAGAGCGTTTTCATACACTTTTTAGAATTTATCGTCTTTTTTTATGGAAAATTGATGAATATTTCTGAAAATGCAATCTCGAATATTAAACGAATCAAATTTTTAAAAGCTCTAAAAATATATGCATACGAACATCTTCGGATTGCATTTCTAAATTTATTGTGTTTACAATTTTCAAATTGTACTGTAGAAACAGGAAAGGATATAATAAAATTTAATATAATAAAATTTAATTTAGCGCTTGTTAAATCTCCTTCAAAATAATTCGGAGTAAAAAAATAACAAATACTGTTGATTACTTCTTGACGTGACAACCATCTATCTTGTTGACGAATATTTGAAAATATTGTGTTTTCGTTCCAAGATAATGAGAGGAATTCGTCTCTTCTACTATGTATAACTTTTGCAGAAGTGGTTTCCTATATCTTTTAAAAACTTGTCAATATCATCAGAAAATGCACGCTTATATGCTGCCGCTGATAGGTACTTAATTTAGAATGTGGCACAAGCAATCGTTCAATGAACAAATGCAAAAAACTATTCACAGTAGCGGAGTTCAGTGTTAAGTGCAAATCGTCTTGCAAAAGAGCAAATGCAAAATATCTGAGCTGTTTTTATAAATCCAACAACAAAAAATAGAGTTTCTCTTAGATTTCATAAAAAAGATACGGCATTTTGCATTTTCGCAAGACTATTTGCCCCAAACACTAAGCTCCGCTTATATTCATTGGACAGTAGATACGAGTTGCCGTTTATGTCAATTCTAAATATGTAGGTTTGAAAAATTTGGAAATGGTACCAAATGAGTCACCGGGGTACCAGCGTACATTTTAGTTTTGAATTGTTCCAAAAATAGTACAATTGTACAAACTTTATAAACCCTGACGGTAAAGCGTTAAAAAATTTTTTATGAAAAAACGATAATCTGTTGAGTTTTTTACACTGTTGCCAACTTTTGTTGAACATTTCCTGCCAAATCGGACTTCAAAACCGCTATATATATAAATTTTTTAAATATCTTTAAAAAATTTATATAAATCTAGATAAAAGCTGATTTTTCAAAGGAATACGACTCTCAAATACGTTACATACTAAGGTTTCCAACTTTCCTAGCTAATCTATTAAAAAAAATATATAAAAAATATTGTAAGGGAGATGAATTTGGCTATGCCGAAACTTTGATACCCACCACCTATAGTTAGAATATTTCCGGAGTGGTCTTTATATGGGAACTTTTGTAAATTATGGGCCGATATTCACGAAATTTGAGCAAGTAATTTAAAGTCTTTTAAAACTATGACTGACCAAATTTTATTATTGAATTTTATTATTAAAACGTTTTTTGAGAGTAGGCTTAATATGGGGCCAATGGAAAGTTATCGACCGATCTGCAACAAAGCTGTCAGTGTAATTTCTAGTCATATTAAACTGATAGACCAATATTTATTACAATAGCATAATTTGCTACAGTTTTAGGCGTACTAAAGATTTATAAGTATGATTTTTAGTCATATAGAACGGATTTGTGCAAAACCGTATATCAATATGTGCATTCCGCAACTAGTTATGCTAGTTTTTGTAACAAAATGATACATTTTTTAGGGTGGTTGTTCCACATTTTAATTCATATTCCTATAAATCAATTTTTAGTCCCAAACTGCTTGAGAAAACTAGAAACTATTTGATTCCAATATTTACCTTTTCTTTTGAGTCGTTTAAAAGTGAGCGTGATTTCAATAGATGGATAGACAGACGGTAATGGCTAAATCGTCTTAGAATTACTCAATGATCTAAACAATATATATTTTTTGGGATCTTAGATGAATATTAAAATAGTTTCACACGGAATGACAAGCTTAGTATTCCTATATAAAAACGCAAAACAGTTAATAACATTTACGCTATTTTTGGCAATTATTTGCCGTGTTAAGCAATTCGATGAAAGTATGTGAATTATATTGCTTGGGATCTATCAAGACAATTTAGATCAGTACCTTACCTTGCCTTAACAAAATACTAACTGAATATCGAATAAAATGTCACATACAATCCTTAGTTAACTAAAACTACAAAAGTAAGTAAAACCGTGAACATAAACAAGTAGTCTTTAGCCAGAAAAATGAAAAAAACTTAATCAGGAAAAGTATAAAATCTGTAAATTTAAAATTTGAGAAAGATTTTTTTTTGCGAAACAATCCGCTGAGAGATGTTTGAAAATCGCTAGATATCCCGCTTACCGCTAAAACGTATTTTTCACGCAATTGACATTTCAGAAGCGCTTTATTTAGTGGGAAAATCTCTAAATTGGCAACAGTGGTTTTTGAACTTAACTAGCAGATTTATGCGGAGAACAAATCAATGTCTACTTTTATATTCTCTATCAGATTTCAATAAATTTAAACTAGAACGTAAAATCTTGTAAGAATTTAAATCTTAAAACTACTTTGTAGAACATTTTGCAACCATTTAATAAAGGGTGTTTCAAAAAAACGTTTCAGATTTAAGAGCCCTACCCCATTTATCAAATTAAAACGATGTACGCGTCAGGAACGCATTTTAATTATTAATATTTACTACAAAAATGGTGAAAACTTCTCGGAAATGTTCGCGCAAAACTAATGCATTTTTCGTTCGTCGTGAAGCACCTTCTCGGCCAGCAATTGTGAAACTGGGGAACAAATTTGTGCTGTTAAAATCAAAAAGAATCGAACTAGTGCTCATCGCTCAAGAACAATTGAGAATATTTATGTTGTAGCCCTCCGGCTTCGCTTCATGAAATGCTACGTCTGGTCTGTATTAATGTATGTTGTAGAAGCATCAACACTATGAACAGAATAGAAGCGTTAAAAATGTGGTGCTTCCGAAGACTACTGGAAATATAACTATTAGGGTATTCATTCGGTTAACCGTTAATCGGTCAAAACTAAAGAAAAGAATCGCTTAAATCCTAAACATTTAACCCAAATTATTTCTCTAAAAGATTATTTCATAAGATCTCCTTAAACTATTGAAAACATTCTTTACATATTTATGAATTACTTTTTTGTTTGCTCATTTTAGTTCAAGAATTGTTTGGTTTGTAATGTTTAGGTTTTTTATACCCTTCGCCACAGGTGGAAAGGGTATATACAAGTTTGTCATTCCGTTTGTAATTTCTATAATATTGATCTTAGACCCTATAAAGTATATATATTCTGGGTCCTTATGAGGAGAAATGTTGATTTAACGATGTCCGTCTGTCCGTCCGTCTGTCCGTCTTACGTTTGATACGTGTTTTCCGGAGACTCCAGAATTGATAGCGGCTAGGTTGTTTTACATTTATGTCACATTTAGTCCACTATTTCTATTGCTAAAAGACCTAACTAACAATTTGCATAATACGCAATATAGTCAATTGTCCAAACAACTGATAGGTTTTGCAAAAAAAAGAGAAGAAAAATAAATAAAAAAAATTCCTTTCTTCATAAAAATAATTTAATGAAAAATTAAATTTGATGAACTTAAGCCTGATTAAAAATATTAAAATTTGGATTAAAACCATAGATAGTTCGACAAAATAACCACGATACTAATTATTTAAAAAAAAAAAATTTTTTTTTAAAAAAACAAAAACATTTTTTTCAAAAGATTGATCAAATAGCTATCGCAACTACTTAGGACATTTTTTTTGCTAACACCAATTGGTAATACGTTACATGGATGAGAAAGAACACTTGTATGGCCAAAATGTCAAACTTTGACCCCCTCTAACACAGAAACCCTTTGACCGATCTTGTTGACAATTAGTGTCTAAGCCACTATCCAATAGAACTAGGGTTTTTTCCCGGGAATTCCCGGAAATTTTAACTATTTTATTTCCCGCTATCCCGGGATTCCGGGTTTAAAAAATTGCTCATAGATTCAGAAAACAGCTATTTTTACTCTGACATTTAGTTTTCTTTTCTTTAAAAATTAGCTTCTGTGGATGGGTTGTCGATTAGATAAATTACAAGAAGTGAGTACATACGTAAATCAATTCCTCCTGCTGCAATAAATCTATTAAAAGCTGAATGGGCAGTGCAACAGTTGATAATTAATAAATTAAGTGAAGAGTTGATAAAGAACATAAATTCAAAATAAGATGCAGGCAGTAAATTCTCATTGTCGATGGACAAGTCCTTCATTGCAACATAGTCACATCTACAAAAACACATTGTCCTAAAGATTGCAGATGGGCCTAATGAAAAGATAAGATTTGTAAGAAGTGGTCCGGATGATGCTTTTTTTGGCATCAACCTTGACATCAGAAGCATGCAATAACGATGCACTTTTAACTATGTGTCCAACCTCGGTAAAAAAGTGAACGAATTTTTTTCGGAAACATGGTAATAAAACAGTAAATAAAATCAGAAATATACTCTTTGACGACTCACTAAACGCTTTAAGTGTGACACAAAGTTATTTTCTAAGCCGTTAAAAAATGTTAATACAGTACTTTTCGCTTATAGTCCATTCCGCTTAAAGGCCAAAAACGGATATAAGCCAAAACTGTCATATTCATTTGCAGGTTTTTTCGAATTTCATGCAAATTATTTGTTCTAAGGTCCACTTCGCTTGTAGTCCATTTTCGTTTATAAGCCACATTTTCTTTGCAGGCATATCTAATACTTTATGCCAAAAAATTCGGTTATAGTCCACTCTGTTTTTTAGATATTTTTTTAACAAACTGGCAACAAGTTTTTTATTTACCTTTCTGGCAACTTTAATAAATGTCAAATTTTGGTAAAAGAAGTTTTAGATTCCGTTGAAATTATAAGACAATTTTGTCTTGACAACAATATTGAGCAAAACATGGATTTTGAAAAAATAGAATTATTTATTGTAAAAACTTCTTAAAAAAAAAACAAACTAAAATAACAGAATTTTTTTAAAAACGTTTAACATATCCCAATTTATAGCGGAATCTATGAAATTAAAACTTATGTTGCGTTGGATTTATACATTCAAAGAATTAAAATGATCTCATAATTTAAGCTTATGAAGCATTAAATTACATATTTACCTTTTTGTTTTTATTAAAAGCTTTGAAAGCCTTTGAATTAATTTATAATTTTTTGTTTTAACTATTATTTAATTATTTGTTTATGTTTAAACTTTTATTTTGTTTAAAAAGAGTGTTTTTTTTTTGAAGAAAATAATTTTTATATAGTCCAAAATGTGGATCATACTAGGATTCACTTATTGTCCATAAAACGGCTTATAAAAAAATTCGGTTATAGTCCACAAAAGTTGTGCACCTATAGTAGTGGACTATAAGCGAAAAGTACTGTATATTTATTAAAATATTTTATGAATTAAATTTTTTATCTCATATCTTGATACCTCATTGTTACTGTTTTTATGAATTAAATTGTATTGCTTATGTTATCTTTTTATCTTGTATCTAGACATAATAATAAGGACATATAATAATTACATATTAAAGCGTAAGGTAATAATTATTAAAATTCCGCTTTCAATTTTCAATTAATTTTTGCAGTATTTAAGCATTTATTTTACTTCCTTTGTAAACAAAATCCCTTACGTTTGTTTATAAAAGTTTTTTTCATTAATTAAAAACAAATTTACTTTGTATTATTTGTATGGCACGGGATCCCGGGATCCCGGGAAATTTAAAAAAAATTCCCGCTCTCCCGGGAATCGAAAAACTTCGGGAAAAAAGCTTTAAACAGGACTAACCTTGGTGCAAATTTCATCCAAATCGGAATACATCGATTTAAAAATTGGGTCACTTGACATGAAATCCCCCATATACATATATTTTTATAAATTCTTTAAATTTGTTAGAAACATTTTAAGATTTGTACGAGTTTTGTTCTATAGATAAAAAATAAAATAAAATTCAACTTTAGTTATTAAATTATTTATCATTTTATTCGCTTTCATTTTCCATTTTAAATTACTTTCTTAACCCATTTTGGCAGGTACACATCTACGCTGACAATCGTGTAAAAAGCACCAACGATTGGAATTTCCACCAAAACCCATATATTGCATTTGAATGCAGGTGCGTGATTCCCGATTATAGTACCACATTTGACGTGGGGGAACTTTAGAACAACTAGTGCCAACATTGCGTGGACCAAAGCATGTAGGCGGAACTTCAAAGTTTTAAAATTAATTGAAAAATTTTAGTTAAGCAAAAAAATTTTATTTAAATAACTTACAAGCTGCTTGAGGACATACGCCATAACGAAAAGCTGAGGTGCTGGCCACCAAAACCACAACCAGAATTGTTAAGAAAAGTACAAATTTCATTTTTTTTATTTTTTTTTGAGAAATTTAGTTTTTTTGTATTGGAAGCTGAAATGTGTTCTATTCAATTGATCTTTAATTCACAGGTATTTATACGAATCTTATTTCGTAGGCGTTTGTACTATTTTTAAAGCTTTTCAGGAAATGAGTTCTTTTAATAAGAGTAAAAGTTTGTATATGGGCATTTCCTGGGGTCACGAACGTACGTTCACACGCTTTTGATGTACAAATAATATAGAAAACAAAACTTTTCCTAGCATTTTTTTTGCGATTCGATAGCATATGGGTAGCTCTATGTTAAGTGCAAAAGATGTATTTCATCGAGTTCAAGTTATCATAATGATAGTTTTAAACATGTGGTCACGAACGAACGCAAAATAAAAGTCAACTTTGGCTGACAGTAGTGGAATGCAAAAATCTGCAAAATGGAACGGAATATTCACAAGTGATTAATTTATTTTAAAAGTGTATTAATGTAGTTATCTATCCAGTATTTACACAATAAAATATCTTTATTGGTTTTTGTTTAATTGGCTTAAGTACCGGTCGCGAACGAGCGATTTTTCCATTTGTTTTTTTATTATAATCAACATGCATTTTCCCATAAATATCTTCAAATTTCCTTAACAAACAACTAAATACTCAATTTACAATTGATTGTAATGAAGAGCTTATGAAGAAAGAGTGCGTGCAACCATAACATATTTTTTGCATATAAAAAAATTATATAAAAATGTCTTTAGAAGTAGAAAATATAAGAATATATAAAATTGCTATGAAACCATTATTTAATAAAAACACAGACTTTTTTTATAATAATAAACAATAAAAGACGATGATTATCAACATTTTATTTTTCCATCCTGGTTGAACCTTCTGAGGAAATGCCCATATATACTTTTTTATATTAGCTTTAAAACAAGAATATTGGTTTTGTTAGCTTATTTATTTATATTTGTTAAGCAAACAGTTCGTGGTTTGGTAGTCGTTTTTATTTATATTTCTTATGCAATTAGCAGGTTTTTGGAACAATATTAACATATCTTTAGATAATTCAATAAGAGGAAATTGAACAAAAAGAAAATAAACGCGAACATCTGAAGAATTTAATTCAACAAAATAAAGTACATTTTACCACATGCACATACACTTATATGGAGAGGGGAAAATATCAATATCCCGGTTGAAAAATAATAAAGCGGCCGAACCGGATGGATTACCGGCGGAGCAGTTTAAAACCGGGGGCGAAGAGTTGGTAAGAATCATGCAACTTGAACCATAGTGTACTATGTATGTACAAACTAGTGTCAAGCTGATCAGATTATGCAAAATGACTTTAACTGATAAAAAATCATCAGTGAAAATTGGAAAGGATATCTCTGATTCATTCACCACTCAACGTGGTTTCCATATAAAATTTAACTGGTTCAAGAATTATTGCCTAGCAATGCATCACAAGGGCTACAATTTACCAACAAGTAATTCGAAGTTGGCCCACACTGTATAAGCTGATACGTACCACACTTTTACCGCCGAACTCAACAGAGACACCTAACAATTAATTGATGTGCCAAATCAGCAATGATAATGCTTTTGTTTTTCGACTACTTAAAAACAATTTTTTTTGTACAGAGTGTCTGGTGGCAAATTTATATTTTTAAATACGATTATTTCGAAAAGAAATAAACGATGCGGAGGGAGGTTGGCGCAGTTGGAATTATCGATTGTGCGAATTTGTCAGTCACGATGTCGCATCGGTCAAGTGAGCATCGCGAGTTCGCTGTGGAGACATTTATAAGAGTAACAATTTTGTTCAAAGTTCGGTATTCGGCAAATACGTGATGGACCGAATTTAACTGCCGTTACTGGTTTCCAAGAACCCGCAACCCTCGATTGAAACATCAAAAACCATTGCATTGCCCCAGGGTAACTGTTTGGTGTGCCTTATCCAAGCATGAGATAATTGGACCATTTTTTTAGAAAATTCTCCGTTTTGAACACTGTGTTCATTTCGATGGAAGACATCTGGATGACATACTCTTTAAAAAATAAAATCCGCATACCCATTCTATCGTTCACTGCTCTTAATAAGACATTTAGTCCACTATTTCTATTGCTAAAAGACCTAACTAACAATTTGCATAATACGCAATATAGTCAATTGTCCAAACAACTGATAGGTTTTGCAAGAAAAATAGAAGAAAAATAAATAAAAAAAATTCCTTTCTTCATAAAAATAATTTAATGAAAAATTAAATTTGATGAACTTAAGCCTGATTAAAAATATTAAAATTTGGATTAAAACCATAGATAGTTCGACAAAATAACCACGATACTAATTATTTAAAAAAAAAAAATTTTTTTTTAAAAAAACAAAAACATTTTTTTCAAAAGATTGATCAAATAGCTATCGCAACTACTTAGGACATTTTTTTTGCTAACACCAATTGGTAATACGTTACATGGATGAGAAAGAACACTTGTATGGCCAAAATGTCAAACTTTGACCCCCTCTAACACAGAAACCCTTTGACCGATCTTGTTGACAATTAGTGTCTAAGCCACTATCCAATAGAACTAGGGTTTTTTCCCGGGAATTCCCGGAAATTTTAACTATTTTATTTCCCGCTATCCCGGGATTCCGGGTTTAAAAAATTGCTCATAGATTCAGAAAACAGCTATTTTTACTCTGACATTTAGTTTTCTTTTCTTTAAAAATTAGCATCTGTGGATGGGTTGTCGATTAGATAAATTACAAGAAGTGAGTACATACGTAAATCAATTCCTCCTGCTGCAATAAATCTATTAAAAGCTGAATGGGCAGTGCAACAGTTGATAATTAATAAATTAAGTGAAGAGTTGATAAAGAACATAAATTCAAAATAAGATGCAGGCAGTAAATTCTCATTGTCGATGGACAAGTCCTTCATTGCAACATAGTCACATCTACAAAAACACATTGTCCTAAAGATTGCAGATGGGCCTAATGAAAAGAAAAGATTTGTAAGAAGTGGTCCGGATGATGCTTTTTTTGGCATCAACCTTGACATCAGAAGCATGCAATAACGATGCACTTTTAACTATGTGTCCAACCTCGGTAAAAAAGTGAACGAATTTTTTTCGGAAACATGGTAATAAAACAGTAAATAAAATCAGAAATATACTCTTTGACGACTCACTAAACGCTTTAAGTGTGACACAAAGTTATTTTCTAAGCCGTTAAAAAATGTTAATACAGTACTTTTCGCTTATAGTCCATTCCGCTTAAAGGCCAAAAACGGATATAAGCCAAAACTGTCATATTCATTTGCAGGTTTTTTCGAATTTCATGCAAATTATTTGTTCTAAGGTCCACTTCGCTTGTAGTCCATTTTCGTTTATAAGCCACATTTTCTTTGCAGGCATATCTAATACTTTATGCCAAAAAATTCGGTTATAGTCCACTCTGTTTTTTAGATATTTTTTTAACAAACTGGCAACAAGTTTTTTATTTACCTTTCTGGCAACTTTAATAAATGTCAAATTTTGGTAAAAGAAGTTTTAGATTCCGTTGAAATTATAAGACAATTTTGTCTTGACAACAATATTGAGCAAAACATGGATTTTGAAAAAATAGAATTATTTATTGTAAAAACTTCTTAAAAAAAAAACAAACTAAAATAACAGAATTTTTTTAAAAACGTTTAACATATCCCAATTTATAGCGGAATCTATGAAATTAAAACTTATGTTGCGTTGGATTTATACATTCAAAGAATTAAAATGATCTCATAATTTAAGCTTATGAAGCATTAAATTACATATTTACCTTTTTGTTTTTATTAAAAGCTTTGAAAGCCTTTGAATTAATTTATAATTTTTTGTTTTAACTATTATTTAATTATTTGTTTATGTTTAAACTTTTATTTTGTTTAAAAAGAGTGTTTTTTTTTTGAAGAAAATAATTTTTATATAGTCCAAAATGTGGATCATACTAGGATTCACTTATTGTCCATAAAACGGCTTATAAAAAAATTCGGTTATAGTCCACAAAAGTTGTGCACCTATAGTAGTGGACTATAAGCGAAAAGTACTGTATATTTATTAAAATATTTTATGAATTAAATTTTTTATCTCATATCTTGATACCTCATTGTTACTGTTTTTATGAATTAAATTGTATTGCTTATGTTATCTTTTTATCTTGTATCTAGACATAATAATAAGGACATATAATAATTACATATTAAAGCGTAAGGTAATAATTATTAAAATTCCGCTTTCAATTTTCAATTAATTTTTGCAGTATTTAAGCATTTATTTTACTTCCTTTGTAAACAAAATCCCTTACGTTTGTTTATAAAAGTTTTTTTCATTAATTAAAAACAAATTTACTTTGTATTATTTGTATGGCACGGGATCCCGGGATCCCGGGAAATTTAAAAAAAATTCCCGCTCTCCCGGGAATCGAAAAACTTCGGGAAAAAAGCTTTAAACAGGACTAACCTTGGTGCAAATTTCATCCAAATCGGAATACATCGATTTAAAAATTGGGTCACTTGACATGAAATCCCCCATATACATATATTTTTATAAATTCTTTAAATTTGTTAGAAACATTTTAAGATTTGTACGAGTTTTGTTCTATAGATAAAAAATAAAATAAAATTCAACTTTAGTTATTAAATTATTTATCATTTTATTCGCTTTCATTTTCCATTTTAAATTACTTTCTTAACCCATTTTGGCAGGTACACATCTACGCTGACAATCGTGTAAAAAGCACCAACGATTGGAATTTCCACCAAAACCCATATATTGCATTTGAATGCAGGTGCGTGATTCCCGATTATAGTACCACATTTGACGTGGGGGAACTTTAGAACAACTAGTGCCAACATTGCGTGGACCAAAGCATGTAGGCGGAACTTCAAAGTTTTAAAATTAATTGAAAAATTTTAGTTAAGCAAAAAAATTTTATTTAAATAACTTACAAGCTGCTTGAGGACATACGCCTTAACGAAAAGCTGAGGTGCTGGCCACCAAAACCACAACCAGAATTGTTAAGAAAAGTACAAATTTCATTTTTTTTATTTTTTTTTTGAGAAATTTAGTTTTTTTGTATTGGAAGCTGAAATGTGTTCTATTCAATTGATCTTTAATTCACAGGTATTTATACGAATCTTATTTCGTAGGCGTTTGTACTATTTTTAAAGCTTTTCAGGAAATGAGTTCTTTTAATAAGAGTAAAAGTTTGTATATGGGCATTTCCTGGGGTCACGAACGTACGTTCACACGCTTTTGATGTACAAATAATATAGAAAACAAAACTTTTCCTAGCATTTTTTTTGCGATTCGATAGCATATGGGTAGCTCTATGTTAAGTGCAAAAGATGTATTTCATCGAGTTCAAGTTATCATAATGATAGTTTTAAACATGTGGTCACGAACGAACGCAAAATAAAAGTCAACTTTGGCTGACAGTAGTGGAATGCAAAAATCTGCAAAATGGAACGGAATATTCACAAGTGATTAATTTATTTTAAAAGTGTATTAATGTAGTTATCTATCCAGTATTTACACAATAAAATATCTTTATTGGTTTTTGTTTAATTGGCTTAAGTACCGGTCGCGAACGAGCGATTTTTCCATTTGTTTTTTTATTATAATCAACATGCATTTTCCCATAAATATCTTCAAATTTCCTTAACAAACAACTAAATACTCAATTTACAATTGATTGTAATGAAGAGCTTATGAAGAAAGAGTGCGTGCAACCATAACATATTTTTTGCATATAAAAAAATTATATAAAAATGTCTTTAGAAGTAGAAAATATAAGAATATATAAAATTGCTATGAAACCATTATTTAATAAAAACACAGACTTTTTTTATAATAATAAACAATAAAAGACGATGATTATCAACATTTTATTTTTCCATCCTGGTTGAACCTTCTGAGGAAATGCCCATATATACTTTTTTATATTAGCTTTAAAACAAGAATATTGGTTTTGTTAGCTTATTTATTTATATTTGTTAAGCAAACAGTTCGTGGTTTGGTAGTCGTTTTTATTTATATTTCTTATGCAATTAGCTGGTTTTTGGAACAATATTAACATATCTTTAGATAATTCAATAAGAGGAAATTGAACAAAAAGAAAATAAACGCGAACATCTGAAGAATTTAATTCAACGAAATAAAGTACAACCGGATGGATTACCGGCGGAGCAGTTTAAAACCGGGGGCGAAGAGTTGGTAAGAATCATGCAACTTGAACCATAGTGTACTATGTATGTACAAACTAGTGTCAAGCTGATCAGATTATGCAAAATGACTTTAACTGATAAAAAATCATCAGTGAAAATTGGAAAAAATATCTCTGATTCATTCACCACTCAACGTGGTTTCCACATAAAATTTAACTGGCTCAAGAATTAATGCCTAGCAACGCATCACAAGGGCTACAATTTACCAACAAGTAATTCGAAGTTGGCCCACACTGTATAAGCTGATACGCACCACACTTTCACCGCCGAACTCAACAGCGACACCTAACAATTAATTGATGTGCCAAATCAGCAATGATAATGCTTTTGTTTTTCGACTACTTAAAAACAATTTTTTTTGTACAGAGTGTCTGGTGGCAAATTTATATTTTTAAATACGATTATTTCGAAAAGAAATAAACGATGCGGAGGGAGGGTGGCGCAGTTGGAATTATCGATTGTGCGAATTTGTCAGTCACGATGTCGCATCGGTCGAGTGAGCATCGCGCGTTCGCTGTAGAGACATTTTTAAGAGTAACAATTTTGTTCAAAGTTCGGTATTCGGCAAATACGTGATGGACCGAATTTAACTGCCGTTACTGGTTTCAAAGAACCCGCAACCCTCGATTGAAACATCAAAAACCATTGCATTGCCCCAGGGTAACTGTTTGGTGTGCCTTATCCAAGCATGAGATAATTGGACCATTTTTTTTTTCGAAAATTCTCGAAAAACAAGGCTCCGTTTTGAACACTGTGTTCATCTCGATGGAAGACATCTGGATGACATACTCTTTAAAAAATAAAATCCGCATACCCATTCTATCGTTCAATGCTCTTAATAAGACTTTGTGTCAATTATTAAGTTTTTATTTAAGTTTGAAAATATAAATCTGCTACCAGACACCCTGTATAAACCAAAAAAAATACAAATACAAATAAAGAAATGGCAAATATCTGACAGCTACAGAGCATAAGTTTAGTTATAGCAATTAAATTGATAGCAACTGTATCAACACTTCTATTTATTTAAAAACTTTATTAAAAATTATCAAAGTAATTTTTGGGAATGCAACTTTTTTAATTAATAAGATTTTGTTTGTTCTGCCAAATTCCAAATTTTTTTTCTTGATAAATACACCGAAATTTATTGTTTGAGGATAAGCTAGTTTCTATGTGCATTTCACTGGTTGCTTAGGCCAGATCATCGGGAAACATTCTCATAAAACATTTAAGGAAAGCCAACGATGTTAGTGAACAAAATTGCAGAGTGAATGAGAATTGCAAACACTCAAAAGTCTTACAGCCGTACCTAAATATCCCGAAATAGCGCGGCGTCAGCGCTTTGCAATTGGAAAATCCGATTTTGACAGCGCGTTTAACAGTGAAGTCGCTATTGTTAATAAATAATGGCAATTTAGCTATTTTTTTGTCAATCTAGCGGTTTTTTTCCCTTCTTTTTATTTCTAATTTGTAGGTTCTATTAAACGAGAAAGTTAACAATACTGTTTGTGACACAACGTTGACGCTCTTGTTTAGGTATGGCATATCAGCGTAAAAGCTAAGCGGAAGAAAACTTTCCATCTACCGCTCTTATTTAGGTACGGCTGTTATTTGCAACGATATCAAGGCTTAAACAATATCCCAACAATAAACAGTGTGTTTATCTTTTCTAATATTCCCCACTACAATTGTTTGGAATTCTCACAAGATTTACTGTGTGGCACTTTGACAAAACATCTTAAGTGAAATTTAAAAAGTTGACAAAAATGTTAATCATACGATTTTTCATTCAAAAAACATTTTTGTTTACGTTTTTAAAATTGTTCTTAAATGTTGGTTTATTTTATTATTTAATAAAATGATTTTTTCGCCGATTTTTTTTTTAAACTTTTTTGCTATCTTATCTCGACTTAAGATGTTTTGTCAAAATGCCACAGAATTGTAGTTGCCCTCACGTCTATATGACTGTTGACTACAGTGATGATAACTTTTATTTTTTCATTAACGTACGATCCTCCAAAAATTACTGTTTTTAATAAGAAATTAATGTACGCAAAAGTTTTTAATTAAAACATCAAGAAAAGAATTCATAAGCAATTTATTTAAATTTTAAATGTTTTTAAGGAAAAATTTGAATGAAAATTTTTAATATCAAATATCCAAAATTATTGAATTTTTTTTTTAAATGTGAAAGTAAAACTGTCACATACAAAAAATTGACTGATTCATCATCGCAAAGCCTTAGCATGGGGTCTTCACCTGACAATTTTTTGTCATGCCAAACGTCAAAGTCTACATAATACTTTAATATTTTTGTCAGGGTTTTTTCTTATGAAGTTTGTCGTTTATTATGACGAAAAATTTGTCAGGTGAAGACGACTAAAGCTAAAAAGTTGAAATTTAGACCGGTGGCTGGTTTCTAGCCAAAGCGTTCGCTATGATAGGTTTTTTTTTAAATTCGAATATCGCACTTAATCATGAGAGAGTATTAAATCAAAATTTGTATTTTTACTTTTTGGAAAAAATCAACACGCAATATGTATACATATCGACCCGTTGTAAAAATATCGTGCTTGCTTTAAAAATTTCTTCTGTGTCTTGAATATAAAATTCAAAATAGTTTTGCTTCAGTGAAAATTTTTGAATTTTACTAAAGTTAAAATCATCACATTACGGCTATTTTATATGTTTAATAAATTTTTGATTTTAAAACAAACAAAAAGTTTAAAATAAAAGTAATAATTGTTGGCGTCTGGCTGGTGTAAACAAAGATTTTGTTTGCCCGTGTGGGCAGCGACTGTCGTTCCTTTGTGTGAAACGGGGTTTCATGGTGCCAGCTGGCAAGCCATCATCTAAAACGTGGCCACCTGAAAAATGATTTTCGCCTGATCGCTGCTTTTGATAAAACCAAACCAGCCAGACGCCGGCATTTGTCATTAGTTTAACAAAAAATAAAAGAAATTGTGAAAAATATAAAAACAGCCATAAAGAGCCTATAATTAAAAAATTAAATAAAGAAAAACGTGAAATTAAAATAAGGAAAAAAGAAGTGTATTTTACTTAAGTGCCAGTGAGACACAAAAATAAGGGCAGGTTTTTGAATACCACCAACGTTTGTGTGTGTGTAAACGAGACACGACCTACCGCAGCAACTTATTGCTTGAGATCCCCGAACAACGCTCGATTGTGCCACAGTCTACCCAGTGCATTCATCCAGAACCAAGTAACCCCATTTGCACCCAAACAATAATATATAATGGGTTTCTTAATTGTTCATATTTTTCACTTTAAATACAACGTTCTTAATTTTTATACCCTCCACCACAATTAGCTTAGAAGAGGATATACTAAGTTTGTTTTGTATAACATTTATCTATTTTAAAACCTGCCGTTGAAAATCACCTCTCAAAAGTTAACATAATAGAGCCTACATATGTTAGTATGTATGTATATGTATATGTATATCAAAAGTAGAATTTCTTGATATTACTGTATTTTAAATGAAATTACCTTGCTACCTTTTGGGGCTCAACATTACCGTAAAAAAGGGTGATTACCTTACGGTTAACATCACTGGTAGACTATACGAGCATTATTATCTAAACTTATGCAGCTAATAATATTATGCATTAACGCTATGGCTGAATTTAAGTTGAGCTATTATACATCAATAAACTTCAGTATACTTTAAGGCTTAATCGAAAATGCAATTAAATAACAGCGGGGTTCATGTACAATTATGTATAACAATTTAAACCAGTGTTCGAAAATAAACCGTACATTATTTAGCGTTAGGCTCACAGACCCAAGAACGATATCTATTTTTTTAGTGTTTGTGTAGACATACACAACCCTTAATACCGTTCGTAACTATTTTCAAGAAAGAACCGAACATTATGTAATGTTCTGTTCTTCGTCAAAAAACAGAACAATTGTAGAGGTTCTGTAGACATACATTATACATATCTTAATGTTCTTTAGTGTTTTTTTTTTTAATTACAAGTACACACAAGTTTGGGTTGCCAGATATATTTATTTTAAAAAGCATTAAAAAATAACAAGGTATTTGAATGTCTCGCGGGACAAAAATATAAAATAAAATATGTAACTCTACTTTAAATTATTTTTAATTTTAAAATAATTAGTAATGTTAAAAAAAGCAAATAAAAATGTTTATAGCTACAAATTGGGCAGTTTAAATTAAAAGTGAAACAAAATTATTTTTTTAAGTATTAAATTCATTGAGTGCGTTTATTAAAAATTAGAGAAGTTTAACAAAAAGTAAAAAAGGTTATAAATGCAATTTATGTATTTTATACAGGGCTGCCAGGTACTTTTTTTCCACCCCGGCTGGAAAATCTTATTTGATAGATCGCTTGGTCGTTTTATTTTATTGAAAATGTATTGGCAACAGAATTTGCATGTCTAAAAAAACGCTTGCCGCTCTTGTTTAGGTAGCTCAGTTAGAAAGTTATTATTTTTTTTTTTTTGAGTTTTTTTTCAAAATAATAAGAAATACTTTTTATGCGATTTCAGCGAGGAATTACAAGCAGAACAATATGCTGTTTTTGAAGACGATTGAGCCAATTTATAAGAATTTGGAGCTTGCTCAATCGGTTTTAGCCATCCCTTATGTAAATCAACAATAAAAATACATTTATCCGTCATTTATGTAATATGCGCTGAATAATGCGCTTCAAGTGTCAAAAATGTATTGTTTCAAAGTGGGAACTCGCCATATAAAATTATGTCTTCCGTGAGCGCAATGGTAAGCAACATTTTTAGGTTTCTCCCTTCCAAACCTGCTTTAGTTGGAAGCTCTATATTTTTTATTGTGTACTTATAAATAGCCCAGCATTCTTTTTCCCAAGCTTTATTATATTGTCTTTCACATTTGCTTTGCATCACTTTTAGATGTCTTTCCAAATTACCGCTGTGGGAATTTAACACTTTATTTTCGCAGTTATTATACAGTAGTTTTGACTTAACTGCCTTTTATTTAAGTGCACTTTTGCCTTAACTGCACAAAATGAATAATATTTGTCCTTATTCTTTAAAATCCCATACAAATTTCTTTTGTCAGTGCACTTTCTTTACCTGCACATTTGAGATAAATGCCCAAAATTTTTGGCATTTTAAAATTATTTTAATATGAAACATCAAAGTTAGCTGCAAAATTTAAAAAATATGGTGGCGCTTTTTTATATAAATATCCAATTTTATAAAATTTTAGTAAAATATCAATATATTAATAAAAACTTTTTTTATTCTTCTTTTAAACACTTTACTTAAGCTGCACTTTTATACAGGTAACCATAATTGTGTACCTGTACATTAAGGCAGATAAATAGATTTAAGATAAACGCATTTTTGATTTACCTGCACAAAAAATCGTGCAATGGAGATTGTGCAGCTTATCAATTTTAGCGTTTATGGAACTCACAAGCTTTAAAGCTTATTAGTTACTTAATTATACCCACACCACAATAGTGGAGAGGGTATTATGCATTTGTGCTGATGTGTATAACGCCTTAAAATATTGGTCCTAGACACACCTTAAAGTATACCGATCGACTTAGAATCACTTTCTGAGCCGAACTAACGATGTCCGTCCGGCTGGCAGGCTGGGTTTCTGGCTGTCCATGTAACCTTGTGCGCAAAGTACAGGTCGCAATTTTGGAGATAATTCGATAAAAGCCTATTGAAAATGGGCCGAATCGTAGGACCACGAGGGAAGATAGGGGGAAATTTCTTCCTCTCAGAAACTATCAAACCGATTTTAATCAAATTTAAAACATGGATAGATCCATATCTATATGGACACATAAGCTATACAGTTTTAAAAAATATAGGACCACAAGGGGAGAAAGGGGCAATTTTTGCCTCTCAAACTGATTTTAATGAAATTTAAAACATAAATAGATCCATATCTATATGGACACATAAGCTATACAGTTTTTCAAAAATAGGACCACAAACCGATTTTAATGAAGTTTATAAACATAGATAAGTCCTTTTTCAATGGACACATAAGCATGATGTGTTTTTAAATACTGTGGTGTACGGTATCATATGGTCGGGCTTGACCGACTATACTTTCTTACTTCTTATTTATTTTTTTAATGTAACATATGCAATAACAAATTAAATTCTAACTAAATTTATTGAGCATTAGTAAAAAAGGCCTTTAGTCCTTTGCACAGTGAGATGGCTTCATATTTTTTTTGCAAAAACCCTAAGGAGAGTTGCTAGATCATTGAAAGTTGGCACCAAGCATTATATTGACTGAATTTAGAAACCAATTTAGAGTTTCATCTAAATCGGCCACGTGCACCTTCCACATGCAATCCAAATTTATTTTTCCGCATAAAATTCTTTCTATCGTAGCAGAAGTCTTCAAATGATACACTTATTTTTTATATATTTATATATTGTTACGAAAGTAACTTTAGTTAAGAATAAGTTGCAAATATTAGTTAAGAATTAGTTGAATTTATTAGTTATCTTGTATTTATTAGTTAACTTGTATTTATTAGTAATTTTATTAGTTTACATTGTTATTAAAAATTTTTATAATTTATATAATTAAAACATAAGTGCCGCTATAAATCAAATAGAGTGGTAAATAGTAAAGCCTTGAACCTTCGAAAAACATTTCGAATGTTCCAGATGGCTGAATTGCAGTATAAATACTAGCGGCGATTAGCATAATAAGCTCATTCTAAGTTCAGACTTTGTCAATAACGTATAACGTGGAGAAAATTATAGTTGGTTTTGAATAAAAGCTATAAATTATAAAATTATTATAAAATTGTTAAAGTGACTTGGTACTAAATAAAGTAGTGTAAATTGTAAACAGTGTTTAAAGTGTTGTGTTTTATTTATTTTATTAAAGTTGCAATAAAGAACTCGAAACGGTTTATTATAAAGAAAATAAACCAAAACGCTATTGAAAGGCAGTAACGTAACAATATAATTTATAGCGCTCTGAGAACGTGGAAGGTTTTCATATTATTGGTAAAAGATGAAAGCGGCGATGGAGACACCAACATTATAATCAAAGATAACCATGCAGATAGCTCCCCTTCCAGGCAAGAAGAGATGAAAATATCAATATCCCGGATGAAGAATAATAAAGCTTCAGGGGCGGATGGGCTACCGGCGAAGCTGTTTAAGACTACGGGCGAAGGGTTGATAAGGAGCATGTATCAACTTATCCGCACAATTTAAACCTCGGTGTGCTCCTTCCCGTCCACAAAGAAGAAGATAAAACAATATGCGCCAACTAAATCGCGTTCAAAATGATTTTACTTATACTGCGTGAAAAATTTAAACCTTAGGTCAACGAAATAATTGGCCTTTATGACTGAAGTTTAAGACCTGACAAGTCCACCCCCGAACAGATATTCACATTACTTCACATGTAGCAGGAAACTCATCAGAAGCAGATCGACAGTTACCGTTACAACTTTTCGTCGATTACAAGGCCGCTTTTCACAGTCCGATACGTGCAAAGGTGTTTAAAGTCATGTTAATAACTTAAATTAGAAATTATATTTAATAACCAATTTATTGTAATATATGCATGTGATCATTTATATCCAGCAGCGGATTTGTAATAAAAGAAGAAGAAGCCCATAGTCAAAAAAAAGATTTGTCCATTTATCGACGATCTATGGAATCGGGCGTTACTCATTTTGTATAAGAGTCTTAGGTCTTAACGATTTTTCAAGTTCAGTTAACACATGAACTCAAGCCAACCACCCATTAACAACGTAATGTCTTTGCTGAATGGTTTCTTGAAATGCATCAAACTGGTCCGGAAGCATAATAGACCCCCGAGATCGTTTGATTTAACGCCTTTGGACTTTTTTCTTTAAGTCTGACGACCAAAATAAGCGATTTTATTAACAAAAACAAACGGCTCCACTTACGCAAGACTAAATGATAACGCTAAAAGACCTAACTAACAATTTGCATAATATGCAATATAGTCAATTGTCCAAACAACTGATAGGTTTTGCAATAAAAATAAATAACAAACAGTTTAAGGCAATTTATTATTTTATCATTGTAGATAGTAAATGTAAAATGCTGTAAAATGTAGATAGGGCCTTTTGCGTTTTCCTTTTACAAAATTTTGCGTCTTTTTTAACAAAAATTTGCTTCTAATAGAAAATCCAACCAAAATTTGCTGTTCAATATATGTTGGTAAAAATTTGTAAATTCAACCCGAGTTAGAGCCCCACCTCAGCCAAGAATAAAAATTATAAATAAATTTTTATTAATTTCATGTAGTAAAATTCCTGCTTTCAGTAAAAATAATTTAATGAAAATTAAATTTGATGAACTCAAGCCTAACTAAATATCAAAATTTCAATTATAAATATGGGGGATTTCATGTCGAGTGACCCAATTTTTAAATCGATGTCTTCCGATTTGGATGAAATTTTTTTTTGGATTTTTAGGTAATGTAGTGTTCTTTCTCTATTTTCGCTATTGGTGTTAGCAAAATTTGTCCCAAGTAGTTTCGATAGCTATTTGATCAATCTTTTGAAAAATTTTTTTTTTTTTTAATTTAAAAATTTTCTTATTTTTTTTTTAGCGGCAATGTTTTTTTTTGCTCAAAAGAAAGTTTATGTCTTTTACTTTAAGTTAGTTCTGGTCTTTTAGAAAAAAATTCAAAATAGTGCTGCATATGCTAAAAATTGAAAAACCCTCGTCTAGAGTAAGCCCTCGCATCCAAAAAAGCGACCAAAACTACCTTAAAATAAAAGACATAAGCTTTCTTTTGAGCAAAAAACAAAAAAAAAAAAATATTCCGGATAAAAAAGCATAAAGAAAGTTTTTAATTTAAAAAAAAACATTTAAAATTTTTTTAAAAAAACAAAATAATATTTTTTTCAAAAGATTGATCAAATTGCTATCGAAACTACTAGGTACAGGTTTTGCTAACACCAATATGTAATACGTTACATGGATCAGAAAGAACACTTGTATGGCCAAAATGTCAAACTTTGACCCCCTCTAACTCAGAAACCATTTGACAGATCATGTGGAAAATTAGTGTCTAAGCTACTATGCAATAGAATTGGTGCAAATTTCATCCAAATCGGAAGACATCGATTTAAAAATTGAGTCACTTGACATGAAATCCCCCATATTCAATTCAATTCATTTATTTGTCAATATTATTACCATTATTTCTTATATGTTATATATATACAAAGAGTTTAAGATTGTTTCTTTTTCTTCTTAATAATTAAACTTAATTTATAATATTATATACATATACATATATACAAAGTTTGGAGGAAAAAATTTACAAAAACCTATTTAAAACATTTTTAAATGATTTTAGATAAAACTTATTTTACGAGCTTACATCTACTAAGGTGGTAATAAACCATTAACATGTGCATATTCAGAGTTACTACAACGCAGATAAAAGTTATCTGAGAGTCTATTTAGTCTTTCCTCTACTAGTTCTATATTTGCGAGTTCATGGAGTCTGTTTGTAGAGAAATGCCAAGGAAGATTATAAATCATCTTCAGTAATATGTTTTGAGAAATCTGGAGCTTTTTAATGTGACATTTGGCACTATTTGCCCAAACGGGAGCTGCGTAGAACATAACTGCATGAAATATTGTCTTGAGAATTATTTGTTTGTTAGCTATATTTAATCTTGAATTTCGATTTATAAAAGGATACAGTATGCAAACTAGAATATTTATCTTATTTAAAACATATGGTATGTGATCCTTAAATTTCATTTTAGGATCTAGTATGACACCTAAATATCTAACCTTTTGTTCCCATGGAATCAAATTGTTATTAATATTGATAGATATTTGGGGGACGTAACAAGGCTTCCTTTTCCTTGTAAAAAATATAGCCTGTGTTTTTTCACTGTTCAACATAATTTTCCATGTCTTAAAATACGTTGTAATTTCTTCTAAGGCTCTTTGCAACTTTGTTATAACATCAACAGCAAACATATCCGAACAAAAAATTGCAGTATCATCTGCAAAAATTGACAAATTACAATAATCAAGTTGGGGAAGATCATATGTATACAAATTATATAGTATCGGAGAAAGACATGAGCCCTGTGGACAACCGGCTGGAACACTATAATTTCCAGAACAATCTGAACCAACGTGTACTTTAAAACTACGGAGAGAGAGAAAACTCTGAATAATTTTAACAATATTTGTGGGGAAGTTTAAACGAATCAACTTATAGATTAATCCATTGCGCCACACTGAATCGAATGCAGCTTTGACATCCAGCAGTACCATTCCAGTTGATTTTTGGTTAGAAAAATTAGAATAGACCAAATTTCTTATTCTCACTAACGGTTGTACCGTATTGTGTTGACTACGAAAGCCAAATTGGTGGGGAGGGATAATATTGTTGGTTTCAATAAAGTTGGTTAATTTTTCCTTTATAACTTTTTCAAGAATTTTGCTAATGGATGACAACAGGCTTATAGGTCGGTATGAGGAAGGACAATCAGGTGGTTTGTTTGGTTTCTTAATTGGAATAATCTTGGATTCTTTAAAGTCACGTGGAAAATAACAAAGTTTTAGACAGGAATTAATTATAATAGTAAGATATTTTATTCCTTTTTTGGGGAGTGCTTTTAAACATCTGTTGTTAATACCATCAATACCTGGAGACTTTTTTGGTTTTAACTTTCTTATAATGCACGAAATGTGTGAAGTATTTGTGAAGGTATGATTTGACAAGTTTACAGCTGATGACTGAAAAGATTGCAGAGTATTATTTACTAGGGATATCGTTTCAGGATCCCCAAGATTATATGAGATTGTGTGGTTAGAAGCAAACGTTTGAGCAAGTACTTCACATTTTTCCAGATTTGTTGTGTAGCAAGAATTATTTTGTTTTAGAATGGGAATATTTCTTCCCCTTTTGCTTAAAATTTTTGTGAGGTTCCAGAATGGCGGAGAACCAAAATCAAGAGTGGAAAGAAGGCGATCCCACGATTTGTTTTTAACTGTATCTATTGCTTCTCTAATAATTTCGTTAAGTATCTTAACCTCGTAAAAATCTTCCAAGTTTCTAAAACGTTGCCACTTACGGCGAGCACTATTTCTTTGCTGAATTAAATTCCTCGCATAAAGGGGTAATGATTTTCTTTGGAATGAGATTATTTTTCTTGGGACACTAGCACTAATTCCCTCATTTATAAGGTGTCTGAAGTTAACTAACATAGAATCTATATGTTCCTCAAGGACAATATCATTCGTACTTGGTAGAATAGTATGTCGATTGAGATATCTCGAAAAAGTTTTCCAATTTGCCTTACTAAAATCCAACTTAGATATAGATAAGGCATTTACGTTTATATTGATAGTAATCCTAACTGGCAAATGATCGGAACTTAAGTCATTTACAACAATTGCTGGTGATATCGTTGCAGCTGTGTTCGTTAAAAAAAAATCAAGGGTAGAGCCTTGCCTATTAGAGCTAGAAGGTACGTATGTATGATCGTTTGGATACATAATGTCTATTTCATACGACTCCAACTTTTCATGTAGTATGTTTCCCCAGCAATTTGCCCTAATACAACCCCACATCTGATGTCTACTGTTGAAATCACCACCAAGTATGTATTTTTGACCCCTATTGATCGTAAGTTTTCGAACATCTAACGCAAAAAGACGTTTTCTATTATTATCGGAACCTGCCGAACCACCTGGAAAGTAACAAGAATAAATATTATAACTACCGTTGTTAGTAAAAAGTCTTATACCAATATTTTCTATAAGGTTAGTATTTACAATGGGAAGTAATATATGAGAGATATTTTTCCTAACCATAATTGCAACACCGCCACCTCTGGCATTTTCTCTACCATTTCTATATGTATAAAATTCATTATGCCTTATAGATACATTGTGTTTAAGCCACGTTTCCGAAACTAGGCATACATGCACGTTGTGTCTGATTAAGAATTGAAACAGCTCTTGACATTTGTTGCGAATGCCTCTAGCATTCCAGGTAATGATATTTAGGCCATTGATCATTATGAGAGGAATTTGCAAATTAATTAAAATTGTTATTGATCATTTTTCCTTCCTGACTGACCTGAGATTCGAACCCAGGCGGCTGGTTACCCTGACATGTTTCGATCACAACCACTTGATCTCCTCGGAGGGATTTGCCGACAAATTAACCACAATACTAATTATTGTTAAAGCTGAGGCACGGGCTCTATAATATAGAGAATAGATATCGATAGATTGATCATATTGCTATCGAAACTACTGGGACAGATTTTGCTAACACCAATAGGTAACAAACACGTTACATGGATGAGAAAGAACACTTGTATGGCCAAAATGTCAAACTTTGACCCCCTCTAACTCAGAAACCATTTGACAGATCATGTGGAAAATTAGTGTCTAAGCTACTATCCAATAGAATTAACCTTGGTGCAAATTTCATCCAAATCGGAAGACATCGATTTAAAAATTGGGTCACTTGACATGAAATCCCCCATATATATTTTTATAAATTCTTCAAATTTGTTAGAAAAATTTAGGGGTTTGTACGAGTTTTGTTCTATAGATAAAAAATAAAATAAAAATCGACTTTAGGTCTTAAATTATTTATCATTTTATTCGCTTTCATTTTCCATTTTAAATTACTTTCTTAACTCATTTAGGCACGTACACATCTACTCTGACAATCGTGTAAAAAGCACCAACGATTGGAATTTCCATTAAAACCCATATATTGCATTTCAATGCAGGTGCGTGATTCCGGATCATAGTACCACATTGTACGGGGGGGCACTTCAGAACAACGAGTGCCAACATTGCGTGGACCAAAGCATGTAGCCGGAACTTCAAAGTTTTAAAATTAATTGAAAAATTTTAGTTAAGCAAAAAAATTTTATTTAAATAACTTACAAGCTGCTTGAGGACATACGCCATAACGAAAAGCTGAGGTGCTGGCCACCAAAACCACAACCAGAATTGTTAAGAAAAGTACAAATTTCATTTTCTTTATTTCTTTTTTTTTTATTTTGAGAAATTTAGTTTTTTTGTATTGGAAGCTGAAATGTGTTCTATTCAATTGATCTTTATTTTACAGGTATTTATACGAATCTAATTTCGTAGGTGTTTGTACTATTTTTAAAGCTTTTCAGGAAATGAGCTCTCTTAATAAAAGTTCGTAAAAAGCTTGCAAATATACTTTTTTAATTTTTAATTGTTCATGTTAGGCTTAAAACAAAAATATTACTATTTTTTTATATTTGTTGAGCAAACAGCACGTAGTCTTGATAGTTCTTTTTATTTATATTTCTTAAGCAAACAGCACGTTTTTAGAACAATACATTAACATATTAATAAAGAAGTATTTTAAGATCTTTAGATAATTAAATTAGAGCAAATTGAACAAATAAAAAATAAGCGTGGCATCTGAAAAATTGAATTCGACGAAATAAAGTACCTTTTACCTTTCTAACGAATTTTTATAAACCGAAATAAAACTAATCGAAAAGGACAACAAAAGTACTTTAACAAGAGTAGAAATAAGCTTTTAATTAATTTTTATTTATTTGTTAAATGTCACATTTTGGTAATTCCATGTCAAATCGACCAAGAGTAGGACCCGACCTCTTTCGGTTTTAATGAAATATATGCTCATGAACAAAAAAAATTTAAAAATTGTTTTTTCAAAAGCTATGTCATATTCAAAATGTCATAATTTCGCCGAATTAGCCGAATGTGTTCAGATTATTTCTTCAATATCTCAAAAACTACTTTACATACGAAGATGATTTTAATGTAATTTTAAAGAGAATACTTAGGGCTACAAATAATATATTGAAAAAAAAATGTTATATATGCAAAATATTAAATTTTAAAAACGGACTAAGTCAAAAATTTATTTTTTTATTTGGCTGATTTTTTTTTAGATAATACCTGAAACTGTTCTTTCAAAATCCTGAAACTTTGAAGGATGTGTTTTTTTTTAAGATATGGTTTTTTTCTTTGGCAACTCTTAAAAAAAGTATTCTTAAAATAAAATTTTAATATTGTAATTTTGAGCAATAAGTACCACTGTGCTAGTTGCAAAAAACAGACAAGCCGGGCACCTGGCATTTTAACCTATTTTGGTCACGCTGAATTTAGTGGTGCTAACCGTTTTTTTAGGTTAGCTCTTGTTTTAAAGATATACCGAAATTTCGAAAATGTAGTTGGTTGCACTGCATATATTCGCGTAACTCGAAAACGGTTTAGGATATTGAAATTACAAATAAAACCGAAATTCCGCAATAAATAATAACTAATTTTATTAAACCCCCATACTAAAGAAATAATCTCAACACATTAATCTAATTCGGCAAAATTATGTCATTTTGAATATGACATAACTTTTGAAATTTTTTTCGTTCATATATGCTCCTTATAGTATGAAAGGAACCTTCTCACCAAATTTCATGAAAATCGAAAGGGGTCGGGTCCCACTCTTGTTCGATTTGACATGGAATTACCCATAAACAATTATAAATTAAATGCTAACTAAATTTATCGAGCATTAGCCCATTGCACAGTGGGATGGCATACATTTTTGTGCAAAAACTAAAAGGAGGGGACCTAGATCATTGAAAGCTGGCTGAATTTAAAAACAACTTTGCTTCATGAAAATCGGCCACGACCACCTCCCACCGCACATGCAATTCAAATTGATTTTTCCGCATAAAATATTTTCTATCCTAGCCGAAGTCTTCAAATTTGGCACATACACATACAATTATATTTATATATTTTAATTAAAACGTTCTGAGAACCTGGAAGGAATTCAGACTATTAGTATCCAACATTCTTATGAACGATGACGGTCCCTCCCAGCCAAGGAGAGGGAAAAATATCAATATCCCGGTTGAAAAATAATAAATCGGCAGAAGCGGATGGATTACCAGCAGAGCTGTTTAAAACCGGGGGCGAAGAGTTGGTAAGAAGCATGCATCCACTTGTCTGCACAACTAGAACCATAGTTTACTATGTTTATCAGAGAGTTTTTAGACCTGGCGAATCCAACACCGACCAGGTAAAACCATTATGTAAAATATTGCATAAAACCCATGAGACATACTTAGATCAACAGTTACAACCTTTTCGTCGATTAAAAGGCCGCTTTCGACATTCCGATACGTGCAAAGTTGCTTAAGTTCGACATACCTGCAAAGCTGATCAGATTATGCAAAATAACTTTAACTGATACAAAATCATCAGTGAAAATTGGAAAGGATATCTCTGATTCATTCACCACCCAACGCGGTTTCCATATAAAATTTAACTGGCTCAAGAATTGTTGCCTAGGGATATATCACAATGGCTACAATTTGCCAACAAGTAAGTCGAAGTTGGTCGATACTGTATAAACAAATCATACCAATAAAAACAATTTTTTTTACTGCAATTATTTTTGGAAACATGACTATTTGTTGAAAATCTTTTTAACTTTTACCGCCGAACTCAACAGCGACACCTAACAACCAATTTTTGTGCGAAATCAGTTTTTCGACTACTTAAAAACAATTTTTATGCTATAAACCAAAAGATAAATTACAAATAAAGAAATAGCAAATATTTGATTTACAACTACACCCAGAAAAAAAAACATGTTTAAACATGGTCACCTCCAAAAAAACTATTTTTAAAGAAAATTTTTAATATATTATGTTTAATTTAACCATATTATTGTCACCGACGACCATGTTATAGTTAAATTAGTCCGTCATCAAGAAGCCACTACCATATTATGATTGCTCTGAACATGTTATGATTAATAATAACTAAACTATTTTTAATACTTATAATAAAAAGCATGTTTGGTTTTCAACCGTAGCATGTTGTTCTTGCAAAAGAGAAAAATACTATTGTTAATTTAAAAACAAATTATTGTCATATTTGACTTCTTGATGGAGGACCAATTTAAACATGATGTTTGTCGGTGGCAATAATATGGTAAGATTCAACATAATATGTTTAAAATTTTCTTTAAAAATAGTTTTGTTGAAGGTGACCATATTTAAACATGTTTTTTCTCTGCGTGTACTTTTAGAGTTTTTAATATTTTTTAACATTGAGCAATATAAATAATTAAATGACTTAAAAACATTGTATGTAATAGTTTTGGTGCTACAGCTACAGAGCATAAGTATAGTTATAGCAATTCATTTGATAGCAACTGTAGCAACACCTCTTTTTTTTAAAGTATTTTTTGGGAATACAACTTTTTTAATTAATAAGATTTTGTTTGTCCTGCTTAATTCCTAATTTTTTTTCTTGATAAATACACTGAAATTTATAGTTGAAGAGATAAGCTTTTCCTTAGCGCATTTCACTGGTTGCTTAGGCCAGATCGTCAGGAAACTTCATCCAAAGATGTTAGAAAAACTAAAGATATTAAACAAATAAATCTGTTAAGCGAATAAGAATTATAAATACCAGTCTACTTGTAACAATATCAAAACTTAAACAAAAACAACAACAAAAAACAGCGTGTTTTTCTTTTCTTTTATTCCCCACTACAATTGGTTGGAATTCTCACAACATTAATTGTAGTTGCCCTCACGTCTAGATGGCTGTTGACTACAGTGATGTTAACTTTTATTTTTTCATTGCCGTACGACCCTCCAAAAATTACTGTTTTTATTAAGAAATTACCGCACCTAAAAGTTTTTAATTAAAACATCAACAGCAGTAATTGACAAGCAATTTATTTCAATTTTAAATGTGTTTGAGGAAAAATTTGAATACAAATTTTTATTTTTTAATGAAGTTTGTCGTTTATTATGACAAAAAATTGTCAGGTGAAGACCCCATGAAATTTGGACCGGAGGTTGGTTTCTAGCCAAATCATTCACGACACAACCGATTCAAAATTATTTTGTAAATGGCGCTAACATAATATTATTAGAGTAAACATTTTTTGTTTGTTTCTTAAGCATACTATGACTACACGTATAGAAAGTTATCATGTCATGGTTGTAAGAAATTTAATATGTTTTCAAAGTTATCATTATTTAGTTATTAGAAAAATAATAATATTTCAGTCAAGAATACTTAAATTTATAATTGCGATAAACATTGATATGTTTATAGCAACTAAAATATTGCTGATCTACATATATATATAAAAATGAAAAATGTTTGTGTGTTTGTTTGTTGGCTTATAGACTCCTAAACTACTGAACCGATTTTTACAGTAACATCACGTTAGCCCTAAAAATACAACAGGCTACTTGTTTTTTCGATAGGGGCAGGGGAATTGGTACCCCTATAGGATGCCAATATTAAATATCGCATACCTTAAGAGCCGCTAGACGCATTTTGTTGAACTTTTGGTAGTATGATCTTCTGAGCCCCAAAATTTAAATAAAATAGCAGCGGGGGAAGTGGTAGCCTCCATAGGACGCCAATGTTTAATATCGCATATCTTAAGAACTGTAATAGTGAGAATGTTCAAACTTTGTAGAAGTCACTCTTATGGTATACTACACTTTCGAAAATAAAAATAAGGCGGGTAGGCGCAGGGGGAAAATACCTCCCACAAGATGCATATATTAAATATCGCTTAACTGAAGAACTATTAAAGAGAGAGAGTCTTCAAACGTGGTTACAGCTACTGTTATGGTAATATATAATTATATATAGACAGGGGAGGAGCAGTACCCCTCATAGATAGAAATATTAAGAAGAGCCGCTGAACGCATTTGGTAGTAGGATCCTCTGAGCCCCAAAATTGAAAAAAATAGCAGCGGGGGAAGCGGCAACCCCATAGGACGCCAAAGTTTAATATCGCATATCATAGGAACTTTTATAGTGAGAATGTTTAAACTTTGTAGAAGTCACTCTTATGGCATACTGCACTTTTAAAAATAAATATAAAGCGGGTAGACGCAATGTAGCGAAGTGCACCGGGTGAAGCTAGTATTAAATAAAAATAACAATTTTTTGTGTACGACAACAGTATACATATTGTTACTATAAACATATAGTAGTTGCCGTAACTATGCCCAACCTTATTTTTCTCTGCGTGTATCTACCCGTTGTAAAAATATCGTGCTTTTTAACTTTTTTGGTGAAACGGGTTTCTTAAAATTTCTTCAATGCGGCTATATATTTAAAAAATTGTTGATCTTAAAACAAACAAAAATTATAAAATAAAATTACTAATATAAATACACCTAATTCTCTTTTTACACGAATTATTTTTACACGAATTTTCATTTAACACGAGTTAAAAAGTTAACATTTTTCTCTTTTTACACGAATTGTTTTGTTTTAACACGATTTTAAATATTCTACAAATTCTTTTTATAAATTAAATATTAGTTTTCCTTTTTTATATTAATGAATTTCTGATATTATTTTCTTTTTTCCAAATCATTATTTTTTTTTATAATATATGTATGTATTTATATGTATTTAAGATATTAAAATGTGTAAGCACGTTAAATAAATTCTCAAGTAAACTTTAACAAAAATTTTTTATTGTTGTTTATTGTACTTTTACGTTATTTTTTAGGTCTGGAACCAATCTACTATTTTCACCTTTGGCTAGTATCTTTTTTTACACGATTTTTTTTACACGAATTTATTGGGAACGTATCTATCGTGTAAAAAGAGAATTGGGTGTAATGAGTTTCTTAATTGTTCATAATTTTCATTTTAGATATAACGTTCTTAATTTGTATACCCTCCATCTCAATTAGCCTAGAAGAGGGTTACTAAGTTTGTTTTGTATAACATTATTCTACTTTAAAACCTGCCGTTGAAAATCACCTCTCAAAAATTACCTTGCTACCTTTTGGGGGTCAACATTACCGTAAAAAAGGGTACGGTTAACATCACTGGTAGACCATTCGAGCATTATTATCTAAACTTATACAGCTAATAATATTATGCATTAACACTATGGCTGAATTTAAGTTGAGCTGAATTAAAGTTGAACATCAATAAACTGAAGTATACTTTAAGGCTTAATCGAAAATTCAATGAAATTACAGCGGGGTTCAAGTACAATTATGCATAATGCATTAAACACATTCACCACAACAGTCTACACGAACACAATACTACAAATGCTGTTGGCAGCAACTTTAGTCGTGTAGTTAGCTACTGAATTATGTTAAAGACGGCAGCAACAATTGAAAAAATATAAACAGCTGTTTTTGTTTACTATGTGTTTATATTTCAGTGGTGCCACTATCATTTTTTTTTTCTTTTATAAAATGGAAAAACATGCATAATTGCAGACTCTTATTCAAACTTAATTTAAGATTATCAACATATGAACTTATTTAAAAAAAATTTTAATATTTTAATTTTGTTGTTTTTGTAACTAATAAACAATATAATTTTAACGGCAGATTAAACAAAAAATACATATAAAATGCTTTTAAAAGTTGTGTTGCTGATACTTTGCACAACAGCTGTACAAAGTTTAAATTTTTTAAATTTTAAAAATTTAATAAGGAAACATTAAATAATAATAAATATGCTTTTTACAATAAAGGTGACAAATTAAATTGAAAATATTGAACCAAAAAGTAACAGTTTTCTTATAAATGACGATTAAACGATTTCTTTTTTTTCAAAAGTTATTGCTTCAGAAAATTAACCGAAACAATAATTGCCAAAGTTTGCTGCAGAGCTGCGGCATTACTGCATAAAAACTTTTGACATATGAGAGTGATGCCAAGTTTCTTACAAGTGATGCATTTACGAACATTAAACTTTACTTCTGCGCAAGTGATACCCAACAACTGCATTTACGAACGTACCCGTTATCAATAACTTTTTAGGTAAAAACTGGATCTAAGAAGTTGTGGTATTATTAGAAACTTCTTCGAAATGGCTTTCACTTGATCTTTAAAAAATTTCGATTTATTAGCTCGTTAAGGGCCAATTTTAAAAATGTTTAAGATTTTTTTTTCTACAAAACTTAAAATTTTGTCAATATCTTAAGGGAAGAACACTTCAGTCTTTTATATACCATATTATCAGTAACTTAATCATATAAAATTTTAAATTCATTAAGCCTTAAAAAATTTTATTTTGGAAAATTAGTCTGATTAAAAATATATATCTGGTAATAATTTATGTACTTCTTACATATTCATCCCAATTATGAATGAAAATTCCCCGGGAGTTTTCTCCCTTCTCTCATTTTTCCTATGTTAATTCAATTGTAAAAGAAGGAAAAGGGAAAAAACTCCTGGGGAATTTTTATTCATGATTGGGCAGATTGAATTATTGCAATATGTATATAAATAAATAACAGCCGTATTTATAATTGAAATTTGGCATGAAGTAAGCACAAAGTTTATTTATAATACACTTGCCAAACTCTGGCTAACGATTTGCTAAACTCTTTTTAACCAGCTGCCAAACGTTTGCCAACTTGTAAGAAACAGCTGTTTAATGTTAAACAATTTGGTTGGTTTTATTTTAACTACTGTTTTATTTTGTTTCTTTCTTTTTTTATTTTATATTAATTTTAAAAACTTTTTATATTTACAAAAAAATGACAAAACCAGCTATGATTAATTAAACGTGTTGCATTTTTCAGTAATATATTGTGGCATCATTAAAATTCAAGGTTGATTTTTTTTTAGTTAGCAGATGGACAAAAGTTTGTTATAAATAAACTCTGTGCTTACAAGCTGTTAGGCATAATCGGCATTCTAGTTAGCAGCTCGTTGTACGTAGTGTACAAACTGTGGCTAACTTTTTGTTATAAATACGGCTGTAAGTGTTCTGCAACGCCGAAAAACCGCAATTCAGAAAAACTTTATTAAGCAAATATCTTAGGGTTAAATAATTATTGTTATATCGACGTGATTGAAAGATAAAGCCAATTTTGTAAAAAAAAGTCAGCCACGGAGTATAAATATATAAAATTGACTCTTAATTGGTTAATCGGTGTGCCATAAACGCCATGTGGAACACACTTTAAAGAATTTTCCAATGAGATATGGATATGGAGATAAAGAGATATGGATAAAGTAGTTTGAAACTTTTACGACCTATAACTCTTGAACTAGAAGCGTTGGCGCGAAAAACATCTTCCTATAGAACTTCTTTCAAGGATATAATAAAAAATTATATAAATAACAATTTGGTGTTGAGCCGAGTTAATATTCTTGTTTCAAGCCGATTTTTTTCTGTTATACAAAAAAAAAAAAATTTAAGCACTTATTTTTTAAATATTTTTTTATATTAGCAGCACTTTTTCTGTTTTGTAATGGACAAAAATAGAAATTAGCAGGGCTGCCAGGTACTTTTTTTCCTTGTCCCCAAAAAATTAAAAATATATCCCCAAAAATCCCCAAATTCGCAAATCTCCAAAAAACAAAACCTTCAAAAGTTAATATTTTTTGTTTGCTTTTTTTTCTGACCAAATTTTAAATTTTTTTTAAAAAATAGTTAGAAAAATGTTAATATGAAATCCCCAAAAATCCCCAAATAAACATTTTTAATCAAAAAAATCATTTTATTTTGTTTGAAGCGACTGGTTTCGGCATGTTTTGTAATTCCTTTTTATGCGATTCCAGTAAGGAATAACAAGCGGAACAATATGCTGTTATTGAAGACGAATGAGCCAATTTATAAGAATTTAGAGCTTGTTCAATCGGTTTAAGCCAACCTTAAAATCAAAAAATACATATATCCGTCATTTATTTAGTACCTTGATGCATCATAACTACTAACCAATAGCCTAGCATTTTTCCCAATCTTAATTATATTGTTTTTCATATTTACTTATTTTTGGGGAATACATACATATTTGCTTCAAAATTGTCTTTAAAAAATCAAAAATTTTTTGTTGACAACACGGTTTTAGATTCTATTTTTCTTCTTTTTTTCTTTCTGTTTTTTTAAAGCACTCACGCAAGAAAAATAACAAGTTTATAAAGTACCTTTTACACACTTAACAAAAATGGTAATCTTAATTAGGACCCTTTACACTATATAAGAGTAAGATAAAAGTTTTGCTATTTTTTTCATATTTTATATACGAAACAAAGAAACATAAGCGTAAATAATAAAAAAGTGTAAAATCCCCAAAAAAATCCCCGAAATTTTTTTTAAATCCCCAAAAAAATCCCCAATCCCCAAATGACCTTCTTTGTCCTTTTTGCTCACATGAAATCCCCAACTTTGGGGATAAATCCCCAAGTCTGACAGCCCTGGAAATTAGTTTAATTTGACTACAACGACAAAATAAGCACAGACAACAACCTGCAGCCATGTATCCGTGTCGTCGTGAAAATAATCATTTCCATATGTACACATGTATTCTAGTTTTGACATATTGAAGTCGGTAGCTTGATGTCTCGAAAGTGTTTAAAGCATTACAATTTAAACATTACATATCTTACAGTGATTTTAACACTAGAAATTTGCATAAATAATACAATAAGAATTTAAACTAAAAAATACAAAACAACTAATAAATACAAGACAACTAATAAATAAAACTAATTCTTAACTAATGTTACATACGTAACAATATAACATATATATTTTTATAACGTTTTGTTATAACAATTGATTTTTTATTGAGCTGTAATTAATACAAATTAAACTTAAAATATCGAAGATTTAATTTTTATAAAGTTTTGAAAGTTTTTTTTATTTTACGAAAAATTTTGGGATTTTTACGATTTAAAAAAAAAAAATGTTAAATAAAATTCTGTTTTTACTATAAAATTGTTTATTGTTTATTTTATTCGCTTTAATTTTCCAATTCAACTACTTTTTTAACCCGTTGTGGCACCTGTACATCTACGCTGACAACCGCGTAAAGAGCACCAGCGATTGGAATTGCCGCCACAACCCATATGTTGCATTGGTATGCAGGTGCGTGTTGCCGGATTATAGTACCACATTCTACGTGGAGGAGCTGTAGCACACCTAGTGCCAACATTGCGTGGACCAACGCATGTGGGAGGACCTTAAAATTTTAAAATAAATTAAACATTTTTGCTTAAACAAATAAATTTTATTTAAATAACTTACGAGCTGCTTGAGGACATCTGCGACGTTGAGCTGTGGTGCTGGCCACCAAAACGACAACCAGAATTGTTAATAAAAGTACAAATTTCATTTTTGTTAAGAAATTTAGTTTTTTCTATTGGAAGTTGAAATGTATTCTGTTTAAGTGATCTTTAATTCACAGGTATTTATACGAACTTAAATTGAGGTATTGACAGATGTTTGCATTGCTAAAAAAGTTGTCAAGAAAAGTGTTCTTTGGATTAAAGTTTGTAAAGGTTTTTGAATATACCTTTTTAATTTTTTATTATCCCTTTAATTCTTAAAACAACAGTAGTGGTAATTTTGTTTAAATATATATGTTAAACAGAAAGCACTTGTTTTGAACAAACAATTAATTGTTGAAAACAATATTAAGCTGCGATTGGTGCTAAAATGGGCTACATTTAACAATTTAAAGTAAAATTAACAATTGTTAAACATTGCCTTTACAAATGTCAATGAAAAAAAGAAAAAGCATGAAATCTTTAGATTATTCATTTATAGCAAAATGAACTAAAAGAAAATAAACGCGAACATCTGGAGGTTCTGATTCAAAGAAATAAATTACTTTTAAACTTTCTTTATTTATTTCTTACAAATTTTTATAATTTGCTAGTGATATGAATTTTTTTTCATAAAGATGTTAATCAACAATTAGTATTGTGGTTATTTTGTTGAACTTTTTATGGTTTTTAATCCAAATTTTTAATATTTTTAATTATTTTTATGAAGAAAGGAATTTTACAACATGAAAATTAATTAAAATTGTTATTGATAATCTTTCATTCTTGACCCTGGCCGGCAGGTTACCATGACATGTTTCGATCGCAACCACTCGATCTACTCAGATGGATTTGCCGTCTTGCACTCGCAGCCATCGACGACTGCTGGTGTCAATAGTCAAACATCAATCCTTAAACCAAATTGTATTTTAACCTTTGGTAGATCGAAGTTTGCTTTTTTGAATGATTATCCATTTTAATTGATTTTACAAGTTTTTTTTTACTATGTTTTTTCCGTACTTTTGTCAAGAATTCTTCTTGAAGTCCAAAGTAAATTTTTTTGTTTTTTCATTTTTGTCTTTCTTTTTCTTGTTGACCTTTTTCCGCACAACTTGAAGGACAAATGAACATATAGAGCTCGTGCCTTAGCTTTAACAAAAAGGTCTGTTAAGTTTTGGGATTAACAATTGGAGAAAAACTTTATCATTTAGTTCATCTTATTTAATTAAATGTAAAAATAAGCTTCTAACTAATTTTCATCCATTTATTAAATGTTACGTATGCAATTACAAATTAAATTCTAACTTAAGTTATTGAGCATTAGTAAAAAAAGACCTTTAGCCCGTTGCACAGTGGGATGGCGTCATAAGTTTTTTGCAAACACTATAAGGAGAGGGTCCTAGATCACTGAAAGTTGGCATTAAGCATTATATTGACTGAATTTAAGAAGCATTTTTGATTTAAATCAAAATCGGCTACGTGCACCTCCCACCGCACATGCAAACCAAATTAGGTTTTTCCATAAATTTTTTTCAATCCTAGCAAAAGTCTTCAAATTTGGTACAAATACTCTCCAAAATAATAAAAAGGCGTATCCGTGTTTTATTTAAAGCGGACACCGTAACCACATTATGAAATTTTGAAATATTGTTTTTGTTCTCTTTTTAGCTGGCACAACTTTCCACCACAGTTGGAAAAGGGTATATATAAGTTTGTCATTCCGTTTGTAATTTCTACAATATTGAACTGACCCTATAAAGTATATATATTCTGGGTCCCTTTGTGGAGAGAAGTTGATTTAACGATGTCCGTCTGTCCGATTTACGTTTTAAATGTGTTTTTCCCAGGAGTCCAGACATGATAACAGCTAGGTTGTTTTACATTTATGTCACATATAGTCCACCATTTCTTGCTATTGAAATTCAGCAAGGTTGACTTAACTGCCTTTTATTTAAGTGCACTTTTGACTTAACTGCACAAAATGAATAATATTTGTCCTTATTCTTTAAAATCCCATACAAATTTCTTTTGTCAGTGCACTTTCTATACCTGCACATTTGAGATAAATGCCCAAAATTTTTGGCATTTTAAAATTATTTTAATATGAAACATCAAAGTTAGCTGCAAAATTGAAAAAATATGGTGGCCGCTTTTTTATATAAATATCCAATTTTATTAAAAATTTTAGTAAAATATCAATATATGTATGAATAAAAACTTTTTTATTCTTTTTTTAAACACTTTACTTAAGCTTCCCTTTTATACAGGTAACCATAATTGTGTACCTGCACATTAAGGCAGATAAATACATTTAAGATGCGCAAAGTAGAGGTCGCAATTTTGGAGATAATTTGATAAAATTTGGGACTAGGTTCTTATTGGCACAAGTGCCAAGCCTATTGAAAATGAGCCGAATCGTAGGACCACGAGGGACTATAGGAGGAAATTTCTGCCTCTCAGAAACTATCAAACCTATTTTAATGAAATTCAAAACATATGTAGATAGATCCATATCTATATGGACACATAAGCTATACAGTTTTTCAAAAATAGGACCACAAGGAGAGGTAGGGGGCAATTTCTGCCTCTCACAAACTTTCAAACCGATTTTAATGAAGTTTATAAACATAGATAAGTCCTTTTTCAATGGACACATAAGCATGATGTGTTTTTAAATACTGTGGTGTAGGGTATCATATGGTCGGGCTTGACCGACTATACTTTCTTACTCGTTATTTATTTTTTTAATGTTACATATGCAATTACAAATTAAATTCTAACTAAATTTATTGAGCATTAGTAAAAAGGGCCTTTATAATTTTTTTGCAAAACCCCTAAGGAGAGTTCCTAGATCATTGAAAGTTGGCACCAAGCATTATATTGACTGAATTTAGAAACCAATTTAGAGTTTCATCTAAATCGGCCACGTGCACCTTCCACATGCAATCCAAATTTATTTTTCCGCATAAAATTCTTTCTATCGTAGCAGAAGTCTTCAAATGATACACTTATTTTTTATATATTTATATATTGTTACGAAAGTAACTTTAGTTAAGAATTAGTTGTAATTATTAGTTAAGAATTAGTTGAATTTATTAATTATCTTGTATTTATTAGTAATTTTATTAGTTTACATTGTTATTAAAAATTTTTATAATTTAGTACACTTCAATCCCAATGTGCAGAAAGCTCTCGAAATGACCGTTAAAAAAAGTATACGTGGTGAAATTATGTAAACATAAGTGCCGCTATAAATCAAATAGAGTGGTGAATAATAAAGCCTCGAACCTTCGAAAAACATTTCGAATGTTCTTGATGGCCGAATTGCAGTATAAATACTAGCGGCGATTAGCATAATAAGTTCATTCTAAGTTCAGACTTTGTCAATAACGTATAACGTGAAGAAAATTATAGTTGGTTTTCAATAAAAGCTATAAATTACGGTTGTTAAAGTTTCTTAGTACTAAATAAAGTAGTGTAAATTGTAAACAGTGTTTAAAGTGTTGTGTTTTATTTATTTTATTAAAGTTGCAATAAAGAACTCGAAACGGTTTATTATAAAGAAAATAAACCAAAACGCTATTGAAAGGCAGTAACGTAACAATATAATTTATAGCGCTCTGAGAACATGGAAGGTTTTCATAATATTGGTAAAAGATGAAAGCGGCGATGGAGACACCAACATTATAATCAAAGATAACCATGCAGAGTGCTCCCCTTCCAGGCAAGAAGAGATGAAAATATCAATATCCCGGATAAAGAATAATAAAGCGTCAGGGGCGGATGGGCTACCGGCGGAGATGTTTAAGACTACCGGCGAAGGGTTGATAAGGAGCATGTATCAACTTATCCGCACAATTTAAACCTCGGTGTGCTCCTTCCCGCCCACAAAGAAGAAGATAAAACAATATGCGCCAACTAAATCGCGTTCAAAATGATTTACCGTATACTGCGTGAAAAATTTAAACCTTAGGTCAACGAAATAATTGGCCTTTATGACTGAAGTTTAAGACCTGCCAAGTCCACCCCCGAACAGATATTCACATTACTTCACATGTAGCAGGAAACTCATAAGAAGCAGATCGACAGTTACCGTTACAACTTTTCATCGATTACAAGGCCGCTTTTGACAGTCCGATACGTGCAAAGGTGTTTAAAGTCATGTTAATAACTTAAATTAGACATCATATTTAATAACCAATTTATTGTAATATATTCTTGTGTCATTTATATCCAGCAGCGGATTTGTTATAAAAGAAGAAGAAGCCCACAGTTAAAAAAAAGATTTGTCCATTTTTCGACGATCTATGGAATCGGGCGTTACTCATTTTGTATAAGAGACTTAGGTCTTAACGGTTTTCAAGTTCAGTTAACACATGAACTCAAGCCAACCGCCCATTAACAACGTAATGTCTTTGCTGAATGGTTTCTTGAAATGCATCAAACTGGTCCGGAAGCATAATAGACCCCCGAGATCGTTTGATTTAACGCCTTTGGACTTTTTTCTTTAAGGCTGACGACCAAAATAAGCGATTTTATTAACAAAAACAAACGGCTCCACTTACACAAGACTAAATGATAACGCTAAAAAACCTAACTAACAATTTGCATAATATGCAATATAGTCAATTGTCCAAACAACTGATAGGTTTTGCAAGAAAAATAAATAACAAACAGTTTAAGGCAATTTATTATTTTATCATTGTAGATAGTTAATGTAAAATGCTGTAAAATGTAGATAGGGCCTTTTGCGTTTTCCTTTTACAAAATTTTGCGTCTTTTTTAACAAAAATTTGCTTCTAATAGAAAATCCTACCAAAATTTGCTGTTATATATATGTTGGTAAAAATTTGTAAATTCAACCCGAGTTCGAGCCCCAGCTCAGCCAAGAATAAAAATTATCAATACATTTTTATTAATTTCATGTAGTAAAATTCCTGCTTTCAGTAAAAATAATTTAATAAATATTAAATTTGATGAACTCAAGCCTTACTAAATATCAAAATTTCAATTATAAATATGGGGGATTTTATATCGAGTGACCTAATTTTTAAATCGATGTCTTCTGTTTTGGATGACATTTTTTTTTTTGATTTATAGGTAATGTAGTGTTCTTTCTCATCCATGTTACTTATTTATTACCTATTGGTGTTAGCAAAATTTGTCCCAAGTAGTTTCGATAGCTATTTGATCAATCTTTTGAAAAAATTTTTTTTTTTCAATTTAAAAATTTTCTTATTTTTTTTTTAGCGGCAATGTTTTTTTTTTGCTCAAAGGAAAGTTTATGTCTTTTTCTTTAAGTTAGTTCTGGTCTTTTAGGAAAAAATTCAAAATAGTGCTGCATATGCTAAAAATTGGAAAACCTTCGCCTAGAGTACCTAAAATAAAAGACAAGCTTTCTTTTGAGCAAAAAAACAAAAAAAAAAAAAAATATTCCGGATAAAAAAACATAAAGTTTTAAATTTAAAAAAAAAATTTAATTTTTTTAAAAAAAACAAAAACATGTTTTTCAAAAGATTGATCAAATTGCTATCGAAACTACATGGATGAGAAAGAACACTTGTATGGCCAAAATGTCAAACCCCGTCTAACCCTCTAACTCAGAAACCATTTGACAGATCATGTGGAAAATTAGTGTCTAAGCTACTATCCAATAGAATTAACCTTGGTGCAAATTTCATCCAAATCGGAAGACATCGATTTAGAAATTGGGTCACTTGACATGAAATCCCCCATATATATTTTTATAAATTCTTCAAATTTGTTTGAAAAATTTAGGGATTTGTACGAGGCTTGTTCTATAGATAAAAAATAAAATAAAATTCGACTTTAGTTATAAAATTATTTATCATTTTATTCGCTTTCATTTTCCATTTTAAATTGTTTTCTCAACCAAATATGCCACGTACACATTTACGCTGACAACGGTGTAAAGAGCACCAGCGATTGGAATTTCCGCCACAACCCATATATTTCATTTCTAAGCAGGTGCGTGTTGCCGAATCATAGTACCACATTGTACGTGGAGTAGCTTTAGCACACTCAGTGCCAACATCGCTTGGACCAACGCATGAGGGAAAAACTTAAATAATGTTAAAATTAATTTAAAAATTTTAGTTAAGCAAAAAAATTTTACTTAAATAACTTACAAGCAGCTTGAGGACATCTGAGATGAAAAGCTGTGGTGCTGGCCACCAAAACCACAACCAGAATTGGTAAGAAAAGTACAAATTTCATATTTTTTTTTTTTTTTTTGGACAAATTTAGTTTTTTTGTATTGGAAGCTGAAATGTGTTCTATTCAATTGATCTTTAATTCACAGGTATTAATACAAATCTAATTTCGTAGGTGTTTGTACTATTAAAAAGCTTTTCAAAAAATGGGTTATCTTAATAAAAGTTCGTAAAAAGTTTGTAAATATACTTTTATAATTTTTAATTGTTCATGTTAGGCTTAAAACAAGAATATTACTATTTTTTTTATATTTGTTAAGCAAACAGCACGTAGTCTTGATAGTTCTTTTTATTTATATTTCTTAAGCAAACGGCACGTTTTTAGAACAATACATTAACATATTAATAAAGAAGTAGTTTAAGATCTTTAGATAATTCAATTAGAGCAAATTGAACAAATAAAAAATAAACGCGGCATCTGAAAAATTGAATTCGACGATATAAAGTACCTTTTACCTTTCAAACGAATTTTTATAAACCGAAATAAAACTAATCGAAAAGTACAACAAAAGTACTCCAACAAAAGTAGAAATACGCTTTAAATTAATTTTTATTTATTTGTTAAATGTCACATATGGGTAATTCCATGTCAAATCGACCAAGAGAGGGACCCGACCTCTTTCGATTTTAATGAAATTTGGTGTGCAGGTTACTTTTATCCTACTAGGAGCATATATGAACAAAAAAAAATTAAAAATTGTTTTTTCAAAAGCTATGTCATATTCAAAATGTCATAATTTCGCCGATTAAGCCGAATGTGTTCAGATTATTTCTTCAATATCTCGAAAACTACTTTACATATGAAGATGATTTTAATGTAATTTTAAATAATACAAATAATATATTGAAAAAAAAAAATTTTTTTTTGAAAAATGTTATATCTGCAAAATATTAAATTTTAAAAACGGACTAAGTCAAAAACCTATTTTTTTATTTGGCTGATTTTTTTTTAGATAATACCTGAAACTGTTCTTTAAAAATCCTAAAACTTTGAAGGATGTGTTTTTTTAAGATATGGTTTTTTTCTTTGGCAACTTTTGAAAAAAAGTATTTTTAAAATAAAATTTTAATATTGTAATTTTGAGCAATAAGTACCACTGTGCTAGTTGCAAAAAACAGACAAGCCGGGCACCTGGCATTTTAACCTATTTTGGGCACGCTGAATTCAGTGGTGCTAAACGTTTTTTTTAGGTTAGCTCTTGTTTTAAAGATATACCGAAATTTCGAAAATGTAGTAGGTTGCACTGCATATATTCGCGTAATTCGAAAACGGTTTAAGATATTGAAATTACAAATAAAACCGAAATTCCGCAATAAATAATAACTAATTTTATTAAACCCCCATACTAAAAAAATAATCTCAACACACTAGGCTAATTCGGCGAAATTATGTCATTTTGAATATGACATAACTTTTGAAATTTTTTTCGTTCATATATGCTCCTTATAGTATGAAAGGAACCTTCTCACCAAATTTCATGAAAATCGAAAGGGGTCGGGTCCCACTCTTGGTCGATTTGACATGGAATTACCCATAAACAATTATAAATTAAATACTAAATTTATAGAGCATTAGCCCATTGCACAGTGGGATGGCATAAATTTTTGTGCAAAAACTAAAAGGAGGGGACCTAGATCATTGAAAGCTGGATGAATTTAAAAACAACTTTGCTTCATGAAAATCGGCCACGACCACCTCCCGTCGCACATGCAATCCAAATTGATTTTTCCGCATAAAATATTTTCTATCCTAGCCGAAGTCTTCAAATTTGGTACATACACATACACTTATATTTATATATTTTAATTAAAACGTTCTGAGAACCTGGAAGGAATTCAGACTATTAGTATCCAACATTCTTATGAACGATGACGGTCCCTCCCAGCCAAGGAGAGGGAAAAATATCAATATCCCGGTTGAAAAATAATAAATCGGCAGAAGCGGATGGATTACCAGCAGAGATGTTTAAAACCGGGGGCGAAGAGTTGGTAAGAAGCATGAATCCACTTGTCTGCACAACTAGAACCATAGTTTACTATGTTTATCAGTGAGTTTTTAGACCTGGCAAATCCAACACCGACCAGGTAAAACCATTATGTAAAATTTTGCATAAAACCCATGAGACATACTTAGATTAACAGTTACAACCTTTTCGTCGATTACAAGGCCGCTTTAGACATTCCGATACGTGCAAAGTTGCTTAAGTTCGACATACCTGCAAAGCTGATCAGATTATGCAAAATAACTTTAACTGATACAAAATCATCAGTGAAAATTGGAAAGGATATCTCTGATTCATTCACCACCCAACGCGGTTTCCATATAAAATTTAACTGGCTCAAGAATTGTTGCCTAGGGATATATCATAATGGCTACAATTTGCCAACAAGTAAGTCGAAGTTGGTCCATACTGTATAATCATACCAATAAAAACAATTTTTTTTACTGCAATTATTTTTGGAAACATGACTATTTGTTGAAAATCTGATACAACATTAATTGTAGTTGCCCTCACGTCTAGATGGCTGTTGACTACAGTGATGTTAACTTTTATTTTTTCATTGCCGTACGACCCTCTAAAAATAACTGTTTTATTAAGAAATTACCGCACGTAAAAGCTTTTAATTAAAACATCAACAGCAGTAATTGACAAGCAATTTATTTAAATTTTAAATGTTTTTGAGGAAAAATTTGAATGAAAACCGGACCGGAGGTTGGTTTCTAGCCAAATCATTAACGACACAACCGATTCAAAATTATTTTGTAAATGGCGCTAACATAATATTATTAGAGTAAACATATTTTGTTTGTTTCTTAAGCATACTATGACTACACGTATAGAAAGTTATCATGTCATGGTTGTAAGAAATTTAATATGTTTTCAAAGTTATCATTATTTAGTTATTAGAAAAATAATAATATTTCAGTCAACAATACTTAAATTTATAATTGCGATAAACATTGATATGTTTAGAGCAACTAAGATATTGCTGATATGTATATATAAAAATGAAAAATGTTTGTGTGTTTGTTTGTTGGCTTATAGACTCCTAAACTACTGAACCGATTTTTACAGTAACATCACGTTAGCCCTAAAAATAAAACAGGCTACTTGTTTTTTCGATAGGGGCAGGGGAATTGGTACCCCTATAGGATGCCAATATTAAATATCGCATACCTTAAGAGCCGCTGCACGCATTTTGTTGAACTTTTGGTAGTATGATCTTCTGAGCCCCAAAAATTTAAATAAAATAGCAGCGGCGGAAGTGGTAGCCTCCATAGGACGCCAATGTTTAATATCGCATATCTTAAGAACTGTAATAGTGAGAATGTTCAAACTTTGTAGAAGTCACTCTTATGGTATACTACACTTTTGAAAATAAAAATAAATCGGGTAGGCGCAGGGGGGAAATACCTCCCACAGGATGCATATATTAAATATCGCTTAACTGAAGAACTATTAAAGAGAGAGAGTCTTCAAACGTGGTTATAGCTACTGTTATGGTAAATTATAATTATATATAGACAGGGGTGGAGCAGTACCCCTCATAGATAAAAATATTAAGAAGGACCGCTGCACGCACTTGGTAGTAGGATCTTCTGAGCCCCAAAATTGAAATAATATAGCAGCGGGGGAAGTGGCAACCCCATAGGACGCCAAAGTTTAATATCGCATATCATAGGAACTTTTATAGTGAGAATGTTTAAACTTCGTAGAAGTCACTCTTATGGCATACTGCAATTTTAAAAATAAATATAAGGCGGGTAAACGCAGTGTAGCGAAGTGCACCGGGTAAAGCTAGTATTAAATTAAATAAAAATAAAAATTTTTTGTGGACGACTACAATATATTGTTACTATAAACATATAGTAGTGGCCGTAACTATGCCCAACCATATTTTTCTCTGCGTGTATCTACAAAAATTATAAAATAAAATTACTAATATAAATAATGAGTTTCTTAATTGTTAATATTTTTTACTTTAGATATAACGTTCTTAATTTTTATACCCACCATCTCAATTAGCCTAGAAGAGGGTTACTAAGTTTGTTTTGTATAACATTATTCTACTTTAAAACCTGCCGTTGAAAATCACCTCTCAAAAATTACCTTGCTACCTTTTGGGGCTCAACATTACCGTAAAAAAGGGTACGGTTAACATCACTGGTAGACTATTCGAGCATTATTATCTAAACTTATGCAGCTAATAATATTATGCATTAACACTATGGCTGAATTTAAGTTGAGCTGAATTTAAGTTGAACATCAATTAACTGAAGTATACTTTAAGGCTTAATCGAAAATTCAATGAAATTACAGCGGGGTTCAAGTACAATTATGCATAACAATTAAAACATTACATTTGTACTAGAAAATTCTTACAGTGATTTTTACACTAGAAATTTGCACAAATAATACAATAACAATTTAAACTAATAAAACAACTAACAAATACAAAACAACTAGTAAATACTACACAACTAATAAATAAAACTAATTCTTAACTAAAGTTACTTACGGAACAATATTACATATATATTTTTATAAAGTTTTGTTATAACAATTAATTTTTTATTGAACTGTAATTAATAAAAATTAAACTTAAAATATCATAGATTTAATTTTTATAAAGTTTTGAAAGTTTTTTTATTTGGTTTAATATCTTTAGTTTTTCCAAAATTTTTATGGATGAAGTTTCCTGATGATCTGGCCTAAGTAACCAGTGAAATGCGCATAGGAATAGCTTATCCCATAACCAATTACTTTCAAGTGTTTTTATCAAGAATAAAAACTGGAAATTAAGCACGAATAACAAAATCTTTTAAATTTTATTTTAAGAAAAATTTTGGGATTTAAAAAAAAAAAAAAATATTAAATAAAATTCTGTTTTTACTATTAAATTGTTTATTGTTTATTTTATTCGCTTTAATTTTCCGATTCAATTACTTTTTTAACCCGTTGTGGCACCTGTTCATCTACGCTGACAACCGCGTTGGTAGATCGAAGTTTGCTTTTTTGAATGATTATCCATTTTAATTGATTTTACATGTTTTTTCCGTACTTTTGTCAAGAATTCTTCTTGAAGTCCAAAGTACATTTTTTTGTTTTTTCATTTTTGTCTTTCTTGTTCTTGTTGACCTTTTTCCGCACAACTTGAAGGACAAATGAACATATAGAGCTCGTGCCTTAGCTTTAACAAAAAGGTCTGTTAAGTTTTGGGATTAACAATTGGAGAAAAACTTTATCATTTAGTTCATCTTATTTAATTAAATGTAAAAATAAGCTTTTAACTAATTTTCATCCATTTATTAAATGTTACGTATGCAATTACAAATTAAATTCTAACTTAAGTTATTGAGCATTAGTAAAAAAAGACCTTTAGCCCGTTGCACAGTGGGATGGCGTCATAAGTTTTTTGCAAGCACTATAAGGACGGGGTCCTAGATCACTGAAAGTTGGCATTAAGCATTATATTGACTGAATTTAAGAAGCATTTTTGATTTAAATCAAAATCGGCTACGTGCACCTCCCACCGCACATGCAAACCAAATTAGGTTTTTCCATAAATTTTTTTCAATCCTAGCAAAAGTCTTCAAATTTGGTACAAATACTCTCCAAAATAATAAAAAGGCGTATCCGTCTTTTATTTAAAGCGGACACCGTAACCACATTATGAAATTTTGAAATATTGTTTTTGTTCTCTTTTTAGCTGGCACAACTTTCCACCACAGTTGGAAAAGGGTATATATAAGTTTGTCATTCCGTTTGTAATTTCTACAATATTGAACTGACCCTATAAAGTATATATATTCTGGGTCCCTTTGTGGAGAGAAGTTGATTTAACGATGTCCGTCTGTCCGATTTACGTTTTAAATGTGTTTTTCCCAGGAGTCCAGACATGATAACAGCTAGGTTGTTTTACATTTATGTCACATATAGTCCACCATTTCTTGCTATTGAAATTCAGCAAGATGGGTCTACAAATGTGTGAGGTATGACCAAAAAAAAAAAGACTGCCTCTAATTTTTTCAAAAAAATCCCTTGTGGTTGTTGTTTTATTTTATAAGCCGCTCAAATAAAGAAACAAATTCGTAGACTCAATATATTTTAATTAAACGCTTCAGCCGTAAAAGCTCATGAGGTTGCGAGTTCGAGTCTAAAACATTAATTTTTTTTTTATTTTTATTTTTTTATGTTCTAAAAAATGATTTTAAGATTATAAAATTTTAAACATCAACTTTGGCAAGAGATTTTTTTTATTTTATCATTTTCTTCGGTATGACGAAATGAAAAGTTGGCATGGCTTATTTAATATTTATTTATATCTTAAGATCATTTTTTTATATACATGTTTGTTCTTACCTCGCCATGGTGAAGGGTATATAAGATTCGGCATAGCCGAATATAGCACTCTTACTTGTTTTTCTCTGGGGTTGAGAATGTTAAGCAAGTAAGAAAATATAGTCGGGCCTGTCCGACCATATAATACACCACTTGCGACTATCTACACAGAAAGAAAAAGATTCGGGATAAATTGAGTTTTTTTATACTTACTTTAAGTACGCGTAGTACTCAAAAATTCCAGTACGAATAACAATAAAACGTACTTAAAACAATCCTAAATGGGATTACTTTCGAAAATCAATCCCGGAATTGCTTAAAAATTACAAAATTCTTAAACCATTTAAAAAAAAACGATTAAATTTTCGTTAAAAGTAGCACTCTGAGAGTAAAATTACAAAGTGAGCATTTTAATCTCAAATAACTTATCAAAGTTTGTTGAAGACACTACAACAACACCACACAAGTAGTTAAAAAACGATTTGCTCGTTGTGGGTAGAAACAACAAAAACAACAGAACAAGACGAAAACACATTATTTTCATGTTTAAAAAGTAAAATTGAGAACTCTTGCTTCTCATTTAGTTAATATTTTCAGTTATATACATAAATACATTACAACCATAACCGTATCAGGAATGCTGGTGTTTTGTAATTGAAATTCTGCAAGATGTAAAGCGGATAAGTAAATCAATCATAATAAAATGCTCCTTCTAATTTCACTTTTGGTTTATTTAAAGTACGAATTCGGGATTGAATCAACTCTATAACACTTGAATCAAACGCATTTTGAGATTGATTCAATCTTAGTTTTACTTAAATCAATTTAATTTTCGGATTATTTGAAGTACGAAATCGGCACTGAAATGGATAATTTAAGTATTTTGCGATTTTTAGTGTTTCATCAACTTTGTCCTTTTTTATAATTCCAAACAAATCTTCAACATATTTGGTGATACATCTAGGTTTAACCTCCATTAGCTCCATAGCCGTGTCCAATAGCTCCTCCATAACTATGTCTGCAATCACAGGTGATGCCGGAGATCCCATTGGCATTCCTTTTAACTGTTCATAAAATTTTTCTTCAAATTTAAAATATCTGGTGTCCTTTATACAAAAACTTAGAATTTGAATAAATAAATCTTTAGGTATTGTTGTATGCTTCTCCAGTATATCCCATTTTCTTTCAATCGTCCTTAAAGCTAAGTTAACTGGTATGCTGGGAAACAGCGAAATTACGTCAAAAGATATGAGAATTTCATCGTTTTCTTCGATTCCGAACGGAATTGTACTCTGTGACATGGCTGATAATTGTTCTTATAATTTTATTTTAATAAAAAAAACAAATTTTAAACATAAATTGATATTTAAATAAATTAGTGAAATTGGTCATAAGAGGGTCTGCTTTTTGAAATTGTGAAGTCAGAAAATAAGGACCAGTATACTTTTCATATCAAAAAATAAAAAATTGGGATAACATCTTATTTTGATAATTTATAAGAATAGTTATATAGATTGTATGCCCTTTTCTATGTTTTAATGTGACCTCAAATTTCTGTAACAAAAACCAGCGGGTTCAATATTTGAATTTTGCCTAGATATCGTTATTGAAATAGAGTCGAATTAAGGAATTTAAAAATTAAATTTGTAAAGATGTTGTTTTTTATTTATCGTATATTAACAAATATTTTTGTAGCCATGTAAATGAATATGACTTGGTGAAAGCATTAAGTGAAGTGTGGTGAAAGCATTAAGTGAACTACATTTTAATTTCCAACCTTCAAGGTGAATTATAATAGAATAAAAGGAAAAGGAACTCGGAAAAATACATGACATTGTTCCAGATATAATTCCCATCAATGTGGGGGTTAACCCGAAAAATGATTTGAGAATACTTTTATCTACTCACTTTAGGGAAAATTGGATAGAAAATAAAGACTTGCAATTTCAAATTTCCATCTTGGACAATAATAATATTGAATTAGGAACGGAAAAATGCAATGGGCGAGTTCTTGATGCCTTTATCGTCTAAGCCAATTGGACTTGGTGTTGTTTTCAACTTTTCTACAGTATAACCCGGTTAATTACCCCACGCTTAAATGCCTTTCTCGGTTATTTACCTTGAGTTTTAAATCCCCGTTTTTTTTTCTTCCATTTTTGAAACAAAAATCCACGTTTAATTGCCTTACGCTTAATTACCCAATTCGGGTAATTGCCTTAAAAAATAAAATCCAAAAACAAAATTACACCTAAATTTCACTCGTTTAATTGCCTCAGTACTATTTGACAACAACACAGCAAGTAACACAATAGTAACAAAATATGGCTTATTTGAAAGCAAAATTTTCCACAATTTCATATTTGCATTAAAATAAAATGTATTCTGTGCTCACCAGAATAAAGTTACGTTATGAGGTGCTGACTAATATCTAGAAACACCAAATATGTGAGATATTTTGTCTTAAAGGGATAAAAGGAAAGGTCGCTAAATTTTAAATTACATAAACATTTAAAAGGATAAAATATCTTGAATATTTTAGGGATTAAAATTTGAATGAAAGCTGTATGTTTAAATCTGCACCGATTCAACAATAGTTAATTTGCTGTAAGATATTTTGGGCCAAATTTAATCTTAATGCGAACATGATTAAATGGTTTATGGACAAAAAGAAAGAAGTTTGCATGGGGACTATGTGATATTATAGACCGATTCTCTGATCATAAGTTTGTAAATATATGTATGAGTACGCTTTTGTTAGTAGGATATGACAAAACTTCTCAAAAAGCATTACAGTTAAAAATACAGCAATCCCATTGCTTTTTATTGTTATCTCTTTAGATTTAGCTGATACATGTAAAAATTCCTGTCAACTTTTTTTCAAACATCAAAGTTAAGGTATCTTGTAAATAAATACGTTTAATTACCTCACTGTGGTATTTAAACGTATTCGCTTAATTACCTCAATGAGGTAGTTAAACGTATTCTTATAATTACCTCAACGAGGTATTTAAGCGTATTCGTTTAAATACTTACCCCGCATAATTACCCAAAAATATTGGCATTTTTGGCGAGGTAATTATCCGTGGAATACTGTATCTCGAAAGCTACATTAGATAGGACTTATGGAAATTCATACATCTATAAATTCCAACAGTATAAAAAACGTTTTTTGAAAAAGATGTGAATTGGTGTAGTTTATCTCTCCCCTACAGAACTATTTTTACATTTTTTAGCACTGTTTTCATAATTTTAATAAATTAATATAACCTTTTAAATATACTAAAGTTCAATGATCCCATACGGATTGACGCAAAACTCGTTTCTTTCGAAAGTTCGTAACAAAGCTCGTTCGTTCCAAAATTAAATCCATTATTTTTCTATATTTCAGTTGGTTTAAATTTCTCAACTGTTGAGTTATAAGTCAAGAATGTCATAATACTTTAGAATTAAAAAAGTTCAACTCATTTGGTCTATTGAATCGGGCGGTATATGTTTTTTAAATTTTTTCCAAAATCCAAATAAAATATTTTGCAGCTTTCCTACTCATATGTTAGTAACTAGTAGGTTAAAGCTCAATGCGCGGCACGTTCGAATTAAAACCATTTAGCAGGTACTCAATTAAAAAAGAGTTTAAAGTCAAATAAAAACTAGTCTCTTTAATAATGCTAGGTTAGAGTTGGAGTCGGAGTCGGAGTCGTACTTAAAAAATTTCAGCAAAGGAGTCGGAGTTATAACTATTTCTTAACGACTCCACAGCCCTGCTATTAATACCGCTTCGGATTGATTTGAGTACGGATGGATGGATTGATTTTTTTTTTTTTTGAGTGTTTATATAAATCGGCAAAGGCAAAACAGTTCAGAACACTTTTCTCCTCTGTCACAAGTTTTAGACTTTTTGCCATTACCTGAAAAATATGATGTTTAAAACGAAAATGGCACTATTTTATTTCTCTCAAGAAGCGTTTTCGAAAAATCTCAAGAATTGTTCACCTAAATTGTACAAAACTTAAGTTATTGAATTAATATGTACTTTCCTCTTTCAGCAGATTTTTAAACTGTGCTGATCGGATAAAAATCCACTGAGTTACAGGCCTTTTCGGTGGAGGAGTTACAGTTATTTCACGGTAAGGCTTGTTATTACAATCATTTATTCCAAATTTATCAACGCGAAATAGCTTAAGATAAGCTTAAGAAGGACCCACTTTAATGAACGCCTAAAGCTAGTAAAGCATACGAGGGCAAAAAAAATGCTCTTACCTCAGCCGCTGTACTAATGCCATACAACCCAAATCTGCCTTTACATTTGGCCACCGCAAATGGATCGTGAAGCGTGGAGCGTGCAAAAGTGTTTTCTTTATTTGTACGCACATCACTTGACTCTCATAACTGATCACAAGCCACTGGCACAAATTCTGCACCCGATATTGTGCATCAGTCGAATGGCAAACTATGCTGACTTCCTATGCTAATGCCGACTTCTGCATTCGCGCCATCATGAGAGAAAAAATAAATCAAATAAATTTTGCTGTGGACAGCAAATTTTGGATGTATGATGAATTTGACGAGTTTGTAGTGAGACAAATACAACAACTTCCGGTTAGGGCAAGGAAGATAGCGAAAAAGAGCCTAGAGGATGACTACCTAGGAACAATTGTAAAACAACTAGAAGCGGGGAAAAACTTACAAAGAGCTAAGATATAAATGTCCAGCAAGTGATTACAAACTCATAGATAGATGCTTATTGTTCGAGCACCGTGTGGTCATTCCATAACCACTTCTACATATAATCCTAAAAGATTTACATGCTGGCAATTTGGGCATCGTAAAAATAAAAGGTTTATCCCGTTCATTCATATCCTGGCCAGATATAGATGCCGATGTAGAGCATATGGCTCTCAGCTGATTAAACTGTGCAAAAAATGCAAAGACCATTGCTGGCAGTACCCCAAGGGCCCATTGGAGATAGTCCACACTGACTGCGCCGGACCTGTAGCAGGCACTTTGCTCCTTATAGTTTCCGATGCGTACAGAAAATGATTGGAAGTACAACCAATTAATTCTACAACCTCCTATGGCACTATTCACAAGATTTCAAACACTTCTAAGATAGATAGATAGATAGATAGATAGATAGATAGATGGATAGATAGATAGAAATTAATTCAAATTATTCTCAACCACTGTAGGGCGGCACAGGACCTGCTTTCGCAGACTATAAGCGAAACTGGGCTGACATAGCTATTGTATGTGAACAACACAGAAATCTTCAACCAAGCGTCCGGGTCAAAGACACATCCGACAAAACAGCAACATGGGCATGTGGAAAACGAGCGATCGAGGGTACTAAAAATCAACCTGAGGAAGGATTTGTAAGAGCCAAAGTAGGAGGCATCTACAGCTGCCATGCCCCACCTAGTGCACCAATCGAACAGTTTGAACAGATGATGGCTCGGATGAAAAGAGACGCACAGCTCCACAATCCGAAGATAATAGCAGGAGATTTAAATGCATGGGCTACTGAATGGCGAAGCAAGACAACGAACAACAGGGGTCGCATCTTCCTGGAGATCTTTTCCGGTGACGACTTGACACTGGCCAATAGAGGGGGGGCGGATACATTTAGGGCAAGAGGCCTGGGGTCAATCGTGGACCTTACGTTTGTAAGGTCCGGAAAATGGACTGGAGGGTCAGTGAACATTACACACATAGTGACCACCAGGCCATAATTTTCTCTATAAACGAAACAAAAAGAGGGCAAAACCGGATGAAGGACGCACACCCGACTTATAGGAGATGGGCAGCTGGCAAAATGGACGGGGAAACCTTTAGGGAGACAATTGTTAATGTCCGATCTTTTGATGGCACAGCCTCGGAAATGGTCGAACATTTAATGAAGAAACTTAAATAGGCGTGTGACACTTCCATGCCGAAACGAAGGGATTCGGAAAACTGGCGACCAATATACTGGTGGAACCCAGAAATAGATAGCCTACGCAAACAATGCCTCAGTGCTAGAAGAAAGAGCCAACGCCAAAGAAACCGACCCGATTTTATTGAACGACAAACCGAATATAAGCAACTAAGAAAAGAACTCCAACGCGCTATAACAAGGAGTAAAATTAATTGCTTTAGGCAGATATGCCTGGATGCGGATGCAGATCCATGGGGAAAGGCATATAAATTAGTTACTTCCCGCCTTAAGGCAGGAAGATCACCACAACCCACATGCCCCCTTTTAGTGAGACAAATCGTTGAAACTCTGTTTCCGAGACACAGCGAAGCTCTGCGAACTAACAACACGACTAAAAGTCCGGATACAGTAACGGCAGTAACGAAAGAGGGACTTATTCAGATAGCGATGAAGCTATCAGACAAAAAAGCTCCAGGCCCTGATAGTATCCCTAACAAGGCATTAAAAAAGGCAATGCAAATCAATCCAAGCCTATTTGTTGACGTCTTCAACCGTTGCTTGGAGGAGGGAACATTTTCTAATTTCTGGAAGAAACAGATATTGGTTCTCATTCCTAAACCGAACAAAACATTAGGAGACCCTTCATCATACATGCCAATATGTCTGCTTGATTTTATTGGGAAAACTTTGGAGAGAGAAATCTACAATAGATTGGTCCCAATTGTGGAGGCAAGGGGTTGACTCTCAGACCACCAATACGGATTCAGGAAGTCGAGATCGACTATGGATGCTATTAAGATAGTAGTGGACACAGCGAAAAGAGCTACAGAAGGTCAGGGAGCAAGAAAAAAATACTGCGCATTGCTCTAGATGTAAAAAATGCTTTTAATACCGCAAACTGGGAACGTATCATGGACAGCCTAGGCAGACTTGGAGTACCGGTGTACTTGACTAAAATTGTGGGGAGCTACTTCTCTGAGAGGGAGCTTCGTTACAACACGGATTTGGGCACGAGTACATACAACATAACCGCAGGCGTTCCACAGGGACCGGTTCCACGACCGTTACTGTAGAATATTATGTACAATGGGGTACTGAACCTTAACATATCGTGGTCACTGCTAGGCATGTGGACGAAGTAAAATTACTGGCGAATGAAACGGTGTATGATATCAGTTCATGGATGAAGTCTAGCGGCTTGGAACTAGCAGAACATAAAACAGAAGCATTACTAATAAGCAGTCGTCGAAAACGGGAGAAAATAAACATAAAAATAGGAAAACAAATCATAACGTCCCAGCAGCAACTTACGTACCTAGGAGTGGTAATAGATGACAAACTAAAGTTCAGACCACATATTGAAAAAATATGCACTACGGAATCGAACATCGTGGTAGCTTTGTCTAGGATGATGCCAAACGTAGGTGGACCTAGGCATGGGAAGAGAAAGCTAATCTATACAGTGGTAAAATCAACCATTTTATGCGCTGCCCCAATATGGTCGGAAGCTCTTAAAATCAAGTCGGTTGCGGCCAAACTAAACTCCGTATACAGATTCTGTGCCATAAGAGTAAGCAGCGCATATAGAACTACATCGGATGACGCAGCTTGCGTTAAAGCGGGAATAATACCAATTGACATATTGGCAGACGAGGCAAAACGCGTGTATGAGAGCAAAAGATTAAGTCCAGCAAATGCAAATGAGATCCCAAAAATGGAGAGACTGAAAATCATGCAGGCATGGCGGAAGAGATGGGAGGAAAGAGGAAAGGGGAGATGGACTTTTAGACTTATACCGAAAATAGAGCCTTGGCTAAAGAGAAACTACCACTTAACGCAATTTCTCACGGGACATAGAGGGTACAGAGGGACTCGACGCGTCGCCAAATTGTCCCTCTTGCACAAACCAATTAGAGGATGCAGAACACATTATGTTTTGCTGTCCAAGATTTGAAAACGAGCGTAGGCACGCAGAGGGTCTAATAGGCAGAGTATAAATGCTGAAAACATAATAGACGTGATGACTAGAAGGAAAAAGATCTGCTCTCTGGTCCAGGAAGTCCATAAAAAGCTGAGGGAGGAAGAGAAGCACAGAAAGATGCTGTTGCAGGTAGAAGAAGAGATTAATTAGGTCTATCCTACCCTGCGAAGGAATATCATTACAGACAGTTCCGCAGGGCTGAAGAAAGAGAAAGGAGGTGTTTTTAGTCAGTAGGAATCTGACATAACCCAGAGGGTAAAGAACCTACCTACACAAAAAAAAAGATAGATAGGTGAACAGTTTCATAAACTGACGGCTAAAATTGATTATTTATTTCGATACGAGTTCTTTTCTGTAAATAATGCATAATCATGGTTGCATGTGTAGTTAACAAACCCTAAGATATATATTTTTAGTGTTGTCAATGAGTGCGCGATTTCTTATATAACATGTACTGTGACTTCTGTAAAGTGACTTGGTCAAAAGTTTCTGTACTGTGACGTCGGTCAAAAGTTTTTGTACTTTGACTTCCACCAACACTTTTTGTACTTTGACTTCGGTCAACAGTTTCTGTACTGTGACTTCGGTCAACAGTTTGTGTACGTTGACTTCGGTCAACAGTTTTTGTACTTTGACTTCCGCCAACACTTTTTGTGGTGTGACTTTGGTCAACCGTTTCTGTACTGTGACGTCGGTCAACAGTTTCTGTATTGTGACTTCGTTCAACAGTTTCTGTACTGTGACTTCGGTCTACAGTTTGTGTACAGTGACTTCGGTCAACTTTGACTTCCGCCAACACTTTTTGTGCTGTGACTTTGGTCAACAGTGTCTGTACTGTGACGTTTCTGTATTGTGATTTCGGTCACCAGTTTCAGTAGTTAGCTTAGTATGGTAATTATGAAACATAATGATTTGTGAACCTTAAGATAAATTTAACCTTCGCCTTTTTACTCTCTAAATAGATTGTTAAATGCTTTAAAAAAAACCAAAAAGTTGTATTCCGTATGTGTAGTACCACCCGGCTGAGTGTTGTTAACCGATGTACATGCCTGCGTAAAATCCTTAGGTAAGGCAAGGGTTAACCAGCTATGGATCTTACAAACCAAAATTATTGGTTGAGGCGTAAAATTAAAAGAGTCTTCTGAGGGTAAAATATTGGTCTTAAGAGCAAACGTACCCCGGTACCACAAGATTTTGCTTTAAGGTTAAGTTTTGTCTAAAGAAATGATTTTCGAAAGAGGGTTTTTGTGAAACTTACGACAAATTTTGAATCTACAGATGAGGAAATTCTTTTCAGAACTTGACTATTCTACTTTGAGTGTTTTTGCAAGATTCGAGAAAATAGTTCCTTTTGAGCTGGAATAATCTACTGCTGACGAAACCATTTCTTTTATTACATATATTCCGGTGTAATTATAAAGTTTTGGCCCAATTTTATTTTGGAGTGTTGAAAAAAAACCTTTCAGTTGCTAAATTATGTGCGATTTGTTATTAAAGTTAAATATGCAGTAGAAATTTGAAAATATGCCCTGAAAATTGTTAAAATTATGCCCCAAAAAATTCAAAAATTGCTAATTTGAAAACAAAATATTCAACAATTTAATAACAGTTCCATTTAATAAAAGCAATCCTAAAATTATGATCGGTAAAGCCCATACACCATAGTATTTTCAGATGAATTTTCGAGATCTTACCCTGCTTGGAAACGATGGCCATTCATCGGATCCCAAAACAAGTTGTGTTAAAAGTTAAACTTCATATAAGAGTAATTTGTGCCGAATATTATTTAGATATTAACATCCACATGAGAATTTTTTGCCTGAAAAGGATTTTAGGGAAGGTCGATCAATTGAAAATTAATGTTAACATTTAAAAGAAAGTTAAAACAATTTATAGATGGGAAAAAATGATTTTTTTATTTGTTGCGAAAGTTCTTGTAGGCATCTAAAAAATTAAATTTGTATCAAAATATCCCTCAAAAAGGCAAGATATGCGCTAAAAACTTAAAAAATTCTGCAAAAAGACTCTGTGCACAAACAAATCGATGCCAAAATTCATAAAAAGCTCTAAAATGGATAAATATATTGTCTCTGCCTTCATTGCTCGCACAAGGAATAACATGCAATTGCATATTTATGGTTTCATTGGTTATAAGTAGAGATGAGATTTTCATGTACTTAAAAATCGAAAATATGCACTAAAAACTCTTAAATATGCACTCAAAAAATAAAAAATATGCACTAAAAACTTGAAATTTTTCCATAAAATATCGTCTTTTAATTTTACTAAAAACAAAAATACATGAAATTTAGTCTGGTTATTTAAACATAAAAGTTTTGTTTGTTTAAACTCATAATTTTGACCATAAAAACTCAATAATATAATTTGATCCAGCAATAGAAAATACACGCAATGAAAAAACATGGTTGATGCAACCACAATCGCAAACTATCATTAATGTTTGTGGTTATGTTTGCGTCAAACACGCCTTAAGTAACAATATATGTTCAGACATAATGTAAATAGCTTGTTGTTGTCTCAAACATATTATTATGTTTAGAAGAAAAACGCAAACGATCTTTTAAACCATGTTTCTATATTTCCTAGCACCATGCAACATGTCTTTTTCAACATGCTATATGGTTTTCGTAGCAAACATTTCACACAATTTAATATGTTTAACCCGACCAGAGTAACTTTTTAGGTGTAAAACACTATGTAATATTATTATAGCGAATTAAAAAATGTTAAGGACAAAAATTATGTTTTGTAGTTATATTAGGACTATAATAAATTTTATTAGGCAAATATGAACAAAAATGGTCGTAGTGACCACCCATTAATCATGTTTTTTCTCTGCGTGTATTAATCCATAAATAAATACTGTTTAATTAAAAGTAAAACTTTGTCTTGTACTTGAAGAATGCCAATGTATTTTGAAAAAAATTATTTTTAGATCCCACTTTGATTCCAGATCAGATAGCAAACATTTGAAATTTATTTAATTTTTTGAAATCCTCAATTTTTTTTGCAAAACATCTTAATTATATTTTTTTTTTTTTAATTTTTCTTCTACATTGTTAATTTTTTTTTCTAAAAATTTCAATTAATTTTATTAAAAATTTCTTTTTTAATTGCACCATCATCGGTATCAACAAGCTCTTCTAACATTCTTAAGTTATTCAAATTTTATATTAAATTCTGAAGCATCTAGGTACTCATCTCATCTCATCGATTTGGCTTCTAATTTCCTCTGCAACGCGGTATAACCTATATACCAGGTAAGTAACTTGTAACAGTTTTGACTCAAAAATGTCAAAATATGCAAAAACATGCATTTAAAACCTAATTATGCAAAAATATGCATTTTCACCAAAATATGCAACAATATGCAAGAACAAATCGATGCCATTTTAATGCAAATTAAATGATTCGGAAAGTTAATTGGTCGGCATCGTTCTTAGACTATCGACAAAAAACATGCATTTGCATGGAAATCGCATCCGTAGTTAAAAGATATTTGTGGGGCAAATGTTTGTCTATTAACTAATTTATTCTCTAATTATTTTAATTAATTAATAATACAAAAATTTACTTTAGGTATTTATTCTTCTTACGTTTGTTATTAAAAACAATTCTTGCCTGTTAACCAAATTCCATGATTTCAGATACTGCAATAATGTTAAATTCTTAAAATGCTGCCAACATTAACATACTTCTGTTAACTTTAAAATATTAAATTCCTCTCTCAATTTCACATATTTTGTTTTTTTTTTTTGTATCACATTTTTCTATTAACTTCTGCGCTTGTCTCTTTTTCAAAATCTCTTCTACATTTCTCAAAGTATTTTCTATCTACTCTTTAACTTGGTCCAGAAAAAAACAAACGTTTCTGGCAGTAAATAGAAGTATCTGCGAAAAGAAAAATAAAGAAAAACACGAAAAAGCATTTGTGGGCATAAATAAAGTACTAAAAAATCATTTAAATCAATTGTTGTTACAATTTGTACAGAGTCAAACACACAAAAATCTCAGACGAAACACGCGCTTGATACGAAGCAACAGCTGAAACTTACTTTATGGTCATTAACTGTGAAAAAAGGGGGAACAGAGAAAGTGAGAGAGAGAAGGATGAATTTCCTTTTGAAAACTTTTAGTCATCTAGGGAATTGGGTGGAATTTTAATGTGAAACTTATGGAAATTTTTTTAAGGATACGAGTAATTTATAGAAAGTTTTTAAGAATTAAAGTTTTTTAAAATATTTTCACAGCCACTTATACATATATATACATACATACATATACAAACGTACATATTTATACAATTATAAAATAGATAGTTACTAAATAACCCAGCGCACTCGGTGAAGCTTTATAGTACAATGAGAGGAAACGAAAGAGAATGGATTGTTCCATAGTTGTTCATAACTCTTACAAGGTCTACTGAGGAGTAAACATTAAGCTAGATTAAATCGAAAAGTTGTATTATTATTATCAAATTAAGAATTAATAAAGAAAATATACAATAAAAGCTTTGATGAAAGTTGACTAAATTTTTTGTAAAACTTTACTTTTTGTGTAAAAAGCGTGACTTTTGGGGAAAAAAGTGTGACTTTTGGGATAAAAAAATTTAAATTAGAGTAATTTTTAAATAGTTTAACTTTTTTTAATTGACTTGGTGTTAAAATTGCAAGGTCCAGTAATCAAAAATAAACACTGAATATCGCTCCTTAGTGTTTGGTTCGGTAGATAATACAGAAAGAGAAAAACAAACGCTAATAGTGTTTGTGTAGTAAATCTTAAAAAAATAACGTTTCTCTGTTTGTCATCTTTCAAACACAAAAATAATACTGTTTTTATCCAACTCAACAAAAGTTGAAAACATTTAATTCCGTTCGGTTTTTTTTTTTTAACCACAAACTTCAATGTGTTCGGTTCAGTTCGTTCGTTTCTGTTGTGCTTAGCGCCCTTTTGGCTGAAAAAAAAACCAAACATTTGTTACAAAATCAAAATACACATACGAAAAAAACAAAAAGACAGCAAAATAATTTTACAAAAACAAGACATATACACAATACACACACAAGCTGTTCATGCTGCGGTCGTTGCTAAAATTTTTTGTTTTTTCATTTCTTTATCAATGTAAAAAAAAAGAAACACTATAGAACAACAATATATAATGTTTGTCCACAGTAGTGAGTTGGGCTGTGTTTTAAGGAAGAACAGATCACTATATAATGTTCGGGTCTTTCTTGAAAATAGTTACGAACGGTATAAAGGTTTGTGTTCGTCCGCACAAACGCTAAAAATGGATATCGTTCTGGGTGTGTGAGCCGAACGCTAAATAATTTTCCATTTATTTTCGAACACTGGTTGACATTTTTTGATAATTGTGTTTTATTTGGTTTTTTTTGATTTTTTTAGTGGCGGTTTTTTAAATAAGTGTGACTTCTTCATGTAAAAAGTTCGACTTTTATTCCGTAAGACAGTTTTTTCTGTAAAATTTTTCTGATTTTTAATAAAAAAAAATATTCAAGTTTCAAATTATAGGAATTCGGGTGAAGTTGCATAAAAAATATTATCCTTTTTAGAGGCGATTTTTCGTTATTTTTGGGTAATAATTCACTTTTACCATAGTTAAGAAGCTTTTTAATTTTTGGCGCTTTTCCGTTTTTTTTTTATTTTGATAAATTCTTATATGAGATAGTAAAAATGTACACATCCGCACACATAAAACGCCCATAATGCCAAACAGTTGTGGCAGACACAATTAAATTTAAAAATCCCAATATCAAATAAAATTTAGTGTTGCCAAGTTTATTTTTAATTTTAGAAGAACATTTGATAACAATTTGATATTAAACATTGTATGTCAAATTATTTTATTGAAAACATTATTAAATTTATTTTTGATATTTGGCCAATTTGTTGTTAAATTGATTTGTTTTTATTTAAGCTAATAGGGCCTAAGGTTAATTAATGTTAATAAAAAGCAATTTTTATTACAGTTTTCCCGACGTTTCGTCGATTTTTTGTCGACTTTTTCAAGGGAGCGTAATATGAGCTTTTCACATTAAATTTCTCCTTTTACATGTAACATTAAACATATAAACATAAAACATAAATTTAAAGTTAAACACATATCACAACCAAGTATCACTGTAGCGATTTAGTAATTGCAAATGTAATTGAAATGTTGAAATCAAATAATTGAAAATGGTTGGAGAATTGTGCTTGATATTAAGTGATTAATGGTGTTTTTTTTTCTTCCAAAAACATACCACCTTGTTAATATTTGACTAGAACAAAACACAAAATTATATTGCCCTGTTTTTAACAGCTGACAAAAATCTTCAAAATATAAAAAACATACGTAAATCCAAAAGTCTGTTCTTCAAAATATGTAAAAAAAATATATGTACATACATACATAAACCAAAATTTGTTTATTGATTGATATTAAATAAATAAATCAAAGAACAAAATGAATGACGAAATTCCAATTTCTTTTGTTTGTTTTTCATAAAATATGTAAACAAGATAATACCTTTGCCAGATTGCCGATTTATTGACTCCAAGTTTTTAAGATTTTTTGATTTTACGATTTTTTTTTAAACAATTTTATAACACCGAATCCTCTTAGATTTTATATCACTGACAACCTTCAATTAACAAAGTAATGCTTTCTTATATTTTTTACTATAAAATAATAGAAAAAAAACTAATCAAATTAAATAGTTTTACTGTCCTGATTAGATGCGATCTTTTTCCCAACTTCGTCTGGCAGCTCGATATATAAGCAGAAGTCACCTTTTTACAGGGCCGTAAAGTGCAATTATGACATTAGTGAGGGTGAGTTTTTTTAGAATAAAACAAGCCACCCTTTTAAGGAACAAAAAAATAAACGAACACTAAATTTCATTTTTTTAGTAAAATAAATAACTCATTTCGCATCAATGGTTTGACTTCGTGTTTATAGTTAACTTTGCGAAAATTTACTATCTATTAAAATTAATTTTTATTAACTTACTAAAAAACTTTACACGAGATTCTCCTCCAAAAAAATTTATAATTTATAAAGTTTTTAAAGTTTTTCTATTTTTGGATTTTTACGATTACTTTTCTATAGATAAACGGCCTTATTTATAACAATAAAACGGGTTAATAAAGGGTTTATGAAACGGATTTTGTATGAAAATTTGTTAAATAAACCTCTTATTAACCTGTTTTATTTTTTTAAAAATAAGGCAGTTTATCTATAGAAGAATAATCGTAAAAATCCAAAAAATTTTCTTCAAATAGAAAAACTTCCAAACCTTTATAAATTATATAAATTTTTGGAGGCGGAATTCTGGTAAAGCAGAAAAAAAAAATAAAATATAATTCAGTTTTTATTATTAAGTTATTTATTATTTTATTCGCTTTAATTTTCCAATTCAGTTACTTTTTTAACCCGTTGTGGCACCTGCACATCTACGCTGACAACCGCGTAAAGAGCACCAGCGATTGGAATTGCCGCCACAACCCATATGTTGCATTTGTATGCAGGTGCGTGTTGCCGGATTATAGTACCACATGCTACGTGGAGGAGCTGTAGCACACCTAGTGCCAACATTGCGTGGACCAACGCATGTGGGAGGACCTTAAAATTTTAAAATTAATTAAACATTTTTGCTTAAACAAACAAATTTTATTTAAATAACTTACGAGCTGCTTGAGGACATCTGCGACGTTGAGCTGTGGTGCTGGCCACCAAAACGACAACCAGAATTGTTAATAAAAGTACAAATTTCATTTTTGTTATGAAATTTAGTTTTTTCTATTGGAAGTTGAAATGTATTCTGTTTAAGTGATCTTTAATTCACAGGTATTTATACGAATTTAAATTGAGGTATCGACAGATGTTTGCATTGTTGAAAAAGTTGTCGAGAAAGGTGTTCTTTTGATTAAAGTTTGTAAAGGTTTTTGAATATACCTTTTTAATTTTTTATTATCCCTATAATTCTTAAAACAACAGTAATTTTGTTTAAATATATACATATGTTAAGCAGAAAGCACTTGTTTTGAACAAACAGTTAATTGTTAAAGACAATATTAAGCCCCTATTCGTTCGAAAATGCGCTTAATTTAACAATTAAAAGCAAAGTTATCAAAATTAACAATGAAATAGCCTGAAATCTTTAGATAATTCAATTATAGTAAATCAAACTAAAAGAAATTAAATGAGAACATCTGGAGGTTTTAATTTAAAGAAATAAAGTACCTTTTAACTTCCTTTATTTATTTTTAGCAAAAATTTATTATCCGAAATAAAACTAATCGAAAATTTATGGATTTTTGCTTTAGATATAATTTTTTTTAAAATAGATGTTTAGCAACAAAAAGATAAAAATGATAAAGTCATTTCACAGTCATTTCAAAGGTTTGGCTTCCTGTTTATTGGGTACACTTGTTTATGTTTGTGTGGCTGTATGTTTTCTTTTGTAATTGTGTATGTGGTGAAAAACTTCAGCAGCAAAAATTTTCTTTTTGTCGATTCTTGAATTCTGCTAAGGAACGGAAATATAAATTACAACAATAGACCTAAATATTTAACCACACAACTACAACAAAAACAATAAAAACCAACTGATTGGCATTATAACGGACACGTTCCTATTTCTTTTATTTCCTCTTGTATAAAATGTGAAAGTGTGTGTTTTTGTGGGTGGAGGAACGATGGAGGGGTAAGATATCGGTTAGTTTTACTTGGCAGGATAATTGAGTTGTGTTGGTGTTGTTGTAAAACCGGCTGCGGTAGTGTTGGTGCTAAATTCTATATAAATAGACATAATGACAATTATTTTTTTATTCGCTTTTTAATTGTTTTCTCGTATGTGAAATAGTATAAAAAAATGAAGGAAAATAAATTAAAGAAAATAAAATTACGGAATTAGTTCATTATGAATTAAGACCCCAATTAAGAAAATTGAGCAAGTCCCCAAAAATAATAAAATAAATGAACTTAAGCCGCGTATGTGAAAACTTATTTCACATTGATACACAAGTCCCCATCTTAAAAATAAAAACAAGACCGAAAGTTAAAAAATAAAAAACTTAAAAAATTTACAATTTTGAATCTTGGCGAAGTCTGTGTTTGTTATACAATAGAGGAGAAAATCCTTGCGCTCGGCCGCAGAGAAGCTCCATTTAACTATTCGGGATTCTGGAATACGTGAATTTGTATTCATTTTCTATACATATATCAATATTTGAAATGTTAAATAAAATTTGAATGATATTTGTAATAAATCCCTAAAATTTTTAATTCGGTTTTATTTCATTTACAAAATTCAGGACCTTATTTCATTATGTAACAATCCCCCATCACAAAATAAAACATTATAGCAAAAAAAAAAAAAAAAAAATTCCTAAAAGTCGTTGCTGTTATACTCTGTAATAAAAATTGGGGAATTAGTTCATTTTGGTTTAAGGGTCTTAGTTCATTGGACACTTAATTAGTAGCGCCAGATTTTAAAAACCAAATTTAACCAAACTTCAACGCAAAATTATTATTTGTCTCAGTCTAAGATGTATAAAAGTCATTGACAGGGACATCAAGTCTTATGTAAGTATGACTGGCCAAATAATACTCAGCATTATTTTGTTTGCTTGCACTTCTAATTGTTTTCCGAGAGTGGACTTAATTATGGACCGATCTTGGCAAAATTAAGTAGTTAAATTTCTCGTTATATAAAAGAAATTTGTGCGAAATTTAATGACAATACGCGCATTCCGCAGTTAATTTGTTGCAAACTTTGGCTCTTGTCGTTCTTCAAAATGCAGAAATCTATAATGTCCTTGTATTACGACAGGTGACGCGGCCAGTTTTCCAACCCCGCTCTTTTTTTGGAGAGGTTGTGTATTAATAACAATATTTGGGCAAATATTATCTTACCGATATTAATAAAAAAAACCTTTTTTGTGCCACACCCACTTCTCCAATCCCGCCCACATTTTGTAGGTGGTTCTGTATTGATAACCTAGATGTTTGTACCTAATTTGGAATTTTGTCACTTTCCGTTTTCAAGATATATACACGAAGAGAAAAAACATGTTTAAATATGGTCACTATTTTTAAAAAAAATTTTAAACATATTATGGTTAATATAACCATATTATTGTCATCTACAACCATATTATGGTTAAATTAGTCCTCCTTCAAGAAGCCACAACCATGCTTTTAAACATGTTATGGTTAAATATGACAATAATTTGTTTTAAAATTAATTTAAAATTATTTCAAGAGCAACATGCTATGGTTGAAAACCAACCATGCTATTATAAGTGTTAATCATGTTTTAGTTATTTTTGACCATAATTTGTTCGGAGGCAACCATAATATGGTTGTGGCTTATTGACGGAGGGCTAATTTAACCATAATATGGTTGTCGGTGACAATAATATTGTTAAATGAATCATAATATGTTAAAAAATTGTCTTTAAAAGTTATGTTGGAGGTGACCATATTTAAACATGTTTTTTCTCTGGGTGTAGAAATTTATAATTTATTTGTATGTAACCTAACCTAGAGGGGATGATTGTACCTAATTTGGAGACTTTGCCGTTCTCCAGAAATACAGAATGAAAGTAACAACAAGGGCTTTATGGCTAAAACCATTAAAAATTGTAATTGTAACTAAATAAATAAAACAAGTTAACCAGATGATATTTTAAAACCATTTATTAGATCGATTCCGCTGATTTTTAGTCCCAAAATTTATAGGCGAACTAGAAACTACATTTTCTTAAAATAAATTGTTTCCGCTTTGTTTTCCAGATTTGAGCTTAGCAGTTTTAATATTACACATGGACTCTCTTAATATATCAATTAAATATTAGACAAAGAACTAAAATTATGACTTTAATAAAATTACTAGCAAGGCAAAGTCACTTCATTCCAAAATCTTCTGCAGTAGTTACACTCAGAATTTTCTACTTTCCATCATCTCATTTACAATTATTACATTTTAATACAAACATCATGGCGTTTTTAATTAACACTATTGAAATTCACAATGAACAATCCACAAAAAAATTAAAACAAGTACAGAAGATAAACCCAAAACCACTACATGAAATACAACATTACCATCCATTTGCATGCACATGACTCTGGCACAAGTTGTAGTCGTCGTAGAGTTGTAAAACATTTGTAATAAAAATTTCTCATAAACTTGGTCAAACAAAAACAATAAAGTCTAACCAAAACTATCAGAGTGGTCCATTTATGCATTTATAATTATGGTTGAATGGATGGAAACAATTTGGAAATGTATCTGAGCGAATGTTTTTTAGTAATTATGTTACGAATATTTACTCAAGTGTAAGTTTGGTAAAAAGCGGAATGTTAAAATAACAGGTTGCTTTAGAAAAATAATGAAATTAAATTTTAAATAAGGAAAGTGGAGAAAACAAATTATTTTAACTAAATAACTATTAAAATTATTAGAAAAAAATGTAAAACAAAGACAGGATTTGTGTAATAAATCATTTTTTATGAATTTTCCGAAAGAAGTTGAATTTATTTGTAAAAGGCAGCTTTTTGTGTTCAAACAAGCTTTTTGTGTAAAAAGCGACTTATTGTGTAAATAGTGACATTTTGTGTAAAAAGTGACTATTTGTGTAAATAGTGACTTTTTGTGTAAAAAGTGACTATTTGTGTAAATAGTGACTTTTTGTGTAAAAAGTGACTATTTGTGTAAATAGTGACATTTTGTGTAAAAAGTGACTGTTTGTGTAATAAGTGACTGTTTGTGTAAAAAGTGACTTTTTGTATAGAAGGTCACTGTTTTGTGTAAAAAGTGACTGTTTGTGTAAAAAGTCACTGTTTGTGTAAAAAGTGACTTTTTGTGTAGAAAGTCACTGTTTGTGTTAAAAGTTACTTTTTGTGTAAAAAGTGTCTCTTTGTGTAAAAAGTGACTTTTTGTGTAAAAAGTGACTTTTTGTGTAAAAAGTCATTGTTTGTGTAAAAATTGACTGTTTGTGTAATAAGTGACTGTTTGTGTAAAAAGTGACTTTTTGTATAGAAAGTCACTGTTTTGTGTAAAAAGTGACTGTTTGTGTAATAAGTCACTGTTTGTGTAAAAAGTGGCTATTCGTGCAAATAGTGACTTTTTGTGTAAAAAGTGACTTTTTGTGTAAAAAGTGACTGTTTGTGTAATAAGTGACTGTTTGTGTAAAAAGTGACTTTTTGCATAGAAAGTCACTGTTTTGTGTAAAAAGTGACTGTTTGTGTAATAAGTCACTGTTTGTGTAAAAAGTGACTATTTGTGCAAATAGTGACTTCTTGTGTAAAAAGTGACTTTTTGTGTAAAAAGTGACTTTTTGTGTAAAAAGTCATTGTTTGTGTAAAAAGTGACTTTTTGTGAATAAAGTCACTGTTTGTGTAAAAGGTTACTTTTTGTGTAAAAAGTGACTCTTTGTGTAAAAAGAGACTTTTTGTGTAAAAAGTGACTTTTTGTGTTAAAAGTGACTTTTTGTGTAAAAAGTGATTTTTTGTGTTAAAAGTGACTTTTTGTGTAAATAGTGACTTCTTGTGTAAAAAGTGACTTCTTGTGTAAAAAGTCACTGTTTGTGTAAAAAGTGACTTTTTGTGTAGAAAGTCACTGTTTGTGTTAAAGGTTACTTTTTGTGTAAAAAGTGACACTTTGTGTAAAAAGTGACTTTTTGTGTAAAAAGTGACTTTTTGCGTAAAAAATGACTTTTTGTGTACAAAAATACTTTTTGTGTAAAAAGTGTATATTTGTGTACAAACTAATTTTTTGTGTAAAAAGTGACTTTATGTGAAAAGTGTCATTTTGTCTAAAAAGTGACTTTTAGTTTAAAAACTAATTTTTTGTGTTAAAAGTGACTTTGTGTGAAAAGTGTCATTTAGTCTAAAAAGTGATTTTTTGTGTAAAAAGTGACTTTATATGTAAAATTGACATTTTGTGTTAAATGTGAATTTTTATGTTAAAATTTATTTTGTGTACAAAATTACTTTTCGTGTATAAAATTACTCCACGTGGGTCCCTATGAGTAACGAAGTTGATTTTAATGTTGTCCGTTTATCCGTCTGACCTTCTGTCTGTCGAAATGGGATTTCCGAAGACCCCAGCTATGATGGGGACCAGGTTGTTATATATTTACATCACATATAGTCAGAAAATGTTTGCTATTGAAATTCAGCCCGAACGGCCCACATATGATTGAGATATGAAGGTTGTACCTTCTTGATGGAGAAATAATTTAATAAATGGTAAACGCTCACAATTATATGGTAAAACGAGCCATAATATGTTTAAACATTTTCCTTAAAAATGGCATTGTTGGAGGTGACCATATTGAAAACAGTTTTTTCTTAGTACGTGCTTGTGTGTAAAGTTGACTTACAGTATATAGTATATATAAAGTGGCATTTTGTGCAACTTATTGATTTTCTACGCCTTTTGAGTAAAAAAAGATTATTTTTGTCTAAAAAATATCACTTATTCTATAAACAATAACAGATTTAGCGAATAAAGTAAATTTTTATTTAAAAGTTTTTTACAATTGTTTTAACACTTTTATTTCCGACACATTTATCAAATTATTCCAAAAATGTGTTTAGCCGAATCTAAGACATGTACGCTGACAAGCAGCCAGGGTACACCAACGATTAGAGTTGCCGCCACATCCCCAATGTGTCATTGCGATGCATCTGCGTGCCCCCGGATTGTAGTACCACATTCTACGTGGAGCAATTCTGGGACATCTCGTGCCTTCATTGCGAGGACCAACGCAACTTGGGGGACCTGTGGATTAATTATTCAAATTACATTAAATGAAATTATTAATTTTACAGCTGGACTTAAAACTTACGAGCTTGTTGAGGACACCTGACTCGTTGAGCTGTGCTTACGGCCACAAAAACTACCACAAGAATTGCGAGTAAAGTTAAGAATTTCATTGCGATTTTTTATTTCTTTTTTAAGGCAGCTGCTATGCTTTGCTTTGTTTTAGGCTGTTGCAGTATGTTTTGGAATAATTTTGATTTTTCAGCGGTATTTATGTGAATTTAAAAGGAAATTTTAAAGTAGAAAGAATGTTAAACAGCTGGTTTTTGTTTGAACATGTTGTTATCATGATTCTTATAAAGTTTAATTTTTTTAAACCTTTTGTTTGTTAAGTTCTAAATAGACAATTTCATAAAAGATTTATAACAATAGCAAAATTTGGCAATCAATTGTTGTTCTTTTTGGCTCACGGAATTTCCAAGTCAATAAATATTACGTTATTATTTACGAAATTAAGCTAAAAGAAAAATATTTTTAAGAATATAAAGAAAAAACATGTTGAAATATAAACCAGATGTTTGTAAATCCTTTCTGTTATACAATTTCTTTTTAAAATTCATCACATATATAAAGCTGAAAAATTGCTCTAAAATATTCTTCAACAGTTAAACGCAAAGCAAATCGCCACTGCCTTAAAAGAAAATTCTGAATGAAATTCGAAACTTTACTAGCAATTTTTGTGGTAGTTTTTGTGGCCGGTATCGCAGCTCAACGCCTCGAGTGTCCTCAACAAGTTGGTAGGTTTAATAACAAGCTTTAAAAGTAATAATTTTATTAAATTAAAATTATCAATTTACACAGATACCCCAAGTTGTCTTGGTGCTCGCAATGTAGGTTCGAGATGTAACGGAACCGCTCCACGTAGAATGTGGTACTATGATCCGACGACTCGCAAATGCGTCGAAATGCAACATTTGGGTTGTGGCGGCAACTCTAACCGTTGGTGTACCCCGGCTGGTTGTGAGCGTAGATGTGGTCATGCAAAAATCATGTTTTTTTACTCAAAATTTTACCTTTAAGACAAAAGTCATATAAAAATCACTAATTTGCATAAAAATGGCAACTTTACACTTATTTTTTTTAAAGTTACGTCAACGCGGTCTTGCTACACAACAACTCAAAACACTTTTGACACCAAAATTCTACCTTTTATACCCTACACCACAAGTGGTGAATGATGGTATACTTAGTTTGTCGTTCTGCGTAAAACTTTTTTATGTTCATCAACGACCTCATAAAGTATATATATTATGGTTTCTTAAGTAACTCTAAGTCGAATTAAACATGTCCATCTGCCTGTTCGTTTGTTGAAATTACGTTCACTTTCGAACGACTTAAAAGTAAAGAACAATATTGGTGTCAAATTATTTTTAGTTTTAAGCGGTTTTGAAATCCAGCAAAATCGGTTAAGTAGGATAAGAGTTATGAGTCAAAATGTAAACCAACCATCCTAAAAAAATTTATAGTTTTGTTTCAAAAACTAGCAAAAATAGTGGCGGAATGCGCATGTCCATATAAGATTTTGCACAAATTCGTTCTAAATCACTAGAAACTATACCACAAAATTTCGCGAAGATCAGTCCACAATTTACCATAAGCCCCATATAAAGCCCACTTTCGAAATGCACTTTAGTACGCCTTAAGCCGTAACGAATAAACACATTTCAATAAAATTTGGTCAGTCATAGTTTTTTAAGACTCTAAAACACTTTGTCAACTTCAATAAGATCGGCCCATAATTTGCCCCACATAAAGCCCACTCCGGAAATATTCTTACTAAACAAAGGGGGTACAAAGATTCGGCACAGCCAATTATAGCAGTCTAACTTGTTAAGATTAACTTTTTACACAAAAATTTACTTTTTACATATTAACTGATTTTTACTAAAAAAAAAGAGATACTTTTACACAAAAATTTTCATTATCATATCACGTTTGCCTAAAATTGGAGTTAGGCTAAATATATGTATATAAACAAATATATCCAGAAATTTATTTTTGCAGATGCAGAAATCTTTACTCAACAAATAAAAATTTCCTTTTTCGCGCAAACTTAAACTTTGACACAAAAATTTAATTTTTACGAATTTTGCACAAAAATTTGATTTAATTTTTACACAAAAATTTGATTTCATTTTTACACAAAAATTTTATTTTTGCACAATATTTAAATTTTTTTCACAAAAATTAAATTTTTTACACAAAAATTTAATTTTTTACACAAAAATTAAATTTTTACACAAAAATCAAATTTCACACAAAAATTAAATTTTTACAAAAAAATCACCTTATACACAAAATATTTACTTTTACAAAGAAAAGATTTTACAAGCAATTTAAAACTTTCCTAGAGGGAAACGAACTGACACCGAAGTAGTCCCGTGATAGGGTTTGGTGGTAGAGACCGGTTCTAGTTCTAACACTTAATATGAATAAGACCTATCACTTCTACATGGGGTTGTCATTTGACCAGTCGCAGGTCTATTATCCATGAACATACTTAGTGTCGGTTACTAAAATGTAGTATTATTTTAATACAATGTAGTATTATTTCAATAAAACAAGTCCTAGAAGTAATTCAAGAACCAAATTTTAAAAAGTACCAAAAAATGTGTCACAGCACCGGTGAACACTGTACTGAAATTCATTACTTTTTCTACTTTTTGGTTTTGCACTTGTACTTTGTACTTGTTCTATTTTCACAAATCCCAGGACTATTCTGTTGGACCAATTGACACAAATTTCCCGCAGGGTTTTTACAAAGAAATTTACACAAAAGTCACTTTATATCTTATAATACACACCATTCGGCACAAAAAAATCTTACATAAATCTGAACTTGTTCAGGTGTTTTCCAAATAGGGTGCACACTAGGGTATTCAAACGATTAACCGTTGTTCGATTAATCGATTATTTTTGGGCGATTTACTGTTCGAATAATTTAAAATTGGCTTTTTAAGACTAACGAATAATTTACGACGTTAATCGATTAATCGAAAATTAGTTTTTTTCTTTTACTTTAAAAAAACAAGCCGGTACGCTTTAAATACACATTAATTGCTTCTTAACTCAGGAACACTACCTACTACCAGACCTCAACAAGACTATTTAAAGTAATAAAATTGTTAAAAAAAGATTCAAGTGGTAAAATGGAACACTTCCAATTTTTAAAAAGACAAGAAAATAACAGAGAAATTGGATATGTTTTATAATGCTTCACTTTCAATCTGTCCCAAGTCAACAATTACTGGAAGAATCTTTTCTAAATCAAGTTTCATCAAAACAAAAGAAAGAATCGTTTATAACATAAACGTTTTGACTCTTTTTAAAATATTCTTTTACAAGATAAGCTTATATTTTGATGCTATTTTTTATTAAGGAAGTTTTCCTCTTTTATTGCATGAAGTACCTTTTGTCAAATTGTTGTTACTTTTTTAATACAACTTTTATGTTAAAAATTTTAATCTTTGGTCTTATTTTTAAACTTCTCAACTAGACAAAATAAAAATTTTTCTATTAACCAAATAATATTAAATTGTTCGATTGTTATTCGATTAAATTTTTACTTCGAATAATTATTCACGTGATTAATCAATTAATCTAAAACATCGATTTTTTAAATACCGAAAATTTGTCTACAAATACCGTGGTTTAGGGTATTATGTGGTCAAACTTGAGCGACTGTACATTCTCACTTGATTTTTCTTATGAATATATAAAGTTTTGTTCGTTTTTTTTAATCAAGCTAAGCGAAAAAAGGTTTTACTCTCTCAAAAGCTCTCGAAACTTAGTGTTTGCTAATGTGATCTAAGATTTGGCATAATTTGACCATTTGTGGAACTTTTGACTGTTTAATGGCCATGTTGTACTTTCTTATTAATTTTGGCCCCTTCAGTTCAAAATTCAACTAGGTCAGGGATCAAACGCGTCCACTTTTGATGTACTCGTCCGTAGGCTTTGTACTTTTATTCGATGACTGCAAGTAAAATTTTTACTTTTCTTTTCCTCCATGTTTTGTGTGAAAAATTGAGTGAACACTGTGGCCATGTTCCGTAACTCCCGCGCCGAGAAACTTTTCGATTGAAATGTGTAAAATGAAACAAAAGTGCCATATATTAAAACAAACAGCTGTTTTTCTCACTAAACTGAGTCTGTAAGTTTTTTTTTTGCGAGTACTAGCTGTCAACTAGGGAAATTACTCGCCATATTACAGAAAAAGTGTGTCTGTAAAATTTTTGCAAGAATAAACTCACGTATAAAAATGGGGCGAGAAACAAATTTTATCACTAAAAAACAATAAAAAATGCAAAGAATAATAATAATAATATTTTGTTCTTGGAACATTTTTTCATTGTTGAATTATTTTGCATTAAACATTTTTAAAAAATAATACGAATATTTTCAAAGCTCGCTGGCAAAAAACAAACATTAAAGTCGCACTTTATATTATTTAATATATCGGACGCTTTTATTTTCGCCGCCGTCGCTGACTGCGACTGGCGTTCTCAACGTCTGAAATGTCACATCGGCTTCGAGTGGAATTTTATGACATTTATAACGTAACGATATAATCTCTTTTAGTAGTGTTCTACATGAGTGACACAAACACTTTTTTCGAGAAACGATGGAATATTTTGTTTCACATCTTTTCGATGCGAGAAGTTCTTACTAAAGTTATAGAACATCGAATACTGGATAACTATTTTAAACCGTTAAGTACATTTTTCAATGTAATTTTCCCAATACATTTGTTATAGTCGCTCAGTATTCTTTATGTTAAACACATTAGCACAATTGCATAATACCATGCTCATATTGGACTTAGAAAAATTTAAACTAAATCAAACTCGGCGTATATTTAAATCGGTATAATAAAAGAAGTTAATTGAACCAAAAATCTTACGTAAAAAAAATATTTAGTAAACATTTTATATAGCAACACTTGTCATCAGAAAAATTATAATACATATCGTCACCTTAAATACAACGTACCTACACAAAAATTCGATATTGAATTTTTTATTGATTTTACTATGCACTCACAGAGAAAAAAACATGTTTTAATATGGTCCCCTCCAACATAACGTTTTTTAAAGAAAAATTTAAACATAGTGTGTTTAATTTAACCATATTATTGCCACCGACAACCATATTATGCTGAAATTAGTTCCATCAAGAAGTCGCAACCATACTATGGTTGCCTTTAAACATGTTATGGTAAAATATGATAATTTCCAAGAGCAACATGCTTAGGTTAAAAACCAACCATGCTATTACAAGTGTTAAACATATTTTAGTTATTATTAACCATAACATGTTCGGAGGCAACCATAATATGGTTGTAGCTTCTGGATAGATAACTATTTTAATTATAATATGGTTGTCGGTGACAATTATTTGGTTAAAATAAACATAAAATAAATTTTCATATTTATTTTCATATTTATTTAAAATGTATATACATATAGCCTTGCTTAACCTACTGTCAAAAATTAACAAAAAGTCTCTCAAATGTATTTAAAAAAACAAAAACAAAATAAAAAAACATTTGATTCCGTACGGAATGTGCGATTAGGTTCGCAGATAAATATGAAAAGTTAAATTCGTTTTTTTAAAATATCGCATGCGATAAAAAATATTTAAAAAAATATCGCATGCGTATTATAAAGAAAATACGACTATATACACGAAATTTTACAGTTTTTATGAAAAATCAATAATTTTTATTTAATATTTAAAACTAATTAGATATTTAATTACTCTTTTTATATTAAAATTAATGATTTTTGAAAAAATACGACTTAGAGTGAAATTCTCATGAAAGTGCTGTGTGAGGGAATCAAACCGAATGGAAAATGAAGACTATGGACAGGGCTACAATAATCAATAATTACTATATCCGTATTGTATTTGTGAAAATTTTTATTCATTTTTGAATAGTATATAGTAATTATAGGATATATAAGAGTATATAGGATATAGGAATAGGATATAGTAATTATTGATTATTGTGGCCCTGTCCATAGTTTTCATTTTCGATTCGGTTTGATTCCCTGAGATCGAAGGGTTTGAACACAGTGGCCATATCCCTCACACAGCACTTTCAAGAGAATTTCACTCTAAGTCAAATTTTCAAAAATGAATAAAAATTTTCACAAATACAATTTGGATATAGTAATTATTGATTATTGTAGCCCTGTCCATAGTCTTCTTTTTCCATTCGGTTTGATTCCCTGAGATCGAAGGGTTTGGACACAGTGGCCATATCCTCACACAGCACTTTCATGAGAATTTCACTCTAAGTCGTATTTTTTCAAAAATCATAAATTTTAATATAAAAAGACTAATTAAATATCTAATTAGTTTTAAATATTAAATTAAAATTATTGATTTTTCATAAAAACTGTAAAATTTCGTGTAAATAGTCGTATTTTTTTATAATACGCATGCGATATTTTTTTAAAATATTTTTTATCGCATGCGATTTTTTAAAAAAACGAATTTAACTTTTCATATATATCTTCACACACGTAAGCAAATTACAGTTTCATTAAACTTAGCTTAAGTTCAATATGGTTTGCCTCATATAATTAACATGTATTCGCACATTTGCTTAAGCCAACTTAAATACATTATGGTTGGGAAATTGTAATTTGAATTAGAGTACACATTCGAATAAATATGAAAATTTATAAAATAAATGTTACTCACCATGAGAAATAAATTCCCAGATTCTATTTAAACATAAAACATTTAAAATTTTCCTTAAAAATAGAGTTGTTAGAGGTGACCATAATTAAACTTGTTTTTCTCTGGGTGCAACCAGAAAAATTTAAAGGATAAAAACTAGATTTTTTTTTGATTAAGTTATGATAAAATCGGAGGAACAGCTTCATCAAAAACCGAAAATTTGAGAAAAAAAATTAAAAAAAAAGTATCCAAATAATTTTTAATTTCGACTGTTTTGTAGTTAGGTGGCCATAGTTCATTAAACAAATATAGTAGTAGTTATTAAAGGTTAAATTTGTTGCAAAGTGTTATGGTTCGTTTTATCACACTACATGTTCACGCAAATTTTAAAACCCCTGCGATAAAAAAAACAGCATCTTTATTAAAGTTCAAGCGCAAAGAAAGCTTTATAATTATTATTGGTTTTGAAACGATTTTTTTACTTCTTCCGTAAGAAAAAAAATAAAAGTGTAGATACGTCCGTTTGCATTTTTGGTGACGCTATCATATTTCTTAAATTATGAAACTTTTTTTCTGTAAACTATATTAGTCAGTTTTATTACCAACTCTATGAGTTTCACATTTGATAGAGCGAATTAAATAAGCGAGACGAAAAAATATAAATAATTTCAATTTTATTACTCGTAGGCAAATAGAAGAAAATCAACAAATGTGAAGAAGTATTTGCATAAATGAATAAAGAACGGAATTCAACAATAACAAACAATATCCAGAATCAAGACAAGACATGAAAAATGAGTGACATTTGTTTTGGTTGTCATAAACTTTTGTGGATTTTTCTGTATTTGCCCTGTAAATAAAGTCTGTGTGGGGAATTATGTTCGAAAGATGGAAGTAGAATATAAATGAAATGTATACAACTGTAGAAAAAAGTTATAAAAATGATAATTAACTTAAGAGAGTAATTTAAATAATGGGGTAATTAAGTACTTAAATATAAATGGAACTACATACATACTAGCTTAAATAAAGTACCTAAATGCTGACGAAAATACTTTAACACTGAACTAAAAACCTACTAAAACACCAGGCTACAAAACTGCTGTACTACTAAACAACTTTACGAGTTTACTTTTGAAGCAACCAGCAACCCAACAACTAGAAGACTGAGTTCAATTCTAAACCAGCAAACTTATTTTTTTTTCTTTAACGACTGAATCAAAAAACTTCTAACATGAGATTTACTTAACATCTGCTGTCTTATGCAAAGCCTAGATTACACGTAATGTGAAGAGACACATTCGCATGTGGTTCTGAGGTAATTTTAACGTCATTAAGCTTCGTACAGACGGAGGTAAGATCTTACAATGTTGTAATTTTTCTGGCAATAGTGCCATTGTCAGATGCATTCATTTTAAACATCTGCCAAATGATAATGACCTTCTAATGTTCACACAGTAGCAAGACATTTTTAGGCAATTTTAATGACAACATTGTAAGATTTGACCACCGTCTGTACGAAGCTTTACAAAGCCACAATGGCCATTGTGTGTTGTTTGATGATGTTAAAATTACGTCAGAACCACATGTGCATGTGGATTTCCAAATTCCATGTTCTCTAGGCTTAAGTCTTTACACGTTTGATAGTCTTAGGGCTGTTTTCAAAAATTACCGATAGATAAAAGAAGGATTTTATCGGCCGTATAAAAAGTTTTCCATTAGTACAACTTCACACTAATCTAAAGTAAGCGGTAAGTAAAATAAAGGTACATCACACCTCCTAGGAACACTTTTTATACGGCCATTCCTCCTCTATCTTTTGCTATCGATAAGTTGTGAAAACGGGCTTAAGCATATTAAAAGTGTGAAGACTCGGTTAACTAACGCGAACTTTAGTTTTTTTCCATAAGACAGCTTAACTTCAAAACGTCTACACCACAAAACTTCTTAACTACAAAAATACAAAATTATTAATAGAGGTTTTAGACGACTTTATTCAGCAATATGCTCGTCAAATTTCCCACTGCAAAATTCATATGTACATTTCTGTAATAACAGCTCGAATTTTAAGTGACAACTAATTTTTAATTTTTTTAGAGCTGATGGCCAACGTCGCTAGTGCTCACAAATTAAATTTAATCTTAGAATTATATTCGTCAAGATTAAACAAGTAAATAATAATAATAATAATAATTTTTTTAAAATTTTTTATAAAAAATCATTTTTTAATTTTACTAAAAACAAAAATATAAAAAATGACATTTCATTTAAAATTGCAATATTATCGAATTTACTTCTGATTTCCTCTGCAACACGGTGTAACCCATGTGCCAAGCAAGTAATTTCTAACAGTTTAGATAAAATATTTTTAGCCCATTGGCACCCTTAACCATGTTAGGTGTCGCATCGGTTTAAAATAGAAGAATCTTTTGTCTAAATCTTGAAAATCTTGTATTTAAAGCAAAGCTCCACAACAATTTTTTTTTAATGATTTTAAAATTTTTTGGGAAAGTTTTGTTTTTTGTGTATTTAAAATTTTTTTTAAGAACTTTTTTAAAACATGGAAATTAAAAAAAAATCATTCAAAAATTTCAAAATATGCAACAATATATATTTAAAACCTAAATATGCAAAAATATGCATTTTTACCAAAACATGCAACAATATGCGAAAACAAATCGATGCCATATTAAGGCAAATTTATTAATTCGGACAGATAATTGGTACGATGTCTTAGACTATCGACAAAAAACATGCAGTTGCATGGAAATCGCATCCCTATTGATTACATTAAAATGTATTAAAATGTATATTTTATTAAATTTTTAAGCATAATTTGAATTTTTGCGAACTTTTTCCAATAATAAATGAATTAAGTTCCACGCCCTATTTATAACTAGTTTAATTGATATGTTTTCTTTATTTTTTCAGCATTTTGTTAAAAAGACTTGGGGTATTAATTATAAATAACTATACAATTGAAACAACAAATGAAAATAATTGAACTCGATTTATATTGTTAACTAGCTTAACCCGGTGTGCTTCGCTACCCCCATATTTATAAAATAAAACTGAAAGTATTTACAATATAAACTTACAAAAATTTATTTATTTAATTAATTATTGCAATGCTTTAGGATATACAATGTTTTTAGTTTTTCCATCTGGAGCATAAACATATAAATCAATGGGTTTTCCAACACGCGAGCATGCAACATAAAGTTGTCCATGCGAGAAACATGGATTTGCTAAATTTAAGCCGCAAACTTGCAGAGATTGACCTTGGACTTTGTTTATAGTTATCGCAAACGCTAACCGAACAGAAAACTGCAATCGTTTGAAGTCGAATGGCAAATCAGTGGTTATACTTTCCTGTTATAATGGTTGCATCGAAGAAGAAATTATCTAAATTAAAAATGTGGGTGTGAATCAGGACTTTACATAGCCTAGGACTGGTATCAAAATTTAATGAAGATAGGTTTCGAAGCTTATTAGATATGGTTTTTATTTTTTTCTATAAAGGGGCGTAAATTTCTATTAAACGTATTTCTGTTCATCACAACTCCATATGTGGTAAATATCATCATTTTTAATTAAACTTATATCTATTCATACCAACAGCATATATACCAAATATTATCGCCGTAGGTCAAAAAATGTCATAGATAACACGATTTTTAATTTTAGGATGTATGGGCGTGGAATCGCCCCTTCGCCCAGTCACAATTTCACATAGCCTTATGTCTCTCCAGGGGCGCAGTTACATGCTGTGAAAATTGTAATGATATCTCCCGATGGAGGTTAATGATAATTGTCTTATCACATACTATGAAACATTTCGTGATCCACTAAAAGGGAATGGGGGAGCCTTTGAGCTGCTAGCGTCAGCCGGGCGGGGGGTTCGTGTTCCCATTAGCAGGATCATCATATTTACAGAAAATATTATAGACTCCCTTTATTTAAATCGCAAAATATATACCCCAATATGGATGGATGCTAAATTAATATCTGATATTACCCCGAGAAACCTCTCAGATGTTGTTGAGTTTAGGCGCAATTTTACCCTCCCAATCCATTGTTCCGAGTACGCCGTTATTTTTGCTCAGAACCCCTAACTCTATTCCCAATCTATCCGTTATTAGCACATGTTAGTTGAAAACACTTCTTTTTAAATTTACCAATTCATCATGATACAATTTTATTTATTCATAAAAGTAAATTCGACTATGGTCGAATGAAAATAAAGCAAACTTATAAATGTATTGATACTAGCGTATTAGGTTTACACTACATACTTTTTAAATAGAACAAGAAATAAATTCAAATTGAAGAAAATATTAAAGTGGTGTTCGAATTAACACAAAAAACTTAATCTAACAAATATCAAAATAACTATGAAACTATAACCCCGATATTAACCGAATATGTTTACTGGGTAGTCTCAGTTTATTCATATGCGTATATACATAGACGTATATATGTATATATAATATATATAAATATAGATAGATGTATATATATATAAATATAGATGTAGGGTTAATTTTGAGTGGTACGTGTAATCAAGTACAAATCAATGAATTTTAACATAGGTAAGAATAGAATGCATTGGAAATAAAGCTTTTGAGTGAAAGCATTTATGAATGAACAATACTTTCCATTCATAAACTTCGCAGAAACATTTATTCTGTTTTACTCTATTATTTCTTAATTTTGATTTCATTCAGTTCTTACTTATGTTTTTATTGTTGCTAATTATGATTTTTTTTTTTTTTTTCTTTATTTTGTGTGTTTTATTTTTATGCAAGAAAAAAAAATTCTTTCTGTATTTTTACCAATAACAAGTTTTACACTCACCTAAAATTCTCATCGTACGTTGAAGGCCTTCAGCTGATCGATAATGAGGATGATGATGATGATCTTTAATTAGATGTTTTGTATTAATTTCTTTTCTTGCATTTACATAAAGTTAATAAAGTAGATCAAATAAAAGTTAAATTAAATGATTACACGATGTTACCATTAAGAGTATTGCCTAGCACGATTAATCCTTATACATGTACATATGTAGGTACATTATATGAGTTCCAGTTTTTTTTTTTTTTTAGGTTGGGGAGTAAGTGCGTTCTTTGCGGGTAGAAGGTCAGAAGTTTCCTAAATTGTGGTGACCTTAACACAAAACCCCTTCAGCAAATCACCAACGCAATTCCTTCACAAGTATTATTGACGATTGGTGTAGATTCGAGAACATTTATTCTGCCGCACGCCTTAAGAATAATTCCCTTAATAAAGTCTCAATACCCAGAAGTGCAAACTCAAAATCTAGAGCTATGTAATGGCCCCACGTGATGTCGATAATATTCGTGGTTATATTTTTGAGTGGCCTTAAAAAAAAATTAAGTTGCACATGTGGTATTTATTTAAAAGACACCAAAACCAAAAGTGGTGATATTACCTTAGATATAGTTAGTAGATCGAAATAGTAACACGCTCTGGAAGCAATTGTTATACAATTGGAATCTCCCCTGGGAAATATGTGAACTTATTCTCCAATCCAATCTCGTTGGATTGTATAATAATTAAAAAATTTCGTGTACGAATCAAAATTCTATTCACAATTTGTAGGTAAAAGTTAAAAAATATTTCTCAAAAGTAATTTTGGAAAATTGTGATGTTTAATGTTCAAGATTTTTACTCTCACTTTTTCAATTATTTTTTCCCAGAAATTTAAGTATTTTTGCGTTGATGAACGTCTTTACTGGCTGAGATTTATCGTCGAAAAGAAGTATAAAAGACCACGTTTATTACTTCGAGAACTTTGCCCTTTTTGGTTCTTTTCCCCCAACAAGAATAAATTATAAAGCAAAAAATGATGAAAAGTGAAATAAGTGATTACTCTTAGATAACATTGCCTAAAAATGTTAAGTGGCTCCACTGTTAATAAACGTATACTGTTAGGAAATTCATTAATGTTATTAACAGTAAAATCATCGAAATGCCATCTCTCATCATGTGCCAACACACAAACCATTACTATACAGGTCACTACGGGTAAAAAGCCGAGGGCGCAATTTTTATTTGCAATAATCAAATTAAGATCAAATAAAAAAAATTTTAATTCAAAACAGGGAAAATTGACAACGGTTCATTACAAAACCGAGTAATATTGATCCCATAGGTAAAATATTAATCGGAAATACAAAATAAAAGAGATAAATTTTATAAAGAGAAAAATAGATAATTTTACAGCAGTTAAGTCTTTTTCACGTATTATTAAATATATATGTAGGTAGCTAGTCATGTTTTGATAAACCCAGAATGCCTTGGTCATACCACAAACATATTAAAATAGATATTACCCTATTAAAAAAAAACGCGAGATACCATTGTAGCACATTCAGAATATCCATGGAATTTGTCATACATTATGTATAAAATTTGCGATCAAGTACACCAATAGTAGTAAATTTGGGGGTTTTCCCCTCCCAACGTTTTAACAGGAATTGTCGCCAAATTGGTTTATGATTAACCATCACCTCTAAGCACGGATATCCTTGCCGTGAAAGGTTCCCAATATTTTACCATTAAAGTCTTCTAGGATATAATAACTTCCACCTACTTTCTCTTTAACTTTTGCCTTTATGAAAAGGGGTGCAAGCTTAGCGTTATAGTTTTTTTCCGCAGAGCTTTGCGAGAAATTTCTTCTAAACACTTCTTGACCCACATGAAACGTTGGGGACCGAGTCCGTAAATTATACTGATTTTGATTACGACTATAGGCTTCAGAAATATGTTTTCGCAATTTTGCACGTAACAGTTTCAACTCATCATCTCGCGCCAAAGAAAAAGAGGGTTCATCTAGCAGCTGTAATTTTGATAACAATTTATAAGATTCACCATGTGTAATCATATTGAACCCATATAGGGCATGATACGGTGAACATTTTATCGATTGGTGTGTGGAATTTCTAAGGGCACAACTAATATAACTAAGGTTTTCATCCCATAGTTTTTGGTCAGATTTTAAAAATGATCGAATACCGCTTATAATTGATCGATTTACACGCTCGGAAGCGTTTGATTGGGGCGAGTAAAGAGCCGTATAGACATGGGAAATACCCAAAGACGTTAAAAATGCGTTAAACTCGTTTGCACGAAACTGAGAACCGTTATCGCTCACTAGAGTTTCGGGTACGCCGTAGACGTGGAATATATTTTTAAGCAAAAATGATTGAATAGCAGACGAAGAAAATTTTTTTAATGGGCAAAGCCAATGAAATTTTGATAAATGATCGAGAACGATTAGAATACCGATATTTCCAGCCTTGCTTCTCGGATAGGGACCGATAATATCCACAAACAAACGTTGGAAAGGTCGTACGGAAATCACTGCCCTACCCATTTCCGGCTTCATAATATAATTAGGAGATTTTGTAGTCTTACAAACCTCGCATGCTCTTATATAACTTCGGACATCATTAGTCATCCCTGGCCAGAAGAAATTCCTATTAAGAAGATCCAAGGTTTTCCCAACTCCCCCGTGACAAGCAACTTTGGAATCATGAAACCGTGACATTAAACTTTCCCTGAGCTGTTTTGGAATCCATAATTTCCACGTTCGTTCTTCTTGTTCGGGATCACCACGATAATGTTCGTTACGAATATATATAAAATTGTCCACAATTTTTAGATCAGAATATTTTGAAGAATTTTCATTAATTTTCTCTTTCAGGGCAATGTAGTCATCATCAAAAAAGTGTTTAGAGTTGAGATCAACTTCTGGTTCTGATAATTCAAGTGACGAAACTTCCTCACAATGTTGCCTTGACAACGCATCAGGGACAATGTGGTCCTTACCTTTACGATGACTAATCGTGAACTTATAGGCCTGCAATTTAAGGGCCCAACGAGCTAATCGTCCGCTTAACTCAGGCTGTTTCATCAGCCATACCAAGCTCGAATGGTCAGTGATGACTTCAAATTCTTGAAGCTCTAAATAGCAACGAAATTTTCTTATGGCCTCGACGGCAGCTAGGCATTCTCGTTCCGTCACACTGTAATTTCTTTGGGCCGAATTCAATTTTTTGGACATATAAGCTATGGGTTTCTCCGCATCGTTTTCATCCAATTGAACCAAAACTGCCCCGATTCCAAAGTCACTTGCATCACAGTGGAGATAAAATTTGCGTGAAAAATCTGGGTTGGAAAGCACAGGGGCTGAGGTTAAAAGTTGTTTGATGGAATCAAAAGACCGTTGTGCTGCCTCCGTCCAGCTAAACTTCTTTTTCGTCGATAAAATTTCGGTAATAGGAAAAACAACATCAGAAAAGTTTCTAATAAAACGACGATACCATCCTGCCAAGCCAAGAAAACCCCGAACTTGTTTCAAATTTTTTGGTGTTGGCCAGGACAGGATGGCGTCGACCTTATCAGGATCAGTTCGAATTCCCCCATGCCCTATCAGGTATCCTAAATATCTTACCTCTGTTACGCAAAAATGACTTTTAGATATATTAAGAGTCAGGTTAGCCTTTCGGAATTGCTCCTAACCAAACTTGTCAAATGGGTAGAGAAATTTTCAGATACGATAATGAGATCATCAAGATATCCAAATACGCAATGTCTCAGATCAGCAGGAATCAATTCGTCCATGAGTCGGCACATTGTTTGAGGCGCGTTACACAATCCGAATGGCATAACCGTGAACTGATACAATGGTCTACCAGGGATTGTGAACGCTGTGAGTGGTTTGGCCTCATCGGTTAAGCCGATTTGCCAGTATGCATCCTTTAAGTCAAGTTTTGATATTAGGTTGGCCCGGGGAAGACGTGAAAAGATTCCCTCAATACTGTGCAACGGATAAGCGTCTTTTTTGGTGACAGCGTTGACCTTTCTGGCATCTAAGCACAGACGGACTTTGTTTGGTTTAATAACCAAACGCATGGGAGAGCTCCATGGGGAATTGGACGGTTCTATAACACCAAGTTTCAACATCCTATCTATCTCTCTAAACATAATTTTCTCCACTGCCGGAGAAACCGGATAAAACCGTTGTTTTATCGGCTTGACATTGCCAACGTCGATATCATGAAGAATCATGCCGGTTTTTCCCAATCCTTGTTGCTCAAAATTAGGGAACAAAGCAATAATTGCTTCTAGTTGTTGATGTTGATATGGGGATAGAGGATATTTCTCTTCGTCTAAATTTTTGGATTCAGACTTGTCCTCACAGCAAGGTGGGACTTCAGATATTCTTAAATCCGACAAATGGGACGGGACATTTAACTTATTTTTACAGACAGACTTACTAGACACTATTCCTGACTCAAATATGTCAGGCGCAAGACGAAACGCCTTCCAAAAATCCAGCCCTAATATCAATCGTTGACTTAAAGTCGGGACGATTAATATTTTGGTATGCTGTTCCTGATTCTTAAAACTAACATTGACATCCAAATAGCCTAAAACTTTTTGATGTTTTCCGTCCGCAGTTTTTACACTGGACTTTAGACTATGAAATTCGGGAAATTGTGAAAAATCAAATAAAGCTAAATCTGACCCAATACAGCTCACATTAGCCCCTGAATCTAACAAACCAAGCTCATGGAATCCTAAAAACTTAACCTTGGCGTAATACCTTTCATCATCAAATAATTTTGTTATTGTGGAAATAGTATACTTAGATACATATTTTCTATTTTTGAAATATTGTCGAATTCTAAGCGTTGACCTTTTGGGACGTTTGGGTGTTGATACAGACAATTCTGAAACTTGAAAAATTCTATTACGTATAGCAATATATTCTGCTAACCGCTGGTGATAAGGGCGAATGGGATATATAAGTTTATTACAGTTATCGTTTTCTATGTCAATAGAAATATCTCGTTTTAATACTTTCGCCGTTTCTGGTTCAATTTTGGAAGATTTTAAATTAGTGTTTAAAGACGAGCTAAGATTTACTCCCGATCCTTCTGAGGATTTGGAGGAAAATAGTTTTTTGCCCGCTTAGAACATTTCTCACAGTTGGGTTTATAGGTATTCTTGGCTCCGCAGCCGTAACAAAAGATTGACCTTTCCCTTACGCAATCTTCCCAGTAATGACCTGGGTCGTTACAATTCCAGCACAAGGCAACAGTTGTTTTTTGTATTGCGTTGACTTTAAAGTCATCCTTAGGAAATTCTGAATCCTTATCTCCTAACTCAATTTCAGCAACTGTCCTTCTGGGTGTATAAGACTGTGGTCTAGATGCAGCTAAACGATGGTAATTTTCCTCGCCTAGCAAGTTTTCCCGCATCTGAACCATTTTGCGAAGATGTGCCAACGAATAAATAGGCACATATAAAAGCTCGTGCCGAATATCCGGCCGAAGATTTCTACTTAAAATTTCGACTAGTTCTTGTTCTGACATTGCTGTACCTAATCTATCTAAGTTGACAACTATTGACTCGTAAAAAGATTCAAAACTTTCCCCCGGTTTTTGCCTTCTGCCCCGAATTTCTTCTTTAATGTCAAAATCTGATTTGAAGTCTTTATATTGGTAGCGAATTGCAGCACAAAATTCATCCCAGACAATATTCTGAACCTGCTTGTGATACCTCCAAAACCAGTCACGTGCCTTTCCAGTTAGGAGGATATGCAAGTTTTTGCATATAGGGGAAAAATCATTTCCAAAATTATCAGCAGTCAATGAACGGACTCTATACAAAAACTCCTCGACATTGAGACCAGTTGTTGAACCATCAAACTTGAGATTCCAGTTTTGTATAATGGAAGTAATTTTATCGGTTCGTAAAGAAAAGTTTTCAAAACTAGTTGGTGTATGATTGTTGAAATATGTTCGATTATTTACATTCGTACGATTATGTAAGTTGTGTATAGGATTGTTTGGGTGGGAGGTTGGATTACCCGGATTCTGAAAAGAAGTTTGAAGAGGGTTTGAATCCATGGGAATATTATTATTCCGAGGTAAAGAATTTGCGTTTAAATTTAAATTCCTAAATATTCGGGCTACACTTGATTCAATCATTTGGGTAATCGGAGCATAATTAATATTTCCTGCCGCCGACTCGACTCTTTGAGGGGTTTGGACAATCGAAGAATTTCCAAAATTTACGTTATTTACAGGTGCCGGACCTGCAGGGGTTGAAAGATCTTCCATAGGCATAGCCATAGCTCCCTGATCACATGAACTAAAGTCAACAAAATGGCTTCGGTTTGACTCCTGAAATAAACCCTTACTAAAACTACGGGTATGATGCCGTTTAGCACCCGCACCCCGAGGTCTACCACGAATATGATTAGTGTTTGACTTTGTAGTCACCTGATTTGGGTTTACACAAGTATTGTCCTGTTCAGGTGGTGATTCAGATGGTTTTGTGAAATTTTGGAAGTTTGCTTTACGTAATTCCGACAATTGGCATGGACGACCACAAATAGGACATTCTGATGATTTCGATAAAATCACCTCAATACAGCTTCTATGAAAAGAATGCTCGCATTGTGAGATAACCAAACAATCTTGATCATAAGTCATATTCTCAGTACAAATTATACATTTTGACGATTGGTCTGAATTAGGGCCAGAAACCTGTGGTATTGGAGATCGTACAATCGACATTTTGAACAAATATTATAATTTTAAAGTACCAAACAAAAAGAATAAAAAAAAGTTTTTTTCTTCGAAACAATTATCATGTATGAAAAAAGTGTTTTCTACTAAACGTGTGCTGGGTTAGACTGAGTATCTATAATAATATCAGATAATATAAGACTTTATTGGTTCTACTATTATTCTTAATTATATTCAATATCGTGATATGGGAACAAACCAGTGGGTGAAATACCAAAAAAAAACTATAATAACACCATTAAACGTCATTGGATATCTAAAAGCAAACACCTTTAAGATATATTCCGAACAAAAATTTAATATTGATAACTCAGCTCCCAAATCCTGATATAAAATTTTAAAAATAATTATTCATTAAGAAAGATTCCTTTATAGCACAGGTCATGCTCAACAAAGTCATAATAGCTATCTAATCGGTCAATATATCCGAATTCTCTACCTCAGATAATCGAAAATCCAGAAAAGTGCTAAAATGTATTGCCGATACTAACCTGTTAGTGTAAAAAATTCTTAAACCCCAATGATAGACACAACAAAATCTATAGGTTGAGCAGAGCCGTAAAAGAACACCATTGTAATTCCTTCGTGCCCCACGTTGGGCGCCATTTCTGTAATGATATCTCCCGATGGAGGTTAATGATAATTGTCTTATCACATACTATGAAACATTTCGTGATCCACTAAAAGGGAATGGGGGAGCCTTTGAGCTGCTAGCGTCAGCCGGGCGGGGGGTTCGTGTTCCCATTAGCAGGATCATCATATTTACAGAAAATATTATAGACTCCCTTTATTTAAATCGCAAAATATATACCCCAATATGGATGGATGCTAAATTAATATCTGATATTACCCCGAGAAACCTCTCAGATGTTGTTGAGTTTAGGCGCAATTTTACCCTCCCAATCCATTGTTCCGAGTACGCCGTTATTTTTGCTCAGAACCCCTAACTCTATTCCCAATCTATCCGTTATTAGCACATGTTAGTTGAAAACACTTCTTTTTAAATTTACCAATTCATCATGATACAATTTTATTTATTCATAAAAGTTAATAGTAATAAGTCGACTATGGTCGAATGAAAATAAAGCAAACTTATAAATGTATTGATACTAGCGTATTAGGTTTACACTACATACTTTTTAAATAGAACAAGAAATAAATTCAAATTGAAGAAAATATTAAAGTGGTGTTCGAATTAACACAAAAAACTTAATCTAACAAATATCAAAATAACTATGAAACTATAACCCCGATATTAACCGAATATGTTTACTGGGTAGTCTCAGTTTATTCATATGCGTATATACATAGACGTATATATGTATATATAATATATATAAATATAGATAGATGTATATATATATAAATATAGATGTAGGGTTAATTTTGAGTGGTACGTGTAATCAAGTACAAATCAATGAATTTTAACATAGGTAAGAATAGAATGCATTGGAAATAAAGCTTTTGAGTGAAAGCATTTATGAATGAACAATACTTTCCATTCATAAACTTCGCAGAAACATTTATTCTGTTTTACTCTATTATTTCTTAATTTTGATTTCATTCAGTTCTTACTTATGTTTTTATTGTTGCTAATTATGATTTTTTTTTTTTTTTCTTTATTTTGTGTGTTTTATTTTTATGCAAGAAAAAAAAATTCTTTCTGTATTTTTACCAATAACAAGTTTTACACTCACCTAAAATTCTCATCGTACGTTGAAGGCCTTCAGCTGATCGATAATGAGGATGATGATGATGATCTTTAATTAGATGTTTTGTATTAATTTCTTTTCTTTCATTTACATAAAGTTAATAAAGTAGATCAAATAAAAGTTAAATTAAATGATTACACGATGTTACCATTAAGAGTATTGCCTAGCACGATTAATCCTTATACATGTACATATGTAGGTACATTATATGAGTTCCAGTTTTTTTTTTTTTTTAGGTTGGGGAGTAAGTGCGTTCTTTGCGGGTAGAAGGTCAGAAGTTTCCTAAATTGTGGTGACCTTAACACAAAACCCCTTCAGCAAATCACCAACGCAATTCCTTCACAAGTATTATTGACGATTGGTGTAGATTCGAGAACATTTATTCTGCCGCACGCCTTAAGAATAATTCCCTTAATAAAGTCTCAATACCCAGAAGTGCAAACTCAAAATCTAGAGCTATGTAATGGCCCCACGTGATGTCGATAATATTCGTGGTTATATTTTTGAGTGGCCTTAAAAAAAAATTAAGTTGCACATGTGGTATTTATTTAAAAGACACCAAAACCAAAAGTGGTGATATTACCTTAGATATAGTTAGTAGATCGAAATAGTAACACGCTCTGGAAGCAATTGTTATACAATTGGAATCTCCCCTGGGAAATATGTGAACTTATTCTCCAATCCAATCTCGTTGGATTGTATAATAATTAAAAAATTTCGTGTACGAATCAAAATTCTATTCACAATTTGTAGGTAAAAGTTAAAAAATATTTCTCAAAAGTAATTTTGGAAAATTGTGATGTTTAATGTTCAAGATTTTTACTCTCACTTTTTCAATTATTTTTTCCCAGAAATTTAAGTATTTTTGCGTTGATGAACGTCTTTACTGGCTGAGATTTATCGTCGAAAAGAAGTATAAAAGACCACGTTTATTACTTCGAGAACTTTGCCCTTTTTGGTTCTTTTCCCCCAACAAGAATAAATTATAAAGCAAAAAATGATGAAAAGTGAAATAAGTGATTACTCTTAGATAACATTGCCTAAAAATGTTAAGTGGCTCCACTGTTAATAAACGTATACTGTTAGGAAATTCATTAATGTTATTAACAGTAAAATCATCGAAATGCCATCTCTCATCATGTGCCAACACACAAACCATTACTATACAGGTCACTACGGGTAAAAAGCCGAGGGCGCAATTTTTATTTGCAATAATCAAATTAAGATCAAATAAAAAAAATTTTAATTCAAAACAGGGAAAATTGACAACGGTTCATTACAAAATTTGAAGGCCATCGGTCAAGTGGTTTGACCTCCTATAAGGCACAAATATATATATATATTAAATTAATTTAGAGATTATGACGCTCAATCATAAACATATTGTTTATGATTCATTTTTTATAAGCTTAATTAATTTAAATAGGATGATTAAATGGGTTTGGTTTGTTTCTGCGCAGCTGTCAAACAATGGGTCCGCCACCAACTGAAGAAATACAATTGCTTTTGGTTGTATTAAGTCAAATTTGCATACAAAACGTTAATTTTAGATTTTTTGATTTTTCGGCTTTTCTTCTTGTTCCTTTTTTCGCAAACGTCGCCGAGATAAGACGAAAAAAACAAAAAAAAAAAAATCATTGAAGCAGACTAATCCACAACAATTAATGGTGCAATGTAAAATTTTCATACAAAACAGAATTTTCGCTTTTTTCGATTTTTTAACCTTTTTTCGGACTTTTCTGACTTTCTTTTTTTCTTAACCTTACTCGTGATTAGACGAACAAAACAAAAAAAATCATACAAATCGGTCAAGTAGTTCTCGAGTTTTAGCGAGACTAAGACACAGCGTTTGATTTTTATATATATAGAAGAAGATATGACTTGTCTTGGGTGTGTGAAACTCAGGGTAGATTGAGTCAGTTTGTTTATAACTCCTTTAATTATTATTTTTTCTTTGTTTTTTTCAGCATTTTGTAAGGAATACTTGGGAAATTAATTATGAATAACCATACAATCGAACAAAAAAAATTACAACTAAAATTTTGCGAAAAGTAATGGAAAACGGATTAAACCTTAGGGGCTATAAGCTCCTATATGCCAGAGGAACAGGTAAAATTAGATCTTGTATTCTGGCTAAAAGCACGTTGGATATCTTCATTCTTTCTGATTTCAGTGATGAAGACACAACTTCAGCGGCCCTAGAGACGGGCGACAGGTCGATTTGGATCGTCTCGGGCTATATGGCGCATGACCAGGTTGATGAGCCACCCAATAGGCTTGTTCGTGGCCTGGTCACCAAAGCTGGCTCCATGGGTACCCCGGTGGTTATCTGTGCTGATGCTAATGCGCACCACATCACGTGGGGCAGCTCTAACACCAACACTAGAGGTGAGTCGCTATTTTCCTTTATCTGTAACAGTAATTTAGAAATAGCAAACATAGGCGCGGAACCCACGTTCATTGTAGCTAATAGACAGGAGGTTCTCGATGTGACATTGGTCAGCTCGGAACACTCCGACTTAATAAGTAACTGGGCGGTCTCAAATGACTGTTCCTTTTCGGACCACAGGTATGTTGAGTTTCAATTAGGTTCACCCCCCTTGGGGGTATGTACTTTTGTAAATAGGAGAAGGACGAAGTGGGACTATCAGGCTAGTCTACTCGCTGACTCTCTGAGCTCAGTCCCTGTCATTAATGGCACTACGGAGACTGAAATGGCAGTGGAGTTCCTATCGGGGGCACTGCGTCGAGCAACGGCACTGGCCTGCAGGCCGGTGGTTAGGAGGAAGGGGGGCAGGCCACATTGGTGGAGCCCCGAGATTGCACAGTCCCGCAGGGATTGTCGTAGGTTGTTCAATATGGCTAAACGTCTGGGAAACTGGGCGGAATATAAGTCGGCATTGAATAGGTTCAAGAATTTGGTGAGATCGGCGAAACGGAATGCCTGGAGAAACTTCTGCAGTGGAGTGGAAGGCTCTTCTGAGACAAACCGATTGCGCAAAATAATGGCTTCTTGCCCGGCTGTCCCAAGCTACATTCAGAAAGCTGATGGTAGCTGGACTACGAATAGTCAGGAGACGCTGGGGGTCTTAATCGACACACACTTTCCTGGCAATACCCTTCCAACACCACGGAAGATCAATTGCTTATCAGAGCCTGGACCCGTGTCCATGTCCCTGTGCTATGATAGGCTCAATTGGGCGATAAGGAGCTTTGACTCCTTTAAGGCTCCTGGTCTGGACGGTATTATTCCGGCCGACCTTAAAAAGAATGCGGGGCTTCTGATTCCTTGGCTGTCCGCTATTTACACGGAATGTATTAGATTCTCGTACGTTCCCAACAGTTGGACTAGATGTAAGGTTGTTTTCATCCCAAAGGGAGGGAAAGCATCCCACACCAGACCTAAGGACTACAGGCCAATCAGCCTGTCGTCATTTCTTCTCAAGACCCTTGAAAGGGTCATTGACATTCATCTGAGGATGTCTATTCCTAGACATCTGCTCTCTTCATCACAGCATGCCTACACCAGGGGCAAATCTGTGGAGACGGCGCTTCACTCACTGGTAGGCTACATTGAGAAATCCCTTGAATTTCGGGAATACTCACTTTGGGCCTTTCTGGACATTGAGGGTGCTTTTAACAATGTCAGACCCGACTCCATCTTGGAATCGATGAGGGAGGTGGGTGTTGACGATGTAACTTGTAGATTCATTGGAAATCTACTTGACAGTAGGATCATTGAATCCACGATGGGTGCGGCCAATGTGTGCAGATCTGTGCACGGGGGCACCCCGCAGGGTGGAGTGCTGTCACCTCTACTATGGAACCTGACGATGAACACTTTGTTGAGTCGGTTCGACGGACTGGGGATGAAAACCGTCGCGTATGCGGATGACGTGGCGGTGGCGGTCATGGGTAAACACCCGGACACACTGTCCCGTTGCATGGAATCTGCATTGCAGATTCTAAGCTCTTGGAGCACCTCCTGTGGACTTGGCGTCAATCCACAGAAGACTGAGTTAGTACTCTTCACCAGGAAGTACAAGGTTGGCAACTTTAAACTTCCTGGGCTAAATGGCACGGAGTTGACGCTCTCGAACAGTGCCAAATATTTGGGCGTAATTCTCGATAGCAAACTATCATGGGAACTCAACGTTCGAACGAGGGTTGATAGGGCCATTGTGGCCTTGTACACCTGCAAGAGATCCTTGGGCAGAAGTTGGGGCCTTGGCCCCAAGGGCGTCGAATGGATCTTTGAGGCGGTGGTAAAACCGATCCTCTTCTATGGGGTCATAGTGTGGTGGCCTGCGATGGGAAGGGGACGGTACTGCAGGATGCTTGAGAAAGTATATAGGGTGGCGGCGCTGATGATCACGGGATCACTCCGCTCGACACCGACGAAGGCGCTGTTTACTATGCTGAACTGGCTGCCGGTTGACATCATGGCCGAACAACAGGCCCTGACTTCCGCTATTAGACTGGGGGCGGTGGGCCTATGGTCTTCGCGGAACTATGGTCATGCCAGGATCTTGCTTAGTGCATCATATGACCTGGCGGGGCTGGACTATTGCACTCCGGAACCCTTTTTCGGTGCTTTGTTCACAGTTCATCATGGTAATGATGATGAGCTGCTCGATAATACGCGATCTCTGGAACCGATCCTGCGGGTCTACACCGATGGTTCCAGGATGGGCGATAGAGTGGGTGGAGGTTTCTTCATCGGGGAGTGGGACATTAGGGTCTCTTTCAGGCTGCCGGATGGTAGCAGTGTGCTGCAGGCGGAAATCTCTGCCATAAAGCGGGCGGCAAACTGGCTGAAGTACTATCGTATATCGAGGGATATATGTATATTTACGGACAGCAAGGCTGCCATTGCAGCTCTGGCTGGTGTCTTTACGACATCTATGTTAACAGTGGAATGCCGGATGTCTCTAAATGAGATCGCGAAACATTCCAGTGTAACGCTGACATGGGTACCAGGGCACAGTGGATGCCTGGGTAACCAAACTGCGGACGGTCTGGCCAAACGAGGCTGTCTCTTGGATGACCTGTTCATCGACGGCCTGGTTGGCACCTCAATGGCCCGCTGCAGGACTCTCATCAGAGGAGAGTCGTATAGAAGGGCTCAGGGCAGATGGCAGAGGGAGCCTACCTGCTTGATGGCCAGGACTCTATGGCCTGGCTATGACGCGTTGAGAACGCGTGTACTTCTCGGTCTCGGTAGGGACCGAATGAGAACGGTGATATCGGTCATTACGGGTCACTGGGTGATAGGGACTCATGCCAGGAGGATGGGTCTTGCGCATAACGACTACTGTAGGAGTTGTCATGATGAAGAGGAGGAGGAGACGGTGTCTCACTTTCTCTGCCAATGCCCCGGTTTGGGGAGCATCAGGTTTAGGCATTTTGGGAGACCAGAATTGCCATGTCTGGACGATCTGTCCAATGTGGGACTAAGATCGATCTCCCTGTTCTGCAGGGAGTCGGGGTGGTTCGAGGCTGCAGTGACCTCGGGGGAATAGTCTGGCGGGTACTGGCTGACTCCTGTCACTGGCTAGGGGTATCACAAAGGGACCGCTATAAGGACCCAAGTAAGTCGTCGTTGTGACGGCTGCCCATGTAACCTAACCTAACCTAACCTAATGGAAAATATGTTAAAAAGAGCACGTACATATCTGTGGTTTTCACGAATAATCGCGTAAGTCGGTTATTACCGAAATTGAGATAATGGTGTCAAAGTGCTACATTTTGCATTAGGTTTTTTAAGTATTAAGCTTTTTAGAATATAATGTAGTATTATTAATTTTTTCTGCTAAAAACAACTTAAGTTAACTGTTTAATAAAATATTTTGCTATTATAACGATTTATGTCGACATACATCGCCAAAAATTGTAAAATTGCTGAATATGTTTCCAAATAAAATGCATATGTGATGTTATGTTGTTATTCGTGCAAAAAATATGAAAGTATTTTTTGAAAATTTTTCTATTAATAACAACTTATATGTACATGTGCGTTTATTGTTGACTTCTTTAGTTGCAACAACAGCAGATGAGCGGTTGTTTGTAATTTTAAGTCCATACGTTGTGCTATAAGTATCAAAAACTCTGAATATGTCGCCAACTTGTGTGCTAAAAATAACAACGTAAGTCGTCATGTGTGATTAAAATGATAACATTTATTTTCACAAAAAAGAACTTATGTGGAGATATGATGTTATATTGCACACACTTAATGAGTCAATCAAACATATGCATTTTTAATCCTTTTACAGATTGTGATCCTGTGAGGATTTTTTCATGAAAACTATGTATAATACGTAGAAAGTCACTGTTAAGAGGATAGTAAAGAAAAAAGTTTAAAAAAGCATCTACAGAAGCCGCAATTGAAAAAAATAATAGCCAAGTACTAAATGATTAAACTCTTCAAGTTTGGTAGAAATATCAGTCAATACTAGTCTGACACACTTTGACAGAGTCTCACTAAACAGAAGAAAAACGGTAGAACCGACCTAAACCTCCCACGGAGTTCTAAAAGCACCCCAGTCAATCCCAAGAGATATCATACAACACTTCAAATGTGGCAGATTCCATATCGGCCAGACGACTTCTCCCCAATGTAAAACAGTGACATCCTCCTTCTCATTCTGGCTTTCAGATACTTTGAATGCCTACGTATAAGAGAGTGCTCCGTGATAACAGAGGCCAAAAGTGATAAGTCCCTTTAAGTCATCGATAGTAGAAACATGCGGGGATACAATTTAAAAAAATATTAAGGCCCTATTTCACCCATTCTCTTTAAATATCAATTTATGTTTAAAATTCGTTTTTTATTTACATATATATATTGTTACGAAAGTTAAATTATCTAAGAATTATTTATAGTAATAGTTATTAAGTTATAGTTTTATGTCATATTAGTTACTTAAAATTGTCATGTATAATTTTCAACACAACTGTTATTTTAAAATAATTTCTATATGAATCTCCCAGTCATTTCTACACTCACAATATTATTACAGTAACGGACTGTAGTTTATTTAAGAAATATTCCGTTCAGTCATTTTTAAATAAATAAACATTTAAAATTCCAAGCAAATTTATTTTTAACTGATTCTAACAGTTATTCAAAAAACTAAGTGCATATTAATACGGATTTTCAGTTGCAGTTAATATTGTCCGTTGATTGAGTTAAATTCTTCTTTATGTTAAAGTAAATAAAAATGTAATTTAAAGCAACGAAAAGTTCATTTAATTTTTACTGTCAAAAATTCAACCGCGAATTCCGTAAAAACAAATCAATATTCAGTTATCTTATATAAATTAATTGTCAAAAAATTAACTACATATTCCGTAAAAACAAATAAATTTGCAGTTATTTTATAAAATTTTACTGTCAAAAATTCAACACCATATTCAGTAAAAAAAATTAAATATTCAGTTATTTTATATAATTTTACTACCAAAAATTATTTTTACTTACCTATAAAAAATGAATTGCTTGTTTTGTGTAAGCAATTCCCATTTTCTTTTTGTTAAAATAATTTAGTTAAATACATCAAATTTTAAAAGTAAAATAATTGCGAAGCCATATCGGTCATGCTGCTGGTGTCTTATAATTAAGAGTTCTTCTGTAAACAACGTGGTCAGTACACCAAAAGTAAAACAAACGTGTGTAACTGGGTAAGTAAATAAAAATATTCTCCCTCTCTCGCTTGTAAGAAAAACAAGTCTGTCTGGTATTTTTTAGAAATTCGGCTCTTTTGTAGAGTAAACGAAAATTTAATAAAATAACTGAATATTTAATTGTTTTTACTGAATATGGGGTCAATTTTTTGACAGTAAAATTTTAATAAATAACTGAATATTTAATCGTTTTTACTGAATATGGTGTTGAATTTTTGACAGTAAAATTTTACAAAATAACTGAATATTTATTTGATTTTACGGAATATGGTGTTGAATTTTTGACAGTAAAAATTAAATGAACTTTTTGTTAAAAATAAATGAAAAATAGGTAAACCGGTTTTTAATTGAACTTTCATTTATTTTATATTACAATTTCAGTTAATTTTACGTACAGAATATTGTGAGTGTAGAAATGGTTTTAGAACATAATAAATAGTTTTTACGGGAAGGTTCAGGAAAAATCTAGAAATAATTATGAAATATAAAAAGGGGTGACTCATGTATAATGAGTTGAGTTTGTTTTGAGAAACGGTTCTGTTCGTAACTAATAATTGTGAACAAAATAATTAATAAAGTTTGTTAAGTTAAATAAGTGTGTGTCTTTATTCGGATTTGTAATTAAAAAGAACTCAAACGCGTTTATTAAAGGAAAAACGTAACAATATATATAAAATACAAACGAAACCTTTCTACCTATGAAACCATACAATCGATGTGGATATACATACATATATTTTTTCAAAACTAGGCCCTCGAGGGGAGGAAGGGGGCAATTTCCGCCTCTCCGTTACTATCTTGCAGATTTTAACGAAATTTAAAACTTACATAGAAATAGGGCATCGAGGGGAGGGGAGGGGAGCGTAGTAGCACACGACGAGTACATATTAGTGTCAAATAAAAATAAAATTATATGAACAACTATATTTAAATATAATTTGATATTGAAACAGAATTGAAGGAATAAGTCCTAAGATAAAAATAGTCCTACTCTATTGCAATCGAAGGATATACATTTTTTAATAGTTCTTTTTTAATTTGTCCCACTGTACATTGCAGTTATTTATGTAATTACAAGCCTACGGTGCTATGAATGTATTAGTAAGTAGTTGCATTTCCGTTTTTTATAATTATCGCTGTGTCTATTTCAAATCTACACCATTTACAAACTCACACATGCTGAAAATTTGTTAAGAACTACAAACACACAGGCACGCTTCAAAGCAGACACATTTGTACACACACTCACATTTTATCATACCATTTAGTGTGCCACTTATGCGGGCATCTCTAATTTGTTAATTTAAATTGCATTATAATGCGACACAGAGAAAATTATGTGTGCGTGCGTTTGTTTGTTTGCTTGTATATGTTTGTGCAACCATGTGTAAATTTTTGTCGCATTGGTGTATTTAATTTTTTTTCCCCGTTATTTTGCAATTTTACATTAAACTGCACACACATTTGCATAAATTATTAAGTTCAGCCAACGGCGGGAGAAGCGCAAGAGATTTAAAGAGAGAAACTAAAGATAAATAGACCTTTATACTCGTACATAAACGTTTCAAATTGTTTGCTGATGTGCAAACAAAACAATTTAGAGAAAATGACACTCCCTGTTTGGCAACATTTAAATTTTGAAAACGAAACAATTTTCCAAGCCGACACATGTGTAGATGTAGATGCAGATACATTTCAAACACAACTACAGATACGTTTGTATACCCCGCATACAATAAAAGATTACAAGTATGTTTTAGTTAAATTTTTGTGTATTTCCTAGTCAGTAAGCACATTGTTTTCGAAAAAGCAGAGAAGAATCTTTAAAATTTTCTTGAAAAGCAAAAAACCAAAGTTTATTGCTTAAGTATGTTAAAAATCTATGTGCTTAAGTTGTTAAGTACTTAAGTACTTTGATACTTTCATACTTGGGATCGCAAGTATTTTAATATTTCAATTCTTTGGCGCTTTAGTTACAATTCATCTAAAGAATATTAGAAGTTTGGAACTTAAATATTTAGGCATTCAGTAGTTAAATCTTTCAGTGGCTTAGTTATTTATACATACATTAGAAAAGATGTTCTAAAAAATTCATCATCATCATAATCATGTAGCGTTACAGCTCGAGGTGAGCTTTAGCTGGATCCAATATTTTTACTCTGGTTACTTACCTTCGGCTATCTGTTGCCAGTTACTTCTCAAGTTATTCCTAAATCAGCTTTAACGCCGTCTTTCCAACTACACAGAAAAAAAATTTTGCACCAGTAAAAGCCTTAATCAAAAATAGAATCATTTATAATTAAAAATGTAATCAAGTGAATTAAACGTTTAATCAAGTAAATTACACTTTTAATCAAGTGTATTAAATCTGATATCGCAATTTACCATTGCCTTTTACAGTCTGCTGTCTTCCATCCTTGTCACATGTTCTGCCCTGCTAAACCGTCCTTTCCTTTCCATCGTCCAAGTCGAAGAACAGGCTTCACAGCCACATGTGGCAGTGGATCTAGTTATAGTTTTATGTATACTAGTATCGGGTGATTTTTTAGCTATTATCTTTTTGGCAACACTGGTTTAAACAGCTGACGCACGTTTCGTGTTTTGTTTTACTGTCAAACATCTTCAGTTTGGTCTATAATTTAACCATGAATCGTCTTACAAACGAACAAAATGCGATCCACTTTTTTATCGAAAAATTGTGTTTAGCGACGAAGCTCATTTTTGGCTCAATGGGTACGTTAACAAGCAGAATTGTCGATTTTGGAGTGAAGATCAGCCAGAAGCATTGCAAGAGCTACCAATGCATCCAGAAAAAGTCACAGTTTGGTGCGGTTTATGGGCTGGTGGCATCATTGGACCGCACTTCTTCAAAGATGATGCGAATCGTAACGTAACTGTGAGTGGTGAGCGCTACCGTGAGATGATATCCAACTTTTTTTTGCCCAAAATGCAAGAGCATGACATGTGGTTTCAACAAGACGGTGCCACATGCCACACAGCACGCTTAACAATGGACGTATTGAGAGGCGAGTTCGGTGAACATTTTATTTCACGTTCCGGACCGGTCAATTGGCCGCCTAGATTGTGCGATTTAACGCCTTTAGACTATTTTTTGTGTAGCTATGTTAAAGCTCATGTCTATACACACATGCCCGCTTCAATTGACGCATTGGAAGACAACATTGAAGTATTTATTCATGAGATACCGGACGAAATGTTGGAAAGAGTATGCCAAAATTGGACTAAGCGGATGGACCATTTGAGGCGCAGTCACGGTCAACATTTGCATGAAGTAATCTTCAAACATTAAATTATATGGACCGTACTATCGATTCAAATAAAGATTTCATGCATTTTTCTGAATTTTATGCGTTTTTTTAACGTTTTCTATAGCTCTTAAAAAATCGTATGTTTTACCTACTGGTAAAACTGTAGTGTATTTTACACCATCGATTCTTGACAGTTAATACAAAATATTAATAAAAATTCACATGTTGCCATATTTTAGAAGAAAACTTAAAGGAAAAAACACGTAGGCAAAATAAACGTTGAAATTACTAAAATATTTTTACCGGATAGGTAAAGATAACTTTTAGGTATGAACACGACCAGATATCTGTTTGTAGAAATTACGGGCATATAAGTTCACTAATACAAAAAAAAAAATCAGAAAGAACCAATCGAAAAATAAAAAAGTACCAAAAAGTATGCGCCTATAATTTCTCAGTCTCTCTGGGCTCTGCTTGTTGAATTTTAGCTTTCTAGGTTTAGTATTAATAAAAATTCAAAAAGTACTAGTTAAAGAATGGAACCGTGCCAAAAAGATCGATCTTACAGATTCTCATTCATTCCGGACCTTTCATGTTTAATTTTATGTTCTTAGGTTAAATACTAACGAAAATTCAAAAAGTACCAGTTGAAGTACAAAAAAGTACCATATAGTTCAATCTTATAGATTCTTATCAGTTTTCAGTTTCTAGTTTCTATTAGACATATTTACGAAAATCATAAAAGTACCAGTTGAAGAACAATAAAGTACCAAAATTGTTCATCTTATAGGTTCTTATTTACTTAGCTTAGTTCTTATTTACAATAAAGTACCAAAATTGTTCATCTTATAGGTTCTTATTTACTTAATTAAATGCACCTATAATTTTATGTTTCTAAGTTCAATATAACAGAAAATTCAAAAATTACCAAATGCAGCCAGCCCGGAAAAGTACATGAAAGAAATTAAATTTTCCGTCTTTCTTTTTTTTTGATACTTTTTTCTCCTTATCGAAGTATTAAAAATTGCAATAAAGTGGGAGCCCATAATTTAATATGTATATGTCCATGAATGGAGAAAGGGTCTTTTACTGGTGGTCAAATTTCAATTAAACCTATTGATTGAAACTAAACAGCAAGAAAAGCTCAAACTAACAAATGCGTTAATTGATATGATCAATTTGTTTGCAGGCGGAAAATCAGTAAAGAATTGAATTAATAGTACAAATTTCTAACAAATACGTTAATTGAAGTTTTTCTGTGTATGTTTATTCTAGTTATACACTTATTTTTACAGAAGCAAGCTCAGATTGTGAATGCTACGACAAACTAAATCGGGACTTTGAAAAAGTTACGGAGTGGCTAAAAATGAACAAACTGAAATTAAACGAAGGCAAAACAAAAATAATGGAAATAAACACTAATAGGTTTTGTAATTGACAAAAAATTAAATTTTAACTATATTTGTAAAAAGATTGGTAAAAAATAAGTTTCTTTAAAAGGTTGCGAAAACAATTAACGATATTAACAGCAATCAATATATACAACACAATGATTAAACCTCATTTCGAATTCGGGTCAACAATTATATACTCATGCTGTACAATAAATCAGATTGAAAGACTGCAAAAACTCCAGAATAAATCTATGCGTGTCATATGAAAGTGTAACCGATACACATCAATTAATTGCATGTTAGAATCACTTAGATGGCTTAATATAAAACAAAGACTTAAATTGAACACAATCAAATTTATTGAAAAAATGAAAAGCCGAAAAGCACCAGAATATTTAACAGAACAAATAATATACGTAGGAGAGGCTCAACCTTACCAACTTCGAAATATTGAAGATTTTAGACCGCAGAGGGCATCAACAACTGCAATGCAACGATCGCTGTTCTATAAGGGATTACAGCTATATAACTCTTTGCCAAACAGCATAAAAACAGAAATAAATATATGAAATAAACTTATTGTATGCTTTGTTAAAAATAGTAATTTTTAATAGAGCTAAAAAATATTTGATACATACATTTTTCACATTGTACATTAAAAGTATTTAAAATACAAATAAAGAAATACATACATAAAATAAAAAGTACCGTCCTAGCTTGTTTTTGTAATAAAAAACGATAAGTATTTAATTATTGTTGCATCCCTTTTACTTTTGGAGGTATGATGTTACCGAATTTACACGATTTTACCCACCCCAGATTTTAATAATATAAACATTGTACACTTATGTAAATGATTGCCTTTCAAATGGGGTATTTTTGTTAAAATCGGTGGACAAAAAGAGGAGAAAAGGTTTTTAACTGTTTTGCCTTTGCCGGTAGTTATTTTGCATCTTTTTGAGATTATTTCTTATGTAAAGATTTTCTTCTGAGCAAAGTATGTTTCATTTACCTCAGCTGTTCGATAACTTAAGCCCTCTTGCATAGTGCTGTTATCCCAAGTATGTAAAACTGTTAGATCCCTTAAAGTTTGAGTCTCCAATTTGAATGTTTTCAACAGTTCGTATATTTTCACTCGCTGGCATTTTTGTATATTTTCGTCTTCAGCAAAGAGCCTTTGCTGACATCCAGGCGCGGATCAAGCTTGAGCCTTAAGGGGTGGGGGGGTGGGGGGATATTTTTTATGATAGAAAGAGGAAACAAATTGGTTTTTAAAAGTTTATTAAAAACAAAATCTTTTGAAAGTTTATTAAAAACAATATGTGTATTTAATATAAAAAAAAAACTCAATAATAAGGTTAAATAAAATATAAGATCAGTTCAATATAAATAAATAAATCTTTTTAAATAAGCAATTTATGATTTCCTTGTGATGCAAATTTAGATAGTAAAGTCTATCCTCTGTCATTGTTGATCTGAGCCATGTTTTTATTCGACGAAGGGTAGGAAATGACCTTTCGCTCGTAGCATTACTGACGAGCATTGAAACGAAAATTTGAAATATTTTTCTTAAGCTAAGATCACACTATCGGCGCAATGTACCAATTTTTGTCGTATTTCATGTGCCGATAGTGTGAACGGTAAAAATTTTTTAATATGCGACAATCTGTGCCGAAATTGTGCTGACTGTGGACAATCATAATTAAGCTTGATGCGCCGAAATTGTGAACACTCGTTTGCACAATGTGGAGCAATCAAATTGTTTAATATGTACCGATTTTTATCGGCCACTTGTGCACCGATCACTGTCGCCAATCAGCGCCGATACAAGGGATGGCAAAACGAAATTTTTAAATTGCACCAACTGGCTACTAAAATTTTACTTTTTTGAGCTTAATTGTATCAACATTACATTAGTTTTATCTATTATTTATGTATTAAAGCTTTAAGAAGCACATTTACACTGTTAAATGAAAGAAAACAATTCGATTTACCCAAAACATTGCAGTTGTATCGATGTTGCCATCCCTGGTTTGTAAACATCTATTTACAAAACAACAATTACAAAAAAAAGAACAAGTGCAGTAAGTTTGAATAAAATTGAATAAATTTTTTATTATCAAAAAGTAATTTCAATTTTTGGGAATACAAAATTTTAATTTCAAAAGATTTTGTTATTCGTGCTTAATTCCCAGTTTTTATTATTGATAAAAACACTTGAAATTTATTGTTGATGGGATAAGCTATTCCTATGAGCATTTCAGTGGTTGCTTAGGCCAGATCATCAGGAAACTTCATCCATAAAGATTTTAGAAAAACTAAAGATATTAAACCAAATAAAACTCTTAAGCGTATAAGACTTATAGCAACAGTTCTACTTGTAATAATATCAAAGTTTAAACAAAACACATCAACAATAAACAGTGGGTTTATCTCATCTTACATTATATTAATACAGATATTATTTAAAATTGTTAGGAAACATAATGTAATATTCAGACAGAGTATTTTTGAGAATTTCTAAAGTAAAATTATGTCTGTCAATAAGCAAATAAACAAAAACATATGATTTAATTTGCCTTAATTGCACGATAGTGTGACCGCATTGTACCGATTATTGTCGCAATTGAGTTTTGGCCGATATGAACCGAAAAAAATTGTCACACTGTGCGACGATAATGGGACCACCCAAGAATCAATTGTTCAATGTTTTTAAATGTGCGCCGATATAGCACGATAAAAATCGTCACAGATTGTGCTATTTGAGCCGATAGTGGGATCTTAGCTGAAGATTTGGTTAGATATCTTCATCACAGTTTATTAAAGCACCTACAACGTTCAGCTCATCAGCTTGTTGGGGTTTTAAAAGTTTTGTATCTGTATATGACTTGATTACACTTTGAGGTAGAAGTTTAGATATGTTTAATACATTTAGGATATCTATTGGGAATGGTGTTTTGAGATCTTCTAAAATAAATTCAATAGGAGGAATGTAACCTACAACTCGGTAGTAATCTTCAACATTTTGAATGTGATTATTTCGATCAAATCTTGTGTTTTCGATTGGAACCCCGATTTTAACTTTTTCAAAAATCGCTTTAAATTGTTCTTCGGCTTTATTTCTTTTCTCCCCAGGCACATGATTAAAGTTTTGATAAGGCTTGATCCTTTTTGAAGATCTATATCGCGCTTTAGTAAAATGATACTTAGCGGCTATGTTATAATCACACTTAATATGTATATTCCGCGAATAAATTCAAAAGTACTAAGTGAGTTCCTTTATATAAGGCTTTTGATGAAGTATTTTTACCTTGCCACTCAGATATTTTTTCCAAAGCTTCTACCATATGATGTACACTTAGCTTGTCTCGCATAATGTAGAGGGTCTGGCTCCCAAATACTTTGCTAAAACTGCGTTTCGCTTCGGATGATAACACTACGTGACATTTTTTTGAACAAATGAATCTGACACCTAATGTAAAACTGTCCGCTGAATCCGAATATAAAGTCAGAATTGTCAAACGTAGAACAGTTTTTGAGATATACCAAAATAATCTTTATTTGTGTTTTAAAAAAGATGAAGATAATGTGACTGAAATGCAAATATCTAAAAATTTTAAGCGGACTTTGTATTTCTTTCTTTTTAGTAAAAGGTTATAAAATTTCTAAAATAACCATGGGTTGTTTGTGAAGATGAGTCAATAAATGGCAGATTTATAGTGGACAAAATTTCAAACTTCATTATAAATTTGATGATTTTTTTCCATGGCTCTTTTCAAGTTATTTTTTTTAAACCAAACAATTTTACTTTTTATCACTTACGACGTTAGCCTATTTCAATACGTACACTCACAATATTATTACAGTAACGTACTGTAGTTTATTTAAGAAATATTCCGTTCAGTCATTTTTAAATAAATAAACATTTAAAATTCCAAGCAAATTTATTTTTAACTGATTCTAACAGTTATTCAAAAAACTAAGTGCATATTAATACGGATTTTCAGTTGCAGTTAATATTGTCCGTTGATTGAGTTAAATTCTTCTTTATGTTAAAGTAAATAAAAACGTAATTTAAAGCCACGAAAAGTTCATTTAATTTTTACTGTCAAAAATTCAACCGCGAATTCCGTAAAAACAAATCAATATTCAGTTTTCTTATATAAATTAATTGTCAAAAAATTAACTACATATTCCGTAAAAACAAATAAATATGAAGTTATTTTATAAAATTTTACTGTCAAAAATTCAACACCATATTCAGTAAAAACAATTAAATATTCAGTTATTTTATATAATTTTACTACCAAAAATTAATTTTTACTTATCTATAAAAAATGAATTGCTTGTTTTGTGTAAGCAATTCCCATTTTCTATTTGTTAAAATAATTTAGTTAAATACATCAAATTTTAAAAGTAAAATAATTGCGAAGCCATATCGGTCATGCTGCTGGTGTCTTATAATTGAGAGTTCTTCTGTAAACAACGTTGTCAGTACAACAAAAGTAAAACAAACGTGTGTAACTGGGTAAGTAAATAAAAATATTCTCCCTCTCTCGCTTATAAGAAAAACAAGCGGACAGGTGTCTGTCTGGTATTTTTTAGAAATTCGGCTCTTTTGTGGAGTAAACGAAAATTTAATAAAATAACTGAATATTTAATTGTTTTTACTGAATATGGGGTCAATTTTTTGACAGTAAAATTTTAATAAATAACTGAATATTTAATCGTTTTTACTGAATATGGTGTTGAATTTTTGACAATAAAATTTTTCAAAATAACTGAATATTTATTTGATTTTACGGAATATCGTGTTGAATTTTTGATAGTAAAAATTAAATTAACTTTTTGTTAAAAATAAATGAAAAATAGGTAGACCGGTTTTTAATTGAACTTTCATTTATTTTATATTACAATTTCAGTTAATTTTACGTACAGAATATTGTGAGTGTACATTTTGTGCCCAATAGATCCAGATCGGTGCAAAGAAAAACATAACAAATAAATATACAAAGATACATTTTTAGTAACAATAAATATTAAAAATAGCTTAAAACTATTAAATTTCTATGTGGGTTAATTTCCTAAATCTTCTGTATCTTCGTCAGTTTTGTACTAATCTATGTATTGTTGGGCGCAAAATGTTCATATCAAAATAATCTAATGTCACATGCAATAAAACATTACGATTTTTAAATCATTGGTTTAAAAAAATAACTTGAAAAGAGCAAAATTGAACAAAATCATAAAATTTTCAATAAAGCTTGAACTTTTGTCCCCTGTAACTCTGTAATTTCTTGACGAATCTTCACAAACGGCCCATGGTTATTTGAGTAATTTTATTATCGTTCAATTAAAAAAGAAATACATAATCCGTTTAACACTTTTGAAAAAATTTGCATTTCAGTCGCATCATCTCTTTTTAAAAACACAAAAAAAGATTATTTTGCAATATCTCAAAAACTGTTCTACTTTTGACAATTCTGACTTCATATGGTCACGAATTTGTTGAAAATTTGTGACGTAGTGTTATATTTAAAAATTTATGCCGTTTTTTTAACATATGATACAATTTTTTGTATTAATGGCACTTTATTGCTTTTAGAAATTGAGTTGTTTGATTTTTTGGAATAGCAAGGCGTTTCTTACGCATTTGTCGCGGTTTCCAGAATTTTTTTAACAGCTCCATTTGCTGACATCAGAGGACACAGATCTGTTCCAACTCCTACACAATGTTTAAGGTCAATACCAAAGTTTGTCAAAGCTTTAAGAACTATTGAAGATAGTGCCTTCGCATCAATTTGGCACATCAACGTCATAATCAATATCCTTTGAAGGCTCTTCAAATCCGTGCTGGAATTTCTAAAAATTTTGTACAAAATTTTTGTACAAAAAATATTATTATTGGGAATTCTTGTATTATCGAAATAAACAAAACATATTTTAATAAATAAGGGGGGGCGGGGGATTTCCTTATTTCCCCCCTCCCCCTGAATCCGCGCCTGCTGACATCTCAATATTTGTAATTATTAAGCTGCCTGTTCTTAAATGGTCTTTAACTGTATGGTGCAGCACTAGATAGAAAACCAGCGTTGAGAGCGAGTCGCCTTGTTTTACTTCGACTTTTTATATGAAAGATGCCAGTTTCGTTTTGTTGAATGACAGCCTTGCCCGTAGTGTTTATTAACGTTGCAAATGTTAGTCTCAGGAGTTTCAGAAGAAAATGCTTTGGGTATAATCTTCCTATCAATAGTATAAGACAGCGATCTCAGTTCTAGGGGCTTGTCCTCAAATATAGGATTTTCTTTAAAATTTCGGGCAAAAACCATTTTAAAAATCCCCAGGCGATTTTTTTTGGGAAAAAGCACGATTTTCGCTAGGGATTTTTGGGGATAATATATTATTATAAATGCCGTTTGTGCAATGGCAATACCGATTTCGTCAAGATGTGGGTACAAATTGAAGTCGTTTTTGGTGGTTCCAAACCTTTTCAGAGCTTGCTGAAATTGTTTTAAAAATGCTTTCTGTACCAACAAGTAACGCGAGTCTTTTCCATACTGAGTACAACCAAAATTCGCAACAGAATGCAGTATGCGTTTTTAGAAAATCTTCTTAGAATAAATATATACCTTAAAAATAGTTCAGTTTGCTCTGAAAAATTTACTCCATCTTGTAAAACAAAATCGCATTAGCTGATAAACCAGAAGATGTTAATTCTGAAGATTTCAAAATGATAAACATTTATACATAATTATTTTTCTTGTGCGTATTTTTACGTTACTCTTTTTAATACACATTTGCATGTAGATATGTTTTTAGAACTCTTTTAACATTGGTTAGGTTTGGTTAAGAAGGGCTATGCGCCCAAAGATACACCTTCACTCGGAGATCAATGCGGTCCATTGGGAATCCCTTGAATATAGAGGAAGAAGAAAGAGAGAAACAAGAAGAAAAGGAATTGACAGTTAGAGTTAAGATTGACAGTAGATAGAACAATAATCTCTCTTCATAAGAAATAACCGGCCTATTTCCCTGATAAACCCAAGTAGATCGACTGGATTACTTCCGGCGATACTCCCCAGTTCGTCGTGAAATCCATCTCCTAGCCATTGCTGCCTGAGACTCTGCATCCTAGAACAGTGGCTCGGTACATGCTCAATCGTCTCTAGCTCCACTAGCATCCTCGTGTAATCTGCGAAGTCCGGTGTGGTATTGTCCAATTTACTCGTTAAAGCCCCAACAGAACAATTGCCCGTCAAAAACCCTATAAGAGTCCTAAGACCACTTCTATCCAAGCCTTATAGAATCGTTGATGCCCTTGCATCCAATCCGGGCTATAAAGCCCAACACACCCTGCAATCCGTTCTATCCATTTAGAACCGGTTAATGGCATAACGGAATCACCTCATAGTAGTGACATAAGGGTGTTTTACTCCCCGTCCCTTATCTATAAGTCTTGGTTAGAATTCTGACTCGCGAGTTCGTCCGCCACCTCATTAACATCCACTTTGCAGTGTCCGGGTACCCAACACAGCTTTATTGTAAATAGTCCCATGAGCTCTCTCGGAGCATTCCTTCAACGTGCGATCAGGCAAGATCTCAACGTATGACCTGTCAAAGCTCTGAGCGCAGCCAGACTATCCAGATCGCTTGGATCTCCTCCTGGAAAACACTGCACTCGTCCGGGAGTATGAATGACCTTTTCACGTCGGTGTCAGCAATATAAACACCGTCACCAGTGTCTATCCTGGACCCCTCCTTTTCGCATAACATTATTTTATTTGAAGGGATCTGTGCGGATTTTTGGGGATAAGAAAATAGATATTTTGGGAATATTTGGGGATGAAAAATCGCAAATTGCGTTTTAAGTTTAAACTGCATCTTTACGGCTGAGATATTGGTTAAAAAGTTTAAACAAACGTCCCAACAAAGCAGCACGATTCAATTCAATTCTCTAAGTTGACTACTAAGTATTTCCATTCGATTGTACTGTGTGTGCTCGAGTCTCTTGATCAGCTGTCAAAATTAATGTTTGTAGTATTCTTTTGCAAATAAAAAGTTGAGTATTTTAAAAATTATGTTTTATTTCATTAAATTTCAAAATTTATATAAAATCTTTCAATTCAGTTGATGAAGTGTGTGGCCAAGCATCGATGCAGTTGAAAGACTGAGTCGACAAATGTATTAAAACGTGTATGGGGCGCATAATAAAGACACATTTTATAAGAAAGAAAAATTTCTGAAATCTATTTAGAAGTTTAATACTGTCAATTTTTTAAACATTTAACAGAACAGGCCAACTTCTAAACTTAAAATGTTAAAAATAACCAGGTCGGCAAATTTAGAAAAAATGCCGAAACTCTGGGAGTAGAGTTTACTTTTCTAAGGCTATGAGTTGCGCTTAATCTGAACCTGTACTCAAAATTTCTTTGAGTGTAGTTGTGAGTAGAGGTGACTTAAAAAAAGTATAGATAAAAAGTGTTATTTAGTAAAACTTATTGATTTTATATGCCCTTTAAATAAAAATAGATTATTTTTGTGTAAAACAAAATCACTTTTTCTGTAAACAATAACAGATTTAGTGAAAAAAGTAAATTTTTATTAAAAAGATTTTACAATTTTATTAAACACTTTTCTTTCCGACACATTTATCAAAATATTCCAACAATTTGTTTAGCCGGATCTACCAGTACATGTACGCTGACAAAGAGCCTGGGTACACCAACGATTGGAGTTGCCGCCACAACCCCAATGTGTCATTGGGATGCATCTGCGTGCCGCCGGATTGTAGTACCACATTCTACGTGGAGCATTTCTGGGACATCTTGTACCTTCATTGCGAGGACCACTACAACTTGTGGGACCTATGGATTGATTATTCAAATTAAATTAAATGAAATTTTTAGTTTTAAAGATGAACTTTAAACTTACGAGCTCGTTGGGGACACCTAACTCGTTGAGCTGTGCTTACGGCCACAAAAACTACCACAAGAATTGCGAGTAAAGTTAAGAATTTCATTACGATTTTTTATTTCTTTTTTAAGGCAGCTGCTATGCTTTGCTTTGTGTTGGGCTGTTGCAGTATGTTTTGAAATAATTTTGATTTTTCAGTGGTATTTATATGAATTTAAAAGGGAATTTGTTAAACAGAACGATTTTTAAGCAGCTGGTTTTTGTTTTGAACAGGTTGTTTTTTGAATTCTTTTCCTCTTTATTTAATTTAAACCTTTTATTTGTAAACTTCTGAATAGAAATTTTTATAAAAGATTTATAACAACACCAAAATTTGGCAGTTGATTGTTCTTTTAAGCTCACAATTTAAAATTTTTGGTTTAATTAAATTATTTTTAAGAATTTAAAGAAAAACATGTTCAAATATAAACCAGCTGTTTTTAATCCTTTCTGTTATACAAAATCTTTTTTTTACTACACATACATAAAGCTGTACAATTGCTCCAAAAAATACTTCAAACAGTTCATGATGAAACAGAATTGAGTCTTCAACTTCAAGCAAAAATTCTAAAGCCCAATAAATTGATTTTATTTCTCGACCGCATTCTCTTGCATAATTTTATGTCAAACTGCCCCAGTTCTGTTTCATCATTTAAGCGCAAAATAGATCACCACTGCAATAAAAAAGAAAATTTTGAATGAAATTCGTAAGTTTACTAGCAATTTTTGTGGTAGTTTTTGTGGCTGGCACCGCAGCTCGACGACTCGACTGTCCTAAGCAAGTTGGTAGATCAGGTTTTCGGGATATCAAGGCTTAAAGTTTTAAAAAATACCCTGTTTTCCGCCATATTCTAGACGTTACAACTGCGCGAATTACTCTATATTTATAAGACCTGATGCGTCGTTTAAAAGTCCTACCAATTTCTTTAAAATGAATGTTTAACCTTTGTGATATCCTGCGCCTACTCTAAGTAATCTTAAGCTTAAGTTTAAAAAACTCGGGTTTTCGCTATATTCATGGTATTTCGCCATTTTTTTATAATTTTGACTTGTTTTTTTTTTTTTTTTTTTTTTTTTTTTTTTTTTTGGTGGAAAAATTCTAAGTACAGATTCGGATTCAGAGCTACATAAAGCCTCTTTCCAAATTTGCCGGTCTTTACTTTTAACATTAATAGTTTTTACATTTTAAGTTAAGTACTGCAGTAAATAAATACTTAACAATTTACCGTTTGAGTTACTCAATACCTTAGAGCTGCGTATGTTTACTACCGTGTTCATAATAAATTAAAATATATTTGAATTTTATTTTAAGAAAAATTTGTATGAAAAGTTTACCTAAAAACACATTTCAAACTTTTGGTACATAGTCTTTTTTTAAATTTTGCATCCACTTTAAAAATAAATCACGTAGGGTATTGGTACAATTTTGACTATACTTATATTATTGTATTATTCTTTATTAAGCGGCAGTATCAGAAATTCGTTACAAACTGGATTATGTCGCGCCATCTTATAAGCAACTACAAAAGACATGAACAAACATGAAAGCTTTAGCAGCCAAATAACAATTATCCTTTATTGTCACTATCTTCAGCTAAGCACTTTGCATGTAAATGCTATTAATACGAATAACAAACGATAAGTACTCTTCATGCAACTACATGTTCAATGTCACACATACTTTCATAAACTACTGAAAACACCAACATAACATGGAAATTGTATAGCATTTCCTATCATATTGCAAATTGTCGAAGCAAGACAAAATGGAAATATAGTACACTAAGGAGTTTGAATGGGATCAAACTAAAGCCAAATAATGCCTAATATGACTTCGATATATAATTGATAATTTAGGACCCCCTTCCAAAAATAATTCTTATTTTTATAGATTTATAAACTCAGTGCCAATATAAAATTTAGAAACGAAAACGTTTATGAAATGCTAGGTTTCACCAAATAATTTTCTATGGGGTGAGTTTAAAACTATCTGCCCTAAGTCCTTTTGTAGATTTAGTTATCGGTCTTAAGATAAGGGGCTAATTCTGGCAGTTTTTTCAGTCGATACTGAACGTATCGACATTATTTTTAGTGTTGTGGAAACTCAAATAAATGCTTAACAGCACTGAAAAAATAATTTGGATTCATTTAGTATCGACTGAAAGAACTAGAAATAAAATTGCTTTAGAATCGAAAAAGTATTGTATCACGACTGTCAGACTATAGTCTGATTTTTTTTTAAATAGATAAAAAAGTAAATAAAACTTAAAAATATGTTATTTAATACTTTTATTAATATTATTATGTTATAATTATCACTTTATTTTATTAAACATCAATTTTTATTTTGCTTTTTTTCTTTGTTCTGATTTTTTTTAGAGCTAGTTCAGATAAACTAACGATAAATGTTATCAAAATTGGAGATGTTAGTACATTTTTCCTGTTTCGCAGCCTGTTTCAAAATGAATGGACCTGTCTCGCTCACAAAATTTTGTATGGGGAAACAAGTCGTTTAATCATGTTTGGGGCGCGAAACAGGAATAAGAAAGCGAAACACGAATATTGCTGTCCGTGTGAATATGGTATAATAGCCTTTTTACACTTGAGCACATCTTAAGGGAATGCATGGAAGATGTTAAAAATGAAAAAAACTTGTTTACATTTGCAACATCTTTCATCTTTCATCATAAAAATATTTATTTTCGCGTGTAAGAGCGAATAAAAACTAAATAAATGATATTGCTGTCCTGCTCTTTTGTATTTTTTTCTAGTGATGATATATATTTTTTTAACAAATTATTGGGTTTTTCTAGTGATGACACTAAAATAATCGAAAGATGATGAATGAAACAACATGAAAAAAGAACATCTTTTAAAGATGAAGAAAGATGTTGATTTTCAGCCCTGTACAATTCTTATGGGAAGATGTTATCATCTTTGCGATAAGATGAAAGATGTAAGATGAGAGCAAGTGTAAAAAGCCTATAAGAAATATCGGGCACAGTGTTATTAATCAACAGGTTTTAAATGTTTAGGCTTAATAGTTTACTTTAGGGTGCGTACAGAGTGGCCGCTTGTTGCCGAGCCGAGCCGATTGACGCTTATTGCGATAACCAATGCGAGAAAACTGGTACTATACAAATTAGTACAAATAAGCGCGAACAAGTCATATTGGGCGCCGAGCTGGTCAGAGCGCAAAGCTGATTGAATGCGAGAAAACAGTTCCAAAACGTATTCCATCGCCGAAAACATTGTCTATGGTATGTTGTTATTATTTCAACTTGTTTGGAAAACATTTAAAAAAATTAAAAACAAAAATTTAAGAAAAAGTAAATAAAACATGCAATCAAAAAAAAAAAAAAAAAAAATAAAAATTCAAAAAAATAATAAAATTTAAATAAAATTATAACAGTTATAAAAAAATTAAAGCAAACCCAAATGCAAACATACATAAAACACAAATCTATATATAAATCGGCTAAGGCAAAACAGTTAAGAACACTTTTCTCCTCTGTATGTCAACCGATTTGAAAAAAAACACACCATTTGAAAGATATTTACTTACAGAAGTGCACAACATATATTTTATTAAAATCTTTTCAATATTTTCGGAGAAACAAGCGTTCAAATTAGCCACTAACACATATGTACAAAATACAAAATTTGTTTTTTCCAATTATCAAAAAATAAAAAAAAAATAGGGTGCTCGATTATTCGACATTTTTCGAATATATCGACTATATAAATAGGGGAAATTAAATTTCTTTATTTTACATTTCCGTGCTGCATGTGGTGATTTTTAAATTTTCTATAATATTTAACTGAGAAACATAAAATTATAGGTGCATGGGCCTGAGTGAATGAAAACCTAAGAGATGAAAAATGAACAAGAACATGCAAGGGGAGGTTTTTGGTACTTTTTCGTTCAACATCTGGTTTTTTTGATTAATTTTCTTTAATATTAGACAAAGAAAAAGTAAAATTAAAGATGCAATGACCCGAGTGGAATAAAATTTACAAAGGAGAGTTTATGATACCTTTTTGCTTTTCAATTGATATTTTGCGATATTTTTTATATTGAAATTACAAAATTAAATTAGTAGAAAATAAAATATGAACCAGAGGTTGGTCCTTTGCCAAACCGATCAACTAAGATGAAAAAATTAATGTTCAAAACATGTAAATTCATATATACTTAGATGTAGCATGTTTTCTTTATATGTACATAACAATTTATGGTCGAATTTTGACCATTAGGCGAACACTCGTAATAGATAAAATACCAGCGCTGATTCTCGCATCCACTATGCACACTCAAACTTGTTTCTCGCATGAACAAGTTCTCGCAATAAGCGTCAGTTGGCTCGGCTCGGCTCAGCAACAAGCGGCCACTCTGTACGCACCCTTAGTTAGTTGATTATACAATTTTAATAGTTAATTGTTAACGCAAAAGTTTTTGTGCGATTACAATTACGATGAAAAGTAGCAATTAACCGCCATTATGATTATAATTCACTTGAAAACCGTATCAATTTCTTTCTTTAGACAAACTCTTTTTATCGGTATAAAACTTAACTAAAATAACTTTTATGATATTTCTTACCTAACTTGAAAAACGTCAATCAGATTTTTTTAAATTATCAACCTCCAAAATCATTCTCTCTGTCATACTAGTAAATCTCTAATTTAAAAGTCAGGTTTAATAAGTAGCCGACACGATGACAGCTTACTTTATTCCTTACAGCGATCCCTTCGATACCCTGAGCCAGTAAACAGAGTCAAGCCAGTGCTAATTTTTATTGTAATCTCAATAAAATTAAGCAGAGAAGACTCTTACAAAAACCCAAACGACTAAGTTTAAAATACTTTTAAAATCAGCGATTTAAAAACTGCAGTCAAAGTAGAAAAACTGTCATTTCTTCCACTTCTTATTTGGTTGCTTTTACTTCATTTAAGGTAACAGTCGCTGTCAAACCAACTCAAAAAGTGAGTTCGTTTTTTGTTTCGACTGCAGTTTTTTAAACTCTGTTGAAAATAACGTTCGGAAATGGTGTGATTTTCTAGCGCAAAAAAAGTAAAACATAATATTTAATGGACACATCTGCATAAAACAAAACCACACAAAAAAACCTAAACTATCTAATAACAGGTCATGAATTTAGAAACTAGAAGCCATATGTACATTAGGGGGAACCAAGAAAAAAAATGTTGCCCACTTTTTCCTCTAACATGACAGATAATTTGACATTCTTCGTTATCAAGTCGTAAACCGGATTACATTTTTATTTTAGCCGGCGTCATCATTAACATATTTCTGCTCAACACAATTGGACTAGCCCTAATATTAATACATAAAATTTGTTTAGGGTATTTTCTTAGAGGAACTAAAGGGAGTGTGGCGGCATAAAGAAAATTAATTGGATTGTTGATTTTTGATGGTATCTCTAATAAAATTATCCTTGACCTTATTGTGTTTGGGTCAGTAAAATTTTTGTTCACTAAAGTAAGAAATTTGCTGGTAGTTTTTAGCCGATTTGCATAAAACAAACTAAAGTTTTTAGCGTAGAGACTGACCCTTTTTTCGGGTTTAGTTCTAGAACCCTTCTGCACAGATTTAAAGCCCACAAAATAATTATGTCATTCTGTTTGTAATTTCCGCAATATTAATCTATATTTTGTATTGAAATAAGTAGAAAAATTGACTTAATATAATTTGTTAATCCATGTGTTAGTTAAAATGGTGTTTCCAAAGACCGCAAATATGATGAGAATAGGCTGCAGAAATTTGTTGTTTCAATTAAGTTACATAGACTCCCAATTGATTAAGATACATATAAGAAAAAAGCCAGGACTGACTTTAATTGCTGCTAAAGCCTCTTTCACACTGTTTTACAAATTTTAATATTTTTGCTCTCACAAAATACCATGATTTATGGTCTCATTGTTAAAAGTTCAAAAAGAAAATTACATTTCACGTCTACACCATCAATCACACGTCAAACAAAAAAAAAAGTCTTTGTGGAATAAAAAAAGCTGTTCAGCATAAAAAAAAAACATATTTATGTTCATTAAAGTGCATTTTATTTTTTTTTGTTCTTTTTAAATATTTCAGAAAATAAACAAATGTTAGATTTTTAATTTTTCTGGGTTTCGGCCTGTCGTAATACTGAAGCTGGAGGTTCACAAATGCGTTCATGCGTTGTTCCGTTTCCTGCATTTGTCAAAAAAGCAGTAATTGTATGTGATGACTAACACAGCTGACTTTAGCATTTGACATTAAACACAATTCTCAAACCTTTTTCAATTATTTTATTTTAACATTTGAATGCAAATTGATAATGATTTAAAGATAAACATTTGGCATACAATGTTTAATCAATTTGATATCAATTTATTATCAAATATTATTCTCAAATTAAAAAAAGACTTGGCAGCACTAAAGAAAAAAATAGATGCAAAAATTAAAAAATGGCGATTAAAGTTAAATGTGTTTTACAATTAAAGAAAAATTAAATATTACGGGAAGTGAATTCGCCTTTAGAAAACCTAATTTTTTTTGAAGATATATAAATTAATTAAAAACTGTAAGAATGCGAATAAATATAACACGGAAAGGTGAAGAAAATATAAGTTTGTTGTACGCTCACGGTGCTACACCATGACAATCCTCAAAACAAAACGGAGCCAGGTATTTAATCTATTCAAAAATTTGTGGACGGAAAAACGCTATATGATCTGTAAGCTATGGTGCCGAATGTTCAGCTGAAAGTTTATTTAAATAAAAAATAAATTTAAATTAAAAAAAAATATATTTTTCATTAAAAATCCACAATTGATAACATTTGAGAATAAAGTTTGAAAGCATGTAGAAAAAAAACATTTCTCAAAATGAAAATAATTTCCCATTTTTGTTTAAAATACTATGATTTTTCAAACATTATCAAGCGTTTGTCGTTTGAGAAAAGTTTTAATTTCAAATCATATACAATTGAAGCACAGCCGCGAATAACGTTGTAAAAGCCACTTTTTGCAGATAACCGTTAACATTACCCTTTTAGACTGTTTAAACCTTAAATCACCCAAAATTATGCACCCTAACGCCTTCAAAGTGACATACAAAGAATCAACTAGTGGAAGAACGTTGTAAGTTACTTACAAAATGATACAAAGTAAATGGTTTTGAAACATGGAATAACGTTTTAAATGACATCGCGATTGTGGATATGAAACGTTTTTCCACGTTTTTCCACTAAAAAAAGGTTATAAACTGTAAATTCGCATGTAATTTAAATTTTAAATTTTTTGATATTTTAAATAAAAGTTCTTATTGCCATTATTTTTAATAATCTAAAGAAAAAAAATAAAAAATTAATAACCTTGCCTGTTAAAAACGTTTTTTTGCTCTCCTGAAAAATAATTATTTTGTAACTTAAAACGTTATTCGCGGCTGTGCTTCAATTTGAAATAAAATCTCCGTTTTGGTTGGGGTAATATACGTATTAAACGCATGAACAGTAGTAGAATTCATGAACGTGTTGAAAAAAGATCAGCTGTTTTTGATAGTCTTGGATGATAAATGTGTGGTGAAGTCCGTTTTGTCAAACTGTTTTTTTTAGAGACAAATATCAACACAACAGCTGATCAAGGCAAAAAACTTGGCGCATACAACGTGTAACTTGAATTAAGCACCTAATAAAATAAACAGAAAGTATCAAGCGTTATTGCGTGAAATTTATTTAGAAAGAGCAGTTTTGTCAATAAATAACTTCTTTATTCTCACAAAACCATTGCTGTTGGAAGAACAGTGGCCAAACTCCTTAAGCCAACAGACAAAATTTGGCTCAGATTTTATTTTATAAAGTTATTGAAAATAAATAAGTAACACTTTTTTAATACAGATCTCATTTATTTATAGCTTTTCACGGTCTCTAAGCATTCGCTGTACAGAAGGTACCACACCCTCTTCTCCAATTCAGCCCACTTTTTTTACAGATGTTGTGTATTGATTTCTATTAAATTTGGAAACTTTTACTGTTACCATTCTCAAGATATTCAAAAATGTACATGAAATTTCGAAACATGGGAGATTTCATGCCTATTTCACCAACCAAGCCCACTTTTGAAAGATATTGTATGTATAAAGGTAGCCAAACAATTTTTACTAAATTTGGATGCTTTTACTGTTACTGTTCTCTAGATACTTAGAAATCTATATTGTCATTACAGTGGATGTGCCACGCCCACTTGGAATTCTACAAATATGTATATTCTATGTAAGGCATCGTGTAGTCAGAAAATAAGTGTGCAATTTTCTATATGGAGCAAACACACAAACAAACGCGTAGTTGCTATACAAATGTCATATGACAAAAAATTAAAGTTTCTCTTATTAATCGGGCGTATACATAACATTTAAATACTTGATTGACTATTTTCTTCAATAACGAAGATCGACGGATATCCTAAAAATTGACATATAAGTGATTAAAGACAGAAGCCACGTGTGGAAGATACGGTACATGTGGTGAAGCTCGCATTTTTAACTTCTCCACCCAAAAATATTTATATGTATATTTGGTAGAACCAAAGTAAATTTGCATATACATAATTAATTTAATAAAAATCAGCTTTAAAATGCCAATCTGGCTCACAACTATTATAGTTAAAGGCAAATATAGATGCATATAACCTAAATAAATTTTATAACTTACTTTTGTAAATATTTATAAAAATATCTATTGAATAAAAAAAATAATGAAAATAATATTTCACGCCTCTATACCCTGCTTTCAAGTTATGCAGTAAAGAATAATTATTTATTACAAGGTCATACAAAAATATCAAAAAATTATCATATATTAAATTTCATTATAACTTTAATAGCAATAATTGTGACAAGTAATAAATAAATAAAACCGTTTTTTATATTAGAAAATAAGAAAAGAGTAATAATACATTCCTGCTACAAACAGTCAACGAATTTCATTTATTCTTGTTTTATTTTGAAGCACAATGTCACATTTTTTGTGACAACTAACAAGTGTAAACACTTCTTCATGCACATACAAGAGAACTTGAATGTCATGTTTTGTGTTTTTTTATTACTTTTTTACATTTGTTCTTTTTTACAATATTTACTTGACCTGACATGTGGACACCTTGTAGCTATTTTATTTATTTTTTTTTTATGTGTGTTATTTCGTTGACTTGCAATAAAACATGTTAGCGCAGGCACATTTGTATAGTAAAAAACTAGTAATTCAGATGAGTACGTACCTGCAAAGAGAATGAGAAAGAAGAAAAATTTTTTATTAATACAAAATAAAGAATGAAACATGCAAATTAAAGGGCATAGAGAATGTTGAATTTAATGTTAAAGTTAATAATTGTAATATATTCGGATGATACTAATAATCTTATAAACTTTTTTAATGTCAAGTCCCTCTAATAAATCGGTGACTTTAAAGACTGCTTAAGTTTTGCGGGTAAAAATGAAGCACAATTCTGATTGTATCAACAATCCGCAAATTTCTGCAGATTTTATAGGATGTAATGATATATCAAGGGTCAACGAACACCCTATTTTATTCAACTCACGGGCCGACAGAAATATTTTATAGTGATAAGAATTAAAATTCTTCTCTTTTTTTGGGTCCAGGATAAATATTGAAAAATTTTGAAAATTAACTACCGAGAAAACCGGAAATATATGTTAAAAAATGTTTTTTGCACATTAAATATGCAGTGAAACTGGAAAATGTGCTCTAAAAATTATTTAACAATTAAAAAATAATTAACAAATATCAAAATATGCTTCAAAAACGTGGCATATGCTCTATAGGCATATACAAATGTTGCAAAAATTATATGTATATTGGCTAAAATATGCAAACATATGCGGCAAAAGGTAAAATATGCACAAATATGCACTAACAAATTGATGCCAAAATACATTAAAAGCTTCAAAACAGATAAATATATTCACCCTTATTATAAATGCACAAATATGCACCAACAAATTGATGCCAAAATACATTAAAAGCTTCAAAACAGATAAATATATTCACCCTTATTATAAAAGTCGACGTAGGAACAAATCGAAGGCACCGGAACAGAAATTGTATTTTCTTAGTCGTTATTGATAATAATCGAATACTAATGACGGTCACTTGATATTTTCTAATGTGGTTTTAAGTCAACGTCCAGTAGTTGACAGGTCAGTTGAAAGGAAATTTCGCGTTGATTCAAATGAATATTTAAGATATTATCAAAGTAATTTTTGGGAATACAAAATTTTTAATTAAAAACATTTTGTTTGTCGTGCTTAATTAATTAAATAAATTCTAAATATAAGTAGAATGTAAACATATTTCCCAGTTTTTTGAGCACTTAAGAGAAAAAGCGCATAATCGAGTGTTTCAATAAGTGAACTCATATACAGCAGAAATTGATTAAGAATAAAATAGACAAAAAAGCATTAATGAATATGTTAATAAATGTAGTTAGCCATTACAAAAGCACTTAAGGAGTGCTTTGTTTGCATGTTAAAAGAAGCGCTTGTTGTCAGCAGAAAAAAGTCCTCAAAACCAGGAACACCCCATACAAAAATCAGGCATCCTAACACCAGGTTTGAAGCGATTTTAGGTATGAATTCATACATAAAACCTGCTTCTTTTGGAGTGCATTTTATACTGGGTTATTCAATTCAATTCAATTCATATTTTATTGATAAGTGTAACATAGTAAATACACAATAATTTTTATATTATATGTAAGTTAAGAGTTTAGTCAATGTGATAAATTTCTTAAAAATTAATTTAAAAAGTTAAGGAAAAATTTAACAAAAACCTTAGAAATACGTTTAAAGTAAAAAAAATTGAAATTTCATAGAAATTATGAATACAAATTTTGTTGCTAAAAAAGCGAAAATTCGAGAAAATTTGTTATATTTTAAACAAGCCTTAAAATAATTTAAAGTCCCTAAAACTATTAGGAATGGCAAACATTCGGCAGAAATTTGTTCATTAGCGGAAATTTGCAAAACCTTGCGAATTTATTTATAAATGATCGTTAAAGCTTTAAATAATCAGAAAACTTCCAGTAAAAAATCTTTTATATCGCGAACATGTAAAAAATTGGCAAAAAAAAAAATGCAAAATCGGAACTCTAAAATTTATTTAAAATCGCCAAATCGGTCAAAAGAAATACAAAACGTCGGAAAATAGCATAAATAGCGTTTAAAAGTTAGCTATTATAAAAAAGAAAATAAATAATTAGAGATGTTATTTATTTTTGTCATATTTTTGTTTGACGTCGATTAGTCGACGCCAAATTCTTATTCGAAGTGACAACAATTTCAAATTAATGTCGACAATGACTTGCATAATAGGAGTTATTGTAAAATTTTTCGCTCCAAGTGTTATGGGAAAAATATCACATATAGTAAATAGATAAAAATTTAAATTCTTATTTTATAACTTCTAGTCGAATAGTTATTTATTTTATCCTCTTCATTTTTTTTATAGTAAATTAACTTAAAAACACGTTCTGCTATTTTATTCGATTTCATTTTTAAAATTTCACGCACACGCAAAACAAAAAAAAAAAAAAAGGAATAAATTTATTTTGTGGCTGAAAAAAGAACATTGCACAGATCTACTTTAAATGCATTATTTGTATGCAAAAAAAGGATAAAAAATAATATAATATTTATCAAGTGTCATGTAAAGTTTCTCTACGGCAATTTATCAAACCATTCCGCATTCATATTCAAATAAAATGCGGTTTTTTATTTAGAGAGTATTGAAAGAAAAAGTTTAAATAAAATAATGTTTGTGAATAAAACCCACAGGAATCACATTAATAGTAGGGCGGTACTAATACTAATGTTTTTTTGAAGAGGTTAAGTCATAATAAAATTATAAAAACCCACAAATTATTATTATCTAGCTAGATATATAATTAACGGTTACAAAAAAAGTCTGCAAAAAAGACCGTTTGTTAAAAATAAATTTTAATTCAACAAACTTTTTATTTGATACAATGAAAATATTGTTACGAAAGTTAAATTATCTAAGAATTATTTATAGTTATAAGTTATTAATAATTAGTATTGTGGTTATTTTGTTGAACTATTTATGGTTTTTAATCCAAATTTTTTTTTTTAATATTTTTAATTAAAAAAAAAAAAAAAAACAGAAGTAAGGAAGAACATGTAAAATCAATTAAAATAGATAATCATTCAAAAAAGCAAACTTCGATCTACCAAAGGTTAAAATACAATTTGGTTTAAGGATTGATGTTTGACTATTGACGTCAGCAGCCTTCGATGGCTGCGAGTGTAAAACGGCAAATCCATTTGAGAAGATCGAGTGGTTGCGATCGAAACATGTCATGGTAACCTGCCGGCCGCGGTTCGAATCCCGGCCACGGTCAAAAAATGAAAGATTATCAATAACAATTTTAATTAATTTTCATGTTGTAAAACACCTTTCTTCATAAAAATAATTTAATGAAAATTAAATTTAATGAACTTAAGCCTAATTAAAAATATTAAAAAATTTGGATTATAAGTTATTTTGAAAATTATAGTTTTATGTCATACATATAAGTAATTCAAAATTGTCATGTGTAGGGATGAGATTTTTATGCACTAAAAACTCCAAAATATGCATTAAGCAAATAAAAAATGTGCACTAAAAACTAATTTAAAAAAAAAAAAAAAAAAAAAACTCACAATAACCTGGAAATCGAGCTTAATTTATTACTTCTTTTATGTTAGAATAAAAAGGTTGAATAAAAATAAACTTAAATAACAAAAAAATTAAAAAATTCCATTGTTGTTTTTATTTCATTGTTATTCATAGGTATAATATTTTTTAAAACTTAATTTAAATAACTACATACATAATTTAAATTTTAGCTTGCGCAATTAAATAAATACTTTTTTATATTATCAAAATTAAACCTTTTTCTATTTAAAACCTTTTGTACGTGGAAAATGACCTCTTAAAGTCAATCGAAGTTGAAGCATACTTGAAGGATGCCAATTCATTTGGAGAATTTTAAATTTCTAAGTCTGAGTTCATACGGCTCTTTCTTTATTGAAAAGATTCTTCCTTTTTCTTCTTTGAACATGAATTGGTGTTCAAATGATTCATGTCATGTCGACGCCATGTTTTTTTATTTTGTATAGTCGTGCGTATGAAAACAAAAAGAAAATTAAACAACGAATGAAAAAGCAAAACGTAAAGACAGTACAGGCATGTGTGTACTCGTTTCTTTTCCCCTCGCCCCTCTCGCCTATAAAGGAGCAATCTTTTCAATAAAGAAAGAGCCGTATGAACTCAGACTAATTCAGATCCCACATTTGATTCTAGATCATAAATAGTCGAAATTTGATTTACTGTTTGAAATCTTCAATTTTTTTGCAAAACGTTTTGGATTTTTTTAATTTGTCAGCCTATTCTTCCTTCCACATTTTTTCCCGTATGAAATCAATAAATCAATATTATCGAACTGGCTTCTAATATCCTCTGCAACTCGATGTAACCCATGTGCCTAGCAACGTAACATGTAGCAGTTTTGAATACATTATGTTAGGCCAATTGGCCTTAAACATGTAAGGTGCTGTATCGGTTAAAAATTTAAGGATCTTTTGTCGAAATCTTGTATTTTAAGTAGAGCTCAAAAAAAAATATTTATTTATTTATTAAAAAAATGTATATTTTTTTATACAATTTTAAAATTGTTTGAAGAACTTTTTTTATAATATGGAAATTTAAAAATGTTACTCAAAAATATTAAAATATGCAAAAATATGCATTTAAAACCAAAATATGCATAAAAATGCATTTTCACCTAAATATGCAACAATATGCAAAAACAAATCGATGCCATTTTAACGCAAATTTAATAATTCGGAAAGATAATTGGTCGACATCAATCTTAGACTATCGACAAAAAACATGAATTTGCATGGAAATCGCATCCCAGTCATGTATAATTTTCAACACAACTGAATTACCACATAAAAGTGTATTATGTATGAATTTCCCAGTCATTTGTAGAAATGGTTTTAGATCATAATAAATGGTTTTTACAGGGAGGTTCAGGAAAAATTTAGAAATATTTATGAATATTCAAACTCGTTTATTAAAAGAATAACGCAACAGTTTTTATCAAAATTACACTTTGCAAAATAGCACTCAATAAAACATTTTTAATAATAAAATCATTATTTTTACATATTCAATAAAAAAAGTACTACTTTTTTCCGTTTTTTTAATATAGTTATTTGTCCATTAATTCAAAACTTTTGGGCAACAACTTTTTTTTGGCTCAATAAACTTGTTTGCTGACTAAGAATTCAATTAATATACCTATTAGGGATGCCAATCCCGAAATCTCGGAATCTCGGGATTATTCTTAAAATGTATGTCTCGAATCCCGGGATTTTTACATAAAAGAAAACAAAACTTTTTTCGAATCCCTTGATTTTTACATAAAAGAAAACAAAACTTTTTTTTATAAATTTTTTTGTAGGACTCGGCTTTAATGAGTCAATTGCTGCTTTTAATGCGCTATAATATTAACGATTATTTGCATAACTCAAGGAACTCTGTGCGGAATATTTTGTAAGCGCTCATTTTTTGTTGTCATCTCTAAAAAAAATCGCGACAATACTGAACGTTTTTAACATACACTACCCAAGTTCACTGTACAGTTTTGCAAACTGGAGCAAATGTCAAAGTAGTTTTAATTTTTACTTAATTCAGTGCCAGACTTGAGCACTTAACTTGTGTTGTGTATTTGCATTCATATAAAATTGGAATTTAAAATATACAATTCATATTATTTTGTTGTCTGTTATTCTTCCTAACCTTATTGCTGCACTCGGGTAGGACTACATGCATATTTGATATACATATGTATTAATACCCTTCACCGAAGGTAAGTTTGTCATTTCGTTTGTAATTTCTACAATGTTGATCTTAGACCCTTTAAAGTATATATATTATGGGGCCTTATGAGGAGCGAAGTTGATTTAATCTGTTCGTTTGTCCGCTAAAATGGCGTTTGGTAGTTATACATTTCTGTCACATATAACCCGAAATGTTTGCTATTAAAATTTAGCCTCATCGATATGATTTGATATGAGGAAAAACCACGACTGCCTCTAATTTTAACCGAAAATCTCTTGTTGTTATTGTCGCACCATGGTGAAGGGTATATAATATTCGGCATAGCCGAATGTAGCACTCTTACTTGTTTTAATTTAAAAGTCTCCATCGATCTCTACACATAAAAATATCAAAATGGATTTCAATTAAAAAATTTGTGATATTAATTAAAAAAGTAATTAAAATTGTACTAGTAAACAATTTAATAGTATTAATTAAACGTGTAATTCCCTTGATTAAACGTTTAATTCACTTGATTGCATTTTTAATTAAAAATGATTTTATTTTAAATTAATGCATTCATTGTTGAAAAGTTTTGGAGAATTTTTTCTGTGTATTTTAAAAGGTGAAGAAAGCACATTTTTCAATATCTCAATAGCCACACCTCAAACAAAACTGTTTTTAACAAAACATTTTCTTATTCCGAACATGTTATGGTCTATAACACAGAAAAAATTATTGCTGAATTATTTTCAAACAAACGCTTGTTTGAAATTTTTTTTAATTTCTACAAATTTTTAATATTTTAATATTTTTGTTTGATTTTTATTTTAGCCAACAGAAATGTTGACAACTATTCAAAAATATAATAAACGCGTTATTGGCTTCTAGTTTTCATAATTTTGTATGAAATATTTAACGCTCTTTATTGTTGTCGTGTTTTTGCATTTTTTTATTTGACCGTAAGCAACACTTCTTTATGTGACATATAAGAACAACAGAAAAAAAAAACACATAGTCTATTTTTGGACGCTTTGAAAAGGTACAACTATAAGAAAGATGATAAAATATTGTGGCGAGGTTTGTAGTAAAAAACAACAAAAACAATAATAGGTAATAAACGTTTCACTCTTTTTAAACAACAACAACATTAGAAGAAACAAAATAAATTTTTTGTTAGTTTCAAAGTTGGTAAAAAAGAATGAAAAACAAAATCCCGTATTCAATTTTTCAAAAATGTTTAGTTAAATACCTACATCAAATACAAATATAAAATGATGACGAAAAACATGTCGAGTCGGTCTGCTGCCAAGGAGAGGATACAGAACAGTGAGTGAAGAAGAAAAACATTGTGTGAACAAACAAGACTTGGTGCAAAAATTATTCCAACAAAAAAATGTGTCTCAAATCCAGCCGGCGCCGCTCTGCTCTGCCTTCATCTACTTCTACAGTGCTTGCTTGTGTGCGCGTCATTGCTTGTGCAAAAACTTTTTTGTTTGATTCAGCAAAATTATTTGTTTGAAATTTATATGATTTTCAGTAAACTATTTGTTTGATTCAGTTAAATTATTTGTTTGAAAAAATCAGTGTTTTTTTTCAATAAACGAAATGCAAATAAATTGTTTGAATATGCGAATTTGTTTGTAGGACCGATTTCAGACAAAAAATGTTTTGATTCTACAAATTTTTTGTTTGAATTGGAAAAATAATTTTTTCTGTGTAATAACAATAATATGTTAACCAATAGTAAAACTATAATTGGTTTTCAACAATAATATAAAGTAAAGGATAAAGTAACCATAATATATTTAAAGTTGGCTCATTGAAAACAGTTATGTTGGAGGTGACCATAGAAAAATGTTTTTTCTATGCGTGAATTTCTATAGTTATACTGTTTTTTAGTAGAAATGCTTACCCAGCAAAAACTTGGTAATGACTTGCCATTACTGAACAACTTACTTTTCAATGACTACTTCATACCATCTGCATTACATAGAAGTAGTTTAGTAATGGATGACATATAATCTGATACCTAAGTACTTGTGTATGAGTTGATTAGCGCTCTTAATTGAGTAAAAAACATAGTTTTTTTATACAAAAACTACACTGCCCCAGTAGACAAGCTGGTAGTGAGCTAGTCTATCAGCAACGAGGTTGCGCGATCGAATCCTGCCAGAGACAGAAAAAAAAAATAAAAAATAAAATAAGTAAAATAAAATAAGAAAAAATAGAAAAAAAAAATAATTAAAAAAAATAAGAAAAAAAAAAATTTTTTTTTACTTTATTAAAAGTATTCATCCAATGAACAACACTACATGTTAGTTGTTATTTTGGTGACATCGGAGTAATAAGTTATTTAAGTCCCTATTTGTAAGCGAATGTGGTAATGACTTATTTAACTCCATATTTGTAAGCGAGGGTGGTAAGTACTTGCCTCCAATGACATCACCGTGTTAAAATAATGAGTTAAAATGCCAATGTATAAGTAGTGAAGAGTCGTTATATTAGCTTTTTAACTCATTACTTTGCAATGTAAGTTTTTGCTGGGTAATTATCCTGTACGCGTTTTTTTCCTTCGCCTACTAAAATTCACAGTCAAACGAAGAACTTATAGTGTAAATCCAGTTTTAACTTATAAAATATTTATAAAAATTTGTAATAAGTTATAAATAAAAAACAAATGTTTTTTAAATATATTAAAGAATTAGTATTGTAATTTTTTATTGAACTGTTTATGGTTTTTAATCTAAATTTTTGTATTTTAATCAGGCCCAAATTCATTATATTTAATTAAAATTTAATTATTTTAATAAAGAAATGAGTTTTACAACATGACATGAATTAACATTTATTTATAAATTTTCATTATTGACTGGCCGGGGGATTGAACTCACGCAAAGGTCGATTTGACATGTTGCGATAGTAACCACACTATCTCCTCAGACATCTTTGCCGTTTTACCACCAACGCCACTGAAGGAGGCTGGCAGATAATTTAAATGTTTATGTTTAATATTTAATCAAATGAAAATTCAATTTGATGAACTTAGGCCTGTACTGAAATTCTGTAATTTTTTAACGACAAAAAATTGTCGTTAAGTAGTCAAAATTCGTTAGCTAACGATAATTGTCGTTAAGAACTATTCTGTAATGAAATTTTAACAATTTTTATCAGCAAACAATGTCGGTAGCTAACGATACAAAAAAAGTTCTTGTTAAATAATAACGATAATAAATATACTGTTGAAAAATTAAAAATATAGAGTAAAGAAGCCAATTTTTTACACAAAAATAGGAAAAAAGTATAGTCGATAAAGCCCGACCCTACATAACGGTATTTGGGCGATCATGTGTCCGCAAAAAGAGTATGTTGTGAGATTAAGATTCACATAAGAGATTTTTGTGCCAAATATTATCTAAATATCTACTACTAAATATAACTACTATGAGATAACATAGAAGCTATTATTAAGGTAACTTATTTTAAGTGTATTCGTATGGGAGCTGTGGTCAAATATGAACGGATTCTAATATTGCTGATTTATGTAGGTTGCAACAAATTATTTTTTGACCTAATTAAACCAAAATGTCTATAAAACAAGATGGTTAATGGGCAAAAAACCCTATTCCGGAAAGAAGTTTGCATGTGGGCTATGAAAAATAAATAACTGCTTCTCCGCTTTTTAAAAGGCTTCGTTCGACCTTGTGGCAATAAAATCATATGTGCCAAATTTTATAAGATTATTTCCGAAATTCGACCTGTAATTTGCGCACAAAGTTATCTTGGACAGACAACCAGCCAGCCTGATAGAAGCACGGAACTCGTTAGATGGATTCTGAAATTGATTTTGAGTTAATCGTTATACTAAAAGGTGGGTCCAGAATCTATATTTAAATGTGTTACACACATTTGCACAAACACATAATATCCTCTTCAGATACAGTAGTGTGGGTATAAAAAGTAAGATCAGAATGTTGTGCTAGAGTGGTTAAGGCACCTCGAATTTTTTCCCTATGTATTAAAAGATTTTAAGCCAACATATTTGTATAGAAATATAATCAATATTTACACTTTTTCATTCATGTTTTGTTAAAATAAATTTTTTACAAGCAAATTTATTTTATATTTTTATTAATTTTAAAAATTTTAACTTTGACGTTCTTACATTTTTACCGATATTTGTCGTTATTTTTTCTTATCGAATACATTTGTTAACTTAAAATAGAGAATAACAAATTCGTTAAGGTGACCGAGATTTCTCGTTACTTAACGATATCGGTAGTTAAAATAAAAAAGTTACAGAATTGAGGTACTGATAAAAATATAAAAATTTGGATTATAACAAAAAAATTTAAATAAATTTTCATCAGCAGCACAGGAAATAAAGTTGAGTGCAGAATTGAAAACAAAATTTTCTGACAGACTAACTGACTATGGGAGAAAAGCCAGCAATATATTTTATATTTCCGTGGCGACAGTTGAAATTTAGTGTAAATTTGTTTTTATAAATACGACTTTTATAAATTTTTATACATTTTTCTTCACTTTTGTTTTTTTAAAAAATAATGAACAAATTTCTGTTTTTCATTTACGACTTTTTTTCAAAACTTGTTTTTAAATATTCCTTAATTAATATTTTTTGTTTCTGGTTGTATAAAACGTTTATCTCTTCTGTTATTCGCAATTTTCTCTATTTTACTTTTATTTTCATTCATATTTTTGTGCTGATCATTTTTTTTTTTTTTGCCAAAAATTTACAAATATTTGAAATAGTCTGCAAATTTTTATATTTATTTCGGGTTTGTTTGCTTTTTTTATTTAAAATGTTTTCATTGTAAATATTATTGTGAGTTTTTTTTTGTTTTAAATACGTATTTTGCTCAACAATGAAAATGTTTTTTGTAGACAGAAAAATTCAACAGAAATCCAAAAAGTTACAAGAATTATTCTGTTTACAAATACCGAATTCATGTGATGAATGATTAAATGAAACGTGTTGAAAATTTTTATTTGTGCAACCAAAAATTTGTTTAAATATTCAATTGAGAATCCTACACAAGATGATTTTTAAGGTAATAAAAAGATAAATTATTGACTTATTTTTGAAAAACACAAGAGGGCGTTAGCATTGTTAGGTTTATTTTTAAAAACCGTATTACAAAAATTTAAATGTTTTCGTTTAATTTTCTTTTTCGTTGTTTACTATAAAATTTATTCGTACAGGCAAAGAAACAATATTGTTCAATGTGGTCATCTTCAACTAAATTTAACCAGAAAATGGCTAAATTTGCCATAATATTGCTAACAAATATTAATAAAAAATGCTGATAAAACCGCTAGATTGTCAACAATAGCGGCCAACTTCACTATTAAGCGCGCTATCAAAAAAGGATTTTCCAATTGAAAAACATTGACACCGCGCTATTCACGGATGCTTCGTACAAATTGTATGGGCATGACAACTTTTGACTACTAGAAAACGCGTATCACTTTTGTTAAGGTACGGCTGTAAAGCAGATAACGCTCTATAGAGTCTATTCGAATATTCGTTGCCCGAGTATTCGATGTGCGTGCGAATCCATACCAGAGTCACGTCAGTTGAATACTAGATAACGCATTTTTTTTATTCACGTTCAGTATGCAGGAGATGAAATACGATCTGAGTGCCATCAAAGCCGCTTGCCTGTCTCCGGTATTGTCTAGCAGCACTTTATTCGTATTAATTAGTCCTTTCATTTAATATATAATATTTTTTTTTTTTTCAATAAAATGCGATTAAATTTTATCCTTTATTGCAAACAAATTTATTATTCACACATTCTTTTATTTGACTATGGCAATTAATTGCACTCACACACGCTCTTACTTTCTCATTGTGTTAAACAAATAAGAAGAGCGTGAAAAATTGATAATGAAATTAAACCGCAGAAGCTGGAATTGGGTAATAAAAATTCATATTCATTAAAAGTGTTTCAAACTGAAATGTAAAGTGAGTACATTCACATTTCACATTTTAATTAAATAATTAATTATTTAAGTTCCTACAAATAAATCACTGAATACGGATTCATGGTTTGACCCTGTATTTGACGAGCATGTCTGTTAATTGCGTACATGAGTGTTTCAGTATCCAATTCGCTACTTTAGCAATAAATCCAAAGACTTAATAAAATATTTATTTAAATTAGTAAGATATGTTTCTCTTAATATTTGTTATGAGAAATTGCTAAGCATTATGCAAAAATAAATTTAATGTGTTAATGAAATATTTAAAAAAAGAGCAAATTTAAATAATAATAAAATTAGGGACAATAATATTGAATATATGATATCATATATTAAAAAATATGAAATATAAAGATTTTATGGCGCTAAATTCATAACTGTTTTCAGTATTTTTCTATTGACCTGAGATTTTTTTATTGGCTAATTTAATATTTCGCCATAAATATAAAATTTTTGTAATTATTGTCCGATGTTAAAATTGTTCCCTTAAGCTTCGTACAGACGATGGTCAGATCTTACAATATTGGTAAGCAGCGTTGCTTAAATTGCATTAAAATTGGCTAAAATGTATTGCAACTGTGTGAACATTGTAAGCTCATTAGTATTTGCAGAAGTGCAAAATTAATGCATCTGACAATCGCACCATTGTGTGCTGTTGGCAACGCCTGCTTACAATATTGTAAAATCTGACCATCGTCTGTACGAAGCTTTATAATCTAAGTAGAGGTAAACTCACTGTTTATTGTTGATGTTTTTGTTTAAACTTTGATATTGTTACAAGTAGAACTGCTGCTTATAATTCTTATACGCTTAACAGTTTTATTTAGTTTAATATCTTTAGTTTTTCTAAAATCTTTTTGGATAAAGTTTCCTGACGATCTGGCCTAAGCAACCAGTGAAATGCGCATAGGAATAGCTTCTCCCATCAACAATAAATTTCAGTGTTTTTATCAAGAATAAAAATTGGGAATTGAGCACGAATAACAAAATCTTTTAAATTAAAATTTTGTATTCCTAAAAATTATTTTGATAATAAAGTTCCCTTATAATATTTTTTTTTAATTTTCGAAAACATGACATTTCATTCATTTTGCTATTGTTAAAATGACTTAAAGCTGACTGGAATTTTATTCCAATTGATTTACGGGTAATTAATTCCAAATAGGACAAATCATTCTTAAGTTTCAAACTAAACCAAAAATTTCATTTAGAAATTTATATTGAGAACAAAAAAAAAATTTAAAATTTTTAATCCAAAATTTAAAGTTTTTTAATCAGGCTAAAGATCATTAAATTTAATTTTCATAAAAATTTTTTTTATAAAGAAAGGAATTTTACAACATGAAATTAATTGAAATTTAGTGATCATTTTTCATTCTTAAATGACCTGGGAATCAAACCCACGTTCACGGACAGGTTGATTTGACATGTTTCGATAGTAACCGCACAATCTCTTCAGAATTCTTTGCCGTTTAACACTCACTGGCATTGACGACGCACAGTGGCGCCCGTAGAGCAAACGAGGTTGCAAAAATCAAAATTTTCATGAGCGCCGACGAAGTTTTAAATAAACCCATGTTATAGGAAACGATTTCAACGATTTCAAACTTGCCACTCTTAAAAATATCACATTTTTAGTTTAGAAGATATAGCCGTTCAAAGTTGACCGACTTTCGGTTTTCAAAAAAACACACAATAATATCACGAAAAATAGGTAACGAATCGCCTTATTTTTTGTTTGTATTGATTGATGTATTTATTAAATGTATAATGATAAAAAAAAATTAACTGTTTGCTTTGTATTTCTCCTGGTAAATCACTATTTAAAAACTATCCGTTTTTCACTATTTTTCAACTTTGACGGAAAATAAAATAAATCTATATTTTTCTATATTTGCCATATTTGCAGAACCTGTTCTTTGATTATTTCTTTACATAATTCAAAAATTTTATCTGCCCGTACGTGCCTGTTTGGCTTCTAGAGGTAAAAAAGGTTAAAAAGACATGGTTGCAGTTTGATCTAATAGTTTGAAAAAAACTACTCATTGAAATTACCAGGTACGTAGCTCACTTAAACAATACTTTGGCGTACAAATGATCAAGAACAATATTGACTTATGGTCCCTACAGGTAGGCACAAATCTTATTTGGACACGTGCATAATATCAAAATGCATTATTCAGCCAAATCCATATGTATGCAGGGAACAGGTAAGTTTTTAGGCATGGTAGCATAAGCCTATATATTGCAAAATAAGCATAATGCCTGGATTAGTCTACGACTGAAAGTTGGCGCAACAATTACTGAAACCATTAAACAATTCAAGCACTGAAAACATGGCGTTGAACAATTTTAAATTATTTGAACTGTTTAGAAAGTCAACCACACCAAAGTTTTTCACGGAAGCTGCTTTAGAAGAACTTGATAGCTTATACGGATATATTGAGAGAAGCGAAATTATAAAAAATAATTTTTATCTGATATATGCAAATATTAAGGCAAAATGGGTGAAATCTAATCGAACCATTCAGAACTTCAACTCCAAATACGAGGACTGGCTTAATGAAGACACCATCCTGGATATATTGGCAGTAGATAAACCCACCACATCAACCAGAGGAGCAAAAGGAAGGCCAAACAAAAGTATTGAGGAGTGTTCAATTTTTACAAGAAAGAAGTCACGAATAGAGCTAGAAAATAATTATAGTTTAGAAATGGTTAGTCTTTTAGATATACCTTCTCTTACGAATTGTGATGAATATTTTACAGAAAATTGAAAAAATTAATTTAAAAAAAAAATTGTTGGGTAATAATTTAAAACATAAAACCCTAAAAAAAAAAATAAAAACAATCTAAAAATTTTAAAATAATTTTTTTTAGTTACCATAAAATTGATTTTTCTACTAATTTTAACTTTGATAACCCATAAGTAGGCCTTTACAAAGCGTAGCACCCTTTCCAAACGCTCATTTCATAGGCTGAACAGTTATCTATCATATGCTGTTTAAACTGTTCAATTATCTTATTCGGTTCAAAAGATATGATTTTTGCAACGAAAAAACTCAAATGGCGCCACTGTGCGACGGCTGGCAGTCATTAGTCTAACATCAATCTTAAAATCAAATATTACTCCACTTGGTGGATCAAACTTTGTTGTTAATGACTATCTATTCCAGTTGATTTACATGTTCCTCCCTACTTCTGTTTTTAATACTTTTTGTCAAGAATTCTTATTGAAGTCCAACCCAGCAAACTTTTTTTTAAACTTGGAAGCAATAAACACGTATACTGCATCCCAACCACTTCCTTTTATGCTTCTTAAAATTACTGCCTTACTCTACTGCTGTAAGGTATGGCATACAGTCCTACAATTCTTAAATGCGGTGCCAAGTACTAGAAGAGAATCGCTGTTAATTGAATTTTTTTAAGATTGTATTTCTACTGCTTTGTTGAAGCAGTGAAATCATTTATTCTTTTGATAAAAAATAAAAAAATTTAACTTAATTTTCACACATAATTATTACAAAACTTTAACCCTTCTATTCCAAACAATATTTAAGATTTATAAAAAATAGAAGTGTAAGCGCTTCACTCCGAATTCTCCCTCACATTTCTGCTTCCGAGGAAGCATCAGTTTTTGCTGGGAAAATACATTTTTCTGCTGCAAATTTGAAATTTTTTATTTTTGTTTCAATATAAATTCCCAAGCGAAAATTTTTATTTTATTTTAAAAAACTTTCAGTAATTGTATTAGCCCAACCGTCTAATTTCGGAGGAGGTATAAGTCAAGCCCATAAAAAAACTTCAGCGCGATAGAAAAAAACTCAAAAGAGGTTTATATTAAGGGCTTTAAAAATCTTTTTTGTCCACATATTTTAGTTTAAGAGCTCGAAGAATCTTCGCTTTTTATGACCAGTGAAAGTTTAAGTTTTTAAGTACATACAAACATCATTACATAAGTTGTTGGCACTTAGCTTGTCTGCGATATACAAATATATTTTGTGATGTGAGAAAGCTCCGACCTGTTATGCACCCATTGCGTTTTAAGTTTAGTAATGGCAGTACTAATTTGAAAACTCGAATATGCTGCCGCCAACACATATTTTTTTTTAAGGTATCTGTGTATAAAAATTGTCCGTACCAAGCTTCTCAACGATATATATATACATATAAATAAGGTAACTTTCTGCGGCTATGGCCTACTATGGACTGATGCTAATTTTCCTTAATGTTCTATCTTTATTCAACTTAGTTGTGGTATATTAAATAATCTGGATTTTCTACATATTGAAACCTCTTTTAAATATTTTATAACCTAACATTTTCTCTTATTATATCAAAATAACGGTTTTCGTTATAATTATACACACTCAACCATAGAGGAGAGGGTATTAAGCGTTTGTTAACCACACAAATGGTTTGGGTGAATATACACTTTGTTAATGTTTTCAAATAAACAACACAAACATATTTTGTACAAACAATAACCCTTATCGTGGTTGGCGTTTTCGTACGAAAGTTAGGCGATTTTAAAAAAATGCTATCGTGGTTAGCAATAATGGCACCAAATACGACACTTTTTATCAAAAAAAAAAAAAGAAAAAAAAATGATTACGGAGTTTTCCGTATTTGTTGCAAAAACCGACGTTAAAATTTTTTTAACAACGACAGCGTATATGTAAAAATTTTCGTCTTAATATGTCTGCGCCTAGCACCATAAGGGTGTTTCATTTTGAATTTCTGTTTTTTTTGGCAATGAATACAGACCACGGTGGTGCTGCTGCAATTTTGCTTGCTATTTTTTTAAAACGAGCTGTTTGCTAAAAAAGTTGGAATTTAATGGCTCTTCCTTTACTGCTTCACTCTGCAAAGTTTTGACTAAAATTATATCATTTAGCACTAGACGACACAAAATGTTTGACAAATATTTAACATGTCTGCAAATATTAAACATTTTGCTGCTAGTTGGGGTGTTTTCTGTTTGGACAAACATTTGAAGCATGTTTACACAAATATTAAATTTAAACATTAACTTACAACACAAAACATTTGTACAAACGTAAAATTTTCCCCTTTAGAGCCGTCTTATAGTTGATTTAACGATGTTCGTCCGTCTGGCTGGCTGTCTATGTAAATTAAGGGCGCAAAGCAGGGTTTAAAAAAACTGCAGTCGAAACTAAAAACTGTTGAACAAAAAACAAAAATTTGTGTACAACTTTTCGCTTTTTGTGTTGGTTTGACAGCGACTGTTTGCATTTAATGATTCAGAAGTAAAAGCAAAAATTTTTTTTTTTTTTTTGCTAATGACAAATGAAGAGGTGGAAGAAATCGCAGTTTTTCTACTTTGACTGCAGTTTTTTAAACGCTTGCGCAAAGTAGGGTTTAAAAACTGCAGTCGAAACAAAAAACTGTTGAGCAAAAAACAAAAATTTGTGTACAACTTTTCGCTTTTTGAGTTGGTTTGACAGCGACTGTTTAAATTTAATAATTCAGAAGTTAAAGCAACGGTTTTTTTTTGGCCAATAACAAATGAAGAAGTGGAGGAAATGGGTGCTTTTCTACTTTAACTGCAGCTCAACTCGCCAGCGCTCTGGCGCAAAGTACAGGTTGCAATTCTTTATATTATTTGATGAAAAATGGTTGATTGGTTCAAATTGTCACAAGGAACAAGGAACAAGCTTATCGAAAATAGTGGAAATCGGTCCATGGTTTAATATGGCAACGTACAACCTTCTTTGCGGGATGGAGTATTTGTGCCCATAAACTATCCAATTATTTTGCTATTTAGATTAAATTTTGTCCAAAGATATTTTATTGCAACATAAATTATTTTACAAATTTTTTTTTTAATTGGGGCCATACAAATGCCAATTCCGAGATGCCATAATTTTCTAAAAAAAAGTTGGTACTGATATACAATTAAGCGATGATAACTTTTGTAATAGTTTCAATGTCACGAAGAAATTTTGTACTGGTAGAGGTATGATCGGTTTTGTAAAACGATGGGCTAAAGAGTTCAAGGATCCATATGTTACGAAAAGTCTATATACTTCCCTTGTAAGACCTGTATTGGAGTAGGGATCTGTAATATGAGACCATATATATAATAAATATTCCGACCAAATCGAATTAGCTCAAAACAGTTCTGACTTTTTGTCTGCGTGGGTTAAACTTTAACCAATGGAATATGCCGTCTTATTCTGCAAGACTAGCCATCATCAAGCTGCCAACTCAAAAGAGCCGTAGAACTGTGCTGAACATCTCGTTTATTTCTAACATAATTGTCGGAGACGTATGCTGTGGATGCTTAATCAACAACAAAACATTCAATGTTCCTCAACGCCCATCACGTCATTTGGTTCTGTTATCAGTTCAATTTTGAAGAGCTAATTATGCTAATAGTGACCCGTTAAGAAGGATGTGTATTGAGTTCAACAAGTTTTATAAATTAATTGACTATTCTTCTAGCCCCACTGATATTAAAACTAAATTATTAATCTTTTTAAACACTTAATTTTTGCCATTTTTTTGTTTCACATTTGTAAATATTTTGTAAAATTTATTTGTATTTAATTAAGAAGTCTGTAAGGATTATATTCCATAGACAAAAAAATAATAATAATAACAGTTGCTAAACTGGCCATGGGTCCCATATGAGCCCTCTCTCAAACATTGCTTTAAGACGATTAAATCTCATATAGATGTTGATGTCTAGATAAAATTCGGCACAGAGAACTTTTATTTGAATTTTATCCTCTCTTCTTGATAAAAAAATGTTGGCTACAATAAATTTTATTATACATTCTATGTCCTGGCAAAATGATGTTCAGGTAGGTCCAGAATTGACCATAACTCTTAAATAAAAGCTGCTCCCTAAAAATACTTTAAGACGAAAATCTCTTATAGACTTTGATAAGTAGATTAATTTCGGTACAAAAAAGTCGTATATGAATAATATAACTAATTGGTCGATTACAACTGAACTGAAGTTGAGTTGCCAGCAGCGAAATGAGGTAACGGTGCTCATGTTAAAATATAAAATACAATAAAAATGTTGTATACTTTAACAAAAGCAGCGTTAGCTGTTTTGACTGCTGGCAACTCAACTTCAGTTGTGCGCCATCCGTAATTGGCCAATTATTTTTTTTTTTGTCTAACCAAATCTGTTTTTGTAACTTTAAAATAAAAAAAAAATTATTTTTAACAAAAAAACTGCTAAATGATACCAAATGTCTGGTCATGGCATATTCAAAATTTAACTTTCCACACAAAGCAAATTTCTTTTAATTTTTAATAAAAAAAAAAACTGTTTCTCACAATTAAGACTTTCCTGTTTTCCTTATTTTCTGCTTAAAGCATTTTCGCATACAACTTCCTTGAATTTTATTGAAGTCTTAAATTAACAAAACAAAAAACACAATTAACATACATACATAAATATTTGTGGCAGTTGCATGAATTCTGCTGCAAGCGATAAAGAGAAATTGCAACAAAGAAATAAATAAAGACGGAAATAAGGTGCAATTTATATTTAAAATTCATTTGCATTAAGAACAGAATCTTAACAATGAAAAATTGGTATAATTGTTTTAAAAAAAACAAAGGAAAATTTTATAATTAAATTTGAAAAAAAAATGTATACATACATAAATTTATCACAGATTTGAAAAGACTAGATTTTTATAATGACCTTTTAGCTTTGGGGACTTTTTATGACTTTAAGTTTTATAGGCAGAAGATATAGAAATGCTTATCTACCCCGCAAAAACTCTAAAACCTCTTGAACTTGCATAGCGCCTGGGAGATGGACACTATTAATACTGCCAGAGCTGTGATGAGTAGGACGAGAAGGGGAACATAGAACACCTTATCTGACACTGGCCTGCAATGGTATACACCACTTTTGGCGGATTATGCGACGTCTTTGGCTTTGAACTGGAGCACATTTTAATTTCAGGTTTGATTCTGCAGTGTGCGTTCTGTATAGTGGTACTTCATGGTATCACAATGGATCGTTGGCTCTAAGGGCCATTATTACAACTTGAAGTTAGCTAAAGTTAGAATTAAGTTGACAGATAGTTATGCGTTATCTGTCAAAAAGCATCTGTTATCTGACGGATAGCAGCTAACATCAAGTTGTAATAATGACCCTAAGTGAGTCAGATGGATACTAGTTGCCATTTCTACCTAACCTCACCTAACCCAACCTAACAATTGACAATGATTTGAAAAAATTTATAATTTACCAACTGTTTCAAAATAAGAGCTCAAAAAATAAGAATTTCTCAACAAAATAATGATTTAAGAAGCCTTATAAAGGGTGGTTAAATTTTAAGGGCCGATGTTGATTTTGAAGAAAACACAAACTATTTAGGAAATTATCGTCATTTCTTTTTATAATGATAAAATTGGTATGGTTCAGTTATGTATGGAACAAAATATCGGCCAAATTGCCGCCGCACTGTGGCGCCTTTTCCCAAAAACCGTGGCAAAAATACAAAATTTGATGACAAAATTTTGTCAAATGAATGAACACATCGTATAAAGACCATTTTACTGATCAGAATTCAAAAACGTTTTTCTTATTTGGACAAGAATTATAGCTGGTGGAGCTGCTTAAAGTCGACAGTTTTTTAGAAAGTCTAAAAAAAGGTGATTTTGAGAAAAAAATTTAGAATTGAAGTGTCAGAAATATTGCCATGTGATCACTACTTTTTTGGTATTGTTTTAAAGGTATATCTATTATTTATTAAAATAAGTAAGAAAATGTCCACCAGATACCCTACTTTTTTGGCAGTTGCCGTTTTTCAGACACCCTATATTTAGGTACTTTTTACAAACAAAATAGAGAATATCTAAAAATGGGCAAAAATGGTCACGCCCATATTTTTGTAGCATTTTTACTACACAGTACTTTAAATAATTTCGCTAAATTGGGCCACAAAAAATTACAGGTTTTCTTGAAATTTGAAGAAAGATGTTAAAATCTTATAGCCAGCGTTGCCACAGCCAAGATATTTTTGCAACCAAAATTAAAAAAAAAAATTGCCAAATAAGGAAAAAAGCTACCAAAATTTTAATATATTTTATATTTTATGTTATCTTACAGCACAAAAATGTAAATATAAGTGGAACTGACTGACATATTTCTGTTAATGTATGCATATGTGCCTACTTATAAATATGTATGTAGCCTTATTTATAAACAATATTTTCTTGTGTCAATCAGGTAGGCATAATTATTAGAATTTGTTTATTTATTTAAATTTAAGAACACATTATGAAAATAGGCAGGTATATTGCTTTAAAACTTGGTTTTTATACTAAGTAAAATAAAAACTGCAGTTGTATATAATCCAGTTAATTGTGGCCTTGATTTATGTTTCGCTAATCAGGTAGCTTGAACCTTTTTATTTTTGGGTATAAATTAATCTGCAATTGTGTAATGCAATCAGTTAAAGTTTTACTTTGCAAAAGTACTGATCAGTACCAGAACTCATAATGTCATTTCAAAATTCGGAATTGTTCGAGTTATTTAGAAAATCACATAATGAAAATGTATTTAATTTGGCTATTGTGGAAAAATTGCACGGTTTACCAGGATACTAGGGAAAGGATGTTAAAAACAAAATTCACTTCGTTTTCTTGGATATTCGTAGAAAATGGCTTGCGTCAAACAGTACGACAAAAACCTTTATGGAAAAGTACTCAGACTGGCTAAATGGAGTAACAACTTTTGAAAACATCGAAGAACCGCATACATCTTTGGACAGCAGAAAAGTAAGACCTGCTAAAACTATAAACGAGTGTTCGGAGTACACAAAAAAACGTAAACTTCAAAATGCTACAAAAGATATATCTACATCGAATCTCTCAGAAGCATTATGTCTTAAGTACGTAAAAGATAAAGATAAATCAAGGTCTGATATTACAAAAGCTGTGGAGCTTGCTAGTACAGATCGACTGCGAAGGATTAAAAAAAGTATTCCAACTCCTCCGAATGCATTACCCACAAAGTATAGCATAGAAGAAGCCTTAGCGTTATTTATGGACTTGGGATTGTCAAAGGAGAAATATAATATTTTACGAAGCTCTTTAAAGAATCATAATGTGAATGTTCTTTCTGGATATAAAAAGGTTACCTCTGCCAAAAAAGAAGCAGTACCATTTAATGTAAAAGTTACTGAAGTATCAGCAGAAGTTGAACTATGGTTCAAAGTTTTCCTGAAAACGAAAGAGCATTACTTCCAGATAGGCTCACATTGATAAGCAAGTGGGGATGTGATGGATCATCTGGTCAAAGTGCTTACAAACAAACAATATCGATAACTGACATAACTATTACAGATGAAAATATGTTTATGGCTTCTTTAGTTCCTTTACGACTTAGAAGTGAAATCTCTGAGCATTGGAAAAATCCTCGCCCATCGTCAGTCCATTTTTGCCGTCCGATATTTTTTAAATATGCAAAGGAGTCTTCAGAAATAATCAAGTCTACAGTAAACGATATAAAAAAGCAAATTTCCGAACTAAAGCCTTCTGTTATTGAAATGAAGAATGGAAAAAAGGTTTTCATTTATTATGAATTTTGTCTTACAATGATTGATGGCAAAGTCTTAAATGTAATAACAGATACTTCTTCAACTTTGAAGTGTGCAATTTGCAAAAAGTCACAGAAGGACTTTCAAAATTTTAATGATTCAAGTGATGAGCAAAACTATGAATATGTAATTTCTCCGTTACATGCCAGAATTAGGTGCATGGAGTTTATTTTAAAATTAGCGTATACAATTCCGAGAGAAGGAGAAAGTTTTCATGAGAATGCAACACCAAAAGAAAAACTAACTGCTCGAAAAAATATTATACAAAATTAATTTCTTAAGAACCTTGGACTAAAAATAGACTGCCCAAAGCAGGGATATGGAAATACTAACGATGGTGACATGTCCAGATCGTTTTTTGAAAATGATGAGGTAACAGCCCAAATTACTGGTGTCGACAACCATATTATAAAAAGGTTGGCAGTTATTCTAAATGTTATAAACTCTAGAGACATGGTAAATGGCCCAAAGTTTCAGGATTATGCATCAAAAACTGCCCAGATTTTGGTTCAAAAGTACCCTGAGAAGAAACTTACTCCTACGGTCCATAAGATTTTGGCTCATGGCCAAAATTTAATTGAATATCATTGCTTACCAATTGGAGAGTTATCAGAAGAAGCCCAGGAATGCAAAAACAGAGATTACAAGCACTTTAGATATGCGAATACTTGCAAAATTTCACGGATTAGAGAGAATGAGGATCATTTTAATATGTTGGCGGCCTCTTCAGACCCACTGATTTCATCGCGGAGACATGTAAGATCTCGAAAGGATTTGGAAGAATATAAATATAGCTTCGATTTGTTAAGTCCATTACAAATCGCTCAAAATGTTAATGACTATTTTGAAGAAAACTAACTATTAAAAAAATTAATAAAAATATTAATAAAAACTATAAAATAATATTATAAATTAAAATTAGTATTAAAAATATTTCAATAATTTTTATCTGTAATATAAATAAAAAGACTTATATTAATATAACATGTTATATTAGAGTAGCATTTTTTCTAGACTTCCCTCTGAGAATGTCATTTAAAGCACAAAAAGTTGTGTTTTAAATGTTTGAGAAATTTTAAAAATATCATTACTTCAAAATATATGATTTTTGCGACAAGAAAGGCCAAACGTGTCATCGTGTCCAATGCCTATCACAATAAGGGAGCACTTATTTTGATCCTAAAAGATTTAAAAATCCAGTGTTTTTTCCCCATTACAAATTTCTTAGTAACTTCAAAAATTATGATGTTTTCAACAAAAAAACCACTGTGCACAGTGCCTCCAATAATGATACTCATTTTTATTAAAATATCTTTCTTACCTCAAAAGTTATGATGTTTGTAATACAAACAGTCGAAAGCAGACACTGTGCACAGTGCCGCGCCTAACCTATGACCTTGCAAATCATGTATATTAAAGCTAAAGAAGTTTCCTTTCAAATGCTTTTTAAATATCTTTATCAGTTCAAAAGTTATGATTTTTGCAACGAAATAAGTCAAAAGGCCCCACTGTGCGCCGCGGCACATCTCCATCCTATGGTTCAAATCTTTGATGACGCTGAGGCATAATTGAGGTTCTATGCCGTTAATATGCTGAACTATATCATCCTTTAGCTCTTTAACTGTTGCTGGCTTATCTATGTGCACCTTTTATTTCAAATCACCCCAAAGATAGAAGTCCAACGGTGTCAAATCACATAATCTTGGTGGCCAATTGACATCCCCACCACTTGAGATAACACGGCCATTGAATTTCTCGCGCAAAAGAGCCATTGTTTCGTTAGCTGTGTGCCAAGTGGCACCGTCCTGTTGAAACCACATATCGTCCACATCCATATCTTCCAATTCGGGCCATAAAAAGTTCGTTATCATCTCGCGATAGCGAACACCATTCACAGTAACTGCATGACCGCCAGCCCATAAGCCGCACCAAACAGTCACTCTTTGTGGGTGCATTGGTTTTTCGATAACCACCCTTGGATTATTATTCGCCCAAATGCGGCAATTCTGCTTATTGACGAATCACTGAAGATGACTTTTTTCGAAAATTGATCATCCACTGTTGCCATTTCCTGCCACCATTCTGACCATTGACGACATTTGGAATGGTCAAGGGGCTTGTAAGCGTGTAAATGCAAGTCTTTATGCATAATGTTAATCAAAGACGAGCGTGAGAGGTGCAATTGTTGGGCAGGAAGACGAGTTGAGGTGGATGGCTCTTGAGCCACTCTATCGCGAACAGCAGTAATATTTTCTGAAGAACGAGCTGTACGAGCATGCACTGGTGTTTTCACTTCTTCTTCAGACCCGGTTTGCTCAAATTTTTGCACGATTGTCCCGATTGTACGCACATTTGGACAATTAAATTGACCGAAAAAATCACGAAATGCACGATACGCATTTTGATTTGAACGCCCATTTTCATAATAAGCCTGAATAACTTTAAAGAAGGAAGTAATGAGTTTGTAAGGAGTTTTTTGGAAGGTATTTCTTAATTCTAGAACGAATCTTTCAGAAAGGATCATAGAGGCTTTCGAAAATGCCTGCCAGTTGTATAAGTATTATTATTTTTTTTGTTATTAATTTAAATACCTTTGAAACTCTTCTGCAGACAAAACTAAATATTTTGCTAACATTCCTATTTAAACTGCAAACAAAAAACCACAGATTATCAGTCTAATTTTTTGTGTATTTTGTATCACCTGCCATTTAAAATTCTATTTTCAATTTGTTTTTGCCAGACGGGTGTTTATGTTCTGCCGTAGATTTTGTGGTAAATTATTTTTTTCTGCGCTTAAACAATACATATTTCGAACAAATTATTCAGCCACTTGAACATCCAGCTGTTCCATTAAACTGAGAAGACGCATGCAAGCAATTCACAGCATAACAAAATCCCAGCAACAAATTTTTTATACGTTTTATTAGCATTTCAGTTTATTTTCGTTTAAATTATGGTTTTTCGCGGTTGGCTAATACTAGCTTAACCCGGTGCGCTTCGCTATACTGCTGTAACCACGTTTGAAGACTCTCCCTTTAAGGCGACCGTACACGACATGTTTTTGTCATCTGACATGTCAAATTTCCCACTGCAAAATACATATATGTCGTGTGTTACCTTTTTAACTTTGCTTCTGCAAAGTCATCTGACAAAATTTCAATTAGAGCGTGCTCTATTTTCTTCTGACAAACCATCTGACATCAGAAATCTATGCCGAGAAGAAACCGACAGCGGCGTCCACTATTTACGGAAACATTAGCCGGCTGAAGTTAATATTTTACAATACCGAGATATGTATGACCATCCCACCATTGAATAGAATTTATATATAAAAAACCCGTTTTAATTTAATATCCTAAATTGGTATTTTTGAATTAAAAGAAAAATATGTTAAGATGGCTAAACTTTTTTACGGCGTAAATAAAAATTTTCGTGGCGGAATTTTTATTTTGGTTTTTGCAGTAACTATGCGAAAAAAAACAGAGACAATGTCAGAAGCAAATATCATGTACTATTGTGACCGCATATTATAAACCTTCTGTAAAACAGCAATTTTGACAGACATGCACAATTACATGTGACTTAAAAAGTTGTCAAGTCAGATGTAAAAAACATGTCGTCTGCATGCACCTTTAATAGTTTTTCAGTTGAAATATATATATTATATGCATCCTATAGGAGGTAATCCCCCCCTGCGCCTACCCGCTTTATTTTTATTTTCAAAAGTGTAGTGTACCATAAGAGTGAATTCTACAAGGTTTGAACATTCTCACTCTAACAGTTCTTAAGATATGCGATATTAAACATTGGAGTCCTAAGGTGGGTACCACTTTCCACTGCTATTTTATTTAAATTTTGGGGCTCAGAAGATCCTACTACCAAAAGTTCAACAAAATGCGTGTAGCGGCTCTTAAGATATCCGATATTTAATATTGGCATCCTATGGGGGGTACCAATTCCCCTGCCCCTATCGAAAAAATAAGTAGCCTATTTTATTTTTAGGGCTCACGTGATGTTACTGTAAAAATTTCAGAATATCAGTTCAGTTGTTTAGGAGTCTATAAGCCAACATACTAACAAACAAACAGACAAACATTTTTAATTTTTATATATAGATAAACAAATTTTGAATTTAATTTGTTATGGGTATGTTTTACTTTTGCTAAAGCTTATTGTTGAAAATATAGGGGGCTGTGGTGTATAAAGGTAAAATTGTTTTAGATATAAAACTCATTTTTAAGCAAAAAAATCTTAATAAGTTAGTCATTTTATATGAGCTACCACATTTAATTAAGCATTATGTTGAATTTGCGAATAGATATTGGATGTATAATTTAAGAATATCGTATCGGTTACACATCGCACTTGACCATAAAAAGATTATTAACTCAAAATTTAATAATTTTTAGTAGAAGCCAAATTCTAAATTTAACATTAAAGCCATATGAAAAAGAATTTTTAAACCAACCAGTTCATTACCAAAAAGTAGAAAAAAAGCACGATAGTTTTACGTGCTGATTTCTTCCCAAAAGAAAAATATAAACATTTTGAGGTAATACCGTCATTATGATCAAACGCGACATGATTTATATCTTGAACAAATAATAGTTTAGAAGTTTTGCTCCATCTGCATTATACTCCATCGACGCAGAACTCTCAAACACTCATTACCTGAGAATATGATATACTAAGATGGCTTAATTCAATCTTGATCTGAATCAATAAGGAGTTGTCTTGGCGCGGAATCAGTATGTTTATGAAAAAAGGTTGTCATTAACGATGGTCAATAATCTATTTATAAATCGGCAAAGGCAAATAAGTTAAGAACACTTTCCACGCCTTTTTATCAACCGATTTCAACAAAAAATTAACCATTTGAAAGGTATTTACTTACGGAAGAGCAAAGAATATTTTTTATTGAAATCTAAAGGAGTAGAAAAGGGTAAAACAGGTAGATTCGGTAACCTCATATCTCCAAAAATAAAAGATATACAAAAAATTTAAAACTTATCGTTGTTCATTTAAAAAATAACTGGACAGGTGTCTGGCAGTTTTTTGAATTTCGACCTCTTTGTCTCCCCATCTATCTTTTAAACCATTAAACATAAAAATATAGATTATACCAAATTCGTTATAAATATAATCATTTGGCACTTTTTTGAAATTTGAACGTTTAAGGGATGAAAATCGTAACTATTTTGGTACTATTTTTTCAAAACATTTTTCTCCATGTATTAGCATATACATAAGAGCATATACATAAGAGGGTGCTCGATGTACCCTTCTAAAAATGAACCTTGGACTTTTTTAAGATGACAATTAAAATATTTCAGCTCCAGATTTGACCTCTCATGAGCTGGACCATTTGAAAAAGGGTCTATTTTTGTTTTGTTAATTTGAGAATCTGTTTTCTTACCAACATATACAATATGGGTATCATAAGAAAGGTTTTTTTAAGGCGCGTGCCCTATTTAGAACAAAGGGTTGCCACCGCATTGTATTTTTGTCAGAACGCGAACTGGCACGAATTCCAAAAAAAAACTGAGACCCGTATATAATTAAATCGACTAAAGATCAAAATATATACAGTTGGACGCGCCTTGACAAAACCTTTCTTATGATACCCATATTGTATATGTTGGTAAGGAAATAGATACTCAAATTAACAAAACGTGCAAAAATAGACCCTTTTTCAAATGGTCCAGCTCATGAGAGGTCAAATCTGGAGCCGATATTTTTTAAAGGTCATCTTAAAAAAGTCCAAGGTTCATTTTGAGCGGGGTACACCTTGCACGAATTTTGCTTCCATGCATACAACTTGAGTCGCTCTAATATACATATTAAATAATGGGCTCCAACTACAATATTTAATAATTCAATGGGGAGAAAAAACATGTCATAAGGCCCTCACTTTTTTACAGTTTACGATTAGTATACTCCTGCAAATCATCATAAATAGATTGACGCTTTAACAGTCATCGATTTGCGCAACTCCTAGACCACTTTGTGAGTTTTTGTGTTCGGCCATGAGGCTTTAGGTGCTTGTTAATGAACAAAATTGGCACATATGGAGTGACAAAACAATCCATAACAGACTCCTCAGATTTCACTACATCCAAAAAAATGCACTGTTTGATGCGGTTTATACTCTGGTGGCATAACCTTATTTAAGAATGAATCCGGAACTGGCTTTACGGTCAATGGAAATCGTCACCGCACCATGTTCAATGATTTTGTTCTTCTAAAATAAAGATGATATTGATACGAACAATATGCTTCAAGATAATGGCGCTACGTGCCAAACGGCGAACCTTAGCATTGAATTATTGCAATAACAATTTGGCGAAAAGTTGATTTTGGCAAATTGACCTTCAATAATCTTTCCTGCGGGGCTACTTGAAGCCACTAGCTTATGCTGATAAAACCAGCAACAATCATTGATCATGTTGTTCGAAAAAGGGTTCTAAATTTGACGTCTAGATTACGCTTCGCCAAGAACAGTGGTGGTATCTCTATGCCCGAAATCAGTTTTAGATATACAAACATGCTATGTATGAGTCTTTTTTATTAGAGTTAAAATTTTTGTTTTATTTTTACAATTCCACGTTCTATCGGGTTTGGAAAAAAACACCGTCTATTTCCATAGTATTTCTTAACTGCTTAAAATCGTTTTCATTCTAATAAACAGTTTTTACTGATGATTTAAACTCGTTAATATTTCACTGTTGTGGGTGTTAAATATTCGCCTCAGCTGAATCTTTTTCTAGCTCTTAATTTATTCATTCAAGAAAAAAAAAAAAATATTCATTCCTGTTGCTATAACGTTGTTCAACTATGGATGTCTTTTAATCGAAATATGTACTTCTAAGTGAGAAATTGTTGTTATTTTCTATTCTATTAAGAAATAACTAAAATAAACAAAAACAAACGTAAAATAAACAAATATAAAGTAAAACTACAAAAAAATTTTCATTAAAAATTCTGAAAATAGAAACAAGAAACTTGCTTTTCTAGAATTAATAAGACAGATAAAAAGACAAATTGTTGAAACAGGTTGTGGTATAATTTTTTCCCAACTCCAAACAATGCCGCCCTCGACGGGGAACATTTCAATTTGTTTGTGAATTTGCTTAAGAAAATTTATCCATTTTTTTATTTTTATTCTTAATTTTATTTTTTTTTTTTTTTTTCTTTAATTTAATTCTTTTTTTTTTTGTTTTTGATTATTTTTACTTTCATTCATTATAAGATTTTAAGGATCAATTTTCAATTTAATGAACTTCAAAGGGTTACAAAAGAGCATTATTTACTCAATAATGATTTAATTAATGTGTGGTTTTACATTACAACTGATTGAACGTGTAGTAAAATTAATATGAAAAGCACAAAAAACACTCAGGTTTTGAGTACTATTCATATTAATTTTCCTACACGTTCAATTACTTATATTGGATAACCGCACATAAGTGGGTGTGAGTGCGTACGAATTAAATGGTGAGCGGCTAAGAGGTGTCAAATTATATAAAGCCTCGTACACAATGCTAGCAACAATTTCACAAGGTGCTCACAACAGAGCAACAATTTTTTTTTTCGCAACCACACACATTTTCATTAAAGAAACCGTTTGCAAATTTTTTGTTAAGATTTTACTTCAAAGCTAAATAAAATTATAATAGACGTCTTTTTTAATTGCATACAAATTCTTTAGCAACATTTTTGTTCGAAAAATGAAAGGAACGTACTGAAATACTTTGGGAAGAAATGAGATAGAAGATAAAACGAAATGCTTGCCCCATTTTTAAACAAGGCATAATTTTCAATATTTGAAATTTTGATCTCTCCGAAAATATTTTTCCAGTTTATTTTTAATTGTTCTATTCTGCAGGAAAAAGAGAGAAATGGCAAGACGCGAGTGTTAGCGTGTTGAGAGGTACAGGGGTCAGAACAAAGTCAGAAATTTTTATCAAAGAGTAAAGCAGCAGACTGATGCCGCTTGATATCCCAGAACTGTTCCCTGGCGATGGTATTGAGTTCATACCGCCTATCCAGAAAGAGGTCAAGATAACAGTAACTTGGCTGAAGAATAATAAGGGATCAGGATTCGACGGGCTGCCAATGCAGCTATTTAGGACTGGAGGCGATAAGCTGAAATGGCGAAGGCATCTGCCTGTTGGCACAATTTAGCTAGAAGAACGCATGCTCGATGGTTGGAACCTCAGCGTAGTATGTTTTCCGCATAAGAAAGGACACAAGACAGCATGTGCCAACTACAGAGAAATAAGTCTCCATCCTATCGTGTACAAAATCCTATCTAGTGTATTATGTGGGCGACTTTTGTCTTAACTCTACGAGATAATTAGGCCTTATCAGTACGGCTTTAGACTTGGTTAATCTACCAACGACGACATATTCACATAACACCAAAACCAAGAAAAGAAAAATCGACACCTTTTAGTTGATTACAAGGCAGCTTTAGCCAGCTCCTTGTGAAACTAATACTACTTTGCAAGAACTAACGTCCTACATTAGCCACCAAAGTAACTAAATAATAATCATAAAAACTTTTTAGTATCTGTTCGAAAAGTCTTTAATTTTAACATAATTTTGAATATCTTTTTCTTGTTCGAAATAACTTAATTGAAAATTATTTGCAAAAAATTCGAAATTAATTCCAGAATTTAAATTTAAATTGAAATCATTTTGATTTTTTTAACAATATTTAAAAAAGAAGAATTCCTGACAAAAGTACGGAAAAAACAGAAGTAAGGAAAAACATGTAAAATCAATTAAAATAGATAATCATTCAAAAAAGCAAATTTCGATCTACCAAAGGTTAAAATACAATTTGGTTTAAGGATTGATGTTTGACTATTGACGTCAGCAGTCGTCGATGGCTGCGAGTGTTAAACGGCAAATCCATCTGAGGAGATCGAGTGGTTGCGATCGAAACATGTCATGGAATGAAAGATTATCAATAACCATTTTAATTAATTTTCATGTTGTAAAATTCCTTTCTTCATAAAAATAATTTAATGAAAATTAAATTTGATGAACTTAAGCCTAATTAAAAATATTACAAATTTGGATTAAAAACCATAAATAGTTCAACAAAATAACCACAATACTAATTAATATTTAAAAAGTTTAAAATTTCGAATTTTTCAGAAATGATAATTTCGAAAATTAAAATTTTTTTAAATTGTAACCACAAGCACATTCCCAGCGTTATACCAGTACATAAAGCTGATAAAGAATACCGGCCTATTTCTATCCTTCCTTATCTCTAAAAGGGTTTTGAGCGCCTTTTACATAAGCAAATTACCAAATACATTTATGAAAAAACTCTTCTTACTGACAGACAGTCTGGATTTAGATCACAACTTAGTTGCACAACAGCTCTAGCTGAAGTAATTGAAAATATACATAGTAATTTGGATGATAGTCAAGTAACTTTCCTGGTTTTGCTAGATCATTCAAAGGCTTTTGACACAATTGAACACCAAATGCTTCTAATCAAACTAAAAAGAATGTTTTACTTTTCTTCACCTGTCTAACAGGCTTCAATCGGTTGAAAATAATGTAGCAGTTTCTGACCCACTAATACTTTCGAGACGTGTTCCACAAGGCTCCATACTTGGTCCACTTCTATATTCACTATATGCTAATGATTTACTCAGACAAATTCAGCACACTCGTATACAGATGTATGCAGATGATGTTCAGTTATATGCCAGTTGTTTAAAAATATCAATTCGGCATAAAGTCAATGAGCTTAACAACGATTTAAAAAGAATCCTCAATTGGGCATCAGCTTATGGTTTGCGACTTAATCCCAAAATTCTAAATGTTCTTTAATTTGTAAAAGGTCTTTTATGATCAGTGATGAAATAAATATATATCTTGGAGACTCTAAAATCGAATTGGTTAAGTCTGTCAGAAATCTAGGAAGCTTGTGGAAGAACATAAAGTATGCTAAGAAGTCTATGCTCTAGTCATCACTTAACACCACCTAAGACAAGAATGTTGTTAGCTAAAACATACTTAATACCCACACTCCTTTACTCATCGGAAATATCCCTGCAAATAATAGGACCAGTCCAAACACGCGTGTAAAGAGTAGCTGACAAGGGACTAGGACTAGTACAAAAGTAACCCAAACGTATGGAAAAAACATGGTCTATTTAACATTACGATGTCCTAGGGCAAGACCATATAACCCAGCTTTGGACTACAAGGGAGTAGTTTCAAAACTACTCCATGGTATACTCAAGAGGATTAGTTTTGAAATCGTTTAAAAACGAAAGCACGTCGTTAAAAAACGAAGACATGTCGTCTCACTACAAACACTTTTTAACAATGGCATGATCCATGCTTGCATTACATCGGACCAGTCCATGGAGTAGTCCATTTTATCAAAATGGAAGAGGTGATCCAATATTTTTTGCAGGGATTTGCAAGCTGTAGCAGTAGGGCTGCCAGATAAATTCGTGAGTTAATCGTCAATTTTCTGAAAAAAAAAATAAAAAAATCGTTTTTCACGTTTCGAAAAATCGTCAAAAAAAATTGGACAACTTAAAATTTAGTTGTCTTTAAACAGTTTTTGTTCGATTTAAAAAAAAAAACATTCAAACAAAAACATAATTACTTCATACCCAGCTAGCATTTTCAATCGTGTAAGAGATAAAAATTTAATTTCTATGTTCGGTAATATTTCTTAAATGATCATTAACATATTTTAAAATCATTGCAATACAAACTCCTTCGATGTAAGGGAATAACAGAAGCACATAAAACATTGTTAGTGAATTTTTTCTTTAAAATAATGATTTTAATTATACACTTACAATCTGCTTACTTAAAAGGAATAATGCGAAGTTTTTCAATCATTAAATTAAAAATTCACTTATATGGTATTTGCTTCTCTGCTGCTTCTTAGTAGTGTGTAATAGCCAGCGCATATATCAGCGCTCATGTAGTTTTCGTGCTTCCAGAAACAAAAATTTTTTTTTACTGGGATGAGACTCATGTATATATTATCTTACACCTCGTGAAATGTTCGGGGTATAATTGTTGAAAATATGATTCATACAGAGAGTCGTAAAAGATTCATTCGATGATGGTTTGACGAAAGATAAACAAAGTGTAACATTTTTGTTTTTGTTTTCTGAAAGTAATCATTTAAAGATTTTCTTAAGACTTGACTATTAAAGCCATACTTAAACAAAAGCGGCACGAGTTTTCTAGTTTTTGAATAGAGCATATCAACGCTTTTCAATTGGAAAAACCGTTTTTGACAGCCGTTTAATAGTGAAGTTTGCCGCTATTGTTAAAAAATATTGGCAATATAGCTATTTTCTGATAAATCTAGCGTTTTTATCTCTATTTTTATTTATAGTTTGTGGGCTTATTAAACAAGGAAGCTATCAGTACTGTTCGTGACACAATGTTGATGCTCTTGCTTAGGTATGGCATATCAGCTTCAAAGCTAAGCGAATGAAAACGTTCCGCCTTACGCTCTTGTTAAGGTACGGCTGTAAAACATTTCAAGATTTAAAAACGAACGTCTAAGAAAATGTTATGTTTTATTCAGACTTTAGAGGCTGAAAAATCGGCACTTTAAAGAAAAAAATCAGCAAATCGGCACTTTGCTAGTTCCGGAACAAAAAATCGTCAAAATGATCGGCAAATCTGGCAGCCCTGTGTACCAGTAATGGACTGTAGCTATGATAAGAAGTAAAATTGGTTTTACTACTAAAAATTTTATTTTCAAATTTGTAGCAAAAAAAAAAAAGTTTTTAGTGAATGTTCGAAAAAAGTTCGTATTTTCGAACATTTTTATTTTTATTCGATATCACTTGTTTTTTGTTATTTAAACATATTTCCAATACAATTTTTAAAATTATTTAATTTTTAATTTTCAAATTTGTTTTTTTTTTTTTTCATAAAAAACTTGAATTTTTTTCTTTTTAAATAAAACTATTTTGAAAAATTCTAAAGAAGTTAAAAAATGTATACTTCGCTTATTACAATAAAAAAATGTTCACTTATTTTTGGCCATTTTTAAACATTTTCAATGTTCAAAACAAACAAATTTTAAAGAATAATTACCTGAAAACCATTTTTTTTAAGTTCTTATTTAAATTCGAAACAAGAAATTTATAAGTAAAACTTTAAAAATAAAACTATTTTTGCCAAATTGCTTTTATCTGAATTTAAAAAAAAATAAAGCGCATGTTTGAAAGCTCGTCCATAATTTCCATTTTTCATTTTATCTAAAACAACGCCCAAATGAAAGCGAGCCATGTTCTTTAAATCGAATTCGATTGCAATTGAAATCGAAAAAAATTTTAAAAACGATCCTGTTTGAAAGTTTCATTAAAATACATATTTCTTTTTCAATACCACTTATATTTAATAGAATTACTTTAAAAATCAAAAAAATTTTGAAAATAATTGAACTGAAAATTTTCTTCGATTTCAATTTTACTTGATTTCGATTTCTAGAATATGACCGAATGTGTTAATCCATCCTTTTGTGGCTTCTGCAATTTTCAACTCCATTTCAATTGATTGTCAAAAGTTTTCTCTAAAAAAGCTTTTGATTAAACTTATAATTATTTTTTTTTTAATACACCTCTTTTGAGAAAACCTTGTACAAACTTTTTATAATTAATTCACCTAATAACCCTGCAGATAATATTGGACTACGTGATCCATTTTGTTGAAATGGAGTACTCCCTGGACTGGTCCAATGTAATGCAAGCATGGACTATGTCATTGTTAAAAAGAGTTTGTAGTGAAATGACATGTCTTCGTTTTTAAGCGAAGTTAAAACTAATCCTCTGGAGTATACCATGGAGTAGTTTCAAAACTAGTCCACTAGAGTATGTATGTACATCGAGTAGTTTTAAGACTACTCCGTTGAAATGCAAAACTTGGTTATATGGTCCACTCCTAAGACATCGAAATGTTAAATCGACCACCTTTTAACCATATATTTGGAGAAGTTTTGGAGTACTCCTACTCCTTTATGGACTACTCTTTACATGCATGTATGGACTAGTCTCGTTATCTGCAGGGTAATGTACTCACATTATATTTTTTTTAACAGTATAGTTAAATGTGGATGGTTCATGCTGAGAGTTGTGGTTTATTTATAAATTAAAAATTATATATGAAAATCGACTTTTAATTAAGTCATTTTTACTTAATAATATCCAAAGTTATTTCAAATTTATGGCATATGGCCATAAACTATGTGCAACGAGGGGAGCCATTGTAAAATGTTTAATCATTATGGGTCGCAAAATGAGAGCTTTATTTATTTTTAATAGAAAATAATAATCATTTTAGTTCGTATTTATATTTTAAATGAAATTGGTTTTTATACTATAAAATAAATGATGGGCTTATTGTAAAAACATCATATGCAAAAAAAATTATTTTGAGATAATCGACTGTAGAGTTAAAAAAAAAAAATATTGGAAATAAGTAGTTTTTTCATGAAATTATACTGTAAACCCTTTTAAGGACCCCTTTAAAACCACTACTATAACATACCTCTCGTTGGACAACAGCAACATAGATGAAATCGCTGTTTTGAAAAAATAATGTGGCTTATGATGTTACTGCACGCAATTTAAATAAAGTTTTCGGGAGGGCTTGTGTTGTTATTACAATATGCTATTCAAAAAGGAATACATTTATGACTGGAGATGGCACTTCCGAAAAAAAAAATTTTATGACGATATTTATATTTTAATTGAGGTACATCTTTTTTACATTTATAAATTACTACTCTAACCGGTTGCGCTTCGCCACCTCCGTTGAAATAAAATTGACAATGATGAAATTTACACTTAATTTAGATACTTAATAAAAAAGATTTAAAATTGCTTAATCTAGCTATTAAAAATAGCATAGTTACTAAAGATTTTGTAGACCGCAGATTAAATTCAAAATCTTGAGGTTGCAGTATTGCTGACAGTTTTGGTATAAAATCCATTTCGGAGATAAGGAAGCCTTTTTTAAGTCTTAAAACTCGGTTAGCTTATGAACCTCTGTTTAAGAATTATCTATAATCTTTAAAATACACAAAGATTTATATAAAACTTTGTCCCTATTAATCAAAACCACAAATAGAACTTTAATTTATAGTAATACAAGAGAAATAGCGCTCATATTAACCTCATATTTTCCCACGTTTATTTCATAAGTCTTAGCTAAAATGTATGCGTCATAACTCATTTTGCATTCACTTTATCATTTTCATTACAAAAACTCTTTGATGGCAATTATACCAAAAATATCCTTTTTATACCAAAACTAAGGTTCACATTAAGGTCATTTAAAAATCAATAAGCTGAATTTATCCTTGATGCCGTTCAATTTCATATTAAATCAAGGACATTTTGCACATCTTACACTCCACAAAGCATCAATACACAACACCAAACATTATTAAGTCGCTTGTCCCAAATGAACACCAACAATTTTCATTAAAACCCTTTTGAGCACTTTCGAACACTTCAAAGAGTTTAATGAACATTTTGGATGAACATCATAATGTTGCAACTTCACGATTATTATTTCTGCTTTTATAAACGTTTGTGAAATTTTCAGTTCGAATTTCACAAAATGTCTTGGTGGTGGTGTTATTTACAATAAGTGAAAACGTGCTTATTTTTTTACACATCTTTTATTTTTCAAATTAAAATGACTTATTGACATTTATGCCCAATTTTCAGGATAATATTTAAATTTATATTAAGTTAATTTTCATATTAACTTAAGTCGTATTTAATTACAGATTGATGTTTTGAGGTGGCCTCAAAAAACAGTTGTCTGCTATTGCTTTGCCTGTTGTTGTATTGTTTTAATATTGAGACCACCTTGCTAAGTTTTTCCAATGGAAACTTAAAATGAATTTAAATATACCACATCGGTGAATTAAGTTACATTTAAGTGTTTAGTGAAGAAAAGAATTTTGTATTTAAAACGATTTTAAACACAAATATATTTTAATATCAATCCTTAAAAATTGGGCATTAATTAAATGAAAAGGTTACATGTACACATTTATTAAGTAGGAATTTAAAGAAAATAAACACATGGTATTTGAAACTAAAAAACTATTCTAAAATTTCCCAATTCAAATCCCAGAACTCCAAAAAAATTAAAAAAAGCATGAAATACTTCCAAAAATAATAATCACCCTTATCGAGAGTGGCGAATTTTTAATACACCTGCGACTGTTTGGTATGTGATGAAAGGAAATAAATCGATGTTCTCTTTAATCTGTTACCAAACAATCGATGGCGTATTTTAAATTCACCAACCACGATAAGGGTGAATAATTAAATTTGTTTGAAAATTTTTCTTCACGACCTTCTGCCTACTTCTTCTTCTAAAAATTGCAGAGGAATTTCACGATCCAAAATTTTTTTTACGCCACACGTTTTTACTTTTTAGTTTAATATACAATTTTATTAAGAAACTAACCAAATTAAGGCGAAAAAAGTAGTTGGCTTAATTTTAACAATAATTAATTTGTATATCTATTCATTTTTAAAAAAATGGACAAAAATTGCTATTTAATAATCTATAATCGACCTTACAGTGCAGCCACACGATCAAGATTTTCTTGATAGTCTTTTACATATACTATTTGTCAAAATTAACAAAAATTGAAAGTCGCGACGAAGGCTGCATTCAATTTTTGAGCAATTTACATTCAAGATGTCATCAAGAAAACAATTTATAAAGGCAAACGAAAAATTTGCTCACTAACTTTGAAATCAGCTGTTTTCTTGAACGTAAATTGAAGCACTCTCTGGAAAGAGAATTTTAAAGGCAAGTTCGTTTCAATTTTTAAAATTATGAGTGTATTGGTAGAAAAGTGTGAGAGTATTAAAACTTGATAGGCAAAACTTGATCGTGTAACCCGCAAGTTATTACGAGAGTCGTTGTCGTGGTCGAAGTCATAGCCGTTTAGAATTTTTGTCCATATCAATTAAAATTTACGAGAATGACAATGCAAAACACATAGAAAATTTTCGTATTTGTGTCGTTTATGAAAATCATAATGCCAATTTTTAAAAACGACTGATTTTCAACAACGACAACGATACTTACTCATAACAAGGCCGAATATGTCTCTATTATCTCGTTGATATCTTAAATTATGGACGTGAAAATATATGATTGAAAATTTAGTATTTTTTATTTTGTTTTTAAATCTAACAGACCAACCTAATTTAGTTCGTCAATCGTAATGTTTTCCAGTACCTGGCCTTAACGCTGAAATGTCATACTCATATAAGAGCTGCAATGTTGTATCGTGACCAGTACTTTTAACTTCTACTGTTTAGTAAAAATCACACAATAGAAATATAGCCACTAGGTCGACCTGAAACAGCTAAAATCAATTTTTATTATAAAATAGAAGTGATCACAGATTTTCATTAGTTTTGCTATAGATCTTGTAGTTTTCAAGAAAAACGCATTTAAAGTTATTCACACAAAAATCGTAAGGAAATCAAAAAAACTGCCTTTACTATAATATATTAAATACTTAACGCGCTGTCAAAATCTGATTTTCCAATTGCAAAACGTTGACGCCGCGCTATTTGCGTTTGCTTAATACATTTTGTAGAAGCATTAACATTTTCGACAGAAGGAAAACGCTTTAAGCGCTAATTGAAGTAAAACTCCATCACCTAAAATTTCATCGAAATTCTCCCAAATATTAAATAACCCAAGATTTATTTTACTTTTTTGCAAAATATCCCCATAGTGCGAAACTTGAGTACCATGCAGTTGATAGTCAGAACGATTCGAAATAATTTTTTTAGTATTGTAAAACTCAAATTAATGCTTTACAACACTGAAAAAATAATTCCGATTCCGTCCAGTATTGACTGAAATAATTAGATATTATATTGCTTTCGAATCGAGATAGTACTCGATCACGACTGCCAGAATCAGGCCCCTGATATTTTTCTTGTAAAACCTACCAGTTGTTTTGACAATTACAATGTTGCATATTATGCGAACTTTCAGTAAGACATGGCCGTTTACTTTCTGTTAATAAAATCGCTAATTTTGGCCTAAATGTAAAAAATGTTGGACAATTGTGTTTATCCAACACAGAATCAATGAAAAAGTCGATTTGTAGTTTTTGGTTAGTTAGGGTCTTTTGTGTGTTAGTTTAAGATAATTTTATTTGCGAGAATAAGTTTTTGGGTTTAAAAATTAAATTCAATTAAACCAAGTGGTTTATTTTACATGCGCTCCAATCACACAAATTTAACTTTTACAAAACTTTCCTATTGTTTTCAATAATTTTTTAATAATTATTTTTGTTTCATATTTAAGAGAATAAACTTTTTATAGAGTAAATTTGAAAATATTACTGTTTTGAAGAATGAAGTTAGTGTTATTTATTAGAAAGATGGTAATTTACCACAAAAAATGCCTTTTTTAAAAAAAATATGTTAAAGTGTAAATTAAATAAAAGTTTGTAAAAAGGTAGTTTTCAGATTATATTTTTTAAATAACAAAAAGTGTGTACATCAGTTTTAAGGTGAGTTTTTGTTTTAGAATTTTTTTTTTTTTTTTTTTTAAATATATTTTCTATGCGAACGTTGACGTTCGAAATTGTTAAACAGGCAGTAAAACAAGTGTTTTTAAATCATTTCTTTAAGGAACAAACCGTAAAACAAAATACAGGATGCGTCATTGTAATTTTGTAGGTATGAATTTTTTTTTTTTTTTTGTTTTTTTTTAGTTTTTTTTCAGCATTAGAAACAACGTTTGGAAGATTCAGTAGCCGTGCAAAAATTCTTAAATTTTATTTTTGCTAATACACAATAATTTTAACCCAGAAACGCACATTTGGGAAATCAACTACGCAATATAAGTTAACTCTCAAAACACCACTAATAGTTATTATTTTTACACGCTTTGCCGATGTTGCACTTTTACCTACACGCGCCAATTGCATTGGTTCTTTTTACGGTTTGTTCGACTTCCTTTCCCATTGTTATGTGACCCAACTAAAATAAGTTTCCCAACTGTTAAAATTTATGAGAATTATTTCTGTAAACGCTGACGACATGTCTGCAGTTTTGTAAACATAATTAATCTGAAAATTGTTTTTTATTAATTCTGATTTAACATAATTTATTTTAAAATTGTTTTATTATTAATTTCTGTAAATGTCGACTAAACATAATTGATTCAAAAATTGTAAATGCTGATTAAACATAATTGATTTAAAAATTGTAAATGCTGATTAAACATAATTGATTTAAAAAATATTTCTATAAATAAAATATTGCTTGATTACAACTTCAGTCGTAGTCAAGTACTCAAACTAAATAAAACGTATTTTTATTTAACTTATAGTCACTCGTTTTCAGTCATCTGGGCCTTTTAGTGACTTTTCTCAGAATGGAAATTTCAAATTGTTGGGATGCAAAAAGTTTTTAGGTTTTTCTGAAATTTAAGTAGCTTGCATAAGTTAAGTTAGGTATGTTGTCATATCGTTAGATTTATCCTTTTTTTTTTTTTTTTGCAAATTTTTGAGATGCAAAAAGTTTTTAGGTTTTTTTTTTTAAGTTTTTCTGAAATTTAAGTAGCTTACATACGTTTAGTTAGGTATAATCAGGGATGATAAATGAGAAAACCAATATCGTAACAACGAACTTTTAAAATAGTCCTTTTTCGGCCCCAATAGTACTAACAGCCTGTTTTTGTAAAACATAAGTCTTCTCGCTTGAAATTTTCGAATTAATACGTTTCTGTTCAAAATTTGGTTTTTAAAAAACATTTAAAAGCTTTCGTCTATGTATAGTTGACATAAATAAAGCTTTTTTCTTTCGTGATTCAACATTATTGCCAATGCATTAATATTCGTACATTTATATTATTTTTTCATATTAAGGTTTTGTGTTTGTGGATAACCCTGGCTTTTGTTTACAAAAATTAAAATTAAATTTCAAAAACCAAATATTTTATAAAAAGTGTTACTAAATTAGTAAAAATAAAAATTGTTGAATGAAAATGTTAACAATAATGGCAATGAATAAAAGAAATACATAATGAAGATCTTTTGCTGCACATCAAAATATACACACAGAAAAAAATCAAGGTAAAATCGTCGAAAACAAGGTTAATTTTACCGTTTTTGGTGGTGATTTTGCTTCATAGTTACTTCATGTTAATTTAACATGATTTAACAATAACTTGCGAACAACATTTTTTTTCTTTTAAAATAACTATAATTCATGTTAATTTAACATTGCAGTAAAGTTAGAACAAAATGTCATTTATATTGAAAGAACAATGCGAATCAGGTTGAATGAAAGTTATTTCAAGTTGAAACCAGGGCTGTCAGACTTGGGGTTTTATTCCCAAAGTTGGGGATTTGATGTAAGCAAAAAGGACAAAGAAAGTCATTTGGGGATTGGGGATTTTAAAAAAAATTTCGGGGATTTTTTGGGGATTTTACACTTTATATATATATATAAAATATGAAAAAAAAGTAGCAAAACTTTTATCTTACTCTTATATAGTGAAAAGGGTCCTAATTAAGATTAACATTTTTGTTAAGTGTGTAAAAGGTACTTTATAAACTTATCGTTAGCTACACATTCAAATGTGCTAAGTTACAAATATCAGTTTTTACAGGAGAGCTAAATAACTCATAAATTTTTGCAAAAATCATTATTTCATAAAAATTTAAATGCAAGCTTCTTCTTTGTCTGCCTGTTTGATCAATTAAAATGTAAAACACAAATAAATGCTGCATATTATCTCTCTTTCAGATGTTTTTTGACTTAGCACTTTTTATATTTTTTTTACTTTTTTGTTTACGTACATAGCACATTTTTTCCTGCTTGATAAAAACCATGATACAAACAAAACAAAATCTTTTTAAATACATATATACATATGTACATACATATATATAAAATTTTTTTATTGTTGTATTAATTTGTATCACAAAAAAAAAATTTGCAGACTTACTTCGTTGCTGCTACTTAGTTACATTAGTTATTTCTATATAAAGTAATTTCATTATTGTAAATATCATTATAAAAATACAGACTAAACATTTATCACAAAACAAAATTTGCAGACTTACTTCGTTGCTGCTAGTCAAATTAAAAAAAATTACTATTAATCATGTGGTAAATCATCATAAAACTGATGATGATCTTTGGGCAAAGTCAATTTTAAACATTGTAAGTCCTCGTATTTCCTGCGAGTTATTGGCTTCCACACCACTGTAAAGGAACTATGTTTCGATCAATTCTTTGGGGTAAAATTTTCCATGATTCGGTGAACCTTAATTTGAAAAAAATTTCCCGATCAGGTGTATACCTTATAGCGCGTAGATCTGTCACTTTGGCATCGAATTTTCCACGTCCTGGCCGAATGCTTTTACAGAACTCAATTTTGCTAAATTGTTTAAAAAAATCATGACTTAAATAAGTTACGTCGTATGGTTCAGGTTTTTTTCTTGCAGCTTTACATATTTCAATATATTCGGCCGGAACATGGATATTTCTGTTCTTCATAGCTCGCTCTATAGTGGAGTGGACGCTATCGGCCTCCATTTGTGTATGCCCAGTCTCTAAAATTTTTTGTTCTATAACAATTTTGTGTTTGGTTGCAGCGTTCAAAAGTGCCTATTCATCACGTAATTACGGTTTTGATACCCACACCCATCACTAAAAAATATAAGCTTTACCTCATCATCTCTGTTAGTAATGCTGGGAAGAACTTTATTTTCAATGAAGTAACTCCATATGCTGGAAAATTCTTCGGCACAAACGCCCCCTTCAGCCTCGTTCCATAAAAAACAGTACCCTTTATTGTTAATAAGGTTGTAAAACACCAAGTTATGTACTTGTAATTTAGTTTTATAGTACAAGCTACTGACGTTGGACTTTGGAGCCATCAGTACTGCTTGAAGGTCAACTGTGAAGACATGTGACTGTTCAGATTTATCTTTATTTTTCTCAAGTCTCGCTTCTTCTTTTCTCTCTTGGTGACAATTATATTTCTCATTTGATAGATTTCCGACTGAATAAAGAGCACATTTCTCGCATTTGTCTTTTTTCGGTGTAAACAAGCTAATATTTCTTTTCTCAAATTCTGAATAAAACAATGATGGCGAAAGCGGTTGAACATTGTTAGTTGAGCACCAATCCGTAGCATACAAATCGAAAATCATTTTTTTAGAACGCCATTCTGGCAAAAGATATTTTTTTTTAGTCACAGATCGACAGTAGTGCGATTCCATCAGTGGAAGGCTGTCAAAAAATATATTTAAATTTTGTTTTCTTGGACAGATTTTTTTAACACTTTCAGTAGCATTCTTATTTGCAACCAAAGGCGTCTTCACCCAAGTAAGCACAGATCGCCTACCTATATTCAAGGTGTTTATGAAAAATGTTCTACACACCCGTACAGTCTCATTATTTAATTTCAAGTGATATTGCAAAGATCGGGATCTCCTAGAGACAGTAGGCTTTGTTCGATTGTGGAGTCGATGAGGATGTGTTGTGTTCACTAAGGTGTTTATATAAATTTTTTTTTGGTTCCAATCCATTTTCCAAAAATTGGTAAACATTTCTTGTCTTTGAAGATCTGTAATTAATGGGCATTTCATGGCAGCGTTGTTTTTTTTCTGTGCGCACTTACATCTTGGCTTCATAGCCTGTGCTTCCTTTTTGTTTCTGTAGTTCCACGAACCACTTTCTTTTCGAGTACCCCAATAACTTTTGCCAATTTCCCTTCTTTTTTTATTTTTTGCCTGGAACCATGCATCATTTTTCACCTGAATTCTTTTCTTTCGCTTTTTATTTTTTATTGGCATATCACTGGAATTGTCAGAATCACTATGGAATCCATAGGGCACTAACCCAAAAACACCATCGTCTGGTTCTATCCCAAAATAATCATCGGATGGCTGAAGCAACTGGGCTGCATTGTTATTTATGTTCAAATTCATTATATTCTGTAATAATTTACTGTTATAAATCTTGTTTAATTTAATAATAATAACAATTTCTTACCTTTTTGTAAAAATGAAACAAATTAACTTTTTATTTTGTACAAACAATAATTAATTTAAAATTTTCTGTCACATAGCACGTGCTTTTTTACAGCTGTGTACTTAGCACATTTATATATCATTGCCAACGTTAAGTAAAAACAATAAAAACTTAAATTTTTTTTTTTCCAAAATATTATTTGGTGTTTATCTATCGAACTGCGTCTAAATCTTAGTTTTCAAAAAAATGTACTTAGCACATTTGAATGTGTAGCTAACGTTATGTTATTTTATTTTTTGAGTGAGTGTTTAAAAAAAAGAATTTAAAAATAGAATCTAAAACCGTTGACAACATACAAAATTTTTGATTTTTTAAAGACAATTTTGAAGCATATATGGGTAATTCAAAAGTGTTGAACGTGACCGTCGTACGCATCAAAAATGCAACAACATTTTAAACAACAAATATTTTTACATTCTTTTAACCCTTAAATTATAGCACTAAGAAAGCACTATTATCTATGCTAAAGTTTATGGGGGGCGCGATTCTAGGTCAAAGATAATGGCAAAAGAAGTAGCGGTTCGAACGTGAAAAAAATAGAAGTAGTTTTTGTGGCCATGTATAAAAAGTTGTAATTCAGCGTAACCTGGCACAATTTTTTAGTCAAACTACTTTCAGAATTTTACATAGGAATGTAACATTAAAATGTCTTTGGTTTGGTTCCAAAATCGTCTGTACTATTTTTTGTTTAAGCCAAAATCTGGTTCGATACGTGACAATTCGAACGTGAAATTTTTTCCACAATAATTTAACTGAATAATGATTAATCTATATATATAAAAGAGACGTGTTTGTTTGTAATCGCTAAACTCAGAAACTACTGCACCGACTTTGACCAAAATTTGTGTGTTTGATGTATGAGGCATGAGGAGTGTTTCTGTGGAGTTTCGTATTTATCCGATAGATGGCACCACGTTTTTATATTTTTGTCATTTTCGTCGTAATCGCTAAACATAATGTTTTAAAATTTAGATGCATGGTATGTCACTAAATCTTTATCAATATTCATTTATCAATTCAGCGGTAATTCACTAAAATTCGCTAAAATCACCAAAATGAAAAAAAAGAATTTATATGGTTTAATAGCCAGTTTTATTCCAAACATTTATGTTAATTTTAGTTTACAAAAGTCTATTTCCACTTCCATAAATGTTTTTCAAATACGCGGTTATGGTATCCAATAATTTTAAACAAACATGAAGAATCTAATAGAATTTGCTGGTAAGTAAAACATTTATTATTTTATTTTTTTTTTTATTGTTTTGAAAATCAATTAAACACGTTCATATTTTATAAAATTTTAAATCTTTACTAAGGGCAAGCAAAGCGGACCGGGTCCAGCTAGTACAAAATAAAAACTTACCGTTAATTCGAATAACATATTTCTCTTCGAACTCTTCCTTAGATTACAGACCATGTAAGAAATTTTTTTTGGAATAATTTTCATCAAATATCACCTCTTTTAAGGAGGATAATATTAAAGAAAATATACAATAAAACATACTCACAAATAAGAAATTACGTTTGCACAACTTTGCAGTCTGATTGTTCATCTAAGTGAACAAATTTATGGGTAAACTTATAAAATTAGTAAAATCTAAATATTTCTCCATAACAATATCGTAAAATAATCAGATTTTAATAACTTTTAAATTTTCGGTCACGGTGGACCATTTGGCGGAAATGCCCATATGTATGTATGTCTTACCCAAAAATAAGTAAATATGAAAGACAATATAATAAAGATAGGGAAAAAATATTAGTTAGTAGTTGTGATGCATCGAAGTACTGAATAAATGTCGGATATATGTGTCTTAATTGTTGATTATAAGGATGGCTTAAGCCGATTGAACAATCTCCAAATTCTTATAAATTGGCTCATTCGTCTTCAATAACAGCATATTCCCAGCAAAAACTTTGCTTACAAAATAAGCAGAAAAATAATGAGAACTTGACGAACAGACTACTTATTTTTCTACTAGAAGAAGTACTTATTTTTGTTCGAGATGTCCCAAAAGTAATCCCTTATAATTTAGCCTATTATAATCTAAAAAATAATATGTTTTTTTTATACTTAAAATTTTTATAAAAATATATATAGTTACACAAAGTCAATAAAGTAAAAATTTTTTTATTTTTTTTTTAATTTTTTTTTTTGTTTTTTTTTTTTAACTATTTTATTTTTATTTTTTCTTATTCTATTCTATTTTACTTTGTTTTATTTTTTATTTTTTTTTTCTGTCTCTGGCGGGATTTGAGCCCGCAACCTCGGTGCTCATAGACTAGCTCTCTACCAGCTAGTCTACCGGTGCAGTGTAGCTTTTGCATTAAAAAACTATGTTTTGTGACTATAATAACATTTTTATTGTCATAATGAAAATATAAATTTTTCTGTATATTTAAGATATAATAATAAAGTTATTATTTAATATATAACTAATAATCCAAAAAGTGGCGAATAAAGCTACAAAGTAATGAATTCTTGAAGTCATTAAAAGTAGGATTGTAAGTAAAGTTTTTGCTGGGTTGTTCTACTTGTAATTCCTCACTGGAATCGCATAAAAAGGATTTAAAAAAACATGCCGAAACAAGTTGCTACAAACAAAATAAAATGATTTGTTTGACTAAAAATTTTTATTTGGGGATTTCTAATTAATATTTCTCTAACCATTTTTTCAATTATTTTTAATCCAAATTTTTAATATTTTTAATTAGGCTTAAGTTCATTAAATTTAATTTTCATTAAATTATTTTTATGAAGAAAGGAATTTTTACAACATGAAAATTAATTAAAATTGTTATTGATAATCTTTCATTCTTGCCCGTGGCCGGGATTCGAACCGCAGCCGGCAGGTTACCATGACATGTTTCGATCACAACCTATTAAATCGCAAAATATTAAAAATTTGGATTAAAAACCATAAATAGTTCAACAAAATAACCACAATACTAATTATTGTTTCAATTATATTTATTTCCCTTTGTTTAAAGAAGCATCGGCAGAATGGCTCGATATGGTTTTAACATTTTTCATTTAAAATAAACATGAAACCAAGATAATTTTAAATAGAGTCCATACATAAAAACAGGTTTTTATGGATTCAATATTGAACAATGTTATTTTAACAGTGAATAATATTAAATTAACGTGATTTAAGGTTACATTAATTTTTTTCATTTAAAATTAATATGAAATAATGATAAATTTAAATAAAGGGTATACTTTTGCAGAAATTTACTACGATTCTCAATCAACATTTCGCCATGTTAATTTAACATTGGTATTTTTTTCTGTGTGTAGATATGTAGAAGATATTTGCGAAGATATAATTTTTTGGAACATTCGGAAGAACCGTGGTATTTTACACTACACTGTATGAACAGTCACACAGATAATAGAACGCACGCCTTAACAATTCCTTTACTTCCCAAAAATTAGAGATACAGTAATTTTGACTTAGCTGCACAATCTCCTTTGCAAGATTTTTTGTGCAGGTAAATCAAAAATGCAGCTATCTTTTATGCATTTACCTGCCTTAATGTGCAGCTAAAGTAAAGTGTTTAATTTAAAAGTGGAATGAAAAATCTTTTTATTAATACAGTTATTCCCGCTTAATTGAGTTTCCAAAAATGCGCGACTCTTAACGCAATTAAACGGGAACTCAATGAATCGCCGACGCAATTAAAACGAAAATCGCTTAATTGAGCAAGATGTGGAATAAAGCGAAACACCCATGTGTAGCTAGAAAATAAAACTCATTTCTTTATTTATTAAGTTAAAAAATGGTTTAGGTTTTTTAAAACAAAATAAAAATCAGGTTCGTCCACGGTACAATCTTTCTTGCCGCAAAATATTTTTTTTGTGGAGCAAAAACAAAATAAGTAGACGGAAACAATTAACCGAAACATTTGCTTTTTTTCGCAATGCGAACTTATTTTGCAAAATAATTAAGCGGGTGAATTCAACGGAACTCAAATGGGTATTTTTACATTGACAGTTATACTGAATGATTTCGTTCCATGATTTTGAGTGCAATAAAACGAGAAACTCAACTAAGCGGGGCTTAATTAACCGAAAACAACGTACATAAACTTGTATTTTATTAAAATTTTATTTTAAATAACATATAATTTTATACATGCATATTTAATATAAAAGGAACATTAACAAAAACAATGAGAATTAACAATGAACATAAAAATTTATGAAGAAAAAAAACAAAATAATCGAGATTTATATTTTTATAAACAGCTTAAATTGGATGTGAAAAAGTGGCTACCATATTTTTTCATATGCGCATGAAAATATTTTAAAGCTGTCCAAAAATATGAAAAATATGCAGGTATACAAAATGCACGTAAGCAAGGATTTTAAAGAATAATTCCAGAAAATATGTATTTTGGGCACTTAAGTCAAAGTGCAGCTAACTTAAATTTTTTGTATGAAAATAATTTTAAAATGCCAAAAGGTTTGTGCATTTATCTTAAATGTGCAGGTACAGAAAGTGCACATAAAAAAGGAATTTGTATGGAATTAAAACGAATAATTCCAAAAATTATCAATTTTGTGCAGTTACGTCAAGAGTGCACGTAAACAAAAGGCAGTTAAGTCAAAACTACTGTATTTAAAATAATAAATAAATCAAAAATTTTTAAATGAAAGCAAATATTTATTTAATTATTTAAATTTAAGACTATTGTTTTGTCCGCATATGCGAAGTCGAGTCGCTTTTATCTGTTTATTTCCCCAATTAATGTTTGTTTTTTCTTGGTACGCGGCTATGTAATCCGTTTCGCACTGTTTCTGTATGAACATTAATATTGTGGTAATTTTCCAAAGTGTTTCGAATTTGCACGGCTGTTATTTTGGGATTTTCATTTAAAACACTTTTTTTAAATTGCTCAACTCGTAAGGAAATTTTGGGTGGACTTCCAGTTTTTGGCTTGCTTTATATAAATTGAGACTCAGACAAGTGCTTTATTACAGTCTGCACTGTAGACTTCACACGTCCAACAATTTTAAAATTTGAGCTAAAGGAATTCCCATCGTTCCTTTTTTTTAAAAAAAATATATGCACGCATTTCATTACAAATGTCCTTTGTTTTCTTGTCTATTTTAACAAAACAGTAATATTTTTTCTAAAATTACTACAGTCCTTAAGAATTTGCTTGCAAGTTTAGCTTGGGCCACGTTCCGTATATTATTTTTCCTTTAAATCTTCTTAATATAAAAAGGACAGTTTCCTATTTGGCATCGTACGTATAATAATCTGTGCAGTCAGATTAACTCATAAGTGTAAAAGTTTAATTAGAGGAAATTGACCCAAACTTTTTGTAGATTGATTTTGACAGTGTGTCGATGCCTTGCAAATGCCAAAAAATATCGATCAGAAATCCAGTGTTATTCTTAAGCTCCAATTTTAGAGGGAGTACGTACTATGCCATAAACAACGGTACACAACATGATGTGATGGGGCTTTAAATGGCAGCGCTATATTTAAAAAACTAAATGGGCTGCATATGGAGGCGTGGCTATAAAATTTAACCGTTTTAGAAACATCATTGACATAACTTTCATTCAAGGGGGTGACTGGCACAAACCTTTTTTTGTAAGGATGTCGACCCGCTCTAATGTACATACATATGTTCATATTTTTGAGCGAATGTAGTTTCATTGTTTCTAGAATTTTTTGAACCTGTAAATACATATTTATGCAATTATAAGCGAACCTTTATAGAATATTTTACAATAGTATTAGCTTATTAAGTTTCCTTTTTTAAAATATCGCAGCTATTTTCCATTTTGCGGTGATTTGTTTTTCAAACGAATGCCTTTTACTTATCGTCTACTTTTCTCTTTTGTTTTCATTTATTACGAAGATGTTCATTTTATAGAAACCAAAAATAAGTAGAGAAAAATCAAAGCTTTTTTTGTCACTCACATGAAATGTTTCAAGGTATATTTACACAAGGTAGACTCATTTGGGAGTGTAGACATGCTGCTCTATAAAAGGAACCATGTTGTCAAAACTGTCTTCATATAAAACAAAAACAATTTAACGCACACATGTACAAATTTTGGCTCATATACACGCAATTTGACGTTGTGGTTCCAACTATGGGTAAACAGCTGACAAACATATGGGCCAACGAGTTTACCTTGTGTAAATATACCTTGGTACCAAGGTATACTACTTGCCACTTGCCAATAGCCGCTCTGCAGATCTAATGTGGTAAACCATTCTATTCCAGCTAAGGTGTCCAAGGTGTCATCAATCCTAGGCAATGGATAACTGTCCTTTTTGGTGACGTCATTAAGTTTCCTGTAATCTACGCAGAATCTAGTACTTCCATCAGGCTCACCCGTAGCTGTTCGCAGACTCACACCCCTTAGTGGTTCAATGGGGTGTTGTATTAAATCAGGCCTAATTATCGAATGTGTGTAAATATACCTTGAAATGTTTTTTAATATTATGAAAACTTTTTCATAAAATTAAATTTTCTAAAAACAGGCTGTAAATAATTTTTTTGTCATTTTTTTTATTTTATTTTTAAAAACAAAAATTTAATACAACAAAAACAAAAGGTACTTAAAATTCATTTGTTCATTATTTATACATAATAATAGGGTGTGTAAAATTTTTTTCGCGTCAAAAGCACATCGCGATTCTTGTTCTATAAGCCATTCCAAGAAACTTTACCAAGGAAACCATAGGCCAAAAATATTTATTTTTCTAAAATATTCAAGAATAGACGCAAACAATTTGCTTGATTACTTCTTGACGTGACAACCATCCTGTTGACGAATATTTGAAGATATTGTGAGTTCGTTCCAACATAATATTGAATTGAGAGGAATTCCTCTCTTCTACTTTGTAGAACTTTTGCAGAAGTGGTTTTTTATATCTTTCAAAAACTTGTCAATGTCATCAGAAAATATACGCTTATATGCTGCCACTGATACTAAATGTAGAATGTGGCATATGCAATTGTGCAATGAACAAGTACAAAAAACTATTCACAGTAGCGGAGTTCAGTGTTTGGTGCAAATCGTCTTGCAAAAGAGCAAATGCAAAATATCAGAGCTGTTTTGTTAAATCCAACTACAAAAAATAGAGTTTCCCTTAGATTTCATAAAAAAGCTACTACATTTTGAATTTCCGCAAGACTATTTGCACCAAACACTAAGCTCCGCTTATATTCATTGGACAGTAGATACGAGTTGCCAATTTATATCACTTATAAACATGTAGGTTTGAAAATTTTGGAAATTGTACCAAATGAGTTTTAGTTCTGAATTGTACCAAAAAAGTACAATTATACCAACTTTATCAACCGTAGCTATAATTGTAAAAAATAACTCTTCACTCAGTTAAGTTCATTTATAAATTAAAGGATTTAATACGTGATATAAAACAAATAAATGAATTTCAGTTTTATTTATGTATGTTTTTGTATTTATGATGAATAAAACAAGCCACCCTTTTCGGGAGCAAAATTTTTAAGAAACAGACACCAAATTCCATTTTTTTAAATAAAATGTCACATTTTTTTGTAGAAAAGAAAACACCATTAATATGTACCCTTTTGTTGATTAAGTGCGATATGTTGAATTCATACAACGCATACAATCGCAAAAATAATAGTATAGGTTGCCTATTGCTGCTCTAGATATGGGTATTTCCAAAGAAAACTCTACTTTTTGTTGCGTTACGCCACCAAGCTTTTTTAGCTGTTTCCCAAAAAATAATTTAAATATTATTTTATTTTTTGTATTTTGGTGTAAAGCGCAACTCGTTTACATTTTGTGAAAGAGAGAAAAAAATTCATATACAAGCTAAATTGTTTGGTGACGTCAAGGTCGTCAAATTTTTTTGAGCTCCATGGCCAAACCGGATTTCAGAAATTGCCAAAAATCGCCAAACGTAAATTTTGTTCAGTTCTCGTAAGATTTTTTTTTTTAATTAAATTTTGCATATAAAAAAAAACTTTTATAATATTTAAGTCAAAAATCACCAAAAAATTTTAAAAAAGTCGCCGAAAGTAAATTTTTTTTTAATGGAGATCATATATTCATATATTCAGTTAAACACACTAAATTAAGTACATATAAGATTGTACAATTCAGCCTCATCGATTTCATTACTGGTGTTTTGACCTGCATACATATATTAAAATTCAATAGGGACTAAATATAAAATTCACTTAAAATGATAACAAACAAAAATCATGTGAAACAAGTTGCAAGATTTTATTTAAGATTTAAAATTAGTAATGATATCAAAAAATTACAAACTGTTAAAAGAAATCTCTGAAATAATATAAATGGTAAAAATAGCCAAGTAAATCGCCAGTTATATCAAAAATCGCCAAAAAAAAAAACGCCAAATGGAAAACCCCTGGCCAAACACGTTTCAAAATCGCCACGATTGGCGAAAAATCACTATATCTGACAGCTCTGGGTGGCGTAACATGACAAACAGAGAGCTTTTCCGTGGAATTACTCATATGGGCATTTCCGTCAAAAGGTCCACCGTGGCCGAAAATTTAAAAGTTATTAAAAGCTTATTATTTTACGATATTGTTATAGAGAAATATTTAGATTTTACTAATTTTATAAATTTACCCATAAATTTGTTCACTTAGATAAACAACCAGACTGCAAAGTTGTGCAAACGTAATTTCTTATTTGTGAGAATGTTTTATTGCATGTTTTCTTAAATATTATCTTCCTTAAAAGAGGTGATATTTGATGAAAATTATTCCAAAAAAATTTTCTTACATGGTCTGTAATCTAAGGAAGAGTTCGAAGAGAAATATGTTATTCGGATTAACGGTAAATTTTTATTTTTTTTTTTAATTATTATTCAGTTAAATTATTATGGAAAAAATGTCACGTTCGAAATGTCACGTATCGAACCAGATTTTGGCTTAAAAAAAAAAAAATACAGAAAATTTTATGAATCAAACCAAAGACATTTAACTGTTACATTGCTACGTAAAATTCTGAACGTAGTTTGACTAGAAATTGTGCCAGGTTTCGCTGAATTACGCCTTTTTATACACGGCCACAAAAACTACTTCTATTTTTTTCACGTTCAAACCGCTACTTCTTTTGCCATTATCTTTGATTTAGAATCGCGCCCCCCATAAGCTTTTGCATAGATAATAGTGCTTTCTTAGTGCTATAATTTAAGGGTTAAAAGAACGTAAAAATATTTGTTGTTTAAAATGTTATTGCATTTTTGATGCGTACGACTGTCACGTTCAACACTTTGGAATTACCCATATATATTAATTAATATTGTCTTTGTATCGAGGCGTAATGTTTTTTTCGTATTTATTTTGTTATGTAAAATATAGAATTTTAAGGAATATACTATTTAATAAATAAACAGTTTAAAAATGAATGTAAAAATCATTTGCTTTAAATAAAATGTTAATGATCCGTTTTTAAATGAATTTTAAGTTGTTTAAAATGAACTTTCGTTTGAATTAAACTACATAATATTTTGAGTGTACTTCTAATTTCTATTACCGTTCTATAGATATGGCGACCTTAGGACATCAAGTTTATATCTTACATGTAGTTTAGGGGCAAATAAAACCTTGTTGTCCTAATACAAGAATGATGTCCTCTCCAAAGAACTGAATGGCTTCCTAGTCCAACGCTGGTGGGACCAGGTAACATTGTCGGTCTGAAAAGGGCGTTCGTTAAGGGAGGTAATACTATTATAGCGTTTTTCACAAAAAATATGTTTTAAAAATATGATAAAAAAAATAAACGTTTCTGATACAGTTTGTGATAAAAAAAAAATTAGCAGAGTTTTTTTTTCAAGAAGTTTCACTTTGCCAGAAATCAATTCAATTGATTAACAAAATATTAAAATCACCTTTCACCTGAATTTGAAATGTACATTGTGAAATAATGAGTTCTTTTTCCCAAATCGAATAAAATTGCCATAATTTGTTGCTATTTTGTTGTTTGTTCACAAAAACAAAAATAACACACAAAATAAATAAACAAACATTTACACTTTTATTTAAACAGAATACTGGAAAACATCTGTGTAAACAATTAAGACGTATTAAACGTTTTCTACTTCTTTTTTTCTTTTAGACCGAAAAGAATTTATTTTCATTCTTATTGGTGAAACTCAATGAAACGCACAAGTTCCGTCGTAGAAAAAGAAGGTCTGTTCACTTTTTCGTTTAATCAATATTTTATTTATTTGTTTAAGACCATATTCATCAAAAGTTAATAAAATTTTTAATATTATTCGGATGCCTTTGGATCAATAAATAAGATTTGTTTTTTTTTGCATTTTATACCTACGCCACAATAGGGGAGATGGTATTATGCGTTTGTACTGATGTTTGTAACACCTTAAATTATTGATCCTAGACCCACCTTTAAGTGTACCGATCGACTCAGAATCCCTTTCTAAGCCGATCTAACGATGTCCTTCCGTCCGGCTGGCTGTCCATGTAAACCTTGTGCGAAAAGTACAGGGTCGCAATTGGTTCTAATTGGCACAATCGATCAGTAATTTCATATAGCCCCCATACAAGCTTCTTTCCGAAATAGGGTCTTTATGCCCATTAGCCATCTTATTATTTTGGTATTAAGATGGAATTTTGTCCAAATATATTTTATTGCAATGTAAATCATATTACGAAATTTTATTGAAATCGGTCCATATTTGACCATCACTCCCATATAAATACTACTACTGAAAATAGCTTTTATTGCCATAACTTTCTTACAAATGTCGGCATTAACATACAAATTGGCGACAGTAACTTTTACGATAACAAAATGCTGTGCTGTTGGGTCCTAAATTTTTTATAGACCCGACATAAACCCCCATCCTTAAACCACTTCAAGGCAAACAAGTGTCATATACATGAGGATATTTTAATAATAATCGGCATCAAGTACTTTTACATGAATCTTAACCTTAAAACATAATTTTGTTCTGATGGGTCCATGATTGCCCATGGGTCCTAAATATGATACAATCGCGAAAGTTGGTTTTTAAATACTGTTGTGTAGGGCATCATATGGTCGTACTTGACCGACTGTACTTTCTTACTTGTTCCTTTATTACTTCATTTTGAATGTGGAAATATTTATTTATTAATATTATATTTTTTTTTTGTACAAAACAACCTTTTGATTGAAAACCGAAAGTCGACGCCCACTTGTTTTTAAATAGATTTTTTGTTAAAACATCCCTCTCGACTCTTCAGTCCCTCCCCACTTTAGACGGCAAAAGAAAACATTCCACATTATTCACCAAGAATTAGTGTTTTCTTTTATTGGGATATTTTTAGTCTGATATTTTAAATGGTTTTTGTGTGTGTTTCAACAATAAACAATGGTTACTTATTTATGTCTTATTAAGCATTTTATGTGCTGGAAAGGAGATTCATTTCCTTAATTGATAAAAACATTATTCTTGTTTTTTCCTTTTATTTTTGCATCTTTCATTTAACAAAATATTGAAGTAAAAACTTTTTGGTTGCTTTATTTTTTCTTTTTTTTTCTATTTTAAGAACACTTTATTTTTGCAAATTAAAAAAATCACTAATGACCATAAGAAAGGTCATAGATAAATATAAAAGAAAAATACACTTTTGAGAACAAAAATCTTGAACTTTTAACTGTAACAAACATAAACGCACACACAATTACACTTGCTGACACCGAAAAATTGAAACTAAACTACAAATGTCACAAAAAGGATATGCAGGACATTTGTTAACAGCCATTTTACAAACATAAAAACAGTTGCAAAAAAAAGCAGAGAAAACAAGTAAGAATACAAAATTCGGCGGTGTCGGAAGTTTGCTACCCTCCACCAGGAATTTAAAAAATTTTTATTAAGATTGAAGAAAGATTTTGCTGTAGTTAAAGCAAAGTAAAAAGAGAAAACATTCATGGCACATAAGAGGGCGTGTTAATCAATTTTTGACCAGTGTAGCAATATATTGCTTGGATATACAGTGAAAGCAATACTAGCGGATAGCTTCTCTGGTCGGACAGCTCCGTCTTCTCTTCACCGAAGGTAAAAGGTTATATAAAGGTTTGTCATATCGTTTGTAATTTCTACATTATTGATCTAAGACCCTATAAAGTATAAAAATTCTGGGTCCCTATGAGAAGCAAAGTTGATTTAACGATGTCCGTCCGTCTGTGTGTCCGTTGAAATGGATTTTCAGTGGGTTTCATGTCACGCATTGTCCGTAATTGTTTTCTATTTAGCATGATCGGTAACACCAATGGCTGAGATATGAACAAAAAACCACGACTGCCTTTTGTGCCTAATTTTCAGGATAGTATTTTAATCTATATTAATTTAATTCATATAAACTTTAATCGTATTTAAATACAGATTGATTTTTTGAGTTTTATTTGAAGTCTTATTTTATTAATATTAAAGTATGGTAGCACTAATAAATACAAAAAAATATCATAAAAAAAGTGTATTTATATACAAGGTGGTCACCAAAAACAGTTGCTTGCTATTTCCTGCAGATAACGAGACTAGTCCATACATGCATGTAAAGAGTAGGAGTACTCCAAAACTACTCCAAATATATGGGTAAAAGGTGGTCCATTTAACATTACGATGTCCTAGGAGGGGACTATATAACCCACCGAAGTAGTCCCTAAACTACTCCATGGAGTACTAAAGTGGGTTAGTTTTAACAGTACTCCATGCCACTACAGTATGGAGTACACTAAAGGGGTAGTTTAAGCATTTTTTACTAATCGCCTTTTATGGCGTGCCCTGTAGTCTATTATTGCTCTTGTATTAAATATATTTACTTGGTATTTTTAATTTGTTTACCTTTTTTCACAAATTTCACAAACTTTCACTTTTAAATAAACAATTAATAATGGACACCATTAGGGATACCAATGTGTAATACTGTATACTATAGAAAAGTATACATCATGCAGTTGTTGGCAGCACTGCATGTTAATTTCTTATAACATGGTCCAAATTACAGTAGATTGGACCATGTTGTAAGAAGTCCATTTAAGCCACAATGGACCACGTAGTCCAATATTATCTGTAGGGTTGCTTTGCCTGTTGTTGTTGCATTGGTTTAATATTGAGATCCCCTTGCTAAGTTCGTCCAATGGAAACTTAAAATGAATTAATTAACATTTAAGTGTTTAGTAAAGAAAAGAATTTTGTTATTAAAACGATTTTAAATATAAATGTGTTTTAATATCAATCCCAAAAATTGAGCTTTAGTTTACCCAAAAATCCATTGTTGTTGTTGTTTTTAAAATTTATTTTTTTGTATATCTGGAAAACGGCAAGAACCAATGTTTTTTGATTAGGTAGAAGCATTATTAATTCACAACATCCGACAAGTTGTGGGCGGGAATGAACAAGTGGGCGTGGCACTTCCCCTACAAACACATTAAAGATTTTGAAATCTGGAGAGCAGCAAGAGCCAAAATTTCCAAAATTTGGTACCAGTATCTTGGTTATCAATATACAACATCTTACTTGTTTTCCTGTAGACGGATATTTTCGGTAAGTGGAGAAACTTGCTCTGGCGTTTGGTTTCCGTGTGCGGAGCCTTGCACTGTATTCACAATATCATTAACATTAATTACAACTCATATTTGCGATTTTATGCGTATTCAAAAATTAAACCGAGTTGGCTGGATTTTAAACACAAACAAGAAGGAATTTGAAACCGAAATAATCGCTTTTCGGAAGTAAGTGTAATTTCCACAGACAGGTGACCCTTCTGGGTTTTGTAGGGATCCTCCTTAGGATTTTCCCCTTTTGGTGTTACATCCACCAGGAAAATTGGGTGCAGTCAATACCTGGGACTCGGCGAAAAACCAAAATCTCCCGGTGGATCGGCACCAGAATAACTACTGGCTGATTCTTCCCTTAGTATGCTTTTTGCGCGAAGCCATTTAAATGATACTTTCAGGTATCTCGTGGCCATGGTGCTCTCTACCCAAAGTCATGAGAAGGGATATTCCTAATTTTTCACCACTTGTGGAAAAGTTCAGCTTGAGGGAGGATTATCATTAAGTGCTGTTGCTACTCAACAAGTGCTCCTAGCATTTTTCCAAAAGTAGAGTAGGTTATATCAAAGGATGAGTGTATAATCTTGCCGGACTATGCACTTGGGTTTGCTGGTTTCTCTCATACTCAGTTACATAAAAACATGCAAATCTTTTGCACAAATAGTCTGACGAACTGAGAATATATAAATTTTATGTGGACCTAGATTAATATTTTTTGGTGTTACGCCTGAAATGACAAATTCAAAATATCTACATTGGACTTTTAATGGTGGAGGGTATACAAACAAGTATTTAAAAAGAGAAAAACAAATGTACCATGCAGGGAAATGGTACTTTGCACCAAGTGATGTCAACTCTTGCAGTTTAGGTTTAAGTTGGTTTTGTTATGTTGTTTTTTTTTTCAAAGGACGAAGGAAGTGTTTTTCTTATTTTCGTATGACTATTAAGTACTTTACAAGTGTTCAGTTAAAAGTAACAACCTTTTTTGAACTTAATCTTTATTAAATTTAAGGACATTTTGTTTATATTCGAAATTTAAAATTTGAGACTCTTTAAAGTTTAAAGAATGAGAGACGGATGAACATAATAATCCTTGACTTAGTTTCTACGGTAATAACTTCTTAAGGCAATTTTTTTTTTATTTTTTATTAGAAAAGCAAAATCTTACAAAGAAAATCACAAAGAAATAATTTAAGCAAATTGTAGGTCAACTGTGATTTTAAGTTTTTGTAAAGTGGTTTACATGTCAGGGGATTATTTTGATGTATTAGTTGGTTGGTAGGTTCACGTGGTCGTCTGGATAGAACCAAATAAACAATCAAGTAAAGTCTGAAGATCCAACTCTTATAAGACCACATCACACAACAAGGAGTTAAATACCAAAATCAAAGGCTAGACATTTGTCGCATAAGGATTCTAGATCCACCCTGTCTTATTCAAGAAACTGATCAGGTAACTGATTATCAGGGCAAGTTTGAAATGGCACGAAAAATTATCAAAACTGGCTGGCAAAATGGCATGAAAAAGTATAAAAATTGGCAGGAAAAATTGCACAGAATGGCAAAACTGGCAAAAATAAACATGTTGTTATTAAGAAACGTTTATTTTATTAAGTTTTTTATTAAGTTTGTAGTACGTACAATGGCATGTTTCTTAAAATTTTCAAAAATAAATAATCTCCTGTTATCGCATAAAACAGTTTAATAAATGGAAAACTCTCTTTCAACATTGCAAGATGTAACTGGAGCTTATTTGAACGCTAATAGTTCAGATAAAGAAAGGTTGTCAATAAATTCATCCGTCTCAATTTCAATAAAATAAAATGCCTTAAAGGCGCTGAAGCTCTAAATTGTAAAGATTTAAGTTATTTAATAAATGAATTTAATTTAAATAAAAAAAAAAAAAAATATGAGTAGCCCACTTGCAAACACCGCTAAGTTAAAAAACAAAAAAAATTCTGAGAAAATCGATTAAAACAGTTTTTTAGAATTGAAATGCCAAGCCATATAAATAGAGTTTATTGTATAATTAACCAGAAATTGCGCGTTACTTAAGGAGGAGTTTTGTACAAGGTTGATAATGGCTTAGGAAGGCATTTTAAGAAACAAATATATTGGCGAATTTTTCAGAATTTTGTGGACAACTCACATATACTATTTCCTATTTTAATTAATCTTGTAATCTGCTATTACGATCTAAAACTTTTTTAAACTTTTTAACAAAATCTTTTTTTGTTGACATTTTAAAAATTTTGCGCTGTCAATTAAGTCTAAGTTTTTATTTATATAAAGCTCTTTTGAAATTTCAAGAGACTTGCTCTTCTATGTACACTTAGTCACTTTTTACGACCGATTTTTGCAACATTCTTTAAACATTTCGAATAGATTCTGCCTCATATTCGCTAAATTTACTTAAAATTTTCTTCTAGGTTGCATTTTTTGGCAAGCTGAACCAAAATTGGCCTTTTCACGAAATAATTGAAGAAATGAAAAAAGGGCAAAAAGCGGCATATTCCATTCCGACATATTCCATTGCCCTGCTGATCATCAATTCTTCCGATTGGTCGCTTAATACATGTATGCCTAGAAGTCTCTGTCGAGCCAAGTGTAGTGCTGGACAATCGCAGAGCAAATGAACAATTATCTCCTTTTCCTTTCGTACGTGGTAGCTGCAACAATTTCTATGAAACGGGATACCTAGTATGCGCGCATGTTCTCCTATGGCCCAATAACCGGTTAACAGATCTATTAATTAAGTTCATGAAATTTATGTAGTTGTTTGTATCGATTCTGTACACGACCCCAAATGTAGGACAGTGAGATTTTCTTAATGGAATCTTTGTTGTCTAAAAGAAAAACATGTTAATTGAAAAATATTTGAGAGCTTGGCTTTATTGCAAAGCGAATTTGTAAATAAACCTTAAGGTGGCATGATATCACATCTCAAAATTGATAATTTTTTTGTTCGGAAAAATCTGAAAAATATATTTTGGTAAAAAAAAAAACAAAAAAAAACGTAGATCGGTTATATCCACGGCTTTTGAAAGACTTTAAACACGAAAAAATTTATATTGTTTATATCTGTTATGTGTTGCCCCCTGCGTTTTACAAACATTAAATTCTCTACCTTTGACCTTAAAGACAACAAGAATATAAATAACAACAAAAGAAAAGCATAAAAAAAATTTCAAAAACACCAGGCTAAATGAACTGAAAAAGGGCAGAATTTTTAATGTATTTTTAAGTACCATAAGACGAACACAAGAAGATGAAGAAAAAATTACACAAGAAGATGAAGAAAAAATTTACCACATTTCAGAGGAAATTTTAATGCAGTTCATTGGCTGTTATATTTATATCCTTCAAAACACGTCGAAATGGGTACACTGAAGATAATAAGTGCTACAGTTTACGCTTGAAACTTTTATAGTTCTTTTTTTCCGTAACATTGAAAAAGTTTTTTATATAATACAAGAAAATTTTAGAATTTCTTTAAACCAATAAATCTTGTTTTCGTTACTATTAGGAATATTTTTTATGTTTGACGAGAAAAACGATTCGCATATTCTTCAAAAGATAAAATAAAAAAAAAATAAAAAATATATATGGGGCAATCCAAGCCAAATCGGACAGTTTGATGAAATTGATTTCCTTTATTTTTTTACTGTGTTGATGTTCCTTCTTTTAAAGGGCCGGAGGGTGCTATGATAAGTAATATATTTTGCTTAGGTAAAAGTAAAAAACCGTATGGAAATAATTCATAATTATCTTTTTGGCAACACTGGTTAAAACAGCTGACGCACATTTCGTGTTTTGTTTCACTGTCAAACATCTTCAGTTTGGTCTATAATTTAACCATGAATCATCGTCTTACAAACGAACAACGCTTGCAAATTATTGAATTTTATTATCAAAATGCGATCCACTTTTATATCGAAAAATTGTGTTTAGCGACGAAGCTCATTTTTGGCTCAATGCGTACGTTAATAAGCAGAATTGTCGATTTTGGAGTGAAGATCAGCCAGAAGCATTGCAAGAGCTACCAATGCATCCAGAAAAAGTCACAGTTTGGTGCGGTTTATGGGCTGGTGGCATCATTGGACCGTACTTCTTCAAAGATGATGCGAATCGTAACGTAACTGTGAATGGTGAGCGCTACCGTGAGATGATATCCAACTTTTTTTTGCCCAAAATGCAAGAGCTTGACTTGCATGACATGTAGTTTCAACAAGACGGTGCCACATGCCACACAGCACGGTTAACAATGATCTTATTGAGAGGCGAGTTCGGTGAACATTTTATTTCACGTTTGGGACCGGTCAATTGGCCGCCTAGATCGTGCGATTTAACGTCTTTAGACTATTTTTTGTGGGGCTATGTTAAAGCTCATGTCTATACCAGTGTTGCAAAATTGAAATTTTGAAATGGTACTGAACTTCAACTAAAAGAGTATTTTTCCTACCAAATGGTACTTTTTTGATTTTTTATGAAAATATGTAAAAGGAACAAAAAATATTTTATTGGAATTCATTTATCTAAGTATTTAACAGCAAATTAAGTATTTATCAGGCCTGTTCTGAAAATCACTTTAGCTCAAATCACGTGATATCAAATCACATGTGCCTTTTAAATCACAAGTGTGATGTTTTGGTGTTCCGTTTTTGTGTGATCTGCAATTGCCGAAAGCACACAAAGAAACACAAAAACGGTATGACTTTTAGTGTGATTTTCAGAACAGGCCCGTATATTTGAGGTACACATGTAAATAATATTTCTGTTATGTATAAGCGTCAAGCGCCCCATCCATTAACAATATTATTGTATATGTTATTCGTCATATTATTTCTATAATGGTTTTAATTCAAATATGGCGCAACTCTTATAAAAAAACATAACCTTTAAAGCAAAACAACATAGTTTGTTGATGCAAGCACATTTCACAGTATATTTCGATTCTTGCCAATATATTGTGTCACCTTTGAATTTCACAAACCCATTTAAAACATTAATGTTAAAAAAAAAGATTTTAATTCAGTGTTATAAGATAAAGCAAATTTACTTTAAGATATCATAAGATATATTATAACTACAACAGCAACTAACAGTTGATTTTAATAGATCTTTAGTTTTAGATTTCTTCTTTTGCTTTTTCATAATTTTGCATTTGAAATTGTGCGTTCAATTGATTCTCAGAAATGTGGTGTCGATAAAATACCACAAGCAATATGTGAAATGTCAGCAAACATTAGTTTCGTTCTTAATTTTGTCTATATTTTTCCAAGAAATTTAAATATATTCAGTTCTGAAATGCTTAATTGCTGAAAGATCCACTAGAGCACGGAATTGAGAACTTATTTATTATTATAATTTTCTTTATCGTTTGTAAATAACATTAATAGCATCAGTATTATGCCAATGGTTTTTTCGGAAACAATATTTTCTGGAGTGAAGCTGATTATTACTTTTAAGGTTTTATGTTCAAAACAAAGTTTAGTTCTTAATGTTTCGCAAATTGTCCAATAAAACGATTTCGAAGTTTCTTTTACTTTATAAACCAATTGCTTAACATTGCATGTTTCTATAAATATGGTTTTCATTTAAATTGTCCACTACCATATTATCCTATGCATCCCTTTTTATAAATTTGCTTGCCAGTTGTAAGAACAAATATCCCATTCTGGAAAGCAAAGTATGAATTCTGGCGTGCACGCTTTGCACTTCAATATTAACGTCGTTAATTATTGTTAAAATACAACATACATTTTGCAACAAACACATGATAGATAAAGCCTGCTATCGAAATGATCACATCACAGTTAAAAAGCTCAAAGGATAAAAAAGTACTGAAAACAACGCGGGGGTACTGCGGTATTTTTAATATGAAAAAGTACTGAAAATAGTACCAAAGTACTGAATTTTTCAACACTGGTCTATACACACATGCCCGCTTCAATTGACGCATTGGAAGACAACATTGAAGCATTTATTCATGAGATACCGGCCGAAATGTTGGAAAGAGTATGCCAAAATTGGACTAAGCGGATGGACCATTTGAGGCGCAGTCACGGTCAACATTTTCATGAAATAATCTTCAAACATTAAATTACATGGACCGTACTATCGATTCAAATAAAGATTTCATGCATTTTTTCGAATTTTATGTGTTTTTTTTTAACTTTCCTATAGCTCTTAAAAATCACCCAATATTTAGACATAGCCAATGCAAATAACGAAAAAAATTAATTAGTATTGAAAATATATCCTGCGAAATCCTAGAATGTTTTTGCACAGTTGAATTTCAAATAATCAGAAAAAATAGTAGTTATTTGAATCCCACAACCAAATGGGTCTTAAAATTTGTGAAAAAATCATAGTTTAACACAAAAAAAAATTAAAAATAATCAAAGAGTACAAACAGTGATAAATTTGCATTTAAAGTATTAAAACCCGATAATCGCATCCAAGCCCTCTGTGAAAAATTTATTTTTTATTGGGTACTAGACAATAAAAATTATTCTATTTGGACTAGCTTTTGGGGCCGTTACAACAACTTTGTCCTCTGTATAAAGTAAGCGATATGTTAAAGGCAAGGTGTTCCTACCTTGCCGGCTTAAGAAAATTTTAATAATAAATAACTTTCTATACGTCCGAAAAATCCTTACGCCAAGTTTTTGTAAGGCCCAAAAGAACTTACAAAAGGGATAGTTGTAAAACGGAGTGGCATACTGCAAACATTTCTTTAAAATTTATAGTCAGTATACATACTGAGTCAGTACCAGGGTTTGAAAACAAAAAGAACATTATTTATCGTTCGGCTCACACACCCAAGAACGATATCTATTTTTTAGTGTTTGTGTAGACGAACAAAACCTTTAATATCTTTCGTGATTATTTTTAAGAAAAAGCCGAACACTTCTCTTCGGTAAAAAACAAAATAATTGTTGTCATACTGTAGACAAACTTTATATTTTAATGTTCTTTAATGTTTCTTCTTTTAGATTGATAAAGAAATTAACAAACAAAAAATTTTTGCAACGACCGCAGCACGAACAGCTTGTGTGTATATTGTGTATATGTCTTGTTTGTGTAAAATTATTTTGCTGGCTTTTTGTTTTTTTTCGTGTGTGTATTTTGTTTTTGTAAAAAATATTTGGTTTTTTTTACCAGCCAAAAGGGTGCTAAGCACAACAGAAACGAACGAACATCAATGAGCAAAGTTTGTGGTTAAAAAAAAAACCGAACGGAATTAAATGTTCCCATCCTTATGTTGAGTTGGATAAGAACAGTATTATTTTGTGTTCGAAAGGTCACAAACAGGAAATCGTTATTTTTTTAATGTTTTGCTGCATAAACACTATTAGTAATTGTGTTTTCCACAAATCTACCACACCGAACACTAACCTGGCGTTTACATTTGCCAGTAATGGCATGACAGTAGCAATACATGCAAACTTTTTTACTAATACATGCACACTTTTCCAACTGTCTTGTCTACTGTCGAGCAAATTTTGCGGACAGTAAAATTGGACAGTGATTTGACATTTTCTAACAATAATCTGAAGTTTTATTAGCAAAAGGAAAAAAAAAACCTAAAAAATACATATATTTTGCTTTGATTTTTTATGTTTTAGTTAAGTGTTATGCTTTTTTTTACAATATATAGTTATTTTAGGCTGTTTTTAAATTTATTTAGTTCATATAAAACACGTTTAGCTGAACTTTCACTGCAACATTCATGTTTGACATATATTTCAAAGTGAACTGTCTTAACTACTGTCTGGACGCCTACGTCACGAAGACAGTTAGCAGTGTTTTTGGCAACTAATATGTATTTTCTTACTGTCTTTCCAGTACTGTCAAATGTAAACGCTATGTAAGGAGCGACACTTTGTATAAACGAAATACTAATCCGACTAAGATCTTTCAGAATTCGTATTTCAGCATACAAATCGATGGAAAAAGCTTTTCCTAACAAGTCTGTAGCGCTGAATTCAGTGCAGAAAATTACCTTAAAATCTAAATTCTGTAAGCTTTCTAATTTGTATAGAGTTAAGGTGAAGTAAGCGGACGATTGTGATTTTAGTTTTGCAATTAATCGAACTTTATGCATTTTCGCATCTCTCTTGTCTTAAATAGGCCTTTTATCTTAAAGACACTTATGGAATAAGTACTTATGATCACTGCAGCCAAATTATAGGTGTTTCAACCATATTCTGACACACAAATGTTACATATTATTATGGTTTTGTACTAATGTGTGTAAAGCAAGGCAATACTCGTGAAAGACCCACTTTTAGGAATTAGATTCTAAGCCGAACTAACGATGGCCGTCCGGCTGGCGGGTTATCTATGTAAAGCTTGGGCGGAAAGTCCATTCCGAAATACAGTCTTTGAGCCCAAAAACCATCTAATTATTTTGGTTTGTAGATAAAATTTGGCTCAAAAATTTTTATTATTTATACTAAATTAAAATTAATCGGCCCAAATTTGATAAAAGCTCGCATACCAGTACCATTTAAAAAAAAAATGTTCCTTTTATAATTTTTTTTTCGCGATTATGGTTTACTTAACTCAATTACGGTACACTTTCGAAATTTTGCCCGTAAATATTGGGGTGTAATATATCATACGATCGGCCTTGACAGACTTCACGCTCTTACTTGTTTTCAAAAATTTTAATATTCTTATTAACTAAAAGTTGAGTATTTATGAATGTGAAAAAGTTAAATAGTTCTTTTTTCCTGGTTTGTAAAAGACGAGTTCTGTCAAATATAATTACGCCATCAAGCCATGTAGCTTAATCTTTTTTGATAATTCTCAATCAATAATTTCTTAAAGTAATAATTTAATTTCTTTTATTACACAATAAATCATTTTTCATTTTATGGAATTTTTTTTACCTTTATTTACACATAATTATTCATGCCAAAACTCATTAAAAATTATTTTGTAATATTTTTTTTACAGCAAAAAAGGAAATTTTTAAATTATTACTAATAATTGTGCTGTTATTGCTATTAAGTTTTTGATTTATCTGATGGAAGAAAAGTCATAAATAAGCGAATTTGATAGCAATAAACATCTATTTAGTTCGCATACATTTAAAAAAATTATAAAATTCTTTAAGAATTTTTTGTTTTTGCAAAGAAGCTTTTGATATTTGAATAAGGCTACAGTTCATCAAATTTAATTCTCAATAAATTATTTTTAGTGAAGGAAGGAAGTTACAACATGAAATGAATTAATTTTTTTTTTTTTGAAAATTTTATTGTTGACTGAACACGGGATTGAATTCGAGTCGATTTCGATGTTTCGATAAGAACCACATTCCCTTCATCAGAATTCTTTGCCGTTCTACCATTTTGGCCATTAAGGCGCCTACCAGTCCATAGTCAAACTTCTTTAATCGTTGAATCGAAGTTTGATGAAATTGATTATCAATTTTATTCAATCGAATACGAAAAACTAATAAAGCAAATTTAACAACTTATAGGGTAAAGATTTTTTTCAGATTTTTAGAAAGCGGTTTAGAGGTCGCTCATGTCGATTTTTTTGGCAAAAATTTGGCTTTCCGCCCTTTTTTTTGAGTTTACTGCATAACTTTGTCAAAGACCACGATTTTCTCCACTTTAAGGAAATAATTAAAAAAAAAAAAAATGTCTAAGTTTTATTTTGGTGTACAAAGACTATAAGTTTTGGCAATGCATTTGCTTATTTAAGTATCCGACAGTACCATTTTTAGTAATTTCTCCATAAATGTTGCAAGAACGCAGTTTGAAAGATCAATTTATTCTTAATAATTTAGAAACAAATATTTTTGAATTTGCTTTTACCGTTCCTAAACTATACCGGCTTTCAGATTTGTACCCAGTTTATGATATTATTACTTTTATCCAACAAACAATTAAAAATCAAACGTGTTGTTTTGCTGTGTTTACAAATGTTGACGAAACCCGTAATTAATAAGTTTTTCAATGTACATATGTATATAAAAACAAACATACCTTAAAATAGAAATATAAAAATCGATCCACAAACTAGTAAATATTGCCAAACTAAATATTATTAGTGACCATAGCAAACAAAATTTACACCCATACACATACAAAAGTTCTCATGTAAATGGGAAAATGGATGAAAATGATAGCTTATAATTTTCAAGCAGTCCCTAGACGGAAAATCCCGAGGCGCGTTGCCTTTTTGGAAAATAAAATACACACTTACAAACAAATGTCCACCACGATTTTCCCCTTTAATTTTGTTTTCCTTTAAACATTTTGGTTTTTGTTTGAACAAATTTGTCTAATAAGACCTTGACATTAACTAAATTCTATTACCATTTTTTTAAGTACTAATAATTGTTTTGTCAATAACTATAGAAAATGGTTCGTAAATCAATAGAGTTAGTTATTGACGTCATGTATTTACATAAAATATGTACATGACTTGTAATAATAATACAAGTATTAATAATTTCAAAACGTGTCATCAATTGAACACAAACTTCTTTTTTTTTTTGTTTATGCAATAGTGTTAAGGACGTTTAGAAAATAAAAATGTGTTTTCATGTCATTCAAAAATAATTAAAATTGTAATTGAGTTTTATTTTGTCTACTAGTTTATTATATTTTTTTAAAGTAATAAATATCCCTTTCATGTCCCTTGACAGTTAGAATAGAAATAAGTTTTAGAGAGTCATTGTGTCTTTAAGCATGTGGTCCTGTGAATTAGGAGAGCCCCAATAAAAACGCTAGTGTTGGTTATTATTAGTAAAAAAGAGGTCCAAAAAACTTTAAAACCAAAAAGTTTTACAGAATTTTTAGCGATCAGCATTAGTGAGTAGCTAAGAGTATTAATAAAGACGGAATAGTTACCCTATATATATACCGTATACAAAACATTCTAGATCGTTGCGTATGTTAGGTGAAATCAACTTTTCGAAGACCCCTAATCTACTGGGAACTTTCTTTTTTTGCATTTATGTTTATTACATTTATGCATGTGCAAAAGTACAATTCAGTACTTTTCGCTTATAGTTCGTTCAGCTTTAAGGCCAAAAACGGATTTAAGCCAAAACTGTCATATTCACATGCAGATTCTTGCGAAATTCATACAAATTATTTGTTCTAAGGTCCATTTCGCTTGTAGTCCGTTTTCGTTCAAAAGCCACATTTTCTTAGCATGCGAATTAACTTTTTTGTCCGAGCTGTGTGCAAAAAAAAACACAGTGTTTGTTTAGTTTTAAAATGTTTTATTTAATTTTGTTTTATCACGACCAGAAGGGAGAGCAAGACTCACTCTTTTTCTTTACAATTCTTAATATTTAACTTAATTATTCTATTGTGGTATTGCGAAATCAATAAGTTTATTTTGAAATTATTAAGTGTCATCATTAATATTGATTTCGCAATTCTGTTTATTTATTTTGACTTATTTTATGTTTATTTCAAAATTATTAATAGTCATCATTAATATTACAAATGTTTAGTTTACAGAATTGATTTCACAATTTATTTTGAACTATTTTATGTTTATTTCAAAATTATTAGTAGTCATCATTAATATTAAAAAATGTTTAGTTAACAGAATTGATTTCGCAATTCTGTTTATTTATTTTGACCTATTTTATTTAGGAAGTCGTCGAACTTGTCTATTATTGTATCATCATTTGCAAGTTCGTCGACTTTATTATTTGTATATGTAACTTGCGCTTAAAATTCTTTATGAAAAAATGTTCGCTTATAGTCCACTATGTTTTTAAGATTTTTAAATCAACTGGCAACATGTTTTTATATACCTTTCTGGCAACTATTATATATGCCAAATTTCGCAATTTATATTTCATAACAATGGTGTCTTCATCTGATAATTTTTTGTCATAATAAACGACAAACTTCATAAAAAAAAAACGCTTAACAAAATATTAGAGTTTTTTTATATAGACGTTTTATGACGTTTGGTATAACAAAAAATTGTCAGTTAAAGACCCCATCTAATGAACCAAAGATATTGATATTTTTGTTGTGTTTGATTTCGTCATCCAAAGAATTAAAATGAATCTCATACTTAAGGCTTATCAAGTATTGAAACTATTTACATTTTTGTTTTTATTGTAAGCTTTTAAAGCATTTGCATTAATTAATAAAAGATTTTTGTTTTAACTATTTATTTAAATTAAATCAATATTTGGTAATGTTTTAAATAAACTTTTATTTTGTTTAAAAAAAGTGGTTTTATTGAAGAAAATAATTTTTATATAGTCTAAAATGTCGATTAAACTAATTAATTCGCTTATAGTCCACAAATATTGTGCAACTATAGTAGTGGTCTATAAGCGAAAAGTAGTGTATTTATATTTCAGTCTGTAGACGTTTACTATTGAAATTTAAAAAGATTGAGATCTAAATAGCTGAGAAAATCACAGAAAAAATTCTCGCCAATCTTTTTTTACAATTAAACCATTAATAAAAAATAAGATAAGTTTTAATTAAAAATTTTAATCAAATAAATTAAACGTTTACTTGTATCAACAACATTCATTCAGAAAATATTGTTAATATCAAAAAATATTCAATTGATTCTACACAAAGAAAAAAAAAATAAAAAGTGATTTCAATTAAAAAATTTGTGATATTCGGGCATGTTCTACAACTCGAAATGAAGTGGAATTGAAATCGAACGAGATTTTAATTTCAATTATTTACAAAATTACTGTAGTTTTGCCTGTTTTTAAGAGCTGGTCTTGTAGATACTGGTACTCAATGAATGAAGTATATAAAACGGAATGTTTTTATGATCTTTCTTTACAGGCTCGTATTCAAAATTTGTTCGGTTTTAAATCCACTTCATTTCGAATTACATACCATTAATGAAATTAATGAAATTTGCACCTGGAAACAATTTAATAGGGTCAATTAAATAATTGCTTGATATAAACAACATTTTCTGCAGTTATGTTGTTGATACAAGTTAAAGTTTAATTTATTTGATTAAATTTTTAACTAAAACTGATTTTATTTTCGATTAATGATTTAATTGAAAGAGAAAAAAAATCGCGAGAAATTTATTTTGTGCCACATATTTAAAATAACATTTGAGTTTTTTTTTTCAATACTCTGGTTTCGTTAAGATGCTGATTAAAGTTTTAAATAATAAAAGTTTATTCAGAATCACAATGTGTTTCCAAAACGTGTATATATTGTTTAAAAATAACCTTCTTTTAAATATGAAATTAAATACTTTTTTGTTTTTTGCTTTTGTATTCATAATAAATATATTAAAAATTATATATTAAAAATTATTCTTATAAAATAATCTACATTTTTTGTAGAAAAAAAATCATAAACTTTCAACAGCTGAATTGTTACAGTTGTAAACACAAAAAGTTAATATGAAATTACCACGCATTTAAGCTTTACTACTGGTCACCTGGTTGGCTTCTGCCTCGGCCCAAAATTGTGCTGGCAGTCCACGCAAGTTCGAACTGAATTAAATTTAAATTTACGTGAAACTGCTGCAACTACTAATTTTTAATCCTGCAGCGGCCAACGTAACCCTGGTTGCGGCTGTCGCCTTTGTAGACTCGTCCGTATGTAGTATAACTATCCTAGATCTAGACAATGTCGTATACTTCATTATTTGGGTACCCACATTCTTTTCAATAAAATTAATTTTAATACTTTTAATACAAAGCTTTTGTATTTATGATTCAACACCGAACTGTTATAACTGATTTCTTTCAGTTTTTTTTTTTTTTTTTTTTTTGTAATAAATTAAAATTTATTCTTATAAATAAATCTACATATTTTGGAGAAAAAAACTCATAAGCCCGTAACAGCTGAATTGTTACAGTTGGAAAATAAGTTAAAATGCAATTACTCCATATTTTATCTTTACTACTTGGAGCTTTGTTTGCTTGTGCCTCGGCCCAAATTTGTCGTGGTAGTCCACGTAAGTTCTAACTAAAACTAAATAAAATTTACTTGGAGGTCTTGCAAATTTTATTTATTTTTATACAGGTACTCCATCCTGCAGAGGGGCACGTAATATTGGTCGTGGCAGCCGCCGTTGCAGACCCATCATTATGTGGTATTACGATGCTGGATCTAGACAATGTCGTGAATTTCGTTATTTGTGTACCCGCGGCAATAACAATCGGTGGTGTACAAGAGCCCTTTGTGAGCAAAACTGCCATTAGAAATGTCAAGAAAAAATTCAATGAAAATGGTGAAATAAAATATTAAAAATTGAAAGAAAATACCGATGCAGAAAAATTCTATTAAATAAGGATAATAAATAAAAAGTTTTTAAAAAATGTAAACGGTATTTATGCCACTTTAATTATTTATTTTAGAGTTATTAGTTATCAGTTAAGGCTCAGTTAGCCGGGAGTAACAGTAACAGTAACCTTACCGTAAAAAAGTAAGACCAATCTATTTCTTACAGATAGAGACGTAACATCTTACTGCTAATTATAATCGTTCTAATTGATTTACATACAACAAAATGAATAAATGAGCCTTTAGTCATTGAACTGAATAATTTAACCAGTCTTGCGTAGCTCTGTAATCTAAAAAAAATTAATGCTTAAGCACATCTATTGCTCATCAAAGCTTATTTTGAATATGTTATATCAATTTTTGAGAGCAAAATGACCCCAAAAGTAAGTCAAGAAATTTCGAAGCTGTTGAAGTGGATGCATTACTCCATTAATATTGTTCTCAAACTCACGAAATCATTGGAAGACATATAAGTTTTAAAACGCTTGCAAGTAATAGGATTCATTGAAAAGCAAAAAAAGGGTAGACTTAATATAACAAATGAAAAATGACTCTACCACGAAGCAAAATGCAAGAAATTGTTTGCGAAGCCTGGCTATCCAGCCAAACCAAAACTAAATTCAAATATCGATTGCGACATATTAACGCCTGTCAAACGATCACAAGAAATCTATGCCGAATTCAAATCATTTATTTTAAGTGAGCATGTGTCGTAAAGCGTTCGAAGTATTCGACCAGGAATGCAGACGTATAACAAGTTAGAATCTATTTACCAGCCATACCATTTGTTTTGTTCGATGCACAATTCTCTCACTTTAATACGCTTTACTTAAGAATAGGTAATCCTCAATTATCTTAGCTTTTCATACCCTTTACCGTGGGCCGAAAATAAAAACACAGTTCATACACTGAAAGAAAAATGCTTCATTTATTAAATGAATCGTTTTAATAAAAAAATTTCACTGGTTAAATGAAAATTTTCATTGTCCAAATGGAATTTCGTAGTTATAATGAAGTATTTTCGTTAAAATCGATTCATTGGATTTTGAAATTACGTTAAAAATTTTCATTGGATATATGAAAACTAAAGTTTGTCCAAGTTAAACAAAAAATTTTATTTGTGAACATAAAAAGCAATAAACAAACATAACTTTATTCTTAAATCAATACAAAATTATAGTTTCCTTAAAAATATGTTTAATTGTTAATTAAAAAATGTAAGATTTAATTATTTCATACATCTAATGTAATATGCGATTAAATTTATGAAATCAAAAATTTTTTTATAAAAGCAACATAGATATTTCAATAATTGAAAAAAAAAAATTATTTTTAACATTCAAATAACTCTATAGTCTCACAAATTAGAAGTATAAAAATATTTCGAAGAAGCATGCCTTCATAAATTTAAATTTTCATTATGAAAAATGTCATTATAGAAATGAAACAAAAACTTTCAATCCATAAATACGTATGTTTTTACTTTTCCTTAATATGTACATTAGGGTGGCCGTTATTTTTTTTATTTTGATTTCTTATATTCTCCACCCCTAAATCGGTTCAGTTTTATGTAAAAAAAAATAAAAAAAAATTTCGTAGCGATAAGTTGTGTTTTAGGGGGGGCGTCCGTCCCTCAAAGTTTGCCATCAAGCCATTTATTCAAATGTAATTTGTTTGCGTATGACTATCTTCTAAAAACAACATTTCACAAGAATATGATATATGGCAATATTTTAGCTCTTCTACTCAACAACATAAGCCTCTAAGAAAGTTTTTTGCTAAAATCAATATTTTAGAAAATAATTAAGAAAATAAAAACAAAATACCAAACATTTTATATACGTTTTATATATATAAAAGGGGGATTTAATGTCAAGTGACCCAATTTTGAAATAGATGTCTTTCGATTTAAATGAAATTTACACCAATTTGAATACTGTTAGATAGTAGCTTAGACACAAATTTTCAACAAGATCGGTCAAAAAGTTTCTGAGTTAGAGGGGGTCAAAGTTTGACATTTTGGCCATACAGGTGTTCTTTCTCATCCATGTAACTTATTACCTATTGGTGTAAGCAAAATTTGTCCCAAGTAGCTTAGATAGCTTTTTGATATAACTTTTTTAAAAAAATTATTTTGTTTTTATAAGATAGTCATACGCAAACAAATTACATTTGAATAAATGGCTTGATGGCAAACTTTGAGGGGCGGACGCCCTCCCTAAAACACAACTTATCGCTACGAAATTTTTTTGTATTTTTTTTTACATAAAACTGAACCGATTTGGAGGGGGAGAGTATAAGAAATCAAAAAAAAAAAGTTCTCCATTCAAAAAAAAAAAAATTAAAAAAAAATAAAATAAAAAAAGTCTATCAGCGCCGAGGTTGCGGGATCGATTTCCGCCAGCGACTCTGTTTAAAAAAAAAAGTTGAATAAAAAGAACAACGTTGATTAAAAAAAATTAAAAAAAAATTTTATTTTACTTTTTGAAAGTATTCATCTAATGAATAACATTAATAGATGTAATGTAATGTTTCATTAAATACATTTTAATGAAACAGGTTTCATTGATCCAACGAAGCGCTGCATACATTCCTTTTTAATGCAATTTTTCATGGGATTAATGTCAAAATTCATTGGTATTCTGAAGAAAATTCTTTCAGTGTATTTATACCCTTTACCGAAGGTAAAAAGGCACAAAGAAGTTTGTCGTTTCGTTCGTAATTTCTACAATAATGATCTTACCGCCAATAAGATACATATATTCTGTGTGCTTATCAGTAGCGAAGTTGTCCATGTGTATGTTGAAATGGGTTTTCCGAAGAGCCAAGATATGAGGGAGACTTGGTTGGTTATAATTATGTCACATATTATTCGTTAATGTTTGCTTAAAAATTAGCCAGATTAGGTTACAAAAAAGTGAGATCTGAACAAAAAAAATACCGACTGCCTTACATTTTATCGCAAAACCTTTACTATTTGAAGTCTTTTTATAATCAATGGATTTTATTCTTTCACCTTCACATGAAATAAACTTAGTAAAATACTGATATTCATATCTACTGGATGAATTTCGGAGAGGAAACCATCATAATGTAAGCCTTGATAAACTGGCTAACCTTAGATATTCTAGAGAAAATAACTGGCTAACACATTCATATCTACAGTATTTTTTAACACATAAAAGTTTATTCAGAATCTGGCATGTGTTTCAGAAACGTGTACATATTTTTTTAAAAACAACCTACTTTTAAATTTTTATTAAAAGTATTTAAATGCTTTTAATAAAGAGCTTTTGTATTCACAAATCAGAACAGAACCAATTTCTTTGTGATTTTTTTTTAATAAAATAAATTATTTCCGTATAAATAAACCTACAAATGTTCGATTAAAATCATAAATCTTTAACCACTGAATTGTTACAGCTGAAGAAAAAAATCAAACAATTAATATGAAATTACTTCATATTTTATTTTTACAACTGGTCGCTTTTTTGGCTTGTGCCTCAGCCCAAAATTGTCCTAGAAGTCCACGTAAGTTCTAACTGAAAGTAAATAAAATTAACTTGAGAGAATTAAGTAATTATTTATTCTCAATTGTACAGGTAATCCATCTTGCGCTGGTGGGCGTAACATTGGTCGCCGCTGTCTGCTTTGTAGACCCACTCGCCTGTGGTATTACGATGCTGGATCTAGACAATGTCGTCAATTTGTATATAATGGTTCCTGGGGTAATAACAATCGCTGGTGTAGCAGAGCAATTTGTGAACAACGCTGTCGTCGTTAAGTAAATCAAGTGTGAGAATTAAAAAAAAAAAATAAAATAAAATACAATGAATATGGTTAAATAAAGAATATGGAAAGAAAATACTGATCCAGAAAAGTTCTTTTATATTAAATTGAAATTTAAATTTTGTATTCCCAAAAATTATTTTGCATGGCCTAAAAAAACTTAAACTGGCAACATGCTTTTGGAAGTTGTTTTTGTTTTTATTTTGTTTTTTCTTACCCTACTTACAACTACAATTAATGTTGGAAGAATTCCAATGAATTGTAGTGGAGAATGTAAGAAGAGATAAACTCACTATTAATTGTTGATGTTTTTGTTTAAACTTTGATATTGTTACAAGTAGAACTGTTGCTTATGATTCTTATACGCTTAACAGTTTTATTTGGTTTAATATCTTTAGTTTTTCTAAAATCTTTTTGGATGAAGTTTCCTGATGATCTGGCCTAAGCAACGAGTGAAATGCGCATAGGAATAGTTTTCCCATCAACAATTAATTTCAAGTGTTTTTATCTATCTATCTATATATATAAAATTGTAACGTTACTGACTGACTGACTGACTGACTCACTGATTCATCATCGCACAGCCTAAACGCCTGAAGCTAAACACTTGAAATTTGGACCAGAGATTGGTCACACCCCAAATCGATCCACTAAGACGGGATTTTCGGAAATTCGAATGCTTAGGGGGTAAAAAAGGGTAAAAACGGGAAAATTCGGTAATCTTATATCTCCAAAACTAAAAGAGATACAAAAAAAATATAATACTTATCGGTGTTCTTTAAAAAAATTAGCGGACAGGTGTCTGGTACTTTTTTGAAATTCGGCCCTTTTAGGGAGTAAACGGGTAAAACCTGAATTTTGGTACTTTTTTGACACCCCATCTATCTTTTGATCCAATAAACATAGAAACAAAGTTTGTACCACATTCGAAACTTATCAAAAAAATACGAATATAAATTTGGTACTTTTTCGAAATTCGAACATTTAAGGGGTAAAAATCGTAACTATTTTTGGTACTTTTTTTACAAAACATTTTTCTACATTAATTGAGATATTCGTACCAAATTATGGGCTCCCACTACAATACTGAAATTTTTTAAACTTTAATGGGGGAAACAAATAGTACCAAAAAAAGGAAATACGGGAAATTTTATATTTTTCTTTAGCTTTTTGGTTCTACAACTGGTATTTTTTTAATTATCGTTAATATTGGACCCAATAACATAAGATGCAACATGCAATGTCCTGAGGGGATAAGAATCTATTGCGGAACTTTTTGGTACTTTTTTGTTCTATAACTGGTACTTTTTGAATTTCCGTTAATATTGGACCTAGAAACATAAAATTTTAAATGCAATGTCCTGAGTGAACGAGAATCTGTAAGAGGGATCTTTTTGGTACTTTTTTACTTTTTGACTGGTACTTTTTGAATTTCAGTTGGTATTGGACCTAGAGAGATAAAATTAAACATGCAAGGTCCTGAGTGAATAAGAATCTGTAAAATCGCTTTTTGGTACTTTTTTGTTCTTTAACTGGTACTTTTTGAATTTCCGTTATTATTGGAACTAGAAACATAAAATTTAATATGCAATGTAATGAGTGGATAGGAATCTATAAGAGGGAAGTTTTTGGTACTTTTTTGTTCTTTAGCTGGTGCTCTTTTAATATCCATTAATATTGGACCCAGAAACATAAAATTAAACATGCAAGGTCCTGAGTGGATAAGAACCTGTAAGAGGGCTTTAAGGTACTTTTTTGTTCATTAGTTGGTACTTTTTGAATTTCCGATAGTATTGGACCTAGAAACATAAAATTCAACATGCAAGGTCATGTGGTCCTTTTTTACAAAATATTTTTCTCCATTCATTGACATATTCGTACTAAATTATTGACTCCCACTACAATACTGAAATTTTTTATACTTTAATGGAGGAAAAATAGTACTAAAAAGGGGAAATATGGGAAATTCGATATTTTTCTTTAGCTTTTTGGTTCTACAACTGGTATTTTTGGTATAATTTCCGTCCAATACTGGGACCTAGAAACATAAAATTCAAGATGCAATGTCCTTAGTGGATAAGAATCTATAAGAGGGAAGTTTTTGGTACTTTTTTGTTCATTAACTGGTATTTTTGAATTTCCGTTATTATTGGACCTAGAAATATAAAATTCATTATGTGTGATGAGTGGATAGGAATCTAACAGAGGGAAGTTGTTGGTACTTTTTTGTATTTGAACTGGTACTTTTTGAATTTCCGTTATTATTGGACCTAGAAACATAAAATTCAACATGTAATGTCCTGAGTGGATAAGAATCTATGAGGGAACTTTTTGGTACTTTTCTGTTCTTTAACTGGTACTGTTTGAATTTCCATTAGTATTGGACCTAGAAACATAAAATTCAGGATGCAATGTCCTGGGTGGATGAAAATCTATAAAAGTGAACTTTTTGGTACTTTTTTATTCTTTGACTGGTACTTTTTGCATTTCCGTTGATATTGGACCAAGAAAGATAAAATTAAACATGCAAGGTCCTGAGGGAATGAGAATCTGTAAGAGGTATTTTTGGTACTTTTTTTGTTCTTTAACTGGTACTTTTTGAATTTCCGTTAGTATTGGACCTAGAATTTAAAAATTCATGATGCAATGTCCTGAGTGAATGAGAAACTGTTAAAGCGCATTTTGGTACTTTTTTTTTTAACTGGCACATTTAAAATTTCCGTTATTATTACACCTAGAAACATAAAATTCAAGATACAATGTAATAGTAGGTGGATAAGAATCTACATCACAATAATTTAAACTTGGCATAACTTGGTAAAGGAGTCGCGGGGCAAAGTTAAGATTTTTCAGCTTTTGTTTTAAGCCGCGTAAAGCAAACGTTGCCATACACAAAAATAATCATTTGACAAAGGCATTACATTTCCAAAAATGTAAGCATTGCTTACAAAAATGTTCATACAAAAAAAAGACGCATCACAATAATTAAAACTTGGCATTACTTGGTAAAACTAACGCTTGGCACAGTTAAATTTTTTCAACCATTTTGTTTTAACGTGCTTCACAATCCAAATCAAAAGTACGAAATATAAAGTGAAAAAATAAAATTAAAATAAATAAAGTGAAAAAATAAAATTAAAATCTATATATATAAAATTGTAACGTTACTGACTGACTGACTGACTCACTGATTCATCATCGCACAGCCTAAACGCCTGAAGCTAAACACTTGAAATTTGGACCAGAGATTGGTCACACCCCAAATCGATCCACTAAGACGGGATTTTCGGAAATTCGAATGCTTAGGGGGTAAAAAAGGGTAAAAACGGGAAAATTCGGTAATCTTATATCTCCAAAACTAAAAGAGATACAAAAAAATTATAATACTTATCGGTGTTCTTTAAAAAAATTAGCGGACAGGTGTCTGGTACTTTTTTGAAATTCGGCCCTTTTAGGGAGTAAACGGGTAAAACCTAAATTTTGGTACTTTTTTGACACCCCATCTATCTTTTGATCCAATAAACATAGAAACAAAGTTTGTACCACATTCGAAACTTATCAAAAAAATACGAATATAAATTTGGTACTTTTTCGAAATTCGAACATTTAAGGGGTAAAAATCGTAACTATTTTTGGTACTTTTTTTACAAAACATTTTTCTACATTAATTGAGATATTCGTACCAAATTATGGGCTCCCGCTACAATACTGAAATTTTTGAAACTTTAATGTGAACAAATAGTACCAAAAAAAGGAAATACGGGAAATTTGATATTTTTCTTTAGCTTTTTGGTTCTACAACTGGTATTTTTTAATTATCGTTCATATTGGACCCAAAAACATAAGATTCAACATGCAATGTCCTGTGGGGATAAGAATCTATTGCGGAACTTTTTGGTACTTTTTTGTTCTATAACTGGTACTTTTTGAATTTCCGTTAATATTGGACTTAGAAACATAAAATTTTAAATGCAATGTCCTGAGTGAACGAAAATCTGTCAAAGGAATCTTTTTGGTACTTTTTTATTTTTTGACGGGTACTTTTTGAATTTCAGTTGGTATTGGACCTAGAGAGATAAAATTAAACATGCAAGGTGTTGAGTGAATAAGAATCTGTGAGAGGGCTTTTTGGTACTTTTTTGCTCTTTAACTGGTACTTTTTGAATTTCCGTTAGTATTGTACCTAGAAACATAAAATACAACATGCAAGGTCTTGAGTGAAAGACAATCTGTTAGAGGGATCTTTTTGGTACTTTTTCGTTTTTTAACTGGTACTTTTTTAAAACTTTCGCTAATATTGGTCTTATGAACATAAAATTAAACCTGCAAGGTACTGAGTAAATGAGAATTTCTAAAAGCGCTTATTGGTACTTTTTAGTTCTTAAACTGGTACTTTTTGAATATCCGTTACTATTGGACTTAGAAACATAAAATTCAAGATGCAATGCCCTGAGTGGATAAGAATCTTGATGGAACTTTTTGGTACTTTTTTGTTCTTCAACTGGTACTTTTTGAATTTCCGTTAGTATTGCTCCTTGGATGAAAATCTATAAGAGTGAACTTTTTGTTACTTTTTATTCTTTCACTGGTACTTTCTAAATTTCCGTTGTTATTAGACCTAGAAAGATAAAATTAAACATGCAAGGTCCTGAGTGAATGAGAATCTGTAAAATCGCTTTTTGGTACTTTTTTGTTCTTTAACTGGTACTTTTTGAATTTCCGTTATTATTGGAACTAGAAACATAAAATTTAATATGCAATGTAATGAGTGGATAGGAATCTATAAGAGGGAAGTTTTTGGTACTTTTTTGTTCTTTAGCTGGTGATTTTTAAATTTCCGTTAATATTGGACCCAGAAACATAAAATTAAACATGCAAGGTCCTGAGTGGATAAGAACCTGTAAGAGAGCTTAAAGGTACTTTTTTGTTCATTAGTTGATACTTTTTGAATTTCCGTTAGTATTGGACCTAGAAACATAAAATTCAACATGCAATGTCCTGAGTGGTTGAGAATCTATAGGAGGTAAATTTTTCGTACTTTTTTATTCACTAACTGGTACTTTTTGAATTTTCGTTAGAATTGGACCTAGAAAGATAAAATTAAACATACAAGGTTCTGAGGGAATGAGAATCTGCAAGAGGGTTTTTGGAACTATTTTGTTCTTTAACTGGTACCTTTTCAATTTCCGTATTTGTTGGACCGAGACACATAAAATTAAACATGCAAGTTCCTGAGTGAATCAAAATCTGTAAAAAGGATATTTTGGTTCAAATTCGTTCTCTAACTGGTAATTGTTTTAAATAAACTGGTACTTTTATTTAATTTAATATTAATTTTTGTGCATTAAATTAAAAAAAAGCTAATAGCTGTCTGGTACTTTTACGAAATTCGGCCGTTTTAGGTAGCAAACGGGTAAAACCTGTATTTTGGGTCTTTTTTCCACCATCTGGCTTTTAAATCAATACACATAGAAATAAAAATTATATAAAATTTGTAACTTATCTAAAAAATACAAATGCGTATTTGGTACTTTATTGAAATTCGAACGTTTAAGGGGTCAAAATAGTACCAAAATATGTTTGTTACTTTTTACAAAAGATTTTTTCTCCATCTATTTATCTTTCATCGCAGAGCCTAAACGTCTGAAGCTAAAAGGTTGACATTTGGACCGGAGGCTCTCCTCTCGCCCAATTGATCCTGCTAACCTCATACCTCCTAAGATATGTTTGTTACTTTTTTCAAAATATTTTTTTCCATAAACGTCTAAAGCTTAAAGGTTGACATTAGGACCGGGGTCTGTCCTCTCGCTAAATCGATCCTGCTAGCCTCATACCTCCTAAGCTAAAGGAAAACATTTGTTGATGTTCATTACCTCATATCTCCTAAACTAAAAGAGATACAAAATTAAAAAAATTAACAGACTGGTGTTTGGTACTTTTTTGAAGTATGGCCTTTTTGTGGAGTAAAAGTAAATACAAATTATATCACATTCGTACCTTATCTTAAAAAATACAAAACAGATTTGGATTTTTTTTAATTCAAATGTTTAAGGTGTGAAAATCGTTCCAAATTTTGTTATTTTTTCACAAAATTTTTCTTCATCTATCTATCTATATATATATATATAAAATTGTAACGTTACTGAATGACTGGCTCACTAATTCATCATCGCACAGTTTAAACTCTTGTAGCTAAAAACTTCACATTTGGAGCAGAGATAGGTGACTCCCCAAATCGATCCACTAAGACGGGATTTTTGGAAATTCGAATGTTTAGGGGGCAAAAAAGGGTTAAAACGTAATATTTATCGTTGTTCTTTAGAAAAATAAGCGGACAGGAGTCTGGTACTTTTTTAAAAGTTAGTACTATTAGGAGGCAAACGGGTAAAACCTTAATTTTGGTACTTTTTTGGCACCCCATCTTTCTTTTGAACCAATCAACATAGGAACAAAACATTTTTCTCCATTCGTTGACATATTCGTACTTAATTATGAGCTCTCACTACAATACTGAAATTTTTGATAACTAAATAGTGCCAAAAAGGGGAGATATGGGAAAAATATGTTTTTCTTCAGCTTTTTGTTTCTGCAACTGGTATTTTTTTATTGTCGTTAATATTGGACCTTAAAACATAAGATTCAACATGCAATGCCCTGAGTGGATAAGAATTTATAAGAGGGAACTTTTTGGTACTTTTTTATTCTTTGATTGGTACTTTTTTAATTTCCGTTAATATTGGACCTGATACTCGATACTTTTTGAATTTCCGTTAGTATTGGACCTAGAAACATAGAATTCAACATGCAAGGTCATGTGGTCCTTTTTTACAAGATATTTGTCTCCATTCATTGGCATATTCGTACTTAATTATGGGCTCCCAACACAACACTGATATGTTTCATACATAAATGGGGTGAAACAAGTATCAAAACGGATAAAACGGGAAATTAACTTACTTTCATTTGCTTTTGTTTTATACGAATTTTCTATCATATTGAAATTAGAAACACAAAATAATAGGTGCAAAGTCCTGTGTATATATCAACCTATGAGATAAAAATTTTGGAACTTTTTTGCTAAAACATAGATACATATTCTTTGGCATATAAATATGTTCATGAAAGAAAAAGCCCGATTAAAAAGTAGCGGGTTAAATTCTTGAATTTAAACAAGTTTAAAAGCCTATAAAAGTAAACTTTGGCATAAAAATATGTCCATGAATAAAAGGAGACGCTAACGAAGTAGCGGGTTAAATGCTAGTCAAGAATAAAAACTGGGAGTTAAGTACGAATAACAAAATCTTTTAAAATTAAAAAAAAAAAAAAATTTTGTATTCCCAAAAATTATTTTGATAGTAAATCAGCGCTGCCAGAAGTAAGATTCTATCTTATTTTTTAAGATTTTTTAACCGAAGAAAGATTTTAAGATTTTTTCCCCAAAAACAAGATTTTTTGTTTTGTCTAGACGAAGGTTAGGTGCAATTAAAAAAAACCTTCTTTGTTCCCAGTTGAAAATTCTTAAACTTAATAATGCAACCTTGCGGTTTACTGGACAAAAAAAATACTTAAGGCTTAAGTGTGCTTAAGTTGGCTTAAGCAAATATACTAATACATGTTAATCATATGAGGCTAGCCATATTGAACTTAAGGAAAATTTTTTGTTAAATTTTATGAAACTGTCATTTGCTAAAGCAAGGTGCGAAACTGATCGCACATCCGGAATCAAATGTTTGTTGATTTTATATTTGTTTTTTTTTAATACATTTGAGAGACTATTTGTTAATTTTTGACAGTAGGTTAAGCAACGCTATGCATATTATGGTTGGGCCTTTAAAAAGCAACCTCTGTTTGGCGTTCAAGGGTGATTAATCAGGTGCAAGTTTTGCGCACTCTTTATTTTGCAAAAACTGAAAATATTGCAAGTCAGACTAAGGTTCGCAAAAATTAATTAAAAGCAAAAACATTTAATGGAAAAATGTTTAATCCGAAAAGGTTATTTTAAGTGCATCGAAATACCTTTAAAAAAGCAGCTTATTAGGGGTTTCATGGAAATCGAAAACGTAAAACGAAAGAATTTTTATTACAGAAACCTTATTGAAAAACGACTCTTAAAATTCTTTCGTTTTACGTTTTCGATTTCCATGACACCCCTGTATATCTAGATTTATATAAATAAACTTTAAAAAATTTTTAGATTTTAGAGGTATTTTTAAGAAAAATCCCGCTAAATTGAATATTTAGCGGTTTTGCAGTCCGATTTAAGGGGAAATCTTAAAAAAAAGTTGGCAACAGTGGAAATACATATTGATATGTTTTAAAGTTAATTTTAATAAAAAAACATTTTTTTTTCAAAAATAAGATTTTTTTTTTCCAAAATAAGATTTTTTTTGGTGAAATTAAGATTTTTTGCTGAAAATTTCTGGCAGCCTTGTAGTAAATGAACAAATATTTTTGTAAAAAAGTTTAAAATCTTTAGAGAATTCAGAGGCAACACATGTTTTCTTGCTTTTTATCACCACAAAATAAAAGTGGAGCAGGTATTTTGCGTTTGTGCAGATGTGGGTAGCTCCTGAAAATATTTGTCCTAGGCCCTTTTAGTATACCGATCGACTCAAAATCAAGTTTTGAATCGGGATAATGAAGATGTCCGTCCTGCCGTACGGCTTGCTGGCTGTCCATGTTAACCTTGTGCGCAAAGTTCAAGATGCATTGTTGGAGATAATTTTAAGAAATTTGCTACAAGATTAAGGCCTGTTGAAAAGGACCGAGTCTGTTGTTTTTATACCCTCCACAACATTTAGTTGTGAAGAGTTTGTCATTCCGTGTGAAACTTTTTTATTATTCATCTCAGACCCCATAGGATCAGAGCTATGATTCAAAATGTGGAACCACCACCTAAAAAAACTTTTTAAAATTTATTTACAAAAACTAACATAAATGGTGGAAAATGCACGGAATGATATACGATTTCGCAAAAATTCGTTTTATTCGACAGGAAATTACGTTGTAAAATTTCGTGAAGATCCGCCCATAATTTAACCTAGGCCCCATGTTAGCCCTTCTCCCGGAAAAGAGTGTAGTACGCCTAAAACCCTAATTTATAATGCTATCATAACAAATATTGGCACTTCTCAGTTTAATAGGACTAGAAATAACACTGTGAAATTTAGTGAAGATCGCTCTATAATTTACCCTAGACCCCATACAAACCCTACTTCCGGAAAACAGTCTAGTACGCCTAAAACCGTGATTAACAGGGCTATCATAATAGAAATTGGTACAACAAAGTTTTTTAGGTCCATAATTTGCCATAGGCCCCATATTAAGCCCTCTCTGGTAAAATAATTAAATACGCGTAAAACCGTAGCAGATATAGATATTGCGGTAAAGTTGCTTCCAACTTCTTCTTTTTCTGCTTCATATGGCCAGAAAAAATTTTATGAAATACCGTTCATAATAAACCTTAGATCCCATTTTAGCAGCCTTCTGAAATACACTGCAAACGCTTTAACTAATTTCACCGCTGTATTGAAATTTATGTTTTTAAATACCAGAAATCACTCTGCAGAGTTTTGAGATGATTGGCTTACCATGGCTCCAATATAAATACCCCTCCTGAAAATCATTTAAGTTCGGCCTTAACTGTTACGAATCATGATATTTTACTCAAGCTATTTAAAAATTGCTACAGAACAAGCATAAAACTTTCTTATTGTTGGTCAATAATTTAAGATATGTCTAAACCGCAACCAATTTTTAGCGGGAATCGAACCCGCAGCATCGGCGCTGATATACTACCTCACTACCAGCTAACCTACTGGGTCACTTCTGGGAATCATCATTAATAATTTTACATAGCCCCAATACCAACTTCATTCCGGATTAGAGTCTTTGTGTCGATTAAACATCTTATTAAGCAGGTATTGAGATTAAATTTGTTACAAATATATGTTATTACCTTTTTAAACTTTTACCAAATGTTATTCGAATCGGTATATATTTGAACATAGAGCTTATATGAAAACCATTCCCGGTTGCCATAATTTCCTTATAACTGTTGGTATGTTGTCACAGAAAAGAAAACACCATTATTTTTTTTTTTTTTATTACACTGTTAAACTTTGCTTATCTCCGCAGTCTAGATGTTTTTCATTTTGTTAATCCATGAAAATGAAATTTTGTCATATATATTTATTATAAAAAATGTTCCACTAGTTCATTTCAATTTTGCTATTTCAAGTTTCTGTATATAATGACACAATTTGTTCTTTAATAAGAAAACGTTCTTCAGACCAAAAATGCGTGCAAAAAATGTAAAAAAAAAATAAATTCAAAAATCCGTTTTACATACATAAATTGAAACATTTTAACCCTCTAAAGTGCCGTTTTAGCATACTTTTGTGGGGAATAAAAAAAAGACAAAAATGACCCCTTAAAACGAGTGTTAGAGGGTTAATAAAATTTAAATTTGGCTTAGATATTGTTAAAAGATTTTGATATTGAAAATAGACCAAATCGGTAAATTACGATTTGGCAGCAGTGTTGCGACAAAAGCTATAAAAAGGAAGATACAATTTGGCTGCGGTAATAGCAAAAATAGTTTTTTTTTTTTTTAATGAATTAAAGAATTTGTTCATTTTTTCAATTATTCCTCATCTTTACCCAGGAAATATTTTCAATACTTTTTTAAAAGAAACATGACTTTTGCCAAGCAAGATCAATCTCAAGAAATCTGATGGAATTGACGTCATATGTTTTCTGGTTACTTCCTTAGGTGGATTAAATTCGTATCTAAAATACCGCAGACAATGTGTTTTATTGTTGCTTTAGTTTACAAAAGGTTTATTTAACATTTACATAAAAATTGTGCTCAAGAGGGTACAGAATCAATGTTTTTTTTTAATGCATTTGAGAGGCTTTTCGTTAATTTTTGACAGTAGCTTAAGCTTGTTATTCTGTTTAGGATTTTACATCCATTTATTGCCGTGCCAAAAATACGTCTTATTAAAAAGAAAAACTTTTTATTTTAAAAAATTATTTTAAAGAATACAAAATAAAACAATAAAATATGTATACTAAAAAAAATTGGCCCTCTTATGCTTATTACTTGTTTAACTTTCGGAATTTGAACTTTCCCCATAACACATAGTTCTATCTAAAAAAAAAAGTATTTCTTATCGTAACACAAAGTTCTATTTGGTACTTAGAACTATGTTGTCCCACATCCATGTGCCTCATCGTTGATCAACAGAGATCTAGCGGTTTTTTAAGACACAATTTGTGCAAAATCTAATAAAGTAGCTTGGATGTTTTAAAATAATATTTCAGGGCTCTGTTTCTCAAAACTACAAGTTACAAATCTACAAGTAAAATACGTTAAAAAAGCAACAATCTTAGAATTTTTGTTGTTGTTTCAAATATATTTTACTTGTAGATTTGTAACTTGTAGTTTTGAGAAACAGGGCAAGAGCCTTTAACCAATTATAAGAAGCTGAAGTCGGACCAAACGATCACAAGGAATCTATGCCGAATTAAATTCATTTATTTTAAGTGAGCATTTTTCGTAAAGCGTTCGAAGTGTTCGACCAGGTATGCAGACGTATAAAAACTTAGAAGCTATTTAAAATAAAGAAGTTTGTCACTTCGTTCGTAATTTCTACAATAATGATCTTACCCCCAATAAGATACATACATATATTCTGGGTGCTTATCAGTAGCAAAGTTGATTCAACGATATCCTGCTGTCTAGCCGGTCAGTTTGTCTGTCCATGTGTATGTTGAAATGGGTTTTCCGAAAAGCCAAGATATGAGGGGGACTTGGTTGGTATATAATTATGTAACAAACTCTTCGTTAATGTTTGCTATTAAAATTCATCCAGATCGGTTTACAAATAACCGAGATTTGAACAAAAAAGTACTGACTGCCTTACATTTTATCGCAAAACCTTTACTTTTTGAATCAATGGACTTTATTCTTCCACTTCCACTTTCACATGAAATAAACTTAGTAGAATACTGATAGTCAAAACTAACAAAATCTGTTAAAAAATCAGCAAATTATAGACAAATAACTACATTTTACTTCCAGAAATAAAGGTTTTGGTATAGATTGTAGATCGTATCTACTGGATGCATTTGGGAAAGGAAGCTATCATAATGTGAGCCTTGATTAACTGGCTAACCATACATACCACTAAGATGTTCCTTAGCCCTTAAACACCTAAGACCGTCTACAGACGGTCATCAGAAAAAAAAAGTATTGAACAAAACCTATTTACTTCACGCTGTTACGATGCAAAAATTTTAAATGAGTATAAAATTCTCAGTATAACGGTACCAAAAAAATTGAATGATTATGCTAGTGTGGAAGAAAAAATCATTTTAGTCAGAAATTTGATGCGAAAAGACAAATTAATTGCAAATTACACATTTAAATGTCAGGTATTTAAGGGTTAGGTATTCTTGAGAAAATAACTGGATAACATATTAATATCTACAGTTTTTTTTTAATAATTGAGGCATTCCGTTTCTTGACATTTCCAGTAAACGCTGATGACATATTTAACACATAAAAGTTTATTCAGAATCTGGCATGTGTTTCAGAAACGTGTACATATTTTTTTAAAAGCAACCTACTTATAAATTTTTAATTAAAGTATTTAAATGCTTTTAATAAAGAACTTTTGTATTCACAAATCAGAACAGAACCGATTTCTTTGCTTTTTTTTCTTTAATAAATTAAATTATTTCCGTATAAATAAATCTTCATTTTTTCGATTAAAAACATAAATCTTTAACCACTGAATTGTTACAGTTAGAAATAAAAACAAAAAATTAATATGAAATTACTGCATATTTTATTTTTACTACTGGTCGCTTTGTTGGCTTGTGCCTCGGCCCAAAATTGTCGTGGTAGTCCACGTAAGTTTTAACTAAAATTAAATAAAATGTACATACTTGAGAAAATTAAGTAAATATTTATTCTCAATTGTACAGGTAACCCATCTTGCAACGGTCAGCGTAACATTGGTCGCCGCTGTCGCCGTTGTAGACTTATTCGCATGTGGTATTACGATGCTAGATCTAGACAATGTCGTGAATTATTTTATTTGGGTTCCCGGGGTAATGACAATCGCTGGTGTAGCAGAGAAATTTGTGAACAACGCTGCCGTCGTTAAGTAAATCAAGTGTGAGAATTAAAAATTAAAATGCAATGAATATGGTTAAATAAAGAATATGGAAAGAAAAAACTGATCCAGAAAAATTCTCTTATATTAAGTAAATGAACCTCATAAAGTATATATATTCCGGCTCTTTGACTAATTCTAAGTCGATTTAGCTATGTCCGTCTGTCTGCCCATCTGTCCGTCTGTTAAAAACACGCTGACTTTCAAGCAACTCTAAGCAGTTTGGGATAGAAGTCCAGCAAAATCGGTTTAGTAGGATCAGAGCTATGAATCAAAATGTGGAACCACCACCTAAAAAAAATTGATAATTTTGTTACAAAAACTAACAAAAACGTTGGAAAAATGCACCAAACGATATAAGATAAGAAAATTCGTTTTATTCGACTGGAAATCACGCTGTAAAATTTCGTGAAGATCCGTCCATAATTTTCCCTAGGTCCATGTTAGTCCTACTCCCGGAAAATAGTATAGTACGCCTAAAACCCTAATTAATAATGCTATCATAACAACAATAACAATAACAATTTTGGCACGTCACAGTTTAATAGGACTAGAAATGACACTGTGAAATTTCGTGAAGATCGCTCTATAATTTACCCTAGACCCCATACAAACCCTACTTCCGGAAAGCAGTCTAGTACGCCTAAAACCGTAATTAACAGTGCTATCATAATAGAAACTGGTACAACACAGTTTTTTAGGTCCATAATTTGCCATAAGCCCCATATTAAGCCCTCTCTGGTAAAATAATCAAATAAGCGTAAAACCGTAGCAGATATAGATATTGCGGTAAAGTTGCTTCCAACTTAGCTTCATATGGCAAGAAAGAATGTTATGCAATTTTATGATATACCGTTCATAATAAACCTTAGATCCCATTTTAGCAGCCTTCTGAAATACACTGCAAACGCTTAAACTAATTTCACCGCTGTATTGAAATTTATGTTTTTAAATACCAGAAATCACTCAGCAGAGTTTTGAGATGATTGGCTTACCATGGCTCCAATATAAATACCCCTCCTGAAAATCATTTAAGTTCGGCCTTAACTGTTACGAATAATGATATTTTACTCAAGCTATTTAAAATTGCTACAGAACAAGCATAAGACTTTCTAATTGTCGGGCAATAATTTAATATATGTCTAAACCGCAACCAATTTGAATGCAGATGACTGTTTTTATAAAGATAAATTAATAATAAATAGACATCATATAGATGTAGGATTCAATTAAAACAACGTTCACTCTTTTATGTATTTATTAAGCATAAGTTTATTAAATTCATTTGTTTGGAAATTAATTTGAAAATATAAATAACGTATACTATTCGCGAGCGCGTGTTATTTCGATGACGGCTGATTCACTTCTCATGTTCATCTGACTCTCTTGTGTTTAACGCAAGAGTGTCATGTGTGGGTTATGTACGTTTGGCGTTGTCATGTCCGTGTACAATAAAGTACAGTGGTCAAGAAGACCCATCCTACATAGATATTACTCCTAAGACATTTGAACTGTCGGTGGAGGGTAACAAAGATTCGGCACAGCCGAATATAGCACTCTAACTTGTTTTTTTTTTGTAAATTCCCTAAGCTAATCCATCGAAGCTCTACGCTTGTCTGCAGGAAAGCAACCAGAGTTTTTAGCGGGAATCGAACCCGCAACATCGGCACTACCAGCTAGCCTACTCGGGCACTTGTGCGAGTCATCATTAATAATTTTACATAGCCCCAATACCAACTTCATTCCGGATTAGAGTCTTTGTGTCCATTAAACATCTTATTAAGATTAAATTTGTTACAAATATATTTTATTACCTTGTTAACCTTTTACCAAATGTTATTTGAATCGGTGTATATTTGAACATAGAGCTTATATGAACACCATTCCCGATTGCCATAATTTCCTTATAACTGTTGGTATTGATATAAAATGTGGCGAAACTAACTTTTGCAAAAAGTACTATATCATGGCAAATTGTAGTACTGGTGTAGGTCTAGAATCGACCATAGGCTATACATAAAAAGTATATATGTATATTCTGGGTCCTTGCGAAGTTCTAAGTCGCGCCATTTCCATCTGTCTGTATGTGTAGTGAAATCCCGCTAACTTCCGAAAGACTCAAAGGCCAAAAACTGTATTGGAGTCAAATGCCAGCAAAATCGGTTCAGTTTTTAGTCCAATAATGGAACAATCACCCTTAAAAATTGATAAGCTAACATAAACGGTGAAGGGATACACGAATTGGTATAAGATTTTTCATAAATTCGTTTTATATGCCCAGGGAAACCGCAAATATGCAACAACATATGTTTCCTTGTGCGACCAGTTAAGGCAGAAACAATATATTCAGTTAATTTGTATGAATTTTGGAATCGATTTTTTAGTGCATATTTTTGCATATTTAACCCTTGCAGTTTTTTTTTTTTTTTGCATATTTTAGCTTAAAAAACTTTGTAGCATTCTTATGTTTATGGCGCTGCAGTTCATAATTTATCTAAGATTCCATATAAGGCCTCCTGAAATACTCGAACTATCGATGGGAGTTATTAAATATTCGTGACAGGCGAATGTAACACTTTAACGTAATTTGTTTAAATTTGTAAATACTTGAATACATATTACTATCCCACATTTAGGTAACCCGGTTTGTAAAGTCAAGGATTTCAATACTTGAATCAAAAAGTCTCTAAGACTGACGAAGTTTGCCAGCTTGAAATTATTAGCCAATTATTCGAGTGATATCTTTTGTCCGACATGCGCAAAAGATTTAAACTTTGCTTTTGGGATGGCGTAATTTTTTCTTCGCCGTTAACTGTTAAACTAATTATTGCGTAAGTCTTTTGTTTAAACAAGATCCATTTATATTTAACAAATCCAATACCTAAACTAAATAAAAAAACATTTTCATTTACAAATATTTTATTATTTTCTTAAAAATTTTGTTTTAACTTTTAAAACATTAACCAAAAAACCCCCCTTTAAAAAATGTAGATTAAGATAACAAAATTGTTTTTTGTTTATACAGGGGGGGGGCGTCATCATTGCAAAAAAGCAAACTAAAAACTGACAAACATTTTAACTTTTTTTCCGATGGCAAATGCCACTGACATTATTTCCAGCATTGCACAGTGGCGTAAAGTTACAACAAGTAGCTACAAATATAAAACGTTTGAAACTTTTTAGACTATTTATAGGAAAAACGAGTTCGAATGCTGTGACAAAACTTCGATATTCCCGGCTAAGTTTTTTTTAGGAATGGGCCTTATATTGGATCTATAATAAATAACACAGCACAATAAAATGAAGCTTTTTTAGATTTTCTGAAATAAAATAGCCGATCATTTAGTATCTTTCATCAGCACTAGTTTGAAAAATATGTGGACATTTAATTTTTTTTTTTCATTATTTATTTATTGAATCTTCATATATTTAATATGAACTAACAATAATTAATCAAATCTTAGCCTAACACTTTATTTCATGTCCTGCCAGTGCCAGACAAAAATGCAATTCGAGCCTTTTTAAGTATTTTACTGCATATTTCGTAATCATAGTTTTAACTAATGGAACATTGAGATCCTTGTGAATATTTGAGTTTTTAACATACCAAGTGGCAGCTGTGATTATTCGAAGTAGTTTATTTTGGCGCCTTTGAATTTTTTCGATATTAGAGGCCGAGGCAGTGCCCCATAGTTGAATACCGTAGCACCAGATTGGCTTTAAGATGGAGTTGTAAAGTAAAAGTTTGCAGTCGAGACTAAGGACAGAGTTTCTTCCAATAAGCCAATGAATTTGGATGGCTTTTAGTTTCATTTGAGATAATTTTGCCTCTATATGGCTTTTCCACGTTAAACGGCGATCTAGATGAATACCGAGGTATTTTACACGCGAATTTTGAGGCACATGATTCCCGACGCAAGGTAAATGTTATATGTACGCATTTTTGCTCATTGACCTTTATCCTCCATTGCTTTAGCCACAGTTCGAGTTGAAATATCGGGTGTTTTTTTTACAGGTTTGTTTTTCGAATAGAGATAAAACTGGCATTTTGTGGTCAAATCTGGCAACTCTTATGTCATTTATGTTCAGTTTGGTTTGCCATTTCATCATGAACAGGTTAACAAAAGAACAACGCTTGCAAATCGTGCAAATTTATTTCGAAAATAACGGTTCAGTTCGCGAAGTTTACCGCAAGCTCCGTCCATTTTATGGTCGACATAATCGTCCATCAGAGCAATTAATTCGGTTAACCATGGATCGTTTTCGCACTACGTTTACTCTATGTGATAATACGCATCCGCAGAGACGTCGAACAGTGCGCACCGAAGAAACAATTGCCGCTGTAGAGCAAAGTGTTGAAGAGGACCCGAATGAATCGATTCGCCACCGTGCACAGCAATTGGAGCTTTGTCCATCAACTTTATGGAAGATTTTGCGCAAAGATCTTGGCTTGCGACCTTACAAGATCCAGCTTGTGCAAGAATTAAAGCCGCGAGACCATGCAATGCGTCGTGATTTTGGTGTATGGGCCGAAAATGAGATTGATCTCGATGCTGATTTTCATCGCAAAATTTTGTTCAGTGATGAGGCTCATTTTTGGTTGAATGGCTACGTCAACAAGCAAAATTGCCGCATTTGGAGTGAAGAGAATCCACATGAGACCCTTGAGACGCCATTACATCCACAAAAACTGACTGTTTGGTGTGCTCTATGGGCTGGTGGAGTCATTGGGCCATACTTCTTCCGAAATAATGCTGGAGAGGCAGTTACCGTTAATGGAGACCGGTATAGAGCCATGATAACCGACTATTTTGTTCCCGAATTGGATGGCATGAATGTGGATGAGTTGTGGTTCCAACAAGACGGCGCTACATGCCACACAGCGCACGCCACAATCGATTTATTGAAGGAAACATTCGATGAGCGCATAATTTCGCGGAATGGACCTGTCAATTGGCTACCAAGATCGTGTGATTTGACACCATTGGATTATTTTCTTTGGGGATATGTGAAGTCGCTCGTCTACGCCAACAAACCAGAAACGTTAGGGGAATTGGAAGCCAACATTCGTGGCGTTATTGCCGACATACGGCCCCATATGCTCGAAAAAGTGGTTGAAAATTAGACCTGTAGAATTGGCTTTATTCGAGCCAGCCGCGGCGGCCACATGCCTTAAATCATATTTGAACATTAATGGCATAAAATTATCCTTCCAATAAAGCCAAACTGATGGTCATTAAAACGATTTTCTTGTGTTTTATTTCAATTCGAAGTTCTATACCACTGAAAAAAACACCCATATATGATCCTGTAGGTATCGAGATGCTTCTTGACTGTTTTCGTGTACGCTTAGAAAAGCTGTGTCATCCGCAAATGTTGAAGTTTGTGTGTAATTGTTTGTTGGCATGTCCGAAGTATAAATTAAGTATAATAGATAATTTATTTGTGTAGCTGACGTCGCTATGTAACCAGAAGGAGATTCAATTCTGTTGGTGTTTGTTATAGTAACAATTGTAGGTGTGTGATCAGAGGATGATTCTAAGGAAGCTTCAACGTAAATCGTTTCTGTGGGGATGTTTTTAACCACGCCGAAATCGATGACATCTGGAATTTTTTGCGGATCAGCAGGCCAATATGTTGGTTGGCCGTTATATGTGGACATATCGCTCCTTTATTGCAACATAGAACTTGTCAAAAGTGTATTATATCACAAACTGAATCGAAGTTATAGGAAATTATATTTTAATTAATCAGAATAAAATGGTTCATTTTGAAAACTTTAATCGCATTTTGACAAGTTCGATTTTTTTGAGATATGACTATGTTGCAATAAAGGAGCAATACATTATTTGTATAGTTTATCACAGTGCTCGTTGAATGCAGACGTGTTTTTTTTTTTAACTCGGCATACGGTTTTTGTTTTCTTTTAACATACTTAAATAAGTTGTTATAAAATCATAATATTATTTATTAAATAAATAATATAATATCAGCGAATTGGACGCTTAAAAATAATTTTTAATTTGTGAACATAAACGTCAATAATTAAAATAATAAAAGTTATAATTTAATAAAAAAATGTATGTATGAACATACATACATAAACATACAAACATACATTTTAAGCAAAAACATTTCTTGTTTTTGTTTATTCTTCTTTTTTATTATCGGGGTTTTTAACAACAAATAACAAGAAGAGCACAATTAAACAAACTGTAAAATAAAAAAAAAAACTTATGAATGCGTACAATGCAAAAACAATTAAACATAATGAAAGACATGCATATGTTACAGTGAGTGTTGACGAAACAAAAGTAGAAACAAAAAAAAGAATCGATGATAGCAATTACCTAACGGCTAAACCTATTACTCGAACGCGTTCCCTCTCACCTTCTTTGTTTACAAATACGGTCGATCGTATTACAATAACAAGTTTGTTAACTGCAGGCGCTGCCGCAGAGCCAAAAAAAACTTTAATAAGTGATGATACGGTTAACCCCAAAACAGCCGCTATGGACAACTCAGTAACTCAAGAAAAAATTTCTCAAAAGCCTACAGTACAAGTTGGTATGGACAGGTACATAACAGTGCTCAAACGGGGACGCAGCCCTACCTCTGCAGCAGTTGCTTCGGCCTCAAAAGTACCAACTTTTGATAAAATAAATACTCATAATCGTTTTGCAATTCTGGAGGATGAATCCTCTGAAGCACCAAACGTCATAAAATCGTCAAAGCCTCCCCCGATATATCTTAGGGAACAAAATTCAAATGAGCTCATAAAGAGTTTGATATCAGTGATAGGTGAAAATTCGTTTTACGTAGCGGCTATCAAGCGTGGTAGTATAAACGAGACTAAAATACAAGTCAATCATGAGAATGACTTTCGCAAAGTAATAAACAACTTTGAAGCACTAAAAAAAAAACTTTTATACATACCAACTGAAAAGCAGTAAAGGTCTTCAGGTAGTGATTAAGGGTATTGACTCATGTGTGGACCCAGAAGAGGTCAAAACATTCCTAGAAGAAAAAGGCTTCAAGGTAAAACACGTAGTAAACATTAAAAATAGAGAAAAAATTCCCCAACCACTTTTTCGAGTAGAGTTTGAACCCGGCGACGTTAAGCTTAAAAAAAATGAAACGCATCCCATCTATGATTTAAAATACATTCTGTACAGAAAGGTAACTATAGAGGAGCCGCACAAAAGAGGTGGTCCCGTTCAATGTTTGAACTGCCAAGAATTTGGCCATACTAAGGCATACTGCTATTTACCCCCTGTTTGTGTAGTATGTGGTGAGCTACACGGTACAGTTCTTTGCGATAAGTCTAAAACCGACCCCAACGTAAAAAAATGCAGCAACTGTGGTGGTAATCACACTGCCAATTATAGAGGATGCCCTGTATATACTATCGTCAAGCAGTCGGTTGGACCGAAAACTAATCCCCCTCAAATGCAGGTAACGAATCAAGTAAACAGTAATGATCTTCAGGCTCCGCAGCCTAGTAGTAACAGAACCTCTTATGCTAACGTTTTAAAATCAAACAATGTACCAATGCAAGGCGCTTCGTCAAGTAATGACGAAACTCCAGTTTCTAATCTAAGTCGTCTAGAAAAAACCATGGAAACATTAGTGCAAACAGTAAATAATTTTACAAACACAATGGGTAATATGATGCAGGAAATTCTTAGAATGCAATCGATGTTATTGCAAGCTATTCTTAACAAGCCATGAACTGTTTAAAAATTTGTTTTTGGAACGCAAACGGCATCCGCCAACATAAAAATGAATTAGAATACTTTCTTAAAAATAAACAAATTGATGTCATGATGGTTTCTGAAACTCATTTGACCTCAAAAAATACGTTTAAAATTAATGGTTATACTCTATATGATACCAAGGACCCTCGAGATAGAGCTTGTGGAGGTTCTGCTATATTAATAAAAAACCAAATTAAACACTACCCAATGTGTGATCATCGTGAAGATTATCTCCAAGCTACGAACATTTGTGTCGAAGAGCTAAATCGAAGCATAGTTATTTCATCTCTATATTCACCACCTAGATTTGCAATATCAGAAAGCCAATATTACAAATATTATAAGTCACTGGGGCCCTGTTTCCTGGCTGCTGGCGATTACAACGCAAAACATACCTTCTGGGGGTCACGACTTATAACACCAAAGGGTCGTGTTTTGTTTAATACAATCTCTAAAATGAATTTAAATGTTGTCGCGAGCGGCCAACCAACATATTGGCCTGCTGATCCGCAAAAAATTCCAGATGTCATCGATTTTGGCGTGGTTAAAAACATCCCCACAGAAACGATTTACGTTGAAGCTTCCATAGAATTATCCTCTGATCACACACCTACAATTGTTACTATAAAAAACACCAATAGAATTGAATCTCCCTCTGGTCACATAGCGACGTCAGCTACACATATAAATTGGATAAAATATAAAAAATATCTCAGTACCCATTGCACAGAAAATATTCCGCTTAGCACACCGGAGTATATAGATCGCTCTATTGTCAATTTTGACAGTTTTCTAAAACTAGCTGTTCAACATTCCAGCATTGCCCCCAAAAAAACCAAAAATAATAAAATATATTCCTCAGATGTCGAGCGTCTCTTGTCTGAAAAAAGGAGAGCTCGTAGAGAGTGGCAATTGCACAGATCCCCTCAACTTAAGAACTTACTAAAAGACTGTACAAAAAGGCTGAGAAAGTTACTGCAGACTCAGAAAACGGCTTCTCTGGAAAAATATCTTAAGGAACTTGATGCAACTCCACAATCAGACTACTCATTATGGCGTGCAGCTAGAAATCTCAAAAGGCCAGTTGTCGCTAATCCGCCATTAAGAAACTTGAATGGAAGTTGGGCAAGAAATGATGTTGAAAAAGGAAATCTGTTTGTTAATCATTTAAAACACGTATTTACCCCAAACATATCTCACGATATGGCGGTCGAGTTACCACCTGTTGCTGCTAGAGCAGCTGTTCCCCTAAGATTTGAGATAAGAGAAATCGAAAAGGCTATTTGTGATATAAACCCCAAAAAGGCTCCTGGTTTTGATAAGATCAGCAACAAAATGCTTTTGGAGCTACCCAGCATAGCAAGGAGAATTATTCTTTTAATTTTTAATGCTATTTTACGCCTGGAATACTATCCTCAAAAGTGGAAGGTTTCCTTAGTCATCATGATACCTAAACCAGGAAAGGATCACACAAAAGTTGAGTCATATAGGCCTATAAGTTTACTTTCAAATATATCAAAGCTGTTTGAGAAGCTGTTAGCGTCAAAATTAACCCCAATTCTAAATGAAAACAGATGTATTCCTAACCACCAATTCGGCTTTAGAAGAGAACACAGCACAATTGAGCAAACCCATCGTATAGTAAACGCAATAAGAAAAGCCTTTGAAGAAAGAAAATATTGTTCCGCTCTCTTCATCGATGTTTCTCAAGCTTTTGACAAAGTCTGGCATGAAGGCTTATTACATAAATTGAAGCTAAACTTACCAGTAAACACACACAAGCTGTTAGAAAGCTACTTAGTCGGTCGAAAGTTTATTATTAAAGAAGGTGATTATTTAAGCTCTCCTCAACCAATTGAAGCTGGAGTCCCTCAGGGAAGCATCCTAGGCCCACTTTTATACTTAATATATACTTCGGATATGCCAATAAACAACTACACCCAAACTTCAACATTTGCTGATGACACAGCTTTTCTAAGCGTGCACGAAAACAGTCAAGAAGCATCTCGATACCTACAGGATCATATATTTCAACTCGAACTGTGGCTGAAGCAATGGAGGATAAAGGTCAATGAGCAAAAATGCGTACATGTAACATTTACCTTGCGTCGGGAAACATGCCCCCCTATTAAAATCAATAATCATTTAGTGCCTCAAAATTCGCATGTAAAATACCTCGGTATTCATCTAGATCGCCGTTTAACGTGGAAAAGCCATATAGAGGCAAAATTATCTCAAATGAAACTAAAAGCCATCCAAATTCATTGGCTTATTGGAAGAAACTCTGTCCTAAGTCTCGACTGCAAACTTTTACTTTACAACTCCATCTTAAAGCCAATCTGGTGCTACGGTATTCAACTATGGGGCACTGCCTCGGCCTCTAATATCGAAAAAATTCAAAGGCGCCAAAATAAACTTCTTCGAATAATCACAGCTGCCCCTTGGTATGTTAAAAACTCAAATATTCACAAGGATCTCAATGTTCCTTTAGTAAAAACTATGATTACAAAATATGCAGTAAAATATTTAAAAAGGCTTGAACAACACCCAAATCCACTAGCTCGAAATATTTTAAACCATGGCGGCCACACTCGCTTAAGAAGAAGAGACACTGCAGCACTTACCCAATTAGATGAGCGATAAACACCTATATAAGTGGACAGAACCCGTGATGAAGAAAATTTTTGTCTGGCACTGGCAGGACGTAAAATAACGTATTAGGTTAAGATTTGATTAATTATTTTAAATATGAACTTAAAATATGAAGATTCAATAAAAAATAATGAGAAAAAAAAAAAAAAAAAAAAAAAAATATTTTATATTATTCGGTCAATATTTTTGGAACGGTCATCTAAACCTAAAATACTTTCTACACAAAAGTCGCTTTCTTTAATAAGTATGGGAAAATCCCGAGTCGCTAATTGAAGATTTTCGGCATAGTAAATAATGGTCCAATCAACACAGGGCTAATTTAGACCTAGTTTCGCCAAAATTATACTATTCGTTCAGGTTTGAGGGATATTAAAGTAACATCAGAAAATTCGGTGGTGTGATTTTAAGTCTTAAAAAACTTAATTGTTTTGGACTCATAAAACTAAATTGGATCAACATACGTACACACAAGGTCCATTAACACAAGGTAGACTAATTGGGAGTGTAGACATGCTGCTCTTAAAAAATACCCGACATGTTAAAATTGTCTTCATATAAAACAAAAATAATTTAACTCACACATGTACAAATGTTGGCTCATTCACACGAATTTGACAATTGGGGCTTATGTCTGTCCGCTAACGAGTCTACCTTGTGTAAATGTACCTTGCGTACACAAAAACTCTAATACTACGTGCGTTGTCATGTGCGTCGCCTAATTTAAATTACTCACACTCACTTCATGAGAAAAAGAATTAACATATACAACACGAACGAGTTGTTTAGAGAAAATGACTTGTGTGACTATGAAAATTACCAAAAGGTCTTGAAAGTTATCAATTCGTTCTATTGAATTCAATACATTTGTGTTACTTATGGCTAGGGAGGGAGAACGATTATTCGACGTTTTTCAAAAACCGGTTTTTGAATATTCCGAATAGCTGCTATTTTTAAAAAACCAGGTTTCGGTTAAGCATTTTAAAAATAACCGGTGTGCCGGTTTTAGTTCGAATACATAAAAATACAAAAATCATATAAGTTTTTATAATAAAAAGGAAATTTTAATAAAAACAAAACAATTCACGAAGTTATGGAACCTAACAGACCTAACAAATATTTGACGATAAAATCCAGAAAAGCGTGACCAATAAATTGAACAAACTTAAGCTTTATTTTAAAAAATTTCTATTTATTTACTAAGATTTATTTCTAAGATAATAATTGAAAAATGGAATTTAAAAACTGTTAAATAAAGTTTGCTCTAGCCAAAGGTTTTGCAAAAGCAAGCAATTCTTTAAGATAACTAGTGGTTACGTGTAGGACGTCAAATATTTAATAGGTGTGAACTTTGCTTAAGAATTTTTGAAATACTTTGGGTTTAATACATTATAGGATGTTAATAAATTTATTACAAATGAGTCTTAATTTGTTGGTGGCTAAGCATGTCTATATGAATCCGTAGACTTCAATTTTAAAAATGGCAAACAAAACCTCTTAGCCGGGATTATTTATTTGAAATCATATGAACATGCATTGTGTATGAAACATCAGTCATTTCGTCGATCACAATTAAAAACCTTCCATGACACTGTTTGATTCCTTCAATTTTTTTTTTAAGTTCTTTGTGTTTTAATAAATATAACTGATGAATTTTCCCATATGCTAGAACTTCTTAAAAGTTTTTATTGCCTTCAAATGCATACCGTCCTCGGCAACACAACAGGCTAATATATCACCCAATGATTAATTTTTGGCAGCATATTTTAGTAAAGTATTATTTGCAGTTTTTTAAGAACTACTTGAAACAGAGTCAAGTTTTACTTGCCGTATAGTTATGTATGTCATAATTGTGGTCTAATTAAATGCGATTTATAAGTCGGGACGTTGAAGAACCTTTGCAACTTATCATTTTAGGGCCTTTAAAGCACCATTGTCTTTTAAATCAGTTCGAAATATCACTAGAGATGACATCTTCATAAAAATATATTTAATATGTAGAATACTGTCCAATTGCTAATTACTTTTTAAGCTGAACATTTTTTTGTAGAATTTTGAATTGGTTTTTGTTACAAGAACACACGCCTATATAAGCGAGTTGTATTTACATTGCTCAAAATGTTTTTTGACTTTTATTGCATTTTGTTTTGACATTCTTCATAAAAAGTTTAAGTTTGCCCAATATTCAATTAGAAAATATTTAAATTACGGGTACATTTATAACAAAAGTAAGGAAAACGTATATAAACAACACTTTACAAAAATAACCGGTTTATTTTACCAAAATAACCGTTTTATTCGATATTCTAAAAATGGACATTTTATAATATTCGACTTTGGCAAAATTAAAAAAGAAAAGATTAAAACCGGTCGAATGCTATTCGTTCGATCTACCTACTTACGGCCATCGTATGCCTAAATTTGTACATTAAGAAAACGAAATGCTGAAAGAGAGACATAAAACTACCAGGTGAGATCTGAACTATGTGTTTTGTGCTTGGCCCCTGGAGGCATAACCTGATTATATTATACACACTAGGGTGTTCAATTATTCGGGTTCTATTTTTGTTCGATTAATCGATACTTGGAATTTTTAACTTATTTGATTAAACGAATAAAATTAATAGATTAATCGAATAATTCTAATTCCAGAAATTTTATAAATTACGAGATTTTTTTCGATAATTTTAGAAAAAATTAGAAGTTGAGTAAATAAACATTTTTTTTAAATAAAACTTTTTAATGTAGCCCCAACTTTCAGGCACACAGTAAATATAACTTTGGATTTTTTGAAACTTTTTACGGACATTCCATCCTCTGCTATGCTTTTGCAAATAATTTCCTCTAGAGAATCGACCGAAGTATCTTGTTTAAAATATTTATTTATTGGACCACTTGTATGTAGCCCCCTTTGGATTTAAAATCAAGCAAATTTTTGAAACCACCCTGCAATGAAAATATGTAATAAAAATATTCCATTTTATCTACTTCATTCTTTAAGTATCTAATATTTTTTTAAGAAAAACACTCAAAACCACGAAAAACTACGGCTATTTTGTAAATATGTAGTTGAATTTAAATTACCGTTCGATTTCAATTTCACTTCATTCCGATTTCTAGAACATACCCGATAAATTAATACAAATCTTTGAGTTAACATACCTGTGTCGATTTTCTTTTGTGTTGAAAAAATTTAACAAAAATATAAGCTTAATTATTCACTAAACATTACTGTTTTTTTCCAACGGACACATAATTTGGTTTGTTTATTCGACTTAAAACTTTAAAAAAATTATACATTTAACAGAAATACTATATATTATTATCATTCGCTTAATCGGTATAAATTCTTCGATTAATCCTTTAATCGAAATTAGTAATTTTATATTATTCGAACAATTAAACGTCTAAAATTGTTCGATTAATCGAACAAGAATTAAATAGCCTGATAACCTTAATACATACATAATACAAAAACGAATCAAAAAACCAATTATTAAATGATTCTTAAACAAAATTTAAGCTCATTGTGTGGAAACGCGCAGAAACACAGTGGTCTGCTCTCTCTCATATGTATATGCGTGTATTGAAAGATCGTTATGCACAACACTTGCATTTTCATAGCAGCGAATGAATAGACAAAAATTCAATGAATAAAAATGACTTGTAAGTGGTCTTTGCAGGCCTCTATCTGGTGTGAGCCAGTTTTTTATTTTTTGTCCAACTATTTTTTTGTTTTAATTATTGTAATTTGGGTCGCCCTGTTATAGTACCGGGTAGTTCTGCAAAGCATTAAAGTTGTCAATTCGTGTTTTGAATAAAAAAATTTCTCAAATGCGGAACAATATTAATTTTTTTTTTTTCCAATAATTTTCTTCAATTAATAATTAAGCTTTCTTCTTATTATAATTTCAGACACCCTGTTACAGTTCTGCAGGGAAGTCAAAGTTAAAATACTTGCAAATTTTCTTCCAAATTTATGCCACTGTGCAACACACACACTCTTTCATATAGAAATGACATACAACCAGGCTGTTGATGATAAAAATCAAAAACAAAATAAAAATTCGAAAAATGTTTCAAGTGGTTATAAAAAAAAACTGTAAGCAAAAGGAAGATACAAAAACATCCAAGTCCAGCTACATAGACCACCAACTAGACTTCACAAGAAGGAACCAACAGTTTTGTAACCAAAATTTTCAAACAAAACGCAAAAAGTGCAAGAAATTCAAAATATTTTTTGTAACACATTTGCTTGTCATGTTGGCACATTAAAGTTCAAGCATGAGATAAACTTTAAGAGCTTTTGAAAGGCAAAAACTAAAAAAAAAACGTCAAAAATTCTTGAAATTCATTCATGTGCTAGTGAAATTTGCAAAAACTTACCAAGAAATAGATGAAATATTCTCCACAAAAGATGTTGTTTTGAATTTTATTTTAAAGAAAATGGAAAAAGTTTTGTTCACGACTTGTTTAAAAAATTCATAAAATAAAGAAAGAAAAACTTTGTGTACAAGACATGATAAGTTTATACGTGGCGATGACTGTGATTATGGCAACGATAATAAGCCTGATGATAATGTTAAAATTGTAAAATGAAAGTTGTAAATTAAAAGTTGTACTTTGATTTTAAGTACTAATATGCTTAAAGATTTGAAAACAGGGTTGGGAATGTAACAGTAAAGGAAATATTCTCAATTTCTTGGCTTTAAAATTGTGATGCACTTCGCCGACACACGTTCATTATGATATTATATCTCTGTCTCTGCTTCTAATCTTAAATTGCGAAATTCACAACGTACAAAAATGCAGGCTTTGACACATGGTGAGTGTCTTTAATAACTTAAATATATGACCAAACCACTAAGTAAACAACAAAGCTTTTCTTTTTCTTTCTTCAAAATGACGAATTGTGTTACAAAAAATAGCACCTTTGAGGGCAAGATTATGTATGTGCTTACTGGGCCCTTTAGGTTCCCATATATTTTAAGCTGCCTAAATTTCAGTCAGACGATTTAAGGGGTATTAAACGGAACTTACGATCAATCATGAAAACGCTTACCCACATATTGACAGATTTGCTATAAACTGATTTTTGTAGAATGTCTTTACTTACAAAATGTGTTAAGCCTGGTACTCCGTTCAACATTTCACTTGAAATGCTGTCAAAACGCTCATGAAAAAAACTTGTGCGGAATATCTATGAAATAATGTTTCTGGCAACATTTTTTTACAACTGCGAAATAATGTAAGCTGCACTTATTTCACGTGGAATTTTAAGCAAAAGCAAAAAGGAATGAACTGATTATTAAATAAGAAATAAAAAATTAAAATAACACAACCGGTAACAGTTTTTGTATCCATATTTACTTTCTTTTTTATAAATTTTTTTTTTTGTAGTAAAATACATGTGGGGTTTGTTTATACACACATAACAATATCGCATACTTTTTAGGATTAAAAACGTCAAATTGTACAAACTCGCATGATAGGTAACATTGATACATGTATAAACTTTTGTGTGAAATAATTAATGTTGCTCAACATTTTTCACAAATTTGAACAGAGTACCAGGCTTTAAGATGAAAAATTTATGGAATCACTTTTTATATGTTTAAAGTTGCATGTTTGTACCATTAAGTGTTGCCAACTATTGACGGTCAAATATACTACTTTGATATTTGTAAAAGCTTTTACAATTTGTTGTTGTTTCTTTGCAAAGTAAGCAGTTATCACTGTTGCCAACTTTTTTTTGAACATTTTCCGCCAAATTGGGCTTCAAAACCGCCAGAAACCGCTAAATATTTAATTAAGCGGGAATTTTTTAAAAATACCGCTAAAACCTAAACATTTTTAAGAGTTTTATATAAATCTAGATATAGGCTACTTTTTCAAAGGTATATGACTCTCCAATTACTTTACATACTTAGATTTCCAACTTCCCTAGGTATTTTATTCCCAAAAAAATAAGTTTGAGTTATGTATTCAGCTGTGCCGCATCTTTGATACCCCCCACCTACAGTTAGAATATTTCCGGAGTGGTCTTTATATGGGACATATGGTAAATTATAGGCCGATCTTCACGAAGTTTGAACTAGTAATTTATAGTTTTAAAAAAACTATCACAGACCCAATGTTATTAGAATAGAACACAGATTGAGAGCTTTACAGGTTTACGCGTGCTAAAGCGTTTTCCGAGAGTAGGCTTTATATGAGGCCAATAGTTAGTTATGAACCGATCTGCTCAAAAGATGACAGAGTTATTTCTAGTCATAAAAAACTGTCACAGACCAAAATTTATTAAAACAGCAATATTAGGGTTTTATGAGTACTTATCCGTTTTCTGAGAGTAGGCTTTATATGGGGCCCATGGTAAATTATGCACTCATAATCACGAAAATTGACAGCATGATTTCTAGTCAAATAAAACTGTGGCGGGCCAAATTTATTACAATAGCATTATTTATTACGGTTGAAGGCATACTAAAAGATTTTTTTTTGGGATGGGCTTTATATGAGGCTTTAACAGTATGATTTTTAATCATATACAACGAATTTGTACAAAATCGTATATCAATATGTGCTTTGCGCCACTAGTTATGCTAGAATTGTAACAAAATGATAACTTTTTTAGGGTGGTTGTCCCACATTTTAATTCATAACTCTTTTCCTACTGAACCGATTTTGCTGGACTTCGATCCCAAACTGCTTTGGTGAATTCTTAACAATTTGATACTTTTCTTTTTAGTCGTTTAGTTTCAAAGAGCCATAATATGTATATATGTACTTTATGAGGTCTTAGATGAATATTAAAACAGTTTCACTCGGAGTGAAAAACTTAGTAAGTAAGTACGTAAACGCAAAAAAGTTGGTAACAGTTACGTTATTTTTGGTAGTTATTTGCCGTTTTAAGCAATTAGATAAAATTAGTTAGATGAAAGTTAGTGAATTATATTGCTTGGGATATAGTGAGACAATTAAGATCAATTCCTCACCTTTTGTTTCCAAATTTTAAGCAAGCTTAAAGCTGTGATTTGTCACATGCAGTCCTAACAAAATACTAATTGTAAACCAAAAAAAATAATATGTCATATGCAATCTTCAGTTCACTAAAACTACAAAAGTAAATAAAGCCGTGAACATGAACTAGTAGTTTTTATCCAGAAAAACAAAAATAAACAAAAAGAAAAAGTAAAAAATCTGCAAATTTTAAATTTAAGAAAGGTTTTTGTAGCGAAAATCAGCCGCTGAGAATTGTTTGAAAATCGCTAGATTTCCCGGTAACCGCTAAAACGTATTATTTTCCCGCGATTGACATTTCAAAAACGCTAGATTTAGCGCGAATATCTCTAAATTGGCAACAGTGGCAGTAATCATTGTTGTCACCGCGATCTAATTGGCTGCCGTGCTCTCGTCTGTGTAAAAGCACAAAAGCTCTTTTGTAAAAGCTCGCACATTGTGCATATGAGCTGGACGTAACTGATTTAAGGCAATAGCTTAAATTAGGGAAACAATTACTAAACAAGATTATTTTAGAAAAAACTTCAAAAAAATAACAAAATTATTTTTAAGGTGTTAACAAATATGAAAGAGAGTTTGTTTCCTAAAGTACTAACCAAATTTTCCTAAACTGATATTCACAGTCATTTCATGATTACGCGGCATTTAACGTAGACCATAAATATTTGTAATATAATGATCGTAGTGATACCAATGTAATGAGACCTGGCAACACCCTTGAACTGCAGCCAACTTAACTTAGGAACAATTGCAGCTAACTTAATTTGACATGTACTATTTCCTTCACTTTGAATAAAGAACTCGTGTAAGTCACTACAATTTCAGGTGTGGGGTGCGACTTTGTAATAAAATAAATAAAAAAAAGAAAAGGAAAATTAAAGTCATAGTACACGCACATCATTGCAATTAAACAAAAGTAAATGCAAGAAAATGGATTTACGACCGCGGTATACACGTCAATCAGTAATGGCAGCTTTGAATGCGGCCGAAGTTGATTTTCCAGAATCAGCCTCACTGACACAACTGAAGACTTTGTGTGACTCCCTCAATATAAAAGATTACATAGTTTTAGAAGATCCCCAAAATAAACTCGTCACTACCTTAGTAGAAACCACTGAGGTTGATGCCACTTTACGGGAGAGTAAAAATCCCGAAATCACGAATATGCTTCCTGATGCCGATGAAACCAATACTGAAGCTGTTGATGATGCCGCCGTCACCCGTTATTTAACTGCCGCCGCAGCCGAAGTTTCTGCTGCACCAAATGAATCTTCTGCCGTCTCTGCTGCCGCTGCCGCTTTAAAAACTAAATTTAATGTGACCGAGGGGGAAAATACCGCAGTGCTCGATTTGTCTGCGACTGTACCTAATCCTCCGACTATCAACACAAATTTAGAAGAGGAGTTAAACAATTTAAGCTTCGGATGGAAATATTGAAGATACAGCGGGAGATCAGTGCATTAGAAACGTATGGTCCTCGCGACAGTCACACTAGCCATGTAGATTTGTCCGAGCTTGATTCCGCCGTACCGCTGTTCACGGGAGACGACCACTACGACATTAGTAAGTGGTTTGCCCAGTTTGAAGATTACGCTGTGGCGTGTAATTATTCCGATAAGGAAAAGTGTGTAGGTGTCCGCCGCAGACTAGAGGGTACGGCAAAGAAACACGCTGTGAACATAGGCCTGCTGTGCTATAATCAGCTAAAGGCAAGTTTAATAAAGATGTTTAAGCGCAGTATTTCACGGCAGGATGTCTATCGACAGCTAAGAGCTCGTACATTGCAGTCCAGTGAGTCATGCTTAAGCTATTTTGTTGCGATGCAAGCTATCGCTTCACAGACAGACATTGAGGAAAGAGAGCTTGTCGACATTATAATAGACGGGATGCCGGAAGACAACCTAGCTGCAACATACCTCTACAGCGCCGACACCATCGATGAACTGATAAAACGGATGGACCGGTACGAACATAGACGTCGTGAGATGCGGTATAAATTTACCAGACCAGCTGGTGCCGTGATGCAGGGTAAGCCGAAGGCAGCAACAACAAAAAGTAGTGATGCCAAAACGTCTGACGCCGATGTAAGATGTTTCAACTGCTCACAGTTCGGCCATTACCAACACAACTGTTCCAAGCCAAGACGACCACCCAACTCGTGCTTCATATGTGCTGAAGTTGGTCACTTCCGTCAAAACTGCCCTAAGAAGAAAAAAGTAACAGCTACCGTGGTTGACGAATCCAATGAGGCCCTAGAAGCATATCAATCGGTAAGTGTTGCCTTCTTTGACAAATATAAGCGCACCATAGTAACTGATATTTTTTCTTTATTTGATACCGGTAGCCCTATTAGCTTCATTAAAAAATCTATTATTCCGTATGTTACCAGTGACTCAAAACAATTGTCACCATATCGTGGTGTAGGAAATTATAAATTAAGTACGCTTGGTTCAATTAAATGTGAAATAAGCTTTGGTAAATTAAAATTAATTCATAATTTTTCTGTTTTACCAGACGAAGAATCAGTGGTGCCGCTTCTAATAGGTCGGGATCTTTTAAAAAGAATGAATATCAGTTTATATCAGAAGAAAATTTTAAGTTATGGAAAAAAGTTTTTGTTAAATATTAATTTGAATTTAAATAAAAAATTAAACAAAAATATTATGAGTGCGCTTGTATTTTTTGGAATATATAGAGATCCGCAAAACTTAAACGCTCGTCCAGCTACCTTTAGTAATTTAACTGCATCAGACATTTTGCCAAACAGTGGCCAGAATGTAAATAATTTTGTGGAACATGACGAGATAATGGCAAAGGTGGTTAAAAAAGATATTTCTTTTAAAAAGTTTAGTCCGGTTGTTTCCGAAATGGATAGGTCTGTTGATGATTTTGTATCGGGATTGGAAATAGTTGAGGAAAATGGGGAATGTGGGGAGTTAATTCAGGCGGCTTGTGCAGTAGGGGAGGATACTGAGGTGAATATAAATACTGAGTTAAGCCCAGGGGATGCATCGTTGCTAGAGTCGAGTATAAGGAAGAATTACTTTGGTGGCGCTAACGAATCCGTGGTATCGACGGATTTTAGTATGAGAATTAAGTTGACCAATGACGTACCTTTATACTGCGGCCCGAGGCGACTTTCTTATCGCGAGCGTGACGAAGTTAAGGTGAAGTTGGATGAACTTTTACGAAAGGGAATAATCAGACATAGTGAATCGGCCTATGCTTCCCCGATTGTGTTAGTCAGAAGGAAGAATGGTGACTTGAGAATGTGTGTGGATTATCGGGCATTGAATAGGATTACTTTGAAGGATAACTACCCCCTTCCGCTTATAGAAGACTGTTTAGATTACTTAGGTAACAAGAGGTATTTTTCTACACTGGACTTGGAGAATAGCTTTCATCAGGTACCAGTCCACGAGGAGTCTATTAAGTATACGGCGTTTGTCACACCTTCGGGTCAGTTTGAGTTCTGCTACATGCCATTTGGTCTAAAGAATGCGGGGTCTGTGTTCCAGCGTTTTATAACGAGAATTTTGAAAAAAATTTTAGATGCAGGAAAGATCGTAGTTTATTTAGACGACATAAGTATAGCCACTGAAACCTTTGGGGAACATTTGACAATCCTTGGGGATGTACTCCATACATTGAAGGAGGCCGGCTTGAAATTGAACTTGGCTAAATGTAAATTTGCGTATTATGAACTTGATTATTTGGGTTATCGAGTCAACGCTAGGGGTATACGCCCGAATAGTGAACATATAAGGACAATCCAGGAGTATCCTATGCCCACGGACTTTGCAGAGCTGCAGCGATGTGTAGGTCTATTTTCTTTTTTTAGACGTTTTGTCCCTAATTTTTCGAGAATCGCTCGACCATTGTCTAACTTGAGAAAAGAATTTAATTGGACAGACGAATGTACGCAGGCATTTCTGACTTTAAAGGATAAATTGATCAATTCACCGGTTCTGGCAGTTTATAACCCGGCACACGAAACGGAACTGCATACGGATGCTAGTATTAAGGGTTATGGCTCAGTTCTATTGCAGAAACAGGGCGACGGAAAATTCCACCCGATAGCATATTTTTCGAAGTGTACTACTTCGGCCGAATCAAAGTACCACAGTTTTGAACTGGAGACCCTGGCAATAATATATGCTTTAAGAAGGTTTCGTGTGTATTTAGAGGGAATTTCATTTACGATAGTAACGGACTGTAACTCATTGACCTTGACATTAGAGAAGCGGTTAATAAACCCGAGAATAGCTCGTTGGGCATTGGAGTTGGAGAACTACGACTACAGGGTCAGACATAGGAGGGGCGAGCTAATGGCTCATGTCGATGCACTGAGTCGTATGCCTCCCGTGGCTACTATTGAACAATGTGATATAGACATAAATATACAGATTACTCAGGCAAGGGATAATAGAATAAGGGATATTCGGGATAGGCTCGAGATGGGTCATGTAGATGGGTTCCTTTTGGAGAATGGTTTAGTTTTCAGATGTGGGTTGCAGGGACAGAAACAGTTGTATGTGCCGGCTGAGTTAGAGGAAAACAATATGCGACTGGTTCACGAAAAACATGGTCACGTAGGTATAGAAAAATGTGCATATCAGATTCAGAAAAATTATTGGTTCCCGAATATAAGGGACAAGCTAGGGAAATTTATTAGGAATTGCTTAAAATGTTTATACCACTCGACTCCGCTGGGGAAAAATGAAAGGAACCTATATAATATTGAAAAGAAACCGATTCCATTTGATACATTACATATTGACCACTATGGTCCTTTGCCTGCTATAAAGTCCAAAAGAAAGCATGTCTTAGTAGTTATAGATGCTTTTACGAAGTTTACAAAATTGTACGCCGTTAATTCCCCGGGGACAAAGGAAGTATGCTGTGCGCTACAGAAATATTTTGACTATTATAGTAGACCCAGGAGAATAATTAGTGATAGAGGTCCATGTTTCACATCGAATGAATTTGCGGAATTCATATCTAGACACTGCATAACGCATGTGAAGGTTTCAGTAGGTTCGCCGCAGTCGAATGGTCAAGTGGAAAGGACAAACCGGGATTTGAGGGCTATGTTGGCCAAATTAACGGAACCTGTTGAACATAGTGATTGGGTGGACAAATTGTCTCTAGTGGAATTTACCATAAACAACACTGTTCATTGTACTACAAAACACTCTCCGAGCAAAATGCTATTTGGTACGGAACAAAGGGGCAATGTCGTAGATGAGTTATCCGAATACTTACAGGAAAGATATAACAGTGAGCCTGCGGATTTAGACTCTGTCAGAGTGGCCGCTGCTGAATCCATAAGGAAATCACAAGCATACAACTTAGATTATTTCAATCGGCATCATAGGCCGGCTAAGGTGTTTAACGTAGGAGAATATGTAGTAGTGAAAAATGTCGACACGACCGCAGGGGTAAACAAAAAATTTATACCGAAATATCGCGGACCATACATTATTCGGAAACAACTTGGTAATGACCGGTATGAAATTTCGGATGTAGAAAATTACCAGATCACTCAAATGCCATATGTAGGGATTGTAGATGCAAGTAGATTAAGAAGGTGGCTGGAACCAAAGCAAGATACAGCGGAAAATTTCCCAGACTCTGAAGGCAACGCTTCGGAATATGAAGACTATGAATTTTTAGATGATGAATTTTAGTATCACAGTAGTATTATGTATTTGTAAAAGTGGTTGACAATCGAGGTCGATTGTGTTGTCAGGTCGGCCGAGAATATAATGATCGTAGTGATACCAATGTAATGAGACCTGGCAACACCCTTGAACTGCAGCCAACTTAACTTAGGAACAATTGCAGCTAACTTAATTTGACATGTACTATTTCCTTCACTTTGAATAAAGAACTCGTGTAAGTCACTACAGTAAATTTTTAAGTGGGCGTGCAAGAACAACCCACTAAAAGATGACAGTACAAAAAGCAGCGAGCAAAGTTAACACCTTTTTTAAAATGACTTAAAAGCAAGTTTCTTCAAAGTCATTTGCTGGTAATTTTATCGAAATCGGACTTATCCTTCTGAAGTCATGATGAAATGTTTTAGCAAAGCCTCGTTATTTCGGGCAAAATATAAGTCAATCCTACAAAAGAACACTAGACGTATTAAAAAAAAACCAAAAACGGTACCGAATTTACCACCTTTCAATGTTTATATTCCATATATTTTTGTTCAAAAGGATTTTTTCGCTGACCGGTGTTATTTTGGAATAAAAGCTAATTTTCTAAAATCACCTTTAAAGATTAAAATTGCAATCCTTCAAAAAAAAAATGGACTTAAGCACTTTTTCCTTATTGCCAGTGGCAATTTGCCACAGATATAAAAACATTTTCACTTAATTCTAAATAAAATAGCAGCACAGCCTTAAAAATTCATCACGTCTTAAAAAAAAAAACTATTATTACCCAAAATTAGCTTTGTTTGTTTTTTTTCATATGCCAAATAATTGTTACTAACATACTTTTAAAACTAAAATAAACCCAAAGCCATGACAAACTTTTATGAAAAGAAAAAAAAACCAAAATTTTAGTATGACTTTTTAACTTAACAAATTATAAATTGTTGGAATACTACATGCCCTTGCATAACCTGACCTTTATCTCTCTTATTTTGTTAAATATTTTGCTACTTTGTGATCATCATCGTAGCTTTGCCAGAGCTTAATTTAAAAAAGCAGATTTTATTTAAATAGTTTTCTACTCTAAACTTTGAGCATATTTTCAGCAACTTTTAATTAACAGGGTGTTTCAAGCTTAAGGTTTTTTTTTAAGTAATTTGAGAATTTTTCTCCTTTGTTTGTGATGTAAAATAAAATTAAAATTTGTATCTTTAATAACTTTTATGACATTTGGGAGGGTAAAACGTTAGTCATTTATTCTCCTTTAAGGGAAAAATTCACCACACAAAAGGCTTGTCAAACATGGCAAAATTTTGCGTTTGTACAAATGTTTTGTGTTGTTAAATAGCGTGTTGAATGTTTGGACAAACATTTAAGCATGTTTGTAGAAATATTAAAAATTTGTAATATTTAGAAGACATGTTGGACATTTGTCAAAGTTTTTTGTAGTGTCTACTGCTAGCTTAACGTAATCATTTCAGTGAAAACTTTGTAGTGCGAAGACGTTGAAGAAGAAGCATTTAAATCATTTTTAGTTGTAAATTATAATTTTGTAAGCAGCATTGATTGACCCAAAAAACAACTTGTTGTTAAAACCACTCTTTACGCCAAATTCTTTTACTTTATTTTTTGTATCCGTTTTAAACAAATAGCGAGCAAAATCGCCACTGCACTATTGTCGGCTGACTTCACTGAAATCAAAACAAAAATTAAAAATTAATGTTGTTTGTCTTGTTTATTGGCGAACACAAAACGTAAACCAAGCGTATGTTTGCCAAGCCATTTGCATAGTTTATTTTGGCCATATTCATTTACTGTAAGACAAAGAACGCAGTGGTCATTCAAAAAACTTCTAAGATAATGAAATATAATAATAAATTCGCATAGATTGCTAACCAACTTGCGTGCTATTTTAGCAGCAACTTTGAAATGTTTTCAGGCTTCCGTTCTGTTCTGAGCTGCTGAAATCATTTCTGATGATCACAGGGGACATGTACCGAGCACAATTGATTTGCGCGAAGCGAGTATTGGCTGGAAAACGCCCGCCTTGGCAACATGTTGCAAGACATATTAAATGCTATAAAAAAATTTGGACATTTTTATCTAACCCACCTTATAGTCCAGATCTTGTCCCGTTCGACCGCCATATGTTTCGATCGATTTTTTAAATAAACGTTATCTCTTAAGTAGCCCTACAGAAAATAGACTAAGGTCGTAGAATCTGCCACTCTTGGCCACCAAATTTTACTAAGACTGCATGTCATATCGTTATTCTTTGAAAAAGGGAGCAATGTCTGCATTAAACCCAAATGCATTTCAAACATTAAGGGAATGTGAAAGGAATGTAGACATTAACGCAAATTCAAATAATGTTGCCACATCATATTGACGTAAATTTTTAAAGAAAAAATATATAATAAATTTTTATTAAAAATGTTTCTGTAATATACGTTTAAAAAAGAAGCTCATAGCTGAAAAACCCTGTAGTTTTTTTTTCTTATTTTAGAAAAAACATTGTTAATATCAACCCTGTCAGACATTCAGTTAACTCTAAACTAACTGAAAGCTAACTATTTCTCAACTAGTGGTGGTTGACACTTGGATTTATTTTATATGGAATTAACTAACTATTTTAACATTGCGATGTCCTAGGAAGTAGTCGATTGTCCGACTCTGCATTACTTTCAATTAACTTTAAGTTAACTTTTTGTAGCTAGCTATAAACTCAATACTTTAAGTTAGCTTTAAGTTAAGTTAGTTTAAGTTAAGGCCGATTAAGGCCGATCTATGAATGTTATTCATTGGATGAATACTTTCAAAAAAATAAAAAAATTTTATTTTTTTATTTTATTTTCTTTTATTTCTTTTATTTTATTTTATTAATCAAAGTTGTTTTTATTCAACTTTTTTTTTAACCAGAGTCGCTGGCGGGAATCGATCCCGCAACCTCGGCGCTGATAGACTTGCTCACTACCAGCTAGCCTACTGGGGCAGTCTAGTTTTTGAATAAAAAAACTATGTTTTTTGCCATTACTCAATTAAGAGCGTAAATATGAGATTAAATTGTCATAACATAACATCAATAACAACGTTGATTTTTTTGGTAACGACTTGGCTCTCTCTACTTAAAATATACAACACAGTATTTGTATACACTTTGGTTAATGTAAATTTTGCATTGCGTAGTAGTTAGCTTTAAGTTAGTCTATACAAGCTAACTTAAAGTTGAGTTTTTTTGTAGTTAGCTACTCATTTGACGGCAGGGAACAAAATGTTAAATTTACAAAATGTATGCGAATACTAATACATACAGGCATACCCCTGTCGGACATTCAGTTAACTTTAAATTAACTGAAAGCTAACTATTTTTCAACTAGTGGTGGTTGACACTTGGATTTATTTTATATGTAATTTACTAACTATTTTAACATTGCGATGTCCTAGGAAGTAGTCAATTGTCCGACTCTGCATTACTTTTAATTAACTTTAAGTTAACTTTTTGTAGCTAGCTATAAACTTACTACTTTAAGTTAGCTTTAAGTTAAGTTAGTTTAAGTTAAGGCCGATCTATGAATGTTATTCATTGGATGAATACTTTCAAAAAAATAAAAAAATTTTATTTTTTTATTTTATTTTCTTTTATTTTATTTTATTAATCAAAGTTGTTTTATCCAACTTTTTTTTTAACCAGAGTCGCTGGCGGGAATCGATCCCGCAACCTCGGCGCTGATAGACTTGCTCACTACCAGCTAGCCTACTGGGGCAGTCTAGTTTTTGAATAAAAAAACTATGTTTTTTGCCATTACTCAATTAAGAGCGTAAATATGAGATAACATAACATCAATAACAACGTTGATTTTTTTTGCTAACGACTTGGCTCTCACTACTTAAAATATACAACACAGTGTTTGTATACACTTTGGTTAATGTAAATTTTGCATTGCGTAGTAGTTGGCTTTAAGTTAGTCTATACAAGCTAACTTAAAGTTGGGTTTTTTTGTAGTTAGCTACTCATTTGACGGCAGGGACTTTACAGAGATTTACAAAAACACATGCACAAATGTAAAGGGTAGGCCAAAAAAAGAAGAAGTTCTAAAATTTATTAATTTTTATGTCACAATAACTTTTTTTCTTACTCTTCATAAATAAATGCGGAATTTACTGTCTATTTCACAAAATGCGAAAGAACTGTTTATTTCGCACAACAACATTTAAAACAAAAAAAATCTAAAAACTGTGTTTGTGCTTCTAATTTAATTCGCGTAAGTGCCACGGACTTTTAGCGTTGCATAGTATAACTCTTTCTAAAGGTCCAATTAGACATAATGATTATCCCCCGGCCACACGATCAAGTTTTTCTTGATAGTCTTTTACATATAGTGCTTGTCAAAAAATGTACATAAATTGAAAGCTGTGACGTAGCCTGCACTCAATTTGTAAGCAATCTACTTTCAAGATGTCATCAAGAAAACAAATTATAAAGACAAACTTGTAATCAGCTGTTAATTTGAAAGTAAAATTACCAAACAAATGGTAAGGCGAAATTGAAAGCAACCTCGTGGTCAATTTAACAAGTGAGAGTGTGTTAGTAAAAAAGTGAGAGAGTATTGCAAATTGCGCGATTGAAAATCCGTGCTTAAATCAATCTTTCTGTACTTGATTCAAGAAAATCCATTCTCATCACCGTACTATTAATACCTCTTCGTATTGATTTGAGTACGGATGGACTGTTTTTTCTTTTGAGTGGATGGCCATAGAAACCAACATTTTATTGATTTGTATGGTCATAGTTATGTATTTACGGTTAGTCACCTATAATCAAAAACATACAGTGTTACCCATAAGGTTGGTTCATTTTTTTTTTTGTATGGTAATGGTTATGTCACGTCTAATTTGAGCTTTAGATATCTTACATAACGTTTTTTTAATATAAAGTGGTGTAAGCTCTGGGGCTCATTTACGTAGACACGTTCTTTCACAGGATCCTTATGAAAGAATTGACAGCAGTAAGCTCCGGCGATCGAGGCGTTCAATTAAAATCGCTGCCTCTTTAAGGATTGCTTTTGTGTAGTATGTATCGTAGAAGCTTCGATGTACTCAAATGTTGCTTTGCTGTAACCACATTTTCCCCCGAAGGGTATACTGTGTCCTCCAGGGGGACACCAAGAGCACAAAGAGGATACTCACTTCTTGATATAACATCTACTGGGGAAATTAGGTGTGGTCAATACCTGAAGCTCAAAAGGATTAAAAATTTACCAACCTCCTGGTAAGAGGAACGTACATAGGAAAGTCGCTAAGAGGTATCGAAAGTGTTTCCTTTTTGATTTGAAGTCGTTTTGCCATGGAGATCTTTCTAAGAAAGTTATGATAGATGGACAAGAGGATCATGACATTTATTTTGTGTCGATTTTTTTCTCGAACATTAAAAATCTGTTGCATAATCCGGTGCAGCAGATACTTTGAACTCGACAAAAGTTTAAAATTGATTGATCCCTTGGGATCGCGGCTGGCCAGAGATTCTAACTATCTAGTGCCATGAGAGTCAGAAGAACCCAGTGAGCATGCTAGCGGACTGACTGTTAACTTAGGCCCATGTTCGTATATTTCTTGCACGAAATGCTTCCTAACTTTCAGGATAATTGTCTTTGCTAAAGCTATACTTTTCTGATAAAAGGTTGCTTTTCATAAACTTGTTCCCCGACCGATGGGGGAGTGTATTTTTCACGACATGAACTCCCAATCGTGTTCAAAGAAAGGCATATTTTTTGGGATCACAGGTGGCTGGGGTTGAAACCCAAATTACGGGCAGGGGTGTCAAGAGTCGACAGAAGACCTATCCATTTAAAGAGGAAACTAAGTGCGAGAACAAATCTTCCTAAAGTGCTGTTGCAATTCGGAAAGATGCTGCTGGCTCTAGATATACATTCAAAATTGCTACCTGTGTGTATGTAGCCCTGTGGCTAAGATTCACCATGAGATAAGGCATTGTAGTAGGTGCTCATGTAAATCTTTCCAGCATTTGTAATCGCATTTGTGGGTAGTACATTACCGACTTCAGTCTTTAAAGAAGGGACCAGAACATTAAATATGTTTTAATTACAACTGGATAAGTTCCCTATAAATCAATTTTTTTTTTAATTTGATAACTAAGTTAGTTGTTGAATATTGAACGTTTTCATTTTAAGCGTTCCTTGTCCTTTTTGGAACAATCTAAACAAAAGCATTTGAAATTAAAAAGTTATATAGCATTTAAATTATTTCGTTTCTTTTGCGGCACCCTGTCTGTATATTAGACACAATGACCAGCACAACCAGAAATTAAAAATGCTTATAAGTATGGATGAAAAAAGTATTACAGTGAAGGACAGAGATGAGGCCAATTAGAATTTTAACTAAGTGCTACAAAGTAATAGTTTTCCTACCACCGACTTGAGGGTCTTAGAAACGTAATTTGATCAAGACCCCAATATTGATCTGTGATACCTTCTTCCAAGAATTGGAACTTATATTAAAATATTCCTTTAGAGAATTAAAATTCACTTTCAGAATTGATCTAACGATGTTCGTCCATCCGTCCGGCTGGTAGGATATCCTTGTAAATCTTGTGCGCAAAGTACAGGTCGAAATCTTAAAGATCATTTGATGAATTTTATTGAATAGAAAACGATGGTTTCCTATTTTGGTCTTGATTTTAATATCAAACTACAGGAAATAAAATCTGCCAGTCACGCGTTACCACTTTAATTTTAATTTTTTTTTGTTGTATACTAAATACACAAACTTTCGTCCTTATTTACCTATCCACATCCACTTTTGTGCATTTTAAAGTATATATCAACATTTCCTCTTTCTCTCAATGTGTTTTTTCATTTTTTTTTTTTTTTTTTTGGTGGGAGGGATGGGGGCAAAATATAAATTACAGTAAGAGAATTTCATACAAAGTCGTATGAGTTAAGAGTCCTTAATATTTGTGCCACTGTGCTGTGCCTGTGTATTAGTTTTAGGTCTTGTACCACAAAAAATATTATCATCAAATCGTATCAGAATGTATGGTGGTGTACACGAGGATGTGTGCTTATGTTCTTGTTTAATGGTTGTATGTAATGTTAACTTAAGTCTTCAAGGGTATGACCTTCTTTCTCTTAAAGCTAAATAAATAAACCGTATAAAACGATGAGTACATGAAATGAAAAAATACAGCAAACAAAAATTTTCAAATAAATAGTCGTATCATGTTATCAAAGCCACCAACATTAACATCCTAAATCAAATAAACTGTACAATTTTCGGGGAAACGGTTTTAGGCTGGAGTAGTGAAATGGGTCGGGTTCAATAAAAGTATGACTGAAATAATATACAGCTATCTTCTATCTTCCTAAATAAAGTAAGCTGCTGAACAGTGTCGGATTTCGAGTGGGGGGAAATCATAGTTTCTTAAAAGATTATCTGATTTAAAAGAAACAAAGTACTGGGTGCATAAATTAACAAGTAGGACTTTTTGGCAATCAAAAGTACCTTTTGTCAAACCTTGGTATAATATTTTTTTTTGCTCATAGTATTATCTATTGGTAACTTTAAACTTTATACATCCTTCTTGAAACTTATGAATTTCCGCCCGAAAGAAGTACTTAATTTTGGACCAAGAAAAAACCAAACAAATTTCATATATCCTATTCTAAAGCGAAGCGTACTCCAGTAATTATGACCTGCATTGATCGAAACAAATTTTAGTCGGATAGCGCAAGGTCTGAGTTATAAATTTGGTTAAGCAAAACTTCTAAACCACTATTTGCTTTAGTAAATAGTTTTTAGCTGGTCTTGCAACATTTGAAAAAACTCACTTGCAGTCGTTTTTCGCCAATGCCAGCTTTAGACGCATCAACTGTGTTCAGTATAGGTCAGTATCATCTGGTTAAATCTCAGCAGTTTCGCTGACGTAGGTTTGACTGTTTAGCCAGCCTTCACATATGATTTCTTACGTTTCGAATTGTCTATTTAAATCCAATTTTATTTGTAAGCATTGAATCAATGCAAAAATAATTTATTTTTATGGTGTTTAAGCAGCATTTCGGACTTTCAACAGGAAAACAGCGTACGTTCCTCATAACAAACCCAAGGGAGTAAGAAAGCTCCTGGACTGGTTATTGGTGAGTTCTCTTTGGTAATATCGTAATTGCTGTGGTGTAAAATTAAGTCGCGGGAGAGAAGATCGAAAAATTCCAGGATTAAGAACTGATTATTTCCCGCAATTAAGGAAGGAGTTCTACACGCTTTTGGTTTTGCTTAACTTAACTTAAGAAAAGAAAACAGCAGAAGCAAAATAAGAAATAGGGGCTGCTTAAACAGTCAGGAAAGCAACCACTTTAACAAGAATTGCTCTTGCTGTAACTAACAGTGCAGCCACACGATCAAGATTTTCTTGATAGTCTTTTACACATACTATTTGTCAAAATTAAAAAAAATTGAAAGTTGTGACGTAGGCTGCATTCAATTTTTGAGCAATTTACATTCAAGAAGTCATCAAGAAAACAATTTATAAAGGCAAACGAAAAATTTGCTCACTAACCTTGAAATCAGCTGTTTTCTTGAACGTCAATTGAAGCACTCTCTGGAAAGAGAATTTTAAAGGCAAGTTCGTTTCAACCCAGCAAACACAGAAATACACCTTATGTATTGCCAAACGTATTGCTTGGATGAAAAATATTATTGCGGCAATAATCGATTTCGTATTGCGGAAGATACTTCCTTCGGGAAGAAACGTGTCTCGATGGCAATACTCTTAAGCAATACGAAAGCGATACTTCTAGATGATAAACTAGCAATATCGCCAGATAACCTTTTATAAGAAAATAGGAGGATATCGCCAAAATATCATTGGGATGATAAAAAGAAGAATTTGCATATTGAAAAATTTTCTTTTATGTACAAATTAGCACAGCTTTTAATTTAAAATTAAATTGGTAATTATTACATATAAACAATACTTATTATATTATTTAGTTTATATTCTTCGACCTTTTAATTTTATTTCTTCTTATTTTTAATTCAAGCTCAAGGTCAGGTTATGCAAAAAAATATATTTATTTAACGTTTATCCAATATTTCGCTGCCACAATGGACAGCTTCTTCAGGGATCTTTGGTTTATAATTTAAATAAAGTAAAATTATATAATACATATAAATATAAATATTAAGTCTTCACCATATTTTTAAAAAAAAAACCTCCCACTCCTCTAAAATTGCATCCAGGGTTGAGAAATATTTGACTTAATTGTAAACAAAACAAAACAAAACAGATTAATATTTAACAGATTTATTTCATTTAAATATTTACCTTTTTCAAAATATTTTGAGAACTAATTTCTTAGATTCAATAATTTGATAAATTTTTATTTCTTTTATGACGTACATATGTATTATAATTTAATTTTTTTCTGTTTATATTGCGTAATTTTCTCAAAAATTATAAAAGGAAGAAAATAAAAAATTACTTAGATTATTTTCTTTTAGATGACAATTTTGGGATATTGCTAAACTACTGCCCTAGGGGATATCTTCCATTTGTTTGCAGAGAATTTTTAAAAGTATGAGTGTATTGGTAGAAAAGTGTGAGAGTATTAAAACTTGATAGGCAAAACTTGATCGTGTAACCCTCAAGTAACAAGTTTTTGTTTATTTTTCTCTTTTGCTGCGCTAAAAGTCGGCAAGTATTTAATTTTTTGCTGTTGCTTGCTGCTCCATATATTTACACATAATGAGATTAGGCAAATTATCTACTCTTTCATTTTCTGCTTTTGCTTATTCTCTATCAAAGTGTTGAGTAAGCATTCAGAAATACAGTTTTTTAATATGCCGCAAAAAATTTAAGCAAAGAAAAAAGTTGTATTGCTGTTGCAATATTAAAGCCGACGGATGTCTCTGAATGGCGTCTCTTTTCAAGAGCAATTTTTTATAGAAAAACTGAGAAAGCTCTAGTTTCTTAGTATATCCATGAAACAAAGAAAACAAGATAGTGCATTTAAATTTATAGAAACATTATTTTTCTGCGCATGTACGTCATAGTAGTAAATGAGCACAAACATGATCACACAAACATGTGTTTGTAGTATGCTGAATGTTTGTTTACATTTAAATCTCTTTACTATAATGACGTCAAAATGAGAGTTAAAAGATAACGGACCTGCGCAATGCGCTATCTTGTTTTCTTTGTTTCATGAGTATATCCACTCAGTGTTGAGAGCATCCTGAGTTCCCGACTTAATTTATGTAGTTCGGTCGAGGGTATCAAACTTTTGGCTTCATTACTTTTTTGGTATTTTAAACTAAATGCCATCTCATTTAATTTACATATTTCTACAATAAAAAGGTAAAAGCAGTCACAAGGCATATTAAAGTGGAATGAATGATTTAAAGTTTGATTTAAAGAACTTTTTCTTCAACATATTCAGCCCAATTATGAATAAAAATTCCTCTAGAGTTTTTTTTCCTTTTCCCATTTATACAATTGAGTTTACAAAGGAAAAATGAAAAAAAAATGAAATGAAAAAAAAAAAACATTAAATGCAGTAAAAGTTTATCACCATTAAAAAAAATGTAGACCTTTAACTCTTGGTGTCCTTAGCATCTTCTTGTTACTTGCAATCTGACGTTTATTTCCACTTAAGCAGTTTTGTATAGGTAGGGCTTGTAATTGCTAAGACCTTTTTTTTTTTTGAGTTGGAAAAAAAAAAATTTCTTTCTTCTAAACGTGCATTTACAATTTTTTTTTCTTACAAATACCTCAAGGCGTTTTGATACATGAACAGTTGCAGTAGCAGGAGCTGGTAAGTTGTTTTTACTTAGGGTGAAGGTATTATTTTAAAATTGAAAAATATTAGAGCAGCTTAGTATACGGCACAGAACAAACTAATTCTGAGCTAAAATGAGTTTGGAAAAATTTCGCTCTTAATAGGAAATTTCACGTTTTAAAGAAATTTTCCTTCTAAAGGAAGTTTGGTGAAATTTTACTTTTTACGGTTATTTTTTGTGGAATTCCATTATTTAAAGGAAATTTCGTGAAATTTTACTACTTTAACGAAATTTGTTTCTATTGAAAGATTTTACTTTGTTAAGGAAATTTGTCGAAATTGCACTTTCTGTTTTAGAATTTTGGCAAAATTTCACTTTCTTGGAGAAATTTAACCTTTTCTAGAATACTTTCTGATATTTTATATTTAAGCAAATCTTGTGAGTTTTCCTACCAAAATAAAGGAAATAGTACTTTCTATAGAATATTTATTTGAAAAAATGTTGCCTTCTAAATCTGGGTTCACACTACCAAAGTTTTCTTTCTGAAAATCTGAGTTTATTGGTAAGAGAGGAAAGAACCCAGAAATTCTGGAAGAAAACTTTTAGTGTTCAAACACAATTAAGTCTTCAACTTGAGGCAAAAATTCTTAAGGCCATAAATTTAACGTCAGCAGTAACTTTAAATCCGAATCTCACATTTTATTGTTATAATTTTGTTATTTTCTGTTTACATAAAGTATGAAAATTAATAAAAGTATGGTAGCATTGTTGGGAGAATAATTGTCTATATGTAAGAGCATTAGAAAAAACGTTCTCAAAATGAAATAAATTTCATTTTACGACGGCTTTCTTCGACAATTTTTTATGTCAAATTGTATGGAGGATGAGGTCTCGACGCAGTTTTGTTCGAACACTTAAGGTCGTGTCAGATAAAACTTTTGCTTCGCGTTGCGTTAGATATACGTTTTGACATTTGAGTTAAATGTACATGTTTATATGGCACTTGTCACATAAACTGCTTTTAACGCAAAGCGAAGCGAAAAGTTGGGCAACTCTCATCTTTTTGCGGGCTTTGACAATCTTCTAGTATAATTTTTTTTATTTATTTTCTTTTTACCACACAATGTGTGAGTGTTGTCAAAGTTTTTATTGTGACATACACTTTTTGCTTTACGCTTTTCTGTCAAAGTATATGTAACGCAACGCGAAGCAAAAGTTTTATCTGACACGGCCTTTATAGTCTTAAGAAAATTTGAATAAATTTTACATTTTTTGGGGAATTCGGCAAAGATTTCACTTTCTGTAAGAATTTTGGCAAAATTTCACTTTCTATGGGGTGTTTCTTTAGCTGCATAAGAAGTTGAGATGATAATACAAGACAGAAATAAATTTTTTTATTGTTTATTATTATTAGCATTTAATAAATATGATTTACGGCATATGTCCGCCGCGACTAAGAGTTACATGGTCCATTCGATCAGTCCAATTTATTACCACTTTTTCAATAAATCTGGCTGCATTGCGGCTATGATGGCTTGTATATTGGCTTCCAATGCTACAAGAGTTGCTGGTTTGTCCGCATTTGCCAATGACTTAACAAAACCCCATAAAAAGTAATCCAGAGGTGTTAAATCAAACGAGCAAGGGAGCCAGTGAAGTGGACGACTACTGCAAATATAGTTTGTCACCAAATTGATTTAACAATAAATCGATTTTTAAGCTCGCTGTATGACAAGTTGCTGGAACAAAATGTCGTTGATGTTTTTGGAAACAAAAATTTAAATAGCTTGTTTCGATAGCGCTCGCCACTTACCGTATGGGCAGCTCCTTGCTCCTTTCAAAAGAGCGCTTAAGTCGCAAAAAAATAGTCAATTAAAACTTAAACGGCTTAAGAATTGTCTTCGCTCCAAATACGGCAGTTTCGCTTGTTGGCAAAGCCATTTAACCAGAAATAAGCTTCGTAAAATGAATGAAGTGCTCAATGAACTTCGCAAACAGATACATTTTTTTTTTTTTTCAAAGTAAATTTCCACAATTTGGAAGTGTTTTCTTGTGTTAAACTATTTATGATGCCTTGCCGAACCTTACTGAACAGAAATGTCAACACCGTTTGTCATTATCAGCTGTCAAATTATATATATACTTAAAAGAAAAATCAATCCATCTGTACTCAAATCAAACCGAAGAAATATTTATAGTACGGCGAGTTCGGAAAGATTGATTAAAGGACGTATTTTCAATCGCTTAATACTATACCGAACCATATTCAATCCCGAATTCGTACTTGAAATAATCCGAAAATGAGATTGATTTAAGTAAAACTAAGATTGAATCAATCTCAAAATGCGCTTGATTCAAGTATTACAAAGTTTTTTCAATCCCGAAATCGTACTTGAAATAAACCAAAAGTGAAATTAGAAGGAGAATTTTATTATGATAAATTTACTTACCCTTTTACACCTTACAGAATTTCAATTATAAAACACCAGCATCAATCCCGATATAGTTTTTACTTAAAAACCTTAATGTAAATATATAACTGAAAATATAAACTAAATTAGAAGCAGGAGTTCTCAATATTACTTTTGAAACATTTTTTAACTACTTGTATGGTGTTGTTGTAGTGTCAACAACAAACTTTGATAAACTAAATGAGTTTTAAACGATCACCTTGTAATTTTACTCTCAGAGTGGCAATTTCAACAAAAAGTTTAATCTAGTTCCTACTTGGTTTAAGAATTTTGTATATATTTTAAGAAATTCCGGGATTGATTTAAGTACGTATTAGAATTTTTTAGTACGACTCGTACTTAAAGTATGTTTAAATAATTTAATTTATCTCTAGTATTTTAGTTTCTGTGTAGTGATCGATATCGAAAGTTCTCATAACTTTTAATAAAAACAAGCGTTTTTAGAAATTAGGAGAATTTCACTTTTTTAAAGGAAATTTAGCAAACATTTTTCTCTTTCCAGAAAATTTGGCGAAATATTACTTTTAATAGAATACTTTGTATTCTATTTTTTGAAGAAAATCTTGTGCAATTTAGAACTCAAAGTAAATTTTGCGAAATTTGACTTTCTAAAAAATATTTGAAAACATTTAACTTACTAAAGGAAATTTGTCGAAATTTCACTTTCAATGTATTAGAAATCGGAAAAAGATTTCTTTTTATTATACAAATTTTGGCGAAATTCTGCTATTTATAGGATATTTAAGGAAATTTGACTATTTTTTTAAAATTTGGCGAAATTTCACTATATATAGCCTATTTCATGGAGTTTTACTATTTTAAAAATTTTTTTTTTGGATTTTCACTATTTATCTTGTAGAAATTTTACCATTTTTAGAAAATGGACAATTTTGTTTGGTGTTACTTTTTATTGGAAATTCAACAAAATTTCTCTATTTAAAGAAAATGTAGTAAAATTTTACTATTTATAGGATATTTAATAGAATTTCACTTTTTATGGGGTATTTGACAAGTTTTCACTATGTACAGAAATTGTGGGGAGTTTTAATTAGGAAATTTTGAAAAATTTTTATATCAGCTGAAAATTTAGAACACATTTTTTTCCTTAGCGTAATTTTGTGAAAATATTACTAATTGAAGAAAATTTTGCTTAATTTTACTACTAAAGGGAAATTTCACTATTTATTGGTAATTTTGGGAAATTTCGCTTTGTATTTAGGTACATATGTACATAAAGATATCATATCAATGTTTCCATGATTACAAAACACTTTAGGGTGCATAGTTGTAGATGAACTATAATTTACTTACGGTATTCTTTTTTTTTTTTTTTTTTTTTTTTTTGCTTTCCCATCTGTCTAGAACACATTACCATGGCAATGTTTTTGTTCTTCCAGTTGAATTCTAACTAACATACGAGTACATTTCACAAAACTGACACATTAAGAATATTTTTGCTTTTCGCATACAACTTTTCTACATTTTATTATTGAGAATAAAAGAAACCAAATGGAAAATAAGAAAAGCCCTACTAGCACTTTAACAAAAAAACTGCTACTTTGCAGGGTTGTCAGATGTGGCGATTTCTCGCCAAACATGCCGATTTTCAAATTTGTTTGGCGATCTAATTTTTGATTTGGCGACATGGCGATTTAAAGAAATAGTTGGCGATTTTGTTGGCTATTTTTGATGAGCTATGGATTTTTTTTAAATTCGTTATATTCAATAAGAAGAAAAAATTTTACTTTGTATTTTTATGTATGAAATTTGAGGCATTCATATGTATGGTCAATATTTGAAAGTATGTATGTTCAAATGGCTGATGAAGATAATAAAAATCTTCGAGAAAATAGTTTTTCGTGTTTAACAGTGCTCTTGAAAGAATCAAAAAATATAATTCCTTAAAACATGAATATATTTTAGGTCTATGAACATTTTTCCATTATATGTATGTGGCAATATATTTTCATAGATAAAAAACGTTGTTGTTAAAGATTTTTATGAATCCCAACGTACCTTTTGATGTTTACGAAACACACTCTACATAATTAGCGTTTGTTAATTGTAAAGGAGGTTTTAATGATGATCCCTACAAGAAATTGCGGATGTAAACTAACACATACAAAACTTATAAACTAACACACTCGCAATTTTGTATTAAATTCACGTATATATATTAAAATGCACAAGTAAATATGAGTGGGAAAAAATGTCACACGTACACGAATGTTAACATCAGTTTTTTCATATTTCCCTTAATAAAATGATAGAAACTTCTGATGTATAAACCCATCAGCAATGCCCATCAGATGATGCATCAAATGACTGTCTTTATTCTTGTAGGGATATTTCATCTAATTTATATATTTTGTAGCTACATGGATATGGCAGGTACGTACCATTTAAAAGAACTTGCTTTGGCTGTAATTTATATGCTGATAATTTCAACAAGTATTGCCTGTGTTGAAATTATGAACTCCACAAAAACTCGCCTTCGAAGTATAATGCATTACGAACTTCTGGACGCGTTATTACGAGGTTTACTAATTGTACGAATGCGAATAGTACTTGTTGCACTTCTTTTGTACCTTCATTGAATAACTGTAATTCTCTCACAATGTATTCCAAAAAAAGAAGACAAATAGGGAGTCTTGCCAGTGAAGCGTTTTAGATAACTGCAACTTATATACAAATGTATATGGGCATTTACTGGGGTCAGGAACGTACGCTCGTACGGTTTTGATGTGCAAATAATATAGAAAACAAAACTTTTCTTAACATTTTTTTTGCGATTCGATAGCATTTGGGTAGCTGTATGTTTAGTGCAAAAGATGGATTTTATCGAGTTTAAGTTTTCATAATGATATTTATAAACATGTGGTCACGAACGTACGCAAAATTGAAGTCAACTTTGGCTGTCAGTAGTGAAATGTAAAAATCTGCAAAATTGAACGGAATATTCAAAAGTGATTATCAACATTTTATTTTTTCATCCTGGTAGACCATTCCGAGGATACCCATATTCAATATTTGTTTAATACTAACTGCAAGAATTCTCTTTTTGTTGCTTTAAGTAGACTACTATAAACTATTTTATAGTAGACATCGCACCTCTTTTGTGTTCACTAACTATTTTTACTGTGTTCTAAATAAATATTAAATAAAAAATATATTATGGCAACTTTTTTTAAAATTTTGGCGTATTTCAGCGATACTGAACAAATTTATTTTATCGAATTTATAAAAAATATTTTTAATAATTCTAAAAATATGTATTTTATTGTCAAAAACTGAAAAACAAAGGCTTTGGCGATTTTTGAGATTGAATTTGGCGAAAAAGGTCAAAATCAGTCTGACAACCCTGCTAATTTGTAGGAAATGTAGTGAGGAATAAAAAAAAATCAAAAAAATAGCAATATCGCACACACAAACCTAGAAAATTATTTCAGTTGTAAACGGAAATGTGGACAACATTTTCATTTGTATGCAAGAGTGAGTTAAGTTTTAGGTTTTTAGCATTAAAAAAAAAAAAATAAAAAAACAATAAAATAATCTACATAAAATAGAAAATAATAAATGAAGCAAAAAGTTTGTTTTGGAGTGAGAAAGGAATATCTACGTTCCTTTCAAAAACACATCTGCACGTACTGTTTTTGTGGTTTTAACTTTATTTAAGAATGTATGAAAAAAAAATTAAAACTCATTTTCAAAATGGTGAAGTTTTTGGGTATTTCTGCTTTTTGAGGTCTTCTTTAACAAAAAAAAAATAATTGCATTTTGAAAATAATTCAAAGTTTAAATATTTAATTTAATAGTAAATTTAGCAAAATAATTGAGAAGAATATAAGAAAATTAAAAAAAATTTTTTTTATTTATTTGAAATTTTGTTGGTTGGTTATTGCGGTATTCCATTTCGAGCAAACAGCCGAGAGGACTCCATTTTGACAAGCCCACCCACACCACTTGTTAAATGTATTTGCCATTTACATCTTAATGAATAATAAAGTAACGTGGTATCTTATCCATCCAGTAATCTTGAGATCTCGCAATAGGACCTTTAAACAGGACTTAAATATCTCATCAAGATCTGTTTTCCTGAAATCTATGGTCGGTAACTGGCAGAGAAGGTGAAAGACGGTGTTTTTCATATTCCCTGTAAATGCAGAAGCAATGTAGCATTAAAACTGCCATCAACTTTGAAATTTGCATAGTCCGTTTCTTACCAAAAGAGATCCGCATTAAATTGCACCATTTTTAATTTTTCAAAGAAATAGCATGAAGATGCCACAATAGATCTAGGGGACTTCCGTTTGACATCGCATTGCAGGTTTTTAAAGTAGATCCAATTCCGGCTAACTTGTCTTCCTGTTCATTTTTATTTACAAGAATTTTCAAAAAATCTATCTATAGAACTTTTGGCAAATTTTAAGATTTTAAGAAAATTTGTGGAATCACTTTTCAAAAGTTTCACTATTAATAGGAAATTTACCGAAATTTCATTATTAATAGGAGTTTACGAGTCTTTACTGTTTATAAGAAATGTGGAGAAATTTGACTTTTTATAGGAAATTAGCGAAGCATTACCATTTATAGAAAATTTAACAAAATTACAACATTTATAGGAATATGGCGAAATTTTCGAAGTTTTACAATATTGTAAATTTGCCAAAATCTCAGCATTTATAGGGAGTTTCTCTAAATGTCACTATTTATATAAAATTTGAAAAAAGTTCACTATTAAAAGAAAATTTGGCAAAATTTTATATAGTTTTTATAGGAAATTTAGGGAAGTAGGAAATTAGAAAAGTATTACTACTAATATAAAATTTAGCAAACTATTGATAAAATATTTGGCGAAATTTCACTATTTATAGGAAGTTTGTGAAACATCAGTGTTTTAAGTGAATATGCTAAAATTTCACTATTTTTAGGAAATTTAGAAAAGTTTCGCTATTTATAGTAAATTTTATGAAATTTAAATTTTTATAGGAAATTTGACAAAATTTCACTTTTTATAGGAAATTTAGTAAAATTTCACTCTTTTTAGAAAATTTGGTAATATTTCACTTTTTATAGAAAATTAAAGAAGTATTACTATTTATAGAAAATATGACAAAATTTCACTATTTATAGGAAATTTAGCGAAGTTTCACTATTTATAATAAATTTTATGATATATCAGTTTTTATAGGAAATCTTACGAAACTTAAATTTTTTTAAGAAATTTTGCGTTATTTTTTTGGGAAATTGTACTATTGACAGACATTAAAAAAAATATTCGTTAGTTATAGAAAATTGTACATAATTAATCTTTTCATAAGAAATATTGCCAAATTTCACTATTTATAGGAAATTTGACAAAATTTCAATTTTTATAGAAAATTTAGTAAAATTTCACTATTTATAGAACATTTGTTAAGCTTTCACTTTTTATAGAAATTTAGCGAACTATTACTATTTATTTAGAATCTGGCAAAATTTCACTATTGAAAAGAAATTTGTCGTAATTTCACTATTTATAGGATATTTGTGATATATCAGTGTTTTAAGAAAATATGCTTAAATATCACTATTTATAAGAAATTTTGCGAAGTTTCACTATTTATAGTAAATTTTATGATATTTCAATTTTTATAGGAAATTTTACGAAACTAAAATTTTTATATTAAGAAATTTTATGATATTTCCCTTTTTCGTAGGAAAAATTCCGATATTTAAGTTTTTTTTGGGAAATTGTACTATTGACAGACGCTTGAAAAAAAAACGTCAGTTTTGGAAAATTGTACAATATTAAACTTTTCATAAGAAATATTGCCAAATTTCACTATTTATTTCCTAATTTTGTAACATTTCACTTTTAATAGGAAATTTGCAATGTTTTACAATTTAAATGATATTTGCCAAAACTTCAATATTAATAGAAAATTTCACTTTTGGTTACGAAATTTTTTGAAATTAAATTTTTTTTGGGAAATTTTGCCAAATTTCCTATACATAGTAAATTATTATTGAATTATTGAAATTTAGATTTTTTTTCAAGGAAATTTTACTATTTAAAGGAATTAGCGAAGTTTTACTCTTGATTGGAAATTTGGTAAAATTTCACTATTTATAGGAAATTTAGCGAAGTTTCACTATCTATACTAAATTTGGCAATATATTACTATTTATAGAAAATTTTGCGAAATTTTACTATTTATAGGAAATTTTGCGAAATTTTACTATTTATAGAAAAAAGCAGAAGTAAGGAAAAACATGTAAAATCAATTAAAATGGATAATCATTCAAAAAAGCAAACTTCGATCTACCAAAGTTTAAAATACAATTTGACTTAAGGATTGATGTTTGACTATTGACGTCAGCAGTCGTCGATGGCTGCGAGTATAAAACGGCAAATCCATCTGAGGAGTTCGAGTGGTTGCGATCGAAACATGTCATGGTAACCTGCCGGCAGCGGTTTGAGCCCCGGCCACGGTCAAGAATGAAAGATTATCAATAACAATTTAAATTAATTTTCATGTTGTAAAATTCCTTTCTTCATAAAAATAATTTAATGAAAATTAAATTTAATGAACTTAAGCCTAATTAAAAATATTAAAAATTTGGATTAAAAATTTTTAGAAAATTTGCACTCTTGATAAAATTTTAAAAAAAAAATTTACTAGTTATGGAAATTGTACAAAATTTAACTATTCATAAGAAATTTTGCTTAATTACACAAGTTTAAGGATATTTCGCAAAATTGCACAATTTATTGGAAGTTTACTTTTTATAGGAAATATGAAAAATTTCGTTTAAATTTGTAGGAAATTTGCAACGTTTTACTATTAAGAGAAAATTTGGGAAAATTTCACTATTTTTGAATATTTTGCAAAATTTCATTAGTTAAAGGAAAATTTTGATATTCCACATTAAGAGAAAAATTTGACAAAATTTTGCTATTTATAGCAAATTTGGCCTAGGATATTTTTCGAAATTTAATTTTTATATGTTAAGAAATTTTACAAAACATCATTTTATATAGGAAATTTTGTGAAATATAATTTTTTATGGGAAATTTTTTTGAAATTTAATTTTTTATAAAAAATTTTTCGAAAGTTTACTATTTATAAGTAATTCTAGTACATTTCACTTTTTTTAAGTATATTTTTCGAAATTAAATTTTTTTAGGAAATTTCGCGTAATTTCACTGTTTGTAGAAAATTTAGAGAAATTTCACTATTGACAGAATTAAAAAAAAAAAATTCACAAGCAATGGAAAATTGTACAAAATTTAAGTATTCATAAGAAATTTAACAAATTTGCACTATTTATAAAATATTTTCTAAAATTACATCATTTAAAGGAACTTTTGCAAAGATTTACTATTTAAACAAAATATGCAAAATTTAGTTAAATTGTTTGTTTGAAAATTAAGTAAATTTCTTAAATAACTTAATTTCTCCATTTGTAGCAAATTTCGCAAAACTTCACTATTTATGGGCAAAATCTCGTTATTTATAAGGAATTTTTCTAAAATCGCCCACAATTTTTTTGTATATATTTTATATAAAACTGTTAAATATATTATTTCATTTTTCATTCGTTAAGTTGCCTAATTTATAATAATTTTTAATGTTAAAAAATCTAAAATTAAACATTTATAAAAGTAGAAAGTTTTCTCGAGCTCAACATTTATTTGACAAATTCAAATTTTCATTATTTATACATTTAGTTTGCTTAAATAATCATTAAATATGGTTTTAAATTTAACTTCCAACAAACAAACTTTAAAAAACTATTTCACACTATATACACAACTACATTATATGTACATTAGGGTGGTCCCAAAAGCACCTTTTGCGCGCTCTATTTTAATATCTTAGACAAAATTTAAAAATGTTATGATTATAAGAACGCGACACGAGAACTCTTCTGTAAAAAATCTTAAAAGAATTCGTTAAAATTTAATTCTCGAATTTCAAAATATGCAACTTGAGAATAATTCTATGAACTTTGGGGTTGGCTCAATTATTAAGGCATCTTTTTATTTACCTTAACTCTTCGAGTTTTTTCTGTTTTTATAGTCATTGTCAAGAACTTGGTAGAAATCACATAACTGACTTAGTTCCCGCGTAATGAAATTGTCCAAATTCACTCGAATGCAATCGTTTTTTTTTAACTTTAATTCGGAACACTCCTAATATACATGTGTGTTAAACATACACAGCCACAAAAGTATCCAAGTTAACTGAACTACGACATGGCATGATAAATGGCTTAACAATCTAGGAAATTATATTAAAACTTAAATATCTTAACTTTTCTTGTACGTTTTTCGGAAGGATTTATTTAGTTTTCGTACAATTTTTTTTATTTAATACTATATTTAAAGAGATTGTGTTTGTTTTGGAAAATTTTTAGGGGTTTTCGAAAAACTGTTGCATGTAAAATGTAATAGAAGAAAATTCTTTGGAGATTTCTTAAGGGTAAATAAAAATTATTTTATTGTTTTATTTTCTTTAGAGCAGAAAATTGCTTGGATATGAGATTATTTAAGATGAATTTGTGGATAAGTTTAAAAGTAGCCGAAATTATTCGTTACGATTTTATACGTCTTAAAAAGTTTTTCTGAAATGGAAATTTTGGTCCAAGTGTAAAACTTTTTGTTTTTTTTTTTTGTCGCATAAAACTTATTTGTGTCAAGTTTTGAACTATATGTATGCAAATGTTTTTTGCGGTTCTGAGAGTGCTTTAAAAAAGTGCCTTTTTTACAATGTTCTGTATTGCAATTGCAAACAAGGAGATCTTTGTTACCAGGTAGCATGAGTACACCAACGATTTTTGTTGCCATCACAGCCCAAGTAACGTATTTTGGAAGGTGGCTTTCTTTTTTGGGACAAAGGCCAATAAGACATTTGGCCTCATTATGAGTGGTGTTGTTGTAGTCCACTATAATGAGGTATCAGATCTAGCCTGTGGTTGTGATATGTCTTACACACAGAAAAAAATACCATAGTAAAATTAACATGGACAAATTTTGATTGAGAATCATAGTAATTTTCTGCAAAAGTGTGCACTTTATTTAAATTTATCATTATTTCATATTAATTTTAAATATAATAACCTTAAATCACATTTATTTAATATTATTCACTGTTAAAATAAAAAAAATATATATTAAAATATAAATAAATATGGATTCAATATTGAATCCATATAAACCTGTTTTATATTAAAATCAAAACTTTATCTTGTTAAATTAATTAAGTACATATGTACATTTTTTTATTTTCATGCTTAAAATGTGTTATAAAAAGAAGACAATTCCCGTATTCTTTTAACTAAAATTATTTAGGTAAATAGTACATCAAGTTTTCAAAGTAGAATGATGACGAAAACTATATTGGGCGTTTCTGCTGATGCTTCTGTTATCAAAGGAGAATACAAAATAAGTGAAACATGTGTAACAGGGGTAAGTGTTTTGAATTATTCTTAAATAAATGCATATGTTGTATCCGAAGCTTCTTCTCGCTGTTATGACACACTCAAACCAATTTGATTCTAGATGAAATTCACGTTGTTTCAACTTGAAATAACTTTCATTCAACGTGATTCGGATTGTTATTTCAATATAAATTACATTTTGCTCTAACTTTACTGCAATGTTAAATTAACATGAATTAAAGTTATTTTAAAAGAAAAAAATGTTGTTCGCAGTTATTATAAAATCAGGTTGAATAAACATGAAAAGCGTATAAAGCAAAATCACCACCGAAAAATTTTAAATCAACCTTGTTTTCTACGTTTTTAACTTGATTTTTTTCTGTGTGTAGTAGGTCATTTAGTCTAGACTCAAATACCTCACCAAAGTTGAATAGTGTGTTGTTGTCCAGTTATCGGTTGCTCCTGATATCTAGTACCGGGCATTTGCAGAGAAGGTTGAGGACCGTTTCATCTTATCCCTATCATCGCAACTGCGAAAGTGGTCGTTGGAGGCAAGAGCGAGTCGACTTGTATACTTGCCTAACAGAGAACGGCTTAGTCGCTTTATTCTACTCTTTGGAATCCAATCTCAAAAAAGAGCCTTATGTTTACTATATAAATAAATTCAGTAAAGCAACTGAAATAAGGCCAATTGAGTGGCGGAAATTTCAAATCTTACAAATTTATTGGCCTAATCTATATAAAATAAATGGATGAATTATATTATTATACCCTTCACCGAAGGTAAAAGGGTATATATTAGGGTGGCCCAATTTGTTCGGGCTCAATAAAAGTGACAAAGCGTATAGCGTATGGCAAAATCGTAATCTATGGAAAGTTCTAAGAAATTTTCCTTAAGAAACCATGGTTCTAAAATCAAAATCGAGCTTCCGGTTTTAGACTTGAAATTTTGGTGCTCAGGAAATCTGAAAAAATTCTTCTTATTTGAAAATATATATTGAAATTGGTTAACAGTTGACCTGTATCGCTGAAAGAGGGCTTGTTTAAAAGGAAATTTTCTCAGCTTTCTATATCTGTGCTCATTATTAGAAAGTTCTGTACATAAATAATTGGTTTAGAGGTTTTTGTCAAAATAATAGTCAAGCTGGTCAGAAACCTTAAACTGTTACAATTTTGCTACCCGAAAATTAAATAAAATAATTTAACTAAATTTTTATTCATAATTGATTAAAACAATAATAATTCAAAACTTTATTAAACGGAAATTTCTTTAAAAAAAATTTAAGCAAAAACTGAAAATAAAAAAAAATTAAATATTTTTTATTATTATTCTATTTTTTATTAAAACGCACTTTTTAATTTTGAAAATACTAACTTAAAAAAAGGAAACGAATAAAATAAAATATTATAATTTTGCTATTGAAATTCAGCTACATCGGTCCAAAAATGGCTGAGATATGAGCAAAAAACCACGACTACCTCCAATTTTGTCCAAAAATACCTTGTATTTTTATTACTTTTTTCTGTATATCTAGCGAACGGCAAGACCTAAAGTTTCTAAATTAGGTACTAACATTTAGGTTATCAATACACACTATCCCACAAAATGTGGGCGGGATTCGAGAAGTGGGCGTGGGACCTCCCGTTCATTTAATCAAGACAATTAAACGTTAAATCAAGTGAACTAAACTTTTAATTGATATTATTAATTTGGTGCAAATTAATATTGTCAATTAAACGTTTAATAGACTTGATTAAAAGTTTATTTCACTTGATTAAACGTTTAATCCACTTGATTAAATTTTTAATTAAAATTGATTTTATTTTTGATTAATGCTTTTACTGGTGCAAAATTTTTTTTGTGTACGCTATAAGCTCGATAAAAATTTGTTAGATATTTTTAATACAGTGGGTGCTAAATGTTGTTAAATAAAAAACTTTTATGAAAATAAAACTCTTTAGTCGACAACTGTATCAGTTCTATTTTTAACATTTTTTTTATTGCTATTGCAAAATATGTGAGAACTTGCAAAAGTACCCTACATGCAGTATTATTCCAATATATGTTTTTAATAAAACACAAATCCACACTGTTATTTGCAATTTATTTTATTCAATAAGAGTTACAAATACAATTACAAATTATATTCTAACTTAATAAGCTGTGCAATAGTAACTTAGACCTTGTAGTGAAACAGACAAGAGTCTCTGGCGGGTATCAAACCCGCAGCCCTCGCACTGGCTACTACCAACTAGCCTACCAGGGCACCCGCACAATTTATTTTATTTAACTGAATTGATTAACTTTGCTTTAAGTAAAATTGCTTGTGATTAAATTTCTTAATTTAAGATACTATTAATACCAAAATGAAATTCTTTGTTAAAAAACAATCTCAATTGAATTATTTTTTTATTCACAAAAAGAAAAATTGTTTACAAAAATTTTGTTTTGTTAACATGCTTTTGGAAATAATAAACTATAGAAAAAAATTTAAATAAAACATTGTTTTAAACAATTTTCAGGTAGACACAAGTGTTTTTTTTTTTTTTTTTTTTTTTGCTGTATTTCTTGTTAACAAGTGTTTTAATATTCGTTAAGCACAAAATTTTGTGGGAAATGAATTTTAAAAATTTAAATTTTTTAAATGTTTATTTTTCCAAATTAATTAAGGTTATGGAAGATAAATTATAGCTAAAATGCTCTAAAAAAGATTTATTTTATAAATGGACTTGAAAAGTCAGACAACGAAAAAAATGGGGAAGGCTCCCCCGGCATAGGATTTATTTTCATGCCGACCACTATGTTTATACTTTATTTTTGGCAAAATTGTACCACAGAAGTACTCTGTTTAAAAAAACAATACTTTACAAGTAAAAAAGATTAGTCGTTCAAGACCGACCATATTATACCCTACATCACAGTATTTAATGACAAATTTGGTTAAAGCAAAATGAGGTTAAGATTCATGTAAAATATCTTTGTGCCGCATATCATTTAGATATCTTCATCTATAGGAGATTTGTTTGCCTTTAAGTGATTTAAGAAGGGGGGGGGGGAGCATACAGGGGACCTATGGTTACTCTTGGGCTTGCCAGCACAATATTTTGTCATGACAATATTTACATTAAAACCAACATTTATAAGAATGTTATGGCATTCAAAGCTTTTTTCTTGAGCAGTATTTGTATGGGAGCTACGGTTAAATATAGACCGATTGCAATAAGATTTTATGAGAGCACTTATTTATTTTCAGTTTTCAGTGCACAGAAGAAATTATTTTTTTAATTCAAACAAAAAATTTTGTAGAATCAAAACATTTTTTGTTTGAAATAGATCCTACAAACAAATTTGCATATTCAAGCAATTTGTTTTGCATTTCGTTTATGGAAGAAAACTCTGATGTTTTCAAAAAAAAATTCTGATTATTGGTTAATTTTATTGTTGATATATACAAATATTTCAAACAAATGATTTTGCTGACTCAAACAAAAAAATTGGCTCTTTTTGCCAGCAGTAATAATATGAAGGGAAGATAGATGAAGGATGAGAGGAGGAAGGCGAGGCGCTTGCTTTGGGATCCATTTTTATTTTGGAATAATTTCTGAACTGTCATCTTGTTATACAATGTGAATCTTTCTCACTCACTGTTGCTGTATCCTTACTTTCCTTGGCTACAGAAGAAGAAATCTCAATTAGAAACAGTTAACTAAATAATTTTAAAAAATAGAATACGGGATTTTTTTTTTATTCTTTTTTTGCAACTTTGAAACTAACCAAAAATTTGTTTTATTTCTTATTGTGTTGTTGTTGTTTCTCCACAAACAATGAATATATTAATACCTACTTTTGTTGTTGTTTAATCATCATTCTTATTGTTGTACATTTTTAATGCATACTAAAATAGACTGTTTGTGTTTAATGTTGTGGCTCGTATTTTTCACATAATGATTAAAATTAAACATTTTTTACAAAATTATTAAAACTTGAAACCAATCACATATTTGAATAGTTGTCCACTAAAATAAAAATCAAACAAAAGTATTAAAGAAATGTGTGCAAATTTAAAAAATTTTCAAACAAGCGTTTGCTTGAAAATATTTTAGCAATAGCTTTTTCTGTGTAACCCAGCCTATGGGGCATAATCGGCTTAGAAATTTCTACTTAATAATAGTTAAAAAAAGTGAAGACCAAATTTTATCCAAATACATACCAATACAAACAGATGGTTTATATGCGCAAACACTCTTTTTAAAAATGAAGCTGGTATGGAGATAAGTGAAATTATGCATCGATTCTCACCAACCTCGTAACAACTAGCACTAATGTACCAAAGTTCATCAAACTATCCCCAAAAATGTCGGCCTGTACTTTGCGCAAAAAGTTTACGTGGACAGCCAGCAAGTCGGACGGACATTGCTAGATCGACTTAGAAGTGCTTCAGTATACTTAAAGGTGGTAAGGTGTTACAAACCTGAGCACAAACGCATAAAACACCCCTCTCCACAATTGTGGTGTTGGTATAAAAAGCACTTGTTGATATAAAAAGCACCAGATTGTTTTATTCAAATTTACTTGACTTTTTATTTACTTTAATTAAGTAATAATTATTCTTTGTTTAACAACAAATAAATTAATTTTAACAAAGATTCCAGTAACTTAATAAACTTTTTAGTAAATTCCACATAAATACAACCCTAAATTGTAGATTTGAAGTATAAGTAACTTGAAGTTCGTAATTGCAACAGTATTTAATCAAAAACGATGAAATTTCTACACATTTTTGTTTTATTGCTGGTTACTTTAGTGGCTTACGCCTCAGCCCAAAGATGTAACCCAAGTAAGTTAACCTAATTTCAATTAAATTATTGATAGTTTTGATTAATTTGAATTTTTACTCCTCTTCCAGATACAGCCTCTTGCAGAGGTGGCCGCAATGTGGGACGTGGCGGTCGCGGTTGTCTCGCTCGTAATATGTGGTACTATGATGCCCGCATCAGACAGTGTCGTGAGATGCGTTATTTGGGCTGTGGTGGCAACAACAATATTTGGTGTACTCGTGCCGCCTGTCAACGAAGATGTCGTCGTTAGGTTTGAATAAGTTTTACAAAGGCCGGGTTGTTGAAATGTGGATTAAGTTTAAACTTAGTTTAACGTAGTCTGAAACTCGGATTTTTCTGGCGAAATGTGATTTTTTTATTATTTCATAAAAGACCATCATTTTAAGCAAAATTAAGCTGTTCCGTTGAAATTTTGTATACAATTTACTTGTTATATTATTTTAATTTTCTTTTTGAACGAAATCCATTTTAAAACTATTAAAATTATGTCTGCTTATAACAAATAAACAAAATTAAGGTACGATTATTGTCTCATTTTTGGTTTAGCCAATATGCGTCAAAAAAAATCGTCACAATGTGCGACGGCAATTTGACCGCTTTAAAGTAAATTGTTTAGTTTGTAGAAATGACTGCCGATCAAGCACGATAAAAATCTTCGAAGGTTGTGCTTTGTGCGCCGCACACTGGTTCATATTTTGAGAAGGCGGCCAAAATTATTTTTTTTTTGTTCTCCGATTTTAAAATTTTTTTATTCATGAGAAAGTAAATACTAGTGAACCTCGGGAGCCAAAAAATTAAAACCCTATTTCAACTATTTCATTGAGAACAGGGTGGTCCGAAATGGACTTTCTCAATATTTGGTTATAGTTTTGAATTTCTGAGTCAATTTTTGAAGTTGAAATGCTCATAACTTTTTTGTTTTTTAAGATTTTTTGACAGAATAAGTTTTGTGTATTAGTTTATTTTATTAGCTATACGTGGTTTAAAGCATTAAACTCTGCGACCTCTAGAACTATTTTTTTTTTTTTTTTTTTAATGTCAAAATTTCCCGGAAATTTCCTACTTTATAGAGCATAAGTCCTGAGCGTCAAAATGCGTCAAAAAAAAACCTATACTCTCTTGTAGTCCAGAATCTAACCTACATTTCTATACCCCATTGTACGCACATCTGGATACGGCCTTGCGAACTACAGCAATTTCTGTGACCCAAGGTAAGATATTCGGTTCAAAAAATAAGTCCTGCAAGGAAAAATTACTGAAATTAAAGAAGGTGAATCTTAAAGAATTTTCGACAAATAAAGCAGTTCAGGCCACATAAATTATCTAGCACGTCAGGTTATCAATTAATTTGGAGAAGGTAAAGGTATTGCCATTGTTATGAACTTATTGTGGTGAACGGATGCTGCAAAACGAATAGGCGACATAAATAGACTAACACGTTAGATTTCTGAGTAAGTTAAAAGGTTAAACATAAGTAAATAGCCGCAACATAAACTACATAGTTTAATTACCTGAAAATTGCAAATTAATTTAAAAAAATGGAAGAACAGGTAAATGGTCAAAAAACTAGCACGCAGTTATATTTTACGTGAAAATTGCCTACATGTTACCTGTTAATTTATTGCCGGTATGCTATCCTTTTAAAAAGTGTGAAAACAGGGGTTTTTTATGTTTCAAAGAAATGCTAATAAAAGATTAAATTTGTATTTAAAAAAGGGTTTTTATGTTTTAAAGAAGCAGTAACAAAAGATCATTTAAAAAAACTTCTATCAAGAGTATAAAAGTGCATGCATTCATAATTTTACCTTCATTATTGTTTAAACAATGGCTAAGTTCAGTTATAAAGTTCTCGCAGATATATATTTTCAACAGAAAGATGAAAAAGATTTTGTGTTACACATAATGAATAATCCATTCTTTCATAAGATAAAAATTAAAAATTTTTCATTAACATTAAGAAAACGGTATCTTAAATGTTCTAGAAACAAGAAAACGTTTTACTTACGCAACGAAAAATGGCTAACAAATGATCTGATTTTTAAGAAGCTGTCAATAACTGCTAAGGAAACTGGAAAAGTGGGTCGGCCCGCAAAACAAATTGACAATTGCAGTGAAAGATCACGAAGACGCAAGCTAGCAAATATCAATAAAGAAATTTCTCATAGTATGATAAAGGATTCATTTCTGCATCAAATTCAACCAACGCAAAATAAGAAAACAAAAATTGCAATAATTGAAAAAAGAGTGGAAGCGAGCCCTAAACGCACAAAGAGGATTTTAAAAAGTATGCCTACATCAACTGAAGAAATGAAATTTACTCCAGAAGAAGCATTTGCACTATTTTTGGATTTAAAACGGACAAAAAATCAGTATACAGAACAGCGAAAGCGAACCAATCAAATAAAATAAAATAAAATACACATACATCTCAAACCAAAAATAAAAGTTGAATTACCTTAAATGTTATCGATAGCCAAGAATGCTATTTGGGAATTTTTCAAAATATTCCTTTTCAGTTTTATCCTTATAACAACTCGTCTCATCCCAAAAAAGCCAACCTTTGGCTCCTGTGAATATTGCGACTAAAAAATTTACAGGGGCCAAATATTGGCATTTTCTGACAGGATCTAAGTTCGACAATAAAAAATAAGTATCAGTTGTAAAATACAAGAGAAATAATGATAAATTATAAAAAAATCATATTTGAAATATTCAACTTTTACACCGAAACTCAACAAAAAAATGAAAATGCATTTTGAACTCCCCATAACTTTTGCTCCTATCAGTCGAATTTTACGTTTTATAGCGCAAATTAAAGCCTAACATCGCACCTATCGAGCAAAAAAAATCGCATAAAAAAATACCAATCCAGTCAAAAGTTATGGAATTTTGACCGCCTTCTCGTAAAATTTCCCACTGTGCGCCGATAGTGTTATGTTAGCTAACGAAGAATTTATCTGGGCTGACACTTGTAATGACAAACTTTATACCTCCTGGTGGGAGAGAGTATAAAAATTTGTTTTTCCTGTGGTTTTATTAAAACATTTATTTAATCGCATCAATTTATTTATACTCTTATATATCATTAAAATAAACACCAGATTTTATTTGTGCCACACATTGCGGCAACAATCAGCCACAGGGAACAACATTGACAAACCATCAAACCAACCAACCAACCAACCAACAACAAACAAATAATAAAACAATTTGTTGCTGTTGTTTGTTCATAATTACCGGATGTTAAATTTTATTTGGAGCAACAATTATCCAAGTAAATTAAAATATTTAAAGTGCTGTTATTTCACGTTTAATTTAATATGTGCGGTGTGTGTGTGTCCGTCTGGCTTTGTGTGGCAAGCTAGTTGTTTTAACGAAATAGTCAAGCAACAAACTAAATGAAAAGAACATTTCTTTTGTTTATACTAAAATTGCGATAACTCTGACCATTAAAAAGTGTTTTATTTAAGATAAACAAACAAAAATAGCAAATACAAAATACTTAGTGCTAAAAAAAATTTATTTTTGAAAAAGAAAATTTTTGGAATTAATTTTGAGGTTGGGTTACCCAAAAGTTGAGTTTTTAATTGCGTTAAACGTATATACCCGTTCTAACGCCCTTATTCATGAACATTTTCTAGATTTATTTTAGATCTATGAAACAAATTTCCGTAAAAAAAGTTTAACAAACCTTTAGAATTTTTTGTGTCGCACAGTGGTGTAAACTCCAAAAACGGATTTTTAATATTTTGACAAATTGTGAGCATTCTTGTGAAGCCTTAGGGAAATATACATTTATTTAAAATTTTGGCTATCGAATCATATTGTCCAGACCAGGGCTGTGGAGTCGTCAAAAAGTAGTTCTAACTCCGACTCCGACTCCAACCGCTGAAATTTCTTAAGTCCGACACCGACTCCAACCTCGACTACTACTCTTACATTGATGCTAAATGTATAGAAGACGGGTTTGACTTTGAACTCTTTTTTTTATTGCAGTGCCTTTGAAATGGTTAAATATCGCAAGAAAATTATTCTCTAAAATTTTAAATCGATATATTAAATATTATAGCATCGCCAATTTCGAAGAATTTTTATTTTTGAAAATATTAGAAAATTTGTAATGCCGAAAAATTTTGTAGGTGGAGTCGCGAGTTTTTGTGGTTACTTTGACTCCGACTCCGGAACAAAACCCTTTACTTCGACTCCAAAGCCCTGGTCCAGACTAGCCATCGCTATGGTCAAGCAACAAACAATTTCTTGAGCAGGCATGCATTTGTAAATTGAAAACTGCTGTTGGCGATGTTTCATACTTGTTTAAACAGCGTTTGTTTCACCATTTGTTCGCCAAATGATGTCTTACATAACGTTTTCCCCATATTTAAGAACATAAGCAATTGAAGCACAGCCGCAAATAACGTTGTATTTCATTTTATTATCGTTTATTATCATTATTTTTACTAATCTAAAGAAAAAAAATAAAAAAATTAATAATCTTGCCTGTTAAAAACGTTTTTTGGTCTCCTGAAAAATAATTATTTTGTAACTTAAAACGTTATTCGCGGCTGTGCTTCAATTGTACAGCGGTAATTCTGCGAACGATTTGTTCTTGTGCACACATAACAACGCATAGTCTGGACGTTGTGTTAGCTTTGACCTTTTCCCATCTTGCTTGCAAAATGCGAAATTCACGCACCGAAAAAACTGCTTATTTGTAAAGGCCTAGAACGAATAAGGCCAATTTTGTATACCCTGTTATGAACTGAAGCACATTTCTATCTTCATCGAGCAAAATTAAGGCGGATAAGGCAAAATACTTCAGAATTTTCTAAAGGGTTTTTACCTAGTGTTGCAATACAAAGCCGAGCATTGTCATAATGCAATATTAAGGCTTTATGTCTAGTCGAATACTCCGCGTGTTTTTCGGCCAATACTCGCTTAAAACGAATCAGTTGTGCTCGGCAAATGTCCTCTGCAATCGTCTGGCCTGCTTTAAGCAGCTTACAAAAGGTGGGACTATGAGAGCACTTATTTATTTTCAGTTTTCAGTGCACAGAAGAAATTATTTTTTTAATTCAAACAAAAAATTTTGTAGAATCAAAACATTTTTTGTTTGAAATAGATCCTACAAACAAATTTGCATATTCAAGCAATTTGTTTTGCATTTCGTTTATGGAAGAAAACTCTGATTTTTTCAAAAAAAAATTCTGATTATTGGTTAATTTTATTGTTGATATATACAAATATTTCAAACAAATGATTTTGCTGACTCAAACAAAAAAATTGGCTCTTTTTGCCAGCAGTAATAATATGAAGGGAAGATAGATGAAGGATGAGAGGAGGAAGGCGAGGCGCTTGCTTTGGGATCCATTTTTATTTTGGAATAATTTCTGAACTGTCATCTTGTTATACAATGTGAATCTTTCTCACTCACTGTTGCTGTATCCTTACTTTCCTTGGCTACAGAAGAAGAAATCTCAATTAGAAACAGTTAACTAAATAATTTTAAAAAATAGAATACGGGATTTTTTTTTTATTCTTTTTTTGCAACTTTGAAACTAACCAAAAATTTGTTTTATTTCTTATTGTGTTGTTGTTGTTTCTCCACAAACAATGAATATATTAATACCTACTTTTGTTGTTGTTTAATCATCATTCTTATTGTTGTACATTTTTAATGCATACTAAAATAGACTGTTTGTGTTTAATGTTGTGGCTCGTATTTTTCACATAATGATTAAAATTAAACATTTTTTACAAAATTATTAAAACTTGAAACCAATCACATATTTGAATAGTTGTCCACTAAAATAAAAATCAAACAAAAGTATTAAAGAAATGTGTGCAAATTTAAAAAATTTTCAAACAAGCGTTTGCTTGAAAATATTTTAGCAATAGCTTTTTCTGTGTAACCCAGCCTATGGGGCATAATCGGCTTAGAAATTTCTACTTAATAATAGTTAAAAAAAGTGAAGACCAAATTTTATCCAAATACATACCAATACAAACAGATGGTTTATATGCGCAAACACTCTTTTTAAAAATGAAGCTGGTATGGAGATAAGTGAAATTATGCATCGATTCTCACCAACCTCGTAACAACTAGCACTAATGTACCAAAGTTCATCAAACTATCCCCAAAAATGTCGGCCTGTACTTTGCGCAAAAAGTTTACGTGGACAGCCAGCAAGTCGGACGGACATTGCTAGATCGACTTAGAAGTGCTTCAGTATACTTAAAGGTGGTAAGGTGTTACAAACCTGAGCACAAACGCATAAAACACCCCTCTCCACAATTGTGGTGTTGGTATAAAAAGCACTTGTTGATATAAAAAGCACCAGATTGTTTTATTCAAATTTACTTGACTTTTTATTTACTTTAATTAAGTAATAATTATTCTTTGTTTAACAACAAATAAATTAATTTTAACAAAGATTCCAGTAACTTAATAAACTTTTTAGTAAATTCCACATAAATACAACCCTAAATTGTAGATTTGAAGTATAAGTAACTTGAAGTTCGTAATTGCAACAGTATTTAATCAAAAACGATGAAATTTCTACACATTTTTGTTTTATTGCTGGTTACTTTAGTGGCTTACGCCTCAGCCCAAAGATGTAACCCAAGTAAGTTAACCTAATTTCAATTAAATTATTGATAGTTTTGATTAATTTGAATTTTTACTCCTCTTCCAGATACAGCCTCTTGCAGAGGTGGCCGCAATGTGGGACGTGGCGGTCGCGGTTGTCTCGCTCGTAATATGTGGTACTATGATGCCCGCATCAGACAGTGTCGTGAGATGCGTTATTTGGGCTGTGGTGGCAACAACAATATTTGGTGTACTCGTGCCGCCTGTCAACGAAGATGTCGTCGTTAGGTTTGAATAAGTTTTACAAAGGCCGGGTTGTTGAAATGTGGATTAAGTTTAAACTTAGTTTAACGTAGTCTGAAACTCGGATTTTTCTGGCGAAATGTGATTTTTTTATTATTTCATAAAAGACCATCATTTTAAGCAAAATTAAGCTGTTCCGTTGAAATTTTGTATACAATTTACTTGTTATATTATTTTAATTTTCTTTTTGAACGAAATCCATTTTAAAACTATTAAAATTATGTCTGCTTATAACAAATAAACAAAATTAAGGTACGATTATTGTCTCATTTTTGGTTTAGCCAATATGCGTCAAAAAAAATCGTCACAATGTGCGACGGCAATTTGACCGCTTTAAAGTAAATTGTTTAGTTTGTAGAAATGACTGCCGATCAAGCACGATAAAAATCTTCGAAGGTTGTGCTTTGTGCGCCGCACACTGGTTCATATTTTGAGAAGGCGGCCAAAATTATTTTTTTTTTGTTCTCCGATTTTAAAATTTTTTTATTCATGAGAAAGTAAATACTAGTGAACCTCGGGAGCCAAAAAATTAAAACCCTATTTCAACTATTTCATTGAGAACAGGGTGGTCCGAAATGGACTTTCTCAATATTTGGTTATAGTTTTGAATTTCTGAGTCAATTTTTGAAGTTGAAATGCTCATAACTTTTTTGTTTTTTAAGATTTTTTGACAGAATAAGTTTTGTGTATTAGTTTATTTTATTAGCTATACGTGGTTTAAAGCATTAAACTCTGCGACCTCTAGAACTATTTATTTTTTTTTTTTTTTTAATGTCAAAATTTCCCGGAAATTTCCTACTTTATAGAGCATAAGTCCTGAGCGTCAAAATGCGTCAAAAAAAAACCTATACTCTCTTGTAGTCCAGAATCTAACCTACATTTCTATACCCCATTGTACGCACATCTGGATACGGCCTTGCGAACTACAGCAATTTCTGTGACCCAAGGTAAGATATTCGGTTCAAAAAATAAGTCCTGCAAGGAAAAATTACTGAAATTAAAGAAGGTGAATCTTAAAGAATTTTCGACAAATAAAGCAGTTCAGGCCACATAAATTATCTAGCACGTCAGGTTATCAATTAATTTGGAGAAGGTAAAGGTATTGCCATTGTTATGAACTTATTGTGGTGAACGGATGCTGCAAAACGAATAGGCGACATAAATAGACTAACACGTTAGATTTCTGAGTAAGTTAAAAGGTTAAACATAAGTAAATAGCCGCAACATAAACTACATAGTTTAATTACCTGAAAATTGCAAATTAATTTAAAAAAATGGAAGAACAGGTAAATGGTCAAAAAACTAGCACGCAGTTATATTTTACGTGAAAATTGCCTACATGTTACCTGTTAATTTATTGCCGGTATGCTATCCTTTTAAAAAGTGTGAAAACAGGGGTTTTTTATGTTTCAAAGAAATGCTAATAAAAGATTAAATTTGTATTTAAAAAAGGGTTTTTATGTTTTAAAGAAGCAGTAACAAAAGATCATTTAAAAAAACTTCTATCAAGAGTATAAAAGTGCATGCATTCATAATTTTACCTTCATTATTGTTTAAACAATGGCTAAGTTCAGTTATAAAGTTCTCGCAGATATATATTTTCAACAGAAAGATGAAAAAGATTTTGTGTTACACATAATGAATAATCCATTCTTTCATAAGATAAAAATTAAAAATTTTTCATTAACATTAAGAAAACGGTATCTTAAATGTTCTAGAAACAAGAAAACGTTTTACTTACGCAACGAAAAATGGCTAACAAATGATCTGATTTTTAAGAAGCTGTCAATAACTGCTAAGGAAACTGGAAAAGTGGGTCGGCCCGCAAAACAAATTGACAATTGCAGTGAAAGATCACGAAGACGCAAGCTAGCAAATATCAATAAAGAAATTTCTCATAGTATGATAAAGGATTCATTTCTGCATCAAATTCAACCAACGCAAAATAAGAAAACAAAAATTGCAATAATTGAAAAAAGAGTGGAAGCGAGCCCTAAACGCACAAAGAGGATTTTAAAAAGTATGCCTACATCAACTGAAGAAATGAAATTTACTCCAGAAGAAGCATTTGCACTATTTTTGGATTTAAAACGGACAAAAAATCAGTATACAGAACAGCGAAAGCGAACCAATCAAATAAAATAAAATAAAATACACATACATCTCAAACCAAAAATAAAAGTTGAATTACCTTAAATGTTATCGATAGCCAAGAATGCTATTTGGGAATTTTTCAAAATATTCCTTTTCAGTTTTATCCTTATAACAACTCGTCTCATCCCAAAAAAGCCAACCTTTGGCTCCTGTGAATATTGCGACTAAAAAATTTACAGGGGCCAAATATTGGCATTTTCTGACAGGATCTAAGTTCGACAATAAAAAATAAGTATCAGTTGTAAAATACAAGAGAAATAATGATAAATTATAAAAAAATCATATTTGAAATATTCAACTTTTACACCGAAACTCAACAAAAAAATGAAAATGCATTTTGAACTCCCCATAACTTTTGCTCCTATCAGTCGAATTTTACGTTTTATAGCGCAAATTAAAGCCTAACATCGCACCTATCGAGCAAAAAAAATCGCATAAAAAAATACCAATCCAGTCAAAAGTTATGGAATTTTGACCGCCTTCTCGTAAAATTTCCCACTGTGCGCCGATAGTGTTATGTTAGCTAACGAAGAATTTATCTGGGCTGACACTTGTAATGACAAACTTTATACCTCCTGGTGGGAGAGAGTATAAAAATTTGTTTTTCCTGTGGTTTTATTAAAACATTTATTTAATCGCATCAATTTATTTATACTCTTATATATCATTAAAATAAACACCAGATTTTATTTGTGCCACACATTGCGGCAACAATCAGCCACAGGGAACAACATTGACAAACCATCAAACCAACCAACCAACCAACCAACAACAAACAAATAATAAAACAATTTGTTGCTGTTGTTTGTTCATAATTACCGGATGTTAAATTTTATTTGGAGCAACAATTATCCAAGTAAATTAAAATATTTAAAGTGCTGTTATTTCACGTTTAATTTAATATGTGCGGTGTGTGTGTGTCCGTCTGGCTTTGTGTGGCAAGCTAGTTGTTTTAACGAAATAGTCAAGCAACAAACTAAATGAAAAGAACATTTCTTTTGTTTATACTAAAATTGCGATAACTCTGACCATTAAAAAGTGTTTTATTTAAGATAAACAAACAAAAATAGCAAATACAAAATACTTAGTGCTAAAAAAAATTTATTTTTGAAAAAGAAAATTTTTGGAATTAATTTTGAGGTTGGGTTACCCAAAAGTTGAGTTTTTAATTGCGTTAAACGTATATACCCGTTCTAACGCCCTTATTCATGAACATTTTCTAGATTTATTTTAGATCTATGAAACAAATTTCCGTAAAAAAAGTTTAACAAACCTTTAGAATTTTTTGTGTCGCACAGTGGTGTAAACTCCAAAAACGGATTTTTAATATTTTGACAAATTGTGAGCATTCTTGTGAAGCCTTAGGGAAATATACATTTATTTAAAATTTTGGCTATCGAATCATATTGTCCAGACCAGGGCTGTGGAGTCGTCAAAAAGTAGTTCTAACTCCGACTCCGACTCCAACCGCTGAAATTTCTTAAGTCCGACACCGACTCCAACCTCGACTACTACTCTTACATTGATGCTAAATGTATAGAAGACGGGTTTGACTTTGAACTCTTTTTTTTATTGCAGTGCCTTTGAAATGGTTAAATATCGCAAGAAAATTATTCTCTAAAATTTTAAATCGATATATTAAATATTATAGCATCGCCAATTTCGAAGAATTTTTATTTTTGAAAATATTAGAAAATTTGTAATGCCGAAAAATTTTGTAGGTGGAGTCGCGAGTTTTTGTGGTTACTTTGACTCCGACTCCGGAACAAAACCCTTTACTTCGACTCCAAAGCCCTGGTCCAGACTAGCCATCGCTATGGTCAAGCAACAAACAATTTCTTGAGCAGGCATGCATTTGTAAATTGAAAACTGCTGTTGGCGATGTTTCATACTTGTTTAAACAGCGTTTGTTTCACCATTTGTTCGCCAAATGATGTCTTACATAACGTTTTCCCCATATTTAAGAACATAAGCAATTGAAGCACAGCCGCAAATAACGTTGTATTTCATTTTATTATCGTTTATTATCATTATTTTTACTAATCTAAAGAAAAAAAATAAAAAAATTAATAATCTTGCCTGTTAAAAACGTTTTTTGGTCTCCTGAAAAATAATTATTTTGTAACTTAAAACGTTATTCGCGGCTGTGCTTCAATTGTACAGCGGTAATTCTGCGAACGATTTGTTCTTGTGCACACATAACAACGCATAGTCTGGACGTTGTGTTAGCTTTGACCTTTTCCCATCTTGCTTGCAAAATGCGAAATTCACGCACCGAAAAAACTGCTTATTTGTAAAGGCCTAGAACGAATAAGGCCAATTTTGTATACCCTGTTATGAACTGAAGCACATTTCTATCTTCATCGAGCAAAATTAAGGCGGATAAGGCAAAATACTTCAGAATTTTCTAAAGGGTTTTTACCTAGTGTTGCAATACAAAGCCGAGCATTGTCATAATGCAATATTAAGGCTTTATGTCTAGTCGAATACTCCGCGTGTTTTTCGGCCAATACTCGCTTAAAACGAATCAGTTGTGCTCGGCAAATGTCCTCTGCAATCGTCTGGCCTGCTTTAAGCAGCTTACAAAAGGTGGGACTCTAATGGCCCTACCATATAAAGAACATTACTTTGGTGCTCGTGATGTGCTTCAAATAGCATTTGCTTAGCTTTGGGTTGTCTTAGTGTAAACATTTTCAATCGCTACTTATGATTCATAGCAAAAATGACTCCTCTTCATTGTATTTAATCAGCACTTCAAATATACAATATCTTTCTTTAATACCGGCTTTAACTCGTATCATAGTAAGCTTCCTTGTTTTTTAGACGAAATCTGCAGCTTTTAAATGTTTCTACAATGGCTACTTGAAACCTTCTTAATGCTTTTGACGGCTCTTCTAAACCTACGGTAACACTTGTCAAATATTTGACAAAAAAAACAGGACCAACAACCAAACTAAATAACTATTTCCTTTAATTCGATTATTTATTTCATTTGTAATACCACAATTTTTTGCTATGGGTAGTAGTAAAGGGTGATTTTTTATGAATTAAGTTTTTTGGGCTGGCAGCACTGGTTGGTAATTGTGTCCAAACTACATCTGTGAAAGTGAAAAGTGTTCAGTATACTCTGCCATTTCATCATGGAGAAACTCACAAACGAGCAATGACTGCAAATCGTAGAAATTTATTATCAAAATGCGCGCTCTGTGAGAAATGTCCATCGTTTGTTACGAACTTTTTATGGGCGTCATAATCGACCTAGTTAATCAACAATTCGTGCTATTATCACCAAATTTCGCACCACATTTACTTTGGTAGACATTAAACCACCGACTCGCGTTCGTAGAGTGCGTACCGAAGAGAATATTGCAGCCGTAGCGACCAGTGTTAATGATGATAGTGAAATGTCAGTTCGTCGCCCTTCTCAGGTATTGGGCATGTGTTATTCAACCAAGTGCCATGATACGCGACTTTTTTTCCCCCAATTGGCTGAGTTGGACTTGGTTGATATGTGGTTTCAACAAGACGGTGCCACATGCCACACAGCTCGTGAAACAATGGACATATTGAAGGATGAATTTGGTGAGCAGTTGCTCTCGGGCCCTGTGAGTTGGCCGCCAAGATCATGTGATTTGACGCCTCTTGACTATTTCTTGTGGGGTTATGTGAAGTCGTTGGTCCATGTGGACAAGCCAAACACAATTGAAGCCTTAAAATATAACATAACACGTGTTATTCATGGAATACAGGCCGAAATGCTCGAAAAAGTGGGGCAAAATTGGACCTTACGAATAAACCATTTAAACCGGAGCCGCAACCAAGATTTACATGAAGTTATTTTTAAAAAGTAAATGACAACGACCAATTTATCGATTCCAATAAAAATTATGAATATATGATGCAAATTTGAGTGTTTTATTAGATGTTAAAAAAAACTACGCTTAAAAAAATCACCCATTATATATATATTAAATTTTAATAACTATTACCAAAAGTAGGGGTTACGCTTATTTGGTCAAATATTTAATAAGTGTGGCCATAGCTTAAGTAAGAATAAATAACAGAGGGTATATTTCCCGAAATCCCATACAAGTTTTTATAGACACAAGCCATGTGTAGAAATTTTGGTTATTAATATTACCCATAGAATTAGTATCACTTTGTTATTTTTTTTTGTATTATCAATAAAAAAAAAAGAAATCTATGTCAAGTTTTCGAAAAACGTTGCGGTGCTCACGTCTCTGAGTCGTCTGAAAAGTCTTCAACATTATCGTTGATATTTATGTTGTTCTAAAGTCCATTTTATCAACTTAAACCTTATCCATGGTTTTTATTTTCATTAAAGCAGCCGCTGATTTCCCAAATATTTTTTTTTTTTTACCCACTGTTCATTACAAATTTCATCTAAATAGTACAATCGAATATCTACAATTTTCTCCTCTTTTCTTAATAATGAAACCAAATTAACAATCTGGTTTACAAATGTTTTTGCACAGACTAATTGTCTTGTACGATTACCAATGTAGATTAATCATGTTTTTGCTTAATTGTCGAAAACATTAGAGCACAATAAATAAGACATGATTATCTTTTGCTCGTTTTAAGTTTAATTGCAATTGAACTAAAAGACTCAAGAGATAATATTCAATATGTTCACAAAATTTATCAATACGTACATTAGTAATGAGTATAAAATAAATTATTTGGATGGAACATATTAACACTTATACATTAGGGTAGCCCCTAAATTTCTGATGTATGTCACATATAGTTCATGTTATTTTTATTTTAATGCACTAAAATCTTAAAAATAGCTTAGGTACGAGAGAATTAAAGTAACAAATTGATAAAACTTATAGGAGACCTACGGCCAGGCCACCAAGTTCAATTAAAAGTAACTATTACTTTAACTTCTAGTTAACAATATATTTTTGACAGTTAGAACTTATAGTTTAATTTAACTAAACTTGCTGAAATTGGCCACTATTGTGGCAACATATTAATTCCAGTTGATAGTTGTATAGGAGCAAATTATAATAAGGGACCAATTAAAAACATCTTTCACCTCCAAAATATCTTTTACACTGCAAAAATTTATGCCTGTATTTATAAAATTTTTTTAAATTTAATAAAGGTTTAAAGAACAAATTTACTATGAAAATTGTTCTTAATAAACGTTTGTTAAATTTAATAATCGTTTGTGAATACGGGGGTTAGCTTTTAACGACAAAACTTTAATTCTAAGGGGACATTAAGGGACATAATAATACGGAGTCGGTAACAATAAGCCGGACTTTGTATATCGAAAGTATTTAGGTCAAGTTTCGTTGCCCTATCTCGACCCAAAACAAAATTTATTTTAGCCGATTTAAGGCATTTTTAATACCAAACTATTCGATTCTTTCTTTTCAGCCATATAACCCCTTAACACACGAAAGAACATCCGTCGCAAGGATACACAACATGTTTCATTCGAAAAAAATATTAAGACTGGTGTCAAATATTGAAATTATGTCGTCAATAGGATGATACATCGGCATCATAGAAATGACCAACCGGAGTCAGTTTAATAAAAAATATCATCAGTGCGATTAGTTAGTAACATCGGAGAAAGGACTTATTTTGCTCAAATTAATGACAAACAAACGTTATCGGTGGGCAACCTTAATATTTTTTTTATTTCTATTTCAAGCAATTATGATTTTATTATTTAAATTTATATACATATATTCTTGAAAATTGAGTTTTATAAAATTTTTAAAAATTTCTTCTTGTCCTTCATTTGGAAAAGAAAATTTGCGAATAAATATTAAAATTTACAGTTAAGCTTTTTTAAAACAAATAAATAAAACAAAAATTGTTTTCAAAAATCAAAGATATTTTTCTTTAAAACGGTAGTTAAAGCACCTTGTAAACTATTCTACAAGTCTTAATATCTCTTTTCTCGCAAAATCTAATCGTTTTTGGTCTGATTTCATTACATTTTGCATCTATACTAAAATACCAAAAAAAAAATAATAAAAATAATAATTAATTAGGCTTTAGTTTATCAAATTTAATTTTTATTAAATTATTTTTATGAAGAAAGGAATTTTACAACATGAAAATTAATTAAAATTGTTATTGATAATCTTTCATACTTGACCGTGGCTGGGTCTGGAACCCTGGCCGGCAGGTTACCATGACATGTTTCGATCGCAACCACTCGATCTCCTCCTTAAGCCTAATTAAAAATATTAAAAATTAGGATTAAAAACCATAACCAACCACAATACTAATTAATAATAATAATTTGTAGAATAAAAACAATTCAAGACTTCAGCAGAATGCCCCGATATGGTTTTTGTTTTTTTCTTCTTCTTTAAAAATTTTATGTATTTAACTCAATAATTAAAAAAAAAAAGAATGCAGGAATTTTTCTGCTTTTTAAAACTTATTTTGAACATGACCCTTTGTAGTATTGTTGTTGTTGAAAAACTCGATTTTACTGATTCAATATCGAACAATGTTATTTTAACGTTTTCACTTAAAATAAATATGAAACTATGACAATTTCAAATAAAGTCTATACTTTTGCAGAAATTTTATATGTTTTTTAATCAACATTCTTATCGTTTAGAAAATTTAAAAAAACAAGTTAGAGTGTACTGTACCGAATCTTTAATACCCTCCACCGACAGTTCGAATATTTCAGGAGTGATGTCTATTTATTATTAATTTATCTTTATAAAAAAGACCACAGCATTAAAATTGGTTACGGCTTAGACCTGATCGACAATCGGAAAGTCTTATGCTATTTTTTTTTTAGCAATTTTAAATAGCTTGAGTAAAATATCAAAATTCATAACAGTTTAAGCCGAACTTAAATGATTTTCAGTAGGGGAATTTATATTTGAGCCATGGTAAATTATGCATGGTAAATTCTGTGCAGTGATTGATTTCTGGTACTAAAAATCTTAAATTTACATTAATTTCAATACAGCGGTAAAATTAGTTTTAGCGTTTATAGTGAATTTCAGAAGGATGCTAAATATGGGATCTAAGGTAAATTATGGACCGTATATCACAAAATGTTCCTTTTCTCTGGCCATATGAAACTAAGTTTGAAGAAATTTTACCGCAATATCTATATCTGCTACGGTTTTATTCGTATTTGATTAACTTAAAAGAGTGGGCTTTATCAAGGGCCTAGGGTATATTATGCACCGATTTGCACGCAATTTTGCAGTGTGAGTTTTAGTCTTATAAAACTGTACCGTACCAAATTTTATTATGGTGCCATTATTTATTACGGTTTAAGGCGTCCTGAACTGTTTTCCGAAAGTATGGTTTATATAGGGCCTATGGTTAATTATAAACCGATCTTTTCAAAATTTTACTGTGTGATTACTAGTCTTATAAAACTGTTACATGCCAAATTTTATTATGATAGAAATATGAATTGCGGTTTTAGGCGTACTAAACTGTTTTACGGTTGTAGGGTATATAGGGGGCCTAGGGTAAATTATGTCCCGATCTTTACAAAATTTCATATTGTAATTTCTTTACTCACAATATTCTCTACGTAAAATTAACTGAAATTGTAATATAAAATAAATGAAAATTCAGTTAAAAACCGGTCTACTTATTTTTCATTTATTTTTAACGAAAAGTTCACATAATTTTTACTGTCAATAATTCAACCCCTTGTTCCGTAAAAACAAATGAATTTTTAGTTATTTTATTAAATTCAATAATTTTCTTTTACTCCACAAAAGAGCCGAATTTCTAAAAAAAAATGCCAGACAGACACCTGTCCGCTTGTTTTTCTAATGGGAGAGAGAGAGAGAGCGAATATTATTATTTTCTTAAACCGTTACACACGTTTGTTTTACTTTTGTCGTAGTGACCCCGTTGTTTACAGAAGAACTCTCAATTATAAGACACCAGCAGCATGACCGATATGGTTTCGCATTATTTTGCTTTAAATATTTGATGTATTTAACTCAATAATTTTAACAAAAAGAAAATGGGAATTTTTTACACAAAACAAGCAAATCGTTTTTTATAGATAACTAAAAATTTTTTTGGTAGTTAAATTATATACCATAACTGAAAATTCATTTGTTTTTACGGAATTCGCGGCCGAATTTTTGACAGTAAAAATTAAATTAACTTTTTGTTATTTTAAATTACATTTTCATTTAATTATACATAAAGCAGAATTTAACTTAATCAACAGATGTTTGTATGTTAGGTTTTGTAACAAAATTGTCAATTTTTTAGGGGGGTGGTTCCACATTTTGATTCATAGCTCTGATGCTACGGTACCGATTTTGCTGGATCGCAAACCCAAACTGCTTATGATAACTACAAGCAATTTGACTCCAAGTTTTTTCATTTGTTTTAAGTTTTTCGAAAGTTAACGTGTTTTCAACAGACGGACAGACAGACATGGCTAAATCGACTTAGAATTACTTAAGGAGCCGGAATATATATACTTTATGGGGTCTTGGGTGTATAATAAAAAAGTTTCACACGAAATGACAAACTTAGTATACCCTCTTCACAACCAATTGTATACACTATAGTGGAGGTTATAAAAAATATTAAGAGCCACACGATTGTCGAATTTCCTTACGTATATTTTGAAATTGTATGACAATTTGATTTAAAAATATTTAACATTTTGAATTTATTTCAGTTTTTGACATGACGTAATACTCAGTATTATAGTGTAAAAAGGCCTTAAGTAGTATCGGTATTAATAATGGTATGGTATGGTATAAGTTTTTTTAGTTCGTTGTATGACTTGTAATAAATTATAATGCCCTGGAAATATTCTGCAACAAAACTCAAAAACATAATACCTCCTTGACCATGTTGGTGTGATTAATAAAATCAAAACTCTCAAATTACTGCATTGCAGTTGTTACAGCCAATTCCAAGAAATATAGAAAATCTAATTAGCACAAATCCAAAAAATTTACATATGGGGGATTTCATGTCAAGTGACCCAATTTATAAGAGATCGATTTAGAAATTGGGTCACTTGACATGAAATCCCCCATATATTTCATTTTAATTTCTATTTCTAAATAAGCAATAAAACAAAAAGAAACAAATTTTTACATTTATTAGATTTTAAAGTATTTCTTAGTTTACTTACCTTGTACGGATTTTTTTTCCGTAAAATTATTTATGGCTGCAAAAATGCATCTGCTTAATAGTTTTTTTTTTATTTGGATAAAATTTGTTGTTGCTGCTGCTGCTGCTTTGGTAGTTAATTATTATAATTATGTTTTTTTGTTTTAATAATTTTTTGTTGTTGTTTACTTTAAATTTCAATTAATTGCGGTTGAGCTCTGGTGTTGCACGAACAATATTTCTATGAGGTGAATGTTTTTTTGTAGTAAAAACAACAGATACAAATTTTTTTCTTAATTTTTCACTTTAATAGCCAAACAATTATTATTTGGATTATTTTTGTATTTTTAATTTTTTTTTTTTATTTTCTGGAAAAAATATTTTGCTCTGATAAATTTTATTAAAGGAAATAAGATATTTAAAATTAAATTCTTTTAACACAAAGATTTTTTGGTATATTAATGAAGCCAAAAAGATCGATCAATCATAAGAAATGATACAGAAAATCACGCTTTTTATAAAATTTTTAAATTTTTGAGAAAAGTTTTTACAAAATTTGTTATTTTATACTCCACTTTAAAAGTTAGATTATAAAGAAAACAAGTAAGAAAAGGTAGGAATATCCTACGACTCAACAATGGCTATATACTCTTTCGGTATTCATTGCTCAGGAAGTTATACCGACCACCAAAAAGAAAACATACTTTCTTAGCCATTTTAGCAAGATAGACCAAGGAGGCTCAGATGTCACTTTTGTTTTCAATTTGAGTTCATAGAAAGCTTTATTGCATCCTGTAAGGCCCTTTTTAATAAACCTAAAGAGCTCTTATCCTGTCAAGACGATGGCTCAGGAGCTAATGCTTCTGACTCTTGATATAAATCGCAACCTGAAATCATCATCTCACATTGTAAGATATGTGTTTGGCCTTGGTAGATATGATCATGTGTCACATGCCTCTTTAAAACTATACGGCGTTTCATTTGACAATCTTTTAAACATTCGTGTACTCTTACTATTACATAAACTTATCTATTCGGAGACTCCACGATGTCTTGGCGATAAAATTAGGTTTGCCAGATCACTCAGAGGTAAAAGAATTATAATTCCCTTGCATAGCCTTCTTGTATCTGAACAGAATTTTTTTATACATGCGTCACGTCTATGGAATTGTCTTCCTCAAGTTCAGCAACTTAATAGCAACGCAAGTAGCTTTAAAAACTTCTTATTTAAATACTTTGCACCGCAGTAGATAACTGTTATCATATTATATAAATAATTTATAGTTTAATTTAATTTAATTTAATTTCATTTAATTCAATTGTATGTGATGATCTCTTAATGTAATTTATGAAACTGCTTTCCTGTACTTTAAATATAAGATTAAATCTTGTTGTACAGGAATTGAATATATATAATAAATAAATAAAAAATAAATAAAATTGTAGTTTCATAATCTTCATTATGGGCTAAATTTGGGTACTCCAGACTGTCTGATGTGCCTGCCTTAGTAATGCTGGAGGTCCACACCACGACTTTTTGCCTCCAAGCATTGCATGATTTTTCTAAGTTTTAAGTACCATGCAACGCTTTCTATGCTGATTTGTTCGAACGCTGCTTGTGACGCTTACAAAAGTAAAGGCGCAACGCCTCAATGCATCATACGCTTTTGTGCATCTCAAAAAAATAACTACACTGTTTGCTGCAAATAACTACACAAATCTCCTTTTTTTGACAGCTGAGTAGGCAGCGAAAAAGCGTGTAACGCGTGGTGTGGACCACCAACTTAAGGGTGTCCTTCAACATGCCCATTTAATCACATTATATATTTTCATTAGGTGCATTCCGCAAATAGTGTGGCACAATAAAATTTGATTGGGTATGGTGTATCTGCATTGTTATCTACTTGCGAATTTGTACTTATATGTCCCTGTCACTTTTGGCCTGAACCTTAAATAACCTGCCTAAAATGACTTCCCTAAGACGTGAAGAAATTATCATTTTCGTTATGGTCACCTCAAGCAAAAATATTTGTAACAAAACATTTTTGAAACATATGATTGTAAACCATGTTGTTTTCATGGCCAGCCACATTATTGTTAAATTATTCTTCCATAGGAAAGCGAAAACCAAATTATGGTTGTCCATGTTGAGCCTCAATGAAATTGGAAAGTTCTACTTTACATTTCTATCTTGAAGCCAATCTGGTGCTACGGAATTCAGTTATGGGGCACTGCTTTAGCCTATAATATACACTGAAAGAATTTTCTTCACAGATCCAATGGATTTTGACATAAATCCAATGAAAAATTGCATTAAAAGTCAACCTATGTAACCCTTCATTGAATTAATGAAGAATGTTACATTAGCCTCTCGTCAATGAAATGTTTTATAAAATCTAGAAAGAACCCAACCAATTGTAGAGGGATGTAAGAAAAGATAAACTCACTGTTTATTGTTGGTGTTTTGTTTAAGCTTTGATATTGTTACTTACAAGTAAGACCTTGAGTGTTTAAAATTCTTATTCGCTTTAGGGTTTTGTTCGTATAATATTTTTTGCTTTTCTAAAATCTTAGGAAAAGGTTTCCTGATGAGCTGGCCTAAGCAACCAGTGAAATGCGCATAGAAGCTAGCTTTCCCTCAACAATAAATTTCAGTGTATTTATCAAATATGGAAAATTGGGAATTTAGCACGTCATACAGAAATCGTATTAATGATAAATTTTGTATTCCCGTAAATAACTTTGATAAAAATTTTAGTTTGTTCAATGACATAAATTCATTAAATTACTGATTAAATTTGGTAATTTTTAAGACAGTCTTTTATTTGTTTGATGATTGTTATGGTTATATCGGGTGTTTTTTTTACAGGTTTGTTTTTCGAATAGAGATAAAACGGCATTTTGTGGTCAAATCTGGCAACTCTAATGTCATTTATGTTCAGTTTGGTTTGCCATTTCATCATGAACAGGTTGACAAAATAACAACGCTTGCAAATCGTGCAAATTTATTTCGAAAATAACGGTTCAGTTCGCGAAGTTTACCGCAAGCTCCGTCCATTTTATGGTCGACATAATCGTCCATCAGAGCAATTAATTCGGTTAACCATGGATCGTTTTCGCACTACGTTTACTCTATGTGATAATACGCATCCGCAGAGACGTCGAACAGTGCGCACCGAAGAAACAATTGCCGCTGTAGAGCAAAGTGTTGAAGAGGACCCGAATGAATCGATTCGCCACCGTGCACAGCAATTGGAGCTTTGTCCATCAACTTTATGGAAGATTTTGCGCAAAGATCTTGGCTTGCGACCTTACAAGATCCAGCTTGTGCAAGAATTAAAGCCGCGAGACCATGCAATGCGTCGTGATTTTGGTGTATGGGCCGAAAATGAGATTGATCTCGATGCTGATTTTCATCGCAAAATTTTGTTCAGTGATGAGGCTCATTTTTGGTTGAATGGCTACTTCAACAAGCAAAATTGCCGCATTTGTAGTGAAGAGAAACCACATGAGACCCTTGAGACGCCATTACATCCACAAAAACTGACTGTTTGGTGTGCTCTATGGGCTGGTGGAGTCATTGGGCCATACTTCTTCCGAAATAATGCTGGAGAGGCAGTTACCGTTAATTGAGACCGGTATAGAGCCATGATAACCGACTATTTTGTTCCCGAATGGGATGGCATGAATGTGGATGAGTTGTGGTTCCAACAAGACGGCGCTACATGCCACACAGCGCACGCCACAATCGATTTATTGAAGGAAACATTCGATGAGCGCATAATTTCGCGGAATGGACCTGTCAATTGGCCACCAAGATCGTGTGATTTGACACCATTGGATTATTTTCTTTGGGGATATGTGAAGTCGCTCGTCTACGCCAACAAACCAGAAACGTTAGGGGAATTGGAAGCCAACATTCGTGGCGTTATTGCCGACATACGGCCCCATATGCTCGAAAAAGTGGTTGAAAATTGGACCTGTAGAATTGGCTTTATTCGAGCCAGCCGCGGCGGCCACATGCCTGAAGTCATATTTAAACATTAATGGCATAAAATTATCCTTCCAATAAAGCCAAATTGATGGTCATTAAAACGATTTTCTTGTGTTTTATTTCAATTCGAAGTTCTATACCACTGAAAAAAACACCCGATATATTTATGTTTATTTATTTCAGCCATTTTTTCAATGTGTGTTTTGAGTTGTTGTCAATTTTATTTTTATTTTTTTTTTATTCTTGTTTCAAATCATCAAGTTATATTAATTTTATTTCGTTTATATATATCTGTTACATCATGTTATGTTCTACTTGCATAAGCTTATCTTTTAGTAAATTGTATTTAATTCATTTTTCAGCCCGGGACGACTTTCATCTTGCTTCTTTCCATTTTGCTGGCTTGTACTACTACGTAAATTTTGTGTATTTAAATCAGTGATGCTCATTTAAGCAAACAATTGTTTAGAAGCCCCACCCCTTTGTTTTTTACGCTCATTAATTTAGTTGCACATGTAGTACATGTCATGTACGGAAGCTGTGTTGATCTTGTTTCAAATACAGTGTGTAAGATAAGTAATGAAATAAAAAAAATATTTTAATGCTTTTACGAAACTGTCTTTAAGCATAAATGTAAAAGATTTTAGTGGAGTTTTTTTTAGATAAAATTCTTACTTTTAATTTCCAAACATCTGCGAGCATTCACACTGAATTTGGGAAATTTCCAATTCTTAATGTTTTTTAAAAATAACAATTTTAATTTAAAAGTCAATTTAAAAAATTGAAAATTTAGTTTGGACTGTATTAATTTAAATGTTTTAGAGCCAAAACAATTTATTTCTATTAAATTTAAATTAAATTTGTGCGCTTAGTTTTGCGTATCTCTGTACTTTACCATTCTCTCGCAATACATATGCAAAACATTTTTGAGCACCCCTGATTTAAATTAACAATTAAAGAAAAAAGAATGTGAGTATTGTTTTGTTTTGTTTTTTCTTTTTCGTTACTAACAGCTAAATTCAGTGTTTCGTTATCGTTATGAGTTTTTTCATTGATGTTATGAAACATTGAAATTTACAATTTTTTTTTCATAAATTTGTATGTTTATCGCTTAAAATGGAATTAATAATACTTTTTTACAGCAGTTATAGGAAGAAAATATTTTCTAGTTATAAGTATTTTGAAGTTAGAGAACTTTATCCTGTTTTCATTGATTTAGTGACCTTTTTCATGGAAAATATGAAGTTACACTTGTTTTCAATAACTGAAAAATATTTGAATACATTAATTAATAGTTCATTTTAGTCTTAAAAAATCTATTGAAATAATGTATAACAATTAGTTGAATTTTTCTTTTAAAAGAGATATTAAGTTGTCATTAATTTAATGAAAAATTTTAACGAAGTTACGAAACTCAATTTCGTAGTGTTAATTGCTTCATTATGTTTGTAAAATTTCATTCCCGTTTCATTGGATTAAAGAAAAAAATTTAATAAAATTGATTCATTAGATTTATGAAGTATAATTCTTTCAGTGTAGAAAAAATTCAAAGGCTGCAAAACATAATTCTGCGAATCATCGTATCCGCTCCTTAGTATGTTAAAATATCGAACATTCACATAGACCTTAATGTCCGCTCCCTGGCATGTTAAAAAATAAAGGACATTCACATAGACCTCAATGTGTCATCAGCAGTGTTCGAAAATAATCAGAACATTATTTAGCGTTCGGCTCCCACGCCCAGGCACGATATCTATTTTTTAGTCCTTGTATAGACAAGCACAACCCTTAATTCCGTTCGTAACTATTTTCAAGAAAGAGCCGGACATAATATAGTGTTCTGTTCTTCGTTAAAATACAGAACAATTGTTGTGATACTGTAGGCAAACATTTTATTTTAATGTTCTATAGGGTTTCTTTATTTACATTTATGAAGAATTGAACAAACAAAAAATTTAAGCTACGACCGCAGCACGAATAGCTTGTGTGTGTGTTGTGTATATGTTTTGTTTGTGTAAAATTATTTTGCTGGCTTTTTGTTTTTTTTCGTATGTCTATTTTGGCTTTGTAAAAAAATAATTGGTTTTATTTTACCAGCAACGCACAACAAAAACGAACAATATTGAGCTGAACCAAATACAATAAAGATTGTGGTTTAAAAAAAAACGGAACGGAATTAAATGTCCCCATCTTTTTTTGAGTTGAAGAAGTACCATATTATTTTTATGTTCGAAAAATGACAAACAGGAAAACGGTATTTTTTTAATGATTTACTACACAACCACTATTAGCGTTTGTATTTTCCACAAGTCTATTGATCCGAACACTATGGAGCGATATTTTCCTCTACTGTACCCATGTTCTGTAACTTTAGTGAGAACTTCTCTCATCGAAAAGATGTGAAACAAAATATTCCATCGTTTCTCGAAAAGTGAGAAAAAAGTGTGCCTGTAACTTATGTCGAAAACTATCAAAAGAGATTACGTCGTTACGTTATAAAAGTCATAACATTGCACTCGAAGCCGATGTGACATTGCAGACGTTGAGGACGCCAGTCACACATATAGTTAACGTCGACCAAAATTTACTAAAATTGAAAAATTTTCAACGACGGCGGCGAAAATACAACCGTCGGCCATGCCAAATAATGTAAAGTGCGACTTTAATGTTTGTTGTTTGTAAACGAGCTTTGAAAAAATTCGTATATTTTATAAAAATGGTAAAAGAAAATAATTAAACAATAAAAAAAGGGCCAAGAACATAATTTTATTATTATTATTCTTTGCAATTTGCATTTTTGTTTTTTAGTGTTAAAATTTTTTTCTCGCCCCATTTTTATTCGTGAGTTTTTTTGACAGTCCAAAGCGGGAACTTTTCTCACCAAAATGTTACAGACACACTTTTTCTGTAAATTGGCGAGTAATTTCCTTGCGTGACAGCTTGTACTCGCCAAAAAAAGTTACAGACACAGTTTAGTGAGAAAAACAGCTGTTTGTTTCAATATACGGCATTTTTGTTCTATTTCACACATTTCAATCGAAAAGTTTCTCGACACGAGAGTTACAGAACATGGGCACTGGTCATCAGTAAAAACTAAGATCACTAATTATTCAATAAAATATCTTAAATGGCTTGGACGGCACCCACATCCACTTTGTAGCTCGAAATAAAATCAATTAAAAAATTTGTGATATTAATTAAAAAATTAATTAAACTTGCACCATTAAACAAATTAATAGTATGAATTAAACGTTTAATTCACTTGATTTTACGCTTCATTCATTTGAAAATTTAATATTTTTTTATAAAAAAAAAGAGACCTCAAGCTTAACTAAATAATAATAAAAATTTTGTAAAGGTCCAATAGTGGTCAATTTATATTTTTGATTATTGCTTTAATTGGTGAACTCATTTTAATTAAAAAAAAAATTTATATATTTTTGTGAGTTTATGTTGTTGCTATACTCTCTTTATGTTTGCAATTTTGTTTGTTATAGTCTTTTATGTAGTGAAAATTTTGTGTTAATTTTTTGTATTTTCTTTATATTTATTTAAGATCCTGAAGATGTTTCCCGTAGGGTTACGAAATATTGACAACTAATACTAAATTTACACCTACGCAAAATCTAGTACCTACGAGATTTCGAGCCAAATCTAGTTGTTTTTGACTAGATTTCCCATACAAAACAAAATCTACTTCGTGACAAGATTTCGACGAAATCTACTCAAAATCTAGTAGTACTTAATGATGCAACTATGGTTTTTACAATATAGCACTAAAAAATATTTCCCTGCACAAGAAAAAATGACATTTAAAAAAAAACAAAACAAAAATTGTTAAAAAAAATATTAAAAATTTTTATAAAAATTGTAAAAAAATTAAAAACACGAATAATATTGATAAAATAAATATCGTTGATTATTAAAAAAAGGTAATGCAAATTTTTTAATGTATATTTCTTTTTGTGTTTGTGTGTGTAACGAAAAAACTTTAAGCCAGCTGTTGTGTTATAAAAACAAAATCTCGCTAATGTCAAAAAAGTACAATGTAAACGCACTAGATTTCGAAGAAGATTTTAAATCAAATCTACAAGATTTCGGCCTAATGTAAATGTAGTATTAAATAAATAAATAAAATTTATTAAAATAATAAGACCTTGAGCTTAATTATTCGTTTACTTATTGAAGTTAAAACAAAAAGGTCGAAAAAACATACATAATAATTAATTTTGGAGAATTTTTTCTGTGCTCGATAAGGTAAGATTAGGTTTATTGGGACGCCATCGAGAGACAGGATCCTACAGAGCAGTTACTCAATAGGCGTCACTACAGAATTCAAACAATTTGTCTTCCTAATGCAGAAAAGAAGCGACCTTAGATCTATCGTAGATAGATCCACCAAGCAGGCAAACACCTATTTTTAAAGGTTTTTTTTTTCTACTATGCCCCGAACTCCAGTACATTGATAAAAAAAATGTAGCACAGTTTCCTTTCTCCTTGCAGAAGTCCCCAAGGGCGAGTGCCCCTTCACAACTGAGAACATTGCTTTGATCTGGTACATATTGAACCTAAGTAGATAGATAGCTAGTCCTCCGTTCATCATATCCAGGCCATGGCTAGTGCCCTGGATATGGAGCAAGTGGATACGCAAATCCATCCCATTTGCGCAACCTTATAATACTCGTTTTTGATAAGTGACTTACAATGAGCCATTGGAAGGCCAACGAGTTGATAAGTGAATGTGTCATCCAGACGACCACCTCATTTGACAAGCTCATCTGCTATCTGGTTGCATGGGCAGTCCGCATTTCTGGTATCCACATTAGCGTTACATTCGACTGCTTCGCAAACTCGAACCCGCAACCCCCGCACTGACAGACTGACTCACTACCAACTAGCCTACCGGGGCACTTCATAAGTCGCAGACTTATTGACACGCCCTCGTACTTTCTTACTTGTTTTGACGAAATTTTGAGGTTTTTTGCTTTTGTATCACTTCTTTTTGTGTTTTGGACTTAAATTTAAAAAAATTATACTTACACAATTTTTATTTAATTACAATTAACTAAAATTTTTTTATTTTTTTTTTACAATTACCAAACTTCGTTGGTAATATAATTTCAATATAATTTTTTTTTTTAATAAAAAATTTACTTTATTTATTTATATTTATTGATAAGATTTTTTATATATTAATTAAATTATATTTCATTATAGATTAATTTTAAAATTTTTTTTTTAATTTTAGAATATTAATTTAGAAATTTTTTTTTAAAATTTTTTATTAATTTTTTAAATTTTATATTTATTTTAAATTTTAGACATTTTTTTACAAATTTTTAATTTATTTTATTGATAATTATTTTTAATTTGTTATAAATTTATGTTGTTTTAAATTTTTTATTTATTAATTGATTTATTAATTAAAATTTTTTTCTCAATTAACTTTTTTGCAATATTTATATTTATGTACGTAATAAATATTATTTTTGGATTTTTTTTTTATTTAATACAATTGTTCTTTATTTCCTCTTTTATTTATTGAATATTTTTTTATTAACACATAAAATTTTTTATTAGATAATAATTGCTCGTAATTTTTGTTTTTTGTTTTAACTTATTGACCTGAACACTAACAAATTTGTTTTAAATCAAATTTTTTTTTTTTTTATTAAAAATTTAGTAGTTTTTTTTATATTTTGTATGATAATAACTGATAAAAGGTTTAATTGTTTTATTTCTTTTTTGTTAAAAGTATTTCTGTTGTTGTTGTAGTTTTTTTATGTTTTAGCTTAATGAATATTTAATTGATTTTCAAATTATGCAAATTTTGTTGTAATTTGTTGAGAGTTGTCGATGAACTGGAAAAACAAAGAGAAGAAAATATATTTTTAAATTAGTTAAAGAGTTTAAAGGGGTTTTGAAAGGAAATTTGAATTCAAGTATGACAAAAGCAATATTTAAGTTTTATTTAATTTATTCTATCAACAAGTTTTGCTGGAAAATAATCAGCGCTTTGCTCTTGGTACTTATTTAAAGTTTGTAGCGTGCGACATCGTAACTGTAAAATGCATTAATCATAAATTATTTTTTTTTTTTCGAAAATATCTTTTTTTGTATGTGTAAATAAAAAATATAAAATGTTTGAATGTTTGAATGTATTTGAGGGAAAACAGCGGCGAAAAATATAAAGCCAACTGAACCGATAGATAGAAAGGTTAAAAAATGAAAAAACCAGGGAAAAATGCGCAATGGAGGGCACTGGCTGAAGGTAAAGAAGATATAATTGAAGAGAAACGGAAAAACAATCGCATATGACAACGGAAGAGGCACCAGAAACTCTTAGAAAATGAAATGTCAAACGCATGTTAAAGCCAAAATGCGTCTTAAGCTACGGTCACACTTATGAAATATTTGATCAAATAAGCGTAACCCCTACTTTTTTTAATAGTTAGTGAGATTTAAAATGGTCTTAATATTACAAAATAAACTAATTATACTACTAGACATAGCAAAAAACAGTTTTTTGTAAGATGTGGTATTTTAATCAAAAAAATATTGATATTAAGCGAAATGATTTTTTAGTTTGATTGTTGGTCCCGTTTTTTTCGTCAAATATTTGATAAGTCTGACCGTAGCTTTAGTAATGTAGACAAATTTTGGCGAAAGCGGTTAAAAAAGTAGAGAAAGCGATGCCAAGGATATGCACAGAAAACTTAAAGTTTTTAACGTCCTGGTCAAAAAATATAAGCAGATTAACGAAAAGGAAAACGTTAACCAATTCTGCAGAATAATGTCAGAAAATTAAGTTTAAGTTTATAATTTTTGTTGTGATAATAAATATATTAAAAATAATGTAGAATCATCTTACGCATATCTTATTACATAAAAAGTAAACATAAAAGCATGATGGAACAAAATGTCGCATACAACATGTCGCGTGCGACAGTAATTAAAATTAAATAAAAAATAAACTACGTAATATTTTTGAATCAAATAAAAAGCATTATTAATATAAATCAATTCTTAACATTTTAAAATTATTCGCCTTAAAATATTCCTTCAAGTTTCGCTGAAATCAGTGTTTGAACTGTTTGCCTTGAGAGCAACTATTGTTTTTGTCGCATGCAAATGGCTTTGCTTTTTTATTATCTTGAAAACGAACAATGGCTTAAAGTCAACCTTAGCCGAAATTATAGGTCTTATCAACATTTATAAGTTTCGCCTTTTTCACTTTGAATTCGTACGGATGTCGCATTCAACATTGGAGAAATATCCATATCCAGCAAAAAATAAAAATGTCAACTAATCGTTGTGTGCCAAAAAAAAAAATTAGCTTAAAAATAATAATTATTCACAATAAAAAATATAACTTAAATATAGTTTTTAATTTTTGTATAAAGTATTAAAATTCAATAAAAAAAACGAACAATTTTGTACATATAAGTTGATAAATTAAAAATCCCGGGAAAAAACTTTACAAAATAACTTAATCTCAATTGGGAATTATACTGGAATGTTTGATACGGATCTAATCTCTGTAATATTTATTTTGCCATTGCTCTTTGAAACGCGCAATTCTGATCCAGACATTTTTCGGGACTTTTTTTTTTGTAACTCATAAATATGAAGTCTGCATGGCAGATAAAAAAGATCTCGTTGCGGTTCTTTATCTGGTATTAGCGGCGCCCCTTTAAATTGGACAGTGTTCGCTAATGTAGTATCTAAAGAAATAACTTGAACGCGGTCAGTTATATTCCACTCAAGTCTTTGTATGTGAGTCCCCTAAAGAAAAGATTATAAGAATAAGTTATTTTGAGAAAAACGTCGAGAAGGATAAGTTTAGGGACTCGGCCCAACATTTAAACCTTCTAAGAGTGACTCTGTGGCAGATTTTCCACCACACTTTGAGCTCAATAAACGTCGCTTTCCCCTCGCTCTACCCCAACTCCATACATCACTATTTTCGAATAGCTACTGTGCCATTAGGAATGAATTACATATATTTTATCGGCGAAGAAATTTAATTTAAAAAATAAGTTCATTAATTTTTAAATTGTCTAAAAAATCATGATTTTCTTTAAATCAACTATTTTAGGTTGTTGCCATTTAAATTTAAATTTCCCAAGTTTTCTTTTTGATAATTTTGAAAAATAAAAGAAACGCACATTAAAATAATTGAGTTATTTACAATTAAAAGCTTTCGTTTCTTTTGGTCCAACCCACCCTTTTATTGTGAAATATTTTCACGGACCTAAAAAAACTTCGAAAATTGATAAATGACTTTGTTTTAGTTACCCCATTTTTGCAATATAATTAAAAAGAAAAAAAAAATTATGCAAAATTAATTTTATTTAACTATTAAAAACTCCAAAAATTTAGACATTTACAATTGACAATTTTTAACGGCGGCATCTCTGTTGACAGGCGGCACGAGTGCACCAACGATTGTTGTTGCCACCACAGCCATTGTAACGCATTTCACGACATTGTCTGCTACGGGGATCATAATGCCACATGGTACGAGGAGTACAACGGGGGCCACGGCGTCCTACGTTACGGGGACCACTGCAAGAGGGGTTACCTGAAAAACAAATAAAAGTTAAAAGACATTAAAACTGTTAATGGTTTTATTGAATTTAAGAAAACTTACGTGGTCTTCCAACACATCTTTGGGCCGAGGTATAGGCCACCATTGCGACCAGCAATAAAGTTAAAATGTGTAAGAATTTCATTTTGACTTTTTTAATTATACAACTGAACAGATTAATGTCAGGTGGCTTATGATTTAATTTAGCAGGCTCAGCTTGTATTTATATTAAAAAAATTAGGGACTTAAAAAATAAAGGGTTTTGTTTTAAGTCAAGCTTTTATTTAATAAACAGCTGCTTGTTCTTTAAAGCCTTTATTTTATTAAAATTATATTTATACAAGTGTTTACTGCAAAAGAAAATAACTGTATTTCGTTTAAACAAATATTTGTGAATTAAAACTAAAACAAATCTGTTAAGATATTGTTTAAAGCACTAAAAATACTTGAACAAAACAAAATTAAAGCAAAATATTTCTTAATCCATATGAGCGAGTTTAATCGAAAATTTAAATTCTAAAAAATGGTGTTTAATATCAAAAATGTTTTGAAAACCTTGGAGCAGGTAAATTGGGTACCACACGAGTTGAGACAGAAAGATGCTAAAAAATAATTTAACAAGTCCTAAATACTGCTTTAACATTTAAAAAGCAGTATTTTTTGCATAAAGTCATTGCTGGTGATGACAATTAAACCTTAAGAAACAACTTAAAGAGCAAAAAGAAATCGTATAGGAAGATCGACAAATCAATTTTTTTAAATTTTTTTTTTCCCAAAAATTTTTGGGTCGAAGGCGCGCGCGAGTTTTTGTGGGTTCTTTGACTTCGACTCCGGTACAAAAATCTTAACTCCGATTCTGGGTCCACAGCCCTAAAAAATTACTCTGAGAATTGTTATAAACACAAAGCTTAGGACAATTATTAATAAATAATAAAATTAAAGTCCGTCAAGTCTGATAAGATGTCACTCTACAGACAAATTTTGGCGTTTGATAGGTAATCATGGAAAGTCCAAAAGAAAATTATCTTTTGAGGTTGAGCTTCATTCCAGAATTCTTTGCTCCGACAATTATCTAGAGATCTTCTTAAATCTAAATGAGATTTTTTCGATTGAAAGTGATTTTGGAAGGGACTTTCATAAGACCAGTGGTAAATTCTGGATGTACAATTACAAAATATTTGACATGACAAAGTAGGTATTAAAGAAAATATGATCACCAATGATTATATTGATATCAAGACTTATAAGTACGTTACTGGCATATAAAACTATTTTCCTGCGTGGTATTTTTATGCGGTTTTTATGATGATAGAATTTTGGTTGCAACAAAACATTTTTCCCGGATCTAAATGCCAACATAATAATATAGTTTATAACCACAAAGACTCCATTCCGGATGAAAGTTGGTTAGAATATGTGCAGCTAATTTAGTTAAATTATCTCCAAAGTTGTGATCTCTACTATATGCACAATGTATACATGGTAGGGTGTTCAGTCGGCTAATTATTTTCGATTAATCGAACAATTTTAGACGATTAATTGTTCGAATAATTTAAAATTGCTAATTTCGATTAACGGATTAATCGAAGAATTTATACCGATTAATCGAATAATAATAATAATAATAATATATAGTATTTCTGTTAAATGTATAATATTTTAAAGTTTAAAGTCGAATTAACAAACCAAATGTACCTACCTATGTGTCCGTTGGAATTAAAAAAAAAAATAACAGTCGAGTTTAGTGAGTAATTTAGCTTTTATTTTTGTTAAATAAAACGACAAAGGTATGTCAACACAAAGATTTATATTAATTTATCGCGTATGTTCTAGAAATCGAACTGAAGTGAAATTGAAATCGAAATCGAACGATTCAATTTCATTACAGGGTCGTGTTTAAAAATTTGCTCGATTTTAAATCCACTTCATTTCGATTTCTTGAACACGCCCGTATTTTTTAACAAAATAGTTCATGCGAGAAACACATGAGCTTGGTTTAAACATATTGTACGAAGGATATATCTAATAATGCTAAATTTAACAGGTTTCCAAAAATGTATTAACGAAAATGTTCTTCAAAAACTTCAACAATTTGGAGCTACATTGACAAGTTTTATTTAAAAAAGAATCTTTATTTACTCAAGTACAAATTTTTTCTAAAATTATTGAAAACAAAATCTCGTAATTTATAAAATTTTTGGATTTAGAATTATTTGATTAATCGATTAATTTTAACATTTTATTCGTTTAATCGAATAAGTTAAAAATGCCAAATATCGACTAATCGTTTAATCGAACAAAAATAAAACCCGATCAATTGAACACCCTAATACATGGCCACATAACCATTCAGTCAGCTGACTCACAAATAGTTTTTGAGTTTATCAGTATATTAAAACTTCGTCTTCACCTATGGTTGTGGGGGTATTACAGGTGTTAAAAATACTTGAGGTGAGTTGCAAAACTCGCTCGTTTCAAAAATTAAAAAATTTGAGATAACAATCGATTTAGACAGATCTTTTAGCACTTTATAAGAATATATATATATATATAGATTATATCGAGTCATGTTATTTTCTATGTTTTTTTGTGACATAAAATTGCAGTTGGTAACAAAACTGGTTCGTTCCACTCAACAGACATTTTCAAAACTATCTCTTTGCATTTTGTGTAACAAAACTCGCTGGTTCACTGTTTTAAACTTTCTGTTAGAAGTGGGCCAAGATATCGTTGATTATATAGAGTCGAACTAGGGAATTTAAAAATGCAAATTTATAAACAAGTTTGCTTCGACATATTGGTTTTTTATAAACCGTATATTGAAATAAATTTTTGTAGGGATGTTCTTATACTCGACTGGAAATCTGCTGTAGCTCCTGCGGTGAAAGCAATAAGTTAACTACATTTTAAATTCCAAACTTCAAAGCGAATGATAATAGATTAAACATGGAAAAGGAACTCGGAAAAAATGCATGCCTTTGTTCCAGATATACTTCCTATCAATGTGGGGGTTTACCCGAAAAAACATTTGAGAATAATTTTATCTACCAACTTAATTGGAAAATTGGAGAGAAAATTTTATATACTTGGAGAATAATAATATTGATTAAGGAACGGAAAAAACAATGACAAGTACACTGAAGATAAATATTATTACTCTAATATGTTTTATTTATGTCGATGTTATCCTTAATAAAATAACGTCATATAAGGTAACATACGTTTACTTATTAAATTGGACTTGGTGTTCTTTACCTCCCATGTTGGTATTGGTACTGTTAAATCCCTTGACGCAACAGCATCAAGTCCAACAACAAAAGGTCTGCTATTTCCGAAAAATAATACAAGGCTTACACAATTTTTTTTACCTTACTTTTCTCTTCAAAATGTGTTATACAAAATTTTACAAGTAACAACTAAAGAAGCAAACGCATGTTTAAATAAAAATATATTTTATTTTCCTGTGAATGATTAACAAAGTTGGTCGAAATATTTAACTAAATAAAAAATAAAACCAAAATAGTGTTTTAATTTATCTCACTTTACAATTACAAAAAAAAGACTGTTCTTTGCCTCTAAGCAAATCCTCCTTATTGACTACAAATCCAGTGGTAATCAAAACTGAGTACACTTGATGCCCTTAACGTCTAAGTAAGTTGAACTTGTTGTTGTTTTTAACTTTTCTATTTCGAAAACTACATTAGATAGGACTTTTGGGAATTTACACATCGATAGAGAAAAAATTTCGATTCCAACTGTATAAAAAACGTATTTTAAAAAACCATGTGAGTTGGGGTAGTTTATCTCCCACGAACAGAACACTTGTTACATTTTTTTTAGGACTGTTTGCCTAATTTTAATAAATTTATTAAACTTTCAAAATATACTAAAGTTAAATGATTAATTTTCCTGGTAGGCTAAAATGCGTTGCAGAACTAGTTCGATCCCATACGGATCGTAGCAAAACTAGTTTCTTTCGAAAATTCGTAGCAAAACTCGTTCGTTACAAAATAAAATCTTTTATTTTTCTATATACAGTTGGTTTCCATTTTTCAACTATTGAGTTATTGATCAAGAATGGCATAAAACTTTCAAATCAAAAAAGTTCAACTTATTTGGTCCAGTTAATCCGGCGCTATATGTTTTTTGCATTTTCCCAAAATTCGAAAAATTTGTAACGAACGAGTTTTGCATCTCACCTACTCACTTGTATCCAATAAAATTCGTATTTGTCAAGAGCTAACTGTGAAAATCTTTATTGCTCATCGCAGAAACGGATTTAGATTTTGTAAAACTCAATTGACTAAACTCACGAACATTGAGTTTGAAGATAGGATTGCTACTCCAACCAAAACATACTTCGTAATTTTATTTAAATCTAAAAACAAAAATAACTTTTCTAAGTCCTAGAAAAAGTCGCAGACTACCAAGAAGGGGTCATCAACCCTGGTTGCATCTTAACCTTTCGACGAACTTTCAATGAAGACGACTTTTAAATATGACGAACTGCGTGAAAATTTGCCTTAGCTCCGTTTTCTTTGCAAATTTTTGCAGCGAATATGCACGAATTTAAATTTAAAGATTATCAATTACAATTATAATTAATTTTCATGTTGTAAAATTCGTTTCTTCATAAAAATAAATTAAAGAAAACTATTATAAATAATTAAAAAGATTTTGTTTGTCGAGCTTAATTCCCAATTTTTATTCTTGGTTAAAACACTGAAATTTATTGTTGATGGGAGAAGCTATTCCTTTGCGCATTTCACTGGATGCTTAGGCCAATATTTTTATTCCCTACACAGAAAAAAATTATTTTCATATTTAAATACGAAAATCGCATATTTGATTACAAAATTTTTTGAATTTTCTGCGATGACGATTTTTGCGGTATTGATAATAAAGTTTGTAGGTATAATTGTTGAATTTTTAGTCAACAACCAAGTTTATTGAGTCGATAAAAAAAGTTGTTGCCCAAAATAATTTTTTTCAACAAAATAAAATAAATTGTTATTTATTTATAAACTATGATGTGCTTAACTCCTAATTTTTATTCTTTGATAAATACACTAAAATTTATTGTGGGGAAAGAAGCTAGTTCCTATTTCGCTGGTTGCTTATGCTCATCATGAAACTTTTTTTCAAAGACTGGAAAAACTAAAGATATTATTCAACTAAAACTGTAAAGCAAATGAGAATTTTTAGCTAAAAAATGGACAAAAGTTGTAAAAATACTGTCTTGATTTAAATATTTTTTTATTGAATATGAAGAAATATTTAATTATTTCATTATTAAATATGTTATATTGAGTGCTTTTTTGCAAAGTGTATTATTGATAAATTTTTTCATTGTATCAAATTAACTATACCTATGTTGATCTAAAATTTTATTTTTAACAAACTGGGTTGTTAAAAATATTCTTGAGATATTTTTTCTGTGTATTATAGCCACAATAAATCCCAATGTGATATTAAAAAAATTCTGGAATTTGTTTGATAAAGTTTTTAACAATTTTAAAATGGAGTTTTGAATCTACCGTTATAAAAATGTTTTTTTTTTTTTTTTTTTTTTTGACATACTCGCGAAAAGGTTAACGGTATCCTAAGAAGACAAAAACTAATATATGAAAAAATACAAGTATATTTTAATTAAAAATTAGGTCTTATTAAAATGTTTTCCAAAATATGTTAATTTTGTTCCTACTGTTCTTGTTCAAGTGGCCTTAGGCACGTTAATGGCCTGGGGAAATTTAAATAACTGTTTCCCCTTGGAAATGCACCCTCAAGTGTCGTCGCGGCGCCAGTTTACGTTGTTCTATACAACATGTATCTCCAATACATAGAACAATAGGTTGGGGTGTCTCGAGCTCATTTTTGTAGAGCACTCTATTGCGCAAACATGTCTTGCGTTTATAAACTTTGAAACGACTTTAAATTTAAGTTTATTGAAAATTATAAAGTTCATTATAAAACAATTAAGATTCGATGTCTATCTCACAGACCAATGTGTGAGTATATGAAGGTTAAAAGCTGTATTTTCTAATTTTTTAGATACAATTTGAAAATATTTAAGGCGTGCCTTGTATGGGATTTCTTTAAGCACATTTATTGGTTGTTCCATATTAAAACTACTATTATAAACATTTATTCTCACAACACTCTGCAATGTGAAATAATGGACAAGAATCACCATTTCTCTTATGACAATTGAAAATTTTGTACCAAATTTCATCCAATTATTTTAAAAACTGCGGCGTATACTTTGCTCACAAGGTTACATGGACAGGCAACCAGCCAGCCAGCCGGACGGATGGCCATTGTTAGATCGTCACAGAAAGTAATCGGTGTACTAAAAGGTGGGTCTAACACAAATATTTTTAAGTGTGTTATACACATCAGCAAAAGCGCATAATTAACTTTCCACTATAGAGGTGAGCGTACAAACACAACTACTTCACAAATCCGCAGAAGTGCTTCTTATTTCATACATACATGAAGTTAAAGAATATGACGAGGTCGATGGTGAGGAGTATGACAACTTAAGCTCCAGCAAAAACATTAACAAATTTACACATCATTTAAAGGATAAAGGATTCCCTAAATTAATCTCTATTTTTTTCGACTTCAACCGTCTGTGCGACAGTTATAAAAATAATAATTTATAAAAAAAGTGCATTTTTAAAAAACCAGATTACGTTTACTCAATAATATTGTTTAAATAATTATTTATCAGTCTTTGCCAAGACGATACGATGTATCCAAATTAAAATCCTCAAATACTCTCGAAAGTTACGTAGGCTCCCTAACGACTCGCTATGAAGATATCCCGAACAGCAATAGAGGCCAATGGAATGCTATAAAAAACATTTTCACAGACAGTGCGAAGCAACATCTTGGTCATCCTCAACCTAAGCGTAAAGTATGGATCTCAGACGCTACCTGGCAACTTATTGAAGATAGAAGACAACTTAAAGGCTCCATTAACGTTGCCCGAACAAGAGCTTCTAAATTTATCCTTCAGGCACAGTATACCAGTCTAAATCGCCAGGTTAAACGAAGTGCGCGACGAGACAAACGGGTCTGGGTGGAAAATATGGCCATAGAAGCACAGTCAGCTGCCGATACACATCGAAGTAGAGATTTGTACAAAATTGCAAAGCAAATATCAGGGAACTACCGTTCAACCACATATCCCCTTAAAGATCCGTTGGGAGGAACTGCCGCGTCTGTGGAGCGGCAACTGGCAATATGGTCCGACTATTATGCCGGCATACTGTCAATTCCGCAACCCACAACAGTCTGGCAATGTCACTGTACTTCACATCAAATCAGATCCGACATAAATACAGTTTGCCCAGACGAAACTGAGAACGTCACTGCAATACGTGCACTGAAGAATGGCAAGGCACCAGGCGTAGACAACATTAACCCTGAACTGCTTAAGGCTGATCCGACTCTTAGCGCTAAAATAATCTACCCTATTATCAGAGACTTTTGGACATCACACTCTCTTCCTGCTGAACTAAGTGAGGGAATGATAATAAAACTACCCAAGAAAGGAGACTTAACAGAGTGTAAAAATTGGCGGGGTATAACTCTTTTAACCATGATTAACAAGGTGTTAGCGAGTATAATCCATGCTAGACTGGCATCATCAATTTCAGCAGATCTTCGAAATGAGCAAGCTGGTTTCAGACCACACCGATCTTGCACCGATCATATAAATAGTCTAAGGATCATAGTGGAACAGTCGGTGGAATGGAGATCTCCATTATACTTGATATTTATCGACTTCGCCAAAGCATTCGATACGATCCACCATCAGGCAATTTGGCACGCACTTCGATGCAAGGGAGTTCCACCTGTGCTAATCGACTTAATCATAGCTTTGTATGGCAACTCAACAAGTCGAGTACTGCATGAACGCACTTTAAGCAATCCGATTGGTATAAGCACTGGGGTACGACAGGGATGTATCCTATCACCGCTGTTATTCAATATTGTATTGGATTCAATTATGCAGCAAACAACCCGAATAAGAAAAGGCATTACATGGGGTATGAATGGTCGATTGGAAGACCTTGACTACGCTGATGATATTTGCCTGCTCGCACATAACTTTACCGACATTTCAGCCAAATTGGATAAGATACATCAGCTAGCATCTGGTGTCGGTCTTCACATTAACTTCGACAAAACTAAGGTTCTACGTATCAATTCGACTAATCTCTCCAAGTTCCGAGTAAACAACATAGAACTCGAGGACGTCCAATCGTTTTGCTACTTAGGAAGTATCATATCAACAACAGGCGGCTCACGTGATGATATTGCATATCGCATAAGGAAAGCAAAACAGTCTTTTGGTGCATTACAAAGAGTATGGAAGTCACCACAAATACATATAAAAACTAAGCTTCGCATTTTTTCCTCTAATGTTCGCTCTATCCTGCTATATGGATGTGAGTCCTGGAACTCTACTGCAAGCGACATTCAATCCCTGCAAGTATTGGTTAATCGTTGCTTGCGAAACATTTTGCGAATATTTTGGCCGAACGTAGTTTCCAACAGAGACCTCTGGCAAAGAACAGGTGAAATACCAATTCGCATAGAAATTGCAAAGAGGAAATGGAGCTGGGTTGGTCATATTTTGAGAAGACCCCATGATGATATATCAAAGATGGCAATTGATTGGAACCCTCATGGCAGCAGAAGAAGAGGTAGACCAGCTAACACCTGGAGAAGGCAACTAGAATCCGAAATTAGCGAAACAAGAAGAACTTGGTCTGAGATCAGACAAATCGCACAGGACAGATCCCAATGGAAGAATTTCGTTACGGCCCTTTGTTCCAACTTGGAACCATAGGAATCAATATATAATTATTTATCAACTTATTATCTTTAAACAACTCTATAAATAACAAATTGATATTTAACAATTATAAAAGGGTTTTTCCATGGATATTTGTTTCAAACAAATAATTTTTACACAATTGATGATCTTAGCACCTGCCAAAATATTGTTAACAATTAATTTAATTGTTGACATTGTTCACTGAATGAACAGATGTTTTTAAACATTTACAATAAAAAAATATTAAATAAGAATAATATAATGATTTAAATAAAAACTTTTTTGTTTAAAAATATTAAACGAGTATAAATACCACCATAATTAGTCAAATTAAAACATAAATCACTTGATATTCATCGAATCAATTGATTGTTCTCATAAAAAATAAAAATAAAAATGAAATTCTTGCACATTTTAACTTTATTACTCGTCGCAATGGTGGCCTATACCTCGGCCCAAAGATGTGTTGGAAGACCACGTAAGTTTTCTTCAAGCCAACGAAAAAATTAATAGTTTTAATAATTTTTAAATTTAATTTAATTTGCAGGTAACCCTTCTTGCAGAGGTCCCCGTAACGTAGGACGTCGTGGCCGCGGTTGTACTCCTCGTACCATGTGGTATTATGATCCCCGTAGCAGACAATGTCGTGAAATGCGTTACAATGGCTGTGGTGGCAACAACAATCGTTGGTGCACTCGTGCCGCCTGTCAGCAGAGATGTCGTCGTTAAGTTTAAGGCTTAATTTCTTTTTGATTTGCGTGTTTTTAATAATCTTAAAATAAAATAATTGTTGAATATATTAAAAAAAAAATGGTTTCGTATTTTTTTATTTTACAGAATACAGAATTTAGTCTTAACCCTCTAATGTCTAAGAGTGCCTCACAAATATTTCTGCCGACGTCCAATATATAATTAATTTATTTTAATTTAAATTTTTTTACAATTGCTTGAAGATCTAGAAAAATATTTGTAGAAGCTTCGAAAGCTTTAAAAGCATTGTAAACATTCTCGAACACAATGCTTTTGTTCAAAATGCAAACTTCATTTACGCTGCTCAAATAGTTTATCATTATAACTAGATATCTAAGGGTGCCTCAAGGTACTCCTTGATGTTTTCTTACCTGAAACGAAAACGACTCATTGTGCGGGCTTAAAAATATTTTTTTTTTTTTAACTCAGAGGACCAAAAAACCCTCAAAAATTATATTCATAATATATTCCAATTTATTCTGAAACTTGGCATTCGAGAGTTAAGCCAACTGTGTTTATAATTATTAATGTTAAACAGATTTGAACATTTGCAGTATCAGTTTGGCACCCCAAACATCACATAGTTGAGGATAATATAAGGCAATACGAAATAAGTTGGCAGTTTCGAAGCGGATGTTCAATTTAGATATCAAATTTCCATTACAATTTATTTATGTTTTACGAAATTTGGTGGTCACTAAATTACTGTTATAGATAAACTCCAAGCGAGTATCAAGTTAATTTCAGTATTGCCGAATTTTTATATCTTCTGCCAAAAAATCTACAATATTTTGAGCCCTATTTGCGATTATATCGTTAGCGACAAAATGCAAATTTTACAGAAGAAGGGTTTTGTGCAATACCTAATTTGTATTTAGATGGGGTTTTTCTCCGCACAGTCGACGAATACTTACTTGTATAATCTATTTCGATAAATTATCGCTAACGATATAATCGCAAATAGGGATCGATTTATTAAAGAAAAAAAAGAAATTATTTGTGCAAAATTGTTTAAAGAATTTTTTGTGTACTGACTTTATGAATAAAAAATAATTAAATTCAGAAACATTCAAGTTTTTCCCGAAAGTTGGCTTCATATGAGAGCTGTGCTTTTGAAATGTAAGTAATTTATTCCCACACCAGAAGAGTAAAGAGGGCATTATTCGTTTGCGATTTATATTTGTAATACAAAAAATATTGGCCTTAGACCCACATTTAAGCATATCGATCACCCAGAATCTTAGCCGATGTAAAGATGTCCGTCCATCCGGCTTTCTGGCTGGTTGTCTTATTATAATAAAAATTAAAATTGATACCTACGTTTCAATTGTCATAAGGACGAAATCTATTGAAAATGGAAAGAATCAGTCAATGACAATATGCCACAAAAAAAATTCACCTCAAAAACGAGATGTTGGATCTGAGTTTTGATTCTACATGTGATTCAAATATTAAACTAAAGGCTAGATTACACTATTATACTTTGTATTAATACATGTCAAAAACTCAAGTAATATGACAAAGTGTGATAGTGTGAATGCAATGTGTCACGAAAATGACAAGTATTATGAAAAAAGTTTGACATCCCATACGACTTCATCGTTTTTTGAAAAATGTCTAAACAATAATACTTTTCATTGGATCAGGGTTGCATTTTATTTCATATGGTAGTGTTTATACTTTGTGTGATGGTGTGAACACAAACTGTCGTGTTAAATTAGATTTTTTGACAGTCGCATGGCACTTAATGATTTGGGTCGGGACCAAAACATGTCAAAAGGGCTTAGGTTAGACAGAAAGGAGTTTTTTGAAAACGGAGACACCGAAACCAAACAGGCAAAATATTACATTTTCGACTAAAAAATATTTATGTACACGAATTTAATTGTCTCTTAACACTTGATCCTAATTAAAATTAGGAAGGTTTTAATAATTATAATTATTGCAACTTTTTATTTTTTGTCCAATGATAACAAACAAGTTAAGAACAAAATAGTCTTTAACATATGGGTTAAATAAATTTAAAAGAATTTTATTGCCCTAATGGAGGGACTTAATAAGTTGAATTTTGAAAAGCATTAAATCCAATCGGCAGTGAGTTTCTATCCGACAAACACAGTATGGATAAGAGCTGAAAGTGAAACAATCTATCTTGGCAACAGTGTGAAAGTCAGTGTTCGAAAATAAACACTAAATATTGCTCCTTAGTGTTCGGTTCGTTAGGCTTATATGAAACACACAAGCGCTAGTAGTGTTTGTGTAGAAAATCATTACAAAAATAACGTTTCCCTGTTAGTCATCTTTCAAACACAAAAATAATACTGTTTTTTTCAAACTCAACAACAAGATGAGAACATTTAATTCCGTTCGGCTTTTTTTAAATCCACAAACTTCATTGTGTTCGGTTCGTCTCATTTTAATGTTCATCCCTTTTGGCAAGAAAAAAAAACCAAACATTTTTTACAAAAACAAAATGCACATACGAAAAAAAGACAGCAAAATAGTTTTACACAAACAAAACATGTACACAATACACACACAAGCTGTTCGTGGTGCGATCGTTGCTAAAATTTTTTTTTGTTCATTTCTTTATCAACATTAAAATATAATGTGTATCACTACAATTGGTATTAAGGGTTGTGTTCGTCTACACAATCACTAAAACAAAGATATATTTCTTGGGTGTGTAAGCCGAACGCTAAATAATGTACTGTTTATTTTCAAACACTGGTAAAAATTGCGTAATTCAAAAAAATTAAAGACTCCAAAAATCAGCTTTTTGGCGATTATCGCGAAAACGCTTAAAAACAACCCATATTTGAGATTAATGAAAAAAGGTTAACATTTGTGAACCAGTGTTATTTCACATGACTTCCATACAGACTTCCATTCGGAATAGTCCTTGCAGCCATAAACTATCTTATTATGTTGGTATTCCGATTTAATGAAAATACGACTCACGAAAATGGCTTTAAATGCCATAACCTCTTTATAAATCGTGGTATTGCTATATAATTTGGCAACCATAACTTTTATAATAGCTAAACGCTTTAAAAAAGCAATTTATGATTTCATTTTGAGGCAAATTTAGATAGTACAGTCTGCCTTCTGTCATTGTTGATCTAAGCCATGTTTTTATTTGACGAAGATTGACGAAGAAAATGACCTCTCGCTCCTAGCATTACTGACGCGCGTTGAAACGAAAAATTGAAATATTTTTCTGAGATTTGGGAAGATATCTTCATCACAGTTTATTAAAGCATTTACACTAAAAGAAAAAGCTTCGTAAATGTAATGTTTTTTAACAATACAGCAACGATTCTGTCATCAATTTTGAAACAACGTAACGCGACATTTCCGCTATAAAAATTGTTTCATTAGGTTAGAAATTTTCATTAATACAATGAAATTATGTCATTAATATAATAACACTCAAATATTGATATAATGCAACCTTACGTTACATTAATGTAAGTTTTCATAATTGCAATGAAAACATTTGGTATTTACAATGAAATTGTGTCCTTATTTGAATGTACGTTTGTCGTAGATAAAATGAAAAGCTGCATTCATTTCATGACATTGTTTCATTAATGTAATGACATTTAACATAAATACAATAATTGTCAACGTTTTAGCAATGAATTATGTCATTGATGCAACTACATTGTTTTCTTAATGCTATGATTTAAGCCACATATCATTAACAAAGTGATAGTTTCGTCGTATTATTAATGATATAAATCAAACAAGACAATAAATAATTTATTTACACAAACAAAAACAAAGATTGAGTGTAGGGATCAAAGTGATGTTGTTTATCAAATTGAATGTGATGGCGGTGATAATGAGGAGTGTGGAAAAATCTACATTGGTACAACAAAGAGAAATTTAGGCGTGAGAATAGGCGAACATAAAGCTGATATAAAAAGAGGAAAACAATCAACTGCACTTGCACAACACTGCATTGAAAACGGACACAAGCCAAACTTTGAAAAAGTGAGAATTTTAGATAAAGAGGAAAGGGAAAATAAAAGATACACGTTGGAGAGCTTAAGAATACAACAAAAATCGACAAGTGCAATAAACGCAAAAGAAGACAAAGACAATACAAATACAAACTACACCATTGCAATACTTTAGTAATAATAACAACTGTGATCAAAAAAGGACAAATTTTCTGTGATAATTTAATATAAAAATACATTTATTTTAATATTTTAAGTTTTGTGTTCTGCTGTCCACCTTTACAAAATACTGTGATATATTTTATAAATGATGTAAACTGACGAAAAAGATTATTGTTAGTTAATTTGTCAAAAATTAAGATTATAATTATTGTTATTATTGACTACTTTTTACTTTGCATTTTTACAATGTTGCCAGAATTTAATAAAAACTCAAACCCTGAAGAAGTTGAAGAGAATACCAACTAAACGTCGGATTTTATTGAGAATAAAATAAATAATCTTTTATATACATTAAATTAATGACCAAGAAAGCCTGCATATAGGAAACTATATAAACTATTTAGATATCCTAAGTCATTTTAATGAAAACAAGTCATTATATAAATGATATTATTCATTGTAAATATGAATATTTATCATTAAAATAAAAAAAAAACGTATTATTAAATGGCCATAAGACTAAAAAGAAAACAGTCTAAAAATTATAGGCCAAATCAAACCCCATTAACTTTCACCCTTTTGGAAAAATCTTGTCGCATTTGCAAGGCGGCGGGAGGAAAGTTGACCATCTGCCTGTTATACACTCAAAATATTATGTAGTTAAATTTAAACGAAAATTCATTTTAAACAACTTAAGATTCATTTAAAAAACGGATCACTTACATTTCATTTAAAACAAATGATTTTTACATTAATTTTTAAATTTTTTATTTATTGAACAGCATATTCCTTAAAAAAATAAAATAATTCGTAAAATAACTATATTTTTATTCAATTTTAACAGAACGGAAAACTAATTTAATAACCCACAATCAGTTACTGTAATATTTATTATGATGGGAGTTAAAAGAAATCATCGTCATCGTCATCGCTATCATCATCTTCTTTATCAAAATCCCTTTCGCCTATCTATCTATCTATCTATCGAGCATGACTAATAGGTCCTGATGTGCTTAAACTATGGTTAGGTATGTTTGTAGCAAGGAATAATATAATGACTTCAAAAAATTCCTTGTAGTTTCCTTTAGAATCTCAATTTGGGATTATACTAGAATGTTGGATACGGATCTAATCTCTGTAATATTTATTTTGCCATTGCTCTTTGAAATGCGCAATTCTGATCCAGACATTTTTCGGGATTTGCATTCAAACCCTTTTTTTATTGTAACTCATAAATATGAAGTCTGCATGGCAGATAGAAAAGATCTCGTTGCGGTACTTTATCTGGTTTTAGCAGCGCCCCTTTGAAATTGGACAGTGTTCGCTAATGTAGTATCTAAAGAAATAAATTGAACGCGGTCAGTTACATTCTACTCAAGTCTTTGTATGTGAGTCCCCTAAAGAAAAGATGATAAGAATAAGTTATTTTGAGAAAAACGTCGAGAAGAATAAGTTTAGGGACTCTGTGGCAGATTTGCCACCACACTTTGAGCTCAATAAACGTCGCTTTCCCCTCGTTCTTCCCCACATTTTTGGCTCGTGCATTTTTGTTTCGAACCTCATAAAACTAGCGGGGGTAGCGCTTCCTACTGCTAAGAAACTCCATACATCACTATTTTCGAATAGATACTGTGCCATTAGGAATGAATTACATATATTTTACAATTTTGCTTATTGGCGAAGAAATTTAATTTAAAAAATAAGTTCATTAATTTTTAAATTGTCTAAAAAATCATGATTTTCTTTAAATCAACCATTTTAGGTTATTGCCATTTAAATTTCCCAAGTTTTCTTTTTGATAATTTTAAAAAATAAAAGAAACGCACATTAAAATAATAGAGTTATTTACAATTAAAAGCTTTCGTTTCTTTTGGGCCACCCCACCCTTTTATTGTAATATTACTTTACACTTTAAAAGTCCTGTGAAATATTTTCACGGACCTAAAAAAAACTTCGTAAATTGATAAATGACTGTGTTTTAGTTGAACCCCATTTTTGCAATATAATTAAAAAGAATAAAATATTATGCAAAATTAATTTTATTTAACTATTAAAAACTCCAAAAATTTAGAAATTTACAATTGACAATTTTTAACGGCGGCATCTCTGTTGACAGGCGGCACGAGTGCACCAACGATTGTTGTTGCCACCACAGCCATTGTAACGCATTTCACGACATTGTCTGCTACGGGGATCATAATGCCACATGGTACGAGGAGTACAACCGGGGCCACGGCGTCCTACGTTACGGGGACCACTGCAAGAGGGGTTACCTGGAAACAAATTAAAGTTAAAAGACATTAAAACTGTTAATGATTTTATTGAATTTAAGAAAACTTACGTGGTCTTCCAACACATCTTTGGGCCGAGGTATAGGCCACCATTGCGACCAGTAATAAAGTTAAAATGTGTAAGAATTTCATTTTGACTTTTTTTAATTATACAACTGAACAGATTAATGTCAGGTGGCTTTTGATTTAATTTAGCAGGTTCAGCTTGTTGTATTTATATCAAATATTTTAGGGATTTAAAAAAAATAAAGGTTTTGTTTAAAGTCAAGCTTTTATTTAATAAACAGCTGCTTGTTCTTTAAAGCCTTTATTTTATTAAAATGATATTTATACAAGTGTTTACTGCAAAAGAAAATAACTGTTTTTCAATTAAACAAAGATTTGTGAATTAAAACTAAAACAAATCTGTTAAGATATTGTTTAAATGGCTGGTTGTTTTAAAGCACGAAAAATACTTGAACAAAACAAAATTAAAGCAAAATATTTCTTGATCCATATCAGCGAGTTTAATCGAAAATTTAAATTCTAAAAAATGTTGTTTAATTTCCAAAAAAATTTGAAGACCTTGAAGCAAGTAAATTGGGTACCACACGTGTTGAGACAGAAAGATGCTAAAAATTAATTTAACAAGTCCTAAATACTGCTTAAACGTATACAAAGCAGTATTTTTTGCATAAAGTAATTGCTGGTGATGACAATTGGACTTTAAGAGACAGCTTAAAGAGCAAAAAGAAATCGTAGAGGAAGAACGACAAATCAATTTTTTTAATTTTTTATCCCGAAAAATTTTGGAGTCGAAGGCGCGCGCGAGTTTTTGTGGGTACTTTGACTCCGAGTCCGGTACAAAAATTTTAACTCCAACTCTGGCTCTACAGCCCTGAAAATTGCTCTGAGAATTGTTATAAACACAAAGCTTAGGACGAATATAAATAAATAATAAAATTAAAGTGCGTCATGCCTGATAAGATGTCACTCTACACCATAGTATATGCAGAAAAATTTTGGGGTTTGATAGGAAATTATGGAAAGTCCAAAAGAAAATTATCTTTTGAGGTTGAGCTTCATTTCAGAATTCTTTGTTCCGACAATTATCTAGAGATCTTTTAAATCTAGATGAGATTTTTTCGATTGAAAGTGATTTTGGAAGGGATTTTCAGAAGACCAGAGGTAAATTCTGGATGTACAATTACAAAAAATTTGACATGACAAAGTAGGTATTAAAGAAAATATGATCACCAATCATTATATTGATACCAAGACTTATAAGTACGTTACTGGCATATAAAACTATTTTCCTGCGTGGTATTTTTATGCGGTTTTTATGATGATAGAATTTTGGTTGCAACAAAACGTTTTTTCTCGGATCTAAATACCAACATTATAATATAGTTTATAACCACTAAGACTCCATTCCGGATGAAAGTTGGTTAGAATATGTGCAGCTAATTTAGTTAAATTATCTCCAAAGTTGTGATCTCTACTATATGCACAATGTATACATGGTAGGGTGTTCAGTCGACTAATTCTTTTCGATTAATCGAACAATTTTAGACGATTAATTGTTCGAATAATTTAAAATTGCTAATTTCGATTAATGGATTAATCGAAGAATTTATACCGATTTATCGAATAATAATAATATATAGTATTTCTGTTAAATCTATAATATTTTAAAGTTTAAAGTCGAATAATCAAACCAAATGTACCTAACTATGTGTCCGTTGGAATTAAAAAAAATAACAGTCGAGTTTGGTGAGTAATTTAGCTTTTTTTTTGTTAAATAAAAAGACAAAGGTATGTTAACACAAAGATTTATATATATAATATGTATTTTGTTCGACCTTTATAATTTCAAATATTACTAAATTTTCGAGCTTAAGGTCTTTTTGTTATAAAAAACTTTTAATGTTTATTTTAAAACCAATATTTCGCGTATGTTCTAGAAATCGAACTAAAGTGAAATTGAAATCGAAATCGAACGATTCAATTTCATTACAGGGTCGCTTATTAAAATTTGCTCGATTTTAAATCCACTTCATTTCGATTTCTGGAACACGCCCGTATTTTTTAACCAAATAGTTTATGGGAGAAACACATGAGTTTGGTTTAAAAATATTGTACAAAGGATAAATCTAATAATGCTTAATTTAACAGGTGTCCAAAAATGTATTAACGAAAATGTTCTTCAAAAACTTCAACAATTTGGAGCTACATTGACAAGTTTTATTTAAAAAAGAATCTTTATTTACTCAAGTACAATTCTTTTCTAAAATTATCGAAAAAAAAAATCTCGTAATTTATAAAATTTTTGGATTTAGAATTATTCGATTAATCGATTAATTTTAACATTTTATTCGTTTAATCGAATAAGTTAAAAATGCCAAATATCGATTAATCGTTTAATCGAACAAAAATAAAACCCGATCAATTGAACACCCTAATACATGGACACATAACCATTCAGCCAGCTGACTCACAAATAGTTTTTAAGTTTATCAGTATATTAAAAGTTCGTCTTCACCTATGGTTGTGGGAGTATTTACAGGTGTTAAAAATACTTGTATTCAATAAAATTCGTATTTGTCAAGAGCTCCCTGTGAAAATCTTTATTGCTCATCGCAGAAACGGATTCAGATTTTGTAAAACTCAATTGACTAAACTCACGAACATTGAGTTTGAAGATAGGATTGCTACTCCAACCAAAACATACTTCGTAATTTTATTTAAATCTTAAAACAAAAATAACTTTTCTAAGTCCTAGAAAAAGTCGCAGACTACCAAGAAGGGGTCATCAACCCTGGTTGCATCTTAACCTTTCGACGAACTTTCAATGAAGACGACTTTTAAATATGACGAACTGCGTGAAAATTTGCCTTAGCTCCGTTTTCTTTGCAAATTTTTGCAGCGAATATGCACGAATTTAAATTTATACCAAATTTCATAAGAGTATAATAAATAATCATTAGTATTGTGCTTATTTTGTTGAACTATTTATGGTTTTTAATCCAAATTTTTAATAATTTTAATTAGGCTTAAGTTCATCAAATTTAATTTTCATTAAATTATTTTTATGAAGAAAGGAATTTTACAACATGAAAATTAATTATAATTGTAATTGATAATCTTTCATTCTTGACCGTGGCTGGGGCTCGAACCCTGGCCGGCAGGTTACCATGACATGGCAGATCCATCTGAGGAGATCGAGTGGTTGCGATTGAAACATGTCATGGTCACCTGCCGGCCAGGGTTCGAGCCCCAGCCACGGTCAAGAATGAAAGATTATCAATTACAATTTTAATTAACTTTGATGTTGTAAAACTTATTTCTTCATAAAAATAATTTAATGAAAAGTATTATAAATAATTAAAAAGATTTTGTATGTCGTGCTTAATTCCCAATTTTAATTCTTGGTTAAAGCACTGAAATTTATTGTTGATGGGATAAGCTATTCCTTTGCGCATTTCACTGGTTGCTTAGGCCAGATCATCAGGAAACTTTTTATTCGCTTAACAGTTTTATTTGTATATCTTTAGTTTTTCTAAAATCTTTGGATGACGTTTCCTGTTGATCTGGCCTAAGCAACCAGTGAAATGCGCAAAGAAATAGCTTATCCCATCAGCAATAAACTTAATTTTAAATTTAAACCTTCAAAGTAAATGATAATAGAAAAAAAACGAACTAACTATTCCCATAAATGTGGGGCTTTACCCGAAAATGGATTTTTTATTCCTTTTATCTACTTACTTTAGGGAAAATTGGAGAGAAAAGAGAGACTTGCAAATTTATAATTTGGTCTTGGACAATAATAATATTGATTATGGAAATTTGCTTTGTCCAAATATTTTATATGACTCGTATATTACTTCTTTATATCGATAACATCTTTAATAAGATTACGTCATATACCACCCATGATGACATCCTTAATAAGATTACGTCATCACCCATGATGCTATTGGTACTGTTGAATTGCTTGCGACCATGTGGACGATTTGTGATCTTATGCAAGTATTCGGGGTCTAGTATGAAATTCTGAAATTATCGACATTAACATACATCAAATGAGTAGGCAGCATTAAAATTGCCAGATTTTTTAAAATTTAAAATGGTTGGAGTCATTTTGACCCCAATTGCATTACAGGGTTAATCTTTAAGTTTGTCTTCGTATGACGTAATGGTATATTTTTCGCAATAATATACAATATTTCGCTATCTTTCCTTTAGAATTTCCAAATATGTAAAAATTTGAACTTTGGACCTTTATGATTTTAGGATTGATGTTTTCCGATATAAGTAAAACCTTCAGGGCTTATTTCAAATAATCAGGACTATTAAATTCTGAATAAGTCTTACTTTAAATTCATAACATTAAGGAAATTGGGCTCATTCGCCAATATATGGCCAAAAAACGGAAAAACCAAGAGGTATTGACATAATTTTTATTCCCTATTATAGCCTCAATAAATCCCAATGTGATAGTAAAAAAAATTCTGAAATTTGTTTGATAAAATTTTTAACAATTTTAAAATGGAGTTTTGAATCTACCGTTAAAAAAATGTTTTTTTTTTTGACATACTCGCGAAAAGGTTAACGGTATCCTAAGAAGTCAAAAACTCATATATGAGTAAATACAAGTGTATTTTAATTAAAAATTAGGTCTTATTAAAATGTTTTTCAAAATATGTTAATTTTGTTCCTACTGTTCTTGTTCAAGTGGCCTTAGGCACGTTAACGGACTGGAGAAATTTTAATAACTGTTACCCCTTGGAAATGCACCCTCAAGCGTCGTCGCGGCGCCAGTTTACGTTATTCTATACAATATGTATCTCCAATACATAGAACAATAGGTGGGGGGGGGGGGGTCTCGATCTCATTTTTGTGGACCACTCTAATGCGCAAATCTATCTTGCGTTTATAAACTTTGAAACGACTTTAAATTGAAATTTATTGAAAATGATAAAGTTCATTATAAAACAATTAAGATTCGATGTCTATCTCACAGACCAATGCGTGAGTATAAGGTTAAAAGCTGTATTTTCTAATTTATTAGATACAATTTGATATTTAATATTTAAGGCGTGCCTTGTATGGGATTTTTTTAAACGCATTAATTAGTTGTTCCATATTTAAACTATTATATTAAACAACACGCTGCAATGTGAAATAATGGACCAGAATCACCATTTCTTTGCTCTTATGACAATTGAAAATTTTTTACCAAATTTCATCAATTTATTTTAAAAACTGCGGCGTATACTTTGCTCACAAGCTTACATGGACAGGCAACCAGCCAGCCAGCAGGACGGATGGCCATTGTTAGATCGACACAGAAAGTAATTGGTGTACTAAAAGGTGGGTCTAACACCAATATTTTTAAGTGTGTTATACACATCAGCAAAAGCGCATAATATTCTTTCCACTATAGCGGTGAGCGTACAAACACAACTCCTTCACAAATCCGCAGAAGTGCTTCTTATTTCATACATACATGAAGTTAAAGAATATGACGAGGTCGATGGTGAGAAGTATGAAAAATTAAGCACTAGCAAAAACATTAACAAATTTACACATCATTTGTAGGATAAAGGATTCCCTGAATTAATCTCTATTATTTTCAACTTCAACTGTCTGTGCGACAGTTATAAAAAAAAATTATTTATTAAAAAAGTGAATTTTTAAAAAACCAGATTACGTTTACTCAATAATATTGTTTAAATAATTATTTATCAACTTATTATCTTTAAACAACTCTATAAATAACAAATTGATATTTAACAATTATAAAAGGGTTGTTCCATGGATATTTGTTTCAAACAAATAATTTTTTCACAATTGATGATCTTAGCACCTGCCAAAATAATGTTAACAATTAATTTAATTGTTGACATTGTTCACTGAATGAACAGATGTTTTTAAACATTTACAATAAAAAAATATTAAATAAGAATAATATAATGATTTAAATAAAAACTTTTTTGTTTAAAAATATTAAACGAGTATAAATACCACCTTAATTAGTCAAATTAAAACATAAATCACTTGATATTCATCGAATCAATTGATTGTTCTCATATAAATAAAATTTATAAAAATAAAAATTAAAATGAAATTCTTGCACATTTTAACTTTATTGCTCGTCGCAATGGTGGCCTATACCTCGGCCCAAAGATGTGTTGGAAGACCACGTAAGTTTTCTTCAAGCCAACGAAAAAATTAATAGTTTTAATAATTTTTAAATTTAATTTAATTTGCAGGTAACCCTTCTTGCAGAGGTCCCCGTAATGTAGGACGTCGTGGCCGCGGTTGTACTCCTCGTACCATGTGGTATTATGATCCCCGTAGCAGACAATGTCGTGAAATGCGTTACAATGGCTGTGGTGGCAACAACAATCGTTGGTGCACTCGTGCCGCCTGTCAGCAGAGATGTCGTCGTTAAGTTTAAGGCTTAATTTCTTTTTGATTTGCGTGTTTTTAATAATCTTAAAATAAAATAATTGTTGAATATATTAAAAAAAAAATGGTTTCGTATTTTTTTTATTTTACAGAATACAGAATTTAGTCTTAACCCTCTAATGTCTAAGAGTGCCTCACAAATATTTCTGCCGACGTCCAATATATAATTAATTTATTTTAATTTAAATTTTTTTACAATTGCTTGAAGATCTAGAAAAATATTTGTAGAAGCTTCGAAAGCTTTAAAAGCATTGTAAACATTCTCGAACACAATGCTTTTGTTCAAAATGCAAACTTCATTTACGCTGCTCAAATAATTTATCATTATCATTATAACTAGATATCTAAGGGTGCCTCAAGGTACTCCTTGATGTTTTCTTACCTGAAACGAAAACGACTCATTGTGCGGGCTTAAAAATATTTTTTTTTTTAACTCAGAGGCCCAAAAAACCCTCAAAAATTATATTCATAATATATTCCAATTTATTCTGAAACTTGGCATTCGAGAGTTAAGCCAACTGTGTTTATAATTATTAACGTTAAACAGATTTGAACATTTGCAGTATCAGTTTGGCACCCCAAACATCACATAGTTGAGGACAATATAAGGCAATACGAAATAAGTTGGCAGTTTCGAAGCGGATGTTCAATTTAGATATCAAATTTCCATTACAATTTATTTATGTTTTACGAAATTTGGTGGTCACTAAATTACTGTTATAGATAAACTCCAAGCGAGTATCAAGTTAATTTCAGTATTGCCGAATTTTTATATCTTCTGCTAAAAAAATCTACAATATTTTGAGCCCTATTTGCGATTATATCGTTAGCGACAAAATGCAAATTTTACAGAAGAAGGGTTTTGTGCAATACCTAATTTGTATTTAGATGGGGTTTTTCTCCGCAAAGTCTACGAATACTTACTTGTATAATCTATTTCGATAAATTATCGCTAACGATATAATCGCAAATAGGGATCGATTTATTAAAGAAAAAAAAGAAATTATTTGTGCAAAATTGTTTAAAGAATTTTTTGTGTACTGACTTTATGAATAAAAAATAATTAAATTCAGAAACATTCAAGTTTTTCCCGAAAGTTGGCTTCATATGAGAGCTGTGCTTTTGAAATGTAAGTAATTTATTCCCACACCAGAAGAGTAAAGAGGGCATTATTCGTTTGCGATTTATATTTGTAATACAAAAAATATTGGCCTTAGACCCACATTTAAGCATATCGATCACCCAGAATCTTAGCCGATGTAAAGATGTCCGTCCATCCGGCTTTCTGGCTGGTTGTCTTATTATAATAAAAATTAAAATTGATACCTACGTTTCAATTGTCATAAGGACGAAATCTATTGAAAATGGAAAGAATCAGTCAATGACAATATGCCACAAAAAAAATTCACCTCAAAAACGAGATGTTGGATCTGAGTTTTGATTCTACATGTGATTCAAATATTAAACTAAAGGCTAGATTACACTATTATACTTTGTATTAATACATGTCAAAAACTCAAGTAATATGACAAAGTGTGATAGTGTGAATGCAATGTGTCACGAAAATGACAAGTATTATGAAAAAAGTTTGACATCCCATACGACTTCATCGTTTTTTGAAAAATGTCTAAACAATAATACTTTTTATTGGATCAGGGTTGCATTTTATTTCATATGGTAGTGTTTATACTTTGTGTGATGGTATGAACACAAACTGTCGTGTTAAATTAGATTTTTTGACAGTCGCATGGCACTTAATGATTTGGGTCGGGACCTAAACTTGTCAAAAGGGTTTAGGTTAGACAGAAAGGAGTTTTTTGAAAACGGAGACACCGAAACCAAACAGGCAAAATATTACATTTTCGACCAAAAAAATTTTTATGTACACGAATTTAATTGTCTCTTAACACTTGATCCTAATTAAAATTAGGAAGGTTTTAATAATTATAATTATTGCAACTTTTTATTTTTTGTCAAATGATAACAAACAAGTTAAGAACAAAATAGTCTTTAACATATGGGTTAAATAAATTTAAAAGAATTTTATTGCCCTAATGGAGGGACTTAATATGTTGAATTTTGAAAAGCATTAAATCCAATCGGCAGTGAGTTTCTATCCGACAAACACAATATGGATAAGAGCTGAAAGTGAAAAAATCTATCTTGGCAACAGTGTGAAAGTCAGTGTTCGAAAATAAATACTAAATATTGCTCCTTAGTGTTCGGTTCGTTAGGCTTATATGAAACACACAAACGCTAGTAGTGTTTGTGTAGAAAATCATTACAAAAATAACGTTTCCCTGTTAGTCATCTTTCAAACACAAAAATAATACTGTTTTTTTCAAACTCAACAACAAGATGAGAACATTTAATTCCGTTCGGCTTTTTTTAAATCCACAAACTTCATTGTGTTCGGTTCGTCTCATTTTAATGTTCATCCCTTTTGGCTAGTAAAAAAACACCAAACATTTTTTACAAAAACAAAATGCACATACGAAAAAAAGACAGCAAAATAGTTTTACACAAACAAAACATGTACACAATACACACACAAGCTGTTCGTGGTGCGATCGTTGCTAAAATTTTTTTTTGTTCATTTCTTTATCAACATTAAAATATAATCACTACAATTGGTATTAAGGGTTGTGTTCGTCTACACAATCACTAAAACAAAGATATATTTCTTGGGTGTGTAAGCCGAACGCTAAATAATGTACTGTTTATTTTCAAACACTGGTAAAAATTGCGTAATTCAAAAAAAATTAAAAACTCCAAAAATCAGCTTTTTGGCAATTATCGCGAAAACGCTTAAAAACCACCCATATTTGAGATTAATGAAAAAAGGTTAACATTTGTGAACCAGTGTTATTTCACATGACTTCCATACAGGCTTCCATTCGGAATAGTCCTTGCAGCCATAAACTATCTTATTATGTTGGTATTCCGATTTAATGAAAATACGACTCACGAAAATAGCTTTAAATTCCATAACCTCTTTATAAATCGTGGTATTGCTATATAATTTGGCAACCATAACTTTTATAATAGCTAATCGTTTTAAAAAAGCAATTTATGATTTCATTTTGAGGCAAATTTAGATAGTACAGTCTGCCTTCTGTCATTGTTGATCTGAGCCATGTTTTTATTTGACGAAGATTGACGAAGAAAATGACCTCTCGCTCCTAGCATTACTGACGCGCGTTGAAACGAAAAATTGAAATATTTTTCTGAGATTTGGGAAGATATCTTCATCACAGTTTATTAAAGCATTTACACTAAAAGAAAAAGCTTCGTAAATGTAATGTTTTTTTACAATACAGCAACGATTCTGTCATCAATTTTGAAACAACGTAACGCGACATCTCCGCTATAAAAATTGTTTCATTAGGTTAGAAATTTTCATTAATATAATGAAATTATGTCATTAATAAATTAACACTCAAATATTGATATAATGCAACCTTACGTTACATTAATGTAAGTTTTCATAATTGCAATGAAAACATTTGGTATTTACAATGAAATTGTGTCCTTATTTGAATGTACGTTTGTCGTAGATAAAATGAAAAGCTGCATTCATTTCATGACATTGTTTCATTAATGTAATGACATTTAACATAAATACAATAATTGTCAACGTTTTAGCAATGAATTATGTCATTGATGCAACTACATTGTTTTCTTAATGCTATGATTTAAGCCACATATCATTAACAAAGTGATAGTTTCGTCGTATTATTAATGATATAAATCAAACAAGACAATAAATAATTTATTTACACAAACAAAAACAAAGATTGAGTGTAGGGATCAAAGTGATGTTGTTTATCAAATTGAATGTGATGGCGGTGATAATGAGGAGTGTGGAAAAATCTACATTGGTACAACAAAGAGAAATTTAGGCGTGAGAATAGGCGAACATAAAGCTAATATAAAAATACATTTATTTTAATATTTTAAGTTTTGTGTTCTGCTGTCCACCTTTACAAAATACTGTGATATATTTTATAAATGATGTAAACTGACGAAAAAGATTATTGTTAGTTAATTTGTCAAAAATTAAGATTATAATTATTGTTATTATTGACTACTTTTTACTTTGCATTTTTACAATGTTGCCAGAATTTAATAAAAACTCAAACCCTGAAGAAGTTGAAGAGAATACCAACTAAACGTCGGATTTTATTGAGAATGAAATAAATAATCTTTTATATACATTAAATTAATGACCAAGAAAGCCTGCATATAGGAAACTATATAAGCTATTTAGATATCCTACGTCATTTTAATGAAAACAAGTCATTATATAAATGATATTATTCATTGTAAATATGAATATTTATCATTAAAATAAAAAAAAACGTATTAAATGGCCATAAGACTAAAAAGAAAACAGTCTAAAAATTATAGGCCAAATCAAACCCCATTAACTTTCACCCTTTTGGGAAAATCTTGTCGGATTTGCAAGGCGGTGGGAGGAAAGTTGACCATCTGCCTGTTATACACTCAAAATATTATGTAGTTAAATTCAAACGAAAATTCATTTTAAACAACTTAAGATTCATTTAAAAAACGGATCACTTACATTTCATTTAAAACAAATGATTTTTACAATAATTTTTAAATATTTTATTTATTGAACAGCATATTCCTTAAAATTTAATACTTTTTTCTTTAAAAAAATATATTTTAACCGACAAAAATCAAACTTCATAACAAAATAAATACGAAAAAACATTATTTTTTGGTAGTTGGTTTTTTGAATAACAAACACAATTGTTAAAAAATAAAATTATTCGTAAAATAACTATTTTTTTATTCAATTTTAACAGTACGGAAAACGAATTTAATAACCCACAATCAGTTACTGTAATAATTTTATTAGTGTAGTCACTTATGATGGGAGTCAAAAGAAATCATCGTCATCGTCATCGCTATCATCATCTTCTTTATCAAAATCCCTTTCGCCTATCTATCTACCTATCTATCGAGCATGACTGATAGGTCCTGATGTACTAAAACTATGGTATGTTTGTAGCAAGGAATAATATTATGACTTCAAAAAATCCCTTGTACACAGAAAAAATTATCCAAAATTGTTCACCAATTTAAGCATTAATCAAAAATAAAATCAGTTTTAATTAAAAATTTAATCAAGTGAATTAAATGTTTAATCAAGTGTATTAAACGTTTAATTAATACTATTAACTGGTTTAATTGATACTATTAATTTGTTTACTGGTGCAAATTTAATTAATTTTTTAATTAATATCACAAATTTTTTAATTGAAATCAATTTTTATTTTTTTTCTGTGTAGTTTCCTTTAGATTGTTTTTCGTTCAGTTAAACTTTACAAAATAACTTAATCTCAATTTTGAATTATACTGGAATGTTTGATACGGATTTAATCTCTGTAATATTTATTTTGCCATTGCTCTTTGAAACGCGCAATTCTGATCCAGACATTTTTCGGGATTTGCATTCAAACCCTTTTTTTATTGTAACTCATAAATATGAAGTCTGCATGGCAGATAGAAAAGATCTCGTTGCGGTACTTTATCTGGTTTTAGCAGCGCCCCTTTGAAATTGGACAGTGTTCGCTAATGTAGTATCTAAAGAAATAATTTGAACGCGGTCAGTTATATTCCACTCAAGTCTTTGTATGTGAGTCCCCTAAAGAAAAGATGATAAGAATTAGTTATTTTGAGAAAAACGTCGAGAAGGATAAGTTTAGGGACTCGGCCCAACATTTAAACCTTCTAAGAGTGACTCTGTGGCAGATTTGCCACCACACTTTGAGCTCAATAAACGTCGCTTTCCCCTCGTTCTACCCCACATTTTTGGCTCGTGCGGGTAGCGCTTCCTGCTGCTAAGAAACTCCATACATCACTATTTTCCAATAGATACTGTGCCATTAGGCATGAATTACATATATTTTACAATTTTGCTTTTTGGCGAAGAAATTTAATTTAAAAAATAAGTTCATTAATTTTTAAATTGTCTAAAAAATCATGATTTTCTTTAAATCAACTATTTTAAGTTGTCGCCATTTAAATTTCCCAAGTTTTCTTTTTGATAATTTTGAAAAATAAAATAAACGCACATTAAAATAATACAGTTATTTACAATTAAAAGCTTTCGTTTCTTTTGGGCCACCCCACCCTTTTATTGTAATATTACTTTACACTTTAAGTCCTGTGAAATATTTTCACGGACCTAAAAAAACTTCGTAAATTGATAAATGACTGTGTTTTAGTTGAACCCCATTTTTGCAACATAATTAAAAAGAAAAAAATATTATGCAAAATTAATTTTATTTAACTATTAAAAACTCCAAAAATTTAGAAATTTACAATTGACAATTTTTAACGGCGGCATCTCTGTTGACAGGCGGCACGAGTGCACCAACGATTGTTGTTGCCACCACAGCCATTGTAACGCATTTCACGACATTGTCTGCTACGGGGATCATAATGCCACATGGTACGAGGAGTACAACCGGGGCCACGGCGTCCTACGTTACGGGGACCACTGCAAGAGGGGTTACCTGGAAACAAATTAAAGTTAAAAGACATTAAAACTGTTAATGATTTTATTGAATTTAAGAAAACTTACGTGGTCTTCCAACACATCTTTGGGCCGAGGTATAGGCCACTATTGCGACCAGTAATAAAGTTAAAATGTGTAAGAATTTCATTTTGACTTTTTTTAATTATACAACTGAACAGATTAATGTCAGGTGGCTTATGATTTAATTTAGCAGGTTCAGCTTGTTGTATTTATATCAAATATTTTAGGGATTTAAAAAAATAAATGTTTTGTTTAAAGTCAAGCTTTTATTTAATAAACAGCTGCTTGTTCTTTAAAGCCTTTATTTTATTAAAATGATATTTATACAAGTGTTTACTGCAAAAGAAAATAACTGTTTTTCAATTAAACAAATATTTGTGAATTAAAACTAAAACAAATCTGTTAAGATATTGTTTAAAGCACGAAAAATACTTGAACAAAACAAAATTAAAGCAAAATATTTCTTGATCCATATGAGCGAGTTTAATCGAAATTTTAAATTCTAAAAAATGGTGTTTAATATCAAAAATGTTTTGAAAACCTTGGAGCAAGTAAATTGAGAGAGTTGAGACAGAAAGATGCTAAAAAATAATTTAACAAGTCCTAAATACTGCTTTAACATATAAGAAGCAGTCTTTTTTGCATAAAGTCATTGCAGGTGATGACAATTGGACTTTAAGAGACAACTTAAAGAGCAAAAAAAATCGTATAGGAAGATCGACAAATCCATTTTTTTAAATTTTTATCTCGAAAAATTTTGATGTCGAAGGCGCGCGCGAGTTTTTGTGGGTACTTTGACTTCGACTCCGGTACAAAAATCTTAACTCCGATTCTGGGTCCACAGCCCTAAAAAATTACTCTGAGAATTGTTATAAACACAAAGCTTAGGACAATTATTAATAAATAATAAAATACAAGTCCGTCAAGTCTGATAAGATGTCACTCTACAGACAAATTTTGGCGTTTGATAGGTAATCATGGAAAGTCCAAAAGAAAATTATCTTTTGAGGTTGAGCTTCATTCCAGAATTCTTTGTTCCGACAATTATCTAGAGATCTTCTTAAATCTAAATGAGATTTTTTCGATTGAAAATGATTTTGGAAGGGATTTTCATAAGACCAGTGGTAAATTCTGGATGTACAATTACAAAAAATTTGACATGACAAGGTAGGTATTAAAGAAAATATGATCACCAATCATTATATTGATACCAAGACTTATAAGTACGTTACTGGCATATAAAACTATTTTCCTGCGTGGTATTTTTATGCGGTATTTATGATGATAGAATTTTGGTTGCAACAAAACATTTTTCCCGGATCTAAATGCCAACATAATAATATAGTTTATAACCACAAAGACTCCATTCCGGATGAAAGTTGGTTAGAATATGTGCAGCTAATTTAGTTAAATTATCTCCAAAGTTGTGATCTCTACTATATGCACAATGTATACATGGTAGGGTGTTCAGTCGACTAATTCTTTTCGATTAATCGAACAATTTTAGACGATTAATTGTTCGAATAAATCGAAGAATTTATACCGATTAATCGAATAATAATAATATATAGTATTTCTGTTAAATGTATAGTATTTTAAAGTTTAAAGTCGAATAAACAAACCAAATGTACCTACCCAGCAAAAACTTTACTTACAATCTAACTTTTAATGACTTCAAGAATTCGTTACTTTGTAGCTTTATTCGCCACTTTTTGGATTATTAGTTATATATTAAATAATAACTTTATTATTATATCTTAAATATACAGAAAAATTTATATTTTCATTATGACAATAAAAATGTCATTAGAGTCATAAAACATAGTTTTTTAATGCAAAAACTACACTGCCCCGGTAGACTAGCTGGTAGAGAGCTAGTCTATCAGCACCGAGGTTGCGGGATCAAATCCCGCCAGAGACAGAAAAAAAAAATAAAATAAAGTAAAATAGAATAAGAAAAAATAAAAATAAAATAATAAAAAATAAAACAAAAAAAAAAAATTAAAAAAAAATAAAAAAATTTTTACTTTATTGACTTTGTGTAACTATATATTTTTATAAAAATTTTAAGTATAAAAAAAACATATTATTTTTTAGATTATAATAGGCTAAATTATAAAGGATTACTTTTGGGACATCTCGAACAAAAATAAGTACTTTTTCTAGTAGAAAAGTAAGTAGACGGCTCGTCAAATTCTCATTATTTTTCTGCTTACTTTGTAAGCAAAGTTTTTGCTGGGTATCTATGTGTCCGTTGGAATTAAAAAAAAAAAAAAAACAGTCGAGTTTAGTGAGTAATTTAGCTTTTATTTTTGTTAAATAAAACGACAAAGGTATGTTAACACAAAGATTTATATTAATTTATCGCGTGTGTTCTAGAAATCGAACTGAAGTCAAATTGAAATCGAAATCGAACGTTTCAATTTCATTACAGGGTCGTGTTTAAAAATTTGCTCGATTTTAAATCCACTTCATTTCGATTTCTGGAACACGCCCGTATTTTTTAACAAAATAGTTCATGCGAGAAACACATGAGTTTGGTTTAAAAATATTGTATGAAGGATATATCTAATAATGCTAAATTTAACAGGTGTCCAAAAATGTATTAACGAAAATGTTCTTCAAAAACTTCAACAATTTGGAGCTACATTGAAAAGTTTTATTTAAAAAAGAATCTTTATTTACTCAAGTACAAATCTTTTCTAAAATTATCGAAAAAAAAATCTCGTAATTTATAAAATTTTTGGATTAAGAATTATTCGATTAATCGATTAATTTTAACATTTTATTCGTTTAATCGAATAAGTTAAAAATGCCAAAAATCTAACAAAAATAAAACCCGATCAATTGACCACCCTAATACATGGACACATAACCATTCAGCCAGCTGACTCACAAATAGTTTTTGAGTTTATCAGTATATTAAAAGTTCGTCTTCACCTATGGTTGTGGGGGTATTACAGGTGTTAAAAATACTTGTATGCAATAAAATTCGTATGTGTCAAGAGCTCCCTGTGAAAATATTTATTGCTCATCGCTGAAACGGATTTAGATTTTGTAAAACTCAATTGACTAAACTCACGAACATTGAGTTTGAAGATAGGATTGCTACTCCAACCAAAACATACTTCGTAAATTTATTTAAATCTAAAAACAAAAATAGCTTTTCTAAGTCCTAGAAAAAGTCGCAGACTACCAAAAAGGGGTCATCAACCCTGGTTGCATCTTAACCTTTCGACGAACTTTCCATGAAGACGACTTTTGAATACGACGAACTGCGTGAAAATTTATGTTAGCTCCGTTTTCTTTGCAAATTTTTGCAGCGAATATGCACGAATTTAAATTTTTACCAAATTTCATAAGAGTATAATAAATAATAATTAGTATTGTGGTTATTTTGTTGAACAATTTATGGTTTTTAATCCAAATTTTTAATAATTTTTATTACGCTTAAGTTCATCAAATTTAATTTTCATTAAATTATTTTTATGAAGAAAGGAATTTTACAACATGAAAATTAATTAAAATTATTATTGATAATCAATAATTAGAATTGTGGTTATTTTGTTGAACTATTTATGGTTTTTAATCCAAATTTTTTAAGAACCCAAGCCGGCAGGTTACCATGACATGTTTCGATCGCAACCACTCGATCTCCTCAGATGGATTTGCCGTTTTACACTCGCAGCCATCGACGACTGCTGACGTTAATAGTCAAACATCAATCCTTAAACCAAATTGTATTTTAACCTTTGGTAGATCGAAGTTTGCTTTTTTGAATGATTATCAATTTTAATTACTTTAACATGTTTTTCCTTTCCTCTGTTTTTTCGTACTTTTGTCAAGAATTTTTCCTGAAGTCCAAAGTACATTTTTTTCTTTTTTGTTTTTTCTTTTCTTTTCAGGAAAAATTCTTGACAAAAGTACGAAAAAACAGAGGAAAGGAAAAACATGTAAAAGTAATTAAAATTGATAATCATTCAAAAAAGCAAACTTCGATCTACCAAAGGTTAAAATACAATTTGGTTTAAGGATTGATGTTTGACTATTGACGTCAGCAGTCGTCGATGGCTGCGAGTGTAAAACGGCAAATCCATCTGAGGAGATCGAGTGGTTGCGATCGAAACATGTCATGGTAACCTGCCGGCCAGGGTTCGAGAACCAGCCACGGTCAAGAATGAAAGATTATCATTTACAATTTTTATTAATTTTCATGTTGTAAAATTTATTTGTTCATAAAAATAATTTAATGAAAAGTATTATAAATAATTAAAAAGATTTTGTTTGTCGTGCTTAATTCCCAATTTTTATTCTTGATTAAAACACTGAAATTTATTGTTGATGGGATAAGCTATTCCTTTGCGCATTTCACTGGTTGCTTAGGCCAGATCATCAGGAAACTTTTTATTCGCTTAACAGTTTTATTTGTATAATATCTTTAGTTTTTCTTAAATCTTTGGATTACGTTTCCTATTGATCTGGCCTAAGCAACCAGTGAAATGCGCAAAGGAATAGCTTATCCCATCAACAATAAACTAAATTTTAAATTTAAACCTTCAAAGTAAATGATAATAGAAAAAAACGAAGAAACTACTTCCCATAAATGTGGGGGTTTAAGCGAAAAAGGATTTTATAATCCTTTTATCTATTCACTTTTGGGAAAATTGGGGAGAAAAGAGAGACTTGCAATTTTATATTTTGGTCTTGGACAATAATAATATTGATTATGGAAATTTGCTTTGTCCAAATATTTTATATGACTCGTATATTACTTCTTTATATCGATAACATCTTTAATAAGATTACGTCATATACCACCCATGATGACATCCTTAATAAGATTACGTCATATATCACCCATGATGCTATTGGTACTGTTGAATTGCTTGCGACCATGTCGACGATTTGTGATCTAATGCAAGTATTCGGGGTCTAGTATGAAATTCTGAAATTATCGACATTCAAATTGGCGGTTTTTTTAAAATTTAAAATGGTTGGGGCAATTTTGACCCCAAGTGCATTAAGGGGTTAATCTTCAAGTTTGTCTTCGTATGACGTAATGGTATATTTTTCGCAATAATATACAATATTTCGCTATCTTTCCTTTAGAATTTCCAAATATGTAAAAATTTGACCTTTGGACCTTAATGATTTCAGGATTGATGTTTTCCGATATAAGTAAAACCTTCAGGGCTTATTTCAAATAATCAGGACTACTAAATTCTGAATAAGTCTTACTTTAAATTCATAACATTAAGGAAATTGGGCTCATTCGCCAATATATGGCCAGAAAACGGAAAAACCAAGAGGTATTGACATAATTTGTATTCCCTATTATAGCCTCAATAAATCCCAATGTGCGTTAATGGCCTGGGGAAATTTTAATAACTGTTTCCCCTTGGAAATGCACCCTCAAGCGTCGTCGCGGCGCCAGTTTACGTTATTCTATACAACATATATCTCCAATACATAGAACAATAGGTGGGGGGGGGGGTCTCGAGCTCATTTTTGTGGACCACTCTAATGCGCAAACCTAAATATTAAATATTTAAAATATTTAAGGCGTGCCTTGTATGGGATTTTTTTAAACGCATTAATTAGTTGTTCCATATCTAAACTATTATTTTAAGCATAGAGTATTGTGAGACACTCTGCAATGTGAAATAATGGACCAGAATCACCATTTCGTTGCTCTTATGACAATTGAAAATTTTGTACCAAATTTCATCAAATTATTTTAAAAACTGCGGCGTATACTTTGCTCACAAGGTTACATGGACAGGCAACTAGCCAGCCAGCCGGACGGATGGCCATTGTTAGACCGACACAGAAAGTAATCGGTGTTCTAAAAGGTGGGACTAACACCAATGTTTTTAAGTGTGTTATACACATCAGCAAAAGCGCATAATATACCTTCCACTATAGCGGTGAGCGTACAAATACAACTCCTTCACAAATCCGCAGAAGTGCTTCTTATTTCATACATACATAAAGTTAAAGAATATGACGAGGTCGATGGTGAGGAGTATGACAACTTAAGCTCCAGCAAAAACATTAACAAATTTACACATCATTTGTAGGATAAAGGATTCCCTGTAGCTCGTTTCTGTATTTCTCGCATCGTAAAATTTCTTACATGAAGTGTGAAACAAAAAATTCCATCGTTTCTCGATTTATGAGATAAAAGTGTTTCTGTATTTGAATGCGAAAACAGACACAACAAATTCTGTTTATACTGGAATATTTCCAGTAATTAAGTGTCAAATAAAAGCGAAACGTCAACAAAAGAAATAAATATAATAAAAACAGGGCTGCCAGATTTGACGAGTTATCGTCATCTTGACGATTTTTTGTTCCGATATTAACAAAGTGACGTTTTGATGATTTTTTCTAAAAAAGTGACGAAAGCAAAAACAAAATCAAAAATATTTTATAATTTTGTTGTTACTTTCTATAAAAATTCATCTTGAATTTTTAAATTTCAAACACTTCTATTTTGTGGCGTTGAAAATTGAAAAAAAAAATAATATGAATGTCTGTAGAAAGCAACAACAAATTTATAAAATATTTTTGATTTTATTTTTGCTTTTAATGAAATTGTTGGCGTTGCGTTTTACACTATAAGCCCCTTAGTCTTCGAAATAAGATAATTGTAAATATTTTTATGTATATGTTTGTTTATTAGAAAAAAAGATATCTTTAGAAACAAGGCTGCTTAAATTTTTATATTTATCCCTATTGTGAAAATTGTCCTCGAAATTGTTCGTTTCTTCCCTTAAAAATGTATCGGCAAAAGCAAAATTTCGAGGGAAAGTAATGGACCGACTTGGCTTATTTTGAACATTTAATACTTCTTATATACATATACAAAATATGATTGATATTTGATATTCTTATCTTACATGTACACTTTTGTGCCAAAACCATTATTCCGGCAAGAAAGAAATTTGTTTGTCTCCCAGTAAAAACTTTTTCAAAATGGATAGCTTCTTTCACTCGTTATTAAAGGCCAGTTTACACGGTAATACAATGTATTACGACATTGCAAGAAATTATGTAGAATGAGAAAAATCTTATCATGTAAAAGCAAAATGTATTGAGTAAGAGAGAATACGAATACAAAATCTCGGTAAATGGTCGGTAAATGCTTTTTTTCTAAACCATTTTAGAAATTTATGTATTCTCATCACACCAGAGGTGTATTTTAACGGAGTATATTGAAGGTGGTAGCATTTTTAAAGTCGTAATACATTGTATTACCGTGTAAACGTAGTGAAGTTGGAGTTAAAACTTTTCATTATTTTCAGTTCGTTGACGCGTAAAGTATGTAGCTACAGTGTGTTTGTGGAAAATAATTAAAGTTATTTTATACTTAAATGTTTGTTTGTATTATATTTTTCACAAAAAGCAAAGTTTATTATGTGTAGTTTACAACGCTTTTAACAAATTAATTAAAGATGTCGAAAAACAACTACAAAATAGCGTACTGTCAAACTTAAACGTCAATTTATGTTATAAAAGAACTTTCAAAAGAAATGTTGTAACAATCAAGTTAAAACTTTAACTGGAGCAGTCTCCACTTAACATTAACTTGCAGTTAGTGTTAAAGTTAGTCATTTTGTGTTAGGTGGAGACCCCGGGTTAAGTAGCTTTCTTCCATAAGAACTTCGATAACTACTTTTTTCTGGATGTATTAAGATAAAAAAAAAATTACTTACTTTTGAATTTGTTCTTTTTGGCACAACCCTTGTAAAACACATTAGTTTTTCAGTAGAATTGTATGTAGTGCTTTTATGTGTTTCTGATTACTCAACACATTATTTTGTAGGCGAAGATTTTACTGGGTCTTTAAAACGTTTATTTATGAACCGATTTTTTTAATTTTAACTACAAGGTATTCTACTAAGTCTATTTCAGGTAAAAAAGAAAAAGATTATAGGAATAGGTAAATTAAAGATTTATATCTCAATTATTAAATAATAATTAATAAATACCCATGAACTTTAACTATGATTTTGTTTGATTATTTTTTAATAAAAGTCGAAACAAATTTGTATAAAATTGCACGATTTTTAAAACAAAAAAGACAATCTTTTTTATTTTTTTCTCAGGAAATTGACGATTTTGACACAAATTTATCTGGCAGCACTGATTAAAACCAAAACAAGAAAAGGCTAACAAAAATTTAAACTAACAAAATATAACAATTGTTTTTTGTTTATTTTCATCATATAAATTATGCATTTATCATTTATATTCCTTCTATTTTTTTATTTATTTAAAAAAAATAGTATATAAACATATTTTAAATTCAAAATATCTGCATTTTGTTTTTCTCGCCACCAATTTCAAATGTGACTTATTTTGACAGTTCTTGAAAGAAACTTTTCGCAAAATATTGTTATAGAAACACTTTTTCTCGCATCCTTCCAATAATTGCTGGAAAATTATTTAAATGACAGATAATTCTCGCAAAAAAAAGATACAGAAACACTTGTGTGAGAAAAACCATTTTTTGTTTCATTTTTCACTGTTTCTGTCCCGATTCACTGGTTTCATTCGGAAAATTTTACGATGCGAGAAATACAGAAACGGGCTACTGAATTAATATCTATTATTTTCGACTTCAACCGTTTGTGTGACAGTTATAAAAATAATTATTTATTAAAAAAGTGAATTTTTTAAAAACCAGATTACGTTTACGAAATAATATTGTTTAAATAATTATTTATCAACTTATAATCTTTAAACAACTCTATAAATAAGAAATTGATATTTAACAATTATAAAAGATTTTTTCCATGGATATTTGTTTCAAACAAATAAATTTTACACAATTGATGATCTTAGCACCTGCCAAAATATTGTTAACAATTAATTTAATTGTTGACATTGTTCACTGAATAAACAGATGTTTTTAAACATTTACAATAAAAAAATATGAAATAAGAATAATATAATGATTTTAATAAAAACTTTTTTGTTTAAAAATATAAAATTTTTCTTAAACGAGTATAAATACCACCTTTTTTAGTAAAATTAAAACAAAAATCACTTGATATTCATCGAATCAATTGATTGTTCTCATAAAAAATTAAAATGAAATTTTTGCACATTTTAACTTTATTGCTCGTCGCAATGGTGGCCTATACCTCGGCCCAAAGATGTGTTGGAAGACCACGTAAGTTTTCTTCAAGCCAACGAAAAAATTAATAGTTTTAATAATTTTTAAATTTAATTTAATTTGCAGGTAACCCTTCTTGCAGAGGTCCCCGTAACGTAGGACGTCGTGGCCGCGGTTGTACTCCTCGTACCATGTGGTATTATGATCCCCGTAGCAGACAATGTCGTGAAATGCGTTACAATGGCTGTGGTGGCAACAACAATCGTTGGTGCACTCGTGCCGCCTGTCAGCAGAGATGTCGTCGTTAAGTTTAAGGCTTAATTTCTTTTTGATTTGCGTGTTTTTAATAATCTTTAAATAAAATAATTGTTGAATATATTAAAAAAAAAAATGGTTTCGTATTTTTTTATTTTACAGAATACAGAATTTTGTCTTAACCCTCTAATGTCTAAGAGTGCCTAACAAAAATTTCTACCGACGTCCAATATATAGTTAATTTATATTAATTTAAATTTTTTTACAATTGCTTAAAGATCTAGAAAAATATTTGTAGAAGTTGTAAAAGCTTTAAAAGCATTGTGAACAGCGTTTCCGTTTTGGTTACTTTTAACCAAAATTGGTTACTCTCTTTTTCTCAATGTGTACTTGTGTACTTTTTTTCCATTTTGGTTACTTTTTTTCAACACAAAAATAACCAAATTTAGTTTTGGAAAAAGAACTACTCGCTTTTTTGATCCTTAAAAATTGTGTGTGGTATTTCTGCATTACAAACCAATACTTTTTTTCATCTACTTAAAAATTGTTTTTTTGGAAGCTTAAGCCTTAACAGACTATCAAGTTAACCATATAAGGTATATACATTGAAGTGTAGATGAGCATTATCTGCTACTCTTCATGCTTCATAGGACTAACTGAAACACTTTTTTAGATAAACGATAAGGTCAAAGGCCTTCCGATACCATTCCGTTTTTTATGATTATATTCCACCAAAGGTTGAAAACTATAGCTCATAAAGGTATTAAAATTGACGGAATTAAGTGTAAACTATGTATAGTTGGTTCCACTTCCAACAAAAATTTCGAAAAATTATATAGCCTATTGTTCTTTCCAGACCAGACGGTAATATACTGTCAAAACTTTATAGAAATCAGTCTAGAGGTTTATGAGCCTACAAGACACAAACAAAGCCAATATCTTCTTTAGACTTATTTTTAAATTGAAGTGCGAATAAAATATTAATTTTGATACAAAATAATTTGGTTACTTTTTTCTCTTTTGGTTAATTTATTTTTACATTTTGGTTACAATTTTTTTTTTGGTCGTGGCAACGCTGCTTGTGCACGACTGATAACGAATGAGTAACAGCGATGCCGTTTAGGTTACTTTTAACCAAAATTGGTTACTTTTTTTTTCAATCTGTACTTGTGAACTTTTCTCCATTTTGGTTACTTTTTTCAACACAAAAATAACCAATTATTGGTCTTGGAACAAGAACTACCCGTTTCGCTTTTAGAACCCTTACAAATTTTGTGTGGTGATTGTTAGTGCACAATACTTTTCTCATCTCAGGAAAAATGTTCGTAGAAAATTTGTTCTGTAAACCTTTATTAAATTTAAAAAAATTTTATGAATACAGGCTTAGTCAGTTAACTTAACCATATCAGGTATATAGTTTGAAGTGTAGAAGACATTATCTGCTACTCCTAATGCTTCATAGGTCTAACTGAAACACTTTTCCAGATAAGCGATAAGGTCAAAGGCTCTTTCGATACCATCCCTTTAAATATGATATAACAGATCTACTGCATATTTTAGCTCAATGTTGCACTTTGATACCATAACGCACAGCATTACTATAAGTTTTACTTATAAGAGCTCTTTAGCTAAAAAAGTTGAAAGCTCTAGCTCATAAAGTTTTAAAAATTGACGAAAATAAGTGTTAAATTTGTATAGGAGTTGCCGATTCCACTAAAAATTTCGAAAAATTATATAGCCCATGTTCTTTCCAGACCGTCGCTTATATACTGTCAAAACTTGAAAAAAGCGATCCAGCGATTTATGAGCCTACAAGATACAAACACACACAATTTCTTCTTAAAACATAGGGGGCGTTCGTAAATGCATCACTGCACTGCATCAGAAAAGCAAACTTTTTTAAAAAAATAATTAAAATTTTTTTATTGTGTGACTATTATTTTTATTTACGCTCAAATAATTTTTTTGGATTGTCAAAAACAAAACTAACAAACAAAATTCCCACAAAATTAATGTTTTTTTAATAACTAGATGTCCACGGGTACCTCAAGGTACTCCTTGATGTTTTCTTACCTGAAACGTCAATCAAGTGTAAAATTATACAAATACACAAAAAATAAAATAAATTTAAAAAATGTTAGGATTATTGGTATTATTGAATTATCGCTAGAAATTCGGAATGAGCCTGATAAGGAAACTTTATTCACGTTTTTCGTCACTAATGTTTTGTATTTTATTAAAAATTGGCATTTTATGTGAATATATTAAGTTAAAAATCTGTAAATATGTATCTTTTTAGAAGATTATCGTTTTTATTTCTTTAAATTATTATTTTTCGTTGGCAATGCCCATATTTTCCTCTTAATAATTTATTTAAAATTATTTTTTACCGTTAAAATGAAAGTGTAAAAATATGACATAAATGAAAAGTTTGTGACACTTCTTTGCACTGTTACACAGAACAAGAACCACATAACTGTGAAAATGTGAAAACAATTTGTTTCATTTCATTTGTTCTTCTCATATGAAAACATTCGAAGTTATTTTTAATTTTTTCATTCAACGAGAATCAAAAACTCTATGAAAATGTGAAAAAAGTTTTCATTTCACAGTTTCACAGAACCAATAGTGTTTTTGGTGCTGCCAGCTTCTGGTAGGTTTTTTTTACAATTTGTTGATATAATTTATAATTTTCGTGTCTATCTAACCTCCGCTTCTGAAGGACAAGAGTCATCTGAGGAGTAGCAGTAGGAGTAGGAGCAGCACCTAGGCCAAACTTCCTCACATTTGGTGGAAAATTAACCCAAGAAGGTGCCTTTTTAAGATCTTCCTTCCCGCGACTTTGTTTTAAACATAAACCATAACGTAATTCCCGAAGGGGTTTTAACCAGTAGTCAGACTTTTCCCAAGATGCCCGGAGCTACTGATTTGCGAGGTACCAAATAAGATAGGACATATGGCCAGATGCGGTTCCGAGAGATTTTTCAATTTAAAACCCGCGGCGGGTTCTATTTATATTTTGCACCCAGTTATACCCCTATGAATGCGACGCCAAGAGATATGCAGGTTCTCAAGGCGCTTGGTGCATCCCCGGGGGGGAGTCACCAGCTGACACCTAAAATTTATTTTTCAAAGACTGTAGAACTTCGAACAAAGACTAACATTTCAACCATATCGAGCCATAACCGCAAAAAAAAGCTTAAGCGACAAAAACAAAATTTTTCAGCGAAAGGAATAAAGTCATTTAATAAAAAACGAACATTTAAATTGATGTCGCTTAAGCTTTTTTTGCGGTGATGCCTCGATATTATCCGAAACATGTTTGTGAATTTTGTGGTTTCAAATCAACCTTAACGTAAGCTTAGTAAATGAAATATTTAGATTGAAAGCTTAAAATGCATTTAATTGTAGAAACATCCCTGAAGGAATTGATTCACTATTGACTTCGTCACCAGTACTACTGACCCCTTATTTCCCAGACAATGCTTTCTACTATAGATATTTACATGTGCTTGTCATCGAGAATCCACTAGTGCCCTTAGAACTATTGACTAGATGGTTCTTATGGAACCAAATAGAGACATTGGAGCCATAGATTAATTCGTACTAGTGAATTTTAATAATTCTAGTCTACATATTTCGAACTTTTTTAAATTATCTTCACACTAGTATACTTTTGGAACTTTTTATAATATTTTCTTACTAGTAATAATGCCCTTAGAACTACCCAGTAAAAGCTTTGCCTACAAAATGACGTGTTAAGTAATCAGTAAAAAGCAATTATACTACTTCCAATACTACTGAAAGAACCAAAGAATTTTACAAGGGCTGTCACAAAATGAACGCATTTTATTGTAAGTCATTATTTTTTACCTACATACATCTGTAAAATAAGTGGTTATAGAAGTATTTATAGTAGTAATATAGAAGAAAGCTACTAAATAATAAGTAAAAGAAGCTATTCATTTTAAAAAACTAGGCGAAGTTTTTACTGGGTATTGACTTTGTAGTTCGTTTGGGGCCATATGTACATTGTCACCAAAACAGTAAAAAAAAGTGGTGACTTGGAGACCCTTAACCCTAGGCTTCCTTCAGGGATATTTTTCTTTTTCATTTATTATCTTTAGTTAAGCAACTCTTTTAAAAATTTCAATAATTATAATTACTTAAGTGGTTTATTTTTTCGATAAATATTTGTTGTAAACAAATAAATATTACACAACTGGTGTTCTTAACACCTGCCACAATATATTGGAAATTTATTGAATTATTGACATTGTTCTCTGAATAAACAGATGTTTTTAAACAATTGCAATAAAAGAATATTAAATAAGAATAACCTGTACAAAATAAAGGAAACTTTAAGAATGAATGACTTCCCTAAAAAAATCATTGACGACTTGATAAAACGTGTAAGAAATAAATGTCCCATAGCCAATACTAGAGAATTAGACGATAAAATCTTTAAATCAGTCAGTTATATACCGAATTTTTCTGAAAGAATGAAAAATTCTAATATATATCATAAGGACAAGTTCCATTTAGCCTTTAAATGTAACAATAATGTTGGCAAATTATTCAGTAAAACAAAATCAAAATTGAAAACTGAGGAAAAGCCAAACGTAGTGTATAAAATCAATTGTAAGGGTGACAATACCAACATATGTCAGAAGGCATACGTAGGCACAACTAAAACAAAGTTAAAAACCAGACTCGCATCACATAAGTCAGATTTGAAAGCAACTTACAAACCACTGGAACAAAAAACAGCACTCGCGGCCCACTGTGCAATGACTGGACATACACCAAATTTCGATGACGTTAAAATATTAGTAGAGGAGAACAATTATGCTAGGAGATTTACTTTGGAGATGCTACACATACTTGATTTAGACCAAAGATGCCCAGTAGTGGCTGATATCAGCAAATGAAACTCACACGTATACTTACGCTCTTTTGTTTGATCGTGAATCAACCAATAGGAAATCAGCATGTTGAGTGCGAGAGACAAACTACACTGGCAGAACTTCTGTGTCTTATTTTAATCGTCATCGAGACTGCTGTGAGTTAACACATAAATTGAAATTATTGCGATTTATTAATGATGTCAGTCGAAAATTATTTTATGTTACAAAATGCTTTTGATGACATGCAATCAATGTCTTATTTGTCATAAGACATTTAAAAAAACTAAGAAATATAATTTAAAAAAAAATTTTGAAGATGTTCACAAAGACATGAATTATTTGCAAATAAATAAATAAATAAATACATTCACAAAGAGTATTACTAAATTAAGGAAAAAATATTGTATTCTATTAATTTGTAATTTTCAAATAATATCTACATTGTTTTGCATTTAAGCTAACGATATCGACCCTTTTGCGCGAAATTATCGTATGTTACAAAAACCAAATTTTACAGGACAGCCATTTTTCTAATTTTCTCTGCATTCGCTTGCAATATCAAAATTAAAATATACAATCAATTTTTGGAGCAACGAAGTGGAATTCGCCAACAATATTTTGTCAGGTGACGTCTCTTTGAATGTAGAACAAGATTGCATCAAAAACTCAATTTCAAAAAAATTGGCATATACGATAATTTCGCGCAAAGGGGTCGATATGTGTTTTGTTTGTGAAAAAAATTCTTTGTACCTGAAAAGGGTCACTTTTACTTTCGTTAAAAAGACGTACCTAAATGCAGAAATTATTAAGAAAAAATAGCCACAATAATTTATTGGTATTTTGTGCTTGTAAAAATATTTTTGTTTCTGTACCAATCGCGTCGGTGGGTTTTTTTCTTTGAAAACACTTTTCTTAAGTAAGTAAAAATATTTAAAAAACAAGTTAAAAAAAGTCTTGTTTTCCTACAATTTATGTGTAAACCTATACACATAAAAGCAAATGTGACAGCAGGTAAAAATTTTGGGTAAGAAGATGTGTTTTATTGATGTATTAATGAAACTTGTTGGTTTCGCACTATTTTTATTGCTTACTTTTTTATGCCACAAACTCGAAATTTTACAGGGAAGGTTTTTTTTAAATAAAATCTGTTTGAAAAAAGCCATTATATTAAAATTTATAATGTAAATATTATTTATTCAAACTGATTTTATTTAAAAAAAACCTTCCCCTGTAAAATTTATAAACACTTCGAAGAATCTTTTTATTCCGAAATATATCATACTATCCAGATGTCCGCATATATAAATTATATATGTATGTATTATAGATATATATATACCAATCAATACATTCATCAAGAGAATTACTAAAATAAATACATTCACCAAGTGTATTACTTAAATATGTACATTCATTAATTTTAAATTTCCCTTTTGTTAAACAACGAAACAGAAAAAAAATGACAACACCCGTCACACATGTGCTTTCGTCGCAATCTCGCTGACGACTAAATAAAATGAATAGCAAATTGTTTTCTTCCAGTGTTATTTCGTCACTCTCACCAATACTACTACCGTGGGCATCAATGGTCTACAGCAAAGATGCCCAGTAGTGGCTGATATCAGCAAATTAAACTCACACGTATACTTACGCTCTTTTGCTTGATCATCAATCAACCAATAGGAAATCAGCATGTTGAGTGGGAGAGACAAACTACACTGGCAGAACTTCTGTGTCTTATTTTACATTTTAATCGTCATCGAGACTGCTGTGAGTTAACACATAAATTGAAATTATTGCGATTTATTAATGATGTCAGTCGAAAATTATTTTATGTTACAAAATGCTTTTGATGACATGCAATGTCTTATTTGTCATAAGACATTTAAAAAAACTAAGAAATATAATTTAAAAAAACATTTTGAAGATGTTCACAAAGACATGAATTATTTTCAGGGGGAAGAAAAAGAAAAACAATTTAAAATTTATAAGAAAATTTTTATTGAAAAGTTGAAGGAATGGGTAAATCAATATAAAGAAAAGGATGAAGATATGGTGGAGGAGAATTTAAAAATGGGTTTATCTAACTTAAAAAGTTTATATATTGTAAAAAAAGGAAGGCCATTTTATATTGAATTATATTTGCTCAAAAAAACGCAATAAGCTGAATTCTTCTAGTTTGAGAAATATACTTTTATTGCGTAACTGCAATAAGAGTATCAACTTAGAAGATTTTATTACTTTTTAATTGCAAATTGAACAATGATTAATTGAGGGAAAATTTATAAACACTTCGAAGAATCTTTTTATTTCGAAATATATCATACTATCCAGATGTCCGCATATATAAATTATATATGTATGTATTATAGATATATATATACCTATCAATACATTCATCAAGAGTATTACTAAAATAAATACATTCACCAAGAGTATTACTAAAATATGTACATTCATTAATTGTACATTTCCCTTTTGTTAAACAAAGAAACAGAAAAAAATGATAACACCCGCCACACATGTGCTTTCGTCGCAATCTCGTTGACGACTAAATAAAATGAATAGCAAATTGATTTCATATAAAACGAGTATAAATACCACCTTGATTAGTCAAATAAAAACATAAATCACTTGATATTCATCGAATCAATTGATTGTTCTCATAAAAAATTAAAATGAAGTTCTTGCACATTTTAACTTTATTGCTCATCGCAATGGTGGCCTATACCTCGGCCCAAAGATGTGTTGGAAGACCACGTAAGTTTTCTTCAAGCCAACGAAAAAATTAATAGTTTTAATAATTTTTAAATTTAATTTAATTTGCAGGTAACCCTTCTTGCAGAGGTCCCCGTAACGTAGGACGTCGTGGCCGCGGTTGTACTCCTCGTACCATGTGGTATTATGATCCCCGTAGCAGACAATGTCGTGAAATGCGTTACAATGGCTGTGGTGGCAACAACAATCGTTGGTGCACTCGTGCCGCCTGTCAGCAGAGATGTCGTCGTTAAGTTTAAGGCTGAATTTCTTTTTGATTTGCGTGTTTTTAATAATCTTAAAATAAAATAATTGTTGAATATATTAAAAAAAAAATGGTTTCGTATTTTTTTATTTTACAGAATACAGAATTTAGTCTTAACCCTCTAATGTCTAAGAGTACCTCACAAAAATTTCTACCGACGTCCAATATATAGTTAATTTATATTAATTTAAAAGATTTTGTTATTCGTGCTTAATTCCCAGTTTTTATTCTTGATAAAAACACTTGAAATTTATTGTTGATGGGATAAGCTATTCCTATGCGCATTTCACTGGTTGCTTAGGCCAGATCATCAGGAAACTTCATCCATAAAGATTTTGGAAAAACTATAGATATTAAACCAAATAAAACTGTTAAGCGTATAAGAATCATAAGCAACAGTTCTACTTGTAACAATATCAAAGTTTAAACAAAAACATCAACAATAAATAAACAGTGAGTTTATCTCTTCTTACATTCCCCACTACAATTGATTGGAATTCTCTTTTCTTTCTTTTAAATTTAAATTTTGTATTCCCAAAAATTACTTTTGATAGTTAATTTATATTAATTAAAATTTTTTTACAATTGCTTGAAGATCTAAAAAAATATTTGTAGAAGCTGCAAAAGCTCTTAAAAGCTTTAAAAGCATTGTGAACATTCTCGAACACAATGCTTTTGTTCAAAATGCAAACTTCATTTACGCTGCTCAAATAATTTTTTTTGAATTTCATTAACAAAACTAAAAAACAAAATTCAAACAATTTTAATGTGTTTTTAATAACTAGATGTCTAAGGGTGCCTCAAGGTACTCCTTGATGTTTTCTTACCTGAAACGTAAACGACTCATTGTACGGGCATAAAAATATTAAAAGTTTGGATTAAAAACCATAAATAGTTCAACAAAATAACCATAATACTAAATATTTTTTTTTAACTCAGAGGCCCAAAAATACCCTAAAAAATTATATTCATAATATATTCCAATTTATTCTGAAACTTGGCATTAGAGAGTTAAGCCAACTGTGTTTATAATTATTAACGTTAAACAGATTTGAACATTTGCAGTATCAGTTTGGCACTCCAAACATCACATAGTTGGGGATTATGTAAGACAATAGGAAATAAGTTGGTAATTTCGAAACGGATGTTCAATTTAGATATCAAATTTCCATTAGAGTTTATTTATGTTTTACGAAATTTGGCGGTCACTAAATTACTATTATAGAAAAACTCCAAGCGAGTATCAAGTTAATTTCAGTATTGTCGAATTTTTATATCTTCTGCCAAAAATTCTACAATATTTTGAGCCCTATTTGCGATTATATCGTTAGCGACAAAATGCAAATTTTAATTTGTATTAAGATGGGGTTTTTCTCCGCAAAGTCTACGAATACTTGCTCGTATTAGCTATTTGCAAGAAAAAAACAAAATTTCGATAAATTATCGGTAACGATATAATCGCAAATAGGGATCGATTTATTAAAGGAAAAAACGAAATTATTTGTGCAAAATTGTTTAAAGAATTTTTTGTGTAATGACTTTATGAATTAAACATAATTAAATTCAGAAACATTTAAGTTTTTCCCGAAAGTTGGCTTCATATGAGAGCTGTGCTTTTGAAATGTAAGTAAATTATTCCCACACCAGAAGAGTAGAGAGGGCATTATTCGTTTGCGATTTATGTTTGTAATACAAAAAAATACTGGCCTTAGACCCACATTTAAGCATATCGATCACCCAGAATCACTTCCTCAGCCGATGTAAAGATGTTCGTCCATTCGGCTTTCTGGCTGGTTGTCTTTTTATGTCTCGTTGTGTGCAAAGAACAGGTCGCAATTTTAAAGATATTAAAAATTAAAATTGATACCTACGTTTCAATTGTCATAAGGACGAAATCTATTGAAAATGGAAAGAATCAGTCAATGACACTATGCCACAAAAAAAATTCACCTCAAAAAGGAGATGTTGGATCTGAGTTTTGATTCTACATGTGATTCAAATATTAAACTAAAGAGTCGAATGGCACTTAATGATTTGGGTCGGGACCTAAACTTGTCAAAAGAGTTTAGGTTAGAAAGAGAGGAGTTTTTTGAAAACGGAGACACCGAAACCAAACAGGCAAAATATTACATTTTCGCCCAAAAAATTATTTATGTACACGAATTTAATTGTCTCTTAACACTTGATGCTAATTAAAATTAGGATGGTTTTAATAATTATAATTATTGCAACTTTTTATTTTTTGTCTAATGATAACAAATAAGTTAAGAACAAAATAGTCTTTAACATATGGGTTAAATAAATTTAAAAGAGATTGACGAAGAAAATGTCCTCTCGCTCCTAGCATTACTGACTAGCATTGAAACGAAAAATTTAAATATTTTTCTTAGATTTGGGAAGATATCTTCATCACAGTTTATTAAAGCATCTACACTAAAAGAAAAAGCTTCGTAAATGTAATGTTTTTTTACAATAGAGCAACGATTCTGTCATAAATTTTGAACCAAGGTAACGCGTCATTTCCGCTATGACAATTGTTGCATTAGGTTAGAAATTTTCATTAATATAATGAAATTATGTCATTAATATAATAACACTCAAATATTGATATCATGCAACCTTACGTTAAATTAATTTAAGTTTTCATAACTGCAATGAACACATTTGGTATTTACAATGAAATTGTGTCCTTATTTGAATGTATGTTTGTCGTAGATAAAATGAAAAGCTGCATTCATTTCATGACATTGTGTCATTACGTTTACGTTTTAGCAGTTAATTATGTCATTGATGCAACCACATTGTTTTCTTAATGCAATGATTTTTTTACATTAATAGTATGACACATATCATTAACAAAGTGATAGTTTCGTCGTAATATTAAGGATATAAATCAAACAAGACAATACATAATTTATTTACACAAACAAAAACAAAGATTGAGTGTAGGGATCAAAGTGATGTTGTTTATCAAATTGAATGTGACGGCGGTGATAATGAGGAGTGTGGAAAAATCTACATTGGTACAACAAAGAGAAATTTAGGCGTGAGAATAGACGAACATAAAGCTGATATAAAAAGAGGAAAACAATCAACTGCACTTGCACAACACTGCATTGAAAACGGACACAAGCCAAACTTTGAAAAAGTGAGAATTCATGGCGGCTCTGCCATTGGAAAGATCAGCTCTTTCATTACCGTTCTCACATTCGGGAGTCGACTTTGCTGGTCCGTTTCAGATTAAGTCAGGTAATTTGCGAAATTCTGCGTACATTAAAGGTTATGCTTGTGTATTTGTTTGTTTTTCCACACGGGCAATTCATCTTGAAGCCTGTTCAAGCTTAACCTCAGAAGCCTTCTTAGCTGCATTTGCTCGATTTGCAAGGCGGGGATAACCCAAATCTATTATGTCGGATAATGGCACAAATTTTCTAGGGGCAAGTAAGTCTCTTTTAAAAGAATATTCCTTGTTTCTTAGACAAACTGCCAAGCAGATAACCGAAAAATATGCTATTCATGGATTTGAATGGAAGTTTATTCCGCCAAGTGCTCCTCATATGGGAGGTTTATGGGAGGCTGGAGTGAAGAGTTTTAAACTTCACTTTAGAAAGGTTGCAGGCACGCAGAAGTTTAATTTTGAAGAGATCTCTACACTTTTAGCGAGAATTGAATGTGTTTTGAACACTAGACCTTTATCTCCAATGTTAGAGGTCCCAGACGACTTGCAGGCCCTCACACCGGCCCATTTTCTTCGGGGGAGTCCATTAATGTTTGTTCCGGAGTTACCATCTCAGAACTTATCTTTGATCAACCGTTGGGAACGATTAAAATCACTCCATCACAAATTTAGTCAACGATGGAAACATGAGTACCTACACGAGCTACACAAAAGGTATAAATGGCAGAATCCACGACGTGATCTACAGGCTGGTGATTTCGTCATCGTTAAAGACGAGCTTCTTCCACCAAGTGACTAGAGGTTAGGCAGAATTGACACTGTGCACGTGGGCCCAGATAAACGTGTACGGGTGGCTGATATCCGGACGTCAAGTGGGGTAATAACTCGGCCAATAGTAAAACTATGCATGCTTCCGCTATGTAAAAGTCTGTAGAGTGTTAACAAGTTCTTGTGTATTATCTGTCATGTCCGCATATGTTTTATGAGGTTTTCTTTCGTAATCTGCCTCTCTCTTTTTTTTTTTCTCTTTTCTTTATTTTGTCCTAGAATGGATCCAACTCAGCAGCCTGAACTTTGTGTTGTGTGCTTCAACTACCATCCATTGCGATATTGCATAATGTTTCGGAAGCTCTCATTGGACCAAAAACTTTATTTGGAGCGGATCCACAAATACTGCTCCAACTGTTTTTCGAGGACACACCAAATCGGAAGTTGCACATCCATGGGGGCATGCCAAATATGCGGCGATCTTCATCATACGCTCCTTCATCGAAGGCCCATCAATCAAAGGTCCCAAGGCAGTCGTCTGGCTCAAGTCTCAGCTAGGGCTCGAAATGATCGCAGATCCAGACGAACACAAGCGGTCAGTGCTAATTTGCAACCACCGTCCAACCAGCCTCGGCAAGGGGCACAGCTACGTTTGCAGCGCTTGAGGCAGCGTCTTCGTCGCCAGCAGCAACAACTTAAAAGGCAACAACAACAGCTACAACAACAATCAAGAGGACGGCAGCGACAACCTCAGCCCTTTCCAGCTCTCACTGAGGTCCCGCATACCACCCAGGGGCTCGTCAATCAAATCGTCACGGCTTTGGGACAATTAACAATTGCACCAGTGCAAGGGGGGCGGCATGTTCAAGATCGATCAGCCGTTATCGAAGACGGTCTAATCGATCTTGAAGACGATTTTATCGACTTCGATGACGGCCTTATCGACTTTGACTGACGGCCTCCAAACACCTCCATTGTTGGGCTTCGGGGGCGATTGGGAAAAAAAACATAATGAAAAAACCCGATTGAAGTGCGCGCTCGGTAGCAACTCCTTTGCTTGTAAAATTAATAAAATTAAAATTTAACAAAAAAAAAAAAACAAAATTATTGTGAAATAATTAAACCCGCCTTACGTTTAAGCCCAACAAAATCCCAGTGTTTTCATAGGAAAAAACCAATAAGTAAGTACCAAATAAAATTTATCTTGTTTTATTTGTGCCTTATTCAACGCTGATGTTGAATTATCACAATTTCCAAATTAATAAGTTGGAATTTGTTCAATATAAATGATATTATTCATTGCAAATATGAATATTTATCATTAAAACAAAAAACATATTACTAAATTTTTTATATACATATATTTTATTTATTGTAAATTTGTACAAAGTATAGTTTTTAGTTATAGTTATACAAATTATTAAATTAAAGTATTTGGAAATTAGTTTTTAAACATCTTAAAGATAAAACACAGTCATTTTTAAAAGTAAAATTAAAGATGGAACAATTCTTTTTTTGAAAGGAGAAGTAATTATAGTTATTAATTAGTATTTATGAAATAAGCAAAAATTACATTTTACCTTTTTCTGTTTCATCTTTGTTTATAGATGTTAAATTGTGTTTATATTTTTTTGTCTTTAGTTTGAGTATGACTTTTAAAATAATTATAAAATTTTAAAAACTTATCTTCCAAAATAAAATGGTATCTGCGTTTTTGTGTATTGTGTTGAAATCGGCTTTAAGCTGTAAAAATTAAATTAATTGTAATTAAAAAAAATTTCAATAAAACACTTAATTCTAACATGTTCTAGCATGTTTTTTTAAATAATGTAAAACTTTTGTAAATGCTACCACAGCCTCTATAATTATCAAAACATTTTAGAATATTATATTGTTTTAAATGTTTAAAATAGTTTTCATTATCAATAAACACATTTTTGCACCACAAACAGAACATTATTTACTTACCAAGTTAGATATTTTTCACAATGTGTTTTTATAAATAAATTGTTGAATTATTTAATTGTAAAGCTTCAAACGATAACACACAATTTAGATGTAGAAGTTGTTGTTGCAACATTTTTCCACAAACTCGTTAAAGTCCCGTTAATTTTCTTTAAAGCTTACATACATAGAACAATACTTTACGTTGTTTTAATGATAAATATTTACTTCTTTAAAAACTATTTCTCTCTTTTGTAATTTATTTATGAACAATTTTCGTTACATTAATGATAAAAATCATTTTATTTACAACAATTTTCTTTTGGCGTATTTTACTGCCCTTTTACTTATGATTTTCTCTTTTCTAGTTTGTTGTCTAAATGAAATATTTTATAGAAAGTTAACGTGAAATGACAAAAAAAAAAGAATGACATTTGTCATATTATTAATGTTAATTTTACGTTACTAAAAACTCGAAAATTAAACAATAAAAACTTTATAAATTCCCTTCTTTTAATTAAAAGTTTTGCTTTTAATTTATAATCTATACATATACATATTATATAATTTTTCTTAAAAAACGGAAAAAACTTTTGTCATTCAGAAATGTAAAGCTTCTGTAATGCTACGTAAATATTTCATTAAAATTTGACAGATGCTGTAATATCTACAATTCAATACTTATTTAAATAAAGGTTACTTAAATTAATAGATTTAAATAATTGTAGCCCAAAAAGGTAATTAGAATCACTTTTTCTATAACTATATGCTTTAAATCATGCTTAAAACTTTTTCATTGCCCGAATGTAATACATTTCGTAGCCTCAATGAAACTACGAATTGTCGAAAAACACCTGTCCGACACGATTCATTGCATTAATGTAACTTTTTTTACTATCATGTACATTTTCATTAAATGAACGAAAATCTTCAATACATTAATGTAAGGGGGTCAACGTAACGGTTTCATTCCTGTAACGAAGCGTTTTTCTTTCAGTGTACACGTTATCTGATAGATTTTTAGATATTTTCCATGTTTGTTGCCAATGCAACAGTTGAGGCTCAAGTTTAGATGTTATTAGGTGTTTATCTCTTTTATCAAACATAATCAGCTCATCAGCTCGTTGTGGTTTAAAAGTTGTGTATCTGTATATGACTTGATTACACTCTGAAGTAGAAGTTTAGGTACGTTCAATACATTTAGGATATCTATTGGGAAAGGTGTTTTGAAATCTTCTTAAATAAATTCAACAATATTTTGGATGCGATTATTTAGTTCAAATCTTGTCTTTTCGATTGGAACCTCGGTTTGAACGCAAGTAGCTTTAACTTTTTCAAAAATCGCTTTAAATTGTTCTTCGGATTTATTTCTTTTCTCTTCAAGGCACATGATTAAAGTTTGGATAAGGCTTGATCGTTTTTGAAGATCTATATCGTGCTTTTGTAAAATGATACTAAGCGGCTGTGTTTCAATAAGTATCACACTTAAAATATATATTCCGCAAATAAATTCAAAAGTACTAAGTGAGTTTCTTTATATAACACTTTTGATGAAGTATCTCTACCTTTCTAATCAGATATTTTTTCCAAAGCTTCTACTATACGATGTTCACTTGTTGCAAAGTGTAAAATTGAGTCGTGACGGTCCACCCATCTTTTCTCGCATAATGTAGAGAGTTTGGCTCCCAAATACTTTGCTAAAACTGCGTTTCGCTTGGGATGATTATACATAAAAAATTTTGTCGTTTCTTTAACAAATGATACAACTTTTTGTATTAATGGCACTTTATTGCTTTTAGAAATTGAGTTGTTTGATTTATGGGAATACAAAGGCGTTTGGTTCGCATTTGTCGCGAATGTATATTTTCTGCTGACATCAGAGGACGCCCATATCTGTTCCAACTCCTACACAATTTTTTAGGTCAAGATCAAAATTTGTCAAAGCTTTTAGAACTATTGATGATAGTGGCTTCGCATCAATTGACACATAAACGTCATTATCAATATCCTTTCAAGCCTCTTCAAATGCGCTTACAACAAAGCCAATAAATTCTTCCCTTACAACTTTTTGTTGTATTTTGAAATATCTTAAAGATAAAGAAATCTAGCTTTTCCTCGACAAATCCGTGCTTTCGTCAACAATTATCGAATAGAATTTTGATTTATATATATATCAAAATTTTAAATTTAAAGTTGACCATGAAGAAAATGTGATACGAAAAACGGTTGTATTCAAATGTATATAATAATAATTATCATAACACATATCTATATACATAAATATTGCATATACTAACGCACGCATATATTAAAGCACCGCACGCATTTTTAAGTCCAACGTTTACTCTTTGGATATAGATGGCACCTGCTGGGATTGAATGAAGAATAATAAGTATTTGAATAAAATACACTAGATGTTTCATTGATAAAACAACTATGTATTAGGATTAAGATTTGAATACTTATTAAAAATTTCGTTAGATATTAAATAAAAAAACAAAAAAAAAACTTGCTGGGATTTCCAAAAATTTTGTACATTTAAAAAAATATTATTATTGGGAATTCTTGTGGTGTGCGGTATTGAATTGTTTGAACGACTTTACTTTCTTAATTCTCTAATATTTTTATTTAATTATTTTAAGAAGAGTTACAAATACAATTACAAATTATATTCATACTTAATTAACCAAGCAATATCCCAATGTGCACAAAAACGGATGCGGATTCGTTACGGACCCGTTCCGGATCCGTAAAAAAGTTAGAAACGGAATCAGTGTAATCGCGATTTGACTGATCCGTTTCTGACCCGTTTCGGATCCGTAAAAAAGTTAAAAACGGAATCAGTGCAATCACGAATTTACGGATCCGTTTCTGACTCGTTACGGATCCGTAAAAAACTTAGAAACGGAATCAGTGTAATCGCGATTTGACAGTGTAATCGCTAATTGAGTTTTTTTTAAGAAAAGGTCATCAATCAGTTTTTAATAATTGAGTTTTTTTTTATGAAAAGGTCCTTGTGTGGACCCAGCAAAATGAATTTGTAATAACTTTTTTTTCTATGTTATCTAACACAACTCCATTGAAATGATTTTTTTTTTTTTTTTTTTAATAGGAGAAAAGCATTATAAGCCAAATGTCAGTGTGGGACTTTCATCCGTTTTATTAAAATACACGGGTCCGCAACGGATCCTAATATGATGTCCGTAACGGATCCAAAAAACGGACATAAAATCCGTTTTTGAATCCGTTTTTTTTTAAAGAATTTCTCCCGCTTGCAGATCCAAAACGGGTCCGTAACGGATCCCAATATGATGTCCGTAACGAGTCCGTAACGTATCCAAAAAACGGACATAAAATCCGTTTTTGAATCCGTTTTTTTGAGAGGAATTTCTACCGCTTGCGGATCCGTAACGGATCAGTAACGGATTCCGTTACGGATAGAAAATACGAAGATGCGGATCCGTTACGGATCCGAAACGGATCCGTTTGGCACACTGGGTAGTAACGTATACATATTTATACAAATTTGATTTGTGCATATGTGAGTTTTTTATTGAAAGTGCTTTGCTTGCATTTATTGTTGCGCCCGCAGTAACACAATTGCACAAAGTCAAATGACATACATTTTTATGCTTTTGCATTCAAGTAGTCATTGTCCACTCGATGAGACAAGGACGAATGTAAATTGGTATGAGTACAAGTCGCTTTGTTGGTATGATTGTTGTAGGCATTAATTCAAATAAACTAATTTGTTTTTGTGTTAACCCTGCAAATAATATTGGACCACCGTATTTTGATCAAATGGACTACTCATTGGACTAGTCCGATGTAATGCAAGCATGGAGCATGTCATTGTTAAAATGTGTTTGTATTGAGAAGACATGTCTTCGTTTTTTAACGACTTCAAAACTAATCCTCTTGAGTATATCATGGAGTAGTTTTAATACTACTCCTTTGTAATCCAAAGCTGGGTTATATGGTCCTGCCACAGGACATCGTAATGTTAAATAGACCATGTTTTTCCATACGTTTGGGTTACTTTTGGACTAGTCCTAGTCCCTTGTGGGCTTAATTTTACATGCGTGTTTGGACTAGTCCTATTATTTGCAGGGTAGTTTTTAAAAGCGAAACAAGCAACAATACTTTTTAAGAAATGATAAAAAATAAAAACAGTCTTCTTGTTTCTATGGAAATTGTTTGTTCCTATGTGCGTTTTGTTTCATTTAAATTTTTTTTCTTTCGAATCCAGCATATGAAAAAACTTTAATACGTACAACAGAGCAACTGCTAAATAGGCATCAGAGCAATGATTTCTGTTCATTTTTCTTTGTATGTGTTTTTTGCCAAAGCAATAATTGACGAACGAATCTAAACATGGTATGAATGGCAAAGCAAACACGCTGTGCATGACTTGAATGAATTTTAAAACAACACCCCAATATGTGTGGCTGAGAAAGTTTGACTGCATGAACACAAATGAGTGTATTTGATGTTGTTCATTGAATGCGAATTTTTTGCAAATCGCACAAAGCCGTTCTCTGATACATACCTTCAGCCCATTGTAGTGAAACAAACCAGAGTCTCTGGCGGGAGTCGAATCCGCAACCCTCGCACTGATAGACTAGCTCACTACAAGCTAGCCTACCGGGGCAACCAATTACTTTTTTTTTTATTTATTGGTAATATCAGGAGTATTTGACCGCTTTCTGAATTATTGTGATTATCTAATTATTTAAGTCTGATCATTTGCTTATCAGAAAAAAATGCTTTAATACAACTTAAATTGAAGCTGATAATTTCATTGTCATGAAATATATTCAGAATCTGTTTTTTTTTTTTTTTTTTTTTTTTTTGATCATATCAAATTTGGTACAAATTTAAATTCTTCCATATCCGCTGCGAAATGTTGCATATAAATCGGAGTTAAAGCAAATTTTCGAGCATTTCATCGTATTTAAAAGTCATGCTCATTCATAGTTCGTGGAGAACTTTAGATGCAACAAAGGTTACCACTTGTCGACTAAAGTTGCAATTTGACCCGTTTTTGGTAGTCTGCAAGTTTTTGAAGGACTTGGAAAAGCTATTTTTGTTTTTGGATTAAAATAAAATTAAGAAGTATGTTTTGGTTGGAGTAGCAATACTATCTATCTTCAAACTCAATCAATGTTCGTCAGTAAAGTCAACTGAGTTTTACAAAATCTATTCCATTTCAGCAATGAGCAATTAAGATTTTCTCGTGGCAAAAACGAACTTTATTGGATAAAAACCCCTGTAATATCCACAAAATAATAGGTGAAGACAAACTTTTTATATACCGATCGACTCAAAAACGCTTTCTGAAAACACCTAACGATGTCCGTCCAGCCAGCTGAATGGTTTAGTGTCCATGTATACATTGTGCATACAGTAGAGATCACAATTTTGGAGATAATTTAACTAAATTTGCTGCACATATTCTAACAAACTTTTATCCGGGATAGAGTCTTTGTGCTTATAAACTATATTATAATGTTGGCATTTAGATCCGATAAAAAAGGTTTTGTTGCAACCAAAATTCTATCATCATAAAAATCGCATAAAAATCCCACCACAGAAAATAGTTTTATATGCTATAACGTCCTTATAAATCTTGGCATTAATAAAAAGATTGGGGATCATATTTTCTTTAATACCTACTTTGTCATGTCAAATGTTTTGTAATTGTAGATCCAGAATTTACCATTGGTCTTATAAACCCTTCCAAAATCAGTTTCAAACGAAAAAATCTTATCTAGATTTAGAACTCTTGAGTGAAGCTCAACCTTAAAAGATAATTTTGTTTTGGACTTTCCATGATTAGGTAATCAGCCGGAAAATTTATCTGTAAATATTGTGTTGTAGGGTGTAATTCTGTCGTGCTTGACGGACTTTAATTTTATTATTTATTATTCAGGGCTTTGGAGTCGGAGTTAAGATTTTTGTACCGAAGTCGGAGTCAAAGTACACACAAAAACTCGCGACTCCGACCCCAAAATTTTTCAAGATAGAAAATTTATCAAAATTTTTATAATATTTTCCAAAATAAAAATTCTTCGATATCGGCGATGCAATAATTACAATATCGATTTGGAATTTTAAAGAATAATTTTCTTGCTATATTTAACCATTCAAAAGGGACTGCATTAAAAAAAGAGTTTAAAGTTAAATAAGGACCACTCTCATATACATTTAGCATCAATGTAAGAGTAGGAGTCGGATTTGGAGTTGGGTTCGGAATCGGACATAAAAAATGTTAGCGGTTCGAGTTGGTGTCGGAGCCACAAAAAAAAATTAAAATCAAAATTATATTAAAAATAAAAAGTTAACATTCACATTTCAGAATAATTTCAAGTAAAAAGAAAATTAAAAATGTTTAATATTGTTCAAACTTCGTTTAAACAGCAAACACCTTAATTAACAAAACGAAAGGTTTGTGCAAACATAAAAAGTTGACTAGTCATCCTAAAGAATAATCCGAAGGAACAAGGTGAAAGTTTAGAAATTACATTATTTTTTTAAAATCTGTGTAATTTATAATTATCTATGTAAATGAAAAAACACTATGAATTTATGCGAAATTAATTTTATTTAACTTTTGAAACTTTAAAACTGCTACAGCTGCGATTAGTTTTTAACGGCGGCATCTCTGTTGACAGGCTGCACGAGTGCACCAACGATTGTTGTTGCCACCACAGCCATTGTAACGCATTTCACGACATTGTCTGCTACGGGGATCATAATACCACATGGTGCGAGGAGTACAACCGCGGCCACGACGTCCTACGTTACGGGGACCACTGCAAGAGGGGTTACCTGAAAAACAAATTAAAGTTAAAAGACATTAAAACTGTTAATGATTTTATTGAATTTAAGAAAACTTACGTGGTCTTCCAACACATCTTTGGGCCGAGGTATAGGCCACCATTGCGACGAGCAATAAAGTTAAAATGTGCAAGAATTTCATTTTAATTTTTATTTTTTATGAGAACAATCAATTGATTCGATGAATATCAAGTGATTTATGTTTTAATTTGACTAATTAAGGTGGTATTTATACTCGTTTAATATTTTTAAACAAAAAAGTTTTTATTTAAATCATATAATTATAATATTTATTTATAATTATTATTCTTATTTAATATTTTTTTATTGCAATTGCTTAAAAACATCTGTTTATTCAGAGAACAATGTCACTAATTCAATAAATTTCCAATATATTGTGGCAGGTGTTAAGATCACCAGTTGTGTAATATTTATTTGTTTACAACAAATATTTATCGAAAATATAAACCACTTAAGTTATTATAATTATTGAAATTTTTAAAAGAGATGCTTAAATAAAGATAATAAATGAAAAAGAAAAATATCCCTGAAGGAAGCCTAGGGTTAAGGGTCTCCAAGTCACCACTTTTTTTTTACTGTTTTGGTGACAATGTACATATGGCCCCAAACGAACTACAAAGTCAATACCCAGTAAAAACTTCACCTAGTTTTTTAAAATGAATAGCTTCTTTTACTTATTATTTAGTATCTTTCTTCTATATTACTACTATAAATACTTTATAACCACTTATTTAAAAATGTATGTAGGTAGAAAATAATGACTTACAATAAAATGCGTTCATTTTGTGACAGCCCTTGCAAAATTCCTTGGTTCTTTCAGTAGTATTGGAAGTAGTATTATTGCTTTTTACTGATTACTTAACACATCATTTTGTAGGCGACGCTTTTACTGGGTAGTTTTAAGGGCATTATTACTAGTGAGAAAATATTATAAAAAGTTCCAAAAGTATACTAGTGTGAAGATAATTTAAAAAAGTTCGAAATATGTAGACTAGAATTATTAAAATGTACTAGTGAATCAATCTATGGCTCCAATGTCTCTATTTGGTTCCATAAGAGCCATCTAGTCAATAGTTCTAAGGGCACTAGTGGATTCTCGATAACAAGCACATGTAAATGTCTTTAGTAGAAAGCATTGTCTGGGAAATAAGTGGTCAGTAGTCCTGGTGACGAAGTCAATAGTGAATCAATTCCTGCAGGGATGTTTCTACAATTAAATGCATTTTAAGCTTTCAATCTAAATATTTCATTTACTAAGTTTACGTTAAGGTTGATTTGAAACAACAAAATTTTCAAACATGTTTCTGATAATATCGAGGCATCACCGCAAAAAAAGCTTAAGCGACATCAATTTTAATGTTCGTTTTTTATTAAATGACTTTATTCCTTTCGCTGAAAAATTTTGTTTTTGTCGCTTAAGCTTTTTTTTGAGGTTATGGCTCGATATGGTTGAAATGTTAGTCTTCGTTCGAAGTTCTACAGTCTTTGAAAAATAAATTTTAGGTGTCAGCTGGTGACTCCCCCCCGGGGATGCACCAATCGCCTTGAGAACCTGCATTCTATTGGCGTGGCATTCATAGGGGTATAACTGGGTGCAAAATATAAGTAGAACCCACCGTGGGTTTTAAATTGAAAAATCTCTCGGAACCGCATCTGACCATATGTCCTATCTTATTTGGTACCTCGCAAATCAGTAGCTCCGGGCATCTTGGGAAAAGTCTGACTACTGGTTAAAACCCCTTCGGGAATTACGTTATGGTTTATGTTTAAAACCAAAGTCGCGGGAAGGAAGATCTTAAAAAGGCACCTGCTAGGGTTAATTTTCCACCCAATGTGAGGAAGTTTGGCCTAGGTGCTGCTACTACTCCTCAGATGACTTTTGTCCTTCAGAAGCGGAGGTTAGATAGACACGAAAATTATAAATTATATCAACAAATTGTAAAAAAAAACCTACCAGAAGCTGGCAGCACCAAAAACACCACACAAATATCAAAACGCTAACATGGCGTCTTCACCCTACAGAGTTTTTTTTATAGACTTTGACGTTTGTTATGACAAAAAATTGTCAGGTTGAGACCCAGTAAACACAAACCACACCACACTGTCCGATCAGCTATTTAAAGTAAAAGTTTTCAAATTTAGTACAAATAGCAATAGTAAAAAAGAGAGCTGGGTGTCGATTCTGGTTCTGTGAAACTGTGAAATGAAAACTTTTTTCACATTTTCATAGAGTTTTTGATTCTCGTTGAATGAAAAAATTAAAAATAACTTCGAATGTTTTCATATGAGAAGAACAAATGAAATGAAACAAATTGTTTTCACATTTTCACAGTAATGTGGTTCTTGTTCTGTGTAACAGTGCAAAGAAGTGTCACAAACTTTTCATTTATGTCATATTTTTACACTTTCATTTTAACGGTGAAAAATAATTTTAAATAAATTATTAAGAGAAAAATATGGGCATTGCCAACGAAAAATAATAATTTAAAGAAATAAAAACAATAATCTTCTAAAAAGATACATATTTACAGATTTTTAACCTAATATATTCACATATGGGGGGTGGGACTTTTCGCAGAGGTGGAAAGTTTCTGATTTGCCACTCACTGGGAGTGGCCAGGACGATTCCTTTGTTGAACTGTCCAAGCAGCTAACTACTTCCGGTCTTAGACCAAGTACCCCCCGGGCAATGGCTTTCTAGCATCCGCTTCGAGGCTAGCCAGAGTTAGAAGGCGCCACAACCATGTATCCTGAATGGTCGAAAGGACGTCTCAGGAAAGTAGGCGATAACCGCTGAAACATGGTTGCATCGTGGGATTGGACACGTAGATAGCAGCCCTATCACCAATCTAGGGGACGAGGGTTAGCAGCCCACATTCCCGAAACACAAATTGCTAACGAATCGCTAATTTTGGCGCCCTATGCTCCAATGGGAGTTAGAGGAACACATATATATATTCACATAAAATGCCAATTTTTAATAAAATACAAAACATTAGTGACGAAAAACGTGAATAAAGTTTTCTTATCTGGCTCATTCCGAATTTCTAGCGATAATTCAATAATACCAATAATCCTAACATTTTTTAAATTTATTTTATTTTTTGTGTATTTGTATAATTTTACACTTGATTGACGTTTCAGGTAAGAAAACATTTGTTTGTTAGTTTTGTTTTTGATAATCCAAAAAAATTATTTGAGCAGCGTAAATGAAGTTTGCATTTTAAACAAAAGCATTGTGTTCGATATTGTTCACAATCAGCGTTGCCATGACCAAAAAAAATTTATAACCAAAATGTAAAAATAAAGTAACCAAAAGCGAAAAAAGTAGCGAAAATGATTTTGTATCAAAAGTACTACATACTATTTTATTCGCACTTCAGTTTCAAAATATGGGTGCGTTCGTAAATGCATCACTGCGCTCCATCAGTGATTTCAAATGTTTATACATTTATCAGTGAAGTTAATGTGTACCAAAATATTGTGAAAAGCTCCACAAAAATAATAGTCACACAATAAAAAATTTTTAATTATTTTTTTATCGGCTTTAAAAAAAGTTAGCTTTTCTGATGCAGTGCAGTGATGCATTTACGAACGCCCCCTATGTTTTAAGAAGAAATTGTGTGTGTTTGTATCTTGTAGGCTCATAAACCGCTGGATAGCTTATTCAAGTTTTGACAGTATATAAGCGACGGTCTGGAAAGAACATGGGCTATATAATTTTTCGAAATTTTTAGTTGAATCGGCAACTCCTATACAAATTTAACACTTATTTTCGTTAATTTTTAAAACTTTATGAGCAAGAGCTTTCAATCTTTTTAGCTAAAGAGCTCTTATAAGTAAAACTTTAAAAGTAATGCTGTGCGTTATGGTATCAAAGTGCAAAATTGAGCTAAAATATGCAGTAGATCTGTTATATTTTTCCCGGTGGAAATATAATCATATTTAAAGGGATGGTATCGAAAGAGCCTTTGACCTTATCGCTTATCTGGAAAAGTGTTTCAGTTAGACCTATGAAGCATTAGGAGTAGCAGATAATGTCTTCTACACTTCAAACTATATACCTGATATGGTTAAGTTAACTGACTATGCCTGTATTCATAAAATTTTTTTAAATTTAATAAAGGTTTACAGAACAAATTTTCTAGGAACATTTTTCCTGAGATGAAAAAAGTATTGTGCACTAACAATCACCACACAAAATTTGTAAGGGTTCTAAAAGCGAAACGCATAGTTCTTATACCAAGACCAAAAATTGGTTATTTTTGTGTTGAAAAAAAGTAACCAAAATGGAGAAAAGTTCACAAGTACACATTGAAAAAAAAGTAACCAATTTTGGTAAAAAGTAACCTTAACGGCAACGCTGTTACTCATTCGTTATCAGTCGTGCACAAGCAGCGTTGCCACGACCAAAAAAAAATTGTAACCAAAATGTAAAAATAAACTAACCAAAATTAACTATTTTATTCGCACTTCAGTTTAAAAATAAGTCTAAAGAAGATATTGGCTTTGTTTGTGTCTTGTAGGCTCATAAACCACTAGACTGATTTCTATAAAGTTTTGACAGTATATTACCGTCTGGTCTGGAAAGAACAATAGGCTATATAATTTTTCGAAATTTTTGTTGGAAGTGGAACCAACTATACATAGCTTACACTTAATTCCGTCAATTTTAATACCTTTATGAGCTATAGTTTTCAACCTTTGGTGGAATATAATCATAAAAAACGGAATGGTATCGGAAGGCCTTTGACCTTATCGTTTATCTAAAAAAGTGTTTCAGTTAGCCCTATGAAGCATGATAATGCTCATCTACACTTCAATGTATATACCTTATATGGTTAACTTGATAGTCTGTTAAGGCTTAAGCTTCCAAAAAAACAATTTTTAAGTAGATGAAAAAAAGTATTGGTTTGTAATGCAAAAATACCACACACAATTTTTAAGGATCAAAAAAGCGAGTAGTTCTTTTTCCAAAACAAAATTTGGTTATTTTTGTGTTGAAAAAAAGTAACCAAAATGGAAAAAAAGTACACAAGTACGCATTGAGAAAAAGAGAGTAACCAATTTTGGTTAAAAGTAACCAAAACGGAAACGCTGTTCACAATGCTTTTAAAGCATTTAAGAGCTTTTGCAACTTCTACAAATCTTTAAGCAATTGTAAAAAAATTTAAATTAATATAAATAAACTATATAAATTCTGTATTCTGTAAAATAAAAAAATACGAAACCATTTTTTTTTTTTTAATATATTCAACAATTATTTTATTTTAAGATTATTAAAAACACGCAAATCAAAAAGAAATTAAGCCTTAAACTTAACGACGACATCTCTGCTGACAGGCGGCACGAGTGCACCAACGATTGTTGTTGCCACCACAGCCATTGTAACGCATTTCACGACATTGTCTGCTACGGGGATCATAATACCACATGGTACGAGGAGTACAACCGCGGCCACGACGTCCTACGTTACGGGGACCTCTGCAAGAAGGGTTACCTGCAAATTAAATTAAATTTAAAAATTATTAAAACTATTAATTTTTTCGTTGGCTTGAAGAAAACTTACGTGGTCTTCCAACACATCTTTGGGCCGAGGTATAGGCCACCATTGCGACGAGCAATAAAGTTAAAATGTGCAAGAATTTCATTTTAATTTTTATTTTTTATGAGAACAATCAATTGATTCGATGAATATCAAGTGATTTTTGTTTTAATTTTACTAAAAAAGGTGGTATTTATACTCGTTTAAGAAAAATTTTATATTTTTAAACAAAACAGTTTTTATTAAAATCATTCTTATTCTTTATTATTCTTATTTCATATTTTTTTATTGTAAATGTTTAAAAACATCTTTTTATTCAGTGAACAATGTCAACAATTAAATTAATTGTTAACAATATTTTGGCAGGTGCTAAGATCATCAATTGTGTAAAATTTATTTGTTTGAAACAAATATCCATGGAAAAAACCTTTTATAATTGTTAAATATCAATTTCTTATTTATAGAGTTGTTTAAAGATTATAAGTTGATAAATAATTATTTAAACAATATTATTTCGTAGACGTAATCTGGTTTTTAAAAAATTCACTTTTTTAATAAATAATTATTTTTATAACTGTCACACAGACGGTTGAAGTCGAAAATAATAGAGATTAATTCAGGGAATCCTTTATCCTACAAATGATGTGTAAGTTTGTTAATGTTTTTGCTGGTGCTTAAGTTGTCATACTCCTCACCATCGACCTCGTCATATTCTTTAACTTCATGTATGTATGAAATAAGAAGCACTTCTGCGGATTTGTGAAGGAGTTGTGTTTGTACGCTCACCGCTATAGTGGAAAGTATATTATGCGCTTTTGCTGATGTGTATAACACACTTAAAAATATTGGTGTTAGACCCACCTTTTAGTACACCGATTACTTTCTGTGTCGATCTTACAATGGCCATCCGTCCGGCTGGCTGGCTGGCTGCCTGTCCTGTTACCTTGTGAGCAAAATATACGCCGCAGTTTTTAAAAAAATTTGATGAAATTTGGTACAAAATTTTCAATTGTCGTAAGAGCAAAGAAATGGTGATTCTGGTTCATTATTTCACATTGCAGAGTGTCTCGCAACACTCTATGTTTAAAAAAATAGTTTAAATATGTAACAACTAATTAATGCGTTTAAAAAAATCCCATACAAGGCACGCCTTAAATATTTTCAAATTGTATCTAATAAATTAGAAAATACAGCTTTTTACCTTCATATACTCACGCATTGGTCTGTGAGATAGACTTATCGAATCTTAATTGTTTTATAATGAACTTTATCTTTTTCAATAAACTTCAATTTAAAGTCGTTTCAAAGTTTATAAACGCAAGATAGGTTTGCGCATTAGAGTGGTCCACAAAAATGAGCTCGGCACCCACCCCCCCCCCCCCCACCTATTGTTCTATGTATTGGAGATATATGTTGTATATAATAACGTAAACTGGCGCCGCGACGACGCTTGAGGGTGCATTTCCAAGGGGAAACAGTTATTTAAATTTCCCCAGGCCATTAACGTGCCTCAGGCCACTTGAACAAGAACAGTAGGAACAAAATTAACATATTTTAAAAAACATTTTAATAAGACCTATATATCATATATGAGTTTTTGTCTTCTTGGGATACCGTTAACCTTTTCGCGAGTATGTCAAAAAAAAAGCATTTTTTTAACGGTAGATTCAAAACTCCATTTTAAAATTGTTAAAAACTTTATCAAACAAATTTCAGAATTTTTTTACTATCACATTGGGATTTATTGAGGCTATAATAGGGAATACAAATTATGTCAATACCTCTTGGTTTTTCCGTTTTTTGGCCATATATTGGCGAATGAGCCCAATTTCCTTAATGTTATGAATTTAAAGTAAGACTTATTCAGAATTTAATAGTCCTGATTATTTGAAATAAGCCCTGAAGGTTTTACTTATATCGGAAAACATCAATACTGAAATCATAAAGGTCCAAGGTCAAATTTTTACATATTTGGAAATTCTAAAGGAAAGATAGCGAAATATTGTATATTTTTGAGCCTTTTTATATGATACTTGTGAAAAATATACCATTACGTCATACGAAGACAAACATGAAGATGTACCCTTTAATGCACTTGGGATCAAAATGACCCCAACCATTTTAAATTTTAAAAAATCTGCCAATTTGAATGCTGCTACTCATTTGATGTATGTTAATGTCGATAATTTCAGAATTTCATACTAGACCCCGAATACTTGCATTAGATCACAAATCGTCGACATGGTCGCTAGCAATTTAACAGTACCAATAGCATCATGGGTGGTATATGACGTAATCTTATTAAGGATGTCATCATAGGTGGTATATGACGAAATCTTATTAAGGATGTCATCATGGGTGGTATATGACGTAATCTTATTAAAGATGTCATCGATATAAAAATAATATACGAGTATTATTAAATATTTGGACAAAGCAAATTTCCTTAATCAATATTATTATTGTCCAAGACCAAAATATAAAATTGCAAGTCTCTCTTTTCTCTCCAGTTTTCCCAAAAGTGAGTAGATAAAAGGATTATAAAATCCTTTTTCGGGTAAACCCCCACATTTATGGGAAGTAGTTACTTCGTTTTTTTTCTATTATCATTTACTTTGAAGGTTTAAATTTAAAATTTAGTTTATTATTGATGGGATAAGCTATTCCTTTGCGCATTTCACTGGTTGCTTAGGCAAGATCATTAGGAAACGTCATCCAAAGATTTTAGAAAAACTAAAGATATTATACAAATAAAACTGTTAAGCGAATAAAAAGTTTCCTGATGATCTGGCCTCAGCAACCAGTGAAATGCGCAAAGGAATAGCTTATCCCATCAACAATAAATTTCAGTGTTTTAACCAAGAATAAAAATTGGGAATTAAGCACGACAAACAAAATCTTTTTAATTATTTATAATACTTTTCATTAAATTATTTTTATGAAGAAATAAATTTTACAACATGAAAATTATTTAAAATTGTAATTGATAATCTTTCATTCTTGACCGTGGCTGGGGCTCGAACCCTGGCCGGCAGGTTACCATGACATGTTTCGATCGCAAACACTCGATCTCCTCAGATGGATCTGCCATGTCATGGTAACCTGCCGGCCAGGGTTCGAGCCCCAGCCACGGTCAAGAATGAAAGATTATCAATTACAATTTTAAATAATTTTCATGTTGTAAAATTTATTTCTTCATAAAAATAATTTAATGAAAATTAAATTTGATGAACTTAAGCGTAATTAAAATTATTAAAAATTTGGATTAAAAACCATAAATTGTTTAACAAAATAACCACAATACTAATTATTATATATGAAATCTTATGAAATTTGGTAAAAATTTAAATTCGTGCATAATCGCTGCAAAAATTTGCAAAGAAAACTGAGCTAAGGCAAATTTTCACGCAGCTCGTCGTATTTAAAAGTCGTCTTCATTCAAAGTTCGTCGAAAGGTTAAGATGCAACCAGGGTTGATGACCCCGTTTTGGTAGTCTGCAACTTTTTCAAGGACTTAGAAAAGTTATTTTTGTTTTTAGATTTAAATAAAATTACGAAGTATGTTTCGGTTGGAGTAGCAATCCTATCTTCAAACTCAATGTTCGTAAGTTTAGTCAATTGAGTTTTACAAAATCTAAATCCGTTTCCGCGATGAGCAATAAAGATTTTCACAGGGAGCTCTTGACAAATACGAATTTTATTGGATACAAGTATTTTTAACACCTGTAATACCCCCACAACCATAGGTGAAGACGAACTTTTTATATACTGATAAACTCAAAAACTACTTGTGAGTCAGCTGGCTGAATGGTTATGTGTCCATGTATTAGGGTGTTCAATTGATCGGGTTTTATTTTTGTTCGATTAAAAGATTAATCGATATTTGGCATTTTTAACTTATTCGATTAAACGAATAAAATGTTAAAATTAATCGATTAATCGAATAATTCTAAGTCCAAAAATTTTATAAATTACGAGATTTTTTTTTTCGATAATTTAAGAAAAAATTTGTACTTGAGTAAATAAGGATTTTTTTTTAAATAAAACTTGTCAATGTAGCTCCAAATTGTTGAAGTTTTTGAAGAACATTTTCGTTAATACATTTGTGGACACCTGTTAAATTTAGCATTATTAGATATATCCTTCGTACAATATTTTTAAACCAAACTCATGTGTTTCTCGCATGAACTATTTTGTTAAAAAATACGGGCGTGTTCCAGAAATCGAAATGAAATACCAAGGACACAATTTCTAAAAATACTTAAATTCTGCTTAAATGATAATAATTATTTTATGCATGATGGCAAATTATACCAACAGGCGACATACGGGATGCCAATGGGCAACCCATTATCACCGACTGTAGCCGACATTATATTGGACCACCTAATGGAACAATGTATCGAAGAACTACAAATGAACAATATACGAATAAAAATGATCACAAAGTATGTGGATGATTTGTTTGCCATAATAAAATACAAAGACGAAGACATAATATTGAAAACATTTAACTCATATCATAGCAAACTGAAATTTACTCTAGAGAGGGAGAAGGACAATGCAATACCATATCTGGATAAGAAGATATTCCGACAAAATGGCAAAATAATAACAGATTGGTATATGAAACCAATTGCTTCAGGACGCTTGATAAATTTCCACTCAACACAACCCATGAAACAGAAGATAAATACAGCAATTAATCTAATTGACAAAGTTATAAAAATAAGCAACGTAAAATTTCCATTTAAGAATATGACAAGAATAAAGGATAATTTAATGAAAAACAATTTTCAATTCATTACTGACTAAAGCAAAAAATAATATTTCATCAGGGGGAAAAAACAAAAATGACACTTCTGGCAACGCCAAATACTATAGTCTACCGTCTATTCCAAGACTAACTGACACAACAACAAACTATGAGACATAATAAAGGACCAACAAATAATATTCGCGCATAAATCAAACAAGACAATACATAATTTATTTACACAAACAAAAACAAAGATTGGGTGTAGGGATCAAAGTGATGTTGTTCATCAAATTGAATGTGACGGCGTGATAATGAGGAGTGTGGAAAAATCTACATTGGTACAACAGAGAGAAATTTAGGCGTGAGGATAGACGAACATAAAGCTGATATAAAAAGAGGAAAACAATCAACTGCACTTGCACAATACTGCATTGAAAACGGACACAAGCCAAACTTTGAAAAAGTCAGAATTTTAGATAAAGAGAAAAGGGAAAATGAAAGATACACGTTGGAGAGCTTAAGAATACAACAAAAATCGACAAGTGCAATAAACACAAAAGAAGTCTAAGACAATACAAATACAAACTACACCATTGCAATACTTTAGTAATAATAACAACTGTGATCAAAAAAGGACAAATTTTCTGTGATAATTTTTATATTTACATACATTTATTTTAATATTTTAAGTTTTGTGTTGTGCTGTCCACCTTTACAAAATACTGTGATATATTTTATAAATGATGTAAACTGACGAAGAAGATTATTGTAAGTTAATTTGTCAAAAATTAAGATTACAATTATTATGTATTCAAATTTGTATTGCTGGATTAATTATAAATTTACTTCGTGCTTTTGTGTTGCCTCTCCTTAATCCTTATAAATAAAAAGACTTTATTATATTTCCTTGATCTATATATTTCGAAGATCCTGAAGATGAACTGCTAGTTCGAAATATATAGATCAAGGAAATATAATAAAGTTTTTTTATTTATAAGGATTAAGGAGAGGCAACACAAAAGCACGAAGTAAATTACAATTATTGTTATTATTGACTACTTTTTACTTTGTATTTTTACAATGTTGTCAGAATTTAATAAAAACTCAATCCCTGAAGAAGTTGGAAAGAATACCTACGAAACGTCGGATTTTATTGAGAATGAAATAAATAATCTTTTATTTACATTAAATTAATGACCTTGAAAGCCTGCATATAGGAAACTAAGTATATAAACTATTTAGAGTTATTCCATTATTAGGAAAAAATCTGAAACGACCTTTGCAATTTGCCTATTACATGCAAATGAGCTACCACTGCGTCATTTGTTTTTAAATCCGGATGGAACTACCACAGGTTCTAATAGCTTTTCCAGCAGTATAGGAAGACAACTCTCCAACTGCCAGGATTTTAAACCACAAGCTTTTGAACCACAGAAATGAAGGAAATTAATATTAATATCTTAAGTACTGATCAAAAATATTTATACGAAATATGTTGCGCCATTTCAACTGGCCTAGTTTTGCCAAGCTTAGCTAGTAGAGAACCAGAAAAATTAGCACACTCCCGATAGTTAACTTGCGCTTATAGGATACTTCGATTGTACATTGGTAATTCCAATCCATCCGATAACTTAAAGCAACTAGCTCTTTTTTTTATGAAAGTGTACGCGCCAACATGGTTCGATATAAAGTCAAGGCCATTTTGTAAATATGGTCCAGTTCATGTCTTTAACATGGTTAAGCGAAGCTTATACTTAAGTGGTAGCCTAAAAAGTATTGTTTTAAAAACTATGCAGAGAAATTCATATTTTATACACCCAGAAAATATGCTTCTGGCTATGCTATAAGATGATGCGTTGCATATAAGGGAACAAGCTCTTCGAAGAATATTAGAATCAAGAAAAAAACCGACAAAAGAAAAAGTTCGTGAGTTCTGTCTTCCAGAGCTGCAAATAAATGCGGAAAATTACTATGATTTGATAGATTGGGCGAATGTGAAAATAATAGAGCCTCCAATGACCATGAAATATGGTACTACAGAAATTTCAAATTTAATTTATTCGAAAAGTAACTTTCTTGAAATTGAGAATTTTCCTTGTCATACATAAGCAGTGGAAAGATGTGTTAAGCTTGTCACAGAGCATCAATATATGTTTGTGGATCGAAAGAATGAGATGGTTTTATACGTTCTAGAATAAAATCAAGACAAGATATACATACCTGTTTTTGAGACAAAATCTGAATTTTTTAAAAAATGAGTACATATACTGGCAGAACTTTATTTCAAGTGCAGCTTTTTTTGGCTGCCAAGAGTGTAATAAGTTATTATTATATTTTTTTAATATATATGTACTAATTTATGTTATTTTGTTTTATACTCGTTAATGAAAGATCAAAATGTAAAAAATAAATAATTATAAAACTTTTTTTCATCTGATGTTTTCGTGTTTCAATAAATGGCCAAGGTAAAAAATGTAAGTGCTTTGCGCCACCTCAAGACCTTAACATGGAAGGCTAAACATTTTTTATACGTGCTTAGGGATATAGAGCATCGATTCATTATACAGGAAAAACAAAATTTGAAAAAAAATTTCGCTCTGCCCTATTGTACGGCCTGCTTAAAAAAATTTTTAGTACTCTGTTTTTTGTCAGGAGTCGATGAAACTGGGATTTTTTTGACCAACCAATATTTTAACATGCCTCTTTTTATAGCGAGAGTAGAAAGGAACATAGCTCTACATATTTGCAGCAATTCGTGGTTGTAAGGAAGTTTATAGATAAAGCTATTTAGAACGTGTTTTTATAGCAAGCTGTGCTACAAGGGTCGCTACAAAAACTTGCTTACTTTCCCAAGACTTACTCCAAAACATTTTAAAAACTGCTTTTCTAGTGGCGTCATCAAATTTTTGGCAGTGTCTTACAGAACTTTTTATGCAGGTTTTAAACATGCGGTTCCAATTTCTCTTTAACTTCTTATGATATTTTGTTTGACAACTTCATCGGTTGTCGAAAACCCTAAATATTGCTGCCCCGCCAAACGTTTATTTTTATTTTCTAGTCTATTTTTTGAAGCCGAAAAACGGACTCGTTTTCTTCTACGCCAAGAGACTACATTGTGGTTAATTAAGTCATTCTCTGACTCTAATATAAATTTTTGGTTGAAATTATAACTATGTCGGATTTTGAACAACAACCCTGTTATAAGATCGCCTTCATCTTCTTTAGATAAAGTATAAACGATTGCAATAGTTCATTATGTTGATTGATCACAAATTTCAATTTATATATGTATATACTCAGATATTTTTTATGTAGGTACACTCACAATTTTATAACAGTAACGGACTGTAGTTTATTTAAGAAATATTCCGTTCAGTCATTTTTAAATAAATAAACATTTAAAATTCCAAGCATATTTATTTTTAACTGATTCTAACAGTTATTCAAAAAACTAAGTGCATATTAATACGGATTTTCAGTTGCAGTTAATATTGTCCGTTGATTGAGTTAAATTCTTCTTTATGTTAAAGTAAATAAAAATGTAATTTAAAGCAACGGAAAGTTCATTTAATTTTTACTGTCAAAAATTCAACCGCGAATTCCGTAAAAACAAATCAATATTCAGTATCTTATATAAATTAATTGTCAAAAAATTAACTACATATTCCGTAAAAACAAATAAATATACAGTTATTTTATTAAATTTTACTGTCAAAAATTCAACACCATATTTAGTACAAACAATTAAATATTCAGTTATTTTATATAATTTTACTACCAAAAATTAATTTTTACTTATCTATAAAAAATGAATTGCTTGTTTTGTGTAAGCAATTCCCATTTTCTATTTGTTAAAATAATTTAGTTAAATACATCAAATTTTAAAAGTAAAATAATTGCGAAGCCATATCGGTCATGCTGCTGGTGTCTTATAATTGAGAGTTCTTCTGTAAACAACGTGGTCAGTACAACAAAAGTAAAACAAATGTGTGTAACTGGCAGTGTTGCTAGTGAAATTTCGAGAAAGATACATTTTAGTTTCCAAAAAGATACACTTTTTCCCAAAAAGATACGTTTTGAAAAAAAAATTTGAAAATCCATTTTTAACGTTTAATTTTAATTAATTAATTTTTTATATTTATTTAAGTCATAAATGTTAGGTACATATGTAATTTTTAAAAATACAGTAAGCAAACTTTAAAATAAATTATATGTAATTATATTTGGAAGTTATCAAAACAAATTCATTTATGTAAAAATTAATATACTAGTTAAGGCGTTTATACTACGGCGATTATACCAACGTTCATACAAATTTCCTGAAAATTTCCTTTAGAACAACTTCCCACTACTTCTTTCACCATTATAAAGCTGCTATCAAGGCGAATTCGCTAGAAGGTGGGGTCAAGTCAACATATGGTGTTTTTTTTCGGTGATCGACTTGTCAAAGTGTGTATGCCAACTAATTTTCGTATCCTAACGGCAACACTGGTAACTGGGTAAGTAAATAAAAATATTCTCCCTCTCTCGCTTATAAGAAAAACAAGCGGACAGATGTCTTTCTGGTATTTTTTAAAAATTCGTCTCTTTTGTGGAGTAAACGAAAATTTAATAAAATAACTGAATATTTAATTGTTTTTACTAAATATGGGGTCAATTTTTTGATAGGAAAATTTTAATAAATAACTGAATATCGTTTTTACTGAATATTGTTGAATTTTTGACAGTAAAATTTTACAAAATAACTGAATATTTATTTGATTTTACGGAATATGGTGCTGAATTTTTGACGGTAAAAATTAAATGAACTTCTTGTTAAAAATAAATGAAAAATAGGTAGACCGGTTTTTAATTGAACTTTCATTTATTTTATATTACAATTTCAGTTAATTTTACGTACAGAATATTGTGAGTGTAGCACTTTTTAACCATAAAAAATTTTTGTGAAAAATTAACGTTTTGCAAATACTTTTTTTCAAATTAATATGACATAAATAAATAAAAATTTACTATAGACCAAAACTCATCAACAAATTTTTTGCATTTTTTTTTGCAAAATTTCTACAACGAATTTTAAATTTATATTAGTTTTTGAAATCTAGACACAATTCCCAACTTTGTAATAACAATTTTTATAATTTTATTATATGAAGTAATATATTATATGTAGATGTCACTTTTTTACCAAAAAATATAATATTTACAATATACGAAAGTTAAATTATCTAAGAATTATTTATTGTAATAGTTATAAGTTATCTTGTAAGTTACAGTTTTAAGTCATATTAGTTACTTAAAATTGTCATGTATAATTTTCAACACAACTGTTATTTTAAAATAATTCCTACATGAATTTCCCAGCCATTTCTAGAAATGGTTTAAGAACATAATAAATAGTTATTACAGGGAGGTTCAGGAAAAATCTAGAAATAATTATGAAATATAAAAAGGGGTGACTCATGAATAGTTTTTTTAGTTTTGTTTGGAGAATTAAACGGTTCTGAGCGTAGCTAACAATTGTGAACAAAATAATTGTAATAAAGTTTGTTAAGTTGAATAAGTGTGTGTATTTATTTGGATTTGCAATTAAAGGAACTCAAACGCGTTTGTTAAAGGAAAAACGTAACAATATTTATGAAAAAAAAAAGTTTTGGAATTTTTTTTTTTTCTTTTCAAATTAATATGACAGATGACTCTTCAGTCATTGAACTCGTTTCTATAAAAAACACATTTTTGAAAAATTACAGATAGCACTATTTGAAAAATAACCCTCGATATGTAATTCATTCCTAAAAGCACAGTAGCTATTGGAAAATAGTAAAGTATGAAGTTTCTTAGTAACAGGATTCGGAAGCGCTATCCCAGATAGTTTTATGAGGTTCGGAACAAAAATGCACGAGCCTAAAATGTGTGGTAAAACGAGGGGAAAGGGACATTTATTTCTCAATGTGAAGTTGCAAACTGCTACAGAGTCACTCTTAAAAGATTAAAATGTAGGGCCGAGTCCCTAAACTTATCCTTATTTTTCTCAAAATAACTTATTCTTTTCATCTTTACTTGAGGGGACTCACATACACTCAAAAGAAAAATCAATCCATCCGTACTCAAATCAATCCGAAGCGGTAATAATAGTGCGGTGAGTACGGATTTTCTTGAAACAAGTACGGATTTTCAATCGCGAAATACTTAACTCAAATATATTCAATCCCGAATTCATACTTGAAATAATCCAAAAATGAGATTGGTTTAAGTAAAACTAAGATTGAATCAATCTCAAAATGCGCTTAATTCAAGCATTATAAAGTTGATTTTATTCCGAATTCGTCTTTGAATAAATTATTATGATTGATACTTACCCGTATTACCCGATAAAAAAATGATAAAACACCAACATCATGCCCGGTATGGTTTTTACTTTAGAAATCTTATGTATATATTTAACTAAAAATATAAACTAAATGAGAGTTAAGAGTTTAAATTTAATTTTTAGCCCTTCATGGTACACATAAGTCTGGCCAGACCTTTTTTCAATGTGTATAGAAAATCAAAACATGCGTAAGCCGGAAGGTACACACAGCGAAAAGTTTAATTTTTTTTTTACTTGATTTAAGAATTTTATACTTATTTCAAGAAATTCCGGGATTGGTTTTTGAAAGAAATCCCATTTAGGATTGTTTTGAGTACGTTTTAGTGTTATTTGTACTTGAATTTTTGAGTACGACTCGTACTTAAAGTTATCCTAAAAACTTGATTTATCCTGAGTGTTTTTCTTTCTGTATACAAAGACTTGAGTGCAATATAAGTGGCCGCGTTATTTCTTTAGATAACTACTACGTTAGCAAACACTGTCCAATTTCAAAGGGGCACTGCTTATACCAGAAAAAGAACTGCAACGCAATTTAAAAAAAAGATGTTTTTGAATGCAAATTCCGAAAGTGTCTGGACCAGAATTGTGCGTTTCAAAGAGCAATGGCAAAATATTACCAAATATTCTAATACAAGTCCAAAAAGAGATCAAGTTCTTTTGAACGAAAAACAACCTTAAGGAAACTACAAGAGATTTTTGGAAGTCGTTATATTATTCCTTGGTGCAAACATTCCTTACTACAGTTTTAGCCCACCGACCTTTCAATCATGCTCGATGGATGGCGAAAGCCATTTATGCCTCAAAACGTTTTTGTTTAAAAAATATCACGGCTTCAACACAACACAAACGGATGAAATGGACTGTGTGCTTTTAACATTTTCATCGTAACAATTTACATAAAAGCTTGGTTTAGTTCCACAAGAGCAACAGAAGCTCCAAATAATGATTTAAACTGTTTGAAAGCGATTGCTGGCATTGATTTAATTGATCAGATTGTGTCTCAACGATTATTAAAGAGATTTTGTGAACATGTCTGGTGAAGCTGCTGCTCTTGAGTTATTTGATCCGAACATTTTCTTTGACTTTGAGCGGAAAATAGAGATATTCGTATTTTTTAAGAAGAGAAATAGAAAAAAGGCGTCTTAAGGGGTGTTGATGAAAAAGGGGATAATTGCAATGAAGATGAAAGCCAAAGGCTGTAAACGGCCTCGACAATACGATTGTCTCTTCGTTTGGCTGGGTAAGGAGGGGTCAGTCCTACATTTTACCCCTCTGAGAGTGATGCCGTGGCAGTTGTGGATTTTTTTTTTTATCAACTTCCTAATTTTTTTCAAACTTTCAGCTCGATTTTTATACACACATCGCAACCTTAGGGCAACAAGGTTCCATTTGTACTTTAATCACATGTAAGATAGAAGCTTGTTGTTCTTAGGTAGGGATATTTATACAACAATTTATTCTTGATTTAAATAATTATGTAAATAAATCAATATACAGATCTATAAATTTATAATAAAATTTGATTAAAATAAAAAAAAAATATTAACTAAAATAAAATCATAAGACTTTTTTTATAAAAGATTTTCTGTCTTAAACAAATATAAATTAACATCAGATAACTTTTCCGTTCGCTTCTTAATCTCAGGCTTGTTCGAAAAAGCTGACTTTTGCCGTTAGGACTAAAGAAATAACGGGGACCTAAGTTTGGCATTTTCGGAAGATTTTGAAGTTGTAAAGTTGTTAATAAGCATAAGTAATAAAATAATACAGTATATAAAAAACGTTTTCTTTACATGTTTAAGCACATCACTTTCATACTAAATGTAGAGTATTTTAGTTTTATAAATACAATAAGTTATATGGTCACCTTAATTGAATTACTGTCATTCTAAAGTTTTTATTGCATTGTTTTAAAAAGAAACAAAGAATAAAAGAGGCACTCGTTGACTTAAATCTTAACTAAAAACACGTGTCTTTTATTGCTCCTAATACACTACACTAAAATTCAACTAAAAACGAAAATTTTTATTATCAGTCAGCGTGGCCATTTTGGCATTTTTGCAGCTAGATTTAGCATTTTTTTGTCTGATTTTGCTGCAAATTTTTCATTTAGCAGTTAGCATTTTTTTTAGCACTTTTCAACTAAATATTTAGCATTTTTTAGCATTATTTAACTTAAGAATATTCAAGTAATATTTTTTTTGAAAATCTACCACACTTTTTTGTTGAATGCACATACAAAACCCTACTCTTTTGCTATAGAAACTGTACAATCATTTAAAATATCTTTCATATCAAATTGTTTTAAAATTTGATCAGTTTGATCCATTAAATTCATGTTAAGCTGATTTTTTCCAATAACGATTTTGAAAAATTTTTGGAAACGAAAAGTGATACCATAACTTTTGAAATAGAAAAACAAATACGAATTACATGCCGAGATTTTATAGCTCAATTAATATGTCAACTTAGACAACGATTGCCAAAAAGTTTTAATAATTTAACAAATGCTAACTTTTATTGTGTAGAAAACAGTTTAAAAGCTAATAAATACAACTTAAGCGAACATTTTAAAGAAGAAATAATAGATTTCACTGTAGAAGAAATTACAACTTTGGAACATCAGTGGCAGAAACTAAATTCATATGAATTGTTAAATAAGAACTCAACAGTTGATTTCTGGATAAATGTATATGGATATAAAAATGCATTAAATGAAAATCCATTCAGTGAATTAGCTTCTTTTGCAATAAAGTTCTGGGTTTTGCCATTTAGCAACGCGGAAGTTAAAATAGGTTTTTAGTTGTATAAATCTCTTGAAAACGAAAATTCGAAATAGACTGACGTTAAAGACTTTGAATTCGCTACTTTATATTAAGTGTGGTTTAAAATTTTGCCATAGTTTTAAAAAATGTACGATCTCACATAAAAATGCGATAAGGACATATATTATAATGATATCTCGATCGATTCTTCAGAAGTTGAAGCATAATATTAATTTTGATGACGTATTTAATTAATAAAATGAAATTTTTTATTAAACATGTTATAAATTTTATTGAAATACTAAATAAAAGCCATTTATAGGTCAAGTTCCTTTGATTTTTTCTTTTATATTTTTAAGACTTTTTATGTTTACTAAATATTTTATTTATTTTAATCAGTTTGTTCTATTGATATGATGTAAGTTTATAAGGAAGAATTATGTAAAATAAATCATATATGGGTATTTCCTCATAAAGGTAAACCAGGATGAACATTTAAAATGTTGATAATCATCGTCTTTTATTGTTTATTATTATAAAAAAGTCTATGTTGTAATGGTTTCAAAGCATATCAAAGCATATATATTTTCTTATATTTTCTACTTCTAAAGACATTTTTATGTACTTATTTTGCATGCAAAAAATATGTTATGTTTGCACTCTTTCTTCATAATCTCTTCATTACAATCAATTGTAAATTGAGTATTAAGTTTTTTGTTACGGAAATTTTAAGATATTTATGGGAAAATACATGGTGATAATAACAAAAAAAAAAACATGGAAAAATCGAACGTTTGCGACCGGTACATAAGCCAATTAAACAAAAGCCAATAGAGATATTTTATTGTGTAAATACTGGATAGAGACCTACATTAATACACTTTTAAAGTAAACTAATCACTTTTTAATATTCCGTTCCATTACGCAGATTTTTACATTTCACTACTGTCAGCCAAAGTAGACTTCTATTTTGCGTACGTTCGTGACCACATGTTTATGTTTATAACTAGGAAAAGTTTTGTTTTCTATATTATTTGTACAGCAAAAACGTACGAACGTACGTTCGTGACCCTAGGAAATGCCCATATAAAGGTATATTAACTAAAATAACAAAAAATAATACAATTTAAATTTTAGCATTATTTTTTGGCAGTTTAAGATTTTTGTTAGCATTTTTTAGCATTATTTTAAAGCCGATTTAGCTGTAAAATATTTTTGGATATGGCCACACTGATGTGAATATTTTTTCATTTTGGTTACTTTTTTCTAAAACAATAATAATTACGAACGAATATGTTTTTCTTGGTACAATTATTTACGAGCTCGAATTATTTGTACTGTGTACTACGACTTTTTCATTATTTGTTACCAATGAACGGAAGTTTTTTATAATCCCTTTAAAACAGCAACCAAATAATTTTTTTAAGATTTTTGCTGAGAAAATATTGCCATTTGTGATTTTTATATTAAAAACGCCATGATCTGAAATCGTAAACAAATGAAGTTTTAATCAATGGAGATTTTCAATTATTTTTTTTAAATGAGCGTAGTTTTTCTTGATTTTAATAGACCATTTACATTACAACGAAATCTAGTAGATTTCATTTGAAATCTTCCTCAAAATCAAGTGCGTTTACATTATACCGTTTTGACATTAGCGAGATTTTGTTTTTATAACAAATCAATGACTTAAATATTTTTGTGTAACACATACAAACACAAAAAGAAATATACATTAAAAAATTTGCATTATCTTTAGTTTATAATCAACATCACTTTTTTACCAATTATTTGTCCTTTTTTATTTTTTACAAATTCTCAATTTTTATTTTTTTCAACAGTTTTTGTTTTGTTTTTAATTAAAATGTCACATTTTTGTTTTGCAGGGAAGTATTCTTTAGTGCTATATGGAAAAAACCATAGTTGCAAATCTAAGTACTAATAGATTTTGAGTAGATTTCGTCGAAATCTAGTCACAAAGTAGATTTTGTTTTGTATGGGAAATCTAGTCAAAAACCACTAGATTTGGCTCGAAATCTCGTAAGTACTAGATTTCGTTGTAGTGTAAATTGGCTATAAGAGAAGTAAGGATAATTAGTACTTAAGGTAGGAAGTGCATGAAATAATCCGGAATCGATTTTCGAAAAATTACACAAAAGTCATTTCAGTGTTTTTAAAAAATTTAAAATAAGTTTAAGGTTTTGACTTTAGGTTATTTCCAGAAGTACATTTATATACATATTTAAAAATACACGTAGGAATTTTAAAGATTTTCTTTAAGAAATGGCTGTAATTTTAAAGAAATTTAAAATTTTACTGTTTATAACTTGTCGGTATGTATATTTATTTAATGTTTTTTAAGATAATTATTTGGTAAAAAAAACTTTTGACTGTCAGTCATATTCTTTTTCCCCATTGAATGTACGTTATGATATATAAGAACAATTTTGAAACATTTTTTTATAATAAGAATTATAAATTTGAAATAAAATTTACACAAAACAGAAAAAAGTTTTTTTGATGTATATTTATTTAATGTTTTTTAAAATACAAAATTTTTTATTTTTTCGAATTTATTCTATGAGCTAAATTTCAGTTATGTATTTTATAAAGCTTTTTTGTAATAGTTCTATTCCTTAAATTTTTAGGAATGACTTTATATACACTACCAGACTATTATATTGCATCTTCTTGTTACATTTTACCTACGCTATCCTTTGGATAGCAATGAAGTATATAGTATGTACAGAAAAATTTACAATTATTAGACACCAGCAGATTGTAATGCATTTTCTGGCCCGCTACGGCCTTCGTCAGCATTCTTTGTGTCACACTGGATAGTGATACTTTATAAGTTGAATGTATTTAACTCAACAATTTTAACAAATAGAAACTGGGAATTATTTCCTTTCGTAGGTTACTTTATATTATATTCAATATTTTTTATTTTTCGAATTTATTTTATGAGCTAAATTTCAGTTATGTATTTTATAAATCTTTTTTGTAATAGTTCTATTCCTTTAATTTTTAGGAATGACTTTATATACACTGCCAGACTATTATATTGTATTTTCTTGTTACATTTTACTACTACAAAAAAGCTTTATAAAATACATAACTGAAATTTAGCTCATAGAATAAATTCGAAAAAATAAAAAATGTTGAATATAATATAAAGTAACTTACGAAAGAAGATAATTCCCAGTTTCTGTTTTTTAAGATAATTATTTGGTAAAAAAAACTTTTGCCTGTCAGTCATATACTTTTCCCCCATTGAATGTACGTTGCGAAAGGCGAAAGGCAGTAATATTTTACAATGATTTACAAAATATTTGATATATAAGAACAATTTTGAAACATATTTTTATAATAAGAATTATAAATTTAAAAATAAAATTTACACAAAAGAGAAAAAAGTTTTCATAATATTTTAGATATTTGTAAATTAGAAAATATTTACATAAAATGCATTTCGCATATCGCCAATCGTTTTAAATTTCGCCAAAATAATCGCCATATCACAAAACGTAAATTTATATAGACAAAAGAATTAAGAAATCGCCACATTTGACAGTCCTGCCAATAACAGCTTAAAAACGAAAACTATTATCCATTTTTATGATTTATAACTGGCATATTAAAAAATATTCAATTATTTTTTTTTATATATTCCTCTAACTCCCACTGGAGCATAGGGCGCCAAAAAAATAAAAAATATATTTTTACGAAAAAAGTCTCAAATAAATAAAAACTTTTAATTAAGTTTCACGTTATTTTTTTAATATGTAAAAGAATTACATTTCTTGTTTTGTTTTCTTGTTTTATAGTTATTGCTTTACTATAAAGTGCAAATAACCTTCGTGTTACAATGTATTACAATGATTTTAATGATTTTCTCAAATAATAAAAAATTTGGTTATATTTTTTTACATTTGGTAACTTTTTCAAAAATTTTGGTTGTAAAAATTGTATTCGTTGTGGCAGCACTGTTCATACAGTATACACTTGTATAAATATGATTATTATAATACAAAAGCTTTAAAGAACAAGCAGCTGTTTATCAAATAAAAGCTTGACTTAAAACAAAAGCCTTTATTTTTTAAAATCCCTAAAATTTTTCATATAAATACAAGCTGAACCTGCAAAATGAAATCATAAACCACCTGACATTAATCTGTTCAGTTGTATAATTAAAAAAAGTCGAAATGAAATTCTTGCACATTTTAACTTTATTGCTCGTCGCAATGGTGGCCTATACCTCGGCCCAAAGATGTGTTGGAAGACCACGTAAGTTTTCTTCAAGCCAACGATTAATAGTTTTAATAATTTTTAAATTTAATTTAATTTGCAGGTAACCCTTCTTGCAGAGGTCCCCGTAACGTAGGACGTCGTGGCCGCGGTTGTACTCCTCGTACCATGTGGTATTATGATCCCCGTAGCAGACAATGTCGTGAAATGCGTTACAATGGCTGTGGTGGCAACAACAATCGTTGGTGCACTCGTGCCGCCTGTCAACAGAGATGCCGCCGTTAAAAACTAATCTCAGTTGTAAAGTTAAAAAGTTCAAAAGTTAAATAAAATTAATTTCGCATATATTTATAATATTTTTTCATTTACATAGATAATCATAGATTACATAGATTTAAAAAAAAAAAATAATGTAATTTCTGAACTTTCAACTTGTTCCTTTGGACTGAAGGCCCTCACAATATTGCTTAGGATGGCTTTACAAACAAGTCAACTTTTTATGTTTGTACAAACATTTTGCTTTGTTTATTAAGAGGTTTGCTGTTTAAACGAAGTTTGAAGAAAATTAAAAATTTTTCATTTCACAAATAGAATCTGGGGATTTATTTCTCATGTTGAGTAACATTTATTACATAAATTTTCATATTATTCGAATGTGTAATCTAAGTCAAATTACAATCCTCAAAAGCTTTTATACTTAAATAGGCTTATTCCTTCAATATTTTGCAGGAATATTTTCTATGCACTATCAGAATTTTTCGTTTGTATATTTCTGTTACGAGGCTTACTTTAGCTATCCTTTGGCTAGCAATGAAGTAAATTGTAAAGAAAATTTATACTACTATTAGATACCAGCAGAATGCAATGCATAGTGGATAGTGCCTATTGTAGATGTTATGCTTTCTGCTGGTATCTAATAGTTGTATAAATTTTCTTTACAATTTACGGTTCGGTTCAGTAGGATCAGAGCTATGAATCAAAATGTGGAACCACCACTTCAAAAAATTAATAATTTCGCGACTGTTTGGTAATAGATTAATGGAAATAAGTTCACATTCTCTTTAATCTATTACCAAATAGTCGCAGGCGAACTTTAAATTCGCCAACCACGATAATGGTGAATAAAATTAAAGTCCGTCAAGCCCGACAGGATTACACCCTACAATACAATATTTACAGACAAATTTTCCGACTGAATAGGTAATCATGGAATGTCCAAAACAAAATTATCTTTTAAGGTTGAGCTTCATTCAAGAGTTCTTTGTTCCGACAATATCTTTGTAAATCTAGATGAGATTTTTTCGTTTGAAAGTGATTTTGGAAGGGGTTTATAAAACCAATGGTTAATTCTGGATCTACAATTACAAAACATAAAAAATAATAAAAACCCTTCTTCTGTAAAATTTTCATTTTTTCGCTAACGATATAATCGCAAATAGGGCTCGAAATATTGTAGAAGTTTTTGGCAGAAGATATAAAAATTCGGCAATACTGAAATTAACTTCATACTCGCTTGGAGTTTTTCTATAATAGTAATTTAGTGACCGCCAAATTTCGTAAAACATAAATAAATTGTAATGGAAATTTGATATCTAAATTGAACATCCGTTTCAAAACTGCCAACTTCTTTCGTATTGTCTTTTATTATCCCCAACTATGTGATGTTTGGAGTGCCAAACTGATACTGCAAATGTTCAAATCTGTTTAACGTTATTAATTATAAACACAGTTGGCTTAACTCTCTAATGCCAAGTTTCAGAATAAATTGGAATATATTATGAATATAATTTTTTAGGGTATTTTTGTGCCTCTGAGTTAAAAAAAAAATATTTAGTATTGTGGTTATTTTGTTGAACTATTTATGGTTTTTAATCCAAATTTTTAATATTTTTTGATTAGGCTTAAGTTCATAAAATTTAATGAAAATATTAAAAATATTTTTAAGCCCATACAATGAGTCGTTTACGTTTCAGCTAAGAAAACATCAAGGAGTACCTTGAGGCACCCTTAGACATCTAGTTATTAAAAACACATTTAATTTCTTTGTTAGTTTTGTTAATGATAATCAAAAAAAATTATTTGAGCAGCATAAATGAAGTTTGCATTTTGAACAAAAGCATTGTGTTCGAGAAGGTTCACAATGCTTTTAAAGCTTTTAAGAGCTTTCGAAGCTTCTACAAATATTTTTCTAGATCTTCAAGCAATTGTAAAAAAATTTTAATTAATATAAATTAACTATATATTGGACGTCGCACACTGGTTCATATTTTGAGAAGGCGGCCAAAATTATTTTTTTTTTTGTTCTCCGATTTTAAAATTTTTTTATTCATGTGAAAGTAAATACTAGTGAACCTCGGGAGCCAAAAAATTTCAACCCAATTTCAACTATTTCATTGAGAACAGGGTGGTCCGAAATGGACTTTCTCAATATTTGGTTATAGTTTTGAATTTCGGAGTCAATTTGTGAAGTTGAAATGCTCATAACTTTTTTGTTTTTTAAGATTTTTTGACAGAATAAGTTTTGTGTATTAGTTTATTTTATTAGCTATACGTGGTTTAAAGCATTAAACTCTGCGACCTCTAGAACTATTTAATTTTTTTTTTTTTTTTAATGTCAAAATTTCCCGGAAATTACCTACTTTATAGAGCATAAGTCCTGAGCGTCAAAATGCGTAAAAAAAAATTCTATACTCTCTTGTAGTCCAGAATCTAACCTACATTTCTATACCCCATTGTACACACATCTGGATACGGCCTTGCGAACTACAGCAATTTCTGTGACCCAAGGTAAGATATTCGGTTCAAAAAATAAGTCCTGCAAGATAACATTGCTGAAATTAAAGAAGGTGAATCTTAAAGAATTTTCGACAAATAAAGCAGTTCAGGCCACATAAATTATCTAGCACGTCAGGTTATCAATTAATTTGGAGAAGGTAAAGGTATTGCCATTGTTATGAACTTATTGTGGGTGAACGGATGCTGCAAAACGAATAGGCGACATAAATAGACTAACACGTTAGATTTCTGAGTAAGTTAAAAGGTTAAACATTAGTAAACATAAACTACATAGTTTAATTACCTGAAAATTGCAACTTAATTTAAAAAAATGGAAGAGCAGGTAAATGGTAAAAAAACTAGCACGCAGTTATATTTTACGTGAAAATTATGATAAAGGATTCATTTCTGCATCAAATTCAACCAACGCAAAATAAGAAAACAAAAATTGCAATAATTGAAAAAAATAGTGGAAGCGAGCCCTAAATGCACAAAGAGGATTTTAAAAAGTATGCCTACACCAACTGAAGAAATGAAATTTACTCCAGAAGAAGCATTTGCACTATTTTTGGATTTAAAACTGACAAAAAATCAGTATACAGAACTGCGAAAGCGAACCAATGAAAAAAATTGTGGAATCTTTCTAGGATATCGAGATTTAGTTTTTGTCAAAAAAGAGTGCTTACCTTCACAAACGGCTATTAGTGTAACTTTTAGTTCAGCAGAAGTAAAATTGCAGGCTCTTCTCGAACACACTGCAGAACGATTATTAAATACACTTGATGCTGACTGTTTAAAAAAACTTAAAAATTGCAGCATCACTTTATTTTCTAAATGGGGATGTGATGGAAGCTCTGGTCAGAAACAATACAAGCAATGTAATTCAGAAAACCCATCTGATGCTAACAAGAAGCTAAACAACTTCTGGAAAATGAAACCCAAAGCTATTTAGAAGAAATGTTTACTAATATTGTTTAATTTAAAATAGTTTATAGATTATAATTTGTTTTTGATTTAAGTATACATTTGTATTAATATACAAAAATTAAATACACATACATCTCAAACCAAAAATAAAAGTTGAATTACCTAAAATGTTATCGATAGCCAAGAATGCTATTTGGGCATTTTTCAAAATATTCCTTTTCAGTTTTATCCTTATAACAACTCGTCTTTCCCAAAAAAGCCAACCTTTGGCCCCTGTGAATATTGGGACTAAAAAATTTACAGGGGCCAAATATTGGCATTTTCTGACAGGATCTAAGTTCGACAATAAAAAATAAGTATCAGTTGTAAAATACAAGAGAAATAATGATAAATTATAAAAAAATCATATTTGAAATATTCATCTTTTACACCGAAACTCAACAAAAAAATGAAAATCCATTTTGAACTCCCCATAACTTTTGCTCCTATCAGTCGAATTTTACGATTTATAGCGCAAATTAAAGCCTAACATCGCACCTATCGAGCAAAAAAATCGCATAAAAAAATACCGATCCAGTCAAAAGTTATGGAATTTTGACCGCCTTCTCGTAAAATTTCCCACTGTGCGTCGCACACTGGTTCATATTTTAAGAAGGCGGCCAAAATTATTTTTTTTTTTGTTCTCCGATTTTAAAATTTTTTTATTCATGTGAAAGTAAATACTAGTGAACCTCGGGAGCCAAAAAATTTCAACCCTATTTCAACTATTTCATTGAGAACAGGGTGGTCCGAAATGGACTTTCTCAATATTTGGTTATAGTTTTGAATTTCTGAGTCAATTTGTGAAGTTGAAATGCTCATAACTTTTTTGTTTTTTAAGATTTTTTGACAGAATAAGTTTTGTGTATTAGTTTATTTTATTAGCTATACGTGGTTTAAAGCATTAAACTCTGCGACCTCTAGAACTATTTAATTTTTTTTTTTTTTAATGTCAAAATTTCCCGGAAATTTCCTACTTTATAGAGCATAAGTCCTGAGCGTCAAAATGCGTCAAAAAAAAATCTATACTCTCTTGTAGTCCAGAATCTAACCTACATTTCTATGCCCCATTGTACACACATCTGGATACGGCCTTGCGAACTACAGCAATTTCTGTGACCCAAGGTAAGATATTCGGTTCAAAAAATAAGTCCTGCAAGGAAACATTACTGAAATTAAAGAAGGTGAATCTTAAAGAATTTTCGACAAATAAAGCAGTTCAGGCCACATAACTTATCTAGCACGTCAGGTTATCAATTAATTTGGAGAAGGTAAAGGTATTGCCATTGTTATGAACTTATTGTGGGTGAACGGATGCTGCAAAACGAATAGGTGACATAAATAGAATAACACGTTAGATTTCTGAGTAAGTTAAAAGGTTAAACATTAGTAAATAGCCGCAACATAAACTACATAGTTTAATTACCTGAAAATTGCAACTTAATTTAAAAAAATGGAAGAGCAGGTAAATGGTAAAAAAAAACTAGCACGCAGTTATATTTTACGTGAAAATTATGATAAAGGATTCATTTCTGCATCAAATTCAACCAACGCAAAATAAGAAAACAAAAATCGCAACAATTGAAAAAAATAGTGGAAGCGAGGATTTTAAAAAGTATGCCTACACCAAACTGACAAAAAATCAGTATACAGAACTGCGAAAGCGAACCAATGAAAAAAATTGTGGAATCTTTCCAGCATATCGAGATTTAGTTTCTGTCAAAGAGTGCTTACCTTCACAAACGGCTATTTGTGTAACTTCAAGTTCAGCAGAAGTAAAATTGCAGGCTCTTCTCGCACACTGCAGAACGATTATTAAATACACTTGATGCTGACTGTTTAAAAAAACTTAAAAATTGCAGCATCACTTTATTTTCTAAATGGGGATGTGATTCAAATGATGGAAACACTGAGATTCTTTTCCGATCCAGAAACTGCAGCATCTATCACAGGAGTACATTTTGAATTAATAAGACGATTCCAGATCATTTTACAAGTTATATCATGTAGCAGAAAGATAAATGCAAAAAAATTTGGCCAGTATGCAAATGAAACAGCATTTCTTTATAACAAAAAATACTCTTGGAGACATATACCATGGGGAACAAATAGTTCAACACAATATGCTACCAATTGGAGATCTATCTGAAGAAGCGCAAGAAAAAAGGAACAAAGACTACAGATTCTTCCGCGACCATAACACAAGAAAAATGTCCAGATGTTGTACTAATGAAGATCTTATTACTATTTTGTTGTGCACATCAGATCCATATATCCATATTCGACAAAAATGGAAATCAACCTCAATCGAAGAAGCTAAACAACTTCTGGAAAATGAAACCCAAAGCTATTTAGAAGAAATTTTTACTAATATTGTTTAATTTAAAATTGTTTATAGATTATAATTTGTTTTTGATTTAAGTATACCCTGTTGGCCAAACTGCCGTCGACGACATTGTCGTCAACGATTTATGCACGACATGTCCTCTATCACTTAGGATTTCTGCAAGACAATTTTGAGGAAAATGTCGTGGACGACAAAATACTCGACATTGTCGAGTGCGCTGTCTTTTAAAGAAGTTAATAAACGATGACATGACAGACATTGTCTTTCAAGTTGTCTTTTGTCAAAGCTTATCCACGACAACATGAGAGACATTTTCTTGTAAGGTATCCTCTATCAACAACCATACACGACACTATGAGCGACAGTGTCTTGTAAGCTGTCCTGTATTAAAGTGTATGCACGACAACATGACCGACAGTGTCTTGTAAGGTGTCCTTTATCAACTTCTAAGCACGACAATATGAGCGGCATTGTCTTCTAAGCTGTCTTCTAAACAAACAAACATAATTTGTTCCCAATAAAAAATAAAAATAACTGTAAAATAACGATAATAATAAAAAAGCAACCAAAGCAAAGTGAAGCAAATCAGTCAGTAAAGTCTGAGAACTCAAAGACTAAGGTCTGATTTTAAAAATATGTATGTGCTATTGTATATTTTTATTTTTTCGTTTAGGTTTATAGGCGACATTGTCGTGTAAGCTTTTACTCCTGTAACTTCATCGACATTGTCTTATATGCAGTCGTTGACGATAAAGTAGAATCCATTGTCGTCTATATAGTCATCAAAGACAATCTGAACGACAATGTCGTTCATATGGTCTTCAACGACTATATGGACGACAATATCGTGCATGTGGTCATCAACGACAGGCTGAGCGACATTTTCTCTCTTTGTGTCGTGCACGATTTGCGCGACACTTGTTTGAAAATGTCGTTGACGATTTGCATTAGTTGTCCCTTAAGTGTCGTGCAGGAATTAACATTGTCGTGCACGAATCATTGATGATTCGTGCACGACATAGCCAACTGGGTATATTTGTATTAATGTATAAAAATAAAATACACATACATCTCAAACCAAAAATAAAAGTTGAATTACCTAAAATGTTATCAATAGCCAAGAATGCTATTTGGGAATTTTTCAAAATATTCATTTTCAGTTTTATCCTTATAACAACTCGTCTCGTCCCAAAAAAGCCAACCTTTGGCACCTGTGAAAATTGGGACTAAAAAATTTGCAGGGGCCAAATATTGGCATTTTCTGACAGGATCTAAGTTCGACAATAAAAAATAAGTATCAGTTGTAAAATTCAAGAGAAATAATGATAAATTATAAAAAAATCATATTTGATATATTCAACTTTTACACCGAAACTCAACAAAAAAAACGAAAATGCATTTTGAACTCCCCATAACTTTTGCTCCTATCAGTCGAATTTTACGTTTTATAGCGCAAATTAAAGCCTAACATCGCACCTATCGAACAAAAAAAATCGCATAAAAAAATACCGATCCAGTCAAAAGTTATGGAATTTTGACCGCCTTCTCGTAAAATTTCCCACTGTGCGTCGGTAGAAATTTTTGTGAGGCACTCTTAGACATTAGACGGTTAAGACTAAATTCTGTATTCTGTAAAATAAAAAAATACGAAACCATTTTTTTTTAATATATTCAACAATTATTTTATTTTAAGATTATTAAAAACACGCAAATCAAAAAGAAATTCAGCCTTAAACTTAACGACGACATCTCTGCTGACAGGCGGCACGAGTGCACCAACGATTGTTGTTGCCACCACAGCCATTGTATCGCATTTCACGACATTGTCTGCTACGGGGATCATAATACCACATGGTACGAGGAGTACAACCACGGCCACGACGTCCTACGTTACGGGGACCACTGCAAGAGGGGTTACCTGAAAAACAAATTAAAGTTAAAAGACATTAAAACTGTTAATGATTTTATTGAATTTAAGAAAACTTACGTGGTCGTCCAACACATCTTTGGGCCGAGGTATAGGCCACCATTGCGACGAGCAATAAAGTTAAAATGTGCAAGAACTTCATTTTAATTTTTATTTTTTATGAGAACAATCAATTGATTCGATGAATATCAAGTGATTTATGTTTTTATTTGACTAATTAAGGTGGTATTTATACTCGTTTAATATTTTTAAACAAAAAAGTTTTTATTTAAATCATTATATTATTCTTATTTAATATTTTTTTATTGCAATTGTTTAAAAACATCTGTTTATTCTGTGAACAATGTCAATAATTCAATAAATTGTTGACAATATATTGGCAGGTGTTAAGATCACCAGTTGTGTAATATTTTTTTGTTTACAACAAATATTTATCGAAAAAATAAAATTATACTTCAATTATTTTAATTATTGAAATTTTAAAAAGAGTTGCTTAAATATAGATAATAAATGTTTTTATACTCTATTTTTGAGTAATCGATAAAAGAAAAATATCCCTGAAGGAAGCCTGGGGTAAAGTGTCTTAAAGTCACCGCTTTTTTTTACTGTTTTGGTGACAATGTACATATGGCCCCAAACGAACTACATAGTAAAATGAATAGCTTATTTTACTTATTATTTAGTAGCTTTCTTCTATATTACTACTATAAATACTTCTATAACCACTTATTTAAAAATGTATGTAGGTAGAAAATAATGACTTACAATAAAATGCGTTCATTTTGTGACAGCCCTTGTAAAATTCTTTGGTTCTTTCAGTAGTATTGGAAGAATGTAGTATTATTGCTTTTTACTGATTACTTAACACATCATTTTGTAGGCGAAGCTTTTACTGGATAGTTCTAAGGGCATTATTACTAGTAAGAACATATTAAATAAAGTTCCAAAAGTGTACTAGTGTGAAGATAATTTAAGAAGTTCCAATGTCTCTATTTGGTTCCATAAGAACCATCTAGTCAATAGTTCTAAGGGCACTAGTGGATTCTCGATGACAAGCACATTTCAATGTCTATAGTAGAAAGCATTGTCTGGGAAATAAGGGGTCAGTAGTACTGGTGACGAAGTCAATAGTGAATCAATTCCTTCAGGGATGTTTCTACAATTAAATGCATTTTAAGCTTTCAATCATAATATTTCATTTACTAAGTTTACGTTAAGGTTGATTTGAAACAACAAAATTCACAAACATGTTTCGGATAATATCGAGGCATCACCGCAAAAAAAGCTTAAGCGATATCAATTTAAAATTTTGTTTTTGTCGCTTGAGTTTTTTTGCGGCGATGGCTCGATATGGTTGAAATGTTAGTCTTCGTTCGAAGTTCTACAGTCTTTGAAAAATAAATTTTAGGTGTCAGCTGGTGACTCCCCCGGGGATGCACCAAGCGCTTTGAGAACCTGCATATCTCTTGGCGTCGCATACATAGGGTTATAACTGGGTGCAAAATATAAATAGAACCCACCGCGGGTTTTAAATTGAAAAATCTCTCGGAACCGCATCTGGCCATATGTCCTATCTTATTTGGTACCTCGCAAATCAGTAGCTCCGGGCATCTTGGGAAAAGTCTGACTACTGGTTAAAACCCCTTCGGGAATTACGTTATGGTTTATGTTTAAAACCAAAGTCGCGGGAAGGAAGATCTTAAAAAGGCCCCTGCTAGGGTTAATTTTCCACCCAATGTGAGGAAGTTTGGCCTAGGTGCTGCTACTACTCCTCAGATGACTCTTGTCCTTCAGAAGCGGAGGTTAGATAGACACGAAAATTATAAATTATATCAACAAATTGTAAAAAAAAACCCTACCAGAAGCTGGCAGCACCAAAAACACCACGCAAATATCGAAACGCTAACATGGCTTCTTCACCCTACAGAGTTTTTTTTACATAGACTTTGACGTTTGGTATGACAAAAAATTGTCAGGTTGAGACCCAGTAAACACAAACCACACCACACTGTCCGATCAGCTATTTAAAGTAAAAGTTTTCAAATTTAGTACAAATAGCAATAGTAAAAAAGAGAGCTGGGTGTCGATTCTGGTTCTGTGAAACTGTGAAATGAAAACTTTTTCCACATTTTCATAGAGTTTTTGATTCTCGTTGAATGAAAAAATTAAAAATAACTTCGAATGTTTTCATATGAGAAGAACAAATGAAATGAAACAAATTGTTTTCACATTTTCACAGTAATGTGGTTCTTGTTCTGTGTAACAGTGCAAAGAAGTGTCACAAACTTTTCATTTATGTCATATTTTTACACTTTCATTTTAACGGTGAAAAATAATTTTAAATAAATTATTTAGAGGAAAATATGGGCATTGCCAACGAAAAATAATAATTTAAAGTAATAAAAACAATAATCTTCTAAAAAGATACATATTTACAGATTTTTAACTTAATATATTCACATAAAATGCCAATGTTTAATAATATACAAAACATTAGTGACGAAAAACGTGAATAAAGTTTTCTTATCTGGCTCATTCCGAATTTCTAGCGATAATTCAATAATACCAATAATCCTAACATTTTTTAAATTTATTTTATTTTTTGTGTATTTGTATAATTTTACACTTGATTGACGTTTCAGGTAAGAAAACATCAAGGAGTACCTCAACCCGTGGACATCTAGTTATTAAAAACACATTAATTTTGTGGGAATTTTGTTTGTTAGTTTTGTTTTTGATAATCCAAAAAAATTATTTGAGCAGCGTAAATGAAGTTTGCATTTTAAACAAAAGCATTGTGTTCGATATTGTTCACAATCAGCGTTGCCATGACCAAAAAAAATTTATGACAAAAATGTAAAAATAAAGTAACCAAAAGCGAAAAAAGTGGCGAAAATGATTTTGTATCAAAAGTACTACATACTATTTTATTCGCACTTCAGTTTAAAAATATGGGTGCGTTCGTAAATGCATCACTGCGCTCCATCAGTGATTTCAAATGTTTATATATTTATCAGTGAAGTTAATGTGTACCAAAAAATTGTTAAAAGCTCCACAAAAATTATAGTCACACAATAAAAAAATTTTAATTATTTTTTTAAAAAAGTTTGCTTTTCTGATGCAGTGCAGTGATGCATTTACGAACGCCCCCTATGTTTAAAGAAGAAATTGTGTGTGTTTGTATCTTGTAGGCTCATAAACCGCTGGATCGCTTTTTTCAAGTTTTAACAGTATATAAGCGACGGTCTGGAAAGAACATGGGCTATATAATTTTTCGAAATTTTTAGTGGAATCGGCAACTCCTATACAAATTTGACACTTATTTTCGTCAATTTTTAAAACTTTATGAGCTAGAGCTTTCAACCTTTTTAGCTAAAGAGCTCTTATAAGTAAAACTTTAAAAGTAATGCTGTGCGTTATGGTATCAAAGTGCAAAATTGAGCTAAAATATGCAGTAGATCTGTTATATTTTGCCCGGTGGAAATATAATCATATTTAAAGGGATGGTATCGAAAGAGCCTTTGACCTTATCGCTTATCTGGAAAAGTGTTTCAGTTAGACCTATGAAGCATTAGGAGTAGCAGATAATGTCTTCTACACTTCAAACTATATACCTGATATGGTTAAGTTAACTGACTATGCCTGTATTCATAAAATTTTTTTAAATTTAATAAAGGTTTACAGAACAAATTTTCTACGAACCTTTTTCCTGAGATGAAAAAAGTATTGTGCACTAACAATCACCACACAAAATTTTTAAGGGTTCAAAAAGCGAAGCGGGTAGTTCTTGTTCCAAGACCAAAAATTGGTTATTTTTGTGTTGAAAAAAAGTAACCAAAATGGAGAAAAGTACACAAGTACACATTGAAAAAAAAGTAACCAATTTTGGTTAAAAGTAACCTAAACGGCAACGCTGTTACTCATTCGTTATCAGTCGTGCACAAGCAGCGTTGCCACGACCATAAAAAAATTGTAACCAAAATGTGAAAATAAATTAACCAAAAGAGAAAAAAGTAACCAAATTATTTTGTATCAAAATTACTATTTTATTCGCACTTCAGTTTAAAAATAAGTCTAAAGAAGATATTGGCTTTGTTTGTGTCTTGTAGGCTCATAAACCACTAGACTGATTTCTATAAAGTTTTGACAGTATATTACCGTCTGGTCTGGAAAGAACAATAGGCTATATCATTTTTCGAAATTTTTGTTGGAAGTGGAACCAACTATACATAGTTTACACTTAATTCCGTCAATTTTAATACCTTTATGAGCTATAGTTTTCAACCTTTGGTGGAATATAATCATAAAAAACGGAATGGTATCGGAAGGCCTTTGACCTTATCGTTTATGTAAAAAAGTGTTTCAGTTAGTCCTATGCAGCATGAAGAGTAGCAGATAATGCTCATCTACACTTCAATGTATATACCATATATGGTTAACTTGATAGTCTGTTTAGGCTTAAGCTTCCAAAAAAAACAATTTTAAGGTAGATGAAAAAAAGTATTGGTTTGTAATGCACAAATACCACAAACAATTTTTAAGGATCAAAAAAGCGAGTAGTTCTTTTTCCAAAACTAAATTTGGTTATTTTTGTGTTGAAAAAAAGTAACCAAAATGGAAAAAAAGTACACAAGTACGCATTGAGAAAAAGAGAGTAACCAATTTTGGTTAAAAGTAACCAAAACGGAAACGCTGTTCACAATGCTTTTAAAGCTTTTAAGAGCTTTTGCAACTTCTACAAATATTTTTCTAGATCTTTAAGCAATTGTAAAGAAATTGAAATTAATATAAATTAATTATATATTGGACGTCGGTAGAAATTTTTGTTAGGCACTCTTAGACATTAGACGGTTAAGACTAAATTCTGTATTCTGTAAAATAAAAAAATACGAAACCATTTTTTTTTTTTAATATATTCAACAATTATTTTATTTTAAGATTATTAAAAACACGCAAATCAAAAAGAAATTCAGCCTTAAACTTAACGACGACATCTCTGCTGACAGGCGGCACGAGTGCACCAACGATTGTTGTTGCCACCACAGCCATTGTAACGCATTTCACGACATTGTCTGCTACGGGGATCATAATACCACATGGTACGAGGAGTACAACCGCGGCCACGACGTCCTACATTACGGGGACCTCTGCAAGAAGGGTTACCTGCAAATTAAATTAAATTTAAAAATTATTAGAACTATTAATTTTTTCGTTGGCATGAAGAAAACTTACGTGGTCTTCCAACACATCTTTGGGCCGAGGTATAGGCCACCATTGCGACGAGCAATAAAGTTAAAATGTGCAAGAATTTCATTTTAATTTTTTATGAGAACAATCAATTGATTCGATGAATATCAAGTGATTTTTATTTTAATTTTACTAAAAAAGGTGGTATTTATACTCGTTTAAGAAAAATTTTATATTTTTAAACCAAAAAGTTTTTATTAAAATCATTATATTATTCTTATTTCATATTTTTTTATTGTAAATGTTTAAAAACATCTGTTTATTCTGTGAACAATGTCAATAATTCAATAAATTGTTGACAATATATTGGCAGGTGTTAAGATCACCAGTTGTGTAATATTTATTTGTTTACAACAAATATTTATCGAAAAAATAAAATTATACTTAAATTATTATAATTATTGAAATTTTTAAAAGAGTTGCTTAAATATAGATAATAAATGTTTTTATACTCTATTTTTGAGTAATCGATAAAAGAAAAATATCCCTGAAGGAAGCCTGGGGTAAAGTGTCTTAAAGTCACCACTTTTTTTACTGTTTTGGTGACAATGTACATATGGCCCCAAACGAACTACATAGTAAAATCAATAGCTTCTTTTACTTATTATTTAGTAGCTTTCTTCTATATTACTACTATAAATACTTCTATAACCACTTATTTTACAGATGTATGTAGGTAGAAAATAATGACTTACAATAAAATGCGTTCATTTTGTGACAGCCCTTGTAAAATTCTTTGGTTCTTTCAATAGTATTGGAAGTATGTAGTATTATTGCTTTTTACTGATTACTTAACACATCATTTTGTGGGCGAAGCTTTTACTGGGTAGTTTTAAGGGCTTTATTACTAGTAAGAAAATATTATAAAAAGTTCCAAAAGTATACTAGTGTGAAGATAATTTAAAAAAGTTCCAAATATGTAGACTAGAATCAATTGCTCCAATGTCTCTATTTGGTTCCATAAGAACCATCTAGTCAATAGTTCTAAGGGCACTAGTGGATTCTCGATGACAAGCACATGTAAATGTCTATAGTAGAAAGCATTGTCTGGGAAATAAGGGGTCAGTAGTACTGGTGACGAAGTCAATAGTGAATCAATTCCTTCAGGGATGTTTCTACAATTAAATGCATTTTAAGCCTTCAATCTAAATATTTCATTTACTAAGTTTACGTTAAGGTTGATTTGAAACAACAAAATTCTCAAACATGTTTCTGATAATTTCGAGGCATCACCGCAAAAAAAGCTTAAGCGATATCAATTTAAAATTTTGTTTTTGTCGCTTGAGTTTTTTTGCGGCGATGGCTCGATATGGTTGAAATGTTAGTCTTCGTTCGAAGTTCTACAGTCTTTGAAAAATAAATTTTAGGTGTCAGCTGGTGACTCCCCCCGGGGATGCACCAAGTGCCTTCAGAACCTGCATATCTCTTGGCGTCGCATTCATCGGGGTGTAACTGGGTGCAAAATATAAGTAGAACCCGCCGCGGGTTTTAAATTGAAAAATCTCTCGGAACCGCATCTGGCCATATGTCCTATCTTATTTGGTACCTCGCAAATCAGTAGCTCCGGGCATCTTGGGAAAAGTCTGACTATTGGTTAAAACCTCTTCGGGAATTACCTTATGGTTTATGTTTACAACAAAGTCGCGGGAAGGAAGATCTTAAAAAGGCACCTTCTAGGGTTAGGTGCTGCTGCTCCTCCTTAGATGACTCTTGTCCTTCAGCAGCGGAGATTAGATAGACGCAAAATAAATTATATCAACAAATTGTAAAAAAAAACTACCAGAAGATGGCAGCACTAAAAACAACACGCAAATATCAAAACGCTAACATGGCGTCTTCACCCTACAGAGTTTTTTTATATAGACTTTGACATTTGGTATGAAAAAAAAATTGTCAAGTAAAGACCCAATAAACACTAAAGCCCTGCACGAATGCATTTGAATGCCATTTCAAGACACTCGTTTGTTTTTTAAATACTAATTGTCGATTGCTCTTTGCTAACGAATCAAATGCTATATTGTAAAAAACACATAAAGCACAAAAAAAAATATAAACACACAAATGCAAATGGATTTTTATTAGTGTGTTATAAACGAACAAATACGAAGTGTAAAGACTACGGAATATACTCCACACAACAACGAAACAAAACAAATCACACTATCTACACCAAATCACACGAATCACACCAAATTAAACGAATCACACCAAACAACAGTAACAAAATAGGTGATATGAATTTTCTTATATTTTTATTAGGTATGACTAGTAAATTTGTATGGAGCAAAAAACAAATGAAGATGAAAAATATTTTTATACAATGTTTAAGTTTTTATTTTAAATTATTTTATTCAAAAGTTACAAACATATATATTTTTTCAGTGTCATCATAAAGTTTTTTTCTGTTAAGCTGAAACAAAATAACATAGCAACCGCTAGACAAGTACACTTGTCGAAGTCACCAGAGACCACTGTTGCTAATTTAGAGATTTTCCCGCTAAATCTAGCGTTTTTTCGCTACAAAAGCCTTTCCCAAATTTTTAATTTAAAGATTTCATACTTTTTCTAATAAAGTTTTTCTGGCTAAAAACTACATGTTAATGTTTAGGGTTTTACGTACCTTTGTAAGTTAAGTGAACTGAAGATTGTATGTGAAATTTTTTTTCGATTTTCAGTTAGTATTTCGTTAGGGTTGTATGTGTCAATTCACAACTTTTTGAAATTTTAAAAGAAAATTTCAGGTATTGATCTAAATTGTCTCGATAGATCCCAAGTAATATTATTCACTAACTTTCATCTAACTAATTTAATCTAATTGCTTAAAACGGCAAATTATTGCCAAAAACAGCGTATATGCAGGGTTGCCAGATTGATTTTGACCTTTTTCGCCCAATTCAATGTCAAAAATCGACAAAGCATTTATTTCCAAGTTTTTGACAATATAACACATATTTTTTTTAAATTATTATCTAAAATTTTTTTAAATTATTATAAATCCTAAAAAATTAATTTGTTTCGTAACGCTAAAATACGTTAAAAATTAAAAAAATTCCGCCATGATATATATTTTGTTTAATTTATATTGAGGACGAAGTAAAAATAGTTGGTGATCACAAAAAAATAGTTTATATTAGTCTACTTAAAGTAACAAACAAATAATTTTTGTGGCTAGTATTAAACAAATATTAGAAAAACATTTGTATATAGTTGCAGTTTTATTATATATATATAAAACGCTTCACCGGCAAGACTCCCTATTTGTCTTCTATTTTAGAATACATTGTGAGGGTCATTTATTCAACGAAGCTACAAAAGAAGTGGAACTTGTACTATTCCTATTCATATAACTTATAACTCCTAATAACGAGTCTAGAAGTTCGTATTGTATTCTACTTCGAAGGCGAGTTTCAGTGGAGTTCATAGATTGGTAATTACTTGTTGTAATTACCGCATATGAAGGACAGCCAAAGTAAATTCCTTAATATTGTACGTACCGGCCTAATCCTTGTATCTTTAAAATTTTGTACTGGAGTTATTTATCTTTCAATTAACCAACACTAATTTTTCCATTGTGTTTCATAAACGTCCAAAGGTATGTTCGGATTCATAAAAATCTTTAAAATATCATTTACAACAACGACTTTTATCTTTGATAATAAATTTCCACAAACAAATAATGAAAAAATGTTTATAGACTTAAAACATATTAATGTCTTAAGGAATACTATTTATTGATTTTTTCAATAGCACTTTTAAATATGAAAAACAATTCGCATTATCTTCATCAGCCATATGAATATACTTTCAAATACCTATCATACATATGAATGCCTGAAATTTCATTCTTAAAAATAGTAGAACAAAAAAAATAATATTATTTCTAAGTATTGAATTTGACGAATTTCAAAACAAATTCATAGCTCATCCAAAATAGCCAACAAAATCGCCAACTGTTTTATAAATCGCCAAATCAAAAATTAGGTCGCCAAACAAGTTTGGAAATCGCCACGTTTGGCGAGAAATCGCCGCATCTGACAACCCGTTTTTATAAAGGAATTGGTATACCCTCCATCACAACTACACCCATCAAAAACTTTACTTACCTGGTAAGTTAACAAGTAATGTTGGAGAAAAATAAACACTGCTTATTTTTTAGCCGAATAACTACTTATTTTTGTTCGAGTTGTCCACAGAATTCAGAACTTACATTACACTAACTAGAAGTCAAAAAATATCTAGTTATTATTTAACTACTAGTAGATAAGTTGAATTGCCAAAAAATCACTAGTTAATAGAGTTGTCAACCGATTAAAAATAATTCGATTCATCGATCAAACAAAACCAAACTCTTGTTCGAATAATTTTAAAACGACGATTTTCGAATAAAGAATAAATCGAAAGTAGCTTATGTAAAAGGCTGTTTGGAGTATTGTCACTACTGAACATTTGCTTATATAAAAAAATTTTTAATAAAAAAAATATATTAAATAAAAGCTTAAAACTTGATATATTCAACGAACAAAAACAATTATTTGAATTATTCGAACAAAGTTGAAAGGCGAATAATAGACAACTCTACTAGTTAATATACCTAATAAGTAGTTAATGATTACGTTACCAGTAAGTAAATATTCAATACTGAAAACAACACAACTAATAAGTAGTTAGTGAGCTGATTATCAGTAAGCAAATGTTCAGTAGTGAATATAATAGAAGTAATAAATAGTTTCTAATTACTAGTAAGTACTTATTAAAGTTTTCAGAATAAGGACAATTGTAATGACAACTACTTACCAGGTAACGTATGAAATCACTACCATCTATTACTAAAAATCAAAAGGTTTTTCCTGGGCACCTTTTCCAATTATAATTTAGAAAGCGTCAATTGTAATTCAGACTAGTCAGTTGTAATTCAGAAAGCGCAAATTTTAATTCAGATAAGTCAATTGTAATTCAGAAAGCGTCAATTTTAAATCAGAAATTATGCAAGAATCCTGGTTATCAATACACAACCATTAAAAAAATGGGAGGATAAGAGAAGTGGGCGTGGCACTTCCCATACAATAAAATTAAAATTTTTTTATAACTGGAGAACGTTAAGAGCCAAAGCTTCCAAATTAAGTAAAAACATCTAGGTTATTAACACACAACATCCCACAACATGTGGGCAGCATTGGATAAGTGGGCGTGGCACATAACATTTTTTTGTATCTAAAGAACGGTAAGATAAATGTTGTTCAAATTTCGTACACATAGCAGGGCTATTAATATGGGATATGGGCGCGATTGGATAAGTGGGCGTGGCATCTGCCGGACAAGGAAATTAAAGATTTCCATATTTATCTCTGGAAAACTCCAAGAGCTAAAGTTTCCAAATTATGTACAAACATCTGGGTTATCAATACCGACAACATCCGACAAAACGTGGGCGGGATTGGGGAAGTGGCCGTGGTATAAAAGAGATTTTTTCTTATGTCTAAGAACGGTATTTATATACATTTTTGTTCTAATCGCACCATGGTGAAGGGTATATAAGATCCGGCATAACCGATTATAGCAGTCTTACTTGTCCGTATTCAATTTAATTAAACATTTGTATTATTAGAACCTTAAAAACCTACGATCTCTGCCAGCACATCTTTGGGTCGATGTGTTGTTCACTAAAACCACCCAATGTACCTCTACTTTTGTTCAAAAAATTCAATTTGAAAATTTAATTAAACCGGTAAAAATAAGTAAAACAGCTTTCTCCTTAATTACAATTCAATAAATTGTTTGTCATTAATTTATGTCAAAGATACACGTGTTTTATTTTAGTATTTTTATACATTTTATAAAGTACTTTTTTAATAAAAACAAAAATGTATAATGGAAATCTGAAATTAAGTCAATTGAGATTGTAAATCTAGGTCCATAAGTCATGCACTGAGAATAAATTGTGCTACATTTTTCGAAAGAAAAAAAACTCTCGTAGCAACTTGTTTCGTATTATTTACGAACTTTTCATTGTTAATACGAAAAAAGTTTACTTAAGCTTATTTAAAATTATAAAGTTGTTGTTTTTTCCCATTAATGCAATTATAAAATAAAGTTTGTAATAATTACGAATTATTGCAGCGTTTAAAAAACTGCAGTCAAAGTAGAAAAACTGACATTTCTTCCGCTTCTTCATTTGCCATTGACCAAAAACAACTATTACTTTTACTTCTGATTCATTAAATGGATGTCAAACCAACTCAAAAAGCGAAAAGTTGCACACAAATTTTCGTTTTTTGTTCGGCAGTTTTTGGTTTCGACCTCAGTTTTTTAAACCATGAATTTTTGTCATAATTCCTGTAAATACTTTTCATATTTTACGAATAGTTTTGTACACTGCACAGAAATATTATAATAGATTAAAAATCAGTTAATCAATCTATAATTTTAGTGTTTACAATAACCAGATAAAACTTTAAAATTAAAAATATTTATTTTTGTAGTAACCCTACAGATAATATTGGACTACGTGGTCCATTGTGGCTTAAATGGACTACTTACAACATGGTCCAATCTACTGTAATATGGACCATGTTATAAGAAATTAACACGCAGTGCTGCCAACAACTGCATGATGTTTACTTTTCTATAGTTTACAGTATTACACATTGGTAGCCCTGATGGTGTCCATTATTAATTGTTTATTTAAAAGTGAAAGTTTGTGAAATTTGTGAAAAAAGGTAAACAAATTAAAAATACCAAGTAAATATATTTTATAATAGCAATAATAGACTACAGGGCACACCATAAAAGGCGATAAGTAAAAAATGAAAAATGCTTAAACAACCGCTTTAGTGTACTCCATACTGTAATGACATGGAGTACTTTTAAAACTAACCCACTTTAGTACTCCATGGAGTAGCTTAGGGACTACTTCGGTGGGTTATATGGTCCCCTCCTAGGACATCGTAATGTTAAATGGACCACCTTTTATCCATATATTTAAAGTAGTTTTGGAGTACTCCTACTTCTTTATGGACTACTGTCTACACGCATGTATGGACTAGTCTCGTTATCTGCAGGGAAGGCGCCTTTTCAATGTTTACTTCAAGTTTTGAAGCAATTCGATGCGAAATTTTCAGAAATGACATGTAAGATGAAAATATTTATTTATTATCTACAAAAGTATCACGATTTTCATATAAACATTTACATACATATGTGTAAGGCGAAATTAAGGACCTTAAAGAGACAATTCAAACTCAAAATGAAACTATAATGGCAGCATTGTCTGTCCAAAAAGTAGTGACCGAAAGCCTTGTTTGCCAGGAAAAAATCAATGTGGCTATTAAGAATGCTTTTTCAATAAACTCGATGGTGTTGGAGGATGCTCAATGACGTCAAAATTGATGAAAATCAGCAAACTTATGTGAGTTCTTATTTGACTTTACTTTTATAATTATTTAAATTGTTGTGCTTTTTTACAGCGCTTGAAGGATTATAAAAAAGTTTTTGATGCATTAATGGATGCGGTTCGGCCTCTCTGTGATGACCCAGATAAAGAATTACGCAACGCCTTAGCTGTTATTAAAAAACGTCATTTTCATAACGTTTGTGTTGAAAAAAAAACTGAATAATTTCAATACCCAATAAAAAATTGAGCTTCCAACGAAGCAGGTTTGTAATGGAGAAACATAAAAATTTCGCTTACCATTGCGCTTATATGGCGAGTTCCCACTTTGAAGCAATACATTTTGGACACATAAAGCGCATTATTCAGCGCATATAAAAATTGTTGGATGTAACGATCAGCCTTAGTTATTTTTTAGTATTCTCCCTTACAAACCTGCTTCGCAGTAAGGGAATGCCGTAGCACTTGAAATGTTTTTTTTTTTTATAAAAGTTGTTGAGAGTTTTATCACTTACTTTACTGCATTTTTGTATGTCTTATTGCGTAGCGCATAATTGTGCGCTTATTTTTTTAAATGTACCTTTAGTGCTTCGCAAAATGTTAAAATTTTTTATTGGGTACTTAATATTTTCTATGAGCAGTACAAACTTTCGTGTGTATATATTATTCATCTTACTCGTTTTCATTATAACTTATATTTTAAGTCATGAAATGTACTTCAATTTTCATTTAATGTCAGCAACCTCGTTGTAAAAAGATGCCTTATTATAAATTTTTTTTTTTTTTATATTATAAAAATTAATTAGTATTATGGTTATTTTGTTGAACTTTTTATGGTTTTTAATCCAAATTTTAATATTTTTAATTAGTCTTAAGTTCATCAAATTTAATTTTCATTTAATTATTTTTATGAAGAAAGGAATTTTACAACATGAAAATTAATTAAAATTGTTATTGATTATCTTTCATTCTTGACCGTGGCCGGGGCTCGAACCGCGGCCGGTAGGTTACCATGACATGTTTCGATCGCAACCACTCGATCTCCTCAGATTGATTTGCCGTTTTACACTCGCAGCCATCGACGACTGCTGACGTCAATAGTCAAACATCAATCCTTAAACCAAATTGTATTTTAACCTTTGGTAGATCGAAGTTTGCCTTTTTGAATGATTATCCATTTTAATTGATTTCAAATGTTTTTCCTTACTTCTGTTTTTTCGTACTTTTGTCAAGAATTTTTCTTGAAGTCCAAAGTTAATTTTTTGTTTTTTTTTTTCATTATAAAAATTTGTATAAATATATACAATGTAAAGAGAAAGTTAATGCACTGAGAGCGGTTAATGATACTGCTGAAAGAGCGGTTAAGTTAGTAAAGGATTTTCATGGCTTAATTACAGCTGAAGAGGAGCAAAAGCAATATTTACTACGTTGTGTACAAGAACACAGACAGATGTATCCGGACTGTAATAAACAAACTTTAAAAAGAAAATTTAATGAATAAAGATAATAAAATCTAAAACTTTAAAATTAATATATATATATTTTTTTTTTGTCTACATTATATCACTTACCATGTCCAGATGGTCTTAGGCAGGAACTTAGGACTTGTGGCAGGGCAACAGTACAGTACCAGCATGGGGGGGGGGGGGGTTGTAGTGGGCGTGGTTAGAGGATTCAGAAAACACTGAATATTAGCATATTTTTAATAAATAAATGTGTATTACACAAGTAAAATTAAAAGATGGTTTTAAATTCCAAGATTATTCTATGGCTTTCACACTGGCCTTTATCTCAAACTTTGACTTCAAGTCGGCACAAGTAAACGTTATCCGATCACAATAATATTTCATGTTTCGGTTATTCGGATCAAAAGGAAAAAAATTGGGGGTATTCATATCTGAATTCGAAAAAAAAAATTCCCCATACAAGCTTGGGACAGTCTAATATACATATATATTATTTTTTTTTTTTTTGACAAAAATTAATTAAAATTAAACCGTTTAAAAATATATTTAAAAAAGTGGTTCTTAAATAATAAAGTCATGCAGAGATGACCAATTGACTACAGCCTATGACATGCCTATGTTAAAATAATGAGTATTCGACAAGGACAAAAGTCACTAAATTAACTAGTTGTGGTTATAAAAAACGAGTTTGAAGTTACTTAAAAATGTGTTTGACTTTTATTTTTCTAAGCTCGAAAACCCAATTGTGAGAGGTGACTATCGTGAATTAATTGAGCTTTTGATATTATTTTTAACGGAAGTTATAATATAAATAAGTATGGTTGACTAAAAAATAATCATTTTTCTAACAACTAAATAATGATAACTTTGAAAGCATATTAAATTTCTTACAACCATAACATGGTTACTTTCTATACGTGTAGTAAAAGTATGCTTAAGATGCAAAAAAATAAATTTGCTTTAACAATATTTTGTTAGCGCCATTTGACAAATGATTTTATATCAGTTCTGTCGTAATATTTAAAAAAAAAATTGATTATGTAATTGTACATTAAATGAAAAATTTTGATAAATAAAATGGCATTGCTAAAAACATATTTTTTTTCTTTGTGAAAGTGCAAAAAATAGAGGGCATTGCATGCATATAAATTAATGGTGTTTTCTTTTCTACAAAAAAATGTGACATTTTATTTTAAAAAAATGCAATTTGGTGTCCGGTTCTTAAAAATTTTGCTCCCGAAAAGGGTGGCTTGTTTTATTCTAAAAAACTCATCCTTTTCGGGAGCAAAATTTTTAAGAAACAGACTCCAAATCGCATTTTTTTAAATAAAATGTCACATTTTTTTGTAGAAAAGAAAACACCATAAATGTTATTTTAATAGAAAAAGTAAAAAAATTCTTTAAAAAAATTTCGACCTACGACAAATGATAACAGCGATATTATGATAACCAACGATTATAATATGATTACAGTAATCATAATATGATTCTTTCAGATATGTTATGATTACTTTAACTTATTATGATTAACATGATAATAATATGATTTCTTCTAAACTTATTATGCTTATGATGTAATATTACGAATATATTTGGTCATAATATGATTCAAGGATAATCGTAATATGTTTACTACAATCATGAATATTATCATAATATGTTGATCTTAGAATATGTTTAACACAACCATGTTTTTTCATTGCGTGAACCTCGACTCGTCGTCGTGCCCAACAATTGAACATCACTGATGCGAATTTGGAACAAAGATTTGAATGCACACGCTTGCAAGGTTCAATTTACTCAAGAGCTGAAGCCTACAGAGCAGACAGAAGTGAATGGTGACTTTGCAAAGAAAACCATTTGACGCTGGTGGACTTCTTTCTTTGGGGATATTTAAAAGAAAAAGTGTACGTTACAATTCAAAAGCTAAAGGATGAGATAATTTGGCACATTTACGACATTGAACATCAACTTTGTCTCAGAGTCATTGAAAATATGAGCCATTGTGGCAAAAATCTTAGATTAATTTCTCAAGTATTTTGCAAAAAAAAAAAAAAAAAACAAAAAAAACAATTGTATAAAAAGAAAACAGTTTTTTTGTCTCTACTGAAAACTTATAAATTTTGAGTGTAATTTTACGAAAAAATATAAATTTACTTTCAAAAATGTTTATTTTTAAACAAAGCGTGCTTAAAAGAAAGACACATATGTTTAAATAGGTTTTAAATGTTGAATATCTGTACAAAACAGCTAAAAAGGTTAAAACAATGCCTTTAAAAAAGGGGAAACTTAAAAGCTTAAAAGTTTCGATGGATGCACGCTATTTTTCTCATCATTGGTTAATTAAATTTGTTACATAATAAATTTTTTTGCTTTCGTAGACGTAAATATAGTAAAATTATAAAAAAAAGTATGCGTATTTCCTTAGACCATAATTTTATAGACCCAAAATTTATATTTCTTGCAGAAATTGTAACTCCATGGATATCCAAAGTAAGTAAGTATCGTTTTAAGCCCCATCGAACTATTTCACTTGATTTAAATTTTTTTTTATATTTCTCGAATGTAATTAATTTGTATGTAATTAATTTTTATTTTATTAAAGACATACATTTTAAAAATTAGAGTGTTTACAATCAAGACATGTAAGGGCAACCTGTCCGTGAAAACCTGGGTTCGGCTCCCACCTCAGTTAAGAATGGAAAATTATCAATAAATTTTAATTAATTTCATGTTGTAAAATTCCTTTCTTCATAAAAATAATTTAATAAAAATTAAATTTGATGAACTTAAGCCTAATTAAATTATCAAAATTTGGATTAAAAATCATAAACAGTTGAATAAAATAACCACAATACTAATTATAATTAAACAAATTTTGTACAAAATTAAATATAATTTGTTTAAAAATCTACAGAAAGTTGAAAATTAAGTTGTGTAGTATGATATTAGGTCGAAAGTAGTCTGTAAAGTGTTGCCTACTTTTATGAACCTAATTTTCAAAAAAAAAAAACTGCTTTAGAGTGTATCACATGACTTACAATTTTCTTAATAAAAGTTCTTTGCTAAAAAGCAATTACAAAAGGACTTTCATAATAAAACAGTTCATATAACATTCGGCACAGCCGAATATGTCACTTTTACTTGTGAATGTGGTTTAAAAAAGATCATATTGGAAATAAAGGAAAACAATGCTGCAGAAATTCATAAATAAATATTAAAACAGATTCTGGTTTTTATATTTAAATGTATTAATACATTTTTGTATACCCTAAACTTCCAGTTAAAATTGTTTTTACCTATTCAACTTTTTTTTTTAAAGAAAAACATATTTTTTCTATAAATAGTGATAATTCACCCAAAAAATAACAATTTAATTTAAATTTTTTCATAAATAGTCCTACAGTTGGAAGTTTAAGTCAAGTTTTTATAACAATTAAAATGAAATTGGACATTTCAAAAATTTTATATCTATTTCTCATTACTTTAGTAGGAATTTCCACTGCACAAAGATGTGCAGGCAGACCACGTAAGTTTTTATGAACTAAATTATTAAAACTACATTGAACGAAATAAATTATGCAATATCTTAAATTTTTAGGCAATCCCTCGTGCGTGGGACCCCGAAATATAGGTCGTCGTGGCTTTAGATGTGCAGCCCGTAATATGTGGTATTACGATGCAGCTGCCAGACAGTGTCGTCAAATGCGTTACCGGGGTTGTGGTGGCAACAGCAATCGTTGGTGCTCGATGGCTAATTGTCGAAGCAGATGTCTTAGTTAAAGTCTTCAAAGTCAAATAAATGTTCAATAAATAAATAAAATTATATACAAAAAAGAATAAATAAAATTATATACAAAAAAGAAATAAGAAGTTTTGCAACATTTTACTTTTTAATTGACTTCATGGGAAAAGAAATTAATTTCGTAAAATTCGAAATTTAAACTATGTATTTATAGTAAATTTTGCAAAATTTTACTTTTTATTGGGACTTTTGCAAAATTACACTATTTATAGGAAATTTTGCGAAATTGTACTTTTTATAGGAAATTTTGAGAAATTTTACTTTTTATAGGGAATTTTTTTATAGGAAATATTTTTTGCGGAATTTCTCTAATGATAGAAAGTAGTAAAAAAATATAACATAATAGGAAGTTTTGCGAAATTTTACTATTTATAGGACATTTTGCTATTTCATTTTCATCATTTATAGGAACTTTTACCAAATTTTAATATTTATAGGAAATAAATTTCATTATTTTTAAGGAATTTTGTAAAATGTCAATATGTATAGGGAATTTTGTAAAATTTCACTATTTTTAAGGAATTTTGTAAAATGTCAATGTTTATGGGGAATTTTGTAAAATTTCACTATTTATAGGATATATAGGAAATTCTGTAAAATTTCAATATTTATAGGAAATTTTGTAAAATTTCACTATTTATAGGAAATTTTATAAAATTTCACTATTTATAGGAAATTTTATAAAATTTCACTATTTATAGGAAATATTGTAAAATTTCAATATTTATAGGAAATTTTGTAAAATGTCACTATTTGTTATATATTGTAAAATTTCAATATTTATAGGAACTTTTGCAAAATTTCCCTACTTATAGGATATGTTGTGTTGTATTACTATTTAGAGGAAATATTGTGATATTTCACTATTTATAGAAAATTTTGCGAAATTTTACGAGTTATAGGAAATTAAACAATTTATAAGGTGTCCTGTTTCGAAATTTTACTTCTTATAGGAAATTTTTTTAATAGGAAACAGATAATTACAATGTGCTCGAAATTTACCCTTTTTTTTAGACATGCTGGGCATTTGATTTTATTCACAAAAGTCGACAATTTTTAATTAATTTAAGAATTTCATAAAACGCAATATTTGTATGGGAGCCCCCCTAAGAAGTGGAGATAAGGGGAAAGTATGTCTCGAGAAAATGTTAAGGACAAAAAACTAAATGTGGTCGGTGATACATTTTATCCCACTAGGGGCAACTCCTGGGCATTTATGGGACTTTTTCTTCAATATATCTCTAGACCGCATTGAACATTTTGTATGGAAGCCCCCTTTTGTTTGCAGCTTCGGCTTTTATATGTCTGCAAAAAATTAAAAGCCTAGCTGCATTTTCCAATTTTTTATGAAATAAAACAAGAGCTAATCTAAAAAAAACGGTGAGCACCATTGGACTCAGCGTACCCGAGTTATGCTAAAACGCCATGTGACTGGCTTGTCTAATTTTGCAACTAGCACAGTGTTATTGCTGAATTTCACTATTTATAGAAAATAATAATAAATTTAACCTTTTTGGATATACTGCAACATTCCACTTCATAAGAAATTTTTACTATTTATAGGACATTTTGCAAATTTTTGCTATTTATTGGATATTTTACGGTAATCATACTATTTACTTTTAACTGTTGCAAAATTCCACTATTTATAGGAATTTTTTTGCAAAATTTCACTAAATGAAGCACAGCCGCGAATATAGTTGTAAGTTACAAAATATTAATTTTTCATGAGAGCAAACAAATGTTTTTAGAAGCCTGGACTACTTACCTAAAATTTTTTTTTAGATTATCAAAATTAATGATAATAAAAACTTGCAAAATGCAAAATATCAAGAAATTTGAATTTGAAATAACATGCAAATTTACAGTTTATAACTTTTTTTTACTGGAAAAACGTTTAATCACTACGCAAGCGCCTTTTAAAACGCAATTCCAATTTGCAAAACCATTAGTGTATCATATTTTTTCACTTTCACTGGCTGACTCTTTGTATAGCATTTTGAAGATGTTAAGGCGCATAATTTTGGATGATATGATGCTTAAACAATGTATGAGAGTAGTGTTAACGATAATTTGCAAAAAAAAAAACATTTTGCTTTAATTATAGGAAATTCAACAATTTATATTTGGTAGTTTTTCGAAGTTTCACTTTTTATAGAAAGTTTAGCGAAAATTCACCTATTATAGTAAATATTTCGGTAATATTTGGAAATTTCACTTTTTATAGAAAATTTTACTGTTTGCAGGAAATTTTGTAATAATTTCACTTTTTATAGATGTTTTGCGAAAATTCACTTTTTATAAAAATATTTTAAGAAATTTCACTTTTTATAAAACTTTCCGTAATTTTACTATTTATATTTATTTATATAAAGTTAAATAAAATTTTATAGCCGATAGCCCAAGTAGCTAGTGCTATATTGTCTTACTTTTGTAAAAATATTAGTCTTATATTCATATAAGGTTAATATTATTTAAAATAAAATAAAATAAAATAAATAAAATTTCAGTTTTTATATATAGGAAATTTTGCCAAAATTTCATTATTTATAGAAAATTTATCAAAATGTCTCTTTTAATAAAGAAATCAAAATATTCACTTTTTATAGGAAATTTTATGCAATATCATTATTTATACGAATAATTTCACTTTTAATAAGAAGTTTTGCGAAAGTTTACTTTTTATAAAAATATTCGGGACATTTTTCTTTTTATAGAAACTTTCACGTAATTGAACTTTTGTACGACGTGTTTTTATATTATACGAATTATAGGAAATTTAAACATTTATAGGTAATTTTTCGAAATTGAAATATTTATAAGAAGTTTTTCACTTTCACTTTCACTTTTTATAAAATAATTTAAGGATATTTCCCTTTTTTATTGAAAAATTTACGTAATTTCACTATTTATATTAAATTTCACGTTTTATACGAAATTTTGCGAAATTTTACTACCTATTTATAGAAAATTTTGAGAAAATGTCACTTTTTATAAAAAAAACTTAAAACTAAATTTTCATATTAATTCGAATGTGTATTCTTAGTCAAATTACAATTTTAAAAGCTTTTATTTTTTAAAAGTCATATTCCTTCAATATTTTCCAGGAACATTTTCTATGCACTTAAAAGCTTCAATTTTTATAGAAAATTTTAAATAATACTTTTCGAAATTGTACTATAGAAAATATTTCGAAATTCCAATTTTTATAGGATATTTTTCGAAATTTTACGGTTTATAGGACGTTATGCCAAATTCACTTTTTATAAAATAATTTACGGAAATTTCACTTTTTATTGAAAATTTTTACGTAATTTCACTATTTACATGCAATTTTTTTAAATTTTACGTTTTATAGAAAATATTTCAATATTTATAGGAAATTTCACATATTATAAAAAAAAAAATTATCAATTTCACTTTTTATAGGAAATTTCACGTAAACCCCTTTTAAAATTTACTATTTATAAGAAATTTCACTTATAAAATTTTTTTGCAAAATTTCACTTTTTATTGAAAATTTCCCTTAGTTTCACTATCTATATAAAAAAATTTTTAATACCACTTTTATTAAGAAATTATTCGAAATTTAAATTTTTATAGGAAATTTTTCGCAACTTTACAATTTATAGGAAATATTGCAATTATATCACATTTTATAGAACGTCTTGCAAAAATTCACGTTTTATAAAAATATTTTGAGAAATTTCACTATTTAATGAAATTTTTGAAAACTTCACTTTTGTAGGAATTTTTGCGAAATTTTCACTACCATAAAAAGTTAATAAAATTTCGTGGTTTTACACAATAAAAAATATCCTTTCGTCAGCTTATAGAAAACAATGGCTGAGTTTAACAACATCATAATACTTTACAGTGAGAGTCAGAAATGTATCAATTAGTTTAGTAGTGTACTTATTCCGTACGCATCGATAACTTTTTTTGTGCACTTTGGGACAGATAAGATTGAAAAATTCTGCAAGGTTAAGAACGTTGCAACTGACGCTTTGGAACTCACCCGATATTAAAAGATATTAAAGGCTTTCGTAGAACTCTTGTTTTTGTACGCTATTTTTCGGGCCTCCTCTAAAAGGAAACCTAATTTATGTCTTATACTACTATATCACTCTTCAGTGGCAATTGAAGACATGAACCAGAAACCAAAATTAACAAAAAAAAAACCTGAATCACAAGGAAAATTTAAAAACGAAGAAGAAAATTCAGTAAAGCATAAACTAAAATTGTTTCTTGTTTTCTTTCAAGTTGTACAGGTAAAAATTAAAACTAAAATGGATGTGCTCATAAGGCCAAAAGTAAAATTTATAAGTGTGTGTGTGTCTGTTTGTCCGTGTTTCTTTTGTTAAAACACAATTTTCGAAAGTTTAAATAAACAAAACACACACACAAAAATGAACATTTCCTTTATATCCTTTACACATTGAAAAGACGAAACAAAAATGAAAACTCACAGCTACAAAATGAAAAATAAAATTGAACAAACCGAAATATGAGTCGGCAAAGATTTCAACGAGAAAAAAAAATGCTAAAAAAAACGACTACATCATGGAAGTTTATTGGAATTTACTGACTGTTGCTTGTTAATATCTGCAAAAAGAGAGAAAAAAAGTAGCAAAATAAAAATTCTGTTTAACATGACGACGCTGAGCAGTTAAGAAACATTATTTGTGAATGTTCAAGTTGATGTTAGTAAAAAATGTCATCAGGGGTCCATTCTTTACAATATTTTGAACTTCCTTTTTTTATTAATTTTGGAATACAACAAAGATTTTTAAATTTACTATGGAGTTTTATGCAGATTTCATGCAGAATTTAATTTTTCATACACACAAAAAAGTTTGAAAGCAAATGGTGTTTTTATTGATTCGTATCAGTTATGCTCTATAAATCGAAATAAAGTGAATTAAAAATCGAACAAACTTTAGAAGCTTAAGGAATTTAAAATGAATTCGAGCTTAACAATCACAGGGAGGGGGGAAGGGGGGGGGGGGGGCTGTGCCAAATAAGATTGATTGGCCATAAAATTCCGGGTATATGCGATCAGACTTTTTCTAAGATAAGCTTCAGTTTAGAACTGGGTATCTAAAATTGGGTTATTGTGTCTCTATATGTATGTTTTCAACAAAACCAGGGTTTAAAAAACTGCAGTCGAAACCAAAAACTGTCAACCAAAAACCAAAAATTTGTGTACAACTTTTCGCTTTTTGCGTTAATTTGACAGAGACTGTTTTTACATTTAATAAATCAGAATTAAAAGCAAAAGTTCTTTTTCGGCTAATGACAAATAAAGAAGTGAAGGAAATAGTAGTTTTTCTACTTTGAATGCAGTTTTTTAAACGCTGAAGAAACTCCTAGCTCACTGAAATTTTCCCAGAAACACTTAAGTTGATCAAGCGATAAAGTCATACCTATATCCCTCGGCTCAACTTGGGGTCTGTATTAATCCAAACCCCTATTTCGGTAGGACCCCATCGATTAAGCGTACTTTAAATACCAAACAAACTTTTATATATAAAAAATATGTACCCCAATCTTATTATCGGTTTTTATGCAGTCGATAAAAATCCTGCGGATGGTCAGAAGGACATTTGTTTTGGGTTTAGATGAAAAAATGGATCAATCTGTTAAATGGCCTCTTGAAAATATGATTTTAAATTTTCTGGCATTACACAAAGTCGAACTAGTAAGGAAAGTTCGCAGAAAAAATTCTAGCCAATATTTTTCAATTAAACAATTAATCAAAAATAAAATTGGTTTTAAGTGAAAATATCAACAACATTACTACAGAAAATAAAATATTAAAAAAATATTTAATTGATCATTTTATTTACTGATGTAAATTTAATTAATTTTTTAATTAATATTAAAAATTTTTTAATTGAAATCAATAAAATTTTTTTTTTTTTGTGTAACGAAATAAGTTCAGAATGTTGGAAAAATTTTAAGAATTATTAAAGTACAGGGCGAATTATTAAAAATCCAAAAGATCATTCCGATTCCAAAACAAATATCTGCAAATACATTTGAGAAATGTCGGCCAATTGCATTGTTGTCGATAATAGATAAAATTTTTGAAAAACTTATTTGTACACAATTGACAATTTTTTTAGAGAAGGAAAATCTTTTAGCAGATGACCAATTTGGTTTCCGAAAAGGATGTGGTACCGATGAGGCTGTTATCAATGTTATAAACTACATATGTGATTGTTTAGACAAAGGCTACACTGGCGTAGAAGGTTTATTTTACGACTTTAGCAAGGCATTTGATTTAGTGGAACATGCAATTTTGATTGAGAAAAGGTCGTTTTATGGACTTTCTGGACGAAAGCTGACATATTTTAAGAGCTATCTAGCTAACACAGAAAAAAATGTTTGCGCCAGTAAAAGAATTAATCAAAAATAAAATCAGTTTTAATTAAATATTTAATCAGGTGAATTAAACTTTTAATCAAGTGAATTAAACGTTTAATTGAAATATTGTAAACGTTTAATTGAAATATTAAACATTTGAATTAAACTTGATTAAAAGTTTAATTCACCTGATTAAATATTTAATTAAAACTGATTTTATTTTTGATTTATTCATTTACTGGCGCACAAATTTTTTTCTGTGAATAGAAAACTATATGTTGTAGTAAACTCAAACAGAAGTTCAGTGAAACAAATAAAGTATAGGGTACCACAAGGCAGTGTGTTAGGACCTCTACTGTTTAAAATTTATATCAATGATTTAAATAATCTCTTATTTATGGACATAAAAGAAATGCTGATTTAAAATCGTTGCAGGTTTTGCAAAACAAAGCTTTAAGAAATGTTTATAAATTACCTAATATGTTCTCCACTTTGCTATTATATAAAGCCTATGTTTGCACAAAATGCAACTTCTTACGTATGTATATAAGATTTTGCACAACATTGGACACCATACGATAAAATTGCAGGTGAGCCACCATAACGTAAACACAAGGCAAAGAAAAAATTTACAAGCAGCTACTAGGTGCCGCCTGGAAACAACCAAACAAAGAATCGAATACAACTGTAGTTTGCAATACAACAATTTGCCAATATTTGTTTACAATTCTGAATCTATTTCTATATTTAAAAGAAGACTAAAACAATATTTACTACAAAACATTGATATGCTTCTAATATAAACCATGAATTTTTAAAAATATGTACATTTGAATATATAAATATGTATTATTTTTTATTATTTTAATTTATTAAAAAAATGCTTTTTTTATACCCTTCACCGAAGGTAAGAGGGTATATATAAAAGTTTGTCATTCCGTTTGTAAGTTCCACAATATTGATCCTACACCCTATAAAGTATATATATTCTGGGTCCTTATGAAAAGCGAAGTTCAAATCCGGTTGTTCGTCTGTCCGTGTGTTTGTTGAAATGAGGTTTACGAAGACCCCAGGAATGATGAGGACTAGGTTGTCATATATTTATGTCACATATACTCCGTTTAAGTTTGCTATTGAAATTCAGCCAGATCGGTCCAAAAATGACGGAGACATGAGCAAAAAACCACGACTGCCTCTAATTTTTCCAAAAAAATTCCTTGTGGTTGTTGTATTTGTATTACTTTTTTCTGTATATCTGGAGAACGGCAAGAGCCAAAGTGAAGAAGTGGGGTTGGTACCTCCCATACAAAAAATATTAAAAATTGTATACAATTTTTTGACTGTAATATGACCTATGGTTACGCCTTATATATCAAAAGATTGGAAGTTTTTAATGTAAAATATTTCCTGAAAAACTCGAGAAAATCGGTTCAGATACGAAAAAGTTATGACCAAAATATTAATTTTTTTTTGAAAAATACCCATTTTCGGGAATAACTGGCAAATTTCTTCTATAACACGTCGGTATATAAATCTGTCAAATCGGTTAAGAAATAGCAGAGTTATGACCAAAATACTGAAATCCCAAAAATTACTCTTTTTATAATTAAGTTTTTTTTTATACCCTTCACCGAAGGTCCTACACCCTATTAAGTATATATATTCTGGGTCCTTATGAAAAGTGAAGTTCAAATCCGGTTGTCGTCTCTACAAAAAGAAAACAAACAAAAAATAGTGTTTTCACACCTAAAGTTAAAAGCTGGTTTTAACATTAAAACTATTAACAGCTGATTTTGCGTTCACATTACAAGTTTTATTAAATCAGGTTTTAACTCACAGTATGTCCAATAATTTTGTGCAAAATAAAATAATTTCTCGTAGAAATAAGTACATTTTTATAAGAAATTAATGAAGTGAATGCTTGAAAATCAAACAATTTTATATAAAAAATTAATTTTAGAATATTTCATCGGTTTGACGTTTTTTTAATTTTTTTTAATTCATTTATTTTTATTGGGCGCCAACCCAGCAAGCATTTCTGTGAAATTTTTTTGTAAATATTAGCTAAATGAGTCTTCTTAGATCCCATTTGATGATTAAAAACTGATGTACCACTTAAGCGATTGAAAAAGTTCATATATCATGACCTAAAACGCAAAAGGCCCTTACTAACCAAAAATTGAAAATCTTGTTTTTCATTGATTCTGATGTATTGCATCAACACAAATGTATGCAAAATTTGGAAATTTTTTAATCAACCGACAAAAATTTGCGATTTCATAAACAAAAAACAAACGACACAATCTACAAAAAAATAAATGATTCACGCTAAAAGGCCAAACTAACCGTGTGCATAATACGCAAAATTGTCAATTGTTCTAACAACGGTAGGTTTTACAGGAAAAATAGAAGAAAACTTAATTATAAACATCAAAGTTATTTACGGGAATACAAAATTTATCATTAATACGATTTCTGTATGACGTGCTAAATTCCCAATTTTCCATATTTGATAAATACACTGAAATTTATTGTTGAGGGAAAGCTAGCTTCTTTGCGCATTTCACTGGTTGCTTAGGCCAGCTTATCAGGAAACCTTTTCCTAAGATTTTAGAAAAGCTAAAAATATTATACGAATAAAACCCTAAAGCGAATAAGAATTTTAAACACTCAAAGTCTTACTTGTAAGTAACAATATCAAAGCTTAAACAAAACACCAACAATAAACAGTGAGTTTATCTTTTCTTACATCCCTCTACAATTGGTTGGGTTCTTTCCGACACGAATTGTAGTTATAAGTGGGTAAAAAGAAAAAACAAAATTAAAAAACAAATTGTTTCATTCTATTGTCTTCGTAAGAAAACAACAAAAAAACCAATTTGCCAATTCAGTTTTCTGCACGGGCACAAGCGAGTATATTATCAAAGTTATTTACGGGAATACAAAATTTATCATTAATACGATTTATTTATGACGTGCTAAATTCCCAATTTTCCATATTTGATAAATACACTGAAATTTATTGTTGAGGGAAAGATCGTCATCATGTTAAAAATAATTTCTTAATATTTTTAAATATTTTGTATTTTTGTTCACTAGTCTTGTCAAATTATATGCTAGCTATCCTTTTTTATTTAAAAAAAAAAACCAAATACATATTTTGTTTTTGTAAAAAGTTAAAGTAAATGTCAAAATTATCTGTTGAAAATATATATAGAGAATGTTTTTTTTTTTATAAAATATACACAATTGCTTTAATAGGTAAATCTTTTTCCTGTATTGCATATTTATTGTGGCTCCACTTATTCCTTACGCATTTTTGATTCCTTGTGTTTATAGTTTATATTCACTTCTTTTTTTTATAAAATTAAAAAAATTAGTTTTTTGTATTTATATTTTTATTGAATTTTAAATATTAACTAATTTTTTCGCAAAATATAAACAAAGCTTCTTGACATTCAGCACATTCACATATAAATAAACTATAAACAGATGACTCGAAAATATCACCTGTATGAATTCGCCTTGCAAGCAACGCTTAGTATACCGATAGACTTACTTTCGGGGGAGGCCTGTTGAAAATGGGAAGAATCGGTTTTAAATTACACATGGTCTCACTTAAAAACTTTTCTCCGGAATAGTCTTAGTGCTCATAAACTTTTTTTATTTTGGTATTAACATGCTTTTTTGCAACATAAATCTTATTGGGTAGTTTAGATTCCATTGGTAGACGCAATCAAGCACAGCTCACATGGGTCCAGCAATAAGTTTCCGTTGTGTTACTATGTTTCACCATCTCCTAGGATTCCCATGTTACCTGGCATTCTCACTCACCCACACGCTTAGTTCAATGAAAGAATGGTTACTGTTTCAAAACAATATCAGAAGGACAAGTTTTGTCCCTAAGCGTTCTTCGACCAAGCAACTCGGGTCTTAGGTCGCCGAATTCCGGGCAATGACAGAGAATATGTTCCCTTGACTCTCCCTCCTCCTCCTCCTCGCCGGTCGCCACTTCTACATAGGTTATTGTAAGGCAGTCCTAGGCTTTGGGCGAGTTTCCATTATTGGGTAACTTTCGAAGTACATCTGTCATAACAATCCTGGCTATAAGACAAAATGCTTCATCTTGTTTTTAATATATGAAACACATCATGAATACTTCAAGCATAGTATTGTCTCTTGCAACCAAATTATGGTTTGATTAGTGGAAGGAAATCACAACCGTGTTACAATTGCCCCCGATTATGTTATGGTGTTATGTTTACTATAAATAATTGTTTGGTTGTTTATCAACAATTCAAATGGCAAGCTGGAAAACACACTTAAGCCAACACACGGAAACTACATTTTATATATATGGGGGATTTCATGTCAAGTGACCCAATTTTTAAATCGCTGTCTTCCGATTTGGATGAAATATGCACCAAAGTTTGACATTTTGGCAATACAGGTGTTCTTTCTCATCCATGTAACTTATTACCTATTGGTGTTAGCAAAATTGATCCCAAGTTGCTTCGATAGCTATTTGATCAATCTTTTGCAAAAAATTTTTCTTGGTGCAAATTTCATCGGAGGACATCGATTTTAAAATTGGGCCATATGTCATGAAATCCCCCATATATATCTTGATATCATATAAATTACATACAATTTGAAAAACATTTTCTTATGTTAATTATGTTATGTTGATTTCCATCAAAAATTGCTAAAGCACAATATATTACCGGTATTCAGTAAATTGTGCAAATGGTCTTGCAAAAGAGCAAATAAAAAATATTGGGGTGTGTTTTATTAAATATAAATTGTTGTTGAATTTTACAAATGAGTAACGGTTATGTATTTGCATTTGATCTAGTGTAAAGCCATTTGCACCAAACAATGAATACTGTTAATGAAATAATCAAATCAGAAATTTAAATATATCAAAAATTAAAAGAATAAAAACAAATGTAGACTATATAAAAACAAACATTCCTACATATTTTCTTACGTGCGTACATACTAATCATCCTTAAAAAAAGGTAAAATATTTGTACATGTTTGTATTCGAAGGTTTTGTTATTTTACCTAAAGATAAGCCAAAAATAAATTAAAAAAAGGACGAATGAATCGAAATAAATAAAAGTTATTGGCAACAGAACATTAAAGTCAATGTTAACAAATTGATTTAGTTTTTTGTTTTTTAGATTTCCTTTCTAACAAACTTCTAGCATCTGTTAACAATCGTATCAAAACAAATATTAAGATCAACACCACCACCCACGCACTTCATGCCTGTCACACAGCACATCCATTGACTTTAAAAGTTAAACAGAAATGAAAATCCCTCTTCAAAAAGGTCCATTTTTCCATGTTATTTCTTTGTTATCTTTGTAGTTTTTTCTTTATCTTTTCTAAAATCAACTTTATTTGCTGCTTCTTCTTTCTATCATGGTTAGGGATTTCATACTGATTGCCCGATAACACTAACAGGAGTAAGAAGAGTAAAGTAGAGGGATAAGGGAAAAATGGGGAAAAACTGAAACAAACACACTCTTTATAAGATATTGATAACATCATTAAATTAAGTATTGAACAGCAATACTTGCACCCACACACACGTACACACATAAACAGTTTTATTTGCTCGGAGAAACACATACACAAAAAATCATTTACAAACCAGTGAGCAAACTTAAATGGCTAGGAGAAGAACATACAGTGGGGATGGATTGGCACAAATACGGTAAACTAACAGATAAACTAAATTGGGAAAAGATTTAAGTAAAATGGCAATATCATGCGATATTACAGTTTCACTCCAACTTATTCATTAGGCCCTTTTTAAAAGAGGGTGTGTATTGATAATCGAGATCTTTGTTCGTAATACGAGTTTTTCTTCCAGAGCCCATCTTTTTGTGGTCGATTGGACGGTGCATCGTACAACGAATTACAGCAAAAATTCGTTGGCCGGACTGTTTGTATGCGGAATTACCTTTTTGCGGAAGTCTTCCCACTAACTTTCATTATGAAAATGCATCTCTTCTTTTTCCCATAACCTATTTTCCTAGTTACAACACAATACAATGTATTATTTGGCGTCATTCCCTGAGAGCTGGTCCTAACAAAATAAAAAGAAAAATTGTTTAAGCTTTGATATTGTTACAAGTAAAACTGGTGTTTATAATTCTTATTCGCTTAACAGTTTTATTTGAATAATATCTTTGGCTTTTTTAAAATCTTTGGACAAAGTTTCCTGATGATCTGGCCTAAGTCACCAGTGAAATGCGCATAGGAATAGCTTATCCCACCAACAATAAATTTCAGTTTAGCAATAGTATGAATTGGGAATTTAGCACATTTAAACGAAACCTTGTTCAAAAGAAAAATATATTGTACCTAATTTAGAAACTATAGTTCTTAGCGCTCGCCAGATATAAAAAAACAAGGGATTTTTGGGTAAAATTAAAGGCAGTCGTGGTTTTTGATCCTATATCAGTCATTTACGGACCGATCTGGCTGAATTTCAAAAGCAAACTTTAACGGGGTATAATTCACAAAAAAAAAAAAAAAAATTGAAAAGAACTTTTATAAACAACGACTTTATTAAAAAAAATCAAATGTTTTATTCATTGAATAAAATGCAAAAATCTTTAAAAAAAAAACAAGTTCGAACGAAAATCCTTCAACAATAAATTTTAGTGTATTTATCAAAAATAAAAATTGTGAATTTACAGAAATCTTATAAATAAAAAATTTTGTTTTCCCAAACATAACCTTGATGAAAATAGTTATTATTAGAGTAACCATTCGATTAACCGCTGTTTGATTAATCGAGAACCTTTTCCGCCATTGTTTGATCGAAAATTTAAAATAGCCAATTTCGAATAACGATTGGAATCTAAAGCACCAAAAATTATTTCGAACGGAATGGCAAATACGGAAATGACGACATTCCAAACAAAATCTGTGACACGGCTGATTTTTTATTAATTAAAAAAAAAAATCTTCTTCTTCATAAATCGCTAATTTCTTTTAGTATAACAAAATAAAAATTTCAAAATCCTCTAATTACAATAATTTAACTGAAAATAGTTAACTCAAAGATCCTAATTGCTAAATAAAGCAAAAACGCCGATTTGACCAAAAATCGTTAATTAAAAAAAATGTGTAAAAATATACCCTCTAATTTTCTAAAATAAAAGGTTTTTTTCAAATCTTATTAAACAAAACGATAAGCCACAATTAATTGTGATTTTATCAAAGAACCTAATTTTTCTCTTAAATTAAAAAAAATCACCAACATTTTTACAAAAAAATTTGGATTTTCAGCAATTTCGTCATTAGTCTTGATTCACAAAAATAATTAAAATTATATGTCTTAAACAAAAATTTTACTCAAAAAATCATACTTTTTTCATTAAAATTAAAATTTAAGAAAATAAAATTTCTTTTAGAAAAATATCTGATTGTAATAAAAAAATCAAAAAAATGAAGTTAATGTTTGCCAAAGAAACAAAAATTTTAAAGTTTATTAAAATCGTTCATTTTAATAAAAATAGGTAAGCGATTTAAACATTGTATTTCCAATAAAATGTTTTAAAGCTCTTAAAAAACACTATTTTAAACAGTTTTCAACATAAATCTCTAAATTCGCCACAACTTGATAGAACAAACAAATAAACGTTTTCACTCAATACTCTCTCCCACTGTGCAGAAATAGTGATATATCTCTTAATTCAAGAAACTTGCCAACAAAAAAAAATGATTTTCGTCAAAAGTCACTCCACTCCCACTGTGCAGAATTCGTCATATATCTTTGAGTTCCCCAAAAACTCGAAAAACCATTGATTTCACTCAATGCATACATAATACATCCTCAGTCCCACTGTGCAAAAATCTTCGTATATCTCTAAATGAATTCAACTTAAATTGAAAAAAAACAAAAAAACGATTTCACTTAATCTACATAATTCACCGTCAGTCCCACTAAACAAAAATTGTCATATATCTCCTAATTTACCCAAATTTAAAAAATTAAAAAATATATTTCCTTTAGTACATACATAGTGCATCCTCGGTTCCACTGTGCCAATGTCTCCATATTCACCAAAACTAAAAAAACTCATTTCTCTCAAAATGTCCATAATACAACCTCAGTCCCACTGTGCAGAAATATCTAAATTCACCAAAACTTGAAATAAAACAAATAAATAATTTCAGTCAATACCTACATAGTACCACTGTGCACTTGAAAACAAATAAAATTTAACAAAGATGTTCCTTCTCCATAGAAAATAAAATAAAATGAATGAAAGAATGGTTGTGTGTATTGTAAGTGTATGTTTGTGTGTGTGTTTCTATGTTTTTATCTGTGCAAATAAGCTTGTATAAGTTGAAGGTATCAAATGATGGATAAATTTCAATTTAGCACTTTTACGTTTCAGTTTTTTTTTCTCGTCTTTACCGTCCATTATGTTGTTTTAGCATCGTTTTTCTATTATTGCAGCTTTAACAATTCACTTTAACAAATGATAATATACACATTTGTAATGTGAGGAGTTGTTGGCTAGAAGTTTTCCCAACAGCTCTTTAATATTCTTTTCTGTATTTTGACAAGGGGTTTCTGTGCGATTTTTCATTAAAAACTCCTTCTTTGGCTTCCTTGTGTATGGAAATTGAAGTGCTAAAAACTTTAATTTGAAACTTCAATGTTATTTAATGGGGGTTTTTAAGCAAAGACCTTCTTTTTTCTAAAATATGTATATTAAAATCCTTGTGTGTCACCCGGTGAATTTGTTTAATTGCTAAACTTGAAATTAAAATTATTATTTAAAAAGGATTTTTATTTCATTTGTAAAATTATTTGAGGAAAATTTTGAAATCACTTATTAATTTATTTATTTATAGCGGCAAGTTTACGTCAGAACTTATAGAAAAATTTACATCAAAATTTTTTAGTGCGAAAATATTTGTTAAACTTTTTTAAAAGAAAAATTCACATTAAAATTCTGCTTTTTACCGACTGTCAAAGAAGTGTTTTCGTGTGTATCTTGTATGTTAATTTCTTTATTACCTCATATCTTCCAAACATTCAATTGTTTCGACATTTGAGGTATCGTTGAATTTAAAAAACAAAATGGCGGAGTGTTGGCATTAAATAGAAATACGGTAAAAAAGCGAGTTAAACAAACCTAACAACTAGCGTATCAAAATAAACTAAAAGGGTATTAAAAAATACTAGTATTTGTCCAGTGGTCAAAATTCGACCACTCTTACAGATTCTTAATCACCCAGGACCTTGTACGTTTTATTTTATGCTTCCAGGTTCAATACTTACGGAAATTCAAAATGTACCAGCTAAAGAACAAAAAAGTACCAAAAAGTTCCCCTTATAAATTCTCATCCGCTCTGGACATTGCATGTTTTATTTTATGTTGCTAAGTGCAATATTACCGAAAATTAAAAAAAGTTCCAGGTGCAAAACGAAAAAGTACCAAAAAGTTCCCGCTTATAGATTCTCATTCATTCAGGGACTTGCGCGTTTAATTCAATGCTTCTGGGTCCAATACTAAAGAAAATTCAAAAAGTACCAGTTGAAGAACAAAAAAGTACCAAAAAGTTCTCTCTTATAGGGTCTCATCCACTCAGAACCTTGCAAGTTTAATTTAATGTTTTTAGGTCTAATATTAACGAAAATTCAAAAAGTACCAGTTGAAGAACAAAATAGTACCAAAAAGTTCCCTCTTATAGTTTCTCATCCCCTCAGGACTTTGCATGTTTCATTTAGTGCTTTTAGGTCCAGTATTAACAGAAATTCAAAAAGTACCAGTTTAAAAACAAAAAAGGACCAAAAAAATCCTCATGCTGTCTTATCACTGAGGACATTGCATATTGAATTTTGTGTTTCTAAGTCCAATATTAACGATAACTAAGAAAAGTACCAACTGTTGAACCAAAAAGCTAAAGATAGAAATTTAAAGCATTTACCCCCTTTTTGGTACTTTTTTCCCCCCATTGACGTATAAAAAATTTCAATATCGTAGTGGGAGCCCATCATTTAATACGTATATGCCAAAGAATGGAGAAAAAGGCCTTATTAAAATAGTACCAACAATTGTTACGATTTTCAACCCTTAAACGTTCGGTTATCGAAAAAGTACCAAATTTGTATTTTTTATATAAGGTTCGAATATGATCTAACCTTTATTTATATGTTAATTGCTTTCAAAAATAGGGGGAGTGACAAAAAAGTTCAAAAATACAGATTTTACCCGTTTACTTCCCTAACTGGCCGAATTTCAAAAAAGTATCAGACACCTGTCCGCTTATTTTTCTAAAGAACAACGATAAGTATTAAATTTTTTTAGATCTCTTCTAAAAATTTAATGGCTTAAAAAGATTTTAATAAATAGTTGGCCACTCTAATAAAAACTGCCGAGAATGTAAAAAGGCTTAAACTAAATAAATATGTAATTAAAGAAACCCGACTGGAAAAAAGACAACTTTTATTGCTCTAAAAAACCGAAGTCTGATTAAGGCAATAAAGATAAGATTCTATTATTAGCTTTGGAAAAGATCCACATGGATACCTGCCCTTGAGCATACTCCAAGGTTGATCTTATCCACTGTTTGGCAAACAATGCGTAACAAGCAATTTGAGTGCAAAATTCGATAAGATTACGCTCTCGCCCTTTGTTAGGGAGCTGGAGCTATTTAGTCTTTGCTGCTTTTGCAAAAATACTAGCAGCATCTGTTGAGTATTAATAGCACTTACACAGAAATAAAACTCTCGGAATAAATTAAGTTTTTTATACTTACTTTAAGTATGAGTCGTACTCAAAAATTCAAGTTCGAATAACACCAAAACGTACTTAAGACAATCCTAAATGGGATTGCTTTCGAAAGTCAATCCCGGAATTTCTTAAAATAAGTACAAAATTCTTAAACCAAATAAAAAAGGATTAAGCGATTAAAGGAGAGTAAAATTACAAAGTTGGCATTCTAAACTCATTTAACTTATCAAAGTTTGTCGTAGACTACTACAACAACACCGCACAAGTTGCTTAAAAAACGATTTGCTTGTTGTGTGTAGAAACAACCAAAACAACAGAACAAGACGAAAACACATTATTTTCATGTTTAAAAAGTAAAATTGAGAACTTTTGCTTCTCATTAAGTCTATATTTTCAGTTATATATGTACATTAAGTTTTTAAAGTAAAACCATATCGGGAACGATGCTCGTGTTTTATAATTGAAATTTTGTAAGGTGAAAAACGGGTAAGTAAATCAATCATAATAAAATTCTCCTTTTAATTCCACCTCTAGTTTATTTCAAGTACGAATTTGGGATTGAAGCAACTTTATAATTCTTAAGTTAAGCGCATTTTGAGATTGATTCAATCTTAGTTTTGCTTAAACCAATCTCATCTCAAGCACGAATTTGGGATTGAATAAGTTAAGTATTTCGCGATTGGAAATTCGTACACATATCAATCTTTCTATACTTGATTCAAGAAAATCCGTACTCACCATACTTTAAATACCTCTTCGCATTGTTTTGAGTACGGATGGACTGATTTTTCTTTTAAGTATAGGGATAATCCTCCCTCAGGCCGAACTCTCCAGCAAGTGGGGAAAATCAACCCTTTAGTGGGATTTCAGTAAACCACAACCACCATCATCACATTCCCGAAAGTATCTTTCTAACAAAAACGAAAAACTTCCTTCAAGACAATCTCATTGAATGAAAGAAAGCCTTTCCCACAAAAAGCATACTAGTAAGGCCTAAATCAATAGCTAGTACTATGTCATGTCAATGTATTTTAGTGACTCCCGTTCTACCAGATAGACTCTCAAGTAAGCCGTGATCACAAGAGTTCTTGAAGATTTATCTCTTCTCAGATCTGCCAGTTTTGTATTTTTTCAGAGTCCCAGATATTGACTGCACCTGATATTCCGAAAGGATATAAAACCAGAAGGTGACATATTCTTAACATGATCCCTACAAATCTCCAGAGTCTACTTCAGCTTAACGGACTATATTCTGAGCTGAAAGCCTAAGTTAAATACCCGCCCTAAATTAAGCAGGCGGGTCACAATTCCAAAATATAAGCCAAAAAATAAAACTAATAGCTTCCCCCGGCTAAACTTAATGCAGGGAAAGTTATAAAAGTTTATTAAGTTTAAGTTAAGTTTTTATATATAATATGTATTTTGTTCGACCTTTAATATTTCAAATATTACTAAATTTTCGAGCTTAAGGTCTTTTTGTTATAAAAAACTTTTTACGTTTATTTAAAAACCAATATTTCGGCACTTCCTTGAGTGCCTTCTTCAGGGTTTTTTTTTCTTAATTTATAAATTTTTAACAAATTATAACAAATTTAACAATAACTGACATATTAAAAAATTTTTAATTCAAAAACAAAAAAATATTTTTCAAATCAAACTTGATCTATTACAATATAAATAAATTTTTAACTTCCGTTTCTATTTTTATAAATTAAGTGTCTATAATTTTGTGCTACATTTTCAGTGTCTGACTTAAAATTAATTCTTGAAATTGTCGGAACCTTTATAATTTGTAATATTTCGAAAATTTAGTAATATTTGTTAATTTTTTATTTTTTATTTTTTTTTTTTTTTTTTTTATAAAAGCCTTCAACGATGTCTATCTCTCTCTTGAATTCGATTTTTAGATCATGGCCGTATATTTTTTTAAATTGAACGCATGTTAAATATATGTATGAACAGGAGAAAAGCTGTCATTGTTCTTTAAATAAAGAAAGTAGACAAAATAATTTAAAACATATGTTCACGTGTATAAATAACACTGTAGCATTCTGGAAAGCAGCATTATTGGAATTATAATCTGAGCAATCGTTCAAAAATGAAATTTTCTTTAATTTCTGTTTTATTGCTTCTCATCTCAGTGGCCAGTACCACAGCCGAATGGCAACAATGTATTGGATTACGATGTAAGTTTTTTCATTTGGAAATATATACGCAAATAAAATATGGCATTTTTTATTATTTATATTTTTTTGATAGGGAGAGCAACTTGTTCACCAACCAGAAGTTGGGGCCATCGAGGTCCCCGTTGTGCTATGCCACGTATTATGTGGTTTTATGATCGCAATAATAGACAATGTCGTGCAATGACTTATTTGGGTTGTGGTGGGAACAGTAATCGCTGGTGCACCCAGGCTGCATGTGAAAGGGTGTGTCGTCGGTAAAAAAAAATAGCAGAAATAAAAAAAAATATTATTTTTGATGATTGGATTTTTGGTTTAATAAAAATTAATAAAATACAAAGTTTTTATTTATTAGTAACATTCTCTTCAGGAAATTGCGATTTTTTGCTCGGGTAAAAATAAGTTTTTTTGAGGATATATTATTGGTCTTATGTAGGAGGCCCTAACTCACATAATTGTATGTGTAAATGTATGTTTCGAAAACTCGAGCTATGGCGTTTCAACGTGAGAGCAACGATAAAAAATTGTTATCGTAAAGTCGTCATATATATTTTGTCATTTTGGCACTATGACAAGTGTTTTCGTTTTTGATGATCCCATGACACTTTTCATCAGCGTTCATCCAGGTACGATATCTATTTTTTAGTGTTTGTGTAGACGAATACAACCCTTAATACCGTTCGTAACTATTTTCAAAAAAAGAGCCGAACATTATATAGTGTTCTGTTCTTCGTAAAAAACAGAACAATTAAAGTGATACTGTAGAAAAACATTATATTTTAATATTCCATTTTTTCACATTTCAGAAAAAAATTAACAAATAAAAAATTTTAGCAACGATCGCAGCACGAACAGCTTGTGTATATGTGTTGTTTGTGTAAAACTATTTTGCTGGCTTTTGTTTTTTTTTTCGTATGTGTATTTTGTTTTTGTAAAAAATGTTTGGTTTTATTTTTACCAGCCAAAAATGCGCTATGCACAACAGAAACGAACGAACACTAATGAGCTGAACCGAAGACAATGAAGTTTGTGGCTTAAAAAAACCGAACGGAGTTAAATGTTCTCATCCTTTTGTTGAGTTGGATAAGAACAGTATTATTTTTGTGTTCCAAAGATGGCAAACAGGGAAACGTTATTTTTTTAATGATTTACTACACAAACACTATTAGCGTTTATGTTTTCCACAAATCTACCGAACCGAACACTAAGGCGCGATTTTTAGTGTTTATTTTCGAACACTGCTTTTCATCATTGTAAAGTTGTGTCATCAATGGGATGACACATCGAGAGCACAGAAATGACGAATCACAGTCAGTTTAATAAAAAAATGTCATCAGTGCGATGACTCAGTAACTTCGGAGGAAGGACGCATAAGGCTCAATTTAATGCCAGCTTGTCATTGAGCTCTCAATTATAAGGCACCATCTGTATTCCAGATAAGGTTTTCGTAATGATTCTACTTTAAAAATTTTATGCTTTTAACTAAATAATTTAAGCAAATAAAATATGGGAATTCGGCTTCTTTTTTTAAACATGAAAATAATTTTAATAATACACATGATGTCACTGTTGTCATAGCATAGATGAGGCATAGAATATGACAAAATTCGTCTTTGGACTGATGTCAATTTTACCTCACGTTAGGGCATAATTTCTATGAGTGTCAATAACCAAGAAAATATACGTGAGTCAAAAAGCAGGTACCCCGGTACCACATTGAAGATTTTGGCTTTTTTTATAAGTAATAGTGTTTTTTGTTTCAATCATATTAGAAAAGTGTTGCAAAATAGGTCATAAATAAATTCACGTATATAAAAACAATTAAGTTAAATAAGCATGCGTTTTCAGTCGCTATGTTTTAAGGTAGAAGTACATAACACGCGTTAGAGCGCGCGCGCTCTGTAGACTTCTGTCAAACAAATTTAAACTAGTGTATTTTTATAGATCAAGCTACATGCAAAATATTTTGACGCGTTTGCGCCAGAAAGTTGGTTAACTTTGAACTTTTTAACACGTTGTGTATTTTTGACAAGTAATCAGCTGACAATAAAATTGTGAATCGTGAAAGAAAATCTTATTGAAGAGCTAAAAAAACATACAAAATTTATATAAAAAGAATAAAATAAAAAAATCTTGATATACTTTCGAATCTGTTTTTTATGGCGGTGCGCAAAATGATCCCAGTAAATATGACCCCAAAAGGAAAGTGAAGAACGGACCCAAAATTTTACATGAGACACAACAACATGCAATTTTGGGTAATTTTTTTTGTTTTTTTGGGGTTATTTTTCATTTTTTCGTTAGGGTGTTTTTGCATTTTAAGTGGAATGGAAAATGGCCGCAAATAAAATCACAACTTTTACTTTACGGCTATTTTTCGTTTACTAATAAAAAAAATGCAAAATTTAAGGAATGAAAAATCACCCCAAACATTTTTACACAAATTATACCAAAGTGGAGGCAATCCTTGCCGGTTATGCAGAGATGCTTGAGTTAGCGAAGCCGGTGTTTGTTATACCATAGAGGAAAAAATCCTTGCGCACGGCCGATGGCCGGCTATTTAGAGAAGCTTTACTGAGCGAAGCCAGTGTTCGTTAGAAAAGACCATAGAAAAGAAATTCCTTGCGCACTGCCGAAGGCCGGCTATAACGTAAAGCTTCAGTAAGCAAAGCCAGTGTTCGTAATACCAAATAGGAAAAAATCCTTGCGCATTGCCGAAAACCCAACCATGCTATCAATCGTATGATTTTTAAAACCAAAACTGTATAGTTATTCGGATTTTGAATTTGGGATTCTAAATTTGGGATTCTTAGTTTCAGGCATATGAACGAACTCCACCCAGAATTTTTAATATAACTTTCTTTGTGTTCTTTTTTGGGGTTAAAATTTATTTTAAATTTTGAGGTTATTTTTCATAATGAAGAATTACCCCAAATTTAGGGTCATATTTCATTTTATTTTTAGGGTTATTTTTCATTTTTTTGGGGTCATATTGCATTATGAAAAATAGGCCCAAATTTTGGGTCAATTTTTATTTATTTTTTGGGGCCATATTTCGCAGCGCCGTTTTTTATGTACATATAAGTAAACAAACAAAAAACAGCTGACAGAAATGGCTTTTTTAACGCGCGTTGTATAACTTGCAATTTTTCATGCGCTAGAGTTTTAAACGCACGACACACGTCGACGACTTAACGAGTGTTATGTACTTTTACCTTTACGTTGTCTTCTTTCAAAATGCCACTTGTAGCTATCAAAAGAAGTCTCTAGAGTAGTTATCTTAATTTAAAATACGACAACAACAAAATGCATACATTTTTAATTCAATATGTTTCCGCCATCTACAATACTTAAATTTTAAATGTATGCATTTTGTTGTTGTCGTGTCTTAAACCAAGATTTACAAGACCTACAAGCTGTACAAGGTCTACAATAGCAAACCGTGAACTGCGCTTATGTAATTAAATATCTATGTTTATATCGACAAACCGACGTAACTAAGTTTTTATTTTTTTTTTTTTTATAAGAGGTGAAAAAAACTTCACAAAATCAATAATTACAAGGTGTTCTTGGCGTTTGGATTTCTTTAATAAAGTCGCAATTTTTGATCGCAAGGATCTAAAAATTTTCCTGAAAATGTAGTTTAATAAAACGGACAAAAATCAATCAAAAACTTAGTATCGAATTTTTGTGTTGTTATCTCCACTTACATTTAAGGTGACGATATGTATGTTCATCCAAAGAAAACACATGTTTTAATAGGTGACGATATTTCCAGCAAAACCATTTTTAAAGAAAATTTTTACCATATTATTTTTAACTTAACCATATTATTGTCATGGGCAACCATATTATTGTAAAATTAGTTATCAATCAAGAAGCCTCATATTATGGTTACCTCCTATCAAGTTATATTTGCTAATAAACAAAATAATTATAATAGCATGGTTGTTTTTCAACCATAGCATGTTGCTCTTCGAAAAGAGGAGAATACTATTGTTAGTTTAAGAAGAAATTATTGTCATATTAAACCATAACATGTTTAGAGGCATATATATGATATGGTTGAGGTTTTTTGATAGATGACTAATTTAACCATAATATGGTTATCGGTGAAAACAAGTTAGCTGGAGGAACAACGGGTTTTTTCTTTATTAACGCATAAAACCCCACCCTACTTTTGCACAGTGGAAGATTTCAAAAAAAAATTAATGTAATTCTGGATTTCTTAAACGGTTAGCCCGATTGTAACAAAATATCAGGTAGCAACTAAGGACTCGAAGTTTTATTGATTTTAAGATTTTTTAAATTTGGCGTCTTTAGATGCATCAGAAGTCTGAGCGAGGCGGCCATCTGCCCTCTATCTCAAAAAAGGTTGGTCTTATTAAAAAAAATGTTAAACAAAATTTATCGCAAATTTTATGCTCTAAAATTTTTCTTATAATTGTTAAGACCATTGGAGCTATAGAAACTGAGAAAATCTCTATAAACTAATTTTTGTAACACGCGATTTTTAGAACACCATAAATAAGGTGTATGCGAGCTTACAACTTATTATCTCTCAATTTACAACTTATTCTCCTAAAGGGAAGCGAACTGACACCAAAATAGTCCCGTGATAGGTCTTTGGTGGTAGAGACCGGTTCTAGTTCTAACACTTTATATAAATAAGTCCTATCACTTTTACATGGGGTTGTCATTGGAGGGGGTCAATTGCCACCATTTGACCAGTCACAGGTCTATTCTCCATGAACGTTCTTAGTGTCAGTCACTAAAATGTAGTATTATTTCAATAAAACAAGTTCCAGAATTAAATTCAAGAACCAAATTTTAGAATGTACCAAAAAATGTGTCACAGCACCGGTGAAGACTGTACTGTAATTCATTACTTTTTCTACCTTTTTGTTCTTCATAAACCAGTTAAGAGATTGGTTCTTCTTTCACTGATCATGAGTCCTTTCTTTTTGAACTTGTTCTATTTTCACAAATACCAGGACCAGTCTGTTGGACCAATTGACACAAATTTCCCGCTATCAATCGAAATTCCAATTTTAATTGATAACGAATGCCGTTATTCGGTCCCTGGCTTTAAGACATTTATATTGTTCAAAAGACAATTTCAGTCCCACAATATTTTAACAAAAAATAATGCAATTTATAAAGAAATTTTGTAAAACAAAAGTGAAACTTTTTTTGCTCCAAAAAAACACAACAAAAGATTTTTAAACAAAAAGCAACATTCAACCATTTCCTAACCGAGTTGGTATAAATAGATTGTCGAGCTGCCTAAAATGTATGAAAAGAAAATGAAATTTTTAACATTTTCCGCTTTGTTGCTTGTCGTCTTTTTGGGCTTTTCTACAGCCCAAGTGCAAAGATGTCATGGGAGGGTTTGTAAGTACTAAAAACATTTCAATTCCCGCTGAAGGTAATTTAAATCCTTTTTTTATTTAATTTTAGGGACGGCTTCGTGCTTTCAACGCGGCAATCAAGGCCAGGGTGGTAGAGGCTGTAATGGTCATTATATGTGGTATTATGATCGCTCAGCTCGTCAATGTCGTTCCACGTGGTATAATGGCTGTGGTGGCAACAGCAACCGTTGGTGCTTAAGATCAGATTGCCTGCAGGTCTGTCGCGGCTGGTAAAGTTTTAATTTTTGGAGGCATGACTTATATTGGGAGTCTTATTTTTGGTGAAAAGGAGAATTAAAATAAGTGAATTTTAAAATAAAGAAATAATCAACAAAACAAAATTAAAACTTTTTTTTTAACTTAATTAAGCATTTCGCTACTTTATTGCGTTGCAACTTGACAAAATGCGATTAAAGTCTTTAAATTGTACCTTTATATCTGTGACATTTTGACAAAATATTTTAAGTCAAATTAAGAAAGTTGAAAAATTTGTTGTTAATCATACGAATTATCATTCAAAAATCATATTTGTTTGGGTTTTTAAAATTTTGTATTATAAACGAAATTTTTCTTCAATCTTGGTTTATTTCATTTTTTAATAAAAATAATTTTTTCACCGAGTTTTTTTAAAAACTTTTTACCTATCTTATCTCGACTTAATAAGTTTTGTCAAAAAGCAAGAGATATGTATACTGATTAAAAAAAAATATATTGTTACGAAAGGTAAATTATCTAAGACTTATTTATGGCTATAAGTTACCTTGTAAGTTATAGTTTTATGACATATTAGTAACTTAAAATTGTTAAGTATAATTTTCAACACAACTGTATTACCGCCTAAACCCTGCGAATTATATTGGACTACCTGATCCATTTTGATAAAATTGACTACTCCATGGATTGGTCCAATGTGATGCAAGCATGGACCATGTCATTGTTAAAAAGTGTTTGTAGTGAGACGACATGTCTTCGTTTTTTAACGACATGTTTTCGTTTTTAAACTACTTCAAAACTAATCCTCTTGAGTATACCATGGAGTAGTTTTAATACTACTCCTTTGCAGTCCAAAGCTGGGTTATATGGTCCTGCCCTAGGACTTCGTAATGTTCAATAGACCATGTTTTTTCCAAACGTTTTGGTTACTTTTGGACTAGTCCTAGTCCCTTGTGGGCTACATTTTACACGCGTGTTTGGACTAGTCCTATTATTTCCCAGTCATTTCTAGAAATGGTTTTAGAACATAATAAATTGTTATAACAGGGAGGTTTAGGAAAAGTCTAGAAATAATTATGAAATATAAAAAGGGGTGACTCATGAATAATGAGTTGAATATGTTTTGAGATCATAAGTTACAATAGACATGACATACCCTGCAAATAATAGGACTAGTCCAAACACGCGTGTAAAATGTAGCCCACAAGGGACTAGGACTAGTCCTAAAGTAACCAAAACGTATGGAAAACCATGGTCTATTGAACATTACGAAGTCCTAGGGCAGGACCATCAAACACATCTTTGGACTACAAAGGAGTAGTCTTAAAACAACTCCATGGTTACTCAAGAGGATTAGTTTTGAAGTCGTTTAAACACGAAAACATGTCGTTAAAAAACGAATACATGTCGTCTCACTACAAGCACTTTTTAACAATGACATGGTCCATGCTTGCATTACATTGGACCAGTCCATGGAGTAGTCCATTTTACAAAATGGATCAGGTAGTCCAATATTATTTGCAGGGTAACCATACCAACACTGTATTACCATAACCACTCTATTACCAAAACGACATACACATACCATACAAACCAATTCAATTTTGGTTTCTACGGTCATCGTTACGGCTGAGGCTTTATTTTATGTCACGTCTAATTGGACCTTTAAACGGTTCAGTTCGTAACTAACAATATTGGATAAAAATTGTAAACGTTGTAATTAATTTCAATAAAGTTTGTTAAGTTGAACAAGTGTGTTTATTAATTTTAATTTGCAATTAAAAGAACTCAACGGTTTATTGTAAAGGGAATAAACCGAAACGCGTTTATTAAAGAAAAAACGTAACAATATTTTGCCATAACTTCGGTTCAGTTTGAGATATAATACTGTTGATGGAGGAGCAATTTTTTAGTAACTTGAAATTTTTGACTTTTTGAGATATGACTATGTTGCAATAAAGGAGCGATAGGTTTAGGTATCTCCTTTTTTTAAGACTTGTCTATGGACAATGAAAATTTACTGCCTGCATGTATGAACTTAAATAAAACATAAAGGCTCTACTTTTGTTACCATATTCATTAAAAACCATTATTTTGGGAGGATATTTGCACAGGAACTAGGTAAAAAAAACTTTAAATACTAAAAATACATTTCTTAGTCAAGCTTGAAAGACCTTATTCTACTCGATATCGGTTTGAAAACCTTATTTTAGAAGCACATTTACTGATTTAAAATACCAACTTTTAAATAGAGAACCAAAATTCATTGTATGGCGAATAATGTTCCAGTTGAACGCATTCTAAATATCACATGCAAATTTGGTCCTTCTAGCTCATACGGTATGGAGCTGGACAATAGAAAAAAATTACCTGGATTTTGAAAAATAACTGTACAATTTGAAAAAGCACTTAACTATAAGAAAAAATTAAATTTTTTTTAAAATGTTTTATTAAAAAAAGGTCGAAGGAATAAAATTTAATTTAATTTTACTTAAAATTTTATTTTGCAATAAAAAAAATTTTAAAAAGCAAGGAAACGTTACACTTAAAATTCAGCCTAATATCATATTACAAAATTATAATCAGGGCGAATTCACTACAAGTGGCAGCGAAAAGCCTGCTGACTTTGACAGTTCAAACCAATTTGTTTGTTTTTTATAATATTTTATTTATAAATAGTTGTCATTTCGAGACGTAAACATGTGCTGTTTATGTGGTTTTTGTTTTGTTGTAGTATTGCTGTCACCGTATATATAAATTCAACTTGGTATATATTAAATTAAATCAAATAAAAAAGTACATAAACAGCCATGTTATAAATTGAGTGAAATTGAAATCAATGGAGATTTTCAACTAAATTTTTGCTTAAATTGCCGTCGTTTTTTTTATTTGAAGATAAGTTCTAATGAAAATAAGCTGTACTCATAGTATGAAGTATATAAACCGAAATTATTTAATGACCTTTAAACACTGGATCGTTTTTAAAGTTTGTTCGATTTTGATTTCACTCGAACTCAATTTCTCGAAAATGGCCTTTTTGTTTTGCTATTTAAAAAATTAAATAACTCTCGAACCACCAGTGCCACTGGTTAAAGATTGATGTTTGACTGTTGGCTGGCAGGCACCGCAGTGGTGCAGAGGTTAGAACTCAACGAATTCTGATGAAAGAATGTGGTGATTCTTAAAACATGTAAATTCAACCCAGGTTCGAGCCTCAGCTCAGCCAAGAAAATTATCAATCAATTTTAATAAAAAATTTCATGTTGTAAAATTCCTTCCTTCAGTAAAAATAATTAAATGAAAATTAAATTTGATGAACTCAAGCCTAACTAAAAATATTGATCAAAGTTATTTACGGGAATACAAAATTTATCATTAATACGATTTCTGTATGACGTGCTGAATTCCCAATTTTCCATATTTGATAAATACACTGAAATTTATTGTTGAGGGAAAGCTAGCTTCTATGCGCATTTCACTGGTTGCTTAGGCCAGCTCATCAGGAAACATTTTCCTAAGATTTTAGAAAAGCTAAAAATATTATACAATTAAAACCCTAAAGCGAATAAGAATTTTAAACACTCAAAGTCTTACTTGTAAGTAACAATATCAAAGCTTAAACAAAACACCAACAATAAATAGTGAGTTTATCTTTTCTTACATCCCTCTTGAAATTGAAAATTAACAGTTCAACTAAATCACGATTGTTCTAATAACTCTATTAGTTTAGTTGTAGGCAAAAATGTTTGAAACATTTTGCAACTTTCATCAAAATTTAGTCTTATTAAAATTGTAGCCTTTATTCGGTTATATGAATGGATTCTTGAGTTCTTGCACAAAAAGTAATGCTATTAGCATGACTAACAAACGAGATCAATTTATATAAGTCTTGTACCTTATTTTTATCGCATTGTTGAAAAACTGGACCTCTCTCTCTATCTCATTAATTGGAATGTCTGTCATCAAATTAAAAATTTTTTCCTTACAATTTTTTCTTAGTATATGATTTTGTTCTTAACAATAATAAATATAATTTTTTAACTGGACAAATTGCATTTTAGCTGGAACCTGGAAAACACCCAACCCTATATGGGCCCCATTAAGTCTAGTTCTTTAATTCGGGAGCATATTTTTATCGGAGCACAGTTTGAATTTTTTTCGTTCCAAATGAGATAATCAAAAAATTTAAAAAGTACCTATATGATAGATAATTGATCAACCTATGAAATGAGTGTTTGAAAAAGGTTCGACGCCTTTTAGGTGACTACTAATGGGTTAGCAAAGTTGAATTTTGGTGAAAAATCAATTTTATGGAAAAAATATTTTTTAAAATTTTTTAATTTAATATGTTTTTTTTAAAGGCTTTAATTATTTAAAATTTTCCAGAAAAGATGAAATTTGTTTTTCTTTTTTTTAATTTATTTAAATTTGTTTGTGAAATGTTGCTGATAGTCCGTTAAAGCAGGTACATATGTATATCTAAAAGACTAATCAGTAGGCCGGGACGATATTGTGCCATAGATTTTTCGACAGCTTTTGCATGAGGAAAAAAATTATACTACGACATATCAAAAAAATAATTTTCGAGGCTTCCAAATTTTAATTTGTTGACTTTTTCTCAATTTTTATGTTTAAGATTTTTTTCGTAGGAAATAAAAAATATCGGATGATTTAAATAACTTTTCCAAGGAGAATTTTTTTTTTTTTTTTATTCATTATTTATTTATTGAATCTTCATATATTTAATATAAACTAACAATAATTAATCAAATCTTAGCCTTATACGTTATTTCATGTCCTACCAGTGCCAGACAAAAATTTTCTCATCGCGGGTTCTGTTCACTTACATAGGTGTTTATCGCTCATCAAATTGGATAAGTGCTGCAGTGTCTCTTCTTCTTAAGCGAGTGTGGCCGCTATCATTTAAAATATTTCGAGCAAGTGGGTTCGGATGCAATTCGAGCGTTTTTAAGTATTTTACTGCATATTTCGTAATCATAGTTTTAACTAATGGAACATTGAGATTCTTGTGAATATTTGAGTTTTTTACATACCAAGGGGCAGCTGTGATTATTCGAAGAAGTTTATTTTGGCGCCTTTGAATTTTTTCGATATTAGAGGCCGAGGCAGTGCCCCATAACTGAATACCATAGCACCAGATTGGCTTTAAAATGGAGTTGTAAAGTAAAAGTTTGCAATCGAGACTAAGAACAGAGTTTCTTCCAATAAGCCAATGAATTTGGATGGCTTTTAGTTTCATTTGAATTAATTTTGCCTCTATATGGCTTTTCCACGTTAAACGGCGATCTAAATGTATACCGAGATATTTTACAGGCGAATTTTTAGGTATTATTTGATTACTGATTTTAATAGGAGGGCATGATTCCCGACGCAAATGTTGAAGTTTGTGTGTAATTGTTTGTTGGAATGTCCGAAGTATAAATTAAAGGTGAAATTGTATGCTAAAAACAATGGCGATAGCAGTTTTTTCAAAAAAAGTTTTCTTGAGGTGTGTTAAAAAAAATTCTCCGATTTTAAATTTTTTAAATATATTTTTTAAATATATAGTTGTCTTGTATTCATAAGTAATTTTACTAGTTTACATTGTTATTAAAAATTGTTATAATTTAGTACACTTCAATCCCAATGTGCAGAAAGCCCTAGAAATGACCGTTAAAAAAGCTTCAGTATAAGAGGTAAAATTATGTAAACATAAGTGCTGCCATAAATCAAATTAAAGTGTGGTGAATAGTAAAGCCTCAAACCTTCGAAAAACATTTCGAATGTTCTAGACAACCAAATTTCTGTATAAATTCTAGCGACGAATAGCGTAATGAGATAATTCTAAGTTCAGACTTGGTCAATAACGTATAACGCTGAGAAAATTATAGTTGGTTGTGAACAAAAGCTATAAATTACGGTTGTTCAAAAGACTTAGTACTAAATAGAGTTGAGTAAATTGTAAATAGTGTTTAAATTGGTTGTGTTTTATTTATTTTATTAAAGTTGCAATAAAGAACTCGAAACGGTTTATAAGAAAGGAAATAAACCAAAACGTTATTGAAAGGCAGTAACGTAACAATATCCTTTCCAAGGTAAAATAGAAGCTAGCTTCCCTCAGCAATAAATTTCAGTGTATTTATCAAATATAAAAAATTAGGAATTTAGTACGTCAAACAGGAACCTCATTGATTAAAATTATAATTCTGTTTACGAAACAGTTTTATCAAAACGTTTCTTAAAAAAATACTGCTAAAAAAAATTAATGTTACACGTGTTTTACGTACGTCGTACATTGTACGAGTTTGCTCTAAAAAAAACAGGTTTTCTTCTTTATATAAAGAACGTAGACAATACAATTTAAAACACATGTTCATAGGTATAAATAGCTCTATATGCTTCTTGAAAGCAGCATTATTGAAATTCTAATCGAAGTAATCATTAAAAATGAAATTTTTTTCAATTTCCGCGTTATTACTTCTCATCTCTGTGGCGTATTCATCAGCCCAATGGCAACACTGTCAGGGACTGGGATGTAAGTATTGTCTATGAATCAAATAAATTAGATATAATTAAAAAATGAAATTGTATTTTTTGGTTTTAGGGAGAGGAACTTGTTCGCCAGCTGGAAATCAGGGCCATCTAGGCCCCCGTTGTCCGCGACCACGTATTGTATGGTTTTATGATCGTAATAATAGACAATGTCGTCCAATGACTTATATGGGTTGTGGTGGTAACAGTAATCGCTGGTGCTCTAGGGAAGCCTGCGAAAGGACATGTCGCAGGTATGATCTAAGCAAAGATCAGAGGAAAATTAATTATTTTTGACGGCAATTAAATAAATTATAAAACGAAGTTTTCATTTATTAAGTGATTTTTTTACTGTAGTGAAGAGAAGTTTTTAAGTTTTTTCTATAAAATTTTTATATTTGAGACCCCTAAAGTAGGGTATATAGAATTTGTGGTGCTGCATGTAACAGTAAGAAACCAAAATCCTAGACCCAATTAAAATCTATGTGTAAAAATGCTAAAAGATTTTTAATTTGAAAAATATACATAACATGAACTTAAATAACACAGGCCTGCAAAAATTGAAAAAAGTTAAAAATTATATACCAGAGTATACTTTTTTAGGGGTATAAGTTGAGCTGAATCAGAATCTGTAGTCAAAATTTATAAATATTTTCATATTTATAATACTAAAATTTTTTTAATAAATTATAAATAAATATGAAAAAAATAAAAAACCAGTTAGAGTGCTAAATTCGCCCACTTTCCCAATCCCGCCCACATTTTGTCAAATCTTGTCTATTACTTACCAAGATGCTTGTACCTAATTTGAAAACGTTTGCTCTTGCCACTTTCCAGATATACATAAGAAAACAAGTAAGAAAGTATAGTCGGTCAAGCCCGACCATATGATACCCAGCACCACAGTACTTAAAAACACATCATGCTTATGTGTCCATATAAATATGGATTTCTCTATGTTTAAAAACTTCATTAAAATCGGTTTGAAAGTTTGTGAAAGGCAGAAATTGCCCCCTACATCCCCTTGCGGTCCTATTTTTGAAAAACTGTATAGTTTATGTGTCCATATAGATATGGATCTACCTATGTTTTAAATTGCATTAAAATCAGTTTGAGAGGCAAAAACTGCCCCTTTCTCCCCTTGTGTTCCTATATTTTTTAAAACTGTATAGCTTATGTGTCCATATAGATATGGATCTATCCATGTTTTAAATTTCATTAAAATCGGTTTGATAGTTTCTGAGAGGAAGAAATTTCTCCCTATCTTCCCTCGTGGTTCTACGATTTGGCCCATTTTCAATAGGCTTGGTCCTCGTGCCAATAAGAACCTATGTACCAAATTTTATCAAATTATTTCTGAAATTGCGACCTGTACTTTGCGCACAAGGTTACATGGACAGCCAGCCAGCCGGACGGACATCGTTAGTTCGACTCTGAAAGTGATTCTGAGTCGATCGGTATACTTTAAGGTGGGTCTAGGACCAATATTTTAAGGCGTTACACACATCAGCACAAATGCATAATACCCTCTCCACTATTGTGGTGTGGGTATAATAAAGAAAAACAACAGCAAGGCATTTAGGGATATAATTAGAGGCAGTCGATTTGTGAAGCGATTAGGATAAATTTCAATAGCAAACAATCCTGGACTATATGTGACATAAGTATATAACTACCTAGTCCACATCATATCTGGAGTCTTCGGAAACCCCATTTCAACGGACACATGGGCAGACGGACAGACGCACATCCTTAAATCAACTTCGCTATTCATAAGAACCCAGAATATATATACTTTATGGGCATAGATCCACAATGGAATAACAAACTTATATATCGTCACCTAAAATGCAAAAGGACGTGTAACAACAATTTTTATTTTTATAATTTTATAGGGACATGTTATTAAGTCTAATGCATCATAATCAATTAAAAACTCCATCTAGAATTTTTTTGTTGTTACCCCTTTTGTGGGATTTCTCAAACTTCAGGCTACGGTATCTCAGAGAAGGTGTACCCCTACAGATAATATTGGACTACGTGGTCCATTGTCGCTTAAATGGACTACTTACAATATGGTCCAATGTACTGTAGTACTAATTTTTTTTATTAAATAAACCTTTTCTTCAAAATAACACTACATGCAAACTTAAGTCCTTTACCGTATACATATATAAATATATTATATGGGTGAGAAAATGATTGTTTTTATTATTATTTTATTTTTAACAAACAAAAATAAAAAAGCTTAGGCCCGTTTTCACGACTTAACGATAGCTAAATGTAGGAAGTTATCGAACAGATAATGAGCTTTTAATTATCACAAGTTCCCTTTAATCTAAAAGTGAAGGATAAGCTAAAGAGAGGAACGTTCTACCTTTAACTTTTGTCGTAAGGTTTAGATTTGAGATTGCCATATTATATTCACATATTTTTTATATATGGCAACTCCAATTATACGTATATTTTGTAAATGTAAAAAAAAACGTAGTTGCCAGTTTGTATTTTTATTTTGGCAAAAATAATCGGTATTTTCTTTAGTATTGCCACATTTTCAAAAATGTTAAGTTTATTTTATACAGAAGTTGTGAAAACGAAAAATAGTTGACGGTAACTTTATTCCTCACTAGTGCTAAAGGTACCGTTTACTATTTCGAACTTTATAGGTAACGGGCCTTAATCATAAAGTTATTTTTAGTCTTTCATTCAGTAGTGGCATGAAGTAGTTTTCAAACTACTACTCTTGTCCACTCCATTCCGTAGTGGCATGGAGTAGTTTTAAAACTAACCCTATTAGTTAATCCATGGAGTAGGTCTGAAACTACCCCTTTAGTGCACTCCATTCAGTAGTGATATGGAGTACTTTTGAAACTACCCCTTGAGTGTACTCCATACTGTAGTGACATGGAGTAATTTTAAAGCTAACCCACTTTAGTACTCCATGGAGTAGCTAAGGGACTACTTCGGTGGGTTATATGGCCCCCTCCTAGGACATCGTAATGTTAAATGGACCACCTTTTACCCATATATTTGGAGAAGTTTTGGAGTACTCCTAATCCTTTATGGACTACTCTTTACATGCATGTATGGACTAGTCTCGTTATCTGCAGGGACGATATTGCAAAGGTTTAACATTTATTTTAAAGGTAATTGGTAGGAGTATTATTTTTTATAATCATATCAGTTTTTAAGAAATAGAAACTGGGAATTATTTCCTTTCGTAGGTTGCTTTATATTATATTCAACATTTTTTATTTTTCGAATTTATTCTATGAGCTAAATTTCAGTTATGTATTTTATAAAGCTTTTTTTTTAATAGTTCTATTCCTTAAATTTTTAGGAATGACTTTTATACACTACCAGACTATTGTATTTTCTTGTTGCATTTTACCTTAGCTATCCTTTGGATAGCAATGAAGTATATTGTATGTACAGAAAAATTTACAATAATTAGACACCAGCAGAATGTAATGCATTTTCTGCTGAGTGAAGATGCGGATACAGAGCAACTAGGAAAACTATAGTCAGGTATATGCACAGAAAAAAATAAAAATTGATTTCATTAAAAAAAAATTGTGATATTAATAAAAAAATTAATTAAAGTTGCACCAGTAAACAAATAAATATTATAATAAAACGTTTAATTCACTTAATTAAAAATTTAATTCACTTGATTAAACGTTTTATTAATTTGATTAAATTTTTTTAAATTTAATTGGTGAAAAATTTTACTCAAAATTTTTTCTGTGTGGTTTAAAAATTTGTTGGCCTGTGAAATCTTAAATCACAAACTCTAAAGAGCAAATTCAAAATTTTGCTTTGTGAGTGAGTGAATCATGCGGAAAACTCTCAATAAAAAAAATTTGTCTGTAAGAAAATTGTGATTCCGCCTCAAACGATCGATGTTTCACGGGTTGTATGGCACCGCCTTGCTAAAATCACAGAGAAATAACTAGGCAGCACAAACCCGTTTGAAGAATATATAAAAATTAAAGACATGACAACATAAATATTGCTATCAAACTCATGAAGAACATTTAAAAAAACTGGGAACCAATCAAGCTTAAGACGTTTAAAGACAATTTTGCATGATCGAAATTCTGCTGGGACTCCCTAAAAGGTCGAGCCAAGCCCGACCATATGATACTTTTCAACACAGTATTAACAGAAAAATTTTTATACACAACGTATATCATTGTTTAGCCTCAGTCAAGTCATAAGCATAAATATGCAACGCGATGAGATCAGACTTTAAATGGCGGCGCTATACAAAAAAAAATACAAAAAGTGCTGTATTTTAGGGAGTGGCAAAAATTCATGTTTTGAAAATTCACTGACAAATTTTTCATTCTAGGGGATGACTGGCGCAACTTTTTTTCGATCCCTACTTGGCGCACATTCACAAATAGCCAGCCGTATTCAGGAAGTGATTCTGATTCTTCGGTATTCTAAACTCGCCGTTGTACTTAACTGTGTGTTATACACATCAGCACAAACGCATAATAACCTCAACAGCTATTGTGGTGTGAGTATAGAAAAGAAATTTTGTTTGTTTGCCTAAAAAAAAGTTTCTCCAAATCTAAAAAAAAAACATACGGATAACTTTTTTGATTTAATCTACATTTACGCCTCCAGCTAAATAATTTTGGCGTATTTAATTAACTAGAAGTTGTACTTTCTTGACATGGCTTATGAGAGTCAGTGGCGGTGTTTTTTATACCCACACCACAATAGTCGAGGGGGCATTATGCATTTGTGCTGATGTTTGTAACACCTTAAAATAATGGTCCTGGGTCCCCCTTTTAGATATACCGTTCGAAAAAGAATCACTTTTTGAATCGCTATAGTGATGTTCGTCCGTACGGCTGGCTGGCTGTCCATGTGCGCAAAGTACTATTTAAAAGTGTGAGAAAAAGACTATAACTTCATTCCATCCTAAAATCACTTAAATGCAAACAAATCTCATATACACCCAGAGAAAAAACATGTTTAATTATGGTCACATCCAACAAAACTATTTTTAAAGAAAATTTTAAACATATTTGGCCTTATTCATAAAAGATATTTCAGGTTAATAACAGGTTTATTAAACGAATTTTCTATGGAAATCTGTTTAATAAACCTCTTATAAATCAATAATATTTTTTATGAATATGGGGGAAAATGTTTAATTTAACCAAGTTATTGTCACCGACAACCATAGTTGTGTTAAATAAGTCCTCCATCAAGAAGCCACAACCATATTATGGTTGCCTTCGAACATGTTATGGTTAAAAATAACTAACATATGTTTAACACTTATAATAGCCATGGTTGGTTTTCAATCATAGCATGTTGATCTTTGAAAAGTGGAAAATACTATTGTTAAATTTAAAACAAATTATTGTCATGTTTAACCATATTATGTTAAGAGACAGTCATAATATGGTTGTGGCTTCTTGGTGGAGGACTAATTTAACCATATTGTGGTTGTCGGTGACAATAATATGGTTATTTTAAACATAACATGTTTAAAATTTTCTTTAAAAATATTTTTGTTGGAGGTGACCATATTTAAACATGTTTTTTTTTTCTACGTGTTGATGAAGATAACTAAATAATATTCGGCATAAAGGGCTTTTACAGAAATCTTTACCTAAACATAACTTTATTTTGGCGGGTCTATGATTGGCCCAGGGTTCCATATAGGGTACAATCTAGAAAACAAAATTTAAATGCTGTGGTGTAGGGTATCTCATGCTCGGGCTTGACTCACTATACTTTTTTACTTGTTTTCAGTATAGTTATGGATTAGCAATGGCATTGAATTAAATTCGCCTACACAAAATTTCTAAGCATAAGACTAATTAACTTGAAATACACTTCTAAAGCCCTAAGAGCAGATTAAGTATGTCATTTCCAGTGAAATTTTTTTTGGGGTTTTTTCTTCTTAAATGCCTAATTTTTATTTTATCAAAGCTAATTATATTTGTTATATTAAAAAAAAAAATAATAGTAAGAGATGAAGCTTATTTTTGTTTCATATTTATTGAAACGACATACACATTTGTTTTTTTTTTATTTTATTTTAATGAAATATATTTTTAGGAAAATTAATGGAAACATTAGAAGTGGATAAGGTAGATAAAAGGAACAAAAGTTAAGCTGTATGAATGTGTAGCAAAAAATAATTCTTGGAAAAATTTTACATCAATCTTTTTTCATCTAAAATATTACCATCTTTTATTTTACTTTAAAATTAAATTTAATAATTTACATTAAATAATGAAAACAAATTTTTAGAAATAACTTCTATTGAAGGTTTTCTTTTTTCTCAATAAAATATTTTTCTTGTTGTTTAACATACCCAAAGAAATTTTTCGAAATTTTTGTCAAAGAAAAATTTACATCGAAATTTAATAAGAATTTTTCTCAGAACTTTTATTTCTGAGAAATTGTTTATCAAAGGTTTTGTTTTACAAAGAATTTTTATTAAAAGTTTTTCATTTTTAATTTTTGATATTCTTTAATTAGGCTTGAGTTCATCAAATTTAATTTTCATTAAATTATTTTCACTGAAGGAATTTTACAACTTGGAATTTTTTATTAAAATTTATTGATAATTTTTTTCTTGGCTGAGCCGGGATTTGAACCCGGGTTGATCTTTACATGTTTCAAGAAACACCACTTTCTATCGTCAGAAAAAAAAAAAAAAAATTTTAATAAAAAATTCCAAGTTGTAAAATTCCTTCCCTCAGTGAAAATAATTTAATGAAAATTAAATTTGATGAACTCAAGCCTAATTAAAGAATATCAAAAATTAAAAATAACCAGTTCAACTAAAAAATCAAAATTGTTCTTAAAAGTTTTTCTTTACATTTAATTAAACATAAATTTCATTAACAAATTTTTATTTACGAATAACTTTTTTTCTATTCTAAATTACAAAAAAATAATGCTTGCGGTTACATTTTTTCGAGCTTTTTTTTTTAATTGTTAAAAAATTTAAACATAAAAATTAAAATTTTTTTTTACCGAAAAAAGTTGCGTTTAAAATTTTCAATTTTGAGAACATTTCATTAATTTTTTTTCCAAACATTTTTTAATCAATATTTTTTCTTTACATTTTTAATCAACGTTTTCTCTAATAAATATTTTATTTAAAATTGTTATCCGCAAAATTTTTGTTGAAATCTATCGTAACTCTACTGTCAATACTAATGTAAACATCGCTGCTATAAATTCTATGATTTTTATAATTGTCATACTTTGCTCCATTTTGAATATTTTCTGTATCTCTAATTATTCCTAACTTAACTTTCATTTGAACTAGAACCTTTTTGCCTTTCTTATTGTATTGAAATAAATCACATTGAATTAGACAACACGTTGTTTTCTTACCTACATTTAACATCCTCGACTTCTGCGTTAATCTACATATATTTTAAAACAAAAAGGATAACAAAGGTTATGGGCCCAGTCACCCCTTAAGATAAAAGTCTAGATTGGTTAAATAAAAGTGAGGTTATATTGAACAGTATTGTCTGGGTTTTTATTGTTTTTCGTCCGGTGTTAGCAGAAAAAAACAAGGTAAAAAATGTCATCTGCAGTATCTAGTATTGATAAATTGGATGGCGATAATTATGCTACTTGGTGCATACAAGTAAAGAGCTTACTCATCACGTTAGATCTTTGGCAAACTATTGTAGAGGACCGCCCAGCGGAAGGACAGTCAAAATGGATCTCTGTAGACACTAAGGCTCTAGCTACAATTAATTTGACGGTCAAACCGAGTCAGCTAATTTACATTAAAAATTGTTTAACGGCACGTGATGCTTGGAATGTTCTAAGTTCAATTTATAAGGCAGACACAGCTTCTAGAAAGGTAAATTTGTTCAAAAAGCTAGTGCGGTTTAAGTTCAAGTCCAATGAAAAGTTCACTACACAAGTAAACGAATTTGTCTCAACGATTGATGGATTGAAAGAAATAGGAATCACACTTAATGATGACTTGTTGTCCCTGTTACTGTTGAGCAGTCTTCCTGACGAAATGGAAGGTTTTGTGATCGCTATAGAAAGCCGTGACCAGCTGCCAAAATGCGACCAATTAATTGCCAAAATTGTCGAGGAAGAAATGCGACAAAATAATAAAGTCAACGACGGAGCAAATGAAACTGTGTTTGCGGCAAATTCACGAAAAGAATATAAAAGAAATAAAAAAATATTTAACAGCAACAGTAAACATCATCATGATGTTAAAAACACACAATCAAGATCAAATCAACAAAACGAAAAGAAAAATGCTGATGGTAATGTATTCAGCAACAATAATATTAAATGTTATCGATGTGGAAAAAAAGGGCACATTAGATCTCAATGTAGAGAAAATAACGAAAGAAGAGAAAATGAGTTTGCTTGTGCATTGAGGGAGAATAAATTAATGTTAAAAGAGTTGTGGATTTTAGACAGTGGTGCAGTGTGACCATATTAGCTTTTTTCGAGCTAAATTTAGCTTTATTTTTTTGGATTTAGCTTGATATATTTCATTTAGCTTTAAGCTTTTTTTTAAGCTTTTTTAAAAAATGAATTTGGCTTTTTCTAGCCTTTTTTTCTATTTGTATTCCAATGATTTAATGATATGTACATAATAAAAAAAGAAAGTTCAATAAAATAAAGATATATTGGTAACCTTATAAACTAGTCTCAAACAGCTAAAATCTGGCATCACAGAAACAATAAGTCAGCAAGTAATTCTTTAAAGCAGCGAAGGGCAGATAGAGAACATTGAATAAAAGAGAGTAAATTAGTTGATTTACACTTAGAGAAAAGATTTTCAAAATGTATGTAAATATGCAATACAAAAAAAGGAGTTCAGTAAAATATTATTATATAAATCATCAAGTTTTAACTAACGTTAAAATATATGTATACATATGGTCACCTGAAATCGAAAAGGCCGTGAGCAAAAACTTTAAAATGTGTACTATAGGTATGTAAATCAGTGTTGCCGTTAGGATACGAAAGATACATTTTTCGTATCTTTTGACTACTTCAAGTATCATGTATAATCCTGACATTTTTCGTATCTTTTGAATATGTACGCAAAATGAACAGAAACAAAACATTCGAGAATTTTTAGCCAACTAAAACTAATTAAGACTGATCATCGTAACCGACTCAATACTAATACAATAGCAGCCAAGGCGCTAGATGTGAGAATGTGAGGTCAACTCTACAACAACGCTGCTTCTGTGGTCGGATTGTCAGAAATATTGCTAGTAAAAAAAGGTTAGTTTACATAAAAAACTAGTTTGCATACACACTTTGACAAGTCGACCACCGAAAAAAACACCATATGTTGACTTGACCCCAACTTCTAGTGAATTCGCCTTGATAGCAGCTTCAATAATGGTGAAAGAAAACATTAAGGGGTTGCAACATACGATCCACCTTAATCGATGATTACTAGTAGTGCGAGGTTGTTCTGAGGAAATATGAAAATCTTTTTTATTTTCAGGAAATTTATATGAACTTTTCAATATAATCGCCTTAGTATAAACGCCTTAACTCGTATATTAATTTTTACAAAAATGAATTTGTTTTGATAACAACCAAAAATAATTACATATAATTAATTTTAAAGTTTGCTTACTGTATTTTTTAAAAATTACATACATATGTACATAATATTTATAACTTATGGTGTTTTCTTTTCTACAAAAAAATGTGACATTTTATTTAAGAAAATGCAATTTGGTGTCTGTTTCTTAAAAATTTTGCTCCCGAAAAGGATGAGTTTTTTAGAATAAAACAAGCCACCCTTTTCGGGAGCAAAATTTTTAAGAAACAGACACCAATTTCCATTTTTTTAAAATAAAATGTCACCTTTTTTTGTAGAAAAGAAAACACCATTAAATAAATATAAAAATGAATTTATACGAAATCATTTTTTTTACAATATTAATTTAAATTTGAAATAAAAATGTTATGTTAATAAATGTTAAACGTTAAAAATGGATTTTCAAATTTTTTTCAAAACGTATCTTTTTGGGAAAAAGTGTATCTTTTTGGAAACTAAAATGTATCTTTCTCGAAATTTCACTGGCAACACTGATGTAAATATGCAAAAAAAAAAGGAATTCAGTAAAAAACTTGATTATTATATAATTCATCATCCCACATGATTGCTGAAATGTTTTTAAAATAAGCTGAAAAATAAACATACATGAGCACAGCTTGATCACAACACAATAAATATATTGTCAGTGTGCCACTACGAAATTGCAAAATTTGCCAAAATAACAACATGCGCAACACTCCTGCTTCGTTGAAATTTATAGAGCAACTGAATAAAATTTTATTTTTTTTCTTTCTGTTGTATTTGTTTTTCGGGTTGCCTTTGTTACTTTTTATGCTTGAAACAATGAATTCAAGATTTTCAGTTTGTGGGCAATAGTAAATGAGCGAAAACAACATCACACAAACACGTGTATGTGTTATACGGTAAATTTTTTCACATTCTGATTTCAATGTAGATATTGTTATTCCTTTTTGTTTTGACTGCTAGAAAATAGTTTTTTATTCATTTTCTCTATTTTAAACCTACTTTTATTTAGTAAAAAAGTAATATAATAAAACAAGTGTATGGTATGTTTTGGGGATTTTAGGAAATATCTTAGTAGGAAAATTTTTGTATTTGTAGCAGCTCTGGTACAAAAAAACACGAAGAGTAAATGTAAAAACCCGAAAAACTTCGTAATCCAGGCAAACCAGCGCCCACCGCTGCTTTAAAGTTAAACAAGGTGGTAGTAGGAGATTTGCAGTTATTTTTTCACTATTGTTTTTGACAGCTTGATGATCTACACACATATATGAAAACAATGCGATGTTTCAATATCTGCTATAATCTGTTTTGAAATGTACTTTTGTACACATCTTGTTTTCTTCTTTTATTGTGAACTACATGTAACTGTTTTTTCGTATTTGGCTTCTTAAATTCATACTTTATACCTACCTATTAAATTAAAAAAATAATAAAAAGGAAAATGGAAAGGTCAGTAGTATAGATTCTTAAAAAGAAATGAGTCGAATGATAAGCAAATTGTGCATAGCTGTAGTAGTGATACAGAAGATGAATTTTCACCTAGTTCTAGCAAAAGGTAGTTTTAATATTGAAAAGAAAAGTATAAGGAATTAAGTATCGTTTTATATTCTAGAAAATACACGCAAAAATTGAGAAAAAGCTGGTTCAATGATTCGAGACTTTCGAAGTGGATTGTTGAAGTAAATGACAAACAGGTAAAATGTAAATACTGTCATTACTTATGCTGGCATAAGAATTACAAAAAATTATTTTATAATCATTATTATTATACGAGCATACATACATGAATATGTGTTTGAATTTAATGCTCATCAAGATATTTTTGTTCCATAACTATTCATAGTTTGATTTGGTTACTGATTAAAAACATATTTTACTTAAATTTTGACTAAAAAAAAGGTTTTTACATAGTATGTGTTATTTATAATACGAATAATGAATTAATATTATTAAAAAGCAATATAAAAAATTTAGCTTTATTTTTTGGCTTTTATTTATTTATTTTTAGCCTTTTTTAGCTCTATTTTTAACCTGATTTAGCTCTATATTTTTTTAAAATCTGGTCACACTGCAGTGGTGCATCGTCACATATGGTTAACAGCAAAGAGAGTTTTGAAACTTTAACAGAATCCAAGCAAAAAATATTTTTGGCATCAGGCGAAAGCATTTATGCAGAAGGTGTTGGAAAAGTAAAATTAAAAACAAATTTTTGCACACTTACACTTAACAATGTATGGTACGTTCCAAAATTACATTCCAACTTTTTGTCAGTTAACAAAATTATTAAGTCTGGTCATATCATCAAATTCGCCGCGAATAAAGCAACAGTGACAAGTAACAAAAATCAAAATATTCTAACAGCTGAGTTAGTAGATGGCATGTTTATAGTTAATGTAAATAAAATAAGCGACCTTGAAATTGTAAATGGGTTAATAAATGAAAACGTTGTGAAAAAGTGGCATCAGAGATTCGGGCATTTAAATATTGGCGACATAAATAAATTATCAGTAAAAAATATGGTAAAGGGGTTAGATGTCAAGATGCCAAAATCAATACAGTGTATAACGTGTGCTGAAAACAAAATAACAGCAAAATCCTACAAAAATTATGCTAATGTACAAACAAGTGATGTTTTAGAACTGGTGCACACCGACTTATGCGGTCCGATTGGTGTAAAATCAGTTGGCGGATCGTCATATTTTATCACATTTATTGACGACTATTCGCGTTACGTGTCTACGTATTTCCTTAAACATAAGAGTGATGCTTTTGATGCATATACTCATTTTTCTGGGCTCGCGGAGAAGCAGACTGGCCGCCAAATAAAGATTGTTCGTAGTGACAATGGAAAAGAATTTGTTAATTCTAAATTTAAAAAACATTTTGATGAAAGGGGAATAGTCCATCAAACGACTGTTTGTTACTCTCCACAACAAAACGGAGTCGCCGAGCGCGCAAATAGAACCCTCGTAGAAATGGCCCGTTGCTTGTTGAATTCATCTGGATTACCACAAAGTTTATGGGGAGAAGCTATAAACACAGCTACGTATTTAAGAAATCGCGCACCAACAAGTGTTCTCGGTGATATTACCCCTTATGAAAGGTGGTGTGGAAAAAAACCGTCTGTATCCCACTTTAAAACATTTGGTTGTGACGCGGTAGTTTTGAACAAGGGTCCCAAACCTAAAGGTAGTAAATTTTCACCCAAGGGCACAAAAATTAAGTTTGTTGGTTATCAGCCCTATACAAAAGCATACCGTTTATATAACCCCACCACAAGACAAATCAATATTGCTCGTGATGTCGTGTTTTTTGAAGAATCATTTGAAAAGGTTCCAGTAATAAGGGATGAAAATGAGACGTTTGATGTTGAACTTTTTAAGAGTATTGATTATAAATTTAAAGATGTTTCAAGTGGATCATGTGTGCAAGTGGAAAAACACGAAAATAAAGAAAGTGACCAAGAACAATTAAATGAGAATGAGGCTGAGGCGAGTGATGAAACGGGTGACACCGATAGAGAGGAATCCCCTATTTCAAACAATAAAAGAAAACGAGGCAGGCCAAGGGTGCTAAGATCTGGTGGTAAGGGACGGCCTAGAAAAATTTATTGCACAGATGCTGGTCCACAAGTTCTTAATTCAATTATCGAAATCCCTAATACGGTGGCAGATGCGTTAAATAAGGACGATTCAAGCAAGTGGTTGAAATCTATGCAGGTGGAATACGAGTCCTTGATAAAAAACCAAACCTGGGACCTGGTCGAAAAACCTAGTGGTAAAAATATTATTGGGTGCAAATGGGTTTTTTCTTTAAAATACAAACCAGATGGCACGATTGAAAAATATAAATCGCGACTAGTGGCTCAAGGTTGTTCACAGATATACAATGTTGATTTTCAAGAAACGTTCGCACCAGTTGTACGACATTCAACCATAAGGTTATTGTTAGCGTTGTCGGCAAAATACAAACTACTGGTTAATCATGTAGACATTGTGGCTGCATACTTGAATGGTAACCTTGAAGAGGAGGTATATATGTATCAACCTCCAATGTTTGAAAGCCAAGAGTACCCAGATAAAGTGTGCAAATTAAAAAAGTCTTTGTATGGCCTGAAGCAGGCAGGTCGCGAATGGAACAAAAGAGTTAACGATATTTTATTAGAAATAGGATTCTCGAGATGTAAATCAGATTCCTGTGTGTACGTGAAAAGAACTGAAGCTGAAATTTGTCTGATTGCTTTGTATGTAGACGACATGTTGGTAGCGTGTTCGAACGAGTCAGAAATGAAGAAAATTATTTTTAATTTAAACCAACACGTGGAAGCAATTGATCGCGGCCCTATAGCAGTTTATCTTGGTATGGAAATAAATCGTGATGGTCTAAGGGGAGATATTTCTGTACATCAAAAGAAATACACCGAAGAAATACTGCAGAGATGGCACATGAACGAATGCAAGCCAGCAGCAACTCCGTGGGCAAGCGGAACAGTTCTTACGAAGTGTGAAGGAAATTGTGAGAATCTAGATACAAGAAACTATCAGAGCCTTATTGGCGCTTTGATGTATCTTGCCATAATCTCGAGACCTGACCTAGCTCATGTGGTGTCTAAATTGTCGCAGTTTAACTCTCATCCACACAAAGAGCATTTTCAAGCAGCAAAATACGTGTTGCGTTATTTGAAGAAGAATCCTGTGGGTAAAATTACATATTCGGCTAATATTGAAAATTTTTTATGTTTTACAGACTCTGACTGGGGTAGCGATATAAATGATAGAAAATCATATTCGGGTCATGTAATATTTAAATCAGGTGGTCCAATTGCTTGGGAGTCCCGAAAACAACAAGTAGTGGCTCTCAGTACTATGGAGGCAGAATACATCGCCCTATGTCAGGGGACAAAAGAAGTTGTATTTATTCGAGGTCTGATCAAAGAAATGGGCTTTAAGGAATATATCGACAACCCCACTCCGATACTCTGTGATAATCAAGGTGCCGCATTTATGGTGAAGAATCCAATTGTTCAAAAGAAAAGTAAGCATATCGACATCCGTTATCACTATATTCGCGAAAAACATGAGGAGAAGGAAATCGATATTCAATACGTCACTTCGGATAAAAACGCAGCCGATATATTAACTAAGGCTTTAACTAAGCAGAAACATGTAAATAATTGTAATCTATTAATGATTGAAATGTAGTTGTTATATCAAAATTTTTTTTTTTTTTTACATTTGTCTTGAGGGGGAGTTTGTTGAAATCTATCGTAACTCTACTGTCAATACTAATGTAAACATCGCTGCTATAAATTCTATGATTTTTATAATTGTCATACTTTGCTCCATTTTGAATATTTTCTGTATCTCTAATTATTCCTAACTTAACTTTCATTTGAACTAGAACCTTTTTGCCTTTCTTATTGTATTGAAATAAATCACATTGAATTAGACAACACGTTGTTTTCTTACCTACATTTAACATCCTCGACTTCTGCGTTAATCTACATATATTTTAAAACAAAAAGGATAACAATTTTTCACTATAATAATCTCTATCTTTTCTAAAAAGTTTAATCCGGTTTTTTTAATTAAATGCAAGAAATTTGTTTTTTTTTTTTTTTTAAAAAGTCATCAAAATCCTTTTGTTTGGTTTTAAGTACAAACTTTACGATAACCGATACCGATGGATCGGTGATACTGTAGATTTTCCGATATATCGGTCTCGGCGATATTTTGCTGTTGCTACGACGAGACTTTTTAAAATATTTTTTTGAGATTTTTTGAACAAACAGTTAAAAATCAAAGCATAAAATCAAAAAAGAATTATAAAATTGTTTCATATAATAAATAAATCAACGGAGATGGATAATAGACTAGAGTACCAAAGCTTAGTGGCTGACTTTAGCTTTAAATAAAAGATACAATTCTTGACCCTCGATAAAATTCTTGAATATTTCGAAGACAATCGACTTCCGAGATACTGGGATACTGTTTTCCACTGCGAATCTGTACTAAACCTCCTTGCAAAATCGTGTGGCTCCTCAAAAATTGATAATAATGCACAAGTCAATTCAAAATATTAATAATTTATCTCCTACGCTGTTATTTTTGTAAAAAAATTATTTACTTTTTGTTAATTTTATCATGGAGGAGAAGGAATTATTTGGCGTCAAAAATTTTCATAAAGTGATCACAAATTACGGCCTTAACGGCTAACGAAACTTTTCCGGTAAACTGCTTTACGAGCTATTGAACGACCCACACCTTCATAAAGCTAACCTAAACTTCCAAGGTCGGCTCTTATAAATGTTACGGAGAAACATTTTAAATTATTCAGTTATTTATGATAAATAAATTTATCATGATTTTGATTAAACAAAATTAAAATTAAATAGAATCTGGGAATGTATTTCTCATGGTGAGTAATTAAAATTATTCAAAAGTTTTTAAGACAAAGTCTTGATAAAAAGTACAAAAAACAGAAATAAAATGGATAATCAATTGCAGCAAATTTCGTTTCACCAATACCATTGGTTAAAGATTGATGTTCGACTATAGACTGACAGGCGCCGTAGTGGTGCAAACGGTAGAACGGCAGAGAATTCTGATGATGGAAATAAATGTGGTGGTTATCGAAACATTGAAATTCGACCCGAGTTCAGTTCCATGCTCAGTAAAAAAATATAATTATCAAAAAAAAAAAAATTTTTATTTGATTTTATGTAAATTCCTTTCTTTACTTTAAACAATTTAATGAAAATTATATTTGATGAACTTCAGCCTTATCAAAAGATCAAAAACTTTAATTAAAAACCCAACAGTTCAATGAAAAATCACAATTGTTTATTATTCAATTAATTTTATAATTGCTTAATCACAATTGTAATTAATGGATTGATCGCAAATCCCTTGTTATATTATTTTTTTTTTTTTTTTCTAAAATTTTTTAAGGTTGTTTTTGTTATCGCCTTAATTTTCAAAATATTGTTACGTTTTATACTCTTTAGAAAAACTCGTTTGTTTATTTCCGTTATATAAGTCTAGAGTTTTTTTTAATAACAACTTCAAAGTAAATAAATACACTCTAATTCACTTTTGCAACCTGTACCCATGCTCTGTAACTTCAGTGAGAACTTCTCGCATCGAAAAGACGTCAAACAAAATATTCCATCGTTTCTCGAAAAGCAAAAAAAAAAAATTGTCTGTAACTCATGTCGAAAACTATCAAAAGAGGCTACGTAATTACGTAATAAATGTCATAACATCGCACTCGAAGCCAATTTTGCATTGCAGACGTCGAGAACGCCAGTAACACGTACCGTTGACGGCGACCAAAATATACTAAAATTGAAAATTTTTCAATGACGGCGGCGAAAAAAAAACCTTTGGCTATACCAAATTATGTAAAGTGCGACTTAAGGCCATGTCAGATAAAACTTTTGCTTCGCGTTGCATTTGAGATTCGCTTTGACATCTAAGATGAAATATTCATACTTATACGAAACATGTTACATAAAGAACTTTTAACGCAAAGCGAAGCGAAAAGTTAGGAAACTCTCATCTTTTTGCGCGCTTTGACAATCTGCTAGTACAATTTTTTTTATTTATTTTCTTTTTAACACACAATGTGTGAGTGTTGTCAAAGTTTTTATTGTGACATACACCTTTTGCGTTACGCTGTTCTGTCAAAGTTAGAAGTGTCACGCAAAGCGATGAAGTTTCATCTGACATGGCCTTTAAATGTTTGTTGTTTGCCGACGAGCTTTCAAAACATTCGTATATTTAATAAAAATGTTAAAAGCAAAATAATTAAACAATGAAAAAATGTGCCAAGAACAAAATATTATTATTATTATAATTTTCATTTTGTATTTTTAATTGTTTTTTAGTGTTAAAATTTTTTCTCGCCCCATTTTTTTCGTGAGCTTATTTGATAGTTCAATGCGGGAACTTTTCTCACCAAAATCTTACAGACACACTTTTTCTGTAAATTGGCGAGTAATTTGCTTACGTGACAGCTAGTACTCGCCAAAAAAGTTCCAGACATAGTTAAGTGAGAAAAACAGGTGTTTGTTTCAATATACTATGTCATTTTTGTTTGATTTCACACATTTCAATCGAAAAGTTTCTCGACGCGAGAGTTACAGAACATGGGCACTGAATTGTAATTTAATAACACAGTTCAAACAGTTTTTTTCCACTAATATGTTTCAGCAAAAACTCTTATCATAGCACCGTCTTGTTCTGTATTTATATTTAATCTTAAACGTCTAACAATGTCTTGAATCTTGATCTTGCGTTACGAATTTTGTGAGACTAAAATTGTACCAGGCTTTAATTTAACGACTCTAAAATAAAAATAGCAAATATTACGTTATAACATTCTTACTGGAACAATTTGTACAGTGCTGTTAACACTACAATTATGCATAACTTTCTTATAATAACAGAAATTAAAATTTTTACTTTAAAGATACAACAAATAATTCTTAACTAAATTCAATTTCGTAGCAATATATTGTATATATTTTTTAAACAATTGCCAAGTTAGTCTGAATAAAACCCTAGTGGCACTGAGAACGTTATTTATTCATTCTGAAGACTTCCCGAAAAATCCAACAGATACACATAAGAATTCGTGTGTGCAAACAACATTATAGATTTTTAATATGTATTCAAATTTGTTTTTTTTTAATATTATTTTTATAAGTACGTATATTTGGTTTGTATTTGAAATTAAATATGAATGCGTTAGCAGCATGAAATTGTGTATATGGGGTTGTTCGTTTTTTTTAAAGCTTCACCTTCAATTTAATGTATGTACATACCAACGTATGAAAATAATTCTTACTTCATACAAATTTGTATAAGTATGTATGCTTTATGGCAAACACACATTTATTTACATACTTTTAATGATAAACACAATAAAATGCAAACACACAAACACATACTTTCATCTACTTACAGCCTTAAGAATTTCCTAAAATTACCATTAAATTGAAAATGTGAACAGGACACACTTGTACATTCTTATGCAATCACAACTACACAAAGAACTAGCAAATATACGTGCACCGTTACAAAAAAAACACACATTAACACACTCACATTTACTTAAATAAACAATCACTATCAAAAACATCTAATTCACTTAGTGAAATAGAAACACCTACACACACACACACATTTGCTTTCCGAAGTGATGAAGGTAATGGCATCTACTTTTTTTATTGATATACACACACACACATATCCTTATGCTTTTGCAGATACTTTTTTTATGTACAGGTATATACATATTTATATATTATATATTATATATAATTACACATACAATCATTCGTTAAAGGTACACGCAGGGTTGTCAGATTGATTTTGACCTTTTTCGCCAAATTCAATGTCAAAAATCGCCAAAGCCTTTGTTTTTCAGTTTTTGACAATAAAATACATATTTTTAGAATTATTAAAAATATTTTTTATAAATTCGAAAAAATAAATTTGTTCAGTATCGCTAAAATACGCCAAAAATTTTAAAAAAAAAACGTCGCCATAATCTATGTTTTGTTTAATATTTATTTAGAACACAGTAAAAATAGTTAGTGAACACAAAAGAGGTACAATGTTTACTATAAAATAGTTTATAGAAGTCTATTTAAAGCAACAAAAAAAGAATTTTTGCAGTTAGTAAAAACGTCGATTGCGTCTTATAGTGGTCCGGACGAAACGACGATACGTTTCGTGGAGTTTGGACTGTATATAGGGGTGGAGTTGGGCTACAGCTCCAGAATACCAGCCAAACATCCAAACACCTTGGTAAATTCCCCGAGAAGACACCGATTGCGTTTCTGGGCTTATGGAGTGTATGGAGGATAGCTTCGGGATTTTAGCGCTAAAACATCCACCAAGTATCCAAACAACTTGGTAATATTATAATGGCTGAAAATAGAACTAGAAAAAGGCAAAACTATTTAAAACGAAAGAAAAGCACTCCTAACCATATAAAAACACTTTCCTTGTTTTCCAAAACTTTATAAAGTTTCCATTTATTTAATCCAAAAGATGATTAAGTTTTCAAACGAATAAGTTAAATACGAATCTTTCAAAACAATTTAAATCATTAAAGTTATAAAGCGAATACAAAAAAACAATTTAAATCATTAAAGTTATAAAGCGAATACAAAAAAATCAGCCGTCCAATATGGCTCTCAAAAAACGATTCGACTTAGAACCAATTTTAAGTTACAACAATAAAAAAAAACATACAAATTAAAGAAAAATTTAAAATATAATACATGATGATTGTGGCGCCTCCCGTTGTTAATTTGTCTTAGGACATATTGTCATTCAAAATAGAAACCAGGGATGGGAAATCCTTTGCCTTCGATCAGACGTGAACAGTTAGTATTAAACAAATATTGGATATACATTTGTATATACATAAGTTGCAGTTATCTAAAACGCTTCACTACATTTATTCAATGAAGGTACAAAAGAAGTGCAACATGTACTATTCACATTCTTATAACTTAAGCCTCGTAATGACGCGTCTAGAAGTTCGTTATGCATTCTACTTCGAAGGCGAGTTTTTGTGGAGTTCATAATTTCAACACAGGAAATACCAGCATATAAAGAACAGCCAAAGCAAGTTCCTTTAAATGGTACGTATCTGCTGTATCCATGAAGCTATAAAATTTTGGGCTTAACCAATATAAATAAGATGAAATATCATCATTAAAACCCTCTTTTCAATTAACAAACGCTAATTTCATAAAAATCTTTCAACAACATTCATAAAAATCTTTCAACAACAACGTTTTTATATATGATAATAAATTGCTACATACATATAATGGAAAAATGTTCATAGACTTTAAATATAAATACATATTCATGTTTTAAGGAATTATATTATTGATTCTTTCAAGAGCACTTTTAAAAACGAAAAACAATTTCTCTCGAAGATGTTTATTATCTTCATCAGCCATTTGAAAATACATACTTTCAATTACTGACCATACATATGAATGCCTCAAATTTCATACATAAAAATACTAGAATAAAAGTAATATTTTTTCTTCTTATTGAATATTACGAATTTTAAAAAAAATCCATAGCTCATCAAAAATAGCCAACAAAATCGCCAACTATTTCTTTAAATCGCCAAAAAGTTGCCATGTCGCCAAATCGAAAATTAGGTCGCCAAACAAGTCTGAAAATAGCCACGTTTGGCGACAAATCGCCACATCTGGCAACCCTGGGTACACGTTGTTTTTGTAAGAGTGAAAATGTTTACAACAAAAATCATCATTAAAAGAAAAACAATAACAACAAGCAAAAATAATGAAAACGGTTAATATTTAGAGAAAACCCCAAAAAGCAGGTTAAGAATTAAAACAAACAAAAAATTTTTCTTATAAACAGTGGGCTATTTCAATAAAAAAAAATTTTTTTAAATGATAAAAAGAAGATAACTTCACGATGTTCGCCTGAAGGTATGTTGTTTAAAAAATATTTATCAAAGGCTTGACATCAGAGATGGAAATCATCTTGCAATTATTTTTGCTCTAAAAAATTTTGAGATTTTGTTGAAATAGTACAACACAAAAATGCCAGATTCACGACAATTATCTTTAACAAATAGTTTGTGTCTATCAATCAATTATTCTCTCTGTGGAACTTTTATTGAATAGCAACAGCACTCGAAGAAGTCCGCCAGCAGGCCGAGCGTTAGCCGAAAAAATCGTCACCAAATTCGATATTTTATAGAAATTTTTTTTAAAATTCTGTTATTTTTATTGCACAGCACATCCTCTATTGGATAATTGATTTTGCCTTTTATCCAATAGTCCATTTGTTCAGTCCAATAAAAGCAATTTTTCGGTCTAGAGTTGTTTTAAGAATCTAAGGCTTAAGAATTTATTGGTTGCTGTTGGTAGGTAAGTGACAACAACATTAATTTCGGAATTTCGTCAAAACCACTTTTATTGGGCCAAAATTGATTGAACTACCCCTATGATCTATTGTTTAATAAAAAACAAATTCCCAATCGCTTTATAAATACTAGTGTTTGTCTAGTGACCGAAATTCGACCATAATTATTTATGCAAATATGAAAAAAAAACACTAAATTTCATAAAGATTTTTGGAAAGCAAAATATAATATTTTAGTAAAACAAGGAAGAGTTCTTTAACTCTTTGAAATTGTTTATAAATGAACATAAAAAAAGTGAGAATTGAGAAAATACATGTTTCGAGCATATGTTTTTTTTTCGTCTCAACTGAACGATTTGTCGAGGCACCAATCTCCGGTCCATATATAATCTTCCACTCAAGTCCGTGAATGTTTAATTTAAGCTTCGTACAGACGATGGTCAGATCTTACAATGTTGTCATTAAAATTGACTTAAAATGTCTTGCAACTGTGCGAACATTGTACGCTGTTTTCATTTGGCAGATGTGTTAAATTAATGCATCTGACAATGGCACCATTGTCAGAAAAATGACAACATTGTAAGATCTGACCATCGTCTGTACGAAGCTTTAGCTTTGTTAAGAAGATGTTGAATATTTTACGCAAATTTAATATTAATAGGAAATTTTAAGCAAAAATTTTGCTATTCGCCAAACATGGAAAACAGTCGCCATGATATAAATTTTGTTTAATTTTAGTTTAGTGAAGACAAAAAGCACAATGAAATAGTTTAAAAGAAAGATTTTTTAAGCGTAGTTTTTTTAAAAATCCAATAAAACACTCAAATTTCCATCACATATTCAAAATTTGTATTGAAATCTATAAATTGGTCTTTGCCATTTACTTTTTAAAAATAACTTCATGTAAATGTTGCCCGCTGCTCCGGTTCAAATGGTCCATTTGTACGGTCCAATTTTGCACCACTTTTTCGAGCATTTCGGCCTGTATTCCATGAATAACACGTGTTGTGTTATACTCGAAGGATTCAATTGTGTTTGGCTTGTCCACATGGACCAACGACTTCACATAACCACACAAGAAATAGTCAAGAGGCGTCAAATCACATGATCTTGGCGGCCAACTCACAGGGCCATTTCGAGAGATAAACTGCTCCCCAAATTCTTTCTTTAATATGTCCATTGTTTCACGAGCTGTGTGGCATGTGGCACCGTCTTGTTGAAACCACATATCAACCAAGTCCAACTCAGCCAATTGGGGGGAAAAAAAAGTCCCGTATCATGGATCAATATCGTTTGCCGTTGACGGTAACGTTTCTTCAACGGTCGTCTTTGAAAAAAAATAGACCGATGATGCCAACAGCCCATAAGCCACACTAAACTGTTGTTTTTTCGGGATGCATCGGTAACTCTTGTACGGCATGTGGCTGTTCTTCACCCCCAGATGCGACAATTATGCTTGTTTACGTATCCATTTAGCCAGAAATGAGCCTCATCGCTGAACACAATTTTTCGATAAAACAGTGGATTTTTATCGAGCTGAATTTTGATAATAAATTTCAACGATTTGCAGTCGTTGCTCGTTTGTGAGTTACTCCATGATAAAAAAGCAGAGTATACTGAACACTTTTCACAGATGTAGTTTGGACACAATTACCAACCAGTGCTGCCAGCCCGTAAAACTTGATTCATAAAAAATCACCCTTTAATAGTTTACTTAAAGCAACAAAACAAAAACTTTTGTTGTTAGTATTAAAAAAAGAATAAAAATAAAATTATTTTTCAGTATTGACTTAAAGGATTCTGAAAATATGAAAGAAACGTATTTGCAAAATGTGTATAATTTCCTTATGACCGTTTGTCCTACAAGTGTAGCAGCAGGATTAATCTGCACGAAAATAATATCACGCCTTTCGGATGAAAGCAAAAAAACTTTGGGTTACTATGTATATATTCAGCCATGTCACAGAGTACAATTCGTTCGGAACGAAATTCATTGCCTATTTTGGTGCTTCAGAAAATGATGAAAATATTTTCGGAATGGAACCGTTTTTGTTTTCCTGAACGGAATAGGAGTTTTTTGTATCTGAAAGGCCAAAATCTATCAAACTGCACCTTCTATCAATAAACAAATATGTTTTCTTCAATTCCGAACGGAATCATTGTACTCTGTGACATGGCTGATAATATTTAATTTTTAATTGTTTTGCTTTGTTTTTAATATCGACCTGTTGTGTCTCTTCTTAAACTACATATGGATGGCTTAATTTAAAAAAAGGTTAACTCAATTTTTTTGTTTGTTTACAGGGGAGGAAAAAAAACTTAATAAAATCCGTAAAATTTTAGATAAAAAAATTTATAATGCAATTTTTAAGAAAAGTATCCAACAAATGTTGTACTACAGACCCCTAAAAATTGCAAATCAAGATACATGTGGCATTAGCTACCAGAATAAACAAAAAAGCAATTAAAAATAAAAATCGAGTTAGGCCTTTTTTATATTAAGCCATCGTATGTTTAAATGAATTATCTTTTTTTCAATAAATATTTTAAATAAACAATAAATTGGATGGAATAATATAATATAATTGGAAAATTGTTTTATTCTTGGTGCTTTGTATTTAAATATTTTTATTACATAAATAATACCGATAATACCGGTATCGAGCTTTCCTCAATACCGAAAGGCCTTCATAATTTTGCGATTAAATATTTATTTTCATAATTAAGTGCATCAGACCCACTGTGTATTTTTTGAGGCTTACAGAAAAAAAATCCTTTCAAAAAAATTTTAAACAGCCACAAAAATTTTTAAGTAAAAATATGAAAAAAAAATCCTAAAACAAATTTAAGCAAGACAAGTACAAATTCTGACACAAAAAAAAATTTTTTAAAATAAAGAAACTGACTATCAAGCAGACAAATAAAAAGAAATTGAAAGGAAAAAAGGTAAAGAAATTGTAAAACGCAGACTGTGTTTCAAAGAAAAGCCATAATAAAAAGGGAATAAAAAGCACAAAAAGAAAAAAATGCAATAAAAGTTCTACAAAAAAAAAAGAATTATAACCGTCATGAACTTTCAAAAAAAAAAAAAAAATGTCGAGAAAATAATTGCGATTCTTTATGGTTTTATTTGTAAAAATAAGAATTTGTACAAATTTTTCATTTCTGTAAAATGGAAATAAGGAGAATTTTCATTTGTCCTCTGGTATATTTTAATATAAATATTTTATTTAAATTGTTTTAGTTATTTACATTTACGAAATTGTATTTGCTAATTTAAAGCTAAAACTCTAAATAATCAAAAGGATATGACATTTATCGGAAAATTCCAAAAAATTTTGGTAACTAAAAGAAGTTTTGTTGAATTTTAAACAAAATTTTGCGTAAATTTTTTTTTTAATGAATTTTGTGTAAATATTATATCTGTGGGATATTAACTGGATAATTTTACGCAAATTTTATATTAATAGGAAATTTTAAACCAAAATTTTTAGCAAAAATCGTATTTGTAGAAATTTTTTATAATAATTTTTTTTTTTTTTGCAAATTTACTATTTAATCAAAGTTTTAGAAACTTAAAATTTCTATGAAATTATTTTCGAAGTTGCGATTTATAATAGATATTGTGCAAATTTGCTATTTAAGATAGATTTTGTGCAAATTTAGTATTAAGAGATCATTTTGTGCAAATTTTTTAATTTATATTTGTAATAAATTTTGTACAAATTTTCAATTTTTAACGAATTTTGCGCCAATGTGCCATTTACATTAAGAGAATGTTGAGCATAATTGCTTTTTATAGTAAATTTTGCGCAACTTTGCTACTTATAGTAAATTTTGCGCGAAATCGCTTGTTATATGAAATTTTGCTCAAATTTGCTTTTTATAGCTAATTTTGCGCAAATGCTCTTTTAATAGGAACTTCGGACCAAATTTACTTTTGAAGTAAAATAAAATATTCAGACCCTTGAAGATGATAAGCGACGCTTACCAAAATATTGGGAATAAAAATATGAAAATAAAAATTACGAGTTTTTAATTTATAATTATTTTCTGGGACCTGCAGCCAAACAAAAACAACTAATAATTGATCTATTTGAACAAGGTTAGCTATAAAAACATACTTAAAATAAAATAATGTTTTTTTTTAAGATAGAAAATTGTGTGCAAATTCTCTAATTAAATTAAATTTGGCGCAAATTCGAAATTTATAGGAAATTGTTCGCAAATTTTTGCGCCAATATGCCATTAACATTAAAGTTTGCGCAAATATTGTCTTCTTTTATCTTCTTCTTCTATAGCTATTTAAAGTAAATTTTGCGCAAATTCTCTTTTTAAAGGATATTTGGCTCACATTGGCTTTTTATAGTAAATTTTGCGCAAATACGCTTTTAATATGAATTTTGGAGCACATTTACTTTTGAAGTAAAAAACAATTATGATTTTTATCAAAATAATTTTTGTCAATACAAAATTGTAATTCAATAGATTTTGTTATACGTGCTTAATTCCCAATTTTTATTCTTGATAAGAGCATTGAAATTTAATGTTGATGGGATAAGCTGTTCCTATAGTTACATGAATGTATGTGAATCTCCTTATTAATTGTATTCAACGTTATTTTCAACATGTTTCTTTTTAATATTAATTATCTTCATTAAGGGTTTATCTCATTTATCATATATTTTCTTTAATTTAAATGTTATAAAATATTTTCATTTATATTATTTATCAAGAACTTTGTTATTAACTTTCATTAAAAAAACTCTGTTTATTTTTTATAAAAAAGGAACCTGTATTAATAAATCGAAGTTGATTTTGAAAAAAGACTTTGAAGAGAGAATATATATTCAAAAATTCAGAAAATTATTAAAACTAAAAATGAAAATGTTTTTGTATATTTTTTCATAATATTAATCTATGCGCATTACACTGGTTGCTTAGGCCAGACCGTCAGGAAACTTCATCCATAAAGATTTTAGAAAAACTAAAGATATTAAACCAAATAAAACGGTTAAGCGTATAAGAATTATAAGCAAAGTAGGTTAACTTACTTTCTTACAACAAACAACTACAATTAATGTTGGAAGAATTCCAATCAATTGCAGTGGGGACTGTAAGAAGAGATAAACTCACTGTTTATTGTTTAAACTTTGATATTGTTACAAGTAGAACTGTTGCTTATGATTCTTATACGCTTAACAGTTTTATTTGGTTTAATATCTTAAGTTTTTCTAAAATCTTTATGGATGAAGTTTCCTGATGATCTCTCCTAAGCAACCAGTGAAATGCGAATAAATTTCAGTGCTTTAATCAAGAATAAAAATTGGTAATTAGCACGAATAACAAAATCTTTTGAATTATGATTTTTTTTTATAAAAAATTGCGGGCGAATGCTCTATTTGCGCAAACTTTGGTTATATAATTGTGTGCAAACTTTCTATTTATATGAAATTTTGCGCAAATTCGATATTTTTAAGAAGTAAAATTTAGTATTTATGATAGATTTGGTGCATTTTTTCTATTTAAAGCTAATTTTGTGCAAATTTGCTATTAAAAGATCATTTTGTACACATTTGCTATTTTAAAATAATTTTGTACAAATTTGCCATTTAAAGATAATTTGTGCAAATTTTCTTATTAAAGTTAATGTGCTCCAAATTTGCTATTTAAAGTTTATTTGTGCAAATTTGGTTTTTATAATAAATTTTGTGTATATTTTCTATTTAAAGCTAATTTTGTGCAAATTTGCAATTAAAAGATAATTTTGTACAAATTTGCTATTTAAAGATAATTTTGTACAAATTTGCTATTTAGGGATAATTTGTGCAAATATGCTATTTAAAGATAATTTGTGCAAATTTGCTAATTAAAGTTAATGTTTTACAAATTTGCTATTTATAGTTAATTTGTGCAAATTTGGTATTTATAATAGATTTTGTGTTTATTTTTTATATAAAGCTAATTTTGTGCAAATTTGCTATTTGTAGTAAATGTTATGCAAATTTCTATTCATTGAATTTTGTGGAAATTTTCTATTTTTAATAAGCTATTTACATATAATAAAATTTGCGCAAAATTAGCTTTTATAGATAATTATGCTTATTTTAGTAAATTGTGCGCTAATTTGCAATTGTAGTAAATTTTTCGTAAATGCTCTTTCTATATGAGTGCCCCGGTAGCCTAGCTGGTAGTGATCTAGTCTATCAGCGCCGGGGTTGCGTGTTCGATTCCCGCCAGAGACTCTGGTTTCTTTCCTGCAGACAAGCGCAGAGCTTCGCGGAGTTTAGCTAAGGGAATTAAAAAAAAAAAACAAAAAACAAAATTTTGCGCAAATTTGATTTTGTAGTAAGTTTTGGACAAATTTGATATTTATACTGAATTTGGACATAATTTTCTACTTATAGTTTGCCTAATTATAGTTAAGTTTGCAAAAATGTTCTATTTATATGAAATTTTGCGCGAATTCGTTTGTTATATGAAATTTTGCTCATATTTGCTGTTTATAGAAAATTAACGCAAATTTGCTAATTACATGAAATTTTACACAAATTTGACTGCTTATTGCATATTTGGGCAAATTCGCTACAAATAATAAATTTTGTCACAATTTTCTGTTAAGTAAATTTGGCGCAAATTTGCAATTTATAAATTTTTACATAAATTGCCTTTTTAAAAAAATTTCGTATATTAAAAATTTTGGGCAAATTTGCTATAGAAAACTAAGTTAAGGCAAACTTTAGCACTTGCACAAAATGTTGGACCTTCGATCAATCTAATGCGTTTTATTTAATATAGAAAAAAATCTATTTATTCAAACCTTTAAATTGAAATTCCACCATCCACTTTAAGCAAAACCGCATCGATTATATTTTGTATTATTTTTGTTTATGTTTAAATCTCATTTATCAAAAATACATAAACTGTACCTCAAATTTGTCTTATCCTTGAAAAAGGAACCATTTACACTCTTTACTCACACACTATTAGTTCTTCTTTTTGTGTTTCTTCAATCATTGACTGAACATTAAGTTGGCCAAGGTTTGTCATATCAAATGGCCTCAAGCACATCGAAAGAGAATTTAATGAAGAAAATTTAAGAAAAAAGACAAACCTAAAAACAGAATTATTTACCATAATGCATAGTTAAAGGATTAAATTGCAAAAGGAAAATAAATACAATATTTATGCAACAAATCGCTTATTGCTCAATTTAAGTTTATTTTTTTAAAACTTTAATTTCTGGAATGTTTTATTTCTATAAATCTGTTGGCAGAGGAGTAACACCAAAAGGCAATTTATCCGTAAGATGAAATTTTATATCGTGATCAATAATAGATCAATCATAATTTTTTTATAAATGCCATTGCGGAAAAATTTTTAAATGCACATAAATCCATTATGGATAACAGTATTGCAATGAGAATTAATTAACAGAAACAATTTGTTTATTATTAGGAAATAAGAAATCTTATTTGAGTAAGAATTCTGAAAAATGTCCATGACGGTTTTGAAATCTACTCGCTTAGAGCTTTGAAATGATGTCTCGAAACCCCATTCAGGTCTGTTTCTGTGCCCTAAAAAAATAACATAAATCAGCCAATATGTACTGAGTCTAGAGTTTTTTTTTCCGGACTTTTTCGATTCCCGGGAAAGCGGGAAATTTTTTTAAATTTCCCGGGATCCCGCTCCATATAAATAATACAAAGCAAATATTGTTATTAATTAATGAAAAAAACTTTTATAAAAAAACGAAAGGGAGCTTGTTTACAAAGAAAGTAAATGAAATGGTTCAATGCTAAAAAATTAATTGAAGATTGAAATAGGAACTTGAATTATTATAACCTCACGCCTTTATTCCCTATTATTATGCTTTTATTCAGTATTATTATGCTCTGGATACATGATAAAAAGATAACATAAACATAACAATTTAATTCATAAAACAATAATAAAAACAAAATTAAAATTAAGGTACTCAAGATATGAGATCAAATAGTTAATTAATAAAATAAATAAAATATTTTAAAGAAATATATAACATTTTTTAACGGCTTAGGAAATAACTTTCTGACACACTCAAAGCGCTTAGTAAGTCGTCAAAAAGTATATTCCTGATTTTATTTACTAATTATCATGTTTCCGAAAAATTTCGTTAATTTTTTACCGAGGTTGGACAAATAGTTAAAAGTGCACCGTTGTAGAATGCTTCGGATTCACAATCAGAAGCAATTTTTTCTTTTTTATAAACAACGTCAGTCAAATGTATGTCAAGGTCGATGGAAAAATAGCATCAACCGTACTGCTTCTTACAAACCTTTTCATTTCAATAGGTCCATTTGTAATCTTTAGGACAATGTCTTTTTCAAGTTGTATGTTGTAGTATCTTACACGAGTTTCCAAAATGTTATTTTATTTCGGTTTCCCCGCACTTCACGGGTATGTAAACCAACACAAATTGAAATTGAAAATTTGTGTTTATCACCTAATAAAAATATCGCTCCTTCATTGCATCATAGTCGTATCTAAAAATTTTAAGTAACTTTAGCAAAGTTTTCCTTCATGCCTTCTCGTATAATATCTCAAACTGAACCGAAGTTATAGCAAAATATATCTTTAAATCGGTACATTTTGAAAACTTTAATCACATTTTGCCAAGATCGTTTGTTTTTGTAGATATGACTATGTTGCAATAATGTTGTTCATGGACAATGAAACTTTACTGCCTGCACCTTATTTTGAATTAATGTACTTTATTAACTCTTCACTTCACTAAATGTAATAATTATCAACTGTTGTACTGCCCATTCTGCTTTTAGTAGATTTATTGCATCAGGAGACATTGATTTAAATACATGTACTTACTTATTGTAATTGATCTAATCCACAACCCATCCACAGATGCTAATTTTTAGAGAATAGAAAACTAAATTTCAAAGTATAAATAGCTATTTTCTGACATTATGAGGAATTTTTTATTTCCCGGGATCCCGCATGAAAAATCCCGGGAAAACGGGAAATAAAATAATTGACGGGAAATCCCGGGAAAAACCCCTAACTGAGTCACATTCGTTATTAAAATTAGTTTTTTTTCCAATTTTTTAGAAAAAAGTTAAAATTTATTATGTTTTCTTTATTAATTACACAGCCCGACAAAATAAAAAAAATGATTCTTGTTAATTTGGGTGCGCTGAATTTAAATCTGTAATCAGTTTGTCTCTATCAGCTCTAGTTTTCATGATATAGCTTTTTTATACCCTCCACTTATGACCTCCATTTATGACCGTCTGTTAGTTTTTTCAAAAAATTTTTTCATCAAAATTTCTTATTCACAGTTATGGTAGTTGCCAAAAAAAACATTTTTTCCGTAAAAAAATTTTTTGTGTAATTGCTAGCTGATTAACGGAAATTTTATATGTACAATATTATTGAGAACGTTATTTTTTCTTGTTGCACTCCAATTGAATATTGGAAGTTAGTTGCTTGTAAGAAGTGGTTTATTGCAGTTGGCAAAGTTTATTAAAAAAGTGTTGATCTATGGCAACTACCATAACTGTCAATAAGAAATTTTGATGAAAAAAATTTTTTGAAAACACTAACAGACGGTCATAAATGGAGGTCATAAGTGGAGGGTATAAAAAAGCTATATCATGAAAACTAGAGCTGATAGAGAAAAACCGATTACAGATTTGAATTCAGCGCACCAAAATTAACTAGAATCAGTTGATAAATTCAAAGAAGCAAATTGAGTGTTGGCCTGTGTTATTTATTTAAAAAATATTAATTTTTCAAAATTTACCATATTTTACAGAGTGTGTGGAATGAAGTTAACACTGGTGTGGGACGTTTTAAACTGAATTTATCTTCACACCCTTTAAATGGCAAAGTTTCTTTTGCTTTGAAAATGATCGTTTGAATCGAGAAATATGTTTGCAGACTTAAAGCCGTAAGATTTCATTATGGCAACGCTTCGCTACTTGTTGCAACACCAGCAAAAAACTATTTGGAAAATAATTGTGGAGAATTTTGCCTCTTACGCCGTATGGCTTCTTCTTTTCTGAGTAATATTATGCATTAATTCTGCTTTTTACATTACTCTATGTTTTCTTCTGAATAGTATGGGTTTTATGAAAAGTTTAACGCGGTCTTTTCACATGATGTTTCCCTTAATAAGAAAAAAATGCTACATGTTTAACACTCTCCATAATTAAAGGGGCATGATTAACAGTTTTGTTATTATTTCTGAATAAATAAATCATTTAACTTAAAAGTTAGCGGTATAAAAGAGCTTGAAATTTTAAACACTAATTGTACTTTATTGCTTTATGGCGAAATTGTTGTTCTTTTGTAAACGTAAAATATGCAACAATTCTTGAAAATCAACTGAGCATTTTAAAATGTTGCCGAATCACATGTAAAACTTATGATGCACTTTTTTGGGAGGGGGCTTATTTGGGGATCTTTTTCTTTTATCGGGGGATTTTTGAGGAAATATTTTTTTGAATTTTGGGGAGGACGAAAAAAAGTACCTGGCAGCCCTATTTGGTAGACACATTGTTTTCACCCGGTGTTAAAAGCCAAAAAAAAATCACCACTTTTAATTTAAAAAATTTGTTATTGAAAATGGTTAAAATTATTGTTTCAAGTAGCTTCCAATATAAACATGCCGCCGAATAAAGGTTAGTTTGTTATAGAAAATTTATCGAATTGGTATTTTATTTTATAAAGCTCTTATACAAATGTCCCCCTGGACACTTTTGGTGCCATAGGGCTTAAACTTTTGAAAAAAGAGAGAAGTTTACTGTATATGTTTCAAACTGTGAATTACTTAAAATAAAAGCTATGACTAGAAGAGAATTTATGAAAGAGCTTTGCAAGGATTTATGCCACGAATGGTGCACAATAAGGCTGAATGAAAGACCTTCCATGCAAAAACGAGTTCGTGAAGCAATAAATAACTGTTTCCCCACTTCTGAAGATCAGCAGAATGATACAGAACCAGAAATAAAAAAAGGTAAGAGAGCAACCTGTAAATTGTGCCCACCTAGCAAGAGACGAATGAGTATTTATTACTGCGCTAAATGCAACAAAACATACTGATAATTACATAGATCACCAAAGTGCTTCGAATGTGATACCCGAAAAAATGTCTGACTTCATTTTTGTGTGGGAAGCATTAATTTTAAAAAATGATCTCTTTAAAAAAAAAATGTGTTCCTTTTAATGCCAATTTTTTTATTTAATATATCAAAAAATTAATGCATTCCTTTTTGGTTTGTTAATAATTAATTGTATTCTATACGATGAGCTATTTTTTTAATAAGAAAAAACTTCTCCAAAAATACTAATTTTGTGTTTTTTAAAAAAGTAGCCTTACAGGCAGGCGAGGTTTAGTAATAACGTGTAAAAAATAGGTTTAGTTTTCTAGGGTTAAGTCATCGCTGCGTATAAGTAATATTTAATTATGCAAAAATTACTCATACCACACATTACACTAGCAAACAAGGCTTTTGTTGATCCGCTACTTATATTGGAATAACTTGAAAACGGCTTACCATATTAAGTAAAAAAACAATCCAAAATTCGTCAACAATATTATCTTTAAGCCGTGCTTAAATTGGTTTTAAGTTTGTCTTTAAAAAAATGACAATTTTAAAAAGAGAAATTAATTTTTTTTAAATTCAAAAAGAATATCCGACAAAAATCACTGTTTTGGTTTAAAAACATTTATTTCGAATGAAATGATTTTATTTACAATTAACTTGAGGAAACTGAGTTGATAAAAATCGCGATTTCCATACAAAAATAACATTTCGTTATTTTTTTTCCTTCACTTAAAAGTCAGGTACCTTCACGTAGGCCCTAATTATGTAAAACGCAACGCCAAAAATTACATGGAAAGCACAAACGAAGTCTACAGGAATTCGCATTTGCATTGAAAATTTCAAAACAGTACATGAATTTCTGTAGAAAGCAACAAAAAAATTATAAAATATTTATGATTTTGTTTTTGCTTTCAATGTTATTCTTTCGCGTTGCGTTGCGTTTAACATAATTAGGGCCTAAATTGTGAATAAAAGCGAAACGCATGCATCTATGTCTGATTTTGTTGATAGGTTGTGTGACTTTACGTGAAAGTAATAAGACTTTTACTTTTTTCCGCTATGGGGTTTTCATGATGTTTTAAAATACAACATTTGTAATTTTTCTTTTTTGCATTAACAACCATCACTCATTGGTGATTTTCAAAAATGTAATTGTTTTTTAAAGAGTAAAATAAAAAAAATAAAAAATACGAATTGTAACTAAAGAATGCGAGCTGATAGAGAAAAACGGAGATTGGATCAAACTTCCAATTAACACAAAAAATGTTGAATTTTGTTCCCTTCTGTTATTATTGGTAGAGACGACGTCTGTTAATAAACTGTTAATAATAAAATGTTATTCTTCAAAAATATTGAAATTTATTTAAAAAGGTGCGTTCAGACCGATGAAATATTTGACGAAAGTATTTGTTCTGATATTTGCTTCGAACTGTGTGAAGCAGAAAAAAAAATTATTTTGATTTTTGTTTGTTTAAACAGTTGGCAAATAGTGTCAAATAAAATTAATTAAATCCTGTTTGCCATGCGTTCAGAATAAAACAAATATTTGCATTAAATAATTATTTAATGAAAGTGTCCAAAAATACAAATTTATTTCAAAAAAAAGTAAAATAGTAAAAAAATAGTGCGCAGAAGCTAATTCATTTGTTTTATTCTGTGCAGCAGCATCTCTTATAGTGTTAGAACAGGAGAATGTAAAAGAAAAAAAAACTGGAAAACAATGGATAATGGGAACATGGCTAAAATTTGCAAACTTGGAGACAACCCCTAAAATATATTTGAAATCGCTAAATCGGTTGGTTAAAAAACAGAATGTCGGGGAAAAAAAGGTTTCAAAAATAGCGATAATTCGAGAAAAATTTTGATATTTCACACAAGCCCTAAAATTTATTGAAAGTACCTAAAACTATTTTGTGTTCAGACTACGTTAATGAAATATTTGATCAGTCTGAACGTTTCTAAATAGAAATAAAAAATTAAATACTGGAGAATTTTGTTAATAACTTGACCCCAGCACTATCTACTTATTTTTGTTTAATAAATATATCTTTTGGGAATTTTAGCTAAATCGTACCATAAAGAGAAATCTGGCTCCCGAATAAATATACAGGCCTGATCTGAAAATCACATTTAATGAAATTGATTTGAAATCACAAGAAAGGTGTTCTGGTCATATTATTAATGATTTCAAAACGTTCAGCTACGTAAACATCTTTTTGAAATCACTTTGTTATCTTTGCGACTATTGTACGATGACCGTCATAATAAATTACTTAAATGAAATATTCATTGTGTTGTTTATTAATTTTTTTGTGCAATAAGCTTTTTTATTTACAACAAATCTCTTAAAATTAAGAAAATTCCACGACACTACAAAAATGATATTTGCTTTTGGGACTTCTGTTGTGATTTCAGGTTTGTTTTTTTAGTTGAGTTAAAGATCGCTAATTTTCTAACATGAAAGCAAAGTCAATATTTATTAAAAATCGTAAAAGGTGGAAAGAATCACAGTAAAAATCGCTTCTATCGCGAACATCGCTAAAATTTGCAAACTTGTAAACAAACCATCAAATTTATTTGAAATCGCTAAATGGGTTAAAAACACAAAATGTCGGATAAGAACAAGAAAAAAAATTTGCAAAATAGCGAAAATTTGCGAAAATTTTTAATATTTCAAACAAGCCATAAAATTGTTTACAAGTCTCTAAAACTGTAAGGAATGGCAAAAATTCGGTAAAAATTGCTAAATTAGCGGAAATTCGCAAAAATTTGCCAACAGCGGCATGATAGCAAAGTCTACTATCTATTATAAATCGTTAAATCTGTAAAGAATCGTAAAACTTACAGGAACAAATCGCTTCTTGCAAATCTTTAAACAAACCCTTCAACTAATTTGAGTTCGCTAAATTGGAAAAAAAAAACTAATTGTCAAAATATAACATAAAAAATGTTAAAAAATGAGTTATAATTTCAAACAACAAGCTTATTGTGTTTGCTGGTGCTTTCGACTATTGAAAATCACACCGAAAAACACAAAAACGATGTGATTAAGAGAACACCACAAAATCACACGTGTGATTTCAAAAGCACATGTGATTTGAAATCACGTGATTTTCAGAACAGGCCTGATAATAACGGATTATGTGGTAGCGAGCGGACAACCAACATATTGGCCTACTGATCAGCAAAAAATTCCAGATGTCATCGATTTCGGCGTGGTTAAAAACATCCCCATAGAAACGATTCATGTTGAAGCTTCCTTAGATTTATCTTCCGACCACACACCTACAATTGTTACTATAATGAACCCCAATAGAGTTGTATCTCCGACTGGTTACTTAGCGACGTCTGCTACACAAATTAATTGGTTAAAACATAAAGAATATCTCAGTACCCATTGCACGGAGGATATTCCACACCGGAGAATGTGGATCTCTCTATTAAAAATTTTGACAGTTATCTTAAACTAGCTGTCCAACATTCCAGTATTGCACAAAAAAAAACAAAAAATAGTAAAATGTTTTCTACAGATGTCGAGCGGCTCCTGACTGAAAAAAGGAGAGTTCGAAGAGAGTGGCATCTGTACAGATCCCCGCAACTTAAGAATTTATTAAAAGAGTGCACAAAAAGGCTAAGAAAGTTACTGCAGACTCAGAAAACGGCTTCTCTAGAAAAATATCTAAAGGAACTTGATGCAACTTCACAATCAGACTTCTCATTATGGCGTGCACCTAGAAATCTAAAAAGGCCAGTTATATCTAAGCCACCATTAAAAAACTTGAATGGTAGTTGGGCAAGAAACGATATTGAAAAAGGAAACCTGTTTGTCGATCATTTAAAAAACGTATTTACACCAAATATATCTCACAATACTGCGGTCGAGTTACCACCTGTTGCTGCTAGAGCAGCTATACCCTTCAGATTTGAGATAAGAGAAATCGAAAAGGCTATTTGTGACTTAAACACTAAGAAGGCACCTGGTATTGATAAGATCAGTAATAAAATGCTTTTAGAGCTACCTCGCGTAGCAAAAAAAATTATTCTTGTTATTTTTAATGCTATTTTACGCCTTGAATACTATCCTCAAAAATGGAAGGTTTCCTTGGTTACCATGATACCTAAGCCAGGTAAAGATCACACAAAAGTTGAGTCATATAGGCCTATTAGCTTATTATCAAATATGTCAAAGCTGTTTGAGAAATTACTAGTTTCAAAACTAACACCGATTTTAAGTGAAAATAGATGTATTCCAAACCATCAATTCGGATTTAGTAGAAAACACAGCACAGTTGAACAAACTCATCGAATAGTAAATGTTATAAGAAAAGCATTTGAAGAAAAAAAATATTGCTCAGCACTCTTCATCGATGTTTCGCAAGCTTTTGATAAAGTCTGGCATGAAGGCTTAGTACATAAATTGAAACAAAATTTACCAGCAAACACACACAAGCTGCTAGAAAGCTACTTAGTCGGTCGTCAATTTATTATTAAAGAAGGAAATTTCTTAAGTTCACCTCAGCCCATTGACGCTGGAGTCCCACAAGGCAGCATCCTGGGCCCCCTATTATACTTAATTTATACTTCGGACATGCCAACAAACAACCACACCCAAACTTCAACATTTGCAGACGATACAGCTTTTCTAAGCGTGCACGAAAACCGTTATGAAGCATCTCGTTACTTACAGGATCACATATTTCAACTAGAAATATGGTTAAGACAATGGAGGATAATGGTCAATGAGCAAAAATGCGTACATATCACATTCACCTTGCGTCGGGACTCATGCCCCCCTATTAAAATCAATAATCAAACAATTCCTCAACACTCGCATGTAAAATATCTCGGGATACATCTGGATCGGCGATTAACGTGGAAATTCCATATAGAGACAAAATTAACTCAAATGAAACTAAAAGCCATTCAAATTCATTGGCTTATTGGAAGAAATTTTGTCCTAAGTCTCGATTGCAAGCTTCTACTTTACAACTCTATCTTAAAGCCTATCTGGTGCTACGGTAGTCAACTATGGGGCACTGCTTTGGCCTCTAATATCGAAAAATTCAAAAAAAAACTTGAACAACAGCCAAATCCACTAGCTCGAAATATTTTAAATCATGGCGGCCACACTCGCCTAAGAAGAAGAGACACTGCAGCACTTACCCAATAAGATGAGCGATAAACACCCATATAAGTGAACAGAACCTGTGATGAAGAAAATTTTTGTCTGGCACTGGCAGGACATAAATAAAGTATTAGAATAAGATTTGATTAATTATTGTTAGTTCATATTTAATATATGAAGATTCAATAAATAAATAATGATAAAAAAAAAATATAAGATTCCAATTTGTGCCTAAACATTTTTTTTTTTAATATCGAACAATTTGAACATTTTAAGCTAAAAGAAATTGTTAATGAAGATATATTTACCCTTATTCGGGATTTCGATTACGTTACCACTAAACAATGAATCGAAAGAATAAGAAGAAGGCAAGATTTTTAGTTTTGCCATGAAACGCATGAAATCGCAACAGAAAACATAAGCAACAAACATTTTAAGAAAGAGTTAAATTTAGTGAAAAAAACAATGATAAATAAATGAACAAACATTTAATATTTTAAGTGAACAAATTACCTTAATAAATTTACAAGCTTGTTGTACTGTTAAAACTTTTATATTTAAGTTCAAAAAAATTAATAATTAATTCATTTTACCTACAATTTTTAATTACACACGAAAATTAAACAACTCTCCATAATAGCCTTTTTACACTAACATCTACCATCAATTTGCGAAGATGAAAACACCTTTCCATAAGAAATACATAGGTCTAAAAACCCACAACTTTCAACATCTTTAAAAGATGTTCCTATCTCATTTTATTCCATCCTACATCTTTCCATTATTTTAGTGTCTTCACAACCTCCCAATATTCTGTACTGAAAATTAACTGAAATTGTAATTTATTTTAACGAAAAGTTCATTTAATTTTTACTGTAAAAAATTCAACTCCATGTTCCATAAAAAGAAATGAATTTTCAGTTATATTATATAAATTAACTATCTAAAAATTAATTACATATGCCGTTAAAAACAAAAGAATATTGCGTTATTTTATATAAAATAACTATCAAAAAATGTATTGAATATTCCGTAAATACAAAGGAATATTCAGTTGTTTTATTAAATTCAGTTATTTTCTTTTACTCCACAAAAGAGCCGAATTTCTAAAAAATACCAGACAGGCCCCTGTCCGCTTGTTTTTCTAATGAGAGAGAGAGAGAATATTATTATTTACTTACCCTGTTACACACGTTTGTTTTACTTTTGTTGCACTGACCTCGTTGTTTACAGAAGAACTCTTAATTATAAGACACCAGTAGCATGACCGATCTGGCTTCGCAATTATTTTACTTAAAAATTTGATGTATTGAACTAAATTCTTTTAACAAATAGAAAATGGGAATTTTTTACATAAAAAAAGCAAATCGTTTTTTTTTTGATAAGTAAAAATTTATTTTTGATAGTTAATTTATATAAAATAACTGAATATTCATTTGTTTTTACGGAATTCGAGGTTGAATTTTTGACAGTAAAAATTATAAGGAACTTTTCGTTATTTTGAATTACATTTTCATATAATTTTACATAAAGAAGAATTTAACTTAATCAACGGACAATATTAACTGCAACTAAAAATCCGTATTAATATGCATTTACTTTTTTGAATAACTGTTAGAATCAGTTAAAAATTAATTTGCTTGGAATTGTAAATGTTTATTTATTTAAAAGTGACTGAACGGAATACTTCTTAAATAAACTACAGTCCGTTACTGTAATAATATTGTGAGTGTAGAAAACATTTTTTATTTATTTTTATACCCTTCACCACAGCTGGAAAATTGTATATATAAGTTTGTCATTCCGTTTGTAATTTCTACAATATTGAACTTAGACTCTAGAAAGTATATATATTTTGGGTCCTTATGAGGAGAAAAGTTGATTTAACGATGTCCGTCTGTCCGTCTGACCGTCTGTCCGTCTTACGTTTGATACGTGTTTTCCGGAGACTCCAGACATGATAGCGGCTAGGTTGTTTTACATTAATGTCGCATATAGTCCACCATTTCTTGGTATTGAAATTCAGCTAGATCGGTTCACAAATGGCTGAGATATGACCAAAAAAACACGACTGCCTCTTATTTTTACAAAAAAAAACCCTTGTGGTTGTTGTATTTTTAGGTACAAAAATTAAGGTTATATATACACACCATCCAACAAAATGTGGGCGGGATTGGATAAGTGGGCGTGGTACCTCCCATACAAAAAATATCAAAAATTGTATAAAAACCTGAATTTTTGGACTGCAATATGACCATGGTTACGCCTTATATATCAAAAGATCGGAAATTTTTAATAGAAAATATTTTCTGAAAATCTCGGGAAAATCGGTTCAGATACGAAAAAGTTATGACCAAAATATAAATTTTTTTTTTTAAATACCCATTTTTTGGAACCATAGATCTTCCCGAGTCCAAGTTTTATAACCACAATTACTGGCAAATTTCTTCTTTAATACGTCGGTATATAAATCTGTCAAATCGGTTAAGAAATAGTAGAGTTATGACCAAAATACTGAAATACCAAAAATTACTCTTTTTTTATAATTAAGTTTGTTTTTTATACCCGGCCTGTTCGGAAATGCATCACTGCGCTGCATCAGTGATTTCAAATGCTTAAATATATATCAGTGAAGTAGATGTGGATCAAAAAATTATCAAATACTCCATAAAAATAATAGTCACACAATAAAAAAAAATCAAAATTATTTTTTATCGGCATTAAAAAAAGATTGCTTTTCTGATGCAGCGCAGTTATGCATTTCCGAACAGGCCCACCCTTCACCGAAGGTCCTACACCCTATAAAGTCTGGGTCCTTATGAAAAGCGAAGTTCAAATACGGTTGTCGTCTCTTTCAGAGTCGATCTAACGATGTCCGTCCGGCTAGCTGGCTGTCCATGTAACCATGTGCGCAAAGTACAGGTCGCAATTTTAAAGATAATTTAATGAAATTTGGTAAATAGGTTCTAATTGGCACAAGGGCGAATCGGTCAATAATTTCATATAGCCTGCTTTCCGGAATATGTTCTTTGTGCCCACTATTAAACCAATTTTAATGAAGTTTAAAACATATGTAAATAGAACCATATTTATATGGACACATGAGGTATGCATTTTTTTAGAAAATAGGACCACGAGGGGAGAATTTCTGCCTATCAGAATCTATCAAACCGATTTTAATGAAATTTAAAACATAGATAGATGTATTTTAACGATCAAATTCCTCAGTCACGCAGTCACTTCATACAATAATACTCTTTCTGTAACTTCTTTTTACCATCGTAATCTTATTTATCTTTAAATATGTATAGTTTTTGTATAAAGTAACGTCTGTTAATTCTCCTTCTCTCTGTTTTTGGTATTGTTACGGTTTTTTCTTTTTTGATATAGTTTTAGCTATTAAGAATTTATTTATTTATTTATTTATTTATTTATTTATTTATTTATCGATTTCCTGCACAACAAGAACAAGTCTTATAATTAAAGTACAGGATTATATTGGTTTATAAGGATTACCATATAAAAGATTTTAATAGTTAACATTTAACATTAAAATAAAAAAGAATAAATATAATAAAAGTAATATTACAAGTTATATTAAAAATAAAAAATTTAATACAATATATAAAAAAAAGATTAAACTAAAAATACAGATATAAAAGCATTTAATAAATTTATGACGAACATTTTTAGTTTAAGCTAAGCGAAAGTTTTAAATAAAAATTTCCTAAAAAGAGTTGCGTTGCTATTTGTTTGTTGGTAGTTTGGCACACCATTCCAAAGACGAACGGCGTTTATAAAAAATTGCCATTCCGACACAAGACATTTAAATCTAGGTATAATCATGTTCTTACCCCTGGTGGATCTAGCAAATTGTATAAAATTATAAATGTATTGTGGTTTTTTTGTATATACAACTTTGTGCAGAAAAATAAGGACTCTAATTTTAAGAAGGTTTTCGAAAGATACTCCATAAAGGTTTTTTGAAAATGCAGAGACCCCATCACTCTTCCTTAATCCGTAAACATATCTTATAATGTTGTTGTACAAGACTTCTAGTTTTTTCCTACTGATGGAATCACATTTAGCGAAGAGTTCACAACCGTAAGTAAGACTAGGAATCAGATAAGCCTTTGCAAGAAGCTGCCTTATTCTTAGTGGCGTGAAGTGTTGTGTGGACCACAGCGTTCGAAGTTTGACATACGTCCGAACTACGAGGGTATTTATGTGGCTTGACCAGGTTAAGTTGTTGTTGAACACTATCCCTAAGTTCTTAACTTTTTGCACCATGTCGATTTTTTGATCATTTATTAAAATGTCATATTCGATAAGTGGTGTAATGGATTTTTTATGAATTATTAAGCATTTCGACTTTTGTGGATTAAGACAAAGTCCGTTTGCAACTGCCCAGCAATGTATTTTGTTCAGATCGTAATTAAGTTTATCGACATTTTCCCTAATAGAGTTTGCAGGACTACTTAAGTACAACTGAACATCATCCGCATACATATGTATTTTACAATAAGTAAGTTGCTGTGGTAAGTCATTAGCATAAACTGAAAAAAGGAGGGGTCCTAGAATCGAACCCTGTGGCACACCTTTTGTGAGTGTTATTGGATTTGAAATAGTGTTATTAACGTGTACGGATTGACTTCTATCAGAAAGATATGACGATATTAATTTAGTTGATGAGGATGAAAAGTTGAAAAAATGTCTCAATTTCATGCATAAGGTATCATGGTTTACAGTGTCAAATGCCTTGGAATGGTCGAGAAGTATCAAGAAATTAGTTTTACCATTATCGAGTTCGCGTCTTATATTTTCAGACACGTCAACCAGTGCAGTTATGCAGCTGTGGTTGGGACGAAACCCCGATTGTTTATCGGACATTAAACGATTTGCATGTATGTAGGCACTCATTTGCAAGTGCAAAATCTTTTCCAAAATTTTTGAAAGAAAACTTAGAATTGCTATTGGACGATATTCCGTGTTAGACTTTGGTAGTGGTATAACCTTTGCGTGCTTCCATTTAGTAGGAAAGGAACTGGAAGTTATAATTGAATTAAAAAGGTGAGTTATGAATGGCAGTAGTAACGGTAACAGAATTTTAATAAAATAAGGATGTATATTGTCGGAACCCACAGCATTAGATTTAACCAGTGAAAAGCAAGACAAAACCTCAACCTGGCTAACACAAGAAAACTGGAACGAATTTACTCGAGAACACGAGTTATTGTTAAAAGAAGTAATGTTTGGTATCACATTATTTGTAGAAACCGATGGTATATTGGTGAAGACATTATTGAGTTCATCAGCGTAAATGGTACAGCTATTAGTTTTAACAGCTTTCCCGATACCAATGTCTCGAATGGTCTTCCATGTGTTTCTAGAGTCAATGGCAGAACTAAAACGTTTAGAATAATAGTTGGAATAATAGTTGGATTTAGCCAATCTTATTTGATTATTAACATTCCTTCTGGCAAAGCGGAATTCATCTTTAAGTCCAGCTGTTCTAAAACGTTTCCATCTAGAGTAGGCTAGATCCCTACGTTGTATGGACTGCTCAATGTTTTTGGTGAACCACGGTTTGTTCTTACTTGTAATTTTTTTCCTTATTATTGGCACAGTTTCATCATATAGGGATAGAATATTGTTCTCCAAAAATGTTAGCTGATCATCAACAGAACTCATAAAGTAAATGTTATTCCAATCAAAAGAATAGAAACTTTCATATAGCAAGTCGTAGTTTACGTTTTTAAAATCCCGGTAACTATAAACCTGATCCTCCTGTTGTAACGAGAAATCATATACTAAAAACATCAAATCATGTTTTGAAAAACAAGAAGCAGAGATTTGATCATATAAAGTGACTTTAGATGGGTCACCCACAAATATAATATCAATCAATGTACTATTGAAAGTTGTAAAATGTGTTGGTATTGAAAGATTGGTAGGTGAAAGTCCTAATGATTCCATACTATCCCTAAGGGTCGATTCTCTGAGAAGATTTGAATTAAAGTCACCTAATATCACTACATCATTGTACGGCATGGTCAGAGTTTCTAAAGTTTCGATAAAACTGTCAAAAAGTATGTTAAATTTGGGTCTATAAACACATCCAACTAGTAATTTTCTCCCAAATGATGAGATTTCAGTAAAAATATATTCAATCATGTCGGTTTGTTTTGCCTTAAAACAAAATTTGCATGTGATACCATTTTTTACAAATATTGCAACTCCACCTCCACCACATCTGGTCCTATCATATCTAAATACTTTATAGCCATGAAGGCTTATCAAACTATCTGGAATAGATTCAGTGAGCCAGGTCTCAGAAACACACACAACGTCAACATTTGAATTTTCGAAAATGAATCGAAATTCATCAATTTTACACAATAAACTTTGTGCATTTATATGGCAGATTTGTACACCTTGCTTTTGTCTTGCTAAGATTTTAACCATATTAAACGTCGCATCTTTGGAATTTTGTCTTGTGCTAACAAAATTGTTCATCGAAATAAAAATTTATATAAGTTTTTAAATAAAAACCAACCCTAACAGCAACGCAATCTGATTTATTAATTAAGAGTTTGGAAGATAAAAAAATTTTTAAAAAAAAGATAGTTAATAAAAAAGAAAAAAATAAAGCTATATAAAGTTTAAAAAATAAAATAAATATGCTTAAATTAGTGACATCAACGTAGTGTTGATGAAAAAAGTTAGATAGCAACATTGCCATCCGGCACATTACCATGTTGAGTAAACGAATTGAAATAATCACTAGTACGAAAAAAACTGTCCAGAGCATCCAAGCTTTCGATATAAGTCGGCTTATCGGTAATGGATCGTTTAACGTAGACAAGTCCTCGAAAGGAATAGGCAGAGTGTAGACGATTTTGCTTTTTTAAAGAGACTGCCTGACGAAGTATTTTAAAGTTTCCGTTAGTTAAGTTTTCATGCACGTAAAAATAATTGTTTTTTTTATTTGCTTCATCTGATTCAAAACCAAGGATACTTAACTTTAAGTTCTTGTTTTCTTTTTTAAATTCGTTAAGCGACTTAAGCACAAAATTTTTATCAAACGGTGTCAACAGTTTGGCAATGATTACACCGTCGGGAGAGTTTACATTATTTTTATTATTTCTATTTTGTACCCGGTTTATTGATTGTAATGGAGGTGTTGGAATTTTGATGGTTTTACATATTGTGTCGAAAATACCATGCAAGTCTTCATCAACATTATAGGGAACACAGTTTATACGTAAGTCACAAGCAAGGATGGAATTAGAATGCTTCTGTGATTGTATTTTTAACTTTTTTATTTCATTCTTAAGTTCTATTATTTCACCCGTCACTGTTTCGAGTTTGGCGACACGCTCAGTAACATCACTTAATTCTTCTCTTAGTTCACAAAATCTCTTATCGATCTCATTTAAGAGACGATTTTCAGCTTCCTTAACGGATGATATTATTTTTTCCTTGATACGATCTTCACCTTCTCTTAAAAGAGAGCTGAATTGAGAGATTTTCATATTTATACTCTCGTTTTGGTTGGATAATTTTTTGTCTAACCATTTCCAGAGACGAGATGCCGAATCAGACTCACATATTATAGGACTTAAATTACCCAAGTCAGCATCACTCGCTGTTCTCTTTGACGTTTGGCGCGTATTCATCATAATATATATAATATTAAGTGAAGGTTGTGGTTGTTGTTGTAAAGAAATTGTTTGTTGATTTGTTTGTATTATTGTACAAAAAAAAAAAAGTTTGTTTTTATTTTTGGAATTTATATATTTGGTTTAAATTCTTCTTGTTGTTTGTTTATTATTACGAACAAAAATTTTTTAGAATTATGTAGTTTAAATTAAACTTTTTATTTTGTAAATTTAACTTTTTGTTATTTAAAAAAAAAAAATTTTTTTAGAATTATGTAGCTTAAATTAAACTTTTTATTTTGTAAATTTAACTTTTTGTGATTTAAATCAGAACAGAGCAAAACACAACCGTCTCTCACGAGATTTTGAACTTGTATTTCTCTGTATATATTGGAATAAAAGTGACTTGCGGAACCAAATATTGTTAATTTCTGCAAATGTTGGGATTTTAGACGAAGGTGTAACAAAATTTGAAACGAAAAATCTTTTATTGGTTTTCCAAGTGAATATAGTTATGGACACCATAAGAAAAATGTCCGCTGTTCCAGGGTATATAGGAGGCAAAATTAATAAAAAAATTTAAATCAGTTTCATTAAAAAGTTAAGAATTTTTGGTACTAAAAGATATTGGGAGGCAAGCGGAATTGTGAGTAAAATCGTATAAAATATACTTTTTTTGCTGATTCCAAAAAGACATAGATTCCTTTTTTGCTTTAATTTATAATTTACTGTAACAACGTATTAAACGAAAATAAACAATAAATTTAAATTGCTTTTTTTAATTTTAACAGCTTATTTTCATGTTTTTAAACGCTTTTTTTTAAGAGCTTAAAACGGTTTTTTTAGTGCTTTTTTTTGGTTGCCCTACTTATAAGTTAACAAAAAACTTGATAAAACGTAGCTACGATCGTAATGCAGAATACATACAAACGAAGAAATAGAATTGAAATTAAGAAAACCCGAACGCAGGATACCAAAATTGTCAAGCGGAACAAAGTTCGAACCAAATCAAAACGCCGAATAAAGCTTAATCTTTTTAGAAAGTTTACCTGGTTTATAATATTGCTATGCAAAAAATGCTCAAAAATAGCATTTACTACGGGCTTCAGGCGATTTCAAAGTAGGCCCATTTTTTTCAAATGGGTACTTTTTAATTCGACTTGTGGTTATCTTGTCGAGCTTTTAATCCAAATTTACTTTTTATCATATTTTCTGCAAACGCAAAGCTAGAACACAATATGTTTCTAAAATTTGTGTAATGTAAACTCCCTTAAACTAAAAAAAATAGTTTTTTGGTGATTCTTATAAGTTTTTGGGGAATTTTGGGAGTCCTTTCGGATTTTTTTTTAAATATTTTAGCCGGTTTTATTATGCATTAAAAATATTGTTTCGTTTTTTTCTTAAATAAACGCGTTTGAGTTCTTTTAATTGCAAATCCAAATAAATAAACACACTTATTCAACTTTACAAACTTTATTAAAATAAATTATTATGAAAGTTAATTTTGGGAATACAATTTTTTTTTCAGTTAACAAGATTTTGTTTGTCGTACTTAATTCCCAATTTTTTATTCTGGATTAAAACTTTGAAATTTATTGTTGATGGGATAATCTATTCCTATGCACATTTCACTGCTTGCTTAGGCCAGATCATCCAAAGATTTTAGAAAAATTAAAGATTTTATACAAATAAAACTGTTAAGCGAATAAGAATTTTTATATAGTGGTCATCACAGGTCACGACAAAAGCTAAAATTTGTTGCATAGTGTTAATATTCGGCACAAAGTACTTTTACACTAATCTTAGTCTCATAACATAATTTTGTTCTGGTGGATCTATTTTTGCCCATTGGTCTCAAATAGGGTATACTCTCAAAAATTTTTCTTTAAGTCCTGTGGTGTGGGGTACCTATCATAAGTTCGGAGTTGAATTTTTACTTTTTTTATTATAATGTTTTGAATCTTGTGCGTTATTACTAGTGTTGTACAGTGTAATTTAGAAGCTATTGAAAACAGCAATTTATTTTATTTTAACGTAGTTCACATTTTTCACTTTTAACAGTTATACATCTTTTTAAATGCTTAACACTATCAATATATTTCTAATTATTCAGCAGAGAAAGTTCTAGTTTTATAAAAGCTCAACACACAGATTAGTATACACCTTTGATTTCCGTTTTGCGTGCGCTAAACAAGTTGCTCATAAAATTAAGTTCAAATAATACCTTCTGGTAGATTTAATTTAAATTTAGATTTTGTTCTAGATTTTTTTCTATGTGTGATGGTAGGCAGCACACAAAAGATCCGTGCTCAAGATGTAAATCCTTTAAGTTTTTTATATTCACTTATATTTTATAAAAATTTTTTTTTTTTTAATTATTAAAACCCAGATTTCTTCGAAAAAGGTACATATTTTCTCATTTAGTTCACTCTTTTTTATTTTTCTTGTTCAATTTTTTTTTTTTTTTTTTTTGTGCACATTTCTTTAATTAAACTTAAATAAACAAGCTTTTAAGCAAAGAAAAAAGTTTAAAAAAAAAAAACAATTAATTCCCCCGACTACTTGCAGCAAATTGTTGAATGTTTAAATTTAAAGCATAAAAAAACAACGTACCTTTTGTTTTATTTCAGCTATTTATTTTTTGTTTAGTTTTTATTTGACTTTCTTTTTTATTCCCTTTTTTGTTGTTGTAGAAATCCTTACAAGCATAAAAATCGTTGAAAATACACAAAATTACATACCACTTATGTTCTATACACTGCTGATACACATGTAGACAAACATTAAAATTTATTTGAATGTACGCTTAAACATACAAACACGCATACACAAACACACTTACACTTACACTTTAAAGTACCTGCAGAAAAAAAAGGAATCAACAAGAGGAAGAATTATTTACACAAAATTACGAAAAATAAAACCGTTAACAACGAATTGAAACGAGCTAAAAACGAACTGAAACGAACCGAAATGAAAGTGAAACAGCGTTTGTTAAATATAAAAGAAAACTGAAAAAGAAAGGAAACAAAAGAAAAGCCAACAACTACAACAAGGTAAAGTAAAAGTTAAACAACACGTATACGCACCGTTATACCGTTGACGTGACCGCTAACGTTTTTGAATTTTTTTTTTTTTTTTTGCAAGTTGTTGTTGTAGTTTGTATTTAAAAGATTAGTATACAACAAAAACAACTGGTTTTTTTCTTCTTTTTTTTACAAAAAATTTTACACAAAAGTTTTTTTAAAGCACGAATTTAAAGGATTTTAAAGAAATTTTTATTAAAAATCTTTAATAGAAAAATTTTTTTTTATAATTTATTGGTATATATTTTTTTTTTTAATTTAAAAAGAAATACAATTTTTTTTTTAATTTTAATTTAGTTTTAAATTTTTTTCAATTTCAAATTTTTATTATTTTTTTTAAATTTTCTCGAATTTTCTTTTTAATTTGAATTAATTTTATCAAATTTTAATTCTAGGATTTTTTTTTAAATAAATCTTTTCTTTTATTTTCTTAAATATTTTATAATTTCATTTCTATTTATTAATTTTTTATACATTTTTGTAATGAAAATTTTTATTATTTATTCAAATATTATTTTGATACACTAAAATTTTTCTTTTTTTTCATTTTGTTTCAATAAACACAAACATTTTTTTTTAAATTCGATTTTTTTTTAATTATTAAATTTTTTGTTGGTTTTTTTTTGTTGTCTCACTGAAAATACCGGACACCACCAAACACATTGAATACTCGTTTCATACTGGATGGGCACCTCATCAAATAAAGTTTGCCTTGGCAAATATTCTAGCTGCTGGATATAGCATGCTCTATACAAACAAACACACAGACTAACCCACATCTATTACACATATACAAACATAGAAACTTTTGCTGTAACAAAAATGTGCAACAGCTGGAGTGTATTAAATGGAAAATAATACACACTCAATCAAACACGAAGAAAAACTTTAACACACACATCTATAGACATTTACACCAGCAGCAACAGTCATCAAAAGAAAATATGAAAACAGCAAAATGCCAACAAAAACATGCGTAAAGCATAAAATATAATTTTCACATTTTCCAAACAATTGCAATAAACACACACAGTCACACGTAAAGAAAATAATTCTCTTATACTCGTTACAATATTATTATGCTTTTCTCTCTCTCTCTCTCTCTCTCTCTCTCTATCTTTATATTTTGTCGCTCATTTTGATTACATTTACTTTCAGTTTCTGTTATTCCTAGGAATAGACCACAAATTCGGCTAATAGGTCAGTTTTTATACTCGATACTTTACACAGACGACTGTTTTTCTCTTTCTGCCCTTCTTTTAACATTTTTTTCTTTTAAATATCTCTGCATTATTTTGTTGTTGTTCTTTAACGTTTAAATCCTTGTTTACTTTTCCTTTGGTAAGGCAACATAAAAACGGAATTTACTTTAGTGTAAACCAATTATTATTATTCTTTTTTTATTTCCAATGGCATTAAAACAAGAAAGTTTTAAATCTCAACAGAAATTTTTCTAAAATTTTGTTGGCTTACTTATTTGGACATACACGCATACACAAATACATACATACGTACATACATGCAAAAATACGTACAATATTTTTAATTAACGTCCGCTGGTCTAACCCCACGCTGCTGACAAACAAAAATGGATGGACATATTGCGTTTAGTGGTACCCCGATGTGTGAGTGGCACATCTTATTACAAAAACAGGTGGCAATTTGAGTGCATGATCCGCCGGGACTATACGCAATAATGCCATAGCCGTAACGATACCCATAGAAACCAAAATTAAATTGGTTATGATTGTGTCGTAATGGAAAATCGCCTATAATTAAATACAGTACCCATGTTCTGTAACTTTAGTGAGAACTTCTAGCATCGAAAAGATGTGTAAAAAAAAATTTTCCTTCGTTTTTCGAAAAGTAAAAAAAAAGTGTGTCTGTAACTCATGTCGGAAACTAACAAAAGAGATTACGTCGTTACGTTATAAATGCCATAATATAGCTCTCGAAACCGATGTAAAATTGCAGACGTTGAGAACGCCAGTCACACATATCGTTGATGGCGACCAAAATTGCCAAATTTTTAACGGCGCACAGTGGTTGAAAATCGTTTTTCATCGGCCAAAAATCTGTTACTTTTGAACCGATAGAGATAATTTTTTGCATGAGAGAAGACTTCTTGAACTTTTTTATAGTTTTAATTTTGTTAAAATCGATTCAGTAGTTGTTGAGAAATTTAAGGTCAAAGTTGAACTTTTGATGTTTTTTAGCATTTAGTATGAAAATGCTAATGATTGAGATTGAGAATTATGGTATTTTTTATTCAAAAGGTGGGATGTTTTTCAGCCCACTGTTTTAAGAACTTTTTAATCTACATAACTGCTAAATTTCATTAATATATCTTTGTTCATGTCAGATTTATAGAGTGTCAAACCTTAAAATTATTATTTTTTACTCATATTGAAAGCTCTTTTATTCATTTACACTATATAAATAATAATTTTTATGTTTAACATTCTATAAATCAAACATGAACAAAGATATTTTAATGAAATTTAGCAATTATGCAGATTAAAAAGTTTTTAAAACAGTGGACTGAAAAACATGACCATTTTTGATTCAGAAATACCCAAATTCCCAATCCCGGAAAACGGCTTTAAATTTTTTTTTTTTTTTGTTCAAAAAAGGCAATACAATTTACCACTCGATATTAATCAGAATTTTCTAGAAAATAATGGACATACTAGAATACGTATGATCATTTTGTGAATAGGTTTCTACATTATCAACTCTACAACAGGTTCCAATAGAATACTTTTTAGATTAAAAAAATAACTATGTGTAAATTTTTAAATGTTTATTTTCTTTTTTATTTAAATAACAATAAGGACAAAAAACATATTTTTTGCTTAAATAACAATAAAAGTAATTTTTATCTACTTTTCATTCGGTTGGAAAATTGCCTCCAAATATTTTAAAACAGTTGTAAAATCTAGGTTTACTCCATCCAACTTGTTTGAAGCGCTTTTTAAGTTTTTGACGAAATCGGTTATTTTATTTTGCAGTTCCGATCGTATTTCAGTGCTTCAGGAATATAAATTGAGTTTTCCTTCAATGTAACTTAAAACATCCTCCTGCTTTTTATTTTTAAAATACTCTTCGGATAACTCTTTATAGCTGAAGCTCTCCATTTTTATAGATATTTAAAAATTAGATTGTTATTGTTTAGATATATTTTAACAACTGAGATTTTATTCGAATACCACTGGCTTTTATACATAGCTTGCGTTATACTGTGTTCCTAGGTAGCATAATAAGGTAGAATAAAAAATTAAAATGGGCTAAAGTAGGATACGCTTAAAATCCCACAGGTATTGGTAATTATATGCAGGTATCCCTCCTACAATACGGTAGATACAATAAAAAGACCAAACTGTTTAGCGTAAACGCGTGTCTAAGCTCTTAATTCTACTATAAAATACGCTAGTGTGTACACTAAGAGAAAAAGCTTCATGCCAGATATGAAAATCATCATTGTATCAATGATTTTTTTCATTAATAACGAGCTAACGTAGCACTTCATTACATTAATGAAGAACGTTTCATAAAGTTTCATGTATAGTATGAAATTTTCTTGCGGCTGTAGTATGAAACTATTTCATTCATATCACGAAAATGTCATGAATATTTTGTATAAATAAAATGAAATACTTTCATTGCAATAATGAAAAACTTTCATTAAATGTATGACACTGCTTCCTACCTACATGAAAATCAATCGTTGATGTAATGATTTTTGTCAAGTATTTTATGAAATTAAATCATTGATATAATACTTTTTGTTCATGTATTGAATGACAATCTTTCGATAAATCATTCATCGTACCTATGAATTTATTTCATGCAGATAATGAAATTCTATCATCCTATCTATGAAAAAAATAAAAATTCAATGAAATTCTAAATAAAAATGACTAAAATTTTATTAATAATAATATATTTATGCACATAAATTGAAGAAAGTTTATGAAACATATAATTCACAATATAACTAACATTACATATCGATGGATTAATATAAAAAAAGGCCTAACTCGATTTTTTTTTTTAACACTTAATAAAATCCGTACAATTTAAGATAAAAAAGTTTTAATGCAATTTAAAAAAATATATATCCAACAAATGTTATACTACAGCCCATTAAAATGTTTAAGTCAAGATACATGTGGCATTAGCACTCAGAATAAACAAAAAAAAACTATTTAAAAAAAAAAATCAAATTACGCAGAAATTTTTTCGTCGGGTATAAAAAGTAGTGGGTGCTCCATAATACTTTTAAAAAAAGGTATTTTCATCTGCAATGATAGAAAAAAACATTTTAAGTAAAAAAAAATGTTTAAAAAAATTAATTATGTACCTACCATTAACCATGAATAACCTTTTTTAAAAACAAAATAATTTCTCTACTTTTTCCTCCCATTCAGAGAAAGTGAAAATTCCAAATCAATCCTGTATAAAAAATATACATTACTTTTAAGAAAATAATTTAATTAAAAGCTTATTAGATATATGTACATACCAATTGTGAACCCCTAGGTCCTGTGTATTGCGGCCAAATTAATACAGCTTCTTTAATGCTTTTGGCTTCCAAATCATTTTGGTTAAGACGAAAATTGGCGCAAGCAGACCATGTTGAATTGAAATCTTTAGTCGAAAGGTTGTCAAAGTTCAAACTTTGCAGGCAGAGTTGAACATTTTCATCTGGGACTGGTGTCATAAAAAAGAATCATTTATTTTAATAAAACCACAACTTAAAACAATTCATTTTCTTACCTGAACAAAATTTCCGCAGCACTTTTTTAAAAAACTTATCTTTTTAAAACTTTCTTAAAAAACTTTGTACAACTTAACCTTTTTAAAATAGTTTAACCAAAACTTTGTACAGTTAGATATGTAAATTATTTATTTTAAATAAAAAAATTTTCGGCGCACGCAACCTTTTCGACAGCTAAAACTGAAATAAATCTTTAAATTACTTTGAGTTTGCTCAATGCATAGGTAAAAATTACATATGTATATTAATATTATTACTTAAAGTGACCAGCGTTTTTACTTTTATTAGGAAGTTTTTGTAAGAATAAACATTAAGATTAGAGCATTTGCAAAATTTAATGAATAAAATATGTATGTATAAAAAGCAAAAAACAACTGGTAACCTATTCAAACACATTTTTTACTTTAAAAAATAGCCCACTCATCAAAATCTCACATGAATCTTTAAAAGAACAGTTAGATTAGTTTATAGAATTATAGCAGAGTGAGGAGGGAGTACACATAAACTTTACATGTGTACTTATGAATAGGTATAACAATGAGTTTGTTGCGCACACTGCTTCAAAATCTTTTCTATGAAGAATATTTCATTACATAAATGAAATACTTTCATTTTTGTTCTCTTTAATTTTAAAATGTTAGACCAGCTTACATACATAAGTATGCACAAACGAAAAACAAAAGAGAATTGCAATTTTAGTTTATTTATTACTGTACGCATAGAAACAAAATTACAAAAAAAAAACCCCCATAATGAAAAATGTTCTTGTTATTTATGATTTGGTGTCGTTGGATTTTACATAATAAAGAAAATCTATTATTTTTTAATTTTTTATATTAAAACCAATTATATTTTCTTTGCCGAAATATGTTAATGCGTTATATACTAAAATAAAATATAATTAAGTTTCACATATCACAATATTTGCGAAAAATAAAATTTCATAATATCAATGTTAAGCTTTTCATGAATACAATGATAGCTAAAAAATGAACAAAATTATGAAATAAGAAAATTCATTCCTGATATGAAATTGTTCATTGCATCAACGTAACAGTTCATTCATACAATGAAGAACTATCAATGAACCCGTTTCATTAATTAAATGAATGATTTTTCTCTTAGTGTACGTAGTGTAACGGATAAGGATGAATAAGGGTAGCTATACGTTTCTCTGATTGTGTAATATTAATAAAAATTTTTATTTGTACTACCTGTATTATTTTCAATCACGATCAATTTTCCCCTTTTTCATAAATTTTTTTTTGAAGAAAATAGCACATGATTTCTGTTACTTATGCAAACATTTTTGTGGAATAAAAACAAATTGTAAAAAAACAATTAAAAAAAAAAATTTTTTTTTGAGTAATTTCATTAAAATTACCTTTCTATCAGTGGTTTTACCTTCTTAATCCCTTTTGATCCGCAAAAGTTCTATTCTACTTAAGTTGAAATTTGACAAAAATATAGTAGTTTAGAAATTTTTTTTTAGTAATTTCATTAAAATTAAAAAAGTGTTAAACAGACGGGTCCAAATGGGTACAAGAGTACATACAGGGTTAAAGAAAACACTTTCACCTTTCTATCAGTGGTTTTACCTTCTTGGTCCCTTTTGGTCCGCAAAAGTTCTATTCTACTAAATTTGAAATTTGACAAAAATATGGTAGTTTAGAAAATATGTCTTAACATCTCAAATATTAATAACACAATAGTCGCAAATATTACCTTTTTAAAGATAACAAGACTACCAACCTAGCAAAAAAGTAAGCAGGTCATAATCGCTGATAGTTTTTGTGCAATGATAATTTCTTTTGGATTAAATATTAAAAAAAAACACTTTTTTCTGAATTAAAAAAAAAGTTGTGTTTAACAACATGGCACAACCACAATTACCAATATTTTGACCAGAGAATGACAAAAGTATCATTTTAAGTACTCTTTCAATATTAGTGAAAAAACATGTATGGGCATGCATGAGTAAAGATCAAAACCATACACACACATACCAATACCTATAACAAGCTAAAGTTGAATATGTATAGGTATACGCTGCCAATGTGTATTTGCATATTCATTCTTCTTTTTGAATGTACATGCAGATATAAATAAAATTTCTGTTAGCTATCTGCAATACCCATATACGTATGTGTATTACCGTAAGTATAACGTAAATATACAGAGCGCGAGAGAGAGCAGAGATGGCAAATGCAATTTTACAAATTTAGAAACTAGGCAAAAGTTTTTGTGTGTTGTTATTCAGAAAAATATCAAGATTATTTTAAAGCATTTTAAGATTTGACTAAGCTGTTTTATAACTCGAGAACTACTCAACCTATTTACAAACCAATACATGCGTCGGAAAAGGGTACTTTTACCGAGGAAACTATCTAACAGATCTTTATGAAATTTAAAACATAGATAGATCCATATTTATATAGACACATAAGCTATGTATTTTTTAAAAAATATCATCACGAGGGGAAATAGGGGGCAATTTATGCCTCTCCAAAACTATCTAACAGATTTTAATGAAATTTAAAACATAGATAGATCCACCTCTATATGAACACATAAGCTATATATATTTTAAAAAATAGGATAACGAGGGGAAATAGGGGGCAATTTATGCCTCTCCAAAACTGTCTAACAGATTTAAATGAAATTTAAAACATTGATAGATCCATATTTATATGGATTATATTATATGGACCAGGGAAAAAATACTTATAAAAAACGGCTATTTTTATTTTTGTAAATTAAATTTTAATTCAATCATGTTTTTAATAATGTGTAGTGAAGATAGTAATACATTCATTTATTATTCTTAAAACTAAACAACATTTATTGCAAAATAAAAAATAAAAGTAATTAAAAAAAAAACAAAGTTATCAATATTCTTCTTATAACTAAAGTTAATTTATTTGTTTGAAAAAAATGTGTAATTACGCGGTTTTGCATTAAGAAAATAAACACACTTGTAGTTACGTCCCTTTGTTTTTTGTTAATAAAAGCGTCACTTTTGATCGAAGAAGTGTCCAGACATGTATTTTAATGGCATTCATAATAATCAATCAAAAAGCTGATTTTTAATTTTTTGTTAGTTACGACTTTTTGCGTTTTAGCTAACGATATGCACATGCTTGTGTAATTGTGTTTTTGCTTAATGTTTAACGGTAAAACTAACAAGTGTGAGTATAACATGGGCATGCAACAATTTCTATAGAATCTACAACATTGATGTCAAGAAAATTTTGCAACTGTACTGATCAGAGAATTTTAAAGTACAGCAAACACAAAAAACTAAGCGCAAATATTTTTATTAACATTTAATCACAATAAATGGTTTTGGCTGGAAATAAATTTAAAACATATTAAATTTTCATACTTAATTTTTTAAACTGATTTAAAACTTTGACTTTAAAAATTTTTTTAAAACAATATGTATTAAAAATTTCCTCATTTTAGGTAAATCAATTAAAAAAATAATTTAATTCAGTGTGAACTGCTATAATGTTTTGCAAATTAAAGCAAGAATTGTATCAAAGAAAACTCAAATAACATCTTCTACATGTATGCTTTTATGACAGTTTCGTAAAGCCAATAATATTATTTTTTTTTTTTAATTTTACCATAATTTATTTTACACACTGTAGTTGTTAAAATATAAACGCAGTTACCATACACATGCACTTGTCGCTGTCACACCCGCAAAGCATAGATAAGTGGCACGAGAAGGCATACATGGCTTTTTATGTATGCTTGTAAGTATGGATTTGTATGTTGTGCTAATAAGAAAGAGTGAAACAACCACTCAATACATTTATTTACATTGGTTTTTATAGCGTTTGCGACATGTTTTTTACATCTGACTTGTCAACTTTTTAGGTCACATGTTATTGTGCATGTGTGTCAAAATTGCTGTTTTACAAAATTTTTTTAATATTCGATCCAAAACGTACATGTAATTTGCTCCTCGTGGTCTTAGTTTTGAAAAAAAAAAAAAATACATAGCTACTGTGTATCTATATTTTTAATTTCATTAAAATTTTTAAGAAAGTTTTGGGGAGGCAGAAAATACCCCATATCTCCCTCCTAGTTCTATTTTTTAAAAAACTATATAGCTTATGTGTCCATATAAGTAGGCCCCTTTCTATGTTTTAAATTTAATTAAAATCTGTTGGATGGTTTTGCAGAGGCAGAAAATACCCCCAAGCTTCCCTCCTAGTCCTATTTTCTAAAAAATACAAAGCTTATGTGTCCATATAAATATGAATCTATCAATGTTTTAAATTTCAATAAAATCTGTTAGATAGCTTCGGAGAGCAGAAACTGCCCCTTTCCACCCCTCGTGGTCCTATTTTTTATAAAAATATAGAGCTAATGTGTAGTTTTACATAGGCAATGCTGATGACAAATTTATTTTATGTATCATAAAAAATATTTACATAGTCCCATACCTGCCAAGTGATCAAAGCACAATTTTGCTAAAAAAAAATTTTTTCGTTTTTACACAGAAGTGCCAAAAATACTGAAGGTATTTTTTTTAACATGGATATTTTAAATGTATGGCAGATACCCAAAACACATTCATGGTTATTGAATAATATCTGCATAACATTCATGTATTTTTGTTTACTGAATATGGTTGCGTGAAGATATTGCCGTGCATAAGTATAAGTAATAACCATACTTTTTGCGTTATAAATATGTGCATACACAATAACGAAAAGCGTGGGTAAATACCTCTGTATATTATTCTTATGGGTACTTGTTGTCATTCTCTGATTTTGACCTAATTTTTTGGCTACCTTAGTTTTAATATGTTTACTATTAAATAAAATTAAAATTTTTGAAATCGGTGACAAACAAAAATTGGACTTTTGGCCAATGAAATAAAATTTTCAGCCACTGTGCGGCGGCGGCGAAAATATAACACTCGGCTATACCAAATAATGTAAAGTGGGACTATAATGTTTGTTGTTTGCAAACGAGCTTTGAAAAAATTCGTATATTTTATAAAAATGTTAAAAGCAAAATAATTAAATAATGAAAAACTGTATTAAGAACAAAATATTATTATTATTTTTTGCATTTTTAATCGTTTTTTAGTGTTCAAATAGTTTCACGCCCTATTTTTTTCGTAAGTTTATTTGACAGTTTAAAGGGGGAACTTTTCTCAGAAAAATGTTACAGACACACTTTTTCTGTAAATTGGCAAGAAATTTTCTTACGTGACAGCTAGTACTCGCCAAAAAAAAGTTACAGATACAGTTAAGTGAGAAAAGCAGCTATTTGTTTCAATATATGGCATTTCTGTTTCATTTCACACTAGAGGTCTGCATGTGTGCAATTAAACGACACATGAATTCACACATCAAACTAGCAAGTAGTGTGTTGTGTGTGATTTTAGAATCATACACAATTAATTGTGTGTAAGTAATAGCCTATGTGTGCAAAGCGTTCAATTATTAATGTGAGTGTTGTGAGAGAAATATTTGATACAGGTATAAATAACAAATATGCTCTTTTATTCGTGTAAATACACTTGTGTGACGATGTACACATTGTGTTTTATCAACACAACATGTGTTTTGTGCATGTGTTTATCGTATTAAAAACAAAATATTAGCAAAAAGATATTGCATTAAAAAGTGATACCAACTTTTTACAAGCAAAAAATAAATTTGAGTTCATCAAACACACACAATTAGTGTAAGTGTATGTGGCTTACATTTTCATGAACGGTGTTGTGTTTATCTCTCATTTAAATTGATTGAGCGTGAATGACTGGCTCTCATTTTTTTTACACATTTGATACACATATCAAATACACACACAACAATCATTTTGCTACCAAATACTTTTGTGCAGACCTCTAGTATGAACTGCATGTTTGACAAACTAGTTTCAGAGAGCGAAACGAGTGGTTTATATCGTCGTAGGAACTAGAGGTCTGCATGTGTGCGATTAAACGACACATGAATTCACATATCAATTGAGTTTAAACTAGCAAGTAGTGTGTTGTGTGTGATTTTAGAATCATACACAATTAATTGTGTGTAAGTAATAGCCTATGTGTGCAAAGCGTTCAATTATTTATGTGAGTGTTGTGAGAGAAATATTTGATACAGGTATAAATAACAAATTTGCTCTTTAATTCGAGTAAATACACTTGTGTGACGATGTACATATTGTGTTTTATCAACACAACCAATCCGAAAAAGGCCGCGCTACAAGGCGTGCGAAGAAAATTTTAGTAAAGTTCTGTTTGTATGACATTTGTTATTTATGGGAAATTTACAGAAAATTCCATTTTATAGGCAATTTTTCAAAATTTATTTTTAAAAAATAATATTCATAATTTACTTTTAATAAGCAATTTGCTTAAAATTTACTTTTTATAGAAAATTTGCTTAAAATTTAATTTTATAGGAAATTTTCTTAAAATTAATTTTTTATAGGAAATTTTTTAAAAATTTGATTTTAATAGGAAATTTTTCAAAAATTTGAAATTTTATAAAAACTGGCTTTAATGTGAACTTTTTCAAAAATTTACTTTTAATAGGAAGTTTTTCAAAAATTTACTTTTAATAGGAAGTTTTTCAAAACTTAGTTTTAAATGGGAAGTTTTTCAAAACTTAGTTTTTAATGGGAATTTTTTCAAAAATTTACTTTTAATGGGAATTTTTTCAAAAATTTACTTTTAATGTAAATTTTTTTAAAAATTTACTTTAATAGGAAAAAATTTTCAAAAATTTACTTTTAATAAGAAATTTTTCACAAATTTTCTTTTAATAGGAAATTTTTTAAATATTTGCTTAAATAAAAAATTTGCTTAAAAATTACTTTTTTATAGGAAATTTGCTTAAGATATGCTTTTTATAGGAAATTTGCTTAAAATATGCTTTTTATAGGAAAGTTGCTTTAAATTTACTTTTTTTAGGAAATTTGCCTTAATCTCAGTTAAATATCCTCTAAATATCAAACTACAAAAATTTCCCGGATTTGATTCCTCTTTGCTGTAATTTTTATTGACTCAACACTTTACAATTTTTTAATTTACAAAGTGTCAAGAACTTTTCGCTTTTTAAAATTTTTTTTTCCCCAGTATATTTTCCTTTTTGTTTCTTAAACCACAAATTGACCGTAATGGTTCGCGTGTTGCTGCTGTCTTAACATCAAAAAGTTCTGATTTAAAGTTTCCGCTGTCGTTGGGGTTTCCGCTGTTAAAGCACTTAATAAATATTAAGATTTAATCAGAGTAATTTCAACATTGTTTTTGGTTATTTTTAAAATATCTATTTGAAAAATAAGGTTATTTTAATTAGCCTTAAGCATAAATGCTTAATAAAGAAGGTTGTTTTTATAAAATTAATTAAATATAAGAGGTTTGCTTAAGTTTAATCAGTGATTGAAATAATTAAGGGTGTACTAGAAATGGGAAGAATGGTCATGTTAAAATCAACTTAATTTATTAATACATGTATTAAATTAAAATACAAATTTTTTTGTTTTTTCTATTTTTTTTTATTTTTTTTTTTCTAATAAATTTCATTTGACAATTTACCTTGAAATTTGCATGATTATTACAAGGACATACAGATAAAAACACACACACAAATACTCGACATACAAACTACGACAGCCACATGCGGATAACTAGATCACACAACTAGAAATTGAATTTCCGTTCAATAATTTTTTATCGAATTTCTTTCGTTATTGGTGTTGAACACAGAAAAACAAAAAAAAAAAAAAAAAAAAACAAAAAAAAAAAAAACATTTAAATACAAATAAAATGAAAACATGGAAATTCAAACAAACTCATACAAACGTGCAGTACACTGAAACAAAACTAGAAAGCGCATTAAGTAAATTTTTTTTAATTATTGATTTTTTATTTATTGATTGTTTACATAATTAGTATTGTGGTTATTTTGTTGAACTATTTATGGTTTTTAATCCAAATTTTTAATAATTTTAATTAGGCTTAAGTTCATTAAATTTAATTTTCATTAAATTAATTTTATGAAGAAAGGAATTTTACAACATGAAAATTAATTAAAATTGTTATTGATAATCTTTCATTATTGACCGTGGCCGGGGCTCGAACCCAGGCCGGCAGGTTACCATGACATGTTTCGATCGCAACCACTCGATCTCCTCAGATGGATTTGCCGTTTTACACTCGCAGCCATCGACGACTGCTGACGTCAATAGTCAAACAGCAATCCTTAAACCAAATTGTATTTTAACCTTTGGTAGATCGAAGTTTGCTTTGGGTTCGAGCCCCGGCCACGGTCAATAATGAAAGATTATCAATAACAATTTTAATTAATTTTCATGTTGTAAAATTCCTTTCTTCATAAAAATAATTTAATGAAAATTAAATTTAATGAACTTAAGCCTAATTAAAATTATTAAAAAAGATTGTTTACATATTTATTTTGATTAACGCAATAGAAAGTTAATTCGCAAAAAAAGAGTTTTCTACAAATTTGTTTATATGGTAAATGGACACTTCCACTGATGTGTCACGTTATTAATCGCATATTTCAGACAAATATTGTTCGAATTTTTTCCGTTTTTCACCTAATAAATAATATGTAAATTATTCTTTGAGAAACACTTTAAAATATGTACTTGGTGTCATAACGTGACAAAAAGTAGACTTTCCTGAGGAAACTCTTCACCGCAGGTGGAAAGGGTATATAAGATTGTCATTCCGTTTGTTCCATTTGCGTTAAAGCTTCGCGGAATTAGTTTAGGTACAAAAAATTTCCGAAAACTATTTGATTTTTTAATCAAAAGAAGACACTCCCACTTTTATTTTATTAAAAAAACCCGATTAGGTGTGGGGCTAAATTATTTTTTCCATGGAAAATTAACTTCCATGTGGTACTTTTGGAATTTCCTACAATATTGAACTTAGGGCCATTATTACAACTTACAAATAGTTATTTTTAGGATGCTATCTGACAGATAAATAGTTTTTGGTTATTACAAGTTAACATTAACCTAAAAAGTGACTGATAAGCTAACATCTGGTTTGTCCTCATGGTAACTTTGCAAGTGAACTTTAAGAACTTGAAGATGCCATATTTTCTGCTGAAGATATGGTAACTTTAATCACAGTTTTATGTAGTCGTAGTCGTTGCCACTACGTATTTTAAACAACCAAAAGTAGTCGGTATAAACTGCAATGTTGCTACAGTATATAAATTACATTTTTTATTTTATCGGACAGTTGTAATAATGGAAAAAACTTATTGGTCACTTTATCGTTCAAGATAGCTATTGTTCACGTTAACTATCAGCAACTTTATCATTAGGTTGTAATAATGGCCCTAAACCGATTGTAGTGAACTTAAATCCCAAACTGCTTAGGAGAATTTGCCATCAAAATTGTTTTTTTCTGCTATATCGCTCGCAAGGGAGCGTGATTTCAACAGACGGACAGACAGACGACATTTCATGGATAAAACCTGCTTGATTTGGTTAAGTGTATAAAAATATTGGGGAAAAAATTTAAAATTTTAAACAATTTACAGACAAATACCAGAATAAAAAACATATTTTTATTGACAAATTTCTTTCCTTTTACCAAGTTTAATAGATATTCTTAAGTCAACTCATTTGTAAAATGCCATTTTTCTTTAAGCTCTTAATTTTCTTTTCTTTTAACTTATTTGCTTTCGATAAAAATCTATTTTCCATTACAGATTATTTGCTTTAAAATGGGGTTTGTAGAAAACTAAAGTGTGAACACGAAAAATTGTATCAAAAATACCAAAATTCTCTTTTAAGTGAAATTAATAAAGTAAAATTTGCATGGGACAATTTATATCATGGCGTTCTACCGAAAGTCGATTTTTATCGCAAAAGTCTTGTTTAAGTGCACTCAAATATATAATATAGCCATACTTCAAAACTAGTAACAAATGCGATGCAATTCATTATTATTTCACTATTCAGTTATCTATATATTTAAAAATGAAAAATGTTTGTGTGTTTGTTTGTTTGTTGGCTTATAGACTCCTAAACTACTGAACCGATTTTCCTGAAATTTTTACAGTAACATCACGTCAGCCCTAAAAAAAGGCACTTATTTTAACGATAGGGGCAGGGGAATTGGTACCCCTTATAGGAAGCCCATATTAAATATCGCATATCTTAAGAGCCACTGCGCGCATTTTGTTAAAATTTTGGTAGTAGGATCTTCTGAGCCCCGAAATTGAAATTAAATAGCAACGGGGGAAGTACTAACCCCCATAGAACGCCAATGTTTAATATCGCATATCTTAATAATTGAAATAGTGAGAAGGTTCAAACTTTGTAGAGGTCACTCTTATGGTATACTACACTTTTGAAAATAAAAATAAAGCGCTTAGGCGCAGGGGGGAAATACCTCCCATAGGCAACATATATTAAATATCTCTCAACTGAAGAACTATTAAAGGGAGAGTATTTAAACGTGGTTAAAGCAGTGTAGCGAAGCGCACCGGGTTAAGCTAGTTATACATAAAGTATTAATAACTGAAATTTATTGTTGAGGGAAAGCTAGCTTCTATGCGCATTTCACTGGTTGCTTAGGCCAGCTCATCAGGAAACTTTTTCCGAAAAAAATCTGATTCAGTATAAATATTTTTCGTGAACAATCATTAACCACATTCATTTGCATTAGAAAAAGTTGCCAAGCGGTATCAATTTTAACAAATCCCGGGATTCTGGATTTCGGAAATCCAGATCCCGAAATCCCGGGATTTTTGACAGAAAGAGGAAAGGAAGCAACATCTAATATCAAATTGAAAATGATAATAACAGCAAATTTCGAACCAACACTAGTACCACTGGTTAAAGATTGATGTTTGACTGTTGGCTGGCAGGCACCGCAGTGGTGCAGAGGTTAGAACTCAAAGAATTCTGATGAAAGAATGTGGTGATTCTTGAAACATGTAAATTCAACCCTGGTTCGAGCCCCAGCTCAGCCAAGAAAATTATCAATAAATTTCAATAAATTTCCAAGTTGTAAAATTACTTCCTTCAGTAAAAATAATTTAATGAAAATTAAATTTGATGAACTCAAGCCTAACTTAAAAAAAAATGTTAAAGTTAAAATTAACAGTTCAACTAAAAATCACAATTGTTCTTATTTTTTTTTATTTTAAAAAAGAAAACTTAACAAAACATTCAATTTATATAAAAATTTTATTATTTCGTTATTTCTTAATTTTTTGTGCGGCGATAAAAATGTTACGCTTACTACGCTTAAAACAAAATATTATTTAAGATACATGTTAAAAAATTTTTTTTTTGATTTTTTTATTGCATTACTGGATCGAATTAAAAATGTGATTTTTGAAAAAACATAAAAAAATCACATTTTTTTCAAGTTGAAAGTCCTGTAGCTCAGTAAATCTTTATCCGAACGACACGGTATAGATATGTGCTGAAAGAGATATCTATGCAAAATGTTAAATCCTGTACAGTTCTCGAGATTTTTTGAAATACCTAAAACAACTGCAGAAAAACACGATTTTCGCGTATATCTCGAAAACGCTTCTTGTAAATAAATGAATGCCATATTCGTGTTCAGCAGCACCAATTTAGCTTAGAGAATATCTAATTTTTGAGGTAAATTTTTTTGTGGCATAGTGTAACTGGCAGATGAAGTTAGCTTTGCGACAGAATAGAAAACAAATGAGACATTGAGAAAACCAAATTTCTTTAATGTGCAGTTTTTCGTTGGGAAAAAAGATAATCGCGTAATGAGAAAACGGCCATAAAACAATGAATAATTAGAAAGTATAAGAATTCAATTAAACGAATATTTTTATACATATAAAAATTTTTGACACATAAAAATAAATCCCGGGATTCATAAAAATAAATCCCGGGATTCGGGATTTGTCAGTTCCGAAAAATCCCAGGATTTCGGGATTCGGGATTTCCCGTTTGGCATCTCTAGTTGTAACCAAAAATATAAACTACGCTTTTGCGAAAACACAAGAAATTACCTTAAATCTAAAAAGAAGTTTGTACGTCTATAACGAATATTTTATACCCAATACGATGATCAGTTTGGGTAAAATGTCGGGAGAAATATTAAAAACAAAATTAAAAATCACATCAAAATTGTAACGATTTTGTTCTAAACAACTTTAATGCGAGAGAAAATTTGTCTAGGGATAAAATTCATTTATGGTATTGGGCCGAAAAAAAAAATTGTGCCAGACACCCTCTAGAATGAAAGATATGTCAATGAAGTTTCTAAAACAGGAACAAATTGTTCTTTGCCACACCCCCAATTAATGCCCTTTTTGTGTTTTATAATAAGCGTTGCGACTTAAAGTTCGATCTCATCATATCGCAAAGCGTTGTTCATGGCTTGACAATGGCTTAATTTTTGTCTGTTAACTTTTGTCTTTTAATTCCGCCATCAAATTCTGGGCGCCATCTCGGATCTTTCCCCCAAAATGTCTTTCTAAAACTTAGTCAGGGTTTCCGTTAAAAATTTCAAAACCCTCTTTAGTATACCATGGAGTAGTTTCAAAACTAATCCACAGGCAGTATGTATGAACATGGAGTAGTTTTAAGACTCTCCCGTTGTAATGCAAAGCTGAGTTATATGGTCCAGCCCCAGGACATCGTAATGTTAAATAGACCATGTTTTTTCAATACATTTGGGTTACCTTTGGACTAATCCTAGTCCCTAATGGGCTCTATTTTACATGCGTGTATGGAATAGTCGTATTACTTGCAGGGTAATGCTGAGCCATCACAGATAATCTAAGTGATTCACATACATTCAGTTCGCTCATTTACTTCAAGAACATGATAACTCGAAAATGGCACTTTTGAGTGACTTATGCAAAATTGCCCGCTATGTTTTTCTTTATAATGCAATACAAATGTATATAAAATTTACATTTATATCGTTTATACTTTCCCCGTTTAAAGAAAATGTGTCGTTTTTTTTCTAAGTGGGTAAAAAAAATTAAAAACTTTGAACCAGTGTTACCACCAACGAAACGGTAAATTACATATAGATCATGCCAAAATTACACATGAAAATAGGAATTACACATGCTATCTTTTTACTCATGTCGCAGAAACAAATTTCGATCAAAAGTGGAATTAAAACCGTATTTGGCTTCTTCAGAAAACGTAAACCAATTTCAATTTTTTAAGTGGAATTGATATTTTAAGCAGCATATATACAAAAATTATTATTATTTCACCTTTTCATTTCGTACAAACCACTAAAAATTTATGCATTTTTGCAAAACAAATAAACATAAATATCGTCACCTAAAATGCAAAAGGGCGTAACAACACTTTATTTTTTACAGGAGAAGCAAACAACTTTACAAAAAAAATGTTTTAATAAAGTCGCCATTTTTGAGCTAAAATTGCTTGTGAACATAAACTCAATCAAAAACTCTTATTTCGATTTTTTTTTTTTTTTTTTTGTTAAACCCTTTTGCATTTTAGGTGACGATATGTAAGATACATTTCATTTGGGTATGTTAAAGGATCTGATGCATCCCTCAAATGTCATCGACGCAATTTTTCAACGGAATGTTCCTATATTGCTGTAACATTGGATATGCCGAACATTTTAATATTTTTTACTTTTCCAACACAAAAATATTTTCCAAAAGTCTCTTTATTTGCTTTTTGTTTACAACAATCGTATCGTTGCTATATTTAATGCAAAAAAATAATATTTTTATTTTACCATTTAAAAGATTCAAACAAAAATAACTCTTTACAAAGTAGTAAATAATCTGTCTCCAAAGGAATATTTTTATTTCAAAAACCATTTTCAAATAATTTTCTGCCTTCAAATTACTATGAAGCTAAGATAAAACCATATTACAAAGTAAATCTTTCAAATATGTTGGAAGGTTTACCAGGCCTTCGACGCTACCAAATGTATTAGGCTTTTCGTCTTTTAGCAACTTAACTTCCGAATTATACTGTCCAAACATAGCATTAGGTGTAGCTAATGCAAATCCAACTAGATTTTCAAAAAGAATTCCTTTTTCTATAATTGTGCTTTTGAGAAGCACAAACATTTCTTTTGCAGTCGATGATCCACCCTCTTTGAAATAAAAGAAAAGAACAATGTGCCCGGGATGTTTTGTCGTTATAATAAATTGTGGCAAAAGCTATCTAAATGTCCCTCGCGAATGGGTAGTCATCTTGCCGCGATGCGAGGGCTTAAGTACAAGGACGTTTAGAGTCATGCTGGCGGTAGTGACGTTAGTCAAGACCGGTAGGGCCTCCCATGCCAGAAGGGTCTAAACCGAGTACAAACCAAGAACTACCCCCCCCTGTCTATTAGCGTCTGTTTCTCCTAGTTGGAGCGGCTAATGACTATGCGTCCGCTGGCCTTTTACGGTCAAATGTTGGGCCTTATGAAGGCCGTCGGTCCGCAATAAAATCCATCAGCGTCTGTTCTCATATTGAGCGGCTGATGGTCTGCGTCTGTCTCCAGAGGAGCGGCAGGTATTCTTTCGCCTGGCAGGTAGGCATAAAATGCAACCCCAATTCTCACCCCCCCCCCCCCCCGAAATGTCCGAAAATTCATGCCCTAAGTATCCGGCAAAGGGCTTCATAATCCCCGGAGACCCTACTACTACAGCGTCGGTATCAGGCTGTAGTAAGTTGAATGCTACTGAGACCCCGTCTAGCAAGGTGGTTGCGCCAGGCTCTGCTAGACGGTTAGCTACTAGTGCGCAAAAACTCGTTACGACTAAGCCTTCAGGCGGTCGTAAACCAAGCTTGGTACAGGGTTCTTCGAAACCAGGTACCTCTAAGGCTTCCCAGGTCCGGACGGGAGAAAACCCCGTCGAAACCCCTTCCTCGGGTGCTGGCTTGACGGTACAGACTCAGTCTGCCAGAAATCCAGTTTCCCAAGTGCCGAAACCTGTGCAAAGAGAGCACACGAAGAAAGATTCGATGCCCTCTGATGCACCTCCCTCAGCCTCAACGGCAGTTATCAATAAACCCCAAAGGCACATAAATGCATCCAAACGGGCCTTTATAACCAGGCGCTCCGCCTACAAAATCATTAGCCGACTTGGTGGAAAACCGGTTGGTGAACTCACTGAGCAGGAGAAAACCTCTCTCCAGTGGGCAAAAACCCATATTGAGGGTTTAAAACGTGGATCTCCCTCTGCCAAGGAAGGCAATCCTGAACGGAAGCCAACCGAAGCAGCGCCTAAACGGCAACGGTCAGGGGAGGACACTCTTCCTGGGACTAAACGGTCCAAATATACGCCTCAACGGCCACAAACCTGGTCGTACAAAGATGTGGCTAAAGACCACCTCATTTGGGCGATCATTGACCGCAACGCTAGTGACGGCACCATTTCATCCAAGAACTGGAAGCTGGTTGTCGTCGCACTTAGTAGGGCGTTCCTGAATGTCTTAAGGGGTAACCCTGGACCACCACCACAATGTGAAGATGCCGGCTGGTATCAAGGTCACATTAAACTGATAGCGTGTGCAGATGAGCGTTCAGCGCTGCTGTACAAGGATGCCGTGGAGTCCCTGGGGGAAGTTTGGCAGGCAATACCTCTGGCCGATGTACCGCAAAGGCCCAGATCTATTGCCAAGATCCCCGCTGAGCCATCCGACCCCAAGGAGATCCTGGAAATTATACAGATCAGTAACCCCCAGCTACCCACACAGGACTGGAAAGTAGTGAGGGTTACTGAATCTGTCGAAGAGTCCAGGAAGGCCACTGTTATAATAAACAGTGACTCTCTGCCGTCACTTCGGAAGACACAGGGGAAGATATTCTATGGATTTGGAACTATCTTCCTCCGAGTCTACAAAGGTGATGACAAAGGGAAGCCTCAAGCTCCGGTGACTACCATCACATCAACAGCATCAACGGAGCATATGGAAGACGATTCCGCTATGTCATCGGCCAATGAAGACACTCAATCGGTCAGTGGGCTTGTGGGTGACTTCTTTGGCAAGATGGAAGTGGCGGACGATGAGGGCATCCTACTGGAATCGGACGACGACCCAGAGGATGCCAACGTCACAGTCGTCCATAGCGATGAGCTATGATGAAGGTTACACAAATCAGCCTTCATCACTCTAAAGCGGCGTCAGCTGCCCTTCTCCTCCGATTGGCTTCAGGCACGGAGGAGCTTGTATGCATCCAAGAACCATTGTTGTATAAAGACAGGGTTTGCGGACTCAGTTTAGACGGCTATAGTACTCTGTACGCAGCCGATCAAGGTAAGACCAGGGCTTGTGTAATGGTCAAAAACATCCTTAAAGCTTTCATTCTTTCTGATTTTAGCGATAAGGACACCTGCACTGTCGCAGTAGAAGGCAAAACCAGAACAGTTTGGTTTATGAGCTGCTACATGGCACATGACCAGGGTGCTAATCCCCCAAACTTCACAACCAGGAAGGCGATGTCGCATGCCAACAGACGCAACATCCCTCTAATAATATGTGCTGACGCTAATGCACATCATACCGTCTGGGGAAGCTCGGATGTCAATCCACGAGGTGAGTCGCTTTTGGACTTCATAGTAGAAAATGAACTAACAGTAGTTAATAGGGCTAGTGAGCCCACCTTTATTGTGACTAACAGAAGGGAGGTTCTTGATATTACGCTTATTAGTGATAAGTTCTCAGATTTGATTAGCGATTGGAACGTGTCAAAGGACTGTTCCTTCTCTGATCACATGTATATTGATTTCAATTTTTCTTTTAGAGCTGATTCAGCTAAACCCTACACGAATAGAAGAAGGACCAATTGGTCTATCTATGCGAGTGTACTCGGGGACAAGCTGCCTATGTGCCCGGTTCTCATAGAGTGTGTCCATGCTCGACTCCGCAGTGGAGTCACTGACTGGTGTCTTAATTGAGGCAACAAACGAATCCTGTAAAAGAATCGACAGGAAGGGCAAAGCTAAGCCCATATGGTGGAATGCGGAGATTGCTGAAAAACGCAAAGAAAGCAGGAAACTCTTTAATGAGGCAAAGCGTAATGGTGTTTGGAACAATTACAAGTCCTCAGTAAATGGATTCAAAAATCTTATCAGGAAGGCCAAGAGACAGTCATGGAGGAAATTCTGCAGCGATGTGGAAAACTCCTCGGAGACTAGTCGGCTACGTAAGATTTTATCCTCTAAACCAGCTATTCCATCGTATATACGGAAGATGGACGGATCCTGGACCACAAACAGTCGGGACACCCTTGAGGTCCTGATGAATACACACTTCCCAGGTTGCACTGATGATGTGCCTAGGGAAGGAACATTTAGTGGCACTCGGGATATTTCTAATATTCCGATAACTTGCCATCGTGTGGAATGGGCGGTCAAAAGCTTCCATCCCTTTAAATCTCCAGGCCCGGATGGCATTATCCCAGCGGACCTGCAAAAGAACCTGGGAATATTGATGCCATGGCTCCTGGCAATATTTAGAGCCTGCCTGAGCCTCTCACATGTCCCATCAACTTGGACAACATATAAGATCGTCTTCATCCCCAAGAGTGGGAAGACATCTCACACTATGGCTAAAGACTTTAGACCGATTAGTCTATCCTCCTTTCTACTGAAAACACTAGAGAGGATTTTGGATATGCACATTAGATCATCATTGGGACACAATTCCTTGTCACTGGCTCAGCACGCCTACACGAAGGGAAGGTCCACTGAAACTGCGCTTCACTCATTGGTGGGCCACATAGAGAGATCCCTGCACTACAAGGAATTTGCTTTAGTTGCATTCCTGGATATTGAGGGCGCTTTCAACAACGTTAGACCTGAATCGGTTATTAACGCAATGAGACATTTGGAAATCGACCCGGCGATTATTCAATTTGTCAGCAGCATCTTGCACTTCAGGCGTATCGAATCCAACTTAGGCGCCTCGAACATCTCCAAGGTTGCGACTAGGGGCACCCCGCAAGGTGGTGTACTCTCACCATTACTTTGGAATCTGAATATGAATACCCTACTCAGGGCCATGGAAAGGACGTGCTGCAGAACGGTTGCATATGCGGATGACGTTGCAGTTGTGGCTCTGGGTAAAGATCCCAGACTATTGTCTGAACTAATGGAGTCCGCATTGGACGTCCTAACAAAATGGTGCCAGGGATGTGGACTGGATGTAAATCCTGCCAAAACGGAACTGGTACTTTTCACAAGGAGATACAAAATTCCCAAATTTGATACCCCGAGGATAAAGGGGGTCTTACTGAAAATGTCTGACAGCGCCAAGTATCTGGGGCTAATATTGGACAGCAAACTGAACTGGAGGATGAACACCATTTCCAGGACTAATAAGGCGGCAACTGCATTGTATTGCTGCAAGAGGGCCATTGGTCTTAACTGGGGAATTAACCCGAGGAATGTATACTGGCTATACGAATGTGTCATTAAGCCCATTCTATTCTACGGGGCAGCTGTTTGGTGGCCGGCACTCAAGGTGAAGAGTCATCAAACTGGGTTTGAACGTACAGTGAGAATGGTGGCGATAGCGGTAACAGGTGCCATTAGAACAACCCCCTCTAAGGCATTGTTTACGATTTTAAACTGGTTACCACCAGACATTTTGGCCAAAAGGCTGGCTGCGAACACGGCGGTAAGACTAAGGGCCACCGGAGCATGGAGGGATTTCAATATCGGACATGCTAATATTCTGAACGAAATTAATTGGCACATGGATGTTGATTATGTCACACCCGAGCCGATCTTTGATCCTGGCTTCATGGTGAGCATTTTGGATAACGTGGTCCACTATGATGACCTACAAATTCCCGCGAATGCGATTCAAATCTTCACGGACGGGTCTAAAACACTGTATGGTGTCGGTTCTGGCATATACTCCGAGCAGCTAAACTGGAGCATTCCTATGAGGCTGCCGGACCACTGCAGTGTCATCCAGGCCGAGATAATGGCCATCCACACAGCCGCGAGACGCATCCGGTACGGTGAAATATCTGGAAGGGATATTCACATTATTACCGATAGCAAGGCGGCCATAAGATCCCTGGAGAATGTGTTCATCACATCGAGAATTGTCCGAGAATGCCGGATGTCTCTGGATGAGATAGCGAGACATTCACTGGTCACCCTTAATTGGGTCCCCGGACACGGGGACATACTGGGGAACTGCATGGCGGATTCGTTGGCGCATGCAGGCACCACCTTGAATCGAGACGGTTCAACATGTAATGTAGGTGCTTCGCTCCCAAGGAGCAAGCAACTTATAGCGCACAAGTTTCATATTATCGCCAGTCGGAGGTGGCACGATGAAACTACCTGTGGGGAAACCAGGAAAATCTGGCCCGTCATAGATGAAAAAAGGACACGTCGGGCACTACAGCTGTCCAGACATCATCTAAGAAACCTGATTGCGGTTATAACTGGCCACTGGCCAATTGGGAGGCACGCCCAGAGGCTGGGGCTCCCTTACAATGACTTTTGTAGAAGTTGCGGCGATGAGGAGGAGGAAGAGTCAACGGAACATCTTCTCTGTAATTGCCCGGCTTTCGGAGATCTAAGACTCGAAATGTTTGGTCGAAGAGCCCTTGGGGACAAAACTTGTCTCTCTGATGTTGATGTAAACAGGATTCACTCCTTTACTGAATCGACCGGATGGCTGCGTGGGAACACTAGCAGCCAGACAACATAGGACCCATGGGAGACGGTGTGACATGGTAACACAACGGGAACTAATTAATGGACCCACGTGAGCTGTGCTTGATCACGGCTGCCAATGGAACCTAACCTAACCTATCTAAATGCCAAATAGTTGGTAGTTAATGATGCAACCATTTTTAGTTCAGCACTTTTAACGCTTCCATTCTTTTAATTAAATTTTTAAGTTTTGCCAAGAATAATAAAACTTCTTACTTCTTGTGAAAAAATAATAACAAAAATCAGTGCTACAAAACGTTAAAATATTAAATTACACATGCAGTCAATTACACATGGGCTACACATGAAAAAAAGTATTACACGATATGTGTAATTACACGTGAGGTGGCAACACTGAGAGAGTGTGTAATAAAACCAAATGACTGCAAGTCAATGTGACAGAAAAACACCAACCGGAGAAACAATTCGTAAATATAAATCCCAAAAATTTGGAATATTTAATGATCGAAATTTTAACTTTAAAATATCCCATCAAGAGTTTGTTGAAATGTAACAGCTCCATTCAAAGCATTTGAGTGTGTGAGTCATTATACTTCGTATCTGTGTGAATTTAAATAAATGCATAAGTAAAGGTGTTTTTGTAAATGTCACTTTGTCCGTATTTTAATGTCTAAAAGTGTCTATTTATATAAATGGGTGAATATTTATGTAACAGTTTTAGCGTGTGTGTATGGTTTTATGTGTGTGTGTGTGCTTTTTACACTACTAAATGATATATCAAAGTTTTCAAGGATATTTTTCAACAGTTTTTCTTGTTTTCAAGCTTACAAGCAAGTCCCCTTAAATATTTAAGAAAAGTATGAATACATGTGATGATGATGTCGGTTAAAATTAAGTTTTTCTGATGCGACGAGGCCAACTTAAAAAGTGCTTCAAAACATATACATGTTAACAGTGTTGCCAGTGGATTTTTCGACAAAATACCTACACATGCTTTTAAAAGACCGATTTTTCCCTACATGTTGAAAAAATTTCCCATACAAAAATCCCTACGCATTTTGTCATTAAAATAGAAGAAAACACATTAGTTATGAAAAATAAATTTTGTTTGAATATGTGTATTAAAGCTTTGACAAAAAATAAGTACAAAACTTTAAAAAAAAAATAATAATACATATCACACTTGTTCAACAATACTGTATTAACTCAAAATTTTAAAATTTTCAGGAGAAGCAAACAATTTTTAATTTAATATGAAAGGCTATAAAAAAGTATTTGTAAACAATGTCTTTCTTTACCAAAAGTTACATAAAATAGCTTTTGTTAGCTTAGGGCTTTTGCTTTAATCGGTTAATCGCTCGATTAATTAACCGATTATAAACCGATTAAACAAAAACCTCGGTTAATTAATCGAGCGATTAACCGATTAAAGCAGAAGCCCGATTAATTGAATACCCTAGCATGTATGTAATATATGTACATAAGTAATATATATATGTGTGAAATTCATATTATGAATATTGTAGTTTTATTTTTGTTTTTGAAAATATCAAAATAATTGATTCTAATTCGAGCTAATTGAATATCTAATTGCATTATCAGAAGTCAATTAGATTTCTAATTGTAAAGGTTAACCAATTTTTTTTGCTAATGGCAACTAATTGCAATTAGTTTTACCATTGGAATAAAAATTTTAATTAGCTAATGGGAATTAGTTGAACTAATTCTAATTGTTTGATCAATTAGAGAATTTCACAAAAGAATGTTAATTAGCAATCATTAGCATTAGCTAATCATTACTTAACATGTATGCTATCGGAATATGACAAATCAACCTGTCCGTGAACGTGGGTTCGATTCCCCGTTCAGTCAAAAATGAAAAGTTATCAATAAGTTTTAATTCATAAATAAAATTACTTTCTTCATAAAAATAAACTTAAGCCTCATTGAAATATAGAAACTATTGCTGTTTTTTCAAATATCTATGGTTGTAGCAAAATTTAATTTAAAAAAACTGGAATTTGCAAGGACATGCTAAAAAATTATTTGTAAGACATTTTAAAACTTTCCTCGTATCTTTGGAATACATATATCTAGGTTTTTGTCTGCGCGTATTTATGAATATAAATGTTTTCTCATTTCAAAAAAAAAAAAGTTTTGCAGAAGAAAAACCAAACAAATCACTTTTGCACATCCTCATTTATGTGAAAAACTCGGTAAATGCCAACTATAAACTATTTTTATATTCGTGGTGTTGAAAATCGATTGCCAAGAAAAATGTAAAGACATGTGTACATTTTAAAACTGAAACTTTTTTACTGCTGCTTCTATTGTTTTTGAGTACAAAAGAAAAAATAAATAAAACAAATTTTTCTGGTATTTTAAAGCTGTTTTTTGGTATTTGTTGCCTCTACCAACACAGCCATTATTCATACAAAATCCGCAAAGTATTAGTAAAGTGACTTGTTAAAAATGACTTGTTATAAATGTTTTATGCTTTTTTCGCTCACACACAGCCACATGTGCATAAGTATGGTAATGTGTGTGAATATGTTTATATCTATGATGATTGTATGCCATTTATAGAGATGTGGTTGAAATTAAACCTTAACGGGGAAAAGAAAAAATATTTTTTAAAATTTGTTTTAATTTCAACGTTTTATTGGCATTTTAAACAAATTTAAGTGGTTATTTTGTAAAACCATTCACCTTACTTGAATAATGATTTAAACAAATTTTTTAACGCTAGGTCTAATCTTATCAATATATCGGACCGTTTTTCTAATGGCTGTTAACTCAAACTTAAGAAATTTTCATTGGTAAGGGTTCATAATTAAAACGGTATTGGTATCTGTATCGGTTGCCAACCTTGATTAATTTTGTTTAGGCAATTAATTTTTTTTTTTTACAATGAAACGAGTTTTAATGTTTCTTATATATAACTTAATGACTAACCTTACTTTTCTATGTACAAAAGTTATCGATAACTTTCGTTATCGAAAATTTTTGTATATAAAAGAGTAAGGTCAATAACTTTTATCAATAGAAAAATTAAATTTTCTATATAGAAAACGTAAAGCTTTTCTTTATAGAAAACGTAAAGCTATCGATAACTTTTCTATTTAGAAAACGTTAAGCTATCGATAACTTTTCTATATAGAAAACGTTAAGCTATCGATAACTTTTCTATATAGAAAACGTTAAGCTATCGATAACTTTTCTATATAAAAACGTTAAGCTATCGATAACTTTTCTATACAGAAAACGAAAAGCTATCGAAAACTTTTCTAAATAGAAAACATTAATCTGTCGATAAATTTTCTATATAAAAAACGTAAGGCTATCGATAACTTTTCTATAAAGAAAACGTAAGGCTATCGATAACTTTTCCATATAGAAAACGTAAAGCTATCGATTACTTTTCTATATAGAAAAGTAAAGCTATCGATTACTTTTCTATATAGACAAGTAAAGCTATCGATAACTTTTCTATATAGTAAAAAAGGGCAATCGATTACTTTTTTAAATAGAAAAGTCAAGTAAAGTTTTCTATAGAAAAATAAAGCTATCGATAACTTTTCTATACAAAAAAAGTAGGCCATCGATACATTTTCTATACAGAAAAGTAAATTTGTCGATAACTTTTTTATAAAGAAAAGTAAAGTTATCGATAACTTTTCTGTAAAGAAAAATAAAGTTATCGATAACTTTTCTGTAAAGAAAAGTAAAGTGGGTAGATAATATACCCACTGTAAAATATCATATTCTGGTAAAAAAAGTGAAATTTTTAAATTTTCAGCTGACCCTCTTTAGAGAAATTATTGCGATATGTACTTTGTATGTATGTATGTAGTACTATTAACCTTTATATACATATATGTATATACCGGCATGTGCTGGATATCGAAATACAGTGGATTTAAAAAAAGCAAATTGAACAAAAGACTCTGTAATACAAATTTATAAAAATATTCCATTTTATCTACTTTATTTATTGAGTACCAATTGTCCTTACAAGAACAACTCTTAAAAACAGGAAAAACTACAGTTATTTTAAAAATTAATGAAATCAAAATCTCGTTCGATTTCAAATTTACTTTATTTCGATGTCTAGAACACGCCCGAATAATAATATAGAAAGTTTGTAACTAAAATAAGATCATACGACTTTATTAAGGCCAAAGTACCACCTAAAAAAAAAACGCGTATAAAAATTTGAATCCCATCAAAAGATATTAATTTTCGACCGCTTTCTCGAGAAATGGTACACAGTGTCGAAGATATATATTGGACATGTTAAATCATCCTTTAACTTATCTCAGGTTCAAATCGTTTGGTAGCCCATTTCTTTGCTTCAAGGTTTTAATAACTTTTTTCAAATTAAACATAATTTTTATGAATGAAGATTTTCGATCAAATTCGCTCATATGAATCAAGAAATATTTTGCTCTAATTTTGTTTTGTTCAAGTATTTTTAATGCTCTTAAAACAACCAGCAATTTGAACAATTTCTTAACAGATTTGTTGTTGTTTTTATTCGCCAAATAAATACATTTATTTTCTTTGATACAGTTAACACTTGTATAAATATGATTTTTATAAAATAAAAGCTTTTAAGAACAAGCAGCTGTTTATTAAACAAAAGCTTGACTTAAAACAAAAGCCTTTATTTTTTAAAATCCCTAAAATTTTTCATATAAATACAAGCTAAACCTGCTAAATGAAATCATAAACCACCTGACATTAATCTGTTCAGTTGATTGATTAAAAAAAGTAAAATGAAATTCTTACACATTTTAACTTTATTGCTCGTCGCAATGGTGGCCTATACCTCGGCCCAAAGATGTGTTGGAAGACCACGTAAGTTTTCTTCAAGCCAACGAAAAAATGAATAGTTTTAATAATTTTTAAATTTAATTTAATTTGCAGGTAACCCTTCTTGCAGAGGTCCCCGTAATGTAGGACGTCGTGGCAAGGGTTGTACTCCTCGTACCATGTGGTATTATGATCCCCGTAGCAGACAATGTCATGAAATGCGTTACAATGGCTGTGGTGGCAACAACAATCGTTGGTGCACTCGTGCCGCCTGTCAACAAAGATGTCGCCGTTAAAAACTAATCTCAATTGTAAAATTTCCAAAGTTTAAATAGTTAAATAAAATTAATTTCGCATAAATTTTTATTTTTTTTATTAATTACATGGATTAAAGAAAAAATAATGTAACTTCTCAGGAGCTTAACAAAAACTACGCAAACGGCATAACAATCATGCCAAAAAACAAAAACAAAAGCTTTAAATTATATAAGTAAGTTAAAAGTGAAATGGAGGAATTACCTTCTCAGTTATTTATTTCTTTAGAACATTATTTTGATTTTTTACTTGATACGAAGAGTTCACAGAAAAAAATAATTTCCATATTTGAATACGAAAATTGCATATTTGATTAAAAAAATTTTGAATTTTCTGCGATGACAATTTTTTTGGTATTGATAAAAATGTTTGTTATTAAATTTTTAGTCAACAAACAAGTTTATTGAGTCAATACAAAAAGTTGTTGCCCAACATTTTTGAATTTTCTAAACAAAAGTATTAAAAAACTGACAAAATACTTTTTTTATTGAATATGAAAAATATTTTATTATTTCATTATTTAATATGTTTTATTGAGTGCTATTTTGCAAAGTATAATTCTGATAAATATTTTCATTGAATCAAATAAAAAGTTTGAAGAATTAAAATTTTATTAAAAAAAAAAAAACTTTTTTGAAACATTTGGGCTATTCACAAGGTGTGCTATCAAGTCGTATCGTCATAATGTCCTAAATAATATTTTACAATTGTGGAAAAAAAATATTGTTGTGTTTGAAACAAAATAAAAATTTTAATGCTGTGTTCATTATTTCGTCGTAACTGAACATTAGAAATCTAAATTATAAGCGCTTGCCCACAGCAGTCATATATATTTCTTGTAATTATTTTAGGACATATGACTTTACAACTTAATGACTAACTTGTGAATAGCCCAATTGTGTTTTGCGTTGAGAGTTGTTTTAAACACAAAGATTAAGACAAATCCAATTCTACACAAGTAAGAAAATACAGTCCCGCAAGCCCGACAATATGACACTATGTACCCTATTTGGGTTTCATTGGTAATTATAGACCTACCAAAACAAAATTATGGTATGAGGTTAAGTTTCATACAAGTGGTTTTTCTAGAATCATCTGGAAATCAATGAAGATCTAAATAACATTTTTGTCTTTGCTTCGTTAGGTCGATTCAGAAAGCGTTGCTGAGCCGATCTGTATAACAAAAGTTCGTCTTCACCTGTGGTTGTGTGGGTATTATAGGGGCTAAGTAGATTTATATCCAAAAAAGTTCGAAAGTCAAGGCATAGAAGCTATTGTAAAAGTTATTGTTGGCAAATGTTATGTCAGTACTAGAGTTTCTTTTTCCCGCAATTTTTGGATTCCCGGAGAAGCGGGAAGTAAAAATCATATTCCCGTAATCCTGGTATTACTACACAAAATTTTTAATTTATTTAGTTACTAAATTTTTCAATAAAACGAATACTTTTTTCTGGCAAGTTTGCTTAAAATAATTAAATCTTGTACACACAGAAAAAAATCAAGTTAAAAACGTAGAAAACAAGGTTAATTTAAAATTTTTCGGTGGTGATTTTGCTTTATACGTTTTTCATGTTAATTCATCCTGACTTTACAATAACTGCGATCAACATTTTTTTCTTTTAAAATAACTTTAATTCATGTTTATTTAACATTGCAGTAAAGTTAGAGCAAAATGTAATTTATATTGATATAACAATCCGAATCACGTTGAATGAAAGTTATTTCAAGTTGAAACAACTTGAATTTCATGTAGAATCAAATTGGTTTGAGTGTGTTATAACAGTGTGAAGAAGCTTCAGAGACAACATATGCATTTATTTAAGAATAATTCAAAACACTTACCCCTGTAACACATGTCTCACTTATTTTGTATTCTCCTTTGTTAACAGAAGCATCAGCAGAATCGCCCGATATGGTTTTCGTCATCATTCTACTTTGAAAACTTTATGTACTATTTAACTCAATAATTTTAATTAAAAGAAAACGGGAATTGTCTTCTTTTTATAATATATTTTAAAAATGAAAATAAAAACTATACATACTTAAGTTGTATGCATGTTAATTTAACAAGATAAACTTTTGATTTTAATATAAAACAGGTTTTTATGGATTCAATATTGAATCCATATTTATTTATATTTTAATATATTTTTTTTTTTTTTTAATTTAACAGTGAATAATATTAAATAAACGTGATTTAAGGTTATTTTATTTAAAATTAATATGAAATAATGATAAATTTAAATAAAGTGCATACTTTTGCAGAAAATTACAATGATTCTCAATCAACATTTTTCCATGTTAATTTTACATTGGTATTTTTATCTGTGTGTATCTTTTTAGCATATCGCCAGCTCATTATTGGTTTGACCTATCGACCATTTTTAAAAAATTGATTTCGGTATAGGGTATATATTAGAGTTGTCAATTATTCGACTTTAAACTTTGTTCGAATAATTCAAATGATTTTTTTTTGTTCGTTCGATCAAACATTTAAATCTTTAAAATTGTTCGATTAATCGATGAGAATAACGAATAAAAAATATTATTATGCGTCCATTCATCTACAACTATGGGAAATCTTCCATTTTCTACACTATTTTTTCTCAAATCCGCTTTGGCTTCTTCTTTTTTAATGCGTAAAACTTTTCATTTTAACTCCATATCGTTGTATTACTTCAACACAATCGCAAAACTCTTCATTCTTAAATAATCCGATATTATTTTGGATTTTCGAAAAGCCTTTGCAGACCTCCCATCTTCAAACTTCTGCAAAGTTTCTTCGAAAGAACAACCTCTGTCTCTCTTTATGTAGTTTTCTACTGGACCAAGTTCGGCACCTCCCACCTATCGGGAGTTTTTTTATAAACCAACAGTGAAAGTAGACCTTTCCAACGCATGTACTCGTTTGAAAATCGGTTGTCTGGTTCTCGAGTTATAAAATCACGAACATAGGACAACTTATTTTTATATATAGATAAAGATATAAATTTCGAAATTTTGCTAAATAATTTTGTATTTTTGCTAAAAAAAAATATGTAATTTTGATGCGGATTTCGGTTTTTTTTAGTTTATTCAATACACTGAACCGATTTTGAGTTATGCCAATATATGTTGTTCAACCTTCTCCATTTTCGATATTACGGCATATAATTTTTTATAGTTTAATTTAAAAATGTTTCTGCTGGAATTATCGAATTACTTCCTTGGCAACAGTTTAATAGTTTCTTGCAAGCGTTAATTCTCTGACATTAGGGTGATACATTACGATAGTACGAACAGAGATCTGCTAAATAAATACTTGAACGAGACACTTGAGGTCAATGTCGCCTGAGGGCAAAACATTGGCCTTCTCGAGACAAAAACATTGATATATCATACTTCAAGATCGGAATACTTAAGATATAACGAAAAATGTAAAATGTCGACCCCTACGTTCAGCAAAAAAATTTTTCGAAACTTCCTTGCATAAATACTTTATATTAGAGGGCTTACGGGGAAACTTTTTTTTAAGTAGCTTTGGGCACAATGTACAGGTTGCAGTTTTGAAGATAGATTAATGAAATTCGGTACATTCGTCTTAATTGTCAAAAGCTGCATAATTTAACATGGCCCCCATTCAAACTTCTGTCCGGAGTATCTATGAAACATTTTATTATGTTGGTATTTAGATTAAATTTTGCTCAAACAAGTTTGTTTGCAACATAAATAATTTTGAATTATAAGTGTTGATCGACCTTTTTTTTTTTTAATTTCTCTACATAGTTTATATAGTTTCCTATATGCAGGCTTTTTATTTTATTTATTTAATTTTCAATAATATCCGACGTTTCGTTGGTATTTCTTCCAACTTCTTCAGGGATTGAGTTTTTTTTAAAAATCTGGCAACAGTTATAAAAATACAAAGTAAAAAATAGTCAGAACCCTGCGGGAAATTTGTGCCAATTGGTCCAACAGACTGGTCCTGGGAATTGTGAAAATAGAACAGGTACAAAAAGAAAGAACTCATGAACAGTGAAAGGAGAACCGATCATGTAACTGGTGTATGAAGAACAAAAATGTAGAAAAAGTAATGAATTACAGTACAGTCTTTACCGGTGGTGTGACACATTTTTAGGGACTTTCTAAAATTTTGTTCCTGAATTTAATTCTAGAACTTGTTTTATTGAAAAAATACTGCATTTTATTGAAATAAAACTACATTGTAGTAACTGACACTAAGCACGTCCATTGAGAATAGATGTGTGACTGGTCAAATGTTGTCAATTGACCCCCTCCAATGACAACCCCATGTAAAAGTGATAGGTCTTATTCATATAAAGTGTTAGAACTAGAACCGGTCTCTACCACCAAAGACTTATCACGGGACTACTTTGGTGGCAGTTCGCTTCCCTCTAGGGAAATAACAATAATTATAATCTTCATTTTCGACAAATTAACTTACAATAATCTTTTTCGTCAGTTTACATCATTTATAAATTATATCACAGTATTTTGTATAGGTGAAACCCTAATAACGTAATTTTGTCTTGCCGGGTCCATGATTGGCCATGGGTTCAAAATAGGGTACATGCTATCAATAAGTCGGGCTTGACCGACTATACATTCTCACTTGTTTTTTTGATTTATAAAACTAAAAAAAAAGATTAACGTACACACAAAAAAAGACTATAATCCCAAAAGAATTTTATTTTGATTCAAAAAGAATTTACATTCGGATTGAGCCCAACAACATTTCGCATTTGTAGCAACAAGTCTGTTTCTGCACAGAAAAAATTCTCCAAAATTGTTCACCAATTAAAGCATTAATCAAAAATATAATCAGTTTTAATTAAAAATTAAATCAAGTGAATTAAACGTTTAATCAAGTGAATTAAACGTTTAATTAATACTGTTAACTGATTTAATTGATACTATTAATTTGTTTACTGGTGCAAATTTAATTAATTTTTTAATTAATATCACAAATTTTTTAATTGAAATCAATTTTTATTTTTTTCTGTGTATTGTCCCAAAGTGTAAATTCTTTGTTGAGGCAAAGATAAAACTGTTGCCTAAAATGTCATACTTGTTGCCCCAAAGGATACTGAACCTTGTCGTAACTGCAAATGTTTTCGGCTCAACAGTTCAATATACTTTTGTCGCAAATGCATCATTTTTTAAGGCATATAATATACATAATTGAAAATATTATTTTTAATTTGAGAAAATTTATTTTAAAATATTACAATTTTAAGATTATTGTTTATATTTATTATATGGCCAATCGTATCCTTTTGGTCTTCAGATATAGATGGTTTCGCTGCCTTGTTGATGCGTGGAGGAGTTCTTACTGCGTGTAGTAAATAAAAGAAATCAAAATGTCGCGAATCTGTTAAAATATTTTTCATGCAATAAATTAGAGAAAAGAATTTGTATGTCGCATCAACTTTTCAAGATTTTCTACCGATTTATATTTTTCAAATAACTATTTTAAAACTAAAAAGTTTACTTATCACTAATTTCTCACCGACAAACGACTCAATACTGATTGCAATGATAATGAATAGGGATGCGATTTTAATGCAAATGCATGTTTTTTGTCGATAGTCTAAGATCGATGTCGACCAATTATCTTTCCGACCCAGCAAAAACTTACCAAGTAAGTTAGCAAATAATGTTGGAGAAAATAAACACTACTTATTTTTCGGCTGAAAAACTACTTATTTTTGTTCGAGGTGTCCACAGAATTCAGTACTTACAAAACACTTACTAGAAGTCAAAAAAAAACTAGTTATTATTTAACTACTAGTAAGTTGAATTGTAAGTACTTACAATATACTTACCAGAAGCCAAAAAATCACTAGTTAATACACCTAATAAGTAGTTATTAAGTACGTTACCAGTAACTAAATATTTAGTACTGAAAACGACACAAGTAATAAGTAGTTATTGAGCTGATTATTAGTAAGCAAATATTCAGTAGTGAAAATAATTAAAGTAATAAGTAGTTGCTGTGGTCATTACTAGTAAGTACTTATTAAAGTTTTCAAAATAATGGCAATTGCAATGACAACTACTTACCAGGTAAAGTATGAAATAACTACCACCTATTATGAAAAAGTTTTTCAAAAAGTTTTTCCTGGGGAATTATTAAATTTGCGTTAAAATGGCATCGATTTGTTTTGGCATATTGTTGCATATTTTGGTAAAAATGCTTATTTTTGCATATATTGATTTTATATGCATATTTTTGCTTATTTTAACATTTTTGAGTGATATATTTTTCTAAATTTCCAAATTATAAAAAAAGTTCTTCCAAAAATTTCAAAATTGTAAACAAAAAAAAATCGTCAAAAAAAATTGTTTAAATCAATAAATAAATTATTTTGGAGCTCTGATTAAAATACAAGATTTCAACAAAGGTCCGTAAATTTTTAACCGATGTAGCAGCTTACATGGTTAAGGCTGCCAATTTGCCTTAAACAATTTTCCCAAAACTGTTACATATTTCATTCTTGGCTCATGGCTTACACCGAGTTGCAGAGGAGATTAGAAGAAAATTCGATAATAAACTTCGGATACATTGGTGAAACAATAACTAAATTGGAGGGATTTAGCTCACTTAATAGTCAACAAAAAACAATTGATATGGCAGAAACGAAGGAAAAATTTAAAAAAAAAATGGTTTGCAAAAAAATAAAGCATTTTAAAAAATAAAACAAATTTCAACTATTTTTGATCTGCAATCCAATGTGGGATCTGAATTAGACAATTAATATTCTCCAAATAAAATGGCATCCATCAAGTATGCTTCAACTTCGGTTGACGTTGAGAAATAGTTTTCCGTGTAAAAAAAGTATTTATTTGAATATGCAAACAAAAATCTAAATGATGTAAATTTTAAAAATAGTATACTTATAAATAACAATAGAATAAAGACAACAATAGAAATTTTCATTTTTTTGTTTTAAATAAAATTTAAAAAGCAAACGCTTTTTAATTGAAAATGTTCAAGTTTTTACTGCATATTTTTTATTTTTTTAATGCATATTTTGGAGTTTTTAGTGCATATTTTCAATTTTTTAGTGCATGAAAATCTCTTCCATAATAATGAAGTACCAATAATGTCATTGCCAAATGCACATTTTTTACGACAACAGTAATATAATTTGATTAAAAAAATAAATATTTTATGGCAACAAAAATTATTATTTCCTGCAAATGCAAATCATTAACGTCAACAACAATTTTCAATGTGCCATTATTTCAGAGGAAAACCTTTAACGGCAAAAGTTATTTTATTTGCAACAAATAATTTTGCTGTTAAAAAACTTCAAACATGAAAGTTGTTGCGGTAAAAAAATATTGTTGGAAAATTTTTTGCGACAAAAGGTTTTCATTATCCCCAACAAGTTTTTGTTTACCCCAACAGCATAATCGTCAAATGCTAAAATTATTTGCCCTCACAATATTTTTTTTGTGTGTATTTAACGAACATTAAATACAAATCGGCCTGATATTATATCGGTTGTTTAATTGAGATACCACTGTATAGGGAAAAAGGACGTTTTGAAAAAAATTACTGTTTATGATAAATAGCTTTTATTCAAATCCATTTATTTACATTTTGAAATTATTACTTAATTTTACTTAAAGCTAGTCCCGCGAAGCTATGGGGCTTTTAATAAAAGAACATTAAAAGCAAAATTATTTGTTAAAATAAAGTCGGTTTTGACAAAATAAACTTTTTGCTAGAAAAGACCTTAAAAAAGGAAAAGTATTTTAAAAAAAAATTACCCTCTTTGGAGGAAATTAAATTTTGGGCAAAACAACGAAACTGTTTTTTCAAAAAAAATCAATATTTTTTTTTAACAAATCGAGAGTTTTTCACTCTTATAAAGTATTTTTTATGAAAAAACTATTATTGGGTAAAAAAAAATACATTTTATAATAAAACACATTTCTGCAAACAAGATAAATTCTTATTTTTTTTTTTTTTGTAAAGCAAAAAAAATTTTGCTTAATTATTTGTAAAATATTTTCCCCAAAATTTAAGATTTTTACTCCTTTAAAGAACATCCTGTGGCGTATGTTTATCTTCAACCATTAAATGTAAGTTATACTTGTTATTGTTACTTTTTCTTTCAATGATAACAAATTTAACTCTGCTCTCATTCCATCGTAGTGTAAAAACCGTTAAAACAGTTTATTTTTGCCACAACTGCATCCATCGGTTTAGTTCAGTTCAGTTTTTCGCATTGTGTTTTCTGTCTTAAAATAAAGTTTTCTGTATATTTTTTTTTTAGTTTTTCTTTCATTTTATTCGGTTGAAAAGAAAAGTTTGTTAAAGTACTTTTCTTGTTGTATTCATTTTTTTTTCTTTGTGTGCTTTTCTTTTTAGCTTTTTGTTACAGTAAACAAACATTGACAATGTTGTTGTAGTTTTTGAAGCTAGTGTTTTTCTTGATGGTGTTCTTTCTTGCTGATGTACGAATAAAATAGCAAAATAATTTTAAAATAAGAGCGAAAGACTTTGTTCTGTTAGTTTTTCTTTAATTATTGCTGCAACACAAGAACTTGCAAGTATTTGTAAACACACAAACACTTATAAAATTGTTAGATTTAAAGAAAATATTTGATTGGAAAATGAGGATTTAGGGCAAAACTGTTATTGAGTTTAACAAAAACGTTAATATAAAATGGAGACCTTTTAAAAAAACTACTCTTTGTGATAAAAGTACTTTTTGGGGAAAAAGACACTTTCGCTTCGCTTCGTTTTTTTTTTTTTTTTTTGTGAAAACATGTTTAGCTCAGATTTATAGCTATTTATTGAATAAAAATAAATATGGGGGATTTCATGTCAAGTGCCCCAATTTTGAAATCGATGTCTTCCGATTTGGATGAAATTTGCACCAAGGTTAGTCCTATTGGATAGTAGTTTAGACACAAATTTTCAACAAGATCGGTCTAAAAGTTTCTGAGTTAGTGGGGTTAAAAATTTTACATTTTGGCCATACAGGTGTTCTTTCTTATCCATGTAACTTATTTCCTATTGGAATTAGCAAAATTTGTCCCAAGTAACTTCGATAGCTATTTGATCCATCTTTTGAAAAAAATTTTTTTTATTTTTTTTTTTAAATTTAAAACTTTTTTTTATTTTTTTTTTTAGCGGGAATGTTTTTTTTTTTTTTTTTTTTGTTCAAAAGAAAGCTTATGTCTTTTCCTTTAAGGTAGTTTTGGTCCCTTTTTGGGATGCGAGCGGCTTATGTATAAAAAAAAATGATTTCTAACTCTAGACAAGGGTTTTTCAATTTTTAGCATATGCAGTGTTCTTTCTCATCCATGTAACTTATTACCTATTGGTGTTAGCAAAATTTGTCCCAAGTAGCTTCGATAGCTATTTGATCAATATTTTGAAAACAAATTTTTTGTTTTTTTTAAATTTTTTAAAACTTTTTTTTTTAAATTTAAAATTTTTTTTTTAAATGGTTTTGCCAACAAAAAATTATTCCTGTAAAAAAATTTCTTTCTTTTTGTAAAAAAAGCATTCTGTCTGTAGTAAAAAGATACTTTTTGGAAAAAAATAGTTTTTTAAATTTTTTTATAACAAATAACACATTTTTCATGACCTACTTTTAAAAAATAATTATTTATACAAATTCTCAACAATCGTTTCGCTCAGGAATTCTAAACCTAGTACAGAAAACAAGGAAAATTAGGAAAAAAAAATGGCAAACAACCAGTTTTCCACCTTTAAAAACAGAATTGAAAAGTTTAACCAAGATTTTGCAAAAAAAAAGAAGGAGAATATAAAAACCAAAACTTTAAAATAAAAATACAAAACTTGTCATCAGAGAAAGTAAATGATTACTCATAATAGAAAACGTCCCACTCTTCATAGCCCTCAAATCAAAAAACAAAATAATTCATGGGCAAAGTGCGATGTTAAAAAGGCTTAGGAATTTGCACAGCGTTTAACCACTACCTTTCATCCCTATGATATCAGAGATTTTGATATGCCCACTTAAGTCTAAGAGTCTGAGGATATTCAAACATTTTCAACAACAGAAACCCCTAAAGAAATATTAAATTTTAAGTCATGGCTTCGACCTAATAACTGTTGAAGTCCTTAAAAATCCACCACATTAAGACCTCCTTGGTGTTAACGCCATTATGAATGCATGTTAAAGCCACAGCTATTTTCCATTAGCTTGGAAAGTTTCTGATGTAATAATGATAAATAGATCTGGTAAAAATGCAAATGAAGTCCTATCGTCCTATCGGCCGATTTTCCCGTAATGGGAAAACTGTTCGAAAAACTTTTCTCTAATAGACTAAAGCAAATAATTTCAACTAAGGAATTATAACCTCCCCATAAATTCGGCTTCAGAGAAAGGCATTATACGATAGACCAAGTGCATCGAATATTAATGAATGTAGCACAGGTTTTCGACAAGGCATGGCTGCAACACAAACTAAGAACATAAATAACTGCACAATACACTAACTTGCTAAAATCCTTCATTAAAGATCATCTTTTTAGAGTCAAACATAGAAAAGAATGCTCAGAACTAAATGAAATTGGAGCAGGGTAGTATTCTCGGTCCTCTTTTGTATCTATTATATACATCAGATGCATCATCTCCCATGAACGATAACATAATAGCAACCTTTGCGGATGACGCTTTACATGTACATTGTACATATGTACATTAGTTTGTCCCAAAAAAAATGTTTTTTTTTTGAAAATCGGATCTGGTGGCATTTTTTAAGTTTTCTTCATAATTTTGTCAAAAACCACGATTTTCTTCACTTTAAAGAAATAATTCAAAAGAAAAATGTCCAAGCTTTATTTTGGTGTACAACGACTATAAGTTTTTTCAATGCATTTCCTCATTTATGCACCCAACATTAAAATGTTTCGTAATTTTTCCATTAATTTTGTAAATAACGCTTTTCAACTTTTAAAATCTTTATGAAAATGAAACAAACCAACAATGCAGTTTGAAAGATCAATTTATTCTAAATAATTTAGAAAGAAATATTTTTGAATTCCTGAGTTATACCGGTTTTCAGCATTGTACCCAGTATATAATATTATTAATCATACCCAACAAACAAACTAAAATCAAACGTTTTATTGGGGTTCATTCGATGTAGCGATATGCCCTGCAATAAATTCTGAAAATCAGTTTCAGAATTATGCTTATGAAGAAAATCGTGGTTTTTGACAATGTTATGAAGAAAAATTAAAAAAGACCAGCACACCCGATTTTGGCCAAAAATTCGACTTGAGCGACCTCTAAACCTGTTCCGAAAAATCTGAAAAAAATCTCAAAAATACTTTACCCTATAAGCTTTTAAATTATGCTTGAGCATAATGGGACACACTAATGTACATGTATTTTTCTATTCATCCCACTGTTTTTAAACTGATTACACGGCAACAAATTATTTCAAATAACATGACTTTGAATTACTTTACAAACAGAAGAAGCACGAGTGTATTCAATGTCGTATCATGTAAATAATAAATAAAATTCACCCCCACAAACATTTTATTACACATCTACCAAAGAATAGAAGATAAAAATTGCATATTACTGCCTGCTATAAAAATGACATTAACTATATAATCTCAACTTTCTGGCTCATTGGGAACCCAGCAAATATCGGTTACACACATAACACTCCCATTAAGATAAAGAAATTTTTGCATTTTCAACAAGATTAAAAAAAATTAAACATTATAATAATCTTTTTGCTATAAAAATGTGACAAAAAGTATTTGTAAAGTTTAAAACATTTTTCAAAGTGAATAATACAACATCTACAACCTCAATAGTGAAAATGTTGCGTAAGAATAAGTTTTTGGTCCGGTTTATTTTGCTTAGTTTGAACATTTCTTCTGTTTTGTCCATTACGGATCAGGACATTCATTCAAGAAGCCGCATTAATATAAACAAAAATATGTTAGGAAATATTGCCACCGGCAAATACACGCCGCCTGAAGAAAAAGATCCCGAATTTTGGTACTCTTTAGCTAATCGAGAGTTAGCTACTCGCTTGAGTACGATGGCGAATTACGACAGGGCTAAAAATATTATATTCTTTTTGGGTGATGGCATGTCCTTGTCTACAGTGACAGCAGCACGTATACGCAAGGGTCAATTGAAGGGCAATACGGGTGAAGAGGATTCTTTGAGTTTTGAAAAGTTTCCATGGACTGGTTTGAGTAAGGTAACAACGATTTGTGAACATTAAAAAAAGTAGATGTTATAGATATCTATAAGTAAGTTCCAATTCACATTATACGATTTTTGTCGTTGCGATTTTTGTCGTTTCCGCTTTGAAGTCGGTCTCATATTTACATTGTACGATTTTTGTCGTAACAACCTTAATACAATTTTCGTCAAATGAGAGAAAATTGAGAGAACGAATGAATGAACAAAGCGAATCGAAGAGTACACTCGCTTTTGTACCCCTTATAATTTCTCTCACCCCTCTTGCCTATAAAGTAAGAATCGCAACGACAAAAATCGAATAATGTGAATGGGCACTAATTCTATTATTCATAGTCTATTATCAAAGTCTAGTTATAGTGTAGTCAAAGTGTAGTCATAGTCTAGTCATAGTCCAGTCATAGTCTAGTCATAGTCTAGTCATAGTCTAGTCATAGTCTAGTCATAGTCTAGTCATTATCTTGTCAAAGCCTAGTCATAGTCTAGTCATAGTCTAGTCATAATCTAGTCATAGTCTAGTCATAGTCTAGTCATAATCCAGTCATAGTCAAGTCATAGTCTAGTCATAGTATAGTCAAAATTGTTTGAAAAAATCATAGTCTAGTCATAGTCTAGTCATAGTCTAGTCATAGTCTAGTCATAGTCTAGTCATAGTCTAGTCATAGTCTAGTCATAGTCTAGTCATAGTCTAGTCATAGTCTAGTCATAGTCTAGTCATAGTCTAGTCATAGTCTAGTCATAGTCTAGTCATAGTCTAGTCATAGTCTAGTCATAGTCTAGTCATAGTCTAGTCATAGTCTAGTCATAGTCTAGTCATAGTCTAGTCATAGTCTAGTCATAGTCTAGTCATAGTCTAGTCATAGTCTAGTCATAGTCTAGTCATAGTCTAGTCATAGTCTAGTCATAGTCTAGTCATAGTCTAGTCATAGTCTAGTCATAGTCTAGTCATAGTCTAGTCATAGTCTAGTCATAGTCCACTCATATTCTGTCATAGTCTAGTCATAGTCTAGTCATAGTCTAGTCATAGTCTAGTCATAGTCTAGTCATAGTCTAGTCATAGTCTAGTCATAGTCTAGTCATAGTCTAGTCATAGTCTAGTCATAGTCTAGTCATAGTCTAGTCATAGTCTAGTCATAGTCTAGTCATAGTCTAGTCATAGTCTAGTCATAGTCTAGTCATAGTCTAGTCATAGTCTAGTCATAGTCTAGTCATAGTCTAGTCATAGTCTAGTCATAGTCTAGTCATAGTCTAGTCATAGTCTAGTCATAGTCTAGTCATAGTCTAGTCATAGTCTAGTCATAGTCTAGTCATAGTCTAGTCATAGTCTAGTCATAGTCTAGTCATAGTCTAGTCATAGTCTAGTCATAGTCTAGTCATAGTCTAGTCATAGTCTAGTCATAGTCTAGTCATAGTCTAGTCATAGTCTAGTCATAGTCTAGTCATAGTCTAGTCATAGTCTAGTCATAGTCTAGTCATAGTCCACTCATATTCTGTCATAGTCTAGTCATAGTCTAGTCATAGTCTAGTCATAGTCTAGTCATAGTCTAGTCATAGTCTAGTCATAGTCTAGTCATAGTCTAGTCATAGTCTAGTCATAGTCTAGTCATAGTCTAGTCATAGTCTAGTCATAGTCTAGTCATAGTCTAGTCATAGTATAGTCATAGTCTAGTCATAGTCTAGTCATAGTCTAGTCATAGTCTAGTCATAGTCTAGTCATAGTCTAGTCATAGTCTAGTCATAGTCTAGTCATAGTCTAGTCATAGTCTAGTCATAGTCTAGTCATAGTCTAGTCATAGTCTAGTCATAGTCTAGTCATAGTCTAGTCATAGTCTAGTCATAGTCTAGTCATAGTCTAGTCATAGTCTAGTCATAGTCTAGTCATAGTATAGTCATAGTCTAGTCATAGTCTAGTCATAGTCTAGTCATAGTCTAGTCATAGTCTAGTCATAGTCTAGTCATAGTCTAGTCATAGTCCACTCATATTCTGTCATAGTCTAGTCATAGTCTAGTCATAGTCTAGTCATAGTCTAGTCATAGTCTAGTCATAGTCTAGTCATAGTCTAGTCATAGTCTAGTCATAGTCTAGTCATAGTCTAGTCATAGTCTAGTCATAGTCTAGTCATAGTCTAGTCATAGTCTAGTCATAGTCTAGTCATAGTCTAGTCATAGTCTAGTCATAGTCTAGTCATAGTCTAGTCATAGTCTAGTCATAGTCCACTCATATTCTGTCATAGTCTAGTCATAGTCTAGTCATAGTCTAGTCATAGTCTAGTCATAGTCTAGTCATAGTCTAGTCATAGTCTAGTCATAGTCTAGTCATAGTCTAGTCATAGTCTAGTCATAGTCTAGTCATAGTCTAGTCATAGTATAGTCATAGTCTAGTCATAGTCTAGTCATAGTCTAGTCATAGTCTAGTCATAGTCTAGTCATAGTCTAGTCATAGTCTAGTCATAGTCTAGTCATAGTCTAGTCATAGTCTAGTCATAGTCTAGTCATAGTCTAGTCATGGTCTAGTCATTTGGTAGTCCTAGTCGCAGTCCAGTAGTATATACTCATATTTGTTTGTTAAAGAACTTTTTATCGAATACATTCATGATCATAAATTAAGATATATCTTCCAGACCTACTGTGCTAATTCCCAAGTAGCCGATTCAGCCTGTACCTCGACAGCTTACCTCTGTGGTGTAAAAGCCAACATCATGACTATTGGAGTAACGGCTAATGTGGAATACAATAACTGCTCCATGAGTATGGATCCAAAAAATCATGTTTCTTCTCTGGCTCATTGGTCGCAAAGGGCTGGCAAATCTACCGGCTTCATAACCACCACCTCCCTCACCCATGCCAGTCCTTCGGGTATGTACGCCCATACAGCCAATCGATTTTGGGAATGTGATACTGATGTCTTTAATAACCAACAAGATCCTGCAACTTGTATGGACATGGCTCAACAATTGGTGAAACAAGCTCCGGGACGTAATTTGGATGTTATGATGGGTGGCGGCATGGGTAAGTTTCTACCAAATGACATCGACGATGCCCATGGCCTAAAAGGAGAACGTCGAGATGGCCGTAATTTATTAAAGCTTTGGAAGCAAATGCATCCTAGAGGAGCTATAGTGACCAACCGTACTGCATTATATAATTTAAATCTAAAAAAAGTGGATAAAATTATGGGTATTTTTGCCTCCAAGCTAATGGATTTTCATGCCCATGCCGATAATTTTAAGCAACCCAGATTGGCGGAAATGACCGAAGTGACTATTAAGTTTTTAAGTCAGAAGAATAAGAAGGGCTATGTTATCTTTATTGAGGGAGGTCTAATAGATTACGGCAATCATTTTAATAAGCCGGGTATAAGTATCGATGAGACTCTGGAATTTGAAAGAGCCATTTCGATGGCATACAATATGACCAATCCAAAGGAAACACTTATTGTTGTTACATCCGATCATGCCCATCCCTTAAGTATATCGGGTTATCCTGGCCGTGGTACTCCAATTTTGGGCGTTAATCAACATGATGTTGATAGAAATGGTAGAAATTACGCCACCTTAAATTATGCTGTGGGTCCAGAACAATATTTGGATGTGGAGGGTAAAACTGTGGATTTGGGGGAAATTATAGGGGATATTGGTAGGTCTTGGGAAAATTATAGTTTTTTTTATATTTGTTTAATGATTGTTGGCTTTGTTGACAGATTCCACTCATCCCAGTCAGATTCCTGGTCTAATAGGTGTTCATGCGGGCGATGATGTGGGCATTTTCGCCACTGGCCCATATTCTCATTTGTTCAGCGGGGTGCTACAACAAAACTCCATACCACATTTAATGGCTTATGCTGCTAGTATTGATACGAAGCCTTGATATTTATTGAGTATTTAATAAATATATAAGCGGATACTTTTTTGTGTTTTAAAGTTAAAAATGTTTGATCGGAATTAACTACGGAATTAACTACAAGAGGCTCAGCCAAATCTTGTTTAAATAAATTTTTAATCGATTCTGAAAATATAACAATTTTAAAATATTTATCTTAGAACAAAATTTAGTCCTTTATAAGCTATTATTATTTCGTAACATTAGCTTTAACGAAGGAATCTGTAGGGAGGTTTGTTAAAAAAAAGTGGATTTTGTAAAACGTCACTGAACTCTCTTACTTTCTCTCTCTCTCTCTATCTCTCTGGGACATTCTGAGCGCGATGAAATTATCTGGATATTGAGACTTTAGAATATTTTTTGAATACTTTTCCGAAAATCTAAATCAAAGTTGCCTAGTATAGTTCAGGTTAAGATCTCAGCTATGAAGTTAGCAAAAAATTGGCTTAGTATTTGAAGGAAATAAGTATAACGTAATTGAATTCTATCTCTCTTGCCTACTCTCTGGGATATTTTTACGACATTCAATTATTTCTTTGCCAAACGAGATGAAAAATATTTAACTTGGAGTTAATCTGCCCTGCTGGGAATTTTGTGTCAATTTTTCTTAAAGCACTTATCTCGTCGCCAGTTACCAAAATATTATAAAAGAATGGAACGAACTTTGATTGGTGAAAACAAGACATATCACTTAACTGGTGATAATGTGTTTAAAGTTTAGTTACTCCAGAGTGAAGTCATGTGGTGATTGAGTGCCCCGGTAGGCTAACTAGTACTGATCTAGTCTATCAGCCCCGGGGTTGCGGGTTCAATTCCCGCCAGAGACTTTGGTTTCTTTCCTGCAGACAAGCGTAGAGCGGGGATTAGCTTAGGGAAATAAAAAAAATATATATATGTTTTATATTAATATGGTTCTCTCGGGACAATATCTGCGACAGAAATAATATTAACAGAAATTGAATGTGTTCATTAAGGTTATTTAAGGGACCTGTTACAAAGAATCAAAAAGTTGCATATTTATGCCCTCCAAGGACATCTCCATTTTAGAGTGACAATTCCCCTTCTTAGCAAATGTTAGAACTAGAAGCGGTCCCTACCACTTTGGAACTGTCATGTGATAGGGTGGATATTTGGATTTTAGAGTATCTCTGAGAATACCAATACCAATCAAAAGTGCCCTTTAATCTTTGGAATAAAGAAACTCCTATGCTGTAAGACATTTATTAAAAATAGTTTTATTTGGTGTGCGTTGCATCTGTTAGAAAAGGGAACGCCACAATATCACAAGTGTAATTTTTAAAGCACACGTGATTTTTGAAATCGCTTGATTTTCAGTACTGGCCTGATAGAGTTTTTTCTGGGATTCCCGTACCGCAATTTTTTCCAAGAAATTGAATTATGTATTTTTAATTTTCGTTTTCCCTGGAATTTAGTGCAGGTTCGCAGGAAGTTTCTTTAAATAAAAATAAAAAAATTGTGAAATATGTGGTGTGATAGGTGTAAAATTTAAACACGCGGGATTTTTGGCAAACTTAGAGCGTTTTTCTAAAACATTAGTAGAATATGAATTAATTTAAAGTAGTGTCCAACATACAAATTCCGCGTCAAAAGAACTACTTATATTTTAAAGCCAAGAGCAAATAAAACCAATTCTAAAGACCATGGTTAATAGTATATCCCATTCCATTAGTGGCATTTTTCATCATTTTGCCCTGTCCCAACGTGGTAGTTGGACAGGGCAAAAGTTGGGCTATTAGGCAGTTAAGACAAAACTTTCCAACCACTAAATTCTAAAAATTTTTTTCTGTTCTTACAACTTGCGACCGAACGTTGTCATGAGGGAATACTCTTTTGACGTCTTTCTATCTGGTCGCAAACTACGGGTGCCCTTCGGCCAAAGCTCGTTTTGTACATATGCACTTTATATAGATCTCTGAGGCAAATGGATATTCCGCTTTGGAGTTAATTCGTCTGTTTGCCCGTCTATCACATATAATTTTGCTTCGGGTTATCGTAGTAAATGCTTTTTTATCAAAGTTTTTATTGGGATTCAAAAATTTAATTAACAACCCAGTAAAAACTTCGCTTACTTTTTCAAAATGAAAGAGAAATATACAGCGAAAAACACAAATGTACCGTTAGCTGATAAATGGAAGGTTTTACATGCCAAGAAAAAAACATTAGAATCAGGTAGAATAGTTTAAAAACAGTTTTAAAATGTCTACCCAAGGCGAATTCAAACAAGGTGGTTTTATTTTGAAATACTTTAACGTTGTGTCAAAATAATACAACACTATAGTAAACTATTCAAACAAACAATTCATTTTGTTTTTAATTTTAAATTTTGTTTTTTGGAATGTAATAACTTAAAAACGTTATCAATTTCATAATTCTAAGTGAAAATTATAAAATTTATGAAACATTCCCCAGAGCCATCAGAACGGTATACCATTTTGACACATGCTAAGTTAGCAGCTGTTGCTTTTGTAGCAAGCGAAGGTCACCTGGTGTGAATCCGCCTTGTGTCTACCTATGCTATTATTATATTGATAGTAATAATTCTGTGGTTTTCATGGGCAACCGCGTATGTCTTTAAATAAAATTTTTCAGTAGAGCCGAAAAAATGTTCTAGATCAAACTATGGGCTAGGTATTGCACTTTTTGAACTTTGTTATTACGTTAAAAAATCGGTATTGATCCATCTTTTTTCAAAAATTTTTAGAAACATGTAAAGAGCGTTTAAAATTAGGCAATTAGGCATTAACATCTCAAAATTGGAAAAAATAGACATACGCGGTTGCCCATGAAAACCACAGAATTAGGGATGCGATTTCCATGCAAATGCATGTTTGTTGTCGATAATTTGAGATCGATGTCGACCAATTATCTTTCCGAATCATTAAATTTGCGTTAAAATGGCATCGATTTGTTTTTGCATATTGTTGCATATTTTGATTAAAATGAATATTTTTGCATATTTTGGTTTTTAATGCATATTTTTGCATATCTTAACATTTTTAAGTGACACATTGACACATTTTTTTAATTAACATACATACATATTATAAAAAAAGTTCTTCAAAAAATTTCCATGTAAACAAAAAAAAATATTCCAAAAAAAAATTTTTAAATAATTTTTTTGGAGATCTGCCTAAAATACAAGATTTCGATAAAAGGGCTTCTATTTTTAACCAATGCAGCCCCTTACATGGCTAAGGCTGTCAATGGGCTTAAACATGTTACTTGCTTGACACATAAGTTACACCGAGTTGCAGCGGAAATTAGAATCTTATTTGATAATATTGATTTATTGGTTTCATACGGGAAAAAAATATTTTCGAAGGCTCCTTCACGAGTTGCAATTGTTAATGATATGTATGTTTTGGTACTGTTACCACCGGAGCCAGTATTAACAAGATGGAGAACCTGGCTAGATGCCGCAGACGACTATTCAAAAAACTTTGAGCAATTTAAGAATGTTATTAAAGAACTTGTTGCTACTAAGCATCGGTAACAATTAAAAAAGTAAAAGTATTTTCTAATATATCCGGTGAAACAATAACTAAATTGGAGGGATAAGTTCACTTAATAGTCAGCACAAATTAATTGATATTGCGGAAAGTTAAATTAACAATGTGGAAGGAAGAATAGCCCAACAAATTAAAAAAAAAATCCAAAACGTTTTGTAAAAAAATATGGGTTTTCAAAAAATAAAAAAAAATTTCAACCATTTTAGATCTGGAATTAAATGTGGGTTCGGAATAAAAAAATATATATTCTCTAAATGAATCGGCATTCTTCAAGTATGCTCCTGTAACTTCGGTTAAAGTCGAGAGATTATTTCCTATGTACAAAAGTTTTTTGCGTCCGAGCAGGTTTTCTTTTGATAATATAAAATGTGAATATTCCTATGGTAGAAGCAGATATTGATTTTTACAATCACAACCATGACAATCGTCAACCCCATTATAACTTCTCTTTTGATTGCGTAGACCAGTTTGACGTTATAAGAAGCTGTATGTCAATTAAATCAAATGCAGTTGGCGTGGACGAAATCCACCCAAGATTTTTTAAATTAATTCTACCAAGAATATTTCCCTTTGTTACACATGTATTTAACACCATAATTACCACCAGTCATTTTCCCTCAAATTGGAAAAAATCTAAAATAATACCAATACTCAAAACTAAAACAGAATATAGGCCAATTGCCATTTTACCCTTTATGTCGAAAATATTTGAGAGGATAATTCACAATCAGATATCGCTTTACGTTAATGATCATAATCTGCTTAATGATAAACATTCTGGGTTTCGGAAAAAACACAGTTGTATAACTGCACTTGTAGATGTTGCGGAAGATATAAGAAGTGGTATAGATGAACGAAAAACAAATGTCTTAGTACTTTGGGACCATTCAAAAGCCTTCGATACAGTCGATCATAACGTCCTATGTTACAAACTACAACACATGTTTATGTTTTCTACAGCTGCTACACGTCTGATATCAACATATCTTACCAACAGGCATCAGTATGTTCAAAGTGGTAACAATAAATCAAAACTTCTACCTGTAGCGAGGGGTGTACCGCAGGGGTCAATTATTGGGCCCCTTCTATTTTCGCTTTATCTCAGAATGTATGCTGACGATGTTCAGATTTACATCAGCTGTGATGTATCTGAAATTGAACAATGTGTCTTAACTCCGAATACTGAGTTAAAACATATTTATGAATGGGCTACTGCTAATGGTCGTAGTATCAACCCAAAAAAATTTAAATATCTTGTTATCCAAAAACGAACTTCTATAACCGATCATATACCTAATATTTTTCTTAGTAATGAACGTATTGAAAGGGTATATACAGCAAAAAATCTTGGTATTATTTTTAATAAGAACCTGACATGGTGCAACCATATTAATTATGCTTGTGGCCGTACGTATTCCATGCTTATAACTCTCTGGCAAACGCAGTATTGTACACCTATCAAAATAAGAATACTTCTTGCAAAAACCTATTTATTGCCAATTCTGATGTATGGATGCGAATTATTTGCCAAATGTGATGCCGCAAGTGAAAGAATATTAAACTCAGTCTTTAAATGTATTGTACGATACGTATATGGCGTAAAAAGGTTTAATTCTGTTTCTCCTTTTACGGTAAAACTTTATGGTATTCAGTTTAATGACCTTCTCAAAACAAGAGTACTGATATTAATGCACAAAATCGTGTTTACTCAACAACCACAACATCTGTATAGCCGCCTTACCATATCTAGCTCTAATAGAGGTAAAAGAATTTTATTGTTTAGACACCAAAGTTTAACATCTGATTGGCAATTTTTCCTTAATGCAATCCGTCTTTGGAATCTACTCTCGCGTAATATACAAATAATTAGTAACGCACTGAGCTTTAAAAAAAGCATTCTAAATTTTTTTGCGTGTTAAATTTTTTTTTTTTTTTGTTATGATTTTTAATATTATCATTTTGTTAATTTTCAATTTAATTTATTATTTAATAATTTTTTTTCTCTTTTAAATTTTTTCTTTTGTCTTAAAATTTTATCATTTACAAATAATAATTTTTATTTTTAATGTTTCTGCTAAAACAATGTTCTATACTGCAATAAGAGGCTTTAAGTCTTGTGTATAGAATTGGAATAAATAAATAAACTAAATAAAAAAAAGTATTTATTTTTTAATGCAAGCAAACTTTTAAATTAAGTTTTGAAAAATATTGTAACTTTGGATAACAATTGACTAAATTTTTTATTTTTTGGTTTTAAATAAAATTAAAAACGCTTTTTTATTGAAAATGTTCAAGTTTTTAGTGCATATTTTTTTATTTTTTAATGCATATATTGGAGTTTTTAGTGCATATTTTATGCGCATATTTTCGAATTTTTAGTGCATGAAAATCTCATCCCCTAGTAATAATGTTCCATCTTAATTATTTTTAAAACAAGAGCTAACCTAAAAGAACGGTTAGCACCACTGGATTCAGCGTTCTTGAATTAGGTTTACCCGCCGGGTGCCGCGCTAGTTAAATTTATGAAGTAGCACAGTGTAATAACACACAAAAATAAACGAATATGTCATTAACCAAACAAATTTTTTATAAATTATTACACTAAAAAAAATCAATTAAAAGTCTTCTTTCTTCGATCCTTGCACATAGTGATCCCATCACCAATACAAGAAGCATAAGCCATTACATGGGGAAGTAAATGCTGTTCCATGACACCTCTAAATAAATGGGAATAAGGACCCAAAGCATAAATGCCAACATCGTCTCCCGAATGTACTCCAATAGTGCCAGGTATTTGACTGGGGTGAACATCATCTAAAAGCGAAAAAACCTTTTTAGAAATTATTTAAAATAAATTCGAAAGTTTCCGCAGCTTACTTATTCCCTCAATTTTTCCCTCCAGATCATAACGTTGACCATGTTCATCTAAATATTGTTGAGGGCCGACAGCATAATTCAACGTGGCATAACGTATGCCATTCGTGTCTGCACCATTATTATTAAGACCCAAAATAGGTGAACCACGTTTGGGGAAACCAGCAATAGTTAAAGGATGGGCATGATCTGCTGTTACTACAATTAAAGTGTCCTTAGAATTTGTCATATTGACAGCCAATTTAATAGCGTTTTGGAATTCCAATGTCTCAAGTCCACTTACGCCAGGCATATTTTTATGATTGGCATAATCTATCATACCACCTTCGACGAAAATGAAATAGCCCTTTTTATTTTTACTCAGAAACTTTAAAGCAACTTCTGTCATTTCCGACAAGCTGGGTTCTTTTTGTTTGTCAGCTTGAGCACGAAAATTCATAACACCAGAACCAAAAATGCCCATGATTTTACTTGTCTTTTTCAGATTTAAATTAAGTAGTTCGTCCCGATTGGTTACTAATTTACCATGAGGATTCTTTTTTTTCCACAAAGATAACAAATCGCGACCATCCTGACGTTCACCCATTTTGTTGTGGGCATCCAACATTGTATTAGGTAAAAATTTTCCCATACCGCCTCCCATAATTACATCTAAATTACGTCCGGGAGCTTGTGTTATCAATTGCTGTGCAATGTCCATGCAAGATGAAGGATCACTTCCCCTACTTTTAATATCAGCATCACATTCCCAGAAGCGATTTGCCGTATGGGCATACATGCCCGAGGGACTTGCATGGGTTAAAGTGGTTGTTGTAATAAAACCAGTAGATTTACCAGCCTTCTTGGCCCATACTCCTATCGAATTAACATGATTCTTGGGATCCATGCTCATTGAACAGTTGTTGTGTTGCACTTTGGCGGAGACCCCACTTGTCGCGATGTTGGCTTTAACGCCACAAAAATAAGCAGTAGAGGTACAGGAAGAATCAGCGACTTGGGCGTTGGCACAGTAAGTCTGGGGAAAAAAATGCTCATTATTTAAGATGAATTTATGATGATCTGAAAAGTTATAAAATTGCTTGTGTAGGCTTGAAATCTAAAGTCTCTTCCGAAATCGGATTCTCACTCTTGATTTTTTAAATTAAAAAATTATTCTAAAATATTAAAAATTTTATACATAATAATAATTTTAAAATACCAAAACTTATGGGCATTTATCTTAAGTCTGCAGGCATAGAAAGTGCACTTAAAAAAAGGATTTGTATGGTATTTTTAAGATTAATTACAAAAATTATTAATTTTGTGTAGTTAAGTCAAAGGTGTACTTAAGCAAGAGGCAGTTAAGTCAAAACTACTGTAGTATTTTAAAGGAACTTTTTTATTATTGGTACTATTTTTTCTTTTTTTTTTGTTATTTAACTTTTCGATGTTTAAATTTTTAAGAACGAGTTTTTATATACATACTTAGGTTTTGGGTAATTATATGTAAGCATTTATTTTAATACCCTTCACCGAAGGTTTAAGTTTATCATTCCATTTGTAATTTCTACAATTTTGATCGTAGACCCTATTAAGTACATATATTCTGGGTCCTTATGAGTAGCTAAGTTGATACAACGATGTTGAAATGAGTCTTCCGATGAACCCAGAAACGTTGGGGACTAGGTTCGATGAAGTTTTTTATTGAATCTAACCCAGTAAAAACTTCGCTTACTTTTTCAAAATGAATAGCTTCTCTCACTCATTATTTAGTAGCTTTCTTCTATAACTGCATCAATAACAACTTCTACAACTACTTATTTCTGAATGTATGTAGGTAAATAAATAATGACTTAATTTTAAATGCGTTTATTGGTTCTTTCAGTAGAATTGTAAGTAGTGCTTTTATGTTTTTCTGATTACCCAACACATTATTTTGTAGGCGAAGTTTTTACTGGGAAGTCCGACCGCTCCACAATTGGCTAAGATATGAGCAAAAAAGACGACTGCCTTTAATTTTGCTCATAAATCCTTAATTGTTGTTGTTTATTTATTTGTTATGTATATCTGGAGAACTCTAAGACCCAAAGTGCCCAAGTTAGGTTCAACATCTTGGCTATCAATACACAACATCCGACTAAATATGGTCAGGATTGGAGCAGTGGGCGTGGCACAAACAGATTTATTTATATGAATCATTAGTATTGTGGTTATTTTATTGAACCGTTTATGGTTTCCTTTAATCCAAATTTTCATATTTTAACCAGGCTAAAGTTCATTAAATTTAATTTTCATTAAATTATTTTTACGAACAAAAGAATTTTACAACATTCAATTAAATTATTGATAGTTTTTCATTCTTGGCTGCCGCGGGAAGCGAACCCACGTTCATGGACAAGTTGATTTGAAATGTTTCAATAGTTACCACACTATCTTTTTATGTTAAGAAATTTTAAAAAAAAATTGAAAGTTTTTCTAAGCGATATTTTGTTTAAAATTCAAATAATTAATATGAAACCATTGGATTGTCCAGTTTTTGAGTTTTTTTATAATTTAAGGATCCCTCCGCATTAAAGGTTTTGGGATGTAAGATCCATATGGGTGTATTTTCAACTTGTCCAGTACCCATGTTCTGTAAATTTAGTGCTGCGATCGGCAACCTATACTATTACATTTTGCGATTGTATGCGTTGTATGAATTTTACTTATGTTTTTGTTAATGTTGTTAAATTTTCTTCAAAGTGTGTGCACACGTACGTAATAAGAGAGAATAAAAGAGAAAAGAGGAAACGCGGCGACCTGATTTTGCCGATCGCAGCTTTAGTGAGAAATTCTCGCATCGAAAAGATCTAAAATATTATTATATTACAAAATATTATTATTATTATTCATTGCATTTTTAATATGTTCTTTAGTGTTGAAATTTTTTCGCCACATTTTTATTCGCGCGTTTATTTGACAGTTCAAAGCGGAACCTTTCTCTCAGAAATTTTACAGACACACTTTTTCTGTAAATTGGCGAGTAATTTCCTTACGTGACAGCTAATACTCGCCTACAAAAGGTTACTGACATGGAATTCTTGTTTCATTTTACACATTTCAATCGAGTTACAGAACATGAGCACAGTTTTTTTTTTTAAATTCAGGTGATTTTTTCCATTGTCCAGCTATTTGTCTCTTGGGATCTGGCAACGCTATATAGATTCCTTGCTTTAACATTTCCCCATGGAAGATTTTTCTATAAAATTTTAGGAATTTCTGAATTTAAAACTTTAAAAAAAAGCTTTCAGTTCTTTATTTTGGCTTGTCATTGAGGGAGATTTTTATATACGATTTTCGGAATTTTTCTTCAAATATGTTTGCAACCGTTTTTTTAAGTACTTAACCAATTTTTTTTTCTTTGTTGTTTTAAATTCCCAAAAAAGACAAAATCAAATTATAAAATATTAAACATTTTTCAATTTTAAAGACTTTAACGAGTTCCCCAGAAAAGAATTTTATAATTCCACAGAGGGATTATCCGGTATATTTTTAGGAATTATTTTTTTTGATCTTGTTAACATCATTGTAAACTTTTTTGATTTATTGAAAATTTGTCAGTTGCGCTTTTCACTTTGAATTCTTATGGAAATAATTATTTTCGTTATCTCATTTAAAACGCTGTTTTTAAACATTTTCCGAAAACTGGATTTGCTAGTTTTTAGAAAAAGTTTCGAATATTTAGGCTAGTCTATATAACTGTTTAGCCGTTTTACAAATTCTTCCTACAAAATCTTCCTGAAGAAAATGTCACACTTCCCTTAATGGTGTTTAAATTTTTATAGGTTTCATTCTTAAATTTGTTTGAAATACAAAATTTTGTTTATTCCTTGAAAGACTCTCAAATAATCTTTAGGAATCCAAAAAATTGTGTTTATTTTTGCAGATTTAGTTGTAAAAGTTTTACCAAATGTTTACGTTTATAAAATGTTTAAGAACTAGACTACTTCCCCTGAGAGAAGTTTTAATAGTAAACTTTGGGAATTCAGCGCATTGTTTTTATTTTAGTGGATTTTGTGGTAAAAGTTTTAGAAAACGTTTAATGTTTATTGTTGACCTGTGTTCACAGTTCTAGAAAATTTTTGAATTTATAAAATCCTAAAAAAGTTGTATATTTCCCTTGGGAGATTTTCAAGCTAAGCTTTGGGAATTTTAAGCATTATTATTGTTTTGGTACATTTTATATTCAAAGTTTTATGAAATTTGAAAGAATTGACCATTTTTTAAATTTTCCCCACAAGGTGATTTCTGTTGCTTATTTAAGGCCATATAAAATTTAATTAAATTTCTTTACGAAAAACTAAATATCTGTTTTTTTATAGATTTTAATTACTTACTTTACTGAAACCGGTATGTGGGAATTTTTCGAAACTAAGCAAGTCCTCTTCTCCTGGGTTACCCTTTAGCTGACCTTGAAGTATGCGTGAGGCCACCACCGTTGACAAGGACATGCCATCACCCAAAAAGAATATAATATTCTTGGCCTTATTGTAATTATATGTTTCACCCAAACGTTTGTCCAATTCCTTGCGGGCTAGGGCATTCCAAAACTCGGGATCCTTTTCTTCTTCGGGGATATGTGTGTTTTCCCCCAATTGTCCAAAAGAACGTTTGTTCGATGCAGCTGCTGGTCTTTCACCAAACCAAAAGTTTTTGATGGAATGGTAATCGGCTTTGTTGATGGCCACGCCTAACTCCATGGTTGCCATAACGAGTGTTATAAGGCTGGTCTTCATGGTGCTTTTTGAATTCGAAGTAAAAAGAAAATTTGTCCGAATGGCTGTGAGCTGCTTTTGAATCTGTTCGAGTTCTAAAGAATTTCATTAGAATTTATAGTGAGTTTTTGATAAATTTGTTTTAAACATTTGAATTTAACACTTTTAATATACGACATACAAATTTGCATTTATGTTTTATCTAAAAAAATTTCCAAACAATTTTTGCCTAAGAGATAGTACTAATTAGATTTTATGACAGATTTTTTATGTTTATGGTTGTAGAATTGTTTTAAAATTTATAGCTAAATAACCCCAGGTCTACACTAAAGATAAATATCTCAGTCAGTTGGCAACAACGTCGGCAGAATAACAGAGCAATATTTCTTATTGCTCAGCTTATGTTAAAGGTATGGGAAAACGTATTTATGTTAGCTCATAATTTTAAAGATATCAAGAAAGAAGGTGCAGTGTAAAAATTATATTTATTAATAAAAATTCTTTCTTATTCGACTTTATTATTTCAATGTACATATATAAATGTACATATTTAAGCTTGAGGTCTTTCTTTTATTACAACATTTACTTTTATTAAATTTATTTTTTTAATTTTGATATTTTTAGTTAGGCTTGAGTTCATTAACGGCCTGTTTTTAGAAAACGTAAGAAATTATATTGAAAACAAAAACAAATTTTCGTTTTTTTTTTTTTTTTTTGTTTTCAATACAATTTCTCACTCACTCACTTACTTACGTTTTCTAAAAACAGGCAGTTAATTTAATTTTCATTAAATTATTTTTACTGAAGGAAGGAATTTTACCATATGAAATTTTTATTAAAATTTACTGATAATTTTCTTGGCTGAGCTTGGGCTCGAACCTGGGTGAATTTACGTGTTTTAAGAATCACCACATTCTTTCATCATAATTCTTTGAGTTCTTACCTCTGCACCACTGCGGTGCCTGCCAGCCAACAGTCAAACATCAATCTCTAACAAGTGGTACTGGTGGTTCGAAATTTGCTGTAATTAAAATTTTCAATTTTGTATTACATGTTGCGTCCTTTCTTCTATTTTTTCATATTCTTTCTGTCAAGCTTAAAAAAATTTATATAAATTTAAATAGTAAAGATCCAATAAGAAAAAACTTATATTAATAAAAATAATTTTTGCCATATTATTTTAGTGTTTATTTAATTATTTTACTACAATTATAATTTGCTACCATTTCACAAACTTAATTTCTTTCCCACACAATTTGCTTCATTTTTTCCTTTTTTGCTCCTTTTTTTCAGGGCTGTGGAGTCGGAGTCGGAGTTGAAGAGTCGGAGTTGAGGTTTTTGTACCGGAGTCGGAGTCGAAGTACCCACAAAAACTAGCGACTCCGACTCCGACTTTTTTGCATTAAAATTTTTCTAATATTTTTCAAAATAAAAAATTTTAATGACCAATTTCTCCAATTCTTTCTAAATATCAATTCATATTTAAATATAATTTTTCTTATAATTTTATTTTTATTTGACATAAAAAATCAAATTTAAACATAAATTGATATTTAAATAAATTAGTGGAATTGGCCATAAGAGGGTCTGCTTTTTGAAATTGTGAAGTCAGAAAATAAGAACCAGTATACTTTTTATATGAAGGTGAGTTTCAAAAATTAAAAAATTGAGATAACATCTTATTTTGACAATTTATAAGAATAGTTATATAGATTGTATCGAAGCATGTCCTTTTCTATGTTTTAATGTGACCTCAAATTTCTGTAACAAAAACCAGCGGGTTCACTATTTGAATTTCGCCAAGATATCGTTAATGAAATAGAGCCGAATGAGGGAATTTAAAAATTAAATTTGTAAAGATGTTGTTTTTTATTTATCGTATATTAACAAATATTTTTGTAGCCATGTTCATGAATATGACTTGTAATCAGCTGTAGCTCCTGTGGTGAAAGCATTAAGTGAACTACATTTTAAGTTCCAACCTTCAAGGTGAATTATAATAGAATAAAAGGAAAAAAAAGGAACTCGGAAAAATACATGACATTGTTCCAGATACAATTCCCATCAATATGGGGGTTAACCCGAAAAATGATTTGAGTATACTTTTATCTACTCACTTTAGGAAAAATTGGAGAGATAATAAAGACTTGCAATTTCAGGAATTTTAGGAACGGAAAAATGCAATGGCGAGTACACTGAAGAAAAAGATTTAAATTTAGTTGCTTAAAAATTCACATTTTTTTAACTCTGCAGGTGGGAGATAAACTACATTAAGCCACATTTTGAAAGTTTTACAGCAGACCGCGAAAACATGTTGATAATCGCAAATGATGTTTATGTTATAAAAATGTGCATTTGTACGAATATTTTATAAGATCCTAACATATTCTTTTATGTCGATGATATACTTAAAAAATTACGTCATAAAAGGTTCGTTACCTTCTATGGTACTGTTCCATGCCTTGAGACAAACAGCACCAAGTCCAACAACAAAAGGGGTGCTATTTCCCAAAAATAAAAGAAGGCTAACAACATTTTTTTACGTTACGTTTCTCTTCAAAATGTGTTATATAAATTGTAAAACTAACAACTGAAGGCGCATTTGCATGTTTTAATAAACTATATTAAATTTTCCTGAGAATGATTTGACTTAATAAATAAAACAAGACCAAAATGGCAGTGTCTGAATTTATGTATGTATATTAAAAACAAAAGACCTCACTTCACAATTTACAAAAAAGGACTGTCCTTTGCCTCTATTAATATTGTGGTTAACAACACTAAGAACACTTGATGCCTTTAACGTCTAAGCCAATTGGACTTGGTGTTGTTTTCAACTTTTCTATCCCGAAAGCTACATTAGATAGGACTTATGGAAATTCACACATCTATAAATTCCAACAGTATAAAAAACGTTATTTGAAAAAGATGTGAATTGGTGTAGTTTATCTTTCCCCTACAGAACTATTTTTACATTTTTTAGCACAGTTTGCATAATATTAATAAACTAATATAACCTTTAAAATATACTAAAGTTCAATGATCCCATACGGGTTGAAGCAAAACTCGTTTCTTTCGAAAGTTCGTAACAAAACTCGTTCGTTCCAAAATTAAATCCATTATTTTTCTATATTTCAGTTGGTTTAAATTTCTTAACTGTTGAGTTATAAGTCAAGAATGTCATAACACTTTAGAATTAAAATAGTTCAACTCATTTGGTCTATTAAATCGGGTTGCTATATGTTTTTTGCATTTTTTCCAAAATCCAAATAAAATATTTTGCAGCTTTCCTACTCATATGTTAGTAACAAGTAGGTTAAAGCTCAATGCGCGGCACGTTAGAATTAAAATATCGATTTGAAATTTTTACAGAATCATTTTCTACTAAATTAAAAAAGAGTTTAAAGTCAAATCAAAACTAGTCTCTTAAATAATGCTAGGTTAGAGTAGGAGTCGGAGTTGGAGTCGGAGTCGGAGTCGTACTTAAAAAATTTCAGCAAAGTCGGAGTTATAACTATTTCTTAACGACTCCACAGCCCTGCTTTTTTTCAATTGACAACCAAATTTGACGTTTTATGTTAGCAATTATTGTCAACGAAAATGAACTAACAATTATTGCAACATAAATTGCCGGCGATAAATATGTACAAAAATTGCTGTCTACATTAAAGATAACAGACGGGCGGTAACATCTGACATAAAAGAATTTGAAATTTTAAGCTAGTTGGGGTATAAGTTAATTAAGACCTTAATTGAAGCTTGTTCTCACAATGCATGTGTAAGTGCAGAGAAATTGATAAACCTTGTTTAAATATAAAAAAAAAAATGTAGATAAATAAAAAAATTTAGTTCAATTAACAAAACTTGGCAAAATTAACAAAATGAAGTAAAATATGAAATAATTTTTTTTTCTCCATTAGCCCCTTTTGGAGCAAATGGCTTCTTGCCAGTTTATTATCAAAATTATTTTTGGGAATACAAAATTTTAATTTAAAAGATTTCTTATTCGTGCTTAATTCCCAATTTTTATTGTTGATAAAAAACACTGAAATTTATGGTTGATGGGATAAGTTTTATTTGGTTTAATATCTTTAGTTTTTCTGAAATCTTTGGATGAAGTTTCCTGATGATCTGGCCTAAGCAACCAGTGAAATGCGCATAGGAATATCATATCCCATAAACAATAAATTTCTGTGTTTTTATCAAGAATAAAAACTGGGAATTAAGCACGAATAACAAAATCTTTTAAATTAAAATTTTGTATTCCCAAAAATTATTTTGATTATTTTTTTTTTTAAGTTTATTAAAATTAATAAGATTTTGTTTGTCGTGATTGATTCCCAATTTTCATTCTTGATAAATACTCTGCAATTTATTTTTTAGAGGATAAGCTAGTTCCTATGCGTATTTTACCGGTTGCTCAGGCCAGATCAACAGGAAATATTTTCCCAAAAAAATTTAGAAAAGCCATAATTATTAGCAAATAAAACTGCAGAGTGAATGAGAGTTGCAAACACTCAAAAAGTCTTTTTTGCAACGATATCAACGCTTAAACAAAATACCAACAATAAACAGTGAGTTTTTCTTTTCCAACACTCCCTACTACAATTGTTTGGAGTTCTCCCAAAATTAATTGTAGTTGTAAGTGGGTTAAGAAAAAACAAAATGAAAAATAAAAACAAATTGCTTTATTGTTTTCGCAATAAAATCAAAATTAAGCAATTTGCCAGTTCAGTTTTGTATGCACGTGCACTTGCAAATTAATTATCAAAGTTATTCCTAGAAATACGTAATTTGTTTATTAAAAAGATTTTGTTTTTTGTGGTTAATTCCCAACTTTTATTTTTGATAAATACACTGACATTTATTGTTTTAAAATAAATAAAAATAACTGTAGAGTCATTTGCGTTCTTCTGCGCTGAGTGATATTTCCCGTGCAAATAATAATAAATAAATCACCTATTTTGTAATGGTTTAAATGGAGAGTCCATTAGAGGTATAGAAAATAATTTTTTATCTGATCAGTCTTGTGGTTTTTCATTTTATTGTGTTTATAATTTTCGATCTATCTACTGCATTTGGGAAAATTAAACGTATTGCTTGTTGAGTTACCGGATTACCATTTAAATTTTACAAGTAAATTTTTTACTTACATCGGGTGATGTTTTGCACTTGTGTAATTCTATAATCACTTCCTATACATTTTCGGTATATGGAAAATCTTAGGCTAATAAGTATTTTAACATTATTTTCAAGAGTGTTTGAGCACATCTCAAATTTTGACATATTTTCCATTATTTTTTTTTTTTTTTTTTTTTGATCCACAATCTTCTGTTAATCTTCTCTTGTTCATTTTTGAGAGCCTGCACTTGCACTTTCACCTCCACCAGTTTAAATCAATAAACAAATAATACCACAACATCTTCACAACTCTATATTAAAGCAAATATTGTGTTATGGTATACAGTTATGGTGCACTACTTTGGCCTCCAACACAAAGAAAATCCAAATGCGCCATAACAAAATTCTTCGAATCCTCACATCCGCTTTCTGGTATGTAAAAACTCGGATATTCACATAGACCTCAACACACAGAGGAAAATCAATGTAAAATCCTCGTAAAAAAGGTTGATTTCACATTTTTCGGTAGTAATTTTGCTTCATAGTTACTTCATGTTAATTTAACATGATTTAGCAATAACTTGCAAAAAACATTATTTTCTTTTAACATAAATAAATATGACATTCATATTGAAATAACACTCCGAATCACGTTGAATAAAAGTTATTTCAAGTTGAAACATCTTGAATTTCATGAAGAATCGAATTGGTTTGAGTTGGAAATAACAGTGAGAAGAAGCTTCATAGACAACATATGCGTTAAATTAAGAAACATTCTAAATACTTATCCACGGAATTAGAGAGAGAGATAGAGAATAAAATTATTTATTTTCCTGTAACACATGTTTTACTTTTTTGTTTTCCCCTTTGTTTACAGAAGCACTTACCATTAAAAGACACCAGCCGAATTGCCCGATATCATTTTCGTCATCATTCTACTTTGAAAATTTGATGTACTTTTTAACAAAATAATTTTAACAAAAAGGAAAACGGGAATTTTTTTCTTTTTATAAATAAATTTAAACAGGAAAATTTTTATAGTGCTGTTACTGTTTCTATAAAAACAATTATAACAGGATTTTTTGGATTAAATATTGAACAATGTTATTTTAACATTTTTCATTTAAAATTAATATGAAACAATGATAATTATAATTATCAATAAAGTCCATACTTTTGCAGAAATTTTCTATGATTTTTAATCAACATTGCGCCATGTTAATTTAACATTGATATTTTTTCTGTGTGAATGTACTATCAGTGTAAACAACCCTAGGGTAAAGGGAACTAACAACAAAAGTGTCACGTGGCATTTCTAAAGTGGTTCTTTTCCCAACACTTAACATGAAGGACACTTGTTACTTTAACATGGTAATGTCCTAGGAGGGGGTTAATTGGTACCTTTTTGACACTTTGTAACAGGATACTGAAGTTACCTAAATAAGCACATTCAATTTCATTTATAATAATGCCTGACTCAGATATTGTCCCGAGTGAACCATGTTAATATGATAGATCTCCTTTAAATAAAGTAATAGAACCATATAGAATCAGCCGCTACTCGCACAAAATACAGTTACATATATGACTAGTTTTGTGTCTATTACCTTTCCTCTCGAGTAACTACACTTTAAGCCCATTATCAGCTGTTAAGTGATATGTATTGTTTACACCTACCACAATTCGTTCCTTTTTATAATAAAATTGGGTTTAGGGGGAACGGGATAAGTGCATTCTTGAAGAACAATTGCCACAAATTTCCCGCAGGGTATAATCACAAAGTATTTAATTAAATACTTAAAAAGGCTTGATCGCACCCGAATCCACGAACTTAAAGTATTTTAAACGATGGCGGCCACATTGGAAGAGATAATGCACCACATATCCGATCAGAAGAGCGCTAAGTACTTACATATGTGAGCGGTATCCGTGATTAGGAGAGAAATCCAAAAAAGCGTGACCAGAAAATTTTTCAAACTTTAGCTTTATTTTTAACAATTTCTATTGATTTACTAAACTTTATTTGAAAGAAGATAATTTTATAATGTTATTTAGAAACTGTTAAATGATGTTTGTTCGTGCTAAAGGTTTCGCGAAAGCAAATAATTTTTTACCAAAACTAGGGGTTACGTGTAGGATGTCAAATATTTAAAAGGTCTGAACATAGCTTTAGTTTAAGACTGTTTTTTTAGTTTAGCTCTTGCTTTCGAGATATACCGTTATTTCGAAAATGGAGGAGGTTTTACATTTATTCGCGTTACTCAAAAACGGTTACGTTTCACTAAAAAACCGAAATTCCGCAATACAATTTCCTTTAAGAAAAGTAAAATATGAGCAGTCTTTTTAGAAACATAATTTTTTTTGGAAAACAAAAATTTTTTTTATCAAAATTTCGAAATTTTTGTTTTTTAAAAATTCATAAAAAATTGGAAAATGCAGCTAGGCTGCATTCAGAATTTGGTTTTTTTTTTTAGTAATTTCAATAAGCTAAACCGTTTTTGAGTTACGCGAATATATGTTGTGCAACCTCCTCCATTTTCGAAATAACAATATATCTCGAAAACAAGAGCTTACCTAAACAAACGGTGGGCACCATTGGATTTAGCGTACCCGAGTTATTCTAAAACGCCATGTGTCCGGCTTGTCTAATTTTGCAACTAGCACAGTGTTATTATTATATGCCAAAATTTTTCAGATTCGATCTCTCATGTTGAGTTATGTTGTTATTCCTATATAATAATTCATAAAGTTTAAAGAATAACAACTTAAGTTGATTTAGGCAATAATGAAAAATAATGTTTATATATGTTGTAATCCTGAATTGACTTAGGCGGTTATTCGAAAACAGTCATTTAGAAAAATAACTTAAGCTTTTAGGGTTTTTAGTGTTAATTGCCTTCGTATAACAGACACAAAAATGAAAACTTTATAGCAAATAGATTTAGACACGCTGCATAAGATGGTACTAACAACTCAATTGTGTCCTAACTCGAGTTAGGCTGTTATGGGTTGTGACCACACAAATATAAAAAATATACAGTCTACACTTCTCTTCAGTATTTGTTTTGCGACGGTACAGTATAGAGTTTGAAAATTTTTCAAAGATTTTAATATGTTTAGCCAGAACTATTGAATTACTATTGTTAAAGCGAGTAAGACGATTTGAGTAAACCTTTGGCTGATTTCGTTGATACATAACCTGCCATATTTGATTAAATGTATTAAAGACGAATAAGCATTTGATAAAATAAAGAGACATGAAACTCTAAAAGAATCACAATTTTAAACAGTTTGATGAGCAGGTGTTAATGCAATTCCTCTGAAACACATTTAAAACAACGTGAATCCAAAAACAAATAGCATAAGCCGTCATCATTGTTCAATAATAAATAGCAGGAAATTAAAAATTTTTAATAAAATTAATATTATTAAATAATTTCAAAGAAATGCTTAATTTATTGTTTACACAACCTAAACGTGATCAAATAAAACCAGATGTTTTTATACCCTCCACCACTAGTAGTGAATAGGGGTATACTAAGCTTGTCATTCCGTGGGAACCTTTTTTAATATTCATCTTAGACGCCATAAATTCTTTTCTGGATCCTTGAATTATTCTAAGTCGATTTGGCCAGGTCCGTATATCTGTTCGAAATCACGCTCGCTTTCGAAAGACAAAACAGAAATGAACAATCTTGGTGTTAAATTGTGTCTAGTTCTTCGAACTAGTTTGGGAATGAAATTCAGAAGAATATGGCTTGTAGGAAAATAGAAATGAACGCAAATCTTAAATTGCTAACAGAATGCAGCGATTCTCAGTAAATTTTTCACAGATTCATTTTATTCCTAGACAATATTCACATACAATTTTGAGAAGATAATTTACCAAATGCCACATATAAAGCCCACTCTCGGAAAACACTTTAGAACGGCCAAAACCGTAACGAATAATGCTATAGTAGTAAAATTTCGTCTATCACAGATTTATACGATTAAAAATTACTCTGCCGAAGTTCGTGAAGATCGGCCCATAATGTACCCAGACTTGCCCAGTTTTCTTCGGAACAGGCCAGTTTTAGAGTGGAATGTCCGCTACGAATTATAATGCTGTGAGCTCAGTTTTTATTAATACTGTTTTATAAATTTCAGATATAAGGCCCACTCAATAAATACTTTACTCTGGGTGTAGGGTATCAAAGATTCGGCGCGGTCGAATAAAGCAAAATCGAGATTCAAGTCATATAAATATCTGCGCATAATAAAATGACTTTTAGTCGTTTTAATATCATTTTAACACTTTCATAATTTAACGCAAAAAAAAAGCAATAATAATTATTAAAATAAATTTAAAATGAGACTTCAAATTGTATTAATAATTTGTGTAATAGTTTTAGTGGCCGCTGTAACAGCTCAACGTAGATGTAACTGGTGTCGCCAAGGAGCTTGTAAGTTTTTTATGCAAACTAAAAAATAGTTATAAACTTTATTTTAATATTTTTCTATTTATTAAATCTCAGGTCCACCTCTTTGTTCTGGTGAACGCAATATCGGCACTAGCTGCACCACAGCTCGACCCCGCCGAATGTGGTATTACGATGCCAATAGTCGTACGTGCAGAAGCATGCGACATTTGGGTTGTGGTGGCAATAATAATCGTTGGTGCTCGAAATGGGCTTGTAATTTAAGATGTGGGCGTATTTTGGGTTAAGGATTTAAAATTAAATTTTCTTTTTTTTTATACAAAAATGTGTAAGAAATAAAAGTGTTTTGATTTAGTTTAAGTTTTAAAGTAAAGCAGGTTAGTTTCACCTTCTGTTTCTAAAGGACGTTTTACACCAAGTTTTAAGGTTTTAGCGAAAATGCTTCCCTGATCTAATTATTGTTTGAAATTTGTCAAAACACAATAACAACTTATCATGGCAGTATTGTATTTTCCTCAAAATACATAATACTTTTGTGAAAGTGTAAAGTACCCTTAAAGGCCGTTACACATTCCACAAAGTCTTACGTATTTTTCAAAATTGCTTCCCTGATCTAATTATTCTTTGAACATTTTTAAAAAATAATAACAACTTATCATAACAGGGTTGTATTTTCATAAATTACTAAAGACCTTGTGGGATAGTGTATAACGGCCTTAAATAATAACGCCATGAGATTTAACTATTGAAAAAATATTTTTATTTTATGCATTTAAAGACCTTTTCTCTTATAAACTTTTGTATTTCTATATATATTCGGCTTGATATTTATTTATGTGACAAACCATATAATTTTAGAAAATTTTTTAGATTAAAAATCTTTTTCGAGAGTCATCTGGGTCGATTTCTGGTATGTTAAAATTATATTTCAATTTTTGTACTTAAAAATAAAAACTTTTTCGGCCAAAGTTTTATGATAATTTAATTTAAAATCAAACCTTTAACTGAAAGTTAACTTAATATGGGAGCTTTGGACAAATTGAAACCAATGCTTACAAGGTTTTTATTATCGTAACGTTTTTGCATGAAGACCGTTACGTTTTTACGTACACGCAGAAGAAAAAATGTTTCCATATTACGGCCGTTAATATAATGGCTGCCAGCAAAATGACCTTAAGCAAAATCGTCCAAAGCAAAGTGTAAAAAATTGCCCAAAAATTTTTCAAACAAATTTGTATGATTTTGCATAAGAAAAAAACGTTTTTTTTTTTTGGCGATTTTTATAATTTTTGATTAATATTTCACTTTCGCCACAGTTGAGAAACAGTTTTTGTGTGATGTTTCTCTCGTTTTCTTATTTTGATAAATTCTTTAAAGAATTAGCAAAAAAAACGACTGTAAGATCTCGCTAAGCAGCTTTTGTTTTCAGTAATTAATATATGTATTATTATTCATTAAAATCCTGAAATAATTTACGAAGAAATATTAAAAAGAAAAAAATACTTGCGTCTGGCCAAGGAGGAGATTTAGTTAACGAAGCCGGTGTTTGTTATACTAAAGAGGAGAACATTAAAACAATTAAGAGTTTTTGTTATTTAATTAATATTTTAATTAAAAATTTATTTCCAAACAACTAAAATGTTAATTAAATAAAAATTGAATCTCAAAGAATTAAATACTCAAGCTCGAGGTCATAAAATAATAAAAAAACCAACTTTTATTAAATCAAAATTATATATTTAATTTTCAACTTAAATTCAACTTAAAAAATAATTTATTCAAATATCACATTAATTTAATTGAAATACTTTGCAAACAATTATTTTAATTGATAAAAAACTACTGATAATTTTTTCTGTGAATATAAAATTTTTAAAAAGTAAATGCAAATTTCGGCTCATTTAGAAAAATTGGAATTCAAAATGATCTTTTCCGCTTTTGAAGTGCGTTACGCATGTAAAGAAATTTGTATAACTTTAAAACTTATAAAGGTTTAATTTTTACACTTTATCAGTATAGTGAGGACAGCCTAGGGTTATTTTGGTAACAAAACATAAAATATAAAAAGTGTCAACGTTGAAAAAATATTTGGCACAAACATCCATATCTAAACTAAAAAGAAATATCAATCCAATCGTACTTAAATCAATCCAAAGCAGTGTCAATAGTACGGTGAGTACGGATTTCTTTAAATCAAGTACAGAGTGCATGCTACAAGTACGGACTTTTCAAGTACCCCCAACTTAAAATATTCCGAAAAGTAAAAATGAGATAAAAATTAATCTTAAGCTACTTGAAAAAATACGAAAGTGAGATTGATTCGTACCAAAACACTTATCCCATAAACCAGAGATAGAGAAAATATTTCTCTTTAAATTACCCATTACATTGTTGTTGTATTCTGCCCTTTGTTAACAGAAGAACTCTCAGTTATAAGACATTTGCAGCACGCCGAATATGGTTTTCATAAACATTCTGCTTTACAAATTTTATGTTTTTAACCCTCTAACGGTTTTAGCTGTTTTTAATCAAAAATTTGGGGCCCTATGCTCCTTATAGGATCGTCGGGAACATATATGTATATATAATCAAAATTTCAAATACTGCAGCTAAGATCACACCTATTAAATATTTGACGTCCTTTACCACTAGTTTAATTTTAAAACTGTTTGCTTTTACAAAACGTTTGGCTAGATCAAACATTATTTTACAGTTTCTAAATTACACTATACAATTTTTCTCTTACAAATAAAGTTCAGTAAATCAGCGTAGAAAAACTGCCATTTCTTCCACGTCTTCATTTTTCATTGGCCAAAAAAAAAAACTATTGTTTTTACTTCCGTTTCATTAAATGTAAACAGTCGATGCCATTTCAACTCAAAAAGCGAAAAGTTGTACACAAATGTTCGTTTTTTGTTCAAAAGTTTTTGGTTTCGACTGCAGTTTTTTAAACCCTGGAAATTTTTAAAACTAAAGCTAAAGTTTGATCAACTTACTTGTCATGCTTTTTTCAAATTTGTATTGCTGTATTTAATTTTTGTTTAATATTTTATTTTAAATTATGTGAAATGGAGAATTTAATAAACCTTTTATCCCAAAAATATTGTTATTAAATACATATTTCGGAAATGCTCTTCTCCGACCGTTAGAGCGTTAACTAAATAATGTTAACAAATAGAATTTGGGAATTTTTGGTTCTTAATTTACTTTTAAAACATTAAAATAATGTTCGTTTTTCTTTTTGTAATATTTTTGTTGTTTCTTCATTATCAATTTACAACTATTACTAAATGAAAGTAGAAACAACTTACGTTTAGTACGAGTTTTTCTTTCTATTGTCTAAATATGTACGTTTCACGCTGCTGATTTTTGTTATATTTTTTTATAATTGATACCATTTTTAAATGCTTGTTGCGAGCTTTGTAAAAATATCTGGTAAATTGTTTCAAAAAAAGTCCGATAGTTTATTTGAAAACGCTTGAAATTTAAGATTTGTATGATGTCACGCCTACTTATATGGGCGTTATTTCATTAGCAGCTTTATAAAAACTATGGTATGTAAGAGTTATATACTAAATCCTTAGTTATCTGTTTGGGATGTATGACAGTAAGTGTAATTTTCGATAGTGGATCTGATTAAGCACCGGCTTCCAAATGGCGGTACGTGGATGCTTTAGTTAGCGTGACAGAAAATATCTTTGTTTTTTTAAAAAAAGATCTTTTTTATTCGAATATCAAAAATTTTTAAATATAGAACTTTTTGTCGTTAGTTCTTTATAAAAATCAAAAAACCTTGGATTAATGCACTTTATACGCTCATTTTAACGAATATTTGGTCAAACCTATTGTAACTAAATTGCATTGGGGGTCGAAAAGGCGGTGGGATCCTCTGCTTTAAAAGATCTTATATCGACTTGCAGCGTATGTTGCCATCATCCTATAAACTTAATGGTACAATTCAAGACCCAACAAAAAGATCTACATTTTAAGGACAGGACAGGTCCAGCACATACATAATCATAAATTAACTCTAACATGCAATGTGAATTAATATTTAATTGTCCCGCAAACGTACTAAAAATCCGTTTTTTGGAAAAATAACACTTGTCTTAATTATCATTTAAACCTGTCACACAGCTAATATCAGCCTTTTAACGATTTTAGGTATCCTTCTGGTTGGAAGGAGGAAATCTGTTTATGCTTAAAGTGGAAATCTAGCGGGAACTACACAATCATAAGTATGTCGCAGAGATGTATTAAAGGTAAGTGATTATTATTTATTAAAATATATTTTTTTAAACTTAAACCAAAAAAATAAAGTGTCATTGCAATTTTAAGTTTTTAAAAACGATGGGCCCGCCGAGCAAAAGATTTACATGGATACCTGCCCAAGGGCCTACTCCATGGTGGATCTTAACAACTGGATGACAAGCAATGTGTTTACCATCTGCCACCCGGCTGTGAATAAAACCAACATACCGAGGAAGCAATTTAAGTGAATAATCCTCAAGATTATACACTCGCCCCTTGTTTAGGTGCTGGAGCTAACAAACCTCCGCTTTCTTTGGAGCAGCATCTGTTCAACATATGCATCTAGCAAATATACAGTATTCCACGGATAATTACCTCGCCAAAAATGCCAATATTTTTGGGTCATAATGCGTGGTAAGCATTTAAACGATTTCGCTTAACTACCTCATTGAGGTAATTAAGCGAATACGATTAAATACCTGATGTATAAAAAAATGTTAAGACATAGAAATTTGTACATGTACCAGCTAAATTTAAAGAGATTGCAATACAAAACAATGGGATTTCTTGTCTTAAATTTTATCTGTAATGCTTTTTGGGATGTCCTGTCCTATTCTACTAACAAAAGCGTACTCAAATGTACAAACGTATGATCAGGAAAACCGTAAATATGCAGTTGCATGGTTTTTTGTGCGACCAATGACGACAGAAACAATATATTTATCCGTTTTAGAGCTTTTTATGAATTTCGGTATCGATTTGTTTGTGCATAATTTGCATATTTTAGCTATTGCTGCATTTTTATTGCGCACATATTTCACCTTATTAAAGCATATTTTAATACCTGTTCAGCAAATAAAAAAAATTGCCTAAAATTCTGGTAAACAGATGAATTTTCTGTTGCTTTAATTTCGCCATCTACATTTAATTTTCAATCTACAACTGTAAGCCAAATATAAGTGTTTTTACAATCTGTAAAGGTTAGTAAACCTATCGAATTAGAAACACTCTTTAATGCTAAGTTCACACTTAGGTTTTTAAACGCGTTTAAGCAAAATGTTGATTTAGCTATTCAAAACCGTTCACATTACAATTGAGATGATTAAGAGACAGATGATTAAGAAAAAAACACAACAAACAAATTTATATTTCTTTAAAGTATTAAAAATGGATAAAAACACTTTTATAAAGTTATTAGAAGATTATTTTAATCATTTTAATGATGAAATTGTGAAAATTTATGAATTATTGAAAAAAAATAATAAAAACATTAAGCAGAAATCTTGGCCGGTTGTAAACGATCATGTTGGCGATTCTACATTTGAGGTATGTTCAGTGGATTCTATTGATTTATGAAGTGATTTAGTTGTAATCATGTCAATTTGATATATTTGTTAATCACTTCAATATATGGGTAATTATCTCGATTTTGAAGTGATTAGAGCTTAATCACGTTCCAAGCCAAGTGTGAACATACTATAAAGTGATATTTTCGTGTCCATCTGTCTGGTTGTCTGTGAATGTAAACCTTGTTCGGAAAGTAAAAGTAGCAGTTTTAAGGTAACTTCTATCGCCTGGTGGCCGAAATTCGACCACTTGACATATACTTTCGAGAGAACCTGTGCGTTATACAATAAATACGTACTCGTTTTAAGAGAACGGCAAAATGCACTATTCACCTATCTTTGTACGTGTGTCTGCAAGATATATTAAAACGCTTTTTAAATACTTTAATTCCAAAAATTTAGAACAAAAATATATTGTACATATCCCCGTATTTAATTTATAAGATCTTCATGAAATGTTATTTATCAAAGTAAAAAAATAAACACAGATTTTCGTTTAAAGTCACTAAAAAAAGTTTTCGACTTTTATTTTCTTAAACGACGTTTTTGCGCGACTTTATTTTTCAAAACGTCTAACGGTAACCCTGTCCTAATACGTTTATACATGTGTGTTTGCAAGTGCAAAGTGAAAACAAAAACATTTTGGGAGAACAACATAGACCGTTTTTTATACATTTGTGTACATGTGTGTTTGCAAATATAATGCAAGAAAAAACCACATTTTGGGAGAAAACAAAGAACTCAACCACTATTTATACATGTATGCGTGTGTTTGAAAGCAAATTTTAAACGCTTTTTAAACCCTTTAATACTAAAAAAATTTATCTTATCTTTATATATCTGCATAAAATTTTCATTGAAATTTCATTAAAATCGGTGAACGATTAGATACTTAAAAATCAACCACAAAAAAATTGTTCCCGTATTTACGTATATACATATAAGATTTGATAAAATTTGGTAAATACGGTTGAGTTGTCATAAGAACGAAACCTATATAAATTGTGAGGATCAGTCTATAATATCACATAGTCCCCATGCAAACTTCTTTATCTATGTTCATAAACCATTTCATCATGTTCGTATTAAGATAAAATTTTGCCCTAAATATCTAACTGTAAATAATATATGGTTAAATCGGTTCACATTTAAACATACAGCTTCTATTCAAAAAGCAAGCTATTTTATCCTTTTAAGGCCCGTTTTCACGACTTACCTTTAAAGTTCGATATAGTTAACGCTACCTTTAGCACTAGTGAGGAATAAAGTTACCTTCAACTATTTTTCGTTTTCGCAACTTCTGTATAAAATAAACTTAACATTTTTAATAAAGTGGCAATACTAAAGAAAGTACCGATTATTTTTGCCAAAATAAAAATACGAACTGGCAACTACGTACTTTTTTTACATTTACAAAATATACGTATAATTGGAGTTGCCATATGTAAAAAATATGTGAATATAATATGGCAATCTCAAATCTAAACCTTACGACAAAAGTTCCTCTCTTTAGCTTATTCTTCACTTTAAGGCAGTGATGTCAATTGTGGTTGTATTGCTTTACATTAGTATTAGTGAATAAAGAGACAAGTATTCTTAATAAAGATTAAAAAATACGTAAGCATCCGCCGCATGTGCACCCGTCGCTTGATAATCGACGACTAATTGTGTACAATTGTGTACTCTCGTGGACTAAATGAAAGAGCGTAAGAATGCGTGTGAAGAATGTGTGTGAATTAATTTGCACAATTGTGCAAGGCGCTGACATCCCTGCTTTAAGGTTAAAGAGAACTTGTGATAATTAAAAACTCATTATCTGTTCGATAACTTCCTACATTTAGCTATCGTTAAGTCGTGAAAACGGGCCTAAATGTTACTTCTATAATTTTAAGTTTTGCGACCTTTCCTATCTATCTAGATAATACTCAGCACAAATAACTCTTGTATGAATCTTAACCTCATACAATATCTTTATTCTGGTAAGCCCAGAATAAAGTTTATTTTAATGCAAATATTAAATTGTGGAATATTTTGCTTTCAAATAAGCCATATTTTCTCAAATAATTGACATGTAAACTTGGTTGCATTTATTGCTGTGTTGTTGTCAAATATTACTGAATAGAGATTAAAGATTAACCGATTAATTACTACCCGATTAACTGATCGGTTAATTTTAAATTGGCTATTTTCGATTAACGATTAAACCGGTTAATTTCAGTCGATTTATCCATTAACCGATGTAACAAAATTTTCAAAATTAATTGTATTTTAATATAGTTTTTTATGTTTTCAACTATTTGTTTCGTCTCATAAACAAAAGGTATGTGTTTAGAAAGTATTTGTTCATACAATATATTTCTTTCTAGCAATAATATCATAAATAGTCCTATTCCTTCAATATTTCCCAGGAATATTTTCTATGCACTATCAGAATTTTCGTTTGCATAGAAAATATTCCTGGGAAATATTGCAGAAATAAGGCTATTAAAGTATAAAAGCTTTTGAGGATTGTAATTTGACTTAGAATACACATTCGAATAATATGAAAATTTATATAATAATATCTTAAAATACAGTATAAAATCAGAAACTAAGAAATTGGGAAATTAATTTTTTTGCAGAATGTTCTGTGCTGAGCTTTACCAGGATGAGTCGGATGATGACCTAACAACAGAAGAAACTCTCGATAGTAACATAAACAATCTTTTAACAGAATTAACCGAAACAATTAGAAGTGGTAAAAATTTTTAAAAATTAAAACAGGACTTTTATGTATATGTTTAGAGAATTCTAGAAAAATTACTGAGAAATTAGATAGTCTGTACTATGGGCTGCTTTCGATTTCTCCAACATCTTCGATAAGTAAAAACCCTTTTCCAAGTCAAGTTTTAACAAAACTAAAGAAAAGAATCGCTTTAATCCTAAACATATAAACCAAATTACTTTTGTAAAAGATTATTTTATAAGATCTCCTTTGAATAGTTAATATAATGATCTCACAGTTTTTTTTTAATAAAAACATAATGTGTGTAAATTATAAAATATGTATTACATATTTTTGAATAACTTTTTTGTTTTTGTTTGCTCGTTCTAGTTTCGTTTGTTATGTTATGGTTTGTTTTTTACTAATAAACTCCAAATAATAAATAATTTTTGCATTATTATTTTTTGAGAATACCTTATTTATAACAGAACTTTATTAATCGGTTAACCGATCGATAACAAAATGAACCAATTTTTAACCGATTAAACCAAAAACCTCAGTTAATTAATCGAGCGGTTAACCGATTAAAGAGAATGAATACTCTAGTACTGAAGCAATTAACCGAATGAAATTTAGGTGTAATTATGTTTTGGAAGTTAATTTTTAAGGCAATTGGGTAAATAAGCAAATCGCAATTAAACGTAGATTTTTGTTTCAAAAATGGAAGAAATAAAACGGGGATTTAAAACTAAACGTGAAAGGCATTTAAGCGTGGGAAAATTAACCGGCTTATACGTTATACTGTATACTTTATGATAGATCTTTCTTATGTTGCACACGAAATCGCGTCCATTTAACACTGATGTTCGAAGAGGGTTAATTTAAATTAATTTCTAAAAGAAAAAGCCGCTTTTATAAATAAATTCATAACTTTTTAATATTTTTAATTAGGCTTAAGTTCATTAAATTTAATTTTCATTAAATTATTTTTATGAAGAAAGGTGTTTTACAACATGAAAATTAATTAAAATTGTTATTGATAATCTTTCATTTTCATTTTCCATTTGAGAAGATCGAGTGGTTGCGATCGAAACATGTCATGGTAACCTGCCGGCCGCGGTTCGAATCCCGGCCACGGTCAAAAATGAAAGATTATCAATAACAATTTTAATTAATTTTCATGTTGTAAAACACCTTTCTTCATAAAAATAATTTAATGAAAATTAAATTTAATGAACTTAAGCCTAATTAAAAATATTAAAAATTTGGATTAAAAACCATAAATAGTTCAACAAAATAACCACAATACTAATTATTAAATTCATAACCTTATCAAATTAATTTTATGAATACTAGAAATACTAAGTAAAAAATAGTAAATAAAAATTAAACTAACAAAAAGCTACAGTGATATATTCCCCTCTATCGAATATTTAATACCCAACACCATCTTATGATAACTGTAAATTTTAATCCGGGACTATATTTGCATAGGGACTAGCTTAGTAGTGAACAAATAAATAAAGAAGGATATCAAATAAGCCGGCGAATAATATTTTTGCTATTAGAATTAATTTTTTTTTTTACTCTAAAATTTATTTCTTTTATAAACGTTTAACTTGCAAACCTCAAACACCAAAATTTTAATGTAGTATATTGTTAAAAAAATCAGGGTTGTTATAATGGTTTATTTATTTTTTTTTTTTTTGTTATAACCCATTTTTTATGCTTAAACGAAGCGCTGCCGGTCACGTCTGGATAAGGCATTTCAGCGTTAAAAATAAGTGTTTGTGTTAGTGTTTGTGGATAAGTACACAACCCTTACAACCGTTCATAACTATTTTCATGTTCTGTTTTTCGTTATAAAATAGAGCAATTGTAGTGATTCTGTAGACATACATACATTATATTTTAATGTTCTTAAGTGTTTTTTTTTACATTGCTGAAGGAATGAGCAAACACAAATTTTTATCAACGCTTCTCACAAGTGTTGTTGCTTGGCAATTTACACGAATAGCTTGTCAATATACTGTATACATGTTTTGTTTTTGTAAAAACTTTTTGTTGAATTAACCAGTCAAAAGACCGCTGAACTCAACTGAAATGAATGCACATTAATGTGCTGAATCGAACAAATGGAAGTTTGTATTTTACGGTTTACGAAAAACCGAACGCAATGAAATGTTTTTTATGTTGAGTTGGATTAATTCAATATTTTTATTGAGTACGAATATCTCAAACAGAGAAACGTTTTTTTTTTAAGATATTTATTTACTTTTAACGTTTGTGTTTCCATATTTCTACCGTACCGAACACTAAAGAACAATATTTAATGTTTATATTCAAGCACTGTTTTAAACACAATATTTTTAATAACAAAATAAAAAAAAATTAAAAAAAAAATAAATAAAAATAATAAATTATTATTTAATTTTATTAACCATTTTTCCTTTGGTTAATATTAAAGCTATAGATGTGTACTTATTCTTAGAAATGACTCTATACACTACCAGAATATAATTAAAAAATAATTTGTGAAAACAAAATAATTCCCACATTCTAATTGTTAAAAATAAAAATTGTAAAAAATTGTTATGAATAGATTTTGTACTTTAGGGTCAATTGTTTTTAAAGTTAAAAAAAGTTTTTTTTAAAATTTTTTTATTATAGATAAAAAAATATTAAAATTTTTCATGTTTCAGACTACGCGACATTCCCCTGCAACAGCATTCTTATTTTCTTTTGATGTCCCTACGAAAACTCGTATTCGTCCTGGCGTTTCGTTTTTCGTTGCCAGCTACAATTTGACGTTTAAGTCCTAAATTAAATTTGACTGTTTAATTTCCAAATTTTTACGAATCATAATAAAGAGGAACATAAAATTTGTTGCTGGATTTTACATTTCGTGCGACATTGTTTATTCCGCAAGCGTCTTTACACCCTTTTTCGCCAATCTTCTGCTTCATAAAATATTTCTATGCGACATGTCGCATAGTCTGTATCGGCATCAAAACAGTTCGAATTTTTAAACTTGAAAAAATCTTTAGAAAAATAATTCCATTAAACTCTGAACTAATAATTATTTCCAAATTCGCGGAAGAATGTGGAAGGAACATTATTTGCTGGGAATGCACGAGAAGAATTCTCATGAAGTTTATTAATGAACCGATATTCTCCACAAAGTTTAACTGAATAGATCAGTTCTGTAACGAACTAAATGAAAAAATGTTTCGTTCCCTAGGTAACGGTAATAAACCCAAGTGAATTGCTCCAGAAGTTAATGGTAGTTCACTAACTCAAACTCTCAAACTCAATCTTAAAGCTCTGAGCCCTCCATATGATATTCATCTTCTTATATCTCAGCATAAACACAGGTATACGGAAATCGTCAAACAACACCGCTATTCATAAAGATCCAGAATATATTATATACTATTAAATCTATGATAATTTTTATTATGTTACAAACGAAATAAACAACTTTATATACCCTCAATTGCAAGTCGTGGTTGTGGGATTTAATAAAATTAAAATTTTTAAAAGAAAAAGTCGCTTCATCAAAAAAACTTAAAAGGTGCTTAAGTCTTAAGGTCGTCTACATTTATAAAAAATAAATAAACAATTATTTATATTTATTAAATAACAATTAAATAAGTTCACAACTTTGTCAAATTATTTTATGGCATACTGGTAATATTTAACAAAAAAAAGGCGTGCAAGAGTTCTATATTCGGCTTAGCCTAATTTTAAATACCCTTCACCATTGTAGCTCTTCCAAAATCAAGAGATGTTAGACATACATTTTCTGTGATTCACATTTGAAGTTCAAAAATAAAATTTAGATTACAACTTTTTGGTTAATTGCTTAAATTTTTTTTTAAAGTTTTTGGAATTATAACCACATCACAATAGTGGAGAGGGTATTATGCGTTTGTGCTGATGTTATGTTGGTCCTAGAGCCACCTTTTAGTGAACCGATCGAGTCAGAATCACTTTCTGAGTCGATTTAACTTCCGTCTTTCCGGCTAGCTTGTCATCGGTAAGAGCACGCTGCTGTTCTAATAGCTTTATAAATGCGGCTATTCAAATCATTAACGACTAGGGCGTTGACTTTGAACGTTGCGGAATGGCTGTCTTTAATTACTTAGCGGTTAGTCTTGTATAAGTTCATTCTTTGCTGCCATAATTTTTAGTCTTTCCAGTTTTTCCTGCAAAAGTTCCGCCTTCAGTATAATTAAAACTACTTCATCTGCATAATCTAGGTACCATAGACTCTTACAGCTTGAGTGTCGCATCTAACGCCGCTACTAACTAAAGTGGGGAAAACTAAAATCTCTGCTTAAAAATCTAGTTCATAGCTGGGGTCCTCTAAAAATTGATTTCAGCATACAGCCGCGGAGGTAAAATAGCTCCAGCTACTAAAACCAAATGAGGCGTGTGTATAATTCTCACAAATTTGCCCTCAATTGCCACCTGCGTGCAGGGAGAACCTTGAAGATAGGTCCACAGGATTAGATGTCGTAGTCTGTGAAAGTCAAGGGTAACCAAGTTTAAAAGTCCTTTAGATTTTATTTTGTTTTTTGTCAGGACCAGCACTTAGGGGATGACCCCTACTTAATCATTGCATTGTGTTCGAACTAGGAAAATAGGTTCTGGGAAGGAGGAAAGAGGGAACAGTGCTTGTGAACATTTGACTTGAATTTATGCATGTTGAAAGTGTGAGGGAAGCCTTTAGCAGAAAGGTTACTTCACAAACAAACAGTCCGGCCAAAAACAAATTTTCCCTGTAATGCATTAATCGATTTACCGGCTAATTGACCACAAAGGATGGGCTCTTGAGGAAAAACGTGTACTACGAACAAACGTACCGGTTTCGGGAACTAGATCCTAATTTCATCAGAACACATCTCATTGTAGTACAACATGCATGTTCTGCCTCATAGCACCAACATCGGATACGCTTGCTCTATAATCAAATGCATACGAATGGCAAAGATTGCTGTCATATGCAAAAGAGTAGATAGGATTGGAAGTTTGGCATGAAGTTCATTTAGAAAAATACGAAATAGATTAGAACCCCTGAATGAATCTTGACGAAACCCTATCTTTTACAACTCATACAGAGCGATCTCTGAGAAAACTCGGTTTAAATCGACAGAAATTATCAGCGACAACAAATGCAACAAGTTTTTACAAGAGTGTACCGTTGCCAGACTCTGTCAACCGCCTTGGAAATATCTAAAGCCATTATCTTACTTTCGCCAAAATAGTGAATAGAACGGCACTATTTTTCCGATAACAGAGACAGAAAGTCTCCAGTAGAGCGACCTCTACGCAAGCCATACTGGCGGTCGCGGAGAAGATTTTTGAAATCCTTATAAGATAGGTATATATGCACTTTATAAGAGCTGGCAGCGCCACTATTAAAGAACGACTATTTTGAGTTTGCCAGCTTGAAATTATTAGGCAATAGGAATGCGGTTCGCTTTAAGTCATTTATGAACATGCGCAGAACGTTTAAGTTTTGTTTTCGGAATGCCGTTGTCTTTATTTATATCATTCTTGGGTCCACACGGCCAGTACTAATGAAAATGAACTCCCCTACTCACAAGAATCCAGAGAACATTGGGTAAAAGATCAATATTGTAGAAATTTCAAACGGTATGACAGACTTAAATTAACCTTTTCACCTGCCATAAAGTGTATAATAATCAGGCCTGCCACAGAAATCAATTTCGATCGAAAGTGATCTCGTTTAATGTGAAGCAAGATACGAAATCACTTCCACTATTGATCGAAATTTATTTCTGTGACTGGCCTGAATATTAATAATATACGTACACAGACAAAAAAAAATTATTTTAATTAAATAATTTGTGATATTAAGTAAAACATTAATTAAATTTGCACCAATAAACAAATAAAAAGTATCAATTAAATATTTTTTGATATTAACAACATTTTCTGCACTAATGATGTTGTTAAACGTAAACGTTGATTAAATTTTAATTTAAAACTGATTTTTTTATTAATTGATTAAATTTTTAATTAAAACTGATTTTTTTCTATTAATTGATTAAATTTTTAATAAAAACTAATTTTTTTTTTTTATTGTTAAATTAAAAACTAAATTGCCGAGAATTTATTCTGTGTAGCTAAACAAAAAGTTGAAGCTAAATTTCCATTATTATACACAAAAAAAAACACCCCAACTCACGACTTCTCCCATATCGTGGACAAGGGGATCCAAAATAAAAACTTATATTTTACCTTATAACTTAATTAAGATAACATTAAATGTTTATAAAAATTTTATTACAACTTGAGTTGGAGTATCTTTCGAACGAGTTTAAACGTAAACAAACAACATTAAATTTAAAAGATCAGTTAAAGATTTTCAAGATAAAATAAGACAGACCGCCACTCATGCCATTCGCATATTGCCAAAAGCAAAAACCCAAAAAAAAGCAGCAACAGACTGGTATAAAACTTTGATTTAATCCAAATTTCAAATCAGTTGTCACTTGAACTTCAGCAAGTCACTTTAAGAACTCAAAATTTTAAACATGAAATCGTTTATAATATCAATATTGTTGCTATTTTTGTTAGCAATTTTTGTTGGTGCTGTAACTTCTTTTGCTACCGACTTTCATCCTGTGCCCGCTTTTCTGCAGCAGCTTAAGGTCTCAGCTGCTCGAAGTAATATAGAAGACTCATTGGGAGCGAATAGACGTACTCCAGCTGAAGAGGCTAATGCGGAATTTTGGATTAAAATGGCCCAAGAAGAGTTAAAACAGAAAACCCAACAGCAATTGAATTTGAATAAGGCCAAAAACATTATATTCTTTCTGGGCGATGGCATGTCTGTGTCCACAGTAACAGCGGCACGCATTCGTAAAGGTCAAGCGAAGGGCAAAACGGGCGAAGAGGATGCCTTGAGCTTTGAAAAGTTTCCCTATTCCGGTTTAAGTAAGGTGGGTGCAATGTTTTTTATACAACGTTAAATATTTTATAGAAAAAGAAAATGTGTTTTCCATGATTTTTTTCATAAAAATGGTCTCCTTCGATCAATTTCGATTTATAATCAATCTTATATTCGACTAGAATTGAACCCGCTACTTCCTTAGCATCTCCCTTCTTTTCGCGGACATATTTTTATGCCAAAATTTATGTTTCTAGGTTTTAGCAAAAAAGTACCAACATTTTCATGTAATAGATTCTCATGTGCTCAGGACCCTGCACCTATAATGTTATATTTCTAAGTTCAATATTGCAGGAAATTCCAAAAGTACCACATCGAGAAAGGAAAAGAAAATAAACAATTGTAATTTCCCGTGTTTCCCCTTTTAGAAATTTTTTCTACCAATTGAAGTATTAAAAATTTCTATATTGTAGTGGGAACCTATAATTTAATACGTATGCATATGTACGATTTGTACCCCTTAAACGTTCGAACTTCGTAAAAGTACCAAATTAATATTTTTTTTTTTTTAGATAAGTTACGAATGTGGTATAATTTTTTTTTATGTTTATCGGTTTAAAATATAGATTGGGTTAAAAAAAAAAGTACCAAAATACAGGTCTTACCCATTTACTCCAAAAATTTGCCGAATTTCCAAAAAGAATTTAAAAAGTACCACCTGCCCGCTTTTTTTTTCTGAAGAACAACGATAAGTATTAAAATTTTGTATATCTCGTTTAGATTATTATTTTAAATAGTTTTTTGCTTCTTCTGACAAATTTTTTAACTTTTAAAAATGGCCTTTTGCATTTTAGGTAACGATTTAGAGATTAAGAGTTTTCTTGTCATAATAAAATCAGTTTTCTCTTTAAAAAATTAAGATATTAAGTCCAGAGATCCCCAGTAAATTACTTGAGCATACTCTGTGTCTTCACTTGGAGAGTTTTCTATTGAAGATTTTTGAAATATAAAGTTCTATTTTGGTATAACAACATAAAATATAAATCAATTTCGTAATAATAATTAATTTCGTTGTAAACCCCTAATATATAAGCAGGAATCCAATACTCTTCTACACCATATTTTTAATTTACTTTCAAAGAATTCTATTAAAGATTTTCGTCGCATGAAACTTGATTGAAAAATTAACAGCCTGGCCCACGATATCGAAAACTTAAGCGAGCGACAACAAGTCACTCATGATCGTTCTTATAAGCGCCCCACTAACTATCGGCTTGTCGGTCGTCAGGTTTTACGTTTCTAACGTAATTCATTTATTTGTTGTCAAATAACTTTATTGCCACATCAACTATTCCACAAGTTAAACGCTAATTTGAAAACCAAAATCGGCAAAACATATAAATCAAGCGATAAAAATACAACTCTGTCCCTAGGGGGAAAAGTACTAACATCACACTTGTCACGAAACAGTTCTTAAGTGTAAGGGACCGGTTCTAGTTCTAACACTTTATATGAAGGGGACTTGTCACTTTAACATGTCTTTGTCGTAGGAGGGGGTTAGTTGGGACCAATTGGACACTTTGTAACAGGTCAGTGAAATAACCTAAATGGACACATTCAATTTCGGTTAAAACAATGCCCGAAGCAAATATTTTCCCGAGCGAACTTTGGTAATATGGTATATCTTCTTCATATAATGTAATAGAACCAGATAAAACTAGACTCTACTCTAGGGTTACCATCCGTCCTCTTTTCCCCGGACACCGTCCTCTTTTTTTGGGTATCCGGGGCAGTCCTACTTCTTTTTCATCAAGTGTCCGGGGTTGTCCGGCTTTTTACACCTTCATTGTAAATTTGTTCCTGGATTTAAATCACAGTTCACAAAATTCATTAAAAAAAAGATTAAGGGGCTCGGGTTTTTTAAGATAGGTATGATTTAATTTTTGGGGACGTAACGTGACAAAAAGAGTACTTTTCTTTGAATATGCCCAAAATGGAGCTCCCAAAAAAAAAATGGAACAAATAAGCAAAAGCAACCTTATCAATGTCGTTACTTTTGTTCAAATAAATACTTATTGCTCAAATGATTATATTAAAATTTTATTTTAAGATTCTTTTTGGAAAAAAAAAAAAAATCATATCTTAAAAAAAGCACATCCCTCAAAGTTTTAGGATTTTTAAAAAACAGTTTGAAGTATTATATAAAAAAAAATCAGCAAAAAAAAAGGGTTTTGACTTAGTCCATTTTTAAAATTTGATATTTTACATATACATTTTTTTCAATATATTTATTGTAGCCTCAAGTATACTCTTTAAATTGACAAAAATCATCTTCGTATGTAAAGTAGTTTTCGAGATATAAAAAGAATAAACTCAACACATTCGGCTTATTCGGTGATATTATGACAATTTGAATATGACATAACTTTTGAAAAAAAATTAAAAAATTGTTTTTCGTTGATATGTGTTCTTTATGGGATCAAATAAACCCTCTCGCCAAATTGCATTCAAATCGAAAGGGGTCGAGTCCCACTCTTGGTTGACTTGACATGGAATTACCTAAATTAAGTTTTTGTGTGCCGTCGTTAATTTTATTAATATTAAGTTGTTTAAAAAGTGTCCTCTTTTTTTGAACAAATGTCCTACATTTTTTATGCTGGCGTCCTCTTTTTCTCAAAATAGAAATGGCAAGCCTACTCTACTCCCATAAAATCCAGTCAATATGAATAGTTTTGTGTCAATTTCCTTTATTCTGGAGTAACTACACTTTAAACACAATATCACCAGTTAAGTGATATGTCATGTTTTCACCTATCAAAATTCGTTCCTTTTCATTATAATATTGTGGCTACTGGTCACGGGATAAGTGCTTAAAGAACGATTAACACAAAATTCCAGCAGGGGTGCTACAAACAAAGCAGAATACAAAACAAAGAAGTAAACAAAAAACAAACCAAAATTAAAGAATGAAATTTTGTGAAAAATATTTTTTGAAACTAAAAAATTTTAAAAGTGGTGTTGTTTAAAAAAAAAAAAAATAGTAAAAAAAATATTTAGTGTTGATGTGTAAAGAGAATTTCTTTTAATATTCCAACAAAATGGCTCTCTCAACAATCACAACACAAGTGGCTGATTTTGACATTTGTGGTCGCATAATATTTCCAAGTGGGGCGCAAATTTGCATTAAAACTATAACGTTATCGTTCGCTTTCATTGTCAATTGATTTGTGTTGTTGAACATTGTAAGTGGGGCGCAAATGAGCTGTTTGTCGTTGAAAATGCTAACGAACGATAGCGGTCGACATCGTGAGCCAGGCTGGAAAGCATTAAATGCCCAAATCTTTCATATCAAAATCAATTTCCGGTTGGAACCTTAATAATATTTTGGTCCTTATTCCGAGTTCCCGCTCCATTATTTATACTAACCATTTTCGACAAACATACATTAAAAATTTAATTTTGTAAGGAAAACTTAAAAAGCCAATAGATTTTCATTATTAAAAAAATATTCTCTCCAAAGGCTCCGAAAATGGGGCAAGGGGAAACCAAAAGCCTTCCATCAAGTCTGTTTTTCGGAGAAGCCTATTGAACATTTCTTATAGCAAAAAAAAACACAGTTCAACACGAAAAAAATACGGGGTTCTGACCACGGATTCTGGTAGAGGAGACCAAAAAAAATATACGTGTGTCGGTGTTTTGAAAGACCACATCGGAATTTTGTTATAGAGGCGGTTAAAGTTTCCCAGCTTTGGCCTGTTCTGGCAGCATGTCGGTATATACAACTATGCTTTCTTTACATCTGAGTTAAAGAGTATGCTCAGCAACTTTTTAGAAAATGTTATGTCAAATATTTTTTTGTGGAACATAGTAGTTAGAATTGTCAATGATTCGCCCTTCAGATTTGTTCGAATAATTCAAATAATTGTTTTTGTTCGCTCGATCAAACAATTAAAACTGAAAAATTATTCGATTAATCGATAAGAATAACGAATAAAAAAATTATTTAAAAAAAAAAATTACATATTTTAAATAAGATACTTTGGATTTTCGAAAGACGTTTGCAGACCTTCCATTTTCAGCCAAACTTCTGCGTACAATTTTTTCTATAGAACAACCGGTGTCTCTCTTTTTCGGCATTTTGTGATGTGTTGGATTATTTTCTGCTACATCTTTTTCAATGGTAATATTGTAACACTTCTATTATGTTCACACTTGGGTTTTTAAACGCGCTTAAGCAACTCGAACGTGATTAAGCTCTGATCACATCAAAATCGACATGATTACCAAATATTGAAGTGATTTGTTAATCACTTCAAATTGACATGATTACAACTAAATCACTTCATTAATCACATCGAATCATCTGAACATACCTCAAACTGAGTATAATATAGAATCGGTCACCATGAACCTACCCCCCACGTGTACAACCGACCACGATTTCTTCTTAATTTTTTTATTTTCCTTAAATAATTCAAAAATTTTCACAATTCCATCATTAAAATGTTTAAAATAATATTTTTAATATTAATTATCTCAAATTTAATGTGAACAGCTCTGATTAACTTAATCAACATTTTGCTTAAAAGCGTTTAAAAACCCAAGTGTGAACATAGCATTACGCAAATGGCAAAGATATATATTTTCTAGTTTCATGATATGATTTCTATAAATCCATTCTTTTTTTTAGCTTTTTGTTTATTTCTAAGTTTTTCACCCAAGAGTAAAGATCCCATTTCATGAAAATGGTTTAACGTTCGATTTAAAAAGAAAACAGCTGTTACAATTGTTTGCCAAAGATTTTTTTAATAAGAACATAAAATACATTTTTGAAATACTATGAATGCTCAACACGGTTTTTGCTTACTTAACATTGAGATTAATTACACTGTGCTAGTTGCAAAATTAGAACGCTGAATCCAATGGTGCCCACTGTTTTTTTAGGTTAGCTCTTGTTTTCAAAATATACCGTTATTTCGAAAATGTAGGAGGTTGCACAACATATATTCGCGTAACTCAAAAACGGTTTAGTTTATTGAAATTACTAAAAAAAACCGAAATTCCGCAATAAAATTTCCTTTAAGAAAGCCTAGGATGCCCCTAGATCGGTCAAATGTATGACTAACCCCACTTTATATTTCATCTCAATCATTTATTTCTAACATACCTACCCGCTATATCCATTCTTTAAGGGGGCTCTCATACAAAATGTTCAATGAAGACTTGAAATATATTGAAAAAAAGTCCCATAAATTCCCAGGAGACGCCCCAAGTAAGATAAAATGTATGACCGACCTCAATTAGTTTTTTGTGTTTAACATTTTTTCGATACATACTAGCCCCTTATCACCACTTTTTAGGGGGGCTCCCATACAAATATTGCGTTTTGTGAAATTCTTAAATTAATTAAAGTTTTTCGACTTTTGTGAATAAATAAAAAAGTTGGTATTAGATTTTAATTATTTATGGCTGGTTTGGCTTGCAGCTTCCAATTTTTTATGAATTTTTAAAAAACAAAAATTACGAAATTTTGATAAAAAAATTCTTTTTTTTTCCAAAATACTTTTCTTAAGGAAATTTTATTGCTAAATTTAGTTTTGTTTAGTAATTTCAATAACCTAAACCGTTTTTATGTTACGCGAATATATGTTGTGCAACCTTCTTCATTTTCGAAATAACGGTATAACTCGAAAACAAGAGCTTGCCTAAAAAAAAACAGTGGGCACCTTTGGATTCAGCGTACCCGAATTATGCTAAAACGCCATGTGCCCGGCTTGTCAAAAAAAGTGTAAATTTCGAGCACAGTGTTATTATCAGGGCTATAGCTACAATATTTTTTACCTTTCCTACATTTTGTAGAAAATCGCTAAAAACGTATGAGAATAAATCAAATTCTTAGCTTTTATTAATTATTTAATCTTTTATTATTAATTTATTTTGTAATAAAAAAAAATTTTCGATTAATCGAGATAATTTAATCGATTCATTCGTTATTCGAAAATCGTAATTTTAAAATTATTCGAACAAGAGTTTGTTTTTGTTTGATCGACTAATCGAATTATTCTTAATCGGCTGACAACTCTAATATTAGCCCTCAATTCCCCCTCATAAAGGCATTTTTTGCCTTTATTCTCACAATTCGTAAATAAAATTTTACTAAATCCGTCTGAACACACCAAAGCCCAAAATTTAACACAAATACCGAAAACCAGTCAAATTCTAGATCACCCATTAAGGGTAGTAAATTTTTTTTTGGCCTCCTCTATCAGAATCCGTGGTCAGAACCCCGTAATTTTGGAAAAAATTTAAAATTGTTATACAGTGTAATCAATAAGTATGTTTGTTTTCTCTTCTGTTCCAGACATACTGTGTCGATGCTCAAGTCGCCGATTCCGCTTGCACTGCCACCGCCTACTTATGTGGTGTTAAAGGCAATATTGGTACTATCGGAGTTAATGCCAATGTCAACTTAAAAAACTGCACCGAAAGTGAAGATCCCGCCAATCATGTTTCCTCTATAGCTGCCTGGGCCCAAAATGCTGGTAAAGCGACTGGTATTATTACCACTGTCACTTTAACTCATGCCAGTCCCAGTGGTGCTTATGCCCATACAGCCAATCGTGACTGGGAATGTGATGCTGATATTTTACGCTCTGGAGGTAACAATGACCCTGCTCAATGTACGGATATTGCCCAACAACTTATAACCCAAGAGCCAGGGCGTAATTTCGATCTGATGATGGGAGGTGGTATGGGTAAATTTTTACCAGTTTATTTGCGTGACTTGCACGGCAATATGGGTGAACGTTTGGACGATCGCAATCTCTTAGCAACCTGGCAGGGTATGCATCCGGGTGGATTAGTGGTACACAATCGTAAAAGTCTTTTAAATTTAAATGTCTCCAGGGTTTCACATATATTGGGTCTGTTCCAATCGGGTTATATGGACTATAATGCTGTTTCCAATAAACAAAAGCAACCCTCATTGGCTGAAATGACTGAAGTGGCCATTAAGTTCTTAGGTAAAAAAAGTGACAGGGGGTACTTCTTGTTTGTCGAGGGTGCTCAAATTGATATAGCCAATCATGCCAATTTGGCAGCCATAGCTTTGGATGAAACTAGGGAATTCGAAAAGGCTGTGCAGAAGGCCAGAGATATGACTGATTCCAAAGAAACTTTAATTGTTGTCACAGCGGATCATTCTCATCCTTTAAGTATTGCTGGTTATCCAGAAAGGGGTAACAATATCCTGGGGCTAAATCAACATGACACTGATAAAAATGGCCTGAAATATTCAACACTAAATTATGCTGCCGGCTTAAAACAATATTTAGATGAGTCAGGTGGTCGTGTGGATGTAGATGGTAAATTTGGTAATGATTTATTAATGGAATATCCCAGTTATATTAATATAAAGGGGGGAGTTCATGCTGGTGATGATGTGGGAGTTTATGCTTCGGGTCCACATGAGCATTTGTTTAGAGGGGTAATGGAACAGAATGCAATACCACATTTTTTGGCCTATGCCTCTTGCATCGGCAAGGGAAAAACTGTGTGTGATAACTAAAATTTTAAGACATGAGTTTAAGATACATATGTGCATGTTAAAATTAAATGAATAACAATGTGAATAAATCGTTCGTTACCTTAATATAGAAATGCCCTAAATAATGTTTTTCTTACTTTACAGGAGAAGGAAAAAACTTAATCAAAATTATAGCTTTGTAATCGCGAATTTTTTTCAAACGTAGTTTTGTATTAAATTCTCTGTGCAATTTAATGCTGTACCCCATTTTGAATAAAATTGTGTTAGATAAGGCCTTTTGTGAGTTTAGATTTTAAAAGTTATTGCAAGTTAGGGCTTTTTATTAGAACTTAAAAAAAATCAATTTTGCTAAAGTCTATCAGGGGTGTGCTGCAAATCGAAAACGTAAAACGCAAGAATTTGGAAGTTGTTCTTAACATACTTTTTATCCAATTTTTTCTAATTTTTGTTATAAAATTCTGTTTGATAGAAAAATATTTGTATGTATAATATTTGTCATAAAATTCCTTTATTACAGAAATTTCATTAAAAAAACGACTCTTAAAATTCTTGCGTTTTACGTTTTCGATTTCCAGCACACCCCTGTTTAACTTAAAAAAATCTTCTTTTAAACTAAAATAATAAAAATAAGGATAAATGAAAAATATATAGTGGAATAAAAATATAAATGTGAGGTAAATTATCATAAAAATTATGGCAATCGGAAGGAATAAAATTTTTTCGATAATGTTAAATTGGGGCACACACAGAAAACAAATTGGTTGGGAAACGGTTGCAGTAATAAAATATTGATCAAGTTACATAATTTTTTTTTATTGCAACTATTAAAAATGTATAGTTCTAACTGATTTTTAATTCTCTTGATTATTAAAACGATGTTCCAACTGAAATATGATTCCTTCAATTCGTTTATTAGTTGTGATAACTAATTTAATTTAGTTCTAAAAATTAGTACAAATGGTTAGAATCACAACCGAATTTAATATAGGGCAATACTGAATATTGGTCATTGCAATCAATAATTTGCTTTCGTCAATAAATTTTGTAATATAAATGTTTATTCATTTATTGCAGCTAATTATTGATTGTTGGAATAGCTTCAATTCGAGTACAACAAATGAAAATATAATTATTCGGAACTTACAACCAAAAAATAGTTAAAAGCCCCAATTGCTTACTTAATTTTCCGTCAAAACATTTGATAGATTAAAATATTTTTAATTTTATATTTTAAAATTATCTTTGCGGTAAAAAATGGAAAATGTGCAAAAACTTAATAAATAGGGGTAAGTAATTTAGGTATTCTTATAGGTATGAACATACATACGTACATATGTTTTCATGTTTTCGTTTTGCATCGATTTCAAAGCTAATCCTCTGGAGTATACCATGGAGTAGTTTTAAGACTTCTCCTCTGTAATGCAAGCTGGGTTATATGGTCCTACCCTAGGACATCGTACTGTAAAATAAGCCATTCCATTCATTGGGATTACCTTTGGACAAGTCCTTGCCCCTTATGGGCTACATTTGACCGGTTAAAAAAAATAAATTGATAACGACTATCAAATCTCTTGTTATGAACACCAATTATGTGTTAATTCAGTTGCAGCTATCATATATTCGGGCATAAGCACAATTTTGTTTCTAATAACACTGTGCATGAAATTGACACTTTTTTTTCGTGACAAGCCGGGCACATGGCGTTTTAACATAATTCGGGGACGCTGAATCCAGTGGTGCCCGCGGTTTTTTCAGATTGGCTCTGGTTTTCAAGATATACCGTTATTTCGAAAATGGAGGAGGTTGCTCAACATATATTCGCGTAACTCAAAAACGGTTTAGTTTATTGAAATTACTAAAAAAACCGAAATTCCGCAATAAAATTTCATTTCAGAAAAGTAAAACTATTTTTCTAATATGAGTAGTCGTTATTGAAACATAATTTTTTTTTTGAAAAAAAAATTAAACAAAACAAGCCATAAATGATTAAAATCTGTTTGCAACTTTTGATTTTATTCACAAAAGTCGACAAATTTTTCATTAATTTAAGAATTTTCCTTAGGGGGCTCCCATACAAATATTGCGTTTTATGAAATTCTTTAATTAATTAAAATTTGTCGACTTTTGTGAATAAAATCAAAAGTTGCAAACAGATTTTAATCATTTAAGGCTTGTTTTGTTTGTAGCTTCGTTTTTTATAAGTCTGCAAAAAATTAGAAGCCTAGCTGAATTTTTTTTATTTTTTATGAATTTTTAAAAAACAAAAATTTCGAAATTTTGATAAAAAAATTAATTTTTTTTTCAAAAAAAAATTATGTTTCAATAACGACTACTCATATTAGAAAAAAAAATTTACTTTTCTGAAATGAAATTTTATTGCGGAATTTCGGTTTTTTTAGTAATTTCAATAAACTAAACCGTTTTTGAGTTACGCGAATATATGTTGAGCAACCTCCTCCATTTTCGAAATAACGGTATATCTCGAAAACCAGAGCCAATCTGAAAAAACCGCGGGCACCACTGGATTCAGCGTCCCCGAATTATGTTAAAACGCCATGTGCCCGGCTTGTCAGTTTTTTCAACTAGCATAGTGTAATCATACGAACAACTAACACATTATGTCAACATCCAGCCGGCTAGAAGATACGAGTAATAAATAATTGACATTCGGGTAATAACAGGTAACCCATAATCTGACAGCACATGATTTACACATTTATAACTACTGATGATTTTTTTTTAAGAATTTGACGTTTATAGTCAGCGTTTCAAAAAACTGCAGTCAAACTAGAAAAACTGTCATTCCTTCCATTCTTCCTTTGTCATTGGCCAAAAAAATTTTCGCTTTTACTTCTGATTGAATAAATGTAAACAGTCGCTGTCAAACCAACTCCAAAAGCGAAAAGTTGTACACAAATTTTCGTTTTTTGTTCGAGAGTATCTGGTTTCGACAGCAGTTTTTAAACCTTGTTTATAATGATTAACATAATTTGTCGCACATGCTCAAATCGAATATGCTTAGAAGTATGAGTAATGAAAATAAATGCAAAAGGTAACAACATGTAATTCAAATTTAAGGTTAGAAATCTAAACAAAATATTCTTACATTAAAAAAGGAGAATTTTCTAAGAAATTAATATTAATCGATTAATTGACATAAACTGTTCGAGTTATTCGTTATTCGAAATTGGCTATTTTGATTATTCGATCAAATAATGGCGGAAAAATTTCTCGATTAATCGAACAACGCCAAAGTCGATAACATCTGGAATTTTTTGCTGATCAGTACTACAATATGTTGGTTGTCCGCTCGCGACCACATTTAAATGCATTTTAGAGATTGTATTAAAAAAAAACGCGACCCTTTGGTGTTGTAACTCGTGACCCCCAGAAGGTATGTTTAGAGTTACAATAGCCAGCGGCCAGGAAACAGGGTCCTAGTGATTTATAATATTCACAATAATGGCTTTCTGATATTGAACATCTAGGTGGAGAGTATAAGGATGAATTAAAAAAAAACGCGACCCTTTGGTGTTGTAACTCGTGACCCCCAGAAGGTATGTTTAGAGTTACAATAGCCAGCGGCCAGGAAACAGGGTCCTAGTGATTTATAATATTCACAATAATGGCTTTCTGATATTGAACATCTAGGTGGAGAGTATAAGGATGAAATAACTATGTTTCGATTCAACACAGATGTTCTTTGCTTGTAGATAATCTTCACGATGGTCACACATTAGGTAGTGTTCAATTCGGTTTTTTTTAAATGGCAGAACCTCCACAAGCTCTGTCTCGAGGGTCCTTGATATCATATAGTGTATAACCATTGATTTTAAACGTATTTCTTGAGGTCAAATGAGTTTCAGAAACCATCATGGCATCAATTTGTTTATTTTTAAGAAAGTATTCTAATTTATTTTTATGTTGGCGGATGCCGTTTGCGTTCCAAAAACAAATTTTTAAACAGTTCATGGCTTGTTAAGTACAGCTTGCAATAACATCGATTGCATTCTAAGAATTTCCTGCATCATATTACCCATTGTGTTTGTAAAATTATTTACTGTTTGCACTAATGTTTCCATGGTTTTTTTCTAGACGACTTAAATTAGAAACTGGAGTTTCATCATTACTTGGCGAAGCACCTTGCATTGGCACATGTTTTGATTTTAGGACGTTAGCGTAAGATGTTCTTTTGTTACTAGGCTGCGGAGCCTGAATGGCGTTGGTGGTTACTTGATTTGTTACCTGCATTTGAGGGGATTGTTTTCGGTCCAACCGACTGCTTGACGATAGTATATACAGGAGATCCTCTATAATTGGCAGCGTGATTACCGCCATAGTTGCTACATTTGTTTACGTTTGGGTCGGTTTTAGACTTATCGTAAAGAACTGTACCATGCAATTTATCACATACTACGCAAACAGGGGGTAAATAGCAGTATGCCTTATTATGACCATATTCTTGACAGTTTATACATTGAACGGGGCCATTTCTTTTGTGTGGCTCTTCTTTAGTTATTCTTCCATTTAGAATATATTTCAAATTGTAAATAGCATTCGTTTCGTTTTTTTTAAGCTTTACGTCGCCGAGTTCAAACTCTACTCGAAAAAGTGGTTGGGGATTTTTTTCTACGTGTTTTATTTTGAAGCCTTTTTCTTCTAGGAATGTTTTTACCTCTTCTGGGTCCACACATGAGTCAATTCCCTTAATCACTACCTGAAGACCTTTACTGCTTTTCAGTTGGTATGTATAAAAGTTTTTTTTAAGTGCTTCAAATTTGTTTATAATTTTGCGAAAATTATTCCCATTATTGACTTGTATTTTTGTCTCGTTTATACTACCACGCTTGATAGCAGCTACGTAAACACAAGCAATGCATTCTTAAAAACAAATTTTACTTTTTGATTTAAAATTTTAAATTTTAATTTTGTATTTGTATTTACGTTTCTTAGAAACTGGCATTAATTGTTTAAAATTGCACAAAAGTTAAAAAGGGGCTTCATGAAACAAGTATCGTAAGTTTGCCGAATTGCACAAATGGCAATTTTAAGCGTTCTCATGAAAGCCCTTAATATTTAATTCAAGCTTATTAACGCAACAAATAGGGGAAATTTTGATGATAAAGTTGAGAAAATGGTCGTATGGCTTTTTCGCCTAGTAGAGGCACACAAAAAATCTGGCGAAGACCAAGTTCAATATTTCCTTGCATGTCCCGCACACAATAAAAATAAAAAATTTATTTCATATCAATAAACAAATATTCAAAAACAAAACAACATTAAAATAAAACAAAAGCAAACATAATTCAAACAGTAACGTTATTAAAAACATGTGCTTTATTCGCGGAGTTGGCTTTATATGGGACCTATGGTAAATTATAGGCCGATCTTCATGAAATTTGATTAAGTGACTTATAGTCTTATAAAACTATTATTATAACAACGTTACTTGTTACGGTTTTAGGCGTACTAAAGTCTTTTTTAATAGTGGGACCTTAAAAAGTTATGGGCCGAACTTAACGAGAGCTGGCATTGTAATTTCTAGTCATAAAAAACTGTGATTTACCGAAGTTTACAACAATAGCATTATTCGTCCTAAGATATTTTTCGAGAGTGAACTATCACGAAAGTTGTCTATATGAAATCTATCCATATAAAACTATTACAGACCAAAATGCATTGCAAAAGCACATTTCTTTACGGATTAAGGCGTACTACAGCGTTTTTCTAGAGTGGGCTTTACATGGGATCTATGGTTAATTATGGACCGATCTTGATTTATAATTTCTTGACATATAGACCGAATTTGTGAAAAATCTCATATTAATATGTGCATTCCGCCACTATTTATGCTGGTTTTTGTAACAAAATTGTAAATTTTTTAAGATGGTTGTTCCACATTTGGATTCGTAACTCTAATCCTACTGAACCGAATTTTCTGGAACAATTAAACACCAATATTGTTCTTTTCTTTTGAGTCTTTCGAAAGTGAGCGTGATTTCAACAGACGGACAGATGAACATGGCTAAATCGAGTTAGAATTAGTAAAAGACCCAGAATATATATGTGGTCACAACCCATAACAGGCTAACTCGAGTTAGGACACAATTGAGTTATTAGTACCATCGTATTCAGCGTGTCTACTCTATTTGCTATAAAGTTTTAATTTTTTTGGCTGTTATACGAAGGCAATTAACACTAAAAACCCTAAAAGCTTAAGTTATTTTTCTAAATGACTGTTTTCCCATAATTGCCTAAGTCAATTCAGGATTACAACATATATAAACATTATTTTTCATTATTGCCTAAATCAACTTAAGTCGTTATTCTTTAAACTTTATGAATTATTATATAGGTATAACAACCTAACTCAACATGAGAGATCGAATCTGAAAAATTTTGGCATATAATAATAATTTTTGTCAATTTAGGCGCACTGAAAGTTTTTTATTTTATCTGGAATAAAAGCCTAACTCAACTTTAACTTTTTGACTTTCTTTCGTTCAACAATTCATAAGAGCCTAAGTGTCTTCGGTAATATCTTTTGACTTCGGGAATAAACAAATATTAATTTTTTTTAACAACTAAGTAAAGAAATTCGTTGCTTTGGAATCTGTAGCAAAGTTTTCCAAAAAAAACGTCTCCTGATTTTCAGTGAAGATTCCAAGCTTTAAACTGCTGTAACTTAGGCTGTTATGACTTGTGACCTTAGAGATATACTTTATAGAGTCTTAGATGCATATTAAAAAAGTATCACACGGAATGACAAACTTAGTATACCATCTTCACAACTAATTAGTTGTGGTGGAGAGTATAATAAATTCAAGATATCTTAAAAAAAAGGAACAAGATATTACAAATGTTAAATATTTATTTTTTAGGTGATTAGTGGGAGGCGACATTTCAGGTTTTAAAAATAAACATTTATTCGCACAGTTAAAGCGTCTCGTATATGACAAAAAACAAAGTTTCTTAAACGTTTAGCGAAGATATCTCGATGGAGAAATTTTGCATAAAGAAACGCAACTCAAACCTTTAGAAAACTATACTCTGGCCCATTAGTTACAAATTTGTTGGGGTATGTAACTTACAACTCGTTATATGCAAGTACACGGAAAGTATTATTTACTAAGTATGGCTTGAACCAAGAAAATTTTGATTTATTCTCGGCCAAGCCACATATTACATATATCGAGCCATTGCCGCAAAAAAAGCTTTAGCAACATCTTTTTCAATTTTCGTTTTTTTTTTTGGTACACGAAATTATTGGCAACACTTGCATCATCTCCTTAAATGTCATGGTCACATAAGGAACCGTTACGATTTTATAGCAAAAACAATTTTATCTTAAGCGACAACCTTCATACAAAATTTGTATGAAATAAAATAAAAAAAAAACATCTTCTATAAAATTTTGTTTTTGTCGCTTAAGCTTTTTTTGCGGTAATGACTCGATATGTGTGGCTTGGTTTAAGCAAATTGTTTCTTTATTTAAGCAAATTTCTCTTAATAAGTTAAAATCAAGAAATTTTATTAGGAACTTTTCTTGTTTTAAGAAACGAAATTGATTGCTTTAAAAAATAAACTTCTTTTCGTGTGCCACCACACTGTGTACAACGATGACGTGGGGGTAGTTTGCAATGAAATATTATTCTCTGCTACATTTTGTGCAGCTACGACATTCACCATGAGAGACCTACATAGGATAGGTATAGGGCTGCCAGACTGCCTAGATTGTGAAAGTATTTTAAATAATCTATGCTCACAAAAAGGAATAGAATGCATAAGTTCACTTTTTAACATAAAACTACTAAGAGGTAAAATTTAACGCAAAATATTAACGCAGCTCTAAACAATATTTTGGTTGTTTTCAACGGCGCAATGCAATCGATGAAATTAAACGCGTTTAAAAAAATTTATATATCAAGATATATATCACACCCATGTATAAATACCCGTGAAAGAACCACAGCAAAAATAAACCGGTAATCACGAAATTACTTAAAGATAATGCTTTTCCTACAAATTTAATTAAAAATTTAATAACTGCCTATAAACCTATAATAACAAACACAAATGGTAACATTGAAAAGGAGGAAAAATATTTTATCAGTGTAAAATACATACCGGGCCTCACGGACAATAAAAACATAAAAAGTGCAATAGATAAAAATGACATGAGCTTTGCTTACAAACCAAACAAAACATTAAGTGCAATACATATTTACAAAAACAAAAACTCCAATAACAAACTACAACAAAATAATGTAGTGTATGAAATACCATGCAAGGCAGACAACAACAACAGCTGTGACTTAGTTTACATTGGTACGACCAAAAGGAATTTGGAGACAAGAATGGGAGAACACAATTCAGACGTAAACAAAAACAAAGAAAGCACAGCATTATCACAACACATATTACAAACAAAACACAAACCTGATTTTGACAACATAAGAATACTAGACAAGGTAAATAACGTGAGGAAAAGATATACAACAGAAAGCTTAAAGCTACGGTCACACTTATTAAATATTTGACCAAATAAGCGTAACCACTATTCTTGTTGATTGTGAGTGCGATGTAACATGGTCTAAATTTCACAAAATAAACTAATTATACTACTAGACACAGCAAAAAACTGTTTTTTGTAAGATATGGTATTATAATCAAAATAAATATTGCAATTGAAGAAAATAATTATTTAGTTTGCTTGCTGGTCCCGTTTTTTCCGTCAAATATTTGACAAGTGTGACCATAGCTTAAGAATTTAACAGAAAATAAACAGAACAATGAATAAAAAAGAAGATACTAAAAATTTAAGCGCCTGTTATAGAGTTGTTTTGAAAAACAGTAGATGACACCACTAGCGTTGGCTTTTATGTTTTTAAAAATAAATTAACATAGCGTCTTCAACTGACAATTTTTTGTCATACCAAACGTCAAAGTCTATATAAAAAAAACTCGAACATTTTTGTCAGCGTTTTTTTAATATGAAGTTTGACGTTTGGTATGACAAAAAATTGTCAGGTAAAGACGCTATGTTATGTAATACAAATTTGTTTCTTTTCACTGTAAGTTCGTTACATTTATATCTATTGTATTATTAAATGTTGATGATTTTATTTTATATTAATAGACGAGTCCCCTGAAGAAGTGAACATAAAATTCACGAAACGTCGGGAAAAATGAAATAAAAAATTTTGCATTTTAATTTTCACAAATGGAGTTAGGCCTTACCAGCTAAATATATATAAACAAATAAATCAATATAAAGGAAAGAGATAACGTTTTTTTCACTCTAAGCAAATTCTACGGACCGCCAGGTTCATACTTAAAAACTAAGTTAAAATCGTACGTGCGGATCTATGGCCAGCATTAATGGGTTAAGTAATAAAATAATTTGTAATTGTACAATTTAATATTTCTGCATTATTTAAGAACATAAACAAAAAAAAAATTTTTTTTGTTTTAAATCTATTGTTTTCCCAAAAAACAAAGTAAAATATTAAATAGGTCACACGTGTCACAATTTAAAAAAAAAAAACAAGTAAGAAAGTATAGTCGGTCAAGCCCGACCATATGATACCCAGCACCACAGTACTTAAAAACACATCATGCTTATGTGTCCATATAAATATGGATTTCTCTATGTTTAAAAACTTCATTAAAATCGGTTTGAAAGTTTGTGAGAGGCAGAAACTGCCCCCTACATCCCCTTGTGGTCCTATTTTTGAAAAACTGTATAGCTTATGTGTCCATATAGATATGGATCTATCCATGTTTTAAATTTCATTAAAATCGGTTTGATAGTTTCTGAGAGGAAGAAATTTCCCCCTATCTTCCCTCATGGTCCTACGATTTGGCCCATTTTCAATAGGCTTGGTCCTTGTGCCAATAAGAAGCTATGACCCAAATTTTATCAAGTTATCTCCAAAGTTGCGACCTGTACTTTGCGCACAAGGTTACATGGACAGCCAGCCTGCCTGCCAGCCAGCCGGACGGACATCGTTAGTTCGACTCAGAAAGTGATTCTGAGTAGATCGGTATACTTTAAGGTGGGTCTAGGACCACTATCTTAAGGCGTTACACACATCAGCACAAATGCATAATACCCTCTCCACTATTGTGGTGTGGGTATAAAAATTAATTCATCTGTTATTTAAACAGAATTTAAAAATTTTCTATAAATACTTTTTAGCTTAACAAGCTACTGCATTAAGATTACTGCTTTCAAACCAAAATGAATTATTTAAAAGCTTCAATTCTTTTGTTGATCGCTTTTGTGGCTCAAGCATTGGCGCAGTGGCAAAGGTGTGCGGGAAGACCTTGTAAGTTTTTGTCTCCAAAAATTTTATTGAAACTCTAAACGAAATTTACAAATAAAAACTAAAATTCTTTATTTAGGGATTGCTGCCTGTCATCAGGGTCCCAACTGGGGTATGCGAGGCCGTGGCTGTTCACCTCGTGTTATGTGGTGGTACGATCGCAACATGAGATATTGTCGTCAAATGTGGTATGCAGGTTGTGGGGGCAACAGTAACCGCTGGTGTAATAGACAAGAATGCGAACAGAGATGTCGTCGTTAAGAAAAAATTTAACTTATATTTAGATCAATTGTGTAAATCATTGAAATAAATTTTGGGCTTTAAGGCGTTTATTGGAATTTTTAAACCATGGAACAGAGTTTACTTTTCTTAAGGTTTGAGTGGCGGTATGTCTCGAATAGGACGAAAAACTGTTTTTGTTACTTTATTTTAATTTATTTTAACTGGTTTCAGTAGTTAGGTAGACTGTCTTCCACCCAATATATTACAAGAATAAGTTTTGGTCTAACAGAGAACAGTCGGAATGTGGCAAAAACACTATTGAAAGGCCGCCCCAATGGAGTCAGACGCGTTTTGCAGCCGCTCGCTACGAATTCAGACGCTGCATGATCCACATAGTCCTCTCCCACCAGGACTTGGGATATGCTAACGTTGATTCTCAGCTAGAATTCTTCGGCTACAATACCATAAAAACACCTCCGTTGCTCGAAAATCTTGACTTAAATAGACCATTAGACTGAATATGTTTACATTGCTCTATTTAAGCTTTTTCTTCCTTTAGCCCCATTCAAAACTCCCATAAGGACTAATAACTCCATCTTTTTTTTAAGTTATTCGGGCTTCCAGGATGCACCGCGTTGTAGGTAGGGGATGAATTGGATGATGCCTAAATTAACAGCATATCATGAAATGTTGAATTATGAGCATATTCTCCGGATATCATCAAAATTCGCACAATTAAACCGAAAATATTAAAGTCTAATGGCCGTTTTCTCATTACATGATTATCTTTTTTCCCAACGAAAAACTGCACATTAAAGAAATTTGGTTTTCTCAATCTCTTATTTGCTTCTATCGCAAAACTAACCAGCACTCATCTGCCAATTATTTATTTTCCTCTTATTTGCCGTACAGATAAATTCAATCAGCTGACTCCCAACTTTTACATGTATTTTGAGAGGAGTTGCCAACTGAAAACAATGTTTTTGTCGGTATATTGGGAAACCCAAAATTGTTAACAGACAGTTTATCGGTCTAATAAATTTATGTTGACATTAAGTAACAGACAGTTTGTCGGTACATTGAGAAAATGGCCGTAATAGTACTATAATTTCTGGAGGGGCTTATTGGAACTTAAAACTTAAATTTACGAAGTAGAACTGTGAAATGATTTCACCATTCAACAGATTCGTCATAAAGTGTATGCTAATTTACCCGTGGCTTGGCGCTTAAAGGGCCAATGTAATAATTTTGCTGCATTAGGTGTCTTTTCTTACTCTATTTTATTTTGCTGAAACAGCCGATGTCCGATTTAACCCAGAATAGCTTCATAAGGGTTTCGCTAACCAATTTTACTATGAACTCTCCTATAAAAAAAAACTAAAACTTCAATTTTCCCAAAAGTGAATATTTTGACATAGGTCTTTTCAGCAACAAGCCGCTGATATATTCTTCGTTTTTGTTTAGTGTTGGAAACTTTAACGGTTCTTATGCGGAGGCAAGTTAATATTTTGATCCCAATGTTGTGTTCAGAGACAAAATAAAAGGAATTTCTTCTGTACGGATTCCAATGTTTTCTTTTAGAGTGTACCTCATACTGGGGATCTCAGACGTATGTCAAAATTATTACAGTACGTAACGGATACAAGAAACAAACAAAAAATAATACGAAAAAATTTCCTTAAACGTTTTTTAACCAAATATGTTTATACCCTCCACCACAATTAGTTGTGAAGAGAGTGTGCTAAGGTTGTCATTTCGTGTGCAACTTTTTTATCATTCATAAGGTATTTATATTCTGGCTCCTTCAGTAATTCTAAGTCAATTTAGCCATATCCGTCTGTTGAAAACACGCTCGCTTTTGAAAAACTCAAAAGAAATTAACAAACTTGGTGTCAAATTGCTGCTAAATATCCTAAGCAGTGCGCATGTTCTGTAACTCTCGCATCGAAAATCTTTCCGTATGAAATGTGAGAAATAAAACGAAAATGCCATAAAATCACACAAACAACTGTTTTTCCACTTAACTGCGGCTGTAAAATTCTTGGCGAGTAATAGCTGTCACGTAAGGAAATTTTCGCCAATTTCCAGAAAAAGTGTGTCTGTAAAATTTCTGTGAGAAAGTTCCCACTTTGAGCTGTAAAATAAACTCAGGAATAAAAATGCAAAATTCAAAGAATAATCTATATATAAATCGGCTTAGGCAAAACAGTTAAGAACACTTTCCTCCTCTGTATGGCAACCGATTTGAATAAAATGTGCACCATTTGAAAGGTATTTACTCACAGAAGTTCACAATATATATTTTATTCAAATCTGTACCTCAATTCTGTAACTTTTTCATTTTAACTACCGATATCGTTAAGTAACCAGAAATCTCGGTTACTTTAACGAATTTGTTATTCTATATTTTAAATAAACAAATACTATATTTGTTCTGAAATATTAACGACAAATATCAGTAAAAATATAAGAACGTCAAAGTTAAAATTTTTAAAATTAATAAAAAAAATAAAATAAATTTGCTTGTAAAAAATTTATTTTAACAAAACATGAATGAAAAAGTGTAAATATTGATTATATTTCTAAACAAATATGTTGGTTTAAAATCTTTTTAGACATAGGGAAAAAGTTCGAGGTGCCTTAACCACTCTAGCACAACATTCTGCTCTTACTTTTTATACCCACACTACTGTTTCTGAAGAGGATATTATGTGTTTGTGCAAATGTGTGTAACACATTTAAATATAGATTCTGGACCCACCTTTTAGTATAACGATTGACTCAAAATCAATTTCAGAATCCACCTAACGAGGCCCGTCCTTCTATCAGGCTGGCTGGTTGTCTGTCCAAGATAACCTTGTGTGCAAATTACAGGTCGAATTTCGGAAATAATTTTATAAAATTTGGCACATATGATTTTATTGCCACAAGGTCGAAGCCTTATAAAAAGAGGAGAAGCGATTATTTATTTTTCATTGCCCACATGCCAACTTCTTTCCGGAATAGGGTTTTTTGGCCATTAACCGTCTTGTTTTATAGACATTTTGGTTTAATTAGGTCCAAAAATATTTTGTTGCAACCTACATAAATCGGCAATATTAGAATCCGTCCATATTTGACCACAGCTCCCATACGTATACACTTAAAATAAGTTACCTTAATAATAGCTTCTATGTTATCTCATAGTAGTTATCATAGTTATAGTAGTAGATATTTGGATAATATTTGGTACAAAAATCTCTTATGTGAATCTTAACCTCACAACATACTCTTTTTGCGGAACAACTGTTATGTAGGGTCGTGCTTTATCGACTATACTTTTTTCCTTTTTTTGTGTAAAAAATTGGCTTCTTTACTCTATATTTTTAATCTTTCAACAGTATATGAGGAGCCGCAGAACAAAACGTACTTTTTCACATATTCAAAATGTTTGGGAAATTGAGGTTTATTTTTTTCGACCCCTTAAAAAACTGTATGAACCTGGAAATGGAAACAAGTTTTTTGCTTACCAAAAGATGAATCAAACTGCCGTAAGTCAACACATTAAATGTCAAGGATATTTAATATCAAACCAATTTTATATCGAAAAAAGTACGTTTTGCTAAAAAAAAAATGAAAAAAGTAAAAAGTGTTAAAAAAAATATTTAAATTTTTTACAGATTCTTGTAATATTCCATGTTTAATTATACTATTGTATTAATTAATTATTGTTTTCATAATACTCATTCACCAAACAATAGTTAAATTATAGCAATTATTGGAGGCTATTCTTGAAAACTCGTCGAACAAATACAAATGTACATTAAAACAAAAGTAGTTTTTGTTTATCATATATTTCTAAAATTAAATAAACGTGAGAATTTTGACTCGTTTCTCTTTCTTTAAAAAACGGTAAATTGTATGACAAACCAAAAACAATTTCCTTAACTTTGTTTTTGTTTAACTGAAAATTTTCACTTTTTCGACGCGTTTTCAAGAATAGTCACCATTATTTAGCAGTTAATTTTAACGAAAATGTAACGACATACATAAACGTCAAACAAATTAAGAATAGGTCTGTCTGCGTACACATATTTTGCATCATTTTGTGAAAAATGTTGCAAAATATTACAAAATGTTGTCTGTGTACTCCAAATCTCTTGCAGCGAGAGAGCCAAAAAGAGAATTTTTTGACAGTTGGAAGTTAGAGAACTTACAAAATGTTACTGGAGAAATTTCCTCTTGTAAGATTTTGCAACTAGTTTGAACAGCTGTTTTTATTACGTGTGCCAAGATAGCGTCGACGAAATAGCGTCGAATTTGGGAATATAAAAACCGGAAAACAAAATACCCAAATTATGGTATTTTGCAGAATAACAACAAAAAGTTAGCGTCGAATTTAGGGGGATTTCCAAAAGTAAAAAAAGTTAGCGTCGAATTTGGGAATTTAAAATGGGGAAGTAAAAATAACTAATATTTTTAATAAAAATACAAAAAATAGTTAGCACAAATAAAAAAAATACACATTTAGGAACAAAATAAGCAATGCGTGCAAAAAATCGTTCGGTTAGTTCCTGAGATATTTGGGTGCATCCAAAATGGTCAGTACAAAGCTTTACGGATTTATCCCTTGGAACACAAGCTTTTGCACGGTATAAAGGCTGAGTTCCAAAACGTCGGTTGCAAAGCAACTATCTTTTTTAAATGCATGCTACAATGCAACCGTGTAGGTTATTACAATTCTATTTGTCCCAATGTGCACCAAAAAAGTATTTAATGAGAACATAATACAAAAGCTGTGCATTATTAAACTTGAATATGGGCATTTCCCCAGAATGGTCTACCAGGATGAAAAAATAAAATGTTGATAATCATCGTCTTTTATTGTTTATTATTATAAAAAAAAGTCTATGTTGTTATAAAAGAATGGTTTCATAGCATGTCTCAGCTGTTTTACTTGAGGAAATTGCACTGAAAACTGGAAAATTTTATATTTTCTTATATTTTCTACTTCTAAACACATTTTTATATGCTTATTTTACATGCAAAAATATGTTATGTTTACGCCCTTTCTTCATAATCTTTCATTACAATCAATTGTAAATTGAGTATTTAGTTGTTTGTTAAGGAAATTTGAAGACATTAATGGGAAACTGCAATGTGATAATAATAAAAAAACATATGGAAAAATCGTACGTTCGCGACCCGTACGTTCGCGACCGGTACTTAAGCCAATTAAACAAAAACCAAAAGAGATATTTTTTTTGGTAAATACTGCATGGAGACCTACATTAATACACTTTTAAAATAAATTAATCACTTTTGAATATTCCGTTCCATTACGCAGATTTTTACATTTAACTTCTGTCAGCCAAAGTTGACTTCTATTTTGCGTACGTTCGCGACCACATGTTAATAACTATTATTATGAAAACTTAAACTCGATGAAACTCATCTTTTGCACTAAACATACAGCTACCCAAATGCTATCGAATCGCAAAAAAAAAGCTAGGAAAAGTTTTGGTTTCTATATTATTTGTACATCAAAAGCGTACGAACGTACGTTCGTGACCCCAGGAAATGCCCATATACATTTTTGACTTGTGCTGCAAAGTATATTGATGTTTTGGAACTAAGCCAAACTGTATATATTCTGCAAAAAATCGAACCCAGAAATCTCGGGAACGGAACGAACGATTTTTTGCACGCATCGCTAAGTTTGTTCCAAAAAGTTAATTTTTTTTTAACTATTTTTTGTATTTTTGTTAAAAATATTAAATATTTATACTTTCCCTTTTAAATTCCTAAATTCGACGCTAACTTTTTGATTTCATTCGGTAAATCCCATTATTTGGGTATTTTTGTTTCCCGGTTCTTAAATTCCCAAAAGTCGCTATTTCGTCGACGCTATCTTGGCACACGTAAATAATTTTTGTGAAATGAAAATAAAAATTGAAATTTAACAATGGCAGAGGTAAGTAGTTCGAATTGTGTTGATTTTTAACGTTTATAATAAATTTTAATAAAAAAAACATTTTACTTTTGCTTACACATATGCTAAATTTTGCTTTGTCATTTCAATTGCCTACACACCGATCAGCTGTTTTCTTGCAAGATTTCACTGGATTCTGTCTGCGTACTTTTTGAGATATTTTCAGCCGACAGAGTAAAATTGGTCTTACTCTCCCAAAAAAATTTACTGAGTATTTGCTACTGGAAAAGTACGCAGACAGACCTAATATTAAGAAATGATTTGTTATTAAAACAACTTCACGAAGAAATGGCAAAAACAATGAAAAAAGCACGTTTTGAAAGAAAAAAAATGAAAAAAGTACGTTTTGTTATGCACCAATTTTTTTCAAACCCATTTTCTTGGTAAAAAAAAGAAAAAAAATATGCTAACAAGATGTTTTCTTAAAGATTTTAACCCAAATATTATAAAAATATCAAAAAACCAATTTCTCAAAAAATGCGAAAAAGTACGTTTTGTTCTGCGGCTCCTCATTTGTGTATTTAGTAAAACATTACGACATTCGAAATCCGAAAATGTTCCATAATGACGGTCTAGTATGCCATTCTTTAAGCTTAAAAATGATGAAATCATAGTTGGTAAAAAAACGAGTATGTCGAATACTTCGGCACAAAAAACGGTTTAAACCCCGGTTTAAAAAAGTTGGAAAAAATAAAAAAACACGGTTTTTGCAATAAACCGCAAATTAGGTTAAGATACGCAAATTTTGTTATTAGAAATGTATACACGTTATAAAAGCAGGCAACCCCGCAATTAAACAAGAATCTGTAGTTTGCGAGTTTGAAATTATTGGTCACACAGAAAGAAATTCCCGCCAATTTTATTTTAAATGAAACCATTAATAAAAAAAAATCAGTTTTAATTAAAAATTTAATCAAGTCAATTAAACGTTTACTTATATCTACAACATAACTGCAGAAAATGTTGTTAATATAACAAAAATATTTAATTAATACTGTAAATTTGCTTATTACACTGTGATAGAAATTGACATTTTTTTTAGACAAGCTGGGCACTTGTCGTTTTAACTTACTTCGGGTACGCTTAATCCAGTGGTGCTAGCCGTTTTTAAGGTTAGCTCTGGTTTTCGAGATATTTCGAAAATGGAGGAGCTTGTGCAATATATGTTCGCGTAACTAAAAAACTAAAAAAACCGAAATTCCGCAATAAAATTTCCTTTAAGAAAAATAAAACTGTTTTCTTATATGCGCAGTCTTTTTAGAAACATAATTTTTTTTTTTGGAAAAAATAATTTTTTTTATCAAAATTTCGAAATTTTTGTTTTTTAAAAATTCATAAAAAATTGGAAAATGCAGCTATGCTTCTAAAACATATAATAAACGAAGCTGCAAGCAAAACAAGCCATATGTGATTAAAATCTGCTACCAACTTTTGATTTTATTCACAAAAGTCGAAAAATTTTAATTAATTTAAGAATTTCATAAAACGCAATACAATAATTTTTACTTAGCTGCACAATCTCCTTTACACGATTTTTTGTGCAGATAAATCAAAAGTGCTCTTATCTTAAATGCTAATTGTTTAAAAAAAGAATAAAAATAGTTTTAATTAATAAATTGATATATTATTAAAATTTAATATTTTTTTATAAAAAAAAGTGGCCACCATATTTTTTTAAGTGTGCATGAAAATATTTTAAAGCTGCCCAAAAATATGATAAATATGCAGGTATACGAAATGCACGTAAGCAAGGATTTTGAAGAATAATTACAGAAAATATGTGTTTTGGGCAGTTAAGCAAATTGCAGCTAACTTGAATTTTTTGTATGAAAATAATTTTAAAATTCCTAAAATTTTGTGCAATTATCTTAAATGTGCAGGTATAGAAAGTGCACTTAAAAAAGGAGTTTGTATGGGATTTTAAACCATAATGACGAACATTTTTAATTTTGTGCAGTTAAGTCAAAAGTGCACTTAAACAAAAGGCAGTTAAGTCACCTAAGAAGTGGAGCTAAGGGGCAAGTATGCCTCGAGAAAATGTTAAGGACAAAAAACTAATTGAAGTCGGGCATACATTTTATCCCACTAGTGGCGACTCCTGGGGATTTATGGGACTTTTTCTTCAAAATATTTCTAGTCTGCATTAAACAGTTTGTATGGAAGCCCCCTTAAGGAATGCAGATAGCGGGTAGGTATGTAAGAAATAAATGATTGAGATGAAAAATAAAGTGGGGTTGGTCATACACTTGACCTATTTAGGGGCACATTTGACCCATCTAGGGGCATCCTTGGCACTGCAGGGGCCAAATTTAAGAATTTTATTAAACCGTCATATTTGTATGGTTGAAATTCTTAAATTTAGCTACTGCAGTGCCAATGATCCCCTAGATGGGTCAAATGTATGACAAACCACACTTTATTTTTCAGAGCCCCCTCCCATACAAAATAGTCAACACAGATTATAAATATATTGAAGAAAACGCCCCATAACTACCAAGGAATCGCCTCTAGGGGGATAAAATGTATGACCGACCTCCATTAGTTTTTTGCTCTTTACATTTTCTTAAAACATATATCTCCACCCCTTAGGGTGCTCGCATACAAATATTGCGTTTTATGAAATTCTTAAATTATACAAAATTTTTCGACTTTTGTAAATAAAATCAAAAGTTGGTAACAGATTTTAATCATTTGCATTTTCCAATTTCTTATCAATTTAAAAAAAAGCAAAAATTTCGAAATTTCGATAAGAAAATTATTTAAAAAAAATTATGTTTCTAAAACGACTGCGCATATTAGAAAAAAGGAATTTCGGTTTTTTTTTAGTAATTTTAATAAATTAAACAGTTTTTGAGTTACGCGAATATATGTTGTGCAACCTCCTCCATTTTTTAAATAACGGTATATCTCGAAAACAAGAGCTTACCTAACAAGACGGTTAGCACCATTGGATTCAGCGTACTCGAATTATGTTAAAACGCCATGTGCTCGGCTTGTCTATTTTTGAAATAGCACAGTGTTATTTATTATGCAAATTTAATTAATTTTTAAATTAATACCACAAATATTTTATTTTTTTGCTGTGCAATAGGACAGCTGTCCGCATAACGTCATTTCAAATAAGTTTTTTTGATAGTACAGTTTTTATTTCTATTATTCTTCTTCTTATTCTATTATTAAACTTTTTCAACATAATCAACACAAAAGCAAACAAAATTAGCAGGAGCCACGTAGAAATCTCTTTAAATTTTAATAAGCCAGACCGGTTAAAATGACATATTTAGTTGCTGCCTTTCTGTGCCTTTTCCTTTTTTTAAATCATATTTATTTAAATTATTTGAATTCATGTACTTGTAGTAAATAATGCGAATGCACAAAATTGGTTTCATTATTAGATTTAACTTTTTGAATTATTAATCATTGAAATGCCATCATTTTTCTTTTATCTCAATGTAAATATGTCTGTTTGTGTGTGTTTCCACAAGAATCGATTAAATCAGGAAATTTATGCAAAAAATCACTTTCATTCAGTCTTCTAGATGTCTGGTTTTTATTATTTGTATTACGATGAGCTTATTTTTGTTGTAACAAAACAGATATTAACAAATCTGAAAGCCATTCAAATCCACTCATCTATTCACAGACTCCAAGATGATTTTAATAATGTTTTCTTCTTAACGAAAATGTGTGTTCGATTGAGCATTAAATGGTTGATATATTCCAAGTGGCTTTAAGTTGGCCAGTAAAATATTTGCTTATTTATTTTTGTTTGGTTTTGGGAGGTTGCGGCGAAGAAAAAAAATCCATAAATTTTACGAAGTGTAAAAAGCAATATTGAGATTTTATTAACTGGAAAAATCTTTATGATGTACATTGAATGGTCATATTAGAGGTTAATGTTATCAGACAGCGAGAAATGATATGAAAGGAATAGTTTAAGTTATTGACTTTAAATGAGATTTATTTGTTTACTCTGGCTGTGCAAAATGTATTTGGGTCAAGAGATTTTTGTGGGCAAACATTAATTAGGGGTAAAAAAAATAAAAAAAATGCAAAATTTGCCTTAAAATAATTTGAACACTTAAGGCCCAACCATAATATGCCTAGCTGTGCTTAAACTACTGTCAAAAACCTATAAAAAGTCTCTCAAATGTATTAAAAAAAAAAACAAAATCAAAAAACATTTGATTCCGTACGGAATGTGCGACTTGATTCGCACTTTGCTTAAGTAAATACAAGTTTCATAAAACTGAACAAAAAGTTTCCTTAAGTTCAATATGGTTTGCCTCATGTGATTAACATGTTTTCGCACATTTACCTAAGCCAACTTAAGCACATTATGGTTGAGCCTATAGAATTGGAAAAGTATTAAGTATGTTACACTCTCTAACGAGAGTAAGAATATCCCAGGAGTGGAATCTAAGAATTATGAACCAAACTTTATGAAAACCGCCCCGGCAGGCTAGCTGGTAGTGCGCTAGTCTATCAGCGCCGGGGTTGCGGGTTCGATTCCCGGCCAGAGACTCTGGTTTCTTTTCTGCAGACAAGCGTAGAGCTTCGCGAGGATTAGCTTATTGAATTAAAAAAAAAAAATTAAAAAAACTCACAATATTTTAAATCGTTGCGGTGTAAGATTATGGAGCGATTATCACAAAATTCGGTAGAGTGATTTCGAGCATTAACAAAAACTTAAATTTGACCAAATACTAATATAGAAATAAATTTTTTAAGCCTTTTCGGAAGGCCGCTTTATTTAGTACCTGATGATAACTTATGCTATGTTCACATTTGGTTTCTTAAACGCGTTTATGCAGTTCGAACGTGATTAAGCTCTAATCACTTCAAAATCGAGATGATTACGTATACATTGAAGTGATTTATTAATCACTTTAAATTGACATGATGACAACTAAATCACTTCATAAATCAATAGAATCCACTGAACATACCTCAAATGTAGAATCGTGTACAACCGGCCACGATTTCTGCTTAATGTTTTTTCCTTAAATAATTCATAAATTTTCACAATTTCATCATTAAAATGATTAAAATAATCTTCTGATAACTTTAAAAAAGTTTTTTTTATCCATTTTTAATACTTTAAAGAAATACAAATTTGTTTGTTGTGTTTTTTGTTAATCATCTGTCTCTTAATCATCTCAATTGTAATGTGAACGGCTTTGATTAGCTTAATCAACATTTTGCTTAAACGCGTTTAAAAACCTTAGTGTGAACTTAGCATTATAAGCCGATTTTTACAAGATTATATAGCGACAATTTACCACAATACTTTTATTTGTTACATACAGAAAAAAATCAAGTTGAAAACGTAGAAAACAAGGTTGATTTAAAATTTTTCGGTAGTGATTTTGCTTCATAAGTTTTTCATGTTAACTCAACCTGATTTTACAATAACCTGCGAACAAAATTTTTTTCTTCTAAAATAACTTAATTCATTGTTAATTTAACATTGCAGTAAAGTTTGAGCAAAATGTAATTTTTATTGAAATAACAATCCGAATCCCGTTGAATGAAACGTGAATTTCATGTAGAATCAAATTAAAAACTTGCTATTTTCATAAGATAATCTTAAAACTTATTAGTTGTTTTTTATTCCCAATATTTCGGGGTCTGAATATTTAAATATGTACATAAAATAATTATTATTAATATTAAACAAAAAACAAAACATAATTTAACAAAGTTAATTACATGTAAACAATTAAAAAATAATAACAGAACTTCACAAAACCTCTTGTTTCACTTGCTATTGGATTTTCTTAAGTCTGCTTTCACACGTTTCATCTTTTGATGCTCGACTCTTTTGTTTTTAGGTGAGAGAAGAAAGAAGAAAGGGGGTTGGTATGTATGGTATGGCTGCATGTAATTTTTTTTCTTTTCTTTTTCTCTTTAATTCGCTGTTATATACAATTGTTGTGTGATTATTATTTAAAAGGGATTTGAAAAGAAGTTGAGCATCAAAAGATGAAACGTGTAAATTCAGACCAGTGCTGCCAGAAGAAGGGGAAAATCCCTACATGTAGGTATTTTTGATACTGAATAGAGATTTTCTATAATCACCAAAATGTAGGGATTTTTCGTCAAATCGCATTATTTATAAAATAAATTCAGAAAAACGTTTTGCTAGTGATATTTTCTTGTCCAATGCGGTTGAAAATTTTTTCTTTTCACTAAAATCGCTTAAAAATATATTTCCAGAGTTGTTTGTGGTTTAAAAAGTTGGCGACACTAATATGTATCTATATGTTTCTTCTAAGATATCATTTAATTGAATTTTTCAAAGTATGTACGTAGTACATAACGTACCTGTTCAACAATACTGTATTAACTGAAAATTTTAAGATTATCACTTTAAAAAAAAAAATCGACTGGTATTATTCCTATCTACCCGCTGCGAAAATAACGAGCTATTTTGGTAAAGAAACGGTTGGTTTCCAAATACTTTTAAATATGCCTTTATATTAGATTAAATATTGTTTTGCTTTTACTGAAAATTTTGAGTTAACACAGTATTGTTGAACAAGTGCGATATGATTATTTTTTTGTAAGTCTTGTACTTATGTCTTGTCAAAGCTTTAATATACATATTCAAACAAAATTTATTTTTATACCTATTTTCTTCTATTTTAATGACAATAATACGTAGGGATATTTGTAGGGAAACTTTTTTCAACGTGTAGGGAAAAATCGGATTTTTTTTAGCATGTGTAGGTATTTTTTCGAAAAATCCACTGGCAACACTGATTCAGACTAACTAAATCTTGTGTTTTGCTCGTCTTTTTTTGTTTATTATTTGTCTGTACACAGAAAAAATTTCACCAATTAAAGCATTAAAAAAAAATTAAATTAGTTCTAATTAAAACATTTAATCAAGTGAATAAAACGTTTAATGGATACTATTAATTTGCACCAGTAAACAAATTCATAAATTCACTTAATTAAACGTATAATTTACTTGATTAAACCTTTTATTCATTAGATTATATTTTTAATTAAAATTGATTTTATTTTTGGCTAATGCTTTAATTGGTAAACAATTTTTTTTTCTGTGTATCTGTGTGCACAATTTTCTGTATCTTGCCGGTAATTGAGACGAAGCTCTGGGTCAATATTAATGATATGTAGCATCTCTAGTGTATATCTCCTTGAGTAATTCTCTCTGTTCTTGTAATATTTGTACTCCTTCGAAATGTGGTTTATGCTTTGTCAGCGTACAGTGGGCTGCTAGCGCAGTTTTTTGCTCAATAGGCTTGTCACTAGCTTTTTGATCAGATTTCTGCGAAGATATTCTTCTTTTAAGTTTTGTTTTTGTCGTCCCAACGTATACTTAAGTGCGTATATTGGGCCCGTCACCACTACACGGAATTTTATACACCACATTTCACTTTTCTTCCTTTTTAATTTTCGATATTGTCTTACAAAACAACTGATTCACAGTGTTGTCCGTTCTAAATGCTAGTTCAAATTTTTCTTGGTCATAAATATCTGAGTTTTTCCAAATTTCAGAAAGTCCAGAAATATATGATACGCTTTTATATCTTTTTGGTTCTCTTTCCTCTTGTTGCCTGATGGTTTTTGCACGTCTTATAAGATTTCTAATTGTCTTTATTGTCATTCATGCTTAATATATTCGTTATTTTTGCTATATTACTTTTATGAAATTCCGTGTCACTCGTCGTATGAAATTTGAAGCTGTATTTATAATTATTCTTCTGTTCTTTTTTAATATTGCGAATAAGTCATCTACGTATTTCATCATTATAATCGGTTTTTCGTCCATTTTATCTAGTGATATGTCTAGAAGTTGTTCCATAATAATGTCAGCTATCACTGGTGAGGCTGGAGAGACCATCGGCATTCCTTTTCTTTGTTCATAGATTTTTTCGTCATACATAAAATACCTACTTTCCTTAATACAAAACCTCAGAATGTCTATAAACAAATCCTTTGGTATATGTGTATACCAAAAAGTTCCCATTTTTCTTCAATTGTCCTTAACGCTAAATTAATCGGAATAATTGGAAATAATCACTGAAAGAAAAATGCTTCATATATTTAATGAATCATTTTCATAAAAAAAATTTCATTGGTTTAATGAAAATTTTCATTGTCTTAATGGAATTTCATAGTTATAATGAAGTCTTTTCGTTAAAATCGCTTCAATGGATTTCGTAATTACGTTGAAAATTTTCATTGGATATATGAAAACTTAAGTTTGTCCAAGTTAAACAAAAAATTTTAATTGGGAACATAAAAAAACAATATACAAACATAACTATATTCATAAATTAATACAAAATTATAGTTTCCTTAAAAAAATGTTTAATTGTTAATTAAAAAATGTAAGATTTAATTATTTCATACATCTAATGTTATATGCCATTAAATTTATAAAATCAAAAATTTTTTTATAAAAGTAACATATTTCAATAATTGCCTTCATAAATTTAAATTTTCATTATGACAATAAAAATGTCATTATATGAAACAAAAACTTTCAATCCACTTTCAATCAACTTTGTTATTATTGTTATGGACAATTTAATCTCATATTTACGCTCTTAATTGAGTAAAAAACGTAGTTTTTTTATCCAAAAACTACACTGCCCCGGTAGGCTAGCTGGTAGTGAGCTAGTCTATCAGCACCGAGGTTGCGCGATCGATTCTCGTCAGAGACAGAAAAAATATAAAATAAAATAAAAAAAAATTAAATAAAAAAACAAAAATAAATAAAAAAAAAAAATAAAATAAGAAAAAAATTTTTTTACTTTATTGAAAATATTCATCCAATGAATAATATTCATAGATCTAATGTAATGTTTCATTAAATACATTTTTTATGAAACAGATTTCATTGATCCAACGAAGCGTTGCATAGGTTCCTTTTTAATGCAATTTTTCATGGGATTAATGTCAAAATTCATTGGAATTGCGAAGAAGATTCTTTCAGTGATGGAACCACGTCAAATGAAATAATTGCTTCGTCATCGGGGATGTATGTGTTGCTTATTTTTGAGCTTAAATCTACAGCATCCTTAATATTATATTATGAATTCTTTGTCAACTGTTTTAGTACGTCTATCATTTAGAAAGTCCATAGGAGGGTGAATTTATCGACTAGCATATTGGTGTCATCCTTGTGAATCTTAGGAAGTCCATATATCCTAGGAGCTATCGCATTCTTTATGATCTTAAAACTTCGTATAATCCAAATAAAATCAGCTTTACTTCATGAAAGTCGATGGTTTAAATGTTTATTTAAATCACAATAAAGAGTGAAATATCCGGATTTTAGTAAAAATACAGATTGAATGATAGTGCTCCACAGATTTGTTCATTACATGAGAAAGATTCGTCCAATTTTGTTAAAAACTAATTTAAAAATTAGAGTTTTATTCAAATTTAAGACCCAACTATAATATGCATAAGCTGGCTTAAGCTACCGTCAAAAATTAACAAAAAGCCTCTCAAAAGCATTTAAAAACACAAACATAAAATTAAAAAAATATTTTATTTCGTACGGAAAGTGCGATCTGTTTCGAACTTTGCTTAAGTAAATGCCAGTTTCATAAAATTAACCAAAAAGTTTTCTTAAGTTTAATATGGTTCGACACATATGAAACACATGTATGCGCACAATTGCTTAAGCCACCAGTGAAATACGCATAGGAATAGCTTATGCCCCAACAATAAATTTCAGTTTGTCAATAGAACTAATTGGGAACTAAGAACATTTAAATGAAACCTTGTTAAAAATAAATCATTTAAAATAAAAAAAGTGCTAAATAATTTTGGGAAAATGCTGAAAAAGTACTAGTGGGTGATTTTTTAAGAGCTATAGGAAAGTTAAAAAAAAAACACATAAAATTCAGAAAAATGCATGAAATATTTATTTGAACCGTTAGTACGGTCCATATAATTTAATGTTTGAAGATTATTTCATGCAAATGTTGACCGTGACTGCGCCTCAAATGGTCCATCCGCTTAGTCCAATTTTGGCATACTCTTTCCAACATTTCGGCCGGTATCTCATGAATAAATGCTTCAATGTTGTCTTCCAATGCGTCAATTGAAGCGGACATGTGTGTATAGACATGAGCTTTAACATAGCCCCACAAAAAATAGTCTAAAGGCGTTAAATCGCACGATCTAGGCGGCCAATTGACCGGTCCCGAACGTGAAATAAAATGTTCACCGAACTCGCTTCTCAATAAGTCCATTGTTAAGCGTGCTGTGTGAAATGTGGCACCGTCTTGTTGAAACTACATGTCATGCAAGTCAAGCTCTTGATTTTGGGCAAAAAAAAAGTTGGATATCATCTCACAGTAGCGCTCACCATTCACAGCTACGTTACGATTCGCATCATCTTTGAGGAAGTACGGTCCAATGATGCCACCAGCCCATAAACCGCACCAAACTGTGACTTTTTCTGGATGCATTGGTAGCTCTTGCAATGCTTCTGGCTGATCTTCACTCCAAAATCGACAATTCTGCTTATTAAGGTACCCATTGAGCCAAAAATGAGCTTCGTCGCTGAACACAATTTTTCGATAAAAAAGTGGATCGCATTTTGATAATAAAATTCAATAATTTACAAGCGTTGTTCGAAACGAAACGTGCGTCAGCTTTTTAAACCAGTGTTGCCAAAAAGATAATAGCTAAAAAATCACCCGATATATACTAGAAGCCTCTTTTTCAATGAGTTTAAAATGACTTTAAAAAAATTCTCACATTAAATATGCTAAATTCGCAACAGTGCAGACACATCAAAATTAGAAAACCTATGATTTGGAGTGAAACAGTGAAACAGCGAATCATGAATCTGATTTCTTTTTTGTTTAAGTACACAATTTTACGAAAATTAGCTATCTAACTATATTTGACCTTTACTCGGTGCTCTTCGCTTTCCCCATTGAAATAAAATTAGTCAAATATTTAAAACAGATCTTGTGTATCGATAACGAAGCAAGTAGTACCAAAATAAATACTTTTACAGCCCAATTATGAAGAAAAATTCCCCGGGAGTTTTCTCCCTTCTACCATTTTTCTTATGTAAATTCAATTGTAAAAATGGGAAAATAGAAAAAACTCCCGGGGAACTTGTATTTATAATTGGGCTGTTAGTGTTACCGTTCTACTGATATACAGAAACCTATATTGTTCTTATATCGAAGGTGTCAAGACCAATTCTCCAACCCAGCCAATTATATTTGACAGATATCTTGTAGAGAAAACCAAACTCTTTGTTCCAAACTTAAAAACTTTCACTTACTGTGTCCGTTCCCCAGATATAAATAAATCTATATTGTCTCTGTATGGAAGGTGCCACGCCCACTTCTCCAATCTAGCTCACTTTTCGATAAATATTGTGTACTGATAACCAAGCTAAATATTTGCACAACATCTTAATTAATTTACTGTAACCGTTCTACGGATCACTGTTATTTAAACTATCTTTGTAATGGAGATGCCACTCACACTCCCCACTTCTTCAATTCAATCCACTTTTTGGCAGATGTTGTGTATTATCAACAAAGTTATTTCTATTAAATTTGATAATTTTTTGTAAGCGTTCTCTAGATATGGAGTTCTTCTTATTGTCTTTGTACGGAAGGTGCCACGCCTACTTGGAATTTTACAAACATTTATAGCCTATGTTAAGTGCTTTTTACCCTCTAAATATTTAAATTTGGAGACTTATCCACTGTCCAAATTTCATGTCTTTAACTTCAGCAGTTTGGGCTGCGTGATGATAAATAAATCAGTCACTTGACTAGGTTATAAATTTGATTCAACATTTGCGTCCTACGGGGGTACTGCTTTCCTACCACTATCGTCAGAGAAAGTAAAATATTTTATTTTTGTGGCTCACAGAATGCTTCTGTAAAAATGTATTGCTCCTCTGCACCTACCACAAAGGTGTAGTCTACCATAAGAGTGGGTCCTACAAAGCTTGAATGCTTTTGTCTTCAGATATTAGGGTATTCATTTAATCGACCTTTTGCTTTAATCGGTTAATCGCTCGATTAATTAACCGAGGTTTTGGTTTAATCGGTCAATAATTGGTTAATTTTGTTTTTGATCGGTTAACCGATTAATAAAGTTTTTTTTGCATAAATTAAGTAATTTCAATATATTGAAATGCATTAATTACACAGTGTTACAAAATTGAATGAAATAGAAAAACCTGGGACCGGATATTATTTTTCTTGTTGGGCTTGTCGAGTAAAACAAGATTCCAATAGTGAAATATGCCGGACACCTCCAAAATCCGGATTTACGGTTAAAAAACCGGTTTGTGTACCTTTGCGCACTTATAAGCCTGTAATTTTGTTGATAATGATCCGATTTTTAATTTCTTACTAGATTTGGAAAGCAGAAACTGAGATCTTTCGAATGATATATAATCTATCTAAGAAAACTTGAGAAATTTGAGTGTTATTGTCGAGCAAACACAAATTTTGTAGATTTTTCAAAAATGTTTCAACTTTGGTGACGTTTTTATACATTATTTTATTAAGAAACTATAATACTATTGAATTTATTCAAAAGGTACGTTTATTTACGATTACAACGCATATTTGGGTTTAAAAATAGATACGTAATTGACTGAGTTATTTAACTTTTCATGAAAATAAACTTTTAAACATTTTATACAAATTTATTAATCAATGTTATCCTAAACACAAAAAAATTTGTAATGAGATTTTAGTCATTCAAAAATATTGTTTTTTTTCGTGTTTATTTTCATGAAAAGTTAAATAACTCAGTCAATTACGTATCTATTTTTAAACCCAAATATGCGTTGTAATCGTAAATAAACGTACTTTTTGAATAAATTCAATAGTATTATAGTTTCCTAATAAAATAATGTATAAAAACGTCACCAAAGTTGAAACATTTTTGAAAAATCTACAAAATTTGTGTTTGCTCGACAATAACACCCAAATTTCTCAAGTTTTCTTAGATAAATTATATATCATTCGAAAGACCTCAGCTTCTGCTTTCCAAATCTAGTAAGAAATTAAAAATCGGATCATTATCAACAAAATTACAGGCTTATAAGTGCGCAAAGGTACACAAACCGGTTTTTTAACCGTAAATCCGGATTTTGGAGGTGTCCGGCATATTTCACTATTGGAATCTTGTTTTACTCGACAAGCCCAACAAGAAAAATAATATCCGGTCCCAGGTTTTTTGGACGGTCGCACCGTGTTATTTATTATTTGGAGTTTATTAGTAAAACAAACAATAACATACCAAACATTAAAATTTTTGAACTAAAACGAGCAAACAAAAAAAAAACAATTCATAAATATGTAATATGCATTTTTCAATTACATAATACATAATTGGGGGATTCACAAGGTAAACATTTAATGCTGCGCTCATTGATTCGTCATAACTGCACAGTAGTATATAAGCGGTAGACCACAACAGTCACATCGTCGGCTTCAAATGCAAACCTGCTAACTTCCTTTCAGCATATTTCACAGGAGAGGGCAAAAACTTTTTATTTTTTCTATTTGCAGCTTGATAGAAAATTAAAATACAATTAGTTTTACACACTTCAAGACTTAAATAGAAGAAAAACTACATACATGGTCGACGAGGCGTATCTTTCTCTACCAATTTACATAAAAAGTGGATTTAGCCGGTTTGCATATTAATCCTTCGATATATATTTCTAGTAATTATTTAAAGACATAACACTTTACAACTTTATGACTACCTTGTGAATCCCCCAAGTAAGTATTTATAAAAAAAATAGAATGATATAATTTTATTAGTTATTACAATAATTAAAGGAGATCTTATAATATAATCTTTTAGAAAAGTAATTTGGTTTAAATGTTTTGGAGTAATTTGGAGCAATTCTTTTCTTTAATTCAATATCTTATTTCTCAGTCCTTTTTCAGGATTTCTCTAAACATATAAAATATTCCATTACGCCCTTAGAGTCCTGTTTTAATTTTTAAAAATGTTTAACGCTTCTAGTTGTTTCGGTTAATTTTGTTAAAATACTGATATGAGAAGCTATGAGGAGAAACAAATAACTAAACACATATGTATGTACATTAGAGCGACTCACCAAAAAAAGTGCTCGATGTACCCTCCTAAAAATGAACCTTGGACTTTTTTAAGATACCATTTTAAATATTTCGGCTCCAGCTTTGACCTCTCGTGAGCTGGACCATTTTGAAAAAGAGTCTATTTTTGCATGTTTTGTTAATTTGAGAATCTGTTTCCTTACCAACATATACAAATTGGGTATCATAAGAAAGGTTTTTTTAAGGCGCGTCCAACTGTATATACAATTTGTCCAAGGACGATCATCCATATCCTTTTCTTAAGGATTTTCTGTAAAAAAAAACGGTTTTTGAATTTTTTGTTCGGCGTTGCTTGTAATAAAAATGCCAAATTAACATATTTTAATCTTTAGTCGATTTAATTAAATACGTGTTTCAGCTTTTTTGGAAATTCGCGCTAGTTCGCGTTTTGACAAAAATGCAATGGGGTGGCAATCCTTCGATTAAAATATAGCAATATGGGTATCAAATTTCTTCTTTTACCAAGTACATCATCTTTGTATGTAAATAATATTATTTTTTGCAAATTAGATGCATTTTACACGGTGCTCTGGAATATATATAAATGCAATTTTGTAGTAACTGTAATATGTTAGCGGATTTAGTTTCTAGATCATGTATGGATAAAAATAGAACTAAAGAAAGAAAAAAAGAAATGATCTACGACTTGAATTTTTTTTTAATTTGCAAAAAAAATATGCCGCCAAAAAGTCGTGGATCATTTCTTTTTTTCATTCTTTAGTCCTATTTTTATCCATACATGATCTAGAAACTAAATTCGCAATCATATTAGAGTTACCGCAAAATTTCATTTATATATATTCCAGAGCACCGTGTAAAATGCATCTAATTTGCAAAAAATAATATTATTTACATACAAAGATGATGTACTTGGTAAAAGAAGAAATTTGATACCCATATTGCTATATTTTAATCGAAGGATTGCCACCCCATTGCATTTTTGTCAAAACGCGAACTAGCGCGAATTTCCAAAAAAGCTGAAACACGTATTTAATTAAATCGACTAAAGATTAAAATATGTTAATTTGGCATTTTTATTACAAGCAACGCCGAACAAAAAATTCAAAAACCGTTTTTTTTTACAGAAAATCCTTAAGAAAAGGATATGGATGATCGTCCTTGGACAAATTGTATATACAGTTGGACGCGCCTTAAAAAAACCTTTCTTATGATACCCAATTTGTATATGTTGGTAAGGAAACAGATTCTCAAATTAACAAAACATGCAAAAATAGACTCTTTTTCAAAATGGTCCAGCTCACGAGAGGTCAAAGCTGGAGCCGAAATATTTAAAATGGTATCTTAAAAAAGTCCAAGGTTCATTTTTAGGAGGGTACATTGAGCACGAATTTTGCTTCCATACATTTTGAGTCGCTCTAATGTACATATGTAAAAAAGGTCCTTGAAGCAAAAAAAGGTGCTGGCAATCAAACATTTAACCTATTTTTGCCCACATTCCTGTTGATTGAACATCGAAATCGGTCGGCGGAAAATGTGCTGAAGTGAAGATCACAGAACACCTTTGTTTTTATGAAAAAATATTTTCTAAACACATACCTTTATATAAGACGAAAGAAATAATTAAAAACACAAAAAATTATGTTATAATACTACAAAAAATTAAAAATTATATTTCATCGGTCAATCGGCTGAAATTAACCGGTTTAATCGTTAATCAAAAAAGCCAATTTGAAATTAACCGATCAGTTAATCGGGTAGTAATTAATTGACTTTAACCGAATGAATACCCTATCAAATATGCAGTATTTAATATTTGCGTTCTATGGGAGGTACTGTTTAAGAAAATCGGTGCAGCGGCTCTAAAGATATGTGGTACTAGATATTGACGTCCTATGGAAGGTATCACTTCCCCTGCCCCTATCAAAAAAATAGGAAGACTTTTTTATTGTCGGGGCTCATTTTTATGTATGTATATAGAAGATAGATCTTACGAACATTTTCCATTGATAGGAAATTTTTGGTCGTTATTCTCGCCATAGTAGATAAGCAATAACAAGTTTAGTGCAAAAATTTGAGTATACACATTCGTTGTGTAATGCTGCCGTGCCAGTGAAACAACGGGTTGATCAAAGTGACGAAAATATTGCTGCCGTTTAGGCGTCCGTAGCAAACAATTAAAATCAGTCGATTTCGCGGCGTTCTCAAGAACTGGGCATCGTCAAGACCACTTTTTGGCGAATTTTGCGTAGAGATTTTGGTTTACACCCACACAAGATCAAGCTGGCTAAAGAATTGAAGCCGGTGGACCACTTGACGCGACGTACGTTCTCTGATTGGGCTCTGGAGAAAATGTACCAAGATGATGAATTTCATCGCAAAATCATCTTCAGTGACGAAGCTAATTTTTGGCTCAATGATTCATCATTAAGCAAAATATGCGTTATTTGCTTGGTGAAAATCCACATGTGCTTCATAAATCTCCATTTCATCCACAAAAATAACTGTTTGGTGCGGTTTGCATGACGGTGGCGTCATTGGGCCATATTTTTTCGTCGACAATAACGATCGTCACGTTACTGTGAATGGCGATTGTTATCGCGCCATGATTACCGATTATTTTTGGCCCGAATTGGGAAACATGGACTTGGACGACATGTGATTTCAACAGGACGGTGCCTCAAGGCACACAGCACACGTTACAATCGATTTATTGAAGAGTAAGTTTGGTGAGCGTCAAGAAATGGAGCAGTCAATTGGCCGCCCCCTTCGTGCGACTTATCGCCTCTTGACTTTTTTCTTCGGGGCTGCTTCAAATCAGTGGTCTATGCCAAAAACAACGACGACGTTGGAAGAACTCAGAGCCAACATTGAACGCGATATAGCGGCCGCTACGGACGACATGTGTGACCGAGTCATCGAAAATTGAGTCCAACGAATCGACCGCTGTCGACGTGGCCACGGTAGGCATATGTACGAAGACGAGTTCTATTCATAAATGTGTTGATGTATTTTAAGTCGATCATAAAGTTTTTTAAATATATCAAATGGTTTGCGCTTTATTTAAAAAAAATTTGTCAAGTCCTTGTTGGAAAACCCGTTACGAATTATTTAATGTCAGGCCTTTTCGTAATGTTGGAAAATTCGTATTATTTAACTACAGTTTTTTCCTTAAAATACATACAGAAAGTGGGTTCATAGGAACCAAAATTTGGTCATCAACGCTATCATAACCTTGTTTAATTTTATACAAATTGATTTTTTGCAATTGACCGCAGAAAAAAAAACATGTAAAAACTTCAAAGTTAACCCTAAAAGAAGCATATTTTAAAAAAAAAATACTGTTCTTCGTATTATCGAATATCAAAAAAACAATTTAATCCTACTTCAATGCAAAAAGTTTGCCTTTCGTACTATTGAAAATACGTGGAAACGAAAGTACGTACTATTGGACGTCCACTGTATCTATAAAATTTACTCGTTATAGGAGATTTCCGGAATTTTTTTAGTTTTGTGAAATCAAGGTGATAAACTTTCTAGTGGTAGGAAATTATATGAAAATTTAAACGTCCAAAGAATTTTCTATAAATTTTTGGGAAATTAAAAAATATATTAACCATTTTTTTGCAATTTTTATAAAATTTGATATACAAATGCTGTTTTAAGATTTATTTTTTTTTAAATATCACAAAGTTTATAAATCTTCAGTTGGCAACTTTCTAAAAATTTTCTTTAAACCATTCTAATATGGAATGAGTTTTAATAAATTTCGGTAACTTTTTATTATTTTATAACAATAAAAAAAAGCCATTTGAAATGATCTTTAAGACCTGCACTAAAATGATAATATTGCTTTAATATTTTTATAAGCATAAAAAAATATAAAACTTTTATAGCAGTGTACCGAGTCTTATCGTTTGAAAGGCAAAGTCACACATTTGCTTCGTTCAAAAGAGTTCTCTGAAAAAGGTATTTTTTTTTAAATATTTTCTCTGTACGAAGAAACTTTATTTCGAACAAATTAGTGAAGTCGCCTTAAGATGTACATAAATAGTAAGAAATTAAAGAGTTTTTATTTATGCAGAAATGCTCTTGAAGAAAATGTCAGTTATCGTGAGTTTACTCGACAAATGCCTCGAACTTGATTATAAACAAAAGTTTATTAAAAAATAAAGAAACTAATACTATTTTCCTTTTGAGATAACAGATATGTCTGTGTTTCATTCAAGATCTGGAGCGAATTTACGGCGATATCGATCGAAATTTCCATTTAAATTGTATTGTAATTTCGATTGATATCGACTGCCGTAATTTGATTTTGATTTTAAAACAAGTTAGAGTGTTATACTTCGTTAAAGAACATTTTTTATTGGAAAGATCAATAAATACATGGCTTAAACATTTGAAAATGATTTAGGGCATATGGACACCTTGGAATTCTGAACATCCAATTTTGAACCACTTTTTCGAGCATTTCTGGTTGTATGTTACGAATAACACGAGCAATGTTGGCCTCCAAGGCGTTAATTGTTGCTGGTTCGTCAGCATAAGCCAGTGACTTTGAGTAGACCTAAATAAAAATAGTCGAAAGGTGTAAGATCGCACGATCTCGAAAAAAATTGAAAGGTCCATTTCTAGAAATCAACTTGTCGCCAAATTTTGATTTTAATAATTCAATTCACATCTCGCCTGGAATGAATGTCATCCATATTTTAAAACAATAAATTATTGATCATGGTACGATAAGTACGATGATGGCACGCACCAAACGGTTTATTTTGCTAAATATGTGAAGTAAATTTTAATAATATGCTAGCGATGTTTAAAATTAAATCTGATTATAAATATCATATATGAGCCCAGTTTTAAAGTTTGCTTAACAGCTAACCCCTTCGTAAGTTCTAGCGGGCTTGTAAAGACCAGTGTTCGAAAATAAATACTAAATATTGCTCCTTAGTGTTCGGTTCGGTAGATTTGTGGAAAACACAAACGCTAATAGTGTGTGCGTAGTAAATCTTTAAAAAATTAACGTTTCCCTGTTTGTCATCTGCAGCTCATAAGTGTTCGTTCGTTTCGTTTGTGCTAAGCGCCCTTTTGGCTGGTAATAAAACCAAACATTTTTTACAAAAACAAAATGCACATACGAAAAAAAAACCAGCAAAACAATTTTACCCAAACAAAACATATACACAAAACACACACAAGCTGTTCGTGCTGCGGTCGTTGCTAAAAATTTTTGTTTGTTTATTTCTTTATCAATGTAAAAAAAGTAACATTATAGAACATTAAAATATAATTGGAGGATTCACAAGGTAGTCATAAAGTTGTAGTCATATGTCTTAAAATGATTAAAAGAAATACGTGTGACTGCTGTGGGCAACCGCTTAATTTCTACTGATTAAGATTTCTAATGACTAGGGCAACCAAAAAAAAAAGAAAATGCTTATTTTTTGGTTTACAAGATAGAAAGATTTTGATTGAACACAAATTCCGATCATAAAAAAACAAAGAAAATGACCTATATTTGTTAGGGCTTATTTTTGCTTATTTTGGCAATATCGGCTTCTTTTTAGTTATTTTTGCGATATCGGCTTTTTTTTTGCTTAGTTTGCCATTTTAAGATAATTTTTCATTGTTTTCATACGAAAAAAAAACTTATTTAATACAATTTTGCAAAAATCGTTATTTTTATTTTTTTTTATGTGCAACTTTTTTTTTATAAATAAAGGGTGGTTAAATTTCAAGGGCCGATGTTGATTTTGAATAAAACACAAACTATTTAGGAAATTATTGTAATTTTATTTTATTATGATATATTGGTATTACTCAATTATGTATGGAACAAAATATCGGCCAAATGGGCGCCGCGACCACGGCGGCACACCTCCATCCGATGGTCCAAATTTTCGATGACCCTGAGGCATAATGGAGGTTCTATGCCGTTAATGTGCCGAATTATCTCATCCTTTAGCTCTTGAATTGTTGCTGGCTTATCGACGTACACCTTTTCTTTCAAATAACCCCAAAGAAAAAAGTCCAACGGTGTCAAATCACATTATCTTGGCGGCCAATTGACATCGCCATTACGTGAGATAACACGGCCATTGAATTTGTTGCGCAAAAGAGCCTTTGTTTCGTTAGCTGTGTGGCAAGTGGCACCGTCCTGCTGAAACCACATATCGTCCACATCCATATCCTCCAATTCGGGCCATAAAAAGTTCGTTATCATCTCACGATAGCGAACACCATTCACAGTAACTGCCTGACCGGCCTCATTTTGGAAAAAATACGGCCCGATGATGCCGCCAGCCCATAAACCGCACCAAACAGTCACTCTTTGTGGGTGCATTGGTTTTTCGACAATCACTCTTGGATTATTATTCGCCCAAATGCGGAAATTCTGCTTATCGACAAATCCACTGGGGTGAAAATGTGCCTCATCACTGAAGATGATTTTCTTCGAAATTTATCATTCATTTTCATAATAAGTCTGGATAACTTTAACACGTTGTTGAATTGTGTATCTCTCCATGGTTCAAATTGAGTAAGTCTGAAATAGAGAAATGTCAAATAAAATTCGGAAAAAAACATAGCGTTTAGGTGTGGTTCACATTCAACATCGGCCCTTACAATTTAACCACCCTTTACTAAAAAATCAACCATTTCTGTGCTGTAACAACTCTGGTTAAAAAAATCGTTCAAAGTTATGGCAATATTTTGTGCTTCCCTTGCACAATATCATCCCCAAAAATGATTCCCACACGGTGTGGGCCACACCACAAGAGTGGAGAGGGTACTATGCATTTGTGCTGATGTGAGAAACACCTTAAAATATTAGTCCTAAAGTATACTGATCAACTCAGAATCACTTTCTGAGTCGGTCTTACGATGTCCGTCCGGGTGGCTGGCTGTCCATGTAACCTCGTGCGCAAAGCATAGATCGCAATTTTAAAGATAATTTAATAAAATTTTGTAAGTGGATTCTAATTGGCACAATAGCGACTCGGTCCATAATTTAATAAAGCCCCCATACAAGCTGCTATCCGGAAGAGGGTCTTTGTGCCTACTATCAAACCAATTTAAATGCAATTTAAGACATATGTATATAGATTCATATTTATATGGACACGTAAGGTATGCATTTTTTTAAATAAATAGAGTATATTTCTGCCCATCAGTAACTATTTAACCGATTTTAATGAAATTTAAAACATAGATAGAACTCTATTCATATAGCCATACACTCTCGAAACTTGTTTTTAAATACTGTGGTGTTGGGTATCATACGGTCGGGCTTGACCGACTATACCTTCTTACTTGATTTTTATGCAACTCTGTCTTAGCGGTACTGTCACGTACCTTTTATAATGTTGTGTATAATTTGTATGTGTTACTGTTTTTTGTATTAAGCCTTTTTGTCAACTTATTTTTAATTTGCTTGTTTAAGTTCATTTCTCTCGAAAATTGCATAGCTGTATTCTTACGATCAAATTCCTGAGTCTGTAACGTCTTATTTCTTTTTAAATATAGTTTTTGTATAAAGTAACGTCTGTTAGTTCATCTTCTCTCTATTTTTGGCATAGTAACGTCTTATTTTTGGCTTTTTTAATATAGTTTTAGCTATTTAGAATTTCTCTGTATATCAAATATTGTTAATTTCTGCAAACTTTGGGGTTTTACACGAAGTTGTAACAAAATTGGAAACAAAAAATCTTTCATTGGTCTTCTAACTTGGTGGCCACACGATCAAGTTTTGCCTTTCAATTCCATTCAATTTGCAATACACTCTCACTTTTTAACTAACACACTCACATTTTTAAAATTGACCATGAGATGGCTTTCAATTTCACATCTCCATTTGTTTGGCAATTTTACTTTCAATTCAAAAACCGCTGATTACATGTTTGTCTTTATAAATTGTTTTCTTGATGAAATCTTGAAAGTAAATTGCTTACAAATTGAATGCAGCCTACGTCACAGCTTTCAATTTATGTAAATTTTGACAAGCAGTATATGTAAAAGACTATCAAGAACATCTTGATCGTGTGGCCGCAGGGTAAGTGAACATAGTTAGGGACCGTAAGAAAAATGTCCCGTGTTCCAGGGGATATAGAAGACAAAGTTAATAAAAAATTTAAATCAGTTTCATTAAAAAATAAAGGATTTCCTGTATTAAAAGATATTGGGGATATTTTGGGAGGCAAGCGGAATTATGAGTCCAATCGTGTAAAATATACTTCAGAGCAAATACTCAATTTTAAATATGCTCCCTCAACATCTGTAGACGTAGGAAGAACTTTTTCTATGTAAAAGAACTTGCTGACTCCAAACAGACATAGTTTTCTTTTCGAAAATTTATTGCATCAACTTATAATTTACTAAAACAACGTAGTAAACGGATTAAGTGCAAAATAAACAAGCTTAAATTGGTTTTTTTAGTTTTAACAGCTTATTTTCATGTTTTTAAGCGCTTTTTTAAGTGCTTTTTTTTGGTTGCCCTAGTTATGACAAATCAATGCACGCAGCATTAAAACTTTTATTTTGTTTCAAACAGAACAATATTTTTTAGGCAATTGTAAAATATTATTTAGGAAATTTTGACAATATGACCTTGTGAATCCCCCAAATGTTTGTGTACAGTACCACTACAATTGTTCTGTTTTATAAAGAGGAACACTATATAATGGAAAATGGTTAGGAGTGTCATTAAATGCCGTGTCAGATAAAACTTTTGCTTCGCGTTGCGTTACATATACGCTTTGACATTTGAGTTAAATGTACATGTTTATATGGCACTTGTCACATAAACTGCTTTTAACGCAAAGCGAAGCGAAAAGTTGGGCAACTCTCATCTTTTTGCGCGCTTTGACAATCTTCTAGTATAATTTTTTTTATTTATTTTCTTTTTAACACATAATGTGTGAGTGTTGTCAAAGTTTTTATTGTGACATACCCTTTTTGCTTTACGCTTTTCTGTCAAAGTATATGTAACGCAACGCGAAGCAAAAGTTTTATCTGACACGGCCTTAAGGCTTGTGTTCGTCTACAAAAAACACTAAAATAATAGATATCGTTCCTAGGTGTGTCAGCCGAACGCTAAATAATGTTCTGTTTATTTGCGAACACTGGTAAAGACACCCTTTACAAAATAAATTTTCACTATAAAACCAAAATTGATTTTTATGTAAATTAATTAAAATAACGCTAATTAAAAAAAAAATATAAAAATCCCAAATCTTACTTTAATGACTTCCTTCAAGAGAGAAAGTGTGGCTGGCTTATTTGAATAAATATATGATATTTAATCTGTTGGTCAAATTCCTTCATAAACTCCTGAAGTTATTCTTTCCGGCAATTGCATTTGCAGCAAATTGACTGTGTCGCATATCGCAGTTTCTTGTTGATACCACATAATGTAAGTTACCCACACTTACAATTTTATTACAGTAACTGATTGTGGGTTATTAAATTCGTTTTCCGTACTGTTAAAATTTAATAAAGATATAGTTATTTTACGAATAATTTTATTTTTTAACATTTATGTTTTTTATTCAAAAAAACAAACTACCAAAAAAAAAAGGTTTTTCCGTATTTATTTTGTAATGACGTTTGATTTTAGTCTGATAAAATATATTATTTAAAAGTAAAAACTATTAAATTTTAAGGAATATGCAGTTTAATAAATAAAACAATTATTGAATTAATGTAAAAATCATTTGTTTTAAATGAAATGTAAATGATCCGTTTTTTAAATGTATTTTAAGTTGTTTAAAATGAATTTTCGTTTGAATTTAACTACATAATATTTTGAGTGCACATAAGGTTAAAAAAATTGTCATCTTGTAGCGATATCGCATGCACCTTTCTCGTCAACATTCAAGAACATTCAAGGAAAGAATAGCTTTTCAATGATCTAAAAAATTTTGCCGCCAATATTACCTTATTAAAAAAGCTCCCGCAGTTTAAAGTTTAACACCCAACAGCTTTTAATAAAATATTTACTTTTATGTTATAAACTAATAAAGTTGAATTTATTTGGCAAGAAGTAAATCATTTAAAAGAGCCAAAATTTATATTGTTAATCTATTTCAAAGAGTCTTTTACTAAAGTTCTATTAACCTACATTTGCTTTTATGAAATTATCAAAGAGATAAAAGCGGCCCAACTGTTATCTGACTTGAATTTTATGAATTGATGGTCGTAAAATATTTTAAAAATTATGTTTTATAAACTTTATAAGATTTGAGATAATTTTTTTGTTGTTTATAAATCATGACCTTCTTATGTACAAGTTAGATAAAATCGGACTCTTTCTTAAGCTTTTTAAATAGATGTCCACATATCTATAAGGCAGATATCAGTGCATATTGTTTTGCAATTGAATTTCAAAGCTATACCTGCACCATCTAGATTGCCTGAAGGTAGTCACTTGGGTCCAGTATTATTTCTGCTAATCAAAAATGTTTAACCACCTTGCATTAAATATTCTAAAATATTAACCCATTTAAGACTGAACCCCGATTTCGTGGAACGATTTTGATGAAATTTCACACATCTGATATTATGGGCATTTATATTGACATTGCGTTTTTTTTTTATTTTTACCTGTCAAACCTTGGCCCCTAGACCATGGGTATTTTTCTACCCACTTCGCTCTTAAAGAGTTCTAAAACACAAGATTTTTTGAAAACCAAAAATTAAAAAATTCATTTATTGCATGCATTGATGTGTGTGTTGTGTGCTTATTTCACTATGTACGTTGAATCTGTCCCAGTGGGAAAAGGAAGAAGTACGGTTGCCTTCTAGAGGCCCTTTGTATTCCTTCTTTTGGATGAAAAGGATGGTTAAATTTTAAGGGCCGATGTTGATTTTGAATAAAACACCAATTATTTAGGAAGTTATTGTCATTTACTTTTATTATGAAAATATTGGTATGGTTCAATCATGTATGGAACAAAATATCGGCCAAATGGCCGCCGCGACCTCGGCGGTACACCTCCATCCGATGGTCTATATGTTCGATGACGCTGAGGCATAATTGAGGTTCTATGCCGTTAATGGTCCGAATTATCTTATTCTTTAGCTCTTGAATTGTTGCTTGCTTATCGACGTACACCTTTTCTGTCAAATAACCCCAAAGAAAGAAGACCAACGGTGTCAAATCAAATGATCTTTTCGGCCAATTGCCATCGCCACCACGTGAGATAACACGGCCATTGAATTCGTTGCGCAAAAGAGCCATTGGCTTTGTGGCACCGTCCTGTTGAAAGCACATATCGGCCACATCCATATCTTCTAATTCGGGCCATAAAAAGTTCATTATCATCTCACGATAGCGAACAACATTCACAGTTACTGCCAGACCGGCCTCATTTTGGAAAAAATACGGCCCGATGATGCCGCCAGCCCATTAGCCGCACTTAACAGTCAATCTTGTGAGCGCATTGATTTTTCGACAATCACTCTTGGATTATCATTCGCCCAAATGCAGCAACTCTGCTTATTGCCGAATCCACTGAGGTGAAAATGTGCCTCATCACTGAATCACGAAGTGCACGATGTGCATTTTGATTTGAACGCCCATATTAATAATAAGCCATAATAAGGTGAGGTTCACATTCAACATTGGCCCTTTACAAGGCTTGCTCGCTTTATTCCACTCTCATATCTTTTTACACACGTTGTCATTGCTCTCGCTTCTTTTGCAGTTACATAAGAATGGTAACGGGATAAAAAAAAAAAAAAATTCTTTTGCTTTTGCTTGTGCGAAAAAACATAACAAAAAATGTTACTCCTTCTCTTCTCTGTTGTCATAGAAGGGAATGTGGAATGTTTTATATTTTATACGAAAGAGCCGAGGCCTTATTACTAATGCTTTGGATGCTGCTATGGTGTATGCCAGGAATTTACACTGCATGCTAAGAAAACCTGAAGGATCTTCAATCATGAGTCAATTTTATGAAACATTGGTGTAAGAGAAAAAGTAGTCACAAATGCACAAGAAATGGCAAAGCGCATGGAGAGCTTTGACCATATGATAAGCCATATTATTCAGCTTGGCCGTTTTGGACAATGTGAAGCAAAACTGAGTTTGGTTGTACAAAATGCAAATTTTAGTTACACCCAAAGGTGTCCCAAAAAACATTAAAAATATAAAATTATCTCAATAATCGACCACTGTTGTGATATTTATTTCTTTATTTTTTACTAATAAATAGTTCATTTTCCATGTTTTGAACCCTCTGACAGCGAAGTGGGTATTTAAATACCCATGTCATTGAATCAAGCCTGTGGTCAACGTTATTGGCCCAATTTAGCTAATATTTTTTTCTAAAGCAGAGCACACCTAAGGCTATAAGTCACCAAGAGGGTTTTCCGATCTTCCACTCTCCCAATTTTCCAGAGCCGTTGTCGTTCACTTTTTCCAAATATTAAAAATTGCTAACTTTTAAGCCGCTAACTTACCCAATTAAAGGGGGCAAAATTTAATTTCAAAAATTTGTTTAAGTAGTTTTATCCTTTCTTAATCTATCTGTAAAAACCAATTTCCGATACCTCTTACCTGAAGTTAGCCAGAATTTTTCTACGAAGGCTCTGTTTTTGGGTATTTAAATACCCATCCGTCCTTAATGGGTTAATGTATGCAGAAGATGGTAAAGCTTCTCCTTAGCTACAAAAGCTTAACTATCGCCCATGTTCTGACAATCGCTCGATTTAAAATCGCAAAATAACAGATTTATTTTTTGGTGTTGTGAACTCATGTGTTTTGCTTGCGATCTGCCAAAGTTTCTTAAACATAGTTCCTATTATTAAGATTTCTGTATGACGTGCTAAATTCCCAATTTTTCATATTTGATAAATACACTGAAATTATTGTTGAGGGAAAGCTAGCTTCTATGCGCATTTCACTGGTTGCTTAGGGCAGCTCATCAGGAAACCTTTTCCTAAGATTTTAGAAAAGCTAAAAATATTATACGAATAAAACCCTAAAGCGAATAAGAATTTTAAACGCTCAAAGTCTTACTTGTTACAATATCAAAGCTTAAACAAAACACCAACAATAAACAGTGAGTTTATCTTTCCTTGTTTCCTTGAACATACTGTTGGGATTTACAGCCGCCAAACTTCTTGCAATTGCAGCAACTATTATGCGGTTTCATTACAGATTCGCGAATGTTAAGAGTTAAGCGATTGTCAGTATATGCCCGTATGTTTTCTTTGTTCCAAGATGATCTTCCCAGATTTAACTTATAGAGTGATATAAATTTGATGAATAGTTTGGACCGATCATCACGAAATTTATTGGAGTGATTTCTAGTCATATAAAACTGTGAAGAATTAAATTTTATTCTGATAGCTTTATTAGTAACGTTTAGGCGTACTAAACTGTTTTTCGTGAGTAGGGTTTATATGGGGCCTAGGGTAAATTATGGACTGATCGTCATGAAATTTTACAGCGTGACTTTCAGTGGAATAAAACGAATTTTCGCAAAATCCTGAATCATTCCGTGTGCACTGTTCCACGATTTATGTTAGTTTTTGTAACAAAATTATAAATTTTTTAGGGTGGTGGTTCCACATTTTGATTCATGGCTCTGATCCTACTGAACCGATGGATTTGCTGGATTTCAATCTGTAACTTTAGTGAGAACTTCTCGCATCGAAAAGATGTGTAACAAAATCGTTTTTGAAAAGTGAGAAAATAGTGTGTCTGTAACTCAAGTCGAAAACTATCAAAAGAGATTACGTCGTTACGTTCTTAATGTCATAACATTGCACTCGAAGCCGATTTGACGTTGCAGACTTTGGGAACGCTAGTCGCACATATCGTTGACTGCGCCCAAAATTTACTAAAATATAAAAATTTTCAAAGACGGCGGCGAAAATACAACCGTCGGCTATACCAAATAATGTAAAGTGCGTCTTTAATGTGTGTTGTTTGCAAAAGAGCTTCAAAAACATTCGTATATTTAATAAAAATGTTAAAAGCAAAATAATTAAAGAATTATAAAATGTACCAAGAACAAAATATTATTATTACTAGTGTTCGCCTAATGGTCAAAATTCGACCATAAATTTTTATGTACATACATATGAAGAAAACATAGCACATCTAAGTATGTATGAATTTACATGTTTTGAGCATTTATTGTTTCCGTCTTAGTGGATCGATTTGGCGAGGGACCAACCTTCGATGCATATTTTATCTTCTACGTGAGTTAATTTAATTTTGTAAGTTCAATATAAAAAATATCAATTGAAAAACAAAAAAGTATCGAAAAGTCTCCTTTATGGATTGTCATCCACTCAGGACATTGCATCTTTAATTAAATGTTTCTATGTCTAATATTAACGAAAATTAATAAAAGTACCAGATGTTGAACGAAAAAGTACCAAAAAGCTCCCCTTACATGTTCTTGTTCACCCAGTTTAATGCATAATTTTATCTTTATAGGCCGAATATTAACGATAATGCAAAAAGTTCCAGATTAAAAACAAAAAGTGCCAACATTTTTTATCTTATATTTTTTAATTCACTCAGGAATATTATTCTTCTAATTTAAACATTATAGAAAATTTAAAAATTATCACATGCAGCACGGAAAAGTAAAAAAAAAAGAAATTTTATTTCCCGTGTTTCTCTTTTTTGATAGTTTTTTCTCCCCATATAGGTTCGGTTGACAAACAAAGGAAGAAAGCGTTCTTAATTGTTTTGCCTGTGCCGATTTACACATAAGATTTATATAGTCGAAATATTCGAAAACCGGATTCTGAAAAATGTCGAATAATCGACCACCCTATTTTTTATTATTTGATAATTGAAAAAAAAAACAAATTGTTTATTTATGTGTTCTGCGTAAGTGTTAGTAGCAAATTTAAACACTTATAACTCTGAAATTATTGAACAGTACTGAAATTCTGTAACTTTTTAACGACAAAAAATTGTTGTTAAGTAGTCAAAATTCGTTAGCTAACGATAATTGTCGTTAAGAACTATTCTGTAATGAAATTTTAACAATTTTTATCGGCAAACAATGTCGGTAGCTAACGATACAAAAAAAGTTCTTGTTAAATAATAACGATAATAAATATGAGGAGCCGCAGAACAAAACGTACTTTTTCGCATTTTTTGAGAAATTGGTTTTTTGATATTTTTATAATATTTGGGTTAAAATCTTTAAGAAAACATCTTGTTAGCATATTTTTTTTCTTTTTTTTACCAAGAAAATGGGTTTGAAAAAAATTGGTGCATAACAAAACGTACTTTTTTCATTTTTTTTTTCAAAACGTGCTTTTTTCATTGTTTTTGCCATTTCTTCGTGAAGTTGTTTTAATAACAAATCATTTCTTAATATTCTTAGCATCACAGTGCTCGTTGAATGCAGACGTGTTTTTTTTTTTAACTCGGCATACGGTTTTTGTTTTCTTTTAACATACTTAAATAAGTTGTTATAAAATCATAATATTATTTATTAAATAAATAATATAATATCAGCGAATTGGACGCTTAAAAATAATTTTTAATTTGTGAACATAAACGTCAATAATTAAAATAATAAAAGTTATAATTTAATAAAAAAATGTATGTATGAACATACATACATAAACATACAAACATACATTTTAAGCAAAAACATTTCTTGTTTTTGTTTATTCTTCTTTTTTATTATCGGGGTTTTTAACAACAAATAACAAGAAGAGCACAATTAAACAAACTGTAAAATAAAAAAAAAAAAACTTATGAATGCGTACAATGCAAAAACAATTAAACATAATGAAAGAAATGCATATGTTACAGTGAGTGTTGACGAAACAAAAGTAGAAACAAAAAAAAGAATCGATTACCTAACGGCTAAACCTATTACTCGAACGCGTTCCCTCTCACCTTCTTTGTTTACAAATACGGTCGATCGTATTACAATAACAAGTTTGTTAACTGCAGGCGCTGCCGCAGAGCCAAAAAAAACTTTAATAAGTGATGATACGGTTAACCCCAAAACAGCCGCTATGGACAACTCAGTAACTCAAGGAAAAATTTCTCAAAAGCCTACAGTACAAGTTGGTATGGACAGGTACATAACAGTGCTCAAACGGGGACGCAGCCCTACCTCTGCAGCAGTTGCTTCGGCCTCAAAAGTACCAACTTTTGATAAAATAAATACTCAAAATCGTTTTGCAATTCTGGAGGATGAATCCTCTGAAGCACCAAACGTCATAAAATCGTCAAAGCCTCCCCCGATATATCTTAGGGAACAAAATTCAAATGAGCTCATAAAGAGTTTGATATCAGTGATAGGTGAAAATTCGTTTTACGTAGCGGCTATCAAGCGTGGTAGTGTAAACGAGACTAAAATACAAGTCAATCATGAGAATGACTTTCGCAAAGTAATAAACAACTTTGAAGCACTAAAAAAAACTTTTATACATACCAACTGAAAAGCAGTAAAGGTCTTCAGGTAGTGATTAAGGGTATTGACTCATGTGTGGATCCAGAAGAGGTCAAAACATTCCTAGAAGAAAAAGGCTTCAAGGTAAAACATGTAGTAAACATTAAAAATAGAGAAAAAATTCCCCAACCACTTTTTCGAGTAGAGTTTGAACCCGGCGACGTTAAGCTTAAAAAAAATGAAACGCATCCAATCTATGATTTAAAATACATTCTGTACAGAAAGGTAACTATAGAGGAGCCGCACAAAAGAGGTGGTCCCGTTCAATGTTTGAACTGCCAAGAATTTGGCCATACTAAGGCATACTGCTATTTACCCTCTGTTTGCGTAGTATGTGGTGAGCTACACGGTACAGTTCTTTGCGATAAGTCTAAAACCGACCCCAACGTAAAAAAATGCAGCAACTGTGGTGGTAATCACACTGCCAATTATAGAGGATGCCCTGTATATTCTATCGTCAAGCAGTCGGTTGGACCGAAAACTAATCCCCCTCAAATGCAGGTAACGAATCAAGTAAACAGTAATGATCTTCAGGCTCCGCAGCCTAGTAGTAACAGAACCTCTTATGCTAACGTTTTAAAATCAAACAATGTACCAATGCAAGGCGCTTCGTCAAGTAATGACGAAACTCCAGTTTCTAATCTAAGTCGTCTAGAAAAAACCATGGAAACATTAGTGCAAACAGTAAATAATTTTACAAACACAATGGGTAATATGATGTAGGAAATTCTTAGAATGCAATCGATGTTATTGCAAGCTATTCTTAACAAGCCATGAACTGTTTAAAAATTTGTTTTTGGAACGCAAACGGCATCCGCCAACATAAAAATGAATTAGAATACTTTCTTAAAAATAAACAAATTGATGTCATGATGGTTTCTGAAACTCATTTGACCTCAAGAAATACGTTTAAAATTAATGGTTATACTCTATATGATACCAAGGACCCTCGAGATAGAGCTTGTGGAGGTTCTGCTATATTAATAAAAAACCGAATTAAACACTACCCAATGTGTGATCATCGTGAAGATTATCTCCAAGCTACGAACATTTTTGTCGAAGAGCTAAATCGAAGCATAGTTATTTCATCTCTATATTCACCACCTAGATTTGCAATATCAGAAAGCCAATATTACAAATATTATAAGTCACTGGGGCCCTGTTTCCTGGCTGCTGGCGATTACAACGCAAAACATACCTTCTGGGGGTCACGACTTATAACACCAAAGGGTCGTGTTTTGTTTAATACAATCTCTAAAATGAATTTAAATGTTGTCGCGAGCGGCCAACCAACATATTGGCCTGCTGATCCGCAAAAAATTCCAGATGTCATCGATTTTGGCGTGGTTAAAAACATCCCCACAGAAACGATTTACGTTGAAGCTTCCATAGAATTATCCTCTGATCACTCACCTACAATTGTTACTATAAAAAACACCAATAGAATTGAATCTCCCTCTGGTCACATAGCGACGTCAGCTACACATATAAATTGGATAAAATATAAAAAATATCTTAGTACCCATTGCACAGAAAATATTCCGCTTAGCACACCAGAGTATATAGATCGCTCTATTGTCAATTTTGACAGTTTTCTAAAACTAGCTGTTCAACATTCCAGCATTGCCCCCAAAAAAACCAAAAATAATAAAATATATTCCTCAGATGTCGAGCGTCTCTTGTCTGAAAAAAGGAGAGCTCGTAGAGAGTGGCAATTGCACAGATCCCCTCAACTTAAGAACTTACTAAAAGACTGTACAAAAAGGCTGACAAAGTTACTGCAGACTCAGAAAACGGCTTCTCTGGAAAAATATCTTAAGGAACTTGATGCAACTCCACAATCAGACTACTCATTATGGCGTGCAGCTAGAAACCTCAAAAGGCCAGTTGTCGCTAATCCGCCATTAAGAAACTTGAATGGAAGTTGGGCAAGAAATGATGTTGAAAAAGGAAATCTGTTTGTTAATCATTTAAAACACGTATTTACCCCTAACATATCTCACGATATGGCGGTCGAGTTACCACCTGTTGCTGCTAGAGCAGCTGTTCCCCTAAGATTTGAGATAAGAGAAATCGAAAAGGCTATTTGTGATTTAAACCCCAAGAAGGCTCCTGGTTTTGATAAGATCAGCAACAAAATGCTTTTGGAGCTACCCAGCATAGCAAGGAGAATTATTCTTTTAATTTTTAATGCTATTTTACGCCTGGAATACTATCCTCAAAAGTGGAAGGTTTCCTTAGTCATCATGATACCTAAACCAGGAAAGGATCACACAAAAGTTGAGTCATATAGGCCTATAAGTTTACTTTCAAATATATCAAAGCTGTTTGAGAAGCTGTTAGCGTCAAAATTAACCCCAATTCTAAATGAAAACAGATGTATTCCTAACCACCAATTCGGCTTTAGAAGAGAACACAGCACAATTGAGCAAACCCATCGTATAGTAAACGCAATAAGAAAAGCCTTTGAAGAAAGAAAATATTGTTCCGCTCTCTTCATCGATGTTTCTCAAGCTTTTGACAAAGTCTGGCATGAAGGCTTATTACATAAATTGAAGCTAAACTTACCAGTAAACACACACAAGCTGTTAGAAAGCTACTTAGTCGGTCGAAAGTTTATTATTAAAGAAGGTGATTATTTAAGCTCTCCTCAACCAATTGAAGCTGGAGTCCCTCAGGGAAGCATCCTAGGCCCACTTTTATACTTAATATATACTTCGGATATGCCAATAAACAACTACACCCAAACTTCAACATTTGCTGATGACACAGCTTTTCTAAGCGTGCACGAAAACAGTCAAGAAGCATCTCGATACCTACAGGATCATATATTTCAACTCGAACTGTGGCTGAAGCAATGGAGGATAAAGGTCAATGAGCAAAAATGCGTACATGTAACATTTACCTTGCGTCGGGAAACATGCCCCCCTATTAAAATCAATAATCATTTAGTGCCTCAAAATTCGCATGTAAAATACCTCGGTATTCATCTAGATCGCCGTTTAACGTGGAAAAGCCATATAGAGGCAAAATTATCTCAAATGAAACTAAAAGCCATCCAAATTCATTGGCTTATTGGAAGAAACTCTGTCCTAAGTCTCGACTGCAAACTTTTACTTTACAACTCCATCTTAAAGCCAATCTGGTGCTACGGTATTCAACTATGGGGCACTGCCTCGGCCTCTAATATCGAAAAAATTCAAAGGCGCCAAAATAAACTTCTTCGAATAATCACAGCTGCCCCTTGGTATGTTAAAAACTCAAATATTCACAAGGATCTCAATGTTCCTTTAGTAAAAACTATGATTACAAAATATGCAGTAAAATATTTAAAAAGGCTTGAACAACACCCAAATCCACTAGCTCGAAATATTTTAAACCATGGCAGCTACACTCGCTTAAGAAGAAGAGACACTGCAGCACTTACCCAATTAGATGAGCGATAAACACCTATATAAGTGAACAGAACCCGTGATGAAGAAAATTTTTGTCTGGCACTGGCAGGACGTAAAATAACGTATTAGGTTAAGATTTGATTAATTATTGTTAGTTCATATTTAAAATATGAAGATTCAATAAAAATTAATGAGAAAAAAAAAAAAAAAATTTCTTAATATTCTTAATTTGTTTGACGTTTATGTATGTCGTTACATTTTCGTTAAAATTAACTGCTAAATAATGGTGACTATTCTTGAAAACGCGTCGAAAAAGTGAAAATTTTCAGTTAAACAAAAACAAAGTTAAGGAAATTGTTTTTGGTTTGTCATACAATTTACCGTTTTTTAAAGAAAGAGAAACGAGTCAAAATTCTCACGTTTATTTAATTTTAGAAATATATGATAAACAAAAACTACTTTTGTTTTAATGTACATTTGTATTTGTTCGACGAGTTTTCAAGAATAGCCTCCAATAATTGCTATAATTTAACTATTGTTTGGTGAATGAGTATTATGAAAACAATAATTAATTAATACAATAGTATAATTAAACATGGAATATTACAAGAATCTGTAGAAAATTTAAATATTTTTTTTAACAAAACGTTCTTTTTTCATTTTTTTTTAGCAAAACGTACTTTTTTCGATAAAAAATTGGTTTGATATTAAATATCCTTGACATTTAATGTGTTGACTTACGGCAGTTTGATTCACCTTTTGGTAAGCAAAAAACTTGTTTCCATTTCCAGGTTCATACAGTTTTTTAAGGGGTCCAAAAAAATAAACCTCAATTTCCCAAACATTTTGAATATGTGAAAAAGTACGTTTTGTTCTGCGGCTCCTCAAATATAAAATTTGCATTCAGGTAACATATGTCCGTAGAATAGGTAAAATATGCCATTTAATACCAAGCAATCGATATGGCAGAGCAAATCTAAACAGAAAGAAAACACTCGGAATAAATTAAGTTTTTTTTTTGAAAAAAAAACCAATCGTACTCAAAAATTTAAGTACGAATAATACCAAAACGTACTTAAAATAATTCTAAAATGGATTACTTCCGAAAATCAATCCCGGAATTTCTTAAAATTATTTCAAAACTCTTAAACCAAGTAAAAAAGGATTAAACTTTTCGTTGTTAGTGCCACTCTGAGAGTAAAATTCCAAAGTTTGCATTCTAATCTCATTTAACTTATCAAAATTTGTAGCAGACATTACAACAACACCACACAAGTAATTAAAAAACGATTTGCTTGTTGTGTGTAGAAACAACAAAAACAACAGAACAAGACGAACACACATTGTTTTCATGTTTAAAAAGTAAAACTTAGAACAAAATTCGGGTCATCGCCGCCACCAGCCTCAATACTTGCAACGCGAAATGAAACTAGACTACTGGTAGAGCAGATGTCTTCAGTAGAATTGTATGGCGATTCTTTTCTTAAAATATATTAACCCTTTTATACTCATTTTAAGGGCTGCACTCACCAGGGCTGCCAGATAACTTTGTGAGGAAATCGTCAATTTCCTGAGAAAAAATAAGAAAATCGTCTTTCACGTTTCGTAAAATCGTCAAAAAATCGGATAACTTAAAATTTAGTTTTTTTCACAATTTATGTTCGATTTTAATAAAAAAAATAAAACATTCAAACAAAAACATAATTACTTCATACCCAGCTAGCATTTTCAATCGTGTAAGAGCTACAGTGAGTCTCATGAAGAACGTCTTTGATCGTCGATGACCGCATTTTTTGACCGTAGAAGATTCCTTCCATGGAAAAAACTGTAACACGAGTGATTAAATTTTTAATTAAAACTGATTTTATTTAATTGAAAATAAAATTGGTGGAAATTTTTTCTGTGTGGCCAATAATCAAACTCGCAAACTACAGATAGATAGATTCTTCCGTACCACAGCGAAAGACGCTTATTCAATCGTTGTGGGAATCGTTTAAAGATTATCTAACGAGTCTTTCATGTCAGGAATCGTATGAGACTCATGTAGATATTATTTTACAACTCGTGATTGCGATTTTGATTGATAATTGCTAAAAATATGATTTATACAGAGAGCCGTAAAAGGTTCATTCGATGATGGTTTGACGAAAGATAAACAAAGAGTAACATTGTTGTTTTTGTACTCTGAAAATAATCATTTAAAGATTTTCTTAAGACTTGGCTATTACAGCCGTAGCTAAACAAAAGCGGCACGCGTTTTTTAGGTTTCAAAATGTGTCATGCCATACCTAAATAGAGCGGCGTCAACGCTTTGCAATTGGAAAAACCGATTTTGACAGATCGCTTAATAGTGAAGTTGGCCGCTATTGTTAATTAATAATGGCAATTTAGCTATTTGTTGGTCAATCTAGCGTTTTTATCTCTTTGATGACGCACTTGCTTAAGTATGGTATATCAGAGTAAAAGATGAGCGAAAGAACACGTTCTGCCTTCCGCTGTTGTTAAGGTTGTTAAGGCTGTTAAGCATTCCAATATTAAAGAACGAACGTGTCAGAAAATGTAATGTTTTATTCATACTTTGGAGACTGAAAAAAATCGTGACTCTTAAGATAAAAATTAGCAAACCGGCACTTTGCTAATTTCGAACAAAAAATCGTCAAATCTGGTAGCCCTGGTACTCACCGTACTATTAACACCGCTTCGGATTGATTTGAGTACGGATGGATTGATTTTTTTTTTTTCAAATATATCTCCTACATTTCCTGTTCAAGTGACCATTTTTAAACCAAATTTTGTCTTTTATATATCATTAGAAGGATATTTTTTTACACATTTTGATTCTTTTACATTTAATTAAGAATTAAAAAAGAATTTATTTAATGCCAAAATTTTTATAAAAATTTAAAGTAATTTTTGGGAATACAAAACTTTTAATTTACAAGATTTTGTTAGTCGTGCTTCATTCCCAATTTTTATTCTTTAAAAAACACTGAAATTGATTGTTGAAGGGATTGGGATTTAAGCACGACCAACAAAATCTTGTAAATTAATTGAAAATAACTAATTTTTTCTTCCTGTGAATGCACCTTCAAACTTGAGAGGCGATGCGCCACGCCTTCCCGAGCATCTTAAGGTTGAGAACACCGCGTTAGTCTTTAACACAGCATTTGTTTTGAGAAATGTTTAAGCCTTACGCAGTTACACATGCTTTCTATTCGTTTCACATAAAATGTGCCGTCCCCAATTAAAGTACAATTTTTTATCGGAATCCCCACATAATTGATCGTCTAACTTAAGGCAGAATTAGTCTTTACTTTCTGTTCTGTTAAGAATCAGCTGATTTGATTTTGTTATTAAAAAACCTGTGAAATTGATTAGTTTTTCCGTTCTGTTTATGTCAAAAACTTGTTAAGTAATTGTAAGTGACAGCGTAACAGAACAGAAAGCAAAGACTAATTCTGCCTTTACCCTACCTCGCTTTGTCCAAAGTATTTATGAATTAATTCTATACAACTATTTAATCTGGAACTCGAAGCAAAATCTCGTATAATAAAAATTTTATTGTTTTAGCTGTAACAACAAAAGTAGAGCAGTAGTTCACTGGATTATTAATAATCCTTTTTTTTTAATAAAATCCTGTTGCATCCAATAAATCTCAAATAAAATCACTTTACACTTTCAATAAGTTTACCAAAAAATAAAACACACACAAAAGGCCACAAACAGAATAAAAAAAATCGTATAGAAAAATCCCAACCATACAAATCCCACACCTGGTGGGCCATTCATACATTTGGTTAACAATTGGCTCGATGCCAATCAGTTCAAGCTTTTTTACATGAATTTTTTCCTTTTTTTCTCGTTTCACTCTCAGTTTTCGTTCGCCTCGTGTAAATGTCATTAAAACAAAGGCTTCCGGCTAAGTGTCGTAAACTATGTATGGGGGATCTATCTGACTGTCGTGACGGAGAGGGTATGTTGGACCAGTTGTTCCATGCAAAAACATGACATTTAGCGGGAGACAGTTGGTATGTAAATTTTGACTTTATTGTGTTAATTGTAAAAGGATAATTAAGTTTTCTTTTCCTTTTTGGAAAATTAAGTCTTACCTTCTTTCTTTATATAAATTTCTTCATGGAGGAGTCATTTTCAAAAAACCACTAGAAACTTAAATAGTCAATTAATTTAGCTTTTTTTTTGTTTAGCAAACGATAGAAATTAACGTTCAAATAAAAACACACCTTAGTTTGGTTTATTTTCCATGTTCCATGGCTTTCATGGAATGACAACATTAGATAAGTGATATACATTTGCATTGTAAACCACAGGCATGTTCGTGGTAGTTGTAAAATGTGTTGTAATTCACTGACTTTGTAGACAACATGACAAATAGACAAGCAAGCAGACAGATACTTACAAAAGCGTATATTGCCCTTCTATTGGTACTCATTAATTTGTTTATTGTTCACAGGGAAATGCTTGTTAAAGGCCACTTGCGGGTACTACGAATTACATTGGCGGCCGTCCTACACAGTTTGGGCAATTGGCCAAATTGTAGTTTGAATTTGGGATTTGTATAGTTGTTGTTGCGATTTAAATAGTGTTTTATATTTGCTAATACACTTGTGATTTTATTTTTTTTGCAATTTTCTTTCAGGGTGGCCAGTTTTTTGAATTTTCGTATACCATTCCCCACAGGTGAAAAGGGTTGATGTATAAAAGAGACATTTTTCCATTCCGTTTGAAATTTCAAGTGCAGAGCCTGAAGCAGGGATAGAAAATGCCTTTTTTAATTTTGTACCAACAATGAAAACAACATGGACTTTTAAGACGATGACGGTTCTAGTTTTTAATATTGATTTAAAATAAACCTAACAAAAATGTGTATAAAAATTCCAAACAAATAAAACAAAAAATATAAGATAAAAATAATATATAATACATTCACACTCATAGAAAAATTCATCTTCATATTGACATTAAAACATTAGAATTGTGACATCAATGTTATTACAAATGGGATCAATTTGGCAAAGAGTGTCATCAATCCAATGACGAACGTCATCATAAAATTTTGTCATATTTTATGGCTAGAGTGATGTCAATTAGATGACATGTTTCGTTTATTATTAACATTATTTTCATGTTTAAAAAGTAAAATAAGAAGCAAAAATTCCCATATTCTATTTGTTTAAATTATTTAGTTAATAAGTTTAAAATTTTTAAAGAAGAATGATTTCGAAAACCAAATCGGGCATGCTGGTGGTGTCTTATAATTTAGAGTCTTCTGTAACCAAAGGGCGGAATACAACAAAAGTGAAACAGACATGTCAATCAACCTTTCAATTAAGTCAATTCCAATGAGGCTTCTCTCTGATGTTAAGCCCTTACGACACTTCATTCTGTATTCATTGAATTGATATAGAACTGATAGAAAGAAAAAACTATAAAAAATGTAAACAAAAATTTTTTCAAGTTTTTCTTTTGTTATGATTTTGTTTATTTTATTAAATGTTGTCAACTTTTTGTTAATGAGAAACATAAAAACAAAACAAACAAAAAGCGATAAATCGCTGAATTTACCCTAAACCGCTGATTCAGCCACACTTTTAATATTTCATTTCATTGATGTCGATGTGTCTGTGTGATGTCGATGTATCATCCCATTGTTGACATAATTTAAACTTTTTACCCTAATAAAAATTTAGCCAAGTAATGTAAAGGCTGACATCACAATGATGAAAAGTGTCATGGTCTCAAAAACGAAGAAACTTGCCATGGTACTGATGTCAAAATACATCAGCGTTATGAAGCCTTTCCCCACATTGCATTAATGTTATTTTTAAAATATTTATCAAACTGGAAACAGTTTGATCGTGTAGTCCATTTCGTTTCTTTGTTTTCATTTAGTTACGGAAAGAAAATATACGTTCGACGTTGACCAAAGAATGTGCAATAGAAAGAAATTCAGTTTCAACACTTGAATTATTTGTAAACATCTCATTTAACTTATTTTTTATCTGTAATACTTTATAGCTTAAAGCATGTATTTTTATGTGAGCAAGACCACCCGCTATGGACATTTTGCTTTGCTCTCTCTTTTATTTTTCTAAGCATGAAAATTTGTTTCATCCACTCTTCCCAAAATGGTACTTGATACGACTAACAAAATTAAGCTGGCCACCTTAAATTTAAGTATGTACTGCATATAAGTCGCAATTTACACTATGGACATTTCTTGCCGGACAGTTCGTGGGTAAGGGGGCGACGCTGTATGCGTGACACACTCTACTTCTTACCTCTCTCGCCAACAAACTTTTTCTGACCGGCAAGAAATGTCCATAGTGTAAATTCTTCTAATACAATCAGTGTTGCCGTTAGGATACGAAAGATACATTTTTCGTATCTTTTGGCTACTTCAGGTATCATGTATAATCCTGACATTTTTCGTATCTTTTCAATCTGTACGCAAAATGTACCGAAACAAAACATTCGGGAATTTTTAGCCAACTAAAACTTATTGAGACTGATCATCGTAACCGACTCAATACTAATACAATAGCAGCCAAGGCGCATTGCCTAAAAGGTGAGGTCAACTCTACAACAACACTGCTTCTGTGGTCGGATTGTCAAAAATATTGCTAGTAATAAGGTTAGTTTACAGAAAAAATTAGTTGGCATACACACTTTGACAAGTCGACCACCGAAAAAAAACACCATATGTTGACTTGACCCCACCTTCTAGTGAATTCGTCTTGATAGCAGCTTTAATAATGGTGAAAGAAAACATTAAGGAGTTGCAACATACGATCCACCTAAATCGATAATTACTATGTAGTAGTGCGAAGTTGTTCTAAAGGAAATTTTCAGGAAATTTGTATGAACGTTGGTATAATCGCCGAAGTATAAACGCCTTAACTAGTATATTAATTTTTACATAAATGAATTTGTTTTGATAACATCCAAAGATAATTACATATAATTTATTTTAAAGTTTGCTTACTGTATTTTTAAAAATTACATATGTACCTAACATTTATGACTTAAATAAATATAAAATATAAAAATTTATTTATACAAAATCATTTTCTTTACAATATTCATTTAAATATCAAATAAAAATGTTATGTTAATAAATGTTAAACGTTAAAAATGGAATTTCAAATTTTTTCCAAAACGTATCTTTTTGGGAAAAAGTGTATCTTTTTGGAAACTAAAATGTATCTTTCTCGAAATTTCACTGGCAACACTGAATACAATATTGGTACAATCTCCGTATCTCTGTTACAAAAGAAATTCAATATTAATTATACTCTCACAAAGAAGTAGATTATGATGATGATGCTACTACACCAGATGTTTTTATAAACTACTTAATAAATATTAATTAAGATACACTCATTCCTTTGCATTCTTTCTATTTTTCAAGTTGTAAATCGTTTTTTTGTTTGATTAGAACAAAGTTCAAGGTAATCGATAGAAAAGAGCAGTCATGTTGCAAAAGAAAAAGTTCAATAAAAAATTTACTAAATAAACTAAAATTCCTTAAAGAGAAAATTATTCACATGTCTTTATAGGTATAAGATAATTAATCGATTTTGTAACCCACTTGTTAAAATTAGGAAAATTTTAATTAAACTTGATTTAATTTACAAAAACTATAATTTTTTTTACATTTGTGTAATTTTATTTTAAGAATATTCAAATATTCTATTACAGAAACGATTTAAATAAATTGCATTTATCAAAGCTTTTTAAGATTTAATTGTTAAAGCTTTAACTTTTAAAGATCATTTCGACTGTTAATCTTAACAGTATTTTACTCGTTTTACCAGTGTTGCCGGAATCCAAATCAAATAGTACACAGACAAAGCATCAACATTTTATAAATTACACAATAGAAATTTTAAGTTTAATATTTACAAATGTATACAGGGTGGCGCAGAATGAGCAATATGATATAAAATTGTTTTTAACTTTTTTATTTGTGTGATTATTTTTGTAGTTTTGCTTGTTAACATACAAAAATATCTCAAAATAAAACTGTCTGGAGCTGTTAAATTCGGTTAACGTGGAGCCAAATAAGGCTGAACCCACAACAACAAAAGAAAAACCTGTTTTATTGACTAATGCGATAACAGAACATTAGTTCTTTTGAGACAACGCACACCAAACAAAACAACAGCAAAACTGTATGTTTGACTTTCTGAGACAAAACATTGGTTGCAGTAAATACAAGTTAACCCACTACACCTCAACCAACATAACTGAGTGCAACGACCCAACTTGTAGGGTGTTCAGCCGATTAATTCTTGTTCGATTAATCGAACAATTTTAGACGATTCATTGTTCGAATAATTTAAAATTGCTAATTTCGATTAAAGGATTTATCGAAGAATTTATACCGAAAAATCGAATAATAATAACATATAGCATTTCGTTAAATGTATAATTTTTTTAAAGTTTTAAGTCGAATAAACAAGCCAAATGTATGTGACCGTTGGAATTAAAAACAAAACGGTCATGTTTAGTGAGTAATTTGGCTTATATTTTTGTTACATTTTTTCAACACAATTTAATAATTTATTTCACAAAAGAAAAAACGACAAAGGTTGGTATGTTAACTCAAAGACTTGTATTAATTTATCGGAAATGCTCTAGAAATCGAAATAAAGTGAAATTGAAATCGAACGATAATTTAAATTATTTACAAAATTACCGTAGTTTTTCGTGCAAAAATAATAGATAATTTAAGGATGAAGTAGATGAAATGCAATATTTTTATGAATTTTCAGTACGGGGTCGGTTTTAAAATTTGCTCGATTTTAGATCCACTTCATTTCGGTATCTATAACACGCCCGTATTTTTTAGCAAAAAAGTTCATGCGTTTCATTTTTTAGAATGAGTTTGATATAAAAATATTGTAAGAAGGATAAATCTAAAAATGATAAATGCAACAGGTGTCCAAAAATGTATTAACGTAAATGTACTTCAACAACTTCACTAGTTTACCACTTACACAGTGACTATAACACAGTACTTGAAGAAGATGCTTCACCAACAAAATCAAAAGGGGCTACAAGTGGTCCAAAGAATAAATATTTTAAACTAAGTACTGCGATCAATTCTCTAGAGGAAATTATTTGCAGCATCATCACAGAGGATGGAATGTCTGTGAAAAATTTTAAAAAATTCAATGATGTATTGATTTTTTTTTAAATCTAAGTGTGCGACAGTGAAACAATAATTTGGAGCTACATTGACAAGTTTAATTAAAAAAGAATGTTTATTTACTCAAGTACTAATTTTTTTCTAAAATAATCAAAAAAAAATCTCGTAATTTATAAAATTTTTAGATTTAGATTTATACGATTAATCGATTAATTTTAAAATTTTATTCGTTTAATCGAATAATTCAAAATTGCCAAATATCGATTAATCGTTTAATCGAACAAAAATAAAAGCCGATTAATTGAACACCCTAGTTGTAATGCGAAACCCTGCTTGTGCTTGCATTGCAAAATCATTTGAATAACGCTGTTCATCCGTTCCTATTATTTTAAGTTAGAATAAGCATTTTTATTAACCCTCCGATGAGTGACAGTTCTGAACTTTACGGCCGTGTGAAAAGGTCCGTACGGACCTTTTTTGTAAATCATGTTTTTTTCATATAAAAAATTTTTTTTTGATTTTTTTTTTGTTTTTATTGTTTATAACTAAATTCTACATATAAAACTTTATTGCTTTCAAGGAAAGGCACAATATTCTAATTTTATACTGCTAGCAATAAACCAGTTCTTAGAATTTTTTGTTCTTAGTATTTTGTTCTCAGTATTTTTTGTTCTTAGTATTTTTGTTCTTAGAAATACTATCATCCCTAATGTCTTTTAGTTTAGGTCTTTGTGTTCAAAACAAGTAAATTATGTGTTGAAACAATAAAAAAATTATAATGATGCCCAAAAACATGCATTTATTAGTTTAATTCAGTACAAGGTCCATACGGACCTATTCACACGTCCGCGTACTATTCTTACTAAAACCCCAATAACTCCTAAAGTAATGATCCGATCGGCTTGATTTTTTTCCAAAAGATGCGCAACAAAATACTTTTGGAATACAGAGTAACTATGGGGGGGTTGTAGTGGCCGAAGTAGGAGTAATTTCAGTTTGAAAAAGCAAAACGGTCCCTAGGGACCTTCTCACTCATCGGAGGGTTAATTAAATTTTAGTTCATTTATATTTGTTTAGACTTTTTAGATATAATTAAACTCTAACTGTGCTTTAATAAAGTTCATTAATTGAACCGTATACTTTTTATTTTAATTTGTGGTGTGAGTACACATCCGGTCAAGCCCCTTGGTCCTTGATTAACTGGCGCCAGAGCAGGGACCGGGCAGTCGGAATAAAGGGCGTGCCGGGTCCTTAATAAAAAATATATCTTGGCTCGCGAAAGTGAAAGATAATTACATAATGTATAAAAAAATAAATTGGTTTGGGGTAAAAAAAAAAAAATCTTAAAAGAAATAAAGAATAAAAATTCCTTCTTTCAGTAAAAATAATTTAATGAAAAATAAATTTAATAAACTCAAGCCTAACTAAAAATATTAAAAATCAACAGTTCAACCAAAAATCACAACTGTTCATAAAAATAGCTACGGCACAAGCTCTAATGTTTACATTTGTACTTCAAGTTGTACAAATAAAATGTCGACGAAAGTGGACAAAAAATATAATAACCAAATGTATTCAGGTTTTCAGGTTTTTACGAAAAAACAGAAGAAAGGAAGCAACATGTAATATAAAATTGAAAATGATAATTACAGCAAATTTCGAACCACCAGTACCACTGGCTAAAGATTTACATATGTTTGACTGTTGGCTGGCAGCCACCGTAGTGGTGCAGAGGTTAGAACTCAAAGAATTCTGATGAAAGAATGTAGTGATTCTTGAATCATGTAAATTCAACCCAGATTCGAGCCCCAGCTCAGCCAAGAAAATTATCAATGAATTTTTATAAAAAATTTCATGTTGTAAAATGCCTTCCTTCAGAAAAAATAATTTAATAAAAATTAAATTTGATGAACTCAACAAGCCTAACTAAAAATATCAAAAATTGAAATAATAAATAAAAAAATAATAAATAAAATAAAATTTATATGTACTAACAAGGTATATATATATGTGTAAATATACCTTGTGTACTAAAAACATTTAATGAAAAATAAAAAAAAATATTTTGAATAAGAATAAATAAGGAATGGTGAAATTAAAATGTTTAAAAAAACAGTGTGGAAGTTAAAGATGCTTTTATTATATTGTGCTATAAAATGTGAAAGTGACCAATATGGGATCCCAACCAAACCGATTCCAGCGTACTGCGATCCTGAACCCCAGGCACACCAGTACGTAAAAAATTTATAATGTCACTTGAATAATCCAATAAAATTATTCCTTTCTGAAAAACGCGTAGATTTCGTTCGAAAGGCTTTTTTATAAATTGGTGTTGTTACAAAATAGGCTTAAAGATCCTTACAAGTTGTAGAAAACTTAAAAACCTTCACTACTCAGTACGGAAGGAGCATTTCCCTTTCGCTAAGTAATTGAAAAGTTGAAAACTCGCGTGTTGAGATTAATCATTCCTCAGTAGGTCGGTAATTAATGTTCTAAACTGGACAAAACGATCCACCATATTTAAGGACTATAACAGAAAATACGAAAGAATTGTGCCCATAATATTTTGTGCTATAACAAAAACGGGACTAAACGCGACCTCGAACTCCGAGTCACAAATAAAATAAAAATAATTAATCTTTGGGGAAATGTGAAATTCTCAAGGTATATTTATAGCAGGTAGCCGCGAGATTACAACAATTGTACAATAAAACAAACAACAGGGCTTTTTATTGTTGTTATGTGGTACGAACTGTCAAAAGGCAAAGGGGTTGATAAGAGACAAAAAAGACAAAAGATAGAGACAAAAAACTTGTTTACATGTTTACTATACAAAATTTGACAGTTCGTACCACAAAACAAGCAAATAAAAAATAAATAGCTGGCTTTCCGAGACTACCTGCTATAAATATACCTTGGAAATTCTCCTTTAAAACACATTTTTCCTTTATATGAGATAATAGAAGGTTAAAGATGGCTTCTTCTACAAGACTGAAACACCAATTTTCATAAAGTTTCGCAGCATTTGCGGCCGCTATTCGCCAATAATTCTTTGAATGTTGATTTCCAGGTGTTCAATTGTCTCTGGTTTATCGACGAACACAAGTGACTTTACTTAGCCCTAAAGAAAATAACCCGATGGGGTTAAATCACACGCTCTTAGTGGCCAATTAATTGGACCATCACGTAAAATAATTCTTTCATCAAAAGTTTCTTTGAACAAATCAATTGTAGCGCACGCTGTGTAGCATGTGGCTCCGTCCTGTTGCAACCACATGACAGCAAGATTAATGTCAGCAAACTGAGGTACGAAAAAATTGGAAAATGGAAAGTCAACATCAGTACTAATTTATACTTCAGCCCATACTCCCAGCCAGCAAAATAATCCGACGTCTTTCAGATATCTTATAGAATCGTCGGCAAAAAAGTCGGAATCGTATACGAATTCTGTCAGAATTCTGACCCAAAAATGTATGAAGTGGTTGACACGAATTCTGACAGACATGTCGTGGGAAGTTCTGTTTTTTTGTCGGCATTTCTAATAGAAATCTAACAGAAATCGGACGAAAAAGGCATGGGAAATTCTGATAGGTTTGTCGACATTCTTAATGTTTTCGGACAGATTTCTGAAAGATTTTCAGAAGCAATTCTTTCCGACTAATCGCACAGATTTCGCACAGAAATCGAGAAGAATCTCTAGCCATACAAAAACGTGAAATAAAGTTAATTAAGACTTTTAAATGTCAACTGTTCTTTATTTGTTTTATTTAATTTTTCAAAAAGTATATACTACAGTATACATACATATGTTAATTAAATTAATTTGTAATAATTTTAATATTTTTTAGTTTCTTAAATCTTCTCTTTTGCGTTTTTCAGCCTTGCCAATTCTATCTTTGGTCAAGTTGAAAAATTTTTTCACGAGATCGTCCACGGAGCTGCTTGTTGTTTTTGGTATATTTTCCAAGGCAAGATCTAGAAAATAAAAATTTTGCAAAAACTATTAAAAACTAATATTGCTAAAAAAATAATTATTTTCTTTTTTTAATATTTAATATAATAATTAATTGAGAGAATATAATAATAATATTTTTATAAAAAATCAAGTAAACGTACCTTTTAAGAGCTTAATAAACACGAAATCTTTAACACCTATATTGCCTTTTACGTTTGTCCATGAAAATTTAATGGTAACGTCGTCGTTCTTAAAAATCATTCTTAAATTTTCCCATACAAATTTGGTAACGTTATCCTGTGGTTTTTGGTTAAATCTGGATATCTGAAATTAAATATATTTAGTAAACGAAAACAAAATTTTTTTCAAAACTTTTTTTATTTAATTTTTCAAAAGTTATACATATATTCTTTTTTTACACTTTTTACAATTTACATATTTAAAAAAAACTTTTATGCGTACGTACCTTTTTGTAAATTATTTTTTCAACAATAAAAAAATATTTTAAATTTTTTGACAATTTTCATTATTATTAAAAAAAATATTTCCCAGAACAAGTGTTAAAAAAACACGTCTGTACGACTTCAGTCAAAAATCTATTAGACATATCGGTTTAAAAAATCCCCCGATAAATCCATGCGAAATCGATCAAAAAGCGGCCAGACAAAACGTAGGTTTAATATCTGACAGAAATCTTAACGAAATCTCTTAGAACAAAGCCAGACATTTGCAAGAAATGTCTGATTCAGACAAAGTCGGAGTATTTTGTTGGCTGGGCTGTAACAATTTGCAAGTGTTGCTCTGGTGTAAGTGTATTCATAATGCAATGTCACACCAAACATTACAAAAAGCAACTATCACTGGTAAAATGGGTTGCCAAATAGAGCAGTGCTGTCAACTCAAAGTTTAAAACCTTAAAAAAAAGAAACTTACAATACCTAATAGGCCGAAACAATGACGAGTTGAGAGAGATTGATAATTTTCAACACTCTGCCGCACAGTCTCTAAAGGAGCATATAGACGACATGTTTTTGTCATCTGACATTTTCAAGTCACATGTAATTGTGCATGTCTGTCAAAATCGCTGTTTTACATTAGCTTTATAATATTCGGTCACAAACGTACATGTAATATGCTTCTGACATTGTCTCTGTTTTTTTCGCATTGTTATTGCAGAAACCAAAGTAGTGCTCGGTTTCAAAATAACTTGCTGCCGCCATGAAAAGTTTTATTTGCGCCGTAAAATAGTTCAGCCATCTAAACATTTTTTTCTTTTAATTCAAAGATACCAATTTAGCATTTTATAATAAAACGGTTTTTATATATATATTCACATAAATTATATTCAATGGTAAGATGATCAAACATATCTCGGTATTGTAAAAAATTAACTTCAGGCGGCTAATGATTCCGTCAATAGTGGACGCCGCTGCCGGTTTCTTGCCGGCATAGCTTTCTGATGTCAGATGGTTTGTCAGAAGAAAATAGAGCACGCTCTAATTGAAATTTTGTCAGATGACTTTGCATCTGACTTTTACAGAAGCAAAGTTAAAAAGGTAACACACGACATGTATGTATTTTGCAGTGGGAAATTTGACATGTCAGATGACAAAAACATGTCGTGTACGGGCGCCTTAAGTTGCCTTCAGTGCGAATATTTTGATGAGCATCTCTTCCAGCATAGTCGACCACAGAACCCCATTCCTTAAACGACCGACTAAATTCCTAATCAAAGCACAGAGTTTACATTTGACAGTACTGGCAAGACAGTAAGAAAATAAATATTAGAAAAAATATCAAACGTTAATGTTGCAGTACAAGTTCCAGTTAAATATGAACCAAACAAATTTCAAAAAAGGCATTAAACAGCTATATTGAGTGAACATAGATAACATAAAAAATCAAAGCAGAATATATTGTTTTGTTTTTACTTTTTGATTTTTTCTTTTCTTTGGCGAACAAAACTTCAAATTACTGTCAGCAAATGTCAAATCACTGTCCAATTTAATAGTTTGCGAAATTTGCAAGACAGTAGACAGCCCAACAAACACGGAGGTTTGATTTAAAATTTTTTTTTTTTTTTTTGTTTCATTATTTATTTATTGAATCTTCATATAGTAAATATTTTTTTTTTTTTTTTTTTTTTTTTTTTTTTTTCTCATTATTTATTTATTGAATCTTCATATATTAAATATGAACTAACAATAATTAATCAAATCTTAACCTAATACGTTATTTTTTGTCCTGCCAGTGCCAGACAAAAATTTTCTTCATCACGGGTTCTGTTCACTTATATAGGTGTTTATCGCTCATCTAATTGGATAAGTGCTGCAGTGTCTCTTCTTCTTAAGCGAGTGTGGCCGCCATGATTTAAAATATTTCGAGCTAGTGGATTTGGATGTTGTTCAAGCCTTTTTAAATATTTTACTGCATTTTTTGTTATAGTAGTTATAGTAAATATGAACTAACAATAACACTATGCTAGTAAAAAACAGACGAGCCGGGCACATGGCTTTTTAACATAATTTGGGTACGCTGAATCCAGTGGTGCCCGCCGTTCTCTGGTTTTCGAGATATACCGTTATTTCGAAAATGGAGGAGGTTGCACAACATATGTTCGCGTAACTCAAAAACGAATTCATTAATTGAAATTACTAAAAAAAAAACCGAAATTCCGCAATAAAATTTCCTTTAAGAAAAGTAAAACTTTTTTCTAATATGAGCAGTCGTTTTTGAAACATAATTTTTTTTTTTTTTTTTTTGAAAAAAAAATTAATTTGTTTATTAAAATTTCGAAATTTTTGTTTTTTAAAAATTCATAAAAAATTAAAAATGCAGCTAGACTTCTAATTTCTAATTTATTTTGCAGACAAATAAAAAATGAAGCTGCAAACAAAACAAGCCATAAATGCTTAAAATCTGTTACCAACTTTTGATTTTATTCACAATTTTAATTAATTTAAGAATTTCATAAAACGCAATATTTGTATGGGAGCCCCCCTAAAAAGTGGTGATAAAGGGCAAGTATGTCTCGATAAAATGTTAAGGGCAAAAAACTAATTGAGCTCGGTCATACATTTTAGTTTACTAGGGGCGATCCCTGGGCCTTTATGGGACTTTTTTTCAATATATTTCTAGTCAGCATGGAGATAGCTGGTAGATATGTTAGAAATAAATGATTGAGATACAAAATAAAGTGGGGTCGGTCATACATTTGACCTATCTAGAGGCAATCCTAGGCGCTGCAGGGGCCAAATTCAAGAATTTCATTATGTTAAAACTCCATGTGCCCAGCTTGTCACAAAAAAAGTGTAAATTTCTTGCACAGTGTAATTAATCAAATATTATCCTAATTCTTTATTTTATGTCCTGCCAGTGCCAGACAAAAATGTTCTTCATCACGGGTTCTGCTCACATATATAGGAGTTTATCGCTCATCTTAATTAGTAAGTGCTGCAGTGTCTTTTCTCCTTAAGCGAGTGTGGCCGCTATCATTTTAAATAATTCGAGCGAGTGGATTTGGGTGCACCTCTAGCCTTTTTAAATATTTTACCGCATACTTTTTAATAATAGTCCTTACCAGTGGCACATTGAGGTCCTTGTGGATATTTGAGATTTTAACAAACCAAGGGGCAGCTGTGATTATTCGAAGAAGTTTATTTTGGCACCTTTGAATTTTTTCGATATTTGAGGCAGAGGCAGTGCCCCATAGTTGAATACCGTAGCACCAGATTGGCTTTAAGATGGAGTTGCAAAGTAGAAGTTTGCAATCGAAACTATGAACAGAGTTTCTTCCAATAAGCCAATGAATTTGGATGGCTTTTAGTTTAATTTGAATTAATTTTGCCTCTATATGGCTTTTCCACGTTAAACGGCGATCTAAATGTATACCGAGATATTTTACATGCGATTGTTGAGGCACTAGTTGATTATTGATTTCAATAGGGGGGCATGTTTCTCGACGCAAGGTGAATGTAATATGAACGCTTTTTTGCTCATTGACCTTTATTCTCCATTGTTTTAACCACAGTTCTAGTTGAAATATATGACGCTTCACGACTGTTCTCGTGTACGCTTAGAAAAGCTGTATCATCAAATTGAAAGTGATTTGAAATCAAACCTATTTTCAAACGACAAACGTTTGATTTGAAAATCATAGCATTCTCAACAAAAAGGGGACATTATTTTCAAATTGATAAATGCTTTTATTTTCAACTTGCTTTCAAACGTTATTCTCAAATGTTTTTCAAATGTGGATTTTAATGCAATCACCAATCGTCCTACTCCACTTTTAATAAATAAATAAATTTTTACAAGCTTTTTCACAAAAAGTATTAATTAGCATTATATAGAAAAAGGAGAAAACTTCAGGAATTTTAATAATATGTTTACAAAATAAATAAATTTGGCTTATTTAAATAATTAAAAATCCATTTTTATAAATGATGTAACAATCTCAAAAAAAGGGAAATGGACACAATATGCTCTTTGATAAACAAAAATGCCGGGTTGTAAAATAAAAGTTTGAAATAACATGTTAAAAGCTTAACCAAAATAACAGTTTTATTGTTAACAACACTAATTTTTAATAACAGTGCCGCATGATCTGTAAACATACAGCCTGTTAAAAGCTGCACTGAGCAGATGTAAAGCACAATGAATAATAAATCATTCATAACCAAAACAATAACAACGCATTAGTACGAACAACAACAAAAACAACTGCAAACATTTGTATCAGGGATGGAAAATAGCTATTTTTAATATGTACAAAATTTTTAAACAATATGTATATTTGTATACTATGTATACTATGACGATATATTTTAGATTTTTTTTTAACATGAATATTTTTTGCTGAATATATTAAAGGACCTAAAAAAAGAGCAGTACAGAGCAGTTTGCTGAATGCTTACGATTAAAAAAAATCTACAAATAATCACGATTACTTTAGATTTTTGTTGGATATTTAAAAATAATTAAAAAATAACTTTCGATTATTTTCTTAATAATCTTTTAAAAAATTTGTTTAATTATCCACTATATAAGATTGCTTTTTATTATTCAGAAATAAACTAAAGTAATTGTGATAATTTTTGAATCAGTTGTAATCAAAATCAATTTGTTATTGGAGAAAACTAAAAGTAATCGTATTGAATCAATAACATTTTAAAATACATAATCTTAATTCTAATCAGCACGTTAAGCTAGTGCCTTATATTAGGAGTTTAGTGTTTTCACCCTGCACACCTGTTTTTTTTTTTTTTTTTTTTTTGTCATTTACTCTTAAAAATTTTTGTTTCTTTTTCTTGTTGTTTCTAAAAAAAAAACAAAAACAGCTGTATTTTGTTTGTAAATAAAAGCTACAAAATTTTAAGTATAATTCATCAGAAATTTATTCAAAATAACACAATTTAAAGCAAAATGTTATTAAATGAACAACAGACACAAATCTTGGCTTATGCGATTGATCTGTCCCGCAAGAAACCGCATAAAATGATACACGGGCTTCTTTGAAAATCTGTAGATGCACATAAATTCAAATTCATGTATTAACCCTGAAAGTATACTCTTCATTTTAGTACATTAAGGTTACTTTTCGTCGAATTGACGAACTTTTTAAAAAATAAATTCTAGCGGAACGATTTGCAAAATAAAAAATCTGTTTTAGTTAAGCGTTTTATTAAAAAATAAAAAAAAAATTTTATAAAAAAAATAAAAATTATACCAAAGTTTTTCTTGGGATTCGAAAAATTAATTAACAAGGTTTCGTTTAAATGTGCTAAATTCCCATTTCATACTCTTGATAAACTGAAATTTATTGTTGAAGGGACAAGCTATTCCTATGCGCATTTCACTGGTTGCTTAGGCCAGATCGTCAGGAAACTTCATCCAAAGATTTTAGAAAAACTAAAGATATTATACAAATAAAACTGTTAATCGAATAAGAATTATAAACCCCAGTTTTACTTGTAACAATATCAAAGCTTAAACAAAAACAACAACAATAAAAAGTGAGTTTATCTTTTCTTAAATGGTAAAAAAATTACTTTATTTTTACTCAATTTTTAAAGATAATCAGTCAAATAAAACAAAAGAAAAAAATATTTAGTTATTTGCCTTATTTTACGCATGAGACATAAAGTTCAATTTTATTTTCACAACAGATGCTTTTCTGACATATATTACATGTACTTCTCGTCGTTCTGAGTTTGCTATAGGGACAAAGGTGATAAATTTTACGCTCTTTGATAACATTTTCGCCGGATTCTTGTCGATTAGGTATTTTATTTAGAATTTTTTCCTTAATTAAGGTCTGCAAGGTAGGCGTCTCGTAAAAAGAGAACCACGAGAGGTTAATGAAGATTGTTCAGGTACTGTCGTCGGTTTTTGGGTTTTCGATCTTTATGGAAGATATTGTGAGCATATATGACGTAGATTTTGACGAAAGTAATATTTTAAATTCCAAAAAATAGACACAAAAACTAACATTAAGGTTACTCGTTGTCGTTGCGACGCGTACACACCTCTGAATTTAAACTTAAAAAATTAAGATCCAGCGTACGTCCACTCACTACAAACTTTCGGCATCAGCTTACGTTGTTGACAAAAAGGGCGTTATTTAAACACTCATAAAAAATTATATGAAACAAAGTAAATGATCTTCCAGGGTTAAAAGTCGAACCAAGTCTCATAAAAATAACATAAAATCTATTTCATTTAATAAACAATAAAGCATATGAGAAAAAACCTTATATATTTTCTTTTGAACATTTTAAATATTTCGAGTTACTTCCGTTACTAGAACTAATATTAGAGTGAACCATTATAGACGCGCAGATTTTTTAATTGTGAGTTCACGTTCACGACATGTAATGCTCTATCCACAACTGAGTCCATATTTCGAAGTTCATCTCGCAAATAACTTGGAACCTTAAGAATTTATCCAAAGGGTTTCTAGCAGTTACTTTTTTTTACTACTTTTTCCAATAAATCTTGCAGTATGGCGTTAATGGTAGCTTGATTATTGGCTTCCAATACTTAGAGAGTCGCTTGTTTATCGGCATAAATCAATGACTTACCATAGCCCTATACAAATTTTTCCGGAGGCGTTAAATTGCACGAACAAGGGGGCCAGAGAACAAGACCACTTCTGGAAATAAAGTTGTCACCAAATTGATTCGAAATGCATCGATTGTTAAGCGCACTGTATGGGAAGTTGCGCCATCTTGTTGAAACCAAATGTCGTTAATGTTTAGCAGATCAAGTTTTGGAAACAAAAATTCAGTCAGCACGGCTCGAAAGCGCTCGCCATTCACCGTAACGGCAGCCCTTTGCTCATTTTGAAAGATCGTGTAAGCCGCACCAAACAGTCAATTTTTAATGGATTTAATGGTGATCCGTTAATGGCTTGAGAATTTATAATATTCATTTAACCAGACATGAACTTTGTAAAATGGACGAAGTGCTCTAAGAACTTCGGAAACAGATTTATTTTTTTCCCAAAGTAAATTTGCACAATTTGGATGTGCCATTCTGGCGTTCAATGATTGATGCTGACTTGTCAAACCTTTTAACAGTAAAGTCAATACAGTTTAACATTTTCAGCGGTCAAATTATAGTTATCGATAGCGAAAGTTCTCATACCGCTATAAAAAGGTGCGACATACATAAATAAATAATAATAATTAAAAATGCCAATAGGTAAAATGTAAGAGAGATAAAACAATACTACCTGCTGCTTAGAAACGATTTTCTTGTACGAATTCTGAGTGATTTCGCAGTACGATAATAGATAAAAGCAGGTTATGGATCAAAAACACATATTGTGCTAAAAATTAGAACATAGAACATAGATTGACTATATGCCAAGGAACACACTGCATAGGATTAAAAAAAAGTCTTAAATGTACAAAAAAAAAATATAAAATAGTAGCATAGTTTCCATCCCTGATCTCTATGCAAGCAGTGTAGCAGCATCAAAACAAACACCAACTGAGATCAATTCATTTTAATAGTGAACGTGTAGGAAACAACAGTGTGCAATTGAAAAGATAGAAAAAAACAACAAAATAACATAAAAATAATTTGAATAGATTAGAAAAACAAAATAAAAAAGTTTGTGTTAAATAAACAAAAAAAAAAAAATAATATCCAAATGAAAAAAATAAAAAAGTGTAAAAATAAATTTTATTAGCAAATGTTAAAAATATTATTCAACTAAATTAATTAGTGGTTAGTATACGATTACATACATACATACATATTTATGTTTGTAAACATAAACAATTGGTAATACAAACATATTTCATAAATTTATAATACATACAAGTGTAAACATATTAAATTATTACTGTTGCTAATTTGGCGATTTTCCTACGATTTCAACAATTTTTATGTGCCTATCGCGATAAAATTTTCGTTTCGGATATAAGCGGTAAACCTAGCAATTTTTTTATATGCAGCATTCGAAAATAAATCGTTTTTTGTGTGTCAAAGCTTTTTAATTTATATGATGATGTTAAAATTCCAGCTGATTTCGACAGTGCGGACTTCAAACATTTTTTGTTTTTATTGTTTGCTTTGGTTCAAATTATTTGTTTACAAATACCTAGTTAACATTTTGAACACAAAACTACAACAATACAATGCAGAAAAACTTGCTTACCTTTGTTGTTTTTGTATTGTTGTAGTATTGCTTATGTCGTAAATGCGTCTTGTTTAAAAAACTTCTTTGGGCTGGATCACATAAGTCAATTTAAGTTGCGCAATTCTTGAGATTATGGAAGAATACGGAGAGGGAAATAAAAAGGGTAATATAATTAACGGTACTTGGTTATTTCATTTTATTCTGTCATTCGCTATTTTACCGAAGATTCATTTGTTGTTTCGCTTTTTGATGCATTTCTTTCGGACTTTGACGATCGGATAAAAGCGTGCAGCTTCCGTAAAAAAAGTAGAATCGGTGTAATTTTACATATGTGACAACTTAAACAGCAAAACACATATAATGTATGAAGTCGGTTTACTTTTCATTTCTGTATGCGTCGCATGCGTGTTGCAAAAAAGTCAGCTGTTTTTGAAAGCCGAAAAAAAGGACATTCGAAATGTATAAAAATGATAAATAGTATCAAGGTTATTGGATAGGTAATGAGTTAATTCAAAGAATATGATATTAGCAAGTAGAACTACTATTAATACATATATGGGCAAATCCTGCGTGACGAAAGCTACATTCGTACGCGTTCTCTGATTGATATATAAACATTTTTTGTCTTTCAAAAGAGATAGCTTCAACTTATGTATAGTATTTAGTGGCATTAATATGTCTTTACGAATGGCATATATCATAATTTCTTAGCAAGTATATGTTGCGTAAAACTAATTAAAATTCCGTACACAGAAAAAAATAAAAATAGATATCAATTAAAAAATTTGTGATATTCATTAAAAAATTAATTAAATTTGTGCCAATAAACAAACTAATAGTATCAACTTAACGTTTAACTAAATTGATTAAACTTTTAATTCACTTGATTAAACGTTTAATTCACTTGATTAAATTTTTAATTAAAACTGATTTTATTTTCGATTAATGCTTTAATTAGTGAACAATTTTGGAGAATTTTTTCTATGCAGTCCATTTGAAATTTGCACTTTGTTATTAAAAGTGATTCTTAAGTAACCACAATCCAGCACATGGATCATCAAAATAATTTTTGCAATATCATAGGGCTCCTTTGTTGAGAGAGAAAATATTCTTTCAGTGGAACGAACAATTTTAGAATTCGATATAACGCTGGCATAAGTGTGAACCAGTGTGTTTTGCTGTATTAATGTTGAAATTTTGGGGTTTTGGGAAAATAAAACTTATAGTTTTTGAGTTTTAAGAAAAAGTCATAATCTACTGTCCTTTATTTTGAAAAAAATTTTAAAGACATCGTTTAAAAAAAAAGGACTGTCCTTTTCAAAAAGGGCGAATGATCACCGTAGCCAAGGATGACAAATTATGTTTTGTTCTTAAGTTAATCGATAAATTTGTTTGTGTGTTGGATTCCTTTTTGCCAAAACACAACATTTAATCAGAACATAAAATTTGGCACATTAAACGCGTTGCCTGTAATTTGTATTTAGAAATTTTTAAAAGACATAACAAGTATCAAACGCATTGACGCATAGTGTGAACCTACAGCTTCAGTGTTAAAAAAATACAAAGGAAAAAATATAATTCCATTAACACACTGACAATGTAATACCCCTGACAGACATAGGGTTTGTAAACTATACTAGAATGATATATATATATATATATATATATATATATATATATATATGATTTCCTTTAACTCCTACTGGAGCATAGGGCGATATACCACATACATACATACGGGTCGAACTAACCTACAATTAAGCCATAGAACAAAGTGGTATATTGCTGTGTGTAAACGTATTATCTTATTAAACACAGCTTTAAAGTCAGCATGAAAATCTTTAGAAAAATTGAGGGTAAAATTTGCAACATGTTTTCCATTAATAAGATTTCTGTATGACGTGCTTATTAATTTCAAATTTTTCATATTTGATAAATACACTAAAATTTATTGTACACTGGTTGCTTAGGCCAGATCATCAGGAAACCTTTTCCAAAGATTTTAGAAAAGCTAGACATATTATACAAGTAAAACCTCAAAGCGAATAAGAAAAAAAGCATTTTCTTCTCGCCCCTCACCAATAAACTTAGACTTTCCGAAAGACAACTTTCATAGTGTGAACCCAGACAAAAGAACTTGAAAATTGTTTTCACAGTTGTATTTTTTGTGCAAACAAAAATGTAGAAAATGAAATATTTATTCCAAATACATATGTATATATTTCTCAGAAAAGGATTCGCTATAAGAGTATTAGCTCTAATATTGCAATATTGAGCACGCATCAATATTTTTTTAAAACTTGGAAAAAAAATTTTTTTGGGTTTGGTCCAAATATACCCCTGTGCTATGGTGCAAAGCAAAACGGCTAAAAATTTAAAGAAAGAATTTTAATATTCTCTTTTTTATTGCTCTGCTTTTTAAAGTTTTATATCTTTTGGGCCACAAAACTAGTTTTGCAGTAAAACAAGTGCCTTGCTACTTGTTTTCCCACTGATTTATTTGTTTGCAGCGTAAAATGATAAAGTAATATAATAAAAAGGTTGTAAATTATGTGCTTTTATATACGTACATACATGCATATATGTGTATTAAAAAACAAACAAGGAAATTTCATGATAGAGAAAAATATTTTTTTTTCAACACATATTTTTTTGGCGTTCATGTTGGTTTACAACATAAATGTCAAGTTGATTTCGAAAATTCGAAAACCAAAACCAGTTTTACATAAAGGAAACACTTTGACACGTTTTGCTCACAACAAGTTGTTTTGCTCATAGTGGAAACATAGTATTAGTCCTTATGCAAAAATAAGAATTAAAAATTAAATCGCACTTAAAAAATATTTAAGAAGTGTCGTCGTATCGACAGTAAATATCGATATATCGACAAACCATTAGTATCACTGATATATCTGTATTGCTATTCGTTACATAGTATATCGATTTATTGAGCACACAAAACAAAGGCTAGACAAGGCGGTGTGCTTATTTAAAATCATACAGCTCCCAAAATAATGCACCCTACATCTTGTTCTTATAAAAATTTTCCAGAACTGGTTGATTTTAGCGTTCTTTTGAAAAGTTTCTTGCTACATAAATAATTTAGCGTTTGTTAAGTAGCGTCTAGCGTTTTTTAAGTGCGATTTAACGGGAAGTATTAACGAAATGTTGGCAAAAGTGTTAATTATGAACATCAAGCAGAGCATTTTTGTTATGATTAAGTGATTATATAATAAAAACATATAAATATAAACATATTTTTTGTTAGCATATTAGCAATTCAATTAATTTAATTAAACAATTTAATAACGTCTAAATTATATAATAAAAACATATAAATAAAAACATATTTTTGGTTAGCATATTAGCAATTCAATTAATTTAATTAAACAATTTAATAACGTCTACATTGTAGTGTAAATACCATACTTATTTAATTCTGCTAAATTGCGTTAGATTGTGTGGACGAGATTACGGTAGTACTGTTTACAATTCTTTCTACCGGTTATTTGTTCTAATAAAGTGAATACCCTACAAGAAATGCATAACCAAAACTAAAAAAATTACTAACACACTTGCAACAATTTTACATTAGTTGTTCCACTCTAACATATATGTTAGAACGGTACAACTAACATTTCCCAAATAATGCCAATATTTTTATCATACTATATCATATCATTTCATTTCATATCATATCATATCATATCATAATATTTGCCATTGGTATTAGAGAAAAAAATCTATTAAATTAATTATTTAATTTGTAACTGAAGTAGTGAGACAAAAAATTACTATAAAAAAGTGACACCTCCAAAAAGTTGTAATCAAAATGCTAGTGGTAAAGGAGGGCGTACTGATGGCGGCTTCACAGGACGTGGTGGCGGATTCTTAGGAAACAACAGAGGTCATGTGCGAAGCGATCGTTATGAAAGGAGTGTTCGTTTAACAGCTAGCGGCAATTCGGGTGGTGGCTTTGGCCAGGACAATCGTTTAAGATTTTGTGGTGGTGATAAAGGAACAAATAATACTATTTAAAGTCCTAATGACTTTTCAAGTTTGTATTTGATTTTTTGGACACAAGTTATAATATATTTATATTTATTATTTATTAAAATAAAGTTAATTTAAAAAGAAAAATATGTACTATTTTATAAAGGTTAGTACTAACCAATATTTGCGTTATAAATAACTAGTTAGTGCTAACCAATATTTACGTTAAGACTAACTAGTTAGCGTTGACCATTATTTAGGTTATCATTGACTAATTAAAAGCAGTACAGATATATATTCCGTAGTCAAGTGGAAGTCATTAGTTAGAAAGAGATGTAAAATCACATGTACACAAGAGTTTCGGTTAGTTTTTTCATTTTGCTCTTAATAAACTAATAGAAACTTTAACCAATATGTCGGTCAACACTACAGGTCATATAACTTGTAAAATGACCGGTAGTCTTCTTGTAGGGTAGTCATTGTTAGAAACGGTTATTACAGTTAAGAATTTTGTTTATTATTTTGGATTATTCTATTGGAAATGTTGCTATAGAAAATCTAAAACGACTGCGCATATTAGAAAAAAGTTTAACTTCACTTAAAGATAATTGTATTGCGGGATTTCGGAGTTTTTTTAGTAATTGCAAGAAGCTAAAAATCTCGAAAACAAGAGCTTATTAAACATCATCGGATTCAGCGTACCCGAATTATGTTAAAACGCTAGTTTTAACCGGTACGGCTTGTCTTAAAAAAAAAATGCCAAATTTTAGCACAGTGTAATTATTCAATGGTTTCACTTCGTCTTTGTTGGATAGCCCAACACGAACATAGCTTTGGTCTTCTTCTAACTTATATTGCAAACACTAGAAAAATATACAACTTTGACTTTCCTTATTAGAGAAGATGATCTATGACTTTTATTACAAATATTCAAATAACTATGACTCCGCATAGTTCTGTAAAAAAACGACTTTAAAAATACTGTAAAGCCAGAGTTTTTTGTGGTAAAAACTCACTTTATAACACACTCTCCAAAATACCATCAGGAGCAAAATAGCCTTAGTAGAATCCAGGGAAAATTACAAAGTGAATACTTATTTTCGTGAATTGCTAAAACTTGAAAAACTAGAGAAACTAAACTTTCGACTAATCAATAGAGTATTAATCTGTTTTACCAGGATTTTCTTGGTAGGAGCTGGGGAAAAGTCGACTCTCATTTTATTAATTAGCAATACCTGGTTTAGAATTTTATGCATAATAGACAGGGTGATCATTTTGTTTCGGCGGGTGCATTATTTTCCATGGGTCCCAAATAGGGTACAATCTTAAAAATGTGTCAGTTGTATAGGCTATCATATAGTCGGGTATAATCTTCTCTACATTGATATTTTATTTTTATATACAATATATGTATATATTTTTTTTTTTGACAAATAGGCTTTTTACACTGATCAACATCTTACATCTTTCATTAAAGATGTAGAAAATGTGAAACACTCGTTTACATTGCTCACATCTAACATCTACCATCGAACAAAAATGTCAACATTTTTTGAAAAAAAAAATGTTTTTTTCTTCAAAAGTGCCAAAATTTAAAAAGAAAACACAAAAATGTATTTGATGTTATTTTTGTTTAAAAATATAAAAAAGACAACAAAAAAACATTGAAATAAAAGAGAAAACTTGACAAATGGTAACGCTGCTTTCAAAACTTAATTCTTTTTGTCAGTAATACCCTTTGTACACTTGCATACATTTCGGAGGAACGCATGGAAGATGTTGAAAATATGAAATTCGCGTTCACACTTGAAACATCTAACATCTACTATCAATTAAAAATGGCACCATTTCCGAAAAAAACTTTTATTTTTTTTAAATACTTTTTTTTCTACAAAAGGGCTAATATTTTAAAAGATAACACCAAAATGTATTTCTAATTCATTTTGTTTAATAATTTTGGCAAAAATTAAGCAAAATAAGGCTTGCAAAAAAGGAAAAACTTAAAAAATGGTAACGCTGCTTTCAAGCAACTTCCATTTTGTCAGTGATGCCACAATAATTACAGAATTTATTGCCAATTTTCTAGTGATGACACTAGAAGAATTGAAAAATGTAAAAGGGAACAAAATGAGATAGTAACATTCTGTAAAGATGTTGAAAAATTTGGATTTTTAGCCCTATGTATTTCTTATGGGAAAATTCCAACATCTTCGCTAATTAATGTTAAATGTTGACAAGTGTGAAAAGGCTATAATGCAACAATAATAATAGAACTTATTGCCACTTTTCTAGTAATGACACTAAAATAATGGAAACATGTAAAATGGAATAAAATGAGATAGGAACATCGTTTGAATATTTCGGTTTTTGGCCCTTTGTATTTCTTATGGAAAGATGTTAACATCTTTGCAAATTGATGGTAGATGTTAGATCATTGATCAGTGTAAAAAGGCTATAAGCGCATTTTAACCTTTAACTTATTTACTTTACAAATAAAAATGCTTGGGATTCCCGGGAATAAAAACAATTTTATAAGCTTTATAGTACAAGAAGTTAAAAACACTATAGTTCTATTATTGATTTAGTTTTTCGATTGAAAAACATTGCAAATATAGAGAAAACTTAAAAATGATACAAAAGCAACGAAACGAATTATTCTTTATTCACCAACATTACAACACTATTGTGACATGTTTGCATTTATTAAAACAAGATAATTTTAGTAAATATTTGTAGTCTAATCTAATTACTGTTAAAATAATAAACATAAAATATTATTTTTTTATAAAATGAAACTATTTTATAAGACGACAGTTTATTTCATTCGCGATTTTTAAAAAGTTTTAGTTCAAATTTTACTGTCTCTAAAATTAGTACATCTCATTAGTTGGACTAACAACACCTTCTGATCAATATCTTGTGGCTTTTATCTCACCAAAATAAAAAGGCTTTTACAACACATAAACGACTTCTTACTCTTATTAAGAATAGATTTTCTTTAAATGCAGTGATTTACTAGAACAACGAAAAACAAGAGCAAAATTTACAATTTCATCAAATAAAAACGGTAAGTTACAAAGTAAAATTTGTTTTGAGAATGCAACTGCTTCAAAGTATATAGCTGTGTAAATGTTACAAATAACAATTGCTACAAATTTGTAACAATTTTTAGTAAATAAACACAGCTATTTTCTCGAAAGATAAAAATAAGACTTCAAAGTCAAAGTATGCCAGAGAATTTGTGGCGCCGCTATTTGTTTCATTTACACACATTGTAACAAAAAGTATTTGTGATTTATATTTTTTCTTTGATCGAATGAGATCTTAAAATATTAGGTGTATGACTTAAAATTTGGCGCATCTCTTCAACATGCATATGTACATACATATAAAAATGCTAAAATGGCATCACTTTATTAAATCTCTGCTGCAATTAACATTTTACCCCACCCCGGTTCCGCTGAAATTTTAAAACTTCGTCGAGGAACAAAAATTAACACTCACTCGCGCAAAAAAACATTCATCACAACTCCAATTAAAAGTATAATAATTGCAAACACTTGCCTTTTAACGCCTTTTGCATATAAATGAGGAAATCATGAATGTTTGCCACTGATGTTGTTGTTGTTGTTGATATTGGGTGTGTTCGAGTACTTTTACAGTAAAATTCAGTAAGTGAGGAACTACTAAGTAAACTGAAAAATTACTCTCAAAAAAAGCTGTTTACCAAAAAAGTACGCGAACGGAAAATTTGTAAAAATTGGTAAAACTTAGGGAACAGCTGATGGCAAATAAATGTAGGTGTTGAAAAATGTTTAGACTTCTGACTATTTAACTCGTTTTCTTATCGGTACTCGATAAAATACTTGTTATAACGCGAACAATTTCGGAAAATACAAGCAAATTATTTTATGTAATCTTTCATATTTGTTTGTTTCTTAGTTTATTTGATTTTATTAATTTGTGTCTGGGTTAATTTATTTAAATGAACATGAATAATTTTTTTGCAGCGGATTTCTTAAAAAACAAGTGCAGTTCTAAGCTCCCAAATACTTAACACTTTTACAACTTTAACAAATTTACATACAAAAAAAAAAAAGTTTCAAAAGCTGGTATTTAGCCATATAAATGTTTCACAAACAAGTTTTATTACTTGATATTTATTCACTTTCTGTTTTTGATTCATTTTTATTTAATTTTTTTTTTTTTTATTAAACAAATTTTTCACAATTTGTATGCAAATAGTTGTGAAGAGGGTATACTTAGTTTGTCATTCCGTGTGAAACTTTTTTTTCTTATTCATCTCAGAGCCCATAAAGTTCAGGCTCGTTGAGTAATTCTAAGTCTATTTAGCCATGTCCGTCTGTTGAAAACACACTCACTTTCGAAAAACTCAAAAGAAATGCACAAACTTGGTGTCATCCTAAGCAGTTTGTGATTGAAATCTAGCAAAATCGGTTCAGTAGAATCAGAGCTATGAATTTAAATGTGGGACCACCACTCTAAAAAGTTGATTATTTTGTTACAAACACTAGTACAAATGGTGAAACAATGCACGCAATCGTATAAGATTTTGCAAAAATTCGTTCTATTCGATTGGAAATCACGCTGTAAAATTTCGTGAAGATCCGTCCATAATTTACCCTAGGCCCCATATAAACCCTACTCACGGAAAACAGTTTAGTACGCCTAAACGTAACTAATAATGCTATCAGAATAAAATTTAATTCTTTACAGTTTTATATGACTAGAAATCACTCCAATAAATTTCGTGATGATCGGTCCATAATTTATTATAGGCCCCATATAAAGCCCACTCTGGTAAATTCATTAAATACGCCTAAAACAGTAGAATATATAGATATTGCGGTAAAATTTCTTCCAACTTAGCTTCATATGGCCAGAAAAAATTTCATGCAATTTTGTGATATACGGTCTATTATTTACCTTAGATCCCATTTTTAGAAGTCTTCTTAAATTCACTGTAAGCGCTAAAATTAATTTCAATGTATTAAAATTTATGTTTTTTTATACCAGAAATCACTCTGCAGAATTCTGGGATGATTGGTTCATAGCTTACCATGGCACATCGAGATCCTTAATCGAAAATGGCGCTGGATAGGTCACTCGCTCCGTAGACCACATGGCGACCCTACTAAATCTGCGATTGACTGGAACCCCCATGGTAATACAAGAAGAGTTGGCCGGCCGTCGCACACCTGGAGACGTCAACTTGAATCTGAAGTAAACCAAAGTGGGCTAAGCTGGAGGGAAATTAAACATCTAGCATCAAACCGGATCGAATGGAAAGAGTTCGTTGCGGCCCTTTGTTCCTACTAGGAACCACAGGACATAATATATTACCATGGCACCAATATAAATTCTCGTCCTGAAAATCATTTAAGTTTTGGCTAAAACTGTTACGTATCACGCTATTTTACTCAAGTTAAAATTGTTAAAAAAAAAAAGCTTAAAACTTTCTGATTGTCGGTAAATAATTTAATATAGGACTAAACCGCAACCAATTTTAATGTTGACGTCTGCTTTTATAACGGTAAATTAATAATAAATAGATATTATGTAGATCCCAATCCTGAAATATTCGAACTGTCGGTCGAGGGTATCAAAGACTCGGTACAGCCGAAAATAGCACTCTAACTTGTTTTATTTAACTTACTTTCTGCAAAACTTTCTGCAGTAAAAACAATACCAAAAACACAGCATTGTAATTTATTTGTTGCTTTCGTTGGTCGATATGTCAAAAACACAAGCAACTTTTACATTCCTCTCTCTAAGTCACCGTCCAGACTTGCCATTTTTGTTGCTGAAATTTTTCTAAATTCTGCTTTAAAATTGCACAAGTGTCCAGTGCCCATGTTCTGTAACTCTCGCGTCGAGAAACTTTTCGATTGAAATGTGTGAAATGAAACAAAAATGCCATATATTGAAACAAACAGCTGTTTTTCTCACTAAACTGAGTATGTAATTTTTTTTGGCGAGTACTAACTGTCACGTAAGGAAATTACTCGCCAGTTAACAGAAAAACTGTGCCTGTAATATTTTTGTGAGAAAAGTTCCCGCTTTGAATTGTCAAATAAACTCACGAATAAAAATGGGGAGAGAAAAAATTTAACACTAAAAAACAATTTAAAATGCAAAATACAAAATACAAAGAATAATTATAACAATATTTTGGTATTGTCACATTTTTTTATTGTTTAATTATTTTGCTTTTAACATTTTTATAAAATAAACGAATGTTTTCAAGGCTGGTTTGCCAACAACAAACATCAAAGTCGCACTTTACATTATTTGGTATATCCTACGGTTGTATTTACGCCCCGTCGTTGAAAAATGTTCAGTTTAATTAAATTTTGTTCGCAGTCAACGATATGCGTTACAGACATTCTCAACGTCTGCAATGTCACCTCGGCTTCGAATACAATGTTATGACATTTACAACGTAACGACGTAATCTCCTTTGATAGTTTTCGATATGAGTTACAGACACACTTTTTTCTCACTTTTCAAGAAACGATGGAATATTTTGTTTTACATCTTTTCTCTAGTTCTCACTATAGTTGCAGAACATGGGTCAAGGTTATAAATCTCTGGGGTGGCAATTTTTGTAGTTTTATCTTGTTCCTTTTATATTTTATATATAAATACAACTACACCCAACTTTAAGTTAAAAAGTGTGAGAATAACAAAAAAAAAAAAAAAACAACAGAATTGCAGAGTAAATGAAACTGAGTTCCCATCCCAAGTCTTCTTAAATCTCTCACTAATAAACTCAAGAATTGCTCCAACAGAAATTGCAAGACTGGACGACGACTAAGAAAGAAAAAAAAAATAGCACAGCTGTTCTTTTTTAACGCTACCTAAAAATTTATTCGCCTTGTACTCAGTCAAGAACTGAGCCTTTACGCTCTCAATTTGTGTTCTCATATAGTGTATTTTTTGTACGGGAACGCAATTTAAGGTGAATTCATCCATGCGTTCCGAACAATATTTTTGCCTGGAGAAAAATTTATTTACTGAGAGTGTTCTGCAGAACGATTCACCTATTTCGGAAAATTTGTCCGGGAAAACAAAGCTACCATATGGTTTAAAGATGTTAACAATTATACAAATAAAAAACACTATATGATGTGGCAGCTCAATTCAGCTTTTATGTACAAATTGAAAACAAGTGGCATATCAGTTCATTTGCTTCTGAACAAGAATTAAAATTTAACCAATTCAAGAAAAAACTTGCCGAACAAAATAATTTCTCTCTCTTTCTCTCAAAAGTAAGACGTCAACAGGGTTAACGTTAGGAATTTTTGAAAACTCGCACAAAAAGTCGTTTTATAAAAACAAAGTCTCAGAAAAAAGTCGTTTGAGAAAATAAAAGTCACACATCTTTTTTTAAAGTTTTTTTTTATTGATAAAAAGCATAGCAAAATAAAAAAACAATTGCATTTTTTCATTTTCAGAAGCCTGTTTTATATTATTTGTGTGTTTTTCCATGTCGCTGAAGGTGATTGCTTAGTTCACTAAAGGCGCATATAGACGACATGTTTTTGTCATCTGACATGTCAAATTTTCAAGTCACATGTAATTGTGCATGTCTGTCAAAATCGCTGTTTTACATAAGCTTTATAATATTCGGTCACAAACGTACATGTAATTTGCTTCTGACATTGTCTCTGTTTTTTTCGCATTGTTATTGCAGAAACCAAAGTAGTGCTCGGTTTCAAAATAACTTGCTGCCGCCATGAAAAGTTTTATTTGCGCCGTAAAATAGTTCAGCCATCTTAACATTTTTTTCTTTTAATTCAAAGATACCAATTTGGGATTTTATAATAAAACGGTTTTTATATATATATTCACATAAATTCTATTCAATGGTAAGATGATCAAACATATCTCGGTATTGTAAAAAATTAACTTCAGCCGGCTAATGATTCCGTCAATAGTGGACGGCGCTGTCGGTTTCTTGCCGGCATAGCTTTCTGATGTCAGATGGTTTGTCAGAAGAAAATAGAGCACGCTCTAATTGAAATTTTGTCAGATGACTTTGCGTCTGACTTTTACAGAAGCAAAGTTAAAAAGGTAACACACGACATGTATGTGTTTTGAAGTGGAAAATTTGACATGTCAGATGACAAAAACATGTCGTGTACGGTCGCCTTAAACACTGCCATAGACCGCTTTGACTCCATGTCTTGGTAGAGCCATTTATACTTCAGTTCCCAGTCTTTCGAATGGTATTACCAAATATAACGTTTTGAAAGGACCAGCAGCGATGTTATATATACCTGACAAGCTTGCAAAAAAGTAATAAGCTTGTTGCCAAAGGAACAATAATCTTTTAAATTTTTAAGATTTTTTTTGATAAAAATAATGAGAAAATTTATATTTTCTGATAATTAAATGTTTTTTGTGAGAAACTTGACAAAAAAAATGGTAAAACTTAAAAATTTCGCCAAAGCCGATAATAAAATAAAGTCGCAGGCCGCTTAAGGGTCAAATTGCTACTTAAGTCTGGCGAACGGTAACCCTGGACGTCAAACTAAATATAAAAAAAAAATTTTGTCTGGACAAAAATATTGTTCGGAACGCTTCACCCATGCGTAAAGCTTTAGTAAAATGCAGTAAAGTTCAGTAAAAACATAGTAAAAATTCTCGAACGCACCTATAATTGTTATATTTTTTTATATATAGAGTTGTTGCTGTTAATGTTCTCAACTTTTTATACAATTTTCTACCCAAACAAATCTTAAAAAAAGTTGAATTATGTACCCAAAATAAAAAAAAAAAAAAAAAAAAACAATTTTATAAACCAAACATTATTTGCATAAACATGTTGCTTGTTTGTATTTTTTTATTGCTTTTTTAATGTTTTTTATTACCTTTGTGTTTATAAGTGCAACGACTTTTTGTTTTCATTTCATCTTTAACAGCAACGCACACAACTATTCGCACTTTGTGAAACCAGATGCAAGTACTTTTTGTTTTTTGCCCTTTTTATACCCTCCACCACCACGAGTGTTGAATGTGGGTAAATTAAGTTTGTCATTCCGTGTGTAACATTAAAAAATATACAGTGGCTCACATTGAAAGTCGGGCAAATCATTGGTGGATTTTTATCAACTATTTTAGATGTCATAGCTTATTATTTTTCAAAAACTTTTGAATACATTTAATTAATCATTAACTACACAATAAAATTTTATAGTAAAAACATTAACATTAACACTAATCTCAAAAATTCTAAAACTATGGTCACACTGAAACTCGGGCAAAGCAAAAAAGTAACAGCAAATTCATTTCAAAGACCGTTATATTTGTTAATTTCTTATTATTTTTATTCTGTAAGTGGTCAGTTGGATATTTGCTTTCGAAATGTGACAATATTTTAAAATTCTTTTTGTAATACCTTGGAAGAGCGAAAAATAGTTATTAATAACTATTTAGAAGGTAAAACTCAACGAGAAATCGCAAGTATCGTTAATAAAAGCAAATCAACTGTACACGACATCATTACGCGATACAAGAAAGACAACAGAATAACAAATAAACAACGCGCGCCTGTAAAAAGAAAGCTTTGCCTGAGAGATAAGAAGTTTATAGTTCGCGAAGTACAAAATGACCCATTAATTTCCGCTCCAAAACTTGCCATAATGGTTAAAACCAATCTTGGAAAGGAAGTACACGCAAAAACAATAAAAAGAGTTTTAAGAAAAAACAAATTGCATGGACGAGTGGCTCGAAAGAAACCATGTGTTAGTGTCAAAAACAGAAAGGATCGCTTGGAATTTGCACTTGAAAGCAAACTTAATTTGTTTGGCTCCGATGGCAGGTATGTGTGGCGTAAGCAAAATGAAGAATTTTTGAACAAAAACACAAAGAAAACGGTGAAACATGGTGTGGGGCTGCATGGCAGCTTCAGGTGTCGGAAACCTTCACTTTATAGAAGGTATCTTAGACAAGAACGGATATCTTGATATTTTGAAAACGAATGTTAAAGAAAGTGCGCGTAAATTGGGTATTGCTGATAATTTTAAGTTTTATAAAGACAACGACCCCAAGCACACATCACTGATAGTAAAGAACTGGTTGCTTTATAACTGCCCTAAGGTCATCAAAACACCTGCACAAAGCCCAGATATAAATGTAATCGAGCACATATGGGACGAACTTGGACGTCGTATGCAAAACAGATTGTGCAGTAACAAAAACCAGCTTAAGGCCGCATTACAGGAGGAATGGAACCAAATAACGCCTGATGTGTGCAAAAAATTAGTGGAATCTATTCCAAGAAGATTAAAAGCTATAGAAAATCAAAAAGGATATGCAACCAAATATTAATTAATGCATAATCAATCGAATTAAAAGACTGCCCGACTTTCAGTGTGGTCATAGTTTTAAGTTTTTTTTTTGAGTTTTTGTTTATTGTTTCTATTGTTATGAGGGTGATGTACCTAGTTTTTGTTTTGTTATATTTACTAGTATGCAGAATAAATATTGAAATGAAATTTTTTGCAAAACTTTAAGTATTATTTATTTTAAAGCTGTGAAACTTTTCTGTAATTAGTTGCCCGACTTTCGGTGTGAGCTACTGTACATACTTACAGTGAGTTCCATAAATATTTTGCATAGAAGAAAAATTAACTTTTTAGAAAAAACTGATTTGACATCCATTTATTTATTATATTAAACAGGAATTTCTTTTTATTACCGTGTTAAGAGAAAGACAAAGAATTAAATTATTAAAAACAAATTAAAACATATTAATTATTATACTCTTTATACGAGATTTTAGAAGAATATAGTGCATTTTTAAGGTCACAAAAGTATTTTGCTTTTAAAAAATATTACGTATTTTTACCGTATAACAATGGATATGTCACAGTTAATAGTTTGTGGCATAGCCGTTGTTTTAGAAACTGCAGCTTATCGTCGTGGTATATATTCCTCCAAATTTTGGCACTTTTCTTGAGGTATTTTTCCACATTCTTGTAGCAAAACTTGCTTCAACGTAGTTTTCGAAGATATGTGGCGTTGACGAACCTTTTAATCCAAAAACGCCAATAAATTTTTTTATTGGGTACAAGCCCGGGCCTTGAGGAGGCGTTGGCAAATGTTTGGTATAATAAAGAATCCACAGTTTAACATCTAAGGCTTTTTGTTTGGGATCGTTGTCCTGTTGGAAACAAAAACCTCTTGCTCGAAGTCCCATTTTATCAGCACTCGCGTTAAGGTTTTCTTTATAAATTGACAGATTCACATGTCTGTCCATAATTCCATCTATAAAAACTTGATTTCCAACTCCTAGGGCTGACATACAGCCCCAAACCATAACAGAACCTCATCTATGTTTTACTGTCGGCTTGATATTTTTTATATTGAGGGACTCATTCGGCTTTCTCCAAACCATGCGTCGTCCATCAGACCCAAAAATATTATATTTGCTTTCATCACTTAATATTACGGATTACCAAAAGTCAAAACCTTTGGTTATATGTTAAATACTGAAGGATAATCGCTTATTTCTATTTATTTCCGAAATTAGCGTTTTTTTTCCTTGCTACTCGAGCATTAAAGTTGTTTGATAGTAGTACTCTACGAAGTGTTTCGTTGCTAACTTTGTTGCATAGAGTTCCTCTCAGCTTATCATTCAGTTTTGGAGCAGATAAATGAGGGTTTTCACGAATTTCTTTAAGAATTTTCCTTTCATTTCTGGCTGATAACAATTTAAGACGGCCATGTCGTGCCAAATTTTCAAAATTTCAACGTTCTTTTGCACGCTTAACTATATTTTCGTTTGTTTGACGACACCTCTCAAACATTTGCGATGTAAAAAAAACTGTTTTACATTGGTCATGAAGGTGCAAGATGATTTTGCTCTAGCAAAACTTAGTTCATTTCCTTTCGGCATTTTTATTAGATAAATAATATCAAAATACCTTGAAAATATGATAAGATGATTTTTTTTAAAGCAAAATACTTTTGTGAGTATTAATTATAGGGTCAAATAGTTTTAATATCAGAAAAAGGCCATGAAATTACAAGTTTTTTTTTATTTTTTCATATTTACGTTGTAACACATACCATCTACGTAATAAATGGACTATTTTCTCAAAAATTAAACGATTTGTACTTTATTTTGAGGAATGTATTTAATCTTTATGGAGTAAAAAATATGCAAAATACTTATGAGAGTCACTGTAAGTACATCAAAGACCCCACCAAGTTCATATTCGTTACCAGAAACGCAAAAGGCCCTAACGAACCAAAAATTAAAAATCAACTTTTTATTGATTTTGATGTATTGCATCAGCACAAATGTCATTTTAAACATTTTATGGCGATTTATCAACTTATCATTTTAAATGGTTTTTGCTTCTACTGTAAAATTTTCAAAATGTTTAATAGAGCCTTTTGCGTTTTAGCTGACGATATGTATGCATATTCTGGGTCCTTCCTTGATAATGCAAAAATAATTTATTATTATTTTTACACTAGTCCAGTTATAATGCAATAATAATGCACTATTGATGATGTGTTTTAATAATAATGCAAAAAAGTGCACTAATTGACATTTAATTTAATGGTATTTAAAAATAATGCACTTCTTTGATAAGAAAATGGTTCAAGTAAATGGTAATTCGATAAACTTGCATTACCATTGTTATGGCGAAATGTAAAAAATTTCCCAATGCATTAGCATATTTCTGTGGCTTGGAGCTAAAAGGGCCAATGTCAAAATATTCACTTTTGAGAAAATTGGAACTTAAGGTTTTTCATAGTGACATTGGCCAGCATTTTTTTTATGAAGCTGTTCTGGGTTAAGTATGACTTTAGCTGTTTTACCATAATGAAAGAGAGCAAGAAAACAAATCGAATGCAATGATTAACTCAAAAGAGCAAAAAAGTGACATTGGCCCTTTTAGCTCCAAGCCACAGATTTAATGCACCTGTCCCAGGTCTGCACAAAATACACTTTTTTACACTAATACCCGAAATGTATCACTCATTAGTTTCATATATTTAACTAGAAATTCTAATGTCAGGTTTTATAAGCTTAAGTTCATTAAGCCCACTCCAACAAATTGTTTTCTTTAGGGAGGGTATCAAAGATTCGGCGCAGCCAAATATATTAACATCACTCCTTTTTTTTATTAATATTATTTTTTGTTATTTGTGTTTAAATCTCTTGTGTCACTTTACATAATTGTTTTACAATGACACTTTGTCAAAAAGATGCTGTGCTGCGATGCTCTGTTTGGTGAGTGTCATCGTGTGTGTTGTGAATAGTCCCCGGTAGTTTTTAAAATTATTATTTACACTGATACAAAACTTAATTGCCAAATTGTCCCTCCACATGTGTTTCTTTATTCCAAAACGAATTTCTTGATGATACTGGAAAATATAGTGTTAGAGTTTGTTTTAAATTTAGAAGTCACGAAAATTGAGTCATAATGTAGATTTATTAAAGAAACCAATATATAGACACAATCGATATTTGTCTTAGTAGAAATTTTTGTAAAGTTCTGTTTACAAATCTTGCAAAAGTTTAAGTTTTAAGATTTTTATTTTAAAACGTAAAAAAGTAGAACAACGTAGAAAATCTAGAACTTAGAAAATTTTATTTGTATATAGTAATTTTTTGCTAAAAAATGCCGATTATGGATATACAAGTTGACCAACGCGAAGTCATTACAGGTAATCTCGGTACTACAAGAAGTACAAGTCGTTCAAAAACCACAAGTAAAGTAAAAAAAAAAAATTTTGACATCTAACAATTATAAACCATCAATATTAGATTATAAGAGATTATCCAAAGAACTTTTTTTTGGGCCTGGTCTTAAACTGGCCACATGTCTGTCAGCATTGGCGAGTGATAAGGGTCTGGGAGTTAATACGAAAATGACAGAGTTAATTATTTTTACTAGGAGGTACAAGGTGGAGAATTTTAGGCTGCCGGTACTGGGTTTTTCTGGACAGTAAGCTGTCCTGGAGAAAGAATGCCCAGAAGAGACTAAGAATAGGTATCAATGCCTACTATGCTTGCAGATCGTCGATAGGTAGGAGCTGGGAACTCCGGCCATCCGTTTTGGGATGGTTGTACATTTCGGTGCGTAGACCTATTCTTACGTATGGATGCTGTGTTTGGTGGGAGGCATTGAGGCTGGCTAGTCGGAGGAACCTTCTGTCTAAGACTAAGAGGTGTGCTTCGATCGGCATGACAGGGGTCATGCCTCAGGTGGCTCAGGATGTTTTTCTATATGTTTTTCTTCTACCTATAGAGCAGTATGTGATAGGAATAAAAGCCAGGAGCATTCTTAGACTAAGGGTGTTAAGTCTGATAGGAAATTTAATGGAGGGTCACTCGAGGATCTTTGGTGTAATTAGCGCTGGTAGTTATTACCTGGGTTCCCCGGCTCCAGGATTATGTTGGCACTAAGATCGATTATGGCCGTTTGCCAGAGGTACTATTGGTGTCTAGTGAGATCTGTTCAGGTCAAAGCAGATTGTATAGGAGATTTGCTTTTTTTACTGATGGTTAGATGATGAAAGGCACGGGTGCGAGGTTCTACATTGAGGATCTGGGCATCAGAAAGTCATACAGACCCCGAGAGAGTTGAGAACTGTCTGTGCCACCGTCCCAGACTACAGAACGGCAGGCTTCGCGAATTGGTAGATTTCTGACGGGATTCGTAATGGGAATGACCCAGCTGCGCAGCAGGAAACTGGCGTTGTTTTTGCTTGTGAAGTCTGATTTTTATGTTCCACTTCTTTCTCTTTTCCTGTGCTTTCACTCTTTGCTTCTCCTATTCTTTTCTTACTAGAATTCTTTCATTAACTAATGCGTGAGAATGGACCATAATGGTCTCTGGGTGAGGGTGTGAGGTGTACTTTGCACCAGCCGTTTTAACCTAACCTAACCTAACCTAAACTGGCCACATATTTAGTAAAATTTTAATAGGATTTGTTACCACAAATGGAAAAATTGCTAAAATAATCCACCAATTTGGTTTTTGTGAACATCACGGAACTATAAAACTGGTTAACAGCTTGAGTGGAGAGATAAGAAAATTCTTTGAACTAAAAAAATATTGTTTAAGGCTACTTTACACGGTAAAACATTGTATTACGACATGATGTATTATGAGAAAAATCATATCATGTAAACAAAATGTATAGAGTAAAGCTACGGTCACACTTATTAAATATTTGATCCAATAAGCGTAACCCCTACTTTAGTAAATAGTTAGTGAGATTAAAAATGGTCTTAATATTTAAAATAAACTAATTATACTACTAGACATAGCAAAAAACAGTTTTTTATAAGATGTGGTATTTTAATCAAAATAAATATTGATATTAAGCGAAATGATTTTTGGTTTTTGGTCCCGTTATTTTCGTCAAATATTTGATAAGTCTGACCGTAGCTTAAGAGAGAATACGAATACAAAATCTGACAAGTGGTCGGTAAATGGTTTTTTTCTAAACCATTTTAGATACGTATGTATTCTCATCACACCAGAGGTGTATTTTAACAGAGTATATTAAAGGTAGTAGCATTTTTATACAATTACAAAAACAACAAGAATCCACTCAAGAAATGTTCATGTTGTTTTTATAAAAATTGTAAAACTGCAACCATCTGCTTATATGTTTTTATATTTGATTTTACTTAATCCATTCGTGTAAATATGAAATATACTCACAACAGACTTTTATTTTTTTCTTTTAAACACGGAGAGAACTTCATATTATTTTGATTCTACAAAGTCGTAATACATTGTATTACCGTGTAAACTGGCCTTTAGCAGCATTTTAGAAATTGCTCAGGCTTTTGCAAATGATCTGGTTTTTAAAATCAAATGTCTGCTGCCACCAAACTAGAGAGTTATTTAGTTTATTTAGGGTACGAAATAAAAAATATGTGACAAGAGAATATAGGAAAAAAGCTGGTGTTCGAAATGGAAGTATTCTTGGACCTACTCTCTATTTAATATACACCTCTGGTTGGCTCATATGCGACAAACTGGCCTTTTCCACATTTGCGAATGATACAGCTATTCAAAGTTCGCATGTGGCTTCACAAGTGGCATCTTATCTACTAAATGACTTTTTTAGTCAAGTGGAAACTTGGTTGGAAAGTTGACGAATTCGAGTAAATGGGCTAAAAAGTAAACATGTAACGCTTTCACTTAGGAGAGAAAATTCTCCACATACAACACTTAGTAATGTTACAGTACCTCAGTTTTATATTGTTCCATACCTTGGTATACATTCGGATAGAGTGCTGACTTCCCGTCGACATATAGAAACCACACAGAAAAATTTTTTTAGGCCAGTAAAAGAATTAATCAAAAATAAAATCAGTTATAATTAAATATTTAATAAGGTGAATTAAACTTTTTAATCAAGTGTATAAAATGTTTAATTGACAATATTTCAATTAAAAGTTTAATTCACTTGATTAAAACTTTAATTCACCTGATTAAATATTTTATAAAAACTGATTTTATTTTTGATTAATTCTTTTACTGGCCTAAAAAATTTTTTCTGTGCAAGTGACATCACTTCGAACAAGATTTTGAAGAGCGAATCTACCACCCCGCTAGGACGAGTGGGACTAATTTTAACTTTTATTTTTAAGATGCTTACTACTTGTTGTTAGGCCTACGTATGGCAGATTCAGTAAATAAATATTTAGGTATAAGAAAAACTATATTTGTCCAAAAATCTGACCTAAACAATCGTTGTTACATTAAATACTATTCAAGAGGTTTTCAAATGTCTGGACTGTAGATTCTACAAAGAGATAAAAGTTATTGATCGGTATTATTATGGACTCAGTTTAACAATTCCCTAACCCAGCTTACTAGACTGTTCAAATTATGAACTTGTCCTCGGTATTCGTAAATTTATCAAGCCTTTAGCAATTCATAATAGCCAGTGGCTTTCCTAAAATCGTATTAGGAAGAGATAAATCTAAGTTAGTAAAATGACGAAGTATAAAATGGTTTTTCTGCATAGACTTGAAAGCTCACATAGCCCTATGGAAAATAATCGAATCATGGAATTCATATGAACGAGGTGGCCAGTTCTTTTTAATGCATTTCCAATTCGCACCACCGGGTAGACTTGCGTGTGTATGTGCAACTGTGCACGATGTTTGCCTGTTTTTTCGCACCTTTTGTTTTATTTAAAATATTTTTTTTTTCTTTTATATAAATTTATTCTGTTTTATTCACTTTTGTACACGAGTATTTGTTGTTGCAACAAAAAATACGAAAATGTAGTTCAGTTTTTGTAATTCGTTGAAAGAAAAGACAACAGCAATAACAAAGTAAAACGATATCTGACAATGACCAATCATTTGGGTATGTTGGAATTGTTTAAAAAAGGAGATTAAATTTAATTTTCACATGTTGTTCACAGTTATTTAATCTTAATTGATAAAAAAAAAGAAACAGATCAATTATTAAAAATGATTTTCTTTTTTTGTATCGGTGGTTTTTAAGAGGAAGAAAACTTGAAACTGGCAGTACCGTCTTTTACGACAGCTGATTTGGCAGATACTTTGGGCTTAGTTTGATTTAGCAATTTATCATAATAGACTCACGACTGAACAACGTTGGATTTTTAACATCATTGTTGAATTCGTCAGCAAAAGTAGTCAGAAAAGCTTTGTTCAGTGATAAAACACATTTTTGGTTTATTGGCTTTGCTAATAAACTTAATTGCCGCATTTGAAGCGATCATAATCTTTAAGCCATTCAGAGAAACTCACTGTGGGCCGATGTTAGTCCACTGTGGGCCGATGTTAGTCCATATGTCTTCACACATAACGGTATTTAGAACGTTACAGTCAATGTCCAGCACAATAAGGATGCGCCTACTATCTTTTAATTATATTTTGGAAAAATTCTTTTAAACTTATATCTTTTACTTTTCTTAAACTTTTGGGTCTAAATGTTCTCCAATATTAGCCTTAAACTGTTAGGTGGTTCTTGGTAATTGACCTCATCTTTAATGTAGCACTGACTAAAAAAAACTAAGAAACCGTTAAATCACGCGAACGCAGTGGCCAGTTAAGTTCAAAAAATGCGAATTTGCGGAGGAGAGCCTTATTTGAGCGAGCTGTGTAAGCTTTAGTTTCATCTTGTTAGAGCCGCAATTTTCAAATGTTCTCTTGATCTGACCTTAAAAAAATGTTCGATCGGGGTTTTCCTCAATACTTCCTTGCAACCGAGCAATGTTTATATTATTTTAAACTGCACCAATCCTTTCAGCATGCGGAAGATCACAAAAAGCCCGTTTTTGCCGAATAAAGCTCGCTCAACCAATTGCTTAATTGTTGTGAGAGTACTGGGTGATTTTGGAAGTAAAAGAAATGTCTATGTCAAATTTGTGCGTAAATAATCGATTACTGACTTTTAATTTAATATAAAACAAGTTTGTTTCGGACTCTTTTCATTATAAATTTACCCAGTTGGTTAAAAAACCCACTAAAAAACGAAAAATTTATTTACTAACGAAATCATAATGTTATCTCCTTTTTTAAGCTGCGGTCACACTTATTAAATATTTTATCAAATAATCGTAACCCCTACTTTTGTTAATAGTTAGTGACATTTAAAATGGTCTTAATATTACAAAATAAACTAATTATACTACTAGACATAGCAAAAAAACAGTTTTTTGTAAGATGTGGTATTTTAATCAAAATAAATATTGATAATAAGCGAAATGATTTTTTAGTTTGGTTGTTGGTTTTTTTCGTCAAATATTTGATAAGTCACCGTAGCTTTAGTTTTACATTTTTTAATTTTGTTCTGTTCGCAGGTAATAAACAATTTAGTTATGTATTATAACGTCATCATACTCAATGAAAGAACTTCTAAAAATTGTTTCCGTAGCAACAAAAAAAAAATCCATTAACATTTATTCGAATACTGCAACAGCTCACAGGGTTAACACGGCATGAAACTTATTTTCTCGTTTTGAGAACCAGTGTTCGGTAGATAATGAACCACTAAAAAATGTTGCTCGACCGGTTCGTCTTTTAGATCTATCTTATCGTCGACGTGAAATTCTCTAAGGTGCATTTTGAGGTTGTTTCCATATAAAATATTATTGGCTTAAGAATTTTTGCCAAAGAATGCATCACAACGTCTACAAAATGTCAGTCCTTCAGTCGAAGTTATTTCACTCTGTATAATCGCCACCTGTATGGAAGTTGGAAACTTTATCAAAATCAAACCAACATTTAAGACAATTTAAATTTATGTACGCCTCTAATCAAAAACTCCCTGATCTTAAAAATGATTTCTTTCGACTAAAAAATCAACAATTTCGTACGAAGAAAATTTAAAAAAATAAAAAATTTGCACAGGTGCTAGAAATCATAATTCAAAATTGAAGTTTAAATATTTCTGTGCAATAAATAAAAAATTTTAATATTTTTTCAATTTTATTGTTAAAATATGAAAAAAAAAATTAATAGATCTGTTTTTATTGACTCTAGTTTTGGATCCCTAGCAATACCAATTTGCTCGAAAACCGTTGCTGTACTTTCAATTCGTGTAAATAAGAGAGCTTTTGAGAGCAAAAAAATTCTTATCTTCTTCTAATCTCTTCTTGCGTAAAAACACCCATATGCTTTCTGCGTGCTAATTGTGTAAATTCTCAAACAGCTGTTAAAGCATTACCAAAATAAAAAAAAGCAAACAAAACTGTGGCATTTATGAGGAGAATATAAAAAAGAAGTAAGAAAGTATAGTCGGTCAAGCCCGATCATATAATACCCTACACCACAGTATTTAAAAACACATCATGCTTATGTGTCCATATGAATATGGATTTATCTATGTTTATAAACTTCATTAAAATCTATTTGAAAGTTTGTGAGGGGCAGAAATTGCCCCCTACCTCCCCTTGTGGTCCTATTTTTGAAAAACTGTAGCTTATGTGTCCATATAGATATGGATCTATCTATGTTTTAAATTTCATTAAAAACGGTTTGAGAGGCAAAAATTGCCCCTTTCTCCCCTTGTGGTCCTATTTGTTAAAAAATGCATACCTTTTGTGTCCATATAGATATGGTTCTGAGAGGAAGAAATTTCCCCCTATCTTCCCTAGTGGTCCTACGATTCGGCTCATTTTCAATAGGCTTGGTCCTTGTGCCAATAAGAACCTATGCCCCAAACGTCCCAATGTCCAAAATTATCTCCAAAATTGCGACCTGTACTTTGCGCACAAGGTTACATGGATAGTCAGCCAGCCGGACGGACATCGTTAGTTCGACTCAGAAAGTGATTCTGAGTCGATCGTTATACTTTAAGGTGGGTCTAGGACCAATATTTTAAGCCGTTACACACATCAGCACAAATGCATAATACCCTCTCCACTATTGTGGTGTGGGTATAATTATCTCAGAATTAAGTTAATCTTACTATCAATTGAAATTGATATTTTTGAGTGGTGGCTTAAACCATTTAGTGTAACCATACTGAGCACAAATAAATGGCAACATTTTTTTTGCAAATGTCAACTTTTTATCAAAGCAATATGGATGTTTTCAAAAAAGAAGAAGAAAATGCGCGAATTTAATTTTGACTACAAGGTAGAAATTTTTTGTGTTTAAAGAAAAAATATATTAAAGAAATAATATTGAAAGAAAAAATTATATAAAAGTGCTTAGCAATATGTCATTTTTTTTTTTAATTATTTTTGTTTCATATTTTTGCAACAGTTTAACAAAACCAAACATGTGTATGTTGACAGTTTAAGTTTAGGTTTAAACCACCACCGTTGGACGCTTAAACTAGCAAAATAAAGTTAAAAAATTACAACTCGAAAAGTAAATACGGAGATTAAAGTTAATTTAATCGCTAATCTCTAACCCAAAAAGTGGCTCTTAGATATCATCATCTTTATGAGATTTGTTTGCCTTTAATTGATTTTATAAGGGGGTCGATATGGAACCTATGGTTAATTTTGGCCCTACTAGCACAATATTTTGTCTTGACATAGTCGTAAAAGTTATTGTCGCCAATTTTTATGACAGTACCAATACATATTTATAAGGAAGTCATGGCATTAAAAGCGATTTTCGGGATTAGTATTTGTATAGGAGCTATAGGCAATTATGGACCGATTCCAATAAAATTTGGCAAGTTGATTAAAATTGCAATCAATTAAAATCTAAATACCAACATAATAAGATAGTTTATGGGCACAAAGTCTCTATGCCGGAAATAAGTTTGTATAGGGGCTTTGCGAAATTCAAAAAGCTTGGTCCTTGTGATAATTAAAACCTACCTACCAAATTATTTCCAAAATACGACTTGTATTTTGCGCACAAGGTTTACATGGACATTCAGCCGGACGGATGGACATCGTTAGATTGACTCAAAAAGGGATTCTGAGTCTATCGGTTTACTGAAAGGTGGGTCTTATACAAATTCCTTAAGGTATTACAAACATTAGAACAAACGCATAATACCCTCTCCGCAATTGTGGTGTGGGTTTTAATAAAAGTAATAGTAACTTTAACGCGGTGTATACACGATCAAAATTATCAAGAAGCATGTTTATAGCAGTGTTCGCAAATAAACAGTATAATATTTAGCGTTCGGCTCACACACCCAAGAACGATATCTATTTTTTTAGTAACTATGTAGACGAACACAACCCTTAATACCGTTCGTAACTATTTCCAAAAAAGAGCCGAACATTATATATTGTTCTGTTCTTCGTTAAAAAAAAAAAAAACAGAACAATTGTAGTGATACTATAGACAAACATTATATTCTAATGTTTCTTTTTTACATTGATAAAGAAATGAACAAACAAAAAAATTTAGCAAGGACTGCAGCCGAACAGCTTTTGTGTGTATTGTCTATATGTTTTGTTTGTGTGAAATTTATTTTGCTGGCTGTTTGTTTTTTTCGTATGTGTATTTTGTTTTTGTAAAAAATCTTAAGTTTTTTTTACCAGCCAATAGGGACGAACATTAATGAACCGGACCGAACACAACGAAGTTTGTGGTTTAAACAAAAACCGAACGGAATTAAATATTCTCATCTTTTGTTGAGTTTGATAAAAACAGTATTGTATTTTGTTTTTGTAAAAAATCTTAAGTTTTTTTACCAGCCAATAGGGACGAACATTAATGAACCGGACCGAACACAATGAAGTTTGTGGTTTAAAAAAAACCGAACGGAATTAAATATTCTTATCTTTAGTTGAGTTTGATAAAAACAGTATTATTTTTGTGCTCGAAAGATGACTAACAGGGAAACGTTGTTTTTTTAATGATTTTCTACATATACACTATTATCGTTTGTGTTTACCGATATTTAGTGTTTATTTTCGAACACTGGCTTATAGTATGAGTAAAAATTTTTTAAGAATGTGAGACACCGACAATGCTGAATGGAAAATCAAACAATTATTCATCAAGCACATGTACAAGAGCTTGACAGCAAGAATTTTGATCAAGTATAGACCCCTTAACTGTTTTCTGACAATCGAAATACTACTTTGACGTTATACATACTTTTGTTAACAACTTGGTTTTTTGTGCTCCCTTACTTTTTTTATGAAAATAATTAATTCTCACTCTCATTATCACAAATTTTGCCAACTAAATTTATTAACAAATAAAATTAAAATTTTATTTAACTAAAATATAATTATTTACCTCACAGAGATATAATAATTAAATTGATTTATTTCTAAAATCCGTTTTTTTTTAATTACAGAAAATTACAGTGTTCATCGTATGTAAACGTGTCTTCTAAGATTCCTCTAAAAAACAACGTTATCTTGCCAACAACTTTTCTTTAAACTTTCGCTAAAAAATAAGTAAAATTTATTAAAAGTGTTTAACATCAACGTAAAGTATTAGTTTGTTTGATTAGTGATTAAAGAAAAATTTTTAAGAAAATATATTTAAGAAAATATTTACGCCCACATTCCAAACAAGTTACAATCAATCCTCCTTGATCGCAACCAGGTGAGTAAGTTGTAAATTATTTTCTCATTGTAGTTATTAAGTTTATTAACTTGGCCCGCAAATGCAAAAAGCACGTCGTCACACACACTCAGGTAATTCTGCATTTTTAGTTGAGCCAGCGAAACAAGTTTCAGTTTTATGACACTGTGGTAAATAGTCGTAAAATAAAGAAAATAAATATTTTTTACTATTTTTTGTAGTCTTTTTGTTAGAAATTAGAATAATGTTTTCTTAATAAATATAAGTAGTTGCTGATAATATTTAAGCAGATTGCTTGTAAAAAGCTTTCGGGCAATATATCAAACGCAATAGGTTTTTAATTAAAACTACTATTTCTGAAATATATTTTTTGCAAAATCGCGAGATTTAAATAAAGTCTTGTATTTTATGTAATTTTCTTACACTCAATTCACATGAGAGCTTTTACGACGTCGTTTTGTCATCATTCTTTTCGAAGCAACTTCTAAAAACCCTTTGCGTTCATACGACGATTTTTGGTTGCATGTCTTATTTTTATTTAAAGTAGGGCCTTGCTTATCCGTAATTCGATTAACCGGCAGTATCAATTAACCGGAAAAATAAACAAATATTTTTTTTGCACTGATTAAAATTTTTTTGCAACGATTAACTCTATTATCCGGCATTGCCAGTGTTATCCGGAATTATAAACAAATTATCATTTTAAAATTTCAATAAATGAAGTAAAAGGATTTCCCAACGTACTGGAAGCATGTTCTGCCAAAATTACTTTTTTCCTTATATTTAAATATTTACATAATAATAAAATTTATAATCCAGAATGCTGCCGGCCCGGTCTGTTATCTATAATCGAGGTCTCACTGTTTTTTCAACCTGACACTTCAAAGTAAGAAAAAGAATAAAACGTAACAAGAAGAAGTTAAAAGAGCAATTAAAAAAGCGACATAAAAACACAAACCGAGTCTTTTTGTTTACCCCTCTTTCTTCTCTACACCGTTCGCCACCAAAAACAAAAAGAGACGTCGTAAAAGCTCCCGTGTAAATTGAGTGTTAATGGTTCTGTGGTCTAGTCTGGACATAGACAAGTCCACAGCGTTGTGTTCAGACTATTTAAAGACGATTCCGAATAAATAGTAACGCAATTAAACTTTTATCAAGACGTGTTATGATTCATATACTTTTAAAAAGAAATGTCCGTGTTTTATAACTGAAACGATTTAATCGGGGATAAATAAAACACTTTAATTAACAGAGTACTAAAACTCATGTTTGGGGATAGATTTATTTAATTATTCCGCTAACACATAAAAGTTATCGTCGATGGCTTTCTAAGGTACACATTCTAGGTTCTTCTGGATGTTTATTAAGGAACAGTAATGTCTGTTCTTGGAAAGATAAACAAATAAAGAACAAATTTTACATTAATATTTTTAAGGCGAGAGAGTTATGACCGTTTTATCATTGTATTGGCAAACTGTCTGTTACTCAATCTTGACCTTAATTTTTTAGACTGATAAACTGTCCGTATACGATTTGGATTTTCTTAATAAAGGGTGTTTTTTTAAGCCCGATAGAACTTGAAATTGTAAAAAATAACACAAAAAATTTAATTGTAATCAAAATCGCAAAATTGTGTTCAGCGATGAGGCGCATTTTTGGCTTAACGGGTTTGTTAATAAGCAAAATTGCCGCATATGGAGCGAGACCAATCCACAAGAGACCCTACAGACTCCATAACATCCAGAAAAATGCACCGTTTGGTGCGGTTTTCACGCTGGTGGCATCATCGGACCTTATTTCTTCAAAAGTGAGGCCGGAGCTCGCGTTACGGTCAATGGAGATCGTTACCGCACCATGATCAATGATTTTTTGTTTGAAAATATGGATGACATTGATCCGGAGGAGATGTGGTTTAAACAGGATGGCGCTACGTGCCATACGGCGAACGCAACCATCGACTTATTGAAATCAAAATTTGGCGATAAGTTGATTTCGAGAAATGGACCTGTCAATTGGCCTCCAAGGTCGTGCGATTTGACACCTCTCGATTATTTCCTGTGGGGTTACGGGAAGTCACTGGTTTATGCTGATAAACCAGCAACAATTGACGCCTTGGAGGCCAGCATTGTTCGTGTTATTCGTGACATACGGCCAGCAGTGCTCGAAAAAGTGGCCCAAAATTGGACGTCCAGAATGCGCTTCGTCAAGAACAGCCGCGGTGCCCATATGCCCGAAATCATTTTCAAATGTTAATGTCACGTATTGATCTTTCGAATAAAAAAAAAATTTTGATTACAATTTAATTTTTTGTGTTATTTTTTACAATTTCAAGTTATATTGGGCTTAAAAAAACACCCTTTACATATACCGAAGAAAACAATATTTTCAGTTGGCAGTGCGTCTCAAAATAGATGTTAAAGTTTGTTTGAATTTGTACGGCAAATAAATAATTGGCAGATAAGAGCGGGTTAGACAGAAAAGAAGCAGAAGAATTTACAGTTTTCGTTGGGAAAAATGAGAATATGGGCAGCAGTATTTAAAAAGGGCTCATACAAATGTTCTCTTGCAATAACGGTTTTGTCTATATGTACAAGGAAGAGGCCCGCACAGTTACATTTGAACACGAATTCAAATCATTATAAACTTTTAAACTTTATATTGTAGTCAGGGTTGTTAAGCTTTTTTCTTAAAAAATCGGCAAAAGTTTTAATAAAATTCGTCAAAATCGTCACGAAAATTTAACAAAATCGTCAACAAATCGTCAAATATCTATATTTTACAAATCAGAGACAATTTATTGCATATTGCAAGAAATTCTATTTATGACAAAGAAAGTGATATGGTTAAGTTTTATTCTATTTTTTTCAGCAAGTGGGCTAAAATATATTTATCATTTGAAAAGAAATACATAAGAAAGAATATATTTTCATAAAAACATAACAAAACTTAATTTATTATATTTATCCATATTCAAAAAAACATTAAATAAAAAAGAAAATCTCATTTGCTATTAATTCGAGCTATCTTTAAATGATTAATTTTTAGCGCTATCACTATTGCAATTGGTTTTTACTGTTGAAGGTGCTTAACCAAGGATTCTGTCTATATCAACAGCCTTTTACCCCGACTTGAAACGTTTTATTACGTACAATTTTAGTTCCAAATTACTGCATTTTCTTCTCTTTGCACTCATTTTCTACACAACTTCTTATTAAGAGCTAACTTTTTACTTCCTAACATGCAACTATACTTAGAATAACTTACCTAACAGAATTAAATGAGAATTCGCCTTTTTACACGCAAATAGGAAAATTCTTCACATGTGATTATGACTTCACTACAAAAATCCAATCGTATGTAGCGACGCAAACTAAAATCATAAAAACGCAAAGCGGATTTAACGAATTTTTAAAAAGCGACGTAAATAGCACCGACGCAAATCGGGGCTCTAAAATTCGAATTACTAATGCTTTTAATGAAAGCCGCCTGGTTTGTTATGGGGGAAGAATTTTTATTTTTTTGTTTAATTTGCAATAATTGTTGTATTTCGAAAAATTAATTTTTACGTTTTGGACTGTTCTCAAAATAATTGTAAATATTTCTTGTAAGTGTTTTATTGATGCCAGAAAATCGTCATAACACTATTACTTTTAGTAAAAAAATCGTCAATCGTCATTTTACTGTATTTTCTCAAAAAAATCGTCAAATTGACGAAAAATCGTCACATCTAACAACCCTGATTGTAGTGTCGCTGTCACGACAAATACCGAATTGAAGTATAGATGACCAATTAACGTAAGTGTGTGAATGTGTTGAAGCAAGCCAGCTAGCATTTTGAATAGTGCAAGAGTCTACTTGGAATCTTATAAAGAGCGTTTTTGATCGTCAACGAGTGCATTTTTTGATCGTAGAACATTCCTTGCAAAAGAGAAACTGTTACACAAGCTGTAGGATTATTTTATTACACTGCAAAAAACGCTTATATTAATCGCAGAGGGGATCGTTTAAGATGTGTGTTAAAATTATCTTACGAGTCTTTCAGAAAGCATGTCAGATTCGTATTAGAATTATGTAGGAATTACCTTGCAAGTCTTGAAATGCTCAGCCGTATATCAGCGCCGGAGTTGCGGGTTCGATTTCCGCCAGAGACTCTGGTTTGTTTCCTGCAAGCGCAGAGCTTCGCTTCGGATTAGCTTAGGGAAATTAAAAAAATAGTAAGAGCGGGAAGCGTCTTTTTCATGTATAAGCTTCTAATTTTTATAGAATTTATACGAAACAAACCATTAGATCGCGATTTCAAGACCACCCGTTTGAAAAATCTTATCTGACAGATCCTTAGAACGGTTTGTTTTATTTAAATTGTATTGACAATATAATTTTCAAGTTAAAAACAGCTCTTAAATAGGTAGCTCAATAGTTGTTATATGGTTCATTCACAGTGTCGCAAAAGGTTAATTCGATGATGATTAGCCGAAAGATAGACAATGTGTAGCATTGTCGTTTTTGTACTCTTGAAATAATAATTTAACGATTGATTTCGGATTTTCATGATAAACATACCAAGATTTAAAGATGAGCGTGTTAGAAAATCTATAAAATAGTAATAAATAAAAAAGGTAGATCTTTTTGTTATTTTTTTTTTTTTCTTCAGCTAATCATCAAAAGAATCTTTTAGGAGTTGTATCTAGCAATCTACCTTAACTAGCTGGGAAACAATGTTTTACTACATTAAAAGTGGGGGTATAAAAAATACTCTAAAAAATTAACAAGGGAATGATGAATTCATTTACCAATGAGAGTGGTAACAAAAATTTACACATTCTTTATGATTTTAATGTTTGTTTGGGATGTGGGTGCACTAAATGTTTTGCAAGTTTATTTATTTGATAATATTAAGTCCTTTGCAAAAAAAATCTTTGTATTCGACATACAATGTGCTTACATCAGAAATTCTGGCAGTCTGCACGAGGCAATTTTCAAATACAAGGAGTATATGCAAACATTTTAAAATGTACTGAAATATTTTTAGATAAAAAAGTATTGTTTGGAGTGTATTTCTTAGAAGTCTTCTACCATCTTAACACGATTTAAATTGTACGACGAAAAATAACGCTTAACATTTGTCATTGTTGTTGTACACAAACATTTCGAACACATTGTCGCTAAATACAATTTCAGCCCAATAATAAAAAGGCTTTAATTTCGAAGTATTTTCCATGATGATCAATACAGTTTGCAGCACGTTTCCCACTTCGATTGAGGTACCTTCAAAAGGAGAATGTTTCGATCTCCCAAAGTGCCAAACGACGATCTTTCTTTATCATTTTACGGACAGCATTAATAATTATTATATAAAAACTTAATCACTGAAGAAGTTGGAAAGAATACCAACGAAACGTCGGATTTTATTGAGAATGATATAAATAATTCTTTATTTACATCAAATTAATGACCTTGCAAGCTTTTTTTTTTTTTTTTTTTGAGAAACAACTTAATTTGGACAACCTTTACGACTTTCGCCCTGAGGAAACTGCGGCCACAATAAAACAAATATGAGCATTTTTTAAAAACAATATATTAGATTCTTTTAAAACTTTCATTGACTGACTAGATCCCCCTTTCCCCCCCCCTCCCCGGGAGTATGTAGGAAAATATCAAAAGGATATTCTACTTCTAGTGTTATTTTCTCGGGGATAACAGGTGCCCTCAATACCTGAATTTCGGCAGAATTTGAAATTGTCAGATCTCTTGAGATCGCGCTTGACAAAAGATCATATCTGGTACCACGGAAACTAGTAGCGGCCTTGTTAAGGAGCCTGACTGGTTATTGGTGAGGCTCCTTCGAGAATGTTTGGTCTGTGGATGGATCTCTCTTGGTGCTGTTGCTTTTCAACAGATGCTTCTGGCTATTCATAAAGCAGAGGAGACTAGATAGCTCCAGCTCATAAACAAGGGGCGAGTTTATAATTCGGCAACTCACACAAGAGAGCAGTTCGAGAACGCATTGTTTGTCACCGTCTAAGACCACCCCAAAATTAGGTCAACGCGACCAGGTTTAATCAGGTTAATCTTTCTATTCTCTGACTTACTGACATATTGTACACGGTTGGTTTTTTTTCTTAAGTAATCAATTTCGTTTCTTAAAACAAGAAAATCTAAAAATGATATTAACTTATTTTGTTCGTATTTAAAGGGTGTTTTTTTAAGCCCGAAAGAACTTGAAATTGTAAAAAATAACAAAAAAAATTAAATTGTAATCAAAATTTTTTTTTATTCGAAAGATCAATACGTGACATTAACATTTGAAAATGATTTCGGGCATATGGGCACCGCGGCTGTTCTTGACGAAGCGCATTCTGGACGTCCAATTTTGGGCCACTTTTTCGAGCACTGCTGGCCGTATGTCACGAATAACACGAACAATGCTGGCCTCCAAGGCGTCAATTGTTGCTGGTTTATCAGCATAAACCAGTGACTTCACGTAGCCCCACAGGAAATAATCGAGAGGTGTCAAATCGCACGACCTTGGAGGCCAATTGACAGGTCCATTTCTCGAAATCAACTTATCGCCAAATTTTGATTTCAATAAGTCGATGGTTGCGTTCGCCGTATGGCACGTAGCGCCATCCTGTTGAAACCACATCTCCTCCGGATCAGTGTCATCCATATTTTCAAACAAAAAATCATTGATCATATTGCGGTAACGATCTCCATTGACCGTAACGCGAGCTCCGGCCTCATTTTTGAAGAAATAAGGTCCGATGATGCCACCAGAGTGAAAACCGCACCAAACGGTGCATTTTTCTGGATGTAATGGAGTCTGCAATTTTGCTTATTAACAAACCCGTTAAGCCAAAAATGCGCCTCATCGCTGAACACAATTTTGCGATTTAAATTTGGATTAAATTTTTAAATTTTTCAAAGTAAATTTGGATAATTTCGTAGCGTTGTTCAAGCGTGAGTCTATTCATGATGATTTGTCAGAGTATACTGAAACGATAAAAAAAAATATTTCATCAAAATTTAATTTTTTTGTGTTACTTTTTACAATTTAAAGTTCTATCTAGCTTAAAAAAAACCCTTTAGTAAAATTTTCTTAAATAAAAAAACATTTTGCTAAAACCAAGCCACACATATATTTAGAATAAGTAATTTTTGGATTGGACGTGAATCATGCAAAAGTTTCTTGGTTCAAGACATATTTAGTAAATAATTCTTTCCGTGAAGCCGTTGTAATACACCCTTAGGAAACATTCTCAGATCAACTCTTAGAATGTGCTGAAGCGAATTTCCAATTGAGTAGCTCGTCGATGAGAAGACTCAAATTGATCTGTGTAAACACTTTCCACAACTTTCCACAAACTAAAAAGCGAACCGTTCCAGCAACAGTTATTTGTGGTTCGTTACCTACTGAAAGGTGGTTCTTAAAACGACTAATTAAGCTTTTTAAAATCTTTACACTGAGAACTGTTTCAGTACTAAAATTAATGTTGACGGTTTTTTCTTTGTGCTGTAAAAAAAAATTTAATTTAACAATTATTACACATTCTTGCATTGAGTATGATGAAATTATAAAATATTACTAAATTGTTTGTTACCTGCAAAAAAAATTTAATTCAAAAGTTTAAAAAAAAAGTTTTAAGCAAAGTTAATAAGTCTATTTAAGTCACCGATTTGGATATTAACTTTTGCGATAAATAAAGAAAATTTCATAAAAAAAACTTTTAAAAAACGTAAATTGATTTCCCTTTTAATCCAAAATCTGTAAAATCCGATATATTGTCAATGAAATGTAGATTTTAAACAGTTTTCACGTCAAGTGGGCCAATTTCAAATCGTTAATGTACCAGTCGTGGTCGCCCTTCTTTTACCAATAAAGGTTCCGAATTCAAAACATTCACATCAGCTGGACATATATATAAAATTTTTAATTTAAACGAACATTTATTTATAAAATGCTTATATAATTATGTTTTTTTTTTTTTTAAATAACCCCACTGTGAATTGAATAGATACGGGAGTATATCATATTGTTGTGAAACAGAGTTTAAAAATCGTTTTCTATCCAGTGGCTTCTTAAATGAAGAACTTTCCGTTCTAATATTGAGAAAGACTCTTTCAAAGTATTTTAAAGTATAACTTTCCTGTCACATTTCTCTTTTGCTAAATAGTTTAAAAGCGAAAGTTTTTTAATAAATCTAATAAACTATTGTTAAAAACTTTTTTAATTAATAATCTGATATCATATTCCATAATCACTAACAAGTGCCATAGAATACATCGATCATGTTAATTATCATTTTTAAATTACATATAACCCCATTATTACATGTTTGTTTACAATGTATTTATTGTTCCACTGTTAGGATTTCATTCAATTCGAATGTTCGTTATTGAATTGCATGTTACACTTGATCTACAAATTACACGCAACATTATTTTTTCCCGTTACAAATTTCATGTACCATCATCAACGTGTTTGTAATGTTTTTTTCATTATCAAACTTTATTGTAATAAATAATAAAAAAATGTACGTAATAGTAGTGGACTTGTAACTTCTAGTTGTGAAATGAATTATACACGTAACCCAGAGAGTAATTTTGGCTTGTCTGTGTTAAAAAAAATGACAGCAGAAAAGCTTAATTTAAAATTTGTCTGCTGTTGCTTTAATGTAACAGATAATTGCTCAAAAAGTAAACTCTTGCCTTCGCTTCAGCTGTGAAAATATATATCAAAAAATTTTCTTTATATAGAGTTTGATAGTTATACGTTCCAGGCTAATTCAGTACGATGAATTAATTTCGCCGTAACACCTCTGAGGGCAAAACCCAATAAAAAATTTTATAATTTTGCGAAGCACTAATGGTACATTTTAAAAAAATAATTACGTAATTATGCGCTACGCAATAAGACATACAGAGATGCAGTAAAGTAAGTGAACGAACTCTTAACAAGTTTTATAAAAAATTAAATAAAATTTCAAGTGCCACGGCATTCCCTTACTACGAAGCAGGTTTGTAAGGGAGAATACCAAAAAATAACTGTAAATAACATTCAGTGGGTAAATCTAATAGCTAAACTCACCACTTTTTATATGCGTTGCACTAAGCCCTTTTTGTGTCAAAAATGTATTGCTTCAAAGTAGGAACTTACCATATAAAATGCATGCCTTCCGTAAGCGAGATGGTAAGCGAAACTCTTACATCTCTCCCTTACAAACCTGCTTCGCTCGAAGCAAAATTTTTATTGGGAATAATCTACACAAATGGCTTGGCAAACATGTCAAAAATTTACGTTTGTACAAATTTTTTGTGTTGTTAATTGGGATATTTGCTGGTTGGACAAAAATTTGAAGCATGTTTGTAGAAGTATAAAAAACTTCAATATTTTTTGCAGACATGTTGGATATTTGTCAAACTTTATGTGATGTCTAGTGCTAAATATACTCTTTTTAGTAAAAACTGTGAAGATTGAAGAAGTAGAAGAAGAAGCATTAAATAATTTTCAGCCGTAAACTCTAGTTTTTTAAGCAGCAACAAACACTAAGCAAAATTGCCGCAATGCTACGTAGTCTGCATTTGTTGAAAACCAAACAAAAATCAAAAAATAATGTTTGTACTAAATGTGCTTGTGTTGTTTATTTGCAAACCACATTTGTGTGGTTTATTTCTACCTTTCTTTAATGCGCCTTGGTAACAACACTATACACATTAAGCTGAACCCCATTTACATATTGGAAATCGTTTGACGGAGAGAGGAAAAGATTAAAGTGTGTCACGCTAAATCCGTCGCCCCTTATCAACAAACTCCTTTGGTTTGCCTTTTAGTTTTCAGTATGTAAAAGAGGGCGTACAAAAAGGAAATTAGTGTTACCATTTGTTTTCAAACGCAAGAGCTCAGAAAGCTCAATAAAAACAAATTCATATTGATCACGTTTTTAATAGTTATTAAAGATGACAAAAAGAACAAATATTGTACATAACATAATATGTTAAAAATTGTTTACTGGGCTGTATCACTTATTTTTTATTCGAATACACATCAACTGTTATTTTAATCAATCAAATTATTTGAAAACATATTTATTTAAGTTGACATTTTTTAAATAAACAAATTAAATGTATGACTAAAAAACCTCATACTGACAGACGAACGGACAAATGCTATTTATATCTTTTGTTTGTGTATCTTTTGAGTTTATTTGTCAGCTAAGGAAAAAGTGAAACGGGGATTATTCCAGAGCAAGCAAATGATTATAATATTAACCCTTAAACACCCAAGACCGCCTACAGACGGTCATCAGAAAAAATAAGTATTGTACCCCGTTACAATGCAAAATTTTTAAATGAGTTTAAAATTCTCAGTATAAAGATACCACTAGAATTGAATGATTGATCTAGTGTGGAAGAAGAAATCATTCTAGTCAGAACTTTGATGCAGAAAGACCAATAAATTTCAAACTACATAATTAAATTTCGGGTATTTTAAGGTTAAAAGACTTTTAGTTTTGTTTTAAATATTACTTTAACGATTTTAACTGTTACTAATAAAAATAATTAATTTTTTTTTTTTATTACAATAAACATATAATTTTTTTTGTCTTTGTGTGTTAAACTTTAAAATAATAATGATTTATTAAATAAACAATGACAAATTCCACTTGTTGACATGTCTCTCTAGTCAGACATTAAACAAAAGAAAAAAAAAGCGAAAAATTCTAAAAATAAATAGAGAAAAAGTTATTTAAGGGCTTATGACTTCAAGGTTTTCTTTTCTTCAAAGAAAAAGGCAAAAAGTATTAAAAAAAAATACTAAATAAATTATCTTAAAGTTTAATTTAAATATTTACAAAAGCAAAATAACTGACTTTATCTTCATCTTCATTATTTACACAAAATGTTTGCGTTGCAGTGACTGGATGTGCGGTAGGGTAAATATATTACAATAGACGCTTGAGAGAAATTCCCAAAACCTCAAAGAAACTTGTCTAAAGAAGGAAGGTCATCTCGATTATGTACTTTAATGGGGTAAAATGCTCGAATTGTTAAAACGAGAGGCGGATTTTTGTTAATTTTTTGTTGTAAAATATGCGCATAAACATATTTTCAAAAAGTAAAAATATCCAATTCCCAAAAATTTTGTGTTAAATTTAGATTTCTTAAAAAAGTGCTGTGGAAATTTAAGATTTTCTTGTGAAAATTTAGGTCGAGAATGTTAGAAAAAAGCTCTTTTAATGATTGTTGTCGCTACTTCTGATTTATTAATGCTAATGGCAAGAACGTTTTAGAACGATAATTCAAAGAGTTAAAGACACCAATCAATAGGTTTCTTTATCAAACATATTAATCGTTCAGACTTGCAATTTTTAAAATTCTAATTTGAAAAGTACCAAGATTATGAAATCCTAGTCTTGCAATGTATGTATTTTTGTCTTGACTTACCTCTTTTCCTTTTTCTATTTTTTTTTTTTTTATATATATATATTACAAATACAATTTTACAAAACAAAACAGAATTTCAGAGTACATGAAACTGGGTACCCTTCCTCAATCTTCTCATCTCTCTCACCAATAATCTCAAGAATTGCTGGAACTCCTTGATATTGATTTACATGACAACTGCACAATGTCCCAAGCTCATGGTGGATCTCAACCACATTGGTGAATTATATATGCATTTAGCAAGTGCTCCCGCATATGCGAGAATCATGTTTCATACGCAGGTTGCAATTTGAGAGTACAATTGCCAAATGAACCCCTTATTTAAAAGTTAGAGCTATCTGATTTAAGGCAGTTTCCATACTGATAGCAACAGAACCTTAGGATGACTTAATCATTACAGAAAGTACGCACTCCACATGGGATCCCCTACAAATAATGACACCCCGTTTTTACCCGCGATGTGGGTAGAACCACAGCCACCTCATGCTCTCCGAAAGTATTCCTTCAAAGAAGGAATATACCATCTTCAAAGTCCTCGGGATTCAGGAAGCAATTTTTGGAAAGCATACTTACGGATACCTCACCAATAGTCAACCTAATTTGCCCCGGTGTATGCAACACTAATTGGTGAAGTATACTTTGATTGCAACAACCCCCGGGGGTTGCAAGTCTAAACAATGACTTAAGAATATCCCGCAGAGTCATTAAGTTCAACACAATGGCGTATTTTATTTCGTTTAAAAACATTAGAATTCATATGCGCCACATGAGCAGAAGCACAAAAAACGCCAAACAACTACTTTTCCTAACGGAAACATGCTTCATACATAAAAAGAAAAGTTTTTTTGTAAACAAACCCGTTAGAGTCATTATTACAACTAGCAGTTAGTTAAGGGTAGAATTTTGTCAGACTTACAACAAGTTATTTATTATTTCAACTTTACTTAAACCAACTCGGAAGCATGAGCTTGCCTTTGACACATTGCTGACTTTAGCTTAAAGCAAACTTGTAATAGTAAAAAACTTTTTATACGTGGGACAAAATCCTATCTTTAACCTACGGCAAGTTATAATAACGGCCCTTAGAAGGATTTATTAACCCCTTTTTGTGTACCCTTAAATTTTTAAAAATTATTTTTAAAATATAAAATTTTTGTTTAAAAAGAAAAAAAGCATCAGGAAATATGCACAAACAAATTAATGAGAATTATTAGACTAATAACTAAATATCTTTATTTATCTTAACGTTGGGGGTAAAAAATGAATAAAAATTCGCCCCGTTGTTATATACAGCTTTATCTTTGAAAGAAAAGATTTTAATAATGAAAAATTTCATTTATGTAGAATTTGTTTCAACTTTAATATAAATATTATTCAAAATCAAGAAAAAAGCTGTATTCGACTGCGACGAATCTTTGATACCCTTCACCGGCAGTAAGAATATTTCAGAAGAATTGGTCTTAATATAAGATCTGTGGGAAATTACAAACCAATCTTAATATAAGACCTTTGGCAAATTATTTTGTTTTATCAACAATAGCATTATTCGTTATCGTTTTAGGCGTATTAAGGTGTTTGCCAAGAGTGGGCTTTATATGGGGCCTATGAAAAATTATGGACCGATCTTCAGGAAATTTATTAAGGTGATTTCTAGTCATTTAAAACTATGGAAGAACAAATTTTACTAAAATACCGTTATTTGTTACGACTTAGCGCTTTCTAAAGGATTTTGGTATGGGATATGATAAATTATGGACCGATCTTCCCTAAGTTTTGTTCTATGATTTCCAGTCATATTAAACGAATTTCTGCAAAATTTATTGAGAAACTGTGCATTCTTTTTTAATGTCGTTTTTTAATAAGATTTCTGTAATAAAAGAATTTTATAACAAATATTATACAAATATTTCTCTATTAAACAGAATCTTATAAAAAAATTATAAAATTAAGATTAAAAGTGTATTAAGAACAACTTCCAAATTCTTACGAACGATTTCCAGAACACCTCTGTATGGTTCCATAATTCTAAAATCGTTGATATAACTTTAAAATGTGTACCAAATTTAGCCATCTTCCCTGCCTTATGTTTATTATTGTCGATAATTCACTTACAATTCAAGTTTTTATTCAGGAATGAACGAAAACTAGATCTAATCAAATTCAAATTTTACTCCTCAAATTGTTCATAAATCGCATCTAAAAAAATTTTGGATATTTCAAAAAATACTTTTCCCGAATAGGAATCTACTCAACCCAAAATATGTTTTTTTTTTAATTTTTATTTTTATTAAAAGTTCAAAACACAATTACCTATAAATTATATTTTAACTTGATAAACTGAGCAATAGTAACTCAGAATTTCTGTCCGTTGTTGGGAAGTAGAACAGTGTCTCTGGCGGGAAAGTAGAAAATTTGCCATTTCTTCCACTTCTTCATTTGTCATTCTTATCAGGGTTGATAAAGTTGGTGCAATTGTACTTTTTTTGGTACAATTCAAAACCAAAAAGTACGCTGGTACCCCCGTGACTCATTTGGTACTATTTCCAAATTTTTCAAACCTATTTTTAATAGATATAAAATGGCAACTCGTATATACTGTCCAACGAATATAAGCGAACTTCAGTGTTTGGTGAAAATGGTCTTGCGAAAGAGTAAATGCAAATTTTGAAATTTGTCATGAAGATGTTGGTCACGTCAAGAAGTTAATAACAGAATTTTGGAACAGTAGTAGCCACTCCAGTATAATTTTACTCTGAATAATTTTGAAGGAGATTTTACAAGCGCTAAATTAAATTTTATTATGTATATCCGGACTTATTACTCAAGCTTATAGAATGTCTTTCCTCTTTCTGCAGTACGTATTGAAAATTGTTAACACAATCAAATTGGAATGCAATCCAAAGATGCTCGTATGCACAGATTTTTAAAACGCTTAAAATTTTTATTTCGTCAAATGAGGCGCAATTTTTTTATAAAGACTTTTTGGACAAATTCGAATTATCAAAACTAAGACTCAAAGAAAATCATCTGCCTCTCACTGATATTTATATATCGTAGATATGTTATTATATATCCAGAAACAACATTAAAATTGGTAAATTTAAAGATTAAAAAAAAAAATTTAAAGAAAACTTTATAACATTTCGCGAAGCTTTAAGAAACAAAGTTGATTTCGACGAAGAAATTTTAAGCTGACTCCAGAAAATGTGATTTCAGTAAAAACCACCTGTATAGTACAGCTTTAATTAAAAATCTTTCCAAATGAAAGTTCAAATTGTGATACCATTAATAACGAGTTTCGAGCTTTGTCGGATATAGATGGTTTACAAAACTGAAAAATCGAAAATAGTTCTATTTTTGGGTTAGATCAGTTAATTTTTGTTTATAAAATTAAAATAAAAAAATAAGAAATTAATTTAATACTATTGAGATAGAAAAAGTACGATTTTAAAGGTTCGTTGGTACGATATTGGTTTTCTCATTTATCATCCCTGGTACTTATTCATGAAATGTAAACAATCGCTGTCAAACCAACTCAAAAATCGAAAAGTTTTTTGTTCGACAGTTTTTGGTTTCGACTGCAGTTTTTTAAACCCTGCCCTCAACCCTCGCACTGATAGACTAGCTCACTACGAACTAGAGTACCGTGGAACACATATTTATATGTATCAGCCTTTTAAAAAACACTCAATTGGCCACATTGTTAATAACATTGCACCAATTACGTCAATTTGTTTATCAGTAATTTTAATAATATTTGTTTAGGTATGTGTGTATTTAAAATTGAGTATGTTATACTCTTTAATTTAAAGAGAATTTATTTATGCAATCAATATTAAGAGAATTTATATCGATGAAATTAATTGCAAGTAAATAATTAAACAGTGCTGCCGTTGTAAAAATTATTACAAAAATGGGTATTTTTGTTTGGATTTTGGGACACATTTTTGTGGAATGGAATCTGTATATAGAAGAATGGTGTAAAAAATTTATAGTAATTCATAAAATAAGAACGACTGGGCCGATTTCTGTAAAATTTTTTGTCAGTTGTTCGTATTTCCGAGAAGAAGGTGTTTACGGAAGAAAATGTTGGAAAATCCCTCCGGAAATTTATGTAATTTTGTGTGAAATTATTTTTTAATGGCTTTCCAAATTAAACAATAGAAAGTTCTTAGTGTAAATGATGAAAAATTGCGGAAAATGCGAAATGCGAAAATTGGAAAATATCTCCGCAAAAGTCGGAAAATTGGAAAAATCGAAAATTGATTTTTTTTAAAGAAATTTTGTGTGAAATTATTCCTTAATGGCTTTCCAAATGAAAACAATCACTAGGATTAATCTCTAATTTCCCTGTTTTTCGCACGGTCAGCTGTACGTTGCATATTCGCGTGTTGGAAAACCGCGTTTTTGCGCCGGAAAACAAATCGATCCATCAAATCGCTCTCTACTGATTCCATTCAAATAAATCACATTGAAAATTTTAATATTTGTGTTGTATTATTACTCTAAAGTTTGTCTGACGGCTTAAAATTGTGGCGAGGCGAAGTTCGCCGGGTCCGCTAATTTTTAATAATTTCAAAAATGTTTTTTTTTCCAATACAATTCTTTTTAAATAATTTAAAATCAAATATCTGCTGCCACCAAATACCCACAAATTACCAGAAAGTTATTTTTGGCGGCTGCCAGCAAAATAAACCAAAGCAAAATTGCCCAAAGCTTTGTCTGACAAATCTTCCAAAAATTTTCTATAACGTTTTGGGTGATATTGCATAAGAAACATAAATCTTTTTTGCGATTTTTCGTAATTTTAAGGTACAAATTCACATTGACCATAGTTCAGAAACATTTTTGGTCGAATTTTTGTTTTCTTTTTTTGACAAATCCTTCAATGAGTTAGCAAAAATAACGGTTGTAAGAACTAGTAGAACAAATTTGGTTTTTATTAATATCTATTTATCTATTCGAATTTAAATTTAAGACATGCGAACATCTATAGGGATTCCACTGCTAAAAGATGAATTTCGCATATTCAATGCAAAATAAATATTATTAAACAGGAAAATCATCCAAACCCGCTTGCAGAGAAGCTTTATTAACTTTAAACGCGAACAAGGCTTTGAAGAGGCGATCTTGGTCGACGACCATCAAACATTAATGTTCTACTTGAGTTCTTTTCAGTTTTAAGATTTTTACTTATTTTACTGTTAGGCCTACATACTAGGGTATTCATTTAATCGGGCTTTTGCTTTAATCGATTAACCGCTCGATTAATTAACCGAGGTTTTGGTTTAGTCGGTTAATAATCGGTTAATTTTTTTATTGATCGATTAACCGATTAATAAAGTTTTGTTATAAATTAAGTAATTTCAATTAATAAAAACGCAAAAATTATTTATTATTGGAGTCTATTAGTAAAAAAAAAACAATAACATAACGAACAAAACAATTCCTGAACTAAAACGGGCAAACAAAAAAGTAATTCATAAATACGAAAAACATATTTTTTAATTTATTATACATAATGTTTTTATTTATTTATTAAAAAATAAACTGTGAGATTATTTTATTAATTATTTCAATAGTTTAAGATCTTATAAAATAATCTTTTGGAAAATAATTTGGTTTAAATGTTTAGGACTTAAGCGATTCTTTTAGTTTTGATAAAACTTGACTTGGAAAAAATTCTTTTATATGTCGAAGATGTTGGAGAAATCGGAAGCAACCCATAATACAGATTCAAGAATGATAGGAACAAGATTACGCATTGCACATGTTTACAAAATGCCACTGTTTAATATGACGTCACTTTAGTTTATTATACACATGATTGTTTGCTTGTATTTCTATATTTTAGTTGTACTTATACGCTGATGTGACGTAAATGCACAGAAACATTTCATTTTTAAAAGCTGAATGCGTTATCTTGGTTTCTTTGTATCATGATACAGATTATCTAATTTCGCAGCCCTTTTCCAGGATTTCGCTCAACATATAAAATCTTCCATTATGCCAATTTTTCGGTTAATTTTGTTAAAGATTGTTCGTGTTACAATCGAGAGTTTCTTCTTCATTATCTGACACATCCTGGCAAAACTCAGCACCGAACATTCTGCAAAAAATGTATTTCCGAACCCCTAGTTTCTGTTTTTGTACTGTATTTTAAGAATGTATTGTTCGAAGGAAATATATTGTAGAAAAAAAATATTGTCCAAACATATACCTTTTTTATATGAGATAAAGCAAGTAATTAAAAACACAAAAAAATATGTTATAATACTACAAAAACTAAAAAAAACTTGTTACATCGGTTAATCGGTTAATCGACTGAAATTAACCGGTTTAATCGTTAATCGAAAATTGCCAATTTTAAATTAACTGATCAGTTAATCGGGTAGTAATTAATCGGTTAACCGATTAACGGTTAACCGAATGAATATCCTACTACATACCCAGAAAAAAATAAATACTAAAAAATTTCTGATATTAATTTAAAATATAATTAAATATGCACCAGTAAACAAATTAATAATATCAATTAAATATTTTTTAATACTAACAACATTTTCAGAAGTGATGTTGTTGATTTACATTGGTAAACGTTTAATTCACTTGATTAAATTTTTAATTAAAATTGATTTAATTTTTGATTAATGTTTAAATTGAATTGAACGGAATGCAATGCTATGCAAACAATATTATGTGAGTATTTTTGGAAATACAAATTTACAATTTGGGAATTAAATTTGAGAAAACAAATGGGAACGCTGATCAAAAGGCAGGGCCAACAAACTCATGCAAAATGCATAAGTGTGTACGTGTGTGCAATAAAGCTTTTTTTCTTCAGTTTTTCATACGATTATGATCAATTAAGTGAGAAAAATAGTAAAAAAAAAACGACAATTTATTTGCATTTCGAGTTTGCATTAATTAAATCGTCTAAGGCAGAGAAGTTACAGGGGAACATATATAAGAACGCTCAGGCAGACGGACAATGATAATCATTACAGTTATTTTTGGTCATAGATCGAATAAAATAAAATTCAAAATCGTTTTCCTTTTAAGGTTAAAAAAAAAGAAATAAAAAAGTCGAGGAGGAAAATAGCAATAAAAACATAGAAAATTAAAACAATGCGAGTTTGTATCTATCAAGGTTGCTTTTTCTACCCCGCAGTACGTTCTTAGGAACTCGTGGATAATTTCTTGGAACGATTAAGAAAACGAAACAAAAAATCATTAGGTAAAGTTCCCTACAAGAAATGCATAACCAAAACTTAAAAAATGCCATTTCTTTTCCTCTCTCTCCTAAAAACCCAAAACTTGACGGCTTAAACTCGAGGAGTGTGAACCATCACTTAATGAGGGTTCACACTATGAAAGTTTTCTTTCAGAAAGTCTGAGTTTATGGGTGAGAGAGGAGAAAAGAAAAGCATGTTCTCTTCCCCTCTCACCAATAAATTAAGACTTTCTGAAAGAAAACTTTCATAGTGTGATCCCAGACTTAGCAACTGAAATTGCAACAAAAAATGACCCATCCGTTAGATCTGCTAAACGCCAGATGTTTATTCCTTAAAGATGCCAAAAGTTGTTTACATTTTGCTTATACATGTACATTTTTGTTTACGTTGAATGTTGTATGTAGTAGTAATATAAACAATGTTTTTTTAACCTGTCAAACGCTAATTGTGTTAGCTAAATTGTGTATATGTGAACAAAAAGATAATTATGTCAATAAACCGAATATTGACTCAATACAAAAGGTATATCTTAACAAGGTATCACTCAATTGCACTTTACTTCAATTTAAGAAAGCAAACATTGGTTTTAGTTTTTGGCCAGTTCTTATTCCGCTGAATTTATACTTTAATACAGTGACAAAGAACGTTGTGTTGTGCTAATAACTAGACTGTAGACAACAAAAATATCGTAAAATTTTTTCATCTTTTCAAATAGAAAATCGTCTTACTTTTGGATGCTAAACAATACTGTATTAACACAAAATTTAAAAATTTTCAGTAGAAGCAAAACAATTTTTAAAATATAAAAATTTCGAGTTAATACACTATTGCTGAACAAGTGAATAATTGAATTATCTACAAATTTTGTTGAATAAAAGTTCTAAAAATACAAATCAATTTTTTTATTTAAATAATATTTAGCTTGGGATATTCATATAAAAAAAGGATTATAAAACATTTCTGAAAATCCAACTTATAAAACTTTGTTTTGTAATTCTCACACTTTTTAACTTGAAGGTGGCTGTAGGTTTAATTGTATTATCTATATGTAAAATATAAAAAGGAGAACTGGAAAGACAAGATTAAAATACAAAAATGGCAAGAATAGAATTTTATAATATGGACACTTTTGAAACTTCAAAGAAGAATTTTAAAAAATTGCAGCAACCGCAATTGCAATTCTAGACGATGACTAAAAAAGAAACAACCACTTAAATAAACACAACTTTATATTCATAGAAGACTTGATTTCTTACGATAGCTATCGATGGTTTTTAAAAAACTATCGATAGTTTCAGACCACTATAATGGGGACTAGGTTATGCTATGTTCATACGACGATATAAACCACTCGTTTCGCTCTCTGAAACTAGTTTGCCCAACATGCTGTTCATACGATTCATTCTTGTTTCATTTTGCCATTTTTTTGTGTTGTTAGTGTAATTTTTTTTTTAAAGTAGATAAAAAAGTAAAAAAAACTTAAAAATATAATATTTAATACTTTTATTAATATCATTAGGTTATAATTATCACTTTATTTTATTAAACATCAATCTTTTTCTTTGTTTTGATTTTTTTTGAGAGCTAGTTCAGATAAACTAACGATAAATGTTATCAAAATTGGAGATGATAGTACATTTTTCCGGTTTCGCAGCCTGTTTCAAATTGAAACGACCTGTTTCGCTCTCAAAATTTTGTATGGGGAAACAAGTCGTTTCAATCATGTTTAGGGCGCGAAACAGGAATAAGAGCGCGAAACACGAATATTGCTGTCCGTGTGAACATGGTATTACTATATATATATGTATGTTGCATATAGTCCGCATATATAAATTGTTTGCTACACAAATTACCACAAATTACTGAGATATAAGACATTACAGATTTATGTATGTATATCTAGAGAACGGCAAGAGCCAATGTTTTCAAATTAGGTATAAGCATCTTGGTTATTAATAAACAACATCCGACAAAGTGTGGGAAAGATTGGAGAAATGGCACCAATTTTATTTATTTTTATCTAAAGAACGGTATTTAAATAACTCTCTGATCGCACCATAGTGATGGGTATATAAGATTCGGCATAACCCAATAAGACACTTTTACTTGGTTTTTTTTTTTTTTTTTGTATTGCAAAATAAAGAAATATTTCCAATTGGTTACAGAAATACCGTTCTTTAGGCACCTTCTTATTTGCATACACCTTTTTCAGCATTTTAAATGAGTCAGTACTCTGTTGAAATTTACCTAAATTATTCATTTCCGATAGCTTACATTATAATCATATAGTGAAAAGAAAAACGCTAAATATTCACTACTGATCTACATATTTATAAACTGAGACAGTTATACAAACATATGTACATATATAAATCAGTTTCTGCTAAAGATTTATCTGTGTTTTCGTTTAAATTACCACAATTTTAGATACAAGCCAATAAACCGTTAAATACTCAAGATAGACTTCAATAACATGAAATAGGTTTCAAGAAATGCAAATAGAGCGATTTGTCAACAGCAATTAAGATCAGCGTTGCCGTTTTGGTTACTTTTAACCAAAATTGGTTACTTGTGTACTTTTCTTCCATTTTGGTTTCTTTTTTTAACTGAAAAATAAACAATTTTTGTTTTATTTGGGTGTTAGACGATCAAGATTTGCACGTCTAGTTTTAAAACCCCCTTACTTTTTTCACCAATTCACTCATATTTTTAAAAATTAACAAATTTTGAGACCTGTTAAAATTTTATAAAAATCGATCCGGAGGTTTAGGTGTCTATATACATTGTTAAGTGTAAATAGTTAAAATAGTTTTTTTGGCATGTTTCCGGCAGCGGGCTGCTGCAAATTTGCAAAAGCCTTTTTCTCACATTTTCTATGGTCATTTTATTTATTTGTAAGTTTTAACAGCAAATATTTTTATACTTTTAATAAATTCGCTTTATATATTTAAAAAACAATAAAATTACACAAATAAATATAAACAACAAATGCAAGTTATACAACGAAGGCATTTATATCATTTGAACATTTGTATGTTTACCATTTCTTATTTTCTTTTCTATAATTTTCATTTATTAAAAACACAAGTTTTAACAATATTTTAACGCAAAAATCATAATATATAAATTTATAATACAAAAATTGAATTTAAAGCTGTCAACACAGGAGCCAAAACATAAAACAGCTGATTCGATTATCGGTTTTATTATAAAATAAATATTTGCATATATTTTAGACAATGCAAATAGAAAAAAAATCAGCGCATTGTTCTGAATATTCGCCTTAACCTAATTATATTAAATATATGGGGGATTTCATGTCAAGTGACACAATTTTTAAATCGATGTCTTCCGATTTAGATGACCAAGGTTAGTCCTATTGGATAGTAGTTAAGACACAAATTTTCAACAAGATTGGTCAAAAAGTTTCAGAATTAGAGGGGGTCAAAATTTTAAATTTTGGCCATACAGATGTTCATTTTCATCTTTGTAACTTATTTCCTATTGCTGTTAGCAAAATTTGTCCCAAGTAGCTTCGATAGCTATTTCATCAATCTTTCGAAAAAAAATTTTTGTTTTTTAAAAAATTTTTTAAAATTTTTATAACTAAGACCGTAAAACTTTATTTCAAATTTCTTTACGAGATATAACAGCTATCAATCATATCTTATTCTTCTAAAAATCGCTAAAAATAAATTTAAAATGTAAGTAAAACGGATTTTCGAAATTCCGGGCCATGAAATTTTTAAATTTTTTTGAAAATCCGTTTAACATACATTTCACGATTTTTTGGTCTTAGTTAAATTTAATGCAGAAAATATTTGTCAAACATTTTAACCCTCTAAAGTGCCGTTTTATTATATTTTTGTGTGGAAGTTAAAAAATCACCCCTTAAAATGAGTGATGGAGTGTTAATATATTCTAAGAAAAGAATCACCATACAATTCTACTGAAGACTTCTGAAATAGTCTTTTAGGTCAGAAGTACATTTAGTATATTTTTTTGACCCCCTTTTCAAGAAATTCAAAAATTTTAATGCCCGAAATTTCGAAAATCCGTTTTAAATACATTATACGAACTTTTGGTCTTTGAAGACCCCTAGTGAAATTTGATGTAGAAAATATTCGTAAAACATTTTAACCCCCAAAAGTGCCGTTTTAGTATACTTTTGTGTAAGAGTTGAGAAAAAGAACAAACATGACCCCTTAAAATGAGAGTAAGAGGGTTAATAAATTCTAAGAAAAGAATCGCCATACGATTCTACTGAAGTCATCTGAAAATATTTTTTAGCTCAGAAGTACATTTAGTATATTTTTTTTGACTTATACCAAACGACTTTTCAAAGAATTCAAAAACTTTAGGGGCCCATACTTCGAGAACCCGAACTAACTTTTCAAAAATCTTTTGCAGACTTGCTCTACTCGTAGTCTACTTTCATTTCGCGTTGCAAGTGTTGAGGCTGTTTTTTTTTTTTTTTTTTTTGTTGCACAGTGTTATCTATCTGGTTTCTTTGAAAAGGAAACCTTTTATGTTTTTAATGTAAATTTACCGCTTCTTTATGTTATATACAATATGGTAACACTGAAAGCTTAAAAAAGAGAGCATCCGATAGTGAGAGTTTGTATAAAAATCGAAACAAAGTGATAAAGTACCTTTAATATACAACTGTGTGTTTTAACCTCATCTACTACTACCAATAAAACAAAACATCAATACGAATAAACAGAAAAAGTAAACAAACGGGTGAAAAAAATGGTGAGCTAAGCTTTCAAAATTGGATTTTTGAAAGCAGAACAACAAAAGGCAACAATAACGACAATAAAAGAACGCTCTGAAAAAAGCTAAAAATTGCAAGAAATTTAAAAACTGGCTCAGTTGAAATTTGTTATTAAATGTGAGAACAACTCAAAAAAAAAGTAAAAGCAAAAAAAAAAACGGAAAAATACTGAATTAAAAAGTGTTAAATTATTATTTACTTTTCAATAAATTATTAACAAATAACTTAAAAAAAAAAAACAAATACAGCTTACAAACAAAAAAAAGGTTAATATAAATTTTAATAATAAATGAATTAAAAATAGTTAAATACCTATAATTAAATGAAATGCCTACATAAATATCGACCGAATAATTATGCAAACATCATGGAAATTGATAAGATTTAAAATGTTTAACAAATTGTTTTCTGAATAATAATTAATGAATATAATTTAATTAAATAAATTATAAAAAAAAACTAAAAAATATGCTTAAAAAACAAAGAGAAATGGAAATTTTTTTAATAAAATAAAATTGTCTGTTTGGTTTTTGTTGTAATTGTTAACAAAATAAAAATCCAACAACGTGTTGAAAACATGTTTCATGTTGTTTTTGTTGTAATTGTTAAAAAAATGCCAACAACTTTTTTGTTATTGTTGTATTTGTTGTAACTGCTTAAAATTAAAATACAAATATGGAAGTCAATGTCAACCAACGGTGAAATTATTATTTTCAAATAATTATAACAACAACAATAATACAGAAATAGAATTAATCAGTTGTAGCTTATTTCTTTATAAATACAAATATAATTCCACTGTGCTACAGTAGAAACAGAAAATGCATCTTAATTTAAAGTTAGGTATAGGTATCTCTCAAATATTTGGCAGAATAAACTGTGACCATTCCGCTTTGACAAAGTATTTACCTAGTTTTTCATCTTTGGTCCATGTTTATATCTTAAGGTAGGAAAACATTTTTTTAAGGTTTTTCATAGTTTACAAGACTAAGAGCGATTCATTTTGAAAGTTTAAACCTTTTGGTATACCAATCGCCCCAGAGTCAGTATCTGAGTCGAATTAACGATGTCCGTCCCAAGTTTACGTCCTGCCAAAGGCAAAAAATTCTCCTAATATCGGTTCCACTTCACATGGGTATTTAGCGCTCTTCTAATTGGATAAGTGCTGCAGTGTCTCTTCTCCTTAAGGTCACAATTTTAAAGATATTTTTATGAAATTTGGTGCATGTGTACGTTTCATTGTCATAATATAAATATAAACCTTAAGATCAGTGGTGGCCAATACCATAGATGGGGGTAGTGCACTTATTTTGCAGTTTCAACTCACACTTAGTGATAGTGCAATAATATTGCAATCATTTTGTTGATGTTGAATGATGAATTGAAAATTTGCAGCCTCACTAAACATGAGTGATAGTGATGTTAAAAAATTTTGCACTCAAAAAAAAAAAGAGTTTGATTTAAAAAAAAGCAATCATCAGCTTATTGGAACTTTCTTTTTCTTCACTCATTTGAGTGCAACTTAAATTGTTTCACTCATTTTAAAATTAAAAACTTGTTTTTTTCATGATTAAAGTCAATAATTATACCGTTATTGACAAAATTTCATTTTTTTGTTTGCATGTCCAAATTTTGTACTATTTGAATTGAGTGCAGATTTTCGCATTCAATCTGCGTTTAGTGATAGTAAAAAAATTTGCACTATCACTAAATTTGTTTACGTGGTAGTTAAAAAAAATAACAATCATTAGTATTGTGGTTATTTTGTTGAACTATTTATGGTTTTTAATCCAAATTTTTAATATTTTTAATTAGGCTTAAGTTCATTAAATTTAATTTTCATTAAATTATTTTTATGAAGAAAGGAATTTTACAACATGAAAATTAATTAAAATTGTTATTGATAATCCTTCATTCTTGACCGTGGCCGGGGCTCGAACCCAGGCCGGCAGGTTACCATGACATGTTTCGATCGCAACCACTCGATCTCCTCAGATGGATTTGCCGTTTTACACTCGCAGCCATCGACGACTGCTGACGTCAATAGTCAAACATCAATCCTTAAACCAAATTGTATTTTAACCTTTGGTAGATCGAAGTTTGCTTTTTTGAATGATTATCCATTTTAATTGATTTTACATGTTTTTTTCTTTACTTCTGTTTTTTCGAACTTTTTGTCAAGAATTCTTCTTGAAGTCCAAAGTACATTTTTTTTGTTTTTTCCTTTTTTGTCTTTCTTTTTATTGTTGACCTTTTTCAGCACAACTTGAAGGACAAATGAACACATAGAGCTCGTGCCTTAGCATTAACAATAATTAGTATTGTGGTTATTTTGTTGAACTATTTATGGTTTTTAATCCAAATTTTTAATATTTTTAATTAGGCTTAAGTTCATTAAATTTAATTTTCATTGAATTATTTTTATGAAGAAAGGAATTTTACAACATGAAAATTAATTAAAATTGTTATTGATAATCCTTCATCTTTTAAGCTGGTAAAAAAGAGTGCAAACTAATTTTTGCAGTTTTATTTAGTGATAGTGCACTGCTGAATAAAATCAACCCCCAACTATGGGCAATACACATAGTATGCCATTTGCAGTTGTATGTATAGTAAGAAACAAACCCAGTTGGCCACGTCTTTAAGTCATCGTCGAAGACGAGTGCACGACAATGTTAGTTCCTGCACGACATGTGAAGGACAGCGACAACAAATCGTCAACGACATTTTCGAACAAGTGTCGCGAAAATCATGCACGACACAAAGAAAGACAATGTCGGTCTTCTTGTCGCTCGTTCGATCGAAATGTTACGTCGCTTACTCTGTCGTCAACGACTACATGCATTACAATGTCGCCTATTTTGACATCCACGACAAATATTTTTATACGATTATCTATTTCAGATAGTTTTTTTCAGTATAGTTGGAACTTTTCCACGGGTGTAACAAATCAGTCCTCCAACTGGACGTCAACCTACCCGCGAATTTGGGCTTAATCCACAACCACCACGTACTGCCCGATGATATCTTCTCAATGAAAGAGAAGGCTCCCGCAAAGAAACTCGTCCTGAAAGACAGAAAGCATGAAGCGAGACCGGTGTGCATATTCGCCCAGGGCTACTGACTCCCGTGGCACCAGAAAGAAAAAATATTATGGTATTACCCCGAACCCCTTGAAAGCGATGAGACCCCAAAGAGCTCTGTCATTTGGGTGTTTGGCGCATCTGTTTTAAAATGCGTGCGATACTAAGTATCCGAATACAATCTGCTTTAGTTCATAAATAAACCAAGCCTGAAAGGCGCAGCACATCCCCTGGGTGAACCTAAATGGACAATAGTGGTTTTACCAAAACACAATGGATACATTCTTAAAAATATTGAATATCTTCACTTTTCGGAAATTTTGTATGTAGTTCAAAATCAAAGTTGCAAAAAATTAAGACAAAACTCTTCATTTTGTCAATTCTTAATGTAAAAGAAGGAGTTTAAAAAGTACTTATTGTACCATTTGTAATTTCTATTCAGGGTGTGTGTGAAACGGTAGCAAAGTTCTATGGTGAAATGAAATTTGTTTGTGGTAGAAAATTTTCATATTTGTGCTGTGTGAAATTGTAACATGTTTGACAACGTAAAATTTTGACACAAAGAAAAAAACAATTACTAGTAGTTTTGTGAAAATTAATAAATTAATCAAATTTTTACCAATAATCATTTCAATTCTGTTGGAAATGAGATCGTCCCAACTATTTGATGAATTCGTTCTGATATATTAACAATTTTTACAAAAAGTATGGCCAAACAAGCTTATACATATGTAAATACTTACATGTTGTATAATTCTTTTTAATTTTTTTTGCCGCTGGTCCTGCTTCCATATTATTTTTTATTTTGTTTAAACAAATTTGATGAAAAAAAATAATTTTGTGGTTGTCAAAAATTTCTACACTAATGTCAAAATTTATACTAGCCCCCAGGGCTAGTGAAATTTTATTCACCCCAATAGTGTCAAAATTTTACTTCCATGAGTACTTTACTACCGTTTCACACACACCCTCAGTATAAAATTTAACTTAAAAGTACTTTTTGTAGCTAAGTGTAACAATACAAATAGGAGTTTTAAAATAGAATTTTTTCTATTAAAAAAAAAAAAAAAAATATATTAAACAAAGTAAAACATATTTAATTAACATTAATTTTCTCTTAAAAAATTCATATTCAGACTTCATAACAGAGTTGTAGTTAAGCGTTTTTTTTTTTTTTTTTAAACATTCCCTTTTACAGTTTAATATTTTTGCCGTTTCGTAGTTGGTTGCTATTTTGACGTTGTTTATGTAATTTGTTTCTATTCTGGGTCGCTTTTTTTATACTAAATAAATAAATTGTATTGTCTTTGTTCATTTAAATTTTATTTTTTTATTTATCTATAAAGAAAAGTATAAAATAATCCAAATAAATATAAAAAATTGAGTTAAGTTTGTATGCACAAAATGGTTATAAAATACTCCCTGTGATCAGATGACAAAAAAAATCAGCTAAAAGCCACTAATTAAACTTTTTTGTTTAATTTAATTGTTAAAAATGCTATAGGAAATTGTAAAATTCACTTAAAAACATTTTATTTTTTTGCCACAGCAGTGAAAAAACTAAATGGGTAATATGAAACCGATATTCAGTGAAGGTTAAAATTATAGTGGTGGACAAAATAATAGTGATTTTAAACAAAAATCTAGTAAGTTCTTATTCACACGCATTCAAGTTTGTGTCGTTAAATCTTGAGATTTTCTTTTTTTCTTTTATTTTAATATTCGTTGTACGTATTATGCATGCGTTTTAAGATAAAGAAATAGAAACTTGAAGAGCAAACTGATTGTGTATGAACGCACATGCAGGTTCAAAAGAGAATTTATAAAAACCAAGTAGAGAAAGCTTAGTCGCCTACACCACAGTATTATTTAATCCAAATACTAACATAATTTTATGGTTTATGGCCGCAAAGACTCTAATACAGAAAGAAGTTTGTAAGAGGGCAATGGGAAACTAAAAATCGATTCTCACCATTTTTAATAGGTCCAAATTTCGTTAAATTATCTAAAAAATTGCAACCTATACTTTCCGCACAATGTTTACATGGACACCCAGACAGCGACCCTGATAGCCGGACAGACGGACATAATTCAATCGATTACAAATATGGTACTAAGTCGATTGGTATACTAAAAGGTGGTTCTAGGACGAATATTTAAAGGTATAACAAATTTTAGCACGACCTCCTAATACCCTCTCCAATATTGTGGTGTGTGTATAAAAACTGATCAGCTAAACCTGATGCATCTGAATCAGCTCTAAGATCAGAAAATTTTCCAGATTAAATAAATCTTTTTGAAATCAAATCCAAATCTTGTTAATTATAAAGTAAATATTTCATTATTTAATAGTTCTAAAAATAGTCATTTAAATTTAATTCAAGCTGATAACATAAAGTATGAAAGGGAACTTTCTGAACCTTCTAGCACTTGTAAACTATGTAACACTGAATTGCGATAGCACAAACCGGATCTGTCTACCTGATTTACGTGAGTGTCTGGTGTGAAAATAAAGTTAAAGCTCTTAATTAATCTAAATATACTATTTGATTCATAATGATGATAAATGTCTAAAAGGTGCCTTTCGTTGCAACATGATAACAAAACACATGATTCTCGAAACTTAAAATCAATGTAAAGGGTGGTCCATAATAATATTTTTTATTATGATAGAATGATCTATGACAATTATGTGTGAACCAAAATATCGGCCAAATGCTCGCCACATCTTCGGTGGCATACCTCCGATGGTCCATATTATCAATATCGTTAAAGTGCCGAATTAGCTCATTCTTTAGCTCTTGAATTATTTTTGGCTTAATGAAATACAATATTTTTTAAATGTCCCCAAAAAAAGAAGTCCAAGAAGATAGACATTGCCACGACGTGAGATAACACGGCCATTGAATTTCTCGCGCAGAAGAGCCATTATTTCGTTGGCTGTGTGGCAAGTTCCGCCATCCTTTTGAAAACCCATATCGTCCAGGGCCATATCCTCAATTTCTGGCCACAAGAAGTTCGTTATAGCGAAAACTATCCACGGTACCGGCTTTGCCGACCACATTTTCTTTGAAATACGGCCCAATGATGCCACCCGACCATAAACCGCACCAAACAGTCACTCTTTGTGGATGCATCGGGTTTGTCAACAATCACTCGTGGATTCTTATTTGCCCAAATGCGCCACATGGTCATTATGCTGACCAAAATATCACGAATGCACGAAATGCATTTTGATTTGAACGCCCATTTTCGTAAAATACTTCAACAATCTTAACGCGGTGCTCAATTGTGTACCTCTCCATGGTTGAATTTGTCAAACACTGAAACAATGAAATGTCAAATTAAGCTGGGCAAAAAATTTGACGTTACGTGTGACTCCCCTTTAGAAAAACGGATCAGTTTTCAACAACGCCGATTCTTTTTATTTCGAAAATATAAGAGCCATATAGCTCTTTTATTGCAACAAAGTCATATCTCAAAAAAAAATCGAACTTGACAAAATGCGATTAAAGTTTATAAAAGAAAAAGAGAATGCCATTTCTCTTTCTCTCCTAAAAACTCCAGACTTGACGGTTGAAAATGGAAGAGTGTGAACCAGCACAAATTATTGTGTATTTTGACATTACTATTGCCACGAATAATTATATTTTGTTTGCTCTTTAACATAAAATTTTTAACTCTTAAAAATTAAAATATGGCCGGCTAGGACAATATTATGTTTAAAAAATTCCTGCTTCAACCAGGTATAAAAGTATAAAATTTTAATTTATTTTGTTCTATACAGTTGAATGTTTTTCAGTCACCGGCTTGGCTTATTTAAAATTCTCGAATTCTTTTCTTTTGTCATTGTTGATAGAATTACATGAAAATTTCAAAGAACCACAAACCAGGAAAACAGCGAGAATGCAGACTATATGCAGACTGTCAAGGTCAATAATTTCATGTAAATAAAATATTGTTTATTTCATTCTCAATAGAATCCGACGTTTCGTTGGTATTTTTTTAAACTTCTTCAGGGATTGAGTTTTTATAATTTTACGTCATTTATAAAATATATCACAGTATTGTGTAGAGGTGGACAATACAGCAAGGGCATGGGCGTTGCGTGCTCAAAAAAATCAATTACATACATATAATTTACCTTGCTGTCAATCAAAGAATAGCCTAGAAAACTTGTAACGTAACAAAGCTAAGCCTGGGACACTACGAAAGTTTTCTTTCAGAAAGTTTGAGTTTTTTGGTGAGAAAGGTAGAGAACAATTTATCTGTGGCAGAAGGTGACAATAATATGGTATGATCACTTCAACGAATATATACAATTAAAAATCCAAAGAAATTGTTAACAAAAATAATTCGAATATTAAACGTTTCTTGTATTTTTAAATTAAAAAGTGTAAAAATAACAACAAGAACTGTAAGAAAGAAAAAAAAACGTTTAGATAATTTAAATAAAATAATGCAATAGGTAACAATAAAAACAAAAATGAAATTGACGTAAATGGTATTGTTTACACACTTAACAATAAAACTTGGCAATAAAATTATATTATTGTTAAGAAAAAGTGCTAAATTAATTTAAGGAAAATTTTAAATTAAAAGTATAACAACCGGTTTATTGTTACCTACATTCCACATACATACTAGGGTTTCTATTAAGAAAAAAAAATTGCAAAAATTTCTCGGGAAAAATAATATAAAAATTTCCGAGAATTTTTAGTTAATAAATTTGTTGTGGTTTTGAAAGTTTTCGTCTTAAATTAAAGTTTTTGTGACATTGAATGGTACCTACAGCCGTACCATAACAAGATCGGATGGCGGAACGTTTTCTTTCGCTTAGCTTTTACGCTGATATGCCATACCTAAAAAAGAGCGTCAATGTTTTGTCAGGAATAGTTAGTAGTGTTAACTTTCTTGTTCAAAAAACCCACATAATAGAAATAAAAAATGGAGTTTATACCGCTAGATTGAACCAAAAATAACTGAATTGCCGTTATTCAATAATAATAATAATTTAAAAGTGTTGACGCCGCGCTTTTTAGGGATGTTTCATACAAATTGTATGGGCATGACAATTTGTGACAACAAAAAAACGCGTTCCGCTTTTGTTTGTTTCTTAATGTCGTTTGTAAAAAGTAAAGAACATTTTCAACCAGAGAAAACGATAATGCATCTTAACGCAATTTAAGAAGCTAAACATCATTTAATAATACCCTTTGTACACTTGCAAACGTTTCGGAGGAACGCATGGAAGATGTTGAAAATGTGAAATACGCGTTTATACCCTTTGTACACTTGTATACATTTCGGAGGAACGCATGGAAGATGTTAAAAATGTGAAATCCGCGTTCACACTTGAAACATCTAACATCTACTATCAATAAAAAGTGTCACCATTTCTGTAAAAAAAACATTTATTTTTTTTTAAATCCTTTTTTTCTACAAAAGTGCCAACATTTTAAAAAATAACACCAAAATTTATTTCTAATTCATTATGTTCAAGGTATATTTATAGCAGGTAGCCGCGAAATTACAACAATTGTACAATCAAACAAACAACATGTCTTTTTATTGTTGTTATGTGATACGAACTTTTAAACAGCAAAAGGGGTTGATAAGAGACAAAAAATACAAAAGATAAAGACAAAAAACTTGTTTACTTGTTTAATATACAACATTTGACAGTTCGTATAACAAAACAATCCTATAAAAAATAAGCAGATGACTTTCCGAGACTACCTGCTATAAAAATACCTTGATTATGTTTAATAATTTTTCCAAAATTAAGCAAAATAATACCATGTTCACACGGACAGCAATATTCGTGTTTCGCTCTCTTATTCCTGTTTCGCGCACCAAACATGACTGAAACGACTTGTTTCCCCATACAAAATTTTGAGAGCGAAACCGGTCGTTTCATTTTGAAACAGGCTGCGAAACAGGAAAAATGTACTACCATCTCCAATTTTGATAACATTTATCGTTAGTTTATCTGAACTAGCTCTCAAAAAAAATCAAAACAAAGAAAAAAACAAAATAAAAATTAATGTTTAATAAAATAAAGTGATAATTATACAATAATAATATTAATAAAAGTATTAAATTATATATTTTTAACTTTTAATTACTTTTTTATCTATTTTAAATAAAATCACACTAACAACACACAAAAAAATGTCAAAATGAAACAAGAATCATTCGTATGAACAGCATGTTTGGCAAACTAGTTTCAGAGAGCGAAACGAGTGGTTTATATCGTCGTATGAACATAGCATAAGGCTTGCAAAAAAGGAAAAAACTTAAAAAATGGTAACGCTGCTCAAAGCAACTTCCATTTTGTCAGTGATGTCACAATAATTACAGAATTTATTGCCACTTTTCTAGTGATAACACTAAAAGAATCGAAAAATGTAAAAGGGAACAAAATTAGATAGTTACATTCTATAAAGATGTTGAAAAATTTGGATTTTTAGCCCTATGTATTTCTTATGGGAAAATTACAACATCTTCGCAAATTGATGTTAAATGTTGACAAGTGTGAAAAGGCTATAAGTCTACTTTTTAACATCATTTAAAGATATTCTCTAAGTTGAGGCAGTTAATCAACCCAAAAAGGGTAAAGAAAGGAAAATGTAATATTTTTTTTAAAAAAAGAAATAATTTTAACGGCTTAGTCCTCGGCCATATAGTGAAACATTTGCTTCAGAAACTTTATTCAATTTTCTGTATTCTGTATTCTGCAATATTTGCTACAGTATTAGCGACGCCCTTAAAAATTGTGCAGTTTTCGTTGACATAACATCAAAAGATATAGCTTGAACGCAGTCAGCTATTTTCCACTCTAGCAGTCAATTTAAGCTCGATGAGCGTCCATTTCCTCTCATCCTACAATTTCTTTGGAATCAAAATACGCGGTAACGCCCTTATTTTCTTGAATCTTGTGTGATGTACTAAGTAGATTTAAATTTATTGGCAATAATCGATTGCATTTTATATCTATGGCATTTTGACAAAATATCTTAAGTTAAGATAAGATAGCAAAAAAGTTTAAAAAAAATTCGTTAAAGGAATCATTTTATCAAATAATAAAATAAACCAAAATTTAAGAAAAATTTCGTTTAAAAAACAAAATTTTATAAAGGTAAACAAAAATGTTTCTTTAATTAAAATTCGTATGATTTATGGCGAATTTCACTTATTCTATTTAAATATCAATTCATATTTAAATATAGTTTTTCATATAATTTTATTTGACACGAAAAACGAATTTTAAACACAAATTTATATATAAATAAATAGGCCATAACAAAATTTTTGTTCTACTTTTTTAATTTGACTTTAAATGCTTTGTCAAAAAAGCCACAGATGTACTTTTTCATATGTATCATTATATATTTACAAAAGATAATGAAATATGAAAATATTTTATGGTACTAGAAACCCTAATAAATACATTTATGCATACAATATAATTATATGTACACATAAGAAATTCTACAAATGTCTGGTATTTACATAATTTTTTAAAAATATAAGTTTTTGAACTCAAAAAATGTTCTATTTAAGAGGATTAAGTTAAAAAACACAAAAATGTTTGTTAAAAACAAATAAATTTGTTTTTGTTTCTAAGCCAATAAATATTGTTCTTTGTAAAATTCCAATAATTATGACGAAACTAAAAAATCCCCCCAAATGAATTTGCAAAAATAATGAAAAATGAAAACTGTAAAATCATGCGCAAATAATGACTTTAAATAAATCACAGTAGTGTATTAAAACGATGTTAGAAGGTTAACAAAATGTACTTGAACTTGTACCAGTACCAGTGCTGCCAATATAGTTATTAAATAGCTTGGTATAGACAATTTTGTTATTTTGAAAAAATAAATTTGCTAGTTTTTAGTCCCTTTTATTACGCAAAATTTTATGAAAGTGTTTTCAAATTTTTGGACCTAAAAATCTGATAAGGGCTGCTATGATCATGAATAATACCACGAAAAAATTTAAATCTTTTGATGACCACTCGAATGTTTCTTTATTCAAAAATTAGTTTAATTTTATTTAAAAACAAGTAATCGTGCCATATTTGGCTATGCCGAATCTTATACACTCTTCATCATGGTGCGATAATAACAGAAATTTATATAAAAATCGTTCTTTAGATATAAAGAAATCTATTCTATCTACGCCCACTTTTCCAGTTCCGCCCACATTTGCCGGATGTTGTGTTTTGATAACCAAGATACTTGTACCTAACTTTGACTCTTGCCGTTCTCTAGATATACATAAACAACATATACAAAAACAACAAACACATATTTCATGTTACAAATACATGTTACTTCGGGTCTTCAAAAGTTACAAAACAAATGTAACAAATTTAACCAAACGGCATCGCTGGTGTAGACACTTTTACAATGAGAATCCAGACTTAGTGGCTTTAAGACAATTATATTGAAGTAAACAATAGTGAACAAATTTACAATATTTCGACTTCGTTTCGCTCTGCACGCCCCATAGAAAAACACATTTCGCATACTGGATACTATTAAATGATTTTGTCTTATTTTTGCTAAAATCGTAAAATCGAAATTGGTTTTTTTTTTTTTATTATTAACAATCGAATGGGTTTGAGTTGATGTATATTTGACGTATTATTAAAAACTCTTTGTTGATTAACCCTAGTAAATACTCGAAAACAAATACTTTATCAGCAATTAATGTTAAAATTAAAAGCAAAATTTCGTATGGACTTTAAACCTTTGTGACGTAATCAAATAATAAGAAAATTACAAAACAAATAAACAAAACAAATAATCAAAATTCTATAAGTTTGGAATGAGTTTTCATTAAGTCAACAGAAATGATTTAAGTTTGGTTTTAAGTAACTCCTTTGACAGTAAAACCTCTGAAGAAAAATTTTTTGGTCACAAATCCATCAAAAATTACATACAGCTTACGCCTTTAAACGACCTTCACGTTCATATAGGAAGCCAAAATTTCTTAAAGCCTGCCCCTTATAATTATTAAAACATTATTTTTTGTAGACTCCACCAGGTCGTTGCAAAAAATTAAGCTGGAGGTCTACACCATGTGTTCTAAGCGTTATTGCGTTTAATAATTTCTATGCATTTAAAACGTTTTCTAAAAGCTTTTATTAATAGGTCGATTACGGATGACGAGTAAACTTCAGTTGTGTTGCTATCCGTATCGACCCATAAATAAAACTTTGTGATTTTTTGCAGCTTCAATAAGTTTCTTCTCCATTGCACTTGTTTAAACATAATAAATAATTAAGACAACAAAGATGATACTCGAGTACGTAAACGTAATCGATTACTAGAATGCAAATTTAGTTCATTAAAATATTGTTTTAAACATTAATTTTAATGAATTTGTACTTAGAGGTAATTGTTAACTTTATTTCGAATTTGTTTTCTTTTATTAAAAACTATTTTTAATCCAAAAAAATAGAAAAAAGAAATCCATCAAACAAACACATTTATCGATAACATTAAAAAGAATATATAATTTTACACCCTTGACTACTAAAAACGCGAAGGCAGTCAAACGAGAACGGCCTGATTGCCTTCACATACTGTTCAGACTATCCATTGTAATGTGTCAACCAAAGATGCCGTTTATTTATATGGCAATAAGACATCGTTGTGCAAACGATTGTTTTAACAACGCTGTTTTAATACCACGTCTTCATGCGCTATCGATTTGAACAAGACATGAACATAACGGTGGCAGAGCAACGCATTAATTTGTTCATGTTCTTGAATTTGGCGAATACGTGTTGATGTTAATTTTCTGATTTTTAGTTTATTAAAGTGTTTGTTTATTTTTAAAGTTGTCCGTTTGGTTGCATATACAAAATCACATTGTAAGGCGGCCATGGTTCCTAAGACAAATGTTAAGGCAATGATGGCAGCACATAAACAGTCTACACTAGCAGAATTCATTTGGAAAGTGAAGACGGGTAGTAATAAGAACAGAACATTGATAACAGCAGTCTTCATTATCTAAATGCAAGGGTTCACAGTAAGTTGTTTGTTGTTTAAACTTAGTGATGGGTAATCTAGAAGGCCTGTTATAAAATAATGACAATGACACGCGAGCTTTTTCCCCATCCAGTGCAATTTAACGAATGTTTTGCAAAGGGTGTAGAAAAGTATGTGGCGAAGAAATGGTTTTCGAAAGTCGAGCCCCCAGCCCTTTAGTTAAACAATAATTCAAAATTAAAATCCGGTCTAGTAGATTTTTATTTTAAAGCACTTTTGTAATCTTATTTTTAACTAAAATATTATAACATCTTTTAGGAATAGCCTATTTAATAATAAATTAGTAAACTAAACGCCAAAGTGCACACTCACAAATTTTCGTGTTATTCATTTTTTGTTTAGCTTAAAAACGCAATAAATTTAATCACGTTTTCAAAAATTGCAACAACAAAAAGAATGCAAAATATGTATTTAAAAAAAACATATTAAGGGTAATCACGATGGTCATTGTGCAAATTTGCAATGTGTAAATTTGCAGTGCATATTATGATTGATCGTGAGCATACCACTTTTATTTTTTGTGCAAATGTGCTCTTTTTCTAAAAATTTATTCTGGCAGCACTAAAAACTTCTGGCAGCACTGTAAAAAATCTGCATTTGTTTACAATTATACACAAGCAAATCAAAATAAATATTTTCTTTTTAATTAAAGCTGTGTTCACATTGTGTGTATTTGTCATATGGAATGTCACTTTTCTACACACATGTAATTTCATGTGTATGTCAAAATTTATGTTTTACATATGGTTTTTAATTTACACGTTCACATGTTGGTATGTAAAGTACACTTGACATAACCTATCAAAAAAAAAACAATATTAAAACAGCTGAGTGTATAAAAATTTAATTTGTGCTAAAAAAATTTTATTTTAATAGGGAACGAAAGGTTGATCAAATAGTCATCATCTGCTCCGGCCCCACTTCTTTTTTCTTTTGCTTTTGCAATTTCTTGGCTATATTGCCCGCGCAAGTATGTTATTTTATTCTGGAAATATATTGCATTACATTTATTACAAACAACATTTGCCCAATGCCTTACCTTAACTTCATTAGGCTCAATAGATGAATTGAAAATTTTTAACTTGTCAGCCATATCATTGAGCGCTGCGTACCTGGCATGCTTATTGTGGTAGAACTTATTCCGCGGGTTATACAAGCATTCCTTCTCTTGCCACATATCTATTAACTGTAGTACCGATTCTTTACACCAGTCCAACTGGAAAAACATAAAAATAAATATGGAAATTGTCATAAAAAAAATACATATGTACTTACTTTTGTTAATTCCTTTTCAATTTTTCCCTCCATTTTCAATAATAAAATTGGTTATTTTTTATTTACTATTATAATTATTAAGAATTAAGCACGACAAACAAAATCTTGTAAATTGATTATAATTTATATTTATTAAAATTTTAATTAATTTTTGCCGCCACAAAATTTTGTTAATAAAAAACAGCTGATGTCAGATGGTTTGTCACTTGAAAATAGAACTCGTTCTAAATAAAAAATGTCATGTGTACTGCACACAGAGAAATAACACATGATAGTGTTTGGAGGGGTTCAGACGATATGTACAAATTTAACATGTGAAAAAGTGACATTCCACATGACAAATACACATAATGTGAACACAGCTTAAATTAAATTTAATTCTCTATTTAATATTAAAACCCACGAAAATGTTCAATTTATAAGTTTCCTTAAAAACAATATGATGCTTAATATGTCAAATGTTGTTGTTTACATTTGTTTGCAACGTAGCAAATATGCACTACTAATCTTGCTCATGGCTTTTTTAGTGCAAACGAAGTAAAATAGAGCAAATTGCAAATACGTACATTTTTTTGTTTTATTGTGCAAACGTGTGTATTTTTGCACGCATTTGCATCGTTTGCACACTTTGCACTTCCCATCGTGATTTCCCTTATTATAAATTATCAGCAGTGAATGAAACTAAAAATAAGAAAAATATGGAACTAGGTAAAATATAATATTAAGAGAAGAAAAAAGAGCGTAAAGATATGAATGACACTGCGGTCTTAATTTTATGTTTTGAAAACTCTGAGTGTCAGTTGAAATCATGAATACGTAATAACTTCCCTGACTGCCCTCTGTTTTTTTTTTTTTTTGATTATTTGTTTTATAAATAAAAACATAATTATTTAATGTTGCTGTTGTTTTTTTTTTTGTTAAGATTAAAACAGAAAACAAACTGGTTAAAATAAAAGTTTTTTTTCGATTTGTAAATAATGAAACCTGCTTAATGAGAATTGAAAAAAAAAAAATAAAACTTAGCTCGTAAACAACTTTTGCTTGATTTCGGTTAGAAGAAGGAAGTAAATTAAAAACAAAAAATAATGAAATTGTTTGGCGCGATTTTTCTTAGAAACATTAAGATTTCGTTAACAAGTCGTTGTTGCTTAGAGTAACTTAAATAAAATACTCGATAATTATCGTGCTAAAAGTCAATAGTATGTATTGGAATTCACATGAAAAATGTGACCGAACGAACAGCTTGAACGTTCGAGTTCAAGATCAACTTTTAGAGGGATTGAAATGGAAATTTTTTTTTATTTAACTGAGAGAATTAAAGTTTTATTATAAATAATTACAGTTAAGCTTTATAAAGTGCAGAGCGTTATTACAAATTACAAATCATTAGCGCTGCGATCGTTAACAGTTAAAAAAAAAAAAAAAAAAAAAAATTAGTAATGTTAGGAATCGGAAAATTTTAAATTATTTAAAAAAAAAAAAAGTTGTTTTTAATGTTTGATAATTTTTAAAGTTCTGGAGTATTTTTAATTTAATATATTTTTTAAGCGAATTTTTCTTATTTTCGTTTTTTCTTGTTAAAGCTGCCCACACTCGAGTATATGTGCGTGTGATTTTTTCGTGCTCGACGTCTTGTTACTTGTTAATTTTTTTTTTAAATTCCCTAAGCCAATCCCCGCGAAGCTCTACGCTTGTCTGCAGGAAAAAAACCAGAGTCTTTGGCGGGAATCGAACCCGCAACCCCGGCGCTGATAGACTAGCTCGCGAACAAACTACAATAACCTTAATCTTTAAAAAGACAACATGAATTGTGCAGCGGATGATGCAACAACAAAAAAAGACGTTAGCGGTAAGGTCGGGGTAAAGAAAAAAAAATTTGTACAGAATTTGTTGTAGTCGGCAAGTAACTTGCGCAACTAACTTGCCGAGTCTGAAAGGGGTCTTACTGATAATTTGTGCGCGCACAGCCCCTTTAACAAGTAACAAGACGTCGAGCACGCACAAATCACTAGTGTGTTGGCTACTTAATTGAAAATTTTAAATTTCTTGTGATTTGTTCGATGAGTGAGTGGTCTTTTGAGCGAACATATTAAAACTTTTTCATTTTCAGAAAACGTCAAATTCCAATATTTTTTAATTAAATTACATGTGAACGCCTATTTCTTTCCCTCAGTCATTCGTTCATTGCATGATCCGCCTAACAATTTATGTTTTCTTTTCGACGTTTAAAGTTATTGTGATTTGTTCGTCGTGTATGGAAAAATTGTTTGCGAGCGCACAAATCACTCGTCTGTGGGCAGCTTTACGGAAAAATTTGAATTTGCCTTTATTCTGATTTTTTTAATTGTAAAAAATAATTTAAAAAAATTGTTTAAATAAAATTGTAGTCTTTTCTGTTTAAGCGATTTTTTCAGTTTATTTAAGCTATTTTCTGTAAATGTTTTTGATTTAAACGACTATTTCTAAACGTTGTTACTTTAAATGCTTTTAGAAATGAACTTTGTAAATTCTATAGTTTTATGTAAAATTAGCGCCTTCTCTGTTTTAGCGTTTTTCTTTATTCCAATTAATTTTTACGATTTTTTGAATTTCATTGTATTTAAAAACGACTGTTTCTTAATTTTCTTAACTTTTTTTAACGGATTTGGAATTAAATTTTGTTAATTCTAACAATGTTTTTCGACTTTATCGGAAAGTCGCTAATGTTGCGATATTTTTTTAATAAAACATGGTAAAGTTTTGAATAAAGAAATTTCCTTTATACATTTTCATTCTTTTTTAATATTTTTTTTTGGTAAGAAATAACGTTTCCTCTATTTAAAGGCTTTTTTCACTTTTTTGTAAAAATCGTTTTTTATTTTTGTAAAATTTTTAATTTATCGACTTTTTATGATCATAGCGATTTTAATTATTATTATTTGTTTTATTTGCTGCGTATTTTGTAAAAAAAAGTTTAGGACTTACATATGTACGTATATGTGATCTTCTCCGAGAAAAAGGACCTAGTGTGTCCATAAACGGGCTTGGACTCAAGAGTGGATTCTGGTACCTAAAAGGGTGTAGAATAAGATGAAATGAGTTAGATTTCTGATAAAAATTTATTTACCCCATAAAAACGTACAAAACGAACTTGGGAAAATCGATAAAAATTATTAAAACATTAAAATTTTACTTTTTTAATTGCGTTTTTCTCAAAGAAAAGGAAAAAAACTCCCGGGGAATTTGTATTCATAATTGGGCTGTATAATTTCTAATATTCAGTCTTAAGTTTTCAGTTTTAATATAATATCAATTTATTTCTTCTTTCGACAAAAATGAAACAAAAAAAATCATATTCAAATCACCCAAAATCCGGATTCCAAGATGTTTGCATAATTTCGGGTCTCAACAAAATTCTACTTTAAACTCAATATATTTATGTTTAAATTCTTTTCCTTTTTGTTTTAGAAATCAACAATAGAAAAACAACTTAAAAAAGTTTTTCCTACAAAATGGAACGTTGTTCAAATCGTTCCGATTTTAAAGAAAATTCTTCAAATTCTAGCTGTGAAAATATTTTAAAAATAGTTGAACATCAACAAAATCAAATGAAAACAAAAACCTACAAACACTTCAACGAGTCCACTGAAATACAAAGATCTCCTACGATGTCCCTTAAGACTATACAGAACTTACCACCAAACTCCTCGTCGGGTACACAACAACGTAAGAAACGTTTGCAGAGACAAAAATCCACCGTATACAGTGGTGATGAGACAGAGTATGCCGCCGATCTTGAAGAGGAAGGAGACGACGAAGAAGACGAGGGTTATGGACACAATGAAAGAGAATTGAGTCTAAATTTGCCTGCCGTCTCCATTTTATCCAGTCAGAAAAAGAAACAAGTACGTTTTCGCAATAAACAACAAAGTGAAAGTTCTTTGAAATTAACGAATAGTCAACATGCACCCATTGAGAAAACTTTCTCCTCTTCATCCCTAACCTCATCGCTGAATTCATCGGGTACTGCTAGTAGTTCCATTGGTTGTCATGAAAGACGTTTGAAATCAGACGGTTCATTTGATTCGATCTCGGAATTGCCTCATTGTAGTGGAGGGTTCATGCAGAGACAAAAATCTATTTTAAAGCGTGACAACTCAATACATTCCGATTCGAGCCGTTATTCTAGTGTGGATAGTTTGTTGGAGGCTCGCAAACCCGATCCCGAAGCTATTTTAATAAATCTTGGTTTTGGTCCAGTGGGCTCGGAAGATATACTCTCACGCATACCAAAACGTTTCCTTAAACCCTCCCAAGTCCGGGGCATAGATACTGAGGCCTTTATCAAACGCCTGCAACTGGCCAATACCTTGGCAGATCACAGTGTTTTGGGCTATCGTGGCCTAACGGGTAACCCCGATATACCACCATCTCATATTGTGGCCAAAATAATGCAACGTTTTGAGGTTAATGAGCGAAAAAAATCTTTGACTTCTATGGAACTGAAACTGCGATGACAATATTTAGTTTGGACTTTTCAATGTAACAGTCGTATGCCATTTTTATCATCGTTATTTTTAATTTTTTTTTTTTTATTTACAAGATATTCTTGTGTGATTTTTACTTAATAAATAACTCTAGTTTTAGTTTTTTAGTAAGAAATTGTTAACTTCCTTGTCCTTAAAAGAAAAATACAAAATGTATGTACTTATTTTTAATTTTTTTTGCCAGTTTGTTTGGTTTTAAATCAAATTGTTACTTAATTTTAAAATAAATGATAAATTAAATAAAAATAAAAAAAAAAGAATTTTAGTTAAATTATACAGTGCGGGCCAAATCACTAAACAGTGTGAGCAATGGAAATAATTTAAAAACTTTTTGAATTCATTACATAAATAATTTTTAACATAAATATAGGTACAGAATATAAGAAAGGAAATTCATCCTCTTAACAAGAAATTGAGAAATTCTGGTAAAACATATTGTCAGTTTTTTATTTTCAAAACTTTTTCTTTTCCCGAGAAGGTTTTCAATATTTCTTTACTTCCCAGGAATTTCTGAAGTTATTGATCCACTTGAATTAAAACAACATATCGTTTTTGCCCTTCTGCTGGTGTTAACTTTTTTGCCGTCTTAAAATTTACAGAAATTATTGCCGTTTTCGCAAAACACCTTGTTTCGTTGTATCGATTTTATATTGTATATAAATACTATGGGTTTTTTATACAACATACAATCGATATCATGATACAAGGGGTTTTGTGAATACGGCAATTATATATACAAAGTTTGTCAATGTAACGCACATTACATTTTTGTTCGAATTTCATATTTTTTCACAATGCAATCTATACTTATGCTAAATTTATATTATGGTGTATAATATAAATTATACACCTTAATCTTAGTTGCATTTTAACATAAAATACTGAATTATGTAATGAAAATTTTCAATTAATTTAAATCACTTCGGTCGGATAACACTCAATACATTTTTTAGGATAAAAACCATGATATATCAATGAAATCTCTTGCAATATATGTAACAATATTTCAAAAGTTCAGAAAACTTTTTATCATTTAGAATGACAAACCGACGCTATTATTTTAAAGTATGTTGTTTATGTGATTTCATCAATTAAACTAACTAATAGTATGTTCACATTTGGCTCCTTAAACGCGTTTAAGCAGTTCGAACGTGATTAAGCTCTAATCACTTCAAAATCGAGATGATTACCCATACATTGAAGTGATTTGTTAATCACTTCAAATTGACATGATTACAACTAAATCACTCCATAAATCACATAGAACCCACTGAACATACCTCAAATGTAGAATCGCCAACATGATCGTGTACAACCGGCCAAAATTTCTGCTTAATGTTTTTATTTTTTTTCTTAAATAATTCATAAATTTTCACAATTTCATCATTAAAATGATTAAAATAATCTTCTGATAACTTTATAAAAGTGTTTTTATCCATTTTTAATACTTTAAAGAAATATAAATTTGTTTGTTGTTTTTTTGTGTGTTTGTTGTGTGTTTTTTTTTTCTTAATCATCTGTCATCTTAATCATCTCAAATGTAATGTGAACGGCTTTGATTAGCTAAATCAACATTTTGCTTAAACGCGATTTTGAAGTGATTAGAGCTTAATCACGTTCGAACTGCTTAAACGCGTTTAAGAAGCCAAATGTGAACATACTATAAGGCCCCTATTACGGTTTACTACTCAACTCAGTTGAGTTGTAATTTCTTAATTTTTGTATTATGGTATACAACTTTGCTATATTGCGGTAAACAAAAACATAACAAAAATTACAACTGATCACAACCAGTTGTCTTAATTACAACTCACCTGAGTTGAGTTGGAAACCGTAATAGGGGCCTAAGTAATAAAGCATATTAAAAAAAATAACTTTCAGTACACACAGGTGTGATATCTAATCTCAGCTTAATTTTATATCCGATTAACTAACCCGACTATATTATACGAATAATAAATATATTTTGCTATATTTCTATAAAAAAATAAATTATTTGCCTTTGCGCAATGTAAAGAACTCCCTTCATTTTGAAAGGTATCCACTCAATCAATCGATTTTTATTTGAGCGCAATATTTTGTCCAAATATTTTCAATATTTCTTGGAAATCCCTTGAAATCTAATCAGAGATTAACTTATATTTTTATTAGGAGAAGTAAAAAATCCTAGGTGGAAGCAATAGGATCGTTATTCGATACCCTTTTTTGCGAAGAAATTATTCATCCATTAAGTTTAATTTTTTCAACTAGTGAAATTCAATCACTTGTTAAGTGCTATTCGATGTTTTAGAACCTGCATGGATCTAAAATTAAAAAACTGTTAAAGATTTCCAGCCGTATACATAAAAACTTATTTATGATTAATTAACCATTTTTAAGCAAAATTTGCTAAAGTTGTATTCATAAACGAAAAATAGCCTATTAAACCTTTAATAAACCAGTCATAAAGTAAGAAAATTTATTGTTGTTAACCTTCTTTAAACCAAAAATAAAATGACATTTTAATAAATGTTTGTAGTTAGTTTATGATATTATTTTTGTGAAATATGTTTCAAAATAATTGGAAGAAATGTTTTATTTATTAATATGGACATGTTAAATACGGGTCTGTTCGGAAATGCATCACTGCGCTGCATCAGAAAAGCAAACTTTTTTTAATGCCGATAAAAATTAATTTCAATTATTTTTATTGTGTTACTATTATTTTTGTAGAGTATTTGACAATTTTTTGGTCCACATCTACTTAACAGTGATGCATTTCCGAACAGGCCCAACATTATACAAATTTTATACAACCAATTTAAAGTTATGTATATTGTTAAATATTTTAAACATTTTTTATATGACTTAAATGAATATGTTCAGGGCAAATGCAGATATTCTCTTTAGTTATTTTTTAAATAAAGGTAATTACTTTTTCTAATGTTTTAAACAACGAATTTTTGTTTAAAAATATAAAAAAAAAATTAAATAAACAACACATAATAATAGTGATTTTATTAAAACGTAAACAAACTTTTTATTCGACTACTTTTTTATCGTTATATTCAACATGAGGTTCAATCAGAAATTTTATAATACCTTTCGGCAAAATTTTGTTTAGAACCTCAAATAAAATTGTAAAAAAATTTATTATCGGGCCTGTTCTGAAAATCGCGTGATTTCAAATCACGTGTTTTTGAAATCACGAGCGTGATTTTGTGTCGTTCTGAAATTCATACCGTTTTTGTGTTTCTCGGTGTGCTTTCGGCAGTTGAAGATCACACCAAAACACACAAAAACGAGACACTAAAATATCACACGTGTGATTTTAGTAGGCACATGTGATTTGAAATCACGTGGTTTGAGTAAAAGTGATTTGCAGAACAGGCCTGTATATATAGAATATCATGTGAACCGAATAGAGGTTCCATGCATCACTAGTAATAAAATTATAACAAAAAGTAAAAAAGTTGCCATACTTAAACACAAAATCACTACAAACAGTTAATAGTTAAAAAACTGTTAATGTAAGTTTATGCATACGAATTGTTATAAGAGGTTTATAAGACAAAAAAACGTTTAATGGTTATTACATACGTTAATCTTAAAATAAAAACTTTTTATGAATATGGCCGATAGTATGTTGAAATTTTAATATTTCCTCTTTATACTAATTTGGTGTTCGCTTTTTAATTTTAATCTAAGTCAAAATTCAAAAACGATCCCAAAATTGTGCAACATGAAATCCGCTTTCGTTATTCAACTATAACACAATACTAAAGACCTTTTTATACCCTCCACCACAATTAGTTGTCATTCCGTGTGAAACTTTTTTATTATTCATCTCAGACCCCATAAAGTATATATATTCTGGCTGCTTGAGTAATTCTAAGTCGATTTAGCCATGTCCGTCTGTCTGTCCGTCTGTTGAAAACACGCTCACTTTCGAAAAACTCAAAAGAAATAAACAAACTAGGTGTCGAATTGCTTGTAGTTATCTTAAGCAGTTTGGGATTGAATTTCAGCAAAATCGGTTCAGTAGGACCAGAGCTATGAATCAAAATGTGGAACCACCACCTTCAAAAACTTGATAATTTTGTTACAAAAACTAACATAAATGATGCAAAAATGCACGGAATGACATAAGATTTTGCACAAGTCCGTTTTATTCGACTAGAAATGACACTGTAAAATTCCGCGAAGGTCGGTCCATAATTTACCCTAAGCCCCATATAAACACTACTCCCGGAAAACAGTTTAGGACGCCTAAAACCGTAAAAAATAATGCAATCATAACAAATTTTGGCTCGTCACAATTTTATATTACTATAAATGATACTGTGAAATTTCGTGAAGATAGGTACATAATTTACCCTAGGCCCCATATATGCCCTACTCCCGGAAAACTGTTTAGTCTCCTAAAACCATAATTAATAACAAATCGTCACAGTTTAAGATAATAATAATAAAAAGACATCATACAGATATTACTCCTTAAACATTCGAACTGTCGGTGGAGGGTATCAAAGATTCGGCACAGCCGAATATAGCCCTCTAACTTGTTCAAACTAACTTTGTAGAGTTCTAAACTACACAGAAAAAATGTTCACCAAAATTTTTAATTTTAAATTTTTATTGATATACTAAGAGCCAGTTTTTGACATAAAGATCAGCGATTAAATAAGAACTAATCTTTGAAAATCGTTTTTGGGTAGTCGATTATTTCATTTTGTTTCCAAGTTTAAACGCCCAAAGTTGGCGGTTTAAACTTGCGACAGAACTTTCAAAAGTACGAACAGCTTATAAAAGGAAATATTACTTATGAAAATAAAACTCTTGTATAAAATTAATAAAATGAACTTTTTAAATAATAAAAAAAATTAAAAATATTTGAAAACTTAAACAACAAAAATACCAAGGGCAATAAAAATAGGGCCAAATCTTTTTTTATTTATTTAATGACAATTTTTTTTTATTTATAGTTTTATTAAATATTCCACTTCATAAGATAAAATATTGCTTGATTGTTTTGCTTCTTTTTCGATTTCATTTATTTATAAATATATAATATTATATAACACAATACAAAATTCTCGCCTTTTCTTCTTCTTTTTCACGTTAAGAACAGTAATTTGATGACAATTTTTGGCATTTGTTTTAAACTGCCATACTTATACATAAAAGTATTGTAAATTCATATGGCAATGCTAAAAGCTTTAATCTTTCACTCAAAAACGCTAAAGAGGATTAAGACTAGATTAATTTTATTATAAGATTAACAAATCTTACTATTGATCCTGGTTTAAACTCTAAGTAAAAAACCCGCTCTAAACAATTCAATGATTGCGCTAATTATCCCAAAAAAAAAAAAAGTAAAATATTTTCCTTTAATTCTTCTCGTTTTTTAGATTCGTTTGTACGAAGAACTATTTATACTCCTGTTGACCTGGTTCGATCAAGGCTTTTTATGTATGTTTTCCTAGAATGACAGAAATAAAGATTACGACATCAGGCAGATATAAAATTTTTTTACTATGCATGTAGGAACTGTGACGTCACACAACATTTGTTCTCATTGGCTAATAATTTTTAGATTTCAAACTGCTATGTTAACGTGTGAACATGACAGTGGGACAATTTATTATTTTTCTATTTAAATTATTTGAAAACTGAACATTTTTTTTTAAAAGTTACATTTTTCTTCATAATTTAATTTTTGACTAACATAAATTTATATTATCTCTACATGTGACAGCGCATAGAGAAAGGGACCAAAGGGAAAAAAATCAATTTTCATTTTTTTTTTTTTTGATGTGGACAACATCTGAGCATCGAATGAGACCGATCCAATGCCCCAAAAGTGTTCCCTCCCAGAGATATGCGCGTTTTATGATGTGATGGTACACCAAAGATGCACGTATTTAAATCTTTAAAATGGCTCTCCTGAACAAAACCGGTTTTTACCCTTAGGACCCTTTCTATTTTGCGCGTCACATATTAGTAATAGTTTAAAATATAGACATTTAATTAAAAGGACGCAACACGTTACTTTTTCGCATAATTACCCTTGTTTTTTTACGTTTAATGTTTATGTTTGTACTCTTTTCTGCTCTCTTCTATTTTTATTTATTTTTTATTTTTCTTTATTATGCAACTTTTAACACACGTTTGAACACTTTTAAAAATTTTGTTTATTGTAATAATATTTTTAATATAAAATATTAAGCAAAATTCGTAGTTTTTTGACAATTAATATAATATTTTTTTATTTAAACTCTCTGAGTAAATTAATTACAGGGTTGCCAGCTCTCACGTAATACATAAATGTTTTGTAAGAAATTAATATTTTCACATATAAAAGAGACTTGGTAGTCTTTACAAGGGAACTACTACGTCATCAAACGGTAAAACATGCGCAAGGCGTAATCTGTATTTCTATCATTCTTGTATATTATCTATGTATATTAGTGTGTCCCAAAAATAATTTTTCCAAAAATTTTGTAAATAAAGCGTTATAACGCGTGAGGACACACTCATGTATATACTGCGGCAGCAAACACAACAATACAAAAACAAAGGAGGTTTTTGTTGTTGCAAGCCAGCTCGAAATGGCATCCATTTATAAAAAAAAATTACATCATAGCAAACGGCCTGAACCGTCAAAATCGCCGAGCTTTTAACGCGACCCTTCAAATTTATATGCCTTGGGTTTGATTATCGTTAGCAGCGTAATAAGAAACGAAGTAAGTGATATTGTATGCCTTCGTGACCCCTGGAGGTATGTATGTAAGGAAACATTTAAGGTTATTTCTTTTTATGGTGTTCAATCCTCTGGGGAAATCGGTGCAGTCAATGGTTGCCAGCAAAATGACCCAAAGCAATGTGTAAAAATCGCCCAAATTTCTCCAAACAATTTTAGGACATTTTTCCTAAGAAATGTTACCGTTTCAATTCACTTTTGCCATATTTGAGAAACATTTTTTGAATAATTTTTTTTAAGTTTTCTTATTTTTACAAAAATTTTTCAATGAGATAGTAAAATAATAATGGCTGTAAGATCTAGTGAAACCACTTTTGTTTTTAGCAATTGAAGGGAAAATTCCGAATCGCTTATTTAAACTTCTTTGCATATTCGGCTTTTGGCCGGGCTCAAGGATTTTCCCCTCTATGGAATAACAACCAGTGGCTTCGCTAACTAAATCTAAGAGAGAGCTCTAGCTACCGATCGGGAAAGGGAACTAGCACAGAACTGGACACAAAGAATTTCGGTTAAAATCATGCCTGTCCCGAGTGAACCATATTAATGTGATATATCTCCTTCATATAAAGTTATATTAACAGATAGCATCAGCCCGTACAAAATCCAGTCCCATGACTAATTTTGTGTCAATTACCTCTCCTCTGGAGGAACTACACTATCACCAGTACAATTTCTTTTTCCACTTCATTACAATATTCTGTTCACTGGTTTCCCGCAGGGTAGCGATTCGGGATTTTTGAATAAAGTATTTTGAATTTAACATTTTAAGTTTCGGGCATATGACGCCAACCCAAATTAGTGTGTGCAGCTTTAACTAATTTGTAAGAATAATTAAATTTTTTGGACCTTTTTTCACCATTTTCGGAAAAAATTTCCATATTATTTTTTGGGCCATTTTTCTTTAACGAAGGGTGACTTTTAATTTGGGCAAATTTTAGATATTGCTTTGGCGATTTTACTTAAGGTTTTTTTGCTGGGAGCCGCAGCTAATACCTGAAATTCGGCAGAGTTAAAATTTGGGAAACCTATCGAGATCGCGGCAAACCACAGATCTTATCGTGTACCGAGGGAGTTAGTATCTCCCGGAGACACAGTGGTTGTTTTGTGTGTTCACATGTGTTAATACAATATTGACACCTTGTTGGTGCATTGTGTACTAACATTTTTACCTACGTTGTATGGGTTATCTATATGTTTTGCAACTAAATTTTGTTTACTCTTTATTCGTTTTTCTCTGCGCAGTGACAACTACAAAGTTGCATGTAGGAACAAAATGCATTGTCAAAATTTTTGGTTTGCACTTAAAAACTTGTTGCAATGTATTACTGCAATGCAACAGGCGTTTAGGAAAACATTTAGCTTAGAACTGACTTTTGGTTGAGGACCGTTCAGGGGAATGAGGTAGTTGCAGTCTATACCCAACGCCGCAGAAAAGGAGATCTTAAAAAGTCGGCTTCAGGGGCTAACTTTTCACTACTTGTGAAAAAGTTCGGCTGGCGGACCTCCCTAAGTGCTGTTGCTACTCAACAAATGATGCTGGAATGCCAAAAAAGCAGTGGAGCTTAGATTAGGGTTGCCATCCGTCCTCTTTTCCCCGGACACCGTCCTCTTTTTTTGGGTATCCGGGGCAGTCCTACTTCTTTTTCATCAAGTGTCCGGGGTTGTCCGGCTTTTTACACCTTCATTGTAAATTTGTTCCTGGATTTAAATCACAGTTCACAAAATTCATTAAAAAAAAATATTTAGGTGCTCGGGTTTTTTTAAGATAGCTATGATTTAATTTTTGGGGACGTAACGTGACAAAAAGAGTACTTTTCTTTGAATGTGCCCAAAATGGAGCTTCAAAAAAAAAATGGAACAAATAAGCAATAGCAACCTTATCAATGTCGTTACTTTTGTTCAAATAAATACTTATTGCTCAAATGATTACATTAAAATTTTATTTTAAGATTCTTTTTGGAAAGAAAAAAAAATCATATCTTAAAAAAAGCACATCCCTCAAAGTTTTAGGATTTTTAAAAAACAATTTGAAGTATTATAAAAAAAAATCAGCAAAAAAATATGGTTTTGACTTAGTCCATTTTTAAAATTTGATATTTTGCATATACATTTTTTTCAATATATTTATTGTAGCCTCAAGTATTCTCTTTAAACTGACAAAAATCATCTTCGTATGTAAAGTAGTTTTCGAGATATTAAAAGAATAAACTAAACACATTCGGCTTATTCGGCGATATTATGACAATTTGAATATGACATAACTTTTAAAAAAAATTAAAAAATTGTTTTTCGTTGATATGTGTTCTTTATGGGATCAAATAAACCCTCTCGCCAAATTGCATTCAAATCGAAAGGGGTCGAGTCCCACTCTTGGTCGACTTGACATGGAATTACTGAAATTAAGTTTTTGTGTTTAAGTTGTTTAGAAAGTGTCCTTTTTTTCGAACAAATGTCCTACATTTTTTATGCTGGCGTCCTCTTTTTAAAATAGAAATGGCAAGCCTAGCTTAGATAGCTCCCACTCCTAAACAAGGGGCGAGTGTATTGTTCTGCCGAGTCATACACTAAAATTTCCACCTTAGTGTGATGGTTGCGCTCACTAAACAGGGACAGTTGGAAAACGCATTGTCGGTGCTTAAGGCCACTATCAGATAAGGCTCACCCGGAAGTTGCTCATGTAAATATTTTCCATATCTGTATGCCTCTGTTTTCCAGATATTTTGCACATTTTAGCAAAAAACTCATTTATTTATAACTATGGCTGTATGTATTAGTTTCTAATTCTTAGTTTAGCATTCCTGAGTAATAGATACAGTGTCAAATAGTTCTTCTTTTATTTTAGCAAATAATGTACTTTTCTTTTAAATTTACACCTAATAGTCCCACTGTAGGTCGTTTTTTATTAAATATTTTTTTTGTATTATTTACTTAATCGTTTCTTTTATCAGTTTCATTTAAAGCATTTGATGTCTTTTGTATAAATATCTAGATAAAAATGTTATAAAAATATTAGCCAAACCTTTTTTGCCATTTATTTATTTGTTTATGTATTTATTTTAATTATATTTCTTTTCAAGGCACTTTGTAAATATAAGATATGGAAATATGTATATAAATTTTATAAAAGTGTACCCGTGTATTGATGATGATTGAATAATTGAATGTAAAGAAATTTAAATCAGAGTCTTGAAATCGATATACAAGGTTACAAAGAAAATTGATCACGATGGAAATGTGACAGTCTGATGTGAATACATGCATACATACTTATGTATATGTGCATTTCTTGGGTTAAGGAACATGTACAACAAAAAAAGTTAAAATATTTTAATTGAAGACATTTAATTACGTATTTTTAAATGAAAATTTATTTGTTTTGTCTAATAGAAAAATTTCCGCTTCTGTTAAAATATTTATAGTATTTGTGAATGTAATACAAGTAAAATTTTTTTAATTTGTGTTAACGTCATTTTATGAATGACGTTTTTTTTAGAAACAAACACATTAAATATTTACAGAATAAATACTAAATTGGAATTGTAAAATATTGGTTAAGAATTTTTAGAAAAAAAAACTTTACAGTAAGCTGATTTCGACTTTAATATTTTCAACTTTTGAAGAAAATAAAGTAACAATAAAAATAACTAAACAAAAAATATTTTCAAAGTTTTTCTGGGGACTCAAAAATTTTTTTTATTAACAAGGTTTCGTTTAAATGTGCTAAATTCCCATTTCATACTATTGATAAAGTGAAATTTATTGTTAATGTGATAAGCTATTCCCATGCTCATTTTACTGGTTTGCTTAGGCCAGACCATCAGGAAACCTGTTCCAAAGATTTTAGAAAAACTAAAGATATTATACAAATAAAACTGTTAAGCGAATAAGAATTTTAAACCCCAGTTTTACTTGTAACAATATTACAGCTTAAACAAAAACAACAACAATAAACAGTGAGTTTATATTTTCTTACAGTCCCGACTACAATTGGTTGATTTAATGTCAAATTAAATGTAGTTGAAATAATATTTTAAGTACGAGTATTTTAATGCCATTTTTAAAATGTTTACCAAATAAATAAAAATTCTTATTATCGACCATGTTCTTTAATTAAAAAACGAGTGAATTTGAAATCAATTTAGTTAAATTTTTTTTTTAATAACTGTAGCTGTTCCTGACTTTGAGAGTAGTAGTTCTGGTAAAGATTTGTAAATGGTACTTAAAGTATGAAAACTCAAATTAAAATTCTAAAGGGCAAAATAATCCACACAAATTGCTAGGCAAACATGTCGAAATTTTATGTTAATTGGGGTGTTTGCTGTTTGAGTAAACATTTGAAGAATGTTTGAAAAAATTTTAAAAAGTTTGAATATATGGCAGACATGTTGGAAATTAATGGAAGTTAATGCATACTCAAAAGAAAAATCAATCCATCCGTACTCAAATCAATCCGAAGCGGTATTAATAGTACGGTGAGTACGGATTTCCATAAATCCAGTACAGAAAGATTGATTCCAGTACGGATTTTCAATCGCGAAATACTTAATTTATCCATATTCAATTTCAAATTCTAACTTGAAATAATCCGAAAATGAGATTGATTTAAGTAAAGCTAAGATTGAATCAATCTTATATAATTATAATAAAGTTCATTCAATTCTGAATTCGTACTTGAAATAAACCAAAAGTAAAATTAGAAGGAGAATTTTATTATGATTGGTTTATTTATCCGTTTCACAACTTACAGAATTTTAATTATAAAACACCAGCGTTATTCCCTATATGGTTTTTTACTTTAAAAAACTTAATTTACATACACTGAAAAAACAAATCAATCCAATCGTACTTAAATCCAGCTGAAGCGGTGTCAATAGTACTGTAATAGTTTATGGGTAAATTTATAAAATTAGTAAAATCTGAATATTTCTCTATAACAATATCGTAAAATAGTCCGATTTTAACAACTCTTAAATTTTCGGTCACGGTGGACCTTTTGACGGAAATGCCCATTTATAACTGAAAATATAAACTAAATGAGAAGCAAGAGTTCTTAATTTTACTTTTTAAACATGAAAATATGTTATGAGTTTTCGTCTTGTTCTGTTGTTTTTGTTGTTTCTACACACAACAAGCGAATCATTTTTTAACTACTTGTTTGGTGTTGTTGTAGTAGTCTACAACAAACGTTGATAAGTTAAATCAAGGCGAATTGACTAGAAAGTGAGGTCAACTCTACAACTACAATGCTTCTGTGGTCGGGTTATCAAAAATATTGCTAGTAAAAAAAATAGGTTTGTTTACATAAAAAACTGGTTTGTATACAAACTTTGACAACTCGACCACCGAAAAAAACACCATATGTTGACTTGACCCCACCTTCTACTCAATTCGTCTTGAGTTATATGAGATTTAAACGCTGACTTTGTAATTTTACTCTCATAGTGGCACTACCAACGAAAAGTTTAGTCTTTTTTCACTTGGTTAAGGTATTATGAGTTGGCAGCACTGTCGAAAATTTCGTTGCGCACCGAATTTTTCAACCAAAGCAAATTTGTTTTATAAATGTAAAAAACTTGTTGAAAATGTAACTATTTGTAAATTTTTTTGTGTTCGTATACCAAAAAGCATATTCTTTATCAGTTTTGTTCATTTTATACAAGTCCAACGTCGTTAACAGCAATTAGAAACGCTCATATTCCTTATGGAACAAAATTCTTTTTTGACCAAATGATTTGCAGCAAAGTTGAGCATGTAAAAAAGTGGGATGAAACTCCACAGAAGCTAAATTATTTGAAAACAACGATAATTCCGCCGTGGTCACGTTTAACTTTAATTTTATTTTTTAAATTTGTAAACAAAAATTTTTTATTTTAAGTGACAGCTGATCGAAAATGTACTACTGTGAATTAACAAAATCACAATAGTAAATTTTTATCGAATGCGCGCCATAATACCAAATGAAAATTCGTTCGATCAGCTAATTCGACTGCTGTCGAAAATCGAATTTAGTTCATAATAGGCACCTATGTTACAAACTATAAACATTTTCCTTCTCGATTGTAACCAAAAACCCCACTGCCGTCATTTCTACCCCATCTACGAATATTAATTTCTTAGATCTCATACAAATGTTAAGAACTACAGACAACTCAATTGCCCAAGATTTTTACTCTTGTACATAAATGGAATAAAATACAAGTTCTATGCAATGTCGCAGATTGATTACTTTTAATTGATTTTAATTATTTTGAATGCATAAACAAAGTTTGAGATAAAAAAAATTGAATCCGCTATTATTAAAGATATCAGTGGGGACACAAAGCGTTCGTATATTTTACAAGACAATTATTAATATAATTTAGACAACACCGACAAGTAATCTATCTGGATAAAAAGTTCTTATGATTTTCGAAATAAAAAAAAAATTATTTAAGAAAAAGAATGACAATCAAAATCACTGAAAAGAAATTTTTTTTAATGGAAATGTATTTATAAACATATTTAAAGTAGAGAGAAATAAAAATATCCATTATGAACACTTGGTATCGTGATTACATATGACTACTCGGGAAATATGATTCATCTTTGAGATACAAATAAACATGTTTTTCTTTTTTTTTAATATAATTAAGTACAGCGCCCTTTAGGTAGAAGTACATAACACGCGTTAAGAACTTTAGCAATGAAAAATTGCAAGTTGTAAGCTTCGGATCTTTTTCTTAAGACAAACTTTCTGGCTTTCATTTGTAAACACACTGTATGTTTTTTTAACCTCTTCTTTAAATTGTTCTTTGTTATTGTCAGATGATTATTTACTTGTCTAAAACACACAACGCGTTAAAAAGTTCAAAGTTAACCAACTTTTTGCCGCGTACGCATCAAAATATTTTTTATGTAACTTGTTCTATGAAAAACCACTAGTTTTACTTTTGTTGCCAGAAGTCTACAGAGCGCTCACGTACAACTCGTGTTATGAACTTCTACCTTTAGCTCGAAATGGTGTTTATAACAAAAAAAAAATATTAGTATCCTAGACTTACTCCAATTTGTTAAGAATCACTTCATAAAGCGTTCTAGTCCAATTCTTTTAAAATCTACAACAATTCTTTTTTCAATAATGTTTATACAATCCGTCGCAAATATGAAAAAAACATCTTTCAACATCTGTAAAAGATGTTCCTATCTCATTCTATTCCATTCTACATCTTTCGATTATTTTGGTGTCATCACTTGAAAAGTTGCAATAAGTTCTATTATTATTGTGGCATAACTGACAAAAAAAAATTGGTTTGAAAGCAGCGTTACCATTTGTCAAGTTTTCTCTTTTATTGCGATGTTTTTTTGTTAAGTATTTTTTATATTGTTAAACAAATTAAACTTCAAATACATTTTTGTGTTTTCTTTTTAAATATTGGCAGTTTTGTAGAAAAAAAACAATATTTTGCAAATATGGTTTGTTTCATGGTCTACATCTTTGATAATAGATGTTAGATGTTGATCAGTGTAAAAAGCCTATTGCAGAATGATAAAACATCAACATCATGCCCGATATGGTTTTTACTTTAGAAATCTTATGTACATATTTAACCAAAAATATAAACTAAATGAGAAGCAAGAGCTCAAATTTACTTTTTAACCCTTCGTGGTACACATGAGTCTGGCCGGACCTTTTTTCAATGTGTTTAGAAAATCAAAACATTCGTAAGCCGTAGGGTACACACAACGAAAAGTTTAATCTTTTTTTTTACTTGATTTAAGAATTTTATACTTATTTCAAGAAATTTCGCGATTGATTTTCAAAAGTAATCCCGTTTAGGATTTTTTTGATTACTTTTAAGTGTTATTTTTGAGTACGACTCGTACTTAAAGTAATCATAAAAAACTTGATTCATCCTGAGTGTTTCAATGTGTGCTTCAAAGCTTCTTAAGCTATGTCCAGTTTATAGCATACATCTTTCTTCCTTCCTTCACGCCGCATTGTGTTGACATGATGTAATGAGACCAAGTTCCAACTTTTTCATTTCCTTTCAGTTGGTATCTTGCAGTTTATTACCTAAAGGCAAAAAACCACTTTTCATAAGATATACTTGAAGCTTTGGACTGTTAAAACAATTATCAAAGAATATTTTATAGTTCTGTCTTTTTGGTATCGTAGTCGCAAATCTTGTTACAACGTTTCCACAAACTCCAACATTAGATGCTCCTTCCGGAAATGTGTCACTTTGACCACCATTTCATTTCGAGTAATATTAGCAGGTTTATTTACAAAAGGCTTACAAAAGAGTTCATCAAATCGTCGGTAAAATAGAAATTAAATATATCTACTGGTGTCTCCAGTTCCTCAATAAATTCTGGAAGGTTTGTATCTTTTTAAAAAGGAAAATTATCACTCGAATAAGTGGATAAACTACTTTCCTTCCAAATTGGAGCTCTTGGCTTTTCAATAGATTTTGCATTCGATACAGTAGGCTCGTCATAGTCATCTGAGTCGGTGTCATCAGCTTCCGGAATAAAAGTATTTTCCTGACCAGACGGTTGACTTATAAAATCTTTCTCGTCAGTATCAGATATATGGTCACCATCACTGTTATTTCATTTACATATTTTAAGTTTTTATAAAATGATCGTACATCCACTTCTAGAAAATTTTGGTTCGTTTTTAGGAAACAAATAAAACGCACATAAGTATGTATGTATGTATGTATGAAATATAATTATTTACTATTAGTGCATGAAATGTCATATAAGGCTTCGTTAATTTTTACAAAAAAAAAAATATATTGTCGAGTTAACATACAAACCTGCTAAAGCCCTTTCAGCGCATTTTACAGGAGAGACAGAAAACTTTTTATATTTCATATTTTCAGCTTGAGGAGGAAAACCAAAAACAAAGTTGGTTTTACACACTTCAAGTCTCAAATTGAAAGTAAAAACTTCATGCTGGTCGACGAGTCGTACCTTTGTGCCCATTCACATTATACGATTTTTGTCGTTGCGATTCTTACTTTATAGGCAAGAGGGGTGAGAGGAATTATAAGGGGTACAGAAGCGAGTGTACTCTTCGATTCGATTTGTTCATTCATTCGTTCTCTCAATTTTCTCTCATTTGACGAAAAATGTATTAAGGTTGTTACGACAAAAATCGACAAAAATCGTACCGACTTCAAAGAGGAAACGACAATAATCGCAACGACAAAAATCGTATAATGTGAATTGGGACTTTCTCTACCACGCGCCATCAAAATCTCAATTTAATTAAACAAACAACTCCACTTTCTATAGGAGAATAATTTTTTTGACTTTGCTTTTGTTCTTATATATCAAGGCGAATTCAACTACAGTTGGTGTCGGAACTACAACAATCCAAAAATAACAGAAACAACATAGGGGTTTTTGCATTGCATTGTTAGTGCTTATAGCTCGAAATGTCAACCATTCTTAGCAAAACACTAGCAAAACAAAACAAATAAGCTCGAACTGTAAAAATCAGATGCCTTTTCGACACCACCTGTAGTTAATTCGCCTTGTTATATATTATGTAAATCACACATAAATCTCCTCAAAATTTACTTTTTTCTCACACTTCAAGTACTAATGAGAAAACCCAGCGTAGACATTAGCTAAAACACAATTTAAAAATCTTTTACTTTAAATTTCAGTAGAAAAAAAAAACCAAAGAAAATTCTGTGGTTTTCACGAATAATCGCGTAAGTTATAAAACCAAACTTTTCAGGAGAGCAAAAACAATTATTTTTTTCAATTGCGGCTTCTGTAGATGCTTTTTTAAACTTTTTTCTTTACTATCCTCTTAACAGTGACTTTCTACGTATTATACATAGTTTTCATGAAAAAATCCTCACAGGATCACAATCTGTAAAAGGATTAAAAATGCATATGTTTGATTGACTCATTAAGTGTGTGCAATATAACATCATATCTCCACATAAGTTCTTTTTTCTGAAAATAAATGTTATCATTTTAATCACACATGACGACTTACGTTGTTATTTTTAGCACACAAGTTGGCGACATATTCAGAGTTTTTGATACTTATAGCAAAACGTATGGACTTAAAATTACAAACAACCGCTCATCTGCTGTTGTTGCAACTAAAGAAGTCAACAATAAACGCACATGTACATATGAGTTGTTATTAATAGAAAAATTTTCAAAAAATACTTTCATATTTTTTGCACGAATAAGAACATAACATCACATATGCTTTTTATTTGGAAACATATTTAGCAATTTTACAATTTTTGGCGATGTATGTCGACATAAATCGTTATAATAGCAAAATATTTTATTAAACAGTTAACTTAAGTTGTTTTTAGCAGAAAAATATTAATAATACTACATTATATTCTAAAAAGCTTAATACTTATAAAAACCTAATGCAAAATGTAGCACTTTGACATCATTATCTCAATTTCGGTAAAAAACGACTTACGCGATTATTCGTGAAAACCACAGAATTATCAATATTATTCTCTTTTAATTAAATCCCGTTTTTGCACTAAAGCTTAAAAACCAGATTTAGCGTTGTATGCGGTACAGGGTTAAGATATACATATTAAAAATTTAGGTATTAGGATAGAATTAAGCACAGAAAATGTTCTGAAAAATGGGTGTCTGTAGAAAACAATAATATCAAAATAAACCGATTAAACCAAAACCTCGGTTAATTGATCGAGCGATTAACCGATTAAAGCAAAAGCCCGATTAAATGAATACCCTAGTATTGACTGAAAGAATTGGAAATCAAATTGCTCTCAAATCGAAAAAGTGTTCGATCACGACTGCCAGAATTAGCCCCCAGGCTCTATTAAAAATACCTGTTGGACTAAATTTTCATTATGAGTTTAATGGCTTAGGAAAACAAGCATGACCGACAATTTTGGTTGGCAAACGGTGTAAAAGGCCACGCAGGAAAGATAAGTACATATTTATAAGTTATTTTTGTTGCATGCAAAGAAAACATATTTTTCCATATAGTTGCCTCACAGAAAAAAATTTTTGTGCCAGTAAAAGAATTAATCAAAAATAAAATCAGTTTTAATTAAATATTTAATCAGGTGTATTAAACTTTTAATCAAGTGAATTAAACGTTTAATTGAAATATTGGCGCTAAAATTTTTTTCTGTGCTCTAAAAAAATTTTTTTTTATACCCTCCTCCACAAGTTGTGAAGAGGGTATACTTAGTTTGTCATTCCGTGTGAAACTTTTTTATTATTCACCTCAGACCCCATAAAGTATATATATTCTGGCTCCTTGAGTATTTCTAAGTCGATTTAGCCATGTCCGTCCGTCTGTCCGTCTGTTGAAAACACGCTCACTTTCGAAAAACTCAAAAGAAATAAAAAACTGGGTGTGAAATTGCTTGTAGTTATCCTTAACAGTTTGGCATTGAAATCCAGCAAAATCGGTTCAGTAGGATCAGAGCTATGAATCAAAATGTGGAACCACCACTTTAAAAAATTGATCATTTTGTTACAAAAACTAACATAAATGATTGAACAACGCACGAAATGATATGTAATTTTGCAAATGTTCGTTTTATTTGACTGGAAATCACACTGTGAAATTTCATGAAGATCGGTCCATAATTTACCCTAGACCCCATTTAAACCCTACACCCGGAAAACAGTTTAGTACGCCTAAAACCGTAATTATTACTGCTATCGTAAGTTTTGCACTTCATAGTTTTTTAGGACTAGAAATGACACTGTAAAATTTCATGAAGATCGGTTCATAATTTACCCTAGGCCCCATTTAAACCCTACTCCCAGAAAACAGTTTAGTACGCCTAAAACCGTAATAAATAATGCTATCATAATATCATTTGTCGGTCAATAGTTTTATATAGGTCTAAGCCGCAACCAATTTTATTGCTAATGTCTGTTTTTATAAAGATAAATTAATAATAAATAGACATCATATACATAGATATCACTCCTGAATTATTCAAAATGTCGATGGAGGGTATCACTAACTTTTGTTAACTAAGATTTTTCAAACATATACCACAGTGTTAAGTAAGTCTAACATAAGGTAGCCACAACATATTATAGTTGCTTTAGACCATATTATGGTTATTAGTAAGAATAATATGCTTATAGTAATAATGTTATTATAAACCAAACTGTGATTGAAGGCAACTTTAAAATGGTTCTGAATTCCATATGCTGGACTGATTTAACCATAATATGCTTGCACGTGGTAATTACATGTTTGAAGTAGCAATAATATGGTTACAAATATATTTTTTTTTTTTTTTTTTTTTTTGAGGAGCCATATTAAAGAAGATATTTTTTATTTACGAGTAGTAAGACGGCATTCCGTTTGTAATTTCTATAATATTGATGTTAGACCCAATAAAGTATATATATTCCGGGTCCTTATGAGGACCAAAGTTGATTTAACGATGTCCGTCTGTCCGTTGAAATGGATTTTCCGAAGACCACATATATGATGGGGGCCAGGTTATTATACATTTATGTCACATATGGTCCGGAATTGTTTGCTATTGAAATTCAGCAAGATCGGTCTACAAATGGCTGAGATATGAGTAAAAAACCACGACTGCCTCAAATTTTTTCCTTTAAAGGTCCAATTAGACGTGACATTACCATACCAACACTGTATTACCAAAACGACATAAACATACCATACAAACCAATTAAATTTTGGTTTCTACGGTCATACAGTGGCTATGGTAATACAGTGTCGGTAATGTGTTTTTTTTATACCCTTCACTACAAGTGGTGGGTTTTATTTGTAATGTGTTTAATTTTATTCATACACATACACATTAATGCATGTATGTATATGATATGCCGCTCAAATAAAGAAACAAACTCATAGACTCAATATATTTTAAATTAACGCCAGTTCGAATCCCAAAAAGAATTTTTTTTCATTTTTTTATTTAATATTTTTATGTTCTAAAAAACGATTTAAGATTATAAAACGAATTTCAAACATCAACTTTGGCAAAAGAGGGAACGGGCTTAGGTACATATATAAATTTTTTGTGCTTTTTATAATCTTCGGCATGGCGAAATGAAAAGTTGGCGTGGCTGAATTAATATTTATTTATACCTATCTAAAGAACGTTATTTATGAATATAACTTTTTGTTCTTATCTCATCATGGTGAAGGGTATATAAGATTCAGCATAGCCGAATATAGCACTCTTCCTTGTTACAAATTCATTTCTTGTTGTATACGGTAAAGGTTACTTGTACAAAACAAAATACATATCTTAAAATCTCGAAAATAAAGACTCAAACCAAAATTAAAAAATAAATCGCCACCGGTCAAAAAAATTTTTTGTTTAAAATAGCAAATAAATTCTAAAAAAATTCATTCAAAGTTTCTTCAAAATATTAATAGAAATAAAGATTACCATCGTGAATAATTTTTTTATTTTTATTTGAATTGAAATAATTTTTTTTTTTTTTTGTAAAGGAAATGGGATTTTTTTATCTTGCATGAAAAACAAAACATAAAATTAAAATTGTAAATTTTCTTTATTTTGGTTTCTTTTATTTAAAAGTACTTGGCGAATAATTTTATTCTCATTTGTATTTGTAAGTTTGAAAAGATTGTGTTGTATATAAATTCAATTCGGTTTCTTTTTTTTTTTAAAAAATTTTTCGACTTTACCCAAATTTTTTGTCGTTTTACTTTGTTAAACAAAAAATAAAATACAAATAAATTTAATTTTAATGAATAAAAAACACCTGTATTCGATTTTGAAACAGTAAGAATTCTAAATACTCTACAAAAAATAAGAAAATAAAATAAATTTGTTAATAAAAATGCTTCAAATATTTGTCAACATATTGGGCTACGAAATTTTCGTTAGATCAAACAAACTACAAAGGTTGAAAAACACCAAAATTATAAATAAATGAAAACTAATTATTGGTTGTAGGAATAAATTCTTGTTTTTTTTTTTTTTTTTTTTTGCCAAGTTTACAACTTAAACATTTTTAAGTTAAACGTTTTGGCCGATATTAGTGTTAGTTTTTAAACCCTCCACCACTAGTGGTGAATGATGGTATACTAAGTTTGACATTTCGTGTGAAACTTTTTTAATTTTCATCTAAGACTCCATAAAGTGTATATATTCTAGGTCCTTGAGTAATTCTAAGTCGATTTAGCCATGTCCGTCTGTTGAAAACACGGTCAATTTCGAAAGACTCAAAAGAAAAGAACAATATTGCTGTCAGATTGTTTCTAGTTATTCTAAGCAATTTTGGATTGCAAATCGTTTAAGTAGGATAAGAGTTAGGAATCCAAATGTGAAACCACCAACCTAAAAAATTTATAATTTTAATACAAAAACTAACATAAATAGTGGCGCACTGCACATATTGATATAAGATTTGGACAAATTCGGTCTATATGACTAGAAATTGTACCAGAGAATTTCGTAAAGATCGATCCATAATTTACCATAGGCCCAATATAAGGCCCACTCTCGAAAAACACTTAAGTACGCTTTAAACCGTAACGAATAATGCTGTTGTAATAGATTTTTGTCTGCGACAGTTTTGTATGACTAGAAATCTCACTGTAAAATTTTGTAAACACCAGTCTATTTATTTACTATATGCCCTATATAAAACTCATTCCGGAAAAATTCTATTTGTCAGTGGAGGGTATTAAATTTTCGACACAGCCGAATGAAGCACTCTTGCTTTTTTTTCTCTGTCTTAAGTCTGTTTGTTCTGAAAATAACAAAATAAAAAGCAGTTAGACACGTCAGGGTCTGGCCTTTTAAATTAATTGGGGAAAAATGTTAGTCCGATCTTTCGTAAATAGTTAAAGGTTTATAAAAAAGAAATGCAGTTTTTGTCTCAACGCCAAGCCTGACCATTGGATGCCCTACATCATAATATTAACAGGAAAAAATTACTTATATCCTCGCATTTTTAAATCTCAGACCAATTATACAGGTTATAACACTAAATTACGGAATTATTTATGTATTTATTTTATTTCTATAATTACAAATTAAAAGATAAGATTTTAGGAAGAGCAGCGCTGGAATCCTCAGTTACGAAATTATTTATTTAGAGACCCAAACCCTTCCTCGAAGAACGATCTATACAGTTTTATTATAAATTATATATTTGTTTTGATGAAAGTTTTTTAACACCCCCTCCTTTATTACATCAATCAACGCGCGTACATCAAACCAATTAAATTAAATATTTGTCTTACATTAATATTTAAATCGAACACGAGTCTTATTAATGTCACCTTCGTAATGTTTTTTGTGTTGGATTCAATTTAATTTTATTTGAGTAAATTTATAATTGTGGTTGTTTTTTTTTTTTATTTTTATAATTTACCCTTTTGTTGCCATCGAGAATCAGCGGTTTTGATCGCTTTTTTAACCACAACGACAAAACAAAATAAAGCAAAAAACAAAAAATACAACTTTTTGTGTGGTTTAATTTTGAATTTCAAATAAAGTGTATTTGAAATAAAATAATTTGTTTGTTTCTTTTTGTATTATTTATAAAGTACTCACGTGTTAGTTTTAAAAACAAATAATTTTAATGTTAAAAAAAAAAAAAAATACCGTACTTAATAAATAAAAGGTATATTAAGTTTAAAAATTATTTTGAAATAGTTGAAGACTGTTATTTTAGTCTAAAGTTAAAAACATACAAAAAAAAAAATTGCAAAATTAGTTGCCGTTTTCAGTTTTGCAGCGCACTTCTAAAATACTTCACCTCAATTAAAAAAATATTTTTATACAAATTTTTGGAAATAAAAAAATTTTATTTGAAAAATTTTTCAACGCAAAGTGAAGTGATTTACTAAAAACCCCTTAACTTATATTTAATAATAAATAATTCATTTTAAGAAGAGAGAAAAATTTTAAATTTTCGCTTTCTTTAATAGAAATTTTTCATTAGTTTTGTAATTTTATAGAAAATCTTCTAAAAAAATATTTTCTGTCCAAAAAAATTTTAAAAATTTATTTTCTATATAAAAACCAGAGTGTCTGGTATCTTAAGAAAACTCTAGTATTTTTACTATTAAACTGGTCGAAATAATTACCCTACAAGAAATGCATAACCAAAACTAAAAAAACTACTAACACATTTGCAACAATTTGACATTAGTTGTTCCACTCTAACATATATGTTAGAATGGTACAACTAACATTTCCCAAATAATGCTAAAATTTTAATATATTTTTGTCATTGGCTTGTAAAAATTTGTGAATTTCTTAAATCAACTAAATTTATTATATAATTTGTAACTTAAGTAGTGAGATAAAAAATTTCTATAAAAAAAAACTGTAATCAGAAAGCTAGTGATAAAGGAAGGTGTACTGATGGAGGCTTCAGAGGACGTGATGGTGGATTGTCTGGAAACAACAGAGGTCATGTACAAAGCGGTAGTTTTGAAACGAGAGGTCGTTTAACAAGTAGCGGCCATGCGGGTGGTGGATTTGACCAGGATAATCGTTTAAGATAAAGGAACAAATAGTGTTATTAATATCTCGATAACTTTTCGAAGTACAGGGTTGCCCATGTTCGACGGACCCATGTTTTTTTTAAAAAAATCAAAGAAAAAAATAAAAATTTGGCGGTTGGCAATCTTAATCATTTAATTTGTTCCAAGTAGATTTGTTTACATCAATTTTTGAATATGATATCTCTCAAATGGCCGCCTCTGGCGTTGATGGCGTATTGTGCCCTTTTTGCAGCATTTTCCATCGTTTTCGCCAACATTTCGGCTGGAATAGCGGCTATTTCTTCACGAATGTTGTCCTTGAGCTCTTCTACGGTCCTTGGCTTGTTAACGTAAACCTTTGACTTCAAATATCCCCACAAGAAGAAGTCAGGCGGCGTCAAATCGGGCGAACGCGGTGGCCGGTCCAAATCACCACTTTTCGACATCAAACGGCCCGGAAACAAATTCTTCAGAAAATCGATTGTTATGCGACTTGTGTGCGGTGGAGCGCCGTCTTGTTGAAACCAGAACTGCCTCATACACTTTCGACGAATAATTGGCATCACAAAATTGGTCATCATGTCGCGATAACGCTCCTGGTTGATGGTAACAGCATGGCCATTTTCATTTTGGAAGAAAAACGGCCCAATGACCGTTTTCGCACTAACGCCGCACCAAACTGTGACTTTTTCCTCATGAAGAGGCACTTCTTGAATCTCCTCAGGATTTTCAGTGGCGTAAATACGGCAATTTTGCTTATTTACGGTCCCATTCAATGTGAAATGGGCTTCATCGGACATGATAATTTTGTTTTCACAATTGACTTGTTCTGTTGAATGTAAATTTCAACTATTTCAGAGCGCTCGCGTCGCGTGTATTGTTGCATGGTAAAAATCTGCTTGGACTGACGCTTCAAACGCGGTATGTCATTAAGAGATCTGACATCTCTGTCAAAAGTTATGGCGTTGCCAGATGGGTCCGTCGAATATGGGCAACCCGTTATGTATTTGATTTCTTGGTCACACGTACGTTTACCTCCATTTCCAGACCCATGCGAGAAGTGGAACGTCATAAAGCAGCCACAGAAATAACAATACGTGGTATATACTTTTCTAATTTCCTATGAATTTGATTATAATTTTTTCAATAAACAATTTAATTAAAAATGAAAATTAAAAAAATGTATTATGTATTTTATAAAGGTTAGTACTAACCAATTTTTACGTTATGAATAACTAGTTAGTGCTAACCAATATTTACGTTATGACTAACTTGTTAGCATTTACCACTATTTTGGTTATCATTGACTATTAAAAAGCAGCAGAGTAAGCAGTACAGATATATGTTCCGCAGTCTAGTGGAATTCATTAGTTAGAAAGAGAGGCAAAATCACATGTACACAAGAGTTTCGGTTAGTTTTTTCATTTTGCTCTTAATAAACTAATAGAAACTTTAACCAATATATTGGTCAACACTACCGGTCATATAACTAGTAAAATGACCGGTAGTCTTCTTGTAGGATAATGATGGTTGGCAGGGCTGCCAGATAAATTTGTGAGGAAATCGTCAGTTTCCTCAGAAAAAATAAAAAAATCGTCTTTAACGTTTCAAATAATCGTCAAAAAAATTCGACAACTTAAAATTTAGTTTTTTCTTTAAATAATTTTTGTTCGATTTTTATAAAAAAAAACATTCAAACAAAAACATAATAACTTCATACCCAGCTAGCATTTTCAATCGTGTAAGAGTTACTGGGAGTCTGATGAAGAGCGTCTTCGACCGCATTTTTTAATCGTAGATCAAACGGTGAAAACTGTAACACGAGTAGGATTCTTCCAAAGCACAGCGAAAGACGTTTTTGTGGAAATTGTTTAAGACGTGGGTTAAGATAACCTAACGAGACTTTCATGTCAAGAATCGTATGAGACTCATGTAGATATTCTCTTACAACTTGTGAAAGGCTCGCCGTATAATTGTTGAAAATATGATTTATAAAAGGTTCATTCGATGACGGTTAACCGAAAGATAAACAAAGGTTGCCTGATGATCTGGCCTAAGCAACCAGTGAAATGCGAGAGAAGCCACCTTTCCCTCAACAATAATTTCAGTGTATTTATCAAATTTGAAAAATTGGGAATTTAGCCAGTCATACAGAAATCATATTAATAGAGAGTAACATTGTTGTTTTTGTACTCTGACAATAATCAAAGATTTTCAAAAGACTTGCGTATTACAGCCATACCTAAACAAAAGCGGCACGCGTTTTCTAGTTGTTGAATAGAGCGGCCTCAACGCTTTCCAATTGGAAAAAACGATTTTGTCAGCTCGCTTAAGAGTGAAGTTTGTCGCTATTGTTAATTACTAATGGCAATTTAGCTATTTTTTGGTCAATCTAGCGTTTTTATCTATATTTTTATGTATAATTTGTGGGTTTTATTGAACAAGAAAGCTATCAGAACTGTTCGTGATACAACGTTGACGCTCTTGCTTTGCTGATATGCCATACATCAGCGTAAAAGCTAAGCGAAAGAAAACGTTGAAGTTTTTGACGAAATTGTCAGAAACTTTAATGTTTTCTTCAGACTTTGGAGACTGAAAAAATTGTCACTTTTTAGATAAAAAAATCAGCAAATCGGCACTTTGCTAATTTCGGAACAAAAAATCGTCAAAATGACGATAAAACCACACAGAAAATTTTGTTCCCTAGAAAAGCTATGAGAAACTATTTTTTTTTATAGAATACTTATTAAAATATTGGTTTTATATCTCTGGCTTGGTGCTAAAAGGGCCAATGTCAAGATATTAACTTTTGAGAAAATTGAAATTAAAGTTTTTTTATAGAAGATTTCTTAGTGAAATTGGCTAGCAAAGCCTTTATGAAGCTGTTCTGGGTTAAATTAGAACTTTACTGTTTAAACAAAATAAAAGCGAGTAATAAAAGACACCTAATGCAACGATTAACTCAAAACAACAAAATATTGACATTGGCCCTTTTATCACCAAGCCACAGAAATAGAAAAACTTGTCAAAATATTTGCTTTCGTGTTAACACACCTCCACCGAGAGTTCCAATATTTTAGGCGTGGGCTTTATATGATGTGTCTATAGAATATAAGCCAATCTTTATAAAAGCTGTAGTGCGATGTGTTCCCTTGCAGTAACGAAAGTGTGATTCTGTAGTTTCTTTTTAACAATAGTATACAACTGTGTGTTTTTTATTATTTAATTTAATATCATGTGACTTTTCTGTCTACAAAATGTCAAAATACGCGAATGCTAACTACTCAAAAGCCATTTTAAAAACAAAATACACTTAATCGATTAAATAAAGACCACGTTAATCATTGTCGCTTAAATAACGAAAAAAATACTGCTTAAAGTAACAGCAATTCGCAAATTCAATATATATTTATTTTACGATACGATTATCGTTATAAAAGTTAATGAATCGCACTGCTAACCTCACAGTTGTATGCTTAAAATTAAATATCATGATTTGTTTCAGAAATATTATTAGGCGTATAAAACTGATTTTCAGGAGGGGAATTCGGTAGAGTGTTTTCGAGTGTTACAAAAACCTAAATTAGACCAAACTTTAATATACCAATAATTTTTTTTAGAATTTAATGCTTATTAAATTGCTTTTTAGAAGGCCGCTTTAAATGGGACCTGTAACAAATTATGGACCGATTATCACAAAATTGCATTGTGTAATTTGTAGCATACAAAGCTAAATTGGACCAAATTGTACCACAATATCTATATTGGGCGTATTAAAAATATTTTTTAGAGTGGGTTAAATTAGGGGCCTATGGTAAATTACTATGACAGACCAAATTAAGCTGCAATAGCATGATTCGTTAGGGCTTTAGACATTCTAAAGTGTTTCCCGAGAGGGTTCTTTACATGGGGCCTATGTTAAATTATGAACCGATACTCACAAAGTTTAATAATATACCTATAATTTTAGGTCATATAAAACGAATTTTTGAATAATTACATGAGAATCGATGGACTTTGTCATAAACTTATGCTTTTTTTTGTAACAAAATTATTTTTTAGAGCGGTTGTTCTACAGTTGGGTTCATAACTCTTTTCCTACTAAACCGTGCTGGATTTCAACCCCAAACTGCTTAATACAACTTTGACACCTATTTTGTTGTTTTCTTTTAAGCCGTTCGAAAGTTACCGCGATTTCAACAGACGGACAGACATGGCTTAATCGACTTTGAATTGCTCAAGAACCTAGAATATATATAATTTATGGGGTCTTCGAGGCTCTATGCTCCTTATAGGGGCCGAAGAAACCAATATATATATATAAATATATGTATATGGGGTCTCAGATGAGTATTTAAAAAGTTTCACATAGAATGTCAAACTGAGTATACCCTCATTTACCACTTTTAGTAGTGGAGGGTATAAAAACAACAACATGGTATTGTATGGGTAAAAATTAGTGGTAGTCGTAGTTTTTTTGCTCATATCCCAGCCATTTGTGGACCGATCTGGCCGAATTTTAATAAATAAGGAGTTTCTTCCCAAGAGTTGACTCATCCACTTTTAGGGCCATTATTACAACCTAATGATAAAGTTGCTGATAGTTAACGTGAACAATAGCTATCTTGAACGATAAAGTGACCAATAAGTTTTTTCCATTATTACAACTGTCCGATAAAATAAAAAATGTAATTTATATACTGTGGCAACATTGCAGTATATACCGACTACTTTTGTTTGTTTAAAATACGTAGTGGCAACGACTTAGTTTTGTTTTATTTATTAATTAAAAACAAAAGTAAATTTTTGTGCTTTATTTTTGGTTTTAATGGTAAATTGTTTTGTTTTTTGTGTTAAATTGTGTTTTTTGAAAAAGTTGAGTAATTTAAGACTATCATTGAAGTTACCATATCTTCAGCAGAAAATATGGCATCTTCAAGTTCTTAAAGTTCACTTGTAAAGTTACCATGAGGACAAACCTGATGTTAGCTTATCAGTCACTTTTTAGGTTAATGTTAACTTGTAATAACCAAAAACTATTTATCTGTCAGATAGCATCCTAAAAATAACTATTTGTAAGTTGTAATAATGGCCCTTAGTGTTTTTGCAAAATTCGAGAAAATAGTTTTTTAAGGAATGTCATATTGAACTGAAATAATATTCTTTTGACGAAATAATGCCTTTTATTCACTTTGTTTCTTATGTTATTATAAAGTTTTGGCCCAATTTTATAGTCGCTGAGTTTTCATTTCAATGTTATCAAAAAAAAAAAAATATAAAGCAACCTAGTGTTCAATATATGAGTCCTAAGAAACCCCATTTCAACGGAAACACGGACTTTGCCACTCATAAGGACCCAGAATATAGATACGTTATCAGGTCTTACATCAACATTGTAGAAATTACAAGCGGAATAACAAACTTATGCATATACAGAGTATATGCCCCCTCCACCTGTGGTGAAGGGTATAAAAAATTAATACAATAATATATACCACTGTTTTCGTCGATGAAATTTGCTTACATGTTGCACTAACTTATTTTTTAATATGCAAAAAAAATACTTAATGTTTGACTATAATGCAATTTTTTAACAAAAAAAATTAAATTTTGTCTTAAATAAAGAACAAAAACAAGTTTTTTACAAGGGCACTGCATCCCTTAAAAATTTATTAAAATATATGTTTTGAGTGTATTAAACCTAATTTTATTACAAACGTAAATAAATAAAAAACACGTCATATTAAATATAAAAAAAAATTATTAATTTCTAAATGAAAAACATAAAAAATAATCAAGTGATATCAAAACGCCGCACAGTGGCGCCATTTAAGTTTTTTCGTTGCAAAAATCATATCTTTTGAACCGAATAAGATAATTGAACAGTTTAAACAGCATATGATAGATAACTGTTCAGCCTATGAAATGAGCTTTTGGAAAGGGTGCTACGCTTTGTAGGGGACTACTTATGGGTTATCAAAGTTAAAATTAGTAGAAAAATCAATTTTATGGTAACTAAAAAAAATTATTTTTACATTTTTAGATTGTTTTTATTTTTTTTCTTTAGGGTTTTATGTTTTAAATTATTACCTAACAAATTAAAAAAAAAAATTTTTTTTTTTTAATTTATTTTTTCAATTTTCTGTAAAATATTCATCACAGTTCGTAAGAGAAGGTATATCTAAAAGACTAACCATTTCTAAACTATAATTATTTTCTAACTCTATTCTTGACTTCACATGCCGCAGGGAAGAAATAAGTGGATCGGAAGATGCTGCCAACATGTTGAAGAGGTCCTCATTTTGCCTTACCCTTGATGCTTTGAATGTGTTCTGCAATCTATATTTTTTATAAAATTTTCTTTCACTATCCTTTGTAAATTTAATAGACAGCGCGTCCGATAATTGCTTCGTGGTCAAGTCATCGGTGGCATCGGCAAGTTTCCTCTTCCTTGTGAAAATTGAACACTCCTCAATACTTTTTTTTGGCCTTCCTTTTGCTCCTCTGGTTGATGTGGTGGGTTTATCTACTGCCAATATATCCAGGATGGTGTCTTCATTAAGCCAGTCCTCGTATTTGGAGTTGAAGTTCTGAATGGTTCGATTAGATTTCACCCATTTTGCCTTAATATTTGCATATATCAGATAAAAATTATTTTTTATAATTTCGCTTCTCTCAATATTTCCGTATAAGCTATCAAGTTCTTCTATAGCAGCTTCTTTGGTGTGGTTGACTTTCTAAACAGTTCAAATAATTTTAAATTTAAATTGTTCAACGCCATGTTTTCAGTACTTAAATTGTTTAATGGTTTCAGTAATTGTTGCGCCAACTTTCAGTCGTAGACTAATCCAGGCATTATGCTTATTTTGCAATTAGATCAAACTACTGTCAGTCAAAACATATAAGGGATGGACGCCATACAATTTCTGCAACCATGTCTTTTTAACCTTTTTTACCTCTAGAAGCCAAACGGGCACGTACGGGCAGATACAATTTTTGAATTATGTAAAGAAATAATCAATGAACAGGTTTTGCAAATATGGCAAATATAGAAAAAATATAGAAAAATATAGATTTTTTTTTATTTTCCGTCAAAGTTGAAAAATAGTGAAAAAACGGATAGTTTTTAAATAGTGATTTACATTTAATAAATACATCAATCAATACAAACAAAAAATAAGGCGATTCGTAACCTATTTTTCGTGATATTACACCTGAAATCGCAACAAATTTACTAAAATTGTGTGTTTTTTTGAAAACCGAAAGTCGGTCAACTTTGAACGGCTATATCTTCTAAACTAAAAATGTGATATTATTAAGAGTGGCAGATTTGAAATCGTTGAAATCGTCCTATAACATGGGCTTATTCAAAACTTCGTCGGCGCTCATGAAAATTTTGATTTTTGCAACCTCGTTTGCTCTACGGGCGCTACTGTGCGTCGTCGCTACCGGCAGTGCGGTGACACAACAGTGTACGGATGTTTCCTGGATTACTATAGAAGTCTCACACCAGATAAATCTAAAATTGCAAAGTCTAAGTAACCTCTAATTTTCTTTAAATAAATTTAAAAAATATAAATTCGCCTTTTATTTACGCCAAAAAGAATTATTTCGATATAGAGAAACCAGGTAATTTTAGAACTCATTATGGACGGTTGGGTATTGAAATACCCATTTTCACTTTTTAGCGCGTGACGGCCAAGTGTGTGGACAAATCGCTTTTATTTTTTTCACATTACAAATGCGACACGTAAGGCTTTTTAGAATGTGCAGGCGTTTTTCATTTTTCGCATTATCCTTTATTTGACAAACCTTTTTCTGATCATTTTTTGACAAACAAAAAAATGCAATATTTTCAATTCTCCAACTGTTTTTTTTTTAATTTTTCCCACATTCATCAATCTCTAGTATTAAATAAAAAAGTAACTTGCAGCCATTATCTCTTATCAGGCCAACACAGGCATTTTTTTACTACTTTAACATAATTGGGTATTTAAATACCCAGTCGACTAAAATGGGTTAAAGCTATCGTAAACGACAAGTACTATGATCAATTGAATCTCAGCATGCTCTTGAAAACTATTGAATGCGCGAAACATGAAAGAAGTGCTCATCTACTTGAGAAAAAAGGATTGAAATCTCTCCTGTAAAATCTGCCTTTGGCGCTTACGATATAATCGCAAAAAAGGCTTGATTTGTTTTTTAATTAAATGTTCGATTTTTTTAAAGCAAACTAATTTTTCATTATTTTTGCTTTTCGTCGGTTACTGTTGAAAACTTATTTCAATAAAATTTAATCAAAATATCTTGAAAACTTATCAGTTTTTATTTTGAACGGTTTGGGTGTTGTCGCTTAAATGTTTCAATTTAATATTGTAAATATAAAATTTATACACAATTTATTAATTTTTTTGTTTTTGTAAACAAATTACGTAATTAGTAATAAAATATTATGATTGCATTTTAATTAAAAACAACATTCGCTGATGTTGGCATGTTTTATGCTGATTAAAAGCTTCGTGCGATTGTCAAAGTCAAGAAACATATGTACGTACATACGTCAACATTTTTTTTTTTTTTTTTTTTTTGTTAAGTTTATTCGATAACAAGCCCATAGGCCAGCTTCATCTAGAAATCGTTTGGTTTTAACACTATTTTAAGTCAGATAGTCCTTTACATCGGCATTTAAACAGTAACTTTTATAAAATTTAAAAGATTATAAATTTTTTTTTGGGTTTTGTAAAAAGTTGTTTAAAAGAAAAAAGCATTAAAATTCATTTACCGCCTTTTTAAAATGTTGATGACAATAAATTCTCTGTCTTATTATAGCAAAATGAGACACACTAACTGGTTTAAACACATACCGTTAACTCATTATTGGTTTGGCGCATATGCCAAAAAGTCGTATTAGAGAAAAACGACAAAGACGCTTATACAGAAAGTGAAAAATAATGTTTTGAGCTGCAAGCTCCACATTTCTAATTTTATTTTTAAAAATTTGCTTGTTGTGCTGCATACGCATGCTTATTGCTGTGTTTTGAGTAACTTGGTGTTTTTAAAATGGAATAGAAAGTCAACGCTGATGAGTTTTGTTATTTTATTTGCTTTTTTTACATATTCGAAAATGTTCGATGAATCTGCACGCGGCCATTAAAAGTGAAAAGGCTTTCGCATTTGGACAAGCAATTATATTGCATGGTGTTTTCATAGATTTTGCTGGAGATTCTCGAAGCCGTTTTCTTACTTATGAATAAAGTTGAGTACATTCTATGTCACTGTCTGAGGCTGCAGAACAGTAGTCTGAGATGGCTAGGTAGTAGGTTCTTAGGCGAATTGGGAGATGTCTCGGGCTGGGGGCTCGATAATCTCACTGAATTCATAATGGGATGACCTGGCTGTACCGGCCACTGGTTACGTGATATACATATATAGGGCAGTTTTTTCAGTAGGGTAGTTTTTCTTTTGCAGACATATTCAATGTCGGATAGAATTCTGTCGGCTGTATAAATCGAACGATTTTGTAGGATAGTGAATTACGGCCTTTAATAAACCTTAAAACAGTTGATATGCTTAATGTCCCTGAAACTATAAAAAATTTCGCCAAACGGCTTTTAGATTCAGAAAAAGAGTATCCAAAATATAAATACCCCTTACCTGACTCAATCTTTTTAAAAATGATTGGTAGGACGAACTAATTAATAATGAGCTGACGATATATCGCGATCCAAGAACAAGAAGGTTCGCTTTATTTGCATCAAAACTACACGTAAGTTAGATATTTTAACCCTTATACGGTCTTCGGGTGAAATTTTACCCATTTTGTGTTTCAAAATATAATATCTCTTAAACATTTTGATCGATCTAAAGGAGAATTTTTTCTAATTTTTTAAATTTAAATTTTGCATTAATGATACATATAAGTTTAATTTTGGTATATCTTAACGTTACAAGATTATTTGAAGAATTACGAAAAAGTCCCTCGGGTGAAATTTCACCCATTTATAAAAACGTGTAAGCTACCTACATCCGATTGAATATTATGGATGCTTTTAGTTAAAAAAAAATATTTAAATTAATTAAATTAAATATTATTTTGTCTGAAAAAAATAAAAACACCTTCAATTAAGGAAAAAACTCTGTATATGTTCATCAAAGGGTGATTTTTCACCCGAAGAACTTTCCTGCAAGTTATTTTGAGAAACGTATGAGAATTAATTAAAAAAAAATATAATTTTACTAATATTTATAATTCCATTTTCTTCCTTAAATTTATTAATTATAACGAATTTTCTTATTTAAATTAAAAAAATCTGAAAGTATCAAATTTTTTTATAAAATATCTGCTTGGCAACTCTGTTCTTACAAAAATTCATTTTTTCATATCCGTTTTAGCTTATTTACAAACCTTTTATGCGGCTGATTTGCTAAGAGTCAATACTTTTACTAACAACTCTGTGTCACAGCTGTGTTACGAGATAAACAACAACTTGAAAAGTTGGGTTGTCATTTTTTTTTTTTTTTCATGTTTATTTCTATTTTATCGGTAGTCTTATTAGGCTTGCCAGATATGAAATCCATAAAAACAGTACATCGGGAAAAAAACGGCAGTACATTAATGTAAAAAGAAGTACAATTTTTTTTTTTTTATTAACTTAAAATTCAGTACATCGAAAACAATTTTGAGTTCTTCCTGTTTCAATAGAAATTCCCAAGCGAAAATTTTAAATTTATTTTGAAAAACAGGCAGTTAATGTAACTATAAACAAAAAATATAAAATTCAATGCATAGCAAAGAGCACAAAATAAGAAATCTTTTTTTTTTAATATTAAACCCCTTATTCATAAAAAATAAAACAGGTTTATAAGAGGTTTATGAAACGAATTTACTATGAAAATTTGTTAAATAAACCTTTTAAAAACCTGTTTTATTTTTAACGAATAAGGCCATAAGTATTTCATATACTTATGCAGTGACATCTTTAAATTTGTCAGATGTTTCAAATTAAATGTTTAAAACAAAAACGCTTTGTTTATTTTTATAAAAATATTAATATTAATTTTCAATTTAATGTTACGTGTTTGTTAAACAATTTAATTATTCTATTTTTACAATTTAATTATTCTAATTTAAGAATTAAATTAATGTAAATTTAAAAAATTACAAATATTTATCACTTTTTTGTTCTTCGTTAACAATGCCATTTTTTAATTTATTTAAAATAAGTTTTTATTATTAATTCACTTCGCTCTTTTCTCCAAAAAGAAAATTTTTTTCAGTTGTTTGAATGAGGAAGTGAAAATACAAATAAAAAATACGAAACAGTTTTGGGACAACAAGTAAGCTTTTACGGCTCGATGGTTTTTTTAAAATCTTTTAACTGCAGGCGACATTGAGTTGGTACATGACGCAGCATTTCTCAAACCATTTCAAATCGCAAAACTAAAACATTTCTTTCAGGTTTGCAGTGTTTTTAGTTCGAAAATTTGTCGAAATTTGGTTTTTTGCACTTTTAATGCAATATGCACAAAAAAAGTACAATTGCGTACTTCTTTAATGGTTATGCAGTAAGCAGTACAAATACTAAAAAAAAGTACGCGTACTTCTGAAAACAGTTCGTCTGGCAAGCCTAAGTCTTATTCACACTGTTGTTAATTTGTTTTGGAAAGAAAACATTAAAATTAATCAAGCCAACGCAAAATTATTTAAACAAAATACACGCAATTGTTTACTCTTCGTCGTTCAAAGCTCGCTCTTTAAAATATTTTGTTGTACTTAAAAACTAGAAAACATATATAGAATTGCAAAAAGTCAGATAAAGTTATTGAAAGTTTTACAAATTAAGTTTTGTTTTATTAGTTTATAAATCATAAAACAACAAGTAAAAATGCAAATTTAGCCGTAAAAATTTCATTTAAAAATAGCTCAGGAATTTGTTTACTATATGTATAACTGTGTGTGTGTGGTGATTAGTGCTTTTGCATTTTTTTAGTCGTGCTGTCAATTATCTACAATTGATTTGCTTATTTTTCTAATTAACTTTTTTATTTCCTAAAAACCCCACAAATTTTACTAAAATGTCTCAACAAAAGTTTCTTATTTGCACTATTCGTTGTGCCAATTGTGCATCAAACAATTTAAAATGTCAATTTGGACAACAAATGCGAGTTCAACGGGTTTAGATAATCCCTTAGGATCCTCTAATCAGCAGCAACAACAACAACAACATTTGCCTCAGCAGCAAATACAACAAAAACCAACTGAACATCGTAAATCTTCCAGTAATTCAATAAGTCATCACCAAAACTCCAACCAAAAGACACAAAGTTCTCCCGGCAGTTTAACGAACATTTTAAGCGGCAGTCATCTTGTTAATCATTCACCCAGCGGCGTCAATACCACACATTCCAATAACGCTATACATATTGGTGTAGCCGTCGGTGCAGCTTCCTCTTTAGCATCTTCGATTGTACATTTTAATACGGCCAGCAATCCCAGCAATAATAACAACAGCAGCAGCAGCAACAATAACGTCAGCGGCAATAGTACTTATCCCCAACAACGTCATAGTCTTTCGCAATCTCAGATTTTAAGCTATTCGCCACCAAATCCTAATAAGGTAAGTGTGTTTTTTTCCATTAACTTATGAAAGCTTTTTCAATTTTGTTTTTTAATTTTTACCAACCAATTCGTTTTACGACAAACTCTTGGAAGCTGTGTGTTTACCTTAAGATGCTTATTTTTTCCCCAAAAAAACCAAAATTAATAACATTTAATTTACTTTCAAAGGTCTAGTAAAATTGTTTTATAAACACCGGCAGTGTAATCAAGCCGAATTATTTCAGGTAATCTCGTTACCACAGCAAGTACACATAACTCTTACAAAAACCACAACCAATTGGTTTTTGTAAAATCATTGTAGGTACAATGTCAAAAACAGAAACAAAACAGAAATAGAGATAATAAACAAAATTCTGAAATCCAACAATTATAAAGCTATAAAGAAGTTATCAGCAGGGCTTTAAAGGTCACTAATGTAATGAATTCGCCTTGAGGGTAATACACCGAATTTTAAAACTTCAATAACCAAGGTTTAGGCAATGGTAAATGATTTCGATTCCAATCGAAAATCGATTTTGTGGTCGAGTTTTTTTAATCGAATTTACGCATGAGATTTTATACTGAAACCGGTTATTGGGCTTTTATAATCGATTTTTTAATTATTATAAAAAATTTGGCAATTCTTAATTTTAATCTAAATTAAATCGATAAATTATGCCTATAGTAAAACTTGAAATTTTTTGTGCGTTCATATGTATGTGTGTAGGAATGTTTATGCAGTTTTCCAAGTTAAAAGTAAAAAAAAAACAGTTGTAGTTTTACGTATTTACCCTTGGTATACTTCTTACTTTAATATAGTACCTCTTGTTCTTCATAAATTAAAATCATCAGCGGACAGTGAACAAAACAGTGTTCGTAAATGCATCACTGCGCTGCACCAGAAAAGCAAATTTTTTTGTTATTGAGTGACAATTATTTTTGTGGAGTATTTATTGGTCCAAATCTACTTCACTCATATATCTTTAAACATTTGAAATCACTGATGCAGCGCAGTGACGCATTTACGAACATGCCCAGTCCTAAACGTATCCTACCAAACACTGAAAGTGAGTGAAAATCAACATAATATTATAGAAACACAACAGGTGAATTAAACCATGGCATTCCTGTGGAAATACGATAATATTTAAACAGACCAGTGTGTGAGCGATAATTAAAACTAGTTATTAGCAGAGTGGAAACACAGAAAGTACTTTATCCTAACAAAAAAGAAGTTGGAAGGGAATATCTCTGCATCTTTCCGACATTAATGACATGCAAACGTTTGTTTTCTAAAGCTTAGTTAATAGTAACTTAGCAAAGAAACAGTCTCCACCGAACAAGAACTATTTTCATAATCCTTTAAAATACTATCCATACATTGACTAATTTGCAATATTTTGAAATGTATTTAATTTATTATAAAAAATATTGCTGAAAACTAGCAGCCTGTTCGTCGATTTCGAACGTTAACGTTCACATAGAAAATTACATTTAAAACAAAAACAAATTTTCGAGTTTTGTTTTTGTTTTAAATATAATTTTCTATGCGAACGTCAACGTTCGATATCGACGAACAGGCTGTAGATTTTTTTTATAATTTTAATCAAGAACACAATTTTAATACATATGTGAAATGTATATACATATCACACTGGTTCCTCTAAAGGTCATCTCAAAATTTATACATTTTCGATTTTTTTTAGGAAAATTATAAACAGTTGTCATATCTACTTATTGCAAAAATCTTAATTCAATTTCTTCAGTATTTTGCAAAAAATATGCAGGTGTATCCCCCATTGTGATATAAGGTATAAGTTTGCAAAATTATCTTTAACGATTTTGAGGCACGATTATTCGATTTCAAAAATCGAAATAAAAAAAGTCGATCGAAAAATCGAAAATCGATTTTGGAATCCACATACCATTCTCTACTAAGGTTTATTTATTTTGTTATCAAAAAATAAACATTTATGTTGAGAAAACACTAAACAGCCAAACGTATCCGCCCAGCTGAGTGTTTTTTTATTTGTGAACTTATTGTGTTTCTCTAAATGTCAAAACTTCATATCAAAAAAGAACGACAGTCAAAATACGCATTGTTTATGTACCAAAAAATATATTTATTGAGGAAAAATTACGATAGAAACTATTTTAAAAACTAAACGATTTAAAACCAAAATTTTCGTCTTCAATACTTATCTTAAAAATGAATTTCTAATATTTTTTTCACCTATTCTCTTTTCTTTCTAATTTTATATCATAACACTTTGTGACAAAATCGATAAAAAAAAATTATGATAATTTTGGAAAGCACTAGGTGTGTAGGTTGTGGGCATACTTTAGTAGAAAGTTTTGCTTTTTTAGAAAATCATTTAAACCACCAAAACCGAAAGTTATCAATAAAAAACGGTTTTTTGGGACATTGTGGACTAAATAATTTTTAACTTACTGCCTGTTTTTTTTTTTTTAGCTTAATTCACAATGGTAGCAACATTTTCACTTTGTGTTCACAATAAAGCAACAATTTTTTGCACAACCAAACACATTTTCAATTAATAAACCGATTAAACGAAACAGGTTTGTGATTAAAATCGATCGATTTTAAAACGATCCTTTTTAAAAAGTGAAATTAAGAAAAATTTGTAAAAAATCAAAACGAAATTTTTGGTTTTATTGCGTTTCGTTTTTAAATTTATAAAATTATAACGTTACTGAGTGATAAATTATCGAAGAGCCTAAACGCCTAAAAAGGTCTTTCGGCAAATCGATCCATTACGATGGGATTTTTAGAAATTCGATTGTATGTTGTAAAAATGAGGTAAAAACCTGAAATTCGCTAACCTCATATCTCCTAAACTGAAAGTTAGACAAAAGAATTTAATACTTAACGTTTTCTTATAAAAAAGCGGACAGGTGTCTGGTACTTATTTGTGTTTCTGCCCTTTTGGTAAGTAAACGGGTAAACCTGTATTTTGGAACTTTTTTTACCCCATCTATCTTTAAACCCAATAAACAAAGAAGCAAAAATGATATCACATTCGTAACTTATCTAAAAAATAGAACTATACATTTGGTACTTTTTTCGAAATTTTAACGTTTAATGGGTGAAAACGGTACCTATTTTTGGTAGTTTTTTTACAAAATCTTTTTCTCCATTTTTGATCCTTTAATGGGGAGAAAAAAGGAAAATACGGCAAATTAATTTTCGTTCTTTAACTTTTTCGTTTCGTTTTACATGTGGTACTTTTTATGTTTTCTAAAATGTTGAACTTAGCAACATGAAATTAATGGTGAAGGTTCCTGAGTGATTGAGAACCTATAAGAAGAAAAATATTGGTGTTTTTTGTTAAAACCTAGAAACATAAACTTTGGCATATAAATATGTCCACGAAAGAAAGGGAGACCCTAAAAAAGGGTTAAGCTAGTATTTCTTAAATTTTGGAACATACATATTTGTTTATTGAGCTTACGTTAAGTTGTAATTAGACGTGACATAAACATAATAACATAGCCGTTAACATGACCATAGAATCCAAAATTCAATTAGTTTTTATGGTTATGGCGTTTTGGTAAGTCACCTATAAACAAATATGTACAGTGTTTCCCATAAGGTTGGTTAAATGGTTACGCTAATGAGTGCCCCGGTCGGCTAGCTGGTAGTGAGCTAGTCTATCAGCGCCGGGGTGATTTTTGATTCCCACCAGAGATTCTGGTTTCTTTCCTGCAAAAAACAAACGTCTGATTTAAGCTTAAAACAAGACGTATGACAGTACTTTTTGGGAAAAGATCTAAAAATCTTATTTTAACTAAAAAAATCTTTAAAATTAAGGTATAAATTTCATTCTGGCACCGATGGTTAATTGTCAAATTGTAGTTTGTGAATTGCAATAGAAAACATTACATCCGAAAGTACCAAATCTTTAAAGGGCCACCAAAAGAAAATACGAATATTTTTGAAGACTTACGTCGTATAGTCTGAAAGGTAGTTCATTTTAAAAGTTGACGTGACCAGCTAATTTGAATATTTTTCTTTTTTTACTTGTGCGTTATTTAAAAGTATTTTTTAATTATTGCAGGCAAAATTCTGTTTATATACTAGATTTTTTTTCTTAATTCGAAAATTTTGTTATTTTAATAGATCATTTGAAAATACATTTTCTAATTTTCAAGTTGAGCGACTTTTAGTTTTTAATACACAATCTTAATTACTTACTCACACATCTATAAAAAATTTTACTAAGAAAAAAAAAATTAATAAAATATATTTTTTTAAAAAGTTATTAAGTTTTAAATTTTAAATTTATCAAATATTATAATACCATTCATAGAAATGTTATAATTGTTTTTTTTTTTTTTTTTTTTTTTTTGATAAACCTATTTTTAAATTGTTATAGGTATGTATAAGAAGATTAAAAAATATAAATTTTTAAAAAAAAATTTACAGTGCAAAAATTAAAGCTTTTAATAACTTTCATTTAAAATCTTCAATATAATGTTTCTAAATATTTATATTTACTATTACTCTCACTACATAAAAATCAATTGTTATTTAATATTAAATAAAAAAACTAGGCTGCTAATTTTTAACTGTCAATCAGAATAACAACCTTATCGATAGTAAAAGCTTATTTAATACTCTGATTTAAAAGCTTTCCATTTGAACTGTACTGTTCAGTGTGACCACTTTCGCATTTTTGCAGATAAATTAATCATTTTAAATTTTGACAATGGCTGTGAGCAGCGTTGTCAGATGTGGCGATTTCTCGCCAAACTCAGCGATTTTCAAACTTGTTTGGCGATTTAATTTTTGATTTGTCGACATGGCGATTTAAAAAAATGGGGGCTATTTTGATGGCTATTTTTGATGAGCTATGCATTTGTTTTGAAATTCGTTAAACTCAATACTGAAAAATAATATTATTTTTATGTTTTGATATTTTTTTTAGTTAGGCTTGAGTTCATCAAATTTAATTTTCATTAAAAAATTTTTACTGAAGGAAGGAATTTTACAACTTGGAATTTTATAAAAATTTATTGATAATTTTCTTGACTGAGATGGGGCTCGAACCTGGGTTGAATTTACATGTTTCAAGAATCACCACATTCTTTCATCAGAATTCTTTGAGTTCTAACCTCTCCACCACTGCGGTGCCTGCAAGCCACTTGTTAAACATCAATCTTTACTGGTGGTTCGAAATTTGCTGTAATTATAATTTTCAATTGTATATTACATGTTGCTTCTTTTCCTCTGTTTTTTTTTTGTATTCTTTCCGTCAAGACTTTGTCTAGAAAACCTGAATACATTCGTGGACATTTTGTTTGTACAACTTAAAGTACAAATGTAAACATTAGAGCTTGTGCCTCAGCTATTTTTAAGAACAATTGTGATTTTTAGTTGAACTGTTAATTTAAATTTTGATATTTTTTTTTTAGTTAGGCTTGAGTTCATCAAATTTAATTTTTATGTATGAAATTTAAGGCATTCATATGTATGGTCAGTATTTGAAAGTATGTTCAAATGGCTGATGAAGATAATGAATATCTTCGAGAAAACAGTTTTGATATTTAAAAGAGCTCTTGAAAGAATCAATAAATAGAATTAAACATAAATATATTTAAAGTCCATGAACATTTTTTCATTATATGTATGTGGCAATTTATTATCACAGATACAGTTGTTGTTCTTAGCGATATTTTAAAGATTTTTATGAACTCTTACATACCTTTAGACATTTTTGAAACACAATGGAAAAATTAGCTTTGGTTAATTGAAAAGATAAATAAGTTTATGCCAAAACTTTAAAGCGGCAACGATACGACAGGTACATACAATTTTAAGGAACTTACTTTATATGCTGGTAATTATTACTAGTAATGCCTTTGTTTAAGCTATGAACTCCACTAAAGCTCGCCTTCGAAGTAGAATGCAATACGAACATCTAGACGCGTTATTACGAGTTATAAGTTGCACTTCTTTTATACCATCGTTAAATAAATGCAATACCCTTACAATGTTTTCAAAAAAAAAAAGACAAATAGGGAGCTTTGCCGATGAAGCGTTTTAGATAGATATATAAAAAAAAACTGCAATTATATAAAAATGTATATCTAATATTTGTTTAATACTAGCTGCAAAAAATATTTTATTTGTTGCTTTAAGTAGGCAACTATAAACTATTTTACAGTAAACATCGTACCATTTTTGTGGTCACTAGCTATTTTACTTTTTTCTAAAAAAAAATTAAGCAAAATATATATATCATGGCGACTTTTTGTTAATTTTTGGCGTATTTTAGATACGGAAAAATTTATTTTTTAAGATTTATGAAAAATATTTTTTATTTATTAAAAAATATATATATTTTACTGCCAAAAACTTGAAAATAAAGGCTTTGACGATTTTGGCGATTTTTGACATAAAAATGTTTAGTAAAAAAAATCATTTTATTTTGTTGAAGCGACTGTTTTCGGCATGATTTTATGCGATTTCAATGAGGAATTACAAGCAGTACAATATGCTGTGTTTGAAGACAATGACTAAATTTATAAGAATTTGGAGCTTGTTTAATCGGTTTTAGCCATTCTTAAAATCAAAAATAAAAATACATATATCCGTCATTTATTTAATACTTCGGTGCATTCTCTTTCCTAAACTTTATTATATTGTCTTTCATATTTACTTATTTTTGGGGAAGACATATTTGCTTAAAAGTTTCCTTAAAAAAATTAAAAATTTTATGTGTTGTTGTTGTAAGTTTATTAAGTACCTTTTACACACTCAACAAAAATGGTCATCTTAATTAGGACCCTCTACACCGTATTCATTGTTGATAAGAGTAAGATAAAAGTTTTGCTACTTTTTTTATATTTTATATACGAAACAAAGAAAAATAAGCGTAAATAATAAAATAAGGGAAAATATATTCAAAATGTGTAAAATCCCCAAAAAATCCCCAAATTTTTTTTTATCCCCAAAAAAAATCCCCTTACCCCAAATGACTGTCTTCGTCGTTTTTGCTCGCATGAAATCCCCAAGTCTGACAGTCATGTTGAAGAGATTGAGTGATTACAATTGAAACATGTAAGGGTAACCTGTCCGTGAAAGGCTGGGTTCGAGCCCCGCGGCAGTCAAGAATGAAAAATTATCAATAAATTTTAATTAATTTCATGTTGTGAAATTCCTTTCTTCATAAAAAATTATTTAATAAAAATTAAATTTGATGAACTTTAATCTAATTAAAATATCAAAATTTGGAATAAAAACCACAAACAGTTCAACAAAAATAGCCACAATACTAATTATTATCAAATTCTAAAAACTTTGTTTTTGTTTCAAATGTAGTTGTACGAAAAAAAAAGAATTCTTTCGCACATGGAATATTAAGCTTTAAAAAAATTTTAAGATTTGGTCACACTGGTAATGCCATAAAAAGTTTGTTTTATATTGATTCGGGCTTAGTGAGAGCATTAGAGAGATAAACTTTTTAAATAAATAACTTTTAAAATGACATTGATATTGAAATAACATTACAAATCACATTGAATAAAAGTTATTTTAAGTTGAAACAACGTGAATTTCATGTAGAATCGGATTGATTTGACTGTAAAATAACAGGGAAAAGAATCTTCAGAGACAACATATGCCTTTATTTAAGAATAATTCAAAACTCGTACCTGCGGAGGATATAATTATTTATTTTCCTGTAACACATGTTTCACTTTTTTTCTGTATTCCCCTTTGTTAGCAGAATGGCCCGGTATGGGTTTCATCATCATTCAACTTTGAAAATTTGATATACTAATTATCTAAATAATTTTAACAAAAAGAATACGGCAATTGTTCTTCTCTCTTTAGATTATTTTAAACATGAAAATAAAAAAAAATATGTTTTTCTTTTTATAGTGTTGTTGTGTTTTCTATACAAAACAAGTAAAAAAGTTTTTTTTGTTTCATTATTGAACAATTTTATTTTAACATTTTTCATTTAAAATAAACATGAAACCAAGATAATTTTAAATAAAGTCAATACTTTTGCAGAAATTTACTATGAGTTTTAATCAACATTCCGCCATGTTAATTTAACATTGATATTTTTTTTTTCTTTGTGTTTCAAAATCAGTGATCGATTCCCGCAACTTAAGACGACTTCGTGATTTTTATGGCGCACGCCTCATTTGTATGGGTGAAGATAAATATCTTACAACTTCACACATTTAAAATATGTTTTTCGTATTTGGGACATTTTTCCAAATATGTTTTAATATTTATGACAAACTATTAAATATCTTTTCGCATTTGTGACATATTTAAAATATCAAATTATTAAATATCTTCGTATAGGTTACATATTTAATGAAATTTGAAAGAAATTAAGAATTTTATTAAAAATACTGATCCCTTGAGGGATTTTTGGAAATTGAGGAAAAACTGAAAGACCTTATTTTCCCAAGCTTCAATTGCACGGTTCCAAAGCTCAATCAATGTCTTAGGTTTGCAAACATATTTCTTTTTAAGATTGACCAAAGGTGTTCTATTGGGTTTAAATCTGGTAATTGGGGAGGCTAATCTTCCCTCAGAGAATCAGTACTAGTAGATCTGAGAATTTCAAAAATTCTTTAAAAATAGCCGAAAGGTTTTTTTAAAAAAAAAGCGAAATAGATTACAAAAGTAGGCGTAATTATTATTAAAATGAGGTATGGCCCATCCTGTTAGGTCTTTCAGTTTGTCCACAATTTCCAAAAATCCCTCAAAGAATCAGTATTTTTAATAAAATTCTTAATTTCTTTAAAATTTTATTATTTGGAAAAATGTCCCAAATACGAAAAACATATTTTAAATATGTGAAGACGTAAGATGTTACGTCGAAACATATTTCGTTCGACAGATTTATCTTCACCCACATTTTGTTATTAAGCAAAATTGTCGCATATTGAGTAAGACCAGTCTACAGCAGATTCTACAGATTTCGTTACATCTTAACAAATGCATTGTTAGGTGGGGTTTACACTCTGGTGGTGTCGTCGGACTTTATTTCTTCAAAAATGGAGAAAATTGGATGTCCAAAATGGGCTTTGTCAAGAACGGCCCAATCCCATTAGTGTGTCCCAAAAACAATTTTTTACGAGTTTTATAGGTAACCCAGCATTTTTTGAAAGCTTAAAGGGTAAAGTATTTTTGTGATTTTTTTCAGATTTTTCGGAAGAGGTTTAGAGGTCGCTAAAATCGAATTTAACCCAAAAATCGAGATTTCTCGACTTTTTTTGAATTTTGCTCATTAGCACGATTTTCTTTGTTACTAAGTACATTTTATTAAAGAAAACTTCTCAAACTTTACTTCTCTGTGCAGATATTATAAGTTTAAGTTATTTTTTTGAAGTTAAAAAAACTAATGATTTAGTTTAAAAGGTGGATAAATTCTGAATCATTCATTATAATTGAATTTGCTCTTACCGTTCCAAAGTTATACCCTTTTTAAGTTTTGTAATCATTTTGTGAAATTAAAAATAGTGTAGTATGTTTGCCAGTTATGCATCGGATTTGTTTAAATGTTAGCTATTTAGATATTAGGTATTCTTTCAAAATATTAAATATGGTTGGTTTTTTGTTCTGTTGCACAGACTTCAGCAATGCGAGCCCAAAAAACTCTAGGCAGCTTACTTCTTATTTATTAGACCTTTTAAGAAGAAGCTCTATGTCCTGCAATAAATTCTGAAAAGTCTGTTTCAGAGGTTGTTAGATTTATGTAAGTATTAGCCAAGGCCACGCCGCGTTCTGCGACATCATTTACGACGTGGAATTGCTGAACTTTGTTCTTTGCTTTATTATTGGATTTGTTTGTATGCCATTTTTTCGGATCTGATTGTAAAAAATCAACAGAAATGTTGCTGGTTTCAAAAAAGGCTAGGCTAGCTTCGGATATTAAATCTTAAATTTGTTTGCTATTAAGCATGTTTTCGGATAATTCTGCTTTTACTAATTCTTTGCCGTTACTTGGTGCCTGTAGATTTGGAACCATTAAACGCAAAGTTTTGGTGTCGATACGTTCATCAAAAACGCTAGGGCAGTCAACTTAACGGATAGGTACCACTGATGCCGCAGAAAAGTTTTCAACGTGACGCGTGCGATTGATTCGTTAAATCTTTTGTAGTCATTCAATTGCTTTAATAAACTTAAATCATTGAGAGGAGCGTATCTAGGGCATTGGCATAGGTACACAGAGAAAACAGATTCGTCATCACAACCGAATTTGGCGCCAATCGAATTTCGTCGGTTGCATGTACTATCACACAATTCGGTTCCAATTACTGAAAATTTCGTTGCTTAGCACAATATTTTTGATAGCAACATTTGAATTTTAGTACACTATCAGTCATAACAAAAGATATTGTTAGTTGTTAGTATGGTTATTAGAAACAAAATTGTGCTTCTACCCGAGTATATAATACCTGCAACTGAATTAACACATAATTAGTGCTCAAAACAAGAGATTTGATTGTCGTTATCAAAATATTTTTTTTAACCGGTCAAATGTAGCCCATAAGGGGCAAGGACTTGTCCAAAGGTAATCCCAATGAATGGAAAAAATGGCTTATTTTACAGTACGATGTCCTAGGCCAGGACCATATAACCCAGCTTGCATTACAAAGGAGAAGTCTTAAAACTACTCCATGGTATACTCCAGAGGATTAGCTTTGAAATCGTTTCAAAACGAAAACATGTCGCTAAAAAACGAAGACATGTCGCTTCACTGCAAACTACACTACATTGGACCAGCCCAGGATCAAAATGGATCAAGTAGTCTAATATAATTTGCAGGGTATACAAAAAATAATACATACATACATATGTACGTGTATATGTTCATACCTATAAGAATACGTAAATTACTTACCCCTATTTACTAAGTTTTTGCACATTTTCCATTTTTTACCGCAAAGATAATTTCAAAATATAAAATTAAAAATTATTTTAATCTATCAAATGTTTTGACAGAAAATTCAGTAAGCAATTGGGGCTTTTAACTATTTTTTGGTTGTTAATTCAAAATAATTATATTTTCATTTGTTGTACTCGAATTGAAACTATTCCAACAATCAATAATTAGCTGCAATAAATGAATAAACATTTATATTACAAAATTTATTGACGAAAGCAAATTATTGATTGCAAATACCAATATTCAGTATTCGGTGTGATTCTAACCATTTGTACTAATTTTTAGTACTAAATTAAATTAGTTATCACAACTAATAAAAGAATTGAAGGAATCATATTTCAGTTGGAACATCGTTTTAATAATCAAGAGAATTAAAAATCAGTTAGAGCTATACATTTTTAAAAGTAAAAAGCAATAATAAATCATATTATAAATCACAGTTAAAAAGCAATAATAAATCATATTACTTGATCAATATTTTATTACTGCAACCGTTTCCCAACCAATTTGTTTTCTGTGTGTACCAATTTTTGATTTATATTCTCAAAATAAATGAATTTAATTCAAGCAAGGCGTCAATTATTGAAGCGTTTTTAAAGGATTCCAGCTGGTTATGGAAAATGCATATTTTCATAGAATATATATTTTTCATCATCCAGCGTGCCCGATTAATGGCTCCAAGAGCTTTTATTGTCGGATGGGGCTCAGATCTATTACCCAAAAATATAAAGTTCAGTTGAAGCAGTTCTTTGTAATCTTCTCTTGGGTGCGCTTTTAAAAAAAAATTTAAATCTTCGCGTATATTTTTCGGGATAATTGTTTCAACAATTTTGTGGTTTATGCAATCGGAAATTTTTTCCTTGTCAATTGACTCCCAAGTTTGCTGGAGAGTAGCGAAAACTTTGATTTGTGGTGATGTAGTCTGATCCTGCAAGAAGCTCCAACATATGATGACGGCAACGTTCGCTGTTTCTATGAGGTTCCCTCCAAATTGAGCTCTTTGAGCATGCAGCTTTTGATCTACTTTGTCCAGGATCTGAGAAGCAATTCGCTACAAGTGCGGATTTACGGCAACTAATTCCGGTTCTGTCCAGACTTGCACAAAGCTGTTGCTTATTTGAGGAAGTAGCAAGTTCTTTTTGGACTAATTTTGTTGTTGGCTCATATTCAGAATCATTATCATCATCATCATCGCTATCAACGCTGCAGCTATCCATGTTTGCAACAGATTCCAATTTTATCTTCCGGAGGTTTGAACTTGCAGATTTTGCAGAATGTTGAACTATTTTGCCGAATACACTCATCGTGTCGTGCATGAAGTTTTCTTGTTTTTTAACTTGTCGTTTACTTTTTAAAGATTTATTCTTATGTTACGATAACCACTTTGAGTGCAATTTTATTACATCGCGTGCAATGTGTTTAACCTTTCGATTTCCCACAAATCCATTAAATTATATGCAATGTTTCGGGCACTTTTCGTGTATAGTGTAGTGTAGTTTTCAACCAAATGTAGTTTGAAAAATCGTTGCAGTATTTGAATTTTCGTTGGCGGTTCAGCAGGATCAAAGGCATCAATCATTTTGCCCACAAGCCACACACAGCTTGTCTTCAACAAAGCCATATATATTTTTAATCGAAACTCCTCATAATAATTTGAGTACTATCTAGTAATTTATAGTGGTTCAGATTTATAAGATTTTTATAAACATTAACGCGATTTGTTATACACTCACAATATTCTGTACGTAAAATTAACTGAAATTGTAATATAAAATAAATGAAGATTCAGTTAAAAACCGGTCTACTTATTTTTCATTTATTTTTAAAGAAAAGTTCATTTAATTTTACTACCAATAATTCAACCCCAGAATTCAGAATTTCAAAATTAATTGCAGGGCATAGAGCTTCCCCGTAAAAGCTCTAATAAAAAAAGCTAAAAAAAAGTTTTTTAATTTTTTGGTTATGAGAAGTAAGCTGCCTAGAGTGCAACAGAACAAAAAACCACCCATATTTAATATTTTGAAAGAATACCTAATATCTAAATAGCTAACATTAAAACAAATCCGATGCATAACTGGCAAACACATTACAATATTTTTAATTTCACAAAATGGGTACAAAACTTGAAAAGGGTATAACTTTGGAACGGTAAGAGCAAATTCAATTATAATGAATGATTCAGAATTTATCCACCTTTTAAACTAAATCATTAGCTTTTTTTTAACTTCAATATAAATTTTAATAGTTAAAAGCATTATTTTTCAAACTTATGCTAAATTTACAAAAAAAAATGTCATTATAATATCTGCACAGAGAAGTAAAGTTTGAGAAATTTTCTTTAAAAAAATTTACTTAGTAACAAAGAAAATCGTGCTAATAGGCTGAGTAATGAGCAAAATTCAAAAAAAGTCGAGAAATCTCGATTTTTGGGTTAAATTCGATTTTAGCGACCTCTAAACCTCTTCCGAAAAATCTGAAAAAAATCACAAAAATACTTTACCCTATATGCTTTCAAAAAAAACGTGGGGCATAAAATAATATTTTTTTTTCCTAGTACACACTAATGCCCATATGCTCGAAATCATTTTTAAATATTAATGCCATGTATTGGTCTTTCGAATAGGAAATTTTATTTATTGTGGAATTTTTACAATTTTTTTTTTTGTTCTATCGGGCTTAAAAAAACCCTCATGGCCGTTTTCTCATCAGGCTATTATCTTTTTTCCCAATGAAAAAGTGCAGATTAAAGAAATTTGGTTTTATCAATGTTTCATTTGCTTCTATTCTGTCGAAAAGCTAATCTCTCCTCATGTGCCAATTCTTTTTCGAACCTGTGTTTAAAGTTCCAATAAATATTTCCATCTGATACATGTATCAGAAAAAAGCTATAATGTTTCTTCATTTGAAAATCTTCATCGATTTTAATTTTACTTGATTTCGATTTCCAGAACATGCCAACAGACTCTATAGTGTAAGGAAGTATTTAGCTTAATTTTTTAGATAAAACGTATTCTAATTTAGTTACTGACTGTTCCCTTCACACATGTCGCGATTAATATAATAATGTCCTCCCGATTCCATATCAAATCCAAGGTTATGCAATTTTAAAAATTCCAACAAAATATTATTAACAAAACATACACTTTTAAAACACAAATTTTAAATGAATAGGCAGTTAGTCTCATTTTCAATGGGTCTCATTCTCTCCCAAAGTCTGTCATACAAATGCTTTTAATATTTTGTTAAACAAATGTTAATAAAGTTTTGTTAAAAAAGAGAGTTTTCTTTCTTCCTTGGGAAATTGTGAACACTATTTAAATATTTCTCTCATTGTGAATCCAGATTAAAGATAATATTTTATTCAAATTTACTATTTTCCATTTGAATTGGAAATACATACACATTATTGAAAAATTTTGCTTGTTATTCAACTAAAATATTAGATTTCTTGATTACCTTTTATTGTTTATACAAGAATTAATGATATCAAGCATAGATAATATTACTTTTTTCTTTCATTTAAATAAGATACAATTTAGTTATTATTAGAATTAAACTCAATATCTGTACATACCAGCTAAACTGGTAGGCAAAACCTAACAGAGAGAACAAAATTTGGTGTTATTTTTCCCAAAAAAAAAAAAAAAATCTGCTTGTTAAAATTTAATAATCAATTATAATTATACATAATAAAGTTATTTTTAATGTAATTTTATTTTCAATTTTTTTTTTTTTAAATTTGTACACCCTTCACCGAAGGAAAAAGGGTATATATACAGAAGTTTGTCATTCCGTTTGTAATTACTACAATATTAATCATAGACCCTATAAAGTATATATATATTCTGGGTCCTTATGAGGAGAGAAGTTGATTTAACGGTGTCCGTCTGCCTGTGTTTCCGTTAAAATGGGTTTTCCAAAGTCAGCAGATATGATGGGGACTTGGTAGTTACATTTTTATGTCACATATAGTCCGAAATTGTTTGCTATTGAAATTCAGCCTGATCGAGACACAATTTTTACCCATAAATCCCTTGTTGTTGTTATTTTTGAATTTTTTTTGTGTATATCTGAGGAACGGCAAAGCTTCCAAATTGTGTACGACATCTTGGTTATCAATACGCAATCTCTCAAAAAAAAATATGAGGAATTGGAGGACTGGGAGTAGCGCCTCCCATACAAATAAAAATTTGATTTCTGTATATGGAGAATCGCAGCAGTAAGTTTCCAAATGGCTTCGATGTTAATGCATGCCATCCGTCAAAATGTGGGAGTTATTGAATAAGTGGGCGTGGCACGTCCAATACAAATACTTCTGAACCGAACAAACAATCTCGCGCGTTGCAATAGATGGAACATATTCAGGATAAAGGGCGGATCCAGCCTTCAGTTCAGAGAGAGATTACATAGTGGTAATTCTAACCATAATTTATGATTTAAGAATACCAGTGCTCGACTAGCCCAGATATCCGCGTTTGTTCAGAATAAACTTCAGTGAGCAATCGACGACTTTCAGCTACACTTTTTCAAATTAAAGAAAGATTTGCTTTATATCATTCCGCAAATGATGCAAAAAACTTCGTTTAGTGACGAAATGAAAATGAATAAAAGATGTGTTAATTTTGACATATAAGTTACTAAAGACACAAACCCTGTGTAAAACTTACGCCATTTGTTGTGAATCGATCTCTAAATCGTAAGCTTTTGCTCTTATATATTATAAGAGTTCGATAAATGTAACAACAAAGTAGAATTTTTGTTTTACCTATTTTCAAAAGGTATCCCAATGTCCCATATGCTCATAAATTTGCTTAAAAAAACATTTAAAAACTCGTTTGTTTTATTTGTAAACATGAAATAAGACATACACAGCCGTAAATAGAAATTTCATTAATTATTTTTTGTATTGGCAAATTACATGCAAGCGCCATTGAAAACAATTTTGAAAAAAATCGGCAACAATTCAACCGAATCGTTCGTAACCCACACAAATAAATGATTTCTGTAAGAGGCGGCGGACTATTTATAAATGGTGTTTTTTAAGCCTGATTGAACTTGAAATTGTTTAAAATACCACAAAAAATTAAACTTAAATGAAAAAGAAGTAAGAGTGTTATATTCGACTAGCCCGAATCTTATACTTATACCCTCAACCATGGTGCGAAAATAACTGAAAGTTATATAAATACCGTTTTTTAAATACAAATAATTTAACTTTGTGCCACGGCCACTTTTCTAATCCCGCTCAAATTTTTCGGATGTTCTGTATTCATAACCAAGTTGCTTGTACATAATTTAAATACTTTGGCTTTTGCCGTACTCCAGATATACAAAAATCTTTAATACCTTTGTATGGGAAGCATCACGCTCACTTGTCCAATCCTGCCCACATTTTGTCGGATGTTGTGAATTGATAACCACGATGCTTGTACCTTATTTGGAACTTTTGGCTTTTGCCGTTCTCCAGACATACAGAAATCTTACATGTCTTTATATAGGAAGTGTATGAAGGGACCACCGCGGCTTTTCGCGGCAAACATTCTAAACATCCAATTTTGGCCCACTTTTAAGAGCATTGCTGGTCGTTTGTCGCGAACACCACGAAAAAGGTTGGCCTTCAGGCGGTAATTGTTGATTATAGTAAACCAGTGACTTCACGTAACCCCACAGGAAATATTCGAAAGGTTTTAAATCGCCAATTCACAGGTCCGTTTTTCGAAATGAATTTTGAATATTCAAACAAGAAATCATTGATCAAGGTGCGGTAACGATATTCAGTGACCGTAACGCAAGCTCCGGCTTCATTTTTGATAAAATAACCCAACAAACACGAAGTCAAACCTTTGATATGAAATGACTTTAACATTTGACATCAAATACAATTCTCAAACATTTTTCAAATGTTTGATTTTAACAATTAAATTCAAATTGATAATGATTTGAAAATAAACATTTGACATTAAATGTTTTATCAATTTGATGTCAAATATGTATCAAATATTAAATTCAAATCAAAACTTAACTTGGCAATACTAAAGCGAAAAATAAATTTAAACATTAAAAATGGAGTTGAAGATAAATTTTTACTTCGTGATTAAATGTGTTTTACAAGTGAACGATTTATAGTTGAAGGCCAATGTACGCGGCATGCGGCTGCGGGCGGCAATAGCATTGTCATTGTGAAAATGTTAGCAATGTTTACAAAAATGTTCATATAAAAAAAATGCACATCACAAAAAATTAGACTTGGTATTAATTGAAAAAGATGCCGCGCGGCAAAGTTGAATTTTTTCAACTTTTGTTTTAAGCCGCGTGAAATAGACGTTGCCATACACAAACATTATCATTTAACGAAATAAATTTAAAAAACATTACAAATGAAGTGGAAAAAAACTAATTTGATAAGTAAATTCTTATAATGTTCAAATAACTCTTTTTTTTATAGATTGAACATTTTTTAACAGCTTATTCATTCATTTGCCTATCAAAAAAATTTCAAGCGAAAAACTAAGCAGCTGATCGCCGCCCGCAGTCGCATGCCGCGTTCATTGGCCTTCCACTATTATTTCTTATGAAAAATAAAAACTATTTGTTATTAATTACAATGATTAAGAATACGAATAAAAAAAATAAAACGGGAAAGTGAAGTAATTATAAGTTTATTGTATGATCACTACAATTCTCAAAATAAAAGGGAGCCCAGTATTTCGTCTTTCCACGACTTTGAGGACGGAATGAATAATATTTCATCTTTTAGCTATGGTGCCAAATGTTTAGCTAACAGCTAATTTAATTAGTAATGGTTAATAATGGAAAATAATTTCATTCAAATGGCTGCCTCGGCTGGCCATGCAGTAGCCTACACGATCGGTCCAATTTTTAAGCACATTATCGATTGTGTGCACCTGTATTTCCCCAATGGCTTCACGAATATTGTCCTTTAAAGCGTCAATTGTCTCTGGCTTGTCGGCGTAACACTTATCTTTGACGGCACCCCACAAATAATAGTCCAACGTTGTCAAATCGCAGCTCCGAGGTGGCCAAACGACATCAGCTCTGCGGCTGATAATGCGATCTTCAAAAACAGGGCGCAAAACATCGAGTGTAGCTTCGGCTGTGTGGCACGTAACGCCGTCCTGTTGAAACCAAATGTTGCTAATATCGCCATTGACTGTAACGGCCACTCCTTGCTCATTTTCGAAGGAAAATGGCCCAATTATGCCTCTGGACCAAAATCTGCACCAAACAGTGACTCGTTTTGGGTGCATCGGCTTTTCAATGTATGCGTGCGGGTTTTCTGTGCCCCAAATGCGACAATTTTGCTTGTTTACATACCCGCCAAGATCAAAATGAGCTTTATCTGAAAAGATGATTTTTTTTGGCAAAATCGGCATATTCTGTAAGTCGATGGCAGGCCCACTTAGCGAAGCGAAAACGCATTGGATGGTCAGTTGGCTTCAACTCCTGAACCAATTGGACTTTGTATGGCGTCATACCAAGGTCTTTATGCAAAATTCGTCTCAATGATGTTTTCGAAATTTTCAATTGTTAAGAACGACGGTGAATTGATGTTGATGGCGCTTCACGCACACTTTCTGCCACAGCAGCAATATTCTCGGGTGTACGCACTGTTTTTGGCTTTTCACGCCTTGGTTAATCGATGAGGATGCCAGTTTATTTCACTTTTTTCACAAGATAACGAACATACGAAGCTGACGGTGCTTCTCTACTTCCAAAATCCTTACGCAATTTTCGCACACATTCTGCAACATTACCATGATTTTCAAAGTAATGTCGCAATATTTCCCAGCGTTGTTCAAGCGTATACACACCCATATTCGTTCAGCGGAAGGATAAAACTAATTATCTGTCAAATCAGACATGAGCTAAGTGTTACCATTCACGAAATAAGCACTAGTTGAAAAAAAAAACGTTAAATTGCGGACCCGTTATATAAATAAGGAATAGAATAAGGAATTTATTTAAAAAAAAAATTATTTATGTTCCACATTATATTTAAGAATTAACGTTTGAAAGCAAGTTTAAAATAAAGGCAATTTTCAATTATTTCCAATTATTTTCAAATCATTATCAAACGTTTGATTCGAAATCATTTTCAATTAGAAATTTGTTGTTGGGAGGGTCTGATAGTGTCCCAGCCTGTCTTGTAGATGTAATGGAATCCTTAGGATCTCACTCCATAGGCGGCAATTTTGTTTATTAACAAACCTCTAATGCCAAAAATGAGCCTCATCGCTGAACACAATTGTATCGTCTATAAATAGCCCGAACCGGTGAATGATTTTCAAAGTCAATTTTAATTATTCGGTAGCGTTGTTGAAGCGTAAATTTTTCATGATGATTTGCCACCCTAAACTGATCATTAAAGTCCAAAAATTGGGCGCAGTGTTGCAGCCAACATTTTCGTAAGTACCATCGGGCTTAAAAGAACACCCTTTAAATACACAGTTGCTCGCTTGCTGTTTTCGGTTATGAAATGATAACAAGAAAATAATGTAATTTAATACATATTCTTGTTTTTCTCAATAAGAGGTGTTAATAGGGCAATACTCGTGCACTTTAAAAGCCACTTCAATGAAATACTTTCAGACTCAACAGCACACCATAGATATTTTACAACACTTCTAAATCAATTATTTTAATTTGTGTACACTTCTCAATAAGTGGGTTTTTAAATTAAGTACGAGAGAAACTTTAGAAGATTGTATTAGGCGCCGAGTCGTATGTCATGATCCAGTTCACACCCGTTATTTAAAGTTGTTACACAATACTAAATAATGTTTTAGGTAACTGGTACCAGTACTGATCGGTGTCAATTCACTTTATTTTTTCACAATTGAAAGATTTTAACATTATTTCTTCAATTGTAACGCAATTGGAATTTAATTGTGTGAATTTTCTGAGGATTGAGAGATATTTTATTTCAATTATACATTTTACATAAAGAAAATATGAGGTTCTTAATGAATGAATTTTAAATATTGAAAATATTAATTTGATAGAATTTTGAATTTGTTATTACTAGGGTGCGGACTTTTATTCAGTTCAAATCGCATTTTATGCGCATAATAAATGCACTAAAAATAGAAATGTATGCGTTAAAAGTTTAAAAATTTTGCACTTAAAATTTTTTTATCACATTTATTAGTACTAAAAACATAAAAATAACAAGAAAAAACAAAAATAACATAACAAAAAGTAAAAGTTCAGTCTCATAAACGTAAGTAAGGCACAAAAACCACAAAAGTAGAAGTTAAAATAAAGTAAAACGCAAGAACATAAAGAAAAACCAAAAGTAAAACAATCATGTAAATTAAGTCACTTGTTAGATTAATATTTGTACTTACAAATAAAATGAATTAAGTACCTACATACATTTTTTTAACTAGTGTTTGCCTAATGGTCGTAATTCTATCTAATTTTTTATGTAAATTGTATAAAGAAAACATAGTAAGTCCATCTAAGTATATATGAATTTACTTGTTTCGAGCATTTATTTTTTCCGTTTTAGTGGATCGATTTCCGGTTCATATTTTATCTTCTACGTGAGTTAATTTAATTGTGTAAGTTCAATTTAAAAAATATCAATTAAAAAACAAAAAAGTATCTAAAAGTCTCCTTTATAGATTGTCATTCACTCAGGACATTGCATGTTTAGTTTTATGTTTATATGTCTAATATTAACGAAAATTAATCAAAGTACCAGATGTGGAACGAAAAAGTACCAAAAAGCACTCTTTTATACATTCCTTTTCACTAAGGACGATGCATGTTTATTTTAATCTTTGTAGGTCGAATATTAAAATAAATCAAAAAGTGCTAAACGAATAACAAAAAGTACCAAAATTTTTCATCTAATATGTTTTCATTTACTCAGGACCCTGCACCTATAATATTATGTTTCTAAGCTCAATATACATAATAGAAAATTTAAAAATTATCACATGAAGCACGGAAAAGTATAAGAATGAAATTTGATATCCCGTATTTCCCCTTTTTGATACTTTTTTCTCCCCAAAGAGGTTCGGTTGGCAAACAAAGGAAGAAAGCGTTCTTAACAGTTTTGCCTGTGTCGATTTATACATAAGCAACCGTATTCAAAACGAAAATTCGTGTACTCCGACTATACTTCGCTCATCGAGAGAGCAACTAAAATGTTAATTAAGCTTAATCGCCTTTTAGTCATTTATTCAAAACACTTTAAAATCGCCCGATTAAGAAAAATTTGTACATCTCTGTTTTAGTTAAATTCAATTGACAGAAATAGCAAATTGACAGCAGTTAATCAGGAGTTAAAAAGTCTTTAATCATTCGATAATCATAGTTTATTAAAAAGTGTTTTGAATACGGGTGAAGATTTATAAAGTCAAAAACAGGTTTCTGAAAAATTTCGAATAATCTACATCCCTATTTTTTTATTATTTGATAATTGAAAAAAACAAATTTTTTATTTATGTGTTCTGCAAATTTGAACGCATATAACTTTAAAATTATTTAACAGATTTAAATAAAATTTATATGTATTGTGCACTTCTTATAACTCTAAAATTATTTAACAGACTTAAATAAAATTTATATGTATTGTGCACTTCTGTGAGTAAATACCTTTCAAATGGTGTATATTTTGTTCAAATCAGTTGACATACAGAGGAGGAAAGTGTTCTTAACTGTTTTGCCTTTGCCGATTTATATATACATAGATATTTTCAAAAGTAAAGTTCACTGCCTGTTGTTCAAAATAAAATAAAACGGAAATGATAGTTGCATGATTAAATTCTGATAGACCCCTTTCAGACTCGGCAAGTTAGTTGCGCAAGTTACTTGCCGACAACAACAGAGTCTGTAAAAATTGTTTTTCCTTACCCCGACCTTACCGCTAACGTCTACAAAACAAAGAGTTGCGCAAGTGACTTGCCGAGTGTGAAAGGCGTCATAGTTTTTTTGTAGTTTGTTTTATTGTTTTATATCCCTCATTTTTTTAACTTTATCAAGCTTGATACGAATTTGTTAACTCCAAAGCATACATCTTATGGGAATATCAATTAACTTAATTTGCTTTCTCAATGAAATATATTTCCCTAATTTCACTGTTGTATCCACAACTTGTAAGACACAAACATTATCTGAGCTTTTATAAATTTAAATTTTTTTATTAATACTGAATTAGCATTGTTGAATCCTTCCACCACATCTTTAAATTCTTAAACAGCATAATGCTAAGTTCACAGTTGGGTTTTTAAACGCGTTTAAGCAAAATGTTGATTTAGCTAATCAAAGCCGTTCACATTACTTTGAGATGATTAAGATGACAGATGATTAAGAAAAAAACACAACAAACAAATTCATATTTCTTTTAAGTATTAAAATGGATAAAAACACTTTTATAAAGTTATAATAAGATTATTTTAAAAATATTAATGATGAAATTGTGAAAATATATGAATTATTTAAAGAAAAAATAAAAAAATTAAGCAGAAATCGTGGTCGGTTGTACACGTTCATGTTGGCCGATTCTACATTTGAGGTATGTTCAGTGGATTTTATGTGATTAATGAAGTGATTTAATTGTAATCATGTCAATTTGAAGTGATTAAATGGAAAATAAAGCAATGAAAACCACTTTTGTTCTTCAAAATATGCAACAAAAATATTTAATATCAGCAATATGTGCAAAAATATGCATTCAAAGCAAAATATGCACTAACAAATTGATGCCAATTTACTGCAAACTTCTTGATTCGCAAAGATATTTAGTTAATGGTATAATCTCAGACTGACGACAGCAAATATGCATTTGCATAAAAATCCGGGCCTTGGTTATTACATACTTTTTTATTTCCCTGAGAATTTAAGTTATTTTTTAAATATTAATTGTGATTTTTATTCGGAAGACACTACTTATCTAGTGATTGTATGTGATTTGTTTTTTAATTTTTAATTTTTTTTTATTAATCTGTGATTCTCACACATTTTTTGTAATCAGGTCAAAATAAGTATTTAGATTAGCAACCAAGATCGCTTAGGTTTCATTGGCAGCCGCAATCAACCACAGCTTACGTGGGTCCAGCAATTAGTTCCCGTTGTGTTACCATGTGTCAGTGATTTCGAGAGGTCTTATGTTACGTGACTGACGACATTTTTACACAGCCAGCCGGTTGATTCAATGAAGGAGTAGGTCCTATTCAAATCAAGGGCAGAGTTCTTTAACCAAACAGTTTAAGTTTTAGATCTCAGAAAACCGGCCAATGACAGTGAAGATGTTTCGTTGACTCATATTTTTCCTCGTTGTCGCAACTTGTACGTAAGTCCTATCTTCTGGGCGTGTTTTACTGATGATGCATGGACAGCTTATAAGCCCACTGAGTCCTATATTCATCTATAATGGGCCAGATTTTTCTTGTTTAATTTAATTTGTAAAGAAATTTATTGTAAATTATGCAAAACTAAAAGCCTTTTTCTAAAAAATATGTAAAAACTTATTTTTCAAGAAAAAAAAAAACGTTCCTTATTTTAAAGAAAAAAATCACTAATACAAAATCGGGTGTTTTTTTAATTATGGAAATTTAATTTATAAAAAAAAAAAAAAAATCTGTTCGCGAAGTTCATAGTGCACTTCGTCTATTCTCCATGTGTTCAGAAAATTTTGTTAATTTCAAAAGATATTTAATTGATACTGTTAATTTATTTACTGGTGAAAATTTAATTAATTTTTTAATTAATTTATTTTATTTTATGTTATTTTTTACATTAATTATGAAAAATAATGTCAGTTAAATGAGAACCGTTTTCTCAAACGCAAAAATGTGCTTTTCATAGCATTTTCTCTTAGGCCTGTCACAGAAATCGATTCCGATCGAAAGTGATTTTGTTTTATGTGAAGCAAGATACGAAATCACTTCCACTTTCGATCGAATTTGATTTCTGTGACAGGCCTGTATAACTTTGTTGAGTGTTTCTTGTGGTATACCATTAATTTCTTCTTGAATGTCTTCTTTTAGTTGCTGCAAGGTATGGGGCTTATCCATATAAGCTTTGACTTTGAGATAGCCCCACTAGAAAAAATCTGGTGCAATTTAATCAGTGGTGGCCATCTCAAATCGCCGTTTATAGAAATTATCCGATTGGGAAATTGTTGTATCAATAATCCCATCGTTGCACGAGCTGTATAGGGTGTTGTAAAGGAAGATGTGCAAATCGTGTTTCAAAACTCGCCGAAGAATGTGGGCAGAAAGCTGCAGTTGGGCAGATCGTCTTCTCGTTGATGTCTCCGGATTTTCTGCGACGCTCTGTACGTCTTGAATCTCCGACAGTCCCAAATTCAGCAAAATTATCCACCAACTAACGAATCGTTGGACCCGTTGCAGCAGTTCTTATACCATAACATTTTCTGTATCCACGTTGAGTTTAAACTATCGAAAGATTATTTTCAAGGAATAGAAAAATAATCTAAGTTTTTTGCGCAATTGTACAGAGTTTCATTTTTATATATTCTCCCAAGATTAATTTCGGAAATAGAAAAAAAATATGAAAATTTTATAAAAAAAATATGAAATATTTACAAGCCGCACCCTGTAGAACCTAAGTTTTGTCGATGTTTATATGAAGACCAACCAACACCCGATGCTAGCTGGTGTATCTGATCCAATTTAGCTGAAAGGTCCATAACGTTATGTGCGAGCAAGCAGATATCATCAGCATAATCCAGATCCTTTAGTCGACCATTCTCTATAACTGTCAAATAACATAATGTTAAGGCCCAACCATAATATGGATAAGCTAGCTTTAGGTACTTGAGCGACAAAAACACAATTTTACTGGAGAAGGTTTAAATTTAGTATGAAGGTTGTCGCTTAAGCTAACAGGTTTTTTGCTGTAAAATATATACGGTTCCTAATATGACCATGACGTTTTAGGAGATGATGCAAGTGTTGCCAATAAATAAATTAAATTAAAAAAAAAGAAAATTGAAAACGATGTCACTTAAGCTATTTTTGTAAGGGTAAGGGCTCGCACAGTTGCTTAAACCGCTCATGCTTATTATGTTTGGGCCTTTAAATATAACTGAGCTTGGTGAAATTTACCGTAGTAAATAAAAAAAAAAAAAATTATGTATTTATATGTATATACTATGTATGTTTTAGCAGATATTATCCCCAATTTTACGATGGCTTTGTTTTTTCAATGTTCTCCTACAAAGCTATTTATCACTTTATTGTAACAATAAAAAAAATTTGTAATTTGTCTTATTCTTATAATGATTTAAAAATAAAATTAGTGGGACATATTTTTTGACAATTTCACTATCGTTTTCTTTTAGAAAGAATCAATTCAACTACATATTTAGTTTTTATTAATGACCATGATGATGTCAGTCGCTAGACATCTTGATCTTTACAAGGGGAGGTCACTGCGACGCGGCCCGTTATTGATGACATCAAACACATATGTATGTACATTCCCATAAATTTAAAGATCAATTGAATGAAATTTTGGTCAACAATTATTGCAATCGATACAATTTTCAATTAAGCACTTATGTATTGTTTCCACAATCGATCGCCTGTATTGTGGAAACCGCACATTAATGTCAAATAAATTTTTAAAGTTTTATGAACCATTTGTTAACAAAATTTAACTTTTGTTACTTCTCTTATTATTTTGTCACATGTTGTATATTAAAAATAATTCAATTTTATCGCTTTGAGTATCGTGTGACTTATTTGGACATGCTCATGCAGGCAATGATGATGTTTTTGATCCGTTAACTTTTTTTGTACATGATGTTCATTTAATTCAATTAACCGGCAAATGATATATGTATAGTATATTGATTTAATTTTTATTGCCAGTTCGATTGAGATATTTTGTGTGTGTATATATATAGGGAGAATCCGAAATAGTTCTGTTCATACTTTAACGAAATTGTTAAACTACTGGTCCGGCTAAAAATTCCAAATGCTTTACTTATACTGATAATCCATCTGTTATAAATTCAGAGGGTGGCTTTGAATATTAAAATAAGAGCTATGGTTACCAATAATACGGTATTATTTTCTTTGCATAGATTTATGACATAGTGGAAAAGCAGTGGTTCTCATATTATTCGCGATTTTGGAATTTAAGATTTGGGATTTTAGAGTTCGGGATTTTGAATTCGAGATTTTGTAAAAACAAACACCTGTTTCGAGCGATTTTATTTGGAATCATTTTTCGTTCCTTGGTACTGTTTGTGGGCTAATTTCATTTTAATAATTCGGGTTTTATAAAACCCCAATAAATAATTTTTTCAAAAACTAAAAAAAAAAATAATTTTCTACATTTTTTATTAAAGAATTAACCAAAATTTTAATTTATTATTACATACTTTAAAATTTGATGAGTTTTTGCAATACAATTTTGATAAGACATTTTTTAGCCAGTATTTACCCACTTTTTTAGCAACATTTTGTCGAGAAGAGTTGTCAACACTGAATAAAACTCTTTTGTAGGGGCCAGTGTTTCAAAATGTATTCTTTTTTTTTTTCGATCGCATACGGTAGATCACGGAGTAAATCGGAGGAAAATGTGGTAGGCCTTAGCCAGTGAAGGCCACTTTGGAAATCCTATGTACGCGTGCATAGGAAAAAATGCTGCTTGTATGAAGTCGACACATGTACACTATAAACTTCTTCGTAAGGTTTGTGACAATGTACGTTTGGCTGTTGCTTTGTTATCATTTCTTGTTGATGAGCGTCATTCATTTTCTTTCTGCTTTCCACACAAGCATACATGTGATAGTATGTGTGTTGCCCTACGCGATTTGGAGACACTTCATCCCAGGCTTCCTACAGGGATATACTTATGTATGTATGGACTTAATATGTTAGGATAACATCATGATAATGCAATATTTGGTGTTTCTGGCTAGGGGCGTTGCGCAAAATGACCCCAGGAAATATGGCCCCAAAAGGAAAGTGAAGAACGGCCCCAAAATTCTACATGTGACACAACAACACGCAATTTCGGGGCAATTTGTTTGTTTTTGGGGGGTTATTTTTAATTTTTTCGTTAGGTTGTTTTTGAATTTGAGGTGGAATGAAAAATGACCCCAATATCAAGCAATAAAAAATGGTCCTAAATAAAATCACAATTTTTACTTTGGAGCTATTTTTCGTTTACTAACAAAAAATGCAAATTTTAAGAAATGAAAAATCACCCCAAACATTTTTACACAAATTATATAAAATTTTATGTAAAAGTTTCTAGGGATAGTATAAAAAACCGGAATTCTTATACCAAAGTGGAAAAAATTCCTGCCGGTTATGCAGGGATGCTTAAGTTAGCGAAGCCGGTGTTTGTTATACCATAGAGGAAAAAATCCTTGCGCACGGCCGAAGGCCGGCTATTAATAGAAGCTTTACTGAGCGAAGCCAGTGTTTGTTATATGATAGAAAAGAAAATCCTTGCGCCCGGTTGAAGGCCGGCAATATAGAGAAGTTTAAGTTAGCGAAGCCAGTGTTCGTTATATCATAGAGAAGAAAATCCTTGCGCCTGGCCGAAGGCCGGCTATAACGTGAAGCTTTAGTAAGGAAAGCCAGTGATCGTTATATCATAGAAGAAAAAATCCTTCTTAATTTGGAATTTTTAGTTTCGGGCATATGAACTCCACCCAAAATATTAAATATAACTTTCTCTGTGTTCTTTTTTGGGATTAAAATTCTACATTTTGAGGTGATTTTTCATAATAAAGAATTTCCCCAAATTTAGGGTCATATATCATTTTATTTTTAGAGTTATTTTTCATTTTTTTGGAGTAATTTGTCATTAAAAAAATGGGGTCATATTGGATTATGAAAATAGCCCCAAATTTGGGGTCAATTTTCGTTTATTTTTTGGGGCCATATTTCGCAGCTCCCTGGCTAGGGCTGGAGATATGTTATTAAAAGTTTTATTGTTAAAAAAAGTGAGTTAATCTACCTGAAAGAAATGATGAAACTTCGTGGGTTTTTTCTCTTTAATTGTACCAAAAAAGAATGAATTGTACCAGTGTACCAATAAAGTTTCAATTGTACTAAATTTGGTACAATTGTACCACAAATCCCATCAGTAACTTATATCATAGTAAAATAAGTTTACATTTATGGGGTTTAAGCTCATTTTTGTTTTGGGTGTTATTTCATATTTTTGGGGATTTATTTCATTTTCAAAATTGGGGTTTAATTTATATTGAACTAACTCCCTTATTTTAAGGACTTGTTTATTAGGGACTTAGTACCTGGCGCCGAATTGTTAATTTTCCTTTCATAAGTCCTTTTTTAGTTTAATTCAGAATTTATTCAAATTTAGTTTTACAAGTAATTCTTATTCGTGCACAATCTTTAATTTTTAGTTTATTAACTGCTCGATATTTAAAATGAATTTAATTAAAGTAGTTTTTTTAAATTTCTTTTTTCAAACAATTTTCTGCTTTCCCAGTTGGTATATTGTTTTATTTTCACAGCTGAGACAAGTGGTTTGTAGTAATAGTTCTCCTTTCGTCATTTTTTCTATTCTTATTAAATTTATTTTGTTTTTACTCGCCTTTTTTCGTATGTTTTTGCTCTCTATTTATTTCTCTTTCAATGTTGCTTAACAATATAATGACGGCATCGGCTAATAAGTCAACCCAAACAACAATAATGTTTACAGACTACTGCGAAAACGAAGTATCGGCATTAAAAACGCGTCTCAAAATTAGTAGTTACCGCATGACCCAACAATTAACAGTCAGTCTACAACATCCCCCAAATCGTTGCGGTTGTTTTTAAACTTACGAATACAAAATTCATCGATATTTGATTGATACTTGTTACGGGATTTGGTTTATTACTTTTTTTTGCTTATATTATTTCGATTCCTCTTGCGCAAAACTTTCTTAAAATAAAACGGTTTTTGATTGCTAAATAAATTGTCATTAAAATTTTCTACAAAAAAAGTTTAAAAAAAATCCAACAATAGAATGAAGATGTGAAAAAAAGAATAAAATAAACAAATTTAGCAAACTATAATTAATTCTATTCGATTTTGTTGGTTGTTGTCGTAAGTGATTTGCTGTAATTGAAAGCTGAAACAATTGCTAATTAAATTATAATTATCTTTAAAATCACCCATCAACAACAATGACCATCACCTTCGTTATCAACAGCTCTTGCAAATATTTGTCAGTCAGTCAATTGATGGACCGACCACATTTACTACTCGTATCTAACAACAAAGTCTTCGAAACGTTCCGTGTTTTCTTCAAATACTACACATTTGCATTAACGTCTGCAATTTAAATAAAATTTAATTTAATTCATACAACAGTAAACTAAAAACTAAATAAATAAAATGCAATAAAATAAGAAAAAATATAAACAAAAAATAAATATTAATAATTTTTGTGTGTTAAGTGTTTATTTTGAAATAAAACCAGAGCAAATTAAAAAAAAGAACTAAAAATATTTTAAAAACAAAAAAAAACTGAAAATGTAAATTTCAATGTTTTGTTTTCATGAGTAATAGTTTTCAAAAAAATCTTTGATATAGAAATATTTCATTAGAAATTTTTGAAATGATTTATGTTCAATTTACAAAAATTTTAAAATGTAATTCTTTTTTTAAAAAATATGAATGATACAATAAAATAATTAAAACTAAAATAATAATCAGATTTACATAATTTCAAATTAAAAAGTGGTTAAACTTTGTTAAATGCTTTTTAATTTAAAATATACATACATACGAGTATTAATGCAGTGATGCAAACAAATTTAGCATTACTCTAGTTAAGTTGCTTGAAGGTACACAGCTTTTGTATTGAAATGTTTTAATATAATTGTTTAAGTAAATGTGGAAGACAATATAATAAAGTTTGGGAAATATGTATTTTATTGAACAAGCTCCAAATTCTAGACTCACTCGTCTTCAAAAACAGCATATTGTGCTGCTTGTAACTCCTCAGTGGAATTGCATAATAAGGATTTAAAAAACATGCCGAAACCAGTCGCTACAAATATTAACTTTTTCAGGTTTTTTAATTTGGGGATTTTTGGGGATTTATTTTTAATTTTTTTGGGACGAGGAAAAAAGTACCTGGCAGCCCTGCTTGAACAATACATTTTTTTCCAAAGCTGCCTTTTTGCATTTCTCTTTTCTTCTTCTTCTTCTGCTTCTAATAATAGGATGCCAAGTATTAAAAAAGAACTATGTTTTTCCTGTATATTATGGTCTCCACTAGTAATCAAGAGATTTATTGGTACTCCACCAGTATAATTGGTACTCCACTAACTTAAAGTTGAAAAGTAAAATAAAATACTATTGCAATGGTAAATTACGTTTAAACGATGCCTAGAGCAGTTTAACGAATCCCACTTCTCTTTGCCCCATCTTTTATGCCGAGATACAATGAACAGAAACTTATTCAATTTAAATATATGTATTTCCAAAACTGTTGTAAATAATAAACTTATGTATAAGTTTACTAGTTTACACAGTTATTATGTTCAAGTAAGTAAATACATACTATAACAACGCAGAACAATATTACTTACTTACTTAATAAATAGTTTTGCACAAAACCTAATTTTGATAAACAAATACATATTTTGTTTTACTTTTGTTAATTTTGTTATGATCAAGAAATTGAAGTTAAAGCAGGTTGCTTCTACGCATTACCAATATAAAACGTTTTCTGTTCTTCATCTGTGTTTGGGTTTGTTATCAACTAGACAATGTCAAAGATAAAAAGCGCCGCCTTGAGCCTCAATTCCTCCATATTTGTTACCTGAAAATATAACCAAATTGAAGTGCGTTGCCAAAATTATGATATTTATAACTGTTATAAATCTTTTTTACATTTTGACTTTAAAAAATTTTGACATAATATTATTACAGGAACAAACTGTACAGTGCTGTTGTCACAACAATTATGCATACCATATATATACTAAAAGAAATTACATATTAAAACTTATTATACAACTTCTTGCAAAGTAAGAAAAATCGACAGGAACCTTTGCTCCAAGATTTCTAAGTTGGTACATATCTTTGGAGCTAATGTTATCTGAAAATCCACTAAAAAGCAGATTTTTTAACTACAGTGGCAAGCAAAAGTGAGCATATCCTTGGAATTTTATCAGAAAAGTCCTTCCAAAAATAAAAATAAGCAACCAAAAAACAAAACCGTTCACATTTTTTTTGCTCAGTTCTTTTTAAAAAAAGGTTAACAAGAAGTATTAAATAAAAACATATAAATGAGAGAAAGGGAAGAATATAAAAGAATCCGTATTGGATCAGTTTCGCACGTTTCTCACATATAGATAATAATACGCTTTTACTGCCCGTCTATACCAGAGATAAATATTGCTACATATTTTGCAGTAAATATCAAAATTATGTTATCTTATATGTAGACAGCAATTTTTTGCACATATTTATTGCCGGCGATTTTTGTTGCAATAATTGTTGGTCCATTTTCGTTGACAATTATTGCTAACATAAAACGTCAAATTTGGTTGTCATTTGAAAAAAAGAAGCAAAAAAGAAAAAAAAATAGAAGAATAGAATTGAAGAAATTGTGTGGAAAAGAAATTAAGTCTGTGAAATGGTTCCAAATAACATATTATTGAAGTAATAGAATAAAATTAAAAAATTTAATAAACATTAAAATAATATTGCAAACATTATTTTTATTAATAAAATTTGTTTCTTTTTCTATCTTCATTATTTAAATTAATATTAATTTGTTTAAGCTTCAGTTCTTTTTTATATAAAAATATCAATTTTATTTTAACAAAAAAAAATAAATAAATTTAATAAAAATTAATATTTTTTTATAAAAAGAGACCTCAAGCTTAAACAAATTAATATACATTTAAATAATGAAGTCGAATGAAAAAGAATTTATATTAATAAAAATAATTTTTGCAAGATGGCGTCAGTTTTTACACTGAACCTTCTTCCTTGATTTTTTACAAATTATGAGTTAACAAAAATACGTTTTCCCATGCCATTAACATAAGCTGAGCAATAAGAAATATTGCTCTGGGATTCTGCCGACGTTATTGCCAAATAGCCGAGATAATTCACCCTTATTGTGTTTGGCGTATTTAAAATACGCCTACGACTGTTTGGTAATAGATTAAAGAGAACGTGAACTTTTTTTCTTTAATCTATTACCAAACAGTCGTAGGCGTATTTTAAATACGCCAAACACAATAAGGGTGAATTATCTTTGTTGTAGACCTAGGGTTAATGCGTTTAGGCATATTTTCAGCAATATTTTTAAAAAAATCGAGCCCTAACCGCGAAAATAACGTAAGCGCCAAAACTCAAATTTTACAGGAGAGTTTTTTATTTTGTTTCATGTAAATTTTGTCGCTTACGATAAAATTGTTCTTGATATAAAATCGTAACGGTACCTTATGACATTTTAGGAGATAGTGCAAGTGTTGCCAATAAAGTCATTTATTAAAAAAACCAAATTTGAGAATGATGTAGCTTACGTTATTTTCGCTGTTTGGGGCTCGAAATGTGCGTGGAATTTGGTTCCATTCGTGTTGCGTGGATGCCATAGTTCTTTCGTCTTGCTCGGAGCCTTATGATATCTTTCCAGCCACTTTTTTACTATTGCCCAAAAATTCTCTATTGGATTATGGTGTGGGCTTTTTGCGGGCCAATCCATTACTTGAGATTTTTGCCGCGAAAACCATTATTTTACTATTTTAGCGATATGTTTTGGATCATCATCTTGCCTTTAATTTTTACGAGTTTTTTTAGTTAAACCATTTTTTTTTTCTTTATTATAGCCGCTTTTCGCAGGTTCTATGTAGGTGCTTTGCGTGCTGTCCACTCGTTGACGTCCTTGTTTATTCATTATTTAGCTTGCTTTGGTGTTTTTTTGTAATTTCCGATGCTTGAAAAAATCTAATGAAGTTACTCAAATATTTTACTACGAAAACTGATGAAAATTTGTATGCAGCTCAGTAGCTTATGCGTGTAAAATATTTTCACTGCTAAAACTTTTTTCTTCTTTTTAATTAAAATAAATTATTTAGATTATGTTGTTGAGTAGATATAAGCAAATTAAATAGGCCTTGTAAAATTCAGCGTTTGCAGTTTTCCTTAAAAAAAGAAGTTAGCTCCGTCTACCTCCGTCGTCTTACTGGAACCAAGTATAGGATAAGGGTCTACTCTTTGCTTTTACCCAAAAAAATCATCGGAAATTCGCCGATCGCTGAACAAACTTTTTAATTTTCTAAAAAAAAGTCACGTTTATTCCAGTGCATGTTTATGATAAAATCTGTTGCATACATTTAGGCTAAAACTTTGCAGTTATCAATTATAATAACAATTAGGGAATTCACATGGTGTACTATTGTGTTGTATTTATCGTATGTGCTAAAACTTTACCACATGTTTATATATTTTACGACAATACAAACTGAGATTGTTTGTTTTTCATGTTTAGTATGTAGTATGTTCAGTGTCAGCTGTTATTTGTTTACCGTTTTGTATTTTGTTATTCCTATGTTTTGAAATAATTTTGCAAACTTCTAAACCATTAATATTAATTTAAAAACAAACAATTAAATTCTTACTTGTTTCAACCATTAGTATGTATGTCGGATGCAAACTTTTCACACAAAACCGTAAAAATTTAATATTTTCGCTTCTTGCCGGCATTTTTTAAAATTTTTCTTTTTTGCTCTGAGGTTGATTTGACGTTTTTATCACTTATGATTTAGAAAATACAACATGCTACTCACATAGGTATGTACAATTTTTTCAAATATGACTTTACGACTTATGACTCTAGGCCACCATGTGAATTCCCTAAGTTTGTTAATATATGATTTAGTGCTATTGTAAACAAACGTCTGCACAAAACCATATTATTTAATTAATAAAACCATTTCAATTAGGGTTTCTAATTTCCCGGACTTTTTCTATACCCGAGAAACGAAACGAAAAAAATTTTATCCCCGGGAATCCCGGGATCCTTTAAATAAAATATTCAGGGATGTGCTGGAAATCGCAAACGCAAAACGCAAGAGTTTTAAAAGTATTTTTTAGAAAAATTTCTGTAATAAAAGTATTTTACGACAAATATTTATAACAATTTTATAACAAAAATTATAAAAATTATATTAAAAACAGCCTCCAAATTCTTGCGTTTTGCGTTTGCGATTTCCAGCACACCCTCCATTGATTTCATTTAATAAGTTCAAGACAAAAGTTTTTACGTAAAAAAAAAAAAAAAAAAAAAAAAAAAAAAAAAAAAAAAAAAAAAAAAACATATACAACAGTCTAAAAAAATTAGTATTATTAAAGCATTTAAAAGCACATCAGAGACTCTATTTCTAATCCTCGTTGATATGTATATTGCCTGCTACAGAAAACGTGCTCTCGCTCTCTACAGACGTTGGTTTAATAGTAAGAAGCACATCATACACAGATTATAAATGTGATGGCCTGTTACCCGTGACTTCATAGACGTCCAATTCTTTTTTTTAAGATTTTTTAGGCTTTTGTATTTTCTTTACATTTATTTTTAATTTGTAGATGGTTCTGGTGTTGGTGATGGTGTATCGTGTACATTTCCATTTGCTACTTCAAAAGGCAATCAGCAATTAAAAAGACCGTTGATTTGTTGGCGTAATAAAAATAGTTCGATTTGTAGGTAGTTCTTAGTAATTTTAGTAAAGAATATATTTTTATTGCTTGTTTTTGATTTAAACGATGCTAACAAATTAAAATTTCAAAAAATTTTATTGAGATTCCCGAAAATTCCCGGAAAAATTTTTCCGGTATTAATTTTAAAAAATGTCCCAGGATTCCCGGAAATTCTTTCCCGCGTAAAAACTCTAATTTCAACTGATAAAAAGATTTGAGAAAGCAAAAGTATAATGAAATTGTTAAACATATAAAATTTATACTAGAGTAATTCACGTCACAATTTTTAGTCTTGCAAAAATGTGAATGTGCGATGTTTTCCCAAGTTGTCGTGAGCATACATTTTAGCAACAAGTGCATAAATGCAGACGCAAAATAACAGACGTCATCTTTAATTAGAGCTTATTATGCCATTGTCAGATGCATAAACTTCGTACATCTGACAATAAAAAATGAGCTAACAACGTCTGACAATTGCAACAAAGGGTGTTCGCAACCGTCTGTTCGTTATCGTTTATTTAGAAAATAGGAGTAGAGTGAGAGCTATTAGCTAATAAAAGAACTGTTCAAACTTAAAAAAACACAATATAACTAGGAATTAGTAAGATTGTAGATGAGAGGGAGGATTACTTCATTTGAAGTAATTACTTATTATTATATCCGAAGGTTTTAAGGAACGGTTGGGAACAGAAAATAATGCAACCCTGGATAAGGTAAATTATTATTATTGATTTTTCAGAAAAACTCTTACAGCGTAGAGCCTTTTAATTTAGTTTATTTGCCAAATGTGATGCCGCAAGTGCAAGCAAATTAAACTCAGTCTTCAAAAGTATTGTACGATAAGTATATATCGTGAAAAGGTTTACAGCCAATCCCACGATGTCACACGTTAACAAATTTTAGAAATTGTTTTTTTTTTTAATGTAATTTTCTATGCTAACGTTAACGTGTGACATCGTGGGATTAGCTGTTAATTCTGTTTCTCCTTTTACGGTAAAATTATATGTTATTCAGTTAATGATATTAATGCACAAAATCGTGTTTACTCAACAACCACAACATCTGTATAACCGCTTAACCATATCTAGATCTAATAGAGGTAATAGAATAATTGTTTAGGCACCAAAGTTTAACTTCCGATTGGCAATTTTTCCTTAATGCAATGTTAAATTTTTTTTAAAAAAATTTTTATGATTTTTAATATTATCGTTATTATTATTTTGTTAATTTTCCTTTTTTTATCATTTTAATGATTTTTTTCTCTGTTAAATTTTTTTCTTTTGTTTTAAAATTTTATCATTTAAGAATTATAATTTTTAATCTTTCTGCTCAAACAATATTCTATACTGCAATAAGAGGCTTTAAGTCTTGTGTATGTATAGAATTGGAAATAATTAAATAAATAAAACCTAAATAAACCTGAAATTTCGGTATTTACGGTATAGACAAACTAAAAATATCAAACAATTCTATTTCTCTTTAACATAAGGTGCTCTTACAAGTACAACTCTTTAAGTTCTACTATGTTATTATGGTGTCAAATGAACTAGAGAATGCAGTAAATCTTTTATATATAGAAGCTTTAAGCACAGATAATATAGTTAAGTTCACATTGATCGTAATGGGATAAGAGAAAGAACCACCTTTCTCCACCTTATCGTTTATCAAGACTCTAGATAAGTGCGTCAGTTAGACCTTTGAAACATTAAAAAATAGCAGATGGTGGCCATCTTCATTACCTTTTATGGTTTAGTTGAAAATCGCTTACACTTTAAGCTTCAAAAAAAGGATTAAAACTAGAATTGGTGTTGAATTCATCACGACAGATCTATGAAAAATACGAAACCAATTTTTTTGCTACAACTTTAGTTGAATCCATAATGGGTTTTCCAAGAAGCTTCTGTATATACATATGTATGAGAAAATGTTTATGTTATCATCCATAAATTCATGAGGTATTTGTATCCGAGAGAGTTAGTCTGGATTTTGTTATAAGGAGCTGTAGCACACGAATGCAATTAAATTTTGTGTTCTGTCATTATAAAAATTATTTTCGCAAAATAAAAAAAATTATATTGCAATGTGTCATATTTTTTTATTCATATCGGGAATAAAATCTATTTGTTTCATTTATATTATTGTTGCGTTTGTGTAGAAAATAATTTAATTTTACAATTGATCCGTTATTGATGTTGGTGGGAAATGTTTTTGGGTAAATTTGGGTTTTACCCAAAGGGATATGAGTGAAAATTTTTTAGCATTCAATGAGACTTGCAATTACATAGTTAATCGTCTTTGAAAATGTGTTTACAATTGATCGCAATAAGTATTTGATATCGAAATGTACATACAGTATCTTACAAAAGTTTGTGATTTTGATAAATCTTTTAAAAAATAGGAATACTATATAGAAATTGTGAGAATTTCCTTAATATTTATTTAGTTGTCAACTTTTTCTTTTATTTCACTCAAATGAACAATAGCTCAATATGTATTAAACAATTTTGCAATTCCTGTTCTTAAGTTAGTTTAAGGGACCAGGAGTTAAGAAGAATCTTAACTTAATAATTCAGATTTTAACAAATAAAAAAACTTTAAGCTCAATAATCAATGTTTTTTGTGATTTACTGCCTGACCTACAATGTCGTTTAGAAAATTTCGGTCGTATATTTACATCGAAAACAGAAACAAGTATTGGTTTTTTATTATTCTTTTCAATAATAAATATACGAAAGAAACTTTCTAATCGACAGTCATCTACTATTTTAAATAACAAATCTATAACAGGCGCTTAACTCGCAGTATCTTCTTTTTTTACCCTCTACCACAATTAGTTGTGAAGAGGGTATACTAAGTTTGTCATTCCGTGTGAAACTTTTTTATTATTCATCTTAGACCCCATAAAGTATATATTGTCTGGCTGCTTGAGTAATTCTAAGTCGATTTAGCCATGTCCGTCTGTTGAAAACACGCTCACTTTCGAAAAACTCAAAAGAAATAAACAAACTAGGTGTCAAATTGCTTGTAGTTATCCCAAGCAGTTTGGGATTGAATTTCAGCAGTAGGACCAGAGCTATGAATCAAAATGTGGAACCACCACCTTCAAAAACTTGATAATTTTGTTACAAAAACTAACATAAATGATGCAAAAATGCACGGAATGACATAAGATTTTGCACAAGTCCGATTTATTCGCCTATAAATGACACTGTAATATTTCGCGAAGGTCGGTCCATAATTTACCCTAAGCCCCATATAAACACTACTCCCGGAAAACAGTTTAGTGCGCCTAAAACCGTAAAAAATAATGCAATCATAACAAATTTTGGCTCGTCACAATTTTATAGGACTATAAATGATACTGTGAAATTTCGTGAAGATCGGTACATAATTTACCCTAGGCCCCATATATGCCCTACTCCCGGAAAACAGCTTAGTCTCCTAAAACCATAATTAATAACAAATCGTCACAGTTTAAGATAATAATAATAAAAAGACATCATACAGATATTACTCCTTAAACATTCGAACTGTCGGTGGAGGGTATCAAAGATTCGGCACAGCCGAATATAGCACTCTAACTTGTTTATTTATTGATCTGTTTATCTTTTGTGGAATTTTTAAGTAAAAACATGTAAAAACTATATTCCTTTTTTACACTGCGTTATAATTAACTGAAAAAATTAAAAAAAACTCACAATCATTGTATCAAATGTCACACTATTTTTCATAGTGTAATCTGTCTTAACGGATACCCTCCTTAAGCGGACACTTTGTTATGACGGACACTATTGACTGGTCTCAGTAGCGTTCTATAAGAAAAGCATTGAATTTTTTTTAAGAAAATCCCTCTTGTATGGGCACATTTTAATGATTTCCGGTCATGAGAGATTCCACTGTACAATAGTTCTATAAATGTATACAACTTAAAGAGCAAAATGACCAATATATGAAATATAAAATACTTGAGAAAGAGAGAGAGAGATAACAAGGTGCTATATTCGGCTATGCCGAATCTTTGATACCGTACACCGACAGTTAGAATATTTCAGGAGTATCTTCTATATGGAATCTATAAACTCCTTTTAATCACAGCCACCACGTCCTCCCCTAAATTATTCAATTAAAAAAGAACAAGACAATTTTTAGAGTACTCGGGATTCCGAAAGCATTTCTTGGAAAAGCATACTAACGAAACCTCACCATTAGTCAGACCGTGTTGCTACTTACCGGGGACTACTGACTTCTATGGCACCAGATGAAAATGAGATGCTCTGGTGAGCACTCCAGGCTCAAAAAATCGAAAACTTCAAGAGCCTTGTAATACCGGATGTTTGCCGCATCCTAGGTATGCATAGACCTTTACTACAATATCTTTATTTTCTACGGTATTAAGCTGGGATCACACGATTTTCCAATTTTCACACTTTTTAATACCTCAATCGTGTGACTGCACAACTAAATGGCTCATGTGCCAATCGAGGACAAAGTAACCAAGATTTATCTTTACTAAACGATTAGTTACTAATATTTAAATAATATTCTTTTGATTCTAAATTTAAATCTAATAAAGCGATACAAATATTTTTAATTTGTATTCTAAAAATTTAAATAAAAATCTGCTCTATTTCTTTTATATATTTTGAAATAGAATTTAACTTTGTTTACTGCCTGTTCAACAATTTCAAACGTAAACGTTCGCATAGATTTTTAAATGAAACGAATTTTGAAGCTGAGTGTTTTTCATACAAATTTTCTATGCGAACGTTAACATAAGAAATTTTTAAACAGACTGTTAATATTTGGAAGTTCATATATTTTTCTTAAAAAATTTTAAATAAAACTATTCAACTAAAATTTAAGTATCACAATAAAAAATTTTATGGTACATTTAAAGGAATAAGCGCACAACTATGCGCTACGCAATAAAACATACAGAAATGCAGTAAAGTAAGTGAAAGAACTCTCAACAGCTTTTATAAAAAAAACATTTCAAGTGCCACAGCATTCCCTTACTACAAAGCAGGTTTGTAAGAGAGAATACTAAAAAATAACTGTATCAAAACATTTAGTGTGTAAAGCTGATCGTTACATCCAACAATTTGTATATGCGCTGAATATTGCGCTTTATGTGTCAAAAATGTATTGCTTCATAGTGCGAACTTGCCATATAAAATTCATGCCTTCCGTAAGCGCAATGGTAAGCGAAACTTTTATGTTTCTCCCTTACAAACCTGCTTCGTTGGAAGCCCCATTTTTAATTGGGTATATAATAGAAATTTCTTTTTTATTAATGAACAAGCCAACTAGAACTTCCAAACAAATAAAAAAAACTGCCACAACAGCTGTTTTCGTAGTTGTCAAGCTAAAACAATCGTGTGACTGTGCTGCGGCAATTATTGTACCCATTTTACTTTGTACCAACTAGAGGCAATTCAATTTTTATAAAACAGGGCAATTGTGTGATTTCAGAATATTTGATTGGCGCAGTTTCATTATTGTGCGTCAATAAAGCAAAATCAAAACTGTGTCATATTGGTGCATTTGCGGCAATTGTGTGATCCCAGCTTTAGACTTAATTAAATGCACGCAGAGAAAAAATATGGTTACGGCAACTAAACTATATTTATTGTAACAATATAATGTTGTCATACACAAAAAATTGTTATTTTTATTTAATGTCAGCCATATTATAGTAACTGTAAAAATTTAAATGCTTATCGCAATTATAAATTTGAGTATTGTTGACTGAAAAATAATTATTTTTCTAACAACTAAATAATGATAACTTTCAAAACATATTTTATAACTCGCAATCATATCATGATATTTAATAGCTATAACATGATAATTTTCTATACATTTATCATAATATGTTTAAGATTCAATCAAAATAGTTTTACTCTAATAATATTTTGCTAGCGCCCTTTTTAAAATAATTTTCCATCAGTTGTGTCGTTTGTTTTACATATGCCTATCGAATTATTTGTTTAAAAAGCTAAATTAAAAAAAATACAAATTAAAAAAACAATTTTAAAAAAAAATTAAAACAAATAAAGAAATTGTATTAACATCAAACGAAATTGTAAAGTGCCCCAAAATAAAAAATCTATGCAAAAAAATTTATTTTTTTTTTAAATTGTTGTGACAGCACCACTGTATCATAATATGATTACTTCTAATTTTGTTATGATTAACATGACAAGAATACGATAACTTCTTAACTTAGTATGATTGACAGCATAGTAATATGATGAAGGGAAAAATATTATGATGAAATATTACGAATATATTTGGTCATAATATGATTTAATAATAATCGTAATATGGTGACTACAATCATGAATCTTATCCTAATATGTTGCTCTTAGAATAAGTTTACCACAACCATGATTTTTCTTTGCGTGTGATTTCCCACTTTAAACGGGATTTATGGTAAATTATAAACTGATCTTCGCAAAGTTAGACAGTGTGATTGCTAGTCCTATAAAACTCGAACATACCAAATTTTATTACAATAACATCATTCGTGACGGTTTTAGGCGTACTAAACTGTTTTCCTAGAGTAGGTTTTATACAGGAAGCGTGGTAAACTATAGACCGATTTTCTAGAAATTTTGCAATGTGATTTCGAGTATGTATGTACTATAAAACTGTGAATACCAAACAAAATTGATTACAAAAGGCGTTATTCGTTACATTCCGACAGTACGCTTTATGCTCGGAACACAACTGGGACGAACGACGAATTTTTGGCCGCGAATATTCGTCGCCAAAAATAAAACATATTTGTGTATATAAAAATACACACAATCATGGCGTCGGCCGAAATTCGTCATACGCGGCGACTTTGCAATAGATTTATTTCTATTTCATACGCCGGCGAACGACGAACAAATCAGTACCGGGTGACCATGTTTAATTTTAGTTTTCAAGTATTTTAGTATATACAGTTACTTTTTTACTTTAATAATTGTTCTTTATTATTTTATCGCATCTTAAATATATATACAAAGAAGATAACTATAAGAATAGTTTTAATTGTGTTTTTGTTAATATTTGTGTTTTTTAAGCAATTTTTTTTTATATGGTCACACTATTTCTCTCTCTTTGCACAAACAGCAAAGAATTTTTTCAATTAATAAAGCTCAGCGAATTCTTATTAAAAAATTCGTCGTGTAGGGCGAAATTCGTCGTTCGTCCCAGTTGTGTTCCTAGCATTAGATGTGATTCTTAACATTTTGTAATATTAATAATGCATTTTTTTTTTTTTTTTTTTTGGAAGAAGAACCACATTTCGTAACAAATATGACCCCAAGCTTATTTAATATACAAATTAAAGATTGAAATAGAATGAAACTATTTACACTCATGATTAATTTCTTAAAAAAACCCGTAAAATGCCCAAAAACAATCTTAATATGTATTCAAAGAACCAACCTGAACATGTGTTAAGCAAAATTTTAACAAACATCAGAATAAAAAAAAAAAAATAGAAACAAAAAAATTGTGCAGAGCAAACACAAAATATACCAAAAAATTTGAAAATTTTCCTATTCGAAAATACAAATACAACCTTTTTTCTCTGGCGGTGGGTCGAACCACAAGAAATAAAATCAAAATTTTTACAAAAACAAAATATGTATGTATTTTAAAATTAAAATAAAAATCTTAAGAAAAAAAGGAAGAAATTCAACAAAGAAATTTGTTTATAATAAAATCAAATTAATTTATTAATTAAAAACAAAAAATTATAGTGGTACGAAAATGCACTTTATCGTTTGTTCATTCATTTGTGTGTACAGTTGAGGCTCAAGAAAAAGCACTGCCAATGAATAATTTCGTTTTTATACACTTTACCACAGGTTAAAAATGTTTATACATATGTAGGCTCGTTTTAAATATGTGTTAGTTTGTCATTCCGTTTGTAAAGGGTGGTAAAATTTTAAGGCCGATGTTGATTTTGAATAAAACACAAATTTAGAAAATTATTGTCATTTCTTTTTATTATGATAATATTGGTATGGTTCAATTATGTATGGAACAAAATATCGGCCAAATGGCCGTCGCGACCTCGGCGGGACACCTCCATCCGATGGTCCAAATTTTCGATGATGCTGAGGCATAATTGAGGTTCTATGCCGTTATTGTGTCGAATTATTTCATCCTTTAGCTCTTGAATTGTTGCTGGCTTATCGACGTACACCTTTTTTTTCAAACAACCTCAAAGAAAGAAGTCAAACGGTGTCAAATTACATGATCTTGGCGGCCAATTGACATCGCCACCACGTAAGATAACAAGGCCATTAAATTTGTCGCGAAAAAGAGCCATTGTTTCGTTAGATGTGTGGCAAGTGGCACCGTCCGTCCTGTTGAAACCACAAATCGTCCACATCCATATCTTCCAATTCGGGCCATAAAAAGTTCGTTATCATCTCACGATAGCGAACACCATTCACAGTAACTGCCTGACCAGCCTCATTTTGGAAAAAATACGGCCCGATGATGCCGCCAGCCCATAAACCGCACCGAACAGTCACTCTTTGTGGGTGCATTGGTTTTTCGACAATCACTATTGGATTATCATTCGCCCAAATGCAGCAATTCTGCTTATTGACGTATCCACTGAGGTGAAAATGTGCCTTATCACTGAAGATGATTTTCTTCGAAAATTTATTATCCACTGTTGTTGGCTTAAGCAAATGTGCGAGTACATGTAAATTATACGAGGTAAACCATATTGAACTTAAGGAAGCATTTTGCTTAATTTTAAGAAACTGGAGTTTGCTTAAGCAAAGTGCGAAACTAATCACATACTCCGGAACTCATACTGAATCATATGTTTTTTCAGTTTGTTTTTGTTTTTTAAATACATTTCAGAGACTTTTTGTTAATTTTTGACAGTAGGTTAAGCAAGGCTATGCATATTATGGTTGGGCCTTTAGGTGTGGTTCACATTCAACATGATCTTAGTATATAAAAGACATATATGCCCTCATAATTTTTAAAATTTTTTAATAAAAAGCATGCTACATATTGGGATTACTGTTTTTTCTTGTGTTTGTGTACAATTTGTTTTATATTGTGATTTTTGGTTATATTGTGATGGATAAAAAAACTTTTTGTTTTTCGTTTGTTTTACTTTTATTTAATAATTATTTTTTTGCGCAAAAGTTTTAACAACAGCTGACTTTAATTATTGAAAATCAGTGCTGTTAATGCTTATTGGAATTCAAAGAAAATTTAATGTTAAAAATCGCTACAACCGCTTATTAGTACATGCTTTGCATTCAATATTTAACACGCTAAATACACATTACTGGTTAGTGTAAAACGTAGCTTTTATTTAGTTCCACTGTAATTTAGAAAAACGTATAACTTTGTAAGGGTGCGTGTAACCTGATAAATATATTACATAATAATAATGCATTATTATTTTTTAGAAAAGAAAACAACATTATTCACAGTAGTTGCCTTTTTATCAAGTTTTTTATCTCCTAAAACTTTTTTTTTAAAATGTTGATAGGTCCCTTTTCATTTTATATGACGATATGTTTGTATATTAAGGTTGTCCTTGTTCTCTAAAATTAGTATAAAATAAAATTTGAAAAAATTTAAGCTCTATGGGCTCAAGATTAGCGTTCTCCGCGAATTTTTAAGCTCTTAAGATTTAAATTTGGGGAAAATGGTTAGAAACCCCGCTCTGGAGTTGCCTTTAACTATCGTGGAGAAATTTTTTATATAAAATTTTTAAAACTTTGTATGAAAATACATATGTTTCAAGTAAGATGAAGAGATTAAAAAAGTAAGCCTCTTAGTTTTTTGTTTTAATTTATTCTACTAAAAATTGTTCTTTATAAACAAAACAAGTGATCACATATAAACTTCTTTTTCTTGATTAAAAAGGAACTAAAGAAAAATTTTTTTTTAACAAATTTGTTGTAGCAAATATTTGAAATTTTGATAAAAAGTATAAGTAGCAACAGATTGTCGCTCTTTTCTCTATTGATTAATCAACTTAAGCCTATTTGAGGTTTTGAATTTTTTTAATACAAGAAATCTCTATAGTTCAAGAAAATAAAGTGATGAGAGATTAACCTCCTTTTCACGTTTATGCGCTTATTAAACAAAGGTCGATTTTGGATGAAAAATAAATTTGATTACAGATAAAAAAAAACGACTTTTATCGATTAGGGTTTTATTAATGGAACTACAAAAAATGTTCGTGATTTAGCATTTTTTATATCAAAAATCGACTTTTAATCACCCCTATTCTGCATATCGATTACGTCTCCGCATTCAGTTCCGTTACGATCGAAAATTGGTATTCTGCAGAAAAACGGAATCGAAAGAATAAAAAGAAGATAACAATGTTTACAAAATCAATTGTATCAATGTGGAATGTAGAAATAAAACAGCAGAATAAGCAAGTCTGTTATCATTTTCATAAACAAATGTCAAATTTAATAAAACAAGTTCTGTGTATAATAAAGTAAATTGTTTATAAATTTAATAAAAGAAAAATATTGAAATAAAATAAAAAAAGAAAAAGTTAAAAATAAGTTTTGCATAAATATATAAGTGTGTATAATCTAGTGAAGCTGAAATTAACTAAAAAAAGTAGAAAATAAAAGTGTTGTGGTTAAATATGTAAAGACAAAATGTTAATAAAAACTGTTTGTAAAGAAATAATTTAGTGAGTTGCATTTTTATTTAAAATTTAAGGACTAATGGAGTCTATTGCAGCTGCATTATTGTTGCATATTGCTTGAAAAGCGTAGCATACATACATAACAAAACATATTCCAGTACAAAAAATAACAATTTAAAACAAAAAAATTTTAATAATAATTTGTATTTAAATCGTTTTTGAATTTTTTAATTTTTTACTTACATTTTTTCACTTTTTTACTTAAAAAACAAAAATAGAAAAAACCTCCGTTAACAAAAAAACAACTGAAGGAAACGGAGCTCCGATCGTAATGCAGAATACATACAATCGAAATAAACTGAGCGGAATCGAAACGCAGAATACCAAAATTGCCAGACGGAGAAAATTTCGATTCGAATCGAAACGCAGAATAGGGGTGAATAAAAGGTACAAGCTACTTCCATTTCTCGATAAGGCTTTAAACATTTTTCTTTTTAAATTTCGGGTTTTAATAATAATAAATACAAGTGTTCACAAATTAACGTCCATTTGTTTAGATTTGAATTAAAAGCAATTTTTAATTTTTTTTTTTCTTTTGTGCAAAAAGAGGATTAAAAACATATAAGTTTTGACCTATTTCCTCTTTTATACGGCTTAAACGATGAATTAAGAAGGCTTTTAAGCAACTACGTGCTTAAAAACGTATCTATGTTTTTGACCTCAAATGTTTCTATCAATGCACATTCTCATACAAGACTACTACAAACCACCGCAAATAACAAAAAAAAAAAATGAAAAATTAGAAGAACCTTTTAATTTTGTATTTGTTTGAATAAAATGTAGACATAAAATCTTATGAAATTTCAACATTCTCATTAATAGATTAAAGTGTGAATGTATGTCGTTGTAAAAAAAATCTTAAAAATATAAAAAAAATAATAAAAACGCAATGTTGCCTATGAATCTACAACAACAAATTTACCAAAGCCAACTGCAACAAAAAGCAACAGTACCACCTCCCTTGCCTCCACCACTAAGGGAACCACGTAGACCACGACGAGAAAAGAATCATCACATAAATCAACAGAAAAAACACCAACAACAAGAACAAGAACCATCGCAATTTTATCAAGCAGAAGATTTTATAAAACCATCAGCGTTGTCGCCGTCGTCCGCACCATCGTCAGCATCAGTTTCGTTACCATTTAATCGAAATATTGATGTTGGTGGCAAAATGTTTGCAAATCTAAGGTATTCATCATCTCAAATAAATCTCAGCCAGAATAGTCTACTTTTGAATCAGAATGTACTCGATTGCCTCACGGCACCTTCTACAGAGGATGAACAGACAAACGAAGAAGAACCTATAATTAGTGACGACGCAACAGTGCCCTTAACAGCAACAACAGGCTCCACAACAACATTAACTGCTACAATTTTGCCAGCCTCAACCAAGCAATCGTTATCGCCGTCTCGAACAATAAATTCATTACAAAATCAACAACAACAACAACATCAGCAATATACTCGTTCTTTATCTACCCCACCACTCACACGAGCATCTCTATTAAATCTCTTGGACAATAATCCACAGCATTACCAACATAATATTAATCTTAATAATTCGCAACATCATCAGCTTGAAACGTCTGCACCCTCTAGCTCTTCGTATCAGTCGCACGAGTTTAAACTTTGTGATTCGTGTCGTCCCTTGCGTTTTAATAACTCCCATACAAGTTCGGGTCTTTTGTCACAAAAGAATTTCGGCAGTTCGCGTTATTTGAACTCGAAACGTTATAACGCGACACCAGCATTCTCCGCGATTACCGCACCGTTTAACGCTTTGGTAGGCAATCATCCGCCTGCTTCTTTGCTAAACACACAGCTTCCGCAAATACCGCCTCCAAATCCCTTTAATACAATACGTTCATTTACACATTTTTCTCGTTTCCAGCCTCGTCGTCAGAACAGCAACAGTATGTCGCAATCTGGTGAGGATCTACATTCGCCCAGTTACTTATCGTGGCGTAAATTACAGTTAAGTCGTGCCAAACTGAAAGCATCCAGTAAGACATCAGCCCTTTTGTCTGGTTTTGCAATGGTGAGTACAAGATTTTTTTTATAACTTTTTTTTACCAAAAAGAAACTTAGGTAAAAAAGTATTGAGGCACCGTGGTTATTTTTTTAATGAAAATCTGCCAAAAATACAAACGTTTTGTGTTAGAAAATTTATTATTGATAAGAAATTCGGCAAGTTATTATAAATCGCAAATGTGGAAAATTAACACAGTTATTTCAAATTAAATTGAATTGTTCTTAAAGTAACCGAAAAAAAAATCATTTATCACCAGTGTTGCCACCTCACGTGTAATTACACATATCATGTGTAATTTCTTTTTTCATGTGTAGCCCATGTGTAATTGACTCCATGTGTAATTCATGTGTAATTTAAAATTTTAACGTTTTGTTGCACTGATTTTTGTTATTATTTTTTTACAAGAAGTAAAAAGGTTTATCATTCTTAGCAAAACTTAAAAATGTTATTAAAAGAATGGAAGCGTTAAAAGAGCTGAACTAAAAATGGTTGGATCATTAACTACTAACCATTTGGCACTTAGATAGCTTTTGCCACAATTTTTTATAACGAAAACATCCTGGGTACATTATTCTTTTTTTATAATTTAAACGAGAGTCGATCATCGACTGCCAAAGAAATGGTTGATCTTCTCAAAAGCACAGTTATAGAAAAAGGGATTCTATTTGAAAATCTAGTTGGATTTGCATCAGATACAGCTAATGTTATATTTGGACAGTATAATTCAGAAGTTAAGTTGCTAAAAGACGAAAAGCCAGTTATAGTTTTGATAAAATGCTCGTGCCACCTAATACATTTCGTAGCGTCGAAGGCCTGTCTGAACCTTCCAACATATTTGAAAGTTTTACTTTGTAATATTAGATCTTGTTTTATTAGAAGTAATGCTTCGCAGATAAAACTTAAGGAGTTTCAAGAATATTTTCGCGACAACATGCACTCTTAAATTTTGAAAAATTTTAGCTTCATAGTAATTTGAAGGCAGAATATTATTGGAAAATGGTTTTTGAAATAAAAATTCCTTTGGAGACAGATTATTTCCTACTTTGCAAATAGTTATTTTTGTTTTAATCTTTTAAATAGTAAAATGAAAATATTATTTTTTTGCATTAAATATAGCAACGATACGATTGTTGTAAACAAAAATGCAAATAAAGAGACATTTGAAAAATATTTTTGTGCTGGATAAGTAAACAATATAAAAATGTCCGGCATATCCAATGTTTCAGCAATAGAGGAACTGAATTAAGATTCCGTTGAAAAATTGAGTCGACGACACTTGAAGGATGCATCAGATCATTTATGATACCCAAATAAAATTTAAGTTATATATTGTCACCTAAAATGCAAAAGGGCTTAGCAACAAAAAAAAAAATCGAAATAAGAGTTTTTGATATTGAGTTTTGTTCGTTTATTAAAACAAAATTTTTTTTGATCAAAAATGGCGACTTTATTAAAGAAATTCAAGCGCCAACTATACCTTGTTGTTATTGATTTTGTAAAGTTTTTTGCTTCTCCTGTAACAAAATAAAAAGTGTCGTTACCCTTTTTGCATTTTAGGTGACGATATTTATGTTTATTTGTTTGCAAACAAAAACTCTATACATTAGTATTATCGCTTTTAGAGTCAAAAATGTTTAGTGGTTTGTACAAAATAAAAAGGTGGCAATAATAAGTTTTTTAGGTATATATGTTGCTTAAAATATCAATTCCACTTAGAAAATTGAAATTGGTTTACGTTTTATGAAGAAGCCAAATACGATTTTAGTTCCACTTTTGATCGAAATTGGTTTCTGAGACATGCGTAAAAAGATAGCATGTGTAATTCGTATTTTCATGTGTAATTTTGGCATGATCCATGTGTAATTTAGCCTTTCGTTGGTGGCAACACTGCTTATCACGGATTTTAATAAAAGATATATTTTTTGAAAGCTTATTGCCTGCATTGTCGCAAAAGGGCGCGACAATTTAAAATAAAAAATACTATGTAAAAATAAGATTTTAGGTGCTTCAGAAAAAAAAGCTGTAAAAAATCTAAGAAATTTTAAAAAAGTTTGGCTTTTTAATTATACTGTGCTAGAATTTGACACTTTTTTTTGAGACAAGCCGGGTACGCTGAATCCAATGGTGCTCACCGTTTTTTTTTTTTTTTGGAAGCCTCGCCCACTTTTTTTCGATTTACCTAAAATCAGAAAACGGCTCCATCGATTTGACTAATTTTTCTATCAAATGTTCGTATTAATCCATTTTAAATTTTCATCGAAAGAAAAATTTATCACGCCTACTTTTACGCCCACTTTTTCTAATAAGCGCATAACTTGAGAACGGCTGGACCGGTTTGGACGATTTTTTCTTTAAAATTATCGCCATGGTCCAACTTAGGTTTTTACGAAAAGAAAATTTTGCCCCGCCTACTTTTACGCCTACTGTTTTGATTTACCTAAAATTAGAAAACGGCTCCATCGATCATTAGTAAGACCCCTTTCACACTCGGCAAGTTACTTGCGCAAGTCTCTTGCGTAACTCTCGGTTTGTAGACGTTAGCGGTAAAATCGGGGTAAAGAAAAAAAATGTTGTACAGACTTTGTTGTTGTCGGCAAGTAACTTGCGCAACTAACTTGCCGAGTCTGAAAGGGGTCAAATCAGCTACCGAGCGAAGCCGGGGCGGCCAGCTAGTTATTAAATTAAAGTAAAACAAACGAAAAACAAAAAGTTTTTATATCCATCACAATATAACCAAAAATCACAATATAAAACAAATTGTACATAAACACAAGAAAAAACACTTGCTTGTACTTAACGCAAATGCAAAAAAGGGCATTATCTCACACTCAATTATGAATGGGGGTAAGGAATGGAACAAATTTGCCATTTATTTTTGCAACATACATATTTAGAGACGAAAACGACAAATTCTTACGTTTTGTATATTTTTTTAGAATAGAACATAAACCCGCGTGGATGGAATCATACATGGAACATAATTGTCAGAAAAGAAAACACCATAACTTTGCTTAAAGGTAATTTTATTGCAGAATTTCGTTTTAATACTTTCAATAAACTAAACCGTTTTTGTGTTACGCGAATATATGTTGTGCCACCTCCTACATTTTGAAAATAAGAGCTTACTTAAAGAAACGGCTAGCGCCACTGGATTCAGCGTGCCCGAATAAGGTTAAAACGGCAGGTGGCCGGCTTGTCTGTTTTTTCAATTAACACAGTGAACTATTGCTCAAAATTACAATATTAAAATTTTATTTTAAGATTCTTTTTTAAAGGTTGCGAAAGAAAAAAAACATATCTTAAAAAAGAAAAAAACACCTCCTTCAAAGTTTCAGGATTTGTAAGGAACAGTTTGAGGTATTATAAAAGAAAAAAATCAGCCAAAAAAAAATGCGTTTGACTTAGTTCATTTTTAAAATTTAATATTTGCTAGATATTCCATTTAAAAAAAAAACAATTTTTCAATACATATATGGCTTGTAGCCCCAAGTATTCACATAAAAATCATCTTTGTATGTAAAGAAGTTTTTGAGATATTGAAAAAATAAACTCAACACATTCGGCTAAATCGGCTAAATAACTTTTGAAAAAAAATTTTTAATTTTTTTTATAGCATAAAAGTAAACTTCTCACCAAATTTCATTCAAATCGAAAGGGATCGGGTCCCACTCCCGGTCGATGTGACATGGAATTGCCCACTTCTTTCAATTAAATGTTTAAATTTTGGCAAAAATCGACATGTAATATTCATATCTAAGCGCTGCACAGTAGGTAATTTGCAATGACAATAATAATGTTCTTGTTAAAGACGTTTGATTAAGAATATAGCAAAGCAAATAACTGCATATAAGGTTTTTGTAAAAAGGAAATATCAGCTGACTTATGGGCGATCAAGTGGGCATTTTCAAGCAACGTTCACAGTGCAGCATAAAAAATGTAATTTTGATATTTTGATTTTATCAGTTATTAAACAAAAAAAGGAACTCGTCCATAATATGGTGAAAAGAGGTGATAGTAAGTAATTAATCAAAATAAAAATATTTTGGTGGACGTTATTGCTTTTGTTTAAAAACGTGTAATTCTAACTTACTGACTTTTTTCATATATGTAAACTTTGCATTAGCTTTTGATAATGTTCGCCGTGGACTGCCGTGTTTTTCCTTAATGAAAAGTGTTTAGAAAAGATTTCTGCATTTATTTTTTTTTTTTTTTTTTTTTTTCGTTTCGGTTTCTTTCGGTTTCTGATATATATTATTTTCTTTCAGACAACCTAACTTGAAATAAAGTGAACTTTCTAGTGTTTGGATTTGTAAAAAGAAAAAAAATGATGCTGTTTACAATTTTATTATCAGTGAAATTGATTTAAATAAAGTTTGAAAACAAGATTTGGCTTCGTGGAAAAAAAAGTTACTTACATTTTGTAAAAATTTATCGTTTAGGTGGCGCAAGGCCATCGGAAAAATTAAAGACTTTTTCAAGCTTATATGCCATTTTGTAAGCCCCATTGCGAATTGCCATTGCCGAATTTCAAAATAATTTATTCGTTCGTTTTTGAGATATTCAGCTTTCTAAATTTTTTTCATATGGTGGCCACCCTTACAATATTCATTATTACAAAAATTAAAAACCCAGCTGTGCGTGCTCATGAAAAACTCTTAAATTCCAATTTTCAGCCATATCGGTCAAAAACTTTGTATATTAGTTTGTCATTGCATTAGATCCTATAAAGGATATATCGCTCATTTGCTGCAAGACCGGCATAACTCAAAAAATGAAATTTTGGAATTAGAGATGCAGAATTGTTCGCTTTGTTTTTCTTTATATTGTGTATTTAATTCATCTTTATATCTTTTTTACTTTCCCAGTTTGAAGAGAATGTGTCTTCTTTTTTTCTAAGTAGTTAGAGCAAATCAAAAACTTTAAATGCGTTTATCACGAAATGGATTTTTTTGAGTTATGCCGGTCTTGCAGCAAATGAGCAATATATAATTGATCAATATGAGTATCGAAGTTAATATAACGATGTCCGTCTGTCCATCTTTTTCCTTTTTGGAACATTAAATCTCAACAACATTTTTTGCTGTCAAAGCTGTGTTCGTTTACTCGAAATTCTTACTACTTTCACTACAATTGGAAAATTTGGCTTTGAAAACTTCCAACGGCAATAAAAATAGTAATTTTTAGTAATTCCCCCTAGATCTGCTTTTGAATTTGATTGATTGCAACTCATTTTTGATTTCATTAGTTTGAATTGCAATTTATTATTCTAATTCATTTGAATGATTTCAAAATCAATTCAATTCAAATTAATCTTTAAAATAAATTGCAATTCATTTAAATTGGAAACGAATTGCAATTCATTCTACAAATTCATTTGATTTGGAAACGAATTGAAATTCATATCTGCTTGACTCGTTTGAATTGATTCCAATTTCATTCATTAATTCAAAATTTAGCTTATTCGTAATGAATTTAAATCAAAAAAGAATGATTCATTTACAGCTCTGGTGGCTACAAATGTGGTGGTTCAAACTTAGAGCCTTTTTCGAGCATTAAGGGGTAAATTTGGTCGTCATAATCGACCTAGTGTGCAAGGAATTAGCAAGATTATAAATAAATTTGAAGAGACTACCCTACAAGAAATGAATGAGCTAATTATCACATTTGATAGAAACAAATGACCGAAATCAAATTTTCTGTCATTTCTTTCTATCATTTTATTAACACCAACGTGAAAAATGAGACTATTCGCTTATTCATTTCTTGTAGGGTAGAAAATATCGCTTCTATTAATAAAAGTGTGGCAGATAAACCGAATTTGTCGATTCCACTGCTCAGAGCCCAACGGCCTTATGATAACAGACTTTTTTTTGACCTGCAATTAACGAATATGAACGGGACGATATGTAGTTTGAACAAGAACCACACACTACGACCGAATTTGGCTTAATTGCATGGGAAGCTTCCAGAACGCGTAATTTCACGTTTTGGTGACGTCAATTGGCCACTAAGATCATGCGATTTGAAGCTGGACAATTCGTACGTAATGACAATGCCCAAGCATTATAATGAGATAAAAGTTTCATCGAAATCATATGTAGCTTTATGTGTGTTTAATTTAACATTACTTTTGAAACCGACAAATGGATAACCCTTTACTATTGAATTTCATTATGATCGGTATAAATTATTATATTATGTTCTAAATATTGTTTAAGAGGAATTGTTGCGTTTTTATAATATCCTTAAATAATAAATAAATTATAAATTGTTTTACTTAAAATCTGATTCTTTTGTATACATTATTAACAATAACAAATTAAAATGTTCGCCCATGACGAATATAAAATAAAATATCCAATAAATAATAAATAATTAACAGCAATTTTTAATTGTCCTTTGAATGTTAAATATTTTTGCAATACAATTTTTTTTTTTTTTTTTTTTTTGTTCTCTTTAATAAATATTTGGTAATACTCTAGCAAAATAGTAAAGTTAATTAAATTGATTAACAAATTTCTATACGGTTGAGCAAATTTAAATAAAGAATAATTATAATGATGAAAAAATTTGTATTGTATGTATGTAAATATGTACTACAAATACACACATACATTTCGCAATTTACACCCACAATTTTTCGTTTACATTTTTAAGTGTATTTTTGCATAAATATCAGCAAATGATTAACATGTTATTGTAAAATTTTATAAACAAAATGATTTTTAAACAATTTCATAACCCAGCAAAATATTTAATGAATGGAGTAAGAGGAAAATTAGCCAACCTAAAAAAAGAAAACACAACAAATTTAGGAAAATTTATTTTTAATTTTAAACATAATCTCGTTTTAGCTCGCTACACTTTTACTAGCAAAATTCTATAGCTTCGATACCCTGTTTAAAGTAAAGCTTCGTACAGACGGTGGTCAGATCTTACAATGTTGTCATTAAAATGGACTCAAAATGTCTTGCAACTGTGTGAACATTGTACGCTATTTTCATTTGGCAGATGTGTTAAATTAATGCATCTGACAATGCCACCAATGTCAGAAAAATAACAACATTGTGAGATCTGACCACCGTCTGTACGAAGCTTAAGAATTGTGCAGCTCCTGATTGCAGCATCAAGTGCTGATTGTTGGATATTCTTTTACCAACAAGTCATTTTTCTTTATGTTTGAAAATAGAAAAAAATCCGATGTAGCTAAATTTGGCGGATGTGGAGCATGATGAAGTATGTATTGAATTTTTCCATTGCAATAAAGAATGTGTGAACTGGTGCATTATCTTGATGAAACGACACATTCTTGTTCGCCAAATGCGGCCAGTTTTTCTTTTTTTTTAGCTCTGTGTAGAGTTAAACATCTATGCAAAAACTCGGCTTTATCGCCCAAACACTCTATGCAAAACATCTTTACGACGCTTGCTTTGTTCCATTGTAAGCGAACTTGCGCATAGCTTTCTAAATTTCGGCCAATATGCGATTCATAGCTCAATTTTTAAATGAAATTGCGCCCTATTTGAAAACTTTGGCTCTTGCCGTTCTCCAGATATAAAGAAAAAAACAACAACAAAGTACTTATGGGTAGAATTAGCATGGATGCACTAGTTTTTCGGAAGAGGTTTAGAGGTTGCACAAGTCGAATTTTTATTTTTGTGTACAAAAACTATAAGTTTTTGCAAAGAATTTGCTCATTAAGGTATCCTACATTACAATTTTTCGTTTCTAAATAACGCTTTACAACTTTAAAAATTTTCGGCTTCGGGGACAATTTTTCAACAATTTTGTGGTTTATACAGTCGGAAAAATTGGACTTTTGTAAATGAACTGCTCCCATATTTGCTGAAGTATGATGAACAAAATTTACAAAATTTATGAAAAATTTCGAAAAATTGTAACGTAGCACTAGATTTTGAGGGAGATTTCAAATCAAATCTACTAAATTTCGTTGTAATGTAAACGGGCTTTAACGAGAAAATCAATTAAAATCTTGATTCATTTAATTAATATTTTATTTACATATTAATAACACCTTAATTGATTTATAATACTTTTCAAACAATTTATTTACCCAGTAAAAACTTTGACTACAAAATAAGGTGTTGAGTAATCAGAAAAAAATAGAATAGAAAGAACCAATGAATTTTACAAGGGATGTTCCAAAATGAACGCATTTAAAAGTAAGTCATAATTTTTTTTGGCTTCATACATCCGCAAAAAAGAAGGTATAGAAGAAAGCTGCTAAATTATGAGTGAAGGAAGCTATTCATTTGAAAAAAGTAAGCGAAGTTTTTACTGGGTAATTGATAAAAAAAACTACTTAAAATATTTTCTGTTTAATTTCGGCATTTTATAACTTTTAACTGTTTAATTTTCAAAACGGATTCAAATCATTTTGCATACATAGAAGGTTCACTGGGTAATTTGCAAAATCACAAAATACAAAAGTAAACAGTAAATTTTAAATCCCAAAAAAAACCGAAAAATCAAAATGCTTAAGAAAGAAAAACAACACAGGAAATCAAAAACGAAAATACAGAAGAAAAACAAAAGCAGCAATTTCAATCACGAGGAAATTGACGAATTGTGTACTAAAAATTTAAATTTTAGCCAAAAACAAAAGCACGTTAACGAAATAATGAAAAAGCAAAATAAACACAAATGAAATTACGTTAAAACATTATAATTCGCAGGTAAAATGTTAAACAAAAAATCAAAATAATTAACAAAAAAATTAATCAGACAGACGACGAAACAAAATTGTATGCTATAAATAAATAATTAAATAAATATGCAACTGATAAAAAAAATGTCAATACCATTTAAAGTGAATTCATGTAAAACATGTAATAAATAGATGAATGAATAAAAAAAACACAATTACAATTAATTAATCACATATAAATGCATTTAAAAACATTTCTGCAACATAATACAGTGCAACCTCCGTTAACAAAACCAACACAAATTAATTTATTTATTACTTGGATATAGGGTTTTTTCCCGGGATTTCCCGTCCCGGGAATTCCCGGGAATTTCAATTATTTTATTTCCCGTTTTCCCGGGATTTTTCTTGCGGGATCCCGGGAAATAAAAAATTCCTCATACTAGCTATTTATACTTTGAAATTTAGTTTTCTATTCTCTAAAAATTAGCATCTGTGGATGGGTAGTGGATAAGATTAATTGCAAGAAGTGAGAACATGTATTTAAATCAATGTCTCCTGATGCAATAAATCTACTAAAAGCAGAATGGGCAGTGCAACAGTTGATAATTATTACATTTAGTGAAGTGAAGAGTAAATAAAGTACATCAATTCAAAATAAGTTACAGGCAGTAAAGTTTCATTGCCCAGATACCTAAACATATCGCTCCTTTATTGCAACATAGTCATATCTACAAAAACAAACGATCTTGGCAAAATGCGATTAAAGTTTTCAAAATGTACCGATTTAAAGATATATTTTGCTATAACTTCGGTTCAGTTTGAGATATAATACGTGAATGTATGAAGGAAAACTTTGCTAAAGTTACTTCAAATTTTGAGATATGACTATGATGCAATGAAGGAGCGATATGTTTATTAGGTGATAAACACAAATTCCCAATTTCAATTTCAATTTGTGTTGGTTTATATACCCGTGAAATGCGGTGAAACCGAAATAAAATAACATTTTGGAAACTCGTGTAAGATACTACAACATACAACTTGAAAAACACATTGTCCTAAAGATTACAAATGGACCTATTGAAATGAAAAGGTTTTTAAGAAGCAGTCCGGTTGATGTTTTTTTTTGCATAAACCTTGACATACATTTGACTGATATAGACGTTGTTTATAAAAAAGTAAAAAAATTGCTTCTGATTGTAAATCCGAAGCATGCTACAACGGTGCACTTTTAACTATTTGTCCAACCTCGGTAAAAAATGAACGAAATTTTTCGGAAACATGATAATTAGTAAATTAAATCTGGAATATACTTTTTGACGACTTACTAAGCGCTTTAAGTGTGTCAGAAAGTTATTTCCTAAGCCGTTAAAAAATGTTATCTATTTCTTTAAAATATTTTATCTATTTTATTAATTAACTTTTTAATCTCATATCTTGAGTACCTTAATTTTTATTTGGTTTTTATTATTGTTTTATGAATTAAATTGTTATGTTTATGTTATCTTTGTATCTTGTATCCAGAGCATAATAATACTGAATAAAAGCATAATAATAGGGAATAAAGGCGTGAGTTCCCTTACTTTTTTTTCATTAATTAATAACAAAATTTACTTTGTATTATTTATGGAGCGGGATCCCGGGATCCCGGGAAATTTGAAAAAATTTCCCGCTTTCCCGGGAATCGAAAAAGTCCGGGAAAAAAAAACTCTACTTGGATATCTTGGATATCACAAGAATTGAATCTTTTAAATTACAGTATGTGATGTTATAACGATACAATTTATTTAAGTTACATTCAAAGACAAAAAGTAATACATTATTATAGTTTTATATGAAAGACAGAAAAACATAAAATATATAATAGAAAAAAAAATATTTATTTTCAAGATACAGAGGTATATAAAGAAAACAAAAAGGTGTAATTATTAAAAACAAGAAAACAATTTATTTTTGAATTGCATAACGTTGCCTATGGTTTGTTCTGTGTTGGGTAGTGAGTTCCACAGTCGTATGGTATTTGTAAAGAACATAAATTAACGTACGATATCTTAGTTGTATGATGTGTTTTCCTCTACTAAAACGTGCAAATTTTAGGCGGTCATATAAATAAGTTGGTTCTTGGGTGTATATAATTTTATGAATGAGTATAAATGATTTAATTTTAAGCAATACTTCAAGATTAACTCTGTACAAAGATTTAGAATATAGAGAAGTTCCATCATATCTTTTTATTCCGTAGACGTATCGTAGAATTGCATTGTAAGCTACAGTTAATTTACTCTTACTGTATGAATCACAGAAAGCAAACAGTTCACAACCATATAGAAGCTTTGGCATTAAAAACGTTTTCGCGAGAAGCACGCGAATATTAAGAGGTGTAACATGTTGTGATGGGTATAGAGTTCTTAGCATAGAAAAAATTTTTCCAGAAACAGAAATAATGTGAGAATTCCATTGAAGAGTTTTATTAAAAATAATACCAAGATTCATAGCTGATTCAACAATTGAAATAGTTTGATTTCCTAATAGTACCGGAATATCAACAACAATATTTTGATTTCTTTGAGCTATAATCAGTAACATTGATTTTTTTGGATTTAAGTATAGTCCATTCGACGACGCCCATAAATATATCCGATTTAGATCCACAGAGAGTTTAGCAATACAATCTTGCATTAAGTTCTTTTTACAACTAATATATATTTGAACATCATCAGCATAAATGTGACTGCTGCAGTGCAAAAGACGACTAGGTGGTACCCCCATAGACACATGTAGAGCAGTAGATAAAGAGTTCCCAGCGGCAACGGATTGTAACCGATTTGTAAGATAAGTTCCTAGTAGTGTAGTGGCAGTTGAAGAAAAGTTAAACTTATTAAATAACTTAGTGCAAAGTATCAAAGTTATTTACGGGAATACAAAATTTATCATTAATACGATTTCTGTATGACGTGCTAAATTCCCAATTTTCCATATATGATAAATACACTGAAATTTATTGTTGAGAGAAAGCTAGCTTCTATGCGCATTTCACTGGTTGCTTAGGCCAGCTCATCAGGAAACCTTTTCCTAAGATTTTAGAAAAGCTAAAAATATTATACGAATAAAACCCCAAAGCGAATAAGAATTTTAAACACTCAAAGTCTTACTCGTAAGTAACAATATCAAAGCTCAAACAAAACACCAACAATAAACAGTGAGTTTATCTTTTCTTACATCCCCCTACAATTGGTTGGGTTCTTTCCGACTCGAATTGTAGTTGTAAGTGGGTATAAAGAAAAAACAAAATTAAAAAACAAATTGTTTCATTCTATTGTCTTCGTAAGAAAACAACAAAAAAAAAAACAATTTGCCAATTGAGTCTTCTGCACGGGCACATGCGAGTATATTATCAAAGTTATTTACGGGAATACAAAATTTATCATTAATACGATTTCTGTATGACGTGCTAAATTCCCAATTTTCCATATTTGATAAATACACAAAGTATTTCATGGTAAACTGAGTCAAATGCCTTAGAGTGATCTAAAAGTACAAGGAACGTAACTCCTCCTTCATCAATATTGCGTCTGATATCTTCGGATACACTGATGAGCGATGTAACACAGCTATGCCTTTCTCTGAATCCAGATTGATTTTTAACTAGTAACTGGTGATTTGTCAAGTATTTACTCATTTGCTTATGGATTAGTCTCTCGAATACTTTAGATAAATAAGGTAGTATTGATATAGGACGATACTCATTTGCAGTTTTAGGTACGGGGATGATCTTTGCATATTTCCAGCAATTTGGAAACTGACTGGTGGTGATAATGGTGTTAAATATGTGAGTGATGTAACCTAGTAACTTAGGTAGAAGAAGTTTTACGAATCTTGGATGAATTTGGTCCAGCCCGACCGCATTCGACGTTACAGATAGACAACATGATAGTACTTCAACTTGAAGAACACCAGAAAATTCAAATCGGTGTACGGTAGGTGGTGCCGAGAGATGTTGTAAAGATTCTGAATTTTCAGCCATTACATCTTGATTCACAGCTTGGGTACTATTCATTGGTATACTTGAAGGAATATTAACAAATGATTCATTTAATTGATTTACATCGATATTACAAGCAGAAGTAATTTTTTTCCCAATACCAATTTCCTTGATTGTCTGCCATTTCCTTTTAGAGTCTAAAGCTAATCTGAAATTAAGGCGTTGCGTCAACCGAGTCAAAAGAGCATATGTCAAATTAAGTAAAATTATTTAAAAAAAGAACTTTTGCGTTTAAAATAAATGCATTTTTTTTTGATTAAAATAAAGAAAAAACCAATTAAACACAAAAGGCCTAATTCATAAAAAATATTTCATGTTAATAACAGGTTTAAAAGATAAAATTTATATGAAAACTTGTTTAATAAGCCTCTTATAAAACTGAAATATTTTTTATGAATAAGGGGGTTACCCCCTGCCTGCGGTCTTTGTATATGTGGTAATAACGAAGCCATTTTTGAAAGTAAATACACCATGTGCACGTACGTTTGTAGTTTTAAATTCATTCATAAAATAAACTTAAGTAAAAACAAACCGAAAGAGAAAAAAATAAGACTGTAAATTTGCGTTAATTGGGACTTGTTGCGTTAACGGTTCACAAATGTTAAAATTTGGGTGTTGCTATTATCGAGGGTTGCCTGTAACTGTAGTTCAAGGTTTGGGAGGGAAAAAACAACATCGGGATGTACCAACAACATTTTTTAACATTTACATCAAGAAAAATTGATTTTTTGTTTTTTTTTTTTTATTTATAGAAATGAAAATTGCCAAAAAAAATTTTAATGCATTTGAAAGACATTTTTCTTAGCTTTAACATTTAAAGTAACCCCAAAAAAAAATTAAAATCTTTAAAATTACGAATACCGCTAATTGAAAAAGATATTAACCCATATGGCCGCCACGATATGCGCATTCTTGATCTCCAAAATTCACACACTTTTCGCCGTATTTCACCAAATGAAAATTTCAAAAAAGCGATTGCATGAAAGTTAATCACAAAAACTAAGCAGTGTTGCCAATTGAAATTTTATTTGCGTACATTTAAAAAATTTTTATATATTTTTTCAACTTAATGTTAAAAACACAATTATTCTAACTCAATTGTCAAATATCATGAAAATTAATAAAAATAAATATAATTTTGAACGAATGCCTGATGGTTGGCGTGAGTTATTGTCTTGCCAACTGTGAAACTTCAAATAAGCAAAATAATAAAAGAAAAATAAGAGACATTTTTGTTAGAAGCAGTGTGGCATAGCCAAAAATATTTTACAGCTAAATCGGCTTTGAAATAATGCTAAAAAAAATCCTAAACTGCCAAAAAATAATGCTAAAATTTAAATTGTATTTTTTTTTTTTGTTATTTTAGATAATATGTATTCTTTTATACATGATTTATTTTACATAATAAAACTCACATCGTATCAATAGAACAAACTGATTAAAAAATATCAATAGAATATTTATTAAAAATAAAAAGTCTAAAAACTAGAAAAGAACTAAAGAAATATAGTTCAGTCTTTATATACGTACATAAAAAGTTTTCAAACAAAACGTACTATACTATAACAAAACTTCAAAGGAACTTGACCCATAAATCAAGTTTCAATAAAATTTATAAAACATGTTTAATAGAAAATTTAATTTTATAAATATGTAAAAACGTCATCAAATGAATATTCTTCTTCAGCTTCTGAAGAATCGATCGAATTATCATTATAATATATCAGAGTACCGAAACGTTCACTCATTTTTCAGTCATGAGTAGGGTTTTTTCCCGGGAATTCCCGGGACGGGAAATTTCAATTATTTTATTTCCCGTTTTCCCGGGATTTTTCTTGCGGGATCCCGGGAAATAAAAAATGCCTCATAATAGCTATTTATACTTTGAAATTTAGTTTTCTATTCTCTAAAAATTAGCATCTGTGGATGGGTTGTGGATTAGATCAATTACAAGAAGTGAGTACATGTATTTAAATCAATGTCTCCTGATGCAATACATCTACTAAAAGCAGAATGGGCAGTGCAACAGTTGATATTTATTACATTTAGTGAAGTGAAGAGTTAATAAAGTACATTAATTACAAATAAGATGCAGGCATAAAGTTTCATTGTCCATAAACAAGTCTTAAAAATAGGAGATACCTAAACATATCGCTCCTTTATTGCAACATAGTCATATCTACAAAAACAAACGATCTTGGCAAAATGCGATTAAAGTTTTCAAAATGTACCGATTTAAAGATATATTTTGCTATAACTTCGGTTCAGTTTGAGATATGACTAAGATGCAATGCAGGAGCGATATGCTTATTAGGTGATAAACACAAATTTTCAATTTGTGTTGGTTTATATACCCGTGAAGTGCGGGTAAACCGAAATAAAATAACATTTTGGAAACTCGTGTAAGATACTACAACATACAACTTGAAAAACACATTGTCCTAAATATTACAAATGGACCTATTGAAATGAAAAGGTTTGTTAGAAGCAGTCCGGTTGATGCTTTTTTTGCATAAACCTTGACATACATTTGACTGATATAGACGTTGTTTATAAAAAAGAAAAAAATGCTTCTGATTGTGAATCCGAAGCATGCTACAACGGTGCGCTTTTAACTATTTGTCCAACCTCGGTAAAAAATGAACGAAATTTTTCGGAAACATGATAATTAGTAAATAAGATCAGGAATATACTTTTTGACGACATACTAAGCGCTTTGAGTGTGTCAGAAAGTTATTTCCTAAGGCGTTAAAAAATGTTTTATATTTCTTTAAAATATTTTATCTATTTTATTAATTAACTTCTTGATCCCATATCTTGAGTACCTTAATTTTATTTTGTTTTATGAATTAAATTGTTGTTTATGTTATCTTTTTATCTTGTATCCAGAGCATAATAATACTGAATAAAAGCATAATAATAGGGAATAAAGGCGTGAGGTGATAATAATTCAAGTTCCTATTTCAATCTTCTATTATTTTTTTAGTATTGAACCATTTCTTTTACTTTCTTTGTAAACAAGTTCCCTTACGTTTTTTTATAAAAGTTTTTTTCATTAATTAATAACAAAATTTACTTTGTATTATTTATATGGAGCGGGATACCGGGATCCCGGGAAATTTAAAAAAATTTACCGCTTTCCCGGGAATCGAAAAAGTCCGGGAAAAAAACTCTAGCGATCATATATGAATTTCTTTGAACTCTGTAATATATGTTCTTATCGCATGAGATCGTACATTTTTTTAAAACTATCGCAACATTTTGAACCACACCTAATATAAAGTACCGAATTCATAGTGTTACACGTCATTCCATTTCGAATTTAGGTTTTAAAGAGATTTATACCACTAAAAACCTATTTTAACTTCCGCGCTGCTAAATGGCAAAATCAAAAACTTAATTGCAAAAGAAGCTAATTCACTGAATGGATTTTCCTTTAATGTATTTTTATATCCATATACATTTATCCAGAAAACAGCTGTTGAGCTTCTGTATAATAATTCATATGAATATAGTTTCTGGCACTGATGTTCCAAAGTTGTTATTTCTTCTACGGTGAAATCAATAATTTCTTCTATAAAATGTTCGCTTTATTTGCATTTATTAGTTTTTAAACGGTTTTCTACACAAAAAAAAGTTAGTTTTTGTTAAATTATAAAAAATTTTTGGCAATCGTTGTCTAAGTTGACATATTCACCCCTATCGTGAATAATTTTTCCCCTTTTCCCATATTTGGAATCATGAAAAACTCCCATGAAAAAAAAGTAATTCAAAGGAGAATAATAACGTGAACAAATGTTCACGGGAATAAATTCACCTTATCGTAAAAAGTTTTTTCCCTCGTAATTTGTTCACATTTCCCTTAGATTTTCTCACTTTATTTTTGCTAGGGAATAGAACGTGTATGTTAGTAGTTCCTTCTATAAATCGAATATTAAGGGCTAGATCCGTTAATAAGCCACACACCAATATATTGGTCAACAAAATTGAAAACACCAGGTTCCGGCGGATTTGTGAAGCATTCGAAAGACGTCGTGGCAGAATTTTGGAAAATATTTTACTACATAAAATTTAAAAAGTGCAAAAAACTTACGTTGTAATCAACCTATCCCTCCAATACTCATTATTTAGCTTTTTTATTTTAACTTTTCTTTGAAATATAAACGTGTATATTTTTGAACAAAATTTCATTGCTTTTAATTTTTTCTTATCTTTTTTCTTTTTTTTACATTCATTGGAACTGATAGCGTGAAAAATTTTTCACATGAGATTCGTGATTGCTTTTTTCTCTTGAGGGGAATGAAAATTTAATGGGAACAAAAATTCCACTTGTTATTCACGATAGGGGTGATTAATTGAGCTATAAAATCCCGGCATGTAATTCGTATTTGTTTTTCTAAGGTTGCGAAAGAAAAAAAATCATATCTTAAAAAAGAAAAAAAAAACACCTTCAAAGTTTCAGGATTTGTAAGGAACAATTTGAGGTACATATTATAAAAGAAAAAATTCAGCCAAAAAAATAGGCTTTTGACTTAGTCCGTTTTTAAAATTTAATATCTTGCAGATATTTCAATATATTGTTTGTAGCCTAACAGTGTTATTTGTATAGTATCTTTAGTTTTTCTAAAATCTTTGGATGAAGTTTCCTGACGATCTGGCCTAAGCAACCAGTGAAATGCGCATAGGAATAGCTTATCCCTTCGACAATAAATTTCAGTTTATCAATAGTATGATATGGGAATTTAGCACAATTTAAACGAAACATTGTTTGTTTATTTTTTTGATTTATTAAAACTAAACGACTTCCACTCACGCCTTCATTAAGTCTTTTCAATATTTTACCCTTAGTATCTAAAGATAAGGTATTTTTTTCGTTTGTTTGTCATTTTTTTTATCTTTCACACGTATGAACACTTTACTTTGACCTTCAGTTATCAACTGACCCAAATTTGTACAAGCATATCAAATTTCATACTCATATGACCGAATTGTGAATATACAAAAAAAAAAAACTAAAAAAAATTCCAGAAATTAGGACCCCCTGTTCTAATTTTTGAGCGCTTAATTTGGTTTATCGCCTCTTAAGTTCAAAATCATAATAAACATTTTCCTAGTAGAAATAAAAACAAAAACATTTCCAGAAATTAGAACCTGTGAACCAGATCGTCCAATACAATGAAATGGCTGTTTCGAATTTGTGAGATTCTACTGTATATGTAATTACATTGTTACTTTTTATTTCAAAAAATTAGTAAGATCAAAAAATTCAATTAAAACAAAAAATTCAATTATAACAAAAACAAAAGGGAAGAATACAAAAAAACCATATGAAATCTAAAAAAAAAGTATAATACGAAAATTTTAAATTGAAGTTAGTTAATAAGTTATGGAAGTACCAACTTACCTTAAAATTTGAATTGCACCCCAAATGTACCAACTTTAACTAGAAATGTTTTTGATTGTTTTAGTTAAACCAGTAATCATCAGATATGGACATCAGGAGTACTCTCTGTTTTATGTGCTCTCCTGTCAATCTGCTTCTTGTATCCGGCACTGCTTCTTATAAATGCCAATAACTTTAGATCTTCATATTAGTTTAAAAAACATATGATGCATGCAGTGATGCCAATTCTTAAAAAAAACATATTGTTTGAAAAACGGCTAAAATTTAGAGTTATTAATGAAGACTGACTTTAAAAAATATCGAATTCGATAGTCGTATTTCAATATCGATATATCGGTATATATCGATTATTTTTTATTTAAATATCGATATTTGGATATATCGATGGCCCCTATTATGGTTTACAACTCAACTCAGTTGAGTTGTAATTTCTTCATTTTTGTATTATGGTTAACAACTTTGCTATTTTGCGGTGAACAAAAACATAACAAAAATTACAACTGATCACAACCAGTTGTCTTAATAACAACTCAACTGAGTTGAGTTGTAAACCATAATAGGGGCCGATATTTTTTGCCCATTCCTTTATTATGCATTTGTGCTGATGTGTGTAACACCTTAAAATATTGGTCCTAGACCCACCTCAAAGTATACCGATCGACTCAGAATCACTTTCTGAGTTGATCTAACGATGTCCGTCCGGCTGGCTGGCTGGCTGTTCATGTAACCTTGTGTGCAAAGTACAGGTCGCAATTTTGGAGATAATTTTATATTTAATATTTGGCACAAAGGTTCTTATTGGTACAAGGATCAAGCCTATTGAAAATGGGCCGAATCGTATTGCCACATTTATGTTAAGTCTTTTGAAATACTGAAAAAATCTCAACAACACAATATAACTACATGGGGTTTTCCAAGTTTCTTTTTGCCTGAATGTAGCGGTCGATCATACATTTAGACTCGATTGGGGCACTTTAAATGGGTCAAAGTGGAATTTTTCATAAGGAACATCAGAAATCGTTTTAGAGGTATGGTACCTTTGGTTTCTTATTTTGATCCCTAGAATACGATTTTCCTTGTCACTTGGGCGATTTTTAAATCGACCCGCCCTAATATATATATATATGTATATATTGAATATTTATTGTGACAAATTAATGTTTATTTTATACTTCAATATTATGCAAAAAGGATTCTGCAAGAAAATCCTCAGCAACAGTCAAGAAATTAAAATACAAATGCAAAAATAATTAAAAACAGGCACAACTAAATAAAGATAACAAATAAAATATACATACATATGTACATGCTTATATTATAAAAAAAAAAACAATTTATAAATAATTTAATAGTTTTCATTCATCAAAAGTAATTCTTATTTTTGTTCTCTCTTTTATTTGTGTTGTCCGTTTCAGGTGGCCATGGTAGAAGTCCAATTAAACAATGATACCAAAGTACCAGCCGGCATGTTAGTCGCCTTTGCCATCTGTACCACACTCTTGGTTGCCGTTCATATGCTGGCTCTGATGATCAGCACATGCATACTGCCGAACATTGAGACTGTGTGCAATTTGCACAGCATCTCGTTGGTACACGAATCGCCGCACGAACGTCTACACTGGTACATAGAAACAGCGTGGGCCTTCTCAACGCTCCTGGGGCTCATACTCTTCCTGGTCGAAATAGCCATATTGTGTTGGGTGAAATTCTACGACTTGAGTCAGCCTGCGGCATGGTCTGCTTGTATTGTACTTATACCGGTTTTAATTATATTCCTGGCCTTTGCCATACACTTCTATCGCTCCCTGATGACCCACAAGTACGAGGTGACTGTGTCTGGTATACGTGAATTGGAAATATTGAAAGAACAAATGGAACACGATCATCATATAGATCATCATCAACAGGGCCACCGTAATGGTTTGAATTATGGTGCCAGTGGTGATATTGTTTGAATCTAATCTAATTAATTTTTTATTCTCTGTTCCCTTTTTTACTGGAGTAACAATTGGAGAACTCGTATTTTTTTAAAATAATTCATATTTTTATAATAAAACAACTTACTTATTTTTTTTATTTAGGTTAAATTATTTTATAATTTATTTAAGATTATTTTTCTATGCTAAATCAAAATGAAAAAAAACATAATAAATATTTTTTTGAAAACAATAATTTTTATAAGAAAAAGACATAATTGATTAAGTTAGTGATTGTAAATTAAAATTAGCAACAAAATTTTATAAAAATAAATACAATTTACTGTAAAATTGTGATATTGTCAAATATATTTTTTATTTAAAAAAAAGTAAAATTTCTAATAAAAATAAAATTTGAACAGCGAATGACTAAAAAACTGGTTACGATTTTTTATTTATGTTAAGCATTTTTCGTCTGGTAGTTTTTCTGTTCGCCTAGTAATTTAGAAAAAAAGTAGTCTCAGTAATCGAGTTATCAATTTAGAGAGCTTTAGCGATAATATTTGACATAATTATAAGGAAGGAAACGGACTTTCATTCTTATAGCAAAAAGAAGGCATCAAAAGACCTCGTAATAAAGTTCGACTTCATATCTTTTATTTGACACCAATTTTATGCAAATATCTATTTTAGTTTTTGATTTATAGCTTTCTAAAAATAATTTGCGACCTGGAATTTACCTACTGCAAGATTCTGTTCGCCTGTTCGTTCAGGAAAATTTTAAATTTTGCAAAAATTGTTTTTAGCGGTCGGTACTACAACTAAAAATTTGTAATCCGCAAAACTTCGCTATTTCAAGGGCTATCGCTATGAAATTTGGCATCCAGAGGAAGTTGTTGTTGGTCTTTAATTTAACGCAAACAAATATATGACCACGCCCACTATTAACGGTACAGAATAGCGTTGTAACATAAACATGCGAATTTCCCTTAGTAGGCGTGGCAGTGGGCCCTCAAAAACATTATCGTAATAAAGTTCCATTCCATATCTTTCATTTGACACCAATTTTATGCAAATATCAACAACAGTTTTTGATTTAAACTTCGCCATTTAAAGAGCTTAAGATATAAAATTTGGCATCCTGATAGAGTTGTTGCTGGTCTTTAATTTGACGCAAAAAATGGGCCTGTTCGGAAATGCATCATTGCGCTGCAGCTGTGATCTGTTTTTTATTTTTGTTTGTGCATCATCTCCTTACTATTAAAAAAGCAAAAAGCTTGAAAGTTTACAATACAAAACTCATTCTTACTAAGAAGAAAACACAAATTTGTATGATTTTTATTTTATGTTCAATTAAAATTGTAGTTTTTATTTTACTTTTTAAAATTAAAATTAAAAAAAAAAAATATATAACCGCTGCATTAAAACGATTTGATTTTCTTTGTATTTTATTTTATTTTACCTTACAATTGTTCTTTAACTTATAAATTTTTATTTATTTATATTTCTTTTTTAATTTTTATATGCAGCCTTTGTTTTTCTTGTTTAAAAAAAAAACTCAATATTTAATTAATTAATTATAATTAATATAATAATAATCATAATTGTCGACTAAGACTAAACATGTTTAACATACGTACAAGTAGAGTTGATGTTGTTTTTTTTTTATTTTTTTTGTTTATATTTTATTTATTATTATAATTAATTTTTCATAGGTTTTTGTTGTTTGTTTGTTATGTTTACTATAAATATAATTACTATAAATGTAGGTAGATACAATAATTATTACTTTTTTATTATTTTAAATATAATTTTTTTTTAAATATTTTGAGGTGTTTTAAAAGAATTTCTTTAAAAAATTTTAAATTTTTTAAAAAAATAAAAATTTTTTTTTTTTTTAGTTTAAGAGTGGGAGTTTTGTATTTAATTATTATTATTTATAAGTTAATGATGTTTTGTTTTAAATTGTTTTTTAAAAAAGAAAACATTGATTGAAATTTAATTGGTTTTATTTTTTAATTATAATTTATATTAATATTTCTCTTTATGTAGAAATGTATATTTTTATTGAATTAAATTTTAGTTTTTGTTTTATAACAACAAAAAAAAGCTAAATTTTATTATATTTAATTTGATTTCTTTTGTTTTAACCTCTAATTACTAAAATTTATAATTAAGGTTAATTTTTTTATGTTACATATATTAATTAAATTCATACTAAAATCTATGGTTTCTTCCATGATATAGTAAGAACAAGGTAGGTGCATTAGAAAATAAGTTCTCAATTTAAAAACCATATATAATCAAACAAAAGAAAATAAAAAAAAATTAGACAAGCGTCAAAAATTAAATTGAATAATCTAATTTTTTGAAAAGTTTTTTGGTTAAAAAATTTTGTGATAACAAATTTCAACCAAAAATCAATTGCAAATAATCAACATGTTGAATAAAATATAAATTTATATCAAAAAGTAAATTTGCAATGTCCAAAATATGCAAAAAATTTGAATATTTGCAGTTAAGGAATAGTTCGATATTTGACTTTACATGGGTAAATACTGAAAACTCTCTCTCTCTCTAATGACCTTGTTTATTATACCATGATTTTTGCTATATAATTAACAACACAATGTGACAAATGATATTGTACAGATTACAGACCCTGTTGAGTAGATCATTTTGTAAAACATTTCGGTTTTTTTCAATACACTCTTTAAATTTAGAGGCCACGTTACTCTTAAGTAAACATGTTATTAGAGTTTCTGAGAGCACCAAGAGTTGCGATTCAGCTGTTTCGTTTTCCTTACCAAGCTTATGTATAAAGAGGTACTCTTACGTAAACGTAACGTTGCGGACGAACCTCATAAAAATAAAAATTTTCTTCGCTTTTAAGTAACAGCTGTTAAAGAATTTTATGTTTATTGATAAAGCGAACATTCCTACGAAGCACACGACGTTTTTTAAAATTTTATACAAAACACACGAAAAGCAAATTCTAAAATTTAGAAATTTGACAAATTTTCTGTTTCTTTTTTAACACATTTCAACACGCTTACGTATTTTAAGGAGCTACCAACCATTGACGTCGACCGCAACATTTACGTTTGAGTAACGAGGCCTTAGTGTTTTTTGTTAAAAAAAAGGATTTCAAAGGACATCCCGAACGAACGGCAATTTCTAAACTTAATAAATTATTTTGGTTACACGATCATTAAGTCTTTAAAAAATACAGTGAAATGGGGCAATAACGAATACCGAATATAACCAAATTTTTTTATTAACAAATCAATTTCATTGATTTAGCTTAAAAAATTTTCGAATTTGTTTAAACACCCTCAAAATTTGTATCATTGCTATTTGAATCAAAATTCTGAACAAAGGAAATTATACGATCATACTCTGTTAATCGACATCTAGTTAAATTTAAATCGATGTAGATTTCAGTTAATTTTTTTTTTTTTTTTTTTTGAAATTACAATAATTTTTTTATAAGAGTAGTTTTAATATATAAAAGGGAAAAACCCGATCGTTTTCAAAATAAGTTCAATTTCACTCTAATGCCCGTAATTTCTACAAGAAGAAATCTGGTCGTGTTCGTACCTAACAGTTTTTTTTATCCATCCGGTAAAACTATTTTGGTAATTTCACGTCTATTTTCCTTTCGTTTTTTTTTTTTTGTTTATTTTTATTAATTTTTTGAACTAACTGTAAAAATTCTATTGCGTAAAACCAATAGGTAAGACATACGTGTTAAACGTTCCCACGACAATCGGTTCTCCGCACCGGAACGACTCGGAGACATCAGGACTTCGACCAAGGATTGTCACATCAGCAACACCCCAAACCCACGTCGCGCTGCTACAACAACAACATACGTATTAACATTATGGAAAATTCGTTACATCATAGATATCTACATCTGTATATACAGCTAGATTTTTTTTTTTAGAAATTGCGGACATAATTCAATTTTCAGAACATGCATCATAGTGAAGTTATTTTGTAACCAATTGATTTCACCAATTGGGTGAAATGCGGTTCTAACGAACACTGAAATATGCCAATAACGTACACTTATCTTCGCTTACATTGATTTAACTTAAAAATTTCATTTTATTCGTTACGTTAACAACGAAAACAGTTAAACCGAACAGTTTTTTTGTAACGAACACATTTTAATGGCCCTACAGTTGTCCTGAACTGTCCGTCAAGGGAGATTGCACTGTGCAGTGAAATCCTCAAAAAAATTTTAACTTTTGACAAATTACTAAACTTTGTTGGAGTTACTTCGTTACGTTACAAACAGTATTTGTTCTATTTCACTGCATCAACGGTTAATTTTTCCTTGGAGTTTTCTACTGCCATTACCAATGGCTTAAATTCGTCAGGCAAGCCGGCTAACATTAACGATGCTGTTAACTCGTCATCTATGTTGAGACCAGCATTTTTTACTTTTAGCGCTATGATGACCAATTCATTCACATAGGCCTGCATGGAACTATACTTCTCAAATTTAATGTTGACTAATTGCTTCAGTAGGTCCACCTTTCTTGTTAAACCAGTGTCCTCGTACGCATTCATAAGAGCGTCCCACGCCGCCTTTGCCGTTGATGCAGTGAAAACCCTACTTTTACAAGATGCCAAGTTTGACAGAAAAACCGAAAACGAAGCCGCTTTATATTTAAAAAATCCCAAAAAGGGTAAAAAACCATTACAGTGCTACAATTGCAAAGAATTTGGGCATGTTGCAAGAAATTGCCAGAATAGAGGCAAATGTAGCAACGGTGATAACGGTTTTTTTAAAAGAAGCGAAAAACATAAAAAAAATGTCGCAACCACTCTTATAGCAAAGACAAGCAAAAGTATGCATGTGTGTGTAGAAAAAGAAGCAGCAGAAAAAGAGAGAGAAACAGATTCTGTTTGCTGGTACGTTGACAGCGGCGCTAGCAACCACATGATATGTGAAAATAAGTACATGTACAACAAACGTAAGGTGGAGAACAAAAAAGTACTTATAGCAAACAACAGTGAACTTTGTGTAGACAGCGCTGGCGACGTTGATCTTACAATAGTATGTGAAAAAAGGAACAGAAACATAACCATAAAAAACGTTGAGTTTGTACCACACTTGTGTGCAAATCTGTTGTCTGTTAAACAAATGACAGAGGGTGGAAAAAAAATCGTTTTTGAAAATAAAGAGTGCAAAATTTTTGATGAAAACAAGAATCTCATCGCAACTGCTACGGCATACAACGATCTTTATCGTTTGGATAGTAAAGCGCATTTGAATGAAAGGATTTTTCTGGCTAAGGAAAATTTTAACTTGTGGCATAGGCGAATGGGTCATATATGTGACAAAAGTTTGCACGATGTGAAGTCAGTAAACACAGGCATAAATTTTAGCTCAGATAGTGATGGACGCTGCGTAACGTGTGTAAAGGGTAAGCAAACCCGAAGGCCTAATAAGGAGATTGGCACAAGAGCTTCGGAGTTGCTACAACTGGTGCATTCTGATGTTTTAGGTCCGTTAAACACACACTCGTTCTCTGGCGCAAGATTTTTGGTCACGTTTGTGGATGATTTCTCCAGGAAAGTTTTCGTTTACCCTCTTAAAATGAAATCTGAAGTTTTTGATGTTTTTGTTGCTTTTAAGCAAATGGTTGAAAACCAGTGTTCCACAAAACTGAAAATTTTACGTACTGATAATGGTGGAGAGTATTTGAGCAACAAATTTTCCAGTTTCCTGAAAGACCACGGTATTATACATCAAAAAACGTGCCCATACACTCCAGAGCAGAATGGGGTAGCGGAAAGAATAAACCGCACATTAGTAGAGCGAATAAGGTGTATGATAATCGACAGTGATTTAGATCACCGGTTCTGGGCTGAAGCGGCGAACACAGCTTGTTATTTAATTAACAGAATCCCGTGCAGAGGTGAAAATTGTACTCCAGAAGAAAAGTGGTCTGGCCGTCGTCCAAATTTGGAGCATTTAAGAACGTTTGGATGCCCAGCTCTAGTACACATTCCGAAGGAAAAACGTCGCAAGTTGGATTCAAAATCTATTGAGTGCATTATGGTAGGATACAGTTCAGAGTGCAAGGCATACAGGTTGTTTAACCCTCGAGATGAAAACATTTTAATAAGTCGTGACGTGGTGTTTCTAGAAGAAAAGAAGGCAAACCTTAAAACAGCAAATAAAAACGTATGCGTTGAATTGTTTGATGATGGAAATAATGTCAATCCCGGGGAAAGTAATGCTAGTGAATTGACATCTGAGGACAACAATCAACAGACAGATGAAAACGACAGCAGTAGTAGTGCAAGCACATATGATTCAGACGAATGGTCGTTGGCCCAGGCACCTGCCGAAAATTCCGAAGAAGATTGGATTCCAAACAATTATGAGCTAAGAAATATACACGTAGGAGAAGATGTTCGTCGTTCAGGGCGTATTGCAAACAAAGTTCCTCATTCTCAACTATTTTGTGCTATGCAATTTGTTTCTGGTGACCCAGTCAGCGTGGAAGAAGCCGTATCAACAGCCAACTCCGCCAAGTGGAAAACTGCAATGCAACAGGAGTACGACTCACTGATGGCTAATAATACGTGGGTGCTAACGGAACTACCACAGGGAGAAAAGGCGATTAAATCAAAATGGGTGTTCAAAACAAAAACGGCTGGAAACGGTAATCAACCACGTTTCAAAGCAAGATTGGTAGCCAAAGGGTTTTCGCAGCGCAGGGGGATAGATTTCAATGAAACTTTCGCTCCAGTTGTGAGGTATGAGTCACTCAGATATTTATTTTCTTTGGCAGTAAAACATGACATGCACATTCACCAAATGGACGCAGTAAGTGCATACTTAAATGGAAACTTAAAGGAGAATGTTTTCATGGAACAACCCGAAATGTTTAATGATGGTACGGGAAGAGTTTGCAAACTGGTAAAGTCAATATATGGTCTAAAGCAATCCGGTAGAGTGTGGAACGAGACAATTAACAACGAATTAGTCAAGATGGGGCTTATTAGAGGCGAAGTGGATCAGTGTATCTACTACAAAATATCCAATGGGCAGATGATGTACGTGGCCATATATGTAGACGATGTCATAATATTTTCGAATGACCTCACGTCCACGGAATTATTGAAGAAGAAGCTGGCGTCTTTATTTAGAATGAAGGACATTGGTGAAATATCTTCTGTCCTCGGTTTAAGGGTTACCCGAAAGAAAGAGTCAATAAAAATTGATCAATCTCAGTATTTATCTGATGTACTAACTCGTTTTGGAATGGATGATTGCAATCCTGCGTCAACACCTATTGATTACAATCAAAAATTGTCTGCAACCATGAGCCCAAAGGATGAGGAAGCAAAGCAAAAGATGTCACAAATACCATATATGCAGGCTATAGGGTGCTTGCTGTTTGCTGCACAAATCTCAAGACCAGACATATGCTATGCTGTTAACCTATTAAGTCGATTTGGATCGAACCCAGGCAAGCCTCATTGGGAAGCTGTCAAAAGAATTATGAGGTACCTTAAAGGCACAATTAACAAAGGGATTGTGTATGGAAAACAAGTAGACGACCAAATAACAGGCTATTGTGATGCTGATTGGGCCGGAAACGTGGACGACCGCAAGTCAACAACCGGCTATGTTTTTATGTACCAAGCTGGTGCCATAGCATGGGCAACCAGGAAACAAAAAACCGTGGCATTGTCTTCGACGGAAGCCGAATTCATGTCTGTAACTGCAGCAATCCAAGAATCAGTATGGCTGAAGCGCTTGGAGGGTGAACTGAGCTCAAACTCTAAAAGCAGTATGGTTTTATTTTGCGACAACAAAGGCGCTATTCAGGTAGCTCTAAACAACAACTACTCACATAGGACGAAACACGTTGATATAAAAGCCAAGTTTATCCAACAAAAAATTGAGGGAGGCCAAATTATTTTGCAGTATCTGAACACAGATGAGATGATTGCTGATGTACTCACCAAGGCTGTAACCCCCCAAAAGATGCAATACTTTGCTGACAAATTTGGACTTTATTAGCTAATAGTTTTTTTTTATGAATTTGAATTGAAATGTAATTATTAACTTGCTTATTTTGAAAATTAATTTACATTGGAAATACGAATATTGAATTTATGATACATCATTCAGGTGGAGTGTTGTAAATGAATGAACTACAATTCTTATTTCCCTTGTACCTTACTTTAGTACGTACATTATAGTACTAATACTTATTGCTTTGTAACACAACTCTGTTTTACTCATTATCTATTACATTGTATTCTTATTAGTTAGTCTTTTAATAAAACTCAAACCAACAGTTTTTCTGTTCGCCTAGTAATTTAGAAAAAAAGTAGTCTCAGTAATCGAGTTATCAATTTAGAGAGCTTTAGCGATAATATTTGACATAATTATAAAGAAGGAAACGGACTTTCATTCTTATAGCAAAAAGTAGGCATCAAAAGACCTCGTAATAAAGTTCGACTTCATATCTTTTATTTGACACCAATTTTATGCAAATATCTACAATAGTTTTTGATTTATAGCTTTCTAAAAATAATTTGCGACCTGGAATTTACCTACTGCAAGATTCTGTTCGCCTGTTCGTTCAGGAAAATTTTAAATTTTGCAAAAATTGTTTTTAGCGGTCGGTACTACAACTAAAAATTTGTAATCCGCAAAACTTCGCTATTTCAAGGGCTATCGCTATGAAATTTGGCATCCAGAGGAAGTTGTTGTTGGTCTTTAATTTAACGCAAACAAATATATGACCACGCCCACTATTAACGGTACAGAATAGCGTTGTAACATAAACATGAGAATTTCCCTAATTAGGCGTGGCAGTGGGCCCTCAAAAACATTATCGTAATAAAGTTCCATTCCATATCTTTCATTTGACACCAATTTTATGCTAATATCTACAATAGTTTTTGATTTATAGCTTTCTAAACATAATTTGCGACCTGGAATTTACCTACTGCAAGATTCTGTTCGCCTGTTCGTTCAGGAAAGTTTTAAATTTTGCAAAAATTGTTTTTAGCGGTCGGTACTACAACTAAAAATTTGTAATCCGCAAAACTTCGCTATTTCAAGGGCTATCGCTATGAAATTTGGCATCCTGAGGAAGTTGCTGTTGGTCTTTAATTTAACGCAAACTACGCCCACTACTAACGGTACAGATGAGCGTTGTAACATAAACATGCGAATTTCCCTTAGTAGGCGTGGCAGTGGGCCCTCAAAAACATTATCGTAATAAAGTTCCATTCCATATCTTTCATTTGACACCAATTTTATGCTAATATCTACAATAGTTTTTGATTTATAGCTTTCTAAACATAATTTGCGACCTGGAATTTACCTACTGCAAGATTCTGTTCGCCTATTCGTTCAGGAAAATTTTAAATTTTGCAAAAATTGTTTTTAGCGGTCGGTACTACAACTTAAAATTTGTAAACAGTTTTTGATTTAAACTTCGCCATTTAAAGAGCTTAAGATATAAATTTGGCATCCTGATAGAGTTGTTGCTGGTCTTTAATTTGACGCAAAAAATGGGTCTGTTCGGAAATGCATCATTGCGCTGCAGCTGTGATCTGTGTTTTATTTTTGTTTGTGCATCATCTCCTTACTATTGAATTCTAAAAGCTTGAAAGTTTACAATACAAAACTCATTCTTACTAAGAAGAAAACACAAATTTGTATGATTTTTATTTTATGTTCAATTAAAATTGTAGTTTTTATTTTACTTTTTAAAATTAAAATTAAAAAAAAAAAATATAACCGCTGCATTAAAACGATTTGATTTTCTTTGTATTTTATTTTATTTTACCTTACAATTGTTCTTTAACTTATAAATTTTTATTTATTTATATTTCTTTTTTAATTTTTATATGCAGCCTTTGTTTTTCTTGTTTAAAAAAAAAACTCAATATTTAATTAATTAATTATAATTAATATAATAATAATCATAATTGTCGACTAAGACTAAACATGTTTAACATACGTACAAGTAGAGTTGATGTTGTTTTTTTTTTATTTTTTTTTTTTTTTTGTTTATATTTTATTTATTATTATAATTAATTTTTCATAGGTTTTTGTTGTTTGTTTGTTATGTTTACTATAAATATAATTACTATAAATGTAGGTAGATACAATAATTATTACTTTTTTATTATTTTAAATATAATTTTTTTTTAAATATTTTGAGGTGTTTTAAAAGAATTTCTTTAAAAAATTTTAAATTTTTTAAAAAAATAAAATTTTTTTTTTTTTTTTTTAGTTTAAGAGTGGGAGTTTTGTATTTAATTATTATTATTTATAAGTTAATGATGTTTTGTTTTAAATTGTTTTTTAAAAAAGAAAACATTGATTGAAATTTAATTGGTTTTATTTTTTAATTATAATTTATATTAATATTTCTCTTTATGTAGAAATTTATATTTTTATTGAATTAAATTTTAGTTTTTGTTTTATAACAACAAAAAAAAGCTAAATTTTATTATATTTAATTTGATTTCTTTTGTTTTAACCTCTAATTACTAAAATTGATAATTAAGGTTAATTTTTTTATGTTACATATATTAATTAAATTCATACTAAAATCTATGGTTTCTTCCATGATATAGTAAGAACAAGGTAGGTGCATTAGAAAATAAGTTCTCAATTTAAAAACCATATATAATCAAACAAAAGAAAATAAAAAAAAATTAGACAAGCGTCAAAAATTAAATTGAATAATCTAATTTTTTGAAAAGTTTTTTGGTTAAAAAATTTTGTGATAACAAATTTCAACCAAAAATCAATTGCAAATAATCAACATGTTGAATAAAATATAAATTTATATCAAAAAGTAAATTTGCAATGTCCAAAATATGCAAAAAATTTGAATATTTGCAGTTAAGGAATAGTTCGATATTTGACTTTACATGGGTAAATACTGAAAACTCTCTCTCTCTCTAATGACCTTGTTTATTATACCATGATTTTTGCTATATAATTAACAACACAATGTGACAAATGATATTGTACAGATTACAGACCCTGTTGAGTAGATCATTTTGTAAAACATTTCGGTTTTTTTCAATACACTCTTTAAATTTAGAGGCCACGTTACTCTTAAGTAAACATGTTATTAGAGTTTCTGAGAGCACCAAGAGTTGCGATTCAGCTGTTTCGTTTTCCTTACCAAGCTTATGTATAAAGAGGTACTCTTACGTAAACGTAACGTTGCGGACGAACCTCATAAAAATAAAAATTTTCTTCGCTTTTAAGTAACAGCTGTTAAAGAATTTTATGTTTATTGATAAAGCGAACATTCCTACGAAGCACACGACGTTTTTTAAAATTTTATACAAAACACACGAAAAGCAAATTCTAAAATTTAGAAATTTGACAAATTTTCTGTTTCTTTTTTAACACATTTCAACACGCTTACGTATTTTAAGGAGCTACCAACCATTGACGTCGACCGCAACATTTACGTTTGAGTAACGAGGCCTTAGTGTTTTTTGTTAAAAAAAAGGATTTCAAAGGACATCCCGAACGAACGGCAATTTCTAAACTTAATAAATTATTTTGGTTACACGATCATTAAGTCTTTAAAAAATACAGTGAAATGGGGCAATAACGAATACCGAATATAACCAAATTTTTTTATTAACAAATCAATTTCATTGATTTAGCTTAAAAAATTTTCGAATTTGTTTAAACACCCTCAAAATTTGTATCATTGCTATTTGAATCAAAATTCTGAACAAAGGAAATTATACGATCATACTCTGTTAATCGACATCTAGTTAAATTTAAATCGATGTAGATTTCAGTTAATTTTTTTTTTTTTTTTTTTGAAATTACAATAATTTTTTTATAAGAGTAGTTTTAATATATAAAAGGGAAAAACCCGATCGTTTTCAAAATAAGTTCAATTTCACTCTAATGCCCGTAATTTCTACAAGAAGAAATCTGGTCGTGTTCGTACCTAACAGTTTTTTTTATCCATCCGGTAAAACTATTTTGGTAATTTCACGTCTATTTTCCTTTCGTTTTTTTTTTTTTGTTTATTTTTATTAATTTTTTGAACTAACTGTAAAAATTCTATTGCGTAAAACCAATAGGTAAGACATACGTGTTAAACGTTCCCACGACAATCGGTTCTCCGCACCGGAACGACTCGGAGACATCAGGACTTCGACCAAGGATTGTCACATCAGCAACACCCCAAACCCACGTCGCGCTGCTACAACAACAACATACGTATTAACATTATGGAAAATTCGTTACATCATAGATATCTACATCTGTATATACAGCTAGATTTTTTTTTTTAGAAATTGCGGACATAATTCAATTTTCAGAACATGCATCATAGTGAAGTTATTTTGTAACCAATTGATTTCACCAATTGGGTGAAATGCGGTTCTAACGAACACTGAAATATGCCAATAACGTACACTTATCTTCGCTTACATTGATTTAACTTAAAAATTTCATTTTATTCGTTACGTTAACAACGAAAACAGTTAAACCGAACAGTTTTTTTGTAACGAACACATTTTAATGGCCCTACAGTTGTCCTGAACTGTCCGTCAAGGGAGATTGCACTGTGCAGTGAAATCCTCAAAAAAATTTTAACTTTTGACAAATTACTAAACTTTGTTGGAGTTACTTCGTTACGTTACAAACAGTATTTGTTCTATTTCACTGCATCAACGGTTAATTTTTCCTTGGAGTTTTCTACTGCCATTACCAATGGCTTAAATTCGTCAGGCAAGCCGGCTAACATTAACGATGCTGTTAACTCGTCATCTATGTTGAGACCAGCATTTTTTACTTTTAGCGCTATGATGACCAATTCATTCACATAGGCCTGCATGGAACTATACTTCTCAAATTTAATGTTGACTAATTGCTTCAGTAGGTCCACCTTTCTTGTTAAACCAGTGTCCTCGTACGCATTCATAAGAGCGTCCCACGCCGCCTTTGCCGTTGATGCAGTGAAAACCCTACTTTTACAAGATGCCAAGTTTGACAGAAAAACCGAAAACGAAGCCGCTTTATATTTAAAAAATCCCAAAAAGGGTAAAAAACCATTACAGTGCTACAATTGCAAAGAATTTGGGCATGTTGCAAGAAATTGCCAGAATAGAGGCAAATGTAGCAACGGTGATAACGGTTTTTTTAAAAGAAGCGAAAAACATAAAAAAAATGTCGCAACCACTCTTATAGCAAAGACAAGCAAAAGTATGCATGTGTGTGTAGAAAAAGAAGCAGCAGAAAAAGAGAGAGAAACAGATTCTGTTTGCTGGTACGTTGACAGCGGCGCTAGCAACCACATGATATGTGAAAATAAGTACATGTACAACAAACGTAAGGTGGAGAACAAAAAAGTACTTATAGCAAACAACAGTGAACTTTGTGTAGACAGCGCTGGCGACGTTGATCTTACAATAGTATGTGAAAAAAGGAACAGAAACATAACCATAAAAAACGTTGAGTTTGTACCACACTTGTGTGCAAATCTGTTGTCTGTTAAACAAATGACAGAGGGTGGAAAAAAAATCGTTTTTGAAAATAAAGAGTGCAAAATTTTTGATGAAAACAAGAATCTCATCGCAACTGCTACGGCATACAACGATCTTTATCGTTTGGATAGTAAAGCGCATTTGAATGAAAGGATTTTTCTGGCTAAGGAAAATTTTAACTTGTGGCATAGGCGAATGGGTCATATATGTGACAAAAGTTTGCACGATGTGAAGTCAGTAAACACAGGCATAAATTTTAGCTCAGATAGTGATGGACGCTGCGTAACGTGTGTAAAGGGTAAGCAAACCCGAAGGCCTAATAAGGAGATTGGCACAAGAGCTTCGGAGTTGCTACAACTGGTGCATTCTGATGTTTTAGGTCCGTTAAACACACACTCGTTCTCTGGCGCAAGATTTTTGGTCACGTTTGTGGATGATTTCTCCAGGAAAGTTTTCGTTTACCCTCTTAAAATGAAATCTGAAGTTTTTGATGTTTTTGTTGCTTTTAAGCAAATGGTTGAAAACCAGTGTTCCACAAAACTGAAAATTTTACGTACTGATAATGGTGGAGAGTATTTGAGCAACAAATTTTCCAGTTTCCTGAAAGACCACGGTATTATACATCAAAAAACGTGCCCATACACTCCAGAGCAGAATGGGGTAGCGGAAAGAATAAACCGCACATTAGTAGAGCGAATAAGGTGTATGATAATCGACAGTGATTTAGATCACCGGTTCTGGGCTGAAGCGGCGAACACAGCTTGTTATTTAATTAACAGAATCCCGTGCAGAGGTGAAAATTGTACTCCAGAAGAAAAGTGGTCTGGCCGTCGTCCAAATTTGGAGCATTTAAGAACGTTTGGATGCCCAGCTCTAGTACACATTCCGAAGGAAAAACGTCGCAAGTTGGATTCAAAATCTATTGAGTGCATTATGGTAGGATACAGTTCAGAGTGCAAGGCATACAGGTTGTTTAACCCTCGAGATGAAAACATTTTAATAAGTCGTGACGTGGTGTTTCTAGAAGAAAAGAAGGCAAACCTTAAAACAGCAAATAAAAACGTATGCGTTGAATTGTTTGATGATGGAAATAATGTCAATCCCGGGGAAAGTAATGCTAGTGAATTGACATCTGAGGACAACAATCAACAGACAGATGAAAACGACAGCAGTAGTAGTGCAAGCACATATGATTCAGACGAATGGTCGTTGGCCCAGGCACCTGCCGAAAATTCCGAAGAAGATTGGATTCCAAACAATTATGAGCTAAGAAATATACACGTAGGAGAAGATGTTCGTCGTTCAGGGCGTATTGCAAACAAAGTTCCTCATTCTCAACTATTTTGTGCTATGCAATTTGTTTCTGGTGACCCAGTCAGCGTGGAAGAAGCCGTATCAACAGCCAACTCCGCCAAGTGGAAAACTGCAATGCAACAGGAGTACGACTCACTGATGGCTAATAATACGTGGGTGCTAACGGAACTACCACAGGGAGAAAAGGCGATTAAATCAAAATGGGTGTTCAAAACAAAAACGGCTGGAAACGGTAATCAACCACGTTTCAAAGCAAGATTGGTAGCCAAAGGGTTTTCGCAGCGCAGGGGGATAGATTTCAATGAAACTTTCGCTCCAGTTGTGAGGTATGAGTCACTCAGATATTTATTTTCTTTGGCAGTAAAACATGACATGCACATTCACCAAATGGACGCAGTAAGTGCATACTTAAATGGAAACTTAAAGGAGAATGTTTTCATGGAACAACCCGAAATGTTTAATGATGGTACGGGAAGAGTTTGCAAACTGGTAAAGTCAATATATGGTCTAAAGCAATCCGGTAGAGTGTGGAACGAGACAATTAACAACGAATTAGTCAAGATGGGGCTTATTAGAGGCGAAGTGGATCAGTGTATCTACTACAAAATATCCAATGGGCAGATGATGTACGTGGCCATATATGTAGACGATGTCATAATATTTTCGAATGACCTCACGTCCACGGAATTATTGAAGAAGAAGCTGGCGTCTTTATTTAGAATGAAGGACATTGGTGAAATATCTTCTGTCCTCGGTTTAAGGGTTACCCGAAAGAAAGAGTCAATAAAAATTGATCAATCTCAGTATTTATCTGATGTACTAACTCGTTTTGGAATGGATGATTGCAATCCTGCGTCAACACCTATTGATTACAATCAAAAATTGTCTGCAACCATGAGCCCAAAGGATGAGGAAGCAAAGCAAAAGATGTCACAAATACCATATATGCAGGCTATAGGGTGCTTGCTGTTTGCTGCACAAATCTCAAGACCAGACATATGCTATGCTGTTAACCTATTAAGTCGATTTGGATCGAACCCAGGCAAGCCTCATTGGGAAGCTGTCAAAAGAATTATGAGGTACCTTAAAGGCACAATTAACAAAGGGATTGTGTATGGAAAACAAGTAGACGACCAAATAACAGGCTATTGTGATGCTGATTGGGCCGGAAACGTGGACGACCGCAAGTCAACAACCGGCTATGTTTTTATGTACCAAGCTGGTGCCATAGCATGGGCAACCAGGAAACAAAAAACCGTGGCATTGTCTTCGACGGAAGCCGAATTCATGTCTGTAACTGCAGCAATCCAAGAATCAGTATGGCTGAAGCGCTTGGAGGGTGAACTGAGCTCAAACTCTAAAAGCAGTATGGTTTTATTTTGCGACAACAAAGGCGCTATTCAGGTAGCTCTAAACAACAACTACTCACATAGGACGAAACACGTTGATATAAAAGCCAAGTTTATCCAACAAAAAATTGAGGGAGGCCAAATTATTTTGCAGTATCTGAACACAGATGAGATGATTGCTGATGTACTCACCAAGGCTGTAACCCCCCAAAAGATGCAATACTTTGCTGACAAATTTGGACTTTATTAGCTAATAGTTTTTTTTTATGAATTTGAATTGAAATGTAATTATTAACTTGCTTATTTTGAAAATTAATTTACATTGGAAATACGAATATTGAATTTATGATACATCATTCAGGTGGAGTGTTGTAAATGAATGAACTACAATTCTTATTTCCCTTGTACCTTACTTTAGTACGTACATTATAGTACTAATACTTATTGCTTTGTAACACAACTCTGTTTTACTCATTATCTATTACATTGTATTCTTATTAGTTAGTCTTTTAATAAAACTCAAACCAACAGTTTTTCTGTTCGCCTAGTAATTTAGAAAAAAAGTAGTCTCAGTAATCGAGTTATCAATTTAGAGAGCTTTAGCGATAATATTTGACATAATTATAAAGAAGGAAACGGACTTTCATTCTTATAGCAAAAAGTAGGCATCAAAAGACCTCGTAATAAAGTTCGACTTCATATCTTTTATTTGACACCAATTTTATGCAAATATCTATTTTAGTTTTTGATTTATAGCTTTCTAAAAATAATTTGCGACCTGGAATTTACCTACTGCAAGATTCTGTTCGCCTGTTCGTTCAGGAAAATTTTAAATTTTGCAAAAATTGTTTTTAGCGGTCGGTACTACAACTAAAAATTTGTAATCCGCAAAACTTCGCTATTTCAAGGGCTATCGCTATGAAATTTGGCATCCAGAGGAAGTTGTTGTTGGTCTTTAATTTAACGCAAACAAATATATGACCACGCCCACTATTAACGGTACAGAATAGCGTTGTAACATAAACATGAGAATTTCCCTAATTAGGCGTGGCAGTGGGCCCTCAAAAACATTATCGTAATAAAGTTCCATTCCATATCTTTCATTTGACACCAATTTTATGCTAATATCTACAATAGTTTTTGATTTATAGCTTTCTAAACATAATTTGCGACCTGGAATTTACCTACTGCAAGATTCTGTTCGCCTGTTCGTTCAGGAAAGTTTTAAATTTTGCAAAAATTGTTTTTAGCGGTCGGTACTACAACTAAAAATTTGTAATCCGCAAAACTTCGCTATTTCAAGGGCTATCGCTATGAAATTTGGCATCCTGAGGAAGTTGCTGTTGGTCTTTAATTTAACGCAAACTACGCCCACTACTAACGGTACAGATGAGCGTTGTAACATAAACATGCGAATTTCCCTTAGTAGGCGTGGCAGTGGGCCCTCAAAAACATTATCGTAATAAAGTTCCATTCCATATCTTTCATTTGACACCAATTTTATGCTAATATCTACAATAGTTTTTGATTTATAGCTTTCTAAACATAATTTGCGACCTGGAATTTACCTACTGCAAGATTCTGTTCGCCTGTTCGTTCAGGAAAGTTTTAAATTTTGCAAAAATTGTTTTTAGCGGTCGGTACTACAACTAAAAATTTGTAATCCGCAAAACTTCGCTATTTCAAGGGCTATCGCTATGAAATTTGGCATCCTGAGGAAGTTGCTGTTGGTCTTTAATTTAACGCAAACTACGCCCACTACTAACGGTACAGATGAGCGTTGTAACATAAACATGCGAATTTCCCTTAGTACGCGTGGCAGTGGGCCCTCAAAAACATTATCGTAATAAAGTTCCATTCCATATCTTTCATTTGACACCAATTTTATGCTAATATCTACAATAGTTTTTGATTTATAGCTTTCTAAACATAATTTGCGACCTGGAATTTACCTACTGCAAGATTCTGTTCGCCTGTTCGTTCAGGAAAGTTTTAAATTTTGCAAAAATTGTTTTTAGCGGTCGGTACTACAACTAAAAATTTGTAATCCGCAAAACTTCGCTATTTCAAGGGCTATCGCTATGAAATTTGGCATCCTGAGGAAGTTGCTGTTGGTCTTTAATTTAACGCAAACTACGCCCACTACTAACGGTACAGATGAGCGTTGTAACATAAACATGCGAATTTCCCTTAGTAGGCGTGGCAGTGGGCCCTCAAAAACATTATCGTAATAAAGTTCCATTCCATATCTTTCATTTGACACCAATTTTATGCTAATATCTACAATAGTTTTTGATTTATAGCTTTCTAAACATAATTTGCGACCTGGAATTTACCTACTGCAAGATTCTGTTCGCCTGTTCGTTCAGGAAAGTTTTAAATTTTGCAAAAATTGTTTTTAGCGGTCGGTACTACAACTAAAAATTTGTAATCCGCAAAACTTCGCTATTTCAAGGGCTATCGCTATGAAATTTGGCATCCTGAGGAAGTTGCTGTTGGTCTTTAATTTAACGCAAACTACGCCCACTACTAACGGTACAGATGAGCGTTGTAACATAAACATGCGAATTTCCCTTAGTACGCGTGGCAGTGGGCCCTCAAAAACATTATCGTAATAAAGTTCCATTCCATATCTTTCATTTGACACCAATTTTATGCTAATATCTACAATAGTTTTTGATTTATAGCTTTCTAAACATAATTTGCGACCTGGAATTTACTAGAGTTGGGCAAAATCGTTCCTTTTGTGGAATCGTTCCGACCGATCCGTAAGATCAAAGGAACTAGGTCGTTCCTTTCGTTCATCGTTCCTGTTTTTTACTTTGAACAATGAATGAACGAGGAACGATAAAACTTCTTTGTCGTTCGTAAAAACGTCAATAAACAAATATTTGTTATTGTTTGTTGTCATGTTGTGGCGTAACGACTACATTAATAATAATTATATAATTTCTTAAATGTTTGTAAAAAATAATAACTGTTCTAATCCTGTTTTAATCTGCGCGTAATGCCGTGGTGAACGAGTGGTATATTGCTTAAATATATTACTTTGATTCACATCAGTAATTGATTTAATTAGAAATTGTTTATGTGTAAGATCTAAATACACAAAAGTCAGCCACACTGATCAACACACACAAAATTAACCTACAGAAATACATGTGATGATTCAACGGATTGCAATTGCGGAACGAGGAACGATAAAAAAGGAACTATTGAAAAAGTTCGCACCGTTCCTTTTAGGGAATCGTTCAATGGAACTAGGTCGTTCCGGAACGACACAACTCTAGAATTTACCTACTGCAAGATTCTGTTCGCCTATTCGTTCAGGAAAATTTTAAATTTTGCAAAAATTGTTTTTAGCGGTCGGTACTACAACTTAAAATTTGTAAACAGTTTTTGATTTAAACTTCGCCATTTAAAGAGCTTAAGATATAAATTTGGCATCCTGATAGAGTTGTTGCTGGTCTTTAATTTGACGCAAAAAATGGGTCTGTTCGGAAATGCATCATTGCGCTGCAGCTGTGATCTGTGTTTTATTTTTGTTTGTGCATCATCTCCTTACTATTGAATTCTAAAAGCTTGAAAGTTTACAATACAAAACTCATTCTTACTAAGAAGAAAACACAAATTTGTATGATTTTTATTTTATGTTCAATTAAAATTGTAGTTTTTATTTTACTTTTTAAAATTAAAATTAAAAAAAAAAAATATAACCGCTGCATTAAAACGATTTGATTTTCTTTGTATTTTATTTTATTTTACCTTACAATTGTTCTTTAACTTATAAATTTTTATTTATTTATATTTCTTTTTTAATTTTTATATGCAGCCTTTGTTTTTCTTGTTTAAAAAAAAAACTCAATATTTAATTAATTAATTATAATTAATATAATAATAATCATAATTGTCGACTAAGACTAAACATGTTTAACATACGTACAAGTAGAGTTGATGTTGTTTTTTTTTTATTTTTTTTTTTTTTTTGTTTATATTTTATTTATTATTATAATTAATTTTTCATAGGTTTTTGTTGTTTGTTTGTTATGTTTACTATAAATATAATTACTATAAATGTAGGTAGATACAATAATTATTACTTTTTTATTATTTTAAATATAATTTTTTTTTAAATATTTTGAGGTGTTTTAAAAGAATTTCTTTAAAAAATTTTAAATTTTTTAAAAAAATAAAATTTTTTTTTTTTTTTTTTAGTTTAAGAGTGGGAGTTTTGTATTTAATTATTATTATTTATAAGTTAATGATGTTTTGTTTTAAATTGTTTTTTTAAAAAAGAAAACATTGATTGAAATTTAATTGGTTTTATTTTTTAATTATAATTTATATTAATATTTCTCTTTATGTAGAAATGTATATTTTTATTGAATTAAATTTTAGTTTTTGTTTTATAACAACAAAAAAAAGCTAAATTTTATTATACATATTTAATTTGATTTCTTTTGTTTTAACCTCTAATTACTAAAATTTATAATTAAGGTTAATTTTTTTATGTTACATATATTAATTAAATTCATACTAAAATCTATGGTTTTTTCCATGATATAGTAAGAACAAGGTAGCTACATTAGAAAATAAGTTCTCAATTTAAAAACCATATATAATCAAACAAAAGAAAATAAAAAAAAATTAGACAAGCGTCAAAAATTAAATTGAGTAATCTAATTTTTTGAAAAGTTTTTTGGTTAAAAAATTTTGTGATAACAAATTTCAACCAAAAATCAATTGCAAATAATCATGTTGAATAAAATATAAATTTATATCAAAACGTAAATTTGCAATGTCCAAAAAATGCAAAAAATTTGAATATTTGCAGTTAAGGAATAGTTCGATGTTTGACTTTACATGGGTAAATACTGAAAACCCTCTCTCTCTCTAATGACCTTGTTTATTATACCATGATTTTTGCTATATAATTAATAACACAATGTGACAAATGATATTGTACAGTTTACAGACCCTGTTGAGTAGATCATTTTGTAAAATATTTCGGTTTTTTTCAATACACTTTTTAAATTTAGAGGCCTCGTTACTCTTAAGTAAACATGTTATTAGAGTTTCTGAGAGCACCAAGAGTTGCGATTCAGCTGTTTCGTTTTCCGTACCAAGCTTATGTATAAAGAGGCACTCTTACGTAAACGTAACGTTGCGGACGAACCTTATGAAAATAAAAATTTTCTTCGCTTTTAAGTAACAGCTGTTAAAGAATTTTATGTTTATTGATAAAGCGAACATTCCTACGAAGTACACGACGTTTTTTAAAATTTTATACAAAACGCACGAAAAGCAAATTCTAAAATTTAGAAATTTGACAAATTTTCTGTTTCTTTTTTAACACATTTCAACACGCTTACGTATTTTAAGGAGCTACCAACCATTGACGTCGACCGCAACATTTACGTTTGAGTAACGAGGCCTTAGTGTTTTTTGTTAAAAAAAAAGGATTTCAAAGGACATCCCAAACGAACGGCAATTTCTAAACTTAATAAATAATTTTGGTAACACGATCATTAAGGCTTTAAAAAATACAGTGAAATGGGGCAATAACGAATACCGAATATAACCAAATTTTTTTATTGACAAATCAATTTTATTGATTTAGCTTAAAAAATTTTCGAATTTTTTTAAACACCCTCAAAATTTGTATCATTGCTATTTGAATCAAAATTCTGAACAAAGGAAATTATACGATCATACTCTGTTAATCGACATCTAGTTAAATTTAAATCGATGTAGATTTTCAGTTAAAAATTTTTTTTTTTTTTAAATTACAATAATTGTTTTATAAGAGTAGTTTTAATATATAAAAGGGAAAAACCCGATCGTTTTCAAAATAAGTTCAATTTCACTCTAATGCCCGTAATTTCTACAAACAGAAATCTGGTCGTGTTCGTACCTAACAGTTTTTTTTATCCATCCGGTAAAACTATTTTGGTAATTTCATCAATTTTGCCCACGTCTATTTTCCTTTCAAGTTTTTTTTTTTTAATTATGCCAACATTTGTATTTTTATTAATTTTTTGAATTAACTGTAAAAATTCTATTGCGTAAAACCAGTAGGTAAGACATACGTGTTAAACGTTCCCATGACAATCGGTTCTCCGCACCGAAACGACTCGGAGCCCTCAGGACTTCGACCAATGATTGTCACATCAGCAACACCCCAAACCCACGTCGCGCTGCTACAACAACAACAACATACGTGTTAACATTATGAAAAATTCGTTACATCATAGATATCTACATGTGTATATACAGCATCATAGTGGTTATTTTGTAACCAATTGATTTCACCCATTGGGTGAAATGCGGTTCTAACGAACACTGAAATATGACAATAACGTACACTTATCTTCGCTTACATTGATTTAACTTAAAAATTTCATTTTATTCGTTACGTTAACAACGAAAACGGTTAAAGCGAACAGTTTTTTTGTAACGAACACATTTTAATGGCCCTACAGTGTCCGTCCATGAAAAAAAGTTGTCCTGAACTGTCCGACAAGGGAGATTGCACTGTGCAGTGAAATCCTCAAAAAAATTTTAACTTTTGACAAATTACTAAACTTTGTTGGAGTTACTTCGTTACGTTACAAACAGTATTTGTTCTACATGTTCGTTATATCCATGTTCTACCATCCATATGCGTAAGTTTATGTGGTAAATATAAATATTTTTAAAAATATTTGAAATTTTCTATACATATTTTGTAATTTTTTTATTTATTTCAATTTGAAGGCTTTTGTTTGTTACTGCCTTGCCTGTTCATATATTTCCAAACGAAGACTTCGTTCGCTAAACTTTTATTTAAAACATAAACAAATAATAGAATATTGTTTTTGGTTAACATGTAGTAAGTTAAGCGAACGATGTCTTCGTTCGAAATCGATGAACAGGCCATTAAACTTTTATTATAAACACAATTGTTTTATTTTTTTTTTTTTTTTTTGGATTTAGGTGCAAGATATGTTAAAAATCATATGCTTGCAATGGCAAAACCTTAGGTTTATATGCCAGGACTAGAAGATTTGTATGCTATTCCTTCACATACAGTTGCATACTATAGAAGGGAGGTGCTACAAAGATTTCACAGAACGACCTATACCGTCGTATAGGAAGATGGAAATCCTGAAGTCCACTCCACGGATTCTCTCCAATTGAATTTTGAATGGTCTTCCACCAGTAGCTAGTTTTTTTTTTATTTTAAGAGTTTTGACTGGAACTCTACCAGTTAGTTAAAGAGTTTTAAATGGTCCTCCACCAATATCTATCAATTTAAGTTAAAAATCGTTGGCCACTTATTTCCACATGGTCACCACCAAGCAAAATAAGGTTAAAACGAATGCATGTGATTAATGCCGAAAACACGAAAAACTGTAAATTATTACAGTTACACGACGCCACGCCATCAACCAATGCTGTGAAACGCAAAACGCAAGAAAGACAGACAAACAAGAACGACCTGATTGTCCTTAAAATTAATGACAACGAGCGCGAGCTGCTTCCCCGTCCAGAGCAGTTTTACGAGTGATTGTTTTATTTATTTATTATGAAACTGTAGTGGGGGGTTACCACGTATTTCGATTTGAAAGAAAAAACTAACTAGTTCAAACAATTTGTACGCTGCCAGAATCGTGAAAAATAACGAATTTTTACGAATATGACTTGTATATGATAAAAATCGTTTAAAAAAACGAAACCCTTTGCAATCGACAACATCGTTTTTAGAATTCTAAAAAAACAGATTTTTAAAACATTTTCTTCTTATTTCCGGTCAAAATTCCTTTGAATTTTATATATTGTAAATTTTAGTTAAATTGCATTTTAAGCAAGAAAAAATAAGTAAGAAACGAATTTTAAAACCGCTCGAAACGATCATCGTTTTGAAATCGATAAATTTTCATAACAAGCCTTGGGGCTAATTCCGGCAGTCGTGATCGAATACTTTTTCCATTCGAAAACAATATTATTTTTAATGCTTTAAGACGATACTGAACGAATCGAATTTTTTTTTCAGAGTTGTAAAGCATTCATTTGTTTTCACAGAATCAGAAAAAAAATTGCTTTCGAATTGAAGGGGGCCAGAATAAGCCCCTTCTAAATATCTAATTTTTTTTTTATTAAGAACTTACGCGCATTTTGTGACACTCGCATTTCGAATAACATTTGCGTTTGTGACTTGCACCGCAATCGTAAGACTCTTGGCGAGTTTAAGTCGCAAAAGTATACTGAAGTGAACTGATGAATTTAGACTAAACTAAACATCAAACATTCATTAAAAACTAGTCGATTTTTCCTAAAATTTTTATTAAAAATATGAAATTTAAAAAATGTTCTTTGGTTTTGTCTATGGCACTGGCGCTTTAAACAGCTAATCTAAATTATCTTCGAAAAACGTATGTTGCCAGTGCTGTGAATAATTTAATTTCTGTAAAAATTTTTTCAACTTAAAAAACTATTATATATACATACAGTCGAACTTCCATAACTCGAATCACCATTGTCCCAAAAAAACTTCGAGTTACAGAATTTTCTTGTTGAAAAGAGAATAAATTGCAAACTTGTGTACATTTTGTATTTTTTGTTTAAAACAGGCACTATTTAAAAGCTTCATACCTAAGTTATAGAATACAAATTTGAGTATTTGGTTCGAGTTATGGAGAATTTCGAGTTATGGAAGTTCGAGTTACGGAAGGAGTTTTTTTATGTTTTATTATTTATTGTTTTAGAACTACTGCCAATCAAATTGGTGCGAGTAAGAGAAAATTTGAGTTAGAGAAGTTCAAGTTATGGGAGTTCGACTGTATTTAGAAACCTTAACTCCCTCTTTGGCTTTCCAAACAAAGTCAAAAATTAAAAAAAAAATCGAAGAAAACTATTTAAAAGTGTTCCTTGAAAAAAATTAATTTTTTTTTTTTTGTAACTTTAGATTTTAAGGTGAATTTCGAAGTTCTGAAAACTACAAAATGATCTATTTAACAAGGTCTACAAAGACTTCAACATTTATTTGAACGTTTATTTTGACTGTCACACTGTGCAACCAATTTCTTAGACATGTGTATGTGTTCGAGATTGTGTTTTTAAGTTGTAATTTAAACAAAGTTAAAGGTTTAATAATTTTATTTCTTTGATTTTGTTTTTATAAAAAAAAAAAAAAAATAATAATAAAAACAAATATGTGTCAGTGTGTGTTAATATTTATATTTCTTACAAGTTTTCTTTTTTTAGTGTTTAATTTTATTTATTTTTAATTATACTGCTAAAACTTAAATAATATGTATTTGAAGTTTTCAAAATATGTGTGTGTGTGTGTTTGAAAGAAGAAGGTGTACAAATTTTACAAGATTAGTTTCTTTTTGTTTTATTTGCTTTTATTAATAAAATTTTAATCTACATTTTATTTATACGTATTTAATTTAAATTTAATTAATGGTAAATTTCATTTTGTTTTGATATCTTTCTTATTTTTTTTTTTAATAATTTCTATACTTAAATTTTTAATTTACAACTTATTTTTTTAATTAAATAAAAAGAAAATTCATTAAAGATTTTGTTAATTATTTGTTGTTAATTGAAATTTAGAAAAATCTTTTTTATCTGGTTTTTATGTATACAATATTAATGTGTTTTATTATTATTATTGTTTTTGTAATTACTTGTTCAAGTGGGTTAGAGTTTTTATTTTTAAAAAAGAGGTTGTTTTTTATATTTTCGATTTTATTTTTTTTTTTTTTTTTATCAAAAATACATTTTTTTTTTTTTTAATATCAAACAAAATTCCATTTTGTGTTTTGAAAAAGAATTGAATTCATTGTTTTACATGATACAGTTAAAGTTGTTGTTTTATTTTATACTACAAGTTGATTCTTTTTATATAATTATGGTTAAATTTTTAACAGTTATTGTTAATAATTTTGAGTGTTTTTTGTTTAGAATTAATTTAAAGGTTTTATTCTACAATTATGTTTATTGATTCTTTTCATCTGAAATTGAGTATGAAATTAATTAAATTAAAAAAAAAATAATAATCAGAATTTTTGTTATTATTTGTTAAGAGTGTTTTAAGCTTAAGTGTATTGTTGACTTTCTTTCTCTTTCTTTATATTTATTAGCCATGAGTCTGAAAATCGAAATAGAGTGAAATTGAAATCGATGGAGATTTCCAGTCCATTTTTTTTTTTTTTTTTTTTTTTTTTTTTTTTTTTTTTAATTACTGTAGTCTTTTCTGATTTTATAAGTAATTTTGATGAAGTTTAAAAGCGGAATATTTTAATGAACTTTAAGCACTGGATCATTCGATTTAAATTTCACACGAATTCGATATCCAGAAAATGGCTTATCTTTCTCTCTCTTTCTTATCTCTTGTTTCTGATTTTTGTTTAAATAAAGGCTTAACTCGTAGATAACAACTAGAAGGAAAAACCATGAACAATGGGTGAACTCTAAAACGTCATCTGCAATCCAATCAAACAAAGTCATTTATTTCAAAACGCAACCACATAAACATTGACAATGTCATACGTTCCTAAATGTAACAAAGGAAAACTGTGTATCAATAATTTTGTTGATGCTTTGTTGACAATTTTTTTTTTTTACTACAAAGTAAACAAAACAGCACGATACTTTGTATCGTAAAAGTATCGAAACCCCATTACTGCAATGTGTTTTTATGTTTTGGCACTCACCTAATGTTTTTATAACAAATCAATGCGTTTAAGTTTCCGGAACTTAAATTATATTTCAGGTATTTTTATAAAAACTTAATTTAAAATCTTATTAAAAAAATGTCTAATCATAATTTTAAAGATTATTTCATTAGTTAAAAACTGATTTTAAATACTTTTTTCTGTCAAGATTTTTTTAATTTTTTATGTAAATTGACTATAAATCAGAAATTAATTTTAATATCGCTCGAAATTCATTTCACCTGCAAAAAAAATCGTTTTGAATTCGATAAATTTTATTCTCTATTTCAAATTTGCAAATTTTTTGTGAATGTACATTGAATAAGAGGCTTATATTTTAGAATATTCGAACAACACATAAGCCAATGGCTGAGCTTTGATTAAACTAATTTTGAATATTTCAAATAAAAATAAAATCACAAAAACTTTCTAAAACTTCCTTCAAACTAGTAGTGTGATAGTTTATTAAACAAAAAAAAATCAATCATAAATAAACTAATTCCCCTACCGTTTTCAACAAGTTGCGGTTTGTGAATGAATGGACAAAATGGAAATACTTTTAACAAATTAAGCGCCAAAATAAATTTGATAATAAATTTTGTATTATGATAAATTGAGATCTAACCTTTTTTTTCAATTGGCAAAATTGAGATCGAATGCCTGTATTTATAAAAAATTTTTAAATTTAATAAAGGTGTACAAAACAAATTTTGTATGAAAATTCTTCTTAATAAACGTTTGTTAAATTTAATAATCGTTTATAAATACGGGGGTAAGACTTTTGTTTTAGGTCTCAATACTTTTAAATAATTTTCAGCTTATCGAGTGGCTTAGATTTTCTAAAAAATTTATATTCGGTAACAAAAATCGAAATCGATCAAAATTCATTATTAAATTTCAAAACAACAAAATTTCAATACCCTTTGAAATGTCTCTCGTTTAATAAAAAGAATCGAGATATCAATCGAGATAAAAAAAACGAACAAAAGAGAAAGAAATCATTATAAGAGAGATGAAAAGGCAACCCAAAGATCAAGGAGTTATTAAAACAGAAAAATAGTTTAAACACCATAGTCATAAAAAATGAAATTTAACAATATGTACGACAAAAAACGAGTTAAAGTAATTTAAAGCTGTCTTCTTTTTTAGCAAAATAAATTTAAAAAAAAAACACACATTTAAATTAAAGAAAGAAGTCAATACAAGTGATTTATGTGAAATTCCTTTTTCAAATCCATGATTTTAATTATTTTACACAAAGAAATTCTTAAGCTTATGTATGCATGTTTTTATGTGTATGTGTTGATTATGTAAATATGTATGAATAAAGCTTAACAAGAAACTTAAATTAAAGCAAAAAAAAAGGAAACGAAACGAAAAAACCTATAACTTATAAGTCCGCTGAATTGAAGTCTATACACTATTTCTTTTTTGTCATTGAATATTAATACATATTAACAATATTATTTTTCTTTTTTTTCTAAATTTGATTTAAAATAGATTTGTTTTTTTTTAATTTTTTTTTTTTTTAATTTAATTTGTTTTTAAACTAACATTCATTCTTTTTACTCTATTAATGTTAGGTTAGGTTGTTGTTGTTTTCAATAATTCTTTAAATCCACATTTAAATTAAAATAACGATAACTATATTTAATAATAAAAATTAATAGTTGTAGTAATAAATTTTTAAAAATAAGAAAAAAAAGCTGGATAAACTTACACCTTAAGAAAATTAAAAAAAAAAAAAAAAAAACTGAAAAAAATAATAATAAATTCACCCATCCAACTGAACAATAACAAAACAGCCATTCTTTCGCGTACATTCATTTCCAACCATTCATTCCGTAATCGATTGATCAATCAACTCATTTATCGTTTTCTACACTTAAAGAAAAAAAAGCTGAAAAACTCTTGACACCGTTTTTAAAAAATTTTTGAAATCCATTGTTTATTAGCTGCTTTTATAATTTTAATATTCATTTTAGAAATTTGCCGCTATTGCTGTTTCATTTTTTAAGATTAAGTGTCTCTTTTTTGGGACAATAAAAAAAGTTTCCTTTTACTCGCTCCCCTCTTTCTTTCCATGTTTGGACTGCTTGTCTTGATGATGTGTTGTCAATTCAACGTTTTGTTTTAGAGGTTTTCTTACGTTTGTTGCTGCTTTGGTTGGCAGCAATTGTTGTTACGCTATGATGATGTTGATGATGTGTTGTTGTTGTATTGTGACTATTACCGCCACTTAGATTTGCTGATGCGGCTGCGGCTACTGCTGCGACAGCAACAGTAGAGGCGGCTGATACAATTTGCAGTGATTCTCAACTTCTCTCGGGTGTACTGTGATGATGGTAAATCTGTTGAATCTGTTGTTGTTGCTGCTGTTGTTGTTGTTGGGAGGCTGCCGCATTGCTGGCATGTTGTTGCTGTTGGACTTGTTGTTGACTTGACGAGGTTACAACATCTTGCTGTTGGATATGTTGCGCATGTTGGGTCTGTTGCTGATGATGTTGCTGTATGTGCACAACATGTTGCTGTAGATGTTGTGGCGTTTGACTTTGTTGCGGTGTACTACCGCCGTGTTGCTGATGCGGCGATGGACTATATTGGAATTGTTGCTGAAACATAGGCAACTTTATAAATTTATTTGTTGACGCAATTGTTGTTTGTTTTATTGTTTGTTTGTTTGTTTGTTTGATTGATTGTTTGATTGTGTGGAGGAGTTTTTTTTTTAGATTTTGGTTGGTTGGTTAAGAAAAAAAATGAATGAAATTAAAATGAGAACGATTGTTGGTTAGAAATTGAAAACAAAACAAATAAAAATAAATATATTAAATGGTTTATATAATAAAATAAAAATATTAATAAAATTGTTGTTATTAAAAATTTAAGAGTTTCAAACAGATAACAAATTTCATTAAAATTAAAACTGGGGATCTACTCTATTGCGATGCGAAAGCCAAATGCCAAATCGGTACTCTGTATCACTTTCACAAAGTTTTCTGAAAATGAAGCAATAGTAGCAATAAAAGTTAAAGATGGCGCGGATTTACAGCATTAAAATGCCAAAGTGTGTAAAAATATTAGAAATTGGAAAATTTAAATATAATAAAGTGATGACTTACGAAAAGAAAAAAAATTAAAAGATGCGAAAGACATATGCGCAAACGTATTAAAGAGTACCAATCGCTAGATTCGCTACAATTTTCTTTCGCATTGCAATAGAGAGTAGCCCCCTGAGATTATTTGGAAAGAACAATATTTACCCCTATTTTTCTTTTATAGGATACACCAATCAGGACTCTGGTAATTAAACTTCGAAAGTAAAAAAAAATACCAGTTCGCAAGAGGCCGATAATCTTTGCCATTTAATATTGTAACCATGCGTTTCAAATTGACTTTTATTCCAGATTTTTTTTCTATTTTTATTAAACTAGGGATGTAACAAATACCGATATATCGTCGACAATTAAGGTTTGCTGATATTTCGATATTGACGATATTTTGACGCCGATACACCGATACCTCTGGAATTTTTTTTTACAGTTTTATGAACAAACAATTTAATTTTTTGCATAACAACTAACTGAGCTACCTAAACAAGAGCTCTAAGCATTTTTTCAAACTTTAAAATTATATTCAACATTTTTTTATTTTTCATTCCTAAAAATTTAAGGAAAAGGACTATTACAAAAAGCTTTATAAAATACATAACTGAAATTTAGCTCATAGAATAAATTCGAAAAATAAAAAATGTTAAATAAAATAAAGTAACTTATGAAAAGAAAGGATTCCCAGATTCTTTAAAATTATATTTATAATAAATTTTCAATAAAACAAACCGACACACACTGGGGCCCAAAGCACTTTTTCGAGGATTAATTCATAGCTCATCTCAATATTGAGACACACTAAATTTGATGTGGGTAACTCTTAGATCAAGCTTCATGTTCTAAAAAAATCGTGGGGGTATAAAAGGGGGGATACGGGTACACCCCATACAAAAAAATTAGTTTTTTTCTTATATCTGGATCACGGTCACGCGTGACTCATGCGTACTAAATCACGACATTTGCACATCTCTAATAAAAACACATAAAACAATGACAACAACAACAACAGCAATAAAAATTATAGCAGAAGTCGTGAAACGATTTTTGTTGGTAAACTCAACGCGTGTTGCTACTAATTCGTACATAACTTCTAAGGTGCACCGATGCGCACAATAATTATTTCTAAAAAAAAAGCTTGTTTAACCTTTGAAATAAAATGAAAGTCTCTACTTTATTAAGCCTAATTAATAACTTTATGTCCACTTAAATTGAGAATATTATTTTTTTTGCATTTCCCATATAAACTTAAAAAATAAAACCACTTCCACAAATATTTTTTTTTTTTTATTTAAGCTTCACCTTTGAATTAATACCTGAGCTTGATGGTTGCATGGTTTATTAAATACTTTTTGAATTCACTTTCGGTAAAACGGATTAATTTACGAAAAAAAATTTAGCGTTTTTTACCTATTTTTTAAAATTTTTTGATACAATGTTTAATTTCAATGCGTCACTACAAAAGCACCGTTACATATTTGACATTTAATTTTTTGCCTACTGTTGCAGAAATCTGAAAACACTGCAGATATATTTCAGAATATACACTTACAACATAATTCCACAGCTCAACTTTTTGTTGGCTTTCCATCAAAATGTTTGTAAAACTTTCTGTTAACAGTTTTAAATCTTTTGAAACTCTTAATTTATTTGTTGTAAATAAGTAATAAAAACAAATACAAATGATATGAGTTAAAACGAATATAATAAAAAATAAAATCAAAACGAATCACATAAAAATAATTGAATACTTACCGAATTCTCTTGACTATGTTCAATAATTTCAATACTACCGGAGGTATTTCCTGATGTATTATTTATGGAAGTACCGCTTGTATTTGCCACATCATATTTGCCGCGTTTAAAGCGACCATATAGAGAACTATACGGTAGATTATAATGAATAGCAGCTTGATTGATGGACATTTGGCCAATTCTAATCGAACAATATATAGACAAAAATATAGCAATTCACATTAAATAATACGAATAATTTCTTTTTAACTTACCGCACAGAATTTAAAGCTTCATTCATAGCATCTTCCGACCAGGGCGTTGGATTTGAACGGGATAATTCAATGCCCTCACGTTTACAACGGCCATATAATGTGCCTTATTGTTGACGATTGATTTAGGTGAAAAAACAAAATAATTATAAACTCAATATGTTCTTTTATACGCACACACACACACTCAATCTTTGAAAAATTAACTCTCCAATTAGTGCAGGATTTAGAAATGTACGTAGGAGAGTGACACCTACAATCCTCTGCTTTTTTTGTGTTTCGTTTTCTCAACTTACCTGTGGGTATACCAAATTCTGCACTTGCCTTCTGTACCGATGTATGACCCGCACGTATTGCTTCCAAGGCCCTTTCCAAATCTTCTGGTGTCCAGGTGGTGGGTGCGGCATTAAACGGCGCTGCCAATCGTATACCTTCACGTCGTGCTATTTTATACAACGTCGACGAAGGTATACCAAAGGCTTTCGATGCTTTATTGGCCGATATTTGTCCCGATCGCAAAGCCTCCAGAGCATTGTTGAGCGAGTCTTCGTTCCATGATTTTGTACCTCCTTCCTTCTTCGGTGTTTCGATGCCCATGCGGTGGGCCCTTTGCCAGAGGGTGGTTGAGGGGATGCCATAGGTAACGGATGCTTTCGTCAGGCTCATGTTTTGATTCTTCAGTGCATCTAAAGCTGAATTCATATCATCTTGTGTCCAAGTTTTGGGACCATTAAACTGACCTTTCATATCGCCATGCTGTTGATCTAAATTCGTGTAATGGGGTTCATTTTGATCATGTGGTGAACCGTTGGCAATCATCATTGAATCATCGCTCGTATCGGAATTGTACATGTCTGAAAGGACAGTATTTTTGATAAGAAAAAAAGGTAAAAAATAAATCTCTTGTATAGAAGTTTAATGGAATAGAAAGCAGAAATGGATGGTTTAATTAATTTAATTATTAATTCTCTCTTCAGATGTGAAAAACTCTCTAAAATTCTGAAGAATAAAGTTAAACGCAAGAAATTCTTTACTAGGAGAAATTAAAAACGAGAATCAGGTTATTTAATAAATTAAATGGAAACGTTTCTCATTACTCTATATATGTACATGAATTGGGATTTCACTTTGTAGCACTATATACTTTGTCCATCTTAAGCGCAATTTTTTTTTTTTTTTTTTTTAACAAAAACTATCGACTTAACGACGCCTTTAGTAAGAAAGTACAGAAAAATATTACTGAAAATATTTTTAACATTTTTTAGTCTAAAAGTCCAAAGTCAAAAAAAAAACTGGATAACAATTTGATATCTTGTAATTAGCCTTACGTACTCTTGAAAAATTTATTTGAATTTTTTTAATCTAAACCGAAACAATAAAAAACAAAACGCATCGCAACTCACCCATATGTCCTGTCGTCATCATATTTACAATTTCCGGTGTTATTATCATTCCCGGTTCGTGTTTTATTTGGCTCGGATCAATCTCCATAACGGTGGCTCCGGTTATTTCCTGATGATGCTGTTGGTGGGCCTGTTGCTGATGATGTTGTTGGTGTGCCTGCTGCTGTTGTTGCTGCTGATGGGCTGCCTGCTGTTGCTGATGAGTTTGTCCTTGCGCTGCTGCTAATTGTTGAGCATGCAACTGTTGTTGCTGAGCTTGATGATGGGCGGCTGCAGCGGCTTGATGTTGCTGTTGGGCCTGTTGGTGTTTGGCATCGATAACTTCACTTTTTATATGTTGGACCAGATTCGAATTTGATTCGTCACCGGTCTGATGGTGTATGGTATGCATGGGAGATTGATCGAGCCGTTGTATCATGTGCTGTGCTAAGTGATTGTCGATATCGAGCGGTTCTGAGGGATCTGTTGGGAAGAAAATGGGATTTAAATAATATTTTATTACTATTCTACGATTTAAATTAAAAAAATCCAATATATTAATGTGAGTTTCGGCAAGTTTTATGATTTCGAAATAATATTTTTTATTTTAATATTTTTAATTAGGCTTAAGTTCATTAAATTTAAATTTTCATTAAATTTTTTTTTATGAAGAAAGGAATTTTACAACATGAAAATTAATTAAAATTATTATTGATAATCTTTCATTCTTGACCGTGGCCGGGAGTATCAATATTAATCAATAACAATTTTAATTAATTTTCATGTTGTAAAATTCCTTTCTTCATAAAAATAATTTAATGAAAATTGAAATTTAATGAACTTAAGCCTAATTAAAAATATTAGAAATTTTGATTAAAAATTATAAATAGTTCAACAAAATAACCACAATACTAATTGTTTTTTATTTTATTTATTTCAACAGGTAATAATATGAAAACATTTAATTTTAAATTTTTTTGCGATTTTCATACTGTCTAAATAATAATTGTTAAATGTAGAATGTCACAACATTAACGATTTGCCTGTCCAGTTGACAGTGGCTTCATTTTTGCCTTTGGTGACTTTTTAATCCGACATCAAATTCTAGGCGCCACTTATGCCATCTCGGATCCTGACTCCAAATGTCCAATTTTTTCACGTACCAAGAAAGTGCTTCTAAATCATAGTATGTATAGCTTTTAATATGCTAACTTTTACGAGACTCAAGGTGGCTATGTTGTACTGTAATGGCACGGAAAATCTATAAATTAAATTGGGGCGCTGCAAGTACATTAGAAGCTAGATATACTTAGTTTTTTAAGGACTTTCTTGGCACGTGGAAAAATTAGAAAGGATGGATCCGAGATATCTTAAATGTCATCTAGAATTTTAAGCAAGATTAATTAAATACAAAAATAAACCCATATTCAAGCCATTAAAAATGATATACGATACGATGAAATTTGACTTTAAATGGTGATGCTATATATATTAAACAAAAAGCGCTGTATTTTAGGGCGTGGCAAAAACAATATTTTAAAGTTCTTCAAACTTAAAAAATACACCTTTCACTCGAGGGCGTGACTGATGAAATTTTTTGGTTTGTATTTGCTTCTACCCGGTTTAATCTAATATGTATGTAAAAAAGAAAAACAGGGGCTTATTTTGGAGGCGTGTCATAAAAGTGAACATATTTAAAGCTATACATACTAAGTTTTAGAAGCACTTTCTTGGTACGTGAAAAAACTGGACATTTGGGTGAAGGATCCGAGATGGCATAAGTGTCGCCCAGAATTTGATGTCGGATTAAAAAATCACCAAAGGCAAAAGTGAAGCCACTGATAAGATGAGATCGGACTTTAAATGGCAGCGCTACATATAAAAAAAACCAAAAGGGCTGTATTTTGGCGCGTGCCAAAAAAAAAATTGTTCCTGTTTTAGAAACTTCATTGACATATCTTTAATTCTAGGGGGTGACTGGCACAACTTCTTTTCCGACCCACCTTAGTAAACATACTATTAGAAGTAATTTAGAGTAGTCATTTTTTAAACGTGGCGTTTTATTTTTGAGAATGATACTTGGACGTGAAAATATATATGTACGTATGTATTCAAAAAAACAAGTGGGCGTCTTTCACTCACAAAATGCGCTGTATGAAGACAGATAAGTTGTTCATGTTTTGCAATAAAACTTTACGGATATTTAGGACTTGGTAAAGTTTAATGTTATAGGAACACTTAAGACATTAAAACAAAGTTATGGTGTTTTATTTTCTACAAAAAAGTGTGACATTTTATTTAAAAAAATGCATTTTGGTGTGTGTTTCTTAAAAAATTTTATCCCGAAAAGGATGAGTTTTTAGAATAAAACAAGCGACCCTTTTCGGGAGCAAAGTTTTTAAGAAACAGACACCAAATTGCATTTTTTTAAATAAAATGTCGCATTTTTTTTTGTAGAAAAGAAAACACCATTAGAAATTACAAGTTTATCGTTTTTCCAAATCCATTAGCAACATTCGATTCTAACTTTGTAATTAAAGAAAATAGGGATGAATAGATACAACTTTTATTAAAATAAGTTTTTCTTTTTTACAAAAGAACTAAAATTTAGAAAAGATTTTTTTTTGTTTGTAACCAACAAGTTAGATGAAGAAGCACCCATCCTGATATAATATAAATTAGGACAAGTTTTCACACCCCATAATATTATTAAAAAAAAAACTCCAAATTAGTTTTAAAAAATTTACCATAAACTACATTAAAAAAAATATTAAAAAAATAAAGTACCAAAAACTCACTTGATAAATCTCTGGTATCCGTACTGGGGTTACAGGATAAATCTACATGTTCTGTAACCGTGACAGGTGTTGCTGAGGGTGCCGGTGGTTCAGGGGCAAAATCTAAAAAGCCCATTGGGACTCCTAGAATGCCACCATTCTATAACAAAAAAAAGTAAAATTTCGATTTATAACGAAATTTCTTAAAAAATAACTTTTACAAACAAAACACAAAAAATAAAAATTAAACTATTTCAACCAAAAGATTAGATTCCAATTAAATGGAATCACTTACCATTCCCATGCCTAAACTAGTCATATTTTTATCTTTTCCGTCTCTTGCTACTACAATTTGTGTTACGATTGCTGTTCCCGAAGCTGTTACCGCAGTTACGCCACCAGCATTATTTGATGCTGATGCCGATGAAGTGGACGCCGGTGAAGCTGAAGCTGCTTCAGTTTTGCAAATCTTTTGTAACGAAGGTTTATCCGAATCCGAGTCGTCCGCTGTTACAATTGTGGTCTGTTGTTGCTGTTGGCCACCCGCTACACTCGTAGTTACCGTTTGAACTCCTGATACGGGTATATAATTACCGGCCGATGTCTGTTGTAGACTGACAATAGCAGCTTGATTTTGATTTTGTATTAATATTGCCTGAGGATGCTGTTGCGTCTGTTGATGATGCTGCTGTTGTTGCAGCTGTAAATCGGGGGACTTTGAACGTTTGCGTACTCTGGATTTTCGTTGTTGTTGCTGTTGTTGTTGTTGGGGCGTTGTGGCAGGTGTAGATGTTACCAATTGTCCGGCAACGGCTAACTGTTGTGCACTTCCAGGACTTAAGACCGCGGTAGTGGTTATTTGTTGTTGCTGTTGCTGGTGTTGATGCTGTTGTAGTTGCTGCTGCTGTTGTTGTTGCTGGTGCTGCTGCTGCTGTTGTGGCTGATGTTGTTGGTGGGGTATAGGAGGGGATTGCTGACCCGGCACTACTGTGGCATTAACAATATTACCAACGACAGCTTGCTGTATATTTTCTGATACTGTTATTGTTGCTGTGGCCGCATCATTCAGATCATCGGCGTTTTCTGCTGTCTCGCAAAGACCTTTGATTTTTAACTGTTCAGCGGTGCGCAAAAGACCCTAAAAATAAACAAGATATTTAAAAGTTAGTTAGTTTATTTTTTCATGATATAAACTAAACTTATTTTATTTAAGGTACCATCAATTTCTATACTCTTTATACAAAAAGCTTCCAAAATACTTTTTTAATTTTTTTTTAGTTTATAAATATGTAACCGAAATTCTTAGCACTGACTTCTTGAGCAAACAGAAAAAAGTATTTTAAAATATAAAAAATTGTAAATGCCAGATAATGAAACTGAGTTGGATATTCTCCAGCGTGATTTTTTTCGCCGTTTTCAAAAAGGGATGAAGTTTAAAGGTGTGGATGAATGAATATTACAATATCAAATGCTGATAACTATTGGTAAATACAACAAGACTACATTTGATTGTACATCCACAACAATGAGTTAAAGTTGGTAGGATAAAAAAAATTAAAAAAGGAACGAAATGGTTTAATCAAAATGTAATGCGGTGTTTTTTTCTTTAATGGGGTTGGTGGGCCAATGTTTTGGTGTGGTCATCAGCATCAGCCTGTGCGACTTCGTCTTATCTTTTAAATATATTCTTCTCGTCCGTTGTCCTCGTTGTCATAATAAGAAGCAAAAAAGGAATCATTTTTATGAAGATGATAAAGAAAAAAGAAAACACTTTTAAGATTTCTACTTTTTCTTCATTTTTTAAGCTGTCAGATGATGAGTTCACTTTTTTATTTTAATTTATATATTTTTTTCTTATTTTTTTGTATACATATGTACGTACGTACATACACTTTGAAAGGATTGTATTTTTTCCTGTGCTCTCTTTTTTATTTCAGTACATAAGAAATTAATGAGAATTCTCAGAAAAAGTTGGTGCTTTCTTAAAATATTTTTTTTTAAGAACAAGTATATAAACCATTTACAAAAAAAATTGGTCTTCATTTACGAAAAAAAAAAATTAAAAAATATATATATAAATTTAAACTCTTTAGAAAAAAATTTACATACAAAGTTATTTAATGGGGGTTGAGAGCTTAAGGAAAAAAAGGATTTTTTCCATTAATAATGTTTTTCTTGTTGTCTAATTAAAAAAATAAATGATGCGAAACTTTTAGTATACTTTGATAAGTTTTCTTATTAAATTTTCTTCTTTGATTGGACAAGTTTTCGATTATGCACAAAATATCGGACACTAGCAGCCCTATGCTTCTCAAAGGAGTAAAAGAATCGTATATATCGGACATTAGCAAATATTTTTAGTAAATTAAAACACATAAAAAACAAAAAAAAAAAAAAAAAATTGTATGCATTTTCACTTTGTTTACTTTGGGAGTTGCAAAAATTGTCACATTTGGGGTGCACAATACCCACAGGTGATTGCCTTAAGCGCCTATTAGACGATCATACTTGGTATGCCATCATACTATCATACTCGTGTAATAGCGTGTTCGTGTATGTCAGGTTGGTATGTTGAAAATCAAAAGATTTTAGATATTAGTTCTCTCTCTCTGTCTCTCAACATACAAAGTATGTCATACCAAATATGACAGTCTAGTAGATGTTTAAAAAGCCCATGAAGGGCCACTTTTTATGCGAGTTTTGCACTAAAAAGTTTATTTTGAAAAGTTAGTGAGTTTTACTATTGCTCGACATTATGACACGAATCTTCCTGTCGAAATTGGATGCTTTTGGATGAGTCCATTTATTTAGTGACTTCAACAAGACGGTGCCACATGCGATATAACCTGTGAAATAATGGAATTACTGTCCTAATTTTTTTTAAAGGGCCATTTGTAATCACATATCTATGCCAACACGTTCACAACCACGCGTACTTTACAGGAAGAAAATTAAACGCTGCATTAAAGAAATTCAGCCACATTAATGCACAATAGTCATGAAAAAAAAGGATTTTTGGTATTGCTTTCTAAGCAATAAAATGGTTAGGTTAAAATGGTTAGGTAAGTTCTAAATTCACTTGGAAGATTTTATTTTTCCGTGGGGCGAAATTACGGCATCGATATCGACCGAAATTCCCATTTAAATTGTATTGTAATTTCGATCGATATAGAATGCCGTAATTTGCCCCCTGAACTTTTTGTAGAGCCAGCAAAACTTTTTGAGTTTTATTATGTTTCGAAAGGATCAATTGTTAAAATACAATTAAAAATATCGTCAACATTTCAATACTTCATCGGCTGGCTTCCTGTATATATACGATGCTTGTTTTATTCTAAAAAACTCATCCTTTTCGGCAGCAAAATTTTTAAGAAACAGACACCAAATTGCATTTTTTTAAATAAAATGTCACATTTTTTTGTAGAAAAAAAACACCATTAGATATTAGAAATCAAGAGGTCACATTCATATATTTTTCTTTATAAATTTATTGCTCAACAATCTGCTCTTTGAAAATAAAAATTATAGAACATTTTGTATCAACAAGAACATTTATTTTTTAATTAAACTTTATTTTGCATAAAGCTATCGATAATTAACAAAGTGCAAAAAAACAAAAAACTTTAAGAAAAACAATTCGTATCAGTGAAATGAAAAAAAATATTTTTAAAGGGTCTGTCGGTTGGTTGATTATTTGCCCAATGAATAAGAAGTAAAAAAAAAAATTGTATACAAGTACCAAAAAATAATTAATTTTCCAAAAAAGAAAAAGCAAAAAGAAAACTTACAAATTTTAAAGTCAGCTACATAAAGATTTTACAAACAAGGGAAAAAGAAAGAAGTACATTACTGAAGTCATTGAAATGAAGCGAAAAGTTCAGAAGAAAAAAAAAAACGAATAAATTAAAGTTAAAAAAAAAGAAAAATTTTATAAATTGTTGACGGCGATTTGAGATATTTTCCATTGCCAAAGACATAACCGTTCTAGAATTACTCCAAAGAAATATGAAATTTGCTTGTTATAAAAATGCTGTTAACTAACTAAACATCAGTCTGAAATCAAAACCAACAATGTAGACAAAACTCCAACTCAAACTTTTTGAAATATAGAAATATATATTTCATATGAAAACATGAAACTAACATTTTGTTTTATTAATATTACAACGAACAACTAAAAAAACCGCACGAATATAAAAAAAATATGTGTACAGCTCCTCCCACTATAAATGGGACACCTCATAAATATATGTACTTAGCTTTCATCTTTATGTAAATTATATTGTGTAGGTATGAATTAAATTGCGATAGTTAATTTCATATAATTTATGTAAAATTAAGTATATTTAATGAAAATTCTTTACTTAAACGAAGGCTTTTTTTTTTTTGCTTAATTCCAAAAATATCAACATACGACTTTTTCTATGTGTCCCACTTGAAGTGTGAGTAACCGTATATTTTTCGACAATAACAAATACGAAAAATTGAAAAAAGTCTGTAGAGAAAAAAAAATCGTGTTTAATCTCTACTAGAAAAATTTCAAAGAAATGTGCAACTTTACTAATGATATAAAAAATATATTTTTAATACATACATTTGTATGTATGTACACATATACAAATACATAAATAAAAACAGTTCCTGTTAAGTGAGAAAAACTGTTGGGTGGTTGGGGCTAGAGATGGAAGGAAATGCGAGTAAATGTAGTATTGGCTGCCACTGCCATCATCAATACAGACAGATAGAATTACATAAGTTGAAATCAATGAAGTAAAACAAGGGTTTCATCCATTTTTTCCTTTTATATGTATATACAAAACAAATTTACAGGAAAGAATTATTATTACAAAAAAAATCTATATTTTTATGTATGTACATACAAAACAAAAAAAATCTATTGTAAAATGAGAAAAATATATAGATTTCAAACTGCATTCGATTAAAAACAATTGAATTATTTATTGTAACCTTAGATTTTAGCATTATGATGGATAAGGCGAATGTTAAGGCAGCACAAGACAAGTAAAAAAAAATACAGGCAAAGCTCGGTATAACAAATACTCACTTTAACGAAAATCCGATATGGGCATTTCCGCCAAATGGTCCACCGTGACCGAAAATTTAAAAGTTATTAAAATCTGATTATTTTACGAAATTGTTATGAAGAAATATTTAGATTTTACTAATTTTATAAATTTACCCATAAATTTGTTCACTTAGATGAACAATCAGACTGCAAAGTTGTGCAAACGTAGTTTCTTATTTGTGAGAATGTTTTATTGTATGTTTTCTTTAATATTATCTTCCTTAAAAGAGGTGATATTTGATGAAAATTATTCCAAAAAAAATTTCTTACATGGTCTGTAATCTAAGGAAGAGTTCGAAGAGAAATATGTTATTCGAATTAACGGTAAATTTTTATTTTGTATTAATCATTATTCAGTTAAATTATTGTGGAAAAAATTTCACGTTCGAATTGTCACGTATCGAACCAGATTTTAGCTTAAACAAAAAATAGTACAGACGATTTTGGAACCAAACCAAAGACATTTTAATGTTACATTGCTATGTAAAATTCTGAAAGTAGTTTGACTAAAAAATTGTGCCAGGTTTCGCTGAACTACAACTTTTTATACATGGCCACAAAAACTACTTCTATTTTTTTCACGTTCGAACCGCTACTTATCTTTGACCTAGAATCGCGCCCGCCATAAACTTTAGCATAGATAATAGTGCTTTCTTAGTGCTATAATTTAAGGGTTAAAAGAACGTAAAAATATTTGTTGTTTAAAATGTTGTTGCATTTTTGATGCGTACGACTGTCACGTTCAACACTTTGGAATTACCCATATAACGAATGAGCAAGTTTTTTCATTAGCTACCTTATATAACGAACGATCAACTTTTTTTGCTCCCGGTTTAGCGAATGTTTAAGAAAAGCAAAGAAAAACCAAAAATTCGGTACAATACCGTTTGTTTGGATGTACTTTTTTTGTTTGTTACAAAGTATGAGAACATGTAGATTAGTTTTAAGCATAATAAAAGAGTTTTGTTTGAAGTGTTGTTAAAGCAAAATGGTAAATAGGAAAGCATATCATTGAGTGAAAAAATAAAATTTTTAGAAGAATGTAAAAAATGTGTAAAGGCCGCTTTAGCCGACCGTAAATGTAATTAAATGCAATGTAACGTACCGTAACGTACTGTAAGCTCGTTTGTGCACTTATAGAACATGTAAGAACGTGTCAGCTGTTTTTCAAAAACATTAACAAAAAAGAGAAAAGTGATGAGAACTAAAAGTGTTGAAATGGTGACCGCTTTGAAGAAAAAGTACCAAGTGATTTAAATAGCATTAAAACGGTATTTCTTGTATGTTTATATAAATAAATAAATATTTGATATTGATATTACAGACTTACAATAAACAAATATGTATTATGTATAGCATATGCGTACACATGTTCTTACATTATTTTCAAAATGTGCATACACAAAACAAGGTTTTGATCCCATTAAAAACCAGACTTTTTATTGTTTAGGGGTATGTATGCATTTGTTTATTTTATACATCCAAACATATATTTGTATAAATGAAAATATGTATGGATTGTAACTTATTTTGTCAAAAGTCCACAGATATTATTACTAAAAAAATGTACCAAAGAAAAAGAGTGATTTTACCCGCATTCCATTTAAAATACAAGCAGCCCATCACTATCTACAACTGTCACGTAATCTCGTAATGAAATTCTATTTTCTACAGGTTGGCACGTTACGGTAAAGTAACATTACAGTCAGTTAAGCAGTTGCATTGCTTTCCATATAACAGAAACGATCAGCTGTTTACATTACATTTACATTTCTACATTTACGGTCGGCTAACAGGGCCTTAAGTCTTTTTCCTATATCGCGTATTGAATATGAATACGCTGATAGAGGAATTTGTTATTATTTTTAAACATATGAGTGTAAGCATACATATATACTACAGATTTTTTTGGACAAATAATTTGTCCCAATATGTAAACACGTATGTACTAGAGGTCTGCATGTGTGCGATTAAACGACACATGAATTCACATATCAAACTAGCAAGTAGTGTGTTGTGTGTGATTTTAGAATCATACACAATTAATTGTGTGTAAATAATAGCCTATGTGTGCAAAGCGTTCAATTATTTATGTGAGTGTTGTGAGAGAAATATTTGATACAGGTATAAATTACAAATTTGCTCTTTAATTCGAGTAAATACACTTGTGTAACGATGTACATATTGTGTTTTATCAACACAACATGTGTTTTGTGTTTTAAAATTTTTTATCGTATTAAAAACAAAATATTAAAATATTAGTAAAAGATGATTCATTGAATTGATGGAATGAAACGGTAAATGTTAGAAAGAGTAAACTATAAAAAATGTAAACAAAGTTTTTTAGTTTTTTTTTTTGTTATTGTTTTGTTTATTTTATTAAATGTTGTCAACGTTTTGTTTATGAGAAACACAAAAATAAAACAAACAAAAAATTCAGCAACACTTTTAATTTTAATTTTAAGTTGAACAATTTTACTTATTTTTTTGACATTAACTGTTTCTTTCTATCAATTCTATATCATACTGGTTTGTCATATTTTAAAATATTTTTTTTTTGTAATGTTATTATTGTTATTGTTTTTGCATATAAAAAATACATTTATAAATACCATTTAATTTTATTACTTTTTTTTTTTTTAAATTTTAACTTTCCTCTTCACTTAACAAAATAAGAAAGTCAAGAAACACACGAATGATTAGTGTGATTTTTAACTTCGCTGAGGTTTTTTTATTGTAATATGTATGAATTTGAGTTCATCAAACAATAAACAATAATAGAGAAACACACACAATTAGTGTAAGTGTATGTGGCTAACTTTTTAATGAACGGTGTTGTGTTGATCTCTCATTTAAAATGATTGAGCGTGAATGACTCGCTCTCATTTTTTTTACACATTTGATAAGCATATCAAATACACACACAGCATTCATTTGGCTACCAAATCATTTGTGCAGACCTCTAGTATGTACTTACGTATTTAAGTTTAATAAACATGCATATAACATAAACAGCTCGATTTAATGGTAAATGTAACTAATTTTTTATTTAAGAAAAAGTTCGATATTACGAATGTCTCAGTTTAACGAAAGGTGATGACATTATATCATTCGTTATACCGGGCTTTGCCTGTATATATATAATTGGAACTGATCCCTACATCACAAGGAAATTTAAGAAAACTTTTCTGTTGTTTTAGATACCCCTAATACATTTTTAGCAGTTACTACATGCAGTCCTCGTTTATCACGCGGGAGGTTATGTTCCACAAAAATATCGTTGTAAATGATACAAGAAACCAATGCAAAAAGGAGGGTAACGTTCTTTGATTTTCAAAAAAGCCATTCTCGCCTCAATGTTTAATTGCATTTTAGGAAAATATTTGTGTCTAAAACATAACATTTTATGGTTTTAACAAACTTAACAGCAGTGTTGCCAAATTAGCTATTAAGTGACTAGATTTGCCCATTTTTCATCTCGTTTAGCCATGGTAAAATCAATTAAGCCATTAGCCATTTTTATTTAGCCAAATTTTCTTCAAGTTTTTAAAAATGAATTTTTACAATAAAAAAAAATGTTTATCGATAATTTGAGCTTTTCGTTATTTTAAGATTTTTCTTATGTTTAGGTTATTGTTACAAAAAATGTATTAATACATACAAACAAAATAATCCCTTATGTGCAATTTCAGTGCAGTAAATAAATTTTGTAAATTTTTTTTAATTTTGATACGTTTTTTTGTAATAAAATCTTTTAAGCCATTTATTATTAAAAATTTTGAATGTAAGAAAAGTTAACCCACTGTTTACTGCTGGTATTTTGTTTAAGCTTTAATATTGGTTCAAGTGGAATTTTGAGTGTTTATAATTCTTATTCGCTTCACAGTTTTATTTGTAAAATATTTTTATCTTTTCTAAAAAAAAGATTTCCTGATGATCTGGCCTTAGCAACCCGTGAAATGCGCATGGAAACTAGCTTTCCCTCAACAATAAATTTCAGTGTATTTATCGAAAAAAATTTAGCACGTCATGGGGAAATCTTATTGATAAGCTATTTTTAGTAGTGAAGAGTTGGCATCAGTGCTTAACAGATTATGAAGAACTCACAGCCTGTTCATCGATTTCGAACGTTAACGTTCGCATAGAAAATTATGTTTAAAACAAAAACCAAATTCGAACATTTGTTTTAAATGTAATTTTCTATGCGAACGATGACGTTCGAAATCGTTAAACAGGCAGTTAGATTTTTTTTTTTTTTTTTTTATATACATTTTTACACCCTTTACCACTACTAATGGTGAATGTTGGTATACTAAGTTTGTCATTCCGTTTGAAAATATTTTAATATTCATCTAAAGCAGAGTACTAGGCTTTCGAACCTGAGAAAAATGTTGAGCAACATTAATTATTTCACACGAACATTTTGTCATGTATCAATATTGTCTATCTTGGGGTTTTTCAAACCTTAACGTTTTTATTAGTTACAAGTATACAACATTGCGAAGGTAAACAAAAACCATAGTTGGAGGTAGTGCACTAAATATTGATTTAAATCAACATTGCACTCTCACTAAATAAAATTAGTGTTTGCTATTTTTTTACCAGCTTTAGTAATGATTGGTATTTTTTTTCTCTAGCACTTAAAAAAATTAATTGGTATTGCAAATTTTTTCACTATCACTTACTGTGATTGAATGCATAAGAGCTGTACAAAAACGTAATATAGATGTGCATGGTTTTCTGATGATATGCATAAGCAAAGGAAATTTAACTAATACTACATTTACACCTACGCAAAATCCAGTACTTACGAGATTTCGAGCCAAATCTAGTTGTTTTTGACTAGATTTCCCATACAAAACAAAATCTAGTTCGTGACTAGATTTCGACGAAATCTAGTCAAAATCAAGTATGTAGTACTTAATGATGCAACTATGGTTCTTTCAATATATCACTAAAAAATACTTCCCTGCACAAGAAAAAAATGACATTAAAAAAAAAAAACAAACAAAAATTGTTAAAAAAAAATATTAAAAAGTTTTATAAAAATTGTAAAAAAATAAAAAAGAAGAATAATATTAATAAAAAAAAATATCGTTGATTATTAATAAAAGGCAATTCAAATTGTTTAATGTATATTCCTTTTTCTGTTTGTATGTGTAACGAAAAAACAAAACCTCGCTAATGTCAAAAAAGTATAATGTAAACGCACTAGATTTCGAAGAAGATTTTAAATCAAATCTACAAGATTTCGGCCTAATGTAAATGTAGTGTAAATGAAATTCTGTCAATAACGGAATAATTCTTGGATTTAATCATGAAAACACAAGTTTTGTATTTTAAATTGTGTGCAAAATTTTTAGTCAATTAAGTGAAGAAAAAAATATTGCAACATACTGACTGATGATTACTTTTTTTTTAAATCTAACTATTTTTTTTTAGCGCAAAATGTTTTTACATTACAATCACTCATGTGTAGTGAGATTGCTAATTTTCAATTTATCATTCAACATCAACAAAATTCTTGCCATCATTTTGAACTAGTGCACTACCCCCATGTGTTTTGATAGTTGTCATTAAAAAAAGTACAACAATTTTATTTAAATAATTTTCTAAAGTAAAAAACAAAAAAATGTAATTTTATTATTAATTTTTGCACTTTTCTAAATTTTTCGTTTTCTTGTTATAAACCCCACCTCACAAATATAAAATAAAAAATTACAAAAAATGATTAGCTGTTGCTTAAAATTCCGTTCGGAATAAGCTGAGCTGCACTTGTTTCGCACGGAAAATAAAAATGTTGCTAGAAACATTTCGCATGTTTTTCGTAATTGAAAGAGTACAACTCTATCAACATTTTTTCGTTTGCATTTCACAGAAATTTTTTTTACATTGATTTTTAAAACATTTCGCACGAAATACTGAACAGAGTACCATGCTTAAGACCCCAAACAGTATCTGCAACATAGTCATTTTCTTATTTTCTGCAACATCGTCATAACTCAAAAATGTTAGTTTTACATAAAATGTCTTCAAAGTTTTAAACTTACACACAACATGATGGAAAAAAGTTTTATTCTTTTTTAAAAAGTTAAGTTTACAATATATTCACAAGAAATATTTACAATCACCCCTATCGTGAATAATTTTTCCCTCGTGATTTTTCCCCTTTTGACATATTTGCGATCATGAACAACTCCCATTAAAAAAAGGTAATTCAAAGGAGAATAATAAGGGGAAAAAATGTTCACGGGAATAAATTCCCCTTACCGTGAAAAGTTTTTTCCCTCGTAATTTGTTCACGTTTCCTTAAGATTTTCTCACTTAATTTTTGTTAGGGAATAGAACATGTATGTTAGTAGTTCCTCCTATAAATCGAATATTAAGGGCTAGATCCGTTTATAAGGCACAAACCGATAAAGTGGTCAACAAAATGCAAACCAACAGGGGGATTGCTGCCGGATTTGTGAAAGACGTGGTGGCAGAATTTTGGAAAATATTTTACGGTGTAATCAAACTATCCCTCCAATACTAATTATTTAGATTTATTATTTTAAATTTTCTTTAAAATGTATACGTGTATATTTTTAAACAAAAATTTCATTGATTTTTAATTTTCTAATCTTTCTTCTTTTTTTACTTCACTGGAACTGATAGCGCGAAAAATTCACATGAGATTCACGATTGTTTTTTCCCCTTCGAGTGGAATGAAAATTTTATGGGAACAAAAATTCTACTTGTTATTCACGATAGGGGTGAATATCTTTTTTATAAGAATATGTGCTGCAAATAAGCGATATGTATATTTTGGGTTCTTGAATAATTCTAAGCCGATTGGCTGTTGAAAACACACTGTTTTTCGAAAGACTTAACAGAAAAGAACAAAATTAGTTTCAAACACTCCAAAGCAGTTTAGGATGAAAATCCAGCACAATCGGTTTAGTAGGAAAGAAATTATGAACCCAAATGTGAACGACCTTAATAAAAAATTTATGTTTTTGTTGTAAAAACAAGCATAAATTGGTGACAGAAAGCACAAATGCCAAATTCGTTCATACTATTAAAATTTGTGAATATGGGTTAATAGTTTACCATAGGACCCATATAAAGCTCACTCTCGGAAAACACATCAGTATGCCCAAAACAGTAACGTATAATGCTATTGCAGTTAAATTTGGTCTGTCATAGTTTCATTTGTGAAGATCGAATAATAATTTACCATAGGCTTCATATAAAGCCCATTCTCGAAAAACACATAAGTACGCCATAAACTGTAATGCATTGCAGTAAAATTAAGTCCGTCATATTTGCGTAGGTTTGAAAACCAATCTGCCAATTTTGTGAAGACCGATTCATAATTTAATATAGTCCCCATATTGATCCCACTCTCGAAAATCATTTAGAAAATACTAAATCCGTAACAAATATTGATATTTTGGTAAAATTTAGTCCAATTTAGCCTTATACAGGAAGAAATAACACCATGTAATTTTGTGATAATCCGTCCGTAATCCCGTATAAAGCGGCCCTATGAAAAGCCATTTAAGAAGCATTAAATTCTAAAAAATTTTATTAGAGTATTGAAATTTGGTCTGATTTAGGTTTTTTAATATGTATGTACTACAAATCACTCTAGCGAGATGCACGATCTATAATTTACGAAAGGTTCAATATAAAATCCGCTCCTAAAGTTTACTTTAATACGCCTAAAAATATTTTCGAAACAAAACATGATATTTAATTTTAATTAGGCAACGAATTTTAATGCTATGAGGTCAGGTTTTAAATAAAAATTTGGTTTTTATTTTATAGATCCCATGTAAGGTGCTACTTGAAATTTTCAAACTGTAGGTGGAGGATGTTAAATATTCGTTATATCCTAGTATAGCACTATTACTTGCTGACAATTTATATCAATCCGTTGGTTTAAAGCTTTTCCCATTTGGTCCATTATATGAGGTCGCAGTCGACTGGAGTTTAAACATGATATTTAAGCAAAAAGTTCTTCTTAAATTTGCATTAACAATTCTAGTTGGCTTAAAAGCTTCATAGAAAATACCAAATGTCTGTCAATAGCAATCGATTGTTGTCATCAACGACTATGAAAATACATGTTTTGGGCAACGGCAATAACAAACTTATATAAAAAACGAACTCTCGTTTCAGTGATACAAATTAATCGTTTAATAATGTAATACCATAAGGCAAAGGAAAACTATAAGGCAAGTCTCACAAAATAAAATTAGAAATTATATATCAAGAATTCCGTACGTGTGAAATAACAACAAGAGAATGGAAACATATATCTTACTAATCCAGTTAAGCTTTTTTTTTAAATTAGGCTTGTTCTCTATCTTTCCATTGTAGTTGTGACTTCAAAGATCTTTTTATGGGATTATTCGACGATCTTATTTAAAACCCAATAACTTCTCTAATTCATCCCTCTTTTTTCGGAACTTATGTATTGATAACCAAGATGCTTGTACCAAGTTTGGAAATTTTGGTTCTTGCCTTTCTGCAGATATACAAACAAAAAACAACTACAAGGGATTTATGAGTTAAATTAGAAGCTGTCGTGGTTTTTGTTCATATCTCAGCGATTTATGGACCGATCTAGCTGAATTTCAATAGCAAACTTTTCGGGACTATATGTGATATAAATGTGCAACAACCTAGTCCCCATCATATCTTGGGTATTCGGAAACCCCATTTCAATTGACAGACGGACATTGTTAAATCAAATTCGCTACTCATAAGGACTTTATTGGGTCTAAGATCAAACAGATTTACTTATACATATATACCCTTTTACCTTTGGTAAAGGTTATAATTAACGTTTTTTTCCAACTCTCGTCTGAAAGAAAAGACTTAAACAATTTTTAGGTCTTTACCAGGGATGGAAAATAAAGTTTTTGAATGGTAGGGAAAAACTACTAAACATTTATTTATAAACAATTTACAAAGAAATCTTAAAACGAACGTTGGCAAAACACTAATAAATCAAAGTAAAAAATCTATGAGAAAGTTTAAAGAAAAAATTAGCAAAATAATGTGAATACATACTTCTAAACAAAAGTCTTAAACAGGTTTAAAAATGCTTTATTTAATTTGATGAAAATTAGAAATTAGTATGTTGAAGGTATAAAGGTTCTCTTGTTTTTTAAAGTACTAAAAAATTTACTGAATTTTCCATACCTGGTTTATATTGGTAATGAGAAATAGAACTTTATGCCAAAGGGGTGGGTGTTAAAAAGTACAATAGATTGTGTTCTTTTTTTTTTTTTGGTTTAAAACAACTAAAATTATTTGAAAATTACTCTTTTTTTCGGGGTTATAAAAAAGTTAAAAATAAAAAAAAAAATCAGTATATAAGGTTGCTTCATTTAAATGACACTAAAGGGTGTTAAAATTATATAGAGATTATATTCCAACAACTACCCCCTGCCACCCGAATTAAACCAAGAAAGACAGAAAAAAAAATAACCAACAATTACCAACAACAAAAAAAGAAAAAAAAATTTACGGAAAATTGAGAAGAAAAAAAAATTATGTAAATGAGTTAAAATTTTTTTCCAACAATTTCCGTATTTCCTCCGCCGTCTTACCTAAAAAAAAAATGGAGCAAAAAAACTGGAGAAGTGGTTGGTTGTCTGGTGCACAGAACATTTCGTTTCGTTTTGTATACATACATACATTTATTTTTTTTTTAAATTAATTACACACTATGACCAAGTTGAAAAAATGGAAAGAAAAATTAAAAAAAATCTATATAAAGTTTTAAAAAAAATGTACAATACCTTATAAAAATACACGACGACTACAACGACAATGGAAATGAAGACAACACCAAACTAACGGCAGAGACTTAACACCCAAAATTAACCCACTTGGCTGTGGAATGACCGGACCCCAACCAGTCAAACACTCACTCATTTACTTAGTACAACCGTTTATCAAAACCCCCAACCCTGATTAATACACGTACACACTCACACTAAAATAACACCCGTTATGTTTGCTTGAATATGAGTGTGAGAGTGAGTGTAAGTGTTAAAGATGAACCGTCCAGTTGGAAAGAAAAAAATACAAAGTTGGGTGGTTCAAATGGTTGCTTGGATTTTTTTTTTTTTTTTTTTTTTAATTTAACTGCCCTGCCAATATTACAAATGTTTGTATGTTTGTGGCGGGCAAAATGGGTGTGCGGAATTTTGAGGCTGCCAAGGAAGCCAGGGTGTTAGGGTGAGGAAATTGTTGCAAGGGGACAGGGGTAAGTTGTGAGTATGGAATTGTTGGAGCAAACGGAAATGTAAGCTTGATTGCAACATTATATCATTAATTTTAGAAAAAAAATGTATAAATACAATATGTACATACATACATACATAAGTACATACACATAAATAAAGAAAAAATCAGTTTTTATATTGTTTTTAAAAAAATATATTCAAGTACATAAGCAGACAAAAACAAGTACATATAGAAAAAAAAAATGTTGCCAAAGTATATAGAAATCCAATCTACCAATAATTACAAGAAAAAAATCATTAATTAAATTTTTTTCTAAATCGAGTTCATATAAATGCGGAAAAAAAATCTGGAAATACATGCAAAAAAAAAGAGTTGAAATTAAATCGAATTTTTTTCTAACCATCACCACTAACAACTACATCACATTTCAGTAACCATTTGTTCGTTATACATTCTTTGTCCCAAAATAACTAGAAAAATATAAATGCAAAGTTTACATAACGTTTTCAGAAGAATAAAAATGTAAATTCAGCATTAATTTGTATACATTTCTTTTTTTTTTTTTTTTTTTTTTTTTTTACACAAAAACAATAATTACAAAAACATTTTATAGAGGACCACACCCATTTAAACTAAAAATATTGCAGAATGTTTATTGATTATGCTAAATTGGCAAAAGAATTTAATTAAACTATTGGATTTGTAGTATAAAGAAGTTGAGGAGTTCCATAACAAAACGATATATGTATGTATATAATGCAACATGTAATTTTTTTTTTTGATAAATCAATATAGTATGTATATTTACTAGGGTGGTCGTTAACTGTATGGAGCAGATTTGTTTTCCCTCACGCTCGCCAAAGTTTGAGAAAATTGTAAAGTCCGACTTTTATGCCTCATAACTTGGAAAATATTAATTTTACGTAAAAATCGATTACTAAGAAAGTTTTTCTAATGTTTTCTTTAATTCTCATATTTAACAAAACCTAAATAAGATAAAAAGCAAACAGTAGCTAGCATTGATGCGAATTTTTTCTTTAGAACTATTTTTTCTTACACACGCCAGTTCAGCTTCAATATTTGTGTTTGTGTGCGTTTGCTTACAAAAAAAGCCAAACGCATATCATTTGTTTCTAACATACATACATACCCACTATCTCTATTCTTTAAGGGGACTTCCATACAAAAAAATTTTCAATACAGACTAGAAATATATTGAAGAAAAAGCCCCATAACTGCCAAGGAATTGCCCCTAGGCGGATAAAATGTATGACGGACCTTCATTAGATTTTTTTGCTTAACATTTTCTCCCATACTAATATGGCGGTTTAATTTTTATCCTCATCATTTGTTTTTAACATACCTTCCCGCTGTCTCCTTAAGGGGCTCCCATACAAAATTGTCAATCCAGACCATAAATATAGTGAAGCCCCATAACTGCCAAGGAGTCGTCCCTAGAGGGATAAAATGTATGACCGACCTCAATTAGTTTTTTGTTTTAAACATTTTCCTAAAACATACCTTTATCTCCACTTTTTAAAAGGGTCCCACACAAATATTGCCTTTTATGGAATTCTTAAATTGAATGGAAATTTTTCGACTTTTGCGAATAAAATCAAAAGTTGTAAGCATATTTTAATCACTTATGGCTTTTTTCGTTTGCAACTTTGTTTTTAATATGTCTAGAAAAAATTATAAGCAAAGCTGCATTTTCCAATTTTTAATGATTTTTTAAAGAACAAAAATTTTTAATTTTGCAAAAAAAAATGTTTCTTTTTAGCCAAAAAAATTATGTTTCTTAAACGAATGCGTATATAAGAAAAACCTTTATCCTTTCTGAAAGGTTATTTTATTGCGAAATGTTGTTTTTTTTAGTTTATTTAATAAACTAAACCGTTTTTGAGTTACGCGAATATATGTTGTGCAACCTTCTCCATTTTCAAAATAACGGTATATCTCGAAAACAAAAGCTAACCTAAAAAACAGTTAACAACACTGGATTCAGCGTACCCGAATAAGGATTAAACGCCAGCTGCCAGCTGCCAGCTAGTCGGTTGTTTTTTTTTTTTTTTTTTTTAATAAATAATAGAAATGTTTTTCAACAAATTTGATTTTTTTAGCGGCTTATTCGATATTTTTCAGTTTGTTTTGTTTAATAAGAGATTAAGTAAAAACATGTTAACAGCCTTTTTTCAGGCGAAATTTCAGTCAAGCCTCTAAAAGGAATCCGAGTCTGATAGCAAAAAACTGAAAACGGATTTGAATTAAGCGCTTTAAAATCTTTATAGTCCACATTTTCTTATTAAAAGACTCGATTTTTTTTGGTTTTTTTTTGGATACCAGTGTTATTAGTCCTAAAAAATATATTTCTGGGTTTTTAGTAGGTGAAGTTTTCTACGCAATTCTTCAAGAGTTAAAAACGTCAGTATATCGTCAGCTCATTCGTGGTTTGACGCATATGACAAAAAGGATATGGTTAAAAAAATTTTTTTTGAAAATATACCCGATAGATTTCTTTTGTATTTTTACCACTGTTTCTTGCATATATTTTGAAGAAAAATGTAAATTTTTGTGAAAGTTCGTTTACAAACTTAGAAGTTAATATGTATTGTATTTTATTGAAAGTGAAAATTATTGTTTTGTGCCGCATAAGCCACTTTTCTTAATTTAAAGTAGCTTTTTGGTGCATTCGTATTCTTACTGCTGTGTATTGAGTTGATTACATTTTACTTTACTTTTGCTTTTACTACTTTTTTCTTACGGCAATGAAGCGAAGCAAGAGTAAAATTTATTTTCTTGTTGTCATTTTATTTTGATTTCGCTTTAACTACTTGTTTTTCTTACGGCAATGAAGCAAAGTAAGAGTGAAATTTATTTTGTACGTTTTTGTATGAGGAATTTGCAACATTCGCCGAACAGTGGCGTATAGAGCAAAACAATACTTAAAACACTTTAAGATAGTTGATATGGAGCAAAATTAATGCTTAATATCTCAAAAATCACAAAAAATTTTGTTCAACAGGTTTTGGAGTCAGTAAGGGGGTATTAAAAATATACAAACCCCTACCTCACTCGATTTTTTAAATGCTCTATAGGTCAAACTACTAATGAGCTGACGATATGTCATTTAACCGTCGAGAGATACATATGTATATGTTTAAGAACTTGTGTAAATTACTAAACTTTTTTAATCGAAGTTTAAGTTTTATCGCGGCTAAAACGCGTACGCTTACGCCAAGTTCGATCGTTTCGTATAAAGCTTCGTTCTGGTTTGATGGTTTTGTACACAAGCAAAATTGTCGCATGAGACATAACATGCCGGTGGCGTCATAAAAAAGGCGCACCAACAACCTTCAAAGGCGATTGCTGCAAAGCAATGATTTTTGGGACCAGTTTGACGCTTGAAGCTTAAGCCATATGTTGTTGTAGTATGAAATGAGCTGCATGGCGAACGGCACAATCGAAATATTAGGCCTTATAGCGATTTGTTTTTAAATGTTAATCCAAATTTTTTTTAAATTTTTTTTCCAATTCCTAAGCTAATCCCGCGAAGCTCTACTCTTATCTGCAGGAAAGAAACCAGAGTCTCTGGCGGGAATCGAAACCACAACCCCGGCGCTGATAGACAAGCTTACTACCAGCTAGCCTACCGGAGCACTCTCGATGTCGAAAACGACTCTGTAGTAGATTAAAGTAACACAATCTGTGTTTTTTAATCTACTTCAAAATTCGACTTCAGGTGTTACCGACAACGAGAACCGTAATAAGGCTGATTAAAGACCAAGTTTGGCGAGCGAATTATCTCACGCAACAGTGCACTTTTTATCAAAATGTATTTAGTTTATAAATTTTACCTTTTGTTAGTTGTGAGTTTTGTAAAATAAATTATAAAAAAAAAATACATCGTGTACGTCGATGGAATGTTCGCTTTATCAACAAGCAAATATGAAAATTTTTAACAGCTGTTACGAAAAAACGGAGCAAAATTTAAATTTTATCAGGTTCTGCCGCAACCAAACGTTACATTTATGTTTGTAAGAGCACATTTTTATACATAAGGTAAGAAAAACGGAACAGCTAATCCGCAACGTATACGTTAATGTAAGACTAACGAGGTCTTAAGATTTAAACTTTTATATAGCATTATAACATTTTCAAAAAAATTTGACCGATACCGAATTCTTTATTGCCAAAATATATAAGAAAAATCTCCCAAAAATTTTTAATACAAATTTGTTGATTTTACAATTTTTTTCCTTTATAGTTTATATAACAAGCATCGGCTTCGCTAACTAAAGCTTCTAAATTCGGTCTTGCGCCCGGCCGAAGGTCACATGCTTTACAGAGAAGCTTAAGTTAGCGAAGCCGGTGTTTGTTATACCATTGAGGAAAAAATCCTTGCACTCATGCGGAAAAGCTTTAGTTCGGAAATTTGGGATTTTGAATTCGAGATTTTAAGTTTCGGACATATGACCCCATTCCAAACAAGTATGTAGGCTTGAAACTACTTTGTAAGAATTATAAAATAAATATTTGAGCGATTTTGCTGCCAGCCATTCTTTTAACATAATATAAAAATATACAGTACAGTGCAAAAGGGAGTCGGAGTTTTGTAAAATTTTCGGAGGAGAAATATTTAAATTTGAGTTCGAATTTTTTATTAAAACCCCTAAAAATAAACAAAAAAAAAAATAATTAAGCTTCGCGATCTCATTATGCAAATTAAAAAAATTCTTAAATGTTAAAAATAAATTTAAAAATTAATCTTTTTAAATACAAGTTAAAATATTGTTTAGGAAATAGTGTCGACTCGAAACATCTCGACTCGGAAAAGTGGGAATTAGAAACAATTGAATTGTCAGAAATACCGAAAAAAAATCTCTAAAAATAACAAAACTTGCACACTTAAATGAAGTCATACAAAAACATTAGAGCTGGCAACACTTTTTTATAAACAAAAACTTTTAATCACCACAATAACAACAAGCTTTTTTACAAAAAATATATTAATTATAGTTTAACGAACTATTAGTTAAAATATGCAACATTTCTGTTGTTTTTGTTGTGGTTGATTAGTTATGTTGTTGTTTTTTTTTTAATAGTGTCGTGTTTTTTTTTTTTTTTTTGTACTGGGAATAGATTTATTTATTTATATTTTTATATTCCATTGTAAATAAATTTACCTGCAAATAAATTGAAAGAGAAAATTTTGCAAATTAGTAAAACTATATTTCTTTTTTTGTTGGTAATAAAAAAAATTCATTTAAATATTTAATAAATTAATCATATATAATTAAAACAACTAAAATCCAATCATTTTATAGTTTTTATCGAACATTTTTGAAAACTTTTTTAAAAAGTAGAGTTAAAAAAACATAAAATGAGATCATGGTTTTACCAGAGGCTTTGAACTAATTACTTCGATTTCATTAACTTTGAAATGAAGTCAAGAAAAAAAAGTTAGAAAAAAACCCAACTGACAGCAAAAACGACATTTAAGCAGATTTTATGTAGTCAAAAAAAAAAAAAAATTAAAAAAGCTTAAAGCCATAAAATTTAGACATAAATAGAAGACAGTAAAGAACGGAACCACTGCTAAAGTTACCCACTAGATAAATTTATTTCTATGTAATCTTTTATCTTTTACAAACACGCTCTTTTCTCTACTCAACTGTCATTTACAAAGAGAGGTGGCTTAAATTAATTGTTAAAAATAACAAATTCAGCAATTTTTAAAAATTTAAATAAAAAATAAGACACAAAAGTTTTCTAAATCGAAAATTTATGTTATTTTTTACTTTAAAAAATCACGGCAGTTTCCGCATGGTGGGAACAAATCAAGAAAAACGTTTAGGTTTTAAATTATTGTATAAAATGTATCACAATTTAGCCATTACGCATATTGTAAATGAAAAGTGAACAGTTTATTTTTCTTTTTCCGTTAAATTTTTTAGAAAAAAAAGAACAAATTTCGAGAGGAGTTTTCATATTTTTGTAAAATTTTATTCATATTAGAGCCCAATATAAAGTCGATATCAATCACAATATCCTAACCGATAAGCAATATAAGTTAAAATTGTATTGAAAACAAATATTTTCGTAAAATTTTATCGATATCGAGTTCTTTAAATTGGCAATATCCAGCGTGCAGAGCGAAAATGAAATAAATGGGCACAGTGCAACATATAATAGAAGCACTTTATTCTGACTCCAGTTTCTGAAAGTACTAATCAAAACTGGACTGCTTTGATTTTTTTTTTTTTTTTTTTTTTTTTTTTTTCAAAAAAGTGGAAAATTGTTTAAAACACTAGATGCAGTTTTTGTTGATGATAGGAAAACCAAATTCCCATCGGTTTACGAGATATAACCGTGGAGATACTACGTTTTCCTTGGCAAAAAAATGCTTAACATCAAGTTTCAGTCAAAATATTGATGATGCTTAAAATCTAAATCCGAGCTAAGCCAGAAAACCCAAACGGGTTTTTGCTAATTTCGATAAGTTCTATCAGAAACCAAAATAAAAAAGTGCGCATTTGATGACCTTGAAAATGTTGCACTGTGTAATGAAATATTGTAAAATTGTCGCCTTTTTTGCAATAAAATAAAACAACAACGCAATTTACTTGGACAATGTGTGGTAAAGGCCTTCATAAATGAATCTATTTGAAAATCAAACGCACAACCACAATGATAAATGCTACTGTTAATCGCAGAATTTTAAGTGTCCAGACAGTACTTGTTTGTTTCAAAACCTTTCAATGCAGTAAAACAAATATTTTATATACTACTAGTACTTGGAAATTACCACGTGCACTCTGCGAGAATTTGAGATGTTTACTTGTCTGTCGATGCAGCGCAGTGATAAATTTCCGAACAGGCCTTATATAATAATCATAGATCGGATCTTGCCCATACTAATAACCTTTTTTTTGCATCGATGTAAAACCTGGTATAAGATTGATTTCAGTTGGAATTATCTTAAATTGGCTTGATAGCTTTCTGACCAATATTTTGAATAATAAAAGTTCTAATGGGAAAAATGTCATATTAAATACTTAAAAAAGCACTTTTATACGGTATTTTTTAAGAAACCAATTAATTGAAATCCTCTATTTTTTTTATTCTTTTTTTTAACTAAAAAGTATAAAGATCTTAAATTAATTTTTTTTTTTTTTAAGTTAACGAAGTAAATTTTAAAGTTAACGAATTAACTAAATATTACATTATGTTAATTAAACTTTTTTGTTTTTCTGTATAACAGCAACGTTGCCAACCATAGTAGCTTGATGATGTTGTATGACAGTGAATATTCGTTATTTTCTACAACTGATTTAATTAAATATTTTTTTTGCTAAAAGTCAAAGTCCCAGTGATAAAAACTAAAGTCAAACCTAAAAAATATACAATTGAAATTCATATCATGTCATGGCAACAAATCTCAAAAAAAAAAAAAAAATTCATAAATTTTTCATGTGAAATTATACACAACAGATATGAACAGCAGATATGAACCCAATGGTTTCTTAAATCTAAAGAATTTCTTCTTAATTCACATTTAAAATGGGAAACGAAATTCATTCATTTATTTTCGTTTATTAAAGTGAAGTGTGTTTTTTTTGTCTTTCTAACAGTGAAATGTAAAAATTTAAAGTTATTTTAAGATATTCTTTTACACTGAAACAAATTTTTTTTTTTTAATTTCGAGCGATTTTAAGTTTTTTTTTATATCTAATTAAATTTTACAGCTGAAGGTATTTCTAGTTACAGCTGATGCTTAATATAGCAAACTTGATAGCAATAATGTTTAACTTAATAAAAGCCAATTTCTTGCAGACTTTTTTTTTAAATAACATTGCATTAATCAACAAAATTTCTTGGAATGTTGTCTTTTCCAAGCAAACAATCGTTTCCCTAATCATAAATGCAAAACAGTTTGTAGCAGTGACAGTTTCCGTTCTAAATTTATAAAAACAGTGAAGCGCGACATCGTGTAATTGTTATTAGGCAGACTGACAGACGAATTTGCTAAAAACAAAATCACAACAAACATTATTGAAATATAAACAACACATCAACTGTCAATTTAAGGCGAATATTTATTTGAACAAATTGTTGCTAAATAAAAAAAGTCACTAACTAATAAAAGTACATTTTAAAAAGTTCGTTTTAAAATATGTATTATTAAAACCATTTACATACATTTGCAAAAAGGACCTTTTTTAAAAAAATTTATTTTTTTAAAGTACCTAGAAAAGGTACCTTAAAAATGTGTTTTTAGACTACATAGATACCTTGAGGAAAAAAGTATATTTAAGGAAAAGTATCTTTTAGACAAAGCAGAAACCTTTTAACAAAGTACCCTTTAGAAAAAGTGCGTTGTAGAAAAAGTCATTTAAAAAAATACCTTTTAAAAAAGTACTTTTGGAAAAATGCCTTATGGGCATAAGATGTATGTACATATAAGTGTTGCCAAAACTGGCTAAATTTACGGAAAAAAATTGCCAAAAATTGGCTAAAAATATGGCTAAAAAAATGGCTTACAATTTTTTTAAGTAAAAACACATTAAAATTCAATAACAGAACATAAATAATTCATTAAAAAATTTTTACAAAAAAATTGTAAGTTGAGATTTTTACATAAGAATAAACGTAAATTAATTTTTTAGCATTTAAAAATCAATTAAATTAATTTAATGCCATTACTGATCATCTCATAGGAATCACTCGTGCCTATTAGTTTTCAATATTTTAAAGGTAAATCATAATCATATGACAATATTTAGCTAACCTTTTGAGTCCAATCTACAATAAAAAGCAAATAAAAAAAGAATTGTTGGTCAAACCCGACTTTATATTACCCTACACCACATTAGAAATTTTATCAAATTATCTCCAAAATTGTGACATGTACTTTGCGCACAAGTTTTCAAACTTCCTGATGAGTTCAGTGTCTTCCAGGCTGAGATCCTAGCGATCTGGAGGGCGACGGAAGTTATACTGGATCACATTTTGGGTGGATCTGTGGTAACAATTTACGTCGATAGTCAGCGGCGCTTAGGGCATTGACAAATTATACGGTGCGATCGTGCCTGGTCGCTCAGTGTAGGCTGTGTTGGGTACCTGGACACTGCATGGTTGATGGAAATGAGGTGGCGGACGAACTCGCGAGAGGGGGTTCGAATCTGGACTTAGTGGTAAGGGGCAGGGGGTAAAGCTCCCCCTATGTTATTCCTACGGTCCTGGAGGAACAGAACGGATTGCAGGGTGTCTAGGGCACTATGGCCCAGATTGGACGCGGGGGCAACCAGGGTTCTACTGGGATTGGACAGGGGTGGTCTTAGAACACTTATAGGGTTTTTGACGGGTCATTGTACTGTTAGGGCTTTTACGGGCAATGGGACTGCAGATTATGCGATGATTCTGAAGAGCTGGAGAAGATCGAGCATGTACTGTGCCACAGTCCCAGGATGCAGGGTCTCAGACAGAATTGCCTAGGAGATACATTTCACGACGAACTGGGGTGCGTCGCTGGATGTAATTCGGCTGATCTACTTGGGTTTGTCAGGGAAATAGTGCGGTTGTTTCTGTTGTTGGTACTGTAGAGAGGGTAATAGTTCTACGTGGTACCTAACTTTCTTAATTCTATCCACCTCATACTTCTTTTCTCTACTTCTCTCTCTTTCTATTTTCATTGAAGGTATTCACAAAGGACTGTAGAGAGGGTAATAGTTCTACGTGGTACCTAACTTTCTTAATTCTATCCACCTCATACTTCTTTTCTCTACTTCTCTCTCTTTCTATTTTCATTGAAGGTATTCTCCGAGTGGAAGTGTGCCCTTGGGCACATAACCCTTTTTTACCTAACCTTGCGCACAAGGTTTACATGGACTGCATGACAGCCAGCCGGACGGACATCGTTAATTGGACTCAGAAAGTGATTCTGAAAAAAAACTATTGCTTTTACTTCTGATTCATTAAATGTGAACAGTCGCTGTAAAAACAAATTAAAAAAGCGAAAAGTTGTACACAAATTTTCGTATTTTGTTCGACAGTTTTGGGCTTAGACTGCAGTTTTTTAAAACCTGGCTGTGGGTATAAATATTTTATTGTTATGGTAAAAATATTTTCCGAATCGATAAAATTGAATAAACGGTTACTACATGTAATCTTTTTCTCAAATTACTTAAAACGATGTTTACTGGGCTAAATATCCTCTCAACTTCATCATTTTAACATGGAACTGAGAGCAACTTTATAGTAAATTCTGTGTTGATCCATTTTATAAATTTAATATTGGAATACTGTTTCTTTATTTTGAAAGATGTTTCATCGTCAACATTTATAGAGATTTTTAACATTTGTAAAAGTTGTGATTTAAATTAAATGCGTTTTAATTGTTAAAAAGGTTTATTTTACTTTCATAAATTGCTATAAGAAAACAAGTTAATATTTTAAAAGAAAAAACGGTAAAAAAAAATTATGGCTAAACAAGTTGAAAAATGGTTTAAAAAATGGCTAATGGCTAAATTAATTTTTTAATGGCTAAATAAGGTGAAAAATGGCTAAATCTAGCCACTAAATTGTTAAATTGGCAACACTGGTAATAATATGGAAACTTAATTTAATAACTTTAGCAAATTCACTTTAGATCTTAGTTATAGTTTTGAAATCTATCCCAGGGTATTTTTCTCCTTACCACCCCCTCCCGAAAACACAAAAGTTGTTACAAAAAAACTGAACAGTTGAGTTTAAAAGTTCAATGATGGTTTCAAAAAGACACAAAAAACAAATGGCGAAATTATTTTTTTGTAGATTGCAAAAAAAAAAATTTAAACACAATTTAATTTCAAACAATTCATAGAAAAAATCTCACTTTATTTTGGTGGAATAAAGATATGTAAGAAAAACAATAACGATAAATAAAATGTTACAAAAAAACTAACGAAAAAATCACAAAAACTCTCAGAAAAAAGGTTATTGAACTTTTGATTTTTTTTATTTTTTGTTGCGGTTTTTATTTTAAGAGTTCATTATAATTTTGTTATTTACAGCATAAAAAATTAGCGAAAAAAATATACAACAACCACAAAAATAACACTTCAACTAGTGAATACTAATGAATTTTTATACAAACACTTAGATATAACACGTACACTTAAAGAAACACACACACACATTGCTATTAAACTTATACTTAAATGTGTATTAAATATGTTTTTTATGCATGTATTTTTTTTATATGAAAAAAAGCAATAGACATACGGACAGACGGACGGAAACACATATACATATTTTTTTTTGTATTTGCGTAATAAATTAGCAAATCAAAAATATACACAAAAAAATTGTTCGACAAAAATTATCTTTTTTCTATTGATAGTGCTAATGCGCTTGGCTTTTGTAAATCGATTTTAAATTATCCATAATTTTTGTATTAAGAAAGTTAAGAAGTTTTTAAGCTAAAATATGTAAATTATAATTAATTAATAGTCGTAATTAAATTTAGAAATTTTTTTTTTTAAATTTCTAGGTACTGGTCAAATCCGGAAACATAACCGAAACCCCCAATTAAAGTATTATTTAATTGTAACTTGTTTTGCAAATATTTTATATTATTGGCATACGAAACCATTGTTATTATTAAAAAAAAAATATACAAAAATTAAACAAAAAATTTCATTACTTACGGCCAATTTCACCAATTCTATTTAAATATCAATTCATATTTAAATATAGTTTTTCATATAATTTTATTTTTTATTTGACATGAAAAACGAATTTTAAACATAAATTAATTAGTGAAATTGGCCATTACAAATGCAAAATTAAGAAGTGGTACATACTTTCTACTAGGACTAGCTTTCTGCACATCACTTAATGCACTGCCGACTCTGTTGTATGGGGTTGCGGTAAGGTGGAGTGCGATTGGCAGGGGCAGATAATAGTGCAATGCTTAAAAAAGTACACAGACTACGGAGGCGCTATTTACGTTGTTAAACTGGCTCCCGATGGATATAATGGCAAGACAGAAGGCTCTCGGCTCGGCGTTAAGGCTGGATGTGGCGCACAGTTAGTCGTCTTGTGATTATGGCAACGCCAGGACCCTAAGTCACTCGATTATCCCTGAAGGGGAATAGACTACTGCATCCCGGAATCTTCCTCCGGTTGCAAGAACATACGACAGACAGAAATTAGCTGTCTATTGAGATGACGTTCCTAGAACGGACCCTGATAGCATTTAGCATCTAACATTAATTTGCGAAGATGTTGAAATTTTCCCATAAGAAATCCATAAAGCTAAAAATCAACATTTTTCAACTCTCTGCAAAATGTTACTATCTCATTTTGTTCCTTGTAGTGTCATCACTAGAAAAGTGGCAACAAATTCTATTATTATTGTGGCAGCACACCAAGAGAAAAACATGTTTAAATATGGTCACCTCCAACAATTCTATGTTTAAAGACAATTTTAACCATAATATGTTTAATTTAACCATATTTTTGTCACCGACAACCATATTATGATTAAATTAGTCATCCATATTATGGTTGCCTCCGAACATATTATGTTTAATAATAACTAAAATATGTTTAACACTTATAATAGCATGGTTGGTTTTCAATTATATTATATTGCTCTTGAAAAAGAGGAAAATACTATTGTTAACTTAAAAACAAATTATTGTCATATTTAACCATAAAATGTTTAGAGGCAACCATAATATGGTTGTGGTTTCTTGATGGATGACTAATTTTCCCATAATATGGTTGTCGGTGACAAAAATATGGTAAAATTAAACATATTATGGTTAAAATCGTCTTTAAACAAGGTATTGTTTAAGGTGACCATATTTAAACATGTTTTTTCTCTGCGTGCACTGACAAAACGGCATTTTTTTTAAAAAGCAGCGTTACCGTTTGGTAGTTTTTTACTTTTTTGTAAGTTTTGTTTTGTTTAATTTTTTTATATTATTAAACAAAATTAATTCCAAATAAGATTTGGACACTTTTGTAGAAAAAAAGTATATAAAAAAAAAACAAGTTTTTTTCAGAAATGGTGAGATTTTTATTGACAACAAATGTTAGATGTTTTAATTGTGAACGCATGTTTCACATTTTCAACAGCTTCAATGTATGCAAGTGTCTACAACTACTACTAGGCTAAGGTTTTATTGCATATAGTATATTTACTAATAGCAAAGCATCGAGGTTAAAAGCAGAATGTAGGATGTCTTTAAATGAGATCGCGAAACATTCGAAAGTAACGCTATTCTTATAGACTTTCACAGTAAGGGTGGACTTGTGAATCCACCTGCTCCGTATTCAGGGCATAACGGCCTGGCGTTGACGAAGGTGGTACATGCTCTCTACTGAGGCTCAATCGGCAACAGATTAGAACAGTGGTCTGGATGATAACTGGGCACTGGCCGGTAAGGACTCGTGCAAGAAGAATTGGTCCAAAATTCAATGTCCAATGTATAAGTTGTAATGACGAGAAGGAAAAGGAAACTTTGTTTAATTGTCTATGTCAATGTCAGGGAATTTAGGACATTAGGCAGAGATACCTGGGGCAACCTGTATTTGTCAGTTTAAATGATCTATCTAAGATAGATTTTATTTTATTGAACTGTTTATGGGTTTTAATCTAAATTTTTATATTTTAATCAGGCTAAATAAAGTTCATTGAATTTAATTTTCATTAAATTATTTTTATGAAAAACAGAAATTTTACAAAATGAAATAAATTAAAATTTATTGATATTTTTCATTATTGACTGAGCTGGGAATCGAACCCAGGTTTTCACGGACAGGTTGCTCTTACATACAGCTATCATTCTAGTCTAATTGGTTAAATTCTGCAGCGGCACCTATTGAGAACCTGCTTTGTAGGATGAACATTGGTGCTGGGTATCACAAAAAGACAAATGAAGGACCCAAGTGAGCTCTATTCTTGATGGCTGCCCAAAGAACCTAACCTAGTGCACACAGCATAACGATGTCAGTAAAGGGACGATTTTTATCTGTCGGAGAAGCGGCAGTAAAGGCAACGGTACTACATAAAATAGTTCTCTGGATAACCCAGCGAACAATATAATAACATATGCGCATTATTTAAGCCAATTTTGAATAATCAGATTTCTATCTTATTCTAGTTAATTTAGAAAATCACAAAACTTATTCTTATGACAGATGTTGAAAATAAAAGACTCATCAATTTTTTTTTTTTTTTTTTTTTGCTTATAATAAAAAGCCCTAACTTGCAATTACTTTCAAGAAATACATCAAATACGATTTTATAGAAAATGTAAAAATTATTACAGAATTAAATTGTTAAATATGAAAAAATATTATTTGAATTAAGTTTTTTTCATCCCCTGTAAAGTTAGAAAAAAGGTAGTTAGGTCCTTTCTACATTAGGATAACGATATAAACGTACACACTTAATTTTTAAGAATTTCGAAAGGAAAATAAGAAAATGTAATAGTTACTTTATATTATTTTATATTTATTAAAAAATCCTGAAATTTCGCTAATTTCAATCCTAAAAAAAATAAACTCCTTTTCCATGAAAAAAAAAAGTTAACAGAAAAAGAAACAAATGCGAATATGTGTGTGAATAGAAACTAAAAACTTCCTTCCTTTTCCGGTTATTTTTTATTTATTTATTATTATTATGTATTTATTTAAGTTGAAGGTCTTTTCATAACAGACACCTGAATACTCATGATGAACCACAGCCAACCAAACATGTGTGAGAGAAGTGTACGTTAACAAGCAACTCCAACCATGTGAACAAGAAACTTTAGCTTAAGTTTTCTTAGAAAAAATTTTCAATTTTTTTTTTTTTTTTTTTTTTTTGTTGTTACTTTAAGTTCAAAAACATACAATAATGAGTGTACAAAATACTCATACACAACTAAAAGCTCCATAAAAGAAAATGACAACAACAACAAAAGCAATAAAAAAACACTAAAAAGAAAATTCCGTCTGTTGGTTTCATTTTCTGTGAATTGCTGTTTGTTTGTTTATGTGTGTGTGTAAGAGAGTACCCATGGGTATGCAATGATGAGTATGAGAATACTCAAGCAACAACAAAATTTGTATGTATGGATACAAAATTTTCTTTATAGCACGTATGGGAACCATGTTGTTTTTTTTTCTTTTTTGTTGTTTTTGGTTAGATGTTTCTTTTTTTAGAAGATGTTAAAGAAAAGAAAAAAAAGAAGCAGGGTTGCTGCAAGCAGAGCGTATGTTTTGTCTGTTTGTTGTTATGGTTTTTCTTAAAGCAACTTTCTTTTGTGTTGTTGTATTCTATTATATGTTTTTTGTTTTGTTAATTTTTTATTTTTAATATTTTTTGAGATTCACCCACATTTCTGGTATTTTGATGTTTATTTTTGTTCACAATTTTTTTATTTGTCTGAAATTTCTTTTTTCTCCTGTTTATTTTTTGTGTTTCTTCTTTGGAAAATGTTACTTTTACTTTTTTGCAATTTTAAATGTTTATTTCTCCTGTTTTTTAATATTTTTATTATGAATGTGTGTTTAACGCGGCTTTTTTTTTCAATAAAAAAAATTGTTTGGGTTTTTTTTTCATTTTGTCCATTTTTTAGTTTTTTTCTAAAAAAAAATTTTTTTTTTCTCTTCGTTTTCTTTTTTTAATTTTTTGTTTTGTTCTCGAGATCTATCATATTTTTTTTATTATTTTATTTAATACATAATTCCTTTTTCGTTGGGGCCTTCCTTGTATTTTTTTTTTTTTTTTTTTTTTTTTAAGTTTATTTGTTTTTCTTTAGTTCTGTTTGTTGTTGTAATTTTTTTTTTTTTTATTAAATGTTTCTTTGAAAGAAAATTACATAAAATAAGTTTTAACATTGACACACTTTATGTGTTTGTATATAAAAAATTTTTCGATTTTTTATAGTAATTTTGTAGTGCAAAACAAAGATTTTTGCGGACATTTAAAGTGTTTTTTTAAGTGGAAATTCCACTAGAAAAGCAGTTGTGTTTTCGATCAAATTCAGCTTTAATGTAGTTCTTCTCGAGTCCTAGTTAGTTAAGTTCTAGTTCAATTCTAGTTGGCTCAGTAAAATCGTCATTAAAAAAAATTAGCGGGCTTGGAGAAGTAGACGTGCAATTTCCTGAACATAAACATTATAGATTTATGTATATCTGATGAACGGCAAGATTTCCAAATTAGATACAGGCAACTCGGTTACCAATACACAACAATCCGATCAAATGTGGGCGGTATTGGAGAAGTAAGCGCAGCACAAAATAGATTTATTTATATCTAAAGAACGGTATTTATAAAAGTTTCTGTTCTACAGAAGATTCGGCATTGCCCGAATATATCAGTCTTACTTTTATTTTTTTATTTTTCTTAACATTTTGAAATTTGAAATCTTAAATCTATTTTCTGTTGTAGTTATATTTAAGTTTACTTCTAGCTAAGTTTTAATTAAATTCTCAGTTTATGTTTTTTTTTTTATTATTAAAAAAAAAATAAAAAATAAAAAAAATCAGGTGTTAATTGTTCGAAATTAAGTTGGTCTTGTCATCATTTTTTCAAATGATGGAATTCCATTGAAATAAATTTTGCAAAATAATGAGGTTTACTTCCTTGTAATGATTTCGTCGTAACTTAATATTGTGGGAAAATATTCAACATTTTAAAATATCATGTGAATATGGTTTTAAAATTAAAAAAAGCCATTTACTCCAAAAAAAATACCAATTACTGATTAACGATTTATTTATTTTTTTTGTAAACATAGATTTCTTATTAACCTAAAAAAAAAACAAAGTCTAACAATCAACCAAAGCTAGATTTTATTAATTTTTAGAATGATGACACCTGTAGTTTCACAATTAATTTTTTTGTTTTGGTTAAAAAATATCGTAATTTTGAAACTTTATAAACATTTTAATAATTTCTTCATTAACCCTTCAGCAGCTGGCAGTATAATTTTTTTATTTGTACAAAAAAAAAACACAAGATTGTTGCCTTTAAAGCCTGATACGTCGGTCTAACTTTTAAGTACCCTTCTTCTACACCTTTTCTCGTTGTCTTACAATAATTTGGCAGTCGTGTGTGAAAAAAATATAATTTATCGTTAAGAAAATACAAAAATGACTTGGTAGAATTTGTAAAACATCTGTAGCTTTTTACACTAGAAGTAACCAAAAACAACAAGGCCAAAAAAACGCCTTAACAAATTGTTGTATAGAAAAGACATTTTGCGCTCTTTTTTTTTGTTGCCTTCATTTCGTTGGTATTTATTTTAATATTGTGAATAACGAAGGCGATATGGACTAAATCGTGAATCTTTTTATGCATGGTTGAATTAAATATATACAGTCTGCAAAAACAGAGTGAACTAACTTTATTTGTAAGTTTTCAAAGGCAGAGAGGATAGAGAATTAAATCGCTGGGAGTGAATTAAAAATTAAACTGAGAACTGAATTGGAACTAAACTAATATTAACCTTGAAAGAAATTTAAGCAAAAATAGAACTAAACAAGAACTGTACCAGAATTTAAATAAGTACAAGTAAATATAACGGCACTAAGATTAAATTTATTTTAAGTTGTTTTTATTCGACTTTTTAATATACGTATAAATAAAAATGCTTTTTCTTCAAGCTCGAGGCCAGTATTGAAAATAAATTTTATTTTTAAAAGTTGCCGATATTTCGATACTCTTTGAGTATCATCATCTGGGCTTGTAAATAAATAATAATTTATATTTAACACGAAAAATTATTGTTCATTTCTTTGACATCAGACGCTTCAAAGAAATGAACAATAATTTTTCGTGTTAAATATAAATTATTATTTATTTACAAGCCCAGATGATGATACTCAAAGAGTATCGAAATATCGGCAACTTTTAAAAATAAAATTTATTTTCAATACTGGCCTCGAGCTTGAAGAAAAAGCATTTTTATTTATAAGATTAAATGTTTACAAGAACTGAATTCAATTGGACTAGAAATGATAAGAACTATACTAGAACTGAACTAAAAGTATACTAGTACTGAACTAAAACTGATCTGAAACTACACTAGTACCAACCCTAGAGGGAAGCGAACTGACACCAAAGTAGTCCCGTGATAGGTCTTTGGTGGTAGAGACCGGTTCTAGTTCTAACACTTTATATGAATAAGACCTATCACTTTTACAAGGGGTTGTCATTGGAGGGGGTCAATTGGCACCATTTGACCAGTCACAGATCTATTCTCAATGAACTTGCTTAGTGTCAATTACTAAAATGTAGTATTATTTCAATAAAACAAGTCCTAGAATTAAATTCAAGAACCAAATTTAAGAAAGTACCAAAAAATGTGTCACAGCATCGGTGAAGACTGTGCTGTAATTCATTACTTTTTCTATCTTTTTGTTCTTCATAGACCCGTTAAGGGATTGTTTCTTCTTTCACTGGTCATGAGTCCTTTCTTTTTGTACTTGTTCTATTTTCACAGTCTGTTGGACCAATTGACACAAATTTCCCGCAGGGAAACTATAACTGATCTAGAACTGAATGAACTAAGCTAGAATAATTTTTAACTAGCACTGAATTAAAATCGAACTAGAAATAATCTACATCTGAACTAAATAGAAACGAACAAAAACTAAACTAGAACTAAATTAGAGCTAAACTAGAAACAAAGATTAAACTAGAACGGCATTCGATAACGATGGAAATTGCAATACAATTACCCTCGGAATTTGTTATTGTCCCCTTTCCCAAAGAAATGTATGGGGGAAAAAAAATTTCAAAGGATAATACTGTTCACTTTTTATTTATGAAAGGGCGGATTTTAAATGGGAATTCGGATCGGTAGCGAATTTGGCCCCCTGAGTTATAATTTTTCAGGAAGTCTAGCTGATTTCCTTGTGTTAAGGTAAACAGAAATTGAACTGAGCAACAAGAACATAACTAAAGCTAAACTTTTCCTACATTTAAACTAGTCTGGTTTAAAATTAATAACGAACTAAATTTAATCTTATATATAAATACGGAAACAATTTTTTGTGGTTGTTTTTTAAGTATCTTATCGTTCACTGATTATAATGAAACATTTATCGTTTTAGAGGTATTTTTGTGTAGATATGCAAAATATATTTTATTTTCTAAATTTTTGGAATTAAAGTGTTTGGAAAGCGTTTTAATTAATCTTGCAGACACATGTACAAAGATGGGTGAATAGTGCATTTTGCCGTTTTCTTAAAATGTGTACGTTTTTGTTGTATAACGGCACAGGTTCTCTCGAAAGTAGATGTCAGTCAAGCAGTCGAATTTCGGTCACCGGGAGATCCTAGTTTGAAAAAAAGATTGAACTTAACTAATTAGATATATTAGAACTCGAATTATAGTAGAACTGAAACCAAACTAATTTGAAATAAACTCACTGAGAATATATTCCTTTAATTGGCATTTATTTTTGGCATAAATTTTTGTCATTATTAAATAAATCATAATCTTGTGGAATCAAAGGCAGTCAAGTCAGCAATGGTAACGATAATTTCCCACAAATACACAATATTAATGAACATGAGCATGATGGCTTCTAGATTCCCAAGTATTCCCTTAAGGGAAGCCAAAACTTAAAAAAGTTTTTTTTTTGGTTGCCATAGATTTCAGTTCAATGCTTAGAGGAGATGTACTGTAGGGTAAAGAAAATACAAAATTAAGCCAATACAAAACTAAAGTTCATTTGACCACATTTTGTTGCCAGCCAGCCAGTCAGCCTGCCCCCAGATAAACACTATAGTGAATTGAAGAATGGTGGTGTTTACGAAGGGCTTATTTTTATAAAAGTGGGGGGCTTTATATAAGTTTTTTTTTTTTTTAAGTCTGAGTATTTGCAGTTCTCTTATAATCTTCATTGATTGTTTTTTGCTGTTTGTCATATTGTATATGTGATTACGGACTCAGGGTTTTTTTTTATCTTATACATTTATACATATGTAGTATGTCTTGCCATTACGAGTATTTTCATTTGGTTTTGGTTAATTTAACATTTTTATGGTTTCATACCTTTAGTTTGATATACATACATGCACAAGTTTATACACACATTTAAGTCATTCAAACAGCAAGAACGATGTAGCTGACATTCTGTCCTTCCTTTGCATACTCAATGAACCTTTTCCCTTAGCCTGTATAGAAATCTTACAAAGCTTAGCTAGTTTTTGTTCTTGCTTTCCAACTTTTAAGTATGATTTGTATAGTTTTGTTTGTAAATGGTGATTTTTTAGACGTATATAACTTCTGATAGGGATAACTGTGAAACTAGCTGTCATACTAACGCAAAGACTTGCATTAGAATAAGCAACGTTTACAAATCGTGAAAATTTGTCGGAAAAGTGGTGCAAAATTAGAACGACAGCATGGCGTTTATAAGTCGCAATCGCGGATGTCATATGCCAGAAATTATTTTTAAGCATTAAGTAATAAAGATACAATTTTAGTGATTCCATTGAATTTGTTGTGTTTTAATTTTAAAAAAATTTCAATATCTCTAAAAAAAAAACACCCATTATATAAAATAAAATTTAATTCAAATATATATATTTTTTTTTTTTGCGATTTGTTAAAACATATTCGTACATGTGTGTTTCTTAATTCGATTTTTGTTAAAAATTATTTTATATGTTTGTATATTTCTTAAGACTTTTCGCCACTACCTTTCGTTGTTCTCTTGAAATATTTGTTTGTTCTCAAGCTAAACTGAAGTTTTCTTAAAACTACAAGTTAAAAAAAAAAAATCGTATTTCCGTAAAAACGAATATTATTGTGCATAAAATTTACATAATTTGTTGTGGCATTGATAAAATCCCAAAAGATTTATTGATTTTTTTCCTTTTTTTTGCAAATAAAGGGTTTCAATTATGCCAAATGGGATTTGTATTCGTTTTGATTCGTTTTTTAAGCCAACTACTAAGAAAAGTATGAAAAATATAAAAAACCAATATATACAAAACTCTTTTTCCATTTTAATAAAAAAAAAATATTGCAAAACTTAAAAAAAACGTAAATCGGCAAACTACGCAGAAATTTAGATTTTAGCAAAAATAAGTTTTTCTTTTTTTTCTCTCTATATTGTTTAAGTTTTTAAGTTTAGTAATACGAAAAAATAGAAATATAAAAGTATTTGGAGTTTTATTATTTAAATATATAATACATATTTTAATTTAAACTTAAGAGAACTAAGACATAATAGAAATTAACCTTTTTTCTCTCTTTTAAACTTTAAATAAACAAGAACTGAACAACAACAAAAACTTGAGCATGAATAGAACTTTACAAGAAAACTTTTGAACAAACTAAAACTGCAGTGCAACTTAAGAAGAACTATAAGAGAACTGATCTACAACTGAGTTATATAGGACTAGTATTTAACCCACTACCTTCGTTACCGTCTCCCTTTTTTTCGTGGACATATTTAAAAGCCAAATATGGGTTTGAAAAAAAGTACCAACATTTTTCATCTCTCAGGTTTTCATTCACTCAGGAGCCTACACCTATAATTTTATGTTTCCAAGTTCAGTATTATAGAAAATTCATGTAGAACGGAAAAGAGAAGCAAGAAAAGAAATTTGATTTCCCGTGTTTTTTGTTCTCCCCATTGAAGTATGTACCAAAAATTTCAATATTGTAGAGGGAGCCCATAATTTAATACATTTATACCAATGAATGGATAAAAAAAGTACTTAAAATAGGTACGATTTCCCCTTAAACGTCTGAAATTGGAAAAAGTACCAAATATATATTTGTATTTTTTTACATAAGTTACGAATGTAATATAATTTGTATTTTTATGTTTATTGGTTTTAAAAGTAGATAAAGTGAGAAAAAAAAGTTCCAAAATACAGGTTTTACCCGTCTACCCCCTTAAAAGTGCCGCATTTCAAACAGAATAGTACTAAAATTATATATATTTTTCCAAAACACAGTTTTTACCAGTCTACCCCCTTAAAAGTGCCGCATTTCAAACAAAATAGTACTAAAATTATATACAGCCCAATTATGAATAAAAATTCCCCGGGAGTTTTTTTCCCTTTTCCCATTTTTCCTATTAAAATTCGACTGTAAAAATGGGAGAAGAGAATAAACCCCGAGGAATTTTTGATTCATAATTGGGCTGATATATATTTTAAATTAGTTAAAATTTTATATAATTTGATAAAGTGACAAAAAAGTTACAAAATACAGGTTTTATCCGTTTACTTCCCAAAAGTGCCGAATTTCAAAAGATACCAAATTTATATTTATTTTCTAAAATAAGTTACGAATGTGATATAATTTGTATTTTTATGTTTATTGGTGCATTGGTGGATACGAATGGTACACGAAATTTTGCCGCAAGACTATGCAGCCCGCTAAAGATTTTGTGAAAAGTGGACTGAATTATTAATGGATTCAGTGACTTATGGCCCACTCTGTAAAACTAAAGTAAAACTTAACTAGAACTTCATTAAAACTAAATATTCATTATCGATTGATTTAAATAAAACCACTTCGACCTCCTAAAGGGTTAATTAATAGATTGAATAAATTACTCCGTATGTTACGTGAGCTTATGATTTTTGTGTGGTTTCGAGAAGAAAAATAATGAGTTTTTTAATTAAAAAATTGACAAATAGAAACAAGAGAAACTTATAACAAAAAACTTTTCAAGCTAAACCAGACACATACATACCAATATAAAACACATGTCTAAAACACGGATGGAAATCATGGTACAAAATTGTACTTTTATTTTTGGTATATTTTGGACCTTGTTGGTACCGTGGTACTCATAGCTATTTTGTTAATTACCTGCGATGTAATGTTCGTTAACTGAAAGATTCTTTAACACCTGTTGGCAACTTCACATCTGTTACGATTTTATGTGGTGTTAAGGACTTGAATTGATAACTTCTTGAAAATTATCTTTTATACAGAACGACTAAGCAGGGTAAAACTAAATTATTGTTTTAAAATATTACTATAGTTAGCAAGTTCCCAATAAAAAATTGTGCTTTAAACGAAGCAGGTTTGTAAGGGAGAAATGTAAGAGTTCGCTTACCATACCGCTTACGGAAGACATGAATTTTATATGGCGAGTTCTCACTTTGAAGCAATACATTTTTGACACAAAAAGCGCTTTATTCATCGCATATAAAAACTGGTGAACGTAGTTATCAGCTTTACACACTGAATGATTTTTTTACAGTTATTTTTGATGTTCTCCCTTACAAACCTGCTTCGTAGTAAGGGAATGCCGCACATTGGTTCAAGAGCGGAATTAATTCATTTTTTTCATGTTCGCCGATTTGGATAATTTTTTGGTATTTTGTGTTAGATATCTGAATATTATGATAATTTATCCATATGATTGTCATCGACAACCATACTATTGTTCCTTCATCAAGAATCAATAACCATATTGTGGGTATGGATTCTTAATTGTTTTGTAATGCTAATAAGTGTTATGCGCCCCATACACGGTTCAATTCAGTTGTCAACTGAGTCTTTCAACTCAGTTGACAACTTCATCAACTGAATTGAAAGATTTTAAATTTATTTTAAAATTTAATGAAATAAAAGACAATTTTTAAAATACTTAACTACAAAAATTAATTTTGACAGCTGATCAAGAGACTTGAGTACAATCGAATTGAAAGACTTAGTAGTCAACTTGAAAAAATCAAAATCTTTTGATTTTTCTTCAACCAACTCAACGTCAAACTAATCAACTGACAAGGCCATACACGCTTTGATTTGGACAACAACCGACTCAGTTGACAATTGAATTGAATAGTGTATGGTCTGCTTTAAGCATTTTTTAGTTATTATTATATAAAACATGTTCGGAGGCAACCATTATCTGTTTGTGGGTTCTTAACAGAGCACTTATTTAACCATAATGTGGTTGCGGTAACAATATTATGGTTAAATTAACAACAATATGTTTAAAATTTTCTTTAAAAATAGTTTTGTTGAAGGTAACCATATTTAAACATGTTTTTCTCTGGGTGTATGTGTAAATTTATGTATGTAATATTTATTATTCAGGGGTGTGCTGGAAATCGCAAACGCAAATCGCAAGAATTTTAGAAGTCGTTTTTTAGTAAGATTTTTGTAATAAAAGAATTTTATGGCAAATATTATACAAACATTTCTCTATTAAACAGAATTTTATAACAAAAATTATTAAAATTAGATTAAAAGTGTATTAAAAACAGCCTCCAAATTCTTGCGTTTTGCGTTTGCGATTTCCAGCACACCCCCCATTATTTTGTATACTCGTGAATTTTTGTTACGTTTTGGTCTTAATAAATTTTAAAAAATGGTACCGTCATGGTCTAAAAAGTACATTTTGATTTCAAAGTTGGGGCAAAATCATAAAAGCCATTTCCATCCCTGGTCTAAAACCAACACAAATAAAGGAAATAAACTTTAATGAGTTACGAAGAGAGTTTTTTCTCTGTAGTTAACACCTTTTTATAAGTGTTGGTGAGTTTAGTTAATTTGTAAAGGTGTTTGAGAACTTCAAGCTTATGGTAGTGTGTGTGTGTGTGTGTGTACATACATACGTAAGTGATTATAATGATGATAATATTTCATTCCCAGCTGTTTGTTGACCCCAAACAAAATCAAGTCATGGTTATGGCCAAAAGTAAATGTGTATATAAAATGTATATAATTTTTTTTGTATTATTATTATTAATGTTACAGAAGGAAATCATAAGAGATTATTTTAAGCTTCTGTCACAAAAAAAAAAAAAAAAAAAAAAAAATTATTAAAACAATTTGAAAAAAAACTTTATTTCTCTGGAATTATAAAAAAGCCGGTATTTAGAAAATAATAAATTTAAGTTAAATAAATCTGAAACTGAAATCAAATTTTTTTTCAACAAACTGTCAATTTGTTTAATTGCTGGTGGTATTTGCCTGTTTTTACTTATCTATAATAACTTTTTTTAATGAAAAAATTTTCTTGTGAATAAAAGTTTAAGCTTCTGTTTTTCTCAAAACTATATGCAACACAATCCACATACCATCCAACCACTAAAGCAACCATCCATATACATATATTCTATAATTCTAGGAAATTTAAACACGATTTACTTGATCACTCATGTTGAAATAATTAAAAAAAAAAAATTAACATTGTTTTTCTTTTTTTAATACAAAGTATGTTGTAGTTAAAATACTTGGATACAAATTTCAACACAACAAGAAACTCATTTCAATTGAATTTTGCTTTTTTAATACCTTTTAAAGTTAATTTCGCCATGATTTGTTACAGAAGCCATTTTTCCAATTTAAAATTAATATTATTATTAATATTAATTAATTATTCCTATATGGTATTTTTGAGGGTAAACATCTGTAATTTGTTCTTGCTTAGGGCCATTTATTTCTTGACTTCGTATTTTATTTAACTCTTACAAATTTTTACAACTTACAAATACATATAGTAATTTAAAAAAAAAAAAAAAAAAAAAAAAAAAAAAAAAACAATTTATCATTAAAAATAAAATAAAGAACAAGAAATTGACTTCAGCTTTCAATTAAAGAAGAAAAAAAAAACAAAAGAAAGTCGTTGACACTACGTATTTTAAACCACCAAAAGTAGTCGGTATCTACTGCAATGTTGCCACAGAATATAAATAACATTTTTTATTTGAGTGCCTCGGTAGGCTAGCTGGTAGTGAGCTTGTCTATCAGCGCCGAGGTTGCGGGTTCGATTTCCGCCAGAGACTCTGGTTTCTTTCCTGCAGACAAGCTTCGCGGGATTAGCTTAGGGAATTTAAAAAAAAAAAATTGTATCGGACCGTTGTAAAAATTAAGAAAACTTAATGGTCACTTTATCGTTCACGATAGTTATTGTTCATGGTAACTATCAGGAACTGTATCAGTAGGTTGTAATAATGACCCTAAGTTATAGTTAAATACGAAATTGAGTTTGCCAGTGTTATTTTGTATGATTCAAGAACTCGCACTCGAACATGAATTCCCGTGCAACAATAAAGCAATTTGTTTTTGTTTTTCTTAACCCACTTACAACTAAAATTAATGATGGAAGAATTCCAGCCAATTGTAATGGGTAATGTAAAAAAACTAAACACACTGTTTATTGTTGGTATTTTGTTTAAGCTTTGATATCTTTGCAAATAAGACTTTTTGAATGTTTGCAATTCTCATTTACTCTGCAGTTTTATTTGCTTATATCTTTGGCTTTTCTAAAAAAATTTTGGAAGAATGTTTCCTGATGATCTGGCCTAAGCAACCAGTGAAATGCGCATAGAAGCTCGCTTATCCCCCAATAACAAATTAAGCACGACAAACAAAATCTTATTTATTAAAAATTTTGTATTCCCAAAAATTACTGTGGTGAACACTTTTAATTTTACATTTACTACTCTTAAACTTGAACAAAATTTTCTGAGTTTTTCGTTTTATTTTTTGCGTTGTTTTTTAAATTATTATGGGCCGAAAATGAAAGGGATGCCCAATGTGAGATAAGAGTGTTAAGAAATCTTGAAGAAAATGTTGGCATAAATACCTGAAGCGCATCCATCAATTGATCGCCAAAGCTTAGTCTAAATATGTTCAATTAATTTCACCGTGCGAAATAGCAGGTCAGAGCTGTTGATTTTGACAGACCAGAAGAAAAGACCGCTCATGTTGTTCAAAAGTTTAAAGATGATGACTTGGAGGAATCAGTCCATTAAGATTGTTATCAAAGCAAAATCATCGTTAGCCACTCAACCAGCAATTTAAAAACGTTTGCCAACAGCAGAATTAATAAAAACGCAATTAAACTGTGTACTTGACGAGTTAAAGTCGGTACACGTTAACCAATTAAGGGTGTAACATCAAATCAGTACTGGCGATTAAATGGATCCATTACGACACGACAACCCACAGCGCACGAAACCGTATGTAAAATCCGGCCAACCATCAGAATCAATACCAACGGCCGAATGAAGTTCCATGGCTCCGAAGTAACGCTTTGCATTTCGTATGAAATGCTAATATCGTTCACAAGGGAACTGTTCCGAACACAATTGATACGATTAAAGCGAGAATTAGCAAAAAATTGGACCAGCTAATCCATCATGACAACATCCTTCCACATGTTGTAAGACAATTTAAAAATTATTTAGTAGTGGTTGGGAAATTTGACTGGTTTTATAGTCGAACGGGCCAAGGTTCGGTAGATACAGGGGGCTTTACCTAGGAAAAATTTTATTTCAAATCAGGTTATCTGAAATTTGCCTCAAAGAATAAGCAGGTCATAGCTAACTATAATCGGCCTGATTGCGTTAGATATTGGCGTTAACGCTCATATTTCTTTTTTTGTAATAGGTTTAAGTTACACACACAATATGATAAAAAATAAACCAGAATTTAAAAAATGCAGTCGAAACCAAAAACTGTCGAACAAAAAACGAAAATTTGTGTACAACTTTTCGCCTTTTGAGTTGGTTTGGCAGCGACTGTTTACATTCAATGAATCCGAAGTAAAAGCAACAGAAGATGTGGAAGAAATGGCAGTTTTTCTTCTTTGACTGCAGTTTTTTAAACGCTAAAATAAACTACTTTCGGAATTAAGCCGAAAACTTTGAGTTTTTGTACAAGAATTGCAGATACAATTAATTAAGGAAAGGGGCAAAAATTGCGTAGGTATTTTGGAAACATTTTTTTCTGGCAACACTGCTATCTACATAAAACAATAAGTAGATGTGAAATATTGTACCAAATCAACGTCTTTAGGAAGAAATCAAATTAAATCAGGTTTTTTAAACCACTTTCTGAAGCACTTAAATTTGACCTCATTTTTTCGATTTTAAATAAAAATCAAACTAAAGTTCTCCAGTGGCAAACTGAGCATGAATGAAGAAGTCTCGTCGAATCTTCGAAAGAGAAATTGCAAAACAAATAAAATTGTAAAAGGAAAACACATGTTGTAAAAGGAACACTTTGTGGTGTAGAAAAAAAATACGACAAAGTGAAAAAATAAAAACATTCCAAATAATAAAAAAAAGTGTAGTATGTTTTGTTTTTTATTTATTTTTTCTTTTTTATGATAATAAAATAAATCTTTCAAGGACGTATAAGCAACATCAAGAAAACCAGCACCAGCATTTTAAGTTGCAAGAACCAAGAAAAAAATATGTACTCAAACGAAATAACAAGGAATTCTAAAATAAAGCACACATCTTAGTAACACACATATTCACATATACGCGCGCAAAAGCAGCGCCGACAACGGCGTCAGCGTCAGCGACAAAATGTAAGACATAAAATAAAACTGGATTCATGATGTCCCAGAACCAAGTCACCGTCTTCTTTATGGATTTTCATATTTTTTATTGTATAAAAGAAGAGGAACAACCAAAGGAATACACAACAAACACAAGACAAAACAATAAAAAAATATATATAAAAAAAGAACTAGACAAAAAATACAAAACAGCAACTACATTTATTAAAGTAAAAAAAAAAATTAAATAAAAAAAAGCCCTGATGATAAAATAAAGATGTTGACATCGACGAGGTGTATAAAAAAAAGGTATAAAAATTCAATAAACAGGATGTATGAAAACTTAGTGGTAAGAGGAGCATTTAACAAGGTGACATATAAAATGTAATACAACCTTAGTAACGAAAGATTTGTGACATCCATTATCTATATCTATATGCAAAAATAATAGCAATGAGGTTTATGATAGAAACCGATTTCGAAAAAGAAACGATTTAAAACCGATACAGGCCTGTCACAGAAATCAATTCATAGTTGGGGCAAAATCATAAAAGCCATTTCCATCCCTGGTCTAAAATGGCTAAGGCCCCTATTACGGTTTAATTTCTTAATTTTTGTATTATGGTTTACAACTTTGCTTTATTGCGGTGAACAAAAAATTACAACTAATCACAGCCAGTTGTCTTAATTTAAATCAACTGAGTTGAGTTGTAAACCGTAATAGGAGCCTAAATTTACAACACTGGTCCACATTTTAAGCAACTTTTTTTTTTGCAAATTTTCTAAAATTAAAGTGAATAAACAGTTCAAGTTCTTTTTATTCCACCTTTCTTTTAATATTTAAATAAAAAATTTTTGAGCTCGAGGCCAGTGGTGAAAATCAGTTTTATTTTATTCTTTGCCGATATTTCGATACTCTTTGAGTATCATCATCATCTGGGCTTGTAAAATAAACAAGATAAGACAATTGCTAGCTAAAGCGACTAAATGGCTAAATTGGCAACACTGGTTGGCATTTCTAACAGCTTTTACAACATTAGTTTGCTTTTTAACCACTTATAGACAGTCGACAGAAAAACTTATAAAACTTATGGTTCAGTTCAGGATTGACAGCCAAATATTCCGTCTGGTTTTTCAATTTATCTAATATGAAGTTGGGAAAATCCATTAAACTCTTCAGGCACCGTTTTATTTACAAAATGACTATTTGGGCCATTTTACGGGCCATTGGCATAATTTCTCCTTACTTCTTTAAAAAGGAGACCGGCAAGGACCTTGCCACAACGGAGAGCCATAATTACCAATTATACACACATAGAAAAATGCATCTTCATATTGATGATGCCCTAACATCAGAATTGTGTCATCAATGTTATTACAAATGGCATCAAAGAGGCAAAAACGACACCAATCCAATGACGAACGTCATCATAAAATTTTGTCATATTTTATGCGTCATCTACGCTATGGCTACAGTGACATCAATTCGATGCCAAATTTTGTGTATTGTTAACACTATTTTCGTGTTTAAAAAGTTAAATAAGAAGCAAAAATTCCCATATTATATTTGTTTAAATTATTTAGTTAGATACATAAAATTTTCAAAGAAGAATTATTACGAAAACCATATCGGGCATGCTGCAAAGGGCGGAATACAACAAAAGTGAAACAAACATGTGTAACGGGTAAGTTAATAATAATATTATTTGACTTAAGTCAATGTCAACGAATAAATTTAATGACAGTTTGTCATTAAATGCATCCTTTCTCCGATGTTTAATTTTTTTTTTTTTTTTTAACTGACACCGATTTGTCACTTTTGTGATGCTATTGATGACAATTTGGCCAAGTGATGTTAAGGCTGACATCACAATGATGATAAGGGTCATGGGGCCAAAACTAAGACACTTGTCATAGTACTAATATCAGATTACTTTAGCGTTATGACGCATTTTATATTTTGAAAACTCATTAGTTTTTTAAATGACTACTAAAAGATCTTTCGATTTAAGCTCTTTGAATAATTTTTCCTAGAGTTACTTCATTCAAATAATTGGATCGCAGAACTAACACAGTTGCAGTATTATTTTTAACTATATGACTATTCTATAGTAATATTAAAATTAACAGCGAAAAAATAAAAAAATACACCCTTTACTGGATGACTCATAATAAGCATTTGTAGCATTTATTAGCAGTCACCCTATAAATCTTAGAGTCCCAAAAAAAAAAGAACAAGGAAAAGGAGAAAATATAAAAAATAGGAAAATATTAACAACTTTAAGACATTAGACTAGACAAGAAAATCAAGTTTATTTTGATGTGGTTGTTGTTGGTAACGCAGGGAAACTTTAAAGAACAACAATACGAAATAAAATGGCATGTGTTTTTTATATTTATAAAAGAGAAGGTTATTACAACATTACGCGAATTATAAAAACAGCAAAATTTTAAAATGATTACACACATCAGTGATGTCAGATTAGGGGTTTAATTGGGGATTTTATTTTGAAGATGGGGCTAAAAAATTGATTTGGGGAATTTTTGGGTTATTTTTTCTAATTTTTGTTATTGTATTTTTATTTTCATTCTTTTTTTGATTAAGCAAAAATCGTTCTTTGAAATAAAAATTTATTACTGGCAAGTCTTTCACTTAGTTATGACATTTTTCATGTTGAGTGTATTTAGTCTGCGTTTACACTATGAACGTTTTATTTTAGAAAGTCTGAGTTAATTGGTGAGAGGGGAAGACAACATGCTATTCCTTTCTCCTATCTCACCAATAAACTCGGGACCTACTGAAAGAAAACTTTCATAGTGTAAACCAAGACCTTATGAAAATGAGAAAAAAAATGAGACGTTAGAAACAGATTTATCCTACTTAGCATTAGATTCATTGGATTTGGGCTACGATTTTGAAGAAGAAATAAAATCGATTGATCTAGGGTTGCCATTGAAAGTAAAGAAGATGTGTTTTTTATCCAATAATTTTATTGAAACAAATGTTGAAGCGTCTCCCACCAAATCTAATTTTTTAAGACTTGCTTACTTTAAACTTATTTTGAACAGAAGTTAATTGATATCAAGATGCCGCTGGATCACGGCTATTTGAAGATTAAGCCAAGTTGGTATTAAAACTGCTTTGTTTACCAACCAGTGATATTTGGGTTTTTTTGGCAGTGAATCCAACTTAAAAAAAGTTTTGGTTGAAATAAATTGCCATACGAATAAATACTAATTCTAAGAGAAATTCCACTTGTTGAAACATCCCCAGATATGATAAAGCTGTTTAATTCAAGAAATATGTACCAAAAAATTTAGCAGGATGACAAGATGATTTGATTGTGAACTTTTTGACTTTGTTAATCAAATTAACATTGATTGAGTTGATTTAATGTCTATTAAAGCAAAATCTACAAATGAAATGCAATAACAATAATGACAAAATTTAAGAGTAATTAAGTGGGTATTAATGGCGATGAAAAAAATTTTTTTGGAATTTTTGGGAATAACAATTTATTGAATTTAAATTTTTAAAAACATCTGACAACCCTGACACACACGTATGTAAAGAGATACACACAACACTGTCATCTACATATATGTATGTATGTATGTATTTAGATATGAGCAAAACATGTAATAAAAATAATAAAAAAAAAATTACCGGAAAATATATAAAAAACAAAAATAAAGTTAAGAAAAATACTTTTAAAACCACAACAACTAGAAGAAAAGTAAGACGACCTTAAAAAACTAAAACATGTTTTGTTGTGTGTATATTTTTAAGACAAAGTAACAACTAAAAAAATAAAACAAAATTGTAAAAGATTTAGGCCAAAAACACCGCATGGACAGACAAACAGAATACAAGAGACACAGACGAAAAAAAATTAAAACCAAATAAAATAAAAGCACAGACTAATAAAAGTAATATAAATAAAATAAAAAAATTTAAGGTAAGAAATGAAAATAGAATAACAAGAAACTATACACGTGCATAAAATGGATGAATGAACGCATGAAAGGAGATGTGTGTGCGAGAAAGTCTGCCTAAGACTGAGTACTCTTAAAACAAAATTCCTCCACAGATCTGACGCAATGGGGTCGAAGTTTCTTCTGTTTTACAAATTTTTCTTTGCACTTCAATTCTGTGTTACTTTTATTGCGTTTATTGTACTACCTGCCTTTACCTTTCCAATAGCGATTATGTTTATTCTAAGACCATGATGATGCAATCAGATTCTTATATAAGATTTTGAACAATAAAAAACATCTACTAGATTAATAAGAAAAGTAAAAGTTAATACACACTACATTTTGGTTTTTTGTGAGTATGTATTCAAAAGAAAAAAAGTGGCATCATCAAAATGTGTGATAATCAAAATTGAAAAAAAAGATGGCGGTAACAACTGCAGTAACTAACAACCCCCAGTTTTAATAAGCAGGTGTAATTTTTGTTGTTATTTTATTCTAACAGGTAGTAAGTAACACGTACACATTTTTACTAACTCACTGATCCCGATTTGGGACCGACCGTATTTCAGGGGATTAAATTGAAAATACACATTTCTGAAATACAATTTCCAAGATCATTATTTAATGATAATAAAGAAGAAAAGGCAGACAGACCATTTGGTTAAGTTAAAAAGCCAAAAACCATTTGTAGTCATTTATTGTTAAAATTATCACTAGAGCGATATTCGGGGTCGGTTTTAAAACAATAATTAATCTTGATTTGTGGAAAATTCCTCTAGAATTGAATATTTTATTGTTGTGGTACAATGAAGCCAGTCAGCAGACCCTAGTCAGTTAAGCCGAGTTTACATTTTAACACTTAGAAAAAAACCCCTATTGAATTTAAAAATAAGTGTTTACTTACTGCTATAAACATCAATATTTGAATTTGTCTAAAATGCTTACCTGAAAATAGAAAGAAATAAAAAAAATTTAATAAAAAAAAACACATATATTTTATTAACAAATATTATTTAAAACATCTTTAATATTGAAATGTACAATATATATACAGTGTAAATTCGATAATCCGGACTCCACTAATCCGGAATATTCGGTAATCCGGACAGAATTTTGCAGCTCATTGCGTATTCTATAATCCGGATTGATTGCAACTATGTAGTCCGGATTGAATAACACCCGTTTTAATTTATTTTTTTATTCAAATCCAAGCATGCTTTGAAAAATACAGTCATTGCGTATTCTATAATCCGGATTGATTGCAACTCTATAATCCGGATTGAATAACACCCGTTTTTATTTATTTTTTTATTCAAATCACAGCATGCTTTGTAAAATGCAGTTAGATTAGTGTGATATGAGTATGTTTGCACATGCGTTTTTTTTTGCTATGAATTATTATAATTTTTAATAAATACATACATGCGGTAATCCGGATAATTCGCTACTCCGGATTGGGGTCTGCAATCAATTATCCGGATTATCGAATTTTTACTGTATTTAAACCTGTACCCATGTTCTGTAACTATAGTGGGAAGTTCTCTCTTCGAAAAGATGTGAAACAAAATATTCCATCGTTTCTAGAAAAGTGAGAAAAAAATGGTGTCTGTACTCATGTCGAAAACTATCAAACGAGATAACGTCGTTGTTAAAAATGTCATAACATTGCACTCGAAGCCGATGTGACATTGCAGACGTTCAGAAGGCCAGACCCACATATCGTTGACGGCGACCAAAATTTACTAAAATTGAAAATTTTAATTGTTTTTTTTTTTTTTTAGTTTGGTGTTAAAATTTTTTTCGCCCCATTTTTATCCGTGAGTTTATTTGACTGTTCAAAGCGGGAACTTTTCTCACAAAAATGTTACAGACACTCTTTTTCTGTAAATTGGCGAGTATTTCCTTACCCCGGGTCTTCACGTAGCAATATTTATTGCGGCAAACGTCAAATTTTATTGCTCCATAAAATTTGCGACGTATAGACCGCATATTGCCATGAGTGGCAATCCATTGCGACGAATTTATTTTTTTGTATTTTTTTAGTTTTTCAATGGAACAATTCAACTTTTTTTTAACGCAAATAAACAAAAAAGTAATACAAAACACAGCTACGACAATTACAATTAATTATTTTATTAATTTAAAAAAGAAAATTTCACAACCACTTCAAAACACAACATAAAACATTTGTTATATATACATATGTACAGCCACAAAACTTTATACGACTACTCGCGGTGAAAATTGCAAATTTATGGCAAAGCAATTTCAAGTGTTCTCCAGCAATAAATTCAGCAATTATTGCTCCATTGTTCTGTCATTGCTCTGCCGACGTTTTTGCTTGTACTTAGCAATAAATATTGCAACGTGGAGAACCAGCGTTACGTGACAGACATAGTTTAGTGAGAAAACATCTGTTTGTTTCAATTGAAAAGTTTCTCGACGCGAGAGTTACAGAACATGGGCACTGATTTATAAATATATGGTTAATCTATCTCTTAAGAGCCAGTAATACGATTATTGGGAGGAAAGTCTGGTTAAGAAATTATAAAGATTTTCGTCAATGTAATGCACATAGCCTTCGAGTTGATGTGCCAAATACTAAAAATTGATGTCGACATCGACGACGCCTTAAGCTGCAGCATCACATCACGGGTTCAATGCGTTCATGCGTTTTATGCAATTGTGAAAAAAAAAAGAATCAGTATAATTGTATAGAAAATTTACCCAGCACACACAAAGAATGCATATACCTATCGAATGCATTAAGAAGGTCTACTTTGATCTTTTGCAGCAAGATTCGCGTTGTATGCGACTGGGAAAAATATAAGGAAAGTATCAAACGCATAGAACGCGTGGTATGGAAATCCAATTTAATAGGGGTATATAGGGGAGTAAGTCAATTGAAATGCCGTAATTTGGCCTAAGGGTCTATGCCTAGATTTGGTAAAAATCCACTGTTTTATCGAAATCTTTTTTATTTGTCCTAAATGGACAAAATTGGCGCGTTTGAAGTAAAAAATCACTGTTTTGGTGGGCTGATGATCCCCAATTGTTTGAAAATTACTATTTTCATGATATCGGTTGAGCCCTTACCGCAAAAAAAAAAGCTTAAGCGACATCATTTTAAAAATCATGGTTCATAAGGTACCGTAACGATTTTATAGCAAAAACAATTTTATCTCAAGCGACAACCTTCATACATGTTTTTGTAGCTTAAGCTTTTTTGCGGTTATGGCTTAATATACAGCTCATCTAATAATAATGAAATAGCCCAGTTAATTCGGTACCAAAATTAAACATCTTAATGTCATTGGATTATTTTCCAGTTGTTGCATGAAGTCATTGGTGTTTCTTAAGTTTTTGAAAACGAGACTGACGTCGTTAATGGAAAGTAATAATGTGGAGTAATTTTATTTATTCTTCCTTGATTAACAAGCAGTCGTCCGTTTATTTGAAGCACATGATAAACAACACTGTTTAAATGCTTAGTGGTCGAAAACACGATAGTCTTAAAGCGTCAAAATCAAAAATCTCTTTTAAACACTAAAAAGATTTTTGTTATCAATTAAATAGAGGCTAATTTTCATAATTTGAAATATAATAAATATAATAATTATAATTCAGACTTAATACCTATAAGCTCTACCACGTTTTCTTTAATAGATATTAAAATAACAATGCGATCTCATTTCAAGTAAAAAATTCTCTATAATCCATTAGTTTTAGTAGTTTTATTTGGTATATTAGGTAATCAAGGTTATTAGTCATCACGGCTTAAATTTTAGACATAATTTTTTTATTATTATTATTACTCTTTAAAAATTTTCGTCATTATTAATCATAATGATCATTATAAGCCCCCATTTAATAAAACAATTACTAAGAAAGAAAAAAAAAAGTCTACATGAAATATTAAATACACAAGTACAAGTTTTAAAGCGAAATTTGGGTATAAAAAATGTTAAGAAAAAAATGTAAAAAAAAAAATTGATCACTTTTATGCTGGTAGAGATCAGGGTGTAGTAGAGTAACATTATCTGAATATATTAAAAACATTTTTAACAAAAAAGTTTAATGTACTTTTATTTTTAAGCATTCGATAGCGAACAGTGGGCCAATTGTAAAAAAAATTATGTAGTAAATAGTTTTAAGCAAAAATTTTGGTTTTCTAAGTTTAAAGTCCCATAGAAAGTGGTTAGTTAAGAAGATGGCAACAAAATGTCTTTAAACAACATAAATTCTTAATATCATAAATGATTACTTTCAACTATGACTTTAATCGGGAATTTACATCGTTAACAAAATTAATTTATATTTCAAAATACAGTAGACGCTCGGTTATATGAATACCCAGTTATATGAACATCCAGAATAGTGAACAACAAAATTTTTACACATGAGGTTCTAAAGAGTGAACACAACCTATCTCTATTATATGAATAACTTGCAACCATTTGATTTGTTTGCAACTATTTGTTATAAAAGGTGTTTTTTTTTTTTTTAGTATCACAACTTTGAGTTGGTATCACTGCTTTATTTGAGCATCAATTTAACAGCTGATAGTTGCTTTTTGTTTAGTTTGCTTTGAAATTGCATTATGAATCGATTTATGGCTTTTTATGAATCGAGCAACGCGCAAATTGTTGAAATTTTTAAACAAAATTGATATTGATTTTGAATTTCTACTCAAAATTTTATTTACCGAAGAAGACCATTTCTGGTTGAATGGGTACGTAAATAAGCAGAATTATCGCATTTGGAGTGAGTAGAATCCACCAGCTTTTGTTGAAACACAATTACATCCACAGAAAATTACTGTTAGGTGCGCTTTATGTGCTGGCGGAGTCATTGGCCCATATGTCTTCAAAAACCATGATGGTCAGAATGCGAAAAGTTGTTGAAAATTGGCGTCTTACACGTGCCAGCCGTGGCGGCCACATGGCAGAAATTTAATAAAATTTTCTTTCCAATAAAGCCCGTTTCATTGACATTAAAAATATATTTCCTTGTTTTATTATGCTTTAAACTTGTTGTGTCACTCTATAAAAAAAAAACACCCTTTATTAGAAAGCTGTTCTTCCCCGAAATAAGCTAGTAAATGTATATACGAATGCAAAGGGACATTAATAAGATGGTTGGTGTTTGTAAAGTTATTGCTTGGAGTGAAATAATATATCTGATAATGATATTTGGCATTGCGAAAATGCAGGGACAAGGCTTTACAGAAATCCCTTAAAGCAAAAAAATATAACGGACTACTTTCATGTACATTTATTATTAACAATACTAATTTAAAATAAAAACTTATATAGGTTATGTATGTACACTAGGGATATAATTTTTTGCAATTTTTGCAAACAACAAAAATACCACCTCATGGCCGTGTGGGGCATAAAAAAATATAAAAAATATGGTGTCACTTTTCATCTTTCGTGAAAAAAGTTTCCGCACCGAAAGCGTTGAAGTTTTGTTTTTATTTTTTATTTTCATCATTAAATGCTCTTGTCTTAAATAAGTTCGTTTTTGTTTAAATTCATATATAATCTTCAACATTAAACCATTTTTCATAAGTCTAATGCAAAATCAAAAGGGTTTCAATTTCCAAAAATAAAATTTACACATAATATGGAGTTTTAGGAATCGCTTACGGTGCGGAAACTTTTTTCACCGAATCAGCTTAAAACAGTTTTTTATTATCAGAACAAAATTCCCCACATGGCGCTGGAGTGGTATTTTGCACTCAAAAAAAAGTTATAACCTTAATGTACACATATTAAAAATTATTTTAAATACTTATTTTATATTGTCTCGATTTTGTAAACTTTTTCATTTAGTGAACAGGCCCTGTCTGAATTAGTTCATATAAGCGAGCGACTACTGTACCTCATAAAATTGGATTAAAATAAATTCGTTCGGGAATGAATTATTAAAAAAGGTTAATTTATATATCATTTACATTGAGTGTATGCAATGCTTCGAGAAAACACCATTTCCTAAACAATTTTCCAAGTTTTATCGAAGAAAAGGGAATCTAATTTCGACTTACTTTGTCCCTAAACACCATATTGGAAAATACGCTTCATATTACATATTACTATATAGGATGTGATATCGATGTTTTTTTAAATGCTTCAATTTCGATACAAATTAAATTGATTCCATTTTTCTTACTAGGTAATTTTAGATTGTAATTAATTATAAATTTATTAAAAAATAAATTATATATTATTTTGTTATATGTTTTCTTCTAAAAAATAGTCTTATTTATTTAGCTACTGTTTGCATAAGAATTATTATTATTTCTTCTTAATTTTTACTCGCTTTTAAAGCTGGAAACAAAATTTTGTTGTTATTTAATTTATTTAATTTTTTTATTTACCTTAAAAAAATGTACGGTTTTAAATGTACTGTAATGTATTGTATTGTTTTTATTATTAAGTATTACTGATAAATTTTATTTGTATTTTATGAAATATATAAAAAAAACAAGTTAGAGTGCTATATTCGGCTGTGCCGAATCTTTGATACCCTCCACCGACAATTCGAATGCTTAAGGAGTAATATCTGTATGATGTTTTTTTATTATTATTATCTTAAACTGTGACGATTTGTTATTAATTATGGTTTTAGGAGACTAAACTGTTTTCCGGGAGTAGGGCATATATGGGGCCTAGGGTAAATTATGTACCGATCTTCACGAAATTTCACAGTATCATTTATAGTCGAATAAAACGGACTTGTGCAAAATCTTATGTCATTCCGTGCATTTTTGCATCATTTATGTTAGTTTTTGTAACAAAATGATCAAGTTTTTGAAGGTGGTGGTTCCACATTTCGATTCATAGCTCTGGTCCTACTGAACCGATTTTGCTGAAATTCAATCCCAAACTGCTTAGGATAACTACAAGCAATTTGACACCTAGTTTGTTTATTTCTTTTGAGTTTTTCGAAAGTGAGCGTGTTTTCAACAGACGGACAGACGGACAGACAGACGGACATGGCTAAATCGACTTAGAATTACTCAAGCAGCCAGAATATATATACTTTATGGGGTCTGAGATGAATAATAAAAAAGTTTCACACGGAATGACAAACTTAGTATACCCTCTTCACAACTAATTGTGGTGGAGGGTATAATAAAACAAATAATGTTAAAAATGGTGCTTTTTGAAATCTTAAAGTTGAGAAGAACGCTGGTTGTTAGTTTTGTTTAACTTCGGGTTGTGTGTGTAAAAAACAACAACAAAAAAAAAAAAAAAAAAAAAAAAAAAAAAAAAAGCCGAATGCACACGGGTCCAGACAGACATTTTTTTTTTTGCAGAGTTCACAATTTTCGTTTATGAACGCTAAAAAAAATAACTAGAATTTTTTAGAATTCTAAAATTTATTTTTTCTGTTTCATTTATGAATATTAAGAAAATAAAATCATTTTGCTTTGGCTCATTCATGTATGAGATGACTTAGTTTCTTCGATTTTATTAATTTTTCATACAAACATATGTAAGTGAAAAAAACGTTAACAACGCTGCTTATTTATATTATTGAAGTTTCTTGGCGATTTACTTGAATATGTTCTTAACAAAAAGAAAACATCAAATATGTCCACAATACACACACAGGCTGTTCGTGCTTTGTGCGTGTAAATTACGCAGCGTGGTTCAAGTTTCTTTCGCTAAATTATCAAAAATAAAAATCGAAGAAATTAAATTATCTCTTGCTTGAATGAACACAAAAAAAAAAAAAAAAAATTTCTTCATATGAATTAATAGAAATAAATAAATCGATATTTTAAAACCTAAAAAATAACCAGGGAAACCGAAAAGATACTCTTACGATGCTTCTTTAGGTTAAATTACCATAATATAGTTGCCGGTGGCAATCATATGGTCAAAGTTTAAAGTTACCATTATATGTTTAAAAAATTGTCATTAAAAATAGTTTAGTTGGGGTGACTATATCAACAAAATGCGTTTTCTTTACGTGCATACATAATGGGTCAGATAAATTAGTTTAGGTTTCAATTACTTGTCGAGATTTACAACTGATCCTGACCATTTTTCGAAAATGTAAAAACTTTTACAACTTTAAAGCGTTTGATAATCTTCCAAACTAAAAAAATAAAAAAGCAGAGATCAGATCAACATCATTTATTCTTTTCCCGATATTCATACGTATATGCCGATGTACTATTTACATCTATATTAATGAACTTTATTCTTTATTATTTTTAAATTTAAATTTTGTAATTTGTTTTTCCCCTTCAACCCACAGTCCAACATCTTGGCCATACGCACTTTTTATATTAAAACAGACACACCAAAAATATCTTTAAAAACATCATCATTATGATTTCATTTCAAAAACTAAACTGACTAACTTCATCATACTCTTCCATAATCGTATCGTCATGCTGTACAACGCAACCCGAAGAAGACAAGTTCAAGGCCTTTTTTGGTTCAATGAAGATGTTGTTGTTGTTGTTGTGGTTACTGTTTTGAAGTGGCTTTATCGAATGTACGAATGGATAGTTGGATGGTTGGTAAATTATAGTTAATGTGAACAATTATAATTCGAAAATAAGCAAGTGTGCGTAATAATTTAATTTTTTTTTTTAAGGAAAAAATGTTTGTCGTAAATAGTAACCAGTTATATACATGAGTACATACAAGTGTTTATATACTCACTCTTTGTATAAAAAAAAACAGCCAGCTAACTCACCAAATACAATTATTTCTATGGAATTATGATTAATTAGTGCTAATTACATGCTTTTATTTCCAACAAAGCAACATTGCCAACACTAAAACACAAAGCAAGAGAGGGGAAGAGACAGAGATAAAACGAAGATGACGATTAAGAAATATCCACTACAATGAAAATAACCATCATTATCATCATCATTTCTGCAACCAACCACCAGCCATCCCATCACACCAGGTTGTTAATTTTGGTATGGTCACTATTTCTTGGATTTTATTTTATGGTACGCATTGGTAACTTTCAAAAAATGTTGCTGTTTTAATTGTACATATTTTTTTTGTAAGTATTTTTCTATTATTTGGTTTTCAAACACATGTAGTTTTTTTTATCAAATACCAATTAATGAGTTAATAAAAGCTTAATTTTTTTTTTTGTTTTTTTTTTTTTTTTTTTTTTTTTTTGTTTTTTTTTTTTTTTTTTTTTTTTGTTTAAGAAGAAAGGAAAAATATTCAGTAGTTTATTTTTCAGTATGAAATGAAGTCATTAAACTGAAACAATCCCAGCAGTAATTATTGAAAGGGCTTTTTAAAGGTCTCTGTACTTCTTTCTAAAAGAATCGTATCCAAGGATATTCTGGATTTCGAAATATGTATGCTTTCTAGAAGATATAAATTTTTTTTAAAAAGGCCTTCCAACATATTCATTACACATTCGTTACTACCTTCTTTAATAAGGGAGAATTTGAGTTCTGCAGTTTTATGGTGTTTTCTTTTCCAAAAAAAAATAATAATGCATTATAATTGTGTAATATATTTATCAGGTTTCACGCACCCTTTTGATTGATACATTTTTCTAAATTACAATAGAACAAAATAATAGCTACGTTTTACACTCAACATTATTGTGTATTTAGCGTGATAAATATTGAATGCACTAATAAGCACTACTAATAAGCAATATTCACCGCTGTTGTTGCAATTTTCAACATTAAATTTTCTTTGAATTCCAATACGCGTCAACAACACTGATTTTCAAAAATTAAAGTCAGCTGTTGTTAAAAATTTTGCGCAAAAAAAATAATTATTAAATAAAAGTATAACAAACTAAAAACAAAAAGTTTTTTTATATCCATCACAAACACAAGAAAAAATGTTATATAAGAGAAATACTTACTTGCATAAAAAAGTACTTAACGCAGATGCAAAAAAGGGTATTATCTCACACTCAATTATAACTGAGGGTAAGAAATGGAACGAATTTGCCATTTATTTTTGCAACATATTTAGAAAAGAAAACGACAACTTTTCACATGTTTGCAAATATTTTTAGAATAGAACAAGAACCCGCACGAATGGTAGCATACATGGAACATTATTGATTGTCAGAAAAGAAAACACCATTAGTTTTTGTTGTTCTTAGTGAAATTCGTTACTCCCTTGTTTGAGAAGGGAAAGAAGATGTTATATTTTTATAATTTTTATTTTTGGTCTGGTTAATCTTACGTAAACGAATACGTTACGCATCAGATGTTATGTTTACCTTACCTAACTTATATAAAAATAGGTGCTCTAACGTAAACGCCACGTTGCCTTTTTTATATTCTAATACAAAACGCACAAATACCAAAAAAAAAAGATACCATTTATTAATTTTATTAAATTCGATAAATATTTTGTTTTCTTTTCAACGTATTTTAACACGTTTACGTGTTTTTAGTAACTACCAACCATTGAAGTCGACCGCAATGTTCTTTTTATTCTCTTTTAAAAGTCATTATCTGAAAGATAAAAGAATTGCTGTAAAAAAAGGGAGTGTGGAAGAGCATATCCCAATGGAAACCTGTGTAAAAAATAAGTATGGGTTGAGGCGAGGAGTGCTTTTGACTGCTCGTCTTCTATTAGGCCTTTTACTAATTCTTTTTACCGCTGGGCCTCATAACATGTACAAAACTGTAAATGCATATAGTTTCTCCAGTTTAAATGCAAGTTAAATATACATAAGTATTTGTTTATAAAAATTCTCGAATAGGAGTGCAGTTGGCTTCGCAATTCTTTTAACGTCAGTCTTTGCCAGTTAAAGTCCAATTTGGCGTGACATAACGATAACAATACAAAACACCTAATTGGCAACACTGTATGACGGCTAATTGGACCTTCAACCAGGAAGAGGTGCATGCATCAAGAACGTTGCAGATTTAAAAATTTTTTATTTCTTATAAAAATTCACATTGTAAAGCGAATACGTTGCGTGTGTTTACGCTAATTTACGGTATTTTCGAATAATGTTCACTTCTGCCTTAATGTTTTTGCCAACAAGCAAAGGATTCTAAAATCAATACTGAAACTCGTCTACACCTTTGCTTAAGATATGAGTCATTAAAATCCGTTTAGAAACTGCTGATTTATTTCTCCTTTTATTGTAAATATTCTTCACTCCGCAGCGTACTGAGGAATGTCTTCATTCATCTTTGTGCAAAAAAATTAACGAGTGGTCTTAGATCATTGAAAGTTGACACCGAGCATTATATTGACTAAATCAAAATCGACCAAGCCCTCAGCCCATACAATCTAAATCTATTGTTTCGCATACAATTTCCTATCCAAGCAAAAGTCTTCAAATTTGGTAAATACGCTTTCTAGAATATACAAAAGATACATGCCAAGTTTCATCAACAACAACCGCGCTCACCGCCCTTGTATAAGTATAAAACAAATGAGTCCAAAATAATCAAACATTTGTAAACTCTTACTTCTTTAAATACGTCATCTTGTTCTAAAAAATTCGTATCAGGTTGACGTCTTACACAGCTTATATACCAACCAGTAGTGCGATTCTGTAATTAATTTTAACAAAAGTTGTCATTGTAAAAAAATTCAACAAGCAAATTAACGATTTTGCTATTCTGTAACATTTTAAACAACACTTGTTATCGTAAAGTCAGCTGTTTGTGTTAAGTAAACGACAACTTTTTTAGTGTTGTTTATTTATTGTAAAATGTCGAAAAAATAAAAAAATTAAGTTTAAAAAAATAATATAACGTGAAAATAATTTGCATTTAATTTAATAGTAAAATGTTTTGCTTATCTTCTTAAAAAAAAAAAAAAACAAAAACCTAAAAAAAATTCTGTTTAGTTTTAATAATTTTATTTGTTTTTTTTTTTTTTGTATTCCTCTTTGTGTTTTTCGTTATTTGGCCATTTGTTTGACAGTGATGCCACTTGACGTTAATTTTTATCTATGTTGTTAACAACAATTTACAGAATCACATAATCGTTAGTGCAAACAACAAAACAGGTTGACAATTATAACAACAGTTGTTATTGTTAAAAGTTACAGAATCCCACTACAGATTACGCTGGAATTAAACTATGCAAAACATTAGTATTTGTTAAAGTTATATTGCACTTTCCGGAAAACATTTATCTATACTTCCTGTAATCGCAATCCGCGGAGAGCATACCAATAGGGAGTACTGCTGCATCAATTGTGTCATTTCCATGTACATAGAAGTATTTTAGGGACAGTAACAGGCATGATTAACCAGTAATATTTTTTAGGAAATATCTCAGCCTTATTATACACAAATTTTTGAAACGTCAAAGCATCATTTTTCTGTGTTTGACAAGTTTATTATACTTCTGCTTTCTCAAATTTTATTATCAATTCAAATGGTTTTATTACTTAAATCATATGGTTTTGTTTTTCTTATTCAGTTATTTACAATTGCTGTTAATCAATTATTAACAAATTGTTGTTATAATAAATAACTCCAAGATAATTAAAAATATTTTAGCCTAGAACATATTTTATCACAAACCTGCCCCACAATACTACACTCACAATATTATTACAGTAACGGACTGTAGTTTATTTAAGAAATATTCCGTTCAGTCATTTTTAAATAAATAAACATTTAAAATTCCAAGCAAATTTATTTTTAACTGATTCTAACAGTTATTCAAAAAACTAAGTGCATATTAATACGGATTTTCAGTTGCAGTTGATTGAGTTAAATTCTTCTTTATGTTAAAGTAAATAAAAATGTAATTTAAAGCAACGAAAAGTTCATTTAATTTTTACTGTCAAAAATTCAACCGCGAATTCCGTAAAAACAAATCAATATTCAGTTATCTTATAGGTATAAATTAATTGTCAAAAAATTAACTACATATTCCGTAAAAACAAATAAATATGCAGTTATTTTATAAAATTTTACTGTCAAAAATTCAACACCATATTCAGTAAAAACAATTAAATATTCAGTTATTTTATATAATTTTACTACCAAAAATTAATTTTTACTTATCTATAAAAAATGAATTGCTTGTTTTGTGTAAGCAATTCCCATTTTCTATTTGTTAAAATAATTTAGTTAAATACATCAAATTTTAAAAGTAAAATAATTGCGAAGCCATATCGGTCATGCTGCTGGTGTCTTATAATCGAGTGTTCTTCTGTAAACAACGTGGTCAGTACAACAAAAGTAAAACAAACGTGTGTTACTGGGTAAGTAAATAAAAACATTCTCCCTCTCTCGCTTATAAGAAAAACAAGCGGACAGGTGTCTATCTGGTATTTTTTAGAAATTCGGCTCTTTTGTGGAGTAAACGAAAATTTAATAAAATAACTAAATATTTAATTGTTTTTACTGAATATGGGGTCAATTTTTTGAATATGGTGTTGAATTTTTGACAGTAAAATTTTACAAAATAACTGAATATTTATTTGATTTTACGGAATATGGTGTTGAAGTTTTGACATTAAAAATTAAATGAACTTTTTGTTAAAAATAAATGAAAAATAGGTAGACCGGTTTTTAATTGAACTTTCGTTTATTTTATATTACAATTTCAGTTAATTTTACGTACAGAATATTGTGAGTGTAGTTACATTTTTCAGAAAGTTAATAAATTTGTTCAGCGATCGGTAAAAGTTGGTGGATTTTTTTTTTTTTTTTTTTTGGTAAATTCAAAGAATACACCCCTTCGTATTTCATTTGGTTTCAGTAAGAATACGGAGGTAGCCAGTAAAATATTAGAGTAACTTCCGTAGAGTTTTTTCCAGCACAAAATGTGCCTTTTTAGGAAAACGAATAATAATGGATTTAACTTAGTGAAATAGAACTGCATCAAGAGATTTTTGAAAATAAATATTCGTAAAATGGCTTATTTGCCACCAAAATACCTCTGTGCAGCGTATTACACAATCGAAGTATTGAAGACCAAGTTCGGCTGCAAGTTTGTAAGGTTTAACCCTTTTTTTTCTTCAGGTGCCATTAACTCGCTGGTCTATACCAACAAGCCAAGTTTTTGAGATTATTGATAGGGAATTCTGTTTTTTTTTTTTTTTTTTTTTTTTTTAGACATGTTCAAGTTACGATATAGACAATTTAAAAATTCTAATTATTTTATTTAAAATGACGAATTGATTTCGAGTCCTTTTTAAACTTTAAAATTAAAAAAACAATGCCTTTTGGAAAATTGAAACAAACTCAAAAACGAACCCATAATTTGGGTTCAATACCAAATCAATAAATTGATTGAATATAACAACAGTTTATCTTCTAGACTCAATGACTGGCCTCAAAGCCAGCCAGGCGGTCAGGCAGGCATATGTATGTATATTTATAACTAACCAAACAATTTTTTTTTTCTTTTTTTTTTTTAATTAAATTAAAGAGACTAAACAAAAAATACTGCTTTAATGTTACCAATGGTCAATAATTGAAAAAAAAGCGCAACCGTGTAACAAAACAGCTACCGGCCATTACCACCACATTTAAGCTTGGCCCGTTTTTAGCTTCTTCAGCTGCCTCTTTTTTTTATAAACAATCAAATAATGGTCAAGAAAAATTGCAAATATATGGAGATTTTTTTGTAACACTATCGAAGTCGACATTAATTTGTGAATAAAGTGGAAATAAAAAAAATTAAACCGTCATAATTGAGTTTTAAGCAAAATGCTGATTTTTACAGAAAAATGTTAAACAAATTGAAACTAAAAAAAAAAACTGTGAATTACATGCAAAAATTAAAAACTATAGATTTACAAAACTAAAATGAAGAAAACTAAGCTAAATACATGTATGCATATAAAGATTTTTTGAACTATAACATGTGCACGTAACCAGCAAAGTGTTAATTGCCAATATTCAATAAAGATGAACAGACATAAAAGGAAAATAAACAGAGCTAATGGAAACTTAAATTCATAAAAGTCTCGAAAAATCATACAAAACCCCAAGACAAATGAAGGGGAATGGATATTTCTTTGCTGGTCACTTAAAAAAAAAGCGGTTCGTTTAAAAATTGATATGCAAAAGACTTATTGGCCAACAAAGATAAACCAACCAACCATCAAGCAAAAAATTGTTTTTAAACTGTACTGTGATTTTATACAGAATAACAGGCACATAACAGTAGCAGCTGAAAATGTTTCAATTACCAACATGATCATAATATGTAAAAAAAAAACTCTTCAAGAAGAAATATATCTATCTGCAGATATAAATTTAGTTCTGATAATTATTCAAGATGATAATGATGAAGGGGACGACGAGTACGATGGTACAGATGATGGTTACAGCAAGTATCTTCTTGAATTTAACTACTATTGACTGATTCATAACTAAAGTTAAAAATTCTCACTACAATCACTTACTCACTCACATTATAAAGATACACTAATACTTCCACAGAAGAAAACAAAATTAACAACAACAAAAACAAATACTTTGTACTAAAAGTACTGATGGTTTCGTTGGAACGTACAATCGACCAACCGGCATAATTTAACCAAAAGAAGCCAAGTAACCGTAAGCCTTATTTAAGTTTTTATTTTTGCATTTTTTTAGTCTTTCTCTTTTTTTTTTTTTTTTTTTTTTTTTGTAGCAACAACAAAAACATTCAAAAACAACAGCAATTTTTGCATCATGCAACTGCTGCATTTTATTAACCCGGGTGCTTCTTTCTTTGCAAAATACACTGTAGAAAAAAATGTAGCAATAAAATAATAATAAAAGTTATCAAAAGGGCATTAAAAATAAATTTCTGACGAAAAAACTAGAAATCATTATGGTCCTTCGAACCGTTAGTAGTCAAACAATAAATTCGCCATTAAGAAAAAAATTTCAGACCTATAAAAAAAACTCTTATAGCCATTTTATCTTCGAGTAGTTAATAAAAAATCTTCATTATTTATGCTTAAAACTTTAACCTTTTGGCTGCGTACGCAGCTGTTGAAGGCGTTGAATGCGAAAAGGTTTACTTTCTAACTTTGTAAGCGTCACAAGCAGCGTTTGAACAAATCAGCTGATTTTGACAAATGAAATTTAATTTTTACTTGCGGTAATGCCGCGTTAGTAGTGTTGCATGTAACTTTAAACATAGAACGCAAGTAAGGTATACAAATCATGCAATGCGTCGAGGAGAAAACGCGTTGTGTGGACCTCCAGCTTTGCTAGTTATTAACATTAAGTTTTAAAAATTAAAAATAGAAGGTTTATAAAAAAAAAAATAAAAAAAAAATAAAAATCGTTATGGTCTTTCGAACCCCGAGCAGTTAAACAAAAAATCTTTATATTGTTTCAAGCTGGCCTCGAACATTAGGAATTAAAAAAAAAATCAAACTTGTTAAAAAATAAAACGAAAATCGTTATGATCCTTCGAACCTTGAGCAGTTAAAAATGTAAAGAACTTTAAGCATTGGCCCTTCACACATTGAACTTCAAAAAATAACCTTCGGAAGAAGAATGTTTGTACAAGAAACTAAATTCATTTTTTAAGCTAAAACTGATAATAGTGCTAAAAATTTAACAAATTAAATAAAGAGTCACAACGGTCTTGCGAATCACGAAAAAACAAATCGTCAGCTTAGAGTGTAAACCTGCTAACTCCCTTTTAACAAATTTTACAGGAGAGACAAAAAACTTTTTATTTTTCCTATTTGCTGCTTGAGAGGACAACCAAAAATATTGTTGATTTGAAACACTTCAGGACTCAAATTGAAGGAAAATCACATGCTGGTCGACGAGGCATATCTTTCTCTACCATTCGGCATTAAAATCTCAATTTTCTTAAGAAGTGGATTTAGCAGGTTTACACTCTAAGGCCCATTTTCACGACTTAACGATAGCTAAATGTAGGAAGTTATCGAACAGATAATGAGTTTTTAATTATCACAAGTTCTCTTTAACCTTAAAGTGAAGAATAAGCTAAAGAGAGGAACGTTCTACCTTTAACTTTTGTCGTAAGGTTTAGATTTGAGATTGCCAAATTATATTCACATATTTTTTATATATGGCAACTCCAATTATACGTATATTTTGTAAATGTAAAAAAAGTACGTAGTTGCCAGTTCGTATTTTTATTTTGGCAAAAATAATCGGTATTTTCTTTAGTATTGCCACTTTTTTAAAAATGTTAAGTTTATTTTATACAGAAGTTGTGAAAACGAAAAATAGTTGAAGGTAACTTTATTCCTCACTAGTGCTAAAGGTAGCGTTAACTATATCGAACTTTAAAGGTAAGTCGTGAAAACGGGCCTAAGCCGACGAAATATAATTAAACTGAAGAGTTAATATTATGGGGTTTTAATTGAAATTTTGCATATTTTAATTAGTAAGTTCATCAAATTTAATTTTCATTATTTTTTTTTTTTTATACATAGATAATTTTTATATTTTTAACTGAACTCGGGTCGAACTTACATGTTTCGACAATAACCACATTCACATCATCAGAATACTTTGCCGTTCTACCGTTTGCACCACTGTTGCGTGTTACTTTATTCTATTACACAAAACGACACAGTCGTATACGACAACGACAACCACAATAAGGCTGAATATCACAAAATCAAGTGGATATGGCTCCTAATGTCTTATATTTGAAATAATAATAATTTAAAACTGGAAATATTTGTTTTTATGGCCATTTTCTCAACGTATGGACAAACTGCCTGTTACTTAATGTCAACATAAATTTATTAGACCGATAATCCGTAAGTTTACGATTTTGGGTTTCTCAATATACCGACAAAAAACATTATTTTCAGTTGGCAACACCTAAAAATACATGTTAAAGTTGGGAGTCTGGTGATTGAATATATATGTACGCCAAATAAAAGGAAAATAAATAGCTGGCAGATGAGTGTTGGTAAGCTTTGCGACAGGTTAGAAGATAATGACACATTGAGAAAATCTAATTTCTTTAATGTGCAGTTTTTTGTTGGGAAAAAAGATAATCGCGTAATGAGAAAACGGCCATTGATATGTCAGTATTTTATGGTTCCCCGAAAAATTCTTTCAAGTGTAATTTTAAACTCTAAAGATAACTGAAAAAAACTACAAACATGAGCTTTCATATATATTTTCTACTTGCCATATTCTACTTAACACTTAATCAAACATGAAAACCATTTTACAACTAAATAAGTTGGAATGAGTGAGTGAGTGAATGAATGATGTTGCACCCAACTATTAGTACTGGGCAACAATATAACCAACAAACTAAAAACAACAAAAACAACAGCAACCAACCAAACGACCGACCATCTATAGCAACAGCAAAATAGCAACAGCAGCAGTTACGTTTCTGTTTTGTTTGCCAAGTTTCAGTTGCAATTGGCATAAATGTGGCTTCAATCAACAGCAAATATCAGCCAGAAAAGCCATATTAACAACTGTATTAAACAATAAATATACAACTAGACAGATAGACACATACAAACACACATACACAAACGGATGAATGGACAGACAGTGGGCATTACAAGTGTCGGCAATTTGTTGAATTGTCCGGCCGGTTGGCTATTTGTCTATTTGAGTAGTTAGTAGTTAGTGTGATGTTTTGGGTCCGTCCATTTATTTTCTAGGTTTAATGAAGAAGTTTATTGTATTTTCATGTCCGTCCATCATGTGGAACGGTTACGCTACTGTTTAGTTTCTTAAACGTACGTTTTAAGCTTCCAGTAACTGCCAGTTAAAGCATAAAGTGATATTGAATATTTATCTCGGTATTTAGACTGATAAGCCAGCCTTTTTGTCTTAGACAGCTAATATTTTAAACAATTAAGACAAATTAAGTTGTTTAGCATATTTGTTAAAAAAAAAAGAGAGGAATTTAAAAAATAAAATATTTGCAAAAAAAGCCAGGACTTTAGAGAACGTTTTTTATTTCTTTAATTCCCTTTTTTAACAAAAATTGATCCTTAACATCTTAATTTTTCTTAATCTTAGGAAAATAATTAAGTTTTCTTTTTAATTAAATTTAAAACAAATTTTAAACTTTGACCGACCTTAACCACCACTATTTATCTTCAAACTTTTCACAGTCGAGTTACGAGATCAAATCACAAATTAACAAAAGTATGAAGTGTCAAGGCAAAATTGTAAAAAAACTAAAATTTGGCAATTTTGAGGAAAGATATTTAATAATGGTTTACAAATACTTTTTTGATATTTTTTTTTTTAATTAATGATGTGAATAGAGTTTAAAATTAATGATGTTTTTTAAAATTAGCATGAAATAGTTTGTGCAAAATTTTAAATGCCGCACAAAAAATAGGGGTCAAAAAAACTAAACGCGTAAGAGGTTAAAAAAGATTTGGCTACAAACAATTACGGCCATATTTTTTTTTTTTTTAAGTGACCAAAGCGATTGCTGGCAAAGATGTTTGCACTAAAGGTGGCAAAAGGTTAGAACTCTCTTTGACATCACTGGTACCATTTTACAACAAACTCCTTCCCTAGGGTATATCACACTACATCCTCGGGGTTAAATGGGTACAACTAATCAGCCTTATTCCGGTTGTCGTTGTAGTAATCGACCATGACGTTTTTTGTAAGAGATTTAAGAACACTGTTTGTGTGTTACTTTAATCTCTTACAAAAAACGACTTGATCGATTACGACTACGACAACAGGAATAGACTTAATACCTTGACAAGCCGTGGTTAAACTTCTGGAAAAGCGACTGACCAAAGGTCCTATTTGGAACCACAGGAACCAGTTGCCCTTCGGAATAAGGTCCTGGACTTTGTTTTTGTAAGGGTTTTTCAGGATTCAATTGGATATCTTTAAAATTTTACTATAAAGGATGGATTTTCTACCCGTTGTAGGAAATTAGTATACAGTACTGGTTTCTGCGATTCCATACACTTAACTTGGAAAAGATTCGATTACACCCACACCCGTTGATCGAGATGCCAGATTTTTTGCTTAAATATATCTTACTGTTCTCAGCTGCAAAGTGTAAAAAATTAGCAAAATCGGTCCAAGGGGTCAAAGGTTTTGATCACATTTCTCAAATTTTAATACAATTTCATATATTGTTGCTTTACAATAATAAAATTATATGAAATTTTATTAAAATTTAAGATATGTGATCCGATTTTGCTAATTTTTGACACTTTACATCTAATAACAGTAAGAAGTATTTAAGCAAAAAATCTGGCATCTCGATCAACGTGTGTGGGTGTAATCGAAACTTTCCCAAGTGATAGACAGGTGGATTCACATTAAAAATTTAATTGCGCGTAAAAACGCGAAATGAATTGATCTAGAAAAACTGAGAGATACGTATATTTTTGTAAGCCATATTTTCAGAATCTGGTCAGTTTGATTATGGGTGAGGCCAAAAGTTGAAATTTGTCAAACAGGGTTATAAAAACTTGTTAATTAAATTGTAGTTTTGTGATATTTCCAAAACACACAATTGCCGTATTCACAAAACCCCTTGTATCGTTGTATCCATTGTATGTTGTATAAAAAACCAATAGTGAGCTCTGTATTTTAATACAACATACAATTTATACAATGATACAAGGGGTTTTGTGAATACGGTAAATATTTTTGAATAATGTTTTGTAATATTATCAAAATTAGTTATAAAAACTTCTTAATTTCATCTAATTCGCACGTTTACAGACCCGCAAAACTTAAAATACTTTTAGGTTGGGTGGAAAATCGTGACTGGTTGTTGAAAATCCTGGAATCGAGAAATTAACGATCATGTTTCTAGCAGGGTTTAGAAAACAGGGCCTAATTCTGGCAGTCGTGATCGAATACTTTTTCGAAAGCAATTTTATTTTTTATTTAAGTCAATTCAAGTTATTTTTTCAATGCTGTGAAAACTCAAATAAATGCTTTACAACACTGAAAAAATAATTTAAATTCGTTCAGTATCGACTGAAAGATTTAGAAATAAAATTGCTTTCAAATCGAAAAAGTATTCGATCAAGACTGCCCTAGCAGTCGAAACCAAAATCTGTTGAACAAAAAACGAAAATTTGTGTACAACTTTTTGCTGTTCGAGTTGGTTTGACAGCGACTGTTAACATTTATTGAATCGAAAGTAAGAGCAACAGATTTGTTTTGGCCAATTAAGTGGAAGAAATGGCAGTTTTTCTACTTTGATTGCAGTTTTTTTAAACCGTGGTTTCTAGCCCCTTTCCTAACATTTGTTGTTGTGGAGCGTCATCGTTGTAGATCTAGAGGATAATTCTAGCCCCTTCTTGCACTTTATGGCATTCAGTCTAAAGCATAATCTATTATCCAGAAATTATGTTAAGACATCATAATGTTGTCTGTAAAATAGACAGTAGATCGTATGACCGGATAGGTTTATGAGAAGTTTCATTACCCAGACTTTTATTTATCAACTAAATAGGGGATGTAGCAGCAATGTTGCTAATTAAGTCACTTAGTGCCACTAGAATTAAAGAAATGTCCCATCTTATGTTAAACTTTTTTTAAACAAATTGCCTTCTTATTGTATTTTTGAGGATTGATTTGCTCCAATATAAAGTACAACTGTACCATCTGTTGCAGTTTAAAATATTGCTTTTACCAATATTATGTTTTGCATTCAAAATGGACCGACCTGTTTACCAAGTTACGAAATTTGAAATAGATTAAAATTTTGTTTTTTTATGTATCAAAAATGTTTTTAAATTTCTCAAAGATTTATGAAAAAAGAACTTCAGATTACAAATCAAATAATTTGTTTTTTAACTTTTCTTAAAGAAACTCTCATTCTTTTGTTCAGCTATCCTTCTTTTTTATTTTATTTTAAATTAAAAAAAAATGACCGACAGAGGCCTACAACAAAATCAATACATAAAACATTAAAACAACGCGTCAGCAATAATTAATCAATATTAATTAAAGCAACAATAACAATTACAATAAGAAAAAAAATGATCGTGTATTCAATAAAAAAGCAGGCCCAACCAACAATCGAACCAGCCAACCAGACAATTTTAACAACCAACTCAAAACGTAGTGTTGCCAGAGTTTTTTTTTAAATACCTATAAAATTCCCAAATCACACCACACAGAAAAATTCTCGTTTTTCTCGAAAATCAGTTTTAATTTAAAATTTAATCAAGTGAATTACTTATATCAACAACATTAATGCAGAAAATGTTGTAATATCAAAAAATTTTTAAAAAAATATATTTAATTGATACAATTAATTTGTTAACTGATGCAAATTTAATTTATTTTATAATTCATATCACAAATTTTTAATTGAAATCAATTTTAATTTTTTGTCTGTGTACGCTACTACATATTTTTTGGAGAAGAACCCCCAAATGTTGTATTTCCTATCCCTACTTCTGGCAACACTGCTCAAACTTTAAAATGAAATCATATTGAAAAAATCGCAGTCAAATAATGGCTTTAAAATTGATTTTTTGAAATTTTATTCAAGAACCAATAACAACAACAAAACAAAAGAAACATGGAGTCGATTTTTGAAACAAAATAAGATACAAAAAGTCAGCATCCGGTTTCAAAAAAAAATATAGAGAAAAACCTTTTTTTTTTAATAAATACATCTTACCTTTTTTTTCTAAATGGAAAATAATAATCCAAGGAAGCTGGTTACTTTTACTGCTTTCAATTAATAAATAAATTAAAAATTTTAAGAAAAATTGTTGTCCAAATTCTAAATTTTTGTTTAGAATTTTCAAGACAAAACAAAGTAGGCGAAAAGAGAAAATATTTTTGATGGATATTTTTTTTACTTAAGAAAATGATCTAGAGAAAAAGATACACAAAAATATATGAAAAAAAAAATCGATTTCTTGCCTTTTAAACACTCAAGTAAAACAGACAAAAGATTAAAAAAAAAAATAAAGTCAAACCAGTTACTTTTATTCCTTTAAAGATCAAGGAAATTCCGAATAAGAGGAGACACAAAAATATTTAATATTTAGCCGGAAAAATACACTTGTTTCTTTTACCAAATTTCTTTTTAAATTAAACAAAAAACACGAAAATGTTTTGTTAGTTTTTAATTTTTATTTAAGTAAACACTTTTTTATTAAAATTCACTTTAAAATTTTTTTCTTTCTTTTAATTCAATAAGTTATTTTATATATAAAATTTCTTTAAAATATTTATTTTAGGAATTTTTTTCTTGAACATTAAATTTGTATTAAAAAAAAAAAAATAAAAGAAACCACCGTCACTGTCTCCCGTACCTTTTTTATGTGAAAGAAACGTGTTGTATGTAAAAAATTATACTGAAGCCAAAGAAAAGCAACAGCAAAGAAATAAAAAAAATTATATTTATTCCAAAATCTAAATGGTATATTGGTTCGGTTAGTTTTTTTCCTTTAGTTTTTTTTCTATATTGTTGTTGTATATTTTTCTTATTCTTCGTATGTTCATACCTCGACTGTTAACCACCAATACACAGGTAATTTAAACGGCATTAATACACTTACAAAATAATTATGTATGTACTCAAAGCCATGAACACACACTCACAGATACATATACCTTTGGTCTCTTCTCAATTCTTTAGATTGTATGAGTGAGAGATTGATGACTACTACCCATTTTTGCTGTTGTTGCTCAAGAAAGACTTTAATTGTTAAGACACGGTTTAAGGTTTCCGTGGCTAATAAGCCAACTCAACACAGTGAGAACGATAGTTGCCACATTTTTACACAAATAAATTGAATAAGGGGAAGATGAAGTAGATTAATAGTGTACAGAATATCGGATTGCCTATACGTAACGTTATGATATAAGACATGAATAATGGGTCGATTAAGGATGGCAACTGAGCTGAAGTCGAGTTGCCAGTATCGAAATCAGGCAACGCTGCACATATTAATATACAAAAAAAAAAAAATTTCAACATTTTAACATGAGCGGAGTTGCTTGATTTCACTGCTGGCAACACAACTTCAGCTGTCTCCCAAATCTATTCTCTTCATTTCTGTTAAAAATTTTTACTTAAATCTTGTGATTTTTTTTTTTTTGTGACGACGCGTCGAAAAAAAATTTATGAAGCAAGGAACCCTAGTCCTTAGACACTAGACTTCCCTCCATATTCGCATTATCGTGTTATCCATAAAGTGGTTTCAAAACCACCGATCTGGCAAGCCTGTCAGCTGGTAAATATATGTCATCTGAAGTGTCATTTATTTAGTGAAAGGTTTTCCATTTACGAAAATGGGTCGTTTTACATTTTAAGTAAGATCGCAGTAAAAAGTTAAAACTTACAACAAAAATTGTGGTTCAAACGTGGCCATTTTTTGAACATTACGGGGTAATTGTGGTCGTCATAATCCACCTACTGTGCAAGGAATTGGCAAGATTATAAAGAAATTTGATCATGATCGCAATGTGCGAACTGGCGACAATATAGCTTCGGTTAGGAAGTGTGGGGGATAATCCGAATCGACTTGTTTTGGGCAGCAATTGAGGATTATGAACTGAAAAATAGATGGTTTTCACAAGACGGTGCCATGAGCCACACAGCACGACCGTTTTTGGCTCCATTGCATGTGGAGTTTTCTGAACGCTTAATTTCATGTTTTGGCGACGTCAATTAGCCACCAAGATCATGCGATTTGACGTCGTTTGACTTTTTTGTGCGGCTACATCAAAGACCGCATTTACGCGAATAATACCCTAACGTTGGTGCATTTACTACGTAAATAAGTTATGTTCACATAAAAAAAAAAATGTAAAGTGTTGTTAAATAAGCAAACAGCAACTTCAGCTAGTTTTAAAATTAAAACCGGTTTTAGCGTATAAAGTATGATTTGGTGGTCTGTAGTAGATTAAAAGCATATTTTTAATAAAAGTTTTCTTTAGAGACCTTAAGGCTAATAAATCAGTGCAAGTTAAACTCTTTTTTGGTTTAAAATATATTTAAACCAACAAATCTATAAATCAGTTAAGATATAAAACATCTTTAAACGCATAAAATTGGTCGTTTAAACCTACCAATACTGATCATATGAACTTGACAACATTTATCGTAGTGCTGCCACATGTTAATTTTTAAACTACATATAATACATGGGAAACGGATTAATAGCTGTGTATAAATTAAGGTTTAGTTTAATTAAACCATCGTTTAAACATTCATTGATTTATTAGCCATTAGGGCTCATAAATCAAGTTAAACTCTCTTTTTGGTATAAAATGTGTTTCAACCAGCTAATCTATAAATCAGTAAACATATAAACCATCCCTCAACGCATCAACTTGAGCAGTTAAACTATCAATACAAACTATAAGTGTTGCCACAATGTTATTTTTTAAAATACATACATATAATACATGGGGCACTAATTAACAGCTGCTAAGTTTAAAGTTTAGCTTACATATAAATTAAAGCTTAGTTCAACTAAACCAGCGTTTTAACATTCAAATTAAAAAAAATGTTTCCTAATTCTACACAACTGGGCAACCCTGTAATTCCCATGTACATAATTATTTTTGAAAAGTATTTTACACACATTTTTTGGTTATTGTTTTTATTACCAAAGTATTTAAGCCAAGAAATAAACGTACACATACGTAAATAATGAAGATGCTCAATTTTTAAAACAGACACACACATACATACAAATACAAGCCATAAATTTACTCAGAGTATAGAAATTACCAATATCAACAATTAAAATAAAATAAAAACAACAACCTTTACCGTCATCATCAATGACCAGACAGACAATTATATCCAACATTTGATGAAAATATTTCTCATTCTTATTGTTGTTGTTTGCATTCATTAATTTGTTATTTGACAAAGTCGAGCATAAATTGTTTATTTTTACGTACATGTATTTTTTTGTAATAACATTTAAATTAAAATTAACATACGAAATAGAAAGGAAAAAAAGAGAGTGAGAAGTTTATAGGTAGATAAACAAAGGTATTTGTTTGTGTGGATCGGTATATGCCTTTTCTTTACAGTGCTGTCTACTTTTTATAAAGTATTAAAATCATCATTAACATGAATAGTTTAGTTTAGTTAATTTACCGAAGACGACACACAAAACAAACGACAACGTCGACGACAACAATAATGGCAATAACGATGGCAAGCCGATGTTGACGAAGTTGTAGTCGGTAGAAAACGAAATCAAACGACACTTGTAAGTTTTAATATAATTATGTACTCAAGTTTGTACGAGTTGTATATGTTTGTGTATATGGTCATGTTGTACGAGGGCGGGTCAATAAGTACATGGCTTTTGAAATGAAACACAGGTTTTTGGTTTATAAAAAAATTTTTCAACGTAGTCTCTTTTGTGGTCTATACACTTTGTTCAACATTTCTCCAATTTATTTATCCCTTTAAATAGGTACTTGATTTCATCGTTGAAGGCTCCGTCAAGTCATCTCTTCAGGTTTGGAAACACAAAATGTTCACTCGGGGCTAAATCCGGAAAATAGGGCTGATAAAGGCGAAATTCGTAGCCTAATTCATTGAATTTTGCCATGGAATGTTTAATGGAAACACGTATGGAACTCATTTTTTTTTTCTTTTTAATCATTTTTACCTAAATTAAGCGGTAGTCTGCTGTCAATGGCTATCAAACAAAAACTAATGGGTCGATTACGGATGGCAAAAAACTGAAATTGTGTTGCCAGCAGTGAAATCAGGCAACGCCGTTGAAGCTAAAATATATAAAAAATAAACATTTATATTTAAACATCAGCGGCGTTGCCTGATTTCGCTGCCGGCAACACAACTGAAGTTCAGTGGCCATCCGTAATCGACCCATAAATGACGCAGCTATTAAAATATTGACAAGAGTCAACTAAAATTGATAAAAGCAGTGTTGTCTTTTCAATTGATAGGCGGGAAATTCATAAGGTTACGGACTTTTTGACCCTGCCTCCTATTTGTTGTGATGTCAAGTAGTCGTGGTTGCATATAATATTTTGGTTACTGTTTAAATTAATTGAGGTGTTAATCGAGGGCATATATTCTATTCGTTCTATTTGCACATTTGCACATTATTCAAGAAACTGATATAACTGATTTTTAGGTTTGATATTAAATCACATTTAAACTTTAACTGCCGTATTCATAAAAAATAAAATAAGTTTAAAATGTGTTTTAAGGCAAAATATTCATACAAATTTTTCTTAAAATGCATTTCAAATCCATTTTAATTTTTTATGAATACGGCAGTAAGCCGTTAAACACAAAATTTAGTTCTTTACTTAACATTTAGATGAAACTAGCTTTTTAACATCTAACATCTACCATCAAAGATGTAGAAAATGTGAAACACTCGTTTACATTGCTCACATCTAAAATCTATTATCAACAAAAAAATGTCACAATTTTTGAAACAAAAAAAAAATAATGTTTTTAAAATAAAAAATGTTTTTTCTTCAAAAATGCTAAAATTAAAAAAGAAAAAATTTATATGAAGTTCAAAACCACTTTTCTAGTGATTACACTAAAATAATCGAAATATGTAGAATTGAATAAAATGAAATGAGATAGGAAGATCTTTTAAAGATGTTGAAAAATATTGGTTTTTAGCTTTATGTATTTCTTATGGAAAGATGTTAACATCTTCGCAAATTAATGATCGATGTTAGATGTGGATCAGTGTAATAAGGCTTTTAGTTAACCAAGTTGGTACATTCACAACTTGTGCCACAACCTTTCAGATTAAACTTTAGTACAACAAATTTCTATCAAAATATTTTATTCTATAATGGTCTAAAACTATTTAACTCAATTCCGTTATAACTAAAAATTGAAAATAATTTTCATGTCTTTAAGCGTAAAATTTTAGCATATGTTAAGGAAAAATTTTAAATTTCGTATAAAAATTGTAACAAATGTAATTGTAAACTTAATTGTTATTAAAATAGCGAATTTTGCTAAACAAATAAATAATAATAATAATAATAAAAGTGTTAAAGTGGCTCCATTGTGTTGCATTGGTTTTGGTTTTCGAATTTTCGAATACTTAAATCGAAAAACATTAACCCAACTTTCATGTAGGTCAAAAGTCAAATTTGAACATATTTGGAATTCCTAAAGAAAAGATAGCGAAATTTTGTATATTTTTGTGTCGATTTTTATGAATCTGAAGAAAAATATACCCAAAATCATACGAAGACTAAACAGTGCACAAAATGGATATTAACCCTTAAACACGCTGGGAGTTGAAATGACCCCAAACTTGTAAAATTTTGAAAAATCTGTCAATTTGAATGGTGTAAAACATTGATGTTCATTCAAGCAAACAATTGTTTGGAAGCCCCACCCTTTTGTTTTTTACGCCCATTAATTTAGTTTCTCATCAGACAGCGACGAATGCACATGTACGGAAGCTGTGTTGATCTTGTTTCAAATGCAGTGTGTAGAACAAGTAATAAAATTTAAAAAATATTTTAATGCTTTTACGAAACTGTCATAAAAGAATAAATGTAGAAGATTTTAGTGGAGTTTTTTTTATATATATAATTCTTACTTTTAATTTCCAAACATGATCGCAGTTCACACTGAATTTTTTTAATGGTAATATTGAAAAATTTCCAATTCTTACTGTTTTTTAAAAGTTAAAATTTTAAAAGTCAATTTAAAAAATAGAAAATTTAGTTTGGACTGTATTATTATAAATGTTTTATGCAAAACATTTTTGAGCACCCCTGGTGTAAAACATAATTAGAAGGCACAAAAGGTCCTCTTGGTCGTGAGTTTGAGTTTTCACAATACTGAAAAAATAATTTCTATTCGTTCAGTATCGACTGAAAGAATCTTATATATATAAAAATAAGTTGTCTTATGTTCGTGATTTTATAACTCGAGAACCACTCAACCGATTTTCAAAAGAGTACATGCGTTGGAAAGGTCTGCTTTCACTGATGGTTTACTCAGATAGGTGGCGCTGTTGTCGTGATATTTTTTATTGATGGTAGATAGCGCTGGAGTCAAGCTATTAACAAAGTTCTCCAGTATTTAATTTTTATTTAGAAAATCCCGAGCAGCACCGGGACCAAACAGCTAGTTAGAAATAAAATTGCTTTCGAATCGAAAAAGTATTTGATCATGACTGCCAGAATTTGCCTCCAGATCTGAAAAAATGCCATACGTTTCTGTACCAAAAATATGAACAGGGTAAAATGGAAAAATGTGACGAGAACTTTTTCGCACAGACAATATTTATTATTTAGGCATGTTTACACTAAATTTATCTACTTTTGTTATAATAATTTTTGTTGATCTACTAAACTTTATTACGGAAAAAAATTAAAAAGTACTAATGTTATTAATAAAACGTTGGATGCTGTTTGATCTAGCAAACGTTATGCAAAATCAAACAAATGTGGGGCGCCAAATGTTTGTTTAATGTAACCATAGCTTTAGTTTTAATTAAATTAGATTAAAAAAGTTACATTAAAGTAACACTTGTTCTTGAGCTTAATTGCTCCCAGTTAAAGACCCAAAATAAGACCTGCTGCTTATTAAAGAGAGGTTTAAAAAAAATCGTTCTAATGTTCATCTCAACATATGTTCACGCCTATCAAATATTTAACGTCCTTCACGTAACCACTAGTCTTATTAAAAAATTGTTTGCTTTTGCAAAACGTTTGGCCAGATCAAACATCATTTAACAGTTTCTTAATTACATTATACAATTATCTTCTTACAAGTAAAATTAAGTAAATCAATAAAAATTGTTAAAAATTAAAATAAAGTTTGATCGATCAATTTACTGGTCAGGCTTTTTATTTTGGATTTCTTCGTCAAATATTTGTTAGGTCTTTACCTTAAATCTAAAGAAGATTTTTTTTTTAAATAACTTACGTAAATATTTTATTCGTACATTTTGGAAGAGATTCTTACCTGGAAATAAAAGGAAAAAATAAGTAAATTAAATTTTTGCAATTGCATAGCACATTTTGAGACAACTTAAAAATGTATTTCTTAATTTTTCTAGCGATATGTCTACAATTGACTATTTTCCTTTTATAAATTAAAAAAAAAAAAAAAATTGTTTTTAATAAGATTTTTGAATATTTTTGGCTTTATATCGCCAGTGTTATGTCGAATGTTGTGTTTAAAACTTTATGCGCTCATAGAAACATGCATCTCCATATTGATAATGCCCAAATATCAGAATTGTGACTTGAATGTTATTACAAATGAATCAACATGGCAAAAAGTGACATCAATGCAATGACGAACATCATCATTAAATTTTGTCATATGTTATGCGTTATCTTTGCTATGACTGCAGTGACATCAATTCGATGCCACATTTTGTGCATTATTAACATTATTTTCCTGTTTAAAAAGTAAAATAAGGAGCAAAAATTCCCATATTCTATTTGTTTACGAAAACCATATCGGGCATGCTGCTTGTGTCTTGTAATTGAGAGTTCTTCCATAAAAAAAGTGGGCGGAATACAACTAAAGTGAAACAGACATGTGTTACGGGTAAATAAATAATAATATCTTTCGTATTTTGACAAAACATTTTAAGTCAAATTTAAAAAGTTGAAAAAAAATATGGGTTATCATTAAAATTTTCATTCAAAAAACATTTGTGTTAACGTTTTCAACATTTTGTATTATAAACGAAATTTTATTTTATTATTAAATAAAATTGATTTATTCACAGAGCTTTTTTTAAAAACTTTTTTGCTATCTTATCTCGACTAAAGATATTTTGCCAAAATGCCACAGACATTATCTCATCTCACTTTGACTTAAGTCAATCCTAATGACTCAATTTACAGTTTGTCGTTAAATTGAGTCCAATGAGCCCTTTTTGATGTTACTGAGTCATCACACTGATGACATTTTTTATTAAACTGATTCCGATTCGTCATTTCTGTGATGCCGATGTTTCATCCCATTGATGACATAATTTCACCTGATGACAATTTCGCCAAGTGATGGTAAGGCTGATGACATCACAATGATGATTAGTGTCATGGGGTCAAAAACGAAGACACTTGTCATAGTACCGACGTCAAAATACATCAGCGGTGTGACGCCTTTTCTATCAGTATGGTTTATTTTAAAGAATAACATTCTATCTTCGAGATGGACTTACAGCAAATATTTCAAAGATTTCGGAAATTTTGTTTTGTTAGATTAATGATACCGTCTTCTTAAAACCACATATCCACATATCATATCAACGTTATATTTATCTGCAACAGGCCAACATGTCCTGTAGCAACGGCAAGCACATTTTCAAATGCCCTCTTAAGGCTCTCTTACGACTTCATCGTTTTTTGAATTCTAAACAATAATACTTTTCATTAGATCAGGGTTACATTATATTTCATGTGTGAGCGTTTATACTTTGTGTGATGGTGTGAACACAAGCTGTCATGTTAAAATAGATTTTTTGGCAGTCACAACAAATCTCATTAGATTTCTATCTCACAATGTATTATAGAATACGTAAGACTTGTGAGATAGTGAAAACTAGCCTTTAACAGTAGCAAGAGATGAATGTGATGGTTTTGTCTTAAATACGGTTCGTTTTAAAATGAGCTTTGGCTGAGAAAATATTATTTCTAGCAAAAACATCCGTTTGTCGTTCTTCAATAAAATTATGAATTTTCGACGCTGCTGATAGTCGGAGTTAATCTTTAGTTTTTACACCGAATTAACCTTGTGAGGCTTAAAGCCTAGTACTCTGTTGAAATTTGTGAAAAAAGTTGAGCAACATTAATTATTTCACACGAAAATTTTGACATTTATCAATGTTACCTATTTTGCGAGTTTGTACAATTTGACGTTTTTATTCCTGCAAAGTATGCAACATAATTTTTCGTATGTAAACAAACCCCACATTTTACTAAAAATAATTTTTTTTTAATAAAAAATGTAATAAAAAAGAAAGTAAATATGGATAAAAAACTGTTACCGGTTGTGTTGTTATTTTAATTTTAAAGTTCTTTATTAATAATCAGTTCATACTTTTTTGCTTTTGCTTAAAATTCCTCGTGAAATAAGTGCAGCTTACATTATTTCGCAGTTGTAAAAAAATGTTGTCAGAAACATTTCGGAACTTTTTCACAAAATGTACAGAGTACAACTCTATCAACATTATTTCTTAGATATTCCGCACAAGTATTTTTCATATGCGTTTTGACAGCATTTCACGTGAAATGCTGAACAGAGTACCAGGCTTAAGAGGCAAATCATTAAGTGAAATAAGCCAAGTGGCAGTTGCAGATCGGGCAAATTAATGTGAACAACCTCTAATTGCCAAAATTTTTGCAGTCGAACGACCGTGATGTTTTTCTTTTTTTCAAATACTCTATTGAACGATTACTTTTTTGCGACTTGTGCGAGAGTACGGCCTGAGGGAGGACTGTACCTAGGTGCTGTTGCTACTCAAAAGCTGCTGCTGGCATATTTTCTAAAGCAGTGGAGGTTAGATATGTAGCTCCAGCTCCTAAGCAAAGGTCATGTGTATAATCTTGCCAAATTATGCTCTCACACTTAGAGACGGTTAGTTAACGCATTGTTTGTCACCTAGTGGATAAGATCCACCGTGGAGGAGGCCTACGGCAGATATCCATGTAAATCTTTTGCACACCTAAGGAATTATAAAGGACAAAAATATTCCTTAAATTCAGCTTTTTCGCAGTCGTTTTATAATTATTTATGAAGGGGTTTCGAGTGAAATTTAACTATTTCAAGTAAATTATATACTTTTTCTTTTAGAGTCAGACAAAAAAAAACTATAAAAAAGTATTTTAAGAGAAAAAAATATGTTCTATTGAAAATAAAACTTGAACCTGAAAGACTGTCTATCATAGACCTTTTTAAAAACCAATCAAAAATATTGCAGTTAGAAAAAATATCTATTATAAAAAATTTAAATCTTTGCGGAAAAATGCATTAAAAAAATGAGAAAAAAACTCTAGAATTTTCTCAAGGAATAGGAGAAATAGTTGGCGATATCCAGAAGCAGGCAGTTGAAAAAATCAAAATAAAAAAAAAAAAAAAAAAAAAAAGCAAACGAGAAAAAATGTGTATATCGACATCCATGTATGTAAATGATTGAAATTCAAAACTTAATTGCACAGGAAGGAAGGAAACGAAATGAAATGAAAAAAATCTCTGCACACATTCCAACAATTCGTTCATTTTTTTCTGTTCAGTTTCTGTTCACAATCCTCTTCAGTTTTTTATTTTGCAATATTTTGCACGACTCAAAAAACAAACTAGATATAAGAAGAACCCAAAACGACATTTGAATTGTTAACACACTGAAATGGAGTACCACCAGTCAAAGATGCGCCTGGCGAATGACAATAACAAGAAGATGACGAAGAAGAAGAAAGTGGGTGGTTGGGATATGCCACCACACGCTTATAAAAAGATACAAACACAATATATCATCAAAGTGCAACATAAAAAAAAAACAAGAAATCTGAAAAATAAACATCTCTTGGCCAAGTATGGAAATCAAACTCCCGTTTAAATTCACAATTCATATGATGATATGCAACCAAGATGCACGAATGGCCTCTCATGGCCATCACTGTCATAAAGAAAATCGTAGGAGAACGATTAAAAAGATGTTGCCAGTTGAGCAAAACGTCGATGAGGTTGATGCTGAAGCTAAAGCCACTGCTGATGATGACAATTCTTTCTACTACAAGGAATTCGAAATACAGTTGAAAAACTTTTAAGAAAAAAAATATAGAAAATTCGATTATCTACCGAATTGTAATTAAATCTGAGAAACATTGCAACTCAAAGCACAAAAAAAATAGAAGAAAATAAAGAAATATCTGGTATATTCATCATCATGGTGGCTTAACGAAAAAATAAGAAAAAAAATGTTCTCCGTGAGGAATTGTATAAGGTAGCGAAAAAAAAAATACGTAAATCCATAAGAAACATATACGAGAAGGAGAAAAAAGTAGGAAAACAAAGGAAAACATTAACTGCTGATGAATGCAGACAGAGATTTAAAGGAATAAAATCATGTTCAAAATAAAAATGTACCATAGTTGATTTTAAAAACTTTCATATCTCTTTCCAGAAGTAAGAATTTAAAGAAATCAAGTCATGTAACATTTATTTCACACTAACTCTGGTGGAAAAATATATCGGCTGACCCAATCTAAAGTTATGCAAAAAAAAAAAGAACTAAGCATAGAACTGAAGTTGTATCACCCGTTATCTTTAAGAGCTTCTCCTGCAAAACTTACTTTTTCGACTAATGTCCGTAATTTCTACAAACAGATATCTAGTCGTGTTCGTACCTAGAAGTTATCTTTTCCTATACGGTAACACTATTTTGGTAAATTAAACGTTAATTTTGCCTACGTGAATTAACTATCGAAAATCGATGGTGTAAAATACATTACACTTTAACCCGTAGGTAAGAAATACGTTTAAAAATTATGAAAACCATAGATATCTATGCACAGCTAGATATCTATTAGTAGAAATTACGGGCATTAGCATGTTTTAGAATTGAGTTATTATAATTTTAAAATAAACAACATTGATGAAGTCTTTCACTTTAAACTTCTTTTTAACTGAAACTTTTCAATTAATGATAAAAAAAAGAGTATTACAGGGTGTGAGGTAAATTATCATAAAATTATGACATTCGGAAGGAATAAACTTTTTTTTTTTTGTAATGTAAGTGCTTCTTTTTTTTTTATTCATTGCATTGGCTTTGTAAGTTGGGGCACTACTTTAACCGCTTGCATATCCATACAAAACACTGCTCATACCAAGTTTTTATATCTTTGAGCTTTTCTTCTCTCATTTCCTCTAATTGTGCTTAAATTACTTTGTGCAGTTTATAGTCTTTGTGCGATATTTCGAGATATGGCGATCAGTGTAAACAGATCTTGAAATTTTTTACTGCTAAATCTGGCTTTGACAAAGCTAAAAAAAAATGCTACAAATTATTTTTAAAAATGCTTTATAAAACGCTAAAATTTGTTTAAGATTTTGGTTAAAAATTATTAACAGAAATTTGATTTGAAACTAAACAAATTTTACTGACTGCACCAAAATTGAAATAACTGTTTATATTTAAACAGGCGGATAGATTTTGGTAGAACATCATATAGGCCCCTATTATGAGTTACATTCGTCAAACGATTTTCGATGACTAGCGAACATCGACTTTTGAATGTAAATTTTGTATTATGAGTTGACAGCACTGTCGAATATTTCGTTGTGCATCGAATTTGTCAACGAAAAAAAATTTGCTTTCGACGGTGCAAATAAATTAAAAAAACTTGTTGAAAATGTAACTATTTGTAAATTTGTTTGTGTTCGTATACCAAATACCATATTCTTTATCAGTTTTGTTCATTTTATGGAAGTCCAACATCGTAAACAGCAATTGGAAAAGCTCATATTCCTTATGGAACAAAATTCTGTTTTGACAAAATGATTTGCAGTTCAGCATGTAAAAAAGTGGGATAAAACCCCACTGAAGCTAATTTATTTGAAAACAACCATAATTCCGCCGTAGTCACGTTTAACTTTAATTTTATTATTTAAATTTGTAAACAAAAATTTCTTATTTTATGTGACAGCTGATAGAAAATGTACTGCTGTGAATTAACAAAATCACAATAGTAAATTTTTATCGAATGCGCGCCATAATACCAAATGAAAATTCGTTCGATCAGCTAATTCGACTGCTGTCGAAAATCGAATTTAGTTCATAATAGGCACCATATAAAAATATTCAACACAGGTAGTTGAGTTAAAATTTCAAATTTAGGCGGCCCGGCCCGCAAGACTTGTAATAAAAGCAAAATTTAAAGAATTGAATTTCTGTGCTTTACTCCGATTTAAAAGATTATATAAATAGATTTTTTAGACCAGTTTGTTTCTTATTGTTAAGGAGTTTGAACCAGTGTTCGAAAATTAATAGAACATTATTCACACACCCAGGAACGATATCTATTTCTTTAGTGTTTGTGTTGACGAACACAACCCTTAATACCGTTCGTAACTTTTTTCAAGAAAAAGCCGAACATTATATAGTGTTCAGTTCTTCGTTAAAAAACAGAACAATTGTAGTGATACTGTAGACAAACTTTATATTTTAATGTTCTATTATGTTTTTTCTTACATTGATAAAGAAATGAACAATCAAACAATTTTAGCAACGACCGCAGCACGAACAGGTTGTGTGTGTATTGCGTATATGTTATGTTTGCGTAAAATAATTTTGCTGGTTTTTTTTCGTATGTGTATTCTGTTTTTGTAAAAAATGTTTGGTTTTATACCAGCCAAAAGAAACGAACGAAGATTAATGAGCTTAACCGAACGAAATAAAGTTTGTGGTTTTAAAAAAAAAACGAACGGAAATGTTCTCATCATTTGTTGAGTTAGATAAAAACAGTATGACAAACAGGGAAACGGTATTTTTTTTAATGATTTTCTACACAAGCACTATAAGCTTTTGTGTTTTCCACAAACCTACCGAACCGAACACTAAGGAGCGATATTTAGGGTTTATTTTCGAACACTGGTTTGAACATTATTACAGTAGAACCCCTATAACTTGCAATCGAAGGGGCCGACTGCTTTTTACGAATTAGAGAAGTTTTCGAAATAAAGAGATTTTAATTTAACGAGGTTTATATTTAAAGACAAATGATTGAAAAAGGTTAAAATTTTTTTAAAACCAACAATTAATATATAATAAACAAAAAGCACAAAAATAATGCATGCTAAACCTTGTAAAAAAAACATTGCCTTTGTATATTTTTAAAAACATATTTGGCGATTTCGCAAGGTGCGCTATCAAGTCATATTGTCATAATATCCCAAAATTTTACAATCAGCCTCAGTGTTGCAAAATTGAAATTTTGAAATGGTACTTAACTTCAACTAAAAGGGTACTTTTTCTACCAAATGGTACTTTTTGTTAAAAAATAAAACAATCATTTTTAAAAATAAAAGGAACAACAAATATATTATTGGAATGAATTTATTATTATCCAGGTTTTGAAAACAACAGTTTTAAGCACAGAAAATAATTATAAACGTATACGTAATTTACAGATTTATGTAAGAAATGTTACAAATTAAAAAGGTACCGACAATGTCGAGAATTAAGTATAACTTAGACACTGAAAATGTTACACAAAATTATAGACATTTAATTTAAAACAAGGACTTAATTACTAGTTATAACTTTTATTCGATACAAATTGCGATAATTATTACGAATAAATTAATATTTTATTTATTAAGAATAATTGTTATTTATCGATCATAATAGTTATGAGCCAATGTAAAAAGATATTAATTGGATATAATAGTTATGTTTAACAAATATTTATTTTCGCTGAACATAATAATTTAAAGCAATTTTTATAGAATATTTCTTAAAAGTGGTAAATTTTTTGGTACCTGAAAAATGATCATAATAATAAATAAACCAAAATTAAAGAAAAATTTCGTTTATAAAACCAAATTTTAAAAACGTAAACAAAAATGTTTGTTGAATGAAAATTCGTATGATTAACAACATTTTTTCAACTTTTTAATTTTGACTTCAGATGTTTTGTCAAAATGCCACAGATTTGATTTTAATAGATAGTGCCTCGGTAGGCTAGCTGGTAGCGAGCTAGTCTATCAGCGCCTAGGTTGCGGGTTCGATTCCCGCCAGAGACTCTGGTTTCTTTCCTGCAGACAAGCATAGAGCTTCGCCGGATTAGTTTAGGAAATTATAAAAAAAAAAAAAAAATTGCGAAAAGGTACTAAAAATGTTTGATTACAGCCTGATATTTTATCCAAATATCAGGAAACATCGAAGTTTGAAGGTTATTTCTGTTTAATCTTGCTTTCAAACTGAAGAAGATTATTAGAGAAGCTTAGATAGCTTACAATGTCAAGCAACAATTTATTCAGACACAACCCAATGCGCTGATCGGACCCCCTGTATTTAAATGCACTCTGGGGGCATCAACAGTTTCATTGTATTTGCACGGAGTAAAGAGCACATTGGTATGAAGTCATCAAACAGGTACTCACGTTAATCATGAACTCATCTATTCTTAGAACCTAAAAATTGCTTTTTATATAGACTTCATTCCCATTAAGATCTGTTACAAAAAATGAAAATCCAAAAAGCTTCAACATAAAATGTATCTCTTAGGAGTGCAAACATTACGAGAATGCAAAAATATTACAAAAAAAAAAATCGAAACAACAACCAACAAACTAAAAGATTTTAGCTGAATACAAAATCACGTAAGTAAACTAATACCACACCAAGTCAGTGGAAAAAAATGAATATGAACAAGAGAAATGAAGTCGCAACGAAAAAAATAAAAAATAAAATAAATAAACGTGAAGGAAGAAAAAATTTTATTCTACATCAGGAGAGAAAATAAAAATCCGGAAAGTAGCAGATAAGAGAGACGAAACAAAGGAAAAGGAGCGAGCTGCTAAATAAATGGGTAAATGGGTGTTAGAGATTAAAACGAAGGCGCCCGTTCAATCTAAGACTAATAGAAAAAAATTTCCAATGGGAGAAATGCAAATATAAGGAAAGAGTAAGAAGCTTTAGATCCGACGGGCTGGCCAACTATTGAAAGAAACCGTTTGGTGTTGGTTGGTATTGTATCAAGTGGCAGGAAATGTAGTTGTATAGTTGTTAGTGTTTGGGTGAAAGGACAACGATGAAAAAAATCAGTATTTAATGCACCCAAAACATAGGGCGGGATTAGCATACGAATAAAAAAAATCTCTATGAGCAAAAAAAAATGTCGAAGAAAAACAAACGGACAACACCAGCCAACAGTTTTATAACAAAATAAACATGAAAAAAAGTAGAAATAAATTCTAGAAAAAAAAAATAATAGGAAAAAAGTATCTACAATAATGTAAAGTATACTTTGGTTATGCAAAAAAAAAAAGGCTTCATTAGTTTGCAAAAAGAAAGAATGTATACAAGAAAAATTAAAAAAAAAAGAAAATCTAAAAAAATTCAAGAAAAAAATGGCAGGATGAATTGCAAAAAAAAATGAAATCTGAATTTATGCTTAGATACAACGAGTATCATTGTAGTTGTTAATGAAAGTTCCAGAGTATATAACACAGATATACAAATACATTGAAACAAAAACACACAAACTTTCCTCCTTAACTCTTACAAAAAAAATTAATTCCTTACTATCTCCCTACCAGGAGACTCAAAGAAGAAACCTATCTACTATACGCTATAGTTTCATTTTTTTTTTTTTTTTTTTTTTTACATATAAACACAATATGACATGACTACAACAACGACAAACAATCGAAATTTAACTGATTGTTGTTGCTCTACATGATATTGTCCAATGGTTGGAAAAAAAATGTATCTATACACTAAAAACAATAGTTCATAGATACATAAATTTAGTTATGTAAAAAAATTCTTTACCCACACTCATAATCTTGGCAATGTATTTAAAAAAATCATGTACATACATATGTATACCTTATATATGATATTTACATATACATATATATATATAGATGTAAATAAGAAATAAATGTATGTTGAGTACAATAAAGATTAAATGAACAATTGTTTAACTTTTGATAAAAGATTTTGCAGATCCAAAAAAAAAAAAAAAATCTAAAACAAAACACTACTAATTGCAGTCAAACTAGAATTTTTTTCTAGAAGCACTCGTATTTCAAGCATTTTATTTAAAACCCATTTTGGTTAATAATTTAAAACTTAAATAGTCAAACATAAATTCAACGCCTTAAAGTATACTACAAAAATACATTATGGTTTGTATGCTGTTTAAAAAACTCATTCTTTTTTTAAGATTTTTAAGATCGCCCACTTTAATTAAAAAAACTTGAAATATTCTCATATTAATCTGGCCCTTTGAAGTATACTTAACAAATACTTCATTTAATTTCATTTTTGGTTACATTATCCTAAAGCTCCAGTTAGCTGACAGTAACAGTAATGTTGCAAATCAGCTACTTTATTTTATTGTATGTAAAGCAGTTAGATCGATTAAAGTAAGCAGTAAGATATGTTACTTAACCGTAACGTCTAAATCTGTAGAAAATTGATGGTTCTTACATTTTTCCATGTACGGTTACATTACTGTTACTGTCAGCTAACTAGGGCTTAAGGAGCACTGACGTTAGGAGTAACGCAGCAAATTTAACATCAACTATAAGGGCTCAATGCCTTTATATCTGAAGACAAATTCGATGCGTTTCAAGAACGGGGGCGGTGACCGCGTATTTCGATCAAAAAAAAAAAAATAATTTACAACTTGTACTGTGTTTGTCGATTTTCGAATTCTTGTTTTTTCGAATCTTTCGAAATCTCGTACAAAGTAGCAACTCTCTATTAAGAACAATAACTTTTCATAAAATTTCCCATTTTTTTTAAAAACAACTATGCCATCATTTCGAAAGAGTACGAAAATTTTTAGAATCTAAATACGTGGTTAAACTCTGACATTTTTTATTTGTTTAATTTCCTAAGCTTATCCCGCGAAGCTCTACGCTTGTCTTCAGGAAAGAAACCAGAGTCTCTGACAGGGAACTCTTCCGCGTAAACTTAATAAGTTTGATACCAACAACTGAAACTGAAGTTGTGTTTCCGGCAGCGAAATCAGCAATAACATTTTTTTTTTTGCATGATTTCGCTGCTGCCAACACAACTAAAGTTCAGTTGCCCTCCGTAACCGACCCATAAGTTTGTCATTTCTACAATATTGATCTTGTATATATATTCTGGATCCCTGTGCGAAGCGAAGTTGATTTCAAAATGTCCGTGGGTATGTTGAAATGGGTTTTCCGAAGACCCCAGACATGATGGGGTTTATGTTGTTATATATTTATGTCACATATACTCCGTTAAAATTAGCTATTTAAATTCATCCAGATCGCTCCAAAAATGATTGGTTTGCGCATACACGACCTTTTTATTTATATAAAAAAAAATACTTAATAAATAAATTATGGAGGTTGGAGTAATGTGCGTGACACTTCCGGTACAAAGATATAATAGATTTCTTTATTTCTTTATATCTGGAGAAAGGTAAGAACAACAGCTTCCAAATAAGGCTCAAGCAACTTTCTATCAATGTTGGTGGCATTGGAGAAGTGGGCGCGGCACAAAATAGATTTATTTATATCTTAGGACCGGTATTTATATAAATTTCTGTTTTTATCTCACCATGGCGAACGGTATAAAAGATTCGGCACAGCCGAATACAGCTCTCTTACTTGTTTTCAACTAAAGTTAATCCTTAAAGGTAAAGTCTGGACGCTTAAAATGATTTTTCAAACAGATCAATTATTGTTAAAGATATTCTTTATTTGTAAAATTAAGAAACGTTTTTAGGTGCGTTCGATTGCAATTTAGGCCACAACGACAGCATTTAATAATAAAAAGCTTAATGCATGAAAAAACTTCTTCGTTGTGTGGCTTAGAAAATTCCTAATCGAAGCAAAACTTCCCAATCACTTTTTTCTAAATAATTTTAAATGGGAACATGTGACCGAGCGTTGTCATATGGGACACTACGGCTTTGTATTCGATCTGACAAACTTGTGGCCGAGCGTTGTCCTGATAGAATACTATGGCTTTAAATCGGATCGCGTATCGCAGAAGTATTTGGCCAATGTTTGCTTAAAAGGAATCAATTCGGGACAGGTCTACTGTAATCTTCTGGCCCGATTTCAGTAGCTCATGAAATATGGAACTCTTTAGGTCCCACTAAATACAGAGAATTATTACCTTGGCATCATAGATAACCGGTTATGGCGTTGATTCGACTGGTTGGTCGGGCTTCTTCTCTTTAAACGTGTTACCAAATTTCCTTGCTTTTTACGGTATAATTTTCCTTGCAAACGTTTTAAATTGCTGTTTGAGTGGTTCCAAGAGCTTTGGCAAGTCCTTCATGAGTTTCACAGCAATCTTCTTTTTTTCCCAATTCATTACTTTGGGGGTCTTTGTCTTCTGTGTCAAAATCACTACTTATGATCGGCACTAAGCAGCTCTCGCTGTTGCACGTTGAAGTCGATGCAACATTTTCAGGATATTCTTCGGTGAGCAATCGAGCTGCACTTTTTCCAAATTGAAAACATAAAACGTCCGCAGTCAAAGATCTACATTTTCGAAGCAAAACCAAAAATTCAACAACTTTTCGTTTAATGATTAAGTGAAAATAAATAAAAGATGTTCAACCTCCCAATATGCCATATAAGGTATTAAAGACACAAACCATGTGTAAAAGGTATGCTATCAGTTATGAATCCCGCAATATAACATACATATTTCTTATTCTAAATCACTGTTTTATACTCATCCCGGTTGTTTAATTAAAAAAAAAGCTTTCAATAATAAAATTCTAAATTGTGCGGTGTTTACAGTATTTCGACACTTGAAAGATTAAGACACTAATTTGGGGATTTACAACCGTCACATCCCATTGGTGCAAGAAATGAAGCCAACTAACCTTCACCAGCTTAAAAAATTTATAAATTTTAGAATTTTTTCCCTCAAATCGGTTGAGCTATTTATGCCATCTCGATTTTTCTAGTTATTAAAGAAAAAATTATGACTTTAAATATCAGAAAAAACTGTAGAAATTTTTACTAACGGAAATTAGACGTCAAAAGAAAGCAGCACTATAGAAAATGTGGTGAAGTTAATTTTAAGTCATTTTTTGGATACTAAAGTATGGTTTATTCCAAGAGGAGTTTTTTTATAGTGACAACCCAGTGTTTTTACCTATCAAAACTATACACACACACATACAAGCAAAACTATTAGCAACCTAGAAAATAGGAAAGAATCATGAAGAAGTAGAAAAACGGAAGTAAACCACTAGCAGGAAGCTGTGTTAAATACTTTGCTACTCTATACAACCATAACGAGCTTCTTGTGTTTAGACGAGAATCTGCAATGCTTTTTCCTTGAGCTGCACACAATACATATGTATAAAGAGTCGCTTACAATTATTTCGGTACATATACATTGTAAGTTTTATTTTTTCTGTTTAAAATACTATTACAAGGTATGGGTATTTTTCTATATTTTTTATTTTCCAATTGTGTTGTTTATTTGAAAAATAAAAAAAGTTAAATTTTTTTCGTTAGTTCGTTCTTTAGTTCATATTCGTCATTTCTCTTCTCTAAAATAGTATCAGTTAGAAAATAAAAACACAGTTCTAGAACTACCCAGTAGTTTTGATGATTGTTAAGACATAACCCCAGTGATTTTTAAAGCATAATTTAAAGATAATCTAAGAACGATGGCAACTATTTATCTTTCCGAATCATTAAATTTGTGTTAAACTAGCATCGATTGGTTTTTGCATATTGTTATATTTAGGTTTTAAATGCATATTTTTTGCATATTTCGCCATTTTTTAGTGATTTTTTTTTTTTTTTTAATTTCCATATTTCCATATTATAAAAAAAAGTTCTTAAAAAATTGTTTAGAATCAATAAATAAATTCTTTTGGAACTTTGCTTTAAATACAAGGTTTTCAAGATTTCGACAAAATACCCTTCTAATTAATGGCTTCCAATTGGTGTAAAATATTTTATCCAAAACTCTTACAAGTCACTCGCTTGGTACATGGGTTAAACGGCGCTGCAGAGGAATTTAGAAGCCAATTCGATAATATTGCAATTTTTAATGAAATTATCATTTGATTCCCCTTCCACCACAGCCAGTAGTAACAAGACGGGGGCGGCCTGGCTAGATGCTTCAGAATTATACTCAAAAAACTTTCAGTAATATTAGAATGTTAGAAAAGCTTGTTGATGGCGATGATTATCTTATTAAAAAATTAAAAGAAATATTTAATTTAGATAACATCAGAAGTCAATTAGCATTTTTATTTTCCAATTACGGATATATTTTTGAAACAATATTATAATTAGGAAGAATTTAGTTACTTAATGCTCAATTCAAATTAATTGATATTGCAGAAAGTAAAATTGACAATGTGGAAGGAAGAATAAGCCAACAAATTTAAAAAAAAATCCGACACGTTTTGTAAAAATAATTAAGGATTTCAAAAATAAAATAAATTTCAAATATTATTGATCTGGAATCAAAGTGCGATCTAAAAATAATTTTTTTCAAAATGCATTAGCATTATTTAAGTACAAGAGAAAGTTTTACTTTTAATAAAACAGTATTTATATATTTAATTAAACAAAAATTTAAATTAGTAATTCAAGCTTTGAAGGACATTTGAATAACAATAGACTGAATTTTAAAAACGATTTTTTATGGAAATTTTGTAATATTTTGGATTTTTTAGTGCATATTTTAAGCGCATATTTTTTAGTGCATGAAAATCTCATCCCTAGTAATGAGTAATTTGGAGTGCCCCGGTAGGCTAGCTAGTAGCGAGCTAGTCTATCAAACCGGGGTTGCGGGTTCGATTCCCGCCTGAGACTCTGGTCTCTTTCCTTCAGACAAGCATATAGCTTCGCGGGATTGGATTAGGAAATTAAAAAAAAATAATAATAATAATAATTTCTAATAAGTCATTTAACAAAATACTGTAAATAATTTTTTTTTTTTATTTAGCTTTAAAAAAGTAAAATTTTGTGCCAACAGCAAGCACCCAATTTCAAGGTTTGCTTTACTTGTTTTTTTCTCTCAATATAAATTTATTGAATCTTCACAAACTAAATTTGAACTTAAATTAATTCTAACACTTTATTTTATGTCCTGCCAGTGTCGGACAATAGCCTACCCCATTACGTCTTCTGTTCACATATGTAGGTGTTTTGCGCTCTTCTAATCGGATGAGTCCTGCAGTATATCTTCTCTTAATCGAGTTTGACCGCCATAATTTAAAAATTTTCGAACTAATGGATTAGTGTGCAATTCAAGCATTTTTAAGTATTTTACTGCATATTTCGTAATCATAGTTTTTACTAATGGCTAGGGTATTCAAACGATTAACCGTTGTTCGATTAATCAAATAATTTTGGGCGATTTACTGTTCGTATAATAAAAAATTGCTTATTTTCGAAAATTTGTTTTGTTAACAGTATGTATAATTTTTTTTTGTTATTGTAAAAAAACAAGCCGCGATTTTTTAAGACAAATGAAAACAGCCCTCTACCAGATATTAACAACACTATTAATATTAATAAATATGTTAAAAAGAATCAAAAAGAGATTCAACTGGTACAATGGAAGACTACCAATTTTTAGAAAAAAATAAAAAGAACTGATAAATTGGATATGCTTTATAAAGCCTTGTACTCTGTTCAACATTTCACGTGAAATGCTGTCAAAACTCATGTGAAAAAAACTTGTGCGGAATATCTATAAAAAAATGTTGATAGAGTTGTACTCTGTTCATTTTGTGAAAAAGTTCCGAAATGTTTCTGGCAACATTTTTTGCAACTGTGAAATAATGTAAGCTGCACTTATTTCACGTGGAATTTTAAGCAAAAGCAATAAAGTATGAACTGATTTTTAAACAAGAAATAAAAAATTAAGACAACACAACCGGTTACCGTTGTTTATCCATATTTACTTTCTATTTCATTAAAGTTTTAATTAAAAAAAATAATTTTTAGTAAAATACATGTGGGGTTTGTTTACATACGCAAAACAATGTCGCATACCTTGCAAGAATAAAAACGTCAAAATGTACAAACTCGCAAGATAGGTAACATTGATACATGTCAAAATTTTCGTGTGAAATAATCAATGTTGCTCAACATTTCTCACAAATTTGAACAGAGCACTAGGCTTAACGCTTTACTTTCAATCTTTCCGACGTCAACAATAAGTGAAAGATTATTTTCTTAATTAATTTTCATCAAAACAAAAGAAATAAATCGTTTGAAACATATACATTTAAACTGTATACTCTTCTTTAATTTTGTTGCCTTTTTTTATTTAAAAAGTTTTCCTCTTTTATTTTTTTTTATACAATTTGGAAATTTTTTTTTATAACATGGAAATTTAAAAAAATATATCACTCAAAAATGTTAAAATATGCAAAAATATGGATTTAAAACCAAAATATGCAAAAGTTTGCATTTTCACCAAAATACGCAACAATATGCAAAAACAAATCGATCCCATTTTAACGCAAATTTAACGATTCGGAAAGATAATTGGTCGACATCGATTTTAGACTATCGACAAAAAACATGCATTTGCATTTAAATCGCATCCCTAGTGATCAGTATGTAACCTTTTCTATCCTATCGATGATCATAGTGTACGATTTAATGCATCCACTTATGGCATCTCTTTTAAGTGTTACAATTTGTTACAATTTTAACAATTTGCAAGATAGAAACTGGGAATAATTTTCTTTCGTAGGTTACTTTATATTATATTCAACATTTTTTTTATTTTCGAATTTATTCTATGAGCTAAATTTCAGTTATGTATTTTATAAAGCTTTTTTGTAATAGTTCTATTACATGCCAGTTGTGTCTTCTTTTCACTGACATTCAACCACTGCAAGTTTCTGTTGTTGTCGTTAGTTTCCGGTTTAGTGTGTTTGTTTGTTTTTGTTTTATTCGTACGAGTGTGTATGGATTTCCTTTCCGGCACAAACATGGATGGATATACTCCTACATAAATGTTTTCCCTATATATTTTTTATTATTATTTCTATGAAATATTTTCTTTAGTTTTTGTGTTGTAACAATTAACAGTGACTTTTTTACGTATCAATTGGTAAATTAATTATTTGACTCTAAATAATGACATGTTGGGATATAATTGAGGTTTAAATCAAAATAAGATTGCACTAGCGACAACCCTCGAAAGTCGCGATAAGTTTTATTGTAATGATATAGGGACTTAACCCCAAACAAAGGAATTTCCTTACAAATTCCTGCGTTTCTGGCTATAGCGATTAAATGTATTTAAAGACTTAAGTAGGTAATACCTAAAACAAGGGAATACAGAGTTTGCCATCTTTTCAATTTTTAATATAGCAAGAGCTAAAACGTTCTAGAAATCGTAAAAACAGTTCAAGTATTTTTGTAATCACTTTCCTAAGTATCTAATTATTGCGCGGTTAGTCAAAAAGAAGGCGTTGAATCAGTTCCTCATTCGCTTCGTTAAATTCTCACCAAATGAAAAACAAATCATAACGTTACTTATACGCCATCCTGTACATGGGATATAACGATTTATTTATTATAAAATTGTTTTCCCTTTTTAACGTTATTCTTGGTTATTTTTTTGGTTCGTTATAACCTTATTCTACTGTGTTTGTATTGCTTTACATTGTTTGTTACACAAATTGCATTTCGACATCCGCTTTGAACAACAATTTCCAATTAGACAATCAGTCGTGTATTACCAGGTTTTAGTAGATATGAATGTTGCCATGTTGCCAAGAAAACTACTAGAAACTAATTGTGGTAATACAGCAATAGCTCCCGGACTAGAAGGCGTGTGGTGAAGTTTTTTTTTCTATTTGTTAAAGGTAAAAGAAAACTAGTCCACCTCTGCGTAAAGAGCTCGGAAAATATTATTTTAAATCTTAGGCAGTATTGCTGGCATTTCTTCTTCGCTTAAGTTTAGGTTTTTTTTAAAAACCTTTCCTAGTTTTTTTTCCAATATCTTTATTTTTCAATACTGTTTTGAGTAAAAGCAGCCATTAGAAAAGATGAAACAAGAAACAGAAGATGGAAAAAAAGAATCCATGGAAAAATTTCATCTCGAATTGTAATTAAATCTTGACCAATGTTCGTTATGCGTATGTGTTTGTATGCGAGAAAAAAATTCTCTACAATTGCCCAGTGTATAAGAAAAAAAATTTTTGTTCTTTTCTTTGTTTTTTCTACTCAAAGTAGTCTTAGAAATCAATATTTTTTCCTAATGGTTGGTTAAAAAAAAAAAAAAAAAAAATTTTTTCTTACATTTTCTTTCTGGCTTTACAACTAAAAGTTATTTTCTGTTTTTTTTTTGTTTTTTTTTACTTTAATAAAGTTTTTTTAAATTTTTTTTTTTTTTTTTTTTTTTTTTTGCATAAAGTTTACGATTTCTTTATGATGGTTTTTTTTTAGTAAAAAAAAAAAACCTTGTATACTTTTAGGAAAGACTTTGTGTTATAAATAATAACATAAAAGCAAAAAAAAAACAGTTATTTCAAATTGTCTACTCCCCCTTTGCTCTTTTAAGGCTGTTCCAATTTAATTAAAATGGAAATATTTCTTTCAATGTTTAATTTATATTTAGTTGGAAAAAGTTTTGTGATTGTTTCTTTGAGAAAATTATAAAAAAAAATATTTAACAAAAATTTAAGTGTACTTTCAGGCTTGTATGCTGTATACACTTTTAGGCACAAAAAATTTTGCTAAAATTTTAAAATAATTGTCTTATTCCAATATTAAAAAAATTTATATCCATATACAGTGTAATCTTCTTAAAGGACACCCATCTTCCTTAAGCGGACACCTTCTTTCGAAGGCCACTGTTCGCAGGTCGCGGTAATGTTTCAAAGAAAAGCATTAATAACTTTTGAGTAGACATTCATTCCCCTTGTACCGACGCATTTTAATGTTCGTTTCAGTGTTGGGTCATGAGCGATTTCACTGTATTGTTTATTTTATTTAAACATCCGTCACCTTAAATGCAAAAGGGCGTAAAAACAAAAAAAATGAAAATCGAGTTTTTACTTGATTATGATGCACGAGACTAATGCCCGTAATTTCTACAAACAGATATCTAGTCGTGTTCGTTCCTAACAGTTATATTTACCAACCCTGCAAAGTTATTTTGGTAATATCAACGTTAATTTTGCCTACATGTTTTTTCCTTTAAGTTTTCTTTTAAAATATGGCAAAATTTGTAGTTTTATTAATTTTTTGAATTAACTGTTAAAAATCGATGGTGTAAAATACACAACAGTTTAACCAGTAGATAAACCATACGTGTTAAAATTATGACAAATGCGTTACACCATAGTAATATTTATATACACAGCTACATATCCATTTGTAGAAATTACGGGTAAAACTACATGTCCCTATTACGCCCTTTTGCATTTAAGGTGACTATACACTGATAGAAAAATGCATCTTCATATTGATGATGCCCTAACATCAGAATTGTGACATCAATGTTACTTCAAATGGCATCAATGATGCAAAAAGTAACATCAATCCAATGACTAACGTCTTCGTACAATTTGTCATTTTTTACGTGTCATCTATTTTATGACCTTAATGACATTATTTTGATGCCACATTTTGTATATTATTAACATTATTTTCATGATTACAATGTATTATAAGAAGCAAAAATTCTTATATTCTATTTTTTAAATTATTTAGTTAAATACATGAAATTTTTAAAGTAGAATGATTACGAAAACCATATGGTGCTGGTGTCTTATTATTGAGAGTTCTGCTGTAAACAAAGGTCGTAATTTAACAAATATGAAACAAACATATGCAACGGGTAAGTAAATAATAATATTCTCTCACTTTGTCTTAAGTCAATTCCAATGAATTTGACTTAATGACAAACTGTCATTAAATTGATGCTAATGTGTCCTTTCTCCGATGTTACTGCGTCATCGCACTGAAGACATGGTCGTTATTTCTGTGATGCTGATGTGTCATCCCATTGATGACATAATTTCATTTTGAGCCCGATGACACTTTGGCCAAGTGATGTTAAGGTTGACATCACAATGATGAAAAGTGTCATGGGGTCAAAAACGAAGACACTTGTCATAGTACTGATGTCAAAATACATCACCGTTACGACGCCTTTTCTATCAGTGTATGTATTATTCATTGCTATTATAAAAAAATTTCCATATGTACATACTTACAAATATTCAACTAAATTTTAAGTTCTTAAATATTACCTGCAAAAGAAAGAGAAAAAAAAGATGAGTTAGTTTATTTCCATAACAGCAAAACCACTAAATTTGTTTACAAAATTTGAATTTAGAAATTTATTTCTTTCATTAAGGGCCATTATTACAACTTGCGGTCAGTTAAAGGCAGGATTTTGTCGAACGTATAACAAGTTTTCAATTATTTATTTATTATTTATTTAACTTAATGTTAACCTTCAACTATCGGCAAGTTGTAATAATGGTCTGGAAAATATTAACCTATTTTGCCCGAAACCCTCGGTTACACAGGACTTTAATGAAATCTAACGGAAACTCCTGTGTATTTTGTTGTTGGATTTAATATTTTGCATTTGCTCTTTTGCAAGCCTAATACTGAACTCCGCTTTTATTATTATTATGTAGAGGACAAAAGCACCGCGACCGAAAGGGTATCTTGTACAGCCCAAGGGTTCACTGAAGTAGATTAGGCTGCAAATAAAGCCACTCATGGCTTTTCCTTACTACGAAGCAGGTTTGTAAGGGAGAATATTGAAGAAAAACTCAAGGTACATTTACACAAGGTAGACTCAGCGGACAGGCATACACCCCAATTGTCAGATTCGTATTTATGAGCCAATATATGTGATATGCTGCAGGCACCTATGTCGGGGGTTTTTCATATATTTAATTTAGGGTTTTTCTTTATTATTCTCTACTTTGTTTTTCAAAGTGTTTAATAATACTGTGCAATATTCTTTATATCGTCGTGGGCGAAGTCCACAATGATACTGATAAATTCACTTTTTTTTCCTTTTGATACATTTTCATACATTTCTCGCATTTCTCGACATAATAATATACAGCTAGAAAATTGAAAAAAGCATTTTGTAGATTTAAAGTGTTCAAAAGAACTAAGAACTTTTGTAAGGAATATTTTTTCTAAAGATTAATTTTCCACAGTTTGGCAGCTACGGGCCAAAAATGGTTAAAAAAGGTATTCAAAATTAAAACTTTTCGACACGTTAGCAGTTTTGAGGCTGTATGGCTGGTTGGTTGGTTAACGTGATAGCATGTCCAAAAACTAGGCGTGCTCCAAGTAGAGTCGACAGTGACTCCGTTTTGACACCACACAATTCGTCAATAGTAGGAACTTCGGATCAAGCGTCACACCAGGGCAATACTGAGGTGGCAAGAGCGTTGAGATGTTTCACCACGTTGAAGAGTTTCACCGTCGATATCTCAGAGTCCACAAGTCACAAGGAGATGAACTACAGTCTCCTCAGTTCCAGGTTCTCTGCAGCGTGCTTAGCGATCGCCCAGTGACCGGTTAGCGTGTAAACCAGTCCCGAAATGTCCCTGCGACTGAAGTGAAGAAGTCACTCAGAGCGACTCATGTAGTATATGGGCCACGTTGCCTTGGTAGCCTTGCAGCCATCCAGTTTCTTCCATAAATCTTAATCCATATTCAGTTTTCGTGATACAATCGTGAGAAAACTAGCTTGTTCTTTGGAAAAATCAAGTTTTAGACAGACCATAAAGTCCGAACATCAGCTAAACTTAAAAACCCCAAATGACGTTTTATTATTTTCGTAAAGTACATTGAAAAATTCCACACATGAAGGAGTTTGCATTTTATGTGTTGCACTGTGCAAGCAGAACGAAAAGGTCTATTCGAGTTACTTTTAACGTCTTATTCATTTCAGTTATAGTTTTCAATTTATTGCCGATAGATGATATACTTTGTTCAACTCACCGCAATGAATGCATTTTCAATTTGTGTAATGGATAAATATTAACCCATTCCAGTTGTTGAAAATTTTCTTACGATAATGAGACAATGGCTTTATATGATAGCACTGGTCTACAAAAATAAATTGACTGCAGAAACGAAGCATGTTTTTTAACTAGTCTGGGTGCGCTGAATTCGAATCTGGCATAAAATTGGGCTATCACGTTATGTTCATTTTTTACGCATGCTGGCAATACTGTAAAACAGTCAATTTCACAATTATTTATTTGACAGAAGCCCACATTGATTCTAAATCTTCATAATAGTAGCGTTTAAGCATGTAGGGGAGATCTTGTGTTACTGATTGAAGCTATTTTTGCTTTGTGTGTGGTGAATAATTGGTTGAAAAAAAGGATATGCAACATCAGAATCATTAAAATATGGATATTTACATTATTTTGGTTTTGCAGTCAGAAACTTAGACAAACCGTGGACACCGTTTTACAGATTCTTCATTCGCATTTAGATTTGTTTCCAAAAAAAATACTAGATGCAGTAAGCGCAAACAAGGGGGGCGTGCTAACCAAGATTTACACATCTAGAAATGCTTAATGCTAGAAACACAACTGGGACGAACGACGAATTATTCGCAACGAATATTCGTCATCAGAAAAAGAACACATTAGTGTATATGAAGTACACATAATCATTGCATAGACCGAAATTAGTCGTGCGCAACGAACTCTGCGATAGGTTTAATTCTATTTCTTACGCAGACGAACGACGAATAAATTGGGAAAGGGACAGCGCAGCATGATCGCAAAGTCTAATATTTGTTAAAAATCGTGAAAGCTGTAAAACTTCTTCTTTTGCGAACTTGGCTTAAATTCGCGAAAAATTGCAAACTTTTAAACAAACACTAAAATTTATTGAAAATCGCAAAATGGGTGAAAAAAACAAAATGTCGAAAAATAACAAAAAAAATTGCGAAAATTCGCAAAAAAGTTTTTAATATTTCAAACAAGTCATAAAATTTATTAAAAGTCTCTAAAACTATAAGAAATTGCAAAAATTCGGTAAAAATTGCTAAATTTGAAAAAATTTGTTACCAGCGGCATGATGGCAAAAGGAACTATTTATTATTAATCGTTAAAGCTGCCAAGAATCAGAAAACTTACAGGAACAAATCGCATTTATCGCAAACATGGCTGAAATTCGCGAAAAATTCCAAAATTTGAAACAAGCCCGAATACTAATTAATTAGCGATCGCTAAACCGAAATGCAGAACACCAAAAATGCTGAAGAAATCCACTTTCGAGTGGATTCAGATTCTAGAACAGACCCGATTTATAGTTTTCTATGTTTTTTTTTTTTTTTTTTTTTTTTGAAATATGGTCAACCTATGATTTCATAAATGTTAACAAACAAATAAACTATAAAGAAATTTTAATAAAATTTATCGCTAGCTTAAAAAGATGAAAGTGGATGCAGTAAAATAATTAAAGAAGTTAAGAATAATAAATGTTTATATAATCTAGCGTCCAAAATTAAAAAAAATGTTAAGTCGCGTAAATACTTGAAGTTTACGCACTTTTTGTGTTTCATTTGACGAACTTACCCAACGAATTCTTGCCGACGAATTTGTCGTACTATGCGAATTTCGTCGTTCGTCCCAGTTCTGTTTATACCATAAGGGTACTTTACACTACCACACAAGTCTTACGTATTTTGAGGAAAATACAACCCTGTCATGATAAGTTGGAATTGGTTTTTTTTTTTTTCTTCAAATTTTCAAACAAAAATTAGGTCAGGGACAATTTTTTTTTTAAATACGTAAGACCTGTCTGATAGTATAAAGCATCCTTTAACATCAACCTGAGTAATTTTTATAAATTATTTTTGTGGCGGCACAATACACAATACTAATGTTTGCTTGTTTGTTACTTTATTAAAAGAAGATTTTATATTGAAAGTTAATATTTTTTTTGTCTTCTTGGTATTTTTAGGATCGTATTTGCAAAATATTCACGAAATAATCGCTTGAATTTGGCGTATACGAATACGAATGTCATAAAATAGCCGAATACTCGGCTTTTCGAGTACGAGTATGAATATTCGTAATATCGTTAATACATAAATATATTTATCTTTTTTCCATTTCCTCCAATGGGCGACTTTTTTCTAGCGTCTGTTTATGGTGGCATCCACACAAGATTTTATGTGGTCATTTATTCTAGACGTGTTGCTGCATTTTTTAAGATCGTATGAAAATTATTTTAAAATATTACTACGAGTAACAAACATAAAACAAAACCTTGGGGACATCCCTAAAATACCCAACAACAGCAACAGAAATCTGCTCAAAAGAAGATCAATTATCAAATTGTTTTTCAGTTTTGACATTTAAACGTTAAAAAAATAACAAATAAACTGAATGTCATTGTAAAAAAATGCTTTCATTAAAAAAAAATATATAACCAAAGCGTAAATTGCCTATAAAATCCAAAATAAAGTGAGCATTTGACCAGATTACCAGGATAGACAACATTTGCAAATAAAAAGAAAAAAAAACTGCATTTCTGAGGCTAAAAAGGCCTACAATAATGGTTTGGCTTGAATGAAAAGCGTAACCATCATTCAATAAAAAATTTTTTCTTTTTTGTAACATCAACAATACAACAAAAACAACAACTGTGTGCAACAGTGCAATGTATTGAGTGCAACGTTGAAGGAAACAATACGTTTGCGGAAAAAATAAAGCCAAACAGTCAGCTCTCCAAGTTACTTTTTTTACAAACCAGGCAGAGGCCATCAAAAAAATACTCACACGAGTTGCAAATAATTTTTGTCATTTTGTTAAATAGAAAAAAAGAAAAACTCAACGCACATGTAGAAGAGGCAGGCGTTAAGTTGTTGCAGCAACTGGGTTTTTTGTGCCCCATGTAAGTAGTCCGAATGTAACTCCAGTGCACTAGTAATTTGATGGGTCTTTTTTTTTTTTTTTTTTATTGTATGTTTTTGTTTCTCTAACGTGAAAAAGGAATAAAATTCGCCGGTTGATTTAGTATGATGAAGTTTTGTTGTTGTTGTTCTTCTTTTATTATTTTGATATTGTTTTTAATGGTTTTTTTTTTATTTTATTATATTTTCAAGTTTGTTTTGGCCTCTTTTATTTTTTTTTGTTGTTGTTTATTTATGTTTTGCTTTTGAAAATTGTTCTCCCCATATGATTTTCTTTTTACTTTTGTTTTTGTTGCTTTTTTCCTGTTCAGTTTATTTTTATTGTAAAAAAAAAATAAAACAACGGTTTCTTTAAGTCTTTTTTTCATGGTTTTACTATTAAAAGGAATAAAAAATATAAATAGAAAAACTTGTTATAATAAAGTAAAAGACTTTTCCTTTCTTTAATTTTTTTGTTTTTTATATTTTTTGGTTTTCTTGGGGAATCCTCTAGTTTTTTTTTTAACTGCTACTGTTTCCTCCTTCTATTCTTCTTCCCTCATAAAATGTTATCTTGTGTGTGTGTGAGAATGTTTATTTTCGTCATATGTTTATATATTTTTTATATTTGAAGTGTGTTTTTATTTTTACACTTTTTTCGTTTCGCATTTCACTTTTTTCGTTAAAATCCTTGTGAGAGTCTGACATTTATTTTTTATAGTTGTTTTGGTAATTTTTTGTTTTTGTTTGTATTTTTCTATTATATAAATATTTACCTTTTACCGTTACCACCGCTTATTTTACAAATACATATGTTTTTAAATCACATGTGTTTTTTCTGGCAGAGGTTAATGAATTTGTCAGCTGATTATATCTCCAAAGGCGGATTTATTCAATTATTTGTGAAAATAGATGAATTCTCTTTAAGGCTATATTCCTTCATAAATTAGGGTAAAATTTATTTATGATGATCCAACCCTTCGTTAAATATGCAAAAATATTCCTGCTGTTTGACTTGCGAGATCCATTGCACTAGTCTAATCGAAAACTCAAGAACGTTACACAGAATTCTAAAACAAAGTCATGATAGGCTGATTCATCCATTTGTTTGATTAAGTGGATGAATCTTCCCTAAAGCTACATTCGCCCTTTAAAGAAGGCTAAACTTTTCTTATAATGCTGCAACAGGTTCTGCTATTATATTGAAATTTCAGTTAAGAAATTGGGAAATCAGCATATTCTTAACGGCATCTTTTAGAATATCAAAACTTTTTTGGCTCTCAATCAGAACAAGCTGGACAAGAACTATCTTGACTTTTAATAGGAATATGTATGCACTGTTTAGATAGATAGATATGAGTAAGGCCGTTCGCACCGCGACACAGAGGATCTTTTGTGCAGCCTTTGTATCTTACCATGTCAAGTTCAGGGTGCACATAAAGCCTATCACCCCACCCGGTGGAAGATTATAGATTTGAGTTGGGCTCATCATTAATTAGCCCCCCCCTAAAAATTTCCGCCTGGAAGTCTCCAAGGTGGGACAGCAGCAGAGGAGATGTTTCGTAATCCACCACAGTGCAAAGTAAATAGCCTAAGTTATCCCTTCTCAAGCAGAAGTAGCCTATTTGCTCTGCTATGGGTCAGAGTCACAAATCTTTTGGACTGTCTTTATCCAGAAAGGGAAGTCCATGTGTGAAGTAATTCACGTTCGGACCATGTTTGTAATGTCCCCTTCATGTGACCAATAGGGACGTCCAAGGCTCAGGACCTATAAATGGACGTCGAGCGCTCCAGTTTGCCAAGCAGTCAGCCCTTTCGTTGCCCACGTGGCCGAGTACTCAACACAAATTCAAATCATTGTGTTTCCCCAGGTCGTTCAGCGATGCAAAACAGTCCAAAGTGGCATTGGGTGAACTCATAGGTAATTTAAGTTTTAGTTACTGCAGAATCAGTTCCGAAAAAGAAATTAAAGCAGTCCAGCATTAAAGTAGAGGAAATAAATATTCTTGGTAGGCGTTTCATTCTGGGTTTTTTTGGTCTCAAGAAAGTTTCTTTAGCGAATCTTATGGGATTTGTAAAGAGAAATGTTTGGTTGGCAACGGGCCAACTGGAAAAGTAGGAATAAGGTGGAAAAACTTTTTATTTCCGTAGTAATTTGTCATTAGAGGAACTCACTGCAAACACGTATTCCTTGGCATTCGAGGTCTTACGGTAACCTTTCTAAATGTCAAAATTTGGGTTTCGAACCGATAATCCAATCAACTTCGACAAAATATATTATTTTAATTTTATAAAGAGAAAACATTTCACATATAAGTAAATATATATCTAAAAATATTATTGAGAATTTCTCGTTAATACAATTTTTTAGTTAGCGTTTCCCTGGTAGCAGAAAATCCTCAAGTCAATCCAATTTACAGTAGTTTTTCCAATTACATCCTGTTAAAAGTTCAAACATTCACCACTATACCCAGCTCTTGTGTCCATGAATAACCATTTCTTTTCTTTAATATTAAAAAATAATAAAAAAGAATTACAACAATTAAAGCATACTTTGAGGTTAGTTATAGAAAAATATTCATTAAATTACATTTTTTTAAAACAGCTAACAAAAAACTAAATACAATAACTCAAAGTTAATGCCAAAAAATTCGAAACAACAAAAAATGTAATTAAAAAATTATTTTCATACCGAAACACAAAAGGAAATCTAAGAAAAAAAAATTACAAAAATAATGGAGAAAAAAAATTAAAAACAAAGAAAAAATTCTCTCAACCGCAAAAAAAATGTTCAACCATTAAAAATGGAACATTGCAGAAAAATAAAACACTCACACAGAAGAAAAATGCAAATTCGGCGAAAAAGGCAGATAAAGAATTAAGGAAAGGAGAACCAAGAAAAAAGAATCCAATGGACAAAGGAAATACAGGAAGGGATAAAAAAAAACTGGACAGAACTGAGTCGTATTTTTATGCTTCAATAGTTATAAATGCATTTAAACAAAATTCATTTAAAAATTTTTATTAAAATTTAAAAAATTTACCTTAAAAGCTACAAAAAGTATGCAACATATTTTTAATCCAGCTTCATCAGTCAATAGATCATTAAAATAGATGCCGAATTTTTTTTATCAACCCTAAAATTATGCAACATTTTTGAGAAAATGTCAAAAGAACTAAAGCTAAACCGAGCTTAATGAACAGAACTGAGTCGTATTTTTATGCTTCAGTAGTTATAAATTCATTCAAACAAAATTCATTTAAAAATTTTTATTAAAATTTAAAAAATTTACCTTAACCCATTATAGGCCAGCGTCCTATTTATAGGACATTAAAAAAATCATGTTTTTTTGTCACTTATACAATTTGTATTCTAAAAATATATCACCTATGATACCTCTAAGTCCCAGCGTCCTATTTATAGGACGGGCAATATTTTCGATATCTAAAATAAAAAATTTTTTTTTTAATTCTTGTGTTTTTTACTTTAATTAAAAGTTTTACAAAAATATAAAAAAAAAAAAATTTTTTTTTTAAAAGTTGGGCGCTAACCGGTTAAAAGCTACTAAAAGTATGCAACATATTTTTAATCCAGCATCATCAGTCAATAGATCATTAAAATAGATGCCGAATTTTTTTTTTTATCAACCCTAAAATTATGCAACATTTTTGAGAAAATGTCAAAAGAACTAAAGCTAAACCGAGCTCAATCAGTCGAGTTGTTTTAAAATGCCCAAAAAACTGGAAGTTTGTTAAAACGAAAATATATATGTATATATAAATTAGAATAAATAAGTAATTTATTTTAAAAGGGTGGCAAGGTAGGTTGGTGGTGAGCTAGTCTATTAATGCAAGGGATGGGGGGGTTCGATTCCCGCTAGAGAATGATATGTTTAACAACAACGGCCTGAAGCTCTCGTAACTATTGCCCGGTTAATTAAGACAGAAAATTTGTAATTGGATTTGTAACTCTTTATAAATAAACAAAAAACAAGTGAGAAAGTATAGTCGGTCAAGCTATACATACGATACCCTACACCACAGTACTTGAAAATAAATTTTCGAGAGAGTATGGCTATATGTTTTTAGATAGTTTCGGAGGCAGAAATTGCCCCCTATCTGGCCTCGTGGTCCTATTTTAAAAAATGCATAGATTATGTGTCCATATAAATATGGATCTATCAGTTTTAAATTTCATTTATAATTGGTTTGATAGTGGGCACAAAACCCTATTCCGGAAAGAATCTTGTGCGGGGCTATATGAAATTATGGACCGATTCGTCCCCTTTTCAATAAGCTTGGTCCTTGTGCCAATTAGAACCTATGAACCAAAGTTCATAAAATTATCTGCGAAAGTACGACCTGTAGATTACATGGTCAGCCAGCCAGCCGGATGGACACCGTTAAATCGACAGTCACATTTTCTTGACACCAACGTGAAAAATGTGACTATTCTCTCATTCATTTATTGTAGGGTAAGCTAATCCCGCGAAGCTTTACGCTTGTATGCAGGAAACAAGCCAGTGTCTCTGGCGGGATTCGAACCCGCAACCCCGGCGCTGATAGACTAGATCACTGCCAGCTAGCCTACCGGGGCACTCAAAGAACGCCATCTTGATTTTGATCGCTTCTTTTTATATGGGTTGTCTTAACATACGATTTCTCTACATCAAAGAACACGAACAATTGTAATTGGGTAATTCTGCCAACGTTTTGGTTTTGTATACACATAACAATGGATAGTCAGGAAAGTGTGAAAGAACTATTAGAAACTGTGAATGGATTTTGTTTAATCAGCAAACTATATATAAATATTCTGCTGATCAAGCAATTTAGGAGAAAACTTGTTATCGAATTTGTCTATTCATATTCTTCTTGATCTATCTTTTTCATTATACAGTATAACCCGTTTAATTACCCCACGTTTAAATGCCTTTCACGCTTATTTACCTTGAGTTTTAAATCCCCGTTTTTTTTTTCTTCCATTTTTCAAACAAAAATCCACGTTTAATTGCCATTCGCTTAATTACCCAACTCGGATAATTGCCTTAAAAATTAAACTCCCAAAACAAAATTATACCTAAATTTCATTCGTTTAATTGCCTCAGTACTTTTTGACAACAACACAACAAATAAGCCATATTTTGTTTTTTGCAAAATAATTCACAAATTAATATCTGCATTTAAATAAACTTTATTCTGGGCTGACCAGAATAAAGTCATGTTATAAGGTTAAGATTAATATGAGAGTTATTTGTCCTGAATATTATCTAGATACACCAAATAAATGAGATATTTTGTCGTAAAGGGATTAAAGGAAAGGTTGCTAAATTTTAAATTCTGTTAGCACTTAAAAGGATAAAATAGCCTGACTATTTTAGAGATTGGTATTTGATTGAAAGCTGCACGCAGAGAAAAAAACATGATTACAAAGTGTTCACTACGAACATTTTTATTTATATTAGCCTAATATGTTTACCACAATAAATTTATTATAGTCCTAATATAACTTGAAAAAACATGTTTTCTCCTTAACATTTTTAAATTCACTATAATAATATAATATGGTATTTTACACCTAAAAAGTTACTCTGATCTAGCTAAACATATTAAATTATGTGAAATGTTTTCTACTATAATATATATATTTTGAATTATACAATTAAAATCATAATATAAGTTGCACACAAAAGGTATGTTTAGTACCATAATTTTTTAGTCTTTATTGCAGCCAAATACACCTACAACATTGAAAAAAGTTGGGAGTCAGCTGATTGAATTTATCTGAACGGCAAATAAAACGAAAATAAATAATTGGCAGATGAGTGCTGGTTAGCTTTGCGACAGAACAGAAGCAAATGAGACATTGAGAAAACAAAATTTTTTTAATGTGCAGTTTTTCGTTGGGAAAAAAGATCATTTAATGTATGTATTTAATTTTATTTTTAAATATGCTCTGCTGTTTATATAAAACAAAGTATATGTACATACATTTGTATCTTTAATAAAAAATAATTTTTTGAGAATGAATTTGTTATTGTTTTTATTGTGAGAAACATAGAAACATGGTTGGAAAGGTCGTTTGCGTTTTTCTTCTACACATAATAATATGCTTGAGACAATAATAAGTTAAAAACTTTATGTCTGAACATATATTGTTACTTTAGACGTGTTTGACACAATCATAACCACAAACATTAATGATAGTTTGCGATTGTGATTGCATCAATCATGTTTTTTCTTTGCGTGTGTATGTTTAAATCCGAACCGATACAACCTTATTTAATTTGCAGTAAGATATGTATTTTGGGAAAAATAAAATCTTCTAAAGAAAGAAGTTTGCATGGGGACTATTTTATATTATAGACTGATTCTCACAATTTACCGAGCTTGCGTTCTTATGACAGTTGAAGTGTATTTACCAAGTTTTATCAAATTATCTAAAAATTGCAACTTTTACTTTGCGCACAAGGTTTATATGGATAGACAACCAGCCAGGTGGATGGACGGACATGAAAAGATCACTTTAAAAGTGTTTCTGATTGGATCGGTTTAAATAACGATGCGTCCGATTTCTATGTATCAGCACAAATTTTTAAAATTGTATTTAATTTTTGCATATACCTACATATATAAAACTTTACAGTTTGGAAAAACATTGGTCTTCAGCGAAAACTTGCTTTGGCTTACAATTCTAGAGTGAAAATTAAATGTAAATGGCTTAATAAAAGCAACAGATTCATCTGTTAACCAGAATTTTAAGCAATAAAATGCAGCAATAGCTAAAATATACACATTATTCACAAACAAATCGATGCCAAAATTCATAAAAAGCTCCAAAACGGATAAATATATTTTTTCTGCCTTCATTGGTCGCTTAAGAAAAACCATGAAATTGCATATTTACAGTTTCCGTGATTACAAGTTTGTATGTATGAGAACGCTTTTGTTAGTGGGATATGACAGGACATCTCAAAAAGCATTACATTACCCCATTGTTTTTTATTGCTATCTCTTTAGATTTAGCTGATACATATAAAAATGCCTAAGTCTTAACATTTTTCATACATCAAAATTAAGGTATCTTGTAAATAAATACGTTTAATTACCTTACTTAGGTATTTAAACGTATTCGCTTAATTACCTCAACGAGGTAGTTAAGCGTATTCGTTTAAATGCTTACCCCGCATAATTACCCAAAAATATTGGCATTTTTGTCGAGGTAATTATCCGTGGAATACTGTATATCATAGGGCTTCAAGTACCCTTAACAATTGCTATCAACGCTCGATCTGAAATTTTATAATCCTAAATCTATACTTTAGTTTTGTGTTTATAATCGCCCGATTAAAATATGCCATAAGTTTTTATCTTTTGCATTTTTCTTGTATGTATATGCAATGTCTTCGAATTTTCTCTCTTAACCGTGTATAAAAATTCACTTTGTAGGCATATACAATTTGTATTTCATTGTTTAACATAAAAAAAAATATACTTCTTAACCTAAAAAAAACCCCGCCCATTACCTTTCATGTTTGTTGGTGTTTTTTTTTTTTTTTCAACTTATACATGAATTGTAGACAAATTAATATACACAGGCACACAATCACACAGGCAGGCACTATCCTTACAAATGCAAATTCTTATACACACTCACACATTTTAAGACACAAACAAACGGAAGTGGACTTCCTTCTTATATTACCCTCCCATATAATGGGGTTTATTGGAGTGGGTGAGCATGAGTTTCGTCAACACTATTATTTATCTGTGTTGTGTTTTTTCAAAGCAGGCGTGTGCTAGCCTCAAGAATTATTTAGCATTTCAGCAATCATTGCTTGGGTGCTGATTTTTTAGATTTTTAAATTGATAGTAGAGATTCTACGCGGGAAAGAATTACCGGGAATCCCGGGACATTTTTTTTAATAATTCCCGGGAAATTTTTTCCGGGAATTTCAAATTAAATCGTTAAAACAAAAAACGAGCAATAAAAATATATTATTTACTAAAATTACTAAAACCTTCCTTCAAATCGAAATATATTTCCTACGCCAATTAATCAACGTAGAAGTGAATGAAAAAGAAAATTAAAATATACACGATACACCATCACCAACACCAACACCAGAACCATCAACAGATTCTAAAAAAATAAATGTAAGGGAAATACAAAAGCCTGAACAAATCTTAAAAAAAGAATTTGACGTCTATGAAGTCAGGGGTAACAGTCCAACAAATTTATAATCACTGTATGATGCGCTTCTTACTATAAAACCAACGTCTGTAGAGAACGAGAGCACGTTTTCGGTAGCAGGCAATATACATATCAACAAGGATTAAAAATAGGATCTCCGATGAGCTTTTAAATGCTTTAATAAAACTAAAAATTTGAAGATAAAGTTTGTTTTGATTTTTGTTCTTTAAGGTAAGAGCTACAACTTTGCTTCAGAGAGTAAATAAACATTTCGAACGGTTTGCAAGATATGAGCCTGAGAAAATGATCACTTTTTTATGTGTATGTATATTCTTTTAAAAAAGTAAAAACTTTTGTCTTAAACTCATTTAATGAAATCATTGTTTTATTCAAAGAATCCCGGGATTCTCGGGAATAAGATTTTTTTTGTTTCGTTTCCCGGGAACAGAAAAGGTCCGGGAAATTAGAAACCCTAATTGATAGCAATCAAAGCCGAATGCTTCCGACCTGCAACAAATTAATTCTTTGTAAGAATAAGACTGAGTTAAACTTAGGAAGGACCGGAACACTTACACACAGAAAAAAATACCAATGTTAAATTAACATGGCGAAATGTTGATTGAAAATCATAGTAAATTTCTGCAAAAGTATGCGCTTTGCTTAAATTTATCATTATTTCATATTAATTTTAAATGAAAAATATTAAAATAACCTTAAACCACGTTTATTTTATATTATTCACTGTTAAAATAACATTGTTCAATATTGAATTCATAAAAACCTGTTTTATATTAAAATCAAAAGTATATCTTGTTAAATTAACATGCATACACACTTAAGAATGTAAATTTTTTTATTTGCATGTTTAAAATATGTTATAAAAAGAAGACAATTCCCGTATTCTTTTAATTAAAATTATTAAGTTAAATAGTACATCAAGTTTTTAAAGTAGAATGATGACGAAAACCATATCGGGCCATTCTGCTGATGCTTCTGTTAACAAAGGGGAATAAAAATTACTGAAACATGTGTACAAGGGGTAAGTGTTTTGAATTATTCTTAAATAAATACACTCAAACCAATTTGATTCTACATGACATTCACGTTGTTTCAACTTGAAATAACTTTCATTCAACGTGATTCGGATTGTTATTTCAATATAAATGACATTTTGCTTTAACTTTACTGCAATGTTAAATTAACATGAATTATAGTTATTTTAAAAGAAAAAAATGTTGTTCGCAAGTTATTGTAAAATCATGTTAAATTAACATGAAGTAACAATGAAGCAAAATCACCACCGAAAACGGTAAAATCAACCTTGTTTTCGACGATTTTACATTGATTTTTTTCTGTGTGTATAAAATATCTGTCTTGCGCCTGTTGTCAAAATTATAAAAGATCCATGTTTTTTTTTTTTTTTTTTTTGGCGAATATCTCTGTGAGCTGTTGCTATTTAGCAGAAGCAGTTTTACAGTGGAGATTATATAGCTCCAGTTTCTAAGTAAGAATAAGCACATGGTTAAGATAATTATATACTAGAACTTTCGTCTATGATGTAGAGTCAACACACACAGGGAAGGGCGTTGATTTTTCACCCTAAAGTTAAACACTCAAGGAAGGTACTCAAATTAATGGTAAGCACAATTGAAAGTCAAAAAAGCTGTGTCAAATCTTACACGCTAAGACAAAACATGGTTGTGGTAAACATATTCTAAGAGCAACATATTATGATAAGATTCATGATTGTAGTAAATAAATAAACTAAATAAATTCGTAATATTACATCATAATATTTTTCCTTTAATCATATTCTTATCCTGTTAATCATAATAAGTTAAAATGTAATCATATTATCATCATGTTAATCATAATAAATTTAGAAGTAATCATATTATGATACAGCACCTTTCATAACTGCCATAACAATATAAAATAAATTAAAATTTTTTTTGCATCGATTTTTTATTTTGTGGCATTTTACAATTTTTCTTAATGTAAATACAATAGCGTAGTTCAACATTAGGCTTGCAAAAGAGCAAATCGTCGGCTTAATATGCAAACCTGCTAACTCCCTTTCAACACATTTTGCAGGAGAGACAAAAAACTTTTTATTTTTCCTATTTGCTGCTTTAGAGGAAAACCAAAAATATAGTTGATTTGACACACTTCAAGACTCAAATTTCAGAAAAACTACATGCTGGTCGACGAGGCGTATCTTTCTCTACTACACGGCATCAAAATCTTAATTTACTTAAAACGTGTATTCAGCAAGTTTTCATATTAAGCCGACGAAATGCAAAATGTCGCAACACTTTTATAAAATATAACGAAATCTCTGTGTGTTTTGTTGTTGTATTTAACAAACGAACTATGATATTTTGCATTTGTACTATTACCTCACTGAAATTTAACTGCGCTAATATTCTTATGTTTTTAATTTTTCTATGAGAATTTATCTTTAAATTGTTAAACCGCTAAAAGAAACGACACAACTGATTCAAAACTATTTTACAAATGGCGATAACAATATATTATTAGAGTAAACATATTTTGTATAGAAAGTTATCATGTCATGCTGTAAGAAATTTAATATGTTTTTAAAGTTATCATTATTTCGTTGTTAGAAAAATAATTATTTTTCAGTCAACAATACTCAAATTAATAATTGCGTTTAACATTGATATGTTTACAGTAACTATAATATTGCTGATATTAAATAAAAATAACAATTTTTTTTGTACGACAACAATATATTGTAACAATAAATATAGTGTAGTTGCCGTAACCATGACAAACCATATTTTTTCTCTGCGTGTATATACCCTTCACTATAGTATCCCTAGCTATATAATGGGCGGGTTCCTGTTAAAATTCTTATTCCGCGAGTATATCTGTAGGCGAAATAAAAGAACAGTTTCGTCGATTTCTAAAACCAAACAAATCTCATATATGAAGAATATTTGAACTTAAGTTGTTCATCCTAGACCCTTAATTTGGAAAAGCATTTCTAGGCGGGCAGGTAAAAAAATGGACCGATTTAGCTCACTTTCAATATTTAATACTCTCTGATGAAGAGTCGAAAGCCAGTTGGATGGTGGTGAAACGACGATTGTTATGACTTGGAATCAAAAAGCGGCTGAAAATTTGAGGTACCGGTTGCGTTGGTGGAGTGTTGAGGACTTTAGTGATTAGATGGAGGGTCGGTATCGGTTCGACGGGCATCCAAATTGGTAACGGCCCGAATTTAATGAGGAGTAAAGGTTTAGGTACCGAGGAAAATTTGCGTTGGTGGTGCGAGGCGGGCTGGATAGTGGGTGAGACTTGGGTTTTTGGAGTGATGAAGAGTCGAGAGCCCGGTGGAGTGTGCGTTTGTGATACGATTTGAGTTGGATGGTAGGTGAGACTTGGATTTTGGGTGACTACTCTCACAGAATGTATTTTTCACAAAATGATGCTTATTGACAAAAAGTAAATTTCACAAGGGAATTTTCCTTAGGGGATCACAAAAGAAAGACACGCTTTTCTTGAAAACATTTTTGGAGGGCCAAAGATTGTTCACTCGTTGTTAAGAACAAACGTCGAGAAAAATGCTCTTTTAATGCCAGTTTCTTGCCATCTATTAAATAATAAAAAAATAAACGAAATAACTGAAGCAAATACGGGTTTTTCTTTTTTTTTAACATGTGAAGATGACAGTGAGAGAAGCATAATAAAGATGTATTCGTTTGTTTGTGTGGCATATAAATATGCAATATTCATCTGCAGCAAACACATTTGCATATTCAACCTCTCATCCTTCTCCCCTGTTCTGTTTTCCATCTCCAGTATAAAGCGATTGCATTTATAATTTCATCTTAAATAAAAAACAAACGGCCAACGAATTTCGCAACACACACGCACTTTTCTATACGCACTTGGAAAAACAAACGTTCGTACATGTGTTTGTGGGAATACTTAAGTTTATGAATGTATGTCTGTCTGTGCATAAGAATGACGCAAAGAAACCGAAAAATAAAAAAACACGACATGAAAGGAAAAAAAGACGAGCAAAAAAGAAAGTAATTAATGCAACCTCATACATAAAAGTATGCTGGAATTATTACGCGTGTATACAAATTTAAAATGTGCATTGGCACGCATACACACTCATGCAATGCAACACCCACACAAGCACACTCCCATGCACAAATACGCAACTACTTTTGCCGTAAAGTATGCTATCCATATGAGCATCTAGCATGTCTGTAGGTTCAACGCAAAAATACAAGAATTACAAAAGGAGCAAAAGAAATGGAGAAGCAAAAACAACAACAACAAAAGACAGCACCATCCATCACTCACACACTAACGACAAAGAAGCCGACACAAGAAGAGCGACCACTACAAAGGCATGCAAATAAGAATAATAAGGAATATAAAATGTCACATATTATCGTGTGGTGTAAATACAGAAAAAGGTAGAATGGATAATGATGATCATCATGCCTCACCAACAGTATCCTCCAAACGTATGCATGTATTTAACCCTTACACACATACAGAGCAACATTCACTTTAGGTGTGATTTTTGTGTCTCGCTGTTGTGTAATAAAATGTTAAACAACCATAAAAAAGCGTAAAAACAAAAAGAAATATTTAAAATTATTTCATTTTAAAAACCCCCGTCTATATACACAATGTAATACAGTACATACTTTTAGGCTTTAGGAGTGTTTTAGCAGTATCTTTTTATCAGGAATTATAAAAATAAGATCAAAAAAAAAATAGAAAAAATTAAACAGTCTATTGAATTTGCATTTTTCGTTTTTAACATGAATTAATATTTCATATTAAAAGTATACAAAGCAAGGTTTAATTTATTTTTAAGACGAAACTGTAGCATATATTTAGGCGGGCGTCTAAAATGTTCTTTGTTTGTGACACAATTCTGAAATGTAATTATTCCAATTCTTAACTTGTGTTTGTTCAAAAAATTACACAAGCGTTTAGAATTTTAATATGTACGACTTTTTTTGAGGCGCTTTGAAAAACACAGTTTGCAAAGTAAGTCTTCTATACATTCATATGTATATTTAGCTAAGATTAAACTCGTTTTGTCGGTATTGCATTTTAATTTAAAGGTTTTCTTCAATTTCGTACAACTCGCTTCTAAGGAAACTGAATTTTCATTACTTTTAAAATATATTTATTAGAAATACCTGACCAAACAAAACAGTGCTAAAAATTAACAACGAAATAACTTAGAAAGGTTAAAAATGTTTTATCCCATTTTGTAATATAGTCATTAAGGGTACTTTGCAAAAAATCAATTGTTAAGCGCACTGTATCGCAAGTTTCGCCGTGTTATGGGAACCCAAATATCCCAAATGAATAATTTTTGGAAACAATTATTCAGTCACCGTAACGGCAGCTCGTTGCTTCTTTCGGAAGAACGTGTAAACCGAGCCGAGCCAAACAAAAAATTTTTAATGTAATGGTAATTCGTTCACGGCTTGAGGATTGTCTTCGCTCCAAGTACAGCAATTTTGCTTATTGACAGACGTAGCCATTTAAAAAATATTAAGCTTCGTAAAATGAACAAGAGCTTCACAAACAGATTTTTTTCTTATTTGTTTTTTTTTTTTTTTGTCTGTTCTAGCGTTAAACAACTCACTTGACTTGTCAAACCTTACTGTACAGAAATGTCAACACAGTTTGGCATTTTCAGCTAACAAAAAAGAATTCGGTGGTTTTCCCCATAGTTTGTTAAAAAATGGTTTTTCGGCACTCTTGAAAATTTGAAGATTTGAAGACATACGCGGTTGCCAGTAGAAAGTACACAGTTATCGATAACGAAATTGATCATGAACCTAAAAGAAACGCACGATATATTTTTATTACAGCTTTAACAGTCGAATTTGTAATTGTGTATGACTTTTATAGTCTACTTTTGCGGCGCATTAATACAAAAAATTCCATAGTATACTTTTAGGCAAAGTATAAACTATGTTAGGTTAAAATAATAAATAAAAACCATAAAAGTGTTCTTATGTCATGAACAACTATTATACAATTACAATTTTGTCGATGTAATTTGTGTCAATATGAGACTTGTATGTAGAAGAAAAAAATTGTACTGCAATAAAAAAAATATAACCAATTATTAGTGAATAATGGAACCAACTACAGTGTAACCTTGATTAACGCAGCTCTCGACAAATGCAACTCCTCAGTGCAACAAAGAAATTCTAAACATTGGTGACTCTATTAACGCTACTTTTCAAAAAACAAAAACTCAATTCACTCAACTTTACATACGAAGTTTGGTTTTTTCTCTTTCGATTTATTTTTCACTTCAGTTGTTTTATGTATGAATTGAAAAGTACAAACGTATAGTACGTGCATGGTGTATTATTTTTACATTTATTTACATTTTGCAAATAAATTCATTTATTGTTTTGCTAAATAGAAACAGAAAACTTGTAAAATATTTTAAAATTTATAAATTTTTGCTTTTGTTTTTTCGTGTTATGTATAAAATAAAGTATTCGATTTATCAACTAAAATAAAAGAGCTGATTCGTAAAAACGGAGAAAAAAATTTTAATTTCACGTTTACGTCGTATTCGGCGAATGGGCTGAAGCACATAATGATATTGATTTTGAATTTCTATTCAAAATTTTATTTTCCGATGAAGCCCATTTCGGTTAAATGGGTACGTACAGAAGCATAATTGTTGCATTTGGAGTGAGGAGAATCCACAAGCTTTTGTCGAAACACCATTACATACACAGAAAATTACTTTATGGGCTTCAAAAATGATGATGATCAGAATTCGAAAAGTAGTAGAAAATTGGTGTTCCAGATTGTGCCTTCTACCCGCCAGCCGTGGCGGCCACATGGCAAAAATCATATTTAAACAATAATTTCATAAAATTTTCTTTCCAATAAAGCCCGTTTTATTGATATTAAAAATACATTTCCTAGTTTAATTATGATTTAAACTTGTGTCAGTCTATAAAAAACACACTACATATTTTCTTACATAGTTAATTTAAAAAAATCTTTTTCATTTTAAAAACTTACATTTTTAGATGGTATATTAGTTTTTGTTAGATAACACAAATAAAGTCCTTACCTGAAAGTAAAACAAGCAAAAATTATTGAAAAATCTTAGATATTATTTTATATAAATAACAAATATTATATATATGTGGCAGTTTCAGTTAAAAGGGACCTATGGATGAAAAATCGATTTTTACTTTTTTGGTGATTCTTAAAATAGACAATACGCTCTTTCCGATTCTAATTTACTTGAAACTCACCTTTCGGGGGTTTTCGGGACCGATGATTACGAATCTGGGGCCTAATTCTGGCAGTCGTGATCGAGTAATTTCTCGATTCGAAAGCAATTTTATTTCAGTCGATTCTAAACGAATCGTATTGTGAAACTCAAATTAACGCTTTACAACACTGAAAAAATAATTCCGATTCGTTCAGTGCTGACTGAAATAATTAGATATTCACCCCTATTCTGCGTTTTTTTCTCACTAAACTGTTACTGTATCATTTTTGGTGTGTAATAGCTGTAACGTAAGGAAATTACTCGCCAAAAATGTTTCAGTAACAGTTAAGTGAGAAAAACATGTTTGTTTCAATTTATGGTATTTTTGTTTCAGTTCTCACATTTCAATCGAAAAGTTTCTCAACGCGGGAGTTACAGAACATTGGCACAAATCACCAAAGTTGCCAAAAACGGAGAAAATTTCGATCCGAATCGAAACGCAGAATAGGGGTCATTAAATTGCTTTCGAATCGAGAAATTACTCGATCACGACTGCCAGAATTAGGCCCCTGATTTTAGATTTTGAAAATACAAAATCCAATATGGCGGACTTTTTGTAAAGTTAACAAGTCGGTTTTGATACATCTGATCGCTTTTATGGCTTGAAACTAGTTATCCGGGGTTTTTTTGGATTGTGGATTACGCCCCTGTTCTTAGATTTTGAAAATTCATAATGGCGAATCCAATATGGCTGACTATTATCTGTATCATTATGGGATTTGCTTGAAACTCGTTACTTAAAGGTTGGTGGGGTCGCTGATTACGAATCTGATATTAGATTTTGAAAATTCTAACTGGCGGAATGTTTTTTTTGTGGCATTATGGGATTTATTTGGAACTCATCATTTAGGGGTTTTTATGGTCGCTGATCACGAATCTGGCAGAGCCTTTAACTCCGATATTTTGAATTTGGAAAGTCTCACTTTAGATTCATAACCAGTTACCCCGAAAAACCCTGAGTGACGAGTTTCAAACAAATTCAATAATATTACAAAAAAAATAGTCCGCCATATTGGATCCGTCATTTTGAATTTTCAAAATCTAATATTTGTAGTCAGCGACCCCGAATATCCTTAAGTGACGAGTTTCATGAGGAGTGGGTTTATATGGGGCCTAGGGAAAATTATGGACCTATCATCACGAAATTTCACAGTGTCATGTCTAGTCCTAAAAAACTGTGACGAGCCAAAATTTGTTATGATAGCCTTATTAATTATGGTTTCAGGCGTACTTAACTGTTTTCCGGGAGTAGGGTTTGTATAGGGCCTAGGGTAACTAACGGACCGATCTTCACGGAATTTTACAGTCTTATTTCTAGTCCAATAAAACTATGATGTGCCAAATTTTGTTATGATAGCATTATTTTTTACGGTTTTAGGCGTACTAAACTCTTTTCCGGTAGTAGGGTTTGTTTGGGGCCTAGGGTAAGTTATGGACCGATCTTCACGAAATTTCACGGTGTTATTCCTAGTACTATAAAACTTTGACGACGAGCCAGAATTTGTTATGATAGCATTATTAATTAGGGTTTTAGGCGTACTACACTGTTTTCCGGGAGTAGGGCTTATATGGGGCCTAGGGTAAATTATGGACGGATCTTCACGAAATTTTACAGCGTGTTTTCCAGTTGAATAAAACGAATTTTTGCAAAATCTTTTATCATTTCGTGCATTTTTCCACCGTTTATGTAAGTTTTTTGAACAAAATTATCAATTTTTTTAGGTGGTGGTTCCGATTGGAACAGATTTTGCTGGATTTCAATCCCAAACTGCTTTGGATAACTACAAACAATTTGACAATAAGTTTGTTTATTTCTTTTGAGTTTTTCGAAAGTGAGCGCGTTTTCAACAGGCGGACATGGCTTAATCGACTTAGAATTACTCAAGGACCCAGTCTGAGGTCTGAGATGAATAATAAAAGAGTTTCACACGGAATGACAAACTCAGTATACCCTCTTCACAACTAATTGCGGTGGAGGGTATAAAAAGCCCACCACATTGAATCCGCCATTTTAAATTCAAAATCGAATACCAGGTTCGTAATCTACACCCCAAAAACAGCCAGGTTACGATTTTCAAGCCAGAAAAACATTCAGGCGTATCAAAATCCACTTGTTTTAAACAAATCCAATAACATTACAAAAAATATTCAACCATATTGGATCCGCCATTTTGAATTTTCAAAATCCAATACCAGATTCATACTCAGCGACTCCCAAAACCGGGTTTCGAGCTATAAAAGCGTTCAGGCGTTTCAAAATTAACGAGTCAACTTCAAAATCGTTTTTCTTCAAAACTCATTTTTTGCCCATAGGTCCCTTTTAACTGAAACTGTTACATATTTTGTTATAACTTAAATAAAATTAAAATCATTCAGCCTTATAACTGTTGACGTGGTGTGGTCTAAACGACTTAGTAGTTTCTTTGTAGCAGATTAAAGAACACAGTTTAGGTCAACTCCATTACAAAAAACGACTTAGTCGTTAACGGCAACGACAGCCGTAATAAGGCTGATTATCAACATTTTTAACAGCGTCTCTTGATATTTAATTAACGTTCAGTTCATAGAAAACGACTAGAACTAGAAAAGGAGAAAGAAAAAAATCTAACTCTATGATTGTGTTAAATAGAAATAGGGAATTTTAAGAAATAATTTTTTATCTATGTTTTGAGAGATTTTCTTCACTAGTCGTTAAATACTCAATGGTTCGGGTGTTTAATTTAAGATCAATTAAATGCAGATTGTTTCTGTTGTTTTTAGAGACTAAAGTGTTAAATTTACTTTGTTTACTCTAAACGGCGAAACAACTATGACATTCGATATCAATCGAAATTTCCATTTGAATTGCAATTTCGGCCGATATTTAAAGACGTGATTGTGTCCCAGTTTAAAGGCATTTAACCCGCTACTTCGTCAGCGTCATCTTTTCCTTAATGGACATAATTTGTATGCCACAGTTGATGTTCCTAGGTTTTAACAAAAAAGTTCCAACCTTTTTCATCTCATGGATTGATAGGACTTTGCACCTATAATTTTGTGTTTCTAAGTTCAATATTATAGAAAATTCAAAAACTACCACTCGTAGCACACAAGATCATATGAAGAAAAGTTAATTTCCCGTATTAACCTTTTTGATACATTTTTCCCCCATTTCTGTATCAATAATTACAATGTGGTAGTGGGAGCCCATAATTTAGTACGTATATGTCAATGAATGGAAAAAATGTTTTGATTTAAAATATAGATGGCGTGACAAAAAGTTTCAAAATATGTGCAGGTTTTACGCGTTTACTCCCCCAAAAACACCAAATTTCAAAAAAGGTACCAGACACCTCTCCACTTATTTTTTTAATGAACAACAATAAGTGTTCAATTTTTTGGATCTCTTTTAGTTTTGGATTTTTGAGGCTAGCGGGATCGATTTGGCAAAAGGCCAGCCTCCGGTCTAAAAGTCAGCTTTAGGATGTGCGATGATGAATCAGACAGGTTACTGACTTTTAATTTTATATAATATAGATAGATGGTGATTAATTTTTTGAAAAAGACTAAGGAATTAGGAACGATTTTCACATCTTGAACGTTCGAATTTCAAAAAAGTACCAAATCTGTACTTCGAATGTGATATAACTTTTATTTACTCGTTTACACCCCAAAAAGTGCGTACCTCAAAAAAGTACCACGCACCTGTCCGCTTATTTTTTTAATGAACAAAAATAAGTATTAAATTTTATTGTACCTCTTTTAATTTAGGAAATATGAAGTTAGCGAATTAACCTGTTTATAGTGCATATTTTACTAATGAACAACAATAAGTGTTAATGTTTAACTCTTTTAGTTAAGGAGGTATGAGGTTAGCGCGATTGATTTAACGAGAGGCCAGCCTCCGGTCCAAATGTCAACCTTTTACCTTTAGGCGTTTAGGCTGTGCGATGAAAGATAAATAGTTGGACAAAAAATCTTTTGAAAAAAGTAACAAACTTACATAGGTACAATTTTCACCCCTAAACGTTAGAATTTCGAAAAAGTACCAAAATTGCATTTGTATTTTTTAGACAAATATTATATAACTTTAATTTTTATGCGTTTTGGTTTAAATGCTAGATGGTGGACAAAAAAGTTCCAGTCTACCTAAAAGGGCCTAATTTTAAAAAAGTACCAGACACGTGTTTGCCTTTTCTATTTAATGCACAACAATAAGTATTAATTTAAAAAAGTACCAATTTAATTTAAAAAAGTACCAGTTAGTTAACAAAAAAGTACCAAAAAATCTCACAGATTCTCATTCGCTCAGGAACTTGCATGTTTAATTTTATGTCAAATAATTACGGAAATTAAAAAAGAACCAGTTAAAGAACGCAAAAGTACCATAAAGATCCCTCTAACAGATTTATATTCACACAGGACCTGGCTTGTTTAATTTTAATTTTCCAGGTCCAATACTAACGGAAATTCAAAAGGTACCAGTTAAAGAACAAAAAAGTACCATAAACTTCCCTCTCATAGATTCTTATTCACTCAAGACATTGCATCTTGAAATTTATGTTTGTAGGTCCAATAACACGATTTTAAATCACACGTATGATTTTGTGGTGTTCTGAAAATCACACTGTTTTTATGTTTTGCGTAGTGCTTTCGGCAATTAAAAATCACATCGAAAAACACAAAAACGAACCACCAAATATCACACGTGTGATTTTAAAATGCTTTTGGTTTGCAATCACGTGATTCGAAATCAAATGATTTTCAGACAGGCCTGAATATACTGATTTGATTGAAAATGTTTCTCAAGTTTATTCACATTTCATAAACGCTGAACACCGCGTTCTGGAGAAAGTTTTAAACTAAGTTTGTAGTGACAAAATTGTTTGGTAATTGTACTCCTATCTCCAGATTCTGGGGCCATATAACAGCATTCGATATCAATCGAAACTCCCATTTAAATTGTATTGTTCTTTCGATCGATATCTAGTGACCCCAGAATCCGGAGGCCTGTCACACATTCCGATTAAAATGGTTTTAGTTCCATGGTTGTAATTCCGATCGAATTTTTTTTTTAGCTTCTTTAATTAAGTTTTCGATTTTTGGTGAAGCATAATACGGATATTTTTCCTCTTTCGATCGGAATTGATTTCTGTGACAGTCCTGATAATGTTGGTATTCTAATTTTCCTACTCAATAGTAATTGAAAGAGCATTCAAAATATTAGAATTTTGAAGACTAAAATTTAAATACTGTTTATAAAAGTAAAAATTCGGCTTATGGTAAAAAAAAGTCATTGAATTACAGACAAATTCGCCGTTATCGCAACTCTTGTTAATCAGCCTAATTACGGTGTCGTTGTCGTAAACGACACAGGTTGTGTGCTACTTTGATCTATTACAAAAAAAGACACAGTCGTTTACTACAACGACAACCGTGATCAGGCTCACTATTCTATCGTTATCGCCTAATCGCCAAAGTTTCATTCCTAAATTAGCTGGTGTCATTTAGTCATCTACAGCAAAAAAAAAAATTTTTTATTGAATAAGTCTTAATATTGATTGGTTTTCGTTTGCGATGTGTATATTTGTAAGTTTTTTTCTTTTCTTGAATTAAGTTTTTTGCCAAGAAATATTTATTTATAGGAATTCAAGGTATACACATACAGATATAGAAAAAAACTGCACACACTTGCTAAATACTTTGTATTATAGCTACCCAGCAAACACGGAGGTTTGATTTCAAATTGAAAGTGATTAGAAATCAAACCTTTTCGACAAACGTTTGACAATGATTTTAAATTCATTTGAAAAACAGCAAAAGGGGAAATTGTTTTAATATTGAGAAATTCATTTATTTTCAACTTGCTTTTAAACGTTATTCTCAAAAGTTTTTCAAATGTAGATTTTAATAAAATGTGGAACATAAATAAAAATATTCTTTTTTTAATTTAAATTCATTATTTATTTGAATAAACTGTGAGATAAACATTGCCCCATAGCTAACAGATGAAATAGTGTTCTTTCCGTCCTCTAAATCTTGAAAAGACAAAAAATACTTTGCTCCTTTTTGTTTTATGCATTGTCAGGCGAATTAATTAAAATCGAAAAACGTAAAACGCAAAAATTTGTAAGTTGTTTTTAATACACGTTTTTATAATTTTTGTTATAAAATTCTGTTTAATAGAAAATATTTGTTTAATAATTGTCATAAAATTCGATTATTACTGAAATCTTATTAAAAACGACTTTTAATATTCTTGCGTTTTACTTTTACGATTTCCAGCACACCCCTGAATATGTAAAATTTCTTTAATTGTGTAACACATTTAACTTTAAACGCCATTTTGTAGTGTTTACATTTATTTTTCGCTTCAGTGATGCCAAGTTTTTGTTTTATTTGAGAATACCATTTGATAACAATTTGACATCAAATTGATAAAACATTTTATGCCAAATGTTTATATTTAATTCATTATCAATTTGAATTTAAATGTTTAAATCAAACAATTGAAAAAGGTTTGAAAATTGTGTTTGATGTCAAATGATGAATTAATTTCATATCGAAGGTTTGACTTCGTGTTTGTTGGGTAGTATCAAGAAAAGATTTCGATATTTTTTTTTTTATTAGTTATTTTTTAGGTATTATTTATTTAGTTATAAAGGAATATAATGGGTGTGTCTTTAAATTATTACCATAATCATAAAAATGCCAAAAATAAACAAATATGTATTAAAAAATTAGAGCATTTAAACGAAACTTACCTTAAAAACAATTTTTTGGTAGGTAGTAGAAGAACGTTTTAAGCAACAACCAAGTTGGAGAGTTAGATCAAAACTTTTAGTTGCAGATAGTAAAATCTGAATTCAACACAAATTGTAGTAGCTGGCCTTATAATTTCTTTTAAATTTTTTAATAATTGTTTTACATTGATTTTAAAAGCACTTTATTTTTATAATATCAAAATTTTTTTTTTATTTCCTTTTTTTTTAATTTTACACTAAATTTTAAATGAATTTTAATACAAAAGAATATTTTTTTTAGAATTTTTAACAGCCCGCATAAAATACTTTATGAAAGACGATTTATTTTTTTGCAAAAATTCTTTAAGAACACGCAAATTTTTCTTGTTTTATTACAAAAAAAAATAGCAACGAGACCAACAAAAATTGCTTTTTTTCGAATTCAAAACAGGTTTTTTATGTAAAAAATTCTCATCAACAACAACACATGTGTGACGTTTGATGAGAAACGTTACAATAATGATGATGATGATGTTATGTTGATGATTAAATGAAGGAAGACGGCAACGACAAATGCTCTCACAGAAGAAAAAAATACATACAATAAAAAAAACTTACATTACAGCAAAAAAAACAGTGTTACCAGATGGTTTTTGCGGCTTAAACTTAAAGCTTAAGCTTTATTTTCAAAATGCATTAAATTTATATTTTTGCATACCTACACATATCGTTTTTTTTTTTTTTTTTCGAAAAAGAATTTAACCCTTTGAGTACGCATAAGCATCACTAGTTTTTAAATATTCCTAAAATTGGCATTCAGCCTGATTACGGTCGGCATTGGCGTATATGTCTGAGTCGTTTTTTGTAGAAGATTAAAGTAACACACAACCTGTGTTCTTTAATCTACTATTCGACAGCAGTCGAATTAGCTGATCGAACGAATTTTCATTTGGTATTATGGCGCGCATTCGATATTTACTATTGTGATTTTGTTTATTCACAGTAGTATATTTTTTAACAGCTGTCGCTTAAAATAAAAAATTTTTGTCTGCAAATTTAAAAAATAAAATTAAAGTTAAGCGTGACCACGGCGGAATTATGGTTGTTTTCAAATAAATTAGCTTCAGTGGGGTTTTATCCCACTTTTTAACATGCTGAAGGAATATGAGCGTTTCCAATTGCTGTTTACGACGTTGAACTTGCATAAAATGAACAAAACTGATAAAGAATATGGTATTATTTGGCATACGAACACAAAAAAATTTACAAATACAGTGTAAATTCGATAATCCAAACTCCACTTATCCGAAATATTCGGTAATCCGGACAGAATATTGCAGCTCATTGCGTATTCTATAATCCGGATTGATTGCAACTATGTAGTCCGGATTGAATAACACCCGTTTTAATTTATTTGTTTTATTCAAATCAAAGCATGCTTTGAAAAATACAGTCATTGCGTATTCTATAATCCGGATTGATTGCAACTCCATACTCCGGATTGAATAACACCCATTTTTATTTATTTTTTTATTCAAATCACAGCATGCTTTGTAAAATGCAGTTAGATTAGTGTGATATGAGTATGTTTGCACATGCGTTTTTTTTTTGCTATGAATTATTATAATTTTTAATAAATACATACTGTGAGCGTCAAAATAAAGTGTACAGCTAGTTTTCCAATGTAAAAAGTTTTGTAAGTTGTAAAAAAAGTAATATATCTACTTTGTCAAATTTGATCAGACTTCAAGCTTGCTGTCATCTGTGAAAAATACGTTCCTCCAAAAATTGAAAGCAAGTTGGACAAAAAAAAAAACCTGATAAAAGGTGGAAATAAGAAATTCAACGGAAAAAATACAGTATCTATAGTGAAGCTTGATAGTGTTGGCTTTTGTAATATGTTATAAAACAGATGGATCAGCCCAATAGTCGCTCGATATCAACTCAACTAAACATTTGGGAACATTTGGACAGACAAATAAAAAAAAACATAAGCAGCAAGCACTCTCTGAAGAAAATTCTGCAGGAAGAGTAGCCAAAATTGTCTACTGCGCTATCTTTAAAATGGGTGGAATCGATGCCAAAGAAACTAGAAGCCGTCCTAAAAGCAAAAAAAAATCAAACAAAGTATTAGCCACTTCACTTTTCTTAGTATTTTAAAACTGTACACTTTTTTTTGATGCCTTAAAAACGGAGTAAATTTGTTTTTTATTGTACTGGTTTTGTTGTTTTTGAAGTATTTTCAATTTTTAATTTTAATTTGTAATAACATTGTCCAAAGTTTTGTAAATGATAAAAAACTTCTAAAAATTTGAATTCTTTTTTACTAAAATAACACTTTTTATATTGGAAAACCAGTTGTATACTTTATTTTGACGCTGACAGTACATGCGGTAATCCGGATAATTCGCTACTCCGGATTGGGGTCTGCAATCAATTATCCGGATTATCGAATTTTTACGTAGTTACATTTTCAACAAGTGTTTTACATTTGTTTGCACCGTCAAAAGCTAATTTGTTTTCGTTGAAAAATTCGATGCACAACGAAGTATTCGACAGTGCTGTCAACTCATAATACAAAATGTACATTCGATAGTCGATGTTCGATAGCCATCGAAAATCGGTTGACGAATGTAACTCATAATAGGGGCCTAAGTTATTGTTTACATTTGTTTGCACCGTCAAAAGCTAATTTGTTTTCGTTGAAAAATTCGATGCACAACGAAGTATTCGACAGTGCTGTCAACTCATAATACAAAATGTACATTCGATAGTCGATGTTCGATAGCCATCGAAAATCGGTTGACGAATGTAACTCATAATAGGGGCCTAAGTTATTGTTTCACCAATATATCCGAGGTTGAAAAACACAAATGCTAATTGACTTTGTTATTTAAATTTATAATTTTAAATGTTTTTCAATAACATTCTTAAATTGCTCAAAGTTTTTTGAATAGTATTGTACAGCATCTAGCCAGGTTCCGCATCTTGTTAATACTGGCTGCGGTCGTAAGGGACTTTACCAAGGGATATATTTCATTAAAAATTGCAACTCGTGAATAAGCCTTTAAAAATATTTTTCACGTATGAAACCCATAAATAAATTGTATCGAATTGGCTTCTAATTTCCTCTGCAACTCGGTGCATGTGCCAAGCAAGTAACATGTAACAGTTCTGGATAAAATGTTTTAAGCCAATTGGCGGCCTTAACCATGTAAGGTGCTACATCGGTTAAAAATTGAAGGATCTTTTGTCGAAATCTTAAAAATCTTGTATTTTAAGCAGAGCTCCAAAAAAAATAATTTTTTGATTTAAAAATTTTTTTGTGTACATATTTGGAAATTTTTTGAAGAATTTCTTTTATAATATGGAAATTTAAAAAAAATATATCATTAAAAATGTTAAAATATGCAAAAATATGCATTTAAAAACAAAATATCCAAAAATATGCATTTTTTCCAAAATATGCAACAATCTGCAAAAACAAATCCATGCCATTTTAACGCAAATTTAATGATTCGGAAAGATTATTGGTCGACATCAATCTTAGACTATCGACAAAAAACATGGTTTTGCTTGGAAATCGCAACCCTAATTTTAAATAAAACAGAGAAGAACAATTTTCAATATTTTTTATTCTTGAGGTTAATAAAACATTAAAAATAATTTGAATTATCACTTCATGTATGTATAATATATTTAACCAGGAATAATTAAAATTATTGTTCAAACTGAGATCCTTTTTAAGAAGGCAACTATTGTGATTATAACAATGATTGTTCTGGTTAATATCGTTAGCAAATTTTGAATTAATGATAGCTACAATAGTTTGGTTTTCATTAAGGCCCAATTATGTAAATCGCAACGCAACGCCAAAGAATTACATTGAAAGCAAACACAGTCATAAATATTTTGTAATTTTGTTGTTGCTTTCTACAGAAACTCATGTACCGTTTAAAAATGATCAACGCCACAAGCTATGCATGAGGCGTTTGAAATTTTAAAACGCAATAAGAATTTCTGTAGAAAGCAACAACAAAATTACAACATATTTATGACTTTGTTTTTGCTTTCAATGTAATTCTTTCGAATTGCGTTGCGTTTTTGGTAAGAAAGTAAATAGATTTATTAAATAGGTACGTTTAAAATAAAGAAATGCAAATTTTCCGTTTTTGCACGAGTGGCAGCACTGGCCTTAAGAAAAAAGGCAAAAAAACAGCAACAACACCAACATTGACGACGAAATATTTTTATAAATAACACAAACTGAGAAGAAACCACAAAACATACAAATAAAAAAAGTTGGCAAAAAACCTCCAAGTTGAGAAAAAAAATCCCTTTATGCTCTCAGCGAAAAAAAAATTGCATGGGAGAGTAATATTGGCAAAAAAGACATACAAAAAAAATCCTTTGGCAAAGAACAAAAAAAATGAGCAAAATAAATTTTAAGATATGTAATAAAAGTACATACATATGAATGTTTGTATGTGGAATATGTCTGAATATAAAAAACGAAACTCATACTCACGGGGGAGCGAAGAAGAAGTAGTAAAAAAAAGCAAAAGGGAGGAAGCCCCATAATATGCTCGCTCACCATAGAGATATTTTTAAAGATGAGAAAAGGGGCTCTATTTTTTTTAATTTTTTTTTTTTTTTTAAATACACGTTTATTACAAACAAACATAATGGGTGGGTGAGTTAAGTGAGTTACAGCATAAATTTACAAGTGTGTGTGTGCATGTAAGTATGTTGCCATTAAGTATGTGTTTAGTATGCAATAAACAATGATGGTGGCATTATGTTGCCACCAGTGAGTGTGTTAATGTGTGGGTTATACGAATTCTAAATGATAGACAACTTTAAAAAAGGTTGTATGTCAGCCGAGCACTTAACGCACTTGGTAAAAGTAGAAAAACAAAAAAAATTAAATAAACTCGGATCTAAAACCAACATCTAGTGCCAGTTGTAATCGTCGTCAAAGGCTGACAAAGAGACAGCCAGCCAACTGCTAGACATTTTTACAATTGCATATAAAAAACTCAACAACCAACACAAAACGGTGTTTACAAGATCTAAAGAAAAAAATGAGGCAAAAGTCGAATAATTTTAAAAAATGTTAGAACAATTTAGCGTTTCTTTAAGGACAGGGTATAGGTTCATTGAAATGGTACTTTTTCCAACTTATTTAAAAAAAAGTTTGAACAGAAACATATAGGTAGGAACAATTTTTTAAAGCTGTTCACTCTTTTCCGTAAATATGTATGATAAATTTACGGAAAAATTTAATTTGTAGCAAATAACAAAAAAAAATTTTTACTCAAAACGGTACTTTAAAAAAAGTGGTTTTATCCAAAAAAAAAAGTTATCTTAAAGGGTTCAAAACGGTACTTTGGAAAAAGTTCTTTTTCTAGAAAACACTGCTTTAAAAAAAAGAATATTTAGTATAACGGGGGGAAATCTGGGCAATAATATTTCATTGTTAGCTCAACCAAATATCCATGGCAACAAACTTTTTTTGACTATTTTGTCCGGGAATTTGATGTTAAGCCGAACGAAATCGTTATTAACATTTTTCACTAAATTATTAAGGCAGAGCAAGTGGTCTGGAAAATAGGATCCAAGACTTTTATAGGCACTACAAGCTTATTCTTCTAAATAATTATGATCGTTCATCGTACGATGCTGATAACTCTATAACTATTAGATGCAAAGTCTGACCCAAAAGTACAAATTCGACATATACATACATATCGACCCCTAACCGCGAAAAAAATGTAACCGACATCATTTTCGTTTTTTTTTTTTTTTTTTTTTTTTTTTTCAATAAATGACTTTGCATCATCTCCTAAAATGTCATGGTCACATATGGTACCGTTAAATTTTATAGCAAGAACAATTTTATCGTAAGCGCCAAATTTCATATAAAATAAAAAAACTCTCTCCTGTAAAATTAGATTTTTGGGGCTTACGTTATTTTCGCGGTTATGGCTCGATATGTATGTAATACTGATTATTTTCTCTTCCAATTGCGGCATTTGGGAAAATACGAACATATTCGATCCTATTTCTACGTTTTAACTTCTTGCAATCGAAGGCGTTTCAATTCGTTACCTTATTCCCTGCATATTATCAGCAAAGCCGCGAATAACGTAGTAAAAGACAAATTTAACAAAACCTGTTTTTGCAGACTACCATTAAAATAACTATGTTACATTGCTCAAACATTAAATCACCCAGAATTTTGCACCTTATCGTCGTCAAAATATAATAACAAGGAATCAGGCACTGGAAGAAGGTTGCATGTTACTTACAAAATGATGCAATCGAAATTATTCTGCAACATAGAATAACGTTTTGACAGCCACTCAATTATGCTTAGCGTAGTGGAAAAATCTTCGGATCGCGATTTCGGATATGAAACGTTTTTCCACTAAAAAAAAATATATACAGCAAACAGGGTAAAGTAAAGTTGTAATAATGGAATATAAAATCCTAACTTTAGCTTTCGGTAAGTTGTGAAAACGGGAGTAAAGGTGTTTAAAGCAATGTTCGGGCATGTTCTGACAATCGCAAGACGCTTAACATTTGCGATATTGACTTGAAATTGCATAATACGTGTAATGTAAATCGCAATCGCAAGAAGTTTGGTGACAAAGTACGCTCAAGGGATCTTTAAGAAACTATGGCAGATCGCAAGCAACACGCACGAGTTTCAGAACACCATAAAATCAATCTGGCGTTTTGCGATTTCAAATCGTGCTATTGTCAGAACATGGCCGGTTGATTTGTGTTGAAAATACATGGCCATATTTTTTTAGCCCTAAATTATTTTTTTCTGATTCTCAAAAACGTCCAAGTTTCTTTTTTACTTTTCATAGGTACGTTACTTGTTGGTTTTCCTGTCCATAGTTGAATCTCTGAAACTTTAGTGTCAGAACCTTTTTTTGGGATTAAACTAATATTGTATAGTTTTAGGCTAAAAATTATTTAAACAAGTCGTTAATATTTTAATATCTACATATGCAAAAATTCTGGGACGATAATTTTAAAAAAGTATGGTTGTTTTTTGTTGGCTCATGTGTTACTAAAAAATATAAATCGAATATTTGTTCTTGAGGATAAAATTCTTCAACAAGTTCTATATTTAAAAAAAAAAAAAATAAAAAAGTGAAACATTCGTGTGAGTTCATTTCGCCAAATTTTTAGAAGCCTCTACAAACAAGCCGTAGCCAAATGGATATCCTCAGGTTAACATTATGGAAAAAAATTATACATTTTGGAGACATGAAGATAAATTAGTTTAGGAAAGGTCAATACAGGTCTTAAGTATAAATCAATATATTTATTGGCCCTGAGCATTTCTTGGACGTCCCTGTCAATCACATCAGGGGGAACAAACAATCATGGTCCGAGCGTAAATTCACTAACTGCTTGTTTGTAGAACACAAGCGCACGACTCGTTCGTTTAACTTACATTTAAAAGAGAAACAAAATATCAAAATTTGTTTTTGTTCCAAGATGAGACAATCTAAAAGATTTGTTACCCAGCACCGTGGCAAATCAAGTAGGCTATTTTTGTTTGGAAAGGGACAAGTTAGGTTACTCACTGGTCTGTTTACTGTGCACTTTGGACTAAAATACCACCAGTTTAAATTGGGCAATGTTAATACCCAGATATGCAAATTTTATGGAATTGATGACGAGTCGTCTGAACATCTGCTCTGCTACTGTTCCGACTTGGCGACAGCCAGAAGAAACATTTGCAGGGAGCAATTGATAAACCCCACTGAAATTTACCATCTTTTTTAAGAAAGCGTAATTGGCTTTATACGTAGCCTAAGCCTTTCATGGTGAGATATACAGGCGGCACAAAAACCCTCTGTCGCGGTGCTTATTTCCTTCCACGTATTTCTACATATTAATGTATATTCAATGTTGGCATCACTAACATTTAGTGCTAACAACATACATCCATACATACTGGAATACCACAAACAATTAATAAGGCACTCTTGTAAACAAGAGTCTCAAAAACAGGGTGCGCAAAATATGCTAGCAAAAAACTGGTTTAAACAGGAACTATTTAGTAAAATTAATCAAAATAAAACGCGAACTTGAAATTTGTTGTAATAAAGAAGAAAATAACAACAAACAATAAAACCGCTGTCTACAGGGAAAAACAATAAAAATGAAAAAGAAGAAAATATAATAAAAAAAAATATGTATAAAATAAAGTAGACATAGATTTCTAAAATGCAGACCAAAAAGGAAATAATTTTGTTATGATGATGTTGCTATTTCCATTACAAGTGGAGATTGTTAACGGAAGAGCGAAAACCAGGAATAAGTAGCAACCAACAACAATAAAATAATGCCGCCGCCGTCAATATTTGTGATGACGAAGACACGTTTTTATGATTTTGGGCCATAAAATTGTAAAAAAAAAAAAAAAAATCATCATCAAAGAGCAAAGTGAGGAGAAAAAAGCACAGGAGCTGCTTACACACTTGATGTTGTCAAAAAAAAAAAAAAAAAAATATCATTCGAGATAAAAAATATACATACATATGCATAAGTATATAGAAAAACCGGTAAAAATACCAAAAATAAAATAACAACATAAAAATTAAATAAATAAATAAGAACACAAAGTAAAGGAAGAAGAAGAAGCAGGAATAAAAAGAGGAACCTCTTTTTTATTATTATTTTTATTACTACTACTGTAACAAAACACACTCACACACTTTCTCACATGCATTCAAACACACATCGTCGTTGTCACCGTCTTCTTCTTCTTGTGCTTTGTACGCTGCTTCTTTTTGTATTTTTGACAGACTGACTTGACTGAACGAGTATAAAAAAAATAAAGGCGAAGAAGTAAAATCAACGAAAGCGAAATTTTTATTTTAGAATTTTGTTGTTATTTCTTTTTTTTTTTTATAATAAAACAAAAATAAGAAAAACAACTGCAAAAATAAAAGAATTCCCCCATATACGATAAAAATAATAATGTACATACTTTTCTACACACATGTTTATGTTTAGAAAAGTAAAAAAAATAAAAGATATAACAGCCGACCAAAATATAAGAGATTTTTTGTTTTCTTGTAAACACACTAATTCGAAAAAAAAAATATATATATATCAAAATAAAATCCGCTGGTTTTTGCCAAAAAAAATCAATAAATTTAAAAAACACCTGCCAATAAAAACATATTTGCAGTACCTATTTTGATTTAATACTTACTTCCTTTGTTAAATCAAGCTGACAGATACACAAATAACACTAAACAATGTATGTAGTTTACTAATTTACATAATTTATAGCATATCTTAAGGCTTGGTATTTATTTTATTTTATAAAAATGTTCCGGGTCTTTTATAGTTTCTATGCGATGTTACATGTGTACATTCATCCCTAGCAAGACTACTCCCACCGCCTATAGGCAATAATTTGAGTATACATTTAGGCTTGAATATGTTTTGTATAGTTTTAGGCTTAAGCCATTAATTTAGCTGCTGAAGGCTATACATTTACATAACAAATATCATGTTCGTGAAGTGAAATGCATTTTATTTTATTTTGTAGGTTTCCGTCGTCCAATAATAATGCTTTTACAACCAATTTATTATTGAAAAATAAATAATAGCTATTTTATTTTAACACCATACATTTGCTGTCGCAAGCTTTTAGGGGTTAAACAAATGACGTTTAGAAATTTGATAAAAAAAAAGGATCCACACAAAAATAATGTTCAACCATTAAATACTATTCAGAACATTGGTCCCATCAAGCGTTGTGGTTGTATCAGTAAAAATTTATTTGTGCTGGATGGAAAATCAAACCAATTAAGAAATAACGTTAAGCACTCGTACACAAGCTTGCTGCCAACCAATATGACAGAATATTGTGCCCTTTAGTCTCATGGTTTGACACTGAGAGCCAGTGCTGTCAGTTATGGCGATTTTTCACGAAACCCAAATTTGAAGGCCTTGGCGATTTTGTAGGATATATTGGGCCTGATTCTGGCAGTCGTGATCGAGTACTTTCTTGATTCGAAAGCAATTTAATATCTAATTATTTCAGTCAATACTGAACGAATCTAAATTAGTTTTTCAGTGTTATAAAGCATTAATTTGAGCTTCATAATACTGAAAAAATAATTGAGATTCGTTCAGTATCGACTGAAGTAAAATTGCTTTCGAATAGCAAAAGTACTCGATCACGACTGCCAGAATTATGCCCGTTATTTTATATAGAATTGCATAAAAAAAATTATGCGCATATTTCTAATGTCTATGAAATTTTATAGCATTACCCATATTTGCTTGGAAAAGACTGTCTGGCAAACAGTATAACAAGTGTTTAAGTTTGATTTATAAGGTTTGTACATTAGCAAATTAAAGCATAATCGTGTTGATTATCATATTTATATAACTACTTTATTTTATTTTTCTTATATTACATTAGTTTAAATAATGGTGATAATGGCGGCTGACAACACTGCTTAAAGCCAAACCAACTATTGTTGTGTTTGGCAAAGTGTTTCCAACTTTTTTAGACCAAAAGTCTAAATGATAAAAAATTGCTTAAGACCGTTTTACACTATAATACAAGACTTAAGTATTATGACGAAAATGCTTCCCTGATCTAAATAGTGTTTAAAAATTTAAAAAAAAAAAACAGTAACAACTTACCATGACAAGGTTGTATTTAATAAAATACGTAAGTTTTGTGTGATAGTGTAAAGTACCCTTTTACAATAAAAATTCGGTAAAATATTAAACGAAATATACATATTTCAAATTAATGTTTTTTCAACAAAACTGTTAAACTTATAAATATTCGAAATTAGTATTTCAATGTATATCTTTATTGGAGGGCTCAGAGCTGAGCCGAACCAAGTCATAAAATATAATACATATAATATATAATATATATGTATGTATTTCAAAATTGGTGCGAAATTCTCCGCAATGTTAAACTTTATTCAGTTCTTTAACGGACTAAATCAAAAAGTATTTCGTTCCTATGGTAACGGTAATAAACCCAAGTCATTGGCTTCAGAAATTAATGGCAGTTTATTTACTCAAACTCCAAATATTTTAAAATTTTCTTTTTTTACTTTGTTAGCTTCAGCTCTGAGCTCTCCAATTGCTCTATCTAAATTTATGGCTAAATTAAATAAAAAATAGCTACAAAATAGCTAAAGTGGCAACAATGAGATGGTGAATCATTAAGGAGAGAGAAGAGCGCGGTTTCTACTAACTTATAAATCAATAAGTTTAACATAAGGGCCTGTTCGGATCAGCATCAACAGATGCGTAGCGAGTTCTTAAAAGCAACATCTGTCAGCTGTTCGCAATTATTCGATTAATCAATCAACGGTTAATCGTTTGAATAACCTATTAAATAGTGAACAGTTTTTCTCCTCGAAATTTTCCTTTTCTCTACACTACTCAGCAAAAACTTATCTTCTTGGTAAGATAGCAAGTATTGTAGGGAAATATAAACACTTCTTATTTTTCGGCTGAATAACTACTTGTTTTTTTTTTTTTTGTTCGAGTTGTCCACAGTATGTACTTACTATACAATAATAGAAGTAAAAAATATCTAGTGTTTGTTCTTACAATATACTTACTAGAAGCCAAAAAGTAACTAGTTTTTATTTAGTTAATAGACCTAATAAGTATTTATTGAGCTCGTCACTAGTAAGTTAATATTCAGTGCGAAAAACAACACAACTAATAAGTAGTTATTGGGCTGATTATTAGTAAGCAAATATTCAGTAGTGAAAATAATAGAATTAAAAAGTAGTGACTGAGGTCATTACAAGTAAGTAATTAAGGTTTTCAGAATAATGACAATTGCAATGGCAACTACTTACCAGGTAACGTATGGAATAACTACTACCAATTACAAAATGTAGCACACCACATTATTGCCTACAATCGGAAAACAATAAAGCACTTCAATAATAGTGAAGTGTAAATGATCGAAGTTCAGGTACCTCATGACACCGGTGCAGACTTTTTCGTATATCTTGCTGCAGAATATCAAAAATTCCAACTTTATTTCTGTGGCTTGGAGCTAAAAGGGCCAATGTCAAAATATTCACTTTTGAGAAAATCGGAATTGAAGGCTATTATAGATGCTTTTATGGATGCTTTCATAGTGACATTGGCCAGCATTTTATTTATGTAGCTGTTCTGGGTTAAGTATGACTTTAGCTGTTTTACCATAGAGAGCAAGAAAACAAATCTAATGCGATGATTGACTCAAAAGAGCTAAAAAGTGACATTGGCCCTTTTAGCTCCAAGCCACAGATTTGTCCTTAATACAGCATGCAAACAGAACAAAAGTGCAAACAAATCTAAAGGAAATTATTAACGGCAAAATCGATCTAAGGCTAAGAGACCTTTGTTCTGGCGTAACACGCCCAGACGTAGGTTTTTGTTAGGCGTAATACGCTCTTATTTCATTTTGCCACCGGTTAAACATTCAGTGACACATCAAATTGAAACGAACGGATCAAAAGTTTATGCGAAACCAAGTAGAATTTTGGCGCTTGTAGACCTTCGAAAAGCTTTTGGGCGAGCCATTTTATATGGTACAGTATGTGGTGTCCATGCGGGGATTTTACACGATTTAGCATACATGCTTGCCGGTAAGAAAGTACAGTACTTTTCGCTTATAGTCCCATCCTTTAGTTGCAGACAAAACGTGGACTATATCGCTAATGTGACTATAAGGCTAATCCACACATATGCCGCTATGAGGCATAGAACCGAATTCGAATATAATCAAGTTATGTGAATAAAGAAAATAAAAAATTCATATAAATTACACCGATATCAGGCTCATACTGTATACAAAATAGTTGAAATAATAACAATATATTTCATAACTAATACCAAAGGCAAAAACAAATTTTTTACAAGTAGAGAGTTGATGACAAAAATTAAACGATTTAATTCTTTCTTTCTTTCTTTGGATGAATTGTGGTTTCGAAAACTAAAAAGAACTTGGTAAATATTGACTATATGACTACAGCTATGACTATGACTATAACGCCATTAATTTGCTTTACTTTTCCCTATGATGACTGTTGATAGATGGCATATATGGCAAATGTGCTTATATCGCTAAATGGACTATAACGTTGATACTTTATATTAAATGAACTTATAGCGGCAAAATAAACAGATAAAATGGACTATATCGCTAATGTGACTATAAGCGGTAGTGACTATAAACGAAAAGTACTATATTTTCTAAAATCCATTGAGTAAAAGCACACTTTCAAGTACCAGATAACGAGAGTGACTTTCCTCCAATCGCGATTGTAACTTCATTTGGGTTATTTGTATTCGAAGGACGACTTTTGGCCTCTGTAATGCGACGCATTACTTTAAGTGCTTTATTAACGAAGTTTGAGGTGGTTTAGAGTTCTGTTTTGCTTATATTGTTGACATTCCTGTAGCATCTAAAAATGATAAAGAGCACAAAGAACATTTACGGCAAATATTTTTATAGTAACGAGAGCAGGTTAAACATTTGAGTTACTGGATAAGAGAAGATGGTTTTAGACCAGTAGCAGAACATGTTGCTGTTCAACATTGCAAATTGCCAAAAATGGTAAGCGATCAAGTCGATTTCTTGAAACACTGAATTTTTATTGTCGCTCAAGCAAGTTTGAATGCAATGGACCCCGGAACTTTTTTTAAATTTTTTTCTTATTAAATCTATGTAGATACAATTTTTAAAAGCTATGCTTAAAGGGCTCCACATTTTTAAAAAGCAAAGCATATTTTAAGGATCATATAAAAAACTTTTTGTTTCACCTTTTTAAATTAAAAAAAAAAAAAAAATAGCTTTAAAAACTCATTATTAAAAGACAAATTATTGAAATGAAAATTTTATTGTTAAAAATTTTAAATCGTTTTAGATCTTAAAAATTTTTAATAAATTACTTAAGATTTTCTGTAACAACGTTTATCCATTTTTCGGTTTAAAGAGTTAAGTTAAAAAAAAACACATATTAAATGTAATGATGTATGTGAAAGTTTTATGCCATTATAATGATTGCCATAACGTTCGAAATACGATGTCATTTAAATGACCGCCTCTAGATTCGTTGCAGCAATCAATTTTTTTGAGGTAGATGTGAGCCACTGTTTCGCACATTTAGGGCGGTATCTCGGCATTTACTGGACGAATGTTGGTTTTTGAAATGCTTCAACATTAGGGGACCATCCGGTTCATGACGTAGCCGTACAAAAAGTCAAACGCGGCAAATTGCATGTTATTGGTGGCAAATTGACGACGGCAAAAAGTGAAATAACGCGTTCTGGAAATCAAATCGTCAAAAAGGTCGTGTTGTGTGCACGTGGCACCATCGGCCATTTTATAATCTTCAAATTTATTAATTCAATTATCATAGCGATATGGGCTCGAATCGACAAATTCGGATTATTCGCCAAACTTTCTTTAACAAAACCGATATATTCGGCAGTGCGCACATTGCGATGATGCCTGACCACATCTGTAACGCTTCCAGTCTCTTCAAATTTGTTTCTAATCTTGCCAATTTCTAGCACAGTAGGTCGGTTATGAAGACCATAATCAGCCCGTAATGCTCGAAGAGTGGCCCCGTTTGAACCACCACTTTTGTTGTAAGTTTTAACTATTTTTACGCGTTCCTCGGATGTTAAACGGTCCATATACGCAAATTTCAGATATTAGATATTGGAAATCACTTAATCCATAACCTTGTACTATACATAAGTTTATATGTGTGAAAATCGAGAAAAAATTTGAATTGATTTTGTAGATTGAACCAGTAAATATTCGCCCTTATGGTGGTTGGCAAATTTTAAATACGCCTGCGACTGTTTGGTAATAGATTAAAGAGAACGTGAAGTTATCTGCTTTAATCTATTACTAAACGGTCGTAGGAGTAATTTAAAGTCGCCAACCACGAAAGGGGTGATTAATAAAAAAAGGTATTTTTATTCATTAACTTTTGAAAATGATTTTGGGCATATGAGCACCTCCAAATTTGCGCCACTTTTTCGAGCATTACTGTTCATGTGTCACGAATGACAGGAACAATGTTGGCCTCACTGACCGACTTTAAAATGAAGACTCGGGGCATCAAATTGCACGACGTTGGAGGCCAATTGACAGGTCCAGGTCCAACCTTCGCCATCAACTTATCGCCAAATTTTGCCTTCATCCTGTTCTGGTCCGGATCAATGTCATCTACATTTGTAACCAAAAAAGCATTGATAATGGTGCATTAAAAATCTCCATTCATCTTCATTTTTGATGGTATAAGATCCAATGATGCCATTAGCGTGTAAACCGCACCAAACGGTGAATTTTGGATATGTAATGGAGTATATAGAAGCTTTTATGGATTGGTCTTACTCCATATGAGGAAATTTAGTTTGTTTACAAGCCCGTTAAACCAAGAATGATGCTTACCGCTGAACCAAGTTGCGCAATCGATGACTGATTATGAAAAGGAGGTCGTTTTCGTAAACGACTGTGTCGTTTTTTATAATAGATTAAAGTAACACGCAACCTGTGTTCTCTAATCTACTACAAAAAACGACTAAGTCGTTTAGAAGAACGATTACCGTTATAAGTCTGAATATTAAATAATCTGGAAGCGTTAAGTGTGAATCTATTTATGATGATTTGGAGCTAAGAAAAATACCTTTCTAACGAAACGTATTTTAAAAAAGTTTTTTCTTTTTTGTCGCAGATATGTAGCGATTTTTTCTTACTGAAGTTTATGAAAGATATATTTTTAGAGGTTCAAAAAGTATAGCATATTTTTAGACTTAAACACTTATTTTTTTTTTCTTAATAGGTATCTTTATAAAATCAAATACCAATTTTGTAGCTTTATTTAAAGGCTTTTAAAATTTTCAGAAAGGTATAGCATATTTGTAGGATAGATAAATCAAATTCATTAAAATGTTATAAGTTTTATTAACTAAAAATTAAATAGGTATTTTAAGGATAAAAATTTCTTTTTATGATTTTTTAGGATGAATACAAGTTTCCCCTAAGCAAAGAAGCCTTAATAACATTTTCTTAAGTACTAAAAAAAATTACAAAACTTAAAACACCAATAAGAACTAAACAAAGAAAAACTATTAAAAAAATTGAGTTGAAAAGAATTCAAAAAACTAAACTTTTAAAGTTTCTTTTTTGTATAAAAATTCCATCAAACATATGGCAAGTTATAACAGATGGAAAAAAGGGCGAATTTGTAGAAAATTTATAAAAACAGCAACAACAAACATTAAAAAGTTGTTCAAAACTTTGTTTCTTCTACAAGAAAAGTTGATAAGAACCACCAGAGACTTGGAATATTTTTTTAGCTTTTTTCGTATCAAACACACTTTTTTAATTTTCTTTAAATTTTTTTTTTTTCAATTTTATTAAAAAAAAATATGAAAAAATTTTGTAAATATTACATTTTGGTAAATAATTATTTAAAAAAAAATACAATAAAACACACACACACTCATGTATTTGAACGAGCGAACGAACGTTTGTAATTAACGATAACTGGACACGGCGTTAACTATATTTGGACGTTTTCAAAGTGGACGCGTTTTTCTAAGACGTTTTTAAACCGTTTAAAAGGAATTTTTCTTTAAGGAATGTTGACGTTTTTCTTTTTTCTTCAATATCTACGTTTATTGAACTTTTCTTTTATAATTCCTTAATTTTTTTTATTTATTTATATATTTATTTGTTATTTCTTTTATAATATTGGCATGTATGTTGTTTAAGTGTATTATATGGGTTTGGATTTGCTTTGACTTTTTTTCTCATTTAAAAGAAAATTCTAGCGAGAGAGCGAGGAGCTGGTAATATTTATTATTGAGACACGGCCGTAACGACAACGACTAACGATGAACGATGATGATGAACAGAATTACAAATAAAAGATGATGCAAAAAGGCGACCAGGCAATGACTACAATGACGACGATTAGCAAAAAAAAAAAAAAAAAAAAAAAAAACAACAACTACGAAAAAAATAGCAAAAAAAAATTATAAATAAAGAAAAAAATCCAACTACAACAACAACAACATATCAGTCAGTCAGTAAGCAAGCCAGAGCAAGCAAAACCATCCAACAAGCCAAGCCAGCCATCCAGCCAAGGCAATGCCAACCAGCCAGCAAAGCCAGCAGTTAGAGTCAAGGAGCAGTCAAAAGCAATATCTCTTCTCCATACACACACACACACACAAACCTACACTCACACACTTACAGTTACTCTGCTCATGTATGTGTGGCTGTGTGTTCATGTACAAGTGGAAATATAAAAAAAAATTGAGGAGCGGCGTTAAGAAACGTAAGAAAAAAATCCGAGAAAAAAATTATATATACAACAACAAATGTGGAAAAAAATCGAAGCGAAAAAAATGTTTAAGAGAACATACAACAACAACGTAGAATACGGCGACTTGGGTTGAAAAAAATTGTAGTGGAAATTTATTTTTTTTTTTGTGCTGTTCAACTACAACAACCACAAAGGAGAAATAACAGCAAAAGTAGTAGAACAAGGAGAAGAAGAAGAAGAAGCAACAAAAGAAGGAAGAAAAAAATCAAAGTAAAAGTCGTTCAGCAGAAAAAAAAATCAGATTGGGGACAAACAGTGGGCCATCAGCAAGAAATAAGCACAGAGAAAAAAATAGTTAAAGAAAAAAAAATCGAAAAAAGCAAACAAAACAAATCAAACATGTTTTCAAGGGTGCAGGGATATAAATAAATGAAAACATGGAATTTTTCAAATAAATACAGTATGAGAAATTTATGGAAATTGCAATTAAAATAAAAATTTTCATTCAAATAATTTCCAACCGATATTAAAATTGAAAGAAAAAATCTGATATCTCTTAAGCTTAGTCTAGACGATATGTTGAATCAGCAAATGTATGCTTAATAAAATTAACAAATGCCTTTATCAACATATTCAATATGTTAGGTGTCTAGACGATATGCTAAAAATACCAAATTTTTCAAATTCATCATATACCTACCAGCAAATGATATTTCAACATATAAGTTAGCACACGATTTTTGTGTTTACACGATATGTTGAATTTTGTATGTTGAGTATTGAAAACATTTGGTTAAAAATAACAAATAAATTTTACAATTCTCTTGTTTTATTTTTTAATGCAACTACCATTTTTGCAGTAAAATTTATTTAAATCAATAAACACAGCCCAATTATGAATAAAAATTCCCCGGGAGTTTTTTCCCTTTTCCTATTTTTACAATTGAATTAACATAGGAAAAATGGCAGAAGGAAAAAAATTCCCGGGGAATTTTTATTCATAATTGGGTTGAAAGAAAAAAAAAGTTTGACCACTTCGCCTTGCACTCGTCTGCATTTTGTTATCCTATGCAGTCCGCAATTTCATGCCAAGCCGATTTTTTCCACAATTTGTACTGAGTAGAACCGAAGTCCCAAAGTGTTGGACGTTCTTCAACAGCATTTATTAATTTTATAATGTCTTCGTTAGACCATTCTGTAATGACTTTCGGTCTAATTTTTTTGTATTGTTTTCGATGTTTATTTTCCGGCTGTGGTGTATTATGAGCCACCAGTACAGTAAATGTCAACTTCCACCTCTTCAAAATTCATCATTAGCTCCTCATCAGCTGAATCCATTTCACAAAATTTAATTTAAAAAAAAAAAAAAAAAACAAAATAGAAGGTACACAAGCACGAAAAAATTACTGTTTTCAATTTGTTTATTTCAACGGAGACCTGTGCCAATTAATTTGCACGTTGGCAGCCGTTGAAAACAAAAACGCGGCGGTAGCAGAAATCCGTCTGTGAGCATTCATTAATAGCCTTGCTGTGAATTGTAGATGGTTTTTAAGGTATTTATGGATTAAATTTAAGCTACAATCATTTTATTTGGGTGTGTGTGTGTGGCTGTGTATGCATATTTGCAACAAGGAGAGTACTTACAAAAAAAATTATCGGCGGCTCGGATAAGCCATTCGGCACATATGCATACAAATTTGCCATATGCTGAAAAGCTTGAATACGATTTTCAACAAATAGCATATCTGCCATCATACGCAGAAAATGTGTTGAAGCACTAATAATACGCTGTTCACACGATATGCTAAAATTTCCAACATACGTTTGTTTGCATTGTTAACAAAGAGCTAGAAAATGTTGTTAAACATACGTATGTTGAAAAAATTTTTCGTTTACACGATATGCTGGCACTTTTAACCTATTTTTCTTCATTAATATGCTGATTCAACATATCGTTTAAACTAAGCTTTAGATATCGAGGAACTTTCTTTTTTATGTCGTAATTTATTTTCAATATTTATCTGAGATTTAGGACCAATTAACCAATAAAATGTTCTATTAATTAAATTCAAATGCTGACGCTTATTTTTTTTCCAATGTAAGAAGTGTTGTAAGTATGATTTCTACTTTGTCAAATTTGATCAGACTTCAAGCTTCCTGTCATCTGTGAAAAATACGTTGCTCCAAAAATTGACGAAACGTGCTAAAAGGTAGAAAGAAGAAATTCAACGGAAAAAATACAGTATCTATAGTGAAGCGTGATAGTGTTGGATTTTGTAATACGTCCTTAAACAGATGACTCAGCCCAATAGTCGCTCAATATCAACTCACCTAAACATTTGGGAACATTTGGACAGACAAAAAAAAATAACATAAGCAGCAAGCACTCTCTGAAGAAAATTCTGCAGGAAGAGTAGCCAAAATTGTCTACTGCGCTAACTTTAAAATGGGTGGAATCGATGCCATAGAAACTAGAAGCCGTCCTAAAAGAAATCAAACAAAGTATTAGCCACTTCACTTTTCTTAGTATTTTAAAACTGTACACTTTTTTTGACGCCTTAAAAACGGAGTAAATTGTTTTTTTTATTGTACTGGTTTTGTTGTTTTTGAAGTATTTCAAATTTTTAATTTGTAATAACATTGTCCAAAGTTTTGTAAATGATAAAAAAACTTCTAAAAATTTGAATTCTTTTTTACTAAAATAACACTTTTTATATTGGAAAACCAGTTGCACACTTTATTTTGACGCTGACAGTATGTATTCTCCGAAACCTCTTCATAAATTTTATTTAAATTTGTTAAAAAAAAAAAAAAAAAAAAAAAAACAATAAAAATTTCCTAAAAAAAATGTTAATCGTATCAATTCCTTTGAAAGAGTTATTCATATCCTTAATTTCTTTTTGATAAACGCCCACTGTTTCGTTCGCTTATCAGCAAGGAGAGCCGTTCTTGAACCACATTTAGTCATTGTCCATATAATTAGTTATAACCAAAAGAAATTGTTCATAATTGATTCATAGCGCTCATAGTGGAAACAGTTTCGGGTTATTTTCCGTTTTTTTTAACATACGCGAGGTTGGCTGATTACTGTTGAAACTTGCAATGAGTGGCGGAACATTAACCACCGGATTTTACAGCCGACGTCCCGGCGACAATCCGTTCTACGCCCGGAAAGGATTTGGAATTCAACGAAAAACTACCTGGGATTGTCAACTCAGCGCCAGCTGTTCTTCAGGTCTCGCTGCTACAACAGCTGACGTTAAAACAACCACATACATATTACAAATTCTCTATAGCAGTTTGCTTTTAGGGGAAACTCCATAAGTAACACCGTAAAAACCTTACAACACGAAAATGTAAAGGATTTGCAAGTAAGGTCATGCGAGGACGAAATCTTATGATCATTTTTATCTTACAATCATTGAAAGTGTTAAGGCCCAACTATAATATGTAATAGTTGGCTTAAGCAACTGTGCGAATACATGTTAATTAAATGTGTCAAACCATATTGAACTTAAGGAAACTTCTTGTTAAGTTTAATGAAGCTGAGTACGGCTTAAATCTTGCGATAATTTAGATGGAAACGTTAGCACTGGTTATCGGGAAATACTTTTCCCCATATTCATAAAAAAATATTTTTGATTTATAAAAATTTTTATAGGAAATATTTGTTTGTGAATATTGGGGTTTATGTTTACGAAATGTAATGCTAACGTCACATTCCTTTATTTACTGAAGATATTTCATCTTTTTTGCTACAGAGTCCCGAAAAATATGCTTTGCCTTTTTGATTCAGATAAAGAAAGCTTCAGCAACCACTAATTTAGTACGATTATTAATCGAACGCTATACGATAGCTTAAATATAAAACACCGTGGGTTTTAACAGTACGTCTTCTACCTCAGTCCAATTATGAGTATTCGGTTTTTTCTGGTTAATTTTAATTAAAGGCAGTTAATATCGAGTCATGACCGCAAAAAAGATTAAGCGAAAAAAAAACAAATTTTACAGGAGAAGGTTTTTTTATTTTATTTCATATACATTTTTTATGAAGGTTTTCGCATACGATAAAATTGTTTTTGCTATAAAATCGTAAACCTTATGTGACCATGACATTTTAGGAGATAATGGAAGTGTTGCCAATAAAGTCATTTATTAAAATAAAACATAAATTGAAAATGGTGTCGCTTACGCTTTTTAAGGTAAATATGGTTAAAAAAAATCAGAAGTTATGTACCTATGTGGATTCCACCAAAATAATTTCCTAATGAAGTTTAATGAAAAATTGTAGCCTGTGCGGCGAACGATAAACTGGTTTATTCAACTTAATTGTACGGCCAGTCGCATGCAACGCGAAGGGGCCGCATAATCGCCATCTAAATTCTTCAAACCAAATCGATCTCAAGATCGCATGGATCAAGGCAACAATCCAAAAGCTACATAGGGTTTTTTGGATTGCATTGTTAGTATTTACGTTTTACAATATCAACTATTCCTAATAAAATACTAACGAATCAAAACAAATTGGTTCGAACTGTCAAAATCAGATGGCGTTTCGGCATTACCTATAGTTGAATTCATCTGGGCATGGATTAAATCGGTGTGTAACTACGAGTATTTATAACTTTTATTTATATTTATTTATTTAAAAGGATCTAGTGACATTATTCCTTCAAAAACTGCCTCTAAAAAGGGGCCAAACGTAAAACAGTGCAAGATATTTCAAGAAACTTTAAGCTCAAGGCAAGAAAGGAAGAGAAGGGAGGGTGGCAAATAAAGTTGAAAAAATATAAAAACGGCAATTTTTTTTCTTAAGTGAGAAGAAAAAATTCACAACAAAGTATATAAAAATCTGAGAATACAACAACAACAACAACAAAAAAAACGAAAAACAAATGTTTAAGGAGAACATCCCTTAAATACAATACAATAATAAATAGTACCATTTGGTTAAAGAAAAAAAATATGTGGAAATGGACTAACTAAGCTCATACAGAAATTGGGTAGAAATCAGAAAAAATAAAAGAAATTCATATATAACTGCTATTAAGACGAAGGTGGGGTGGTGATTGGTGGTGGAGACGTCGGCGATATCACATTGTATTTGTATCATTCATTACACTCGCTCGCTCGCTGTTTCTTTACATGGATTTTTGCTAAAGAAAGAAAAGAAGAAATAGAAAGGACAGGACCATTGTCCAGCAGTACATATTCTACATAAATACATAAAAAAGAGCATGTGAGCCATTTGGTGAGGTGCTCCATTTGAACGCAGAAAAATGGGAAAAAATACCAACAACAGGATGACAAGTTACTCAAGATGGCTTTTATTTTCTTATTGAGAAAATTTAGTTTGAGTTGTAAGCTAAGGAAAGGAATCGAATAAGAAGCCTTCGCTCGCTAAAGACAAAAAAAATGGTATCAAACCGAAGTGACAGTCAAATTTTTTTTTTTTTTTTCATTCCTTCAAATGCAACTTTTTCCTTCGTTGTTTTTAAAAACTGCAGTCAAGTGTTTTATATGTACATATGCCCATCTTCATAGTCAACGTCATCATTACCACCATCATGGTCGCCATGGCAATATTTTGAGAATTGATGTATTGATGCATGTTGTAAAGGAGGTCGGTCTATTATATAAGATTGACCAAAAGACATAACAAAGCAAAAAAAAAAAAAAAATTAAGGACAAAAAGAGTTTGTGTTGTTCAAAGGTACCTTTCATACGTATGACAAGGTTGGTAGTTGGCAAATGATGAACTCATTTAAAGGCTTGAGAGAAAAAACACGGTTAAAAAACAAAATGTTCACTTGGCCGTACTTTATTAATGACCACTTGGAAGTGAGTGTGTGAATGTATTGGTGCAATGAGTCTATATTCCTTTTTTCCAATTGGAAATCATTTACATAACTACTATATGTATGTATATTAGGTGTGAGATAGCTGGTTTTTTTTTAAGTTAAAATTTTCCTTTTTGCAATCATAGAAATACCCTCCTAATGTCTATGTAATTAACAGCTACAGTGGGCCGAGTAAAAAAATTTGATTTTTTTTTAATTTTTTTTTTTTTTTTTTTTTAATTTTAAGAAGAGACAAATACAAACTATCTCTCTGTTTTAACTTACACTTCTTTTATAAATTCAACTTTAACAAATAATTCTTACCTAAAACTCAGAATCACTTTCTGAGTCGATCTAACGATGTCCGTCCGGCTGGCTGGCTGGCTGTCCATGTAACCTTGTGCGCAAAGTACAGGTCGCAATTTTGAAGACAATTTTATAAAATTTGGCTTTTAGGTTATAATTGCCACAAGGACCAAGCCTATTGAAAATGGGACGAATCGCGGGACCACGAGGGGAGATAGGGGCAATTTCTACCTCTCAGAAACAATCAAACCGATTTTAATGAAATTTAAAACATAGATAGAGCCATATTTATATGGAAACATAAGCATGATACTCCATGGATCCAGAATAGGGTGCACTCTCGTAAATGTTTTTTAAAACACTGAGGTGTAGGGTATTATATAGTCGGGCGTGACCCACTGTACTTTCTTACTTGTTTGTATTAGATAAAAGAACACAGGTCTTGAGTTACTTTATTGCAAAAAACGACATAGTCGTTTACGAGAACGAGATCCGTAACAAGGCTATTTTTTTCTCCCACGGAATTTATAATTGCAGGATTTTTTTCTCGAGAACAGTATTTCCGTGAGAAACAATTCTTTGGGAATAGACACCTATTTGTGATTGGGGTGATTTTGAAAGGATGTAGGTATTTTGTACTTATTAAAGGTATGTAGGCATTACTTTGGCAAGTGTTTTATTGAGCTTTAAACCCACTGTAAAAATGAAAAAAAAAATGCAGAAAAAACTTTAGCGATTAAACAACAAACAAAAAAACTGCGCCCTTTTTGCACGCCATACACAAGAACAACAACAACAAATACCTACATATATCAATTTGTATGTAAAAGATATGAATATAAAATGAAACAGCAACAACAAGAGCAATAACAACAACGATAGCGGCAACAAAAACATTAAGTTAAAGATGAATAAGAAATATCAGTGTTGTATTGTAAAGTATGTTTTTTTTTTTTATTTTTTAGAAAAAAAGTATGAGAAACTTAAGAGCTAAAACAACGAAAGAAATAAAAATTGTATGTGTATGATGATGAGATGATATAAAAGTGGACAACAATATACACAGCAACATACAAACACACATGTTGTTGTTTGTAGTTAAAAGTAGTATAAGAATTTAACCACGGCAAAAAGAATTGGATCAATTGTTTTGCATACAAGGCGGCTAACGACACAGCGACACAACAACAACAAAAATTTAACAAACTTAAGAGCAGCAACATACAAAAACTACATACAACAACGATGGCGACAACAACATTGCTCTATAAAAGCGAGTGGTCATACATAAAAAAACAAGAACATTTTTTACAACATTATGTTGCTTCTGTTGTTGTAGTTGCTATTGTTGTAGTACTACACCATTTCTGCCACTTCTTTAAACTTTTTTTAAATACACCAGAGTAAAGAAAAAGTACCTACCAACTAAAGAAAAATTTTAAAACAAAAAAAAAAAAAAACTGAAAAAAAGAATTGAGTTTCCTTTGGTCGGTCATGCAAAGAAAAAATATCAAGAAAGAAAAAATTTTTTCGAATTTTTTTTTAATAAAAACCAATAACTCAAGCTTTCTTGGTCTAACGTAAACTTAAAAGCCTTAAGAGTAAAAGAATAAGACTCATGACAGCAGCTGAATAAAAAAATGTGCACAGACCAACACACATTCACTTACAAATGAGAAAAAATTCAGAAAAAAGTTTTGCGGAGAACATGTAATTTTTTTCTTTTTTGTTGCCACATTTTTATTTTCTGCACAGAAAATAAAAATTCTCAAACAAATCAAGAAAAAAAAACTTAAGAAGACCCTTTTTTTAAATACTTATACACACATCCCCATAATAATAAGGGTAAGAGATACAATTTTTATAAGGTTGAGAGAAAAAAAAATGAAAACAAAAAAACAAGAAAAATCAACAAAGTAGTACTACACCGGGAGAATTATTGTCGGGGGTGGTGAGGAGTTAAGTGGGTGAATATGACTGTTTGTGTGCTTCTGTTGCTTTGCTGAGAGTTCGTTGGTATGTTAAATTTTTTAGTGAATTGTTTTCACTTATATCGCTCGCTGGAAGGTAATGTTAATGATTATGCAGCTGATGATGATAATCATGACAATAACCATGATGATGTTTGTATTCACTTGTAAAAAAAAATTATACCGGCTTTACAGTCACCACACGCTCTCTTTTTAAATATTTTTTCAGGAAAACTTACGTTTTTACAGTAAGGTGAAATGGCATAGCAGAAATAAAATAAGTAAGAAATTAAAGTCGGTCAAGTCCGACCATATTATACCCTATACCACAGAATATAAAAACAAATTTTGCTAGTGTAACCTATTTGGTACTCATGGACCCGCCTTAACAAAATTATGTTATGAGGTTAAGATTCATGTAAAATCTATATGAGATTTTAAGATGGGGGTTTATATGGGAGCTAAAAGTTATTATCGATAACTTTTATGTCAATACCAACATTTATAAGGTACTAAAAGTCATTTTCCGAAGTAGTATTTGTATGGGAGCTATGGTCAAATATGGATCGATTCTAATAACATGAGTTTGATTGCAATAAAATAAGTTTTAAACAAATTTTTCTAAATACCAACATTATAAGATGGTTTATGGGCACAAATACCCTATTCCGGAAAGATGCTTGTATACGGGATATTTGAAATTAATAGGCTTGATCCATTTGCCAATTAGAACCTAAGTACCAAATTTCATAAAATGATCACCAAGATTGCAATCTGTACTTTGCGCACAAGGTTAACATGGACAGCCAGAGAACGGACATCGTTAATTCGACTCAGAAAGTGATTCTAATTTTCAGTGATTGTCATTTATAAGACACCAAGAACTAAAAAAAAAAACAACTTTGAAGAAATCAAACAATGTCCATGGAAGGCTTTAAATTGTAGCCGACGAGTGGACAGATATTTCATACAAAACTTAACATGTGGAAAGAAAAATAGCCCGACAAATTAAAAAAAAATCAAAAAAAAAATACAGAATTTCAAACAATTAAACAAATTTCAACAATTTTTGATATCGAATCAAATGTGGGATCTTAATTAGAAAATTTATATTCTCCAAATGAATTGGCATCCTTCAATTATGCCTCAACTTCGGTTGACGTTGAGAGATCATTTTCCATGTACAAAAGCTTTTTAACAGACAAACCCTTACAAACCCTTGTTTCACTGATCTAATTATTCTTTGAACATTTTCAAAAAACAATAACAACTTATCATGACAGGGTTGCATTTTCGTAAATTACTAAGGACTTTATGGTATAGTGTATAACGGCCTTTATTCGTACAAACTGCATTCAATATTTAACACGGCAAATACACATTAGTGTTGAGGGTAAAACGTCTCTATTATTTTGTTCCATTGTATTTTAGAAATATGTAAAACTTTATAAGGGTGCGTGTAACCTGATAAATATATTACACAATTATAATGCATTATTATTTTTTAGAAAAGAAAACACCATAGACAGTCTTTTTGAATTCGCAGACGATAACCGATCCGGAAGGCGCTGCATTTTTATAACTGCCAAAAAAGAAATGGCTTCCAAGATAGCGGGTAGATATGTTAGAAACAAATGTTGCGGATGCAGATTAAAGTTGGGTCGGCGATACATTTGCCCCGTCTAGGCGCATCCTAGGACCTGTGGCGCCAATTTTTTACCATTTTATTTTAAATTTTAAACATTGTATGGGAGCCCCCTTAAGTTTGGAAAAAATTGGAAAACATTTTAATGTAGGTCGGTCTCATATTTCACGCCTTTAGCGGTGAATCCTGGGCAGAAATGGGGCATTTTGTGAATTTGATGAGCCACCCAACCTCCCCCGTTTTTTTCTCGTTCATTTTGTTCCAAACCTCACAAAATCTCCATATACCTTTCACATTGGCTACGAAATGTACACACAAAACTTTTAAAATCATTGTGCTATTTACATAATCACATCTGTTTTAAATGCATACATATATCGTATATAGGTATATGGATGTGTTTTAATGTAAAAAACATGCCATGACTGTTTGTTGCAACATCTTACCCTCAAAACAGAAATTTAAAACGGAAAAAATTAAAGGTAGAAAGAAGCAGTAAAAATAGCATACCAATTCAAATACCAAACAGTTGCAAGAGCAATTCAGTTACTCAGCCATGCACTCAGTCAGTCACTCATTCATTCACTCATTTATTTAGTCATTCAGTCAGCCAGCCAGCCAGTCATTTGGTATTAAATGTGGTTATATTTGGGTATTTAAAGCCAAGCTGCATGCTTACGGGCAGACTGGCATGTTTTAGTTTGGTATAATTTTTTTCTAAACACAGTCACACAAAACCCCTTTTTAAAATGATGATAAATATATATGTATGTATGTAGGTAAGTATGTATGTATGAACAAGAAACCTTACAACTATAATTCAAAAACGGTTAAAAGTTGTTGGAAGAAAACAGAATAAAAAAGAAAGGCGGACTTGCAGAAAACAAATTTCCCCATGATGGTCAGTGAAATACAGTTATAGACATAACTATTCATACATCGCATATGGGTAATTCCAAAGTGTTGAACGTGACAGTCGTACGCATCAAAAATGCAATAACATTTTAAACATCAAATATTTTTACGTTCTTTTAACCTTTAAATTATAGCATTAAGAAAGCACTATTATCTATGCTAAAGTTAATGGGGGGCGCGATTCTAGGTCCAAGATAATGGCAAAAGAAGTAGCGGTTCGAACGTGAAAAAAATAGAAGTAGTTTTTGTGGCCATGTATAAAAAGGCGTAATCCAGCAAAACCTGGCACAATTTTTTAGTCAAACTAATTTCAGAACTTTACATAACAATGTAACATTAAAATGTCTTTGGTTTGATTCCAAAATCATCTGTATTTTTTTTTTTTTTTTTTTTTGTTTAAGCAAAAATCTGGTTCGATACGTGACATTTCGAACGTGAAATTTTTTCCATAATAATTACCCTGAAAAATGATTAAAAAAATACAAATTTACCGTTAATCCGTATAACATATTTCTCTTCCTTAGATTACAGACCATGTGTGAAATTTTTTTGGAACCATTTTCATCAAATATCACCTCTTTTAAGGAAGATAATATGAAAGAAAGCATAGAATAAAACATTACGTTTGCACAACTTTGCAGTTTGATTGTTTATCTAAGTGAACAAATTTATGGGTAAATTTATAAAATTAGTAAAATTTAAATATTTCTCTACAACAATATCGTAAAGTAATCAGCTTTTAATAACTTTTAAGTTTTCGGTCACGGTGGACCTTTGACGGAAATGCCCATACATATATGTAAAGGTACGTTCAGACTAATGAAATATTTGACGAAAATATTTGTTCTGCTATTTGCTTCAAACTGTGTGAAACAAAAAAATATTTTGTTTAATGTTCAAACTAAGCTCAAATATTTGACAATTTTTGTTTGTTAAAACAGTTGGCAAATAGTGTCAAATAAAATAAATTAAATCATGTTTGCCGTGCGTTCAGACTTAAACAAATATTTGCATCAAATAATTGTTTAATGAAAGAGTTCAAAAATAAAAATATATATCACAAATAGTAAAAATGAGCGCAGAACCTAATTTATTTTTCTTATTCTGTGGAGCAGCATCTCTTATAGTGTTAGAACAGGAGAATGTAAAAGAAAAAAAATTGTAGACAATGGGCAGCGGGAACATGGCTAAAATTTGCGAAAAATTGTAAACTTGGATACAAACCCTAAAATATATTTGAAATGGCTAAATGGGTTAAAAAACAAAATGTCGGGAAAAACAAAAAAAAAAAAAACAATTTTGCAAAAATAGCGAAAATTTAGTTTTTTAAACAAGCCATAAAATTTGTGAAAAGTCCCTAAAAACTATAAGGAATGGCAAAAATTCCATAAAAATTGCTTAATTAGCGGAAATTTCCAAAAATTTGCTAAAAGCGGTATAATACCAAAGCCTAGAAGTTATTACAAATCGTTAAAGCTGTAAATATTCCCAGGGAAAAATCGCTTTTTCGCGATCATGGCTAAAATTCGCGAAAAATTGCAAACTTGGAAACAAACCCTAAAATTTATTTGAAATTGTTCAAAAAACAAATTGTCGGAAAATAACAAAAAAAAATTTTTTTTCCAAATATAGCGAAAATTCTCGAAAAATTTTAATATTTCAAACAAGCCATACAATTGAATTAAAGTCCCTAAAAGTATAAGGAATGGCTAAAATTCGGTAAAAATTGCTAAATTAGCAGAAATTCGCAAAAACTTGCTAATGGCGGCATGATAGCAAAGTCTTATAATTATTTAAAATCTTTAAAACTGTAATGAATCCGAAAACTTACAGGAAAAATTGCTTTTTTCGGGAACATGGCTAAAATTATTTGTCGTTGTTTGCTTTTACAATTTTTTTGTAATATCAAATAAATGTTTGCTCAAAAATTACTAAAATATTTGATATTTTGTGTTCACACTATGTTCACATTGGACAAATATTTGTTTGCCGGCAAATACTTGTGCCTATGATTTTTTTTTTTTTTTTTGTTTTGTTTTTTTTTTTTGTTTTAATATGTTGAATGGAATAATAATTTTGCTTAATAAAACTGCATTTAATTTTTCATATAATAATTAAAAATGCCTTGCTCGTCATCTAATTGATTACATCTAATTGCATCTATACTGTTGTTTCCATCTTCTTCTGCTCGCTGCTAGGTCCTTGAGATCCCCAATGTTGTTAAATGTACGTCCTAGGTTATTTGCCATGTGGTTAACTTCTTGCAATGTGCATGATAGAAAGAAACGAAGATAACGCATTCAGCTTTTAAAAATTAAATGTTTCTGCGCATCTACGTCACACCAGCATATAAGTACAGCTTAAATATAGAAACACAAGCAAACAAACATGTATAAAATATGATGATGTGACGTCATATTAAACAGTTGAATTGTTTTCGAAGTGTATGACCGAACTATCCAAATTTTCTTCTGCTAGAAACACAAGCAAACAAACATGTATAAAATATGCTGATGTGACGTCATATTAAACAGTTGAATTGTTTTCGAAGTGTATGACCGAACTATCCAAATTTTCTTCTGCTCTTGCCCAAAAGTTATTCGTTGGAATTGTACGAGGCCAAAAGATTTTATTAAGTTTTTTTTTCATATAATTTTAAGAATACATATATGATATATATACGAATAGTTCTGTCCTAAACTGTATAAAAAATGTTAAAAAAAAAATTACAACAAACTCATACAGAATCTTACATCGGCATTGGCCCTATGGTTTGTTAAGCTCTACAACAAATTACAGCAGCAGAAAACTTATTGTCTCGTCACGGCATTAGTGCTCATATAATGTTGCTGCTCTAGTCACCACTCTCATTCGGAACAAACAAAAAGTTGGTTGTTTAAAAAAAAAATTTGCAAGTGATATTAATGTTGTTAAAATTATTCTCCTAAAATTTTATAAACGGCAATATTATTTTGTTAAAAACAACTCCAATTGATTTACTTTTTTTGGAATCAAAACAGATGGCATCATTATATTACGTCGTGGTTATACATACATATATACGTTATGCATAGTACCATAGTTGGGGGTAGTGCACTAAATATTGATTTAAATCAGCAGTGCACTATCCCTAAATAAAACTGCAAAGAAATTAGTTTGCAAATTGAATGCAAAAATCTGCACTCAATTCAAATAGTGCAAAATTTGGACATGCAATCAAAAAAAGCTAAATACAAATATTGTCCCACTAAAATTTAAAAAATGTAACTTTTGATTTCTTTTGAGGATATGCATTAAGCAAAAGGAAATTTTGTCAATAACGATATAATTATTGGCTTTAATCATGAAAAAACAAGTCTTTAATTTTAAAATTAGTGCAACAATTTAAGTTGCACTCAAATGAGTGAAGAAAAAAAATTGCAATAAGCTGATGATTGCTTTTTTTTAAATCACTAATCACTAATGTTTAGTAAAGCTGCAAATTTTCAATTCATCACTTAACATCAACAAAATGATTGCAATATTTTTGCACTATCACTAAGCGTGAGTTGAAACTGCAAAATAAGTGCACCACCCCCATCTATGATATGTACATATATATAACAGGACAATAACAATGAAGGCATCAGTAATCCGCTCTGCCTAATAAAATCTGGTTTTGATTTTAAAAAAAGTAAATCAATCAGAGTTGATTTTAACAAAATAATATTGCCGTTTATAAAATTTTAGCCAAATTTTGACCGCTTTTTTTTCTTTATCTTGCAGATTTGGAATCATGATTTTAAATTGTAAAAAATGTAATTAAGTGGTAATATTGGATGCAAACAGTCAATCGAGACACAAGATGGTTCTTATATGAGCCCACATCCTGGTTGTGGTCTGAATATATCCCTCGCCGCAATGTGTGTTTAGAATTCATTTTTTTGGTAGAGGCAACATGAGTTCCGACTTTTTAGCCTTTTTGGCCATAAATAAAATTTGATGAATATTCAGATATTGTTATAGGTATTTATCGCTTTAAATATTCTATAGTTCCGGCATGTTGGACAACGGGATCAAATTTACGATAAGTTTTTTAGCTCCTACTATATGTAAAGGGTGATTTTTTATGAATTAAGTTTTTCGGGCTGGCAGCACTGGTTGGTAATTGTGTTCAAACTACATCTGTGAAAGTGAAAAGTGTTCAGTATACTCTGCCATTTCGCCATGGAGAAATCGTTGAAATTTATTATCAAAATTCGTGCTCTGTGAGAAATGTTACCGTCAACGGCGAACGATATCGAGCCATGATACGGTACTTTTTTTGCCCCAACTTGGCTCATATGTGGTTTCAACAAGATGGTGCCACATGCCACACAACTCGTGAAGCAATGGACATATTGAAGGATGAATTTGATGAGCAGTTTATATCTCGAAATGGCCCTGTGAGTTGACCGCAAAGATCATGTGATTTGACGCCTCTTGACTATTTCTTGAGGGGTTATGTGGGTCTATGTGTACAAGCCAAACATGATTGAAGCCTAAGAGTATAACATAACACGTGTTATTCATGAAATACAGGCCGAAATGCTCGAAAAAGTGGTGTTAAATTGGATCTTACGAATGGACCACTTGAACTGGAGACGCGGGCAACATTTACATGAAGTTATTTTAAAAAAGTAAATGGCAAAGACCAATTTATCAATTCCAATAAAAATTTTGAATATATGGTGCAAACTTGAGTGTTTTATTAGATTTTTAACAAAACTGCGCTTAAAAAATCCCCCATTATTAACGAAACAAATTTTCAATCTATTATATTATAATATTTTCTTTTGCTCCTGGATAACATTTAAGCAAAATTTTTTGGGAAACACTGTATTTCACTTATTCGGTTCTAAATTCATTACGAAGATTTCTAAAATTTTTAGATATGGTAGATTTCCTATATTCCCATGTAGATTTAAAAGACATTTCCAACTTTACAACTCAAAAGTGTGATAAGTTTTACTATTATGTATTGTATTATATACATATAATATATATATATGATCAACAATTCGACGAGCACGAACACTACACTCTCAAATGTTGTATTCTGTTAATAGATGATTTACTTTTTTTAGTTTTTATATAGACTTATAAAGTGTCACAATGACTTAAAACATTTATTGAGAAAGTATATTTGATTTCAAGCCATAGTTATAGACAGTTAAAAAATACATCATCGAACAGAACATTCGTTACTACAACGTACGTAAAAAAGGGTGCCCCGGTAGGCTAGCTGGTAGTGAGCTAGACTATCAGTGCGGGGATTGCGGGTTCGATTCCCGCCAGAGACTCTGGTCTCCTGCAGACATGCGTAGAGCTTCGCGGCAAAGTGGAACAACATACAGCTGCGGTCAAAGAAATAGCACCAGGATATAGAAAAAAGTTCTTCTTTAGATATTTGTAAATAGGCCAAACTGATTTCATTAAATACTTGTCATAAGATACTTACAGGACTGTCAAGCAATATTTAATAAAAAGTAATTGATTTGGTTTTTTATTTACTATAAAATTTTTAACTTTTTTAAAACAACTTAAAAAACACTCAGTCAAAAAAATAGCACTGCAGCTCTTATTCTTTTAAAAATTAATACTTAAACTAAAAATAAATTTTGAATTCTGTTTTTTATTATGTCTTCTCATATTGAAATTAATATTTTGTTGCGTGCCCATTATTGATAATAACCTCTGCACAACGTTTTTGCATCAATTTCACTAGATTTTGGCACCTATCCTTCGAAATTCTGTTCCAGATTTGCTGAACTGCCACCCAAAGGGCTATATTTGGGATACCCCCTTCTTTATATCTGTCCATAAGTTTTCGATTGGATTTAGATCTGGGGACTGAGCTGGCCATTCCATAACGTTTATTTTATTGTCCTGAAACCACTTTTTGGCAAGTTTGCTGGTATGCTTCGGTCATTGTCTTGCTGAAACACCCAACGAAGCGGCATTTCCTTAGAAACTTATGGTAGCATTATTTATGTTCTGATTCAATATATTGCTCCTACTCCATAGTAGGAAAAGCAGCCCCATACCATAATGCTTGAACCACCAAGTTTAACGGTTTTCGTTGTGAATTTTATATTGAATTCAGCGTTAGGGGATCTTCTGATGTAAGAACGCGATCCTTTGCCTTCAAATAAAACAACCTTGGATTCATCTGTCCAAATAACACTTTTCAGTTGGTCATTCCAAATGAGTTCTAGCAAACTCCAAACGTTTTGCAACATGCTTACGTGAGAGCAGGGGCACTTTTCGGGGACTACAGGCATTCAAGTTGTTGTCTCGCAACCTCCGACGAATAGTTTCAACACTTGCGGTCACACTTAGCTCCTTTTTTAGCTCTTTAGCTGGCATAAACGCGCTCTTCTTGCATTGTCTGACCAAATGCTTAAACATTTATTGTGGCAAAACTTTCTTGCGACCACGTGTTTCCGACTTTGAGTAAATTTTATTGCATTCACAATCATTTTATTGGAGCACCCAATCAAGATTCTTATTTCAGAATATGATTCATGCTCCGAAACCATTTTTTTATAAAAACACGTTTTGCAGGTGTACAATGATTTCCACGTCCCATTTCTATGAAAATCAATAATGTAATATGCGATGAATTATGTTATTTTTTTATCTTTAGTATTTGATCCTTTTATTTCAACTATTAAATCACTATTAATATTTTTTAAAGAATATTTGTTATTCGGTGCTATTTTAATGACTGCACTGATGTGGAGTTTTTTTATAATTTCGATCATTGGAAAAGAACCGGTAACATTTTTTGGAAAAAATAAAGACGCTCAGAGAGAATATACATATTACAACAGAATTGCATACTTAATTTAAAATAATTAGCACAATATATTAGTTTTGACTAGAATGAACATAAAATAGGCTATTGGTGCTATTTTTTTGACCGGCACTGTATTGGTCGTATTCTAGGATTAAACGATTTTGTTACTTAATTACATTGTGTTAAATTTTTTTTTTATACACCTTTAAAAAAAATCACTTAATTGTCATTACCGTTAGCTACATGCGAACTTTGAAAATAGGTACCTATTTATTAGGAATATGAACACATTTTAAACCAAAAATCTTTGTACCCTTCTATTAATAATTTAGCAATTGCTTGTTTATGTTTTTAAAAACAAAAGATCAATTTCTAAAGCACTAAAAATTTAACGTTGAAACCATCAATTTTAGATTCACACATGACTTTTCATGTGAATCACAATAAAATTTATTATTTTTGAATACTATTAAAACAACGAAACTACTAAGGACAGCAAAATCAAAGGAAAAATAAATAAAATACAAAAGCACAAAAATATTAAGAGTAAAAACAGATGCAGCTGTTGCAAAATAAAAAAATCTATAATTTCAAGCTTAAAAATCCTTCACCAAATTCGCTGCATTGAGTAGTTTTGAAAAAAAAAAAAAACAACAAAAACAAATACGAGTAATAACTTGCCGTTTAAAAAAAATCACCAACTGTTTGATATTTAGACTCAAAAATAAAATGCAACAAAAGAAATAATAACAAACAACAATAATAACGTAGAATTGAAAGTTGGTGAAGAACAAAATAAAATCACTACAAGAAAAATTCTCATAAAAATAAACCAAAAACAAGAACAATATTAACGGCTAAATATGTAGAAAAAAAAACAAGCAACAACAAATGTTCTTTACTCCATTGACCTTTCCATCCTATCCAAACAAACAAGCTGTATATTATCCCCACAACATCCCACACATGAGTACATTGAAGTAATCATTATATTATTGTTATTGTTATTATTATCCATCTCACAAGAAAAGAATCAACTACATTGACTCTCTGTGACTTAAAATTACTTAAAAAAAAAATTAGAACTCTTTATAAAAAATTACATATCACTATAATTGTGGTTGGCAATTCGCGTTTTATATCACTTCAAATGTTAAGAGTATGATTGAGAGCATGTGTGCATTTTTTATTTTTTTTTTTTTTTTTTTTTGTTTGTTTCGTTCTAAAGTAGAGAAGATATCAACGGAAGAATTACAATAAATGCATGCACTCCAAACAAATGTTTTCTTCATACAATTTTAGTATGTAATAGGTATTATCTCTAACGGGAGCAAAACAAAAAAAATATAACAAAACAAAGCAGACATATTTATGAGACCAAGTGAATTAGAAGTACTTTTAAGTACCGAACAAATTCAACGGATTTTCTGTCTTTGTCACAAAATGTTTTTTATAAAAAAATTTATAACTTTTTTTAAAACTTGCTGTAATATTGTATTCTATAAAAAAAATAATGTCACAAATTTATTTTCTAGTGAAAGAAGTTGTCACAAACTTATTTTCTACAGACAAAAGTTGTCTCAATCTGATTTTCTATAGAATCAATTTTCTCCAACTTGTGCTCAATATAGGTAGAAAGTTGTCACAAATTTTTTGTCAGTAGAAATTTTGTCACAAACTACTTTTACATAAAGAAAAAAGTTTCTCTTGATAAATAATTATTTTTTTCCAAAAATTTTTTAATGGGAAAATGTTGTCCCAAAATGATTTCTGGAAAAAAAATTTTTTTCCAAACTGTTTTGATAGAAAATGTCCCTTTTTTTATAGAAATATTTTGTACCATACATAATTTTAATAAAAAAATAAATTTTGTCCAAAAAAAGTGTTTTCAAGTCAAACGTCTTAAAATTTTTCAGACATTACCTATGTATAACATAAAAACAATTGTCACTAATAATTTTCGCTGCAAGAAAACGGTTTTTTACTAAGTGTACGCGAAAAATATTTTTCCAAATTATTTTTCTGTCGAAAAATGTCCCAGCCCTATCTTTTAGAAAAAACTTGGCTTGTATTGTTTTTCTACAAAAAAAAAATGTTCCAAATTTTTTCTAAAAAAAAAGAATTTTAAGTACCTACATATCGTTGCCTAAAACGCAAAACGCCCTATCTAACATTTTGAAAATTTTACAGGAGAAGCAAATTACTATTAAAAATGTTAATCGATAAATTGCCTTAAACAGTTTATAATTTATTTTACTTCTATTTTTCTTGTAAAACCTACTAGTTGTTTTGACAATTGACAATGTTGCATATTATGGAAACTGTTAGTAAGGTCTTTTAGCGCGTAGTATATAATCTTTTGTAGATAGGGCCGCTTGTTTTTTGTAAATAAAATTGCAAATTTTGGATAAAAGTTTCCAAAATTTATTGTGGACATAAGTGTTGATGCAATTCATCAGATTTAATGAAAAAGAAGATTTTTAATTTTTTGTTAGTTAGGGCCTTTTGCGTTTTAGGTAACGATATGTACATATGTATTACCAAATTTAGTACCATTCTGAAAATATGTCATTTAACACCCATTGAACAATCTCAAATACTTTTGTACATCAATTCAGGCAATTGTAAGTCAGTCAAAAGTAGTAGAAAGAAGTTGTAAAAGTAGCAAATAGGCAAAACAACAAAAAAAAGAAAACAAATGTAAATTGAGAAAGAAACTATTTTTGCAGACACACTTGCAACCCAAACAAAACTACCGACGAAATAACACACCAACATTCAACCAGCCATCCATCCATCTATTCCGCCACATAAACACTCTACAACAAACCATCGTTATTAGCAAGTCATGTACTCTACTTTTAAACAAACACCAACATCATCGCATCACCAGCTCCATACAGACTTCATGCCATCACACAAACATAGGACAAACGTATGGAGACGTCTTTGGTTTTACCAGTATTAACTTGTGTTTGTAGTCAGTCATTCACTCAGTCAGTCAACATCATGCCACAACCACCAGCCACCCAACAATCGCCATCTAAAACTCATTCTCACTTAAAAAGTTTGTACCATTTTTTATTTTTCTTCACCAGACATTTGTCGGTGGAGGTCAAGGAGGTGGATAATTAAAAAAAAAATTGTTCGCTGCAAAAATTTTAAAAATGGAGCGCGCTGCTACTGAGCTGCGCGTCATGAATGAAATAGAAAGAAGAAAAAATGAGCGAAACTGGGAGAAAAACAAAAGTTTTGGGTTTGTGGCTGCATGAGTGTGTTTGAGAATGCAAAAAAAATCCTAAATAAAAAAAAAATGGGGTAAAACTTTTTTGTACAACAACAAAAACAAGAGATAAGGATGACTATACAATTAACAAAGACATTATTTTATTACTGTTGTTGTTGTCGCCGTGGCATAAAATACACAGACTTTATAGAGTAAGAACAGACACAACACAACACATTCATAACTACATTTCAAAACACACACGAACACGGAATACATTTGAACAACTTAAGGAAGTTTATTCGCTTCGTTTGGTCACTACTTAATATTCAAATAAATGAAATTAAGCAAACGAAAGGAAGAAATCTGAACAGTAGGATCGGAAAAAAATTTTAAACAAATGCTTGAAAAAATATTGTTCAAAAGGTCTACCGATGGATAAGGAATAGTGTGCACAAACTAAATTTCTTCTTTCTTTATAACTTGTTTTATTGATAACATCTTGAAAACAAATTGCTTTAAAATTACGCGCAGCCTACGTCACAGCTTTAAATTTTTGTGAATTTTAACAAGCAGTTTGTGTAAAAATCTTGAACGTGTGACTGCAGCGTTAAGCTTTATAGCCTGCAAACTAAAAACTTCTTGCGCTCCATTAGTTTTGCCTTTTTGGTACTAAAAACTTAAACTTAGGTGTAGAAGTACCCTGCTATGGGTTATCAAAATATATTGGGAATATATCTGTGGCTTGGAGCTAAAAGGGCCAATGTCACTTTTTTGCTCTTTTGAGTTAATCATTGCATTTGATTTGTTTTCTTGCTCTCTTTCATTATGGTAAAACAGCTTATGTCATACTTAACCCAGAACAGGTTCATAAATAAAATGCTGGCCAATGTCACTATAAAAGCATCTATAATAACCTTCAATTCCAATTTTCTCAAAAGTGAACTTTTTGACATTGGCCCTTTTAGCTCCAAGCCACAGATATATTGAAAAACATTATACTCGACAAATTTAATATAAAAAACTCCTTGAATTAAAGACAAAACTGGATACACTTACATTGGACGAAGATGAGATTCTTGTATCATTGGACGTGGTATCTTTATTTACAAACATACCTATACGCCTAGCGATAAGTAATATTTTGACAAAATGGAATGTGCTACAAAATCACACTAAAGTACCAAAAACACAATTTCTGAAAATACTTAAATTTTGCTTAAATGATAATAATTATTTTATGCATGATAGCAAATTATGCCAACAGACATACGGGATGCCAATGGTCAACCCATTATCACCGACTGTAGCCGACATTATATTGGACCACCTAATGGAACAATGTATTCGAAAAACTACAAATAAACTTTTTTGTTTTTTAATATATTAAAACTTTATAAAAACAAGTTTTTTCGTTGTACTAATAAGTAAATTCATCAACATTCTCAAACTGAGATGCTCGACACAGAGTACAAAAGTTTTAGGAGCACAAAAGCAAAAAACAACAAGCTGATACAAAATTACAAAATATGGTTCGTTCGTAAATGCAGTTGTTGCGCATTAGTAAAGTTGAATGTTCGTAGATGCATCACTTGTAAGAAACTTGGCATTACTCTAATGTGTGGTTTTAAGAACACGAGCGTAAAACTCGTCCGTTTAACTTACATTTAAAACAAAATTTCGAAATTTGTTTTTGTTTTAAATGTAAGTTGAACGGACGAGTTTTGTGCTCGTGTTCTGTAAACCAATTGAAAATTAACTGATGCAATAACTTTTAACATAAACAAAATGGTTTTATTTTTCTTTTTTGATGCTTTTTCTTGTAATTTATAAGAAATCTGACTCTTTTTGGTTTAATATTTTCAATAAAATTTGCAATCGCTATTGTTTGTAACATTTTTATCATTTTTTATGTTCGCTTATAAAACTTTTAAAATGAAGCTCATGGTCAAAACTTCAAACTTTGAACAGCTGTTGTGCAGTAAAAAAGCATCACGAGCGCAACTGGTGATCACGCATCAGCAACAAAATATTGCATCACTGCAGCAGTGATACACAGTTTTGATGCATTTACGAACGTACCCATATTTATGACTTTGTTTTTGCTTTCAATGTAATTCTTTGGGCATGTTCGTAAATGCATCACTGCGCTGCATCAGAAAATCAAACTTTTTTTAATGCCGATAAAAAAAATTATGAATATAATCTGTTTTATTGTGTATTTGACAATTTTTTGGTCCAAATCTACTTCACTGATATTTATATAAACATTTGAAATCACTAATGCAGCGCAGTGATGCATTTACGAACATGCCCTTTGGCTTTGCGATTTACATAATTAGGGCCTTATAATTTTACAAATTTTTTATTTATAAAAACTGTAGATAAATCTTTTTATTTTGTACAAACATGCATAAAGCCTAGTTGCTATAGCTTATACATATTTAGTACATACATTAATGTAATAACATAATTTTTAATAAATAAGTAAATAAAAAATCATGAGATCATATTTTGGTCAAAAAAAAATATCATATATATGAAAAAAAAATTGTTCTGGCAACGCTGAATGGGGTGGACATAAAAATACACCTCGATTAATTTTGTTTCAACTTATTCACCATAGATACACTTGTTGTTAGCAAAGACAACAACCCTTTTAAATTCTTTCAAAAATATAGCCACATTGTTCGGAAGTAATGATTCGATTTCTACACCACTTGAATAAGAAACCAACAAAATTTTTGTTGTTGTTGGCTTGTTGTGCTTGTGTAGCAGTGATGTTAACCGTACGGTGATTACCCTTTTTTACGGTAATTTTGGGCCGCAAAAGGTAGCAAGGTAATTCTATTCAAAATACGGTAATTTAAAAAAATTTGGATTTTTTAAATATGTACATATACATACTTACATAAATATGTAGGTTTTATAATTTTAGCTTTCAAGAGGTGATTTTTAATTTAAAAATTTGCCTTGGTTTATGATGGATGGATTGATCTTTCTTGTGACTAACAATTCAAAAATTATTTTTTTACTGCCAGTTCAACGAAATCGAACGTTATCGTTCGCATAGAAAATTTGTATGAAAAACACTCAGTTTTAAAAATATTTTCAATAAGTAATTTCAATTTTTGGGAATACAAAATTTTAATTTCAAAAGATTTTGTTATTCGTGCTTAATTCCCAGTTTTTATTATTGATAAAAACACTTGAAATTTATTGTTGATGGGATAAGCTATTCCTATGCGCATTTCACTGGTTGCTTAGGCCAGATCATCAGGAAACTTCATCCATAAAGATTTTAGAAAAACTAAAGATATTAAACCAAATAAAACTGTTAAGCGTATAAGACTTATAGCAACAGTTCTACTTGTAATAATATCAAAGCTTAAACAAAACACATCAACAATAAACAGTGGGTTTATCTCATCTTACATTCCAATATAAAAATCTTTGCGAACGTCTACGTTCGAAATCGTTGAACAGGCAGTAAGAAAATAATTTTTGAATTGAAAGAGTCACAACAAAAATCAATCCATCCGTACTTAAACCAAGGCAAATTTTTTAATTGAAAATCACCTCTTCAATGATTTTTTTTTAATGTTCTTCACATACATATGTACTCTAAGCCTATTAAATGAAAATATTTTGAGTTGAATGAATATATGTACCTATTTTATTCAGAATTATTTTACTGCCGTATTCATAAAATATACAATAATTTTGGTCAAAATTGTATTTTAAGACAAAAATTTCCATTTAAATTTTTCTTAAAACACATTTATATTTTAAATAAATTGTTTATGAATACTGCTCTTATCTGTTGTTTCCAAATGAAAGGAGTTGGACTGAGTGTTTTTCATATAAATTTTACTACACATTCAATCACCTGTCGTTTGGAAACAGCACAATAATGCTTTTATTAAAAACATTTGCGTACGGTAATTTCGTCTCAAAAACGGTAATTTTTAGGGGGCCGTAAGGTAATTAAAAAATAAAAGTTAACATCACTGTTGTGTAGAACTAGGATTACCTCATTAATTGTACTATAAAAATATATAAAGTTTAATATAATAAATCCAATTGCGACTTAATCACAATTACATATGTATTTGAATAAAAATATTGTTAAAACTCTTCATAAAACCTCGACGTACTTATTAACTAAATACAATTATTTAATGACAATATCCGCTGCGAAGTAAAGAAAACAAAAAATAATTGCAACAAACTGATGACATATACAAAACTAAAAATTATAAATTAAAAAATATAATAAAACAAGTAAAAGACAGCCGTAAAAAACTCCGACGTTGCCTAAATCAGACATGTCTTGCAAATGTTTAACTTCATTCTAAGAGACTTCGTTCAGATTTTTGTCAGACATTGAATATACGTATTATTGTCTGGTTGCTTTCTGATCGATTGCCCAAAGATATATCTGGAATTTATGTACCGATGTGCCTAATATATTTCTGATTGAATTCATATAGTACAAGGCGAATTCCTTACAGGCAATCTCGGTACTACACAACAAGTTCAAATCTTAAAAAAACCACAAACAATTTGTTTTTGTAAAATCATTGCACAATGTCAAATACAGAAACCAAACAAAACAGAAAGAACAGAAACAAAGATAATAAACAAAATTTTGACAACCAACAATTATAAAGCATAAAAAAGTTAACAGCAGGGCTATTAGTTCAGCTGTAATGAATTCGCCTTGATATAGTAGATAAGTGTTTGTACGGGAGCTATGGTCAAATATGAACCGATTCAAAAAAAAAAATTGCCAAGATGATAAAGATTGCAATAAAATAAGTTTGGAACAAATTTAATATAAAAACCAACACAATATGATAGTTTATGAACGCAGACACTCTTCCGACTTGTATGGAGGCCATGAAATAATTGACCGACTCTTAACATTTTCAAAAGGGTTGTTTATTGTGACAGTAAGAACCTATGTATGTACCAAATTACATTAAATTATTTCCAAAATTGCTACCTGACTCTGCGCAAAAATTTTACTTGGACAACCAGTCAGCGGACATCGTTAGATCGATTAAAAAAGTGATTTTAAGACTTTTTAGGTGTTACAAACATCAGCAGAAACGCATAATACTCTCTCGACTATTGCAGTGCGGATATAATAAAGAGAAAATCAATCAATTGTAAATATCAACAAATATGACAAGTAATTTAAACAAAAGCTAATGTATGACAAACTAACTGAATTAGAGTGAGGAAGAGAAGAACGAACTATTGGAAAAAATAGATTTCGGTCAATTTTAATTGGATGCAGAATAATTATTATTTTGCTTTTTTTTTTTTGCACTTTGTTTATGCATAATTTATATTTTCTCAGTTAAATGATTATTTGTTGTTGTTTGTTACAAAAATGTATTTGATATACGATCTAAATGTTTATTCGGAAATATTTTTCTTTGTAATTAGAATAACAAATAAACTTGTACGCAAAACGAAAAGTAAAGTCAAACATTAAGCTAGACAGTTAAATTGGTTCTCATTTAATAAAATAAGTTTGATATGACAACATATTCCAAATACAAATTGCTATAAATTTAAATTTTATACACTAGTCGGCATAATTATTTTGACGAAACATTTTTCTGACTGTTGAACCTAGTGTCGTCAAATAACGGTGCAAAAATGATGCGCAGAACAAAGATTGCAGTTTTAGCTCATTTCATGCGAAATTTTATTATTGTTTCCTTTTGCATTCTCTTTCTGCAGATAATAATGCATGGAGACAACAAATTTGTGCGTGGTATAAGTATTTTGACGGTGTCTTTGAGGCTTTTTGTTTGCATTTTTGAGTTTAATTAAAAATAAAAATAAAATAAAAATTGATTTGATTGAATCATTTATCCTGCAACAGGATAATGCCCCGTGCCACAAAGCCCGGGTGATTAATAAGTGTTTGAAGGATGTTGGTGTTAATACTTTAGACTGGCCACCACAAAGTCCAGATTTAAATATTATAGAAAACGTTTGGTCTCTTTTGAAACGCAAAAAACAGTTTCGTTAAATAAAACCAGAGAGGAGACAGTTTCTGAGGTCACTTCCCTATGGGAAGAGATATCTCCAGAGATTCTTAAAAATTTAGTGGATTCAGTACCAAGACGCCTTCAAAAAGTTATTGAAGCCAAAGGAGGATATATATTTTACTAACTTCTTCTTTTTTACTTTTGTTAGGTTTAAACACTGTTACCTTAGTATTACATTCTTGTCAAAATACTTAAGCCAACACACTATATTACAAATTAATTTACATCTTTTTAAATTTCTATGAACTCTAACTCTAAGACAATTTTTTTCCGGTTGTAATAATAATATCAATATAGCACACGTAAATTGTCAAAGTATTAACCCACTCTTACAGGCAGTTAAATTAGATGAACTTAAAAGTATGTTAATTGATAGCGGTATTCATATTATGGGACTCTCCGAGACCTGGCTTAAGAAGGAAATGCCAAACGGTTCTGTTCGAGTACCTGGATATTCTCTGTGTAGAAGTGATAGACCATCTTCAGCTAGGGGTGGTGGTGTAGGTATTTTGGTTGCAAATGGTCTTAAGTATAAAAAAGTCTTTCACTCGACTTCTTACAGTAATTGTGAAGCTTTATTAATTGAAGTGGTATGTTCTACAGCTACTCTTCTAGTGGGTGTGGTATATCTCCCCAATGGTAATCTGGTCGTAATGGAAGATGTTTTAGGTGAAATTTTAACGCAGTATGACAATATAATTATAATGGGAGATTTTAATTGTAATTTTTTCGACCCAGTAAAGGCATCTGACTTGAGATCGTTATGCAATCGACTGAGCCTATCGTGTGTTCACAATTCTATGCCAACACATTGGGATGTAGCTCGCAACTCAACATCTCTTATAGATTTATTCCTTGTAAGTGATTTATCAAATGTATTTTTGTCAGGACAGGGTTCGGTACCTTTTCTTCATTCCTATCATTCCTTAATCTACATTTCATTACCCTTCTTGCCTGAAATAGTGGATGAATATATTGAGTACAAAGCCTATGATAAAGTGGATCATATTGTTATAAGATCTTATGTGGATATATATGATTTTTCTTCATTTTATAATAACAGTTGTGTGAATTATAAATTAAATTTTCTTAACTGTTTATTATCTACTTTATTAGAATTTGTGCCTGTTGTTAAATTTAAACCTACATTAAAAGAAGACCCGTGGATGAATAGAAGGGAAATTAGTGAGGCGAGATCTCTACGAGATCATGCTTATGCAACTTTCAAGAGAACAAGATCTGAAGAAAATCGTAAAATTTTCTGTAAGTTAAGAAATAAACTTAAATCGCTAATTCGTAAATTTCGTAGACAACACTTCACACATGTTTTTAATAATGCTGACCATAGCTGAATGTGGAAAATACTGAATAAATCAGGCTGCTGTGGTAGAAGTGAAGATAGTTTGTTATCAAATATTAATTTAAACGATTTAAATAATTCTTTTGTTTTCAATGCAAATAATCAACCTGATACGTTTAATTTTGAAAGCGTAAATGAACAATTTTCTGGGTTTTCCTTTGGATGTATAGACGAGAATGATTTGCTAAATGCGTTATTGAGAGTTAAATCAAATTCTATAGGTGTAGATGGTTTCCCAATTAAATTTATTAAACTAATTTTTCCCTATATTTCTAAACATATTCTACATTTATTTAATATGATAATAACAACATCCTCTTATCCTGATGGGTGGAAGATGGCGCGCGTAGTTCCGATTCATAAAAAAGATTCAGTCAATGATTTTCGCCCGATAAGTATACTGCCTTCACTTTCAAAAGTTATGGAGCATATTTTAAAAATTCAAATCTTGAACTATGTATCACAGCAGAGTCTTATAAAAGACTTTCAATATGCATACAGAAACCGATATAGTACATCGGCTATGCTCCTGGGTATAACTGAAACTGTTAGGGAACATCTAAATGAAAATAGAAATTGTGTTATGGTATCACTTGATCTAACCAAAGCATTTGATCGCCTTAATCATTCTATACTTATTCGTAAGCTAATGCAAAATTATGGATTCTCAAGAACAGCGTGTAAGTTGATAAATTCTTATCTGCTAGGTAGATCGCAGTATGTGAATGTACGTGATAATAATTCAAATATTTTGTCTGTTTTCTCCGGTGTTCCTCAGGGTTCGGTTATAGGTCCGATTCTGTTTTTATTATATGTGGATGATTGTATTGAGTCTTTAGATTTGCGGTTAGTCAAACCTTTTCTGTTCGCTGATGATATCCAGCTTGTTTTCGGTAATTGCAGGGAGTTTCCAGACGTTTTAGAAGCTGTTATAAATTTTAGCCTTAATAGGCTTCATGGATGGATGGTTGAGAACGATTTCTCCATTAATGCCTCCAAAACGAAGGCAATCATGTTTCGTTCTGGTTATCGTAATGTCACTTATCCTAAGATTAACATCTTGGGTAATGATGTTAGTTTTGTTCCGTCACTTAAATGTCTTGGTGTTATAATTGATCAATATCTGACTTTTAGTCAGCATATTGATGTCATATCCTCTAGGGTTACTTTAGGCCTTAGGAAACTGTATCACTGTGGTTTACATTTGCCAACAAAGGTTAAATATACAATTGCTCATACATTATTGATGTCTCATGTTAACTATTGTATCGAAGTTGATTCAGGAACTCTATCCTATAATTTAGATAAAATGGAATATATAATCAAAAGAATAGTCAGATTTGTGTATGGTATTAAATATCGTGATCATGTATCTCGCGCAGTTGAAAACTTTTTAGGTTGCAGTTTAGGGGAATACATTAATCTTCGAAATTTAATATTTTTTTATAAAATAATTAAGGATGGCGTTCCTAATTATTTACTATCTAAGTTTAGTTTTTCCAGGTCCACAAGAAACTTTCAAATTTTTATTCCACTTATTACATGTTCTGTCTTTGAAAGATCATTTCTTATTAGAACTGCCAGAAACTGGAATGACTTGCCGCCTCATCTACGTACTTTTTCACTATCGCATGGCGTATTTAAAAACAAACTATTGTCCTACTTTCAAAATCACCCATAATTTAGGTTTTTTTGTTTTTTGCTTCTGCTATTTATTTTTGGACTACCATTGTTTTACTTAAAATTCCTGAGCCATATCCTGGGTAGGTGTACATTTAGATTGATTTAATTATATCATTTTAACAAATTTTTATATTTTTTTTAATAAATATATTTAGTTTATTATAATTATCATTAAGAATATGTATATACACTGTGCCATTATTTAAAAAAATTATAAATAAGAAAGTCTTTTGAATTGTTATTACTTTTTGGCATGGTGGAAATATTGAATTTGTGATATATTGGATTCCAATGGTACGTCTTTGGCCTTTTAGGCTTATTGTATCACAAATAAATAAATAAATAAATAAAAAATAAAATATTTGTTTGCTTATTTTTAAGTTTGTATAAGTTATTAATAAAAGGGAAAAAAAATAAGAATTTTTAACAAAGCCGTTTAAAAATTAAACGTAATAATGGACGATTTTTATTTCGTCAAAATAATTATGCCGACTAGTGCAAGTAGGTAACAACAAGGCGATTTCATGTATACGGTGGGGCTATACTGCAAGTATGTACAACATTAAAAAACGAAATTGTATTTTTATTGTCGCTTTCGTTGATCGACACGTTAAAAACACAAGCAGCTCTTAACATTACACTCTCTAAGGCTGGATTTTTGATATCTCACTTAAACTAGGTTTAGTTAATCTGAAAGCAGATTTGTGCCACCATTACCAAGTTTGTGCACAAAATATTAACGGATCAGGTTAGTTATGCTTAAAATGTTGGCTTTTAATGGAATAATAAAAAAATCACATTTTGCAAAAAAAAATCCAAGTTTCAGACTAAAGGTATGTTCAGACCTAACAAATATTTGACGAAAAAATCAAAAAAAAAGCGTGACCAGAAAATTTATCAAACTTAAGCCTTATTTATAACAATTTATATCGATTTACTAAACTTTATTTGTAAGAAGATAATTGTATAATGTAATTTAGAAACTGTAAAATGATGTTTGTTCTAGCCAAACGTTTTGCTTAAGCAATTAATTTTTTAATAAATATACAGGGGTGTGCTGGAAATCGCAAACGCAAAACGCAAGAATTTTAAAAGTCGTTTTTTAGTAAGATTTCTGTAATAAAAAAATTTTATGCCAAATATTATACAAACATTTCTCTATTAAACAGAATTTTATAACAAAAATTATAAAAATTAGATTAAAAGTGTATTAAAAACAGCCTCCAAATTCTTGCGTTTTGCGTTTGCGATTTCAAGCACACCCCCTATAGTGGTTACATGTAGGACGTCAAATATTTAATAGGTGTGAACATAGATTAAGTTAAACTAAGCTTAAACTTAATCCACTTCTCAAACACCCGGCCTAAAGCTACGGTCACACTTATTAAATATTTGATCAAATAAGCGTAACCCCTACTTTTCTTAATAGTTAGTGAGATTTAAAATGGTCTTAATATTACAAAATAAACTTATTATACTACTAGACGTAGCAATAAACAGTTTTTTGTAAGATGTGGTATTTTAATCAAAATAAATATTGATATTAAGCGAAATGATGTTTTAGTTTGGTTGTTGGTCCCGTTTTTTTCGTCAAATATTTGATAAGTCTGACCGTAGCTTAAGTAAGAATAAATGTAGCTTAGGTGAGTGTTGCCATAACTGTTTGATGCCAAAACTTTAAAAAAAAATCTGCTAAAATATGCTTAATCGTAAAATGAAGAAATATGCCAAAAAAATCTGCTAAGATTAAAACATAAAATTTGTAATATTTTAAATTTGCGAAAAAAATATGTGAAATTTGTACAAAAAAATATATGCTAAAAATCTGCAAAATTTTTTTAAAAAATATAATGCAAAAAATCTGCCAAATAAAAAGGAATTTTATAATATATTTCATTAAAAATTTTATTAAAAAAAAAAGTATTATATGCATTAATAATGCGACGAAGTAGTAATAATTTGAATATGAAATTGTTTAACTTAACAGGACTTGTTATTGATGGAATGGAATGTCAATCAAAAATATTTGTTAACAAAGTACCTATATTGAACAAAATAGTAAATACAACGTATTTAATATCAATATTATTTTCAATAAAAACCTGATTAAACCTTTATTTTATTTTAGTTAAGCCCATTTTTTAACTCGATCCCGTATAAATAAGAAAACCCGAATATTGACTCAATAAAAAAGGTATAAGTCTGTTTGAAACAAAATATGCAAAATTCTGCTTTTCTAAAAAAGTAAAAATAGTCTTAAAAATCTGCTTGTTGAAAAGCAAATATGCTAAAAAGCAGTTCGCACATTTTTAAAAAAAAATATGCAATTTCCCAACTCAAAATCCTAAAATGGGAACACTGCTCAGTAGTGCGATTCACTATGCTTTATAAACCACAATTGTTTCGTTTAAAAATGTTAACCACAAAATTAACCATTTTGCTATTCACTAACACTTTTAACGACATCTGCTGGTGTTTAAAGCCAGCTGTTTCAGTCAGCTGTTATTTTTAGCAAAACAAATTGTGGTTTATTAACAGCAGAATTTTGTGTGTGGTTTAATCCGTTAAAAAAAGTGTTTGTTTACTGTTTACCTAACAATCTTTGAAAATAATGGCTTTGGAGTATTTAGAGTTCAATTTATTGGAGAATGAGTCATTTGATAATGCTCCTTTAGTCAACCGGCGTGATCTTCGTGATACCGATGATCCTTTTGAGTTAACATCAACAGAATTTAAAAAACTCTACCGTTTAAGTCCGGAATTGGCTGAAGAAATTGTGTCACAACTTGATGGTCTTTTAAAAGGTTCAAGGATTACTGGAATATCGTCTGAAAAACAGGTATATATATAAATATATACATCGTCAAATAATATTATATAAAAAAAAATATTTTTTCAGGTGCTAGCGACTTTACGTTTCTATGCAACTGGATGTTACCAACGGCCTGTAGGAGAGCAATGGGGTTTATCCATGAGCCAGTCATCAGTAAGCCGTTGCATACATCGAGTAACTGATGCAATTAACAATACGATGTTTTGTGCAAATATAAAGTTCCCAATGACTCAGGAAGAACGTCAAACTGCAAAAGCAATTTTTGCATCAGCTTCTTCACCCTTTGTTGCGGGTACTATCGGTGCAATCGATTGCACACATGTTGCAATATTAGCTCCAAAAAGCCATGAAGAAGCTTACGTCAATCACCATAGCTACCACTCAATTAATGTCCAAATGGTAAGTACAGCTTTAAAAACAACAACAACAACAATACAATTGTCTTTTTTTACATACATACGTGCAGATATGTGATCCCAATTTGAAAATTTTAAATGTGAATGCTAAATACCCAGGAGCACGACACGATTCTTACGTATGGAGCTCCTCTGCAGTTCGAAGAGTCATGCAACGAAGTTTCGAAAACGGAAACCACAATATGTTTTTAATTGGTATGTAAATTTAAGATTTTTACATAAAAAACTAAAACTATAAATTAAAAAAAAAACACATAAAAATCTACAGGAGATTCCGGATACCCGTTAGAGCCATGGTTGATGACTCCTCTACCAAACCAGTTAGAAGGAAGTTCTAAATTTCGTTATAATGAGGCCTTGTGTAAGGCTCGTAATCCTGTTGAACGACTGTTTGGCGTCCTAAAAGGAACTTGGCGATGCTTATCTAAGCAAAGAATACTATTATATGATCCAGGCTTTGCCGGAAAAGTTGTTAACGCCTGCGCAACGTTACATAATATTAATTTACACGACCAAAGCTATGAAACAGACTTGGAGACTTCAGTACCTCATACAATTAGCGATTTGGTAAATCAAAATCTACCATCGTCAATAGCGAAACGTGTCCAAGACCGCTTAATTGCAAATTATTTTACATAGGCAATAGTTCATAGGAACAAAGTTACACCTTCCACTTTTTCGATGAACTATTAATTGCCTATGTTACAAATGAGCAATTTATATTTCCAAGCTAAATTTTTTAGTAAAAATTGTTAAAAAGTTTTTAACAACTGTTGTAGAAAGCTTTAGCCAACACTTGTTATATGTATATTATTACCTGAATTTATAAAATTTTTTGAAATTTAATAAAAGTTTACAAAACAAATTTTGTATGAAAATTTGGCTTCATAAACGTTTGTAAAATTTAATAATCGTTTATAAATACGGGGGTATAAGTTTAACAAGCAGATTAATATACAAAGATACATACATATGTATGTATGTACTTTTGCTTTTATACGTTTTTATTTATATGCCTATTTTATTAAATAAAACTCTTTTTAATAAAATTGTGAAATAAAACGATTTTATTCATTTATTTGTTTATTTATTATTGAAGAAAAGTTGCGATATTCGCACATTGGCAGTGGTAATCTTAAGAATTAAAAAATAAATAAAAAGATAAAATAAGCACCATTCAATGAAATTAAAAAAAAATAAATACAAAGCAAAAAATTCAAGGGACAAATAATTAAAATAAAAAAAAAGCAATTAAAATTAACAAAAATAAAAACCAAAATTAAAAATAAAGCAGTTAGAAATTGTGCCATTAGCACATTGGCTGTGAATTAATAAATTAAATATAAATAAGATGATAAAATAACCACTATTCAATGAAATTAAAAAAATATAATAAATACAAAGCAAACAATTCATTAGACAAATAATTAAAATAAAAAAAATCAATTAAAATTAACAAAAATAAAAAACAAAAACCCAAAATTAAAACTATACACATACATATGTACATAGAAAAAAGCAATTAGAATTGTGAGGTGAATTAATAAATAAAAAAGAAAATAAATTAAACAATATTCAAAGAAATAAAGAAAAGATTTCATAAAAAACATTAATCTAATAATAAAAATGAAAGCAAACAATTCAAAATATAAACAAACAATTAAAAAGAACAAAAAACAACTAAAATTAAATAACAAATATTAAAAAATATGTACATGTATATACAAATAAATAATTCATTCTTTAAGTCTGAAACAAAAAATCAATTATCGTTATTAAACCTCTTATAAATTATTATGAATAAGACTCATATTAAATGCATAGTATAATGGCATTATTACATTAACGTTTTTCTTGTTAATTGTTATTTTAAAATGTTAGCCTTAATCATAATAGTTTTTTAAGGTTTATAAGTAGTAAACAAAAATGTTAATGTACAGGGTTACTTACATTTTGCTTATTACATTGCCTAAATTCGTAATCGCAGTGGCAGTTTCTTTAAGGCCTTCCCCCATCGTTTTTATGGCATCGGCCATAATTTTGTTTATCGCTACGTTCGAAGCGTTACATTCGGATAGCATCTATCAAAATAAAACAAAGCAAAGCAAAAACAAATAAAGATTCCTTGTTAATTATTATTTATCTCAAGCTAAAATTACCTTTAAAGCATCAGCCTGTTTTCTTGCGATCTCCAAGAATTCCTTCTTTGTTTCGCTATCGTCCTCGGCTCGCTTTCTTTTCAGCCCTCTGCGAGGTGTCCTTTTTGAAGTACTCGGCGTATCACATTGAAAATCAAAAGCTACTTCTGTATGTGATGGCGATTGCAAGACAATCTCCTCGCCATCTTCCAGAAGTATTTGCAGATTCTTTTGGAAAAAGGAATTTGCTGGAGCTAATCATACATATTAACTTCACCGTAACTTACCTCTTCCATTGGAACATTTTCGGCAACGGATGCATGGCCCTCAATGTAATCGTTCCCGATAACGGAAACTACCCGCCTTTCCATGTCACTTAAGGCCTCTTGTGTCAACGGCTTATTTCCTGTAAGCGCTAGTTGCCTTTTACGGTCACGTACTTTGGTACTAGTTCGACTTTTTAATTCCTTCCAAACCTTTGTGGTTATGAACGATTTTACTTTTTTTAATATTTATTCAAAAATGTTTACTTACCGCCTGCCACTGGTTGACCGCTTTAACCGCCCCACCAAGACAATTTAGGGTTTCGGACAATTCGCTCCACTTTTTGTCGCACTCCAATTTTCCGTGTAGCTTTTTAAATTTACCGCCAGCAAGTCCCGGGTTACTTATCATAAAGTCAACCATATGACTTAGCTGTTCGGCAGACGCGCGGCTTCTTTTGGCAGAGGTACTAGCCATTCTAATTTAAAATCTTAAAGTATTTACTAAATTAATAAAATGGTAATAATTTAAAATTTTTACTTACTTTGCACAAAACTATTAAAAATTTACAAATCACAAGGTTTTTGTTTTGTTTTTTTGTATTCTTCTTTGTTATTTTCTCCTATTTTGACATTTCACTTGGCGGAGTTGCCACGTAATATCAATTTGAATAAAGAGAAATATAAAACTGTTTACCGTGGTTATAAATAAGTTAGTGAATCACATAGTGGTTAGTGCAAACATCAGAATGTGTGGTTAACGTTAACACTTTTTAAAGTGTTTAAAGTTAGTGAATTGCACTACAGGTGTGCTTTCAACTGACAATTTAAGCGCCTGTTATAGAGTTGTTTTAAAAAACAGTAGATGACGCCACTAGCTTTGACTTAAAATTAGCATTTTTGTTTTCACAAACGGAGTTAGGCCTTACCAGCTTAATATATATAACCAAATATATAAATATAAACAAAAGGAAGTTGCCAAAAATAAAGAAAAATATGTCAACAATTTAATAACATAACGAAAAAAAAAAGCTCCTGAATTATGTAGTTCTTTTTTAAGAAATGATTTTGTATATAAAACGATTTGTGGCAATTTGTTTTCCATGAAAAAAATGTTTTGCACCTTTGGTTTATTAACCCTTATGTGAATGGCAAAAAAAACGCCTTAAACAGCATTGCAAGATACCCGGGTACCTATATGGAAATTTTATGGGAAACTAAAATTTTTTGTTGAAATATATGTATATAATCACAAAAAATAACTCTGAGACTTAAAAAATATGTTTTTTTTTTAGTTAATTTTAAATTTTTGTAGACGTACTGGGCTATGCAACGTATTAATGATAAGATATGCAAGTTTGCAATATAATGTAAATTTTTATTTATGCATATCACAGTTAGCAAATTTGCTAAAACTTGTAAATATTACTCCGGTGATTTCCCTTATTGCAAAGATGCAGTAGTTGAATGTTTTTATGTGTATTGCATTTAATGTATGAAGGTACCTGGGTATCCTGCCATACCGTTAAGGGTGTAAGATGAAAACTACTTCACCACGCCTTTTCAAAATAAATTTTAAGCTAAAAAATAATTATAATTTTAAATTTATTAATAGTTAGGAGTTCTCGAGAAGTGTTAGATATGTACCATCTTTTTATTAAAAAAAAAAAAGTAAGTTGAAAATGCCAAAGGCCATTCACATAAGGGTTAAAAATAAAAATTAAATTAATTAAATTTTTTTATAAAAACAATTGAAACAAGTATAGTCGGTCAAGCCCGACCATATGATACCCAGCACCACAGTACTTAAAAACACATCATGCTTATGTGTCCATATAAATATGGATTTCTCTATGTTTAAAAACTTCATTAAAATCGGTTTGAAAGTTTGTGAGAGGCAGAAATTGCCCCCTACATCCCCTTGTGGTCCTATTTTTGAAAAACTGTATAGCTTATGTGTCCACATAGATATGGATCTACCTATGTTTTAAATTTCATTAAAATCAGTTTGAGAGGCGAAAATTGCCCCTTTCTCCCCTTGTGGTCCTATATTTTTTAAAACTGTATAGCTTATGTGTCCATATAGATATGGATCTATCTATGTTTTAAATTTCATTAAAATCGGTCTGAGTGGAAGAAATTTCCCCCTATCTTCCCTCGTGGTCCTACGATTCGGCCCATTTTCAATAGGCTTGGTCCTTGTGCCAATTAGAACCTATGTCCCAAATTTTATCAAATTATCTCCAAAATTGCGACCTGTACTTTGCGCACAAGGTTACATGGACAGCCAAGCCAGCCAGCCAGCCAGCCGGACGGACATCGCTAGTTCGACTCAGAAAGTGATTCTGAGTCGATCGGTATACTTTAAGGTGGGTCTAGGACCAATATTTTAAGGCGTTACACACATCAGCACAAATGCATAATGCCCTCTCCACTATTGTGGTGTGGGTATAAAAATATATAGAAAAATTCGTCGCAAAATACTTTCTCTTAGAAAAATAAAACAAATTTTTTTCATTCAGTGTTTAATAAAAAATGCTTTTTGAAGAAAAAATATTTTTTTTTAACAAAAATATTTTTCTTTAAAAATGTTGTAATTTTCTTTAAAAAAATTTATCACAAAATATGTTTCTGTAGAAAAAACTTTATTTCAAAATCTTTTTAAATGAAAAAATGCCACAAAATATTTTTCTACAGAAAAATGTTATCATAAATTGTTTTCTTCAGAAAAATATTGTAACAAAATTTTTCTCTAACGAATAAGTTGAGGCAAAATGTGTTTTGTAGAAAAATTGTGAACAATATTTTATATAAAAAGAATTTTGTGTTACAAAATCCGTTACCTTAAATATTTTTTTTTTTATAAAAAATATGTCCCAAAATGTTTTTCTATAGCAGTATTTTGTCTCAAAATTTTTTTATATAAAAATTTTGCTTCAGAAATATCATATCCCAAAATTATTTAGAAAAGTTATGTCTCAACATTTGTTTATATAGAAAAATTCTATCTCATCATATTTTATATGGAAAAATTTTGTCTTAAAATGTGTTTCTATAGAAAAATTTGGCCCAAAATTATTATTTTCTATTGAAAAATTTGTGGAAATTGTGTTAAAAATTAGTCCCAAAATGTTCTATAGAAAAATAACCAAATGTTTACAGAGACATTTTGTCTTAGAATGTGTTTCTATAAAAAAAATAGTGCCCCAAAATCATTTTTTATTAAAAAATTTGTGAAGAATTTATGTTCCAAAATATTTTTCCATAGAGAAGTTTTATCTCAAAATGCTTTATTTTCGAAAAAGTTGTTTCCAAATGGGTCTTGCTTGTGGAGAACATTTTTTTTAAATGGTTTTTAATACAAGTTTTTTTAAAATGTTTTTGTCTATAGATTTTTTTTTTCTAAAATAATTTCCTATAAAAAAAATTTGGTACAAAATAATTTCTCAACAAAAAAAAAAAATAATAAGAAAAACTTCTTGATTTAAAAAAAAGTATCGCATTTTTTCTCAATAGAAAAAAAATTGCCACAAAAAAATTACATTGCCCAAAATAAGAAAAAAATTTACAATTTGTTTCTCGTCCGGAAACTGTATGTGTATCCCTTATTTCTCTAAACTTCGTCTTTTTCTCACCTGTAATTCTGATTCGGTAACATCAATTTCTCCACGATATACAAAATCGATGATTGTTTTCAAATCTGTAAATATAATATCCCCTGGCAATATTATAGTTGGATGTTTACAGGGATTTTCCAATAAGAGTTTTTGAAAATATGATGAACATGCTGAAAGAACAACCTATAAAAAACAAATAAAAAATATTTAGAAATCACATCGCATTAGTATGTATTCCACGTCAACATACCTTGTGTGCTTTTAGGGAACCGTGTTCACATGATAGGGTGACATCAACAAATGATAAATCTTCACGTAATTGCTGAAACACCGAAGTCATGGTGTTCTGATAGTTATTCCATCGCAAACTAAAATATTGATGACTTCGTTGAGCCATTTTGTTGCCGTGAATCTGTTTATTTTGTTGAATAGAATTTTAAATATTAAATCTGCACACAGTTTGGCGAAATAGTACGCTAAAAGCTTTTTTTTTATTATAACAATTTGATACAAATTCAAATTTTTGTATCCAGTTTGTTTTTGTTGCTGTTGTATGTTTTATTGGCTTTTTGTTGGGCATAAAAGTAGTGCTTTGGATTTTGGTGGAAATTCCTTTTAATAGATCTAAAAAAAAAGAAAGTTAGATTAATAAAATTGGATATAATTGTTATATTTTTTTTATAAATTAACTAAAACTGAATTGAACTTGAAGTTAAACAAAATTTAACTTAATATAAACTGGCAACGCAGCAACACTGAACTAGCATTGAGCTGGAGCTATCTATAACTAAATAAGTTAGAACTAACATGGAATTAAACTAGAGCTAGAATCAAACTTAAAGTGAGCTGAAACAGAACTAAAATTAATCTAGAACAAAACAAGAACTGTAACGCAATTAAGTAACGAGAAATCTCCTATTTTTAGTAAACGCCGGAATTCACTCAGAAGGCCGGCTTTGCGAAGAAGATTTGGTTGACGAAGCTTTAGTTGACGAAGCCGATGTTTGTTACACCACAGAGCAGAAAATCCTTGCGTTTAAAATTGGGGATTTGGAATTCGGGATTTTAATGAATAATAAAATACAAATGTATTATTTTTTACTATCTCATTGAAGAATTTATCAATATAAGAAAACGAAAAATCACACAAAAAATGTTTCAAAACTATGGTGAAAGTGAATTATTACCCAAAAATAATGAAAATCGCCAAAAAAAAAAGGGGGTAATAAATGAATACTAGCTGATATTTGGAGGAGAAAATGTGGTGTCGGTATCAACATGAATTCCTACATTATAAATATACTTTGATATAAATATCATCATATATATACATACCAAGAATATTTCTTTCACAAAAAAAAATCAAACAAAATCAAACAACCTGAACGGCTTTTTAAAAGAAAACAATCGCTACATTTTTATTTATTGATTTATTAAACAAAAAAAGGTAAAGTCAACAGTCCTGCAGTTATGCTTCATTTTCCAAAGAACATAAAAAAAAACTTTATTTTAAAACATAAAATTAGAAAAACTCAAAAATTAAATAAAAATTAAATTTGAGGAACTTGAGCCTGATTAAGAATTAAATCAAATTTGGATTAAAATAGAAATTAATTGAAATTTTACGACAGCAGAACTGCTGAGCTGATTCAGAACTAAACTAGAACAGGATCAGAACGGAATTAGATATAAACTACAACTGAACTCGGACTGAACTACAACTAATCAAGAATTGAACTCGAACTAAACTAGAATTTGAAAAAATAACTAAAAAACTTAAAACTATATTGAATTTTAAAAGGAATAATTTAATGTCAAATATGTTTGTATGTAAATATTTAACTATAAAGATTAGCCTTCAAATTGATTTCAAAGTAAACTGACCCCGGACAATAATATAGAGAAGAAAATCTTAAAAAAATAATTTCCTTAATAAAGAGAAACAATTCCCAGAAGTTGAGAATGCCAGCAGAGTTAAGCATTTTTAGAAAAGTTGCTTCAATTTCCAGTATTCCTTTTATGGTACAAAAAGGAACTGGTTAAAGAAGTTTTTGTTGTTCTGCTTTAAAAAATTGGAAAAAGGAAAAAAATTATAATTTGGCATTGTTTATTTATAGCAAAAAAAAAACCCCTTTAACAAAGAAATGTGTACTTTTTGTTTTAAAATTATTTTAAGCATGAATGCAGTCAGTCAGTCAGTCTGCCAGTCAGCTAGCCAATGAGCAAAATAAAGCAAAAACACAAATGAAATGTTTAGACTTCGACGACAACAAGTTGCTTAAAAGTTTCTCTTTTATTTGCCAGTTTTTTTAAATAAAACAATTTTCTAAAAGCAGCAAAAATAAATTGTGTGGCAACTATAGTTACTAAAAATTGAAAGAAAAAAGTTTTTCTTTTTCCAAAATACAAACAATGCAACCAATTCAGGCATCAACAGCAGCAACATAAACAATGTGTTTCGTTCGTTTCAATATAAACCACCACAAATATTTCGCATTTGTACCTTTAATTTCAATTCACTTATCTTAAAAAAAAGTTTAAACAAATACCTACTTCAATGTTATTGGAGGGCTTTGAAAGTAACATCAGAGAAAATTAAAATAAAAAAAAACATTTAAAATAAATTTTTGTAATTTTGTTTCTACATGTAAACTATAGCGAACAATAAAACTTAGAAAACTATTGTAAAAAAAGAATTATAAAATAAAAAGAAGACTTATAAAATGATGAAAACGTCTAAAGTAGTAAACATTTTACTCAACGAAGTCTGAATTTAATATGAAATAAACTAAAACTGAATGAAATGAAATGAACCAACACTTAAACAAAATTAAACGAGACCTGGACGAGAAGTTAACTAAAACTGAACTAGATCCATCACTAATCTAGAACTGTACTAAAACAGAATTTAAACGAACTATAACTGATCTGCAACTGTACTAGAATTAAACTTGAACTAAAATAGAATTGAAATATAACTAGAACTTAACAATACCTAAAGTAGCACTGAACAAGAATTCAACTACAATTGAAAGAATAGAATTGAACTACACCTTTTTAAGTTGAAATTGAGAAAATACAAATTAATATTCAGAAAAACGAATTGATGTTGAGAAAATACAAATTGATATTAAGAAATTTAAATTGATGTTGAGAAAATACAAATTGTTATTAAGAATTCCAATTTGATGTTGAGAAAATACAAATTGATATTAAGAAATCCAAATTGATATTGAGAAAATACAAATTGGAATTGAGAAAACCCAATTTAATATTAAGAAAAACCAAATTAATATTGAGATATAAATTCATAGTTTTATTGATATTAGGATGTAGAAGATGGTTACATGGAATTAGCTTGATAATGTCTCCTCTTATCATTGATATCTGACAAACGCAGCAATTGTCTTTAAATTCCATTTTAGAAATAAAAACTTATCTTAATATTTTTTTTGACAGATATGTCAATGACAATATTGATGCAACGCAATATATATTGCAATTTGTAATGTTTATTATGTATACATAATAAAAGGACAAGGTATTTTTTTATGTAAACAATACATATTCAAAATATAATAATGAAAAAAATCTCAATATTAATTTGTTTTATCTCAATTTCAATTTGTATTTTCTCAATATCAATTTGGATTTCTTAATTTCAATTTGTATTTTCTCAATATTAATTTGGATTGTCTCAATTTCAACTTAAAAAGGTGTAAACTGAGTAGAATTGAACTAAAACTAAATAGAATTAAACTAAAACTGGACTCGAACTTTTTATCAATTATTTATTTACATTTTGAACTATGTAAAACAAACCTAAAACTTAACTTAAACTAAAATCGAAAAAGAAATAATCTAGAACTAAAATAGAATTTAATTATAGCTTAACTACAACTGAACGAGAACTGTATTAGAACTAAATTAGAACTAAAGTATAATTAAACGGAAACTAAGCTAAAACTAGACTAGAACCGAACCAGAACTTAACAAACACTGACGTAGAACAAAGAAAGGAACTGAACTAAAGCATACCTACAACTGACGTTCAACTACACTAGAATTGAAGCTTAAAGCAGAAGTGGAATGAAATTGAACAAAAGAAGAACAGAAGTGGTTTTGAATTAGAAATAACATTCAATTGATGAAGAACCAAACTAAGACTTATCTAAAACTGAACCAAAAATAACCTAGAATTGATCTTAAACTAAATAAGAACTAAAATTAAATCTCATACTTAATAACAAAAAGTAGTTATAAAGGCCGTTATACACTATCCTACAAAGTCTTTAGTAATTTACGAAAATGCAACCCTGTCATAAGTTGTTATTGTTTTTTAAAAATGTTCAAAGAATAATTAGATCAGGGAAGCATTTTTGAAAAATACGTAAGACTTTGTGGGATAGTGTGTAACGGCCTTAAGTAGGATTGGGATTTCCATGCAAATGCATGTTTTTTGTCGATAGTCTAAGAACGATAGCGACAATTATCTTTCCGAATCAAAAAGTTTGCGTTAAAATGGCATCGATTTGTGATATTGCTGCATATTTTGGAAAAAATGCTTTTTTTTTGCATATTTAGGTTTAAAATGCATATTTTGACATTTTTTAGTTTTTTTTTTTTTTTTTAATTTCCATATTATAAAAACAGTCCTTAAACAATTAATTAAATACACAAAAAAAAAACTTCCAAAAAAAATTTTTAAATCAATAAATAAATTCTTTTGGATCTTTGCTTTGAATCAGTGAAGCAGCAGAAAACGAATGACGCTCATCAACAAGAAATGACAACAAAGCAACAGTTGGACGTACATTAATGTACAATTGTCACAGACCACACGAAGAAGTTTATAGTGTACATGTGTCGACGTCACACAAGCAGCATTTTTCTTCCTATGCACGCGTAGAAAGGATTTGCAAAAGTGCCCTTCACTGCTTTAAATACAAGATTTTCAAGATTTCAACAAAAGATTCATCTTTTTTTAAACCGATGCAGCACATACCATGGTTAAGGCTGCCAATGGGCTTAAAATATTTATCCAAAACTTTACAAATGTACTTGCTTGGCACATGGGTTATACTGCGTTGCAGAGGAAATTAAGAGCCAATTCGATAATATTGAAATTTTTAGACCCCTATTACGGTTCACAACTCAACTGAGTTGAGTTGTAATTTTTTAATTTTTGTATTATGGTTTACAACTTTGCTATATTGCGGCGAACAAAAACATCAAAAAACTCAACCAGTTTTCTGATTTGTGTGAAACAATAACTAATTAGAAGGGATTTAGTTTACTTGATACTGAAGTAATATTAACTGATATTGCAGAAAGTAAAATTAACAATGGGAAGGAAAAAAAGCCCGATAAATTAAAAAAAAAATCAAATATGTTTTGCAAAAAAAATTAATGTTTTTTAAAAATAAAATAAATTTGAAATATTTTTGATCTGATCTGGAATAAAAGTGGGATCTAAAAATGATTTTTTTTCCAAATGCATTGGCATTCTTCAAGTATAACTTCGGCAGATAATTTTCCGTGCGCAAACAGTCTGAACAGACAATTTTACTTTTGATAAAACAGTTGGGTTGTTCACGAAAGGCGGTGATCAGGTTATGTCGTTATACATATCAACAGCAACAAAATATATTTAAATAACATTTGAATTAATATATTTTGTTGTTGTGAATTTAACTAAATAACCATATAACCTGACAACCAGCCTTCTGTGAACAACCCAATTACTTATTTATTTAAACAAATAAAAATTTAAATAAGTTATTTAAGATTTTTCAAAGATATTTGAATGACATTAGACTGAAGTTTTCATATTTTTGTTTTTTTATAAAATTAAAAAACCATTTTTTATGGAAATTTTTTTATAATTTTTTAGTGCATATTTTTTATTTTTTTAGTTTATATTTTGAATTTTTTAGTGCATATTTTTGATTTTTTGGTGCATGAAAATCTCAACCCTAGTTACAAGCATAAAAATCGGAAAGAAAAAGCTTAAAGCATTTGAATATATAAGTTCGCTTTTTTAGCAAGTATTCCCAAAAATAATTTTAACAAAAAAGTTCTCTTTTTTTAAGAATTATTTTTTTTTTTTTTGCATAAGTAGAATTTAAAACATACTTATGTTGAGGTGTTTCACCAATTCATTTGAATGTTTACCCTTCGCTATAAAATCATCATACCAATATGAACCTATTCTCTTATTAGAAAATATTTCAAAAAAACAAATTATTTGTTAAACATTTTTTTGAAGCAACCAAGAATCCCAAATAAATACACACAATTTTCAAAATAAGAAGAAAAAAACATTTTTCTAAAAAAGGCTTTTTCACAAAAAGTTGAGGAGTCAATGAATCCTTTACGTTTCGTTTTCAAGGTCTAGTTGTTGCTGTGTAAAAAGCAAACTGGTTTGCAAAATTTTACAAACATTCTTTCTCTTAAGTTTATTATTATTTTCCTTGTTTGTAGGCAATTTACAAAGGTATTAAAGTTTCGGCTTACACATTATGATTTGTATAGAGAAATTTCGATAAATAAATAATAACAATAAAATAACATTCTTTTATATTTTTTTCGAATTTATTCTATGAGCTAAATTTTTAGTTATGTATTTTATAAAGCTTTTTTGTAATAGTTCTATTCCTTAAGTTTTTAGGAATGACTTTTATACACTACCAGACTATTATATTCTATTGTATAAAAAAAAAGTTATTCTTTAAAGAAGTGTACGTGTAATAATAATTTAGTTGACTTTAAATGTTTATTTTAATGTGTAATCATCATTGGGAGTTCTTATGCACATTAAAATAAATATTTAAAGTCAACTAAATTATTATTACACGTACATTTATTTATTTATTTATTTATTTATTAATCCATATTGTAATACAAAGCCATTTGGGCCAAAAAACGAATTACACAGCAATATAATCCCGAGTATAGTACTTAACCTAATCTACAAAAATAACTTACATTTACTAATGTAACTACACCCATTAATACAACTTATTGGCTCCCCAGCCGTAACAAATTATAAAAGTACTATAAAAAAAGATTCAGTTTAGTAATTTTTATCCGGTATTTGTCACAACTCATATCAAACGTATGAATCATAAAGAAGTGAAAAAACAATTTGAAAGCTACCTTACAGACAACATAAAAAACTATCGAAAAAAACTTGAGACATGCTTCAAAAGCTTAAGGCGAAACACATTATTAGATTGCGAAAAAATACGCAATTCATGCGGTAAACTATTCCAGCAGCGAGCAACCCTTACAATAAAAGACCTCTCAAACAAAGAACACCTGGGGCCTAATTCTGGCAGTCGTGATTGAGTAATTTCTCGATTCGAAAGCAATTTAATATCTAATTATTTCAGTCCATTCTGAACGAATTGGAATTATTTTTTCAGTGTTGTAAAGCATTAATTTGAGTTTCACAATACTGAAAAAATAATTTTGATTCGTTCAGTATCGACTGAGATAAAATTGCTTTCGAATCGAGAAATTACTCGATCACGACTGCCAGAATTAGGCCCCTGATTCTAGGTATTAGAATTTGCTTGTTCCTATTCGACCGCGAAAAAGTAAATTCGTTACATAACTGGACAGGTATGCCACTTTTAATAATGCGATGAAATAAAAGAATATTACGGTACTTTACGAATTTATCAAAGTAACACCCTAAAAATTTCTTTACAAATTCGGATATATGCTCACGTCTACGGATATTAAAAACATAACGAGTCACAGTATTAACAACCCGCTCCAATATCTTTAAGTTCATGGCAATAGTCCCTGACACCAACTCAAGTCCATATAAGATCTGCGGCATAAGAAGCGCATGAGCTAGTCTACATTTAACCCGAAATGGCAGGAATATATTTGTGGAATATATTCTACGTAAAGTACAAGAAATCTTGCGATGCACATATACAAAATGAGACTCATAACTAAGCCTATTATCAATGATGATACCCAAACATCTATGTTGACTTACAAAATCGATTTTAGAATCCCGAATAAAAATCTCAATAGCTGTCACAAAGTTCACAGACGATCCAAACAAAATCGCCTTAGATTTAGACGGGTTTACAGCCAGTGAATTTCTGGAAGACCACAGGTCGATTTTATTAAGGCAGTAGTTAATATTAGACTCCAATACATCAGCAAAATCTCGACCAGTACTAAATAAAAGCAAAATATCATCTGCAAATAAAAACGGCTTACACATACTAGAACTTAGAACTTCAGGCAAATCATTAATATAAAGTATAAATAAGAGGGGGCCCAAAACCGACCCCTGGGGAACACCAGATTTAGTTGAAAGAATACTAGAAAGCCTACCATCTAAATCCACAAACTGTGTCCTATCACATAAATAAGACAAGATAAGCTTACAAGCCGATTTTGAAAAGTTAAAGAAACTCCTAAGTTTCATAATCATAGTAGAGTAACATATAGAATTAAAAGCTTTAGTTAAGTCCAGGGAAACTAGCACACTTAATTTTCCGTCATTCTCACAACTTCTAACAGCATCAGTTAGATTAAGCAAAAGCGATGTAGTGTTAAATCCTCGGCGAAAGGCATACTGAGAATCAAAAATTTTATTCCTAGTAGAGATAAGCATTTGATCCTTAATTATATGCTCCACCACCTTAGACAATGCAGGAAGAATAGAGATTGGTCTCAAATCATCAGGACCCCGAACAGTACCAGATTTCGGAATGGGCACATTTCTTTAAAGAATAACTTTTATTTTTGCTCAAAAAAATAAAAATCAAAAATTAACTGTTATTTTTGTTCAAAAAATTAAAAATCAAAAAATAACTGTTTTCATCTGACTTTTATGAAAAAAGGAATAACTGTTACGGTCCCTGATATGTACATATTTTTACAAAACAACAAAATTACACAAATGTAAAAACCAAATGCAATGCAAGTAATACAACGATGGCATTTATTTCATATGTTCATTGTACCACCACTTCTTATTTTCTTTTCTATAATTTTCCTTTAATTAAAAACACTGGTTGTTTTAACAATATTTTAACCCGAAAATCATAAGTTACAAAATGATCAAACAAAAATTGCATTTAAATATGTAAACACATGGGCCAAAACATTAAACAGCTGATTCAAATATCGGTTTTATTTGTATTCGAAAATAACAAATCCGACTTGTTTTCATCACACCAAATGAAACCAATATTGGTTTGCAAAACCGACAATGAGCAAAACCGACTTGGATTCTATGACACCCCTGTATAAAAATGTTTTTTCTTTTAATTTACACATTAGATAATGAAAATTTTTTAGCTTTGTAAATTTTGATGATGTATTATTTGGGCAAGTTACCGAATTATATTAAGTTATGACACTTTAGCTGAATTCTCTAATTAATATAGGCTCCAACAAAGATTTTTATTTTATCAAAAGTGCCAAAATTCGAATTAAGACTATTTAGCACGTAGCAGTACTACCATTTTATTTTCTGACAAAACTTAAAATAAGTCAATTTTATGAATTGCAACTTTATACCAATTGAAACATAAAGAAGGAAGAACTGTTTTTTAGCAGCCGTTAACAAAAACTAAATACACTGATATTTTTTTTTACATAGATAAACAAGTGTGTTGAGCAAAGTTTAAGCATATAAACCCGAAAACAGCTTTGTAAAATATAAGTCGAGCTTTTAAGACGTTTTTAGCATTGGACATTTTTATTTTATGACACGGATAGCTATACTACTCTATAAAAAGTTGGGTTTTTAATAAAAGAAGAAAGTAATGGCAAAGATTATTTCACTAAATTTGAACTCCGAAAAAGACTTATTAGTTCCCAACTTTAAAGCTTGGAAACACCTCTGCCTTTCTATGTTAACCGCTTTTTTTCAGTCAGCTCTAAAAGACGCTCTAGAGCAGGTTAAGAGGGAAAATGTTTTTAGTACACACTCTCTGTTGTGAAACGAGGAATAACGTTTTTAAAGCCACAATTTTTGATGATTTGAGTAGTTGATAAACGTTTTTGTGGTATATGAAACTTAGATATAATAAATAGTAAATCGCCTTTTGAAACCGCTTTTTGCTCTCCTGAAAAATTATTACATAGGTACTTTGTCACTTTCAACGTTATTCGCGCGCTGCTTGGATTCAATTGTCTATAAAAAATGTAAAAAAAAAATTTATAAACAAAAAGATTGATCATGGTGCGTTATTGAGTTCAGGCTTTCTTATTTAGGTCCTGTTGCAGATTGGTCTTACTTTATAGCATTTTTGCAGCAGTTTTGTTTTTTTACAAACTCTATAACTGCCTGTTTGTAGAACGCGAGCGCAAAAGTGACTCGTTCAATTTACATTTAAAACAAAAACAAAATTTCAAAATTTGTTTTTGTTTTAAATGTTATTTAAACGAGTCACTTTTGTGCTCGCGTTCTACAAACAGGCAGTAAGACTTATCGCTGAACAGAGCGTCTATATCTGCGATCGGCAACCTATACTATTTGAATGCCTTCCCTGTTTCTTTTTCTTCCTTTAAATAACAAGCTGACAAAAACTGCATGTTTGTGAAATAAAGTGCATACCCATTTTTATTCGTCTTTCCCGTCTCTCCATCAAACTAAAATGTTTCACAGCAAATGTTTAATATGTAATCTGAACGGGCACTAAACTCTTAAAGCACATTTTATGGCTGAAAACGACAATTAACTTTTAATAATAGCTAGCACAAGCTTATGTAATTTGTATATCCTTCACCACATGTGGAAAATAGGACTAAAGAATGAAAAAAAAATGATCCACGACTTTTTGGCGGCATATTTTTTTCGCAAATAAAAAAAAAAACTAAGTCGTGGATCATTTCTGTAGTCATATTTTCATCCATAAATGATATAGAAACTAAATCCGCTATCATATTAGAGTTACTAAAAAATTGCATTTATATATATTCCAGAGCACCGTGTAAAATGCATCTAATTTGCAATAATCTAAAATATTTACATACAAAGATGATGTACTTTGCAAAAAAAAAAAAAAATTTGATACCCATATTGCCCTACTAAAACGAAGGGTTACCACCCCGTTGCATTTTAGTCAAATCGCGAACACGAATTTCAAAAAAAGCTGAGACACGTATTTAATTAAATCGACTAAAGATTAAAATATGTTAATTTACATTTTTATTACAATCAACCCTCAACAAAAAATTCAAAAACCGTCTTTTACAGAAAATCCTTAACCCATTAGAGGTCACTGTTCTCAAATGAGTACAGCTACATTTTTACAAGCTTCCAAGTAAAAACAAAGAATTTTTGATCGTTGTACCGTTATTTAAGTTTACAACAATAATACCAACAGTAGCTAAAAAAGAATTTGTTTTTCCTTTTTTTTTTTGGGTACAAAAGTATAAGTCTGATTTATGTCACAAAGACAGTGTTTTGATAATATTTTGATAATATTGAACTTTTTTTTTTTTTTTGATAATTTTTAATATTTATAATTAAAATCGTATCAGAATAACTCACAGACAATAAAAAATAATGAACGTAGAGCAGTATAAAATTGACTGTATTCGTTTGAGTACACTGACAACATGCATAGGTAAAAGTTAAGTTTGTATTTTAGATTTTAACTATGAGTGGAGAACATTCTACGGTCCAAAAGTGATCAAAAGCCTTCAAAAAGCTGTTGATAGCATATCATGTGATGAAGAAGGAGGTGTTTAGGAACATATAACGATTTCAAGCCTATCAAAAGACAAACCTGGTACAATTAAAATTTTCGTAAATCTTGAAATCATCGACAACGACGTCAGTGACGATAGTGATGATGAACCGTTGGCACCAAAGAAAACTCGCAAAGCAAATAACCTGGCTTTCTTCGAATGAAATGCTAAGCGGGATAGTGCCAAAATATTCCTAAAGACGACGTTAATATAATGAAAATTTAGATATTATTTGTATTATATTAACGAATAATTCGTTGAGCCAACGAAAATATTTTAATAAACGTAATTTCGTTTGCTTAACGTACATTTTCATTGGATTTTCAGTTCAGTGTAGTTAAACTGTACTGCACGAAACTTTCGTTTGTTTTAAAACTTTTTAAGATACAATCTTTAAGTTGATCGTAGAAATTGAGAGTAACGTCTGGGTAATGTGTGTAGATTAATCTCAAGATGGGGCTGGACACTATCCTACTAAACTACAAAACTATAAAAGCTCGTTGGCAGTATAACAAGGGCTTAAAACACTTTGCATTGAAAAACAATGTTCTGAAAATTTTCATACATAAGAGGTCAGTGTACTCAGTTGAGTACACCTCAAAAACTCAGTTAAAAAAAATTTTTTTTTTCATTTCATTCAAAAATAGACCTTTTTTCAAAATGGTCCAGCTCACGAGAGGTCAATGCTGGAGCCGAAATATTTTAAATGTCATTTAAATGTCATCCTAAAAAAGTACAAGGTTCATTTTTAGGAGGGTACATCGAGCACTTCTTTTGGTGAGTCGCTCTAAAGCTTCGTACAGACGGTGGTCAGATCTTACAATGTTGTCATTAAAATGGACTAAAAATGTCTTGCAATTGTGTGAACATTGTACGCTATTTTCATTTGGCAGATGTGTTAAATTAATGCATCTGACATTGGCACCATTGTCAGAAAAATGACAACATTGAAAGATCTGACCATCGTCTGTACGAAGCTTAATATAGGTATGTGTAAAGGGTTTTTTTAGAGAGTGACACAAGCTCAAATCATAATAACAAGGAAATATACATATTTTTAATATCAATGAAAAGAACTTTATTGGAAAGGAAATTTTATGAAATTAATGTTTAAATATGATTTCTGCCATGAGGCCGCCACTTCTGGCGCTTAGAAGGCGCAATATGGAACACCAATTTTCAACAACTTTTCGCATTCTGATCATCATCGTTTTTTAAAACATATGGGCCAATGACTCCGCCAGCCCATCAAGCGCTCCAAACAGTAATTTGCTGTGGATGTAATAGTGTTTCGACAAACGCTTGAGGAATCTCCTCACTCCAAATGCGACAATTCTGCTTAATTACGTACCCATTTTACAAGAAATGGGCTTCATCGGATAATAAAATTTTAAATGGAAATTTGAAAATATGGACAAATTGAATAATTCGTATAAAGACGCAACACCTTTAAGCTTCTGATAATTAATTTTGATAAAAGATCACTTTGTCCACAAATTTCATCCGACCACCTCCTCCCGTTTTTCTGGAATTCATCTTACATTGAATTTCAAAATTTGAAAATATGCACAAATTGAAAAATTCGTATAAAGACGCAACACCTTTAAGCTTCTGATAATTAATTTTAATAAAAGACCACTTTGTCCTACCGTTTTCCTGGAATTCGGTAAAATCTCCCAGAGAAATTGTAAATTTAAAAAATTGAAAAAAAATCGTGCTGTACGGGACAGCACCCAGCTCTTTTGATTGATCTGTGTACTGTGTCCGCGAAAACAGTTTTGTCCATGGAGTCTTTCAACTCGGCAGAAATCTTTGGTGCACTTTTAAAGGGGTCATTCCTAATTAAAGACACCATTTTTCTTTCTTCTCGGATACTAAGCTTGCGAGGACGCCCAGACCTGGTCTTATTTTCCAACTCGTTTTTCTTTTTGAAAGCGATTTATTACCTTTTGCGTTGTTGACTTACTTCTATTAGTTATTTGAGCAATTTCAGAATATAATTTTCCCAATCTATGATTATTAATAATAATACGTTTCCGGGAATAAAAAAAAACTTAAGGAAACTAAAAACGTAATAAACGCCCAAAATTTTGCAGTTAAAGGTAGAATTGAGTACCTAACATTAAAAATGTTACCTACCTAGTACAATAATGCAAAACTTAAACCCAAAAGCGTTTACCAAAGACCAAAAAAAATGTTTTTAAATGTACACTTTTATGAGTTTGCAAACATTTTTTTAATAAAAATGGAAAATATAATAAGTGTTAAAAAACCACAATAAATGAAAAAACACTACACGCCTCCACATTCCTACCCCTGCCCATTTCTCATGTTTCAATAAAAAAAAACGCAAGCAAAAGACAAAACTGAACGAAAAACTGTAATCAAAACAAAAATTTGTGCAAAACAATGTTCTTCTTCTTGTTAATATTTTTTCTTTTGCTGGTTTTTTCTTCATTTACAACTTTTTCTTTCTTGATGGTATTTGCTGTTTGTCAGTCAGCATGTTTGTTGTTGTTTTATACACCATCATCATCACTTTCTTTGCTTTTTATTTTGTTTTGTTATGTCGTTGTTGTTGCTTTCAATTAAAAAACAAGGAGAATTTTGTTTTTTTATATTAATGAATGTGTAGGGTATTGGTGTTTGTTTTTATATTGTTTGCTTTAAACAACAAAAACAACAATTTTTTTTTATATTTAATCAGTGTTGCCATTACTGCTAGATGAGAATATGCTTAAACATAAAAAAAAATTCTAAGTCATAAGCTTCGTACAGACGATGGCCAGATCTTACAATGTTGTAATTTTTCTGACAATGGTGCCACTGTCAGATGCATTAATTTAACACAGCTGCCAAATGAAAATAGCGTGCAATGTTCACACAGTTGCAAGACATTCTTAGTCAATTTTAATGACGACATTGTAAGATCTGACCACCGTCTGTACGAAGCTTTAAAATTAAGAAAATATGCTAAGATTAAAACATAAAATTTTTATTATATTAAATTTCCTAAATACCTATAAGTTTAATTTTTACAAAACTGCTGAATTTTTTTAAAAAATATTATGCTAAAATTCCGCTAATTAAAAAGAAATTTTAATATAGGTACCTACCTATTCCTTTTTATATTTAAGATTTTTTGCGCCAATTTTACTCTTCTTTTTCGTATTTATTGCACTTTTTATCCGTTTTACAATATGTATACCTATTTGACGCAATTCTTAATTTCTGAATTGGCCGCCCTAATAAAAACGCAGCAAAATAACAAAAAAAAAAAAACACAAATAAAAAGAAAGAAGACAACAGGCGTAAGGGAAACTGAATGAGTGACAGTTAAAATTAAGAATAACATGTGGCTGGACATATTTTAGCTTCTTTTTTCTATTTTTTTTTTTTTAAATGGCATGTCGATTATCATGTTTTCGTTTAATGAAAAAGATATGTACAAATACACAGAGATAAAAAAGAACTGTAAACATTAATCCCTGCGCTTCTCTTTCTTCTTTTTGACCACTTTCTAAACATTTAAAATTTTTTTTATTTACCTATTATCTTTTCATTTTCGTAAGTGCCTGCCTGCCATGCACCACCACCTATTTTGGCTTTTTACTTTAAGAAAAAATAATTAAAATGATTTTTTTTTAATTTCCTTTTTAACAAATTTTATTTTTTATTTGCTGTAAAGAATATTAAAACAAAAACAATAAAGTAGAATGAAAATTCACGGAAAGGGAACAAGAGAGTAAAAATGTAATCAAAGAACGTTTTTGTTGTAGTTAAAACAAAGACAAGAAAAAAAACAACATGAACAAAAAAAATGACAAGCAACAGCGTGGAATAGATTAAGGAATACATACTTATGTAGGTACCTACTTACCTATCTTGGTAAAAAAATAACAAATAAAAAGAGAATCATAAATTAAAAATTATAGAATTGCCAGACGAAATCAATTGTAATAAATGTTAAATGTATGTACACTAGACGACTCACCCCTTATATGGGCAAAAAAGTTAAAGTTGTAGGCAGCGTTGCCGTTTTGGTTACTTTTAACCAAAATTGGTTACTTTTTTTCTCAATGTGTGCTTGTGTACTTTTTTCCAATTTGGTTACTTTTTTTCAACTGGGTGTTAGATGATCAAGATTTGCACTTCTATGCTATAAACACATTCGAGACAGCAGGCTACCGACTCCAATGTCAAAAATAGAATACATGTGCATATGAAAATGATTATTTTCACGACGACACGGCTACATGGCTGCAGGTTGTTGTCTGTGCTTATTTTGTCGTTGTTGTCAAATTAAACTAAATTCTATGACCCCTTTCACACTTGCACAATTAACTTGCCGAGTCTGAAAGGGGTCATTTTTGTCCACTACAAAACAGAAAAAGTGCTGCTAATATAAAAAAATATTTAAAGAATAAGTGCTTAAGAAAATATCCTCTTTTTTTTTTTGTTTAACTGAAAAGAATCGGCTTGAAACAAGAATATTAACTCGGCTCAACACCAAATTGTTATTTTTATAGTTTTTTAGTATCCTTGAAAGAAGTTCTATAGGAAGATGTTTTTCGCGCCAACGCTCTAGTTTACGAGTTATAGGTCGTAAAAGTTGCAAAATACTTTATCCATATCTCTAGGTATAAAAGAAATCTGTACGATATGGGAATCATTGGAAAATGCTTCAAAGTGTGTTTCACATGCTGTTTAAAGCATACCGATTAACCAATTTAGAGACAATTTCATATATTTGTACTCCGTAGCTGACTTGTTTAACAAAATTGGCTTTATCTTAAAATTATGTCGATACAGCAATAATTATGTAACCCTTAGCTATTTGCTTAATAAAGTTTTTCTCTATTGCGGGGTTTCGGCCTTGCGGAGAACACTTATTAAATATGTACATATCGAGCCCTTTTTTGTTAATTTTTTTAACACCTGCAATGCTTTTTATGGATTAAGAGGGGCTTTTTCTGCGCAATGGTGAATTTGTTGTTCATTGTAACGAGTACTTATTACCCATTTGCAAGAAAAAACAAAATTTCGATAAATTGTCGCTAACGATATAATCGCAAATAAAATTAAATATCTAATACATAAGTACATAAATTATCACCACACATATACTTTTACTCAAACTTGTGAATAAATGGAGTAATTTATCAAAAAAATTTTTTGTGTACGACAACAATATATTGGTACAAATAACATTGTGTAGTTGCCGTAACCATGCCCAACCATATTTTTTCTCTGCGTGTACCCAACATGTTCTGAAACTTTTACCACCTACATATACATATATACCACGTGCGTTGACGGATTTTTTTTTTATTTTAAAAGCAGCTTATATATTTTTTTATTTAACCTACCATTAAAATTATATCGTTTGTTTAATAGTTCCAAAAATTACAAAATTAAAATATTTTAAATGGTTTTTAATAAATTCATTTGTGTTTACGTTATAAAAAGTATTATAAATAAGTTTTTATATTTATATATTTATAGGCTTAAATTAAGTTTGTGTACAAATCTTGAATTATGATGTTTTTCCATTTTATCAAAGTAAAAAAATAGTAAAAAATGATAGTGGCACCACTAAAATTTAAATACATAACACAAAAATCAGCTGTTTATAATTTTTCAATTGTAGCTGTCGTCTTCAAAATAATTCAGTAGCTGACTAAACGAATATAATAGCATTTGTAGTCGTGTGTTGGTGTAGCCTGCTGTGGTGAATGTGTTTAATGCACTAGTTTTAATACCTGTTAACTTTTTACCAATTAACTCATACTTTTTAAAATTTAATCCAATTTGCTATCAGTTTCTCTCTCAAGTTGAGTGTTTCAATTTACGTTCAAGAAAACCGCTAATTGCAATTTTAATTATCTTTTTAAGTTGTTTTTTCTTGATGACATCTTAAAAATAAACTGATCTAAAATTGCGTGCAGCATACATCACATCTTTAAATTTTTGTGAATTTTGACAAGCAGTATGTTAAAAAACTTGAAAGCAGCACTTGATCGTGTGGTTAGTCCTACCATTACCCGCTCCGCTTTTCTGGACATATATAATTGTGTTTGTTATTGATGCATTTAACATTTATACTATTTTTCATTTACTTTATAACGATTTTTTATGTAACCGATTATCAACTAAGTCATATAAGCCACTATCTAGGGCAGTGATGTTATACCTAGGGAAAATCCCTATTTTTAGGGATTTTCTTCTAAAAAAAATTACCAAAGGGAAAAGGAAAGATTTTTTTAAATCATTAAAATATATGGACTTTTTCAAAGTTGTAGGGATTTTTGTGGGGACAATTTTTTGAGCGCGTAGGGAAAAATATGGATTTTAATAACATCACTGATCTGGGGTATTATTTTCTCTACTCCTATCGAGGCAATATGAAACCGGATAATGTACATAGATTTAAAGACTGTTATTATTAGATTATTTTATAAAAGAAATGCAAATAAAATAGTGTTTTAAATACATAAATATTTTGGTTACTTTTTATTGCATTTGGTAACTTTATTTTTACATTTTGGTTAAAAAATTTTTTTGTTCGTGGCAACACTGTTTGTAGGTACCCCCTGAAAATTAACTTTGCCTTCTTTATAATGATTTCCAAAATATTTTGGCTCTAGCGATAAGCTCCTGTGAACCAACCCGCGTTAAAAAGGTTCCAAAAATGGTATTTTTTATGAATAAAAAGTTCGGTAAATTTTGTTTGTTCAATGAATGACCAATAATAGATATTTAGGAATTCTTTGATTCTGCGTTAAAACATTTTAAAAATCTAACCACAGACTCAAGATTGTGAGATGTCAGTTTTTTTTGATGCTTTTCAATTATACCTACTTTTTTGACGCGGTTTTGCTCACGGTAGATTATTGCTAGAGCCAAAATATTTTGGTAGTCTTTATAAAACATGTCAAAGTTAGTTTCGAAAGAAGTACATCAACAACTATTTTTTTTTTTTTTTTTTTTTTTTTTTTTTTTTTTTTTTTTTTTTTTTTTTGAGTCCGTCTAATGTACATATGAACATACGGTTCAGTCAAGTCCGACCACAGTACATATCAGTGAGTGATGCATTTTGAGTTTTTTAGTTTTGGGCCAACTAGGCGATTTAAAAGGGCCAAATTACCTTTGAAAGGGCCAATTTTTTTAATAATCATACATATGTATGTGTTTATTATGTTTGCATTTTAATAAAACCAATAGTAATACATAGTTTTTATCCATGTTTGTTTTACTATAATATTACACACTTTATGTTTCACATAAACGATTGCTCAAAAGCAACATGTTATTTTATTTTTCAATACAAAATTTGATTTATGTATGAAGCATTTTTATCATTTGACGGTCTACTTTGATTTTTTGATATTACCTACTTAAAATAATTTTAATTTAAAGCAAGACTGATGTGTACATAAAAGTCACCGCTCTTACTTTAAGGGCCAAGTATACAAAGCAATTGGTTTGACAAAAACAACAGAATGTTTTTGTGAATACATATTTCAAATTTTTGATTTTCATACAAACAACCGCTTGTGTGGTTTATGTGGTCCTGTACAAATAAAACAATTTCGTAAATAAAAGTACTGTTCGAAAAAGAAAAAAAATAACATTGCTTAACTTATCCCGCGAAGCTCTACGATTGTCTGCGGGACGCCAGAGTCTCGGGCGAGAATCGAACCCGCGACTCCGGCACTGATAGACTAGCTCACTACCAGCTAGCTTAATTTTGACCTGAAAGGGCCAACATAGATTTCTACAGGGCCATCAGACGTTCAAAAGTGCCAAAAATGGCCCAATTGTGCCACGTTTTGCATCACTGGTACATATTTAAAAAATAAAAAAATTTAGAGTGGCCAGGCAAAAAAATTTAAGCATTCTTTCTGTCAATATTATCTAGATAGATACATACATCCCAGCAAAAACTTTGCTTACAAAATAAGTAGAAAAATAATGAGAACTTGACGAACAGACTACTTATTTTTCTACTAGAAGAAGTACTTATTTTTGTTCGAGATGTCCCAAAAGTAATCCCTTATAATTTAGCCTATTATAATCTAAAAAATAATATGTTTTTTTTATACTTAAAATTTTTATAAAAATATATAGTTACACAAAGTCAATAAAGTAAAAAATTTTTTATTTTTTTTAATTTTTTTTTTTTTGTTTTTTTTTTTTAATTATTTTATTTTTATTTTTTCTTATTCTATTTTACTTTATTTTATTTTTTATTTTTTTTTTTCTGTCTCTGGCGGGATTTGATCCCGCAACCTCGGTGATGATAGACTAGCTCTCTACCAGCTAGTCTACCGGGGCAGCGTAGTTTTTGCATTAAAAAACTATGTTTTATGACTATAATGACATTTTTATTGTCATAATGAAAATACAAATTTTTCTGTATATTTAAGATATAATAAAGTTATTATTTAATATATAACTAATAATCCAAAAAGTGGCGAATAAAGCTACAAAGTAATGAATTCTTGAAGTCATTAAAAGTAGGATTGTAAGTAAAGTTTTTGCTGGGATAGTTAAGCTTCTTACAGACGGTGGGCAGATCTAACAATGGCAGATGTGTAAAATTAATGCATCTGACAATGGCACCATTGTCAGAATAATTACAACATTGACCACCGTCTGTACGAGAAGCTTTAGATAGATACATTTAATTTTTTCGACGTAAAGTGATATTAGTGAGAGGGTTTATACAGAACCTATGGTCAATTCTGGACCTACTAGCACAAATCTTATAAAAATTATCGTCGCTTAATTTTATGGAATAAATAAAATTATCTGGAGTGGTATTTGTATGGGGAATATGGTTAAATATTGACGGATTACGATAAAATTTGGTAAAATGATTGCAATAAAATATTTATGGACCAAATTTAATGCAAATAGTTAACAACATAATAGGATTGTGTATGGCTACCAGAACTGTAAACTATTGCAATCGATTTAATTGCAATCACATAATTTCTCGGTAATGATTGCTTAATTTTTAATTGAACTTAAAATCGATAAATGAATTGTATGATTCAATTTTAAATAATAGAACCAATTTCCTGATTTTGAAATCAAATAATAGCAATCAAAATTGAATCAAATCTTCGTTTTCTCGAAATGAAACTTCTTTTTCTAGAAATAAAGTTGACTCTAATAATTTCATTTAATTTTTTCCCCCTCCACATATAAACTTTTTAAGATATTTTTAAAATCAAATTAATTAAAACCAGAAAGCAAATTTAAAAATAGACAGTAAATAAAAAAAAAAACCAACAAAATTATTTGATATTAAACGGGTGTTTTTCACAAGTTGGAAAACGTTTGGCAGCTCGTTAACAAGAGTTTAGCAAATCTTTAGCCTAAGTTTGGTAATGTATTATGAATAAACTTTGTGCAAACTTCATGGCAAATTTTCATTATGAATGCAAACTGCATGATTTCAATTAAAATTTGATTGCAATCAAAGTGATTGTAATTAAATTGATCGCATTCAATGATTTATAAAAAGAATAATTTTTAAATGATTTCAATCACAAATTGTTGCATTCATTGCAAATATGAAATAAAAAAATCAAAGCAGTTTGTTGGAAATCATTTTGATTGCAATCCCAATTTTTTACAGCTCTGAAATATGTAGGAAATAAGTTTGTATGGGGAAATTAGTTTGTATTAAAATTATGAACCGATTTTCACATTTTCAATATGTACAAAATTCTATAAAACTATCTCCAAAATTGAGAAATGCATTTACGCACAAAGTTAAATAAAGAGCCGGACGGAAAGACAACGTTAGATCGACTATGTGATTCTGAGTCCATGGGTATACTAAAAGGTAGATGTAGGAACAATATTTTAATGTGTTACAAGCCTTAGCACAAACGCATAATGCCTCCTCCACTATGAAAGTGTAGATATGAAAAGGCGAAAGAAGGCCACAAAAATGTTCCAGTAGTAGATCAAAAGAAAAAGTTTAAAAAAAAAAAAAGTTTGTATGTATGTACACTGTAAATAGTTCATGACTAAAAATACCAAATATATTTTTGTAAATTATTTTTTGTGCAATAAACAACGAAATTTCTGTAAACATATATTACAACATTTTTGTATTTAGATTGAGCAAAAAAAATTAGTTTTAATACAACATTTGCAAAATAAGTATACAAAATAGCGAAGAAAGACTACAATCAACAAAATATTTGTACTTTTTACAAACTTTTTTGTAGTTAAATTTTTGCCGAACCTTTTGTAAAAGAAAAAAAAAACACGTGTAAAGGAGCGATAAAAATAATTTAATATTTAAATTACAATAAATTAAGTTTCATAAATAAAAAAATAAAAAACATTTCAAAAAATTCTTTTGACTTTTCGTTTTGTCCTCTTTTTAAAAAGGACACACAAAAAATTCAATCGAAAAAAAATAAAATAAAAAAATTTTATTTTTAATTTTGTTCTTCTTAAAAAAAAAGTCGTGGAAAAAGTCTAAATAAAATATTACGTTGTCTGTCGCGATTGTTAAAACGTTAATATTAAAATAAAAATTTATTTTTGACAAACAAATCGTTTGTTGCAATACATTTTAAGCTGGTCAAGTTTATTTTTGAGAATTGTGGCCAATATGTGGCAAACATGCGTCACTTCAAAAGCATTTTTGCAATCATTTATCGAATGGATCAACTTCATCCTCATCAACTCCAATGAATAAAACTCAAAATATATTTGCCAAGATATCGCCGCCTGGTTTAATTGTGCATGAATATCGTTCTTTATCTCCACATTCATATTGATACAATATATTCATTGTGCTGTCACAGCAAATCGAATTTGATTATTATTATATCCAATTATAAAAGAGATTAAACAGTTTGTGATTCAAAATAAATTTTATGTTAATCCATTCAAGAAGGTGAGTAGTTAGCAATTTAATGGTAGTACTTATTCACCCTTATTCTGCGTTTCGATTCGAATCGAAAATTTGTCCGTTTGGGAACTTTTAAAAAAAAGTTTAACAAAAATCCCACCCCTAATTATTGTATAAGTCGAACGAAATGATCTCTCCGAGTTTCTTTCAATATCTCTCTTTTCTTTCTAAATATTAAAATTGTTCGATTAATCGAATAGGGGTTTTAAATTGTTCGAATTACTCGAATAATTCGAACATTTTGGTATTTTCTTTTAAAGATTTGGCACTTTTGAAAAAAAGTTTTTTCTTGCGAAAACAAGTTTTTTTCTAGATAACAAGACTTTTTTTAAAAAAATGTATGGTAACGCTGTTTGAGATTGAAAATGTTAAATTTTTAAACATCACGTTTTTTTATTTCACTTTGCTTAATAAAGATTTCTGCATTGACGGCCTTTGCCCATGCCATTCGCCAGAAAGATGAGAAAGCTTACAAGTAACGATAACCAAAATTTCCAAAAATATATATGTAATATTGAATTTTAATGAAATAAAAAGGTTTTTATGTACTGACATTTTCATTTTTATTATTTAACACCAAAAAATGTTTTCAGGTTTTATAAATCTAGCATCATTGTTCAAACTAAACATCTCTCCCTTAATCTACTTAGTTTTCTTTATATTTCACGTTTCTATTTTCAAAGTTCCCTGCTTAATATGCTTCTCATACCAATTTTGTAAGATGCTCGTATACAATTTGTACTACATATCTACTTCTTCCTTCTAACCAACGCTTTTCCTTATTTACTTCATTTTCATTTGACTAAATATAATGGTTTAGACTACAAAAATTGAAATTAAAAAAAACAAAGCTCAACATAAAAGCCAAAAGAAAAATAACAAAAAGGAATATGTATTTTATAAATGAAAAAATGTTCATAAGCGAATAAGCAAAAGCACCCGGCTGGCTAATGCCCCCTCAAACATTTTCAACAAAAACAAATCATGAATTCACCCAGCTCGATAGAAAAATACAGCTCTGTTGGATTGTCAGTGACGATGATGGTTGTAGTTTGTTTCGCTATAAACTCAAACAATAACAAAATTATCTGCGTTATAATCGTCATATACTGAGTTGTGTGTTTGTGGGGAGATCTTTTTTTAGCGCCAACATTTAAAACAAAATTTTTTTTATATTATAAATTTATTCATTGTACGTAGCAAAAACAAAAAAAAATTTTATGAAATGAAATGTTATTAAACTCTTTGCAGTTGCACTTTTTATATTATACTTATAGTAAGTACAGAAACGGCTGTGAACCAAAAATTAAAAATTAAAACGTGAACAAATATTTGTTAAGCGCCCCATACACGTTTTAATTTAATTGTCAACTGAATTGATGCTTGGTCACTAGTTTTTTTTTCTTGGAGTTTTTCGATTTTAAAAAAATTCCCGGGATCCCGGGATCCCGCTCCATATAAATAATAATTAATGAAATAAACTTTTATAAACAAACGTAAGGGAACTTGTTTACAAAGTAAGTTAAATAAGTGCTTACATACTATGAAAATTAATTAAAGATTGAAAGCGGAACTTGAATTATTATGTATTACCTTACGCTTTTATGTGCAAATTCCGTATTATTATGCTCTAGATACAAGATAAAAAGATAACATAAACATAACAATTTACAGTGAAAACTCTCTATAGTGGACAGCTGCGGTCGCCTGAAATTTGTCCATTATTGAGAGGTGTCCACCTAATGGGAGGTCTAATAAAAAGTGCATAATATTTGTTTTATTTTATTTAGTAACAAAAACAAAACCAAAAACAGATCATTCCAATTTCATTAATACATACATGTTCACTAGTTTATAATGTTTTGTAATTTATAACTTTAAATCGCTTTAAAATAATTGTTTATATGAAAGCCGATCTGAAAGCTGAAAGAAGATCAATATTAATTTGATCTACACCTAAATAGCACATACAATTTTATAATAACAAACCTTTCTGCTAATTTCCGAACCGAACATTTATCTTTTTTTGAGGATTCAATAATTTCCACTTTTTCTTTTAATGTTAAACACTTTCGCTGTGAAGCCATTTTTGACACAAAACCAATTAGTTAATTTAAAACAAAAACTAAATTTCGTGAACTCCCCATACACAGCAGAAAAACATACATACATATTTAGTTGCTTCCGAGTTACCAAATGAATAATATTTGAAAACAAAACGAAAATATGCAAAAGCGATGAAAGATAAAAAAAATTATACAAACATTTTAAAAAAATTTTCAGCGATTTTATGAAGATGTCCACATAATGGAGGGTTTTCAACCAAAATATATACAAAATGCTTGTCCATGTCCATATAAGGGAGTGTCCACCTATCGGAGGTTCATTTACATGAAAATTATTTTTTGTTGCTACGTTTCAGAGTTTTTGTCCATTAAAAGAGGGTGTCCGCTAAAGAGAGTGTCCACTATACGGAGTTTTCACTGTAATTCATAAAACAATAGTAAAAACAAACAAAAATTGAGAATCTCAATATAAGAGATCAAAAAGTTAATTCATAAAATATTTTAATAAATATATTAACATTTTTTTACGGCTTAAAACTCAAAGCGTTTAGTGAGTCGTCAAAGAGTATACAGTCAGCAAAAAAAACTTGTACAGTTAACAAATAAAAATAAATATAAGCACAAAAATTTTTTATAACGAGGAATATGTGTTTATTAATGAGAAATTAAAACCTGAGATCTATATTTTAATTATATAAAAAAAAAATTTTTTTTAAGGATTATATATTAAGAAAAAACTACAACAACAAAAATATGCCAATATTCATGGGCAAAAAAAAAACTTGTACAGAAGTGAAATTCTTATCAAAACAATAAAATACTTTAAAATATTTAACTTTTTAATATTTTGTGTGTTGACCTTTTGCTTCTTTAACAGCTTGGAGTCTTCTTGGCATCGAATGCACCAGATTTTTTGTGACATCTAGAGGTATAGATTGCCATATATCCAATAGAGCGTTTTTTAGGGTTTCTTTGCTGGTTACATGGTATTCAATAATTTTTCTTTTCATATGAGCCCACAAATGTTCTATGGGGTTCAAGTCTGGGCTCTGGGGAGGGTGGGGCAAAACCTTTTTTGTATTATAAAGTAGCCATTCTCTGACTACAACGGCAGAGTGCTATGGGTCGTTGTCTTGAACAAACACAAAGCCATCCATCACCCAAGCCCATTTTTTGAGCAGATTGAGTCAAATTATTTTTTAATATATTTAAATAATAAGGGTAATCACGATGGTCATTGTGCAAATTTGCATTGTGTAAATTTGCAGTGCATATTATGATTGATCGTGAGCGTACCACTTTTATTTTTTGTGCAAATGTGCTATTTTTCTAAAAATTTATTCTGGCCACACTAAAAAACTTCTGGCAGCACTGTAAAAAATGTGAATTTGTTAAGAATTATACACAAGCAAATTAAAATATATGTTTTCTTATTAAATAATTTAAATTTAATTCTCTAATTTGTATTAAAAACCACGAAATTGTTCAAATTATAAGTTGCCTTAAAAACAATATGGCACTTAATATGTCAAATGTTATTGTTTACATTTGTTTGCAACGGAGCAAATATGCACTACTAATCTTGCTCATGGTTTTTTTAGTGCAAACGAAGTAAAAAAGAGCAAATTGCAAATACGTACTTTTGTTGTTGTATTGTGCAAATGTATGTATTTTTGCACGCATTTGCATTGTTTGCACACTTTGCACTACCCATCGTGATTTCCCTTAATCTATTTTATTCATTATCCCCTCTATAAAAACAAGGTTACCTACGCCGTTTGCACTCATAGCACCCCAAACCATAACATTTCCACCTCCGTGCTTAACACAATGTGCAATGTTTCGTGATTTTAGGGCTTCTCCTTCCTTTCTCCACACGGATTTTCGACCATCACTGCCGAATATATTAAATTTGGACTCGTCTGTGAAAATTACAGTGTCCCAGAAGGCATTGTCTTTCTGAATATATTCATTCGCGTATACTAAACGTTTTTTTATGTTTGCTTTGGAAAGAAGAGGTTTCATACGAACAGAGTATCCCTTTAAATCTTGGGAGTGAAGGAAATTCCTAATAGTCTGTGGAGTTACATCAACGATTTCACCAATTCTAAGTTCATTCGCTATTTTAGCAGCGGAAATTTTTGGGTCTTTTTTTACAAATTTACAAATTTGTCTTTCAATTTGGACAGTATTTATTTTTTTGGACGACCACTTCCACTAGGTCTTTCGCAAGATCCATTTTTTTGAAAAGTTTTTACAACATAATGGATAGTACTATGTGTTTTGTTCAGTATTTTTCCAATTTCACGTGTTGATTTTCCTTCTCTCCACATTTTAATAATTGCTTCCTTCAAATCCTTGGACATTTGCTTTTCAGGCATATTTACTTTTATTCCACAGGGTAAAAATACACTGGTTAATTTTAATAAATACTTTAACTTTTTTAAACACAAATACCTTTGTCGATTATTGTAACAAAAATTTGTAACGGAACCTTTTTTATAAACAAAGCAACAAATGTACAAGTTTTTTTTTTACGTTCCAGTGCTGACAAGTTTATTATTTTAAGAGATAACATTATTACGATCAACCATAAAGAGAAATTTAACATACATTTGAAAATAGATAAAATATCCTGTAATTTGCGTTTGGAATATTTTTAATTAAATTAAATTAATCCTTATTAAAAGCAAAGGTGTACAAGTTTTTTTTTTGTTAACTGTATTTCGGATTTTATTTACTGATTACCATGTTTCCGAAAAATTTCGTTCAATTTTTAACTAAAAGCTAAAAGTGCACCGTTGTTGCATGCTTCTGATGTCAAGGTTGATGCCAAAAATAGCATCATCCGGATTACACTTACTCTTTTCTTTTCATTACGCCCATCTGTAATCTTTAGGACAATGTGTCTTTCAAATTGTATGTTGAAGTATCTTACACGAGTTTCCTTATTGTTTTTATTTCGGTTTCCGCGCACTTCCCGGGTATATTACCAAACTTAATTTTTTTTTTTTTGTAGATATGACTATGTTGCAATTAATTTCTTCAACCAACTCGACAATCGTCAACCTAATCAATTGACAAAGCCATGCACCACGCTTTGATTTGGACAACAAACGACTCAGTTGACAATTGAATTGAATCGTGTATGGGCTGCTTTATATAAAAATGATAATTAATAAAAAAAAAAAATGTTGTAGAATGACACTAAATATGTATCATATAAAAATCGGTCGATTTCAAAACGATTGTAAAATATACAGCCATGTTATAGAGTACAATTCCGTTCGAAAATTATTCTGTATTTTTGTGCTTCAGAAAATGACGAAACAAATTTTTTGAAATAAAATTGTTTTTGTTTTCATGAACGGAATGGGAGTTTTCTGTTTCTGAAAGGCCAAAAACTATCAAAATACACTTTCTATCAATAAACAAATGTGTTTTCTTCGGTTCCGAACGAAATTGTACTCTGTGACATGGATGATTGTCTTAATTTATTGTTTAAAATATATAGATATAGTCATTTCGTTGCCTTTAGTTTTAAAGAAGCTCAGTCCGCATTTTAGAAATCAGATTTTAATGCTGAAAACCAGTGAGAGTGCTATATTCGGCTATGCCGAATCTGGGTGCGATAAGAACCAAAAGTTATATAAATATATATAGATATTGTGTATTGACTGGAAAAGGTTGTGAAAGATCAATTGGAATACTACATACATAGAAGAAAAATCTATACTATCAAAATACCAATCTGGTTACAGGAAAAAATATTCATGTGAAACTGCAATAAATTATGTTATAAATAGATAAATAGAAAAATTGAAAAAAATAGAAAAATTATGGCAATTTTTTAGACTTTAAAAGAGCGTTTGAAACAATTGACAGAAAAATAATGTTTAAAACACTTCATATGTACGGAATAAAGAATATTGAACTTAAATGGTTTAAATCTTAGTTATGAAATAGAAAACAAATAACAACTGTTAATGGTGTACAATCGGAATCAATTGAAAACGAATTTGGTGTTCCACAAGGATCATTCCTAGGTGCACTATTATTTAGTATTTACATAAATGATATGCCGAACATCTTGACTAAAAGTTAAATAATTTTATATGCTGATGATAATCTGATATTTACAGAAGGAGATAATGAAGAACAGTGTCAAAATAATATCATGGAAGACATAAGCAATTTAATTATTTGGTTAAATATGAACAAATTAAAATTAAATGAAACAAAAACGAAAATAATAGAAATAAACATAACTAGTAACAGAAACTTTATGATTAATAATGAAATATTTGAAAAAGTTAAACAAATAAAATATCTTGGCTTTATAATTGATAAAGAACTTAAATTTAAAGAAAATATTGGTGAATCCATGTCAAACCATAATGTCGTTCGGCATCAGATTTCAATGAAATTCAACGCAAATGTTGTATGTTATTGGACTTTAACAAAACATAAATTTTCAGACCCCAGATTCTTTTGGCTTCCGTAATATGACGTCATGAAAGATGTGAAAAATGTTAAAAAATCACAAAAGTCTCCTTACAAAAGTGGATAGAACTTTTGAACTATGCAAGATAATTATTTTGGTATCGTTTTAAAGGTAAAAGTGCACCCTTTAAAATTATATGCATTTTTTTAAGAAGAGGTCAAAGGTCATTTTTTTGGGGTCTTGAATCAAAAGGGCATATCTGAAAAAGTATATTTTTTAAAATTCTTAAAAAAATATATGTCAAGTAAGTATTAGACCCTCTTCCACATTTGCAGAACATTTAAAGATGGAGACTCGATTGGTGTCAGAGTTATAGACCAGAACGTGATCCTAAGATTGTTTTGTGTTCAAAAATCCCTTGTTGTTGTTCTATTTTTATTATTTTTTTCAGTATATCTAGAGAACGGTAAGAGCCAAAATTTCCAAATTAGGTACACACATTGAGGTTATCAATACACAACATCCCACAAAATGTGGACGGAAATAGAGAAGTGGGCGTGGTACCTCCTTTACAAAAAATATCAAACTAATAAATACATTTTTAGATAAGATTGTGTAAATTGTGTAAGAAACAATGTACATAACTTAGAATCCTAGAACAAACACACAAATTGTAAATTTATGTAACCACAAAGTAAATTTTAAAAGTATAAAAATAAAAAAAAAAAAGCAAACAAACAAAACCAAGATAACTGTATCTAATTTGGAAATTTTGGCTCTTTTTATTATCCAGATATAAATAAAAAAAACTCTTTTTATTATCCAGATATAAATAAAAAAAAACCAACAACAAGTTACATACACATTTATGGCTGGCTGAATTTCAATAGAAAATTCTTGGGAATATATGAAATATAAATATAAAACAACTTCCACATCATATCTGGAGTCTTCGGAAAACCCGAAATCGTTTAATAATTTTGGCTACTCATCAGTACCCAGAATATACACCATGGTTTGGGGTTGATTTTCATATCGAAGTGTGTGCTGCATATATTGGATCAGAACAACCTATGATGAATACCGCTGATGTGGGTCTTCCAATCCAACAATACAATGCCCAAAATACACCGGCAAAATGCCAAGCAAATGGTCCGTTGATAATTAAATTGATGTGATGGTGCGGGGCTTGTAGAAAACAGAAGATTTGCATCGCTTATAATTATAATCGCTTATAAAAACATTACTATACTTTGCAGCGATGCTCTGTAGTGCTGTTCAGCGTTGCCGTTTTGGTTACTTTTAACCAAAATTGGTTACTTTTTTTTCCAATGTGAACTTGTGTACTTTTTTCCATTTTGGTTACTTTTTTTCAACACAAAAATAACCAATTTTTTGTTTTGGAAGAGGATTTACCCGCTCCGCTTTTTTGACTCTTAAAAATTGTGTGTGGTATTTGTGCAACCAATACCAATACTTTGTTCATCTACTTAAAAAAGCTTTAACTTTAACAAACTGTCAACTTAACTATATGTACATATATACTTTGATGTGTAGATGGCCATTATCTGCTACTTTTAATTCTTCATAGGTCGAACTGAAACACTTTTCTAGACAAACGATAAGGTCAAAGTGAACGGAACTTTATGTGGCATTTTGACAAAACATCTTAAGTCGAGATAAGATAGCAAAAAAGTTTTTTAAAAAAACTGCGAAAACATAATTTTTGTTAAATATTAAAATAAACCAAAATTAAAGAAAAATTTCGCTGATAATACAAAATTTTAAAAACGTAAACAAAAATGTTTTTTGAATGAAAATTCGTATGATTAACGACATTTTTTTTCAACTCTTAAAATTTGACTGAAGATGTTTTGTCAAAATGCAACAGATATATATAAAAGATTTACCGCATAATTTAGTTAAATTTTGTACTTTGATGCCTTAATAACACAGCAAGACCTAAAAAATTTTACTTGCAAGAGCTCTTTATATAAAAAGGTTGAAGTTTCAACTTTGTAAAGGAAGTGCACTTCAACTAAAAATTTCGAAAAATTATAAAGCCTTTTATTCTTTCCAGACCATCGGTAATACAACATTAAAATTTATAAAAATTAGTCCAGCGGTTTTTGAGCCTACTAGATGCAAACAACTGAAGTGCGGATAAAATAGTATGTACATTTGATAATAAACATTTTGGTTACTTTTTTTTGCTTTTGGTTACTTTATTTTAACATTTTGGTTACAAATTTTTTTTGGTTGTGGCAACGCTGGTGCTGTTTTATCATAATAAAAACAGAGTTTGCTTATTTTGTGCGCATTTAAAACATTTTTGTTGCATTTCGAAAAAGATAATATTAGTAAAGTTCACTGTTTGGTGCAAATATTCTTGTGAAAAGCAAATGCAAAATATTGTTGCTCTTTTTAATGAATAAATAACAAAATATTCAAAGTTTTTGTTGGACTTTGTAGAGCTAGATAGTTTGCATTTGCTTTGTCGCCAGACCATATACCCCAAACACTGAACTCTGCTACTGTAAAATTCTTCAAGTTTGAATTTTAGAATGCGAGACTTTGTATAGTTGCTTTGCACTGACGTTTTGGTACTCACCAATGTAAAAACTTCAATTCTAATTTTCGCCGAGACGTGCTTACATTCGGCTGCGCTGCAACTTTAATACCATTCACCGAAAAAAGAATATTGCATGAGCTGACTTTATAAGGGATCATGTACCAATCTGTATAAAATCTGATATTACAGAATTACAATTTATTGCGATTTAAGGCGTATTAAATTCTATTTAAAGATTTACATATGCATATTGGGTCCTTTAATTAATAATGAACTGAACTGAATATTTGTAGATATAAAAAAAATTAGAAAATCCTTGGTCATCTTGAAAATTGCTTAATTCAAAGAAGTTTTGAAGTTTAACTTTTTATAAATTTTCGAGATTTTCTGGGAATAAAAAATTCCAGGAAATTAAAAACTCTAGTTACAGTACAACAAGTTAATGAGCTTACAACGACAATTAAGTAATACATTCTTAATTAATTTTAATGAGCAATTGCAATGTATACCTTTAGCTTTGTTGAAGGGAAACAGACTGGTATCTATTACCCAGAGTGCAATCATCAGGTAAGCGTACTGATTTATTTAAAGTGAGACTAAAGGTTTCTAATAAACTTAAAAAATAAATGTTGTTACCTATAATATCCCTTTAAATGCGGTTAGGGAATGGTAAATGGATTCCAAAATCGATTTCAAAATCGTTTAAGATTAATATGGAAGCTTATTCCTTATATCACACCAGCATTTTTTTTTTTTGCAAACTACTAGAGAAATTGAACTAAGATTTTTACTGTGGGTAGATATGACTACTGTTTAAAATTTTCCTGCAAAAAGTGAAAATTTGTAAATTTTGAGATGGCCTTTAGAGGAACAAGTGCGATATGTATGCACATTTCATATATTAAAATTGTGTTCTTGTGTAATCAATTGCGATCGAAAGTGATTTCGTTTAATGTGAAGCAAGATCGAAATTTTATTGATTTCTGTGACAAGCCCAAAATGTATGGATAGTATTTCAAAGGATTATGACAATAGTTCCTGATCGATGGCGACTGTTTCTTTGCTAAGTTACTGTAAGCTAGTTTATGACAACAAACGTTTACATATAATTGATGTTGGAATGATGCAGATTTATTTCCTTTTAATTTCGTATTTGTTGGGATAAATTACCTACTTTTTGTTTTTCACTCTGCTTATAGCTAGTATTATAACTTTGTCAACGAACTTTAAATGGCACCCTAATTGAAGTTGCATTATGGCAATACTGCAAGTAGCCAACAAAATGCATAACGATCATAAAGGGTTTTTTCTACGTCACTATTATATAGTTATACACATTTTTCTTTTATATACTTTAAGCTAACTTTTCTCTTGTAAGAATATACTTTAATAAAAAGAATTCTAAGCAAAAACCGCGTGCAGTTTTTTACTAAATAAATCGAAATACAATAGCTAGCTAGCTTTAAATTTCATTCACACACTGGTGTGTTTGAATATTAACGTATTAACACAGGGATGCCGTAGTTTAATTCACCTGTTGCGTTTCTATATAGTTTGTTGATTTTCACAAAGCTGACTTTCAGTGTTTGGTTCGGTACGATATGTTTGGACTGTTTTGTTCACTGTTCATTGATGACTTTTTTAATTTCTGAAGAACAAAAGCCCCTATATTAAAATAGAAAGTATACCAAGGGTACTAATAGGTAAATACGTAAAACCATGGTGGAATAAGCAGGTGGCATCGTTACGGCAACAAATACAACATTACAACAAAAATGGAAATTACATAACCGTTTACGTCAAAAAATACATTAAACAAAAATCAAAGCGTGCCGCTGAACGTGATGCAATAAATAAATTTTTAGCCAATTTTTATTTAATTATCGTCAATATCTTATCAAAATTATCAAAAACTTTAATAAAAAACAATAATCACAGCACAAAACGTGGACTTTTTGTAAACATAAACAAAACTTTGACATAAACCTAGACAAACAATGCAAGAGCAAAAAATCGTCATCTGGCGTAGTGCTGCCACCTGTTTATTTCACCATGCGTAAAACTACAACTTTAAACTTGGAAAACATACCACCTTCACACGTATGTACGCACAAAAAATCTCAAGTTTTTTTGTGCATACCTGTAAATTATCGATTTAATTAAGATTAAAATTAAAAATTGCCAAAATTTTGATAAAAATAAAAAAATCGATTTTAAAAGACCAATAATCGATTTCATTATAAAATCGCATACGTAAATTCGATTGCAAAAACATCGGTTTTTTTACCACAAAATCGATTTTCGATTGGAATCAAAATCGATTTACCATTCCCTAAATGCGGTGCCCATCCGTTCTGTATTATACAGAATAGTTTTGTGTTTTAGAGCTTTGTTCTGTGTGAGTTATATTTTAATTAAATGTTCTGTGTTTGTACGGAATTTTCAATTTATATCATTTTTTTCTTATTACTGGAAACTTGCACTACTTATCCACTTTTTTGAAAAATATTTACCCCTATCGTGAATAACATGTAGAATTTTTGTTCCCATGAAAATTTCATTCCCCTCGAAGGGGAAAAAGCAATCGTGAATCTCATGTGAAAAATGTTTCACCTATCCGTTCCAGTGCATGTAAAAAAGAAGAAAGATTAAAAAAATTAAAAATCAATGAAATTCTTGTTCAAAAATATACACGTATATATTTTAAAGAAAAGTTAAAATAATTAAGCAAAATATTTAGTATTGGAGGGATAGTTTGAATATAACGTTAGTTTTTTGCACTTTTTATATTTTATGTAGTAAAATATTTTCCAAAATTCTGCCTTCGAAAGCTTCATAAATCCACAGGTAATCGACCTGTTGTTTTAGATTTTGTTGACCAATATATCGGTTTTATTAACGGAAAAAGCCCTTAATATTTGATTTATAGGAGGAACTACTTACATACATGTTCTGTTCCCTTGCAAAAATAAAGTGAGAAAGTCTAAGGGAAATGTGAACATTTTTTCACGTTATTATTCTCATTTGAATTACCTTTTTTTCATGGGAGTTTTTCATGATGGCAAATATGTGAAAAGGGGAATAATTACGAGGGAAAAATTAATCAAGATAGGGTGATTAAGAAATAACAGCTTTAAAAATATAAAAAATCTTACTTTATGCCTACTTTATTTTAAGGAGCAATTTAGGCCCAAAGACGACACTAACGAAATAAGAAGTAAAATCGGTTATATTCTTCTTCGAATACCAAGTAACTCCTTGATACTTTTCTTTTTTTTAAGTTCATAGGTATGTGTGTGTTTTTTTTTTTTTTGGTTAAAATGCAAAATTTTTAAAAATAAGTAACTAAATCGCAATTTTCGAAAGTTTTTACAAATAATTTTGTTACGTAGGTATAAAACCGAAAAGCCAAAAATTTTTGTGTTCTATTTTTTTTTTTTTTTATTTTAAAAATATGGGTTTTCATTTATTTAACGCTTTAATAAAAACGATTTAACATATTAAACATTTTGAAATGTTTTTACCGCGAGTTTTTATATAAGGTATGTCTAGAGATAATTTATAAAAATATTTGAGAATTCTTGATAATGACCAGGGAAACCAAAATATGCAATTGCATGTTTTTCCTTGTGCGACTATTGAAGGCAGAAACAATATATTTATCCGTTTTAGAGCTACATACAAGGCGAATTCATGTAAACGGTGTTGTCGATACTACAACAAGCAACAACACCAAAAACACAACAATGTATTTTTTTGTTGCTTTCGTTGATCCATATGTCAAAATCACAAGAAACTTTTGACATTTCTCTCTCTAATTAAGAAAAAAAAGTAGCACAGCTGTGCTTTCAACACCACCTGAAAAATGAATTCGCCTTGGCTACATATTTACGAATTTTGGCATCGATTTGTAAGTGCATGTTTTTACATATTTTACCGTTTACAGCATTTTTTACATAACTTAGTTAAGAGCCTTTTTGCAGCATTTTTTAAGTTTATAGGTCATATTTTGTCTTTTTGATGCATATTTTGATACATGTTCAATTTTTTTAGATGCCTACAAGAGATTTCGCAGCAAATAAGAAAAAAAAAATAATTTTTTTGCGAAATTCTGGCTTTTCTGTTTAAAATATCAATCTGTATTTTCAACGCGTTGCTTCAATTTCGCCTTCTAATAATTTACTCTAAAATTGAAGACAAAGCAGGTTGTCATTAAAGATAAATGTTATTTTAAACTTTAAATTTGTAGGTACATATATAGATTTAAGCAAAAATTAAGGAAAAAGTAATTACATGTATACGTTTTTGGTGATGTGTGTAATACATAGAAATCTGGACCAATCTTTAAGTATATCGATCTATGTTAACCTTATGCGCATAGTACAAGTTGCAATCTTGTAGATAATTTGATCAAATTTGTAAAATATATTTTTATTGTACTCAGGACGAAGTCTATGTGAATGGTGAGAATTGGTCTATAATTTACATATTCCCCATAAAAACTTATTTCCAAATTAGACTCATTTTGTTTGTAAACCATCAATTTATGTTTGCATTTACATAAATTTTGCCCAAAGCTTCCATCTATTAATAGCTTTAACTTCCTTTTAAATGTTAACATCAATAAACAATTTAGCGACCGTGCCTAAAATTCCTTTAAGAAAAAAAATTTCATATGAATGTTAATACATATCTAGATAATTTTTGGCAGAAATAACTATTATATGAATTTTAAAATTCGTCTCTAAATATTATGGCGTTTGGGCTTTTCCAATTAAAATTCAAGGATTGTTTTTATTAAGTGGAACTGTTAATAAATTGTTGAATAGGAATGTATTTTGTTTTCAAATTAACAATTTTTGAATTTTTTTGAGCATATTTTTAACAATTTTTAAAGCATATTTTCACGTTTTTAATGCATAGTATTTAAATATATTTCCGGTTTCCCTATTAATGACCTTCAAAGTCTGAAGTTACTCACTTACTTTGAATAGGTGAATATCGACATAAACTTTGTTTGAAATTTAAAAAACGTTTAATAATCACATTACAGTAAGATTTGAATCGTGACATCTTTTAATGGAGGTGGTATTTAGAATTTTTTTTTATTTGAAATAAAAAATAATTGGTTTACACTAGAAAAATTTTTGGTAAATAAAATTTTAAATATTTTAGTTTTTTAATAAAATTGAATTAGAAATTTAAATTGGTCTCAATGAAAGAAAAATCATTTTTTATCAAACGCTGTTGTTCACAGAAAAAAATAAAAATTTATTTCAATAAAAAAATGTGTGATGTTTATTAACAGCCGTATTCATAATCAAAATGTTGCATGAAGTTAGCACAAAGTTTATACATAATACACTTACCAAACTCTGGCTAAAGATTTGCTAAACTCTTGCTAACGAGCTGCAAAACGTTTGCCAACATTTGAAAAACAGCTGTTTAATTAATGTTGAAAAATTTTGTTTGTTTTTTTTTTTAATTCCTTTTTTTTTTTAATTTACCATCTTTTTTTTTATTTAATTTTTATATGTGGAGGAAAATCAAAAATAAAAGAAAAAATGGCAAAACCAGCATTGATTAATGAAAAAGGTGTTGCATTGTTGAGTAATACAATGTGGCATCATAAAAATTCATAGTTGTTTATTAGAAGTTGGCAGAGGGAGAAAAGTTCGTTATGAATTAACTCTGTGCCAACAAAATGGCAAGCTTCATCGGCATTCTAGTTAGCAGCTCGTTGTATGTAGTGTATAAACTGTGGCTAACTTTTTGTTATGCATACGTCTGTAAATAATTTATTATTCACATTATCTATAACCTAGCCTTTAAAGGCCATAATCGGTTAACAAATTTCTACTAACAACTATAAATATACATATATGTACATATATAAAAATTAAAATTGGTATAGGTATAAAAATTAAAATATAGTTACAAAAGGGTTAGATAGCTTATTTAAAATGTAAGAAATCAAGCTATGAAAAATCCCAAAACGAATGATTCAGAAAATTAGATGTAAATATCATATGTAAATATATGTATACACATTATGGATGGAATAGTGCACGACTTTTTGATTTGGATACGCTAGAACCCCCAATTAGGGGGATGGGATGGGGTCAAAGTTATTGGAAAACGATACAAAAGTCAAAAAAAAGTTTCACAACTGTACCTGAGTCGCTCCTAGAGGTGTAAAATGTAAGACTGACTCCTACTAATATTCCCCAACCCTACATTTTATATTTACATACTAACCCCCCTCTGTGCTCCTTAAGGGGACTCCCATAATAAATATTATTTTTAGAAGAAGCCCCAGAGTGCCCCTAGAGGAGTCAAATATATGACGGACCCCCAATATTTTTGCTACCCGAGCATTTTTTCAGAACATATCTAGTCCCCTTCTTTAATCATTAGGGTGGTCCCCATACAAAAATTTCGAAAATGGAGGAGTTGCACAACATATGTTTGCATAACTCAAAAACGCTTATTAAAAAAAACTGACAAAATTCCGCAATAAAATTTTTTTTCAAGAAAATTGATTTTTTTTCAAATATTCGCAGTCGTTTTAGAAGCATACAGGCCTGTCACAGAAATCAATTCCGATCGAAAGTGGAAATGGTTTCGTATCTTCCTTCACATAAAACGAAATCACTTTCGATCGGAATTGATTTCTGTGACAGGCCTGATAATTTTTTTTTTTTTTTTTTTTAAATAAATAATTTTTTTTATTGGGGATCTGTTATATATTTGACTTCTCAAGGGGCACTCTGGGAGTAGTAAGGTCGGTGGCGAGTAATTTATAAAAAAGGAGCACAGATAGGGGGTTAGGTTGTTAATAAAAAATGTAGGGGGGGGGGGGGGGAATATTAGAGGGAGTTAGTCTTACATTTTACCCCTCTAGGAGCGACTCAGGGACAGTTGTAAAACTTTTCTTGGCTTTTGTATCGTTTTCCCCTAGCTTTGACCCCGATGAGGAGCCATTTACCCCCATCCCAACCCACTAATTTTTTGGATCATGTGTTTTTTACAAACTTCACAAAATTGGGGGTTCTAGCGTATCGAAATCTTGCTGCTAAGGATTTCTATATAACCCCTAATACACATGTAGGTATATAAACACGCATACCTATATATGTGTGTATAAACATGTACATATCGCTCCTTTACAGCAACATAGTCATATCTCCAAAAAATCAAACTTGGCAGAACGCGATTAAAGTTTTCAAAATGAACCCTTATACCTATACAGATTTAATAAATTATATTTTGCTATATCTTCGGTTCAGTTTCAGATATATGTACCTAATTCTGATTTTTTTTTTTCATATAAAGAAATATAAAATTGTTGATTGTTTGAGATATGACTATGTTGCAAAAAATGAGCGATATGTATAAATAATAAAATAATAAAAATTTCCCAAAAAAATATCAAGAATTCATACCTATATTAGTTAATCTTACACAGAAGACAAATATAAAGAGGATATTTGTTAACTTTCAGAGTAGGCACCTATAAAACAATGATTTATTTAATTTTCATAAAGAAAATAGGTACTATACAAAAAAATCAACAGAAATAAATATTTAAATGCCTATAATGAATATGTACCTATAATCCTTTAATGCATATTCAACATACATATACATAAAAACAAAACACTAATACCTATAGGAAATTGATTTTCTGGAAGTTTTAGAAAAAGTCTTTTTTTACCTATATGTTAGCAAAAATGCCAAAAGTTCTAAAAAAGTTATGTAACTTATTATAAGATCGTACAACTCTTACATAAAAAGAACGCACCAATATGGCAGATAGCTTCGGTATCTTAAACTGTCTATTTCCGGTTGATCTACAAAAATCAAATAACTTAATTAAATACCTAGGTAGGTATAAGACTTATAAAAAAAGTGAACAAGTTTTCTAAAATTGATGAACTCTACAAATGGAAAACCAAAAAATTTTAAAACAAATGGTAAGACCTTATTCACAAAGAGTAGAGATATCTCATAACTCGAATAAAAATCAATCTTTTTTTTTTAGAATATAGCCAACTGTTCCAGAATACACCTCCAATCCATATAAAAAACTACCATTATAAGCCCATAAACAATTTGTTTCTTAACATAAGTTGGTTACATCAAATCTGTATTATACAATTTACGTAAAGTAAAACGTACTTTAGATATTATGAAATTAAAATGGCTTTCAAATGATAATTTTGTGTTAAGAATTACACCTAGACATTTAAGACGATCAACAAACTCAATATCACCACTACGGGTAATGGCTAGGTTAGGTTAGGTTAAGAAGGGTTTTGTGCCCAAGGGCCCCCTTCCACCCGGAGACCGGTACGGTCCATTGTGAATACCTTCGATAAAAAGAAAGAATGTAGAAAAGAGAAAAGTAAAGAAAAGAAGTATAGGATGGATGAAATCCAGAAAATTAGTAGGTGATGTGAAAGACAATTCCCCTCTCTACAGTCCCCTAACCGGAAACAACCGCACTATTTCCCTAACAAACCTAACAGGAAAATGACCCGTCAAGAACCCTATAAGCGTTCTAAGACCACCCCTGCAATCCACTCTATCCCCCCAGGATCGGTTAACGTCATCACGGAACCTTTCCCTTATCACACCAAAGTAGTAACATAGGGGAGGCTTTACCCCCCTGTCCCTTACCACTAAGTCCAGATTCGAACCCGCTCTCGCCAGTTCGTCCGCCACCTCATTTCCATCAACCATGCAGTGTCCGGGTACCCAACACAGCCTTACATTGAATGCCTCCATGAGTTCCCTAAGAGCATTTCTAAACTAAGCGACCAGGCGCGATCGCACCGTATAATTTGTCAATGCCCTAAGCGCAGCCTGACTATCGACGTAAATTGTCACCACAGATCCACCCACGATGTGTTCTAGTATCACCTCCGTCGCCCTCCAGATCGCAAGGATCTCAGCCTGGAAGACACTGCACTCATCGGGGAGTCTGAATGACCTTTTCACATCGGTGTCCGCAATATATACACCGGCACCAGTGCCGGTTTCCATCTTGGATCCATTCGTAAATACTGCCAACCCCTCAAACAGTCCGTTGGACCCACTCCAATTTTCCCTATCCGGGAAGTCCACCGGTGGTGTTGCACCAAAGTCCAGGGTCTTAGTCTTATGATCCGAAATACCCTAGAGAGTATTACTCCGACCAAGCAGACCCATCTCGTACAAAATTCTCGTGTGATCATCCCGCCTAGGCCTAACTAAAGAAGACTTGTTAAGTCTAAGTAAGTTCCTAGCAGCCACACTCCTCACATAATGTTCAATAGGGGACAGATATAGTAGGATGTCCAGCGCTGCCTGCGGAGTGCTTCTCCTAGCGCCTGTAATGCCAAGAGATGCACTTCTTTGAACCTTGCTGAGCATCTTCCTATAGCTATCCGCTCTCAACGCACCCCACCAGACAGTGCATCCATAGGTAAGTATAGGCCTAACAACCGATGTGTAAATCCAGTTTACCATATCCGGCCTCAGACCCCAGTTCTTACCAATGGAGTTCCTGCATGTGTAGTATGCATTGAGTCCCCTTCTCATCCTCTCCTGAGTATTTCTCTTCCAAGACAGTTTGCAGTCCAGAAAGTTACCCAAATACTTTGCTCCGCCCGATAGCGGTAACTCGACGCCATCTAGCACTGGCCCCCTAAATCCCTCTATCCCTCCCTCTATCCTTCTGGTAAATAACACCAGCTCAGTCTTCACAGGGTTAACACCCAGTCCCCTATCCTTTGCCCATGCCGAGAGTTCGCCCAGCATCACCCGCATAATTTCCCTGATCGTGGACAGAAACTTTCCCCTGACCAGCAGAACTATGTATGTCGTCCGCATAGGCAACAATCTTCCCGCCCATGGAATCAAATGATCTAAGAATCCCGTTGACCGCAAGCAACCACAGTAGGGGTGATAGAACCCCCCCTTGTGGTGTCCCCCTGGTAACCCTCCTCCTTATCACATGATCCCCCAGGCTCGAGTTTATAATCCTACTGCCAAGCATGCAGACTATCCACTCTACCAGAAAGTCCTCAACTCCCAACTCCAACAACGAATCTCTAATCGCCTCAATCCTAATGTTATTAAAGGCTCCTTCTTTATCTACGGGTAATAGAAAACCTAGAACTAATACATTTGCCAAACAATATAGCCTTAGTTTTACTAGTATTAACTGCAAACGAATTATCCAGAACCCAACTAGGTATCTAATAATTGAACTGTATAATTGATCACATTTTGCAATACATCGGAAAATTTAGGTGTGCCCTTAAGCAAAAGCTGCACATCATCAGCAATTGAAAATTGAAAACACAAGTTGCTAGAAATTTTATCAAAAAGATCATTAATATAGGTACATTATAAAAAGTAAAGGTCCAAAGACCGATCCTTGAGGCACACCACTATGAACTGGAAGCAAGCTAGAAGCCCGATTATCACTATCAAATTAAATTAAAATAAATTAATTAAATTTGAACTAGTAAAGAAATTAACATTATCAATTAAACGTTTTCTGTGTTATTGGCATCTTGACACTGAGATTGAGATTCTGGCAGTCGTGATCGAGTAATTTCTCGATTCAAAAGCAATTTAATATCTAATTATTTCAGTCAATACTGAACGAATTGGAATTATTTTTTCGTTACTGTAAAGGATTCATTTGAGTTTCACAATACTGAAAAAATAACTTCGATTCGTTCAGTATTGACTGAAATAAAATTGCTTTCGAATCGAGAAAGTACTCGATCACGAATGCCAGAATTATGCCCCTGATCTTCAGATCCAATAATAATTTATTATCTGTTCTGTATTCCCGTGAATTCATAGGTATTAACTAGAATATTTTTTTCTTCGTAATCAATGCAAATATATTTAACAAAAATATAAGCACTGATAAAAAAAAATTAATCTCTTACCTCTTTCTTACAATTTATTTGAATATATTAGATAATTCTAAATTTCAATTCAATGAACGCTGCAGAAAATTGTCTGTCGTTTATGTTAAAGATATTTTAGTTGATGTGTTTGTTGTTATTGAATTAGAACATTTTTGCATAATTTGCCAAAAAGGAAACCAGCTTTAAAAAAAATTAATTTGTGTTGACAAAAAATTTTCAAAAAAGAGAGGGAACCATATCAATGTGCAAAAAAATTGTATCAGTTTGTTTGATTCAATTGAAATTGGTGGTTCACAATAGATACAATTAAAAATATAAAAGTTAATTCATTTATATTTTTATGCGATTTTATACTTTGTTTAAGGTTTTCATTGAATAAATTTGTTCGCACAGCGAATTTGTGGGTTATTTAATACTTTTTTATAAAAGTAAATATCAATTCACTGTTTTTTGTTTAATTTCTTTTTAATTTATTTCAAGACAATTTTTTTCACTACGTTGTGTTCAATCTTTTTTAATTTGTTATTTATTCCACTCCACTTTTTAGTTTGTCTGATTGAGTTTTTTTCTTTAATTTTTTTTCACTCAAGGTCTTATACATATACTTTTTTAATTATGTTTATTTCTTTTTGCTTTTTTCCATTAATTTTTGTACAACACATTAATTTTTTTATTTGCTTCAATTAAAGATTGTATTATGTCAAAATTGTTGATATTTAATTTGTTTTTCCACAACACTTTTCTGTTGTAATGTTTTTTGTTGGTTTTTAATTATATTTCTTTTTTATTCAATTTTTTTTACACAGACATGAAGGAATTTCACTGGCAAAGCGTAATTTCGAATAATTATTAGAAAATGGATTTTTTTCACTTCGTCATTCTATTCGTAGTTCTTCGTTGTTTGTCGGTATCGCCATTTTCGTTGTATTTTTTGTCGTTTTCTTCGTTCAGTTCGCGCCAGTTTTTTCTCTTTCTGTTTGCTTTGTCATTTGTGCGTAATTTGTGTGTAGTTGTCTCTTTTTAGCATTAATTTCGTACATTATTGATTTCTTTCGGTGTTGCCAGATTTTTATTTAGTAGTGTGTTGTAGAGATAATAGAAAATTTAAAACAAATCTAGTTTACCGACGCAGCTTCAAATGGAATAAAAAGTATCTAGGGTGATAGAAAATTAAAAAATAAGAAAAAAAAGTGGCGCAAACGCAAAGTTTTCGAGTTATGGACTTCTAATGTTTTCATATAAATGTGCAATTATCCACTATATTTTAACGTTTAGAGCCGATATTGGTATTATTTTAAAGCTCTTGACTAGATATTTTTTAATATACAAAACTTATATCAAAATGTTCATAATTGCAATTATTTTACATAATTGTTCATCAAAATATTAAGGATATTCACTAGGTTAATACTTGTGTAGGTTATTCCAGTAAGAGTAAAAAATAAAAACTTGTTAAATAACAAACACTGGCTTCGTTAAATAACGCTTCTCTGGGCGCAATAATTTTTCTCTTTAATGGCATAGCAAATACCGGCTTCGCTAACTAACAGCCAATTCCACGATGTCACACGTTAACGTTCGCATAGAAAATAGCATTTAAAACAAAAACAATTTCTAAAATTTGTTTTTGTTTTAAATGTTATACTGTAAAACTTTTCTCCATAGTAAGTATTCTGCTTACTAAAAACTATTGTTTTTTCGCAAACTCATCCCCGCTTCTTAATGGGCTAAGAATTTTTAAAAAATTTTGTATATAAACAAAAATTTATTCAAGCTTTAAAATTATACCAATATTGGCCATATACGATGAGAAATGTAGTGGAAAATCGCATATATATGAGAAAACTTATGAGGTCCATATCTCGAAAACTATGCGTTTGCGCCACTTTTTTACCTAATATATATTTTTTTTTATTTTTCAATTTTGGAGCTGTGTCGGTAAACAATATTTAAGCTGAATTTAAATAATGAATTTTGTACTATTTTTTTATTATTCATTATACCGGAGATTTGTCATTTATAAGTATTTTCACAATCTATATATATAAAAAGAAGTGTACACTTTGATGTCACAACTAACTGCAAAAACGGATAAGCTGATTTAAACCAAAATTTAAGGGTACTTTGGGGATAGTCTGTAGATGGTTTATGCGTAGTTTGCACGAAATCGGCCCAGTGGTTCCGGAGATATGGCATTTAGATTTTCCTATATTTTCCCATACAAATAAGAATTAACAAAATGCTCTTCATTTTCCATATTATGATGTCTTATTGTCATTCGAAAAGTTACCAAATCTTCTTAATTAATTATCCGATGATAATTTTAAGTCTTGAGGAAACTAAAGGCTTACTAAATTGTAATATTTACGGCGTTAAATAAAGCAAAAATGGTAAACGCACCCCCCTCCTATACCTTCTTAATAAATTAATCGATTCTTGAAAAGTTTATGTATTTTTTCACCGGCTATGCAATGGTACACGATTGGTCGTTAAAAAATTAATGAAAAACATTATCGAAGCTACCATTTTAAATGTCAAATTCCCAGACGAAAATGTTTTGCTGCCACGAACTCAGATGATTGCCACAGACGTCCCAATTGAATTCAAACACGTTTAATTCGCATTTGCAATGACAATCAATAAGTCGCAATGCCAAACGATGTCTGTTTGCGGCTTAGATTTGGGCACAAGTTGTTTTTCACACGGGAAATCATACGTGGCATGTTCTAGTATAATCCTAAAAGCTCTTTTTTAAAAGTATTATCTGAGTACGTACGTAAACCAACAAAAAATTAAAGGTAAATTTATCCAAACTTGACATATGCTTATTTGAAAAGAACTTTCGGAAATGAAAAGATGTATTTGTAGTATTTCTAGTTGCATATTACGAGTTGAGTGCCTAAAAGTGAATTCATTCACTATCTGAATAGCAGTCCAAATTTCAAAACCTTGTAAAATAAATTAAAAGACGTAAATGTTAAAAGTTATGGAAAGATCAACCTAATTATTATGGAACTAGTTCATTGGTTCTATTGTAGTCTCTTACAGAAATATGCAGCCTTATTACGGTTTTCTTTTCGTAAACGATTGGGTCGTTTTTTTAATAGATTAAAGCAACAAATAACCTGTATTCTTAAATATATATCAAACAATTCAACTGAAAATCCGTTCTTAATAAAACGGTGGACAAATTATCAAATGATGATAAATTAAATTCTGAAGAACGACTTTCGCTATTTAATACATGTGAGGATTTAAAGGCATTTTATGGCTGACATGACTGTTGCTGTTATTCATTCTTAGCCTATAGAACGATGTTTTTTACCGATGTTAATAAAGAATTAAAATAATTATAAAATTAATTTTAAATTAATCACAAATATAAATTGTTTAATCTAAATTCTACTTCATTATTTTAATAAAAAATATTTTAATAATTTTTATATTTTATAACAATACTGTTTAAAACATAGTTTGTCCGACGGATATCAGAACGGTCAATATTACTATTAATTAAAGCAAATATGAACAAAATTTACTGAATAGTACGCTTGATACTATGTTGTTATACCAAACCCAAGCAAATTTATTAAATCTCTTTTGTTCTTTCTGTATACGATTTATAAAAATTTATCAATGAGGAATATTTGGAAGGCTCACAGCTGAGACGAATTAAGTCATGAAATATAATACACATATACGTATTGCAAAATTGGTGCGAAATTCTCCGCAAAGTTTAAGCCTTTTCAGTTCTAACGGACAGGCATCAGAAATTAAGAACCGAACACTTAAAATTTAAGTTTTTCATTTGAAAAATTCAAAACTCATGCGTACAAAATAAAATTTTTTTTTTCTATCAGTTTAAAAAATATTAAGAAACACAAAAAGAGATATTTATTTTTGAAGTACAATATGTATTTTGTACATGAAAAAATATTTATCATTGGTTCAAAAAATATTTTCATCCGTACAAAAAAAAAAAAAAAAAAAATATTTTGTTTGAATTGTTCTTTAAAGTTAAAAAACAAAAACGTTTTAAAAAATATTTTTTTTTGTTTTTAGAAACTTATATTGAGAACTTAAATTTTGTAGTTTAAATTGTAAATTTTAATTAAATTTATAATCACCCCTATTATGAAAATGCAAATTTAAAAGAAATTATGGGCACAAATTTTATTAGTAAATTAAACGTTGCAAAAATAGCGAAAATTTGCGAAAATTTTTAATATTTCAAACAATACATAAAATTGATTGGAAGTCCCTAAAACTATTAGGAATAGCAAAAATTCGGTAAAAATTGCAAAATTAGCGGAAATTTGCAAACAGCGGCATGATAGCAGAGTCTACTATTTATTATAAATCGTTAAAGCTGTAAAGAACCAGCAACTTACAGGAAAAAATCGCTTCTATCGCGAACATAGCAAAAATTAACGAAAAATCAACGTCAGAAACAAACTCTAACTCTTTATTTGAAATCGCTAAATCAGTTTAAAAAAAAAACAATAAAAATAGCTTAACAGCGTAAAAAAATAATATACATATCTTATTTCATAATTTTTATCTTTGGCATGTTCAATTTTAAGTTTTTGGTTTTTTTTCTTTTCATGTACAAAATAATATTGTACTGAAAAAATAAATATCTTTTTTGTGTTTGTTTTTTACTTTTTTAAACTGATGGGAAAAAATTTTATTTTGTACGAAAAAATTAAAACTTTTTTTTGAGAACTTTATTATTTTGAACCGCAATAAGAAAAATTTTCATACAAATTTTTAAAAATTCAAAAAATTTTATATGAAAAATTTCTCAACGGAAGGTGAAGGGATTTACAACATAACCCCCAATATCAAACAAAATATTTTTTTCTTTTTTGTACAGTTTAAAATATTTTTCGAACACCAATGATATTTAAAAAAAAAAAAACAAAAAAAAAACGTTTTCCGGTCCTTGCTAACGGACTAAGTCAGTATTTCGTTCCTAAGACCCCTTTCAGACTCGATAAGTTAGTTGCGCAAGTTACTTGCCGAGTGCAACAAAGTCTGTACAAAATTTTTGTTTCCTTACCCCGGCCTTACCGCTGACGTCTACAAATCAAGAGTTGCGCAAGAGACTTGCGTAAGTATCTTGCCGAGTGTGAAAGGAGTCTAGGGTAACGGTAACAAACCCAAGTCAATGGCTCCAAAAATTAATGGCAGTTCACTTGCTCAACCTAAAAATATTTTCGAATTTTATTTTTTGAATTGGCTCGCTTCTGCTCTGAGCCTTCCATATGCATATCATTGCACCATATCATTTTGATTCGTATTATTTCGTTGTTGTTGTAAAGCTACATGTACTTGCTAAAAATTTATTTTGTGTTATTCAATTCATACACACCCTCGGGTATTTGGTGCATATGAGCATTTCCATAGAAGTCGTACTTTTTGTAATGTTACTCTTGTGAGCAACAAAAATTGTTTCCGAAAGAAAAATGCATACATTTATTCTCTCGTACTATGGTTTAAAGTGCCACTAGCTCATTTAGTGAAATAGGAAATATTTAACATGGGTCTGACTTACAATCTTTATTGCTGAATGGCGGAACGTTACAAAAAGAAATGCCCATATAATAAATTAATCTAGCCTCAAAACAAATGAGAAGTAAGCTAATTTGAATATGTTTAAAAAAAAATGATTTTAAAAACCATTTACAGTATAGGATTACAATTCGAATTTTTGGGACAAACACACGACCTTTATATTACCACGACACAGAATGGCAACTTTTGTAATATATTTTAATATCTGGCAGCATTTATTGCGTCTATGTATACACATATTGCTGTCTCTGTTACTCTAAAACAAATTGTTGAATGAAAAAGAGCTATAACAGAAATAGAGATTTTTCTGGTCTTTTTGCTATTTTTGGACTTTAGCTGTGCCTTTTTTCTCCTTTTTTTGGTCTTGCTAAATTCTATTGTTTTTTTTTTTTTTGCTTTTCTATTGTAGTTCCTTAAAGTTTAGTTTTTTCTTCATCTTTTACTTCTTTTTAAGTTTTATTGTGATAGGCCTTTACATTTTGCATAATTTTTTGTTTTTATAATCAAAACGAAAAACAAAGAAAATTATAATAAAAATAATAATCAAGAATAAAAGACCGACCGATAAAGTAACAATATGTTCATAGGACATAAGAGGTGGGTGTTGTTGACATAGGACAGAAAATAAACAGAAATATGTATTTTGCAATAAATTGGCAATTTAAAACAAATTGGCACAGGGGTAAATTTGTAAAAGTAAAATAAAGTGTGTATTAAATTTAAGGGGGTTTTGGGGGGAGTACATACATTACAAAAAATTAAATTGAACTTATTTAAATAAGTCTAGCGAGCACAGTATTTTTACAAAAATTAAAGCAGAAATGGTTTTTTTGTAATGCATACGAACGAACATATTATTTGTTAAACATAAGCAGAAACATTTTTATTTTAATAATACATATGTAGAAAAAAACTACGACAAAAAGTGGGTTACACAAGTATTAAAAATGTGTAGTGAGTGAGTGAGGTCTTTGGCACTTAATTGCATGCAAAGTTATTTTTGTATAGGTACACAGTTTTAGTGTGTGGTATGTGGCACAAACGAGGGCAAACGAAAAAGTTATTTTAAAAAATCTGGCAAAAATGGTTTTATCCAGTCAAAACTACAGTAAAAATACGATGGTTGGTATAAAAATGTGTTTCTGTATTAAGATACTTATGTTTGTATATTCCGGAATACATCAAGATACTACATACCAAAAGTTTTATTTTGTGTTTTTTAAACGAAGTTCAGGCCCAAAGAGATTATATACATATGTTAAAATAAGTCGGAATATGGCTGACTTTATCAAAAAATATTGTAAAGTTCGAAAAGAATTGAAGAAAAAAAAAAAAATAAATGTCATAAAAGTTGTACTCAAATTGGACATTAATTAGAGTTCGCCGAAATATCCAATATTTCAAGTCAACACAGTTTTCTCAACAATTTCATTATATGTAGGTATAAATCATGCTAGAATAAGTACAAGGCATAGTCATTAGAAATTTTGTTCTCAATTTCAAAACCCATATAACGTCAGACAAAAGAAAATATGGAAAAAATTAAAACGAGCGTCAAAAATCAAATAAATTATTTTGACATTACATGGGTAAATAATGAAAACTCTCCCTAATGAACATACCTGGTACTTATTATACCATGGGTATAAATTATATTTAAAAATGACTTTTTAAAAACCTTTCAAAAAATGTTTAAAAATTTAGACTATGTAGTTTTTTTTTTGGTTCTCCTGAAAATTTATTCAATGTGACTAAGTAATATTTGAAAAAAATTTTAGTTTTTTTATCTACGAAAATACGAAAGCAGAAAATGCTGCGACTTATTTTTGCTCTGCTTGATACCATTACCCTAGGTCTCCACTACCCATCAAATGATGTTGAGAAACAATGTTATGAAAGAGCTTTCAAGACAGATTGATGATATTTGCCGTTAATACATGGTAAGGCTATACTTAACACTACCATCATATTATTGTTAAAGTTAAGCATTTCATGTCAGTTGTAGACTGGGTGTTAAATAGAACCTGATATTAAGAGAAATTTTTCGGTATTAATTAAACCACTTTTGCATATTACCCAGTATTCATTATTATTGCTAAAATTTAAAAAAAATTGCTAAAATTTTAAATATAAGAGAAAACAGTTTTTTGTCTCTACTGAACCAGTGGGATATGATAACTTCTAATAAGGACAGTCTGAGAATCTAAGAAAGCTTAAACTTAATTCTAAATTTCTTTAGCAAAAATTTTTTAATGTTTTCAAGGCAATTAAGAGGCAATACTATTTATTTCTTTATCATTAAAAAAATCGCATTCGTATTGTGATTTTAATTTTGTTAAAAATTCACAGAAAAACTTTACCTGGGGCCAAATTATGGCCGTCGTGATCGATTCAAAAGCAATTTTATTTCTAATTCTTTCTGTTCACATTGAACGGATCGCTGTTCTCATAAATATGTTCATATAAAAAAAGTTAAAGTGCGTTTTAGAAATCGCCAAAACGATTGCTTTTTTTAAATATCGCGAAAAAAAATCGCCATGGTGCCTATTATGAACTAAATTCGATTTTCGACAGCGGTCGAATTAGCTGATCGAACGAATTTTCATTTGGTATTATGACGCGCATTCGATACAAATTTAATATTGTGATTTTGTTAATTCACAGTAGTTCATTTTCGATCAGCTGTAACTTAAAATAAAAAATTTTTGTTTACAAATTTAAAAAATAAAATTAAAGTTAAACGGGGCCACGGCGGAATTATGGTTGTTTTCAACTAATTAAGCTTCAGAAGGGTTTCATCCCACTCTTTTACATGCTGAACTTTGCTGCAAATCATTTGGCCAAAAAAGAATTTTGTTCCACAAGGAATATGAGCGTTTCCAATTGCTGTTTACGACGTTGGACTTGCATAATATGAACAAAACTGATAAAAAATATGGTAGGTATTTGGTATACGAACACAAAAAAAAATACAAATAGTTAAATTTTCAACAACTTTTTTACATTTGTTTGCACCGTCGAAAGCAAATTTGTTTTCGTTAAAAAATTCGATGCACAACGAAATTTTTCACAATGCTGCCAACTCATAATACCAAATTAACATTCTATAGTCGATGTTCGATATCGAATGTAACTCATAATAGGGGCCCATGTCTCGAAACACGAAATTTTATCGCCAAATCGGTTTATAAATCGCCACATCTGATTATTACTACAATAATGTTAAACCTGTCTAAGCTCTTTTTTTAGTACTTCATGAAATAATCTAATTAGGAAAATTGTAGAAATGTTGCACACCGACAATTTAAAAAAAAAACAAGTTAGAGTGCTATATTCGGCTGTGCCGAATCTTTGATACCCTCCACCGACAGTTCGAATGTTTAAGGAGTAATATCTGTATGATGTCTTTTTATTATTATTATCTTAAACTGTGACGATTTGTTATTAATTATGGTTTTAGGAGACTAAACTGTTTTCCGGGAGTAGGGCATATATGGGGCCTAGGGTAAATTATGTACCGATCTTCACGAAATTTCACAGTATCATTTATAGTCCTATAAAATTGTGACGAGCCAAAATTTGTTATGATTGCATTATTTTTTACGGTTTTAGGCGGACAAAACTGTTTTCCGAGAGTAGGGTTTATATGGGGCCCAGGGTAAATTATGGACCGACCTTCGCGAAATTTTACAGTGTAATTTCTAGTCGAATAAAACGGACTTGTGCAAAATCTTATGTCATTCCGTGCATTTTTGCATCATTTATGTTAGTTGTTGTAACAAAATTATCAAGTTTTTGAAGGTGGTGGTTCCACATTTTGATTCATAGCTCTGGTCCTACTGAACCGATTTTGCTGAAATTCAATCCCAAACTGCTTAGGATAACTACAAGCAATTTGACATCTAGTTTGTTTATTTCTTTTGAGTTTTTCGAAAGTGAGCGTGTTTTCAACAAACGGACAGACAGACGGACATGGCTAAATCGACTTAGAATTACTCAAGCAGCCAGAATATATATATTTTATGGGGTCTGAGATGAATAATAAAAAAGTTTCCCTCTTCACAACTAATTGTGGTGGAGGGTATAATTAGGTGTCACAGTAGGTCCAAAATAATTCGTAATAACTCCCTCGTACATACATACGTATACATTTTTATTTTATCGGCACAATCAGACATATACACACAAACACTCGTAGCAACAGTGTTATGCAAAACGAAAGTGCAAATAATTTATTTTTAAATTTATGTATGTACATATTATTACAAACATTTACCACTCAAATAAAAATTTCACTCGATTAATAAACTTTATCCCCTTTTAAACATACACAACTAATTAATCTGGCACCACTGAATTATGTAAACGGAGACGTAGTAATTTTAACTACGTTGCCATCACGTCGATTATATTCTCGTTTTCTTAGCTTTTGTTTAAATTTTCTTACATAGAAATATACAAAAATATGCTATGTAAAACTAATTAGCTTTTTCTTTGCTCAACAATAAAAGACACAGTTAAGGAATCGAATAAATAAATGAACACGACGTATTAATATTAAAAAGGCAGACAGAAACGGTAATAAACGAAGGTATACAAACGAAACGGCTGATAAATTTTCAGAACACACGACGCATACGCACACAAACTCTTCGCAACAAAACAATAAATACGGTGGGCAACGACGACAAACGACGATGAAACACAAGCGTGAAACGAAGCAACAATACAATTTTTTTCCATTAAAAAACTTTTGTTTGGTTTTGTGTGTTTTTTTGATAGTGAGCACAAAAGCAAATGGCGGCTTAAAATTTTATTATAATTAATGTTTTGAATATTTAACAAAATTTTTAAATTTCTGCTTTTATTTGCATAGTTTAATTTTTTTTGTAAAATTCTTTTGCGTGGTTTTTGTGCCTTTTTTATTTATTTTCTTGATATTCTTACAATTTCACACTCCTTGTTTTATTTTTAATAATTCTCCGCTTTTACACTATGTGGTTGATTTTTATTGGGATTTTCTTTTGCGACTGAAACGAATTATTTCCAATTCTCTATGGTGTTCATGCAGTAATCACGATTTCCGTTTTGTGTTTCATCCGATTTTATTTCATTTTCTTTTGCTTTTTGACATTTCCAATTAGTCATATACAAATGGTACTGCCAGATGCTTTCAGTTCTGAATTGTATTTTGTAACGGTTTCTTACATGGCGTTTACATTTGCCAGTACTGGCAAGACATTAGCAATTCATTCAAACTTTTTCACAACTCTGTAAAAAATCAGCAGGCGTGTCACGCAGACCTTCTAATGATTAACACCTTCAATATATCTGTGGCCATATGGTTACTTCACTTTTTGCGAGAATTGAGATAACACAAAAAAAAAGCAAGTGAGTTTAATTTACTATCATTCTGTCGGATCCAAATTGTGATGTAGTTTCTTATTTAAAAGTTATTTGAAAAACAAAAATTTGAAAAATACAAATGTTTATGTAAAATTTAGGTAACTCCATGCATTTTTGAAAAAACGAGGTAACTCCATATAATATATGCTTCTTTATATGCATATTATCTTTTCTGAAGTTCTTGATTTATAGAATCAGTGTTGCGACTTTGTGGGTAATTACTCAAATTTGGTATAATTTTTACTGTTGTGGGTAGAGCGTGGGTAATTTCTCTTAGGTATAATTTAAAATTCTAACTTCAGATACCCAAATAAAATCAAGACTCGATATCAGTGATGAAATTTATTTCTTTTTAAATATTGTTAATTAAAACTGCACAGTCTTCTGAACCAAAGTCTCAGTTTCTTTTTAAAGTCTTTAATCATTTAATATATATTTTCAAAAGTTCGATAATGAATGTCGCAAGATGGACTCTTAGATTTGGATAAAGATGGCTATCATAGTGATTTAGAAGCTGAGGGCTATTGAAACAAGTTTTTCAAACTAAAAACTAGCCTGAATTGTTTCCAATATTCCAAATTAGTTAATTTTATTTTTATCAGGCAACTTTTAAATGCTTTAGTTTGAACAATTTTTAACGCCCTTAACAGTTGTAAAACTGAATTACTAAAGGGACAGTTGTATAAGACCCTGCATGCATTTTGCTTACTAAATAAGGTATAAAGGGTATTTTCAAGACCATGAAACTTAAAATAGTGGGCAACACAAAAAAAATTAATTTTAATCACAGATTAATACACGGCATTACCAATTGAAAATTATTTTAAACAAATAGGCACCGCGCCTGTTCTTGACGAAATGCATTGCATACGTCCAATTTTGTTTCTCTTTTTTGAGCATTTCTGGCTGCATGTCACCAATTAATTGAACAATGTTGAACTACAAGACGTCAATTATTGCTGGTTTTTCAGCATAAGCCAGTGACTTCACAGCCCTACTGAAAACGATCAAGAGGTTTCGCATCACACGGCCTTGAAGTCTAATTAACAGTTTATTTTCTCTAAATCCCCACATCGCCTTCATTAAAAAAAAAAAATAAGTTGCGTCATTTAAATTATGAAGTCGCCTATAAGTTGCGAAAATCGATGGCTGATTTTCAAAGTAAATTTGGATTGTTAAAGCATGAATCTTTTCATGATGATGTGTCTGAGCAAAAAGTAAAGTAGAATAACAGTTCGTTTGACAGCTAACCTTTCGTACGCTCTATCGGGCTAAAAAAACACCCATTATAAAGGAATGGCAATGAGCATTTTGAACCTTCTCTAGATATATGCAACCAAATGTGGAAGTTAAACTAATTATTTTAGGAGTTTTATTTTATGTTTTATTAACAGTTTTTAAATCTTTAATTTTATTTTTGTTAATTTATTTTAAGTTACAATAATAATCTTAACAGTTTGACTTATATTAATCTTCTTTCAATGAGTTTGTTGTGTCTTTTTATTCAATAACGGGCCTGTTCTGAAAATCACGTGGTTTTGAAATCGCGAGCATGATTTTGTGGCGTTCTGAAAGCCATACCGTTTTTGTTTTTCTCAGTGTGCTTTCGGCAATTGAAGATCACACCGAAACTCACTAAAATTTCACAAGTGTGATTTTAGTAGGCACATGTGATTTGAGTAAAAGTAATTTGCAGAACATGCCTGTAAAACTTTAATTTTATATCAGGTGTAATTTCATTTAAATCCAGTACTTTTGCTTCACCTCAAGTGTAATTTTGAATTTTGCTGGTGGTAACACTGCATAGAATACTATTGCCAAACAACTGAAATCGTTCCGAGAATTGTTTTTAAGTTATTAATTTTCAAAATTTTTAGAAGCCCATACCCATATCATGAAAACTTAGCAGGGTAACAAAACGAACCAAAACTGTTAGATCAAAATCAATGGCGACCTTTTAAGGCGGGCCGGAGCCCTCTAAATTAATAGGGGTAAATTTGTGATATGTTTTTTTTTTTTATTTTTTACCAAAGGGTGTTTTTTATGAAGAAAATTTCAAAACTTTTTAAAATATGAGAATGCCTTATTTTTCTTAGAATAAAGGGAATTTTTCTAAAATTCAAGAAAAACAAGTAAGAAAGTATAGTCGGTCAAGCCCGCCACCACAGTATTTAAAAACAAATTTTCGAGAGGGATCTATCTATGTTTTAAATTTCATTAGAATCTGTTAGATAGTTTTGGAGAGGCAGAAATTACCCCCTATCTCTCCTTGTGCTCCTTTTTTTAAATGAATAGCTTAAATATGGATCTATCTATATTTTACACGTCATTAAAACTGGTTATCAAAGTTTTTCTTGGGATTCAAAAATTCCCATTTCATACTATTAATAATTAAATTAATTAATAATAATTAATTAATAATTCAAACATTCCCATTTCATACTATTAATAAACTACAATTAATTGTTGAAGGGATAAGCTATTCCTATGCGCCTTTCACTGGTTGCTTAGGCCAGATCGTCAGGAAACTTGATCCAAAGATTTTAGAAAAACTAAAGATATTACACATATTAAACTGTTAAGCGAATAAGAACTATAAGCAACAGTTTGAGTAAGAGTAATCACGATGGTCATTGTGCAAATTTGCAATTTGTAAATTTGAGTGCATATTATGTTTGATCGTGCGCACACCAAATGTGCTATTTTTCTAAGCTGCGAGTGTAAAACGGCACATCCATCTGAGGAGATCGAGTGGTTGCGATCGAAACATGTCATGGTAACCTGCCGGCCGCGGTTCGAATCCCGGCCACGGTCAAGAATGAAAGATTATCAATAACAATTTTAATTAATTTTCATGTTGTAAAATTTCTTTCTTCATAAAAATAATTTAATGAAAATTTAATTTAATGAACTTAAGCCTAATTAAAAATATTAAAAATTTATATTTGTATATAAAAAAGAACTCAAGCTTAAACAAATTAACATAAATTTAAATAATAAAGATCGAATTAGAAAATAATCTATTAATAAAAATAATTTTTGCAATTTATTTTAGTGTTTATTTAATTCTTTAATTTTATTATTTTACTGCAATTATAATTTGCTACAATTTCACAAACTTAATTTCTTTCACACACAATTTGCTTCTATTTTTTTTCCTTTTTGCTTCTTTTTTCAATTGACAACCAAATTTGACGTTTTATGTTAGCTATAATTGTCAATAAAAATGGACTAACAATTATTGCAGCATAAATTGCCGGCAATAAATATGTACAAAAAATTGCTGTCTACATTAAAGATAACATAATTTTGACATTTACTGCAATATATGTATGTCGTAATAATTATCTCTGGTATAGACGGGCAGTTAAGCAAAATGTTGATTTAAAAGCCGTTTACATTACATTTGAGATGATTAAGATGACAGATGATTAAGAAAAAAACACAACAAACAAATTTATATTTATTTAAAGAATTAAAAATGGATAAAAATACTTTTATAAAGTTATCAGAAGATTATTTTAAACATATTAATGATGAAATTGTGAAAATATATGAATTATTTAAAGAAAAAATAAAAACATTAAGCAGAAATCGTGGTTGGTTGTACACGTTCATGTTGGCCGATTCTTCATTTGAGGTATGTTCAGTGGATTCTATGTGATTAATGAAGTGATTTAGTTGTAAACATGTCAATTTGAAGAAATTAACAAATCACTTTAATGTATGGGTAATCATCTCGATTTTGAAGTGATTAGAGCTTCATCTCGTTCGAGCTGCTTAAACGCGTTTAAGAACCCAAATGTGAACATGTGTCATCTAATGTGAACGGCTTTGATTAGCTAAATCAACATTTTGCTTAAACGTGCTTAAAAACCTAAGTGTGAACTTAGCATTAGTCTGAATTTACACATTTCATCTTTTGATGTTCATCTTCTTTTCATTTCCCTTTTAAAGATGCCAATATAATCACACGCAGCAACCGGTTTTAACGTTTTTCGGTTCAAAACCACAATAATTTTATTAACAGCGAATCAAAGAGAAAAAGAAAAGAAAAAAATTACATGCAGCCATCGTTGTGCATATATTAACGAATAAAAACACAAAGCGTACTGACCGAGTACAGGCATCTCCGTACTAGCCCAATTTCTTCTTTCTTCCCTCACCTTAAAACATAAGAGTTGAGTATCAAAAGATGAATCGTGTGAAAGCAGACTTAAACGCATTTAAGAACCCAAATGTGAACATAGCATAATGTTTATGCATCAAAAATTCAATGTAAAATTTTTGAAAGCGTTATATTTTTCTGTAACCGAATTTAACGTTTTGATTAATTTTTGTCGGGGAACATCGACTACAGTAGTTTTGACTTAGCTGCCTTTTATTTACGTGCACTTTTGACTTAGCTGCACAAAATTGATAATTTTTGGCATTTTTCTTTATAATCCCATACAAATTCCTTTTTTAAGTGCACTTTCTTTACCTGCACATTTAAGATAAGTGCCCAAAACTTTTGGCATTTTAAAATTATTATCATACAAAAAATCCAAGTTAGCTGCACTTTGACTTAACTGCCCAAATTACATATTTTCTGTAATTATTCTTCAAAATCCTTCTTTACGTGCATTTTGTATACCTGCACATTTTTCATATTTTTGGGCAGCTTTAAAATATTTTCATATAAAACATCAAAGTTAGCTGCACACATGAAAAAATATGGTGGCCACTTTTTTACATAAATATCCAATTTTAGCAGTTTATAAAATCAAAAATCGCAAACAAGTCAAGTTGCTATCATTATAATTCGTTTATTTTGTTTAAATGTATTTACATTTATGCATATGGGTTGTGGTCAAAGCAACTTTACCACGATTATATGAAAGGAATAGCAAATCTTAGGTCTAAAACAGAATAAAATAGTTGTAGTAGTATTTGAAGCTGACGAATGCTCTGTAGCGCAACAAAGTTCAAAATTTCGAATTTTGCGCTTCAACTGCAACGACTACTACAACTACGGTTTCTGTTGACACTACTTTGCAACTGCCGTTTTTAACTTTTGAGAGCTTGCAGCGCTATTCTTAACGGTGTACTACAGCGACTATTCTGTTCCACACTTTATTGTTACCAATTTGGCTAGCTCGTTCATTATAAAAATGCGTAACAAATGACTGCAAGGTGTTTGAACGTCATTGTTTTTATCAATTTATTAATAAAAACGTTGTTACTTCTCTTTCAAACACTTTACTTTAGCTGCACTTTTATGCAGGTAACCACAATTGCGTACCTGCACATTAAGGCAGCTAAATACATTTAAGATAGCTGCATTTTTGATTTACCTGCACAAAAAATTGTGCAAAGGAGATTGTGCAGCTAAGTCAAAATTACTGTATAATATATTCCTTAATTTCTTAAGTAGGAATTAATACAGAATTTAGAATACGATTCAGATTGGAAATTGTTATTTCATTTGTAAAATTAAGGAAACTTATATTAAGTTATATCAGTTAAAACTAACTATTTTTTTAACTTCCATTTAAAATAATGTTTTTGACAATTATAACTGATAGTTAATTATAACTAAACTCGGTGAAATTGGGGGTTAATACAAGAAATCTTAATATAACATTATGTTCAGGGTTGCTGTTAAAAATTTCGAAAAAGTGTCATAAAAAGGGGATTTAAGAAAAAAGTGTCAAAAAGGGGTATTTTAAAGTAAAATAGATTCAAATTTATAAGTACAGTAGTTTTCGGTTAATTGAGCCCCGCTTAATTGAGTTTCCCGTTTTATTGCACTAAAAACCATGGAACGAAATCATTCAGTATAACAGTCTATGTAAAAATACCCGTTTAGTTGAGTTCCGTTTAATTGCGTCACCCGCTTAATTATTTCGCAAAAACAAAAGCAAATGTTTCGGTTAATTGTTTCCCTCTACTTAATGTGTTTTTGCTCCACAAAAATCAAGAAAGTAATGTTTCATGTTTCAGTTTTATAAATAAATGTTATATAAAATAAATAAAGAAATGAGTTACATTTTCTATCTACACATGGGTGTTTCGGTTTATTGCACATCTTGCTCAATTAAGCGATTTTCGTTTTAATTGCGTCGGCGACTCAATTAACCGAGTACTGCTTAATTGAGTTCCCGTTTAATTGCGTCAAAAGTCGTGCATTTTTAGAAACTCAATTAAGCGGAAATAACTGTATGTATTAATTAAATACATTAGACTAAAATAAGAGTAATTATGTATACATACTTGAATTATAAATCAATGTTAAAACTAAAAAACAATTCACAGGTACATTCATATTAACAAAAAAAAAAAGGAAGCTACTTTTACAAAAACCTTTGATTATGTTTATTACTTTTTAGAAATACAGTGCACTCGGGAAAACGTCAACGCTCGTTTACGTCAACATCCCAAAACGTCAACCCTTTATTTTTTACATTGCCTACTCTAAAACGTCAACCCAACCACAAAGTTCTAAAACGTCAACTCTGAATAAAACAAAATTTTAAATTAAGCAGCAGTTAAAATACACACATTTGTACACATACACACTTATTTTATAAAATAATATCAGAAATTGGGGATTCCCCTTATAAGTAGAGTAGAAAAGAACTTACAACTGTATGTAGTACTTATGTATTGTCTTTTTATTTATGTTCAGTTGCTTTTTTGTTCTCGTAAGCAGCGTTGCCACGACCAAAAAAATTTTGTAACCAAAATGTAAAAATAAAGTAACCAAAAGCGAAAAAAAAGTAACCAAAATTATTTTGTATCAAAAGTACTATTTTATTAGCAAATTAAGTTTAAAAATATGTCTAAAGATGAAATTGTGTTTGTTTGTATCGGATCGGAAGGGCCTTTGACCTTATCGTTTATCTAGAAAAGTGTTTCAGTTAGACATATGAAGCATGAAGAGTAGCAGATAATGACCATCTACACTTAATACTTAATCTACAGTTAATAGTCTGTTAAAGTTTAAGCTTCTAAAACAATAATTTTTAAGTATGTAGATGAAAAAAGTATTGGTTTTAGATGCGCAAATACCACACACAATTTAAAGGTCACAAAAGCGGGTCGGGTAGTTCTTGTTCCAAAGCAAAAAATTGGTTATTTTTTTGTTGAAAAAAAGTAACCAAAATGGAAAAAAAGTACACAAGTACACATTGAGAAAAAAAGTAACCAATTTTGGTTAAAAGTAACCAAAACGGCAACGCTGCTCGTAATTATCACATTAACAAAATGAGCTCAAAACAGCCGAAATTGATTAATCTACAAGAAAAGGCAAATATTGTGGACTTATTAGAAAAGGGTACAAGTGCGGTAGCTTTAGCGAAGCAATATGGTGTAACAAAGTCAACCATTAGCAATATAAGATTTGTTTTTTAATTCATATGTGTGCATGTAAAATTAAAAATATGATCTCATTAAAGATGTATTATTTGGTTCTAATTGTATTCTATGGTTCTAGACAGGTTGAATGACTTTTTTGTTTCCTTTTTGAATTTGTTTATGTTTGGTTTTAGTTTAAAATCAATAAAAACCTTTAAAAGCACATTATCGAAAAGTTTTTTATTTAAAAATTTTACATTTGTAAACGTCAACAATTTGTTAAACGTCAACACCCGCGGTTTTAATTAGTTGACGTTTTCCCGAGTGCACTGTACTTATTCTATATTTTGTAATTAATTCTTCACTCCGATTCGAGCAAATTGGGAGAGGAAAGCACGGACTCACAAGTTTCTATTTTAAGTTTGTTTGTAAATAGTGTCCGTGGACACTGGACGTTATGACATGCTACCAATTTTAATGAGAACTTTCGTAAGGAATATGGAAGTTTGTATTTATTTTCAAAAAGCTTCAAGTTTTGTTAAAATGATACAAAGGGATGAATTAAAAAATGGGTCACAAAAAATTTCATTGGCATGAAAAGGGGTCAAAAGTAATACTTTAGTGTCACAACGGCAACGCTGATTATGTTATGATTACTGTTTTTGTTACTACCATTAGTATTTGGTACGTTATACATTTTTATGCAACTATGACCGTAGCATTTGTATTGATCAACTTTACATAAGCGTTTCCGGTAGGTGTTTGTCTTTGATAACTTTATGTTTTTATTAACAGTGCTGTAAAACGTTATGGCTCTATTTTTACTTTACTTTTAGACGAGCGAACATTTGTAAGGAAAACATCCGGAATCCTCTGTTGTTTTTTCATTCGTCGTCACAAATACAAACATGTTGCCGGAAACATTCTGTTACTATTGTTGTTGTTTTCTCAAAAAGCAAAGTAAATGTCAACAAAGAAAATGAGAACAAAGCGTGTCGCCGAGTACCGAACACAAAAACCATTCTCTCTTCCAACCAAAATGTTTCCCTTTCAAATGTTTCCCTGACGAAATGGGCACTTAAGGCTAGATTACACTATCTCACAAGTCTTACGTATTCCATAATACTTTGTGAGATAGAAATCTAATGAGTTTTGTTGCGACTGTCAAAAAATTTAATTTAACATGACAGTTTGTGTTCACACCATCATACAAAGTATAAACACTCACACATGATATAAAATGCAACCCTGATCCAATGAAAAGTATTATTGTTTAGAAATTTTTGAAAAAACGATGAAGTCGTATTGGATGTCAAACTTTTTTCATAATACTTGTCATTTTCGTGACACATTGCATTCACACTATCGCACTTTGTCATATTACTTGAGTTTTTGGCATGTATGTATTAATACAAAGTATAATAGTGTAATCTAGCCTTTAATAAACAAAATTACCGCATACCTATACATACATAGATTAATACCAATCCACACCGTTTAGTGTAGTTTACTGGTGGCATCATCGTAATTTATTTATTTATTTTAAAAATAATAAGCCTCCATGGTCTTGCGATACCTATCGATTTTTCCTGCGGGGCTACGTGAAGTCACTGGTTGCGGCTGATAAACTTTTAACAATTGAAGCCTTGGAGCCCAACATTGTTCATGTGTTTTGTGCCATACGGCCAAGAATGCTCGAAAAAGTGGCCCAAAATTTGACTTTAAGAAAGCGTTTGGTCCAGGACAGTCGCGGTGCCGATATGCTCGAAATCAAAATGTTAATACCGTTTATTGATCTTTGGAATATCAAGCTTTTGAAAATCAATTTTAAGGGATTTTTTCTTAAAATGAAACTGTGAAATTAGCTGCGTTCGAGAACACAAAAGCTTTTACTATTTTTTACTGAACTTTACTGCGTTTTACGAAATTGCGTTCGAGTACACAAAATGCAGTAAATGAGAACACAAATTGAGAGCAAAAAGTGACAGTTCTTGTCTGAGTATTTACAAATTTTTACTGCAGAAATTTTTGCAGTAAAATTTAGTAAAACAAAAAAACATATGTTTCAAAAGGTAAACAAACAAAATGCTTACAAATTGTGAAAAATTTGTTAAATAAAAGAAAAGTTGAAATAAAAATTTAACAAAAACAAAAATTTAATACATATTAATTCATTAAACTTGTTTGTGAAGCATTTATTTGGCTAAATACCAACACTTGAAACTTTTTTTGTTATGCTAATTTTTTAGAGTTGTAAAAGTGCTAAGTACTTGGGTACTTAAGTTATCAATAGCAAAAAATTATTCATGCTCTTTTGAATATATTAACCCGCCACAAATTAGAAACATCAAATAAAATAAAAAACAAACAAATATGAAAGATTACATAAAATAATTTTTTTGTATTTTCCAAAAATGTTTGTGTTATAAAAAGTATTAATCGAGTACCAATAAAAAAACGAGTGAAGTAGTCAAAAGTGTAAACATTTTTGAACACTTCAAGTATTTGTCATCAGCTGTTGCCTTTATTTTACGAATTTTTACAAAATTTGCGTTCGCGTACTTTTTTGGACAACAGAGAGAGAAAATTTTTCAATTTGCTCATTTACTGCATTTTACTGTAAAAGTACTACGCACCTATTTTTTGAGAAGACTTGTTGTATCAGGGCAATTCCATAGTGACGGGTGTGACCACGACAGTGTTGCCAGAAGATTTTTTGAAAAATACCTACGCTTACTAAGAAAAATCCGATTTTTCCCTACATGTTGCAAAAATTTTCCCTACAAAAATCCCTACGCGTTTTAGTCATTAAAGCCTATGAAAAAACAATAATTATAAAAAACTAATATCATTCGCATATGTTTAGTAAAGCTCTAACCACAAAAATAGGTTATAAATTAAAATAAATCAATGTACACTAAATTCAATGAAAAAAACAAGAGGTTTAAAAGTCAGAGACTCTGGTTTTAATATGTACCCCTCGTATCCATAAATATTTATTAAGTTTAACAAACGTTTTTTAAGTAAAATTTTCATAGAAAATTTGTTTTTTAAACCTTTATTAAAATAAAATTATTTTTATGAATACGGCAGGTAATCTTTATATGATCACTTTATTTTAATTCAGGTACAATAGCAACAGGTACTTTTATAATTGGCCATGTCATGGAAATCAAAGTCACGTGAAAATGAAATCGAACAAATTTTGAAAACTCTCCCATATTCAAAGTTCAAAAAAATATTTCCTTTTATATACCTGAAATTCTTTTGAATTCTGGAAAAACTGCTTTCATTTTTACAATAATTTAATTTAAATCTTCTGCGATTTAAATTTCACGTGATTTCGATTTCCATGACATGGTCGAATATATGTATTTCTTTTGAACTGAATTTTCCAAAGTGACCATTAGTAACCATTAAAGTTGTGTGGCTCAGTTTGTTTCGCTTTCTGGTGGTCTCACTGCATCACCATTTGCATTGGATAAAGCAAACAAAACCCGAACCAGTTTTGATAAATTTGGAAAAAATCTGTCCGATTTTCCATACGCTCCTATTTTAGTAACAAAAAACCCTACCTGTAGGGATTTTTCCCTATTTTTGGCAACACTGGACCACGATACTTATATTTTTTAATATAATTTAAAAATATAAAATTGATCATTTAAAAAGAGGATGTGATTTAAAAGAATGCTAAGCTTTAAAACTTTTAATAACAGGTACACATTGAAAGAACAGGATATCTACTCAAAAAGGCCATCAAAAGGCTGTGACGGGTGTGACCTTACAAATCTTAGTTTTTAAAGAATTATGTCTAGGATAAATTCTGTAACATTTTTCAGATTGCGCACAAAGACTTTAGTGCAGCTAATCGTTCAAAGTTTTTTGGATTGTATTATATACTTATTGCCTGGGAAACATTTTTTTTACTAAAAAAACCTTTTTTCAAATTTTGACGGGTGTGACTTTCTTATGTGACGGGTATGCCCTAGTAAGAAAACTAGAAAAAATTAAAGAAAAACACATTTTATTGAATTCATTAATGTAACAAACCTAAAAATAAACTCATAAGAAAATAATATGACAAATTTATTCGCTATCCGTACTATCATAGACAGCAAAATATTCCAGGCGAGTATTTTTTAAAGTAATTTTTTAAATTCAGATAAATATGTACAGCAAAAATATGTACACAGAAGCTGCATCTGCTCTTTTAAAGTTTTGCATTTTTTTAATATTGGGTATTTTTTGACTAATCTTTACTACTTCATATTTAGCAGCGTACGGCGCACACTGGGTTATTGGGTATCAAAACTGTGGATTAATTAAAAAATTAATTTTGAAATAACACTCGAATACTTAATAACTATAGAAACTACACATAATTCTGCGTCACTAACCGAAAAAATAACGGCTCTAAGTTGTATAGTGAAGCTGCATTATGTTTTTGAATTTACACTTTTATTCTTTGTTCGCTTGCGCTCGCTGTAAAATTGATATTTTAAGTTTAAAAAAGTGTTTCTTCGATAAAAAAACTTCAAGTGAAATTTAAATCTGAGTATGGAGCCTTCAACTTCAGGTATTGAACTATTTTTCAGATACAAGTATTACAGGAAAAAAAGTGATTTAATATTTTAAATTATTTTTTTGTTCAAAGTCCCCAAAATGTGCATATTTGGGGTATATATTTGGACATATAGTTAATTATCGGACTAGATCGGGCTCTGATTTTTTTTTTTTTGATTTTGCGGATTGTAGACGATGTTTCTGCAAAAAGTTGAGCTGCGCTTTTGTGGCATATTTGATTAATTCTACTTTTTGTTCATTATGTCAGTAGTCAAAAATGATCAATTTCCACGCATGTTTTTTGTTGCTGGCGTTTTGTGTATCTGTTTTGTTTTGTTATTGATATTTATTATTTGTTTTGTGTTGTTGTTGTATAACTGATTTGGGATGCTCAGGGTTCCCAGTTTTATTTTATACCTTATCCCCAATTTGCGATTTTTCATCCCCAAAAATCCCCAAAACTGAGAGCTCTGGTGATGCTGTTGTGATGGTTTATTATTTGTTTTGTGTTGTTGTTTCCAGTGTTTGCCTTCCAGTTTTGGAGTATTACTTTATTTTTTTCGAAAGACAATGTTAGTTTTGTCCCAGTGAATGTCAATTTAATTGTGAAAAGCTAAATGGAAAATTATTTCCACGTTAAAAGTAAAAAAATGTTTTGTTTTGCATGGATGGATACGATTTTTTGAGTGCCTTCTTCATTTGTCATATAAACTGCCAATCAAAAAATAGCAAGCTAGATCAGACTCCGAAAAGCAAATTGTCGAAAAAACTAAAGCAGAAAGTCAAAAACAATTTAAAGAGAAAACTGGTTTAATTGTTGATCGTCCAAAACCCGGATTCGGTAACTCCAATGACGGAAATACGGCCAGGCGTTTTTTTCAGAATGCGGAACTATCAGCGGAAATTACAAAAATTAACGTTAATTTAATAGTCAGAATGCATAATATACTGATTGTTGTTTCTTGTGGTCCTGAAGTAAATGTACATAAGTTTCGGGAATAGAATCTTTGTAGAAAATTATCCGTGGTACTATATGCCTCCAACATTGCATAAATTTTTTATTCACGGACCTGAAATAATAGCATATGCATTGTTACCGATTGGCCAATTATCGGAAGAAGCGCAGGAAGCTACCAACAAAGATTTCAAAAAATATAGAGATTGTTATTCTAGAAAAATGGATCGACAAAAGTCGAATCAAGACGTTTTTAACATGATGCTGATTAATTCTGATCCAATAATATCAAGCAGGAGAAAATTGCCTGAAAAAAAATTACACAGCCTACCAAAAACGGCTGTGGATATGTTACAATCTCTATCCTTAAATTTGGCAAACGCTTATGCCAGAGACAATAATAGTGCTCATGGCAGTGATTCCGACGAGGAAGATGGTGACGATGATAGCAATGATGATGCATAATTAATTGATTGTAATGAAATTTATAATGAAATGTTTAATTTTTTATTTAAAATAATAAATAGTCGAATTATCGCAAAATTTAATTTTTTCTGCATATTTTAGGGTAATATACAGAAAAACCTGTAACATCGATATCTCGCTAACTAAGGGAGTTATCGATAACTTCATTTTAGTTTTCCGCCTAATTTTAGAAGCACGACAAAACAAAATTATCTGGTCTAGTAAAACGCTGAAAAGTTATCATATTGTTTAAAACTTCAAAGCCAGATATCTCGATAACAAAGCGAGTTGTCGATAATTCTTACTTAATTTTTTTCGGTTTATTTTGAGGTATTCTCTAAGAAAATAAAACGGTAAAAAGTTATCGATTTTTTTTAAACTTCAACTCCAGATATCTCGATAACAAAACGAGTTATCGATAATTCTTACTTAATTTTTTCGGTTAATTTTGAGGTATTCTCTAAGAAAATAAAACGGTAAAAAGTTATCGATTTTTTTTAAACTTCAACTCCAGATATCTCGATAACTAAACGAGTTATCGATAATTTTTATGAAATTTTTTCGGCTTATTTTGAGGTGTTCTAAACAAAAATTATCAGTTTGAGAGGCCTCGGAATTAATCCACAGTTTTGATACAAAATACCCCAGTGTGCGGCGCATGAAAAATGTTAAAAATATTGTACCGTTTTTTGAATTAGAATACAAAACCATCCGAAAATATGTGCACAACTTTCAAATCAGGGTTTGTTTTGAGGTCGTTAATGATTATTTTTAAGAAAACCCAAACACTGTGATTTCTTATCCATCATATTCTTCTTAGCATCTCTTCTTTTCCTGTCCCTTTCTCATATAGGTAAAAATCTCATATAGGTGAAGATATCTAAATAATAGTCAAACAAAGAAATTTCACATTAACCTTTACCTCCTAACATAATTTTGTTCTGGCTGGTCCATTATTGCCCATGGGTTCCAAAAAGAGTCTTTATATTCTGTGGCGTGGGGTATCAAAGGTCGGGCTTGACCGACTATAGTTTTTTACTTGTTTTGTTTATAATTTTATTGAATAAAAAGTGTTATGAATTACTATGTTTGCTTCTTTATTTTATAGCGAAGGTTTGGTACAATTTATGTCAATTTGGTACAATTTTGCCATTGAGACGGTACAATTTAAGAATTGTCAGATCCCAACAGTGGTTCGCTTTTGATTACTCGCTCTCTGTTTTTATTACTTATCGTCGTTGCTCTGACAACATCGGCTATGTGCAAAATTTTGAAATTTTTTTTATTACACCCTTTGAAACCTTTGTTAATGATACATGTACCCACCAAACCGTTTAATGATATCTTTACTGGTTCAGAAGTTAACAAAAGTAGCTAAGTGTAACCCATATACAGAATGTTCGTGCAAAAACAGCTACGTGTAAAAATGCACTTAACTATTTTTCACAACATATAGATTTTAACTGGTATTTCAATTACTTTATGTCAAAAAGGGTGTCCCGGTAGGCATGTTGGTAGTGGGCTGGTCTATCATTGCGATGGTTGCTGATGTCTGGTATCTGGTCTATTTTACAACAACGAGCTGAAGGTCTTCGTTACTATTGCTCGGTTAATTAAGTTTGAACATTATTTGCAATTGTAATTATTAGTAACTCTTAATAAATCAACAATCTATCGACCAACACTTTTGTTATTTAGCATCCCATGAGGATAAATCCCAAAAATAATAAAAAACTATATACAACACCACATAACAAACCTTATTTAGTTGTTTTTTTTAGAGGGAACGATTATATGGTTCTGGCTTCTTGATGGATAAAACTACTTTAACCATAGTTTGGTTGCCGGTCATTATATTTTGGTTAATAATCCACAATATGTTTAAAATTGTTCGTTAATAATAATTTTGTTGGAGGTGACCATATTGTGAAATATGTTTGCTCTGGATGCACTTAGAAACTGTAAATAGAAGGATCAAAATATAGAAGTCTGCAATCATTAAAAAAAATATATGCACAACGATTACCACGCATTGTGTGATAATTTAAATCATTTGCTCTCAATTTACTATTTTATAAACTTTTTAATGTTCTGTTTTTGAAATACTAAATACACTCCTTTTGGTTCTCTTCCTAAAATTATTTAGCCTTTACCCATTGTTAGCCAGAATTTTTTTTTTCGAATTGTGGAATGAAACACATTGTCCTTTTTGTTGTAAGTACACACTTTACTCAGCGACTTCGCGAATATTTGGTAGTTTGTGTTTTCTCCCGGCAACTTAAGATGCCAGTGGGCATACAGCTATCAAATTTGCAAATCAACTGTGGTTTACCTCTTAACTACCCGTCTCCACTATCCATAAACTTGGTAAGAACAGCATGTCGCACATGAATTCTACTCGTGTAGACGGTTCATGTTCATGTTTCGTCCATGTGCTGCCATTGTTGCCTAAACATTCGTCTTAGCATCCATGTGCGCCATGATGTTGGCCATACAATGTATTTTCTGTATACAACCACACGCCACAACAACAAAAATTGTGGTAAATCAGAACATGAACATCACCACGTATTCGCCACATACAAGAATGTGAACAAATTAATACCGTTGCTCTGCCGGCGTTATGGTCATGTCATGTTCAAATCGAAAGCGCATGAAGACGTGGGGTAACTTCAATTCCTTGGAAACACGATTTTTGAATAACGCTTTAATAGCTCTTTTAGTAAGCTTACGCTCGTGAATAAGTTGTCAAAGAATGATTGCAGTAAAAATAAATGATGTCTTAAATTCTACATAGTTATCTGAAAGATACAAAAGGAGTGCATCAATGGTGCTGCAAAATCTATTTTGCCAAGCCCTGAAATTGGGCTGGTCATAATTTTCGTCACCATTGGACGAGGCATTCTCCCTTAGCCCCATTCATTTATTTATATGTCCGATCAGATTCAACATATAAGTCTAATCTAGGAAGAATGATATTTATATCTGCAGGTATTTCAAAATTTTTCTAAAGTTACAATTCTTGAAAGTCCTTAAACTATTATATTATTCCTTATTTAACTTTCCAAATAAAAATTTGAACACAGATACTGCTTAAAATATGCTAAGTTTTATTAAAAATATTCATTCTTTTTTCAAACCAAAACAGTAATGTGTAAAAAAAAATTAAAAATAATTATTTCTCATGGTGAGTAACATTCATTATATAAATTTTCATATTATTCGAATGTGTATTCTAAGTCAAATTACAATCCTCAAAAGCTTTTATACTTTAATAGTATTATTCCTTCAATATTTTCAGGGAATTACAATCCTCAAAAGCTTTTATACTTTAATAGTATTATTCCCTCAATATTTTCAAGGAATATTTTCTATGGAATAATACCATGTTCGCACGACAGCGTTTTTTCGTAATTCGCTCTCTCATTCGTAATTCACAGCCTAATTATGATCCAAATTACATAATTCGTCATACAAAATTTTGAGAGTGGATTATCTCATTTGTACGTAATTCAATTTTTATTACCCTGTGGATTACTTTAAAATCAATGTGATCTCTAATTTTTATCGGTTTTTTTCCATCACCAGCTGTCAAAACTCTAAAAAAAAAAACAAACAAAATATTTTATTTACTGGGAAAATAAATAAATGTATGTATTTCTTTGATATAATATATTTTACTTACTTTTTCTTTTCATTCTTAATACAAGTCACCGAAAAAAACAATAAAATTTAGCAATAAACAAAATTAATAAAAAGAAGAAGAAGAAAAACTGTCAAAACCGATTAGGAATATGCCGTGCGAACATGGTAATTCAAATAAGTAATTAAAACGGAGAGCGAAGTAATCCAAAACACCGTGCGAACAAGGCATAAGACTATTAAAGTATAAAAGCTTTTGAGGACTGTAATTTGACTTGGAATACACATTCGAATAATATGAAAATTTATTGAAAATAATTATTAAAAATGCTCCAACAAAATGAGTTATGTGTAGTTTTTGTTATAGCTGCCCAATGGCCAATAAGTCGAGTTTTATTTCACGGAATGCTTAAAGCAATGTTAACATTTGTTCAACTAAACGTTTCACTTTAAAAATATATGCTAAGGTAACTACATAAAACGGGGTTTTTGCTCTCCTGAAAAACCAGGAAAATACACATAGCTGATTTTGTCGGAGCAACGACGTTATTTGAATTACCATGTTCGCACGGCATTTTCCTAATCGGTTTTGACAGTTCTTCTTCCTTATTTTTTATTAATTTTGTTTATTGCTTAATTTAATTGTTTGATTGCGGTTACTTGTATTAAGAATGGAAAGAATATGTAAGTAAAAAATATTAGATGTTGGAATTTTCAAATAAGAAATACATAGGGTTAAAAATCAAAATTTGTCAACATCTTTACAGAATTTTATACCATGTTCACACGGACAGCAATATTCGAGTTTCGCTCTCTTATTCCTGTTTCGCGCCCCAAACATGATTGAATCGACTTGTTTCCCCATACAAAATTTTGTGAGCGAAACGGGTCGTTTCATTTTGAAACAGGCTGCGAAACAGGAAAAATGTACTATCATCTCCAATTTTGATAACATTTATCGTTAGTTTATCTGAACTAGCTCTCAAAAAAAATCAAAACAAAGTAAAAATGGATGTTTAATAAAATAAAGTGATAATTATAATATAATAATATTAATAAAAGTATTAAATAATATATTTTTAAGTTTTATTTACTTTTTTATCTATTTAAAAAAAAATCACACTAACAACACAAAAATAGTGTCAAAATGAAACAAGAATGAATCGTATGAACAGCATGTTTGGCAAACTAGTTTCAGAGAGCGAAACGAGTGGTTTATATCGTCGTATGAACATAGCATCAGGGTAGGTATTTCCTCGCAAAGAATTCTTTTTATTTTATCTTTCCCTCTTCGTTTCGCGAAAAGAAGAGATTTGTTGTTTTTGTTTCGTTTCTATAAACGAAGGCGAGAAACTGCTGTGTTTTCTTTCGTTGATATTTGTGCTGAAATAAAAAACCATTCGTTTGGCTGAAAAAGAAGGGAACGAAATGGAGAGAAGAAGCAAACAAAATTGTTTCTTCTTTCTAAATCGAAGGAAAAAAATAGAGGGAAATAAAAGAAGGAAAAAACTTTGTTCATTGAAATTTGTTTTAATGAATGTCTATGTAATAAATTGATTTCGTTTTGGTAAATTATTAGGGAATTTTTCAAAAACGAACCAAGTCTTTGCTTTTAATTTTACTTTATAACAATATAATTTCAATAAAAAACAGAAAAAGAATTCTTTATTTTTTCCTTCCTTCCATTCGATATTTCGATTTCATTTTTCTTTTCTAATTTTATTCTCCTTCAGTTTGTTTCCTTCTATATCATTCCTCTTCGTTCTGCTAAACGAAGAGAAGCATTTGTGTTTGCTTCGGCAAACACAAAAGAAGGAAACAACAACAATATTTTCTTCTTTCTCGCGATAATGATAATCGAAAAGTTTTGTACAAAAAAACCTTCGCGAGAAAGAAAGAAAAAAGAAATTCATTTACCTACTCTGCATAGCATTATACCATGTTCACACGGACAGCAATATTCGAGTTTCGCTCTCTTATTCCTGTTTCGCGCCCCAAACATGATTGAAACGACTTGTTTCCCCATACAAAATTTTGTGAGCGAAACGGGTCGTTTCATTTAGAAACAGGCTGCGAAACAGGAAAAATGTACTATCATCTCCAATTTTGATAACATTTATCGTTAGTTTATCTGAACTAGCTCTCAAAAAAAATCAAAACAAAGAAAAAACCAAAGTAAAAATTGATGTTTAATAAAATAAAGTGATAATTATAATATAATAATATTAATAAAAGTATTAAATAATATATTTTTAAGTTTTATTTACCTTTTTATGTATTTAAAAAAATCACACTAACAACAAAAAAAAAAAGTGTCAAAATAAAACAAGAATGAATCGTATGAACAGCATGTTTGGCAAACTAGTTTCAGAGAGCGAAACGAGTGGTTTATATCGTCGTATGAACATAGCATTACTATCTCATTTTGTTCCCTTTTACATTTTTCGATTCTTTTAGTGTCATCACTAGAAAAGTGGCAATAAATTCTGTAATTATTGTGGCATCACTGACAAAATCGAAATTGCTTTGAAAGCAGCGTTACCATTTCTCACGTTTTTCCTTTTTTACTTAATTTTGCTAAAATTATTAAACAAAATGAATTAGAAATACATTTTGGTGTTATCTTTTAAAATGTTGGCACTTTTGTTGGCAAAAAAGTATTTAAAAAGTATTTAAAAAAAAATATAAGATTTTTTTTCAGAAATGGTGACCTTTTTTATTGATAGTAGATGTTAGATGTTTCAACTGTGAACGCGTATTTCACATTTTCAACATCTTCCATGCAATCCTCCGAAATGTATACAAGTGTACAAAGGGTATTAGTGCTTTAACAGCTGGTGATGGAAAAAATCGATAAAAATTAGAGATCACATTGATTTTAAAGTAATCCACAGGGTAATAAAAATTGAACTACGTACAAATGAGATGATCCGCTCTCAAAATGTTTTATGACGAATTATGAATTTTGGATCATAATGAGGCTATGAATTACGAATGAAAGAGAGAATTAAGAAAAAACGCGAACTTGGTATTAAGTGTTATGAAGAACTCAAGTTTACCGATTATGTTCTGAGTTTTATTTATGCCATTGGAAAAAATAATATTTTTGAGTTTTTTTTTTGATTCGAATATAAAAGCTATTTGTTGAGTTTTATTTATTCCTCAGAAATAAAAATAATTTTAAAAGTTTTATATTTTGCTCAGAAAATAAATATTATTTTTGATTTTTATTAATTATTTCAAAGAAATAAAATTTAATGTTATTGCTTAGAAAAAAAGTTATTTTGAAATTAAATAAAATGTAAAAAAATTTATTTAATTTAAGAAGAAATTCGCCTTAAAATCGGTTAATATTACTTGCAGCGAATAAAATTACATAATTTTTGTAATAAAAAAAAAATAAAATTCAAGAAGTTACTGTTTTTTTCTAAGCAAAAAAAATATTTGGATGAAGTTTCCTGACGATCTGGGGCCAGGTTATGGCAGTCGTGATCGAGTACTTTCTCGATTCGAAAGCAATTTAATATCTAATTATTTAAGTCAATACTGAACGAATCGGAATTATTTCTTCGTTATTGTAAAGCATTCATTTGAGTTTCACAATACTGAAAAAATAATTTCGATTCGTTCAGTATCGAGAAAGTACTCGATCACGAATGCCAGAATTAGGCCCCTGGTCTAAGCAACCAGTGAAATGCGCATAGGAATAGCTTATCCCTTCAACAATGAATTTCAGTGTTTTTATCAAGAATAAAAATTGGGAATTAAGTGCACCACTAACAAAATCTTGTTAATTAAAAATTTTGTATTCCCAAAAATTACTTTGATAGCAAAAAATAAAACACAAAAAATTATTTTTTTTAAGCAAAAAATAAAACTCATTATTAATTTTTATTTTCTAGTTAATTATGATGATAAACAAGTATTTTGTTAAATAAAACTTATAACCCTCTGATTTTAATTATATAAATATGATTTGCTTATTATGAAATAAGCAAGAACATCAATCATTATTAAATTTGCTACTAAAATAAATTACATTTTTTTTTTCTAAAATGAGTAATGCTTATGTTAACATATAAATGCATATTTTTAAAATTCTGTTTATCTGAATGCATGTTATTATTATATGAAAACTGGTGTAATTATGGCTTTATTAAGTACATATAAAATTATAAATAAATAGTACCAATAAGTACTAATATTTTAAATAAAACAAGTGAGAGTGCTATATTTGGCTGTGCCGAATTGTTGATACCCTTCACCGACAATAAAAATAACTGAAAAAACTGCATGGTGTTATTTCTGACCATATAAAGCTGAATGTGACCTAATTTAACCACAATTTTAGGCGTATTTAAATGACTTTCCGATCTTCACTAAATTCGGGAGTGTGATTTCTTATCTTATAAAATTATGACAGACCAGATTTTACTAAAAAAGCATTATTCGTTACATCTTTAGACGTACCAAAATGCTTTGCGAGAGAGGGCTTATATAGCGCCTAGTTATGTTAAATTATGGATGATCTTCACGAAATGCAACGGAGTGATTTCAAGTCTAATAAAACTGGGACAAACCAAATTTGATTACAATAGCATTATTCGTTATAGTTTTAGGCTTTCTATGGGGCCTATGTAAAATTATGCTCCGATGTTCACGAAATCTTATATCAGTCCGTTCATATCGCCACCATCTTTCTCAGTTTTTGTATCAAAATTATAATTTTTTTAAGGGGTCGTTTCACATTTAGATTCATAACTCTTATCCTACTGCACCGATTTTGCTGTATTTCAACTTCAATCTGCTTAGGAGAACTAGATGCAATTTGACACCAATATTGTTCTTTTCTTTTGAGTCATTCAAAAGTGAGCGTGATTTTAACAGATAAACAGAGGGCCTTAATCGACTTAGAATTACTCAAGGAGCCAGAATACGCATACAGTGAGCAAAAATAAAACTTGTACACTCGTTAAATTAAAATAAAAGAAAACACAGAGATTAAAGTAAAACCATATTATAACTTTTATTTCACTTTAATTAAATTATATATTTTAATTTAAATAAAGCTTCTTTTTTATTTTGCATATTTTAACGTTAAAAAAAACAACAAAAACATAAACATTCTAAAGCGGCCCATACACTTGCAATATTATTGTATAATATATTCGCCGTATTATATCCATTTTGTCCTATATTATGCAATAAGTCCCACAATGGTTTCATTCATTAAATAACATTCAATAAACAGGTTAACATAACCTATAGGAATAACATAAACAGCATTGTACAATGTTGCCAACACACTTCACTTTCTTATCGTTGTGCAATAAAAATCAAAAGTCTTTCGATTATTGCCAATATATTGTGCCACCTTCGAATATCACATACATACACATTGGCGATATAATTGTACAATACGTAAAATTTAACAATTTTTTTGCAAGTGTATGAGCCGCTTAAAACTCATAAACAAAAAAATAGAAGTACAGGACAAAAAACTTAACGTAACTTTAAAAAAGTTTAAAATATTTAGGTTTTCAGTATTTTGTATGGTGTCCTTTATCTTCTTCAACAGATAAAAGTCATGTTGGCATCGAATGGACTAGATTTTTTGTAACTTCTTGGGGATTAGAACTCCAGATATCTTTGAGAGCGTTTTTTAAGGATTCTTTGCCGGATATGTGGTAATCTCTTAATTTAGTTTTCATATGCCCACAAATGCTCAATCGGATTTAAGTCCGGGCTCTGGGGAGGATGAGGCAAACATTTTTTTGTGTTATAAAGCAACTATTCCCTTACGATAACGGTGGAATTTTTTGGATCAATATTTTGCATGAAAACAAAATCATTCCCTAAACCCATTTTTTTTAGCGGATTGTGGCAAATTATTTTTCAGGATATTTAAATAATCTATTTTATTCATGATTCCCTTAAAAAACACAAGGTTACCTACTCCATTAGCACTTATACACCCCCAAACCATTACATTACCGCCACCGTGCTTAACAGTATGAAAAATATTTCGTAGATTAAGTGCTTCCCCTCTCTTTCTCCAGGCAGATTTACGTCCATCACTTCCAAATATGTATTTGGAAGTACATACACTTAATCCACGAAGCTTTAACAAAAATAACAACAATAAACAGTGAGTTTATCTTTTCTTACATTCCCCACTGTTTATTGTTGTGGTTTTTGTTAAAGCTTTGATGTGGTTACAAGTAAGACTATTGCTTATAAGTACATAATTCTTATTCGCTTAACTGTTTTTACTTGTTTAATATCTTTAGTTTTTCTAAAATCTTTGGATGAAGTTTCCTAACGATCTGGCGTAAGCAACCAGTGAATTTGTTTATCCCTTCAACAATAAATTTCAGTGTTTTTATCAAGAATAAAAATTGGGTATTAAGCATGACTAACAAAATTTTGTTAAATTTTGTATTCCCAAAAATTACTTTGATAATTGTTTTAAAAAATCACTTTGGCCACTTGTTTACATATTTAATAAAAAACAAACTTAAGAAAATGTTTAAACATTTTAAGACACAATGTTAAAAATATGGATATTAACGCAGCCATTTTTATTATTTGAAGAACAAATTTTTTGTCAGCTGTTAACAACAGGGCATTCCTCTTTTTCATAACTTTTGTTATGTTCTTGTCAAATTAGTATTTAGTTAAAACTAGGGTATTCATTTAATCGACCTTTTGCTTTAATCGGTTAATCGCTCGATTAATTAACCGAGGTTTTAGTTTAATCGGTCAATAATCGGTTAATTTTGTTTTTGATCGGTTAACCGATTAATACAGTTTTGTTTATAAATTAAGTAATTTCATTATATAGAAATGCAATTATTATTTATTATGTGGAGTTTATTAGTAAAAAAAACAATAACATACCAAACATTAAAATTATTGAACTAAAACGAGCAAACAAAAAAACCATTCATAAATATGTAATATGCATTTTTCAATTAATACATAATTGGGGGATTCACAAGGTGTGCTATCAAGTCATATCGTCATAATGTCCTAAATAATATTTTACAATTGCTTAAAATAAATATTGATGTGTTTCAAACAAAATAAAAATTTTAATGCTGCGCTCATTCATTTGTCAGAACTGCACAGAGAAATACATATAAATTATAAGCGGTAGCCCACAACAGTCATATCGTCGGCTTAATATGCAAACTTGCTAACTTCCTTCAAAAACATTTTACAGGAGAGACAAAAACCTTTTTATTTTTTCTATTTGCAGCTTGATAGAAAATTAAAAATACAATTAGTTTTACACACTTCAAGACTTAAATAGAAAAAAACTACATGCTGGTCGACGAGGCGTTTCTTTCTCTACCACACGGCATCAAAATCTCAATTTACATAAAAAGTGGATTTGGCCGGTTTGCATATTAATCCTACGATATATATTTCTAGTAATTATTTAAAGACATAAGGCTTTACAACTTTATGACTACCTTGTAAATCCCCCAAATATGTATTTATAAAAAAATAGACTGAGATAATTTTATTATTTATTTCAATAGTTAAAGGAGATCTTATAAAAAAATCTTTTAAAAAAGTAATTTGGTTTAAATGTTTAGGAGGCAAACGATTCTTTTCTTTTGTTTTGACAAAACTTGACTTAGAAAAAATTCTTTCACTTATCGTAGATGAATATCTAATTTCTCAGTCCTTTTTAAGGATTTCTCTAAACATTTAAAATATTCCACTATGCCCTTAGAGTCCTGTTTTAATTTTTAAAAATGTTTAACACTTCTAAATGTTTCGGTTAATTTTGTTAAAATACTAATATGAGAAGGTATGAGAAGAAACAAATAACTAAACACATAAATGCGGAAAATGGGTTGAAATGAAGATCACTGAACACCTTTGTTTGTAAGAAAAAATATTTTCTAAACACATACCTTTTGTATATGAGACGAAACAAATAATTAAAAATACAAAAAAATATGTTATAATACTACAAAAAATTAACCGATCAGTTAATCGGGTAGTAATTAATCGGTTAACCGATTGACGGTTAACCGAATGAAAGTATAATATAATGGAATAGGCAACATACACTTATTTACTTAGATAGCACTACAACCTCTTGTTGGTCTTGGCCTGCTTTAAAAATGTTCTCCATGCGCTTCGATATTTTGTGCGTTGTCTCAAGTTGAAATTTTCAAGGATTTTTAGGTCTCCTTTAACTCATTCTTACCAGAGTCTCGGTCTTCTCCGTTTACCTTGATTTAGATTCTTGAATGTCTTTCTTGCTTGAAAAATCCGCGTTCATTCTTCTGACGTGTCTCAGCCAGCACAATTGTTGTATCTTTATGCGTCTCACTATGTTCACGTTGGATCAAATCTCATACAGCTTATGGCTTATAGTCGGCTATACTCTACGTCAACACATATTAGTTCATAAGTTTCACAAAGTATATTTCTCTCAAAAATGCCCAACAAATTTCCATTGGTTTGTGCAACTACTCGTTTTCCTGAAGAAATGCTTGCTTTGACCATAAAAAAACCTGCCTGCAATCACTATCCTTCGATTTATTTACATTATTATTATTAAACTTTTTTTTTATAAAATAATCGTTAAAAATAACTCATCCCAGTTAAAAAAAAACTTTTTAAGTTGCTATTTTTTCATAAATTTTTTCCGAGAACAGGACTTTTAAAGTTTTAAGAAATTTAAAAAAAAGTTTATTATTAAAATCAAAATTTAAATTATGACTTAATCAATTCTTTTCTACCTACAACAATTGAATAAAATGTTAACCACACCAACAACAAAAAACTTACAAATTAATAAAACCATTACAACAATATAAAATTTAATTATTTATTTTTGATCAGTGCGCGTGCAAAATTTTTTGTAATATAATAATTTAACATTAACGAGTTTTTGAGTTACGTTAAGGTGTTATGTAAAACGACTCAAGTCATGAAAAGATTTTTTTAGTTTAAGCAGTGTTGCTAACTTTTCATACAAAATAAAATTTTATTTTAAAAAAAGCAAAAAATTTATCGAAAAAGTGATAAAGCTCTTTTTTTAAGAAGTGAAACTATTTAATACGCCAAAATGCTTATCTCCGACAGAATTGTTGTGTCTCTTCAATAATGAGCCCAGTGTCTATTTAAAACCGTGGAAGTTTCCACATAGTTACCGCGGTATTAGATCATTCACAAATCTCAGTCAAAAACATAAATACTGACCCCCAGCATTCTGAAAATAAAATCAGAAATTAAAAGTATTAAGAACAGGAAAGCCCTAGGAATTGATAGTTTAAAAATTGAGTGTTTCAAAGCTGACCCTGATGCTATTGCGATTATATTACTCCCACTTTTTAGTCGAATCTGGGAGGACAAAGTCATTCCAGGGGACTGAAAAGAAGCGGTAATAGCACAGAACATACAGAGATGAAAAAATCATTTGTGAGGGCAGCTTTCAAAGAAAGAGAAAGAAAATGTTTTTTGGTAGTGAAGTGGCAATGTGTAAAAACAGGCCGTCGCAATCAACATAAATTTCGTGTTCATAACAAAAATGCAAAAAGGGCAGCTTTCCAAGAAAAAGACAGAAAAAAAACACAATATTTTCTGTCTCGTGACGCCTCTGTGTACTCTGTGAGTAATAGTGAAGCTCCCGATGAAAGGAGACAAAAAGAGGAGAGGAATTTCCTTGCTACCACCAACATCCAAGTTATTTAATCAGATCATTCTAAACAGAGTTGTGGCGACTATCGACAGGTTATGACGCAAACACCAAGGTAGATTTAGACAAGAACGATATTGTGTTGATCAAATTAACACTACAAGAATCATCATAGAACAATCGTCGCACATAAAGGTTTTTTGCCAATCTAGCCGGACATTAGGGAAAAAAATTAAGTACGCAGCTCGACAGACAACAAAGTTCTGCATCGTATAGTGAATTTTCAAGTCTTTTGCTTGAGATTTGTGGTTTTGGGATACTGTTAGTCAGGAAAGTTGATTAAATTGCATGCGTGTTCATTGGGAGTTTTACAATATATTTTTTTGTGAGTAAAAAACTTATAAAAATTTTTTATAAGTAGCTGTTTTTTATTAGAAAATTTTATTAGAAATTTTAATGATAAAAAATTCGTTCGAAATTAAAAAAAGCGAATTTTTTTTTTTGTTCACTTTAAAAAAAAACAAGTTAGAGTGGTATATTCAGCTGTGCCGAATCTTTGATACCCTCCACCGACAATTTGAATATTTCAGGAGTGATATCTGTATGATGTCATTAATTATTAATTTATCTTTAGAAAAACAGACATCAGCGTTGAAATTGGTTGCTGCTTAGACCTATATTAAATTATTGACCGACAAATTCTATTATGATAGCATTATTTATTACGGTCTTAGGCGTACTTAACTGTTCTAGTCCTAAAAAACTGTGACGTGCCAAATTTTGTTATGATAGCATTAATAATTACGGTTTTAGGCGTACTAAACTGTTTTCCGGGAGTAGGGTTTATATGGGGCCTAGGGTAAATTATGAACCGATCTCCATGAAATTATACAGTGTCATTTCTAGTCCTAAAAAACTGTGACGTGCAAATTTTATTACGATAGCATTAATAATTACGGTTTAAGCCGTACTATACTGTTTTCCGGGGGTAGGGTTTATATGGGGTCTAAGGTAAATTATGAACCGATCTTCACGAAATTTTACAGTGTGAGTTCCAGTCGAATAAAACGATCGTTTGCAAAATCTTATATCATTCCGTGCATTGTTCCACCATTTATGTTAGTTTTTTGTTACAAAATTATCAATTTTTTATGGTGGTGGTACCAAATTTTGATTCATAGCTCTGATCCTACTGAACCGATATTGCTGGATTTCAATCCCAAACTGCGTAGGATAACAACAAGCAATTTGACAATAAGTTTGTTTATTTCTTTTGAGGTTTTCGAAAGTGAGCGTGTTTTCAACAGACGGACAGACAGACGGACATGGCTAAATCGACTTAGAATTACCTAAGGAGCCAGAATAAATATACTTTATGGAGTCTGAGGTGAATAATAAAAAAGTTTCACACGGAATGACAAACTTAGTATACCCTCTTCACAGCTTATTGTGGTGGAGGGTATAAAAAATTAAAAGGTTTTTGAAAGTGAGTTTTGTTGTATCAATTAAAATCTTTAACATCGCTATAAAATTTGAAATCTCTACTTTTAAATTAAAAAAAAAAAACGTTGCGCGTTGTTGCGCCATTTTTTTATGATTTTTTGAAAATTTCACCTTTTTTCTGTTTTTGCTCATCTTGTATAGGTACATATGATAGAAACCATTTCGTCAGTCATAAAATGTTTTGGTTGTACGTAGATTTTTTTTAATTAAATTATTACATCTATGACTAATATTATTTGTGTATAAAAAGGAATGTGCGAAACAGTAAGTAACGGTTTTTAACCACCTGTGCTTCAGCAAAATTACGTTATTTTATGGAGCAAAAGATTTTTTTCCAATCCTAATAATACATGGCGCAACTGTAATGAGCGAGGCATTGCTGCATATCGGGCTATTTTGGAAATTAGCAAAAAAAAACAATTTTTTTTTGACAGGTTCGTTCCGGGGGGAACGCCCCCCCTTTTGTTGGCGGTTCGAAAAGTGTAGTTTTACGATCTCCTGGGTCCAATTTTAGGTTTTTTAGCTTTCGCCGACGTCAAACGTTGCATTTGCCAAACAAAATAATGGGAAAACTTAAAAAAAGTGCATTTTTCAGAGATTGGATTCTAGGGGGAACTTTTTCCTCCTCGGGCCGATTTTATTTATTTTTAAGGTTTACCTGCCTATGACAATAACACATATTTCTGCCAAGTTTCATCGATCTAGGGGCACTCAATAACTTTTAAGAAGCAATATAAGCTAAAACAAAAAGTAATGTCCGGCTAGATTGGCAAAAAACCCCTATGTGCGTCGGTCTTCATATGGTATGCTCCCCGTTTGCTCAGAAAATAAGCAATATCTTACGAATCAGCTGCGAAGGAGTGTCGTGTAGGAAACTGCATGAGGGAGAATTAAGTGCCAAATTCCCTTCCCCCACTTTAATGCGTGGGGGGAACTCCCTAAAAGGGAACTACATATGGTCTTATCCCCGTTTCCTCAGAAAATAATAAATATATTGAGAAACAGCTACGGAGGAGTTTCGTGCAGGATACTGCATTAAGGGGAATTAAGTGCCAACTTCCCTTCCCCCACTAGAGTGCGTCAAGGGTGCGCCCTATCGCCGTTACTATTCGTTACAGTATTGGACGCAGTATTTGAAAATATACAAATCGAAAACTATGGTATAAATTGAAAACTCAACAAAAAATTAAGCGATTTAAATTACACAGACGATAGCATGCTGCTCTTACACTATAAAGATCGCGAATCGAAACAGATCGGGCTAAAGGTTACCATATCCGAAACCAACTGAATTAGCTCGGAAAACCGGTGAATGATGGCGGAACTGTCTTAGACACCAACAACCGTTTACGTAAAGCAAAAGCTAGCTTTGCGAGGCAAAGAAACGCGTGGCGCTCAGGCCCGTTTTTTTTAGTTAGTTAGGTTTTTTTTAAAACCTTAGTTGGTTTGTGCCCGTTTACATTGTGTGATTTTTTCGCTTTATTTACGAGAGGGGGTAGAGAAATTAAAAGCGGTACATAAGCAAGTGTACTCTTCGATTCGTTTTGTACAGAAAAAGTTGCTGCGATCAAAATTGCACAATGTAAACGAAAAAGCAATTTTGAAGAATAACCGACAAAAGTTGCAGCAACAAAAATCGTATAATGTAAGTAGGCACAGTTTTTTGTCTCTCTCTGTTTTTCTGTTCTGGTCGTCTGGTATGGTTTACAGCGTAGGAAAACTAAAGTATTTATACGCAAACAGTACAAATCCTTTATATAAAAAAAATCCAATTATTTAAATGCAAAATATAATTTGCGGTTTCTTGGCAACCAAATATTATTCAGCTTAAGGAAAAAATGAAATCGAATTATCGAATTTAATACGTTTAATCAAAAAATGCTTTCACTTGCATATAATTTTTAACGCGCGACAGTAGTAAATATTACGTATTTGTTTATACATATACATTTTATTTTTTTGTTAGTTCACTCCATAAAAATAATACTACAATTACTAAAACAACATTAAATTATTATTCTCGTACGTTTGCATTTATTAATTATGCATTGTGTATAAATTGGTAAAGAAAAATACAATAAAACAAAATAGGAAAAAAAATAAAATTCTATTTAAAATACTGGAACACTTGAAAAAAAGGTGACCAGTTTGTGTAATTAATAATAAACTGGGGGAATAAATTAAAATTAATGCTAACCTAGTAAAAGAGAAATGTGGTGAATTTTCGGTGAACTTTATTTCCTTTATAATTAACCGTTTCGAATTCGTTGATTGCAATTCAAATAAATCTGAATAAACACAAAACTTTAATGTATAACACCTATTTATTAAGAACTTAGTCACTTTAACAACCGTAATTTACAGCTTTTATTTGCAACTTACTAGTATGCTCAACACACTTCAATGTTTATAATTTTTTCTCCGCGTGATGCGTATCAACTTGAAAAAGTCTGAACTAATTTTCTCCTTTTGATGCTAGCCGCCGCAAGTATTTGTACTGTAATTCGGCCGTCTAGAACATTTGAAATGTTTTTCGAAGGGTCGAGGCTTTACTATTATTAATTATTAATACATAAGCTATTTTATGAATTTTAAATTTAACGTCTAAAGCACCATCTATGGTTACATAGTCGCGTCACTTATACTAAAGATTTTTAACGGACTTTTTAACATTTTATTCTAGAACATTCTGCACATTGGGGTTAAAGTACAATTATGCACAACAAGTTCAACATTACATCTGTACATTGATTTTTACACTAGAAGTTTGCGTAACTAATACAATAACAATTTAAACTTATAAAATAAAATAACTAACATATACTAAATAACTAATCAATACAAGATAACTAATAAATAAATCTTATTCTTAACTAAAGTTACTTTCGTAACAATATACATATTTATAATTCTAATATGCTAAATCGAATAACATTTCTGTAAAATCCGAAATTTAACATCCTTTTTGTTAAAGCGTCTTTAGATTTATAACTAATATAACTAATATCACCAAGCTGGTACATTTAAATTCTACTAAAGTTTCCACTGTAATAACTTAAGCCTACAGTACACGAAATGTAAAAAGCAACATGCGTATGTCGTTCTGACGTAATTTTGACGTCACTACAAAGCCTCAATAGCAAGTTCGTGATGTGTGATGACGACAAAATTACGTCAGAACGACATACGCATGTGGCTTTTTACATTCCGTGTACTGTAGGCTTTAGCAAGGTGGTCTTCAATTCACAACAATACAACAACAACAGGCAAAACAATAACAGATAGCTGTTTTTTGAGACCACCTTGAAAATAAATACACCTTTTTCTGATATCCCTACAAGAATACTTCCGGTCATTTTACTAGTTATATGACCAGTAGTGATATATTGGTTAAAGTTTCTATTAGTTTAATAAGAGCAAAATGAAAAACTAACCGAAACTCTTGTGTACATGTGATTTGGCCTCTCTCTCTAACTAATTAATTCCACTCGTCTACGGAATATATCCCTACTAGAAATGAATGAGCGAATAGTCACATTTTTCAAGTTGGTGTTAAAAAAATGATAGAAAGAAATGACAGAAAACTTGATTTCGGTACAGAAAACTCCCATCCCGTTCATGAAAACAAAAATGGTTTCATTCCGAAAATTTTTTTCGTCATTTTCTGAAGCCACAAAATACGGAATAAATTCCGTTTCCGAACGGAATTGTGCTCTGTGACATGGCGGTACTGCCAAAAAGAAAAAATTTAAATTTGTCACACAGTGTTATTTTTGAAATCGGACTTTTATATGGCTTATATGGCATTTACATATTTATTTTGGTTTTTTCTTGTTTTAAATAAATGCTTTTATTATAGTACATATTTACAAAATGTGTATTTGTTTGCCTGTTGCTAAAAACAATAAATTTTAAACGTAGGGAAAAGTGTAGGGAAAATTTTTTTGGTTGTAGGGAAAAAAAGGGATATTTTTTTTAGTCACGTAGGGAATTGTTAAAATTTCTTCTGGCATCACCGACTCTAACATATATGTTAGAGTTATAGCCTTTTCACACTTGTCAACATTTAACATCAATTTGCGAAGATGTTGGAATTTTCCCATAAGAAATACATACGGCTAAAAATCAATATTTTTCAACATCTTTACAGAATGTTACTATCTCATTTTGTTCCCTTTTACATTTTTCGATTCTTTTAGTGTCATCACTAGAAAAGTGGCAATAAATTCTGTAATTATTGTGGCATCACTGACAAAATGGACCCTACAAGAAGAGAATGAGCGAGTTGTCACTTTTTTCACGTTGGTGTTAATAAAATGATAGAATGAAATGACCAAAATCAAGTTTTCTGTCATTTCTTTCTATCATTTTCTTAAGACCAACGTGAAAAAACTGACTACTCGCTCATTCACTTCTTGTAGGGGAAGTTGCTTGGAAAGCAGCGTTACCATTTTTTAAGTTTTTCCTTTTTTGCAAGCCTTATTTTGCTTAATTTGGCTAAAATGATTAAAAAAAATGAATGAGCAATACATTTTGGTGTAATCATTTTAAATGTTGGCACTTTTGTAGAAAAAAAGTATTTAAAACAAAATAAAAGTTTTTTTTCAGAAATGGTGACATTTGTTATTGATAGTAGATGTTACGCTGGGTCTCCACGTAGCAATATTTATTGCTAAGTACAAGCAAAAACGTCGACAGAACAAGGACAGAACAATGGAGCAATAATTGCTGATTATATTGCTGGAGAACACTTGAAATTGCTTTGCCATAAATTTGCAATTTACACAGCGAGTAGTTGTCCAAAGTTTTGTTGCTGTATTTATAACAAATGTTTTATGTTGTGTTAAATTTTCTTTTTTTAATTAATAAATTAACTTAATAAAATAATTCATTGTTATTGTCGTAGCTGTGTTTTGTATTACCTTTTTGTTTATTTGCATTTGAAAAAAATGCAATTTTAATAAATAAACACACAAATAAATAAACAACCGTACGGAGAAATAAAATGTCAGATAAATTACAACTGATTTGACAGCAGATTGTTAAGCAATAATTGCTCAAGCAATCAGAAGAGCAATCATTGCGCAATAGATTGCCACTCATGGCAATATGCGGTCTATACGTCGCAAATTTAATGGAGCAATCAAATTTGACGCTTACCGCAATAAATATTGCTACGTGGAGACCCGGAATTAGATGTTTCAAGTGTGAACGCGTATTTCACGTTTTCAACATCTTCCATGCGTTCCTCCGAAATGTATGCAAGTGTACAAAGGGTATTAAAGCAACTAATATAAAATATTTGCAAGTGCCTTAGTAAATATTTTTTTTTTTTAGTTTTGGTTACCCTTCGTTTCCACATGCAAGTAGTGTATACGTATTATCAACGAAAAATCGAGGAAACAGCCGATTGACTGAAAGTACAAAAAATGTGAAAAAGTGTGAGTGTATTGAATTTTGAACTTGCACTTGTATGTGGAAACGGGAGGTTATGCATTTCTTGTAGGGATGTTTTTTGTATTTAGTAGTGCTACCATACTTTTATCTTAATTAAATCAGACTTTTTAAACAATATTCAAAAAATCAATCTGTTTTTAAATACGATTTAAGTTTAAATGTTAATTAACTTAATATGGATAATAGGGCCTCTGATTGGTATTTTTAGGGCAAGCTTCACCTGGGGATACATTTATTCCCAAAGCTGGCAACAGGCCGCTGGAGAAGCCGAAATCCTATAGACCTATCAGCCTTACTTACTGCCTATTTCACGATGTCACTTAAACGTTTACGTTCGCACAAATAACATATAAAACAAAAACAAATTTTTGAGTTTTGTTTTTGTTTTATATGTTATTTGTGCGAACGTAAACGTTCGAGTGACATCGTGAAATAGGCAGTTAATTTTTGCTCAAGACTGTTGAGCGGCTACTGGACCTGCACATCAGGGAAAAACTGCAGGCTTCCACACCACTGCACCGAACGAAGTTTGCTTACCAAAAGGGTAAGGCGACTGATGAGGCATTGCACCATCTGGTTGCGCAGATAGAAAAGGCACAACGTAATGGGGAGATCGCATTGTGTGCATTTCTTGACGTGGAGGGTGCCTTTGACAACACGAGCTACGGTTCTATCACGGATGCTCTGGCGCGGAAGCGGATAGACGAACTCACGGTCAACTGGATCGGGGCTATGTTGAGAGGAAGGTAAATCACTGCCTCCTGGAATGACACTAGTGTCAGCATCAGTGCTGTTAAGGGTTGTCCACAGGGAGGGGTGCTATCACCTTTATTATGGTGCCTGGTGATTGATGATCTGCTGGTCAAGCTCGAGGGATATGGCCTTCGGGCCATTGGCTATGCGGACGACCTGGCAATAGTAGTGACTGGAAAATTCGAGAGCACCATCACGGAGGTGATGCAGGGTGCTCTCAATAGGGTTCTTGGATGGTGCCATGAAAGGGGGTTGAGTATCAACCCTAACAAGGCGGTCGTGATACCGTTCACGAGGAGGTACAACTACAGGCTGGAGAAGCTAGTAGTGGACGGAATTGAAGTTGAGTATTCCAATGAGGTCAAATATCTGGGAATTGTTCTGGACAGACGGCTCAATTGGAACTCGCACTTGGATCAAACCCTCGGGAAGGCGGTAAGGGCCTTCTGGGCATGCAAGAGCTTCTTTGGGAGAACTTGGGGTTTTAGTCCAAGTATGGTAAAATGGCTATACTTTATGATGGTCAGACCGATAATTACTTACGGATCATTGGTATGGTGGCCTAAGATTCGGCAGGAGACTGCAATGAGGAAGTGCAACAGGCTGCAGCGGATGGTGTGTCTGGCCCTGACGGGGGTAATGCGCACATGTCCCACGGCAGCACTTGAGGTTATAGTGGGCATATTGCCACTACACATCCATATAAGGAAGACTGCTATGTCCGGTCTCCTTAGGATCAAGCTAACATCGGGACTTGCTGAGGTCCAGGGGTATGCTAGCTTGATGGACATGGCTCCGGGTCTATCTGTCTGTACGAGGGCAGACATAATGACCACGGAACTGGTCTTCAACAGAAGGTTCAGGGCAATCTTTCCGGACGAAAGGTCCTGGAGTGTTGGGAATCCATGTCGGGGAAACCATGAATTGCACTGGTATACTGACGGGTCAAAATCGGAGCACGGAGTGGGTGCAGGGGTTTTTGGAGCTAATACACGACTCTCGATGGCAATGGGCGAATCGCCGAGTGTTTTTCAGGCCGAGATTTGCGCCATTGATGTGTGTTGCGGCAACATTCTTGATAGGGGAATGGTTGGCGGCAGTAATGTGATTTTCACGGATAGCCAAGCGGCCATTAAAGCACTCTCTTCTTGGAGAATGTCCTCGAGGCTGGTGGCGGAGTGCCGTGGAAAGCTACAGGAGCTGGGGACAAGGGGCAGATTGACGCTCTGCTGGGTGCCGGGGCACTCAGGGATCCCGGGCAATAAAATGGCTGATGAGCTGGCCAGGGCTGACGCGCGGATGATAGGTCCCGAGCCCTTCTGTGGACTAAGTTGGGCAGGGGTCCAGTCCGTCATGAAGGACTGGGCTCTGGGCGAACATAGGGGAAACTGGGTATCGCTGCCGGGAATGCGTCAGGCAAGGAGATTTATCTCTCCCGGGAATGTAATGAGGACGAATGGTCTCGGCAGACGGGATCTGTGTCTACTGGTGGCCTATTTGACTGGTCACCACACGATCAAATACCACCTTTATCGGATGGGCCTGGCTGAGGATCAGGAATGCAGACTATGTCTAGACGGGGACGAGACGACGGAGCATGTACTGTGTGACTGCCCGGCGCTGGCATGGGCCAGGAGGAGGCACTTGGGGCATGGTATAATGTGTGCGTCCCGAATCGGTAATATATCGGCAAAGGCCCTGGTTGGGTTCCTATGGGAAGCGGAGGGTCACTGTGGGGAAACCTCCCCGCTCTATCGTGGAAAAAAAAAACTTAATATGGATTTAAATCCTGAGAATTGGGCATAATGCCCAAGAGAAATATTTGTCATAAGGTTCTTTTATTACAGAAATCATATTAAAAAAACGATGTCTTAAAATTCTTGCGTCTTGCGTTTTCGATTTCCAGAACACCCCTGATAATCATTTAAACATCGATTTATTTTTATATTCAATAACGTTTACTTACTAATTATGGAAGAAACAAATAGAAAACTAAGAAGTTTACGACAACTGACAGCTGCATTTAATCCGTTAACTTAAGCGAAGTAAAAGTGAATAAAAAGTTTATTGCTTTAATATTTTTTCTGAATAAATTGTTAACATTTTTTTAGAAAACTCAAATTTAAGAATCAATGTTAATCAACATTGTAGAAATTACAAACGTAATAACCAGGGAAACCATAAGTATGCAATTGAATGTTTTTCCTTATGCGACCAATGGAAGCAGAAACAATATATGTATTTATCCTTTTTAGAGCTTTTAATAAATTTTGGCACCGATTTGTTAGTGCATATTTTACTGTTTGCACACTGAAAGAATTTTCTTCGCCATTCCAATGAATTTTGACATTAATCCCATGAAAAATTGCATTAATAAGGAACCTTTGCAGCGCTTCGTTTAATGAAACCTGTTTCATTAAAATGTATTTAATGAAACATTACATTTGATCTATGAATATTATTCATTGGATGAATACTTTCAATAAAGTAAAAAATTTTTTTTCTTATCTTATTATTTTTTTATTTTTTTTAATTTATTTTTGTTTTTTTATTTAATTTTATTTTTTTCTGTCTCTGGCGGAAATCGATCGCGCAACCTCGGTGCTGATAGACTAGCTCACTACCAGCTAGTCTACCGGGGCAGTGTAGTTTTTGGATAAAAAACTACATTTTTTACTCAATTAAGAGCGTAAATATGAGATTAAATTGTCCATAACAACAATAACAAAGTTGATTGAAAGTTTTTGTTTCATTACTATAATGACATTTTTATTGTCATAATGAAAATTTAAATTTATGAAGCCAATTATTAAAATATGTTGCTTTTATAAAAAAAAATTTTGATTTCATAAATTTAATGGCATATAACATTAGATGTATGAAATAATTAAATCTTACATTTTTTAATTAACAATTAAAAATTTTTTTAAGGAAACTATAATTTTGTATTAATTTATGAATATAGTTATGTTTGTATATTGTTTTTTTATGTTCCCAATTAAAATTTTTTGTTAAACTTGGACAAACTTAAGTTTTCATATATCCAATGAAAATTTTTAACGTAATTACAAAATCCAATGAATCGATTTTAACGAAAATACTTCATTATAACTATGAAATTCCATTTAGACAATGAAAATTTTCATTTAACCAATGAAAATTTTTTTATGAAATTGATTTATTAAATATATGAAGCTTTTTTCTTTCAGTGCAGAATTTTTTTTTTTTTTTTGCATAATTTAGTTAAAAGGTCCTTTTCGCAGCATTTTTAAAGTTTAAAGCGCATATTTTGCCTTTTTTAGGCATATTTTGATACATTTAAAATTTTTTTAGATGCCTACATCAGCTTTCGCAGTAAATAAAAAAATATTTTTGCGAAATTTAAGCTTTTTTGTTTTCAATATTTATCTGTTTCACAGTGCTCGTTGAATGCAGACGTGTTTTTTTTTAACTCGGCATACGGTTTTTGTTTTCTTTTAACATACTTAAATAAGTTGTTATAAAATCATAATATTATTTATTAAATAAATAATATAATATCAGCGAATTGACGCTTAAAAATAATTTTTAATTTGTGAACATAAACGTCAATAATTAAAATAATAAAAGTTATTATTTAATAAAAAAATGTATGTATGAACATACATACATAAACATACAAACATACATACATTTTAAGCAAAAACATTTCTCGTTTTTGTTTATTCTTCTTTTTTATTATCGGGGTTTTTAACAACAAATAAGAAGAAGAGCACAATTAAACGAACTGTAAAATAAAAAAAAAAAAAACTTATGAATGCGTACAATGCAAAAACAATTAAACATAATGAAAGAAATGCATATGTTACAGTGAGTGTTGACGAAACAAAAGTAGAAACAAAAAAAAGAATCGATGATAGCAATTACCTAACGGCTAAACCTATTACTCGAACGCGTTCCCTCTCACCTTCTTTGTTTACAAATACGGTCGATCGTATTACAATAACAAGTTTGTTAACTGCAGGCGCTGCCGCAGAGCCAAAAAAAACTTTAATAAGTGATGATACGGTTAACCCCAAAACAGCCGCTATGGACAACTCAGTAACTCAAGGAAAAATTTCTCAAAAGCCTACAGTACAAGTTGGTATGGACAGGTACATAACAGTGCTCAAACGGGGACGCAGCCCTACCTCTGCAGCAGTTGCTTCGGCCTCAAAAGTACCAACTTTTGATAAAATAAATACTCAAAATCTTTTTGCAATTCTGGAGGATGAATCCTCTGAAGCACCAAACGTCATAAAATCGTCAAAGCCTCCCCCGATATATCTTAGGGAACAAAATTCAAATGAGCTCATAAAGAGTTTGATATCAGTGATAGGTGAAAATTCGTTTTACGTAGCGGCTATCAAGCGTGGTAGTATAAACGAGACTAAAATACAAGTCAATCATGAGAATGACTTTCGCAAAGTAATAAACAACTTTGAAGCACTAAAAAAAAACTTTTATACATACCAACTGAAAAGCAGTAAAGGTCTTCAGGTAGTGATTAAGGGTATTGACTCATGTGTGGACCCAGAAGAGGTCAAAACATTCCTAGAAGAAAAAGGCTTCAAGGTAAAACATGTAGTAAACATTAAAAATAGAGAAAAAATTCCCCAACCACTTTTTCGAGTAGAGTTTGAACCCGGCGACGTTAAGCTTAAAAAAAATGAAACGCATCCCATCTATGATTTAAAATACATTCTGTACAGAAAGGTAACTATAGAGGAGCCGCACAAAAGAGGTGGTCCCGTTCAATGTTTGAACTGCCAAGAATTTGGCCATACTAAGGCATACTGCTATTTACCCCCTGTTTGCGTAGTATGTGGTGAGCTACACGTTACAGTTCTTTGCGATAAGTCTAAAACCGACCCCAACGTAAAAAAATGCAGCAACTGTGGTGGTAATCACACTGCCAATTATAGAGGATGCCCTGTATATACTATCGTCAAGCAGTCGGTTGGACCGAAAACTAATCCCCCTCAAATGCAGGTAACGAATCAAGTAAACAGTAATGATCTTCAGGCTCCGCAGCCTAGTAGTAACAGAACCTCTTATGCTAACGTTTTAAAATCAAACAATGTACCAATGCAAGGCGCTTCGTCAAGTAATGACGAAACTCCAGTTTCTAATCTAAGTCGTCTAGAAAAAACCATGGAAACATTAGTGCAAACAGTAAATAATTTTACAAACACAATGGGTAATATGATGCAGGAAATTCTTAGAATGCAATCGATGTTATTGCAAGCTATTCTTAACAAGCCATGAACTGATTAAAAATTTGTTTTTGGAACGCAAACGGCATCCGCCAACATAAAAATGAATTGGAATACTTTCTTAAAAATAAACAAATTGATGTCATGATGGTTTCTGAAACTCATTTGACCTCAAGAAATACGTTTAAAATTAATGGTTATACTCTATATGATACCAAGGACCCTCGAGATAGAGCTTGTGGAGGTTCTGCTATATTAATAAAAAACCGAATTAAACACTACCCAATGTGTGATCATCGTGAAGATTATCTCCAAGCTACGAACATTTGTGTCGAAGAGCTAAATCGAAGCATAGTTATTTCATCTCTATATTCACCACCTAGATTTGCAATATCAGAAAGCCAATATTACAAATATTATAAGTCACTGGGGCCCTGTTTCCTGGCTTCTGGCGATTACAACGCAAAACATACCTTCTGGGGGTCACGACTTATAACACCAAAGGGTCGTGTTTTGTTTAATACAATCTCTAAAATGAATTTAAATGTTGTCGCGAGCGGCCAACCAACATATTGGCCTGCTGATCCGCAAAAAATTCCAGATGTCATCGATTTTGGCGTGGTTAAAAACATCCCCACAGAAACATCCCCATAGAATTATCCTAGAATTATCACACACCTACAATTGTTACTATAAAAAACACCAATAGAATTGAATCTCCCTCTGGTCACATAGCGACGTCAGCTACACATATAAATTGGATAAAATATAAAAAATATCTCAGTACCCATTGCACAGAAAATATTCCGCTTAGCACACCGGAGTATATAGATCGCTCTATTGTCAATTTTGACAGTTTTCTAAAACTAGCTGTTCAACATTCCAGCATTGCCCCCAAAAAAACCAAAAATAATAAAATATATTCCTCAGATGTCGAGCGTCTCTTGTCTGAAAAAAGGAGAGCTCGTAGAGAGTGGCAATTGCACAGATCCCCTCAACTTAAGAACTTACTAAAAGACTGTACAAAAAGGCTGAGAAAGTTACTGCAGACTCAGAAAACGGCTTCTCTGGAAAAATATCTTAAGGAACTTGATGCAACTCCACAATCAGACTACTCATTATGGCGTGCAGCTAGAAACCTCAAAAGGCCAGTTGTCGCTAATCCGCCATTAAGAAACTTGAATGGAAGTTGGGCAAGAAATGATGTTGAAAAAGGAAATCTGTTTGTTAATCATTTAAAACACGTATTTACCCCTAACATATCTCACGATATGGAGGTCGAGCTACCACCTGTTGCAGCTAGAGCAGCTGTTCCCCTAAGATTTGAGATAAGAGAAATCGAAAAGGCTATTTGTGATTTAAACCCCAAGAAGGCTCCTGGTTTTGATAAGATCAGCAACAAAATGCTTTTGGAGCTACCCAGCATAGCAAGGAGAATTATTCTTTTAATTTTTAATGCTATTTTACGCCTGGAATACTATCCTCAAAAGTGGAAGGTTTCCTTAGTCATCATGATACCTAAACCAGGAAAGGATCACACAAAAGTTGAGTCATATAGGCCTATAAGTTTACTTTCAAATATATCAAAGCTGTTTGAGAAGCTGTTAGCGTCAAAATTAACCCCAATTCTAAATGAAAACAGATGTATTCCTAACCACCAATTCGGCTTTAGAAGAGAACACAGCACAATTGAGCAAACCCATCGTATAGTAAACGCAATAAGAAAAGCCTTTGAAGAAAGAAAATATTGTTCCGCTCTCTTCATCGATGTTTCTCAAGCTTTTGACAAAGTCTGGCATGAAGGCTTATTACATAAATTGAAGCTAAACTTACCAGTAAACACACACAAGCTGTTAGAAAGCTACTTAGTCGGTCGAAAGTTTATTATTAAAGAAGGTGATTATTTAAGCTCTCCTCAACCAATTGAAGCTGGAGTCCCTCAGGGAAGCATCCTAGGCCCACTTTTATACTTAATATATACTTCGGATATGCCAATAAACAACTACACCCAAACTTCAACATTTGCTGATGACACAGCTTTTCTAAGCGTGCACGAAAACAGTCAAGAAGCATCTCGATACCTACAGGATCATATATTTCAACTCGAACTGTGGCTAAAGCAATGGAGGATAAAGGTCAAAAATGCGTACATGTAACATTTACCTTGCGTCGGGAAACATGCCCCCCTATTAAAATCAATAATCATTTAGTACCTCAAAATTCGCATGTAAAATACCTCGGTATTCATCTAGATCGCCGTTTAACGTGGAAAAGCCATATAGAGGCAAAATTATCTCAAATGAAACTAAAAGCCATCCAAATTCATTGGCTTATTGGAAGAAACTCTGTCCTAAGTCTCGACTGCAAACTTTTACTTTACAACTCCATCTTAAAGCCAATCTGGTGCTACGGTATTCAACTATGGGGCACTGCCTCGGCCTCTAATATCGAAAAAATTCAAAGGCGACAAAATAAACTTCTTCGAATAATCACAGCTGCCCCTTGGTATGTTAAAGACTCAAATATTCACAAGGATCTCAATGTTCCTTTAGTAAAAACTATGATTACAAAATATGCAGTAAAATATTTAAAAAGGCTTGAACAACACCCAAATCCACTAGCTCGAAATATTTTAAACCATGGCGGCCACACTCGCTTAAGAAGAAGAGACACTGCAGCACTTACCCAATTAGATGAGCGATAAACACCTATATAAGTGAACAGAACCCGTGATGAAGAAAATTTTTGTCTGGCACTGGCAGGACGTAAAATAACGTATTAGGTTAAGATTTGATTAATTATTGTTAGTTCATATTTAAAATATGAAGATTCAATAAAAAAATAATGAGAAAAAAAAAAAAAATCTGTATACCCAACCTTAATTTCGCCATCTACATTTAATTTTTACTCGAAAATTGTAAGACAAAGCAGGTTGTCATTAAAGATAAATGTTATTTTAAACTCTGAAATTTTTTGTAAAAGCAAAAATTAAGGAAAAACCAATTTTGGCGATGTGTGTAATACATAGAAATCTGGACCAATCTTTTAATATACCGATCGACACAGAATCACTTTTTAAGGTGATCTAACGATGCTGATCCGTCCGCCCGGTTGCTTGTCTTATTTTACGCTTGTGCGCAAAGGGCAAGTTTCAATTTTTAGATAATTTGATAAAATTTGTTAAATAAATTTTAATTGTGCTTAGGACGAAGTCTATGTAAATGGTGAGAATCGGTTTATTTTTTTACATATTCCCATAAAAACTTCTTCCCAAACTAGACTCTTTGTGCCCGGTAACCATCTTATTATGTTGGCATCAAGGCGAATTCAACTACAGGTGGTGTCGGAACTACAACAATATAAAAACGACAGAAACAACATTGTTAGTGCTTATAGCTCGAAATGTCAACCATTCTTAGCAAAACACTAACAAATCAAAACAAATAAACTCGTTTTGACACCATCTGTAGTTAATTCGCCTTGGTTGGCATTAATATTAAATTCGCCCCAAAATATTTTACTGCAAATTTATTTTTTTTAGAACCAGTTCAAATTTGCCCAAAGTTTTACCTTCCTTTTCAATGGTAACATTAATAAACAATTTATCGACCTTCCCTAAAATCCCTTTAAGATGAAAAATCTCATATGGATGTTAATAAATAAACATATTCGGCACAAATAACTCTTATATGAATTTAATTTCCAACTTCATTGTTGGAAATTCAAAATTATCAGCGTCAGCTTTTTTTCTAGAAGGAGTTTCTTTTGAAGAGAACAAAGCTTTTGGATCTGATTGCAATTACTCGATTTGATAACAATTCAAATTTTGCAAGTAATTACTTTATTAATTGATATCAAAAAATTGATTTAAATTGAAATCATACAAGCAATTTTCTGATTTTGAATGCATTAAAAATTTGGCAATCACTAACCTGATATTATATGATTGCATTTAGATCGATTGCAATCTTTTATAGCTATGATATGTTTGCACTTCATACAGGGTGGCCCATAAGAAACGCCGACGTTTGAATTATCTATATTTGTTTTGTTTGAAAGTGCAGGCCATTTCTTAAAGACGCAAAATAAGGACGCGTTAGTTCTGTCAACTTACGTAAGTGCTTTGAATAGTCGCGCTGTTTTGTAATGCGGCGGCTAATTACTTTCTTTTAAAATAATGTGTATGGTTGGGTGTATTTTACAAGGCAACAGTTGCACATTTATTAAAGTTCGTTAAATTAACCCATATTTCGCCGATCAGTGATTATAATTACTAGCTTTTACTGTTTATAACTGACAAATAAATCTTAAGTAGAGTTTTTTTTTCCCCGGACTTTTTCGTTTCCCGGGAAAGCTGGAATTTTTTTAAATTTCCCGGGATCCCGGGATCCCGCTCCATATAAATAATACAAAGTAAATTTTGTTATTAATAAATGAAAAAAACTTTTATAAAAAAACGTAAGGGAACTTGTTTACAAAGAAACTAAAATAAATGGTTCAATACTAAAAACCCAATAAAAAATTCGCTTACTTTTTCAAAATGAATAGCTTTTTTAACTCATTATTTAGCAGCTTTCTTCTATAACTACATCTATAACAGCTTCTATAACTACTTTTTTCTGGATGTATTAGAGTAAAAAAAATAATGACTTGCTTTTGAATGCGTTCTTTTTGGGACATCCCTTGTTAAATTCATTGGTTCTTTCAGTAGAATTGTAAGTAGTGCTCTTATGATTTTCTGATTACTCAACACATTATTTTGTAGGCGAAGTTTTTACTGGGAAATTATTCGAAGATTGAAATAGGAACTTGAATTATTATTATCTCACGCCTTTATTCCCTATTATTATGCTTTTAATCAGTATAATTATTCTCTGGATACAAGATAAAAAGATAACATAAACATAACAATTTAATTCATAAAACAATAATAAAAACAAAATAAAAATTAAGGTACTCAAGATATGAGATCAAAAAGTTAATTAATAAAATAGATAAAATATTTTAAAGAAATATATAACATTTTTCAACGGCTTACGAAATAACTTTCTGACACACTCAAAGCGTTTAGTAAGTCTTCAAAAAGTATATTCCTGATTTTATTTACTAATTATCATGTTTCCGAAAAATTTCGTTCATTTTTTACCGAGGTTGGACAAATAGTTAAAAGTGCACCGTTGTAGCATGCTTCGGATTCACAATCAGAAGCAATTTATTCTTTTTTATAAACCACGTCTATGTCAGTCAAATGTATGTCAAGGTTGATGCAAAAATAGGATCAACCGGACTGCTTCTTACAAACCTTTTCATTTCAATAGGTCCATTTGTAATCTTTAGGACAATGTGTTTTTCAAGTTGTATGTTGTAGTATCTTACACGAGTTTCCAAAATGTTATTTTATTTCGGTTTCCCCGCACTTCACGGGTATATAAACCAACACAAATTGAAATTGAAAATTTGTGTTTATCACCTAATAAACATATCGATCCTTCATTTCATCATAGTCATATCTCAAACTGAAACGAAGTTATAGCAAAATATATTTTTAAATCGGTACATTTTGAAAACTTTAGTCGCATTTTGCCAAGTTCGTTTGTTTTTGTAGATATGACTATGTTGCAATAAAGGAGCGATATGTTTAGGTATCTCCTATTTTTAAGACTTGCTCATGGGCAATGAAACTTTACTGCCTGCATCTTATTTTGAATTTATGTACTTTATTAACTCTTCACTTCACTAAATGTAATAATTATCAACTGTTGCACTGCCAATTCTGCTTTTAGTAGATTTATTGCATCAGGAGACATTGATTTACGTATGTACTCACTTCTTGTAATTGATCTAATCCACAACCCATCCACAGATGCTAATTTTTAGAGAATAGAAAACTAAATTTTAAAGTATAAATAGCAATTTTCTGAAATTATGAGGAATTTTTTATTTCCCGGGATCCCGCAAGAAAAATCCCGGGAAAACGGAAAATAAAATAATTGAAATTCCCGGGACGGAGAATGGAGTTTGGAGTTCAGGATTGTTAGATGTGACGATTTTTAGTCATTTTGACGATTTTTTTGAGAAAATTACTATTTTTTTTGCATCAATAAAACACTCACAAGAAATATTTACAATTAGAGCCCCGATTTGCGTCGGTACTATTTGGTTCGCTTGCTAAAAACTTATATTCTTGAACCAATCAATGCAATAAATTGTCTCTAATTTTTAAATTTGAATATTTGACGGTTTGTTGACGATTTTGTTAACTGTTCGTGACGATTTTGACGAATTTTGTTAAAACTTTTGACGATTTTTGAAGAAAAAAGCCTAAAAACCCTGTTGCAGTTAGCTCTTCTTGCAATCCAACGTTTTTCAGTGTTGGATTGTCCAATTTTAACGACAACAAACATTTACATATCGCTCATTTGCTCACACGTCGTCACAACTCAAAAAAATAATTTTTAAATAAACGTGCTTAAAGTTGTTGATTTGCTCGCACCACTGAGAAAACATTGTTTCTTTAAAACGGAATTACTTCTCAAATTTAAAAAAATTCTCAACATCAACACTTATTAATTTACTCATTTAGCCTTATTTGCGGCAACAAATTTGCTTAGATAAAGTTTAATTCTTACTTATTTTTAGGAGGCCACCTAGAAGCCTTCAAAGTCGATGCTAAAGGCAATGTCTTGGTCTCCAATGCTACTCCGTGTAAATTGGAAATAAAGTTGGAATGCGGAGGGAGGCGTTATGTCTGCAAAAGCAGCCTTTTGGAAGGCCTCTTTACTACTTCTTTTTCCCATTGTGTTGGTTTGTTTGGTCCACCATGTACATATATATGCATATTTGTATGTATTTGTCCATAAATAAATATACCCAGCGGGTACAAGCGCTTTCACTTTTCAGGCCAATTCCATTTTTAATGAACTTTTATTCATTTCACTCTGCCTTCTTTAAAAAGGTCTTAAAGAAGATAAGGATAAGATTGGGCTTAATTCTTAATTATTTAACCAGATGCGAGAAGCAACGCCAGTGACACGCCATGTATATTAGAAATAAAATTCGAGTGCAGCTAAGAGGCCTTATGTCTTAATAAAAGCCTTAACTAATTCTTTTTCCCGTTGGGTATGTACATTACTGGGTCCCAAAAAAAAATCTTTTTGGGGCTCAAGCATAATTTAAAAGCTTATCAAGTAAAGTTTTGTTGAGATTTTTTCCAGATTTATCAAAAGAGGAGAGGAGAGTTTAGAGTTCGCTCATGTCGAATTTTTACCAAAAATCGGGTTTTATGGTCTGATTATTATCTTTTTGGGTAATAGATCTAAGCCCTATTCCATAGTAAAAGCTTCAGGAGACAACTTTAAATGATTCAGATTCAGAAAATTGGTAATTAGAAAATTACAAGTGGTAAATGATTTGGAAACACCTTTCAACCTTTAAACTGTGAACTTGACTTCCATCCTCAGTAGTGTGAATAAAAGAAATATTTAAATTAGTTTTGCTAAAAGTTTGAATAAGAGAAATCATTACATTTAATGTGCTTACATATATAAATTAAAATAAGCTAAGTAAAACTAGAGTACAGTTTGCTAAAATTACCCTACAGCTAAATTAAGGTTAATTAAATTGTGCTAATTGAAATATAAGCTACCTAACTAAAATCCAAAGCTTAATCTAAAAGTGTAAAGTTAAATTGCTCAAACAAGACCTATTGTACGTTTGGTTAAACACCCTACAGCTAAATTAAAGCTAATTAGAATTAAAGCTACTAAAAATTGCCTACATAAACCTAAATCTAAATGTGTAAATATAAAATAATCTAAAGATAACTTAAATGCTAGTTAAGGTTGGCTAATGTGTGTATATAGAAGTGTAGTAAAAACCTAATGTTAATTTGGATTGTCGTTAAAATTTCCTAAAATTGAACTAAAAATTTGCTAATTATTAAAAATAAATCGAAGTAAATTGAACTAAAAATTGGATAATTAGTAAAACCTAAATGGAATTAATCCTATAACAAAATTTGCTAAATTTAAACTAATTATAAATCTAAAACGAGAAGAAAGTGGCCTTGACCTTAAACTAGTATCAGTACTGTTACTCTAAGATTTATGTAATATTCGACAACGTCAATAAAATTTATACCCATGTACATAAGTGCCTGAATTGAAACAACCGCCGCTTTTAATTACCAAAGGATTTAACAAAGGGTAAGTTCAAATAATCTCAATTCGTGTACACCCTACCCTCTCTCATACCCTATTTCTTGTTTATTTCATTATTATAATTACTTCCCGAGTAATTGTAATAACACGTATCATCCCATCCGATACCTCTCCCCCTTTGGCATAAAACATTAATAATAATTAGACCCAGCCTAATTATTACTTTGCTTTGGCTAACTCTTACTTCAATGTCACAACTTCTGAAACTGATTTTCAGAATTTATTGCAGGGTTAGACTACATCGTTAGAACCCCAATAATTTATTTTTAAACAAAGCAAAAAAAATGTTGGATTTTTATTTGTTTGTTGGGTATGAGTAATTATATCATAAGCTGGGTACAAAGCTGAAAACCGGCAAAACTCAGGAACAGTAAAAGCAAATTCAAAAAAAGTTGTTTCTAAATTATTTAGAATTAATTGATCTTTCAAACTGGATTGTTAGTTTTTTTCATTTTTATAAAAAAATTTAAAAATTTATAAAAAAAATTACGAAAATTTTAATGTAGGGTGCCTAAACGAACATAAAAATAAAACGTGGGCATTTTTATTTTAAATGTTTTCCTCGAAAGTGAAGAAAATCGTTGTTTTTGACAAATTTATGCAAAAAAAATCAAAAAAGGCCTGCAAACTAGATTTTTGGTAAAAATTCGACTTGAGCCTCTTCCCAAAAATCTGAAAAAAGCTTAAAAATACTTAACCCTATAAGCTTTTAAATTATGCTTGTGCACCCATGAAAAAAAACAGCCCAAATTTGAATAAAAATTCCCCGGGAGTTTTTTCCCTTCTCCCATTTTTTCTATGTAAATTCAATTGTAAAAATGGGAAAAGGGAAAAACTCCTGGGGAATTTATATTCATAATTGGGCTGAAAAAAAAAATTTTTTTAGGGACACACTAATGTATATGTATGTATTTCTGTACATATGTGCATACAAATGTATTTTCATATACATATGGTATCAATTGCCCATACAATAATAGATTTTATAGCATTAACAGCCATAAGCAGTGTTGTCATATTCTAAGGTTTATCTTTTTTTGCAGGTTTTTGAGATGCAAAAAAGTATATTTTTTTAATAATTAGAATCAAAACACATGCAGAGTGAGTGGTTCATTTTAACGATTTGTAAAAAATATTTTTTTAATCGAAAAAAATCTTTTTTTTTTCAGAAATTAAAAGATTTTTGAAAAAAAAAATATGACAACACTGGCCATAAGTAACAACTGTTTCATTTAAAAATTGGAAATTTCATTGCTGCTGCTGGTATTGTTAGCATTACTTTTGTCGTTGAAATATAAATATTTCATGTACATATGTATATCGTTACCTTAATATAAAAAGGCCCCAAGTCATTATTTTTGGAAATCCGTTTTTTATTGATTCTTGTAGAATGGTTGCTAATACACATTCTATTAAAATTTCAAGCAAATTAGATTAAAAATAAAGAAGTTACAAGCAGAACACAAAAAGCCCTATAGCTATATTATTGCAGCCTTTATTAAGTTTTTTCCTTCTCCTGTAAAAAGTGTTTTTGATGAGTTGGGGCCTTTTTATATTAAGGTAACGATATACTGTTATTGCTGCTGCTGCTTTCGATCAACGACTAGAACGTTGTTATTGTTGTTGGTAACACGCAGTGCAAACAAATGCATGTTAATGACATCAATGTTGAAAACAATTCATGTTAAAATAAAAAAACTAAACAAAAATATGTATAAATAAAATATTAACGAGTACATTAAATACATTATATGTGATCATGTCTGTGCAATCATACATACCAATTAGAATTATTCTCTAATGTACTCGAGAAATTCATAAATGACAAACTCACGTATCAAAATGAAAATGAAGTCTTAATTTGCTATGCCAACTCGCTCGCAGAGCAGTAATTACAAATTGTAGTGCATAGAAAAGAATTTAAAACAAAATGTGTCATTGTTAGAACATTTTTAAATGTAGGTAGCTGCTATAACTTTAAATATTAGAGAAGATTTATATTAAAGACCCTATCAGTGCTGCCAGTGAAATTTCGAGAAAGATACATTTTAGTTTCCAAAAAGATACACTTTTTCCCAAAAAGATACATTTTGAAAAAATTTTGAAATCCATTTTAACGTTTAACATTTATTAACATAACATTTTTATTTCAAATTTAATGAATATTGTTAAGAAAATGATATCATATAAATTCATTTTAATATATATTTAAGTCATAAATATTAGCCCCCTTATTCATAAAAAATATTTCAGTTTTATTAAAGCAAATTAATTTTTGTAAAAATTAATATACGATTAAGGCGATTATATCAAAAAGTTCATATAAATTTCATGAAAATAAATAAGATGTTCATATTTCCTTAAAACAACTTCGCACTACTAGTAATCCTCGATTTAGGTGGATCGGATGTTAAAACATCCTTAAAGTTTTCTTTTACCATTATTGAAGCTGCTATTGTATTAGTATTGAGTCGGTTACGATGATCAGTCTTAATAAGTTTTAGTATATTCAAAAGATACGAAAAATATACATGGTACCTGAAGCCATCTAAAGATACGAAAAATGTATCTTTCGTATCCTAATGGCATCACTGCTCCTTGTAAAGGCCCAAATACACTATTCATCAAGCATTGTGCTAGTATTAGTGAAAATGTGTTTGTATGTGTCACACGGACGATGCGGGATGGAAAATCAAATAATCTAGATATGACGGCGAATATTACGTCAAGCACGCGTACACGTTGAATAGACCGGCTGGACAAGCATTTGACAAGTGTATTTGACACTTAAGAGTTTAAACCCTGCAGGAAATGTCACTAGTGAATCTGTACTGATTCACTGTTGACAAAGTCAACAGTACTAGTGAATTATTATACCCCAGACAATGTAATTTACTATAGACATTGGAAATCTACAACTGACGTTGGTACTACTGACTAGGTAGTTCCTTTAGGAACATAATGTAGACATTGGAACCAGAGAATCACTAGTACATGTAGTCTACACTTTTGGTACGAATACGAAATCATAACAATCTTTTTTTATTATTTCTTTAACTTTTATAGGAATTGTACTTCTCAGTTGTTATTGATAAAAAATTGTTCGTATTTATGCCAAATATAGTGTAGTGTAGTGTAGTGTAGAAACTTCGTTGAACATGTCACCAAAAAAGTCGACAAAACTGGTGACTTGGAGACACTTGCTCCCATACACACAAAAAAAAAAAAATATTGTGAGGGAAAATAATTTTAGCATTTGAAGATTATGCTGTTGCGGTAAACAAAAACTTGTTGGAGAAAATGAAAACCTTTTGTCGCAAGAAGTTTTCCAACAATATTTTTTTTACCGCAACAACATGAAAGTATTTGAAGTTTTTTAACAGCAAAATTATTTGTTGCAAATAAAATAACTTTTGCCGTTAAAGGCTTCGCTCTGATATAACGGCACACTGAACATTGCTGTTGACGTAAATGATTTGCATTTGCAGGAAATAAAAATTTTTGCTGCCATAAAATATGTATATATTTTTTTAATCAAATAATATTACTGTTGTAAAAAATGTGCATTTGGCAATGACATGATTGGTACTTCATTATCATTGCAATCAGTATTGAGTCGTTTGTCAGTGAGACACTAGTGAAAAGTGAACTTTTAAATTTTAAAATAATTAAAATAAATATTAAGTTGATGCGATATACATTTTTTTTTAAACTAATTTACTGCATGAAAAATATTTTTACAGATTCGCGACATCTTTATTTCTTTTATTTACTACATGTTGTAATAACTCCTTTACGCATCAACAAGACAGCGAAACCATTTGTATCTGAAGCCCAAAAGGATACGATTGGCCATATAAGTGTCGTATTCACAAAACCCCTTGCATCGTTGTAGCGATTGTATATTGTATAAAAAAAACAATAGTGAACAATGTATTTTAATAAAGCATACAATCGATGCAAGGGCTTTTGTGAATACGGCAAATAAACAATAATCTTAAAACTGCAAGAATTTAAAATAAATTTTTCATTTATAATGTTTTCATTTATATTATATACCTTAAAATTTTTTGCATTTGCGACAAAAGTATATTGAACTGTTGAGCCAATAACTTTTGCAGTTGCGACAACAGCATACTGAACCTTTGGGGCAAACAGTAGCTCGTTTCTGTATTTCTCGCATCGTAAAATTTCTTACAAGAAGTGTGAAACAAAAAATTCCATCGTTTCTCGATTTATGAGATAAAAGTGTTTCTATATTTGAATGCGAAAACAGGCACAACAAATTCTGTTTATACTGGAATATTTCCAGTAATTAAGTGTCAAATAAAAGCGAAACGTCAACAAAAGAAATAAATATAATAAAAACAGGGCTGCCAGATTTGACGAGTTATCGTCATCTCGACGATTTTTTGTTCCGATATTAACAAAGTGACGTTTTGATGATTTTTTTCTAAAAAAGTGACGAAAGCAAAAACAAAATCAAAAATATTTTATAATTTTGTTGTTACTTTCTATAGAAATTCATCTTGAATTTTTAAATTTCAAACACTTCTATTTTGTGGCGTTGAAAGTTGAAAAAAAAAAAATAATAATATGAATGTCTGTAGAAAGCAACAACAAATTTATAAAATATTTTTGATTTTATTTTTGCTTTTAATGAAATTGTTGGCGTTGCGTTTTACACTATAAGCCCCTTATGCCCGTAATTTCTACAAATAGGTATCTAGCTCTGTATAATGTGTATAATTTCGAGGGAAAGTAATGGACCGACCTGGCTTATTTTGAACATTTAATACTTCTTATATACATATACAAAATATGATTGATATTTGATATTCTTATCTTATACATATGTACACTTTTGTGCCAAAACCATTATTCCTTTTTCAAAATGGATAGCTTCTTTCACTCGTTATTAAGTAGCTTTCTTCCATAAGAACTTCGATAACTACTTTTTTCTGGATGTATTAAGATACAGAAATGACTTACTTTTGAATTTGTTCTTTTTGGCACAACCCTTGTAAAATTCATTAGTTCAGTAGAATTGTATGTAGTGCTTTTATGTGTTTCTGATTACTTAACATACTATTTTGTAGGCGAAGATTTTACTGGGTCTTTAACCCGTTTATTTATGAACCGATTTTTTTAATTTTAACTACAAGGTATTCTACTAAGTCTATTTCAGGTAAAAAAGAAAAAGACTATAGGAATAGGTAAATTAACGATTTATATCTCAAATATTAAATAATAATTATTAAATACCCATGAACTTTAACTACACTCACAATATTATTACAGTAACGGACTGTAGTTTATTTAAGAAATATTCCGTTCAGTCATTTTTAAATAAATAAACATTTAAAATTCCAAGCAAATTTCTTTTTAACTGATTCTAACAGTTATTCAAAAAACTAAGTGCATATTAATACGGATTTTCAGTTGCAGTTTATATTGTCCGTTGATTGAGTTAAATTCTTCTTTATGTTAAAGTAAATAAAAATGTAATTTAAAGCAACGAAAACTTCATTTAATTTTTATTGTCAAAAATTCAACCGCGAATTCCGTAAAAACAAATCAATATTCAGTTATCTTATATAAATTAATTGTCAAAAAATTAACTACATATTCCGTAAAAACAAATAAATATGCAGTTATTTTATAAAATTTTACTGTCAAAAATTCAACACCATATTCAGTAAAAACAATTAAATATTCAGTTATTTTATATAATTTTACTACCAAAAATTAATTTTTACTTATCTATAAAAAATGAATTGCTTGTTTTGTGTAAGCAATTCCCATTTTCTATTTGTTAAAAAAATTTAGTTAAATACATCAAATTTTAAAAGTAAAATAATTGCGAAGCCATATCGGTCATGCTGCTGGTGTCTTATAATTGAGAGTTCTTCTGTAAACAACGTGGTCAGTACAACAAAAGTAAAACAAACGTGTGTAACTGGGTAAGTAAATAAAAATATTTTCCCTCTCTCGCTTATAAGAAAAACAAGCGGACAGGTGTCTGTCTGGTATTTTTTAGAAATTCGGCTCTTTTGTGGAGTAAACGAAAATTTAATAAAATAACTGAATATTTAATTGTTTTTACTAAATTTGGGGTCAATTTTTTGACAGTAAAATTTTAATAAATAACTGAATATTTAAACGTTTTTACTGAATATGGTGTTGAATTTTTGACAGTAAAATTTTACAAAATAACTGAATATTTATTTTATTTTACGGAATATGGTGTTGAATTTTTGACAGAAAAATTAAATGAACTTTTTGTTAAAAATAAATGAAAAATAGGTAGACCGGTTTTTAAATGAACTTTCATTTATTTTATATTACAATTTCAGTTAATTTTGCGTACAGAATATTGTGAGTGTATGTTTTTGTTTGATTATTTTTTAATAAAAGTCGAAACAAATTTGTTTAAAATTGATTTTAAATTGCACGATTTTTAAAACAAAAAAGACGATCTTTTTTATTTTTTTCTCAGGAAATTGACGATTTTGACACAAATTTATCTGGCAGCACTGATTAAAACCAAAACTAGAAAAGGCTAACAAAAATTTAAACTAACAAAATATAACAATTGTTTTTTGTTTATTTTCATCATATAAATTATGCATTTATCATTTATATTCCTTCTATTTTTTTATTTATTGAAAAAAATAGTATAAAAACATATTTTAAATTCAAAATATCTACATTTTGTTTTTCTCGCCACCAATTTCAAATGTGACTTATTTTGACAGTTCTTGAAAAAAACTTTTCGCAAAATATTGTTATAGAAACACTTTTTCTCGCATCCTTCCAATAATTGCTGGAAAATTATTTAAATGACAGATAATTCTCGCAAAAAAAAGATACAGAAACACTTGTGTGAGAAAACCCATTTTTTGTTTCATTTTTCACTGTTTCTGTCCCGATTCACTGGTTTCAGTCGGAAAATTTTATGATGCGAGAAATACAGAAACGGGCTACAGTATGACATTTTAGGCAACAATGTTAACTTTGCCTCAACAAGGAATTTACACTTTGGGACAACAGAAACAGACTTGTTGCTACAAATGCAAAATGTTGTTGGGCACAATCCGTAAATGGATTATAAAATGTAAATTCTATTTGAATCAAAATCAAATTTTTTTGGGATTACAGTTTTTTTTTGTGTATTCCAATTCTTTTAATCTTTTTAAAGCAAATAGGTATCAGGGGTTTCAAAACATTTTTATCTCTCATATCATATCATAGATAGATATTATATATATCATAGATAATATTAAGAATGAATTCAAAGATGGTGCTAATAGATTAAAAATTGGCCATTTAAATTGTCGAAGTTTGAGGCCATCATCTAACAACTCTGTCAAATTGGATGAGATTAGGACCATCATGATGAATAAAATTTTTAATGTTTTTGCAGTGTCAGAAACATGGCTAAATGATACTGTCATCTACTTTTCCAACTACCTGGAAAGCTGCCCGTGTTGTTCCCATTCCGAAATCTAAAACTATTCATGATGCTGATGATCTTCGCCCAATTTCTATTTTACCGGTAATGTCTAAAGTTGTTGAGCATCCGATAAAGGACCAAATACTTCAATCTAGGACAGTGAATATTTATGAATCTCAATTTGTTTTTTGTCAAGGTTACAATACTATATCTTTGTTGCTAAGATTGACTGATTTGATTAGAGAAAATGCAAGTATGAAAAAGCGTAGTGCCTTAGTGTTTCTGGATTTATCTAAAGCATTTAATTCTATTTGCCACAAAAAAATGATTGATAAACTTTGGAATGAATTTAAATTTTCTAAATCTGCGTGCAGACTTGTTATATCGTTTTTAGGTGGTAGATCTCAATTTTTTGATCTTAATGGAGTTAATTCTAATCTACTTGCTCTTTACTCTGGTGTTCCGCAAGGCTCGGTTTTAGGACCATTGTTGTTTATACTTTATATCAATGATGTTTATTTGTCTTGTCCAGAAATATTTGAAAGTAACATAAATAATAGTCTTGCAAGTATTTTGCAATGGACTGTTAGAAACTCGTTGGTTCTAAATACATTGTACATACAAAGTTAAATTTTTTAAAATTTAGTGATACAATATTTATATGCAGCTTTTTTTGATTGCAATTCCAATTTTGCACTATTATGCAGCTTTTTTGCACTAAAATTTGCAATATCACTAAAATTTTATTAGTGGTAGTTAAAAAATAACAATCATCACTAAAGCTAGTAAAAAAGAGTGCAAACTAATTTGTTTGCAGTTTTATTTAGTGAACGGGCACTGCTGATTTAAATCAATGTTTAGTGCACTACCCCTAACTATGGTGATTACTGTGTAATACATATTTATATTTTGGCCTGGAAGGCTTTGTATTACTTTATTAAATTATATTTATAATGATTAATTAGGGCGTGAAATTTCATGCATTTATTATTAGAAAAATTTAATATATGATTTAAAAATTAATAAAATATGCATTAATTATTTAAAAAAAAATTGACATTACATATGTATGTACATTATAATAGAATTTGTGTTCAAACAGAACTGCATCGAGAACACATTTTTCGTACAGTTTGACATAAAACATAAAAATTTTGTCGTAAAAGCCGTCGTGAAATAATATATATTTTATTTTGAGAAAGTACGCTGGTACCACCATGGTGGAATAAGCAGGTGGCATCGTTACGGCAACAAATACAACATTACAACAAAAATGGAAATTACATCACCGTTTACGTCAAAAAATACATTTAAGAAAAATCACAGCGTGCCACTGAACGTGATGAAATAAATTAATTTTTAGCCAATTTTTTTTTAATTATGATCAATATCTTATTTATTTTAATTAAAAATTATCAAAAACTTTAATAAAATACAATAATCACAGCACAAAACGTGGACTTTTTGTAAACATAAACAAAACTTTGACATAAACCTAGACAAACAATGCAAGAGCAAAAAATCGTCATCTGGCGTAGTGCTGCCACCTGTTTATTTCACCATGGGTACCACTCCCGTGACTTATTTGGTACTATTTCCAAATTTCTCAAACCTATTGTTAATTGATATAAAATGGCAGCTCGTATTTACTGTCCAATGAATATAAGCGGAGTTAAGTGATTGCTGCAAATGGTCTTGCGAAAATGCAAAATTTCGTAGCTTTTTTTATGAAATCTAACGGAAACTCTGTTTTTGTTGTTGTTGGATCTAACAAAACAGCTGTGCTATTTTACATTTGCTCTTTTTCAAGACCATTTGCACCAACACTGAACTCCGATATTGTGAATAGATTTTTGCCCTTGTTCCTTGGACGATTGTATATGCCACATTCTAAATTAAGTATTAGCGGCAGCATAGAAGCGTGCATTTTCTGATGACATTGACACGTTTTTAAAAGATATAGGAAACCACTTCTGCAAAAGTTCTTCCTCTCATTTCAAGATTATTTTGGAACGAACTCATAATATTTTGAAATATTTGTCAACAAGATGGTTGTCACGTCAAGAAGTAATCAAGAGAATTTTGGAACAGTGGGAGCCCCCTCCATTTTTATCTTACTCCGAATTATTTGGAAGGAGATTTTACAAGCGCTAAATTTAATTTTATTATATCTGGACTTTCTACTACAGCTTATAAAATGTGTTTCCTGTTTTTGCAGTATATATTGAAAATTGTAAACACAATAGCGGAGTTCAGTTTAGGCTTGCAAAAGTGCAAATGCAATATATCGTAGCTTCTTTGTTTAATCCAACAACAAAATACACAGAGTTTCCGTTAGATTTCTTTAAATTGCAACGATATTTTGCATTTGGTCTTTTGGAAGCCTAGTACTGATCTCCGATAATATATTTAGAAATGCAATCCGAAGATGCTCGTATGCACATAATTTAGAACGCTTAAAATTTTTATTTTCGTTAAAAATTTGAAATGAAATTTTGAGAAATATTTGTCCATTTTCACAACAATTTTGTAAATTTTTCACAAAAAAGACGATTTATTCTAAAAAGTGTACGAAAGCGCTCTCTGGCAACAATCAAAAATTAAAATAAATAAATGGATTTTTCGACCCTAAAAACCGCATCATTTAGGTTTGGTTAGAGCAAATACAACTTTGTTGCCTCTATTCTTTAATATTTTGGAAAACATATAAAAAATCCTAGGGCTCGAACTTAATTTCTGACCTATGGTTTCTTTGGCAAAGTTTCTTGGAATGACTTATAGAACTTGTTCTCTTTTGACGCGAAAAAATTTGTCCCACCCTATTATTATGTATAACTAATGAACATATATATATTTATACTTTTTGCTATCTATACTTTAAATGTACAAATGTTGTATTAAAGTTTTGCCAGCCAGCCAGCCAGCCGGACAGACATCGGTAATTCGACTCAGAAAGTGATTCTGAGTCGATCGGTATACTTTAAGGTGGGTCTAGGTGTTACATACATCAGCACAAATGCATAATACCCTCTCCACTATTGTGGTGTGGGTATAAATATAAAAAAATGATTTAGTATTATTGGGGTCGAAAAAGTACGATTTTAAAAGTTCGTTGGTACGATATTCGTTTTCTTATTTATCATCCCTGATGGGCATTAAGATTTTTGCCACTGCGGTGTCTCCTCGCATTGGCTAATGGTTTGGCCAAGTTACATTTTTTGCGGTTATTAACAATTAACTTTATGCAATAGTTTTTTATCTCAGTGTTTCAACGTGCTTGTCTGGTGGAGAACCGATTATCAGCGTTACCGTTATGCGACTAAAGTCGCATTTTGGCCCTTTTGGGCTTCCTTGCCACTTCTTTGCCCCTTTATTTTAAATCTCATTTTGTATCATTTTGTATATTTTTTTCCCCCGTTTGCCCCTTTTTGAACTTCCAGCTTTTATATGTTCGTATGTTTTTGCTTTACCACATAGTAGTGCATCCGCTGAACGGATTTTTTTTTTTTTTAATTAGCATTATAAAACTATTATTTTTTATTTATTAATTTAATAGATATTTTTATAAATATTTACAAAGGTAAGTAATAAAATTTATTTAGGTTATATGCATCTATATTTGGCTTTAACTATAATAGTTGTGAGCCAGATTGGCATTTTAAATTAACTTATCTAGGCATGTGGCGTTCTTGGTATTCTTTGGCTGTAAACCAGTGTTATCGATAATCGAGGTCTTACTGTATTTTCAACCACACACTTCAAAGTAAGAAAAAGAATAAAACGTAAAAAGAAAAAGTTAAAAGAGAAATATAAAAAACGACATGAAAAACAAGTCGAGTCGTTTTGTTTACCCCTCTTTCTTCTCTACACCGCTCGCCCGCAAATCAAAAGAGACGTCGACAAATCGACGTCGTAAAAGCCTCCATGTGAATTGGCTGTAAGAATCACCTAATATTTTTATACCCTTCACCACAGGTGGAAAAGGGTATATATTAGGGTATTCATTTAATCGACCTTTTGCTTTAATCGGTTAATCGCTCGATTAATTAACCGAGGTTTTGGTTTAATCGGTCAATAATCGGTTAATTTTGTTTTTGATCGGTTAACCGATTAATAAAGTTTTTTTCATAAAATTAAGTAATTTCAATATGTAGAAATGCAACCAAAAAAATAATTCATAAAAATGTAATATGCATTGTTCAATTAATACATAATTGGGGGATTCACAAGGTGTGCTATCAAGTCATATCGTAATAATGTCCTAATTAATATTTTACAATTGCTTAAAATAAATATTGTTGTGTTTCAAACAAAATAAAAATTTTAATGCTGTGCTCATTGAGTCGTCATAACTGCACAGTAGAAATATATTTTTTCTATTTGCAGCTTGATAGAAAATTAAAAATACAATTAGTTTTACACACTTCAAGACTTAAATAGAAAAAAACTACATGCTGGTCGACGAGGCGTTTTTTTCTCTACCACACGGCATCAAAATCTCAATTTACATAAAAAGTGGATTTGGCCGGTTTGCATATTAATCCTACGATATATATTTCTAGTAATTATTTAAAGACATAAGGCTTTACAACTTTATGACTACCTTGTGAATCCCCCAAATATGTATTTATAAAAAAATAGACTGAGATAATTTTATTATTTATTTCAATAGTTAAAGGAGATCTTATAAAAAAAACTTTTAAAAAAGTAATTTGGTTTAAATGTTAAGGAGTTAAGCGATTCTTTTCTTTTGTTTTGACAAAACTTGATTTAGAAAAAATTCTTTCACTTATCGTAGATGAATATCTAATTTCTCAGTCCTTTTTAAGGATTTCTCTAAGCATATAAAATATTCCATTATGCCCTTAGAGTCCTGTTTTAATTTTTAAAAATGTTTAACACTTCTAATTGTTTCGGTTAATTTTGTTAAAAGACTGATATGAGAAGGTATGAGAAGAAACAAATAACTAAAAAATGAAAAGTACGTGAAACAAGAAAAAGGTGTTGGCAATCAAACATTTAACCCATTTTTCGCCACATTCCTGTTGATTGAACATTGAAACCGGTCGGCGGAAAGTGGGTTGAAATGAAGATCACTGAACACCTTTGTTTGTAAGATATTATTTTCTAAAGACATATCTTTTGTATATGAGACGAAACAAATAATTAAAAATACAAAAAAAATATGTTATAATACTACAAAAAATTAAAAATCTTATTACATCGGTTAATCGACTGAAATTAACCGGTTTAATCGTTAATCGAAAAAAGCCAATTTGAAATTAACCGATCAGTTAATCGGGTAGTAATTAATCGGTTAACCGGCAATGAATACCCTAGTATATATAAGTTTGTCATTCCGTTTGTAATTTCTATAATATGGATCTTAGACCCTATAAAGCATACATATTCTGGGTCCTTATGAGCAGAGAAGTTGATTTAACGATGTCCGTCTGTCCGTCTCACGTTTCATATGTGTTTTCCGGATACTCCAGACATGATAGCGGCTAGGTTGTTTTACATTTATGTCACATATAGTCCACTATTCTTTGCTATTGAAATTCAGCTAGATCGGTCCAAAAAATGACTGAGATATGAGCAAAAAACCACGACTACCTCTAATTTTTTCCAAAATTCCCTTGTTGTTGTTGTATTTTTAATACTTTTTTCTGTATATCTGGAGAACGGCAAAAGCTAAAGTTTCCAAATTAGGTACACACATTAAGGTTATCCGTACACAGCATCCCACAAAATGTGGGCGGGATTGGAGAAGTGGGCGTAGTACCTCCCGTACAAAAAATATTAAAAATTGTCGACTGTTTTATGACCTATGGTTATCCCTTATATATCAAAAGATCTGAAATCTTTAGTAAAAAATATTTTCTGAAAATTTCGGGAAAATCGGCACAGATACAAAAAGTTATGACCAAAATTCATTTTTTTTTAAATCCCCACAATCATAGCTTTATAACCCAACTAACTGGTAAATTTATTCTTAAGCACGTCGGTATATAAATCCGTCAAATCGGTTAAAAAATGGAGTTATAATCAAAATACTGAAATCCCAAAAATTACTCTTTTTTTATAATTAAGTTTGTTTTTATTTATTATTTTTATAATTAAGTTTGTTTAAATATATGTATGTACGTATATATACATATATACCTATAACCCAATTTAATGGTAATATTATTCTTAAGCACGTTGGTATATAAATCTGTCAAATAGGTTAAAAATGGTTAAGTTATGAGCAAAATACTCAAAAAAAGAACTAAAAAACATTAAATTTTTATAAAAACTAAAATTTTAGAGCTGTAATATGACCTATTCATACGTTTAAGATATCAAAATATCGGAAATCTTTAGAAGAACTTATTTGCTGAAAAACTCAGAAAATCGGTAAAAAAAAAGTAATGTCAAAAATATAGTTTTTTTTTTTTAATACCTATTTTCTGGAACCATAGAACTTCTCGACTTCAAGTTTTATCACCAAAGTAAATGGTAATTTTATTTTTTAAGATGTCGGTGTAAAATGTGTCAAATCGGTTACAAAATGACCGAGTTATGACCAAATACTGAAATTCAATCAAAACTAAACTTGCTTTATATATTAATTAAACTTTTAATATAAGTACATATTTAATACCACGCAAACATGTGCAAATAATTAAATAAAACTAAACGATAAATAATAAATAATAAAAACATATACATATATTTAGATAAATACATAAACTTCTGTTCTTTCCAAACCATCGTGAAGGGTATATAAGATTCGGCATAGCCGAACATAGCACTCTTACTTGTTTTTCGTTTGATTTGTTTTTAGTTTGAAATAATAATTTAAAAAAACATTTTTATTAAAAAAAACACTTTAACACCCTGTAACTCGACAAATAAACATCCTAAAAAAAATATTTCGCACTCTTATTCATATCTACTAAAACTATAGTTATGCCAATATAAAGGAAATCCAACAAAATATTTTTATTGGGTTGTCCGCTTCACAAATAATGCCCCAAATATATAACATATTACATATTTGTTGATTTTTCATATGCGATTTTGTTTTGATTTTTTAATTCAAATTTGAATTTATGCGGTTTTTCAGAATTTTGGAACGAACCATTATTTGTTATATGAAGCTAGAGTATCGTTTTATGCGAATTCAATTTATGCGATTTTTTTTCGAACGCATTTATCGCATAAAACGAGTGTGACTTGGTTCAAGTTTTTATAGCCAATTTTTGTTGTCCTAAATCAATATAATATAACCGTAAAAGTATAACTAAATAGATTTTATTTTTGTCCATTCGTTAGTGACTAGCACTAACAATAAATTAATTATATTTTACATTTTGTTTGCCCCTTTTTTTGTTAATAGTGTACAAAAATAAAACAATCAATATCAAGAAAATATTCAAAATAATTATTATCATATTGTTACGAATGTTAAATTATCTAAGAATTATTTTTAGTCATAGTTATAAGTTATCTTGAAAGTTATAGTTTTATGTCATATTAGTTACTTAAAATGGGTTTAGAACATAATAAATAGTAATTACGGGAAGGTTCAGGAAAAATCTAGAAATAATTATGAATATAAAAAGGAGTGACTCATGTATAATTAGTGGAGTTTGTTTTGAGAAACGGTTCTGTTCGTAACTAACAATTGTGAACAAAATAATTAATTTCAATAAAGTTTGTTAAGTTAAATAAGTGTGTGTTTAATTTTTATTCGGATTTGCAATCAAAAGAACTCAAACGCGTTTATTAAAGGAAAAACGTAACAATATATATAAAACAATAAAAATCTTAAATAGTTCTGGAAAAGAAGCGAAAAATATTTATCGATTACAATAGTTATAAGAAATTAAAAAGGTTATTAATTAAATATAATTGTTATGTCCAACAGATATTTATTTACATTCATTTATAAAACCTAACACAAATTTTTATAGAATGTTTCTTAAGGTGCCAATTTTGTGATACCTAAAAAATAATCATAAATATTATTTTGGGTATTTGAAATTTACCGTTTCTGGCTTTCTAGTACTGTTAATTCTTTTTTTGCCGTCCTAAAACTTACAGCCTAATTATAATGGGTGATTTTTTAAGAGCTATAGGAAAGATAAAAAAAAAACACATAAAATTCAGAAAAATGCATGAAATCTTGATTTGAATCGATAGTACGGTCCATATAATTTAATGTTTGAAGATTATTTCGTGCAAATGTTGACCGTGACTGCGTCTCAAATGGTCCATCCGCTTAGTCCAATTTTGGCATACTCTTTCCAACATTTCGGCCGGTATCTCATGAATAAATGCTTCAATGTTGTCTTCAAATGCGTCAATTAAAGCGGGCATGTGTGTATAGACATGAGCTTTAACATAGTCTGAAGGCTTTAAATCGCACGTTCTATGCGGCCAATTGAGCGGTCCCGAACGTGAAATAAAATGTTCACCGAACTCGCCGCTCAAAAGGTCCATTGTTAAGCGTGCTGTGTGGCATGTGGCACCGTCTTGTTGAAACCACGTGTCATGCAAGTCAAGCTCTTGCATTTTGGGCAAAAAAAAGTTGGATATCATCTCACGGTAGCTCTCACCATTCACAGTTACGTTACGATTCGCATCATCTTTGAAGAAGTACGGTCCAATGATACCACCAGCCCATAAACCGCACCAAACTGTGACTTTTTCTGGATGCATTGGTAGCTCTTGCAATGCTTCTGGCTGATCTTCACTCCAAAATCGACAATTCTGCTTATTAACGTACCCATTGACCCAAAAATGAGCTTCGTCGCTGAATACGATTTTTCGATAAAAAAGTGGATCTTCGGCCAACTTTCCAAGAGCCCATTCACCAAAAATTCTACGTTGCGGTAGGTCGTTCGGCTTCAAATCTTGCTCCAGCTGTATTTTGAAAGGCTTCACACCTAAATTCTTCCGCAAAATTTTCCACGTTGTTGAGGCCCAATTTCTGCGAACGGCGACGAATCGATAATTGATGGTCATCATTAACACTGGCCGATACAGCTGCGATATTTTCTTCACTTCGCACTCTACGTAAGCGTGTTGGTGGTTTAATGTCCAACAATGTAAATTTGGTGCAAAATTTAGTCACAATAGCCGTTTCAGTGGGTCGATTAAACTGACCATAAAATGGAAGAAGCGCGCGATGAACTTTCTTAACAGAGCACGCATTTTGATAATAAAATTCAATAATTTACAAGCGATGTTCGTTTGTAAGACGATTCATGGTTAAATTATAGACCAAACTGAAGATGTTTGACAGTGAAACCAAACACGAAACGTGCGTCAGCTGTTTAAACCAGTGTTGCAAAAAAGATAATAGCTAAAAAATCACCCGATATATAATTTTTTTTTTTTCAATGTAACGCTCAATACATGTTTGTACGAATTTCATAATAACTGTGTTCGGTTCGTCAGATTCGTCGAAAACACAAACGCTTATAATGTTTAAGTAGTAAATCATTAAGAAAACAAATAATCTTATACCCCTGACAGACATATAGTTTCAATACCATGGTATGCATACTACAGTAGTATATCAACCATCAATATACATACCACTTTGTTTCATGATTTAATTGTAGTTTAGGTTGACACACATGTAGTATACCATGATAGTACAGTATACAAATCCTATGTCTGTCAGGGGTATAATGTACCCATCACCATGGTTTGGAAAGAACAGAAGTTTATATATTTATCTAAATATATATATATATATATATATATATATATATATATATATATGTACATGTATATTTATATTATATATATCGTATAGTTTTATTTAATTATTTGCACATGTTTTCGTGGTATTAAATACTTATATTAAAAGTTTAATTAACCCGGCGCCGGGGGGGATGGGTCAAAATTACCCGTCACTTTTCGAATGGATTGTGGTTTTAAAAATGTACTTTTCTTCTCTACGCTCATCTCAGTAGCTGGTGATATTGAATCTCTCTGAATGTTATAAATTTCAAATCAGTTGCATGACGATTGTACTTCGAGTAACACGTGCTCAAAGTTAACAAAGGTAAATATGACCCATCCCCGCGTATATATAATAAGTGCTTATTATATTTAAGCTAGAAGAAGCCTCCTTTGTTAACTTTTTTAATATGAAATGTTTTTTGTTTAAAAATAAAAGTAAATATGTTATTTTTTAACAAAGTCATGTTTTATTTCCTTAATAAGGTTAGATTCAATCTAAATTGTATACATTTTTTCGTAAATATAGCAAAAAACCTCGAGTTTAATAAGTGGGTCATTATGACCCAACCCCCATGTCCTTGTAGCTAAAATCCACCCCCCCGGCGCCGGGTTAATTCATAGCAAGTTTAGTTTTGATCGAATTTCAGTATTTGGTCATAACTCGGCCATTTTGAAACCGATTTGACACATTTTACACCGACATCTTAAAAAATAAAATTACCATTTACTTTGGTGATAAAACTTGGAGACGAGAAGTTCTATGGTATTAAAAAAAAAAACTATATTTTTGACATTACTTTTTTTTTTTACCGATTTTCCGAGTTTTTCAGCAAATATGTTCTTCAAAAGATTTTTGATATTTTGATATCTTAAACGTATGAATAGGTCATATTACAGCTCTAAAATTTTAGTTTTCATAAAAATTTAATGTTTTTTAGTCCTTTTTTTGAGTATTTTGCTCATAACTTAACCATTTTTAACCTATTTGACAGATACCAACGTGCTTAAGAATAATATTACCATTAAATTGGGTTATAGATATATATGCATATATACGTACATATATGTACATACATATATTTAAACAAACTTAATTATAAAAATAATAAATAAAAACAAACTTAATTATAAAAAGAGTAATTTTTGGGATTTCAGTATTTTGATCATAACTCAGCCATTTTTTAACCGATTTGACAGATTTATATACCGACGTGCTTAAGAATAAATTTACCAGTTAGTTGGGTTATAAAGCTTGGACTCGGGAAGACCTATGGTTCCCGAAAGTTGGGATTTAAAAACAAAATTAAATTTTGGTCATAACTTTTTGTATCTGAGCCGATTTTCCCGAAATTTTCAGAAAATATTTTTTGCTAAAGATTTCCGATCTTTTGATATATAAGGGATAACCATAGGTCATATGACAGTCGAAAAAATCAGGTTTTTATACCATTTTTGATATTTTTCTCCAATCCCGCCCACATTTTGTGGGATGCTGTGTACGGATAACCTTAATGTGTGTACTTAATTTGGAAACTTTGGCTCTTGCCGTTCTCCAGATATACAGAAAAAAGTATAAAAAATACAACAACAACAAGGGAATTTTGGAAAAAATTAGAGGTAGTCGTGGTTTTTTGCTCATATCTCAGCCATTTTGGACCGATCTGGTTGAATTTCAATAGCAAAGAATAGTTGACCATATGTGACATAAATGTAAAACAACCTAGCCGCTACCATGTCTGGAGTATCCGGATAACACATATCAAACGTAAGACGGACAGACGGACATCGTTAAATAAACTTCTCTCCTCATAAGGACCCAGAATATTCATACTTTATAGGGTCTAAGATCAATATTATAGAAATTACAAACGGAATGACAAACTTATATATACCCTTTTCCACCTATGGTGAAGGGTATAATAACGTTTCTCTAAATAATACTATGTACTGATCAAACTCAACGAAAAGATGAGAACATTTAATTGCGTTGTGTTCGGTTTGACACATTAATGTACGTTCTTTTTAGTTGTGCAAAGCTGCTAAAACAACCAAATTAAAAACATACACGAAAAAAATACAAAAAGCCAGCGAAGAAAATTTACACAAACAAAACATGTGCCCAATACACACACACAGAGATTATTCGTGGTCGTTGCTAAATTTCTTTTGTTTGCTCATTTCTTTATCGATGTAAAAAAAGAAACAACATAGAGCATTAAAATATAATGTTTGTCTACAGAACCACTACAATTGTACTGTTTAGTAAAGCTTCGTACAGACGATGGTCAGATCTTACAATATTGGTAAGCAGCGTTGCTTAAATTGCATTAAAATTGGCTAAAATGTCTTACAACTGTGTAAACATTGTAAACTCATTTGTATTTGCAGAAGTGCAAAATTAATGCATCTGACAACCGCACCATTTTGACCATCGTCTGTACGAAGCTTAACGACAAACAGAACACCATATAATGTCCGTTACTTTCTTAAAAATTGTTACGAAGGCTTTTAAGAGTTGTGTTCGTATACACAAACGCTAAAAAGTAGATATCGTTTCTTGGTTTGTAAGCCGGACACTGGTTTTAACATTCTGTATTATACACCAAAAATTTACAATTAGTTGAAAAAAATTCGGATAACACTTAATACATTTTTTAGGATACAAACCACGATCGATCCATGAAACCTTTGGCTATATAACAAGATTTCACAAATCTCTTAAACATTTAGAATGATATACCGAAGCTGTTATTATAAATATATGTTGTTTATGCGATTTCAACAACAAAACGGCGTAATAAAACATACTTAAAAAGAATAACGCTCAATACACGAAACTGCGGACAGTAGCTAATGATTAAAAAACTTATAGCAGTATTACTTGGTGGCCTCACGATCAAGTTTTGCCTTTCAATTCGATTCAATTTGCAATACACTCTCACTTTTTTTACTAATACACTCACACTTTTTAAATTGACCACGAGATGGTTTCAATTTCACCTTTTCATTTGTTTGGCAATTTTACTTTTAATTTAACAGCTGATTACATGTTTGTCTTTATAAATTGTTTTCTTGACGAAATCTTGAAAGTAAATTGCTTACAAATTGAGTGCAGCCTACGTCACAGCTTGCAATTTATGTAAATTTTGACAAAAAGACTATCAAGAACAACTTGATCGTGTGGCCGCAGGGTTATTGTCCATATGATTAGGTGAGTTGTAAAACCCGTTCGTTAAAAAATTAAAAATACGAGATGACAACCGATTCTTACAGTTCTTTTGGCGCTTTATGAGAATAAATTTAGGGTGTGTGTGAAACGGTAGCAAAGTTCTATGGTGAAATGAAATTTGTTTGTGGTAGAAAATTTTCATATTTGTGCTGTGTGAAATTGTAACATTTTGGACAACGAAAAATTTTGACATAAAGAAAAAAACAATTACTAGTAGTTTTGTGAAAATGAATAAATTAATCAAGTTTTTACCAATAATCATTTTAATTCTGGTGGAAATGAGATCGTCCCAACTATTTGATGAATTCGTTCTGATATATTAACAATTTTTACAAAAAGTGTGGGCAAAAAAGCTTATACATATGTAAATACTTACATGTTGTATAATTCTTTTTAATTTTTTTTGCCGCTGGTCCTGCTTCCATATTATTATTTATTTTCTTTAAACAAATTTGATGAAAAAAAATAATTTTGTGGTTGTCAAAAATTTCTACACTTATGTCAAAATTTATACTAGCCCCCAGGGCTAGTGAAATTTTATTCACCTCAATAGTGTCAAAATTTTACTTCCATGAGTACTTTGCTACCGTTTCACACACACCCTTAGTTTAGTTTATATTAATTGTATCAATGCATGTCCTCTTTCATGTTTTTCCAAGGGCATGCATTGATGCATTCAGTATGCAATACATTTGACATGTAAACTAATAAAACCAAAAGCAAATAGTTTAAAACCGTTATGAGTTACTCTAGTACCAAGGCGAATTCAACTACAGGTGGTGTCGAAACGCCATCGGATTTTGACAGTTCGAACTAATTTATTTTGATTTGTTAGTGTTTTGTTACATGGGTTGTTCACCTGACAATTTTTTGTCATAATAAACGTCAAACTTTATATAAAGAAACGCTGACAAAAAATTTTAGAGTTTTTTTTTTATATAGACTTTGACGTTTGGTATGACGAAAAGTTGTCAGGTTAAGACCCCATGTTAGGAGTGGTTGCTATTGCAAAACCGTAAGCACTAACAATGCAATGCAAAAAACCCTATGTTATTTTTCGATTGTTGTAGTATCGACACCACCTGTAGTTGAATTCGCCTTGCTCTAGTACTTTGTGAAATTAATGGTTTCTTAATATTGATCAGCAACAGCAAGCAAAACGAACACATCATTTTGTACGAAGAGAGTAAAACCAGGAGTCAAATTACGGCATTTGATATCGATCGAAATACTCATTTAAATTGTATTGTGATTTCGTTCGATATCGAATGCCATAATTTAGACTTAGGCCCGTTTTCACGACTTACCTATAAAGTTCGAAATAGTAAACGGTACCTTTAGCACTAGTGAGGAATAAAGTTACCTTCAACTATTTTTCGTTTTCACAACTTCTGTATAAAATAAACTTAACATTTTTGAAAATGTGGCAGTACTAAAGAAAATACCGATTATTTTTGCCAAGATAAAAATACGAACTGGCAACTACGTACTTTTTTTACATTTACCCTGCGGCCACACGATCAAGTTGTTCTTGATAGTCTTTTACATATACTGCTTGTCAAAATTTACAAAAATTGAGAGGTGTGACGTAGGTGACACTCAATTTACTTTCAAGATGCCATAAAAAAAAACAATTTATAAAGACAAACATGTACTCAGCTGTTAAATTGAAAGTAAATTGTCAAACAAATGGAAAGGTGAAATTGAAAGCCATCTCGTGGTCAATTTAAAAAGTGTGAGTGTGTTAGTAAAAAAATGAGAGAGTTGAGTAAATTGAATGGAATTGAAAGGCAAAACTTGATCGTGTGGCCACCAAGTTACAAAATATACGTATAATTGAAGTTGCCATATATAAAAAATATGTGAATATAATATGGCAATCTCAAATCTAAACCTTACGACAAAAGTTAAAAGGCTCAGTTAGTCTTTACTTTCTGTTTCTGTTCTGTTCCGTGCCGTTCTGTTACGAAATTGTACTAGTTACTTTTTCTGTAGCAACTTATCAGCCATTTATGACAATTTTATTAGTTTTACACCGTTCATTGTTTTATTTCAATAACTTAAATGCACATAAATTTTATGAATTCTTAAAATCAAAAAATTGTTTATTTCAATATAAATATGTACATATATTTTATTATTTATTTTGCTGTCACTTACAATTACTTAACCAGTTTTTGATTTTAACAAACTGAACCGCAACAGAACAGAAAAACTAATCAATTTCACAGGTTTTTTAATAACAAAAACAAATCAGCTGATTCGTAACAGAACAGAAAGTAAAGACTAACTGAGCCTAAAGGTAGAACGTTCCTCTCTTTAGCTTATCCTTCACTTTTAGGTTAAAGAGAACTTGTGATAATTAAAAACTCATTATCTGTTCGATAACTTCCTAGCTATCGTTAAGTCGTGAAAACGGGCCTTAGTCTTTTTGTTCTTTACTTTTAACACAAAATGGAAAGTCTTTTAAAAAAAAACTTATGTACATTTATTTTTTACATTTCAGATCACGCTAAAGCAGATTTCACTTTCGAATTTATGTATTTATATAATAAAATATTTTACCACACTTTCAACAGACAGGAAAAAGGCATTTGATATGAGAATCACTCATAAAAAAAAGGTACACATTAATTAAAATTTCCGGCAACACTGATCTACAAGAATTATAAAATAAAATATTTTCAAGAACTGGTTAGTTTGTTAACAATTAAGCAAACAAAAAACCATTAATTACGAATGCATAATATAAAAAAATTATAATGCAACAAGTTTTATTTAAACATATTTATATTTCTTTATTATTTATTATAAATATGTATTGTATGTAGATAGTTGTCATAGTTTTCGTAATTCTGCTGGTTGGTAGGATCAAAGAACGTAGTATGAAAATGTTTCATACTTTAAACTTTTCTTCCAGTGTAGAAACTATAGTATAAAGTTAAAGTGATGTATTCAGAGGGCAGGCTGCAAGGGAAATTGGAGCATGTTTTAGTATTTTCTTGTTGTTGTATTTTTGCATTACATATTTGATTGGCCTATATTAAGAACGCGTGCCGTTAACATTTACATTTGCATACAGCAATTGACCTTAGGTGTAAATTATGCATTTAAACATTTTTTTTGCTTTACATTTGCATTTTATTTTTGATATTATTAATTCTTTTGTTCTATTGAATGTTTCTTTTGCAATAATGCAAACTCTTTTGGGGAAAATTTGTATATTGTACAAATTCAATGTCGCATAAATTGTTACAGTTGTAAGCAAACAGTTTGCAAATTTATCTTAAGGAACTGTAGACTCCTTATTAAAGTTTTAAACTTTCAAACGAAATTTCGTAGTCCGAAGCAATATAAGAAATCTTACAGCTGCAGTTTCACACCATGCGTTTTTGCTCCAACTAGAGTTTTTCTTTTCTCGGACTTTTTTATTTCTCGGTAAAGCGAGATTGATTTTTAATTTCCTTCAAAAACTTGTAATTCCTTTTCTAAAGAAAATCATTTTTATTTCCAAGATTTTGTTTGTCGTGCTTAATTCCAAATTTGTATTCTTGATAAAAACACTGCTTAGGCAAGATCATCAGGAATTTCATCAAAAGATTTTAGAAAAACTAAAGATATTACACAAATAAAACTGTTAAGCGAATAAGAATTATAAGCAACAGTTTAACTTGTAACAATATCAAAGCTTAAACCAAAACAACAGCAATAAAAATTAAATTTACCTTTTCTTTCATTGTTTTTATCAAGAATAAAAATTGGGAATTAAGCACGACAAACAAAATCTTGTAAATTAAAAATTTTGTATACCCAAAAAATAACTTTGATAAGAACATTATTTTAATTAAATTGAATCAGCGTTTATCGAATCAATCTTTTGCTGCATTTAAAAATGTTCTCAAATGCTATAACTAAACAGATTCTACTTTTTGACAGATGGGAAGAAGCGTAGCTTTAACACGTTCGCTGCCGCCGTATATTATAAAAAAAGTTACCAGTGTGCCAAAAGTGTTTTTTTTTGTTTAAAAGTGTATGTTAAGTGTAATGCATTAAACACATTCACCACAGCAGGCTACACGAACACAATACTACAAATGCTGCTGGCTGAAATTTTAGTCGTGTAGTCAGCTACTGAATTATGTTGAAGACGGCAGCTACAATTGAAAAAATACAAACAGCTGTTTTTGTTTACTATGTCTTTATATTTCAGTGGTGCCACTATCATTTTTTTTCTTTTATAAAATTGCAGACTCTTATTCAAACTTAATTTAAGATTATCAACAAATGAGCTTATTTAAAAAAAATTAAAATATTTTAATTTTGTTGCTTTTGTAACTAATAAACAATATAATTTTAACGGCAGATTAAACAAAAAATACATATAAAATGCTTTTAAAATAAGAAAATTTGTTCCTTCAACACACGTGGTATAGTTCGTAAAAGTTTCAGAACACTTTGGGTACGTACGTAAATGCATAAAAACTATGTATCACTGCTGCAGTGATGCAAAATGTTGTTGCTGATGCGTGATTACCAGTTGCAGTTGTGTTGCTGATACGTTGCACAACAGCTGTGCAAAGTTTGAATTTTTGAAATTTCAAAAGTTTAATAAGCAAAAATTAAATAATAATAAAAATGCTTTTTACAATAAAGATGACAAATTTAATTGAAAATATTGAACCAAAAAGTAACAGTTTTCTTATAAATGACGATTAAACGATTTCTTTTTTGTCAAAAGTTATTGCTTCAGAAAATTAACTGAAGCAATAATTGCCAAAGTTTGTTGCAGAGCTGCGGCATTACTGCATAAAAACTTTTGACATATGAAAGTGATGCCAAGTTTCTTACAAGTGATGCTTTTACGAACATTAAACTTTACTTCTGCGCAAGTGATACCCAACAACTGCATTTACGAACGTACCCTTTATCAATAACTTTTTAGGTAAAAACTGGATCTAAGAAGTAGTGGTATTATTAGAAACTACTTCGAAATGGCTTTCACTTGATCTTTTTTAAAAAAATTCCGATTTATTGGCCCGTTAAGGGCCAATTTAAAAAATAAGATTTTTCTACAAAACTTAAAATTTTGTCAATATACATATTTATTAAAACATAATATCTTTAGGGAAGAACACTTAATCTTTTATATATGCACCATACTTTTAGTAACTTCATCATATAAAATTTTAAATTTAAAAAAATTTTATTTTGGAAAATTAGTCAATTTATTTAAAAGTTTGATTAAAAATATATATCTGGTAATAATTTATATACTTCTTACATATTCATCCCAATTATGAATGAAAATTTCCCGGGAGTTTTCTCCCTTCTCTCATTTTTCCTATGTTAATTCAATTGGAAAAGGGAAAAAACTCCCGGGGAATTTTTTTTCATGATTGGGCTGATTGAATTATTGTAATATGTACATAAATAATAAGTGTTCTGCAACGCCGAAAAACCGCAATTCAGAAAAACTTTATTAAGCAAATATCTTAGGGTTAAATAATTATTGTTATATCGACATGATTTAAAGATAAAGCCAATTTTGTAAAAAAAAAAGTCAGCCACGGAGTATAAATATATAAAATTGGCTCTTAATTGGTTAATCGGTGTGCCATAAACGCCATGTAGAACACACTTTAAAGAATTTTCCAATGATTCCCATATTTTATAGATTCATTTTATACTTAAAGAGATATGGATAAAGTATTTTGAAACTTTTACGACCTATAGCTCCTGAACTAGAAGCGTTGGCGCGAAAAACATCTTCCTATAGAACTTCTTTCAAGGATATAAAAAAAATTATATAAATAACAATTTGGTGTTGAGCCGAGTTAATATTCTTGTTTCAAGCCGATTCTTTTCTGTTAAACAAAAAAAAAAAAAAATTTTTAAGCACTTATTTTTTAAATATTTTTTTATATTAGCAGCACTTTTTCTGTTTTATAGTGGACAAAAATAGAAATTAGTTTAATTTGACTACAACGACAAAATAAGCACAGACAACAACCTGCAGCCATGTATCCGTGTCGTCGTGAAAATAATCATTGCCATATGCACACGTGTATTCTAGTTTTGACATATTGAAGTCGGTAGCTTGCTGTCTCGAATGTGTTTAAAGCATAAGTGAACCGTTCTGTGTCTTCAGTTTTACTTTTGTGTTGTTTTTTATTTGTTTTTAGAGTGTGACCACCGGTGGGTCACGCGGCACTCAAGTGTTACAGAAGAGCACATGGTGCCACGTGACCCACCGGTGGTCACAGTAATATTTTCGAGGTACTTATATATTTTGATCTAATCATTCACATATCAGGAATAAATAATAGAAAATCATAATGGCAAACAACAATTCTAGAATAAATACAACCATTTTTTATGGAAACCGAGATAGGGACGAAGGCTCCGACACTGATGAAGTCGATTTTGAGGGATCGGACTCAGAGAATTACGTTCCATCCGAAGTTGAATCAAGTGGATCTGACTTTTCAAGAGACTCAGACCCTTCGGCAGTTGAAGAAGATATTCCAGATGCACCTGATATGCCCCTCAGTTCAGCAAACCTGTAGACCCCTGTAAGTGGAACATATGTATTTGAATACCTTTGTTTTTGACGAAGCTCCAACATTTGGTATCGAAAGAGGGCAATCAACGTTCCGTCCCATTGATGCATTTAGGATAATGGTCACTGACGAAATATTTGATCTCATTGTGAATCTCATTTTCTGCTTGCGTGCTCGTTGAATGCAGACGTGTTTTTTTTTAACTCGGCTTACGGTTTTTTTTTTAACATAAATAAGTGTATATTTATGATATAATAATATTATTATCTTTTTTAAATAATATAAGATCAGCGAATGAACAGACGCTTTAAAATAATTTTTAATAAGTGAACATAAAATTTTTAATACAAATATTAAAAATTACAATTAACAAAAATATATGTATGTACACACATACATATACATACATACATTTTAAGCAAAAACATTTCTTGTTTTCTTTATTCTTTTTTTTATTCTCGGGGTTTTTTAAACAACAAATAAAAAGAAGAGCACATTTAAACAAACAGTAATATATAAAAAAAAAACTCTTATGAATGCATATAATGCAAAAACAATAAAACATAACGAAAGAAATGCGTATGTTACATTGAGTGTTGACGAAACAAACGTAGAAAAAAGAATCGATGATAGCAATTATTTAACGGCTAAACCTATTACTCGAACGCGTTCTCTCTCACCCTCTTTGTTTAAAAATACGGTCGATCGTAATACAATAACAAATTTATTAACTGCAAGCGTTGCCACAGAGCAAAAAAAAAACTTTAATAAGTGATGAAACAGTTAACCCCAAAACAGCCGCTATGGACAACTCAATAACTCAAGTAAAAACTTCTCAAAAGCCTACAGTACAAGTTGGTATGGACAGGTACATAACAGTGCTTAAACGGGGACGCAGCCCTACCTCTGCAGCAGTTGCTTCGGCCTCAAAAGTACCATCTTTTAATAAAATAAATTCTCAAAATCGTTTTGCAATTCTGGAGGATGAATCCTCTGAAGCACAAAACGTCATAAAATCGTCCAAGCCTCCCCCGATATATCTGAGGGAGCAAAATTCTAATGAGCTCATAAAGAGTTTAATATCGGTTATAGGTGAAAATTCGTTTTACGTAGCTGCTATCAAGCGTGGTAGTATAAACGAAACAAAAATACAAATCAATCATGAGAATGATTTTCGAAAAATTGTAAGCAACTTTGAGGCACTCAAAAAAAATTTTTATACATACCAACTGAAAAGCAGTAAAGGTCTTCAGGTAGTGATTAAGGGTATTGACTCATGTGTGGACCCAGAAGAGGTAAAAACATTCCTTGAAGAAAGAGGCTTCAAGGTAAAACATGTATTAAACATTAAAAATAGAGAAAAAATTCCCCAACCACTTTTTCGAGTGGAGTTTGAACCCGGCGACGTTAAACTTAAAAAAAATGAAACGCATCCAATCTATAACTTAAAATATATTCTGTACAGAAAAGTAACTATAGAGGAGCCGCACAAAAGAGGTGGTCCCGTTCAATGTCTGAACTGCCAAGAATTTGGCCATACTAAGGCATACTGCCACTTACCCCCTGTTTGCGTAGTATGTGGCGAATTACATGGTACAGTTCTTTGCGACAAGTCTAAAACCGACCCCAACGTAAAAAAATGCAGCAACTGTGGTGGCAATCACACTGCCAATTATAGAGGATGCCCTGTATATACTTTCGTCAAGCAGTCGGTTGGACCGAAAACTAATCCCCCTCAGGTAACAAATCAAGTAAACAGTAATGACCTTCAGGCCCCCCAGCCTAGTAGTAACAGAATCTCTTATGCCAACGTCTTAAAATCAAACAATGTACCAATGCAAGGCGCTTCGACAAGTAATGCCGAAACTCCAGTTTCTAATCTAAGTCGGCTAGAAAAAACAATGGAAACATTAGTGCAAACAGTAAATAATTTTACAAACACAATGGGTAATATGATGCAGGAAATTCTTAGAATGCAATCGATGTTATTGCAAGCTGTACTTAACAAGCCATGAACTGTTTAAAAATTTGTTTTTGGAACGCAAACGGCATCCGCCAACATAAAAATGAATTAGAATACTTTCTTAAAAATAAACAAATTGATGTCATGATGGTTTCTGAAACTCATTTGACCTCAAGAAATACGTTCAAAATCAATGGTTATACTCTATATGATACCAAGGACCCTCGAGATAGAGCTTGTGGAGGTTCTGCCATTTTAATAAAAAACAGAATTAAACACTACCCAATGTGTGATCATCGTGAAGATTATCTCCAAGCAACGAACATTTGTGTTGAAGAGATAAATCGAAACATAGTAATTTCATCTTTATATTCACCACCTAGGTTTTCAATATCGGAAAGCCAATATTATAAATATTATAAGTCATTGGGGCCCTGTTTCCTGGCTGCTGGCGATTATAACGCTAAACATACCTTCTGGGGGTCACGACTAATAACACCAAAGGGTCGTGTTTTGTTTAATACAATCTCTAAAATGAATTTAAATGTTGTCGCGAGTGGCCAACCAACATATTGGCCTGCTGATGCGCAAAAAATTCCAGATGTCATCGATTTTGGCGTTATTAAAAACATCCCCACAAAAACGATTCACGTTGAAGCTTCCTTAGAATTATCCTCTGATCACACACCTACAATAGTTACTATAATAAACACCAATAGAATTGAATCTCCCTCTGGATACATAGCGACGTCAGCTACACATATAAATTGGTTAAAATATAAAAAATATCTTAGTACCCATTGCACAGAAAATATTCCGCTTAACACACCGGAGTATATAGATCGCTCTATTGTCAATTTTGACAGTTTTCTAAAACTAGCTGTACAACATTCCAGTATTGCCCCCAAAAAAACTAAAAATAATAAAATATATTCCTCAGATGTCGAGCGTCTTTTGTCTGAAAAAAGGAGAGCTCGTAGAGAGTGGCAATTGCACAGATCCCCTCAACTTAAGAAATTACTAAAAGACTGTACAAAAAGGCTGAGAATGTTACTGCAGACTCAGAAAACGGCTTCACTGGAAAAATATCTCAAGGAACTTGATGCAACTCCACAATCAGACTACTCATTGTGGCGTGCAGCTAGAAATCTCAAAAGGCCAGTTGTCTCTAAGCCACCATTAAGAAACTTAAATGGAAGTTGGGCAAGAAATGATGCTGAAAAAGGAAACCTGTTTGTCGATCATTTAAAAAACGTATTTACACCAAATATATCTCACAATATTGCGGTCGAGTTACCACCTGTTGCTGCTAGAGCAGCTATACCCTTCAGATTTGAGATAAGAGAAATCGAAAAGGCTATTTGTGACTTAAACACTAAGAAGGCACCTGGTATTGATAAGATCAGTAATAAAATGCTTTTAGAGCTACCTCGCATAGCAAAGAAAATTATTCTCTTTATTTTTAATGCTATTTTACGCCTCGAATACTATCCTCAAAAATGGAAGGTTTCCTTAGTTACCATGATACCAAAGCCAGGTAAAGATCATACAAAAGTTGAGTCTTATAGGCCTATTAGCTTATTATCAAATATGTCAAAGCTGTTTGAGAAATTATTAGTTTCAAAATTAACACCGATTTTAAGTGAAAATAGATGTATTCCAAACCATCAGTTTGGATTTAGAAGAAAACACAGCACAATCGAACAGACTCATCGAATAGTAAATGTCATAAGAAAAGCATTTGAAGAAAAGAAATATTGCTCAGCACTCTTCATCGATGTTTCGCAAGCTTTTGATAAAGTCTGGCATGAAGGCTTATTACATAAATTGAAGCAAAATTTACCAGCAAACACACACAAGCTGCTAGAAAGCTACTTAGTCGGTCGTCAATTTATTATTAAAGAAGGAAATTTCTTAAGTTCACCTCAGCCCATTGACGCTGGAGTCCCACAAGGCAGCATCCTGGGCCCCCTATTATACTTAATTTATACTTCGGACATGCCAACAAGCAACTATACACAAACTTCAACATTTGCAGACGATACAGCTTTTCTAAGCGTCCACGAAAACCGTTATGAAGCATCTCGTTACTTACAGGATCATATATTTCAACTCGAACTGTGGCTAAAGCAATGGAGGATAAAGGTCAATGAGCAAAAATGCGTACATGTAACATTTACCTTGCGTCGGGAAACATGCCCCCCTATTAAAATCAATAATCATTTAGTGCCTCAAAATTCGCATGTAAAATACCTTGGTATTCATCTAGATCGCCGTTTAACGTGGAAAAGCCAGATAGAGGCAAAATTATCTCAAATGAAACTAAAAGCCATCCAAATTCATTGGCTTATTGGAAGAAACTCTGTCCTAAGTCTCGACTGCAAACTTTTACTTTACAACTCCATCTTAAAGCCAATCTGGTGCTACGGTATTCAACTATGGGGCACTGCCTCGGCCTCTAATATCGAAAAAATTCAAAGGCGCCAAAATAAACTTCTTCGAATAATCACAGCTGCCCCTTGGTATGTTAAAAACTCAAATATTCACAAGGATCTCAATGTTCCATTAGTAAAAACTATGATTACAAAATATGCAGTAAAATATTTAAAAAGGCTTGAACAACACTTAAATCCACTAGCTCGAAATATTTTAAACCATGGCGGCCACACTCGCTTAAGAAGAAGAGACACTGCAGCACTTACCCAATTAGATGAGCAATAAACACCTATATAAGTGAACACAACCCGTGATGAAGAAAATTTTTGTCTGGCACTGGCAGGACATAAAATAACGTTTTAGGTTAAGATTTGATTAATTATTGTTAGTTCATATTTAATATATGAAGATTCAATAAAAAATAATGAGAAAAAAAAAAAAAAAAAAAAAAAATTGTGAATCAAACAAATTTTAATGCCAACAACTTTTTACAAAACAATACGATCACACGAAAGTCTCGTACAAAGGAATGGGTAGGTACAACAGTAGCCGAAATAAAAAAGTTTTTGGGATTAGTGCTATATATGGGAATCGTAAAATATCCATCTATTTCCCACCACTGGAGGACTGAACAATTCTACAAAAACTCATTCGTTCCGCAAGTGATGTCGAGAAATAGATTTCAGTTGATTTTCAAATTTATCCATTTTTCCGACAATTCTTTGGTTGGAAGTGATCGCTTAGGAAAAGTGAGTGGATTGTTGGCAATACAAGAACACAATTTCGTAAATGCTAGACGCCCTGGTGAAATATTGGCAGTTGACGAGTCAATGATTCCTTGGCGAGGAAGACTGCAATTTAGGCAGTATAATCCTGGGAAATCCCACAAATATGGAGTCAAAGTGTACAAACTTTGCGATCGGAGCGGCTACACGTACACAAGTTCCGTTTACGCAGGAAAAAATTAAAGTCTTCACCAAAGGGGTAAGCCTACAACGACAACATCACACAGTACACAAATTGTTCTCGATCTAGCAGAAAAATACCTAGACCACGGAAGAACTTTAGCAACTGACAACTTCTACACCTCGGTTTCTTTAGCTAAAATGCTCCTTGCTCGAAAAACTCACCTTATTGGAACTCTACGAAAAAAACCTAATAGGAAATCCCAAAGAAGTTACCATGGCTAAGCTAAAAAGATCTGAAATCATTGGGCGTGAAAATTCTTCAATTGTTATATCGAAATGGAAGGACAAGCGTGAAGTACTGATGCTTAGCACAAAGCATGGTCTAGAGCAAGCTCCAACAGGAAAAAAACAAGACAAGGGGAGGAAATAACGAAGCTGAAGGTAATTATAGATAACAATCATGCAAAACAAGGTATCGACATATCCGACCAAATGGCTTGTTATTTCACCCCATTGAGGAAAACCATTAGATGGTACCACAAAATTGCGTTCGAATATCTGCTTTCAACAGCAGTTGTGAACGCCTTAGTAATTTATAAAAGTACTGTCTTGCAACTGTATGAACATATTAAGCTCATTTTCATTTGGCAGATATGTTAAATTAATGCATCTGACAATGGCACCATTGTTAGAAAAATGACAACATTGTAAGATCTGACCACCGTCTGTACGAAGCTTAAGTATACTATAATTCACCACTAGTGATGGTAGAGGGTAGAAAAAGTAGAACTCACGAAAAAATTAGGGAATACGAAAACATTCTTAATTTCCTAAAGGGGCCTTTAACATTAATCTTATTGATTTTGTTTGCTAGATAAAACACGCAACTTTTCGTTCCTCAACAAAATTTAAAGGCCCGAAAACACTTTAAAATTGTTCAAGGGATCCTAATAGCAAACATGAAGGAATACCATTTTTCTAAACAATAAGCAAATTGCAAACATACCTATTTAAAGGGGTACCTATTTAAAAAAAAAATCTGAAAGCACATAAAGTACCCTTAAAGTTAAAAACAGATAACATTTTCTGTTATAAACGGAAGACATTTGTAAATTTATCTTTTCAAAACGGGGTACCCATAGTTTTTTGCTTGACTTCTTTTGAAATTTTTAGACTCCCAAACAAAATTTGTGCCTTGCAACGATCTGAAATTTTTAAAACTCCCAAACAAAATTTGTACCTTGCAACGATCCGAAATTTCTTAAGGGTCTCGTAAGGTAACGACCAATAAAAGCATTTTTCTAAACTTTAAATAATACGAAAGCTACTCCCAAACAAAATTTTAAGAGATCCAAGAAGTAAAAACAAAAATTTTGGAAAAAACCATAACATTAAAACATTTCCATAGCAAAAAGTTACTAACTGCAGTTATTATATTTTCTAATTTTCCCCTAAAAAAAAACTTAAACGAAAACACCGACAAAGCAAATTAACTATTTAACTGGGTATTCAAGGTTAATTTCATCATAATCATCGTCATCGTTCAGCAGCCATAAAAATGTACATACTTACATACATATGTATATGAATAGATTCATAATTTTCTAACCTACATCTAAATAAATAGTTTTTTATGCCAGTGACACATAAACACCATTTAGCTCAGCTATAGAGAGTAACATGTCATGTCTGCAGCGTTACCGTTGTGATACTAAAGTATCAATTTTACCCTTTTTCGACGGTCCTGATACCATTTTTGACCCTTTTTTTGATATACCCTTTTGTATCATTTTCAACTTTTTTGTGCCATTTTTTTTTACCCTTTTTCAAAATATGACTCACATTTTGTTTTTCTCAACACTGCTGAACAGTATTGCTTGTGCTTAACAAATGTTTTCTAAATAAGCATTGCTTAAAAATACCCTTTGAAACAGACTCAAAGTAGAAACTTACAATTCCATGCTTACTTCTCATAATTTGATTAGAGCGGAAATGGAGGAATGGACTTCAAGTGAAGAATAACAAAGTATAGCGCACATTCCTAAAAAGGAGTTAGTATTCGTTAAAAGTTTGTGTTAAAACACTTTTTTGCGACTTCTAAGTTAGATTTTTGATAGTAAAACACAAAATAAAGTACAATTTCTCTTATAGCAAACAGGACTCATAAACATTCATACATATTTGTTATTTTTTATATATTTTTTATTTATTGAATAACTTATGGGTTTTCTTGTCTACAAAAAGTGTGACTTCAGATTACATATGGAGCTATGTTTAAAACAGCGACGATTGCCTCAAAGAGCAACAAATCTACTCAAAAATTTGAAAATTCGAAAAGATTGCAAAATAGAAAAAATTACCAAAATTTTTTTATATATCAAAAAAGCCTTTAAATTCATTAAAAGTCACTAAAACTAAAAGAAATGGCGAAAATTCGGTAAAAATAGTCAATTTAGTGGAAATTCAAAGCCTTAAATTTATCAAAATTTCAAAAACTTTAAAAAATCAGAAAACCTTCAGGAAAAAATTGCGAATATAGAAAACCTAACATTTATTTGAAATCGCTAAATCGGCAAAAAAAAAACAAAATGCCGGAATATTACATAAAAAGCATTAAAAATGAGCTATAAGGATAAAGAACAAACTTTTTGTCAGGTGCTAAAAACAGGAAAGGGCATTCATGAAACAAATATTTTTTGTTTGTTTTTAAAAAACATTGTCTTATTATGGAAAATACTGCTTATAAAAAACTTGACCCTTAACTAGGCAATCGTCGCTGTTTTATTTTACAGGGCATATTCGACACTGTCGATTTATATGGGCAACAAGTTCAATATGCGATTAGTAAGGTTGAATTTTTTAGAATCAAACATGCTACTCTTGTGGAGAGCAAAATATTTAAAAGAAACGAAACCAAATTGCATTTTTTAAATAAAATGTCACATTTTTGTGGACAAGAAACCCCATAAGTAATTCAATAAATAAAAAAAATATATATATAAAACCAATATGTATGTTTATGAGTTATGTTTGCTATAAGGGAAATTGTACTTTATTTTACTAACGAAAATCTAATTTAGAAGTCGTAGAAAATGTTTTAACTTTTAACGAATACTAAATCTTTTTTAGGTAAGAGCGTTCTATACTTTGTTATTAAATCTTCACTTGAAGTTCATCCTCCATTTGCGCTTTAAACGAATTATGAGAAGAAATCATGGAATTGAAAGTTTCGACTTTGAGTCTGTTACAAGGTTTATTTTTAAGCAATGCTTATATCGAAAACATTTCTTTAGCAGAAGCACTACTGTTCAGCAGTGTTGAGAAAAACAAAATGTGAGTGCTATTTGCAAAAAGGGTCAAAAAGAGGTAGAAAATAGTTGAAAATGATAGAAAAGGGCATATCAAAAAAAGCGTCATAAAGGGTATCAAGACCGTCGAAATGGGTCAAATTGATACTTTAGTAACACAACGGTAACGCTGATAATCAGCTCTGTTTCTCTTCTTTTTGGGTAAAGTTCTGGAAAATGAGAGTAAGTGCCGGTTCACACACGCGCCTTTTCAAAAAATTCAAAAACTTTAGGGCCGATATTTCAGGAACCCGAGCTAACTTTTCAAAACCCTTTGGCAGATTTGCTCTACCAATAGTCTACTTTCATTTCGCGTTGCAAGTATTGAGGCTGTTTTCCCCAATTTTCTATGAAAATTTTTTTTAATAAACGTTTATGAAATTTAATAATCGTTTATGAATCCGGGGGTTAAATACCAATGACATGTAATTTCAATAGGACGGCGCTACTTGTCACTCACGTTACATTTCACTTTATGCACGAGCGACTTGAGGGCATGGCCATCACATATAGAGATTATGTGCGCCATCCGAGAACCTCGGTCCGATATCATGCGATTTGACCCCGTTGTACTTTATTTTAAGTCACAGTCAAAATATATGGATTTATGTTGGTAAAAAATGTTTGTCGTCTAGCAATTTTTTTAAAGCAGTGTGGATATGTTCTAAAAGTTTCTGGCAACACTGGTTGTAAGTAAATTGCAACTTTACATATTTTTTGTTTGAATTAATCGATTCAAATGGAATACATCGGTAACATCATAATGATGGTTGGTTGCATGTCTGAATAAAAATCTCTTTAACACACACTCGCACACACTTTTAGAGACTTCAAATGGAAACAACTAAAATTATATGATTTACGTACTTTTCTACCCTTAGACTCTACATCTTTATTGTTATCGTCATAGACAATATAGAGCTAATTAAGTAATTGCCTGGCTATTTTCTAAGTCGAATGCCTAACTAGTTGTATTTTAACATCACCCTTCGCTATGATTGTTCGCCTACCCCAACAATAACATAATTGTAAATAATGTGAATGAAAAATAGTAACAAAGTCAATAGAAGACTTCTAGAGCGATAAGTTCGAGTTGGAAATTTAAATGAGAAAAAAAAAACATTTCAAACGTTTAAAGGAAAGTTATATACATAACTTTGATTTCAAATGATATATACATACTTCTCTCATTGACTTAAGACTTTTTTCTACCAGTTTTTTAAATTTTAATTCTAAATAAAAAAATATTTTGACTGAAACAGTTTTTATACGTTTCTAATTCCTTTTCTCTTGTTAATAACTCAAAGGTCTTTTTGACTTGACATTTGGAAAAAGGAACAGAAACAACTTCATGAACTACTTCAACGTACACTTAACTACTCAGTAAAAACTTCGCCCACAAAATATTGTGTTGAGTAATAAGAAAAACATAGAAGCACTTAATAAGATTTCTGTATGACGTGGTAAATTCCCAATTTTACATTTTTGATAAATACACATAAAAGTACTACATATGTACTTACAATTCTACTGAAAGAACCAATAATTTTTACACAAGATGTCCCAAAAAGAACGTTTTCGAAAGCAAGTCATTATTTTTTACCTACATAGATCCAGAACTAAGTAGTTATAGAAGTAATTATAGTAGAAAGCTACTAAATAATGAGTGAAAGAAGCTTTTCATTTTGAATAAGTAAGCGAAGTTTTTACTGGGTATTTTGAATGAACAATTTTAAACACAGGCATATTATAGTTAACTTGACTATATTATTGTCAATTATTAGTGGTAAACAAATTATTGTCATATTTAATCGTAACATGTTTGAAGGCAGCCATAATATGGTTTTGGCTTCTTGATGGCGGACTAATTTACCCATAATATGGTTGCCGGTGACAATAATATGGTTAAATTTAACAGAAAATGTTTACAATTTTTCATTAAAATTAGTTTAGTGTACGTTGAAGTAGATCATGAACTTTTAGGCTGCACAATATCTATTAAAATTCATTATCTGCACGCTGCAAAATTGTGAATTAAATTTATTTTTTCGATAATCAGCCTTATTGTCGTTATTGTTGTCGTAAACGAATAATTCGTTTTTTTTTTGTAAGAGATTAAAGTAACACTCAACCTGTGTTCTTTAATCTACTACAAAAAAACAACTGAGTATAAATACAGTATTTATCGCTTATAAGCATTTTAATATTTACACGTTTTTGGTGCTTTTAAACGAGAAATGCATTTATAAGAATTGGCTTATGTGAATATACTAATAAAGAACTCGCTTAATTTCATCATTATCATGAAAAAAGCTATTTTACTTGTATCGAAGGTGCATGAATAAATTTAAAGTTTGGTTAAAATTTAGCTTATTTAATTTTGAAGAAATAATTTTTGTTCTTTTTTTATTGTATTTGACTCAACTTTAAAGCGGTGCTTATATAAGAATTGTTTAAATGCAATTTATTAAAATTGTATTATATTGTAATGCACAATTGCGGTATATGCATATAAGCAAATGCTTATACACAAACCAATTCAAGTTTTTTTAAATAGAAAACTGTGCACACAATTGGATGCATAAAATGCTTATAACCGGTGTGCAAATAAGCGATAAATACTGTAAATAAAGAAAAATAAAAAATCTGAATTTCATACTTTACCGCGTTTTGTGGGTAAACTTTTTTAATTGCCGCAAAAAAGTAATACAGCGCTACATTAACAGTAGTGATTAGCTACTTGTGGCAACTTTACAATAAGTAAGTATGTATATGATTTGCAAGACGTGTGAAAACCGACCTTTTTAGGAACTGATTTTTACCTAGAATGATTGACGTTAATGTTTAGCCTGCTGACAGTCATCTCTGCGAACTATAAGCTGAGGAACCTAAATAAATTTTTCGCTTTTATAGGAATTTGTAAACGAATATCGCTAGTAAGGTTAATTTGGAATGGTAGGTACCCAAAATGGCCGTCGTTTTTGACTAAAGCACTATTTTTACTTAATGAATAATAATCTAATCTCTGGAAAAGTATTATTTTGTGATTCCTAATCTGTGCCCATGTTCTGTAGCTTCCGCGGCGAGAAACTTATCGATTGAAACTTGAGAAACGAAACAAAAATGCCATATATTAAAACAAACGACTGTTTTTCTCACTTTAATGCGTTTGTAACATTTTTGGCGAGTAACAGCTGTCACGTAAGGAAATTACTCGCCAATTTATAGAAAAAGTGTGTCTGTAAAAGTTTTGTGAGAAAGTTCCCGCTTTGTACTGTCAAATAAACTCACAAATAAAAACGGGATAAGGGAAAATGTTAACACTAAAAAATCAGCCTTATTCCGGTTGTCGTCATCGACAGTGTATTTTTTTGTAGGAGATTAAAGAACACAGGCTGTGTGTCACCTTAATCTATTACAAAAAACGACACTGTCGATGATGACAACGACAACCAAAATGTAGCTGAATATATTAAAAATGCAAAATACAATAAATAATAACACGGAAGAGGTAAGTATTTTGTTCTTGGTTGATTTTTTCATTATTTAAATATTTTGCTTATAACATTTTTTAAAAATAGGCGAATGTTTTTAAAGCCGTATTGTAAAGTCGCACTTTACATTATTTGGTATAGCCGAAGGTTTTTTTCGCCGCCGTCGTTGAACATTTTTAAATTTTAGTAAATTTTGGACGCCGCACAGTGGCGGCCGTAGAGCAAACGAGGTTGCATTTTTAGTTTAGAAGATATAACCGTTCAAAGTTGACCGACTTTCGGTTTTCAAAAAAACACACAATTTTTAGTCAATTTGTTGCGATTTCAGGTGTAATATCACGAAAAATAGGTAACGAATCGCCTTATTTTTTGTTTGTATTGATTGATGTATTTATTAAATGTATAATGATAAAAAAAAATTAACTGTTTGCTTTGTGTTTCTCCTGGTAAATCACTATTTTAAAACTATCCGTTTTTTCACTATTTTTCAACTTTGACGGAAAATAAAAAAAATCTATATTTTTCTATATTTGCCATATTTGCAAAACCTGTTCTTTGATTATTTCTTTACATAATTCAAAAGGTTTTATCTGCCCGTAAAAAAGGTTAAAAAGACATGGTTGCAGAAATTGTATGGCGTCCATCCCTTATATGTTTTGACTGACAGTAGTTTGATCTAATAGTTTGAAAAAAACTACTCATTGAAATTACAAGGTACGTACCTCACTTAAACAATACTTTGGCGTACAAATGGTCAAGAACAATATTGACTTATGGTCCCTACAGGTAGGCACAAATCTTATTTGGACACGTGCATAATATCAAAATTGCATTATTCAGCCTAAATCCATATGTATGCAGGGAACAGGTAAATTTTTAGGCATGGTAGCACTGCAAAGTAGACTGTCCCAAGCACGGATACGGTAACTCAAACGTTGGAAACACTTCTAGGAGATTTTTTGAAAATGATGAGGCAGTAACTAGAATCACTGGAATTGACAATCAAATCGTGAAAAGATTGGGAACGATCTTAGATGTTTTAAACTGCAAAGAAAATGTCAATTCTACAAAATATGGAGAATATGCGTCGAAAACTGCATCTCTTTTAGAAATGTATCCACAGAAGAAGTTGACCCCGACCGTCCATAAAATATTGGCGCATTGGCAATTGGAGAGCTTTCTGAAGAAGCACAGGAGTCTGTTAACAAATTTTATAAAAAATATAGATTGCAGAACACATTCAAAGCATCAAGGGTAAGGCAAAATGAGGACCTCTTCAACATGTTGGCTGCATCTTCTGATCCACTTATTTCTTCCCTGCGGCATGTGAAGTCACGGATAGAGTTAGAAAATAATTATAGTTTAGAAATGGTTAGTCTTTTAGATATACCTTCTCTTACGAATTGTGATGAATATTTTACAGAAAATTGAAAAAATAAATTTAAAAAAAAAATTATTTTTTTTAAATTTGTTGGGTAATAATTTAGAACATAAAACCCTAAACAAAAAAAAATAAAAACAATCTAATAATGTAAAAATAATTTTTTTAGTTACCATAAAATTGATTTTTCTACTAATTTTAACTTTGATAACCCATAAGTAGGCCCCTACAAAGCGTAGCACCCTTTCCAAGCGCTCATTTCATAGGCTGAACAGTTATCTATCATATGCTGTTTAAACTGTTCAATTATCTTAATCGGTTCAAAAGATATGATTTTTGCAACGAAAAAACTCAAATCGCGCCACTGTGCGCCGTCAACGGTATGTGTAACTGGTAGACTTTTCACATCGGCTTCGAGTAGAATACTATGAAATTTTTAATGTTACGACGTAATCTTCTTTGATAGTTTTCGACATAAGTTACAGACACACTTTTTTCTCACTTTTCGAGAAACGATGGAATATTTTGTTTCACATCTTTTTGATGCGAGAAGTTTTCACCAAAGTTACAGAACATGGGTACTTGGGCCTGATTCTGGCAGTCGTGATCATGTACTTTCTCGATTCGAAAGCAATTTAATATCTAAATTTTTCATTCAATACTGAACGAATCGGAATTATTTTTTCGGTGATGTAAGGCATTAATGTGAGTTTCACACTACTGAAAAAATAATTTCGATTCGTTCAGTATCGACTAAAATAAAATTGCTTTCGAATCGAGAAAGTATTCGATCACGACTGCCAGAATTAGGCCCCTGGTTTCCACAAACGAAAAAGTTGAGTTTTAAACTTTTATTAGACAAAATATTGAGGAGACATTGCATACAGTTTTAAAATATTTTCTTGAATCACTTTGTGTGTCATCCTTTTTATTTTAAAATATATGTAGATTAACGCATAAGTCGAGTATGGTAAATGTAGGTAAGAAAACAACGTGTTGTCTAATTCAATGTGATTTATTTCAATACAATAAGAAAGGAAAAAACGTTCTAGTTCAAATGAAAGTTAAGTTAGGAATAAATAAGAGATACAGAAAATATTCAAAATGGAGCAAAGTATGACAATTATAAAAATCATAGAATTTATAGCAGCGATGTTTACATTAGTATTGACAGTAGAGTTACGATAGATTTCAACACTTTGTATTACTAAATTAAAAAAAAAAATCAATCAGCATAAAATATGACTGAATTTTCTTTAATGAGATCAAGAATATATGTACATATTTTCCGAATTTTGAAATCTTTAACAAAAATATATTTGGAAGTCTTTGAAAAGGGGATTGGGTGGCTAGAATTCCTGTTTAGCCATAAAAAAATTTTAGCAAATTTTGGATCCAAAAAAGGAAAAATGTTTTAAAAGTGTCTTTATTTATTTATTTTGTTTTTAATCCAGTAACAAAAAGTATGTGATCAATTCAATTTCATTCAAATATTCGAAATTTTACTAGCGACATAAAATACAAAATAAAAATGCGTTTGTTGTGATTAACTTACGTGTCTTTGCGCTCCATTCGTAAGCCCTTTCGATGAAAACAAATACAATTTTCATTGTTCTTTTACAAAAAAAAAAAACGAGACGAAACTAGCACAAGCATAAGTAATTTATGAAAATTCATATTCAAATTAAATGCAGCTGTTTAGGTTCTTAAGGCAAATACACAAACGCACAAACAATTAGAAAACGCTAACGTTGCAGTTTTTGCATAATAAAGTAAAATGAAATAGCTCACTTACTAATACAGACATACAAGTACAAGGATAAATGTAAGAGAGCAAAAAAATAGAGTTGAGGATACAAAAATATCAAAAAAAAAAATTGTGAGTAAAAACTACAGAGTGAATATGTAGGTATATCGAATTTGTAATGGAGACAAATTGTATAACTCTCATTTAGAGGAGCATAATTTTAGGCCTTGTGAAAATAAAAAAATATAGCATGCTCTTAAGAGTACTGAAAAGTTTTTTTTTTTTTTAATGAGAATTAAGGTTTGTTTATGTTCATAAAAATTTTTAAGAGCTTGTAGCAATTACATACATAGTTAAAACTTCTATTATCTAGAGCATACTTTAGGAATAAAATAAAAGGAAAAGCAATAGAAAAAGTAAACATTTTTTTAGTACTTTTAGTACTTTGAATTAGGTTAACTGTTAGATTAATTTTCGAAATGGAAAGAATGTAAAAACATCCTTTTAAACTTATTGATTAATAGTGATTGCCCTATTAAGAGCAAGCATAGCTTTTGTTTAAAAATAATATTGAAAGTAAAAATTTTTTACAGAAAAGTGACATTTTGGCTGACTGATGATATAAGCGTAAATAATCTAAGAAAATATTTGGTCTACTTTGTTTTTATAATTTATGCTTTTAAACAAAAATATATAATAATTTGGAAAACTAACTCTCAAAATAAAATTCCTGCTTAACTTAAAAGCACATTAACAGAGCATGAAAAATTACAAAGAATTGCTGCATATTTTAAGGTGTTTTTGTTTAATATCAAATGGCAAATCTCTTAAAATTTACAAATAATTTCTCTATTTTCTTTTTTTATCTCTTTAGTTAGTTTTGGGGTTATTTTCCTTTTAATACGAATACCCATAGACAATATTTTATTTAACGATGTTGCTGTCAATTGATGGGCTGGAGTATATCCCTACCCAGCATTTTGAGCCACCCTGCTTAAAGAAACCCCTCTACTAGCTACTAAGGGTTGCTTTTAGACTAAAAAAACCTTTTGTTTTCATTTCTTATACATATAAAGAGATCATACTTAACAAGCGGCATACAAACCCATACAAACGAAAATAAATATATATACAGCTATAGTAAAAGTGCGAGGGTTGCGTGATAACTTTACAATGTTTTGCATATTTTTAAATTCTCTCTTTAACTTACTGCTTTAATTTGCTATGTGAAAACGAACATTTTATTACTCCCGAAAATATTTAACTTCTTAAATTTGTTTAATGCCTTAAAAATATGCTTTTTTAAATAGGAGTTATTATGCTTTTAAAATTTTTTTTTGCAATTAATTAGATATAACAGATTTAAAAACATAATTGTTTCCTTATTGAATATATCGACTTACTTTGGCGCATATTTGACGCAATTAAAAATACTGCCTAGCAAGACCAAACATATACAGTAAATCTCAGGTATAACGAATCTGAATGGTATTGAAAAAAAACATAATTCGTTTTTAAACGATTTTTGTATGACGTGCTAAATTCCCAATTTTCCATATTTGACAAATGCACTGAAATTTATTGTTGAGGGAAAGCTAGCTTCTATGGGCATTTCACTGGTTGCTAAGGCCAGATCATCAGGAAGCCTTTTCCAAAGATTTTAGAAAAGCTGAAAATATTATTAAATAAAACCTCAAAGAGAATAAGAGTTATAAACAATCAAAGTCTTACTTGTAACAATATTAAAGCTTAAACAAAACACCAACAATAAACAGTGAGTTTATCTTTTCTTACATTTCCCTAGAATTCCGACTTGAATTGTAGTTGTAAGTAGGTAAAAAGAAAAAACTAAAATAAACTGCTTAATTTTATTGTTTTCGTAAGAAAACAATAAAAACCCCAATTTTCCAGTTCAGTTTTTTGCACGGGCACATGGCATATTATCAAAGTTATTTTTGGGAATACAAAATTTATCATTTAAAGATTTTTGTATGACGTGCTAAACTCCCAATTTCCCATATTTGGCAAATACGCTGAAATTTATTGTTAAGGGAAAGCTAGCTTCTATGCGCATTTCACTGGTTGCTTAGGCTAGATCATCAGGAAACCTTTTCCAAAGATTGCATACAATTAATCCCATGAAAAATTGCATTAAAAAGGAACCTATGCAGCGCTTCGTTGGATCAATGAAACCTGTTTCATTAAAATGTATTTAATGAAACATTACATTAGATCTATGAATATTATTCATTGGATAAATAAATCGGATGAATACTTTCAAAAAAGTACATTTTTTTTTATTTTATTTATTTTTTTACCAGCCAACAGTGATGCCAACTTAGCTACTAAGGGTCTAGATTTAGCACTTTTTAATTACTCCTGGCACGTAATTTTTCCCGTTAGCTCTTTTTTGAAAGTATTCATTGGATATTCATAGATCTAATGTAATGTTTCAATAAAGACATTTTAAAGAAACAGGTTTCATTGATCCAACGAAGCTCTGCATAGGTTCTTTTTTAATGCAATTTTTCATGGAATTAATGTAAAAATTCATTGGTATTATGAAGAAAATTCTTTCAGTGTACGAAGACGAGTGGGTGGTTTAATGTCCACCAAAGTAAATTTTGTGCGAAATTTGGTGATAATAGCACGAATTGTTGATTCACAAGGTCGATTATAACGACCGTAAAAAGTTCGTAACAAACGATGGACATTTCCCACAGAGCACGAATTTTGATAATAAATTTCAACGATTTGCAGTCGTTGCTCGTTTGTGAGTTTCTCCATGATGTAGTTTGGACACAATTACCAACCAGTGCTGCCAGTCCGAAAAACTTAATTCATAGAAAATCACCCTTTATTACTTCTGTGCCCATGTTCTGTAACTCTCGTGTCGAGAAACTTTTCGATTGAAATGTGTGAAATAGAACAAAAATGCCGTATATTGAAACAAACAGCTGTTTTTCTCACTAAACTGTGTCTGTAACTTTTTTTGGCGAGTACAAGCTGTCACGCAAGGAAATTACTCGCCAATTTACAGAAAAAGTGTGTCTGTAACATTTTGGTGAGAAAAGTTCCCGCTTTGGACTGCCAAAAAAATACACGAATAAAAATGGGGCGAGAAAAAAATTTTAACACTAAAAAACAACTAAAAATGCAAATTGCAAAGAATAATAATAATAAAATTATGTTCTTGGCCCTTTTTTTATTGTTTAATTATTTTCTTTTACCATTTTTATAAAATATACGAATTTTTTCAAAGCTCGTTTACAAACAACAAACATTAAAGTCGCACTTTACATTATTTGGCATGGCCGACGGTTGTATTTTCGCCGCCGTCGTTGAAAATTTTTAAATTTTAGTAAATTTTGGTCGCCGTTAACTATATGTGTGACTGGCGTCCTCAACGTCTGCAATGTCACATCGGCTTCGAGTGCAATGTTATGACTTTTATAACGTAACGACGTAATCTCTTTTGATAGTTTTCGACATAAGTTACAGACACACTTTTTTCTCACTTTTCGAGAAACGATGGAATATTTTGTTTCACATCTTTTCGATGCGAGAAGTTCTCACTAAAGTTACAGAACATGGGTACTGGTCGTGACAATTATTCGTGTGCAAAAGAAGCATATTTTCTTTACTAAAACCCGTTTTTTATGTCGCCTACTGGTTTTTATTATTTAAAATGAATAACTTTATTCAGTCGTAGGATACATAAAAATAATTTATTTCTATCCTAGTTCATGTTCTATGTTAAGAGTAATGAATACTGGAATCATATATCAAAGAAAATATGTAGGTATTTCATTTTCGATTCCTATTGAACCTTTTCCCGCTGGGAACACTCTCTAACTGACTCTCGTTCGCTTTCTCTCTCTCTTAACTGTTATCCCTGTCCCTTAGCTTTGCAATTGATTTTATAATTTTACCCTTTTGCATTATCCCTCGGCGAAGTGTATGTGATTTTCTCTGTGGTAGTGTGATTCAAGGATAAATTTTCGTTTTTTACAGTACCCATGCTCTTACAACAACAGATTTATAAATATTTATACTTACACAATTGTAATCAAAGAGTAGTAACTATTTACATTGAAAGAAAAAACATACATAAGTAAAACATATGTACATACATACATGTAGCCAAACACCGGAACTTGTTGGTAAGCATTTCACTTAGTTTGGCTTGAGGCGAATAGAATGAACTGGAGTGATGTTGTGTTGGGCCGTTTTTGTAGGTACGACTTCTGCAAGTTGGAGTAGGGAAAAATCAATAAAAGGGTGGATCATTATTATTGTATGTTGGAATTATATAGTACATTATATACATAAATTTATATGTTTACCTATTATATATTTCTTGCTAACTAACACAAATAGATTTTATTAAAGGTTCACGCAGAGAGAGAGCGAGAGAAAGAGAACAAGTTTCTTGGATATCAGAGTGGTTGGAGGTGGTAGTTTAATCTAAAATTCATTATATAATGTATTGTCAAATATTCTACAGACATAATTTATAAGAAAACTACTCAAACAGGTTCAATTAACTTAATTCTACCCCTGACTAAGCATAATAAAGCAAAATTATGTATTATTAAAATAAGGGTAAAAGTTGTGTTTGATTTCAAGAACTTTAAGAAAAATAATTCAATAAGAAATTAGCTGGAATAAAGAAATTTAAGATCAATTATTGTAATTTTCATTAGACGGGTTTTTTTTAGAAAAATCAATTTTTTCGAAAAGCATACTTTTTGTGAATATAGAACTTTAATTTACAAATATTTCTTATTTAGTTACAACAATATTCTTTTTTCCGACAAAGTTACATTTTGTGATGGTATTTTTTTTTTTTTTTTTTTTTTTTTTTTTTTTTTTTTTGGAAAATAAGTTACTTTTTTGTAAAAAATACAGTCAACATCCCAAAACGTACACACATTTTTATTGACATTGTCTACTCTAAAACGTCAACCAAGCATCAAAGCTCTAAAACATCAACTCTTAGCAAAGCAAAATTTTAGCTTTAGTAACAATTAAAATACATATGTACATAGATTGTATGTAATTAGTTCCAAATATTGGGGTTCCACTTTAAGAATATAGTATAGAAAATGACTGCCATTAATGTAGGTGCATATTGTTTTTTTGTTCCGTTGCTTTCTAGTTCTCGTGAAAGTCAGGGACACTACCAGCCATATTTTTAATTTTTCTCAAAGTTGACTATACACTGCTCAGGAGTGGAATAAAGATATTATGCTGGATAACATTACTGAATCATTAGAAAATGGGAAGTAAGAAGTGGCCGATGCTGACGATTACGATGTTAATTAAAATCTGGCAAAAATAACACTAAGCGAAACAATCAAAATCTTTTAGCAGGCTTTAGATTGAGAAAATTTACCTTAAGCAGAAAGCTGTACAAATTTTTATTGTTGGAAAAAAAACACAACAGAAAAAATAACGGATTTCTTTTAAGGCATGTAAAAGCATGGATACATAACTACTTTTGTATTCCATGGTCTTCTGTCAAATATTTTTGTTGCTTTTATTAAGGCGGGAAACATGTTTTGGTTTTCTTTGGATTTGCTTTTTTTTTAATTAAAAACAAATAAAACTCTTTCAACTAACGTATCAATTTTAATTTGTTCATTCGTAAACGTCAACAATCTGATAAACGTTAACGCTCGCTGTTTTAATAAGTTGAAGTTATCCCGAGCACACTGTATAATATATTAAGAAATACCTACCTTTTTTTTCTTTTTTGATAACGTTGTACTTTTTTAAAAATTAAGGCCCAACCATAATATGCATAGCCATGCTTAACCTACTGTCAAAAAAGTCTCTCAAATATATTTAAAAAACAAAAATAGTATCAACAAACATTTGATTCTGTACACAGAAAAAAATATCTGAAGAAAATTTTTAACAACACAGTTTGTTAAAAATAAAATTTTAGGTCAACAAACTTTTTGTTTGATTCAAAGAAAAAATTTATCAAATTCACACTTTGCAAAATAGCACTCAATAAAATATATTTAATAATGAAATAATTAAATATATCTTCATATTCAATAAAAATAAATATTTGAATCAAAGTAAAGACAGTATTTTAACAACTCTTGTCCATTTTTAAATAGCTCATAATTCTCATTTGCTTTACATTTTTATTTGAATAATATGTATATTTAGTTTTGCCAAAGTCTTTGGAAAAGGTTTCTTGATGATCTGGCCTAAGCAAACAGTGAAATGCGCATAGGAACTAACTTATCCCCGCATAATAAATTTTAGTGTTTTTATAAAAATATAAAAATTGAAAATTTATTACATCATCATTAAAAAATAAAAAAATAAGGATTCGATTACCATTTTGTTTGATTTATCCAACATTTTCAACAATTTATTTTAACAAATCAAGTAAACATTTTGTTGAAAAAATTATTTTGGGCAACAACTTTTTTTATTGACTCAATAAACTTGGTTGTTGACTAAAAATTTAACAATACAAATTTAACATATAAACTTTTTTTATCAATACCGCAAAAATCGTCATCGCAGAAAATTAAAAAATTTTTGTAATCAAATATGCGATTTTCGTATTCAAATATGAATATTATTTTTTTCTGTGTATGGAATATGCGATCAGTTTTGCACTTTGCTTAAGCAAATGACAGTTTCATAAAATTTAACAAAAAATTTCCTTAAGCTCATTATGGTCTGCCGCATGTGACTTACATGTATTCGTACATTTTCTTAAGCCAACTTAGGCACATTATGGTTGGTCCTTTACTTATTTTGTAAAGAAAGTACTTTTTTGTAAGAGTGTAACATGTGAAAAATTGCATTTTTATGGAAAAGGAATACTTTTGTAGAAATGTACTTTTTTGTGTAATTTGTACTTTTTTGTGCAACACTTTTTTCAAATCTTTACTTCTTTGTGAAAGTATAACTTTGTGATAAATTGTTTTGTTTATCTGGGTGCCACTGTGTAGCGAAGTTGATTTAACGATGTCCGTTTGTCCACCGAAATAGGTTTTCCGAAGACCCCGGATATAATGGGGACTAGATTGTTTTATATTTAGCCCGGAATTTTGTTCTATGGATATTCAGCCACATCGTTCCACAAATGACTGAGATATAAAAAAAAACACTATAGCCCATAATTTTTTTCCATAAAATCCCTTGTTGTGGTTTTTTTTATACTTTCCACAACTATGTAGTTGTGAGTAGGGCATTCTAAGTTTGTCATTTCGTGTGATACTTTTTTAATATTTATCTCAAACCCCACAAAGTATTTATATTCTGGGTCCTTGAATAATTGAGGGGGTGCTTTAATACCATGGGAGATAAGGCCATGATAGCTTTTTTGTTCATTTGAATGGGAGATAAAGCCATCATGGCCTTAGCTCACATAAGTAATTTTAGAAAATGGCTTTATCTCTCATTTCAGTTTTGAAGAACTTTTGCATTTTACATTGATTAATAGTTTTCTTATTTTTATAATTAAAAGGTAATGATTTTCCCTCTTACTAAAGTTAAGTATTGAAATCTGGCTTCGCATACTAAAGTTTTTCTGCGTGGCGGCCTGCGGCCGCGCTTACGGGTTTTCTCGCTGAATAAAGTTTTCCTGCGTGCGTCACAAGAATAAAAAAATGACGTTTCCCGGAAACACTAAAGTAAAGTATTGGAATCTGGCTTCGCATACTAAAGTTTTTCTGCGTGGCGGACTGCGGCCGCGCTTAAGGGTTTTCTCCTCCAGTAGGACACGGCAGGTGGCTTCGCTGAATAAAGTTTTCCTGCGTGCGTCACAAGAATAAAAAATTATTTTTTCCGGAAACACTAAAGTAAAGTAACAATATTCTGGAAAAATATGGTTTTATCTCTCATTTGCGAAAAAAAATATGGCTATATCTCTCCTTACGTAAAATTTTAAATATGACTTTACCTCTCAATGATTGGGCAATAAGGCCATTATGGCTTTATCTCCCATTCAATTGAGCAATAAAGCCATCATGGCCTTATCTCCCATGGTTTTAAAGCACCCCCCGAATAATTCCAAGTCGTTTTAGCCATGTTCGTCTGTTAAAACACGCTTATTTTCGAACAACTTAAAAGAAAATAACAATATTGGTTTCAAATTGCTTCCCGAATTGTTGAAGTTGCACAGCCCTGCAAACAAAATAACTAGTCCAACACGCGTGTTAAATGTAGCCCTCTAGGGACTAGGACTAGTCCAAAAGTAACCCAAACGTATGGAAAAACATGGTCTATTTAACATTACGACGTCCTAGGGCAGGGCCATAAAACCCAGCTTTGGACTGCAAAGCCATGGTATACTCAAGAGGATTAGTTTTGAAGTAGTTTAAAAACTAAAACATGTCGTTAAAAAACGAAAACATGTCGTCTCACTACAAACACTTTTTAACAATGACATGGTCCATGCTTGCATCACATTGGACCAGTCCATGGAGTAGTCCATTTTATCAAAATGGATCAGGAAGTCCAATATTATTTGCAGGGTGTATACCCTAATTCACCATTAGTACCCTGTAGATAATATTGGACTACATGATCCATTTTGATGGAATGGACTACTCCCTGGACTGGTCCAAGCTATGCAAGCATGGACAATGTCATTGCTAAAAAGAGTTTGTAGTGAAACGACATGTCTTCGATTTTAAACCAAGTTAAAACTTATCCTCTGGAGTATACCATGGAGTAGTTTCAAAACTAGTCCACTAGAGTATGTGTGAACATGGAGTAGTTTTAAGACTACTCCGTTGTAATGCAAAACTGGGTTATATGGTCCACTGCTAGGACATAATAATGTTAAATCGACCACCTTTTAACCATATAATTGGAGTAGTTTTGAAGTACTCCTACTCCTTTATGGACTACTCTTTACATGCATGTATGGACTAGTCTCGTAATCTGCAGGGTAGTCGGTCGAGGGTATACCTATAAAGGGAATGCTCTTAAAATTGCACATTTTATAAATTTCAAGTTATAATTCATTTAATTTTCTTATTTAAATTGTGTTAACATTTTTCACAATAAAATAAATGAAAGTAGGTACTTTTTTGTTAAACGAAATTTATCGAAACAGAAACATCTACATTTTAATAATCGTCGTAGGTACCTGTACACACATAAATTATGGCTTTTTTGTTGGTACATACCTTCTTTGTCAACAAAGTGAAATCTTTAACAAAAGAAAACAATTAGGTATTTCATTTAAATACTTAATTTTTAAAATTTTTTCCAATCCTCTCCAACGCAACAGCGTTTACCACTGACTATTTATTGAGCCAACAAAATTCCAAATCATGTTTTAGATCAAAGTTTAAACGACAAAAAAGTACCTGTACAAAATAATGGATTTGTCATTGGAAACACTTAAATAAACCAACAAACAAATGAGAAGCTGACAAATAATCTGTTGACAAAAAAAAAAAAAACAAATTAAAAAATAAAATCCCAAAAACAAAAATAGCAACAATCACAATAAACAAAATGTTGTGGTTTTTTTAAAAGTCTTCTAAAATTGAAAAACTGGTTTTAAGCAAAATTTAATTTCACAAACAGTTCCCAAAAAAAAAATTAAAATACGGAGAAGAAAAAAACAATAAACAAAATAAAATAATTTTTCTATAGAACAACAACAAAAGTTATAACACCCGCACCAAACCCTCCGCAAAATGGTCCGAAATAAAATTGTACGAATAAGAAAAAAGATAAAAATACCAGAAAAAGAAAATATTTTTTAAATACAAAATTAAGTCAGTCAATTCATTCAGCCAGTCAGTCAGTGTTCTTGAGTTTGATGTTTTTGTTGCTGGTAAAACTTTTCGCTAAAACAAACAACATAAATTTCATGTTGTTACTGTTATTGTTTACACTGAGACACAGTGTGTTAATAGTTAAATATTTGATATGTACCTATATGTCGTCATCTTAAATACAAACGGACGTAACTACACTTTTATTTTTTTTACAGAAAAAGCCAAAACTTTACAAAATCAATTAAAATAAAGTTGTCTTGGTAATAGAAATTCTTTAATAAAGTCGCCATTTTTGATCGCGTAGTAAAGTTTCTACGCGGGAAAAAATTCGCGGGAAATTTTTTCCGGGAATTTTCGGGAATTTCAAATTAAATTTTTTGAAATTTTAATTTGTTAGCATCGTTAAAATCAAAAAACGAGCAATAAAAATATATTCTTTACTAAAAACAACCTACAAATCGAACTATTTTTCCTAGCCAAAAATCTACGGTCTTTTTAATTGCGGATGAAATGACTAAAAAGCTTCTTGGAGTAGAAAATGAAAATGTACACGATACACCATCACCAACACCAGATGATAAACCATCTACAAATTCTAAAAAATAAATGTAAAAAAAATACAAAAGCCTGAAAATTAAAAAAAAAAAAAATTTGACGTGTATGAAGTTATAATCTTTGTATTTTGCGCTTCTTGTTATAAAACCAACGTCTGCAGAAAGCGAGAGCACGTTTTCGGTAGCAGGCAATATACATATCAACAAGGATTATAAATAGAGTCTCTGATGAGCTTTTAAATACTAGCAATTTTTTCTTAAAAGAAAATTAATTTTACCAGTTTGCTATTAATAATAACTACTAAAGGCCGTTTTAAACTATCCCACAAAGTCTTTAGTAATTTACGAAAATGCAACCCTGTCATGATAAGTTGTTATTGCTTTTTAAAAATGTTCAAAGAATAATTATATCAGGGCAAGCATTTTTGAAAAATACGTAAGACTTTGTAGGATAGTGTGTAACGGCCTTAAATATTAATAAGTTTTAGAAATTCCTGATCTCCAAAAAAAAAAAAAAAATATATATATAAATATATATATACATATATAATATGCATGTACATATGAATGTAACAATTTATTTGGTTTTGTTTTGGTTTTGGAATTAATAAAGCTTATTTTTTTAGACTGTTGTATATGTGTATATTCTTTAAAAAAAGTAAAAACTTTTGTATTGAACTCATTAAATGAAATCATTGTTTTTTTCAAAGATTCCCGGGAATAAGATTTTTTTGTTTCGTTTCCCGGGAATAGTTCGGGAAATTAGAAACTCTATCGCAGAGGTTTAAAAAGGAACCATAATCAACAAAAAAATCGATTTCGAAATTTTATGAAGTAAAGTCCGTTTGCATTTAAGATGACGATACACAAAAACACATTTTTGAGATATGTAGATTAATTAATTCTTAGGAAAAAAATACTTTTTGTAAAAAGTACTATTTTGATAAAAAAAAACGTACTTTTTTGAAAAACTTTTGGAAAACTTTTTTAATTTTTATTATTCTCCTTGCTTTTTGAGAAAAAATGTTTTTTTATGAAGCTTTTACTAAATAATGTCAAGTAAATACATTACACAGAAAGAAAAACTCGTACTAAATTTAAGTTTTTTTTTACTTATTTTAGTACGAGTCGTACTAATGAATTTAAGTGCGAACAGCACTAAAAAGTACCAAAAACCATCCAAAACAGGATAACTTTCGAAAACCAATATGCTTGCGTCGCGCATGTTTGTAAAAGTTTGTTGTAGAAACAACAACAAAACTACAAAACAAGGTAAAAAACAATTTGCTTGTTTTGTGAAGAACCAACAACAACACTACAAGAAGAAAAATATAGATTATTTTCACGAGTAATAACTCAAATAGGAAGCAATAATTCCCATATTCTATTTTTTAGATTATTCAGTTAAATTCATACAATTTTTAAAGTAGAATGATTACGTAAACAAAGGGTGGAATACAACAAAAGTTAAGTAAACATGTGTAACGAGTAAGTAAAATAATAATTTTCTCTCTGGTTCTGTGGGGTTAGGGGTCGAATCAGGATTAAACTAACTTAAAAATTGTTGAAATAAGCACAGTTTACGATTCGTTTTATCTCACTTTTAATTAATTCAATCCCGTTTTTGATTTAAGAAAAACCGTACTTACTGTGGCACCGCTTTGGCTTGATTTAAGTAAGGATGGTTTGATTTGTCTTTTCAGTGTAAAGCTTCGTACAGACGGTGGTCAGATCTTACAATGTTGTCATTAGAATTGCCTAAATATGTCTGAACATTTTAAGCTCATTTTCATTTGGCAGATGTGTAAAATTAATGCATCTGACAATGGCATCATTGTCAGAAAAATGACAACATTGTAAGATCTGACCACCGTCTGTACAAAGCTTAATACAAATAAAATCACTGAAAAATTTTTAAGAAGTAATTACAACTTGTCCCACTGTGCACCGGCACTCCCTGTAACATTAACACACAAGTTTCGATCAATGTTTTGATAAAAAAAAAAATCCCAAAAAAGAGAAAAACACGTAAATTTTTTTTGTTAATTTTTTTATTGGACTATTTTTTTTGCTGGTGTTAAATCTTAAACAAATTCCTTTTTTCACATTTTGGTATTTTCAAGCCAAACTTGAAAGCTTTTCAAGTTGTTGGCGTTTTTATTTCTTCAAATTGGTTTTTGTTGCTGAGTTCTGGTGGCTGCCGTTTGTTGGCGGTGCGCTCGCTCGCTGGTGTTCGTATGTATGTATGTCTGAATTCGTATTTTAAGTCATTTGCGTCATGTTTTCTTTTTCTTTAGCTACGAGTTGTATTTGTTGGAAGTTGAAGCTATTGTGTGGTTTTTGTTGTTGTTGTTGTTGTGTCTCTTTTTCTTCTTGAAAAATGTTAATGGTGTTTTTGTTGTAGCAAATGATTGATGGTGCAAATTATTGTGGTTGTTGGGATATTTTTGGATACATTAAAAGCCAGCAAAACAATCAACCAGTAATGCCAGTAAAACAGCCAGCGCAGCGCGTATAGAAAATGAAATCAAAAAGTTAAGGCAGCAACATAAACATGATTTAAGTTTTTACTTTGTTTTTCAATGATTTGTTTTGTTTGCCATCCATTCATCCCGCCAACCATCTATCTATCCATCTATCTTAATTCGTCTACTTCATCCATATTCTTAAATAGTAAATGGATACTCGTAGATAGGTACTCTTGTAAATATGTGAAAACATGTGTGTTTTTTTTTTGTAGATTTTTTTATGATTTTAAATATTTTCAATTCACATCACATTAACATATTTTCAGCGTTTTCAATATTTAGGCTTTTGTTTGTTAAAGTGCGATACGTTTAGTCATGCTAAAACCATTATTAAGTTTGCCATTTCTTTTTAGCTTTTAGAAACTTCGCTCTTAAGCATTTCAGTAAGACGGGCTTTAAAGAAAGTTTGTAAATAATTAAGAGATTTTTTAAAATGACAAAACTTCCAAGAATTTTTTAGGAACAAAATTCATGTGATCGGATTGTTCTGTCTTTAACAGCACTCCAAAAAAGGTTAAAGAAATTATGTCTGGTTTTTCAGATATCTAGTTCACAAACCAATATCCTAATGGTTTGACATAATTGCCCACCCCTTCAAGTAAAGGGTGGTTAAATTGTAAGGGCCGATGTTGAATGTGAACCACACCTAAACGCCAAGTTTTTTTCCGAATTTTATTTGACATTTCTCTATTTCAGACTTACTCAATTTGAACCATGGAGAGATACACAATCCAACAACGTGTTAAAGTTATCCAGACTTATTATGAAAATGGGCGTTCAAATCAAAATGCATATCGTGCACTTCGTGATTTTTCGTTAGGCACATTTTCACCTCAGTGGATTCGTTAATAAGCAGCATTGTCGCATTTGGGCGAATGATAATCCAAGAGTGATTGTCGAAAAACTAATGCACCCACAAAAAGTGACTGTTTGGTGTGGTTTATGGGCTGGCGGCATCATCGGGCCATATTTTTTCCAAAATGAGGCCGGTCAGGCAGTTACTGTGAATGGTGTTCGCTATCGTGAGATGATAACGAACTTTTTATGGCCCGAATTGGAAGATATGGATGTGGACGATATGTGGTTTCAGCAGGACGGTGCCACTTGCCACACAGCTAACGAAACAATGGCTCTTTTGCGCAACAAATTCAATGGCCGTGTTATCTCACGTAATGGCGATGTCAATTGGCCTCCAAGATCATGTGATTTGACACCGTTGGACTTTTTTCTTTGGGGTTATTTGAAAGAAAAGGTGTACGTCGATAAGCCAGCAACAATTCAAGAGCTAAAGGATGAGATAATTCGGCACATTAACGGCATAGAACCTGCCTCAGGGTCATCGAAAATTTGGACCATCGGATGGAGGTGTGCCGCCGTGGTTGCGGCGCCCATTTGGCCGATATTTTGTTCCATACATAATTGAGTAATACCAATATATCATAATAAAATAAAATTACAATAATTTCCTAAATAGTTTGTGTTTTATTCAAAATCAACATCGGCCCTTGAAATTTAACCATCGTATAGATTCGCTAATCATGACGAAATAGCTTTTCACATTAACCATGGATTTTCAATGGAGCTTAAGAGGTTCTAGATCAAAATATCACTCTCGGTTATTTTAAAACGGCTTCTAGTTGAATAAAGAATTTTCTGCGAAAATATATTTTTGAAATTTCCAAGAACTTCTAGCCAGGAAATTTTAGGAATTTCTTTTCAAACTTTTCGGACCAAATAGTAACAAACGAAAATGTTTCGACTCAAACGACATCTAAGCATAATTAAAGATAAGATATTTTTTTCTAGAGTTACTCCAGAAACTAATTAATTAAATTCATTTTCATTCATTCCAATGCTGCGGCGGAAAAGAACTAAAAAAACACAAAACTGAAAACAGAAGAGAATAACACAAACCGTTTACTCACGTATACCCGACTTCTTCTGCAAGTCTTCAAAACACTTGTAGTTAGTTCACAGCAAGTCGTTCAAGTTACTTCCAGCAAGCAACAAACATGTGTTTCCACATATTTGCTGCAAGTAACTTCTGCAAGCCGTGACTTCTGGAAGTCGATTTCTAATACGTGTTTACACGACAAAAACTTCTGGAAGTCACTTCTGGAAGCAACTTCCGCAAGAAAACTTGGTAGTGTACACACGGCTTTACATTCGATATTTCCGATCAGGGCTGTCAGATTTTTTTGAGCTCCATCGCCAAACGGGATGTTAGAAATCGCCAAACTTCAATTTTGTTCAGTTTTCGTATTTTTTCTTTTTTTTTTAATTAAATTTTTGTATACAAAAAAACATATTATAATATCTCAGGCAAAAATCGCCAAAAACTGCGAAAAAATACAAAAAAATTGCCGAAAGTAAATTTTGTTTAGTTTCGTATATTTTTTAAAATAACATAAAATGAAGTCATATAGGTATTCAGTCAAAAAATAAAAATGAAGTACATACAGACTTGTGTAAGATCGTACACTTCAGCCTCATTTCATTACTGGTGTTTTGAAAAAATCGCTGAAATAATATAAATGGTAAATATAGCCCAGTAAGCCGCCAGTTATATCAAAAATCGCCAAAAAAAAAGTCGCCAGCCGCCCCCATTAGTTAAAAATAACTTCCAACTTCGCCAGTACAATCGAATATTATTAAAAATATAGAACCAATTCAGAGATTAATGCATTTTTAATAGTATGAACTTATAGAATGCCTGATTTTAAACCAAGTCAGAAAGATATTGGTACTAAGGAGTGAGCCAGAATACAAAATAGGCACTTAGTTACCAAACCCAATGAATAACTTTCTTGTTTTGCGAAGCACTAATAGTAAATTTTAAAAAGTAAGAGCACATTTTTGCAATACGCAATAAGACCTACAGGAATGCAGAAACTCGACACATAAAATTCATGTTTTCCGTGTGCGAGATTGTAAGCAATACTTTTACGTTTCTTCAAACCTGCTGCATTTTTTATTGGTAAGTTATTGTTCATTAACCCATTGGCAAGATCCGCCTAAGTACTTATGGCCGATTTCACCAATTTATTCAAATATCAATTTATGTTTAAAATACGTTATTCATGTCAAATAAATTCAAATTATATGAAAAACTATATTTAAATATGAATTGATATTTAAAAGGATTGGTGAAATAGGCCATTAGAATGTTTAACTACTTACTTCGCCTAGTTTGTCATTAAACAATTTTCTTGAAAGGTTTATGACACATTTATCTACATATATACATCAATACATGTATTGGATTTTGGTTTTTATTGTTTATACCCCTACATAAGTTTTTATATTTGTAAATATGTACATAAATACTTTAAATTTTTTTTTTCTTTTCTTTATAGCCATATAAATTTTTATGATCTCCACAACTTTTTAAAACAATTAACCAAAATATCTGGGGGAAAAAATCGAATAAAATAAAAACATATTTCTCATTTTAAGAAGAGAATAATAAAAAATGTACAAAAAATTGTTTGCTCACATCTCTTAGGCTGGGTTCTTGAGATCTCAGTTAAACTAGGTTTATTTAATCTGACAACAAATTTGTGCGGCCATTACCAAGTTTGTATACAAAATTTTGAGGGAAGAGCTAAGTTTTGCAAAAAATGTTGGTCTTTAATGAAATATGTAACAAAAAATCGAACTTTGATGAAAAAATCCGAGTTAAAGACTACGTTAAACGAAGTTTTAATTTAATGTACATCTCAAAAACCCGGCCTTAATAAAACTGATTATCATTGCTATTTTTTTTAATTTTTGGTCCAAAAACTTGAAGTTATAAAAAAAAACTTATAAATGAACATTTGGGATTTTTTTTAAATGGTTGCTTTTTAAATTCCCATAAAAAAAAATTATTGCAAGTGGAAAGAGTTACAAAACTATTTAAAAAAACCCATTTTTATTGAAGGAAGGTTTGTGTTTTTGAATTTCAATAGCATATGACAATATTGAAGATGACACAGTGACAGTTGACACACATACAAAATTTGCATAGTGTATAAAAAAAAACGTTACAGTAAAAGCAATTTTGTTTACACTGGCAGAAAAAAGGATTTTCAAAATAATTGTTGAAAAAAATCGAAAGTAAAACCTGTATTTTTTTATCCCTTCAGAAACTCGTATACGTTATGTTTTTTGTTGCAAGCTACAAATTACAATTTGACGTTTAACAGCCAATTTCAGTTAAAACTAACTATTACTTTAACTTCCAGTTAACAATATGTTGCTGACAGTTATAACTGATAGTAAATTATAACTGAACTCGGTGAAATTGGCCATTAGTGTTAAATTCAAATTTAACTATTCAATTTCAAACATTTTTGCGAAACACATTTGAAGAGGAACATTAAATTGTTGCTTGCCCACAGTGATGTGCCACCTGTGTCCACTACATGTTGCTGTTGTCTTGGACCACGTGATGAAGACTATTCTGTGCACCAAAAGTAGAGGTATCACTTTTGGAATCTTTAAGCAACTAGAGGACCTAGCCTATGCCTTCTCTCTCATAGACCATCTGATATGCGAGAGAAAACTGATGAACTTGTATCACTAGCTACAAATGGAGGCCTAGAGAACAATATTTAAAAAACTTATGCTTTGCGACTAAGTTACACCACTAATGAATTTATAAGGGTAGTTTTGACGATCACACAAGTCGTACGTTTTTTGAAGAAAATGCTTCCCTGATCTAATTATTGTTTGAAAATTTTCAAAAAACAATAACAACTTATCATTACAGGGTTGTATTTTCCTATTTTCCCCAAAATATGTAGAACTTGTTTAATCGTGTAAGCTAGCCTTTGACAATAACGAGGTAGACTTCGTGCATAAATTTTGCTACCCAATCCAACAGAATAAATAAAATTATCAGTGCATTCGGTAGCCTAACAAGAATATTGCGATCAACCAGAGTTCTCAAACCGGTTTTCGAATTACATATTTGAAAAACAGTTTTTTTCTCGAATTATTCGACAGAATCGAATATTAAATTTTAAAATTTTTTATTGTAATTAAAATTGCAAAAATTCTTGCATAGTTCAAAAAGTGAAAATATCTTACAATTGGTAAGTTTATTGAAAATTAAATTAACGTTACCACTGGTTAAAGATTGATGTTTGAGTGCTGGCACCACAGTGGTGCAGAGGTTAGAACTCAAAGAATTCTGATAAGAAAATGTGGTGATTCTTGAAACATGTAAATTCAACCCAGGTTCGAGCCCCAGCTCAGCAAAGAAAATTATCAATGAATTTTAATAAAATTTTCATGTTGTAAAATTCCTAGCACACTGAATTATGAGGGGTTGTTCACAACAGTCATATTTTTTCATGTTATTATTTTAAGACATATGACTGTATGACACCTTGTGAATCCCCCAATTGTTAATTTGTGTTTATAATGTTATACTAGCATATAAAGTTCATACAAATATACATAAGTATATCCCTGTAGGAAGCTTGGAATCAAGTGTATCTAAATCGCCACTTTTGTTTTTGTGACACTGTCCACAATTTTGTCTGCCTTTAACAAGAAAAGTGAAGTTTGTAATTCCTTTTTATTTTGTATTCCCCCACCTTAATAGTGGAGATGGTATTATTTATGCATTTGTGCTGACGATGACTCAATATCACTGTCTGAGTCGCAGGTTACAATTTTGAAGGTAATTTGATGAAGTTTTGTTCACTGCTATCAATTCAAAAGTACGAAACCTACAAAAAATGGTGAGAATCGGTTCTAAAATTTCACATAGCCGCCATACAAACTTCTTTCTGAAATAGTGTTTGTGCCTATAAACGCTCTTATTATTTTGGTATGTAGATTAAATTTGGGCAAAACTTATTTTATTGCAAGCTCAATCATCTTACCAAATTTTATTGGAATTGGTCCATATTTCTTTAAACTACTCTCGGAAAGCTTTTAAGTCCATAACTTCCTAATAAATGTTGGTATTGACATAAAAATTGGCTACAATAACTTTTTAGACATCTACCATATCATAAAGAATGTAAATACCAATAAATTGGAGAACTATTCCCAGCAAACAATAAAGCTTGATGTAAAATAAAAACTGATATTAAATTAAGCAAATTCTCAAATACATATTGGTATAAAATGCTTAAATAGTTTTAAATGTTTTATAGGCCATTGACATTACAACGAAATCTAGTAGATTTCATTTGAAATCTTCCTCAAAATCTAGTGCGTTTACATTATACCGTTTTGACATTAGCGAGATTTTGTTTTTATAACTAATCAATGACTAAAATATTTTTGTGTAACACATACAAACACAAAAAGAAATAGACATTAAAATATTTGCATTATCTTTAGTTTATAATCAACATCACTTTTTTACCAATTATTTGTCCTTTTTTTATTTTTTACAAATTCTCAATTTTTTTTTTTATTTTTTTTCAACAGTTTTTGTTTTGTTTTTAATTAATGGCGATTTCTTTTCTGAGAAAAATGTTGCATTAATGTTACATGTTCTACATTTTGTGTTCGTTTGTACAAAAAATACAACTGTGGGAAAAATTTTCAAGTTCTTTTGTGAAAATGTTGATGAAAAACATGCAAAACATGTTACATGTTTTACCCTTACTTTTACTTAAGGGTTCATACTGCCCTGTTTTACAACTTGGGTACTTACTACTTTGTTTGTGCAACCAATATTTTATTTTGTTTGTCATAATATTTTAAAAGTTTTGTCAAAAGAATTCTACATCTAAATATTCTTCGACGGCATACTCCATTTTGAATTAAATCGTTTTTTTATTTTGGTGGAAAATTCTATGTATTTATTATCGTTTTAAATTTGTTCAAGCAATAAGTGAGGTCAATGTCTGTTTCCAAACCGTAAAGTAAGTGTGCAGCAAATAGTCGAATAGTTTTAAAAATTGCTAATGAACTACATTAATAATAAAAGTGTAATAGTTGTAAATAAAGGCAGCTAATTCTGTTCGATTGAAGTTGTACAACATGTAACACTTCGAGTGATTATAGGTAACATGAAAAAGTGTTACATGCATATACTGTAGCATTTTTTTCTCAGAATAGAAATCGCCATAAAATGTCATATTTTTGTTATGCAGGGAAGTATATTTAGTGCTATATGGAAAAAACCATAGTTGCAAAACTAAGTACTATTAGATTTTGAGTAGATTTCGTCGAAATCTAGTCACAAAGTAGATTTTGTTTTGTATGGGAAATCTAGTCAAAAACCACTAGATTTGGCTCGAAATCTCGTAAGTACTAGATTTCGTTGTAGTGTAAATTGGCTATTAAAGAGAACTTTTTGTGAATTTCTTAATACAATTCAAATAAAAGCGATATTATTTTTCAGAACTTTAATTTGTGTTTGCTGGGAAGGTGGGGAATATTTACATATTTCCTACTAACATTATGATAAAATTTTTACACAGAAACAATTATTAACTAAATATAGGTAGCTTGAACCAAGAAAATTTTTTTTAAATTCTCGTCCAAGCAAAAAATTACTTATTCTAAATATTTATTCAATAAATTTTTACTTAAAACGAACAAAATAAGAGAAAATCAAGAAAATGTTTTTAGATTTTCGATTTTCTTGTTTTAAGAAACAAAATTGACTACATTAGAAAATAAACTTCTTTCCGTGTAGGATAACATTTTTACTAACGCATTCTCATCGGATTTTTTTTTTTGTTGGACAACAAACTTTGGCTTTTTGCCATCGAGTTTCATATCTAGTTGTTTATCTATTTTTTAAACATTCATAAAACTTGCACAACATTCGACCATTTTCGATTTAAATATGTATACTCTACTTGCAAGTAATTACTTGCATATGTAAAGGCAGGGTAAAGCACTATTTAATAATAGACTACAATGGAAGATCAATGTTTCCACGTGGAATCATCAGTCAATCATCAACCTTTTGTTTCATTAAATATTTCTGTGCGACATGTCGCATAGTGTGAAACAGGTATAAATTTCAAAATGTGTCAGTTTTATAAATTAACTAGCTGAGCGCCCCGGCTTCGGTGAAAAGGGGACAGTGTGTTAAAAATTTTAGTTCTACGAGTTTCGATTTAAATTTTCTCATAATTAGAAAATGAGAAGTGAAAAGGAGACAGTGGGTACGTTCGTAAATGCAGTTGCTGCGCATCAGTTGCGCATAAGTAAAGTTAAATGTTCGTAAATGCATCACTTGTAAGAAACTTCGCATTACTTTCATATGTCAAAAGTTTTTTATTTTATGTTCGCTCATAAAACTTTTAAAATTTAGCTCGTTTTCAAATTCAAACTTTGTACAGCTGTTGTGCAGTTAAAAAGCATCAGCAACACAAGCACTGCAGCAGTAATGCACAGTTTGGATGCATTTACGAAGGTACCCAGTGTGTTTAATTTCATAAATTGTATGCAAAACTTTTTAAAAAGAGATCAACGATTAATTGTAAGGATTCAAAATTAATAACAGTTCGGTATATATCCTTTTATTCAAAAACATATTTATAAAAATTTATTTTTTATCAGAAGTTCAATGTTAAAATATTAAAAATGTAAAATAGAAGAAGAGGAAGGAGTTTGTACTAAAATTGTCTCTTATTATTAAACATGAGAAATAAAAAGAAGGCAATATATTATAAAATTAAATTTTTTGAGTTTAACCAGGGGGCAAATTACGGCATTCGATAACGATCGAAAATACAATACAGTTTAAATGGAAATTTCGATCGATATCGAATGCCGTAATTTGTCCCCAGGAACTTTTAAATTTATTTTTCCTAACAAAATCGAATAGAAAAAAAATCAGCTAAATCGCTCCAGCCGTTCTCACGTGATGCGATTACATACATGAACCGTTTCATTTTTATATATATATAGATATAGATAGAAGAGAAGAGTTCTTCGAGTTTCTACTAAAATGTTCTCTTATTAGGATAAATGAAAAGTGAAAAGGAGGTAACATGTATATTAAAAACTAAAAATTTCCGAATTTTACCTGGAATTTTTTAATTTATTTTTCTTTACAAACCATCTGAAAATTTGGAATCGAATGGAACAAAATCAGCTAAATCGCTGCAGCCGTTCTCACGTGATGGACCGTTTCATTTTTATATACACTCAGGTCTCGTTTTATGCGATAGATGCGTTCCAAAAAAAGTCGCATAAATTGAATTCGCATAAAACGATACTCTAGCTTCATATAAAAGCTAATGATTGGTTCAAAATTCTGAAAAACAACATAAATTCAAATTTTAATTAAAAAATCAAACCAAAATCGCATAAAAAAATCAACAAATATGTATATACATATTTGGGGCATTATTTGTGAAGCAAACAACCCAATTAAAATATTTTTTTGGAATTCCTTTTTATTTGGCATAACTATAGTTCTAGTAGATGTGAGTAAGTGTGCGAAATATTTTTTTTTCTATGATGTTTATTTGTCGAGTTACGGGGTGGTAAAGTGTTGCCGTTTTCAAAAAAACGTTTTTTTAAATTATTATTTCAAACTAAAAACTAATCAAACGAAAAAGAGTACAGGTGATTCTTATAGAAAATCGATTGAGCTTTAAATAAAAAAAAATAATATAAAAAAAAAATTTTTTTCACCTGCAAAACCGGAAATGGCTAATTTAAATCAAAATTTTCTAACTTAGTTCTAATTCTTTTTTATTTTTTAATCTAAGTTGGCCTTAAGTGTCCTTATAGTATTTTAAAAGTTTTATTATGGGACCTCTATTAGTTTAAAAGTTATGCAAATTTCTTTACACTCGTAATGTGGTTATTACAATGTTGTACCGTAAAAGACAGGAAAGAACGAGTTTAAATTGAAATTTTTCTAACTTCTAACTTGTTTTTGATTCTATTTTTACCGAAATTAGCCTTTGTTGTAAAACTAATATTTTGTGCTCTTCATTACTTTAAAAACACTATTACATACGTATCGGCTATGCATATAAAAACACAAAATAAAACAAACTATAACGATTATATCAATGATGAAAACTTGGTTTATTTTAAAAACGGTTAAAAACATCTAAAATTTTAAAAATCGTAAAAATTAAAAAAAAACGTACATTTAAAAATCGCATAAATTTGAATCCGCATAAAACGAGACCTGAGTGTATATAGATATAGATAGAAGAAGAGTTCTTCGAGTTTCCACTAAATTTTTCTGTTATTAGGAAAAATGAGAAGTGAAAAGGAGGCAATATATTAAAAACTTAAGATTTCCGAATTTTTAAATTTATTTTTCTTTACAAACCAGCTCCCAAAAATTTCGATTCGAATGGAAAAAAATCAGCTAAATCGTTCCAGCCGTTCTCACTTGATGCGATTACATACATACATGGACCGTTTCATTATTATATATGTATAAAGATTTCAAGTTTTATCACATTTTTAACGTAAAAATTTAATTTTTTTAAATATTTACTTTCTCAAATAGAAACTGGGAGTTATTTCCTTTCGTAGGTTACTTTTTTTTATTATATTCAACATTTTTTTTATTTTTCGAATTTATTCTGAGCTAAATTTCAGTTATGTATTTTAAAAAGCTTTTTTGTAATAGTTCTATTCCTTGATTTTTTTTACGAATGACTTTTAAACACTACCAGACTATTATATTGTATTTTCTTGTTACATTTTACCTTAGCTATCCTTTGGATAGCAATGAAGTATATTGTATGTACAGAAAAATTTACAATTACTAGACACCAGCAGAATGTAATGCATTTTCTGGCCCGCTACGGCCTTCGTCAGCATTCTTTGTGTCACACTGGATAGTGATACTTTACAAATTGAATGTATTTAACTCAACAGTTTTAACAAATAGAAACTGGGAATTATTTCCTTTCGTAGGTTACTTTTTTTTATATATTATATTCAACATTTTTTTTATTTTTCGAATTTATTCTATGGGCTTAATTCCAGTGTGACATAAAGAATGCTGACGAAGGCCGTAGTGGGCCAGAAAATGCATTACATTCTGCTGGTGTCTAGTGATTGTAAATTTTTCTGCAGATACAATATACTTCATTGCTATCCAAAGGATAGCTAAAGGCTAGATTACACTATCTCACAAGTCTTACGTATTCCATAATACTTTGTGAGATAGAAATCTAATGAGTTTTGTTTGTATAAACACTCACACATGAAATAAAATGCAACCCTGATCCAATGAAAAGTATTATTGGGGGTATTCACGTCACAAGTTGCACCCTTGCGAAAAAGCAAAAGTGCAAAAATATAACAACAACCACACAGACAATTAGTTGTGCGTAAATAATTGTCTTTGTGAAATTTTTCAAAAAACGATGAAGTCGTATGGGATGTCAAACTTTTTTCATAATACTTGTCATTTTCGTGACACATTGCATTCACACTATCACACTTTGTTATATTACTTGAGTTTTTGACATGTATTAATACAAAGTATAATAGTGTAATCTAGCCTTAAGGTAAAATGTAACAAGAAAATACAATATAATAGTCTGGTAGTGTATAAAAGTCATTCCTAAAAATTTAAGGAATAGAACTATTACAAAAAAGCTTTATAAAATACATAACTGAAATTTAGCTCATAGAATAAATTCGAAAAGTAAAAAAAAAATATTTACTTTCTCCTTATAATTTTTTTTAGTGTACTTTATGTTTCATTGTGGTACATTGTAGTTAATTTTATGGCTGCTGTAACATGACAGATAAAACATTATGATTACAAATAACCAACGCCTTAAAAAAAGGTTTAAAACTTTCTATTTTTTAAAATTTGTTTCTTTTTGTAATTAAAGTTCATTGATTTATAATCGCAAATTTCTTTTATAGATCTTAAAACATAAAAGTACATGGTTGATATAAATAGAGATTTGAAAAAAAAAAACAAAATGTGAAATTTTAAAAATTTTAGCAAAATTAATAATATGTAAAAAGTTTTTGAAAACTTATTGAGCTAATCCAAACAAAAGCGGCAGCATTTTTCTTAACAAGAAAATTCAATTTGCAAAACATTTTCAAGCAAACAAACCGACATAGCGATCTGTCAAATAAGATTTTCTAGCCGGGAGGTATTGAATTCGCATTCTGAAGGTTTGTTTTGTATAAACCATAGGAAAATTAGAAGTTTTGACAGAAAAAAAACGCTTACCGGTCTTATTTAGGTAGCTCAGTTATTTTAAACAACTTCTTAAATCTCCTTTTTATACCCTTTACCACAGGTGGTGAATTGGGTATATATAAGTTTGTCATTCCGTTTGTAATTTCTATAATATTGATGTCAGACCCTATAAAGTATGTATATTCTGGGTCCTTATGAGGAGCGAAGTAGATTTAATGTCCGTATGTCCGTCTGTCCGTTGAAATGGATTTTCCGAAGATCCCATATATGATGGGGGCCAAGTTATTATACATTTATGTCACATATGGTCCGAAATTGTTTGCTATTGAAATTCAGCAAGATCGGTCCACAAAAGGCTGAGATATGAGTAAAAAACCACGACTGCCTCAAATTTGTTCCTTTAAAGGTCCAATTAGACGTGACATTACCATACCAACACTGTATTACCAAAACGACATAAACATACCATACAAACCAATTCGATTTTGGTTTCTACGGTCATACAGTGGCTATGGTAATACAGTGTTGGTAATGTGGTTTTTTGTTGTTTTTTTATACCCTTCACTACAAGTGGTGGATTTTATTTGTAATGTGTTTAATTTTACTCATCCACATACACATTAATGCATGTATATGATATGCCGCTCAAATAAAGAAACAAACTCATAGACTCAATATTTTTTAATTTAACGCTTCTTCAGTAAAATTATTCGTAGCCGAGTTGTTAAGTTCTCTCCTGAGACTGATGATATTGCCAGTTCAAATTCCAAAAAGAATTTTTTTCATTTTTTTTTATTTAATTTTTTTATTTTCTAAAAAACGATTTTAAGATTATAAAACGAATTTCAAACTTTGTTTTTTCTTTCTGTTTTTGAAAGAAAAATTTTAAAGTTTTTATTTTTCTTTTTAATTTTTGCAAATTTTGTGTTATGATTTCTAGTCACATAAAACGAATTTGTGCAAAATCTTATATCAATATGTGCATTTCGCCACTATTTATGCTAGTTTTTTAACATTTGATTCCAAACTCTTATAATACTGAACCGATTTTGCTGGATTTCAGTCCCAAACTGCTTAGGAGAACTAGAAACAATTTGACACTTAAATTATTCTTTTCTGATATACTACATATATTTATTCTCAGCAATCATAGACAGATTATCAGTCAGCAAAAGAATATCATGATTACACAGAAAAAATTCTACAACATTTTTCACCAATTAAAGCGTTATTCAAAAATATAATCAGTTTTAATTAAAAATTTAATTAAGTGAATTAAACGTTTAATCAAGCGAATTAAACGTTTAATTAATACTATTAACTGGCTTAATTGATACTATTAATTTGTTTACTGGTGCAAATTTAATTAATTTTTTAATTAATATGACAAATTTTTTAATTGAAATCCATTTTTATTTTTTTCTTTGTAGAAAAGACTGAAGCTGAGATTTGATCATAAAGAAGTACTTTAGGTTTATGGGTAGGGTTTTTCCTGGGATTTCCCGTCCCGGGAATTCCCGGGAATTTCAATTATTTTATTTCCCGTTTTCCCGGGATTTTTCTTGCGGGATCCCGGGAACTAAAAAATTCCTCATAATTTCAGCAAATAGCTATTTATACTTTGAAATTTAGTTTTCTATTGTCTAAAAATTAGCATCTGTGGATGGGTTGTGGATTATATCAATTACAAGAAGTGAGTGCATGTATTTAAATCAATATATCCTGATGCAATAAATCTACTAAAAGCAGAATAGGCAGTGCAACAGTTGATAATTATTACATTTAGTGAAGTGAAGAGTTAATAAAGTACAATAATTCAAAAGAAGATGCAGGCAGTAAAGTTTCATTGTCCATGAACAAGTCTTAAAAATAGGAGATACCTAAACATATCGCTCCTTTATTGCAACAAAGTCATATCTACAAAAACAAACGATCTTGGCAAAATGCGATTAAAGTTTTTAAAATGTACCGATTTAAAGATATATTTTGCTATAACTTCGGTTCAGTTTGAGATATAATACGAGAAGGTATGAAGGAAATCTTTGCTAAAGTTACTTCAAATTTTGAGATATGACTATGATGCAATGAAGGAGCGATATGTTTATTAGGTGATAAACACAAATTTCCAATTTCAATTTAAATTTGTGTTGGTTTATATACCCGTGAAGTGCGGGGAAACCGAAATAAAATTACATTTTGGAAACTCGTGTAATATACTACAACATACAACTTGAAAAACACATTGTCCTAAAGATAACAAATGGACCTATTGAAATGAAAAGGTTTGTAAGAAGCAGTCCGGTTGATGCTATTTTTGCATCAACCTTGACATACATTTGACTGATATAGACGTTGTTTATAAAAATGTTATATTTTTCTTTAAAATATTTTATCTATTTTATTAATTAACTTTTTGATCTCATATCTTGAGTACTTTAATTTTTATTTTGTTTTTATTATTGTTTTATTAATTAAATTGTTATGTTTATGTTATCTTTTTACTTGTATCTAGAGCATAATAATACTGAATAAAAGCATAATAATAGGGAATAAAGCCGTGAGGTGATAATAATTCAAGTTCCTATTTCAATCTTCAATTTATTTTTTAGTATTGAACCATTTCTTTTACTTTCTTTGTAAACAAATTCCTTTACGTTTTTTATACAAGTTTTTTTCATTAATTAATAACAAAATTTACTTTGTATTATTTATATGGAGCGGGATTCCGGGATTCCGGGAAAGCGGGAAATTTTTTTTAATTTCCCGGGATCCGGGATCGAAAAAGTCCGGGAAAAAAATCTATTTATGTTTAACGAATACTAGATCAATCAAACTATAAGAGGTCATGTGAAAGTGAGTTGGAGTAGAGTCATTAACCGGATAAAGATAAGTTGATAAACGTATTATTAACTTAAAGATTTTTATTAAAGGTAACAATAATAACAATGTCATCAAATTGAATAGTGATATCCTTAAGAATTGAAATGATTGGATTAACGTTCATGTTACTAATAGGTCTATACACACTGCCTTATAGCATTTTCTTATTAAAAGAGGTTGATATTTCAAGAATTTAATAATCAAATTCACTGCCAATTCTAGTGGAACGTTTTTCTTTACAAGTAATTCCGTTTCCATAAACCGCACCAAACAGTCAATCTTTGTGGATGCGTTGGGTTTTTTAACAGGTACTCCTGGATTCCTATTTGACCAATTGCGACAATTCTGCTTGTTAACGAATCCACTAGTCGATTATGCTGACCAAAAATACTACGAAGTACACGGAATGCATTTTGATTTCAACATCCATTTTTCCAAAAGGCTTCAACAATCTTAACGCGCTGCTCAATTGAGTACCTCTCCATTGTTGAATTTGTCAAACACTGATACAAAGAAATGCCAAATTAAGTTGGGTAAAAAACTTGACGTCGTGCATTATTTGTGGACCACCCTTTATATGCGGTGCGCGATAGGGTCAACTAATTCGTACAAAATTTTCTAAAAAATTAATATTGCACCAGTATGATTCTATGGCATGTAATTCGAGCACGATTCAACATCAGTTGATTGTTCCAGTATGCTGGAATAATGTATACCATAAACAGGTCAATAAAATAACCACAATACTAATAATTAAAATATTTTTACTAATTTCCTACTAGAAATATCTTCCGATCACTATTAGTTTTGAAACGGATCTAAACAACGTATTAAACTTTTATTAAGGAAAAAAATTTAATTTTTTCATTTCCCCCTTATTGACTTTAATCGAATATAGACTTTAATACACAGTTAGATATTCTAAAAAAAAAATAAATTTCTTTAGAAACAAAAAAAAAAAACTTCAAAGTGTCAAACAATCAGTCAGTCAGACACATTCAAATCGAAATCATTTAACACTAGCGAATTCCAAGTATATTTCCGTTTCATCTTAAGCTAAAATTATGAATCATACATATTTGTAGATATTTTCTTAAAAATGTAATTTACCTTTTTCTTCAGCATACGTGCTAAATATAAAGTAAACTTTTCTTGTTAAGTTGTTGTTATACAACACAAAAAATAAGCGATGTAACAATCAACAAAAAAAAAATTAAAATATCAAAAACGCGCATTTTACTTACAACAAAAGTGCTTGCTGCATTTTTTCCACATTGTTGTTGTTGCTGTCGTTTTATGTGCTCATTCACCTTTAATGTCAGACATCATCAATTTCCGTTAAAATGAAATGCCGACGCCACTGTTAAAACAAACACATCTATTCGTGTAAAATTGTACGAAAATCTGAGGAAAAAACTAGCAACAAACCATGGTGGAATAAGCAGGTGGCATCGTTACGGCAACAAATACAACATTACAACAAAAATGGATATTACATAACCGGTTACGTCAAAAAATACATTAAACAAAAATCAAAGCCAGCCGCTGAACATGATGAAATAAATAAATAATTAGCCAATTTTTATTTAATTATGGTCAATATCTTATCAAAATTATCAAAAACTTTAATAAAAAACAAAAATCACAGCACAAAACGTGGACTTTTTGTAAACATAAACAAAACTTTGACATAAACCTAGACAAACAATGCAAGAGCAAAAAATCGTCATCTGGCGTAGTGCTGCCACCTGTTTATTTCACCATGCAACAAACATCATCATGAAAAAATGTAAACAAAAAAAAAGGTTGGCAACATTTTGCATACACTTGGACAGTCTTTAAGGCCCAAATACATTGATCAAAATACTCATCAAGCATTGTGGTAGTATTAGTGAAAATGTGTTTGTATGTGTGACACTGACAACGCTTGATGAAAAATCAAAAAATTTAGATATGACGGCGAATATTACGTCCAGCACACGTACACGTTGAATTCGTCGGCTGGACAAGCATTTGACAAGTGTATTTGGCCCTTTAAATAAAACTGTGGCACCTGCTTAAGGAATAAATTCGTTATTTTAAAAAAATTATATAAAAAAAAATTTTCTTTCTTGGATTCTTTTATAAAATATGCATAACTAGCTGACCCGGCAATCGCTGTTTTGCCGTATAACTTATTTCTTTCAGATGTTAGAGTATCTGCATGCAACATTTTAAGAAAATCGGTTAATTAGTTAAGAAGATAACAAACATTATAGGCTATAGTTCTTTCCAAATGTTACACTATTTGCCTGCCAAATTTTAAGAAAATCGGTTAATTAGTTTAGGGAAGGGGGAGCTTTTAATATTTTTCCCTATTTCATGCCCTAAATAATATAAATTTATAGGCTATAGTTCTTTCGATTTTCAGAAAATCGGTTGATTAGTTAAGAAGATATATGGAGGGGGAATTTTTACCCCTATTGGCCTATTCCACACCCTATTCACTATTTCCTTTCAGATGTTACAGTGTTTGCATGCCGAATTTTAAGAAAACCCGTTGATTAGTTAATAAGATATAGGGAAGGGGAGCTATTACCGCAATTGCCCTAGTTCAAAATGGAGGGCATTTTGTTGATACTTGTATGGGAACATATAGGAAAATATCTCATATCATATCTACGGAACCCCTGGGCGGGGTTCCCCATCCCCAACGTACCTGAAATTTTGGTTGAAATCGGTCGACCCGTTTCCGCAGTTAGTGGTGACATCAAAGTGTACACTTTTTTTATATCGATGGTTTAAAAAGGCCTAACTCGATTTTTTTTCTTGTTTACAGGGAATGAAAAAAAAAAACTTAATAAAATCCGCTTAAAACCCTTAAAAACTTCAAATCAAGATACATGTGGCATTAGCTACCAGAATAAACAAAACAAAGCTATCTAAAAAAAAGCGGGTTATGCCTTTTTTTACTAAGCCATCGATATATAGTTTTGAATTAATTGTAAACAAAAATTTTTTAATTTTTAAAAAATTGCGAACTTTTGTAAAAAAAAAAATCATAATTTCGAGAAAGGTTCCTAAATTATTTTCAAAATATTAATGTTTATAATCGCTTATTAAAGCGATTTCATTCGTTTATTACTCTGGGTTTCAAAAAGGAATGCTAAAAATACTATTGTTTTTTTGAGAAAGTCTTTAAAGTTTTAAATCCAAGAACAAAGTTATGAAAATAAAGTATAAGTAAACAATGTTTTTCCAAAGAAATATTTGCAAATTTCTCTACTCCCTCCATTTACCACCAACATTCGTATTTTCTTTCATAATTACAATAAGAAAGAAGAACAACAAAAACATAATGTAAAATTTAAAATAAAAGCTACAAAAAACAAGTAAGAGTGCTATATTCGCCTGTGACGAATCTTTTAAACCCTCCACCCAGGAGTGGAATCTATATTTATCTTTATAAAAACAGACATTAGCATTCAAATTGGTTGTGGTTTAGACCTATATTAAAGACGGACAGACAGACGGACATGACTCAATCGACTTGGAATAACTCAAGGAGCCAGAATATAAATACTTTGTGGGGTCTAAGATGTATAATAAAAAAGTTTCACACCAAATGACAAACTTAGTATACGCCTAGCATTGTAGTAGAGGGTATAAAAATAATTATGTATCGCAAGTCTCAGGGCCATAAAGGTGGAGGCACAATATCATTATGATCATAATGATGATCTTTAGTTACTAAACTCATTCACACTTTCATGTTCAGAGTCAAAAAAAAGCAGGTCAAATCACAATTAAGAGTGTGGGGCATTAAGCGTGGAAGGATATAACCTAGGAAGAGAGAAAGAAAGAGAAGATATAACGTTATTTTTATTTTATTTGGTAAAAAAAAAACTAAAATGGAAAAGGAAATAAGAACATGGTAAAATGAGTAAAGAAAAAAAAATGGCATTAACACAGTAGGCGGCATCTGTAGTTGGTTTATATATTTTATGGATCTCTCTGCCAGCAAACCGTTGATTTTTTCAAGTATGATGTTAATTTTGAGTTCCCTTAAAAATGTTTTTCCAACTTTGTTGGTTCTGCACATCACGCAAAGGGAAAAGACTTTGTTTTAGGGAATTTGTCCAATAAAAATTGCAAACCCAATGTTTTAAATATCTTAATATGTAGCAACAGTACACACAGAAAAAAATACCAATGTAAAATTAACATGGAAAAATGTTGATTGAGAATCATAGTAGTTTTCTGCAAAAGTATGCACTTTATTTAAATTTATCATTATTTCATATTAATTTTAAATAAAATAACCTTTTTTAAATCAAATAATCACGTTTATTTAATATTATTCACTGTTAAAATAAAAAAAAAATATATTAAAATATAAATAAATAAATTGAATCCATAAAAACCTGTTTTATATTAAAATCAAAAGTTTATCTTGTTAAATTAACATGCATACATACTTAAGTATGTACATTTTTTATTTTCATTTTTGAAATATGTTAGTAAAAGAAGACAATTCCCGTATTCTTTTAATTAAAATTATTTAGTTAAATAGTGCATCAAGTTTTCAAAGTAGAATGATGACGAAAACCATATTGGGCCATTCTGCTGATGCTTCTGTTATCAAAGGAGAATACAAAATAAGTGAAACATGTGTTACAGGGGTAAGTGTTTTGAATTATTCTTAAATAAATTGATATGTTGTCTCTGAAGCTTCGTTACACTGTTACAACACACTCAAATCAATTTGATTCTACATGAAATTCACGTTGTTTAAACTTGAAACAACTTTCATTCAACGTGATTCGGATTGTTATTTTAATATAAATTACATTTTGCTCTAACTTTACTGCAATGTTAAATTAACATGAATTAAAGTTATTTTAAAAGAAAAAAATGTTGTTCGCAGTTATTGTAAAATCAGGTTAAATTAACATGAAAAACGTATAAAGCAAAATCACCACCGAAAAATTTTATATCAACCTTGTTTTCTGCGTTTTTAACTTGATTTTTTCTGTGTGTAGGATTGCATTAACACATCACATCATACGAAAAAATCTGGGGCCTAATTCTGGCAGTCGTGATCGAGTACTTTCTCGACTCGAACGCAATTTTATTTTAGTCGATACTGAACGAATCGAAATTATTTTTTCAGTATTGTGAATCTCAAGTTAATGCTTTACAACACCGAAAAAAATAATTCCGATTCGTTCAGTATTGACTGATATTATTAGATATTAAATAGCTTTCGAACCGCGAAAGTACTCGATCACGACTGCCAAAGTCAGGCCCCTGCTCTTAATCCTTAGGGACATGGTCTTGTCGATTAGTCAACTTAAGTTTAAACACCCCCGATGGACCTAACAATTTAAAGCGCTTCCCAAGTTTGGCATATTGATGGAACTTATAAGACCAGTAAGTCTTACGTCGAGCGGACGATGCTACCCTTAAGTGCCTAATTTATACATATAAACAAAACAAACTGTTACACCATTTATAACCCAAGAAAGGCTGGACCGATTTTAATGATTTTGTTAGGTTTATCATCGCCCCGAAAAGGAAAAAGGAGATTTCGCAAAAAAAAATTAAAAACTTACAAATACAAAAAAATAAATAAAAATAAAATAACATTTTTTTTATAACATGTAATTTTCAAAAAAGTCTGCGTTAAATTGAGCTCCTAATAAATGACTGTAAAGATTTCGCAAAAGTTTTCTGAGTTTATATTGGCCAAAAAAGTGTTAATCGGCCTACTGAGCGTACTATTCGCAACACCATCAACCATTTTGAGACCCAGCATTCATTACTGGATAATATTCGACCGAATAGTGTACGTCCAGCACGCTGTGAAGAAAATATAGTGGCCGTAGCTGAGAGTGTACACGAAGACCGTGAAAATCGATTCGGCGCCGTTCGCAACTACTCGGACTGACGTATGGAACGACTTGGCACATTTTACGTCGAGATCTTAAATTGAAAGCGTACAAAATACAGCTTGTGCAACAACTGAAGCCGCTCGACCTTCCCAAGCGACATCGCTTCACTCTATGGGCTCTTGAAAAGGTCCAAGAAGATCCCACGTTTTCGAGGCAAATTTTGTTCAGCGATGAGGGCCATTTCTGGCTCAATGGGTATGTAAACAAACAAAATTGCCGCATTTGGGACGAAGAGCAACCTGAAGAGATTCAAGAACTGCTACTTCATCCAGAAAAAACAACGGTTGGTGTTGTGGACCGGTGGAATCATCGGTCCATATTTCATTAAAAATTATATTGATGGTCACCGTCAATATCGACCGTTCTTTCAAATGATAATAAACATTCCCCATTAAATTTGAATTTTCTGTGTTTTTTTTCTTTAAAAATGGATCACGCTTTATTAAAAATTAATACATTTTTCAAAACTTCAAAGAAAAAACAAAAACTTACAAAATAAGTAAAAGAAAGTCGGGTTGCACCACTTATTACTCGAGAACTGCTGTACCGATTTTAATCAGGGACCGTAACAGTTATTCCTTTTTTCATACAAGTCAGATGAAAACAGTTATTTTTTTGATTTTTATTTTTTGAACCAAAATAACCGTTATTTTTTTGATTTTTATTTTTTCGAGCAAAAATAAAAGTTATTCTTTAAAGAAATGTACGTGTTACCCTACGTCTATACGAGCAACTTGTATTTGTTAACATAAGCTATAACGTCGGCAGAATGACGTCACAGAAATGTTCTATGCTTAATATTTTTTTCAGAGTGGAGAAAACGTATGTCTAAACACAAAACATTAATTTGTATGTTAATAAATACTTACATTTTCTTTGGTAACCAATTTATTTTAAATTATTTTTTTATTATTAATTTGTAAATTTTGTATTAAAATTTTATGTTTTAAGCAAGGTATATTTACACAAGGTAGACTCATTTGGGAGTGTAGACATGCTGCTCTATAAAAGGAACCGAGTTGTCAAAATTGTCTTCATATAAAACCAAAACAATTTAACGCACACATGTACAAATTTTGGCTCATATACACGCAATTTGACGTTGGGGTTCCAACTAGGGGTAAACAGCTGACAAACATATGGGCCAACGAGTTTACCTTGTGTAAATATACCTTGGTTTTAAGTTTAAAATTTTTCCTTTTTTGTAACTGATAATTGATTTTGACAGCTTGTGTTAAAAGATAATTGCTCAGCAATATATTATAACATTTGTTGCTGAAGATGTGTTCAAATACATATTTATACAGTCCACACGTTAATATATAGTGTTGGCAATAGAATTTGATAATTGCTACGCTACGGCAATAATTGCTAAACAAATTGCTCGTCTAGACTTATGGCCATTTTCTCATTAGGCGATTATCTTTTTTCCCAACGAAAAACTGCACATTAAAGAAATTTGGTTTTCTCAATGTCTCATTTGCTTTTATTTTGTCGCAATGCTAACCGGCACTCATCTGCCAATTATTTATTTTCCTTTTATTTGACGTACAGATAAATTCAATCAGCTGACTCCCAACTTTTACATGTATTTTGAGTGGTGTTGCCAACTCAAACCAATGTTTTTGTCGGTATATTGAGAAACTCAAAATCGTTAACGGACAGTTTATCGGTATAATAAATTTATGTTGACATTAAGTAACAGACACTTTGTCGATACATTGAGAAAATGACCATTAGGGTGATAACAATTTAGTTGACTTTAAATATTTGTTTAATGTGCATAAGAAATCCCAATGATGATTACACATTAAATGTCAACTAAATTATTATTACACGTACATTTCTTTAAAGAATAACTTTTTTTTTTAACAAAAATATAAAAATCAAAAATTATCTATAATTTTTGTTCAAAAAATAAAAATCATAAACTGTTATTTTTGTTCAAAAAAAAAAAAAAAAAAAATCAAAAAATAACTGCAAATTTTGATCGAAACAATAAAAATCAAAATTTTAAAAATCCATATATTTTATCATAGACAAGTTCATAAGGATCAATATGGTATTCCACATTTACTTCTATATGCTTTTTTTTAAACTTCAATATAACTGTTATTTCGGTCCCTGATTTTAATGACCACTAATTTGTTAGATTTGTCTCCGCCTCGAACAGCAGAATAGCTATTAAATATCGAAAGAAGGAAGTGGGCGTGTCATTAGTAATATCTGGAGAACGGTAAGAGTAAAATTGAACAATTTTCGTACAAATAGCTTAATAAATGCACAGCATCTGACAAAAAAATTGGCTTCATTTATTTACATCCGACAAAATGTGGCCAGAACTGGAGAAGTGGTCGTGGCACGATATCGGTTTCTTTATATCTGGAGTGGTAAGAGCAAAACTGCACAAATTTGGTACAAATAGCTCAGCTATTATTGCACAACATGACAAAATTTATTTTGTTTATCTGGAAAACGGTAAAAGAAAAGCTGTCCAAGTTTTGTGTAAAGAGCCTGGGTATTTATACACATCTGACGAAAAGGGGGCGAAACCTGATAAGTAGGTGTGACACCTCCAATACAAAGACCAAATTGATTTTTTAATATTAAGGTCGATAACATTAACAATCCGCCTGCAGTCCGAACTTTCCGACAAAGGAAAAACTCATCCCTTAATGCTGACTTATTAATATCTGCCCGCGATTCTGGCTGAAAACGACAGCCACCACGTGATTTTTAAAAGGGCCTCACCAATAACCAGTCCAGGTCCTAAATCCCAGGAGCTAATGGTTACAGTGTTAACAGTTGTGATCGGACATCTTTCAACTTGAACTCTCTGGTATTCAGGGTAATGGTTGCACCTAGCTTTCCGCCGTTAGTGCTACGACAAGAGGTTGTGCGCGCTCTTACGTTTAGCGAACCTAAACCAAAGCAACCTAAACCAAAGCAGCAAACGTTTTTTAAAACATGAAAATTCTATTGCCAATACATTTTAAATAAAACTAACTGACCTAAAGATCTGTTAAATATGATTTTCCAGCCGGGTAGTAATGAATTCGTTTGTTTCGTATAAACTAAATGAAAGCGAGAAGGTTTGACATAAAAACAACGCCTGCCGCTCTTATTAAGGTAGCTCTGATAGAGACTGTTAGAGAAGTGATGCACTTCAAGATCGCTTATTTTACTCTTTCTTTCTCTCTCTTACTGCGCTAGCGGATTTGACAATTTTAAGTTCTAAATGGCCCGATTTTTCACTAGACAATTACATGCAGTTTACAACTGACATCAAATGCTTAACATTAACACTAATATGACGTTAGTGTTAAGCACAGAGCACACAGAGGCGTCACGAAACAGAAAGTATTGTATTTTTTCTGTCTTTTTCTTCGAAAGCTGCCCTTTTTGAATTTTTTGTTTTGATTACGCAATTTGTGTTGATTGTAGCTGCCTGTTTTTACACATTGCCACTTCACTACCAAAAAACGTTTTCTTTCTCTTTCTTCGAAAGCTGCCCTTGCAACCGATTAAGGCATTTTTCATACGTCACTTTTTTCATCTCTGTATGCTTTGTGGTGTTAATTATATAATCATCATGTTTGATGTTTTCTCATGTTATAACACGGTTGCTAATGCAAAAGTTTTAACAACGCTTTTATAACATCATGTTATAACAGCAAATCATGTCATTTATGATCACTAGACAACACTAACGCATTCCCTGCAATTATAAGCCTACAAGAACTAGAATTTCGATGACTAAGCTTCAATGACAACTGTCTTAATTATAAAAATTTAGCAGATTTTTATCACAAAAATATAAAACAAAACTCGCCTTCTCTTATTGCACTTAATTTTGTTTCTATTCAATAGGTTTTTCTGTCCATTTTTCCCCTCTTTCATGTCATTTATGTCACCACTCAGCAGCTGTAATTTAAAAAAATGGGGGATTGTTTTGAATTTGTAGTACATATGTACATGTTATCAAGTTACCCTTGCAACAAACATTTCCCTACTTTTTTTCTTCTTCACAATAGTCTTTTTGTTTCGATTATTGCAGCAGATGTCTGGGTTTGATCGTGCAAAAAAAAAATGATGGGGGTTACAAATGCAACATATGCGAAGCTTTCCTTTTTGTCAAACAGGATCACCAGTTGTGTTCAAAGTAAAACAACAAATACTAATAGAATTGTGTATGCATACATACATAATATATACATATGTAAGTAAGTGGTAGTGTGGTAGTTTTAAACAATATAAATTAGTTTGTAAACTTGAATTTTGTGTTAATACCAGAAAGTGGAAACCCACTGGCACATACCTAATTGATTAAATCAATTTAAACATGATTTTATTTATAAAGCATGATTTTTAATGATGTAAATTAAGAAACACAACACGTCAGAAACTCTAATAAAACGAACAAAAAAATTGTTCAGACAAGATAACTTAAAATCAGTAATTAAATCAAAATAATTTCAATAAATCCAGAACTCAAAATCCGGTAGTAAACCCGAAATCGAAAGATTTTCAATTTCCCCCACTACTGATATGTTTCCTGCGGCGATTTTTTTAGAACTACAGCCTATAAAAACCTTTAAAAACTCCAGACCTCGGAACCCAGTATTAAAAGAGAAGTACAAGTACGTGATGGAACAACTGAGCTCATATTCGGATTTCGAATGCCAAATCCTTAGTATCGGTTAGAATGGCTTAAAAGCTATTTCAATGTCGAGATGTGAAATTAACAATTAAGTGTTAACATCTAAAAGTGATGAGAAACATGTTGGATTCACAACAGTTTGTACGCTTTTCAAATTCGGCTTTGTTTGTCGCCCTTATTTTTTACAATTTGACGGTCTTTTCTAACCTTTTTAGCTTATATGTATACATACATACTTTATAAAAGTGCAGAACGAATAACTCAGCAATTCGTCAGATTGGTAATTCTTGAAGAACAATTTAAACAAATTTAACTTTAAGACAGTTTCTTAAGAATGTTTATATTATTTATGGTGTTTTCTTTTCTACAACAAAATGTGACATTTTATTTAAAAAAATGCAATTTGGTGTTCGTTTCTTAAAAATGCTTTGCTCTCTAAAAAAGTGGCTTGTTTTATTCTAGAAAATTCACCCTTACTAATGGCATAAGGCAATGCACTTTATAAATCGACAGTGTTGATAACAGTTGACTTCTGTTTATTTATAGGACTACCAGACAAAGTTGGGAAAAAATCGCCTGTAATCAGTAGTGCGATTCTGTAAGTCCCAATTTACATTATACGATTTTTGTCGTTGCGATTATTGTCGTTTCTTCTTTGAAGTCGGTCTGATATTAACATTGTTCGATTTTTGTCGTTACAACTTTTTTGTGCAACTGAACTTCAATACATTTTTCGTCAAATGAGAGAACGAATGAGTGAACAAAATGAATCAAAGAGTACACTCGCTTGTGTACACCTTTTAATTCCTTTCTCCCCTCTCGCCTTTAAGGTAAGAATCGCAGCGACAAAAATCGTATAATATAAATGCAGACTAAATAATTTAAACAATAGTTGTCATTGTTAAAATATTTAACAATCAAATTATCGATTTTGCTATTCTGTAACATTTTAAGCAACACTTGTTATCGTTAAGTCAGCTGTTTGTGTTAAGTAAACGACAACTTTTACGTGCGCCAAAATAGCAACGAAAGTTAGCAACGGCGGAAATTAAAAATCAAGGGATTTAGTGGCAACACCGGAAATGAAAATTAAGAGATCTTTTAGATATGATTTAAGAAATATTTTTATAGATATAGATTAACTAACATCAACCGTGCAAAAAATCGTCCGAGCTATTCCAGAGAAAAGTGGGTTCATCCAAAATGGTCAGTAAAAATCGTTGCTGATTTATCACAGCCAAACTAGGCAGTGTCACGGCATAAACCCAATGAAACATGGAAAAATATCACTTAAAGTTTAAAAAAAATCTATTTTTAAAAAGATCGTCCGAGCCGTTCCAGAGAAAAGTGGGTTCATCCAGAATGGTCAGTAAGAATCGTTGCTGATTTATGACAGCCAAACTAGGCAGTGTCACGGCATAAACCCAATGAAACATGGAAAAATAGCACTTAAAGATTAAAAAAATCAATTTTTAAAAAGATCGTCCGAGCCGTTCCAGAGAAAAGTGGGTTCATCCAGAATGGTCAGCAAGAATCGTTGCTGATTTATCACAGCCAAACAAGGCAGTTTCACGGCATAAACCCAATGAAACATGGAAAAATACCACTTAAAGATTAAAAAAATCTATATTTAAAAAGATCGTCAGAGCCGTTCCAGAGAAAAGTGGGTTCATCCAAAATGGTCAGTGCATAAGCTCAATGAAATATGTTCCAGAGGAAATCGCGCTAAAAATCACAACACTTTCTTAGCTTAAAGCTTATGATAGCAAGCTTGCTACAAGTTCTTTCTAAATCGTTTTGGCTTGTTGGGCTAAGTTCGTGTTACCATTTCGAAAGTATTAAAATTGTTTGATACTTTATGTTTCTAAACACAATGTTTTATTTTATTTATATTTACTAATTTATATATTTTATTTATACTTATTCGATGCGTATTTCAGAATAGCCACGCAAATAATTTGCGCACTTTTACACAGTTGCTGAAAACTAATTCGCGCCATTTATAACAATGACGCCAAACAATGTGTCATAAAAAAGTACTACAAATTCAGCGTTTTATTACATTAAACTAAGCCCAATTTTCAGCGCGATTTCCTCTGGAACATATTTCATTGAGCTTATGCACTGAACATTTTGGATGAACCCATTTTTCTCTGGAACGGCTCTGACGATCTTTTTAAAAATAGATTTTTTTAATCTTTAAGTGGTATTTTTTCATGTTTCATTGAGTTTATACCGTGACACTGCCTAGTTTGGCTGTGATAAATCAGCAACGATTTTTACTGACCATTCTGGATGAACCCACTTTTCTCTGGAACGGCTCTGACGATCTTTTTAAAAATAGATTTTTTTAATCTTTAAGTGGTATTTTTTCATGTTTCATTGAGTTTATGCCGTGACACTGCCTAGTTTGGCTGTGATAAATCAGCAACGATTTTTACTGACCATTTTGGATGAACCCACTGAAATGGCAAGGAGTATTTTATTTAAATCGATGATAAATTTTCTTTTTAAAATCGTTGCTAACTTTCATTGCCACTAGATTCCCAAAATTGTTTACTTTTAAGCCCTCAAATTCCCCTTGGTTTTATTTCCGGCGTTGCTATTAATCGTTGCTATCTTGGCGATTGTACAACCTTTTAGTGTTGTTTATTTATTGTTCAATGTCGAAAAAATAAAAAAAAAATATTTTAAAGAAATAATATAACTTGAAAATAACAATTAAATAATTTTAATTTAATAGTAAAATGTTTGGCTTATCTTCTTAAAAAAACATTGATGTGGCATCGACGTTAATTTTTATCTATGTTGTTAACAACAATTTACAGAATCACATAATCGTTAGTGCAAACAACAAAACAGGTTGACAATTAGAACAACTGTTGTTATTGTTAAACGTTACAGAATCCCACTACAGGACAGTAAAAATGTTAAATTAAAATAGTTATTTTTCTATTATTTTATACTTAAAAACATACGGAAGCATTGCATTGTTAATGGTAGGTTGTCAGTGATATAAAATTAAAGTGGACTCGCTGTTATAAAATTGTTCTAAAAGAAAAATCATCAAATCAAAAAGTCTTAAAAACTTCGACAGTCTGGCAAAGTTATTTTCTTGCTTACATATTTTATGAAAAACAAACTAAAGAACATTTTAAGACACAAAGTTAAAAATATGGATATTACCGCAGCCATTTTTATATTTTGAAGAAAAAATTTTTTGTCAGCTCTTAAAAACAGGGCGTTCCACTCCTTCATAACTTGTGTTTCGTTCTATTCAAATAACAAATTGCATTATTACAGGTTAAGCCAGGTGTTATTTTTTTGTAGAAAATAAAACACTAATGACCAATTTTGAGGATAGTTTTTAATCTATATTATGTTAATATTAAGGGTAATCACGATGATCATTGTGCAAATTTGTAAATTTGCAGTGCATATTATGACTGATCGTGAACATACCACTTTAATTTTTTTCTGGCAGCACTTTAAAAAATCTGTATTGTTAATTTGGGAATCGTAAATTTACGTTTGGTTCATCCCACAGCTACACAAGCAAATTAAATTAATTTTTGTCTTTTTAATTAATTTAAATTTAATTCTATATTTTTGGTGTGTGTGAAACGGAAGCAAAGTTCTATGGTGATTTAAAATTGTCAAGAATTTCTACGCTAATGTCAAAATTTATACTAGCCCCTAGGGCTAGTGAAATTTTATTAACCTCAACAGTGTCAAAATTTGACTTACATGAGTACTTTGCTACCGTTTCACACACACCCTTTATATTAAAACCCACGAAAATGTTCAAGTTATAAGTTTCCTTGAAAACAGTAAGGCGCTTAATATGTCAATGTTTTTGTTTTTTTAGTGCAAACGAAGTAAACCTACGTTTCCACATGCAAGTAATTACTTGCAAGTAGTGTTTACTAGGGTATTCATTTTCGGGGTTTTGCTTTAATCGCTCGGATCGGATTATAATCGGTTAATTTTGTTATTGATCGGTTAACCGATTAATAAAGTTTTGTTATAGATTAAGTAATTTCCATTAATAAAAATGCAAAAATTATTTATTATTTGGAATTTATTAGTAAAAAAAACCATAACAAAACAAACAAAACAATTCGTGAACTTAAATGAGCAAAAAAGTAAGTCATAAATATGAAATACATATGAGGAGGTCCATAACAAAACGCAATAATTACATTTTTTAAGTTTTTAGATTTTTTTGATTGAATCCTATTCTACACATTGAAATCTATATTACCTTTATTATAAGGTATTCTAAAACTCAATAACTACACTGCAATTCAATATCAAATATAATGGTTCAGAGCAAAATGCAATAATTACACATCTTTGCAATAAATCGCTACAAGAAATTTAAAAAAAGTCAACTTTATAAATAAATTATACTCTGGTGGTAACTCTTAGATAACTATAAAACATAAGGAATTTTTGTTTAGTTAATACCTTTCGCTTTTGTTAAGTTAATTGAGGAGGTCCATAACAAAACGCAATAATTACATGAATAAATATTATTATTCGGACCAAAACGCAATAATTCCAAATTTGCTTTCTAAATAACTTTAAAACAAACTGTCAGATAAAATAATAAATTTGTGATTAATATTATTTTTTGTAGACAATAATACCTTAATAATTGTTTTTTAAAAAAATTATGTGCTACTTACTTAAATTACATTTTATCGTTTATCCAAAAAAATGCTATGGTGTAATTATTGTGTTTTGTTATGGAGCTCCTCATATTTTATAATTTATATATGTTATGTGTTTAATAAGAAATAAACTGTGAGATCATTTTATTAATAAATTTTTTAAAAGTTTAAGGAGATCTTATAAAATAATCTTTTATAAAAATAGTTTGGCTTAAATGTTTAGGATTTAAACTGACTTTGTACTGTATTTAAAGAATGTATTGCTAGAAGGAAAAAATATTTTTCGAAACACATACCTTTTGTATATAAGACAAAACAAACAATTAAAAACACAAAAAATATGTGATACTTCTACAAAAAATTTAAAATTTTGTTACTTCGGTTAATCGGTTAATCGACTGATATTAACCGGTTTAATCGTTAATCGAAAAAAGCCAATTTTAAATTAACCGATCAGTTAATCGGGTAGTAATTAATCGGTTAACCGATCAACGGTTAACCGAATGAATACCCTAGTGTTTACGTATTATCAACGAAAAATCGAGGAACCAGCGGATGTGAATGTAAGTGGAAAAGTGTGAGTGTATTGAGTTTTTCGAACTTGCACTTGCATGTGGAAACGTGTATTTTTGCACCGTTTGCACACTTTGCACTACCCATCGTGATTTCCCTTATTAACTTAAATCTTATTTAAATACAGATTGATTAGTCTTATTTAATTAAAATAAAAGTATGGTAACACTACTTTATACAAAAAATATCATAAAAAACTATATCTATTTACAAGGTGGTTTTAAAAACAGATGACTATTATTGCTTTGCCTGTTGCTGTATTGCTGTGATATGGAGGCCACATTGCTAAACCATATACAATGGAAACCAAACTTGAATTTAAATGTACCAGTTTGAAAAATTAAGTCACATTTAAGTGCTTAGTGCCGGTAAAAAAAATGGAAAAGAAATGGCATTCTCTTTTCCCTTCTCTCCTAAAAGCTCAAGACTTGACGAGTCAAACTTGACGTGTGTGAACCGGCACTTAGTGAAGAACAGAATTTTATATTTTCAATTTTTCAATTTTTCTATAAAAAATAGGAGTTCTTTTCGAGATCCGTGCATCTACAAATAAAGCTTAGAATTTTGGTTTGGCTGATCGGCTTATGTTGATACTTAGATCGCTTTAGGATTCCTATTCCTGACAATTTCAGATGTTTGCTTGGATTCATTATCTTTGTAAAATCTTAATGAATGTGTCTGTTACCAGGATTGTCTGCAACGTATACTGAGCTAGCCTTCAGAAGACCCAGATACATCTTTTTATTTATGACATTTCCCACACCTGAGTGTAAAACGCAACCCCAAACTAGTACTCTGACTCATGCATGCTTAACCGTAAAGCGTTAACTACATTTATGAAGGGCATTCTTTGGTCTTCTCCAAACAAAGGACTTTCCATCTGATCTGATCAGCTTTAATTTGCTTTTATCTGCAAAAATAACCTTCTTCCCGAATGAAATATCTTTGCTTAAATGTTGTCGACAAAACTCTATTCTGTGTCTTCTATTAGCTGCATTTATCAATGGCTTGTTTTTGGTTGTTATTTTATAAAATTGGCCACCAGCAAAATGTCCCTAACCCAAATCGCCCAAAGCAATACGTAAAAATCCCCAAACGAAAAATTACCCAACTTAAGCCTAGTTAAGCAACATTGATTATTTCACCTATCTTGCGAGTTTGCACAATTTAACGTTTTTATTCCTTCAAAGTATGCAACATTGTTTTGCGTATGTAAACAAAACCCACATTTATTTTACTAACGGCCAATTTCCCAAAGTTCAGTTATAATTAACTATCAGTTATAACCAGTGATGTTATACGTAGGGAAAAATCCCTATTCGTAGGGATTTTATTCTAAAAAAATCGGCAGTAGGGAAAAAGGACAGATATTTAAAAATCATTAAAATGTAGGGACTTTTCAAAAATGTGGCAAAACTGTTAATATTTGGCAATCTTTTCCGATTACTGAAAACATACTAATAAAATTGTTGACAGGGCAACATTACAAATTTTTAAATTTCTATGAGTGATCGCATTTCAACTTTGATTTAAAGGTAAATTTGTGAAACTCTCTTTTACAAGAATGCAAATGCTTTGAATTTAATTTTTCAGAGCAATAAATAGATAATTTGCTAAATGTATTTTAACAAAAATTTCATTTTCCCCTTTAATCAAAATTAGCTATATTTGATTTATCACTGCTACATGCCAATACATAAAGCAAAATGTTTTTTTTTTTTTCTATCATTGATGTAAATTTTTGGGCTTCTTTTTTAGCCAATCTTTTTATTTGTTCGGTAATGAATTATAGGTGATTCGTTTAGGTGATTTTTATCAAAAATTATCACCCAACCCAATCTCAAAGCCGGGAACAACTTAAAATACAATTTATGTATGTACAGTAATATAAATGGTTATTGTTTGTATTGATATTTTGTCATTTAAAAGTTGTTGGGATTTTCGTAGAGACAATTATTTTTAACGCGTAGGGAAAAATAGGTATTTTTTCGGGTTTTATTTTCTCACACGACTTTTTTGTGCGACTTTATTTTTATAAAACGAAAAGTCGCACCAAAGACTTTTCAAAAAGTTCTTTTTATTTCTTTTTTTGCAAGATGATAGGTTTGTTTTGCATTATCCAAAGTTCGATTTATTTAAATGCGAAATTTCGGATTTCTAACTTGAAACATTCTTTCCTAGTTAGTTTTTTCAATGACAAAGATAATATTCTTCCACTTTATTCAACATATACTATTAAATTTAAATAGGTGACCCTTAAACAACCCTATTATGTGTTAAAAAAAAATACATCAAATGTCTAATTAAAGTAATTGCATTGATTTTTTAATTTCCCACATTCGAATACGTTCGATTGATTAATGTGTACATAGTACATATGAACAAGAGCGAAGAGCTGCAGAAGTGCATTTTTCAATCGTTTGACTCGTACACATGAAAATTCCACATGGCTCGTGCGAAAACAGGCAACAAAAAAAAAACACATACTGCAATAGCGCAAACTGATTGCACAAAAATGCAAGTGTACAATCATAAATTTGCAAGTATAATTTGCAACATGGAGAGTAAGAAAAGTACACACTCATCTGATGCAACCAGAACTTTGGAAATGCGTCATAACCCATGATCTCAGAGAAATATTTCGCCTTTTTTTTACTGATACTTTCGTTATATTGTGTGGTGGGGGAAGCTTCATAGTAAAGAAGGGGTGGTTGTTGCAATTCAAAAATTTTCTATATGAATAAAGAGAATGAGAGGTAAAACCAGATAGTGTGAAAGATTGAGTTAAGCATGGGGGAAACAGATAAAGAGTTTAGTTCGATTTTGTTTAAAGGTGTTTTTAAAATACTGCCAACACTGATGATGGTGTTGGTAATGATAATAATGATGATGAAGATGATGACGATGTCGCTGACTATGTGTAGGTTAGTAGTGTGCTCATGTTTTTGTTAGTGTATGTCTCTTCTTTAAACAGTTTGTTGTTAATATTTTGTGCATACAATGGCATTCAGTTTTTATTATTTGTTTTTTTAACCGTATTAAAACAGTGGTTAACAAAACTCTTAATTATTAGAAATAATACGATCGCGATTTATTTTACAATCACAAAATAAATTTCTCCAAATTACTGTAGACCAATTTTTCGAAGCTCTAGCCAGGTAGGTATCGATGTTTGGCTAGAGATCCAGTATATTACTCCCATTGGTCCCAACACACTTTTTATCTATGTATCTATCTAGGTATATACTTATGTATATAAAAATTAAAAATGTTTGTTTGTTGGCTTATAAGTAGACTCCTAATGGATTTTACTGAAATTTTTAAAGGAACATCAAGTGAGCCCCGAAGATAAAATATGCTACTTATGTTTTCGTTAGGGGCAGGGGAAGGGTACCCTCCATAGGATCCAAATATTAAGTATCGTATATCTTAAGAGCCGTTGTGCCCATTTTCTTGAACTTTAAGCAGTAGAATCTTCTAAACCCCGAAATGGAAATAAGATAGCAGCAGAGAAAGTGGTACCCTCATAGTACGCCAATGTTAATATCACATATCTTAAGAACTGTTATAGTGAGGACGTTTAAACTTAGTAGGAGTCACTCTTATGGTGAACTACACCTTTTAAAATAATAATAAAGGGGTAGGCAGAGGGGGAGCAATACCTCCCATAGGATGCATACTATTATAGCGAGTATCTTTAAACGTGCTCAAGGTCACTACAAACTATAAAATTCACAATAAAAATGGGCGTGGTTGACGGAGGAGGAGCAGTACCCCCATAGAACGAAAATATTAAATACCGAATATCTGAAGAAGAAAATCTTCAAGCTTTTTAGGACCCACTCTTATGATAAACTTCTCCAATCAAAATAATAATAAAAGGGGTTGGTGCGGGGAGAGCAATTAATTTTTACAGAAGCATCCTGTAATCCCGAAAAATAAAATGGACTCCATATAGGACGCAACTATTGAATTAAATTTATGACTAAGTGCAGTGACTGATTCGCGCAGACCAAACGGCTGAAGTGAGAGACATGAAACTTGGACAGTGAATAAGTCTCCCAACGAATAACGGTTTTGCTGGCTGGATTGGAGAAATGGTCATGACACCTTTAATATAAGCACAATATAGGTTTCTCTGTATCAGTAGAACGGTAATAGTTAAAGTATCTAAATTTGGTTCTATTTGCTTCTTTATCGATACACAAGATCTATTTTAAAAAATTTGACTTTTTTATTTTAATGAGGGAAGCGAAGCGCACCGGGTTAAGCTAGTACTTATATTAATTTTAAGCCGTTGAAGTTATCTCAGACTATTGATAAATGTTTGGCCTTTTTGATTAACTTTAAAGGGTAAAAGCTTACCAAAATACTCATCAAGCATTGTGGTAGTATTTGTAAAAATGTGTTAGTATGTGTGACACCGACGGCGAATATTACGTCCAGCTCCTGTACACGAGTGAATTCGCCTGCATGGTAAGCATTTGACAAGTGTATTTTGCCCTTAACACACCCCTCATGTGGATAAAGCAATAAATAAACTGGCTTAACAATACGGGGTTTTCCCGGGAATTTCAATTATTTAATTTCCCGCTTTCCCGGGATTTTTTTGCGGGTTCCCGGGAAATAACAAATTGCTCATAGATTCAGAAAACAGCTATTTTTACTCTGAAATGTTGTTTTCTTTTCTTTAAAAATTAGCATCTGTGGAGTACAGTGAGTGAGTACATATGTAAATCAATTTCTCCTGCTGCAATAAATCTATTAACAGCAGAATGGGCAGTGTAAAAATTAAGACGGTTAAAAATAGTGCTAAGCCGTGGTTCACAAATGAAACTAAATTGCTAAAAAAAAAACGTGATGACCTATACCACATGTGGAAACGATACAGAGCACCTGAACTGCATAATAAATTTTGGGTAGCGCGAAAAGCCGTTGTTTCAAAAATCAGACATGATAAGTCTTCGTACTGTTTTAATTAATTTAATTCGGCAGTTAACGCTAAAAGTAAATTGAAACATATACGGGATATTAGCATTAGTAAGTCGGTTGAACGTTCAGCAGAAGTTGATGTTAATTTGTTGATTAATAAAAGCTTTATGAACATTCCTTTTCCAACAGTCCAGTTCGACTTCTACGATAGAAATACACATTTAGTTTCGTGCAACCAGCTAAAATTTCAATGCGTTAATGCATCTGATGTTGCTAACGCTTTTAATGCAATTAAATCCAATGCAATAGGATTAGCTAATATTGATCCTAAGTTTGTTAAAATTATTCTGCCATGGATTATTCGATATATCACCCACCTTTTTAACACCATAATAACCACCAATAGATTCCCAATGGAGTGGAAACATGCCAAAATTATTCCAATACCTAAAACCAGATCTGAATATCGTCCAATTGCAATTCTGCCATATCTTTCTAAAGTTTTTGAAAATTTATTGCATAAACAAATTTATGAGCATGTCAATGCTAACTAACAATTTATTAACTGATAGCCAATCCGGTTTTAGAGCACAAGGTAGTTGTATTACAGTACTAACTGATGTAATAGAGGAAATTCGAAATAATTTAGATGACAATAAAATAACGTTCCTTGTGTTATTAGACCATTCAAAGGCCTTTGATACTGTACACCACTCAATGTTATGCATGAAATTGTTGAAATTATTTAATTTTTCAACACTAGCAGTGGAATTGATATCGTCGTATCACTCAAATAGATCTCAATCAGTTGCAAACAATGGTTCTTTATCACGAGCTTTACAGGTAACAAGAGGTATCCCACAAGGCTCTATTCTTGGACCCCTTCTATACTCATTACATGCTAACGATCTTCCCAAACAAATCAGATATTCCAAAATACAAATGTATTCTGACGACGTTCAGCTGTATCTTAGTAGCAACAGAGAATCAATTACGACAAGAATACAAGAATTAAATCATGATCTTGACAAAATATATACATGGGCTTTAGCTAATGGTATACGTCTTAATCCAAGCAAATCAAAGTGTTTAATAGTATGCAAAAAGACAGTTCGAATAGATTTTGATATAGACATATTGCTTGGGGGTTTAAAATTGATATTGTGGATTCAGTAAGAAACTTTGGAGTAACATTTAATAAACATCTAACTTGGTCGAATCACATTACTCAAGCGTGTGGTAGAATATACGGTATGTTGCGTAATTTATATGCCACTCAGCACTGTACGCCTTTGAAAATAAGGATATTACTAGCAAAACCTTACCTCTTGCCTACACTTTTATGTTCGTCTGAAATTTTTACTGGTTGTAACGCTAAGCACATGAGAAAACTTACTGTTACGTACAACAACATCATCCGCTATATATTCTCTTTAAAAAGGTTCGATAATGTATCGCAATATTCCTGTCGTATTTTCAGTATATCTTTTTCAAACTACATATTTACAATTTAAAAACCTTATTTTTCTTTACAAAATTATTATGACAAAGGAACTAGATTACCTTTACAAACGTTAACGTTTTACAAGATCGTGCAGAGGAAAAGGTATACTTCAATTTCGTCACCAGGACCATGCATCTGAATGTCAATTCTTTATATTAACCATACGTCTCTGGAATCAACTTCCAAATAATTTGCAAACCACTAGCAACGCAATAAGGTTTAGAAAATTACTGTTAGAATATTTTTTGTAATACTTGTTTGTTTAATTCTAACGCAAAATTATTATTTTATTTATGTTATTATTTTATTTGATTATTTATTATCTTTTAATTATGTAGCTAAAATTTATATTCACTGTTTTTGCAGTATCATTTTTAAATATTCAACTCAATTTGTTTAATTTAACTTGTCTGATTCTAATACTGTAATTTATAAGATATTGTGTCTTGTTGTATTAGAAAATCTAATTAATAAATACAAATACAAAAATACAGTTGGTAATTAATAAATGAAGTGAAGTGAAGTGAAGTGAAGTGAAGTGAAGTGAAGTGAAGTGAAGTGAAGTGAAGTGAAGTGAAGTGAAGAGTTGATAAAGAACATAAATTCAAATTAAGATGCAGGCAGTAAATTCTCATTGTCCATGGACAAGTCTTAAAAATAGGAGATACCTAAACATATCACTCCTTCATTACAACATAGTCATATCAAAAAACACATTGTCCTAAAGATTGCAGATGGGCCTTATGAAAAGAAAGGGTTTTAAGAAGTAGTCCGGATGATGCTATTTTTGGCATCAACCTTGACATCAGAAGCATGCAACAACGTTGCACTTTTAACTATGTGTCCAACCTCGGTAAAAAAGTGAACGAATTTTTTCTGAAACATGGTAATAAAACAGTAAATAAAATCAGAAATAAACTCTTTGACGACTCACTAAACGCTTTAAGTGTGACACAAAGTTATTTCCTAAGCCGTTAAAAAATGTTAATATATTGATTGAAATATTTTATGAATTAACTTTTTGATCTCATATGTTATTGTTTTTATGAATTAAATTGTTATGTTTATGTTATCTTGAATCTAGAGCATAATAATAAGGAATTTACATACTAAAGCGTAAGGTAATAATTATTCAAGTTCCGCTTTCAATTTTCAATTAATTTTTTTAGTATTTAAGCATTATTTTTACTTACTTTGCAAACAAGTTCCCTTACGTTTGTTTATAAAAGGTTTTTCATTAACTAAAAATTAATTTACTTCGTATTATTTGTATGGAGCGGGATCCCGGGAAATTTAAAAAAATTCCCGCTTTCCCGGGAGTCGAAAAACTCCGGGGAAAAAAACTCTACTAAACATAGATGAATATATTAAAAAAAAAATTTAGATATAGCTATAGCTGCTAAGGTTTATCTTGCATTCTAGGCTCCTGTAGAGACATCGTGTGACATCCATTATAGTCTCTGCCTGAATGGGAATTAGTAGTTCACTAAAAACTTTGAAGAACCAATTCTTCCATCTGAATAATGCATAGTTCCCAAAAGAATTTATCGCTTAAAACGAAGTGAGTTCTCTTTGCGTAAGTAAAATTTTGAATCTGGAGGATGTCTCGGAGCTTGTCTAAGGCCTTAAATAGAAAAATAGCTAAAAAAAAAAATCACAGCGGGCGAGAGACTAACATGACACAGCAGAAAGCAGTAGTCCCTAGAACATTAGAGTTTGGGTCTTCTTAGAATGGCTAAAGCAATGATTTAGTTATCAACAAGCTTGAATGTTTAAATTGGACTGAGAATAAATATTATTCCCCCGGGGTGCCTTTGATGGCACAGTTTTATTGGCATATCATTTTCTAAAAAAAGGGCAGCCAAACTTTACGATTATCTGGCGCTTCAAATTGCATATCACTAAAAGATCAAAAGTAACCAGATTCCATTTAGGTGTCAACGGAACAAGAAGTCTCCAGAACTTAAGAGTTATAATTTTTCTAGGATAAACGCGGTAACACAAATCGCGGCGAGAAAAAACCTAAAGATAAAGGTTTTTTGTGTTCTAGGGCTCGGCGTGTCAAAGGATGCCTTTATGGAGCTGTTGCTTTTGAGCATTTAAAGTGGAGATTAGAATATAAAAAAAACTTAAGAAAACATACAGCCAATTCAATCAACATCATTGTTCTCTGTCTAGCACGTAGTGTTTTTCCGGTAAAACTTAATGGCTTTTATAGCATACATATTCATTTGTACCTTTGCTCGTAGGTGATTTAGCACAAAATGTTTTATCTATAGATTTATAAAAATAATTGCAAATTATATCCCAAGTTGGTGCCACGGTAGGCTCGTTGGTAGTGAGCTAGTCTTGCAGTGCGAGGGTTGTGATTTCGAGGGCATAAGTTACTTTTGCTTGGTTAATTAAGTTAAATATAAATTTAAGTGTACTTGTAACTCTTAATAAATAAATAATATACATATCACAAGTAAAGGCTTTTAGAACCACTGTGCACAAGCGAAAACAAGTAATCGGTTTGTTCTAAGTTTTCTTGTTTTTTAATATATTTATTTATTTTTTTTTTTTTGTTTTTCTGTTTGGGTTTTATGGCTTTATTGTTATTGTTTATGCTTGTTGCTTTGCAAAAGCAAAAAAAAACATTTTGAAAACTTTTTTGCCAGTTTAGTTACATTAAAAACTCTCAGGAATACGGACGCTATTTTGTTGTTATTTTTCTAAAACTAAACCCCCACAAAAAGAAACGACAAAAAAATAAGAGAATAAAATCTTAAACAACAAAACGGTCGTTTCCTAAAATTTTCACGGTATTTTAAATAAAAATGTGAAAAAAAAACTTGAAATACTATTTCGCAATGTTGGCAAAAGTGTAAAAGTACATTTTGAAATAAATTTTCCAGTTGCCAACTGACATTTCTGTGCATACCTACATACATACATAAAATACTTATAAAATGTTTAATGCGCTTTTAAATTTGTTAAACTTGTTTCTAGTCGGTTTTGCTATTTGAAGAACATTTTAAACACAAACAAATCCAAAGTGTGCTTGACAAATTGCTATTAAAATTTTTTTAATTTAAGAATTAACACTTTGTTAATAATATTTTAAATAAATTCAAAAATAACAATTTAAAACAACAGCAGCGCAACTTTTATAAATACTTTTTAATGCAACTCTGCATTTACACATCCTTGTTTGGCTGCCACACTGTTTAAAGGAATAGCGTTGCCAAATGGTAAATATTCCGTATATTCCGTTAAAAAGGTTTGTAAACAATTTTCATTTATTTTATTAAATTTTTTATTGTTTTAATTATTTATTAAATTTATCTATTGTTTATGAATAACTTTATTTTTTTATTTATTTTTCTTCTAATTACGATTGTGTTTTAATCAATGAAATAACGAAATGTCTGTTATTTTCTTAAATAACTCAGCGTTCATTTTTTAGCCACTCACTAGAATTCGGTTCGGTTCCTTATTTTATTTATTTTATATGCAGTTAAATTCTATGATAAGAATTCCCTTTATTTAGATAAGAGATTATAGAATTTGATATTTAAATTAGCGATATGCAAAAAAAAATTATATGTATCTTAAAAATATTTCTAATTATGATAGATTAGAAAGAAATATTTTTAAAACAAAATATGTAATTATTATTACAGTACATAACGAATATAAAAAAAAAACTTCATAAAACTTCACGAACCTTTTTCTAATAAGCGAACCTTTTTCTAATAAAAAGTTAATGTGCTCCTAAAACCATAATGCGTTTGCGGGTTTTCAACTTCAGTGGTGTTGCCATCCGTAATTGACCTATAAAATTGCAACATACTAAACTTTTCTTTTGTAACCTCACCGCTCTCCGAAATATCTATAATATGATGCAGTTTATTAAAATATTCTCAAACTCGATGAAAAAAGTCTTTGTTAGCGTAAAACAGGGCTGTGGAGTCGTCAAAAATAATTCTAACTCCGACCCCAACCTCTGGATTTTTTAAGTCCAACTCTTACTGTACCTAACCTTGATGCTTAATGTACATGAGACAGGTTCTTATTTGCCTTTAAACTCTTTTTTTAATCCAATACCTATTAATTGGTTAAATATATCAAGAAAATTATTCTTTAAAAATTTTAACTCTAACACGTGCAGCATTGAACTTCAATATAGTTATTTACATATGTAAAGAAGACTGGTCCTTATTTTCTGACTTCAAATTTTTCAAAGCAGATCCTCTTAAAAATTTTTTATTTTGGAAAATATTTGAACATTTTTTTAAATGTTTTATGCCGAAAAATGTTGGAGTCGGTTACTTCGACTCCGACTCCGGTACAAAAACCTCAACTTAGACTCTACGACTCCAATTCCACAGCCCTGGCGTAAACAGATCTATAGTACATAATTTAGACTGATCAGCTCCAAAATTCGAGTTTGCCTAATTGAAATGCAAAAGTTTATTTTACCCAGTAGGAACTCGGAATCAACTTCATATCAAGGAAACTTAGAAAATCATCTTATAGTCTATACCATCTAGGCAACTGTTCTTACTTTGATGTACTAAAACAAGCGTATTTTTCATTGGCCGAATCCTATATTAGGCATGGAATCACAGCGTGGGGAAACTCGACATACTGTAGATCCTTACAACAAAGCCAAAATCAAATACTAAAAATATTATTAAAAAGCAAACTACATAAACAACAACAATTACAAATAGCACTTGTGTATTTCAACAATATGCAAAATAACGGTTATGCTGATTAAACAACACAATGCATTTAATTACACAATCAATGATTATCCTTAAAATAACTCGTACAATATCAACACAAACAACAACACACACAATATTTATACAAATGGCTCAAACAGCAATACACAAAACATTTACACAAATACCACCAACACAAACAACAACAACACCAATACCAACACCAACGGAAACAACGCAATAGGTAAAATCAACTCCATTATTGCCACAAACGCTCAGACTAACAACAACAACAACGCACACAACATTTATAATAACAATTGTTATTTTGGCGTTAACGCCAATGCAATCAACACAAATGCACAGCCCAACAACAACGCACACAACATTAATACAAACAACACCAACACAACAAGTAATATCAACTCCAATATTGCCACAAACGCCCAGTCAAACAACTATAGCACAAACAACACTACTACACACAACATCTACACAAATAACACAAGCAATACCGACACAAGCAACATATACGTAAACAACACAACAAACCATAACTCGCACAATATTTATACAATCAACGACAACACGAACAACACAACAGGTAATACCAACTCCGCTATTGCAACAAACGCACGGCCAAAGGAACACTCAAGACATCGACACAATCGGACATATTCAGGTGGCAACATTGCTAGTAACCTACAAATGTTGAACGTTAAAAGCATTTCCCAACTAACACTTAGGGTGTGTGTGAAACGGTAGCAAAGTTCTATGGTGAAATGAAATTTGTTTGTGGTAGAAAATTTTCATATTTATGCTGTGTGAAATTGTAACATTTTTGACAACGTAAAATTTTGACATAAAGAAAAAAACAATTACTAGTAGTTTTGTGAAAATGAATAAATTAATCAAGTTTTTACCAATAACCATTTCAATTCTGTTGGAAATGAGATCGTCCCAACTATTTGATGAATTCGTTCTGATATATTAACAATTTTTACAAAAAGTGTGGGCAAAAAAGCTTATACATATGTAAATACTTGTATGTTGTATAATTCTTTTTCATTTTTTTGCCGCTGGTCCTGCTTTCATATTATTTTTTATTTTGTTTAAATAAAATTGATGAAAAAAAATAATTTTGTGGTTGTCAAAAATTTCTACACTAATGTCAAAATTTATACTAGCCCCCAGGGCTAGTGAAATTTTATTCACCTCAATAGTGTCAAAATTTTACTTCCATGAGTACTTTGCTACCGTTTCACACACACCCTTATCAGCGAATTCTACGGTGATCCCAGATATTTAAACCCTATAAACCACAACTACAACACTAGGCAACGTGCAGAAGGAAGGTTTAAGGTTGAACGACATAAAAACACCCTGCAGATAACGATACTAGTCCATACATGCATGTAAAGAGTAGTCCATTAAGGAGTAAGAGTACTCCAAAACTACTCCAAATATATGGGTAAAAGGTGGTATATTTAACATTACGATGTCCTAGGAGGGGACCATATAACCCACCGAGGTAGTCCCTAAACTACTTCATGGAGTACTAAAGTGGGTTAGTTTTAAAAGTACTCCATGCTACTACAGTATGGAGTACACTAAAGGGGTAGTTTAAGCATTTTTCATTTTTTACTAATCGCTTTTTATGCCGCGCCCTGTAGTCTATTATTTCTACCATTAAATATATTTACTTGGTATTTTTAATTTGTTTACCTTTTTTCACAAATTTCACAAACTTTCACTTTTAAATAAATAATTAATAATGGACACCACCATACTGTAAACTATAGAAAAGTATACATCATGCAGTTTTTGGCAGCACTGCATGTTAAATTCTTATAACATGGTCCATATTACAGTAGATTGGACCAGGTTGTAAGTAGTCCATTTAAGCCACAATGGACCACGTAGTCCAATATTATCTGTAGGGCAATTATGGGAAAAATGCTCTGATCACCACACTCCCAAACATATTCAATAAATTACCTATAAACTTACTTAATATTACAAACCCACACAAAAGAAAGTCATATCTCAAAAATTATTTTATATATAACCAATGAAAACTATTAAATTATGCTAAATCAAATTTATATTTCATCCTGCAGACAAGCCAAAAGGCTTCACGGGATTAGACCTAAGATTTATGTATACATTGAGAATATTAATAAATATTAATGAATTTAAAAAAAAAAAAAAAAAAAAACAAATCAATCTCAGTTGAAAAGAGAAACTCTGCATTACACGATGGCTTTTTAAAGTTGGTAGCTTAATAAGAGCAAGTCCAGCTGAGGCCTCATAGGGAAAAAAAATTATATGAATGGAATATGTAGTAAGGATCCCATACAATTAATCCATCATATTCAAGAATAGGCCGAACTAAGGAAGTATAAAAATGTTGTTTTGTAATTTATGGATCAGAAAATTCCTTAGACCATCGTTTCATAAAACCAAGAATGCCATTAGCCTTCTTGAAATCGTATGATTTCAACAAATATTTGATTGTAATCGCAGTGATATTGTTATTTTGACAAGAGTTTCTTTTGAAAACTTTTATCATTTTGAAATTAAAGATTTTAATGCTTATTGATTGCAGCTTTTTACAGCACTGATTTCAAAACTTTTAAAATGTGTTAAATATTTATGTATGTAGTTTATCTTAAATAGTTAAATCGGGTTTTTTTTAATTGGTAACATAAACCTTTTATTATTATTTTATTTGAAAAAATTTCATTTTAATATCGTTTACAAATTCACGCTAATTTGTTGAGCATTTTCTATTAACAAAATGAACAAAATATAAATAAATAAATAATAACTTAAATTTAAAACAACAACGATGAAGTAAATTGTGAAAATATAAATGTAAAGGAAAACTAAAAATAAAATTAAAGTTTTGGGATTGAATCATATCAAAAGTTTTAATAAATTATTTATGTATGTATTACTTGGTGCGGTTAGCGTCGCAGTACTCTTTTGCATGCTAATTTCCTTTTTATTGTGGGATGCATGCCCGATGTCGTCAGATCTAATCACAAACTTAAAAAAAGGTTTTAAATAAAAATAGGCGGGCAGACAAAAAATTGACTGATAAAATACGGAATAAAGTAATAAAAGAAAAAATTTCAAAAAATAAGAAAATACAATAATAACATTTGCTCAGCAGTTGAAAAATTCAAGTTTATCAATTAAAGTTAATTTCAAGTTCATACACAAACAAAAAAATATGTTATACAATTATGAAAAGAGACGGACGAAGGGTCCAATAGAAGAAATTTCTACACAGACTTGAACAAAAATAAACTCGTAAAACATACAGGGGAACTGTACCATACATTAATGTACATACATACATACGTATTAATATTAATAGTTTTTATTTTTCAAATGAAAATGTTTCTAATTCTGAGTTCATACGGCTCTTTCTTTATTGAAAAGATTGCTACTTTATAGGCGAGAGGGGCGAGGGGAAAAGAAACGAGTACACACATGCCTGTACTGTCTTTACGTTTTGCTTTCTTATTCGTTGTTTAATTTTGTTTTTGTTTTCATACGCACGACTATACAAAATAAAAAACATGGCGTCGACATGACATGAATCATTTGAACACCAATTCATGTTCAAAGAAGAAAAAGGAAGAATCTTTTCAATAAAGAAAGAGCCGTATGAACTCAGACTAATATGGAATTTTTAATATTTTACCCAGCTAGCATTTGGGTGATAATTTTTTGTAGAAATCACCTAAATGAGTCTTTTTAGATCACTCTTTACTTGAGGGTTACACGATCAAGTTTTGACTATCAAGTTTTAATACACTCACACTTTTTTACCAATACACTCATACTTTTAAAAATTGATGCGAACTTGCCTTTAAAATTCTCATGCCAGTGAGTGTTTCAATTTACGTTCAAGAAAACAGCTGATTTGAAGGTTAGTGAGCAAATTTTTCGTTTCTCTTTATAAATTTTTTTCTTGATGGCATCTTGAAAGTAAATTGCTCAAAAATTGAATGCAGCCTACGTCACAACTATCAATTTTTGGAAATTTTGACAAACAGTATATGTAAAAGACTATCAAGAACAACTTGACCGTGTGGCTGCACTGTTAAGGTTAAAAACTGGTTTATTAATTGAGCGATTGAAAAAGGATTCATGATTTATTCATATGTTCAAATAATGATTTCTAAATGTTTGGAGTTTAAAGCTAATTTATCACTGGAGCCAAGGCTAATTGACTAGAAGGTGAGGTCAACTCTACAACAACACTGCTTCTGTGGTCGGATTGTCAAAAATATTGCAAATTACAAACTTTGACAAGTCGACCACCGAAAAAAAACACCATATGTTGACTTGACCCCACCTTCTAGTGAATTGGCCTTAACTGGAGCGATTAAAAAAGGATTCACATATGATTCGTTCATATGCTCAAAAAGGCCAAAAGGCTAGGCTACTGAAATTTAATAAATAAATTAAATTAAATGATTCTCAGAGGAAATTTTCTCACAACTAGATTATCATTTATGATCGAAAAATGAGCTCATATGCGGTTGTTTACTTTTGAAGCTGATTCTCAAGATTCGATTATTATTATCAAATGCTAGCTGAGTATATATTATTGTTTTTTACATGAATATGAACATATGTATATATCATCACCTAAATTCCAAAAGGCCGTAAGCATAAAAAAAAATTCATAATCGACTTTTTGATTGATAATGATGCAATTAGATACTCAATCAAAAGTCGAGTTTGAAAATTTTTGTCGCTAACGGCCTTTAGGATTTTAGATGACGATATGTAATATTTCTATGTATGTACATACTTGTAATTTTTATGAAATTCATAAGGGAATTAATATTCTGTTTGTTAATTTTCCAATAAATTGTTTTGCTTTATTCATTGTACAATATTATTTTCATTTATCTCTATTATTTTTTGTCAAACAAGCACTTTAGAATTTCTTATCTCTAACTTTGAACTAGAAACATTATTATGAGTTGAAAATTTTAAAATAGCAGCAAGAAAAATAATTATCAATTGCTAAAGCTGGTATAAGTACATACATACATACATATTTCTAAAATAGAATCATGATTTTCCAATCTTTTAAAATGTTTAAATTAAAGTAAACCCGCCCAAACTTTATTGTATTTATTAAGAATTACAAATAAATTCCATTAAAAATTATAATCTTATTTAATTAACCGAGCAAAATTAAGGCCTACTCTGCAATGGCAACGTGTGTAAAAAAATATGAGTATGGAATAGAGCAAGCAGGCCTTGTAAATCCAAAGGATGTAGAGGGTATCTAGAAGGCATCCGTACTCGCTTCTTTCTCCCGCTGGGTTCCCATATGTCTGATAGCATACCGATCTTTTAACATTCATTAGTCTACTCTTCCCATGAAAATCTCGTAAAATGCTCTAGGGCTGAACTTTTCGCACACAAATAAATTTTTAACTTTAAATTAACGTAACGTAACAATTGGTTGTACAACTTAATAAGTTGTACAAGAAGTCGCAAAGTGTAGGGCCGCAGTATGAGCTTTTTCCCATATAGTACGTTTCCGCTACCGCAAAGTTTTAACGTTAGTTGAGCCATTGAAAGCTATCAGTTCGTTTTTTGATTTGATTTAACTAAATTTTTTGTCTTGTGTGTCATCAAAAATAATACACAAAATAAAATAAATTACAAAATTAAATAAAAAAAAAAAAAAAATATAATATGTAAATAATAAATAAAATAAATAATTTCCTTCCAATAATAAATAATAAATAAAATAGTTTCGATCAATAATTCATTGTATGCCATTCCTGGGTTAGAGTCAGTTGAAAAAAGCAACGTACATAGGTATAAAGACAAATTAATAAAAAAAAATTTCTTAAAAGCTAAAATAAAGTGAAATAAAACTATTATTCCCCGTCATCCGAATCCCAAGACACACAGTCTTCATAGAATTGAATAACCATTTGGGGAATTTCCTTATTTGCCACCTTAGACACTATAAGTTGTGGTTCATTATCGCCATAAAATTTAATGACTAAATATAGGCATCCCTGGTAGTTTGTAGCTCCCAATATTTGTTCAGGCTGAAGACCCCTGTCAAAACCGGTTTGTGCAAAGGGCCTAGTAAGGAAATCGGTAACCAGTTTATTTTTTTTAATCTGATACGACTTTGGTTGATCTGGATTTTTAAAAATTATGACATTATTTGGTATGTATTTCTTTTCGTATCTTTGAAAACTTCATCTGGTTTTCATTCTTACCTGATAAAAGGTCTTTGGATTCCGAATTACCTGTTTCTGGTTTACTATTATTTACAGTTTTCACTTTATTTTTGGCTTTCTGCTTAGTTGTATTTTTTAAATTTCTTTTAACTCTTTTGGAATTTTCTTTTTCCTCAGTTTTATTTTTATCCCGCCTCTTTTTGGTTTTCGTTCCATCAGACGGAGTGTTGCGCTTTCGTAAGCCATAATCTCGATTAGAATTAATTACGAATTTTTCCTCAAGACTTTCTGTGGCTCGATTTTTTCCCAACATTTTCATAATTTTTTTTTCAATTTAAATTTTCCGCTTCTTCCCAAGAGGGCTGTTTACAGTGTTTTACGTTGTGTTATTTTTCAATTGTCAAATCTATTATTGTTTACATTTTGTTTTTGCCGTCTTTCTGGATGAAATGTTATACAATGTCAACTCGGCGATTTTGCACTGTTCTAAGTGCTTTTTAAAATTTTCGACGCGAAAAAAGCCGTATTCATAACCCTGCGGCCACACGATCAAGTTGTTCTTGATAATCTTTTACATATACTGCTTGTCAAAATTTACAAAAATTTAAAGCTGTGACGTAGGCTGCACTCAATTTGTAAGCAATTTTCTTTCAAGATGTCATAAAAAAAAACAATTTATAAAGACTAACATGTAATCAGCTGTTAAATTGATAGTAAAATTGCCAAACAAATGGAGAGGTGAAATTGAAAGCAATCTCGTGGTCAATTTAAAAAGTGTGAGTGAGTTAGTAAAAAAGTGAGAGTGTATTGCAAATTGAAAGGCAAAACTTCATCGTGTGGCCACCAAGTAACTAAAATTTGGCATGAAGGTAGCACAAAGTTTATTTATAATACACTACCAAGCTCTGACTAACGATTTGCTATTCTCTTGTTAACGAGCTGCCAAACGTTTGCCAACGTTTGAAAAACAGCCGTCTAATGTCAAACTATTTTCTGGGTTTTTTTTTTTAATTTACTGTCTGTAATTTGCTTTCTTTTTATACCCTTCACCGAAGGTAAAAAGGTATATATAACTTTGTCATTCCGTTTTTAATTTCTACAATATTGATCCTATACCCTATAAAGTATATATATTCTGCGTCCTTATGAAAAGCGAAGTTCAAAAATTGTTGGATTTTTGGACTGTTATATGACCTATGGTTACGCCTTATATATCAAGTAGAAAGTATTTTCAGAAAATTTCGGAAAAATCGGTTCAGATACGGAAAAGTTATGGCCAAAATAAAAAATTGTAGTTAAAATTAGGAAAATATTAGATGGTGGATATTTAAATGTTGCTGGTTTTACTGAAACCTGGCTACGTGATGAAATATCTTCTAATGCTATTAATATATCAGGATATATATGCCACAGAAATGATCGGTTAAACAGTAGAGGTGGAGGAGTGGCCCTTTATGTCTCGGAAAATATAAAACATAAGGTTGTATTTGTTGGTGAGGGTTATGGAGTTGCTGAATGTCTCTTTGTTGAACTTGTTTTTAACGAAGTGAAGGTGTTGGTGGGTGTTGTATATTTACCTCATGGTAATTTTGATGCATTTGAAGAGGAGATTTCTGAGGTGCTTGTGCGTTACTCCAATATTGTTATTATGGGAGATTTCAACAATAATCTTTTTGATGTTGATAAAGGTTTTAATGTTAGAAATATTTGTAGTAGATTGAATCTCTTCTTAATACATAATTCTATGCCAACTTATGTTACTAGCAATACCATTTCTCTTCTTGATTATTTTTTGGTGTCTTCTACTAACTTAGTAAAAACTACTGGGCAATTTCAATGTCCTGGTATAACGCGGCATTCTTTTATTTTTTTGTCTTTTGAAATTTTATTATCTGAGCATAGAAGATTTTATCAATTTTATGATTATGATGCGGTAGATATTAGTTCTTTTCAATTTGCATTGTTGGACTGTAACCTTGATGATATGTATCTGACTAGTAATGTTGATGAGCAATTAAGCATTTTAACTTATAATTTAGGAAATTTACATTCTCTTGTTCCCTTAAGGAAACGTTTTTTTAGCAATCGTAGTGAGTCTTGGACTAATGATCCAGAGATTCAATACAATGTTTCTCTTAGGGACCTTGCTTATAGGACCTATTTATTGGATAGAACGGATGGTAATTGGAAGGTTTTTTGTCGCTGTAGGAATCGCGTAAAATCTGTTATTAGGAAAGTAAAAAGGAGGGTGCATAGTTTTATGTTTGAGAATAAAAACGCTAAGGATATTTGGACAATCCTGAATAGGCATGGGATTGGAGTTAATGATGACAAGTTAGGTCACGTTGATCCTGATTATTTAAATTATGTCTTTTCATCCAATCAAATTAATAATAGCAACAGAATAGTCGATAGATCAATTTATAATCAAGTTGGATTTTCAATTCTTCCAGTTGAATTGTGCGAAATGGTTTCGGCTTTTTATTTAATTAAGTCAAATGCTGTTGGATTAGATGGCTTTAGGCTTAAGTTTATCAGGATTTTGATGCCAATTATTGGGAGCTATGTACTTCATTTAGTCAATACAATATTGGTAACGTCGAATTTTCCGTTATTTTGGAAGATTGCGAGGATAGTACCCATAAGTAAAAATAATTCAACAACTGGCTCTGGCGACTTACGACCGATATCCATATTGCCTGTTCTATCTAAAATTGTGGAGCATCTTATGAAGATTCAACTTTTAAAACATATTGATCATAATAATTATCTACATGATTGTCAATCTGGTTTTAGAGCTAATAGGAGTACTACCTCTTTACTGCTTGGCTTAACAGATAATATTCGCAATAATTTAGCTAATGAAGGTGTTTGTATTTTATTGTCATCAGATTTTACTAAGGCTTTTGATAGGGTGGATCATTATCTAATTGTTCAAAAATTGCACAGATATTATAACTTTTCAAGTTCTGCTTGCAAGTTAATATCTTCATATCTTTCTGGTAGAAGTCAATATGTTGTTAGTGGTAATCGGGCTTCTAGGTTGCTTCCAGTTCACAGTGGTGTGCCTCAAGGATCGGTCCTTGGACCTTTACTTTTTATAATGTTTATTAATGATCTTTTTGATCAAATTTCTAGTAATTCGTGTCTTCCATTTTCATTTGCTGATGATGTATAACTTTTGTTTAAGGGCACACCTGAATTTTCTGATGTATTGCAAAATGTGATCAATTATACAGTTCAATTGTTGGATAGTTGGGTTCTGGATAATGCGTTTGTAGTTAATACTGGTAAAACCAAGGCTATGTTGTTTGGCAAATGTAGTAGTTCTGAGTTTACCATTACTCTTAGTGGTGGTGTAATTGAGTTTGTTGATCGTCTTAACTGCCTAGGTGTAATACTTGACACTAAATTATCATTTGAAGGTCATGTTAATTTCATAATATCCAAGGTGAATTTTACTTTACGTAAATTGTACAATACAGATTTATTGTTGCCAACGTATGTTAAGAAACAAATTGTTCATGGTCTTATAATGCCAGTTTTTTTATATGGTTTGGAGGTGTACTCTGGAACAGTTGGCTATATTCTAAAAAAAGTAAAATTGGTTTTTAATCGAGTTATGCGATATCTTTACTCGTTGAGAATAAGACAGCATGTCTCACCATTTGTTTTAAAATTTTTAGGTTTTTCTTTTGTAGAGTTCATTAATTTTAGAAATCTTGTTCACTTTTACAAGTCATATAGGTTGCAAACTCCTGGATATTTAATTCAGTTATTTTAATTTTGTAGATCAACGAGGAATAGACAGTTAAAGATACCAAAATTATCTGCCGTATTGGAGCGTTCTTTTTATGTTAGAGTTGCACGATCTTATAATAAGTTGCCTAACTTTTTGAAAACTTTTGGTGTTTCTGCTAACACATATAAAAAAAGACTTTTTCTGGAACTTTCAGGAAATCAATCTTCTATATAAGTGATTCTATTATAAATAAATAAATAAAATTAATGGAAAATTTCTTCTTAAACACGTCGGTACATAAAACTGTCAAATCGGTTAAAAAATGGCTGAGTTGTAACCGAAATACTGTATTCCGAAAAATTACTCTTTTTTTATAATTAAGTTTGTTAAAACATACACAAGTATATATAAATGTATATATATATATATACATATATAACTAAAGTAAATGGTAAAATTTTTCCTTAACACGTAGGTAAAGGGTGGTTAAATTTCAAGGGCCGATGTTGATTTTGAATAAAACACAAACTATTTAGGAAATTATTGTAATTTTATTTTATTATGATATATTGGTATTACTCAATTATGTATGGAACAAAATATCGGCCAAATGGGCGCCGCGACCACGGCGATGGTCCAAATTTTCGATGACCCTGAGGCATAATGGAGGTTCTATGCCGTTAATGTGCCGAATTATCTCATCCTTTAGCTCCTTTAGTTGCTGGCTTATCGACGTACACCTTTTCTTTCATATAACCCCAAAGATAAAAGTCCAACGGTGTTAAATCACATGGACTTGGCGGCCAATTGACATCGCCATTACGTGAGATAATACGGCCATTGAATTTTTTGCGCAAAAGAGCCATTGTTTCGTTAGCTGTGTGGCAAGTGGCACCGTCCTGGTTTTTCGACAATCACTCTTGGATTATTATTCGCCCAAATGCGGAAATTCTGCTTATCGACAAATCCACTGAGGTGAAAATGTGCCTCATCACTGAAGATGATTTTCTTCGAAATTTATCATCCATTTTCATAATAAGTCTGGATAACTTTAACACGTTGTTGGATTGTGTATCTCTCCATGGTTCAAATTGAGTAAGTCTGAAATAGAGAAATGTCAAATAAAATTCGGAAAAAAAACTTGGCGTTTAGGTGTGGTTCACATTCAACATCGGCCCTTACAATTTAACCCTTTATATAAAACTACCAAATCGCTTAGACATTGGGCCATTTATGAGTAAAATACTCATAAAATGGGCTAAAAAAACATCAACATTTTTATACAAACCTACATTCTAAGGCTGTCATATGACCTATGGATACGGCTTATATATCAAAATATCGGTATTTAGTAGAACATATTTTCTAAAAAACTCGGAAAAATCGATTTAGATACAAAAAAGTTATGCCCAAAATTAAAATGTTTATCCACTTTCGGTAACCATAATTCTTCCCGAGTCCAAGCCTTATAACTCAAGTAAATGGTAAATTTCTTCTTAAGCACATCGGTATTTAAATCTGTAAAATCGGTTTAAAAATGGCTGAGTTATAACCGAAATACTGAATTCCTAAAAATGGGCGTGGCACAGAATATAATTATTTATATCTTAAGAATGGTGTTTACATATCTTTTTGGTCTTATTTACCATAGTGAAGCGTATATAAGATTCGGCATAGCCGAATATAGCACTCTTGTTTTAATCAATTTGATTTTCAAACTTCTTAAAATGTTTATATGTGGAGGGAAAAAAAATAAAATAAAATGACAAAACCAGCGATTATTGATGTAAAACGTGTTGAATTTTTGAGTAAATAATTTGGCATCATTAAAATTCAGAGTTGATTTTTTAAAAGTTAGCAGATGGAAAAAAGTTTGTTACAAATAGACTCTGTGCTAATAAGCTGCTAAGCTTAATCGACATTCTAGTTAGCAGCTCGTTGTACGTAGTGTACGAACTGTGGCTAACTTTTTGTTATTAATACAGCTGTAGGTGTTTATTTTAATTATAATATTTTCGGTATCACTAAATCCAATTTTATCACAAAACCTTTTACGGTCTTATTTATAAAATGGTTTAATTAAGGTGTTCTAAGAACATTTTTTTATTAAACCTTTTAAACAACTACCCCCATATTCATAAAAAACATTTTAGGTTTATGAAACGATTTTTCTATGAAAATGTGTTCAATAAACCTTTCATAAATCAAAAATTTTTTATGAATATGAGGGCTATTTTTTTATTAATAAGTAAATCAACAAGGCTTTTTGTAAAATCAACATCAAATTATATCTATTCGATATGGTGCAGTGAAAGCCATAGGTAATAAACCAGTATGACCTTATTTCTTTTCACGTCTACTAAAAAATTCTTCCCTGCACTAGAAAAATTTGGCATTTTAATAAAAAAAAACAAGAGCAATAATAGCGGCTTGTTAAAACAAATTCAAAAATTTTTAAAAAATAGTAAAAAAAAATGAAAAAGAAAAAAAATATTAATAAAATAAATGAAGTTAATTATAAATAATTTCTTATTTCTTAATGTTAAAGCATGTGTCACTCAAAAAACTTTCAGTCAGCTGTTTTTGTTATGCAAACAAAATCTTGGTAATGCCAAAAAGTACAATGTAAATGCACTAGATTTTGAGGAAGATTTCCAACCGAATAGACTATATTTCTTTGTAGCATATTGTAATTCTTAAATTTTTTTATTTACTCCAAAAAAGCTAAAATTAAAAAATAGGATAGTAAAGGGTGGTTAAATTTTAAGAGCTGATGTTTAATGTAAACCACACCTAAACGTCAAGTTTTATTCCGCATTTCATTTGACATTTATCAATTTCAGACTAACTCAATTTGAACCATGGAAAGATACACAATCGAGCAACGCGTTAAAGTTATTCAGGCTTATTATGAAAATGGGCGTTCAAATCAAAATGCACATCGTGCACTTCGTGATTATTTCGTTGAATTTAATCGTCCAAATGTGCGTACAATCGGAAAAATCGTGCAAATATTTGAGCAAATCAGGTCTGTAGGAGATGTGAAAACATTAGTGCATGCTCGTACAGCTCGTACTGTAGAAAATTTTCCTGCTGTTCGCGATGGTGTGGCTGAATAGCCGTCCACCTCCACTCGTCGTCGTGCCCAATTTTTGCTCTTATGTATATCAACACATATAACCCGTTTTAACAGACCGGTTAACCGGATTTAAAAATCTGTTTTCTTAAGGATCCAGAATATGAAGACATATGTATAGGTATAAAGGCCATGTCAAATAAAACTTTTGCTTCGCGTTGCGTAAGAGATTCGCTTTGACATCTAAGATGAAATATTCATACTTATACGGAACATGTCACATAAAGAACTTTTAACGCAAAGCGAAGCGAAAAGTTAGGCAACTCTCATCTTTTTGCGCGCTTTGACAATCTGCTAGTATAATTTTTTTTATTTATTTTCTTTTTAACACACAATGTGTGAGTGTCGTCAAAGTTTTTATTGTGACATACACCTTTTGCGTTACGCTTTTCTGTCAAAGTTAGATGTGTCACGCAAAGCGATGAAGTTTTATCTGACATGGCCTTAAGGGTCTAGGATAAATATTGTGGAAGTTACAAACGGAATGACAAACTTCTTTTATATGTAACATTTAACCTTCCGTTAAGGGTATAAAAATAATCAGCTGGCGCTTCGAGCGTACCTTGTAAATAAGTTCCTATACCATGATCATAAAAAATTATTACACTTCTCTGAAAATCATAAACTACAAAAAAATACAACACTTCTTCATTACCAATGCATCCTTGCAAATAAAAACAAAAATAAAACCAAATAATTATGCAAAAACAAAATATGTAGTCAACAAAGTGATATTGATTTAGTGAACTACAACACAAAGGTTCAAACACAAACACACAAACATATACATATGTACTTCATGTTTGCATGCATAAACAATGTAAACAAGAACTTGCAATATGTATACGAGTTGTTGTTACCTTGAGATTTTTCAAACGAATGCAAAAACACAAACCAACAACAAAAGCAAAACAAACTACAGAAAAAATATTGACCATAAAATTAAGAACAAAACGGTAAATTTAGTAATTCTCCTAAAACTGCACTCACTATATTAACGTGAATATGTATGCTTGTATTTTGTTTGTAGGTATGTGCTTATTTGGCATATAGTAACAACAAATACAAATTGTGTGCATTTTGTTATTTTTTTGCATAAAATACAATGCACGCGCACTAAACCATACAAACAACTTGCAAATAATACCAACAACACATAATGACACACATACTCCTTAGCAGCAACAACAGAAACTACAACAACAACGAGTGTAACTACAATAGCAATAACATGTAGAAACAAAAACAAAAAATGCAGAAAATGAAGAGAAAACTAAAGTGCAACTGCATTTTGGAAACATATAAAGAGCGCACAAACATGTGTAAACACGTTTAAGAGCTTTATTGTTTATTAAGAGTGTGTAAAAGTAATCAATTTTAAAAGAGTAACAAGAGAAGTTTTAATAGAGGAGAATGAGTAAAATTTTCATATTTTTAAGTTTTTAAACTACAGGGTGTCTGGTGGCAAATTTATATTTTTAAATACGATTATTTCAAAATGCGGTGCGGAGGGAGGGCGGCGCCGTTGGAATTATCGATTGTTCGGATTTGTCAGTCACCAAGGCGAATTGACTAGACGGTGGGGTCAGGTAAACATATGGTGTTTTTTTCGGTGGTCGACTTGTCAAAGTTTGTATACAAACTAGTTTTTTGTGTAAACAAACCTGTTTTTTAATAGCAATGTTTTTGACAACTCGACCACAGAAGCATTGTAGTTGTAGAGTTGACCTCACCTTCTAATCAATTCGCCTTGTCAGTCACGATGTCGCAGTGGTCGTTCGTTGTGGAGACATTGACGTATGATTACGGAATTCTTTTTGCCAAACCTGCGAGCTCATCCGTTGGGGACATCCCATGGCCCCCGAGGTCGTCCGATCTAACTCCCATCGATTTTTTTATGGGGTTACCTCAAAAAAAGGGTTTATAACGGCAATCCCCAATCTCTCGTGGCTTTAAAGGAAAATATTCGTCGAGAAATCAGCTTAATTGAACCAAGTTTACTGCAGCGTGTGGCGCAAAACAAGGCTTTGTTTGAACAGTGTGTTCAACTCGACGGAAGACATCTGGATGACATACTCTTTAAAAAATAAAATCCGCATTTCTATTCTATCGTTCAATGGCTCTTAGTAAAAATTTGTCAATTTTTACGTATTTTATTTAAGTTTGAAAATATAAACCTGCTACCAGACACCCTGTACATTTTTTTTCAGATGAATTTATAATGTTGCTGCCTGTCTAGTGTTGTTATCGTTGCTGTTGTAAAAGTTGTTGTTGTAATTTTCTTGCTTGATTTTGTTGGGCTTCACAAATTTTATGTGAAGTCATAGCGAAGCTCATGTAGTTGTAGAAAACTTTATTTCTCTACAGTTTAAGCAACGTCGTGCAACACTCGAAAGTCACGAAAGTTTTTGTGCGGCTAAACGTGCTTTTTCCGTTTGCTGTTTATTCGTTTGTTTGTTTGTTCATCCTACTGCTGCTTCTAATAAGAGTGAGTGAGTAGTAAATACCTACAAGTAATAATGGATTCTTAAAGGGAAATTTTATTAATTCCAATAAAATATTTTTAAAATTCTTAAACGGAACAGAAGGAATTTATTAATATTAAAATTAAGCAATAAATTTTTTTTTTCTCTAAACTTTTTTCTCAAGAAAAACTAATTTTTGCTGAAGCTGTACTTTTTAACATTTTTTGTTGGAATTTTATAAATTCAATGTTGCATTTCTTTTTTTTTTAATTTTAATTTTTATGAAAATTTATCATAAAAGTTGTTTTGCTTTGCGTTGAGTTGAGATAAGAAGTCAAGCTTTTCCTTTATTAAAGCTTTAATTAACAAAAATAACTTTCTTTTTTATGGCCTCTCTACTCCATTCTCTTTTCTTTTTTGGTACTTAAGCATAAGTAGTAATGTCAAGTTGAAATAAAATAAAAAAAATCGCTTAATTTAAAAACGGATTATTTGAAGAGTTTGATCTTTTTTTCATGAACAATTGAAAATTATGACTTCTTTAATGTCCAATTTTTAGGTTAGTATTTAAATCTATATTTTGTTAATTTTCATATAAATACAGTTTAGGCTTTTCAGTGTTATTTAAAAAGTCTTATTTAATTAATATGAAAGATAAAAATCGTTACTAGTAAGGTTTTGGACTAGGCTCTTACTAGTATGGTGTCGAAAAATGAGAAAAATTATAAAATTTCGACTGCGCAGCTTTTAACGAGGCGTCGTTTGTTTCAGAAACAACACTACAAAAGTTGGTAAAAAAAAGATTTAATACCTATGGTCGTTGTAGGAACAACAACAACTCTACAAAAGTAGATAAAAACAAGTAAGAGTGCTATCCCGAATTTAATAAACCTTTCACCATGGTGCGAAAATAACAGAAAGTTACTTATATACATACATAAATACCGTTCTTTAAATATAAATAATTCAATTTTGTGTTACGCCCACATTTTGTCGGATGTTGAGAATTGATAACCAAGATGCTTCTACCTAATTGGAAAACTTTGGCTCTTGCTGTTGTCCAGCTATATAGAAATCTATAATGTCTTTGTATTGGAGTGCCACGCCCACTTGTCCGACCGCGCCCATTCGATGTTGTGTTTTGAAGCTTGTACCTAATTTGGAAACTCCTGCTCTTGCCGTTCTCCAGATATACAATTAAAATAAAATAAAAACAACAACAACAATGGTTTTTTTGGTAAAATTAGAGGCAGTCGTGGTTTTTTGCTCATTTTTCAGTCATTTGTGGACCGATCAGGCTGAATAGCAATAGCAAACAATTCCGGACTATATGTGACATAAGTATTTAACTACCAAGTCCCCATCACATCTGGGGTCTTCGGAAAATCCATTTCAACGGACAGATATCTTTAAATCAGCTTCGTTACTTATAAGGACCCAGATTATATATCGTCACCTAAAACGCAAAAGACCCTAACTAACAAAAAATTTCAAATCGACTTTTTCATTAAATCTGATGTATTGCATCAGTAAATGGCCAACCAATAATGTTGGAATATTTCGACTAACATTAGCGAGTTTATTAACAAAAAACAAAAGGCCCTATCTACAAAAGATTATATGGTAAACGCTATTACCGTGTTCAGATATGCACCTTAATTGAGTTTTGCGCAATAAATTCTATTATTGAGGTCAATCCGTATAAAATTTTAGTTTAGTTATTGTTCAATTAATACGAAATTGTTATAATATTGAGTAAAATTAAAACGCAACTCTGTCATAAGTATGTTTAGTGAGCAAAACACAACGTACTAAACAAAGTGTTTTGTCATTTGGCAACGGAAATGTCAACAAAACAACGGTACATCCATTAGGTCTTCGCAAAAGCCAGATGTTTATTTTGTTTTTTCTTTTAAGATGTCAAAAGTTTTAGACATTTTGAACAGAAAGATAATTTTGTCAATAAACCGAATATTAACTCAAGAAAAAATGTATATCTAAACACCATACAAAAGGCCTTAACTAACAGTTTGCATAATATGAAAAACATTGCCAATTATCAAAACAACTAGTATATTTTACAAGAAAAATAAATTATAAACAGTTTAAAGCGTTTTATTAATTTATCATTTTTAAATGGTTTTTGCTCCTGTAAAATTTTCAAAATGTCAGATAGGGCCTTTTGCGTTTTAGGTGACGATATATGTATTTTATAGGGTCTAACATTAATATTGTGGAAATTACAAACGGAATGACAAACTTTAATATACCATTTTACCTTCGGTGAAGGGTATAAAAAAACAATTTACTTGTATGTTGTAGACACAACAACAACACTACAAGAAGAAAAACGTATATTTTTGGTTAGTTTTAGACTTGACAAATTACTTTCTTGTTAAAAAAAAAACTAGATAAAGAGAAGAAAAATTCCCATATTCTTTTTGTTAAATCTGTTTAGTTAAATTCATCAAAGTTACAATGTAGAATAATGACGAAAACCTTATCCGGGTAATGTTTGTAAACCAAGGAGAATTCAACAAAAGTGAAACATAGATGCAACAGGAAAATAAATTATAACATTCTCTCTGCTTTCAAGGGCGAGTGCTTTGAATAATTCTATATTAAATATGTACATACACTAAAGACAATAATTAAGAATGAAAAAATATTGAGGAGAATTGTCAAAATTAGTTTTGCCTTTATTAGTACTTTAACTGCAAAAATTGCAGCTAGTTTCAAACTATGTTAAAAATGCATTGAAATTAACTAGTTGGGCTCCTAAGACAACCCAACGTTAAATACGATAGTTTAGTACAGGGTTTAAAAAACTGCAGTCGAAACCAAAAACTGTCGATCAAAAAGCGAAAAATGTATGTACAACTTTTTTTGAGTTGGTTTGACAGCGAATGTTTGCATATAATGAATGCAAATTAAAAGCAACCGTTTTTTTTGGCTAATGACAAATACAGAAGTGGAAATGGCAGTTTTTCACTTTAACTGCTGTTTTTTAAACGCTGGTTTAGTATATGAAAAAAAATCAAAAGTGCAACTAGTATAATGCGCAAATCAGTAACACCAGGGGCCTGACTCGTGATCAAGTACTTTTTCAATTCGAAAGCAATTTAATATCTAATTATTTCAGTCAAAACTGAACGAATCGGAATTGTTTTTTAGGGTTGTAAAGCATTAATTTGAGTTTCACAATAAAGAAAAAATAATTTCGATAACATCGTTAAATGGCACCGCGCCATACATTTCTAATGTTTTTGAGTCTCCGAATGGCGTACTTAATGAACATGTTTAGCTTTTATTATTGAATTGTAATATTTGCATAAAGCTTTCGACGGATCTTTTGTTGGTTTAATTCAGTTTTCATACACAGGATTTGATTCCCAAACCTTTCTATACTTTTGGCTGTAGCAAAAAATGTGTACGCATAGGTATATAATTAAACCAAAGACGAAACAAGAGGGGAAAAACGGGCGTATTTACTGATAGATGCAAAAACGTTAAACGTTTCAATATCACGTCTGAAAAGAGCCTGTGTGAGCTCTTTTTTAAAGAAAGGTCTAACGGGAAAAATTACGTGGCAGAAGTAATTAAAAAGAGCTAAATCTAGCCCCTTAGTAGCTAAGTTGGCATCACTTCTTCTGACCTCTCTTTCCCTCACTCTATTGCTTATTCTCTCCACACTACAAATAAAATGCAGTAAAAACTTTTTTCTTTTATTTCAACATGGGAGTGAATTTTCTTTTTTTTCGTCGCTGCTTTTTTCTAAAATTGAGGTCATTTTAAAATGTTTTAATGATATTTTTCCACTTTATATGAAGTGAATGATGGAAAGATGGCCTGACAGCCAGTTTGCTTGCATTCACATGAATATTTTTTGTTTATTTTTTATTTGCTCGTTACATTTTTTTTTTGTAGTTGCTATAGAGTTAGTTTATTACATAAGCTTTTTTTAATTTCTGTTATTTCGCGTTGTTGTGTTTGTGTGTTAGCATGCATGTGAGTTGGAAAGGGGGAAATTGAGCAAGTGTGTTTGATTTTCTAATGCTGTTTTTTATATTTTGTGCATAAAGTTCTCCCCGTCATGCCAAAGTAGTGTATTGTAAAAAATGCTCCCTTTCCAAGTTTACAGTGTGAAATTGTTTGTGAGATAGTGTAATACATACATATGTATGTGTGTATGTTTTTGTTTCAGTTTAACTGCTGTTGATTTTTTTATTAGGTTTTTCCTATTTGTCATGTATGTTCGTTCATAAATAAAGGGTGTTTTTTTAAGCCCGATAGAACTTGAAATTGTAAAAAATAACACAAAAAATTAAATTGTAATCAAAATTTTTTTTTATTCGAAAGATCAATACGTGACATTAACATTTGAAAATGATTTCGGGCATATGGGCACCGCGGCTGTTCTTGACGAAGCGCATTCTGGACGTCCAATTTTGGGCCACTTTTTCGAGCACTGCTGGCCGTATGTCACGAATAACACGAACAATGCTGGCCTCCAAGGCGTCAATTGTTGCTGGTTTATCAGCATAAACCAGTGACTTCACGTAGCCCCACAGGAAATAATCGAGAGGTGTCAAATCGCACGACCTTGGAGGCCAATTGACAGGTCCATTTCTCGAAATCAACTTATCGCCAAATTTTGATTTCAATAAGTCGATGGTTGCGTTCGCCGTATGGCACGTAGCGCCATCCTGTTGAAACCACATCTCCTCCGGATCAATGTCATCCATATTTTCAAACAAAAAATCTTTGATCATGGTGCGGTAACGATCTCCATTGACCGTAACGCGAGATCCGGCCTCATTTTTGAAGAAATAAGGTCCGATGATGCCACCAGCGTTAAAACCGCACCAAACGGTTCATTTTTCTGGATGTAATGGAGTCTGTAGGGTCTCTTGTGGATTGGTCTCGCTCCATATGCGGCAATTTTGCTTATTAACAAACCCGTTAAGCCAAAAATGCGCCTCATCGCTGAACACAATTTTGCGATTTAAATTTGGATTAAATTTTTAAATTTTTCAAAGTAAATTTGGATAATTTCGTAGCGTTGTTCAAGCGTGAGTCTATTCATGATGATTTGTCAGAGTATACTGAAACGATAAAAATATTTCATCAAAATTTTATTTTTTGTGTTACTTTTTACAATTTAAAGTTCTATCTAGCTTAAAAAAACACCCTTTACTATCTACTACATACGTGATGTTCAAATGGTTGAAGGAAAAAATAAGTTGTAGGTACCTATCGAAAAAATTAAATTTGATACGATCACTTGGTAGGTACAGTGAGGAGCGAATGATTGAGTAACTACCTAAATATTAATTGTTTACTCTCCACCACCCTATGGTGAATTAGGGTACACTAATTTTATCATTCCGAGTGAAACTATTTTAATATTCATCTAAGACCCCATACAGTAGGTATATATTCCGGGTCCTTAAGAAATTCTAAGTCGATTTAGCCATGTCCGTTTGTCTGTTTCTCGTTGGCTGTGTGGCAAGTTGTTGAAAGCACATATCTTCCTGGTCCATATCCTCAATTTCAGGCCACAAGAAGTCTGTTGTCATTTCGTGATAGCGAACACTATTCACGGTTACAGCTTGGCCGAACTCATTTTCACGAACAAGAACAACAGCAATGTTTTCTACAGAACGAGCTGAGCGACAGACCCTTTTTGCTGAAATTTGCGCACAATTCTCCCGATTGTGAACATATTTAATCGTTTATGCTGACCAAAAAATCACGAAATGCTTTTTGATTTTAACGCGCATTTTCGTAAAAGGCTTCAACAATATTAACGCGCTGCTATATACCTGTATACCTCTCCATCGTTGAACTTGTCAAACACTGAAGCAAAGAAATGTCAAATTAATTTGGGCAAAAAACTTGAAGTTAAGGTGTGGCTCACATTTAACATCGCGCATTATGGCTGGACCACGCTTTACAAAAAATTCATTTTAACCAAAAAAGTTTGTTCCCAATTTTTCTGGATGTAATTTTTTTTTTGATTTTGCTTAAAACTAAAAATTTTTGGCGAACTATTTAAGTTATAATGCCAGGGTATCACACAATTTTTGGAGCTTCAACCACAAAAACTCGTTCGACCTAAACCTTCGTATAGGAAGGCGAGAGCTTCCAGAATCCGCTCCAGAGTATTTTGGTCTCCACCAGTAAACGTCTCAGTTATTTCCTTGGTACTCCACCAGTAAAACGTCTGAGTTATATATGGTTCTCCACCAGTTACATTGAGTTAATTTTGGTTCTCCACCAGACAACACATTAAAACATTGAGGTTAAAAACGAATGCATATATGTAGTTAATGTAGAAACCGCAAAAACTGTAACTTGGTACAGTTATACGACGCCGAACCACTAACCAATGCGGGGTGACAACGCAAAACGCACGAAAAGCACAAACAAGAACGACCTGTTTGTCCTTAAAAAATAATGACAAAAAGCGCGAGCTGCTTCTCTACTCAGAGCAGTTTTACGAGTGTTTCTGGATGTAATGAAGTCTGTGTCTGTGAATAATTTATTGATAAATTTACCTACAGACCTAAATTGAAATAAACAGGGTTGCTCTGGAATTTTTCTAAATCTGACAACCTAAATTCGATTTTCTTTTTTATTTTGTAGTTTTCTCGTTATTGCATTTACGACCAATTTCAGCAAGCTCAGTTAAAACTAACTATTACTTAAACTGCCAGTTATCAATACGTTTATAGAGGCCCAACCATAATGTGCTTAAGTTAGCTTAAGCAAACGTGCGAGTACATGTTAATTTTATTGAATTTAAGGAAACTTTTTGTTTAATTTTAAGAAAATGTAATTTGCTTTAGCAAAGTGCGAAACTGATCGCACATTCCTTAGGGTATCAAATGTTTTTTGAGTTTGATTTTGTTTTTTTTTAATAAATTTGGGAGACTTTTTGTAAATTTTTGACAGTAGGTTAAGCAAGGCTATGCATATTATGGTTGGGCCTTAACAATTATAACTGAACTTGTTGAAATTGGCCGTAAGTGTATTTCATTAATTTCTCATGTTATCATTGGCATCGGTATACATCTGTGTTGCCGGAGGAAGAAAAAAAAAATAATGCTTTTCTTTCAAAAAAGTTAAGTTTTTCGTCAAAAATTACATTTTGGAATTGGTAGTCCTTGAATAAATCGTAAACTTACGTAATTTATAGTATATAGGTACCTACATAAATATTTTATTCCAAATTTCAGTGATAAATAAAGGCCCAAATACATTGATCAAAACACTCATCAAGCATTGTGGTAGTATTAGTGAAAATGTGTTTGCATGTGTGACACCGACAACGCTTGATGAAAAATCCAAAAATTTAGATATGACGGCGAATATTACGTCCATCACACGTACACATTGAATTCGCCGGCTGGATAAGCGTTTGACATGTGTATTTGGCCCTTAACAAGATAATAATTTATTGAACAAAAACATAATTTAGAATAAATAAATATAAATTAGCGTGTTCAGGTGTTCAGTATATATAGGTTTCAGTTGTCGAAAAATTCTCTCCACACACGTATTGAATTATGTAAATTGGTACAAAACCAAAGCGAAGTCAACTACAGGTTGTCTCGGAACTACAACAATCCAAAAACAACTTAGGATTTTTTGCATTGCATTGTTAGTGTTTACAGTTTGAGATGTCAACCATTCTTAGCAAAACACTTACAAATTAAAACAAACAGTTTTTTATTCGAAAGATCAATACGTGACATTAACATTTGAAAATGATTTCGGGCATATGGGCACCGCGGCTGTTCTTGACGAAGCGCATTCTGGACGTCCAATTTTGGGCCACTTTTTCGAGCACTGCTGGCCGTATGTCACGAATAACACGAACAATGCTGGCCTCCAAGGCGTCAATTGTTGCTGGTTTATCAGCATAAACCAGTGACTTCACGTAGCCCCACAGGAAATAATCGAGAGGTGTCAAATCGCACGACCTTGGAGGCCAATTGACAGGTCCATTTCTCGAAATCAACTTATCGCCAAATTTTGATTTCAATAAGTCGATGGTTGCGTTCGCCGTATGGCACGTAGCGCCATCCTGTTGAAACCACATCTCCGCCGGATCAATGTCATCCATATTTTCAAACAAAAAATCTTTGATCATGGTGCGGTAACGATCTTCATTGACCGTAACGCGAGCTCCGGCCTCATTTTTGAAGAAATAAGGTCCGATGATGCCACCAGCGTTAAAACCGCACCAAACGGTTAATTTTTCTGGATGTAATGGAGTCTGTAGGGTCTCTTGTGGATTGGTCTCGCTCCATATGCGGCAATTTTGCTTATTAACAAACCCGTTAAGCCAAAAATGCGCCTCATCGCTGAACACAATTTTGCGATTTAAATTTGGATTAAATTTTTAAATTTTTCAAAGTAAATTTGGATAATTTCGTAGCGTTGTTCAAGCGTGAGTCTATTCATGATGATTTGTCAGAGTATACTGAAACGATAAAAATATTTCATCAAAATTTTATTTTTTGTGTTACTTTTTACAATTTAAAGTTCTATCTAGCTTAAAAAACACCCTTTACTATCTACTACATACGTGATGTTCAAATGGTTGAAGGAAAAAATAAGTTGTAGGTACCTATCGAAAAAATTAAATTTGATACGATCCCTTGGTAGGTACAGTGAGGAGCGAATGATTGAGTAACTACCTAAATATTAATTGTTTACTCTCCACCACCCTATGGTGAATTAGGGTACACTAATTTTATCATTCCGAGTGAAACTATTTTAATATTCATCTAAGACCCCATACAGTAGGTATATATTCCGGGTCCTTAAGAAATTCTAAGTCGATTTAGCCATGTCCGTTTGTCTGTTTCTCGTTGGCTGTGTGGCAAGTTGTTGAAAGCACATATCTTCCTGGTCCATATCCTCAATTTCAGGCCACAAGAAGTCTGTTGTCATTTCGTGATAGCGAACACTATTCACGGTTACAGCTTGGCCGAACTCATTTTCACGAACAAGAACAACAGCAATGTTTTCTACAGAACGAGCTGAGCGACAGACCCTTTTTGCTGAAATTTGCGCACAATTCTCCCGATTGTGAACATATTTAATCGTTTATGCTGACCAAAAAATCACGAAATGCTTTTTGATTTTAACGCGCATTTTCGTAAAAGGCTTCAACAATATTAACGCGCTGCTATATACCTGTATACCTCTCCATCGTTGAACTTGTCAAACACTGAAGCAAAGAAATGTCAAATTAATTTGGGCAAAAAACTTGAAGTTAAGGTGTGGCTCACATTTAACATCGCGCATTATGGCTGGACCACGCTTTACAAAAAATTCATTTTAACCAAAAAAGTTTGTTCCCAATTTTTCTGGATGTAATTTTTTTTTTGATTTTGCTTAAAACTAAAAATTTTTGGCGAACTATTTAAGTTATAATGCCAGGGTATCACACAATTTTTGGAGCTTCAACCACAAAAACTCGTTCGACCTAAACCTTCGTATAGGAAGGCGAGAGCTTCCAGAATCCGCTCCAGAGTATTTTGGTCTCCACCAGTAAACGTCTCAGTTATTTCCTTGGTACTCCACCAGTAAAACGTCTGAGTTATATATGGTTCTCCACCAGTTACATTGAGTTAATTTTGGTTCTCCACCAGACAACACATTAAAACATTGAGGTTAAAAACGAATGCATATATGTAGTTAATGTAGAAACCGCAAAAACTGTAACTTGGTACAGTTATACGACGCCGAACCACTAACCAATGCGGGGTGACAACGCAAAACGCACGAAAAGCACAAACAAGAACGACCTGTTTGTCCTTAAAAAATAATGACAAAAAGCGCGAGCTGCTTCTCTACTCAGAGCAGTTTTACGAGTGTTTCTGGATGTAATGAAGTCTGTGTCTGTGAATAATTTATTGATAAATTTACCTACAGACCTAAATTGAAATAAACAGGGTTGCTCTGGAATTTTTCTAAATCTGACAACCTAAATTCGATTTTCTTTTTTATTTTGTAGTTTTCTCGTTATTGCATTTACGACCAATTTCAGCAAGCTCAGTTAAAACTAACTATTACTTAAACTGCCAGTTATCAATACGTTTATAGAGGCCCAACCATAATGTGCTTAAGTTAGCTTAAGCAAACGTGCGAGTACATGTTAATTTTATTGAATTTAAGGAAACTTTTTGTTTAATTTTAAGAAAATGTAATTTGCTTAAGCAAAGTGCGAAACTGATCGCACATTCCTTAGGGTATCAAATGTTTTTTGAGTTTGATTTTGTTTTTTTTTAATAAATTTGGGAGACTTTTTGTAAATTTTTGACAGTAGGTTAAGCAAGGCTATGCATATTATGGTTGGGCCTTAACAATTATAACTGAACTTGTTGAAATTGGCCGTAAGTGTATTTCATTAATTTCTCATGTTATCATTGGCATCGGTATACATCTGTGTTGCCGGAGGAAGAAAAAAAAAATAATGCTTTTCTTTCAAAAAAGTTAAGTTTTTCGTCAAAAATTACATTTTGGAATTGGTAGTCCTTGAATAAATCGTAAACTTACGTAATTTATAGTATATAGGTACCTACATAAATATTTTATTCCAAATTTCAGTGATAAATAAAGGCCCAAATACATTGATCAAAACACTCATCAAGCATTGTGGTAGTATTAGTGAAAATGTGTTTGCATGTGTGACACCGACAACGCTTGATGAAAAATCCAAAAATTTAGATATGACGGCGAATATTACGTCCATCACACGTACACATTGAATTCGCCGGCTGGATAAGCGTTTGACATGTGTATTTGGCCCTTAACAAGATAATAATTTATTGAACAAAAACATAATTTAGAATAAATAAATATAAATTAGCGTGTTCAGGTGTTCAGTATATATAGGTTTCAGTTGTCGAAAAATTCTCTCCACACACGTATTGAATTATGTAAATTGGTACAAAACCAAAGCGAAGTCAACTACAGGTTGTCTCGGAACTACAACAATCCAAAAACAACTTAGGATTTTTTGCATTGCATTGTTAGTGTTTACAGTTTGAGATGTCAACCATTCTTAGCAAAACACTTACAAATTAAAACAAACAGTTTCGAACTGTCAAAATCAGATGGCGTATCGGCATCATCTGTAGGTTATTCGCCTTGGTATTTGGTACGTTCGTTTACCCCAAAATTTGTAGTGGATTTTACTGAAATGCGTTCGCGTACACATAAATTTGTAAAATTTTCATATTACTCACCTACTGGATTTTACTGGAAAAGTAAACGAACGCACATATTGCTTATTTAACTTTTTGAGCAGCAGTTCATTCCAATTTCCAAAGTTTCGTTGCTGATAGGTATGTAGGTATTTCTATGTACGTACTCGCGACATTCTTTGTGTAAGGCGCACTCGTAAACAAAATTAGTTAAATAAGAAAATCTGTTTAACAAATCAGTTAAATCTTTTTGATTGAAATTTTGGGCTTCGATAGGATTAACAATTGCAATCATTATTGTTTTGTTTTAAAACTTAAATATAAAATTATTGAAAAATTTTTTTCTTAATGTGCTTTAAACAGTGTTGCCAAAACTTGGTGACCAAAAATGGCTAAATTTACGGAGAAAAATGGCTAAAAAATGGGCTAAAAAATGGCTAAAATTTTTTTTTAAATAAAAACATATTAAAATTCAATAACAACACAGAAATAATTCATTTAAAGTTGCTTACGATGAAATTGTAAGTTAAGATCAATTTGTTTTATAAGAATAGACGTAAATTAAAATTTTTATAGATATTAAAAATTAAATCATCGATCAATTTGATGTCGTTATTGTTCATCTCATAGGAAGCACTCGCGCCTATTAGTTTTTAATGATTTGAAGGTAAATCATAATCACGACAACATTTACCCAACCTTTTGAGTCCAGATCTACAAATAAAAACAAGTTAAAAAGTATTTTCGGTCAACCCCGACTATACGATACCCTACACCACATTAGAACCTATGTACCAAATTTTATCAAATAATCTCCAAAATTGCGACCTGTACTTTGCGCACAAGGTTTACATAGACAGCCAGCCAGCCGGACAAATATCGTTAATTCGACTCAGAAAGTAATTCTGAGTCAATCGGTATACGTCTTAGGACCAATATTTAAAGGTGTTACAAACATCAGCACAAACGCATGAGGGTACCACTGTTGTGGTGTTGGTATAAATACATATTTTATTGTTATGGTTAAAATGTTTACCTAATTGATAAAATCGAATAAACGGTTGCTAAATGTAACCTATTTCTCTCTACTTCAGCATTGGACCATGGAACTTTATAGTCAATTCTGAAATTTCTAAAAAAATTTTGTTGCCGCCTGCATCTCTTTATTGAAATACTTGCAACCAGAAAGAAACACTGATGTTGTTGTTGATCCATTTTATAAATTTAATATTGGAATACTCTTCATTTACTTTGAAAGATGTTTCATCCTCTTTTTTAGCGATTTTCAGCATTTGTAAAAGTTTTGATTTAAATTAAAGGCATTTTAATTGTTAAAAATGTTTGTTTTACTTTTATAAATTTTTATAACAAAATAAAAATTATTATTTTAAAATAAAAACGGAAAAAAAATTTTTGGCTAACCAAGTTGGAAAATGGCTAAAAAAATGGCTAATGGCTAAACTCATTTTTTAATGGCTAAACAGGGTGAAAAATGGCTAAATCTAGCCACTAAATGGCTAAATTGGCAACACTGGTTTTAAATCTAAAAGCGACGTTTAAGCTAAGACTGATCATTTGTTTCTATACCTACTTACACAGGTTAAGTGTGATTGAATTTGATAATTCAAAACTGCTTTCAGAATCAAGCAGTTCTTATCTTTATTAATAAATTAAGAACTTTTGTAAAAATATTACTTCGTTCTGTGCCATGTACCTACCTACCAAAAGTTCGAACATTTTACCAAATAGGTAGGATGTAGATAGGTACTTAAACCAAAATTTTACATGTTACGTCGGGCCTTTAAAAGTTTCGAAAAATGTAACCAAACGGCATCCCTGGTAGTTATAAATACATACATTATTAATGAGTTTTTCTTTTAAAAATATGCATGTGTGATTTGTATTTAGTAACTCAATTTTAGTATGTTATTTTTGTTGGTTCGTGTTGTGGCCTTTATTGTTTTTTTTTCTGCTTACTTTATGGGCTTTGTATGTGGCCTCAATAAGCAAAGTTGTACACTACACCAAATTCTCCAACACAACACAATATCACACTCGTATACACATTCACACGGATTCACTCATTGTTGAAAAGGTTTGTGTGAGTTGTTGTTTTATTTTTCTTTTACATACATATTTTCATCATTTTTCAATTTTCTCCAATCTACTTGAAGATTAGTAGCAACAACTAAACAACAACAATAGTAAACGAAGCAAAACTACTAAACTACAATAGAGTGTATACTGCAGACGAAAAGCACACATAAAAAAGAAAAGCAAACCAGAAAATAAATGAAAAAAATTAACTGCAATTTTAGTGCTAGAGAAGCCATTTTGAAATTTACTCTCACAAAACTTCATCTACTAAAGCAAAGTGAGAAAGTAAATGGAAAATCATAAAAAAAATCCCGAATAGATTTTCACTAACAAGAGAACTATGTATAGAAAATTCTTTCTCTTTTATGTTAGTTACTCGATTAAAGGGAGAGTAAGAGCATTTGTTATGTTTTCTTTTTAGGTAGAGTGTTTATTAAGAGAAAAATTGTTTGAGAGTTTATAAATTTTGTATAGAATTGTTTTTGCGCAGTTGAGCTTTTATTTTTAAGTATTTCAAAACAACAACAACAGCATGTGAAATGTTGAAAAAACTTTAGCGGGGGGTAATTAATTAGTTGTTTGGTAAATGATCTTAGTGTGGGTTCTCTTTCTCTATTTTTTAGGTTATACTCTTCTATATTTTTTTTATTTATAATGAAATTAACTTTTTTTGTTTATAAAATTGCATATTTTCGTTTTGAATGCAAAATAAATTTTGTATGTGTACATATGTTTGTATGTAGGATTATGTATTAATACATTTTTATATACATACATACATATATACATTCTATGTATGGACAATCTACATACATACATAGGTATATATGTATATATAATTACAGTACTTTTCGTTTATAGTCACTAGCGTTTTTAAGTGGGGAACATACCCTACAAGAAATGAATGAGCGAATAGTCACATCGTTCACGTTGGTTTTAAGAAAATGATAGAAAGAAATGACCGAAACTTGATTTCTTGTTGGGGAATAGTCGCTGTAGTACAACGTTACAAATAGCGCTGCAAGCTGTCAAAAGTTAAAAGCGGCAGTGCCAACAGAATACACAGTTATAGTAGGTAGTCGTTGCAGTTGAAGTTGAAGCGCAAAATTCGAAATTTTTAAAGCTACAGAGCATTTGTCAACATCAGTTACTAGGAATGTACCAAGGCCTATCCAATAGGTCTGCTTACTTCTACAACAGGCATTTTGCTTGTGAAAAATTCCTCGCCGTTGTCAAAATCTTACTACTGTATAGCCGAAACAAAAGGAAAAATGTGTTTTGTGTGCATGTATGTATGTGTGGCAAAAAACCAAAAACGTAAACAAAAATATATGTACAGTAGAATCTTAGAAAAGTTTACTCGCGTAAAAGTTAAACACGCGGATAAGTTAACAGTTTTTCGTTGTCAACGCGCAGCTCGTACATTTTTTTAAAAACAACGGCTTTTTCAGTGATAATAAAGGCAGCTTGATCACTTAAATCTTCTTAGTGGTATGTAACGCTAATTATTTTTGTTTAATAGATTATGGTATTCCCCGAACTTCCTTTTTATTTTGAGCTGCAAAAAATGTTGTCCATTTTCAACATTGCTATGAAGTTCTTGTTAGTCGTCAATGATTAGCTTGTGAATTGTGCAGTGCTTATTTAAAAAATGCTAATGCAAAATAAATCATCACAAATCAGGTTGGATTTGCAGCAAAAAGTGCAGATTTTAAAAATTCTTGATCAAGGTGTACACGGAAAGCGATTGGCGTTGAATTATGGTGTATCCAAAGTAGCCATATCAAAGATAAAGAAAAAACGTAACGAAATCTTGGAGGCTGTTGAACAAGTGGTTTTTAAACCAACGGCAGCGTAACTGTGCATTGAATGGACCAATTTTAAAACCACGGCCAAGTACGAACTCGTAAAAATGCACCCTGGAAAAACATATAATGCCAGTGATGGGCGGCTATCAAATTTTAAAAGGAGGTACGGTATTCGCAATCTAAGAATTTGTGGCGAAACCCTTTCAAGTGAAACCTCAGGTGGTGCACCTTTTATTCATAATTTACGAGCAAAAAAAGTGGTTCAAAGAAAAAACTGAGCATGACTGTGAAATTTAATACCCAGTACAAATTAAACCTAAGTTTCTTATTTGTAATAATAAAACTATTTAAGCCTTTTAATAATAAATAGTAAAAAACATAACATTTTTAATCTAAAAAAAGTTGTTTATTACATTTAAAATTTATTACATACTTTATTTATTCCTTTTTTCTTTTTGAAAAGACGCGCTTAGAAAAGTTGATACCCCTTGGGACATTTTGGTTAACTTTTTTAAGATTCTACTGTACATGCACCTATGTATGTTCCGAAGGCGAATTTATGTTAACTGTGGTGGCGATACTACAACATGTACAACATCAAAAATACAACATTGTATTTTATTTGTTGCTTTCGTTGGTCGACTTGTCAAAAACACAAGAAACTTTTTACATTCCTCTGTCTAAATACGAAAAAAGTAGCACAGCTGTGCTTTCAACGCCACCTGAAATATGAATTCGCCTTGTATGTTCCTATAAGGAAAATGTAAACAACTTTTGACATCGTTGAGGAATAAACCAAATAAACATTTGGCTTCTTGCGCAGACCTATTGGATAGACCTTGGTATGTACTACAACTCCTTTATTCTGTTCCAGGCCTTAGTCACATTAGCGATATAGGTAGGTGGTCATTTTTATCTTTATTTTCTGCCGCTATTATAAAAAGTACATTCTCTGCATGTTTACATAGGTATATTAATTGTAAAATGTGAAAACACACATTAGTTACCATCAAACAAATAAAGTTAGCTGAATAAATATCACAGAATACCACATAACTGAAAAAAGTGACGTGTGAAAAAGGCCCAAATCAGCTGCGAGGGCAGCTTTCGAAGAAAAAGACAGAAAGCTTTGGCATGAGAAAGCAAATGGCATGATCAAAACAAAAATAACAAAACACAGACCACGTTAAAAAATGCATTAGTTCAACAAACGTTGTGTTTTGTGCAAAAAAATGTATTTATTAATATTTTTTGTTTTATAATGTTATTTATTTACTTAAATATTATTTACTTGTGTTGTGGTAAACTTAAAAGTTAATTTTTACAAAAGCTTTGTAAATAAATCTCAACTAAATAAATTTGTGTTCATTGTATTGCGGCATAAAAGATGATGCAAAGAGAAATGAAAAAGGGCAGCTTTCTTAAAAAGAGACAAAAAAAAACACAAAATCTTCCGTCTCGTGACAGTTCTGTGGTATTCTGTGATAAATATGTCATTCTCAAGTTTTTATGAAAGATGCGATGGGTCGTAAAGGAAAAATACTTCGTAAGAGCAAAGAAAATAAGAAAAGAAGCCGCACAATTACAAAAGAAGAGTTAACGGCCGTATTGCCGAAGAAAGATTTTTGTGCAATTGGAAAACAGAAATCATCGTTTAAAATTTGCTTAGAACCATATAAAAAAAGATGTAAATTTGTGAGAAGAAGTAACTTTTCTGAATGAAAGCAAGTTTAACTTATTTGAAAGGAATGGAAAAACTATGGTGTGGCGGAAGCCTAATAAAGAGTTGAAAGGAAAAAACATTACTCCAACAGTTAAGCATGGAGGAGGAAGTGCAATGGTGTGGGGCTGCATATCAGCGAAAGAGGTTGAACTAGTATTTATCAAGCAATTATGAACAACGATGTTTATTTGAACATTTAGTGGGACAACTTGCAGAAAAAATGCGAATTGCAAGTACTTTTAAACTGTATCATGACAACGACCCTAAACATAACATTGAAAGTAAAAAATGATTTGTCATCCATGGCCATCAATAACAGCTGACGTTTTTTCACCACACATGCGACGCATACAAAAGTAGAAAGTAAACCTACTTTGATGCGTTGATACGTGTATGCATTCTGTGCATTTTGCTGTGTAACTTGTCACATACAATTACGCTGATTCTACTTTTTTTTTAAATGCATAAAAAGGACAGAAGCTTAAACGCATGGTGTGGACCTTCAGCTTAAAGCCTACGTTGTTCGTGAGCGGTTGCTTTATAATTGCGCAAAAGTGATAAAAACGCCTAACCAATCCCCAGACATAAATGCCATAGAAAATTTATGGGACCATTTAGATCGCCGAATCCGCGAAAAGCTCGTTTCTTCGAAAAACGAACTCATAAAAAGGGCTATCCAACCAGATATAAGTTTATTATTTTATTTAAGCAATAATGTTATAGGTATGTGCTAAAAAACAGAATATTAATGAGGTGTGAATCATTTAAGTTTTTTTTTGGTTTTTATTAATATTATTGTTTAATATTCAGAATTCTGAAACAAGTCTTTTTGATCTCTTAATATGTCTTAAGGCCCAACCATAATGTGCTTAAGCAAATGTGCGAATACATGTTAATTATATGAGGCAAACCATATTGAACTTAAGGAACCTTTTTGCTGAGTTTAATGAAACTTTCATCTTCTTAAGCACAGTGCGAATCTAATCGCACATTCCGTAAGGAATCAAATGTTTTTTTATTTTGTTTTTTTATATACATTTGAGAGACTTTTTGCTAATTTTTGACAGTAGGTTAAGCAAGGCTATGCTGATTATGGTTAGGCCTTTATGAATAAAAAAAAAATATCCCCGATTTTTTATTACATTCTATTGATTTTGTTGACTTTTACTTACTCGAATAAAAAAAAACGAATATTAATGTACATAGCTATCAGCGTTTTAATCACATTGGCAATATGTAATAAATTCTTTTTAGTTTTCGAAGCAAACTAAACTTAGAAGTACCTACCTAAATTGTCTCTTCTTTTTGTTTTGTTATCAGTACCTAGTGCGATTCACTAACTTTTGTAACTATTTAAATAAATGTGTGCCTATAACGAAATTTAATCGAATATGTTATAGCAAAATTTTTAACGATCGACAGAGAATTGAATTCAGCTGTTAAATTACACTCATACTATCGTTACTGCAAGCAAATTTAAGTAGATAGGTATATGTCCACAAATAGGTTTATCAATTGTCGGTTCGTTAAAAGTAAGTGAATAGCACCGCAGGGACGGATGTACAGTATGCAACTCTGTCGCAAAAACATAAGCCTGTGTCGGTGTAATAAATACATATGTATGATATTTTGAATTTGCCTTTTTCACATAAATTGATTATATGCCTCATAGTGGCATATACATAGGTAGTAGGTATGTGAATTAGGCTTCCCTGCAAATAATAGGACCAGTCCAAACACGCGTGTAAAGAGTAGCCCACAAGGGAGCAGGACTAGTCCAAAAGTAACCCAAACGTATGGAAAAAACATGGTCTATTTAACATTGCGATGTCCTAGGGGAGGACCATATAACCCACCTTTGGACTACTATGGAGTAGTTTTAAAACTACTTCATGGTATACTCAAGAGGATTAGTTTTGAAGTCGTTTAAAAACGAAAGCACGTCGTTAAAAACGAAGACATGTCGTCTCACTACAAACACTTTTTAACAATGACATGGTCCATGCTTGCATTACATCGGACCAGTCCATGGAGTAGTCCATTTTATCAAAATGGATCAGGTGGTCCAATATTATTTGCAGGGTTATACCTAGTCACATTAGCGATATAGTCCACGATTTAAAGGGTGTTTTTTTAAGCTAGATAGAACTTTAAATTGTAAAAAGTAACACAAAAAATTAAATTTTGATGAAATATTTTTTTTTATCGTTTCAGTATACTCTGACAAATCATCATGAATAGACTCACGCTTGAACAAAGCTACGAAATTATCCAAATTTACTTTGAAAATCAGTCGTCGATTCGCGCAACTTATATTGTTGTTTTATCGCAAAATTGTGTTCAGCGATGAGGCGCATTTTTGGCTTAACGGGTTTGTTAATAAGCAAAATTGCCGCATATGGAGCGAGACCAATCCACAAGAGACCCTACAGACTCCATTACATCCAGAAAAATGCACCGTTTGGTGCGGTTTTCACGTTGGTGGCATCATCGGACCTTATTTCTTTAAAAATGAGGCCGGAGCTCGCGTTACGGTCAATGGAGATCGTTACCGCACCATGATCAATGATTTTTTGTTTGAAAATATGGATGACATTGATCCGGAGGAGATGTGGTTTCAACAGGATGGCGCTACGTGCCATACGGCGAACGCAACCATCGACTTATTGAAATCAAAATTTGGCGATAAGTTGATTTCGAGAAATGGACCTGTCAATTGGCCTCCAAGGTCGTGCGATTTGACACCTCTCGATTATTTCCTGTGGGGCTACGTGAAGTCACTGGTTTATGCTGATAAACCAGCAACAATTGACGCCTTGGAGGCCAGCATTGTTCGTGTTATTCGTGACATACGGCCAGCAGTGCTCGAAAAAGTGGCCGAAAATTGGACGTCCAGAATGCGCTTCGTCAAGAACAGCCGCGGTGCCCATATGCCCGAAATCATTTTCAAATGTTAATGTCACGTATTGATCTTTCGAATAAAAAAAAAATTTTGATTACAATTTAATTTTTTGTGTTATTTTTTACAATTTCAAGTTCTATCGAGCTTAAAAAAACACCCTTTAGCTGCAACTAAAGCATGTGACTATAAACGAAAAGTACTGTAATTGCAAAATGTTCATGCATACATACATACATATCTTCATAGATATTTTTTGTTGTTTGTGTTGTCGTTGTAAATGTTGGCATTGTTACTTTTTCATAAAATTAAAATATGTAATTAAAATATGTAACATATTTGCCTATTTTAATGCAGTTAAAGAGTGAGTAGATAGTGTTTTGTTATGTATAAAAGCCCCATTTTTCACCTACATACTTACATATTTATATACATATGTATGTATGTATGTATGTATGTATGTATGTATGTATGTATGTATGTATGTGTGTATGTATGTATGTATGTAGTTGCTCTCGGGTTTTTTTAATGTTCATCATATGTACAGTGCCGGTCAAAATAATAGCACGAGTTGAAAGTGCTGAATGTCTTTGGAAAGCTGTACATCAAATATGGAAGTTAATTCCGTTAAAAAGATGCCACAACCTCGTCAATTTTCGGAAAAACGTTGTACGGCTGTATTTCCAAGCAAAGTTCATGCCACGAGGTACCTATTAAGAATTATTTTTATATTACTTAAAATGCTTAAGCTTTACAATATTTAAAAAATTGAGACGTAGCGCTATTATTTTGACTGATTAGTTTTGAAGGTTTTTATATAAATAACTAGCGAACCCCCTGCACACTTCGTAGTGCAAAAAAGAAAATAAGAAATCAATTCGAATTCATTTAAATCAGTGATAAATTGCTTTTATTGTAATGCTCTGTGGTACACAACATTTCTTGTTTTTCCATTTTCGGTGTAAATATACAAAACTGATGGTTTGTCAACGCGCGAACAGGCTACATACAACTGTCCATGTGAGAAAACTGGATACTCTAAACTCACTCCACAAATTCCTAATGATTGGCCTTGCGCCTTATTAATAGTAACCGCAAACGCAAGCCAAAAAGACAACTGAAATCGTTTGAATTCAAATGGCATACCTATCAGACGGAATCATTGGGATGCGTTGAATGAATACATCTTCGCCTTTGAATTTTCCAGTTAAAATAGTAGCTTCATTTACACAAGCCATCAACCTTTTAATAGCAAGTCTTGTGCCATTACACAAACGGGGTTGATTGATATTGCGAAGCATAATAATAGTGACTCCAACTTTCAATTCGAGATTATGAGGAGGCAATCCTGGTAAACAGCGTTACCGTTGTGATACTAAAATATCAATTTGACCCCTTTTCGACGGTCTTGATACCTTTTGGGACCCTTTTTTAAATTATGCTTTTGTATGATTTGCACCTATTTTGTGCCACTTTTTTTAACCTTTTTGGATATAGCACTCACATTTTGTTTTTTGTCAACACTGCTGAATGTTAGTTTTCGAAAAAGCGAGGATGGAGGAATGGACTTCAAGTGAAGATTTAATACCAAACCTAGAACGCACACTTCTAAAAAGTAATTTGTATTTGCAAAAATTTTAAAACTCGAAAAAGATTGCAAAAATAGTGACATTTAATTGATTTAAAGCCCTTAAACTTACAGGAATGAAAAAATTCGGTAAATATTGCTGAAATTCCCAAATATTTGGTAACAGCGGTATGATAGCAAAGTCTAATATTTGTTAAAAATCGTAAAAGCTTTAAAGAATCAGAAAACTTACAGAAAAAAATCGCGAACAGGCCCTTATTTCGCGAACGATTGCAAAATTGGAAACAAACCCTAAAATTTATTTGAAATCGTTAAATCGGAAAAAAGAAAATGTCGGAACATAACATAAAAAGTATTAGGTATTTGTTTGTTTATAAGAAACTTGGTCTTACTATATTTATTAAAATGGGAAATACTGATTTTAAAAAACTTGACCCTTTTTTTATTTAAATACCCTTTTTTTGACCACTTTTTCTGGAAAATCCACTTTTTGTGACCTTTTTCGAAAATTTACAACGGTAATCCTACAAATTCAAAAATTCTGTTGGATAATTCACAAAATATTCTACATTGTTAACACTATCCACAGACTTGTACGAAACCAATTCGCCAGGAATGATTGTATAGCCATATTTAATTCACTAACATATTTGTTCTTTGCCGCTAAAATTGCTCTGTCACTCAACCATCTATGGCATGTATATTTTTGTGCTTTGTCAGGGAAAACACGTTCAGTCAATTCCCCTTTTGTCTGTACGAAATGGCAAAAATCATTTGGCAATGTTATCAATCCAGTGTCATTAACAGGCATTGCACCATTTGCTTAAAGAATTTATCAGCAGATGGATCATTCTGCAACTGAACACGAACGTTAGTAGTGAGTTTCAATGTTTTTACAAATCTCCATAAGCATGAAGACTTTAAGCAAGTGTTAATTTCATCGGCAGCTGTCGATCTAGGAATGACGGGCAATGTTTGCCTAAAATCGCCTGACAATAAAATCAAGGCATCACCAAACAACTCTGAATTATCTTGAAGGTCTTTCGTTGTTCTTTCCAATGCTTCAACAGATTTCTTATTCGCCATAGTGCATTCATCCCAAATAATGATACCGCAAAGTTTCAAAATATTAAGTCAAATTCGCAAAATTTCCATGCAAAAAAAAAAAAAAAAATACATGTTTCGGAATGAATGCAGTGTTCACTTAAATGGCTATAACTCATGAACCAATACACATTTGAAGACCGTTGATACATAAAAATCTTGACAGAGAACATCAATTACTAACACAATGCAACTTTTTTATATATACTAGGGTATTCATTCGGTGTTATAATTGTGACCGCAGCTGTATGCCTGTATGCACATATGTTTTTGTCGGGACACTCCACAGTGGGAGATTTATTTTTTCAGCATTGGATAGCAGCGTTACCGTTCAAAAGGGGAATTCTAAGAAAAAAAGGGGCAACTTTAAAAATAAGAAAATTTTCATATTTATTTAGTTTTTTTCACTGAAAATATAACCGACACAAAAATTAACCTCTTCTTTTGTATAAATAATACATAATATAGATATGTACATAAATAGTCGAACTTCCCTATAATGAATCTGAATGGGACCAAAAAATCCCCTCATTGTACTAAACTTACATTTTTTTCCACTTTTGTTTATAAAATTAGGAGATCACACTATACTAATTTTTGCACTTTGTTCATTACCTATATGGAAAGCTTCATTGTATGGAAGTTCACTATAGAGAAGTTCGAATCCGGGTTGCCGAACGTGGTCTTTTCAGACCAAATTTGGTCGGATATTTTTGGTTTGGTCGGATGGTAGGCCAAACCTAATTTTGGTCGGTTTAAGAAAATGTGTAACATATGGTGTTTTCTTTTCTACAAAAAAATGTGACATTTTTTTAAAAAAAATGCAATTTAGTGTCTGTTTCTTAAAAATTTTGCTCCCGAAAAGGGTGGCTTGTTTTATTCTAAAAAACTCACTCTTTTCGGGAGCAAAATTTTTAAGAAACACACATCAAATTGCATTTTTTTTAAATAATATGTCACTTTTTTTGTAGGAAAAAAAAACACCAATAGTATACTTATTTTAAAAAATTAAGGACATTAGACGGAAAGCAGACAATTGCAAATCTCATATCTTTTTTACCAAACATAAAACAAAAAATAGTTTAGTCATCTTATTCGAGCTTATCAAGTCAGGTGCCGCTTTAAATGTTCTTCGAACGTTATATACACAGACTTCAGTAAAGATTTTGATAAAGTCAACCATAGCCTTCTTCTTAGAAAACTTTCCATAATGGATTTTTCTAACAGCAGTCTTCGCTGGCTTGAGCCATACCTGATTTACAGGAAACAAAGTGTTTGCTTAAATATTACAACATCAAAGAGCATCATCGTCAATTCTGGAGTACCGCAAGGAAGCCACCTTGGTCCAATCTCGTTTTCAATTTTTATAAATGATCTGCCGAGTGCAATACACAATTGTAATGTGTTAATGTATGCCGATGATGTAAAAATCTTTTTAAGCTACAAAAAATCATCGGAAATGCTCAATCTTCAATATGATTTGGATAATTTTTATAGCTGGTGCACTATCAACATCATGAATCTCAATTTAAAAAATGCAAGCATATGCGTTTTTGTAGAAAATGGAATCCTCTGGGTATCTATACGTTGGGTGACTGCCAACTTGAATTAGTTAAAGAGATTTTGGATCTTGGTGCTTTACTGGATCCAAAATTAGATTTTATAAAATACATTACATCAATGATAAACAAATAGAGTTTTTTTTTCCCCGGACTTTTTCGATTCCCGGGAAAGCGGGAAATTTTTTTAAATTTCCCGGGATCCCGGGATCCCGCTCCATATAAATAATACAAGTAAATTTTGTTATTAATTAATGAAAAAAACTTTTATTAAAAAAAAACGTAAGGGAACTTGTTTACAAAGAAAGTAAAAGAAATGGTTCAATACTAAAAAATTTATTGAAGATTGAAATAGCAACTTGAGTTATTATTACCTCACGCCTTTATTCCCTATTACAGTAGACGCTCACAAATTAGAGCTTTCAGTAATTCGAACGTCCAGAAATTAGAATCAGTGTTTGCAATACATTAAACGCTCTAAAATTCGAATTTATAGTTCTAATTTCAGAGCGTTTTTTTTTTTTTTTTTGTTATTTGAACACAAGAAATCCGCAATTTATTTTTATTCTGTTGGAACATGTAAAACTAAAAAGGGGAATTACCAAATTTTAGATGTGTTTCTTTATTTGTTGTTTTTTTGTAGCATTTATATATATTTGTGGCTAGTTTATTTGTGAAATTCGAAACATGTGTACATATTTTGGAAGTCTCTATTAAAAAGTGAAAGTGTATCATTCGAAATGTCAAATAAATTTATCATTGGAAACGAAGGTCAAAATATTAGAAAAGCTTGACAAAGGGTTTGAAGGGAATATTAATGTTACGACATCTTCAATCAGCTATATCAAATCACATAGAACAGCAATATTAAATGCTGTTTTCAACACATATCAGGAAGCAAGCAATAAATCTTTGCACAGCGCTGAATACCCAAATATGGTAAGTCGTCTGTATGAGTGATTTAAAGAGAAAGCTAAAAAATATTTAGAGAGGAATATCCCTATAAAGATGAACATGCATTCCGTGGAAGCAATGGATAGTTTTCCAAATATAAGAAACGACACGGTATTTTTAATTTTAAAAAATACATTTAATGTCAATCAAATAAAATTTAATTAAAAAAAATTTAAGTAATTTTTATTTTTTATTCGAAATAAAAACGTCCAGAAATTAGAATAATTCAGAAATTAGAATTGCCTCAAAAACAAAGCGGTTCTAATTTGCGAGCGTCTACTGTATTATGCTTTTATTCAGAATTATTATGTTCTGGATACAAAATAAAAAGATAACATAACAATTTAATTCATAAAACAATAATAAGAACAAAATAAAATCTAAGGTACTCAAGATATGAGATCAAAAAGTTAGTTAATAAAATAGATAAAATATTTTAAAGAAATAAATAACATTTTTTAACGGCTTAGGAAATAACTTTCTGACACATTCAAAGCGTTTAGTAAGTCTTCATAAAGTATATTCCTGATTTTATTTACTAATTATCATGTTTCCGAAAAATTTCGTTCATTTTTTTACCGAGGTTGGACAAATAGTTAAAAGTGCACCGTTGTAGCATGCTTCGGATTCACAATCAGAAGCAATCTTTTCTTTTTTATAAGCAACGTCTATATCAGTCAAATGTAGTTCCAGGTTTATGCAAAAAAGCATCAAACGGACTGCTTCTTACAAACCTTTTTATTTTAATAGGTCCATTTGTAATAGTTAGGACAATGTGTTTTTCAAGTTGTATGTTGTAGTATCTTACACGAGTTTCCAAAATGTTATTTTATTTCGGTTTCCCCGCACTTCACGGGTATATAAACCAACACATATTGAAATTGAAAATTTGTGTTTATCACCTAATAAACATATCGCTCCTTCATTGCATCCCTAGAGGGAAGCCAACTGACACCAAAGTAGTCCCGTGATAGGTCTTTGGTGGTAGGGACCGGTTCTAGTTCTACAACTTTATATGAATAAGAAATATCACTTTTACTTTTATTGACACCATTTGACCAGTCACAGATCTATTCTCAATGAACGTGCTTAATGTCATTTACTAAAATGTAGTATTATTTCAATAAAACAAGTACTAGAATTTAATTCAAGAACCAAATTTAAGAAAGTACCAAAAAATGTGTCACAGCACCGGTGAAGACTGTACTGTAATTCATTACTTTTTCTACCTTTTTGTTCTTCATAAACCAGTTAAGGGATTGGTTCTTCTTTCATTGGTCATGAGTCCTTTCTTTTTCTACTTGTTCTGTTTTCACAAATCCCAGGACCAGTCTGTTGGACCAATTAACACAAATTTCCCGCAGGGATCATAGTCATATCTCAAACTGAACTGAAGTTATAGCAAAATATATCTTTAAGTCGGTACATTTTGTAAACTTTAATCGCATTTTGCCAAGATCGTTTGTTTTTGTAGATATGACTTTGTTGCAATAAAGAAGTGATATGTTTAGGTATGTCCTATTTTTAAGACTTGTCCATGGACAATGAAAATTTACTGCCTGCATCTTATTTTGAATTAATGTACTTTATTAACTCTTCACTTCACTAAATGTAATAATTATTTACTGTTGCACTGCCCATTCTGCTTTTGGTAGATTTATTGCATCAGGAGACATTGATTTAAATACATGTACTCACTTCTTGTAATTGATCTAATCCACAACGCATCCACAGATGCTAATTTTTAGAGAGTAGAAAACTAAATTTCAAAGTATAAATAGCTATTTTCTGACATTATGAGGAATTTTTTATTTCCCGGGATCCCGCAAGAAAAATCCCGGGAAAACGGGAAATAAAATAATTGAAATTCCCGGGAATTCCCGGGACGGGAAATCCCGGGAAAAAACCCTATAAACAAAGCTCGTGGTGTACTTGCCTTTATAAAGCGTTGGGCTAAGGAGTTCACGCCTTTCACACAAACTATGCAAATTCTGATCCTTTTCGGAGAATATGTAAAGATTTTAATGAAATGTACAGGGTTTAAAAAACTACAGTCAAAATGAAAAAATTGCTTTTTCTTCCACTTTTTGATTTTTCATTGAACAAAAATAAACCGTTGCTTTTACTTCTGATTCATTAAATGAAAACAGTCGCAGTGAAGGCAAAAGCAAAAGACGAAATGTTGTACACAACAAAGAACATTGGCAGTCGTCATGTTAGAAAGTGTTTGGTTTGACAGATTGAAACTTTTAATAAATCCCGAAGTTAACGAAGATGGGACGTTGTGTTCATTGTATATATATGAAAGCGATGATGTTATTTACAGTTTTATTTAATTTCAAAAAATTAAAAAGATTTGTTAAGCTTAAAAATAACACTGCTATACAGTCATTTTGCGGCAGGCATACTTGAAGTCGATTTTGTATAAGACGAGTGTGCTGATAACGGGAAAAATACCAGAATTGTCAAATTGACTCCAGTTTTTGAGATAAACGCTTCTAACATTTTCCATAAAATGCTTCAATAAATGGGCCAAAAGATTTATTAAAAATTCATTTTTATTGTTTATCTTTACAAAAATACACAAAAATAATAGTTTGGGGTACCTTTAACTAGAATAAATATGAAAAATGTATGACAATATTTGAAATAAGATATAAACGTAAGTGAAAACAAATCAATGAACCACAATGTTTATAGGGTATTTCAATTATTTCTTAGTTCCGTTTATCTCAATAACCAGAGTGAATCAAAAATAAATAAGCATGCAGCGTGAAGGTCTAATATGAGTATTAACAAAAACCATTAACAAAATCCCTGCCGCAGATTTTTTTATTTTTTTTGTATAGCAGTGTAATCAATATGTACTTATGTACATATTTATGTTTTTATGAACGCATGTATTATTAAAAAAAATATGGAAAATAAAAACACAAACACAACGTCCCATCTTCGATAACTACGGGATTTTTTAAAAGTTTTGGTCTGTCAAACCAAACACTTCCGAACATGTCGACTGCCGATGTTCTTTGTCGTGTACAACATTTCGTGTTTTGCTTTTGCCTTCACTGCGACTGTGTTCATTTAATGAATCAGAAGTAAAGCCAACAGTTTATTTTTGTCCAATGACAAATGAAGATGTCGAAGTTACAGCATAATCTTATGACTTTTACTATCTCAACTGCAGCTTTTTAAACGCTGGAAATGTATGATTAAGTTGACTTCTCTTTAAGTGCCAGTGTCATTAAACTTATTATTAGTAATATCTTGTTTTTAAATATATAAAATAACAATCTTGTTTGTAATTTAATTATAGCCTGTAAGGATTTAAATCCATAGACTTCAACAAACAACAAACAATATTCCTATAAACAAGTTAGAGTGCTATATTCGGCTGTGCCGAATCTTTGATACCCTCCACCGACAGTTCGAATGTTTAAGGAGTAATATCTGTATGATGTCTTTTTATTATTATTATCTTAAACTGTGACGATTTGTTATTAATTATGGTTTTAGGAGACTAAACTGTTTTCCGGTAGTAGGGCATATATGGGGCCTAGGGTATATTATGTACCGATCTTCACGAAATTTCACAGTATCATTTATAGTCCTATAAAATTGTGACGAGCCAAAATTTGTTATGATTGCATTATTTTTTACGGTTTTAGGCGTACTAAACTGTTTTCCGGGAGTAGTGTTTATATGGGGCTTAGGGTAAATTATGGACCGACCTTCGCGAAATTTCATTTCTAGTCGAATAAAACGGACTTGTGCAAAATCTTATGTCATTCCGTGCATTTTTGCATCATTTATGTTAGTTTTTGTAACAAAATTATCAAGTTTTTGAAGGTGGTGGTTCCACATTTTGATTCATAGCTCTGGTCCTACTGAACCGATTTTGCTGAAATTCAATCCCAAACTGCTTAGGATAACTACAAGCAATTTGACACCTAGTTTGTTTTAGTTTTTCGAAAGTGAGCGTGTTTTCAACAGACGGACAGACGGACGGACAGACAGACGGACATGGCTAAATCGACTTAGAATTACTCAAGCAGCCAGAATATATATACTTTATGGGGTCTGAGATGAATAATAAAAAAGTTTCACACGGAATGACAAACTTAGTATACCCTCTTCACAACTAATTGTGGTGGAGGGTATAATAAATATTGATATTAAGCGAAATGATTTTTTAGTTTGGTTGATGGTCCCGTTTTTTCGTCAAATATTTGATAGGTCTGACCGTAGCTTAAGAACATAAAATACATTTTTGAAACACTATGAGTACCTAACAGGGTTTTTGCTTAACAAACATTGAGATTAATTACAATCAGGGCTATGGCCACCATATTTTTTTATTTCCTACACAGAAAAAATTTTCACCAAAATTGTTTCAATTAATTCTATAATGCTGTTTTAAACAATTTTTTTAATTGTTCCAATTAATTTGCCTTAATTGAAAACAAAAATTATAATGTTTGTGTGTTTATTTGCAAATAAGAAAACATACAAATAAACTTCAAAATATTTTAAATTCTCAAACAATTTTTTAATTGTTTCAATTACCTGTGTTGATTAAAAAAAATATTTTGATTTGTGTTTACGTTTTATATGGCCTCTTTTACTGGTGGTCAAATTTCAATTAAACCTATTGATTGAAACTGAACAGCAAGAAAAGCTCAAACTTACAAATACGTTAATTGATATGATCAATTTGTTTGCAGGCGAAAAATCAGTGAAGAATTTAATTAATAGTACAAATTTCTAACAAATACGTTAATTGAAGTTGGTTTTTCATTTTTTCTGTGTACATTTAAATAAAAAAAATTGTTCGATTGGTCGACATTAATTAATCGATTTATTCGTTATTCGAAAATCGCCGTTTTAAAATTATTCGAACAAGAGTCTGGTTTTGTTTGATCGATTAATCGAATTATTCTTAATCGGTTGACAACTCTAATAAATACATAATATTTTGTAGATAAGTTCATTTGTTTTTTGTTAAATTAACGAAGAAGTGAATTTTTAATTTTTGCCTAGATAGAGCCATTTGCGTTTTGGATAACGATATTATTGTATAATTGCAGTTTTTATAGGTCTTTTTACAATTTTTTAGTTGCAAATCTTCTATGTTTTTTATAATGAAAACCGTTTTTCTTTTCTTTTATTTTATTTTATTTTATTAAAGCAAATTTTAAAAAACTAATCACCCGGGAGTTTTTTTCTGTTTTCCCACTGGATTTAAATAGAAAAATGGCAGAAGGAAAAAAACTCCCGGGGAATTTTGGAATATAATTGGATTGAATTTGTATGTATGTATTTATATTGGGCTAAAAGTCCCAATTTGTTTTTTTTTTAAATTTTTTATTTAATTTATATATTTTTTTAATTTTTTTTAGATTATAAAATATGTATACAAAATGGCAATATCGTCAAAACAACAACGTCAAAATTTAAAAGCAATTCACAGATTAGTGTTACTTTTACAACAATTTTATTACTTTTTTGCAACCTTGCCATGTATACAATGTATTTAAGAAATTTTTCGCAAAGTTTCAAAGAATAGTTTTAACAAATATGCTTTTAAAAATAAAAAATTGTGGTGTTTGCAGTGCTCATTTTACAAAATTTTTTTTTGGCCGCCGAGTCAATGATTGCAGGGCCTTCCGAGAAAGGTAATATTTGGTGATATCATTCGAAAGACTGGTAATGGCTTAAACAAGAAAGCTCAAAGCAAGCTTTTGCAGTGTTTGTAAATAGCTTTTAGTGAACTAAACAATCATCTTCAGCGACCTGGAAAAACACATTAACAATAGGTATAAGAAAAGCTTCTGAAAATGAAAAAATGCAACTGACTGATTTGTTTCAAATGTTTTTTTTTTTGTTTGTGCGACTTTTATTTTATCAAACGGCTTTTTTCTGCGACTTAATTTTAATAAAACGACCTTTTGTGCGACTTTTAAAAAATTCCTAACGGCAACCCTGTGTACAATAGAAATCGCATACTGACTAAATTTTCAAAATTAAATTTTGAAAATTAGTATTGTATATGTAGGTATATGTTATATACATATACAATACTAGCTTTACTGCCCAGAGTTAATTTTTGAATAGCTATAAAAGTAAAATTAAAATCAGTTTGATAGAGTTGGAGAGGCAGAAATTTTTTTTCTGTCTCCTATTGGTTCAAGGTTTAAAAAATATAAAGACTTTGTATTTTATTGTATGTAGATCGATCTACATATGTTTAAAATTTCATCAAAATCGGTAAGATAGTTTCGGATAGGCAGAAATTGCGCATCTGTCCCTTCATATTCCTTGTTTAAAAAATTTATAAACCCTGTGTGCTTTATTTAAGCTGATCTATCTCTGATTGAAACTTCATCCAAATTGTTGTTTATTTATATTGATATTTTCAAAAAGGAAATAATTGTCTTTTGGTCCTAGTTTTAAAAAAATAAAAGCCCAATATGTATTTTAAATATCATCAAAATCGGTTTAGCTATTTAGCCGATAAAGCGAAGCAAACGCTAAAGTCTCTTTCGCATTCGGTTGGGGAAGGTCGAGCGGACAGATGGACTGGAGGCGGAATGGAGAGTGAATAGCGTACTCACGTTAAAATGTTTTTATTCTTTTAAGTGCGGAAACTATTGGTTTAATAGACCTTTTCTAAAACGATAATTAATACTTTCTGAATAGCGTACTCACGTTAAAATGTTTTTATTCTTTTAAGTGCGGAAACTATTGGTTTAATAGACCTTTTCTAAAACGATAATTAATGCTTTCTGAGTCTAGGAGGCTTAGAGCCCCTGGAGCCCTATCCTAAGCACTTTAGTGGAACCTTGTATAGCTTATGCCCGTTAGGAGGTTCCGTTCTTCATTTTGTTGAAAAAATTTTTCAAATCGGACCAGCAGTTCCGAAGATTACCTCTTACAAACATACAAACTTTTCAGCTTTATAATATTAAGTATAAATATATAGTCGAACTTGCCTATAATAAATCTGCATGGGACCATTAAATCAATTAATTTTTAACAAGCTTCATTATAAAGCATTTATTTTTTTTCACTTGTAATAAAAAAAATTTTGTCAGTTCTAGTTTCGATTACACTCATACGTGCAGCAGTTATCCATTTGAGCATTGCCTTAGTAATTTCCCTAAAAATACAGGTTTGAAGCGTTTTGCGTTTAGTGCTAAATTGTTTGCATTCTACATTTTAAGAATTAAGGTCGCTTTAGCCGACCGTAAATGTTATGCAATGTAATCTAACGTACCGTAACGCACTGTATTTTCTGTGATTTTGAGTGTTTTTAAATAAAAATTACATTGCACAAATCAATTTTAAAAAAGTTTAAGGTAAGCACATTAGTGGTCTAGGGCATTATTTATTATTACAGGGCTAGTTCTAAACCGATTTTAAGTTTTATACTCTTTTGAAAATATAATTGTATCCACATTTTGATTAATTTTTCATCCAGAATAAAAACTTTTAAAAAGTTTGACAAAAACTAAAAAAAAAAATTTCGCCTTATTCTTTATTGAACTTTTCAATTGATTTCCGCTTAGACTTTTCTTTACCCATCGACACCAAACTTTATATTAAATGATTTTATATAAAAAGGAACGAAACTAGTTCATTTAATGACTTAAGTTTACTTTAATTTTTTTAACACCTCTAATATAGGTACATTAACTTGTCTAGGAAAATAAAAATTTTGGACGTATTATAGGTACACAATCGAATTTGGGGTCCATCAATTATTGACAGATGAGCTTCAATGGTCCTATAGGACCATTTTGCCAACTGGGGGTATACACATACACATTAATGCATGTATATGATATGCCGCTCAAATAAAGAAACAAACTCATAGACTCAATATATTTTAATTTAACGCTTCTTCAGTAAAAGCATTCGTAGCCGAGTTGCTAAGTTCTCTTCTGAGACTGATGATATTGCCAGTTCGAATCCCAAAAAGAATTTTTTTAATTTTTTTTTTATTTAATATTTTTATGTTCTAAAAAACGATTTTAAGATTATAAAACGAATTTCAAACATCAACTTTGGCAAAAGAGGAAACGGGCTTAGGTATGTACATATATACAGGTATGTGATGAAAATCGATCGATTTCAAAACGAACGTTTTTAAAAAGTGTGATGAATTTCGAGGGATTTTAAAATCAATTTCTGAATTATAGTATTAAATTTTCGTTCAGAATACACTTTAGTTAACGTATATAATATAAAATTAAAATTAATAAAGACTGCAAATAAAAGGAATATGTATTTAAAATCCATTTTAAAAGATACTGAAAACGATATGTTCGGTTTCAAATCGTTTCGTTTTTAAAATCGATTTCCATCACATACCTGATAAATTTTTTGTTTTTTTTATTCTTCAGCATGGCGAAATGAAAAGTTGGCCTGGCTCAATAAATATTTATTTATAGGTACCTATCTTAGTAGGTATATAACTTTTTGTTCTTATCTCATCGTGGTGAAGGGTATATAAGATTCGGCATAGCCGAATATAGCACTCTTACTTGTTTTCTTTTAAAGCTAAAACAGCTACTTGTTGAATTGACAGCACTGTAACTGTGTCACTAATGCCCAATTTTCAGAATAATATTTAAATCTATATTAAGTTAATTTTCATATAAACTTAAATCGTATTTAAATACAGATTGATTTTTTGAGTTTTGTTTAAAATGTCTTATTTAATAAGGATAAAAGTATGGTAGCACTACTAAATACAAAAAAATATCATAACTAATTGTATTTATTTACAAGGTGGCCTCAAAAAACAGTTGTATGCTATTTCTTTGCCTGTTGTTGTTGTATTGGTTTAATGTTGAGACCACCTTGCTAAGGTTTTCCAATGAAAACTTAAAATAAATTTAAATGTACAACATCGGTGAATTAAGTTTACATTCAAGTGTTTAGTGAAGAAGAGAATTTTGTATTTAAAACGATTTCAAACATAAATGTGTTTTAATATCAATCCTAAAAATTGGGCATAACATTTTTCTGTTTTATGATTTTTTTTGCGTAAAACACATTTTTTAATCAAAATTTTGTTATTTTTATTGCAAAGAAACTTGTTCTTATTTAAATAAAAACACTATTTTTATAAATTCTGTTTTGCTCACTTACGCACTTTTTTCAATTTAATAATAATGTTTTAGGGGTTTTTTTTATTTTTTATTTTTTTATTTTAGTTTGTTATTTCTTCTAAAAGCAAAACACATTTTTTTATTGTTTATTTCCGAAAAAACACAAAAATTATAACACATTTAAACAGTTTTGTTTACATTTTGTTTTGATGTTATTATTATTTTTTTTTTTAATTTTGTCTAGCCTATTTCTGTTGTCTGGTTAAAAAAAATCAACTACAGCTACAACAACCAAAATAGCAAGAGCAACAAGAACAACAAAAAAAATATTGCTGAACTTGCATTTATGCGGTGCTATCGTACCGTATCACGAATTTTTGCGAAAAAGCGATTTTTTGTAGAATTTACTTCCTTGTTTATTTACAAAAAAATGCATATTTTTGTAGTGCATAGGTAGTTGTTATTGTAATTTGTTTTATTTTGTTGTTGTTATTGCTGTATTTGTTAAGTAAACGACCTTAAAAAATGCGTAAATTGTTCCAATTTGTTGCTTTTGTTTTACGAGTATTTAGACGAAACACAATATCTGTGTCATTAATATTTTTGGCGTTTTTTGCTGTTTGTAGGTATTTTTTGTGAAGCTTTTTGGTTTTTTTTTAAAACTTTTTTATTTATTTATTTACTCGCCATCTATTTAGAAAAAAATCTATTTCAAGCGCTTTATTAGTTTGAATTGAAAGCTTTTGTTATTTTACTTTTTTTGTTGCCATTTAGTTCATTGAACTTTTGGTCGTCGCGTCGTAGTTTTTTTTCTCTATTGATATGCTTTCCTTAGTTGTAAATAGAAATTATATTATTGTAATAAAAAAACTTGTTAATTTCAATTATTTATAAATAGTTTAAAAAAATTAGTTTTTTTTTTGCATTTCAGATTACAATTTTTTTCTAACAACTGAGAACAAAACAACTGTACAACAACATTTTAAATAAGGTATGTACCTACCTATATAGGATAGTCTTTTTTATTGTTTTTGTTTATCTAAGAGTTATTCGAATTCATCGGCATTTTTCTTAAACCTGACTTATTATTACGATTTCCCAAATGGGAAATAAACCTCTGGCAACATGGTAGCACTAAAGGGCTATTAAGGCGAATTCAACTACTTACAGGAGGTGTCGATACCAGTGATGCCATTAGGATACGAAAGTTAAAATTTTTCGTATCTTTTGATGGCTTCAGGTACCATGTACAATCCTGAAATTTTTCGTACATTTTGAATCTGTACACAAAGTCTACTAAAACTTAATAAGACTGATCATCGCAACTGACTCAATACAATAGCTGCTTTAATAATAATTTTAATGTTTGCTTACTGTATTTTTAAAAATTACATAGGTACCTGATATTTATGACTTTAATAAATATAAATATGAATATATATGATATCATTTTCTTTACAATATTCATTAAATATGAAATAAAAATGTTATGTTAATAAATGTTAAACGTTAAAAATGGATTTTAAAATTTTTTCAAAATGTATCTTTTTGGGAAAAAGTGTTTTGGAAACTAAAATTTATCTTTCTCGAAATTTCACTGGCAACACTGGTCGATACTACAACAATCCAAAAACAGCAGAAACAACAGGGGTTTTTGCATTGCATTGTTACCGCCTTATTTATAAAAAAGGTTTATTAAACCAATTTTCATAGAAAATCCGTTTTATAAAGCAGTTTTATTTTTTCATAAATAAGGCCGTTAGTGTTTACGGTTCGAAATGTCAACCATTCCTAACAAAACACTAACGGCCCAACCATAATACGCTTAGGTTGGCTTAAGCAAATGTGCAAAAACATGTTAATTATATGAGGCAAACCATATTGAACTTAAGGAAACTTTTTGCTAAGTTTAATGAAACTGTCATTTGCTTAAGCAAGGTGCGAATCTAATCGCACATTCCGTACGGAATCAAATGGTTTTTATTTTGTTTTTGTTTTTTTAAATACATTTGAGAGACCTTTTGTAAATTTTTGACAGTAGGTTAAGCAAGGCTATGCATATTATGGTTAGGTCTTTACATATCAAAACAAATTGCTTCGAACTGTCAAAATTAGATTGCGTTTCGACACCAGCTGTAGTTGAATTCGCCTTGGGAAACTAGTTTGCCAAACATGCAGTTCATACGCTTCTTGTTTAATTTTGACATTTTTTTTAGTGTGATTTTTTTTAAATAGATAAAAAAGTAATTAAACTTAAAAATATATTATTTAAAATTTTTATTAATATAATTATGTTTTAATAATCACTTTATTTTATTATTATTATTTATTTGGTATTATAAAGGCCCCAACCAAGGTATATTTACACAAGGTAGACTCATTTGGGAGTGTAGACATGCTGCTCTATAAAAGGAACCATGTTGTCAAAATTGTCTTCATATAAATCAAAAACAATTTAACGCACACATGTACAAATTTTGGCTCATGTACACGCAATTTGACGCTGTGGTTCCAACTATGGGTAAACAGCTGACAAACATATGGGCCAAAGAGTTTACCTTGTGTAAATATACCTTGGCCCCAACACAGTTAGGTTATATAGGCCAATTAATTTCACATAAGACTTTATATTCTAATATACATACATATTTACATTATTTTAGATTTAAATCGACTTATAAATATTTATTTCAGTCAAAAAATTTTTTATGTTTTTAAATTAATTTTCTTTTTGAAGGATATTAATGTTATTTATTTATTTTATATTTTAAACGTTTGTTATGCAGAAGACTGCATTCATTAAATATGTGAGAGATGGTTAGTGTTTGCCCGCATTCACAAACTGGGGGCTGTGTCTTTTCAATAATATGTTTATGTGAGAAAAAACAATGACCTATTTTGAGACTATTTAACTTAATAAAGTCTGTTTTGGATATATTGGGTACTATTAATTTGTGCGATATGTTTCTTTGAATTTTAAATAGTTTAGTTTCGTTATTATCCTTCCATAGATCATTCCAGGTGTCAAAAATGTATTTTCCAATGTATTGCCTATAATCTGAATATTGAAAGGTATATTCGGTAGATATCCTGCACTTTATTTTATTAAATATCAATTTTTATTTAGTTTTTTCTATGTTTTGATTTTTTTTGAGAGCTACTTTAGATAAACTAACGATAAATGTTATCAAAATTGGAGATTATAGTACAACTTTCCTGTTTCGCAGCCTGTTTTAAAATGAAACGACCTGTTTCGCTCTAAAAATTTTGTATGGGGAAACAAGTCGTTTCAATCATGTTTGGGGCGCCAAACAGGAATAAGAGAGCGAAACACGAATATTGCTGTCCGTGTGAACAAGGTATTAGGGTTTTCATAAAATCGCTTTAAATTTCCATTGTGCAATTGAGCAAACTCGCGTGACTAGTCTCATAAAGGTCCTTTTTAATTTTTGTGCAATTTTAAACAATAAATGTATGTATGTCAGTTTGTAAGAAAAAATACCTTTAAAAAATAGAAGTTAAACTTTGTGTCTGTAAATCAGGGATGTAAGTAAGATACGCCTTTTTGCTGAAACGTTACCGATACTCAAAAAGAAATGGCGAAACCGAGACGAATATTAAAATTTAAGGTAAAATTAACAAAACTCAAGTAGAGTAATTTCTTTATTATACAAAATAGCAGTGTAAGATATAATTAATATTTAAAATTGATTTTAATAAGATTTTAAAACAACGAATTGAATTTGAATTCATGGTAAAACTAACACAAATTCGTGTATTTTTTAAACAAAAAAAAATGTAAGAGATTATTCGCAGAAAAATTTAGTAGAATATAAATTTAAGTAATGTGACAATTAAATCAATTACATATTTTTTTTGTTGAAGGAAAATTAAAAATATAATTTTAATTAAATTAACATTTTAGCTGTTTTGAAATAAATTTTGAATTAAAATATTAATTAAATAACAAAAAATTATTTCGTTTAAAATAAAATAATTTAAACTTGTGAAATTGTTGTTGGAAATTGTCAAAATCAATCAACACATTGTCAAGGCGAATTTAACTACAGGTGGTGTCGGAACTACAACAATCCAAAAACAACAGAAACAACATAGGGTTTTTTGCATTGCATTGTTAGTGCCATTAGCTCGAAATGTCAACCATTATTAGCAAAACACTAACAAATCAAAACAAATAAGCCCGAACTGTCAAAATCAGATGCCGTTTCGACACCACCTGTAGTTAATTCGCCTTGCACATTGTTTGAAACGGCAAATTTTTTTTAACATTTTTTTTAAATAAAATTAAAAATGTCATTTATTGGAAAAAAATTTTAAAAATATAAAATTTTTTACAATTTTTAGTAATCAATATAATCTTTTTGCTAATAGGTGCAAAATCAACAAATAGGTTGCTTGATTTTATGAATTTGGTGATTAGAGACAAATATTCACTTTTTCTGTGTTAATATTTAAAATTAATATTAATAAGATTTTTGTTTAAAAAACTTAGTATTTGCAACTTTTGCGGAGATAGATGATTTCGAAACTGCTTTTGAAGCAGCCCTATAGTGGAAAATGGTCTCTCAGATTTGACTTAAATCATTTGAAGACTTAAGTTTTTCTGCGCTATGTTTTTAAATTTTGGGTATAACATTTAATTGCGCCTGAAAACAAGCGGATTTGCGCCTCTAGAAAAATTCAAATGATCTGAAATATATCTAGACTTCTTCTTCAGCTGAACCACAGCGTAGGATGGAAAGAAAATCATCCTTCTCCAAATTTTCTTTTAAGATTTTCACCAACGCTCCAAAGATCAGTTCTTGTAGACTTATCAGAACTTTTACTAGGTGTAGGGGTGGCCGTGTCTTCGGTCTGCAGAATCGGAATTTCGGAATGCAGAACCATGTTAAATAGCTCAAAAAGACGTTTTTTCGATCTTGTGGTCTCTTATAAGTTACCTAAAATTTGTAGCGAAATGATTTTGACTCTCAAAAAAGTTATTCAAAACATAAACAATACAAGATTTATCAATGAAAGAACATTTTACTACTATGATGCAAAGCAAAACGGCTTAAGCTGTAGGTCCACACCAAGCTTTGAGACAAATGAAAACAACATTCTACAAAACCTTACAAGACTATTAAGAGTATTAAAATTGTTAAAATATCAAAAAGAGATTCAATTGGTATAATATACGACTATTAACTTTAAGAAAAGACAAAAAAAGAACAGAGAAATTGGATATGTTTTATAATGCTTTACTTTCAATCTCTCCAACGTCAACAATAAGTAAAAGAATCTTTTCTAAATCAAGTTCCTCAAAACAAAAGAAAGAAGTTGTTTGAAACATAAACATTTAAACTGTATACCCTTTATGAAAGATTGTTTCAGAAAATTAGCTTAAATTTTGATGCTTAAGTTTTCCTCTCATTATGTCATAAAATGATATTACCTTTTGTTAAATTGTTGTTACTTTTTTAATAAAATGTTTATGTTCAAAAATATAATTTTTGGTCTTATTTTTAAACTTCTAAACTAGACAAAATTAAAATTATCCAATTAACCGAATAATATTAAATTGTTTGCTTATTATTCGATTCAATTTTTGACTCGAAAAATTATTCGCGCGATTGATCGATTAATACAAAACATCGATTAATTGAATACCCTACATATACGTATCGAGAGCATGAAGTAGGATTGCTTTTTTTTTAGCATGCAACATACGCATAGAACGCGGGGTGTAGACCTCCAGTTTATTTTTCACTTTTTTACGATTCACTTTTGAATCGATCGAAACTATGTATGTCTGTCCTTTCGGCTGGCTGTCCATGTAAACCTAGTGCGCAAAGTACAGGTCGCAATTTTGTTGATAATTTAATGAAATTTAGTTCATAGATTCTTATTATCACAAGGACCAAGCCTATGATAAGAATCGGTTCATAACCCTATACAAGATTCTTTCTGGAAATGATTCTTTTTGTCCATAAATCAACTTATTATGTTGGTATTTATATTAAATTCGGTTTAAACTAATTTTTTTTTGCAATCTAAATCATCTTACGCAATTTAATTGGAATCGGTCCATATTTTATTTCCATAACTTTTAAAAATCTTGGTATAGCTACTATGTCATGACAAATTTTTTGGCTGTTAAGGCCAAAATTAACCATAGGGGCTATATCGATCCCCCTGCTGAAATCATTTAAAGGCAAATAATTCTCATATAAATGAAGATGTCCTAAATAATATTGATTACTAGCTGGACCCGGTCCGCTTAGCTGGCCCTTAGTAAAGATTTAAAATTTTATAAAATATGAACGTGTTTTATTGATTTTCAAAACAATAAAAAAAAAATAAAATAATAAATGTTTTACTTAGCAGCAAATGCTATTATATTCTTCATGTTTGTTTAAAATTATTGGATACCCTAACCGCGTATTTGAAAAATATTTATGGAAGTGGAAATAGACTTTTGTAAACTAAAATTAACATAAATGTTTGGAATAAAACTGGCTATTAAACCATATAAATTTTTTTTTTCATTTTGGTGATTTTAGCGTATTTTAGTGAATTACCGCTGAATTGATAAATGTATATTGATAAAGATTTAGTGACATACCATGCATCTAAATTTTAAAACATTATGTTTAGCGATTACGACGAAAATGACAAATATATAAAAACGTGGTGCTATCTATCGGATAAATACGAAACTCCACAGAAACACTCCTCATGCCTCATAAATCAAACACACAAATTTTGGTCAAAGTCGGTGCAGTAGTTTTTGAGTTTAGTGATTACAAACAAACGCGTCTCTTTTATATATATAGATAAAAAAACATTTACTTGAATCTTCAACCATAACATAATTTTGTTCTGACAGCTCTATGATTGGGTCTCAAATAGGATACAATATCGAAAATTGGGTTTTTAATACTGTGGTGTAGGATATCAAATGCTCGGGCTTGACCGACTCTACTTAGTAACTTACATGTTTTTATTGATTCTGATTACTTATCAGCTCAAATTAATAGCACCGCTAGTAAATGATGTACAAATCTAGATGAGAACTAGAGATGTATGCTCTTAAACAGTCAATTTTCTTTTTCAGTCAGTTCAATTTCTTTAATTTTAAACTAAAATCTGGTACTCTGTTCAGTATGTATTTCATGCGCAATTTTGTCAAACTCAATATAAAGAAAATGTCTGTGAAAACACTGTTGATACAGTGGAACTCTGTTTATATTGCGAATAACTTGCAAAATGTTTCTAGCAACATTTTTGTTTTCTTTGCGAAGCAAGTGCAGCTTAGATTGTTTCGCAAGGAATCTTAAGCAACAGCTGAACATTTTTTTGTAGTGCTAAAATGCGTTAAAATGAAACAGAAAATTTGCCAACATTTATATAATTAATAAATTTTAGCCTTTTTTGTTTGTGCGTTTGGTTTAAAGATATGTATAAAAAATGACATGTACATACATACGTCGATGGAATGCTCGCATTATTAATAAACATAATTAAGCATAAATTTGGAGAAAATTCTGTAATTCGCAAAAGCTAAATCTCTATCGCTAAAAATCTATAAAGTTGATTAAGCGATTTTTGGCTGCGAATGCAGTTCTGGCGCCTGATTCTGGCAGTCGTGATCGAGTACTTTCTCGATTCGAAAGCAATTTAATATCTTATTATTTCAGTCAATACTAAACGAATCGGAATTATTTTTTCAGTGTTATAAAGCAATAATTTGAGCTTCACAATACTGAAAAAATAATTTCGATTCTTTCAGTATCGACTGAAATAAAATTGCTTTCGAATCAAGAAAGTACTCGATCACGACTGCCAGAATTAGACCGCTGTTTTAATGTTAACCCCCATATTCATAAAAAAATTTTTTGATTAAAGGTTTATTGGACAAATTTTCATAGAAAATTCATTTCATAAACCTTTTATAAACCTGAAATGTTTTTTATGAATATGGGGGTAAATGTTTAAATTTTGTATTCTCTAAAGCCGGTCACACACCAGGTAAAAATGATGTTATCTTTAATGTAGACAACCATTTTTTGTACATATTTATGTTGCAATATTGTTAGTCCATTTTCGTTAACAATTATTGCTAACATAAAACGTCAAAATTGGTTGTCAATTGAAAAAAAGAAGCAAAAAAGAAAAAAATAGAAGCAAATTATGTGAGAAAGAAATTAAATTTGTGAAATGGTAGCAAATTATAATTGTAGTAAAAGAATTTAATTAACACTTAAATAAAATTACAAACATTATTTTTATTAATAAATTTTTTTTTTTATTCGACCTTTATTATTTAAATTTATTTTAATTTGTTTAAGTTTGGGTACTTTTTTATATAAAAATATTAATTTTACTTTAACAAAAAAAAATAAATAAATAAAATTAATATTTTTATATAAAAAAAGACCTGAAGCTTAAACAAATTAATATAGATTTATATAATAAAGTCGAATAAGAAAGAATTTATATTAATAAAAATAATTTTTGCAAGATGCGGGAGTTTTTACACTGCACCTTCTTCCTTGATATTTTTCAAATTATGAGTTAACATAAATACGTTTTCCCATACCTTTAACATAAGCTGAGTAATAAGAAATATTGCTCTGTTATTCTGCCGACGTTATTGCCAACTTGCTGAGATATTTATCTTTAGTGTAGACCTAGGGTAAGAGTACCTTTTTATGTATACATAGGCTTGGTAATGAAAACGGAACAGGTAATCCGCAGCCTATTCGTATACGTAATATTAACTAGAACAAAAATATAAAAATAGAACAACTTCTTTCCCTTCCCAAAGAAGGGAGTAACGAATGTCACTAAGAAGAAAAATTAACTGCCTGTTTAACCATTTCGAACGTCAACGTTCGAAATCGATGAACAGGCTGTAAAACTGAACAACTTCGTTTCTCCTATCTTAAAAAAGGGAGTAGCGAATGTGTAATGAATATTTTGGAAGGTCTTTTTAAAATAAATTTATTCCTTCTAGAAGGAATATTTCTAAAGGCAGGATATCATAAGAAATGAATCTTATAGAAAAGAGTATAGAGCCATGCTACTGGCGTTCCTTTCCATATTTACCGCTGGAAAGCGTTACAAAAAGAAAAACATAAAAATGGAGAAAACAATGTTGTATACTTTTAATTTATAAAAACTTAACTTTTTGCATAACCGCGAGATCGATAATATATTATAATATATTATCAATATATTGATACATGTCAAAATTTCCGTGTGAAATAATCAATGTTGCTTAGCATTTTTTCGTAAGTTCGGACAGAGTACTTGGTTTAATTAATTTAATTAATTAAAATTTTAACAACTACACCCAAAATAAGTTGTTTCCTAAAGAATAAAAATACAAATTTTAATTTTTTTGTTATATTTACAATTTTTTTCTTGATAATGCAAAAATAAGTTTATTTTGTACAGATTTGTCCGATGTCAACTTAAAATTTTTGTTTTTCAAAAGTGACCGCATTTTTTTCTTAAACTCATACTTCAGAAGCAAATTTGTAAGAAAACAACACTCCGAATACGGATGTGGTTTTTAGAAATTTAATCAAGAGCAAAAAGCGTCATTTGTTAAATATGACTAATTTTTTTGCTATTCTTTTAATTTTATTCATGTATTAATTTTCGTTACGTGGATTTTACAACAGCTTAAAAATGTTGTTTTTAATTTTCAAACTGGTTTGAGATCATTATAAAAAAGAAATCATAATTGGCCATATTTGTAAAGAATATTCAATACCTTTTTCTGGTTTTTACAAAAAATGTTTATAAAATTTTTTTTCTTCTAAATTACATTTGTTTTTAAAGGTCAAGAGATGGTTACATTTGTTAAATATTTGCTCTGTTGCTTTACTTTTTGGGTACAGTTCAGACAACTGAGAGTAACAGCAAATTCCTCTCAAAAATAATCAAAAATGAAAAAAAGTACATGAACGAAAAAAACCAAATTTTTAACCAAACATTAACTCATTGTTGATAACTAGGGAAGCGATTTCCATGCAAATGCATGTTTTTTGTCTATAGTCTAAAGCTAGATTTACACGATTGAAATTTTCTTCAAAATTGCTCTTCAAAATGCTTCAAATTCGTATAAACAGCAAAATTTCTTCAAAATTTGGCTGTTTACACGAGTTTGAAGCATTTTGAAGAGCAATTTTGAAGAAAATTTCAATCGTGTAAATCTAGCTTAAGAACAATGTTGACCAATTATATTTGCGTTAAAATGTTTGTTTTTGTTTTTGCATATAGTTGCATATTTTGATGAAAATGCATATTTTTGCATATTTAGGTTTTAAATTCATATGTTTGCATGTCGAGCGTCTCTTGTCTGAAAAAAGGAGGGCTCGAAGAGAGTGGCAATTGCACAGATCCCCGTTACTTAAGAACTTACTAAAAGAGTGTACAAAAAAGCTTAGAAAGTTACTGCAGACTCAGAAAACGGCTTCTCTGGAAAAATATCTTAAGGAACTTGATGCAACCCCACAATCAGACTACTCATTATGGCGTGCAGCTAGAAATCTCAAAAGGCCAGTTGTCTCTAAACCACAGAATACTAACAGAACTGAAAAAAGTGACGTGTGAAAAAGGCCCAAATCAGTTGCGAGGGCAGCTTTCGAAGAAAGAGACAAAAAGCTTTTTTTGGTGGTGAAGTGGCAATGTGTAAAAACAGGCAGCAACAATCAACACAAATGGCATGATCAAAACAAAAATAACAAAACACAGACCACGTTAAAAAAATGCATTAGTTCAACAAACGTTGTGTTTTGTGCAAAAAAAAATGTATTTATTAATATTTTTTGTTTTATAATGTTATTTATTTACTTAAATATTATTTACTTGTGTTGTGGTAAACTTAAAAGTTAATTTTTACAAAAGCTTTGCAAATAAATCTCAACTAAATAAATTTGTGTTCATTGTATTGCGGCATAAAAGATGATGCAAAGAGAAATGAAAAAGGGCAGCTTTCTTAGAAAGAGACAAAAAAAAAACGCAAAATCTTCCGTCTCGTGACAGTTCTGTTAGTATTCTGTGCTCTAAACCACCATTAAGAGACTTGAATGGTAGTTGGGCAAGAAATGATGTTGAAAAAGGAAATCTGTTTGTTAATCATTTAAAAAACGTATTTACCCCAAACATATCTCACGATATTGCGGCCGAGTTACCACCTGTTGTTGCTAGAGCAGCTGTTCCCCTAAGATTTGAGATAAGAGAAATCGAAAAAGCTATTTGTGATTTAAACCCCAAGAAGGCTCCTGGTTTTGATAAGATCAGCAACAAAATGCTTCTGGAGCTACCCAGCATAGCAAAGAAAATTATTCTTTTAATTTTTAATGCTATTTTACGACTTGAATACTACCCTCAAGAATGGAAGGTCTCCTTAGTTACGATGATACCAAAGCCAGGAAAAGATCACACCAAAGTTGAGTCATATAGGCCTATCAGCTTATTATCTAATATATCAAAGCTGTTTGAGAAGCTCTTAGCGTCCAAATTAACCCCAATTTTAAATGACAATGGGTGTATACCTAACCATCAATTCGGTTTCAGACGAGAACATAGCACAATTGAACAAACCCATCGGATAGTAAACGCCATAAGAAAAGCCTTTGAAGAAAGAAAATATTGCTCCGCTCTCTTCATCGATGTCTCTCAAGCTTTTGATAAAGTCTGGCATGTAGGTTTGCTACATAAATTGAAGCTGAACCTACCGGTTAACACACACAAGCTGTTAGAAAGCTACTATTAAAGAAGGTGATTTTTTAAGTTCTCCTCAGACAATTGAAGCTGGAGTCCCTCAGGGAAGTATCCTGGGCCCACTTTTTTATCTTATATATACCTCGGACATGCCGACAAACAATTACACCCTAACCTCAACTTTTGCTGATGATACAGCTTTCCTAAGCGTACACGAGAACAGTCGTGAAGCATCTCGATACCTGCAGGATCATATATTTCAACTAGAACTGTGGTTAAAACAATGGAGAATAAAGGTCAATGAGCAAAAATGCGTACATATTACATTTACCTTGCGTCGGGAAACATGCCCCCCTATTAAAATCAATAATAAACTAGTGCCTCAACAATCGCATGTCAAATATCTCGGTATTCATCTAGATCGGCGTTTAACATGGAAATGCCATATAGAAGCAAAATTAACCCAAATGAAACTAAAAGCAATTCAAATTAACTGGCTTATTGGAAGAAATTCTGTTCTTAGTCTCGATTGCAAACTACTACTTTATAACTCTATTTTAAAGCCAATCTGGTGCTACGGTATTCAACTATGGGGCACTGCCTCGGCCTCAAATATCGAAAAAATTCAAAGGCGCCAAAATAAACTTCTTCGAATAATCACAGCTGCCCCTTGGTATGTTAAAAACTCAAATATCCACAAGGATCTCAATGTGCCACTGGTAAGGACTATTATTACGAAGTATGCGGTAAAATATTTAAAAAGGCTAGAGTTGCACCCAAATCCACTAGCTCGAAATATTTTAAATGACAGCGGCCACACTCGCTTAAGGAGAAGAGACACTGCAGCACTTACCCATTAAGATGAGCGATAAACACATATGTAAATGTGACACAGAACCCGTGATGAAGAAAATTTTTGTCTTGCACTGGCAGGACATAAAATAAAGAATTAGGATAAGATTTGATTAATTATTGTTAGTTCATATTTAATATATGAAGATTCAATAAATAAATAATGAGAAAAAAAAAAAATATGTTTGCCTATTTTGATATTTTTGAGGGATTTTTTTTTTAATTTTCATATTATAAAAAAGTTCTTAAAAAATTTTTAAATACTCAAAAAAGTTTCCAAAAAGTTTTTAAATAATAAATAAATTCTTTTGGACCTCTGCTTTAAATACAAGATTTTCAAGATTTCGACAAAAGATGCATTTATTTTAAACCGATGCAGCAACTTACATGGATTAGGCTTCCAATGGGTTTAAAATGTTTTATCCGAAAAATGTTACAAGTTACTTTCTTGGAACATGGGTTTTACCGCGTTGCAAACAATTTAGAAGCCAATTCCATAATTGCAATTGCAATTTTTAACGAAATGTATTCCTTAATTCTCCTTTCACCGCAGACAATAGTAGCAAAATGGAGGCCTGGCTAGATGCTTCAGAATTTTATTCAAAAAACTTCGAGTAATTTAAGAATGTTAGAAGAGCTTGTTAATGGCAATGATTGTGCAATTTAAAAAGAAATATTGAATTTAAATAAGATTAGAAGTCAATTAGCATTTGTATTTTCCAATTACATATGTACATATGTATTGGTAAAACATTAACTAATTAGGAGGGATTTAGTTCACTTAATACTCAAGTCAAATTAACTGATATTGCAAAAAGTAAAACTAACACTGTGGAAGGAAGAATAGCCCGAAAAATTTAAAAAAACCCAAAACGTAGTGCAAAAAAATTAAAAGTTTCAAAAAAATTAAATAAATTTCAAAAATTTTTGATCTGATCTGAAATTTTTTTTTTAAATGCATTGACATTCTTCAAGTAAAAGACAAAGTTTTATACTTTTAATAAAACAATACTTATTTTTTTAAGCAAACAAAAATTTAATTAGTTATTTAAGTTTTTTAAAGATATTTGAATAACAATAGACTGATTTTTTATATTTTTGTTGTTAGTTAAATTAAAAAACGATTTTTTATGGAATTTTTTCAAGTTTTTAGTGCATATTTCGGATTTTTTAGTGCATATTTTAAGCGCATATTTTCGATTTTTTAGTGCATGAAAATTTCATCCCTATTGATAATTTTAAAGACGAATAAAATACTTGGTTTTTGCAAATGCTACACAGATATCACTTAAAGGTATTTATTCTAAATTTAAAATAAATTAAACTTGCAATAATATACTTATTAAATTTGATTTGATTTCAAATTGAACATTATTTGAAATCAAACGTTTGATAATGATTTGAAAATCATATGAAAATCATAGCATTCTCAACAAAAAGAGAAAATAATTTTCAAATTGAAAAATGTCTTTATTTTCAACTTGCTTTCAAACGTAATTCTCAAATGTTTTTCAAATGTGTATTAATTATAATACAATGTGGAACATTTTATTTGTTTTATTTAAATTCATTATTTAAATGAACTGTAAGATAAACATTCGGCAACATAGCTAAAAGATGAAATAATGTTCTTTCCGTCTTTTCATTCTTGGAAAGACGAAATACTTGGCTCCCTTTTATTTTGAGGATTGTAGCACCGCGATCATACAACAAACCTATAATTTCTTAACTTTCCCTTTTAATTTTTTTTTAATTCGTATCCTTATGGTGTTTTCTTTTCAACAAAAAAATGTGACATTTTATACAACAAATGCAATTTGGCGTTCGTTTCTTAAAAATGCTTTGCGCTCTAAAAGGGTGAGTTTTTTAGAATAAAACAAGCTACCCTTTTAGAGAGAAAAGTTTTTAAGAAACGAACACCAAATTGCATTTTTGTAAATAAAATGTCACATTTAGTTGTAGAAAAGAAAACACCATTAATCATTGGAACTAATCACAAATAATTTTTATTTTTCATAAAAAATAAATCGTTCACTTGTAAAACAGATTTAACCACGAAGTAAAAATTTAACTAGTCGCTATTTTTAATGTTTAAATTTATTTTCCGCTTTAGTATTGCCAAGTTTAGTTTTGATTTAAATTTAACATTTGATACCAATTTGACATCCAATTGATAAAACATTTGATGTCAAATGTTTATTTTCAAATTATTATCAATTTGAATTTAAATGTTAAAATCAAACAATTGAAAAACGTTTGAGAATTGTGTTTGAAGTCAAATGATAAAGTCATTTCATATCAAAGGTTTGACTTCGTGGCCAACACAACAAGCGCCTTATTTAAGCGTGTTATCAACAGATGAACAAACATACGGACATGGCTAAATCGACTTGGAATTACTTAAGAGCCCAGAGTATACATTTATACTTTATGAGATCTTCGATAATTAATTACACTGTGCATGAAATTGACACTTTTTTTCGTGACAAGCCGGGCACATGGCGTTTTAACATAATTCGGAGACGCTGAATCCAGTGGTGCCCGCGGTTTTTTCAGATTGGCTCTGGTTTTCGAGATATACCGTTATTTCGAAAATGGAGGAGGTTGCTCAACATATATTCGCGTAACTCAAAAACGGTTTAGTTTATTGAAATTACTAAAAAAACCGAAATTCCGCAATAAAATTTCATTTCAGAAAAGTAAAACTCTTTTTCTAATATGAGTAGTCGTTATTGAAACATAATTTTTTTTTGAAAAAAAAATTAATTTTTTTATCAAAATTTCGAAATTTTTGTTTTTTTAAAAATTCATACAAAATTAAAAAATGCAGCTAGGCTTCTAATTTTTTGCAGACTTATAAAAAACGAAGCTACAAACAAAATAAGCCATAAATGATTAAAATCTGTTTGCAACTTTTGATTTTATTCACAAAAGTCGACAAATTTTAATTAATTAAAGAATTTCATAAAACGCAATATTTGTATGGGAGCCCCCTAAGGGAAATTCTTAAATTAATGAAAAATTTGTCGACAAAAATTTCGAAATTTTGATAAAAAAATTTATTTTTTTTTTTTTTAAAATTATGTTTCAATAACGACTACTCATATTAGAAAAAGAGTTTTATTTTTCTGAAATGAAATTTTATTGCGGAATTTCGGTTTTTTTAGTAATTTCAATAAACTAAACCGTTTTTGAGTTACGCGAATATATGTTGAGCAACCTCCTCCATTTTCGAAATAACGGTATATCTCGAAAACCAGAGCCAATCTGAAAAAACCGCGGGCACCACTGGATTCAGCGTCCCCGAATTATGTTAAAGCGCCATGTGCCCGGCTTGTCAGTTTTTTCAACTAGCATAGTGTTATTAATTAAGAAACTATTTTTGTAGAAAATAATATTTAGGACATTTCAAAGACATTTATGTAGATATTTTAATGTTGATAAAAAAGACTTTAAAGGTTTAGAAAAAGAGGCACAAATAAATAAAGATCTGCATGACCACCCAACTTAGAGACCATGATTGCCCTTTCGACCACCGGTTGTTTCGATAAATTTAGCGGTATCAAATATAAGTATCCTTTGAAATCCATTAATTTCTTCAAAATGAAAAAGAAATATGTTTACACATCTACACATACATATGTACCAATAACTTATTTTAAACTCAAAAGGAATAAAAACCTTGACCCGTTATTGCGGGTATTTGAAAACAATGAAAATGACTGTACTACTTACTCGTACTTCTACATTGTATGAGTACAACAACTTACACTCATAAAAATTTTTCCGTTCAAGGTTTTCCTAACAAAGCCATAAATCAATCACAAGTAAAAGTGTTGGATATTTTAAGATTCGAGATTTATTTATTTTTTTTTTTTTTTGTTTAACAACAAAAGCGTTTCAAACTCTTACTTGTTTGAATGCAAAAAAAAAAAAACTGTTGCTGACAACATTTAAACACCTACACACGTGTGGAAGTAGTAAAATAAATTACAAAAAATATATATATATATTTTTTATAGAAAAAATTAAAAACAACAACAACTTGAAAATATTTTCTTACTTAAAGCGAATACAAACAGTGGAATCGAAAAGAAATACAAATTGTAATAAAGCTTCTCAAAATTATTAAAGGCTTTCACGATGGGAAGTGCAAAATGTACACAGAAAAAATTATTTTTCCAATTCAAACAAAAAATTTGTAGAATCAAAACATTTTTTGTCTGAAATCGGTCCTATAAATAAATTTGCATATTCAAACAATTTATTTGCATTTCGTTTATTGAAAAAAACACGGATTTTTTCAAACAAATAATTTAACTGAATCAAACAAAAAGTTTACTGAAATTAATATAAATTTCAAACAAATTATTTTGCTGAATCAAACAAAAAAGTTTTTGCACAAGCAATGAAGCGCACACAAGCAAGCACTGTAGGAGAAGATGAAAGCAGAGCAGAGCGGCGGCTGGCTTTGAGACACATTTTTTTGTTGGAATAATTTTTGAACCAAGTCTTTTATACAAACAATGTTTTTCTTCTTCACTCACTGTTGCTGTATCCTTTCCTCGGAGAAATGTAACCAAAAACGGCAGCAGACCGACTCGTCTTCATTCTATTTTTGTATTTGATGTACCCATGGTGGAATAAGCAGGTGGCATCGTTACGGCAGCAAATACAACATTACAACAAAAAAGGAAATTACATCACTGTTTACGTCACAAAATACATTAAACAAAAATCAAAGCGTGCCGCTGAACGTGATGAAATAAATAAATTTTTAGTCAATTTTTATTTAATTATGGTCAATATCTTATTTATTTTAATTTAAAATTATCAAAAACTTTAATAAAATACAATAATCACAGCACAAAACGTGGACTTTTTGTAAACATAAACAAAACTTTGACATAAACCTAGACAAACAATGCAAGAGCAAAAAATCGTCATCTGGCATAGTGCTGTCACCTGTTTATTTCACCATGGATGTACCTATTTAATTAAACAGCTTTAATAAATTGAATATTGGGTTTTTTCATTCTTTTTTAACTACTTTGAAACCAACCAAAAATTTATTTGGTTTCTTTAAATGTTGTTGTTTCTGTTGTTTAAAAAGAGTGAAACGTTTTTTAAGTTTTTGTTTTTTTTACATCTTTCTTATTGATGTACTTTTTTAAAGCGTCCAAAAATAGACTCTATGTATTTTTTGTTGTTGTTCTTATATTTCACATAAAGAAGTGTTGCTTACGATCAAATAAAATATGCAAAAAACCGACAACATTAAAAAGCGTTAAATATTTCATACAAAATTATGAAAACTAGAAACCAATAACGCATTTATTATATTTTTGAATAGTTGTCAACATTTTTGTTGGTTAAATAAAAATCAAACAAAAATATTAATTGAATCAGTAAAAAAATTTGTAGAAATTAAAAAAAAAAATTCAAACAAGCGTTGGTTTGAAAATAATTCAGCAATAATTTTTTCTGTGTAGGTACGTACCTATTTGCAATTTACTTCATTTAACTTCGTTTGCACTAAAAAAAACCATGAGAAAAAATAGTAGTTCATATTTGCTCGGTTGCAAAAAAATTAAAACAATACCATTTGACATATTTAGCACAATATTGCTTGTTAAGGAAACTTATAAATTTAAAATTTTCGTGGGTTATAAAATAAAGAATTTAATTTAAAAAAAAAACAAAATATTTTTATATGCTTGTTTATAATTGTAAACAAATGCAGATTTTGACAGTGCTGCCAAAAGTTTTTTTGTCTTGGCAGTATAAATTAAAAAAACTGGTATGCGCTCACGATCAATTAAAATATGCACTGCAAATTTACAAATTGCAAATCTGCCCAATGACCATCGTAATTGCCCTTATTGGTAAGCAGGGTTTAAAAACTGCAGTAGAAACCAAAAACTGTCGAACAAAAAACAAAAATTTGTGAACATTTTTTAGCTTTTTGAGTTGGTTTGACAGAGATTGTATACATTTAATGAATCAGAAGTAAAAGCAATAGTTTTTTTTGCCAATGATAAATAAAGAAGTGAAAGAAACGGCAGTTTTTCTACCTTGACTGCAGTTTTTTTAACGCTGTTGGCAAGAAAATTTAGGTTAGGTTATGAAGCTATTGTATCGCTTTCTAATTTGTAGTTGTCCTTTTGCAATTGTATTGAGTTCAAAGGTCACATGATAGGGAGAATATCATGTGGCCTCAGAAGAACTTCTGACCTGGGCAGACCTGAATTAGTGTCTTACAGTCTGAATGATCTGAATGAGTGCTTTACAGCATGAAAAAAGGAAGTTTAGTAGTGATTTTTGAGCTTCAAAGGATAGTAACTATAATTCGTTAAGTATAGGAAATTATTTAATTTTTGTCAAAAGCGCCTGTTTTTATGATGTTACACTCTCGAAGTATTTGGTTGCCGACATTACCGTAACATTTTTTAGGTCTTAACATTGACATATTTTTTATAAGTTTACGGAAACCAGTAGACGGTGGGACTCTCTGGAATGATTATTATGGAGGTTTCTTTGGGATAATAACGTGATATTAGTCTTTACTAAAATTGCTGGAGGAAGATATTTAAAGTGCTGTGCTAAGTGCTGATTTTAACCCGTAATATTAGCCGAATCAAAGCTTGCCAGCTTTTAAAGAGCAGCTCCTTTTGCAGAGTAGTTTAAATAGATTGGGCTCCTAAGCCGACAAGAGTCCGTTCTGCTATTCCGGCCCCTAGGTGTTAATGTACCCTCTAATCTTGTTATTGGATCGTCTTTTACGAGGATCGAGTTGCAATGGTTTTTACACAAGCTGCTAGAGGGAGATTTTTAAAGTGCTGATTTGAGACGTGACTTAAACATAATGTCATAGCCGTAACGATGACCATAGAAATCAAAATTCAATTGGTTTGAATGGCCATGGTTATGTCATAGCACGTCATCTATAATCAAATACAATATTTTCCATAAGGTTGGTTCAAACAGCTGTTTTGTATGGCTAAGGTTATGTCCATACCCAAACAAGAGCGTCAACGTTGTGTCACGAAGAGTAGTGCTAACTTTCTTGTTTAATAAAAGAAATAAAGATAAAACCGCTAGATTGACCTAAAAATCGCTAACTTGCCATGACTTATTACCAATAGCAGCCAACTTCACTATTAAACGCGCTGTAAAAATCAGATTTTTCAATTCCAAAGCGTTGCTGCCGCGCTATTTCGGTATGCTAAATACAAAATGTATGAGTATGCGAATTATGGCTGTATACAGCAAACAATATGAGTCCTAAAAGAGTCTTTTAGGACTCCTTTTTATGAGCAAAACGCTCAGAAAAAAGCTCCTAAAACCCTCAGAAATGAGCGTGTTTTCCTATGAAACCGTCAAAAAATTTGGTACTGAATATGAGCGTTTTAGGACTCCTAAATTTAACGATTTGTATGGAAAATTGTGAGCCTTTTTGCTCACAAATCAACCATAAAAACCTCTTAAAAGAGTCATAAAAGAGGGATTTCGGAGCCAAAAAAGAGTGATATAGGAGTGTTTCTTTTTCTTGAAATTAGGGTATTCATTTTATTTGTTAATTTATGCTTGTTAGCTTTTAAGGGAAAAGTTTTATTAATATATGTTTTGTGCATGGAAATAATAATCATTTTAAACCAATTTCAACGAACAAAACCACCTAATTTTATTTTAACAAAGGCTTCAAATGGATAGTTTTGTCTAATGAAAAGATTTATAAGGACAATGTTTAGTCAACTATTCACACATAAAGTACACAAAAAACATTAGTGAAAAGGTTAAAAAATAAATAAAATAAATGAATAATAAGCATTTGTTCAGCGCATATCTTATCAAAATCAAACCGAACACCGCAAAATAATCACAATAATGACAGACAAACGCAAAATATTGAAATTATTAAGAATAAGAAAACAAACTACCGTTGCCCAACAGAAAACCCTCATAAATAAGAGTTTTCTAGGAATGTGCTCCTAAATTGCTCATAAAAATGAGTCTTTTAGGAGTCCTGAATTCTACCGGCTCCGAAATCAATCAGAATTGCTCATAAATTAGGAGGGTAATCATAAAACCCTCAAGAAAAGGTATCTTTTAAGAGTCATATTTAGGAGCGCTCCGAAAATTGTTTGGTGGGTAAGAGTTCCTCTTTGCATTTACACATGAAAGTAATTTCTTGAAAGTCGCCATACACTAACACTTTTTCAAAAACATATTTAAATTTTTTAAATTTTAAGAAAGCGATTTCATGAAAGCAAAAAACAAAAACTAAGCACTGTTGCCAATTGAAACTTTTTTTGTATATGTAAGTATAAAGAATTTTAATAAATTTTAATTTAACTAAAATGTATAACTATCATGAAAAAAAAATTGACATATTTAAATAAAGCAAGTTGTTTTTGTTTTCATTTTGTTTTTTCTTAACCTATTTATAACTACAATTTAGTTTCGAAGAATTCTAACCAATTGTAGTGGGGAATCAAGAAAAGATAAACTAAACTCACTGTTTATTGTTGTTGTTTTTGTTTAAGCTTTGATATGGTTGCAAGTAAGACTGTTGCTTATAATTCTTATTCGCTTAGCAGTTTTATTTGTTTAATATCTTTAGTTTTTCTAAAATCTTTGTATGAAGTTCCCTGACGATCTGACCTAAGCAACCAGTGAAATGAGCATAGGAATAGCTTATCCCTTCAACAATAAATTTCAGTGTTTTTATCAAGAATTAAAATTGGGAATTAAGCAAGACTAACAAATTCTTGTAAATTTAAAATTTTGTATTCCCAAAAATTACTTTGATAATAACGAAAATAAATAAAAATGTATGATAATTTTAATGAATGCCTGATGTTCGGCGTGAGTAATTGTCTTGGCAACTCTGAAACTTCAAATAAGCAAAATAATAAAAGAAGAAGAAAAAGAGACATTTTTGTTAGAAGTTCGCCTTTTGACGACATTTTGAAAACGAGATTGCACTTTTATGTAAATTTTCATGAAATTCTCTTATTTTTTTTTTAAATTTGTGTTGATAATACGTACCTATATGGTTCTTTTAAAAACCTACTTTCATGTGTAAAGGCAGTGTTAGGGGGCCAGGGCCCAGAAAGTTATGTAATAAAATTGGCACCTGTGCGTGGGTTTCAAAACCTTGACACATTAGTTCTCCCAGCGTAAAAGGCCACCGTGATATTAGGCCATTTTAACAGGTCCCTATAATACAGTCAAATCCCGATAATTTGTACCCCGATAAATCGTAATTCCCGATAATTCGTAATAAACTGTCGGTCCCTTGAAAAAATCCCGTTAATTCGTAAAATTTCCATACATTTTAAACAATCGTAAGAAATGGTCGTTCCCTTGCGGTTACGAATTATCGGGATTCTACTGTAGTTTTTATCACATCGACCCACTGTGAATTGGGTATATGAATAACAAACAATTTAAATCACATCTTGTGGTATGAACAAACAAAACAACTACACACAAAAACCACATATAATAGTACTTTCCGTCTAAGCATTTGAGAGAATGTTTTTCGAATATCTTCTAAAATGTCACCACTTTGTTACATGTAGCAGTTATACAGAAGATTGTGCAAAAATTTTGCAACATGAAAATATGTACATAAGAACCGAATTTAAAATTAAAGTTTTACATCACAGGTTTACAACAACAACAATACCGTAATTGAAAATTTCTTATATAAAACTGACTTAAATGCAACGACTAGCTGTTAAATAGTGGATAGTACAAAAGAAAAATACAAAAATCATCACATTTCGTATTAAATTTGTAATGTGATCTTTTGTGTGTGCCCGTAAAATATTATTATTCATTTTTAAAATTATGTAAATAATTAAGTGAAATATTAATAATTTGAAAAGTGAAAAATTTTATAATTATAATAGCTGAGTCTACACCAACTCGATAGTTGTTTAATTCTTTATTTGTAAAAGCTTGTTATTTTGAACGCCTTTTAAAGTGTTTGTTTAAAGTCTGAAAAAGTTTTTTACATTTTCAAAATATTTAGAAACGAGAAAAAGGTATCACAAAAAAGTAAAAAATTTTTAAATGCCTATAATAGTTTTACCAACTACTGAAAACCTACCAAGCTTTTTTCCCTTCGTAAGTAATAACTTGTAAAAAGGTTAATTTGTTTAATTTTTTTTTTGTATTGAAAATTTTAACAATTAAACAAGAAAATTCAACAAATATTTTTTATAATATTCGAACTTAAGGGCCAAACAAACCAAGCAAACAGTTACACAAATATAGGTACATATGAGAAAAGTATAAAGCATGCTTATATGAATATTAAGAATTTTAAATATTCTCACTAACATCTTGTTGTTGTCAAACTGATTGTGTCATTTATTTGGCCCTTAAAACATATACATATTTTTTTTGAAATAATTTAAATTAAATTTTCGGTTTTTTATTAAATCCCAAGAAAATTTTCAGTTTATACGTTTCCTTAAAAAAACAATATGGCGCTAAATGTGTCAAATGTTATGGTTCACATTTGTTTGCAACTGAGCAAACATGCACTACTATTTTTGCTCAAGGTTTTTTAGTGCAAACAAAGTAAAATGAAGCAACTTGCAAATACATACATTTAACTTGTTGTTGTATTGTTGGCACAATTTGCACTGACCTTTATGAAACCCCTTAATGTTTAATGTTAACTTAATATCAACTAGCAAAAACTAACAGAGGCAAACTGTGAAAAGCGACATTTTTTACAAATGACAAAAAGATAAATTTGAATTATAAAGAGTTACTTTTTGCGAACTCATCAGGAGCGAGATAAAAAAATCAATACGAGTTTGAATTGCGGAACTGCCGTTATTTCAAAATATTATATATATGGTGCTTTTTAACACTAAATATTTCAATTTTTAAACAATGTTATTAAGGTTTAAAAAACATAGGTATAGGTGTTAGTAAAATTATATGTTTGTATGTATTAATAATTTATTAACTTGTTATTTATTTGTTGCCGAACCATCAAGGGCCAATTACATCGATATAAGGGTACCTGTATTTAAACAAAACATTTTATAGAGTACACTTCTTTAAGTATTAGAAATAATGTGTTAGCAACTTTAGAACTTTAAGTTCCGTTAAACTATACAAACTTCATGGCAAACATACACTTTCTGTTTGCTTTATTTGCAACACAAACAAAATCAGTAAAAACGTTAGGTTAGGAAGAAAGGCTGGTGTAAAGTCAACTTCACACTCTCACCCTGAGATCATTATGGTGCATTATGAAGCCTTAGTTAGTGATAGAATACTAATTGGAAAAGTATAGGAGAAATAAAGAATGAAAGCACATAATAGAGAAAGTATCGGAAGAAAAAAAATTGGACAAAACAAGAAAGAGCTACCCTACTTAACAGAAAACTGCCCTATATGTACTCAGTCCCCAGTCTTCTGTTGCGCAGCCAGGTCATTCCCATTACGAATCTCGTCAGATTCTCGAGCCAAAATCTCGAGACATCTCCCAATTCGTCAAAAATCTACTACCTAGCCGGCTTAGCCTTCTGTTATACAGCCTGAGATAGTGCCACAGAATGTGCTCAACTGTCTCCAACTCCTCTCGGTCCTAACGCAGACCCTGCTCCTGCCCAGCAGCGAATCTAAATCGGACTTCCTTAGCACCGACCACAGTGCACGATACCCTGCAATCCGTTCGGTTCCCCCAGAGTTGATTAGTCAGAACTCATTCTCTGATCCTTCAAAATAGAAACCCATTGGAGGCCTGACCGCATCTAAACAGTCAGGATCCTTCATTCCCGAGTCCAGTCTCGCCAACTCATCAGCCATCTCATTGCCGGCGATGTTGCAGCGGCCCTGTACCCAGCACAGCCTCACAACATACTCCCCCTAAGATTTCTCCTAGGGCCCTCCTACAATCATCCACTAGCTTGGAGTTCACATAACAGCCCACCAAGGCCTTAACAGCCGCCTGGCTATCCATATACATATGTATATAGTGACCTCCGAGTCCCTAGTAATGTTGCCTCTACCAATTCCACGAAAGAAAATGGTTGCAGGGTTAGCATACAAACGTATTTATACAAATTTACATATAAACTTAACTCTCGCACTTGCACTCTTTTTCAATACAACACTTTGCAAATATATGTATTTACAAGTAAAAACATACATATCATACATTCATACATACTTGTGTTTCTAGGTAAATGAATTTATTTTTTCAAGTGTATTTACATACATGTACATACTTACATATAAACCTACCTAGAGAAACATTAATTTTCTACAAATAAACATATGTACGTATGTAAATATGTAAGTTTTTAACTTTGTTGTAGTTTTTGTATTTATATTTTAGTTTATTATATAAATGTTGATTACCTATTTACAGTTTAAAATAAAAATAACAACAACTACCTATAACCAAAACTAAATATATTCCAACATACATACATACATACACATTTGTACATTAATAAAAATTACGTCGTAATTTCATAAACTTTATGAGAAGTTGTAAAAATTCAACAAGCAGCAGCAACAACAACAACAACTACATACTTAGGTACATAGCAATAGCAACAACAGTAATAAAAAAATAAAATATAAACAACAACAACTTAAAGAAAAAATAAAAATACTGTAAAATAGCGAATAAATTTGTTGTAAATTATATAAATAAATATTAAAAAAAAACGAGCAAAAACCCACCGCGCACGTATTACAAGTTATAACTTTTATTGTAAAAATATGTATTTTATTGTTTTTTTTTGCTTTTGTTTTAGTTTTTATTTCTTTGATTTTAAATTTTGTAAAAACTTCTAATTTATGTATAAATTTTGTATTTTTCCATAAAATAACATGGAATAGTGGAATAGAACAAACCAAACAGATCATTCGATTCGAAACGATCTCAAACAGACCCAGCCAAACAATTTTAAATTTACATAGTAAATATTGTTTGTTCTTTTTTTCGTTGATAGGTAGATTTCAAAGTATACATATAAAGAATAGTTTTTAGAATAAAACGCCCACCTAATAGAGCTAATGGAAAAATAAATAGAAGTTCTTAAATTCTTAAATACAAATCGTTACTAGTAAGGTATAACCTTAAAATATTAGCGAATTTTAATCAGCATCATAAAGCGTTTTCCAATCCTATCCATGTTTAACGTTCGAACAATCTTGAAATAAATTCGAAAAGTCCAATTTTTATAGGCTCTGTCATATACATAGTACCTACATACATTTGGTTTTTATTGGTTTTCACTTTAAAGTCGCAAGGGATACTATTTAACTTTCGGAGTATGAACTACATATTACTATATTCTGCTACAACTACACAGGGTTAAAAAAACTGCAGTCGAAACCAAAAACCATCGAACAAAAAACGAAAATGCGTGTACAGCTTTTCGCTTTTTGAGTTGGTTCGACAGCGACTGTTTATATTTAATGAATCAAAAGTAAAAGCACCAGCTTTTTTTTCTTTGGCCAGTGAAAAATGAAGGAGTTAAATAAATGGCAGTTTTTCTACTTTGACTGCAGTTTTTTAAACGCTGCAACTACAAATATGTATATTTATTGTTAAAGAGTACTTTACACAATTTCACACAAGTCTTGCGTATTTTGCGGAAAATGCATCCCTGTCATGATAAGTTGTTATTGTTTTTTTTTTGAAAATTTTCAAACAATAATTAGATCAGCATTTATCAGCAATTAAAATACTTAAAAAGGCTTTGTAGGATAGCTTTAAGAAGATTCTCAAGAACACCAGAATGGATGATATTGGTCGATCACACACGAGACTATTTTTGAAGCCGCACAATTTTTGTTTTTTCAATCACACAGGGGATTATTTCATCTATGGATTAGTTTTATGCTACTAATGCGTGGTTGAAAAATTATGGCAGCATAAAACCATGCTCGCCTCTCTTGCCAACAAGCTGTAATTTTGTGCCAGCACAATTATGCCGGTGTGTGGCAGGCCATTGATTTGCTTTTATAGCTAGACTTTGGAAGCGATGGTTTCAAAAACATCATTCCCAGCTTTCCTGCACCGTTCCACAACCAAGTTATGGGCTTATTTACAAGGCTAGACATTTCAATTTCGTTTTGTATTATATTTAGTATTATTTGAATGCACAGGTAATTGAATTATAAGAAACTAAACCTGTCGCCATTAAAGGCAAACATCTGACCAAGGCGAATTCATGTATCCGGTGGCGGCAATACAGTACAACAACAACAAAAACGACATTGTATTTTAATTGTTGCATAAAACTCGACGATGCGTTTCGAGCAATATTTTGCCCGGTTGAGAGAGAGACAAATTATTTTGTTCGGCAAGTTTATTCTTGAATTGGTTTAATTTTAATTCTTGCCACTTTTTTCAATTTGTACATAAAAGCTGAATTGAGATGCCACATCATATAGTGTTTTTGCATAATCAAATAAAAAAAGTAAATATAATTAAAAATAGTACAATCGTTTTAATTTTTTAGTTAATTTTCTTTAACACAATTTTAGAAAACAATTCAATATAAGAAGTTTGCTAGTTGTGCTGCCATTTTGTATAATTTTTTACATCTGTAAACTATATGGTAGCTTTGTTTTTCCGGACAAATTTTCCGAAATGGGTGAATCATACTGAACACCCTCAGTAAAAAAATTATTCTCCGGACAAAGATATTGTTCGGAACGCATGGATAAATCTACCTTAAGTTGGTGCAAGGCGAATTCATGTAAACGGTGGTGGCAATAATACAACAAGTACAACACCATAAACCAAACATTACCAAATGTTGAAGAGTAGACTTCCTCGCCGTTGAAGAAGATGTTTTCCTTAATGCCATGTGATAAACGTCTTAAACAGACGTCTCAAGCTTGATCATTAAATACTTAAGGAAATACCTTGAAGGAACATTGCATCTGACCTACGAAGTAGCTACTCAACAAACACGAAGTCAAACCTTTGATACGAAATAAATTTTGTCATTTGACATCAAACACAATGCTCAAACGTTTTTCAATTGCTTGATTTTACAATTTGAATTCAAATTGATAATTGCCGTATTCAAAAAACACCTCGTATCGTTGTATCGATTGTATGTTGTAAAAAAAAGCAAAAGTGAACTATGTTTTTAATACAACATAAAATCGTTACAATCGGCCATGTTCTGATAATCGCAAGATTTGAAATCTCAAAACGCCAGATTTATTTTATAGTGTTCTGAAACTCGTGCGTTTTGCTTACGATCTGCCATAGTTTCTTAAAGTGAAAAATAAAAATATTTGTAAGTATGTAATTACAACTGGGGTATTCACAAGGTGTGCTATCATGTTATATTGTCATAATGTTCTAACATTTTACAATGGTTTAAAAATATTGTTGTTGCTTCATAAACAAAAAGTATCTTATTTTAATAGAACTTTGCTTGCTATGTTTTTGTTCTGAGCGGCTGAGCCGTGCCGCGTTAGTTTTTGTAACAGTCACCGTTGATCCGGCTAACATCCGTATTAAACATGCGGCTAGCAATTTTTGCAACAAATCATTTGCGGCGTCAAATTAGATCGGCTTAGGACTCTGCTGTTTGGTAAACAAACAAAATATAATTTATTTGTGATTTGCGTCTAAAAAATGGAATATAGTCAGGTAAGATCTAATTTAATATATTAATTCATGGATTAGAACTAAAAATATTTTTATATAAGGTAAATATTTATTTTTTTATATTTGTTTTAAATCGGCTGATTTAAATTCAAAATAGCACACTTAATTATGAGGGGTTGTTCACAACAGTCGTATTTTTTATTTTATTATTTTAAGACATATGACTTTATGACACCTTGTGAATCCCCTAAATGATTAAGAATACGAATAAAAAAAAAAACGGAAAAGTGAAGGATTATAAAATTGATGAATGATCGCGGTGCTACAATTCTCAAAATAAAAGAGAGCCAATTATCTCGTCTTTGCAAGAATTTGAGAACAGAAAGAATATTATTTTATTGCTTAATCTAACAGAGTATTTACATAAATAATGAATTTAAATTAAAAAATATAATATTTTTATTTATGTTCCACATTGTATTATAATCAACATTTGAAAAACATTTAAAAATTTCAAAAGATTTTGTTATTCGTGCTTAATTCCCAGTTTTTATTATTAATAAAAACACTTGAAACTTATTGTATAAGTCTTATACGCTTAACAGTTTTATTTGGTTTAATATCTTTAGTTTTTCTAAAATCTTTATGGATGAAGTTTCCTGATGATCTGGCCTAAGCAACCAGTGAAATGCGCATAGGAATAGCTTATCCCATCAACAATAAATTTCAAGTGTTTTTTATTAATAATAAAAACTGGGAATTAAGCACGAATAACAAAATCTTTTGAAATTAAAATTTTGTATTCCCAAAAATTGAAATTACTTTTTGATAATAAACAGGCAAGTGCACGGCCTAAAAAACACTTAATTGACAACATCTTTTGTAAAGTTGTTGTTGTTTTTATTTTGTTTTTCTTAACCTACTTACAACTACAATTAATGTTGAGAGAATTTCAACTAATTGTAGTGGGGAATGTAAGATGAGATAAACCCACTGTGTATTGTTGATGTGTTTTGTTTAAACTTTGATATTATTACAAGTAGAACTGTTGCTATAAGTCTTATACGCTTAACAGTTTTATTTGGTTTAATATCTTTAGTTTTTCTAAAATCTTTATGGATGAAGTTTCCTGATGATCTGGCCTAAGCAACCAGTGAAATGCGCATAGGAATAGCTTATCCCATCAACAATAAATTTCAAGTGTTTTTTATTAATAATAAAAACTGGGAATTAAGCACGAATAACAAAATCTTTTGAAATTAAAATTTTGTATTCCCAAAAATTGAAATTACTTTTTGATAATAAACAGGCAAGTGCACGGCCTAAAAAACACTTAATTGACAACATCTTTTGTAAAGTTGTTGTTGTTTTTATTTTGTTTTTCTTAACCTACTTACAACTACAATTAATGTTGAGAGAATTTCAACTAATTGTAGTGGGGAATGTAAGATGAGATAAACCCACTGTGTATTGTTGATGTGTTTTGTTTAAACTTTGATATTATTACAAGTAGAACTGTTGCTATAAGTCTTATACGCTTAACAGTTTTATTTGGTTTAATATCTTTAGTTTTTCTAAAATCTTTATGGATGAAGTTTCCTGATGATCTGGCCTAAGCAACCAGTGAAATGCGCATAGGAATAGCTTATCCCATCAACAATAAATTTCAAGTGTTTTTATTAATAATAAAAACTGGGAATTAAGCACGAATAACAAAATCTTTTGAAATTAAAATTTTGTATTCCCAAAAATTGAAATTACTTTTTGATAATTTAAAAATTATGTTTGAAGGCAAGTTGAAAATAAGAGCAGTTTTCAATTTGAAAATAGTTTTTTCTTTTTGTTGAGAATGCTATGATTTTCAAATCATTATCAAACGTTTGTCGTTTGAGAAAACGTTTGATTTCAAATCATTTTCAATTTGAAATCAAACCTCCGTGTTTATTTGAAAACATAATAAAGAAATCAGGTGAAGTCAATAGCTGGGATTCGGTAAAAATTTAAAACTGACAAATGTCATCTCACTGCCAAATTTGGCAATAATCGATCCATATTTTAAAATAGGACCCACATAAAGCCCACTCTCGGAAATACTATAAATACGACTGAAACCGTAACGCTTTTTTAGTAAAATTTGGTCTGTCATAGTTTAAGAAGAATAGAAATCAAAATTAGATTTTGTGAAGATTTGTCTATAATTGACCATAAAAATAGAAAAAACCCACTCCTTAAATATTCAAACTCTCGGTTGAGGGAATAAACACCTAAATTTATTTAAGAAAGTTCTAATTTTTTGAAAAGGTCTTAATTTTTGAACCTAAAAAATAAATAATAATCGACTATTTTTGAATCGGTTTCATGTTTTCCTTTTCCGAACGTTTGCAAGTGCGATAATGGCGGAGAAGGGTATACAAATATATTTTGTACTTGTATAAAACAATCACTTGGTGACTAGTGGCTGTGGTTTGGGATCTGTCGTTTTTTTTCATTAATATTTAAATTGTTCTGTAGATTTGTTTAGATGTTGTTGCTTTGTCAGTTGATATTTCGCTTTATTTTTTTCTAGTTGTGTTTTTTTTATTAAACAGAACATTATTCCAAAATGACGTTGTCAATGATGATAATGAATGTTCATTATTATTAGTATAACAACATTATGATAATGATGATGATGACGATGACGACAACGATCATTTATAATGATTGTGCTGTTGGCTGGTTTGTTCGTCGGAATGAATGACTGTTTGTTTGGCGGTTTCACTTGTTGTTGTTTTGTGTAAATCATATGCAAATATTGAAGTAGATGAGAAATTCTAATAACAGCAATAATAAAAGTCTAAAATAAACACACATTTTGTGGAAGATCTTTGAGGGGGAGCTGTTTAATTTTTTTTTAATGTTTCTTCTAAATATATTCACACAAACGCTCATTCAATACTCAAGTGAGTGAGTTGGCATGTTTTTTTTTTTGAAAAAAATTTTAGAAGGTTTTTTTTTATATTTTAAACCAAAATAATATTCCAAATTCTGGATTTGTTTTTTTTTTTCATAAAAAAAAAGAAAATATCAAAACCTGTTTTAAAAATTTTTTTTAAATTTTTTTTGCTGAAAAATCACATTTCACATTTTGTTAAAAATTGGAATGGTAGTTGTTGTAGTGTCGGTGCTATTTATTATTTTTAAATAAAAAAATTTTATTGTTGTTGTTATTGTTGGTACTGTCACCGCTGGTGTTGGTGTTGGCAATGTTTTCTTCGTTGCTGCCCATTAAAAACCACAAAAACTTGTTGTTGCTTCTTCTGTTGGTTGTTATTTAAGCTGGCATTAAGAATTCTATTTAATTTTTACTTGCTGTCGACAATGTTGTTGTTGCCCGTTTTTTTTTTCTAATATATATTTTTTTTATATATTCAAAACTAGTTTCAAAATATTCCAATTTTAATGTTTTTAAGCAGATTTTTGTTGTGTTTTTTTTTAATGAGCTTTTGAAAATCAGCAAAAATATCAGTAAACTGAGGGAATAGGTATTAAATAAACTTTATTTGAATAAGAAATTTTCTCGATTCTAAAAAATTCAAAGTTAAAAAAAACCAAATTGTTTAACAAAATTTATTATGTCTACCTACATATTAACAAAAAATTTTAATATGGAAATTAAAAAAAAAAAAAAAACACATTTAAATTATAAATACGCCAAAAAAAACTTAAAATTCAAGAAATTAGCAAGTTTCTGTAAAAGCCAAATCTTACTTTTTGTCTATTTTACACAAAATGGTACATTTTGAACAAAAAAGTACTTGAATGCTAAAAACTTTATTTTTCTTCATAAAAGCACCAATTTAAGTACATACAAAATTAACTTTTTGTATAAAAATTTAACTTTATCCCAAAAAGGTCTTTGAAAACAAAAATGTACTTTTTGTGCAAAAATATTTTTGTGCAACAAACTAATTTTGGCACAAAAATATACTTTTTATTTAAATTGGCAAATTTTTGTGAAAAGGGGACTTTTTACACAAATGAGTACTTTTTACGAAAAGGGTAGAAGTGGATAATTTTGAAGAAATACATACTTTTTGTGGGTGCCCCGGTAGGATAGTTGGAAATTAGCTAGTCTATCAGTGTGATGATTGCGGGTTCTATTCCCGTCTAAGACTCTGGTCTGTTTTACTACAAGGGGCTGAAGGTCTAAGTTACTTTTGCTCGGTGAATTAAGTTAAAACATGATTTGAAATTGTATTTGTAACTCTTAATTAATAACTAAAAAGGTACTTTTTGCGCACTAGGGTCAATTTTGGGCAAGAGAAAAGATTTATTTTTTTTTACAAAAGCTTACATTTTCGTACAAAAGGGCTTTTTCTACAAAGGATATTTTTTTCACCATAATGTTTTTATTTTTTGTATAAAAAATTTGAATTTTTTGTTCAAATACAGTTAAAACTCTATTCACGGACAGCTCTTCTAGTCGGACAGCTCCCATAGAAGAACGATTTTAGATTCCAATGGTTTTTTAAGTTTCATCTTGATACATCACAAAAAACGATCCCGTTGAAGACGGTCATTTATTACTCTATTCGATCGTACGTTTGTCAAAAATCGTGCGTACTCATAAAGTTTGGTTTGCTTTATTTAAAAATTTAAACTTTTTTTAAAAAAGTATATTTTGTTAAAAAAGTACTTTTAGTTAAATTTCACCTAAAAATGCCCGTGTGCCGGATGTTGCACTGTAGTTGTTTTTTATATAAAAGGAGTTTTTTTTTAATAAATAGGGGAAATTTTTATGCTTTATTCAAAAATTTACACTTTTCGTAAAAACAAAAATATTTTTTGTTGAGGAAGTACTTTTTGTTAAGTGTGTGTCCGACTACCGGATATTTCACTGTAGTTGCTTTTTGTGTAAAAGTAGCGTTTTTTTAAATGGAGGAAATTTTTTTGATTTATACTAAAATTAACACTTTTTGTTAAAAAGAGTACTTGCACAGAAGTGTACTTTGAGTACAATAACGTACCGCTTGTAGAAAAGTGAACTTAAGGTGGTGAATAGGGTATATATAAGTTTGTCATTCCGTTTGTAATTTCTATAATATTGATGTTAGACCCTATAAAGTATATATTTTCTGGGTCCTTATGAGGAGCGAAGTTGATTTAACGATGTCCGTCTGTCAGTTGAAATGGATTTTCCGAAGACCCCATATATGATGGGGGCCAGGTTATTATACATTTATGTCAGATATGGTCCGGAATTGTTTGCCATTGAAATTCAGCAAGATCGGTCCACAAATGGCTGAGATATGAGTAAAAAACCACGACTGCCTCAAATTTTTTCCTTTAAAGGTCCAATTAGACGTGACATTACCATACCAACACTGTATTACCAAAACGACATAAACATACCATACAAACCAATTCAATTTTGGTTTCTACGGTCATACAGTGGATATGGTAATACAGTGTTGGTAATGTGGTTTTTTTTTTGTTGTTTTTTTTTATACCCTTCACTACAAGTGGTGGATTTTATTTGTAATGAGTTTTATTTTACGCATACACATACACATTAATGCATGTATATGATATGCCACTCAAATAAAGAAACAAACTCATAGACTCAATATATTTTAATTTAACGCTTCTTAAGTAAAAGCATTCGTAGCCGTGTTGTTAAGTTCTCTCCTGAGACTGATGATTTTTCTTCAGCATGGCGAAATGAAAAGTTGGCGTGGCACAATTAATATTTATTTATACCTATTTATAGGACGTTATTTATGTATATAACTTATTATCTCATCATGGTGAAGGGTATATAAGATTCGGCAAAGCCGAATATAGCACTCTTACTTGTTTTTGTATTAAAGTGTACTTTTTGTAAAAGAATTGTGTACAAATGTTTAGTTTTTCTACAAATGTGTACTTTTTGCACTAAAGTGTACCTTTTGTAACAAATATTTTTTTTATTGAACAAAAGTTTATTCTTTTTTTTTGTTATATGTACAAATGTATACTTTTTATATAAATAAAAAGTTTTGTTTTAAAGATGTTAATTTTCCAACTGCGTTTAAGTATGTTTTATGCCAAAGTATGACGGAACTTAAAAACAAGATCCCTTAAATTTGTGAAATCTTTGTGAAATTTTAGGTAGGTACTAATGGGGAAAAAAATATATTTTTTTCAAAAAAAATATTGTCCTTAAACTTTTAAATAACACTACGCCACAAAAAAAGTTAACCTCAAAAATTAGATATTTTTGAAGCTAAATTGGGGCTGCTGATGACGAATATTTTTTTTTTCTCATTATTTTTTATTGAATCTTCATATATTAAATATGAACTAACAATAATTAATCAAATCTTATCCTAATACTTTATTTATGTCCTGCCAGTGCCAGACAAAAATTTTCTTCATCACGGGTTCTATTCACATATATAGGTGCTTATCGCTTATCTTATTAGGTAAGTGCTGCAGTGTCTCTTCTTCTTAAGCGAGTGTGGCCGCCATGGTTTAAAATATTTCGAGCTAGTGGATTTGGGTGTTGTTTAAGCCTTTTTAAATATTTTACTGCATATTTTGTAATCATAGTTTTTACTAATGGAACATTGAGATCCTTGTGAATATTTGAGTTTTTAACATACCAATGGGCAGCTGTGATTATTCGAAGAAGTTTATTTTGGCGCCTTTGAATTTTTTCGATATTAGAGGCCGAGGTAGTGCCCCATAGTTGAATACCGTAGCACCAGATTGGCTTTAAGATGGAGTTGTAAAGTAAAAGTTTGCAGTCGAGACTAAGGACAGAGTTTCTTCCAATAAGCCAATGAATTTGGATGGCTTTTAGTTTCATTTGAGATAATTTTGCCTCTACATGGCTTTTCCACGTTAAACGGCGATCTAGATGAATACCGAGGTATTTTACATGCGAACTTTGAGGCACTAAATGATTATTGATTTTAATAGGGGGCATGTTTCCTGACGCAAGGTAAATGTTATATGTACGCATTTTTGCTCATTGACCTTTATCCTCCATTGCTTTAGCCACAGTTCGAGTTGAAATATATGATCCTGTAGGTATCGAGATGCTTCTTGACTGTTTTCGTGCACACTTAGAAAAGCTGTGTCATCAGCAAATGTTGAAGTTTTGGTGTAGTTGTTTGTTGGCATATCCGAGATATATATTAAGTATAAAAGTGGGCCCAGGATGCTTCCCTGAGAGACTCCAGCTTCAATTGGCTGAGGAGAGCTTAAATAATCACCTTCTTTAATAATAAACTTTCGACCGACTAAGTAGCTTTCTAACAGCTTGTGTGTGTTTACTGGTAAGTTAAGCTTCAATTTATGTAATAAGCCTTCATACCAGACTTTGTCAAAAGCTTGAGAAACATCGATGAAGAGAGCGGAACAATATTTTCTTTCTTCAAAGGCTTTTCTTATTGCGTTTACTGTACGATGGGTTTGCTCAATTGTGCTGTGTTGTCTTCTAAAGCCGAATTGGTGGTTAGGAATACATCTGTTTTCATTTAGAATTGGGGTTAATTTTGACGCTAACAGCTTCTCAAACAGCTTTGATATATTTGAAAGTTGAGTTGAGTGCCTCGGTAGGCTAGCTGGTAGCGAGCTAGTCTATCAGCGCCGAGGTTGCGGGTTCGATTCCCGCCAGAGACTCTGGTTTCTTTCCTGCAGACAAGCATAGAGCTTCGCGGGATTAGCTTAGGAAATTTAAAAAAAAAAAAAAAAAAAAAAAAAAGTAAGCTTATAGGCCTATATGACTCAACTTTTGTGTGATCCTTTCCTGGTTTAGGTATTATGATGACTAAGGAAACCTTCCACTTTTGAGGAAAGTATTCCAGGCGTAAAATAGCATTAAAAATTACAATAATAATTTTCCCTGCTATGCTGGGTAGCTCCAAAAGCATTTTGTTGCTGATCTTATCAAAACCAGGAGCCTTCTTGGGGTTTAAATCACAAATAGCCTTTTCGATTTCTTTTATCTCAAATCTTAGGGGAACAGCTGCTCTAGCAGCAACAGGTGGTAACTCGATCGCCATATCGTGAGATATGTTTGATGACGAATATGACATTCATTTATTTTTCACAAGAAGCGTTTTCGAGATATACGCAAACATCGTGCTTTTCTGCAGCTAATTTAAGTAAATAATGCCATATTCGTGATCAGCAGCCCCGATTTATCTTAAAAAACATCTCGTTTTTGAGGTTATGGCAAAAAGTTATAAAAAAATTTAAATATAATTAAAAATTCCTAGTTTCTAACAAAATAATTTTCAATTGTCCAAATGACAACTTATCTCGTACTTCTCCCAAATTAATTAAAAATAATGTAAAGCTTAATGTTATATACAGACATACATACATAAATAATTATTTAGTATGAATGTTTGCTATACTTTTAGCCAACATTTCTTTCCAAACAAAACATTCTCTTGCTTTAGGGCTTAGCAACTTGCAAACTCACAACTAAGCCATTCATCCCGCACCCTTTATTGCTCTCTCTCTCTGTCTCTACCACCCTCCCTCCTTCCCACTCTGTAAATATTTCCTTTACGTCAAATGTAATGAAATCGTGCTGAGCCATATCCTGATTATAAAATATATAAAAGAAAAATAAAATATAATAAATACAAAAATTGCCATTTAGGGGTTGATTACCTTAGAGAAAAAAGGTCCTTGACAATATAAATTTTCTATATCACCGTGTGGCTGTATCAATTTATGCGAGTGTGAATGTGCGTGTAAAAAAAAAGAAAATAAAACAAATAAATGGAAAAAAGTTGTGTCTGGTTTTGTTGTTGCTGGTGTTTGTTATTCCTAGCAATGTTGTTGACGTTGTTATTGCTGTTGCTAGTACCCTTGAAAATGTAAGTTAAATGTCCAAAACACGCACAAATTTTTTCAATCAAAAGGATAAATTTACTCACACAGTGACACACAACATACAGAAAAAAATTCAATGAATAACTACTCAGATAGACGCTTATGCAGACAGTTGATGGGGAGTCCTTTGCTGTGTATGGGCTTGCGTATATGTATGTGTGTTAGTGTGTATATTTTGAAATGTATTTCATCAGACAAGACAACATATTATGATTAGGTTTTTATTTTTGTATTTAGTTATACATACAGATATTTTTCCTCTACTTTATTTTGTTTTCCTATCATATTTTTTTTTTGTAGAGGGGATGATAAAAGCATGTGAAATTTAAATTTTACTATACATATTGAACTAGTAAGTAATTAGACCTAATGATCCATTGTGGTATCGCGAAACCCAATTCAAATCAAACTCACTAGTCCAAAATACACTTAAATTAAAAAATTAGACATTTTCTCGATTTCAGTAGATCCCAGACCCCGTGCAGCCATACAAATTATTCTATTTTCTCCTCTTGGTTTTTGCCTTCACAGCTTCGATAGTTGTCTTATGCCATGTTTTTGAGATGGGAAACTGAAACTCGAATTTTTCCGGCGAAATAATTTATTTAATTATTTCATTAAGCTGTTCCGTCAAAATGTTGTACTTGATAATGGCGGCACAAATCTGTTTTCCAGATTAACAAAACCTAGTTTAACTGAGATCTCAAAAACTTAGCCTTAGTGTCAAGCTCCTAATGTAAATACTTTTCTCCTGCTAATTAATTAAAGACAAGTGGTTCGCCTGTTATCCATACGAAGTCATAATTGTCAAATTACACTAGCCAACAAGGTTTTGGACTGAAGCAACCAAATATTTTGCCTAGGGTAATTTGGTGGAATGAATTCGAATCTGTAACTGGTTTTTCTCTATCACGTCAGGTTTTTATTCGTTTTTTACATGAAAAATCACTAGTTTATTCAAAAATCAATGAATTTTTAAAAGTGAATGGCGGATCTTGAACGTCGTTTGTATTTTGTTGGTTCGGTTTCACGCATTACAGTTCAGCAATAGTCTCCCAGCATTCTTGTATATCAAAATCCTTGATAAAGTCTTTCAATTTTCATTAAATCTTGGTGAGAAATCTCCCCTTGCCCGCGCTCACTGCACCTAGTTTTTTTTTTTTTGGAAAAAAAAAATCTAAATGCGAATGAAGAATATGCAAAACATTGTCGGTGTCCACCACACACGAAGCAAAAATAGTTTGCATCAGTAACACACGATCTCCCTGACATGCTTAAACGCTAGTATTATGAAGATTTCAAATGAATGTGGGCTTCTGTTAAATAAATATTTGTGAAATAGTAGTGTCAGTATTGACTGTTTTACAGTATTGCCCGCATGCAATAAAAAGAAAACGATCAAGTCATGGAGAAACTCCTTGATACTTATATTAGAGGATTAGCTATTAAACCAAAAATTATAACAAAATATGTAGATGATTTATTTTGTATTATTTCAGAATGTGAAATAGAAAACATGTTAAACATATTTAACTCCTTTCACCAGGATATTCAATTTACAATTGAAAAGGAATGTGATCTTAAATTTTCATATTTAGACACATTAATTATAAGAAGGGGAATAATTTATTAGTAGTTTGGTATCAGAAACCAGGAAACTTCAGGAAGAACTATAAATTATTATTCAAACATCCGAGAAGAATTATTATGAATACTGTCAAAAAATCTTATAGATAAAGTTTTAGATATTAGTGATATAGTTTTTCATAGAAGATATAAAATAAAAATCAAAAATATTTTTGAGGAAAATAGTTTCCCAGGAGAATTGTTTGTAGATTGATTAGACAGTACAAAGGACATAGGGAAAGTTGTGGGAATACGGTGACTGAACCTAAGATTTACAAGTCTTTAACTTATGTACCAGTGATTTATGAACTACTGGAGAACTCTAATATTTGTGACATCAATAATTATAGGATGGCTTATTTAGTAAAATGAAAGTTGGACAGAGAAATTAGATATATATAATATTATTTACAAAATTCCTTGCAAGGGTAAGGATAATGAATTATGTAGTAAGGTATATATAGGTTCTATGAAAAACAAATTAAAAACTAGACTAGCAGGACCTAGATCTGATCAACAATACTAAAATACATCTTCTCAAAAAACTGCATTGTCTTCACATTGTGCCAATTTTAATCATACACCAGATTTCAAAAATACAACAGTTTTAAATACAGAAACAAACTACAAACGACGCTTCATGCTAGAAATGTTACAAATAATCAACACACCAATAGCACAAAGAATTAATTTTAAAACCAATACAGACAATGTAGCTCAAAATTGCAGACATTTAATATTTAAGAATAAGATGGGAAATTAAATAAGTTTAAAAAATGTAATAGAATAATTTTGTTTCCTGTGTAATATTTTTATTATTTTTCATGTTGTCAATTATTGTTGTTTAATTTAAATTTTGTTTTTTAGAAAATTTGTTTAAAATTTATAAACCTAAGATCCCTGAAGAAGCTGTCCATTGTGGCAGCGAAATATTGGATAAACAAAAAATAAATATATTTTGCTTAGCCTGACCTTGAGCTTGATTTATAAATAAGAAGAAATAAAAATTATTAGGTCGAAGAAAATATACTAAATAATTTACTTTTTTATATTTTGTTGTTAAGCGCAACTAGCTCTACATTCAGTAACAAAAGGTAAAACATTTGAACAACATGGTCCCAAAATACAAGCTTATTTGCCTGCTGGCGTTACGTTAAGTCTAGTACTCTGTTCAAATTTGTGGAAAATGTCATGGTGAAATAAACAGGTGGCAGCACTACGCCAGATGACGATTTTTTGATATTGCATTGTTTGTCTAGGTTTATGTCAAGTTTTGTTTATGTTTACAAAAAGTCCTCGTTGTGTGCTGCGATTATTGTATTTTATTAAAGTTTTTGATAATTTTAAATTAAAATAAATAAGATATTGACCATAATTAAATAAAAATTGGCGAAAAATGTATTTATTTCATCACGTTTAGCGGCACGCTTTGATTTTTGCTTAAAGTATTTTTTGACGCAAACGGTGATGTTATTTCCATTTTTGTTGTTATGTTGTATTTGTTGCCGTAACGATGCCACCTGCTTATTCCACCATGGAAAATGTTGATCAACATTAATTAATTCACACGAAAATTTTGACATGTATCAATGTTACCTAACATGCGAGTTTGTATAATTTGACGTTTTTATTCCTGTAAAGTACGCGACATTGTTTTGCGTATGTAAACAAACTCCACATGTATTTTACTAAAAATATTTTTTTTATTAAAAAATTTAATAAAAAAGAAAGTAAATATGGATAAGAAACTGTTACCAGTTGTGTTATTTTAATTTTTTAGTTCGTTTGTAATAATCAGTTCATACTTTTTCACTTTTGCTTAAAATTCCACGTGAAATAAGTGCAGCTTACTTTATTTCGCAGTTGTAAATAAATGTTGCCAGAAACATTTCGGAACCTTTTCACAAAATGAAGAGAGTACAAATCTATCAACATTTTTTCATAGATATTCCGCACAAGTTTTTTTCATATGCGTTTTGACAGCATTTCACAAAAGGAAGACTTTTCGCTGGAAATGCCCACATCTTGAACTGGCCAGTTTAAATTATTCTTATAAAACAACACTGTGTGTAATTTTTTTTTAAGTCATGGAAATATAACCATATACGGACACCACTACGTGATAAAAGACCAAAAAAGATTTGGGGCCTCGGTGTTATTTTTACAAAAAAGGGATTATTTTCTCAGGCTCATATCTTGCAAACCGTTTGGAATTTTGATTTACTCTCTGAGGCAAAGTTGTAGCTCTTGTCATTAAGAACAAAAATTGTGAACATATAAAATCAAAAACTCTTAATCAAAGTTCGATTTTATTACCTTTTTTCCCTATTCAGGTCTATAGGTAGCAAACCGTTCAAAATTCAAGGAAAAAATCAACTACAAAAATGTACCTAAGATCTCAGTTAACAATTTTTAGGAACATATAAACTTTCTAGAAATGATTTTTAACACCGTTTAGGTAGCGCTTACCCTACGGCCACACGTGCAATTTGTGATGTCTTAACACAAGCAATAACGCCGGCAGAATAACTTCGTCAAATTGCCAATGTGTTTTAGGTGGAGAACACGTAAATATCTTACAACATAAGTTTAAAAACAAGCTAAAGACAGGTTGTGTGTTATATTCATACCTTAAACGAGTTTTTTTCACCAATTTGCTTTTAAAATGAATTTATTTTTGAAAACTTATTTTGCACTTTATTTTGCGCTTTAATTTTAATTATTTATCAGCCACGCGCGTATTATTGACAAGTTGTATAAAAAAGTTAATAAAAAGCAACAAAAAAAAGCTGTCTGTCAAACTTAAACGTCAAGTTATGTTATAAAATAGCTTTCAAGACAGATTGCTTAACAACGCTGTTAAAACACAAACAAAACACTAACATGAGGAGGCTATACCTAACACTAACATGATGTTAGTGTTAATGTTAACCATTTGATGTCAGTTGTAGCCTGGGTGTTAGGTAACCACAAAAGTTATTTGTTTTTTTTTCACTTTTTTACTTCAACATTGAGAACATGATCACTTTTTTGCAAAAACGACAGCGAGACCCCAAATCTTTGGGGGCCCATAAAAAAAGTGCATGACTTTGGGCAAAACTGGGAGACACGGGTCTTTTTTTGGTCTTTTATTACGTAGTGGTATCCGTATATGGTTATATTTTTGAGTGTTGCACTGTGCAATTGAACGAACTAAAGCCGTGTAAATCCAAAAGGTGACCCTTTAATATAATCTTTAATATTTCCACATTAAAATTTATCAAAAACAAAACTCACACATTTTTCTTCAAAACCCTGTAGAGTTTTTTTCATATAACTTTACAATTCCAACATTTCGCCAAGCACCTGGTCTTTATGTGTACAGGATATTGAGTCAGTTTCTGCCATTGCAACAGCAGCAGAGGAAGTTTTAGTTGCACAGCAACAAAATACTTATGAGACCATGAAACTTCTGGGGTTGTGATGGATGATTGGATTTACTAGGGTTATAATCAAATGTAAATTCGAAAATACACACATTGCATTCAAAAACAATAATAAACCATAATAGTTAAAACAAAAAAGAAAAGCAAAATAATAATAATAAAACTAATAATGACGCGTGTTATTTCTTAACGTCTGTCATTTCAAACCCCCTTTTTTTAGGGGTTGTAAATTCAGTGAATAATTTTTACAACCCTCAAGCTCTATTCAAAATGATCTTGTTTGAAATCATTAAATTAATAGAGATTTTTGTTATTTTAGCAAAAGTTTTAGTTTTAAATTTTCCTTCGATTTCTTTAAATAATTCTCTTTTCAAGGATCCATTTTTTGCTTTAAGCCAGGGCTGTGGAGTCGTTAAGAAAAAGTTATAACTCCGACTCCGACTCCTTTTGGTGAAATTTTTTAAGTACGACTCCGACTCCAACTCCGACTGCGACTCCTACTCTAACCTAGCATTATTAAAGAGACTAGTTTTTATTTGACTTTAAACTCTTTTTTAATTTAGTACCTGTTAAATGGTTAAATATAGCAACAAAATGATTCAGTAAAAATTTCAAATCGATATTTTAATTCTAACGTGCCGCGCATTGAGCTTTATTAATATATGAGTAGGAAAGCTGCAAAATATTTTATTTGGATTTTGGAAAAAATGCAAAAAACATATAGCGCCCGATTAAATAGACCAAATGAGTTGAACCTTTTTTAATTCTAAAGTGTTATGACATTCTCGACTTATAACTCAACAGTTGAGAAATTTAAACCAATATAGAAAAATAATGGATTTAATTTCGGAACGAACGAGTTTTGTTACGAACTTTCGAAAGAAACGAGTTTTGCTTCAATCCGTATGGGATCATTGAATTTTAGTATATTTTAAAGGTTATATTAATTTATTAATATTATGCAAACAGTGCTAAAAAATGTAAAAATAGTTCTGTAGGGGAGAGATAAACTACACCAATTCACATCTTTTTCAAATATCGTTTTTTATACTGTTGGAATTTATAGATGTGTGAATTTCCATAAGTCCTATCTAATGTAGCTTTCGAGATAGAAAAGTTGAAAACAACACCAAGTCCAATTGGCTTAGACATTAAGGCATCAAGTGTACTTAGTGTTGTTTACCACAATATTAATAGAGGCAAAGGACAGTCCTTTTTTGTAAATTGTGAAGTGAGGTCTTTTGTTTTTAATATACATACATAAATTCAGACACTGCCATTTTGGTCTTGTTTTATTTATTAAGTCAAATCATTCTCAGGAAAATTTAATATATGTTTATTAAAACATGCAGATGCGCCTTCAGTTGTTAGTTCTACAATTTATATAACACATTTTGAAGAGAAATGTAACGTAAAAAAATGTTGTTAGCCTTCTATTATTTTTGGGAAATAGCACCCCTTTTGTTGTTGGACTTGGTGCTGTTTGTCTCAAGGCATGGAACAGTACCATAGAAGGTAACGAACCATTTATGACGTAATTTTTTAAGTATATCATCGACATAAAAAAATATGTTAGGATCATATAAAATATTCGTACAAATGCACATTTTTATAACATAAACATCATTTGCGATTATCAACATGTTTTCGCGGTCTGCTGTAAAGTTTTCAAAATGTGGCTTGATGTAGTTTTATGTGAATTTTTAAACAACTAAATTTAAATCTTTTTCTTCAGTGTACTCGCCATTGCATTTTTCCGTTCCTAATTAAATATTATTATTGCAAGTCTTTATTATCTCTCCAATTTTCCCTAAAGTGAGTAGATAAAAGTATTCTCAAATCATTTTTCGGGTTAACCCCCACATTGATGGGAATTATATCTGGAACAATGTCATGTATTTTTCCGAGTTCCTTTTCCTTTTATTCTATTATAATTCACCTTGAAGGTTGGAACTTTAAATGTAGTTCACTTAATGCTTTCACCACAGGAGCTACAGCTGATTTCAAGTCATATTCATGAACATGACTACAAAAATATTTGTTAATATACGATAAATAAAAAACAACATCTTTACAAATTTAATTTTTAAATTCCTTAATTCGGCTCTATTTCATTAACGATATCTTGGCAAAATGCAAATAGTGAACCCGCTGGTTTTTGTTTCAGACATTTGAAAAGGACATGCTTCGATACAATCTATATAACTATTCTTATAAATTGTCAAAATAAGATGTTATCTCAATTTTTTAATTTTTGAAACTCACCTACTGATATAAAAAGTATACTGGTCCTTATTTTCTGACTTTACAATTTCAAAAAGCAGACCCTCTTATGGCCAATTCCACTAATTTATTAATATATCAATTTATGTTTAAAATTTGTTTTCTTATGTCAAATAAAAATAAAATTATAAGAAAAATTATATTTAAATATGAATTGATATTTAAAAAGAATTGGAGAAATTGGTCATTAAAATTTTTTATTTTGAAAAATATTAGAAAAATTGTAATGCAAAAAGTCGGAGTCGGAGTCGCTATTTTTTGTGGGTACTTCGACTCCGACTCCGACTCCGGTACAAAAACCTCAACTCCGACTCCTCAACTCCGACTCCGACTCCACAGCCCTGCTTTTAGCTATAAAAATACTCTCTAAACCCGTTTGTTAAATATAAAAACCCTTAGGTAATATTTATTATCAAATATTTGCGTTTTATTAAAGAAAAGTGTGTATGTGTTTCATAGTTGAGTGAATGTGGGTGTATTGATACAATATTTTGTATTCTGCCTGCGTACGTATTTATTCCTTCTTTGTATTTGCGTAGTCACTTCTTTACGTAACTCTCAGACACTTTGTTAATTTAACTTAACCCTTATTCTGTACTAAAAAAATAAAACGCATTTGTGGGTCAATTTTGACCAACTTAGAAAGTTTATCCATCAACATTTGTTAACTCTGAATATCTTTTATATGGAATGCATTAAATGCAAGTTACCATTCCGCATTAATTTAGTACATGCTGTATGTTTGAATAGTTTTTATTGACTAATCTGCACTAAATTAAACGCATCTGGTATTTGTGGGTAATTTTTGCCCAATGTAGAAAGTCCACCATACATTTGTAAATTCTGTTTATATATTTCTTTTACATTTAATGCACTTAATGCAAGTTTCGGAATTATTTTAACATAAATTTATTACATGCCGTACATTTGTTTGTGTATTTTGCATAGTTGGGGGTAGTGCACTAAATATTGATTTAAATCAGCCGTGCACTATCACTAAATAAAACTGCAAAGAAATTAGTTTGCACTCTTTTTTACCAGCTTTAGTGCTGATTGCTTTTTTTTAACTACCACTAAACAAATTTTAGTGATATTGCAAATTTTTTCACTACTACTAAACGCAGATTGAATGCAAAAATCTGCACTCAATTCAAATAGTGCAAAATTCGGACTTACAATCAAAAAAGCTGCATACAAATGTTGTCTTAGTAAAATTTAAAAAATGTAACTTTGTATGCGCATGTTTTTGATTTATTTTGGGGATATGCATAAGCAAAGAACATTAAATAAAATACACTTTTGTCAAAAATTATAGGCTTCAAGCTCATTAAAAAATAAGTTTTTGTTTTAAAATTTAGTGCAACAATTTTAGTTGCACTCAAATGAGTGAAGAAAAAAAAAGTTGCAATAAACTGATAATTGCTTTTTTTTAAATCAAACTATATTTTTTGAGTCCAAAATTTTTTAACATCACTATTACTCAAGTTAAGTGAGGTTGCAATTTTTCAATTCATCCTTCAACAAAATGATTGCAATATTTTTGCACTATCACTAATACCATGTTCACACGGACAGCAATATTCGTGTTTCGCTCTCTTATTCCTGTTTCGCGCACTAAACATGACTGAAACGACTTGTTTTCCCATACAAAATTTTGAGGGCGAAACCGGTCGTTTCATTTTGAAACATGCTGCAAAACAGGAAAAACGTACTATCATCTCCAATTTTGATAACATTTATCGTTAGTTTATCTGAACTAGCTCTCAAAAAAAATCAAAACAAAGAAAAAAACAAAATAAAAATTGATGTTTAATAAAATAAAGTGATAATTATACAATAATAATATTAATAAAAGTATTAAATTATATATTTTTAACTTTTAATTACTTTTTTATCTATTTTTAATAAAATCACACTAACAACACACAAAAAAATGTCAAAATGAAACAAGAATGAATCGTATGAACAGCATGTTTGGCAAACTAGTTTCAGAGAGTGAAACGAGTGGTTTATATCGTCGTATGAACATAGCATAAGTGTGAGTTGAAACTGCAAAATGAGTGCACTACCCCCATCTATGGTATTTTGTAATGACTAGGGATGCGATTTTCATGCACTAAAAAATCGAAAATATGCGCATAAAAAATGTTCTAAAAACTTCAAAATATGCATTAAAAAAATAAAAAATATTGTTTGAAACTTGAAAATTTTCAATAAAAAGGCGTTTCTTAATTTTAAACAAAAAAAAAAAAAAACAAGTAAGAAAGTTTAGTCGGCTAAGTCCGACCATATGATACTCTACACCACATTTTTTTGAAACAAATTTTGCGAGAGTGTATTGATATTTAAATTCGGTTTGATAGTTTCTGAGAGGCAGAAATTGCCCCCCCCCCCTTATCTCCCCTCGTGGTCCTACGATTCGGCCCATTTTCAACAGTCTTGGTCCTTATAAGGCCAATAAGAACCTATGCGCCAAATTTTATTTAATTATCTCCAAAATTATGACCTGTACTTTGCGCACAAGGTTACATGGACAACCAGCCGGACGGACATCGTTATATCAACTCAGAAAGTGATTCTGAGTCGATCAGTATACTTTAATTTTGGTCTAGGATTAATATTTTAAGGTGTTACACACATCAGCACAAATGCATAATACCCTCTCCACTATTGTGGTGTGGGTACATATAAAAAGAAAACAAAAAATTCAGTCCCTCAAATTTAGTTAATGTTACACCAATATAACAGTTGTTGGAGAATACAAATGCTTATTGACTTTTGATGTTACTAAAATTTAATATTTCTTTTACTTTTTAATTTGCATAAGCATCGGTAGCAACAAGTTCTTCAATAACACTCTTAAATTGTTTAAAGTTTTTTGAATAGTATTCTTCAGCATCTAGCCAGATTCCCCCTTTTGTTAATACTGGCTGCGCTGCTGAAGGTACCGAACCAAGGAATACATTTCATATGGATCCAATAAGTCAATATTATCGAATTAGCTTCTAATTTCCTCTGCAACTCAGTGTAGCCCATGTGTCAAGCAAGTCACATGTGAACAGCTTTGGATAACATATTTAAAAGCCCATTGGCAGACTTAACCACGTAAGGTGCTGCATCGGTAAAAAATAGCAGAATCTTTTGTCGAAATTTTGAAAATCTTATAAGCAGAGCTTAAAAAAAATGTATTTATTGATTTTAAAAATTTTTTGGAAGATTTTTTTTTTTGTTTATTTGGGAATTTTTTGTAGAACTTTTTTCATAATATGGAAATTCAAAAATATATCACTCAAAAATGTTAAAAAATGCAAAAATATGAATTTGAAACCAATATATGCAAAAATATGCATTTTCACCGAAATATGCAAAAAGAAATCGATGCCATTTAAACGCAAATTTAATGATTCGGAAAGATAATTGGTCGACATCGATCTTAGACCATCGACAAAAAACATGCATTTGCATGGAAATCGCATCCCAAGTAATGACTAATAGTGTTAGGCGGTTTTGACCAATGTTTACAAAATGCGTAACTTATTTGGTACAAACATTACGAAAAAGCCGTGAAATTAAATATTTTAAATAAACCTATACAATGTTAATGCAAACAAAACAATGCATTAGCACGACAACAAACAGAACTTTTACTTTTTACACAGAAAGAAAAAAAACTCGGGATAAATCAAGTTTTTTATGATTACTTTAAGTACGAGTCGTACTCAAAAATTCAAGTACGAATAACACTAAAACGTACTCAAAACAATCTTAAATGGGATTACTTTCGAAAATCAATCCCGGAATTTCTTGAAATAAGTATTAAACTCTTAAATCAAGTAAAAAAAAGATTAAACTTTTCATTGTGTTTAACCCTTCGGCTTAATCATGTTTTAATTTTTTATACACATTGAAAAAGATCTGGCCAGACTCATGTGTACCATAAAGGGTTAAAAAGTAAATTTGAACTCTTTCATCTCATATTTTTGGTTAAATATGTATAAAAGATTTCTAAAGTAAAAACCATATCGGTCATGACTACTGATGTTGGTGTTTAATCATTCTGTAAGGTGTAAGACGGGTAAGTTAATCAATCATAATAATTTTTTCTTAATAGTTTCTTTTGTGGTTTTTTTCAAGCACGAATTCATGATAAAATAAACTTTATAACACTTGAATCAATCGCATTTTGAGTTTGATTCAATCTTAGTTTTACATAAATCAATCTCATTTTCGGATTATTTCAAGTACGAAATCGGAATTGAATATGGATAATTTAATTATTTTCCGATTGAAAATCCGTACTTGAATCAATCTTTCTGGTACTTGATTCAAGAAAATACGTACTCACCGTACTAGATATTAATACCGCTTTGAATTGATTTGAGTACGGATGGATTGATTTTTATTTTGAGGGTACAGTACAGAAATAGAATCAGTATCCTCCTGCATTAACCTCGGGAGCATTATATCTTGCAGTGGTGGTTCTAGTGAAGATAAAAAAGCACGTCTAAATAAGGCTAAAGCTGCATTCGGTATTCCTCGGTTTGGCAATCTACCTCTTTATCCAAAGGCACTAAAATAAAAATCTTCAATGCCAACGTACGCATGTGAAACGTGAAATACATCCAATCGTGAATTACAAACAATGCAAGCTTTTGTAAATTCTTGCCCTCGTAGAATTCTCTGTATATTTTAACATAATACTATCAGAATTGTGATTTGTGGGTAAAAACTACAGACACCCATCCAAGCCGAAATTAATCGTCGCAAATGGTTCTGGCCGGGCAAGGAATAGAATGGACGCCTCAAGGAAGCCGAAGAAGGGGACGCCCATCAAAAACTTGGCGAAGATTATTGGAGTTGGAAGCAGCGGATACCCAGAGTAAAATAAAATGCATTGCTATAGACAAGCCCAGATGGAATACATTCTTGGACGACCTATGCTCCTTAAAGGAACAACGGGGCTATATGTGAATACATATATATATATATATTTATATATAAAGGGTGATTTTTTTATGAATAAAGTTGTTTTGGGCTGGCAGCACTGGTAATTGTGTCCAAACTACATCTGTTAAAGTGAAAAGTGTTCAGTATACTCTGCAATTTCATCATGGAGAAACTCACAAACAAGCAACGACTGCAAATCGTTGAAATTTATTATCAAAGTTCGTGCTCTGTGAGAAATGTCCATCGTTTGTTACGAACTTTTCGTGCTATTATCACCAAATTTCGCACAAAATTTACTTTGGTGGACGTTAAACCACAGACTCGCGTTCGTAGAGTGCGTACCGAAGAGAATATTGCAACCGTAGCGACCAGTGTTTATGAGGATAGTGAAATGTCAGTTCGTCGCCGTTCTCAGGTATTGGGCATGTGTTATTCAACCACGTGCCATGATACGCGACTTTTTTTTGCCCCAATTGGCTGAGTTGGACTTGGTTGATATGTGGTTTCAAAAAGACGGTGTCACATGGCACACAGCTCGTGAAACAATGTAAATATTTAAGGATGAATTTGGTGAGCAGCTTATCTCTCGAAATGGCCCTGTGAGTTGGCCGCCAAGATCATGTGATTTGACGCCTCTTGACTATTTCTTGTGGGGTTATGTGAAGTCGTTGGTCTATGTGGACAAGCCAAACACGATTAAAGCCTAAGAGTATAACATAACATGTGTTATTCACGGAATACAGACCGAAATGCTCGAAAAAGTGGTGCAAAATTGGACCTTACCAATGGACCATTTGAACCGGAGCCGCGGGCAACATTTACATAAAGTTATTTTTAAAAAGAAAATGGCAACTTCCAATATATCGATCCAATAAAAATTTTGAATATATGATGCAAATTTGAGTGTTTTATTAGATTTTTAAAAAACTACGCTTTAAAAATCACCCATTATATATATATCGCGGCATTACCGCAAAAAAAGCTGAAGCGACATCATTTTCTATTTTCGTTTTTTTTTAATAAATGACTTTATTGGCAACACTTGCATCATTTGCTAAAGTGTCGTGGTCACATAAGGTACCGTTACGATTTTATAGCAAATACAATTTTATGTTAGGCGACAACCTTAACACGAAATTTTTATGAAATAAAATAAAAAAAACCTTTCCCTGTAAAATTTTTGTCGCTTAAGCTTTTTTTGCGATAATGACTCGATATAAACTATTCAATAAAAAAATAATTGTACATAAATTTCAAAAAAAATTCATTGACTACACTGATAGAAAAGGCGTCATAACGCTGATGTATTTTAACATCAGTACTATGACAAGTGTCTTCGTATTTGACCCCTTTACACTTGTCATCATTGTGATGTCAACCTTAACATCACTTGGCCAAAGTGTCATTAGGGTCAAAATAAAATTATGTCGTCAATGGGATGATACATCGGCACATGTCCTCAGTGCGATGACGCAGTAACTTCGGAGAAAGGACACATTAGCATCAATTTAACGACAGTTTGTCATTAAGTCAAAGTCATTGGATCTGACTTAAGTCAAAGTGAGAGAATATTATTATTTACTTACCCGTTGCATATGTTTGTTTCACGTTTGTTGAATTACGACCTTTGTTTACAGCAGAACTCTCAATAATAAGACACCAGCACCATGCCTCATGTGGTTTTCGTAATCATTCTAATTTAAAAATTTCATGTATTTAACTAAATAATTTAAAAAAAATAGAATAAAGGAATTTTTGCTTCTTATAATACATTGTAATCATGAAAATAATGTTAATAGTATACAAAATGTGGCATCGAATTGATGTCTCTATAGTCATAAAATAGATGACACGTAAAAAATGACAAAATTGTACGAAGACGTTAGTCATTGGATTGATGTTACTTGTTGCATCATTGATGCCATTTGTAGTAACATTGATGTAACAATTCTGATGTAAGGGCATCATCAATATGAAGATGCATTTTTCTATCAGTGTAGTTTTGAAAAACCTGTTTGGGTAATTTTGATACATGAATACATGATAAGGGTTAAGGCCCAACTATAATATGCTTAAGTTGGCTTAAGCAATTCTGCGAATACATGTGATTCATATATGTCGAACCATATTGAACTTAAGAAAACTTTTTGGTTAATTTTATGAAACGGGCATTTGCTTAAGCAAGGTGCGAAACAGATCGCACTTTCCGTACGGAATAAAATATTTTTTGATTTATTTTTGTTTTTTTAAATAATTTTATTAGTTTTTGATAGTAGCTTAAGCCAGCTTATGCATATTAAAGTTGGGCCTTTAATCTTTCAAGTGGAAAATTATGTAAAAATATTTCTTAGAATTTAAAATTGTACTTCTTACAAGATTTTAGAAAATTAAATTTTTTTGTTAGATTCTTGAAATTTTTTTTAAATTCATAGAATTATTTAGAAGACATAGTTAACCATACGAGAGCCAAAAACTACCTCAAAGCAATGCTCTTTCTGTAGAAAAATTTCGGTTAACTGAAGTTCGACATTTTTGGGTCATATTATAATGATGTGGAAAGAAATGAAGATGTTTTCCTTAGACAGGAAATCTATTATGACTTTTTAGTTTGGGGAACAGGCACGACTTTTTATTTTGTAGGCGAGAGTATAAAAATGCATATATATTTTCTTTGTCTTTAAGTAAAAGTTATCGTGGTAATGCAGATTTATATGAAATTCAACTTGTTTTAGATTTATGAGTTAAAACATAAACCCCCCCTCCCCCAAAGTATTTTTAAACCTCTCGAAGTCCTACAAGGGATTTAATAAAGATCTTAATATTAACGATACGCTTTCGTACAATTTCATGCCGAAAGAAAGGAGAAAACTTATTGATAAAAAAATAACAACTATATTTTGATAAAGTGCAACATTAATTTTTTAATCGAAATTTATAATTTAAAAACGCCCAAATGCTCTATTTCTATCTTGCACTTTTCTTTTGCTTCCAGTGACTTGCCAATTTGGGTTTCTAAATGTAACTTATTAAATTTTGCATTTGCAACTCTCTCTTTATCTCGAACTTGGGCTGAGTATTTATGTGGGAAATACCCCAAAACACCAACGTTTAAATGAACGCCTCTGGATTGTTTGCAGCAGTCAATTCTTTTCCGACCACTTTTTCGCACATTTCTGGCGGTATCTCGGCGATAACGATAACGGTGTAGAAAAAAACAGTCTAACGGCGTCAAATCGCATGATCTTGGTGGCCAATTGACGTCGCCAAAACGTAAAATTACGCATTCTAGAATCATCCCATGCAATAAAGTCAAACTCGGTGGTGTTGTTTGGCTTGTGGCGACGTCCTCTTGAAACCGCATATCGTCCAGTTCATAATCTTCAATTGTAAGCCAAGAAAGCTTTAAGGTAGGCCCAAACGCCATGGAATCGACAAATTAGGAGAATCTGCCACACTTTCACTAACAGAAGCGATATTTTCGGCAGTTCGCACGTTGCAATTCACAGGCCTGTCCCCATCTGTAACGCTTCTAGAATCTTTTCTTTAAAATCTTGCCAATTATGTCGACCATAGTCACCGTCGAAAAGTGGTCAGTTGTGAACCACCACTTTTGTTGAGTTTAAAATATTTTTACGCCGTCTTCAGTTGTTAAACGATCCATATTCGTAAATGGCAAACCTTTCACTAAATAAATGACACTTCAGACACTTGCCAGAGCGGCGGTTTCGGATAACCCTGTACCTAAACCATACAGTCTGATTTTAAATAGATCTTAAGATTATTAGTTTCAAATAATTGTTCTTCTCTGTTACTTATACTGTCTTTAAGCCCCTCTTATCTCCCGTAAAAAGATTTTGAACCAACTTCCCTTTTGCTTTAAATCACTTGCCAATTTGGATGCCTGTGTGGAACATACGGAGTTTCCTAGTTGCCCCAACTTTTTTTGCCCCATTTTGAGACGCCACAAAAGATCTTAAGATTATTAGCTTTAAAAAATCGTTATTTTCTATTGTTTCAAATATTTTCGGTGACTGTAACTTAATTGATTCGATATCCAAAAATCAAAAAATTATATTTGTTAATACATACTTGTTTCTAAATGAAAACTGCTCAATTTGGTAAAAATCTACAAAGTCTAAAGGTTTTAATTATTTCCAAAAGGTTGTAGCTTAGGTAGAGATAAGTGGGAATAATTTTATGAACTTTTTAAACCGAATCTTTTTTCTTATTTCACTCGTATTCGTTTTCTAGAACATGGCCGATTATTGAAAATTTTGTAAAATCAATCCAAAAGTTCCTGATTTCAAGCAAATATTTCAAATGTATCTTAAAAAAATTCTTTTACTCTAAATTTTGAATAAGTTGCTATAAGTTTGAAACTTAATTAATTATAAACCAATTCCAAACAATACAAATTAGTCGTGCTTATCCGAAAAAACAGAATTCAATGTTTCTACGAAAAATACCTAAGTTCAGAATTTTCCATTAAAATATTTCTTTAGGGGATTAAAGATCTCTTTAAATTTAAAAGTTTAACGAAACTTTTGATTTTTTACATTTTAGCAGACTTATCTAAAATATTGGTCATTCCTTATTTGCTTGGCCTTCTTTTATAATGTCACAAAGTTAACTGTACAGGAAATGGAAAAAAATATATTTTTTTTTATAAAAACATTTTTCAAAGCCCTTCATCATACAAAAATGGTTGGTTGGTTGGCAGGAATAAAGGTATGGCTTAAAACGAATGATTCATACATTAGAGTACATTTTTATTTTTATAGTATTGACAAGCATATGCTCATTTTTATTGTTGCTGTTGTTAATTTTGCTTCAATATGAACGTTAACAATATCCCCCCATTATGAAAAATACAAATAAAAAGTTTTTCTTAAAATTTCCTGCCATTGTCCTGAACAACATACAGCTGTCGATATTTTCAACATTCGTTCAGAAACAACAACAGAACCTATGACCAGAAGAAAAAAAAAAAGAAAGAGCAAAAAACCCTCTGACTATTAAACCCACTGAAGAATGAAGAAGAAGAAGAAGAAAAAATCCAACAACAACAACAAAACGATATACTTTATAAAACCTTGCTCCCTTTTTTCATCGTCCACTATTTTTTTGTTCTTTGACAATTTTTTTTTTTTTTTTTTTTGTTCATTCTTTTGTTTTTCTCTGCATTTTTATTTTTCCAAATTACAACAGCAAAAAATCCAAAAAAAAAAGAACGGAAAAAACAAAGTGGAGGGTTTCTTTAAAAAAAATTTTTTTAGAACAACTGCCACACAACAACAACAACAATGAAACATTAAAAAACACAAGATCGATAAAAATATACTCGACAATGGCACACAGGAAGAACCCACACTCGTTCCATACATGTACTTAATACATCGTATACAACTGAAAAGCGAAAAATACACAAAAAAAAAGTAGAAAGTGGAATTGAACTACAATAATAACAAAAGTACAACAACATCACATCATAGCATAAAGTAAGTGTGTTGTACTTGCCAAAGTACATAAAACTTATAAATATAATTCAATGCTTAGAAGTAAACAGTGGATCAGAATTAGGAAAAAGTTGCGTAAAACTTTTCTAGCGATCTGTTTGCTATGAAACCTGTCAGTTAAATCGACTAGTTTGGCAAAACGTATCCAAAGTTTTTTTAAGACTGTTCAGATCCTAAGAGAAACCGTATGCACCGATTTATATATATGTATGTAGGTGTTGTTGGAAAGGTATTCCGATTCATTGTTTGCTAGACAACGTTTGAATAATCTGTTGTTAAGGAGATCTTTCGTTTGTATACTGGTTGTCTAATACTTTTTTGAATTCAACTTCAAATATTTAAATAAGTTCATTGATTGCTGCTAACCAAGTTTCTAGACCATCCTTGAAAATCCTTTAATAACTTAAATGGTCGTTGAAAATTTTTTTTTATAACTTTAGATTTTCCTTATTCGTTTAGCATTGATCCGATATTCTTCTCCATTCTGGCTTATTTGCAGATATCTGTTGTCAGTTACGTAAAAACATCATAATCAAATCAGCTTCCACGCAGTCTTTCCATCTGGTTCTTGGCCGCCCTCTTCGCCGGGAGCATCTGGCATCGTAATTAAAAAATTGGTGCTACTTATCAAAAAATAATTAAATTTCCACCTGTTAACAAATTAATAGTATCAATTAAACGTTTAATTCACTTGATTAAACGTTTAATTCACTTGATTAACTATTTAATTTAAACGTATTCTATTTTCGATTAATGCTTTAATTGGTGAACAATTTTGGAGAATTTTTTCTGTGTATCTTCCACATGTCCTGCCTACCTAAGCCATTGTGCCTTTATAAATTTTGCTATGTCCCCTCCTTCACAAAGTCCAAGAAGTTCGTCGTTGCGTCTTTCGCAATAGTCACCATTTCAGTTTTTCCTTGGGTCAAATATTTTACGAAGTATTATCCTCTTGTTGTTTATTTGTAGTCATAGACCAGGTTTCACATCTATATGTGGCAGTGTGTCTAATCATAGTTTCATATATTTCATTTCATATACGTATGTATGCATTTTCATATATGTATGTTTGTATTTGGTCTTGGCCTCTGTATTCGTCTGCTCCATACAGCGAATGTTTCTTGCTACAATTGCAACATCATCTGCATATATAAAAGTCAGAATGGATCTGCTGAGTAGGCTGCCAGTTCTATGCATGGTCTTTAAATGCATAATGTAGCACTAGATTCAAAACCACCATTGAGAGCGCGCTTTACTCCGCTTTTTATATGAAAGATGTCCTATTCTTTCTGTTGAATGACCTATCAATACACTCAAAATAAAAATCAAACCATCCGTACTCAAATCAATCCGAAGCGGTATTAATAGTACGGTGAGTAAGGATTTTCTTAAATCAAGAACAAAAAGATTGATTCAAGAACGGATTTTCAATCGCAAAATACTTCAATTATCTATGGATCCCGATTTCGTACTTGAAATAATCAGAAAATGAGATAGATTTAAGTTAAACTAAGATTGAATCAATCTCAAAATGCGCTTTATTCAAGAATTATAAATTTGTTTCAATCCGAATTCGTACTTTAAATAATCCGAAAATGAGTTTGATTTAAGAAAAACTAAGATTGAATCAATCTCAAAATGCGCTTGATTCAAGTATTACAAAGATAATTTTATCCCGAATTCGAGCTTAAAAACACCAAAAACGAAATTACAAAGAAAAATTTATTGTATTTGATTTACTTACCCGTTTTACATTTTACAGAATGAGAAAACACCAACATCATGCCCGATATGGTTTTTACTTTAGAAATCTTATGTACATATTTAACCAAAAATATTAACTAAATGAGAAGCAAGAGTTCAAAGTTACTTTTTAACCCTTCGTGGTTCACTTGAGTCTGGCCAATGCGTAGAGAAAATCAAAACATGCGCAAGCCGGAGGGTTAAACACAACGAAAAGTTTAATCTTTTTTTTACTTGGTTTAAGAATTTTCTACTTATTTCAAGAAATTTCGGGATTGATTTTCGAAAGGTATCCCATTTAGGATTGTTTTGAGTACGTTTTAGTGTTATTCGTACTTGAATTTTTGAGTACGACTCGTACTTAAAGTAAATAAATCTTGTGCACGGCTTCAGTAACTTTCGAATATTTTATTTCATATATTGCGGTAAAGTTTCTTAATAGAAAGTTGCAGCTGAACTTAAAAGCAAACTACCAAAATTGCGTTATACTTAAAGTCAAGTACGTAATATAGTTTTAAAGGATTGGTAAAAGTTTATGATAGAAAGACCAAGTTTAGCAAGAAAGTAAAAACATCCAAAAAGAAGTTTATATATTAAGGCCTAAAAAATCAGAGCAAGTTAAACTCTCTTTTTGGTTCAAAATGTGTTTAAACCAACAAATATTTAATTACCAAACTTATAAACCATCTTATGCGTTTAATAAAATTTGGCGTTTAAGCTACCAAAACAGACCATATGAATTTGATTATCGTAGTGCTGCCACATGTTATTTTTTTTAACAACATATAATACATGTGACACTGATTTATAGTTGTTGAGCTTAAACTACATATAAATTCAAGTTTAGTTCAACAAAACCAGCGCTTAAACCATCAGTGATTTATTAGCCATAAGAGTTACAAATACAATTACAAATTATATTCTAACTTAATAACCGAGTAACTTGGACCTTAAGCCCGTCTTAGTAAAGTAGTCCAGAGTCTCTGGCGGGAATCGATCCTGCAACCCTCGCACTAAATGACTAGCTCCCTACCAACTATCCGACCGGGGCATCCCATCCACACAATAATATAAATAGAATTATCTGAAATGAGGTCCTGGATTATGAAACTGAAGATTTTGCAGATTCTCTTTTCAGCCTTATCAATATACATATTTGGTTTCCTTTCGATTTTTCTACCACTTCCTAAAGGTTTTTTTGACAAAGACACTGATGTGCAAAGACATCGTCTCAGTTACCTGCAGCCAGTATATCAGATTTAACTAAGATTCCATAAGACTTTTTTGATTTATGCATTGGGTCCTAGATCGGAAACGCCTTCACGGTAGATTTTCTTTTTTAAGCTTCTTTACATGGATTTCCTACTGAGTTGATCGCAACCACTCGACCAAAGGTTAAAATACAATTTGGTTTAAGGATTGATGTTTGACTATTGACGTCAGCAGTCGTCGATGGCTGCGAGTGTAAAACGGCAAATCCATCTGAGGAGATCGAGTGGTTGCGATCGAAACATGTCATGGTAACCTGCCGGCCTGGGTTCGAGCCCCGGCCACGGTCAATAATGAAAGATTATCAATAACAATTTTAATTAATTTTCATGTTGTAAAATTTCTTTCTTCATAAAAATAATTTAATGAAAATTTAATTTAATGAATTTATTTTAAATATTTCACTTTGCTGCCCACTGTCTATCCGTATAATGAACATGTTTTTGGAAATGATGATTGTGGCACGAGTTACCAAATAACATTTAACGAAGAGATAAGTTAAAAAGGAAAAACAAGGTGAAAAAAAAAAACAAAACAACATCATAATGATGTTGTATTTCACAACAGTGATGAACATTATGGTGAACACGATGACAACGTTAGTGATGTTATACTTTAAACGAAACAACGCAACTGCTGTTACTAGATGGATTATGGTTTTTGCTGTTGCCAATGAAAATTTATATGTGTTTATGTAACTTAAAAATACACAAACACTAATAATCCATCTTCCATCAGTCGCTACTGATGCATTTTGTTTCCACGACATAACATAAATTTCCTTTGTTTCATACTATTGTACACACACAGGGAAAAACAAACACACACATATCTATGTAGAATAAACACCTTCATAAAGTTCTTAAATGATGTTTGGTTGTGGTTGTTCTTAACGAACTCAAAAATATTCGTCCGTTTAACGATTTTATAACGAACAAAAAAGCTTACTTACGCACACAAACAAACACATTTGTTATACTTACAAAAACTCAAAGGGGGATCACAATCACAGAGCCGACAGAAGGGTGAAGGAGTTGAACACTGAACAATAATTAAAGAGGACGGGCGACAGAATAAGTGAATGAACAAATAGACCGGAGAACATAGAATCTAGGTGTGCAGACCGGGAAAGTCCTTGGCGCACTTTATATCACTTAAAAGTTTTAACAATTATTTTTCACACAAAGAGTATTCGTTAAAATAAATAAATTGAAAAATTAATTAAATCTTTAGAAGCTTCGTTTTTTTTTAATAGATTGTTAAACTTTTCGAAAAATTATTTTTGCATAGAAATTATCAGCCTGTTCATCGATTTCGAACATTAACGTTCTCATAGAAAGTTACGTATAAAAAAAATATATGTACCTATATCGAATTTTGTTTTTGTTTTAAATATAATTTTCTATGCGAACGATGACGTTCGAAATCGTTAAACAGGCAGTATGTATTTGGTTAAAATTGAAGCAATAAACCAATTTCTATTTTTAAAACTTTGAAGTTCCAAATTGTTTCTCATTTATAAAACTTAACGAAACCTAATTTTTAATAACAGATACATTAAATTTTGTTAAACATTATTTAAATACCAATTAACAAAATCGTATTTGGTACATCAAAAGAATTTTTAAAACTAACAAAATTATCTTTAAAAAAACTTAACGAAACCATATCTTTTATAATAAGCATTTTAATTAAATGATTTGTTTTTTTTTTTTATCTAGAACCTAAAGCTGAAATAGTTTTTAAAGATTTTTACTAAATGTTTTTAAAGATAAAACAACTCAACAAAACTTTATTTATTTTTTTTTTTTTTTTTGACAAAAATTATAAAAATTTATTATAGGAATATTCGATTAGGGCAATTGAAATCTATAAATAATTTTTATTTTGTTTGATTTTCTTAACTTACAAAATGATCGAATATGTATTCAGGAAATTTAACATAAACATCTTAACGACGAAGCTTTATTAGTTATCATTTTGTTATGTTATTTTAATTATAAAAAAACCTTGATAAATATTTTAAATAAAAATTGTATTTACGAAACTAGACAAAGCTTTATCTTCCTAAATACGTTTTCTTAAGTGTTTTTTTTTAACTTACGACAAAAATTAAAAAACTAAACGAAAATTTCCAAAACTTTTATAGTTTTTAATATATATTTATAAAATTTAACGAAATTTTATTTTCAAATTAAAAAAACCATCCTTTTTAATTTTATTTATTTATAAATATGTATACAAGTAGAAATTTATTTATATATGAGAAGAACTCAACGAAACTAAATTGTTTAAACCAAAATGATTTTCAATAGCTTTGCTATAGAACTATGTATTTACATACTTTTGAAACTTTGTTAAAATGTCTTAGTGCTAGCAAAAAATGTAAAAAAATAACGAAACGTTATCTTTTTGAAACGAAAGTATGTATATTAACTAAATTTTACTCAATTATAATAACACATACATACATATACATCTTTTGTAAAGCATTGTAATCTACTGCGAAATTTCATTGTTGATACTTTTTGAAATTAACGAAACGTTACTGCTAATTATGAAAACTACTTAAAATGATTTTAATAAATTTTGTTTTTTTTTTTAATATAAAGGAAAAACTTGTTTTGAAATCTATAAAAATTTATTCAATTGTCTATTTTGAAAACTTAACGAAACTTTGTTTTCAAAACTAAAAGTTTGCCGGTTACGTTTTCTATATTTTCTGTACAAATATAAAAGTTACAACTAATATCTAAACGAATTTCTTACTTGACGAACATAAGAAAAATTTGCCGAATCTTTTTTCAATTATTTATTTTATTAATTAAGCTTTTTCGAATAGCGTAGGCCAATTACTTTTTTCTTAATTTTACCGATTGGAAAAACTTAACGAAACTTTATTTTCTAAATTAAAAGAGTTACGATCACGATTTTTATATTTTGACGCATATACATACAAACATACCTGCATACATAGAATCAAAAACTTAACGAAACCTTTTTTTAGTATTTAGTTTTTTAATTTAGACAGTATTTTATATAAATCCATAAAATATATAACAAATTTCTTAGATTTATAAAACCTAACGAAAGTATTTTCTTTAAGTAATATGCTTAAATTCTTTTTTTATTTGAAAAACATTTTTGTGTTCAGGTCTTTGAGGAAGAAAACTGCAATTTCGGAGATCTAAAAACTAATGTTAAGTTTGCCCCCGTAGAAAAACAACAACTTAAAACAAACGGTACAAAACTGTCGTAAAGGGGACCATAAACCTCATTTTGCTTGTATATCACGTAAATCTAGAGAGAATTTTCATGAGTGTGTGTGTGTGTAAGTATAATTGAAGTTTAAGGGCGCATGAGCAGTAGTTAGAACATTCGCTTGTTCAATAAAGTGGTAGCTTTCCGTTTTTGCCCCGCTTCATTCTTTCGTATGTTTTTGTTTCATCATCAATAGAGAACAAAATGAAAAAGAGGGTCGTAGACTTATGAAAATATCAGGCAAAAGCATTTTCATCTAGAACAGCAGCAACAACAAATTTATATGTATATGTATACAAAAACATATCGAACGAAACGAACCCCAAAATACAGCACCGACTGACCATAGTTCAGCTGAACTTCCATCCGACTGATATAAAAAGTGGTGAACAACATCATCATCGTCGTCAGCCAGAATGAATTTTTTTGCTGTATTAAAAATGCACAGAGAGTTTGTTTTATTATTTCAATTCTATGCGGTTGTGAAATATTGAAGTTCAGTTCGCTTTTCTCATTTTTAATACAACAAAAAACCCAAAGCGACATATCCAACAACAACCACAACCTTACACAAACACACTTTAAAATATGTATATTTGTATCTGCATAAGACTACAATTTATTTAGTAGATACATTTACGAGGAGAGTTGTGTAGTATTTTTGTACACTGACGGTGTTGTTTGGTATTTTTCCCAAGTTCATTTTTAATTCTATGAACGGGGTATTTTTTCATTAAATGCACGTACTCAACATAAAAATTAAAACAAATTGCAACAAAAATCAATTGCAACGCCACGAAACATTTTGAATTCGTATCAAGACGTCTGAGTTTGGGAACAAAAGAATAGACGAAGACGATGGCTTCTTTTTGGAAAATGTTAAAGTTAAGAAAGTTGGATGACTTGCTATGACGAGTTTTGAAACCAAAGAATAGACTATCGCTTCTTTTTTAAAGGTAAAGTTAGGAATATTTTATAACTGGATAGATACGATAACTGAACAATATGTCTGGTAGAAAATTAAAAGGCTGACAAATCTATTTGTCAGACTTTTGATGATATTGTTTTGAAACTTTTTAGAAATTATACAAAACTGAAAGGTTTTTTGAACAGATCTCGTTTAAATAGTTTTTTCTTTATTAATAATGAGAAAAAATCTACTTTGAATGCCTTAAAGTCGCGCCTTCATTAATTAAATTTTTAGTAATACAAATTTTTTAGAATTTAATGCTTTTTAAATTTGCGTTTCGGAAGGCCTGTTTATATGGGACCTATTCTGTACCAATTATCACAACATTGCGTGGTGTCGTTTCTAACCATAAAAAGCTAAATTGGAACAAATATTACCACAATATCTAACTTTGTACGGGTTTATTCGTATTTAAATGATTTCTAAAGTGGGTTTTATAAGGGTCATATGGTAAATTATCGACCCATCTTCAAGAAATTTGTCGGACTTAAGCATATACTCCTACCATTATTCGTTTAGGGTTTAAGGCGTACTTAAGTGTTTTCCAAGAGTGGGCTTTATATGAAACATATTTTAAATTATTGACCGATCCTCACAAAATTTTAAAGCATGATTTCCAGTAGCTGCATTCTGTCACCAATTTTTTTATTGTTTTTGTAACAAAAAAACATTTTTTAGAGAGGTTGTTTCGCATTTTGTGTTATAACTCTATTCACGCAACCCATTATGCTGGATTTTAATCCCAAACTGCTTAAAAGAACAAGAAAGAATTTGACACTAATATTGTTCTTTTCTGTTGAGTATTTCGAAAGTGAGCGTGTTTTCAACAGTCGATTACACGGACAGGCAGACAGACGGACAGGCTCTTAGATAAATATTAAAAAAAAATTTCACACGGAACGACAGACTTACGCCCAATTTTTAAGGATAATTTTTAAATCTATATTAAGTTAATTTTCAAATAAACTTAAATCCTATTTAAAAACAGATTGATTTTTATACCCTCCACCACAATTAGTTGTGAAGAGGGTATACTAAGTTTGTCATTCCGTGTGAAACTTTTTTATTATTCCTTTCAGACCCCATAAAGTATATATATTCTGGCTGCTTGAGTAATTCTAAGTCGATTTAGCTATGTCCGTCTGTCTGTCCGTCTGTCCGTCTGTTGAAAACACGCTCACTTTCGAAAAACTCAAAAGAAATAAACAAACTAGGTGTCAAATGCTTGTAGTTATCCTAAGCAGTTTGGGATTGAATTTCAGCAAAATCGGTTCAGTAGGACCAAAGCTATGAATCAAAATGTGGAACCACCACCTTCAAAAACTTGATAATTTTGTTACAAAAACTAACATAAATGATGCAAAAATACACGGAATGACATAAGATTTTGCACAAGTCCGTTTTATTCGACTAGAAATGACACTGTAAAATTTCGCGAAGGTCGGTCTATAATTTACCCTAAGCCCCATATAAACACTACTCCCGGAAAACAGTTTAGTACGCCTAAAACCGTAAAAACTAATGCAATCATAACAAATTTTGGCTCGTCACAATTTTATAGGACTATAAATGATACTGTGAAATTTCGTGAAGATCGGTACATAATTTACCCTAGGCCCCATATATGCCCTACTCCCGGAAAACAGTTTAGTCTCCTGAAACCATAATTAATAACAAATCGTCACAGTTTAAGATAATAATAATAAAAAGACATCATACAGATATTACTCCTTAAACATTCGAACTGTCGGTGGAGGGTATCAAAGATTCGGCACAGCCGAATATAGCACTCTAACTTGTTTTAATTTTGTTTGAAAAGCCTTAATTAATTGAGATACAAGTATGGTAGCACTATTAAATACAAAAAAATATCATAAAAAATGTATTTATTTACAAGGTGACCTCAAAAAACAGTTGTCTGCTATTGCTTTGCCTGTTGTTGTTGCATTGGCTTAATATTGAGACCACCTTGCTAAGTTTTTTCAATGGAAACTTAAAATGAATTTAAATGTAACACATCGGTGAATTAAGTTACATTCAAGTGTTTGGCGAAAAAAAGAATTTTGTATTTAAAACGATTTTAAACATAAATGTGTTTTAATATCAATCCTAAAAATTGGGCATTAGTATACCCTCATTCACCATACCCATAAAAAACATGTTTAAATATGGTCACCTCCAACAACAACTTTTTTTTAAAGAAAATTAACATATTATGTTAAATTTAAACATATTATTGTCACCGACAACCATTTTATGGTTAAATTAGTCCTCCATCAAGATACCACAACCATATTATGGTTGCTTTCGAACATGTTATGGTTAATAATAACTAAATAAAGTATGTTAAACATTTATAATAGCATTGCTGGTTTTCAACCATAGCATGTTGCTCTTAGAAAAGAGGAAAATATTGTTGTCGGTGACAAAATAATGGTTTAATTAAACATAATATCGAGCCCTTACCGCAAAAAAAAAAGCTTAAGCGACATCATTTTCAATTTTAATTTTTTTTTTTTAATAAATGACTTTATTGGCAACATTTGCATCATTTGCTAAAATGTCATGGTCACAAAAGGTACCGTTACGATTTTATAGCAAAAACTATTTTATCTCAAGCGACTTCATACGAAATTTTTATGAAATAAAATAAAAAAACCTTCTCCTGTAAAATTTTGTTTTTTTTGATTAAGCTTTTTTTTGCGGTATTGACTCGATATGTTTGAAATTTTCTTAGCTATAATAAGTATTTTTCCTAAAAAAAAGAGATTTTTTAAACCCTTAATCAGCGTTGCCGTTTTGGTTACTTTTAACCAAAATTGGTGTACCTTTTTTCAATTTTGGTTACTTTTTTCAACACAAAAATAACCAATTTTTTGTTTTGGAACAAGAACAACCCGCTTTTTTACCCTTAAACATTGTGTGTGGTGTTTGTGCATCTAAAGCCAATACTTTTTTCCATCAATGTACTTAAAAACTGTCTTTTTAGAAGCTTAAACTTTAAAAGATTATCAAGTTAACCATAAAAGGTATATACTTTGAAGTCTAGATAGCCATTATCTGCTACTATTCATACTTCATAGGGCTAAAACTAAAACACTTTTATAGTTAAACGATAAGGTCACAGGCCTTCCGATCACATCCCGTTTAATATAATTAAATTCCACCAAAGGTTGAAAACTATAGCTTATAAAGGTTTTAAAATGGACAAAAGTAAGTGTACACTTAGTATAGGAGGTGTCAGTTCCACCCAGTGTTGCAAAAAGTAGGGAAAAATCCCTACATGTAGGGTTTTTTGTTACTAAAGTAGGAGCGTAGGGAAAATCGGACAGAATTTTTTATATTCGCCAACATGTAGGTACATTAGGGTGGCGGTTATTTTTTTTATTTTGATTTCTTATATTCTCCCCCCCTAAATCGGTTCAGTTTTATGTAAAAAAAAATACAAAAAAATTTCGTAGCGATAAGTTGTGTTTTAGGAGGGGCGTCCGTCCCTCAAAGTTTGCCATCAAGCCATTTATTCAATTGTAATTTTTTTGCGTATGACTATCTTCTAAAAACAACATTTTACAAGAATATGATATATGGCAATATTTAAGCTCTTCTAGTCAACAACATAAGCCTCTAAGAAAGTTGTTTGCTAAAATCAATATTTTAGAAAATAATTAAGAAAATAAAAACAAAATACCAAACATTTTATATACGTTTTATATATATAAAAGGGGGATTTAATGTCGTGACCTAATTTTGAAATAGATGTCTTTCGATTTAAATGAAATTTACACCAATTTTAGTACTGTTAGATAGTAGCTTAGACACAAATTTTCAACAAGATCGGTCAAAAAGTTTCTGAGTTAGAGGGGGTCAAAGTTTGACATTTTGGCCATACAGGTGTTCTTTCTCATCCATGTAACTTATTACCTATTGGTGTAAGCAAAATTTGTCCCAAGTAGCTTAGATAGCTTTTTGATCAAACTTTTTAAAAAAATTTTTTTTGTTTTTTTTGAAAAATTTTTTAAATTTTTTTTTTTTTAAATTTAACACTTGGCTAAAAAAAATAAAAATAAAGTTTTAAATTTAAAAAAAAAAAATTCAAAAATTTAAAAAAAAAACAAAAAAATATTTTTAAAAAGATTGATTAAATAGCTATCTAAGGTACTTGGGACAAATTTTGCTAACACCAATAGGTAATAAATTACATGGATAAGAAAGAACACCTGTATGGCAAACTTTGACCCCCTGTACCTCTGAAACATTTTGACCGATCTTGTTGAAAATTTGTGTGTAAACTACTATCTAATAGGACTAACCTTGGTGTAAATTTCATCCAAATCGGAAGACATCGATTTCAAAATTGTGTCACTTGACATTAAATCGCCTTTTTATATATATAAAACGTATATAAAATGTTTGGTATTTTGTTGTTATTTTCTTAATTATTTTCTAAGATATTAGTCTTAGCAAAAAACTTTCTTGGAGGCTTATGTTGTATATCATATTCTTGTAAAATGTTGTTTTTAGAAGATAGTCATACGCAAACAAATTACATTTGAATAAATGGCTTGATGGCAAACTTTGAGGGGCAGACGCCCTCCCTAAAATACAACTTATCGCTACGAAATTTTTTTGTATTTTTTTTTACATAAAACTGAACTGATTTGGAGGGGGAGAGTATAAGAAATCAAAAAAAAAAAGTTCTCCATACAACTAACGGCCACGCTAAGGTACATACATATTTTTTCTCATATATATTGCATTATTTATGTAATAAATGCTAAAAATGTAGTTATAATAATGATTTAATATTTAAAGAAGTGTAATTCTTAAGTCCAAAAACGGGTTTTGGACAAAAAGAAGATGAGTACAAATTTGAACTACATATTGTCTTAACAATTTGATCTCACGTATGAGTAGAAAACAATCGCATACAATTTATTTTTCTTATATTTTATATATTTTGAAACATGGATTTGGAACAGTTTTGGATAAAAATATAAAACTGTAATGGCAAGGCTGTATGTATTTCCAAATTTATTGAAACTGTAACGAATTTTGTTTGCTTTACCCAATACAAATGCCGATGCAGAGAGATCGCCAAAAAGCGAAACAAATTGAGCCAAACAAATTTTGGTTTTATTTGTATTATAAGATTATTTCCGCAAAATAGAGGAAGAGGCTGCATTAATTTCGAATGCACTAATAGTCACTTTAGAAAATTCAGTCCAAAAGAAATACATACATATATTATTTTTGAAATAACCAGTTGCTTTTGTACCTTAACCAAATTAAAATGATCATTTTAAGCTTAAGTTCAAAAGGACTATAAATATTTATTTTCTAAAACTTCTTGAATCAAAAGTACATAGGTACAATTGCGTAGGTATTTTCAAAGAAATCTTTTGTCAACACTGCCTCCACCAAAAGTTTCGTAAAAATTATATAGCCTATTGTTTCATAATTCGGTAAAATGCTGTCTAAACTTTATAAAAATCTGTCCAGCGGTTTATGAGCCTACAAGATACAAACAAAAACAATTTCTTCTTTTGACATATTTTAAAACTGAAGTGCGAATAAAATACAGTGGTATCCCGGTTTAACGAATTATATATTGTCAGGCCCTTTCGTTATATCGAAAAATTCGTTAAATTCCGAACTTTTTTTTAATACATTTTTATTAATAAAACAATAATATTTTAATAAAACAAAGTAAATTTGTTTATTTCCATTCATAACACAAACAAAAAAAATAAATACTTCATATCATTTTCAATAAAATGAGTACATAGTGGAGAACAAAATTAATAATAATGAACTTAAAAAACGTTAAACATAAGTATTCAAGTTATTTAAAATAATCCTTTATATTCGGTTGCTATCGAAGAACTTTAATCGAGTATATAATTGTGCATATTGATGACTTTGGCAGCTGATATTTATTAGATAAAGCACTAAGCAGCAGGCCCTTTTCATAAACGTCAATAATGTTTAATTTTTCTTTAAGAATTAAACGTTTTCTTTTGGGCATTTTGATGTCAAATTTACAACAACTTCACAAAAATGACGTACAATTTGAAACAGAAAACAAACATTTGTTTTGTAAACAAAAGTCAAAAATGACTCTGTAACGTACAAATTTTTATTTTGGATAGCAAGTATTTTCTTTGTAAGAAAGGAAAATACTTCTCTTAGCTCGTTGTTTTCAGTAAAATTGCTCTTAAAGTATGGTAAAAATGTATACAATGTATGCAAATATGTTTGCATTCATTCTATTTTGTTTTTTAATTTTTTTTTGTAAAAATTCGGTATATAGAGTACAAAAATTTGGTGTTTGTTCGTAATATAAGGTACTCAATGGAAAAATATGACCGTACGTTAAATCGCGATTTCGTTAAACTGAGTATACGTTAAACCGGGATACTTTTGATACAAAATAATTTTGGTTACTTTTTCGCTTTTGGTTACTTTATTTTTACATTTTGGTTACAAATTTTTCTTGATTGTGGCAACGCTGCCCTTTATGATAGAAACTATCAAAAAAACTTGTTAATAGCCTTTGCACACTTGCCAACATTTAACATTAATTTGCGAAGATGTTGGAATTTTGCCATAAGAAATACATAGGGCTAAAAATCAATAGTTTTCAACATCTTTACAGAATTGCTATCTCATTTTGTTCCCTTTTACATTTTGCGATTCTTTTAAGGCTAGATTACACCATTATACTTTGTATTAATACATGTCAAAAATTTAAGTAATATGACAAAGTGTGATAGTGTGAATGCAATGTGTCACGAAAATTACAAGTATTATGAAAAAAGTTTGACATCCCATACGACTTCATCGTTTTTTCAAAAATTTCTAAACAATAATACTTTTCATTGGATCAGGGTTGCATTTTAATTCATGTGTGAGTGTTTATACTTTGTGTGATGGTGTGAACACAAACTGTCATGTTAAATTAGATTTTTTGACAGTCGCAACAAAACTCATTAGATTTCTATCTCACAAAGTATTATGGAATACGTAAGACTTTTGAGATTGTGTAATCTAGCCTTTAGTGTCATCACTAGAAAAGTGGCAATCAATTCTGTTATTGTTGTGGCATCACTGACAAAATGGAAGTTGCTTTGAAAGCAGCGTTACCATTTCTCAAGGTTTTCCTTTTTTGCAAGCCTTATTTTGCTTAATTTTGCTAAAATTATTAAACAAAATGAATTAGAAATACATATTGGTGTTATCTTTTAAAATGTTGACACTTTTGTAGAAAAAATGTATTTAAAAAAAATAAAAGTTTTTTTTCTGAAATGGTGACATTTTTTATTGATAGTAAATGTTAGATGTTTCAAGTGTGAACGCGTTTTTCACATTTTCAACATCTTCCAGGCGTTCCTCCGAAATGTATGCAAGTGTACAATGGGTAGAACACTATTCAAGCTACTGGACCAGAATTCATTTTAAAAGACATAAAGTTCAAAAGCAATTCATTTTTAAAACACTTTGCTGTCAAAAAAATACTTTATTTTTGTGGAAAAGTTCATTAACAGTCTGGCCCACAATGTCGACTGCTGTCACTCACTTGCATTTTCAACGCATGTTTAGAGGCAAGCATAATATGTTTAAAGCTTCATGGTCGATGACTTATTTAGCCATAATATGGTTACCGGTGGCAGTGATATTTTTAAATTAACATAAATATGCATGTCATTTTTCGGTAATAATTATTTTGTCAGTGTCATAAAGAAGAATGTTTTTTCTCTACGTTTAGTAGGTATTTATGTATGCATACTAGGGATATGACTTTTTGACTTTTTTTCAAATAAAATGTTTCCTGTATCATAAAGTGATGAACTTTTACCTAAAATAATTAAAAAAGGCCAAAATACCTTTCTGGAAGCAAAAAAGGTCACCCCCAAAATAAAAATTTGATTTGAAAATCAAATGATCATTTACGCGGCCTTAAGATCATTAATCTCTGTTGTCTGTTTTGATGGCCCGTAAATGATAATTTGATTTCCTATTTCTCTTTCTCTTACTATTTGTTTACAACTTACAACCTTACCCCCTCACACACACCACTTGACAGTACCACGTACTGAGAACAAAAACAATTAGAAATAAAACTGTTACACTTCCATGCAGAGTTTAGGCAGTTTTGATGGTTGATTTTTGCAATCAGTTTGCTGGGAATAAAAATTGCGGTAAGAAGTGAAATAATTAAGTGATATTTTTAAGTTCACTAATTTTAATATTTTGCCTTAGAAATAAATAAACTACACTACCATACAGGGCTGCCAGAATTGACGATTTATCGTCATTTTGACGATTTTTTGTTCCGGAATTAGCGAAGTGCCGATTTGCTGATTTTTTTCTTAAAAGTGACGATTTTTTTCAGTCTCCAGTCTGAATAAAACATTACATTTTCTGACACGTTCGTTTTTAAATCTTGGAATGTTTAACAGCCGGAACGTTTTCTTTCGCTTAGCTTTTACGCTGATATGCCATACCTAAGCAAGAGCGTCAACGTTGTGTAAAAAACAGTAGTGATAGCTTTCTTGTGTAATAAAACCCACAAATTATAAATAAAAATAGAGATAAAAACGCTAGATTGATCAAAAAATAGCTAAATTGCCTTTATTAATTAACAATAGCGCCAAAATTCACTATTAAACGAGCTTTGAAAATCGGTTTTTCCAATTGCAAAGCGTTGAGACCGCTCTATTCAAAAACTAGAAAACGCGTGGCGCTTTTGTTTAGGTACGGCTATAATATGCAAGTCTTAAGAAAATCTTTAAATGATTATTTTCAGAGTACAAAAACAACAATGTTACACTTTGTTTATCTTTCGTCAAACCATCAGCGAATGAATCTTTTACGAGTCTCTGTATAAATCATATTTACAACAATTATACGGCGAACATTTCACGAGTTGTGAGATAATATCTACAAGAGTCTCATCCCAGTAAAAAATGTTTATGTTTCGGGAAGCACGAAAACTACATGAGCGCTGATATATGCGCTGGCTATTACACACTACTAAGAAGCAGCAGATAAGCGAATACCATTAAAGTGAATTTTTAATTTAATGATTGAATAACTTCGCATTATCCCTTATACGAACAATGTTTTATGTGCTTGTTACTCCCTTACATCGAAGCAGGTTGTATTGCAATGATTTTAAAATGTGTTTACGATCATTTTTGAAATATTACCGAACATAGAAATTTAATTTGTTTCATAACGCAATCAGTTATCAAAGTGCTTCCAAGTGGGAATTAGCCATATAAAAATCATGCCTCTTGTAAGCAGGTTTTGTAAGGGGGTATTGTGCTTCTCTCCCTTACAAAACTGCTGTAAGCTCCATTTTTTACTGGGAAACGATTCTTGACATGAAAGACTCGTTAGATAATCTTTACCCACATCTTAAACGATTCCCACAACGGTTGAAGAAGCGTCTTTCACTGTGCTATGGATTAATCTCAGTCGTGTTGCAGTTTTCCCATGTGAAGAATCTTCCACGATTAAAAAATGCGGCATCGACGATCAAAGACGCTTTGTATGAGACTCCCAATATCTATTACACAATTGAAAATGCTAGCTGGGTATGAAGTAATTATGTTTTTGTTTGAATGCTTTTTTATAAAAAAATTCAAACAAAAACTGTTTAAAAAAACTAAATTTTAAGTTGTACGATTTTTTTGACGATTTTTCGAAACGTGAAAGACGATTTTTCTATTTTTTCTCAGGAAATTGACGATATCCTTACAAATTTATCTGGCAGCCCTGCTACCATATTATATACCACATTACATTCTATCATCAGTGCCAGTGTTTTGTGCTTGTGCAAATTTATTTCTATTATTTTATCATATTATACGATGTCTCACAAAAAAAGTCATACCACCGTAACAAACAACAAGGAGACTTAGACTAAAAATTTGGTGAGATTTCAGGATTCACACAGAAAAAGAGGAAACGTGGCTGTAAAAGAACATTCACTCGATACAAAATCTAAAATACCACTTCAATTGCAGATCGTAGGCAGATACCAGTTTCTTGGAGCATGTGTTAAAGGAAGAAAAGAAAGAATAGTTCAAATTTCTACGGAAATTATAAAATTGTGGGAAAATAAACTGAATTTTCCACATGTGTCTGATCAAGTGATAAGAGCAAAGCTTATGAAGGTGCTAAAGGTCTATGATGAATGTGTCAAGCGTGGAAACTATGATGTTCTTAATGAATTATTTGACATTACGAAAGTGAATGGCCAGTGGTTATCCTCGGAAGATAAACGTCTATACCACCTACAAAAAGAACATTGGTTTTGTAGTCAGAAGTACGATAAGAATGACTTCAAGAATTTATTAGATGTATTGAAGCCTTACAAAAAGGCATTGCAGTCATTCAAAAATCACTGGAAGAAAGACATACCACGAAGTAATCAGATAGCTGAACGTGCAATCAAGGTGATGCAAGACCTGTATGCTTCTTGCAGAAAGAAAGACAAACTGCAACTTCGATTCATTCTAAGTAGGGTTTTTCCCGGGATTTCCCGTCCCGGGAATTCCCGGGAATTTCAGTTTTTTTATTTCCCGTTTTCCCGGGATTTTTCTTGCGGGATCCCGGGAAATAAAAAATGCCTCATAATAGCTATTTATACTTTGAAATTTAGTTTTCTATTCTCTAAAAATTAGCATTTGTGGATGGGTTGTGGATTAGATCAATAACAAGAAGTGAGTACATGTATTTAAATCTATGTCTCCTGATGCAATAAATCTACTAAAAGCAGAATGGGCAGTGCAACAGTTGATAATTATTACATTTAGTGAAGTGAAGAGTTAATAAAGTTCAATAATTCAAAATAAGATGCAGGCAGTAAAGTTTCATTGTACATAAACAAGTCTTAAAAATAGGAGATACCTAAACATATAGCTTCTTTATTGCAACAAAGACATATCTACAAAAACAAACGATCTTGGCAAAATGCAATTAAAATTTTCAAAATGTACCGATTTAAAGATATATTTTGCTATAACTTCGGTTCAGTTTGAGATATAATACGAAAAGTTATGAAGGAAAACTTTGCTAAAGTAACTTCAAATTTTGAGATATGACTATGATGCAATGAAGGAGCGATATGTTTATTAGGTGATAAACACAAATTACCAATTTCAATTTCAATTTGTGTTGGTTTATATACCTGTGAAATGCGGGGAAACCGAAATAAAATAACATTTTGGAAACTCGTGTAAGATACTACAACATACAACTTGAAAAACACATTGTCCTAAAGATTACAAATGGACCTATTGAAATGAAAAGGTTTGGAAGAAGCAGTCCGGTTGATGCTATTTTTGCATCAACCTTGACATACATTTGACTGACATAGGCGTTGTTTATAAAAAAGAAAAATTGCTTCTGATTGTGAATCCGAAGCATTCTACAACAGTGCACTTTCAACTATTTGTCCAACCTCGGTAAAAAATGAACGAAATTTTTTGGAAACATGATAATTAGTAAATAAAACCAGGAATATACTTTTTGACGACTTACTAAGCGCTTTGAGTGTGTCAGAAAGTTATTTCCTAAGCCATTAAAAAATGTTATATATTTCTTTAAAGTATTTTATCTATTTTATTAATTAACTTTTTGATCTTATATCTTGAGTACCTCGATTTTTATTTTGTTTTTATTATTGTTTTATGAATTAAATTGTTATGTTTATGTTATCTTTTTATCTTGTATCCAGAGCATAATAATACTGAATAAAAGCATAATAATAGTGAATAAAGGCGGGAGTTCCCTTACGTTTTTTTATAAAAGTTTTTTCATCAATTAATAACAAAATTTACTTTGTATTATTTATATGGAGCGGGATCCCGGGATCCCGGGAAATTTGAAAAAATTTCCCGCTTTCCCGGGAATCGAAAAAGTCCGGGAAAAAAAAAACTCTAATTCTAAGTAATAAGCGCTAGACTCTTTATCAGAAGAGAGCATCATGTGACCCCTGGAGGCTTTGTGTTAATTTTGTAATAAATTTATAATTATTTATCACATAATATTTTTTGTTATATCACATCACATGTTTCATAAATAAATAAAATAACAATAGGAGTACAACTATTTTACAACATCTTCGGCCCTTAATATTGAGAAACATTTACTGCACATATTGAAAATTCGCTTTTTTGGTTTGGGGGTGACCTTTTTTCAAAATATGTTCAAATGAAACATCAATCCATTCTTTTCACATAAAAGTTCATCCAATTACGATACAGGCATACTAGGTTGCAAAAAAGTCATATCCCTAATGCATACACATACATAAGTATGTACCTATGTACCTATATAAAATTATTTTCGTTTTAAATAAGTGTTTGACCTTTTAAGAATTGATGGTTCCACCCATTGATTACAAAACGACAATCTGGTAGCCTGTCTAATCCAAAACAATTGGCAGAGTAATTAACCTTTTATAAAACAACATACCTATTCTAAAATTTGGTAGTACTTTTTTTCTATAGTGATACTAAATAGGTACCTACATAGGTACTAACTATGTATAGGTATAAACATATAAACCGTATATACATATTTTATACACACGTACATACATAGGTACATAGATTTTTGTTAAACAATTTTTGGTAAACAAACTTTTTTTAATAAACATTTCTAGCGTAAAACTCTTTTTTATTTATTTTAACGTAAACCTTTTTAAGAACAAAGGGATCAACCAACAATTTTCTCAAGTTACTTAATAATGACCAATCCCAGTGTACATACCTACGTATTACCTTTTAAGCTTAGGTAAGATTTTTACTCCCATTACACATTTACTCATTTCCTTTCGACCACCTTCATTTTATTGAAAAGAAATCAAACGTTAATTATTTACAAATTAATTGGAGTGGGAAAATCAATTAATGAAGAAAAATTTCTTATGATGTTAAAACCAAACACAACATCTTTCATTAAACAAAAAGGAAAATTACGAAAAAGAAACTTCTCACTTCCAGCCCACTCCTAAACATTGAAATCAAACAAAAAGGATCTCTCTTACTATGGTTGAAAAAGAAAAACCAAACCAACAACAAAACTAAAAATTAAACTTGTCTACCCAACAACATCGAACGAACAAACTCCCCAAGTGAACGAACAGAAGAAGAAAACATAAAGCAACCAACCAACAACCCTCGCAAAAACAAAACTTTTTTCGAAAATTAATTTTCAGTATAGATACAGAAAATTCTATACATTTTGTACTGAACTGTACTTTTTTTGAAAAAAAAAAAACAATTTCCATCATTATGCTTTTGAAATACGAAAATGCGTCCTATGTTGAAATTATTGTGAAAACTACAACAACAACAACAAAAAAGGCAAAAAAAAACATCCAGTAATGAAGTTGCAAAATACACACATCTCCAGAAACCTACATCTTTCAACTACATCCAGATACCTACATACAATTGAAATTTGGTAAAAGAGAGAGTAAGAGAATGAGAGGAAAACACACGCAACAAAACGAACAAAAAAAAAAAAGGATCCCAACAGCAGCAAAAAATTCAAATATACCCCTGCGCTTTTACACACACACACGTACACTCTTGCTTAACAAACGGCAAAAATATCGAATTTACACAAAACAACAGCAACAACATTATTTAGCAGTAAAAGCAGCAGTAGCCAACAACAACACAAATTTAGTCAAACACTCTCGCACTCAAGCTAAAAAGGACGAGGGAGAAAATAACCAACCATATGCTGCGCAAAAAACTGCAAAATGATCCTTTTATTATCCCTTCGTAGTAAAAAGAAATTAAAAGCAAAGCAACATTTTCATACATTTGTACATACATACAGTGAATGTGTGAGTTCCTGTGTGTGTGTGTGCTCCGTGGTAAAGCTTGTTTGATTGTATGCGTTGTGTGCTCGTATGTATTATCCTTAACGACACAACTACGATTACAATGTTAGATAGTATGACGTTGTTGATGTTTTTATTATTATTCTTGTTGTTGTTTTGTTGCCGTTGAATTAAATTTAACTACCCTTATTTCATTCGCAGCCAGGATAACAACAAAAACAACATCATTATCAGTGTCATGTCTTAGTCAAGCGTACAACATTGAATTAAATTTACTAAAACTTCTTGATAATGATAAAATCAACCAGGCAAAATATTGTATTTCGGAAAAACATTTCTTTTTCTTTTCATCCTTTCGAACTTAATCCTTGTCCTCTACAAAGAGCTTAAATAAATAGCTAAGTTTTAAAGAAAAAGGATCGTGGTTTTAACCAATATTTATCTGAGTAGGATTTAAAAATGTAATTTAGTAAACTTTTGACAAAAAATTATTAACCGTATATGGGCATTTCCACAGAAAAGTACATTTTGTCACGTTAAGCCACCAAGTATTTTTAAATTGTTTCTCAAAGAGAAACATAGAGAAATTTTTTAAATGAAATTTTTTTTTATATTGGTCAAGGCGAATTGACTAGATGGTGAGGTAAACTCTACAACAACACTGCTTCTATGGTCCGCTTGTCAAACATATTATTAGTAAAAAAAGGTTTATTTACATAAAAAACTAGTTTGCATAGAAACTTTGACATGTCGACCACCGAAAAAACACCATATGTTGACTTGACCTCACCTTCTAGTGAATTCGCCTTGATACTGGTTTAAAGCGCAACTAGCTTTACATTAAGTGAAAGAGAGGAAAAACTTTAACAGCATCGGTCTTGGTTAATTACGGATAGCAACACAACTGCGGCGCCGCTCATGTTGAAATATACACATTTTTATTTTATTTTATATTTTAACATAACCGGCGTTGCCTGATTTCGCTGCTGTCAAGTTAACTTCAGTTCTAATAAAAGAGCTTCTCCGTAGAATTGCTCATTTTAAATTTATTTATTCCGACTGTAGTCGAAATAACAGATTAAACGAATATTCTTCCGGTATTATGGCGCACATTCGATAAAAAAACACGATTGTGAATTTGACTGATTTGGTTTATTCACAGTAGTTCATTTCTATCAGCTGGCCCTGCAAATAAAAAAAAATTGTGTTTACAAATTTAAAATGACCACGATTGAATAATGTTTCGATGAATCGCCTGATGAAGACGAACGCTTACTGGAAGTGGCCAGAAGCAGAAAAAGGGATACTTCTCACACATTAGAAAAGACACCACCATAAGTCCCAACCATATTAAAAGTGATAACGTTTTTGTCTAAAGGGTGGGTCCAAGCAGTTTAGCGAGATGTTATCCCACTTTTTTCAGCCTTAACGTTTATGGAAATTCCTTTGGCCAATAAAGAATTGTGTTCCATAAGAAAAACAAAGTTTTCCAATAGCTGCTTAAGGCTAGTTTACACTATCACACAAGTCTTACGTATTCCATAATGTTGCGTCTGTCAAAAAATCTAATTTAACATAACAGTTTGTGTTCACACCATCACACAAAGTATAAACACTCACACATGAAATAAAATGCAACCATGATCCAATGAAAAGTATTATTGTTTAGAAAAATTTCAAAAAACGATAAAGTCGTATGGGCCCAGTTGGCCAGATTGCCGTTGACGACATCGTCGTCAATGATGTATGCACGACTTGCCCTCAATCGTTTAGGTTTTCTAGAAGACAATTAACAGGAAATCGTCGTGCACGACAGTTTGAACGACATTGTCTTATAAGTTGTCTTCTATAAAACTCTATGTAGGACACTATGACCGAAGTTGTCTTCTATTTAGCTCTATGTGGGACAGTATGAGCGACATTGTCTTAGAAGTTGTCCTCTATTAGGACAGCATGAGAGACATTGTCTTATAATTTGTCTTCTTTCAAGCTCTATGTTGGACAATATGAGCGACATTGTCTTGTATAAAAGCTATTGACTGCTTTTCAATCACTTGCTTGGTTTTCTTATCATTCTCACATTCTTTTTTTTGAATTGTTGATTTAAATGCCTACATAAAATTTATGAATTAGCACTAACCAGTTAAGTCGAAAATGCTGATGAAGTTATTTGCTGGCTGGAAAATAGATTACATGCAGTTAATACTTTACTGTCAACTTTAGGATTGCTTAAAAAACATGTAACAGAAATTAAAATTCCAGCTATACTAAAAACTGTCTGAAATAGATAACCATATAGTAATTTTTGTCATGGACGTCGTTGACGACAAAGTAGGCGACATTGTCTTTGTGTCTTGCACGATTTCGCGACACTTGTTCGAAAATGTCGTTGACGATTTGTTCTTGCTGTGCCTCACATGTCGTGTAGGAATTAACATTGTCGTGCATCCGTCTTCGTGGCTGTCTTAAAGACGTGGCCAACTGGGGGATGTCAAATTGTTTTTCGTAATACATACTTGTAATTTTCATGACACATTGCATCCACACTATTACACTTTTACATATGACTTGAGTTTTTGACTTTTGACATGTGTTAATACAAAGTATAATAGTGTTAACTAGCCTTTACTACTTACGACCTCAGACCTGCATAAGATTAACAAAAATAATCAAAAAAGTGGTACACATTTGGCCCGCAAATACTTGCATTTTCAACAAGTTGTTTAAAATTATTTGCAGCGTCGAAAGCAATTTCTTTTTAATAAAAAATTTGACGTACATCGAAATTTGAGCAGGGCTGTCAACTCCTACTACAAATTTTATATTCGATAGTCAATGCTGGCTATCTAACATCGACTATCAAATAAAAATCGTTTGCCGAATGGAACTCATAATAGCGACAAGGTGGTCTTATTTTGAAAACAAATACAACACTGTAAAATACTTTAACGTTGTGCCAAAATAGTATGTACCATAGTATAATAAGTACCAGGTATGTTCATTAGGGAGAGTTTTCATTATTTTCCCATGAAATGTCAAAATAATTTATTTGATTTTTGACGCTTGTTTTAATTTTGTTTGACGTTATATGGGTTTTGAAATTGAGAACAAAATTTCTAATGACTATACCTTGTACTTATTCTACCATGGTATGTACAACACTGTGATAAACAATTAAAAAAAAAACATTTAATTTTGTTTTTAATTTTAAATTGTGTGTTTTGAAATGATATCATTTAAAAACGTTTTAAATTTAATATGTTTTTCTAAGTGAAAATTACGAATTTTTAATATTTAAAGCACCGCGACCAATTGTTGACTAAAGTACATTAAAGCCCCTATTATGGATCACAACTCAACTTAGTTGAGTTGCAATTAAGCAACTGGTTGTGTTCAGTTGTAATTTTTGTTATGTTTTTGTTTACCGTAATAGGTATAGCAAATTTGCAAACCATAATACAAAAATTAAGAAATTACAACTCAACTGAGTTGAGTTGTGAACCGTAATAGGGGCCTAAAGCTACACTCAAAAGAAAAATCAATCCATCCGTACTCAAATCAATCCGAAGCGGTATTAATAGTACGGTGAGTACGGGTTTTCTTGAATCCAGTACAGAAAGATTGATTCAAGAACGGATTTTCAATTGCAAAATACTTAAATTATCCATATTCAATCCCGTTTCGCACTTGAAATAATCCGAAAATGAGATTGAGTTAAGTAAAACTAAGATTGAATCAATCTCAAAATACGCTTGATTAAGAATTATAAAATTGTTTTAATCCGAATTCGTACTTAAAAAAATCCGAAAATTAGATTGATTTATGTAAAACTAAGATTGAATCAATCTCAAAATGCGATTGATTCAAGTATTATAAAGTTGATTTTATCAAGAAATTAGAAAGAAAAAGTTATAATGATTTATTTACTTACCCCTATTACACCTTACAGAATGATAAAACACCAACATCATGCCCGATATGATTTTTATTTTAGAAATCTTATGTACATATGTATATAACTAAAAATATAAACTAAATGAGAATCAAGAGTTCAAATTTGCACATGAGTGTCGCCAGAACTTTTTTCAATGTGTATAGAAAATTAAAACATGCGTTGTAGGCCGGAGGGTTAAAAACAACAAAAAGTTTAATCTTTTTTTTACTTGATTTAAGAATTTAATACATACTTATTTCAAGAAATTCCGGAATTGATTTTCGAAAGTTATCTCATTTAGGATTGTTTTGAGTACGTTTAAGTGTTATTCGTACTTGAATTTTTGAGTACGACTCGTACTTAAAGTAATCATAGAAAACTTGATTTATCCCGAGTGTTTTTCTTTCTGTGATACAACTTAAGCCATCCAACAAATTTTTTTCATATTTTACGAAGCGCTAATGGATCATTATAAAAATTAAAGGCACATTAAGTATGGAACAGAATAGTCGCTGAAGTATAACGTTACGAAATGCGCTGCAGTTTCAAAGTAGTGTCAACAGAATACTTAGTTGTAGCAGTCGTTGCAGTTGAAGCGCAAAATTTTAAATTTCGATCTTTGTTGCGCTACAGAACATTCGTCGGCTTAAGCTTTAGTGTCAACGTTAGAACTAGCACTATAAAATGCATGCCTTCCGTTAGGGAGATGGTATGCAAAACTTTTACCTTTCTCCTTTAAAAACCTGCTACGTTTGAAGCTCAATTTCTTATTGGGAATGGATATCAAATTATTTAGCTTCCTATCCTTAATTTTCGTAGGTAGGATAACACTGTGCAACAATTTTGATTAATGGAAAATTTAGTTTAAACGGAACAAAATTACCAATGTTTTTATTTTCGCTTAACAGAATTTGACGTTAGTAGGTACGTAAGCTTATCATCCATTCTGATGATAGCTACACCGCACCAATGAGATAACTTATATTATAAGAAGTAGCTATATATCTTGTTGTCCCTGATGAGCTACCTATTTTTGGATTCTCTTGGTAGATCAAATCCTCAAGTTTTGCTGGTTGACATAGCCGTTTATTAATATGTACCTATGTAGGCAATAGGCAAACTTTGTAAAATTCAAACCTATGTACCTAGGTGGAAGTTCAAAAAATGTACATAGGTACATAGGTAACTGCGTACCTATGTAGCTCATTCTGCGCTATCCTGTATCTATAACATAATGAATTGATCTGAAAACAAAATTAAACACCACCACCGAAATAAAAAAAAACTCCCTACATAACGGATATAGACACAGAAAGGGTTGCTTTATCCTCCCTCCCTTTTTCCCCCACAATTCAATATGAGCACTAGCAGCAACGTTAAACACATGTTCATATTTTACGTTCATAGATAGTACATATCTACATATCTATGTATATAACCAGGTCGCAAACACAAAATAAAAACAACAAAAACGAAAACGAAACGAACAAAAACAAAAAAAAAACACAGCACAAAACCTATCAAGACATTTTCTTAACGATCTCCCCTAATGATTTCAATACATTTCGATAAAAAAAAAACCCAACGAATTACCTCTTTCTTTTTTTTTTTGCAAATTGAGTAAAAAATATATACAACTTAACTTCCCTTTACTCTTTACCGCACTTTACTAATAAAGACACTCACTTACTCACCATACATAAAATCAAAACACTAAAAATAAATAAGAAAAAAGTTTAAAAGGAGGGCTTTCATAAAAATTTTATATTTTTCCAGTTTTTACATGTTGTTGATGTCGTTGTTATTGTTTTCTTGTACGTATTTAACATACATTTTAGTGAAACAACGAACAATAAAATACAAACACACGCATTTAAAAGTAAACGACAAACACACACGTCGTACTGTGTGTATGAAAACATATTACAAAAGCATTTTTAAAGCGAACAGAAAACTTAACAAGGGAGTTTTTTTCTTCATAATTTCTGTTGTTGTTGCAGTTGCTGTATTAAAAAACCTCATAAATATAAAAATATTTTCAGAGAATTTATGTAGCAGAGATGTCAACTAGGTATAATTAGAATAAAGAGCAGGAAAAAGCGCTAGAAAATTTGCAATTTATTGAATGTGATGATCAGGGCAACCGGAAATATGCTCTTCAAAAGTGTTTTATGCTCATTAAATAGGCATTCAAAACTTGAAAATATGCCCTAAATGTTGTTAAATAAAATGACTTATTTGAAAATAAAACATTCATCAATTTACTAATACGTAGGTATTTGCATGAGCCCACCAGGACAAAATTAAATTATGAGGTTAATAATACCTATAAAAAAAGTTATTTGTGTTGAATATTATCTAGATATCAACATCTAAATGATATTTTTTTGTCTAAATGTGTTTTTAGGGACGGCCGCATAATTTTTTTTATTAATATTGACATTAAAAATTTATTTAAAATTTTCGGGATTGCTATGTATTTGTATGAGAGCTATGGTCAAATGCGAACAATTCTGATGACTGGAAATCATATTAACATTTTGTAAAGTTCTATAATATACCGTAGGCTCAATAAAAAGCGTCTTTCTGAAAAGCGTTTACGATCAGTCCAATATAAAATCTCCTTCAGAAAATCACTTTAATACGCCTAATAATATTTCTAAAACAAATTGGGATATTTTATTTAATTTAGGCAACGAATTATAGTCCTGTGAGTTCAAAATTGTTAACCAGAATTTAAAACAGTTTTTTTTTTCGCTGCAAAACCAAAAAATTCAACAAGTTTCAAGATATGATTCAAAAAGGCGAAATATACGCTATAAACTTAAAAAACTGCTCCAAAAATACTATTTTATCTAAAATATGCAAAAAAAAAAATGCAAAAAGGTAAAATATGCAAAAATATGCAATTACAAATCGATGAAGAAATTCTTAAGACGCTCTTAAACTGATAAATATGGGCATTTCCAGCGAAAAGTCTACTTTTTGTAACGTAACGCCAGAAGTAATTTAAATTGTTTCTCAAAAAATGTTATATGTTTACTTTTTTTTACTTTTTTATATTTTGGTGTAAAGCGCAACTAGCTCTACATTTAGTAACAAAAGTAACAAATTTTTAACCTTTTTAAAACAACTTAAAAAACACTCAGTCAAAAAAATTGCATTACAGCTCTTATTCTATTAAAAATTAAACCTTAAACTAAAAATAAATTAAAAATTTTGAATTCTGTTTTTTATGATGTCTTTTCATATTGAAATTAATATTTTGTTGCGTGCCCATCCTTGATAATAACCTCTGCACAACGTTTTTGCATCGATTTCACTAGATTTTGGCACCTCTTCTTCGAAATTCTGTTCCAGATTTGCTAAACTGCCACTCAAAGGGCTTCGTAACTTGTTGGTTGTATTCGGGATACTCCCTTCTTTATATCTGTCCATAATTTGGATTTAGATTTTATTGTCCTGAAACCACTTTTTAGCAAGTTTGCTGGTATGCTTCGGGTCATTGTCTGGCTGAAACACCCAACGAAGCGGCATTTCATTAGAAACATATGGTAGCAATACTTCCTGGAGGATATTAACGTATAGTTTCTTATCCATGATTGTTCTGATTCAATATGTGGGTTCTACTCCATAGTAGAAAAAGCACCCTCATACCATAATGCTTGAACCACCATGTTTAACGGTTTTCGTTGTGAATTTTGGATTGAATTCAGTGTGGGGGGTCTTCTGACGTAAGAACGCGATCCTTTGCCTCCAAATAAAGTAACCTTGGATTCATCTGTCCAAATAACATTGTTCCACTTTTCAGTTGGTCATTCCAAATGAGTTCCAGCAAACTAAAAACGTTTTGCAGCATGCTTACGTGAGAGCAGGGGTACATTTCGGGGACTACACGCTTTCAAGTTGCTGTCTCGCAACCTCCTTTTTTAGCTCTGTAGCTGGCATAAACGGGCTCTTCTTGCATTGTCTGACCAAACACTTAACCATTTATGGTGGCAAAACGTTCTTGCGACCACGTGTTTCCGACTTTTGAGTAAATTTTATTACATTCACAATCATGATTCATGCTCAGAAACCATTTTTTTTTATAAAAGCACGTTTTGCAGGTGTACAATGCTTTCTACGTCCCAATTCTATGAATATCAATAATGTAATATGCGATGAATTATTTTATTTTGTTTTACCTTTAGTATTTGATCCTTCTATTTTAATTATTAAATCACTATTAATATTTTTTAAAGAATTTTTGTTATTTGGTGCTATTTTAATGACTGCACTACTGATGGGGAGTTTTTTTTTATAATTTCGATCATTGGAAAAGAACCGGTAACATTTTTGGAAAAAATATAGACGCTCAGAGAGAATATACATATTTTAACAGTACAGTAGACGCTCGCAAATTAGAACCGCTTTGTTTTTGAGGCAATTCTAATTTCTGAATTATTCTAATTTCTGGACGTTTTTATTTCGAATAAAAAATAAAAATTACTTAAATTTTTTTTAATTCAATTTTATTTGATTGACATTAAATGTATTTTTTAAAATTAAAAATACCGTGTCGTTTCTTATATTTGGAAAACTATCCATTGCTTCCACGGAATGCATTTTCATCTTTATAGGGATATTCCTCTCTAAATATTTTTTTAGCTTTCTCTTTAAACCACTCATACAGACGACTTACCATATTTGGGTATTCAGCGCTGTGCAAAGATTTATTGCTTGCTTCCTGATATGTGTTGAAAACAGCATTTAATATTGCTGTTCTATGTGATTTGATATAGCTGATTGAAGATGTCGTAACATTAATATTCCCTTCAAACCCTTTGTCAAGCTTTTCTAATATTTTGACCTTCGTTTCCAATGATAAAGTGTTTTTTTTTACGTTTATTTGACATTTCGAATGATACACTTTCACTTTTTAATAGAGACTTCCAAAATATGTACACATGTTTCGAATTTCACAAATAAACTAGCCACAAATATATATAAATGCGACAAAAAAACAACAAATAAAGAAACACATCTAAAATTTGGTAATTCCCCTTTTTAGTTTTACATGTTCAAACAGAATAAAAATAAATTGCGGATTTCTTGTGTTCAAATAACAAAAAAAAAAAACGCTCTGAAATTAGAACTATAAATTCGAATTTTAGAGCGTTTAATGTATTGCAAACACTGATTCTAATTTCTGGACGTTCGAATTACTGAAAGCTCTAATTTGTGAGCGTCTACTGTATTTCACTACTTAATTTAAAATAGTTAGCACAATATATTAGTTTCACCAGGATGAACATAGAATAGGCTATTGGTGCTATTTTTTGGACCGGCACTGTATCTATAAAAAATAAAATAAAATTCTGTTAAAAAAAAGCTCTTAAATAACAATTTTCTAACACACACTTGACCACATTAATAACTAAGAACATTTTCCCCTACATCTTTGAGATCAGTTTAATTCTTCAATTCTTAAACTTATGTTTTAATTATTACATAAATATTAAATTTGTTAATAACATGCAATAAATATGTAAATACCTACATATCTACCTACATACCTTTAATAATGTTTTTGATTTACCTATGATGTGATATTGTCGAAAAATTATAGAGCAGAAGAGGAGGCGGAGGACGTTTCTTGTTGTTGCTTTCTAACTACGAGTATGTCTGTTGGTACATATGTATATACATATATATGCATGTATAAATTGTAGATAGACTTAACTTTTTTTTGCCTTGTAAATTTGGTTTTTTTCTTAATACCTACTATTTATGAAAGTTTCTTTTGGAATTATTTTTAATATTTAAAATACACTTTTCAGCAACAACTTTTTTCTCACTCATACAGAATAAACTCGCTCTCTTTTTAAGGTTTTTATAACTTTTTCGGAATATTTGTGGTTTTTTTTTTGGCGCCCATTCCCTATTTTGCTTAGGTTTTTTGGTTGTGTTTTTGTATTACTCTCTTCTGTGGTGCGTATGTTTGTGTGCATGAATTTGTTTCTGTTGTTTCGTGTGGTGTTTGTGAAAATAGTAGTGGTGTGCTGGTTAATATGGTGTATTGGGTAAGTTGTTGCTGTTGTTGTATTTTTATAAGTAAATGAAGCATTAATCGTGCTAGACTGAGAGTATGAATATTAGTTTGTGTATATTTTTTGTTGTTGTTGTTCGTTATGATGATAATGATGATGTGAGCGCGAGTAAGTCGTTTTTAATGTTGTTGTCTCCGGTTGCTTAGTTTTTCATAATGCTTGCAAGTGAACGGTACATTTTCGGTAAATTTCACAATTTACAAAAATAAAACTACAAACTACAAAAACATTGGAGCCTTTTTAATACATATATTGTCGTTTATATCATTTGTACGTACTCCAAATTTAATATTTTCGTGTACACAAATAAATTAAAAGCGAGGGAGTTGTGTAAAAAACGGTAAATTTTATTTGCTTAAAAAAATGAAAAGAGAAAGGGCGGCAGGGATTGTGTTTTTTTTTTATTGAAAATTTCCCTTAAATATTGTTTTTTTTTTTTTAAATTTCGCTTAAAAGAGTAATTTCGTTGCTTATTTATGAAAATATCAGTGAGAGCGTATTTTTTATGAGGAGTTTTTATACGAGTGTATTTATGTCGCTTTCATTAGGAAAAATATTGTTTTGTCGCTTTAGTTGCGTTTGAGCTCTTGGAGCTTTTTGGTGTGTTTGCGCTTCTTTCTAAAAAAGAAATTTAAAAATTTCACTTTTTTAAGTAAAAAATACAACAAATAATTTTTCTTTACATATAGAAAAAATTAAATGTGAGTGTGTGTATCCAAATTGAAAAGTATATACTTAGGAAAAGTACAAGAAAAAAGTGAGCTCATTATGGAAAAATTGGAATTTATATAAAAAGAAAATTAAAAAAAGCTTTTTTATTAAAAACAGTTCTCTAAAAAATAATAAACAAGTTAGCGAAATAAAAAGGAATTAAATCGAACAATTTTCTGAATATAAAAAAAGAAAATTGTAAAAATTTTATAATTTAAAAAAAAAAAATGTTTTAAATTTAAGACAAAATTACAATTTAATAAAATCTTTGAAGAACCTATTTTTAAAACTTCAAAAATCAAAAAGAAAAAAATTAAAATAAAGAAAAATTTTCTAAAAATTTCTTTTTCATTTGTGTGTGTGTTTTAAAAATGAGTGTGTATTACTTTGCTGCTGCTGATTTTGACTCTTCATTTTATTCTACTTTATTCTATAATGTTGCTATTTATAAAAAATATCAAAAAAAGAAAGAATAAAGTTAAAAAGAAGAAAAAACCTTGTTAAACTAAAAATAAGTTTTTTAAATAACATCAAGCTTGTGGATTTACTTAAAAAAAATTAAGAAATTTTTAGCAAAAAGTTTCTTTAAGTGAGTTTTTATTAACCAATTTTATATATATAACTTAATAACTTAAAAATGTGGCTTTTAAATAAATTTAAGTCGTGGCAAAACCTGGATTTTTCTTTAAAATTAAAAAAAAAATGGTACAATAAATAAAATACAGACTTTTTCTTTTCTTTTAATACACAATTGGCTTTATTTCATTATAAATGGCGTCGCGCTGCTCTGCTAGTGTGAAAAAAAGCGTAAGAAAGAGAAAGAAAGAGTTTTAATGCATAGCAAAAGCTAGAAAGAGAGCTAAATACTATAAGAAAATGTAGTTATGTAGTTTGTACAACAACAATAATAAAAGCAAATACAGAGCTCAACAACATAAGAAAAATGCCACAAAATATAAAAAAAATCGTTAAAATAGGAAATTTTTACTCTTATTTGTAAAGTCTACATAAAAAATTTCCCTGAAAATAAGCTCTTATTGATTATTGGAAATGCTCTTAAATAAAACAAATAGTGGGTAGAGCGTAAAAAGGGAAAGCCTTTGAACAAAGCTCTTAAATTTGTAAAAAAAATCCCTCAAAAGAAAATGCACTAAATCTTTTATGCTCTTGCAGCTCTATTGCAGTTTCTGTTCTCTCTTAGCCTTTTTCCCAACATTAAAGAATTTTATTTCTTTTAATATTAATTGTCGTTTTTTTTCTGTTTTAAAGACAACTAATCAAGTATTTTTTGTTACAATTAATAGGTACTTTATTTTTATATGGATTTCTTGTTTTATTTTAAAGCAATCCAATGTTCTATGTTATTTTTCTCTGTATGGTGTTCGTTTGTTGTTGGTTTTTTGCATTGGCAATTTTAGCTTTGTTTTTTTTTGTGCAGTTGATTCGTGCTGCTGTTTTGTTTGTGTGTTTTAATACTTGAACTTGACCTTGAATTTACTTGTAGTATAATTAAAAAATGTGATAGGTATTCTAAACATTTTTAAATGTTGTTTATAAATTTAATAGGTATCACAGTAAAGTAAAACAGTGATACCTATATCAAGGAGAAATTTTACTTCTGAAATTCTTAAAATTTTAAATCTCTCATAGATTTTTTCATTCGTATTCAGCTCTTTTTCTCCTTAAAAATTATTTTAAAAAAATATTTCATTTACCGTTATAGGCAGCGCTGCCAGAAGTAAGATTTTACCTTATTTTTTAAGATTTTTTAACCGAAAAAAGATTTTAAGATTTTTTCCCCAAAAACAAAATTTTTGTTTTGTCTAGACGAAGGTTAGGTTCAATTAAAAAACCTTCTTTGTTCCCATTTGAAAATTTTTAAACTAAATAATGCAACCTTGCGGTTTACTTAAAAAGGAACCTCTGTTTGGCGTTTAAGGGTGATTAATCAGGTGTAAGCTTTGCACGCTTATTCTTTTGCAAAAACAGAAAATATTGCAAAAATTAAATAATAGCAAAGACATTAAATAGAAAAGTTGTGTAGGTACCTACAATTTGAATATTCTGTTGTTTTTTTTTTGTTTATTTTATGTATTAAATAAAATACCTATTAATTGTTTTTATTAGACTACTTTTTTCCAAAAATAAGATTTTTTCTTCAAAAATAAGATTTTTTTTGGTGAAATTAAGATTTTTTGCTGAAATTTTCTGGCAGCCCTGGTTATAGGTATATTTTTTTGTTGATTTACTTTGTTTACATTATGTTGTTATCTTTGATTATCATCACATAAATCATTATGTTAAAGCAGCAGAAATAAAATAATGATGACAGCTATTTATTATAAAAAACATGTGATGCCAAAGAGTTAAAAAAAGACGTTGAAATAAGCAGTTTTTTTTTTTAAAAGATAGAGAATAGTTTATTCCTATTTAGAATACATATTATAATTTATAACTTTCAAAGAAAATTAATACAAACTTTAAATTAATTCAGTTTTTTAACAAACCATTGGTAGATTTTTTTTTATAGAGCTTCATTCACAATTAGTTTTTCATCTGTCTCATTCTTTTACAAAATAAATCCCTAAAGTAGGTTTACACCGTGCGTTAATGCATTTTATATCTACGTAGTAGGTACGTACTTTTCTAAATTCCAGTTGCGTTTTGCTGTGTAACATATCACGTACAATTACACGGATTCCACTTTTTAACAGATGCATTAAAAGGAACAAAGCATAAACGCATGTTGTGTACCTCCAGCTTAAAGTACTTTCATGCGTTGTAACGTATGTATGTAGGTATATGCATACTATGCGTTTTGCTTTCAACTTGTCACATAGGTATACCAAATTACAGGTATAAAAATGGATTCTACTTTTTTGATAGATGCATAAAAAGTTACGACGCACAATCGTGTAGTGTAAACCTCCAGCTTAAGTTTTAGAATTTTTAATAATGTTTTTCCTTATTGAAGAAAAATTATCGAACATTACCCAATGAAAGATACGTATAGAAAGAAATTTAGTTTATTTTGCTATACATTCTTCAAAGTTCAGAATTAATCTGAATTAGTTGTTGGGTTTAATTGATGTGTTTATCGTGAAAAAAGATTGAACTATTTACTTCACTAAACTTTTGCTTGTCATTTTCACAATATGAAATAGGAATAGGTACAATTTCCGAAAGGGCAAAAAGGAACTAAAAATTAAATTAAACAAATTAGGAATTTTGAAGCAATTTAACCGTTTAACAAATTCAGCAAGAAGAAGATTTTCATATACCTATTTCCTCCGATTTTTGAGGGCTGCAAGATTAACGGTTATAATAAGGAGGCAAGTTGATATTCGGATTCCAATGGAGTCATGTTTTGATATAGTAACTGACAAACAGCAGGAAGAGAAGTAGAAAATCGAGATTAATATTTAAAAAATGAATAAAAACTAAATTTAGTTGTTTAAATTATCTCAAATGCAAAGTTGTTTCCGCTGGTTTTTTTTCCTTCAAACTACATATAAGTCCAAATTTACACGATGTCTTTTCCGACAGGTCTAAGGAACACGTCTGTTTTGTTTGTATTCGATTGGGTTAGAGAAGAAAGAGGGGTTTCCAAACAGACACAAAACGAGTTTTCATGTTTGTTAATACCTATGAATTTTCAAGTTTTTAAATTTGTATGTACCTATGCAAGGTGTAGGGAATTTTCCCTTTTTGTAAAGATTTTTTCGGAAAATTTCAAGCGTAGGGAAAAAGGGACAAATAATTTCAATATATTGTGGAAAAATACGTAAATATTCGTATCATTTTCATATAAAAAGTAAAATTTTTCATATACCTCGGTTCAATAACATTTAAAAGTTATTATTTTTAAACATCAACCCGATACAATCAGCCCAATTACGAATAAAAATTACCCGGAAGTTTTTTCCCTTCTCCCATTTTGCCTATGTAAACTCAATTGTAAAAATAAAAAAAAAACTCCCGTGGAATTTGTATTTATTATTGCTCTGTATGTGTCATAACGGCCTGGAAGATTAGAAAAGTGCCAAAACTATGTACGTATGTATAGGTACATATGTACATACCTATAAGGGGTCGAATCTATTTGCATTCGCACTCACAATCGCTAAAAAGAATGCGAATATTAAAACCGAATATCTAATGGATGAAATTCCTACATAGAAATTAATTTTGTACCGAGAAAAAACAATCACACCTTCTAAACTAACGCCCAATTTCACCAAGTTCAGTTAAAAATAACTATTACTTTAACTTCCAGTTAATATTATGTTTTTGACAGTTATAAACGGTAGTTAGTTACAACCGAACTTCGTGAAATTGGCCGTAAAAAAATAAGTTATTCAATTAGGTATGGTTTTTTAAAAAAATGTTTAACCCTCTAATGCCTAAGAGTGTCTCAAGGCATGCTTGACAAAATTTCTACTAACGTCCAATAGGTATATAAATAATTTATATTAATTTCCATTTTTTTACAATTTTTACAAGCTCTTAAAAGCATTGTTAACAATCTCGAACACAATGCTTTTGTTCAAAATGCAAACTTCAGTTATGCTGCTTAAATAATAAAATTGTTTTTTTTTTTTGATTATCATAAACAAAACCAAATATTTTTAATTTGTTTCAGTACTTTTTATTTTCAATTCAAACAGAATTCACAAAAATTAAGTGTGTTTTTATTACTAGATTCCCAAGGGTGCCTCAAGGTACTCCTTGATGTTTTCTAACCTGGAACGTAAACAACTCATTGTACGGGCTTAAAAACATTGTACGGGCCCAAAAATACATTAAAAAATTATTTTCATAATATACCTATTCCCATTTATTCTGAAACTTGGCATTAGAGGGTTAATTAAAACTTAAGGATTTTTGTTCAGGGGAAGTTAATATTACATATTTTTTTAAATCCTGCAGATCCTTCTCTTTTATTTGGTATCGAGTTTGCTTAAAAATATTAGATACCTACTTATACCTATTAAAAAAAAATATTTTAAAATAAATAGGTATTCTTGAAAAATGTTAAGTCATTCAAAAAGAACAAAAGATGAGTTTTGTTTCAAGATTAAAGTATACCTACCTATATAGTAGCGTTACTGTCAAAAAGAAAAAAAAATAATTTGTAACCAAGGCGAATTCATACATTTTCGAGTCATCTGTTTATTGTTTATTTTTTTTGTACCTATACTGAATGTCAAGTTTGGTTTACATTTTGTGAAAAAAATTATTTAAAATTTAAAATTCAATAAAAAACTAAATTCTTGAAAAGGCGTAATGAGTTGAGCCACAATAAATTTGCAATACAGGAAAAAGATGAATTCGCCTTGTAATAGCGTCATTTTTGTAATTGAAGTTTTATATGTGTATAGCATGTACCTACAGTATTTTGTTTTTCTTGTTTTTAGTAAATGCTTTAATTAAAAATTGTATAAATGCTTGAAATATAATATTTACAAAATGTTAACAAAATATGTACATATTTGTTATTTGCCTGTTGCTTAAAACAATAAATTCTAAACGCAGGGAAAAGTGAAGAGAAAATTTTTTACTGGCATCGTTGAATGGACTATAAGACAAACATGTCTGGAAAGACATCGTGTAAATGCCCCCTAATTTTTTTTCTTAATCAAGAACGAATTTTCATTCAGAATAGACCGAAATATACTCCATACAATGCAACAAATAGAAAGACAATTCAATTGTTTTTTCCTGTAAAGCGGCTCATACACTTGCAATAAAATTGTTAGATTTTACGTGTTTTACAATTATATCGCCGATGTCTATGTGATATTCGAAGGTGACACAATATATTGGCAACAATCAAAAGACAATACTGTTTATGTTATTCCTATAGGTCATGCTCCCTTTTTTATTGAATGCATGAAACCATTGTGCATCTTATTGCATAATATAAGACAAAATGGAAATAATATGGCGAATATCATATACAATAATAATGCAAGTCTATGGGCCGCTTAACGCATATTTCCAAACCTGATGACTGCTGGGTGATGTCATATTTTGCCACTAGACCATAATTATGCAATTCTTTAATGATGGACCTAATAGATTACGCAAAATACTTTTAAATTTGAAAAACTTTTGGGGATTGTTTGGGGGTGCATACCTAGCAAGTTAGTTGAAAAAAATTTGTTTTATTGAGGATACCATGGATGCATATCAATACCTAGATATATTGAAGCTTCATTTAGATAACAGTTACAATAGATTTGGGATTTTTTTTGATAGCCGGATCTTTAATTTTATGAATATAATGACCACCAACATAAAGCTCTTTTAGTAAGAATGAGAGTTTTCTATGACCAGGTCCTAGCTCAAAGTTCTTGCACTTATCTGAAAAAAGTAGTGCCAAAAGGAGTAGGTAGGTAGAAAGGCCGGTGTGAAGTCTCCTTCACACCCTCACCCAGAGACCAATATGGTCCATTGTGATGCCAAAAGGAGTATGTGGGATAAAAACTAATTCTGCGGAAATGGCATAGAAAAAACAAAAGAATACCTAGTACGCGCATAAAATTATTAAATTCATGTAAAGACGTCTACAAGCCGAGATTGATGCCAAAGGTGGCAGCACAATTGATCGTCCTACAATTAAATTTCCACCTAATTTTTTTCATAAATTATTAGAATGCAAAAACAAATTTCTTGACAACAATATTCTGGAGTTTTTTTTCTTAATTTTAATTTTTTTTTTCATTGCCGTTATTTGTTAATCAATATTTGGTTAAAAATTAAATAATAATAAAAAAATTAAACAGATCATTTTTTATGATAAAAAGTGAAACAAAACAAAGCTTATGTGAAAAATAAATTTAATAATCATTTTTGAATACGGTGGTAAAAATTCACTTGTTTTTAGATGTACAATATCTTTCAAAATGTTGTTGAAAAAATAAACATTTAGTTGTCTGCCTTCCTAAATGCAAATTGGTTTGCAGTGCATTGATGTCACATATATATTCCTAAAATTCGATCGTGCAAACTTAGGACAAAGCAAGGCATTCCTAAAGTCATCTGTTTTGCAGCTGATATGCAAACAAACGTAATTGGCGGATTATTTAATTTGGCAAAGCTTTTGCAAAGTTTTAGATGATAATACAATAAAATGCAGTATTGTAAAGCATAATTGCTTTATTTAAACACTGATTTTACGTTCATACCGACAGTTAGTGAGGCATATTTTGTATAACACTATCATAGATGACAAAATTGGCAAAATAATATTAATAGGAAAATGAATTATTGAACTTTTCTTTTTTAATTAGGTAATCCTAATCATAAAGTTTTTATTACTTTTAAGATGACTAGCGGACAATTTCACCAAGTTAAGTTAAAACTATCTGCTACTTTAACTTCCAGTTAACAATACTCATAGCCAAAATAATACATTAAACTAAAACCATTGCTTAAAAAATTCTTTAGAAAAAGTCAACTTTATTTTTAACTATGATTATGGGCCAATATGTTTTTGACAGTTATAACTGATAATTAGGGATGAGATTTTCATGCACTAAAAAATTGAAATTATGCGCACAAAATATGCACTAAAAACTCCAAAATATGCATTAAAAAAATAAAAAAAAGCACTAAAAACTTAACAATTTTCAATAAAAAAAGCATTTGTATTATTTAAAACAAAACAAATTTTTTTTGGATTTTTTTTTTCAATTTGTCGGGCTATTTTTCCTTCCACATGCTAATTTTACTTTCTGCCATATCAATTAATTTGGGTTGACATTTAAGTGAACTAAACCCTTCCAATTTAGTTATTGTTTCACCAATATACCTATCCGATGTTGGAAAATACAAAAGCTAATTGACTTATTTATTATTTAAGTTTAATATTTCTTCTACTTTTTTTTTGCATAAGCATCGGTAGCAACATATTCTTCAATAACATTCTTAAATTGCTCAAAGTTTTTTGAATAGAATTCTGAAGCATCTATCCAGATTCCCCTGCTTGTTAATGCTGGCTGCGGTGGTGACAGTAAAAAAATACATTTCCTTAAAAATTGCAACTGGTGATGGAGCCTTTAAAAATATTTTTTTATCTTGCTCAAAGAAATTTTTTAATTGATTTAAAAAAAATTTTTTGAAGAACTTTTTTTTATAATATGGAAATTTAAAAAATATATTACTCAAAAATTTGTTAAAATATGCATTTAAAGTCAAAATATGCAAAAATATGCATTTTCACCAAAATATGCAATAATATGCAAAAACAAATCGATGTCATTTTAACGCAAATTTAATTATTCGGAAAGATAATTTGTCGACATCGATTTTAGACTATCGACAAAAAAACATAATTATATATAACTGAACTTGGTTAAATTAGCCGTAAAATGTTTAAATTTTTTTTTATTATAACAATTTGAGAACTTTCAAGAAAGATTTATTGCTAGTATAACAAAATATGTAGGTATACCAGATTTATTTATTTATAACAACTATTTAAGTTTATTATTATTAAGTTTATTATTTAAAATGTTAAGTTTTTATTATGGCATTTCTTCTTCTTTATTTATTAACAGGTTATTTTTAAAAATAAAACTTGTTCTTTTCTTTACAGAATAGAATGCTATAAAATTTAAAATTAAAAATTATTTGTCGAATTAAAATTGAATAGGTATGATTTTTATAAAAATTTTGCAGAGTTTATTTTTTACTTGCGTCAAGTTAGTGTTGTCATGTCTTCAGTTTTAAAGAAATTAAATGGGATACAGAATCAGTAATATTAACCGTACGATAATTACTGTTTTATAGGGAAATTTTTGACCCCAAAAGGCAGTAGCAAGGTAATTTATATAAACTAAAAATACGACTGCGAAATACTTGCATTAAGTTTAGCAGGCCGGCCACAATAAAAAGTTATAAAAAATACCATTTGTTTGTTAAACAATTTCGGGCGTTCACGTTCGCCTAGAAACAAAAAACACTCAGTTTTATGGCCGATTTCACCAATTTCTTTAAATATAAATTTATTTTTAAAATTCTTTTTTCAAATCAAATAAAATTAAATGAAAAACTATATTTTAATAAGAATTTATATTTAAATAGAATTGGTGAAATTGGTCATTAAAAATATTTCCAATATAAAATTCATTTAGTACGTTTACTTTAGAAATTGCCTGTTCAGTTAATTTCAATTACATATATGTAGGTACCTATTTTTCAATCAAAATGTCCTTAGAGTTTAACGCTTCGTTTTATAAAATGAACACCTAATCTTGGTTAATTTGGAAAGAATTGGAACATAGGTTTTGTGTTTTTCGGTTTTGTGTTTTTCAATTAAAAAAGACATTTAAAGTTTTTATTTTTTTTTTTTGTCAATATGTCTGCCTGTTTTGAGAAAACTTTAACAAGTTAGTGAGTGAGAAATTATATTGAAAACAACAATAAAAAACGAAAATTTGTTTTTGTTTTCAATATAATTTCTTACTCACTCACTTGTTTACGTTTTCTAAAAACAGGCAGTGTATCTACAAATAGCCATGGTAGAATAAGTACAAGGTAGGTTCAAGGCGAATGCATGTACACGGTGGTGGCGATACTACAACAAGTAACAACAACCAAAAACACAACATTGTATTTTATTTGTTGCTTTCGTTGGTCGATATGTCAAAAACACAAGTAACTTTTGAACAGCTGTGCTTTCAATGCCACCTGAAAAATGAATTCGCCTTGGTAGGTTTATTAGGGAGAGTTGTCATAATTTACCCATGTAATGTCAAATAAATTTATTTGATTTTTGATGCTTGTTTTAATTTTTTCCTTTATTTTCTTTTGTTTGACGTTATATGGGTTTTAAAATTTAAAACAAAAGATCTTATGACTGACTATACCTTGTATTTATTCTACCATGCAAATACCCATATTTTTCTTTGTAAAAAAGTATGTTGTTCTGTTTCTTTTTTCCATATTTATTTTAGAAAAAAAAACCAGCTAATGAAATAGATACACATATTAAAGTTAAACCAATTATTTACTCTATTTTTTTTTTCATTGAAAATTTGTTTAAATAAGTGTCTTATAAGGCTTTTATAAAACAAATATTAATAGGTAGTTTATATTCTAAACTTTAATAGTTACTTTGCTTGTATTAAACCCTAATTTAATTATTATTTTGTCTCAAAAATGTAAATAAAATGTATTAAAGAATTGAGTCTACTTCAACAACAATTCATAGTTATGAAATTGTAAAAACGGTTACAAAAATTTTATTTAGTTTTAAATACAAAACTTAGCACAAATTTTGGAGCAAATTATTCTTCCACACTATAAAAAAGATGATAGAAAATAAGATGATATGGCTACGATGTTACGTTTGTTAAAACTATCAAGATACGGCTGTGTTCCAAAACATCAGAAGACTTTGCAGTCAAAGTAAAAAATGCATCATCAAGTTTAACGATGCTGCACAGTGCGCTCAGTCTCTGTCCAAACTTGCAATTTTTGATTCAGCAAATTCTTGAGTTCCAGTAGCAATACATATTTTGCTTTTAGTACAAAACATTTTCAAATTAAAGATTTCTACCTACATATGTACAAAGGTTCCATTTAATATTCATCCATATTAAATTTTTCTAAAGAACCTTTCACCAAATAAAAGGCCCAAATACACTGAAAAAAAATATTCATCAATCATTGTGGTAGTATTAGTGAAAATGTGTTTATATGTGTCACACCGGCAATGCTTAGTGAAAAATCAAAAAAATTTAGATATGACGACGAATATTACACCCAGTACATGTACACGCGTGAATTCGCCTGCTAGACAAGCATATGACAAGTGTATTTGGCCCTTAAAAGTTTTGATTCTGCATAAAATTTATTTATTTAAGTCTTCTCTTACAAAAAATTATAACAAAATTATAAAACTTCTTAAAGAATTAAATGAAAAAAAAAAAACAAATTTACCTAAATTACTGAATAAATTAAGTTTTTTTTTTAAATTAGAATTTTGTAAGACCTCCATTACTTCTCAGTCATTTAAACGTGCTGAAACAGAATCAACAAGCTTTTTGGTAACACCATTCGAAATTTTATTCCGTTAGGCATTTTGAGATCAGATTTGTTGTTTATATTATGGTTACTTATGTTTGTTCCAAGCAAACTCCAAAAGTTTTCAAAAATTATTGATATTCGGTGATTGTGGAGACGTTTCAACCCATTTTGGAACATTATGTAATAAATAAATAGTAGCATTCTAAGCAGTGTGTTTTAGGTCATTGTCTTTGCGCAACAATGAAGGCGTCGCCTAATCCCATTTTTTCAACACTGCTGGTTAAATGTTCCTTTAAAATTTTGATATACTGGTGATCCATTATTTTTAAAAAACACTTGCTACTAATATATCCCCATACAAGAACAGTCACTCCCTGCTTAACAGTTTATAAATAAAGTAAACAAACTAAAACGAGAATGGTGCGTAAAAACCCATAAAAATAGTATTCCGTAGTTTTGGAATAAATCAATATTTTCAGACGAGTAAGTTTAATAATTTTGTATGGGGATGTATGAGTAGAAAAAACCCTGTAACTTTATCAAAAGATTTTCCTTTGGGAATTTTCTTACATTAAGGCCAGGTTTTTGAAATGTGGTTTAAGTTTGAACTTAGTTCAACGTAGTCTGAAACTGTAATTTTTTCAGCAAAATGTGATTTTTTTTAATTTCATTTCATAAAGACAAACATTTTGAATAAAAACTTGGTAATGGCGGCATAAATCTGTTTTCCGATTAATCAGGGGTGTCATAGAAACCAATCTTATCGGTATTGGATTTGAAACCCAAAAAAAAAAAATACGTTGGTGTCATGAAATCCAATGTTGACGGTTTTTTGTTCGAACTAAAGTTAGTGTCGCTTTTAGGTGTCACTGAAACCAATGTTATCGGTTTTTTATTGAAAATAAACCAAGCAGCTTACAGCTCTTGTTTTTTTTTTATTGGAAATAAATATAGAAAAGCTTAATTTTTTATTTTGTTTTTTCAAAAGTTAAATTTTTTTCCACAGAAAGAAGTAAATAAAATTGATTAATTGGTAAAATAGCAATAGTCTTCTTCTCACTTTCTGCAAACAGCAAATATGCAACAACAGCAGTGGTCATTCTATTTATTTATAACGTTAATTAACAAATTTAATTATATTTTTAATAAATTCATTTTATATTTAAAAAAAAAAAAAAAATAAACGAATGCGATGTAAGTAATACAACGATGGCATTTATTTCATATGTTTACTGTATTACCACTTCTTATTTTCTTTTCTTTAATTTTCCTGTAATTAAAAACACAGGTTTTAACAATATTTTAGCGCAAAAATCATAATTTCCAAATTTTCAAACAAAAATTGCATTTAAATCTGCAAACACATGAGCCAAAACATTAAACAGCTGATTCGAATATCGGTTTTATTTGTATTCGAAAATAACAAATTCGACTTGTTTTGATGACACCAAATGAAATCAATATTGGTTTGCAAAACCGACTTGGATTCTATGACACCCCTGAATTATACCTATTTTAACTAAGATCTCCAAAAAGCAGCTTAAAATAGCAATACAAAACTCCATTTTTTTTTTGTTTCATCATCAGTAGGTATCAATTTCTAAACGAAAATTTTTATTATTAAAACACTAAAAAGTCTTCAAAAAATTTAAAATAAACGTAATATTTAAGCAGATGTTGAATAAAATATTATACCTACCTATGTTATGTTATGTTATGTTATGTTATATTATATATGTATATATGTGTATGTAGGTACCTACTATTTAGCAATTACATATTAATTGTAACAATTTTTAAAGTATATATCTGTGGTATTTTGACAAAACATCTTAAGTCGAGATAAGATAGCAAAAAAGCTTTTAAAAAATCTAGGTGAAAAAATAATTTTTGTCAAATAATAAAATAAATCAAAATTAAAGAAAAATTTCGCTTATAGGTAATACAAAATTTTAAAAACGTAAACAAAAATGTTTTTTGAATGAAAATTCGTATGATTTAACAACATTTTTTTCCACTTTTTAAATTTGACTTAAGATCTTTTGTCAAAATGCCACAGATATGTCAGATTAAAAGATACTGTTAAAAAATCCTTGATAAAGCCAAAAAATTAAAATAATAACGATTATCTGGTAGTACATATTATATAAATTTTACACAGTGTTGCCACATTTATTAAGTTATTAAAGAATAAAAGAAGAACAAGCATTCAGCGTTAATAATAATAGCAAAGTAATCACACAGATGCAATCACCTAAAAAATTGAGTAAACACACACATTTCTACATGAAAACTAAAGTAATGGCGACGACTCTGATATCTTTATAAAAACAAATTACAACATAAAAATCTAGAACTCACTTTAAAAAAAAAATTGTATCTATTTTCTTTGGCTGGGCCATGTGTTTTTAATTTACATAAATTCTTATATATATTTATAAAAAATTTTCTTTCTCGTTCTTTCTCATTACAGCTTTAATTTGACAACAATACAACAACAGCTAAAGCCAGCAAGAAAGCAACAACAAATACCAAACTATTTATTCCTAAATGAAACCATACAAGTGTAAAAAAGCATATTGAAAAGCAAAAAAAGAAAAAATAAGTAAAACAAACACAACATACCAAAATATAGTAAAACAAAAACAGAAAAAGGAAAAAAATCATATAAAAAAAACCACCTTAACCCTCCTCTTCAAAACTAAAAAAAATAATAAGAACAAGCAAGAAAAAAGGAAAACTAAAAGCAAAAAAGAAAAGAAAAAACACTGATAGTAAAGAAAACAAAAAAAGGGAACATATACACAAATTTCTCTCTCTCTTTCCAACTTTTTTTGTTGAAGAACAACAAAAGCTAAAAAATCTATTTCATTTTGTTTTATTTTTTTTTTTGTAATTGACGTAATACACTCAGGACTAAAAAGTAGTGACCAATAACTAAAAAAAAGTAATAAAAAAACTTAAAAATTAAAAAAAAAAAAATAATTAATAAAATATAACAATTCAATAAAACAAAAGAAAGAAATAACTTCAATACAAAAAAAAAAAACAAGTTCAGAAGGAAAGAAAGGCAGGCGTGTTTTAGCAACGAAAGTCCTTTAAAATCAGCAACAACGACACGTTGTTGTTGTTGTTGTCGTCGTCGTCATCATCATCGCAACAACCCCATTCCTACAACATCCAAAATAAGTTTTAACGGGATAAAAACAGTTACAAACTAAGATCGTCAACATGGATGACGATCAACAATTCTGCTTGAGATGGAACAACCATCAGAGTACCCTGATCAGTGTATTCGATACTCTGTTGGAGAATGAAACACTTGTCGATTGTACATTGGCGGCTGAGGGTAAATTTTTGAAAGCACACAAAGTTGTACTATCAGCGTGTAGTCCTTATTTTGCGGTAAGTTATTACTAAACATTGCATTATAAAAGAATTTTATTAAAATTATTTATACCTATATTTTCACTATCCCTCTCTTATAGACCCTTTTACAAGAGCAATACGATAAACACCCGATATTTATATTGAAAGATGTAAAATATCAAGAGCTTAGAGCAATGATGGATTATATGTATCGTGGTGAGGTTAATATCTCGCAAGATCAATTGGCTGCTTTGCTAAAGGCGGCAGAATCTCTACAAATTAAGGGTTTGTCAGATAATCGCTCGGGTGGTGGTACAACGGCTCCCAAGCCAGAGCATCATAGGGCTACAATGCCAACGGGTAAATTATCCGCAGGCTATACATTGGAACAAACTAAAAGAGCCCGTATAGCTGGTCCTGCAGAGCCTGAAATTGGCTCGCGAGAGGGTTCATCTAGTCCTTCAAGAAGACGCCGGAAAGTGAGACGCAGGAGCATTGAAAATGCCATGACTGGTTAGTTAGTTTTTCTTTAAATATTTTTTATGAAATTGAAATTATCTAATGTAATGTCGGTTTTTCATTTTAATAATTATAGAAGTCCATGATAATTCCAATTCATCACAACAACAGCAATTACACCAACAAACACAATCTAATGCTTCTGGTTTGGGAGCTATTACAGCTGCTGCCTCGGCATTAGCTGCTGCCGCAGCTGCTGCTCCTAATACACAATCACTAGCATCAAATATCCCACTATCCGCTTCAACATCATCCTCAACCGCTGTTACAGCACCCGGCACGACCTTAAGCTCCTCCAAAAAGACTGACATTGTTAAAGGAACCACTCAACAACAACAACACATACAACAAGATGCCATGAATACCGAAAATGTACAAGGTCCTGCCTCGGCTACAACAGCTACTGGTTCACTTGATACGGAAACAACTGATGCCGCCGGTGCCGCCTCAACAGCCACTGATAAATTAAATCATAAACAAATGCAACAACAACAAAAACATGCTAAAGATTCGCATAATGCTGGCGCATCAGGTGGTGCAACGTCATCGGAACTTGTGATTGAACCAAAAGCTGAATACGATGATGAGGCTAATGATGAACCAGTTGAAGATTTGACATTAGATGAAGAGGATATGGGTATGGATGACTTGGATCAAAATGCTGGAACAAGTCAAGGTGGCGAAGGATCTAGTCAAGGTGAGTTTGTTTATCTTATTTTTTGTATATTTTTTTTTTGCGTTAAGTTTTTATGTTAAAGGATTTCAAAGGAATAGTTTTAATCATTCCAAATGGGGGGAGCTGCGAAATTTAAAATATTTTTATTTTTTGTTTTAAAGAATCTAAGAGAACAAGAATTTTCAAAGTTGAAGTTTTGTATTTCAGGAGCGTTATTATGTACGTGCATATTTCTATTTTAAAGTAAATGGGTTTGTACGTGTTTTTAAAAAAATCAATGAAATTCGAAAATGTTTTCTTTGAAATTAAAATTTTGTTATTCAAAAATGTGGATGACTGAAGAACGAAAACTCGCAAAATAAAAAAACAACAAACAATTTTAAGATATTTACTAACCAATTCATAGAGTTAGTTCATTTGACAGCTGAGTTAAGTTCATTTCTTCTTTCTCTCCGTTCTAGTAAAATTTTTATGTTTAAAATAGGCACATATATCGTCACCTAAAACGCAAAAGGTCCTAACTAACAAAAAATTTTAAATCGACTTTTTTCACAAACAATTTTAGAATCTTTCGACAAACATAAGCGATTAACATCGTTAATTTGCGTCTTTAAGTTAGACATTTTTAAAGTTCAAAATTTAAAATTTTCGATTTTAATATGAGTTAAATTAATTCAGATGATAAATTATGGTTCTAATTTAAAATCATCTGAATTATTTTAACTCAAAGCTTAGGAATTTCGACTTTCCATATAAAATATTAAAAAGAAAATTTTAAATTTTGAACTTTAAAAATGTCTAACTTAAAGACGCAAATTAACGATGTTAATTGCATTTTGATTTGAACGCCCATTTTTGTAAAAGGCTTAAACAATCTTAACGCGCTTCTCAATTGTGTACCTCTCCATGGTTTAATTTGTCAAACACTGAAACAAAGAAATGTTAAATTAAGGTGTGACTCACAATTAACATCGTTGATTATGGTAAAACGACTCTTTCAAGTGCGAGATTCAATTTTATAAAGTCTACGACAATTTTTTTTAGGGGTTTGAAGCTTGGAACCAATTTTTAGTTCGAATACTTAAAATTTTATATTTGCAATCTTTGAAATCCTTATTTTATGTTTGAGTTGTTTTTATTTATATTTTTGTTTTTATAATATTAAATATAAAAATATTGTGTTTCTTCATTATTTCAGGATATGCACCCTGGCAACATGACAGATCTCAGGACGAATTATTATTGGCAACACAAGAAGCACAGCAACGGGATCCCCAAGGTGAGTCAAAATGAACAAACAAACAAAAAAAAGTGAATATTTTATAGTAAAAAACTAAAAAGAGTCTATTAAGAAAACAAATGAAAAAGCAAAAGAAAGCTAAAAAGAGCACGACAATTTCTAAATTAAATTGCTAACGAAACAAATATAAACAGCAGCAATTTATTACTTCTATAAAACACAAACGAGCATCTTCTTCTTTTTTTAAATCAAGAACTAGTTAAACAGCATTTATTATTTACTAATGTTGTTGTTTTTTTAAATACTTAAGTTGTTTATTTATATTATAATTTAGAGCTTGAATTATATGCTTTTATTAAAAAAAAATTTAAAGTAGTTTGTTGATTTACATATTTGTTTTGCATATTTACTATATATTATTTTTTTTAAACAAACCAAAGAAGAGCTTTATGATAAATAATTTTCAAGTACAATTTCCCTTATTTTTTTAAAAAAAAGCTGTTAAAATTTTCCAACGTCGTGCTCATTTTATATAAAAATTTGTTTATTAAAACAAATTTTAAAACTAAAACTATTTAGAGATATTAAAGAAGAGAATTTAACAAAAAACAAGCAACAAAAAACTTTTTTAACTCCCCTTCTGTCCTACTATATTTTTCTAATTTTAATTATATTGTATAAAAAAAACGCATTAGTAGAAAAAAGTCTTTAAAATTGAATTTATTCAAGAATTTAAATACTTTTTTTTCTGGTATCTTTTTTGTTTTATTTTAACTCTTTGTATTTTCAAACTATTTTATTATACTTTCTCTATTAACTTTTATTTAAACAAGAAAAAACTAAATAATAATTTTCTAATTTGTGCAAGTTGTTGATTAGAGAATGAGATTAACTTTATTTTAATTTTTATTATTTACTTTAAAAAATTATTTCTTAACTCATATTTATACTTATTACTTTTATTAATACCATACATAACTTTTTTTGTTTGTATTAATACGTATTTGTTTTTTTTTATGATTAATTAATTTCAATATCAAAAAACATTTCATTCTATTTATTTTTGGTGTTTGTGTAGCTTTTTTAATATTAATTTACTTTTTTTTGTCATGTGTTTTTTTTTTTTATTATTTATTTAAGTTTTATTTAAACATCATTTGAAATCATGGTTAGGTAACATTTTTTTTGAAAACCTTTTAGAAGATAAATGGTTTCAGTTTATTTTTAATCTTCATGCGCCACCCGCATTATCTATCAATCAATCAATTTTTTTTAATATAATTTTTATACTTTAAATCCAAACACTTACTACACACATATACACTTAAACATTTTACATCTTGTTAAAAAAAATAACGAATACATTTTTACGCCCACCCCACCTTCATAATAAAAACGCAAAAATATTTATTTTTAAAGGAATAATTTTAGATCTTTCTTATTTAAAAAAAAGATCACTGAAATGTAAAAATATTTTTTATATTTTCCTTAGAATAATATAGATTTTGTAAAGAAATTCGTTCAGAAATTAAAGGTAAATGGAGATATTTTAAGGATTCTTAAAGCATTTAAAATTTTTTTAAGAATTTAAAGTTAAACAAAAGAGGTCCTTAAAAAACAATATTCGAATTCCTTTTTTATGCTCCTTCATACCCCAAAATTTGCTTGTGTGTTGAATATTTGGATTTAAAAATTCTTGTTTCAAAATTCAAAGTTAGGCAATTCTTATTTTCAGACAAGTAAAAACAAAAAGATTAATGGATTGATTACGGATGGCAACTGAATTAAAGTTGAGTTGCCAGCAGTGAATTAAATATAAAATAACAAAAAATTTTGTATATTTTAACATGAGCGGCCTTGCCTAATTTCGTTGCTGGCAGCTCAACTTCAGTTGTGTTGTCATCCGTAATAGCCCCATAAGATTAAAGGAAAACATTTTCGAACTTCAATGTTGTATAAGATAAAGATTTTCGAAAAATATGCTTTTCGAAATGAAACAAGTTTCATATTTTTTTTTTTGCCAATTTTAAACCAAACCTTTTTTAATTTTAAAATAAAATATTCAAATTCAAATTTTTCGGATTTAAAATTCTACATAGTGGAGCTTAAAAATGTAAACCATTCATAAATATGGAAAGAATTATAATTTTTAATTGCTCTAGAATTTTAGAAATAAACTTGAAAACCGAAATTGTCGGAGTTTCATTTGTGGAATTTCAAATTGTTGGATTCGAACTTAAAATTTTTAATTAAAAACCTTGGAATTCTATGATTTTTCAGTTTTGAACTCTTTAAACCTTTAAATTCTTTTTTAACTTTTAATATTTTCAGAATTCCTTAAAAGTTTTTCTTTTTTTTATCCATAGATGAAACTAAATCCCTTTTCTAAAGTTAAATTAAGTCTATACTAATTAGTTTTTTTTTTAGTTGATTTTTTTTTTTTTGGAATTTTATATTTATTCAAACTGCTCTCTGCCCAACCCGATTATTAAAATTCAAATAAATCTCAGTAAAAAATAACTTGGCTCTCCGCCCAAAAACTAATTTCTAAAGCAATTGTTTTCTTTTTTTTTTAAACCCTTTTAAAAATGCCAGCCGTCTAGAAAATATATTTAAATTTCTTTTATAAGAAATGTTTTATTTTTTCTATTAATTTTTTTTTAAATTGTTTTAAAAAAAGTATAATTTTATAAATTGAAAATACGCATGCATAATTATAGATTTTTTTTAGTTAAAATTTTATGTAAATTTTTTATTGTATAAAAAGATTTTTTTGTAGAAAAAAAATCAGTTTGCTTTAATTTTTTGGTTGACGGGACAATATTTTTTATTATAAATATTTTTTTTATTTAAGTTTTAAATTTTTTTATTTTGTTAAAAAAAAAAAAAAAAAAAAAAAAAAAAAAATTATTTTTATTTTTTTTAACTAGTTTTAAATGGCACACATTATTTAAAAAAAACGGGTATTTAACGGTCAGTTTAAAAAAAAAAAAATTAAAAAAACTGCTTTCTTGAAACGTAAAACACTTTCTAAAAGTGCTATTTTAAGCAGTTTTTCTTTTAAAGTTTTAAGTGCTTAAGTGTTGGAAGAAAAAAAAAAATCTAAAAAAGATTAGAAAACAAAAAAAAAAAAAAAAGAAAATAAAATTACATATGTAGTGAAAAATCAAGTGGTTAGCTGCTGCCTTGAATGCTGTTACGAGATTGCTGTTACAAGATTGCTGTCTGCGTGGGATTAAGCTGTTACTTTAAAGTTAAGCATGTAGCTGTCTTTTTCCACAGATTGGGTATAGTATATAAATTAAGTTAAGAAAAAGACAGTGAGGTACTTTGAGCTTTAACTTTAAAACGCATAAAACATCATCTAAAGCCTGCTTTTGCTAGCCATCCGCCGTTACATCAACACCAACAGTTTCTACTTCAGGGATTTTCAAGAAACTTTCTTCTAAACGTTTTAAACTTCATCCTCGTATACAGGTAAGTATACTTTGCCTGACAGTATCGGTTGGGTAAAGGGCTTGAAAATGTGATTTTAAATTATATTTTTGAGTTGATTTTGTTTTAAACTTTTATTTTGTTTTTCTTTAAAATTATCTAAAATTTCTATAAAACTTTTGTTTTTTATAAACATTCAAATATTTGTTTTTTAGTTTTTAATAATTTTGAATATATTTTTTTTATTTTTGAAAAATTTAAAAGAAAAAAAAAAATTCTTAAAATTTTAAAACAAATATTTTTGTTTATTTAAAAAAAAAAAATCTTTTAATTAAATTTTTATTCTTCAACTTTTCCTTTCTTCCTTGTATCCTTTTAAAATTCCTCTAACATTTTCCTTTTACTTTTCCTAACATATTTTTTTAACTACATACATCATTTTTCATTTTCCACATTTTTCATTAAATATTATACCATAAAATATCGAACAAATTTCAGCCTGAAATAAAACGCACGCTTTTATTTGTGAACAATAAAAACGGGTAAGCTCTCTCTCTCTCCCTCTGTGTCTCTTTTGTGTATAGCAAAGTGCCCATTTAAATTTTATTTTATTTAAATGACTTTAATTTTAAATTGTATTTTTTTTTGCTTTTTTTTTAATTTTGAAAGCAATTGCGATAGTAATTTTTTTAAAATCTCCAATTATTTTAAATGAGAAAATCAATTGTAGTCCAAAAATATAAATTAAATCAAGTTTTCTTTTATTTTGCAACCTTTAAAAACTTTTTCCCTAAAAGGCCTTGAAATATTAAAACAGTTGTATAGCGAGTCAACAATTGAAATCAATTTGTGTACAGTGCACAAATTTTTTTAACTATTCACTTGAAACACTAAATCAATTGCATTTCCGAATTATAGTGTCCCAACGAACGCACTTTTGTGGACCGAAACTGTACTATCTGTTTTTGAACAGAAACAAATTTAACTTGTATTATTTTACTTAACGCGGATACCTTCGGACGCTTCCTTATGCGGACACCACCCCATTTCGACGGACACTGTTTCCAAGTCCCGGCAGAATTCCAAAGGGAAGTAAATAGTTCCTTTGGAGGATACCTCTCTTGTACTCACGGGCATATTATACTGTACTTTTTTAATAAAAACAAAATTTATAAATTTTTGGGTTATAAAAAGTATTTTTACATATTATTTGAACAAATTAATTTAAAAAAAATTTCATACATTTCTTCCCAGACATTCTCGACATTTTTAATAGTATTTGCTATTGAATGTTAAATCAAATACCTTTAAATCATAAGCGCGAATTATTTTTGTGTCGATTTTTAAGCGTGCAAGTGATAATCCGTTTTTAATCTCCAAAAGTACTCAAAAAAGACTCATTCCAACGATTTTTAAAAAAACTATCTTCCAAATGCTAGCAGAGTAGGGTTGGAAAATTCAAACAATATATTTTTTGTATTTGTATTATAGAACAAAAATTCATTTGTACACTGGTATTAGAAATTTATTGTTTTAAAATTATAAAGGCAGAAAATCTAATTAAATTTCTGCGTTTATGCTTTGTAAGTTCCTTCTTTGGTCGGAATAAAGTTGTGTTATGTTTGGGCTAGTGCTGCTTAAAAGTTACTAAATGGATAAGCAGTCCAGTATTTATGTATACTTGAGTTTCAAATTTGTTTCAGTGCCCTTCTGAATCTTTTAAATATCTTTCTTTCATGTAAATACGTTCTTTTTTTTATATTTATTTGTATGCTTTTCCATCTTTTTGGGTGTTTCCAAAATAATAAAATTGTCGTTAAGAAATTGTTTTATTTCTAATTCAGACAAAAATGTGTCATGCCGTGTAAACAAGTAACCACCGACGACATGTACAAAAAAATTTGTTCCAATCGGTTTTACGCAACATTGTCAATTCAGTTCAGGCCCCGCTGCTACAACAACAACAACAATAACAATTTCTTTTATAAAGTTTGGTCTTCGGCGAAAATTTTACTAAACCGAACCCGAACGTCCAAGAATGTTTAATTTAAGCAAACTTAAAAAAAAAAATTAAATATCTTGATATTTTTTTTCGAAAATCGTTTAAATATTATATTCGAAACACTAACGTCTTCTTCTTTTGACGTTAAGTTATATCAAACCTTCATTCACATTTACTGATTGATTAATTTACATTTTAAACAATATGTATTAAATTTTAAAGTTCTGTTTTTGTTTAAAATGTAAATTAAGCGAACGCGAAATCTTCGTTCGAAATAGACGAACACAGGCAGTTATGCTTATGAAATTACATACTTCATTTTCCTTGGATGAAAAAATCTATGAAAATGCTATTTTAAACGTTCGATTTCAATTCATTCCTTACTTGATGTTGATAATTAAGAAATTCTTTCTTTTCAATTAAGTATACTATTATTTCTTAAATGATTTTCAGACCTTGGATCTTGGGTTTGATTTTAAATTATTAGTAATTTGATATCAAGTTTAGGTGTTTCTTGATACCATCAAATACATATTAAAAATTCGCTCTTTTTTTTGTTTCTTTGATATCGAATGTTTATTCGACTGTTACTGTTTTTGTTAAGAATAAAAGCTTTTATTCTCAAATTAATATCAAACCGTTACTAAGCGACGTCTGAACAAACTTTTAGAAATTTTAATTAATCTCGAATCTAAATTATAAGAATCCCTTTAAAAAAGCCCCAACAAAAAACTCAACATTATTAAAACCTTTGTTGGAGTAAGTAATCCCCAACTTTCTACTATTTCAACTATCGCTTTTGCTTCAGAATAGTAGTTTAAAAAAAATTTTTTTTTAATAAATACAAAATAAATTAAATGCTAGATAAAGAAAAACATTCCTATAAACCCCCCCTTAGATATATACGGACCCATCTCTTCTACAAACATTATCCAGAAAAAAGCGTGCGCATCTTTAAAAACCCTCTTAACACCGGAAACTATAAAAACTTCTTCAAATTCTCTGAGAAGATAAAAGAAAAATTTTTTTTATGAATTTGTTTGAAAATCAGATTCATTAAAAAAATTTCCCAGAACTACGAAATGTAAGTAAATAAAATTAATTTTAACTTAGTTTTAAGTTTAGAAAATTATTATTATAAAGAATCTCAAGGAAGAGATTAAAAAAAAGTTAAGGCCCCTATTACGGTTTAAGACAACTGGTTGTGATCAGTTGTAATTTTTGTTACGTTTTTGTTCACCTCAATATAGCAAAGTTGTAAACCATAACACAAAAATTAAGAAATTACAACTCAACTGAGTTGCGTTGTAAACCGTAATAGGGGCCTAAATCTGTTAGATTTTGTTTAGGAAATTAATGCAAGAACTATTTTTCTTTAAACATTGGAAGCATAAAAAAGAAGAGAATAATTTTTAATGGAAAATATAAGATAAAGGAATAGAATTTAAAATTTAATTCTTAGTTTTCCCAAAAAAAATTTGAATTCTGAATACAAAAATTTATTAATTGAAATAATTTTTTTTTAGTAATTTTTCTATACAGGACATAAATTCCTAATGGAATTTATTGAAATAAATCTTACTAGCAAACGTCAGGTATTATATTTTCATTATTTTGTGTAGAAATTTGTTGCTGCAACATGCTGCGAAACAAATAAATTCATTAATTCATTTTATTTTTCATTAATTTATTTGTTTCGCTACATATAACGTGTTCACAAATGTACACCTCATTTTTAAAACTGTGGGTGCCGAAGCGGCCGAAGAACTTTTGCACGCTTAAGCTCAGCGCTAAATAAATATGTGGTATAACTTGCGTTAAATATCTATCTGTTAGGCGCTTCTATTTAGGAACGATAAGAAAATGGATCGTAGGTGAACTAATCTAATCATGCATGAAAAAGCAGAATGGACGTATTACGGACGGTTTTGTGGCCGTAACTGAATAAAGTAGAGGCACAGGCTCTTGTACATATGCATGCACAGGTTTCAATGAACTGATTCACATGGACCCAAAGGGCCTCTTGCAATAAAATGTAAAATTTACATTGATCTTTCTTACCGCCATACATATTTAACATATTTAAACTATTAACAAAAATTTGATGCCTCAACATGTTGCAGAACAAATAAAGATTACTAGTCTCTACTTAATTTTCTAATAAAATTTCAATACCAGCAACAAACATTTTAATGCCAGCAACCAAAAGCTTAAGTTGGTAACAATGTTTAATATAAACACCCTTAAAAAAATAATTTCTAGTTGCTGTTTTGCTAACTTTGAAGTAATTGCAACATTTTGCTTGATTATATGATATTGTTATAAAATATAATTTTCCAGTCAGAAGCAACTTGTATCTACAATTTTTTTTAAATTCATTATTTTATATCAAAAATTAAATTTTGTTGAAGATAAGTAAACATAAAATAAATGATAGTTTTTGTTTTATTATGACACCAAACATATGTAGATAAAATATATTTAGCAACATGCTGCTGGCTATATTGTCTTAATAAAAATTATATAAAATTTACATAATTAATTACTGTAAATTGTTCTTTTTGATAATTTCTTTGCTGTTGTTTCCGTATCAACATGATATGATTTCCTTAGCAACATGTTGCTAGCAACATTTTCGAAATAAAATTTGTTTAAAGTTGGCAAGTTACCTTTTAATAGCTTCTCAATTTTTATTTTTGCAAAATATTTTTTCTTCTCCAAAAATGTTGAAGTTTTCTTAGCAACCTAATTTCTAAAAAAAATTAGTTTAGAGCTGCGCTAATATACAATAAAAATTAATTCGCTGTATATATTGGTTTTTTGAAATAAAACCTTTTCTTTACGAAGCAAACACTACTAATTGTATTTCAAAAACTTGATATCTTCAGCGATTTCTTCTCAGCAACATGCTGCGAGCAGCTTGGTGTAAATTCTTTTAGGCCCGTTTTCACAACTTACCGATAGCTTAAAGTAGACTTTAAACGGCCGTATAAAGTGTTCCATCAATATCAATTTAACCTAGAGTGAGCGGTGAAGTTAATTAAGGTTCATCCTACCTGGTAGGTTAAAGAAAAGTTGTAATAATGGAACACTTTTTTACGGCCGATAAAACCCTACCTACCTTTAGCTATCGGTGATATGTGAAAACGGGCCTTAATCAATTACTTATCAACCGTTAGTTGATTTTTCACTCACTCACAACTCTTAAACATAAGGCAGTCTCTTTTGTTGTTGAACAAAAGTTTTTTGTTTCAAAATCCATAGCTTAACTAGTTTTGTTTGTTTATTATGTTTGTATATTTATTAAAAATTTAAATATTTGTATTTACTTAGAATTTTATAACCAAGTTCAAGGTCACAATTAGACAATCATCATTGCCGTTCTAAAAATAAAAAAAACAACACAAATACATTAACATCAAACCATAGAAGCAAATTTAGAAGTAGCAGACTTAAAAAAAATCTAGCAAACAATATGTTGTTTTAATAATTAATTACTCCCCTTGGGTTTTCGTCTAGCAATTTTTGTTTTGTTTTTTTACTGGGTGAAATAAAATTAAAGTTGCAAACAACAAGTAATTTTGGTTAATTGCTCCCTTCGCCCTCGGTCTCCCCATCTCTGACTCTTGCCTTAATCTCTTACACAATCAATCGGAGTCATAATTTAAATTTGAAAAGTATTGTGTGTTTGTTTGTGTATTATTTGAGTTTTTAAATACTTAAATCCCATTCGATTTTCTATTCACATCACATCATAATTTAAAATTATTTTTGTTTTTTTGTTCCTCTTGTTTTTTTTTTTTTGCAATTATGTATATGTGCAACATTGTTTTTTTTTGCTTTCGTTAAAAAAAACTTTGTTTAATCGTTAAATTATCATTAAATAAACTTATTTTATTTTTGGAAAAAGAGAAAACAGGTTTTCTTTTTCATTAAAAATAATAATGTTGTGTTAAAATGATGCAATTGTTTTTTAATTACTTTAACAAATTGGAAAAAGAGGAATTGCTTGAACAAAAAATATATTTGTTTTAATGACTTTTTGTTGTCATTATTGCCAATCATTATTATTCCTTAAGGTTTGAAGACACAGATTAATTAATAAAGCAACAATTTTTGTATAGTTATCAAATTTTTCAAATGATTTGAAAAAGTCCAATAGTTTAAACTCATTCGAACACTAGATTAAAAATTAACATGATCCATTACTAGATTTGTTATTTTTATCTAAAGCTACGATCACATTTGCCAAGCTTTTGACGAGAAAAAATCGACCAACAGGCAAAATAATATTTCAACATCTCTACTGCCTTAACATCGGAATTTCTAAAAAGGCTCAGTCCGTTAAATCAGAAACTTCCGAAAAAGTCAGTCAAAGTACTTTGTGTTGTATAACATGACTTTTTTTTGCTGTTTACATTTAATGAATCAGAAGTAAAAGCAATAGTTGGTTTTTGTTAAATGAAAAATGAAAGAGTCGAAGAAAACGCAATTTTTAACCAGGTCTCGTTTTTTATTTTGACTGCAGGTTTTTAAACAATGAATAAGGCCGTTTATTTTATGTTAAAAAATCGCTAATTTTGGTCGAAAGATTCAATGTGAATTTTTAATTTTTGGTTAGTTTTTGAGCACTCGGTACTCTTGAGCAACCTACATTCAACTGTCTATATCAAAAGCAAGTGATCTCAAAATATATATATTACGGCCACTGCACCATATGCTATCTGTATACCAAATTTATCAAAAAGAGAAAAGTACCAAAAGCACCAATTTTTTCCGTTTTAACATCATATCTTAATCTGGACCACATGCTATTTCAAGGCAAAATTTTTTGAGAAGAGAAAAAGTACCAAAGGCTAAAGAATACCAAGTGTACCAGCTTTTTACACTTAATTTAAAATTATCATTGTTTTATATTAATTTTAAATTAAAACTGTTAAAATAACATTGTTTAATATTGAATCCTTAAAATCCGATTTTACTTGTTTTTTTGTAGAAGCAACAATCACACTGCAAGAAGAAAAACATATTTTCTTTTTTTTCAGTCAGTCAGTCAGTAACGTTATAAAATTATATATAGATTGTTAATAAAGAAAAAAACATTTCATATGCATATTATCACATAAAAAACATTTTTATTATATTCAACAGTTTTATGTTTCAAATTTTTTCTCTGAGGTAAATTTAATTTATTTAAATAAAGCTTTTTTGTAATATCTTTATTAAAATAATTGAAATTTATCTCAGAGAATAAAATTCGAAAAATAAAAAAACTTAATAATAATAATATTTTTTATTTAATTATTCAGCACAAAACGAAAAATGTAATAACACTACATATGTGGCAGCTCAATTCAACTTTTATGTACAAATTGAAAAAAGTGGCATCTCAGTTCATTTTGTTCGGCACAAGAATTAAAATTACACCAATTCAAGAAAAAATGTGCCGAAAAAAATCATTGCTCCATCCTGTCGGTCAAATTTTACACCACTATTTCAAGCACACCCGGTCTTATTTCGTCAAATGACGGCTTTTAAATTATCAATCGTTGCTGGTTTGTCAGACAGCATAGACAAGGGATTTGTCGTACCCCCACAAAAAGTAGTCCAAAGGTGTCAAATCACACGACAAACGTTTGGTGAGCCAAAAACGTCATAGTTCCATGCGCTGATAGCATGTTGCGCCGTCTTGTTAGAACAATTTCTCCTCCAAATGAGCAATGACATGAGGAATAAAAAAATCAAATCATTTGCCATTTACGGTAGTAAACGATTTTTGGCATATGGCCTTCGCGACGGCGCCTTAAGAACGCCACCCTGTCGCTACAAAATTTTGCACCACTATTTCGATCATACCCGGTCTTACTTCGTCAATAGTGCGTCAAATGTTGGCTTCTATGGTTTCTGGCTTATTAGCAAAGCCCAGAGATTTGACGTACTCCCACAAAAGTAGTCGAAAAGTGTCAAATCACACGAACGAGTTGGACAATTTACAAGTTAATTTCTTGAGATAATTCGGTCACCAAACGTTTGGCGCAAAAAGTGATGGTTTCAAACGCTGTATAGCAAGTTGCTCCGTTGTTGGAATTATTTCTTCTCTAAATGAGCAATGACATGTGGAATAAAAAAATAACGAATCATTTGCCTTAAGCGATCGCCATTCACGTTGACAACGGTTTCGGATTTAAAGAAAAATGGGCCGATGACGCCTTCGGCATGTAAACCGTACTAAATAGTGATATTTTCGGGATGTAATGGAGTTTAATGCTCTCTCCAAAAATGACAATTCTGTTTGTTTACATACCCGTTGAGCCAGAAATGAGCCGCATCTCTTCTGATAATGATTTGTCTCATTCAATGTTTGATAACAAAATTCTGCAAAAATAATTATTAGTATTGTGGTTATTTTGTTGAACCGTCTATGGGTTTTAATCCAAATTTTGATATTTTAATTACGCTAAAGTTCATCAAATTTAATTTTCATTAACCCAAATATGCCCAATGACCTATATATAGTACACCAAAATTCGGATTTACATGATAGGTCACGATTATCAAAGTACCGTTATTTTTATTCACATACTCAGTACTCATCAATACCTCGCGAGACATTGTGTGATCCCATTATTTTTTGCTACTATGATTGAGTTATTGTGTTATTAATTTGTGACATTTTCATAATGACTGAATGTCGGGCCACGTTTGTACGATAAGTAAAATTTTGTACATTTACAAAAGAATAAACATTATTTTTTGTTTGAATTTATATTTATAAAGAGTAGCTTGATTGTTATATGCATGAACGGTTCATTATTGTGTTTTAGTCTTGTTGTTGCAACACCTTAAAGTTTGGCGACCTATATGTAGGACATTGGGAATATAATATGCTATGTATTTTCCATAGAGGATTTTCCCTCCATGAAGATTTGGCGTTGAAAAAGGATGAGGACTTGGGTGTGGAAAATATAACTATATTCCATCCCAATAATGCATGTGGGGACATCACAGACGAAGATTCTGGCGATGAAGCATGCGTCGAAATAAATAATTTACTGGCTTCGCTAATGCAAAATAAGGTGGAAATTGTAAACAAAATCAATTTTGATAGTGATTAGGACACAGAGGATAATCTCTCTCTTTTGCAGATTAGAGAAAACTCGTCTAAAAAACGCGAAAAAATGAAGAAAAATAAAAAATAAGACTGTGAAGAAATACTTATCCACCTATCATGCTATTTTTGAAAAGCCTGAGGAGGGCTTCGACATACAGACGCGTAATCCTAACTCTCTTTTTGTCTATTTATTTGATGATGAGCTAGTAGAAGAAATTACGGATGGAGACAAATGGTACACATCAGAAAAAAATAGAGACTTGCGCGTGAATATACCCAAAACGAAATACTTTCTTGAAGTAATATTGCTTAGAGGATTCGTTCCTCTGCAAAGCTCTGCCTAGAAGAAGAATGTTTTGGAAACGCTCGAAAGACTTCAACAATAAACTAGTTCCCCAAGCGATAGCGAGAAATAAATTTGAGTTTATTTTGTCCGATATTCATTGCTAGCTCCCCAAAAGTCAGGCCATTCTTCGCGCATTTGAATTAAAAGTTTATGGAAAATGCTGATGTTGAAGATAAACACAGCTTAGATGAAGCCATGGTTCCATACACAGGTAGACATGGTTGCAAGCGGTATATTCATGGTAAACCAGTTCGTCATCGCTTCAAACAATGGGTAGGTACGACCCCACAAGTTCGAGCCTTACCAAGGTCTTATTACCAAGGCCTTATCCGTGACTCTTAAAAGAACTTGGGTGCCTAAATAATGAATTGCGTTATGGTCGATTGCACCATTGGTTTATTTCACAGGAGAAAAAAACATGATGTGGAGCCTGCCATCAAAAAACCTTAACTAGATGCCGAAAATGTGATATAGGATAGTATGTAAAATGTTTTTGTCGTATCACACCCAATGAGTCATGTGCCCAATGTCCTTTATATAGGACGGCTTTAAAAACCACTTTTTTGCAACAAATCTTAAAAAACCTTTAATTGTACTGTTTTTATTTGTCATTTGCTTCCAAAATAATATAAAAGAACTTTTAAAATGATCATGCTCAAGCAATGGGCATATCTGGGTTAAATTATTTTTATGAAGAAAGGAATTTCACAACATGAAATTAATTTAAATTTATTGATAATTTTTCATTCCTAAAAACATATTTTTTCTGTTAACCTAAATTTTACCACAACATTGTGTAAAGAAAAATTAACTTATTTCCATGGACGCCATAAAAGATCCTCTCTCGAAAATGAACTGTGCTGCAATACAGTGAAATTTCCCAAGGAGAATGGCCTCTCATAAGAATTAAATGATTTCCTTTTGAACGCTGCCGGGACCAGTGAACCGTGTCCATCGAAAGGGAGTGTCCGCTTAAGGAAGGTGTCCCATTGCATCTGGTTCTGCGTACTGTATTGACCCGGAGCACCCGCCACCTCAATACTTGTTTATGATGTTGATCCATTTTTACATAATGGAAAAAACACAATCACCAGTACTGGCTACAACAACAACGACATTTTTCTTATCATTATTCTGTTTAAAAAATTCTACACAACTGACTCATTCCTAATCCCGATTTTATTACAATTTTTTGTGGCGGTCGATTTAAATTTGATCATAGTAGATCCTCGTACACAACCAACTCAATATATTTAAAGGTCCTTAAAATTATTTTACTTTATTTAAAAGGTGCGTATTTTATCCACATGTGTTTTATGGTTTTTTCTCAAAGTTTTATACAAAATCGTAAAAATGCTTCACCATGTTCTAGGGCAAGGGTTCCCAAATAGTGACACGTAACAGATTTATATGAGGTCCGCAAACGAAGATACAAAACTTTTAAAAATGTTGGTTAAATATTTTAAGAAATCAAACAGAAATTTAATATGGTAAAACAAACGAGTGCTATATTTGGCTGTGCCAAATCTTTTATATCCTCAACCGAGAGCAAGAATATTTCAGGAGTGGGCTTGGGTATGTGATCTATAAATTATGAACCAATCTTTATAAAAAACAGAACTCACAGTATTATAAATTCCAGCGATGGACGTATTAAATATATTCAAAAAATTCGATATACATACCTATATATATTGGACCTATGGTATATTATGGACCGATTTTTAGAAAATTTCATAGTGATATTTCTAGCCGTTATTTCGTTTCGAAATTTAGTGGTGTGATTTTTAGTATTATAGAACTATGAAAGACCAAATTTCACCACAAAATAATTATTTGTAACGTTTTTAGGCGTACTAAAGTGTTTTGAGAGAGTGAGCTTTATATGGGGCCTATAGCAAATCATGGACCGATCTGTACGAAACTAAGAAGTATGATTTATAGTAATATAAAACGAGTTTGTGAAATTTTTTTTTAGATTTTGTAACTGCAAAATAAATTTTTAGGGTGGTAGTTCCACATTTGGGTAAACTCTTTCCACGGAATGTGCTGGATTTTAATTCTCAAATTCTAAGGACAACATAAAACAATCGGGCATGTTCTAGAAATTGAAATGAAGTGGATTTGAAATCGAGCAAATTTTAAAAACTACCCTACCCTGTACTAAAAATTCATAAAAATATTTCATTTTATCAATTTAATTTTTTGAGTACCAAATAATTGAACTTAAAATCTCGTTCGTTTTCAATTTCACTTCATTTCGATTTCTAGAACATGGCCGAATGTAAAACCAAAGTTTTTATTTTCTTCTGACTCGTTCAAAAGTGAACGTTATTTAACCAGACGGATATGCAACAAAGTAATTTTCAATGTCTTTGTAACCAAGTTATTTTAAGGAGTCCGTAGAAAAAATTTAGTTTCTCAAATCAATGGGAATTCCTGTTTGGATCAAGATGTTCCCTTCTGCGTAAGGACAGCGTTACCGTTGTGATACTAAAGTATAAATTTGACCCTTTTTCGACGGTCTTGATACCTTTTTTATTATGACCCTTTTTTTAAATAGTCCTTTTGTATAATTTACCTATTTTGTGCCACTTTTTGACCCTTTTTGGAAATATCACTCACATTTATTTTTTTTTGTCAACACCGCTGAACGTTAGTCTAAACAAACGTTTTCAAAATAAGCGGAGATGGAGAAATGGACTTCAAGTGAAGATTTAATACCAAAATATAGAACGCACAATCCTAAAAAGTAGCTAGTATTCGTAAAAAGTTTGTGTTAAAAGATTTTTTACGACTTCCAAATTAGATTTTCAATAGTAAAGTACTAATTAAAGTACAATTTCCCGAATAGAAAACATAACTTATATACTACATATTTGTTATTTTTTATATTCATTGAATAACTTCAAAAAAAAAAAAAAAATGTGACATTTTATTTAAAAAATGCAATTAGGTGTTCGTTTCCTAAAAATGTTTTGCCTTCATAAAGAGTAGCAAGCTAAAAAATTTACCCTAAATCATGGCATAAGGCATTGAACTTTTCGCTCTCTTTTAAGTCGACAATGTTGAGAGCGCCCTGTAAAATAGGTTACTTCGGTTTAGGTATGAGCAGGGGTGCCAGATGATTTTGATAAAAAAATCGGCATATTTTCAAAAAAATCGGCATTATCGGCACTTTAGTTAAAAAAAATCGGCTATAAAAAAAATACCTATGTATTTTAAATACAACAAAACCTATTCTTACTTACAAAAAAAAAAAAAGAAACATTCAGCATAAACTAATGTTTATAACTTATGAAATTACAAAAAAATCAATCAAAATAAAAGTTTTACAAATAAATTGTAGTTAAATAAAAAGTTTTTTTTAACTTTCTTATATTTAAGTATATTCCATATGTACATTTTTGAGTTTGGCATTTTTATTAAATCCTTTTTATATCAGCATCAAAACAGTTTGAATTATTAAATTTTAAATAATCTTTAAAAAAAAAGAATAACTTGAAAAAATTAATTTTCCAGTGAACCTTAAAACTTTGTTACATTAAAAATTTCTTTCCACATTTGCGGAAGAATGTGGAAGGACCAAAAATTGATCCAAATGCTGCCATAAAATATTCACGTTATAAATCTGAAATTTTTTGCCAAAAATTATGCAAATTTATTTAATTTTCCTTACATTGGAATTGCGTTATAATCTTAAAAAATTTTTTTTATATAAAAATTATTTCTTTTTTAACTTTGGTCTTTAATTCTTCATAGTGGAATATTTTTCAAATAAAAATGTATTAACCCAACACACACATTACAAACACTGCATATAATATTGAATAAAACTAACCCTTTTTCTTTAGTAGAAGCGCTGACTTAATAACAGTCGTCTTGTTTCAATGTTACAACTATTTCAGTATCGCTTAAAGTTAGTATATTATTATCAAACAAACAAAAAATAATCGTCTTTTAAGTGTTAATAAAAAAATCGGCATTTTTGGAGCAAAAATCGCTACTTTGATAATTTAGGGGCAACAAATTGGCAAAATGCCGATTAATCGGCAAATATGGCAGGCCTGGGTATGAGGCTATTTTTAAAACGGCGACGATTGTCTCAAAGAGCAACAAAGCTTCGCAAAAATTTAAAAACTCGAAAAAGTTAGCAAAAATAGCACCATAAATTGATTAAAAGTCCCTAAAACTAACAGGAATGAAAAAAAATTCGTAAAAATTTCTGAAATTCCCAAATATTTGGTAACAGCGGTATGATAGCAAAGTCTAATATTCCTTACAAGAAATGGATGAGCAAAACTAATACATACGCACTAATTTTTTTTATGGTTACAACTGGTGTTGCCACTCGTTTGCGTTTGTATACCAAATTAGGAATATTTTTCAAATCGCAAGTTTTTTTAATCTTTTCTTCTTATATATACATACATATTTACTTAATAATAAGTAATATATCTGTAAATTCGTTTCATAAGTGTAATTATTATAAGAATTTAGCTAAATTTGTATTAATTAATTAAAAAAAGAGGTGGAATTTTGGAAATTGCTGTTGTTAAAAACATTTTAAGAAGAAATGTTTGCTAGTGGCAAAGCTAATTCACTCGTACACAAAAGGGCTGTTTTCCTTAACGCCTGTTGCATTGTAGTAATACATGGCAACATGTTCTTAACGCAACCATAACCATTTTGACAATGCATTTTGTTCCGAAATGCAACTTTGTAGTTGTCACTGCGCAGAGAAAAGCAAATAAAGCAGTTAAAATAATGTAGATGCAAACCATATTCATATACAATACAACGTAGGTAAACATTTAAGTACATAATGCATCAACACGGTATTGATACATTGTGAATACACGTTTAGGAAAACAGCAAAGTTAAGGTAATTTTTTTCACGTTGGCCTTAAGAAAATTATAGAAACTTTGTTCTGCGTGATGACCATTATTCTGTCATCAAAAAATGACCTGTAAAACTACGTTCACTCTTGTAGGGATTTATTAAAAATCGTAAAAGCTTTAAAGAATCAGAAAACTTACAGAAAAAATCGCTTTAATCTCGAACAGGGCTAAAATTCGCAAACGATTGCAAAATTGGAAACAAACCCTAAAATTTATTTGAAATCGCTAATTTGGTAAAAAAGAGAAAATGTCTGAACATAACATAAAAATTATTAAAAAATGAGTTATAATGATGAAGAACAAACTTTTTGTCAGGTGTTCAAAACAGGAAAGGGCATAAAAAAATTAAATTTTTTAAGCAATGCCCCTTACCTTACCCTTTTCGAATATTTCCAACGGTAACCCTGCTAAAGGAGGACCCTTATGGCTTTCGAAAGGTCAACATTAAAAAATTAATTTGCAAGCTTAAACGATAATGGACATTTCATTTTATAAGAAAAGCTCTCAGTTTTTTGAGTTTACTTGAGTTTTTGACATGTATTAATACAAAGTATAATAGTGTAAACTAGCCTTTATTTACATTGAATTTTTTTGTTGTGGCTGTGCAACTTTAAGTACAATCAATTTAATTAAAAAGAATATCATTGTCTTGCAAGTTCTTTTAAAAAAGTTTTTTTTTTGTTGATCGACAGTTTTTTAGTTTCGACTGCAGTTTTTTCAACCCTGGGGCCTAATTCCTGCAGTCGTGATCGAGTACTTTCTCGATTCGAAAGCAATTTTATTTCTAATTCAGTCGATACTGAACGAATCGAAATTATTTTTTCAGTATTGTGAAACTCAAATTAATGACTTACAACACTGAAAAAATAATTCCGATTCGTTTAGTATTGACTGAAATAATTAGATATTTAATTTCTTTCGAATCGAGAAAGTACTCGATCACGACTGTCAGAATCCGGCCCCTGGCTTCCATCATCCCTCTAAAAATCCTACTTAACAGTTTTTTATAAACTCCCTTCGGTTTTGCAAGGAATTTTTTCGGGAAAAAAGCGAGAAATTCCATGCGGAATTTTTATTTTCAATAGGAGGAATGGGAAAAGAAAAATTTCCCTTTGAAATTTTATTCGTTATAAATAACTAAAGGGTGGTCCAACCAAAACGCACGATTTTAATTGTAAAAAAAAACAAAAAATTTTCAGAGAATTATCTTAATATTTTTTTTTTTATTATGATCGAGGGATCTATGACAATTATGTGTAAAACAAAGTATCGGACAAAGTGGCACCATCCTGTTGGAACCACATATTGATCAGGTTCATAACCTCAATTTGTGGCCACAAGAAGTCCGTTATCGTCTCGCGAAAGCGGTGACCATTCACTGTAACTGCTTGGCCAAATTTTACGAATAATTACGGCCCGATAACGCCGCCAGCCCATAAACCGCACCAAACAGTCACTCTGCGGACTCAATTTTCTACAGACCTCGTTAAAAAAAAAAAAATCTCGAAGTGTACGAAATGCATTTAGATTTGAACGTCCATTTTCGTAAAAGGCTTTAACAATCTCTCCATGATTGAATTTGTCAAACATTGGAACAAAGAAGTGTCATGTGATTAATGTTTGGGGAATTTACAAGGACACTCTTAATATAGTTTATAGTACATGTAACAAATGTGGATGCAACAAGGCTACCATCAGTTTCGTACTAGAAAAAGTTGTTTGATTTATGCGAGATAAGGTTATAAATTTGGAAATGGTTCTATTTTTTTTTTTTATTAAAGGTGTAGTTACGGCTTTTTGTTAACGGTTTTAACGGTATTAATAAAATCGTTATTTTTAAACATATCCGAGTAACATTAGAAAGAAAGATGTATTTTTATTTATTTGGCCCTTTAGCGGACCACTTAACGGGAATTTTCTTAAAAAAATTTAAATATAAAGATTAATGAAATTGTGTATGCTAAGGCATACTGATGATTTGTGTGTCTATTATGTATGGCAATCGAACTTCAGTTTCGTTGTCGAATGACAACGCATCTGAAATAAAAATTTGTATTTGTCAGTTGTCTCAGTCGCTTGGTCCAAAATTTCAACTAAATTTTGTCTAAACGACGTCCTTTAGGATTTTCTGCCAGTTCAGTTCTGTAAAAGCTCGGCTGCATCCTGTTCAATATTATTTCCTCTGACGGTTCTCCACGGGTAAAGTAGGTATAGTAGGTTTTTCTTTAATGTATTTATTTTTTTCTTTACTACTTTAATTGTTGCTTCCGGATCAATTGTTGCTAATTTTTCTAAAAGTTTTTCATAACCTTTGTGCTTTAAATGCCTGGTATGGTATATATGACTTCTTATATTCCATAATTCTGGCAGAGTTTTATATTTCTCAATAAAACCTTTTAAAAATGCGCGCTCTAACCAAACCATCGTTACCGTTTGCCTGCACAAGTTCATATGAAATTTGAATTGCTATTACACGAGTATGATGACATACCAAATATGATCGTCTAATAGGCGCTTAACATTTTTTTATATCCTTCACCAAAGTTGAAAAGTTTATATATAAATTCGTGTTTTCTTTGTCATTCCGGATGTAATTTCTGTAAGATTGATCCCTATAAACAATATACAGTGACTCATAAATATGTATACGTTTTTCTACTATCTATTTCTACTTTCGTAAGTGGTTGCGGCTGCATATCAGCAAATACGAGACGGATACCTAGATTTTAATACTGGCACTATAAACATGGATCTGTATTTAACCATTTTGAGGGATTATTATTTTACACAATAAACAAAAAAAAAAAAAAAAAAAAAATGGTATAAGGTCAACGACCCGAAACAAAAAGCTTATTGTCGCCCGTAAATGTTTGTTTTACAATTCTTTAAAAATAATTGATACGTCAGACCAATCACCGGGCATGAATCCCATAGAAAATGGGATCAGTTATGTCCGGTTTCCATAATCAATCGCCTGTGTCGTGGAAACTGCACATTAGATTTTCAAAGCGTTCAAGTCTTGTTTCTTTTAAAATAGAACTCAGTTGAGTTGAAACTTAATTTTACAACTGCTGGTTATGATTTGTAAATGTTCGATGTTTTTTTTTTGTTAACCGCACTTACGCAGGGTTGTAAACAGTACGAACAAATTTTGAAAACGAGCCTGTAAAGAAAGTTCATAAAAATATTTCTTTTTATATACTTCACACTTTGAGTACCAATTATCTTTACAAGAAGAACACTTAAAAATAAGAAAAGCTATAGTCATTTTGTGAATAATTGCAATCGAAATCGCGTTCGTTTTCAAATCCACTTCATTTCGATTTCTAGAACATGCCCTTATTATAGCACTATTAATTGTATTATTCTCGAATAATCAAAATAGGCTCAACTAAGATGGTAAGATGAAAGATATTTGGTAAGAACTCAATGGCCTCGATATGATGCGGGAATTGTCATGTTTAAAATTATTTTTAAAAAGAAAAAATTCCCGTATTCTTTTTGTTAAAATTATTTAGTTAAATAGTACATAAAATTTTCAAAGTAGAATGATGACGAAAACCATATCGGGCCATTCTGCTGGTGTCTTTTAATTGTGAGTGCTTCTGTTAACAAAGGGGAAAACATAACAGTGAAACATGTGTTACAGGGGAATAAATAATCTCTCTCTCTGGTTCGGCGGGTAAGTGTTTAAAATGTTTCTTAAATTAACGCAAATGTTGTCTCTGAAGCTTCTTCTCACTGTTATTTCAAACTCAAACCAATTCGATTCTACATGAAATTCACGTTGTTTCAACCTGAAATAACTTTCATTCAACGCGATGATAAATGTCATTTTGCTCTAACTTTGCGGGCATGTTAAATTAACATGAATTATAGTTATTTTAAAAGAAAATAATGTTGTTCGCAAGTTATTGTTAAATCATGTTAAATTAACATGAAGTAACTATAAAGCAAACTCACTACTAGCGGCCACTCTGTTATCAGCCTTAAGGTACATGTACACGACATGTTTTTTGTCATCTGACATCACACTTTCAAGTCACATGAAATTGTGTGTCTGTCAAAATTGCTGTTTTACATAAGGCTTATAATATTCGGTCACAAACGTACATGTAATTTGCTTCTGACATAGTCTCTGTTTTTTTTTTGCATAGTTATTGCAGAAACAAAAGTAGTTCTTGGTTTGAAAATAACGTACTGCCGCCACAAATATTTTTATTTGCGCCGTAAAAGAGTTCAGCCATCTGAAAAATTTTTTCTTTAAATTTGAAGATGCCAATTTTGGATATAATAATGAAACGTTTTTTACATATATATGTATGTACATTATTTCTATTAAAAGGTTAAAAGAATATACATTTATCGGATCGGTATTGTAAAATAACAACCTCAGCCGGCTAATGATTCCGTCAATAGTGCACCGCCGCTGCCGGCTTCCTTGCGGCATATATTTCTAACAATCAACCTTATTCCGGTTGTCGTTATCGTCATCGGCGGTGTGTCACTTTAATCTGTAACAAAAAACGACACTGTCGATGGCGACAACTACAACCGGAATAAGGCTGAATATTTTTTTTTTTAAATAACAACAGTGATGTCAGATGGTTTGTCATAAGAAAATAGAGCACGCTTTAATTGAAATTTTGTCAGATGACTTTGCGTCTGACTTTTACAGAAGAAAAGTTAAAAAGGTAAAACACGACATGTATGTATTTTGCAGTGGGAAATTTGACATGTCAGATGACAATAAAGTCGTAAACTATTCGACATATTCACCTATCGTGAATTTTTCCCTCGTAATAATTCCCCTTTTCACATATTTGCGATCATGAAAAACTCTAATGAAAAAAGGTAATTTAAATGGGAATAATAACGTGAAAAAATGTTCACGTTAAATAATTCCCCTTATCGTGAAAAGATTTTTCCCTCGTAATTTGTTCACATTTCCCTTAGATTTTCTCACTTTATTTTTGCTAGGGAACAAACAGAACATGTATGTAAGTAGTTTCTCCTATAAACCGAATATTAAGGGCTAGATCCGTAATAAGGCACAAACCGATATATTGGTTAACAAAATGCAAAACAACAATTCGATTGCCTGCGGATTTGTGAAGCTTTCAAAAGACGTGGTGGCAGAATTTTGGAAAATATTTTCTATGTACATAATATTTAAAAAGTGCAAAAAACTAACGTTGTAATCAATCAATCCCTCCAATACTAAATATTTTACTTTATTATTTTAACTTTTCTTTAAAATACACATATACGTGTACATTTTGAACAAAAATGTCATTGATTTTTAATTTTTTTAATATTTCTTCTTTTTTACATTCACTGGAACTGATAGCGTAAACATTTTTCACATGAGATTCACGATTGCTTTTTTCGCTTCGAGGGGAATGAAAATTTCATGGGAACAAAAATTCCACTTGTTATTCACGATAGGGGTGATTAAAAAACCGATTTTAGAATAGTTTTTAAGAAATCGGTTCAAATAACTAGTATTTCCAGTTGTTATAATTTTAAATACAATATTTACAAAAAATGATTTTTATTTATTTATTTAACAAGAAAAGATCAAAGAATAAACTTGTATATAAAATACATTATAAATATTTTTAGAATTTTAAGAAATATAGGATCTCTCCTTCATTCCTTATAGTTCTAAAACTATACATACGCTTTTTCATACATTCTTATTTATCAATGGTTATGTCTGAAACTTAAAAAAAAATTTATATGTTAGATACGCCTTTTCTTAAATTAAGTAACGATATGTATTTATTGTTCTTCTTTAAAAGTTGAACATATTCATCTTGTTTCTGTTTGTAGAATTCCATAATTCATTTCCATGTTGTTGTAGGACTTGATTTCTAAGTTTAAAGATTTTAGGTTAGAATGTGTTATTTTTGATTTTTGTAAATCATATACTGAAATCAGTGTTTAAAAAACTGCAGTCAAAATACTTAATTTGTCATTCGCAAAAAAAAAAAAAAAAAAAAAAAAACCAAAAAAAAAACTGTTTCTCTTTTACTTCTGATTCATTAAAAACAGTCGCTGTCAAACCAACTCAAAAAGCGAAAAGTTGTACACAAATTTTCGTTTTTTGTTCGACAGTTTAGTTTTGATATGAAGTTTGTGTCAAAATTGATGATGTCGATGACCCTTTTCTCCTGCCTTTTGAAAATATTGCCACACCATAGAACTCGCTTTATTTGCAACGGAACTTAAGTGTTATCAGGTTTATATTTGTTTTAATGAACAATTCTTAATACATAATTGCAAACTTAGAGTTTTATATCTCTTTGGCGGAATTACCTTTTCCTTTTGCCTTTTTTTTTATCCTTCTTCTTTTATTCTCTTTGATCTAACTTCGTTAAAAATAATTGTTGTATTTTTGAAAAAAGGTAAAATAAAGTTTAAGGCACAAGGTACTCTCAGCCAGGCTTTTCAGTTTGAATTTGACCTTTTTCGCCAAATTCAATGTCAAAACCTGCCAAAATCGCCAAAGCCTTTGTTATTTTTAGAATTATTAAAAATGTTTTTTTTATAAATTCTAAAATATAAATTTGTTCAGTATCGCTAAAATACGCCAAAAATTTAAAAAAAGTCGCCATAATATATGTTTTGTTAAATTTTATATTTAGAACACAGTAAAAATACTTAGTGAACACAAAAGAGGTACAATTTTTACTATAAAATTGTTTGTAGTAGTCTACTTTTGCAGTTAGTATTAAACAAATATTGGATATACATTTGTATATAAGTTGCAGTTATCTAAAACGCTTCACTGGCAAGACTCCCTATTTTCTGTTTTTTTGGAATACATTGTGAGGGAGTTACATTTATTCAATGAAGGTACAAGAGAAGTGCAACATGTACTATTCACATTCATATAATTTAAACCTCGTAATAACGCGTCTAGAAGTTCGTAATGCATTCTACTTCGAAGGCGAGTGTTTGTGGAGTTCATAATTTCAACACAGGCAATATGTACTTGTAATTACCAGCATATAGCCAAAGCAAGTTCCTTTAAATGGTACGTACGTGCCGCATCCATGTAGCTATAAAATTTTGGGCTAAACCTTTATAAATTAGATGGAATATCATCATTAAAACCCTCTTTACAATTAACAAACGCAAATTTTTTCGAGTGTGTTTCGTAAACATCAAAAAGTACGTTAGGATTCATAAAAATCTTTAACAACAACGTTTTTTATCTATGACTAGCATTTAACCCGCTACTTCGTTAGCGTCTCCTTTTATTCGTTGACATATTTTTATGCCAAAATTTACTTTTCTAGGCTTAAACTTGTTTAAATTCAAGCATTTAACCCGCTACTTTTTAATCGGGCTTTTTCTTTCATGAAAATATTTATATGCCAAAAAAGTTCCAAAATTTTTATCTCATAGGTTGATATTTACATAGGACTTTGCACCTATTATTTTGTGTTTCTAAGTTCAATATTATAGAAAATTCAAAAAGTACCACTCGTATAACACAAAAGCAAATGAAAGTAAGTTAATTTCCCGTATTATCCGTTTTGATACTTGTTTCACCCCATTTATGTATGAAACATTTCAGTGTTGTGGTGGGAGCCCATAATTAAGTACGAATATGCCAATGAATGGAGAAAAATATTTTGTAAAAAAGGACCACATGACCTTGCATGTTGAATTTTATGTTTCTAGGTCCAATGCTAACGGAAATTCAAAAAGTACCGATTAATGAACAAAAAAGTACCTAAAAGTCCTCTTTCAGGTTCTTATCCACTCAGGACCTTGCATGTTTAATTTTATGTTTCTGGGTCCAATATTAACGGAAATTAAAAAAGTACCAATCAAAGAATAAAAAAGTACCAAAGAGTTCCCTCTTATAAATTCTTATCCTCTCAGGGCATTGCATGTTGGATCTTATGTTTTAAGGTCCAATATTAACTACAATAAAAAAAATACCAGTTGCAAAAACAAAAAGCTAAAGAAAAACATAAATTTCCCGTATCTTCTCTTTTTGGTACTATTTTTCCCCCCCATTTAGTTATAAAAAATTTCAGTATTGTAGTGAGAGCTCATAATTAAGTACGAATATGTCAATGAATGGAGAAAAATGTTTTGTATAAAAAAATTACCAAAAATAGTTACGATTTTGACCCTTTAAATGTTCGAAATTCGAAAAAGTACCAAATTCATATTCGTATTTTTTTGATAAGTTTCGAATGTTGTATAAACTTTGTTCCTATGTTGATTGGTTCAAAAGAAAGATGGGGTGCCAAAAAAGTACCAAAATTAAGGTTTTACCCGTTTGCTTCCTAATAGGACCAAATTTTAAAAAAGTACCAGACACCTGTCCGCTTATTTTTCTAAAGAACAACGATAAGTATTACGTTTTTACCCTTTTTTACCCCTAAACATTCGAATTTCCAAAAATCCCGTCTTAGTGGATCGATTTCGGGAGTCACCTATCTCTGCTCCAAATGTCAAGTTTTTAGCTAGAGGAGTTTAGGCTGTGCGATGATGAATTAGTGAGTCAGTCATTCAGTAACGTTACAATTTTATATATATAGATAGATAGATAGATAGATGAAGAAAAATTTTGTGAAAAAATAACAAAATTTGGAACGATTTTCACACCTTAAACATTTGAATTAAAAAAAAATCCAAATCTGTTTTGTATTTTTTAAGATAAGGTACGAATGTGATATAATTTGTATTTACCCTTTTACTCCACAAAAAGACCATACTTCAAAAATGTACCAAACACCAGTCTATTAATTTTTTTAATTTTGAATATCTTTTAGTTTAGGAGATATGAGGTTAGCGAATTTTTCTAATGAACAACAATAAATGTTAATGCTTTCCTTTAGCTTAGGAAGTATGAGGCTAGCAGGATCGATTTAGCGAGAGGACAGACCCCGGTACTAATGTCAAACTTTTAGCTTTAGGCGTTTAGGATCTGCGATGAAAGATAAATATATGGAAAAAAAATATTTTGAAAAAAGTAACAAACATATCTTAGGAGGTATAAGGTTAGCAGGATCAATTGGGCGAGAGGAGAGCCTTCGGTCCAAATGTCAACCTTTTAGCTTCAGACGTTTAGGCTCTGCGATGAAAGATAAATAGATGGAGAAAAAGTCTTTTGTAAAAAGTAACAAACATATGTTGGTACAATTTTGACCCCTTAAACGTTCGAATTTCCATAAAGTACCAAATCTGCATTTGTATTTTTTAGATAAGTTACAAATGTTATATAGTTTTTATTTCTATGTGTATTGATTTAAAAGCTAGATGGTGGAAAAAAGACCCAAAATACAGGTTTTACCCGTTTGCTACCTAAAAGGGCCGAATTTCGTAAAAGTACCAGACAGCTATTAGCTTTTTTTTATTTAATGCATAAAAATTAATATTAAATTAAATAAAAGTACCAGTTTATTTAAAACAATTACCAGTTAGAGAACGAAAAATAACCAAAATATCCTTTTTACAGATTTTCATTCACTCAGGAACTTGCATGTTTAATTTTATGTTTATAGGTCCAACAAATATGGAAATTGAAAAGGTACCAGTTAAAGAACAAAATAGTTCCAAAAACCCTCTTGCAGATTTTCATTCACTCAGAACCTTGCATGTTTAATTTTATCTTTCTAGGTCCAATACTAACGAAAATTCAAAAAGTACCAGTTAGTGAATAAAAAAGTACCAAAAATTTCCCTACGATAGATTCTCAACCACTCAGGACATTGCATGTTGAATATAATTATTATAGGTTCAATATTAACGTAAATTCAAAAAATTCCAGTTAATGAACAAAAAACAGTACCAAAAAGCCCTCTTACAGATTCTTATTCACTCAGAACCTTGCATGTTTAATTTTATCTTTCTAGGTCCAATACTAACGAAAATTCAAAAAGTACCAGTTAGTGAATAAAAAAGTACCAAAAATTTCCCTACGATAGATTCTCAACCACTCAGGACATTGCATGTTGAATATAATTATTATAGGTTCAATATTAACGTAAATTCAAAAAATTCCAGTTAATGAACAAAAAACAGTACCAAAAAGCCCTCTTACAGATTCTTATTCACTCAGGATCTTGCATGTTTAATTTTATGTTTCTTAGTCCAATAAAAACGGATATTCAAAAAGTACCAGTTAAAGAACAACAAAGTACTAAAAAGCCTATCTTACAGATTCTCATTCACTCAGGACCCGGCATGTTTAATTGTATCTTTCTAAGTCAAATACTAACGGAAATTTAAATAGTACCAGTAAATAAATAAAAAAAAGTACCAAAAAGTTCCCTCTTATAGATTCTCATCCACTCAGGACATTGCATGTTGAGCTTTATGATTCTAGGTGCAATATTAACGGCAATTCAAAAATTACCGGTTAAAGAAAAAAAATGCCAAAAAGCCCTCTTACAGATTCAAATTCTCTCCGGACCTTTTATGTCTAATACTATGTTTCTAGGTCCAATACTAACGGAAATTCAAAAAGTACCAGTTAATGAACAAAAAAGTACCAAAAATCCCTCTTACAGATTCTCATTCACTCAGTACCTTGCATGTTTAATTTTATGTTTCTAGGTCCAATATTAACGGAAATTAAAAAAGTACCAGCCAAAGAACAAAAAAGTACCAATACTTCCCTCTTTTAGATTCCTATCCACTCATTACACATATTGAATTTTGTATTTCTAGGTTCAATAATAACGGAAATTCAAAAAGTACCAGTTAAAGAACAAAAAAGTACCAAAAAGTGATTTTACAGATTCTCATTCACTCAGGACCTTGCATGTTTAATTTTATCTTTCTAGGTCTAATAACAACGGAAATTTAGAAAGTACCAGTCAAAGAATAAAAAAGTAACAAAAAGTTCACTCTTATAGATTTTCATTCCAGGTGCAATACTAACGGAAATTCAAAAAGTACCAGTTGAAGAACAAAAAAGTACCAAAAAGTTCCATCAAAGATTCTTATCCACTCAGGGCATTGCACCTTGAATTGTATGTTTCTAAGTCCAATAGTAACGGATATTCAAAAAGTACCAGTTTAAGAACTAAAAAGTACCTATAAGCGCTTTTAGAGATTCTCATTTACTCAGGACCTTGCAGGTTTAATTTTATGTTCATAAGACCAATATTAGCGGAAGTTTAAAAAAAGTACCAGTTAAAAAACGAAAAAGTACCAAAAAGATCCCTCTAACAGATTGTCTTTCACTCAAGACCTTGCATGTTTAATTTTATTTTTCTAGGTCCAATACTAACGGAAATTCAAAAAGTACCAGGTAATGAACAAAAAATTACCAAAAAGTCCTCTTACAGATTCTCATTCTCTCAGGAAATTTCTTGTTTAATTTTATGTTTCTAGGTCCAGTACTAACGGAAATTAAAAAAGCACCAGCTAAAAAACAAAAAAGTACCAAAAACTTCCCTCTTATAGATTCCTATCCACTCATTACATTGCATTTTAAATTTTATGTTTCTAGGTCCAATATTAACGGAAATTCAAAAAGTACCAGTTATAGAACAAAAAAGTACCAAACAGTTCCGCAATAGATTCTTATCCCCTCAGGACATTGCATGTTGAATCTTATGTTTTTGGCTCCAATATTAACGATAATTAAAAAAATACCAGTTGTAGAACCAAAAAGCTAAAGAAAAATATCAAATTTCCCGTGTTTCCTTTTTTTGGTACTATTTGTTCCCCCCATTCAAATTTCAAAAATTTCAGTACATATTGTAGTGGGAGCCCATAATTTGGTACGAATATCTCAATGAATGTAGAAAAATGTTTTGTAAAAAAAAGTACCAAAAATAGTTACAATTTTCAGCCCTTAAATGTTCGAATTTCGAAAAAGTACCAAATTTATATTCGTATTTTTTTGATAAGTTTCGAATGTGGTATAAACTTTTTTTCTATGTTTATTGGATCAAGAGATAGAAGGGGTGTCAAAAAAGTACCAAAATTCAGGTTTTACCCGTTTACTCCCTAAAAGGGCCGAATTTCAAAAAAGTACCAGACACCTGTCCGCTAATTTTTTTAAAGAACACCGATAAGTATTACATTTTTTTTGTATCTCTTTTAGTTTTGGAGATATAAGATTACCGAATTTTCCCGTTTTTACCCTTTTTTACCCCCTTAGCATTCGAATTTCCAAAAATCCCGTCTTAGTGGATCGATTTGGGGTGTGATCAATCTCTGGTCCAAATTTCAAGTGTTTAGCTTCAGGCGTTTAGGCTGTGCGATGATGAATCAGTCAGTCAGTCAGTCAGTCAGTCAGTCAGTCAGTCAGTCAGTCAGTAACGTTACAATTTTATATATATAGATAATAAATTGTCACATACATATAATGGAAAAATTTTAATAGACTTTAAAGATATTCATGTTTCAAGGAATTATATTTATTGATTCTTTCAAGAGCACTTTTAAATATGAGAAACAAATTTCTCAAAGATTTTCATTATCTTCATCAGCCATTTAAAAATACTTTCAAATACTAACCCCATACATATGAATGCCTCAAATTTCATACTTAAAAATACTAGAATAAAAGTAATATTTCTTCTTCTTATTAAATATAACGAATTTTAAAACAAATCCATAGCTCATCAAAAATAGCCAACAAAATCGCCAACTATTTTTTAAATTGCCATGTCGCCAAATCAAAAATTAGGTCGCCAAACAAGTTTGAAAATCGCCACATCTGACAACCCTGCTCTAAGCCTTTATGAAATTATTGGGGCATGTTCTGAAAATCGCAAAATGCTTAACTTTGGCGATTCTAGTTTTATATCGCATAAAAGGTGTTCTGTAAATCGCAATAGCAAGGAGCTTGGCGACTTCAGACTGCAAAAGAATGCTCGAGGGAACTAGTATATTTGTAAAAAACTGGCAGATCGCAAGCAAATCGCACGAGCTTCAGAACACTATAAAATAAATGAGGTGTTGCGATTTCAAATCGTGCGATTGTCCAAACAGGGCCGATTGAAATTTTAGCAAATAAATAAAAAAAAAAAAAAAAAAAACGAATAAGTCGAATACTATCATTCGAATAGCCCGAAAATCGCGAGTTTTTAAGAACCGGTTTTAAAAAATTGGGAAAAAGAAAAAACCGGGGTTTCGAATAAACCGGAAACCGGGGTTAACACTCTACTTTAAGGAGACTAGAATTGCCCTGTTAGGATATTCAATCTGAGGTAGAACTAAGTTCAATCTTTTACTTAAGCAGAAAATCAAAATAGTTAACCAAATAAAATACCGGGGTTTCGAATAAACCGGAACCCGGGTGAAACAACTCTACTTTTGCAAGACTAGAATTGCCCTGTTTTGATGTTCTATCTGAGGTAGGATTAAGGTCAATCTTTCATTTCAGCAGGAAATCAAAATGGTTAAAAGCTGCGTGGTGCTTATGGAATTATCTAGCCCTTATATTGGTCACTGGCTCAGGGTATCACAAAGGGGCCGCTGTAAGGACCCAAGTGAGCCGTCCTCGTCCCTATAAAAATAATTTTAAAATGTACACCCCTATCGCAAACAACGACTCCCATGAAAATATTCCCATATTTCTTGTTTTGTATTGTGAATGATTCCCATAACAAATTTTTTGGGAATGAATTCCCAAACTTAAAAAATTTGGCATCGCCAATGTTTAATGTCGCGAGTATTTTTACAAAAAAATTCCCAACAAGTAGGGATGCAACATCGCTCTGAAAAACATCGATGTTTGAAGACATTGATGTTTCCACGATAAGCATCGATTTTAAAAAACATCGGTAAAAACACGATACATCGATGTTTAAAACTACTTTGCAATTATACTTACGGACTGCTTTAATTCTTCTTTGCTACTGAAAATCTTAAGGCCCAACTATAATATACATATGCTTGCATAAGCTTTTGTCAAAAATTAACAAAAAGCCTGTGACAGATTCATAAAATTAAACAAAAAGTTTCCATAAGTGCAATATGGTTTGACAAATATGATTTTTATGTATTCGCGCAGTTGCTTGAGCCAAGTTAAGCAACTTAATACATACATGTAGTTATGCAATGCACAGTATGCATGCATGTACATACATATGTACGTACTTTGTATGAAACGTAAAACGCCATTATCTGCTATTCTTAATGCTTCTTAGCAGGGTTGTTAGGCTTTTTCTCTTCAAAAATCGTTAAAAGTTTTAACAAAATTCGTCAAAATCGTCACAAACGTTTAACAAAATCGTCAACAAATCGTCAAATATTTAAATTTTACAAATTAAGAGATAATTTATTGCTTTGAGTGGTTCAAAAATATAAATTATTAGCAAGAAATTCTATTTATGATAAAGAAAGTGATATGGTTAAGTTTTATTCTATTTATTTCAGCAAGTGGGCTGAAATATATTTATCATTTAAAAAGAAATACATAAGAAAAAATATATTTTCATAAAAACATCACAAAAATTTATTTTATTCATTTATCCATATTCACACACACATTAAATAAAAAATAAAATCTCATATGCCATTAACTCGAGCTATCTTTGCAAATTGTTTTTATTGCTGAAGGTGCTAAACCCAGGGTTCTGACTATATCAACAGTTTTTTTTACCCGACTTGAAACGTTTTATTACGTCCAATTTTAGTTCCAAACTAATGCATTTTCTTCTCTTTGCACTCATTTTTCTACACAACTTCTTATTAAGAACTAACTTCTTACTTCCTTCCTAACACGCAACTATACTTAGAATAACTCAACTAACAGAATTAAATGGGAATTTGTCTTTTTACACGCAAATAGAAAAATTATTCACATGTGATTATGACTTCAGCGAAAAAATGCAATCGTATGTAGCGACGCAAATCGAAATCATAAAAACGCAAAGCGGATTTCACCAATTTTTAAAAAGCGGCAAATCGGGGCTCTAGTGTATATTTTTTGCAATATCGATTTCATTCATATAATTGAAGAATTCTAATTACTAATGCTTCTAATGAAACCCACCTGTTTTGTGATGGGGGAAGAATTTTTTTTGTTTAAATTCCAATAATTTTTGTATTTCGAAAAATGTATTTTTACATTTTGAACTGTTCCCAATATAATTGTAAATATTTCTTTTAAGTGTTTTATCGATACCAGAAAATCGTCATAGCACTATTACTTTTAGTAAAAAAATCGTCAATCGTCATTTTACTGTATTTTCTCAAAAAAATCGTCAAAATGACGAAAAATCGTCACATCTAACAACCCTGCTTCTTAAGGCCCAAATACACTGGTCAAAGGCTTGACATCAAGCTCGTATACGTGTGCTTGACATTTGAACATACATTTGCTGGATCAGCTGTCAAGCATTCATTTTGCATTTTATTTTGAAGTGACAACAGCAGGAGCAACCAAATATTAAAATATAGATAACAAGTGTTTAATTGTTGCTTTTTAATAAATAAAAACAAAATTTGAAGAAAAGAAGAAGGAAACTATTAATTAAAAAGCCTTCGATAATTCCATCATTTTTTTTCCTCCAAAGCATTTTTTTCCATCCGACATTTTTAGCGACTGTTCGGTTTGAAATCACGTTTAAAGTGAGTGGGTGCTTGAAGAGTAACGCCAATACATTCATCAAAATCACTCGTCAAGCATGCTAAATATCTGAATTTTTTGATTTTCCATCAAGCATCGTCGGTGTCACACATACAAACTCATTTTCACTAATACTACCACAATGCTGGATGGGAATTTGACCAATGTATTTGGGCCTTTAGGTCTAGTCTAACTGAAACACTTTTCTAGATAAGCGATAAGGTCAAAGGCCTTTCCGATCCAATCCCGTTTAAAATAATAATATTTCCACCAGGAAAAAGCATTTATATATGTATAAAAGATCTGCCGAATAATTTAGCTCAATTTCGCACTTTGATACAATTACGCATAGCAAGACTTTAAAAGTTTTACTTGTTAGAGCTCTTTTGAGCTTTAGCTCAAAAAGTTTTTAAAATTAAAAATAAGTGTAAAAATAAGTAAAAATAAGAAGGTGCCACTTACACTTAAAAATTTCGAAAAGTTATTTAACATATTGTTCTTTCCAGACCATCGGTAATATACTGTCAAAACTTTAAAAAAATCTGTCCAACGGCTTATGAGACTACAAACACTTTTTCTTGTTTAGACACACAATTTGTTAACTGAAACTGTTTAGACACACAATTTTTAAACTGGAGTGCGAATAAAATAGTACTTTTGATACAAAATAATTTTGGTTACTTTTTTTCGCTTTTGGTTACTTTATTTTTGCATTTTGGGTACAAATTTTTTTTTGTCGTGGCAACGCTGATACATCGATGTTTTCTAAACTAAATTAAATTACTTTTTCCTTTTATTGAAGGAGTGTAAACGAAAATAATGAAGATAAACACTATTCATTTTATTATTTTTTTATTATTATTGTATTTTGTATATTTTTCTTTCCCAATACAACATATTCCCATAACATTCGCGATAGGGGTGATAGATACATTTTTAAATTGTGGGTAAAATTACGGCATTCGATATCGATCGAAATTCCCATTTAAATTGAATTGAATTGAATCCGTAATATGGCCCATATTTATGTATATTGTGTCCTTTGGTTCCTATAAGGAGCAAAGGGCCAACACAAACAGATTTCGTTCAGTTCTCTTAGATGATTTGTGCTTAATTTCTCTCCAACTAAGACCACTTTGCGTAATCTCGCATTCCAGTTGGCGCCTCCATGTGTGCAATGCACGGCCTATTCTTCTTGTACTACCCTGAGTCTTCCAGTCGATGGCGGCTTTTACTATAAGGGGTGTGCTGGAAATCGAAAACGTAAAACGCAAGAATTTTAACAGTCGTTTTTTACTTAGATTTCTGTAATAAAAGAATTGTATGACCAATATTATACAAATATTTGTCTATTAAACAGAATTTTATAACAAACATTATAAAAATTGGATTTAATCTTGCGTTTTACGTTTTCGATTTCCAGCACACCCCTGTATGTCTCCTTTGGGCCTGCGCAACATATGGCCAATCCATTGCCATTTGCTATTAAGTATTTGAATCTGGATTGGCTGTTGATTAGTTCAACTCCATAAATGTACGTTTGATATCGTTGCAGGCCAGAAGATTCAAAGAATTCTTCGCAAACAGCGGTTGACTAACAAACACCTGCACAGCATTTATATCACGTGGCAAAGCGTTCCACGTCTCACTGGGATATAGGAGCACGGATTTTACACAGGTGTTGAACAATTTAATCTTGGTGTTTAAAGAGATTACGGTTGATTTCCATATTTGACTTAACATGCCGAATATGGGCCATGCTTTCAAAAAAGTACTTTTATTAAGAGGTATTGTTTTAATGAAGCATTTTGAAAAGTTACAACTTTTTAATGAATTGAGTTTTTTAAAAATACAAAAGTTTTAAAATAGGTTCTTTTTCAAAAGGTACTTTATAAAATTTTGGGCAATTCACCAAGAGTTCTTATGTGTCATATTGTTTGTATGTATTTGCAAATGCAACCAATATGACACAATAGAACACTTTGTGAATTGATTTTCAAAAAAAAAAAAAAAGAAAAAGAAAATATTTAAAAAAAAAAAAATAAGAAATATGATGGTTACTGCTTTATTATGTTTGTTTAAATGATTTAAATTAAAGAAATAATATGTTAATTTGTTCCTTTAATATTTTTTTTTAAATGTGTAAATAAGTTTGTTTATGTACATGCAGACGTAAAATTGAAATGACCTTGACCTAGTTTTGGTTAGTTGGCTTTGTATTTTAATGACGTTTTTTTTTTTCTTAAAGAAGAAGTCCTTTTGTATGAATTGTGGGCGCACATAAAAAATATGAGGTGGCAAGATTAAAAAAAAAAAAAATGTAAGCAGATGTTTTTTTATTTGTGGGTTTTAAAATATAATTCTACACTTTATTAAAACACTTAAAGTAATACATTTAAATATCTTTTTTTTTTCTATTACCAACTGCTGAATATTTTTATGTAGTCTTTTTTATATTTAGTTGTTTTTTTTTTCTTAAACTTTGGTATATGCTGGCATTATCTCTTTTTTAATAAAATAAAATACACAATACTTAATGTTGTAGTGTTACATATTTTTTTCTGGAATGTTTCAATAATATTTTTATGTATTAATTATTATTTTTAAAATTCAAATTTCCTAATTTATCTAAAACTACAAAATGCAATAATTAAAAAAAAGTGTGTGGTGGTGATGTGGTGTAACTTTTTTCATTTTTGGTACATTCTTTAAGATTATTTTTTACAAACCAAATATAAAAAAAAAAAAAACCAATAATAGAAAAGTTTTTGTTGCTTGAAACAGTTAAGAAAAAAAATATTCAACAATTTCTCTCTTGAAAAATTGTTTTTAAACGAAATTAAAATTGTGCTTTCTTTTGTGTCTAATTTAAAATATAATGATTGTTAGCAAAATTGTATGATTTTTGATGATGTTGTTTTTATTTCTTTCTATGTTTTCTGTCTACTCTGCAGAAAGAAACGAAACAAGCACAAATGATCAAGATTATCATCAGCATCATCAACATCATCATCCCCAACATCATGAACTGCTAATATCTGCCATTAGTAGTTGTAATTCAGCAGTTGCCATAGACACCACCACTACCACCGCCCTAATTGCCACGTCATGTTCCTTGTCTTCGAACTCCTCCCTAAATGCGACAATGCCTTTAGCGGCCGCTGCTGCTATGCAACAAACCAATAATCCCAATAAACGTTTGATAACACCCAAACGTCGTTCATACCGTAGTCATAATGTGCGCTCATCTGTAGTAACCCAAGTCACACGTAGTGTTAGAAAACGCAGGTAATAAATCCACTTTCTTACTTATGCCTTTAGAAGATCAATGCCAGTAACATACCCGTTTGTTTTCTTTTTTGATTTTCTCTATTTCCATAAAACTTAGACCACCCGCCAAATTTTCAGTGAAACAGGAACAAATTGATAATACCAATCCCCCACCCAATGCTACATATGACATATCTGATGCCCTAGTTAAAGTCGATAGACTGGTCGTTAACTATCCCTATAATTGTATGAATTGCGGCCGTAAATATCAGACGGTGTCGACATTAAAACGTCATATGCGCAGTGAATGCAATCAGCCGAAAAAATTTGTTTGCTGTCTTTGCAGTCGTGGTTTTCATCATAATTTCAAACTTTCCGATCATTTACGTCGCTTGCATAATATAAAATAAGTGTTTAATACACTTAAACGTTGTTTGCTCTCTCACTCACTCACTTGCTACTCTCTTTCTACAAGGATTGATTCTCTATTTAATACTGTCCAAGTTTAAATTAAATTTTGTTTAAACTCTAGAAAATATGTTTTAAATACAAATTTGAAAAATAAAGAAGTTCTTAAGTTGTAAAGTTCTTTGTTTTTATATTTGGAGTATAAAAATTGAAAAGTGAATATTTTTTATTTTATCAAAAGCAGAAGGTGAATTTTTGAAAAAATGTTCGGATTTTTTTTTTTCTTATTGTTTAAGATAAAGATGGTTTGGACTCCAAACTTTGGAGTATTTAAAGGATTGTTTTTTGTGATATTGATGGTAGACTCTAAAAAGTATGGCTGTTTTCCTAAACGCCTATTGCATTGTAGTAATACATGGCAACATGTTCTTAAATGCAACCATAAAAATTTTGACAATGCATTTAGTTCCGAAATGCAACTTTGTAGTTGTCACTGCGCATAGAAAAGCAAATAAAGCAGTTAAAATAATGTAGATGCAAACTATGTTCATATGCAATACAACGTAGGTAAAAATTTAAGTACACAATGCATCAACACGGTATTGATACATTGTGAACACACGTTCAGGAAAACAGCCTATATCTGTGGCATTTTGACAAAACATCTCAAGTCAAATCTAAAAAGTTGAAAAAAATGTTAATCATACGAATGAATTTTCATTCAAAAAATATTTTTGTTGACGTTTTTAAAATTTTGTATTATAAACGAAATTTTTCTTTAATTTTGTTTTATTTTATTATTTAATAAAAATAATTTCTTCACCGAGCTTTTTTAAAAACTTTTTTGCTGTCTTATCTCGACTTAAGATTTTTTGTCAAAATGCCACAGAATATACTATATTCTGGGTCCTTATGAGTAGCGCAATTGTTTTAACAATGTGCGGCTGTCTGTTGAAGTGGGCATTTTTAAGACCCTAGATAAGATGGGTTTGTTATATATTTCTTTCACGCCTGGGCCCTGCTTCTTCAAACTACAAGTTACAAATCTACAAGTAAAATACGTAAAAAGAACAAAAATTTTACAATTTTTGTTTCAAACCTATTTTACTTGTAGATTCGTAACTTGTAGTTTTGAGAAACAGGGCCCTGCATCGCTCAATTTTGCTGTTGAAATTCAGCCAGCAGCCGTATTCTGTAATTCGCTTAGCTTAAACTAAATCGAGATCGCTAAAATGTCTTAAGGCCCAAATACATTGATCAAAATACTCATCAAGCATTGTGGTAGTATTAGTAAAAATGTGCTTGTATGTGTGACACCGACAACGCTTGATGAAAAATCAAAAACTTTAGATATGACGGCGAAAATTACGTCCAGCACACGTACACGTTCAGCCCAATTATGAATAGAAATTTCCCGGGAGTTTTTTCCCTTTTCCCATTTTTACAATTGAATTTAAATAGGGGAAGGGAGAAAACTCCCGGGGAATTTTTATTCATAATAAGGCTGGTTGAATTCGCCGGCTGGACAAGCATTTGACAAGTGTATTTGGCCCTTTAGAGAATAAATACAAAATTTAAAAATTTTAGCGATGACATTAAAAGCTAAAATTGTTTTGGAATTTGTCAAATTTAGCAATGCACCTTACAGAATTGCATTCGAAGCCAAAAATTGCTTAATCATATACAGGGCTGTTCTGGAAATCGAAAACGCATAACGCAAGAATTTGGAAGTTGTTTTTAATACACTTTTTATCTAATTTTTATCATTTTTGTTATAAAACTCTATTAAATAGAGAAATATTTTTATAATATTTGTCATAAAATTCTTTTATTACAGAAATCTTATTAAAAAACGACGTTTAAAATTCTTGCGTTTAACGTTTTCGATTTCCAGAACACCCCTGATAGATTATTATCATTATAGATTTTTAGCGATAGAGATTTAGCTTTAGCGAACAACAGAATACGGCTGCAGATCGGTTATTTTTTATTTTAATGGCTTTTTTCTTGCGTTTCTACACATAACAAATACATGCATACATGTTTGCCGAAGTTGATTTAAGGATGCCCGTCTGATTTTTTGTATATCTGGAGGACTGAAAGACCAAAAGTTTCCAATACAGTAAAAGTATCGTTGTTATCAATACACAACAGCCGGAAAAATGTGGGCGTTGTACTTCCCTACAAAGACATTATAGATTTCTGTATATCTGGAGAACAGAAAGAGCCAAAGTTTCCGAACTAGATACACGCATCTTGGTTATCAATATACAACTGACAAAATGTGCGCGGGATCGGAAAAGTGTGCGTGCCACAATATAGATTTATTTATACCTTACAAACGGTATTACTATAACTTTGTGTTCCTATCGCACCACGTTGAAGAGTATATATGATTCCGCATAGCCGAATATATCACTCCTGTTTTTAAATGCGCTTGTATGTACATATGTATTTTTGAGTTACAATTTTCACAATTTTAACTTAAAAAAAAATTAAGTAGTATATTTTTTAAATAAACTTTGCAAAAATGTATAAGAAGCACTTTTTAAAAAATTTAAAAAAAAAAACCTTAAGAAGTTTTTCTTTCTTAAAAAGGTGAACAAAATGTGGTGCATTTCGGCTATTAAAAAATAAAATATATTTTGCATATCTTGAGTAATTATTCAAAAAAATAACGTTTTAAAAAAGATTTTATTTTATTAAGTAATGTTTTAAAAATTAATATTTTCCAAATAAAACGTTTTGCATTAGCATTTATGCTTAATAAAAATTAAATAATCTTGCTCATCTTTAAGAAAATTTAAAAAAGAAAAAAAAAAAAATATATATATGGGTAATTACTTTTTTTTAAAACCGTATGTTTTTGTAAGAAAAAGGGTTTCAAAAACGCTGTTTTCATTTAGACTTATTTAAAGAAAAAATACTCTGCATGCACATCTTTAGCAATAACTAAAGAAAAGCCAATTTCAGATGAATAGTTTTTCTAGTCCAAGTCTTTGGATTAAAATTTTAGAAAATTCGAGTTTCTATAGAAAATGATAAAGAATTTGAAAATAAATTTATTAATTTTTTAATAAAATTTTAAGTATGCTTTAAATAAGAATTTAAATTTAATGAAAATAGAATTAAATTAAAACTTTACTTTCTTCTTCTTAATATTTTTAATTATGCTTCCAGTTAAAGAAAAAACACGAAAAATTTTTGTTAATAATTAAGTTTAAAAGTTTTATTTTCACACATCCGCTCTTATTCTCTCACATGTCCCAACAACCAAATTTATTTTATGTGTGTTTATTCATTTATTTATTTTATATAAAATTTTATCGAAAAAAATTCTACAATTATGTGCATTTTTGATAAAAAAGTTTTTATGGCTTGCATTTTATTATGTGTTTGTTAATGTTGACCTGCCAAAGAATCGGATACAAATTAACACAAAATCATTATATTCTTATAAAAAATTTTCAAAGTTTTGAAAATATTTCCAATTATTAATTGCGCGCGCTAACTGCTCCATAACGAAATAATTCCTCTTTAAAAAATTAGAAAAATAAAAAACTAAAAACTCTTAACCAAACTCACCACTACTTATAACTCCAAAAATTTAAATGAAATGAAATAAAACCGCTCTTACTCACCACCACTACTCAACCAGAAACTCTATAACGAATGAAATGCTCGTATTCTTTCGTTTTATTTAATATAAACTATATATTATTATTTCTTAACACTTACCAAAATAATTAATTGGCATGCTTCTTTTTTACCCCAACATGTTGGAAAAAAGCGAACAACACTAATCAATTTTTATATAATTTTTTCATTCCAAATTATTTTTTTTAAATTTTTTTTTTTTGGAAAGATTTTTTTTTATTTAATTCTATAATTTTTCTTAACAAATAAAACCAAATAATAATTTATTAAAAATTAAGGCTTTTTGTTTTAACCAAGTTAAAATGTTTTAAAATCAATCAATAAATTTCCAAATAGAAAACAAAAAATCTTTACAAACCCCTAAAAACCAAATTTCAGGCTTTGTGTCTACTACTACCAACAACAACATCACCACCAACACCTCTTCCTCCCAACATCAGCAGCAACAACATTATCATCTGCACCTCCAACACCAGCACCATCATAAGCAACAACAACAACAACATCATCCCCATCATTTAAAAAACACTTCAGCTTCCTCTTCGTCATCTGTTACATCGCCCGGCACAAATTCTTCGCTTCTCATGAAAAACGAGAATTACATGACCCAACACTTGCAGCAACATTTGTCAAACTTACCACCTCCACCACCCCACATGACGGGTAATTACGACAGCTTTCTAGGTAGTGAAGAGAGTTATACATGCCCTCAATGTTTTCGCACTTATCGCCGTCACGGCACTTTAAGACGTCATATGCGTCAGGAATGTGGTAAAGGTAAATCAATGGTCTGCTCCGTATGTGGTCATCGCACTAAAAGGGCTGATCATTTGCGGCAACATGTTCGCAAGAAGCATCCTGAAATAGCGTTGCGTTCCTTGTTTAGACGCCGTAATAGTTCCATGCAAAGCTCTATTAGTCATAATACAAGCGACAAATACGATCTTACCACCTCCATGAATACAGAGGCAGGCAGTATTTTACAACAACAATTGCAACAGCAACGTCATGATAGTGTTAATTCTACAGCAGCCTGTATAGCAGCTGCAACTTTGGCAGCTTTAAATTTAAAAGCAGTTAATAAAACTTCGCCTCCCTCGTCCACCTCAACACCACGCAAAACATACAACAGCAATAATAATGAAAATCAGACATGCCATGAAATAGTGGATTTAGATGATGATGACGACGATGAGGACTATGATGAGGATGATGTTGCTGTAGTACATAATGATAATGAACACTTGGACATAAAAGATTTTCATGAGGGGGATGATAGTAGAGAGGAGGATGCATCTGTTAATAGACAAGCTCCTACAACAATAACAGAGTCAACTACCACCACCATGCTCCCCTCATCTTTTGTGCATCATCAACAACAGGCTTTACAACATTTTCAACAACAATTGGGTGTGGTAAATAGCAGCAGTTCAAATGCTTCAGCCGATGTCGTGATGGATGAGAAACTAGCATTTAATTGTTAAAGGATATTTAATGTTTTTCTTTTTAATTTTCTCCGTTTTACGGTTGTGAGTGTGCCTCTCTTCTCCCAGAGTTTTAAGTAGTTGGATATGGACTGATTATAATGTCAAAATGAGTTGGTTTAAAAGTTTTTGAATTTTAGTACTATTTTCTTAATTTCCGGTTATTAATTTTTGTTTTGTTATACAACCGTTTTAAAAACTTTAGGAAATACCTTAAACCACGTTTTAAGAAAATGAGATTAAGAGCTAAAAATAGAAAAAGAGTAGTAGTAATTTTATATGACTTTAATTTATTGTTTTATTATATATTGTATAAAAATAATGGCAATTTGTTTAAGATAAGTTGTGTTTTTAGACCTAAAAGTAGGCAATAATTTTGGTCGATCTAATTTAACTTGGCAAAACCAGTATGCTTTTCTAATCTAGTTAGACAGTTTAATTTTTTTTCTAAAGGTTGATTTTTAAGCCCAATTGAACTTGAAATTGTAAAAAATAACCCAAAAAATTATATTTTAATCAAACAAATGTTTTTATTCGAAAGATTAATTATTAATACATGGCATTTACATTTAAAAATGATTTCAGGAATATAGACAGTGCGGCTGTTCTTGACAGCGCATTCTTGAAGTCCAATTTTGGGCTACGCTTTCTAGCATTTCTCGCGGAATTTCAAAACACAAATAATGTTGGCCTCCAAGGCGACAATTGTTGCTTGCTTATCAGCTAATACCAGTGCTGACTTATCCCCCAGAAAATAAACGAAAGGTGTAAAATCGACGGATTCGTTTGCCGAAATCCACTTATCGCGAAATTTTGATTTCAATAAGTCAATTTTTGCGGTCGCCTTATGTCACTAGCGCAATCGATAGTTTAAAACAAAAATTCCCTCTTTTTGTAAATTCTATCAGGATTAAAAACACTCTAAACCTATAAAATGTCTAAATAATGATTTTGTTTTAGTACAGACGTACATGATTTTGAGTTAGTTCTAAATTATTACTTTTTATTGCGATCAAGTCTTGTACCAACAGTTTGTAAGTGGCTTCGAAATGTGTGTGAATTCAGTTTCCGACAAACAGAGTTTTGTTAATTTGAAATTTTGTATTCCCAAAAATTACTTTGATAATGAACTGGTACGTGTACGGCCTGAGAAAACTGAACTGGCAACTTGTTTTCTTTTTTGATTTTCTTGCAAAAACAATAAAACAAGTTGTTTTTTCTTAACCTACTTACAAGTACAATTAATGTTGGGAGAATTCCAACCAATTGTAGTGGAAAAAGATAAACTCACAGTTTATTGTTGTTGTTTTTTGTTTAAGCTTTGATATTATTACAAGTAAAACTGGTGCTTATTCGCTTCATTTTCGCATTACATTAGGAATATAGTTTGAAAGCCTTAAAGCTGCAATCGTGTCCATACGATGAAGCTTTTGTATTTTGTACGCGTTCACTCTTCTTCTTCTCCATAAATTTTATAAAGGTATGTATGTATTGGTTCCTTTGGCTCCTACAAGGAGCATAGGGCCTGGCCTCTCAATAATAAACTGACAAAAACTGCTTGCATACGAAACAATTCGTCTTTCACCCTCAAACTTAAATGTTTCGCAGCAAATGTTTTATAAATGGACGTGAGCAAAAGAGTCGAGTTGTATAGCCTGTTAAACTCTGCATTTAAACAAATTTTGTAGCCATGATATATCGAAATTAAAAAAGGTTCAGATTTTCGTAATCTTTTTATAACTTCCTCGCAATATGAGACTTCATATTATGCAGTTGAAAAATATTTTAGATTCCGAAACCATATTTAATGAATTTGCCACAGGTTTCGTTGCGTATCAGAATTGCTTCCCATCTTATAAATAAACATTTATAAATTTAACAAAACGTTCCAATACAGCATTTAAAAAAGTACTTGAAAACATGTCGATGCCAAAAGCATATGCAATGAATCTATAATATTTAAAGGAGTTTAATTAATCGTTTTATTAAACTCCCGGATAATTGCCAACTTTCATAATTAACCTAATTATAAATAAAAATTTCTTGGGAGTTTTTCCCTTCTCCCTTTTTAACAATTTAATTTAAGTAGGAAAAATAATAGAAGGGATCAACACTCCCGTGGATGTTGATTTCAGTCTCAATTATGAGGCTGCCCATATGACGCCACGTTTTTAGGAATTTCGGTATCTTATTGGAATAATTCCAAATTACTGGAACATTTCAAAAAATATATTCAGCCTTATAACGGCTGTCGTCATCAACGACTGTTTCGTTTTTCCTAATAGCAACACACAACCTGTTTTCTTCAATCTACTACAAAACACGACGCAGTCGTTGACGACTACAACAACCGTAATAAGTCGATAGTTGCTCAACTTAAATTTTCTATAGAAATAAAGTATGTAGTAAGAAACTTTTGCTTTTGTTAGAAGTCATTGTGGTAAAAAAAGTTGCCTACTTTTAGGTTTATTATTTCTATCATTTAAAATTGAAACTCGACACTTCGTAAGATACCAAAGTAAACGTAAATTGTTACAGTATTTTAAAGTAGATATTTTGTAGTCTTTGTTTCAAACACAGAGTAATAAAAATCTACTGCATAGTTAAGGTTTTACCCTTTCTATCAATAATTTATATAATTTCAGTTACAGCATTTAAAAAAAATATTTGTAAAGTCTTTGTTTTAGACTTGAGGTAATAAGAGTAGTTTAGGTGCCAGTCTTATAAACCAAATACATAGTTGCTTACTTTTAAGCTATGTTCACATTATGTGTATTTGTCATGTGGAATGTCACTTTTCTACCCACATGTGATTTCATGTGTATGTCAAAATTTGAGTTTTACATAAGGTTTATAATTTACATGTTCACATGTTGGTACATACCACGCACATTTGACATAACCTATAAAAAAAAAAAAAAAAAAAAATTTCAATTCATTTTTGCCGCCACAAACAATTTTGTTAATAAAAAAACAGCTGATGTCAGATGCTTTGTCATTTGAAAATAGAACATGTCACATGCACTGTACACAGAGAAATAACACATGATATTGTTCAAAGAGGCTCAGACGATATGTACAAATATAACATGTGAAAAAGTGACAATCCACATGACAAATACACATAATGTGAACATAGTTTTAGTCTTATTTTTAATACCACTGTTATCAAATAAAACCTCTGAATTCAAAGTCGATGGCACTTGAATAAAAATGAGCAACACAAATGCCCAACAAAATTCTCTCATAAGATCATATAAAAGCCAAGAACTTCTGCTATAAGTAACTAATTAGCTTTAAAATATTTTTTTGTTTCAAATATGTTCAATCGTAAAGCTAATTTTTTTTTTTTTTTATATAACAAATTATGTGTCAAGTCTGATCTAGACTTGAAATATGTTGACATCGCACACTAAATCATAAACAGACACAACTCAAAATATATCAAAATCGTTTGTTTTTTTATAAACCAGTTCACAAATCAAATCTCTTACGACCACAAAAATTTCGTTTGCATCACTTTTTTCTTTAACTCTTAAAATAACAGGGCCAAATAACGGCATTCGATATCGATCAATATTACAAAACATTTTAAATGGGAATTTCAATCGCTATCAAATGGCTTAATTAGGCCCGGTTTTTTGTGTTATGCGCCCCATACACGGTTCAAATCAACTGAATTGAAAGATTTTAAATTTATTTTAAAATTTAATGAAATAAAAGACAATTTTTAAAATACTTAACTACAAAAATTAATTTTGACAGCTAATCAAAAGACTCGAGCACACACAGTCAATCGAATTGAAAGACTTAGTAGTCAACTTTAAAAAATCAAAATCTTTTGATTTTTCTTCAACCAACTCGACAACCGTCAAACTAATCAATTGACAAAGCCATACACGCTTTGATTTGGAGAACAACCGACTCAGTTGACAATTGAATTGAATCATGTATGGTCTGCTTTACTTGTGCCGCTTGTACATCATTAACTAAAGAGTGCACACTATTTTAAGTTGTGACTGTAAGCTTATGCATTATATCGCTTAGTATTATTTAGAGTTGTGACGCTATTATTGAAAAAAAACAAGTTTTGTGGTGCATCATGTAAAGTTGTGTCTAAAGACTCGAGTCACAACTCAAAATTACCCCCCTATTTCCAAAACTACAGCACAAAATTAAAAAAAAAAAAAAAAAAAAACTCAATTTAATCATAAAAATACAACCATGTTTTTGAAAACAGTTATTTGCCTCGCCAGAATATTGTAAATTTTGAGTTGTGACTGTATGATTTATGGCCAATTTTACTTATCCTATTTAAATATCAATTCATATTTAAATATAGTTGTTCATACAATTTTATATTTATTTCACATGAGAAACGAATTTTAAACATAAATTGATATTTATGTAAATAAATTGGTGAAATTTACCTCTTTCTTTAATTCAGGCTTTACAGGTTATTTTTATATGTTTTAAGAGAAAATATGGACGTATTTTATTGTTTTTTTTTATATATATAAAATTAGACAAAAGTAAGAAATTTTTTCAAAAATATCCTTGTCTTCGCATTGGCATAATATATTGCCTACATTTGGGCGTACAACAAACTGTTAGTTGTTTGAATAGTTTAAAACTTATATGACTTTAAAAGTTTTGTTCTTCTTTTAAAAACAATTTATTAATTTTTTTTAAATTAAACTTTGTCTACTTTAAATTTATTTAAAAAAATTGCCTAAATTTAAACTAAATGACAGTTGTCTACTTACTTTAAGGATCAATTAAATTTATGTATGTATAAAAAAATTTTTAATTCTAAACGAGTAACAGTTTATGGTTTAACAACTCATTCTCCCTAAAGTGCCAAAATTTATTTAGTACTTATCAAACAACTTGCCATTATTTTAATATTGAAATTTTTTGCTTAAATGATATAAATAAGTTTAAGGGAAGAAATGAGATTACTTTGAGTTAAAAAGAGATAAATTTAAAGTGCAATTTTTTTTATTAACAACAATTAAAGAAATTACAATAAATTTATAATTTATAAATTAAAATTTGAAAACGGTGCTAACCAAATTAACACTAAAAAAACACGAAAAAACAAAAAAAAAAAAAAAAAAAAAATATGAAACAAAAAACTAATCAAATTAACCAAAGATTTATTTTATACATAAATATTTTTCTATATTTATTTTTTTTCTTAATAATATTTTGCTAAAAAAAAATTTTTTTAATATTTTTTTTCTTTAATTTATTTATTTTTGGTATCAGAAAACTAAACTTATTTTTTTCTTATTATGTATGAGTATTTTAAGCCTTGATTAAACAAAAAAAGTGCATTTAGTTTTGAAAAGAGAACTTGTGAAAAAAAGTATTTTTTATTAAAACAAAAAAAAAACTAACAATTTTGTATAAATTTTTTTTGAGTTGAAAATTTTTTTTTTCTTTTAATTTACTTTACTACTATATAATTATTAAAACAACAAAAAATATCTAAATAATAAATTAAAAACTTAAACAAAAGTTTGTTTTAATGGCAGGAATTAAGATTTATTACAGGATTTTCTTGGCAATAATTTTTTATTACTGCATGTTTGTGTTTTACCTTCAAGGATTTTGTTTAATAAAAAACAAGTTTTTTTTTTAATCTTTCGTATAAACAATCAGATTGTGGTAAATAATCTATTTTTATTTTTATTATTATTTTATAATTAATATTAACCCTACTTTTTTTGTGTGTGTGTTTTTTTTTTAATAATTTCTTTGTAAATTGTATTTATTTTATAGTGGGTGTTTTTTTTATTTATAAATATATTTTTTACAAATAATTTGCGAGTGTAGGTTATGGCGGCTTGAAAATTGGTTATTTTGTTTATATTTCTCTTTATAACTACTTAAAAGGGTTCTTTACACTATCCCACAAGTCTTACGTATTTTGAGAAAAATACAAGCCTGTCATGATAATTTGCTATGGTTTTTTGAACATTTTCAAACAATAATTAATAATCAGATATGCATTTTCATTAAAATACGTAAGACTTGTGTGATAGTGTAAAGTAAGTACCCTTTTTAAGGATACTTTACAAAATCCTTAAGACATATTTTTTTTTTTTTTTTTTGGTTTGAATTTTCTAGGCTGAAATTTAAATTTACGAATTGTTTTACATTTTTACACTTAAAATAAAACAACACTGTCCTTTTAAATTTCTTTTTTTTTACATAATTTTTAAATTATTCTTTCGGTTGTGAAAAAAAAACACCAAATGTTGAATTCTTTATATAGTTTCCTTTTTAATAAGTGTTTTTATTATTTAAGTAAAGAAACAAATTTTTATGAAAAATAAAAAAAAAACTCAGAAAAATAGCACACCCATCCATCATGGCTTATTTTTGCAGATTTACGGACCTTATATAATATAGCCTCAGCAGCAGCCGCTGTTATAGCTGCAGCCACTTCCCAACAGCAGCAGCAGCAAAAACAACAACAACAACTCAACAACAACACACCAGCCTCCAACATCAGTAGCAGTAGCAACTTGGACAATTGCAATCCCAATAACCTTTTAAATAACAACAGCAATAGCATTAGCAATAGCAATAATTGTACCACAATTAGTAATAGTGGTGGCAGTGTTAACAGTAGTAATAGTAATAAAAAAACATCAGCACCCTCAACTAATTTAGTAACAACACCATCATTAAATGTTGCAGCAACACCTTCCTCCTCCTCAGCCTCCCTAACGCCTCGCTCTACTAGTCGCAATAGTTTAGATTGTACAAATATGGCCAATTTATTGGCTACACCGGCTTCGGATTTGTATGACAATGAGCTGACCATTCACAAAATCTATAAATGTTGTAGTAAGCTAACAGAACAACCCCAATTGTCACCGTTGTTAACAACTGCTAGCACAATGGGCCAGCAAAATTTAAATACCAGCAAACTGTGTGCAAATAATTGTGGTTCGAATGCCACAGTTAAAGGTAATAACACTTGCCATACTTCACATCACACGAAAAGTTTGGCTGGTAAAACGACAACAGCAACAACAACATCATCCTCCTCATCTTCTGGTTGTTGTCCTGGCGATAATTGTAATGATTGTCAAATGTCTGCTGCTGCAGCAGCTGCTGCCTCTTTTCAACTGGCCAATCTTTTAGGTTCTACCATGCTATTGCCTCATGTGGCCTCCTCTAATACGACGAAAACCGCTGGCGGTTCTTCGTCTGCTGCAAATGTTCAAAATACAAAATTTACTTGCAACAAAACAAGCTCTTCTGCCATAAATACTTCTTCGACTATAAGTTTAAAAAATCTTAGCAACAATGCTGCTACTACAGGTGGTCTTGCTTCATTGGCAACATCAGCCCCAACATTATTATCATCATCGTCGTCGTTATCGTTGATAGCAATGCCAAAGAAATTAAATACCACCATATTTCAATGTGATTTTTGTTCCTTTTCATGTTCTTGGAAATATGATTTAAAACTGCACATGCGTCAGAAACATGGCATACACAATAAGAAAATGTAAATGTTGCTGCAACATGGAAATGTATGTTAAACCGAAATTTAATGTTCCTTTGTTTCCCAAAGTAAAATCAAAGGTTTTACGAAAACTTAAAAAAAAAAAAAAATTAAGTTTTCTTTTATATCAAAACCTTTAAAAGTTACTGGTAAAGGAACAAATAACATCTGCCCTATTCTAAAAAATTAATGATTTTTCGTTTTTATATTTAAAAATTTGTTATTTAACGAATGACAAATTTTTTTTTTGTATTCGGTTTGAATCAGTATGTAAAATTGTTTAAATCAAGTTTATAAAACATCGATCTTTGAGAAATCTTTTTAAAAGTTACTCTTGATTCGTTTTACAGAATAGGTGCCGGTGTATTTTCTTTATTTCCTTAATGAAAGAATAAGACTTTTTTTTCTTTTACATAATTTAGTAAAGAGGTGCTAAAAAAATAAATATTTTTATCAAATAAATACAAAAACAATATCACTTAATTAAGATTAGAGTCTTAGAAAGTAACGCTCCATTTGCCTACGCTCGCTTGTGTTAAAACCCATTTTCTTTTACTACATTTTTTAAATCAAATGTCATTAAATACACACCAGACTCTCTGCTCTTTTTAGTTTTTGTCTGTTCATTCATTTATATTTCATGTTGTTTGTTTTATAAGATTTGCAATAGACTTCTTACTTGTGAATTTTACAGAATCTGATGACGATGACGATGACGACAAATCATTTCTTTTACAACCCATAAAGCTGTCGGTAGCCAGTCCATCTAAACTGTATGGCAGCAATTTAAACTCCCATCGTCGCTTTCATCGCTCCACACGTTCTCAGAAAGCTGCAGTCTATAGCTGTCCCAATTGTCCCAAAGCGTATACACTGCGTTGTAATCTATCACGCCATATACGTGTAGAATGTCAAAAAGAGCCTAAATTTAAGTGTCCCAAATGTAAAGCCAATTATTATTATCGTTGTTCGTTGGCGCATCATATGAAAATGACTCACAAACAAATTTTAAATTCAAACACTTGAGAGGATTTTGAAAAACGATTATTTTTTAAGAAGTTTTGAGAAATTTATTGTTGGAAGTTTTTTTTTTATTTTTTTTTTTTTAATTTTATTATATTCTTACAAATAATTTTTTTAAATTTCATGTTTTTATTAATTTATATGCTTTGCTTATTCATAAAGTTTAGCATTATTGCTTAGATAAAAAAAAAATTAAATTAAAAGGAGACATTAGAAAACTGTTTAAGCAACCGTTGTCAACATTTATTTTCGTTACTAACATTTCGTAAAGTATGTTTACATTCAACGAATATTTGACGAAAAGAGTATAAACAACAACAAATTGATCAACCTTTTACTTTTTTTTTTAAAACATTTTTGTTGATTTACTAAACTAAACCTTATTGCAGAAAAAAATCTTGTAAAATTTAACTAATAAATTGTTAAACGCTGTTCGATCGAGCAAACGCTATACAAAATCAAACAAATATTTAATAAAAAATAGCGGTTGCGTGTGAGGCATTAAATGTTTGTAAAGTGTGACCATGGCTTTAGTTTAAGGTTTCTCCATATTTTTTGTTATGGTTAATATTTTAAGTGTTTCCAAGTCTATATTTATTTTTATGCCACATCGAATGTTTACAATATTTCAGCAACAAATCGCATTCTTTGGTTTGTTGAAGGTTATACATGTTTTGCCTTTATCATTTTAATTTTCCATTTATTGTGTCAGAAAGTTATGTTGCTATACATTTCTATATGTTTATAATCATTTATTTTATATACATATATTGTATGCAACATGTTGCAGAAATATGATTTTATTCATTTTTTTAAGATTTTTTTACATTTATTTAAAATCCCTAATGATGCACCATGGGATGAAATATAGGTAAACTAATAATTCGTGGAAGCTCATTATTATCAATATTTATTATTTTTTTTTTTTTTTGAATAACTAACTACATATACATTATTTAGTATTATTAAACTAATAGTTTTGTTTAACGGGGCTTGTGCTTTGTTAGTTTTGTTTTGACCACGAAATTTGTGTTAATTGTAGCGGCCTGTTTTTACACAATGCCACTTCACTACCAAAAAAACGCTTTATGTCACTTTCTTTGAAAGCTGCCCTCGCAACTGATTTAGGTCTTTTTTACACGTTACTTTATACTGGTATACTCTGTGCTTTGAATATACTACTGACACGCCTCAAAGTAAGCCCCTTTTTCCTTTTTCACATACATGTTACACTAAACTAAATCGTCAAGATTTTTTTTTTTTTTGGATATACATATGTATAAGCTGAAAATCTCATATAAGAAAAGCATTCGATAAGATTTGTTCAATCTCGCCCTGAATTTTGTAAACTCAATGTATATATAGAGAATACCCCCCTAAAGGCTAGATTACACTATTATACTTTGTATTAATACATATCAAAAACTCAAGTAATATGACAAAGTGTGATAGTGTGAATGCAATGTGTCATGAAAATGACAAGTATTATGAAAAAAGTTTGACATCCCATACGACTTTATCGTTTTTTGAAAAATTTCTAAACAATAATTCTTTTCATTGGATCAGGGTTGCGTTTTATTTCATGTGTGAGTGTTTATACTCTGTGTGATGGTGTGAACACAAACTGTCATGTTAAATTAGATTCTTTGACAGTCGCAACAAAACTCATCTCACAATGTATTATAAAATACGTAAGACGTGTGAGATAGTGTGAACTAGCCTTAATGGAGCACTAAAAAAAAATGTCAAAAAAATATATTTTCAAAATAAAAATTATTTAATTAGCTACTCAAATACCGGATGTTGATGTTTCCGTTATAATATTTTTTCTTTTAGAAGACTATACCAAATACTATCACTCGAAATATCTTAATTTTCAATTATTACCCTTGCAGATCGCAAAATTTGTAAAAATTATTTGACTTTGATTACTCACTGCCAATAAAGTAAGTAACTCAAAGCAGTAAGTTTAGCAGTTAGTGATGTACAAATAAATTTATTTACTATCAGCCAATACCAAACATGTCTGTGAAGGATAAATTTTAGTCAATACCACTGTGATGTTGCATATAAAACAATTGAAATGTTGCTTAAACATGTTGCCATAGGCAATGAATATGGAGCTCTCTTTTTATAAATTTTATAACATTCCCTTAAATGTTTTTATGTTTTATTTATACATGTTTACAAAACAAATGCGTCTTGTGGATATAAACTTAAGGCTAAAATTCAAATGTTGCTTTCAAAATATTTTTTTCCCTAAAATCTAAAGTACCCTGTATTTTAATCTGCTTGTGGTCGATCATGCTGACCAAAAAGATCGCGAAGTGCACGAAATCCATTTTGATATGAACGCCCATTTTCGTCAAAAGGCTTTAACAATCTTAACGCGCTGCTCAAATGTGTACCCCTCCATGGTTAAATTTGTCAAAAACTGGAAAAAAAATTTCAAATTTGTCGAATAGCTTGACGTTAAAGTGTGACTAACAATTAACATCGTGCATTATGATTGGACTATCCTTTATTTAGAGTATTTTTTTTAATTATTCTGAACTCGGTTTTTTGAAAATATGTAACTTGTATTTAGATGTTTATAAGAAATTTTAAATTTTCATGTTGCCAAAACATAAATGTTCTTTTAAACATGTTGCGCTGAACCCTTCTATTAAAGTTTACTACAAAATGTTGCTTAAATACGTATTTTTAATGTTTAAAGGAGTTTGTAATCTTTTTTATTTTTAAAATTTTTTAATTTTTTTTTTTTAATATTGTTATTTCTATTTTTTATGGTGTTGCTTCTAACGATATATAATAATTGACAAGTATGGGATTAAGTTAAAGATATTTTATCATTCCTATATGTGTGCCAAATAATTCAAGGATTTGGAGCGTTATTTTGTTTTTAAACAATTTTCTAGCATTTTGTTAAAAAGAAAACCTGCCAAGAGGTTTAATTTTTATAATTTTTCAAATTGTAAATTGCTTTTAATTTCAATTTTTTTTTATATTTTTAACATTTTGACTGTAAATTATATGTTTATAAAAGGTAGTTAATATTAACAAAATTTGTGTAATATATTGAACATTGTAAAAACTATAATAAATATTCAAAATATTTAATGTTAACAATAATAAAAATTATAAATTTTCTTAAAAATATATTGTAAAAGAACAAAATAAATTTCCCAAAAGTTAAATACTTAATTAAAACAAACAAATTCAAATACGTTGTTATTTATTAGAAATAGTTAGAGTTTTTTTAATTTATTTTATATGTATGTTTTGTTTTTAGTTTTATCACAACATTAATCTTTTTTCCAATTATATTACAAATAATATAGCATATTTCAATTTAGAATTTTCAATTTACATATGTATAAAAGTATATATATATATATATCTTGATTTCTTCCAATTTTTCGCTTTTTCTTTTTCTCTTTTCCACTTTTTGCGACCTATGCATAAAATGTAAATGTGTGATGATTTATATATATATATATGTATATATAACGAAAAACCAAAAAAAAAAATATATATATATGTATATGTATATATATAGGAGCTGTTTATATCAAAACCGAACCTCATCTTATATTGACCTCATCCTCCTCAACTTTGACAGCACAGACAACACCATCACCACCACCATCATTATTTATAACACCATTTACAAATCTACCACCAACCAATAAATTGGCAGCAGCAACTGTTTTGCCGCCATCATCATCAACCTTTGCATCGTCATCATCATTCTTATTATCGTCAACTTTAACGCCGGCCTCGTCTAATTATCCTCGTAGTAGTCGAAAATCCAAACGTCTTAATAAGAAATCTATTAAGTTTGAATATACCACCATACCGCTACTAACTGTGCGTGATAATAAAAAGAATTCGAAATTTGTTTGTGATAAATGTCCACATAAATCATATCAAACTTATAATAGTCTTTTACGACATCAACGTGTCGAATGTCACAAAGATCCCCAACATGTTTGTTCCATGTGTGCGATACGTTTTTACTATTTAACTACGTTACGTAAACATACCAAACGTATGCATAATATTGATTATGATTAGAAGCAAAATTTTAGTATTTAAGATTTGAAAAAAAAAATAAACAAGAATTTATTACTTTTATGTAAAAAAAATTTTTTTTTTTATAATCATGAATGTTGTGTTGTTGTTTTTTTCTTGTATAACAAAAAATAGAATTTAAGAAAAATATTTAAAAATAAAAATATTGTAGTTTTGTTAGCTAAATTAATGTAAAATTTGAGAAAATTATTTTATAAAGTAAAATGTAGGTTTTTGTCTTCATTAGAAAAATTTTGTAACTTTTGAGTTGTGCATTTTTTTTTTTATTTAAAAAAAGTTTTGTATAAAACTGTAAAGAATTTTCTTGTAAAAGTAAAAATCATGACAATATTTTTTGTATTTTAATATAATAATGAGATTTTAAGTTCTTTATTACATGTTGCTTAAATTTTTTAATTTTCAAATATTTTCTTCAAAAAATCATTTTAATCGTTTTTTATTTTGAGCCACATGTTGCTAACCAATTAAATGGCTTTAGCAACTTCATTTGTACTTTCTTCATGTTGGAATATTTGTTACTATATTGTTTATTATATTCCTTGAACTTAAACAATTAATACATTGGCTTTTTATTTTGCACGCAACATGTTGCTCAGCTTGTCATGTTAAAGATAACCTTTTTTTTGACAATACATAAAAACCGTTTTAAGAAACCTGTTGCTAAAAAAGTTTTAGGTAAAATCGCTTTTAAAAGTGAAACATTTTTGATTTGAAAATGTTGCTGTCCAAATTCTCGTCGACATTCGCGACTATGATTTTTTTTTTTTTTGATTAAAAGGCTTAATACAAAACCAATTGTTATTCTTTTAAAAACATCAAAAAAAAAAAAAAAAAAAAATAAAAACTATTTGCATTTAAGGTGGCATTTAAAAACCACTAAATATTATTGCACTACTTTATGCAACATGTTGCTATAGAAATGTTGCTGAAAATATTTTAGGCTAAATTGCTTATAAATACGAAACATTTTTGATTAAAAAATTTTAAAAGAAAAAAATAAATAAATTTCCGCAACATGTTGCTGCCAAAATTTTCGTCAACATTTCTGATTCTATGAAAATTTTTTGTTTGTATTAAAAGGCAAAACCACTTGTTATTTTTAACATAAAAAAACTATTTGAATTAAAGGCTTCATATAAAAAATACTAAATATTTGTTCACTTCTTTATGCAAAATGTTGCTAGAGACATTTTTAAGTATTAAATACAAAAAAAAAGAAGTTTTTTATTCAATATTTTCAACTGCAAATTGTGCTTTATATATATAAAGCATTTTTTTGTAATTTTAAAACTTTTTTTTTCAGCAACATGTTGCTATAAAGCGTTTTCAAGGAAAATATGTATTAGAAAAAAAATGTTGATAATGATAATTCAGAACTTCTTATAATTTGTAAAATAATTTGTCACAATTTTTAAACAAAAATTAATTAGTTTTTAGATTTTTTTATGTTGTAATCGGTAGTTTTAGTTTGTCATTTTTTCAATTTAAAATGCTAATAGTAGTAAAACTGTAATTATTTTCTTTAATAAATAATTTAAATTTTAAGAAATTTTTTCAATATACAAAACGAATCATTTCAGTTTTATTTTATATTTCGCAAAAATAAATTATTCATTTGTTACTTATGATTTATATTTCTTTCGTTTTTTTCTTTTTGTTTCTTTTCATTTAACACAAACCTTCAAAATAACACATTTTCAAATCCCCATCATCATCACTCTATCGCTCCATTAAAAATAAAAATCATGATGTGTGTGTACTTACGTGTGTGGCCTAAATCATAAAAAAAAAAAATATTTACAAATTTCATTCATCAACTTGAAACCAAAAATCATGTAAATAACAAAATTTAAAACTCATTTCCAAAACCTTTTTAAATATCAAAAAAATATACTAATTTTATTAAAAAAATAAGAAAAAGATATTTCCTATAAATTCTCTCAGTCAATGTTAGAAGGTGGCAACTATTTGAAATTAAATGCAATGATGGATGGTGTTGGTGGTGGAGGCGGTGGCTTAAATGCTGTTAATGTTGGTGTCATAGGTGGTCAAATGCTGAATTCAACTGAACGTTTTCCCTGTGCCGTTTGCGGTAAATCATACTTGCGTAAACGTCATCTACAAAGACACATGAGAGACGAATGCATCGGTATACCGCCACGTTTTAGCTGTGATTTATGTCCTTCACGTTTTCGCCGTAAATATCATATGGTACGACATTTAACCTCCAAACATGGCATTCCACCAAATATAGCCCAACAGACGACGGGCAATTCAAATCGCCACAATACCGTAAATAAAGATGATCCAGAAGGAGCTGAGAATTTATCCTTGAATCCTGTTAATTTAGATAACTGTGATAATGGATTATTGCCCGAAAATCTAACAATGCGTAAAGAGAATTATGAACATGAAGCGCCACAATTACATCACCATCATCATCATGTACACCATCCTCATCAGCATCTTAACATGGGCTCGGCGAGTCCGTCGCATATAACAAGTGGCGATAGTGGCAGTGATTGCAATGGTGGAGGCACTGCGGGTACCTCACCCATACCTCCTAGCCACATAATTCCCATCCCTACTTATGGTTTGACGGGAGCCATAACAGCTATATCGGCGGCTGCAGCTCATGTAGAGGAAACAGATGCTAAAATTCTTTTAGAGGCTGCAGCCGCAGCTGCTGCTCAAGCTGCTGCCAATAATAATTTACAACAATTAACAAAAAACAACAACAACAATGCCACGGCCAATATCATGACGCGACCGGTTAATGAAGATAGTGAAAATATAGCGGAAAATCAAACGGCCACAAATGCCAACGCTCCTATAAATTCCAGTGAGTCTTTTATCAAAGCCGAACCTATGACGCCCGGTAAAACAGGGCCGGCATCGGCCACGGCCTCCATGAACTTGTTAGACGATGAGTGGAAAATGAAGCTTAGCTTACAACTCATTTCGAATTCGTTGCTCAAAGAACGTTTAATGAACACTATGCCATTTGCTTATAAAAATAATTGAAATAATTAGACTAAAAATTTCATCAAGAAAAAAAAAACCAAATATTTTTTAAACTTACAAATTTTGCTTTTATTAAGATATTTTATTTGATTTTTATTAGAATTTAAGTTCAAATAACATTTTATTTTATTTATTTTTACACAAATCTTGACTCTATATGATTTTTTATAAGTGTATTTTTATTTTTTTTTATAATTTACTTTTACTTTCTTTGAGTTTAACAAACCAAATATTAAAAAAAAGCGAATTTGTATTAAATTTAAAGATTTGTTTTTTTAACAAATTAAGATCTCTATTTTTTTAACAAGCAAAACACACATTCCGTTTTTTAAACCCAAATATACAAAAAAAAAAAAAACAAGAAAATTTTAACCAAAAAATATTTTTAATTTATTTATTTAGAATTTTAGTTAAATTTAAGAATTTAAGTAAGAAAATAAGGCAGAGAATCAGGCTGGAGATTGAGTTTTAAAAGAGATTTTTTATCTAAAGTTGTTGGTTTTTTTTGGAAAATTTTTTTAAAAAATATTGAATTTTAATTTTAAAAATTTGTTTTTGAAAAAGCTTAAAATAGTAGTAAATTTAAAAAAACATTAAAATAATAGTAATTTTTTTGTAAAATTTTAAAATTTTGATCAGTTTTAAAAATTTTAAAATTTTCCAACTTTTACAAAATTTTGTAGAATTTCGAAATTTTCGATTTATCAAATTATTTTAGGTATTTTTTATTCTAAAAGAATTTCTTAAATATTTTTTTTAATTAAACAATCGTGTCGAGTAAACTTTCGTATTTTTCTGCATACGATAGACACTGACGTATCGAATGAAAACTGGAGAGATGTAATGTCTTTGGTTATTCTTTATCGAATGCTATTATCTCAAATTACGATACATTTTATTCGATATCGAGTGTCATGATACCAAAATAAAAAATTTCGATAAATTTTGCTTGATAACGAAGGCGGTGATTAGACCCCTGGATTTTTATGCTAAACACGGCTACGAGTATTTGTAAGCGGAGTCACAAAAGCAGAAAAATCGAAATACAAATCTAGTCTTTGTGTTTCTCGGTGTGCTTTTGGCAATTTTAAATCACACCGAAGCACACAAAAACGAAACACCAAAATATCAAAATTTAAGAGGCACATGTGATTTTAAATCATGTTATTTGAGTTAAAGGGATTTTGAGAACGGGACTGTATGACAACGACACTCATAATTACTCTTATCTTGGTTGGCGAATTTAAAATACGCCTGGGACTGTTTGGTAATAGATTTGAGGGAATAAGTTTACGTTCTCTTAAATCTATTACCAAAAAGTTGCCAGCGTATGTTTAATTCGCCAACCACGATAAGGATAATAACGCCGATTATTTTTGTTCTAAATGTAAGTTAAGCGATCGAAATTTTCGTTCGAAATCGAGAGACCTTTCTAAGATGTGTAATTTAATATCAAATTTCTTTCTGCTTTGCTGGTTTCTTTAATATTTCAATCTCTGGCCTGGATAGCAATTTTCTAACATCCAAAAATACTCACTTGATATTTTATTTTTATACACTTAAATTAAATAAATTTGACATTTCTTTCAATCAAAGAAATAATTTATATTAATAAACCAAATACTTAAAAACCAAAAACTTTACAGTATACAATTCTTTTATTTTTTTTTTTAAACTTAATTTAAATTATCCCTTAATTAAAAATGTTTAGGATTTTAGCAATTTGTTATTATTAATTAACGACAAATACAACATGATATTAAACCAGAAAAATTTAAAATTTTTTAATAACGAATTTCTACTTAAATTATTTAAGCAAAAACAAAAAAAAAAAAAAAAAAATAACTTATTTAAAGAATTTTATTTATAATAAAAAAAATATTCAATTTATTTTAAACTATTCCATAAGTAATGTATTTTATGCTGTCTTGTATGTTTTTTTCAATCAAAAAATTTATTTATTTCTTTTAAATTGTTTTAACATATTTTTTTTTGTAATAAAATCATGCCATGTATTATTAATTTTAATTAAATTTTCAAACTTTTTTAAACAAGAATTTAAAAAAGTTTAAACAAAATATTGTTTTAAATTTGTTAACAAAAAAGAGAATATTTGAGCTTTATGCAAAAATTAAAAAATAACTGCAGATTATTAAGTAAAGTTTTGAAAGACCTTTTAGGCAACATTTATATTTCTTTTTTATTTTTAATTTATCAGGCCTGTCACAGAAATCAAATCCAAAAACGAAAACTTATTTAAAGAAGCTAAAACAAATTCGATTGCCTGGGTTTGTAAAACTTAAGAATTTTCTCAATTTATTTAACTGCTAACTTAAAGAATTAAATAATCGACCGTCTTAAACTAAATTTTATAAGGTTATTTCAAGGCGAATTCACTAAATATTGCAAGTTAACAAAAAGTTTATTTACATAAAAAACTGGTTTGTATACAAACTTTGACAACTCGACCACCGAAAAGAAACACATGTTGACTTGCCCAATCTTTTATTGTATTCGCCTTGGGTTATCTAATGGTTTTCTGTGTTTTTTTTTAACATTTTATTAAAAATTCTATTTTAAAATTTTTTAATATTTGTTTAAATCTTCAAAATCATTTGAGTTCGAAGGACCAAAAGTATAGTAATCTTTTAAAAACACAATATTGCCTGATATAATCTTTTTTTTTTACTGTTTGGCTGGCTCGAAGGAACAAACTTATCATATTTTATAAGATTCTTAAACCAAACATTTTAGCTTCAATTCTTAATTCTCTTTCAATAAAATTTAACATTACTTTTTTATTTTCTTTTAAAATTGTAATTAAATATTTAATATTCTTTAACATGAAATCATAATTTTTTTTTATACTTTATAACCAAAAATAATGTATTCTATTTAAAATTATAAAGAAAAAAAAAAAAAAAAAAAAAAAAAACAAAATATATATTAAAAATAATAACTAAAGAAAAAAAAAAAAACGAAAACCAAAATAAAAATTGTGTATTTATTTGAAGAAAATCTTGCTGGAAATCAATCAGTCATTATTCAAAGAAAATAATTATAAAATTTTTAGAACTTTTTTTTATTTTCATTTCAGGAGTTTTTTTCTATTTTTTTACAGCTTCTGAGAAAACAAAAGCATCAATATTTTTATTTTAAGGAAATATTTTTTCGGGTTTTTTTGGTATCATACTGTATTCGTATTATGATTTTTTTTGCTTGGGTGAAGAACAGTCGAGACTAGTTTTCTAGTTTTCTAGAAAAAAGTACGAATGGGGGGTGTAGAAGATAGGCTTATCTACCACCTTCGCATACAAAACTTTATGCCTGTCTTCTTTCCAAGCCAAAAAGTCATAATACAAAAAAGGGTTCTAATCACTGCATTCGATATCGAGTAAACTATTGTATTTTTCTGCATACGATAGACACTAACATATCGAATGAAAACTCGAGAGACGCAATGTCTTTGGTTACTCGATATCGAACGTATTGTTTCAAATTACGATACATTTGATTCGATATCGAGTGACATGATACTTAAATACAAAATTTTGATCCCGTTTTAGGATCTCCTTTTTATTATTAAAGTCCTTCCTAGTTTTATAAAAATACTTATTAAAAAAAAAAAAAAAAAAAAAAAACTTTCTAAAAAATTTCAGTTTTGTTTGAATTAAGGTGAATTCATACAGGTGACAGCAGATTTAGTTATACTAGCTGTAACTTTTATTTTTGTATAGAGTTTGACATTTTTAAAACATAAACCTTTACACAAAAAAAGGACAGATCTGTCCATTTTAACGTGATCATCGTCCTAAGACAGCTAGCATAACTCTCTCTCTCTCTCTAATGCAGTCACCTCTATGAATTGGCCTTGACTTAACTTTTATTTAAAATAAATTTTTAATCGCGAAAATTTCAATTCCTAGATATTGTGCTTTCTTTTTTAAAAATCTTTAAATTTCAAATCTTTTTCTATTATATTTTTCATCTTTTTCTTTCTTTTTTTATACTTAAAATTTTTTTTTTTTTTAAATTTTTTACTTTTATGTTATTTCTTTTGATTTTATTTTTTTTTTCGTTTATATTTCTTTTAATTTCTTACTTTAATTCTACGGCTTTTTCTTTTAAAATTATTTTTCGTTAAAAAAAAAAATGTTGTTGAAGAAAATTTTCACTAACCTATTTTTATAACTAAATTTCTTTTAGATTATTGTACCTACTACTACCACTACTACTACTACAACCTCTTACAAATCAAATCAAAATCAAATCTTCTACAAATACAACTCTATATACATGTATAGAAATAATTAACCTAAAAAATTTTAACCATATCTGTATAAAATTCAAAAAAAAAAAAAAAAAAAAAAAGAACTTGGTCGTTTTTGTAGTTATTGTGTATCCATCTCTTCATATTTCTACAAACAACTTGTTGCTACTACCACTCCTCCTACTTGGGCTGTGTTGGAATAAGAAAAGTCATGTTTGTGTCACTTAAAAAAAGCAAAATGTCAACAAAGTGAGCATTAATCAATTTTTGTCAAACTTATAAGTGTTTAAAACAAAAATCTTAAAAAAAACTCAATATAAAATGATTATTTATTTATTTAGTTTTAAAAAACATAAACATATTTCTCTACTTTTAAAATGTTATTAACCTTTATATTAAAACTATATTATACTTATTTATATAAAAAAAACTTTTTAAAAATACTCTTTAAATATTTAAAAAAAAATATGAAAAAGCAAAATATTGTATTCTCTCTGTCTCTTATTTACTCTCTTTATTATTTAATAATTTTTATAATCACATTTTGTTATCTGTGTGGTGGTTTGTTTTAGTATTTTCTTTTTATAATATTTAACAATTATTTATTTAAGATATAAAACTAAATTCTTTTGAAATTCATTTCTGATTCCAAAATTGCTTGAAGAACTTTTTAAAATTTCTCTCAAGAATAATAAGTCTCATTCACAATGCAAGCAACAATTTGGTTTTCACATCTTATCCTTTCGCAAGGTATTAAATATAATCATGTAATCAGACAACGCCGCTCATGTGCTGCTGGCAACTCAACTGCAGTTCAGCTGCCATCCGTAATCGACCCATTATTTTTTTTTATCTTAATACAATAAAACAAAAGCAAGAGATGAGTGTTATTTTTGTCAAATTTTCGATAAAAAGTGTCCGTCAACACAACATTCTTTGAAAATACAAAATTAACGTCGAAGTTATGTAGACTTCGACACCTACAACGACTTATTTACGGGCCTGTTCTGAAAATCACGTGATTTCAAATCACGTGTTTTTGAAATCACGAGCGAGATTTTGTGGTGTTCTGAAAGTCATACCGTTTTTGTGTTTCTCGGTGTGCTTTCGGCAATTGAAGATCACACCAAAACACACAAAAACGGGACACTAAAATATCACACGTGTGATTTTAGTAGGCACATGTGATTTGAAATCACGTGATTTGAGTGAAAGTGATTTGCAGAACAGGCCTCATAATAGGGGTAAATATTATTCTGGAAGTATTTTGCAGATATTTCTTTCTTTAAAAATTAACGCGTTTGCAGACAAAATTTTGTTAAAATGTTGCTTGCATTGTGGATCTGGCTTTAGGGTGTAAAAAATAATCAAATTAACGGCCAATTTTACCAAGTCAGTTAGAATTAACTATCAGTTATAAATGTCAAAACATATTGTTAACTGGAAGTTAAAGTAATAGTTAGTTTTAACTGAACTTGGTTAAATTGGCCGCAATAAGGCAAAATTTTTAAACTATGGTTAAAAATTGAATACATTTTAAAATAAAAGTAAAAAGTGTTTTTTTCAAAATATTTGAATACAAAATAATTATAGCAAAAATGTAGTAATTTTATAGAATTGGATGGAAATTCATGCAAAATTTTAAGTTTTTTTTAGGAAATTCTAAAATATCTAAAATTTTTATAGGAAATTTTGAAATGTTATATAAAAAATACAAAATAATTATAGCAAAAATTTACCATCTATTTTTATACTAGAAAGCTTAGGCAAAATTTAAAATTTTTATAGGAAAATTTGAAATGTTTTATATAAAATTTCCTAATATAGCAGTTTTCAAAATTTTTAAAAAATGTTTATTGGAAATTCCTGACGATCTGGCCTAAGCAACCAGTGAAATGCGCATAGGAATAGCTTATCCCATCAACAATAAATTTCAGTGTTTTTATCAAGAATAAAAATTGCGAATTAAGCACGAATAACAAAATCTTTTAAGTTTATAGGAAATTTCCAAATTTGTAGAGTAAAATGTCTAGCTTTCTTTTTTAAATTTCAAAATATTTTAAAAAATTTTCAGCTTTTAATAAACATCAGCTTTTTCGATTTGTTTACAATACCCACAAAAAAGACGCTCGCACTTTGTGGCTTAAAATCCAAGTATGTACATCTAAAAGGGTTTTAAATTTTCTACTAATTCCGCGAATTCCGCTATATAACTTTGTGTTATTGCGGATAATAAAACCATCAAAAATTAACAACTCATCACTAGCAGCTGTAAAGTTAAGTTGTTAAAGTGCAACTCAACTGAGGTGCAAAAGTTCCTAATTTTATAGTATAGTATGGTAACGCTAGGGACCTATTTGGTCTATGCGGGGTCTTTGTGACCGGCCACTCTTACCTTACCATAGTAAAATAAAATTTGTAATCTTTTTTTAAATTTCAAAATTTTTATACGAAATTTCAAAATTTAATAGAAAAAATTTTCAAATGTTCAATTTTAAAAATTGATTTTTCCCATTTTATTTGAAGTTCCATTTTTAAAGTTACAACATTTTTACAGTAAATTTTACGAAATTTAATTATATATTTTTTTTTTCATTTTATTATAAAGTTTTACAATTTTTATAGGAAATTTTTCGTTATTTTTAAGAATTTTTTTTAAAAATTTCACAATTTTCATAGTAAATTTCGCAAAAAAATACGATGTGTTTGTTCTGAATTTCAGCATTTTTATTTAAAATTGAGGAATTTCACTATTTGAAAGTAAATTTAAAAAATAATTTTTGGGAATATTTTTCTATTTTGTAAAAATGTTACTTTTTTATAGCAAATCTTTACTATTCTGTTATTCAGTAAATTCTTGAAAATTGTATCTGTTAAAGATTCTATTAAGAAACTTCGCAATTTAATATGTTTAAAACATGATCGACCAATTATGGGGGCCAATATAATATCTTTAGCAATGCTTAAGAAAAATGGTAGTAAATTGAGCGATTGGTACTCTTTATTGCGTTTGCGCATTTATCTTTCGCATCTTTTTTTTTCTTTCCGCAAATAATCACTATTTTGTTAAAAAAATGTTACTACCATTGTGAACGTAGTTGTTTAAATTTTGAATTATAAATTTTAACGGCCTAATTTATAAAAAATAAAACCGGTTAATAAAGGGTTAATAAAATGGATTTTCATACAAAATCCGTTTAATAAACCCTTTATTAACATGTTTTATTTTTTATAAATAAGGCTGTAAAAATTTAGAAATATTTTAAATTAAATAAAATTTCAAGTGTTAATTCTTTTGAAAACTTATTTTTATGTAAAATTTAATTTCTTATTCTAACCCCCATATTCATAAAAATATTTTTATTGTTATGAATATGGGGGTAAAACTTTTATTTCATTTTGGTTTTAAATCTTTTAATGCTTCCTTAAATTTCTCGTCAACTTAATTTGAATACATACATATTTGATTAATTATGGTTTTAAATTTATTTAAAATGCACGTGTTACAATTTTGTCTAAATTTTATTTTTAGGTAATATGAATATTTTATTTCTATTTCTTTACGTAGTACTTTTATTACAGATGTAGTTTTAATCTAGCTAAAACAAATTATTGTTTTTTGTGTTTAATTTTAATTATGCCCAGCGTTTTTTAAAAATCTCTTAAATCATTTCTAAACACAAAAACTTATTTCTCATACTCCTTAAGGGGTATGTCTATACACGTTCAAAATGCTTCATGTCAAGCTTGTGTACGTGTGCTTGACGTAATATCTCAATTGGTTTAATTTTCTATGCTGGCGATGCTGGCGGTATCACTCATACTAACAACATTTTTTACTCATACTTTAAACATGCTTGTTAAACATTTTGGTCGTGTACATACCCCCCAAAGCTTACCATTTTTTTTACTCTCTTTTTGCTGTAAATTTGTTATTATCCAATTTAATACCTACTCTTAACAAAAATTCATTATTACATCAAATACTCATCACAACATTTCTTTTTTGTCTCTCTCTTTGTTTTGTTTTTTTTTCTTATACTTTTGCTTACTTTCCTTTCCTTCTTATGCCTTTATGTAAATCCTTTGCTTTCCTTACTCCTTTACCTCCTTTTTTGTTCTTCATTTTTTTTTAAATTCTCATTTTAGGTTTTGTCTTAACCTGGTATCAACATTCATGCGAACAATGTGGTAAATCCTATAAAACTCGCAAATCATTATCCCGTCATCGTCGTTTTGAATGTCGCTTTACTACCGAACGTCCGGTTTTTCAATGTCCTTCGTGTAATTACGCTGCCAAGCGCAGTGATAATTTAACGAAACATATAAAAACACATTTTGCCAAAATGCAACGCGAGTTTCTGCCCTTGGCTGTGAAATTCCAAAATACTTTGAAATCTCACATGGAAACTGCTTAAGAACGAAAAAAAAATTAAATTTAGTTTGAATACTAAATTGTGGCTCTTAAAATGAATGAATTGGTAATTCGGTTTAAGAAATTTTTTAAATATTCACCCTAATTGGGGTTGTCGTTGTCGCGAACGACTGTGTCGTTTTTTGTAGTTGATTAAAGAACACAGGTTGTGTGTTACTTTCATCTAATCATATATTATAAATAACGACATAGTCGTGTACGACAACGACAACCACAATAAGGCTGATTATTTTGAATTTACTTAGTTTTTGCCATTAAGTTGAGCAATGACTTGGTTTTGAGTTAAACTATAAATCGAAGAAACATTCGAATTTAGCTTTGAACGTCTTTTTTTTTGCTTGAAACTAAAATACATATTTAAAGAATTTTTGGAGTGTAAAAAAGTTTATAAAAAGTTTATTTTATTTTGAAAGATATTTTGGAAAACCGTTCTTTTAAAGTTAGAAAAATTTACATATAAATTTGAAATTCGCCCGTTTTAAGTTATTGATCAATTTTCGAATCTTCTTTGTGTTCACTTTAAAATAGTTAACTATCAATTATATCAAAAACTTTATTAAATTATAGGTTTAGGAGTACAAAAAACTTCTGTTAGACAACTTCAATTTTTTTTTCGAAGTTTATGAAATATAATATTTAAACACATATAATTTATAATCATGACAAATTAAAAATAATGGTTTAGTTTTACACATTTTTAGAAAGATCTTTTATGTTCAAAAAATTCAAACATTTTTCGAAGTTTATGAAAATTAATATTTTTCTATATTTTAACAAAAATTAACCCTTAAACACCCATGACCGCCTACAGACGGTCATCAGAAAATATAAGTATTGAGCAAAACCTATTTACTTCACGCTGTTACGATGCAAAAATTTTAAATGAGTATAAAATTTTCAGCATACGGTATCAATTGAATTAAATGATTGAGATAGTGTAGAAGAAGAAATCATTCTAGTCAGAACTTTGATGCGAAAAGAAAATTGCAAACTACATATTCAAATTTCAGGAATTTAAGGGTTTATTTTGGAAGATTTTTTATGTTCGAAATTTTTTTTCGAAGTTAAGAAAATTGATGCTGCTCAATATTTTAACACAAATAATTTATTTTCATGATAAGTTTACATACATACAATGTCCAACACATTCTAACTTATTTCCAAAATTTAGGATTTTTTTCAAAAGTCAAAGAACATTTTTTCAAAATTCGATCATAATTTTAAATATTTTAATTTTAAAAATATTTTTATAACATTTATTCCAAAGTGTTAGCGGTTTGATAGTTTAAAAAGTCCTACTGGAAGATTTTAACTTAATTTTAAAGTTCGTATTTCAAATTTTGTTTTTCTTAACATTTCGTACAAATGTTTTAAAATGATTGCATTTCATTATTTTTTCCTATATTTTTCTTATTTTTAACACATTTCATTTATGTACATTGCGACACATTACCATTCATTCATTTCTTCAACCACTTTTTATTCAAAATTTTGTTTGATTTTTATAATTTTAAGCGAAGAATATAACTTTTTTTCCGTCAAGAACTAACAATATACTATTATTTGTATTGCTCTATGTTTATTTACATTAAGAATTTATAACTATTAATTATATATATTTTGGTGAATTGATTTAAATGTAACAATTATTTTATAAAAAAAAAAAAACAAAAAATATTGTATAAAATTGAAAACAAAAACTTTGAATTTGTTGGCCTTTTTTTAAAGAAAACTAGGCTGTTGTGTGCTGTATCTCAAAATATTTGTTAGCAACTGATTTATAAAATTACATTTTTTTTCTATATTTTTGATTTCAGTTCTATTCGAAAATAATAAAAAATTTATTTAAATTTTTTGTTTACTTTATTAAGTATTACTGTCATGCTCGTTTTCTGTGCGTTTTAAAATTTACATATAACACAATATTTTTTTAGAAACGATACAATTTTTTTTACTCCAGCTCCTCCAGTTCTTCTTGTGGAGGAATTTTTTTTTCGTTTTTTGAATATTTTGCTTTTTATTCTAATTTAACATTAGTTTGCATTAAATTTGCATTTTTTATAGATTTACTTTCTTTAAAAATAAAAATTTTATGCAAATTTTATTCAATTGCGCACAAAAAAATAAAAAAATCCAATAAATTTTTAAAAATTCATATTCATGGCACATACTCTGTTTACCTTTTTATGCATACATACACTCATACACACCAACACTTCTGTTAAGAGTTCTTTATTTTAAAATTCAAATTAATTTAGTTTTTTTCTAACTTATGCTAAAAATGTAGAACGTTTTCAAGTTAGATTTGCATTTTTTTGTATTTTCATTTTTATACAAACAATTTTAAAACTATAAAGGAAAAAACTAAATGTAAAATTTTTCCTATAATTGGTAGCAGTTAAGTTTAAAAATATTAAAGCAAAATTTAAAATTAAATCTTATTCTTATTTTAAATATAACATTATAAAAAACATACTACATAATTTATTTTTTGCATACTTAATAACATTTTATTTATAAATGATATTTTTATTAAAGAAAAAAAAAAAAAAAAAAAAAACTTAAGTTAAAGAAACATTCCTAAGTATTGATACCAAAAATATTTAACAAAAAAAAAAAAAAAAAAAAAAAAAAGAAAAAAAAAAAAAGATTTATATTATTAAATAATACAACAACAAAATCTAGTCGTCTCAGGTTCAAATGTTTGTACTTAAGAAAGGTTTTCTTTCTTAAAAAACTCTTAGTTCTTTAAATTAAATAATAACTTATACCAATTTTTTACTAACTTTATTTATTAAATGTCGACGGGTGTTTGTGTAATCGTCCTTTAGTTTTTTGTCTTTAGCGATATTTCTCCTTAAAAAATTTTATATATTCTTGAAAAAAGAAACTCAAAGTATTAAAAATTGTGCTCAAATCCCTTATTTACATAATTTGGCACTTTTTTTAATGTTCGAAAACTTCGAACTAAACTTCGAAATTCCAAGCATTTTAAAAATTATAAAAAATGTTACAGAATCTTTGTAAAAATAATTTTTTTTCAGCAATTTTGAATTTATATTGCAATATTTTCTTTAATGAAAAATTCGTACAATAAAACAAAATAAAAAAAAATCTCAAAAAACTCCTTAAATAATCAGAATTTTCCTTTAAAGTGAATAATTATGTTAATAATTTTATAAGTTTTATTGCAATATTTGTATGTAAATCCCTAATTTTAAAGCATTCTCTTTTCAAATTCCGTACGTTTGAAGTAACAACAACGAACACATTTCTTACTAACACAATCGGCCATGTTCTGACAATCGCAAATCGCCAGAAAGCTTTTCGCTTGCGATCTGCCGTGGATTCTTAAAAATATTTTAGTTCTTTTGAGCAAATTTTGCAAATTCTTTTATGGCTAGTTAGAGTTTTATTGTATACTAGCCGTGCCCGTGCTTTGCTCGCCTACAGTTAATTTTTGACTAACAATAGAGTCGAAGTGACAGAATTTGATCCAAGGTTTGAAAAAATATAAAGTCTGTATGTTTTATTGTATGTAGATCGATCCACATATAGCTCATTTGCTGCAAGGCCGGCATAACTCAAAAAAATCCGTTTCGAGAGAAACGCATTTAAAGTTTTTGATTTGCTCTAACTACTTAGAAAAAAAGAAGACACATTCTCTTCAAACTGGGAAAGTATAAAAGATATAAAGATGAATTTAATACACAATATAAAGAAAAACAAAGCGAACAATTCTGCATCTCTAACTCCAAAATTTCATTTTTTGAGTTATGCCGGTCTTGCAGCAAATGAGCGATATGTTTTAAATTTCATCAAAATTGGTTAAGCCCTTATGACACTACATTTTTTATTCATTGATTGATATAGAATTGATGGAAAGAAACAGTAAATATTGGAAAGAGCAAACTATTTTCTTTTTTATGATTTTGTTTATTTTATTAAATGTTGTCAACTTTCTGTTTATTAGAAACATAAAAACAAAACAAACAAAAAGCGGTAAATCGCTGAATTTGCCCATAAACCGCTGATTCGGCAACACTTAATATTTCAAGCTTGAAATGTCAATTTTAAGTTGAACAATTTTACATTTTTTTGACATAACTTCATTTTTTTTATCGATAACTTTTTTAAAATTTTTGACAGTTTGCTATTTATCTTAATACAGCTGAATGCATTGAGAATGTAGTGTCATAGACCTTTAGATATTTTCGGAGAGCCAGTAAATCTCCCTATGCCCTCCTCTTGGTCCTAGTAAAAAAAGCCTATATTTCCAATTTGATTAAAAATAGGTTTAGCTATTTAACCGATAGAGCGTAGCAAACGCTAAAGTAAGGGGTCGGTCGAGCGGACAGATAGACTGGACTCGGAATGGAGGGCAAACAGCTTACTCTCTTAAAAATAATTTTGTATTTCTTTTGAGTACGGAAACTAATGCTTGAATAGATCTCTTCTAAAACGATAATTAATATTTAACGAGTATAGAAGGTTTAGCTCCCCTGGACTCTATCCTAAACCTTATATAAACTATGTCCCTAAGGGGGTTTCATTCTTCATTTTGTTGAAATAATTTTTAAAATCGAACCGGAAAATCCGGAGATTACCTCTTACAAACATACAAACTCTTCACTTTATAATAATAATAGACCTTACACAATACAAAGTAATAAGTAATTTATTGCTATAAAAATTTAAAAATTAAAACTATTTTTTGCCAAATACTAATTTTAATTATTTATATATTAATATAATTTGTTAGATTTAAACTTGACTAATATATTATTAAGTTCCTTTTTAATTTCTTTAAAACTAAAAAGACACTTATGAAACAAATTTTAACTAAAAGTCTATCAAATAACAAATAAATAAGTAAAACGAAAGTACCACAATACAAATTAAGTGATAAAATTTAACAAATAGTTTTAAAAAAAAAAAAAAAAATATAAACCAAACAAATAAATAATTAACCTGTGAAAACAGTACAACAATTCACCAAAATACTTACAAACTAATTAAGCCCAACAAAAGTTTTTTATACAAAGAAATATTTTATAATAAATAATTTTACCAAGTAAATTATAATTAAAAACAAGAAAGCCAGACTTATCATCATATTGCATCTTTTAAAAAAGATAATTTTAATATATAATTAATTGTTAAAAACAAATTCAAATTTATGCTTAAATACGATTAACAAATTTATGCTACATTTTATTTATATAATAATTTGATTATATTCTCATAAAATTTAGAATTTTAATTAAGGTAACCTTCAAGGCGAATTCATGTTCATCCCATTCAGGTGGCGTTGAAAGCACAGCTGTGCTACTTTTTTTTTTAAATTAGAGAAAGGAATGTCAAAAGTTACTTGTGTTTTTGACATATCGACCAACGAAAGCAACAAATACAATTCAATGTTTTGTTTTTGGTGTTGTTACTTGTTGTAGTATCGCCACCACCCTATACTTGAATTCGCCTTGGCAAAATTAAATTTGAAAGCTAAAACTAATGTTTTGGAGAGTTAAGTTATTGTCACACTTAATAAAAATTTGACGCCCTACACATAACCACTATTTTTCTAATAGTTTGCTTGACAAGGTTCACACTATGAAAGTTTTCTTTCAAAAAGTCTGAGTTCATTGGTGATACCAAAGTCTGGGTTCATACTATGAAAGTTTTCTTTTAAAAATTCTGAGTGTATTGGTGAGAAGGGAGTGAAGAATAGCATGTTCTCTTCCCCTATCACCAATACTTTCAGAATTTTCGAAAGAAAACTTTCATAGTGTGAACCCAGACTTTGCTAGATTAAACAGCATTTAACATTTTTGAACTGCAGTCTACAACAATTATTTTTTTTTTTAATAAGGTTTAGAAGATCAATAAAAAAATGATAAATTTAGTGGTTACGCTTTTATTGTGACCTTTTGAAATGTGTAAAAAAAATAAAAATACTTTTAAACGGTACAAATATTAAAAATATTTTAAAATTTTAAAGATTTCTTGAATTTGCTGAAAAAATTTGTTTATGGTCCGCCCCTATTACGGTTTACAACTCAACTGAGTTGAGTTGTAATTAAGACAACTGGCTGTGATCAGTTGTAATTTTTGTTATTTTTTGTTCACCGCAAAGTTGTAAGTTGTAAACCATAATACAAAAATTAGGAAATTACAACTCAACTGAGTAATTTTTTTAATTTATTAATCAAAATTTTTTTTCGAATGTTCTACTTTAATTCAAATTTCAATTTATAAAGCTTTCTTGCAATAATTAGGTATATGATGGCAAATGATTTTGAAAGCAAAACAATTTGAAAACGCTAATGTCGTTTTCACTATCTTAAAGAATTAATTTCTAATACATTTTCCTCTTTTTTTCTGTCTATATTCTTTTGAATTTTATATTTTATATGTTTATTGAATTGTATTTTGAACAAAAAATTAAGACTATAATTCAGATATGGATTTTATAATCGGTCCAAATTCATCACACCTGCTAAAAACGATCGTTTTGAAAACAACCAAAGTATGTGAGATGTTAAAGGAATAGGACTATTGCCAGGAATATTTATAAATTTAAATTTAATTCAAAAAAGCACATTGGAAGAAGTGTTTAAAATAATAATTATAAAAAAGAAATAATTCCCACATTCTATTTGTTTTTATTGTTATTTATTTTAACAATGTAAATTTTAGTATTTTCGTGTTAAAACTTTAAAATTTATGTTAGTATAAATTTTTTCCAATTGAATTTCATTAATTTTACACATTTTTCTTGTAGATTTTCTGTGTTCGAAAAATTCAAACATTTTCTGAAATTAAAAAAAAAGTGATTTTCCAATATTTTGCCAAGTTAATCTAACGGAATTTTTTCCAAATAACTTTGTTAAACAGATCCTTGAGCTTATTTTTAAAGATTTATCGTAATTTTAAAGGAATTAAACATCTTTTTTTCTTTAATTTATCGCTTTATTTAAAAAAGTTTCAAATTTTTTTTTTTTTACATTTTTTCTGTTGCAAATTAGTATTACCAGAAAATTTATTTATTTCTTTAAAAATTGTCTTTTTAATTCGATCGTTTTTCGAGTTTTGTAAAAAGTGTTTCTTTTTTTTTTTAATATTTTTACTTTAACCCTTTGAGGACCAGACTTTTTCTGCCGAAGCGATTTTTTATTTTTTCATATTTTCATAATATATGGCCCAATAATAGTAACGTCAAAAAAATAGGCTCCCCTGGTCCTCTCCTTATCCCTCTTTTTGCTTGGCAAATATAGTTGCCTATGGGCTGAAAGAGAATTTTTTATCCAAAATTTAAATTGAAAAATATAATGTTTTATACATTTTTTATTTATTTAAACTATTAAAAAAGTAATTTATAATAACTTACAATTCTATACGTGGTATTCGCCAAAACAGTCACGTGATGTAAAGCAAAGAAATACATTGCATATAGTACAAAATACATTTGTGAGGCTGTATTTGCCATAGCTGGCACAACGAAGTCATCGATTCCAATTTTCACGTTTTTCCATTTTATGGAAAGATATCGGCCTTTGCTAAAGCTGCCCGAAAATCAATCGAGGTCACTTTTGTCGCGAAGCTGTTAGCTAACACGAGTTTGCTATATATCACGTAGCTATTATGGACGCATATTTTGAAGGGATCAAAGAACAATCGAATATAAAACTGCCATTTGTTTCTGCGATCATACTCATAGTAAACCTTCTTTTGGTCCATGAGATCGAAACCTCCTATTCCCTTGTTGTAGTGCTGGACAACCAACGGGCAGGGCAATCTATATCAATTTTACCTGCTTGTATAAAGACTTGCAATTATAAAAACTTACCTTGAAAATTACAAACAGCATTGAACACATCATACGCTTGCGGCATATCAACATGTGCATTTACAATGGGTTTTAGAACTTGCGAATGTTCATATATGCAATTTTCCTGAAATCCGGTGAAAACGGGGTTTTAATAGGCAAGCGTCTCTCTGAACCAGAAAGTCTTCTCTGGTGGTACAAAAAGTACTGGCTTTTCTGGTATTACTGCAGCATTTGAAGTCGATGCAATTGGCTCATCCTCTACAGCAACTTGTACCGCTTTACGACCAACGCAACCCTTTTTAATTACAGAAGATTCTATAGGATTAGTTCCTTCATTAACAACTTTTATGGGCTCATCCCCTTGGATTTCCAAAGCGTCATTTCTAGAAAAACGATGTCCTCTTCATCCATATATACAGCAGCTTCTTCGTCATTGTCACTGGTGTCGCAAAACCAAAGATGCTCAATTTCGTCCGGATTAAGGAAAAGAAAACGATCACGGACTGATCCACTCATTTACATTTTTTTATTTATAATAACCAAAAAATATTACATTTTTTGATAAAAATATCACTCGAAATACAACAATAATACACTTTCAAATGGTAATGCACGAAAGACGTATGCTCTGATTGATTTCGAATAATAAATGAATAAAAAAACAAACAATCAGCGCAAAAAAAAACTTTGAACTTAAAACAATAACAGACAAGATGCGTTTTGTTCAATTGACTATAAAAAAAAACAACGTAAAACTATGTATGTATATACGCACATACATGCAATGATGAAAATAAAAAAAAATATTTAGATAATTTTTAGGTGCGTTTTTTCCGTTTCAACCCACAGGCAAACATACTTGCCAAACATATTTGGGGTAAATGTGGGCAGGTTGAAATTTACACATACTTCCCCCCTATATATATTTTGAAAGGTAAGAGGCGCCTCCAAAATATTCCAGAGTTTTAGCCAGGTGCGCCCTACGCTCTCCCCACAGCACCCCCCTGAAGTAAGGCGACTTTTTGACCAAATTTGAGGCCTCCTAGCGGGCAAATGGGGCCAGATAGGCCCCTACCACCTACCACATTTTTGTTGCCCCAACCCTCCGCTACAAATCCGTTTTCAACATATTTACTCTATCTCTTGCGTGAACAATTATATGATGCAAAATCCCCTGGGCAAGTATGTTTGCCTATGGTCGTCAAAGGGTTAATGTTAAAGTTTTTTGTAAAATTAATGGAAATTCGGCTATTTTTACATATTTTGCCAGAATGTTTAATGTTCGAAAATTTTGAAGTTTTGAAAATTTTTTCGAAGTTTAGGCACTTTAGTTTTTATAATATTGAAGCCTATTTTCATCACTTAAAATAATTCTAAATAAGTTTTTAAAGTTAAAACATATGTATATCCAATTTATTTTTTACATATTTTCTTTTGCAAATTGGTGTTTTAACTAATTATGAGAAAATTTTTTTGATTCTTTAAAAATTGTCGGTTTTTTAATTCGATTGTTTTTCGAGTTTTGTAAAAAGTGTTTCTTTTTTATAATATTTAACCTTAAAAAATGAAGTTTTTTGTAAAATAAATGGAAATGGAATAAAATATTCAATGTTCAAAAGTTCCAAATTTTTTCGAAGTTCAAACACTTTAATTTTTTAAAGATTAAAGACTTTATTCATCACTTTAAATAAGCTTAAAAAGTTAAAACCTATGTTCGAAAAATGTAAATTTTATTTGGAAAGTTAATAATTTTATTTTATGATTTTTTTTTGTTTTTTTTTTATATTCGAAAAATGTTCAAAAAATGAAAATGTTCAAAAATAAAAAAATATGTAAAAGTTTCATGTTAAAAAAAGAAAAACATGTTATTAAAAGATGTTTTCGAAAAATTTAAATTTTTAATCATTTTTAAAGTGTTTTTAATATTCGATTAAAAAAAATGTTTGAAGATTTGTTTAAAAAATTAATTTAATGCCACCTTAATTAAAACGGGTTCTAATTTTTATGTAGAAAACCACATAAACATTCCCTAGTATTAAACTTTCCTTTAAAATATTTCTATTTATGGATATTATATTTATACTTAAGCAAAACTTAAGATAGATTTCCTTATAACTTATGACTTCATAATTAAGATATTTTTATACTCATATTTATATACTATACTCTATAAAAACATATATTTTTGTACTTTTGAATAAATATATTTTGAGAATAAAACGATTTTTCTTAAAAACATTCTTAAACATATTTTAACTTTAAGTAGGATTTGTTTCTTTTTCTTGTTTTCTCTCTCTCTCTCTTTTTTTTAAAAAAAATGAGATTTTATTTGCAGGTTAAATATTTTTTAAAGAATGAATAGCAAAACGTCATCAAATTCATTAAAACATCACAACTAATATTCATATATCATCAAGATCATCATCATTATTATAATCACGATCACCACCAACATCACCGCAGTAATCATATCCAATAGAGTGCCATTTAGCTCATAATCGTCTTGATTTAAAAATACCAAAATAATTCCCCAGCTTTATACTTGTAAACCATACAAAAAAAAAACAAACGCCAGTGCTCGCTTGCTCAATTTATAGAATAGTCAGCTCATTTTGCGCCAAAAAATCCCTACAACAGATAAAAATCAACAATACCATTAAAAAATATCACCAACACCACTAAAACAAATATCTCTATAAAAAAACTAAAAACAATAACTGTAAATATGATTTTTTTTAAATATTATTCATACATTTTTAACATTTAATTTAATTTATTTTGTTTAAATTTTATTTTGTTTTGTTTGAATTTTTGTTTTTACTTAAAAACCTTTAAAAATGCTTAACAACGCAAATTTTTGTTAAAAAACTTTTGCTACTTTTTTTTACTTAAAAAAAAAAAAAAAAAAAAACAAAATTTTTTTATTAAAAAACTACAAAATAAAAATAATAATTTCTTAATATTTATATAAATTTTCTCTATTTTCTCTATATGTATAATTTATTTAGTTAAATTAATTAAAAAACCTTATTTAAAAAAAAACTAAATATAATTTTTCTTTTTTTTCTCTTTGAAAAAAAAAAAATTCAATTATTTATTTTTAGCTTGCGGAGCCAGCAGCTGTTCATCGTCATCTTTATCAAATCCCGGCAATTCAAATTGTCAAACATCACCGCCCCCACCACCCCCTCAGTCACTGATACGGGACTATTGGTATGAATTGAAATTTTCGGATTTATTTAAATTTATCAATGCCGATGGCCGCTATCAATGTCCACGTTATAATTGTTTAAAAAGCTATAAAGATGCTAGCTCTCTACAGCGACATATCAGGTAAGTCGAATTATTTTCAATTACTTTGTATGCAAAAAGTTTAAATAATATTTAAAACAATCACATCATGTTATTGCAAAGCCAACGCATATCAGTAATATTAAGTTATAAATCATATTTTCAAATTTGTTAGGTTTTCAGTATCATATCAGAGACTCTTTTTTAAGTTAAGAAGACACATTAGTTGACCTTTTTCCTGTTTTTCGTTTTTAAAACATATTGCACAAAGCTTTTCTAAATAAAATAACAGTATTTCTAAAAAAGCTTTTATTTTAAAGAAAACGCGTTTTTGAATTTTAATTTATTTAATTTCCTAATTTTCATCTGCATGTATGTATTTCTTCAAATTCACATTGGAATTTAAATTAAGCTTTTAAATAAAAATTACGAAAATTAAAAAAAAATTAAAAGATTGTATCAAAAGCTTTTGTGCTTTTGGCCTTTGACTCCTTTTTAACTAATTTCCGTATAAAAAGAGATTTTGTAAAATTAATAACAGTATTTTCTGACGTTTAACTTTTTTTCTAAAGAAAAAGCTTTCTAAATTGCTTTAGTAAACTTTCCTTTTTTCAAATTTCCTTTAAATGTTCTGCAAATAAATCTTTTTAAAAATCTGTTAAAAAATGGAAATTAAAGCACGAACTTGCTTTTAATAAAACATTTTTGCAATTAATTTAATTTAACACAAAACAGCTTTTAAAGTTTTTTTTTCCTAAACTAATAAATTTTCTTGACCAAGCCTACAATTTTCTTTCATACCTTTTTTATTCCATAGATTTTTCACTAATTTATTATTTCAATAATCTTTTTCGTTTTAAACAAAATGGTCTTTTTTAGAAAAAAATTTCTTTCAAAAAACCAGTTCAAAAAAGCTTGGATAAGGCTCTTTTGTAAGTCTTTATTTCTATCAATGCGCCAAAGCTTTTGAGAGATTTCTTAGAAAAAGCTAAATATATTTATCTTATTACCATTCTTAAGCTTGTTTAATTTTTTGAAAAAAAGCTTTAAGAATTTTTAGTTCACTTAACTTTTTTGGGCTTTTTTAGCATGTTTACGATAAATTCACCTAACACCTCGAAGCTTTTTTAGGTAACCCTTTTCATTATTTAATTTTATTTAGCAGTTTGAGGTTATATGTAGGTGTAACACCTTCAAGCTTTTAAGAGACTTAAAATAAAAACCTTAAGGCTTTTTCGTGTTTTTAAGTTTTGCATATTTTTGCTTTTGTTAAAATGCTTGACGTCAACGCGAATCAACTCGTGTACATGTTCTTAACGTAATACATATCTAAATTAATTTGATTTTCCATCGTCGGTGTCACACATGCAAACACATTTTCCGTCAAACTAACGCTTGATGAGTATGTAATTTAAATATAACCTAAAATATTTAGATATTTTTAAAGAGTTAAAAGTTAAACAAACTAACGTTAAAAGCTTGAAGCTTTGTTTGTGGTTTTTAAAGCTTTTTCAATAGCTATATTTAAGATTTGGTTGCTATGAAGTTACAATTCAAAATCAATTTTCTATTTTAATTTCAGTTTTATTCTCAAAATTATATTTTTAAAAAAGCTTTCTGCAAACGTTTTTCATAAAAAGCTTTTTCAAATTCTAAGTTTAAGATTTTGCTTATATAAAGTATCCGCTTAAAGCACCCACTACCAGAATCAAATTGAGAATAAAGTTTTGTCTTTAGTTTTCAAGAAGTGTTTTCACGTTCTAGCAAAGTATACGAACTCTTGCTAACGATAAAAGTTTTGGTTGCTAAAGCAAGATTACGCTTAAGCTATTCTCGCCACTAAACGCATGCTCCAGTTCACCTCTATTCCCACCAAACCCACTATTCCGTTAAAAAAAGCCTTTCTACATACATTTTTTGTTTTATCATTAACATACATATTTACCATAGTGTATATATATTTTTAATTATTCTCTTTTATCACCTTCAATTGAAAATGAACATTCAAAAATTATGCAAATAATAAAAATCGCGCACTCCCGTTTTAGATATGAATGTGGTGGTCAGAAAAAATTCCGCTGCCTTATGTGCGGTAAAGCATTTTCACAAAGCTCCCACCTAAAACGACACCTGGAATCTGGTGTCTGTGTTAAATATTACTTATGAGATAATGTTTTCTTTAAAATAACATAGAATTAGCAAAAATTTCATAATCATTATAATTATAAATTTAATAAAAAACAACAACTGTTTAAGAAAAGCAAAAACAAAAAGAAAATAACACCAAAAATACAAAAAATGAAACAATTTAAAACAATTTATAATAATTATTATAATAATAATAATATTAGAAAAAAACCAAGTACCAAATATAAACAAAATACAGATAGAACAAAAAAATATTAACAAAAGAAATTGTAATAAAAACCCCGAAGTAAAGAAAATGAGCTGTTTAAAATGTATTAAATGAATTAACAAAATACATTTAAACATATATTTACCTTAAAAATTATCTAAGTCAAGCAAACAACCAACCAAACAGCAACATACAAATGTTAATTAATTTACTGAAATTTATAAATTTAACAAAGAAAAAAAAAACCAAATCCCTTAAAAACAAAAAACTCCCCCTTTTAAAACAAAAAGAAAAAAAAACAAAACAATTATATTTGAAAAAAGGATAACAAAACGAATTTATTGGATGCCACATCATCATATTTTTTATTGAAACAAAACAAAACAAAAACAAAAAAATCTAAAAAAACGTTTAACAAATTATTAACAAAATGAATAAGATTATTATATTATATATTGTTAATTTTTAATAGTCAAATAGTAGTTAATTATAAATTAACCTAAAAAAATATTATATATAAATTTTAACAAACAGAAAGAAAACAACATTTAAAGAAACTAGTTTAGTTTTTTAAAACAATGAAGTCGAGAACAACCAAACAACAAATGCAACTTACAAAACGCAATTTAAATAATTTTATTACAATTATTATTTCTTTTTAATTCTCTGTTTCTCAAGAAATTTAACAAATAATTTTGAAGTTAAATTGATAAAGTTGTAGAGAAACAAACAAAAAGCATTAATGTTAAAGAAAGAGAAAGAAACGCATTCAGTGGCTATAAAAAGCTCTATGGCTTAGCTTGATCCAAAATTTTTTACAAAATTAAACCAATTTAACTAAATAAAGTTCTTAGAACAGTGATGGGCAACACTTACTGTGATATTTGCTTTAAAACGAAAAAGCATTCAGTTGCTATAAAAAGCTCTAGAGTTTAGCTTTATTCAAAAATTAAAATTACAAAATTAAACCAGTTTTACCAAACACAGTTCTTAGAACAGTGATGGGCAACACTAACTGCGATATTTGCTTTGAAGTGCAAGAGAAAGAAAAAGCATTCAGTGGCCGTAAAAAGCTCTAGAGTTTAGCTTCATCCAAAACCTTTTCCAAAATTAGACCAGTTTTACTGGTCTAGAACAATAGTGGGCAAGGCAACACTTACCACGATATTTGCTTTAAAGTTAAAGAAAAAGAAAAAGCATTAAGTGGATATAAAAAGCTCTAGAGCTTAGCTTTATCCAAACATTTTTACAAAATTAAACCAGTTTAACTGAACAAAGTTTTTAGAACAGTGATGTGCAACACTTACGGCGATATTTGCTTTTCAGTTAAAGAGAAAGCAAAAGCATTAAGTGGCTTTTCCAAAATTAGACCAGTTTTACTTAATAAAGTTTGTAGAACAGTTGTGGACAACACTAACTATGATATTTGCTTTAAAATAAAGAGAAAAAAAAAGCAACCAGTGACTATAAAAAGCTTAACAGCTTAGCTTGAGCCAAAAAGCTTTTACAAAATTAGACCAGTTTTACCTAACAACGTTTTTAGAACAGTGGTGAGCAACATTAACCACGATTTTCGCTTTAAAAAAATAATATGGAATAATATGGATGGAAAAGAGGGATTTGGAAAAGGCAAAAAAGACTTCCTACAGAAAAATCACATTCTGTTGTTAAATGCAATGACCTCAATATACATTTCGAGGAAGCGGCCAATAAAAGGACAAACGATATTAATTTTAAACTGATTTTCGCACTTTAGATTAAAAAAACAAGGCTTAGAAAATAATGTTCTTTAAAACTATGACTTGAAATTTCACGGACCCGGGACCGCATACAATTTAAGTTTTATCACAGTGCTCCATGTTCCAATTTTGTTTCCTTCCACTGTAAGCATTATGCTATTTAACGTGCATTATGGTTAAAATATAAAATTTTCGTTCTAATTTTGATTTTTTTTGTGTCAGAAGAGATACTATTTAACTATGTATTTAATAATAAAAATGTCAAAGGAAAACCTAAAAAAAAAAAAAAAAACAAAAGTACTTTATTACTTCACTTAATTATAATTGGAGGGCTTAGAGCTAAAGCGAACCAACACAAAAAAGAAAATGCTACAATATTTTAAGTTTGTGTAAGTGAACTCCCATTAATTTCTGGAGACATTGACTTAGGCTTATTACCGTAATCTTAGGAACGAAACACTTTTTGATTTAGTCCGTTACAGAACTGTATAAAGTAAAACTTTGCGAAGAATTTCGCACCAGTTTTGAAATACATATATGTATGTATTTTATTTAACGAGCCCTGTAATTAAAAACCTCTTTAAATCTAAAAATGTTTCAAATTAAGCGTAAAAAAATTTAAGACTGTTAATGGTACCATATAAGTTGCGGCAGTACCACGTACCAACCAGGTTCAATAAAAGTACTATTGTATCATGATTTCCATCCCTGAGATCTGTTTCTTGAAACTACAAGTTACAAACCTACAAGTTAAATAAATTTGAAACAAAAACAAAAATTGTAAAATTGTTGCTTTTTTTAACGTATTTTACTTGGAGTTTTGAGAAAAAAGGCCCTGGTGTACGTTACAGTTTAACCTAAATAAGATCGTCGAGCGTTTAAAACTTCCCTTTTTTTTCTTAGTTAGTACCTAACAAACGAATAAAACGCCTTAACAATTCAATAGTGGGTACCGAGTATTTGCACTATTTTTTTAAGTACTCGATGCTCAAAAGTATTGACTCAACACTTTCAGACTTGTATTTTTGTGAACAATGTTCAATAGAAAAAAGAAATTCAAATTTATGAAAAAAGTGACTTCGAAACGACGTCAAAAAAATCGTTGAAAGTATTGAGAAAAATTAAGTACTCAAATGATATGTTTTGAGTATTATTGAGAAATGTTAAGTACTAGAATCTGTCAGAACTACATTAAAACACTGGGCGGTTGGATGAAAATCGTTTTAGAAAACGAAACGACTTAAAATCGATAATATCGTTTTCAGCATCTTGAAAAATTTATTTCTAATACATTTTCTTCTAATTTCATGTCTATTTTCTTTTAAATTTTTAATTGTAAATGTTAGTTGTATTCTATTCTGAACAGACAAATTCAGACTATAATTCAGAAATGAATTTTAAAATCGGTGATTATCATTATTGATTATTAGTTGACAAAAGCATACAGATGAACAAAAGGTGTTTTTTTGTTTTCATTTATATATTTTAAATAACCCCTGAAGATGGTCAACCATGTTGACTGAAATATTGGGAAATAAAATAAAATTTTAAAAGAAAATATGTTTATATTTTTTATTTAAAAATTTTGTTTAAACTCATGACCTAATGCCGAACAAAATCAACAGTTTGCTCGATTTGCTTTATTGATATTGTATGAGCAAGAGAGTTCATCATATCCCTAAAACGCTTGACGCTTTTATTTAGGTTGTCCTGTTGGGAGTTCGCAAAGGTTGTTATAATTAGACTTGTCTGTAAAATATACCATTTTAAGACTAAATGTACCAAATTAAATTTTCATAAAGCGCAATATTTGTAAGATTTGTAGAAACGGATCTTTATCTCAACTAAACCGGAATTTCCTCGATCACCAGCAAATGTGTTTTCAGATGTTCCTAAACAAATTTGCACGGTTTGGTAAAAAATAATTCCGAAAAAAATGTGTTTCCCTTTTAAAAAGATTCCCAAATTTATGACAGGAACTGGGGAAATTTTCATTAAAAAGCTTTTTAATATTTAAAGCTTACTGAGTTTTCATATACGTATGTACATTAGGTATGACATAGTGAACGATTTTTCGATTTCGATTCGCTACCGCCTCTTATTTTGTTAGGCTTGGAAAAAAATACATGTGGCAAAAAATGGGGGAGTTTGGTTGAGGGTAAATGGCTCCTCATCGAGGTCAAAGTTCAAGGGAAAAGTGAAAAAACTCATAAAATGTCCAACAACTGCTGCGGAGTCGCACCTAGAGTAGTAAAATGTAAGACTGACCCCCATTAATTTTTCCTCCCCAACATTTTTGTAGAACATACCTACACCCTATCTCCGCTCCTTAAGGGGCTTGCCCTACAAAAGATAGTTTTTTATACATTTTACCCACATCGTCCTAACAAGTTTCAGGGCGCCTCTGGAGGATTCAAATGTATGACAAACCCCCACTGATTTTTCCTCCCCAACACTTCTTTAGAACATTCTAACCTTCTATCTCTGCCCCTTAGGCTACTTACCCTTTAAATAAAGATTTACATACTTGCCCCCCTCGTTCTAACTACTTTCAGGGCGCCTCTGGAGGGGTCAAATGTATCGACCATTGATTTTTCTCACACAACATATTTGTGGAAGACACTTAACCTTCATATCTGCTCCTTAGGGTACTTCCCTTCATATAAGGTTTTATAAATTTGCCCCCCTCGTTCTAACTATTTTCAGGGCGCCTCTGTACGATCAAATGCACATACCGAACCTCTTTCTCAGCTATTTAGGGTACCTCCTACAAATCTTTTATATATAAATTTTGTCCTTATTGTTCTAGTTCCCATAGAAAAAACCATTTTAATTGTTTTTATTAAATTGAGTTCAGTTAAAAGTCTGATTGCGATATGTTTGTATATTATTTGAATTTATTAATTTATTTTTGCAATAAAGTGGATATTTTTTCCTATTTTCGGCAACGACTTGCAGTAGAAATATTTTTTCTTCCTCGTTGCGGCACAAAATATTGTTGTAGTCCTCTATTAGTTTTACACCTCTTTCGGCAGAATCGTTGACAACATGCAATTTTCGGAGTGTTCTTAGTGATTGTTGGTAGTCTTCATGATTTTCCCAAGTTTCTGGATCACTATCAAGAAAATCTTTTGACAATCCGAGGCGAGTAAAAATTTGTCCAGTGTCTGGTGTAACATAATCACTAAAATTTTTCTCCATAAACTCTTCGTTTACTCCTTTTGGTGACAATGAAATTCTTTTAACACTTTCGAAGTCGCTAAAAGGTACTGGAGAATCATTTACTCTACCCTCTTCTGCCCCGCTATCTTCATCATAAGATTCATCCGTGTGACTGCCCGACAGTTCTTCCGCATATTTCTCTTTTTCTCTCTCAAATGTACGAATTGCATCTGCCATTTTTCGCTTGGTATCAAAGGGTACATTCTTATCAAATAATGCAAAAGCAACAGCTTCGCCACTAAGATACCAGAGATGTCCACAGAATCTATTCACCAACTGACGTGAAACTGTCTCATCAATTGAAGCATAATGGATAATCGCTTTTAAAAAGTTCAAGTCATTATTTGGGGCTTCAACTGATTTGGTAGCACTAAACCAAGCTTTAATATACAGAGTTACTATGAAAATAGTAACATTGCGAAGTCCGTTTAATTCATTTTCGTGTACATTGTACATACACCCCTGGCGCTACAGCTAAAGTTCAGCCTTGGCCTTCGAAACAATAATTCTCCATAAATTTCTATTTCTCACAATATTTTTCCAGTCTTGTACATTTAGCACCGTATATTTTGCCCAAATTAGCTATTTATCCATCGGGCTTTTGGTTGTCCAACTGTTCTTCTCCCATCTGGTTTGCCAAAACAGATACGCTTGATCGTGGAGTTTGTATTTTAGTCTTTGTGATTTTATTAGTACTGAGAGGGCTGATTAATTTCGTGCTGACTTAAGTTAGTTTGTCATTCGTTCTTATTCTATAGAAATTTTTTGTTATTTTTTACTGGTCGCAGGATCCGCCTTAGGAGTTTTCTTTCAGCTATACCTAGAGAGTTCGCATCTGCTTGTTTTAGTGTCCGCGTTTTAGACGACCCCTATGTCCCTATGTAGGTACTGGCCTGATTGTACATATTGATCTTAACAGCCGTACCTTAACAAGGGCTATTTAAGGATGCTTCATACAAATTTTATGGGCATGAGAATTTTTGACAGCTAGAAAACGCTTTCCGCTCTTGTTTGGGTACGGCTGTAAGTGTTCAAATAGAACTGCGTCGAGACAACATTTTTTATAAATTTTTCGTAAAAAGCCGTCGTAAAATAAATTATATTTAACATATATTGAATTATTGAATTTTATACATTTTGTAAACAAAAAAGGAAAACAAAAGAACATAAAAAATTAGAGAGAATTTGAAGTTACTGGCGACGTTTTAATTACGGGCCTTATGATTTTTGTCTGAAGTTAAAGACTCAATTCTGTTTGAACACTTATCTGTGCTGAAATTCTTCTAGATTTAATAAAATATGTTATGAGTTGCAGCTTTGACTTCATTTCATTTTCGGCGTTGACATAAGAGCTTTAATACTTATTCGGGGTCCTTGTTTTCCAGTAGGGTTTCCAGCTTGCATTATACATATTAGTTTTGTCCTTATAAATGTGCAAGCTTGTTTCGTTTGCTGCTTTATTTAATCTCTGAAATTCTTTATTCACAGAGTTAAACGATCTTCCAATCAGATCCTTATCATTCGCAAATGCTAACAACTGTATTCGAACTCCTCCATAAAGTGTCTGCCGATACAAGTGAGGCGTACCTTACAGTTAGCTCAACAACGTTTATAAATCATAAAATGAATTTAAATAACTGACACACTAAAAAAAAAAGAATAACCCAGTAGACATAAAAGCTTGATATAAATTTAAGAATGATTAGAAATCAAACTCATGTTCAATTACCTAGCGTTAGGAAATGGGAAAGAATTTCAATCTCAAGTAAAAGAAACATTTTTTTCAGATAGTATTCGATAAAAGGTTAGAATAACATTAGTTATGAAAAAAACGTAGTTTTAAAAACTCTTCATTTGTGCGTGTTTCTAAATTTGCGGTTTTATTGGAAGAGCTTGATACTAGGTTAGGTTTAATGGTCAGCTGACAAAAGGACGGCTCATGTGGATACTACCAAGGCTCCTTTGTAATACCCTGAGCCAGTTACCAGCATTAGGGCTGGATTACTTTAAAGGCATCACTGCAGTCTCCAACCATTTTGATTTACTGCCGGAAAGAAAGATCGACCTAAGTCCTACCTCGGATTAAACATCCAAACTGGTTAGTTCTAGGCTCCCAAAATGCTTTATCCCTTGACAGTAAAAGGTCGCCCTCTTCCTTCTCTTGATTCAGATGACTTCTGCAGTAGTCATTATATTCTACGCCCGGTCTAACTACATAAGTCCCTATCAGCCAGTGACCCGTAATGACTGATGTCACCGCCACCGCTGTTCTTTCCATAGATTTCTGCCTAAGCTTGATACTAGCTTTAAAACTTTCTCAATTTAACTTTTTAATTTATATAAATTATTTAAAAAAGAACAAAAAAAAAAAAAAAAAACACTTAGTCAAACTAATAAAACAAATTTATGGTTTTAGAAAAATTCCATAACATTTTGTTTTTCGTTTTTAAGAGAGAAAAACCAAAAGGAAAATTATGTCTATAAAAAAATGTAAACTTTACATACATATTTACATAGTATATACATAAATTTAATGAAATATTTATGTAAAGAAAAATTAAATGAAAACCAAAACGTACTGTGTTTATTTGTTGCCAAAATATATACAAAACACATTAATTCTACTACGACAAAAAAAAAAAAATATATAAATTGAGATATATATTTATTATTTATACTACAAAAAAAAAAATCTAAAAAAAAGTTATTGAAAGAAAACCTATATACTCACGTTTCATATACATACGTACATAGTTATATATTAAAAAAAAATCTTTAATATAATTTCTATATATCAAACAAAATAGTCAATTTTTAATCAACTTAACAAGAAATCAGAAATTATATTAAAAGATTTTTATTTCCCAAACCCCTCCTAAAAGTAGGCAACTTTATCATTAAAATGAAATACACCTTAATACATACAATACAAACAAACAGAACATTTTTAACTGGTCATATTGAAAACAAAAACATAACGAGATATTCAACAAATGTTTGTTACGCTAGTGAAATATTATTAAAGAAGAAAAAAGATTTAAAGAAATTGTTAAAGTTTTTTTTTTAAAAAAGATCATAATGATACTGGAAAAAATAGAATAATTGTACAAGTGTTTTAAATGTCAGCAGAATGTTTGTTATACATGTGTTTGTTAAATGGTAAAATATATATATATATATAAAAAAAAGAAAAAATTATGGAAAAAACTGTTTGTTGTTGAAAATGCAAAATTTTTTTAAAAAATATTTATATTTAAAGGAAAAAGAAAGCAAAACACTACTAATCGTTCATACAAAAACAAAATGTAGTTACTATAAACAAAATCATAATAATTTTAAAAATTTACACTAACCAACAAGAAACAAAAATCACTTTTAAATAAAAAACACAACTATAAAAACATTCTCATAAGTGAAAACGATGAGCTTATATTTAAAATGAAATGCAATTTTGTAATAAAATTGTTCAGGTTTTTATTTTCATTAAATATTTGCAGATTTCAAATCAAATTGTTTTTATTTTTTTTGTTAAAAAGTCAGTGTTTGATTTTTTTTTTAAAAATTCTTATTCGAATAAAGTGAAAAAAATTTTAAGTAAAATATTCGTTCATTAGAAGATTCGTTCACGACAAGAATTTTTGAAATTAAATTTAAAAAAAGTTAATTTGTAAAATACACTCTTTGAATAGCTGAAAAGTTCTTTTATTTAAAATTTCGTTCACTCGCGACTAAAAGTGATAAAAAAAAAATAAAATATTTGTTCATAAGAAGGTTCATTCGCGAAAGAAACTTTTGAAATTTAAAATATAGGGTACGTTCGTAAATGCATCAAAACTGTGCATCACTGCTGCAGTGATGCAAAATTTTGTTGCTGATGCGTGAGCACCAGTTGCACTTGTGATGCTGATGCTTTTTTACCTCACAACAGCTGTGCAAAGTTTGAATTTTTGAACACAAGCTAAATTTTAAAAGTTTAATGAGCGAACATAAAATTATAAAAAAATATGTTATCAACAATCGCGATGACAAATTTTATTGAAAATATTTTACCAAAAATAATAGTTTTCTTATAAATTACAAGAAAAAGCATCAACAAAGAAAAATAAAACGATTTCTTTAATGTTAAAAGTTATTGCATCAGAAAATTAACTGATGCAAAAATTGCCAATATTTGCTGCAGAACTGCGGCATCACTGCATAAAAAAACTTTTAACACATGAAAGTAATGCCAAGTTTCTTACGAGTGATGCATTAAAGAACATTCAACTTTATTAATGCGCAACTGATGCGCAACAACTGCATTTACGAACGTACCCATAATTTCTGAATTGTTTAAGAAGTCATCGTATTGAGTTAAATATTCGTTCTATAGAAGATTAATTTGCGATAGGAATTTTTGAAATTAAATATAAAAAAGTTTATTTAAAAAAATACTTTTTGAATTTGTTCTTTATAAGATTTATTCGCGACAGGAATTTTTGAAAAATCTATATAAACATTTTTTTTTTTAAATATACTTTTTGAATAGCTTAAAAAGTTCGTTTAGTTCTTAGAAGATTCTTTCACTCGCGAAAGGAAAGTGACTTTTTTTTCATTTATTAATAAATAATAAAATATTCGTTCATTCGAAGGTTTATTCACGACAGAAAAGCCATGACTCTGTTCAATAAACTATTCGTTCTTAAGAAGATAAATTCGCGACAGGAACTTTTGAAGTTGAATTCAATTCACCTTCATTTGAAGATTCAACATATAAAATATTCGTTTACAGAATATTTATATGCGAAAGAAACTGTTAAAGTAGAATTTAAAAAATTTTGATAAGATTCTTTTGAAGTTAAATTTCAAAAAATAAAATATTCGTTCTTAAATAAAAAATTCGTTCGCGACAGGAAACTTCTTAAGTTAAATTAAAAAAAAAATTAAATATTTCATTGGAAAATTTATTTGCGATAAGAACTTTTAAAATTAAAATTAAATTTAAAATTACCAGGATGAAAAAATAAAATGTTGATAATCATCGTCTTTTATAGTTTATTATTATAAAAAAAGTCTAAGTTTTTATAAAAGAATGGTTTCATAGCATATCTCAATGGTTTTCTTATATTTTCTACTTCTAAAGACATTTTTATATACATATTTTACATGCAAAAAATATGTTATGTTTACACTCTTTCTTCACTATCTCTATATTGCAATCAATTGTAAAGGGGGTATTAAGTTTTTTTGGTGAGGAAATTGAAGATATTTATGGGAAAATGCATGGTGATAATAATAAAAAAAATCGTACGTTCGCGACCGGTACATAAGCCAATTAAACAAAAACCAAGAGAGATATTTTATTTTGTAAATACTGGATGGAGACCTACATTAATACACTTTCAAAATAAATTAACCACTTTTGAATATTCTGTTCCATTACGCAGATTTTTACATTTCACTACTGTCATCCAAAGTTGACTTCTATTTTGCGTACGTTCGTGACCATATGTTTATAACTATCATTATGAAAACTTAAACTCAATGAAATCCAACTTTTGCACTTAACATACGCCTACCCAAATGCTTTCGAATCGCAAAAAAAAATTCTAGGAAAAGTTTTGTTTTCTATATTTTTTGCACACCAAAGCGTACGAACGTACGTTCTTGACCCCAGGAAACGCCCATATTCGTTTATTAAAAGATTCATTCGTGACAGGAACTTTCAAGTAAAATCCAAAAAGTTAATTTGGAATATATACTTTTCAAATTGTTTAAAAAGTGCATGTTTAATAAGCTAGACGTTCATTAGAAGATTCATTTGCGACAGATACTTGTGAATTCTAAAAATTATATAATATTTGTTCATTAGAAATTTCATTCGCGACAGGAACTTGTGTAGGATAGTCCAAAAAGTTTATTTTGAAAATATATACTCTCTTTATTTATTTTGAAAAGTGGGTCTATTTAGTAAAATGTTTGTTTTTTAAAAGATTCATTCGCGAGAGGAACTTCTGTGAGAGAATCTAAAAAGTTTATTTTGAAAATATACATATTTTTTTTTTTTTTTTTTTTTTTTTTGAAAAATGACTGGAAATGTGCATTTAAAATAGAATCTTTAAGTTAAAAACTTGTTTATTTGAAGATCTATTTGCGACAGAATCTATAAAAGAATTTAGAAGCTTTGTTAAGTACGACTATAAAAAAAATTAAATTAAATTAAATTTCTGTAAATTTTTTTAAGAAACAGTTTTAAACATTGCAATATTTTTTTCTCAAGAGGCGAATATAAATAATTGATTTGCGACAGGAACGCTTAAAGACACAAGAACTGTGATAGACCAAAAAAAAAAAAAAAAAAAAAAATTGTATTTAGTTATTTGTCATTAAACCCTTTTTTCTGTAATAAACTAATCTGCTTTATAACAGACGTCTTAAGAATGTAAGAACTACTAAAACTATTCGTTTGAAACGATCGCGAAAAGTTACTTTTCAGTTTGTTTTTTTGTTCAAAAATGCCAAAAATTTAAGCGGGTAAGAGAAAATTCATTAATTAAATTCGATTGTATTTTAACCATTTTTTTGAAATTTCTTTTAATATTCACAAGTGCCAAAAATTTTAATTTTTAGTGTTTTTATTGGAAGAGTTGAAAAAAAAAAACAGTAGTTGGCAACTAAATTATTTACGCCAGTATTGTGTGTAAAGCAAACAACAATTTGCTTAAGTTGCTTTATAGGGGATGGAAAAGTATTACGATCGTTCTTTAGTTAATACTATTTAATATTAAAAAGCACTATGGGTGCCCCGGTAGGCTAGTTGGTAATAAAAAAGGCAAGGGTTGCGGGTTCGATTCCCGTCAAAGACTTGGCGGTCTTACTACAACGGGCTAGAGGCTTACGTTCCCCGGTAAATAAAGTAATAATCGGCCTTATTGTGTAAGGCGTTGTCGTTGTCGAGTGAGTCGTTTTTGTAATAGATTAAAGAACACAGAAACAATAAGGCCGAATATATGTATACATTTTTTAAATGTATTTATAACATAGTATAAAGAAATAAATAAAAAAGGTAATCCATTGGCTATTTTGATATTTAAAAAAAAAATGTTACTTTTTTATAGTTTCCCGTCCCCAGAAGCAAATATTTTAAGAACTAACTAAAGATTTGTGAAATAATAGACTGATTGTACCCGGTACAAATAAAATGCAGTATCCAAGAAATATTTAAGCAAAATTATGTCATGCCATGTGGTTGCGATTGTACAAAACTATAAAAAATTATTTCTCTTTAAGGTTTTTATACGATATGACAGATTTCTTTACTTTCGTTACATCCTTATTGACAGACGAACCAACAGACTTATCTGGATACTCAAGGATCTCAACAGCTACCTTAAAATATATACATTCATATGTATATTTTATAGCGTTTTTGACGACAATACATTAATCCATTAATTTGTGGTGGATACAAAATGATAATCATTGAACAGGAGCTCCCATATATTTTGCTTCAAGGACACCACTTAACGTTTGATTTAAAAAGACTTAAAAAAAACACATCTATTTCACAGAATTTCGATAATAGACCCCTCCAAAAGGGTTGACCTCCATTTGGAATAACTTGCTCCATTGGAAAGCCCTTGCTCAAAAATTAATCATTTTAAATTTGTTTCTTTTTACTAGGGAAATTCTATAGATTTTTGCTACAAGGACCTTTAAGAAATACTACTTTTTTCTACGGAGTCCTTATTTATTTGATTTATGATGACTTTTCAAAGAAGTAATAAGAACTTTCAATAAAAATCAAAAAGAAGAATATTTTGTATTCTATTTCATGGAGTTCTGTTGACTGACTCGTTCGTGGTCCTCCAATTGGGAACCAATGCTCTAGCACTCCAAAATGTAATTTTAAAAATTATTTCTTAAAACCGAAACAATTTTTTATTTTCCATCCTTGAAACAAATTGATTTGGTTTTTTTTTTATTTTTTTTTTTTTTTTTTTTGAGAGAAAGAGCATGAAGCGTTGCCAATTTCTGAATAATTATTCAAAACTCGTACTGTTTCAATTTAGGCAGCTTTAAGTTTATATATAAGTTATTGTTATCGGTTTTTAGACAAACCGTGAAACTGTTACGAGCTGTTTTGGAAAATGCCTTTTTTGAAAAAGCAGATATTTTAATTGGCCTTTTGGATCGCCGGATTTAACCGCTTCCAATTTTGTTGTAAAGAATTTACGTCAATTAGCCATAAATCATACCCTAACTTAGAATAATATAAAATAATATTCGATTATTAGTATCGCAAATCTTCAAAATCGTTTTAGAAAGAGCTCAACTAGCGAAGCTAAGCGCGTTCTTATTAACTTAACGTTATTTTTCGCGACTAAATAACTTAAATTTCCCATTCATCAATGAAATTGTTTTATTGACTTTAAAATAAAAAAATTATTAAGTATTCAAACTCCCTTTTTCGGCCACTTTGTAACAATATAAATATACAGGGGTGTTCTGGAAATCGAAAGCGCAAAAATTATAAACGTCGTTCTTTAAGGCCGGGATTCACTATCCTACACAGTCGTACGATTCATTCACACGAAAATCTGATGGCATTCTATCCGACATAAAAATGTCTTCAAAATCGCCACACTATCCCACAAAAATGATGCCAACTCAAATGACTCAGCTACTTTACAAGAAAATGCAACTGTCGTCGCATATAAACTATCATTGACAAATATTATTCAAATATTTCTCTATTTAACAGAATTTTATAACAAAAATTAGATTAAAAGTGTATTAAAAACAACTTCCAAATTCTTCTGTTTTGCGTTTTCGATTTCCAGAAGACCCCTGATAGAAACGCCCTATTCCAGAAACAAATTTTGTATAGAGATTGCTTAATTGTCAGTTTGAAAGGTTCAAAATACCTTTGATAGGGTCAACATCTTTTTTAGAATATATTTGAGTATAAACATGGATAACAAGGCCAAAATGGCTGCGGATTAAGCTCGAAACTCTAGTACTAGGAACTTACACGTAACCTTCTTTATCGCGGTTATCAAGGCGATATCGATCGTCCAGGACTGTACATACTCAATGTATAGACTTGGTGCCAACAGAAGAGTACACATCTATTGGGTTAGCGGCCACCAGGGCATAAAAGGGAACGAGGTGGCAGACGAATTAGCAAAACGCGGAGGTTCAAATACCGTACAACAGAGTAATTGACATTCCAAATCTCAATATTTAGGGAGATACAGACTCTACTATACAGAGCAAATCTGAGGCGGTTTCGAGAAACACCGAAACGTGCAAGGTATAAAGATTTATGTGGGGATCCTATGATCCAAAGTCGACTAAACTTCTTCTGTCGCTATCAAGGAGAGACTGTAGGCTTCTGGTAGGTTTTTTAACGGGTCACTGTTGGACGGCAGTAGATGCCAAAAGGGCGGGGCAACTAACTAGTGACAATTGTAGATTCTGTGGTGTACCGGGAGGGAAAGAGACGTTGGAGCACATACTCTACTACTGTCCCGCACTCATACGCTTCAGAGAGAACTGTGTGGGAGGTCATTACTTCCAAGATCTTGGGGAAATCTCTGGAATTGGACTATTGAGACTTATGGCATTCGCCAAGAGTACTCCAAGGAGTACTCTGGGTATCATCACATCGAACAACCTTTCTCATTTCAAGGTTATCGTACATCGTGGTAACGCTAGAGACCAACACGGTTATGAAAGGTGGTTATGACCGGCCACCTAACCTAGCCTATAAATAACAACACGGATTTGCAAACAAAACTAAAGAGCTTTTTCTTCAAAGGGCCAAATCAAATACACAAGCGATCAGGAAAAAAACAAGATGCTTGTTGAATATAAAAACAATTTTTGATTTTCGTATAAACATGTTTTATGTTTGATTAAACCGCTTGTGTGGTTTATTAAATTCTTTAAAAACCAAACCATGTTGTAAATATAAGAAGTGTTGAAAACAGTGAGAAACTTAGATTGAAAAATGTACTGAACGGTTTAATAAAGTTAGTTGAATTTTGACCTGAAAGGTCCACAAAGATCGGAAAGTACCATAGGACCATTAAACATTCAAAAAGTGCCACAATTGGCCCAATTCCGCCATATTTTGCATCATTGGCTTGAGCAACAAATTGTTGCTTGAGCTAGAATTTTGTTGTTTAACATGGGCGCTGAGATGTACAACGTCCGTTTTTGTTGTTCTTTTTTTTTAAATTTAATTCAAAGTGCGGTAATTTTATTAATACTCAACCATTAGACCATTTATTTTTTTAATACTTCTTTTAGAAAGTTTTTTTTTAATCAAACCCTGACTTTACAGTTATGATTTGCTTGATTCTTTTTTTTATTATTCTTCTAAAATTTGATAAAAATTATTATTATTTTTTTTTTTTTTTAAACAAAATTATCTACTTCATTTACAAACTATTGACATTTAAAACAATAAAAATGAACAAATAAAAACTCTGAAATTAACAAAAAAAAAAAAAAAAACAAACATTTCTTAAATTTTTTTCTTAATTGTTTTGTTTTATAATTTTAGTCAAATTTATACTCAATTTAATTATTAATTATATAATTATAGTTAAAAAAACTTAATTAAATAAAATTAAATTAAAAAAAAAAAAACCAAAACAACAGATATAAAACGAATCAAATTAAAAAAAAAAAAATTATATATATATGTTTGTTGATTATTACTAATTAATAAAATAATAAAAAACAAATATATATTTATAAAAAAAAAAAAAAATATATTGAAAAAAAAAAACTTCTTTAAGTCAAAGAAAATTAAAAATAAACTTTAATATAAAAATAGAAAATGAGTGCCATTATAAACAATTTTTTAAAAAAATATAAAAAATTAATATTAAGTTTTGAAATTTTTCCTTAAAAATTTCGTTTTTTTTTAGTTTTATTTACAAAAAGTTTTTTTTCTGTTGGTTTTTTTGAAAATAATAAAAATTTTATTTAAAGAATCAAACACAATGTGCTCTAACATAAAATGTTATTTTTGAATACAAACAAAAATTAATAAAAAAAATTTTGTAAATTAAAAAAAAAAAAAAAAAAATTTTTTTTAAAAAAAAAACAAAGTTGAACAAATTTATTAAAAAAATAAAATAAAGCAAGAAAAATTTAACAAAATATATACATACATACATATATTTATTTATTTGTTGCTCGTTGTTAAGTTTTAAAATGAAATTTTAAAATAAACAAAAATTATAAAATTTATATAAAAAAAAAAAATCAAAATTTTCATAATTTTGATAATAACAAAGAAAAAATTAGTTGAATTATTCTAAAACAATTTTTAAGACATATTTTGTTGTTATTTTTATTTTTCTTTTTTTTTTTTTTTTTTTTTTTTTTTGGTAAACAAAATCTTTAAATTCATATCTAACACTCGAATTAATTTTAATTTAAAATTTTAAGTAAAATAAATAAAATATATTTATTTAAAGTAACTTGATTTAAGCAAACAATAATTTAGTTAATAAGAAATTTTAATATTCTTTAAGTGTTTGAATATTTTAGAAATTACATAAAAAGAAAATTTACTTTGAAGAATATTTTTTAAACTATATTTTTGCGCAATCAAGCAATTGAGTGAAACCTTCCACCTTCCAAACACTCACCTTCGCGGTGTTTTTGTCCGGTAATGAGATATGTCCACCACTTATCAGAGAGCTATACATTTATTATTTTTAATATTTTATTTCATAATAATAAGTTGCATTTCGGTTTTTATTTACAGTAAAGCCTTGATTCGATTAACCGGCAGCATTAATTAACCGGGAAATAAAAAGAATTTTCTTGCAACGATTACCTCTTTAATCCGGTATTACCTCTGTTATACGAAATTATAAACAAATTTTACTTTTTTGCGTTAACTTTTGATAAAAAAAAAGAAACAAATTCTGCCAAAATTAGTTTTTTTTCTCATATGTATTATTTAAATATTTACATTAGAAACACACAAAAAAAAAAAAAAAAAAAAAATTGGATAATCCAGAATGTTGCCGGTTCCGTAGGTTATGAATAATCGAGGTCTTATTTTCAACCTGACACTTTAAAGAAAAAGAATAAAACGTAACGAGAAGTTTAAAGAGAAATATAAAAAAAACCCACATGAAAAACACAAACCGAGTTTTTTGTTTACCCTTTCTTCTCTTCACCGTTTGCCTACAAACAAAAACATATGTTGACAAAGCGACGTCGTAAAGTCCCCGTGTGAATTGTGAATGTACATTTTTGTTAACAGGGGAATCACCATTTAATTGGCATTAACACAAATATAAATCAGAGTTGGAAAAAGGAGAACTACTACATATTAATCAAATACATACAAGTCTTCTTGGTGTATTTCAACGCTTATGAGAGATACAATTTTGAAAAAAAAAAAAAAAAAAATCAAAGGCTGCCAGCAAAATAACCCTAAACAAAATCGCCCAAAAGAATATGTGGAAATTCGCAAAAAAAATTACATAAAAATTTCGGTAATATTACCCTTTTTTGTGCGATTTTTCGGTAATATGTAATTCAATTTAACAAAAGTTTCGAAATATTGCTTGGGAGATTTTTCGTTATCTTTTTGACAAATTCTTCAATGAGTTATTAAAAAAACGGCTGCACGATCTTTTAAAACAAATTTTATTTTCAGCAATTATTGTATTATTTATTAAAATCTCGAATTCGAAAATCCCGAATAGACGGCCTTTGGCCGGGCTCAGGGATTTTCTGATTTATGGTATAACACCAGCCTTGCTAACTAAAGCTTGTCTGCATAGCCGGCATTCGGCCGGGCTCAATGATATTTTTTAACTGCCTGCTTTAGATTTTAAACTTTTTCGTTTTCATAAAATTTCTTATATCCAATATTTTTTAAAAAAAAACTGAGTTTTTCTTAAGAAGTTTTTCGAAATTGTGAAACACGAAGTACATACATATATTTCAATGGACGGGTGCCGGTTGGTTATTCATGAGCTACTCTATCAGCGTCATGGTTTCGGGTACGAATACTAACAGATACGTTACAATTGTTTGGTAAATTATAATTGCGAAAGAGGTAGTAAATATATTTTAATGAACGGGTGCTCCCCGGTCGTCATGGTTGCGGGTTTGATTTTCGCCAAAGTCTCTGGTCTGATTTACTGCAACGGCTTCGTTACTATTGCTCGGGAAATTACGTAAGAATATAATTTGCAATTGTATTTGTTCTTCAATTAAATTTTTGATTTCTATTTTCGGTAAGTTTTTTTGCTTAAATTTGAGTTAATCGGCCATGTTCTGGCAATCGCACGATTTGAAATCGCAAAACCCTAGATTTATTTTGTGGCGTTATGAAACTCTTGCGTTTTGCTTGCGATGTGCAATAGTTTCTTGAAACTATACTAGTTCCCTTGAGCATACTTTTGCTATTCGAAGTCGCAAAACTTCTAGCGATTTACAGAACACCTGTTATGCGATTTCAAGAGAAAATCGCAGATTTTACGACTTTTGCGATTGTCAGAACATGCCCGAGAATAGAAGAAAGGGAGAAATAATTAAATAGAAACAAGCTTAATTTTATTTTTTTACCTCTCTTTTCGTTTAACTTTTAATAGCTAAGCAAGAAAACTTTTTTAAAGCGTAAATTCGGTTTTATTAAAAAAAGGTGTCGAATTTTTTTAAATTATTTGAAAAAAAAGAAAAAATACTTTTCAAAGTAAATTTTCTTAAAAAAAAAAAATGATAATAAAATATTTTAAGTTTTAGTTTTTATTTACATTGTTAAATATTTAAAAAATATATAATATATAGTTACTTTGTTATTTTTTTTTTGTTTTAAACAATATTTTGTTGTTATTAATTATATTTTTTAAGCATATTTTGTTTTATTTGTTATCATACAATTTATTTAGTTTTTGTTAATACAATAATAAATATTAATATAATTAATTTTTTTTTTTCTAATTCTATAAGAATTGTTGTTATTGTTATTTAAATATTTATCATATATACAAATACATATAAAATATATTTAAAGAAAGAAGAGAACATATAATTAACAAAAATTAAATAATACTAAAAAAAATAGTTTTTAAACAGAGAGAAATTAAGGAAATAGTTAAAGAAAATAATAATAATAAAAAAAAAATTTTTAAGAAAATAAATAAATGACGAACAATATACTCCAAAGAAAACAACCAAAAAATATATACATTTATATATATATATATATAAAAAACAAACAACAACAAAAAAATGAAGGAAATAAGAAACAATTAAATAAAAACAATATTATATATATACATTATATACAATAATGAATGATGAAATAATGATAAAAACATTTACATATACATACATATATATTTAGTTATATATATATATATAATACTTACATAATATACAAAGAAAAACGAACAAAAAATAGTCAAAAAGTTATTTAAAAACAAAAACTGTCATACAAAATTATTTTAACAGATGCCATATTGAATTAGTGAAATAACAACAACAATTATTTATAATAATATTTTTTTTTTTAATTTTTATTTTTAATTTTAATTTAATTTTTTTTTAAATTTTCCTTTCCGTTTTTTTTTTATTATTATTAAATATTACCGAGATTAAACGTTTAAATAAACAAATTTAATAATTGTTAACAAATTTATATACATTTTGAGAGAAAAACAAAAATAGAAACATAAATTATAAAAAAAAAATATATTCTTAGTACCTATTACAATAATAATAAATAAAAAAAAACCGAAAATTATTAAAAAAAAATAACAAAATATTAAAAAAGGATGATAGATTTCAAAAGAAAGTTAGGAAAAGAATGCAAAAATTATTTACATGTTTACATATTATATTAAATTTTAGAAATTATAATAACTTACAAAAAGAAAATGGTTTTATATTTTATAAAACTAAGTATAAAAAACTCATCTCTAATATCAAAATTAGAATATTTGAACAGGGCCTCACTAACTATAAAACATAACCTTAAAAAGTTTGAACCAGACATAACCTTAAAAAAAAAATTCATTTATTAAAATCTCCTTATTTAAAAAAAATCATTTAAGGCTTTCTTACACAATCTTATGACTTTATCACCCTTATCGTGCATAAAACTTCCCTTGAAATATGTTCCCGTTTCCTTCCAAAAAATGTATAGTATTTCAAGGGGGAAAAACGGTTTACGTTAGGCGTGATTCATACAAAAAACAAACGGAATATTGTCCGTCATAAAAAAATGTTTGCACAATCTGGGGGAAAATTACTGCATTTGATATCGATCGAAATTACAATGCAATTGAAATGCAAAATTCAATCGATATCAAATGCCGGCAGCACTTGGGGCATTATAAAACAAAACCTTATTGGTTACATACAAAACGATTGGCCGGTCAGTTGTAAAGTACGCAGCGTTGCGTGTACGCCGAGCGAAAGCGATACTCAGTGAAAGAAGATTCAGTCAGAGCTGCCAAAACGCCGCCCTAAGAACCACAACGTGCACCTGCATAACGAAGCAAAAGTGATGACGGTCAGAAACACAACGTCATGCTCACAAAGCAGTTTCTTTTGGGATGTCGTCGGTGGGGTCATCCGCATTACCATCTAACGGAATTAGACCCCACCCCTTAAGGCATGCCAGAAAAACTTCTTGGCTCGTATGAGAGTGAAGTCCAACAACACCTGGACTATATGACAGAACTCATTTCATACAGGGCAGCTCTGAATGAAATTCATAGGGAGTCGGGGGAGATTGCTATATAAATAGCCACCGCGAAAACATTGTTTTAAGAGGTCGTCCCCCAACCATTGCAAACGAGACTTAGCACGCCGGACCATAGTAGTATTGGCACAATTGAGGTCAGGATGGTGAACGGGTGCACAACTTATACTGGTCCAGAATAAACAGCACCATGTCTGACCTTTGCCCTGCATGTGAAATAGGCCCACACGACGACGTATGACACTTATTCAACTGCAGTGCAAACCCAACTTAGCTAGAACAGTTGCCTTATGGACCCACACGCGTGATGTAGAGCAGCTACTGGTCATTGATCTAGCTGAGTTGGACGGTAAGAGCGAAGAAAAAGAAGAATAGAAAATAATTTTATACATACTTGTTTTTCAGGTTGCAGAAAATACATGTGGTTTGATACAACACTCCATACATAATAAGAAGAAAAAAAAAAAAAAAACAGAATGATACGAACCTCGTTGCACATATTTGCATGCTTTCTTATTTAAGACAATTAATTAAATAAGACAAGTCTAAAATACGAAAAAAGACAAAAATTATTGTCGCATTGCTGCTGTCTGATTACCGGTTGTCTTTTAAAACCAAAACTTGATAAGACGTTTTTGTTTTTGTTCTTAGCATCAAACATCAGTCTTTAAATTGAAAGACAAAAGCGTTATGTCTTTTGTTGGTGTGGAATCAGCCTAATACCACATGATCACACAAAAAGAAAACCATGCAAAAACAAAAGACCAGCTGTTTTACATAAAAACTCAACTCTGATCGCATAGAATCTTATCATTTTATGACAATGTTTATAAACATTTGCAAATCGGGCAGATCAAGTTGGGTGTGTTCCAAAACGTCAGTTGCAAAGCAAACCGCTTTTTTAAATGAATTCTACAATGCAACCGGGTAGGATTTTTTTTGTTAACTGTCCCGACAAAAGTTATCGATACGTACGCAATAAGCAATATATGCATCGGTAAACTGGATGATACTTTTTCGACTTTGACTGAAGAGTATTATGATATTTTGGAACTCTGACGTTCTATTTAATATGGTCTGAATCGGAAACCCGTCAAGTGTGCATTTTTTAAATGTGAGTTGACGGGTTTCTAAAATAAACTATTCAATTTAAGTTTCATAAAAGCATTTTGTAAGTGTAAAAAACTTGCTACAAAATCAAGAAGTAGAAAAAGTTCCGTATGCATGTGTGTGTGGCTTTGACAGCTTCAAAGTGTAAACACTACTAAAAGCTGTTGAACCATATAAAACCAAGTCTTGAGGACCAAATACACTTGTCATATGCTTGTCGTGCAGGCGGATTCACTCGTGTAAGTGTGCTGGATGTAATATTCGCCATCATATCTACATTTTTTTTTTTTCCATCCAACATCGTCGATGTCACACGTACAAACACATTTTCACTAATACTTCCATAATGCTTGATGAGTATTTTGATTAGTGTATTTAAGTACTTTTACGAAAATTCTTCCCTGATCAAATAATTGTTTGAACATTTTCAAAAAGCTAACAATTAATCACGTCAGAGTTTCTTTATTATCAAAATACTTAAGACTTGTATTATAGTGTGAAACAAACAGTTGCATTTTTAGGGCGTCACATCGTATGACTTTAGGTGTCAATACACGATTAAAATGCTTGATGTTAAACTTGTGTACGTGTGCGTGATGTAATATCTAAAACGATTTGATTTTCCATCCAGTATCGTCGTCGGTTTCACCTTAAACGCAAAAAGCCCAAATTAACCAAAAATTAAAAATCAACTTTTTAATTGATTCTGATATTTTGCAATAACACAAATGTCCACAACAAATTTTTGTCTCTCCACCACAATTTGCACATACTAAAATAAAATATATGATAAATTATATATGAAATTATTTAATAAATAAACATGCTCGTTAGCATTTTGATCGTGTATAGAAGGCCTCCTTATAAAGATAGTGAATCGCCGGCTTTAACACTTCGTCTTTATAAGCCATAGATTTACCAACATTTGCACTAAAATCATATCAGTGTTAGGTGTGGACTGCTGATGAAAGTGTTTTAATAGCGTTGTTAAACAACCTGTCTTAAAAGCTTTTTTACAACAAAATTTATTAACGTCATCCCACGGCTCGCTAAGGCTAGGGATGTAACGATATGCCTTTTTGCTGATACGTTGATATTTAGATTAAATTAAGTCTAAAAATATCTTTTGCAAAATAAATCGTCTTAAACACTTTTTTTTTAAAAAATCCATCTTTATATGACCATCGCTCTTATACAAATACCACTTCCGAAAATCTTTTTAAAAAAATGTTTTTAACCTTAAGAGTTATTTGAAATTTAAATACAAATCAATAGATCGTATGCTGTGTTCAGACAAGTTAAGATATACATATATCATAACAGAATTTGCTGACATGACAGTACTTTTGGCTTGTCAAAGTCATTTAAAGAAAATCGCTTCAAATCAACTTTAATGGCGGACTTGACATTCTGTAGTCGTCTTAAAATCTTAGAGGCTTTGTTAAGTTCGTTAATAGCCTTTCAGGTAGGGCCCAAATTACGACATTCGATAAAGATCGAAACTACAATACAATTGCAGTGGAAATCGATATTGAATGTCGTAATTTGCAACCAGGTTTCTGCTTGCAGGGGACTTATCACCGCATAGGATATTGAGCATAATTGATCGAAATTATTTATTTCGATATCATGACATTCGATATCGAATGAAATGTATCCTAATTTGAGACGTAGCATTCGATATCGAGTAACCAAAGACATGCAGACAAATACAATAGTTTACTCGATATTGAATGCGGTAATTAGATCCCTGATATTGAATCAAAATTGATTCGAGTCGGTTTGAATTAAGCTTTCCAATTCATCAGGCATCAGTAAAAATTTTTGTTGGAGATACACATTTGAAGACGATATAAAATAAGCTGGGATTAAATGAACTTCAGGCTAATTAAATTCTTTGCCATTTAAACAGGCTTTTGCTTTCCAATATCAAAAAAATTATGAAACTGAAACTTGTTAGAAAATTTAAAGCTTTCGGTAAAAAAATGTATTTCAAATTACTTTTTCAAACTTAGTTTTAAATATATAACACCATTTTCTTGATTTATACAACAATACATCACAGACCCTCAAAACTCAATAGTACCAATCCATCTACCTTTTCCTGACCCCTCCCAAAAAAACATCCGTTAAAACGACCCAACACACAATAACACCATTAACAATACACTGTTCAAAATACCTGTAAGTTTTTCAACAATGAGATTTTATTTATAAATTTTTAAGTTTGTTAAATTTAATAACAATAAAATATTTTTTAGTTATAAAAAAATATAGAAATTTAATAATAAAATTATAAAAATTTAAAAAAAAAAAAAAAATAAAAAACACATTATTAATATACAAATGAAAAATTAAAAAAAGAAGAGAAATAAAACGTAATAGGTAACGTTTATATACAATATTATTATATTATATATATATATATTTAGTATAAAAACAACAAAAACAAAATTAATTATAAAAAAATGAAACGTATTTAATTTTGAGGACAAATAAAAACAAGAAGAAAAATTTAAAATAAAAAACAAAAAACAACAAAAGTAAGAGTTTTATTTCAAAAAAGTTACCAGACATAGAAAACGACTAAAACAGAAAGAGAGAGGGGGGAAAACCAAACTCAGCTGTTGAGAAAAAATCTAATTTCCATGATTGTGTTATTAAGAAATGTGTAAACTTTGTTGTTGTAACTTCACACGTACGAAATTTTTAAAGAGAGTTTTTTTAATTTTGTTTCTGTTCTAGTCGTTTTCTATAATTACAGAACATCAAATGAACATAAAAGGAAACACAAGTAGGTAGAAAATATAATTGATTAAATTAGAGTAACAAAAAAAAAAAAAAAACTTAAAAATTTATATCTTAATAAAAAAAAAAAAATATATATATTTTTTTACCAACATTTTTTTTTTTTTAATAATTTTTTAATTTCTTTTTTTCTTATACTTTTGTTTTTTATTTTCTTTACAGATGAATTGAGATTCTTAATACTCACCGATGATACGAATAAAGAGCCCCATAATACGGATTTCATTATAATGGATGATTTAAATGGCATCAGTAGTGCCTTGAATGCTACTTCACATTTGAGTGTGGAAACGGAACATTGTACTCGTTTGAATTCCTGTCAATCACCCGATCAATTCTTTGTTAATATGGTCAATGAATTTCTCAATGATGATACCACAACGCAAGAAGATGCCAACAAAAATTCTCCCCTAAACATAGAATATTTGGAGGAGCCTGGTGAAATTTCTGTCGTCGAAGGTTTAATAAATTTCCATAATTTAAATAAACCTACAAAATTACCAACATCATCCTCTTCAATACCGTCTTCCCTAACGTCAGCGAGATCTTTGGCAAATTCAACACCATCACCACCAAGTCCACTGCCAATATCACCATCTACAGCATTTCCCATAAACGAACTAACCTCTGATGATAATAGATGTGTAGAAATGCTGCTATTAAACGATGAGTTAAGTGATAAAATGCCAACTAATGTCAAGGAGATTTCCTATCAGAGATTTGGACGTTTCAATTCCAATCTACCGGCAGAGGTACATAATTTTAAGTGTCATCTATGCGCATTTTCGTGTGCGTGGAAAGAAGTATTATTGCAACATTTCCAAGATAAACATCCGACTTAGAAATAGAAAACCTCTATTAAAGAAAGAAAAAAAAAAATATTTAAGTTGGAGCAAAAAGAAATTGAATCAAAATTTTGTTGAATAGAAAATGATTTTAAAATGGATTTGGAAAGAAGTTTATATAAATCACAGAACCATAAGAAAGACTATTTGAATTATTTTACATTCTTTATTTCGTAAAAAATCCAACTTTACATTCTTAATTGTTTTATATTTTAATCAAGGCGAATTCATTACTGGTTATCTCGGTACTACAACAAGTACAAACCGTAAGCAAACACATGCAATTTGTTTTTGTAAAATCATTGTACAATGTCAAAAACAGAAACAAAGATCATAAACAAAAAATTTGACATCTAGCAGTTATAAAGCTAAAAAAATGTTATCAGCAGGGCTTTTAAGATCACCTGTAATGAATTCGCCTTGATTTTAATTCAAATTCATTTAAATTATAGTCGTTCTGGCAATATCAGAAATATGGACTTAAAGTTATAATTAAAAAAAAAACGAATTCAAAGTTATTTATGTTATTTTTGAAGCGAAAATAATAATTTATAAAACCACTTTAAAACAATGAGATCTTTATAAATTCTCTATGAAATTACATTAAACTTGTAGAAAAATTACTTTCTTATTCTAAATTATCAATCAGGCGTGTCACAGAAACCAAATTCATACGAAAATGAAAACGTTTTTACCTTCTTAAGGAAACGTAAAACGCAAAAACTTTCCGTTTTTAATTCGTTTCACGTTAAAAAGGTGTGATTATTAATTTAAGAGCACTTAAATAAAGGAAACGTTCACCAAATATTTCTAATAAAAGAAAATCGTTTTGTTTCTGAAGTTGTATCCAAGGCGGATTCACTACAGGTGGCGGCAATACCACAACAAAAGTAACAAGAGGTGGTTTTTGCATTGCTTGTTAGTGTTTACGGGTCGAAATGTCAACCATTACTAATAAAACATTCAGGTATGTCACAGTGTTTGAACAAAACTGAAAATTTAAGAATTTTTTTAATTCGTACCGTTTTTTTGTTTTGCTGTTTTGAATAAAAAACAAAAATTTTTTGCGTTTTGCAATTACCAGAGCAGATAAAAACGTTTTCACTTTCTTACGAATTTAGTTTCTGTGACACATCTCATTGTAAAACCAAAACAAGTTGGTTCCGACTGTTAAAGTCAGCAGGCTTTTGCCGCCACCTGTAGTGAATTCGCCTTAGTTGCGTCTTGAAAAATAGCCAAAATAAATCAAGATAACAAATTTTATTATATTTAATAAAGTTTACAAAATCAACAAGAGAAAAAAAACGCCATATTTTTTGTTGTTTTCTGTTTGCTATCATACTGCAACTATGGAAGCAAAAAAATCCACAATCATTTCTATTTTTCTAACTTCTTTAAAGACAGCTGCTTAATAAAGATTCCATATTTAACAACAAAAAGAAAATATTTTCGTGTTTTCGAATTTATGAAAACGTATGAAAGCTGAAGAAGCAAAACAAAAACGGTACGAATTAAAAATTGTATAAGTTTTAATTTTCGTGCAAATTCTATGACACCAAGAAATGTTGGAAAATTAGAGAAATTTTTCTTAAAAAATAAAAATAATCAATTCAAGGCGAACTCATTTCAGGTAATCTCGGTAATACAACAAGTACAAAGTAGCCAGAGGACAGGGTTTTGCATTTAAAAATTTTCTATTGTTAGAACTTCTAAACTTTTTTTTTCCAAATTTCCATTTTGGAGAAATTTCAAAAAAAAGGAAACCAAATTTTTATTCAATTTCTCAAAAAAAAAAAAAAAAAAAAAAAAAAAAAATTTATAAACTTAACAAAATAAAAATAAATTGTTATTGAAAACAAAAATATAAAAAAATTTTGAAATTAAAATTGAAGTAAATAATAAAAATGTAAGATAAAAAATATTAATAATACATATTAACAAAACTTAAACAATAAAGTATGAAATATTTTTAAAATTAAAAAAAAAAATCAAATCTTTTTATTAAAAAAAAAATAAAGTATATAAACAAGGCGAATTCATGTAAACGGAGGTGTCGATACTAGAACACCAAAAACACAACATTGTATTTTATTTGTTGCTTTCCATGGTCGATATGTCAAAAACACAAGCAACTTTTGACATTCCTTTCTCCAATGAATGAATTCGCCTTGGGTATAATTATATGTTTTAAGGACAAAGTCAGGTCAATTGTTTTCAACAACAATTGCTACCGTAATTGCAATTTTTTGTAAACAGTAGACGGTACTACCTGCGACTGTTTTGGTCTATTTTCCATTAAATTTATATAATTCCACTTTTGTATCCCTATTGTTTTCTAAAAAAAAAAAATTACAAAAATAATTTTTCCCCTTCAATGGTAAGCAACTTTTTTTTTAATATTTAGTTTTGTTTGTTAAACAGTTTATAGCTTTTTTTAAAATTTAACACTTTACATTTTTTTGTTCATATTTTTATTTTGTTCAAAATAAGGTCCCAAATCTTACAACAGCTAATCCAAATATTTTTTTAAGACTGTCCTTTAAATAGTCAAATCGATTATGAAAGAAAATTTTATCCAATTTAGAGAGAAATTTATTGTTTTTATTATTGGTTGAGTGACAAAATTATCAAAACGCGGAAAGTAAAGATTTTGACATTGAACGATAGAATACAAGATTACGCCGTGCACATGATTTTTCGTTAAATGACGTAGTTTATCCATGGCAAGAGTTGCCATGTCTGGAAGTCCCTAAGATTCACGACCTTTTAAAACTATTTTGAGGCCCTATGCTTGGATAGGAGTTAAGCGGATGGAAGAGAAGAGTTTGCGGCCCCTATTATGGTTTACAACTCAACTCAGTTGAGTTGTTATTAAGACAACTGGTTGTGATCAGTTGTAATTTTTGTTATGTTTTTGTTCACCGCAAAATAGCAAAGTTGTTAACCATAATACAAAAATGAAGAAATTACAACTCAACTGAGTTGAGTTGTAAACCATAATAGGGGCCTGCCAGTTTAAAATGTTTAACCAATAGGAATGAAGTTCTGGTGAAAAAAAACATGCGCAGAAGATTTATTTGAATTTTGTTTTTGGGATTATTGCGCAACCTTTATCATTCTATAATTCTTGATGTTTTTGGTGTTGCTGGATTGACAATCGTTAGTCGGTGCAATTAATGTTGCGAGTCGTTTCGGTACGCAGACCCAATTGTCGCATATGATTGTAACTATCGGTTACCAGCACAACTTTTACAACAACAACTTTAGAATAAAAACTTTTGTACTACAAAATTAAAAGACATTCCAAAGCGAAAATTGTGTTCCGGAGAAGTTATCCCAACTTTAACATCACACAGTTGGATGATCCTTCGAGACATGTCAACAAGGACCTTTGTGTACATATATGCAGGATTCCTTGGATCGTTTTTTGTATACAGCAGCATTGAACGACATTCATAGAGGCGCTATAGTTTTGGGCCACAGCAGGAATGTTGAAGGACTTTAATGAATGTGGCTCATTGCTGAAACGGAAGAAAACGTGCCGCGAAAAACAAAAGTAGTTCTGGTGAAACTGAGGTCAGGATAGAGCAACAAGCTCACTGCCTACTGTTTCTGAACAGGTCGTACCGTCGTACTAGTGAATGCTTAGCATGTGGTCAGCGTCTCCATGATACTTCCCACATATTTAAATGTTCAACTCAATCTACGTAACTCAGTCCAATGGTTTAAACCAGTAGAAATAGCACAATTTGTTGGACTGGACCCTAATGCAGAACCCCTTGAAAAAATATGTTATATTTTAGCTGATACAAAACATCAACAACTATAACATGTGGAACTACAAATTTTGTTAATTAAGCTAGGAACACAACTAGGACGAACGACGAATTTTTGGCCGTGAATATTCTCTCTATTTGCACAAACAGTAAACAACATTCTCAAGCAGCTCGTCAGCTCATTATTGGTTTGACGCATATACCAAAAAGTAGTGGAGAAAAACGACAATGCAGGTTTACATGAAGTTTTCTAAAAATATATAGCCCAATTATTCCCCGGGAGTTTTCTCCCATTTTTCCTATGTATGTAAATTCGATTGTAAAAATGGGGTAAGGGAAAAACTCCCGGGGAATTTTTGTTCATAATTGGGCTGATACCCGATAAAAATTTTTTTTGTATTTTCATTACAGATTCTGGCATATGTTTTGAAGTAAAATGTTAATTTTTGTAAACGAACTTAGAAATTAATAGTGTTTTATTGAAAGTAAAAATTATTGTTTAGTGCCGCATACGCCACTTTTTTAAATTTATTTTTAAAAACTAGCTTTTTGTGCTGCTTACACATGCTAACTGCTGTGTATTGAGTTGTTGACATTTTATTTTGCTTACTACTTTTTTTCTTACGGCAATGAAGCAAAGCAAGAGTAAAATTTATTTTGTTTGTTTCGTATCAGAAATTTGCAGCATTTGCAATACTTAATAAACCACAAAATAGTTAATATGGAGCAAAATTAATGCTTAATATATCAGAAACCATAAAAAATTTCGTGAAACTGTTTTTAGATTCAGAAAGGGGGTATTCAAAATATATATACCCCATACCTAACTCATTTTTTTTTTTAAATGGTCGGTATGTCAAACCAATAATGAGCTGACGAGCTGTTATTTCTTTATGTGTTTGTGCTTCATACGACGAATTTACACAGCGAAATTTTACTGACAAATTCGTCGTGTTGGGCGAAATTCGTCTCTCATCCCTTTTGTGTTCCTAGCATTAATCTTTTAATTGTCAGTAATTAGTCGCGAATGAAATGCGAATCGTTAATGAGACAAAATTCACAATTTTTATAGGCAGATTTTTGTTTCAGTATTTTCCCTTAGGAGATGACAAATAGTAAGGTCGCTGGTCTTGCCAAAACAGATTTGATGTTTAAAAACTAATTTTAAAGAAATTCCTAATAAAGATTTTTTTTAATTAATCTTAACAATAAGTTTAAAATAAACATAGATCACAATCTCACATTTCATGTTACTCAGATCGCTTTAAGTAGTCTCCAGTTTTTAGGGTTTAAAAAATAGAGTTAAGAAGGATTTAATAAAGTCTTGATGAAAAGTGTATTAACAACAAGGGGGAGAAGTACAAGTTTTACATAAATATTTAATTTTATTATCACTATTTTTTTATATTGATTGATTCTTTAAAATTATTTAACTGCTTTAATTCACCCTATCATTTCATTCAAAATCTCTTAAAATTAATTTAAAATTTAAAAGATTTAATATCTTGCAAAAAAATCTGGAAATTGGTGTTACTTGCTATCCACATACATATATTTTTTTGACATCTTCAAACCTTAAACACTCTTAAATGACCTATTTTATTTTTATGACTTTGTCTGAAAGTATAATAATTTAAATCGAAATTAGTTTTAATTAAAATTTTTCATTATTTCTTAGTAAAATTTCTCTTAATTTAGCTTAAATTTTAATTTTGTTTCTTTTTTTATTTAAAAATATTTTGCCTTTTGTTTTAATCTAAAAATAGCTTTGAATTAAATAGAAACTTTTAATTTCTAATTTTATTATTTCATTTTACATTATTTTTACTTTTTATTTAAAAAAAAAAAAACTCTATTTGGATTTGTTTATTTTTGTTTAAATTTATTTTCAACTTTCATTAACCTATTTTAATATTTCTCTCTTTTTTTTTGTTCTCTCCCTTTTCTTTTGAATGCCCTTTAGAGAATTATTGGACTATATCGGTAAAATCTGTGACCTCGCTAAATAACATTGCATTGGAGGAAATCAAACAGAAGAAAAACAAAAGAAATTATGCATCATCATTAACTAACAAAGAGTCACCTTCAACGCGCAGTGGCTATGGTGGTTACAACACTAGAGAGCTTTCCAGTGATGGCGGCAACATAACATTAAACATCTCATCGTCATCCAGTCCACGTGCTGGAAATTCTCCACATGTTTGTCCACGTTGTGATAAGGTTTATACGTATAAAAAGAATTTATCAAGGCATTTACGTTTTGAATGTGGCATTTCGCCGCAGGAGAAATGTCCATATTGTGGTTATTTGACACGTTATAAACATAGTCTTAATGTCCATGTCAGGACCCAACATCCAGAATATTATAATATACAAAATAAGTCTTAGGTTGTACTGAGTTTAAGGGGATAATGTAAAAATAGGCAAGAGATAGGGTTGTATAGGGTTAAATGTAGACTAAATTTATTAATTATATAAATAAATACAATTTACAACGTTGGGATTTTTTTAAAGGAAAGGAAGAGAAAGACAAAAGAGAGAGAGAGACAAAGAGAATTTGATTTTTTACTATAAATTTCATAATTTACTAAAAATGCGATACATATTTTAAAATTGTTTAGTAAATATTCGATTTTTTACCAAAAATTCGATGTTTTACTAAAAATTCGACGTTTACTAAAAACTTGATTTTTACCAAAAGTTAGATTATTGTTGCAAAAAATTAAATTTTTGTTACTAGAAACTCGATGTTTTACTAAATATTCGATTTTTTATAAAAAATTTGGTCTTTTTACCTATAACGTCGATTTTACTAATGGCGATTTCTATTCTGAGAAAAAAATGCTACAGTATATGCATGTAACACTTTTTCATGTTACCTATAATCACTCGAAGTGTTACATGTTGTACAACTTCAATCGAACAGAATTAGCTGCCTTTATTTACAACTATTACACTTTTATTATTAATGTAGTTCATTAGCGATTTTTAAAACTATTCGACTATTTGCTGCACACTTACTTTACGGTTTGGAAACAGACATTGACATCACTTATTGCTTGAACAAATTTAAAACGATAATAAATACATAGAATTTTCCACCAAAATAAAAAAACGATTTAATTCAAAATGGAGTATGCCGTCGAAGAATATTTAGATGTAGAATTCTTTTGACAAAACTTTTAAAATATGTTGACAAACAAAATAAAATATTGGTTGTACAAACAAAGTAGTAAGTACCAAAGTTGTAAAACAGGGCAGTATGAACCCTTAAGTAAAAGTAAGGGTAAAACATGTAACATGTTTTGCATGTTTTTCATCAACATTTTCACAAAAGAACTTGAAAATTTTTCCCACAGTTGTATTTTTTGTACAAACGAACACAAAATGTAGAACAAGTAACATTAATGCAACATTTTTCTCAGAAAAGAAATCGCCATAAAATTCCGTTTTTTACTAAAATTTCGATTATTTACTAAAAAATCGATTTTATACTAAAAATTCAATCTTGTACTAAAAATTCGATTATGTATTTACTAAAAAATTGATTTTTACTTAAAAATCGATGTTTTATTTAAAATAAAAATTTTTGTTTTACTAAAAATTCGATCTTCTACAAAAAATTCGTTTTTATCGATATTTTATTAAAAATAGAATTTTTTTTTGTTTGACTTTTTCTAAAAATTCTTGTACTAAAATTTCGATTATGTATTTACTAAAAATTTGATTGTATTAAAAAAGACTAAAAATTTTATTTTTAACAAAAATTTTATTTTTACCAAAAATTTTATTTGTTGCTTAAAATTCAATTTTCTACAAAAAATTAGATTTTTTACTCAAAACTCGATTATGTATTTATCAAAAATTAAATTTTTTATAAAAATTAAATTTTCTACAAAAAATTAGATTTTTACTCAAAATTCGATTATGTATTTATCAAAAATTAAATTTTTAATAAAAATTAAATTTCTCTACAAAAAATCAGATTTCTTACTCCAAATTCGATTATGTATTTATCAAAAATTAAATTTTTTATAAAAATTAAATTTTCTACAAAAAATTAGATTTCTTACTCAAAATTCGATTATGTATTTATCAAAAATGAAATTTTTAATAAAAATTAAATTTCTCTACAAAAAATTAGATTTCTTACTCAAAATTCGATTATGTATTTATCAAAAATTTAATTTTTTATAAGAATTAAATTTTCTACAAAAAATTAGATTTCTTACTGAAGATTCGATTATGTATTTATCAAAAATTAAATTTTTAATAAAAATTCGATTTTTACTAAAAATTCGGTTTTATACTAAAAATTTGATTTTTTTTACTTAACATTCGATTTTCTTACTAAAAATTCGATTTGTTTCACTAAACATTCGATTTTTTTTTACCAAAAATTAGATTTTTCCTAAGAATTCAATTTTATATGAAAAATTCGATTATGTATTTACTAAAAATTTGTACTAAAAATTCGATATTTTTCATAAAATTAGATTTTTTTTTTGCTAAAAACTATTTGCTACTAATTTTTTCTAAACATTCGATTTTTTTTTACTTGAAATTTTTTTTTTTTACAAAAATTTTATTTTTTTGCTAAAAATTCCATGTTAAACTAAAAATTCGATTTTGTTGTACTAAAAATTAAATTTTTTACTCAAAAATGGAAAATTTGATTTTTTTTGCTTAAAAGTTGATATAGTGTGTACTATATCAAAAAACTTGTACGAAAAATTTAGTTTATTACTATAAAAATCGATTGTGTTTTTCTTACTAAAAATTCGATGTTTACTAAAAATTCGATATTTTGTTGTACTAAAATTTATTTTTAACTAAAAAAAATCGATTATTAACGAAATATTCGATTTTCTACCTAAAATTCAATTATTTACTAAAATTTCGTTTTTTTCCTAAAAATTAGATTTTACAAAAATTTCGATTTTATACTTAAAATTTAACTTTTTTTTAAATTTAAAATTTTTACTAAAAATTAAAACTTTGATTAAATAATGTTCAACTTTTTTAGATCTTACTCTCTCTTTGAATATCTGCAGTAAAATAAATCCCATGATTTAATAAATCTGTGGCAAAAAGGAAAAAGTGCTTGAGTTGAATTAAGCTAAATTTGAGTTAGTTGCACCTTTGAGATCTTCACGTTCAAGAGTCCACATGGGCAAAGTTTAAATTATTTGTACGTTTTTTCAGGAAGTTATTTATAGCAAAATTACTTTTTGCTTATCTTTTTTTAATGTGCAATAACATTTGGAATAAAAACTTAAGTTTCTTTCCGATTTGCTACAAATCAAAACTTAAACTTAATCACTTTTTCATGTCACAGACATTTTTAGGTTAGATTTTTGTTTTTAATCTTATGTCACTTTAAATGTCTGTAATATTGTCTCTTTGCCTCTCTTAAAAGCTTTAATGCTTTTGATAACATTTAAAAAGACTTAAATTTTTATTAAAAGCAGTTTGTTTTCGGTATTTGCTTTTGTAGTTAAAAAAAAACTTAGTTTTGATCTCAGGTTTAAAAGATTTATATAAACAACTAAAAAATGAATAAAAAATAACTTTAAAACATCCCCCCAATAATTTATTTTACAGGTAAGATGTTAGTAATATGCATTTTTAATGTAAAATTAAATAATAAAAAACAATTTGTTCTTAAAATTAAAAATTAATAATTATTGTTAAATAAAAATAAAGCTAAAAAATGAAAAATTAAGAAAACAAATTTGTAACAAAATGTGTGTAATTATTTTTTATAAAAAAAAAAAAACAAATGAGTGAATTATTTTCTATTAAACTTAAGTTATTTTTCTTAAAACAAAAAAACTTATCTAAGCTAACACTTAAAAGGTTTAAGGGGATTGATTGTCACAATGTTTTTGTTTTATTTTTTGGTTTTGTTTTTTCTTATAACAAAGAAAATTTGGCTTGCAAATTGAAAAAAAAAATAAATAATATAATAATTAACTCTCTTCTTTATTATCTTTAAAACTTTTCCTTAATTGTTATTGAAAATAAAGACACTACACTTTTTCCTACTTCTAAAATTAATATAAATTTCTATTCTTATAATAAAATTTAGTTAAACATGATAAGTCCGAACAGACCGATATTAATCCAGATGACTTCGAATTGGATGATTGTTTACTGGAGAGTAATGATATTGTTATTACCCAGAATAAAGATGGTTTTATATTACATGTGAAAAAGTTGGGCAATATAACAACAGCAAAACTCTCCTCTCAAGATGAAGATCAAGTGGCAGCAGCTGCTGTAGCTGCGGCTACGGGAGGACAAATACATCAGACTTCAGCTCAAATTACTGAAATCCAAGAGATTCAAGATGTTAAGCCAACATTTACAACGCTAACGACGAGTCCGACGATAAAGTTGCCCTCTTCCGAATGTGGTAAGTTTTGAAGTATAAAGTGTCAAAGTTTAATTAAAAAAAAGATTAATTACCTGTATGAAAAAAACAAATTCTATGATGTTAAACAAACAAATAAATTAAGTACAAATTTTTTATACTTTTACTTTTAAACAATCAAAATAGAATAATATTAGGGTCATTCACAGAAGGCTGATTATCAGGTTATATAGTTATGTAGTAAAGGCCTGCCTGCATAAATGTATCTGAAAATCGAATACACAATCAAAATTAAATGTGTGTACAAAACGTTTGTTCACAACCACAATGACAAATGCTGTGTGTTACTGTTTGTCGCACGATTTAAATTGTGTTGTGAGAGTTCAGGAATTTAAAGAAATACGCTTTCAAAACTTTTCAGCATAGTGAAAAATGTTACCTATACTCCTAGTCAAGGCGAATTCACTAGAATGTCGAGTCAAGTCAACATATTCACACTTATCGTGGTTGGCGAATTTAAAATTCGCCTGCAACAGAGGCGTATTTTAAATTCGCTAACCACGATAAGGATGAATGTTTTTGTACAAACTACAGTTTTTTATGTAAAAAAACCTTTTTAGCCATATTGTTGACAATCGGACCACAAAAGCAGGGTTGTTGTAGAGTTGACCTTGCCTTCTAGTGAATTCGCCTTGCTTCTAGGACTTGAAAATTGCTTCGTGCACTCTGCGAGAACTTTTGATGTTTACCTGTTTGTCGCATGTGGCGTACACATACAAAGCATGGCTTCCGCAAAGAATTGTTTCCAATATTATCAAAGAAATTAACAAACAAAATATTTCGTATACACATATTTTAAACTCACTTTTAAAAAAAAATTTTATATATTTTATATCTACTCTCATTACAGCGTGTATGTTTTATTACCTTGTTGATTTTTGAGAGTATTTTTTGTACCCGATTCTCATTTGACTTTCACCAAGGCGAATTCAACTACAGGTGATGTCGAAACGCCATCTGAGTTTACAGTTCGAACCAATTTGTTTCGATTTGTTAGGCATGGTTGACATTTCGAACCGAACAATTCAATGCAATAAACCTCTGTTGCTTCTGTTGGTTTTGGATTGTTGTAGTAGTGCCACCATCTGTTGTTGAATTTGCCTTAACGTTCACTACAGTGAAGCATTTGTTTTTTGCTTCTATACGTTAAGACAGCATTTGTTTGTGACAGCGTCACTTCAGTATAGAGTTTAACAATTTTCAAGGAATTGAATGTGTGTTCAAATTGAATTGTGCAATTGAATTTGTTGTTGTTAATATATTGTTAATATGTTGATATTCAGCCTTCCGTGAATAACTCTATAATTTAAAATTTCATTAATCTTTTTTTTTAACGGAATAGCATTTTCAACAATTGGTTTTTTTATAAATCACTCATGTCTTCAAAAAATAAAGCTTTGTACAGACGGCGGTCACATCTTACAATGTTGTCATTAAAATTGCCTAGAAATGTCTTGCAACTGTGTGAACATTGTAAGCTCATTTTCATTTGGCAGATGTGTAAAATTAATGCATCTGGCAATGGCATCATTGTCAGAAAAATGACAACATTGTAAGATCTGACTACCGTCTTTACGATGCTTAAGTTCTTTTCATTTCTATTTAAAATTTTATTAATAAAATTATAACCAGCCCTATTGTGTTAATAAAGTGTCTGTTTGCTGGTTCACACTCTCAAAGTTTTTGTCGTCAAGTCTTTAGTTTTTAGGGGAGAGAGGAAAAGAAATTGCATTCTCTTTCCCTTCTTTCCGAAAAGCTCAAGACTTGACATCTAAAATGCAAGTTTTGAAATAATTTTTTCTAAAAAAAAGTATAGTGGATTTTCTCCTCATTAAAATGTTAAAAATTAATTTTCATTGTCATATCTTTTTTACGTAAATAAAGAGGCACAACTTTGTATTTATAGGCAAATTCTTTTAACACCCTTTGACTACAAAAATTTTAAATCATGCCGAGTTCTCCAAGCAAAAAAAAAAAAAACATAATAAAAATTAAGTGAACAAAGACTTAAATTTTAAACTATTTAGAACTTTTCAAAAACTTAAACCTTTAAAAAAATGTGCCTATTATAATTACACTAATGCCCTTGTTTTCTTTTTTTGCTTTTACTTAGAATTAATCAACTTAAAGAAAATCATACCAGCATCCACAACAATTTCCACCCATCATCCACATGCCACCATTATACAGACCCAACAAATACAACCGATTCAAATACAACAACATCAGCAGCAACATCATCAACAAACCCAACAATTGCACGATATTATACAACAACAACCCCAACAACAACATCAGCAACAACATCACCAACAACAACACCAGCAGCAGCAACAACATCATCAATTACAACATCATCCCCAAGTACAAAGTATTGTTACCACCTCCCCCGCATCATCTGGTGCCCATCCACAAACCATAAATTTAATGGGTCTACGCAATGTACAAATTACCGAACAAAAACCCGTTCTATCGCGTATCAAATATTCCCGTGGCAAAATTATTAGCCCCGCTACTGGCAGTGTTCAAATCGTGCAAACTCACGATCCGCAAACACACGAAATCACGGACGGCACTAAATATGAAATCAGTGAAATTGATTTAAATAATCCGCAAACTTCTGCGGCCATTATAAGTGATTTAGTAAAGTATGCCGAAATCGATGATATAGAATTGCCGGATGGTACAAAGATTGGTATCGGTTTTGCGCCCACTGAAATAACCGAACATATGCAGTCGACGGGTACGACGGCACAAATTACAACAATCGAAGAAGATCCCAATAATCAACAGCATCATCAATTGCAACAGGTTACTCAGCAGCATCATCAATTGCAGGCGCAGGTACATCATATACAGTCGTCACCGCAGCAGCAGCATCACATAGTACAACAACATCAGCAACAACAGGCCACAACGCATGTTGTACATCATCAACAATTGCATTTACAGGAGCAAGACGATAACACCACCAGTGTGGAAGCTATTCTGCCCGATGGCCTAACTGTGCATGAGCAACCGACCATTACGAAAAGTTATACAATTTTAACGGCTCGACCACTTAAAACCGAATCCTCCCATGACCTCAGCGAATTGACAGAACCTTCAGCCACAACTTATGAATTGTCCTTAAGTGATTCTTCGCTGGGTCCCAACGATGAAAGAGGTGATGAGTCAAAGTATGTGTGCCGTCATTGTGGCAAGAAATATCGTTGGAAATCCACCTTAAGGCGTCATGAAAATGTAGAGTGTGGGGGTAAGGAACCTTGCCATCCGTGTCCGTACTGTTCGTACAAAGCCAAGCAACGTGGTAATTTGGGTGTGCATGTGCGTAAACATCATCCGGACAAGCCTCAATTGGAGAGTAAACGGGGTCGCAAGATTTAAGGTGTTTTAAAGAAATTTGAGAGATATTTAAAAAGAGAGTGAGTGATTTATAACTATCACGTGAGTAGGAAAAATAATTTTTAAATGTTTTTTTTATTATTATTTTATTTTAAGTTTCCTTACACTTATTTTTGACTGTCACAAATTTAGATTTATTCTTTTTTTTTAACTATTCGGTCATTAGTTTTTAAACTGCATTCGTGTCCACTTTCAAACACAAACTTACAAAAACTGCTTGTACATGAAACAAAGTACTCACTATTTCCATTCACCTTTTCCCTTCATCGTCAACTTAAATGTTTCGCAGCAAATGTTTTATAATATGGACGAGGACTTTAAATGGCTCAAAGAAAAATTTCAAGTGTTTTTTATATTGTTTTGTTTTTTTTTGGAGCTTAAGATTAATTGATAAAGCAGTCGTAAGATTTAAAAAGCTCATAAAGAGGAAAAATAAATTTAAATCTTCTAAAATTTAGGTATTCGACATTAAAATAGCTTTAAATATTTGCTGCCGTATTCATAACAATATTTTTAATGTAATAAAAGTTTAAAATACAAATTTTGTATGATAATTTTACTAAAAAAGCGTTTGTCAAACTTAATAATTGTTTATGAATACGGAGGTTGGTCTTCCAAAAGTACAATGGTACTTTAATGTTGGGTACAGACGGGACATTCTATGGTGATGTCTAATGTATGCACTGCATAAAAGTTCTCTGAATTTCGTCGGAATGTCATGCAGATTAAGCTAAAATAATTTTCTTGATCATTTCGTTTAATTCTCAAGGTCGTCCAGTTTAATACAGGTTTTTTCATGCAAAGTTTCTAGTAATCAAAGAAATACAGCCTAATTATGAATACAAATTCCCCGGGAGTTTTTCCCTTTTCCCATTTTTACAATTAAATTTACATAGGAACAATTGGAGAAGGGAGAAAACTCCCAGGGAATTTTTATTCATAATTGGGCTGATAGTAACATAACTGAATTTAAAGATTGTTTGAACGTACTCGATCACTGCATATAAAATGTAATTTGGTAAAATTAAACATCTAAAGTAGAGTTTTTTTTAACAATTTCAAAACTCTTTATTGCCATCTCTGTTTGAAACAAGTTGTGAACTTTTAACCAATTTTCCGAGAAGTGTCCTTGGGAAATAAAATTCCGTTTATTTGATGTCTTTGTTTTTCCAATAAATTTAAAAAAAACCATCAACTTTTTTTCTTTCTGCTGCTTTACACATACGCTCAAGCATAAGTACTACAGTATGTGTGCAAGTTTCCCATCACCGCTGCTTTGAATTTATGTTTAACATTAAGTTTGGTTTACAAACTTAAAAGCTGTTTCATGCACAAATCTTTACTATATCTAAAAGAACACGCAAAGAAATATAAAAACGCGATTTGCTTATCCATAAGCTGTAGTTTAAAGCGCTACCTAACAGCCATCAGGTTGATATATAGCGCATGGTTAAAAAATGGCAATCATTTTCTCTTTATATGGACCAGTTAATACTTAAGACTTCCCTTTTTCTTTCCAAAGTTTTAAAGCCACGTTTGAACATTTTAAACTTTCAGATATTCTTATACAGAAATTCTTTCTAGTATTAGAAGAATTGAGGTTAACTTATTTTAAAATTAGAGGTTAGGATTTTTTTAATCTGTATTTTCTTGTAATTTCTACTATAAAAAGAATATTATATAAAATATTCCTTCTATTTTTATCTTCAGTATGCTTTTAATGTCATCAAACAGAATATAGAAATAATTCTATAACACACTTTTTTTAAAAAAACCCATTTCCTTTTTTTATTAAAATTTTATTAATTTTATTTTTTTATTAATTTTTATGGACTTTTTAAACATTGTTTATTTTTGTTGTTTATTGATTTTTTTTGTATTAATTTACCAATTAAATAATTTGTTATTTGTTTTACAACAATTATTTTATTATGATAAAAAAAATCCCATTTTTTTCATATAAAAGAACATTTTTTTTATTTACAAAATAATAATTTAAAACTTTAAGTTAATAAAATGGAAAAAAGCATAATGTAATTTTGAAAATTACCTTAAAACCTTCAAGTTTCTTTAATTTTTTTTTATAAAAAATAAAAACAAAAACAAAATGTGCAAATAATATACATATAAAAATTATTTTATATTTTCATTTTATGAAAAAAAAAAAAAAATTATTAAAAAGAAATAGTTTTTAAGAAGAATATTTTTAATTTTTAGAACGTAAAAAAGAAAATATTAGAAAATAGAAAAAACATTAGGGAAAAAATCACAAAAGTCTTTGTTTTCATTTTAAAATTTCTTTTTCATTAATAGTTTAGCAGCTTTAAATGGTACTCGTATTATTTTTTAAAAAAAGTTTTTCTTAATTAAGAAAATTATACAAAAATAAAAAAAAATTTCTTTATACGCAAATTTCAAAAAAAAAAAAAAAAAAAAAAAAAAAAAAATAGTCAAATCTGTTTTTATTGAAATTAAAAATCATATAAATAAAAGAATAAATTGAAAATCAAAATTCTTCACGGTTCTTTGCAAACTTTTTAATTACGCCTGACTGTTTGTTTGTTCCTTATCTGAAACAAGTTAAATAATTTCAAAAAAGCAAAAATTTTAAATTTTTTGCTTTAATGTTTTTTTTTTTTACTTTTAGATTTGTAACTTAGGTACAAGGCAAATGGAATTCAAATTGACAATTCAAACCCGAAGTTTTCAAAATTGTTTTTGCTTTCATGTTGGCTTTCATTAAAATTCATAAAAAGAAATTGCTTTGGTTAATGCAGCTTCCTGATAGATTTTGCTTACTTTTAACAAATTTTTGACGCAAACCCCGAAAAAAGCGTGACCACTAAATTAATCAAACTTCACTTAAGACAATCAATGTAGAATGTAATTAAAAACTGTAATATTGTCAGCTCATTATTGGTTTAACCTACCGACCATTTTTAAAAAAATGAGAGCTATGGGGTATATATATTTAAAATACCCCCTTTCTGAATCCAAAACCGCTTTCACCAAAATTTGTATGGTTTCTGAGATAATAAGCATTTATTTTGCTCCATATAAACTATTTTAAAGTTTATAAAGTATTGTTTTGCTCTACACGCAGTAAAAAAAGTATTTAAAGCGAAATCAAAACAAAATGACAACAAGAAAAAAAATTTCATTCATGCTTCGCTTCATTGCCGTAAGAAAAAATAGTTAAAGCAAAAGCAAAGTAAAATGTCAACAAATCAACACACAATTGGCAACCCTGTTGTGTGTATTAACGTCAGTAGTAAGTATACGTATGCAGCACAAGAATTTACCTTTTATAAGTTAATTTAGAAAAGTGGCGTATGCGGCGCAAAACAATTAACTGTTAACTAACTTCTATGTTCGTTAATGAACGTTCAAAAAATGTTAATTTTTCTTCAAAACATATGCCAGAAGCAGTAGTAAAAATACAAAAAAATTCTATCGGGTATATTTTGAGAAAACTTCATGTAAACCTTCATTGTCGTTTTTCTCCACTACGACTTTTAGGCATATGCGCCAAACCAATACGAAATGTTTTTTGATCTAGCAAAAAAAAGTTTAATTAAAATAGTGGGTATATGTGATGCTTCATATATTTGTTAAATGTGTGTTAAGGTCCATTTAGACGTGACAAACCCATAACCATAGCCAAAGAAAACAGCGTTTAAACCAACGTTATGGTCAGCACTTCAATTTTGCCTGGCCCGTGTGTAACAAAGTCCTTTAAAAACCTTTGACCAGAAAACAACATTTATTTCAGGCACGCTTAACTTATAAAAAAAGAGTTTTTTTTGAGATATTAAAAATAGAAACTGGGAATTATCTCCTTTCGTAGGTTACTTTATATTATATTCAACATTTTTTTTTTTATTTTTCGAATTTATTCTATGAGTTACATTTCAGTTATGTATTTTATAAAGCTTTTTTTTTTTTTTTTTTTTTTTTTTTTTTTTTTTTTTGTAATAGTTCTATTCCTTAAATTTTTTTAGGAATGACTTTTATACACAATTGGGGGTGTGCTGGAAATCGCAAACGTAAAACGCAAGAATTTGGAGGCTGTTTTTAATACACTTTTAATCTAATTTTAATAATTTTTGTTATAAAATTCTGTTTAATAGAGAAATGTTTGTATAATATTTGCCATAAAATTTTTTTATTACAAAAATCTTACTAAAAAACGACTTCTAAAATTCTTGCGATTTGCGTTTGCGATTTCCAGCACACCCCTGTATATTAAAAATATTTTTATTTCGGTTTATAACAAATCACAAATCAAAGTAATCCATTGGAGATTTTAACGCCATGTTAATATAATGCATCTTCTTACGATTTGTTACTATATCAAGAAGAAAACCTAGGCCCTTAGCAAAAATATCCTTCTCTTGATTTTAGTTTAATCTATATGCAGCCATTAAGTTATCTCTAACGCGGGGTACACACTATCGAACATGAATGACAGTTATGCTTCATAGTGTATGGATAAGCATATGTATGTACGTATATCAGGCTACTAAATCTTTTAACCCAGTAAATCTTTCTATGAAAGATTCATTTTGAGATTTTAGATTTTGGTTGTCCGCGCTCCTTGCATGACCTTTCAATTTTTTTAAAGCCCCATCCAATTTTGCGTTATTGGCTGCATCTACATATCTAAGGCATTTTGACAAAACATCTTAAGTCAAATTAAAAAAGTTTAAGCGACAAAAACACAATTTTGCAGAAGAAGGTTTTTCTTATTTTATTTCATAAAAATTTTGTATAGAGGTTGTCGCTTAAGCTCAAATTGTTTTTGTTATAAAATCGTAACGGTACTTTATGTGACCATGACATTTAAGGAGATGATGCAAGTGTTGCCAATAAATTCATTTATTAAAAAAAAAAAAACGAAAATGGAAAACTATGTTGCTTAAGCTATTTTTGCGGTAAGGGCTCGGATATATCCCCCGGAAGATCCACTTCATGTGGTGCTATCATTAAACGGATAAGCACAAACTCAGGGGAGGGAGATGATATATACGATTTTTGTTTTTTTAAGATTTTAAAGGAAAGTCACCAACAAATTTAAAATTTTAAATATTGAAAGTGCTCAGAAATCTTCGGATTTATTAAAGTTTCATCAAACTTTCTAAAATTTATTTTTTTTGCTTTTTTCTCGTTCTTCTTTAAAAATACATCCAAAATTGCAACAGATTTGATTTAAAAATGAGATGAGGGTTTTCATTAAAATATATTTGTTTTAAATTTTTTTTTTTAACAAAATTCAAACATTTAAGTAGAGCATAGTTTAATAAAGTGTAAAAATAAAAAAAAAAATAAAAAAAAATTAATATATGTATAATAGAAATACTAAAAAACATTTTATTTTTTTAGAAAATAATTAATAAACAAAAAATATGTAAAGGAGGCTTTTTTAATTCGATTAACTGGAATATTTTTAGTTTCTCTTCCAAAATCAGAAATTAAATTAATAATTTTATTGGTTTTTTAATTTTAAACTAAAAACAAAAATTATTGTCAAAAATAAAAGCCGTAATAAAGAAAGATCGGTTAAAACAAAAAGTATTTCTACCAACGACCAAAATTAACAATTTTGCTCATTTTTCGGTATCAAAAAAAAAAAAAAAAAAAAAAAAATTGGTACTTTTAAGAAATATTCTATAAAAATTGTTTTTAATTTTTATGAATAAATGTTAATAAATATCTCTTAAGCATAACTATTATATTAAATTAATCACCCTTATCGTGGTTGGCGAAGTTAACATACGCCTGCGACTGTTTGGTAGGTAACAGATTAAAGGAAATAAGTTAACGTTCTCTAAGCTATTACCAAACAGTCGCAGGCGTATTTTAAATTCGCCAACCACGATAAGGGTGAATAACTTTTCTCGTTGCGCATCGATTAATATTTTTTGTTCTCTTATCCATAACTATCATTAAAGATTTTTAATGTTTTATAATTACGATAATAATTCAGCATTTTTACGGTTATTGAACTTCTTGTAACAGATTAAAGTAACACACAGCATGTGTCCTTTAATCTACTACAAAAAACGACTTAGTCGTTTGTAATAAGGCTGATTATTTTGAATATTTTCTTGATATTTAGTCGGTTTACGACGACGAATATTTATTATTCATAACTATCAAAAGTGACTCAACTCAAAAAACTAAATTTTTCAGAAATCGAAAAAGAACTGTTTTGACCTAAAAAAAATGGTTTAAAACAAATCTTTGGACCATTTAGTAGAAAATCCATACAGATTATGATAAAAAAAATTTTTTTTTTAATATGTATACACTAAATAATGAACTTGTTTAGTTGTGTAATTTTTGACGATATATGTATATATCAATTCTAAACGGACACAAGTCTAATAAATAAAAACTCCAACAAAGATTTATTTTAATCAAAAGGGTCAAAATTCGAATTAAGACTATTTAGCACTAAGCAGTAGGTATCTACTACCATATTTTCCGACACAACTAAAAATAAGTCACTTTTATGAATTTCAACTTTATACCAATTGAAACATAAAGAAAGACAACAACAACAAGTGTATTGTGCATAGATTAAGAATATAAACCCGAAAAATTAAAATTTTGAGTTGAGTCATTTTTGAACTAAGTGTGCGATATCTATCGATGAGTAATAGTTATGCGTGAGGAATACTTCTATTTGTTATGCATAATAGTTACCAACAATTTAAAAAATAAAAATGAAAATAATAATTATGCTAAAGAAATAAAACAAACATTTATTTATTATAATTATACGAAATTTTTATCGAGTATAAGTTGTAATTTTTAAGCCCTTGGTTTTGAGAAAACGATGTTACAAAGTTTCGTTAAAATTTCAAACCGGCTTCTTAACATTTTTGAAAAGAAAAAGTAAGATTAAAATACCTTTAAGATAAATTTAAAACGATTTAATAAATTTCTTTTACCACTCGATTTAGTAGAGTTTTTAGAAAGTTTAATCCTATTTTGATGTCTTAATTACATTATAAAATTTAATGCAATCTTACTAAAGCAAACGAAATTGTCCTTAATATCTCTTTAATTTAATTTCAATAAGAGTAACAAATGTTCAAATATTTTCTTTTTTTTTTTAATTAGTTATTAGTCTAAAATTAAAAATTTTATAGTGTTTTAATATGTATTTCCATTACATTTAATTTCATAAATAATATAAAAACTTTCTTTTTGTTTTAACATAAATAACAGCACAAGTTACACTGAAAGAAAAAAAAAATATGCAATTACAAATATAATTTTTTAAACTTAACCCTAAAATAATTGTAAATGCTAAGTAAAAAGTATAAAAAAATAAAAAAAAGTATAAAAATATAAAAATTAAAAAAAAAGAAAGCAAAAAAATTTAATAAACATACACTGTAAAAAAATTTTTCCCCCAAAATATACAATTCACAAAAAAAAAAAAATAAGTTATAATAAATTTTTATTAGAGTTTACTTTATAAATGTATAAACAAAAATAAATCAATAAATAAAAATTATTATAAAAATAAAAAACATAATTATACAAAAAAACACCAAGAGTTTTATTGTAAATCAATGATAATCTTTAGAAATTTTTGAATTTTACTAAAAAAAAAAAAAATTTTTTTTTTACCTTATACTAATATATTTCTCTTTTATATTTTTAGGTTAAGGATCTATAAGTCTATTGGATTCTAACAGCCAAGGAAATGGAAAATAGTTTTTTGTGCTTTAAATGAGATTTCAAAAACAAAAATGACACAATTTTTTTAGTTTTCTGTAAAAAAGTACTTATTTTCACAAAGTACTTTCTTCAAAAAGAAAAAAAAAAAAAACACATTCCCAAGAGGTAAATTACTCAAAAAAGTACATTCTTCAAAAAAAAAAAAAAAAAAAAAAAAAAAAATTCCAAAACTAATTTTTGCAGTTTGGTCTTTTGAAAAAACACATTTTTTTAAAAAGACATTTTGTTAATTAGCACATACAAAAAGTTACTTACAGTTTTTTTCTGAAAAAGGACACTTTATTCAGTGCAATAGTTTTTCTTAAGTTTGTTTTTTAAAAAGCTGAATTTCTTAAAAAGGGACTTCCTCTGAAGGTAAAGTAACTCATAAGTAACGTTATGACTGCCAAAAAAGCCATACCTTCATGTTCTGACAATCGCACGATTTGAAATCGCAAAACCCCAGATTTATTTTATGGTGTTATGAAACTCTTGCGTTTGGCTTGCGAGCTGCCATAGATTCTTAAAAATATTCTAGTTCCCTTGAGCATACTTTTGCAATTTGAAGTCGCCAAACTTCTCGCGATTGCGATTTACACAACACTTATTATGCGATTTGAAAGCAAAATCGCTGATGTTAAGCGTTTTGCGATTGTCAAAACATGCCCGATAGTTGGACAAGCTGTGACTCCATCCTGTTAAAACCACAATTTTGGATTTTTTCTCTCTACCTCGGGCCTTAAAATATATCCAATAATTGCCCGGTATTGAATGCTTCAAAAAAAAATATGGCTTATCAAATTTTATTAGAATAGGTCCATATTTGAATATAGTTCCTATACAAGTACCACTCCCGAAAATATCTTTTAGGGACATACCTACAAAAAGGATACATTCTAGAAAATTTGTTTTTAAATACGGTGTGTAGGGTATTATATGGCCGCTTGTGTTCTAGTTGAAAGATTGTTTTCTTTTAAGTACGGAGTTTGACATATAGAATACCTAACTATTCCTACATATAAAAAAGCTACAGCTAGCATAACTTCTCTCTCTCTCTCTCTCTCTCTCTCATTATGCGGTCACCTGTATGAATTCGCCTTGGTATATATCTACTTTTTTAGAAAAAAAGATTGTTTAACATTTTTTTTTAAATGGATCTTACAAAAACTAACTTATTCTAAATTGAAGGTACATATTTTCAAAAAAAAGTTTCCTAAAGAAAAGTCTTTTCAGTAAAAACTTCTTGAGTGGAGTGGTTTTTTTAAAGATATTTTTTCCATAAAATTCCATTTTCATAATGGTACTTTTTCTAGTTTTTAAAGAATACATTTTTTTTAAAAAAGTACTTTTTACACACACACACATACTTAAAAAAAACATTTACTCTTAAATATACTTTAAAAAAAATTCCCTTTAATGATTATAATATTGATAAAGTACAAAATGGTACTTTTTCCTGGAAAAGTTAAGAAAATTGTGTTGAAACTTTTCAAGTATATTTGTATAACTATGTAATTAACCTAAACTTCTACTTCTTTCACTAACATATTTCTCTTTTTTCTAGATTAACTGGAGGAGGCAACACTTCAACCTTGTTCAACTAATGGGACAAACAAAGCCTTGTTAAAAGACAGCTCTACGACTAAACTTCTCCTAGGGAAGAGGAATTGTAATTTATGTTTTTTTTTATTATTCTTTATTTCCCCAGCCTTAATTTGTTAATGTTTTTTTAAACCACTTTAAACACAAGTGATTTTACAAAACTTTAAACTTAAAAAAAGTTTCCAGACATTTTGATTTTTTTTTTTTTTTAAGTTTAAACATTTTGTAAAAATCGTTTGTTTTTATTACAAGTTTTTTTTTAACTGTGTGCCGCTCGCTACCCTTTTGAATCCTTATTCCTAAAGCCTTTAATCCATTAAAAAATAAAGTTAAAACGAAAAATACACGTCAATTATGAATTTTATGCGCCCCCTCTTATTTTTCTTTTTTTTTTTTACAAAATACACCATTTTTTACAATTAAAACGTGTTTTTCTTTGTTGTTTTTCTTTTAATTTGAATTTTAGTTTAATTGTTCCATTGTTTTATATATTTGTAAATATTTGCTTGCTTTTTGTTTGAAAAATTAGTTACAAAACGAAACTGCTTTAAAAAAAAAAAAAATAAAATTTATTTATTCATTCATTTTTAAAAGAAAAACGAAACTCATTTTTATTGTAAATTTGCTTTTTATTATACTTTTCACATTTACTAATTGCATTTTTAATTGTTTATGGTAAAAAAAGGAAGAAAACTGAAATTAGATTAGTAATAGAATTTTTAGAACTTATAGGCAAATATTTGAAAGAGTAAGAAAAAAACTTATTCTTTATGTGTTCACTAGGAAACAGTTTTTGCAATTTTGCTCAAAGTAGAAATTATTCAAAGTAGGTCTGGGTTCACACTATGAAAGTTTTCTTTCAGAAAGTCATAGTTTATTGAAGAGAAGGGAGCGAATAATAGCATGTTCTCTTTCCCTCTTACCAATAAACTCAGACTTTCCGAAAGATAACTTTCATAGTGTGAACCCAGACAATTATTACCAAATTAAAAGAGAAACTCTAGAATTTCTTTAAAATCAAAATGGATAAATTGCTCTTAATTAAAAGAGCTTTCATTTAACCCTTCTTACAACACATTTTCTTCAGCAAGTATTCAGTATGTAGAAGAGGGCGAATAGAAAAATTAAGCCTCATCATTCTCTTTTTGTATTTACTTTAATGCATTTTAAATATTTGCTGAAGAAAAGCGGCTTGGTTGATATTATTTTTTGCATACCTTTTGAAATATCATGTAAATTTTATTATTTTTCTTATTAAGTTTTCTTTTCTTTAAAAGGCTTTTTTATCATTTTCATATTGCATATTTTCATGTTTTTTTTCTAATACATGTATTCATTCCATCATTTTCATCCATTCATTAGTAAAAACTGTTTAAATCTGATTTTATATGTTTAATTGGGGTTGGCATTAAAACAGTAATAATTAATCTTCTACCCCTCCAAATTAAAAAAAAAAAATTGTTGCTTAAAGTTTTTTTTAATATTATTTGGTTTTACGAAAAAAAAACAATTACAAAATATATTTGGAAAAAACCTTTACTTGTTTTATACGGGTATGTGATTGAAATCGATTGTTTTTAAATACAATTCAATACAAATCTACATATTGATTTATATTTAATTGTATATAATATAAAAGTTAAAAGAATATTGACATGTAGAGAGAGGGAAATATATTAGAAATCAATTTAAAAAGATACTGAAAAAGATTTTATCGATTTCTAATCGTTTTCCATCACGTACCTCAATGTAATGTGAAATAAACAAATGCAGAATTGTAATTAAACCAGCTTAAACTTAGTTTAACGTTGTCTGAAACTTGGATTTTTTATTATTTTATTAAAGACCAAAATTTTAAGCAAAACAAGCTGTTCCATTAAAATGTTGTATACAAACTTGGTAATGGCGGCACAAATCTGTTTTCAGATTAACTAAACCTAGTTTAACTGAGATTATAAAAATAAACCTGTAAATCTGTTTAACCTTTTTTGATTTTTAAATGGCTGTTCGTCAATTATGAAGACTTCGGTCGCTTAACTTACATGTAAAACACAAACAATATTTTATTATTTGTTTTTGTTTTAAACGACGAACAGGCCAGGCCCTAAGTTTAAACAAAAGAGAACATTTTTGCCTGTATAAAAACAATATTGTTTTATTAAAAAAATGATAATCCAAATAAAATATTTTGTAATTATTTTATTTTTTTTTTAACTTTATTCCGGTACTAGTCAGGTCAAGAGATTAAGAAAATAAATATTTGAAATTTGTTTTAGAAAATCAATCAATTGGTATTGAAATACTGAAAAGTCTAACTAGTACTGGAAAAGAATGTTTATTTGTTTTTCAAACTATAATTATTTTTTTTATTTAAGTATTTGTCCTTTAAGTTTTTTTTTATTATTTCATTTTTATTTATTGTTTTTTCTTTTTCTTTTTTCTCCTTCTTTTTTTATTTGTGTTTATGTTTTAAATAAAAAATTAAACAAATTGTGCGGCTGAAACGATATTATCAACGTGGGACATAAAACAAACAACTTGATTAAAAACATTATTTAATTCAAAATAATAATAATAAAAAAAAAATAAATAAATATATTTTGTAACTCTTCTTTCAAAATGATTTTTAATAAAAAATACCCCACAAACACATACACAACAGATTTAAGTATTACACGTATAGCAGGACTAACTTGGAATGAATGGAATGCCCGTTTGGCCATGCCTTTAGTAACACAACTGCGCGAAGGTGTGCATCCTCTTATCTTTCCCACAGACTTGAGTATGGAAAAGGGTGCTAGCAGTAATTGTGTAGGAACTAAAGATGTTTGTAAAATAGAACGTAAATCACCGCTAAAACGACCTGCCCTCTTGGGTTCACCCACACCCTCGAACAATGATTTGAGCGAACAAGGTGCCACCAGTACACCACTGAATTGTTCTGCGGCCAGTGATAAGGATAAACTTTCAACGTCCAATAGTGGTGGAGGCAAAATTAAGCATTTTACCGAAGAAGAGGCTACGGTGTTAATGTTAAAAGCGGCTGCAGAGAAAAACGCTCAAGCTGCAAACAATAGTGGAAATCTCAGTGATAACAGTTATACCGACGACAATACCACCGGAAATTTAAGCGGTAATGGTGGTAACGGCTCCACTGCTGGAGCCAGCGGTAATGCCTCCGATTATCATAGTGCTTTTGCCGATGTAAGTAGTGCTTCGGGTTTAAGTATCAATATTTTGAATAGTATCAATGCCATGAGTAATTTAATAAGTGGCGGTGCAGGCGGAAATGGTGGCCTTAGTTTGGCCGGAGCTGCTTCCTTGGGTGTGGGTGGCTCTGGCAATGGTGCTGGTCATCCTTGTCCAGAATGTGGTCGTGTCTACAAATTGAAATCATCGTTGCGCAATCATCAAAAGTGGGAATGTGGCAAAGAGCCACAATTCCAATGTCCCTTCTGTGTGTATCGGGCCAAACAGAAAATGCACATTGGTCGCCATATGGAACGTATGCATAAGGAGAAATTTTTTAAAGTAGAGGACTTAAAAAGTTTTACCACATCTACTATTGGTGCTCAATTAGCTAATTCTAGTGTAAGTGGTGGTGGTGGTGGCGGCGGTGGCGACGAGTCATCATCAACTTCGGTTGCTGAATTGCGTCAACATTTCTCGTAAGAATTATATATAATTTTACCTTTAAAGAAAGAGGTAAAACACACACAGCAGTTTATAAACATATTTTTTATACAACTATATACATATATATTATTTTTAATAATTTAACATTTATTAATTTAATTAAGTTAGGAAGAGAGATTTTTTATATCAGGGAATATATAAATAATTTATTTAAAATCGTATTAAAAGGAAAAATGTTGGCTTAGGAGAAGGAAACAGTTTCCTAAAACCACAGCCAACAAGAAAAAATTCTAAACTTAAAAACACAAATAAAATATATATGTGGAGTTCAGAAATATGGATTAAGAATTTATTTTTTTAAATAAATTTTTGTATTTTTCATGTTTTAATATTCCTAAGCTCCCTGTCTACAGCAGACATAATTTGCTGTTATCACATGATGTTATAAAAGCGTTGGTTAAACATATGCATTAACAACCGTGTTATAACATGAAAAAACCTCTAACATGATGAGTCTATACTTAACACTAACATCATATTAGTGTTAATGTTAAGCATTTCATGTCTGTTGTAGACAGGGTGTAATATATTTTTGTAAATACACTAACATTAAAAAAATACACAAAAAGAAAATCAGGGGAAATTTTTCAATAAATTTCTAATCACATTATAGCTGTTATAAAATGAAAAACAAAAGAAAATGTGTGAAATATGGAAACAAGTGTGCCAAATTTTATTTATTTTTTTTTTAAATAATTGTTAAACCATAATTTATTTTAAATTTTACTTTGAATTAAAAGTAAAACAAAAGAAGACACATTACTATGCTTAAATACTAAACGATACCGTAATGTCATTATTTTTAGCAATTTGTTAAAACTTTACACTTTTTACTATTACATTTATAATAATTTTAAATGATACCTCTCATTTTGGCATTCCTTAATTTATCCACAAAAAAAAGACAAGAATGAAAAGAAAGACATTTTTTTTAAATGATATTCCAAGTTAGTTAATAAGTAACGCCCCCCCGCCCTTAAGCAAATCAAAAAAAAATTTTTTTTTTCGAAAGCCGGTTTTTCGATTTATGTTCCAAAATTCGAATTTCTCAAACAAAAAAAAAAAAAAAAAAAATTGCTAAAATATAACCAGTTAACAGTGATATAATTTATTTATTTACAATCATATTCAAATATTTTTTTTTATAAATACTTCAATTGATTCCATAGTTGTATCCAAATTTCCCTAAAAGTTTTGAATAACACATAATTCTCAGAGGATATTTTGAAAAACGTAAAAGCTTTTTTGAAGTTTATTGGAAAAAAAAACAGTAACATTATATAGTAACATTTAGTTTTAGATACATTTTTTTTATAATATAAAGGCAATATTATAGGCTTAGATTTAATTATATCAATGATAAACATGGCTTAAATAATTATAAATAGTTCATTTGTAGTTGAGTAGTTGAAACTTTAAACTGCAAAAAAGAATCCTCATAAATGCAACGAATTCAAATTGATAACCAATCGAGTCATTTATTGAAATTATAAAAAAACTTATTAAAAAAAAACAAAAAAATTAAGCACAGTTAGGGCAAGAATTGAAATAAAAGTCTTCAAGGTAAGGTGTAAAATAAAAAGCTACTAAAAGCTTTTATCAGAAAAGTAATTTTCTTTTAAAATTAAATAAATCCCTTGAAAAATTACAGAGCAACATTTTTTAACTTTAACCGAAGGAATCTTTTTAGTTTAAAAGTTTGGATTATACAGCCCTCCCATAAAAAAGCCTAAAGAGTTAAAACGAGTTACAAAATTTAAAAAAAAAACTTGCAATGTTGTTTTGTTCTAAAGCTTTTTCGTATATTTTAAAAGCTTTCAATACATGTTTCTTCTAAAGCTTTTTCCTTTGGTTTAAAAGCTTTTATTTTGTACAAACTGGGGAGAAGAGAACCAGCTTTAACCGAAGAAAGCTTTTAAGTTTAAAAGCTTGGACTATACAGCTTAAATTTAACAAAAGCTTTTAAAGACTTCCAATGTTTTTTTAAAGCTTTTTCATATGATTTTAAAGCTTTCAATACTTTATTCTTATATAACGTTGTTTTGTCTAAAGCTTTTTAGAATGGTTTTAAAGCTTTTAACTTTGAGTCAAAGCTATTCAAGTTGGACTCAGTTAAAAAAATTCTGATACTTTATTCTTTATTTACGTTGTTTTGTTCTGAAGCTTTACCTTCTGATTTTAAAGCTTTTTGGGTTCTAAAGGGCTTCACTTAAAATCAAAGCTATTCCAGTTGGACCTAGTTAAAAAATTGCAATAGTTTTAAACTTTTTTCGGTTTTAAAGACTTTTTTAAAGTTTTTTGAACTTTTATTTGCGTTTATTGTTGTTAAGAACTTCTCTGAAGCTTTAACTTAAAAGAAAGCATTAAATATTTAAAAAAAAAATACATAAAATAAGTTATATGTACAACAAAAGCTTTTCTTTGTTTTTTTTTTGGTAAAAAAGCTTTAAGTAACAACGTTTTAAATAAAATAAAATTTTAAAAAGATTTTGCAGTGCGGTGAAAAGATATTAAATTTTTTTTAAAGATTTAAATCTTGAATTTAGCTAAAGGTAAATATTTACACATTTTTTGCCGACATAAAACTGTTTATTAGTCTTTGGCAAGGCTTGTTTTAGAAAAACTTTTGAGTAAATTTATTTATAAGTTTTATTCATCTTACCGATAGATAAAGTAAGAATCTTATCGGCCATATAAAAAGTTATCAATTATTGCATAATTGGTTTGAACTGTCAAAGTCAGCAGGCTTTTTGCCACCACCTGTAATTCATTTGCCTTGATATAAGCAAGATTTTTAATTCAAAGTTCTTTTTCATAATAAGCCTTATAGTTTTTCTAACCTTAAAGTTTCCTTTTATTTCAATTCCGTTCCGAACTTAATTGTCATAAAATAACAAAATATATCAACGTAAAATACCTCAAACGAATAAGAAAAAAGTTTGCTCAATAAAAATGTTTAAATTAAAAAAAAAAAAAAAAACTTAAAGTTCTTTAAATAACTTTCAAGTTTTAAAGCATTCCAATTGATAAATAAAATTATTTAACTACTGTTTAAGCAAAAGAATACAAAATTTCTTTAAAGTGCCTTTAGACAAAACAAACAAAAAAATTTAGATTTAAGTTAAGCTTAAAAAAAAATTCACAAAATATAAAAATTTTAATTTAAAAAAGTCTCGAAATTATTTTACAAAATTACAAAAGCAATAATTCTTACAAAAAAGAAATTAACTCTACAAAAAAAAAACTTGAAAAGTTTTACAAAATTATTCATGTGTCTATAAAATAGAAATCGACCACTTAAAAACTTTAAAAATTTCAAAAATTTACAATATTGACTTCAAAAGTTTTAACAATTATACTTTAAAAGTTTAAAAATAATTCCATTAAATGATTCCAAAATTTTTTATTTATTTTTTTTTATTAATAACTCATGAAGGTTTAAATTTTAAATTTAAATTAAAAAAAGATAGTGTTAATTTCTTTGTTTTAAAAAATTCAATAATTTTATCCAAGTCAAGGTCGAATATATAAAACAATTCGGCTTAGCCGAACTTTATATTCTCCAACTGAAAACTGGTTTATAGGAGATTTTAGCTTAAACATGTTTGGAGTTTATAATTCCCAAATTTAAATTTATTGATAGTATGACTTGGCTGAATTTATTATAAACAAATTATAAATTTGTTTTGAATTATTATACAAAACTTTGTTTTGATTAATTTCTTTTTTTATAAAATATATTTTTATTTTCTAAATGAAGAACTTCTAAAACAAGCCATAAATATTTATAATTTTTAAGACAATGATTTTTCGTTAAGTTAAAAAAAATCTTATAAATTAAAAATTATAAAAAAACAAAAACCTCAGGTACTTAGTTTGTGTTAAAAATAAAAATTTAAATATTTTATACATACATACATATATACAACATAATATTATATTTATATTTTATCACAAAAATTCCCTTAAACAAAATAATTCCCTTTTAAATTAATTTATTATTTTTATATGTATTTTTTTTTACAAATTTTACAAGGAAGAAAAAGCTGTGCTTTTTTGTTTTTGAAAAAAAAGAAAGAAAATATTTTTCCTAATTAAACTTTGTGTACAGGGACGAGAAGAAGACTAATGCAATGGACACTTAGGAAATTTTATATTTAAAGTATGGGTTCCTACTATAAAAGTTTTCTTTCAGAAAATCTGAGTATACTGGTGAGAGGGAAAGAGCACATGATATTCTTCTCTCTCTCTCACCAATAAACTCTGACTTTTTGAAAGAAAAATTTCTGAGTGTGAACTTAGACATACAACTAATTTTCAATAACCTTTAAAAATTTCTATGCCCAAAATGAATTTAATTCTACCCAAGAATATCAAACTAAGACCATATCTTTAAATACTATACATCACAACGTCTTGTAAGCTACGAGAAAGAGAATAGAGAGAGCTTAAATCCCGAGAAATTATTTGTAATTGCTGCTTTTTTATCTCTTGTTTTTTCTTCAGTTTTAAAGAAAACTCAAATAAAAGGGTCTTTTAACAGGTCCTGGATCATAAATCCCGAAAAGCTTTTTAAGCTTTAAAGCTTTGAATTTGCTTATTCATCTTAAAAATAAATACAGCTCAAAAAAAAGCTTAAATAAACTAAAAAAAACTTCAAAAATCTCTAAAAATGATCCCATACTTGGTCCTAGAACATGACTCAAGAAATGCTTTAAAAATAACAACTTTTCTTAAAGCCTATATCAAATATATTTCAATGATAAATGCTTGAAGAGAATGTTCAAGCTGTCATAAATAAAAAAACATTCATAAGGTATATGCATGTTTTTATGGAAGCTTGACATTTAACTCCCTACCATAACATGCATTAGCTAGCTTAAGCTTCTGCCAAAAAAAAAATAGCGAAAAGCTTGTTAAATGAATGCCTTTAAAAGACGAAATCAAAAAACATATGATGCCTTACGGAATGTGCGATCAGTTTCGAACTTTGCTTAAGCAAATGACAGTTTAATAAAACTTTGCGAAAAGTTTACTTAAGTTCAATATGGTTTTCAACATACAGCTGTTTATTGTATCCTGAACTAATTGGTGTGTTCTGATACGCGCACGATTGGCACGCATGTTCCAAAACATACGCGTTTTGCTTGCGATTAGGTTGCTTAATTGAAATTATTTGCAGTTCTTCCAACATGCGTTTTTCGAATACTAATTTTTATTGTGGATCAGCTGGGTTTACATTGAAATGACCATTCATTTTCAAAAAATTTCACCTGATATAAGTTCAAATAAAAAGATTTATTTAATATTTAATAAAATTTTTGTTATCATTTAAAAATTTCTTTGGGGTTTGGTTAAATCTTTATACCTGCATAACCAGATTTCAGTCTTTGGTGCAAACGGTCTTGCGATAGAGCAAATGCAAAATATCGTAGCTCTTTCATTGAATTCAACAACAACACAACAAGCCCTTACCGCAAAAAAAGCTTAAGCGACAAAAACAAAATTTTACAGGAGAACATTTTTTTTTATTCTATTTCATAAAAATTTTGTATGAAGACTGGCGCTTAAGCTAAAATTGTTTTTGCTATAAAATCGCAACGGTACCTTTTGTGACCATGACATTTTAGGAGATGATGTAAATGTTGGCAATAAATTCCTTTATTGAAAAAAAAACCAAAAATTACAATGATGTCGCTCAAGATATTTTTGCGGTACGGGCTCGATTCGATTTCATAAAAGAGCTACAATATTTTGAATTTGCTCTTTAAAAAATTGGCTTTTATACTGAAGTGTACTGTTGCGATTTGAACGAACCAAAAAAGTCTTACGATTTCGTTTTACAAACTACCTCTCTGGCAAGCTGTAAAGCTGGAGTTGTACGCCACGCACTATACTGTCAAAAGAGTAAAATCAATGTAATTTTATACGTGCATTCTACGCACAAAAGCGTAGGATGCTTTGACGCTTAGAATGTGGGAAATATGTCTATTTTCTATTTACTTCTGTAAGCTACACGAGCGGTCTTGGACAAATTAGCCGATTTCGAAAAATCTAGTTTTATATATATATTAAATTATATTTGCGGTAATGCCGCATAAAAAGCGTGGCTTATAACTTGAAGCTTAAAACACAAGTATGGTATGAAAAGCATGAAAAGAAACGCGTGGTTACAATAGCAAATATAGGCCTGTTTGAAAATGGATCGCTGTGCTGAATCCGATGTCCAGAACGTTCATTAATGCATTGTCTGTCATCACTGCAAATATCAGCTTTTTGAAAATATGTACCTTAAAAAAGCCCTTGATGGGCAATCAATTGTAAAACACGCATTACAACAAATGGCTGATGCAGAAAACCAACATGGGCATCAGCTGATCCGTCTGAGCATCGCAAACTAATCTCAGATGCAGCCCAGTGATGCATTTTCGAACAGCTCGTATGTAATGCAAGATGCGAGTGTCAGAAGAACATGCGCGTAAGACATTAAAAATTTTTATATTTTTATATTTTAATTTCTGTCTTTATGCAAATTTTAAATTGTATTTCGATATTCTTCCCAATAGAATTTTTTTGTAGTAAATACCATAAAATAGTTAATAGTTTGATTATATGATTTCCCGAAGCAATTTCCATTGTATTGCCCATTGCTTTTGATGGTTGCAGCGAAACCTGAGAATTAAAGGTCCAATTAGACGTGGCTTAAACATTATGCCATAGCCGTAACGATGACCATAGAAACCAAAATTCAATTGGTTTGTATGGTCATGGTTATGTTGTTCTGGTGAGTCACCTATAATCAAATACAGTGTTGCCCATAAGGTTGGTTCAGACGGCTGTTTTGTATGGCTATGGTTATGGCAGTGGCCCTAAGCTCCCCAGACGAGTAAAAGAAACCTTTATATATGGTTATGTCACATCTAATTTTAGCTTTAATTGCAATTTAACCCTTTTCGACCACACAATATACTTAACAACAACAACAACCAACACGTACGTCACAAAATAGTTTTCAAATATGTTTTATATTTTAATTTTAATTTTTTTATAATATTTATTTATTAAAATAGCCCTTAATTTATTTAAAAAAAAATGTTCTAAAGACCTGCAACTTTTTAAACATTCCACTAAAAAGAAAAGAAAAAAGTAAAAAAAAAAACACTGTTTAAAAAAAAAATATTTTGTTTTTTTCTTTACAAAAAAATAGTATTTTTTTTATTCATACAATAGTTCAAATATTGATTTAAATATAAAAATTATATTTTATACTCTCTTTTTTTCAAACTATTATAAAATATTTTTTTAATTGTTATAATTTTTTTTATATAATTGTAATTGGTTCTAATTGGTGTTGGGCTTAAATTTTTTTTTTTTAATGTTTATATATTTAAAAATATATATTTATAAAGATTTCATTTATAAAATATAAATAATTTTAGCTGTTTTACAATAAAAAAAAAATAAACTTTGTCTTCAAATACCCAAAATAAATTCTGCTTAAATTGGAAAGAAAATTTCTTTTTGTTACAATTTTTACAAAAAAAAAAAAAAAAAAAAAAACCTACAAATAAATTATGTATAAAAAAAATAAAAATAAATATTTTAAAATACTCATAAAAATCTTTAGTAAAATAAGTTTTATATTTTTCCTCTCCCAATACATATTTTTTTTTTATTATTATTATTATACTTATTATTATTAATTTTTATATGTAAAAATGTAAAAAACCCCCAAAAAAAGTTTATTATTGTATAATAAAGTTATAAAAAAAACAAAAACCCTTGAAAAGCTGTATTAATTATTAAAAAAAGAAAAACAAAGTGCCATAAAAACGATTATTCTTTCCTTTATAACTTTTGTTTTTTGCTAAGAAATTTTTTATTTATTTGTCGTAGCCATTTTAGATTTTTTTTAGTTTGAATCTACACACAAACCAACAATTTTACACTCAAACATACAAACATTATCTTTTTAGATTTAAAGTAAGTAAAACCCTTAATATTTTTATTTATTTATTTTATTTTTTAAATTTATTAAACATTTTGTTTTGTTAAATTTCAACTTGCTTTTGTGTTATTATTTTTGTTATTTTTTTTTTCATTTTTTTACATTATATTTTTTTAACCCCTTTTAAATCAGAAATAATAAAAAAAAATCCAATTTTAACTAAATATTTGTTAATTCTCTTGCGCCGAAAAACAGAAAGAAAGAAAGAAAAAAGTTTTAAAAATATCCAAAACTTTAAATAAAAGTGATTTGAAATTTTTCAAATAAAAATGTAGTATTTTCAATAATTTCTATTTAATAAAAAACAAAAAAAAAAAAAAAAAAAAATAAAAAAAAAATTTTTATATGTTCTTATTCTTCTACTAATATAGTTTTCCTTTCTTTTTCCTTTTCTAGATGCTACTCAAACGGAAACGACGATCAATCCATCTCTTAATTCGAATACATCAGCTCAGAGTGAGTCGCGGATTAGAGTACGAAATTGGTTAATGTTGGCCGATCAATCGATTTTGGAAAAGAATTATAACGAGGGCTCTGGTGAGTTCAGCGAGAATTTCGTTATTTATAATATAAAGACTTTATTTTACTATTTTCCCTTTTTACATTTATTCGTTAAAAACATATAATTAAATTTTATTTTTAAAATTATTTTAGTTAAAGTTTTGTTTAAAATATAAAAAAATTAAAATTTTTTTTAGAAAATGAGAAATTAGCCTTCAACGAAATTGAGTTAATCAACGAAAAGTAAACCTTTATTATGTTTCTTTTTGTTTAAATGGTATTTTTTCCTGAAAAATTTTTGAAAACTTTTCCAAAGCTCTACTCACTTATCTCAACATCAGTATTAACAATTTACCATTTACTTTAGTCACTATTGCGATGCGAATGCAATACGAAAGCTAAAAGCGATAATTTGCCACGTTTGTTGTGAGTGTTTGTTGGTTTGCTTTTCGTGCGTTTTACGTTTCACCTCGCATTTGTTAATGGCGTAGCGTCATATTACTGTAGTGTTTGCGGGTTTCAGCATTAACCATATCGTTTGTAACCAAACATTTTTAACGTATTTCTTTGGTATAGAACCAAAGAATATAACTCAAGGTGATTCTATAGCGAATTCTGAAAGCTCTCGCCTTCCTATACGAAGGTTATGATCGATCGAGGTATAAGACCCTATAAATGATAGTAGAGGTCAATGTTGCTTTGAGACTTCTTTGTAAAACAAAATTAGTAAAAAAAAAAAATTCTTTTAAAATCTGTTAAAAAGAAATTTAAATCTTTCAAAACAAATCGGAGGTCTGCAGGACTCTTGGGAACCCGTAATAAAATTTGAGCAAACAAAGGTGTGAAATTCAACAAGAAAAAACGCGTTGTGCTGTAATTTTGCCGGACTCTGGTCTAAACAATCTGAAATTAAGTCACAACTACTTTAAAAACGATTTAAATCCTTATTCATGTAATAATTAAATTGACGCTTAACTTAAATATCGTTTCTTAACGATTAAATTGTACTCTCTAAAAAAGCTGATAAAAAGTTCAAGCAATCTGAAATAATTCTACAACAAAATGTTAAAATTAAGCCAAAATTTTACCCATAACATATTTTGTCAAAAGCTTTTACAGCTTTAAACTCTTCATTAAGATTGAATTTTATATTTTTTCGTTATTAAGAGGCACGCTTTAATATTTTATTCATGTCATAATTTTGGAAAAGCGCATAAAGCTTTTAAAATTGACGCTTAACTAAAGTATCGTTTCTTAACGATTAAATTGTTCACTCCAAAAAAGCTGATAAAAAGTTCAAACAATCAGAAATAAGAAAGGAAGGCAAAATTGTACCCATAACATATTTTGTCGAAAGCTTTTACAGCTTTAAACTCTTCATAAAAGGTAAATTTTATATTTTTTCGTTGTAAAGAGGCACCCTTTAAGCAAAAGTTAAAGTAAATAGGAAAAACTCCATAATCTGTAAGAATAGGACTATAATTTACTCTTGATTATATCTCCAAAAAAAAAGCACAAAAAGTGTTTAAAGATGATGTACATATAAAATAAATTTTTATAAAAACTTATTTTTTTTTCTTTTAATATTAAGTTTAAATAAAAAAATCCAACAACCTATAAAAATATAATATTTCCGGAAAAATACCCAACACTTCAAAAATGCTGAATAGTCAAATAATGGGTAGTTTTTTAAGCGTAGTTTTTTTTAAAAATCTAATAAAACACACAAATTTGCATCATATATTCAATAAATCGATAAATTGGTCTTTGCCATTTACTTTTTAAAAATAACTTCATGTAAATGTTGCCCGCGGCTCCGGTTCAAATGGTCCATTCGTAAGGTTAAATTTTGTACCACTTTTTCGACATTTCGGCCTGTATTCCATGAATAACACATGTTATGTTATACTCTTAGGCTTCAATCGTGTTTGGCTTGTCTACATAGACCAACGACTTCACATAACCCCACAAGAAATAGTCAATAGGCGTCAAATCACATGATCTTGGCGGCCAACTCACAGGGCCATTTCGAGAGATAAACTGCTCACCAAATTCATCCTTCAATATGTCCATGTGTGGCATGTGGCACCGTCTTGTTGAAGCCACATATCAACCAAGTCCAACTCAGCCAATTGGGGCAAAAAAAAAAGTCGCGTATCATGGCTCGATGTCGTTCGCCGTTGACGGTAACGTTTTTTCCACGGTCGTCTTTGAAGAAAAATGGACCGATGATGCCACCAGCCCATAAACCACACCAAACTGTCGTTTTTCGGGATGCATCGGTAACTCTTGTACGGTATGTGGCTGTTCTTTACCCCAGTTACGGCAGTTTTGCTTGTTTACGTATCCATTTAGCCAGAAATGAGCCTCATCGCTAAAGACAATTTTTCGATAAAACAGTGGATTGCCATCGAGCTGAATTTTGATAATAAATTTTAACGATTTGCAGTCGTTGCTCGTTTGTGAGTTTCTCCATGATGAAATGCCAGAGTATACTGAACACTTTTCACTTTCACAGATGTAGTTTGGACACAATTACCAACCAGTGCTGCCAGCCCGAAAAACGTAATTCATAAAAAATCACCCTTTGTAATAATCAAAAAAGCTGCATACAAATATTGTCGCACTAAAATTTAAAAAATGTAACTTTGTATGTACATGGTTTTCGATTTGTTTTGGGGACATGCATAAGCCAAGAACATTAAATAATATGCAATTTTGTGAATAACGGTATAGTTATTGGCTTTAATCATGAAAAAAAGTCTTAACTTTAATTTAGTGCAACATTTTTAGTTGCACTCAAAGTTGCAATAAACTGATGATTGTTTTTTTTTTTAAATCAAACTATTTTTTTTTTTTTGAGTGCAAAATTTTTTAACATCACTATCACTCATGTTTAGTGAGGCTGCAAATTTTCAATTCATCACTCAACATCAACAAAATTATTGCAATATTTTTGCACTATCACTAAGTGTGAGTTGAAACTGAAAATTGAGTGCACTACCCCCATCTGTGATATTCATATAAACAATTTCTCTTAAAGCTCTTAAATATCGCTTTCCTTACATAACAATCATGAAAATTTACGCAAAATAAATCCCGATAGGTACAAATAATTCCAAACAAATCTTTAAAATTGTCTCTGGTCACATTTCTTTAAAAGATAATTTATAATAAAAAAAAGAAAATGGCATTTGAAAACCTTTAAAAATACTCTCTCGACGTTACAGTGGCTTTGGTTTATAAAAACACGACCAAAAAGTTTATTTTTTAATTAAAAATTCGATTAGTATCAATCTGTGTTTTGTATCATTTTCCTTTTGCATTTTACAGTCAAGTTTCTGTTTCAATAAAATGCTCTTAGCTTTCTATAAAAAATTACAAAATTATACTCAAATAGTTGAAAGTTAACTTTATTTTAAGTTTTTATTCATTAAAAATATTTTTGCTTTATTAAAAGGCTTAAAATCTAATATTTATAATTTTTTTTCTCTTTCAGTTTTATTTACTGTTTGTTTTTATTAATTTTATTTTCTAATAATTTTTCTTATTGCAGTTTTTTCTTAACAAAAAAACACTTTATTGTTTTACCTTCTCTACTTTCTTCTGATGATTTTCGTTGTAATATTTTTTTTTTTATTTTCCTTAAAAGTTGTTTTGTTTTCTGTTCTTTATCCATTATTTTGGAAATGTTGAAAATTTTTTAAAAACAAAAACAATTAAACTTTTAACACTGATTTTTCTCCTTCTAATAATTTTTCTTTTCACGCTGCATTTCAAAAATCAAACATTAAAAAAATACAAAAAAAAAAAAAACTAATCAATTAATCAAAATTAATTAGCTGAACAACAATTAACCAAAAATAACAACAATACCTTGATAACGTCCAATTCGGGTTGTAATAATAAAACAACTGCTATAGTTGCTAGTCCCATAACTAATGCCGCTTCTACTAACACCAATCTTAATCTAACACCACAAAACACAGCAACAATACAACGTATTGGCAGCATTGGACGCACCACAATCACTTGCATTACGCCTGCCGGTGGAGATGCTGCAGCTGCTGTGACCAATCCCCAGGCAGCATTGGCAGCAGCCGGCGTTGAATTGGATGCAGTGAATAATAATAATAGCATGACTGAAGTTGTGGTTAAAATCGAAAATTCCGGCACTTCCTCGCAAGACGAAGATGAGGAAATGCCCGATGAAGGCGAGGATACTCCCTCAACTGAAAGCAATGATGAAGAAGATGACGGTGATGATATAAACTACGATGATATTAAACTCTCTAGTCCCATGATGTGGGCAATAGATAGTGTTAAAATCGAGCAAGAGGAGGAATTTGAGGATATCCTAACAGCAGGTTTTGACAATACCACCACTTCTTTGGACAATGATGATGAGTTCTTACAGACTGTCTCTCCATCAGCTGTGGGTGATATCGAATTGCAAAAAAATCGCATTTTGGTGGCCAAAAAGCGCGTCTCTTTGGAAACCTTAAAGTCTCTTAACAAAAACCAGGGTAAAAGTCAACCTTATGTTACACAAATTGAATTGCAAGATCCACAAGAGTTATTGGAAAAACATCAACATTTCCAAAAGTTGCGTCTACAACCAAATCAGCCAGTGCAAATAAAATTGCGCTCTATACCGGCCACCATAACGAGTATACAACCTAAAATCCCGGACACATCGGCTCCACCTTTAGCCCCTCTCTCTGCAATGAACTCCAGCATGGCTGACATGAAGCCAGGGTCTTCAAATTCCCACACTGAATATAAATCCACCATCTCCGAAGATAGACGTTATCGCATGATTACCCAAAATCAACGAACTCGTAAAGAATCCCTAGAACATTCCGAGGATATGATCTACAATGCTGACATTGAAAAACCCTGGGTGTGTCGCAACTGCAATCGCAATTACAAATGGAAGAACAGTCTTAAGTGTCATTTGAAAAATGAATGCGGTCAACCGCCACGTTATTTTTGCAGTAAACTGTGCGGTTATGCCACCAATGTGCACAGCAATCTTAAACGTCACATGAATACAAAATGTCGTGAACGTACCGAGGAAGAGAATCAAATGTTACTGCAACAGGTTCAGATACAACAGCCTCAGCTTGTTCATCCAACAAAAACTCAGACCCCAACCACCACCACCAATGCAGCGATTTCCACCTCGGGCTGCGGTGCTATCAGCACTGTTGCATCCGTTGGAACAGTTGTCTCAACAACTAACAACAACAACATTAACAGTACCATCAATACCATTTCATCAAGCAACAGCAACAACAACAATACCAACACATCCACTTATACGCTAGTATTCCAGAAGAGCGAATAGAAATTGGAAAATTTGAGGGAGAAAGTTATACAATTGTTATATGAGAAAGGCTTAGAGAGCAGTAGGGATAGTTTGGCTCAAGATGACATGCAGGATAATGAGAGTAATGGCAATTTGAGTATATTAAACCAAACTGAGTAGATACGTATAACGAGAGTATACATATATAGAACATAAAAAAATACGTTTGTTTTCGTGAAAAAAAACCAAACCAACTCACATACTCCCTCAATTAAAGTGAGAGAATTCCAGTGCAATTTTTTTTTTTTTTATTTGAAAATATTTAATATTTAAAAAAACAAAACCTTGAAAAGAATGTGTGAATTTGTTCCGAATTTTGGGTTTTCGGTTTAAATATAATTTAGAATGTTTATGATGTAATATTTCAAAACTGTTATAATTTATATTGTTTTTTCTCTGAATCGCTATTGTGAATTATACAACATTATTTTTAATATTTGTATGTTCTCGGAAAATTCGTTAACTACAATCAGTTTCTAAATTACCATTTCAATTTCATTTCAGTTTTCTATTCCGTATTATAATGTAATATAAATTTTAAAATAATTGTTTTTAAATTTCTGTGTTACTTTTAAAATGTTCCTTTGGTTTGAAAATTAAAGCCAGTTTGTATCAAACATTAACTTTCTGATACAGGTATTGCAGTTTTGTGTCAACATTTTTTTTTTGTTATATTGTCTTCTTTTTAAAACGCTTTTCTTAAACTGTTATAAAAGTATATACATATATATATATACAACAGCTTATTGTATAATTAAATTTCAAATTTTGGTTTTCGAACTGATCTTCTACAAATTTTTTCAATTATTTTAGGCTTGAGAACAATTGTTATACTTTAAATACCTGAAGGGTTTAAAAAAATTTGTATAAGGATAGAAAAGTGTTTTTGTAAAATGTTTTAAACATGTTACTAAATTTCCCTAACGTATCTAAGATTATGAAAGTGTTATTTTGTAACTGTTATACAGTATTTATTTCTAATAATTGAATTTCCCAAAAATTTGAAGCCACTTTTAATGATGGTGGTAAAATTTTAAATAAACTGTTATACAGTTATGCATACATAGTTTGTCATTTCTTTACTTGCGTACACTTTTGAAATATTTTTTTTTAACTGTTATAAAGTTATTTTGCATTTTATGCACTTTAAAATATTTTTTAAGCTGTAATACTTTTATTTCCTTGTTTATATTCCATGCACTTCTTTAACTGTTATAAATGTATTGTTTTTGTAATTTCTTAATTTGCGTCGTTTCTATACACTTTTAAAGGTTTTTTTTTTTGCTTAAAAGAGTTTAGAAACAAAGTCAAATTTATTTATTATAAAAACATTCTTATTACAGCTTAAAGCTGTTATACATACAACACTTTAAAAATGTTTTAATAGATTTTTATGTACATAATTTCTATATTTGAAATTGTTTCTTATACATAAAATTTCAACAGTTTAACGGTTATAACAGTTGCAAAATAAAACTGAAATATCGATTGTTTATGGTTGGCAACTGAACTGAAGTTGAGTTGCCAGCAGCGAAATCAGGCAAGACCGCCCATGTTAAAATAAAAAGAGATTTGTATATATTAACATGGGCAGCGTTGCCTGATTTCTCTGCTGGTAACTGAATTAAAGTTGACTAGCCATCCGTAATCGACCCATTCGATTATGTATATATCACTGTCTCAAACAAAAATATTTGTTGTATAACACTAACATTCCAAGTGATTTTAAAAGTCAATTTACTATTAATTCTAAATTTACATAATAATAAAATCTTTAATCCTAAGATTGAACAAGAAAAAGTTGTTGTACGTTGCCATAAAAACACTTCAGTCTCAAGAATTTCAGAAGAAAACTTAGACATTTTTAAAAGAAAAAAATTTATACTTGTATCATTTTTGCCGTTTGATCTTCTTAAGATGGAGGTCCACACCACGCGTTACTCGCTTTTTCGCTGCATAAGCATTACAAGCAGCGTTCGAACAAATCAGCTGATTTTGACAAATTAAATGTTATTTTTACTTGTGCTGCTGCTGCATAAAAAGCGTTGCATGTAACTTGAAACGTAGAACGCAAGTAAGGTTAGAAAAGCACTCACTGCGTGGTATAGACCTCCAGCTTTAAAACGCAAAACTAATAAAAGAAAACTTGCTGCTGGTCAAGTTTTTTTTTTTCTTTAACTATTTTTTTATCATTCGCTACAATTATCACACATTTTCTTAAACAATATAGAATTTTTTTGTATTAAAGATCTCATTTATTTTAACGAAAGCCATTTTTTTCTAGTCACAAACAAAGAAAATTATTTATTGTATTATTATTTAATTTTTTTTTTATATAGCATTAGAAAGGATCAAAGATATTAAAAACTACAAATTATTTGTATTAAAAGTATTTATATAAACAAAAAAAAAAAAAAAAAAAAAAAAAAAAAAAAATCTAGTCAACTAAAACAATGGATTTTTTTTCTAATTTAAATCATTAAATATTTCAAGCTATATTTTCTTTTTTATAACATAAAATATTATATTAAGAGCTGTAAAGAAATTAAACCTCGAAAGAGAAAAATTAACTTAAATACAAAAAACGTTTAAAAAGTATATATATATATATATATATATATATATATACATATACATATATAAAAAAATAAATAAAAAATATAAAAAAACAATAATAAAATATACCCTTTTAAACTAAAAATGTTGAAAAGAACGTGGGAATAACCTAAAATTTTTAATTTTCAAAACCTTTTTTTCTATAATTCTTAAAAGGGTTTATAATCAAACTACTCATGAATGAAAGTTCGCAGGGTATTTGTGTCCCGTGGAATTTCTAGTCATAACTGAGTTTAATACAACTATTGTTTAATATAAAAAAAAAATTATATATTTAAAAAATATTATAAAAATTAAAAGAAAAAAAAAAAAAAATGTCACACTAGTCAATGTTTCGAAAGTAAAACCAAAAAAAACTTTTTTTTTAGAAAATTATTTATTAAATATATGTAATATTATTTATATGATTATAATCCTTCTCTTTTTTGATAATATATTTTTGTTTTCTGTTAACTTAAGCATAGTTTTAGTTTTTAATAAGCAAAGAATAACCATCTAGTCAAAAACTCGGTTTTTTATGTTTTTTTTTTTTAATGGAAATAATGTCTTAAGAATTTTTAATAACCCAGCAAGTTTATGGAAGAAAAAGGCATTGAAATGGGAACTCTTTTCAACGCTTCTTCCTTTACTCGCTTATATTCTGCAGACTTGTGCAAAAAGTTCTATTGGGCGTATCTCTCTCTCCGTTTCATGCTTGTTTAAAGTCTAGAGCAAGGCGAATTATTGTATCCAATGGTGGCAATACAACAACAAGTACAACAATAAAAAAAGACATCCTCGAAGACGGATGCACGACAATGTTAATTCCTGTACGACATATAAGGGACAAAACTATTTTCGAACAAGTGTCGCGAAAATCCATGCATGGCAATGTCGTTTTTTTTGCCGTCCACGACGCAAAATTTTTTATGGTTATTTATTTTAGACAATTTTTGAGCATAGTTGCAATTTTAATTTCAGTTACATGTTATATATATTCGACTCTTATATGCAATGCTTAAATTAATAGTGAACTATAAACTGCAAGTAATCCATTTCCAGCTAGCGATTACCTTCATCCGCATTTTTCGGTTTTACTGGTTTGTACTAATTCGTAAATTTCATGTAGGTATTTAGATCAACAATTAAAAAAAAAAGAATGTGAGAATTTTAAGCAAACCAAGCAAGTGTTTGAAAAGCATTCATCTACCGCAGAAGAAATCTTTGTCATCAATAGCTTTTATACAAGACAACTTATACGAAAGACAATGTCGCTCATACCGTCCTACATAGTGTTGAATGGAAGACAAACTATAAGACAATCTCGCTCCTACTGTCTCACACGACGATTTCCTCTAAATTGTCTTCTAGAAAACCTAGACGATAGGGGTTAAGTCGTACATACATCATTGATGCCAATGTCGCCAACTACAATCTAGCCAACTGGGTTTATACTAGAGGTCTGTAAAACACCGCACATGTGCGAATGCTCTCACACTAATAAACAGAGCATGAGAACATAATTTGTATTTTTACTAGATAACATTGAATAAACAGAAAGAATTACGCTCAAAAATAAACCACCCAGATAAACAAGAAATGTGAATGTATGTGTTTGGCGGACTTGGTTTATAGTATAAACTTTATACCCACATCACAAGAGTTGAGTTTATGATATTATGCGTTTGTGCTGATATGTGTAACACTAAAACATAATAATCCTTTTAGTATACCGAACGACTCGGAATCATTTTCTGGGGCCTTATTACGGCATTCAATATCAATAGAGAATCACACTTAAATTGTATTGTAATTTCGATCGATATCGAACGCCGTAATTTGGCCCCTAAGTCGATGTCATGAAATCCGTCGGTCCGCTTACCTGTCTTTTACCATGTACAACTTACAAATTTACAAGTAAAATACTTAAAAAAAGGCAACAATTTAAAAATTTTTGTTTTTGTTTCAAATCTATTTTAGTTGTAGATTTGTAACTTGTAGTTTTAAGAAACAGAGCCCAGCTGTGTCTTTGCTTTGGTCTTAAGCTGGGCGAATTGACACCAGGTGACCTTAGCTTGCTACGTAAGCAACAGCTAACCACCATGTGTCAAAATGGTATACCGTTCTGGGAAATCTTTCATAAGTTCTATAATTTTCACTTGAATTATAATATTTAAAACGTTTTAAAATTATTCCATTTCAAAACACATTATTTAAAATAAAAACAAAATGAAATAATTGTTTGAATTGTTAACTACAGTGTTGTTTTATTTAGACCCAACGTTAAAGTATTTTAGAGTATTGAATCTGTTTTCAATATACGTCCACTTTGTATGAATTCGCCTTGGTCTCAAGGCTTGTGCAACAAATTTTGTTGTGTGTTTAAGAAAAGTCAAAGAACCTATCGAAACCTTTCCTCTCTCTTTAATAGCCTTGCACAAGTAAACTTGCTGTATGTGTACATTAGATTTAGGTTTCCTAACTTAAATTTTTTAAACGATTTTTGGATAATTATTCTTAAAAAAATCTTTTAATTAGCAAAAATAACAAACTTTAATTGGCAATATAATGTAATATATTTAATTAAAAAAAATATTATTTTAATTTTACAATACTTATTAAATATAAAAGAAAAAAATATATGAAAATTTGAAAGAAAAATACAAAAACACAATAAATTAATATTATAAATATTACATGTGTATGCTAGTCTAAAAAAACAACAAAAAAAAAAAAAAAAAAAATCACTACACTTAATTATAAAACAACAAAAAACGATTTAAATATCTTACACACCTACACACAAAATTTCTTAAACAAAAAAAAAAAAAAAATTAAAAGAAAAATTTTGAAAATAAAACAAAAAATTTTTGAATTTAATAAATTAATTAATATTAATTAAATAAATATAAATTAAAATGTAAAATATATTAAAAAAATATATAAAAAAAACAAAAAGACTTTTTATTTCAACATTAAAGGAAACCAAATAAAACAAAAAAACCCATTTCACACTTTCAAAAATTGCATATCAAAACTCAAACATTTTTTTTCACTAAACTAACAAAATCCCTTATCCAAAATCCTTTTAAACGTTTTTTTAATTTCATTTTCCTTTTAATTATTACATATTGTGAAATTTGTAAAATATTTTTTTTTATGTTTTTTTCAAAGAATAATTTTTACTAACCAATTTTTTCTTTTAGGTGTCTTAAATTGAACCCTTGTTCCGTACGCCTGTGCTAGAAGGACGTGGTTTTGTTTCAAGCACCTTTAACGATAATAATAATAACGAGTTGAATGTGTCTGTATGTGTGTGTGTGTAAATAGATTGCCCAGCCTAGAAGTATAGTTACTTGTTGTAGCTTGTGGATACAAACATAGAAACCTTAAACAAAATGGGTTTTCGTAGCAAGCAGTGTGGGTTTGTGGGGTGTCTGGTTCGTTCTACTACAACAAAAAAAAAATCAAATATTTGAAAACAACACGCCAGCAAAACGTAAAATGTTTATTTAATTGGAGAGCAATAACTTTATAAATTTCTTTTTATTTTTTGTTTCTTTTTTTCTTTTAAAGAGTAGATAATAAAATGCATGCCTTCTCCCCTCTACCAGCAAAAAACGAATCAATCAATACCAACCATTTGAAAAACAATATTTAGTAGCTCAATCTAAAACTTTGTATAATTCTCTAATGGATATTCTTCAGTAAACTAAAAAAAAAAGAAACAGCTAGAAAAACAATTTTCCTATTTAATTTTGTGTAATATTTTTTTTTTTTTTAAACAATTGGGTTGTTAAGGGAAGGCTTGTTATCAGGTTATATGGTTATTAAGTTATATAAACAACCACAAAATACATTTATTTATTTTTATTTTTAAATATACTTTGTTACTCTTTACATACCCATATAACCTGATAATCCGCCTTTCGTGAACAAGCCAAATATTAAACTGTAATATTTTGTGATTATTTTTTATTTGAAAGAAAAAAAGTATTAAAGAAATGCTTTAAATTTTAATTTGTAGATGAAATAATGTAAAATTATGTATATCTCTTTTTTTATAATTTTTTATATATTTCAGCTTTTATTTTTTGTTTTATTTTCTTTCCATTTCTCTCTTTCTCTTTCTCTCCCTCAATTGCAAAAAAGAAACGGAAGCTGTTAACAAATAAAGAAAAAAAAAGAGATTTTTTTACTTCCCGACCACACTGAAACAATTGGCTTAGAAAACTTTTTCAAAAAAATACCTAAAATTGTTTTTAAAATTTTATGCTGTTTCCGGTTCTTTTAATTTCAAACCCCGCCATTCCCCCAAAAATAACCAAAAACACTATTAATTTTTATTCTATTTTCCAACAGGTAAATTATTTTTTGTTTTTTTTTTTTTAATAATTTCAATTTTGTAGTTATTTTCTTAATTCTTTTTAATATTTAAAAGATACAAATAGATAATATATATATAAAAAATATTGTAAATTTTAAGTGCATGCGTATTTAATTTATATTTGTTTTTTATGAAAATATTTTTAAACATCTAAAAATATTATGAAAATTCTTAAAAACAAAGGATTTTTGAAATTATTGTCTAAAGTTTAAACAGTGACACAATCGCACTTATCCTGGTAGGCGAATTAAAAAAAAGCCTGCGACTGTTTGGTAATAGATTAAAGAGGACGTGAACTTCATTTAGTCTTTAATCTGTTACCAAACAGTTGCAGGCGTATTTTAAATTCGCCAATCACGCTAAGGGCGAATAATATATTTTTTGTCAGTGAAATTGTATCCGACAAATATTTTTGTTTTAATCGAAATTACAAAAATTATTATTTATGGATTTATTACGGATGGCAACACAACTGAATTTGCTAACAGCGAAATCAGGCAACACCAATAATGTAAAATATACAAATTAATTTTTTTTTTTAAATTTTAACATCAGCGTCGTTGCCTGATTTCTTTGCTGGCAACTCAACTTTAGTTCAGTTGGCATTCATTTAGATGATTAAAATTTCGTATAAGACACAATTTACGAAAGGCAAGTTTTATTGCGCAAGTTTTCAATTTATAGTATACATAGGAAGTGAAAACTTGAAACCATTTTAAAGAGGCCTATCTACAATCAAAATGTTGAACAAGCATGTTAACAGTATGTGTAAAGAATTTGTCAGTATGTGTGACACCGACGGTGCTGAATGAAAAATCAAACCGATTTGGGAAATTACATCAAGCACACGTACACGAGTTTGACATCAAGCATTTTGGTCATTTATATGCCCCTTCATATCGTTTTACTCTCTCTCTCTCTCTCTCTCTTGCTTTCTCTAAAAACTTAGTACTTGCTCAAGAAAACTTGCTATATAAAAATTGGGCTAAAGTGGAAATGCTTTTTGCTAATGAGAATGTTAAAGAATTTAGCCAATATAAATTTTTCTTTGATAAATAAATATTTATATTGTAAATTGTTTAAAGTTTTATAAACACAAACATACTTGCTTTTCGAAATTTTTTAATTTTAAATTGAATAACCCAGCTAGCATTTGGGTGATACATTTTTGTAAAAATCATTTAAACGAGTCTTTTCAGAGCACTTTTGATGATTTATCACTTAAGCGATTAAAAAAGGATTCGTATATGACTCATTCATATGTTCAAATAATGATTTCTAAATGTTTTGAATTTAAAACCGTGATGTTTCATTAGAGCGATTGAAAAAGTATTCACATATGATTCATGCATATGCTCAAAAAGGAATCAGAGTCATTATCGGTAGGGTATCATTTATGATCGAAAAATGAGCTCATATGCGGTTATTCTTCTCTTGAAGCTGATTCCTAAAAGATTCGACTACGATACAAAATGTTAACTGGGAAGTCTTTCTCAAAAGGAAACTTTTTGTAACAATTCATTCTGTTAAATATGAAATTTATTAAACGATTTTTAAATATTAACGGCCAATTACACCAAATTTAGTTTAAATTAACTATTACTATAACTGTCAGTTTACAATATGCTAATTTGTAGGATTAATGTAGGTTGTGCGAGGACACAGGTGAGATAATGACAGTTAGGACATTCTGTCACTCTTCTTGACTACAGAAGTAGATTCATAGCTGAATTGGGAAATGTCTGGGACTGTTGGATTAATAATCTGACGGAATTCGTAATAGACATGACCTGGCTGTGTGGAAGAAGGCTGAAAACTTTGTATATGTAGGGTATTGTGCTTAGTAGGGTTTTTTTCTTTTTAGCCCGATTTTATCTTTCGCTGTTGCTTATGCTTTCACTCTTTTTTCTTCTTGGTATGTATTCTATTGCTACCAAAAGCGTTACAGTGTGCTATTTTGGTCCCTGGGTAAGGGTGTGAAGATTGTTTTCGCTACCGAACAATGTTAGCAACAATTTTGTTTTCAAACAAAATTTGACCTTGAACAATTATAAATCTAAAAAAATTATCAGCAGGGCTTTTAAGTTCAACTGTAATAAATTCGCCTATCTTACATTTTTGAACTAAAAATAAAAAGAATTTATATGAAACACCTTGGAAAAGAAAGAGACAGACGAAAAACAAAGTTGTTGCTTGCACTGTGAATGTGGCTTAAACAACAACATTGCATTATAAATTGAGAAAATCAACTTTGTTTAAAGTTTTTGTTTATCAAATGAATGTCAACATATTAATCCAAATGTTAGTTTAATAAATTAAAATCTTATGCTCAAATTTTTTTTCAACAAGGCCTGCACTGTTGTGAATACAAATTTTACGGAAAAATAATTTGTTAAGTTATTACAGTTCATATCGTTAATAGCAGCGTTTAAAAAACTGCAGTCAAAGTAGAAAAACTGCCATTTCTTTCACTTCTTTATTTGTCATTAGCAAACAAAAAAAAAAACTGTTGCTTTTACTTCTGATTCATTAAATGTAAACAGTCGCTGTCAAACCAACTCTAAAAGCGAAAAGTTGTACACCCCTTTTTTGGTTTCGACTGGTTAATTGCAGTAAACCAAAAAGATTGATTAAATTAATTTAAACCTTTAATTTTAGAAATTAGTTTGATGATCATTTGATAATTAAAGCATTTTCAATGATTTTTCTATAGTATTCGACAAAAGGTTTGAAATAAGATTTGATTTTTAAGGCAAAATACGTTTAGTCGATTACTCATGGACTGCGTAAAAACGGAAAAACTTTTAATTTTATGAGGTTCATCCGCAATTTGAAGTCACGTTTACGTAAGAAAATTTGTGGACAACTTTTCGCTTTTTGAGTTGGTTTGACAGCGACTGTTTACATTTGATTAATCAGAAGTTAAAGCAAACGTTTTATTTTTGGCCAATGAGAAATAAAGAAGTGAAAGCAATGGCAGTTTTTTTTGACTTTATCTTCAGTTTTTTAAACGCTGCTATAAACTTATAACGAAATGGAGCGGACAAATGCAGGAGAAAAAATATTTTATTTAGAAAAATAAACAATTATTAAGCGAAACCCTTTTTCTTAATATTGAATTCGAACAAATTTTATGTACTTCTCACTTTCAGTCCAACTTATCTTTACCAGCAGCCGTATTCTGTAATTCGCTTAGCTTAAGCTAAATCTCGATCGCTAAAATGCCTTTGAGAATATAAAATGTAAACATTTTAGCGACGACATTAAAAGCTAAAATTGCGGCAAATTAAATTTTTATGGCATTGCCAAATTTAAGCCCTTATAGCAATGCACGTTACAGTATTGCATTCGTAGCCAAAAATCGATAAATCAACTTTTTAGATTTTTAGCGATAGAGATTTTGCTTAAGCGTATTACAGAATACGGCCACAAAATTACTCTTAAAATTCGAAAAAGTTTAATCGATTTCAATATCACTCGATTTCGAATTTTAGAACATATAACTTTTTAATATACGAGATTTTTTATTTACAAAATGACTGTAGTTTTTTCTGTTTTTAAGAGTTTTTCTTGTAAATAGAACTGGTACTCAAAGTATGAAGAACATGGAAATGGAATATTTTAATAAACTTTCTTTACAGGATCGTTTTCAAAATTTGTTCGATTTAAAATCCACTTCATTTCAATTCACAGAACATACCCGATAATCTTAAGATTTTCTATAGACAAAAAGTAAAAGCCAAAAAATAGATTTTTTAATATTTTAATGTTAAAAATCAATTTATACTGTTTTTTTGGAATATATTGAATTATTGTGTTCAACAAATTAAGGCTCAATATATTTACAGCCTGTCCCACATTGTCTAAAATAAAATTTCTTTTGTATATTAACATTAAAAACAAAAACAAAAATTTTTTTTATTGTTTTCATATAAATTAAAAAATTTTCTTTTCGACATTGTGGGCCAGGCAGTAATTTTTTTTGTGAAATGTATTAAATTATAATTTTTTTTTTAAAAAATTAAAATCGACTTTAACTAAAAATACAATTGCTTGCCATACAATTTTAAGCAATTTGTGTAAATTGTCAAGTCGAACATAAAATATACGCAGGGCACACTAAACAGGTATACGCTTGATTGTTTTTATATTTATATGAACTTAGTTGCTCTAAATGTCAAAATTACATATAAAAAAAATTGCAGTATATACCTTGTGAATGTGACTTGAATATACATAAATTTCTTTTCAAGACAACCTCAAAATAATTTGATAACTTTCTATGAAACATAAATAAAACAAGTAAGAGTGTTATATTAAGGGTATTCACGTCACAAGTTGCACCCTTGCAAAAAAGCAAAAGTGCAAGAACATAACAACAACCACAAATACAATTATTTACGCACAACTAATTGTCTGTGTGGTTGTTGTTATCTTTTTGCACTTTTGCTTTTTCGCAAGGGTGCAACTTGTGACGTGAATACCCCCATTGTGTCTTAAGCTGAAAGTTCACTCCAATGCGTTTATGCATCTGTCAAAAAAGTAGAATCAATCAAAGTAAATTTGTGTTGACAAGTTAAACAGCACACGCGTATAATGCATATACGCATCGAGCGTCGCATGCGTCTTGAAAAAAGATCAAGAAAGTATCAATTGCATAGAACTTTTGGTGTGTACCTTTAGCTTTACATACCCTTCGCCGGAATACTAAAAACGTTTAAAAAGTTTTGTGACGATATACTTTATAATAATGTCAAAGGTAAATATTGTGGAAACTACACCCAGAGAAGACCAACTTTTTGATATGGGTTACCTCCAAAAAAAACTATTTTTAACGAAATTTTTTAAACATATTACGGTTAATTTAACCATATTATTGCCACCTTCAACCATATTATGGTGATATTAGTCCTACATAAAGAAGACATAACCATATTATGGTTGTCTTCAAACATGTCGTAAATAATGACAATAATATGCTTAACACTTGTTAAAGTTTAATTATTTTCAACCATAACATGTTGCTCTTAGAAAGAGGAAAATACTATTGTTAATTTAAAGTCAAATAATTATTAGTGTTTAGTTAATTGTTGCCATATTTAACCATGACGGCTTAGAAGCAACCATAATATTGCTATGGCCACTTGATGGCGGACTAATTTAACCATAATATTATTGCCAGTGAAAATAAACTGGTTAAATTTAACTATAAACTGTCTTATGCCAAAAAAAGTTAAAGCTTACATTAGTGAACCAATACATTAAACCTAGCAAAAGTGTATGGGGGAATATGTTTAAAAGTTTTTGTTTACAATAGGTTTGTTTTAGGTGACCAAAAAACGAACTCATTATATATTCCATTTTCATTCGTAATGAAGGGTGTAAAAAAATATATTAAAAAATAAAAACGAATATATTTAACTTGCAAGATTTTAAACTGTTAAGTGCATAAAGACTTAGGTTTTATCAAAATAGTATATTGCAGTGGCTGTAGGCAAAATGACCCAAAGCGAAATCGCCCAAAGCAATGTGTAAAAAAATTGCCCAAAAATGTTCCATACATATTTTTGTGATTTACCATATAACAAATACATATATAGTTTTTGGGTAATAATTCACTTTTACCATAGTTTAAAAACATTTTTTGGACGATTTTTCATTTTTATATTTCGACAAATTCTTTAATGAGAAATAATGAAAAATAATTGCTGTAAGATCTAGGAAAACAACTTTTGTTTTCAGAAATTGAATTATTACACAAGGGAACAAAATTGAAGTTTTTTGTGCGGTCTGGTGCCGCAAAATGACTGTTCCGCATTGTTATTATTCATTAAAATACCGAATCGCTAACGAAAGCTCCTATGCATGCATAGCAAGGATTTTCTCTTCGATGGTATAACAAACACCGGCTTCACTAACTAAAGCTTCTAAATTCGGCCTTGCGCAGAAAAGTTTAAGCTACGCGAAGCCGGCGTTTATTAAACCTAAGAGGAGAAAAATCCTTACGCCCGGACGAAGGCCGGCTATGCAGAGAATTTGAAAATAAAAATTTGGTAATTTTCAATTATTTTTGGGTCTTATTTCACCATTTGGGTTGTTCACGGAAGGAGGATTATCAAGTTATATGGTTATGTAGTTATACTAACAGCAAAATATATTTAAAAAAAATTAAATAAATGCATTTTTTTGTTGTTTCAATATCTAAATAACCATATAACCTTTTAACCAACATTCCGTGAACAACACAATTTTTATTTATTGGGCCATTTTTCGTTTACATTGGGCGATTTTCGCTTGGTCGATTTTGCTTTGCTACATCCTTAAAAATATATAGTCTATCTAGATCCTATAGAATTCGTAGGCTTTAGCTTGCATTTCTAATAACTATCTTACCTAAAAAATTTATAGACCTGATTATGTTAAGGCATATATATCCTTATGCTCTAAAGTCTAGGCAAGATGTCCTATTTCCACGTAAAACCTTTTTTTTAATTTGTATTCATAGTAATTTGAATAAAGTACTTTTAGTAATTTTATATAACTAAGGCTGTGCTTTTGAGATGTGGATTAAGTTTAAACTTAGTTTATCTTAGTCTGAAACTCAGATTTTTCCGGCGAAATGTTATTTTCTTTTAATATTTCATTAAAGACCTGTTCCGTCAACATTTTGTATACAAACTTGATAATGGCGGCACAAATCTGTTTTCAGACTAACTAAACCTAGTTAAACTGAGATCTCAAAACCCCAGCCTAAATCTACCAAAAATAGAACAGAGAGTAATTTGGAACTTATTTTTCGATATTAAAAAATTGTTTTTAATTGAAATCTTAAAGCAGAAAATTTATTTAATAGACCTTGGGGGCAAGTTACGGCATTCGATATCAATCGAAATTTCCATTCATATTGTATTGTAATATCGATTGATATCGAATGCCTTAATTTGACAACTTCTTTTAATAACACAAATAAAATTTCTCCTAAAAAAACTTGTATGACGTAAAATTTTCTTCTTTTCAAGGCGAATTCATACAGGAAACCGCAGAGAGAGTAATGATGACTGTATTTAATTTTTTTACATACAAAAAAAGGGGGTCCAGCTAGAATAACTCTCTCTCTCTCTCTCTCTGATGCGGTCTGTATGAATTCGCCTTGGTCTTATTCATAAAATTTTTTTTAACGATTTTTTTTGCTTTACAAAAGCAGACAGTAATTGATTTAGAATTTGTTAAGTTATAAAAAATAAATTTTATTAACATATTTTTTCTTGTAAAATATGCTATTAATTACAACTACAATAGAGAATTTTGTTCTGAATATTATTTTACAAATAATAAATATCAAAGCATTTCTATAGCATTTTAATTTGAAATCATTCAATCATTTTTGTCACTAACATTTAAACATAATTTTGTTCATTTTAATTTGTTCAATCAAAGCTTTTAATTTAAAATCAATTTTAATTCATACATACACTCATAATTGCAAGAATATCTATAATTATTTGTATACAAACGTGACAGTTCCCCATTAATATCATCACACACACACACACAATCCAGCCGAAGCACAAATTTAAAAAACCACTCCACTCTATAATCATTTAATATACAGAATCAAACATTTATTAAAAAAAAATGAAATCACATTTTTTTTTTAAATTTACTCTTTAAAAACCATATCATGGGATTTTCCTTAAATATTTTTTGTTTATTAAACGAAAATTTTCTTTAAAAGAAATAATGGCGATTGGTTTCTGCATTTCGAACAAAAACTATGTCTAGACAACCGAAGGAATACAAAATTTTTATTTGAATTTTTCATTTGAAATACAGTAACCAACAAAAGTTTTCGTCGTCTTAACAAAAAACAATCTTCCTTTACAATTTTAACACAAAAATCAATCATGGTAGTTTAAATAATTATTTTTTTTTTTACTTTAAACTAATTTGATTATAATTATTTTAATATAACTTTTTTTTATATAACTTTTGTTTATTTTTATTTTGTCCTTAAATTATGTATACAAAAAAAATTTATTAAATTTTAAAGATTAAGACAAAAAACTGATAATTAAAATTTTCTTTTCTCTTCTTTTCTATTGTTTTTACTTTTTTGTGGTTATGAAAATTTTTCAACTCTAGATAATTCAACTTCCGTACGTAGCAGTAGTTTTTTATACCGAAGACGCCAAAGTATACGTTTAAAAAGCAGTCCGCAAACCAGCCCTTTGCCAACGGCACCGGGTGTTATAAAATATGAGCCCAGTATGGGTTTAGAAGAAAACGAAGATGACGATTATGAGGATGACGATGAGAATAAATTGGTAGTCAGTGGTTTGGACTCTAAGCCAGCCACTAGTGTTGGAGCTAGTGGTGTTGGTAGAACACTGGACGAGGACGATGATGATGACGAAGAGAGTGAGCAACCATGTGATTTGCGCTTAACTAGCCAATTTAAGTTAAATCTCGTTTCGATGGCCCTACAACATGTTGCAGCCACAAGTGATCAAAAAACGGCCGCAGCCATGGCAGCTGCGATGATGGGCAGTGGAGGTGCAGCAGCAGTTGCCGGAGGAACACCAGGTATGCCTCCAGCTACACAATTACAACAAGCGGCCTTACAAACCATAGCGGCAGTAGCGACGTCACATCAGGCGCCACATCATGCTCTACACCATCAAGCCCAACAACATGTGGCCGCAGCGGCGGCCCATCATGCCCTAATGAATTTTCCAACCGGATCTGCATCGCCCTCACGCCGCTTCAGTACAAGTAGTGGTGGGGTTGTTGGCCCAAGTGCCTCTAGTTCAGTTGGCCTAATCGCTGGATCTCAGACGGGCAGTGGTTCGTCGGGGTCAAGTGTTTTGCCATCGTCGAGTAATTCGGCTGTTGTTGGTGCTTCTACCTCAACTATAGTGACACCCCATACACCTGCCAGTACCGGTGGCAACTCTGGTGGCATGATGGGCGGTCAAGGTGTAGCTGGCCCTGGTAGTGCAGGCGCTACTGGTGCTAGCGGTTTGATTGGCTCCGGTGGTGGTCCCACCTCTTGGGGTGGTGCTTACACTTGTGATCGCTGTGGTAATTCTTATGCACGTCCGCATAGCCTTAATAGACATGTACGTTTCGAGTGCGGCGTTGAACCCAAGTTTGAGTGTCCCATTTGTCACAAGAAATCAAAGCATAAACATAATCTCGTGCTGCACATGCGTACCCATCAACATCGATGATATAATCGATGACGGCAAACATTAAAAACAACAGAATCACTAAACTGTATAAAAGAAGTAACACTAAAGGCCTAAGAAATATTAAAAAAAAGAGAGTCAAGGAAGAGAGTGTGATGTAGAAAATAAAAATAACAAAAAAAAAACCAAGAGCTTTAAATTAAATTTCTATACAAAAACAAATAAGTGAATGAATTCTTTAAGTTTTGTTTTTAATGTTTTTCAAATAACAGCACGAATGTGATTAATTTTATTTTATTACTTTGATTTTTTCCAAATGATCTTGAATTTTCTTAGTCGTTTTTTTTTAAATAACTTAAGTCAAACTTTTTTATGTTTATAAAGAACAAAAAACCATGGCATAGATTTTCTTGTGACATATAAAACGGTTTTTATTAGAGAAATATGAAATATTTTTTGTGAATTAAATATATTAAAAAAGAAAAGCTTTTTAATGAAAACAAAATCGTTTATAACACCTTAAAAAAATGCAAATTTATTTATATTATAATTAATAATTTTAATTTTTGTTTTTTTGTAAATTTCAAAACACTGAATGATCTCAACCATAATAAAACTATGCATTTTTTTCAAAACATTATAAAAAATAAATTTAAAAAAAAAAAACTAAATATAATTATTTAAACTAAACAAACATTCTTTAATATCGTACATAATAAAATGAATTAGAGTAAAAAAGCTTTTCTTTTTTCTTTTTTTAGAGAAACCAAAAAATCCTAAAGATTAAAACAAACTTGGGTTTAAAACGCATTCTTTAATGATTTTTTTTTTTTTGTTTTATATTTAATATAAAAAAAATCTTTAAAACAAGTCAGCATTAGTTAAAGAGAAAAAGTTAAACGTTTGAAATAACTTAAATATTTAAAAATAAGCAAAAACGAAAAAACGCAAAAAAAAAAAGAATAAATAGGCAAACTAAATATGAAACTAATTGTGAGCTAAATGTGCAATAAATCAATAAATAATTAATATAAAATTAGCACCAATTTTATATACTATCTATAAATATAAAATTAACAACAACAAATTAAAACAAATAATAACAACACACTACAAACAATTAAATATTAAAACATTTTAACGAAAAAAAAAACAAAGTAAAGAACACACGCAAAATAAGAAACTAAAACAAAAAAAAAATCTAATTTAAGGCTTTCGTACACTTTTAAAACAAAGCAAAAAACAAATTATCGGTTCGAAAGAGCAAGAGAGAATATGACGAGATGAAGAGCGAATGTTAGAAAAAGAGCAAGCTGTGAAAAATGGTCTAAGGCATACTAAAAGGGAATTTTATCTCAAATTAAAAGTTAATAAAACTAGTCCAAAACATGAAACAAGAAAAACAAGATAGTGCATTAAAATTTAAAAAACATAATTTTTCTGCGCATGTACGTCAAATAAGCACAAACATTATCACACAAACACGTGTAAGTGGTATAATGAATGTTTGTTTACATTTAAATCTCTTTACTACAGTGACGTAAAATAACGGCAAAATGGGAGTAAAAAGTTAACGGAGCTGCGCAATGCGCTATCTTGTTTTCTTTGTTTCATAATCCAAAATATATAGCAAGGCGAATTCATGCACAACAGAGGTTTTTTGCACTGCATCGAAGTGCCTACGGCTCTAAATGCCCACCATTTCTAAACAAATATTGTAAAACCGAAACAACTTGTTGATATGAACAATCAAAGTCAGCAGGCTTTTCGCTGTCACCTGTATTGAATTCGCCTTGATATATAGCAAAACATTAATTATAAAAATATTACCAAATATTTCTCTTGGGTGATTTTTGTAAAATGGTAGTTATTAATACAAGAAAGAGTATTTCCAAAGGGCAATAGTAAAAAAGAAAAATAGCTAATGGTAGGATTTTATCGGCCGTATGAAAAGTGTTCCATAATTAAAACTTTACTTTAACCTTTAGGGTAGGATAAACCTTCTTTTAACTTACAGCTCACTTTAGGTTAAAGTAAAGTTTGCAAAATGGAACATTTTTAATACGGCCGATAAAATCCTACCTTTGTTTATCGGTAAGTTGTGAAAACAGGCCTTAGCATGTTGTATAACTCGCCTGGCTTCTTTGTTTGTCAACTGCTAACTAGTAGCAGGTTATTGAGGTTATGTTATAAAACACAACTTGTTTTCTTTCTCACGAGAGAAAAATAGTATTTAAATAATTGTGCGTTATTAAACAATTTTTAAGACATTAAAAAAACAACAAAAATAAAAGTCTAAGCCGTAATTAAACAAATTTTAAATTTCACAAGTTGATTTAATTTCTTAACAGTCGAAACAAAAGTTCTCAAAGTATTAGTAACTACCTAAAAAAAAGCTAAGAGAAATGTTTATCAAATCCCACAACAGTTAAACTCAATTTACACACAGCAAGTTTTCTTGCTTAGTCATCGTCCAGACTTGCAATTTTAGTTGCAGCAATTTTTAAAAATTCTATTTGAAATTGCATCAGTGCCCAGATTCTGAAATTATAGTTCAGCGATTTTTTTATTTTTATCTTGTCGTTCCTCGTCTCCTTTTTATAATTTGTATATGAATACAAATACACCTACAACCAACTTCAAGTTAAAAAGTGTGAGAATTACAAAACAAAACAGAATTGCAGACTACATGCAACTGAGTACCCCTCCCTAATCTTCTCACCTCTCTCACCAATAAACTTAAGAATTGCTCCAACAAAAATTGCAAGTCTGGACGATGACTTAATGGTTTTTTTATTGCCCATTTACATTATAAATATTTTGTCGCTGCAACTTTTGTCGGTTCTGCTTTGAAATAGTTTTTGCGTTTACATTGAGCAATTTTTATCACAGCAACTTTTTCTGTGCGACCGAACGAACTTTAATCCATTTTTTTTTCTTGTCAAATGAGAGAACGAATGAGCGAACAAAAAACCCCGTTTAATTCTTCTCTCCACTCTCGCCCATAAAGAAAGAATTACTGCGACAATGTAAACGGGCACTTAGTCAACAACATAACAATTAAACATGAAACAATTAATACAAGATAAGGCATTGCGCAAGTCCGTTAACTTTGTACACACATTGTGACGTCACTGTAGCAAACAAATTTTAATGTAAACAAACTTTTAAGATACTTTGAACAAGCAGTATTGGTGCTCATTTACTACTCAAAAATTTAAATGCGCTTTCTTGTATTCAAGGCGAATTCATTTTTCAGGTGGCGTGCTACAATTTTGTTTTCTTAGAGAGGGGAATGTCAAAAGTTGCTTGTGTTTTTGACATATCGACCAACGAAAGCAACAAATAAAATACAATGTCGTGCTTTCGGTGTTGTTTCATGAATTCGCTTTGCTTATATTTTTTGTTTCATTAAAATTAAATAGATTTTTAAATAGAGCGTCCATTCAATTTCAAACGGAGCAAGCATAAAAGTCTTTGAATTATAGAAGAGAGATAGAGTGGAAATTAGAATTGTAAATCTTTTTTAATCTCCTTTCCTATTTTTTTTCCACAAAATCAAGATTTGCTCAAGAAAACTTGATGTGTGTAAATGGGTTATTAGCAAGCAATTTTGTAAACTACAGAATTAAAAAAATATTCAAACTCTTAGCAACTAAATGGGAATAGAGCATTTAAAAAATGATCTCATGATTTTATTAAAACAAACAAAGAAATAAAAAAATGTGAAAGAAAACTAAAACCAAAATACATAGAAAAAGCCTACGAAAGTTCGCTAAGAGTTTAACGAGTCAAAAAAAAAAAAGGAAACACAAGTGATATACATATACAAATTATTCTCTCTTTTAAAGAAAACTTTAATTTGAGAAAAACAATGTGATAGTTAGGTGAAAATGTTTAAAGGACAAGTTGTACAATAGAAATAGAGAACAATTTAAAACAAATTAGATAAATGGCAGAAGTGAACAAGGGTTTTTTGAAATTTGTCTTTTTTTTTGTTTTTTTTTTTAAATTTTTTTGTGATTTTTGTGTCTAACACTAAATACATAACAATAATAATAAAATAAATATAGTTTAACTAGTCAAAGAAAATGACAAAGGAAAAAGAAACGTAAAACAAACACATCTACAATTTGTTAAGAGAGAGAAGGAAACGAAAGAGAGAGAGAGAAGGAAACGAAAGAGAGAGAGAGAGTTAAGAAAGGAAACAGAGTTTATTAGGTGTTTAAAAACAAAAAAACAAGAGTAAAAGCAAAGAAGTGATGATACACTTAAAGCACTTGTAAATAACAAAAGTTAAGAATTAAAAGAAAATGCAATAAAAAAAATTTAGAAAAATATATTTTGTTGACAGAATTAGTTGAAAAACTACATATTAAATTCTACACACACAGACCAAAAATTGTTAGAGAAAAAAACTTAAAACAAATATTTACACCTTTAAACTTGCATTTAGCTTTGCAAATAAAACAAAAAAAATTTTAAATATAGAACATAAAATAATAAAAGAAAAAAAATTTAGCTAATAATATGAAAAAAAAAACACTTACAAATTAGTTAACTTTGTGATCAAAATGAGTACATTAGAAAAAGCAACGGCTTGTTTTACGGGTTTATACTACAGAAGCGTCTCAACTGTATAGACTACACTGAACCAAAAATCCAATGAAAATGTACGTTAAGCAAACAAAATTACGTTTATTAAAATATCAACGTAATTATTCGTTAATATAATGAAAATAATGTCTAAATTTTCATTATGTTCACGAATAATTCGTTGAGCTAACGAAAATATTTTGATAAACGTAACTCGTTTGCTTAACGTATATTTCCATTGGATTTTTGGTTCAGTATAGACTTTAGCTTGAGTAGACTTAAAAAAAAAAAACGATATCTCGTTATAAACTACCCTACAAGAAATGATTGAGCGAAACTAACAAAAAATACTAACAGAATATTTTGTATTGAATACATTAGTTATATAAGGACGCAAAATCTCACGTACACAAGTATCCATCATATATTTCACATTGGCCTTAAGAAAATGATAGACACTTTGGTCTACGCGATGAAGAATATTTCTGTCTGCAATGACACTCATGTGAGCGGTCGAATGATTGTCACTGTTGTTGTAGGGTAGCGGCTCCATATTTCCAACCCAACCCGGCACTTCTCTCGTATTTCATCTGGTTGGATGGTTCATTGAACATTTTTCGTTATCGTTGAATAATTCCTACTTCCCCGTTAGGTTAGGTCTCTTGTGCTGTAATCAAGAAGACTGCCCACTTGGGTCCTTCAGTGGTCCCTTTCTTATACCTAGCACCAATGCCTATCCTATAGAGCAGTTACTCAATATGCGCCACTGCAGGATTCAACCAATTAGTCTTTCTTAGATCGATCATTCAAATAGACAAACACTAGTTTTTCCAGGTAAGTTTCGATAATGTACCGAATTTGAAGACACTGACACAGAAAATAAAACACAGTTTTCTCTTTCTCCTCGTCATGCCAACTTTTGCAGCAGTCATTGAATATCAGACCCATTCTCTTCGCATCAGTCGCTACCGGCCAGTGCCCATTTATCACTGAGATTACTGTTCTAATCTGTTCTCTATTGAACCTAAGTAAAAAGCATACCCTGTGTTCATTATAGCCAGGCCACAATGCACTAAGTGCTTATTTCACCAATTGTATTTAAATATAAATTTTTGTTTTTCATGTCAAAACAAAAACAAAATTATAAGAAAATCTATATTTAAATATGATTTCATATTTAAATACAGTTGGTGAAATTGGCCCTAACTGTGCAAGTCTTTAAGACTCGTAGTTAATAATTTGCTAACAGTGAGCCGTTAGAAAGCCAACGAATTGATCAATAAATCTTCTATCCAGACGACCACCTTTTTTGGCAAGATTATCTGCTATATTGTTATCCCAGAAGTTTGCATACCCTAGTATCCACATTAGCGTTAGTTGCAAATGTCTCGACATTATGCAGTTAACCTCGCCCCATCCTTTAATGAGATAAGAGGTGTGGAGTTTTGATAGCATCTATAGTTGATTATACAAACAATGTAATAATGGCACGTGTTCCATATTCACCTTGATTTCAATCTTTCGGCAAATAAATTTTCAGGTGTAAGTGTAACTCCATTAACTTCGTTCAAAGACGATCTGCACATGATCGCTGCAGTCGCCATAGTATTAATTATTATAGATTTTGAAACCTTTCAAATGTCCTGTTATTATTTGTGTGAAGAAAAAGTTTTTTCTCCATGTTTTCGCTCCGGTATCCCACAAAATATTCACAGCTTTCAAAGCTTTATCCCAAATGGTTTGTACATGTACCTTGTAGTTTAGTCGACTATCAAGTTGAACTTCAAGATATCGTAAACTTTATCTCAAAATAACTTTTTTTCATGGCATTTAAAAACTCTACGATCGGTAATTAAAATTGCTTCCGTTATATCAACAGCTTGTTTAAGGCTATTATCTGAGATCCAGATGTCGATGCTATTTAAGCTATCATTTGCAATAATTTCCAAAGCTTGTGGCAACGCATTAGGATTATATAAAGCTAAATAATCAGTGAATTTAATGATATGAGCGAGCATCTTTTGGCAGACTCAAGTTTAGAAGGCCGTCATACATGATATTCTATAAAAAAGGTGAAAGGACCGATCCTTGTGGAACGCCAGCAGAGACTTCATGTACTATTAGTCCTGCTAGAGTATACTTTAAACTAGTCTTTTGTGTATTACAACATTTAAGTCTCTTTTAAGGAATATAGACTAGATTCTATGCTAATATCTAGTGTATACTTTAGGCCTAGTCTAGTTTTTAGTTGTCTGATCTCAGTTAAACTAAGCTTAGTTAATCTGAAAAAAGACTTGTGCGGTCATTACCAAGTTTATATACAAAATTTTGACGAAACAGCTTAGTATTGCTCAAAATGTTGGTCTTTAATGAAAAATTAAAAAAAAAAACACATTTCGCCGGAAAAATCCAAGTTTCTGACTAAAACCCGGCCTGAGAGTAGCGTCTTGTTTTGACTATATTCTAAATACGAGTGTAGACTATAAACGTTTCTCTAGTGTAAACCATGAGCAACTCTCTAAAGTCTCTATATCAAACAAAGAGCTTTCTTTTAATAAAATCACAAAGTAAACAAAGAAGCTTACAAAGAAAACCAATAAACTCTTATTTAACACAAAAAAAAATCTTCAAAATATTTTCTTTAAAATAAAAGCCGTCCTCTTTTGAAACAAAACAAACAAAAAAAAACAAAAAACGAAACATAGAATTCGCTTACTGTAAAAAAAAATCAAAAACAAAACTAAACATTTTAAAATAATTAACTCCTTTTTGGTATTGTGTGTCTTTGCAAAGCTTGTTTATTGTATAAAATAAAAAATAAAACGAAAAAAATTATGAAAAAACAAAACAAAATATATAAATAATAATACTTTCAATTAGTAATTTTTTTTTTAAATATTATTTACACTTGCGATCTCTTTTAACGTTATATTCGTAATTATTTTTTAAACAATAATGAAATAATTCAAACAGATATATTTTTTTTTTAATTTTTCATTTTAATAGCTTTTCTAGTTTGTATTTGTTTCAACACTTTTTATTTCTATTATTTCTTTTTAGTTTATATAAAGCAAAATAGATTTGTAATTTATATAATTTTTTTACTTCATTCCACTAAAAAAAATTGTTTTTGAAAAGGATTTTTGTTTTTAGAAAAAAGAAAAAATTTAATTTGAGGAGACCAAAAGTATTCATTCAGGAAAATTTTTTAATAAACAAAGAAAGTTATTAAAAAACAAAATTGAAATATTTGATAATGTAAATTAACAACTTTATTAAAATTTGTTGCAGAATGTTAGGAAAAAGAAAATTATTAAAAAAAATTTTTTTTTCACAAAAAGATGGCAAGAAGTGATAAAAATAGTAGAATAAAAACAGATTTGCGAAGTCTGGGTTTACACAATGAAAGTTTTCTTTAAGAAAGTCTGAGCTTATTATTAAGAGTGGAAAAAAGAATACCGTGTTCTCTTCCCCTCTCACCAAAAATACGCTATTCTTCTCTCCCCTCTTACCAATAAACTCCAGACTTTTGGAAAGAAAACTTTTATACACAGAAAAACTTCTCTAAATTTTTTTTAACAATTAAATCATTAATCAAAAATAAAATTTGTTTTAATTAAAAATTTAATGAAGTGTATTAAAAGTTAAATCAAGTGAATAAAATGTTTTATCAAGCGAATTAAAAGTTTAATCAAGTGAATTAAACGTTTAATTAATGCTATTAATTTGCTTATAGGTGCAAATTTCATTAATTTTTTAATTAATATCACAAATTCTTTAATTGAAATCAATTTTTATTTTTTTTCTGTGTAGTTTTAACCCAGACTAAAAATAAGTTTAAGCAAGGACTTAAAATGAGTTATAACTTTAAACAGAACCTTGCTGCACCATTCTGTTGTCCTTGCTTAAATCCAAAAGCGTCAAAATTTTAAAAACGATTTTGATTGATAACGACCCCGCAATCCTAATTAATCAAGAAGTATTTTATGCATTTTTTTAAAAAACAATTTCCATCCCTGTCACTAAATGAAACCTAACAAATCGAAACAGTGGGATATTTTGATGGTCCTTCAAATTGTATCACAAGTTTTCTTCAGCTGCAAAAGATTGTGACTTGGTACATCCTTGTCAACCCAATTATGAATAAAAACAAATCCCTTGGGATTTTTTCCATTTCCTTTTTTTACAATTAAATTTTAATAGAAACAAACGGGAGCAGGCTTACATTTTCGGGGCATTTTCATTTATAGTTGGATTGAATATTGAAATCGGAGAAAAGTAATGAGCCTTCCCAACGGCGCTTTAAATTACTAGTTAAGAATGATGGCACGATAGCCACGTGTTTTGATTCGAAAGAACTAATTTACGAGGCCTAAATTTCTTCTCTCCGTATTTCCCACGTTTTAGCAGCATAAGTTATACATGGCCTTTTAATAGTCTTACATAATTTTAATTTTGTTTTTTTCGTCAATATTGACGATCATTTGCTTCTTAAAAATTATGCCACAAACTTTATATAAATGAAAATATTTCAGGCTCTTCCTTGAATTCTGATACTAAAGTATTAAAGTACATTAATAAAACAATTCAGTGCTTTAACTATGTGTAATTCAGTTTAGTTCTTTTTTATGATCTTTTTATGGTGCTTCGAACCCCTTACTAAAAATTATACAACAAACTTTCTTTCAAAACAAAATGTTATATTTAGGACTTCCTTGAATTCTGACATTGAAGTATTAAAGAACATTAATATTTCTTTCAAAACAAAAGGTTTAAAAACAGTTTTTGCTTTTCAATGTCTTGTCACCTATTGAATTCTGAAAAAAAGGTTTTCCTCCCTTTTTAATGGTCCTTCGAATCATTTAACTTATAAAATGCCACAAACTTGCAATAAAATAGTTTTCCTTTCTGGCTTGCTATATATCAGAATTAAAGACTGTGTGTACAAATAAAATGGTTCATTTCAATTGTGACATTTTAAAATAAAAAGAGAATTTTATTATTACACTTCAAAGTACTTTATATATTATATTATAGGCCAAAAACTTGTTTGATTGTGCTGGAATCTTTTATTAAAACATATCGCACAAATAATTTAAAAAGTGACTCAACTCATAATTTTTATTATTCGGGTTTTTATGCTTAAACTATGCAAAATACACTTGTTTATTTATAACAAAAAATATCAGTGTATTTTGCTAAAAAAAAACAATTATGTCGTTCTTTATGTTTCAATTGGTATAAAGTTGCAATTCATAAAAGTGACTTATTCTTAGTTGTGTCAGAAAATTTAATGGTTGTATATCCCTACTGCTAAGTGCTAAATAGTCTTCAATCGAATTGTGACACTTTTGAAAAAATAAATCTTTGTTGAAGTTTATATTAATTTAACATGTGTCAGTTTAGAACTTTGCAAAACTATCAAAACTTAAAAATAATTCAACTAAAGTGACATAACTAAAAATAATTCGGTACCTTATGCAAGTAATACATCAACCAAAGTGACACAACTATAAATAATTCATTATCGAGTGTATAAATACTAAAAAAAAAACTTTTTATATCATAATCTGTAAGAATTTTCTATAAAATGGTCCAAATATTTGTTTCTAACTTTTTTTTTAGGTCACTTTTTTTCGATTTCTGAATTATTAAGTTTTTTGAGTTGATTTACTTTTGAATTGGGTGTGCGATAAATTGTATATCACAATCTTGTTTAACCATTTTTATTATGGTCCTTTGAATTTCTTTATTAAATTGATGTCATAAACTTGTTTGTTTGTGGCACAAATTTTCAAGTAAACGTTTTCGTTCTTACAATTAATACATACGTATACTAGATTACTTTACAAACTTGTTAATTTGTAATGCAAACTTTAAATAAAAAAGTTTTTATTATGGCCCTTAAAATTACTTTATTTTTATTTTATTCGCCATAAACTCGTTTTACTCAGACATTTTTTAATCGTTACTGAACAATTTTTCCATGGTCCTTCGAATTATTTAATTTTTGAAAAATAGAATTTCTTTATAACATTCTGCTACAAATTATAACAAATATCACTTGTAAATTATTTAAAAATTGGAATGTGATAAATATTAAAGAAAACAAATACTAACAAAAAGTCCTCATAATATATAGTAACTAATATTCGTATATATTATATACTATATATATAAGAAAAAAACATTAATTAAGTAAATCTATATAATAGAAAATTATTATCGATAAAAAATATAAATTTTTTTTTAAAGAACTTTTCATCTTAACGATCCCCTCTTCTTTAAAAAAAAAAAAAAAAAAATAAGAAAATGTGTTACTAAAATGATTTAAATTTTATATATAAAAATATTAATTTTTTCAGTTTTTGTTTCTGTTTTTTTTTTATTAATTATTGTTATTTTAGTTTAATTTTTAAATATATATAATATAAACATTTCTAAACAATTTACTAATTTATAATTACAATTTACATACACACATACACATAATTATAAAAGATAAAAAAGAAAATTTAAAAAAAAATAAATAAATAAATCCGACAATTTTGTGCTGTGAAGAATAATTGTGATAAAAAACTTTTTAAACATTTTGTTTAACAAAATGTTTTAAAATAAACCAACAAAAAACTAAAAATATTTTGTTATAAACAAACAAACAAATGGCGCAAAATTGATTTAAAAAAGAACATAAAATAATAATGAATCAATGAATGAAATAAGTACTTTTAATTTTCTTTAACTTTTGTTTTTTAACCATATTTTTTGTGGAAAAATTATTTTTATGTTTAAATTTAGATGGTCCAAAAAAACGTACCTAAATTTGTGGAGAAGGGGGAAAATATATAACAAACTATTGTCTAAAGTTTTTAAAATAATATAAAAAAAAAAAACTGCATTAAAAAGAAATATTTATTTACAAATTTTTCAAAAGTAAAAGAGCAGTGGTGGGCAACACTTGCATTATGATACACATCAAATGTGTGAGTACATATGTGGTGTTAATAGTGTTTGTATAAACGAACCTTTATCTCAACTTTTCCGAAACTTTTTTTAATACCCTGAATCTTTGACTTGAAAACACTGCTGCAAACTGAACGTCTTTTCGACCCTTCACAGTTACTGGGGGTTAATGCGTATTTCGATTTGAAAGAAATATTTTCCCAGTTCGAACAATTGGTACTGTGTATCACGTTTTTCGTACTATTTGTTTCAAATGAACGTCATTTTTTTTTTTTTAATTAAGCGAAAACAAGAGATCCCTTTCAAAACAACAACTCTAAGTTACGAACCAAAGCGTATTCACTAGAAGGTGGGGCGAAGTCAACATATGGTGTTTTTTTCGGTGGTCGAGTTGTCACAGTTTGTATATAAACTAGTTTTTTTTCTAGGAATATTTTTGAAAATCCGACCACAGAAGCAGCATAATACCGTACAAAAATATTACGACATTCATAGAAATTCCACCAATTCCGCATGAAAGTCGTACTTGGAGGACGCTCACCACCTATAGCACTGACACTGGAATGATTCTGTCGCGTAAAACAAGTGTCGTGCTGGCACAACTAAGATCAGGATTGAGCAACAGGCTTAATGACTTCTGGCCCCGCATAGACCGTACCGTCCCTAACTTATGCCCAGCATGTGGCCAGGGGGCTCATGACACCCCTCTCTTATTTATTTGTCCTGCCAGCTCTGTTCCGTTATGTCCAAGAAGTCTATGAACACACCTTGTGAAAGTAGCTCAGCTCTTTAGACTTGATATGGAAGAATCCCCGAATTAAATTTGGTTTGTGTTGTTACAGCAACGACAGCAAAAAGATAAAATTAACAGTTGCATTGGAGTTTCAATCAGGGTTTAAAAAACTGCAATCAAAACCAAAAACTGTCAAACAAAAAACGAATATTTGTGTACAACTTTTCGCGTTTTGAATTGGTTGGATAGCGGCTGTTTACATTTATTGAATCAGAAGTAAAAGCAACCGTTTTTTTTTTTTTACCAATAAAAAATGAATAAGTGGAAGAAATGCCAGTTTTTCTACTTTGACAGCAGTTTTTTTAAACGCTGGGTATCAACGAATATTTCCAGCCCTACGAAGGTTATAATTTGTAATCCTCATGCTGGGTTTTTGAGATTTCAGTTAAACTAGGTTTAGTTAATCTGAAAACAGATCTGAGCCGCCAGTTTTTATACAAAATTTTGACGGGACAGCTTAACTTTGCTTCAGTTGTTGGTCTTTAATGAAATAATAAAGACTACGTTAAACTAAGTTTAAACTTAATCCGTATATAAAAAACCCCGCCTAAAAGTTGTTCAGTTGTTTAAAATTTATTTTTAAAAAAGTTTTTTTAATAAGTACTTTTTTAAGCTTTTTAAAGGCACTTTTTAAACAGTAATTTACTACTTTTTTCAAATTAGCTTTTTTTTACTGGAACGTTTTAAAAAGTTCCCAAAATTTATTTTCTTTAATGCTGCATATTTTCCCCCTTCTCTTCATCCCCCTTTTTCAAGAACGGCTTTGTTGTGATTTAATCTTTAACAAAATTTTTGTAAATTATTTGTTAATTTTTCTATTTATAATATTATTTAATTTTAATTGGCATTTTGTTTTTTTTTTTTAAATAAGTATGTAACAAAATTAATTTAATTTAAATACAAAAAATTTCGGTCAGTATTCGCAAAAAAGATATAAAATTTATTTAAACGACAACAAGAAAAATTTAATTTATTATAATAAATTAATTCTCTTTATTATTAACTTGAAAAATTGTTTTTGTTATTTCTTTTTTAATTTCAAAATTAATTTTTTTTTTATATATACAATTTCTATTTTTTACGTTGTATTTCATTTCTTTTTATTTTGTAGTTTTTAACAACCAAATCTAAATTAGCGTGATAGCGTTTACTATCTGCCAAAATTTTTCATGCTTCTTCATAAAACTAAGGAAGCATAACCAAATTACGCGGCGTCATCGCTTTGCATATAGAGTAACCGAAGTTTAATGCTGAAAAACGAATTGAATGCTTTTCATACATTATTTACCCCCAGTCCACAACAGACATTAAATGCTTAACATTAACACAAATATGATATTAGTGTTACTCATCATGTTGGAGCTTTTTTTCATGTTATAACACGGTTGTTAATGCATATAATTAACCAACGCTTTTATAACATCATGTTATAACAGCTATTCATATCTGTTGTAGACGAGGAGTTACGCGGCATCGCCGCAAATAACAACATTTTAATTTCTCAAAATCAGCTGTTTTGTTCGAAAACCGCTTGTGATGCCTACAAATGCATCTTTCTCTTTTGTTCATGTAACTTGCGTAGGATGCGAAAAAGCTAATAACGCTTGGTGTTAACTGTTAAGTATGCCATTTCGGCCCTAAAGCTTGGCGCTAGAAAACATTACGCTTGACGCGCCAATTTAGGTTGAATTGTAAGCTTATTGGTAAATTATTATTGTTTTGGTTCATTTAGTTTCTTTTTTTTTTTTAATAATAAATAGAAATAAAAAAGAAATATTAAAATAATAATATTAACATTTTTTTTAAATATTTTCTGTGCAATTTCTTCGCTAGTCATACACAAATAAATTGCATAGTGTTTTTAATTTTTTTTTTTTTTTTTTTTTGTAAATAAATATATATTTTTATTTTAAAAAGGAGTTTATTTTAAGTTAAGTTTATTGTTTTAAGAAGTTTTTCTTTTTTAGTCAAAAGTTTTCATTATATTTTCTATATTTTAATATAATAAAAAAATAATTAAGGAATATAATTTTATATAATTTTCACTTTAAGGTTGTGGTTTATATATTTAATTAACATTTTTATTCTATTATTTCTTAAAAAGCACTATTATTTCTTATTTAATTTTCACTTTTTAAATTAAAAAAAAAAAAAAAAATTTAATAGTTTGTTAATGGGATTGTTTACACAAACAAAAAATCTTTAAAAAGCAATAGAGAAAACAATAAAAATTAAATTCTTTTGAGAATATTTTGTAAACTAAACTTAAAATTTAAAAAGCTTGTTATGTTGCATAAAACTTAGTTAAGGTTCTTCGAACCAACTTACCACACTGTTAAAACACATCTAGTTTGTTCACCACTGATAGAAAAGGCGTCATGACGCTGATGTATTTCGCCATCAGTACTATGACAAGTGTCTTCGTTTTTGACCCCATGACACTTTTTATCATTGTAATGTCAGCCTTAATATCACTTGGCCAAATTGTCATCAGGTGAAATAATGTCATCAATGAAAAACAGAAATGGCGAATTGAAGTCTGTTTAATAAAAAATGTCATCAGTGCGATTACTCTGTAACAGCAGAGAAAGAACTCGTTAGTTATTAGACAGTTTGTCATTAAATTGAGTCATTGGGATTGACTTATTTTAAAGTGAGAAAATATTATTATTTACTTACCCGTTTACTTACATGTTTATTTCACTTTTGTTGTATTCCACTATTTGTTTACAGAAGAACTCTCAAATATAAGACACCAGCAGCAGCATGGCCGATATGGTTTTCGTAATCATTCTACTTTAAAAATTTGATGTATTTAACTAAATAATTTAAACAAATAGAATACGGGAATTTTTGCTTCTTATTTTACTTTTTAGACATGAAAATAATGTAAATAATACACAAAACGTGGCATAAAATTGATGTCACTGTAGTCATAGCATAGATGACGCATAAAATATGAATAAATTGTATGATAACGTTCGTCATTGGATTGATGTATAACTTTTTGTCTCATTGATGCCATTTGTAAAAACATAAATGTCACAATTCTAATGTTAGGGCATCATTAATATGAAGATGCATTTTTCTATGAGTGTTGTTGTATTCATTTGCGTTGCAGTGTTGTTAAGTGTAATTGCCTGATCAAAACACTGATTTGACGTTGCATATAGACGTTAAGGAACGCAGCCTATTTTTTATTGGAATTTGCAAAATTTTTTAAAATATAAAGAATTTTTATATCGTTAAATCTTTTTTTAAAGTTCAATGAAAACAAGAAAACATTGGCTCTTAAACTAATGATTATGTTTTTTTTATGGAATATTTCCTTTTACCTTTTCAACCAAATAACGTTTGAGGGTTCCCCTGAAATTTTATTTTAAGGTTCTTTAAGCAAAAATCGTTGGCAATCCCTGATTTAGACAACCTTTTTAAACTATTAAATTTTTTTTTCTTGATTTTTAATTTTATTTTAAGATTTTTCTTTTTCTAAAATAAATAAATTTATTTTTTACTTTATTTTATCTATATTTTTGCTTTATTTTTTTATTAGAATTTTTAGCAGGGATTTTTTTCTATTATTATATTATTCTTTCTATTTAATAAAATATAAACAGATTTTTTTGTTTTTTTCCAATTAATCTATTAAAATTTTTAAAATATAATTTAATATTAACGCTTTAATTACAAATAAAAAAATTTGACACTTTTTACCACCCCTCCCCCCCCCTGCCCCTCTTAAAAAAATCAAACATAAATACACAAACAAAATAATAATTGAAATAACATTTTATTAATAATAAAATAATTTTGTTTTAAACAAAAGAGCTGTGAAATAAATAAAAATTTTAATAAACAAAAAACAAAACTAAAAACATATTGATGTGATTATTTTTTGTGATTGTTAGATGAAACAAAATTATCCCAAAACAATTTAAGATTTAAAAAAAAAAAAACACAAATTATAAATAAAAAATATAAATATTATTTTTGGTTTAAAATAGAAACACACACTAAATAAAATAAGGAATTTAAAAATTTAAAAAAAACATTTTAGTTTTTATATTTTAAATAAAAAATTAAAAAAAACAAACAGTAACACACATACCTTTCATTAAAAGCACAACAACAATAATACTAAATTTTTTTTTTAATAAATAAATATAAAAATAAATAAATAATAAAGTTTCATAAATGAACAAAAAAAAATGCCTTTAAAAACAGCACATTTAAAATAATAATAAAAGAAATAAAAAAAAACTATTTTAATTTTATGTAACCTGAGAATAAAAAAAAATTTTTTTTAAAAATATATTTTTGTAAAACACTTAAATTTAAACAACAAAGCAACAAAAATACAAAATATTTAAAAAAAAATATTTTGTAAATTTTAGTCATTTTTAAAAAAAATATACATAAACAAATAAATATTTCTAACAATTTTAATAAATAAAAAAAAATTTAAAGTAACAACAAAAAAAGCAACAACAAGGGTAAACAGAGAATACAACAAAAAAAACACTTTAATATTGTAATTTACGAAAATACATACATATATTTATATAAATAATTATAAAAATGCTTTTTAAAATATATTAAACTCAATCAATATCTTTAAGCAATAAGGGAAAATTTAAAAGAAACTTTATAAAAGAAAATTTGAAAGCTCAATTCTGGAAAAATTGTTACAAATGTAAAGTAAACACAGGGTACACTAAACCAGTTTACTTATTCGCGCAACTGATCGTTTTACTCTAAATGTCAAAATTTCATAATAAAAACAAATTGACAGCCAAAATAACGTTTCATGTTTGTAATATGGTTTTTCAGGTTTTTCAATATACATATATAAAAAAAAAAAAAATAGACAATTACTCATGAAAGCAGAAATGTTTGGAAAGACATCGTATAAATGCACAAGGTTTTTGGTAGCAAAAGAGAATGAATTAAACAGACCTGTCTGAAAGACATTGTATAAATGCCCCCTTATATTAAAAACTTCTCAGTTTTTATTTTCAAAAATTTACAAAATACCGTAAAGTTTCTTTTCAAATTATCAGTTATTGTTTAAAATAATAAAATCAAAGTAAACAAAGGAAACACTTGTTGATCATGAAATTTAAAAAAAAAAACAAACTCACACTAAAACTTGCTTGCATTGTTAGTTAAATTTAAAATAATTATAGAAAAAATATATATTTATAATGTTAAGTTTTATTTTATAAAATCTATATAAAATAACGAAAAAACATGAAATCCACACAGAAAATTGTTAAATATTTTAAAAATTAAATAATATGAAAAAAAACAAACAATGTTAGTAAAAGAATTAAAATATATATTTATGTAAATCTAATTAACAAGCGCAAAATATAATAGTTATTGTTGTAATTAATATTATTTCTTTAAGTTTTCTTTAAAAAAAATTTTTTTTTCTTTAAACACGTTTTTTTTCTTTGATAATTTGTAAATCATTTTGATTAATACGATTTTAGAATTCTTAAATAATTAAAATGAACGCCTTAAAGAAAATTATAACACAAAAAATAAAAGAAAAAATAATAATAATAAAAAAGCGATATATTTTATATAAAATAAACAAAAAAGAAAACCCCAAAATTAACATTAATATTAAAACAAATTAATTGTATAAAAAATGTATAATTAATACATAAAAATAAATAATTAAAAATAATATTATAATGTAATGTAACGATTTAAATTTAAACAGAGAAATATGTGAAAGAAAGAAATTATGAAAGAAAACTACGAGAAAAACAAAACAAGAAACTCTTATTTAATTGTTATAAGAAAAACTAAAGCAAAAAATATATACTTAAAAAAAAAAACTAAAAGAAAAGATTGTTTTTATTTAAAAAGATAAATATTACAAAATAAAAAAATAATAAATATTTTCATAATATAAAAAAAAGACAATTTTCTAAAAATTATACAAAACTTATAATTTTACAGCCTGTTCATCGATTTCGAACGTTAACGTTTGCATAGAATTTTATATTTAAAACAAAAACAAAATTCGAAAATTTGTTTTTGTTTTAAATGTAATTTTCTATGCGAATGTTGACGTTCGAAATCGTTAAACAGGCAGTTAGTATTAAACTTAAATTATTCAGGTATGGGATGAAAATCTAGCGGTTTCAAAACGGCCGTTTCTAAAATTTCGAACAATTTTAAAACCTTCTTCTAATTTAAGTCGTAATAAAAGAAAAATTGATTAACTTAAATGGCCAATTTTACTATGTCGAAAGAATTCTTTCTTTTGCACAACTTGTTTTTAAAAAAAATTTTTTTTTTTTAATTTTGCTGTAAGAAAGAAAAAAATTCTTTCGACAACGTGAACTTAGCAGTTTAATATAAAATTAAGAAGAGGAACGACAGTAAATAAAAAAAATTGTATTAGAAATAAATTTTTTTAAAATACTGAAAACGAACCACACAAATTAAATTAAAATTTATTTATTTTTAAAATTTAAAAATAAAAAAAAATTTTTTGTTACATAGTTAAATTTGAAAATAATGTTTAATAGACAAATAGTTTTATTGTTACTGTATTTTTTTATGCAAATTTCAAAATCATTTAAAATTTATTTTAGAAATTTTTAATTATATATGTATGTAATACAAAAATGTCATATCGTCAGCTCATTATTGGTTTGACCTACCGACCATTTAAAAAAAAAACTGAGTTGGGTATGGGGGGGGTATGGTATGGTATATATGTTGCCGTAAGAAAAAGAAAATAGAAGAAGCAAAATAAAATTTCAGCAACTCAATACACAGCAGTTAATATACTACATACGTATGCAGCACAAAAAGCCACTTTTTAAAAATAAATTTAGAAAAGTAGAGTATGCGGCAAAAAACAATATGTAATTTCACTTTCAATAAAACACTATTAATTTCTAAGTTCGTTCATGAATGTTCGCAACAATTTACATTTTACTTTAAAACATATGCCAGAAGAACTGCCGAAAATACATAAAAATTCTATCGGGTATATTTTTAGAAAACTTCATGTTAACCTTTATCGTCGTTTTTCTCCACTACGACTTTTTGGCATATGCACCAACCCGATGATGAGCTGACGATCCAGACTTTAAAAAAAAATGTCTAAATTCTACACAATCGTATGAATAATGTGCGAGCTGCTTTCCCAACCAGAGCAGTTTTACAAATCATCTATCAGTTTCTGAAAATTTCCATAAACATCTGCAAATAGGACAGACTTGAATTTTTCGATCACACGATCATACTTGAGCTCACATAATTTTTTTTAAGACATCGTACGCCCGCCGGCTTAGAACTGTTTTAGAATTTAATTTGTTGCATATACATACGGTGATCATATTTTGGAAAGTAGAATACAAAAGAAAAGTTAAAAAAGTGCATAAAGACTCAAAGTATGTTTACACTTAACAAATATTTGATGGGGGAAAACCCCCCGAAAAAAGCGTGGTTACTAAATTTGTCGATCATATACTTTTGTTATTTTCTTACAATTAATTCTACATTATGAATTTTGAAAACTGATCTCTCTAGCAAACGTTGTGTGTAAAAATCAAAATAATGTTTGTGCCGGTTCACACACGTCAAGTTTGACTCGTCTAGTCTTTTAGAAGAGAAGGGAAAAGAGAATGCCATTTTATTTTTCCTAAGAAAAACTTTTATAAAATTGTCTTAATTTTCGCCAATATTATGAAAATGTTTATTATTAAACTCTTTAAATATTTGCTACAGGTTTTAGAGAAATACTAGGAATATTGTTTGGCCCATACATTTTCCGCGGAGAAAGGTAAATTGTTCAGTTAATAAGTTTATTTGATTTCAATTTGTATACTAACCAATTATTTTTCTATATCTTTTTCAGGTTTGTATAGAAATTTCCTGTCCCATTTAAATGAAAAGAGTTTAAAAAATTCTTTTGCTAAAAAGGATAAGTAAAAAAAAGAGTGAGCAAGAGACTTTCTGTTTAAATATTCTTTTTAAATGATAGTAGACTTTCAAGTTTTGAAAATGATTACACAATATGAGCAGACCAAGACGTTGAGGTTGTCATTTGTGTTATATAACTGGCCTATTATGGAAAGCAAACAAAGTTCAGTTGCTTGAAATCAGGCAACCCATAAGAAAAATTGGTAGGACTTACACACGACATATCAGGTTTTATAAATAAAGATAAATTCGCGCAATTATAAATTCTTGAATATGGCAAAAAAAAGGATTAGTTTTTAATTAAGCTAAGATATCTCAAATACCTAATATGATTTAGAAATTCTGAGTACAGATTCGGATTCAGAGCAACTCATACCCTAAGGTCCCAAATTTTGTCGGCTTGTGTTATCGGTAAATTGAATTAAAGTTAAATTGGAATTAAATTGATTCGGTTTGTTTTAAAAAAGATCTTTCATTTCCAAGTTATCATGTAAATTGACTTAAAAACGAGTTCATTTACAAAATTTGTTAGATTTTTATTTTCTAAAAACTTAAGTAAATAAATTTTTTTTTGTTAAAATAAAAACAAATATCCCTAAAGGCCGTTATACATTATCACACAGGTCTTACGTATTTTGAATAAAAAGCATCTCTGATCCAATTATTGTTTGAAAATTTAAAAAAAAAAACAATAACAACTTATCCATGACAGTGTGGCAATTTCGTAAAATACTTAAGACTTTGTGGGATAGTGTATGACGGCCTTCATCAACAAATAAACTATAAGAAGATAGATAGTAGATAGATATATATTTTCCCATAGTTTTTAGTTGGATCAAGTTGATATAAAGAATTTTCACACTATTAAAGTTTTCTTGCAGAAAGTCTGAGCTTATTAGTGATAGGGGAAGAGAACATGCTAGTCTGCTCTCTCCTCTCACACTAAACTCAGCCTTTCTAAAAGAAAACTTTCATAGTGTGAACTCCAGACAAAGCCGACCAGCAAAATCTGTTGTAGCTGATGATATAATTTTAAAGTAAATAGATTTAAAACAAACTAGTTTACAAATATTGATTTTTATTTTTATTTTATTTACTCTAGTAAAATCTCTTACTTAATATGGGTTAAAACTAAAATGGACACGCTTAAAAATTAATTGGGGTTTAAACCTGAAATGGATTCGCTTAAAACATTCAGCCTTATTACAAAAGTTTTTTGTCGTGGTCGAGGTCTTAGTCGTTTAATGTGTTTGTCGTTATCATTTTAAATAACAGAACAAACACTTAGTCCAAGTTTCGACGAGCGAACATTTGGAAGGAAAACATCTGAAATTGTCCTTTGTTTTTTTATTCAGGAACACACAGGCGAACATGTTGCCGGAAACATTGCGTTACTATTGTTGCTTGTAAAAACGGCTGGTTTTCGGTTATGACAACGACACTCATAATAACGTCGATTGTCTAGGTAGTAAAAAAGATAAGCAAACTTAAAGCGACCACCAGAATTGATGATATTTTGCCAAAAAAAAATTACAATTTTTATTTAAATTAATAAGAATGGGGCCGAATTACGAAATTCAATAACGTTCGAAACTACTTTACAATTTGAATGGAAATTTCGATCGATATTGAATGCCGTAAATTGGCCCCTGTAGTCTTGAGATCTCAGTTAAACTAGGTTTACATAATCTGAAAACAAATTTGTGCCGCCATTAGCCAGTTTGTATACAAAATTTTGACGGAACAGCTTAATTTTGCTTTAAATGTTGGTATTTATTGAAATAAAAAAAAATCCGAGTTTCAGACTAAGTTAAAACTTGATCCACATCTCAAAAACCAGGCCTAAAACTTATGTCTAGGTTATACAATGCAAGTTTTCTTGCTCAATACTTGAACTTACAAAAGGGGGATAGAGAAAGATAGAGAAAACAAGGACCCCTTTTGTACACGCAAATTCCACTTTGACAACATTCGTGTACTTTTGTTATTGTTTGGCAAATAAAACATGCTACCCAATCCTTATATGTATAAGTGATGCGAGTACATCAAATTCTCTAGTAGCCCCCATTTTCCCCTTTATTATACAACAAACTAAAACCTTCGCAAAGTATACTTTCGTGTGCATGAAACCCATTTCCTTTCTGGGTGCTTTTTCAAAAAAGTCAACTTCGTGTCGTAAAGTCTTGAGTTTTTAGAAGAGTGGGTTTAAAAGAATGAAAACTGATACAGATTTGACTATGCTCGTCAAATTTTTTTTCTTTTTATCTTTTCGTATCATAATATTCAAAACAATTTTAAGGTTCAGTTAAAGAACACGAAAATTAACGATATAAACTGATAACGTATGAACGTACACGCAGGTTTAAATGTGTGTGAACCAAAACTTACATAAATTAAATTTCATACAAGAAAACTTGCTGTGTGTAAATTAAGTATCATCCAAATAGACCAAAACAACTTTTAAAAATATGTGCGAAAAAAGCGAAAAAAAACTAAACACAGTGGTCATATCTGTAAAAATTTAATAGCATTTTCTCAACTCTCAAAAAAAAAAATTGTATTCCTCTTCGTGATATAAGAACGAGGCCACGCAATCAGCGGCAAAGCGGTGAGTTTGATCATCAAGTGGCTTATTACCGTGCGTCATTTCTGAGCGGTTAGTTGTTTAAATGCCATTGCCAAGAGGAGTTTGTTTAATGTTATTACGCAAAAATCTTATTCATATTTATAAGAATTGTATACGTTTAAGAAAAAAAGAAGATTTAATGTTCATCCTATAAATCAAGCGAGGCGACATTACGACGAATTTAACCATTTATATACAAATCTACGCAAATTTCCAGACAGATTTTGGCAATTTCTCGATTATATTTTAATTTTTAACAATTTGGTAATCTGTCTTGCCATAATAGCGATCGACTTTGTACAGATGAATTTATAAGCTCCACATTCACTTTTGCCATATTTATTATTTGCCGCTTAGAAAACAACTTAAAATTATAACAAGTTTTATTCCTGAGTGGAATTTAGCGACCGTCCCTAAAATCCCTTTAAGACAAAAAATCTCATATGGATGTTTATCATCATGATAATTGGCAAAAATAACTTTTATATGAACTTTAACCTCTTAACATAACTTTGTTTTTGTGAGCCGATGACTGCCCATCGTTTCCAAATTGGATAAAATCTCGAAAATTCGTCTGTAAATACTATATTGTTTGGGCCTTACCGATTATAATTTTAGGATTGTTTTTATTAAATCGAACTGTTATTAATTTTTTTTTCCAAATTAGCAATTTTGTTAAATTTTTTAGTGCATATTTTTGAAAATATTTAGGGCATATTTTCTGGTTTCCCTGGTTATAATCGACTACGGTTTTTTTTTCGAAAATAAAATTTAGAAAATCAATGCAAATTGTTTAAATAAAAGTTAATGGCTAACCAATTTATTAAACAAGTTTTTTTCGGATTTTTCAGTCAAATGTTTGTTAAGAGTGAATATACTTTTACAGTGGGAACTTGATTTTCGTAACCCCTTTTAACGCAACACTCCAATTTTCGCAACAGACCATATTTTTATATTACAGTCTTGTTCAGAAACTTAGTTTTATCAAGGTTGTTTTATTTTTACAACATTTCTTACCCGTTAGTGCTATCACAAAAACGGACTTTTTTTCAGTTGCGATAATCGAGCTCGCACTGTATTTGAAAACATTTTAATTTAATTTTTGTTTTTTATTTCCATAATGATTGTCATATACATATGTATATTAATAATTTTTCTAATATGGGTTTCTTTTCTTTTAGGTAACCCTGTGAACTTGACGTGAAACCAGATACTTGTCAAAAAGGGTGGTCGTTTATAGAAATTTACAATGAATGACAAAAATGAGGATTTGAAACCATATTTTTTTTTCAACTAAACAAAAATCCAATGTTATTTTATAGAAATTACTTAAAATATTTTTATTTAACAAAAATATATGAAAATATATTTTTGAGTAGCAAAACCAAAGATCAAAGTTATTTTCTATAACAAAAAAGTAGTTTTATAATTTAAGCACATTAAAGAAAACTTTCAATAAATTTTCTTTTAATTAAACAAAAGAATTTTACCTAATTTTTTTTTAACATTTATAAATAACACTTAATTACGAAATTTAACACTTAATATAAATTGGTTTATCATTTAAATAAGAATCTCTTAATCCATCCTCACAACATTCATCATCATTAAGTATAAAAACTTGATAACTGCACCACTCGTGGGATTTTGTTCAATCATTCAACAACTACAAAAAAACTATACATTTGTAAATTTTTCATTAAAAAATTTCATTCATCATTACAATACATAAATGTGGGTATTTAAATTTTATTTGTTTTAATTTTTTATTCTTTTATATATTTTATTACATGTTGTTTTTTCATGTAATAAGCTTTTTTGTGACAATTAACTATTAAATTATGTATGTATGTTCTTTATTATTTTATAAATATCTTTACGTCTTGTTTAAATATGAAAATGCTGGATATGTGGAAGGTTTTAACATCAAACCTGCAGAATATTTTTGTTGAATTCGCTAATGTAGATTGGGGCATAGAAAATGACTAGAATAGAAAGAGAGTGGCAAAATTTAATCGGCTGTCAAGAAATATTTAAGTCTCAGTTAGCCAGGAGTAACAGTAACTTAACCTTAACGTAAAAAAGTAAGAGCAATCTATTTCTTGCAGATTGAGACGTAACATTTTACTGCTAACCAGGGCTGCCAGAAATTTTCAGCAAAAAATCTTAATTTCACCAAAAAAATCTTATTTTGGAAAAAAATCCTTTTTTTGGAAAAAAAGTAGTTTTTTATTAAAATTAACTTTAAAACATATCAATATGTATTTCCACAGCTGCCAACTTTTTTTGAAGATTTCCCGCCAAAGCGGACTTCAAAACCGGTAGAAACCGCTAAATATTCAATTAAGCGGGATTTTTCTTAAAAATACCTCTAAAATCTAATAATTTTTAAACGTTTATTTATGTAAATCTAGATATACAGGGGTGTCATAGAAATCGAAAACGAAAGAATTTTAAGAGTCGTTTTTCAATAAGATTTCTGTAATAAAACAATTTTATGACAATTATTATACAAATTATGCGCTATTAAATATAATTTTTAAACAAAAATTGTAAAAATTAGATTAAAAGTTTAATTCTTTCGTTTTACGTTTTCGATGCACTTAAAATTACCTTTTCGGATTAAACATTTTTCCATTAATATGCATAGCGTTGCTTAACCTATTAACAAAAAGTCTCTCAAATGTATTAAAAAAAACCAAAAATAAAATCAACAAACTTACGTACGGAATGTGCGATCAGTTTCGCACCTTTCTTAAGCAAATGACAGTTTCATAAAATTTAACAAAAGTTTCCTTAAGTTCAATATGGCTAGCCTAATATGAATAACATGTATTCGTATATTTGCTTAAGCCAACTTAAGCACATTATGGTTGGGCCTTAAGTATTTTTTTTGTCCAGTAAACCGCAAGGTTGCATTATTAAGTTTAAAAATTTTCAAATGGGAACAAAGAAGGTTTTTTTTAGTTGAACCTAACCTTCGTCTGGAGAAAACAAAAAATCTTGTTTGGGGAAAAAATCTTAAAATCTTTTTTCGGTTAAAAAATCTTAAAAAATAAGGTAAAATCTCACTTCTGGCAGCGCTGCTGCTAAATATAATCGATCTAATTGCTACACATGCAAACAAATGAAGCAGCTGATTAGCAACGTTACTGTTACTACCGTCTAACCGAGCCTTTACTCTATGATTGTTTGTGTTAATAAGAAATGTACTACTTCGTTTTTTGTTGTTACTTCACACGTACGAAAATTAAGAGATATTTTCATAAAATCTCAGCTTTGGATTCACTTAAACTCCGGCATTTTTTATCAACGCAAATTAGCCACTTTTTGGTGGTAGCCTTTTAAACAAGATATACAGCACAATTTTTCCTTTAAAAATTCAAATGTAAAAATTGGAAAAGGGAAAAAAAAATCCCGGGGAATTTGTATTCATAATTCGGCTGATAATTTATTTCAATCGAACCAGGCTTTCACTGGGTATGGCGCTTAAAAGAGAGGTATAAACTTGCAAAAAAAAAATCATTTTGTATTACATACGTCTTTCAGTGCTTTTGAACCAGAAACGCAAATTCAAACTCGCTTATATGCATAAACAGTGCTTTAAAGAAAAAATCGCTTAATTTCCTAGTTTCTAGTTTTTTTCTTCTTAGTTTTAAAAAGAGTTGTATTGTTCCGGAACGACCTAGTTCCATTGAACGATTCCCTAATAGGAACGGTGCGAACTTTTTTAATAGTCTCTGTGCCGCAATTGAAATCCGTTGGATCATAACATGTGTTTCGTTCACATATTTCTGTACACTTAGAACAAGGTTGATTTTTAAAAAAATTCCTATACAATTTTGTTGCAGAACTAATGTTGCATTCTATGATTTTATCATAGTAGGTAACAAAACAATAACAGTGTTGCAATTATAGAGCGTCAAGTTAACAAACATATTTTTATTTAGCCAAAGGGTTGAAACTTTTAATTTTTTTTCTATTAGAAAAATTATAGTATTTTTAATTACCTTAACGATTGTACCGGTACCGGTATTGAAAGAAGCGGTATACGTATGCCGGTATTTTATGCAAAAAACTAATTGCGGTATCGGTATCAATATCGGTATTCAATTTAAACGGTATTGGTATCGGATGCCAACCTTACTTTAAATATTTATTACCAGTGTGCATATAAGCGACAAATACTTGTACAGTAGAATACTTGTACGAGAAAGTTAACCAAAATATCCCAATGTTTTTCAACTTTTTTGAACTATGCGGTTTTAAATGAAAAAAATACAAAAATAAGTATATATTTTCGCAAAAAACACACTTAATCTTTTTCAATGACTTAGTTTTTAGCATTACAAAAAAAGCTTAGATTTAAGTATATATGTTTAATCAATCGTTTTTTATAATTGAAAGGTGCTTAATCCAACTTATGTCTTGAAAGGAGTTCTTCACAAATTTGTAGAAAGCGAATTCTGAGTCCCTTCTTTAAATTTGCAAGCCATTCATTACTTCCATTAGTGTTTTGTAGATAGCAATACCGCGAACTCGTGCTTAGTTCTTTAAATTTAGATTGGACAAGTCATTGGACTATTTCGCATTTGTTGCTGCAAGAAGCATTATAACAAACTTGGTTTAAGATCAGCATATTCCGTGCTTACCACAGGCTAGAGAAATTCTTGATGTTTTTTTCTTTTCTTTGAGATGGCAAATTCAGATGCACCGTAGTCCTACGCCAATAGTTTTCTGTGAATATCTGAATCAATTTGGTTTAAACTTTGTGCTGTAAATCTAATCTGATTTGCGATTTTTTTTTTAATATGTAATGCCCTCAGTAGAGTTCACAGAGAGTTAACTTTTTAGGCCGGCACATAGACGCTTAAACCACCTAACCGCGATTTTAACTTTTCGCAATTCTGCTGTAGTATGTTTGCACTAAATGATTACATATTTGCACAAATTGCGTATTAATTCAGAAATTGTCCTTTTGTTTATTAACTTTTTCTTAAAAACAAGCGTTATCGACTTTCTCGCTTTTAAAATAAATAAAAAAAAAATCATTCAAGTTGGTTAATGTTCATGTTTTATATGAGAAAGTTGATGATCAACTTCAAAATATCAGTGATATGAATGAGAAGAACTCCTTTAACTGCAGTAAAAATCTTAAATCCGCTTGCACATAATTTTATTAACAGCTCCGCTCCGCTTTAGACATTGTCTTTTATAAAACTACAACCATAAAAAATTGAATAGAATGGAAACTCTTAACAAAAAAAGCGGGATTTACTCTTGGTATTAAAGTACCCCGGTATACCTCGTAAATTTTGTTAATGTAGTAAAAGTACTAATATTTACAACACCGTAACATCAAAATGTTTTAAATTAAAATTTACTACGCTGTGGTTAAATAATCGCACAAAAAGTTGTAGTTAACAATTGTGTTAAAATTAACAGAATAAAACAGCTAACCGTTTTGTATTCAAACTGACGAAAACCAAAACAAAAATCAGCCGATTCATTAGTTTACAAAACATACGAAATGACCCTCAACCAGAGTAATAAACATAAGACAAAGAGTGTTAGCCGCTAAAAAAACTATCTCCCAATATTCTGTACGTGTGATGTTTCAAAAACATAGTAAACACATTTCTTACTTACCCAATCAGGCTTTTTTTTAACAGTTGAGTTAGTTTTTTTTTTTGCTTTTTTTCAATCTTTGATGACTTGAACTTTAAGAAGCAATTATTTCTGTAACAGATATGAATTAATTTTAAAATTTAAATATATAAAAAGTTCATTTATTATATTACATACCCGAACCTTTATTCAGGTGGTTACTCTTTGACCCCTTTCAGACTCGGCAAGTTAGTTGCGCAAGTTACTTGCCGAGTACAACAAAGTCTGTACAAAATTTTGTTTTCCTTACCCCGACCTTACCGCTTATGTCTACAAACCAAGAGTTGCGCAAGAGACTTGCAGTATGAATGGGGTCTTTATTGCGAAGCGAAAGATATCATAATTTTTTATTTTATTTAAATTTTCAAAAAAAAAAAAAAAATATTAATAATTAGTATTGTGGTTATTTTGTTGAACTGTTAATGGTTTTTAATCCAAATTTTTGATATTTTATTTAGGCTAAAGTTCATAAAATTTAATTTTCATTAAATTATTTTTATGAAGAAAGAAATTTTACAACGTGAAATGAATTAAAATTTATTGATAGTTTTTCATCCGTGGGAATCGAACCCAAGCTTTCACGGACAGGTTACCCTTACATGTTTTAATTGCAACCACTGAATCTCTTCAGAGGGTTTTGCCGTTTAACACTCACAGCCATTGACTGGCTGGCAGTCAATAGTCAAACATCAATCTTTAAACCAAATTGTATTTAACCTTTGGTAGATCGAAATTTGCTTTGAATGATTATCTATTTTAATTGATTTACATGTTCTTTCTTAAATAATTAAAATTAATATTAAAATAACTTTCCTTTTTATCCCTTCCCATGTTTTTGTCGAATATATTCGACATGACATTGTACTCTGTTTCTATGCGCTCGGACGATATACAAATTTAAAGTTTATTTTAATATAGAGATTGAATTTGTTTTTTTATTTTTGAGCGGAGATGTTAAAATGAAAACTAAAATTTTTCCTGGCTTCAGCAATATCATATTACCTTAAATATAACTTTTTAGATTTTATCTCGACTTTAATTACATATTTTGACATTTCATTACTGTAAATCTGCGCTGTCCTTAATTTTTATTGCCAGTGTGGCTTCGTTGAAAAAAATTTAGCGAATGGGTTTGAAAAAGCGATAGAGAGTACCAAATTGGTCACGTGTGAAGAAAATTAGGGTTTTCTTGAATTTCACGAAATTAAATTTATTTTAAAATAATGATTGATAGGTGTGTAGTAAAACATCAATCACTCACGTATACGAAGGGTTCACCGGCAGTAGCTGTCAGCAGTATGTGTCTATGGGACCCTTAAGACATAGACTTAACTTTAGTGCCTGTAAAATATAAGCCTGTTCAAATTGATGGGCTCTATACTTTAACAAAACAATTAAAAGTTTTCTCTGCCTATATTCAGCATTTTTATTGAATTCTTTTTACACTTACTACATTTATACAATTGATAACCATCTTTTTTTAGACTTAGCTACTTTTTTGTTTTTATAATTTTTATTTAATTTGATTTTTTTTTTTTATTTTTCTTTTATTCCTTTCTACAACAAATATTGCCAAAATTAAATACACCAAACCCCGCTAAAATAATAATGAAAAAAATAAATATTGGCAGATATTTATCCCATATTGGGTAGTCTACTGGGTGTTGACACGAATAACAGCAATGAACCATCACCATCACAAAATAATTCCAATAATGATCTCATGCAATCGTATGGTTATTTAAATAATAACAACACCATACTAACCACTGCCACAAGTGCTAATAACAACAACAATACCAACAAAAATAGCCCCCATAATCATGCCAAAATGTCTGCCTTATTAAATCCAAATATTGGTGGTCCAAGTAACAGCAGCACCACACAATCGATACTTATTAACGCCTTATCTGCTGGTGTTGGTTCTATTGCGGAACATGATGAATATATGCAGTGTAAGCACTGTAAACGTTTCTACAAATCGGTGCACAAATTACAGGAACACGTGCGCAAATATTGTCTCAAAGAAAAGAAATACAAATGTGTTTCATGTGAATATCGATCACGACGCAAAGATCACGTCTTGAGACATGCCAAACGCAAGCATTGCGAATTATATGAACGATATCGTGAGGATGAAGAAAATCTCTTTGTTATACGTGCCGAAGATGAGGGAAGTTATGAGGCCGATATGGACTATGATGGTCCAAATGAAGACTTTTTAATACCTGCCGTCACAATGGGTATTGGTAGTGGTGGCAGTGGATTTGGTGGTGGCTTGGATGGTAATAGTAGCGGTGGTAGCGGAGGTTTTGTTGGTAGCGGTGCTGCTAACGCAATGCAAGCCATGGGCTTTAATTTTGGTAGTCGTGATTTAGTCATAACCGCAGTTCCTGTTCTAAAAGAAAGCGAAGAAGACGATGATGACTATGATGAGGATGGGGAGTAAGAAACTAAAAAAAAAAGAAAAAACTTTAAACTCAAAGACCCCTAAATGAGTATGAGAGTAAATATTACTAGAAGAAAATTATTAAACCAAATATTTGGCTAGAGAGTAAGACAGTTTTTTTTTTTTTTTTTTTTTTTTATCTAAAATGGTTTTAGTTTATTCATATTTAAAGTATTTTTAATATTATTTCTTTTATTTTAGTTATTTTTTTTATATATTTAAAATGTTTCACAAAGATGTTTTACGAGGGGATTAGCAAATATTTCCAAAAAAAAAAAGCAATCATGTTTTAATTTTAACAACTTAAGGCCGTTTTACACTTTAATACAAGTCTGAAATATTTTGACAAAAATGCTTTCCTGATCTAATTATTGCTGGCAAATTAAAAAAAAAAAAAAAATTAGTATACCCTCTTCAAAAACTTATTTTGGTGAAGGGTATAAAAACAATACAATCTTATCGCTACAGGGTTGTTTTTTCCACCAAAATATGTAAGACTTGTGTGATAGTGTAAAGTACCCTTTAGCAGATGTCATAATTTACATAAAATTGTATTTAAATCCAAAGTAGCCGTTACCAAGGCACATTAAAAAGGTACATATGTATAAAAATTTATCAGAGAAAGTTATTCTAGCTGACAATTTTTTTATATAGAATTTTGACATTTAGAGTAACTTAGATCGTCTGGCCGGATGCGCATACCTGTTAAGTGTACCCTGGCTATAACTTTCGCTTTCACCAAAACACAAATTTTTTTAAAGACAAAGTAAAATTTAAAAACTTATTGATAGAATTTTAAAATGTCCTCCTTGATAATTATATTTTTTTCAAGGCAAATTTAATTTCAAATGTATCGTAGATTAAAAATATATTCTGCATAGATTTCCCTTTATTATTATTTAATATCGAATTAGTTTGATTTGTTTTTGCTTAATAATTCCTTCTAACCTTACTGAACTTGTAGTGATTTTAACTGTTATAATACTTAGATTTCTGTTCATAACTTTGATCTTAACTTAAAGAATACTTTTTTTTGTTTAATCATATTTCAGAATTTAAAATGTATTTCCGAATATTGCAATATATTTTAAAATTTTTTCTTATAGATTTTTTCAAGAAATTTTTAAAATTATCCTTTTATATTTAAGAATTTTCAAACTGTGAGGGGCCTAATTCTAGCAGTCGTGATAGAGAACTTTCTCGATTCAAAAGCAATTTAATATCTAATTATTTCAGTCAATACCGAACGAATCGGAATTATTTTTTAGCGTTGTAAAGCATTAATTTGAGTTTCACAATACTGAAAAAATAATTTCGATTCGTTTACTATCGAATTAAAGAATTAAAAATAAAATTGCTTTCGAATCGAGAAAGTACTCGATCACGACTGCCAGAATTAGGCCCCAGATCTGTCACACATTCCGATCGAAATGCTTAAAATTCCGATGGAATTTGTTTTAGCTTAAATTAAATTTTCGTTTTTTGGAGAAGCAAAATGCGAAATACTTCCACTTTCGAACGGAATTGATTTCTGTGGTAGGTCTGTATATTGAAGAATTTGTAAATTACACTAGCCAACAAGGTTTTGGACTGGATCAACCAAATATCTTTCCTAGGCTGAATTCGAATCTGTATTTGGTTTTTCTCTATCACGTCAGGTTTTCGAGACATAAAAAAATTGTTTTTATTCGTTTTTTACATGAAAAATCACTAGTTTATTTAAAAATCAATAAATTTTCAAAAATAAATGACGTTTTTTGAACGTCGTTTGTATTTTGTTGGTTCGGTTTCACGTATTAGAGACCAGAAATAGTCTCCCAGCATGCTTTTGTCCCAAAATCCTTGATAATTTTTTTTTTCAATTTTCATTTAATCTAGGTGAGCACGCTCTCCTTGTTCGTCGCTTACTGCACCGAGGTTCTGTTGAAAAAAAATCTAAATGCGAAGGAAGAATATGCACAACATTGTCGGTGTCCACAATTTGTCCAAGTTTCTATCTGCAAAACCAAAATAATGTAAATATGCATATTTTAATGATTCTGATATTGATAATCCTTTTTTTCAAACCACACCCAAGTAAAAATAGCTTTAATCAGTAACACACGATCTCCCTGACATGCTTAAACGCTACTATTATGAAGATTTAGAATGAATGTGGGCTTTTGTCAAATAAATAATTGTGAAATTGTAGTGTAGTATTGACTGCTTACAGTATTGCCAGCATGCGATAAAAAATGAACAAGGCGTGATAGCCCAATTTTTATGCCAGATTCGAATTTAGCGCACCCAGATTAGATAAAAAAAAACATGCTTCGTTTCTACAGTCAATTTTTTTCCAAACAGTGTTATCAAATACAAATTCCCCAGGAATTTTTTCCCTTTTCCCATTTTTACAGTTGAATTTACGTGAAAAAATGGGAGAAGGAAGAAAGCTCCCGGGGAATTTTTATTTATAACTAGGCTGTATATTTTTCACTTTCTGATAAAAATTTTCGTGACAGAAGGACATGTTCCGGAAATCGAAATCATGTGAAATTAAAATCGATGGAGATTTCCAGTTAAAGTTTTTTTACAAATCGTCAGCTCATTATTGGTTTGGCGCATATGCCAAAAGGTCGTAGTTGAGAAAAACGGTAATGAAGGTTTAAAACTTAATTTTCTAAAAATATACCTGATAGAATTTTTTTGTATTTTCACCACTGCTTCTGGCATATGTTTAGTAAACGTTCATCAACGAACTTAAAAGTTAGTTAGTATTTTATTGAAAGTGAAATTATTGTTTTGTGCCGCATATGCCACTTTTCTAAATTTTGTTTCCAAAAAGAAGCTTTTTGTGCTGCATACAATAGTTTTGCTCTGTATTTCAAAATAAAAAAATCGCTAACACTTTTTACTGAAAATTATGAAGTGCAATTAAAAATCCTTAAATATACGATATTTCTAAATTTCTAAAAAAAAAAAAATTGGAATCATTTTTAAACTAGATACGAATTTCTAAAAATAAAAATGCGAAACATATGAACATTTTTTTCTTCTGATAAATATTTCAGTATTTCAGACTGGACAATGTTACAAAGTAGATTCTGTTTTTCGATTAAAGTTCAAAATTTGTTCAGGAAAATATTGTTAGCTCGAAAATCTGAATATTTAGTCTAGTTCAAATCACTCTCATTATTAAATATATATTAAAAAAAAATTTGGATTAAAAATCATAAATAGTTCAACAAAATAACCACAATACATACTATGTTAGAATATTCAATAACTACAGTTAGCATATGTGTATTCATGTTTAAAACTGTTACTAAAAATTGTTGTTTATTTCAATTTGTACTATTCTGAATCGAAATACAGAATAAACCTTATTGTGAAATTTTATAAAATATTATCAAAAAGATTTTAAAAACTTTTGAAAATTTCTAAAAACTTGAACACATTTACTAACTCTATTTCGAATGAAATCGTAACTTTTCAAATTTCAAATCTTTGGGAAACTTTTAACTCTTTAACAATTTTTATGCCACTAAACTTAAGCAGAAATTAATCTACAGAACATTCTTTTAAAAATTAAGAAAATTCATGCAATAAATTTTTAATTTTTTTTATGATCTTTTCATTTTAACAAAAATAAACAAATGACATTCCTATAATTAAAAATTGATTTAGGTTATAAAAAATTAATTAAAATATAAAAAAACTTTTTATAAAAATTAAAAAAAAAAATCTTGCCATTTTAAGATCTTAACAAAAATAATAATAAAATCTCAATTTAAAATAATAATCAAATTAATGGCTGGGTTATAAAAAATAAGATCTGCAGTGGGCACTTGATTTGCAAAAACACACACACGCATAAAAAAAATAATAAGTAGCAAATATTTGAAAACTGTTAACTTCTATAGAAATTTGTATTCAATATTTGAAACAATCGATGTTTATTTATAAAAAAAGAAGTTTTCTTTTAAAATAACACAACTGTGGACCCACTGTACTAAATATAATTATTCAAAATACCTCAATACCATAAAAATCACACAGAATTTGCGTTAAATACACATTAATGTTAACAAAAATAAATATATTTACTTAGTTTAATTTTTATCTTTAAAACATAATAAAATTTAATTTATTTAAAATTAAAAAAATTTTTTTTTTTTAAATCGTTTTTAGTTAAAAATTCATTTTATTTTGCCATTTCTATGCCAATTTTATTTCTTTCTTGCGACTTTATAAAGTGATTTGTTTTTTTTTCGATTAATCTTATTTTATTATAAATTTAAGTATAAATTTTAAAGTATAAATTTTAAAAAAGAAAAAATAATATGTAAATGTTTTTGTTTTCAAGTTTAAAAATAAAACTTTGTTGAAATATCTTCTGCATAATGTTTAGCAAAATTTTTTCAATATTTTAAAGGTGTTCAAAATAAACCAGGAACAATTATTTATATAAGATATCGTACGAAAAATTATTTTTAGAAAATACAAATTTAATTACTTTAAGTTAAAACGTGTAAAAAGTCCTGATGAAACTAAAAGAGTTTTAAAAGTTTTAAATCAAACAAAGATTTTGTATTGATTGTAAACCGTAATAGGCGAGGCCACTAAATTTTTTAACCATTTACTTAATTTTTTAAAACCTAATTAGCCCTATCGTGAATAACAAGTGGAATTTTTGTTCCCATGAAATTTTCATTCCCCTCGAAGGGAAAAAAGCAATCGTGAATCTCATGTGAAAAATTTTTCACGCTTTCAGTTCCAGTGAATGTAAAAAAGAAGAAAGATTAAAAAAATTAAAAATCAATGAAATTTTTGTTCAAAATATACACGTATATATTTTAAAGAAAAGTTAAATAAAAAAGCAAAATATTTAGTATTGGAGGGATAGTTTGATTACAACGTTAGTTTTTTGCATTTTTTAAATTTTATGTACATAGTTTTATTTCCTAAGCTAATCCCGCGAAGCTCTTCGCTTGTCTGCAGGAAAGAAACCAGTTTCTGTCGCGGGAATCGAACCCGCAACCCCGGCGCTGATAGACTAGCTCACTACCAGCTAGGCTACCGGGGCACAGTAAAATATTTTCCAAAAAGCTTCTCAAATCGACAGGCAATCGACTTGCTGTTTTGCATTTTGTTAACCAATATATCGGTTCGTGCCTTATTAACGGATATAGCCCTCAATATTCGATTTATAGGAGGAACTACTTACATACATGCTCTGTTTCCTAGCAAAAATAAAGTGAGTAAATCTAAAGGAAATGTGAACAAATAACGAGGGAAAAATCTTTTTACGATAAGGGGAATTATTTCCCGTGAACATTTTTTCACTTTATTATTCTCATTTGAATTACCTTTTTTCATGGGAGTTTTTCATGATCCCAAATATGTGAAAAGGGGAATAATTACGAGGGAAAAAATTATTCACGATAGGGGTGAATTTCATTTACAATTATTGTTTTTAAACCAATCTTAGTAAAATGTAATTTATTAAGTCTGAATTAATGTTTGAATTAGCAAACAAAAAGAAACAATTTTTTTATAAAAAAAAAGTGGTTACGTGTAGGGCCTCAGTTATTTGTTAGGTGCAGTGTTAGAAAATAAACATAATTTACTGTTCTTTAGTGTTTAGTTCAGTAGATATGTGAAAAACACAAACGATAATAGTGTTTGTGTAGTAAATCATTAAAAAAATTACGTTTTTCGGTTTGTGATCTTTGAACACAAAATTATACTGTACTTATCCAACTCAACAAAAAGATGAGAACATTAAATTGCGTTCTGTTTTTTTTAAGCCACAAACTTTGTTGTGTTCGGTTCAGCTCATTAATGTTCGTTTCAGTTGTGCTTAGTGTCCTTTTGGCTGGTAAAGAAAACCAAAAATTTTTTACAAAAACAAAATACAAAAAAAAAACAAAAAGCCAGCAAAAAAATTTTACACAAACAAAACATGTACACAATACAGACACAAGCTATTCGTGCTGTGGTCGTTGCTAAAATTTTTTATTTGCTCATTCCTTTATCAATGTAGAAAAGAAACACTATCGAACATTAAAATATAATGTATGTCTACAGAACCACTACAATTGCTCTGTTTTAAAACAAAGACCAGGGCGATGTTTCTCAAAACCACATCTTAAATTAAACAAAAACAAAAATTGTAAAATAGTTGCTTTTTTAACGTTTTTTACTTGTAGATTTTTAACTTGTTGTTTTGAGAAACTGGGCCCAGAACACTATATAATGTTCGTTTCTTTCTTAAAAATAGTTATGAGCGGTATTAACTGTTGTGTATTAATACACAAACACTAAATAAATTGATATCGTTTTTGGTTGTATGGCCGTACGCTAAATAATGTTCTGTTAATTTTCGAGCACTGGTTAGATGTGACCATAGCTTAAGTCACTCTATTTAATGCTTGATTTGCTTTAACAAAAATAAGTGGTTGATTTTTTAATTTTTGAAAGAATCGATAAGAACAGACATAGAATTTTATAAAAAAAAACCTGAGTCAATTCAAAATGCGGAAAAACCTTATACTGATTTTAATATTTAAAAATATATTGCGATGAAAAAAGTTAAGCTCAAACAAAAATTTTTTTTATAATAGCGTTGTTGTCGCGGAATCTCAATGTAACCGAAAAGTGTTACCATTGATTTGATTCTATAAAAAAGTATAATAACTGTTTTCACTATTGGTAGTAAAGTCCCCTTGTGTAGGCCTTATCACACTTGTTAATGTAGTTAAAGTACTCACATTTACAACATCGCAACAACAAAATGTATTAAACTTTAATTTTCTAAGCTGTGGTTAAAAAATCACACAAAAATCTATAGTAAACACGTGTGTTAAATTTACGAGGATAAAACTATTGACGAAACTTACAAAAATCTGCTGATTTATTAATTTACAGTACACGCGAAAAAGACACTCACGCTCTTTAGTTAAAAATCATAGTTAATATAACAGAGTAATAAACTTAACACAAAGAGTGAAAACGCTTATATATCGTTTTACGTTTTCTTTCTGATAAAAAATTTTTTGTTTTTATCGTACTTTTATACTTTTTTTTATCGAAAAGTAAAGAAACAGATCTAATGTTCAATGTGTTAAAGCTTAAATTCTGTGGCATTTTAATAAAACATCTTAAATCTTAAAACTCGGCGAAAAAATAATTTTAATTAAATAATAAAATAAACCAAAGGGAACAAATTTGGAGGAAAATTTTATTTACGATAAAGTATGAGTGATGTTGTTGCTAAACATTTTGCAGTATTAAAAATGAAAAAAAAAATCGTTATTTCATCCGAATTCAACTTTTTACTACGAAAAAAAAAATTAAAGAAATTTAAGGAGTAAAAAAAATATGCTTGAAGATATTTTCTTTAACAAAATCATTTACATATTAAACTATAAGACAGCGAAAAATACCTCCTTTTGCAGCACATCATTTCTGCACAATTTTGCCATACTGATCACAAATCTATAAAGAAAAATTCAGTTTAAACAGGAAGTTTTTGAGATAATATGACAATTCTTTTATATTTATTTTTTATGTTTCTTATGAGTTTTGATTAAATAATTCGTAACTGGACAAAAAGAAGCACATGCATTTATAGTTTTTTATATCTCTGGAGATTAGGCTTTTACTTTAAAAAACATATTTCAATTTGGCAATTCACGAAGTGTTCCATTGTGTTATATTAGTTTTATTTGCTTTATTTTATGAATGTCACACTCATAAAATTATAGCAAATACAACCAATACTACACAAAAATAACACTTTGGGAATTGCCTAAATATTTCTTAAAATTGAAGAAAATTAATAAGATTTTGTTTGTCGTGCTTAATTCTCAATTTTTATTGTTGACAAATACACTGAAATTTATTGGGAATTAAACACGACAACCAAAATCCTAATCATTAAAAATTTTGTATTTCCAAAAATTACTTTGATAATTCAAGAACATTTTTAGAATTTAGAATGGGAATCGAAAAAAAAATTAATTTTAGTTAGATTCCAGGGGTCTTATTACCGCATACGTTAGACACTGACGTTTCGAATGAAAACTACGATGCATTTCATTCGATATCGAGTATCATGATATACCAAAATAAAAAATTTCGGTCAATTTTGCTCGATATCGTATGCGGTGTTAAGACCCTTGTATTCCTAATTAGTGCCCGTTAACGTTGGGAGATTTTTGTTGCTGCAATTCTTACTTTGTGGGCGAGAGGAATCACACGGGCTTCAACCGTTAATCTACTCTTGCCATTCGTTGTGTTCACACGTAGACAATTTGTAAATTTCAATTGTATTTCCAAAAATTCCATAGCCGTTTTGAATTTCTTTTTTACACTAAAGTGAAAGCCCATTTCCTTAGTTTAACAAATTTTAAAATGTTTTACTTTTTCTTGTCTGGACGAAATTTATGCAAAACTCATAAAAACTTATAACAAACTAAAAAGATAAATAAATCGAGTTGTCTTAAAAACTGAGCAAACGATTTCAACATTTTCGATAAACTTGTGATCAGCGTCCCAAACTTGTATGGAAAAGATGTATTGAAAGAGAAGGTCTTTACAAAATTTTAAATTTTTATAGCAGAGTAGTATTTTATGTTTTTTAAATAATTTCTGTATAAACTTTATGAACTTTCTTCACTTGTTTTAATAAAATTTAAAATGTAATACTAGTTTTAATTGAAAAAATTTTATATGTAAAACCTTGTATATTTTAATTATTTTAAATAAAGACTTGAAAAACTACAATAGATTTTTATGAAAAAAAAAAACTTAAAATATGGGCTTCCTATAGATCTTTAATTTTCAATAAAACTTGTGTATGATTTGCTTTTAGTTTTTTTTTTTGTTTTTTTTTCAAAATTTTCTACATTAAACAATTTTGTTTAATTGGTATGGCTGCAAATTAAGTTTGAATACAACATCATTTTAAACCACACAAAAACAAAGTAAGCTGTACAAAATAAGAGAAAAAAATTAAATTTAAAAAAAAAGTTGCCTTAACTTTTTCTTGGTTAATTAAAGTAAATAAAAACCTTTTATTTTTTCTTAAATCTTTACAGGGTCCTCATCGACTGAAAGTTATTGGACTATAGTAGAAACTGTGCCATATACTTTAGCAAATAGTCAAACAAACGGCGGTACTGCGGCGGTTACAAATGTCATTAGCACTCACAGTCATCACCACCATCAGGTGCAACAGCATCCCCAAACTACTATACATCATCATCATCACCAGCAGCAGCAACAACAACAACATGCAGTTCAGCAACAACAACAACATCATCACCATCACCCACAGCAACATCAAACACAACATGTTGCTACAGCCACAGACCCATCTAGTCTTATAGCTTCGGCTACAGTTGTAGTGGAAATACCTTCTGACACTGTGGGAATGCCTGGCAGCACCATACACTATACCTTGCCCAAAGGAACAACCACTACAGATCATCAGCAAATCTTAAGAAATGTACAAACTTCAACAGCCTTAACGGCTGCCTATACAAAACTTACAAATCCTCCAACCACAATACAGATCGTAAAACAAAACTCCACTAATCCACAACATCAAACAACAACTCGCATTGCTACGCCCGAAACAATAATACCAGATGTACAACATCCAACACAAGCTCAACACCAGCAAGTACAACATATAACTCTACAGGAATGCTTAGATGCAACAACTACAAATGTATTGCAGCAACAACATCATCCACATCATCATCATCAGCATGCGGCCACACAACATATACAGCAAGCTTCAACTGCAGCAACGGCTAACAATCAGCATCATTCTGCAACACAAATTCAACAGGAGTATATAAAAATTGATACATCGCGTTTTGAGGACAAAGTGTTGCTTAGAAATGTTGTACAATATGAGCAACAACAGCAGCACCAACATCATCATCAGCAACATCAAACTGTTTCCATAAGTACAGCACCCACTACTACAAGTGCCGCTACTCAGGCCACCATTATAGTAAATGAGGCTAATACCAGCCATTTAGAACCTTCCAAAGATCTTCATCAACATCAGCCACAAGCCCCAGAAAACCATATTCAACAACAACAACAACCTACTCACGAACAATTGTTGGCGGAATCTGTAACAACTTCGGCTTCAGAGGCTGATGATGATTTAGAGGATTTAACTGAAATGAAACCTTTAGAAACAACTCATAATATTGACGCCACTAACAGTAATCCTAATCTCCTAGCACCGCCTTCTCATCATGACACCTCCGAAAGTGATAATGAAAAATTCCTTACACCGCCCAAACGCCTTAAGACAGGAAGTCTTAAGCCCTCAGAAATCGCAGCAGCAGGGCTTCAATATGTCTGCAATGTTTGTGGTAAATCGTATAAAATCAAAGGTTCCCTTAAACGCCACAAGAGTTATGAGTGTGGTGTGGCACCAGGTCTGTCGTGTCCCTATTGTCCGCATAAGTGTAAATATAAATCGGATTTGCGTAAGCATATATCGCAAAAGCATGCTCTAAATATAACAACAAGTAGTAATAATTTGACTATTTAAATTCACTTTTTTTTTTTTGTCTTTTGAGAGAAAACTACAAACTTTAAATGCCATAGTGAAAGTATTCGCAGATTTTGGGAGGGTGAATATGGAATGTACAAATTATAAGTTTAAGTTTAATTGAAATATTTTCGTTTTAGGAAATAGAAAATTTAAGAAACAAAAGAAATAAATAGATTTTTTTTTTTAGATTAAAGAAATCGTATTTTAACGGCCAATTTCTTTCACAAAGTTCAGCTACAATTAACTATTACTATACATATATGTATAGTAGTTACTAATATATAATAGTTAGTTATAACTAAACTTGGTAAACTTGTCCGTAAGGCGTTGAAAGGTTCTCTGTAATCTGCAATTCGAATGCACAATTATTCGTATTTGCATGTCTTATACTATGTTAAATTGCTTGAATGTTTTGTAAATTTTATACAGGCCTGTTCTAAAAATCACATGCTTTTAAAATCACACGTGTGATTTTGTAGTGTTCTGATAATCATACAGTTTTTGTGTTTTTCGCTGTTCTTTCGGCAATTGAAAATCACTCCGAAAAACACAAAAACGGAACACCACAATATTACACGTGTGATTTTAAAAGGCACATGTGATTTGAAATCAAAAGATTTTCAGAAGAGGCCTGATAATTTTGTTAAAAACTTAATTTTTGCCAGATATAAAGATTTTAATATCTTCTCGTTTCTAGTTAATATTCGCCAATTTAAGTTGAACTGAAACAGAATTAAAGTTTTGTTTGCTGTTCAAAGCTAATTTTGAAATTTGATTTAAAATTTTTTTTTCAGCTGTATTTAAAACTCTTTAATTGCGTTTACAAAATATTAAGCCTTTTCAAACATTTTTTAGTGTGCTGTTTTTACAACACAAGTGATTGAAAGTTTAGTAAAATTTAAACGAAAAGCACTCAGTTTTGTAAGTAAATAAATAAATGTTACTACACGTTACAAACATGTTACAAACCGCACATAAAAATCCTTATCAACTTCAATTCCACTCGATTTTGATTTGAGGACATGGTCGTGTTTCTTAAATTTAATTTAATTTTTTATGAGAAAAGCTGTAGGATCTTTTTTCAGAAAACTCAAAAAATATAAATTGTGTTTGATTTCCACATAACAGGCGATTGATTGTGTAGTAAAAGCACAAAATTTTTTGAATGCAATTCATATAACTTTTACCACGCAATCAATCGCTCGCCTGTCACTAGGAAACCGCACATTAGAATCAAAAATTGAAAGATTTTAAAATTTTGAAATTATTTAAATTGTAGATTTTAAAATGTTCTTTAAAAATTATTATTTTAAAACATTCTGTATCCTGTGTAGAAAGAACTGCTTTTTCGTAAAACTTTCTTGATATTCAGTTTAATGTAATATCGATGTAAAGTTATATATATATATATATTTTTTTTTTTTTTGGTTGTTTGCGTGATGTATGATTATGATGTGAAGTACCAGGTTAGCCAACCAAACAACCGATATGTTTTTAATTCAATTTTTCTTCGAAATTATTATACACAAAAATGTTTTCTCGCAATTGCAATAACAGAAAAACTACTTTCACAAAATGTAAACTTTTAAATTCTGTAAACCCTAATTTAACGAACTAATACACTTTGTAGAGACTTCATAATGTAGAAAATTAAAAAAATTTTTTAGAATGAAAGTTCGAAAAGTATTTAGAATATATTGTGTTACTTGGAAGATTTCATACTGGAAAAGTTCAAAAAAAGTACAATTCACGAATTATGTAAATCATTATTGTTTGCCAGATCTTTTAAAGGGGCATTTTATAACATTCTTGCGGTACTAAAAGCCAATATGAATACACATTAAATTTGCTGATCCAGTACAACTATCATTATTATGATTGAAGCTTCATTCACAATGAAAGCAACAATTTGGTTTTTGTTCCTGTGTCATTGTTTCCCAAAGTATTTTATAATCACAATTTCCTTTTATTGTTTGAACAAAAATTAATTGGGTCTACTTCAGAAACCTATTTTTATATAATTGAACGGACGTTTATAATAATTTATAAAAGTTTTAAATGAAAATTTTATAAACAATAATTTATACTTAACCGTAGGAACACAATTACGCCGTATGAACGTTGTCAAATAAAAACCAATAATTTTTTATATAAAGGCACATATTCAGCCTTATTACGGTTATAGATTTCGTAAACGACTAAGTCGTTTTTTGTTATAGATTAAAGTAACACACAACCTGTATTCTTAAACAATTTCTCAGCTAAAATGTGGCTATCATTATGAGTTGGGCTTGGAATTATTCAGTTAAGTCGCTCAATAAAATTTTAATTATTAAATAAACGTATTACTTTTTTTAAAAAAACGTTTATAAATTCGAATAACAGATTCCCATAGAATTGGGGAAAACTGAGAAGCTATAAATGAAAACAATAGCGGTTTTCACTCTTGGTACTAAAGCACCCTTGTAAATCTCGTTAATGTATCTTACGTACTTGCATTTATAACACCGCAACAACAAAATATATTTATGGCCAATTTCACTAATTCTATTTTAATATCAATTCATATTTAAATATAGTTTTTCATAAAATTTTATTTTTATTTGTAAAGAAAACCGAATTCTAAAAAAAAAATTTTTTTAAATAAACTGGTGAAATCGGCCATAAACTTTAATTTACTAAGCTCTGGTTGAGAAATCACATAAAAAAGATGTATGTAGTAACACGTGTGTTAAATCTACCAGAATAAAGCAGTTGTCGAAAATCTATCTCTCTCTTTCACTCTCTCAGCAGATTCATTAATTAACAATTTATACGAAAAAGACATTCACGCTTTGTAGTGTAAAATCGTATTAAATAATACAGAGTTGTACACTTAACACAAAGGGTGAAAACCGCTAATTTATTCTCCTCTTCATTTTTAAAATACACACATAATTATAAAAGTTAAAATATTTAGATTTCAATAAGTTTTTTAATCAAACATCAATAGTTTTTACAACCATAATAAAATTAATTTAAAAAATTTTTGTTTTTTATGTTAAATTAATATCTTCTATATTTATTATTAATTGAAATCGTTTTAAGTTTTTGTACATAAGTAATGTTAAAATGCGTTTGTCAAATAAACAATAGCGTAATTCAGGGTCTTTTGTGCAAATGGTCTCGCGAAAGAGCAAATCAAATACAAAATATCGTAGCTCTTTAATAAAATCAAACAGAAACTCTGTGAACTTTGTTTTTGGATTTAACAAAAGAGCTACAATATATTTTGTAAAGTATGCTCTTTCGCAATATCATTGGCATCATAGACTGAATGGATTGCACTATTATAAATACTTTTTTTATCAAATAATTTTAATTTGTTTAGAATAGATTAAGCAAACGATTAGAATATATTAAATATATATTTCAATATCAATAAATAAGCAAATACGTAATATTTATAAACTAATATTAATATTTAATATAAAAACAACAATCCTTGATCTCTAGTTTATGAATTTTGAAATGGTTTTAATTGTTAAAATAAAGAATCTATTGCTAAAACTTATTTATGTTTTTGCTATAAAATGCTTTTTTTTATTATTAAGAAAGTTAATTAAAATATAATAATTAGTTCATATAAAGAAAGTTTTAACTTTAATTAAGAATTCTTTTAACTACATTTAAAAACATTTCATTTGTTCTGCAAAAAATTTTGATATTTAAAAGAAATTTCAAATACTTATTTAAAATTATTTAGTCTTGGTTCGCACTATGAAACTTTTCTATGAAAGTTGTCTTAATGAGAGAGGACGAGAATATGCTTCTATTATCTTTCCTTTCACAAATAAACTCAGACTTTCTGGAAGAAAACTTTCATAGTGTGAACCCAGACTTATTACTATTTTAAACATTTTTTAACTGACTGGCCGACAATATCGAAAAGATGTATATTTACATTGGAAACAAAAACAAATTTTAGTTTTTTAGTTTTCAATACGAAAGAAATTTTCTTTTCGATATTGTGGGCCAGGCAGTAACTATATAAAAAAAAAAACTGTACTAAATTTGCATAATTCGAAATTTTATATTTAACTTGTACACCATCGCCTTGACTAGACATCGTTATGTTGAAACAACAAAGATTTTTTTTGTGCACACATGAATTTGGCTTATGAAGTTTGCTGTTGTCGATGTTTTGTTCATTGGTTAAACATTTGTTTGCACGTCTAACAGTTTTGCCATATAAATAATCGTCATCTTGATTGTTATAATTGCTTTCTATATGGGTTGTCGTGCTATACGTTTTCCCCACATCATTGAACATGAAAATATTATTTTGACAATGGTTTGTTCTAGTGCATACAAAACCATGGCTCGCCAAGACAGTTAAGTTAAAACAAAAACATTTGAGAAATTTCAATTTGTTTTTTAAAAGTTTATTTTAAACTTTTTATAAATTCTTCAGAAATTTTTTTTGCTGTCTTCATTAAAAATAATAAAGTTTTCAAACTTACAAATTTTCCTTAAAATAGATTTTAAATACAATTGAGTTTTTTTGTGATTGCAGCAGTTAAAATAATATTCTAATTAAAAATTCTTTTTTTGTATTTACGAAAAATTTTCAAACAGATTTTAAAAGTTTTCTTTATATATTTATTAAAAAATATGGTCTATTCAGTATAGTCTAGAATTGTATTTATTGTGCATTGTTTTGTATTTTATAATATTCGAAAATATTTCAGATGTTTTAATTTGTGTTTGAAAATATTTCTATTGGCTTTCTAAAAGTTTTTTCCATTGTTTTTTAAAAAAATTTTATATGTATATACTTTAGAAGTTTTGATTTTAATGATTTTAAATTACTTTAAATTTGAAAAATTTTTAAGAAATTTATAAAATATTTAAAATCTCCAATTACAATTCTGAATGGTTACTTTATATTTGGGAAATTAAAAAAGAATTAAATAGAATTTTACAATTTCTTTATTGAAAATGTCTATTTAATTTTATAAAATGGTTCGGCTCCGACTCCGGTACAAAAACCTCAATTCCCAGTTTAAGTTAAAAATTTTTATTAATGCCTGCCTCATTAACGTTTGCATGAAAAACACTCAGTTTTTAAAATATTTGCCAGATAAAATTCTATGCGAACCTTAAAATGCGAAATTGTGAAAGACAGTTAATGTTTAGAAATTTTTTAAATTCAATCGATATCGAAGTTTTGAAACTTTTGAGTATATTTTCGAAATGTCTTATTATATTTTAGAATTGTTTTATAGTTTCTGTTCAAAAAACTGTACTTAAATTTTATAAAATTTGTTTTAAATTTGAATTGTTTGTTTTTTTTATATTTTATTTTATTTAATAGCATTTACAAAATTTCAATTAAAGTTTAAAAACTTACGACTTAAATATTTCTAAAAACGTCTAAAAAACATTAAAGTATATTTTTTCTAAGTGCGTATTTCACCAATTCTATTTAAATATCAATTCATATTTTAATATAGTTTTTCATATAAATTTATTTTTATTTCACATGAAAAACGAATTTGAAACACAAATTGATATTTAAATAGAACTGGTGAAAAAGGCAATAAGAATAGATTTAGAAATGGCTACACAAATTTTAAAATGTTATTATATTTCAGAATTTTTTATTGCTGTTTTAGAATTTAAAAATTTATTTTTTGAAAATTTCCTGTAAATTTTCACAAAATTCAATTTGTATTTAAATGGTTTTGAGTTTCAGAAAAATTCAATATATGTATGTATTTCAATAAGATTTAAATAAAACACGAAAATTTAGTTAAACTGCAATTAAGCATTTGAAATCAAAAACTTTTGAAATTTTAATAGACACATACTTCTAAACCAAATCGTTTAATTATACACTAGCGGTTTGAAAACGCCAGATTTCAAGTGTTTGAACTTTCAGATCATGGGCGTATAATTTATGGTGAAGGCAAAAAAGTCCCGATTACTCATAATTGTTTTAGGTGCCTATTATGAACTAAATTCGATTTTCGACAGCAGTCGAATTAGCTGATCGAACGAATTTTCATTTGGTAATATGGCGCGCATTCGATAAAAATTTACTATTGTGATTTTCGATCAGCTGTCACTTAAAATAAAAAATTTTTGTTTACAAATTTAAAAAATAAAATTAAAGTTAAACGTGACAACGGCGGAATTATGGTTGTTTTCAAATAATTTAGCTTCAGTGTGGTATTATTCCACTTTTTTACATTCTGAACTTTGCTGCAAATCATTTGGTCAAAAAAGAATTTTGTTCCATAAGGAATATGAGCGTTTCCAATTGCTGATAAACAATATGGTATTTGGTATACGAACACAAAAAAATTTACAAATAGTTACATTTTCAACAAGTTTTTTACATTTATTTACACCGTCGAAAACTAATTTGTTTTCGTTGAAAATTTCGATGCACAACGAAATATTCGACAGTGCTGTCAACTCATAATACAAAATGTACATTCGATAGTCGATGTTCGATAGCCAGCGAAAATCGTTTGGCCTTAAATATTTTTACTGCCTGCCCCTCGATTTCGGACGAAAATTTCGTTCGCTTCACTTACATTTAAAACAAAAACAAATTTTAAAATATTGTTTTTGTTTTAAATGTAAGTTTAGCGAACGTTATTTTCTTTTGATATCGTGGGATAGGCAGTAAATTATAAATGGAAATTAAAACATAATAAATAAAACTTTCTGAAGTATGATAAAAAATTTCTGAAATTCAGTTGAAAAATTCCAAAACAAATAGAAAATATATTCTAATTGTTATTTTTCTGACAATGGTATCATTGTCAGATGCATTAATTTAACACATCTGCCAAATGAAAATGGCGTACAACGTTCACACAGTTGCAAGACATTTTTAGTAAATATTAATGCAATTTAAGCAACGCTGCTTACCAATATTGTAGATCTGACCATCGTCTGTACGAAGCTTAACTATTACTTTAACTGTCAGTTAACAGTATGTTTTTGACAGTTATAACTGATAGTTAATTATAACTGAACTTGGTGAAATTAGCCAAATTCATTAAAAATGGCAAAAAAAAAAAAAGTTATTCTTTTTTGTAATTCTGCTAATGCAATTCCGTAGATTATATATTAAAATCTGTTTCGCTATTTCAAAACATTTGTATTTGAAAAATTCTAAAATATATAAAAGACTCCGGAAAGAATTCTAGTTTTGCAATAGGTTTACGTGCAGTGATCGGAAAAAATTGTACACTAACGTTAACTATTTTTTGATAACACGTATTCTAAAACTTCTTTTTTTGTTTGTGAATTTGTACACAAACAAAATACGGTGCACAACGCTTGTGAGCTAATGAACACAAATACTAAGATAAGATACCTATATAGTTTTAGCGAACGTATTGTGTCTATTAGCGTATGCGATCTGTATTTTTGAATGAACGCGTAGTGAACTTTTAATGTACTTGTTGTGCTGACCATACGTTTGCTGCATTTGAGTATTTGTATTTGTGTTCGTCCGCTCACAATTGTTTTGTATCGTATTTTGTCTGTGTAAAAATTTTTTGTATGGAATGTGTATGTATAATTTTCATGGAAAAATACGATACGGTACACTAACGTGCCGTACCTTACTGTGTTTTTTTTTTTCAAATTATGCTTAAGAGTACCCCCGTATTCAAAAATTTTTATTTTTTTAATGTAACAAGCGTTTTGCAAACCATTGTGGCCAAATTACGGCATTCGATATCGGTCGACATTACAATACAAATTAAATGTGAACTTCGATCGATATCGAATAGCGCAATTTGCCTCATGCTTTGATCATTTAACAAAAATGTCTACAATTCAAAATTAATTAAAGAACTATCTAAAAATATGTTTCAAACATTAAAAAAAATTTAATTTCAGTTTTAAAACATAATTTATTCAAAAGACCACATTTTTTTATATTTCTTAAACAATTAAAACTGCTTTAATGAAAATCCAGTCTTATTGCATAAAAGCTTTTTTTTAAAGATTATATTACTAAATACCAATAATAATATATTACAACTAAATGTATATAATAAATTAATTTATTAAAATATGTATTCCCTTAAGAAGTCTTATGTAATATTTAAAATTAAATAGAATTAAAAAAAGAATATATATTATTTAAGTACACAAAAAATAATTATAATAAAAAATTACAATTTAAATATTCTAAAAAGGAAAAAGAGTAAAAACAAGAAATCGTATGTGTTTTATTTACAAACTAAAAGCTTAAAACTCTGTTCAACACAAAATTTTTCTTTCATATTTCAATACAAAATTAAACGTTTTTTTTTTCTTTTAATTCACAAAACTAAAGCAGAGTTTTAGCCTTCCAGTTCAAAAACAAAAAAAAAAAAAAAATCATATATGTGTTGTCTTTTATGTGACTGTTTTTAAGCAAATCATTTACTTCCTAATAGAATTTGTTACTAATATTGGTTTCTTTCTAGGTTGAAATTGTGCTTACAAGATAAAATGGTTGTGCATGATTTATTTTATTTTTTTACTTTTACGAAAATGTTCAAATTCTTCGAACAGACCTTTTAATGGTGAAAGATGAGAGCTGCATTCAAAAATTATATTTGACGCTTAAGGATTTTGATAAACAGAAAATTGAAAATAATTTAAATGTAAATATAAACATTTTTTATATATATATTCAAATAATAATTTCTTTTAGCATTAATAAAACATTTAAATAGTTTTAAGTTTAATAAAAATGAAAAAAAAAAAATTATAACAGAAAACATAACAATACATTAACAAGTTTTTATAAAAAATGTTATTTATTATAACTATTTTGCTTGTGCAAACAGACATGGCTTTATAGTTTTGGTCATGCACTTTTCACCTATACAATTCTAATTCCTGTTTGTTTTCTTAAGCAAAAAAGTCATAATGAAAATCTAGTCTAAGCAACAAGTCGATAAATAATTTATAAACAAATATGTTGATAAAGCCCCTTTCACACTATTTTACATCAACATTTTGCGTCTACACTATCCACTTTAAATAAAAAAAAACTCTATGTAGAATATAAACGGCTGTTCAGTATAAAAAACATTTTTGGGTTGATTACGAATGGCAACGTAACTGAAGTTGAGTTGCCAGCAGCGAAATCAGGCAACGCCGCACATGTTGAAATATAAAATAGAAATAAGTTTTGTATATTTTAACATGATTTCGCTGCTGGAAACTCAACTTCAGTTGTAATCGACCCAAGATATTTTTGTATTCTGAACGCTTTAGTTTTTCGCGTGATTTTAAAAGATAATTGCCATTATTAAGAGTGACGATTTCTTAGTCAAAAACCAGTCGTTTTTAAAAATTTCGATGTATTTTACGTTGTCGTAATAACGTAAATAAATGTAAATACGACAAACTTTCGATGAGTTTTAGGTTGTCGTAAATTAATGATATCGAAAAAACTCAAAACGACTTCGATCACTTAAATTACTCTCGCCTGATTAAACGCTAAATAAAAGTAAAAAGCTTACAACATAAAATGAAATATTAAATATTAATATTCATAATTTTTATTCTGATGGTGGCGGCAACAACAGCAGTTTTAACCATTTTCTTTAAGGGTGCAAAAGTTGATACGTTTTTTAACTAGTTTTTACAACAAATATGTGTGCTTTATTTAATGTTTCAAAGAAAGACCTTAAAATTTTATATTTTTTTATCATTCAGCATTTTTTTTTTATTTAAAAAAATAAATAAAAGTGAAACTAATGGCAAATTTCACCAACTCTATTTAAATAACAATTCATGTTTAAATATAGTTTTGCATATACAGGCCTGTCACAGAAATCAATTCCCTTTCGATCGGAATTGATTTCTATGACAGGTCTGCTAATTTTATTTTTATTTGACATAAAAAAAGGAATAAAAAAAAATTGGTGAAATCGGCCATCAGTGAACAAAATTTCAATTTTCCTTCCCCGATTTTTTGTCCTGTGCTTTTGTAAAAAAAATCAAAATCTGAAAAATTAAAAATCTTATTGTTTCCAAAAATTTTAAAACTGGTGAGAGCCGTACCACTGTCAAATTTCATTACGTATTTTTTGACATTTCATAATTGTTTCACTTTGTTACACATTTTGAATTTTTCTTAAAGCGGCCCATACACTTGCAATATTATTGTAAATGATATTCGCCATATTATTTCCATTTTGTCCTATATTATGCAATAAGTCGCACAATGGTTTCATTCCTTCAATATAAAGGTGAACATAACCTATAGAAATAACACAAACAGCATTGTACAATGTTGCCAACACATTTCACTTTCTCTTCGTTGTGCAAAAAATGTCAAAAGTCTTTTGATTGTTGCCAATATATTGTGCTACCTTCGAATATCACATACACATTGGCGATATAACTGTACAAAACGTAAAATTGAACAATTTTATTGCAAGTGTATGAGCCGCTTAAAATATTAACATGTCGCAATACTAGTATTATAGTGTAAATGGACCTTTAACAAAATAAAGTTAATACATACTTATGTATATATTTTTTGTAGTTTTATATGTAAAACTCCGAAACGCACGATGTTAATTGTAAACAAAACAAACAGTTTTAAGAGAATTATATTCATATTTTTTATTATGATAAAAGGATCTATGACAATTATGCGTGAAACAAAATATCGGTCAAATGCTCGCCACGGCTTTGGTGGCATAACTCTATCCGATGGTCCATATTTTCAATAACTCTGAGACATAATTGAGGTTCAATGTCGTTAATGTGCCGAATAATCTCATCCTTTAGCTTTCGAATTGTTCTTGGCGTATTGACGTATATTTTTTCTTTTAAATATTCCCAAAGAAAGAAATCCAACGGTGTTGAACCACATGATCGTGGCGGCCACGACGTGAGATAACATGGCCATTGAATTTCTCGCGCAAAAGAGCCATTGTTTTGTTGGTTGTGTGGCAAGTGGCAGCATCTTGTTGGAACCACATATCGACCAGGTTCATATCCTTAATTTCTATCCACAAGAAGCCCATTATCATCTCGCGATAGCGAACACCATTCACTGCAACTGCTTTCGCGCAAATAATTGTCTATGTGTTGTTGTTAGGTTTTTGCACTTTTACTTTTTTGCAAGGGTGTAACTTGCGAAGTAAACCACCTTATTTCTCTTTTCCTTTCGAGTAGTTCGAAAGTGAGCGTGTTTGCAACAGAAGGGCTCATACATGAATATTAAAAAAGTTTCACACGGAATGACAAACTTAGTATAATAATAAACGTTATTGGCAATGAAATAACTTGTAATTTAAACCGACAGCTTAATTCCAAAAAATACGAAGTCGAAAAAGTGTGTTTCGCAGGCGAAGCTCCTAAAGTTAAAGGGCGATACAACATTCAGTTGTATGCTAGGTTACTTTTTTTGCATAACTTCGGATTGGATAAGCCGATCAACACCAAAATATGACAGAATCCAAGTTAAACAATACTCAATTAGAAGATGTAATAAAAAATTCATAATTTAGCTGTCCAAATAATATTGAAATTTATTACATTCTTTGTATCAAATCTAAAGTTGGTTATTTAAATATTTTAGTATTTAAACTGAATTTTCACATCACGCGCTCAATGCATTAATACGTTTATGCATCTGGCAAAAAAGTAGAATCAGTGTAAAATTGTATTGACAAGTTACACAGCACACACTTAGAATATGCATATACGCATAGAACGCATGAAGTAGGATTTCTCTCTACTTATGGATGCTTCGCATGCGTCTTGACAAAAGTTCCAGAAATTCCATGCGTTTCAATAAAGTATGTAATCTACCAAAAAAATATTCCTTATATATAATAATTTATATTTCTTCAGAACGTTATAATACTAAAAAATGCTTTTTTACACTTTCCAACTGTATTCTACATCGAAAGGGAAAAAACTTGATATTGATTAACGGTTTAAAAACTGAATTGAACTGGCAACTTGCTTTATTTTGATTTTCTTGCGAAAACAATAAAGCAAGTTGTTTTTTGTTTTTGTTTTGTTTTTTCTTAACCTACTTACAACTAAAATTGTTGGTATTTTGTTTAAGCTTTGCTATCGTTGCTAATAGGACGTTTTGAGTGTTTGCAACTCTCATTCACTCTGCATTTTTATTTGTCAATACCTTTGGCTTTTTTAAAAATTTTTGGGAGAATGTTTCCTAATGATCTGGCATAAGCAACCAGTAAAATGCGCATAGAAACTAGCTTATCCTCCAACAATATGAAACCCAAGAATAAAAATTGGGAATTAAGCACGACAAACAAAATCTTATTTATATTTTTTTTATTTTATCTTTTCATACATTTTAATGTAAAAATACAGCTGGAAAATGTGAAAAAAGCGTTTTCCAGTATTAAAACGTTCTGAAGAATTATAAATTATATTAAAAGGAATATTTTTCTCTGAAGATTATTTTACTGATCTTCGCACAAATTTCACAGCTTATGGGTTAAAAATTGTGAAAAAGATATACAAATTTAAAAATTTTCGATATTTTAGCAATTTTGAAGCACTTAAAGCTGGGTTTTCGGGTAAGTTTGTTTTACAATTTGTTTCTCCTAGTCTATGGCTGTCCTTCGGAGAAATCGAATTTTAGCGAAATATACATCAGGCTATAATATCCGAACGGCAGCTCAACAAGCAAAGCCCAAATAAAGTTTTGTTCGTTGTGATAAGTATTTTGACAAATTCCACGCGAGAAGGAGTTTGCACTCGATTACTTCTAAAATGTTGCACAGTGTAATATTGCAACAACAATTCTTTGCGAAAACAATTATTTGTAAGTGTCCGCCCGATACGGCACACAAGTAAACATCACAAATTCTTTGTATGCGTTCGCTACAGTAAAAAATCACAAATTCTCGTAGATTGCACGAGGTAACATTTTTTGCTGTATTGAAAGGTTTTGAAAGAAAAAAGTATTGACTGGAGTGTATTTATTTGAATTCTTGTACACTAACAACACTATTTAAGTTGTGCGGCGAAAAGAACCGCATAACATTTGTCATTGTTGTTGTATACAAACGTTTTGTACACACATTTGATTTTGTTTTGTGTTTGATTTTCAGATACATTTATGCAGGCCTTCAATACGTAATTGTTTTAATTCAAATGGTTAAAATCGATCGACTTCAAAACGAATGTTTTTAGAAGGTATCATGAATTTCGAACGATTTTGAAATCCATATCTAAATTATTATCATAATTTTGAATTCAAAATAAAGTTTAGTTAAAATATATCGGAACCTTAAACGGAAAAAGCCTATCGAACATTTTGAAGATTTTACAGAAGAAGCAAAAATTATTTTGCCTTAAACTCTTAATAATTTATTTTTCTTCTTATTTTCTTGTAAAATCTACTAGTTGTTTTGACAAATGCGTTTGTAATAAATAAATTTTTAGATGAAAGTTTTAAGATAAAAGGAAAAAATAATTTTGTTTAGTTAATTGTAATATAAATAATATTGAAATTATTGTTTAGCAACATTTAATTTTCAACATTATTACAACTTAAAAAAAAACATATCCTTGAAAAGGTCTCAATATATAAATCTAAATATTTGTTAAAATAACATTTTCCTACTGTCAAATTTTAGTTCTTAAAAAAAATTACTATGTGATATATTAATTAGTTTTGCTTTCATGTTGATTACTGTATCGCAACACTTCTTGAAACTATTTCCTTAACCTAATACAATTTAAAAATTATCTTATTTATCATAATTTCAAGGTTTTTAGTATTTTACTAATTTTTGTAAAAATTTCTTTTAAAATTTTTATTGTTCGTACGTTAATTTATCCTTTTTAGCAACATGTAGCTGGCATCATTATTTAGCACAAGGTTTATAACAAAAGTATGGAATAATCTTGTAATGGTGTAACAAATCTTTGGTTTAAAGAAATTTTAATACAACATTTAAATTTATTTTAAAAATTACTTACAGCATAATTAATTTTGTAATTCTTTTTATTTTGTTATATTATTTTCACTTATAAGCAACATGTTGCTGGCAACACGATACATTTTAATAACTACATAATGGAACAAAGTCTTAAAAAACAGTTAGGAATCATCAACCGTTATAATATTTAAATATAAGCTGCAAATTTAAATGTGTTTTTTTTATTTTGGCCTTATTAAGATTATTTTTTTTTTTGCAAAATTATAAATTCTCCTATTAAATAAATAAAAAAAATTCTAAAATAAAAAAAAATTCTAAAATGACTTTTCTACAAGAAAAACCAAAAAACATTTAAAAATACTTTCTTCACGAATTCTATAAATTCCAAACCTCCTACAAGCAACATGTTGCTGGCAACACGATAAAATTTAATAACTTAATAATGGAACAAAGTTTTAAAAAACAGTTAGGAATCATCAACCATTATAATATTTAAATATAAGCTGCAAATTTTAATGTGTTTTTTTTTTTTATTTTGGCCTTATTAAGTTTATTTTTTTTTTTTTGCAACTTCACAGAAAAAAAAATTGATTTAAATTAAAAAATTTGTGATAGTAATTAAAAAATTAATTAATATTGCACCAGTAAACAAATAAAAAGTATCAATTAAACGTTAAATTCACTTTAAATTTTGTAGAAATTTTTCTGTGTTCTTGTTTGTAACATTTTTATAGGCTCGGTGTATTAAGAATTGTTTTAGGAATCATGTTTTTAAGGGGTTATTTTTTTAAACACTTTACTTGAAAAATGCTTTAAGAAAAATTTTTGAAAATTCAAAAAATTGTTGAAAAATTTTCAACACAATGATTGATTGACAAAATAACCCTTTTAATTTTATCTGCGTGTTTTACATATTTACAAATAAATTTTTATATTGAACCTTCTTAGCAACATGGTCACATATTGTTGTTGTCCATCATTCTGTAAATACAACAACTTTCTTCTAAACAAATTCTTAAACTTGAAAATTAATAAAGTCCTAAGAATTTATTTAGTTAACATGACATTAATATTAATTTTAATTTCAACGGGATATTAAAACTATTTTCAAATTGATTTTGTTTTTTAACCCATTTAAGCAACATGTTGCTACTAGCAACAGGTCGTAAGTATATTCAAATTTTGTAAATGATCTTTATTTATATCATGAATTTTGCTAACATTTTAGCAACTGTTTTATTTTATTAATATTTTTTTAACTATTTTTAGTTTTGAAACGTAAATTAATGATTTTATTTAGAAACAAGTTGCTAGCAACATAAATTACATGTATATAAAACAAAAAAGCAAAGATTTTATTAAATTAAAAAATTTAATGAATTATGAAAACTTGTTTTTTCATTTAAATTTAAAATTAATTTAAAATATTTAAAAGCAACTACTGCTTTTCTGGCAACAAGTTGCTTGCAACATTATTAGCTACAAATCAAAAAGTTTGCTTTATATAATTAGAAGTTCAAATATTAAGGAATTAACGTTTATCCAATAAGTAAAACAACAATTTAAAAATAATTTATGGAACTTAATATAAAAAAAGGAATTTCAATAAAGAAAAAGGATCTGGCCAAACGTTTGGTAGGAAAGAAGCAAAAAACCACCTTATAGGTCCATTACGGATGACGCCAGCACTGAAATTAAACAACACCGCTCATGTTAAAACATAAATTTTTTTATATTTCGCTGCTGGCAACTGAACTTCAGTTGTGTTGCTATCCGTAAAAGACCGATTAAAGATTTATTTTATGAAACTTAAATTTCTTATTTATTTTTATTTCTAGCTATCTTTTTTGTAGCACAATTGTACACTTTAATTATTTTTTTTTTTTAGTTTTAAATATAAACTAATAATAAAAAATTTTTATTTTGAAAAAAGTTTTAAAAACATTTTTAATTTTCGTGTTTAAAATTTGATCATATTTTCATATTTCTATAATAATTTAATAAAACTTAATTACAATCAAACAGAAACTGATTATAATATAGCGGAAACATTTTAACTTAAAGCTTAAATGATTTATAAAATAATTATTTTTAAAATTCTTATCATTGCAGTCCCTGTTAAATACAATTTAAGACGACAACCTTTATCGCACTCCATTAACACGCCATCCTTTAGCAGTCAACATCACCATCAGCCCGATTTGGATATGGAAATACAAATTAAACTAGAATCAGATAAAGCGTCCATAGACTTGGAAATGTTGAGTTCATACTCTTCGGATACCTCATTGCAAAGTGAACCATCCAACAACAACAACAATTCATCTTTAACAACAGCTGCCGCACAAGAACCATCCACTTCATCGAGCAGCTTAATAACCTCTAACCCAACAGCCCTTATTGCCCTACAACAATTGGCCTCTATATCATCGGCCCAGTGTATGGAGCGCTTAGTGCCCAATTTACCCAAAGATTTATTGGCACAAAATGAATCACTTCTATATGGTGGGCGTATTGGTAAGAAGGTGCCGCGTCAAAGTACAAAACGTTTGTCACAGTTTGAGACAAATCGTTGTCCCCTCTGTTCGAGGGTCTATCGTTCACAGGCATTTTTAAATGAGCACATGCGCAAGGAACATTCAATATTGATATAAATACATTTGAAATAAGAAAAGAGGAAATATGAGACCGATAAAACAGGCAAGATTAGTTTAAGATGTTACTTTAATATATACAAAATTTATATTCTTTAAATACGTCTATATGGATATAAATTCTTATAAAAAATAAAACGTTTCAAAGAAATCAATATGGATTTGTATACATTGTGAGTAATAAAAAAGATACCAAATAAACTTTTAAGAAAAAAAAAAATACTTTGTAAAAATTATAGTTCTTTGCACACATGGCAACTAGACGGAAAGCTCAGACAGCATGGACTTAATCAAGTTTAAAGAAACCGTATTAATGAGCATAAATTAGTAACAAAATAATCAAGTTTTAAGTTTGACTTTATAACAACATTCAGATTCAGAATTTAGAAAATTTTGAAAATATTTTTTAAGTATGTTTTTATTTCCACGATTAGTTTTAGAATCCGTTATAATCAGGGGATTGAAACACTGCAATCGAAACCAAAAACTGTCGAACAAAAAACGAAAATTTGTGTACAACTTTTCGATTTTTGATACGAAAATGATTCAACGAAAAGTTGTGTATAACATTTCGTTTTTTGACAAATAAAGAAGTGGAAGAAATTTCAGTTTTTCTACTTTGACTGCAGTTTTTTAAACGCTAGTTATAATATTTCAACTTATTTCAAAGATTTTAATAAGGTCGAGTCGCGATTTTAACAAAAAATCGGGCTAAAAAAATCATTTACACGTCAAATAACTATAATCACATATAACGATCTAAAGGATCATTTAAGTCGTTAACTTGATAAAATCATAATCGGATTGATGGTTAAAAAATATATATCTTCTAAACGACTACTTTATCTTCCATAAATTTCCAATTATAGTTGAGAAGTAACAACTTTTGTTTGAGATTTCTTCATTTATATTTCAAAAGGGTAAATCTTTCTTATAAAAATCTAAATACAAAAAACACAAAATTATAAATACTCCTATTAAATAAATAAAATAAAAATTCTAAAATTACTTTTCTACAAGAAAAACCAAAAAACATTTAAAAATACTTAATTCTAAAAATTCCAAACCTCCTAGTTATTAATCTATACCCTGTACGCAAAATGGGTCAAAATTAACGATTTGAAATTTATAATGTCGTTGTCATTTACCTTTTTTTCTGTCTATATTCTTTAATTTTTTTTATATAACATATATGTTAACTGAATTATATTTTTAACAAAAAATTAGGACTATAATTAAAAAATGGATTTTAAAATCGCTCAAAATTCATCACACCTGCTGAAAACGATCGTTCTGTAATCGATCGACTTCTATTACATACTTGATTGTTTTGTTAAATTTCATTGATATAGAAATTAGTCAAAATATTGTACATTTTTCGAATCGATTTTTTTTAATCGATACATTTATTCAGCCTTATTACAAGAGTCGTTGTCGTGATTGAAGTCGTAGTCATTTGAAATTTTTGTCGATGTCATATTAAATTAATGACAACGACAAAGTAAAACACATAAGCGTAGTAAATGGGGTTACTTTGTATTGCGATGCGTAGGATAATGGTAGCAAATCAAATGATTAGTACTTTTTAATGCGTGTCTTTCGCATCTTTTTTCTATTCGCAAATAATCACTGTTTATTTATTTTTTTTTTTTAATTTTTAATAAAAACACGTTAAGCGGCTTAACTTTTTTTGATATTTTGTTACTGTCAGACTGCGCCATCTTTACCAGTTGCCAGTGTTGATACGTTTTCAAAAAATTACCAAATTTGCTTCTTATCGGATTTAGTTTTCGAAGCCTACTGTTTTTGGTGCAAATAGTCTTGCGAAAGAGCAAATGGAAAATTTGTAACTTTTCTGTAAAATCTAACAACAAAATATACAGAGTTTTCGTTAGATTTTATAAAAAAAGCTATAATATTTTTCATTTGTTTTATATACGAAACCTAAATGGAAAAGGCAAATTTAGTACATACTTCTATCGCTTGCTCAAAATTCGCTCAATATCGTATGCGGTGATTAGACCCCTGAATTCCGCTATATAAAATATGTCGTTTTCATGTCGTTTACGAAAATTATAATACCAGTTTTAAAAAACGACTGGTTATCGTCTGCGACTACTCATAATATTAAAGCATTCGACAAGTATTCGGTTGAATGTTTTTAATATTTGGTCCTTAAAATTAGTTTTTTTGAGTTTGGATCAAATAAAATAAGAATAATTAAAATGACAAATATAGACTTATGGCTAATAAATCACTGATGGTTTAAACGCTAGTTTAGTTGAACTAAACTTGAATTTGTATGTAGTTTAAACTCAACAACTATAAATCAGTGTCCCATGTATTAAATGTTGATAAAAAAAATAACATGTGGCAGCACTACGATAAATCTTATCAAATTCATATGGGCTGCATTGGTAGTTTAAACGCCCAATTTTATGCGTTTAAAGATGGTTTATATGTTTGGTGATTTATAGATTTGTTGGCTTAAACACATTTTAAGCCAAAAAGAGAGTTTAACTTGCTCTGATTTTTTAGCCCTTAATCAGCCAAACTACGAGAGTTGTTGTCATGATCGAGGTCGTAGTCGTTTGAAATTGTTGTCGATATCACTTCAAACTTAAAAAAAAACGAAAATGTAACACAGAAAATTTGTCGTATTTATGACGTTATAGCTTTTTAACACTGACCAACATCTTACATCTACCATCAATTTGCGAAGATGTTAACATCTTTTCATAAGAAATACATAAAGCCAAAAACCAACATCTTTAAAAGATGTTTCTATCTCATTTTATTCCATTCTACATCTTTCGATTATTTTAGTGTCATCACTAATAAGTTCTATTATTATGGTGGCATCACTGACAAAAAGAAGTTTGTTTTGAAAGCAGCGTAACCATTTGGCAAGTTTTCTCCTTTATTGCAATGTTTTTTTGTTTAGTATTTTTATATTTTTAAACAAATTGAACTTCAAATACATTTTTGGGATTTTTATTTTTAAATTTTGGCACTTTTGTAGAAAAAAAGATTTTTTATTTTAAAAACATTTTTTTTTTTTTTTCAAAAACGGTGACATTTTTGTTTGATGGTAAATGTTAGATGTGAGCAATGTAAACTAGTATTTCACATTTTCTTCATCTTTGATGGTAGATGTAAGATGTTGATCGGTGTAAAAAGCCTATTAGCGACAATCCTAATAGCAATTTTTGAAAACGAAACAGATTCATTTTTTCAATTAAAAATGTTCAAAAATGTTTCAGAAAATATTGTTTCATACAGTGTACAAAAGATATTTTGCTCTTATAACCTTAAAATCGTGTAGTGCTCTTTGTGAGTTTCAAAACTCGTTTGTTACAAAATTAAAAATAGGAGATGACAAATGATTCTCACAGAACTTTTAGCGCATTGTGAGAACAAATATATTTATTGTATCAATGCATGTCTTTGGAAAAATATGGAAGGGGACATGCATTGATACAGTTAGTATATTTTTTCTCATAAAGCGCCAAAATAACTGTTTGAATCAATTGTCATCTCGTATTTTTAGTTTAGTAACGAAAGAGTTTTGCAACTCACCTACTCATATACACATATACATATATATTTACATTTTTTCTTTCAGTGACTTTGTAAAAGATGCGACATAACTTTAATTTCAAAGAAATAATCACCAATTTAGAAATATCTAATTATCATAAAACAATACATATTTCTTGCACAAATATTAAGTTTATAGAAGAGAAGATAGATAAAAGAATATTAAAAGGCTTTTTCTTTCCATTTCTATTAGGAACTTAAAACTTGAGTAAGATAACTTGCTGCTTGTAAATTGGGTGAAACAACTTAATAAGCTATGTGATTGAAATTGATTTTAAAAACAAAACGATTTAAAATCGAAATAATCGTTTTCAGCATCTTTAAAAAGAATGATTTTATTACATTTTCCTCTGAACTTTTTTTTATATATTTTTTTATAATTTATATTACTTATGTAAATTAAATTTTATTTTGAACAAAAACTTAGGACTGTAATTAAGATATAGATTTTTAAATCAATCGATACTCATCACATCTTTTAAAAACGATCGTTTTGAAATCGATCGATTTGCATCACATAACTGAATATAAAATTAACTTTAATAACTTTAATAAAAAAATGTTTAGCTTTAAAATTTAAACCGAAGGACCATCTTTAAAGAGAAAACACTTGTTGAAAATTTTACACAAGTAATAAATTTTGCACTTACTTTTAATCTATAATTAAAAACCACAAACATTTTTAAAAATAAAATAGTTTGAAAAAAATCATATTATAAAAAAAAAAAATATTTTGTACACCAGATACTAAACGGCTGGTTACAATCAATAAGACTTTAGTTAATAAATCTTTAAAATTAAAAAGAAAAAGTTTTATATACCTTAAAAAATGAAATATTTAATAATAGCAATCAATTAATCCTATTCAAACATTTTAACGATAATTAAAATAACAATCTACTGAAAAAATAAGTAAGAATTTTTAACAACAATCTAAAACTTGCGCAAGGAATTTTAGAAAAAAAACCCTCAATGATTAAACCTCATTACAAACAGAAAATCGCTGCACAGTGGGAGATTTTAGAAAAAAAATAAAAATAATTCTGTTTTTTGTTAACGGCTAGTCCTATTAGAATAATATCTCAGGTGGCAATTTAGCACTGGTATTCTAGTTTAAGTTTTGGATTTGGGATCCATAGAAATATCAGGTCAGCCGACATTTGTTGCCAAAGAAGAGCACCTCTGGTAATACAAAAATTAAAAACGATTCAGAATTCTTAATTTTAGTCCGATTTAAGAAATTTACAAAAAAAAAAAATTGGTTGATTTATATTATGCACTGACAAATCTATTTGATTGTTATTTTTTAAATATTTTAAATATTAAATCAAAAAGTTTTTATTGCAAAAAAACACATTTTTCGCTCTTTTGTATTTAAAAAAATAGGTCCACTTCAGAAGAGCATTAAGCCCTTAGTGATTAAAACTTACGAACATTTTTTGCATAGCAATATTATAAACTAAAAAGCCTTTCAAAAAATATAAATAATATATATCGTTACCTAAAACACAAAATGTCCTACCTGACATTTTGAAAATGTTACAGGAGAAGCAAAAACATTTATGGATTAATTGCCTTAAACTGCTTATAATTTATTTTTCTTGTAAGACCTATTAGTTCTTTTGACAATGGTGCATACTGCGCAAACTGTTGGTTAGGTATTTTAGCGTTAATCATATTATCTTTTGTATATAGGACCGTTTATTTTTTGTTAATAAAATCGCTAATTTTGGGTCGAAAGATTTCACAATTCGTTGTGGACAATGAATGATACAATACATCAGAATCAATGAAATATGTAATCGATTTTTATTTTTTGGTTTGTTAGGGCCTTTTGCGTTTTAGGTAACGATATTTTGCTTTTTTCTATAAATAAAAACGAATGAAAATACTTTTTTAACTAAAAAATTGAAAAAAATCGACTTTTTCACAATTTTAACTTAAAAAAAAAACAAACATTTTTAATAACAACAGATTTTTATACAATTCTTTCAGTATAATATTAACTGATTTGCTGGTAACTCCAAAAATCTTAAAAAAAATCATGATAAATTTAAGTCTTATACTTGCAAAATACTAAAGCAAAGTCGGTTAAAAATAGCAAGTTTTTATTTTTAAAGTCGGATATTTCCTAAACTATAATAGATAAACTGTACGTGTGCTGACTTTTGTAGAACTTGATTTCTACATTTCATTGATAAAAAAATTTTTTTTATTGGACTTAAACTAAAAATTCTTCATCATTTTTAATTTTTTCAATGCCCGAGGTGCCCTACTTTGCGAACCTATGGCGGCCCTATAGATCCGATATCCAAATCTTAAACTCAAATACAAGTCTCTAATTGCTACTGTATTCCAATCGGACTAACCGTTTACAAAATACAGAATTATTTCCATTTCTTATTATCTCCATCTCCCACTGTGCGTTGGACTCATGTAGAAAGGTCCTAACTTACATAATTGCAACTTTATCTTTGTATCAAAATTTCTTGTACAATTGCTTGTAATCCTGTTATTTTTGATACTTTTGCATAAAATTTCTGTGACGAGGTGTATTTCTTTGCAAATTATAAGAATCACTAAAAAACTAAACTTCGAAAAAAAATCAATTAGGGAGACCAACGAAATATATTTTCTGTTAAGAGATAATAATGTCAAATATGCCACTATGAAGATTTATTTTTTTTTTAATCAAGCTCTTAACCTTTAGACACATTTTTATTTATCAACTACTAAGAGAAAACTTTTGCCTTTAACTGTAATTAAAAAAAAAAAAGAAAAAATTAGCTTAACTTTAATTTCGCACTTAATATTAAAATATACACCACCAACTACTTTAAATTTAAGAAATTATTTTAAGCATTAAATTCAAAGTTGCCCAACTTTTTTCTGTTAATTAACCTTGAGTCTACTTTCAACAGCTTTAATTGAGTCACATAGAGTCCGTTGTACTTTATACTTCGCTTTTTTTTTACTGTTGTTACGTTAATATTCTTTGATGACAGACTTTTAACTTTATTTATTAAATTTTAGTAAATTTATTTTAAGTCGATTAAGGATAACGACTGAACTGAAGTTCTCTTATGTTCAAATACAAAATAAAATAAATTTGTATATTTCTTAACATGACCGGCGTTGCCTTATTTCGCTGCTGGCAACTCCACATCAGTTTTGTATGCTATCCGTAATCGACCCATTAGTTTGTATTTTATTTTATTTTTGCTGACACACAACACAAATAATTAAATTAAAACAAATCAAAAACCAAACTGATAGCGTTCAATAACTCAACGTACGTTACAAGTTAAAAGTTGCCCAACTCTAGTACTTTGCGTTAACGAAGACGTACGATATGGGACAAAGCTTACAAGAAAACCTGTCTTTCAACTGAGTTGTTAGTTGAAAAGTATATAGTACAAAGGATTTTATGTGACTCGGCCTTAAGTGGTACTTAAAAAAAAAGTCTTTAATAAAAAAATAAAATTTTGATTAAATCAAAAAATTATTTTGGATTAAAAAGAAAGTAAAATATTTATTTATAGTCTTTGCATAGAAAACAACAAATTAATTTTAAGTAAAAAATACATTTTTATTGAATTATACTTGCATACTACATACTACATACATACAGACATATGTTTTAGTCTAGAAAAAGAAAATATTATTTTTAAGTTTAAATATAATAAAAAATTAAAATAAATAATAAATTACCATTTTACTAAGATAAACAAACAAAATTTGCAATTATTATGTTTATTTTAAAAATTAAGAAAAATAATTTTGTGTTCGACTTTTGATTTTAAGGTTTTTATATGGGAACAAGAAACCGAAGTTTAGGCCTTTCTGTCTTACATCATAAATCTCTATCTCTATACCAAATTTTTCGAAAAGAGAAAAAGTACCAAAGGTAAAAAAGCCCCCAGAAAGTACACTGTATGTTAATGAAGGCTATAATCTGTTTGTATATCAAATTTATCGAAAAGTCAAAAAGTACCAATTTTTTACCGTTCTTACCCCTTAAAAAGTATAAATTTTATCCCTTAAAAGCTACCCAATTTTTTAATCCTGACCATGTACAATCTGCATACCAAATTTTGCAAAAAGGAAAAAGTACCACAGTACCAGTTTTTCCCGATTTCACTCTTAAAAATTGCACTATATACAAAAATTACTCTACTAACAAACATCTAAATATTCAAACATACAAACATTCACATTTATAATATTAGTAGGTTTTTAACGTACAAAGTGTTAGAACTAGGACCGATCTCTACCACCAAATACCTATCACGGGACTACTTTGGTGTCAGTTCGCTTCTCTCTAGGGGTGTTAATAAATGATTATTTATTGTCAAATTCCATAACATAGACTGTTTACATAGAATCTCTATTGTTGCTAAAGATTGTTAGAGAACGCCATTAATTGAATGATTTTTTCGGTTTCGCTTTATGCCGTCTGCCTTCATGTTGTTTTTGGTCGTCCGCATCGTCGAGTGCCTTGTGGGTTCCATATTTTCGCCGTAGGGTTTTCTTAAGGACACAATACACAGTCAAATTGTATGACGTCAAGATCGTGCACGTCTGCATGACAACTTTTCACTGACACAACCATAATCCTTGAAGTGAAATTTGACTACTGTATTTGCACATTTAGGGTGTGACCCCATCATGCCAGTTTATGACGTTCATCGCTAGTGATTATTCGTGGCTACTATATTCTTAAGATGTTTTGCAATCTATTGGTAAAGGGATGAAGCTTGTGTCTAGCCAAATAAAATTGTTTTTTTTTTTTTTTTTTTGACTATCATAAAGAAGACTAAATATTTTTAATTTGTTTCATTACTTTTTATTTTCAATACAAACTAACGAACAGAATTCCTAAAAATTATACCCATTTATTCCCATTTATTCTAAAACTTGGCAGGGTTAAGTCTTGCTGTATTTTGTTTGAGCAATGTATGTAAAACGGATTTTCGCCGTTTAACATATATTGCACGATTTTTTGATCTTAGAAGACCCCTAGTAAAATTTGATGCAGAAAATTTTCGTCCAACATTTTATTTTAACCCTTTAAAGTGCCGTTTTAGTATAGTTTTGTGGGGAATTAAAAAAAGGACAAAAATGACCCCTAAAATGAGTGTTAGAGGGTTAATATATTCTAAGCAAAGAAACGATTCTACTGAAGACATCTGAAATAGTATTTTAGCTCAAAAGTACATTTAGTACATTTTTTTTTGACTTCTACCAAACGCCATTTCAAAAAATTCAAAAACTTTAGGACCCGATATTTCGGGAAACCGAGCTAACTTTTCAAAACCCTTTGTCAGATTTGCTCTACCAATAGTCTTGTTTCATGACCCGAATTTTTTTACACTGTGTTATAATGCTTACAACTACTTTTCTTGGAAAATAAGGAGGTTCAAAAGCTTTCCGGATTATGGTTTGTTTGACATTTTATGTTATTTTAGGTAGAATGCGAATAAATTGTACGCTTTACTTAACGAATGTTAGAAGCAAACATGACTAGGCTGACCTTAATTTTTCAATTTCAGAAATCAGCCGTTTAAAAACCTCGTTTATCAGGGCTAGAGACTAACGTGCGAATCTTCCTAACTCCCGGTGCTCCTAAAAATGTGTCTATTAATGCCCCTTGTCTTGATAGGTCTACACAAGTGGAAATGATCTTACATGACCATCTGGACCATGTAAATATCCCTTAATTGCACCAGCACACGGGTACATCTTTTAACAGGCCAAACTTTGCCTAAGGGTATGGAAAAAAGCCTGTTAGTGATTCCCGGGGGATACCAGATAGAACTCTGGTCAGTAGCGTTATATTTGAAATCTGCCAATTTCCAGATCCAAACAGTCTAAAGTAATGACTGCACCCACATACAGATAACCTCCGAGCTTAGACACGCCAAGGGGTATGGAATACTCGATACTGCTAAGCACGCATCCGGGTGACGGAAAATTGGAATATAGTTAATGTTGAGTTTATCAAAATTTTTACGTTATCATATTCATGCTTACGATTACTTTATAGGGAGCTTCAATTATATGACTTAATACAAAACTTTGGGTATTGCACGATATGTTCTTGGGCTCTAACGTTCTGAAGGTTTAAAATGCTCTAAGCGACTAAAGTCATTTTAAGATAACATTTCCTTTTAATATCATTTAGCATGACTAAGGCGAATTCATTACAGGTAATCTTAAAAGTCCCGCTGATAACTTTTTTTCGCTTTTTAATTGTAAGATGTCAAATTGTTTTTCTTGTTTTGTTTTGTTTCTGTTTTTGACATTGTAAAATGATTTTACAAAAACAAATGGCTTGTGGTTTTTGTACGAGTTGTACTTGTTGTAGTACCGAGATTACGTGTAATGAATTCGCCTTAAACATGGCAAACCCATAAATTAACTTATCAACCTTTGTGGAAGGCTTTGTTTGTGGGAAAGAGAAGCTGAGGTGTAATTTAGAACTTTACTGACAGCAAACACAATCGCTCTCTGTTTAGAGCAAACAAAAACCTTCACTGGGAAAAAATGTTTTCTGAAAAATATAAAGTTCTTATTAAATATAAATTTTTTTTATAATTTTAAGCACATGTTATAGTTATTATTTATTTATTGTATACTTCGTATCATATTATTCATTAAATTTATTTTCGTATTTTTTTTAGTTTTTTCTGTAGTTTAAATCTTTTTTGTTGGTGCTTTATAAAACAACAAAAAAATTCTCTTCTTTCCCAAATTTTGCAAAAAAAAAAATTTGAGCTATCATTAAAAACCTTCCTTTTTCCTCAGTTTATTATCCAGAATATTCCAGAATAATTCAACATCAGCGCCAACGTTATCCATGTAATGTCTGTGGTAAAAGTTATTTACGCAAAGCCCACCTTAAACGCCATATGACTTGTGAATGTATTGGCGTTGAACCGAAATTTTGGTGTGAGTACTGTTCTTCTCGTTATAAGCGAAAGGAGGACTTAAAACGTCATATTTTAACTGTACACAAAATAGATTTGCGCAAACATCAAAATATAAAAGATAAATATAGTTTTGATGAAATGCCAGCAGCTTTAAATTATAATAATTCAAATTCTTGTGCACAACCAGCTCTCCCGATGTCATTCAACAGTCATGCCCAGCTGCAATTTCAACATCATTCAACCCAACGCGATTTTGAAGATCCAGAATATATTGTTGATTACTAAATAAAATGGTATTTTTGCTATTCAATATGTACTATTAATAAAAAGCATAGCTGGTTATCTATAAGTAACAAGTAGGGTTTTTTACGTAAGTCGGATTACATTATGCAACAAGCAAAAAATTACCTGAATAACCACTATATTTTTTTGATCCGCTAACTGCAAATATTTTATCATCATTATTTAAAATTCTATGGTAAGTAAGGTTTTTTTTAAAAAAAATTTTTTTCTAAAATTTGAGATTTTTGAAGAGGCTGCTCCATACATCTTATCGTAACTTTGGAACGACGCACCCGATTTTGTTATGCAATCCGTCAAAACATTTTAAATTACGCCAGATTTAAGTTTATCTTATATTATTTTTTAATTTAGCCATTATTTTTGGAGTTATTGAGGCCGAAGTGGCAAAAAAAATATTTTTTTTTTTTGTTTTTTTTATAAAATTTTTGAATTCAAAAATTTTAAATCAACAAATACTTACCAGTTACTGACAAATTCCTGAACTGAACTGAAAGTACCTTGTTTTGACCTTTTTTATCGCAAATTTGTGTTAAGCTTAAAATTACAAAGTTTTACCTTTTTATTACACAATATTTTTTTTTAATCCTTTACTTTAATTATTTTTTCATAAAGCTGCATATAATAGAATTAAAATAAATTTGGAATTTGAATAAGTTCGTTTATTCCCGATAAAGTGAAAGTACCTAGTTTTGGCATTTTTTTATCGCAAATTTGTGCCGATCAACATGTTGCTCTACACAAATTTGCGATAAAAAATGTTAAACTAGGTACTTTCAGTTTATCGGGAATAAAACAGGAATTTGTCCATGGATTTTCAAGAAAAAATATTTTACTTCTAATACATGCAGCTTTGAGCTTAAGTACTAAATCTGGTAAGTATTTGTTGATTTAAATTTTTTATGAATTTTTTAAATTTAATTTAAATTTATAAAAAAAATATGTTTTTGCTTCGGCCTCAATAACTCCAAAAATAATGGCTGAATTAAAAAATGATATTAGATAAACTTAAATCTGGCGTAATTTAAAATGTTTTGACGGATTGCATAACAAAATCGGGTGCGTCGTTCCAAAGTTACGATAAGATGTAAGAAGCAGCCTTTTCAAAAATCTAAATTTTTAGAAAAAAAATTTTTTTTTAAAAAATCTTACCATAGAATTTATAAAAAAAATGTAGTGGTTATACAGGTAAAAAAAAAACTTCCCATTTGTTGCATAGTGTTATCGGTCGGTTATGTAGTTATATTAACAGAAACAAAAATGTATATTAAAAAATTAAATAAATGTATTTTGTTGTTGTTAATATAGCTAAATAACCTGATAACCAGTCTTCCGAGAACAACCCAAGTAATTTATTAGATTATTTGTTAATTTGATTATTTTATTTATAATGCAAAAGTAATTACAGTTATTTGAAATGAGGAATCTTAATTTACTAAATGCTTTGACTTAAATTATAACTATTTGAATTTAAAATTATTAAGCCTTTGGCAAATAATCACAAATAATCTTTGAAATGTGTAATTAGATTATTTTTTATTATTTTATGACAATCTAAAGTGATAGTGATTACTTAAAGATTATTTGTAATCGTTATTAATTAGTTACTGGTAAAAACTAAACAAATAATCGTATTTAATCAATTACTTTACATTTAATATAAATATACAGCCATAGTCTGGAAATCACTTTCAAGTAAAATTGAAATTAAGCAAATTTTGAAAACCAAACTGTTTTTAAAGTTAATAAAAAATATATCTCTTTTTACAGTATTTCTCGCTTATATGCACCATGGCTAAAAGCATTTAACGCTTTTATGTGCAATTTGTGCAATTATAGCTTGCTTTTTAAAATATCTGAAATTGTTTTGTGTGTAAGTATTGACTTATTTGCATATACACAGAAAAAAATTAAAATTGATTTCAATTAAAAAAATTTGTGATATGTATTAATTAAATTTGCACCAGTAAACAAATTAATAGTATTAATTAAAAATTTTTTTTATATTTACCATATTTTGTGCAGTTATGTTGGTGATATAAGTAAACGTTTAATTAACTTGAAATAAAAACTCTGCGAACATAAAATAGGGGAATAAAGACTATAATTACACCAGTAAAAAGTATAAAAGGCTCAAAATTATTCCAGTTCAAAATTACATTCCTAAAAAACTATTATCTCAAATTGGGAAAAAAAAACTAAAACTGGAATAATCAAGTTTTATCAAACTTCGAATAGTTAAATATAAACGAGTTTTTATAATTGCATTTCTCGTTTAAAAGCACCAAATTATAAAATGCATATAAGCGAAAAATACTGTATGTACTCTTACACTTTCAGAACCACTTATCTGTACCAGTGGCTAATTCTGGCAGTCATGATCGAGTACTTTTTCGAATCGAAAGCAATTAAATATCTAATTATTTCAGCCAATACTGAACGAATCGAAATTATTTTTTCAGTATTGTGAAACTCAAATTATTGCTTTACAACACTAAAAAAATAATTCCGATTCGTTCAGTATTGGTTGAAATAATTAGATATTTAATTGCTTTCGAATCGAAAAAGTACTCGATCATGACTGCCAGAATCTGGACCCAGAACTACTTTAGAAATCAGGAAAAGCTACCTTTATTTAAAAAACCAAATTGAATTGAAAATCTCCATTGATTTCAATTCCTCGTGATTTTTATTTCCAAGACATGGCTTATAATAACCTTTATTCTTAATCTTTACAATTAGTAATTAATATTAAAGGCCCAACTATAATATGCATAAGCTGGCTTAATAAGCTACTGTCTTAAGTTAACAAAAAGACTACCAAAAGCATTTAAAAAAACAAAAATTACGTACGGAATGTGCGATCTGTTCCGCAGTTTGCTTAAGCAAATGCCAGTTTCATAAAATTAACCAAAAAGTTTTCTTAAGTTCAATATGGTTCGACTCATATCAATCACATGTATTCGCACAATTGCTTAAGCCAACTTAAGCATATTATAGTTGGCCCTTTAACCGTTATAATAAAATTATACTTAAAATTGAATTAGTATTAAATACCAACAACAGTACAAATTTAAGCAAGCGGGAATAACTTGGAAATGTTTTTAGTTTTTTTTTTAAGTAAAAATATTGACTGAATTTTTTTAATTTATTTAGTTTGTAGTAGAATAAGTAAAAATTACAACATATTTAAATGTTAAACTTTTCATTAAATTCAAAAAATTTCAATGGATTCTTAAGTTTTAAGTCACTTCGAAATAAATTTTATAATATATTAAAAAAAATGATGGAAATAAGCAAATTTTGTATTTTATTTGGTTATAAAAACTAATAATTTTGCTGAAACTTATAACATTTTACATCTTGTTGAGTCCCCGTCCATATTATGAAACACTTGCTTCGAAACATTTGAGTTTGACATTGAAAAGGGCAAGACGTTTGGAAAAGTGTACTTTGTTTCGTGTGAAAGCAGTTTTTTTGCAGTTTTTTAGAGTAAGAAGAAAGAGATAAGGCATACAAAATACGTAAATGCTACAAAATAAAAGTTTCATTGTATGGACACGTTGCAGCTTCAGAAGAGAATTGAAGAAAGTTTTTGCAACAAATGTTTCATAATGTGAACGAGGACTAAAGCTGCAAGGATTTGTAAGAATTTTTAAAACCCCCTTTCGAAGCTTATACCTTTTCAAAAATTTTAATTTTAATTATATTTTTTTTTTATTGAACAGTTTATACACAAATTTATTATCATTTAAAATCTTTTTTCACCAACGAATTTTCCAAAAAAAAAAAAAAATAACACCGATTTCTGGAAAGTAATACTTAGTCAATTACAACTTAAAATGTTTCGGCTATTTGGGGTGTTTCATATCTTACGGCAGTAAGGAGGGTGTACATATAGACTGTGCAAAGCTAAACAGTCGTTCAGTATGCTTAATAAATTCTGGAGATCTTGTAGCACTATCAATGTTTCCAACACTAACGTCAAACCTGTACTCATTTGCGGTTGCGAGACATGGAACCTTTCCAAACGTGACTCCCAAGCCTGCAAGCTTTTGTCAACCGATGACTCAGACACATACTCGGCCTTTTTTGGCCAAATACTATCACCAATATCAACCTATGGAATTGAACTTTACAAACGCCATTAAAAGTGGATATACGCCTCAAAAAATGTAAGTGGCTGGGACACACTATGAGAAAGCCAACGAATAATATTGCGAGGCAATCCATTGAATATAACGCTCCGGGATCCAGACGACCCGGCAAACCGACTTACACATGGGAATCAACGGATTTTTTGTATATTTTCGTAAGTGTATTTTTTTTCTACTGAAAATAATCTTAGAAAATTACATATTAATTATAATTTTCCATTTTTATTTCCTTTAATTTTCTTTTAATTATTCAATTTGAAACAAGCCGAATTCACTACAGGCAAGGCGAAATCATTACAGGTTATCTCAGTATTACAACAAGTACAACTCGTACAAAAACCACAAGCAATTTGTTTTTGTAAAATTATTGTACAACGTCAAAAACAGAAAAAAAAAACAAAACAGAACTAAAGATTATAAACACAATTTTGATATTCAACAATTATAAAGGTTAAAAAAAAGTTTGACATTCAACAATTATAAAAGTTAAAAAAAATTATCAGCAGGGGTCTAATCACCGCATTCGACACTATCGTATCGAATAAACTATCAAATTTTTTTGCATACGATAATACGATAGACACTGACATATCGAATGAAAACTCGATAAATGTAATGTCGAGTTACTCGATTATTTTAAATTCAATACATTTCATTCGATATCGAGTTTTACGATACCAAAATATACAATTTCGATAAAATTTGCTCGATATCGTATGCGGTGGTTAGACCCCAGGGCTTTTAAGACCACATGTAATGAATTCGCCTTGATTAGAGGTAATCTCGGTACTACAACAAGTACAACTCCTACAAAAACCACAAGAAACTTGTTTTTGTAAAATCATTGAAAATGTCAAAAACAAAACAAACCAAAAACAAAGATAATAAACAAAACTTTGACATCTAACAATTATAAAGCAAAAAGAAGATTATCAGCAGGGCTGCTTAGTTCACCTGTAATGAATTCGCCTTGATTTTAAAACACAAAAATAAATTCATTATATTTTTTTAATTTTCTTTTTCTTTGACGTATTCTTTTTCTATGATATTACGATCGCAAAGTCAATGTACGACCTAGATACGATTTTATGTTCACGTCAGCTATTGTGTGTCTTTGTATAAAATATTATACGTTTTAATTTGGCAACGCATCTTATACATACGCTAGGTACTTCGTTCATACGGTGCAATCGTGTTTCTACGGTTAAAAAAGCTAAAAGAAACAATTTTGATGTATTCAAATGCCAAAATATTATCGGATTTTTTGGTGACTCTTTGAAGAGCCAATAGCTAACAAACACCCTAGAGAATGATGACATGAACACAATGAAGATCGGTAGGGAATAAGATTTACTCCAAGCAAACTACTGCACCGCATTAAACAAAGAAAACAAGATATTGCATTTAACTTTAAAAAACATTATATTTTTCTGCGCATGTACGTCATAGTAGTAAATGAGCCCAAACATGGTCACACAAACATGTGTATGTAGCATACTGAATGTTTGTTTATATTTCAATCTCTTTACTACAGTAAAGTATAAATGACATTAAAAAGAGAGTAAAAAGATAACGGACCTGCGCAATGCGCTGTCTTGTTTTCTTTATTTCATGATTGCAGCGTATGATCCGAAATACTTTTTATCTCTTCAGAATAGTTGTGGAGAATATTCAGTCACCCGGCTGCCTGCAATGACTCTAAATCTTTGTGATTTTTTTGGATAATTGGGCCCGATGTCATTCTGCATTAGCATTATATATATACATATGTAAATAGGTTTTTCTATTTAAAGTCGAATATAAAAGATTAAAAATATTTTATTCACGTCATCAATTTAAGGTAAGTGCATCACAATATAAAGTTATCACTTTAAAGTAACCAACGAAATTTTTTTCCTTTTCTCATTTGCAGAAATCATATTCTCTGAATCCTTTAAAACTTTTTCTCGTTAAATTTCCTTCGTTTACAATTTCAATGCTGATCAACAGGTTTTTCTAACAATTGCTTTGTGCATCTCAGCAAAATAAGGATACAAATTCAAAAGGACGTGTCTAAACAATGGGTAAGTGTAAAGCATGATGTGCACTTTTTAAAATGTGTGTGTGTTTTTTTTTTTCTTTTGATAAAACTTGGAAAAGTGTTACTGTACTTTTATGTGTTTCCTTATTTTCCTATTTTATTTCAATTTATCTTATAACTTTATCCTTATTTTCCTTTTCTTTCTATACAATTTCGTTTTATTATGATTTTGTTTTTTGTCTAAAAATAAGTTTGATTTTTCTTCTTCCAAGATTTTCTGAGTTTTAATTGTTATTATAAAGCACATACTATACATACATATGTACATATGTATGCGTGGTTAGCTGTTTGCAAGACGTTTAGAAAATTTCCTTTTTCGGTTTATTATAGTTTTTCTTCTTTAAGTCCCTATTTTAAATGCTTCACTACAGGTGGAAAGGGTGTATATAAGTTTATCATTCTACAGTATTGATGTAGGACCCTATAAAATATACATATGGGGGATTTCATGTCAAGTGACCCAATTTTGAAATCGATGTCTTCCGATTTGGATGAAATTTGCACCAAGGTTAGTCCTATTGGATAGTAGTTTAGACACAAATTTTCAACAAGATCGGTCGAAAAGTTTCTGAGTTAGTGGGGGTCAAAATTTGACATTTTGGCCATACAGGTGTTCTTTCTTATCCATGTAACTTATTACCTATTGGTGTTAGCAAAATTTGTCCCAAGTAGCTTCGATAGCTATTTGATCCATCTTTTGAAAAAAATTTTTTTTGTTTTTTTAAAAAATTTTTTTTATTTTTTTTTTTAAATTTAAAACTTTTTTTTATTTTTTTTTTTAGCGGGTATGTTTTTTTTTTTTTTTTTTTTGTTCAAAAGAAAGCTTATGTCTTTTCCTTTAAATTAGTTTTGGTCCCTTTTTGGGATGCGAGCGGCTTATGTATAAAAAAAAATAATTTCTAACTCTAGACAAGGGTTTTTCAATTTTTAGCATATGCAGTGTTCTTTCTCATCCATTTAACTTATTACCTATTAGTGTTAGCAGAATTTGTCCCAAGTAGCTTCGATAGCTATTTGATCAATATTCTGAAATTTTTTTTTTTGTTTTTTTAAAACTTTTTTTTTTTAAATTTAAAATTTTTTTTTTAAATGTAAAATTTTTTTTTTTTATATTTTTTTTATCAGGAATGTTTTTTTTTTTTTTTTTTTTGTTCAAAAGAAAGCTTATGTCTTACCCTTTAAGGTAGTTGTGGTCGCTTTTTGGGATGCGAGTGGCTTATGTATAAAAAAAATTATTTCTAACTCTAGACGAGGGTTTTTAAATTTTTAGCATATGCACTATTTTGAATTTTTTCCTATTTGTGTTTAAGTGTTTCTAAAGCCTTAAAAATAAAACGTTTGCAAAGAAACTAGACAAATTAACCTTTCCGACGGTATGTTACAAACCCAATTACTATTTTATACCTTCGATACTATAATGCCCACAATATGTTAATCCCAGGAATAAAATCACTTTTTTCTGTAGAAATGTTGACAAATAATTCTTTTTTTAATTTTTCCTACATAAATTTTATTAAATTATTTATCTTTATCTTTTTATTATTATTATTAGAAATTATTATTATTATAATTATATATTAGTTTAATTATTATTACAAATTAATAAAAAGAATTTAATTTGTCAACATTTCTACAGAAAAAAAGTGATTTTATTCCTGGGATTAATATATTGTGGGCATTATAGTATCGAAGGTATAAAATAGTAATTGGGTTTGTAACATACCGTCGGAAAGGTTAATTTGTCTAGTTTATTTGCAAACGTTTTATTTTTAAGGCTTTAGAAACACTTAAACACAAATAGGAAAAAATTCAAAATAGTGCATATGCTAAAAATTTAAAAACCCTCGTCTAGAGTTAGAAATAATTTTTTTTATACATAAGCCACTCGCATCCCAAAAAGCGACCACAACTACCTTAAAGGGTAAGACATAAGCTTTCTTTTGAACAAAAAAAAAAAAAAAAAAAACATTCCTGATAAAAAAAATATAAAAAAAAAAAATTTTACATTTAAAAAAAAAATTTTAAATTTAAAAAAAAAAAGTTTTAAAAAAGCAAAAAAAAAAATTTCAGAATATTGATCAAATAGCTATCGAAGCTACTTGGGACAAATTCTGCTAACACTAATAGGTAATAAGTTAAATGGATGAGAAAGAACACTGCATATGCTAAAAATTGAAAAACCCTTGTCTAGAGTTAGAAATTATTTTTTTTTATACATAAGCCGCTCGCATCCCAAAAAGGGACCAAAACTAATTTAAAGGAAAAGACATAAGCTTTCTTTTGAACAAAAAAAAAAAAAAAAAAAACATACCCGCTAAAAAAAAAAAATAAAAAAAAGTTTTAAATTTAAAAAAAAAAATAAAAAAAATTTTTTAAAAAAACAAAAAAAATTTTTTTCAAAAGATGGATCAAATAGCTATCGAAGCTACTTGGGACAAATTTTGCTAACACCAATAGGTAATAAGTTACATGGATAAGAAAGAACACCTGTATGGCCAAAATGTCAAATTTTGACCCCCACTAACTCAGAAACTTTTCGACCGATCTTGTTGAAAATTTGTGTCTAAACTACTATCCAATAGGACTAACCTTGGTGCAAATTTCATCCAAATCGGAAGACATCGATTTCAAAATTGGGTCACTTGACATGAAATCCCCCATATATATATTCTAGGTCATTTTGAGCAGCGCAGTTAATTTAACGATGGCAGTCTGTGCGCCTGTCCGGTGTCCGTTGAAAAGGGTTTTCCGAAGACCCCAGATATGATGGGCACTAGGCTTTTATATATTTTTATCACATATAGTCGGAAATTATTTGCTATAGAAATTTAGCCAGATGGGTCCACAAATAGCTGCGATGTGCGTTAAAAGTAACGACTGCCTCTAGCTGTTTACTATAAATCTCTAATATTTACCCATAAAACTTGCTTATTTCTTTTCTTACCCTTTGCACGATTTTTGGTCTGAGAAGACCCCTAGTAAAATTTGATGCAGAAAATATTCGTCCAACGTTTTAACCCTCTAAAGTGCCATTTTAGTATACTTTTGTGTGGAAATTAAAAAAAAACACAAAAATTACCCCTTAAAATTAGTGTTAGAGGGTTAATATATTCCAAGAAAAGAATCCACATACAATTCTACTGAAGACATCTGAAATAGTATTTTAGCACAGAAGTGCATTTAGTATATTTTTTTGACTTATACCAACGCCTTTTCAAAAAATTCAAAAACTTTAGGGGCCGATATTTCGGGATACCGAGCTAACTTTTCAAAACCCTTGGCAGTTTTGCTCTACCAATAGTCTAGTATCATTTCGCGTTGCAAGTATTAAGGGTGTTTTTTTTTTTTTTTTGTTGCACAGTGTTATTTATGAGCTTTATATCCCTACAAGAAGAGAATCAGCGAGTTGTCACTTTTTTCACGTTGGTGTTAAGAAAATGATATAATGAAATGACCGAAATCAAGTTTTCTGTCATTTCTTTCTATCATTTTCTAAACACCAACGTGAAAAAAGTGACAACTCGCTGATTCTCTTCTTGTAGGGATGTTATTTTAAACTTAAAGAGCGATTCAGAAAAAACTTATTCACGCCATTAAACAGTATAAGGAAGACTTGAATGAACATTGTAAGAAAACCTGGATCAGGAAGAAAAAATAGCCATCAAGATATTTGGATTTGTATCAAAAGAAGCCAATTATTTGTGACATCAGGCACGATAAACACAGGAATATACATACATTACGGAGTGTCTACAAAAACGACTTTTACCTTTCTTAAAACAGCACAGAGTACCTTCATATTTCTGGCCCGATCATGCTACTATGAAAAAAGGCCCTTGAGCAGGGCTGTCAAATATGGCGATTTCTCGCCAAACGTGCCGATTTTGAAACGTGATTGGCGGTGTGATTATCCATTTGGTGACTGGCGACTTTTTTTTGGCGATTTTTGATATAACTGGTGATTTACTTGGCTATTTTTACCATTTATATTATTTCAGCGATTTTTTAACAGTTTTTCTGCATTTTTTGTTTTTATTACTAAATTAAAAAAAAATTGGGAACTTTTTTCACATGATTATGTTTTTGTTATCATTTTAAGTGAATTTTATATTCAGTCACTATATAATTTTAATAGTATGAATGCAGGTCAAAACACTAGTAAAGGCGCCCGTACAGGACATGTTTTTGTCATCTGACATGTCAAATTTCCCACTGCAAAATACATACATGTCGTGTGTTACCTTTTTAACTTTGCTTCTGTAAAAGTCAGACGCAAAGTCATCTGACAAAAATTCAATTAGAGCGTGCTCTATTTTCTTCTGACAAACCATCTGACATCAGAAAGCTATGCCGGGAAGAAACCGGCAGCGGCGTCCACAATTGACGGAATCATTAGCCGGCTGAAGTTAATTTTTTTACAATACCGAGATATGTTTGATCATCTTACCATTGAATAGAATTTATGTAAATACATATATAGGTTTTTATTCTCAAATTAACGCTTTTTCGATTCAAATTCAAATTTTTTTAAATCAAACTCAATTTTTTTCAAAGTAATTTCAATTTTATTCAAAACAAATTAAATTATTTTGAACACAAATTAAACTTTTTACAAATCATATTGAATAATTTTCATTTCAAATTAATTTTTTTTCATTTTAAATTAAATTTTTTTAACTTCAAATTAATTTTTTTAATTAAAAGCAAAATACTTAAAAATAATTTTTATTTTTACAATATTAAATTTAGAATAAGCTTCTATTACTTGCTATATAAAGTTTTCAATATAGGGTTCTTCAGTTGCAGCTAATGACAAATTCATAGTCATATCAAAATAATAATAGTTGCAATCTGAAGGTGTTACGGATTCTACTGATCGGTTAATTATGGTGACCAAGTCCATGTTACTCTTTGGATCAGCTAGCATATTACGAGCACAGAGTTTAGTTTTTGAGAAAACTTTTTCAATTGGGTTTAGCATAGGGAAATATGGAGAAAGAAAAACTAAAATATGACCGGACTCAGCAATTTTATCTTTCACCACTTGCGTTTTGTGTAATTTTGCATTGTCAAGGATCAGCCAAGCACCTGTGATGTTGGATTCAGTTAATTTATCGAATAATTCTTCAAGGAAAGATGTGAAAATATTGGTATTTACCGAGGAATTGGCAATTACTTTTTTATGTACAATTCCATGTATGTTCATAGCTGCAATATGGGAAACATTGCTCCGGTATTTACTTTGGTGTTTTTATTATTGTACTGGAAAATATTTTCCAGTATTATAAATAACACAATAATAGAAAAGGAATCACGAATAAAAGAAGAAAAAAAACAGGTTTTTAAATTTTTCCATATTGAATTCGTGGAAAAATTAACTTGAAGTGAAAAAAATTGAATTGGAAAAAAATAAAATTTAATTCAAAAAGAAAAAAATTTAATTTGAAATGAAAAAAAATGAATATGTGTCGAAAATAATTTAATTTGTTCCGAATAAAATTGAAGTTGCTTTGAAAAAAATTGAGTTTGATTTTTAAAAAATTTAAATTGAACGGAAAAAGTATGAATTTGAGAGTAAAAACCTATATATATAAAAACCGTTTTATTATAAAATCCTAAATTGGTATCTTTGAATTAAAAGAAAAAAATGTTAAGATGGCTGAACTATTTTACGGCGCAATAACAATGCGAAAAACAGAGACAATGTCAGAAGCAAATAACATGTACGTTTGTGACCGAATATTATAAAGCTTATGTAAAACAGCGATTTTGACAGACATGCACAATTACATGTGACTTGAAAATTTGACATGTCAGATGACAAAAACATGTCGTCTGTATGCTCCTTAATGAAATCGATGAGGCTGAAGTGTACATTCTTATAGACTTGTGTTCTTAATTTTAGTTTTTTAACTGAAAATATAATCTCCATTTTATGTTATTTAAAAAAAAAATAAGAGAAACTAAACAAAATTTACTTTCAGCGACTTTTTTGTATTTTTTCTCAGTTATTGGCGATTATTTATTGAAATATTATGCTAGCTTTTTTTTTGTAAGCAAAATTAAATTTAAAAAAAAAATATGTCACGCAAACTGAACAAAATTGACGTTTGGCGATTTCTGACATCCGGTTTGGCGATGGAGCTCAAAAAAATCTGACAACCTTGCCCTTGAGTGGTATTCAAAAAATTATTTCCATTTTGTACCACGTGAGGCAAATCCACCCGACTGTTCAGAACTTCGGCCTGTTGAAAGCTATTGGGCTATTGTAAAAAGAAGAATTAAAGAACACAGGAAAGGTATCCAGGACATGTCCGACTTTAAGCGTAAGTCGACCAATTCGTCCTAAAAGGTAACTGAAGCAACTATAAAATCTTTAATGGGAGGATTTCCGCAAAAAGTAAATAAATTTTAAAATACCGAGTAAGGTACTTTTTTGTTTTTCATCTGGTACTTTATGAATTATTGTTAATATTCGACCTAAAAAGATAAAATTAAACATGCATGGTCCCGAGTTAAAAGGAATATGTAAGGGGTTAAGCACAGCTCACGTGGGTCCAGTAATAAGTTCCCGTTGTGTTAACATGTTACACCGTCTTCTAATGTTTCTACGTTACTTGGCTGTTGATATTCAGATCCTGTTCAAATCAATGTCAAAGAGACAGATTTTGTCCCTAATTATTCTTTAACCAAACAGCTCAAGTCTCAGGTCTCCGAATGCGGAGCAGTGACAGAGAAGATGTTCCGTTGACTCTTCCTCGTCGCCGCAACTCCTACATAGGTCATTGTAAGGCAGCCCCAACCTTTGGGCTCGTTTCTCAATGGGCCAGTGACCAGCTATGACCGCAATGAAATTAAATTTGTTATGTAAGGTGGAGCTTTTTCGTTCTAAATCTGGTAATTTGATTAAATTTTGTTAATATTAGACATGGAAATAAAACATCAAACGCAAAGTCCTGAGTGGATGAGAATCTATAAGAGGAGACTTTTTGACACTTTTTTGTTTTTCAACTGATATTTTATGATATTTTTTATATTGAACTAACAAAATTTAATTAACTTACGAGGAAGGTAGCATATGAACCGCAGGTTAGTCGCTTGCCAAATCGATACACTAAGACGGAAAAAAATAAATGCTCGAAACATGTAAATCCATAAATTCTTAGATGTATATACTATGTTTTCTTCATATTTACCTAAAAATTGATGGTCAAATTTCGACCATTAGGCAAACACTAGTTTGAATAAATTTACGTATTTTTGAAAATTTTTATGTTGAACGGCTTAAGTTTTATTTAACTTCGGCCGTATTTTTGAGAGGCGGATTAAGTTAAAGCTTAGTTTAAAGTCTGAAACTCGGATTTTTCTGGCGAAATGTACATTTTTAATTATTTCATTAAAGGCCAAGATTATAAGCAAAACTATAAAAACTTGGTAATGACGGCACAAATATGTTTTTAGATTAACTAAACCCAGTTTAACTGAGACTTCGTTCGCTTAATGCTAGGAACACAACTGGGACGAACGACGAATTTTTGGCCGCGAATATTCGTCGCCAAAAATAAAACATATTTGTGTATATGAAAATACACACAATCATGGCGTCGGCCGAAATTCGTCATACGCGGCGACTTTGCAATAGATTTATTTCTATTTAATACGCCGGCGAACGACGAACAAATCAGTACCGGGTGACCATGTTTGATTTTAGTTTTCAAGTATTTTAGTATATTAAGTTACTTTTTTACTTTAATAATTGTTATTTATTATTTTATCGCATCTTAAATATATATACAAAGAAGATAACTATAATGGCTAATAAATCACTCATGGTTTAAGCGCTGGTTTAGTTGAACTAAACTTGAATTTATATGTAGTTTAAACTCAACAGCTATAAATCAGTGTCCCATGTATTATATTCTGTTAAAAAAATAACATGTGGCAGCACTACGATAAATCTTATCAAATTCATATGGTCTGTATTTGTAGTTTAAACGCCCAATTTAATGCGTTTAAAGATGGTTTATAAGTTTAGTGATTTATAGATTTGTTGGTTTAAACACATTTTAAACCAAAAAGAAAGTTTAACTTGCTCTGATTTTTTAGCCCTAAGAATAGTTTTTAATTGTTTTTTTGTTAATGTTTGTGTTTTTTAAGTAAATTTTTTTATATGGTCACACTATTTCTCTCTCTTTGCATAAACTGCAAAGAACTTTTACAATTAATAAAGCTGTTAGTAATTCGTCGTTATTGTGTTTGATACGACGAACTTACTCAGCGAATTTTTACTAAAAAATTCGTCGTGTAGGGCGAAATTCGTCGTTCGTCCCAGTTGTGTTCCTAGCATAACTTACATGTAAAACAAAAACAATATTTTATAATTTGTTTTCTGGCTCACTCTTAATTAGAAAAGTAGCAGTAAAAATTAACTAAATTCGTTTGTAAATGGCCGAGTCTTAGGCAATTAATTATTTTTTTCTTCCCAAAAGTTTTGGCACAATAGCGCCCATACCATATTACCTGGGACAATTGAATTTGGCTCAGATATTTTTTTTATACGTAAGGTGTATTAAATACTAAAAATAATCAAAATCGGCCCATTATTTCATCGGGCTCCTATTCAAGTGTACTTCCGAATTTAAGGTTTTGCTACGTTTTTCAATACTATGGGAAAAAGAAAGATTCGGCACAGCCGAATGTAGAACGTTTACTTATTTTTATTTTAAAAACATGTTTAGTAGTCTGACAATTTTCTGTACAAAATGGCATTTGAACAAACCAGAATTAAAAATTTTATGATATAATTTCATTCCATGCTTATGTAGAATCCAATAATTTTGTATTGCCATTAAATAATGTACTTGAATATTTATTTTGATGAGATTGTTTCATTGAAAGTGGTTGCTGAAAACATTGAAAAAGATTAATATGTAAGGTAAAATGGAAAGAATTTCTAAAAATTGGGTCATTTCGAAAATATTCGTATTTTCACACTTCCTCATTCAAATGCAGCAACTAAAATAATTTTTAGTTTAATTTTTTTAAGGGAGAAAAGAGCGAAGTAAACTTTTAATTAAAAACTACGAGAGTGAATTAATAATAAAAACTCGTTTTTAATGCTACAAGTGCATGGGTTTTTAAATTAAAAAGAAAAAAGAAAACGGTAAAAATAAAAATGAAGTACAAAAAAGGGATAAATACTTGTAATTTTGTAACTTTTAATTCCAGTTAACCGATTAAGTTATTATAAAAAAAATTTCATAGAAAATCCGTTTTATAAACCTGGGGCCTAATACTGGCAGTCGTGATCGAGTACTTTCTCGATTCGAAAGCAATTTTATTTCAGTCGATACTGATCGAATCGAAATTATTTTTTCAGTATTGTGAAACTCAAATTAATGCTTTACAAACACCACTGAAAAAATAATTTCGATTCGTTCAGTATTGACTGAAATAATTAGATATAAAATTGCTTTCGAATCGAGAAATTGTTGAAAAATTACTTGTTAAATATTTTTCCTAAACAACATGAATATTTTATGTTTTTATTTTTCAAATATTTTTCATTCGTTTCAAAAATTTTCATCAACATTAATATATATTTTAATCTTTCAATAAAGTTTTATATAAAATAATATTATAATAATTTTATTAACGCGGAAGATTCCAACAGGTTATGGGCCCAGAGCGTTTGGGTAAGGAATTATAAGTGTGGTGAAAATTTTATTCAAGATTTTATTATTTGAAAAACGAATCATCAAAACACAAAATGGCATCTTCATCATCCCTTTATCAAATTGAAAAATTGGATGAAAAGAATTTCGAAACCTGGAGTGTGCAAATAAAGAGTGTGCTAATTCATTGCGGTTATTGGAAATTTGTAAACGGTGAAGAAAAGAAAATCTCAACCTGGGATGCTGAAAAGAAAAGAGAATGGGATACCATCGATGAGAAGGCATTAGCGACAATAATGTTAAGCATAAAAACATCTCAAATCAATTATATTAAAAATTGCGCTACATCTCACGATGCCTGGAATAAGTTCAAAGAAATTTACAAACCAAATGGTCCTATACAAAAAGTGAGTTTATACAAAAGGCTTTTGAGTTTAAATATGAAGGAAAGCAAGAACATGGTGGAGTATTTGAACACATTTTCTGATATTGTTGAAAAATTAAGTGAAATTGGAATTCAAATACAAGATGAATTACTGGTAATAATACTTCTCTCAAGTCTTCCGAAAGATTATGAAAATTTTGTGATGATTATAGAAACAAGAGATACATTGCCTTCATTATCTGTGGTAAAACTCAAGCTTTTAGAAGAGGCAGAGCGGAGAAATAATCAAGAACACGAAGTAGCAAATCATCAACAAGCATTTGGTGCAGTAAAGAAAGAAAAATCAAACAACAATAATAATAAAAATCATAAAAATCAGCCAAATACAAAAATTATTAAAGGTAATTGCTTTATATGTGGAAAGAAAGGTCACTACGCAAATAAATGTAAATTAAAAAATGAAGACAAATCATTTTCTTTAATTGCTATGGCCAAAAGTAATACAAAATCGGCAGCCTGGTATATAGACAGTGGAGCCACAAGCCATATGTGTTCTGATCGCAAGTTCTTTACAACATTTGAAAATTGTAATGACACTATTACGTTGGCAGACAAGAATTCAATATCTGCAAAAGGAAAGGGAGTTGTAACAATAAAAATTAATGGCACTGACATTGTTTTTAAAGATGTATTGTATTCCCCAAACTTACAAGGAAATTTTATTTCCGTAAGCAAAGTCGTACAGTATGGTGGAACAATAAAGTTTAATCAAAGGGGAGCTTTTCTATTTAATAAAACAGGAAATTTACTCCTGCATGCAAAAAGAGAAAACAATCTATTTGTGTTTGAAGCTAAAGAATCACCAGAACAATTAAATAATGTGAGTACTAATAACCAAATTTGGCATAGAAGATTTGGCCACCTCAATTACCAAAGTTTAAAAGAATTGTACAATAAAGAAATGGTTAATGGATTAATATTAAAAAATGATAATATAGATTGTTGTAAAACCTGTATGGTTGGTAAAATTCATAGCGCATCATTTCCAAAACAAAGTGAAAGAAAATCTGATGAAGTCCTTGATATTATTCATTCAGATTTATGTGGTCCAATGAACGTGGAATCCGTTGGCGGTTCAAAATATTTTATTTCATTTATAGACGATAAGTCGAGAAGAATTTGGATATACTTTCTGAAAAGAAAAAGTGAGGCATTTGAAAAATTTAAAAATTTTAAAAACATGGTGGAACGTCAAACCGGTCGTCAGATAAAGGTTCTTAGAAGTGATAATGGTGGAGAATATATCAACAACGTATTTAACCAATATTTAGAAGAATGTGGTATTCAGAGACAACTTACAGTTCCATATACACCTCAACAAAATGGAGTAGCTGAAAGATATAACCGAACACTAGTAGAAATGGCACGATGTTTATTAATAGATTCTGGACTCGATCATAAATTGTGGGCTGAAGCTATATCAACGTCAGCATATTTAAGAAATAGATGTCCATCAAGAAGCTTAGACAATAAAACTCCTTATGAAGTTTGGACTGGTAAAAAACCGAATGTGAAGCATCTAAAAGTATTTGGTTCAATTGCAGTGGCTTTAAATAAAAACAAAAAAGGCAAGTTTGATAAAAAAGGATCATTGTTAATAATGGTTGGCTATTCGCTTGTATCCAAAGCTTATAGACTGTATAACAAGGAAACAAATGACGTAATTGAACGACGTGATGTACAATTTGATGAACACTCTTTTCCCCGAATGGATAAAAATAGTACGGGTGAAGAATTTATATCGTTTAATGATTTAATAAATACTTATAAAGTTGCTGAAACTGAAAATCGAGTTGAAGATAAAGTAACTGAGGTTAACGAAACAAATAATAACTCAGAAGTTCATAGTGAAGAATCTTGTTCTGAAGATTTTTTTGACATGGATGATTTTAATGGATTTACATCTCCATTAGAGGAATTGTCTGATGAAGCAAGTAATGACAACTCTAAGCGTGGTATTGGTAGACCAAGAATTATTCGTAACGGCAAACCTGGACGTCCAAGAAAAGTGAAGAATTTACTAAATAATGTGGTGGAGGAGCAAGTTCCTAAAACTTATAAAGATGCATTATCTAGTAAAAACTATGTCAAGTGGCAAGATGCAATGTTAAAGGAAATTTCGTCTTTGCGACAAAAAGGAACATGGTCCTTATCTGAACTTCCAAGTGGGCATAAGGCAATTAAGTGTAAATGGGTTTATGCTTTGAAGAAAAACAAAAAAGGTGAAGTTATATGTCACAAAGCACGTCTCGTTGCAAAAGGTTGCAGTCAAAGGTATGGCATTGACTATAACGAAACATTCTCACCTGTAGTTAGGTATGCAACAATACGAATGTTATTGGCTTTAGCTGTAGAACATAAAATGCATTTACACCAAATAGATGTAGTCACAGCATACTTAAATGGAGAACTTCATGATGAAATCTACATGCAACAACCTGAAGGATTTACCGATGAGTTACATCCAAATAAGGTTTTAAAACTTCACAAATCACTTTATGGTCTTAAACAAGCAGGAAGAGAATGGAATTCAAAATTGAATACTGTGTTATGTAATATTGGTTTTGAAAGATGCAAAAATGAACCGTGCTTATACAAAATGATAAGAAATGATAATTTAATTATAATTGCTGTTTATGTGGATGATATTATCATTGGTTGTAAAAACAAAAACGAAATTCTAAAAATTAAATCCCAATTGAATCTTGAATTTGAAATAACTGATAAAGGATTACTAGAACATTTTTTGGGGATGGAAGTTCAGCGTGATGGAGAAACTGGTGACATCAAGTTAAGTCAAGAATTATATATCAAAAAAATATTACAAGAGTATGGAATGGAAAATTGTAAATCTGTTTCTACACCTTTAAACTCTGGATTTCAAATCACCTGTAATGAAAATAATTGCAGCAAGAGAGTTGATAAAACGTCTTATCAATCACTAATTGGAGCTTTATTGTATTTGGCATTAACAACAAGGCCAGATATAATACATTCTGTTTCAAAATTAGCACAACGAAATTCCAATCCACATGTTGAGCATTGGGAAGCTGCTAAAGGTGTGCTACGTTACTTAAAGGGTACGCAAAATTTAAAATTAATTTTTTCATGTGGTAACAAGAATCTAGAAGGTTATGCAGACGCTGATTGGGGAGGTTGTACTGTAGACAGAAGATCATACTCCGGATATGTCTTTTATCTCGGTAAAAGTACTATTTCGTGGGAATCAAAGAAGCAACCCACAACTGCACTCAGTAGTACCGAAGCTGAATACATGTCGATGTCTAATGCATCAAAAGAAGCAGTCTATTTAAGAAGATTATTGCAAGAGCTTGGTTTTTTGAAGGATGAAAGTGTAACTTTAAATGTAGACAATCAAGGTGCATTGAAGTTGGCCGTCAATCCAGTGTTTCATAACAGAAGTAAACACATTGATATTAAGTATCACCATATAAGAGATGTCATTGAATCTAAATCAGTAGATTTAAAATATTGCCCAACAGAAAGTATGATTGCTGACATTTTTACAAAGAATTTACCAAAAACTAAGCATTTACAATTTGTTAGTTTATTAAATTTAAAATAATTTGAGTTGTAAGAATATCCATGTTGAGGAAGAGTGTTGAAAAATTACTTGTTAAATATTTTTCCTAAACAACATGAATATTTTATGTTTTTATTTTTCAAATATTTTTCATTCGTTTCAAAAATTTTAATCAACATTAATATATATTTTAATCTTTCAATAAAGTTTTATATAAAATAATATTATAATAATTTTATTAACGCGGAAGATTCCAACAGAAATTACTCGATCATGACTGCCAGAATCAGGCCCCTGTTTTATATTTTACAAGTTAGGCCAATCTATTATTTTGTGTTCTTTATGAGTTGTTATGCATTGAATTTTATATTTTTTGTTTTAGTTACAATAACTATTTATTTTTTGTACTGAAGCTTAAGTTAATAAAATATAAAACATTTTTCTCGATGTACTATATATGTATATTGTCCGTCGAGAGTTAATTTTTGACTAATTTGCATATTAAGGCCGGGGTTTTGAGATGTGGATTAAGCTTAAACTCAGTTTAACGTAGTCTGAAACTCGGAGTTTTCCGGCGAAATGTACATTTTTTATTTCATTAAAGGCCAACATTTTAAGCAAAACTAAGCTGCTTCAAAAAATGTTAGTATACAAACTTGGTAATGACGGCACAAATCATTTTTCAGATTAACTAAAACGAGTTTAACTGAGATCTCAAAAACACAGCCTTAGCCGACGATATGTAGATAAACTGAAAAATTAAAACACTATATTACATAAGAACGTACATACATATTAACATAACAATAATAGTTAATTAAGTTATTATTTCCCCAGTACCTAATTATAAATATCTACATGCATATGTACCTCCCATCAAAAAAAAAAAAATCTTCTAAAAATAACAAAGCCATTTTAAAGTTACAAACAAGGTCTTTGCCAAAACGGAAAACAGGTTGAACATCTAATGCATTAAAAATATTTTACTATAAATATCCAAAATAAACAAAACGAAACTGAAAACAAATTCAAATATTATTTTAAAAATCATATCCTGTCAAAGATCAGCAAAAACATACACACAAATAAATACATACAAATGTGTTTCACAAATAACCTTGAAATAGATTTTTTTTTAAATAAATTGAAAATAAATCTCAGGGTTAAAATTAAACAGAATACGAATTTGAAAATCGATATGCATCGGCAGGGTGAAAGAATATAAACCAAAAAAAAAACATTTTTTGTATACAGATTTTTTTCCTTCGATTTCATTGGAAATTTAATTTTATTTGAGGTTATGTTTTTAAAATAGAACCCACAAACAAGAACAAAACATTAAATGAAACAACAACAACTTTGTATATACATACTACATCAGTAAAAGTGTCGACCTAAAGTAGGTACCTAAGCGAATCCGAACTCTAAAATCATTTCAATACATGTTGATTTTATGGGTATAGATATTAAAAGGATGCTTTGTAAACAATATTATGTTGTGAGATTGGTGCGCCGTTGTTGCTGCTGCTACTGGCGTATAAATCCTGGCTTTACCTAAACAAAGTCTAAGGCACTTGCAATCCTGTGCATACATACATACATATCTCTATGCTTTTATTTTTTTTTATTTGTGTGTACATCTACATTCTTTGAAAACGTAGTGGTTTGGAAAAACTTTTAAAATTTTACTCTTTCTTATTTCACTCCCTTTCGCATTTTCTCTTATGTTTCCTTTTTTTTAGATAGTAGAGTAGGTAACAAGTTTTCCTTGCTTAATTTCTTATGACAGCTGTGCGCAGGCGTAAACTATTGTCTTTATTTCACCCATACACGGACAAATAGGATTGTTTTTTTTTTGTGACTGTGTGTGAGAGATTTTGGAAAATTCGGCTTTTTTCGCTTTTATTTTTCCACATTTTTCTTTATTATACTGGTGGCATCTATAATTGTTTTTGTTGGGAAATGCATTTGTGTTAGTATTTGTTTAGAAACTGAAAATATGTTTAAGCTAAAATTGCTTTCGTCAAGGGCTGCAGCTAGTGCGTAAATGTTTCTAGTGCAGTTAAGACGCTTTTTTGTCTAAAAATTAAGTTGTTAAACTTTTTATTGCAGTGTAAAAGTTAAATGTGAAATTTTCAAAGGAAATATGGAGTGAAATTAAGTTGTGCTTTCTAAAATAATTAAGGAACTATAAAAGCTTTAAGCTTATGAAACTTTATAAGGAGTAAAAGCTTAGAAATTAAAATATTTACTAATTTTATTGACATTTTTTTAAAATTTTAACTGATATTTTTGCAAGAAAAGTTTTAATTTTTTTTTTAATAATTTAAACGAAGTTTCAATGTTTTTTTAAAACTTAATTTGCGAAATTAATTAAATATACTCGCCAGTGTTTTAATTATTAACCAAATTCAAAAATGATCAATATTTCTTAAACTTAACGATCAAAACTTCACAAAACCCACCGACATTTTTTTGGTTTTGTATTCATAAATCCAAAAAATATAATTCAATTGTAACAATTTAATCAAAGTGATAACTTTGCCAGTACGTTTTTAGATGCTTGTTTAAATAAATGTTAAAGATATTTTTCAAGATTTCTTATGGATGTACCTACCACTGACTCATCAAAGCCAACTTGTCAAAGAAACTTTTTTGGAAAACACTTTTCTTTTAATCCTTTGCAAATTCTATACATAAGTTGATTTAACGATGTCCGTTCGTTGGTTCGTCTATCCGTGTGTGGCTTGAAGTTGATTTACCGGAGACCCCAGATAGGATGGGGACTCGGTTGTTACATATTTATAGCACATATAGTCCGAAATAGTTTGCTATTGAATTTCAGCAAGATCGGCACACAAATGGCTGAGATATGAGCAAAAAAATGCGACTATCTCTAACTTTTACCCATAAAACTTTTACTTTTTGAAGTCTTTTTTTTATAAAAACGTGTTTGAATTGTCTTTTTTTTTCACTTTCACATCAAATTAACTAAGACTGGTTTTTGAGATCTCAGTTAAACTTGGTTTAGTTAATCTGAAAAGAGATTTGTTTCGCCATTGCCAAGTTTGTATATAAAATTTTGACGTAACAGCTTGTATTGTATTTGTATTTTCATATTATTTGTTTTTAATAAACGGAAGTTTTATATACTCTATCGAAATCCAAAAATCCCTTTTAAAACTGCAAACCCCTATTACGAATAATAACTTTTCATCAAATTTTCTATTTGTTTATAAATAGCGAACTCTGCCATCGTTTCAAACGAGTACGTTAATCACAATACATAGTGTAAATTGTTCAAACTCGTACTTTATTTTTTTGAAATCATATTACTCGGTAAACCCTCAGCTCTACAAATTTCTGTGATAAATGCATGTACTTATATAGGAAAGCTTTAAATAAAAACTCCTACTTAACGAAATAGAAGCATCAACATGGTTAACAATCAGCAAATCAACAGCTTTAATTTTAATCATTTTATTTCCAATTTCACTTTACACTTAATAAAAGTTTAACAAAAAAAATAACTGCACTATAAACGTACCCTTTGCACGCTATTATCAAAAAGCCCTAAACCATTTTTACTAATACTCTTATTTTCTCTTTCTTTTCAGCTTTAACATTAAAGGATATCAATTTGAAGGCTCTAACTTGAAAACAATGGTTCAATATTTATAACCATTTCTAAACGATGCTAATCTATTTCTCTCTTTCTATAGGTCTCTCTTTCTCTCTTTTGGAATGAAAAGGTAATAAAATAACCTGAAAAATAATTCATCTAATAATGGACTTAACAACTCATCAAAAAACTATCATCATTGTAACCCCTTCTCAGCAATTATTCATCAATAATTTAAATTGTACATACGCAATGGTTAAGGGAGCTTGATCAAACATAAAGAAATTAAAACCGAATATTTTTAAAATTCCATCAAATAGCATATATGTATGTATGTATATATAAAAGTAATTTGCTTATTAAATTTTTTGCAATAGGTTTAATTATAATTAAGCATTGACACAATTTTTAAAAAAAAAAAAAAAAAAAAAAAAAAAAAAAAAATACGGAATATCATATTTTCAAATGTATTCAGATTGAGCAAGTTTACTTTCTCTTCGTTAAATCCATACTTGCCTAAGAAAACTTGTTGTGGGTTTATTGGACACACGTTTTTCATTTATTTGACGTTTTGAAATTTAAACATTTTAATCATTATGAGCATTTAGATCACAAATCTCTTCAGTTTGTAAAATATTTGAAAATATATATATTTATATATATATATATATATATATATATATATATATATATATATATATACAGGCCTGTTCTTAAATTCACTTTAATTCAAATCACATTTAAAATCACACGTGTGATATTGTGGTGTTGAAATCACGTGATTTTTAGAACTGGCCTGATTAACAAATCATGATTCTCTTGACAATATCTTTTTAAAATATTAGGCCTTTCTTTAATTGCCTTTGGGAGATTCAAACTGTAGTCATATGTCTTAAAATAATAACACGAAAAAATATGACTGCTGTGAGTAACCCCTCACAATAAAGATTTTTTCTGTGTAGTTATGACAAAACAATAACCACAGAATACAAAGTTTTACCGCCTTATTTATGAAAAATAAAACAGGCTTATAAAGGCTTTATTGAATAAATTTTGATAGAAAATCTGGTTCATAAGCCTTTTATAAACCAGGGGGCTAATTATGGCAGTCGTGATCGAATATTTTTTTGTTTCAAAGGTAATTTTATTTCTAATTCTTTCTATCGATACTGAATGAATCGAAATTATTTTTTCTGTGTTGTAAAGCATTTATATGGGGTTTGACAACACTGAAAAATAATTTCGATTCGTTCAGTATCATCTGAAATGAAATTGCTTTCGAATTGAAAAAGTATTCGATCGCGGCAGTCAGAATTAGGCCCCAGTTTTATTTTTTTATAAATAAGGCCGTTATTATATTAGGACTTTTTGTTGGAAGCAAAACAAACAATTTTTTAAGCTACAGTAGTTTTGACTTAACTGCCTTTTGTTTACGTGCACTTTTGACTTAACTGCACAAAATTGATCATTTTTGGAATTATTCTTTATAATCCCATACAAATTCGTTTTTTAAGTGCACTTTCTTTACCTGCACATTTAAGATAAGTGCCCAAAATTTTTGGCATTTTAAAATTATTTTCATACAAAAAATTCAAGTTAGCTGCACTTTGACTTAACTGCACAAAATACATATTTTCTGGAATTATTATTCAAAATCCTTGTTTACGTGCATTTTGTATACCTGCACACTTTTCATATTTTTGGGCAGCTTTAAAATATTTTCATATAAAACATCAAACTTAGCTGCACACATGAAAAATATGGTGGCCACTTTTTCACATAAATATCCAATTTAAGCTGTTAATAAAAACAAAAATCGCAAGCAAGTCAAGTTGGTGTCATTATAATTCATTTATTTCGTTTGCATGTACCTACATTTATGCATAGGGGTTGTGGTTACAGCAACTTTACCACGATTATATGAAAGGAATAGAAAATCTTAGGTCTGAAACAGAATAAATTATTTGTAGTAGTTTTTGGAGCTGACGAATGATCAGGAGTGCAACAAAGTTCAAAATTTCGAATTTTGTTGACACTACTTTGAAACTGCCGTTTTTAACTTTTGACAGCTTTCAGCGCTATTGTTAACGTTGGACTACAGCGACTTTTCGGTTCCACACTTTATTGTTACCAATTTGGATATCTCGTTCTTTATAAAAATGCATAACAAATGACTACAGGTTGTTTGAACGTCAATGTTAATATCAATTTATTTATAAAAACGTTGTTACTCCTCTTTCAAACACTTTACTTTAGCTGCACTTTTATGCAGGTAACCACAATTGCGTACCTGCACATTAAGGCAGCTAAATACATTCAAGATAGCTTCATTTTTGATTTACCTGCACAAAAAATCGTGCAAAGGAGATTGTGCAGCTAAGTCAAAATTACTGTATTATAAAATATAAGGATATTATGACAATATGACTTGATAGCATACCGTTTGAATCCCCTAATTATGTTATTTAAATTACAATAAAAACGATATTCACTGGACATTAAAAATTCAAAAAAAAAAAAACTAGACAACTTTTGCTTCGCGTTGCGTTAGAGATTAACTTTGACATCTAAGATGAAATATTCTTACTTATACGAAACATGTCACATAGAGTACTTTCAGCGCAGAGCAAAGCGAAACTAATGTTTATTTTAAGTACCAGATTTAAATACAAAAATATTTTCATCAAAAAGAATATCGTTTTTGAAAGTTTTGTTTTGATTAGTATTCTCTCTGTCAATTTAGCTATTGAAAAGTATTGAACACCACCTGGATTTTAAATATCATAAAGGGTATTTTACACTATCACACAACTCTTACTTACGTATTTTGAGAAAAATACAACCCTGTCATGATAAGTTTTGTTATTGTATTTTGAACATTTTTAAACCATAATTAGATCAGGGAAGCATTTTCTTCAAAATACTTAAGACTTGTGTAAAAGCGTAAAACGGCCTTAAGTGGTTTTTACAGATTTGGAAAAAAATGGTATCCTCTACATCGAGGAAATATTAGTAAAATGGTTTAGAATTACGAAATAATTTATCTTATTAAACAACTATGAAATAAATAAAAAATAATATATGTTAATATATTCTTTTTAAATAATAAATCATTCTAATTTTTACAATATTTATCATTATTTGATCACAAGTATTTATTGCATGCCCATATAGTAGATTTACTCATATCAAAATATATACGACATAAAGATAACAAATTATACAAAAATTGTCTAACACTAATGATTTAAAATTAAAATTATTAAAAAGGTTAACAACTGTGAAATGATTTATTATAATTAGTTAGTGATATTAATCCAAATTCTTAAACCCACAGGCCATAACCCAACAATTCAGTTAAGCTTGGTCAGTTAAGCTTGGTTGCTTGGTCCAAATATAACAAACTCATTTGCTTTTTCATAATGTTCATAAGACAATTAACATTTTGAATAGAATTTTAACTAAAAACTAATTTCTAAATTTTATATTTTACAGATTTAACTAAAAAACTATCATTAATACATAAAGAAAATACCGCACCTAATCAGGTACAAAAAATTCAAAAAAGTAATGCTCGTTCCATTTTGAATAACAACAACAATCCGAAACGTTCAAATAGTCGCAACTCTTTGCACAATGGTTCAGCGAATGCTACAACGCTACCAAATGGCAAAAATAAGCGTATGTCAATGTCGGATGTATCGGATATGTTGTATGAGTTCTATAGAGCCAATGCTGCGGCTAAGGCACCAAAATCCCAAGAGCCACAACAACCCCAGGTAATAATGGGAACGGGAGCTACAGCAGCAGCTGTGAAATATGTAGGTCAAACTTCACCCACCTCGGCGGAAACAAATGAACCTTCCAGTATTGCGGCAATTGCTACAAATTGTGCTGCCTCAGAAACGGCTTCAAAAAACTTGCAGAGTGATGAAATGATGTCAAATAAATTGGAGGCACCATTTCATCCACGGATTATGCACTCCAATACCAATAACACACTAGTGCCATCAAATGACATCGCCACCAATGAGTGCAATACGCCATCAGTGACAGCAATACCAACTTCAGTAGTTGTACCAGCTACAAATACAGCAGCAGAAGCCTTAGATGTAAAGCCTATTATAAATCCAGCCACGGGTTTTGTGATTACAGCAAGCCCTCATAGTGTTATCAAGCCTGTGCCAGTACCAAATGCCCAATCAAATCCTCAAGCAGCTGCCATAGCCGCCGCTTTAATACGCGACGGTTATCATAGTTTCCAGCAGCAAATACGTGCCCAAGAATTGATTAAGTTCCATACGGGTAAATTCAATAAAAGTCTAAAAGTAGAGGACCCTTCAACGACCAAGATATTGGAGACGTTTTTAAGACAGCAAAGAAATTCTGAATGTGATAATGACACCGCCTCGGACAACAATGATGGCGATGATGAGGACGATTCACGTTACAATGGTTTTGAGGATATCCATTTAATGGAAGGCTCTAAAACACAATTTCCCCATTTGCTGCACAATGTTATGGCTCATAATTCCTCACCCGGCACTCCAGCCCCAGGAGAGTATTTCTCTGATGAGTCTCAAAAATATATGAGTCTAGCAGCACAAGCCCAAGCCCATGCTTTCCGCAACCTAGAATATTCTTTAGGGGATTTTAGTAATACTAGTCCGAATGATAGTGCCAATATTGGTCCTACCGGCATAGGACCAGATGGTGAACCTGTCTATGAATGTCGCCACTGTGGCAAGAAATATCGTTGGAAATCCACCCTAAGACGTCATGAAAATGTTGAATGCGGCGGTAAAGAGCCTTCTCACCAATGTCCCTACTGCCCCTACAAATCCAAACAACGCGGTAACTTAGGAGTTCATGTACGCAAACATCACTCGAACTTACCCCAATTGGCTAGTAAACGTCGTTCAAAGTATTCTTTAAAATTTGAATCAAATCTAAGTAGTGCTAATGTTTCCGATGATTCAAATAGCAAACTAATTATTGATTGTTCCAAATGAGTGTGGGCCTATTTGATGGCTCAATCTTGGGAAAAAGATAGATAACAATTGTGGAAAATGTTGCAAGAAATTTAGGAGGAGGATAGCAAACCGTTTGAAATTGAAAGCGCTAGGTGAACATAATTTAAGATCAATTGTAGAATCATGATTATTTGAAATTGTTTTAATATCTGTAAACTTAATGATTGCAAACTTGATAATTTTTGAGCCAATTTAAGATTATTTGAGATGAAAAGGGGCCTCCACGTTCTCGAGCATTGCAAAAAAATAGTCTTGATTTTATCTAACTAGAAATCTGATAAACATAATGTTGAGAGTTTTTCTAAAGAATTAAATCTAAATAAAGTACACCAGCCCGTAAAAACTCTCTATTAAATTTAAAATTAAATATATTAATTAAAAGCGTTTAATTATTGAAAACAAAGCAATGTAATGGACTTGAAAAAGACCACACTTTTCTTAAAAAAATTTTTTATAAAATTCATCTTGACGAAAACATTAAACTATTGTCCCATTTGAAATGTTATTAAATCCTTAATATTAAAAACTTTTAAACATATTTTCAACAATTTTATTTTTTCAAACTTCCTCTACCAAAGTACATATTTTGTTTAAAAAACTTTCCATTTTTTCTTATACCCAACTCTTAAATAAAATCAAAAATTCCTTGCCATTTATTCCTAGAAATAAAAATAATAATTCCTTTTTATTAGTATTAGCCATTTTTAATATTTAGTTAAACAAAACCCCCTTTTATGGACTCCTAATTAAATCCCTCCTCAAAAAAAAAAGCAAAAAACAAAAATTGTTAGTATTAAACCAAAAGACTTATTTTATAAATATAAGAAAATTCTTCCAAAATAAAAAAAAAGGAAATCGTTTGCAATTTAAAAATTTTGTAAGTAGCGGAGTTCAGGGGCCAAATAACGACAATCAATATCGATCAAAATTAAAATAGGAATTTCGATCGATATTGAGTGCCATAATTGGGACCAAGTGTTTAGAGCGCAAATGATCGTGCGAAAGAGCAAATGTCAAATATCGTTGCTATTTTAAGAAATCTAACAAAATCTCTGTTTATTTTGTTGTTGGATTTAAGAAAAGAGCAACCAAAATTTTGCATTTCCTCTTTCGCAAGATCATTTTCACTAAACCTTGAACTCCGCTAGTGTGTTTGTCTAAACGTTTTTGTAAAAGAGTGAAAACTTCATGTGTGTCATCTTTAATATGATTTATTTTATTTTAATTATTTACTATAACTCTTTTAAATTTTAAGCCATAATAACAAATCAAAACTATTCTTTAGAGCACATCATGATTGTATGTACTTCAAGAAAAGAAAAAATAACTCCTAAACTAACAACAAAATCAAAATTAGTTTTTAAGAAATTTGTCTCAATATTTTTTCATATTTTTCCTAACAGATTATAGACGTACACACATATATATACGATATTACTTTTAAATCAAAAGATATTATTTTTTTTTGTTTATATAAATATGTAGCTATAACAAATTTAGTTTTAAATAAACCCCAAAAATGATTCAGCTTTACTTAGATTGGTGTAAAGTGTTTTCAACCAAAATTTTAAAATATTAAAAAAAAAACAAAAAAATATTAAACCAAAAAAAAAAATTATTTTAAACTTTGTTTCGAATGTGTTTCTATAAGTCAAATTTAAATTTTTAAAGCATTCTTACAATATAATTAATTGAAATTTGACTCTTAGAAGCACATTCGAAAAATTGTTTAATATAATAAAAATAATTTATGAAACAAAAATAATTCCCACATTCTATTTGTTGAAAAAAAAAAACAAAATTTAATTTAAGAAAGTGCAATAACAGATGCGTTACATCATTCAGGCCACACATTCTGATGGAAATGGCTTTATTTCTGTAGTTGAAATTCCGATTGAATTTGTTTTAGCTTCTTTAAATTAAATTTCCTTTTTTTTGGCATTTCGCTGCCGGAATTACTTCCAATTTCTTTCGGAGTGGATTTTTGTGACAGGTCTGATAATTTTGAATAGTCTTTGAAATTCCATGTTAGAATTTTTTTTATCATTTATTTAACAAAACTCCTTTACAAAATCCTTAATTTAACTATTCAATAATGTTGAAGAAAAATGCCCTTAGGCAACCTGTCAAATTTTATTAATTTGATAAATTTTGTTAAAATTTCCTACTTGGCAGATGTTAGGTGCAAATTTTGCGACATACAGAGCCTACTCTTCAGAAACCCTTTAAGAATTAAATATTAAATGCGTTAAGTGACCTGGGGGCTAATTCGGGGGGCAGTCGTAATTGAATACTTTTTCGATTCGAAAGCAATTTTATTTCAGCCCATACTGAACGAATCGAAATTATTTTTTTTTTAAGTGTTGTGAAAACTCAAATAAATGCTTTACAACACTGAAAAAATTCGTATAGTATCGACAGAAAAAATTAGAAATAAAATGGCTTTCGAATCGGAAAAGTTTTCGACCACGACTTCCATAATAAGCCTCCTGATTATGGCCAGTTGATGTCATGGTAGGCTTTTTACGGAAAATATCTTAAGTTTCTTACGATATACGGTATATAACGGATATAAGAAAATCTTGAAAAGAAATCACGAATAATTTTTTCTTAATGCAATTATAAGAAAGTTAATTTTTATAAAGGTTAATACTAATATAAGAATTGTTTAAATATAGCAATAGTATAAAAAAATTAAGACTATAAAGAAGAAATGAATTTTTAAATCGCTCATTATTCATCACACCTGCTAAAAAGGATCGTTTTGTAATCAAAAGACTTTCATGACATTCCTGCTGAATTGTACATTTTGGAAAAATATGAAAACTAGCAAGTGCTATATTCGGCTATTCCAAATCTTATATCTATTCACCATGGTGCCATAAAAAAAGAAACTTAAATCTATGTTGTGCCACTCCCACCTCTCCGATCCCGCCCACATTTTATCGGATGTTGTTAATGCAAGTACCTAATGATGAAACTTTTACACTTTCCGTTCTCCAGATATACATAAAAACAGACGTACATATATTTATAGATTTGTTATAAAAAGTAATACAAAAAAAACCAACTTATACAAGGTATATTAACCTTGTTACTTTCGGTGATGGTAATAAAAAAACAACAACATGGGATTATATGAAAAAATTAGAGGTAGTCGTAGTTTTATACTCATCTCTCAGCCATTTATAGACCGATCTGGCTGAATTTAAACAACAAAATATAAATGAGCATATCTGACATAAATATATTGAATCAAGTCCCCTTCACATCTAGGATATTCGAAAACCCCATTTCAACAGACGGACGTATAGACGGTCAACCAGGATTGAACTTCTCTTCTCATAAGGATCCAGAATATATATACTTCATAGGGTCTAGGATCAATATTGTGGAAGTTACAAATGGAATGATAAATTTATATTAAACAAGTAAGAAAGTATAGTCGGTCAAGCCCGACCATATGATACCCTACACCACAGTATTTAAAAACACATTATGCTTATGTGTCCATATAAATATGGACTTATCTATGTTTATAAACTTCATTAAAATCGGTTTGAAAGTTTGTGAGAGGCAGAAATTGCACCCTACCTCCCCTTGTGGTCCTATTTTTGAAAACCTGTATAGCGTGTGTGTCCATATAGATATGGATCTATCTATGTTTTAAATTTCAATAAAATCGGTTTGATAGTTTCTGAGAGGAAGAAATTTCCCCCTATCTTCCCTCGTGGTCCTACGATTCGGCCCATTTTCAATAGGCTTGGTCCTTGTGCCAATAAATACCTATGTCCCAAATTTTATCAAATTATCTCCTATACTTTGCGCATAAGGTTACATGAACAGCCAGCCAGCCGGACGGACATCGCTAGTTCGACTCAGAAAGTGATTCTGAGTAGATCGGTATACTTTAAGTTGAGTTTAGGACCAATATTTTAAGGCGTTACACACATCAGCACAAATGCATAATACCCTCTCCACTATTGTGGTGTAGGTATAATTAAATGAAAATTTTCTTAACGCAAGGTGAAGGGATTTACAAAATAACTTCCTTACATAGCGTCTTTACCTGACAATTTTTTGTCATACCAAACGTCAAACTTCATATTAAAAAAACGCTGACAAAAATATTCGAGTTTTTTTTATATAGACTTTGACGTTTGGTATGACAAAAAATTGTCAGTTGAAGACGCTATGTTAGTTCTTTGATATTTTGTGTAGACAAATACAGTGTTGCTGTGTAAAAAAATGTTTCTAAAGAACACGTGAAATTGCTTTGCCACAAACAAACGTACAGAGAAATCAAATGTCAGCTAAATGACAACTGATTTTACAACAGATTGCTAAGCAATAATTGCTCAAGCAATCAGAAGAGCAAACATTGCGCAATGGATTGCCACTCATGGCAATATGTGGTATATACGTCGCAAATTTAATGGAGCAATCAAATTTGACTTGCCGCAATAAATATTGCTACGTGGAGACCCGGGGTTATTAATGCATGGCAATCTATCGGGCATGTTCTGACAATCGCACGATTTGAAATCGCAAAATGCCAGATTTATTTTATGGTGTTTTGCTACTCGTGCGTTTAGCTGCGACCTGTCATAGTTTCTTACAAATACTCTAGTTCACTTGAGCATACTTTTGCAATTTCAAGTTGCCAAACTTCTTGTTTTTGCAATTTACAGAACACCTTTAATGCGATTTCAAGTCAGAATCGCCAATTTTAAGCGTTTTGCGTTTGTCAGAACATGCCCATATGTCTTAAATCAGGATTTTTCTTATAAGCGTTTTATTTATACAGAAAAGGCTATTGAAAGATAATGAAAAATTCATAGTGTTTTTGTCATTCTTTCCTATAAGTGGTTTTTTCTTATATGGGTTGTTCTTATAGCCGTTATGTACTGTATACCGTGTTCCGTCTTGTTCTGTATTCTAATTTGTAAGCTAATGGGAGTTTGCATGGGGTCTTCACCTAGCAATTTTTTGTCATAATAAACGTCAAATTTCATGCAAAAAAAAACGCTGATAAAAATGTAAGAGTTTTTTTATATAGACTTTGACGTATGGTATGACAAAAAATTGTCAGGTGAAGACCCCATGTTATTATAGAGAGAGCAAACAACGACAAATTGTTTAATACAAATTTTTAGTTTAGGGTTTGCAATACCGAATTCGAGACTATCGAAATCGTTGAAATTCTTGCATTATCACTAAAACTATTATTTTCTGTTTTAAGAAGGAATATAAATTACGTTTTCATAAAGTTTCTGGAATTTACTTTTACATTTACAATTTCATTTTATAAATAATTTCTACGGTCTCTGCTTATTTGTCTTATATGATCAAAAATATTATGAAGTTTTATTTAAGTTTGTTGTTCCTAATATGTTTAAGTGATAATGCGTTAATAATGCATCATTCATGTTAGCACTTCTCTTGTGATAATGCAATAGCAATTCACTATCCATGATGTGTATAAATAATCAGCTTGATTACGGTTGGCGTTGGCGTAACACACAACCTGTGTTTTTTAATCTACTACAAAAAACGACTCTGGCGTATACGCCAACGCCAACCGTAATCAGGCTGAATAATGCAAAATTTGTGCATTAATTGGCATACATTTTAGTGGTATGTAAACAAATAATTCACTACTTTGATAGAAAAAAATTATTGGAAATGCAATAATCTCGCACTAAAATATTTTTTAAAAATTTAATGGTAATGCAAAAGTTGTGCAAATCGCCTAGGTCTGATCTTAATGAGAATTGTTTGTTTAGTAGAACTATTAACTTAAACTAAGTCCCTTGTCAAATAAATGTTATTATTTTTTGAGTTCCTAAATTAACTGTTCAACAATTTTAATTGTTAACATTCGCATGGAAAATGTTACTGAAAGGCACTTAGATTAAAAAATATATTTAATATTCGTTTAATCAAGGTATATTTACACAAGATAAACTCGTTGGCCCATATGTTTGTCAGCTGTTTACCCCTAGTTGGAACCCAAACGTCAAATTTCGTGTATATGAGCCAAAATTTGTACATGTGTGCGTTAAATTGTTTTTGTTTTATATGAAGACAATTTTGACAACTTGGTTCCTTTTATAGAGCAGCATGTCTACACTCCCAAATGAGTCTACCTTGTGTAAATATACCTTGCGTTTAATGTTCGAAATTGTTGAATAGACAGTAAACTCTCGGCTAACTTGACAGTGCCGAACCCCTTTAATGCGGAAGGATAACTTTAGGTCTCTTAGATTAGTTATATAATGCCAAAACCCGTCATCCGAATAGACATTTGTTAAGGGGCTAAGTAAAATTTTTAGTCCATTTATTTTCAGCATGAAACTAAAAAATTGTCTAAAATTTTTATAAGGTCTAAAAATTAATATATTCTTTAAAAGTTCACCGAGGCATATGGGCATTTCCAGCGAAAAGTCTACTTTTCGTAACGTAACGCCAGCAAGCAAATAGCCTTGTATTTTGGGCCCAAGTTGTTCAAATGTTATCATTTTTGTTACAAAACGTAGAGCTAGTTGCTTCTTGCGTCAAAGTATAAAAAAGTAAATTTTACATATAAAATTTTTTGAGAGAAAATGTTATTTGCTTGCTGGCGTTACGTTACGGAAAGTAGACTTTTCGCTGGAAATGCCCATATTTCGATATAGTTACCTTAAACGTTAAAGGAGCTATCTAACCAAAAACTAAAAATCGACTTTTCAATTGATTCTGATGTAGAGGGTGCAGCTAAAGTTACTATATAATTTGTTTTTTAAATAAATTTTGAGTGAAATAAAAAAAAAAACAAAAAATTTAACGATAGGAAAAAGTTTTTTTATGATGTTTTTACATTAATTAAGAAAAATAATGTCAGTTAACTCAGAAACGTTTTCTCTAACGCAAAAATGTGCTGTTTTTGTATTATATTTATACTACCATAACTTTGTTGAGTGTTTATTGTGGTATACGATCAATTTCTTCTTGAATTGTGTTCTTTAGTTGCTGCAAGGTTTGGGGCTTATTCACATAAATTTTGTCTTTACGACAGACCAAAGGAAAAAATCTGGGGAAGTCAAATCCGGCGATCATGGTGGCCATCTGAAATCGCCGTTTTTAGAAATTATCCGATTCAAAAATTGTGGTCTCAATAACTCTATCGTTGCAATGTATAGGCTGTATATGGTTTTGCACCATCTTGTTGATTTTCTTAGATTTTGTAATGGAAGAGGTGCAAATCGTGTTTCAAAATTTGCCGAAGAGTGCGGTCAGAAAGCTGCAAGCAGATCGTCTTCTCGTTTATGTCTCCGGATTTCTTGCGTCGGTCTGTCTCACAGCATTAACATTTTCGGCTGATCTGCCAGTTCGAGGTCTGCCCTTACGTATTGAATTTCCGACAGTCCCAAATTCAGCAACATTTTCAACAAGCGAATGAATGGTTGGACCCAATGGAGCAGTTCTTACACCATAAAATCCTCTGTATCGAACGCTTTTTTCAAGGAACAAAAAAACAATCTTAGTTCTTTGCGCAATTGTATAGCGTTTCATTTTTATATATTCTCCCAAGTTTTATTCCTGAAATAGAGAAAAAAAATATCAAATATTTACAAGCAAAGAATTCCCAATTTTTTTACATGATACAGTTACTTTAGCCGTACCCTGTTCATATTACATCAACACAAATGTCCACAAACAGTTTTGGAATCTTTCGACAAAAATTAGCGATTTTATTTATGTAAAAATAAGATTTTATGATAAACGCTAAATGACTTAACTAACAGTTTGTATAATAATATATTATATATTTTCAATTGTCCAAACAACTGGTAGGTTTTACAGGAAATATAGAAGAAACATTAATTATAAACAGTTTAATACAATTTATAGTTTTTTGCTTCTCCTGTAAAATTTTCAAGATGTAAGATAGGGCGTTTTGCGTTTTAGGTAAAAATATATTTTTAATATGTTGCTGACTCAATTGTTTATGCACGATTGAAAATTTAACCCTCAAAAACCCAAGACCGCCTACAGACTGTCATCAGAAAAAAATTTGAACAAAACCTATATACATCACGCTGTTACGATGCAAAAATTTTAAATGAGTATAATATCCTCAATATAACGTTACCAATTGAATTGAATGATTAAGATAGTGTGGAAAAAGAAATGATTCTAGCCAGAACTTTGATGCGAAGGGACAAATAAATTGCAAACTACATATTAAAATTTCAGGTATTAGAGGGTTAAATACAAAAATTTTATTATTATTGAGGTTTTTTGTTTTCCTCCCGGGCTAATTATGATCAATAGTTATTTACCAAATGTAAATAAAAAACATTTATGGTTGTTTTATTTGTTTTTTCCAACGTTTCATTCGCTTTTTTCGAACTTCATCAGGGGTTATTTTTATTCCATAATAATGAATTAGGGTTTACATTTGTATTGCACTTTTCAACTATTGAATATTAAATACTGGACTACACGACACTGAAATAAATAAATAATTAATATTATCAAAATAATTTTTTGGAATACAAAATTTTAATTTAAAAAGATTTTGTTTTTCGTGCTTAATTCCCAATTTTTATTCTTGATAAAAAAACACTGATTTTTATTGTTTATGGGATAAGCTGTTCCTATGCGCATTTCACTGGTTGCTTAGATCGTCAGGAAACTTCATCCACAAAGATTTTAGAAAAACTAAAAATATTAAACCAAATAAAACTAAACATATACGCTTAACAGTTAAGCCAAACATTCAATACAAAATAATTTTTCAAATATGAACAAATATCCCCATAATCAGGGCTGTCACAGAAATCAATTCCGATCGAAAGTGATTTCGTTTTATGTGAAGCAAGATACGAAATCACTTCCACTTTCGATCGGAATTGATCATATCACATAAATACGTTAGAACCAAAGGATCTTTTTTTTGCTTATTTGGCCTCGACATTTTCATAAAGCCATCATAAATTACGACGTACGCCTGATGGTCCTCCTCCGCAAGATATCCAATGACCTGCACCTTCATGTAGAATGCCAATTCAACACTAAAAAATATGTACAGTTCTATAGCTCGAAACTCCATTATCCCGACAAAAAAGTTCGACATACAGAAACTTCAAGTTAGAGAATTTTGTAATAAATGCACAACAAAAAATTAAATTCGTTCGGTATATATGTTGTTTTAATTTTATTTCGTACAAATACATATGTACACATTTAAAGATTTCATTTAATGAAATATTGTGTGATTTGATAAGTGTTTACATGCAAAATTTGAAAAAGTTAGAATTATTGAATTTAGATTTATCAAATTTTATTTAACTAAAGCGGCCCATACACTTGCAATATTATTGTATATGATATTCGTCATATTATTTCCATTTTGTACTTTATTATGCAATAAGTCGCACAACGGTTTCATTCATTCAATAAAAAGGTGAACATAACCTATAGGAATAACATAAACAGCATTGTACAATGATGCCTACACACTTCGCTTTCTTTTCGTTGTGCAATAAAAATCAAAAGTCGTTTGATTGTTGCCAATATATTGTGCTACCTTCGAATATCACATACACATTGGCGATATAATTGTACAATACCTAAAATTGAACAATTTTATTGCAAGTGTATGAGCCGCTTAAAGATAAATATCATATTTTAAATGCTTATTAGTTTTAAATAAAACAAAAAAAGATGGCAAAAAATTTTTGGAAAAAAATTCGACTTGTGGAAGTGTGGCCACGCGTGGTGCTAATTCTTTACATTGAGTTATAGAAAAATTCAAGATAAAGAAGTTGAAGAGTTCAAGTTATAGAATCAAAAACATGTGAATTGGCCTGTTTACCGCTAATGCCAAGATATTCCCTTCGACTTAAAGAATTTTCGACTTACAGAAGTTCAACTGTATATTAAAATAGAATTGTTGTTGGTATTCCACCAGCACAATGCAAAAAATTAAAAACCCCGAAAACGTGTAACGCTGTATAGTTATCCGTAGCCAAAGCATTTATTAATGCGAGCAAAACTTTAAACGCGCGAAAGCATAAAAACAAGGACGACCTGATTGCCCTTAAAAGCTAATAACGTTTTTTTTTTCGATCTGCTACATATATATACCTGGGGTCTAGTATGCGGTGATTAGACCCCTGATATTTTTCAAATGACAATAAAAAATGTATATGTATATTATTTTGAGTATCTAATAATGATAATGAATTTTTATCTGGGTTCTAATCACCGCATTCGATATCAAGTAATCTATCGTATTTTTCTTCATAGATCAGGCTGGCCAGTTTAGCACTTTTAGTGCTAGATTTAGCACATTTTTTTCTGATTTATCATTAAGAATTTCAAAAAAATGTAAGTGCTAGTTTAGCACATTTTTCAATTCAAGTAAATTATATATTTTATATGCATACATATACACATGCTACCTTTTTTGAAACTTTAGCGCATACTGTTCTCTACATCTTTGTCGTGTACGAAAAAGAAAACAACGAAGAAACGAATACAGTTACTTTTATTCTTATGCTGGGTACACACTATGCAATGCATTTACACAATCTAGCAAATTAAATTCATTTTAATTCATTTTTCATTCATTCCAGATTGCATCAACACCAAAACGTATCGATATTTTGAGATTGCATTGATGTAGATTGCATGTAGATTGCACTGTGTGTACCCAGCATTATGAACAAATAAATTATAATGGTTTATTAGACTTAATAAACAGTAAACTGATGCTGGGTACACACAATGCAATGCATTTACGCAATCTAGCAAATTAAATTCATTTTCGTTCATTTTTAATTCATTCCAGATTGCATCAACATCAAAACGTGTCGATATTTTGAGATTGCATTGATGTAGATTGCATGTAGATTGCACTGTGTGTACCCAGCATGAGAACTATTAGAATGAAAATAGAACTGTTATGTTCAATTATACGCATAAGAGATTGAACCCTCCTTTAGGCAACATTTGTTGTCACACTTTAAACAAATCGGATGATATTGTAAAAAAATCGGTTCATTTGAAAAGTCAAAATGAGTTGGTATATGAGAAAGATAAAAATGACATGACTGAAATTTAAAATAGTTGTAACGACTTTATTTAAAATATGTTATATTGTTACATTAAAATAAGTGTTTATATTAAACCAAATGAATATGTAAAAATGTCAAAAGTAAATCTTTTATTTTATTCAATCTTACAAAACTAGCACTTTTGTTTTTTGCTGTAGATCAAGTTAGCATTTTTTTTGTCGATTTAGCAATTTTAATTTGATTTCTTCTGGGAAGCACGATAGACACTGACGTTTTGAATTAACACTCGAGAGATGTAACGTCTTTGGTTACTCGATATTGAATGCTATAATCTCAAATTACGATACATTTCATTTGATATCGAGTGTCATGAATAAAAAAATAAAAAATTTCGATCAATTTTGCTCGATATCCTATGCGGTGATAAGGCCCCTGGGGGGCTACCGCGTGTTTCGATGTGAAAAGTAATATTTTTCGAAAGCAGTTTCCGATTCGAAATTTAAACGGTACTGCGTAACTCGTTCGAAACGATGACAAAGTTGTATTTATAAACAAATGGGAAATTTTATTAAAAGTTGGTAGCACTGCTATTAAAATGCCAAAATGGAAGAAAATATCCCACAACAAAACAAATAGTAAATACTATTCAATGTGTGAAAAATATTACAATTGTGTTTTTTAATAAAAATTTATTGTATTTCCCTGTGGTTTGAAGAGTCAACAGAAAAAACCAACCATTACTTTATACTGCTTTTTGTTTGTAAATGTAATTTTTTTTTTTTTTAATTTTTTTAAAATTTCAAGACCACAAATATCAAAACATTTTCAATAATAACGTTAGTAAACATTTATTTTATATCAATTATAATATTATAAGATTTAATTTGTTTGTTTTACACTAATATTTATCTTGAACTTTGTCATTTGCACTTTGTCACTCACAAAATAGCTTTCGAACAATTTCCTATCGCTTTTTACTTACCTGACGCTCGTTTTCATAATACGGAGTTGGAGGTTCGAAAGGGATTTTTTATTGTTCGTAATAGAGAGTTGCCGTTACGAAAGGAAGTTTTTGTTTTCGGAAAGGTATTAACAATCGTAATACACAGTTTAAATTGTTCGAACTCGTAAATTATTTCTTTCGAATCGAAACACGAGGAAGCCCCCCTAGTGTGTTATATTTTAAACATTTATTTACTTCATCGTAATTGCTTAGCCCTTTTAATGATATTGGACTTCTATTTTAAAAACAAAATTCTTGAACGACTGTTTCTTAAAAACCAATTAAACAAAACTTCTTGAATAATAAAATTTATTATCAAAGTAATTTTTGGGAATACATAACTTTTTATTAATAAGATTCCGTTTTTCGTGCTTAATTTCCAATGAAATTGGGAAAACGGAATCTTAATAAATATAATTTTAATATTTTCGCTTTACCTACCTACTAAGTACTCTATGCTTTACTTCATATGATCTTTATTTTTACTGAGACTGATTTTAAAATTTTTTTTTTTTTAAATCCTAATTTTATTGCTTTTTTATCATATTTTATTAAAAAAAAGTTATTATAAGAAATATCAAGTTGAGTTTAAAATTTTTAACTGAACTCATACATTTAAAAAAAAATAACGATTTAAGAATAATTTTAAAAAATTCATTAAGTCTGAGTCTTATTTCCTTAAATTATGTCATAATTTTTATAATGCAAAAATAAAAATAATCAGTTTAGCTTTTAAATCCCTGTTGACTATAAGAAATTTTTATTATTATTTTTTAATATAAGAAAGAAGAACGTTTTAATTTAAGCCACATTCACAACGGAAGCAACATTTTCATCGGCTGTATACAGTGTATGCAAACTCCGCCCCGAACAACACTATTAGCCATGTCACAGAGTACACTTTCGTTCGGAAACGGAATTCCCTCCGTATTTCGGTGCTTCAGAAAATGACGAAACAATTTTTCGGAATGAAACCATTTTTTTCATGAACGGAATGGGAGTTTTATGTATCTGAAACTTGAAACCATCAAATACACTTTCTATTTATAAACAAATATGTTTTCTTCGATTCCGAACGGAATTATACTCTGTGACTTCGCTGTATGAAACAAATTTTATTTTCAATGCATGTTATTAAAGTTTTTTTTATTTTAAACCAAGGCGAATTCATTACAGGTTATCTCGGTATTACAAAAAGTACAACTCGTATAAAAACCACAAGCTATTTTTTTTTTTTTTAATTCAAAAACAAAGATAATAAACAAAGTTTTGACATGCAGCATTTTCGCTGCCTCCCCATTTCCCTACTACTATCCAACAACTAAAAAGGTTAAAGTTATCAGCAGGGCTTTTAAGATCACCTGTAATGAATTTGCATTGTTTTTAACGAAATTATTGCTTCCATTATGAATTAGGCTTTATTTTTAATTTTTTTAAACACATTTATTGGAATATAGTTTTTTCTTTAAAAACTCTTTAACTATATTACTTTCAATAGTTTTTCACAAATTTCAAAGTTTATTTTAGAAAATTTGTAATTTTTTCTCAAACTTTTAAATTTTAATTAGTTTTTAGAAATAAAATTTAAATGGAAATTTCGGTTGATATTGAATGCTGCAATTTGGGGCTGAAAATTCCTAAAATACAATTAGAAGATTTGATTTGTTTATACACATTCTTTAAATATAAAAATAACAAGTAAAATTCCTATATTCGGCTGTGCCGAATTGAAAAGCAAATTGTTCCCTAGCTCATATGGTATGCACGCTGTCCTGTTAAAATCAAAATAGATGAAATAATAGGTCGATTTCGCTGATTTTAAAACCAAACAAAAGTCATGTAGAGAATAATTGAGCTATTTATCTATGTACGTAGCTTGTGATTAGGTGAAATAATTGATTGATTTTTTTTTAATATTTAATACTCTCTATTGGGGTGCGGCGAATATAGGTCTTGCGAAGGCGAATAATCAAATAAAATTTTTGCGAATGCGAACTGCGAATGCATAACTCTAAAACTCATGAAAAACTACGGTAATTTTTAAAAAAATTGAACTGAAAAATTCCTTTGATTTCAATTTTACTCGATTTCAATTTCTTGAAAAACAAGACAAAACAATAAAAAAAATTGCATTTATAATAATTAAGTTTAAAAAATTAGATTCTATAAAAGCTTTTATAGAAGAAATTGCCATAGAAACTCGGTTCCAAATTTTCAGTAAAAGCAAAACAATTTTTAATTTGATATGAAAGGCACATGAAAAAGAATTTTAAAACCAATTGTTTCCTAACCAAAAAGCACGATATTTTTACAGCGGGTAGATATGTATGCATTTAACTCGATAGTACCAAAAATGGAACCATTGTACCAACTTTTGCATCCCTGCTCTAATACTTAAAGTTCAGTCGATCCAAGTTTTGATGCTTTATCGCTTTTAAAAGTAGTGCCTTAAAAATAGTAAATTAAATTAGTTTTTGGTGAATGCTTAAGGCAGTTTCACACTATAATACAAGTCTTAAGTATTTTGAGGAACATACAACCCTGCCATTATAAGTTGTTATTGTTATTGTTATTTAAATCGTCAAACTACTTAGATTTGTATTATATAGGCCGGCCTGTTCTGTAAATCACTTTTACTCAAATCACGTGATTTCAAATCACATGTGCTTACTAAAATCACACGTGTGATATTTTAGTGTCCCGTTTTGTGTGCTTTGGAGTGATCTTCAATTACCAAAAGCACACCGAGAAAACCAAAAACGGTATGACTTTCAGAACACCACAAAATTACGCTCGTGATTCTCAGAACAGGCCCGATAGTGTAAAACGACCTAGAAACATATGTATTTTCTAGGGTGTTCAATTAATCGATGTTTCGAGCTTAAAATTTAATCGAATAATAATCGAACAATTTAATATTATTGGGTTTAGCGAACAAACTTTATTTTGTCAAGTTTAGAAGTTTAAAAATGTTAATAAAAAACTAACAACAATTTAACAAAAGGTAAAAGAGAAAAACTTTTTAAATAAAAATATGTATCATCAAAATTTACGATTATTTTCTAAAATAATCTTTCAAAAAGAGTATACAGCTTAAATGTTTATGTTTCAAACGATTTCTTTCTTTTGTTTTGATGAAACTTGATTAAGAAAATATACTTTCACTTATTGTTGACATTGGAGAGATTTAAAGTAACGCGTTATAAAGCATATCCAATTTTTCTGTTCTTTTTCTTGTCTTTTCGAAAAATTGGCAGTCTTCCATTATACATACCACTTAACAACTATTTTTGATTTTTTTTTTTACAATTTTAATAATTTTAGTAGTTTTATTAAGGTCTGGTAGAAGGTTGTATTCATTCGTCTCAAAAAAATCATATTTTTCATCTAAATCATTGTGGTAAAGTCTCGTCTTGTTTTTTTACATAAAAGAAAAAAACTAATACTGTGAAAAAACAATTTTTCGATTATTCGACATAAATTATTCGAAAATAATCAATTTTAAATTATTTGAACAGTTAATCGCCCAAAATTATTCGATTAATCGTTTGGATTCCCTAGTGTTCTCGTATCTTTAACGTTTGTTACATTTTATTTTCTTAAAGAGTTTTCAGATGATCTTAGATATTCGCTTTAAATATTCGCATACATTTTAGCTAATGAGAGAACGAATGCAAATAGCAAAAATCATAGTATAGTTCGCAAATTCGAGTCCGAATATTCGTCGCACTCTAAAGAGTAGGTATGAATATACTTGAAAAATATTTAAGCCCAATTAAGTCCCCCTAGCTCATAACTATGTCTAATTCCGTCATTTATAAGCCGGTTTTGTTAATTTTTCACCAATATTCTAAGTTCACTTAAGGTGAAAGTGAAAAAATAAGGTTCATAAATTCTAAGAAAGTAAAAGTTTATGGGTAAAAATTAGAGGCAGACGAGAGTTTTACTCATATCTTAGCCATTTGTGGACTGATCTTGCTGAACTTCAATAGGAAACATTTTCGGACTATTTGTGATATAAATAAATAGCAACCTATTCCCCATCATACATGTGGTAACCCATTTCAACATACACACAAACAGTCGGACATCGGTATATAGAACTTTAGTGAAGGCAGAGCTGTAAAAGGTTAATTAAAAAATTTAACATTTTTAAAATAATTTTACGTTTTATGGTTAAAAATTTTAAGGTTTATAGGAAATTATCTTCCACATAAGTCATATCGATAAACAATAAATCAAGTCGTACTAAATTATAGTCATTTTAAGTTTTAAACGTTAATAACCAAAAATAAACACATTAATTGTTAAAAACAATCAAAAAAGTTATTCATATATATAAGAAATAAATAAAATAATAATTACCAAATATATAAAATTAAGCTTCATTAGTATTAATTAATTAAAATATTACTCGTTTAGAATGAAAAAATATTAAATTATATTCCTAAAATGACAAAATCATAATAGTTTATAAATAAAATATGCCATTTAATGTTTAACAATTAATATTAAATTAAGAAAAAATAAAACTTATAAAGTTACAAAAACAACAAAGATACGAGTACTTTTGGATTAATTAAAAAATATGTTACTTTACAATTGTTAGATTTTTAGGTTTTTAAATTTTATATTACATTATTAATTTATCTCATTACTGCATTCTGGAGGCAAAGTACGGCATTAGACACCGATCAAAATTTCAATTTAAAATTAAAAAAAAAAATCGTTCAATATCGAGTGCCGTTATTTGTCCCCTGCTCAATTAAATAAAAATGCTCAATGTTTATTTTAAAATTTAAGGTTATAATAAAAAAAAAACTCAATTTTAATCAAAATTCAGAAATTTGTTATAGACATAATACACTTTTTAACTCATCGTTTTTTCGTCTATGAGTTACTTCCTAGAATTTACTAAGAAAACAAATTCATTTATATCAATTAAACTAATAAATATTAGGTACGTACTTTATTTAATTTTACAACCTCTATATACTATATGCAATTATTTTATTTTACAATGTATTATTTACATTTTTATATTTTTTTCTATATTATTTTTGATAAATTTTCAAAAAAAAATTTTTTGGAAAAATCGTAGTTTTGTTATAAAATTTTAAAAGGTAAGAAATACATTGAATTTAAAAAATGCAATAATTTATTGTAAATTAAAGTGAGTACCAATCATATTGACGATGCTCACTCTTACTCTACGCACAAATGCGGCCTGCGTACACACGAATTGCAAATAGATTTATACAGCTATCAATGAAATTTTTTTAATTTTCATATACTATTCTGTTTCGTTATATCGTTGAAAACATTTTAAATTATTTCCTTATCTTATTATTTAAAGACATAGTATAATAAGTACCAGGTATGTCCATTAGGGAGAATTTTCATTATTTACCCATGTATTGTCAAATTAATGTATTTGATTTTTGACGCTTTTTTATATGGGTTTTGAAATTGAGATCAAAATTTCAGGTTATGCCAATAACCTGTTTTTACACCTTATACTCGACAACTATCATACCCGGGTGTCCACACAGTTTTCGGTTTTATAGGATATTCATTTAACCGGGCTTTTGCTTTAATCAGTTATTAATCGGTTAACCGATTAATAAAGTTTTGTTATAAATTCAGTAATTTCAATCAATAAAAATTCAAAAATTATTTATGATTTAGAGTTTATTAGTTGAAAAACCACAATAACATAACAAACAAAACAATTCTTGAACTAAAACAAGAATTCATAATATCCCAGCGGTAACTAGAATGAGTAAAGAGGCCTATCAGATGGCCCAATTTAGCAGACTCAAGCCACCACCACGTAGTCCAATATTATCTGTAGGGTTACAAAGTGAGAGCGAATGTTATTGTGAGAAAAAAAGCACGGTGTAATACTTTTGCGGGCCTCTGTTTTATAGTAAACATCGTACCTTTTTTGAATTTTGGCGTATTTTAGCTATACGGAACAAATTTATGTTTTAGGATTTAAAAAAAAAAATATTTTTACAAATTTGAAAAATATGTTTTTATTTTACAAAAACTTGAAAATAAAGGCGTCAAAATAAATCTGACAACCTTGATACCAATTTCTAAAAACGATTAGTTTACCACTACCACCACAACTAGTTGTGAAGAGGGTATACTTTCCCTACAAGAAATGAATGAGCTAATGATAGAGTTTTTCTTTTCCCGGACTTTTTCATTTCCCGGGAAAGCGGGATTTATTTTTAAATTTCCCGCTCAATACAAATCGATGCAATTACATCTCAAATAACATTTCATGTGATCAATTAAATTAGTTTATAAATGCATTCAAATTTTTTATTTCTGTGGCAAAAAGGAAAAAGTTCTTAATGTCACCTTAAAATTTTTATGTTCAAAAGTACACATGGGTAAAATTTCAATTATTTTGTAGGATTTTTGAGAAAGTTATAGCAAAATTACTTTTTGGCTAACTTTTTTTAATGTGCAATAACATTTGGAATAATAAAAACTTCCGATCTGTGAAATTAGGAGTGTTTAGGAATAAAAACTTAAAAATTATAACCGCAGACAACTGATGATTATATTAAATTCGGAGTAAATTTTCAAAAGCTACCTTTAAATTGTTCTCCTATAAAACTTAACAAATAGACTTATAGAATAAATTCAAAGCCAACAGCATTTATTATAAAAAGCCAAAAAAGTTAAATTATTCAAACAAATTATTACAAAATATTTCTGTTCAAATAGGATTTTAGTTCAGAATAAGCATTTTTAATTTTTTTTTTTTTTGTTTTTATCAAGAAGATTTTAATGATAAAACACGTTTCCTTTTTACGAATATTTTTGTCTTTAAAGCCAAAGGAACATTATATAACCTCTAGACACTTTCACTTTCAGGAAGTGCTTAGTTCCTTCAAAATTTGTAATTTTTTTTTTAATCAAATTATTTTCTTCAAATCGAATAAGCGTTTTCTTTATTAATAACTTTTGTCATCATTTCTTACAAAATCTAATTCAAAAAATCTTTTATGCAGATGCTCTGCATATTAAGTCATTAAATTTTTTGAAGCAAGTGGGTACAACATTTTTTCGTTTTTATGAAATAAATCTGGGTCTTTAAACAAATTAAATATTCAGTACATTTCTACTCTTCTTTCGAAATTGTAGAGCATTAATCATTGCCTTACTTATCGGATATGAATTGACGTCTCTTTGGCGTTTGGCAAACATATCTTAAGTCAGAAACTGTATTTTTTCGTTATGTTAAATTGAAAACTATTTATTTGGTGTGTTTCATAGACTTTTTTCCTAACTACCCGTCTCCACCATCCATCAACTTGGTAAGAACAGCATGTCGCGCATGAATTCTACTCGTGTAGACTGTTCATGTTCATGTTTCGTCCATGTGCTGCCATCGTTGCCTAAACATTCGTCTTAGCATCCATGTGCGCCATGATGTTGGCCATACAATGTATTTTCTGTATACAACCAAACGCCACAACAACAAAAATTGTGGTTAATCAGAACATGAACATCAACACGTATTCGCCACATACAAGAACGTGAACAAATTAATAACGTTGGTCTGCCGGCGTTATGGTCATGTCATGTTCAAATCGAAAGCACATGGAGACGTGGGGTAAGAGCAGATGATAACTATTAGAAGCAGTTGTGCTACACTAAAGTGATTAAAGCCAAACAAAGACTCAAAATGCGTTTTTTTGACGTAAGACCTTTTTGCCTTACGGCTAAGATCTATTTCATGACACAACTTATTTACAATTATACATATCAGCAGTAAAGTTGCCATAATTAAATAAAAAAAATACCGGGAATTCCCGCACAAATTTCCCGGGATTATTTTCCCGAAAAAAGTGCGGGATCCCGGGATTTTTGTCCCGGGAAATCCCGTATGAAAAACACTAGCGAATGATCACATTTTTCACGTTGGTGTTAAGAAAATGATGGGAGAAATTACATGAAAAATTAAAAAAATAAAAGGAATTTTCCCGTAACCCTAAAAAAAAAATAATAATAACCATTATTTTTGGTACCTGAAATAAATATTTATGTACATATCTTTTTTGTTTATGACTTACGTATAAAACTTTTTGCATCTTTTTACTAAAAATTGCATTAAAACTTTTTTTATATCTTAAATTTTAAGGATTTTATACAATTTTTTTTTCTTGCCCTGTTTTTTAAATTAAGCCATTGATATCTACATATATTAATTACAGAAAAACAAAAATCTGATTAAGAGGGGCCCGAACTTTTCCAGAGTGTAGAATCCCGTAGTGCCAGAATGATTCCACTTTTTCTTTGGGACGCTAAACGCGCCCAAAATTCGTGATATTATGATAAATCGAAAACGTTGGAAATCGTTTTTAACGCACTATTAATCTTATTTTTTTAATTTTTGTTATAAAATACCGTTTATTAAAAAACGACGTTTAAAATTCTTGCGGTTTGCATTTTCGATTTTCAGAACAGTTTCCAAAATTGTTTGGCAATTCTAACATTTTAAAGAAAAGATCGATTCACGAATTGATTAAGGCTCCTATTACGGTTCACAACTCAACTCAGTTGAATTATAATTATTTTAATTTGTGTGTTATGGTTTATAACTTTGTTATGTTGCGGCGAACAAAAACATCAAAAACAAGTTAGAGTGTTATATTCGGCTGTGCCGAATCCTTGATACCCTCCACCGACAATTTGTATATTTATCATTAATTTATCTTTATAAAAACAGACATCAGCATTAAAATTGATTGCGGCTTACCCTATATTAAATTATTGACCGACAAATGCTATTATGATAGCATTATTTAATACGGTTTTAGTCGTACTAAACTGTTTTCCGGGAGTAGGGTGTATATGGGGCCTAGGGTAAATTATGGACCGAGCTTCATGAAATTTTACAGGGCGATTTCCATTTCCAACGAATATTTGCAAAATTTCATATCATATCGTGCATTTTTCAATCATTTATGTTAGTTTTTGTAACAAAATTATCAATTTTTTAAAGTGGTGGTTCCACATTTTGATTCATAGCTCTGAACCGATTTGGCTGTTTGGCAATTTGACACCCAGTTTTTCGAAAGTGAGCGTGTTTTCAACAGACGGATATGGCTAAATCGACTTAGAATTACTCAAGGAGCCAGAATATATGGGCATTTCCGTCAAAAGGTCCACCGTGACCGAAAATTTAAAAGTTATTAAAAGCTTATTATTTTACGATATTGTTATAGAAAAATATTTAGATTTTACTAATTTTATAAATTAATCCATAAATTTGTTCACTTAGATAAACAATCAGACTGCAAAGTTCTGCAAACGTAATTTCTTATTTGTGAGAATTTTTTATTGCGTGTTTTTTTTAATATTATCTTCCTTAAAAGAGGTCATATTTGATGAAAATAATTCCAAAAAAATTTTCTTACATGGTCTGTAATCTAAGGAAGAGTTCGAAGAGAAATTTTATTCGGATTAACGGTAAATTTTTATTTTTTTTTAATTATTATTCAGTTAAATTATTATGGAAAAAATGTCACGTTCGAAATGTCACGTATCGAACCAGATTTTGGCTTAAACCAAGAAAAATACAGAAGATTTTGAAATCAAACCAAAGACATTTAAATGTTACATTTCTACGTAAAATTCTGAAAGTAGTTTGACTAAAAAATTGTGCAATGGTTTCGTTGAATTACGCCTTTTTATACATGGTCACAAAAACTACTTCTATTTTTTTCACTTTCGAACCGCTACTTCTTTTGCCATTATCTTTGACCTAAAGTCGCGCCCCCCATAAACTTTAGCATAGATAATAGCGCTTTCTTGGTGTTATAATTTAAGGGTTAAAAGAACGTAAAAATATTTGTTGTTTAAAATGTTATTGAATTTTAGATGCGTACGACAGTCACGTTCAACACTGTGGAATTACCCATATATACTTTATTGGGTCTGAGATGAATAATAAAAAAGTTTCACACGGAATGACAAACTTAGTATACCCTCTTCACAACTTATTGTGGTGGAGGGTATAAAAAAACCAACTCCACACAACCAGTTGTCTTATTTAAAAAAATATAACAAATATATATATATTTGTAAAAAATATAACATTTTATTGTGTTTGTACTAGAGATTTTTTATTAAACATTTAAAAAAAAGCACAATGAAGTGTTTAAAAGACGATTACAAATAGACATTATATAAAATATTTTGTTATATAATTTAGAGATTTCTAACAACTAATATAAAAGTAATTTTTACAAAATTATTTGTATTTAGATTCCATTTATACCAAAAATAAAAGCAGATTAAGAACTACTGTTTTAAATAAATAAATGTAGCTAAATTTACCATTCACACTGTACAACCCAAAGCTACAGTAAGGAAATCTTCAAAACCAATTGTAATGATACCATTCTGTTGGGTATCGCGTTGTCTAAATGCTTCAGTGAAACGTTGAATTTGTACACACAAAACAATAAACTGATCAACAGAGATTTCTGCTTGATTTTGTGGATCATTCTTTTTTACCAAAAACTTTATAAATTCCGGTGAGAAACGGAAACCCATTTGAGTAAGAGCTAGAAATATAAAATCAACGTTGTAGGCAGTTTTACACTATAAATACAAGTCTTATGTATTTTGGGGATAATACAACCCTGACATGATAAGATGTTGTTGATTTTTGAAACTGTGCAAACAATAATTAGATCAGGGGAGCATTTTCGTCAAAATACTTTAGACTTGTATTATAGTGTAAAACGGCCTTAAGTAATATTTTTTTTTTTATTATTTATAGTATATGTACCTTGGGTTAATTCTGATTCATCGATGACACCGGAACCATCGCGATCATAGGTTTTAAAGACTTGTAGCCATTGATTAATGTATTGAAATAGTTTTTCAAATTCATAAATATCAATTGTGCCGCTTGCGTCGTTATCAAACATGCCTTTAAAGAGGGAAAATATAAATTATTTGTTGCTTATAAAAGGATTTATTTTTATGCAAAAATGTAGATAAATCCTAATACCCATTCCGTTTGGAATGGTTGGAGTCCTTTTTTTATAATTTCAAATGTGATATCGTTGGTGTCATGTGCAAAGGCCCTAACTCACATAATTGGAACTTTACAGGAGAAGAAAAAACCGTAATGGAAACTGTATGTATCAAAATTTAAAATTGCTTGTAAAATATATTATATAATTTCTAAAGCATTTTGAAATTAATTTTAAAAGCGAAAAAATCAAAAATAAAATAGATATTATCTTATTTAGATATACAAATAATGAAACAAACTTATAACGCACACCTAATAAAACGAAACATTTCTATAATAAACACAGAGTGCAACTGAAATCGACATCACTTTTCATCTGTAATATATTTTCTACAACTTGCAACCCGACAAGATTGGTTGCCATACATAATCGACACATAAAACTCTTCCTTAGTCACCTGATATGACCCAGTATAACATCATTAGGATCATACTGGCCCCAAAATACAAAAACGGGAGAAGAAATGCCAAAGCGCTAAGCGTGTTTTTGATTCAATACATTTACGACTTTAGAAAGTGAAAAAACAAAGGATACCCAACTTAATACTGAGTCGAATAAATTTCAAAATATATCGCATACTAACATTTGCGATGTTAATTTTCTTCTGTTTATTAATGTTCATTTTATAACTTAATATTTTAAACTGTCTTTTAAGCTACACAACTGATATACAGACATTCTTTTTATATACATTTCTTTGAGTAAATAGATTTTTTTTAATGAATGTCGAGATTGAATAGCTGTATACGTAGTATTATGACTTTTTACATTTTTTTGCAAATATCAAATTTAACATACCATAGCCCAAATGTCCATAAAAAATATTAAGGGTATGCACGTCTCAAGTTGCACCCTTGCAAAAAAGCAAAAGTGCAAAAATATAACAACAACCACACAGACAATTAGTTGTGCATAAATAACTTGTGACGTGAATACCCCCATTAACAAACGCCATTATTATTTTTCACTGCTTTAAAAAAAGCTACCGCACCAACCGATTTGAAATTTGTGCTATATTAAAAAAAAATAAACTATTAAATAGGTAATACCATTGTCACAATTTTAAGCGGCTAAAGTATATCGTAGCTCTTTGTATTTTGATGTTAGATTTAACTGAAGACCTAAGATTTTGTGCATTTGCTTTTTCAGAACTTCGCTAATATAATAAAAAAAAAAATATGTGTACATTTTTAAAAATTGCATTTGGTGCGGAAAACCCTTCCAAAATGACCAACAAACACGATTTTATCACTACTTTAGTATTGGCTATCACGTGGTGATAGATACATTTATTGTAAAAATATTAGTCATGCCCTGACGTACATACTAATTTCTTTTGGCATTTTTTTATATTTTCTTTTTGCTATTATTTTTTATTTCCTTAATTCATGAGAAACAATAAAAAAATAGACGGCCTTATGCCGAACGAATTTTTACACTTTTGCTTTTTCGCAAGGGTGCAACCTGTGACGTAAATACCCCCTTATTTTACAAAACAAAAGTAAAATTTTATTTAAAAAATCAGAAATCATTTTTTAACGTTATTCAATTCGTATCTTCTAATATAAATGTTTCTGGGAAAATTCTCATTACTATTACAGTAATCCTTTGATACAACAAATCTGAAAGGGAAAATACTTCGTTATAGCTATTGATACGTTGTGAATATGTATTAGCGAAACCTTGGTGTAAGAAAATTTTAAGAAATACCAAAAAAAGTTCGTTATAACTATCGTTACAAAACTGACTACATTTGTGGCGCTTTGCATATGCACTTGCAAACACATTTAGACCTTGTTGTTTTGATAAGTGCCCATTTACTTTATAAGATTTTTGTCGTTGCGATTCTTACCTTATAACCGAGAGCGGAGAGAGGAATTAAAAAGGGTACACAAGTTGTGTAACACAACGAGTGTACTCTTCGATTCCTTTTGTTCATTCATTCGTAGTTTTAAACATTAAGTTAGGTGCTTATTTGTAACGACAAAAATCGGACAATGTAAAAATAAGAGCGACTTCAAAGAAAAAACGACAATAATCGCAACGACAAAAATCGTATAAATGTAAATGGGCACTAACAAAACCCTACAATTTTACTTTATTCTGCCTTCGTTGTGTAGACGCTTTTGAATGAATACTTCGCTATATTGAGGCTTTATAGATACCTCAGAATTTTTATTTTAAAAATTGTTAAAAATTATTTTTTTTATTCTGACTTGTATTTTTTTTTTTTTGTTTCTTTCTTCAAAAGCTGCCCTTTTTGCATTTCTCTTTGCACCATATTTTATGCCGCAATACAATGAAATGTATTTAATTGATTTTTATTTTCAAAACTGTTGTAAAAATTAACTTATTGAGATCTCAGTTAAACTAGGTTTAGTTAATCCAAAAACCGATTTGTGCCGCCTTTATTAGGATTCTATACAAAATTTTGACGGAACATGTTAGTTTTGCTTAAAATGTTACAGCCGTATTCATAAGTAAAAGTAAGCAAGGAGTTAGCATATGTGTTATTTATAAAAGTATTAAGTCATAAATTTGTTAAATTTATGTTACCAAGATTCTAAACTGTTGTTAAGAGTTCAAAAACAGCTGCTTTCTGTCAAAGTGACTGCGAAAATTCATTAAATAGAAAATATACAACTTTTTATACCAAAAATATTTTTAATATACAGGGTATCCCGGTTTAACATATACTCAGTTTAACGAATTCACGATTTAACGTACGGTCATATTTTTTACATTGAGTACCTTATATTTCGAACAAACACCAAATTTTTGTACTCTATATAACAAGTTTTTACAAAAAAAATTGGAAAACAAAATAGAATGAATGCAAACATATTTGCATCTATTCTCTTTTGCTTTGGTTACATTTTTACCATATTTTAAGAGCGATTTTACTAAAAACAACGAGTTTCTTACAAAGAAAGCAAAAAAAATACTTGCTCTCGAAAATAAAAATTTGTACGTTACTAAAGGCCTAACCATAATATGCAAAGCCTTGCTTAACCTACCATCAAAAATTAACAAAAAGTCTCTCAAATGTATTTAAAAAAAAACAACATTTGATTCGGTACGGAATGTGCGATTAGACTCGCACTTTGCTTAAGCAAATGACAGTTTCATTAAACTTACCAAAAAGTTTCCTTAAGTTCAATATGGTTTGCCTCATGTATTCGCACATTTGCTTAAGCCAGCTTAAGCACGTTATGGTTGGGCCTTAAGTAATTTTTTAATTTTGTTTACAAAACAAATATTGGTTTTCTGTTTCAAATCTTACGTAATTTTTGTGAAGCTTTTGTAAAGTTGACTTCAAAATGCTCAAAAGAAAACGTTTAATTCTTAAAGAAAAATTAAAAATTATTGACGACTATGAAAAGGGCCTGCGACTAAGTACTTTATCTAATAAATAAGTTCATTATTATTAGTTTTGTTCTCCACTACGTACTCATTTAATTGAAAATGATATGAAGTATTTATTTTTTGTTTGTGTTTTGAATGGAAATAAAGGAGTTTACTATATTTTATTAAAATATTATTGTTTTATTATTCAAATGTATTAAAAAAAATCGGGATTTAACGAATTTTTCGATGTAACGAAGGGCCTGACAATATATAATTCGTTAAACCGGGATACCACTGATATAAATTATGGAAACGCTTAATAATTTAAATTTATTAGACTTTTTAAGAAACAGAGCGCGTAGTCGTGCAGTTAAAGTATATAAAAAAAAAGAAAACCCCCATTTTTGGTTTATACTAATAGTGAATTTCGAAAAAAGTATAGATTTACAAAAGAAAATGCCAAAAAATTAATTGACTTGGTCAAGAATGACCTGAAAGGAAAAAAGAGCGGTGGAAACATACCACCGTATCTTCAAGTTCTATCAGCGTTAAGGTGCTGGGGCCGCAACAAGGTGCAAGAAGATTGTGGTGAATTTCATGGATTTAGCCAATCTTTAATGAGCCGAATTTGTGAAAAAGAAGCCAGGGCGTTTGCTAAACAAGCTAGGACATATATTAAAATGCCAACAACAGCTGAAAACCAAATTAAAATTATGGAAGAATTGGAAAAATTGCGGGATTTAAAAATGTATCCGTATACAAGCTGAAAAATCTTTCTTCAAAAGTTACTAATTTTTTTTTTTTTTTTAAATATTTGCAGATTGCTTTAAGGGACAAACAAAATAAAATAATTATTACCCAATATTACCTAAAAGGTAACTAGCTGTTCCGACCCCAACGGTAAGCGAAATCGAAAACATTTGTTCTTAAGCCCTTTTGGTTTCTGAATTTCTTCATAACTTTCTATTGTTACATCTTCTATTTCATCGTAATCTAAAATTTCTAAAACTGGGTTTTTCTCTATTTGCAATGATTCAATACCTAATGCATTGCTGTCATACAAATTGAAATCTTGTTCAAAATGTTTAGGAATACGACCAACCAATTCTTCATCAAAACTATTCAACCGTTGAGGTGGTGTACCGCCGCCCGTTTGTTTTACTTGTCTCAGAAATGCGTTGGTATTTGTTTTGGTCAACGGTTTGGTTTTGCGCCATTGATTTTGAATTTGACTCAATGCTCTGTTGTTTTTTGATACATTATGTTATAAAGACTTACGCTCTGGCATCATAGAAATTAAAGGTTGAGTTTTTAAATTTGAGTTGACAAATTAAAATGTACCTATAATGAATAAACTCTATGCTAACAAGCTTCTAAGCAAAAAATGCATTCTAGTAAGCAGCTCATTGTTAGTCTTTAATGAAATAATAAATAACCCGAGTTTCACACTACGTTAAACTTAGTTTAAACTTAATCCACATCTCAATCTCAAAAACCTTTGTTTACCACACACAAGTAAATAATATTTAAGTTCGTAAATAACATTACAAAAATAAAAAAATATTTTTGTTTTGATCACGGTTTTACTCAGTTCCACTTTGCTACCAAAACGCTTTAGGTTTCTTTGAAAGCTGCCATCGCAACTGATTTAGACGTCACTTATTGCACCTTCTGTATTCTATGTGGTATAGAAGCATTTGAAAAAAAAAAATTATCTATGTAGAAGCTTTATAGTTAATAATTGCTTCGTTATAGCTATAGGTCATTTTTGAGTGAAAAATTTTGCAAGAGTATTTTTCAGGGGACTTAGCAACAAATTTGTGATGAGTTTTTCGCTATAACGTAGTTCATTATACCAAAGTTTCACTGTTTTCCTTTTGCATACGTCAGTTTGTATATACCCTGCAAGCATTTTATGAAAAAATTAATCATATTCGATTCATTTATGACTCCTCTGCACGATTAAAATAAGCATATATGAGCTCATTTTCTGATCATAAATGATTGTTTTCTCGGGAGGAAATGGTACCCTACCCGGGACTCTTCTTGAGGAGTCTTTTATTACCCGCTTTTCTGATCAGTTTCTACTCATTTATGACTCATATTTTTAATGATTTGCGAGTCTTTTTCGAGTAATTTTTTAGTCATATTTCTGATTGTTTGCGAGTCATTTTCGACTCATTTTTAGTCGCATTTTTGATCGTCTAAGAGTCTTTTTCGGCTCATTTTTTAGTCGTATTTTAGATCGTCTAAGAGTCTTTTTCGACTCATTTTTTAGTCGTATTTTTGATCGTCTAAGAGTATTTTTCGACTCATTATTCCGTCCTAATTCTAATCGTTTGCGAATGATTTATGAGTCGTTTTTTAGTCGTACTTCTGATCGTTTAAGAGTCTTTTATGACTATTTTTTCAGTCATATTTGTAATAGATTACAAAAAGAAATATCTTTCGATTCAAATTATTATATATACTAAATTAGTTTATTAAAATTATTTAAACTAAATTATTATTAAATAGCAATAACAATAATAATAATAATAAATAACAAAAATAACAATAATAACAATAACAACAATAACAATAATAATAACAATTATAACAATAATAACAACAATAATAACAATAAATATAAAAATAAAAATGAGTTAAAATAAAAAACGAACTTTACGAATAATAATTTTGTATGTTTTCTTTTATTCACCCGGTCCTTAGCATGTTCAAAATGCAACGTTCATGTCCTTATCTGTGCATTTAAATTTGTGATGAGAAATAGGTAAAAAAACATTAATATTAATTTTTTTTAATTTTGGACAATTAAACTTGCAAGGAAAGTATCCCAATGCAAACTTTCAGATCTTAATGAAATTTAGATATATTGTAGAGAATAAAAATTAATTGGACACGTGTATTTTGAAGCTGCCCAATTTTTATTCTCGGGATGCTTCCTTTGTTAGACGTGTACCTACCTTTAATAATTGTTATAAGGTAAATTTTTTCCGCACTTGGCTTAGTACTAGTCCCCTTCAAATGTCATCACTTAAATAACTTTTATTGTTTGCTTGATTGTCCAGAGAATTAGTTTGCTGGTATGTTGGCGATATTAATTTTTCGGCTTCCTTTTTTGCCAATCTTTTTATTTTTTTTTTTGGCTGACATTCCTTTTTTTTATTTAGAAATTACTTTTTAAAACATTTATTTATTTTTATATATATATCTTTAGAGATTTTAGTTTCAATATAATATATTCAATTCTATTTAATATTTTAAAAATTATAATTTAATACTTAAAGTTTACACCACGAGATCACTGACATTAATATAATTAATAAATTTACAATATTCTTATATTTTACGCTTGCTTCAAAGCTAGCTATATTTACAAATAAAATTAGTTTTTTATCATCTAGATGATCAAAATATTATTCATAAATAACTTCAAAACAGTCATATTTTAAACACCTGTATGATCAATTTTCGATTGCTCTATGTTTTGTTATTGCATTTTCAATAAATTACTTTTTAAGCATAAGAACGAATCATTTTCGAGTTTTTTTTTTCAAGCGCGCAAGTGATTAATCAGTTTTTAATCATCAAAAGTACTCGAGGAAGACTAAGTTAGGTGATTTTTGATAAAACAATCTTCCAAATGCTAGTAGGGTAATGACGTCAAAAACTATCGTAACAACAAATACATAAGTATGTTTGTATGTATGTAATACACTTTCTATAAGAAAATTCCATACATCAACCCACATTCATAAACAGTAACAAAACCACTTACTAATCATTAATTTGCATGCCGTATCGGAAAAATTTTGTCCACGTCCAGTTGTTAAAGCTGCCTTCAATTCAATGGCATTAATTTTCCCAGAACGATCCTGATCTACCATATTAAACCATTGCTGAACTTCGGGAGGAACTTGGGCATTTTGTGGTGGATAAGCACCGGGCGGTGCAGAATAACCTTGCCCGTATCCACCTTGTTCGTAGGGATTGTAACCGCCCTGTTTTTAATGAGAAAATAAATTAGCATTTTCTATACATATTAAACAATTTACGCATTTTTTTCACTTGAATAAAACTTACGCCGTATGACATGTTACTATTTGTATTAATGTGTAAGTTTTATAGATATTTGTTTGTTTTGTGATGTTTTTGTTTTACGCTTTGCTTTTATTTTGTACTTTTAATTTAAATTGTGTGACTTTGTCGCGAATGGAATGGTCTGAATCAGTGTTGCAAAATTGAAATTTTGAAATGGTACTGAACTTAAACTAAAAGAGTATTTTTTCCACCAAATGGTACTTTTTGTAAAAAAAACAACAATAATTTATAAAAATAAAAGAAACAAAAAATTTTTTATTGGAATTCATTTATCTAAGTATTTAATAGCAAATTTAGTATTTATATTTGAGATATACATGTTAATAATATTTGAGGTACACATGTAAATAATTTTTCTGTTATACATAAGCGTCAAGCGCCCCATCCATTTAAATATTATTGTATATGTTATTCGCCATATTATTTCTATATGGCCCTATATTATTCAATAAGTTGCACAATGGTTTCAATTAAAATATGGCGCAACTCTTATTAAAAAAAACACATTTCACAGTATGGTGCACTTCTTTTCTGATTTCGATTCTTGCCAATATATTGTGTCACCTTCGACTATCACAAATCCATTGGCTTTAAAATTAAACAGTTATACTGCAAGTGTATGAGCCGCTTAAGGTACGTTTTTTAGTATTTTCTAAAAACAAAATATTTGAAATAGTTCATATATGTATTTATGAATAAGTTAATAATCTAAAAATTTTATTTGTGTTTTATTCAGACTTTTACATATTTTACATACTTAGAACTTAATTCTGAAGAAAGTTTAAAGCATAAGTGTTTTAAAATCAAGATTTTAGTTCATAAGAAATATTATAACTACAACAGCAACTACCAGTTGATTTTAATAGATTTTTAGTTTTTATCAAACTAGAAACAGTTTCTACGTGTAAACGATTTCTTCTTTTGTTTTTTACATCATTTTGCATTTGAAAATGTGCGTTCAATTGATGCTCAGAAATGAGGTATCGATAAAATACCAAAAGCAATATGTGAAATGTCAGCTAACATAAGTTTCGTTCTTAATTTTGGCAATATTTTTCCAAGAAATTTAAATATTTTCAGTTCTAAAATGCTTTATTTCTAAAAGATTCGCTAGAAAACGGAATTAAGAATTGATATTATTATGTATGCATAGTTTTCTTTATCGTTTGTAAATAACATTAATAACAACAGTATTATGCTAATGGTTTTTTCAGAAACAATATTTTCTGGAGTGAAGCTGATTATCACTTTTAAGGTTTTATGTTCAAAACAAAATTTAGTTCTTAATGTTTCGAAAATTGTCCAATAAAACGATTTCGCCGTTTCTTTTACTTTATAAACCATTTCCTTAGGAAAGCATGTTTCTATTAATATGGTTTTCATTTCAATTTTCCACTAACATATTATCCTATGCATTCATTTTTATAAATTTTCTTGCCAGTTGTAAGAACAAATATTCCATTCTGGAAAGCAAAATATGAATCCTGGCTTCCACGCTTTGCATTTCAATATTAACGTCGTTAATAATTTTTTAAAAACAACATAAATTTTGCAACAAACACATGATAGAAAACCTAAGCCTGCTATCGAAATGATCACATCACAGTCAGCGTTACCGTTGGTGCCACTAAAGTGGCAATTTGCCACTTTTTCGACTGCTTGGATACTATTTGGCCACTTTTACAAAATGCACCCAAATGTGGTACTTTTTGCGATTCGTGCCACTTTTTTGATACTTTTTACGCTAGGAAAATATACTTTTTTTTATTTCTGTTTTATTATAACCCCTAGCTTTAATATGTATATGTAAGCAAGTTTATATGATATTTTTTTCTTGTCATGCGTCGTTAGCTGAAAAGCGGTTTAATAAACTTTCTATTAACCTATTTTATTTGTTATGAACAAGGGCAAGGTCTATCCAATAGGTCTGCTTAAGAAGCCAGATGTTTATTTGGATTTTTCCCCAACGATATCAAAAGTTGTTTACATTTTCCTTATACGTGTATATTTTTGTTTACTCTTTTGGTTTTTTGCCACACATACATGCACACAAAACACATTTTTCCTTTTGTTTTGCCTATGTAGTAGTAAGATTTTGACAACGGCGAGGAATTTTACACAAACAAAATGCCTGTTGTTTTTTGTATTGTTGTATTGTTGTAATAGTAAGCAGACCTATTGGATAGGCCTTGAACAAGGGGATAAAGATATCTCACATATCCGCAACCTTGTAACTCAAAAGCAACTTCTTTTCAGGAGAGACAAAATACTTTTTTTTTACCAAATAGTATTTAAAACTTTTTGCTATATATTCTTTTATAAATCAAGAATTAGGAAAAATTCCTATAAATATTTAAAAGAATATATAGCAAAAAGTTTCAAATATTTGGCAAAAAAAAGTATTTTGTCTCTCCTTAGAAGTCATGAAGCAGAAACCGAACTGTTGTGTACCGAAAACTTGTCTAAAATTTGTGTAATCGACATTAAAAGTAAAATCTAAGTTTTTACAAAAAATTGTGAAATGAATTGATAATAAGAATGGATATAATAGATATGGATTTAGACCCAATATTTATAGTGTCTAATGAAGATATAAATTATTTCGAATTAGTTTCAGAGTTTAAAGATATTATAACTGACCCAGATGCATTTATACATGAATTTAAACTTCTAGAAAGTAAAGTAAATGACACGAATTATGAACACATATTAAAAATTTCGAATGCTGAAGATTTTTGTCGTGAAATAGGAACTTTGAAAATTAGATTTGATGAATATACCTATATATATTCAAACTTGTACAAATTGGTCTCTCATATTTTTACATTGAAACATAGTAATGCTTCTGCTGAGCGTGTTTTTACTTAGTTAGCTTTAATCAAAAATAAAGTAACAAATAGGCTAGACATTTTACGAAAGTATGGAAGTCGTTTTAAGAACAATTAATTGTAAAATTTGTATGAAACTGACGATTAATAAATATGTAGCACAGGACGACATTGAAAAAGATTGTATAAAACTGATTCTTATGTTTTTGAAATGCTAAAGACGAATATGAACACAGTTTTCTCCCATCACGTCACATTTATCAGATACACCAATTATTGTAATTTCGGAAGATGTTTTGTACCACAATTAATAACAAAATCCAGGTTTATAGTTTTGTTCTATAAACCTGATTACAAAAATTTGAAGCAATAATATACGTAATTGGATAAAAACTAAATATGCTATAATAAAGAAATTAAAAAACTAGCACTTACATTTAGTAGCATGTATGCATGCCGTGCATTTATTTGTATTAAAGTGAGGAACTGATTATATATAAAGTATTTGAAAAAGTGATATTTTCGTTTTTTTTGTTATAGGATTTCTTGTTTTCATCCGATTATAGCTTGGCTGCCAGGCCCACGGTGTGGACAAGAAAATTTCTTTCGCATATTTATATTGAAAACAATAATAAAAACTAAAATTAGTTTTTGTTTTGAAAACAAATGTACGAAAGAAATTTTATTGTCCACCTTGTGTGCCTGGGCCTACAACTTTTGTAATTAGGTTGACTGTAGAATAAAATTATAAAACTATGGATTTTGTTATTAATTGTGGTACAAAACATCATCCGAAATTACAATAAGTGGTGTATCTGATTAATGTGACGTGATGGAAGAAAACAGTGCTAATATTCGGCCATAGCATTCCAAAAAACATAAGAATCTGATGGAATGGCCAATAAATTTCTAAAAAGTTTTTAAATGTCTACCTGTGCAATACAGTGTCTGAAATAAATCAAAGAAAATGTATTCAGAAGGAATAGTACAAGAAATATATTACTAAATGTATATATAAAACACATTACATAAATATCTTCTATTTGCTGCAACAATGTCATAATCCAAAAAAACATGTTTGGCAGAAAACAAGTTTAACGTTTTTGAATTTCCAAAACATTAAAGTAAATATTTTATAAAAATTACTTCTCGAGAGAAATATTTACAAAATATTTGTTTTAGTTTTTATACCATTTAAAATTATAATAAATAGAAAAAAAACGTAAAAAATACATAATGTGGTGTACTTATTTTAATTTTAAAAGATGTGCCCCTTTTTTTAAAAAAATCCACTTTTTGGTGCCACTTTTTTTGTAGATATCCCCTTTTTTTGGTACTTTTTGAAAATATCCGACGGTAACACTGATCACAGTTAAAAAGCTCAAAGTATAATTAAGGACTGAAAACAACGCGGGGGTACTGCGGTATTTTCAATATGAAAAAGTACTGAAAAAAGTACCAAAGTACTGAATTTTTCAACATTGGTCTGAATTGTTTATATATGTTGAGTTAGGGATGGGTAATAAATATCGATATATCAAAATCTCGATGTTTAAAAAATCATCGATATTTTTTACGACTATCAAATTCGATATTTTATATCATGATATGTTCATACGACGATATAAACCACTCGTTTCGCTCTTTGAAACACAGAATAGTATTCTGTGCTCTGAAACCAGATTGCCAAACATGCTGTTTATACGATTCATTCTTGTTTCATTATGACATATTTTTTGTGTTGTTTTTGTGATTTTTATTAAAACACATTAAAATGTATGTTAAAATTAAAAATATATTATTTAATACTTTTATTAATATTATTTTATAATTATCACTTTATTTTATTTAAGATCAATTTTGTTTTGTTTTTTAAATTTTTTTTATTTCTTTTGAGAGCTAGCTCAGATAAACTAACGATAATTGTTATCAAAATTGGAGATGATAGTACATTTTTCCTGTTTCGCAGCATGTTTCAATTTGAAACGACCTGTTTCGCTCTTAAAATTGTGTATGGCAAACAGGGTTGTTAGTTGTGGCGATTTTTTTGAGAAAATACAGTAAAATTACGATTTTTTTACGAAAAGTAATAGTGTTATGAATCATATTTAAACAATAATTTAATAAAATTTTCTTTCCAATAAAACCCGTTTCATTGATATTAAAAATATATTTCCTTGTTTTATTATGATTTAAACTTGTGTCACTCTATAATAAGCACCCTTTATATAAAATATAAAAAGAAAAAGTGGGAAGACAGGACAAAAATATAACAATTGCAAGACTAGAATTTCATAATTTGGACACTAATGCAATTTCAAAGCTGAATTTTAAAAAATTGCAAGTCTAGACGATGACTTACGCAGTCAAGGCGAAGAAACTGAGAACTTTTTTATTTGTATTAATTTTTTTTTTTTTTTTTGTTTGTTTTTATTGTAGTCGGAGTTAAAACTATTTTTTGATGACTCCACAACCCTGATTGACAATATTGAACAAAACGCACATGTGTCCGTTGGTTTTAATTACTTTATCCCGTATTCAATAAAAAATTGCGCTATATGTTTGTTTTTTATATTGCTTAACTTATTAAATAAAAACTACAGTAAGTGCCGCTTCACACACGTCAAGATTGACACGTCAAGTATAAGGCTTTTAAGAGAGAAGCGAAAAGAGAATGCCATTTATTTTCCCCTCACTCCAAAAAACTCAAGACTTTTATAATCAAACTTGACGTGTGTGAACCAAGTTAACACTTATTTTCGTCCATTTGAAAAACTTAAGAGCTAGAGCTTTCAACCTTTTTATATGAAGAGCTCTTAAAAGTAAAACTTTTAAGTATTGCTGTATGTTATGGTATCAAAGTGCAAACTTGAGTTAAATTATGCGGTAGATCTTTCATACATAGATCATATTAAACGGGATGGGATCGGAAGGGCCTTTGACTTTATCGTTTATCTAGAAAAGTGTTTTAGTTAAACCTATGAAGCATTAAGAGTAGCAGATAATGGTCATCTACACTTGAATATACATATATACCTAATATACTTAGTTAACTTGATATGTAATCTGTTAAAGTTTATGTGCTGTTTTCAAAACACAAGCACGTTTACCGCTAGAAATTTTTTCCCACAGTTTTTGAGTGTTTTTCATATAAATTTTACTGGAAGGTCAATCACTTGTGTTGTGAAAACAGCACATAAAGCTTCAAAAAAATAGTTTTTATTTAGATGAAAAATAGTATTGGTTTTAGATGCATAAATACCACACACAATTTTTAAGGGTCAAAAAAATGGAGTAGGTAGTTCTTGTACCAAAACAAAACATTGGTTATTTTTGTGTTAAACCAAAAACTTCATAACAAAAGAAGCTAACTCGTTGAAAGCATTTTCTTTAAAAGCGTTTCTGTACTCATAAACACCTATCCAGAATTCAATAGTTGAACTTTGGTTCATCCATTCCTATATGTACATTCAGCTTTTGCCATTGCTGCTCCAAAACCGTTATTTCTTCTGTAGTAAAATCTACCATTTGTTCTTTAAATTTTGTTTGGTGTTTACAGGGTTGCTATTATTATACATTTGTATGAACGTATAAATGACAAAATAAAATGATAGAGATTGACAGAATTGGTAATTTATATTGTGAAATAGCAATATATACAATTTATAAGATTAAAAAATGCTAAAAAAATATTACAAAAATGCTGAAAATAATGCTAAATGCTATTTGAAAAATTCGCTGCTAAATCAAAATAAATACTGCTAAATTTAGCAGTGAAAATTCTAAAAGGGTCATACTGTTTACATGATATGATTTTTCTCATTCTACATCATGTCGTAAACATTGTATTACCGTGTAAACTAGCCTTTACGCTGGGTCTCCACGCATCAATTTTTATTGCTAAAGGCTAGTTTACACGGTAATATATTGTATTACGACATGATGTATAATGAGAAAAGTCATATAATGTAAAAGCAAAATGTATTGAGTAAGAGAGAATACGAATACAAAATCTGACAAGCGGTCGGTAAATGGTTTTTTTCTAAACCATTTTAGAAACTTATGTATTTTCATCACACCAGAGGTGTATTTTTACAGTGTGTATTGAAGGCTGTAGCATTTTTTTACAATTATAAAAACAACTAAAATCAACTAAGGAAATTTTCATGTTGTTTTTGTAAAAACTTAAAATTGCAACCATCTGCGTTTTTGCTATTATTTTTGATTTTACTTTTACCATCCGTGTAAATATGAACTTTACTTACAACAGATTTGTATTTTTTTTCTTTTAAGCACGGAGAGAATTTCATATTATTTTGAATCTACAAAGTCGTAATACATTGTATTACCGTGTAAATTAGCCTTAAGTACAAGCAAAAACGTCGGCAGAACAATGACAGAAAACTGGAGCAATAATTGATGATTATATTGCTGGTGAACACTTGAATTGCTTTGCCATAAATTTGCAATTTATTATAAAGTTTTGTGGCTGTATTTATAACAAATGTATTATGTTGTGTTTCGAAGTGGTTGTTAAATTTTCTTTTTTAAATTAATAAAATAATTAATTGTAATTGTCGTAGTTGTGTTTTGTTTTACTTTTTTGTTAATTTGTGTTTGAGGAAAAAAGCTAGAACTTGTATTGTTCTATTGAAAAAATAAAAATAAAAGTATGTATACAAAAACACAAATTCACCGTTTGCTTTTGTTGATATTGACGTTTATTTAAAAATATAATACATATATAATAATATATTTAAAAATTTAAAATATACATACAGTTTTTTGTTGAAGGATTTTTTCACTTGGCGGCCCTTGATTGCTTTTTTAATAAATAAACACACAAATAAATAAACAACCGTACATAGAAATGAAATGTCAGATAAATGACAACTGATTTGCAGCAGATTGCTTAGCAATAATTGCTCTAGCAATCAGAAGAGCAATCATTGCGCAATGGATTGCCACTCATGGCAATATGCGGTCTATACGTCGCAAATTTATTGGAGCAATCAAATTTGACGGTTGCCGCAATTAATATTGCTACGTGGAGACCCGGGGTTAAAGCGGCTCATACACTTGCAATTAAATTGTTAATTTTTACGTTTTGTACAATTAAATCGCCAATGTGTATATGATATTCGAAGGTGGCATAATATATGGGCAACAATCAAAAGGCTTTTGTTTTTTATTGCACAACGATAAGAAAGTGAAATGTGTTGGCAACATTGTACAATGCTGTTTATGTTATTCCTATAGGTTATGTTCGCCTTTTTATTGAATGAATGAAACCATTGTGCGATTTGTTGCATAATATAGGACAAAAAGGAAATAATATCGCGGATATCATCTACAATAATATTGCAAGTGTACCCTTGCGGTTATATAAGTTTATTACATAGTTTTAGGTAGTTTTACCAATTAATTTTTTTGTGTGTACTTAAAACATTTTTCATCTTGCATCCATGGTGAAATGCAAGCTTCTGCCAAGGCGAATTTAACTACAGGTGGTGTCGGAACTACAACAATACAAAACAAATAAGCTCGAACTGTCAAAATCAGATGCCGTTTTTTACACCACCTGTATTTAATTCGCCTTGGCTCAGGGTATATTTATATCAGGTAGTCTCGGAAAGCCAGCTGATTATTTTTTATTTGCTTGTTTTGCGATACGAACTGTCAAATGTTGTATAGTAAACAAGTAAACAAGTTTGTTGTCCTTATCTTTTGTCTTTTTTGTCTCTTATCAACCCCTTTGCTGTCTGACAGTTCGTATCGCATAACAGCAATAAAAAGCCCTGTTGTTTGTTTTATTGTACAATTGTTGTAATCACACGGCTACCTGTTATAAATATAGCTTGCTTTTTTATTCACAAAATGTGTATTATTTTTATTTCCAATACTTTGGCAACCCTTTGGAATATAGTTTAAAATGCACTGCTACATTTATACTAAAACAGCAAAAAGCATTGAAAAAAACACGGCAAACAATTCGTGCAGAAATAAATTTACCAGGAAGATAAAAAATCAACGTTTTAAAAATATGAGTAGTTTTATAAACTTTAATCTTTTTGAAAATTACCAAAAGTATATTGATAATGAGCAGGAAATACGCGAGGTAAATGTTAAAATCATTAAAATAATGTATAATTGTTCGAAAACAAAATTTTATTTTAGAATATACGCGTGGTCGTAAGAGAAATTGAACAATTGGCCAAAGAAGCTACCATAAAATTGCAAATTATACATTGTGATTTAACTAAGAGTAAGTTTGTTTTTGTTACTTTTAAAAAAATAAAAAATGTATGTTTTATTTTTTTTAGTTGACAGTGCCTGCGCAGAGGCACGTAAACAAATTTCACTTTGTGCCGAAAGTTATCAGAAATTGGCGAAACTTATACCGGTGGGCCAGTATTATCGGTGAGTCAACAAAAGCGTCTGCTGGGAGTTTCAATATATGTATGTATTTGAAATTTTTTGTTTTAGTTATTCAGATCATTGGACTTTTATAACTCAGCGTTTGGTATTCCTTAGTGGAATGGTTGTTTATTTAGAAGCCGGCTTTTTGGTAACACGAGAAACAGTTGCTGAAATGTTGGGGTGTGAGTATTTTTTTCAGATTTTATTAAAATTGTTTTTATTTATATTTAGTATTGTATGGTTTTGAAAAACATTAGTAGTTTAAAAAAGCAAAATTTTTGTTTTTTAAGCAACTTTGATATTTTAAATGCTATTAGCAGCGCAAAATGGATTTTAATTTTCTTTGAGATAAAGTTGCTTGCAAACTTTTAGCCAAAATAAACTTGTAATAATTAGTATTATGGTTATTTTGTTGAATTATTTATGGTTTTTAATTCAAATTTTAAATATTTTTAAAAATAATTAATGAAATTTTCATGTTGTAAAATTCCTTTATTCATAAAAATAATTTAATGAAATTAAATTTGATGAACTTAAGCCTAATTAAAAATTTTAAAAACTTGTAATATTTTGAAATTTATTATAAAAAAAAATATTGCCAAAATACAGATTTTTTTATATACCGCCTGCTCATTTTTGGTTTGACCAACCGACTATTTTTTAAAAAAATCGAGTTAGGTATGGAGTATATTTATATATATTTTGAATACCTCCTTTCTGAATCCAAACCCGGTTTCGCGAAGTTTTGTATGGTTTATGTTCACTCTTGCTTTGCTTCATTGGCATAAGTAGCAAAAGAAAAATCAAAACAAAATGACAATAAGAAAATAAATTTCACTCTTGCTTTATTGCCGTATGAAAAAAGTAGTTAAAGCAAAATCTAAATAAAATGTAAACAACTCAAAACACATCCGTAAGTATACGTATGCAGCACAAAAACTACTTTTTAAAAATTAATTTAGAAAAGTAGCGTATGCGTCACAAAAACTAAAAATTTCAAAAAAAAAGCCGATAACCTTCCCGGATGTGCACAGAATAAGTGGACCAAGTTTTATCGCGATCGGCATTTAATAGAAACTTCTTTATCTTAATTAAATATAAATTTCTTTTTCTAATTTCCAGTAAAAACCAATCATGCTGAAGGCTTTCATTTAGATATTGAAGATTATCTTATGGGTATACTACAGATGGCTTCAGAATTATCACGTTTTGCTACAAATTCTGTAACATTGGGTGATTATGATCGACCTTTGAATATATCACGTTTCATGGCCGACTTAAATTCCGGTTTTCGTTTGTTGAATTTGAAAAACGATGGTTTAAGAAAACGTTTCGATGCTCTCAAATATGATGTTAAAAAGATCGAAGAAGTTGTATATGACATCAGTATAAGAGGACTTAAGACCGTCAATAATAATGAAACTGGTGCAGTTGAGGCTGTAGCTAGTAATGAAGAAAACAATTAAACTATAAATGTTATGTAAAAAATAAGTAATGTATGAATTTTTTGTGAAATATATTTTTTTTTATAATAATCAATACAAAAAAATTTTAATAAATATTAAATAAACCACGAAAAGCCGCGTTTATGTTTATAAAGAATATTTTAGCAGTGTTTTGAATAAATAAAATAAATAAATCTTTAATCGAAAACTTAAAAAACATTAGTTTGAAGTAAAGACGATTGCCAAATCTGGGGTCTAATCACCGCATTCGATATCGAGTAAATTATCGTATTTTTCTGCATACGATAGATATACGAATGAAAATTTGAGAGATGTACGGGCATGTTCCAGAAATTGAAATGAAGTGGATTTAAAATCGAGCAAATTTTTAAAACGACACTGTACTAAAAGTTCATTAAAATATTCCGTTTCATCAATTTCATGAGTACCAATTTGCTTGACAGGGACAACTCTTATAACCAGGAAGAAAACACGGTCATTTTGTAAATAATTGGACTTGAAATCTTGTTCGTTTTCAATTTCACTTCATTATGATTTCTAGAACATGCCCGGTAATGTCTTTGATTACTCGATATCGAATGCTTTAATCTCAAATTACGATACATTTCATTCGATATCAATTGTCATGACACCAAAATAAAAAATTTCGATAAATTTGCTAGATATCGTATGCGGAGTTTTGATTACAAAATCTTATTGACGATTTATCAAACTAAACATAAAATTTTACTTATAAATTAATTATAAATAAATTTTTTATTTTAACACTAATATTAATAAATATGTTATTTTATAGGTAATTATTTCCCCTATTACGGTTTACAACTAGGGTTTTTTCAATTATTTTATTTCCCGTTTTCCTCATAATTTCAGAAAACAGCTATTTATACTTTGAAATTTAGTTTTCTATTTTCTTAAAATTAGCATCTGTGGATGGGTTTTGAATTAGATCAATTACAAGAAGTGAGTGCATATTTAAACAATGTGCAACAGTTGATAATTATTACATTTTGTGAAGTGAAGAGTTAATAAAGTACATTATTTCAAAATAAGATGCAGAAAGTAAAGTTTCATTGTCCATGGACAAGTCTTAAAAATAGGAGAAACCTAGAAATATCGCTCCTTTATTGCAAAAACAAAAACAATCTTGACAAAATGCGATTAAAGTTTTCAAAATGTACAGATTTTAAGATATAGTTTGCTATAACTTCGGTTCAGTTTGAGATATAATTCGAGAAGGTATGAAAGAAAACTTTGCAAAAGTTACTTCAAATTTTTGATTTTTTGAGATATGATTATGATGCAATGAAGGAGCGTATGTTTATTTGGGGATAAACGCATTTTTTTTTAAATTTGTATTGGTTTATATACCCGTGAAGTGCGGGGAAACCGAAATAAAATAACATTTTGGAAACTCGTGTAAGATACTACAATACACAACTTGAAAAACACATTGTCCTAAAGATTACAAATGGACCTATTGAAATTAAAAGGTTTGTAAGAAGCAGTCCGGTTGATGCTATTTTTTGCATCAACCTTGACATACATTATTTAACTAATATAGACGTTGTTTATAAAAAAGAAAAAATTGCTTTGTAAACAAGTTCCCTTACATCTTTTTATAAAAGTTTTTTTCATTAATTAAAAACAAAAGTTACTTTGTATTATTTATATGAAGCGGGATCCCGGGAAATTTAAAAAAAAAATACCGCTTTCCCGGGAATCGAAAAAGTTAACTTGAAATTAAAACAACTGCTAGCGTTCGGTTGTAATTTTGTAATATTTGTGTTAACCGCAATACAAAAGAGTGAAAAACGGCAAAAATTCAACTGAACTAGATTTGAGTTGTGAACCTTAATAGGGGAATTTGTTCTTTAAACTAAATTAAATTAAAAAAAATTAAAAAAATAAACATAGTTTCGATTCAGGACGTCGCCCAAAAAAGTTGTTAAACTTACATATGTACATATCTACATGCTTTGAATTTAGGTTTCTCAAAAAATATCAATAACTGCTAAGTCATCTAGCTATGTAAATATTACAGTAAATCTTCGAGTTGCAGAATTGTGTATTATGTATTCTTCATAGAACCAAAAAAAAAAATCCTTTAAGTATGAATTCTCATGTTTCAAAATTTTCCTCACAGATTTTTATCGTCTAAATCTTCCATAAAATTAAAAATAAACCCCTAGTTCCAGAAAGCAACTCTCTTGTATGGTAACTCTGCATTTTTTTACATTTTAAGAGCGCTTTTTCTCGTTCTTGTTCTCTTTATTATACAAGTGTTGTCAGACTTGGGGACTATTTCCAAATCTGGGATTTTATTATAAAAACGGATGAAAAATTGAGTTTGGTGATTAGGGGTTTTGTTGTAGATACTAAAAATTTTCATTTTTAAAGGCAACAAAAACAATGTTGGAATGGACTTTATGATTGCTAAGAAGCTCACTAAATAATGGCATTTAGGGTAATTAAATGGAAATTTAATCAAAACTATAATTCTAACACAAAATTACCCACGATCACCATATCACCGCTAGAGTGGATAGACCTTACTGTAGCCTTTTACTGCCCGTCTATACCAGAGATAAATATTGCTACATATATTGCAGTAAATGTCAAAATAATGTTATCTATAATGTAGACAGCACTTTTTTTTACATATTTATTGCCGGCAATTTATGTTACAATAATTGTTAGTCCATTTTCGATGACAATTATTGCTAACATAAAAGCAAAAAAGAAAAAATAGAAGCAAATTGTGTGAGAAAGAAATTAAATTTGTGAAATGGTAGCAAAAATTATAAAAGAATTTAATAAACACTAAAATAAAATTACAAATATTATTTTTATTGATATAATATTTTTCTTATTCGATCTTTATTACTTAAATTTATATTAAATTGTTAAAGTTTGAGTAATTTTTTATATAAAAATATTAATTTTTACTTTAACAAAAAAATTTAATAAAATTAATATTTTTTTATAAAAAGAAAGAATTTATATTAATAAAAATAATTTTTGCAAGATAGCGCTAGTTTTTAGGTGATTTTTTTCAAATTATGAGTTAACATAAACAAACATTGCCAGAATCTTTGACCGGAAAACTCTGCAGAAAACTAGAGGTTTTTTAACTGCCTATACCCTGAAACATATGTGTATGTATGTTAGTGTACGTGCCCATCCTTTTTCCTAAAATATTCGAAGTTAGTCTGCTTTCACACGTTTCATCTTTTGATGCTCAACTCTTATGTTTTTAGGTGAGAGAAGAAAAATGGAGGGGGTTGGTACTGAGATGGCTGTACTCGGTCATGCACAACGATGGCTGCATGTAATTTTTTTCTTTTCTTCTTCTCTGTGATTCGCTGTTAATAAAATTGTTGTTGTTTTGAATCGAAAAAAAGTTGAAACCGATTGCTGCGTGTGATTATATTGGCATCTTAAAAAGGGAACTGAAAAGAAGTTGAGCATCAAAAGATGAAATTATAGCTGAAATTATATTAATATATTTAATGTCGATCACCACCTGAATAATTATTAAAAAATGTACTATTTTCAAATATTTTGATCATTTTTGAATCTAAAGTTTTGTGCAACTCTTGTTTAATTTATAAAAGAAATCAATAAAAAACGTTTTATGTGGCTTCTAAAATCCCTAATATTTTGTGGTCATACACAGGGCTGCGATTAAAAACACCTACATTTTTGGATCAATATAATAACTTTTAATTATGAAGTCGACTTAAACACGATAAACACATATGTAGATTATGTAATATTATTTTCTCGGGTTAGAAAATATTTTTTTGTATGATCTCTATACCAATATACTATTTCTAGATCTTATTAATCAGTGTAAGCGCAGGGTGTAACAAAGTATCTCCGCTCTTAGGGCTAGTTTACACATGTCAAAAACTTAAGTAATATGTAAAAGTGGTTATGGTGTTATGAAAAAAATTGACATCCAATACGACTTGATTTAATCAGAATTCTATTTAACCAAAAGCATGTTCATTGTGTGATTACAAACTGTAATGTAACGTTAGATTTTTTTGCAGTCGGAACAAATTCGTTAGATTTCTATTCCACAAATTATTATGGAATACATAAGACTTGTGGGATAGTGTAAACTAGCCTTTAGTGACATGTATATCAGCTGGATTTTTTTGATGGAAGAATCCTCTGCAGCAGTCAAATAGTTGGAACAACTTTTTTTAAGTACTTATTGTGTAATTTTATATAGTTTTGAACCAACAGTCGTGTAATTTTTTACTTCTCTGGTGGCAGCACTGAAAATAAGTCATTGGTGTACCATTGTACTATAGAAGATCAAATAGTACCAAAAATTAAGTACAATTGTGCCAACCCTGATTCAAGATCAGACGGAAGCCGGTTAAACAGTTTTCGGTTTATTTATTTTGTTTTTATTTATAAAATTTTGTTGTGATATTTGTTATACGCATTAACTTTTCTATTTTTTTAATTCATTCGTTTGTTTCCTTTTGTGACGTGCGTTTCTACGGTTCATTTCATCGTTAAATTTTAATTGTTGTAATTAAACTGATACTAGCAAAGAAAAAAAAAGAACCAACAATTGAAAATACATAATACCTATGTGATTACAGAAAAATAAAAAGTGAGAGGTGCATAAATGTAAAAACTTAAATTATAAAAAAGAGGCTAAATAATTGTTTAAGCAAACCCACTTTCAGTTAGTTGCATTATCAAATTGCGATAAACAAAAAAAAAAAAAAAAAATTAAAAATTTTTACTTAAAACTTGTTTAAAAAAAGTGTTACTTAATCATTTAATAGGTGCATCATACCTCTTCATTTTTAAATAAATTTTCTAAAGGTAAAACATTTAGATGTTTTTGCTGCAGGTTTTAACTTAGCATGTGGCATTTTCTTGATTTTAGTTTTTGTTGCATTTTTTCTTGCATTAATCTTTTATTTTTTCTTTCTCTATTATCTCTCTACTTGGTCTGGTGCAACTCTAATTTCATACATATTTATTTCTCAATATTTATACCTAACTAGTATGTGTAGTTGTTGTTATTTATTTAATATCAATTCAATGGTTGTGTATTGTGCGTTTTTAAATTTAACCATTTACATTCTAGAATACTTTGAATTAATATTCTTAAGGATTTTACATTTGTAAACATGTTATTCACGTTTTTTTTTTACTTGCCGTCGGTTTCTTCATGCCCGTAATCATTTTTATACTTTTAAAATTTCCCATTAGAATTGTAACACTTTTTAATTGCTATAGTTAGTACCTACCTATGTATGCACCTATAAAAGATTTTTAAATTGCTTTAACAAAAATGTTTTTTTAAGGGAAACTAATTTTAGGAATATTTTATTACCTGTTACTTACCTACGTATTTCCTGTATTAAGAAATTATTTATAGTTTTAAAAGGTACGATTCAAAATAGGCAGCTGTTTGGGAAATACATAACTGTAGGTATCAAACAGAGCTGCCGTTATTGGTTATTTCTAACGAAAATTGGTAATTTTTTTTCAATGTGAAGATGTGAAAATTTTTTTTCATTTGGGTTACGTTTTTCTTGATACACTTGCAATTTACGTTTTTAACACTTTTATTTACATTGCCGGTTTTTTAAGTTTCAAACGCTGCATATCTTGTGGCGTTGAAAATTTTAAAACGCAATATGAAAACAACAAAAAAATTGCAAAATATTTTTGACTGTTTTGGCTTTCAATGCAATTTTTAGCGTTGCGTTGCGTTTTACACAATTAGAGGCCCAAGATAGCTTGCATATTTTAGGGATTGATTCTTGTATGTTTAAATCTGAACAGATTCAACCATTTATAAGTTGCCGTAAGATATTTTGGGCCAAATTTATCTTAATACGAACATGATTAAATGGTTTATGGACCTTGAGAAAGAAGTTTGCATGGGGACTATGTGATTTTATAGACCGATTTTCACAATTTAGATAGGTTTCGTTCTTATGACAATTAAAACGTGTTTATAAAATTTTGTCAAATTATCTAAAAACTGCTACTTTAACTTTCCACACAAGGCTTACATGGACAGACAACCAGCCAAATGGACGGACGGACAAGAAAATATCACTTTAAGAAGTGTTTATGATTCGATCGGTTTACTAAGCGATGCGTTATTAATTGCTTTTTTAATAATTTTTGCATATACATGTACATATAAAACTTTTCAGTTTGGAATAACATCTTTTAATCACAGTTTTAACCAATTTTTTTATTTGTATTTGCTTCAAAAACGTGAAATATGTGTGCAATAAAAATGCAGCAATAGCTAAAATAGGCAAATTATTCACAAACAAATCGATACCAAAATTCATAAAAAGCTCTAAAATGGAAAAATATACAGTTTCTGCCTTCATTGGTTGCACAAGAAAACCCAAAAAATTTCATATTTACGGTTTCTCTGATCATAAGTTTCTATGTATGAATACGCTTTTGTTAGTAGGATATGACAGAACATCTCAAAAAGCATTACAGATAAAATTCAAGACAGTAAATCCCATTGTTTTTTATTGCTATATTTTTAGATTTAGCTGATACATGTAAAAATTTCTATGTCTTAATTTTTTTCATACATCAAAATTAAGATATGTTGAAATAAATACGTTTAATTACCTCACTAAGGTATTTAAACGTATTCGCTTAATTACCTCAATGAGGTAGTTAAGCGTATTCGTTTAAATGCTTTCCCTGCATAATTACCCAAAAATATTGGAAATTTTGGCAATGTAAATTATTCGTGGAATACTGTAAAATGTTCGAGATTTGCATTATTTCCAGTAGTATATTTTAATATATCTATGCATGTATTTCCATATACATATTAGAAATTTTAAAGATTTTTCAAAAATAAATTTTAAAATTTATGGAATTTACTATAAGAAAATGGCTGTGTATTTAAAAAATTTGATATTTAACTTTTTATAATTTGTATATGTATTTAAGATTTTTTAGTTAATTATTTGGCAATTTTGTAATTTATAAAAAAACCTTTGACTGTCAGTCATATACTTTTTTGAATGTACGTTCCGAAATGCGAATTTATTGATATTCGCCATAATATTATCCCTGCAGATAATATTGGTCTACGTGATCCATTTTGATGAAATGGACTCCCTGGACTGGTCCAATGTTATGCAAGCATGGATCATGTCATTGTTAAAAAGAGTTTGTAGAGTTTGTCTTCGTTTTTAAGCGAAATGTTTTCGTTTTTAAACGAAGTTAAACTAATCCTCTGGAGTATACCATGGAGTAGTTTCAAAACTAGTCCACTAGAGTTTGTATAAGCATGGAGTAGTTTAAATACTGTGTTATATGGTCCACTCCTAGGGCATCGTAATGTTAAATCGACCACCTTTTAACCATATCTTTGGAGTAGTTTTGGAGTACTCCTACTCTTTTATGGACTACTCTTTACATGCATGTATGATTCACAAAATATTTCAAATAGAACAATTTTAAGATTAAAAAATCGCCACATTTGACAGCCGTGCCAATGACAGCTAAAAAGCGGAAAACAATTTTATTTGTTCCTTTATTGTTATCTATAACAGTGAAGTACAAATTTCGTTTATTGTAAAGAACATATACAAAAAAAATTTAATTTATTTATTTTGTTTTTTGATGAAAATCGATAATTTTTGATAATTTGCATATTTCTTAAAATCTCATATCTCTGGGAAGTTACGGGAGGTACCACGCCCACTTGTTCAATCCCGCCCACATTTTGTGGGATTGTGTGTATTGATAACGTTAATGTGTGTACCTAATTTGGAAACTTTGGCTCTTGCCGTTCTCAAGATATACAGAAATAAAAAAATACAACAACAACAAGGGATTTTTGGGCAAAATCAGAGGCAGTCGTGGTTTTTTGGTCATATCTCAGCCATTTGTGGACCGATCTTGCTGAATTTCAATAGCAAGAAATGGTAGACTATATGTGACATAAATGTAAAACAACCTAGTCGCTATCATGTAAAATAGCGACTAATAGTTGCAAGTGTGTTAGTAATTTTTTTAGTTTTGGTTATGCATTTCTTGTAGGGTATCAACAGTTTCAAAATTTTTTAAGTTTAGTTTTGCTCTACAAGCCACTGTTTGGCGATTGCAGCAAATTCTTCATACAAAAACGTAAAAAATAAATTTTACTGTTGCTTTTCTGCATTGCCGTAAGAAAAAAAAGTAGTTACAGCAAAATAAAATGACAACAAGAAAATAAATTTGTGAAAAATAGTTTTATAAAATAATGGACCCAACCAATTGTACGGTTTGCTATTATTTGCAAAGTGTTTTTAGCCTACCTAAGGGAAATGCTTCAACATTTTACTACAAACGAAAATTAAATGTGTATAATCTTACAGCAACCATTATTACGCCAAATATACCAACTTTTACTTATTGTGCCTTGTGGAAGGAAGCTCATAGTGGTCGGAGTGGTAACAATATTGCTAGTGCTTTAATTAAAATTTTAAATGAATTAATAAAAGATTTTCCACTAATTGAAACTTTGGTATTATGGAGCGATTCTTGCGAACCTCAAATTAAAAATTGAATAAAAATCGAAACAATGCCAAATAATAAAACAAAATTAAAAGTTATGGAAATGCTTCCTGAAGATTTTCGCACATACTGGGAAGCAAATAAAATGGACTTTCGAAAAGTCCCTTTTGCTAAAATTAAAGAACTTCTATACAGTAAAAATAATGATGTATGTATATATTATAAAACTTCTACGAGAGAGGAAAAATATAAAAATGCAATTATGGTTAAGTCTGCATCAAAAAATTGTTTGAAAACTCCTGAGAATTTGTTGACGAATGTTTTGAAAATATCGAAACCATCATTTATTTCCAGCGATAAAAATAGAGACATAAAAGACTTGCTTATATTTCTTCCACGTGTTGATAAAACTTATTATAAAAATTTGCTCAATACCTATTTAGTTTTAAATTTTAAGTGTTTTTTCTTGATTCTATTTTATTTTTGCATTATTTAAGTTGTTCACTTTGTGGCTTTTTATGTACCTTTTCATAGCAGTAGAACTGTTGTTTCAGTTTTTTGTAAAATAAAATCAAATAAAAAAAAATATAATAAAGGGTGTTTTTTTAAGCCCGATAGAACTTGAAATTGTAAAAAATAACACAAAAAATTAAATTGTAATCAAAATTTTTATTCGAAAGATCAATACGTGACATTAACATTTGAAAATGATTTCGGGCATATGGGCACCGCGGCTGTTCTTGACGAAGCGCATTCTGGACGTCCAATTTTGGGCCACTTTTTCGAGCACTGCTGGCCGTATGTCACGAATAACACGAACAATGCTGGCCTCCAAGGCGTCAATTGTTGCTGGTTTATCAGCATAAACCAGTGACTTCACGTAGCCCCACAGGAAATAATCGAGAGGTGTCAAATCGCACGACCTTGGAGGCCAATTGACAGGTCCATTTCTCGAAGTCAACTTATCGCCAAATTTTGATTTCAATAAGTCGATGGTTGCGTTCGCCGTTGAAACCACATCTCCTCCGGATCAATGTCATCCATATTTTCAAACAAAAAATCATTGATCATGGTGCGGTAACGATCTCCATTGACCGTAACGCGAGCTCCGGCCTCATTTTTGAAGAAATAAGGTCCGATGATGCCACCAGCGTGAAAACCGCACCAAACGGTGCATTTTTCTGGATGTAATGGAGTCTGTAGGGTCTCTTGTGGGTTGGTCTCGCTCCATATGCGGCAATTTTGCTTATTAACAAACCCGTTAAGCCAAAAATGCGCCTCATCGCTGAACACAATTTTGCGATATAAGTTGCGCGAATCGACGACTGATTTTCAAAGTAAATTTGGATAATTTCGTAGCGTTGTTCAAGCGTGAGTCTATTCATGATGATTTGTCAGAGTATACTGAAACGATAAAAAAAAATATTTCATCAAAATTTAATTTTTTGTGTTACTTTTTACAATTTAAAGTTCTATCTAGCTTAAAAAAACACCCTTTATAATAAAAATAAAAAAATTCATCTCAACAACAATTTACTCAATACACAGCAATAAGTATACGTATGCAGCACAAAAAGCAACTTTTTTAATTTTTTTTTAGAAAAGTGGCGTATGCGGCACAAAACAATATTTTTCATTTTCAAAAAAATACTATTAAATTCTAACTTTATTCATGAAAGAGCGCAAAAATTTACATTTTTTTTCAAAACATATAAATCTTCACTGTCGTTTTTCTCCACTCCGACTTTTTGGCATATGCGCCAAACCAATTCTGAGCTAACGAATTTTTGGCTTAGACGATAATTATGGACAATTTTCTTGGCTCAACTCGTATTTTCTGGTGATTTAGTAAATCAGTATTTTCGTGTATTGATGCAATACATCAGAATCAATAAAAAAGTTGAAATTTAATTTTTGACTAGTTAGGGCCTTTTGCGTTTAAGGTAACAATATGTTAGTATCTATATATAAATCGGCTAAGGCAAAACAGTTAAGAACACTTTCCTCCTCTGTATGTCAAACGATTTGAAAAAAACACACAACATTTGAAAGATATTTACTTACAGAAGTGCACAATATATATTTTATTAAAATCTGTTCAATATTTTCGGAGTAATAAGCGTTTAAATAAGCAACTAACACATATGTACAAAATACAAAATTTGTTTTTTTTTTCAATTATCAAATCGTACTTGTACAACAATACTGTATTAACTCAAAATTTTAAAATTTTCAGTAAAAGCAAAACAATTTTTAATTTAATATGAAAGGCATATAAAAAAGTATTTTTAAGCCAACCTTTTCTTTACCAAAAGGTAGACAAAATATCTCGATATTTTTACAGCGGGTAGATATGAATAATACCTGTCGACTTTTTCTAAAAAGTGAAAAACTAAGAATTTTGAGTTAAAACAGTATTGTTGAGTAGGTGCGAAATAATAAAAAAATAGGGCGCGTTTTTTGAATATATCGACTATATAAATAAGGGAAATTAAATTTTTTTATTTTTACTTTTCCGTGCTGCATGTGGTGATTTATTTAACTTAGAAACATAATATTATAGGTGCAGGGTCCTGAGTGAATTAAAACCTATAAGATGAAAAATGAATAAGACCATGTTCAACATCTGGTTTTTTGATTAATTTTCGTTAATATTAGAATAGAAAAAAAAATAAAATGCAATGTCCTGAGTGGAATACAATTTACAAAGGAGATTTTATGATACTTTTTTGTTTTTCAATTGATATTTTCTGATATTTTTTATAGTAGAGGATATAATATGAACCAGAGGTTGGTCCCTTGCCAAATCGATCCACTAAGATGGAAAAAATGAATGCTCAAAATATGTAAATTCGTATATACTTAGATGTAGTATCCCCATATGAACCTAAAAATGTATGACCGAACTTTGACCATTAGGCGAACACTCGTATGTATAGATAACAAAACCACAAATTTCTTTAAATTACCGTATTTTAAATGAAATTACCTTTCTATTATTTGGGGCTCAAAATTACCGCAAAAACGATAATTACAGTACGGTTAACATTACTGGATCTAATAATGCTATACAGTTACATTTGTTGAATTCTTGTGATGTGTGAATTTGGCAATATGTACAAAAAAAGCGTTTATCGAGCTTAAAAATATACTGCCGTGCTAAGAAAAAAGGCAGTAAAGTGTAAAAATGTAAATTAGAGAAAACTGAAATTTAAATTTTGGATTTTTTGAACTAAATGAATGAATGGTATTATCATTACATTACAAAAGTCAATTAAAATTAAAATATTAGATGACTTTATGAAACGTCATTTAAGTGTGATTCAGAATTATAATTATTCTCGAAGCCTAAAATAACACTGGTCTACGAATTTGAAAAAAATTGACTGCAGAAACGAAACATGTTTTTTTAAATAATCTGGGTGCGCTGAATTCAAAATTGTTCTTGTTCATTTTTTATCGCATGCTGGCAATACTGTAAAACAGTCAATACAATTTCACATTCATTCTATAGGCATAGCCTTGCTTAACTTACTGTCAAAAATTAACAAAAAGTCTCTCAAATGTATTTAAAAGAACAAAAATAAAATTAACAAACATTTGATTCCGTACGGAATGTGCGAGCAGTTTCGCACTTTGCTTAAGCAAACGACAGTTTCATAAAATTTAACAAAAGTTTCCTTAAGTTCAATATGGTTTGCCTCGTATGATTAACATGTATTCGTACATTTCCTTAAGCCAACTTAAGCTCATTATGGTTAAGCCTTAAAACTTCAGAATAGTAGCGTTTAAGCATGTCAGGGAGATCGTGTTTTATTGAATCAAGCTATTTTTGCTTTGTGTCTGGTGAATATTTGGTTGAAAAAAAGGATATACAATATCAGAATCATTCAAATATGCATATTTACATTATTTTGGTTTGGCAGTCAGAAACTTGGACAAATCGTGGACACCGACAATGTTTTGCATATTCTTCATTCGCATTTAGATTTTTCTCAAAAAAAAAACTAGGTGCTAGGTGGGCGCGAACAAGGCGAGCGTGCCCACCAAAATTTAATTAAAATTGAAAGAATTTAGAGACAAAAGCATGCTCGGAGACTATTGCTGTACTCTAATACGTGAAACCGAACCAACAAAATCGAAGTTCAAATAACGCCACACTTATAAAATTATTACAATAACTGATTGTGTGTTATTAAATTCGTTTTCCGCACTGTTGAAATTGAATAATAATATAGTTATTTTACTAATTATTTTATTTTTTAACATTTATGTTTGTTATTTAAAAACAATCTACCAAAAAATTATGTTTTTCAATATTTATTTTGTTATGTAGTTTTATTTTTGTCGGTAAAAATATATTTTTTAAAAGTAAAAACTATTCAATTTTAAGGACTATGCTGTTTAATAAATAAAAAATTTAAAAATTAATGTAAAAATCATTTGTTTTAAATGAAATGTTAATGATCCGTTTTTTAAATGAATTTTAAGTTGTTTGGAATGAATTTTCGTTTGAATTTAGCTACATAATATTTTGAGTGCATTCACTTTTGAAAATTCATAGATTTTTAAATAAACTAGTGATTTTTTATGTAAGAAACGAATAAAAACATTTTTTTTGTATCTCGTAAACCTGACGTGATAGAGAAAAACCAATTACAGATTCGCATTCCGCCCACCAAATTACCCTAGGAAAGATATTTGGTTGCTCTAGTCCAAAACCTTGTTGGCTAGTGTAAGTGACGTTCTGCCTTCTATTGTTGTAAATCAAAAAAATTTAACATACGATTTACTGCCTTTATATTCTGTAAAGCAAAATTACTGCATTTTTTCGCTGTTTTTGTAATCAATTTACATAATATTTGTCAGAAGGAAACGCAGTAATGCAAATTTTGAATAGTACAAAAGTTGATATAATAAAACCGATAATAAAATATTTAAATTATACCGTAAGCGACAAAAGGCAAAGTTTTCTTAAGCAGTGCAATACTTAATTTGGATCTAGATGGGCATTTTCTCCTCAACGGTACAAATTCAAAGTATATGAATATATTCGACATTGTAACGAGTACTAATAACATATTTGCAAGAAAAAGAACAAATTTCGATAAATTGTCGCCTCCGATATAATCGCAAATAGGTCTTTATATTAGAAAAAACTGAATAAAGAAGTATTTTTTCTTATACACTAAATGAAAAAATATTTTTTTAACTGCTATTCTTTTGGAACTTTATTTGATTTTTATTTTTATGAACGAAAGTTTAATCTGATAGGTTTAAATTTCACAGGATAAAGGCAGTATAGTTTGTATAACAGTAGTATTTACTTTGAAAAATTGACTTACCGCGTTTATGGTTACTTTAAAATAACATTTTTAATGATTTTTCTATATAAATAATAATGAAAACTTAACTCAATTGGAATAGTGGGCGTGGCTTATCCCATACAAAGACAATATTAATTGCCTTACATCTGAAGAACGGTTACAGTAAAAGTTTTTAAGTTTGACACAAATAACTGACAAGTGGGCATGACACCTCCCATACAAAGACATGATTATCAATATATAACGTCTGCCAAAAGTAATATGGAATTGGAAAACTGGGCGAGTCACCTCCTATTTAAGAAAATTACAGTATATCTGGAAAACTAATACAGCAAAAGTTTTCAAATTTGAAACAAGAAATTTAGTTATCAATACAAAACATCTCTCAGAAAGTGGGATGGATTAAAGAAGAAGGCATGACACCTTCCTCACAAAGACAGTAACAATTTCGGTATATCTGCAGAATGGTAAAAGCAAAAGTGTTCAATCTTTGTAAAAAAAAAGGTTTGAAATTAATACGAAACATCTGTCAAAAATTTCGCTTAATTGGAAAAGTGGCCGTGGCAACTCCCATACAAATACAATATAAATTACAGTTACAGTAAAAGTTTTTAAATTTTGAACAAATACTTTGGTTATCTATAAAAAACATCTGCCAAAAAGTGTGCTAGTTTAGAGAAGCTGGAGTGGCACCTCCCATACAAAGACAATATAAATTTCCGTATATCTTGGGAACGGTAACAGCAAAATTTTCCTAATTTGTTACAAATAGCTTGGTTATTTGTCGAAACAGTTTTCCGAATGTTGAAAAATTTGTCTTTTTTACAGAATACGTTTAAACTTATTGCAAAAAACCTCTTAACCTACGAAAAATTTGTATGTAGAAGTTAATTTTTTTGAAATACATTCGAACATCGTTTATCCGTGATTCAATTAAACGGGAATATCAATTATCTGAGATCGATAAAGAAAGATCGATAACCGTGATTACTTAAATTATTCAGGATTTCAAGACATAAAAAAGACATACAATTTTCGCTTATCTTTCTTTTTCAAGTAAACCATTAAACACAAAAATAAAATCAGTTTTAGTTAAATCTTTTTGTACGTACACCAAAAAAAAAACCTTACGATACCCAATTTGTATATGTAGGTAAGGAAACAGATTCTCAAATTAACAGCTCACGAGAGGTCAAAGCTGGAGCCGAAATATTTAAAATGTCGTCTTAAAAAAGCACGAATTTTGCTTCTATACAACTTGAGTCGCTCTAATGTACATATCTATATATGTGGCGCATTTTTTTTTTTTTAATTTTTAATTAACTTTGTTTTTATTTTGTTTACACATGCGCAAAATGTTTTACAAATGAAATTTTTAGAACATTGTATGCCATAAGAAAAACCGAAAGTTAAAAAAATTTATCAAAATGTAATAAATGTAAAAAATGAATTATCGTCTAATCAGAAACAAATCGGAAAAAAGCTTGAATCTGATTTGAAGGGATATTGGGATGGTGATAATTAGGGCAACCAAAAATAAGCAATTGCTTTTTTTTTTGTTTACAAGATAGAAAGATTTTGATTGAACAGAAATTCCGATCATAAAAAAACAAAGAAAATGAGCTATATTTGTTAGGGCTTTTTTTGCTTATTTTGGCAATATCGGCTTTTTTTTAGTTATTTTTGCGATATCGGCTTTTTTTTACTTATTTTGTCATTTTAAGATAATTTTTCATTTTTTTCATACGAAAAAAAAAATTATTTAATAAATATTTGCAAAAATCGTTATGTTTTTTTTTTTTTTTGATGTGGCAACTTTTTTTATTTGTTTCATTTATTTTATTTCATGAAATCGCCTTACTTTTTGTGCTGCTACAACTCTGGTTGAAAAAAAAAACGTTTAAATCAAAGTAGCCAAGTTTTTACTGTCAACAAATTTACATTTTAAAAATTTCATTGAATTGTTGAAAGCATAACATTTTTAAAACTTTTTAAAGTTGTCTTAGTTTAAAAACAGATAAAATTACCTTCATAGCCTCTGCGTTTTGGATGTAAGTATAATTTTTTTTTAATTTATTAAAACCTTTGTTAAAATTGGTTTATTGTTTTATTATTTAGAAAATGCCTAAAGTCAAGGAAAGCAAATCGGTTTACTTGAGCAAGCTAGTCAAACAGTATCCAGATTTAAAAACTGATGGATCAGCTTTAGTGTGTAACGTGTGCTCAAAACCTTTATCTGTTGATAAAAATTACAACATAAAACAACACCTGGATTCAAAAAAGCACAAAGATCTAAAAGAAAGAGAATCAAAAAAAAATATACAACAAACTTTTCTACAAAGTTCTACAAGTTCATCGGCCGCCGATAAATTTTGCATTGATCTCTGTGAAGCCTTTATATCAGCAGATATACCATTATACAAAATTCGACATTTAAAAGTACAACATTATCTTCAAAACTATACATCATTCCATATTCCATCTGAATCGTCTCTTCGAAACAAATATACAAAAATAGTTTATGAATCTACAGTTAACAAAATAAAGGAAGAAATACAAAAACATTTTATTTGGGTCTCTATAGACGAGACCACCGATGCGTCGAACAGATTTGTGGCAAACGTTGTTGTGGGTATACTGCATGTGGATGAAAATATTTCAGAAAAAAGATTTTTAATAAAAACAGCTGTATTAGAAAAAGTCAATCATTCCACTATTGCACGTTTGTTTGATGATTCAATGAAAGAATTTGACCTAGATAAACAGAAAATTTTTCTTTTTGTAAGTGATGCCGCACCATATATGGTGAAAGCTGCAAAGGCCATTGCTGTATTTTACCCACATATAACTCACGTAACCTGTCTTGCACATGGAGTTCACAGAGTTTGTGAACATATAAGAGAATACTACTCAAATGTAGACAAATTTATTTCAAATGATAAAAAAACGTTCCTTAAATCTCCTGCAAGGGTTCAAATCGTACGAGAAACAGCACCAGATATACCACTACCTCCACAACCAGTGATAACTCGATGGGGGACGTGGATAATGGCTGTAAATTATTATGCCAAATATTTTGATAATTTCGTAGAAATTTTTTCAAATTTAAACTCTACAGATTCTTCAGCAGTGCGTATATGCCAGGCTTTAATGAATGAAAATAACTTGCGCAACCAAATATTGTTCATTTCTGTAAATTTTGGGTTTTTACACGAAGTAGTAACCAAATTGGAAACAAAAAATCTTTCATTGGTTTCCCAAGTGAATATAGTTATGGACACCGTAAGAAAAATTTCCGGTGTTCCAGGGGATATAGGCGACAAAGTGAATAAAAAATTTGAATCTGTTTTATTAAAAAATGAAGGATTTTCGGTACTAAAAGATATTGTGGATATACTGGGAGGCAAGCGGCATTGCGAGTTCAATCGTATAAAATATACCTCAGAGCAAATACTCAATTTTAAATATGCTCCCTTAACATCTGTAGACGTAGAAAGAACTTTTTCTATGTACAAAAGCGTGCTGACTTCAAATAGACAGGGGTTTCTTTTCGAAAATTTATCGCATCAATTTATAATTTACTGTAACAACGCATTCAACGAATAAAGTGGAAAATAAACCATAAATTTTAATTGCTTTTTTTTTTATTTTAACAGCTTATTTTCATGTTTTTAAACGCTTTTTTTAAGAGCTTAAAACTGTTTTTTTAGTGCTTATTTTTGGTTGCCCTAGTGATAATCAATAGGAAAAACACAAAACTATTTTTCAATTCGGGTGGCTTATGATGTTTTTTTCCGATTTATCGAACTACGTTTGCGATTTTAAATTGAAATCGAATATTGGGCTTTTAAAATCGATTAATTTTATTATTATTATAATTATGTATTTAAATTTTTTATTTAAGTCTTTATAAAAGTGCCGGTTAACATTGAGCGATTTTTGTCGCCACAACTCTTACTTTTTGTGCGAGATGGGACAGAGAAATTAAAATGTAAATACTTTTTATTTATTAAAGTTTTGTATTTGACAGTTCTAGTTTACGCCTTCTAAATTCTATTAATTAAAATCTTTAAATTTAATTTGCGTTTTTATCCAACTTATCATGTATACAACATTTCTTAAGTATTGTAAATTCAAACAGACTTTGGACTTTGAATAAAAATAAATTAAAAAAAAAAATAAGAAAAAACAAACTGTAAACAAATTATAGTAAACAAAGTAGAGAAGCTACTTTTATAAAAAAAATCTACAATTACTAATACAAAGACATGTTATGCAACCAATCTTTATTCAATCTAGTTTTAATATCTTAATTTTTGACAAACGTGCGAGTTGTACATACATATTGTTTACAGGGGAAGAAAAAAAACTTAAATGTACAATGCAATTTATTCATTTATTTATTTATAAAGAAAAATGTCCAACAAATCGTTCGCTCAGAACATGGTTAAATTACCATTATATGCGCCAAACCAATTCTGAGCTGACGAAATGTTGAACTACAGCCCCTTAAAAATTTTAAATCAAGATACATGTGGCATTTTCTACCAGAATAAATAAAAAAAGCTATTAAAAAAAAAATCGAGTCAAGCCTTTTTTATATTAAGCCACCGATATGTATGCTTAAGTCAGATTAAGGTCGATTAAGTCTTACAGAAGTAGTATAAATGGGTGGATATAGCAATTTTAAAAAGCCTTACATTTTCTTTGCAATTTTGCGTAGTTATAAATCAATTTTAAGATTTGTTAGATTTAGTTAATAAAGCTACGGTCACACTTATTAAATATTTGATCAAATAAGCGTAACCCCTACTTTTGTTAATAGTTAGTGAGATTTAAAATGGTCTTAATATTACAAAATAAACTAATTATACTACTAGACATAGCAAAAAACAGTTTTTTGTAAGATGTGTGTATTTTAATCAAAATAAATATTGATATTAAGCGAAATGATTTTTTAGTTATGGTTGCTGGTCCCGTTTTTTTCGTCAAATATTTGATAAGTCTGACCGTAGCTTAAGCTTTACATTCGCAAGCTATACATCACATTTTTAAGTTTCATAACGATTTTTGATCCCTTTAAATAACAAAAACATTTCGCTCGTGCGCAAATTTCCAACTAAAATTTTTAAATACAATTTAATTTACAGAGCTCTATGTGCTGGTGTTTAAACGCTTACACAAAATCTGCTTTACGATTAAAGAGAGTACGGCGAAAACAATATCTAAAAATGGATAGTAAGCTTAAAAAAGAATTATGTATAACTAAAAAAGAAAAACAAAATGTTAAGAAAATTGTTTACAAGGACACATGGGAAACAAATAGTTAAGTGGATACAAATACTGAGAAATTCAAATGATACCCCTTCAAAATCTTTTTCGCATTCCCACCTTCAAATATTTTTTTGTTTAAAAAAAAAAAATAAACTTAAGATTGCCCTCACCCACACTATTAAACTTTTATATACGTTCTCTCACTCTCACGAATTCTGTGAACTCTTTTTCTTACTGAAATATTGATGATTGTATCTCACAAATACAAGATACATTTTTTTTATGATCAACTTGTTTACAAACCTCCAGATTTTAAAATGCTGTCTTGCATTCGGTATTTCTTTATTTTATATAAAGTTGGACTTTGGACTCTTCCGTTTTTTTTAATGATGAGTTGGAAATGTGCTTTAATTTGTACAACATTTTTGTGTAGACTATTTTTAGATGTTTTGACTCCAACTTGATGAAGAAGTCTTTGAACTATGTTTATTTATACATACGTATGTGTATTAAATGTGTTGCATATATTAATATGCATATAGATATTTACGTTTTATTTACATGTGTACATATAATTAAAACAAGTTGTGATGCTCTGCCAAATTGTATAGGCATTTAAATACAGGAGTATTCTGAAAATCGATAACGCAAAACGCAAGAATTTTAAACGTCATTTTTTTAATAAGATTTCTGTAATAAAAGAATTTTTTGACAAATATTTCTCTTTTAATAAGAACTTTATAACAAATATTATATTAAAAATGTATTCAAAACAACTTCCAAAATCTTGCGTTTTAGATTTCCAGAACACCCCCGATAAATAAAATGTTAAAAAGCTTCTTTCTTCTCGACTAGGGTTATTTTTCAGGAATAATTTTCGGTTAAAAAAATTTTGAAAATTTCGGAAAAAGATCGTTCATCCGAAATTTAAGATTTTAAGTGATTAAATGGTTGCAAACACTGGTTTATCAATTTTGGGCATATTTTCAAATTATATTTTTATTTCAGTTTCTAATATCAATTAAAACAAATAAGGCCCAAGCATAGTATGCATAAACTTGCTTATCCTACAGTCAGGGGTGCCAGATGATTTTGGTAAGAAATCGACATATTTTAAAAAAAGAATCGGCATTATCGGCAAACCAAAACTACCTATTTTAAAAACAGTAAAACATTTTTTTGGTGGAAAAAATATCAAAACAGAGCAATTAAGCATTACCTTACGTTAATAACACAAAAAATATCATAAAATTTAACAAAAAACAAGTTAGAGTGATATATTCGGCTGTGCCGAATCTTTGATACCCTCCACCGACAGTTCAATGATTTCAGGAGTGATATCTGCATGATATCTATTTATTTATTATCCATCTTTATAAAAACAGACATCAGCATTAAAATTGGTTTAGGTTTAGACATATATTATATTATTTACCGAGAATCAGAAAGTTTGATGCTTTTTTTTTAGCAATTTTAACTAGCTTGAGTAAAATATGATGATTTGTAACCGTTTAGGCCGAACTTAAATGAATTTATATTGGAGCCATGGTGAGTTATGGACCAATTATCCCAAAATTCTGCAGAGTAAAAAAAAAACATAAATTTCAAAATTTATAGTGAATTTCAGAAGGCTGCTTAATATGGGATCTAAGGTAAATTATGGACCGTATTTCACAAAATTGCATAACAATTTTTCTGGCCATATGAAACTAAGTTGGAAGAAATTTTACCACAATAAATATATCTGCTACGGTTTTAGGCGTATTTAATTAATTTACCAGAGTGGGCTTTATATAGGGGCTATAGTAAACTATGGACCGATCATCACGAGTGGAGGTTCCAAACTTTGATTCATAGCTGTGATCCTACTAAACCGATTTTGCTGGATTACAATCCCAAACAACAAGCAATTTGACAATAAGTTTGTTCATTTCGACTCAGAATTACCCAAGGAGATAGAATATATATACTTTATGGGGTCTGCGATTAATAATAAAAAAGTTTCACACGGAATGACAAACTTAGTATACCCTCTTCACAACTAATTGTGGTGGAGGGTATAATAAACGTTTTACAAATAAATTGTTAGTAATTAGAAACAAAAATACATATACATTTTTTGTACTTTCTGTACAGAAAATGTAAATTTAAGGTAAATTTTTTTAAAGTTTTGTACTTTTTGTTATTTTAGATACATATGAGCTTGACATTTGTATGAAATCCTTAATTTTCAGCATCAAAAAAGTTTTAAATTTAAAATAATCTTTAGAATGAAGAATTCCTTGCAAAGATTAATTTTGCATTGTACATAGGTTTTTTTCCCGGGATTTCCCGTCCCGGGAATTTCAACTATTTTATTTCCCGCTTTCCCGCGATTTTTTTGCGGGATCCCGGGAAAAAAAAAATTGCTCATAGATTTAGAAAACAGCTATTTCTACTCTGAAATTTAGTTTTCTTTTCTTTAAAAATTAGCATCTGTGGAAAGGTTGTCGATTAGATCAATTACAAGAAGTGAGTACATACGTAAATCAATTTCTCCTGCTGCAATAAATCTATTAAAAGCAGAATGGGCAGTGCAACAGTTGATAATTAATAAATTAAGTGAATAATTTTATTCTAATTTCTTTGACCTTTTTTAAAATATAATATTTCGATATCCGAAGGATATCGAAATATTGAAACAAATAATTTAATAAATAATATACATATTTTTTACAAATAATTGGCCTCGAGCTCGAAAAAACTTTTTATTTTAATTATTCTTCTTTATTAATTGAGCTTAAGGTCACTTTTATATCAAATAGTTCGTTTATTTCTTCTATCAATATTTCGATTTCCTTTGGAAATCTTCTTCAGGATATTATATTTATAAAATTTAATCAAAAATTAACAAAAAAAAAAAATTTGTGTTTATTTTTTTTTTTAAATTTTTTGTCCTGAAGAAGATTTCCAAAGGAAATCGAAATATTGATAAACGATCTATTTGAAATAAAAGTGACCTTAAGCTCAATTATTAATAAAGAAGAATAAATTAAGTGAAGTAAAGTGAAGAGTTGATAAAGAACATAAATTAAAAACAAGATGCAGGCAATAAATTCTCATTGTCCATGGACAAGTCTTAAAAATAGGAGATACCTAAACACATCACTCCTTCATTGCAACATAGTCACATCTACAAAAACACATTGTCCCAAAGATTTCAGATGGGCCTAATGAAAAGAAAAGGTTTGTAAAAAGTAGTCTGGATGATGCTATTTTTGGCATCAACCTTGGCATCAGAAGCATGCAACAACGGTGTACTTTTAACTATGTGTCCAACCTCGGTAAAAAAGTGAACGAATTTTTTCGGAAACATGGTAATAAAACAGTAAATAAAATCAAAAAAATATACTCTTTGACGACTCACTAAACGCTTTAAGTGTGACACAAAGTTATTTCCTAAGCCGTTAAAAAATGTTAATATATTTATTAAAATATTTTTTGAATTAACTTTTTGATCTCATATCTTGGTACCTCGTTGTTATTGGTTTTATGAATTAAATTGTTATGTTTATGCTATCTTTTTATCTTGTATATAGAGCATAATAATAAGGAATTTACATATTAAAGCGTAAGGTAATAATAATTCAAGTTCCGCTTTCAATTTTCAATTAAATTTTGTAGTATTTAAGCATTTATTTTACTTACTTTGTAAACAATTTCACTTACGTTTGTTTATAAAAGTTTTTTTCATTAATTAAAACCAAATTTACTTTGTATTATTTGTATAAAGCGGGATCCCGGGAAATTAAAAAAAATTTCCCGCTTTCCCGGGAATCGAAAAACTCCGGGGAAAAAAACTCTAATTGTACATCAACATTTTTCCACAATGAACCAGGAGAATTCTCACTTTTAAATCTGAATTTTTTTGTCAAAAAGTTTGTTCATTTACTTGACTTTCTTACAAAAGATTGGCTACCAGATGTACCTGCATCATCCTCAATTGCGCTTATATAAATAATTTTTGATTGAGCTTGCCTCAATCTATTTCCAAACTCAAATATAAAGTACTTTTTATATTTTTTATTATTTTTTTTTTTTTCTTCTTTTAGGTTTTGTCAAAAAATGGTTGATATTTTTCTTTTGTTTTTGATAAAGATCTTTTATTCTGTACAATTGAAACATTTTAAAGACAAATATGTGTGTTGGGTAAACATACATAACAAACACTGCATATAATATAGAACAAATCTAACCCTTTTTTTCTAAGTAGAAGCGCTGAATTAATAACAGTTCTCTCTTTTTAATGAAACAAGTATTTCAATGTTACCCAAAATTAAGTAATTTTGCTAAATCCAACAAAAAGTTACCGTGTTTTAGATGTTTATCAAAAAATCGGCATTTTTTGAGCAAAAATCGGCAAATCGGCACTTTGATAATTTAGAGGCAAAATGCCGATAAATCGGCAAATATTGCAGGCCTGCCTACAGTCAAAACTTAACAAAAAGTCTCGTAAATGTATTTAATAAAACAAAAACAAAAACATTTGATTCCGTACGGAATGTGCGATCAGGGGGCTAATTTTGGAAGTCGTGATCGAATACTTTTTCAATTCTAAAGGAATTTTGAGATAGTGATTTTGTGAAAGTGAGAATACAAACTAATGTCGACAGTCGCAACAAAACTTATTATATTTCTATCTCGCCAAGTATTAAGTAAACTAGTCTTCAGTAAAAAAATATAGCTCAGCTGTGTCTTCAACGCCACCTAAAAGTGAATTCCTCTTCGACCAAATTGTGGAAATCAGCTGGGCATTTACTGTATATCACCTTATGTAAAATATTTATTCTCCTTGTGAGAGTCTAATAAAGATCGCGCACAATTCTAGTTCCAAACTATGGTAAGTAATAGAAAAGATATTTGGGCTCGCATTCTTCAGTATTTTTTTAAAACAAACTAATGGGTGATTTTTTAAGCGTAGTTTTTTAAAAATCTAATAAAACACTCAAATTTTCATCATTTATTCAAAATTTTTATTAGAATCGATAAATTGGTGTTTGTCATTTACTTTTTAAAAATATTTTCATGTAAATGTTGCCCGCGGCTCCGGTTTAAATGGTCCATTCTTAAGGTCCAATTTTGCACCACTTTTTCGAGCATTTCGGCCTGTATTCCATGAATAACACGTGTTACATTATACTCTAAGGCTCCAATCATGTTTGGCTTGTCCACATAGACCAACGACTTCATATAACCCCACAAGAAATAGTCAAGAGGCGTCAAATCACATGATTTTGGCGGCCAAGTCACAGGGCCATTTCGAGAGATAAACTGCTCACCAAATTCATCCTTCAATATGTCCATTGTTTCACGAGCTGTGTGGCATGTGGAACCGTCTTGTTGAAACCACATATCAACCAAGTCCAACTTAGCCAATTGGGGCAAAAAAAAAGTCGCGTATCATGGCTCGATATCGTTCGCCGTTGACGTTAACGTTTCTTCCACGATGGATATTTCTCACAGAGCACGAATTTTGATAATAAATTTCAACGTTTTGCAGTCGTTGCTCGTTTGTGAGTCTCTCCACAATGAAATGGCAGAGTATACTGAACACTTTTCACTTTCACAGATGTAGTTTGGACACAATTACCAACCAGTGCTGCCAGCCCGAAAATCTTAATTCATAAAAAATCACCCTTTATAAATATAAAAAATAAAATAAAAATTTAACTTGATTTCAGTATTTTTTATTTAAAAAGATACACATTTGTTGAATAAACCGCGCAAATGAACGACACTTAGAGATCTCATTGGGAAAATTTCCGTAAAAATTTCTGAAACTTCTTAAACATCAAAATTATGTTAAATTTTTTACATATCTTTATTTATTTTAATGACAATTTAACCAAGTTCAATTGTAATTTTCTATCAGTTATAGCTGTAAAAAACATGTTGTTAACTGGAATTAAAATTAATAGTAAGTTTAAACTGACCTTGGTAAAATTGGCCGTTAGAGTTGTAAATATAATTTCAAATTATACCTATTCTAATTTATTATACTAACTTAGATGTTCAGCTTATTGTTGTGAAACAGACCAGAGTTTTCGGCAGGAATCGAACCCGCAACCCTCTAAGCGATTGATTATCTCATTACCAACTAGCCTACCGGGGCATCATCTACATGTCTAATTTAGTGCCTTTTATTTAATAATATTAAGAAATTTTCTGTAGAAATTCCCGAGATTTCTCTTTATGAAAAACGCACAAAATATTTACCAAATAGAAATCCTTAAGTTTTATTTAATGAACAATTAACAAAGATCTTTAATCTTAGTATGAAAAATCGTGATTACCCAATTTCCTATCAACATTCAAAAGCAAAATTTTGCGTCATTGGTCAACAAGAAAAATATTGCAATAAAATTTTATACAAATTAAATTCATCAATTTAATCACTTCGATTAATGTTTCCTTATTAGAGCCATAAATAGGGGGCCTTCTATAAAGAACACACGTGTTTGTATTCCAGAAAGATATTCATATAATCAAACAATAACAAAAGTCAAAGATTAAAATATTTTTATTTAACGTTTTTTCTACTACAAGTATATAAAATATTCCCATTAAACAAAAATTTGTTAAAAGCGATAAGTGGGCAAATCAATTATTAGACGCATATAATTGGTGTGCTTAAAAAAAAATCATTGATTAAACATAGCAATGTGTGGTTAATTTTTATTTCAGTATTATTTTTTCTTGATAAGGAAAATTCATTATGGAACTTGTTTGTATGTATGTACATTAAGGTGGTTCATAAAAAAATGTCACTAAAGCCATAGGCAAGCCATGAATAACGATATGCCATATGTTATGATCGGACTTTAAATGGCGACGCAGCATACAAAAAACTAAAAGGGCGGTATACAGAGGCGTGGCAAAAAATTTCTTGAATTCTTTTCAACTAATCTTTAATCCTAGTGGGTGACTGTCTCAACTTTTTTTTGTATGGGGACCGAACCACTCTAATGTACATATATTTTTTTTTTTTCATTTATAATGCCAAACAATTTTTTTGAATAGAGTACGAAAAAAAAAAACACAAAAGTTTTGTAATTAAACACTTGTGTGAACTAAAAACGTTCCTTTGAGTCTGATTTAAAGCTCTACCCAATATTCAAAAACTGTTATTAAATTTAGCGAATATGTATTATTATTTGCCTTTAAAACGTCAAAAAGCACATACTTTTTTAACGAAAGTCTACATACTGACTATTATCGTGTGCAGATTTTTGTAACATAGTGTAAGCAAATTTTTTTTAGTGAATTTAAAACAAATTTAATAAAAATTAAAAATTTAAATTACAGCTTCTTATGAATTTTAAAATTTTTAGGTTGTTATTCAGATTTTAAGGAAACAGCGGGGGTGAAAATTATGCGTATTTTTGATATTCATAAAACATAAAATTATTTGTCCTAGATCAAGAAACCCGAATGACTCATAATCCCTTATTAAACCGCTCAAATCAGAATCATTTTCTAAATCGATCGAATGTTTTCCAGCTGGCTGGCTAAATTTTGGACATATCTAGTAAGATTTATTTTTTACTATCCTATAAAAAAATGGTAAAAATAGGTGCAGTATTACATTAATCTCCCCTGAAAATTTTTTCTCGAAATGCAGGTTTTTTAAACACTGTTCAAAATATGTAAGTATGCGTAAAGCCACAGGAAATAATCAAGAGGAGTCAAATTAAAAGGTGAATTTCTCAAATTCATCTTATCCCCAAATTTTGATTTAAATAAGTTATGGATTGGTCTTACTCCATATGCGGCAATTATGTTTTTTAACAAACTCTTAAAGCCAATAATGAGCCTTATCGCTGAACATATTTTGCATCTATAAGTTGCGCGAATCGATGATTGATTTTCAGTGTTATAATGTGATGATTTGGTAGCGTTATATTTTCAAAGAACCTTCGAGTTGGTTATAACAAATGTTTACTGTGCATTACTTTAATATTTCGGAGGTCAAAGTTCGTTTTAGAACTATTTTGTTCCAAAAATTTTTTAAAATATTTGTTACTGCGATGAATGTCTTCCATATTTTCAAACATAAAATTAAGGAGCATACTGTATATAGAATACTTCAATCATAGTTTCGGAAAATTTTTTTTAAAAAACATATAAACAGACACAACTCAAAATTGATCAAAATCATTTTTTTCATAAACCAGTTGTTCACAAATCAAATGATAGTCTTCCTTAACTTCTCTTCTTTAACATTTGTCAATTTGATAAAAAAAATTGCAACCATGTTTTTAAAGCTTTTTCAAACATTTTTGCGATATATATATCTATATCTGATTGATATTATTAGTTTTTAAACTGTATTCAGCTATGAAAGTATTATTTTTTTGTTATCTAACTATTTAATTTACTAATACTTAATATGTACAACGAAAAAAGTTCAAAGTTCTGAAAACTATTTTTAACAATAAAAGGGATAGTCACAGAAAAATATTTATGTTAGGGATGTGCGATTAATTGGATAGTCAAAATTTTTGGTTAATCTTAATGCAGATTTATCAGTTAATAGAATATAAAGGGGAGTAAAAGCCATTAGAATCTGATGTAAGGTCGAGCCAAATTGTACACAATAATAATTATGCAAACTAGGTGCAGAATACAAAGAAATTTGTAAAACAAGGAGAAACAATTTCAAAATTTTCAATTATGTAAAATTTTAATAATTCAAATTGCTGATTTTGATTAATTAAAATAAAAATTATTCGATAAATCAAGAATTTGATTAATTAACTTTTAGATTACTCAAATAATTGACATAACGTCTTTTTCAAGATTGGAAACTAAAGCCATTTAAAATTTTGGACAAACAGTTTTGGAAATAATAAACTATTTCCAAAAAAAATTTAAAGCCGCTTAGAAAAGTTAATATGTACATAGTTGGACATCACGCTGCATTTCAAAATTACAGCCATATTCTGGAAACCAAATTAGAGTAAAATGGAAGTAAAACAAATATTGAAAACGATCCTGTTTTAAAAGTTCATGAAAATACTTTGTTTTAAATACTTCATACTTCAAGCAACATTTTTCTTTGCCAAAACTACTTTTTACATCAGGAAAAACTATATATATATATATATATAATTTCGATATCCGACACTTGACCTTAAATCTTAAATAGGTATTTGTTTTATTTTACTTTTTACTAAAAGTTTCTTACATAAATTTTTTATAAAATTATCTGGGATTACCCTTTATGTTTTGATTGAACAACATATAGAAATAGATATGAAATGGTTTTTCATATGGTTGGAGGACAATATGATGGGTGTGTATCAACAAGTTTTTTATTTGCGGTTGCTATTTTGTCACATTCGTAAAATGCAGTGTTGCAAACTTTTCATTATAAAAAATTCTTAAATAATGTCTAAAAAATGGCTAAACAATTTTTTGTTACAAAAACTCATAGTTATTATTTGGAAAAGTAAATATTGTTTTATTTTGCGATAAGATTATTTTTTCTTTGTACCAACATACATACTTTAACTTTTTTAATAACAATAAAATAAATAAAATGTTTGAATGATAGTACATATTATAATAAGTACCAAATTATTTTATTTGATTTTTGACGCTTGTTTTAATTTGTTTCTTTATTTTCTTTTTTTTTACATTATATGGGTTTTAAAATAGAGAACGAAATTTCTAATGACTATACCTTGTACTTATTCTACCGTGGTTTGAATGACAGAAAAAATAAAAATTCGAAAGTTGATAGAATTGATTATTTGTGCTGTGGGCATTAACGTGTGCGTTAATTGAAAGAAGTTCTATGTTAACTCATAATTTGTTGGTCCAACATTTTCAAAAACTTAAAAGAAATGTTGCTTATTCAAAATTAAAAAAAAAAAATTAGTTAACAACGGCTTATGTTCTGTTTTCAAAACACAAGTGACTAAAGGTGTAGTAAAATTTATATGAAAAGCACTAAGTTTTTTGAGTGCTCAAGGTTTGCATATTATCATTTAGATTTAGTCTCTTACCCTTTTTAAAAGCACCCAATATTTAGTTTTGAAAGCAACCCCTTAAAAATGTTATTTTTACCGGAATTTAAAAAATATCGCTAAATACAAAATTAAGAGGTTTTAAAATTCGATTTGAGAAAGAGTGTTAAAAAGGCTTGGTAACACTGTATGTGACCGTTCATCAATTGATGCTCATATCGTTACTCTGCTCTTTGCTGGTTTGCCTTTAAAATTTATCTCTCTAGATTATTTGTTATTCTTTACCCTTCACCGCAGACGGTTATATATCAGTGTGTTATTCCGTTTGTAATTTCTACATTATTGATCTTATAAGGCCCCTACACGTCGCGACTTGTTCAATTTGATCTAGTTGTACAACCAATTGTTACGTCGTCGACCAAACGGTTGGTTTTCGGTTAAATAAAAAACTAAAATAAATTAATTTTCATTCAACTGACCCATCAGCTTAGCTATCAAAATAGTACGTGTGAGGGCGATTTTTCCTTCGTTTTTTATTTTCATTCTTTTGCTTTGTAAAGGCTAGATTACACTATAATACTTTGTATTAATACATGTCAAAAACTCAAGTAATATGACAAAGTGTGATAGTGTGAATGCAATGTGTCACGAAAATAACGACTTCATCGTTTTTTGAAAAATTTCTAAACAATAATACTTTTCATTGGATCAGGGTTGGATTTTATTTCATGTGTGAGTGTTTCTACTTTGTGTGATGGTGTGAACACAAACTGTCATTTTAAATTAGATTTTTTGACAGTCGCAACAAAACTCATTAGATTTCTGTCTCACATTGTATTATGGAATACGTAAGGCTTGTGAGATAGTGAAAACTAGCCTTAAGCAACATCGTGCAAAGTAAACAATATGTGTGAAAAAGAAGGTGAAATTCTAATGCACAGTTTTATTGAGAATATAAAAACCTGCCGGAATTATGGAATACTAAAAGCGATAAATACAAAAATAATAATACTCGAAGAAGAGTTATTTCTCCATCAAAATTTTATTTACATATGTCCACTAGAGCTCAAAAATCGGAAATTATGTTGAGTCTATAAAAATGATTTCTTAATGAATTTGGATAAAAAGTTGGTGGCAAAATTGTAGTTTGTGCAGCGAACGATCAACTGGTTTATTCAACTCAATTGTACGACCAGTTGGAACGTATAGGGACCGCATTAGACCCTTTAAAGTATAGTACATATATACATAAGTATGTATGTATATTCTGTGTCTTATGAGTAGCGAAGTTGATTTAACGATGTCCAACTGACCGTGTGTGTGTATGTATGTTAAATTCGTTGTCAATGCAGGACATTTGGCAAAAATTGGGCAGGATTGGAGAAGTGGGCGTGACACAAAATACATTTCTTTATATCTGGAGAAGAACATTTTTAAAAATTTGGTACACAAAGCTTGTCAAAACACAAAACCCGTCAAGAAGTGGGTGTACTGGATAAGTTGGCGTTACACCTCTCATACAAATACAAAATAGGTCAGTAACAGCGAAAATACAAGTCTCCGGAAAAAAGTGGACGGTATTTATTTATAAAACTTTTTGTTCTTATTGCACAATGGTAAAGGGTATATAAAATTCAGCATAGCCGAATATACCACTCTTACTTGTTTTATATTAGGCTATCTAAAACGATCAAAGTTTTATAAATATGTAAAATAAAAAAAAATACAGAAATAATATCAAAAACGTCTAGTGCGGATGGCTGACAACCAGCTAGAACACACAACAAAAACGAATGAATGAGCACAAATATTACAGTTAAAGCAAACGAATATTATGGGTGGCTTTATTAGACCTCCACTATACACATTCAAGTTAGTTAAACGTTAGCCGTCTACCGATCATCAAGAATTTAAAAGCGCAAGATTATTATTTTTTTTTAAATACTGTGTATAAAAAAAACAAATATTTTTAAAATAAATTTTGTCGTAAAAATAAAAAAAAGAAAACCAAATGCTAGAGTGAAGAATAAAGTAAAACAAAACATTTAAATTCATTAAAAAAGATACAATACCTACCTATAATATAATTAACATTTATTACATTTAAGGTTAGTTTTATTTACTATTTCTTTAATTCGAAATACATACTACTGAAAAATATGCAAATTAAATCAAACATAATAATTAATAATCTTCTTTAAAAACAAACTTGACCCACTTTTTTGAAAAATAAAACGATAAAACATTAGTTTTGCTTAAAAGAACTGAATGTCAAATATTTTTATAACCAACAACAAACTTACATAAATAAAACTTATTTTGATTAAAGTTAGACTTTGGACTTTAAGCGTAGCGCAAAAAAGGCACATACATATACATACTCGTAAATACTTATACGTTTGAAAAAAAAAAAAAAACAATAACAAAATAATTTTTTTAATCTCTTATTTACTTTGTTTCTGTCTAACCTCCATGCACATGCTGCAAATACAACTTTTTAGATTGTGACTATAAAATGTACATACAACACTCTGGGGTATTTTAGATTTCGATACTTTTTTCAAATAGTACATATGTATGTATGTACCTATACAGTAAATTGTTTGATTCTATGATTTTCTTTTTTAATAAAGAATTTTTATTATTTGAATTTGAATTTTTGCAGAGTCGTTTTTTCTTTAAATTGTGTAATATACGAGTTAAACAAAAAAAATACATATTGTAAAAAAAATACTCCTAAACTTTTAAAATAGAAAAATATTTACTTAAATGAGTAACGACAACAAAAAGAAAAACCGGTTAAATAACAACAAAATATTCGAAAAAAGTAGGTCACTATGCAAGTTTGGTTACCTTTTATTTTGAACTCTAATACAAATAACTCTTTCAAAATTATGTACATATATAACTATTTCTTGGAAAATTTTTCAAAAGTCATTTTGAATATTTTTAACCTTTGTTGTTTATTATTTAAGCTGGTTTACTATACGTATTTGTAATATACACATCCGAACATATTTTGTGGGAAACGAAAACAGGAAAGCGATTTTAGTTTCAGTGATTCCGTTCGACTTGATTTAATTTCTCAATTTGAAATTCTAATGCATTTTGATTAAATCGTTTTTTTAATAGTTATACAATTACAGTTTATATTCTAATTTACCAAGCAATAGTAACGTACACATTCAGCCCGTTGTAGTGAAACAGACCAAAGTCTCTGGCGGGAATAGAATCAGAATCTTAAATTGCTTTTCGGAAGGTCGCTTTATGTGGTAAATTTTGGACTAATTATCACAAAATTACATGGTGTGATTTCTAGCTATTTAATGCCTAATTGGACCACATTTAACTACAATATCTATATTTGTTAAGATTTTAGTTGTATTTAAATATTTTGCAAGAGTGGGCTTTATATGAGGCCTAAGGTAAATTATGGAGCGGTCTTAACGAGATTCCGAAGAGTGATTGATAATCTTATGAAACTATGACAGAATAAATTTATTTGTAACGGTTTAAGACGTACTTAAATGTTTTCCGAGAATGGGCTATTTATGAGGCCTATGGTAAATGATGGACCGATCTTCACGATATTTCGCGGTGTGGTTTCTTATCGTATTAAACAATGACAGACAACATTTTACTAAAAAAGCATGATTCGTTACGGTTATAGGCCTACTAAAGTGTTTTCCGAGCGTGGGCTTTATATGGGGTCTGTTGTTAATTATGAACCGATCTTCACAACATTTAATAGTACGATTTCCTGTCAAATAAAACGAATTTGTCACTAATTTATGTTAGTTTTTGTAACAAAAATATACATTTTTGGGTTTTAACTCTTTTCCTACAGAACCGCTTGCGCTAGATTTGAATCACAAAATGCGTAGGAGAACTAGAAAGAATTTGACACCAATATTGTTCTTTTTTGTTGAGTCTTTTGAAAGTGAGCGGGTTTTCAACACACGCCTAGATAGACAGAGAGACGGACATGGCTTAATCGGCCTTGAATTACTCAAGGACGCAGAATATATATATGTATGTAATGGGACCTTAGATAAATATTAAAAACGTTTCACGCAAAATGACAAACCTTGTATACCCTCAATTATGGTGGGAGTGTATAAAAAGGCTTAATCTAACTCACGGATGATAAAGTCGGTACAATTGTACTTTTTCAGTACTATTAGCATTGCAAAAGTACTGAAGTACTCCAATGACATTTTTAGTACAATTTAAAAATTTCAAATGCTTAAAAATAGAAAAATTTTGGTCAAAGGTTGGATAATTGAAAAATGAAATTAACGAACTAATGTTTCCAGATATCAGATAATTGCTGTACCAAATTTTTTGGCAAATATGGAACCAATTTTTCGTTCCAAAATATGTTAAAAAAAAGCGAAGAAATCGACTTTATGTAAATTTACGTATTTTTACTCTGTTCCCCTATCAAGTCAAAAAAACAAGCTGAAAAATCTACGTCTAAACTCCTTTTTACATATTTTTTTTTTTTTTGTTAATTGCCAAATACTTATTTCAAATAAGTATAAAAGTGAATTTTAAAATTGGAAATTTTGTGAAAAAATAAATTTTAATGCAAGTAATAATAACAACTGTGATCAAGAAAGGACACATTTTCTGTGATAATTTTTATATTTACCTACATTTATTTTAATATTTTAAGTTTTGTGTTGTGCTGTCCACCTTTACAAAATACTGGGATATAATTTATAAATGATGTAAACTGACTAAAAAGATTATTATTTTAATAAAAACTCAATCCCTGAAGAAGTTGGAAAGAATAAAAACGAAACGTCGGATTTTATTGAGAATGAAATAAATAATCTTTTATTTACATTAAATGAATGACCTTGAAAGCCTGCATATAGGAAACTATATAAACTATTGGGATGTTTTTTTTAGCTGCACGAGAACTTAAAATTATAATACAAGACAAGATATGGTTGGAATAAAATTTTTTTATTATAATCTGGTAGATAATTTCATGGCATTTATTTTTTAACCATGAAATCAGGCATATGTCCACCGCGGCTACAAGTTACTCGGTCCATTCTGTTCAATTTTGGACCACTATTTCTAATAAATCTTGCCGTGTGGCGTCAGTGTTGGCTTCCAATAAACTTATGACCTAACATAGCCCCATAAAAAGTTGTCCAGATGCGTTAAATCGCATGAACGAGGGGCCAGTGAACAGGACAATTTCCTGAAATTGTCTTCGCTCCAAATACAGCAATTTTGTTTATTGACTTGTTCATTTATTGACTAATCAATAAAAACAATTCTTTGATAAAAGTGCCCGCGAACAGGTTTATTTTTTCAAAGTGTATTTTCACAATTTGGAAGCGTTGTTGTAGCATCAACCAACTCATAATTACTTGCCAAATCTTACTGAACAGAAACGTCTACACAGTTTGACATTCTCAGCTCTCGGATATCGATATTTCTGCTTAAAAGACACCCTAACATTTGTTAGTTATTCTAACTAGTAAAAAATAATTTTCTGTTTTAGTACAATAAGATTTGAAAAAGTACAATTTTTTACTGAATTAAGTACAAGTTTGGAAATGTCATTTATCATCCCTGATCTAACTACTAAATGACTAAATTGGCAGAACTAATGTCAATGTTAATATCAGTGATGCCATTAGGATACGAAAGACACATTTTTCGTATCTTTTGATGACTTTAGGTACCATGTATATTCCTGACATTTTTCGTATCTTTTGAATCTGTACGCAAAATGTACAGAAATAAAATATTAAACTTTCCGTCTCTGACAAAGAATTATTAGCCAACTAAAACTTATTAAGACTTAAGGCACATCTATCAATGAGCCTTGAATAATGGTAAAAGAAAACATTAAGGGTGTTTTAACATACAATCCACCTAAATCAATGGTTACTAGTACTGCGAAGTTGTTCTGAGGAAATATGAACATCTTTTTTATTTTCAGGAAATTTATATAAACATTTTGATATAATCGCCTTAGTATAAACCAGCGTTTAAAAAACTGCAGTCAAAGTAGAAAAGCTGCCATTTCTTACACTTCTTTATTAATCATTGGCTAAAAAAAACTGTTGGTTTTACTTCTGATTCATTAAATGTAAACAGTCGCTGTCAAACCAACTCAAAATATGAAAAGTTGTACACAAATTTTCGATTTTTGTTTGATAGTTTTTGGTTTCAACTGCAGTTTTTTAAACCCTGGTATAAACGCCTTAACTCGTATATTAATTTTTACAAAAATGTATATGTTTTGATAACATCCAAAATATTTACATATAATTAATTTTAAAGTATTTTTAAAAATTACATACCTACCAATATTTATGACTTAAACAAATATAAAAATTAATTTGTATGATAGAAATTTAAAAATGTTATTTTAATAAATGTTAAATATTTTTTTCAAAATGTACCGTTTTGGGAAAAAGTATATCTTTTTGGAAACTAAAATGTATCTTTCTCGAAATTTCACTGGCAACACTGGTTAATATGTATGTATTCATATTGTGTGGGATAACATCTTTAAACGGTTCTTTTTTTTAAATCGTAATACAAAACATTAAAATTTCTTCTACGTACAAAGTCCAAATATTTTATCAAATAAATTAAAATTTGTTCTGAACAAAAATATTGCAACGAAAAATTTCATTCAAAGTTATTTTCGGAAATACAAAATTTTTTTATTAATTAATCATGATGTGCTAGATTTCCAATTTTTATTCTTGATAAATACACTGAAATTTATTGTTGGGGGATCTATCTATTGGGCTTCACTGGTTGCTTAGGCCAGGGGCCTGATTCTGGCAGTCGTGATCGAGTAATTTCTCAATTCGAAAGCAATTTAATATCTAATTATTTCAGTCAATACTGGATAAATCGGAATTATTTTTTTCAGTGTTGTAAAGCATTAATTTGAGTTTCACAATACTGAAAAAATAATTTCGATTCGTTCAGTATCGACTGAAATAATATTGCTTCGAATCGAGAAAGTACTCGATCACGACTGTCAGAATTAGGCGCCAGATCATCAGAAAATCTTTTTCCAAAGACTTTGGAAAAGCTAAATATATTAAACAAATGAAACTCTAAATTTCAATATTTTTAAGCACTTTTTTTGCAAAAATTATAGATAATATGTGTGGCCATCATCAGAAAATCTTTTTCCAAAGACTTTGGAAAAGCTAAATATATTAAACACATTAAATTTTAAAACCAAAACAATGAAAGGCCAAATAAAAAATTTTAAAACAACCAAATAAAACAAATGTCGTCGGCTTAGAGTGTAAACCTGCTAAATCCACTGTTTAAGAAAATTGAGATTTTAATGCCGATGGTAGAGAAAGATATGCCTCGTCGACCAGCATGTAGTTTTTCTTCAATTTGAGTCCTGAAGTGTGTCAAATCAACAATATTTTTGGTTTTTCTCTCAAGCAGCAAATAGGAAAAATAAAAAGTTTTTTGTCTCTCCTGTAAAATTTGTTAAAAGGGAGTTAGCGGTTTTACACTCTAAGCCGATGATATGTTTTATTTATTTTAATCATTTAAATTACTGGTTCATCATTTAAATCCATTATATTTTCTATTAAAATTAAAAAAAAATTGTTTACAAACAAATTTTAAATTTCGTTTTTCTCGCACCAATTTGAAATGTGAATTATTTTGACAGTTCTTTTGAGAAACTTTTCACAAAATATTGTTACAGAAACACTTTCTCACATTCTCCCAATAATTGCTGGAAAATTATTTAAGTGACAGATAATTCTCGCAAAGTAAAGGTACAGAAACACTTGTGTGAAAGCCGCTTATTTTTTGTCTTTACACTGTTTTTTCTGCAATTCACTCGTTTCATGCTATAAATTTTACAATGTGAGAAATACAGAAATGGGCTACAGGAGTTTTTTTTCCAGAAGTTGCTTGAAATCAATAGATTGGACATTCCTGTTTCATTATGTTTAATATTCAATAAATATATACGTAGTTTTTTTTAGTTTTTCACCCAAATCTTTTCTTTTCTTCGCCCTAATATATATAATACTTTGCTAGAAATTGAGACTCTTTTCTGTGGTGCTACCCGTTTTTTAAGGTTTGCTCTTGTTTTCTAGATATACCGCTTTCGTTTATTGGATTAACTAAAAACAACGATACTGCGCAATAAAATTACCTTTAATAAAAATCCCATAAGTGCCCAGGAGTCGATCCTAGGAGGATAAAATATATGATCGGCCTCCATTAGTTATTAATGGCTTGTTGTGTTTGGAACTTTGTTTTCTATACGTGCAGAAATTGGAAACATATCTGCATATTTTGTTTTTTTTATACCGTTTTAAAAAATAAAAATTTCGAAATTTTGCTAATATATTCTTGTTTTGCCAAACTGCGCAGATAAAAGGTAATTTTATTGCGGAATTTTGTTTTTATTTTAATCTATTCAGTAAACTTAACCGTTTTTGAGTTACTCTCGAAACAAAAGCTAACATAAAAACGGTTATTACCACTGGATTCAGCGTTATCGAATTAGGTTAACCCGCCGGGTGTCCCGCTTGACAGTTTTGCAACTAGCACAGTGTATTTAATTACTTGAACTCGGAGATATTTTAAAATGATGTTGAAAGTTATTTCCTGACTACCCAAATGAACATAAAGTTCGGTTTATAAAATTGTCGGAGTTATAAAAAAAACTTAAACTTAGATCGAAAATCTTTGAAAAAAAATTTTTTTAAATTTTACGGGTAATTCAAATATAATTTTCCAAAGAGAAACACTAGTGAGTATCTTTTCCTTTAACAAATTGTAGTATTATTGTGAAAATTTGTTTGGTTTGTAAAAATAGTCGATGGGCCTAATAAAAAAAAGTTTATTTAAAAATTTCATAATCGAAATATTTTTCGAAAATATTTTTGTTGTTTCCAGTTATTCAAATTAATAAAACAAAAACTAGTAAACTAGTTCAAGTGCTAAATTAAAATTAAACACTATCTTTGCAAAATTAAAAAAAAAAATCAGTATGACCGCCAAATATTTTATGCTTTATAGTACAGTAGAGCAAAATATTCTACGTAATCTCTTTTTAAAAAATTTAAAAATCGCAAATTTTTAAATTTTACAGTGATTAACGACATAATGTTAAACATCCATCAATTAATTAATTATAACAAGGTACAATTCTTGATTCCAGGAAAATTTAAATGTTTTCTCGGAAGACAAAACCCGCAAAATCCCTTCAGAAAATTAAATTTTGTAATTTTTTAATTAACTAGAACAACTTAAACAAATTCTTATTATATACACTTAAGTGAAGCTAAGATTTAAATTTATTTCAAAAAAATAATATATATGTATGTATGTATATATAAACACAATTTTATTTTTTGCTTTTGTGCAAATAATTGTCCCATTAATTGTCAACAAATTAGTGTCATCAATTAACTTTAATAATTTTTTTTTAATTATTTATGTGTAAATATGTATGTTTTAAAATTACAAATGCATAAATACAAAATGTTAATTTCAACAAAAAGAAAAAATACAAAAATCGATTAATTTGTAAAAAAAAAAAAAAAAAAAAACAAAACCAACAAAAACAAGCATTACTAAATAAATACGTACGTCATTTGTTTACGTTAATTTGTTCTTTTGTTTTTTATACCCTACACTAATAATGGTCATAAAACCACCTTTTATTATGCCAATCGACTCAAAACCACTAACTGAGTCGTTAAACTTGTTTACAAAGCAATGTTGGCAAAGTTGATGTAGAGCAAGGCGAATTCATAAAGGTGGCATTTTCGAGTCATCTGTTTATTGTTTATTTTTGAATGTCAAAATTTTTGTAAAAAAATTTGTTAAAATTAAAAATTCAATAAAAATCTAAATACTTGAACAAAAACTTATTTAAATGTTATAAATCAAAAAAAAGTGAACATAAAATATAAACACAAGGATTTTAAAAGGCGTTAGGAATACGTGGAGTCACAATAAATTTGCAATACAGGAAAAAGATTTACCTTCTAAAGCAATTGTGTATATTTTATAAACAAAAAAATTCCCTTTTTTATATTTTCAACAAATAAAACAAAATACATAGCATTTTTAAAAAAAAAGGGATAGCTAGCATAACGCTATCTCATGATGCGGTCACCTGTATGAATTCGCCTTGATGTAGTCATATTTTTAAACCCTTCACTGAAGGGTGTCACAAACACAATTTCTTTATATTTGAAGAACGGAAGGCACATCTATCAATGAGCCTTGAATAATGGTAAAAGAAAACATTAAGGGTGTTTTAACATACAATCCACCTAAATCAATGGTTACTAGTACTGCGAAGTTGTTCTGAGGAAATATGAACATCTTTTTTATTTTCAGGAAATTTATATAAACATTTTGATATAATCGCCTTAGTATAAACCAGCGTTTAAAAAACTGCAGTCAAAGTAGAAAAGCTGCCATTTCTTACACTTCTTTATTAATCATTGGCTAAAAAAAACTGTTGGTTTTACTTCTGATTCATTAAATGTAAACAGTCGCTGTCAAACCAACTCAAAATATGAAAAGTTGTACACAAATTTTCGATTTTTGTTTGATAGTTTTTGGTTTCAACTGCAGTTTTTTAAACCCTGGTATAAACGCCTTAACTCGTATATTAATTTTTACAAAAATGTATATGTTTTGATAACATCCAAAATATTTACATATAATTAATTTTAAAGTATTTTTAAAAATTACATACCTACCAATATTTATGACTTAAACAAATATAAAAATTAATTTGTATGATAGAAATTTAAAAATGTTATTTTAATAAATGTTAAATATTTTTTTCAAAATGTACCGTTTTGGGAAAAAGTATATCTTTTTGGAAACTAAAATGTATCTTTCTCGAAATTTCACTGGCAACACTGGTTAATATGTATGTATTCATATTGTGTGGGATAACATCTTTAAACGGTTCTTTTTTTTAAATCGTAATACAAAACATTAAAATTTCTTCTACGTACAAAGTCCAAATATTTTATCAAATAAATTAAAATTTGTTCTGAACAAAAATATTGCAACGAAAAATTTCATTCAAAGTTATTTTCGGAAATACAAAATTTTTTTATTAATTAATCATGATGTGCTAGATTTCCAATTTTTATTCTTGATAAATACACTGAAATTTATTGTTGGGGGATCTATCTATTGGGCTTCACTGGTTGCTTAGGCCAGGGGCCTGATTCTGGCAGTCGTGATCGAGTAATTTCTCAATTCGAAAGCAATTTAATATCTAATTATTTCAGTCAATACTGGATAAATCGGAATTATTTTTTTCAGTGTTGTAAAGCATTAATTTGAGTTTCACAATACTGAAAAAATAATTTCGATTCGTTCAGTATCGACTGAAATAATATTGCTTCGAATCGAGAAAGTACTCGATCACGACTGTCAGAATTAGGCGCCAGATCATCAGAAAATCTTTTTCCAAAGACTTTGGAAAAGCTAAATATATTAAACAAATGAAACTCTAAATTTCAATATTTTTAAGCACTTTTTTTGCAAAAATTATAGATAATATGTGTGGCCATCATCAGAAAATCTTTTTCCAAAGACTTTGGAAAAGCTAAATATATTAAACACATTAAATTTTAAAACCAAAACAATGAAAGGCCAAATAAAAAATTTTAAAACAACCAAATAAAACAAATGTCGTCGGCTTAGAGTGTAAACCTGCTAAATCCACTGTTTAAGAAAATTGAGATTTTAATGCCGATGGTAGAGAAAGATATGCCTCGTCGACCAGCATGTAGTTTTTCTTCAATTTGAGTCCTGAAGTGTGTCAAATCAACAATATTTTTGGTTTTTCTCTCAAGCAGCAAATAGGAAAAATAAAAAGTTTTTTGTCTCTCCTGTAAAATTTGTTAAAAGGGAGTTAGCGGTTTTACACTCTAAGCCGATGATATGTTTTATTTATTTTAATCATTTAAATTACTGGTTCATCATTTAAATCCATTATATTTTCTATTAAAATTAAAAAAAAATTGTTTACAAACAAATTTTAAATTTCGTTTTTCTCGCACCAATTTGAAATGTGAATTATTTTGACAGTTCTTTTGAGAAACTTTTCACAAAATATTGTTACAGAAACACTTTCTCACATTCTCCCAATAATTGCTGGAAAATTATTTAAGTGACAGATAATTCTCGCAAAGTAAAGGTACAGAAACACTTGTGTGAAAGCCGCTTATTTTTTGTCTTTACACTGTTTTTTCTGCAATTCACTCGTTTCATGCTATAAATTTTACAATGTGAGAAATACAGAAATGGGCTACAGGAGTTTTTTTTCCAGAAGTTGCTTGAAATCAATAGATTGGACATTCCTGTTTCATTATGTTTAATATTCAATAAATATATACGTAGTTTTTTTTAGTTTTTCACCCAAATCTTTTCTTTTCTTCGCCCTAATATATATAATACTTTGCTAGAAATTGAGACTCTTTTCTGTGGTGCTACCCGTTTTTTAAGGTTTGCTCTTGTTTTCTAGATATACCGCTTTCGTTTATTGGATTAACTAAAAACAACGATACTGCGCAATAAAATTACCTTTAATAAAAATCCCATAAGTGCCCAGGAGTCGATCCTAGGAGGATAAAATATATGATCGGCCTCCATTAGTTATTAATGGCTTGTTGTGTTTGGAACTTTGTTTTCTATACGTGCAGAAATTGGAAACATATCTGCATATTTTGTTTTTTTTATACCGTTTTAAAAAATAAAAATTTCGAAATTTTGCTAATATATTCTTGTTTTGCCAAACTGCGCAGATAAAAGGTAATTTTATTGCGGAATTTTGTTTTTATTTTAATCTATTCAGTAAACTTAACCGTTTTTGAGTTACTCTCGAAACAAAAGCTAACATAAAAACGGTTATTACCACTGGATTCAGCGTTATCGAATTAGGTTAACCCGCCGGGTGTCCCGCTTGACAGTTTTGCAACTAGCACAGTGTATTTAATTACTTGAACTCGGAGATATTTTAAAATGATGTTGAAAGTTATTTCCTGACTACCCAAATGAACATAAAGTTCGGTTTATAAAATTGTCGGAGTTATAAAAAAAACTTAAACTTAGATCGAAAATCTTTGAAAAAAAATTTTTTTAAATTTTACGGGTAATTCAAATATAATTTTCCAAAGAGAAACACTAGTGAGTATCTTTTCCTTTAACAAATTGTAGTATTATTGTGAAAATTTGTTTGGTTTGTAAAAATAGTCGATGGGCCTAATAAAAAAAAGTTTATTTAAAAATTTCATAATCGAAATATTTTTCGAAAATATTTTTGTTGTTTCCAGTTATTCAAATTAATAAAACAAAAACTAGTAAACTAGTTCAAGTGCTAAATTAAAATTAAACACTATCTTTGCAAAATTAAAAAAAAAAATCAGTATGACCGCCAAATATTTTATGCTTTATAGTACAGTAGAGCAAAATATTCTACGTAATCTCTTTTTAAAAAATTTAAAAATCGCAAATTTTTAAATTTTACAGTGATTAACGACATAATGTTAAACATCCATCAATTAATTAATTATAACAAGGTACAATTCTTGATTCCAGGAAAATTTAAATGTTTTCTCGGAAGACAAAACCCGCAAAATCCCTTCAGAAAATTAAATTTTGTAATTTTTTAATTAACTAGAACAACTTAAACAAATTCTTATTATATACACTTAAGTGAAGCTAAGATTTAAATTTATTTCAAAAAAATAATATATATGTATGTATGTATATATAAACACAATTTTATTTTTTGCTTTTGTGCAAATAATTGTCCCATTAATTGTCAACAAATTAGTGTCATCAATTAACTTTAATAATTTTTTTTTAATTATTTATGTGTAAATATGTATGTTTTAAAATTACAAATGCATAAATACAAAATGTTAATTTCAACAAAAAGAAAAAATACAAAAATCGATTAATTTGTAAAAAAAAAAAAAAAAAAAAACAAAACCAACAAAAACAAGCATTACTAAATAAATACGTACGTCATTTGTTTACGTTAATTTGTTCTTTTGTTTTTTATACCCTACACTAATAATGGTCATAAAACCACCTTTTATTATGCCAATCGACTCAAAACCACTAACTGAGTCGTTAAACTTGTTTACAAAGCAATGTTGGCAAAGTTGATGTAGAGCAAGGCGAATTCATAAAGGTGGCATTTTCGAGTCATCTGTTTATTGTTTATTTTTGAATGTCAAAATTTTTGTAAAAAAATTTGTTAAAATTAAAAATTCAATAAAAATCTAAATACTTGAACAAAAACTTATTTAAATGTTATAAATCAAAAAAAAGTGAACATAAAATATAAACACAAGGATTTTAAAAGGCGTTAGGAATACGTGGAGTCACAATAAATTTGCAATACAGGAAAAAGATTTACCTTCTAAAGCAATTGTGTATATTTTATAAACAAAAAAATTCCCTTTTTTATATTTTCAACAAATAAAACAAAATACATAGCATTTTTAAAAAAAAAGGGATAGCTAGCATAACGCTATCTCATGATGCGGTCACCTGTATGAATTCGCCTTGATGTAGTCATATTTTTAAACCCTTCACTGAAGGGTGTCACAAACACAATTTCTTTATATTTGAAGAACGGAAGGAGAAAAAATTGTCCAAATTTCGTAGACATATCGCACCGGTTCCTTTAACCCCCTTTAGATATAAATAGATATAAATTTATAAATTTTCAGTAGAGACAAAAAAAGCTTTTTTTGGGCCAAATACTAGAGAAATTGACCCAAAATTTTTACAGAAAAATGTGTTACTTTTGAGTTGACTCTCTTTAGAGGAACCAGTGCGATATGTATGTAGCTGGGTTGTCAATACACAAAATCCTTAAAAGAGTAGGTGATATTGTTTAAGTGGGCGTGACACTTCCCATTAAAATAAAAAAAAAACAGTTACAGTAAAAGGTAGCAAAGCGCATTGGGTTTTTTATATATATATAACTTTCTGTTCCCATCGCACCATGGTGAAGGGTATATAATATTCGCCGTAGCTGAATAAAGCACTCTTACTTGTTCTTTTTTTAATTTTAGTGTGTAGTTTTTTTGGTTTTTTCATTCAAAACAAAATAAATAAAAGAAAATAAAAAATAAATATTTTATCAAGCCAATTCTGTGTAAATAAAGTAATAAACTATTTTTTTACTTCTGCAACCTCAATAGTTATACAAAAAATATGCTCACTACTTTTTAAAGATTATTAAAAATTTTTTTTTTTTGTTTTTTGTTATTATTATTTGTTTATTATAAGGCTACTCACACTTCAAGTGAGACACATAAAAAAAACTTATGTTTCTATGTTTGAAATTCAAAATTAAAGACTAAAGGTCTAATATGACGTGACATAACCATAGCCATACAAAACAGCTGTTTGAACTAACCTTATAGGCAACACTGTTCTTGATTATAGGTGACTTACCACAACGACATAACCATGACCATACAAACAAACCAATTGAATTTTGATTTCTATGGTCTTCGTTACTGCTATTTGCATTATGCTTAAGTCACGTCCACAAAGTCTTACACAAAATTTCGTGTTCGAAATTATATTGAAAACAACAATAAAATACGAAAACTTGTTTTTGTTTTTAATATAATTTCTCACACGAAATTTTGTTTTCATTTTCTAAAAACGAGCAGTTTAAGCTACAGAACTTTAAAATGTAAAAAATCAGCTTAATGAAAGGCTTGAGAAAAATAAAAGGGCTAGGTTATTTAAGTTAATAAAAAATATAAATGCATAAAAAAAGTTATAAAATTCCATAAGATTTTGCAAAACATTTGCTATTTAAGCAAAGTAAAAGAAAATTTATCTCAAAATAAAAATGGTCCACTAACCCTGAACCTAACCAAAGAGTTCTACGAAAGAATACAATTAACAGTATGTGTGCAAAGTTAAATCTTAAAATTCTGTAATGTTAACAAAATGATGTTAACCACTTAACAGAACTTATGTTAACGCTGTTATGATGTATGCGTCCAGATTTCTGGAAAAGGATTCAACATGCGCGAAAAAAATTATTAGGATTTGTGGACGATAAGTTTCTCCATCGGTTTCCATCCTAAGAATTTTTAACAGAGCGAGTTGGAGCGACTTATGGACAATTTACTCGTTAGAATTCTCTAGAGGATGCGTCCAGATTTCTGGAAAAGGAGTCAACGTAGGCGAAAAAAATGATTAGGATTTGTGGACAATAAGTTTCTGTTTGATTGTCCATAAGTCGCTCCAACTCGCTCTGTTAAAAATTCTTAGGATGGGAAACGATGGAGAAACTTATTGTCCACAAATCCAAATCATTTTGTTTTCGCCCACGTTGACTCCTTTTCCAGAAATCTGGACTCATCCCCCAGAGAATTCTAACGAGTAAATTGGCCATAAGTCGTTCTAACTCGCTCTGTTAAAAATGCTGGTGATGAGAAACGATGGTGATTGTTTTGTCGACAAATCCTTATCATTTTTTTTCGCCCACGTTGACTCCTTTTCCAGAAATCTGGACTCATCCCCTAGAGAATTCAAAAGAGTTAATTGGCCTTAAGTCGCTCCAACTCGCTCTGTTAAAAATTCTGTTGATGGGAAACGATGGTGATTGTAATTTTACACAAATACTAATTATTTTTTTTCGCCCACGGTGACTCCTTTCCAGAAATCTGGGCGCATACATAATAACAGCGTTAACTTAAGTTCTGTTAAGTCGTTAACATCATTCTGTTAACATAACATAATGTGCCTAGGGTTATAAATTTAACTTCACACACATATTAACCGTGAATTTTAGGTAAGAAGCCATTTGTAACTAATACAAATTAAAAGGTTAGACAGCAGCTTACACACAGTTACGCTGGAAAAGACTTTTCATTATTAAAACATGTCTGGAAAATCTCCAAACAAAAAATGAATCCAAAACATTTGCGTCCGATAGTCAAACATGGTATTTGGATTGTGATGGTCTGGAGTGCTTGTTCGGCTGCTGATGTTGGTGAATTGTAGTTTATTAAAGACAATGTGGGCAAAATGCAGCGTTACCGTTGAGCGACTTTAGTTGCAATTTGCAACCTTTTTTAAGCTCTGACACTTTTTGTGCGACTTTTTTAAAATCGTCTAATGTTGCAACTTTTTCCAACTTTTTGCCACATTTTTGTAAGTGAAATACTTTTTTTACACTGCATAATTTCACATATTTTCCCTTAAAAATATCAATTTTGTTTTAAGCATTCCCCGGGATATGTAACCTCATTCGATTGATCAGGTGATTATTTTGTATCCAGAAAATTTCAACTGCTGAACTGTATTGTATATGTCTTGTTTTGTATCGTGTTCATTGAATTTCCATGTCAATCTAAGATGATCGGCATTATTATTTAAAGCGTTTTAAGACCAACTTTTTACAGCTATTGATCTCATATCTTTATTTAAAAATGTTATAAATGACACAGGCTTTTATTAACGAATTTTAGTTGTTGGAAAGTAAATCCAATTATAAATCATACAATTACATTTTTAAAATTACAAATGCTAACCATTTTTGGCATACAGTAGGAAGCTTAAAAATTGCTTTTAATTAACCATTGTACCTTAATTTAGACAAATAAGCAGCGCATGTATTAACTCTACCGCACAACAGTGCGTGTGCTGACAATTTTTTTTCAAAATTAGAATTAATGAAAAATAACTTAACCACCAATAGGTTAAAAGTAGAAACTTGTGGGTCCATACTATCAAGTCTAAATTTTCTAGATACTGAAATAGAAGGTTCGATGCCAAGTAATGAACTTGTGCGAAATTACAAAAAAAGTTAAAGAACATAAAACGTAGTGTTTATACAAATATTAAAGTATATACAAACACATTATTAAAAATCAATCAAATGTAAAATTATACACAAAAGTGTATTTAAACACATTTTTAACGAATTATTTTTCAGCTATTTATATCGTTTAAATTGTTAATTCCTTTTTTTTTTTATTTACTATCGTTTACCAATACCCACCCGGGTGTTACTGCATGTCTTTAAGCGATGAGAACATGTTATTGTCATACAACTTTTTTCGGTTTTTTTTTTTAAGTTTTCGTCATACAAATTTTTTCAGTTTTTTTAACGAAAACAATTTGTTCTGCAAGTAAACATTTTTTTTAACTGAAGCAAATTTAAGAGTGCTTTTAAAGAAATAAAACCGAAATTATCACAGGGGTGGTAATTAAAATAAAGTAATTAAAATGTTAAAAAAAGTATGAGACTTAAATTTGAAAAAACGACTTTTTTGTGCGACTTTTTGTTTTAAAAACGACTTTTTGTGCGACTTTTTCAAAATTCTCAACGGTAACCCTGGCAAAATGTAGTGTTTAAATTTATTAAAATAAAACCTCAAGCAAAGTGCAGAAAAACTTGGAATAAAAGAAATTTTTTATCTTTATCAGGAAAATTGTATCATTGTCCTCGAACACACAAAACTCCGGCCCAATCACCAGACTTGAATGTAAAAGAAAACTTGTGACAAAAACTGGAAACGAAAGTAAGAAAACATTAGATTTCAAACCAAAATCAGCTTAAAAAGGCTCTTTTGGAAGAATTGGGTAAAAAAAGCCCGGAATAAAAAAAAATTTGAATCTATTTCAAAGCGCCTCAAATCTGATATTAAACTCTAACCCCCGTATTTAGAAAAGATTATTAAATTTAACAAAAGTTTATTAAGGAAAATTTTCATAGAAAATTTGTTTTGTAAACCTTTTTTAATTTAGAATTTTTTTATAATAGATACGGGGGTAAGGGTATCCCACAAAACAATGTTTAACAATTATTTGTTTTTTCAAAATGTATTGCATTTTATAATTTTTTTTATGTATCTGTTATGTAAATAAAGTGTACCAATGAACCAAGTGGTTTAAACTTTTTACATTTCAAAGCTATTACTAACAAGTGGACTAATTTAACTGTGGTACACTGTATGTTTACACCTATCAAATATTTGACGTCCTACACGTAACCACTAGTTGTATTAAAAAATCATTTTCTTTTGTGAATGGATAAGTGGGCGTGGCACCTCTCGTACAAACCCATTATCGGTTTTTGTATATCTGGAGAACGTCAATAGCCAAAGCTTCCAAATTAGGTACAAGCATCTTGGCTATCAATACACAACATCCGACAAAATGTGGACGGGACTGGGAAGTGGACGTGGCACAAAATATATTTATTTATATCTAACGAACGGTACTTATATAACTTTGTGCTCTTGTCGCACCATGTTGAAGGTCATATTAGATTTGGCAAAGCCGAAAATAGCAATCACACTTGTTTTTTATTTTTTCGTCAAATATTTGTAAGGTCTGTATGTTTAATTTTAAAATTTTCATTTCATATACTTGATTTTATTTGAATTAAATTTTCCAATATAATTCATACCTGCACAAAATAATGAACACGAAGATGTAAACTAAGCATTTTTATCAGGTGTCCCATTTTTAGTGGGAGTAGCTGTAGCTGCATCAAATATAATAAAAACTAATAAACATTTCAACATTTTTATTGTTCACACACACCATTCAATTAAATTTTATGTTTTGCGTACAAAGTTTTTATTATTTTTGTTATTTAAACATTTTTTAAAATTGTTAACAATTGATTAGAAGAGAATTGTTTTCTAATTGTTTTTATCATTAGAGATTTTTATTGTCGATTCAGTTATTTTTATAACGCCGTTTTAAAATTTATCTATGTAATACATTTCAATTTTAAATTGTGCATATGTATGAATGTGCTAAAGTAAAAAAGAATTAGAATATATATAATTTACATATTTGGCACAAAATATGATATTCCACATACACATGGGGGATTTCATGACAAGTGACATAACTTTTGAAATCGATGTCTTCCGATTTGGATAAAATTTGCATCAAGGTTAATCCTATTGGATTTTTAACAAGATTGAAATTTCAACAAGATCGGTCAAAAAGATTCTGAGTTATAGGGGTCAAGTTTGACATTTTGACCAAACAGGTGTTCTTTCTCATCCATGTAACTTATTACCTATTGGTATTAGCAAAATTTGTCCCAAGTAGCTTAGATAGCTATTTGATCAATCTTTTGAAAAAAAAAGTTTTTAAGAACAATTGTGATTTTTAGTTGAACTGTTAATTTTAGTTTTGATATTTTTTAGTTAGGCTTGAGTTCATCAAATTTGATTTTTACTGATTTATTTTAAATTATTTTTACTGAAGGAAGGAATTTTACACCATGAAATTTTATTAAAATTCATTGATAATTTTCTTGGCTGAGCTGGGGCTCGAACCTGGGTTGATCTTATCAGCCAACAGTCAAACATCAATCTCTTACCAGTGGTACTGGTGGTTCGAAATTTGCTGCAATTATCCTTTTCAATTTAATATTACATGTTGCTTCCTTTCCTCTATTTTTTCGTATTCTTTCTGTAAGGACTTTATCTTGAAAACCTGAATACATTTGTTTATTATGTTTTCTGTCCACTTTCTTCGACATTTTATTTGTACAACTTGAAGTACAAATGTAAACGTTAGAGCTTGTGCCATCAGGGTTGTCAGACTTGGGGATTTATCCCCAAAGTTGGGGATTTCATGTGAGCAAAAAGGACAAAGAAAGTCATTTGGGGATTGGGGATTTAAAAAATAATTTCGGGGATTTTTTGGGGATTTTACACTTTTTTATTATTTACGCTTATTTTTCTTTGTTTCGTATATAAAATATGGAAAAAATAGCAAAACTTTTATCTTACTCTTATATAGTGTAAAGGGTCCTAATTAAGATTACCATTTTTGTTAATTGTGTAAAAGGTACTTTATAAACTTGTTATTTTTTTGAGTGAGTGTTTAAAAAAAAGAATTTAAAAATTTAATCTAAAACCGTTGACAAGACAAAAAATTTTTGAGTACTAAATAAATGACGGATACCTATATGTATTTTTATTGTTGATTATAAGGATGGCTTAAACCGATTGAACAAGCTCTAAATGCTTATAAATTGGCTTATTCGTCTTCAATAACAGCATATTGTTCTTCTTGTTATTCCTCACTGGAATCGCATAAAAGGGATTTAAAAAAACAAAATAAAATGATTTTTTTGACAAAAAATTTTTATTTGGGGATTTCTTATTAACATTTTTCTAACAATTTTTTAAAAAAAATTTAAAATTTGGTCAGAAAAAAAAAACAAAAAAAAAAAAAATTACTTTTTAAGGTTTTGTTTTTTGGGGATATTTGGGCATATTTTTTTAATTTTTTGGGGACAAAAAAAGTATCTGTCAACCCTGTGTGCCATAGCTATTTTAAGAACAATTGTGATGTTTAGTTGAACTGTTAATTTTAATTTTGATATTTTTTAGTCAGGCTTGAGTTCATCAAATTATTTTTACTGAAAAAAGGAATTTTACAAAAATGTTTTTTTGTTTTTTAAATTTAAATTAAAAACTTTTTTTATTTATTTTTTTTTTTTTTTTTTCTCAAAATTTCTTTTGTTTTTCCTTTAACGTAGTTTTGGTCGCTTATTGGGCTGCGAATGGCTTATGCATACAAAAAAAAATAATTTCTCTGCGAAATCAAAAAAATAACGAATTCCCCAGACTTCAAATGTATCTTCAAATCCTTGAAGAACGATCACTGTTCTTCGACGACATTTTCGAACAAGTGTCGCGAAAATCGTGCACGACACAAAGAAAGACAATGTCACTCTTTTTGTCGTTCATTCATTCGATCAAAAGATTACTTATACGACAATGTCGCCTACTTTGTCGTCAACGACTTCATGCATGACAATGTCGTCTATTTTGACGTCCGCAACAAAAATTTTATATGGTTATCTATTTCAGACAGTTTTTTTAGTATAGTTAGAATTTTAATTTCTGTTACATGTTTTATATTTGACTCTTATAAGTAAGAAAAGATAAACTCACTGTTTATTGTTGTTATTTTTGTCTAAGCTTTGATATTGTTACAAGTAAAACTGGGGTTTATAATTCTTATTCGCTTAACAGTTTGTTTAATATCTTTAGTTTTTCTAAAATCTTTGGATGAAGTTTCCTGACGATTTGGCCTTAGCAACCAGTGAAATGCGCATAGGAATAGCTTATCCCATCAACAATAAATTTCAGTTTATCAAAAGTATAAAATGGGAATTTAGCACATTTAAACGAAACCTTGTTAATTAATTTTTTGAATTCCAAGAAAAACTTTGATATTGTATGTATGTAGTTTTACTTGGATATTTTCAAAACCGAAAACCGAACCGAAACCGACCGGGTTTAATCATTTTAAAACCAAAAGCGATGTTTCACATTTTGACGGTTTTAAGCAAACTCTAGTTTTCATCATATCATATTCCTAGCATGCCATATCATCTTCGGAAAACCCTTTTGAACATACACACAGGCAAACGGAAAAAGATTAATCGCGGAGTTGATTGATTGATTGAGTTGATACTTATAGAATATATCGCTCATTTGCTGCAACGTCGTTATAACTCAAAAAAATACATTTCGAAAAAAAGCGTGTTTAAAGTTTATGGTTTCCTTGCACCACTTAGAACAAATACAACACATTCTCTTCAAACGGGGAAATTAAATAAGAAATAAAGATGAATTGTATACACAAATATAAAAAAACGTAGCGAACAATTCTGCATCACTTACTCCAAAATTTAAATTTCTGAGTAATGATGCAAATACATATATTAAAGGGTCTTAGATTAATATTGTTAAAATTACAAACGGAATGACAAACTTTTCACCTGTGGTATAAAAAAAATACTAGCTCCTCGATTTGAATATTTTTTTTTAAATCATATGAATAAACAAATTAAAGAATACTTCCAATTTGTTGTATTGCCTATAACATACATACATATGTATGGTATATACAAAATTTATAAATTAAAAACTTTTTTTTTTTTTTTTTTTTTTTTTTTTTTTAAATTTCTTTTGTTTTTCCTTTAACGTAGTTTTGGTCGCTTATTGGGCTGCGAGTGGCTTATGCATACAAAAAAAAATAATTTCTCTGCGAAATCAAAGAAATAACGAATTCCCCAGACTTCAAATGTATCTTCAAATCCTTGAAGAACGACCACTGTTCTTCGACTTAAAAGTCATGGGTTCTCAAATTTAGCAATCCTTACACATTTCTTCCACAAAATCATGCATATTTGAACTGATTGTTTTCAATGTGCATCTTTCAGCTTGAAGCCAAGATTCAAATTCTAAACTTTATCGCTGTTTCTCAAAAACTGATTTCAGAATGTCTTCCGAATGACAATAAATAGTTTTTAAGATAATATATCGTTAGCTAAAATGCAAAAAGGCGTAACTAACAAAAAAATCAAAATCGTGTTTTTGATTCATTATTATAAATGCCATTGAACTGCATGTCTTCACAAAATTTTACACTTCTGCGATCAAAAATTGGGCTTTTATTAACAAAAATCAAAGGGACGTAAATACAAGAATGTTTATTTTATAAATGAAAAACTACGCAATTACCCATTTTTTTTCATAAAAAAACATGTATAGTGAAATGGTTTCCTTTGAAAATTGTTTAAAAAATTCCATGGACGACTCATTTTGACATGTTTATAGTTTTCATTTAATAAAGTTTTTTGCTTCTCCTGTAAAATTATACTTTTGTTAGTTACGCCTTTTTGCACTTAAGCTAACGATATGTAGTAAATTTGTAGTAAATTCCACCTACTTTTTAAAGCCATGTGTCATAAAATAAAAAATATTTCGGAGAATGGCCATAAAATATTTCCACACGATTCAAAAACCTGACTGGGCCCCCTGATATTTTAAGAATAAAAGTCACATTTAGTATTACGTGCGCTCAAAACTACTGATATGATTGCCAAATAAAGCTACATGAATAGCTACAATAAATTAAGTTTAAAAATAGTTATGATATAAAAGGATCTAATGTGATTAAGATTGCATTTTATTAAATTATTTGTCTTTTAATTTTTATTATTATTATTAGATATTATTATAATTATATATTAATTTAATTATTATTACAAAATAATAAAAAAAATTAAGTTTGTCGACATTACTATAGAAAAAAAGTGATTTTATTCCTGGGATTAACATATTGTGGGCATTACAGTATCGAAGGTTCGGTATGTTACATACCGTCGGGAAGGTTAATTTGTCTAGTTTCTCAGCATAAGTTTTATTTTTAAGGTTTTAGAAACACTTAAACACAAATAGTAAAAAATTCAAAAAAGGGCATAAGCTAAAAATTGAAAAACCCTCTTCTTGAGTTAGAAACTTTTTTTTGTTTATACATAAGCCACTTGCAGCCCATTAAGCAACCAAAACTACGTTTAAGGAAAAGACATAGACATAAGTTTTCTTTTGAGCAAAATAGAAAAAAAATCAAAAATAAAAGTTTTTAATTTAATTTAAATTTAAAAAAAATATTTTAAAAACAAAAAACATTTTTTTCAAAAGATTGATCAAATAGCTGTCTAAGCTACTTGGGACAACTAAGCTTCATATGGCTAAAAAATGTCATGCAATTTTTTAGAGATCGATCTCTTTTTAAGCAGCCTTCTGAAATTCAATGTAAACGCTAAAACTAAAAATAAACTAAAAATTAGAGAAAGCCGTGGTTTCCATTAGGGATTGCTGTCCGGTTTTAACCGAAATTGAAACCGCGGTTTTAATGCCTAAGAACCGAAACCAAAACATCGGTTTTAGTTTTTACTTTAAATATATATTTATGCTAAAAGAAATTGCAAATTATACATAATACTCGTACTTGATATAAAAAACTTTATACATAACAGCCTGGAACAATGGCATGGTATTTCAAAATTCTTTAAATTTAAAATAAGTACTATGAAGAACAAATCTTTCTTTTTGGCCAAGTTTTAAGACATCTTCGAAGACGGATGCACGACAATGTTAATTCTTGCGAGAACAAATCATTAACGACATTTTCGAACAAGTGTCGCGAAAATCGTGCACGACACAAAGAAAGACAATGTCACTCTTTTTGTCGTTCATTCATTCGATCAAAAGATTACTTATACGACAATGTCGCCTACTTTGTCGTCAACGACTTCATGCATGACAATGTCGTCTATTTTGACGTCCGCAACAAAAATTTTATATGGTTATCTATTTCAGACAGTTTTTTTTAGTATAGTTAGAATTTTAAGTTCTGTTACATGTTTTATATTTGACTCTTATAAGTAAGAAAAGATAAACTCACTGTTTATTGTTGTTATTTTTGTCTAAGCTTTGATATTGTTACAAGTAAAACTGGGGTTTATAATTCTTATTCGCTTAACAGTTTTATTTGTTTAATATCTTTAGTTTTTCTAAAATCTTTGGATGAAGTTTCCTGACGATTTGGCCTTAGCAACCAGTGAAATGCGCATAGGAATAGCTTATCCCATCAACAATAAATTTCAGTTTATCAATAGTATAAAATGGGAATTTAGCACATTTAAACGAAACCTTGTTAATTAATTTTTTTGAATTCCAAGAAAAACTTTGATATTGTATGTATGTAGTTTTACTTGGATATTTTCAAAACCGAAAACCGAACCGAAACCGACCGGTTTTAATCATTTTAAAACCGAAACCGATGTTTCACATTTTGACGGTTTTAAGCAAACTCTAGTTTTCATCATATCATATTCCTAGCATGCCATATCATCTTCGGAAAACCCTTTTGAACATACACACAGGCAAACGGAAAAAGATTAATCGCGGAGTTGATTGATTGATTGAGTTGATACTTATAGAATATATCGCTCATTTGCTGCAACGTCGTTATAACTCAAAAAAATACATTTCGAAAAAAAGCGTGTTTAAAGTTTATGGTTTCCTTGCACCACTTAGAACAAAAACAACATACATATTCTCTTCAAACGGGGAAATAAAAGAAGAAATAAAGATGAATTTTATACACAAATATAAAAAAACGTAGCGAACAATTCTGCATCACTTACTCCAAAATTTAAATTTCTGAGTAATGATGCAAATACATATATTAAAGGGTCTTAGATTAATATTGTTAAAATTACAAACGGAATGACAAACTTTTCACCTGTGGTATAAAAAAATACTAGCTCCTCGATTTGAATATTTTGAAAATGTATACTAATGACTCACTCAAACTGATTTTTTTAATAAATCATATGAATAAACAAATTAAAGAATACTTCCAATTTGTTGTATTGCCTATAACATACATACATATGTATGGTATATACATATAGCCATTTGAAAATAAATACTTTTCTTTTAGTGATACTCCAGACGTTTTGGAACACTTTTATAGATTAAAAGTTATCAACAGACGTTTTTTGCGTTTGAAAAATTTGGCATTGTTAAAAAATCAAATTTATTTATTTCATCTATGTATTAAAAATTGTATAGATAGCTCTTGGTGTTATGAAAGAAAATTATGAAAAAATTGTGTGGCTAAACTGCATATTGTTAAAAAGCCTAATGACTATAAAAATTCAAAGAAAAAACAAATTATATAAAAAACTTTGGTTTGGTTAAAAAAAAAAAAAATTTTAATTTTTTATTTACAGCTCTTTTGTATATAAAGTAAATAATATAGTGAATTAATATCGTATATACGTACTTGATTGTGGGCCCTAATCATGGCTGAAGCCCATCAAGCCGTAGCCTTTTCATTTGCCATCACCCATGAAGGGTTTGATATAAATTATGACCAAGAAGTTCTTAATTTAGTATGGAACTCTGGTGTTAGATCATGGAAGAAACGTTTAGCCAGAGCCAGGGTAAGTTTTACAAGCTTTATACAATTATTTGTTTCTAAAATTAAAATGCATTCTTCTTTACAGAATGGCGTACGCAATGGCGTCTATCCAGCACACATACATAGTCTTTGGCTTATAACGGCCATAGCGCTGGGTTTACATTTTGCAGGCATGCGAGCGCCCTTTAATTTAATTAATCATATATTAGTGCATTTACCAGCGAACACAATAAATTGGCAAATAACGGCCTGCTTTTTGGCCTCGTTAGTAGTTTGGCTTAGCATCTGTATGACGATGCGTTACACACTCAAACTTCTGTTAATGTATAAGGGATGGATGTACGAGTCTCGAGCGCCAGGTAGTAGAATTTCTTTGCGTACAAAACTTTGGGCTGGAGCCGTACGTGTGTTCTCTAGTTGGAATAAACCTGGTTTATATAGTTTTCAAGGTTCTTTGCCTAGGCTGCCATTACCATCGGTGCATGAAACAATGCAACGTTATTTAAGATCAGCACGTCCCCTATTAGATGATGAAAATTATGCTCGCATGGAACGCTTGGCAAATGAATTTGAAAACACTATTGGCAAGAAACTACAATGGTATTTGGTATTGAAGAGTTGGTGGTCAACTAATTATGTTTCCGATTGGTGGGAGGAATACGTCTATCTACGCGGTCGTTCTCCTTTGATGATCAACAGTAACTTTTATGGTACCGATGCTATCTTTATGGAATTGACTAAAAACCAAGCTGCACGCGCTGCCAACGTTGTCCATTTGCTGTTGGCATTTAGACGTGCTATAGAGAGACAAGAATTGAAACCCGTAAGTAAGAATATTTATTAATTATAATGACAAATCGGTTTGTTCAAATCTTTCACAACCTTTATTATTTCAAAATGCTAAAGATTTTTTTGTCCTTTTTTGTGTGTGAGTTTAAAAAAAATGTTCTATTAATATTCTCTTTTGTAAATTGGAAAATATATTCCTACAGAAAAACTGTGAATTCGGTATAATTTTTATACCCTCCACCACAATTTGTTATGAAAAGGGTATACTAAGTTTGTCATTCCGTGTGAAACTTTTTTTTATAAAGTATATATATATTCTGGCTCCTTGAGTAATTCTAAGTCGATTTAACCATGTCCGTCTGTATGTCCGTCTGTATGTCCGTCTGTTGAAAACACGCTCACTTTCGAAAAAGTCTAAAGAAATGAACAAACTTTGTGTGAAATTGCTTGTAGTTATTCTAAGCAGTTTGGGATTGAAATCCAGCAATATCGGTTCAGTAGGATCAGAGCTATGAATCAAAATGTGGAACCACCATCTTAAAAAATTGATAATTTTGTTGGATCAATGCACGGAATGATATAAGATTTTGCAAAAATTCGTTTTATTCCACTCACACTATTACGTGAAGATCGGTCCATAATTTACCCTAGGCCCTATACAAACCCTACTTCCGTAATAAATAATGCCATCATAAAAGAAGAACATCACAGTTTTATAGGACTAGAAATGACAATGTGTAATTTTGTGAAGATCGGTCAATAATTTACCCTAGGCCCATATAAACCCTACTCCCGGAAAACAGTTTAGTACGCCTAAAACCGTAATAATTAATGCTATCAGAATAAAAAGTAATACTTCACAGTTTTATAGGACTAGAAATCACCTTGTAAAATTTCGTGAAGCTCGGTCTATAATTTACCCTAGGCCCTATATAAACCCTACAGCCGGAAAACAGTTTAGTACGCCTAAAACCGTAATAAATAATGCTATCATAATAGAATTTGGTACGTCACAGTTTTAAAAAGGACTAAAAATCACGCTAACAAATTTCGTGATGATCGGTCCATAATTTACTATAGGCCCAATATGAAGCCCACTCTGTTTAATTAATTAAATACGTCTAAAACCGTAGCAGATATAGATATTGCGGTAAAATTTCTTCCAACTTAGCTTCATATGGTTAGAAAAAATGTCATGCAATTTTGTGATATACGGTCCATAATTTACATTAGATCGATCCCTTTTTAAGCAGCCTTCTGAAATTCAATGTAAACGCTAAAACTAATTTCACCGCTGTATTGAAATTTTTGTTTTTTAATACCAGAAATCAATCTGCAGAATTTTGGGATGATTGTTCCATAATTAACTATGGCTCTAATATAAATTCCCCTCCTAAAAATCGTTTAAGTTCGGTTTGGACTGTTACGAATCATGATATTTTACTCAAGCTAGTTAAAATTGCTTAAAAAAAGCATATAACTTTGTGATTGTCGGTCAATAATTAAATATAGGTCTAAACCGCAAACAATTTCAATGCTGGTGGGCTACTCCTCTATTACGGTGCGAAAGCAAAATGCCAACTTGGTACTCTCTATCACTTTCGCAAAATTCTTTGAAAATGAAGCAATACTGGCAATAAAAATGAAAGATGGCGCAGATTGACAGTAATGAAATGCTAAAATATGTAAAAACATTTGAAATTGGAAAATTTAAATAAAAAAAAAATTAATAGATGCGAAAGACAAATGCGCAAGCGCATTAAAGAGTACCAATCGCTAAATTTGCTACCATTTTCTTTCGCATCGCAATAGAGAGTAGCCCCACTGATGTCTGTTTTTATAAAGATAAATTAATGATAAATATATATCATATAGATATCACTCCTGAAATATTCGCACTGCCGGTGGAGGGTATCAAAGATTCGGCACAGCCGAATATAGTACTCTAACTTGTTAATAGAAAAATTTGCTTTTGTAGATTCAGATCTATTTTAGAAATCCCCTTAATTGGTACCAATTAAAAAAAAACTAATTTGTAAATGATCTTTGTCAATTAAGAAGTTTTTTTTTGTAAATTATAAACACAATTTTTCTATTCAAATTCTTTCCTTTTGTCGATCGGTAACAAATTTTTACAAAAAAACTTGAATCCAACTATAAATTGGGAAATATATAAAAGTTTTGTGAAAGTAGAAAAATATTTTTATTTGTAATCTAAAGTTAATTTGGGACTTTTTGCCTTTTTCAAAATATGGGAGATTATTTCATGACTCTGTCGTTTTTTTTCTATAACACTTTTTATTTCTTTACTAACTGCAAATCATTACAGATCATGGTCCAAGGAATGATTCCTTTATGCTCTTGGCAATATGAACGTACATTTAATACAGTTAGAGCCCCTGGTCTTGAAACTGATCATATTATTCACTACAAAGATTCAAATCATATTGTTGTACTTCATAAGGGTTGCTATTACAAAGTATTAATTTACTACAAAGGACGCCAATTAAGACCATGTGAAATTCAAATGTAAGCCAACACAAATTTAATTAAATCCTTATTTAATTTGATTAAACAAATCATTAAAAAAAACATTTAGACAAATTGAAGAAATTCTCAATTCAAAAGCCACACCGTTACCAGGTGAAGAACATTTAGCAGCTTTGACAGCTTGGAATCGCTCTAAATGGGCAGAGGCTCGTAATACACACTTTTCGCGTGGTGTTAATCGTGTTTCATTAAATACCATCGAATCGGCCGCGTTTGTAGTATCGTTAGATGAGGTTCCATACGAATTTGATTTGGCGCGCCCAGAATTGTTAGATAACTTTGGCAAAACTTTGTTGCATGGCAATGGCTATAATCGCTGGTTTGATAAGAGCTTTACCGTGTGTGTGGGTACTAATGGTCGCGTTGGTTTCAATGCAGAACATACTTGGTAAGTTTAAATTTTATTCTCTGATGTGTTTTTAAAATATCTAAACTAGAATTACATAAATTTTAAATTAATAACCTTTAAAAAATTTATTTAAATTAAAATCTATTATTTGACAAAAAAAAAATAAAATAAAGGGCCGATGCTGCTGTTGCTTCTCATATGTGGGAAAATTTTATTGTGGACGATTTAGTCACCAATGGGTAATGATTTTTTCTGTAAAGACTTTTTTGGAAAAAAATGGTTATGGTCGAATATCTTTGGTTGTGGTTTTCCATTATCTGCCGAACTCAAATGTAAATTTCAATATACTACTTTAAATATTGAAATTGTTTTTATATCTTTTTATACACATTTTTATTTTATATTTCGTTTTACTAAATACATTTCTTTACGTGTATCTACATTAATTTTAGGGCTGACGCACCGGTTATGGGTCATACATGGGAATATATATTTGGTGATGATATTTATGGGTAATCATCCACTTTATTCTTACCCTTAAATTATTTGAACCTTACAATTTTAAACGCTAACACATTTCTTTTACTAAATTATTTTCAATTAATTTGTATTCTACAATTTTGCATCGTTATTTTTAAATACCTATTAATATTTATCCATATATGTACATATCGTCAGCTCATTATTGGTTTGGCGCGTATGCCAAAAAGCCGTAGTGGAGAAAAACAACAATGAAGCTTTACATGAAGTTGTCTGAAATTATACCCGATAGAATTTTTTGTATTTTTACTACTGCTTCTGGTATATGTTTTGAAGAAAAAATAACATTTTTTTGAACGTTCATTAACAAACATAAAAGTTAATAGCATTTTATTGAAAGTGAAAATTATTGGTTTGTGATGCTTACGCCACTTTTCTAATTTATTTTTAAAAAGTAGCTTTTTGTGCTGCACACGTATACTTACTGCTGTGTGTTGATTTGTTGATATTTTATTTTGCTTTTGCTTTAACTGCTTTTTTTCTTACGGCAATGAAGCGAAGCATGAATGAAATATGTTTTCTTGTTGTTTATCTTGATTTCGCTACTACTTTTTTCTTCCTTTAGGCAATGAAGCAAAGCAAGAGTTATATTTATTTTGTACGTTTTTGTATGAGGAATTTTCTGCATTCGCCACACGGTGGCGTGTAGTGCAAACCAATACCTAATAACTTAAAAAAAATTGATATTGAGAAAAATTAATGCTTATTATCTTATTGTCTTATTATGGTGAAACCGGTTGTGGATTCTGAAAGGGGGCATTTAAAATATATGTACCCCATAACTAACTGAATTTTTTTTTTAAATGGTCGGTAGGTCAAAACAATGAAGAGCTGACGATATATATTTATGTATTTTCATTAAAATTGTTTAACTTATCTAGTAAATCTTCACAAATCTTCTTCCATATATAACATCAGCTGACAATTTTTTGCTCCGTGCATTTTCATATACTTTGTCTTGGTAGTTTATCAATTTATCTATTCACTATTGGTTTGACGTTTAACGAAACACCTGATTTTGACCAAAATTGATTACAAGGTGGTTATTTAGCCTACGTCATAATCAGCTATACAAAGGCAAATTGACTAATCAAATCCGAAGAGTCAACAATTGTTTATGTTTTCTTGTTGGCTTTCATTAAAATTCAGCAAAAAAGTCTTTTTCAAACGAACTTGGTTACATATTTGTTTTTCATATTTCCTTTGTGTTTTAGTTAGATGTTTTTGACAGATTGGTAAAGTTGTACCAGGCGAATTGCTTGTTTTTTGTTGTTGTAGCAATAGGGCCACCTAGTATTCAATTCGCCTGGATTTTGACAAATAAACTAGTTATTTTTCAAAGCAATTTCGGGCAACTCTAAATGTTATGAAATTGCCTTGATTTTAAATTAAAACGCATTTTCCAATTGTTACAAATTTGCAACAATTGTTACTAGTAAAAGTTTTTTTAACATGTAATTTTAATATTTACTTGTAACAATTGTTACAAATTTGTAACAATTTTTAGTAAATGAGCACAGCTGATTACATTAGCTGCGTTCGTTTACCCCAAAATTTTGTGCAAATTTGTACTGGATTTTACTGAAATGCGTTCGCGTACACATAAATTTGTAAAATTTTCATATTACTCACCTACTGGATTTTACTGGAAAAGTAAACGAACGCACATATTATTGTTCTAATAGAAAAAATAATAGAGAACAGTTTTCTATAGAAAAGTTAATAGAGAATAGTTTTCTATAAAAAGTTAATACAGAACAGTTTTCTATAGGAAAGTTAATACAGAACAGTTTTCTATAGAAAAGTTGATACAGAACAGTTTTCTATAAAAAATTATAGATCACAGTTTTCTATTGGAAAGTGTAATTATTTGTTAACTGGGAAATGATTTTTTATAAAAAAAAAGTTATACACCCATTTTTCCTATGTAAATTCTATTGCAAATTTGGGAAAAGGAAAAAAACTCCCGGGGAATTTGTTTTTATAATTGGGCTGAATATTCTATTAAATTTCACCTTTTTATTAGTGTTATCTTTATAACTATTTCATTAAATTCAAATAACGGTGCAGGAAATTAATTGTATGAATACTTTTTATTTTAATTCCGTATTAATACTAAAAATTTCTATAATTGCTTTATTAATATTTAGATATGATGAAAATGGCAATACAAAGGGAACTCCTGAATTCCAACCACCTTCCCCAACACGTCTGAATTGGCAATTGGAACCATGTTTATCACAAATTGAAGAAGCCGTTATGGATGCTAATAAATTAATAAATGTAGGTTTAACTCAAAAAATTTCGCAAAAAAACACAACTAGTTTCTAATATCTTTCCAACAGGACGTTGATCTAAGAATTTTAGTACACGAACAATATGGCAAAGGTTTCATGAAGAAATGTCGTCTTTCACCGGATGCCTTTATACAAATGGCTTTACAATTAGCTTACTATCGTGACGCTGGACGATTCTCTTTAACATATGAGGCTTCAATGACACGTCTATTTCGTGAAGGTCGTACAGAGACTGTAAGACCCTGTACCATAGAATCTTCGGAATGGGTAAAGGCCATGGAAGATAAAACAACAACGGTATGTTCTTTATTTATTTTACAAATTTCGATTGAATAATATTATTCTATTATATACATACATAATTCCAGAATGACGAACGTGTTGAATTATTGAAAAAGGCTTGTGAACGTCATCAACTGGGCTATCAAGATGCCATGTGTGGCAGTGGTATTGATCGTCATCTATTCTGTTTATATGTTGTTTCCAAATATTTGGAAGTAGATTCACCTTTCTTAAATGAAGTTTTAAGTGAACCCTGGCGTTTGTCTACTAGTCAAACACCTCATGGACAAACGCCAAAAATGGATTTAAAAAAACATCCCAACTGTATCAGTTCGGGTGGTGGTTTTGGTCCTGTTGCTGATGATGGTTATGGTGTCTCATACATTATTGCCGGAGAGAATTTAATCTTCTTCCATATATCAGCTAAAAAATCTTGTGATACAACTGTAAGTATGAATAAAATTATGATTTACATAGTTTGAATATATCGCTTATTTGCTGGAACGTCGTCTTAACTCAAAACAATAAATTTTGAAATAAACGTGTTTAAAGTTTTGGATTTGCTCGCAACACTTAGAAGAAATAACGACCCATTGTCTTCAATCGGGGAAAATACAACAAATTTAAATATGGATTTTTACACAATATAAAGAACAACATTGCGAACAATTCTGCATCAGTAGTTCCAAAATTTATTTTTTTTTTTCAATTACATATTATGACGTTGCAGCCAATGAGCGATGTGACACATATCAAATTTTTTAATTTTAAATATTTTTAATTCTGTTTTTGAAACATCCATCCCATTATAGTTTAGAATTTTTTAATTATCTTTAAAAAAAAACCTTAAAAATGTTAAATATCAAATTTTAAATTTGTTACTTTATTGAATTTAAGTTCTGTATTACCTTTTATTAAATTAAAATTTTGATATTTTAATAAAGTTCATCAAATTTAATTTTTATTAAATTTTTTTCATGTAGAAAGGAATCTTACAACATGAAATTAATTAAAAATTATTGATAATTTTTTATTCTTGACTGAAGCTGGACTCGAACCCAGGCGTTTTTACGGACAGGTTACCCTTAAATGTTTCAATCGCAACCACTCGATCTCTTCAGAGGGGTTTGCCGTTTAACACTCACAGCCATCGACGACTGCTGGCAGTCAATAGTCAAACATCAATATTTAAACCAAATTGTATTTAACACTTGGTAGATCGAAATTTGCTTTTTGAATGACTATCCATTTTAATTGATTTACATGTCTATGTTTACATTTGTCCTTCAGGTTGTGTTGAGAAAGGTCAACAAGAAAAAGAAAGACAAAAAAATTAAAAATAAATAAAAATGTACTTTGGACTTAAAGAAGAATTCTTGACAAAAAGTACGAAAAACAGAAGTAAGGAAGAGCATGTAAATCAATTAAAATAGATAATCATTCAAAGCAAATTTCGATCTACCAAAGGTTAAATACAATTTGGTTTAAAGATTGATGTTTGACTATTGACTGCCTGCCAGCAGTCGTCGATGGCTGTGAGTGTTAAACGGCAAACCCCTCTGAAAAGTTGGAGTGGTTGCGATTGAAACATGTAAGGGTAACCTGTCCGTGAAAGCCTGGGTTCGATTCCCGCGGTAGTCAAAAATTAAAAATTATCAATAAATTTTCATTAATTTCATGTTGTAAAATTCCTTTCTTCATAAAAATAATTTAATGAAAATTAAATTTGATGAACTTTAGCCTAATTAAAATATCAAAGTTTGGATTACAAAACCATGAACAGTTCAACAAAATAACCACAATACTATTGTTTTATTAAATTATTTAAATTAGATTTCTGAAATAATAATAGAATAGTTTAATATGTATAGTGCTGGCCATTTTCTACCACATATTTAATTATCATTACTCAATACATTTCATTTGGATACTCGCTACATTCAGCGGGTTTTTTCGTTTTCAAGCAACGTTTCTTTTGTATTTAATTTTTTTACAAACAGTTAGACCTTTTCTACATTACTTTGTTGTATATAGTTCAGTGATGTCAACTGTGGTTGTATTGCTTTACATTAGTATTAGTGAATAAAGAGACAAGTATTCTTAATAAAGATTAAAAAATACGTAAGCATCCGCCACATGTGCACCCGTCGCTTGATAATCGACGACTAATTGTGTACCAGTGTTGCAAAATTGAAATTTTGAAATGGTACTGAACTTTAACTAAAAGAGTACTTTTTCCAACAAATGGTACTTTTTGTTAAAAAATAACATAATTTTTTATGAAAATAAAAGCAACAAAAAATATTTTATTGGAATTCATTTATCAATGTATTAAAGAGCAAACAGTATTTATATTAAAGATACATAATATTTTTGTTATACATAAGCGTTAAGCTACGGTCACACTCATCAAATATTTGACCAAGTACGTATTGACCTAATAACTAGCCGGTCGAAGTTAATATTGTTCAATACCGATATATGTATGATCATTTCACCATTTTATAGACATTATGTACATAGATAAAGACAAAATTTTTAATTATATTATCCTAAAATGGTATCTTCGAATTTAAAGAAAGAAATGTTAAGATGGCTGAACTCTTTTACGGCGCAAATAAAAAATTTTGTGGCGGCCGCACGCTATTTTGAAAGCGAGAACCACTTTGGTTTCTGCAAAAACTATGCGAAAAAAACAGAGACAATGTCAGAAGCGAATTACATGTACGTTTGTGACCGAATATTATAAACCTTATGTAAAACAGCAATTTTGACAGACATGCACAATTACACGTGTCTTTTTAGAGATCATAAGAAATATAATATGTAACTACAATTTAGTTTGTTACTTGAAACAGTTTCTACGTGTAAACGATTTCTTGGTTTGCTTTTTTACATAATAATGCATTTAAAAATGTGCGTTCAAGTGATGCTGAGAAATGTGGTATCGATAAAATTTGAAAAACAATTTGTGAAATGTCAGCAAATATTAGTTCATCCATTTCGCTCTTAATTAAATATTTTCAGGTCTGAAATGCTTTATTTCAGAGAGATCCGCTAGTACACGGAATTGAGAATAGTTTTCTTTCTCGCTTGTTAATAACATTAATAACAATGGTGTTATGCTATTGGTTTTCCCGAAAATAATATTTTCTAGAGTGAAGCTGCTTATAATTTAAAGTAAAAACAAATGTTTCTCCAAAAGATACATTTAAAGGTTAATGATTTTCATTTAAATTTTCCAATAATATATTATCCAATGCATCTTTTTTTATAAATTTTATTGTGACTTGTAAGAGCAAATATCCCATTCTGTATAGCAAGGTATGAATCCTGGCGTCCTCGCTTTCATCTCAATATTAACGTTAATTATATTTAATACACAACAATATAAATTTTGCAAAACACATGATTACCAAAGTCTGCTATTGGAATGATCTCATTACGGTTAAAAAGCGCAAAGGATAAAAAAGTACTAAAAACAACGCGGGGGTACTGCGGTATTTTCAATATGAAAAAGTACTGAAAAAAGTACTAAAGTACTGAATTTTTCAACACTGTTGTGTACAATTGTGTACTCTCGTGGACTAAATGAAAGAGCGTAAGAATGCGTGTGAAGAATGTGTGTGAATCAGTGTTGAAAAATTCAGTACTTTGGTACTTTTTTCAGTACTTTTTCATATAAAAAATACCGCAGTACCCCCGCGTTGTTTTCAGTACTTTTTTATCCTTTGAGCTTTTTAACTGTAATGTAATCACTTCGATAGCAGGCTTTATCTATCATGTGTTTGTTGCAAAATGTATGTTGTATTTTAACAATAATTAACGACGTTAATATTGAAGTGCAAAGCGTGGACGCCAGAATTCATACTTTGCTTTCCAGAATGGGATATTTGTTCTTACAACTGGCAAGAAAATTTATAAAAAAAGATGCATAGGATAATATGGTAGTGGAAAATTTAAATGAAACCCATAATTATAGAAACATGCAATGTTAAGCAATTGGTTTATAAAGTAAAAGAAACTTCGAAATCGTTTTATTCGACAATTTGCGAAACATTAAGAACTAAACTTTGTTTTGAACATAAAACCTTAAAAAAAAATAATCAGCTTCACTCCAGAAAATATTGTTTCTGAAAGAACTATTGGCATAATACCTACTGATGCTATTAATGTTATTTACAAACGATAAAAAAACTATAATAATGAATAAGTTTTCAATTCCGTGTTCTACGGATCTTTTAGCAATTAAGCATTTCAGAACTGAATATATTTAAATTTCTTGGAAAAATATAGCCAAAATTAAAGGCGCATATAGACGACATGTTTTTGTCATCTGACATGTCAAATTTTCAAGTCACATGTAATTGTGCATGTCTGTCAAAATCGCTGTTTTACATAAGCTTTATAATATTCGGTCACAAACGTACATGTAATTTGCTTCTGACATTGTCTCTGTTTTTTTCGCATTGTTATTGCAGAAACCAAAGTAGTGCTCGGTTTCAAAATAACTTGCTGCCGCCATGAAAAGTTTTATTTGCGCCGTAAAATAGTTCAGCCATCTTAACATTTTTTTCTTTTAATTCAAAGATACCAATTTAGGATTTTATAATAAAACGGTTTTTATATATATATTTACATAAATTCTATTCAATGGTAAGATGATCAAACATATCTCGGTATTGTAAAAAATTAACTTCAGCCGGCTAATGATTCCGTCAATAGTGGACGCCGCTGCCGGTTTCTTGCCGGCATAGCTTTCTGATGTCAGATGGTTTGTCAGAAGAAAATAGAGCACGCTCTAATTGAAATTTTGTCAGATGACTTTGCGTCTGACTTTTACAGAAGCAAAGTTAAAAAGGTAACACACGACATGTATGTGTTTTGCAGTGGAAAATTTGACATGTCAGATGACAAAAACATGTCGTGTACGGTCGCCTTAAGTACGAAACTAATGTTTGCTGACATTTCACATATTGCTTTTGGTATTTTATCGACACCACATTTCTGAGAATCAATTGAACGCACAATTTCAATTGCAAAATGATAAAAAAGCAAAGGAAGAAATCGTTTACACGTAGAAACTGTTGCAAGTTTGATAAAAACTAAAGATCTATTAAAATCAACTGGTAGTTACTGTTGTAGTTATAATATATCTTTTGATATCTTAAAGTAAATTTGCTTTATCTTATAACACTGAATTAAAATCTTTTTTTTTTAACATTAATGTTTTAAATGGGTTTGTGAAATTCAAAGGGGACACAATATATTGGCAAGAATCGAAATCAGAAAAGAAGTGCAATATACTGTGTTTTGAAGTGGAGAACTAATGTAGGAAGCCTTGGATATTGAAATTACAAATAAATCTCCGAGTGATGAATTAATACAACAAAATTAATCAATTAATTTTGTTGTATCCAAAAACGCAAACCCCAATTGGAATATTAAGGTTTTACGAAGACAAATGAAATAAAAACAAATATTTTTTTGAATTTGGAAAAAAGGAATTTTATTAAATTATTTCACATAAGTTTATCTTATTGTATCGCAGCTAAACAAGTAGCGAGCATTAAAAAATATCGGTAAGCCGGAAACAAAATCTTTTGACATTTTAGCTGGTTGACATTAGGATTTAGGCACTATACGGGAAAGAGAAAGAACTATTTTGATAACTTTCAGCTTATATAAGTATATATTTTTTTAAAAGAAGGGAAAACTTGGCTCATCTCAGATATTAATGCAAATGCACAGTAGTGCATTTTGGCATTAACACTGTGAAATGTGTTTGTATCGACGTACTATGTTGTTTTACTTTGAAGGTTATGTTTTTTTTCATAAGAGTTGCGCCATATTTGAATTGAAACCATTATGCCACTTAATGAATAATATAGGGCTATATAGAAATAATATGTCGAATAACATATACCATAATATTGTTAATGGATGGGGCGCTTGACGCTTATGTATAACAGAAATATTATTTACATGCGTACCTATAAATACTAAATTTGCTATTAAATACTAAATTAATTCCAATAAAATATTTTTTGTTCCTTTTACATATTTTCATAAAAAATCAAAAAAGTACCATTTGATAGGAAAAATACTCTTTTAGTTGAAGTTCAGTACCATTTCAAAATTTCAATTTTGCAACACTGGTGTGAATTATTTTGCACAATTGTGCAAGGCGCTGACATCCCTGATATAGTTCTTAAATTTCACATAAGCAGTTTTATATGCACATATTTTTTTTATCAAGTTTTATGTCTCAAACTTAAAAAAAAAATATGTTTGATACGTTTTTTCTAAATTAAAGTAACGATACGTAAGTATGTTCATATCGCTCATTTTCTGCAACATCCCCCCCCCCCCATAACTCAAAAGTATATGTTTTAGCATTGAAATTAGAATAATTTCAACCAAAATTTCAATATTTTGTGGTTGCAATTAATTTAAAATCATTCTTTTTAGAAATCATTGAATGCAACTGATTTGATTGTAATTAATTTGTTTGCAATCAATTTTTTATTGAAATCAGTTCTCTTGAAATCACAACCATAGTGAAATTTAGCGGTTGTAAACAAAAATTGATATTGCTGACAATTCAAAATTATCCGAGTCAGCTTTTTTTAGAAGAAGGAGTTTTATTTGAAGAGAATGAAGATTTTGATTCTGTTTTTATTTTAATTACAATTAAAGTATTGAAATTTTAATAAAGGATTTGCAAGGCTATGATATTCTTTTAAAATTTTTTATTTTGAATTAAATTTATTTCACTTTAACTTGCACAGCGACAATAACAAAAATTCAATGTAAATAAGCAAAACAACGTCAGTGATATCACTTATTAATTTTTTTGTTCTCACGAAGTTGATAATTGGAGGATTTTCTTCCCAAAAAAAATTTAGCAAAAATAAATAAAAACAAACAAAATTTTTTTTATCAGTTCATTTTCTTTTAACTTTTAACATAAAAGAAATCGTTTTTTTTTCATGCTTTCTCTTGTAATATCGCTTTTTTGTGCAATATTTTCAATAAAATTTGCCATCGCTAATAAAACTCGCTTCTAAAACTTTTAAAATTTAGATCGTGTTCAAAAATTCAAACTTTCCACAGCTATTGTGCAGTAAAAAAGCACCAGCATCACAAGCGCAACTGGTGATTACGCATCAGCAACAAAATTTTGCATTATGTAATGCAGCAGTGATGCACAGTTTTTATGTATTTACGAACGTTCCCACTGTTAATTGTTGGTATTTTGTTTAAGCTTTGATATTGATATCGTTGCAAAAAGTCTTTTTGAATGTTTACAATTCTCATTCACTCTGCAATTTTGTTTGCTAATATTTTCTAAAATTTTTTGGGAGAATGTTTCCTGATGATCAGTCTAAAGCAACCAGTGAAATGCGCATAGAAAAAAGCTTTTCCCCCAACAATAAATTTCAGTGTTTTTATCAAGAATAAAAATTGGGAATTAAGCACGACAAACTAAATCTTATAAATGAAAAATACATATTATAATCAAGATTTTCCTTACGCTTCTATTTTAGCAAAGAAAAACCTACATTTTATAGTTCGTCCTTTCTTCTGGCAACAGTGTTCAAAAGTAGAATAAAAAAGTTCCTCATAGTAATTCTAATCATAATCGGTTACTTCTTATTTGCGATTTAATTTGAATAAACTTTATTATATTTTTAGGATGTTCATCGTTTTGCTAATAATATATGCAAAGCTTTAGCCGATATTCGTACAATGTTTGAGCAGCATATGAAAGACCATCCACCGAAAAAAGCAATTACCAATGGTACTTCAACCTCAGCAGCTAAATAAGGATTATTTTTAATAGTTAACTTTATTCTAAAGTTGTTTTATTATTAACTTTTCAAATAAATACAAAGTGCGTTAAGTTTATTTAGTGTTTATATTATATTGTGTATTAGCGCTAATTTACCTGCTAAATCAAATTATTGTTTGAGCATTTGTTTTCTTTTTTATTTTATATAATTTTAAACATTATCAAAAACGATCTAAATATTTTTTTCTTTGTATTGTTAGCAATATTAGTTTAATTTTTATTGTTAAAACTAAAAAGAAATAGAATTAATGTTCGTTTAAGTTTTGTTTACAAAAATTTTGTGAGTGTGAAGTGTAGTCTTTCTTTTAATTTCTAACTTCAAATAAAAGTTAAAAAATTTTATGTTTTAAAAGTTTCAAGAGAAATGAATGAAATTATATTCTTTTAAGTCTATGCAATTTTTATTCGAAATTGTTTTTTATTTGAATATTTGATTTTTATTTAGATAATTTAATTTTTAGTTTGATTTATTTAAATCTCATTTAAAATTAAAAGAATTTTTTTTTTTTATATATAAAATTTAGAATGTTAAGAAAATTTTAAATAAAAAAAAACTCATAATATAAAGACTTGTTTTTTTTTTTTTATAAATTGTACAGAAAAAATATAGTTTTAGGAAAAAAGTTAGAACCCAGATGCTAATTTTTGGATCGTTTCTACCAGTTGTTTCTAATTTGCTATTTCATAAAAAAGTATTCGAAATAATTTTTAACTAACTGTTTTTGATTAGGAATGCTTTACTCGAGTTCATAGGAAGGTCAGTTATTAGCTTATGTTTTTATCACTCTGATATGTTCCAAACTTAACAAGCTTAAATTAACTTAACTTAATATACATACATAATATATTCAGGTATGTGATAAAAATCGATCGATTTCAAAACGTATATACACATGTATATGGGGCAATCCAAGTCAAATCGGACAGTTTGGAGAAAAATTTCTTTTGATTTGTTTTATTTTTTTACTGTGTTAATGTTCCTTCTGTCCAAATAGAATAATTTTTGTTTGTATTTTTTTTTTCTTTTTTTGTCTACTATCCAATAAAAAATAGAAAAAAATTTTGCAAAGTGGGCTGAAAAAAATCAATTAAAACACTTTTTCTATTTGAACTAATATTGAAAAAGTTATGAGTATTTATTTGAACATAGTTTTCTTATAACGCGATTTTTTTAATATTCGATATATCTGACACCATAAGAAAAAAAACTGAAAATTTGCTGAAATGTGCTGTTGAGAAGGAACATCAACACAGTAAATAAAGGAAATCAAAAAATATTTTTCTCCAAACTGTCCGATTGGACTTGGATTGCCCTATATGTAATGTTTATGTTTATTGAAATCTATCGTTTTCAAAACGCTGGGTTTTAAAAGATATGATAAATTACTAACGATCTTGAAATCCATTTCTGAACTATAGTCTAAATTGTTTTGTCAAAATGTTCGATGGGGTGCAATAACGCCTTACGTTAAATCTTCACTTAATACAGTTTTTCTGCGTGGAGGCCTGCGGCCGATCTTAGGGGTTTTCTCCTCTATAGGACGCAGGTGGCTTCGCTGAATACAGTTTTCCTGCGCGCGTCTCATTATCTTCCGTAGTGAAATTTTTTATAATTGTTCAATAAAATATAATAAGACCTTTACGGCTTTATTTCACTTTCAAAGTGCAATAAAACCTTTTTGGAAATAAAGGCCTTATTTCACTTTCCATTGAGAAATAAAGCCTTAAAGGCCTTATTTCGTAAGGCGTTATTGCACCCCACCAAAATGTTCACCTGACATATCGGTGGTCATAAGTTGACACCTCGTAGCTAATTTCTTATCACTTGTCAGGACCACAAAAACCAGGTTAACTGAGATGAGAGTAAATTAAAAACCCAAAACTAATAAGCAAGCTTTAGAAATGTTACTATCGGGCATGTTCTAGAAATCGAAATGAAGTGAAATTGAAAAAGAACGAAATCTTAAGTTAAATTATTTACAAAATGACCGTAGTTTTTCCTGATTTTAAGAGTTTTTCTTGTAAAGCTTATTGGTACTTACAAAATGAAATTGATAAAATGAAATATTTGTATGAACTTTCAGTACAGGGTCGTTTTTAAAATTTGCTCTATTTCAAATCCACTTCATTTCAATTTCTAGAACATGCCCTGCCCGTATAATCTTGATTTTCAGGAAAGCACTAAGGTTACCCTTGGTTCCTAAAAAGTATTAAAAAAAATCAATTACGAGGTGTCAAGGAAAAGCAGGGACCGTAGCAGTTATGATAAAAGTTATTTTTATTTTCTCGAGTAAAAATAGGTTATTTTTTAACAAAATTTTATTTTATTATTTTTTTGATCAAAAATAATTTAATTTTTTTTAACAAAAGATATTCTTTTATAACAGAATCAGTAATGTATTCTTGAATTAGTTTTCCGATATTTACTTCTACATGTATGCATTTTTTGTTTAAAAATTTCAAAATAACTGTTATTTTCGGCCCCGAGGAAAAATCCTCAAATATATTTTTTATATACATATATTTCAACAATAAATTTCAGTGTTTTTATCAAGAATAAAAATTGGGAATTAAGCACGTCAAAAATAAAAAATTTTGTATTCCCAAAAAAAATTACTTTGATAGGAAAGCAAGTTTTGACTTTAAAGGGTTTTTTGAGAATGTATTTTTGCTCTAATAAATTCATCACTTCTCTTCGGTTGTAGTTTTTTTTAAGTTTTTATATCTAAATACTACTTACGTCAGAGATCGGACGTATAAAAAAAAAGGAAAAAGTAATTTTGCTATAACTACCTAAATCGTTTCGTTTTTAAAATCGATCTGCATCACATACCTGGGGCTAAATTCTTGCTTTCTGATCGAATAATCTTATCCGAAATCTCTTCTTTTTTTTTGAGACCGCCGTACTCGATCGAATACCTATCGATCGAAATGGTAATCGAGAGGGAATAGCTGTCGTAAAATAACTCATGTTTTTAATGTTCGAATGCCGCAATCCGCTTATTTTATACGTCACAAAACCTTATTCGATCACGAATGCGACGATTTTGTCCCCGATTTTTTGGTATTTAAATAACAAATTTATTTTAAGACAATCCTGACTCTTAAATATAATTTTTCGCTAGGATTATTTTACCAAATAAGTGTTTAAAAATTTTGTTGATAGTTTTTTATTTTATATATTTTTGGAATACCATTTCGCACTAGGTCATAAAATAGAAGCAAAACAATTTTTAATATTAAAGGCATATAAGAAGAAACTTTTTATCCAACCGTTTTATTACCAAAAAGTAGAATAGCGGGTACCAATGTTTATTACGTGTCGATTTTTTCCAAAAAGTGAAAAAATAAAAATTTTGAGTTAATACCCTCTTTATGATCAAGTGTGATTTGTTAATTCCTTAATAGTAGAACACACGCTACAAATCCTTTCCAAAAAATATTCAAGAAAAAAAGCTTAAATTTAATAAAATAAAGAAAATTATTTGCAAACATATGTAAATTAGTACATAAAAAGTATACAAAAGGTTTTTTTAAAATAACATTACGAAATGTTTTTATATGTATGTATATAAAGTATTTACATAAGTCAACTCAATTTAAGTAAAACTTTCTAGTCTTTTGAACTATTCAATAAAATAATCAACTGCCACTTTGTTGACCTGAGTCAATAATCTTTACTCATCCAGCAATAGGATTTGCATGTATGGTTACACCATTAATTTTCTTTTCTACATGAGGACGATAGGTTTTTGGATTAACAGGTAACTTTTCTAATTCGTCCAAAGCATCGAAACCATCTATAACACGACCAAATAAAGTGTATTTTAAATCTAAATTTGGTTGGGCGGCGTATGTAATGAAAAATTGACTAGCATTAGCATTGGGCCCATTATTGGCCATAGATACCATGCCGCGATCAGAGTGCTGTAATAACAAATAAACATAAATAATGTTTAATTTAAATAAATTAAACGTGCATACATACTTTTAAATTTTCCTTAAATTCATCCTCAAATTTATGACCCCATATCGAGTGACCATTTTTTCCCGTATTTGTTGGATCGCCAGTCTGCACAATAAATCCCTTTATGTTGCGTATAAAAGCACAATTGTTATAGTATTCACTAGCGCAAAGTGCTAAAAAATTTTCACAAGCCTTTGGACAATCTTCGCAGAAAAGTTCAATTTTAATGTCACCAACATCTGTGTGCAAAGTGACTGACTAAAAAGAAACAAATAAGAGTGCTCTATTAAACTTTGCCAAATCTTATGAACCGTTTTCCATAGTATTAAATGGAAAATATATTTACTTTTAAATTAATTTTGTTTTAACTCAAAAAGATCTGTGCTTTTCAAAGTATTTAAGATCGGACCGCGTAATTTTAAGCAAAAATATTTTATAACTTTTAAGTTTCTTGAAACTTTTGAAATAATTTGGTATTTTCATTAAAAAGATTTTGTTTTTCTTAAAAAACACTTTTAATATAATCGTATACAAAAAACGGCGCCAGTAAGTTAAATAGGAACTCCTAAATGCCGATTTATTAAAAAAAAAACTGAAAACACTACAATAGAAGCAGAAATAATGAAACGTAAGTGGACGTGGATAGGCCATATTTTAAGAAGACCGCAAAATGACATTACTCGCGCTGCACTTCAGTGGAACCCTCAAGGTCATCGCAGACCCGGACGACCACAAAACACCTGGATGAGAACGATAAATCGAGAATGCAGTGCTGTCAACAAATCATGGAACCAAATTAAAGCCCTTGCCAATAATCGAAGCAGATGGTGAGAAATTGTAAACGCCCTATGTTTTGTATAAATATTAAAATAAATAAAGGACATATATATATATATATAAAAGCCAATGTAATTACCAAATAAGCCGTATATAAATAGAATGTATGACCTTAAATTAAACATTGTATCTCTTCTATTGTAAACGAATTCATCTAAAAACTCCATTCTTATTGTATGCGGAATAGATAAAAACAAATAGTTCCAATAAGATCATTTAACAAAAAAAATCTCCTTTATGTAAGACTAGCTTTTATCTTTGACTTCGTTCAGGTGAAATTTACAGCAAAATTTTTAGAAAAGGGTTTATTGTTTAAAAAATTTACAGAAATTTTATGTAGTTTTTTTATCTATATCTATTTTTATACCCACACACAATAGTAGAGAGGGTATTATGCATTTGTGCTGATGTGTGTAACACCTTAAAATATGGGTCCTGGACCATCCTTAAAGTATACCGATCGACTCAGAATCTCTTCTGAGTCGATCTAACGATGTCCGTCCGGCTGGCTGTCCATGTAACCTTGTGCGCAAAGTACAGGTCGCCATTTTGGAGAAAATTTAATAAAAATTTGGCTTATAGGTTCTTATTGGCACAAGGACCAAGCCTATTGAAAATGGGCCGAATCGTAGGACAACGAGAGGAGATAGGGTCAATTTCTAACTATCAATTTAATAAAATTTAAAGCAAAGATAGATCCACATTTATATGCATGCATGAGCTATGCAGTGTTTCAAAAATAGGAACACAAGGGGGGGGCAATTTCTGCCTCCCACAAACTTTCTAACCGATTTTAATGAAATTTAAAACATAGATAGATCCATAATTATATGGTTACATAAGCTATGAAGTTTTTAAAAAATAGGACCACAAGAGGAGGTAGGGGGCAATCTCACATCCTCTGACAAACTTCCAAACAGATTTTAATGAAATTTAAAACATAGATAGAGCCATATTTATATGGCTAGGTAGGGAGCAATTTCAGCCTCTCACAAACTTTCAAATCGATTTTAATGAAATTTAAAACATAGATAAATCCATATACATATATATATGGACACATGAGCATGATTTTCCATGGGTCCCGATTAGGGTACACTTTCGTAGATGTGTTTTAAAATACTGTACTTTCTAACTTGTTTTACGTTATATATTTCAATAGACTATATTATAGGAATTATTAATTTTCGCCATACATGTAAGTTTTGAGCAGTTCACTCTTGAGCAACTGACATTCATTCGGCTGTCCAGATGGAAATCAATAAGTTTCTAAATAATTATATTCCGGTTACTGGACCATATGTAACCTGTAAACCAAATTTATCAAAAAGAGAAAAAGTACCAAAAGTACTAATTCTTTTCGTTTGTACATCATAAAAAGTTACCTATGTATATTTTATTTTAATCAGTGCCATACGGTGTGACCATATTAGCTTTTATCGAGCTAAATTTAGCTTTATTTTTTCATATTTAGCTTAAGATATTTTATTTAGCTTTAAGCTTTTTTCAACAACGCATTTAGCTTTTTCTGGCCTTTTTTTAATTTTAATTTCGTGTTTATTTATATGTTTGTATTTCAAAATAAATTAAACAGTTTATCCAAATAAACTTGTGTGATTTAGTTAAAAGAGTAATAGTCTAGGAGCACAGAAGAAATCGCTGTTGCATATTTGATTTACATACATAACAGTTCTGCCAGGGAAAGAATAGAAGGGTTACTCAATTTTTCAAAAACATTAAGAATTTTGGGCAAAAGTTAAACTTTGAAATATTTCTTGGATAAATAGTTAGTTTATGTGATTTTTAAAAACGAAATACATTCATATTTCTATTCAATTTTTCAGGGATAATAGCAAGAACACAAATCAATTATTAAACAAAAGCATAGCTAAGAGTAAGTATCAAGCCTATGCCTATTGCATGAGAATTTAAAAAAAAAAGTTTAAGCATACAGTACTTTTCGTTTCTAGTCACTTAAGCGATATAGGTATTCCAATTTATCTGGGTTTTCTGCTGTTTTATGTAAATTTAATATTAAGGATTTAAGTGATAGTCCATTTTGCGATGTAAGCATATTTGCCATTTATTCCATCTATAAGCGGCTAGCAAAGGCAAAAGTAAATCGAATTATGTGCGTTATAGTCACATTAGCAAAAAGTTCTATGTTTTTTTTTTTAATTTTAGAAGCCTGAAACAATATAAAAAATATATAAATTAAATCGTTTAAAAATTAATTTTTGGTTTAGGTATCAGGGAAAAAATATCTTGTTTGGCCTTCTTATGAGTGTTGTTGTCGTAGTCGAAAACTAGTCGTTTTTAAAAATTTGTATTATAATTGACGCAAACTACATATGTATATACGACGAACTTTTTACTTATAAGTTTTTCATTGTCGTTGGCGTGATTTTGAAATTGACAAAAATTTTAAAAAGACTACGACTTCGATCATGACAACGACTCTGCAACTATTTTTTTTTTTTTTTTTTTTTTTTTGAAAATTTGTTAAAATTCTCCGATAGTAAAACTTTAACTGTTTCAAATTTTTATTAAAAAAAAATAATTTTCCAAATCTTTAAATGAAAATTTTTTTTTTTTTAAATTTGGATTAAAACCATAAATCTGTGGTTTTCACGAATAATCGCGTAAGTTATAAAACCAAACTTTTCGGGAGAGCAAAAACAATTATTTTTTTCAATTGCAGCTTCTGTAGATGCTTTTTTAAACTTTTTCTTTACTATCCTCTTAACAGTGACTTTCTACGTATTATACATAGTTTTCATGAAAAAATCCTCACAGGATCACAATCTGTAACAGGATCATTTGTTGTTATTTTTAGCACACAAGTTGGCGACATATTCATAGTTTTTGATACTTATAGCACAACGTATGGACTTAAAATTACAAACAACCGCTCATCTGCTGTTGTTGCAACTAAAGAAGTCAACAATAAACGCACATGTACATATAAGTTGTTATTAATAGAAAAATTTTCAAAAAATACTTTCATATTTTTTGCACGAATAACAACATAACATCACATATGCTTTTTATTTGGAAACATATTCAGCAATTTTACAATTTTTGGCGATGTATGTCGACATAAATCGTTATAATAGCAAAATATTTTATTAAACAGTTAACTTAAGTTGTTTTTAGCAGAAAAAAATTAATAATACTACATTATATTCTAAAAAGCTTAATACTTATAAAAACCTAATGCAAAATGTAGCACTTTGACATCATTATCTCAATTTCGGTAAAAACCGACTTACGCGATTATTCGTGAAAACCACAGAAATAGTTCAACAAAATAATCCCAATACTAATTATTGTTAAAAGCTAAGGCACGAGCTCTATGTGTGCATTTGTCCTTCAAGTTGTGCTGAAAAAGGTCAACAAGAAAAAGAAAGACAAAAATGAAAAAACAAAAAATGTACTTTGGACTTCAAGAAAAATTCTTGACAATAGTACGAAAAAACAGAAGTAAGGAAGAACTTGTTAAATCAATTAAAATGGATAATCATTCAAAAAAGCAAACTTGAACTCTTGCTTCTCATTTAGTTTATATTTTTGTTTTAATATGGGCATGATGTTGGTATTTTATCATTCTGTAAGGTGTAATACGGGTAAGTTAATCAATCATAATAATTTTTTCTTTTTAAATTCTTTTTTGGTTTTTTTCAAAGACGAATTCGGAATAAAAATGTATACAACTTGAATCAAGCGCATTTTGAGATTGATTCAATCTTTGTTTTACTAAAACCAATCTCATTTTCGGATTATTTTAAGTACGAGTTCGGATTAAAACCATTTTATAATTCTTGAATCAAGCGCATTTTGAGATTGATATAATCTTAGTATTACTTAAATCAATCTCATTTTCGGATTATTTCAAGTACAAATTCGGGATTGAATATGGATAAGTTAAGTATTTCGATCGCAACCACTCGATCTTCTCAAATGGATTTGCCGTTTTACACTCGCAGCCATCGACGACTGCTGACGTCAATGGTCAAACATCAATCCTTAAACCAAATTGTATTTTAACCTTTGGTAGATCGAAATTTGCTTTTTGAATGTTTATCCATTTTAATTGATTTTCCATGTTTTTCCTTCTTGAAGTCCAAAGTACATTTTTTTGTTTTTTCATTTTTGTCTTTCCTTTTCTTGTTGACCTTTTTCAGCACAACTTGAAGGACAAATGAACACATAGAGCTCGTGCCTTAGCTTTAACAATAATTAGTATTGTGGTTATTTTGTTCAACTATTTATGGTTTTTAATCCAAATCTTTAATATTTTTAATTAGGTTTAAGTTAAGTAAAGCATTAATTTACTTTTTTATTTTTTTGAGTAAATGGGAGAAAAATTATGTAAATTTTAAATTTATTCTCTAGTTGCATGTTCCTGCTAGAAAAAGAACACACCTATTATATGTCTAAGTCAAAGTTGATAAGTAAAGTTTGGAATTATTCCCAGCAACATATAATTAAAAAATTTTTTTTATAAAAACTTTAAATGTAATTAGTCAAATATGAGCATTTTGACATTGATCTTTAATTACAAAGCCAAGGATATTATATATACAGTTGAACTTCTATAACTCGAAACTCCATTATCCCGACAAAAAAGTTTGACTTACAGAAACTTCAAGTTAGAGAATTTTGTAATAAATGCACAACAAAATATTAAATTCGTTCGGTATTCATGTTATTTTTATTCTATTTCGTACAAATACATATGTTAATATTTAAAGATTTCATTTATTGAAATATTGTGTGATTTGATAAGTGTTTACATGCAAAATTTGAAAAACTTGAATTAAGATTTATCAAATTTTTTTACTCTAAAGATAAATATCATGTTTGAAATGCTAATTAGTTTCAAATAAAACAAAAATTTAAGATGGCAAAAAATTTTGGGAAAAAAATTCGACTTGTGGGAAGTGTGGCCACGCGTGGTGCAAATATTTTACTTTGAGTTATAGAAAAATTCAAGATAAAGAAGTTCAAGAGTTCAAGTTATAGAAACAAAATCATGTGAATTGGCCTGTCCACCGCTATTGCCAAGAGAATTTTAGACTTACAGAAGTTCGACTTATAGAAGTTCAACTGTACTTACTTAAACACTACTTAATCTTAGAAAAATATCGAAATAATTAAAAGTTACTACAAGAAGCTATAATTAAAATTTTTATTTATTTTTTGGCTTAAAATTTTTTTCTTTAGCTCTATTTTAAGCATGATTTAGCTTTATATTTTTTTAAAAATCTGGTCACACTGATACCATATGCTATCTCTACCATGGAGAAATAAACCACCATGATATCTACACCAAATTTTTCGAAAAGAGAAAAAGTATCAAAGATAAGAGATTGCCTGTTTTTCGCCATTTTAGTCCCCAAATTGTAAACTGTATGTTAATTAGCGATGCCAACTTTTTTAAAGCAAAAATCACTTTACAATTAAAAAAAAAGCACTAAAAAGCACTATTTCGAACAAAAAAAAGCGTAAAAAAGCTCTAAGCCATTTTTACAATTTAATTAAATACAAAACAAGTTGCATTCGGCTGTGCCGAATATTATATACCTCCAAAATTAAAAAAAAAAGGCGACGGCGTTAAATAATAAATATATTTACATTTGTTGGCGTATACGCCTGAGTCGTTTTTTGTAGTAGATTAAAGTAACACAACCTGTGTTCTTTAATCTACTACAAAAAACGACCCAGGCGTATACGGAACGCCAACCGTAATCAGGCTGATTATTATTATCTTCAATAAAAAATAATATCATCCAAATCATTTGGATCATCATCATCTGAGTTTGAATTGACCATAAAACAGTTTTAAAGTAATATATTACGAGCTCGATTTTCGTAGCTCGAAGAATCTGGCCTTTTGCAAATACCGAAAATTTGCAAGGACCGACCATTGTTTATAAAACTTAATGACAGCCCATATTCAAATAAAAAAACGTTATATTTTATCGTTTAAATTAATCTAAATTCAAATCGTGCAAAGTTTAATAAAACAATTGGCGTATGATATTATCCAATTATTTTAACCTATGTGCGCTTCTGGATAAAGAACACACATAAGGTGCAAAATAAAAAAAATTTGTATGTTTGTTTTCTGATACTTAGTCAAACCTTTTTGCAATAGCACTAGAGGTAGAAGTGCACAACACGCGGTTATTTGGAGACGAGTGTCGTGCGTTTGAAAACTAAAGGGCATGAAAAATGACAGGTTACACAACGCTCGTTATAAAAGCATTTTCTGTCAGCTGTTTTTTAAAAAAGAACAATAAGCCTCGTTAAACTTGATGATACATTTTTGACTGCAAGAGACTTTAATAATTAAGGTTTTATGAAAAATTAGTGGCAGTCGTGTTTTTTTCTTACATCTCAGGCAATTTTTTACTGATTTGGTTGAATTTAAATAGCAAACCTCTCCGGAGTTAATTTGATATATGTACTTATATACATAAATTGTTAAATATTTACATTAGTGTGGGTCAATTTTTTTCTCGACCAAGCAGTTGTCAAAATCGTAATCTACGACGAATTCTAAGAAGGTTTGCCCAAGAAACCATGGATCTAAAATCAAAATCGAGCTTCCCGTTTTTAACAACAAAATTCTCTTTTCGAATTTTATATTTTTTTAAAATATGCTAAAATTTTATTAAAAAAATCCCGCCAAGATTTTGTCAGATGTTGTGTACTGATTACCAAGATATCCGTACCAAATTTGGAAACTTAAGCTCTTGCCGTTCTACAGATAAACATAAATCTATAGTGTCTCTGTATGGGAGGTGCCCCGCCCACTTAAAATTTCAAAAAAATATAAATCGTATAGCACCTCCCTGACCATCAATAATATACTGTAAAAGTTTCAGAAAGATCGGTTCAGCGATTACGAAGATTACCTCCTGCAAACAAACAAACAAACATTACCTCTTTGTAATTTAGTATAAACGAAAAGCAAAGTTTCTCTTTAAAACGGGAAGCTCGATTTTGATTGTAGACTCATAGTTTCTTTGGAAAACCTTCTTAGAATTCGTCGTAGATTACGATTTTGACAATCGCTTGATTTTTTTTAATGCATACAAATTGACCCACTCTAATGTACATAAATGTAACTATGTATAAGTCTAAATCATAATTAGGGTCTTCCAAAAAACCTTCTAATTAAAACCAACACAGGAACAGACAGCCATCTGTAAATAAACTCTGCTTATCATAAGGAAGCACAATAGGCTGAATATTGCAAAAGTTATAAACGGAAAGATAAACTAATATATAGTTATGTATATACATTTACAACCTGTGGTTAAGGATACGTATAAAAACCATGCAGACATTTGGAAAAACAAAATTAATGGAACCACCTATATTAACTATAAGGCATGTTTAAAATTTTCAATGAAAATATAAGCACGAAATTTATTCAAATAATTTGAATAAAGATATTTATATATTTAATTTTACATTTAAATGGATATATAACTTACCATTTTAATTAGATATAACAAGAATTAAACTTTAGTCAATGAAAACATCAAAGAAATTTTAATGTTTACTTTTAAACAGTTTAGAAGCCATAGCATATACAAGACGTTTCTACACTATGCTGAATACTAAGCGCAAGCATAAAATGCTTGAACAATTGCTCTTTGGAGCTGCCAGATGGCTAAAACTAATATCCCTTTTGCTTTCGCTCGAATCAAATACGTTATTCAACAAAAATAAACCAAAAGATTTATAGTTAAACAAAATATCTGAAACTTGATTTAAGCCCTTATAAAAAATAAATTGAGTAACAAATCCTTTCATTTTGTTTCTTGTTAAATATAAATACACAGTTTATAAAAAAAACCGATTATAATATTTTTTTTTACAAAACTATAAAGTTTAATAACTAAACTTATTTAATGCAAAAATTTTAATTTAAGACTTACGTCTTTTATTATGTATCGGCTGTATTGTGTTAAAATAACAAGATATTGGAATACAAGTGTTTCTGTACAATTTTAGGGGAAAAAACCAAATGTTCAGTCCTGGGGGGGCTACTTTCTATTGCGATGCAAAAGAAAATGGTAGCAAATTTAGTGATATGTACTCTTTAATGCGTTTACGCTTTTGTCTTGCTTTTTTTATTTTTTTTGAAAATCGTCACTATTTGTTTTATTAAAATTTTCCTATTTCAAATTTTTTTTACATATTTTGACATTTCATTACTGTCAATCTGCGCCATTTTCAAACAATATTGCGAAAGTGATAGAGTACCAAGTTGACCTTTAGCTTTCCCATCGGACTAAAGAGTAGACCCCCTGTTCTGAAAATTACTTTAATTCAAATCACCTGATTTAAAATCACATGCTTCTTTTGAAATCACACGTGACATTTTGGTGTTTTGATGTGATTTTCAATTGCCGAAAGCATACCGAGAAAAATAAGAACGGTATAATTTTCAGAACACCACAAAAAGTTTCAAAGTTTTCAAAAGTTTACAGGAGAGGGAAAAAACGTTATATAATTGGAACTATTTACAATATTGAAACGAAAATTACATATTTTGATTTAAATGAAACCAGAAATATATATCGGTTGAGAAAATGTCGTTTTTCTAAACACAGCTTATGTTATGCCACTTATATTCTTTGAAATTGTAAAAATCTGAAACCAAATAACCTATCAGCAGTACTAATTAGTATGAATAAATAACAATTTCTTTAAACATACATATGAATATTATAAACATTAAATAATAACAGTTATAGTTTCTTTTACTGGTTTAAACAAAAAAAAGTACTTAATGTTTGTTTAAATTACACTATGCAACAAAATTAAACTTAAATCGTGATTTTTGATGATTTATTTTTCTTTTTTTTAGTGCGTAACGGTCCTCTAGGCACAAAAACTGTAATCACTTGGTCATTCGTAATATTACATGTTCAAAATTTTGCACACATATACGGGCCTGTTCTGAAAATCACATGATTTCAAATCACGTGTTTTAGAAATCACAAGCGTGATTTTCTGGTGTTCTGAAAGTCATGCCGTTTTTGTGTTTCTCGGTGTGCTTTCGGTAATTGAAGATCACACCAAAATACACAAAAGCGGGACACTAAAATATCACACGTGTGATTATAGTAGGCACGTGATTTGAGTAAAAGTGATTTGCAGAACAGGCCTAATACGTTATATAGGGAATTTAAATCCATAAAAAAACTCGATTTTTAAATTGTTGCAGATAGGTTATTAGGCCGTAAGGTTGACGATATAAATTTTGGAACAATTTTTAAGTATCTTATCGCCCACCGATTTTAATGAAACATATATAGTTTTAAAGGTATGTGTGTGTATATATATGTAAAACGCACTGGTTCTCTCAAAAGTAAATATCAAGTGGTCAAATTTCAGCGACTGGGCGAACAGTTTTTATAAATCCGCAAGAACATTAATGTGAAACTACCTTATATCATTATTATAAAATTATAAATAAAACCATCAATTAATTTTTGGGTGAGTAAATATTTATTTGTATTTCAAATAGAAAGAAGAAAGTGCTTTATATATTTCGTGTTTCAAGAGTAAAAATAAAAACTGGCCTAAACAAAAAAGTAAAAATGAAAAATGTTCTGTTTTTGCGTCGGTTACCCGGAACTATTTTATTGCTTAAAAAAAGTATGTTAGAAAAACAAAATTGAATGCGTAATGCTTTTTAAATATAAGCCTGTAGGTAAGTATATTTATATAGTATATTGTAGGATAAAAAGAAATAGTTGATGTAAATATATATGATGCTTAAAAATATTATAAATTTATTGAAAATATATTAGGAAATATTCTGAAATTGAAAAAATTTAATTTTTACGAAATAATAATTAGTACAAGATTTGAATTTAATTTAATAAACAAAAATTAAGACGACATAAAAAAAAAAGAATAAAAAAATATGAATTTATAAATTTGGTTTGCAAATAATAAGAAAGTAAATTTATGTGTTTGTTACAAAGATACAATATTATTTACTAAAAACTAATATATTTTGTTTTTTTTTTTACTTTTTTTTTATTTTTATTATTTTTTTTTATATTTTTATAATTTTTTTTTCTGATTATATACGATATTTTTACGATTTGCTCTTAACAGTGATACGATATTCCTTCGGTTGCTTATATTTTGTATATTTTTGAGTTGAAAGTTGACAAAATGAAAATATTATATTATGATTATGCAATTTTGAACACTTTAGTTGTTAATACAGGAGTGATTAGTACTTCATTATGGAAATAAATTACTGGCATCCAAACTATTTAATGATTGTTAGTAATAGTTAAAAAATGTTTAAGATGTTATAAGAGACACAAATTTTAGTTATATTGCATATGAATATAAATATCTTCACATCAGTTGTTATGGAAGTTTGTCAACTTATTCCTCAATACGGTATATTAGGAAGAAATTCTCGACATCCTTTTCAGCAGCTGGTGGCGCTTCCGGAGCCTTTCTAGACAACGGTTCAAAACCCATAATCAAAAAGCTCTCCAATAGACGAGCACGATCAGTACGATTTTTACGTACGCACATGACGACTGCATCTACTTCCAGTTTATCCTCAGCAAACTCCAATAGAGAAATCAAAGTTTCCTTGGAATTTTCTGAAGCCAACTTTTCAGGAATGGCTACATACAAGATGTTATTATTTGGATTTAACACAGACTCCCACTTAGTGAATTTATTCTCAGTTACATGTAACTTGATAACAATACGAATGGGATGCTCATGTTGTAAAATTTGCCTGACTACCTCTTGGCAGTCATCGTCCGAATACAAGGACTGTACATCCGAGTCAGAACATTCAGAAGAAGCCGAAGAGCCAGGACTGCTAGAGCCACCATTGCTGCTAGCGCTGTTGCTTCTGTCGAATAAGCTGCCGCCACCAGCCGAATCAACCGAAGATTTTCGAGTGTAACCTGTAATTTAATTAAAAAGGATTATAAGTTATATCTGTAATATGAAATGTTAAATGAGTGTTTGTATTTTACCTGTTAAGAGTGACGCCCTATCGTGATCTGTTCTGTGGTGGGTAGGGACATCAGGACCACCACAGAGGCCCTACACCGAGAGAGATACAGTAGGACTCAGTCGACATGTTGGTAGCGCAAGAAGAGGTAGAGATAGTGCGTAACTTATTCTCAGCACAAGCGGCACCGAGAACCGACTCCGTAAACTCTCTTCTACTACTGCTACTTAACATTGGATCGCTTAAAAATATAAAATAAAAAAGTGAAAATATTTTATATCAACTTGACATACAACATGTTTATATGTACATCAATTTTGCAGTGTTTTGTAGAACTTAAAATATAATTTTCTGCTATTGTTTTAAAGCAAGTACTAAAAAATTCTAATAATATCCTAATATCATAAAAAGAATGGTAAGATTAGAAAGATTCATTTTTGGAGTACTTTGACTTGATTTTTGCCTTCACTTATAAGTATTAAAGATTTTTATTGAGACTTGAGGTTTTGCACCACTTTTTCAAACAAGTTTTACAAGGCTTTAAGGTACCCTTAAGTTTAAAAAAAAACTTTCTGGCCTTATAAGTTTATTTTTATCTATAGAAAGATATAATACTACTTAAAATTTTAAATATAAAAAGATATAACAAGTAATACGTATATAAGTTATTTTAAATAATAAAAAATATAGCTGTGCTTTAATTGTAAAATGTATGTAATAAATACAATAATCATCTTATATGTATTTGTAACTTAATTACTTGTTTGATTAGAACTTGTAAATGCAAAATTATAGTAAAAAGTTTAAAATATTTAATTTCAACAAATAGTATTTTTTAGTTTTGGGTAGTTTTTTTTTTCTTTTAGTAAATTATTTTAAATTTGAAGATTTTTGCTATTAACTTCATACAAAAAATTAAATTTGACGATTCAAAAAAGGTTTTAATAATATATTTAATTTTACTTTAAATTTTTTTTTAACTAATTTAAAATTTGATAAGAGTTTATCAAAAAGTATTCTAGATTTATCTAACAATTATTTATTTAAGATAAGATTTCAAAAGTAAAAAAAATAACTTGATACACATCATTGTTTTTAGCAAATAAAAAATTCTTTCAATTATAACAAAAGTGTACAGCACTCTAAAACTACAACACTGTACTTTGGTTAACACATGCTTGACAAGCACATGTACGTCAAAGTTATTCAGCAAAAACATGGCGGCTCACAACTGTCAATTGTAGAAAAAAAACCGTACGTCTGTAATCGTTTTGTTCAGAAAGCACATTAAAAAAAACTAAACAATTTGCTGGAAGTATAAAGTTAAAGTACAAAATAAATTAAAAGCTAAATTTTTGATATGTCTATAGGAGTACCTATTAAAGTGCTGCACGAGGCAGAAGGTCATATAATAACATGTGAAACAATAACCGGCGAAGTTTATCGCGGAAAACTAATCGAAGCTGAAGACAATATGAATTGCCAAATGACACAAGTAGCAGTCACCTATCGTGATGGTCATATGGCAAATTTGGAAAATGTTTATATACGTGGATCAAAAATACGTTTTCTTATACTGCCGGACATGTTGAAAAATGCTCCGATGTTTAAAAAGCAAACAGGGAAGGGACTGGGTGGTACATCTGGTAGAGGCAAAGCGGCTATATTAAGAGCGCAAGGTAAGTTTTTTTTAAGCTTAAAGCAAATGCGATATCTATATGTACATATAAACTGAAAACAATTGTCTATATTAGCTCGGGGTCGCGGTAGAGGAGGCCCACCAGGAGGTGGTCGAGGAGGTCCACCAGGTGCTCCCGGCGGTGGACGTGGTGCATGGCAAGGTGGTCCTACTGGCGGACGCGGTCGTGGCGGTTTATAAGTGTTTAACAACTTATTAGTTTTCAAGAAACTCCTACTTTGTTGGAACTTTCTTAACAAATATTTTTTTAAGTAATTATTTTTAAGTACTACTTTGAATTCTTCTATACTATAAGTTATGTATCATAATTTTGATATTTTTCAAATAAAGCATCATAATAAAACCATGAGAATGTCAATGAGGTGTTGAGTGATTTGAATTTTGAAAACATAAAGAAGCTTTAATACAATAAATTTTAAAAATAAGAGAACTCTAATATTCATAAAAAATCGAAATCTAAAATATGTGCCCTGAAAATAAGCTCTAAAAACTCTTTAAAATATGCCCTAAAACAAAAATGTTTTATTTGAAAGCAAAACCTTCAACAATTTAATAATACATACATACATATTTGCATAAAATAAGCAAGTAGAAAGTCAAGTCGCTCGAGCCAGACCATATCTTGCACCACAGTATTTACCCATTCCTTTAGTGCCCTACTTAGGAACCACCAAAACAAAATTATGTGAGGTTTAGATTCATATAAAATATCTTTGTGCCAAATATTAAGATATCTATTTATATGATTATAGATATAGTGGTTATAGGTTTATAAAGGACATATTTTCAATTCTGGACCTAAAATATGATATTATTAAAGTTATTGTAGCCAAATTTTATATCAATACTAACTTTTTAGATAGCTTTGGCATAAAATCTATTTTCGGGAGTGGTTCTTCTATTAGAGCTTTGGTCAAATATACAAAAATTTGGTATGTTGATCGAGGTTGCAATAAAATATTTGTGTGCTAACTTTTACCTTAATACGTGATTCTGAAAATCTCATTTTATCAAAGTGATTTTAAATCGCAAGAAAGGTGTTCTGGGCATAATATTTTGTAATTTCATAACGTTTAGCTACGTAAGCAACTTTTGAACACATTTTTTTATTTTTACGACTATTGTAAGTTGGCCGTAATAATAAACTACTAAAATAAAATATTCAATGTTTTATCAATTTTTTATACTATTTTGTTTACAACAAGTGCTTTAAAAAATTGTGAAAATTCGAAAACCCTACAAAAATTATATTTGCTTTTTTGACTTCTGTTGTGATTGAATTAAAGATCGGTAATTTGCTAACAGCGGCATGATAGCAAAGTCTAATATTTATTAAAAATCGGAAAAGCTGTAAAGAATCACAGGAAAAATCACTTCTCGCGAACATGGCTAAAATTCGTGAAAAAACTGCAAACTAGTTAATAAACCCTAAAATGTATTTGAAATAGCTAAATCGGTTAAAAACCAAAATGTCGGAAAATGACGAAAATTTATATTCAGCCTGATTACGGTTGGCGTTGGCGTATACGCCTTATTGAATTAATCACCCCTATTCTGCATTTCGATTACGTCTCCGCATTCAGTTCCGTTACGATCGGAAATTGGTATTCTGCAGAAAAACGGAATCGAAAGAATAAGAAGAAGATAACAATGTTTACAAAATCCAAGGTATATTTACACAAGGTAAACTCGTCGGCAAATATGTTTGTCAGCTGTTTACCCCAGTTGGAACCCAAACGTCAAATTTCGTGTATATGAGCCAAAATTTATACATGTGTGCGTTAAATTGTTTTTGTTTTATATGAAGATAATTTTGACAACTCGGTTCCTTTTATAGAGCAGCCTGTCTACACTCCCAAATGAGTCTACCTTGTGTTAATGTACCTTGACAACATCAATTGTATCAATGTGGAATGTGGAAATGAAACAGCAAGAGTAAGCAAGTCTGTTATCATTTTCATAAACAAATGTCAAATTTAATAAAACAAGTTCTGTGTATAATAAAGTAAATTGTTTATAAATTTAATAAAAGAAAAATATTGAAATAAAATAAAAAAAGAAAAAGGTAAAAATAAGTTTTGCATAAATATATAAGTGTGTATAATCTAGTGAAGCTGAAATTAAGTAAAAAAAGTAGAAAATAAAAGTGTTGTGGTTAAATATGTAAAGACAAAATGTTAATAAAAACTGTTTGTAAAGAAATAATTTAGTGAGCTGCATTTTTATTTAAAATTTAAGGACAAATGGAGTCTATTGCAGTTTTTCGTATTGCTCCGGTGTTGTTGTTTTTGACCTGCATGCATACATAACAAAAAATTCATATTCCAGTACAAAAAATAACAATTTAAAACAAAAAAATTATATAATAATTTGTATTTAAATCGTTTTTGAATTTTTTAATTTTGTACTTATGTATATTTTTTTACCTTTTTACTTAAAAAAAAAAAAAATAGAAAAAACCTCCGTTAACAAAAAAACAACTGAGAGAAACGGAGCTCCGATCGTAATGCAGAATACATACAATCGAAAGAAACTGAGCGGAATCGAAACGCAGAATACCAAAATTGCCATACGGAGAAAATTTCGATTCGAATCGAAACGCAGAATAGGGGTGAATAACATTTAATTTAAATTCGTATTATATACATGTATTATTTTGCTATGTGTACTGTTAAAGTAAAATCCTTATTTGAAATACCTTGTTAATCATGAATTATAATTATTAAATTCCTATTTTAGATCACGTTGTAGTTCATCTTACATTGTCATTTTATAACTATGTATTTCCTTTTTATTAATAAAAAAAATTTTCGTGAAGTTAAAAACACGTTTCTCGGCCTTTTATATTTTTATTGCGGTAAGGCAACCGTTTTTTGTAGTACATTAAAGAAACAAACAACCTGTGTTCTTTAATCTGCTACAAAAAACGACTCAGGCGTATAAGCCAACGTCAGCCGTAATCAGGCTGATTATTTCAAACAAGCTATAAAATTGATTAAAAGTCCCAAATATTCGGTAAAAATTGCTTAATTAGCGGAGATTCCCAAAAATTTGCTAACAGCGGCATGATAGAAGTATTGTACATATTTATTAAAAATCGTTAAAGCTGTAAAAAAATTTGCAAAAATAGCGGAAATTCGCAAAAATTTGCTAACAGCGGCATGATAGCAGAGTCTACTATTTATTATAAATCGTTAAAGCTGTAAATAATCAGAAAATTTACAGGAACAAATCGCTTCAATCGCGGACATGGCTAAAATTAGCAAAAAATTGCAAAATTTTAGCAAACCCTAAACTAATTTTAGATCGCTAAATCGGTTAAAAAAAAACAAACTGTCCGGAAAATAACAAAAACGTTAAAAAATGAGCTGTAATTTTTGTTGAATAAATTTTTTGTCAGGTGTTAAAAACAGGGCACAAGTAGAAGTGTTTGCTTGTGCTTTCGACAATTAAAAAGTCACACCGAAAAACACAAAAACGGTGTGATTTACAGAACACATGTGGGATTTTAAAAGCACATCTGATTTGAGATCACGTGATTTTCAGAACAAGACTGATAATAAGATAATATGGGCACAAGGACTATATTCCCGAAAAAAGTTTTTAGGGGACACTCACATTTTTCAAAAGATTTGTCTTTTCGACAATTTAATACAAACATCAACATTTCACCAAATTATCTGCAATACGAAGACAGACAACCAGCGTGTTACACATCAGAACAAACGCGCAATACCTTCCCCACCTACGGAAGTTTTTTACAATTTATCGAAAATAAAAAATCCCTTTCAAAACAGCAACCAAATCATTTTTTTTAAGATTTTTGCTAAGAAAATATCGCAATTTGCGATTTTAATATTAAAAACGCCACGTTCTGAAATCGAAAAAAAATGAAGTTTTAATCAATGGAGATTTTCAATTATTTTTTTTAGTAAAGTAGTAAAGATAAGTAGTACTTAAAGTAAGAAGTGCATAAAATCATGAGGAATAGATTTCAGAAAATTATTGAAAAATTACACAAAAGTCGTTTTAGTGTTTCTAAAAACTAAAAAATAAATTTAATGTTCTAAATTTAGGTTGTTTCCAAAAGTATATTGAAATACATATTTGAAAATACACATAGGAATTTTAAAATTTATGGAATTTTCTTTAGGAAATGGCTGAAGTTTAAGAAAATTGAAATGTTACTGTTTATAACTTGTCGGTATGTATATTTATTTAATGTTTTTTTAAGATAATTATTTGGTTAAAAAAATTTTGACTGTCAGTTTGACTTTTTCCCAATGAATGTACGTTACAAAAAGCGGATTTGTTTATATTCGCCATAATATTTTACAATCACCCCTATCGTGACTAATTTTTACCTCGTTATTTTTCCCCTTTTCACATATTTGCGATCATGAACAGCTCCCATGAAAAAAATGTAATTCAAAGGAGAATAATAACGTGAAAAAATGTTCACGGGAATAAATTCCCCTTATCGTGAAGTTGTTTCCCTCGTAATTTGTTCACATTTCCCTTAGATTTGCTCACTTTATTTTTGCTAGGGAATAGAACATGTACGTAAGTAGTTCCTCCTATAAATCGAATATTAAGGGCTAGATCCGTTAATAAGGCACAAACCGATATATTGGTCAACAAAGTCAACAGGTTGATTGCCGCCGGATTTGTGAAAGACGTGGTGGCAGAATTTTGGAAAATATTTTACTACATAAAATTTAAAAGTGCAAAAAACTAACGTTGTAATCAACCTATCCCTCCAATACTAATTATTTAGATTTATTATTTTAACTTTTCTTTAAAATATATACGTGTATATTTTTAAACAAAAATTTCAATTATTTTTAATTTTTTCTAATTATGAACTTAATTCGATTTTCGACAGCAGTCGAATTAGCTGAACGAACGAATTTTCATTTGGTATTATGGCGCACATTTGATAAAAATGTACTATTGTGATTTAGTTTATTCACAGTAGTATATTTTTATCAGTTGTCACTCAAAATAAAAAATTGTTGTTTAGAAAATTAAAGAATAAAATAAAAGTTGAACGTGACCACGGCGGAATTATGGTTGTTTTCAAACAATTTAGCTTCGTGGCGTTTCATCCCACTTTTTTACATGCTGAACTTTTATACAAATCATTTTTTCAAAATATAATTTTGTTCCATATGGAAAATTTCGATAGCCAGCGAAAATCGTTTGTGGAATGTAACTCATAATAGGGGCATATATTAAGTTCATTATGGGTCGACCCCGGGCATTTAAGCAGCTAGTTAGTTATAGTTTGGTAAATTGCTACTGTAATTCCTATGTAACCGTCCAAACGATTTAGAGATCTCAATGGGTTTTCATGAATTTATAATTCATAGAGGTTATTTAAAGGTAAAAAAAAAATTTTTTTTTTAATATGCATAAATTTTAATAACAAAAACTAAGCCAAAATACATTGATTAAATTACATTAAATGTTAGAGCGTTGATTTCCGAATACTATACAAAGAGAGCAATTCCATGACAGTAATAAAATCTTTAATTTTTTCAAATAACTTGACTGTCGACAGATAGCTCTCTTTATTTCGTAATTCGATTTTATATACAAAAACTATAACTATTAGAAAATTTAAAATAAATAAACAAACATAGACAACTGGACAGGACATTTTACATAAAAAAAACATATTTCATATATAATTTTTGAATTAAATTAATATTCTTTTCTAGCGAAAGTCTCAAACCAAAATGGCTATGTGTAAATGGTTTGTTAATTGCAAAGAGTAAGCTTCACTAACAAAAAGCCTTTCAAATGCATTTAAAAACCCAAAACAAAATCAAAAAATATTTGATTCCGGAAAGTTTGATCAGTTTTGCACTTTGCTTAAGCAAATGACAAATTCAAAAAACTTAACAAAAAGTTTCCATAAGTACAACATCGTTTGACACATAAGATTTTCATGTATTCGCACAGTTGCTTAAGGCAACTTAAGCATGTTATAGTTGGGCCTTAACAATTTTTTTATTTATATAAGAAAACGATTATTGAGGTTTATCGAATATCATACAAAGAGAGCAATTCCATGACAGTATTATATTATTTTTTCTGGACTGTCGACGGACAGCTCTCTTTATTTATATATTCGCTTGAAAAGTAAATCGAAAAAATTATCTAATAGTAATCAATTAACTAATTAAATTTGAAAATAATAAAACAAAAATACATACATATGTATAAGTATTTATTTCTTTTATAATTAAGAAATACTTCTTATTTTTTTACAATTGACTTGATAACTTTATAATTTAATATGTACTCGTATTATTGTGACGTCTTTTAAAGAATTTATTTTATTTTTTTGTTTATCTAAGCAAAAATGATATAAATTTAATCATTGAAAATTTTGCGCACTTGGCACACATTTTTTATTTTTTTTTTTGTATTTTTATTTTGCATTTCAATTTCAATATTTTGAACGCTACACATTTTAATTTGTTTATCTTTCAAATAGAATCAGTGATTTGTATTCTAGACAAGAATCTATCTTATATTCTTTTCAAATACATTATTTATATGTATATGATCTAATAATCGTAATTTTTTGTTAAAGTTGCAATCAATAATAACAATATTTAGTTTGGATTTTTTAAGCTATTATCCATAAAAAGATTTTTAATTACAAGCAAATGTAATTTAAAAAAACACCTAAATTCTTCTCAAATATGGCAATTGCTTTACATAGTTGTAACGATGTTTAAGTATGTTTTAATATTTTTTAAAAATATGTATAAACAAGTTTCCATATTTTTCAAAGAAATAATGAAATTGAAATCGAACAAATTTTTAAAACGATCCGGTTTTAAAAGTTTAAGGAATTTTCTGCATACTTTACGTACATCTACGGTAATTTAAAAAGAAATTTAACTTTCAATCGATTTCAATCTCACCCGATTTCGATTTACAGAACATGGCCGTAAGTAACAAAAAAGTATGTAGGCAAACGTTTGCTTGCTTATAAAGTATTTCAATTATAACACAAAAAAGAAGTGCTGTTATTTCCTTTCACCACCATCGAATTTATAAAGAACAAACACTTCGACAAAAAAAAAAGCACATTTTTGGACTTTTTTCATAAATTGCTTATTAAAAACCACTACATATTGTCATGATTTTTTTTTATATCTCAAGGTGTCTAGTTTCCATTTTATAATTCTTCAATTGGTTAAAAATTTCACAAGATACAGGATGCGAACATGAAATTTTTAGTGCCTTTAAGTAAGTGAACCGTTGTGATTTTTTAACTACACCAAATTGGATTATTTTCACTTAAAAAATTCAAAATTACTTGAGAGTTTTTGTTTAAAACCAGGAATAAACAATATATTTCTTTAATTGTTCTACATGAATATAAATTATACCTATTGCTATTATCACAGGTATTATTTGCAGCAGAAGACATATTTTAATAAAAAAAATACAACACTTTGCACTAAACTATAGCAAAACTTTAAATATATACTAATTTACTTCCGAAAGTAAAGTTACAAATACAAATTTATGTTATTTTAAATATAGCAGAAAAAATATCACAGTTTGGTTGCAAATAATATAATAGTCAAGCTAATTTGTTAGAAATATCTCATTTATTTATATTTCAAGTTAAACTTAAAGATGTTTTTTGAAATGTTAGACATTGATTTATATATTTTTAATAAACAAGAATGTTAATTCTTATTTAAGTTTTTATTTTAAGATTCAATTTTAATTTTTTTTCTTGTATTTAATTTTAAAAAGACGTTAAAAGACCCGCGTCCAATTAAAGACTGAACTGAAATTGTTGTAGACAATGATTTTATAAGAAAAAATAAAAACAAATAATAAGGTGACAGACAAGTGGGTAAACTTTGCTGGTGAAAAGCAACGAACTTGTTCGTATGTGAATGAGATGATGTTGGTAATAATGACAATAGATAGATTTAGACGGCTTATTTTATTACACAGTCAACAATAAAGAGAACAAAATAAAATTAAAAAACTAAATAAATACCTTGCACTATTGTGCAATTTTCTTTTACACTTTTAAATAATTTTTAAACGTTTTATTTAAAGAAAGATTTGGACAATTAATTCTTTAACTAAGTAAAACGTTAAAAAAATAATTAAATTAGAGAAAATCTTACTAGCCATACCTTACATACAATCCCTTATAGAAAACTTAATAATTTTATTGGATATGGATTCCTACTTAGCTGTAAGAATATCGTTGGAAACAATCGTTGCTTTAGGTTTTACACGTATAAAATTATTGTGACACTTAACAAAGTTATAGAATAAAAAAAAATTTTGCAAACATGTTAGGGTAATAAGAAATAAACGAACCTTTTACCATAACACAATACATACATAAATGTAACTAATGTCAATTATAATTAGGAAAAGCCTATTTCTATTAGTTTGAAAAACAAAATGCAAAAAAAAAACAAAAAATTTCAAAATAAATAAATTTAATTTGCAACAAAAAGCTAATTTAATATTGTATAGAAAACGCGCAGTTGGCAAACTAACATAATAAATGTTAAAAAAAAAACAATTCTTTATTATATTTTAATTTAATAGCAAACAAAATGAAAACATTTTAAAAATTCGTTTTTAAAATATTTTTTTAAGTTTTATTTACAAAATTTTATTACGTTAAATATAAATTTATTTATTTATAGTTTTACTAAAATGTATGATTTTATCGCACTTTTAAAACAAATGTTAGCTTTTACCTAAAGAAAGCGATAAGTGAAAGGATAGTTCTTCCATCCTACCTGGTAGGTTCAAGTAACGTTGTAGCAATGAAAAGCTTTTTTACCTTTTACTAACGCCAAATTGCAATTATGAACCTGGACTTATTTTAATAAGTTCAAAAATATGCATAACGATGTCTTATCTTTTAATAGAATGTTTACGGACTTTTTGTAAATTTAATTCTAAAAATACGGGCATTTTTTTAAGAATCTATTGAAACGAAAGCGGAAAAATAAGAATAAGTACATATTTACACAAAAGCTTTGAAAAAAAAAAAAAAAAAAAAAATGGTACAGCTTATCCGCAACGTATACGTTTACGTAAAAGTAAATAAAACTAAAAATAAATTTTTGGAGTCAATTGCTTGAGATATGGAACTTTATTGCAAATTTTACTAATTTTTCCCTTTCATCTCGAATTTTCAATATATACCGTTATGTCCAAAATTAAGGCACGAATTTTGAATTTTTTTTTAACTGAATATGGTGAACCGTTTTCAAGTTATTCCAATATATGTAGTGAAAGTGCCTTAATTTTGGACATAACGGTATATCTCGAAAAGTTGAGCTGATAGAGAAAAATGGAGATTTGAAATTAGCGACCTCAAAAAAGTAAAAATTTGCAATAAAGTTTCAGGCCGCAAAATGACTGTTCCGCTGTGTTAGCCAAAATCGAACAAATTTTTAAAACTTTTCTGTGTTGAAAGTTCAAAAAAATATTTTCTATATATTTATTTACTAGAACTACTTTTAAAACTACCATCGATTTCAAATTCCAGAACATTGGCCGTATATTTTGAAATTACTTGTTATATCTTTTTCTAAATAAACTCCTTAAAAAATTAAATAAAAGTGTTTTGAAGATTAATTGAAGATTTTTCAAAACTTGGCGCAGATTTTGCATTTTTTTTATGAAATATAATTGTTTTTTGCGGATTTTACCTCTATAAGTTCTGGCAACACTGACTGTGGCAGCAATTTTTTTTTACAAATTTGTGCTTATTGAGTTGGGAGAAAAAGCCTTACCATAATCAGCGTTGCCGTTTTGGTTACTTTTAACCAAAATTGGTTACTTTTTTTTTCGATGTGTACTCGTGTACTTTTTTTCCATTTTGGTTACTTTATTTTAACACAAAAATAACCAATTTTTTGTTTTGGAACAAGAACTACCCACTCCGTTTTTTTACCCTTAAAAATTGTGTGTGGTATTTGTGCATCTAAAACCAATACTTTTTTTCATATAATTAAAAATTATTTGTTTAAGCTTTATGTGCTGTTTTCACAACAGAAGTGATTGACCTTCCAGTAAAATTTATATGAAAAACACTCAAAAAACTATGCGAAAAAATTCCTAGCGGTAAACCTGCTTCTGTTTTGAAAACAGCACATAAACTTTAACAGATTACATATCAAGTTAACTAAGTATATTAGGTATATATGTATATTCAAGTGTAGATGACCATTATCTGCTACTCTTAATGCTTCATAGGTTTAACTAAAACACTTTTCTAGATTAACGATAAAGTCAAAGGCCCTTCCGATCCCATCCCGTTTAATATGATCTATGTATGAAAGATCTACCGCATAATTTAACTCAAGTTTGCACTTTGATACCATAACATACAGCAATACTTAAAAGTTTTACTTTTAAGAGCTCTTCATACAAAAAGGTTGAAAGCTCTAGCTCTTAAGTTTTTAAAATGGACGAAAATAAGTGTTAACTTGGTATAGTAGGTGCCACTTCCACTAAAAACTTCAACAAAATTATATAGCCTATTGTTCTTTCTAGACCTATGAGTCCGTGGGTTGCGGGTTCGATTCCCGCCAGAGACTGGTCTGTTTCACTACAACGGGCTGAAGGTCTACGTTACTACTGCTCGGTTAATCAAGTTAGAATATAATTTGTAATTGTATTTTTAACTCTTATTAAATAAATAAATAAAAAATACTGTCAAAACTTTTTTAAAATCGCTCCAATGGATACAAACATACACAATTTATTTATTTATTTATTTATTAATCCATATTGTAATACAAAGCCATTTGGGCCAAAAAACGTATTACACAGCAATATAATCCCGAGTAAAGTACTTAACCTAATCTATAAAAATAACTTACATTTACTAATGTAACTACACCCATTAATACAACTTATTGGCTCCCCAGCCGTAACAAATTATAAAAGTACTATAAAAAAGATTCAGTTCAGCAATTTTTATCCGGTACTTGTCACAACTCATATCAAACATATGAATCATAAAAAAGTGGAAAAACAATTTGAAAGCTACCTGCAGAACATAAAAACTATCGAAAGAAACTTGAAAAATGCTTCAAAAGCTTAAGGCGAAACACATTATTAGATTGCGAAAAAATACGCAATTCATGGGGTAAACTATTCCAGCAGCGAGCCACCCTTACAATAAAAGACCTCTCAAACAAAGAACACCTGATTCTAGGTATTAGAATTTGCTTGTTCCTATTCGACCGCGAAAAAGTAAATTCGTTACATAACTGGACAGGTATGCCACTTTTAATAATGCGATGAAATAAAAGAATATTACGGTACTTTACGAATTTATCAAAGTAACACCCTAAAAATTTCTTAACAAATTCGGATATATGCTCACGTCTACGGATATTAAAAACATAACGAGTCACAGTATTAACAACCCGCTCCAATATCTTTAAGTTCATGGCAATGGTCCCTGACACCAACTCAAGTCCATATAAGATCTGCGGCATAAGAAGAGCATGAGCTAGTCTACATTTAACCCGAAAAGGCAGGAATATATTTGTGGAATATATTCTACGTAAAGTACAAGAAATCTTGCGATGCACATATACGAAATGAGACTCATAACTAAGCCTATTATCAATGATGATACCCAAACATCTATGTTGACTTACAAAATCGATTTTAGAATCCCGAATAAAAATCTCAAAAGCTGTCACAAAGTTCACAGACGATCCAAACAAAATCGCCTTAGATTTAGACGGGTTTACAACCAGTGAATTTCTGGAAGACCACAGGTCGATTTTATTAAGGCAGTAGTTTATATTAGACTCCAATACATCAGCAAAAACTCGACCAGTACTAAATAAAAGCAAAATATCATCTGCAAATAAAAACGGCTTACACATACTAGAACTTAGAACTTCAGGCAAATCATTAATATAAAGTATAAATAAGAGGGGGCCCAAAACCGACCCCTGGGGAACACCAGATTTAGTTGAAAGAATACTAGAAAGCCTACCATCTAAATCCACAAACTGTGACCTATCACATAAATAAGACAAGATAAGCTTACAAGCCGATTTTGAAAAGTTAAAGAAACTCCTAAGTTTCATAATCATAGTAGAGTAACATATAGAATTAAAAGCTTTAGTTAAGTCCAGGGAAACTAGCACACTTAATTTTCCGTCATTCTCACAACTTCTAACAGCATCAGTTAAATTAAGCAAAAGCGATGTAGTGTTAAATCCTCGGCGAAAGGCATACTGAGAATCAAAAATTTTATTCCTAGTAGAGACAAGCATTTGATCCTTAATTATATGCTCCACGACCTTAGACAGTGCAGGAAGAATAGAGATTGGTCTCAAATCATCAGGACCCCGAACAGTACCAGATTTCGGAATAGGCACAACTCGTGCAATCTTCCAAGCCTCAGGAAACACGGACATGGTCAAAATAGCATTTACCAAATGCAAAATAAGAATAGAAATATGAGGAAAAATAAGTTTCAAGAACTGAATAGAAACATTATCAACACCAATGGACTTAGATTTTACCTTATTTAAGGCTACAAAAACTTCATATTCAGTAACACAATGAAATGAAAATGCCCCATCCAAATCGTTAAAATTGTTAAAATCAACTTCAAAGTCCCGAACAGGTCCTTCACCACGAACAAAGTACTCATTTAATACATTCACATTACCATTACAAACAATATCATTAGAATTTACGCATCCAGCCCTCTTTAATACCTTCCACATACCAGACGTATCCAATCCCCCAAATAGTTCAGCATAATGCCTCCTCTTTTCCCTTCTAATAGTAGATTTTACTCTGTTTCGTAATTTACAAAATACACTCCATTTATGACTTGTAGGATCATTTTGATACGCAGAAAAAGCTAGATCTCGAAGAGATCTTGCCAAAACAATAGTTCTAGCCTTCATCCAAACATCATTACCAGCTGAACGAATAATTCGCCTTACAGGCACAAAAGAAAAAAGTTTCTCAATAAGAGAACTAAATAAAAAGCATTTATTATTAACATCAACCGCTTCAAAAATTTGCGAAAAATCAAAATTCAACAAAAATGTTAATAAGCCATTCCAATCAATGTTGTTAAAGTCACGGTACTCAACAGATGAATCCACATTTTCTAAATTCATTTTGAAAGATGCAAAAATAAGAGCATGATGGGAAATAGAGGGACACTGCACTTCTTTAGACATATTTTTAAACTGAAGTGAGATTAATATAGTACTTTTGATACAAATAATTTTGGTTACTTTTTTACGCTTTTAATTACTTTACATTTTGGTTACAAATTTTTTTTGGTCGTGGCAACGCTGACCATAATATGCATAGTCTTGCTTAACCTACTGTCAAAAATTAACAAAAAGTCTCTAAAATGTATTTAAAAAAACCCAAAACAAAATAAAAAAAAAAAACATTTGATTCCGTCCGGAATGTGCAATCTGTTTCACACTTTGCTTAAGCAAATGACAATTTCATTAAACTAAACAAAAAGCTTCCTTAAGTTCAATTTTGTTTGCCTCAGATAATTTACATGTTATCGCTCATTTGCTTAGGCCAACTTAAGCATATTATGGTTGGGTCTTAAGATTCAAGACTAACAACTATAAAAGTCGTTTGGAGCACCCTAAGTTCAAATCTCAGCTAAGTAAAAATGTTTTTTTTTCCTAATTTTATTCCTTGCAAAATATGTTTAGATCACTACTGTTAAGTAAATAAAAACGATGCAAAATAGATATGAAGTAAATTCTTTTGTAGACATGTTTTTCTTTAAAAAATAAAAATGCGCATTTATTTAATAAATTAAATATTTTTAAACTATTGTTTACATTGCATTTAAAAACAATTTTTTCGTATACTATATATTTTTTATAAGATTTAAAAATTTAATAGATATCTAAAGAAAAGCAACTGTGCACGTACATATGTAGTAAGATTAACAGCATGTTCAACGATTTCGAACGTTAACGTAAACAAATTGTCGAATTTTGTTTTTGTTTTAAATGTAATTTTCTATGCGAACGTTAACGTTCGAAATCGTTGAACAGGCTGTAATTTTCTATGCGAACGTTAACGTTCGAAATCGTTGAACAGGCTGTAAAAAACTTGAACAAATTTTTAAATTTAAAATATTTAGCTAAAAAAAATAATATGTATGTATGTACGTAAACGCCACAAAGCCGTTTTCGTTGGTGGCCTATTTTATTACATATGTATATGTACATAATATGTGTGACAAATTTTTAATAATTGCTTATTCATTCTTCAATTAAAATTTTCTAATACGCAATTTACAAAGGAAAACAAAACAAAAAAATAGTTTATCGATCTATAAATTGGTGGTCAAACAAACAAAGTAACAATGAACAAAAACAAACCTTTAATGTTTATTTTCTTGATTTCTTCATGACTATAAACCCATAAATATAAAACTTGTTTATAAAAAAAGAGAAGTAAAGGAAATAAAAATATGTACATATTTGCAAAGTCTAATCGTTTTTGGGATTATTTTTACCGTATAAATAACACTAGGCTAGTTGAAAAAACTGACAAGCCGGGCACATGGCGTTTTAACATAATTCGGGGACGCTGAATCCAGTGGTGCCCGCGGTTTTTTCAGATTGGCTCTGGTTTTCGAGATATACCGTTATTTCGAAAATGGAGGAGGTTGCACAACATATATTCGCGTAACTCAAAAACGGTTTAGTTTATTGAAATTACTAAAAAAACCGAAATTCCGCAATAAAATTTCATTTCAGAAAAGTAAAACTCTTTTTCTAATATGAGTAGTCGTTTTTGAAACATAATTTTTTTTTGAAAAAAAAAATTAATTTTTTATCAAAATTTCGAAATTTTTGTTTTTTAAAAATTCATACAAAATTAAAAAATGCAGCTAGGCTTCTAATTTTTTGCAGACTTATAAAAAACGAAGCTACAAACAAAACAAGCCATAAATGATTAAAATCTGTTTGCAACTTTTGATTTTATTCACAAAAGTCGACAAATTTTAATTCATTTAAGAATTTCATAAAACGCAATATTTGTATGGGAGCCCCCTAAGGGAAATTCATAAATGAATTAAAATTTGTCGACTTTTGTGAATAAAATCAAAAGTTGCAAACAGATTTTAATCATTTATGGCTGGATTCAGCGTCCCCGAATTATGTGAAAACGCCATGTGCCCGGCTTGTCACAAAAAAAAAGTGTCAATTTCATGCACAGTGTAATTTTTATATTCTTATTATGTTTTTCGGTTTGAACCAGATTTAAGTATTTAAGACAATTTGGTTCAAGTTTGATGAATTTAGTTATTTTCAGAAATAATTTTATTAACAGGCATGTTCTGCAAATCACTTTTACTCAAATCACGTGATTTCAAATCACATGTGCCTACTAAAATCACACACTGAGAAAAAAAAATGGTATGGCTTTCAGAACACCACAAAATCACGCTCGTAATATCAAAAACACGTGATTTGAAATCACAAAATTTTCAGAACAGGCCCGTAAATATCTTTTTTTGTGACCATGCACAGCAAAGAGAGACAGAGAGAAGTCATTGAAATTCTTAAGCTTCGTACAGACGGTGGTCAGATCTAACAATATTTTATAGCAATTTTATTGACAACATTGTAAGATCTGATCACCGTCTTACGAAGCTTTTGATAAAAATTGTGAACAAACCAAACATGACAGAAAAGAAAAGAGTGTATAAAAGTCAATCGATTACTTTTTTCTAATATACACTTGAAAACTTAATTTCTAGGTTGTAACACGCTAAAAAAATTTCGTGAGACGCTCTAATACATAAGTATGTTATAGATACGTACATATACATATGTATATAAAAATGAGCATATGTTTATATGTATGTATAGTAAACAATACTTTTATTATAAACAAAAAACTTTAACAAATCGACAAAATGGCACAAACAAAAAAAATATGTAGGTACATACATATTTAAATATGACGCACAGAATATTAAGTTAATTTAAAAATACTTTGTTACTATTCACGTGTTGGCAAATAAAATACTTAACATGAAATCAAGTTAATAAATAATTTGTACTTTGAAGGTGAAATACAAATACATAAATTAATATTTTTTTGTATTTTAAATTATACTTAACATCTTGTCTCTGGAATTTAGTATGATTCTACGTTTCTACCATCATTTTTTACTATTTGGGAATTGTAAAAGCTAGAAATAATATCAATACAGGTACTAAACAAATTTTTAAAATAGTTCCAAAAATTTCCAACTTCAAAACTTGTGTATTTTTACGAAGTACATATCGTTCCTTTATTGCAACATAATCATTTCTCAAAAAAAAAATCAAACTTGACAAAATGCGATTAAAGTTTCCAAATGTACCCTTATATATAGATTTAATAAGCTATATTTTGCTATAACTTCAGTTCAGTTTCAGATATCTGTGGCATTTTGACAAAACATCTTAAAATTCATACGAATTTTTATGCAAAAAACATTTTTGTTTGCGTTTTTAAAATTTTGTATTATAAACGAAATTTTTCTTTAATTTTGGTTTATTTTATTATTTAATAAAAACTGATTTCTTCACCAAGTTTTTTTTTACACGTTTTTTCTATCTTATCTCGACTTAAGATGTTTTGTCAAAATGCCACAGATATAATTCTGAATTTTTTATTACATATAAAGAAGGTATAAAGAAACACATTTGCTTAAGTAATCTAAAGTTTTTGATTTTTTGAGATACATATGACTATGTTGCAATAAAGGAGCAATATATTTAAAATAAAAAGTGTGTGTGTAAAGTATTCACTAAATTTCGCCTTATTTACCGCTTTATCTTATCTTACTTCCTTTCATTGTAATATTTTTGCTACTTTTTTTAAATTTTTAATGTGTAAATATGTATGTATGTATATGTATGTGCAGTGGAATCTCTCATGACCGAACCCCGATGGGATCATTGAAGTGTGTCAGTACCCAATAGATGTCCTCTCGAAAGAATTCAATGATGTCCTAATGGAAAGCTTTTGAGACCAAGAAATAGTGTCCATCTAAAGGCACTTTTCGCTTTATAAAGTGTCTGTTAAAGGAGATTACACTGTATATTACTATGTGTGCTTAGGTAGTAAAATTTTAATTAGAAACATTTTTTATTCCTATTTTATTTAAGCGACATCACGTGATTTTTTAAGGTTCATTTACTTAAAGAAAAATAAAACAATAAAATATGTACATTGATAACGACAATTAACAATATTAATGAATATTGAGAGTGTATCAGGAAAAGTAAATTTGAAAACAAATGGTTGAAATGTTTATTTTTAATTTCTTTAAATTGATTTGTATTCAATTCAACTATAGACAAACTTTATTTTTGGTTTGCTTCATCAATCTATGGGCACATGCTGAAATTATGGCTGTTATAAATAATTTTAATTTAAAACAATTACACAATAACTGATTTTTTATTAAAAGATGACTTTACATTTTAATAATTGTAAGTACATAAAAGATTGTAAACGTAGTTTAACTTTATTGGTTGTTTTTGCAATTAAGATAAAAATTACTTTTTAAGATACATAATTCAGATATAATGAATGTGTTGTACATAAATATTTTAAGAAATAACGGTATAAACACAACTGGGACGAATGACAAACTTCGCATAGTACGACAAATTCTTTGGCAAGAGTTCGTTGCGTAAATTCGTTAAACGAGACACAATAAGTGCGTGAATTCCAGGTATTAATGTGAATTGAATTTTTTTAATTTATAAAAATAAATACCTTGGACGCTAGATTATATAAACATTTTATCCATTTTCATCTTTTTTGACTAACAATAAATTTTATTAAAATTTCTTTGTAATTTAGTTGTTTGTTAACATTTATCAAATATTAGGTTGACCATATTTCAACATAAAAAACTTTTAATTAGGTGTGTTCTAGAATCCGAATCCACTCGAAAGTGGATTACTTAAGCATTTTTGGTATTCTACATTTCGATTTAGCATACTCAAATTAGTTTTTGGGTTTGTTTCGAATTTTGCAATTTTTCGCGAATTTCAGCCATGTTCGCGATTTGTTCCAGTAAGTTGTCTGATTCTTAACAGCTTTAACGATTTATAATAAATAGTAGACTTTGCTATCATGCCGTTGTTAGCAAATTTTTGCCAATTTCCGCTTATTTAGCAATTTTTAACGAACTTTTGCTATTCCTAATAGTCTAACGGCCTTTTAATCAATTTTATGGGTTCTTTGCAAAATTAAAAATTTTCTCGAATTTTCGCAATTTTTACAAACTTGTTTATGTTATTATCGGATATTTTTATATTTTTAACTGATTTAGAGATTTCAAATAAATTTTTGGATTTGTTTCAAATTTTGCAACTTTTCGTGAATTTTAGCCATGTTCGCGATATAAGCGATTTTTATCTGTAAGGTTGTGATTCTTTACAACTTTAACGATTTTTAAAAAATATTAGACTATGCTATTATGCCGCTGTTAGCAAATTTTGGCGAATTTCCGCTAATTTGGCAATTTTTTTTACCGAATTTTTGCCATTCCTTATAGTTTTAGAGACTTTTAATCGAATTTTCGCCATTTTTGCAAATTGTAGCCAAGTTTGCAATAGAAGCGATTTTTCTCTGTGATTCTTAACAGCTTTCACGATTTAGCTGCGGTTAGCTTTCCCTGTCTCATTTTATTCGTCGTTCGTCTGCGTAAGAAATAGAAATAAACCTATCGCAGTGTTCGTTACGAAGGACGAATTTCGGTCTACCCAATGAGTGTGTGTATTTTCATACATAAAAATGTGTTCTATTTCTGACAACGAATCTTCGTTGCGAATAATTCGTCGTTCGTCCCCATTGTGTTTCTAGCACAATGCTTATACAAAGTCACTCGTTACAAATGTAAAAAAAAAAATAATTTAATAAAATTCTTTACAAATAGAATCTGGGAATTTATTTCTCATGGTGAGTAATATTTATACGAATGTGTATTCTAAGTCAAATTACAGTTTTAAAAGCTTTTATACTTTAATAGTCTTATTCCTTCAATATTCCTGGAAGGCTGGTTATCAGGTTTAATGGTTATTTAGTTATATTAACAACAACAAAATACATTTATTTTATGTTTTTAAATATATTTTGTTGCTGTTAATATAATCACAAAACAGTAAAACCTGATAGTCCGCTTTTCGTGGACAACCCAAATATGAAATTTTGGGACATAATTATAAAACAATTGTCAAAAATACATTCGTTATGCTAATTTAAGCTCTTCATTTACAAAGAGTTATTATTTCCTTATCCTTGATACATAGAATTCACAAAGATGGTAGACTGATTTTGAACTATTCTTCTTTAAAATTTTCCATAATGCAGCTTTATTTGATGGTTTTCGTGCAGAAACTGCTCTTTTCATTGTTGTTGATACTTAACCAACCTTATGCGACCGGCGATCAACGTTATTCAGGCCAGCGGTAATTGGTTGGTGTAATCTTCCATCATATATTTCTGCAGTTTATTTCTTAACACAATATTGGTAATTTTCTCATTTCTTTCCACAATTGGACCAACACCAAATGCAGTAATATATATATCGATGGCTTAATATAAAAAAGGCATAACTCATTTTGTTAAAAAAAAATGTTTGTTTATTCTGGTATATAAATGACAAATGCACCTTGCTTTAAAATTTCTGGGGGCTATAGTATAAAGTTTGTTGCATCTTTTCATTAATTATTGCATTAAAACTTTTTAAATATCTTAAATTGTATGGATTTTATTAACGCTGCTAAAACAACAACCCACTATCTTTCACCGCATTTTGATTGTCCTTCGGATTTAATTGCTACAAAGGTAGTTGCTAGCAAACGGCCTTACATCATTTGCAAATAACATTGAATATAGATAGAAGGATTCGTCGCTCCACACAATAAAATTTTAAAATTTAATGAAATTTGTCTATGTTTCTTAGCAAACACCAATCTTTTTTAAATATTTTCTTGTAAAACGAAACAGTTCATGCTTATATATTTACTCCATATTTTTCTTTCATGTGTGCCCTTATCTTGGTCGAAGAAGTCGGATCAAAAGTCTATCATAAGCATGTGTTGTCTTCCTGGAAGTTTTTCTGGGAAAATTGTCGAAAGTTCCTTTCACAAGAAGTTGAAGTTTCAGCCCTAACCATTTTCGCAAAACAATGATACAGTCGAACTTCTCTTTAGTGAAGTTTTCCCTATTATCAATTAAATTAAAAAAAAAAAAAAAAAACAGCTTTTAGGAAGGCGCTGGAGTACCTCTGTCTGCTCTTCTGCAAACTACAATACTGGTGATTGACTTTCGATATTGCTAACGATAGATGGGTCGCAAACAATTGTGGCCCCGCAGGGATCACAGGTACCATGTGAATCGATGACTAAAAGGAACGTATCACTTTTGCTATATGTTTTCATGGGACATTGGACATTGACACTATGGTTATTGTCGCAGCTGCGATGAATTAAATGAGAAGAAAAAGGTAGAACAACTCCTCTGTCACTGTTCTGCATAATCGAGAAACTACTAGCCGAAATGGGAGAATGGTACTCTTAAAAGCGTTTGCGCATATGTCTTTCCTTTTAGATTTTTTTTATCATTACTGTTAATCTACGCCATCTTTAAGTTTTATTGCCAGTGTTGCTTTCTTTTTAAAAAAAAATTTTGCGAAAGCGACAAAAAGTGCCAAATTGATATCTTATTGCATTTAGCTTTCGTATCAAAGTTGCATTCGCATCGCAATAGAGAGTAGCGCCACAGATATCAGCTATCCCATTTACTTAACTATTCATTTCTACCCATAGATTTCTGCTATTCATAATACCTAAAAATAGGTTAGTCTTGTCGAATTCAGTCCTACTACTCTTACTAACAATCTCACGATGATGAACAATAACACTGTGCTCGAAATTTACCCTCTTTTATGTTAGCTCTGGTTTTCGAGATATACCGTTATTTCCAAAACGAAGGAGTTGCACAACATATGTTCGCGTAACTCAAAAACGGTTTAGTTTATTAAAATTACAAAAAAAAAACGAAACTCCGATTTTACAAATATGTATTGCGTTTTATGAAATTCTTAAATTAATTAAAATTTTTCGACCTTTGTGAATATATTCAAAAGTTGGTAACAGATTTTAATCATTTATGGCTTGTTTCTTATATGTATGTCTGCAAAAAATTAGAAGCCTAGCAGCATTTTTGAATTTTTTATGAATTTTTAAAAAACAAAAATTTCGAAAAAAATTATGTTTCAAAAACGACTGCTCATATTAGTTTTACTTTTCTTAAAGGAAATTTTATTGTGGAATTCGGTTTTTTTTTTAGTAATTTCATTTATAGTTTATTAACATTATTAGAGAATCAATGTGCGAAAAAAAAAACAAATGTATAAGATATTAAAGTAGTTCATTCATAATTGTATAAAAGTGTATTTAAAAAGAAAAAAATCTTCTAAAATTTATAGGTAAACAGTTTCCGAGTTTGCATACTCTTACTAAACATTATCTTTCAAATGTAGAATTCGTTACTCTAGGAAAAATTAGTATTGGAAGACTTGTGTGTACGTATTTCTTCAAAAGTGTAATTAATGAACTAATCAATTGGGTATTTGTGCTACTATTATTTGAAAAAGAGTGAATAAAACTCTAATCTTTATAAATTCTTGGAAAGAGTTAGATACCTTTAAGAAACTTTTTGAGTATTGAGATACATGATCTGAATACGGTTAAAAAAAATTTTATACTTCTGAAATAAAACGATGTAGTACCACTGTAAATATCAAAACAGTTACGGCAACGATTAAACGTTAATAAATTTTTAAGCAATAGATTAACTCTACTCTAGCACCAACTTTCATGACATGTCTTTTTAAAGTTTGAATAAAGAATTTCTATATATTTATATATATATCTTTATTTCTATAGCATTCTATAAACGTAAAAAAACATTTTTTAAGATATATTTTTATAACAAAAATTAATTTATATGTTAATCACTAAAAAACGTATGTACTGTTTTTTTAATTGCTCGTAAGAAAACGAGATAAGATATGAATACAAAATAAAAATTTTAACAAGTATGAGTGATATATTCGGCTTTGCCGAATCTTTGATACCCTTCAACGACAGTTAGAATATTACATATAATGATTATTAAAGTAATTTTTGGGAATACTCACAACATTTTTAATTAATTAGATTTTGTTTGTCGTGCTTTATTCCCTATTTTTATTCTTGATAAATACACTGAAATTTATTGTTGGAGGACAAGCTAGTTTCTAGGCGCATTTCACTGGTTGCTTAGGACAGATCATCAGGAAACATTCTCCCTGAAATGCGCATAGAAACTAGCTTATCCTCCAACAATAAATTTCTCAAACAAAATCTTATTAATTACATTGTCTAGTTGCAAAATTAATGAAATTCTTAAATTTGGCCCCTAGATGGGTCAAATGTATGACCAACCCCACTTTATTTTTCATCTCAATCATTTATTTCTAACATACCTACCCACTATCTCCATTCTTTAAGGGGGCTCCCATAAATGCCCAGAAGTCGCCCCAAGTAAGATAAAATGTATGACCAACCTCAATTAGTTTTTTGTCCTTAACATTTTCTCGATACATATTTTTCGAATTTTGTGAATAAAATCATTTTTATATGTCTGCAAAAAAATAGAAGCCTAGCTGCATTTTCCAATTTTTTATGAATTTTTAAAAAACAAAAATTTCGAAATTTTGATAAAAAAAATAATTTTTTTTCCAAAAAAAAATTGTTTCTAAAACGACTGCTCATATTAAAAAAATTTTACTTTTCTTAAAGGAGATTTTATTGCTTAATTTCGGTTTTTTTAGTAATTTCAATAAACTTAATGTTTTTGAGTTACGCGAATATATGTATTGCAACCTCCTCCATTTTCGAAATAACGGTGTATCTCGAAAACAAGAGCTAACCTAAAAAACGGTGGGCACCATTGGATTCAGCGTACCCGAATTATGCTAAAACTCTTGTCTAAAAAAAAGTGTCAATTTCGAACACAGTGTTATTAATTAATCTTTATAAAAACGGACGTCAGTATAAAAATTGATTGCGGTTTAGACCTACATAAGTTAAATTATCGACCGACAATAAGAGTGCTTTATGCTTTTATTTCTAGTCTTATAAATCTTAATTTAAATCATCAAAAAATTCTGTAGAGTGATTTCTAGTATTAAAAATAACTTAATTAGAACAAATTTCCATATAGTAGTGAAATTCGATGAATCGTTTTACAGTTTTGAAGTGGTTTTTAGAAGGCTGCTTAATATGAAACATTAGGTAAATTATAGACCGATTATTACAAAACCACAGATGGGATAGTGCACTCAGTTTGCAGTTTCAACTCATACCTAGTGATAGTGCAAAAATATTGCCAATCATTTTTTTGATGTTGAGTGATGAATTGAAAATTTGCAGTCTCACTAAACATGAGTGATAGTGATGTTTAAAAAATATCAGTATATAATATCACTTAAATTAAGCATTAAAATATTTATGTTTTAGTTATATACAAATCCAGCATACTTATATCCTAAATAGAAGATCCAAAATATGTATTCTCTTTAACCTTCTTATTTCATTAGTTTCGTCTAAAAGACAAATGGCTAATACGTGTATTCACTTAATCTTTTTAGATATTTTTCTGTAAGTCTTTTGATTTCATCCTTCACTTTTGACATTTTGAGATCGAAATGTATTATATTATTTGTAACATACCATGGTAGATTCAAAAAACTTCGAAGGGTTTTTGATTGAAAACGTTGTAAAATTTCTATATTGGAGGTACTGGCTGTCCCCCAAAGTTGAATTCCATACGTCCAAATTGGTTTGAGGATTGCTTTATAAATTCTTAATTTATTTTAAACACTTAGTGGGGACTTAGGGCGAAGAAGCCAGTGTAATTTGTTAAGCTTGATGTTTAGTTGATCACGTTTGATTCTGATATGGTTTTTCTATGTCAGTCTCCGGTCCATGTACATCCCAAGGTACTTGGCGCAGGTTTTATGTTGTATTACTTCATTGTTAACTTTAGACAGCTTCATAAAAAAATAGCTTGATTTAAAAAAAAGCAATCATCAGTTTATTGCAACTTTTTTTTTCTTCACTCATTTGAGTGACACTTAAATTGTTGCACTAAATTTAAAATAAAAAACTTTTTTTCATGATTAAAGCCAATAATTATACCGTTTTTGACAAAATTTCATTTTGTTTAATGTTTTTGGCTAATGCATATCCTCAAAAGAAATCAAAAACCATGCACATACAAAGTTACATTTTTTAAATTTCAGTGAGACAATTTTTGTATGCAGCTTTTTTGATTGCAAGTCCAAATTTTGCACTATTTGATTTGAGTGCAGATTTTTGCGTTTAGTGATACTGAAAAAATTTGCAATAGCACTAAATTTTTTTACTGGTAGTTAACAAAGTAACTATCATCTTTAGCTGGTAAAAAAAAGAGTGCAAACTAATTTTTCAAAATCAATATTTAGTGCACTACCCCCAACTATGTACAAAACTCATTGTATTATTACCGGCCATATGAAGCTAAATGGGATCAAATTTTACCACAGTATCAATATCTGCTACGGTATTGGGCGTATTAAAATAATTTCCCAGAGTGGGAAAAATGGTAAATTATGGACTGATCTTTACGACATTTTCTACTGTGCTTTTAACCTTTATGAAACTACGAAAAGTCCAAATTCTGCTACAAAAAAATCATACGATACGGTTTTAGGGGTACTAAACTGTTTTCCGAGAGTAGGCTTAATACGGGACCTATGGTAAATTGTGGACCGATCTTCACGAAATTTAACAATTTGATGTTAATAAGTCTTATAAAACTGTGACGTTCCAAACTATATAACAGTAGCATTAAACATTAAACGATACTACACTGTTTCCGGGAGTAGGCTTTATATTGGACCTATAATAAATTATGAACCGATTTTCACGAAATTTAACAGTGCAATTGTTAGTGAATTACAAATGTGTCGTACCAAATTTTAACACAGTATTTTTTGTAAGAGTTTTCCGAGAGTAGATTTTATGATTTCAAGTCATATAGAACCAATTTGTGCGAAATCTTATATCAAATGTGCATTATAATACCATTTATGAAACTTTTCGTAACAAAATTATAAATTTTTTTAGGGTGGTTAGCAAACTATCCTGGGAACTCAACGTTCGTTCGAGGGTTGAAAGGCCATTACGGCCATATAAACCTGCAAGAGATCTGTGGGCAGAAACTGGGGCCTTGGATATTTGAGGCGGTGGTAAAACTGGTTCTCTTCTATAGGGTGGTGGGCTGCCATATGTAGAGGGTGGTACTGCAGGATGCTTGAGAAAATATATAGGTTGGTTGCGCTGATGATCACGGGATCACTTCGCTTGACACCGACGAAGGCGCTGTTTACTATGTTGAACTGGCTGCCAGTTGACATTATGGCCGAACAGCTGGCCTAACTTCCGCGACTATACTGGGGGCGGTGGGCCTATGGTCTACGCGGAACTATGGTCATGCCAGAGTCACGCTGCATGCATCATATGCATTTGTTCACAGTTCATGATGGTAATGTCGATGAGCTGCTGTTCGATAGCACGCGATCTCTGGAGCCGGCCCTAAGGGTCTATACCGATGGTTCCAGGATGGGCATTAGAGTCTATTTTAGGATGGCAGTAGTGTGCTGCAGGCGGGAATTTTCGGCGGGCGGAAAACTGACTGAGATACTATCGTATATCGAGAGATACATATACATATATAGATTTAAGGACAGCAAGGCTGCCATTGCAGCTCTGGCTGGTGTCTTCACGACATCTATGTTAACAGTGGAATGCCGGATATCTCTAAATGAGATCGCGGAACACCCCAGGGTAACGCTGACATGGGTACCAGGGCACAATGGGTGCCTGGGTAACCAAACTGCGGACAGTCTGGCCAAACTGGGCTGTCTCTTGGACGACGTGTTCTACGATGGCCTGATCGGCAATTCGATAGCCCTCTCATCAGACAAGAGTCCTACAGAAGGGCTCAGGGGAGATGGCAGGGGGAGGATACCTGCCTGATGGCCAGGTTCTTATGGCCTGGCTATGATGAGGAGAGAACGCGCGTGCTACTTGGTCTCAACAGGGACCGGATAAGGACAGTGATATCGGTCATTACTGTAGGAGTAGTCATGATGAGGAGGAGGAGAAGACGGTGTTTAACTTCCTCTGACAATGGCCCGGTCTGGGGGCATTAGGCTTAGGCATTTTGGGAGACTAGAACTTCTATGTCTGGACGATATGTCCAATGTTGGACTAAAATCGATCTCTCTGTTCTGCAGGGATTCGGGGTTGTTCGAGGCTGCAGTGACCTCTGGGAAATAGTCTGGTGGATACTGGCTGACTCTTGTCACTGGCTAGGGGTATCACAAAGGGACCGCTATGAGGACCCAAGTGTGTCGTCGTCGTGACGGCTGCCCATTGAACCTAACCTAACCTAGGGTGGTGGTTCCACATTTGGATTCATAACTATTATGCTTCTGAACCGATTTCGCTGGATTTCAATTCCAATCTGCTTAGGATAACTAGAAGCAATTTTACGCCAAAAATTTTCTTTTTCTGAGTTTTTCGAAAGTGATTCTATGATGGACAGGTGGGCATGGCGTAATCGACTTAAAACTACTCAAGAAGCCAGAATATACATATCGCACTGGATCAACAATAGGCTATTTATTTAAAATTTGTATTTTTTCACTTTTTGGAAGAAATTGACACGTAATATTTATACCTATCTACTTATTATCTACTTTTTAGTAATACAATGTTTAGTTTAAAATTATTTTTCAAGTGCCTTTAATGGTAAATTAAAAATTTTTAAATTTCGAGTTAATACCCTCTTGTTGATTAAGTGCGATATAAACATATGTACTTTGTAGGATCTGAGATGAATAATAAAAAAGTTTCACGCGCAATGATAAACTTACTACACCCTTATTCACCACTAGTGGTGTTAGAGGATATAACAATATATACATTCATACATATACATATACATGTATACTTATATAGTCAATATATACAAGGTAATATATCTAATAAATTAATTTACTTTTCACAACAACATTATCTGTTATACCACCCTTTCTTTGTTGCTATAGATATTATAAATTTCTTAAATAAACAAACTTTTCTAACGTTAATATTGCTATATTTATTTTATCTTGAATATCAAAAGTGTTGGTTGATTGTATGTACTATTTAATATTCAAATATCTTAAAATGTAATGTAATGTTTTTAAAGCATTTACTGTTTTAGTGGAAATTTCCACGACAATACAAATTAATAAATAAACAAATACATACAAACATTTGTATGTATAAAAATACTCCCCGATAACACAAGTAGGGTCAGCATCAATAAAAAGTTTGTACGTACTTGTGTGTATGTATAATTGTATTTTTATCATGTGATTCAGTTTTAGATAGTAGGTACATGTACATATGTACATATGTATTAATGTTTATTATTCTTTGTAAATTTAAAACAATTTAAAAATGTTTTGACATGGAAAGATGAGATTTTTGTGCTAACATTTTAATAAATGATGAAATAGTCTTTAATAATATAATACGTCAAATCCCGATAATGCGTACCCCAGTAAATCGTAATTCCCGATAATTCGTAATAAACTGTCGGTTCCTTGAAAAAATCTCGTCAATTCGTAAAATTTCCATACATTTTGGTCCCGTCTCTAATTCGTAATTTTTTTTCAAATAAAATCTTCTTTACCTCTGAAAAATCGTAATTATAATTCGTAATAAAAAAAAACAGAAACATGGAAAGAATGATTTTTGGTTTACCGCTATTTTTTTTTTTTTTTTTTTTTTTGTTTGCTTGGGGTTTTGCAAGGCGAATTAACTACAGGTGGTATCGAAACGCCTGCTGATTTTGATAGTTCGAGCCTATTTGTTTTGATTTGTTAGTGTTTTGCTAAGAATGGTTGACATTTCGAGCCGTAAACACTAACAATGCACTGCAAAACCCCCTATGTTGTATCTGTTGTTTTTGGATTGTTGTAGTTCCGACACCACCTGTAGTTGAATTCGCCTTGGGGTTTTGTTTGTGTGTGTGTTTATTTTCTTAAAGATCAGTTTGTTACATAAATAATTTTTATATTTGATATTTTTTAGTTAGGCTTGAGTTCATCAAATTTAATTTTCATTAAATTATTTTTACTGAAGGAAGGAATTTTACAACAAGAACATTTTATTACAATTCATTGATAATTTTCTTGGCTGAGGTGGGTTAAAGATTGATGTTGACTGTTGGCTGGCAGGCACCGCAGTGGTGAAACGGTTAGAACTCAAAGAAGTCTGATGAAAGAATGTGGTGATTCTTGAAACATGTAAATTCAACCCAGGTTTGAGCCAGAGCTCAGTTAAGAAAATTATAAATGAATTTTAATAATATTTTCATATTGTCAAATTCTTTCCTTCAGTAAAAACAATTTAATGAAAATTAAATTTGATGAGCTCAAGTCTAACTAAAAAATATCAAAATTAAAAAATAACAGTACTGTTATAATATGTACATATGTATATCTTTCTGAGCGTCTTCATTTGTTCCAAAAAATGTTAACGGTTCTTTTCCAGTGATCGAAATTAAAAAAATGCTACATATGCATCAGCGCAGTCATTAAAATAGCACCGAATAACAAAAATTCTTTAAAAAATATTCTTTAAAATATGATTTAATAGTTGAAATAAATGGATCCAATACTAAAGGTTAGATATTTTTTTTAAATAAAATAATTCATTGCATATTACATTATTGATTTTCAAAGAAATGGGACGTGGAAAGCATTGTACGACTGAAAAACGTGCTATTATAAAAAAAAATGGTTTCTGAGCATAAATAATATTCTTAAAAGAAACTTGATTGGGTGCTCCAATAAAATGATTGTAAATGCAATAAAATTTATTCAAAAGTCGGAAACATGTGGTCGCAAGAAAATTTTATCACCATTAATGGTTAAGTGTTTGGTCAGACATTGAAAGAAGACCCCGTTTATGCCAGCTACAGAGTTAAAAAAGGAGCTAATGACCGCAAGTGTTGAAACTATTCTTCGGAGACTGCGAGACAGCAACTTGAATGCCTGTAGTCCCCGAAAAGTGCCCCTGCTCTTACATAAGCATGTTGCAAAACTTTTGGAGTTTGCTAGGACTTATTTGGAATGGTGAACTGAAAAGTGGAGCAATGTTCTTTGGGCAGATGAATCCAAGGTTGTTTTATTTGGAGGCAAAGGATCTCGGTTTTACCTCAGAAGACCCCCTAACGCTGAATTCAATCTAAAATTCACAACGAAAACCGTTAAACATTGTGTTTTAAGCATTATGGTATGGGGTACTTTTCCTACTCTGGAATAGGACCCATGGATCAGAACAAACATGGATAAGACACTTTACGTTAATATCCTCCAGAAAATAATGCTACCATATGTTTCTAAGAAAATGCCGCTTGCTTATGTGTTTCAGCAAGACCAGCAAACTTCCCAAAAAGTGGTTTCAGGACATTTAAATAAACGTTATAAAATGGCCAGCTCAGTCCCCAGATCTAAATCCAATCGAGAACTTATGGACAGATAAAAAGAAGGGAGTATTCCAAAAATAACCAACAAGTAACGAAGCCCTTTGGGTGGCTGTTCAGCAAATTTGGAATAGAATTTCGAAGGAGAGGTGCCAAAACCTGGTGAAATCGATGCAAAAACGTTGTGCAGAGGTTATTGCCAATAATGGGCACGCAACAAAATATTTATTTCAATATGAGAAAACATCATAAAAAACAGAATTCAAAATCTTTAATCTATTTTTAGTTTAAATATTTATTTTTAATAGAGTAAGAGCTGTAGTGCTATTTTTTGACTGAGTGTTTTTTGAGTTGTTTTGAAAAAGTTCAAAATTTTATATCAAATAAAAAACCAAATCAATAGCTTTTTATTAAGTATTGTTTGACAATCCCGTTAGTATCTTATGACAAGTATTTAATGAAATCAGTTTCACCTATTTACAAATATCTAACGAAGAACTTTTTTATATATCCTGGTGCTATTTTTTTGACCGTAGCTGTATATTATTTCAGTGATTTTTTAACAATTTTTCATTTTTTGTTATCATTACTTATTAAAAAAAATACTGGCAACTTTTTTTCACATGATTTGTGTTTTATCATTTGGAGTGAATTTTATATTCAGTCACTATTTAATTCTAATAGTATGTAAGCAGGTCAAAACACCAGTAATGAAATCGAGAGGCTGAAGTGTACGATCTTATAGACTTGTGTACTAAATTTTAGTTTTTTTTAACTGAATATATGGTCTCCATTTATTATACCCTCCACCACAATTAGTTGTGAAGAGGGTATACCAAGTTTGTCATTCCGTGTGAAACTTTTTTATTATTCATCTCAGACCCCATAAAGTATAAACATATATTCTGGCTGCTTGAGTAATTCTAAGTCGATTTAGCCATGTCCGTCTGTCTGTCCGTCTGTTGAAAACACGCTCACTTTCGAAAAACTCAAAAGAAATAAACAAACTAGGTGTCAAATTGCTTGTAGTTATCCTAAGCAGTTTGGGATTGAATTTCAGCAAAATCGGTTCAGTAGGACCAGAGCTATGAATCAAAATGTGGAACCACCACCTTCAAAAACTTGATAATTTTGTTACAAAAACTAACATAAATGATGCAAAAATGCACGGAATGACATAAGATTTTGCACAAGTCCGTTTTATTCGACTAGAAATGACACTGTAAAATTTCGCGAAGGTCGGTCCATAATTTACCCTAAGCCCCATATAAACACTACTCCCGGAAAACAGTTTAGTACGCCTAAAACCGTAAAAAATAATGCAATCATAACAAATTTTGGCTCGTCACAATTTTATAGGACTATAAATGATACTGTGAAATTTCGTGAAGATCGGTACATAATTTACCCTAGGCCCCATATATGCCCTACTCCCGGAAAACAGTTTAGTCTCCTAAAACCATAATTAATAACAAATCGTCACAGTTTAAGATAATAATAATAAAAAGACATCATACAGATATTACTCCTTAAACATTCGAACTGTCGGTGGAGGGTATCAAAGATTCGGCACAGCCGAATATAGCACTCTAACTTGTTTTATTTTATTTTTTTATTAATATCAATTTATGTAATTAAAAAAAATAACAGAAACAAAACAAAATTTACTTTTGGCGACTTTTTTGTATTTTTCTTATTTTTTGGCGATTTTTGACTGAAATATTATACGATCTTTTTTGTATGCAAAATTTAATTAAAAAAAAATACAAAAACTGAACAAAATTGACTTATGGCGATTTTGACGATTTTGGCGATTTCTGACATCCGGTTTAGCGATGGAACTCAAAAAATCTGACAACCCTGATGTCAATTTGTATTTAGAAGACATTAAACTATATGCCGGTTCACACACGTCAAGTTTGACTCGTCAAGTCTTGAGCTTTGAAATTACATTCTCTTTTCCCTTCGCTCCTAAAAACGGCTTTGCTTTGTTTGTACATAGTGCCGGTTCACACACGTCAAGTTTGACTCAAGTCTTACGTTTTTAGAAGAGAGGGGAAAAGATATGACATCCTCTTTTCCCCTTCTCTCCTAAAAGCTCAAGACTTGACCAGTCAAACTTGACGTGTGTGAACCGGCACATAGTTTGATGTCTTCTTAATACAAATTGACATTAAGGTTGTCAGATTTTTTTTGAGTTCCATCGCTAAACCGGATGTCAGAAATCGCCAAACGTCAATTTTGTTCAGTTTTTGTATTTTTTTTTATACCTAGTGCATATACCTTGTCAAATTTTGACAAAAAATTTATGAAAACAAATCTCAAAAAAAGGAACTTCAAAACCTTATAAAAACAGATCTTGGTGTTTAAAACAAAATAAAAAGATAAATTTAAAACTATTTTTTAGTTAAAAAATCAGAGCATATAAAAACAGCTCAAAATCCACGCAAAAAAAACCATTGTATATAGTACAGGAGTTCAATATAGAATACATATTACAGTACCTACTCAAACTTAAATATTATAATGGCTTAAAACCAATTTTATTGCTTTTATACTATGAAGATTATTTCTTCGGTCTGAATAAAGTTGTCCAGCAGCACTAAAAAACTGAAAGGTTCTTTCTGGTCAAGGCCTTAAGACTTATAAATGGACTAGAGTTCAGTAAAGTTTGGTAAAAATTTTGCCGAACACCGAACTTTGGCCGAACATTATTTTTGGGAAGTTTAACTATCTTTCACAAACGGTTGAATGCTTTGCCAACGTTTCGAACGCCTTAGAAAATGCTTTGCCAACGGTTGGCCAATTGTTATTTTTTGCCTGTTAGATAGGTATATATGTAAGTATGAACGGTTAACAATATTTTTTTTAAGGTAATATTATAAAAAACCTAGGTATTTTTCTTAAAAGTTAGACTAAATAAATTATCATTGCAAGATTATAACCTGTTAAATGTGTTTCTAAAAGTAGGAGTAAAACAAACAATTATTTCCTGTATTATCTTTACTCAACAAGACAATTTTAACAATTACGACGACGGCATTATGATATTTGCAGAGTAAGCAAATGATAATAAAGACCAGTTATACGCACAAACAACTTACTAAAGCATAACAGTAAATATAAAACAAATAAGAGATAAAAAAGAATGATCGGAAAAAAAAATAAACAATAAAAATTAAAGCAAACTGTCATCGTGTCACATTTACTATATTTTCAGTGCATGTTGTTGTTTGTACATTATACACCAAAGTCTCGTTAAACCTAGCAGCTTTTAAAACAAAAATACACAAATCAACTTTATTAGGTCAAGTCGAGATAATAATATTGCAGTGTAATCTTGATAGATAATTCGGATAAATAAAAACTATCATTGTCCAAAATACTGAAATGTTCTTCACTCAATGATCATCGATTTTATGAGAAAATTCGAAGCGAAGTTATTTGTTTCGTATAGATAGGTATTACATAATTTTTTTTTTAATCTTTACCCCAGAGAAATATCATTAATAAGTAGGTATTTCCCCTATAGAATCTTAAAAGCTTTTTAAAGTATTATATGAGTACGCAAGCTGTCTAAAATTTAAAGGTTAATTATTCCAGATGTGGCATTTCATAATTTGAAAAGAACGTTTAAAATGGAACGATGTATTTGTGGTATAACTATTTGATTGTTAGGAGTTGAGTACATAAATGTGAATTCATATACTACTTGAATAGAGGGTCCAAATTTCATGATCTTGTTGAACTAAAGTTAAAGACGTTTATGTAAAGGACAACATAACAATTCCAGGACTAGATCAGTGGTTCAATTGTTGTCTCTAAAAGAAATATTAAATAGGTATATATCGCACAATTCGTCTGAGGACCCGTTCTAGATAATATAAAATTCTTTATAGAGTTCCAGAAAATATTTGAATGCAGTATATGAGTTTGGAGATAAACAGTGCTAATCATTGTTTCGTTCGGTAGATTTGTAAAAAACACAAACGCTAATAGTGTTTGTGTAGTAAATCAATAAAAAAATAACGTTTCCCTGTTTGCCATCTTCGAGCACAAAAATAATCCAACTAAACAAAAAGACGAGAACATTAAATTTCGTTCAGTTTTTTTTTTTTTAACTACAAACTTTATTGTGTTCGGACCAGCTCACAAGTGTTCGTTCGTTTCAGTTGTGCTTAGCGACCTTTTGGCTGGTAAAAATAACCAAACATTTTTTTTATAAAAAAAATACCGAGCAAAAAAAAGTTGTACAAAAACGAAACAAATACCAATACACACGCAAGCTTTAGGATGTGCTATGGTCGTTGCTAAAATTTTTTGTTTGTCCATTTCTTCATCAATGTAAAAAAATAACATTATAGAACATTAAAATATGAATAATGTTTGTCTAAAGTAACACTACAATTGTTCTGTTTTTTAACGAAGAACAGAACACTATATAATGTTCGGCTCTTTTTTGAAAATAGTTACGAACGGTATTAAGGTGTTTTCGTCCACACAAACACTAGAAAATAGATATCGTTCCTTGGTGTGCGAGCCGAACGCTAAATATTGTTTTGCTTATTTTCGAACACTGATTATTTATATAAATGTTTTGATACTTTAAAACTTGGGAAAGCAAATGAAAACAAACTGCCTTTGTTTTAGATGAGTTTTTTTTTTTTTGTACATTACAACGCATCTTAATGGTTATTGTTAGCATTTTGAAAAAAAAAAAAAAAAAAAAAATTGTTAATCAAAATCAATTTTCTCAGTAACATTATGATATCGCCTCTACTGCAATACTGTAGTCACATATTTTATAAAATAAACATAATTTTTTCATCAAGATGGACCGAAAATTAAGTAAAGAAGAAATTATTAAATTTATTTTGTTATAACATGGTAATGTTTTCAACTTGGTAACGTTTTTAAACCGAAAAACAAACATTTTTTAATAAGATGTTTTCGCTTCGAGAACATTTGGAAAATGAACTTACAACTCGCTGTGTGAACACACTCAAGCTACTTGCAAGACTTTTTTCTTCGACATTTTCGTTAACAATACGTATACACTGCTCGCAAGTAATTACTTGCATGTGTAAAGGCAGGGTAAAGCTTCTCTGCATAGCAGTCCTTCGGCCGGGCGCAAGGAGTTTCTCCTCTATAGTATAACAAACACCGGCTTCGCTAACTAATTTATTTCTGGCCCTAAAAGATACTTAAATTTACCTAAAGAAGAAAATAATGTGCGAACACAAAAACAAAATACGTAGGTATTTGCAATCGTGAGCAAATTACCTTTAATTTGAATACCCACACATACACTGAGCTGGGCAGTTTTTTGCTTCCAGGGGGCCCCACGGACCTCAGACCCCTTAAATTTTAATTTTTGTTTTTTTTCTTTTTTTATTCTGAATCGGGTGGCATATTTTTTTATATTTTTTCGTTGCCCCTTAAACTGCACTTCAGCCAAATCACATATTTCTATGAAAACTAAAAACGTCCATAACTCGAAAACTAAGCGTTTGCGCCAATTTTTTTTTTCTTCTTCTTATTTTTCAATTTTCTATTACCCTAGGTACTTTTTTTATTTGGGTGTGCGTCGCTCAACTAGATTTAAGCCACTAGTTTTGTTCAAAAAATTTTAACCTAACCTTTTAATAAAAAAAAAAAACGAAAATTAATTAGGTGCCTACTAGGGAATGGTAAATCGATTCCAATCAAAAATCGATTTTGTGTTAAAAAAAATCGATTTTTCGCAATCGAATTTACATATGGGATTTCATACTGAAATCGATTGTTGGGCTTTTAAAATCGATTTTATTTATTTTTATCAAAATTTTGGTAATTCTTAATTTAAATCTCTATTAAACCAAAAAAAGATGTGGATGCACATCAAGTTGAAACTTTTTTTTTGAGTTTGCCAAGTTTAAAGTTTAAAAAAAAACAATTGTAGTTTTAAGTATTTACCTATAAGAACCGTTGGTATACTTCCAACTTTAATGAAGGTAAACAAAACAGTCCAAAACAAAACCAAACACTGAAAGTGAGCTATGAGAAATTATAGGAACACAACAGGTGAATCAAATAATGGCATTCTTTTGAATTACGCTAATAATAAAACAGATAAACAGACCAGTGTGTGAGCGTTACTTAAATCTGGTTATAACCAGAGGCAAAACAGAACGTAATTTATCTGCACAAATACGAAATTGCAAGAGAATATCACCATTCTTCCGACATCAATGAAATGCAAACGTTTGCTTTCTAAAGCTAACTTAATAGTAACTTAGAAATAGTCGTCACTGAACAAGAACTATTGTCATAATCTTTTGAAATATTATCCACACATTGGTTAATTTGCAATATTTTGAAAAGTAAAACTGTAATTTGTTATTAAAAATATTGCAAAAATTCAGAATTTTTTTTAATAATTTTAATCAAGAAACAATTTTAATACATATGTGAAATATATGTACATACAATCGCACTGGTTACTCTTAAGGGAGTCAACTCAAGATTTACACATCTCCACTTTTTGCAGAAAAACGATAAACAGTGGTCATATTTACCCACAGTAAAAATCTTACTGCCTATTTCTGATGTGCGAAAGAATTTTTTCTTTGTACAAACAAAAACAAATTCTAAAACGAAAGAATTCTTTCGCACATCGGAAATAGGCTATTAGTACATACTTTTAAAAAAAATTCAGTTATTTCCCCCTTTGTGATATATGGTTTACTTTTTGCAAATTTATCTTAAACGATTTTGAAATCGATTTTGAGGTGCGATTAATCATTTCAAAAATCGAAGTAAGAAAAGTCGATCGAAAAATCGAAAATCGATTTTGGAATCCATTTACCATTCGCGAGTGCCTACAAATAGTCCAAATAATACAAGAAACATTCTTTTTTATACCCACACCACAATAGTGGAGAGGGTATTATGCATTTGTGCTGATGTGTGTAACGCCTTAAAATATTGGTCCTAGACCCACCTTAAAGTATACCGATCACTTTCTGAGTCGAACTAACGATGTCCGTACGGCTGGCTGGCTGGCAGGCTGGCTGGCTGGCTGTCCATGTAACCTTGTTCGCAAAGTAAAGGTCGCAATTTTGGAGATAATTTGATAAAATTTGGGACATAGGTTCTTATTGGCACAAGGACCAAGCCTATTGAAAATGGGCCTAATCGTAGGACCACGATAGAAGATAGGGGGAAATTTCTTCCTCTTAGAAACTATAAAACCCGATTTTAATGAAATTTTAAACATAGATAGAACCATATCCATATGGACACAAAAGGTATGCATCTTTTCAAAAATAGGACCACAAGGGGATTTAGGGGCAATTTATGCCTCTCAAACCGATTTTAGTGAAATTTAAAACACAGATAGATCCATATCTATATGGACACATAAGCTATACAGTTTTTCAAAAAAAGGACCACAAGGGGAGGTAGGGGACAATTTCTGCCTCTCACAAACTTTCAAACCGATTTTAATGAAGTTTATAAACATAGATAAATCCATATTTATATGGACCCATAAGCATGATGTGTTTTTAAATACTGTGGTGTAGGGTATCATATGGTCGGGCTTGACCGACTATACTTTCTTACTTGTTTTATATTTATTTATACCTATCTTGTTAGAATTCAAAATAATTTTCTTATTAGCCTTGGCATATGCGTGTAAATTTGTTAAATAAAAAATTATTTAAATATTAAAACCAATGTGTATTTAGCTATTTAAATACACGTTGATAAAAACTTTAATAAATAAATAAAAAGTATCAAACATAGAACAAAACACAAAAGCTGATAAGAAAAAAAAATAAAGAGAGAAAATAGCAAAATGACTCAAAAAGAGAACAACTTTCCAACTAAACGAAACTTTCGTTTAGTGACGAAGTTAGATAAAAAACACTCGGTAAACGACTAAAATGGCTGAAAAAAACACTAAATTAAAAAAAAATAACTAAATAACCAAAGGATCATTAGCAAATAAAAATTAAATTTAAAAAAAATATATTAATTAAATATACATATGTATAAACAAAATTAAATGTATTCGTTTTTGATTTAATTATTATTTTTTTTTAAATCAATTTTTTTTACTTACGATCTTTGGGCACCCGTAACCGATACACGGTGTTGGGCACACAAGTCTTTCGTTATAGTACAAATAAGGTTATTACTTATTATACGTTTTAAAAATCACAGTGCAAAAAAACAATGTTGTACAAACAAGGTTAATATCTATGTACAAATTTTATTTTTAGCAAGTTTAATTCAACTTTGTTTTTTGTTATGAACAAACAATACACTTATAGTATTAATACCACCACCATTATACATAAAATTGATTTCTTATTTTTTCATGTTTTTTGTTTTAATTTTTACCACCAATTTTTTACAAACCATATATTTTAAATACTATGAATTTACAACAAAAAAAATTGCCATCTTTTTTGTAAAAAAACAGGTTACTTTTACATTTCCCGTTTTTCTATTTCTCCTTTTTTCATCAACACTGCAAAATCGATTTTTTCACTTTGTATTTTATTTTCTACATTGCACTAAATTTTTACTTACAGTTTATTATTCATACTTGATGGCATTTTTATTCTTAATGGTTGCAATTTAAAAATACAAAAATCAGAAAAATTAGGATTTAACTAAAAAGGTTTTTTTAACTGTTGTTTTTTTTTGTTAATAGACCTTTATTATTTTCTTTGTTTTTTTACACTGTAATTGTGTACGAGTCTTTTTTCTCAAATATTTGTGGTTACTTCAATGCACACTAGGAAACTGACAAAATTTCACTCAATAATCATCGATTTTATCAGAAAATTCGAAGCGAAATTATTGGTTTCGTTCAGTTTATTTCCATTGGAGGATGTGGAGAAATATGTCTACTATATAACACGTTGCCACACTTATTATTAACAGAGTTGTATTGCAAATGAATGACAGTGATTAATTTTGTGTGTTATTTCGAAATGCAAAGAAAACTTATTCACATAATTTTTATATTTCAAAATAAGATATATACATATACAAATAATCAAGGTAGTTTTACCAAGGCTTGCATTGGTTATTTTTATATATAAATATATAAAACTTAGTTGAATTACGTAAGATAATTCCTAGAATAAGTATTGCCTAAAATTTTTAATATTACACACAAAAAAATAATTTAGGTAATTTTACCAAGGCGTGCATAGGCAATTTATTTTTATATAAAAAGAAAAAAACTAAGTTTTATTGTCTTAAATAATTGGTAATTTATACAATAAGTATTGCCTAAAATTTTTGTTAATATTACTAATTGGGTTAGGTATCTTCTTCGAATTTTTTTATAGTATGTATGTATGTTTATTTTATTTTTCAATTGTGAAAAAAACATTCAAATATAAATTTGAATATAGAATTTTTAAATATAAAATTAAAAAAATTAAATTAAAAACTTTTCAATAAAGGATAAAAATAAAACGTATGTAAGTGAGTATTATTAATATAAGATAAAGAACTCCGCTGAACTTTTTAAAAACAAGACAGAATATACTTACAATAAAACCAATAATTATTTATTACTTTTATTGAAGATTATTAATTTGGACGTCACGATGCTGGATCAATATGGATTTTAAAGACAAGATTAGTTTTAATCCTTTGACCTCAAATGGGCACTAAAAACCGCCCGGAACTTTAAGAAACCTCAAAACAATTTTTTCAATGCCACTCTAATATCCAACACAAAGTTTCAGTATATCATTAAATTAATTGGTACACATATGAATTGATAAATAAAATACATATCGACCCCTTTGCGCGGAATTATCGTATGTTACAAAAAACAAAATTTACAGGACAGCCATTTTTTCTACTTTTCTCTGCTTTCGCTTGCAATATCAACATGAAAATATACATTCAATTTTTGGAGCAACGAAGTGGAATTCGCCTACAATATTTTGTCAGGTGACGTCTCTTTGAATAAAGAACAAGATTGCATCAAAAACTCAATTTCAAAAAAATTGGTATATATGATAATTTCGCGCAAAGAGGTCGATATAATTAGGGATTGCTGTTCAGTTTTAACCGAAATCGAAACCTCGGTTTTAATGCCTAAAACCGAAACCGAAAACCGACCATAAAACCTCGGTTTTAGCTTTTACTTAAAATATATACATATATTTATGCCAAAAGAAATTGCAAATTATACATTAAACAGATGTATACATAACAGCCGGGAACAATGGCAAGGTATTTCAAAATTCTTTAAATTTAAAATAAGTACTAAGAAGAAAACTAGATATAATGAAATTAAAAAACTTAAAAAAGTATATAGAGTTTATTTTAAAAATGCTTTTTTATTAAAAAAAAAGTAGTAAATTTACCTGAAACCTATGTTCTTGTACAAAATTTAACTTAGATAACTTTTCTAAAATAAAAATATAAACTAACTTTGCTATCATTGCTAAATTTTCAAAGTTTCTTTGTAATTTTAACAAAATTATTAGATACTTTTTCGAAAATAGAAATTACCTAAGTTAAACGTTTTATTACCTAAGAAACTTAGATACTGCCATGCTACCTTTGCGCTTAGTTAATTTAATACCATATTTTTAGGTAATTTTACCTATGATTTTTTTTGTGTGTACGAATTGAGCTAGGTATCTTCAATTTTATTTTGTTGTCAATATAAAATATTTTTAATAATAAGATAGCAAAATTTTCAAAAGAAAACTCTAAAAGTTGTATCGCGTAGTATAGTATGTTGCCTTAACTATTTACTGTTGTTTTTGTGGCAATTTGGCATTAATTTTGGTTCAAAACTTGTCTCGCATGAAATTTCAATGTTGTGATTTTTTTTTTGGAATTCCCTTAAATTGTTTTATAGAAAAGATCCCTTAAAAACGGATGAAGCGCGAGTTATAGATGGAAAACATCATGCGCACAAGTTAACCTATCAAGAGGGCGAGGACATTTACATACGACGCAAACAAAAAGGAATCGAAAAATATTTCGTTACAATGAAAAATAGGAAAAAATTACCCAAGTATATTATTTTTAGTATAAATCCTGAAATTTACCAATTTATTCTGGTCAAGAGCCTAAGTCAGATACGTATAACATTTATAACATGAAAAATATGGGTAAATTTAGTTTGGTTTTACTATTGTTGAAGAAGGAGATTAAATTGAAATATTTAAATATTTAAAAAAAGAAAAAGCTTAAAATTGCTAATAGTGTTGCCAATAATGCTCGCATTATTGAAAAGCAATTAAATTATTATTGGTAGTTTTTCAGTAAAATTCAACATTATTCGAACATGGGAATTGGAAATTTTTAGTAATATTACTTAACTTTGTAACTGCTATGCTACCCTTGCACTTAGTTAATTTTATACCATATTTTTAGATAATTTTACCTATGAATTTGATTGTGTGATTCTGTGGGGAGATTATAAAAATAATCTCAACAAAAAATTAACAATAATACATTTTTCCCATTATTTCCCTAGATATGTGTTTGCAATATTTTATGTACCTCTTACAAGGTAGCAAAAAAAAAAAAAAAAAAAAAAAAAAAAAAAAAAAAACAGTAAAGAAAAGACAGAAAAGACAGAGGAAAAATTTATCCAACAAAATACAATAAATTTAGATTTTGTGGAATATGAACCATTTATGGCTCACCATATAAATACACTTGGCTTTTTACTTCTAGTTTTTTTATTCTAGAAGTATAAGAACTTTTGCAATTCTTTGCTGAAAAGACTTTTTAAAATGGAATTTTTACTTTCCTGTGTAAATGAGCAAGAAATGTTTAAAAAACTGATTATTTTATGCAAATTTTTATTAATAATACGTAATAGAAATTTTTAAGTAATTACTTTTACATTGAAAGGTACGGTACGGTTACATTTTTAAAGAAAAACTACACAACTTGTTCTTTAAGTTATTTATTAGCATTTTGCTATACCGTTTGAACTTAGGGATACGCAGGATTCTATATTATATCGTTTTGCGTTACCCATTTTCTTAGAAAATTTTTTTCAATGTATTTCTTTAATTTCAATTTGAAATTTTCAAGTGTACAAAAAAACTTATTTTCTTCAAAAACTTTTAAATTTCGGAACTTTATTTTTACTTTAATTTTAAATTTTTTTATACATATATACAGTTGAAACTCGAAACTAAATTATCCCTACAAAAAAGTTCGACATACAGAAACTTCAAGCTAGAGAATTTCGTAATAAATGCTCAACAAAAAATCGGTATTCATGTTATTTATTTTTATTTTGTACAAATACATATGAGCATATTTAAAGATATCATTTAATGAAATATTGTGTGATTTGATAAGCGTTTACATGCAAAATTGGAAAAACTTAGAATTATTGAATTTAGATTTATCAAATTTTGTTTAACTAAAGATAAATGTCATATATTAAATGCTAAAGGCTAGATTTCACTATCTCACAAGTCTTACGTATTCCATAATACTTTCCCTGCGGCCACACGATCAAGTTGTTCTTGATAGCTGTGACGTAGGCTGCACTCAATTTGTAAGCAATTTACTTTCAAGATTTCATCAAGAAAAAGACAAACATGTATTCAGCTGTTAAATTGAAAGTAAAATTGCCAAACAAATAGAAAGGTGAAATTGAAAGCCATCTCGTGGTCAATTGAAAAAGTGTGAGTGTGTTCAGCGTTGCCGTTTTGGTTACTTTTAACCAAAATTGGTTACTTTTTTTTCCAATGTGTACTTGTGTACTTTTTTTCCATTTTGGTTACTTTTTATCAACACAAAAATAACCAATTTTTTTGTTTTGGAACAAGAACTACCCGCTCCGCTTTTTTGACACTTTTTTATATATTTTTTTTCATCTACTTAAAAATAATTTTTTTGAAGCTTAAGCTTCAACAGACTATCAACTTAACCATATAAGGTATATACTTTGAGGTTTAGATGGTCATTATCTGCTACTCTTAATGGTTTATAGGTCTAACTGGAACACTTTTCTAGATAAACGATAAGGTCAAAGGTCCTTCCTATCCCATCCCGTGTTATATGATTATATTTCCACCGGGCAAAAAACATCTTTATATAAGAGATCAACCGCATAATTAAGCTCAATTTTGCACTTTGATACCATAATCGCAGCGAGACATAAAAAGTTTTACTTGTAGGATCTCTTTATATAAAAAGGCTAAAAGCTCTAGCTCATAAAAATTTTAAAATTGTCGAAAATAAGTGTAAATTTTGTATAGGAGGTGCCACTTCCACTAAAAATTTCGAAAAATTTGAAAAGCCCATTGTTATTTCCAGACCATCGTAATATACTGTCAAAACTTTTAAAAAACCGATCCAGCGGTTTATTAGCCTACCAGAGATACAAACAAACACAATTTATTCTGTAGACATATTTTTAAACTGAAGTGCGAATTAAATAGTACTTTCACGAAAGAAGTTTATTTTCCAAAGAAATCAATTTCGTTTCTTAAAACAAGATAATTCAAAATCAAAAAATAATTTCATGATTCTAACTTATTTTATTCGTATTTAGTAAAATTTTTTTAAATAAAGGAACATTTTCTCATGATCAATAAATTCACGATTTTGGTATATTTTCAAAAATTTCTTAAAACAAAAATACAAAAGTAGCTAGTTTTTAATAAAAATAAGAAATATCTTCCTGAAATCAAGCTGCATTTACTTAGTATTAGTCTGGGTTTCTTGATTTTTAAATAGAATTGAATTTCTTGCAACAAGAAATAAGTGCTAGAGATTTCTTTCAATTTTTCAGAAAAAGCTCAAGTAAACTTGGATAAATTCAATTCATTTTTATTTTAATCGATATCAATAAAAAGTTTCTTATTTTTATATGCTTCACGTCTTAATGTAAAAAATGTAGGCTTTTCCTTGTATTTTGTAAAATATTCATGGCGGATTTCACCAATTTATTTATATATCAATAAACCAAGCCACACATATGTTTACAATAAAAAATGTTTGGCTTGGACGAGAATGGTGCAAATTTTTTTTTTGGTTCAAGACATATTTTCTGGTGATTTAGTAAATAGTTCTTTCCGTGTTTAATACAAAATAATTTTGGTTACTTTTTTTCGCTTTTGGTAACTTTGTTTTCACATTTTGGTTACAAATTTCTTTTGGTCGTGGCAACGCTGAGTGTGTTAGTAAAAAAGTGAGAGTGTATTGCAAATTGAATGGAATTGAAAGGCAAAACTTGATCGTGTGGCCACCAAGTTAATCAAAATATTTTTTCAGTAATTTTATGATATTATGAAACACAGCACTACTGGATTCATATATTTTTAAAAATAAACATAATTTTTTCATCAAGAAGGACTAAATATTATATAAAGAATAAATTATTAAAATAATTTTGTTATATCCTTAACATGATAATATATTTTAAACAAAAAAAAAAGCTTTTTTCATTTAATGTTTACGCTTCGAAAACATTTAAAAATAAACTTACAACTAACTGTGTAAACACTTAAGCAACTTGCAAATCTTTCGGCTATTTTTGTGACATTTTAGTTGATAATACGTTTACACTACTTGCAAGCAATTATTTGCATGTGTAAAGGCAGGGACATAGACCGAAAATTTTTCGTCGGCGGCGGCTTTTCAATCTTCGACGGCTCCGCTCAGTCGGCTGTCGAACCTCCGGCGTAGGTCTATGTTTCGAAGCAAACAATTTAAATTGTGTTTTCAAAACCATTTTCTTTTCCAAGGCGCGTAAGCCCACATATCATATTTATCCTTAATTTGCTGCTTTTAAATATACAAAACATTAACTGTTTTATTAAAACGCTTGACATTTTCACACAATGGATAAAAATTTTGAGTCTGAATTAAATGGTTCATCGAGTGAAGCCATATCCGCCAAACAACAAATTGCCACATACTTCAAATGCTATGGAAATTCTGGCCACCAGGAAGCAAGAAAACATCAACTTGTATTTGCAAGTAAAATAATACGCTCGATATCAAAGTGTGAGAAACATTTGGACGTCTATTGCAATATTATAACAGAGCTTTTTGCTGATCAATTATGTCCTGAGGCCTGTGCAAAGTATTGGACAATGTATGTTAATTGTATGAGAGTTTTCCATTATTTACTGGTGTACAAGGTAAGTTGGGGAAGAGGAATAAATTGACTTTACATTTGGGACAACTCAAAATATTTCTCTTGATTTTTTAAGAAGCTATCTACACTTAAAGGCATTACAAAAAGGGATAAATGGTAAATTCTAAATCGTCGTGTGATATGCAACCAAACAAAGTCATGCATTCCTAAACACAACCATTTAAATATTGGCATGTCATACATTCCTAAATGTATAATAACAGTTATCAGTTAGTAAATCAGTTTGCCTTTTACAGTTTTTACAGTCCTCTGAAGTTTTTATATACATATATGCGATTTTCCACTACTTTTCTGAACGTACATAAGTATATGGTCAATATTGGTATAATTTGAAAGCTTTTGAATATTTTATTGAAAAATTTTTATGCAGTAAAGTTTCTGTTAGTTAGGCAAATAAATAGCATGTTTGTAGGAAGAAAATATGGCCTTTAAGGCTAGGTTATTGGTAATGTAAAAATAAAAAAATAAATAAATAAATAAAATTAGTAAAAGGTGGCCTCGGTAATACAACAAGCACAATAAAACAAAATCTACAGACAATTTTTTTTGTTTAAAAAAAAGTTAACAAATATTGAAGATAAAACAAATTATAAACCATATCAGGCGTAAGACAGGGTCGCTTGCTATTTCTTATTGTAATTGATGCAGTCTTCCGCCGTACGAACGAGAGAAAGCCAGGAGGAATTCTATGGAATCCGCTCCGACCAGAAATCCGACTAGAATCATATGGCTATGCGGATGATAGATGCGAATTTTCACACAGACTCTGTGACATGCAAGGAAAGCTAAATGACATATCTTTAGAATCCAAAAACGTTGGACTCAGAATTAATCTAGATAAAAGAAAGAATATGCGAATAAACTAATTGCTAACTGACCCATTAAACCTTCTATATACACAGGTTCACCGGGTAGAAGAGTTTTAATACATGATAGCATTATCACATAAAGCGGGGGAACTGTCGAAGACTTAGAAAGCCGTATCAAAAAAAGTGTGGAACTCAAGCTTCGTTACAAAAATACATTTATTCAAAGCTTGTGTTCTATCCGTGCTTCTTTACGGATGTGAAACTTTGGGTGCGTTTGTAAATGCATCACTGCGCTGCATCAGTGATTTCAAATGGTTATATATTTACCAGTGAAGTAAATGTGGACCAACAAATTGTGAAATACTCCACAAAAATAATAGTCACACAATAATAAATATAATAATTATTCTTTTATCTCCGTTAAAACAAGTTTGCTTTTCTGATGCAGCGCAGTGATGCATTTACGAAAATACCCTTTATTTTAACGGATAGTATACAAAACAAACTGAGGGTCTTTGTTAATCGCAGCCTCCGAACAGCTTTGGTACAGATCTGATAGGATCTGATTTTGTACAGATCGAAGAGCTCAGAGATATAGCCGCGCGTCGACAAAGATGGAGACAACTCATAGACGGCTTATGTCCAGTATAGGGGCAGCTCGTAATCATATGACAAGGCAATCTTACAGAAAAAGGTTAAATAGGAAATGTTATTCGCCCCTATTCTGCGTTTCGATTCGGATCGAAATTTTCTCCGTTTTTGGCAACTTTGGTGTTTTGTGCCAATGTTCTGTAACTCCCGCGTTGAGAAACTTTTCGATTGAAATGTGAGAAATGAAACAAAAATACCATAAGTTGAAACAAACATGTTTTTCTCACTTAACTGTTACTGAAACATTTTTGGCGAGTAATTTCCTTACGTTACAGCTATTACACACCAAAAATGATACAGTAACAGTTTAGTGAGAAAAACATGTTTGTTTCAATTTATGGTATTTTTGTTTCAGTTCTCACATTTCAATCGAAAAGTTTTTCAACGCGGGAGTTACAGAAAGTTGCCAAAAACGGAGAAAATTTCGATCCGAATCGAAACGCAGAATAGGGGTCATTATTGTTAGTAAAAAACAACCAAGGCAATTAAAATATTAAAATGGATTAACTTTTATCAATAGCTATCATAAAGAACACAAAACAAAAATAATTAATAATTTGAAAGAACAAAAAGAGGCGTATAAGAAAACTCTTGGAATTTTTTTAGTAAATATTTACGTTTTTCATATTTGAATAATGTAATATAATTCGGTTTAAAAATTGTATAATAGAACTAAAAGAGCTGTAAAGAGTAAAGTTTTTTTTTTACCAAATTAAAATTGAATTTTGAAAAACTTATAAACCAACATGAATAATTTGGAGCAAATAGAGGCATTTTAAGAGACAATGAACTCAATAACAAAATTGATAATGCATTAATATATATTTATTTATTAAGTTACTTTATACATACATAAATACATAATTGGACTTTTATGTTTTTACAAAGTAATTCAAGTTAGAAAATTATTTTATGACATTATATTAAAGTCCATAATAGTTTGACACCGAGCAGCGCCGGGTTTTAACAGCTCGTTAGCTATAAGTAAAATAATTAAAATTGTTATTTCAAAATAAAAGCAATTTTTAAAGAATTTCCAATATTTTAAATTAATAACAAAATTTAAATTTTAGAGTTCTCTGATTTTAATTTTTACTAATTTCTGCGTTTTTCCTAAGTACGGCAGTATACAAGTTTAACCTGGTGTGTTCGCCAACCCCATTGTAATAAAAAAAGTTATTTTTTATACAAATCTCGTGTATTGATAACGAAGCTATTTGTACAGAATTGGAAAACTTTTACTGTTACCTTTATTAAGATATACCTATGTAAATCTATATTGTCTTTGAGTTGGAATTTTAAAAATATTTATATCCTATGGATATGTTCGTAAATGTATAACTGCGCTCTATATTTAACTGTCCTAAAATAAATGGCTAAAGTAGTTGCCGCAAGTGTCGAATACATAGTTAAAAAACTGGCACCTGCCAAAAAAGATCATCATTAAACTTTTTTTTTTTTTTTTTTTTTTTTTACATTTTATAAAGTTATTTAACAAAATTAACTTCTTAATTTATTTGACTTAGGTAGTAATTTTTGTCTTTTTCAGATATAAAATTGAATAACAGGTTAAGATCGGAAATTTTTTCATTTTGAATTTTTTTTTTGCTTTTTTTTTTTTTTTTTTCAAATTTCAAATTTTATTCAAATAAATTAAATTAACAAATTGCCTAAATCTACAACCTACGAAGCCATTGGCTTGTCTGTAGGAACTTATGCTATTTTGGAAATTCATTAAATGTTTTATTCATTGCGACGATATGTAATATTCTTTTAAAAGTTTTTTCCTTTTGACTTTATTGGGAAAGTTCATAAGATGTTCTGGTAAATTGTTTAGTATAGTTGGTAAAGTAACTGGTAGCGTGTTTTTTCCATAATTGTTGTGATATCTCTCAACTTTGTATCTCCGTCTTGTGTTGTGTGAATGATCTATTACTTGTAGAAATCTTGAATCATTATGAAACTCGTTTATTATCGTAAAGTTGAAGATATTCTTAACGTTCAATATGCCAAGCCTTTTAGCAATGGTATCAGTTGTTTTATTGCCGTTGGTAGTGTTATTAATGTTATTTGTGTTGTTGTGACGCCTATTGATTTGTGTTGCATTGTTATGGCCGGTGTTGTTTCTATTATTGAAAGTGTTGTTTCTGGCATTATTGGTGCTAGTATCAATGTTATTGTTAGTGTAGCCCGTGTTGTTGATGTTTATATACTGGTTGTTGGTTGCCGAGTTGTTGTTATTGCCAGTGTTGTTGTTCGTGTTGTTATCGATGTTTAAATAAATAAAAGGATTGTTGATTTCCGTATTGTTATTACTTGTGTTGTAAGGTGGGTTGATTCGTCTTGTAGTGTTGTCGTCTACAGTACTGGTGTAGTTTGCGTTGGTATTGCTGTTGTTGGCAATGTCGTTTTGAAAATTATGATGACGGATATTGTAGCTATTTCCATTATCATTGTTGTTTGTGGAGAAGTTGTATAAATTGTTGTTGTTTGTTGTTCTAGTAATGCTGGTGTTGATGGTGCTTGAAAGACGTTGGTTTGTTTCAAGAATTTTAAGAACTCTATTTTGTGTTTTCTGAAGTATTCTGCAATGTGTCGAGTTGCATTGACAGTGTAAAGCAATGTTTGCTCGTATGATGCAGAACAGTAATGTACTAACGAACAAGTCCTATGTTGTGAGCTGAGAATACTAGCAAATGGTGTAAAAAGAATAAACAAACTCAACGTATCTTCATTTATATACTTACTAGTTTAACCCAGTGCGCTTCGCTACCCTCATTAAAATAAAATATGTATATTTTTCAATACAGATCTCGTGCATTGTTTATGAAGTTATTTGTTCCAAGTTTGAATACTCTTACTGTTACCATTAACCAGTTCCACCGAAATCTATATGGTATTTGTTTTACATTTGTCCAGCCTATGTCAACAATAAGGCAGAGGGCCTTTTACAGATATTGTTCATTTATAACAAAGCTATTTGTTTTAAATTAGTAAATTGTAACTGTGGCCGTTCTCTAGATTTACAGAAATCTAGTTTGATCCTCGTCCACTTCTCCAATCCCGCACATTTCTTATAGATGCTGTCTGTATGTTGATAACCATTCTAATTGTATCGAATTGGGACAATTTTACACCTACCGTTCTTAAAATATACGAGATTATATTTTGTGCCACGCCCACTTACCTAATCGCACCCACTTTTTGACTGATGTTGCGTATTGATCGCCAAGGTTTTTGTACCAACTTTGGAAACTTTAGCTACTACCGTTCTCTACATATACAGAAATCTATTTTGCCTTGGTATGTGAGGTACTACGCCCATTTATCCACTCCTACCTTCTTTTTGACGGATGTTTCGTATCGCTAACCCAGCTATGTGTACCAAATTTGGACAAATTTTCTTTTTTTAAATAAATCTATGTTATGCCACGCTCACATCTTGTCGGATGTGTGAGGACCCAGAGGAGTTGGAGACAGTTGAGCACTTTCTGTGCCACTGTCCCAGGCTAAAGAACGGCAGGCTGAGATGGGTGGGTAGCAGATTTCTGCGCAAATTGGGAAATGTCTCGTGATGCGGGCTCGAAAATCTGACGAGATTCGTAATGGGAATGACCTGGCTGCGCGGCAGGAGACTGGGCACATGTAGGACACTTTAAAGTAAGGTGGGGTGTTTTTGCTTGTGCTGTCCGATTTTTATCTTCCACTACTTTCTCTTTTTCTTTGCTTTCACTCTTTACTTCTCCTATTCTTTCTTTCCAGAATTCTTTTACTTACTAAGGCGTAAGAATTTACCATATTGTGAAGTTTACTTCGCACCAGCCTTTTTAACCTTACCTAACCTAAATGATATATGGGCATTTCCTGGGGTCACGAACGTACGTTCGTACGCTTTTGATGTACAAATAATATAGAAAACAAAACTTTTCCTAGATTTTTTTTTTTGCGATTTGATAGCATTTGGGTAGCTGTATGTTTAGTGCAAAAGATGAATTTCATCGAGTTTAAGTTTTCATAATAATAGTTATTAACATGTGGTCACGAACGTACGCAAAATAGAAGTCAACTTTGGCTGACAGTTGTGAAATGTAAAAATCTGCGTAATGGAAGGGAATATTCAAAAGTGATTAATTTATTTTAAAAGTGTATTAATGTAGGTCTCCATGCAGTATTTACAAAAAAAAAATATCTCTTTTGGTTTTTGTTTAATTGGCTTAAGTACCGGTCGCGAACGTACGATTTTTCCATATGTTTTTTTATTATTATCACCATGCAGTTTCCCATTAATGTCTTCAAATTTCCTTAACAAACAACTAAATACTCAATTTACAATTGATTGCAATGAAAAGATTATGAAGAAAGAGTGTAAGCATACCATATTTTTGCATGTAAAATAAGCATATAAAAATGTGTTTAGAAGTAGAAAATATAAATTTTTCCAGTTTCCAGTGCAATTTCCTCAAGTAAAACAGCTGAGACATGCTATGAAACCATTCTTTTATAACAACATAGACTTTTTTTATAATAATAAACAATAAAAGACGATGATTATCAACATTTTATTTTTTCATCCTGGTAGACCATTCTGGGGAAATGCCCATATGTATATACAAGTATTAATTGTGCACTTTTGAAGAAAGTTACTTTCCAAATGGTATATCATTTGTTAAAATCCGATGTTTATGTGGGCGTTAAAGGGATATGAAGAAATCACCTCACCTCCTAATACAATAATATTTTTGTTAAAACTTTTCAAGAACTTTATGTGTATTAATTTTTATTTTATTTTCTACACACAGCATGATTTTGGGAAAGCCTCTATGGTTTACAGACACATCTCCTTTTACAGTAATAAACTACAGAACACCGAAAACAGTTTGGCATTAATTAATATTTACTGTTATCAATTGTTTTTGCAAAATTCATTGAAATCAAAAAATCCCGAACTAGCAATAAGTGAAGCAACGGATGTTCTAGAAAATCTTACAAAACTTTTTTACGATATTTTAAACACAAATAAAGAACAAAATTTTAAATATCCTGACGTACTAGAAAAATCAATTTCCTGGTTGTTCCCACAAAATAAAGTCGGCGCAGTTTATCAATTTTTTAAACATTTACCCGAAGACAAAGTAAGGCAAATGTTTGATGCTTTGTTTACACTATACGGCCGCCAAACAATGGACTTATCGGCCACTAATGAAGCAGACGTACAAGAACATGCCAAATTTATTATAGAAACAATTTACACTTTACTACAAATGGATATAATGAATAAAATGCAATTGCAATTGGCCGTTGAACTTTTGGGTCACTGTCGTACTGAATGTCGCTTACAAAGTAATAAAGCAATTGGAGAATTTTTTCTTTTGTTTTATGACTATTTGAAATTATTGTGCGCACAAAAGACAACACTCGATTTTCAACGTAAATACAGCTTAAGTTGTGAACGTTTTAACAAATTATTTGAAAAATATTCTAAAAGTGTCATGAATCAACCATGGTTTGGTGACTTTTTAGTTTTGATTTATTATTTGCACTCTCAACTGCAAAATCTAACAATATTTTTTTGTTTCTGGAATCAAATGCACATACCCGATTGTTTTAAATCGATGTTTCAATTTTTAATGGAACTGATGAAACTTGCCCCATGTATATCGGCTGAAACAAAATTATTTACAACACAATGCTGTACAAGTTCAAGAAAACATGTCATACTCTCATTTGCTCAAATTGCTTTAGCCGGTTTTGTATTATATTGTCAAAATGTAAAAGAGGAAGATGAAAAACAGGAGGATGTAGTGAATCTTGATAGTAATGTAAGTAAAAAAGTAAATGATTTTAGTAAATTTTCTAAAAGTTTACTACTACAGCCATGTTCTGGAAATCTAAATCGAGTGGTGCAGTTAAATTTTTTTAAATTACTGTAATTTTTTCTGATTTTACAGTAGTTCTGGTACACATAAGTGGTACTCAAAGTATGAAGTATAAAACAAATATGTAATTTTTTTGAACTTTTAAAGCAAGATCGTTTTGTAAAGTTGTTCGATTTAAGTATTACTCGAATTCGCTTTTAAGAGCATGGCAGATTCTATGAAAATGTTTTTGTTAAGCAAATAATATAAAATCATCTTATTAAAGTTGTTGCGGTTTTTTTTGTACAATTTAATGTCGATATTTTTATTTTTATGTATAGATCACAGATTTCTACAAAGAAGCGATACAAAACAATATCATACTGATTATAAATCATGCCTTAAAAATAATTGACAAGATGGAATGTATTACGAGCGACTCACAGGAAATAGAAATAATATTGACGCGTTTTAAACAGGCTACACTGAGTTGTAAAACTTACAAACAAGCTAGAACCTGCGTCTCAATATGTGAATTATTTTTAAAAATCAAAACAAAAATAGCTAGTAAAGAATGGCCCCTGCTGTTAAGGCGACTTTACAAAACCACAAATCAGCACATAAATGATGACCCTCATTTAGGCCGTGATATACAAATGTGTTATATAACATCTATGTTAAATACAGAGATTAAAGAAATTGATATTGGTCAAATACGTACACAAATAAGTATATTTTATGCTAACGAAACATCGACAAATTCAAATATTCAGCAGCAGCCACAACAACAAGAAAACTGCTTATTGCATTTATATCATACCACAACATCATTGCTTAAACCACATTTGGAACCATGCCGCAAAAAGTTACTTCACTGGCTGGAAAGTCAGCATATAATAAAATATTACAAATCAAATACCACACTTCTGCACTCACTCCTAAAGTCCTCTCAATCTTATTATGATTTCGTTTTGATAACAAAGTTAGCTAAATTACAGACATATGCCGTCGCAAAAATTTCCTCTCTTTATAAATCTTTAAAAACAAAAGCCAAAGAAATGGGAAGTCTTACACGTCTGGAACAGTTGACTTTTGGCCATGTGTGTGTCATGTTATTGAATGACATAAATTCAAATCAGAAATTTCAAGTCGACTCAAAAGATTTAAATGAAGATTTATTGGAAAATCTTTTAATGCGTGAAGAAATGTCGACATTTACAATATATAATGATTTGAAACGCTTTAATTTGGCTTGTGAAGCTTTTAAAGCATTTAAAGATTTTTATGAAAAGGTAGGTGAATACAATCTATCATAGGTTAAATGAAAAAAGTAAAATGTACCCATACTTGCTAAATAATATCGACTTTATTTTTAAAATAAACATACCACACCCATAATATTCAAATATTATAATATGTATGTGTGTATGTAAAGGGTGTTTTTTAAGCCCGATAGAACTTGAAATTGTAAAAAATAACACAAAAAATTAAATTGTAATCAACATTTTTTTTTATTCGAAAGATCAATACGTGACATTAACATTTGAAAATGATTTCGGGCATATGGGCACCGCGGCTGTTCTTGACGAAGCGCATTCTGGACGTCCAATTTTGGGCCACTTTTTCGAGCACTGCTGGCCGTATGTCACGAATAACACGAACAATGCTGGCCTCCAAGGCGTCAATTGTTGCTGGTTTATCAGCATAAACCAGTGACTTCACATAGCCCCACAGGAAATAATCGAGAGGTGTCAAATCGCATGATTTCTCGAAATCAACTTATCGCCAAATTTTGATTTCAATAAGTCGATGGTTGCGTTCGCCGTATGGCACGTAGCGCCATCCTGTTGAAACCACATCTACGGATCAATGTCATCCATATTTTCAAACAAAAAATCATTGATCATGGTGCGGTAACGATTTCCATTGACCGTAACGCGAGCTCCGGCCTCATTTTTAAAGAAATAAGGTCCGATGATGCCACCAGCGTGAAAACCGCACCAAACGGTGCATTTTTCTGGATGTAATGGAGTCTGTAGGGTCTCTTGTGGATTGGTCTCGCTCCATATGCGGCAATTTTGCTTATTAACAAACCCGTTAAGCCAAAAATGCGCCTCATCGCTGAACACAATTTTGCGATAAAAGTCGTCTATAAGTTGCGCGAATCGACGACTGATTTTCAAGGTAAATTTGGATAATTTCGTAGCGTTGTTCAAGCGTGAGTCTATTCATGATGATTTGTCAGAGTATACTGAAACGATAAAAAAAAATATTTCATCAAAATTTAATTTTTTGTGTTACTTTTTACAATTTAAAGTTCTATCTAGCTTAAAAAAACGCCCTTTATATACATATTTCAGTACACATCTACATATTTCAAAATTTATCTACATTTTTAGCGATTTCTTAAAATTTTTACTTTGGCTAAAATTCATAGTTATATCGCCATGATATCCACAAGTCATCGGTCGATCTAAACCTTCGGAAGCGAGAGCTTCCAGATTTTGCTCCAGAGTATTTTGGTCTCCAACAGGAATTCTCTGAGTTTTAAACTGTAACTCGGTACTGTTATACGACGCCACTGCGATCTGAAATATAAGACGCATGAAAAGCAGACAAAGTCCGCTTGTTTGTCTTTAAGAAATAACGACAAAGATGCGCGAGCTGCTTCGCCGGAAGGGTAGCCAGATTTAAAATTCGGAAAAGCAGTACACCGAGTACAAAAAACCGTATAATAAGGAAAAAATTACCTTTTTTTTAGCAAAAACATAACGATATGAATTAAATCATTACATTTGTATACCCGTCCGGCTGGCTGGCTCCATGATAACTTTGTGCGCAAAGTACAGGTCGACACAGGTCGAAATTTTTTAGATAATTTGATGAAATTTGTTACATAAAACATGAGAATCGGTCCATAATTTCACTTAGCTCCCATACAAGCTTCTTTCCGGAATAGAGTCCTTGTGCCAATAAACCGTCTTATTATGTTGGTATTTAGATTAAATTTGGTCCAAACTTATTTGATTGCAATCTAAATCATCTTATTAAATTTTATTGGAATCGGTCCGTGTTTGACCATAGCTCCCATAGAAATATAACAATACAAATACTTATAAATGTTTGTATTGATAAAAAATTTGGCGACAATAAAAAGTTAAAAAAAGCAAAACAAAGTGTATAAAACAGCGCGTTGTGCATAAAACAGTGCAATTAAGAAAAAAACAGCTCATTTACTGCTTAAAACAGTACGTCTAGCACCACGTTTCCCCGCCCAGACCAGTTTTACGATTGTGAAATTGAAAAATGTTAGCGATGACATTATTTTATAATTTTGTTGTTGCTTTCTACAGTAATTCATATTTAGGTATGCAGAAAACGATTTTAAAAATTTTAATATTTTTATTATTCTCTCAAGAGTTGAGTTTACTGATTTGCTATGGATGAGTGATATTAAGTCAAAATTTGCAATTTTTACTTATTAGTGATATTATAAAAATTAAAACAATTCATAAAAAAGCACTTTAAAGCCAATTCAGTCATTGAGTGATCATTTATCATGCTGTTTAGCAATAAAAAAATAAATTTAGCTATCAAAAACTCAATTCTGTTGTGTTAAAAATTTTTACTTTTGCTCCGTTTTTGATTAATTTTTCTTTAAATATCTTAAATTTGATTGTAAACAGGAAGATAATATCATTTCTACGTCTGTGCCGACGTATTCAACTTTCACAAAGTAATGATATATACTTGCCCTTGCCAAAATCCTTCTTCCGGAAGCATATTTTTATGAGCTCTACGTAAAATAATAGGTCGATTAAACTGATTTTAAAAACTATACAAATCTCATATATACAGCCATGTCACAGAGTACAATTCCGCTCGAAATGGAATTCATTATGTATTTTGGTGCTTCAGAAAATGACGAACAATTTTTCGGAATGAAACCATTTTTCTTTTTATGAACGGAATGTGAGTTTTCTGTATCTGAAAGGCCAAAAAACTATCAAAATACACTTTCTATCAATAAACAATATCGTCCCCGTAATGAAACAATATGGTATAATTTTTTTGCCATTTCGAGATAATGGAGTTTAAAATTTTTGTGTTATTAGATATCTGGGAAAACAGTAATATTTCGGGAAATAATCGATGTTTTTAAGTTGTGGTCATTTAAATATGTGGTGAAATAATCAGGCTACTATTCGATGATATTTCATTAATTTAGAAGTGCTTTAATTGCAAAAAACTGGGATTCAAAGTACCATGATGTCACTAAGGCTATTTTATTTGTTTTATAACATGTTTCAAAATCATTATACACTATTTTACTTTGTATGGTATACACTATTTTATTTGAATCTTTTACACCAGTAATCACGAAATACTTTTAAATTGTCGGACGAATGTTCATTCATTAAAACAAAGTATTCCTGCTTAACAATCCATTTTATTCATAATTCACTGTCATTTTTTGGTATTTCAATGACACGTTGTTAATTGTTTTGCAACACAATTTTTACACAGTTTTAATGAATAAAAAAAAAAAACAGGAATAAAACGCAATATTCATCTACGGAAATATCTTCCTCCACATCAGGCTCATCCAAGCAATTTTAATTTCTCTCGGGTTGAAGATTAAGCTGTTGCTTTAATCTAGGGCACAAATTTCGGGTGTCACAGTTATAAGTGGTTAATTTCTTCCTTGTCAATTGTAAGCCAATCGAATTCCCATTTCTCTTTGTAGAGCAGCAAATTAGGATTATATTTCTCCACTTTAATTTGCTTAATCTTCTTCGTCCGTCGTACCATAATCATTGAAGAATTATTCAGGGGAGATAGCCCTTGCCTCCTCATTTGTCTCCGTAATAGTTTCAATCTATATATAAATTTATTTTGCCCTCAGCTTCACACTTATTATCGTTTCACAGTAAATACTTACCATGACTTGATATATCCATTATTTTTACAATGCTTTTACAATAACCCACTAGCAAAAGCACAATTGCCCCGTCTATGTCTTCTCTCAGCAAATGCTACAATCTATCAAAGAGTTAACATTGACAGTGTAAACAGATGTTAAGCTATTGTTTACGTTAACCGTAAAACTCACAGAGAAATTTTGTATGATAAATAAAAAAGTGTATAAGTGTCATACGGATTTAAATGTTATATTAGCTGCGTTCGTTTACCCCAAAACTGGATTTTACTGGATTTTACTGAAATGCGTTCGCGTACACATAAATTTGTAAAATTTTCATATTACTCACCTACTGGATTTTACTGGAATTTTACTGGAAAAGTAAACGAACGCACATAATGTTAAAAAATTGTGTATATCCAGTGTTGGGCAAAATACATGGTTTGCGGTATTTAAAATACAAAATACTTGCTGGTCATGTATTTAAAATACAAAATACAAAATACTTTCAGGTTATGTATTTAAAATACAAAATACTTACACATCCTGTATGTATTTAAAATACAAAATACAAAATACTTCCATTTATTGTACGTATTTCAAATACAAAATACTTCCACGTCATGTACATTAAGGTTATAACTTTTTTTTGAGTGCAAAATACCACTCCAGCGCCATGTGGGGAATTTTGTTCTGATAATAAAAAACTGTTTTTTAAGCTGATTCGGTAAGCGATTCCTAAAACTCCATATTATGTGTAAATTTTATTTTTGGAAATTGAAACCCTTTTGATTTTGCATTAGACTTATGAAAAATGGTTTAATGTTGAAGATTATATATGAATTTAAACAAAAACGAACTTATTTAAGACAAGAGTCACTGATTCAATGATGAAAATAAAAAATAAAAACAAAACTTCAACGCTTTCGGTGCGGAAACTTTTTCACGAAAGATGAAAAGTGACACCATATTTTTTTATATTTTGGTAGATTAAAATGCAATAAAATACGTATTTGTATTTTAAATACGTATTTCAAATACATGTATTTCAAATACTGCCCAGCCCTGTGTATATCAATATACGTAATTTTTCTATTTTATTTTGTTATGCAATAATAAAAATAGTGAATAATAAAAATAGTGTATCCTTTTTTACACTGTTTTTAATTGAATTTATATTAAGAGTAACAACTATTTAAAACACCATACCTGCACTTACACAATTATTAATGAAAAATTTCAAACACGCAATTATACGCTAATATTTCAATTGATCTTTTGACACACTTTGTGGAAGTAGAATTTCACCTAATTTTTACCACATTTAGAATCAGTTATGTAGATTCTTATTATGCAATAAAAAATTAATGGTGTACATGCGTATACACTATTGTTTTATTGAGGGGACGATATGTTTTCTTTGATTCCGAACGGAATTTTACTCTGTGACATGGCAGATAGAGAATATTTGAGATTGGATTTTATTTTTTAAATAGTATGTTATCCAGATGTCTTCCGTCGAGTTGAACACACTGTTCAAAACGGCGCCTTGTTTTTCGAGAATTTTCAAAAAAAAGATCCAATTATATCATGCGTGGATAAGGCACACCAAACAGTTACCCTGGGACAATGCAATGGTTTTTGAGTAACGGCAGTTTTGCTTGTTGACGTGGCCTTTTATCTGAAAATGAACTTTGAACAAAATTGTCGACGCAAGAGTCATTACTCTTAAAAAATGTCTTCACAGCGAACGCGCGATGCTCACTCGACCGCACAATCGATAGTTCCAATGGCGCCACCCTCCCTCCGCACCGTTTATTACTTTTTGAAATAATCGTATTTAAAAACAAAAATTTTCCACCAGACACCCTGTATAAGCACTATTGTCCCAAAACCTTTATTTTCTATAACTCGGTCATTTATACACCGATTATATTACCAGTATTCTACCATGATAATTTAAGGAAAAAGTAAAACAATTAAGGTTATTAATTATAAGCGGGCTTCAAAAAGTTAAGGTTTATGTTCAACAATAAGAGATTTATTGGTAAAAATAGGACACAGTCCTGGGTTTTTGCTCATATCTCAGCCTTTTTTGTGGTTTAATTTTAAAATTAAACTATTCTGGACAATATTTTTGATATAAATATATAAAAACCTAGTTCGCATCATAAATTTGGTCTTCGGAAACCCAATTTTAAAATACACACGGACAGACGGACATAAGGACCCAGAACATCTAAGATTAATATTGTAGAAATTACAAATTAAATGCCAAACTTATATATCACCTGTGGCGAAGGTTATAAAAAACATGCTTCATCATTATTTAGATCATTGCTTTTGCATTTTTGTTATAAAATTTTGCTAAGTAATATTTTTTTTTGTTATTTTTAACCAAAATGTTAAGCAAAAATATGCTTAATTTGATGTAACGTATATGTTTTAAAAAAATGTATTGTTCTGCCTTTTTGAAATGGACCTTTTTCTCTTTTTAACTATTTAGTTTGACAGTGAATTAATATCTATGGATGATGGCATAATCGATTGGGAGTCCTTATTAGATGATCTAGCCAGTTTAGCACTTTGTTTGCAACTATCCGGTTACATGGAACAGAGTTTGGAAGCATGGTTGCTTCACTATAAATGTTCGCGTCTAATACAAGATGGATTTGCCTCCCTACGAGGTTTAGCCTTCTTTTGTGAATATTCCGAACACTTTGAGCAAAACAAAAGTGCCAATTATTTCAAACTGGAGGAGGAGATTCAAAATAATTTTCCCACCATAACGCAGGGTCTGGAAAACTTAGCCAATCTCCCAAGACAGGCATTTCAAAGTTATATTTTATTAGCCATGCTACAAATAGCCCACTATTATGCACGTACTACGCGTTTTTCCTTTGCTCAAATGTTAATTCAATATGTTGAGCAAAAACATGCGGAACTACCCGAACGTCGAGGACGGTATGATATTGTTTTGGCCACTATGGATGCTATTAAGTTCCGTTTATTGTGGAAACATTTTGATGATACTAAAGCTGATGCAGAAGAAAATAACTCGCGTACAATTGCTGAAAATATACTGCTTCATCGTTGTCTGTTGCATGAAATCGAAAACACTTTAGATCGTTTTCATAATTTTTCATTCATTAGCTCTTGTGATGGTTTATTGTATTCGATATTGATTATAGGCTTAATTCAAGAATTAGCCGAATGCACCGCCAATCGTTTGTGCGATAATTTTATAAATGCACTTTTTATAGCAACATGTAAATGTACCTTGTTGCTGGGTTTAGCTCTGCGTTTCGTTCAGGTGATGAGTATGTGGATGTGGGTTAATTTACAGATGGAATATGTTGATAGAGCTCAGGTAAGTAACAATTAATGTGATTACATACACTCACGCAAATAAACCAACTTGACTTTAATATCGGATGATATTTAATTTCAGACAAAACTAAAATTAATTGAATATGTTATGGGCATTAAAAGTCTTAAAGAACTTACCGCAAAGTCTAAAAAATCCCTAAGTGACATACAATCAAGTACCCTTTTACCTGCAGCCTCTTCCGAGTTATTAACCCTTAATCATCATACTCCTGGCATGGAAGCTATACGTAGATTGGCACAAGTTCAACTTTCTCCCATAAAATCCGTAAGCTTAACATATATATATTAGAAGAAGAAATGTTTAATTTGTTTTTGTGGTTTTTTTTTTCACTTAAAACAGGATAAATTACAATTAAGTCCTTCACACCACAACTCTGACTTGAAACGATATTTAGAATGTAACATTGACAGCAAACTTATGCCACAAAATGAACAAATCGAGTGGACTTTTTTCGTGGTCGGTTGTTTAAATGCTCGCCTCTATTTCCTCGTAGAAGATTACGAACAATTAGAGTCCTTTTACGAAAAAGGTAGCAAATGGCTACAAATGTGTCAGAATACTTTTAATAAGAAACACTACAAAAACATACATTTGATGGGCTTGCAACATTATGCAAATTTTCTTAGGTCACGTCGACAATACGACAAGGCTTTGCAGTGCCTGGAATATGGAATGGAGTTGTGTGAAAATAAGAAATTCTATATAGATGCCGTGTACTATGTTAACTATCAACTACAACTGAGTGCTACCAAAAAGGACATGAATGCCAGTAAAAATGTAAAAATCAAGCAGCTTACTCATAGTAAACCACGGAGAGCTTTACAATTTAACATGTTACCTGAAAGTAAAGAACAACATGAAGCAGATAAAAAAGAATTGAACGAAAAGAAATTGCAAAATGTATTGGCATTGGAAAAGAACCCAACGTTATTAGCAAAACCGCTTCCAGTTATTTTTAGTGAAAATGGTTTGATATCGTATAAAAGAACAAAAACTCAAACTAGCTCTACATCAAGCAGTAGTAGTTCCGGTAGCAGTTATAGTTTAGACATAAAAACAATAAAAGCAAAGCAAAAATTTCAAATTTGTGAAGATTCTATTGAAATTTTAGATATTATCGACAATGTAGAAAATAAACTAGCAAAGCAACCAACTAATGAAGACGTCAAAGCGACCAAACGAATAAAAATCAAAGAAGAAAACGAACGACTACATAAAACACCTAAAGTGGCGAGAAAAGCTTTAAAATCATCTTTAACTACTGGCAGTAAATCAATAGCTAAAATTAAAAGACCAGAACATATACCTCAATTTCATATTGATATCGATTTAACAGATAGTCCTTCCTTTTCTTCCGTGATATCGAAGTCTTCTTCGTTAGAAAATTTAAACGCCAAAGAAAATCTCAATACAAATGAACTTTTAGCTAAAATGCAAAATTTATGTATAAAAAACCCTAAATCAACAACAGAAACCGAAACAAAAACTAAAAAATGTCGCCGTAACCGAAATCTTTCAGAAGATGATTGTATTATTGTTTTAGGAAATTCTCCCTGTACAGTAAAACCAGCTCAAAAGCAACTTTTAGATAAACCAAAAACTACTGGAACTCGTACCGCTGCTAAAGATAAATCTAATAAAGACCAAACATCACACGAAGATAACTTAGCACCTATAAGTAGACCACGAAGGCAACGAAAACTGGTACCAGATAAAAATGAACCAAATTTAGAAAATGAACCCCATACAGCTTGCTTCACACCAGCATCTACAGCAAGTGTCACAAGAAGACGCCAGAAAAAATTAGTTTAAAATTTATATTTATTTTCGTTTCACATTTTCTGTTAATTTATGTAGAATTATTTCAAGGCGAATTCATACAGGTGAACGCATCATGAGGGACAGTTATGTTGTATGTATGTATTAGTATTCTGGATGTCAAACTCCATACAAAAAAAAAAAAAAAAAAATGACAGCCAGAATAACTCTCTCTCATTCGGTCTGATGCGGTCACCTGTATCGATTTCCCTTGAACTATTGTTATAAGTTACACTTTCTTGACTCAAACTTCTTATTTTTTTATGTTTTATTTTTCTTTTGGTTACATAATTACATATATATTTCTATTAAAGACATTTATGTAAATCATGTTTGTGTTTTATTTAAATTTCAGAGATTTTCAATTTTCTTTTATTTTTTTTTCAGCTTACCAATTTTAAAGTTTTTGAAATGTATAATGACTAGTGTCCGACCGACTAAAAAATAAAATTTCACAGTATAAGCAAAAAACTTTGTAATATGAAACTTGAATTCTTTTAGCAATTTTTAAAGAAACCCTTTTGATTATATTTTGTTAGAAAAACATGTGTAATTACGTCGTTTTGTATGTATCAAGTAAACACACTTGTAGTTACGTCCCTTTTATTTTGTTAATAATTAAAATTAAAAAATTAGTGCGGGTGGTATTGAAAAAAATTAAAAAGTTAACATTATCTACCAAAATTATTTAATTCATCAGAATGAAAGCAATTTTAAATTAATATTTGATGAATCCAGTGAAAGAGAATCTTTTTCTTAACAAGAAGCCGTCCAAAATATAAATTTCGATGTTCTGATTTATCATCAATATCTGAAGATGATACTGAAGAAAATCTAGATGACGATAAAAACAAACCACTAGGCAAAAACAATCAACTTAAACTTAACCAATCTTTGGCCCCTATTATGGTTTACAACTCAACTCAGTTGAGTTGTAATTTCCTAATTTTTGTATTATGGTTTACAACTTTGCTATTTTGCGGTGAACAAAAACATAACAAAAATTACAACTGATCACAACCAGTTGTCTTAATAACAACTCAACTGAGTTGAGTTGTAAACCATAATAGGGGCCTTTATAAAAACTGGCGTTAGTATTATAATTGGTTGCAAAATTGTCTCTTGAATTCGAACATGTAGTCAGAATTGTCAAAAGTAGAACAGTTTTCAATGATATGACTTTAATGCAAATATCTTCAAAAATATAAACGGGATTATGTATTTCTTTCTTTTTAGTCAAAGGTTATAAAATTACTTTGTGAAGATTGTTTAGGATATGGCAGAGTTACAGCAGATACAATTTCAAACCTCATTAAAAATTTGATGATTTTTTGCAATTTTGCTCTTTTTAAGTTATTTTTTTAAACCAAAAAATAAAATTTTTTTAAGTTTTATCACTTACGTTAGCCTATTTCAAAAAGAACATTTTGTGCCCAATAGGATTCAGATCGGTGCAAAAAGTTACAGAAGATTAATTTAATCAACCCACTTTTCGGTTTGTATCAAATCAAAGAAAAACTCAACAAATAAATACACAAAGCTAAATTTTTAGTAAATAAATATTAAGGGTATTCACGTCACAAGTTGCACCCTTGCAAAAAAGCAAAAGTGCAAAAACATAACAACCACAGAGACAATTATTTACGCACAACTAATTGTCTGTGTGGTTGTTGTTATATTTTTGCTCTTTTGCTTTTTCGCAAGGGTGCAACTTGTGACGTGAATATCCCCATTAAGTAATTCTATTTATTGATTTTTTCAAGAGCACTTTTAAATATGAAAACCCATTTTCTAAAAGATTTTCATTATTTTCATCAGCCATTTGAACATACATATGTACTTTCAAATATCTATCATACAAATGAATGCCTGAAATTTATTCATAAAAATACTAGAATAAAAATAATATTCAGGGGTGTTATAGAATCCAAGTCGGTTTTGCTGTTTGTGGGTTTTTTGAATTTTTTTTCCAATATGATAGATCCAAAGATCCAAGGTTGGACAAGCCTTACAGACTTATATTTCCAGGGTCAACGTCCAAAAAGCTATAGCAAGATCCATGTCAAAATTTTAAAAGAGAGTTGATTGATGAAAAATAAGAAAAATGTTAAGTGTTGACTGATGAAAATTTTGATTGACGAAAATGTTGATAGGTGAAAAATTATGTGTATATGTGAATAAATTTTGATTGCAGATATGCAGTTAATAAAACTTAGATATTCAAAATATTCAAAAAAAAAAAAAAATATTATAACCAAAAAGTCTAGAGTTCAATACTCGACTTCCTAATGAATAGACACAAATCCTTATAAAGTTCAAAATTTTCCGCATCCAAGATATCTTTCAAGTTGTCAAATTCTTTAAAATGGCGAATTTTTCCCGATTGCATTCATAACGTGGGCATTTGAAGATAACATGATCATTAGTCTCAGAGACCCCACACGTAGTACAATCAGCAGAAGAACATATATTAATCATATTCAAATATATTTTATTATAGGAATGGCCAGCAAAAAGTCTGTTTAGGGTTTTCACATCTTCAGCACCAAGTAACCTTTTCTTATAAAAAACCTTTGTAGAAATTCGAGCCTTTATTTCATGAAACCATTTTCCCTTTTCAGCAAAAATTTGCTCAAATTCTTCTTTTTGTTCATTGTACAAAACATCTTTTACATTACGTATTGCCTCGACTGGACTGAGTTTGGCCTCAAAGATAGCACCAATGTCACAGGCAGCTTTTGATTTTTGAATTTAACGAATTTCAAAACAAATTCATAACTCGTCAAAAATAGCCAACAAAACCGACAACTATTTTATAAATCGCCATCTTGCCAAATCAATTAGGTCACCAAACAAGTTTGAAAATCGCCACGTTTGGCGAGAAATCGCCACATCTGACAACCCTGATAGCGCCCACAAGAGAATAATTATGCCATTAAAATATGACTTAAATATTTTATTTTTATTTATTTAATTCAATCAGTAATACAAAAGCCTTCCTGGCCAGTTTAACGCATTACATAGTAATATATACATTTTAGCAACAAAAATGTCATTACATATTCAATAATGTACATATACAAATTTTTAAATCTAAACAAAAATTATTTAAAAATGCAAAAAATACAAGGTTCCCCACAAAAACCATCATCTCTTTAGTAAATAAAGTATGATATAATTCAAATATTTAATTTAATATCCCCACTAGTGATTTGGATAAACTAGTATGTATCTTACTTTTAAAGCCATGAATTGAATCTGAAAAACATTTCAGTTTTTTCACATACATACATGTTTTTTTTTTAATATTGTAAGTAAGCTTAGTAGGTATATTATTTTACCTATTCCCCGCACAAATGTCTTATCGGAATAAGTGTTTTAACATTAATTTGGTAATAAAAGTAAAGCTACAATGTTGAATTAAAATATATATAATGGGCCCAAAAGGTGCTATTTTCAGATTTTCCATAAATCAAATTAATTTTAAATAATTTTTGCAACTAAGTGCTAGTTTTAGCCGTCGTCTTGAGTTTTTAGGAGAGAGAGGAAAAGAAAATGCATTCTCTTTTCCTTTCTGTACTAAAAGCTCAAGACTTGACGACAAAAACTTGAAGAGTGTAAACCAGCACTAATATACTTTTTTTTAGTTTTTAAATAAAATTTTTTATTTAGTTAGCAGTTGTTTTATTTAACGGATTTTTTAATTTATGTTTAAAATCATTATTAAAATTTTTTCTATATATAGAAGATTTTATTAAGAACCTATTCTTTAAAGGAAAAAAGTGAGTGAACACTTCTTCAACATCATTATTTTACAGCAAAATATTTTTATAAATCTGGCTACATTTTATATTAATTTCTTAAACAACTCTGTATTTTTTGTGACATTTCACATGACAGCTATGTTTGTGTGTATGTTTCTCAATTTTCTGCACACACATTTCTAAAAGAGATTTTTTTTACCTTGCTAAAATTATTAGCAAAATTTTATCGCTGAGGTTAAGAATTATCTATAAAACTTGTAGAAATTATAAACGTATTTAAAGAACAAATTAATTAAAGTATTTAACATTATTAAGTGCGAATATATAAGTGTTTTCTAAAACAAACAAAATTATTCAGTTTTTAAAAAAAATCTAAAATAAGCCGAGCAAAATATTTTAAGTACCTATACCAAAAAATATTGTCTGTGCTTGTTGGTGTTCGTATTCATGTGCTTCCATTATAAGTTTTTCATAGAAAGGAAAGAAAAAAAAATGATTGAAATACGTAACCATAAGTTTGAAATATAATACATATTGACGACAGAGTTTTAGTTGTTTAAAAAAAAGCTGATATTGCAGAAAACCAAGATATAAGGTAAAATCACATGTAATTTAATTAATTAATATGCACATAAAACAAAATTGCACAAAACAAAGGTTTTATAGAACATACATAGTTGAGTAAGATAAATTTTGTGTGATATAAACGTTAACACCAAAAATATCTTTATCCGCATGTGTACTTGACTATACACATACAATATTTACCTTTAAACGTACACACACACGTACATATACATATGTTTTATATGCATGCACGTTGTTGTTCTACCTTGTATTATATTTAATATTAGGCACCATGAATCATTTTCCTTCTGTATAAATTTCCAGTTGCTATGCTTGTGTCCCCGCCGCCTTCAACTTGGCTTAGTATGATTGCAAATCATGGTGTAATTGCCAACGAAACCTAAAAAAAAAACTGAGAAAAAGCTTCAAGTTCAATGCGTTAAATGCCAACTGTTATTCCTGTGATTATTAGTAGTTATTTTACCATGTTTTGTTGGCATTTTTTATTTGTTTGTTTTCTAGTTGTTGCTCGTTTTAGTCAGAGCGGGAGAAGCTGTATTTTTCTCAATATCTTTTTCTTTTATTTCAAACCAGGGACAGCGTTGCCGTTTTGGTTACTTTTAACGAAAATTGGTTACTTTTTTTTCCAATGTGTACTTTTTTCCATTTTGGTTACTTTTTTCAACACAAAAATAACCAATTTTTTGTTTTTTCATTTCAAAAAACAAAAATGTTTTTTGAATGAAAATTCGTATGATAAACAACATTTTTTTCAACTTTGAAAATTTGACTTAAGATGTTTTGTCAAAATGCAACAAATATATATAAAAGATTTACCGCATAATTTAGTTAAATTTTGTACTTTGATACCTTAATAACACAGCAAGACCTAAAAAATTTTACTTGCAAGAGCTCTTTATATAAAAAGGTTGATGTGTTAATTCTGTAAAGGAAGTGCACGTCCACTCAAAATTTCGAAAAATTATATAGCCTTTTGTTCTTTCCAGACCATCGGTAATGCACTATTAAAATTTATAAAAATCGGTCCAGCGGCTTATAAACCTATTAGATACAAACAAACACAGTTCCAAGGCCTATCCAATAGGTCTGCTTACTATTACAACAATACAACAATAAAAAAAACAACAGGCATTTTGTTTGTGTAAAATTCCTCGCCGTTGTCAAAATCTTACTACTACATAGGCAAAACAAAAGGAAAAATGTGTTTTGTGTGCATGTATGTGTGGCAAAAAACCAAAAAAGTAAACAAAAATATACACTTATAAGGAAAATGTAAACAACTTTTGATATCGTTGAGGAAAAAACCAAATAAACATCTGGCTTCTTAAGCAGACCTATTGGATAGACCTTGCACAATTCCTTCTTTAGACATATTTTTCAACTGAAGTGTGGATAAAATAGTATGTACATTTGATAAAAAATAATTTTGGTTACTTTTTTTTGCTCTTGGTTACTTTATTTTAACATTTTGGCTACAAATTTATTTTGGTTGTGGCAACGCTGATCAGGGACGTCCAAAAAGTAAATTTTGGTTGTATTGCTTCATATTAGTATTAGTGAATAGAGAGAGTTTACCCAGCAAACACAAATTCAAGTCAAACTAAAAAATAGTGTAAATCAGCACCGTAATAATTACGAGCAGTGCCATAACAATTAAAGTTTGTTATTTTCCATCTTTTTTTTTTTTTGCTTGAAAAATAAGAATTATGTATTAATTTTTAATGGTAAATTAATTCTTATATTTGACTTTTATTTTGTTTTTTTTTATCAAAAACAGGAAGTAATTTTTAATTTGTTGGCTATTATGTTATAAATCATTTAAAAATAAGAGGGAATATGTTTTAAAAAGGCATTTTGATAACATTCATAGTAATATAAATGAATTTAAAGTGAAAGAAAAAGAACTCCGAAAAACATTTTTTACAGAAATCAAAATGCCATAGTTTTGGTTTTATAGAAACTCTTCCCTTGTACCGCAATATTATTGCCTGGCATTGTATTCAAATAGAATCATATGTAAAATCTGTCATTAACAAAAGTCTTAAAAATTGCGAATATTTTTCTTTTTTTAGATTTATATAACTATGAAATTTTTCAAAATGCGCTTTTAAATCATCTTGCCTATTATTTTAAAAATTTTCAAAACATAAGAGGCACTGTATATTGCCAAAAGCATTCCCAATCATGAAATATCTTTTAAATTGCATCATTCTATTACTTCTCTATTTATGTATGTAATGTTTACTGGGCAAGTTTTTTTAAGTAAAATATACAAAATATGTAAGCATCCGCCGCATGTGCACTCGTCGCTTGATTCTATTATAAAAACAGACTTTTTTTATAATAATAAACAGTGTTGGGCAAAATACATGGTTTGCGGTATTTAAAATACAAAATACTTGCTGGTCATGTATTTAAAATACAAAATACTTTCAGGTTATGTATTTAAAATACAAAATACAAAATACTTACACATCCTGTATTTATTTAAAATACAAAATACAAAATACTTCCATTTATTGTACGTATTTCAAATATAAAATACTTCCACGTCATGTACATTAAGGTTATAACTTTTTTTGAGTGCATGTGCGGAATTTTGTTCTGATAATAAAAAACTGTTTTTTAAGCTGATTCGGTGAAAAGAGTTTCCGCACCGTAAGCGATTCCTAAAACTCCATATTATGTGTAAATTTTATTTTTGGAAATTGAAACCCTTTTGATTTTGCATTAGACTTATGAAAAATGGTTTAATGTTGAAGATTATATATGAATTTAAACAAAAACGAACTTATTTAAGACAAGAGCCACTGATTTAATGATGAAAATAAAAAACAAAACTTCAACGCTTTCGGTGCGGAAACTTTTTTCACGAAAGATGAAAAGTGACACCATATTTTTTTATATTTTGGTAGATTAAATGCAATCAACCATCAATAAACTGACAGAATATATTTTGTAAACTATGTTTTTAAAATACAAAATACTCCCATTTTTTATGTATTTAAAATACAAAATACAAACTACTTATATTTATTGTATGTATTTAAAATACAAAATACAAAATACTTGCTGGATATGTATTTAAAATACAAAATACAAAATACTTGCACGTCATGTATTTAAAATACAAATACAAAATACGTATTTGTATTTTAAATACGTATTTCAAATACATGTATTTCAAATACTGCCCAGCCCTGATAATAAACCATAAAAGACGATGATTATCAACATTTTATTTTTTCATCCTGGTTGACTATTCTGAGAAAATGCCCATACATTAATATATCCCTAATTAAAAGTTGAAAGGACTTTTCGTGTCTAAAACAAATAATCGTTGTTGTTCAAGCTTAGGCTTGCCATTTCTATTTTGAGAAAAAGAGGACGCCAGCATAAAAAATGTAGGACATTTGTTCGAAAAAAAGAGGACACTTTCTAAACAACCTAATATTAATAAAATTAACGGCGGCATAAAAATTAACAACCAAAATTTGTTTGTACACAAAAACTTAATTTGGGTAATTCCATCTCAAGTCGACCAAGAGTGGGACTCGACCCCTTTCGATTTGAATGCGATTTGGCGAGATGGTTTATTTAATCCCATAAAGAACATATATCAACGAAAAACAATTTTTTAATTTTTTCAAAAGTTATGTCATATTCAAATTGTCATAACTTCGCCGAATAAGCCGAATGTGTTGAGTTTATTCTTTGAATATCTCGAAAACTACTTTACATACGAAGATGATTTTTGTCAGTTTAAAGAGAATACTTGAGGCTACAATAAATATATTAAAAATGGACTAAGTCAAAACCCTATTTTTTTGCAGATTTTTTTTTTTATATAATACTTCAAACTGTTTTTTAAAAATCCTAAAACTTTTAAGGATGTGCTTTTTTTAAGATATGATTTTTTTTTTCTTTCCTAAAATAATCTAAAAATAAAATTTTAATATAATCATTTGAGCAATAAGTATTTATTTAAACAAAAGTAACGACATTGATAAGGTTGCTTTTGCTTATTTGTTGCATTTTTTTGGGAGCTCCATTTTGGGCACATTCAAAGAAAAGTATTTTTTTTGTCACGTTACGTCCCCAAAAATTAAATCATACCTATCTTAAAAAAACCCGAGCACCTAAATCTTTTTTTTTAATGAATTTTGTGAACTGTGATTTAAAGTTTAAATGCAGGAACAAATTTTCAATGAAGGTGTAAAAAGCCGGACAACCCCGGACACTTGATGAAAAAAAAGTAGGACTGCCCCGGATACCCAAAAAAAGAAGACGGCTGGCAACCCTATTCAAGCTGCAAAGTACATGCCAAGTTATGCTTAGAAATGATAAAATTATTTCTGACGATACATACAAAAAGTCACAATATTACTTAGATAGTGATTTATGAAATGAAGACGAGTATGACCAAGAACTGGAAATTTATTTAGCAATGAATAATTTAAAAGATTTCTAAATGCTATTCAAAGCTTCAGTTGTACGAGATTCAATACTCAATACTATTTTTTTTAAGAAATTGTTAGGTATAAAATTGTTTGTGTTCACTTAAAGAAATATATTTTAGCACTTTCCTGCGCTTTTTATTGAAACAAAAAAATTGGCATGAAAATGTACTAAAACCGTCCTTTTTTCAATTAAAGTTTTTTTCATCCCGTTTTTCATATCTCTTCATAAGTTTAATGTCGCAAGAGTTAGCACCACTGAGTCTGACAGTGAAAATACACTTTAAAAATTACATAGAGTAGGTCGTAGGTACGCCTTGTTGAATAAAGTAACCTTTTTCGAATTTCTATAACACATGCACATTTATGCATGGCATTTTTATTTTTTTTTAATTTATTTTTACATTACCAATAACATAGCCTTTAAAGGCCATAATCGGTTACAAATTTCTACTAACAATTGTAAACAAAAACAAGTAAGAAAGTATAGTCGGTCAAACCCGACAATATGATACCCTACACCACAGTATTTAAAAACACATCATGCTTATGTGTCCATATAAATATGGATTTATCTATATTTATAAATAGGCTTGCCAGACGTACTGTTTTCAGCAGTACGCGTACTTTTTTTTACTATCTGTACTGCTTTCTGCATAACCATTAAAGAAGTACGCATTTGTACTTTATTTTAGCTTTTGTACTTCATTTTGTACTTTTTTTTGCACAAAAATAAAACACGTTTATTTACACGTTTGTAAATAAAGTACAACAAATTTTCGACATCCACTTAAAAGACTGCAAATCGGAAAGTAATGTTTGAATTTTGCGTTTTTGAATGGTTTGAAATGTTGCGTCATATACCAACTCGATGACGCCTGAAGTATAAAGAATTTTAAAAAAAACTTTCCAGCCGTAAAAGCTTACTTGTCGTTCCAAAGCTGTTGTTGACCTGTTTTGAGCCAATTTTTTAAAAATTAAATTGATGAAGCAAACCTTGGCTTTTTACACCACATAGGAAATAGTATACACATTATGCATTAAAAAAATAGAGGATAATGGCAACCTAAAATTAGTTGACATGTTCTAGAAAGTAAAGCAACTTTGCGAAAAATTTAAACAACAAAAGAATCAAAAATGAATGATTTCATAGCCGAACTTGCAAATTAGCCACAGCTTTGATATTGAACAGAAGAATTGCCTTTTTAAAAAGCGTGTAGATAAGTTTCTATCGAAAACGAAACTTAATTTCAAACATTTCAATTAATTTCTATAAATAATTTGTTCGTATCATTGAAAGATTTTGCTGAAAAAAAATTTGAAAAGAAAAACCAGGAGAAATTACATGAAAAGAATTTCTACAAAGTTGATTATTTCTCAATTCCGAAAATATTCGTATTTTCACTTCCTCATTGAAACAACTGAAAGAATTTTTAGTTCAATGTTTTGGAGAAAAGACCGAAGTTTAATTTCGATTGAAAATTAAGAGAGTGAATTAATAATAAAAACTAATTTTAAATACACCTTGAGTTTTAAAATTTTTTAAAAACCGAAAACGGTAAAAATGGCCTTGTTAGCGAAGTACAAAAAAAGTGATAAATATTTGCAATATTTTAAATTTACAATAATTAATTTGTTAAATTACAATAATGAAATTGTTAAATTAGAACAATTAAATTGTTAAACTAACACGTGATATTGAACTGAAACTTACGTTATTATTTTACAAAATTAAAATAACCAAAGCTTTTTGTTTTTAACATTTAATTTAAAACAACTGACTAATTAAAAGATTTCCGTGCTTAAGTATATTAAATACTTAATATTAAAAAATATCTTATTTCGGTTTATGAATTGCTACTCAATGCATTTAAGAAAATAAAATAAAAAAATTTAATGTACTTCTTTTTACATTATTGTACTGCCGTTTTTTTCTCGATGTACTGTTTTTATGGATTTCATATCTGGCAAGCCTATTTATAAACTTCATTAAAATCGGTTTGAAAGTTTGTGAGAGGCAGAAATTGCCCCCTACCTCCCCTTGTGGTCCTATTTTTGAAAAACTGTATAGCTTATGTGTCCATATAGATATGGATCTATCTATGTTTTAAATTTCATTAAAATCGGTTTGAGAGGCAAAAATTGCACCTATCTCCCCTTGTGGTCTTATTTTTTTAAAACTGTATAGCTCATGTGTCCATATAGATATGGATCTATCTTGTTTTAAATTTCATTAAAATCGGTTTGATAGTTTCTGAGAGGAAGAAATTTCCCCCTATCTTCCCTCCTTGTCCTACGATTCGGCCCATTTTCAATAGGCTTGGTCCTTGTGCCAATAATAACCTATGTCCCAAATTTTATCAAATTATCTGCAAAATTGCGACCTGTACTTTGCGCACAAGGTTACATGGACAGCCAGCCGGACGGACATCGCTAGTTCGACTCAGAAAGTGATTCTGAGTCGATCGGTATACTTTAAGGTGGGTCTAGGACCAATATTTTAAGGCGTTACACACATCAGCAGAAATGCATAATACCCTCTCCACTATTGTGGTGTGGGTATAATTAAAATATGAATGTATGTATGCGTATGTATATAAAAATTAAAATATAGTAAAGTTAAGATATAATTACAAAAGTGTTAGATAGCTTAATTAAAATGTAAGGGTTACAGCTATGAAAAATCCCAAAACGAACGATTCAGAGCATAAATAATGATTGATTTTATGTTCATAAGGAAAATACTACACAACAAACTTTACAGAAATAAATTTTTAAATATCATGAATATAATCCTCTAATGCATATTCAACACATAAATATAAAACACTTAATTAAGTCTTAAGTCAAATTTAAAAAGGTCGAAAAAATGTGGTTAATCATACGAATTTTTATTCAAAAACGCTTTTAACATTTTGTAATAAAAACGAAAATTTTCTTTAATATTGGTTTTTTTATTAATTGATAAAAAGGATTTTTTTTACCGAGTTTTATTTTTTTAAACTTTGTTGATATCTTATCTCGACTTAAGATGTTTTATTAAAAAGCCACAGATATATGTATAATTCAAAAGCTTTACTTCGTGTCTTTCTTGCACTTGTCACAATTGCATATGCATACAATTTGTTTTTCAAAGTTTTATACGTTTTAAAAGATTATTTCTCATACTTTTTGCTTGGCGTCAAGGGAAAAGGTAAATAAAAATAGACTTTTAATGCGCCCACACATTATAAAAGGAATACATAGTATTCAATGTTTTTTAAATATTTATGTTAAAAGTTTTAGAAAAACACACATTTTTTGTATTGAGCTAGGGGTTTTTCCCGGGATTTCCCGTTTCAATTATTTTATTTCCCGTTTTCCCGGGATTTTTCTTGCGGGATCCCGGAAAATAAAAAATTCCTCATAATTTCAGAAAATAGCTATTTATACTCTGAAATTTGGTTTTCTATTCTCTAAAAATTAGCATCTGTGGATGGTTTGTGAATAAGATCAATTACAAGAAGTGAGTACATGTGTTTAAATCAATGTCTTCTTATGCAATAAATCTACTAAAAGCAGAATGGGCAGTGCAACAGTTGATAATTATTACATTTAGTGAAGTGAAGAGTTAATAATGTACATTAATTCAAAATAAGATTCAGGCAGTAAAGTTTCATTGTCCATGAACAAGTCTTAAAAATAGGAGATACCTAAACATATCGCTCCTTTATTGCAACATAGTCATATCTACAAAAACAAACGATCTTGGCAAAATGCGATTAAAGTTTTCCAAATTTTCCAAGTTTTGCGATTTAAATATATATTTTGCTATAACTTCGGTTCAGTTTGAGATATAATACGAGAAGGTATGAAGGAAAACTTTGCTAAAGTTACTTAAAATTTTGAGATATGACTATGATGCAATGAAGGAGCGATATGTTTATTGGGTGATAAACATAAATTTTCAATTTATGTTGGTTTATATACCCGTTAAGTGCGGGGAAACCAAAATAAAATAACATTTTGGAAACTCGTGTAAGATACTACAACATACAACTTGAAAAACACATTGTCCCAAAGATTACAAATCGATCTATTGAAATGAAAAGGTTTGTAAGAAGCAGTCCGGTTGATGCTATTTTTGCATCAACCTTGACATACATTTGACTGATATAGACGTTGTTTATAAAAAAGAAAAAATTGCTTCTGATTGTGAATCCGAAGCATGCTACAACGGTTCACTTTTTACTATTTGTCCAACCTCGGTAAAAAATGAACGAAATATTTCGGAAACATGATACTTAGTAAATAAAATCAGGAATATACTTTTTGACGACTTACTAAGCGCTTTGAGTGTGTCAGAAAGTTATTTCCTAAGCCGTTAAAAATGTTATATGTTTCTTTAAAATATTTTATCTATTTTATTAATTAACTTTTTGATCTCATATCCTGAGTACTTTAATTTTTATTTTGTTTTTATTATTGTTTTATAAATTAAATTGTTGTTTATTTTATCTTTTTATCTTGTATCCAGAGCATAATAATACTGAATAAAAGCATAATAATAGGGAATAAAGGCGTGAGGTGATAATAATTCAAGTTCCTATTTCAATCTTCAATTAATTTTTTAGTATTGAACCATTTCTTTTACTTTCTTTGTAAACAAGTTCCCTTACGTTATTTTATAAAAGTTTTTTTCATTAATTAATAACAAAATTTACTTTGTATTATTTATATGGAGCGGGATCCCGGGATCCCGGGAAATTTAAAAAAATTTTCCGCCTCCCCGGGAATCGAAAAAGTCCGGGGGAAAAAAACTCTTTATTGAACACAAAAAAGGTAGTTAATAATCATTTGTTTTTTCAAAATAAAAATATGCACATTTTCAAAAGTCTCTGGGTTATGGGTTTATAACACTACGCACACAAAATAAATGTTAAAGATAATAAATATCACAACCTTAACTATGTTGGGCTTAACTTCAAACAATTTTGAATGTCTAATTGTGTAAAACGCAACGCAACGCCGAAAATTTCATTGAAAGCAAAAACAAATTTAAAAACATTTTATAATTTTTTTTGCTTTCTATAGAAATTCGTATTGAATTTTTAAATTTCGAATTTTGTGGCGTTGAAAATTGTAAAAAACAATACAAGGCGAATTCATACAGATGCCATTTTCGAGTCATATGTTTATTGCTTATTTTTTTTTGTGTGTATACTGAATGTCAAGCTTTGTATACATTTTAGTAATTGGTTAAAATTTAAAATTCAATAAAAATCGAACTACTTGAAAAAAAAACTTATTTAAATTTTAAAAAACAGAAAAAGTGAACGTAAAATATAAACACAAGGAATAAATGGAGCCACAATAAATTTGCAATACAAGAACAAGATTTACCTTCTAAAGCAATTGTGTGTAATTTATAAACAAAAAAATCCTTTTTTTTATAATTTCAAAAAATAATTTCGACATTTAAGCTTCGTTTACAATCAGAGAAACAATTTCGTTTTTTCTTCCATCTTTTTTCTTCCCAAAATATTTCATATATTTTCCTTTCATTTTAAGAAAAAAAATGTGACTAAAGTTTTTTTAAAAATGTAACTAAAGTTGAGTCAACTAGAACTTCAGCAACAATTTGTATGAAATTGTTTCTGAAGTTTAAAATAATTTTATTTAGTTTTGAATGAAAATTTTAACAAAATGTTTTTTACTCTAACTTTTAACAAAAACAAAATACAGATTTTTTTTTAACAAAATATGAGTTTCTGTAGAAAGCAACAACAAAATTATAAAATATTTTTGAATTTGTTTTTGCTTTCAATGATATTTTGACGTTGCGTTGCGATATACACAATTGGGCCCTAAATTTACTTAATACATACGAGATTTTACCCTTGACGTCGTTCACGTGAAAATTAAAGCAAGATTAAAAGAAAACCGCAAGGGTATCCTCTTTTGTGGATAACGGGATTAACGACCCCGCGGACCCTAGTTAGGGAGCGACAGGTAAACCTGAATGGCCATTTGAGCGTCTCAGGAACTAGGAGGACGAAAGCCAAGCCAGGACAAAACCCCTCTGAAACCCCCTCCCTTATACGGTACCCTCACCGTGGAAAGCAGGTTTGCTGTGTGCTAATAACTCACTCTGTAAAAACCAATTATTACAGAAACGAATACAATTTCAAATAAAAGAACAAACCCTCTAAAGATGACAACCATTGGCTTTAAAACACGGATTATGATTGGAACATGGAACGTTCGAACTCTTTCGGATCCATCCAGAATAGAACAACTTTGCAAAGAAATGTCCAACTACAAACTCTCAATTCTCGGACTAAGTGAGACAAGAATACTAAACAGTGGTTCCACGCATCTTTCATCTGGCCACCATTTGCTTTTCTCCGGAAACAGTAATACAAAAGTGCGAGGTGTTGGTATTCTCTTAACACCATATTCTAGCCGTTGCTTGATAGAATTCAAACCGATATCTGACCGTCTAATAGTTGCAAGATTTAGTTGCCGTTTTCGTAATATCTCAGTCATTCAATGTTATGCCCCAACTGAACCTGATGATGACAGTTCCAAAGATGAATTTTACTCTCAACTCGATACCACCATTCACTCACTTCCTGGAGGTGATATCAAAATACTGATTGGCGATTTCAACGCTAAAGTTGGAAGTGACAATGCCAACCTAGAATCAATAATGGGAAAAAATGGTTTAGGAGATGTCCGAAATGATAACGGGGAAAGGCTTGTCGATTTATGCGCAAGACACAGTTTGTTTATAGGTGGAACACGTTTTTTACACAAAGATATACACAAGTATACTTGGGAGTCACCTGACCAAAACACTCGTAACCAAATAAACCACGTTATTATTAGCAAACTTTTTGTTGGATCTCTCGAAGACGTTAGAACTAGGAGGGGCGCTGATCTGTACACTGACCATGAACTGCTAGTGGGTACTTTTCGTCTTCGTCTGGCAGCGATAAAACAACATAAGCATGTAGCAAAATTTAACACCTCTCGTTTTCAGGACCCCTCTACGTCACAGTTATATAGAAATACACTATCATTAAAACTTCCAGCTGACGTTGATAGTGAACAATCTTGGGATGACATAGTTGAGGCCTGTAAACAAGCGGCCAAAGATGTAATTGGACATGTTGACAAAAAGCGAAAACAATGGATAAGCGATGAAACATGGGCGGAAATAAAAAACCGAAAGCATCTTAAAAACATTAAGAATAAAGCTAAAACCCCAGAAGGAAAAAATTCAGCAAAACTCCAATATAGACAGTCTGCCTCAAGAGTAAAAACACTTGTGCGCCTAGATAAGGAGAAATATTATAATAGCGTAGCCGAAGAGACGGAACGAGCGGCAAATACTGGCAATATGAAGCAAGTCTACGCTTCTATAAAGAAACTAAGTGGTAACAACATAAGGAGCACTGCAACTATAAAGGACGGTAATGGTAATCTCCTGACTGCCCCGGACCAACAACTCAACCGATGGCGTGAATTCTTCACCGAAAACGCAACATCACAAAACACCGATACCGTAAACGAACAACAACAATCTAGCAGACGTAACCAGCGAAGAGACATTTCCACAGTCCCGCCATCAGTATCAGAAATTAAACTGTGCATTGAGAAACTTAAAAATGGCAAATCGGCGGGCCCGGACGATATTCCGGCGGAACTGATTAAATACGGTGCACCAATATTGGCTGAAAGACTTGCTCCCATTATAACCAAAGTGTGGACTTCAAACCAAATACCAAATGAATGGAAAGAAGGGGTGGTAATCACGATTCCCAAAAAAGGAGATTTAAGTGATTGCAAAAATTGGAGAGGTATCACGTTGCTCAATGCCATCTCAAAATTATTGGCAACAATTCTAATCGGACGTATTGCACCAGCAGTAGATTTGATGCTTCGTAACGAGCAAGCAGGTTTTAGGACGGGTAGATCATGCGCGGACCATATAAATACACTCCGCATCATTATAGAACAGTCTAAAGAATACAACACGCACCTGTACCTTCTCTTCGTCGATTTTGAAAGGGCCTTCGACACAGTATCTAGGGATCTTTTGTGGCGCACGCTATCGTCCAAAGGCATCCCTGATAAAATCATAACGCTTATACGTGAGTTATATAGAGAGTCTTCTAGTCGAGTACGTTTCAATGGTAAAGATAGTCAACCATTTTCATCCACTACAGGCGTTAAGCAGGGCTGTATTCTGTCTCCAACCCTTTTTCTGCTGCTCCTTGACAGTGTACTGGAGAAAACAAATACCGAGGCTCAAAACGGTATTCAGTGGAACATATCTGAAAAGCTTAACGACATCGATTACGCAGACGATATTTGTTTAATGGCTCACCGTTTCAACGACATCGAAGATAAGTTAAAGAAACTCTCAGTGAACGCTATGAAATTTGGACTTAAAATCAACCTGAAAAAAACCAAACTAATGCGTATAGGAACAAGCTCAACTACCCCACTGAAACTTGAAAATGTTGTAATCGAGGACGTTGAATCGTTCAATTATCTGGGAAGCGTAATTACTAAAGATGGCGGCACAACAGCAGATATAAGATCCCGTATAAACAAAGCAAGAGTGGCCTTTCAATCAATGCATAAGCTGTGGAAGTCGAACTCTATCAGCAGCAAAACCAAACTTCGCATCTTTGACTGTAGCGTTAAATCTGTTTTATTATATGGTTCTACAACGTGGGGAGTAACACAGACAAATATGAAAAAACTCCAAGGTTTTGTTAACCGATGTTTACGCCGCATCCTTTGCATTTTTTGGCCCAACACTATATCTACAACCGAACTCTTACAGCTTACAGAAAACACTACAATAGAAGCAGAAATAATGAAACGTAAGTGGACGTGGATAGGCCATATTTTAAGAAGACCGCAAAATGACATTACTCGCGCTGCACTTCAGTGGAACCCTCAAGGTCATCGCACCGGACGACCACAAAACACCTGGATGAGAACGATAAATCGAGAATGCAGTGCTGTCAACAAATCATGGAACCAAATTATGGCCCTTGCCAATAATCGAAGCAGATGGAGAGAAATTGTAAACGCCCTATGTTCACCTGAACTTTTATTTTAAAACACATACTTTGTATAAATATTAAAATAAATAAAGGACATATATATATATATATATAAAAGAAAAGAAAAAAATAAAAAATTTTAAGAATTTTTATGTAATTTTCTGCATTAATACTGATTTTAGGTTAAAATATTTCTAAAAACAACATTATAGAACTTATTATTTTCCTCCAACACATCCCTACATATAAGTTTTGAGCACTTGATACCCTGGAGCAACCGACATTCAACTGTCCATAAGAAAAGCTAGGGGGTCTGAATTAGTGATGTAACGAATACCGATATATCGGCGATACTTCGGGTTTGCCGATACATCGGTATCCCCGATATTTTACAGTCGATACGACAATACTTTTTTATAGTTTTTTTTAACGACAATTTATTTTTCAATGCTTGTTTTTTGCATAACAACTAAGAGCAATAACACATTCAAAGCAGAGCAGAAAATTTAACAGAATAATAAATTGCTTCTATTATTTCTTAAACTGGAGGTCCACACCTCGCGTTCTATGCGTATTTTACTTTTTTTCAAGACGCATGCTAAAATAAAAAGTAATCCTACTTTGCGCTTTCGATATGTATATACATTTCACTCGTGTGCTGTGTAACTTGTCAATACATTTTTACACTACTACTTTTTAGACGGGTGCATAAACGCATTGAGCGCTTGGTGTAGACGTGCAGATTTAGCCGTTTTGCTTTGCATCATAATGGTAAAACGTTCTCCGATTGACAAATCTTGTATTTATTTGTACGTTTTTAGAATTTTCTGCTAATTTTTAATAATTTTTGTGAAAATAATAATTAATTTTGCTACACATTTTGACTTACTTATTCGCCAATTTCAATGAATGAAAGATTCGAGACACAAAGATCGGAAATTTTAAAGACAAAAGATTGAAAAAAAAATGTTTTATAGAGCTACTTAACATGACTGCATTCCGAAGGTGATGAAAACACAGTCACCCCTAAACTTGGTAAAAGTTCGCATAAGTCAACAAGAACTGACTTTTGGAGTGTCCATCCTAAGCTGTGATTCAGCTAAAGAAGAAGTCTAGATATATGTACATACATTAGATCTTCTAGTTTTCTAGAGACGCAGATTCGCATGTTTACTGGCGCAATTAAATGTTATACCCAAAATTTAAGAACATGGCGCAGAAATACTATATACCCTAGTCTCAAAAATATCAAAAATGCGAAAAGTACCCAAAGTACCAATTCTTTCGTTTTTACATTATAAAAAGTAAATTTTATTTTAATTTGGGCCATATGACCAAATACCAAATTTTTCGAAAAGAGAAAAGGTACCAAAGGTAAAATAGTACCAAGACTACCAGAAAGTACACTGTATGTTAATGTAGGCTATAATCTGTATGCATGCCAAATTTATCGAAATGAGAAAAAGTACCAATTTTATCCCGTTTTTACCCCTTTTTATGATTTATATTAATGACCTGTTAGACATTTAATGACGTCTCCTGCAAGCCCTTCGTCCATGCTGACGATGTACAATTTGTTTGGTATTCTGATGCTGAGTTCCTCGTCGTATTGGAGGAGGGTGTTAATTATGCGATTCGTGAGGTGGTAACATGGGCTCATGACAGTGGATTCAGCGTGAACCGAGTTAAAACGGAAGTGATGGGATTTGGATTTGAGACAAATAATATAAACATCACTATTGCCGGTGTTTCTGTTATTTTTGTCGACAAAATGAAATGTCTAGGGGTCGTAATTGATAACTTGTTAAATTTTTCTCCTCATGTTAATTACCTTTCGTCTCGTGTATCATTTGACTTGAAAAGACTGTATTCTCTAAATATTTACATGTCTTGTTCAGTGAGAAGGCGGGTTGCTGTGGCGGTTTTAATGCCACATATTCTATACTGTTTGGAAGTCTTTTCGAGCGCAGGTAATTGTGTACTGGAGAAATTTAAGGTTATTTTTAACAGAATTATTCGTTATGTTTTTGGTTTGAGATTTCAGGATCATGTAAATCGGCATACGCTAACCTTCACGGACATCTTTTGAAAATTTTATTGCCATTAGAATATTACTATTTTTCTATAGATGCTTTGTAAATGGTAACCCTGATTATAGTGCTGAAAATTTTAATTTCTCTCGGTCAACAAGGAATCCTCAAACTATTTTTCCTATTAGACTTTTGAACACTTTTGGACAATCATATAAAATTCGTGTTTCAAAAATCTGGAATACTTTGCCAAGAGATCTAAGAAAATATTCTTATTCGCTTCATTTATTTAAATCTAAGTTGTTGGAATTTGCAGAGCTAAATAACTTATCAATTTACTAAAAACGAATAATTGCTAATGTGTTGGAATTTTCTATCTGCGTAATATGGAGACAGAATATATAGCATTCTTTATGTCTTTGTTATTTAATGTATTAATTTTTTTTTTGAACTTAAGTTTTCTTTATCGTTTGTAAGATAGTTACGTTAAATTTTATATACATAAAGGCCGTTACACACTATCTCACAAAGTCTTACGTATTTTTCAAAAATGCTTCCCTGATCTAAGCAATAACAACTTATCATGATAGAGTTGCATTTTCGTAAATTACAAACGACTTTATGGGATAGTGTATAACGGCCTTAAGAAACATTCTTTTCTTGTTTATTATATTTTTTTTATTAATAACTGATTTTTGTTGTTTAATTAGTAGCTTTTATTAAACATAAAAGGCCCTAAGGGCTCGGTTATGTTATTGAAGAAAATAAAATAAAAATAAATAAAAAGTACCAATTTCATCCTTTATAAGGGTCATTCTACGTAAAGAGGTTATCTGATATTAGGAATGGCGGCGTGATAAAAATATTTAAAATAATAACTTTTTTCAATAAATTCGTATTTAATCAGGTTGTTTGAATGCATGTTTAATAATGGCCAGTCAAGTTATCTACTTTTACCGGTATTTTAAGTGACCAGGGGAGATACTCTACACAGGGTAAATACATGAAGGCCGGGACAGGATACCTTACTTTACAGGGAAAATATAAATTGAAAACAAACCTTATTTCCATAAGAAACAACTTTATTTATTCAAAATTAGACTAAAGTTTCCATACAGTCTTCTTTTATGTAACATAGAAAACCAAAATACTTATGGTGTTTTCTTTTCTACAAAAAAAGGTGACATTTTATTTAAAAAAAATGGAAATTTGTGTCTGTTTCTTAAAAATTATTCTCCCGAAAAGGGTGGCTTGTTTTATTCTAAAAAACTCATCCTTTTCGGGAGCAAAATTTTTAAGAAACAGACACAAATTTCCATTTTTTTTAAATAAAATGTCACCTTTTTTTGTAGAAAAGAAAACACCATTAGTATCTGCTTACATAAACGTAGTCGAAAAAAAGTAAATTATTTAATTGCATATATTTTGCAATATAAGGTAACAAAAACATATAGACCATCCAGGCTCCAATAAAAACTTTAAACTTAAATAAGAACTTTTACTTATAAAAACAAACATTAAAAAATATAACGATTGATGATAGTAAAAAGTTGGTTAGCACGATTTTTTATATTAAATAAGGCATACATACATTTTAAAAGCGTTAAAACACTTATAACGTATATAGTGGATATGTGTTGGCTTAACGTAAAATAATATACATGAAATACTAAGAAAGAAGTAATATCTCACTTCCTTATCTACCCTGGACGCAAAATCTCTACCCTGGCATCAGATGAAGCAAGGGAAATACGGCAGGGGAGAGATTTTTTCATTAAAAAACTAGCACAATCAGAAAAATATGTATCGTAACGAAAAAACAAACCAGCACAGTAAATTATACTGAAATTGAAATAAATAAATATTACAAACAAACTTAAGCAACAAATAACAAGCGAATAAAACTCACCAGGGGAGATACATCAATCACTGACACGTTCGAGCGATCCGAGTGGTGTGGTCGAATTATCGGCCCAATAAGAGTACGCTAATGGCTCGCTCGATTTTTATTGTTAAATTCACTTCGAAACAAATGTTCTGCAATTTAAATTTGCAGCGTCAACGCATTTTAGCGGCATTTTTAAACGGTCGAAAAATGTGCAGGGGAGGAGACTTCAAATACGAGGGACAAAAACTATGTAATTTTTTTTAATAGAATATGAAAGTAATTTGAAAGTTTATTTTAACGACTTTTATTTTTATTTATACTACTTTATGTAATAAATAACGATTAGTTGTTTAATGAATTAGTAATGTGTTAAATTTCAAAGATTTTGTTACAGAATAGTAAAGGGACAGGCCAGGGCAGATACTTTTTTCTAGGTAAACACGAAGTTATGACTAAACTAAGGTAATTTAGGTATTGCAATTTATTGTCAAAAAAGTTTACTTTATTTGTTATTAAACACGTTTGATATTTCCACAAATTTTTTTATTATATATGACTTTTTAATGTAGCCGTAGATAGTACCTCTTAACGTAGAAACACCCATAATTAGCCTATATTTTAATATTGGCCATATGCAATCTGTGTACTTAATTTTTAAAAAAAGAAAAAAAGTACCCAAGTACCAATTTTTCCCCGATTTACCTTTTAAAAAGTACCCTAATTTGAATCTGGGCCATATGCTATGTGTTAACTAAATTAAATCTAATTCAATTGAGCGGTTTTCGCGTTATTGAGTCGCAAACATACAAACTTTCATATATAATATTAGTAGCATTAATTTTATTTTATTATCACTTGTACGGTATCTTAAAAACAAAATTTAAGAATATTAAAATCATCGTTAACTTTTTTTTTGTAGAAAAATAAATGTGTATCGGTGCTGATTGGTGTGCATTTTATTTCAATTACGTACGTATGCATGAGTACTATATATTAAAGAATATTTTTACATAGTATTTTTTATTTAATAACGTATGCATGTCTTAAATCTGAGTCTGTTGAAATGTTTTTTTTTTAGCCATGAAATTGTTAAATAAAACAATGTATGTATGCATACACATAGTGATAGACACACTTAGGTGTAGTATAGATAAATCTAAAGTCTAGATATTAAAAAATATACTCTACACCGGTACTAAAAATGCCCTTAGAAACATTTCTAAGCAGATTAGAAAATTTATAACTTAATATTCGCACATGCTTATAAAGAGGGTTTTAACTCAAAATTTAAAAATTTTCAGAAAATGAAAAACCATTTTGAATTAAATATTAAAGGTATGTATATGAAAAAGAATTTTTAAACCAACTGTTTTATTACCAAAAAGTAGACAAAATATCACAATATTTTTACAGCGGCTGTCGGTTTCTTCCAAAATGTGAAAACTAATAATTTTGAGTTAATACCTTTTTTATGAACAAGGTGTGGTAATGAAAAGTTTCTTATGCAAACTAATACAATTTGTGTTTTAAAATTCTGATAAGAATTTACGATTACATACATATTTTTAAAGCAAAGACTTTAAGTGAAAGAAAATCGCATATAATGCACCGGTTCCTCCAGTCAATTCAAAATTTACAAATTTTCAGTAACGAAAAATACTGTTTTATTTTCAACAAGCATTTAACCCGCTACTTCGTTATTGTCTTCATTTCTTTGGTAGACAAAATTATATGCCAAATTTTATGTTTCTAGGTTTTAACAAAAAAGTACTAAAAGTTTTCATCTTTCACTAAGGACGCTGCACCTATAATGTTATGTTTCTAAATTCAATAAAAAAGAAAATCCAAAAAGTACCATATCGTAAGCTCATTATTGGTTTGGCGCATATGCCAAAAAGTCGTAGTGGAGAAAAACAACAATGAAGGTTTACATGAAGTTTTTTGAAAATATACCCGATAGAGTTTTTTTGTATTTTCACTACTACTTCTGCCATATGTTTTGAAGAGGAATTAACATTTTTTGAAAGTGATTCTTGAAACATGTAAATCCAACCCACACACAAAAAAAAAAAAATATTGTGATGCCAAATAATTTGAGCATTTGACGATTATGCTGTTGGGGTAAACAAAAACTTGTTGTCGTAAATGAAAACCTTTTGTCGCAAGAAAATATCCAACAAAATTTTTTTTTACCGCAACAACATGAAAGTATTTGAAGATTTTCAACAGCAAAATTATTTGTTGCAAATGAAATATCTCTTGCCGTTAAAGGGTTTCCTCTGAAATAACAGCACATTGAAAACTGCTGTTGACGTAAATGATTTGCATTTGCAGGAAATAACAACTTTTGTTGCCATAAAATATTTATTTTTTGAATCAAATTATATTACTGTTGTCGTAAAAAAATTTGTATTTGAACAATGAATTTACACTTTGGGACAAAAGAAACAGACTTGTTGCTACAAATGCAAAATCTTGTTGGGCACAATCCGAATGTTAATTCTATTTGAATCAAAATCAATTTCTTTTGGCATTACAGTCTTTTTTTTTGTGTGCAGGTTCGATCCCCAGCTCAGCCAAAAAAATTATCAAAAAAATTTTAATTAAAATTTCAAGCCTAACAAAAAATATCAAAATTTAAAATTAACAGTTCGACTAAAAATTACAATTGTTCTTAAAAATAGCTATGGCATAAGCTACAATGTTTACATTTGTACTTCAAGTTGTACAAATAAATTATCGACGAAAGTGGACAAGAAACATAATAAACAAATGAATTCAGGTTTTCAAGACAAAGTCTTGACAGAAAGAATACGAAAAAACAGAGGAAAGGAAGCAAGATGTAATATAAAATTGAAAATGATAATTACAGCAAATTTCGAACCACCAGTACCACTGGTTAAATATTGATGTTTGACTGTTGGCTGGCAGGCACCGCAGTGGTGCAGAGGTTAGAACTCAAAGAATTCTGATGAAGGAATGTGGTGATTCGTGAAACATGTAAATTCAACCCAGGTTCGATCCCCAGCTCAGCCAAGAAAATTATCAAAAAAAAATTTTAATAAAAATTTCATGTTCTAAAAATTCCTTCCTCCAGTAAAAATAATTTAATGAAAATTAAATTTAATGAACTCAAGCCTAACTAAAAATATCAAAATTTAAAATTAACAGTTCGACTAAAAATCACAATTGTGAAAATGATTGTTATGCCACTTTTCTAAATTTATTTTAAAAAAGTATGTAGCTTTTTGTGCTGCATACATCCGTATACTTACTGCTGTTTATTGATTTGTTGCCATTTTATGTTGCTTTTGCTTTAACTACTTTTTTCTTACGGCAGTGAAGAGAAGGTGTTTTTTTGTTTCGATTTCGCTTTAACTACTTTTTTTTTACAGTAATGAAGCAAAGCAAGAGTTAAATTTATCTTGTACGCTTTTGTATGAGGAATTTTTTGCATTCGCCAAACAGTGGCGTGTAAAGCAAAACAATTCTTAATGAACTTTAAAATAGTTGATATGGAGCAAAATTAATGCTTATTATTTCAGAAACCATAAAAAATTTGGTGAAACCGGTCTTGGATTCAGAAAGGGGTATTTAAAATATATATAACGGGCGGTTAAATTTTAAGGGCCGATATTGAATGTGACCCACACCCAGGGTTGTTAGGTTTTTTTCTTAAAAAATCGTCATAAATTTTAATAAAATTCGTCAAAATCGTCACGAAAATTTAACAAATCGTCAAATATCTAAATTTTACAAATCAGAGACAATTTATTGCATTGATTGGTTCAAAAATGTAAATTTTTAGCAAGAAATTCTATTTATGACAAAGAAAATGATATGGTTAAGTTTTATTCTATTTTTTCAGCAAGTGGGCTGAAATATATTAAACATTTGAAAAGAAGTACATAAGAAAAAATATATTTTCATAAAAACATAACAAAAATTAATTATTATATTTATCCATATTCACAAAAACATTAAATAAAAAAGAAAATCTCATTTGCTATTAATTCGAGCTATCTTTAAATGATTAATTTTTAGCGCTATCACTATTGCAATTGGTTTTTACTGTTGAAGGTGCTAAACCAAGGATTCTGTCTATATCAACAGCCTTTTCACTTGACTTGAAAAGTTTTATTACGTCCAATTTTAGTTCCAATTTAATGCATTTTCTTCTCTTTGCACTCATTTTTCTACACAACTTCTTATTAAGAGCTAACTTCTTACTTCCTAACGCGCAACTGTACTTAGAATAACTAATTGAACAGAATTAAATGAGAATTCGCCTTTTTACACGCAAATAGAAAAATTCTTCACATGTGATTATGACTTCAGTGAAGAAATGAAATCGTATGTAGCGACACAAATCGAAATCATAAAAACGCAAAGCGGATTTTACCAATTTTTAAAATGCGACGTAAATAGGACCGACGCAAATCGGGGCTCTAGAATTCGTGATGGGGGAAGATTTTTTATTTTTTTGTTTAATTTCCAATAATTTTTGTATTTCGAAAAATTGATTTTTACGTTTTGGACTGTTCCCAAAATAATTGTAAATATTTCTTGTAAGTGTTTTATTGATGCCAGAAAATCGTTATAACACTATTACTTTTAGTAAAAAAATCGTCAATCGTCATTTTACTGTATTTTATCTAAAAAATCGTCACATCCAACAACCCTGACCATACCTAAACGTCAAGTTTTTTTCTGCATTTCATTTGACATTTCTCAATTTCAGACTTAACTCAATTTGAACCATGGAAAGATACACAATCGAGCAACGCGTTAAAGTTATTCAGGCTTATTATGAAAATGGGCGTTCAAATCAAAATGCATATCGTGCACTTTTCGAAGAAAATCATCTTCAGTGATGAGTTATATTTTTAACTCAGTGGGTTCGTCAATATCCAAAATTGCCTAATTTGGGCGAATGATAATCCAGGAGTGATTGTCGAAAACCAATGCACCCACAAAGAAGGACTGTTTGGTGCGGTTTATGGGCTGTTATTGTGAATGGTGTTCGCTAACGTGAGAATATAACGAACTTTTTATGGCCCGAATTGGAAGATATGGATGTGGACGATATTTGGTTTCGACAGGACGGTGCCACTTGCCACGCAGCTAACGAAACAATAGCTCTTTTGCGCGACAAATTTAATGGCCGTGTTATCTCACGTGGTGGCGATGTCAATTGGCCGCCAGGATCATGTGATTTGACACTGTTGGACATCTAACGGATGAGATAACTCAGCCCATTAACGGCATAGAACCTCAATTATGGAGGTGTGCCGCCGAGGTCGCGGCGGCCATTTGGCCGATATTTTGTTCCATACATAATCTATCTCAATTTTTTTTTAAAAATGGTTGGTAGGTCAAACCAATAATGAGCTGACGATATGTAGAAAGGAAAAGTAAGAGAAAGAAATTTAATTTCCCGTATTTCGCCTTTTTGATGTATTTTCTCCCGATTGTAGTATTAAAAATTTCAATATTGTAGACGGAGCTCATAATTAAATACGTATGTCAATGAATGGAGAAAAATGTAAAAAATAACAAAAATGGGTATGATCACCCTTAAACGTTGGAACTTCGAAAAAGTACGAAATTGTGTATTTTTTTTAGATAAGTAACGAATGTGATATAATTTTTATTTTTATTCTTATTAGTTAAAAAGATAGATGGGGTGACAAAAATAGTTCCAAAATACTGGATTTACCCGTTTACTTCCCAAAGATCTGAATTTCAAAAAAGACACCAGTTCGCTTACTTTTTTTAATGAACAACAATAAGTATTAAATTTTTTTCTCTTTTAGTTAAGCAGATATGAATTTCCAAAAATCCCGTCCTAGCGGATTGATTTGGCGTGAGTCCAAGCTTCGGTCCAAATTTTTTTTAGCTTCAGGCGTTTAGGCTGTGCGATTATGAACCAGTAAGTCAGTCAGTCAGTAACTTTATCCCAATATTCATAAAAAATATTTTTGATTTATAAAAGATTTGTTGAACAAAATTTTATAGGAAATTAACGTTGTGCCTGTTTAACTAAAAATGAGTATCATTAAAGTAAACCGTTATGACATAATCTCAGGTACAACTGAAAATATTTCCCTTCAGCTGAAAAAAACTGATATAAATTTAGCCCAAAATTTGGGGACAACTCAAAATATTTTTCTTTAGATGATTCTAACGAAGCAACTTTTATATGACAAATGGTGATACAACCAGTGTGGCCAGTGGATTTTTCGAAAAAATACCTACACATGCTAAAAGAAATCCGATTTTTCCCTACACGTTGAAAAAAAAATTCCCCTATAAAAATCCCTACGCATTATTATCATTAAAATAAAACAAAAAACATTAGTTATAAAAAAAAATTTATTCGAATATGTATTAAGTTTTGACATAAAATAAGTACAAAACTAAAAAAAGTAATACATACATACATATACTTTTAATTAAATTCAATTAAGTCTTTCAACATAAGGTGTGATACCGTACTCAACGTCGGGAGCCCGCAGGATCCCAATCTAACCGAAAACTGATTCCGTACTCAAAGTTTGGTAAGGTGGGAGAGCTTTTAAAAGAAAAATATTCTTCTTGCACGAAGTAGCCCGAACTTTTTCTTTGGGCAAATTTATTAAATTGTTAAACAATCAGCTGTGTCAAGAATAAATAAAAAATTGCAAGCAAGTTAACCAAAATAATTAATATAAAAAAATATTTAAAAAATAAACAATAGAAAATTTTGAAATATTTTTTTTATAAATGCCTGAGTTTAAATTTATGCACGTTAATGTGTCATTTATGTATTTTTTTTAACACAATTCATATTACCGTTTTCTTTTGGATCAGAAATTTGGTTTTTATTGTTCCCGTACTTTTGTACTATTTTGGCTATTATTGAGATAAATTTTTGATTACTCTTATTTTACCGAACTTTACCAAACAAGTACGAGATCACACCTATTGAATGATAACTTAGAAAAAACATATGCATACATATTAGTGTCGCCAACTTTTTAAAAAAACAACTCTGGAAATATATTTTGAAGCTATTTTAGGGGAAAATTTTTTTTCAACCGTTTTGGACTATAAAATATCATATAAAAAACGTTTTTTCAACATTTGTTTTCAAAATAATACGATATGACAAAAAATCCCTACATTTTGGAGATTTTGAAAAATCTGTCCGATTTTCCCTACTCTTCTATATAAGTATCAAAAATACCTACATGTAGGGATTTTCCCCTACTTCTGGCAACACTGGATACAACTGTATTTTTTTTTAATTTTTTGCGAAAAAGAGAAAATTGTGTAAGATTAGGATATTCCATTAAGTGATGTTTTGTATTAATCGAATAATCGCTCGAATAATTATTCGAGGTTAAAATTTAATCGAATAATAATTGAACAATTTAATATTCGGATAATCGAATAATTTTAATTTTGTCTAGTTTAGAAGTTTAAAAATAAGACAGAAAACTATATTTTTTAACATAAAAAGTTTATTAAAAAAAGTAACAACAATTTATCAAAAGGTACTTCATGTATTGAAAGACGAAAACTTTTTAAATAAAAAATAGCATTAAAACTTAAGCTAACCGTCTAAAATAATCTTTCGAAAAGAGTATAGAGTTTAAATGTTTATGTTTCAAACGATTTCTTTAAATTGCACGTAAAAAAAACAACTCTGCAAAAAATCAGCAGGCGTTTCGAGCAGACCTACTAATTGGGCCATGATTATTACATTCAACTTCGATTTTTGCAGGAGAAACATTTTGTAATTAACCGAAAATTAGTAAAATTATTGAATTTTAAAAAATATTGAGCATTGAAGATTTTTAAAATAAATTGAAAATAGAATGTGGGAGTTATTTATTATTAGTAAATTATTTTTTATTATTTTAAACATTTTTTCGAATGTGCTTGCTTGTATAAGTCAAATTTCAGTTGATAAAGCTTTCTTGCAGTGTACTATTCCCTTAATATTTCGCATACTTTTACATATGTATACAATCATTCCAAAGTATATTTATGTTAATGCCTTAAGCAAAAAATATGTGAAGATGTTTAAAATTAATTTAAAATATTTTAAAAATTTAAAAAAGGTAAAAGTGCTTGGTAAATCAGTTTTTTTTTATTTTTTATAACATTTTATAATTTTGAAGAAACCAACAGAAACTTCATAAAGGAAAAAATGTTCCGTGTGGCATGTCTCGTGCCACAGCCATTTAAAATAAATTTAAAAAAGTACATATACATAAATCATTTTTGAATAAAACCGAAAATTTTTAGGAGACCTCAATGTACAACATCCTAAGTAAGTCACATTGAAACCTATTCTGTTTTTGCACGGGACAAATGCCTTGTATTTTTTAAATTATATTTTTAGCAAAAAAGTACCCAAAATCAATTTTAGCAACAATTATAGGGCTAATTAAGCTATAAGTTTGTGCTGTTTTCAAATTTAAATTCCGTTTACTATAAAAATATTATTTATTGTTAAAGTGCAGAAGTTAAATTAAAAAGTGATTTTATTTTTTTGTAACATTTGGTATTATTAATCATGGTCTGAACGTGAATTCTTTCACATATGGATGTCTACTTCCGGACTGAGACAGTCTAAGAGATTTGGGACCCTGTACCGCGGCTACTTTTGATTCAGAAGGGGGAACTTAGGTTACTCTCTGGCCTATTTACGGAGCGCTGTGGTCTCAGATACTATCAGTTTATATTGCGTAATGCTGTAACCAGGTTGTGAAGATTATGTGGGAATGATGACGAAGCGTTAAAACATCATCTCTGCTGCTGTTCGGTCTTGGGGACTACCAGGCGGAAATTTTTCGGGGCAACTGATGATCCCAACTGAAATTTCTGTTATTTCACCAGGCAGGGTAATTGACTTCAAAGTTACGTGGCCTGAACCTGAATTGCTGATACACGGACTGAACAAAAGATCCTCTCGGTTGCGGTGCTTATGGCCTTCTACATTTGTATGTACATATCAATCTATATATCTATCATCTGATTAAATATTAAAAACAATTGTAGTTTTGTACATGTCTTTCTTTTAACATTTGTTTTGTTGGTTTCAAATTAAATTGAAATTTTTTAAATTTTAACTGCCAAAATTTTAATTAAAACTGTAAGCAAACAGTATTGAGTAACAAATAAATACAGGACAAGTTTCTATTTCATTCATTGTTTGTTCATTGTTATGAATTTCATCTTTTAAATTGTCTTTTGAGAACTTTGAACTTTTTATCAGAGTGTCTGTTATAGTTTCAATATGTGTTGTTCAATTCCTACACCCTGTTCAAATGCCAATTTGCATCATGTGATGTATTGCGCAAACTCTACTTAAATGCGTACACCAACCATCATAATCAACGGCAACGGCAAGAGCAACATCGTCGACGTCGTTGTCGTATAATGAAAAGTGCCGTATATTAAATGGTTTTTATTGATTTTTTCACAATTTATTTATTTTGTTTAATTTAACTCAATCACATTGTTGAAAATGTCTCATGCTTGTTCTTTCTGTTCGTTTTATTTACAGATTTTCTACAACCATTCTACAATCAAGAGCTCGTCCGTAGTGTTCTCTCCTTACATTTTCGTCGACATTAAAGTGCTGAAAATTTGTCTATAAGAAAAACCTATATTTGTGTGTAAAGTATGCGTTATTAAAAACAAATATACGTATTTAAATAAAAGACAAAAATATTAAAATAAAAAATTGTAATAAACCGAAAAAAGCGTTGGGACATAAATCGCAAAATAGCAAGACAAATGAAGAAATAAAATTGTATTGAATGTGTTAGGAAAATTGTGCGAAATGAATATGAAGATTATTCAAAGTGTGCATGGGAAACAAAAAATCAAATTAATTTATTCTATATTAATGAATAATACTACAGCAATTATTATTTGTAAATGTAAGAAGCCGCTATTAATTAATAACTTAATAAAAAATTCAACAAAAAACTTATATTATATTCAGCAAATTATAGAACAATTATCTTTAAGTTATTGTAAAAATTTAATAAAGTTTTGTTAGAAAAAGAATAATTAACTTACAAGCCGAAAGAAGAATCTCAAAAAGAAAACCAAGCGAAAATTTTAATACTGAATGAGAAAGAAATTGCATAAAACTTTTGCCTACTATATAAATTAAACGAAAAGTTTAAAGCCGAAAAGTTAAACAAACATTAAAGACTACAAACAGTGTTATTTTTTTAAAAAAATTTCTTGTGTTAAAAGAGCGCTAAATAAAACGCCCTTTAAATTTATTCGTCACGTTCGTGTTTATAAACGTAATGCATTCAGTTCAAAGTGTTTCTAAACAATCGAAACTTAATAGAAAACAACGAAGGCGTTATCGTTATAGTGCAGCGTCAGCGTCAGCACCAGCCGCAGCCGCAGCTTCATCTTCATCATCAACTTGGCCACGAAATAGTGGTTATAAAGTTGCAAAAGCCTACCGAAATACAGTTCCTATAGTACACGGCATTGTAGTATCCAATTTATCGTTGGTGTTGCTACAAAAAGAATATATCGAACAATTTTATTTTGAAAAACGTAGCGGCGGAGGAGGTCCTGATCCAGATGCGTATGCCGATCCTTATCGGCATTTGAATGTTAAAATCCATACGCCTACACAATTGCAACTGCTTCGTTTTGGATGATTGATATCATTGAGACTATGTGATAAATGACAGGAATATTATTTAAATTCAAATTCTTTTAATAAAGTCAATTATAATAACGTTTATAAAACTTACTCTCAAGGGCTCCATCACGAGGAGAAAATATTAAAATTCGCTTCATTGAAACGACAGCATCAGCATCAATTCAAAAGACGACGCTTAAAAACCCGTACTCGCATCCGTTAAAACACCACCCTCCATGAAAAGCCTTAAGTGTTTATGAGTGAATTTCTTGAATTTTTACTTTTTTCAATAGAAAACGCAAATAAAATTTCTTGTTTGCAATTATATTGAGGCGAAAAAACCTAGAAAAACTTACTTTTGACGGAAGCGGGAATATCAAATATCTAAAAAGATTTATCAAATACAAAAACACTTCAATTGTATATCATTTACTCAATGATTATTGATGGTAAGACTGATAGATAGCTAAAGATAGATCGATTTGCTTACTATTTGCGTTTTCATTGTGATCTTTTTTCAAAATGGAACTCAGTCAACCAAGAAAATTGTTAATTTCTATTAAGCAAATAGAATACGAAAGTAATAACAGTAGTCTATACAATATGAGCCGAGTTTGCCACATTGCTCATGTACGGGATGTTACAGGAGCCAAGAAACTGCGAAGCTGACATTATCTACTACTATACGATAAAGCTGATGCCATTATATAGGATCACCTAAAATAAAAAAACAAAACAAAAGAAAAGAAAACAGTCAAGGACATTAAAATTTTAAAACAAACGAAAACGAAAAACAAATCTTAAAAATAAACATTAAAAAACGAAAATTAAAAAAAAAATCCAAAAAGTAAAAACTTTTATAAATTATTTAAAAAAATTAATAATATTAATTAAGACAAAAAAAGATTAGAAAAGAAACTTAAATAACAAAAATTATCTTAGTGAAACGCACACTCTTAAAAAACAGAATGCAAAAATATACCCCCCTTAAAGAAGGTGTCAATGAAAAAATTGCACCCATAGACCCACCCGAATCTACTGTACCGAACGGTTATAAAATGGATACTAGTTTGGACTCCAACTTTAATACCGATAAGGAAACAACAGATAAAGCCACTACAATGGCTTCTCCGGCAACAGTTGCTGCTGCCACAAAACATTATACGAATAAAACTAATATGGCCAAATTACATTGGTGGAATGCACCTACCACACGTATCACATTAGATTCGTCATTTAACCCTACAGAATGCGAAGAATCCTATAACGCCTCAAATCAGGAAGATATAGAAGATAATCTTCTAACAAACCAACAACTCAATCAATTGCATAATCAACAACAATTCCTTCATCATCACCATCAGGATCGGCATCAACAGCATCACCATAGTGGCCATGGTGATAGCGAAGGCGCCAATTCACCATTGTCGAAAAGTGCCAGCAGTTCACGTCATAAGCTGCACCATTTGACGGCAACTAGTAATGATCGTATTTCTAATAAAATTCCAATTTCTAATCAATTTAGTATTGAAGAAGATCAAGATCAAACTAGACAGGACTCACAATTATTATTAAATGGTAAGTAAACTTTTTACATTCTAATTTCTTACTTCGCATCTATACATGCAACTATTACTTGTAGTTGAGTAGTTGAGGCCCAATGTTCCTTATAGGAACGAGAGGAACACATACATATACATTAGAGTTTTTCTTTTCCCGGACTTTTTCATTTCCCAGGAAAGCGGGATTTATTTTTAAATTTTCCGGGATCCCGGGAATTCCCGCTCAATACAAATCGATTCAAAATATTACTTAATTTAATTTATTTGAACAAATAACATATCCTGAGATCTATTAAATAAGTTTATAAATGCATTTAACTTTTTTTATTTCTATGGCAAAAAGGAAAACGTGCTTAATGGAATCTTAAGATCTTCATGTTCAAAAGTACACATTATTTTGTAGGATTTTTGAGGAAGTTATAGTAAATGACTTTTTGGCTATCTTTTTTCAACGTTCTTTTGGAATATTAAAAACTTCCTATCTGCGACTTAGGAGTGTTAAGGAATAAAAACTTAAAAAACTATAGCTGCAGAGAACTGATGATTATATTAAATTCGGAGTAAATTTTAAAATGCCACCTTTAAAGTTTTAAATTGTTCTCCTATAAAACTAAACAAATAGACTTAAGCTTTTATTGCCACAAAATTAATTCAAAGCCAACAGCATTTATATAAAACCAAAAAATCTAAATTATTTAAACAAATTATTAAACAAATATTTCTTTTAAATTAGGATTTTAGTTCAGTTCAGCATTTACATTATCGTTTGAAAGCCTATTTCTAATTTTTATCAAGAAGATTTCAATGAGAAAACACGTTTCCTTTCTACGCAGGTTTGCCTTCGAAACTTGTAATTCCTTTTTAAAAAAAAATTATTTTCTTCGAATCGAATAAGCGTTTTCTTTATGAATAACGTTTGTCATCATCTCTTACGGAATCTAATCTGAAAAATCTTTTATAAAGCTGCTCTGTCTATAAAATCATAAAATTTTTTGAAGCAAGTGGGAAATTTCAAATTTCTTTCGAAATTTCAGAGCATTAAACATTAAAGCTAATCTTACTTTTTGGATATGAATTGACATTTCTTTTTCGTTTGGCAAAAAAGTCTTAAGGTAAAAACTGTAGTTTTTCGTTATGTAAAAGTGAAAAATATTTATTTGTTGTATTTCATAGACTTTTTTCCTGAGAGAAGATGATATTGATTAGAAGCAGTTGTGCTAGACTAAAGTGATTTAAGCCAAACAAAAAAGAAAAAAAATTGAATTAAACCCAATCAAAAACTCAAAATGCGTTTTTTTGACTTAAGACCTTTTTGCCTTTTTCATGACAGAACTTAATTACAATTAGTAATGATCAGTAGTAAAATTGCCATAATTAAAGAATAAAAATCCCGGGAACTCCCGAACAAATTTCCCGAGATTTTTTTCCCGAAAAATGTGCGGGATTCCGGGATTTTCGTCCCGGGAAATCCCGTATGAAAAACACTAATATACATATATAAATGTATACGTATTATCGACGAAAAATTAAAGAAATAGCTGATTGGCTGAAAGTACGAGAAGTGTGTGGGGTGATTCTATTCTGACGGGTGCAACATTTAGACGCTTTAAACGTCTTTTACTAATAGAAAGAGACACATTTGCAATTAAGTTATTTCTAGAAGGGGTAACATTTTTTTATGTACTATTGTTATCTATTTACAAGAATTTATATGAAACGATCAAATAGCCACGAGAGGGCTTTAAAGTGCATGACAGGTGCAACCAAATTGGACCACTTTTATATTTACATCATACCACAAAAACACAAAACTCTGTTAATTTTTAAACTTTTATTGTATTATTCTTTTTTATTATGAAAGATGAGATATCAGAAGATGATTATCAAATCAAACATCGTAGAGAAATATAATCCAATAATAAGAAATTTGCTCTTTAAGCAATGACGGGTGCAACATGCAATGAATTTTCTGTTCGCGCCAAATCTATGAATCTTAATGCTTCGAAGTGCACAACAAATTTTTATTTAAGCTTACGTCTAAAAAAATTATATTATTATAAAATATAGATATTTTACTTTAAATTGGCATCAAAAAAGTATCAAATAGTGTGATTTGAAAATTGATGTTAAAAGTTGTCTAGAATAGAATCGCCCTGTGTTAGTGTAAAAGCGCGAATTTTTCGGTTTTTCGAAATTGCCTTTAATCATAGCCTGGTATTGAATGCTATTCACATTAACCGCAATTTGCTCGTTGTCGTTTCGATAAAATTTGGTTCCAATGATCTTTTCTGAAGTTATTCCACACCATCCTGTGTATAAAAGCGGATGAATTTGATGTTCAACAGTTATTCTTGGATTTTGGGTGCTCCATATTTTCATTATTTGATATAATCTTTGTGTCTGACTAATCGAATGTTCTTGTTGAAAGTCCGAATTATTTAAGAAAATATCGTGAAAAGGCTTAGAATTTCTTGAACCTTCAACAAATCTAATACCATGTTCACACGGAGAGCAATATTCGCGTTTCGCGCCCCAAACATGATTGAAACAACATGTTTTGCCATACAAAATTTTGAGAGCGAAACAGGTCGGCTTATTTTGAAACATGTTGAGAAACAGGAAAAATGTACTATCATCTCCAATTTTGTTAACAATTATCGTTAGTTTATCTAAACTAGATTTAAAAAAAAAATCAAAACAAAGAAAAAAACAAAATAATAAATGATGTTTAATAAAATAAAGTGATAATAATAAAATAATAATATTAATAAAAGTATTAAATAATATATTTTAAACTTTTAATTACTTTTTTTTAACTATTTTAAATAAAATCACACTAACAACACAAAACAAAATGTCAAAATCAAACAAGAATGAATCGTATGAACAGCATGTTTGGCAATCTAGTTTCAGAGAGCGAAACCAGTGGTATATATCGTCGTATGAACATAGCATAATAATGGCAACTTTCGTGCCAAAATATTTTGAGACGAAATTTGTTTGCTATTATAAATACATACATAAATTTTTTTAAGAACTTTTAAAGCCATATTTCATTACCTTAACTCATTCAGTATGTTGCTAAAAGAGCTAGAAAAAAATGAAAATATTTGGCGTAGTTTCATACCTTGTCTTTCGAAACCTTTATTTCCGTACGGTGTAGGAAAATAATATACCGATTAAGATCATTGAATCCAAAACAACTTGTACTTGGAGAATCCATTACATTAAATTTAGATTTCATTGTTACATTCTTAAGAATTGTTGTAATATATATACAGAGGTCATATGATGGAGATTTGATACTTGGGCAAATTGGTCGTAATGGATATTCTCTCTTATGATTTTAGGAATTCCATACAATCCTGAAGTAATTGCCACGTTTGTTTTTAGTCTGTTCACAAAAGACAGCAGCTTAAATCACTGTCCGGTCTTTGAGAATGTATCAGTTTTAAACACAGAAAAAAATAATAAGCGACGCTTAATGCTAAATAGAAATGTTGCAAATCATTAAAGTACCAGAATTGTTTAGAATTAATTTTAAATCGGACACGGAAAATGTAGCATAAAGTTATAGACATTTAGTTTATAAAAACAAAACAGGAAATAAAAAATTATTTAAATGTTTAATTATTTCTCTGAAGATGATACACATTGCTGTATCGAAATATTGGAATTGGGAAAGAAATGTTATCAAATTTTTTATATATAAAAAAGAAAAACCTCAAGCTCAATAAATTATGTATATTGCAGTTTTAATGTTTTATATGCCAAAAGTGTAAAACTATTTTAGGTGAATAGCGATATTTTATATAATTAAAATAAATTTAAAAAAAACACACTTCTAAACATTGCACATGTGATCTGCATAGCAACCATTTGTTGTAACTCTGCGATTACAAAACTATCCATTATGACATTTATTTTACAATTACAAGCATGTTTCATCTATTACACAAATAGTAAAAACATGTAAAATTTAATTTCATGGTAAAATCAATTAATGTTTTTAAACGACAAAGAGCATTAGGTATACATACATTCATATGTATGTATGTAGTTCAAAAACTTCAATAAATTAGAAATATTTGAATATAACTGGCTACAAGTAATTATCGGTAAGTGTTGCCACCAAACATGGATTGATAGTGGCTAACAAACTGCTTTAAAAGATTTTGTTGCAAAAACTCAATACTGTTAGGATGCTCTCTTCATCGCAGCATGCCTACACCAAGGGCAAGTCTGTAGAGACGGCGCTTCACTTACTGGTCGGCTACATTGAGAAATCCCTTGAATTTCGGGAATACTCACTTGTGGCCTTTCTGGACATTGAGGGCGCTTTCAACAATGTCAGACCCAACTCCATCTTGGAGTCAATGAGGGAGGTGGGTGTTGACGATGTAATTTGTAGATTTATTGGTAATCTACTCGACAATAGGATCATTGAATCCACGATGGGTGCTACCAATGTTTGCAGATTTGTGCACAGGAGCACCCCGCAAGGTGGGGTTCTGGACATTAGGTGATATCGGTTATCACGGGACACTGGGTGATAGGGACTCATGCTAGAAGGATGGGTCTTGCGTATAATGATTACTGTAGGAGTTGTCATGATGAGGAGGAGGAGGAGACGGTGTTTCACTTTCTCTGCCAATGCCCCGGTCTGGGGTATATGTGACATTAATATATAACAAACTAGGCCTAATCATATCTGGGGTCTCTCAAAACCCCAAAACACATATGAACAGACGCACACACGGACATCGTTTAATCAACTTGGCTACTTATAAGCATCCAGAATATATAGATATGTAGTACTGTATAGGTTCTTACATCAATATTGTAGAAATTACAAACGGAATGACAAACTTATACATACAGTATTATTGTTCGAAACCTAAGCAACTTTTCGTTGCATTATAATAAAAGTCTTACTTTTTAGTTTTAAGTAGATGTAATAAAAGTAGCACAGTTAATTTTTATAATATTATGCAACTACTTTCTGACAGTAAGGGTGTGTGTGAAACGGTAGCAAAGTACTCATGGAAGTAAATTTTTGACACTGCTGAGGTGAATAACATTTCACTAGCCCTGGGTGCTAGTATAAATTTTGACATTAGCGTAGAAATTCTTGACAATTTTAATTCACCATAGAACTTTTCTCCCGTTTCACACACACCCTAAATACAAAAATGTTATTTTATTCCCTTGCAAGAAATAATCAAGTACAAATTAAGTCAACTCTTTGAAAAACTGTTTGAAACTTAAGCAACTATCAGTACTTCGTATAATAGCCTTTGTTTCTTATGACCTCCGCACATCGGTTTGACATACAATCAATAAGATTTGCTGAAATTGCTGATGACATTGATTCCCACACTAATTTTAAGCAATCCAACAGCTCCCGCTTATTTTTGAAACGACCATCTCCCACCGGCGCTTCAGAATGCCGAAAATGTTCTCTATATACCCTTTTCCAAAAGCAATTAAAAAAGAGTCGAAAAAAATTCTAAAGACTGCAAGTGATTTACAAAATTAAATTCTAAATATGGAAAGAGTATTAAATCTCAAACGTAAATTTCTAAACATTGCTTTTTCAGGATATTGGAAAAATCGCGTCACAAAGACGAAAAACAAGTTACAAGCTAATCAAAAATTATATTATTGTTAAGGTGGTTTTAGACGACATGTACTTAGCAATGTGCTTGTCAAATTCCCCACTTCAAAATGCAATCTGTCGTGCAAAAGTAATAATAAGGCTTAATATGGGATGCAAGGTAAATTATGGTCCGTATATTACAAAATTGCTAACATTTTTTCTGGCCATATAAAGCTAAGTTGGTAGCAATTTTACCGCAATATCTATATCTGCTACGGCTTAAGGCGTATTTAATTGATTTACCAGAGTGGGCTTTATTAGTGCTTAGGGTAAATTATGGACCGATCTTCACGAAACTTTACAGTGTGATTGCTAGTCCTATAATACTGTGACGTGCCAAATTTTGTTATGATCGCATTATTAATTACGGTTTTAGGCTTACCAACTGTTTTCCGGGAGTAGGGCACTGCAAAATATATGTCGTCTAAAACCACATTTAATATAATTTAAAGTGATGGAAGTTAAATATTTAAGATGCAAAAAAATAAATTGCAAAATAATCTCATTATTTTTTGGGCAACGCCTACTTCACTAAACCTGCCCATATTTTGTCGGATGTTGTGTATTGATAACCAAGATGCTTGAACTTTATTTAGAAACTTAATTACCTCGACCTTCAGCCCGTTGTAGTGAAACAAACAACAGACTCTGTCGGTAATCAAACCCGTTATACTTGCACTAATAGACTAGCTAACTACCAACTAGCATACCAGGGTACCCCTATTCAAGACTATATGTGACATAATAAAATAACAACCTACTCCCCATCACATCTGGGGCCTTCGGGAAAACCATTTCAACATATACACTGACAGACGGACATCGTTAAATTAACTTCACTATTCATAAGGACCCAGAATGACCTTATAATACCATTTTGTAGAAATCACATACATAATATTACATAATGACAAACTTATGTATTACATACATACATATACCCATACTACCTGTGGTGAAGGGTGTAAAAAAATCTAAGTTACATCGGCATTTTTAAAATTGTTTGGTCTAAAATTGTTTAAAATTCAAAAGCAATTTTGATAATAAAAATGATTAAAACAATCGCTAATGACTAAATTAATTTTTAATGGCTTAATATGATTAAAAATGTCGAAATCTTGCGACTAAATGGTTAAATTGGCTGGCAACACTGTCTATATCTATCAGTTAAAATAAATCTCAAATAAATTGATGACCTTATATTATTGTGTTTGAATAGATTGTTTCAATTAATTGAAAACGAAGGACATGTTAATACTTCACTTTTAATTTTGCTTAAAAAATTAAACATTTTTGTATTCAAATTGATAAATACGTTTTTAATATGCATGTTATATATTTAATCGAAATTCCATTATTCATCATTATTGATTTCTTGTAAAAACCTTGGATTTATTTACATTTATCGATTAGTAATCTTATTAAAAATTTTTTTTTTTTTAATAAGTTCGAGGGTTGTGCGAAAACTTCTGAAAATTTAATGAACATTTCTGGAAATTTGGTTTTACTTTGGCATGCTTTCACAATAAGCGTTTTCTTAAGAAATCTAATGGCGATTTCTTTTCTGAGAAAAATATGTTGTATTATATTCATGTTCCACTTTATAATGTTATCTAGTGTTACATGTTGTGCAACTTCAATTGAAGAAAATTGGCTGTTTTTATTTACGATTTTTAAAACTATTTGAGCGGTTTCTGCACACTATTACGGCTTGGAAACAAACATTGGAACATTGCTTAAAAAAAAGTTAAAACGATAGGCCAATTTGGTTCAATTTACTCTTTAGAAATCCCTAGGGGATGAGTCCAGATTTTTGGAAAAGGAATCAACGTGGGCGAAAAAAAAATGATTAGGATTTGTGGACAATAAGTTTCTTCATCATTTGAAAGCACAAGTTGAATCCTTTTTTAGAAATCTGGACTCATCCATCATAACCAGCGTTACCGTTGTAATTTTAAACTATCAATTTATCTTTTTTGGACGGTCTTGATACCTTTTATGACCCTTTTTTTAAATTATCCTTTTGTATCATTTTCACCTATTTTGTGCCACTTTTTGACCCTTTTTGGAAATAGCACTCACATTTTTTTTTTGTCAACACTGCTGAACGTTATTGCTAAACAAATGTTTTCGAAATAAGCGGAGATGGAGGAATGGACTTCAAGTGAAAATTTATTACCAAAATTTAAACGCACATTCCTAAAAAGTAGTAAGTATTCGTAAAAAGTTTGTGTTAAAAGATTTTTTACGACTTCTAAATAAGATTTTCGAAATTAAAGTACAATTTCCCTAATGGCAAACATAACTCTACATATTTGTTATTTTTTATTTATTGAATAACTTATAGTGATTTCTTTTCAAAAAAATGTGACATTTTATTTAAAAAATTCAATTAGATGTTCCTTTCTTAAAAATGTTTTGTTCTTTTAAAGAGTAGCCACTTTTATTGTAAAAAATTCACCCTTAATAACGCCATAAGGCATTGAACTTTTCGCCCGCTTTTAAATCGACAATGTTAAGAGTGCCCTGTAAAATAGGTGACTTCGGTTTATGTAAGGGGCTATTTTTAAAACGTCAACGATTGCCTCAAAGAGCAACAAAGCTTCACAAAAATTTAAAAACTCGAAAAAGTTAGCAAAAATAGCGCCATAAAATTGATTAAAAGATTAAAAGGAATGAAAAAATTCGGTAAAAATTGCTGAAATTCCCAAATATTTGGTAACAGCGGTATGATAGAAAAGTCTAATATTTATTAAAAATCGTAAAAGCTTTAAAGAATCAGAAAACTTGCAGGAAAAATCGCTTCAATCGCGAACAGGGCTAAAATTCGCAAACGATTGCAAAATTGGACACAAACCCTAAATTTTATTTGAAATCGCTAAATCGGTAAATAAAATGTTTAACTTCACACACATAGGCAATCTTGGTTTTTGCTCATATCTCAGTTATTTATGGACCGATCTGGCTGAACTTCAATAGAAAAATTAAACAGAGCATATGAGAGAGAAATATATGATAATTTTGTTCCTAACATTTCTGATGTCTTCGAAAAACCTATTTCAACAGACAGATGGATATCGTTAAATCAACTTCACTACTCATAAGGACGTAGAATGACGAATAAAAATAGAGCGGGAAATATTTCTCTTTTCTAATTCCTCCTATTACTTATAATTATAAATTTCGCATGAAATTTCTCATTTTTTAACGACATTAACGTATTTGAAGTTAAACATCGGTTTGGTGAGATCAAAAAAAGAAAGTACGGCAATTAAATTACTTTTACTTCAACTTGTTGCACAGCCACAACAAAAAAAAATTAAATTCAATGCCAATAAGAAAACAACTTCCTTCGGTGATGCCACTTTTCATTTGTTTTTGCTGCCGTGGAATTTGTAATTGTAGGATTTTTTTCTCGAATAAAGTATTTTTCTTGAGAATAAAATTCCGGGGTCTAAGATCAATATTGTAGAAATTAATAACGGAATTACAAACATATATAAACCCTTTCCACCTGTGGTGAAGGCTATAAAAAATAATGTTTTGAATTATATTTCACCGACATGCTCTTAATGCGTAACCGTTAGGGTTTTCAATACTGGGTCGGATTTAAAATACCGAAAAGTCGGTACTGTCAGTATATATTTAAATAGGGTTTAACAAAAGTTTATAAACAACTCAATATCAGACAAGTTATGCGCGTTTATGATACATTTTTATTTTCTCTTAAAATATTAATTAGCAAAGTTAAATCTTTAACTGCACCGTAACATTAAATGGAAAATTTTATAATCGGACACCGAAAATACTATTAAAATGTGCTCGTATAAGAAAAATGTAGTCTTATAACAACTCTATGATTTCCTTTAGAACGTTTCCGTGACCAGGCAACAGTTTTTACTATCTCCATTTTAAATTTTTTACTAAAGGAGGGGAGGCTATTTTCCTTTTTTATTTATTGGTTTATAAAAACACTGTTCTTTGATGGGTGATTAGATTCGTCCATAGATTTTATTGCTTTGAGTTTTAAATTACTTATTATTTAAAACGGACCTTTATGGTTATATATCTCCAGGAAGTACATTTGTAGAAAGTTTAATACTTTCATTACCTGAGATTTATTACAGTTGAACTTCTATAACTCGAAACTCCATTATCCCGACAAAAAGTTCGACTTACAGAAACTTGAAGTTAGAGAATTTTGTAATAAATGTACAACAAAAAATAAAATTTGTTCGGTATATATGTATGTTGTTTTAATTTTATTTCGTACAAATACATATGTACACATTTAAAGATTTCATGTAATGAAACATTGTGTGATTTGATAAGTGTTTACATGCAAAATTTGAAAAACTTAGAATTATTGAATTAATTTTTATCAAATTTTATTTAACTAAAGATAAATGTAATATTTTACATTACACAATGCTTATTAGTTTTAAATAAAACAAAAATTTAAGATGGCAAAAAATTTTTGGAAAAAAATTCGACTTGTGGAAGAGTTCACGCGAGGTGCAAATACACAGAAAAAAATAATTTTCATATTTGAATACGAAAATCGCATATTTGATTACAAAAATTTTTGAATTTTCTGCGATGACGGTTTTTGCGGTATTGATAAAAAAGTTTGTATGTATAATTGTTAAATTTTTACAGCCGTATTCATAAAAACTTATTGATGATTAATTGACCGTTTTTAAGCAAAAATTGCTAAAGTTGTATTCATAAACGAAAAATAGTCTATTGAACCTTTAATAAACCATTCATAAAGTAAGAAAATTTATTGTTGGATTTGCCCTTCTTTAAACCAAAAATAAAATGACATTTTGAAAGGTGTTTGCATTTTATGATATTATTTTTGTGAAATATGTTGAAAAATAATGACAAAAATGTTTTATTTATTAAAACGGACATGTTAAATACATTTTACAATTTTTTTTTTATTTTAGACAGCCAATTTTAAGTTATATTGATAATTATTTAAAAAAAATTTATATGATTTAAATGAATATGTTCAGGGGCAAATGCAGATATTCTCTTTAATTATTTATTAAATTATTGCAAATAGTTGTTTTTTTTGTTTAAAACAACACATTATTGTTCAAAAATATAAAAAAAAAATAAAATAAACAAATCATTATAATAGTGATGTTAATAAATAGTAAACAAACTTTTTATTCGACTACTTTCTTATCGTATATTTAAAAAAGGTTCAAACAAAAGTTTTTATGATACCTTTCGGAAACATTTTGTTCAGAAAATAAATTAATATATAGTTTTATTTGATAAGAATAACTTTGAAGGTCTACAATTAAAAAAAAAATTATAAAAAAATTTAAATATAGAATATCATGTAAACCGAATAGAAGTTTCGTGCATCACTAACAATAAAATGGCAGCCAAATATAAAGAAAGTTGCCATACTTAAACAGAAAATCGCTGCAAACAGCTAATAGTAAAAAAGCTGTTATTGTACGTTTATGAATACAAATTTTTATAAGAGGCTTATAAGACAAAAAGCCTTTAATAGTTATTACATACTATAAGCTTAAAATAAGAACTTTTTATGAATATGGCTGTTAGTCAACAACCAAGTTTATTGAGTCAATAAAAAAAATTGTTGCCCAAAATAATTTTTTTCAACAAAATGTTTACTTGATTTGTTAAAATAAATTGTTGAAAATGTTGAATAAATCAAACAAAATGTTAATCGAATCTTTATTTTTTTATTTATTAATGATGATGTCATAAATTTTTAATTTTTATATTTTTATAAAAACACTAAAATTTGATATGCTATTTGATATATGGGGATAAGTAAGTTCCTATGCGCATTTCACTGGTTGCTTAGGCCAGATCATCAGGAAACCTTTTCCAAAGACTTTGGCAAAACTAAATATATTTTTCAAATAAAACTGTAAAACAAATGAGAATTATGAGCTATTTAAAAATGGACAAGAGTTGTTAAAATACTGTATTTACTTTGATTCAAATATTTTTTTTATTGAATATGAAGAAATATTTAATTATTTCATTATTAAATATGTTTTATTGAGTGCTATTTTGCAAAGTGTAAATTTGATAAATGTTTTCTTTGAATCAAACAAAAAGTTTGTTGACCTAAAATTTTATTTTTAACAAACTGTGTTGTTAAAAATTTTCTTGAGATATTTTTTTCTGTGTACTTTACTTTGAGTTATAGAAAAATTCAAGATAAAGAAGTTGAAGAGTTCAAGTTATAGAAACAAAATCATTTCCAAGATATTCCTTTCGACTTAAAGAATTTTCGACTTACAGAAGTTCGACTGTATTTTTTAAACTTTTAATTATGTTAACTTATATATGTAGGCATAAAAAAGACCGATTATAAGTAATGGAAAATATTATTGAAACGTATGTTGTTGCTAAATTCTACATTAAAGTGACGCTATGAACAAAAATAATTGTATAGAAAACGAAAATCGAAATTGCGATACATCCGGTATTTGAACTTTAGAAAAAATATCGAATTTCTATGATTAAGGTACTATCAAATTTGGTATTGCAAACCCTAGTAACCACACAAAATTTTCTATGGGTTATTTCTCTCTCACGTTAACAAATCAAAATTACCACAATCGTAAATTAAAATTGAATAGTTTTACGCTCTTCTTTTTTCCCATATGTTTCGTTGTATTTTACAAATTTTAATTATTTTAATTATGGGTTCCGAAACAAGTAGCACTGGCAAGCAGACAAGCGGTGTAAAATATTTGGTTATATACCATTCGTCCCAGTACTGGTACACTAAAAAAATTATTACAGTAACTGATTGTGAGTTATTAAATTCGTTTTCCGTACTGTTAAAATTTAATAAAAATATAGTTATTTTACGAATAATTTTATTTTTTAACATTTATGTTTGTTATTCAAAAAACAAACTACCAAAAAATAATGTTTTTCCGTATTTATTTTGTTATGTAGTTGGATTTTTATCGGTTAAAATATATTTTTTTTAAAAGTAAAAACTATTCAATTTAAAGAAATATGCAGTTTAATAAATAAAAAATTTAAAAATTAATGCAAAAATCACTTGTTTTAAATGAAATGTAAATGATCCGTTTTTTAAATGAAATTTAAGTTGTTTAAAATGAATTTTCGTTTGAATTTAACTACATAATTTTTTGAGTGTAGTTATTTAACGTTAGTATGTATGTACATTGTATATACTCATTACACGCTCTCCTTACATTAAAATCAACTGAAGAAAAGTCAAGTCAACGATAAGACAACATTGATAACATTCACTCATACATATGCGAATTGTACGTTGATCATGCTACATCCCAGCGGGAAAACTCAGAAGACCTTCTTACTTCAGGCCTTTTTAAAGGCCTGCTTAAAAGATTTTTTGATTCAATTACTATTCTTATCTAACTGCTAAAAAGGCCTCATAGAAGGCCTCGGCTCTTTCGTATAAAAGATAAGATACACCTTCCACACTCGCTTCTATGAGAAGGGAGTAACATTTTTTGTATTGTTTTTTTTGCACAACCAAAAGCAAATTCAATTTTTTTTGGTCCTGTTACCCTTCTTATGTACCTGCTAGGGTATTCATTTAATCGGGGTTTTGCTTTAATCGGTTAATCGCTCGATTAATTAACCGAGGTTTTGGTTTAATCGGTTTATAATCGGTTAATTTTGTTTTTGATCGGTTAACCGATTAATAAAGTTTTGTTATAAATTAAGTAATTTCAATAAATAAAAATGCAAAAATTATTTATTATTTGAAATTTATTAGTAAAATAAACCATAACAAAGCAAACAAAACAATTCTTGAACTTAAATGTGCAAAAAAGGAATTTATAGATATGTAATACATATGAGGAGGTCCATAACAAAACGCAATAATTACATTTTTAAAGTTTTTTGATTCTTTGATTGAATCCTATTCTACACATTGAAATCTATATTACCTTTATTATAAAGTATTCCAAAACTCAATAACTACACTGCAATTCAATATCAAATATAATGGTTCTGATCAAAATGCAATAATTACTCATCTTTGTAATAAATCGCTACAAGAAATTTAAAAAAAGTCAACTTAATAAATAAATTATGCTGTGGTGGTAACTCTTAGATAACTGTAAAACGTAAGGAATTTTTGTTTAGTTAATACCTTTCGCTTTTGTTATGTTAATTGAGGAGGTCCATAACAAAACGCAATAATTACATATATAAATATTATGATTCGGACCAAAACGCAATAATTTCAAATTTGCTATCTAAATAACTTTAAAACAAACTGTCAGATAAAATAATAAATTTGTGATTAATTTTATTTTTTGTAGACAATAATACCTCAATAATTGTTTTTTAAAAAAATTATGTGCTACTTACTTAAATTACATTTTGTCGTTTATCCAAATGGACCTCCTCATATTTTATAATTTATATTTATTATGTATTTAATAAGAAATAAACTGTGAGATCATTTTGTTAATAAATTTTTCAAAAGTTTAAGGAGATCTTATAAATGATCTATTATAAAAATAATTTGGCTTAAATGTTTAGGATTTAAGCGATTCTTTTCTTTAGTTTCTATAAAACTCGACTTGGAAAAAATTCTTTCACTTATCGCAGATGTTGGAAATCTCGAAAGTAATCCACAATACAGATTATCTAATTTCTCAGTTCTTTTTCTATATTTCCTGACTTTGTACTGTTTTTAAAGAATGTATAGCTAGAAGGAAAAAATATTTTTCTAAACACATACCTTTTGTATATGACAAAACAAATAATTAAAAACACCAAAAATATGTGATAATACTACAAAAAAATTAAAATTTTGTTACTTCGGTTAATCGGTTAATCGACTGAAATTAACCGGTTTAATCGTTAATCGAAAAAAGCCAATTTTAAATTAACCGATCAGTTAATCGGGTAGTAATTAATCGGTTAACCGATTAACGGTTAACCGAATGAATACCCTAGTACCTGCTGAAGAAGCGAGAGCGGAAGGCCTTCTCCGCAATTTCTTAAAAAAATTAAATGTCTGTAACCAAGGCGAATTGACTAGAAGGTGGGGCCAAGTCAACATATGGTGTTTTTTTTCGGTGGTCGACTTGTCAAAGTTTGTATACAAACTAGTTTTTTATGTAAACAAACCTATTTTTTTTACTAGCAATTTTTTTGACAACCCGACCACAGAAGCATTGTAGTTGTAGAGTTGACCTCACCTTCTAGTCAATTCGCCTTGTCTGTTACAGTAATTAAAAAAGGTCTGCAGCCAGCGTTAACATATATGTATGTATATTTTTTGATAAACTTATTTCTGAAAAAAAAAAAAAATTTTTTTTCTACAAAAGAACCAAAATTTTAAAAGAAAATACAAAAATGTACATATTGGGAACTGCTTTTGTTCATAAATATAAAAAACTAGCTGTTTGGTCCCGGCGCTGCTCGCGATGTTCTAAGTAAAAAATTAAATACTAGAGAATTTTGCTAAAAACTTGACCCCAGCGCTATCTACCGGGTCAAAATTTCATCAGGAAACTTATTTTTGTTTAATTAATATATTTTTTAAATTTAAGCCAAATCGTACCATAAATAAAAAAAATAAAATATCACAACAGCGCCAGCTATCGGGATTAAACTTAAGAGAAACTAAAATAATTTATTGGCCAAGTTTGGTGTTAATCGGTCCAGCGGTTCTTAAGTTTTATTAGGATCACATACACGGCACAAACGTTTTTATATATCTAGATTAAATAAAGGCCCCTATTATGGTTTACAACTCAACTCAGTTGAGTTGTTATTAAGACAACTGGTTGTGATCAGTTGTAATTTTTGTTATGTTTTTGTTCACCGCAAAATAGCAAAGTTGTTAACCATAATACAAAAATTAAGAAATTACAACTCAACTGAGTTGAGTTGTAAACCGTAATAGGGGCCAAAAATAATTTTTACTTTTTATCAAAAAAATTAGTTTACAACAAAATAAAATTTATAAAGGGTGGTCCAACTTAACGCTAGGGATGCCAAACGGGTAATCCCGAATAGCGAAATCCCGGGATTTTTCGGGACTGACAAATCCCGAATCCCGGAACTTATTTTTATGAATCCAGGGATTTTTCAATTGTGTATCAAAAATTTTTATATTGAATTTTTATACTTTCTAATTATTCATTGTTTTATAGCCGTTTTCTCATTACGCGATTATCTTTTTTCCAAACGTAAAACTGCACATTAAAGAAATTTGGTTTTCTCAATGTCTCATTTGTTTTCTATTCTGTCGCAAAGCTAACCAGCACTCATCTGCCAATTCCACTATGCCACAAAAAAATGAACCTAAAAAATGGGATATTTTCTAAGCTAAATTTTTGCTGCTGAACACGAATATGGCATTCATTTATTTTTCCCAAGTACCGTTTTCGAGATATACGCGAAAATCGTGTTTTTCTGCAGCTTTTTTAGGTATGTATTTCGAAAAATCTCGAGAACTGTTAAACTGATTTGTACAAGATTAAACATTTTGCATAGATATCTCTTTCAGCACATATCTATACCGGATAAAGATTTACCGAGGTACAGGACTTTAAACTTGAAAAAAATGTGATTTTTTATGTTTTTTCAAAATTCACATTTTTAATTAGCTCCAGTAATGAATGTTAATAATATTTTGTTTTAAACGTAGTAAGCGTAAAATTGTTATCGTCGCACAAAAAATTTAAAAATAACGAAATAATAAAATTTTTATATAAAATTAAATGTTTTGTTAAGTTTTCGTTTTTAAAAATAAAAAAATATATTTATTTTAACTTTTGTTTATAAGAAAAAGTTGTAAAAGAATTGTTCTGTTAATTTTTCTTTTTTAAAAATTCAAAAATAAATAAAATTTAGTTATTTACAAAAAGTTACTTATGAATTGTTTTGTTTAGTTTTCTTTTTTAAAAATTCAAACATAAATAAATAAAGTGTTGTTGATTTTTTTTTTTTAAAGTTGTATATTAAAGAAACAAATTGATCCCGAATCCCAGGATTTGTTAAAATCGATTCCGTTTGGCATCCCTACTTAACGCACGATGTTAATTGTGAGTCACACCTTAACGTTAAGTTTTTGCCCAACTTAAGGCTCCGTTAGCCGGGAGTAACAGTAACTTAACCTTAACGTAAAAAAGGAAGACCAATCTATTTTTTACAGATTGAGACGTAACATCTAACTGCTAACTTTAATCGTTCTACATGCAACAAAATAAAGCTGATTTGCAACGTTATTGTTACTCCCGGCCAGAGAAGCAAGCCGTAACGGCCGCGCCGCCGCCGATATACTCGGCTGATCGAAGGCTCAATTGCTAGCTGATTATCATTTTTTTTTATATTAAGCAAAAATTGGTTATTCAATTAATTTTTGGTATTTTTTAATATTATTAAAGTTAGCGAATACTTGCCATATTATTACTTTATTTTTAGTTTGGTGTGAAAAGATTTGAAGAATTTTAACGAAACTTTTTTATATTAAATTCATCTATTATTGTCAGAAACTGTAACAATTATGACTTTTTATAGTTTATTATTTCTTATATGTAATGAAAATATTTTAACCAACATTATCAATGTATAGCTTAACTGGTAGCACTTAAACATAATTTTGAATACTGATTATTTTAAACATTGGTTACCTATTATCCAGTTCAAATTGTTTTCATTCGTTTGAAAAGCTTAAATTGTGGTCTATTGTTCGACCTTTATTCAAAATTATATTTATTTATTTAGCTTGAGGTAACACGCTTTTGTGTTACTTCAGTGAAAATTAACAATTTAAAATTTCTTGAGTAATTATGGAAAACTATTTTCAAACCGTCACACAAATTTTCAAAAAAAAAACCAAGTTTTCAAACCAAACAACAATTTTTCAAAATATAAAAAAAATCTATTACAGTATAAAATATTTTGAACTTCTGTTCATGTTTTCACTACACGCAGAGAAAAAACATGTTTAAATATGGTCACCTCCAACAATACTTTGTTTAAGAATAATTTTAACCATATAATGTTGAATTTAACCATATTTTTGACACCGACAACCATATTATGGTTAAATAAGTCCCCTATCAAGAAGCCACAACCATATTATGGTTGCCTCTAAACATGTTATGGTTAAATATGACAATAATTTGTTTTTAAATTAACAATAGTATTTTCCTCTTTTTCAAGAGCAACATGCTATGGTTGAAAACCAACCATGCTATTATAAGTGTTAAACATATTTTAGTTATTATTAACCATAACATGTTCGGAGGCAACCATAATATGAATGTGGCTTCTTCATGGAGGACTATTTTAACCATAATATGGTTGTCGTTGACAATAATATGCTTAAATTAAACACAATACGGTTAAAATTTCCTTTAAACATAGTATTGTTGGAGGTGACCATATTTAAACATGTTTTTTCTCTGGTGTACTTACACTCAAAAAATTATGTAGTTAATTTCAAACGAAAATTCATTTTAAACAAATTAAATTTCATTTAAAAAACGGATCATTTACATTTCATTTAAAACAAGTGATTTTTGCATTAATTTTTAAATTTTTTATTTATTAAACTTTAAAAAAAAAATCTATTTTAACCGACAAAAATCCAATTACATAACCAAATAAATACGGAAAAACATTATTTTTTGGTAGTTTGTTTTTTGAATAACAAACATAAATGTTAAAAAATAAAATTATTCGTAAAATAACTATATTTTTATTAAATTTTAACAGTACTAAAAATGAATTTAATAACTCACAATCAGTTACTGTAATATTTTTTTTAGTGTACCGATAGCTAAAGGTAGTATTTTATCGGCCGTAAAAAAGTGTTCCATCATTACAACTTAACATTAACCTACCAGGTACGATCAACCTTAATTTACTTTATCGCTCACTTTAGGTTTAAGAAAAGTTTTAATAATGGCACAGTTTTTATAATGCCACTTAAAGTCTACTCTAAGTTGTGAAAACGGACCTAGGTATCTTTAATTTTTTGCTACATTAAAGTATCTGTTGGTACGTTAAATGATATAATAAAAGTACCAATAACGTTAAGAATTTGCTGTTTATTTTAAAATTTGTATGAAAGTTTAAAAATTTTTTTTACAAAATAATTTAAGAAATTTTAAATCGTTAATTTTCCCTGCAGAAGTTACATAAAGGCGTGACGAAATATCGGATAAAATAAAAAAAATATTAATTTTCATATTATTCGAATGTGTATTCTAAGTAAAATTACAATCCTCAAAAGCTTTTACACTTTAATAGGCTTATTCCTTGAATATTTTCTATGAATTATCAGAATTTTTCGTTTGTATATTTCTGATAGTTCATAGAAAATATTCCTGGAAAATATTGAAGGAATAAGCCTATTAAAGTATAAAAGCTTTTGAGGATTGTAATTTGACGTAGAATACACATTCGAATAATATAAAAATTTATATAATAAATGTTACTCACTATGAGAAATAAATTCCCAGATTCTATTTGTTAAAACAAATATTTTTATAAAAAATAATAGACCAACATATAAATATAAATTTTAAAAATTAATTAATTGACTATTTTAAAATGCCTGATGTTTCCAAATTTTAAGAAAATCTTAATGTTATATCTGTTACTGACCGTAGTACAACTAACAAGGTATTTGCTGTAAATAGTATTTTTATTCTAAGAATTCAATTTATCTTTTATAACATTTTTACTTTTTAAACGAATAAATCATTATTTGTCTTTCTGTTTTGTTAAACCGGTTTGTTTATCTATATGTTTACTGTAATAAGTTCGGCGCAGCCGAATATTTTTTTAGTCGTCAAAAAAATCGGCGCAAAGCAGCTCAGCCGCCGCCGCCGAATATTTTTGGTCTTCAGCCGCCACCGATAATTTTTAATCGGTTTGCTTCTCTGCTCCCGGCTAACTGAGCCTTTATTTTGTCATTTCTTTGTTTCAGTGCTTGTCAAATTCAACCATGGAGAGGTACACTATTGAGCAGCGCGTTAAAAATGCATTTCGTGCACTTTGTGATTTTTTTGGTCACCTCAGTGGATTTGTTAACAAGCAGAATTGCCGCATTTGGGAAGTTGAGAATCCACGAGTGATTTTTGAAAAGCCGAAGCCGATGCATTCACAAAAAGTGTCGGTTTGGTGCGGTTTATGGGCTGGTGGCGTCAAGGGGCTGTACTTCTTCGAAATTTATACTACAAAATTTTGTAAAGATCGCTTCATAATTTACCATAGGCCCCAAATAAAGCCCACTCTTGGAACACACTTATGTACACACAGAAAACAAATTGGTTGGGAAGCGCTTGCGATAATAAAATATTGATCAAGTAACATGATTTATTATTGCAAGTAAATATTAAAAATATATAGTTCTAATTGATTTTTAATTCTCTTGATTATTAAAACGATGTTCCAAATGAAATATGATTCCTTCAGTTCTTTTATTAGTTATGATAACTAATTTAATTTAGTTCTAAAAATTAGTACAAATGGTTAGAATTACAACCGAATTTAATATAGGGCAATAATGAATATTGGTCATTGCAATCAATAATTTGCTTTCGTCAATAAATTTTGTAATATAAATGTTTATTCATTTATTGCAGCTAATTATTGATTGTTGGAATAGTTTCAATTCGAGTACAACAAATGAAAATATAATTATTCGGAATTCACAACCAAAAAAAAAAAAAAAAAAATTAAAAGCCCCCCAATTGCTTACTAAATTTTCTGTCAAAACATTTGATAGATTAAAATAATTTTTAATTTTATATTTAAAAAATATTTTTGCGGTCGAAAATGGAAAATGTGCAAAAACTTAATAAATATTGGTAAGTAATTTACGTATTCTTATAGGTATGAACATTAGACCGTCTCAGTTTTTATACTTTTTTCGAAATCAATTCATGAACATCGATTTTCCTTATCTACTCTAAAAACCAAGAATTTTGGTGTATAACACTTAAATATTGATGAACGGGAAGTGGTCTCTCAAACCGTTTTTTCGTTTTTTTTAGGCAAAATGCCTTTTTTCAAAAAATGAAAAAATCTTGCTTTAGTAATTTGCCTCTAACTAAAGCAGTTCTTAACGGTTTTGAACCTAATTACATGCATTAGAAAGCTTATTTAAATTCCTAAATGTTCCTTAAAGCAACATTGCCATTTTGTTCGATGGTTTTTTATTCATAGCATTACAAATTCAGATTTTCCAATACGAACTTATATTTTTTTTTTCATTTTTGCTTACCTTTTCTTATATAAAAATTGAACGAGGCAAAATTTTTATATTCTGTAAATGCAGTATGGTAGAAAATTTTAAAATAAAGATTTTGGTGTACATAACAGTAGCATTCTGTTAAGAAAAACTTTAGTTGAAATGATGAAAAGTAATTATTTTGCGGTCTATATTTACTTGTTAAATATGTCTGCTCTTCATCAAAATAAGATTGTGTAATAATATTATTATGTAGGAGCCATAATAAAAATGTGTCAAAAATTAGTCGCACAGAAAAATATTTGCGAATCATCATAAAGCTTTCAACTGCTTAAATTTTTCTGTGGCGGAGGCTGCTTTGGAAATAATGTCACGCCACTTATGGTATTTAAGTGAAATGGCGATTGGCTTATCTTTTTTTGATCAAGACATTCACTTAATACGTTGGACGAAATGGCATCCGCTTTAAATAGTCCAAGGGACCAGCAAAATTTGTTTCGTTATAAGTGTCCAATTCAAAATCGTTGACCTGGTGTCAGAGAACACAAAAATGTGTTTCGATATTATTGGAATCAATTATAACTTTATTCAAAGTCCATCTTCTTGTTGGCGCGAAAATGAAAATTTCAAAAAAATTGAACAGTTTGCAATAAATTTAACAGTAGTTAACGACCCTGCAGAGCGCGCAATTGGCCTTCTTAAAACCGTCAACAACACACTAGTGATGAAAACAGTGAGCAAAATGATTTGATTCAAGTCATCGAGCATTTTCACAAAACGCATCCAAACTCCAACAAAAGTACAATTTTAGCAAATTTGAAAAAATAAAAAACCTTCTAACTTTATACTAATGTATTTATAAAATTGAAGCAAATTTACAAATAAACAACTTTAGTCATTTCATAATATCAACTAAAACTGCAGTTTTTCTTAACAGAATGCTACTGTTATGTAATCTGAATTTGTAATGCTATGAATAAAAAACCATCGAACAAAAGGGCAATGTTGCTTTAAGAAACATTTAGGAATTTAAATAAGCTTTCTTATGCATGTAATAAGGTTCAAAACCGTTAAGAATTGCTTTAGTTAGAGGCAAATTACTAAAGCAAGATTTTTTCATTTTTTGAAAAAAGGCATTTTGCCTAAAAAAACGAAAAAACGGTTTGAGAGACCACTTCCCGTTCATCAATATTTAATTGTTATACACCAAAATTCTTGGTTTTAGAGTAGATTAGGAGAATTGATGTTCATGAAGGAATTTCGAAAAAAAAAAAAAATGAAAAGTGAGCCGGTCTAATGAACATATGCACGTACATATGTATGTATGTATTATTTTTTTTTATACCCTGCAAATTATATTGGACTACTTGATCCATTTTGATCCTGTTCTGGTCCAATGTAATGCAAGTATGGATCATGGTATTATTAAGAAGAGTTTGCAGTGAAACGACATGTCTTCGTTTTTTAACGACATGTTTTCGTTTTGAAACGATTTCAAAGCTAATCCTCTGGAGTATACCATGGAGTAGTTTAAAAACTTCTCCTTTGTAATGCAAGCTGGGTTATATAGTCCTGCCCTAGGACATCGTACTGTAAAAAAAGCCATTTTTTCTATTCATTGGGATTGCCTTTGGACAAGTCCTTGCCCCTTATGGACTACATTTGACCGGTTAAAAAAAAATATATTGATAACGACAATCAAATCTCTTGTTATGAACACCAATTATGTGTTAATTCAGTTGCAGTAGTTTTGCCATTTTGACGTTTTTCGGGCATTTTATGATGCTTTTTTGGTCATGTTACCCTTTTTTCCGAATACCCATTTTTTTAAAAGGGGTTTTATACGCTTTTTCCATTTTTTGGTGGAGCTTTTAGTGATTTTACTTAGAACCATGTGATTTTGATTTTTTGCCGCTTAAGTGCTTTTTTGCATCAAAATATGTCGTACTCGAACTAAGAGGTAAACTTTCTCAAATTTTAAATCACTGCAAAAAATATCGCTATGGAGTGCGGATAATAATAAAAAACAAATAATCATCATTATCATCATCTAATAAAAAAATTAAAATTTCTCTAAAAAATAACATGAAAGGCCCAGAACAGACGGTGAAATGCAACTGCAACGAAACTGCAACTTCTAGTTATTTTTGAGTTTCATTTGAGTTTATGCCATAGACTCCTATGAGGGACCTCACATGACTCGACCATTTTGAGACCGGTTTAAAATGCATTGGAAATCAGTTGCATTGAAACCGGCGTGCAGGAAACTCGTGTTTGCGTTTCATCTGTTGTCAAAGAAAATCGAAATGATTGTGATAATTTCATTACATTTTGGTACAATTTAGGTTGCAGGGTGTGTGGAAAACGGTTGAAACTAGTTTCAAAACAATGATTTCTAAAGGGTTTCGTTGCAGTTGCGTTTTACAGTCAGTTCTAGTCCAAATTGTTTTTTAATAAATTGTTAATTTCTTTTAAGTTATTTGCAATGCAGAACAACATATTTTTGAAGTTTTTGTTCCAATGCATTGAAGAGAATTTAACAACGTTAACATCAACATATGTAGAGTTCATACAACGCGTACAACTGCAAAATGTAATAGTATAGTTGCATATCACTGCACTAGACACTTTTTTCATTTTCCAAAATGGCAACACTGGTAACTTCATACTTTCTTGCTCTCCAATTTGCTTATCAGAAATCGTTTACAATCTAGAAAATTATTCTAATCTTAAGAGGATTTGTGATTAGGGTTCGTTCAAATAAAAAAACATAAATGAATTTTTCTACTAAAAATTAATTTGATTTGAAATATAAATTTGTCTTTGCACTAGTTTAATAGAAACTTATTTAGTATGTATTCTAGATGCAGTACACAGCAACTTTTCTTCGTTATGAATCATATGCTGAATGTATTTAAGAAAGAGAAAAATAGAATGAATTTTATAAATTCAAAGCTTGCACACAAGGCGAATTCATGTAAATAGTGGTGGCAAAACTACAACAAGTACAACAATAAAAAACAACATTGTACAGTAAATGGTGCTTTCGACGGACTCTTTAACCCATTAACGCCCAAGAAGAAACTGCTAGTAAAAACTAATTTTTTTTGTTATTTATTTCTTAAGTGTGACTAGAATAAAAGGAATTCATTGAAAAAATTTTAAATTTTTTGCTGGTTTTTGAGAAAAATGGGTGTCCCCACATGGGGACAATGGGCGTTTTAGCTATACAATTTACCAAACCAATTTTGCTCTACACAAAGTATTTTCGTGCATATTTCACATCTCCGTCGGGATTTACATGTCAAAGAACACATTGCAACTGTTTTGCTATCCTTTCTGGATTATGGTTATAGTTTTAACGATCAGCATCAGCTACTGCAGCACAAGTTGAACGTTTTCTAGAAATTGAAGGCTGCAAAGAGGCCCTAGTAATATTTGTTTAAAACGACAATTGGTCAATAGAAGTTGTATTATCAGCTCTATTTAACAAAACCTATAAAACCGCAAAGCGTTACTTATTGACAAATCAACAAGAAACGTAAAAATGAACCACCAACGCTTTATTGATAAAATGGATTGGTCGAAACCTCGCAATCCCTGGTTGTGTCGAAGCGACTTCAGACTTGTTTTAGTTTATTTTTCCGATACAAATAATCATTGTATAGTAAAGTCGGCATTTCCTTTTCGAGTCGTGCACCATATCTTCACGTTCCTAAGGATACCCGGATATTTCTACCTTGTTACTTTTTTTTAAAAAAACTTGAAAGTGGCTCATCGTTACTGTCATTCCAATCTAAACTAAAATCATCATTTTTTTTTTAAACACACAATCTTCATTTTCCGGCACATCGTTCGACATAAAATGTATGGGGAAAAACAAAACTTTCAGGGAAAAAACTCTTCACTTTTTTCACGATAGGGGTGAATAAGTCTTATTCATTTCCTTCATCTACGTCACTTATAAAAGCGGCATCAGGTGGCACAACTAAAATATTATATTCAGTATCAACGTCATCGTTTTCCTTTTTGTACTTAACAGCCTCGTGAAGTCGCAAAAAATAATTTTGGCCTCTAAAAATATTGAGATAAGTCACATTTCACATATTGAAAAATCTAAAAAATACATTTTTTTTTTATTTGTAACGCCCATTGTCCCCAAATGGGGACAGCTATACAAAATCATAGCTTCCAATAAAATGTTACAATTTTTCTTTTACTAAATGATTTTAAAATCATCAATACCCTTCTCAGATAACAAATAATTTGTATTTTTTTTATTTTAAGCCACTTAGCACAAAAAATAACAAATTTTAAATGTACAAAGTAAACCAAATTTAAATCTGTAAATAAAAGTTTTAAAAACCACATTTGTATTTTCTACGGTACTTTGTACGCTTTGTCACAATTTGATTAAGGCATTTAGATGAGATATAAGTTTTTACATCGAGAGACATAAAGGGTTTTCCTAGCGTTTCCATCAGTTGAACAAGTGTCCTCATATGGGGACAGTGGGCGGTAATGGGTTAAGTAAAAGGCAAAATAAACAACACAAATGGTTTGGCAAACGCACACTTTGCTTCCATTTTAAGTTTGCCAACAAACAACACAAACATATGGGCATTTCCTGGGGTCACGAACGTACGTTCGTACGCTTTGGTATGCAAAAAATATAGAAAACAAAACTTTTCCTAGAATTTTTTTTGCGATTCGATAGCATTTGGGTAGCTCTATGTTTAGTGCAAAAGATGGGTTTCATCGAGTTTAAGTTTTCATAATAATAGTTGTAAACATGTGGTCACGAACGTACGCAAAATAGAAGTCAACTTTGGATGACAGCAGTTAAATGTAAAAATCTGCGTAATGGAACGGAATATTCAAAAGTGGTTAATTTATTTTGAAAGTGTATTAATGAAGGTCTCCATCCAGCATTTACAAAATAATATATCTCTCTTGGTTTTTGTTTAATTGGCTTATGTACCGGTCGCGAACGTACGGGTCGCGAACGTACGATTTTTCCATATGTTTTTTTTGATTATTATCACCATGCATTTTGCCATAAATATCCTTAAATTTCCTTAACAAAAAAACTTAATACTCCTTTTACAACTGATTGTAATGGAGAGATAATGAAGAAAGAGTGTAAACATAACATATTTTTTTGCATTTAAAATAAGTATATAAAAATGTCTTTAGAAGTAGAAAATATAAGAAAATATAAAATTTTCCAGTTTCCAGTGCAATTTCCTCAAGTAAAACAGCTGAGATATGCTATGAAACCATTCTTTTATAACAACATAGACTGTTTTTATAATAATAAACAATAAAAGACGAAGATTATCAACACTTTATTTTTTCATCCTGGTAGACCATTCTGGGGAAATGCCCATATTTCGTACAAACATAAATTTTTCATTTTTGTATTTGCGGTTTAAATTATTAAATTATTATGCTTCTTCTTTAACGTTTTCACACTGCAAAGTTTTTGCTGAAATAATTACATTTAGCACTTGACAGCACAACAAGTTTGACAAGTATCTAACATTCCTGCCATATATTAAAAATTTTTAATATTTCTATAAAGATGCTTCAAATGTCAATTAACAACACAAAATATTTGTACAAGCAATTTGTTTGGTTTATTTTGCCCTTAAGAAAAAAGAAGCTCAGCAGTGTTTTCAACGCCACCTGTGAATTGATTTCCACAATATAATGGCAATTTTTAAAATTGTCTATTATCAGTCCCATTCAAACTTTTAGTTATTTACACTACCAATATTTATTATCAATGTATATTTACGGTTGTTGCGCTTATCGTTTTCAGATTAGGGGATTTATCTCCAAACTGGGTATTTTATTTGGATAATGGAGATTAAAAACACGATTTGGAAAATGGGAAATTTCTTGGGGAATATTTGAAACGTTTTGCACATTTTTATTTTACGTTTATTTTCTTGATTAATTTAAATTTTAATTGCATTTTAATTGTTTATACATAATGTTTTATTGCGTCACAATTGCGTCACAATTGAGAAAAATTGTGTTTATTTATTAGATGGATTACATAAAACATTATTATCATTATGTTAAGTCAATTTGCTTTATTTGCGAGATAAACCATACAAACGGTATAACAAACATATGAAACAAGTATGAAGCATGTTTGTGTAAATATGTTTGTATTAAAAATGTTTAATATTCAGACAAACAACTGTCATGTTGTTGGTGTCGAACAGCTTGTGTAGTTTATTAGGTCTTTAGCAGTTACTATTTTAGTCGAGCTTTCAAGATTAAACTAAAACATTTTAATTTGTTGCAGGGGTTTTTGGGGATAATCAATCTGCTTTTTGCGATGAAAATTTTTGTTAATTGGGAATTCGACATAAAAATGATCTGGAAACCCTGGCTACGTTCCTTTTCATATATTCTGCTAGATTTAGCAGACTGAGTTAGGAAATTGGAAATTTTTTCAAAAAATATGCTAACTGCTTTTTAGCATATTTCTTTGTCCAAAAGCAGATTTTTTTTTAGCAAATTTTTATTTTTTAGAAAAGTAGAATTTTTTTTTAGCAAATTTTGTTTGAAACAGACCAAGGCGAATTCAACTACAGGTGGTGTCGGAACTACAACAATCCAAAAACAACAGAAACAACATAGGGTTTTTTGCATTGCATTGTTAGTGCCATTAGCTCGAAATGTCAACCATTAATAGCAAAACACTAACAAATCAAAACAAATAAGCCCGAACTGTCAAAATCAGATGCCGTTTCGACACCACCTGTAGTTAATTCGCCTTGAAACAGACTAACATTCATAATTTCAAACAATTTCATATTCAAATAATTAATACTTCTTTGTTTATTAATAAATACTTTTTTTAAAAATAAAATTTTTAATAAAATAAATATTAAAATTCCTTTTTATTTACAGATTTTTAGCATAGTATTTTTACTAAAAATTCATTATATTTTTTTTGTACAACATATTTTAAGAAAATTTAAAAAAATAAAAATTTTATTTTTTTAATCTTAGCAGACTTTTAGCATATTTTCTTCATTTTACGATTTATTAGATTTTAGCATATTTTTTAAGCTTTGGCATATTTTTATCAATCAGTTATGGCAACACTGCTCATTGTCTCTTAAAAATAAATTTAAGAGCACCGGAATTTGCAAATAAGAGTTTCTTTTATTTTTTATTTTTAAGTTATTATAATTAATTGTCTTTTTAAAAGAAATACCAACAAATTCAAGTCACTTATTTTTTTTTTTAATATTTTTTCTTCTTTTGTTTTTTCTCATTTTTTTTTAATTGTTTGTGTTGTGACTAGAGTTTTTTTTTTAATTTTATACCTACTTGTTGCGAACGTCGATCAGTTAAAGTCGTGATCTGATCGTTTGCTGTTGTAGCCGTTTGTCGTAAATTCTTAATTTTTAACGTTTTTTTCTGTTTTAATTTATATTTGAACACTCAAAGACTTTCTTAAAATTATAATTTTGGTGATTGCTTGTGTATTAATCAAGTGTTATTTTTTAATTTTATCGATCGATCGATGACTTTAACAGCAGCGCAGCGCGTTTATTAAAACATTTATACCTAATTAATAAACAAAAGGAATAACAAAAAATTTCGTAAATTATTTACGCACAAAAGCAAGTGATCAAAACAAATTTACAATTTTGTTTTATAAATTAAATGTAATCCATAAATGGACAATTATTTAAAAGAAAAAAATACATATTTGTAAAAAATATACATACAATTTCGTAAAAAACGTGTATTTTCTTGCGAGCACAATAACCATATAAATGACCATAAACATTTAGTGCAACGAAAATTAAGAGAGCATTTTAACGAAATTTTCCTTCATCCCTCTCTTTTTTTATTATTAGGAAATATTTTCCGGGAAACAAATGTAATTAATCAATTCTAAATGCAATAAAAAAAGAAAATTAAAAAAAAAAACAAAAAAAAAAAAAAAAATTAAATATATGAAGGTTTTGTTTTGAATTATTCTATAGTTATGTGAAGTGTGCTTCGATTTTTAATTGAAAACTGTGCCATTTTTGTATTATAAACATCTCTCTAAAGAATTTAAATTGAAAAAAAAAAAAAAATTTTTATATATGTTAAAATCATTCACTAAAAAATGTGTGTACACATGTTTTTTAGTGCGTCTATTTTAACGATTAACCGGTTATGCAATAATTGTTATATGTATGCTAACTTTTTTAATCAGATGCATATAAGACCTAAATCCGTTAGAATTCATAATGAACCGGTAATAAGTAGTTTTCAAAAAACGAAAAATGTTTTTTTTCCTAACCTGTTTATGAAAAAAAACAATCACAAAAGGTTTGGTGTATCGATTTGAAATGCATAACGGGTGATTTTTTAACAGTTTGGCTTTTTAAAATTGAAAAAACACAGACAATTTGCAAAGATTTTTTTATTTAAATGTTGTTTTGGCATATCTTTCGACAGTATCTCACCAATGGCAGCTGTAATGCTGTCTTTGAGGGCTGTTTGTTTTTTCCTGTGCACAAGAAACTTCGCGTATCCCCAGAAAAGATAATCTTATAATCTTGGCCACCTGTTCGCTAGATCGATTATAACGACCTTCAAATAGACGTTATTTACGAAACTCATATCTCACACAGCCCGAATTTTGCTAATAAAATTTAAAAGCGGTTTTCACTCTTGGTAGTAAAGTGTCCTTTTAGACCTTCTTATGGCGTTTTTCTCATTAGGCGATTATCTTTTTTCCTAACATTTGCTTCCATTCTGTTGCAAAACTTATCGGCACTCATCTACCAATTATTTATTTGCCGTACAAATAAATTCAGTCAGCTGACTCCCAACTTTGATATGTATATTGAGAGGTGTTGCTAACTGAAAACAATGTTTTTGTCGGTATATTGCGAAAACCGAAATCGCTAATGGACAGATTATTTTTTTAACAAATTTATGTTGACATTTAGTAACAGGCAGTTTGTCGATATATTAAGAAAATGACCATTCATCTTATTAATCTAACATTTAAAACACCGCAACAACAAAATTTTTTAAACTTTTATTTACCACGCTGTGGTTGAAAAATAACATAAACAGCTGTGCTAAACACGTGTGTTAAATTTACCAAAACATGAACGATCTTGTTCAATCTAACGACTTACACAATTGACAGCCGTACCTACACAAGACCGGAAGACGGAACGTTTTCTTTTGCTTAGCTTTACGCTGATATGCATTACTTAAACAAGAGCGTCATCGAGGTGTCACAGATTAGTAGTAGTGTTAACTTTCTTGTTTAATAAAACCCAAATAATAGAATAAAAAAATGGAGAAAAAACCGCTAGATTGACCAAAAAATAACTTAACCGCCATTATTTATTTACAATAGCAGGCAACTTCACTACATATTAAACGCGCTGTCAAAATCGGATTTTCCAATTGCAAAGCGTTCATACAAATTGTATGGACATGACAACTAGAAAAACCGTGCTGCTTTTGTTTCGATACGACTGTGATGTATCGTTAATTTTTTTGTATGGGGATTGATGCTTTGAAAATTTTTACCGCTTATGTCGTTGATGTGTCTTTTTATCATAGATGGGGGTAGTGCACTCATTTTGCAGTTTCAACTCACACTTATGGCCTGTTTAACGATTTCGAAAGAAGACTTTGTTCGCTATCTAGATATTCGTATCTAGATAATATTCAGCACAAATAACTCTTATATGAAACTTAACCTCATAACATAACTTTATTCTGGGTAAAGAAGCCATATTTTTTTTTTACATTTTAGTGTATATTTTCAAATTATTAACATGCAAACTTGGTTACATTACATGCTGTGTTGTTGTCAAATAGTACTCACTGAGGCAATTAAACGAATAAAATTTAGGTGTATTTCTGTTTTTGGTGTTTAATTTTTAAGGCAGTTACCCGAATTGGGTAATTAAGCGATGTGTGTGAAGATAAATATGCCGAGTTAAATATGTTTCGACGTAACGGCTTACGTCACAACATATTTAACTCTGGGTGAAATAATTAAATATGACATATTTAACTATTACATATTTAAATATGCCATATTTAACTATCGCATATTTAAATATGTCTTGTATCAGATATTTTTAAGATTTGATTGTCTTAATAAAAAATACTTTAAAAAAAGCAGAAAAAATATCCAATTAACTTATTAATTATTTCCTAGTGATTTCTATGGACAAACTAAAAAAATCAAACAAAAATAAATTGGAGTTGTCACATCCTTCTGTGTCACACATCCGGACCATATGGAAAATGAGGACTAGGGACACTATCCTTCTATGGTACCCATATGTCTGAATTGTATTTGTGATTTTTTTAAAAAGTTTTCAAAAATTTAACTTTGAAATTTTTTTGGTGTTCACTATGGGATTTTGGCCATATTTGGACAGATCCTTCGTTGTCACTCATCCGGACCATATGGAAAATGAGGACTAGGGACCACACTATCCTTCTATGTCCAAATATGGCCAAAATCCCATAGTGAACACCAAAAAAATTTCAAAGTTAAATTTTTGAAAACTTTTTAAAAAAATCACAAATACAATTCAGACATATGGGTACCATAGAAGGATAGTGTGGTCCCTAGTCCTCATTTTCCATATGGTCCGGATGAGTGACAACGAAGGATCTGTCCAAATATGGCCAAAATCCCATAGTGAACACCAAAAAAATTTCAAAGTTAAATTTTTGAAAACTTTTTAAAAAAATCACAAATACAATTCAGACATATGGGTACCATAGAAGGATAGTGTGGTCCCTAGTCCTCATTTTCCATATGGTCCGGATGAGTGACAACAAAGGATCTGTTCAAATATGGCCAAAATCCCATAGTGAACACCAAAAAAATTTCAAAGTTAAATTTTTGAAAATTTTTTAAAAAAATCACAAATACAATTCAGACATATGGGTACCATAGAAGGATAGTGTGGTCCCTAGTCCTCATTTTCCATATGGTCCGGATGAGTGACAACGAAGGATCTGTTCAAATATGGCCAAAATCCCATAGTGAACACCAAAAAAACTTCAAAGTTCAATTTTTGAAAATTTTTTAAAAAAATCACAAATACAATTCAGACATATGGGTACCATAGAAGGATAGTGTGGTCCCTAGTCCTCATTTTCCATATGGTCCGGATGAGTGACAACGAAGGATCTGTCCAAATATGGCCAAAATCCCATAGTGAACACCAAAAAAATTTCAAAGTTAAATTTTTGAAAATTTTTTAAAAAAATCACAAATACAATTCAGACATATGGGTACCATAGAAGGATAGTGTGGTCCCTAGTCCTCATTTTCCATATGGTCCGGATGAGTGACAACGAAGGATCTGTCCAAATATGGCCAAAATCCCATAGTGAACACCAAAAAAATTTCAAAGTTCAATTTTTGAAAATTTTTTAAAAAAATCACAAATACAATTCAGACATATGGGTACCATAGAAGGATAGTGTGGTCCCTAGTCCTCATTTTCCATATGGTCCGGATGAGTGACAACGAAGGATCTGTCCAAATATGGCCAAAATCCCATAGTGAACACCAAAAAAATTTCAAAGTTAAATTTTTGAAAACTTTTTAAAAAAATCACAAATACAATTCAGACATATGGGTACCATAGAAGGATAGTGTGGTCCCTAGTCCTCATTTTCCATATGGTCCGGATGAGTGACAACGAAGGATCTGTTCAAATATGGCCAAAATCCCATAGTGAACACCAAAAAAATTTCAAAGTTCAATTTTTGAAAATTTTTTAAAAAAATCACAAATACAATTCAGACATATGGGTACCATAGAAGGATAGTGTGGTCCCTAGTCCTCATTTTCCATATGTTCCGGATGAGTGACAACGAAGGATCTGTCCAAATATGGCCAAAATCCCATAGTGAACACCAAAAAAATTTCAAAGTTAAATTTTTGAAAATTTTTTAAAAAAATCACAAATACAATTCAGACATATGGGTACCATAGAAGGATAGTGTGGTCCCTAGTCCTCATTTTCCATATGGTCCGGAACACCAAAAAAATTTCAAAGTTCAATTTTTGAAAATTTTTTTAAAAAATCACAAATACAATTCAGACATATGGGTACCATAGAAGGATAGTGTGGTCCCTAGTCCTCATTTTCCATATGGTCCGGATGTGTGACACAGAAGGATGTGACAACTCCAATTTATTTTTGTTTGATTTTTTTAGTTTGTCCATAGAAATTACTAGGAAATAATTAATAAGTTAATTGGATATTTTTTCTGCTTTTTTTAAAGTATTTTTTATTAAGACAATCAAATCTTAAAAATATCTGATACAAGACATATTTAAATATGCGATAGTTAAATATGGCATATTTAAATATGTAATAGTTAAATATGTCATATTTAATTATTTCACCCAGAGTTAAATATGTTGTGACGTAAGCCGTTACGTCGAAACATATTTAACTCGGCATATTTATCTTCACACACATATTAAGCGTAGGCAATTCAAAATTTCTTGGAAGGTTTTAGAAATTTGCTTCCCTGCGTGAGGGTTTTTTCGCAAAACGACGGGAGACAGGTGTTTTCAGTACTTAAACATTATTGCCCACTCCGTGGTACTATGCCAAAAATTTGGTTATAGACCTAATGTACATGTTGCTGTGTTACCTTTATAACATTGCTTCTGTAAAAGTCAGATGCAAAGTCATCTGACAAAATTTCAATTAGAACATGCTCTATTTTCTTCCGACAAACCATCTGACATCAGATGTGTCAAAAAATCTATGCCGGGAAGAAATCGACAGCGGCGGTAAACTATTGACGGAATCATTAGCCGGCTGAAGTTAATATTTACAACACCGATATATTCATGATCATTTCACCATTGAATATAAATTATGTACATATATTTATAAAAAATTTTCATTATAATATCCTAAATTGATATCTTAAAATTTAAAGAAAAAAAATTTCAAGACGGCTGAAGTCTTTAAGGGCGCAAACAAAAATTTTTGTGGCGGCAGCACGTTATGCTGCAACCGAGAACTACTTTGGTTTTGGCAATAATTATGCTAAAAAAAACAAAGACAATGCCAGATGCAAATTACATGTACGTTTGTGACCGAAGATTATAAACCTTATGTAAAACAGTTTTGACAGACATGCCCAAATACATGTGACTTAAAAAGATGACAAGTCAGATGTAAAAACATGCCGTATAATGCTCTTTAACAGAAATTACAACCAGTGTGACCAGATTCTAAAAATTTTTCGAGCTGGCTTAAAAAGAGCTAAAAAAAAATTTATAAATAAATAAAGGGTGTTTTTTAAGCCCGATAGAACTTGAAATTGTAAAAAATAACACAAAAAATTAAATTGTAATCAAAATTTTTTTTTATTCGAAAGATCATTCGTGACATTAACATTTGAAAATGATTTCGGGCATATGGGCACCGCGGCTGTTCTTGACGAAGCGCATTCTGGACGTCCAATTTTGGGCCACTTTTTCGAGCACTACGGTCAGCAGTCACGAATAACACGAACAATGCTGGCCTCCAAGGCGTCAATTGTTGCTGGTTTATCAGCATAAACCAGTGACTTCACGTAGCCCCACAGGAAATAATCAAGAGGTGTCAAATCGCACGACCTTGGAGGCCAATTGACAGGTCCATTTCTCGAAATCAACTTATCGCCAAATTTTGATTTCAATAAGTCGATGGTTGCGTTCGCCGTATGGCACGTAGCGCCATCCTGTTGAAACCACATCTCCTCCGGATCAATGTCATCCATATTTTCAAACAAAAAATCATTGATCATGGTGCGGTAACGATCTCCATTGACCGTAACGCGAGCTCCGGCCTCATTTTTGAAGAAATAGGGTCCGATGATGCCACCAGCGTGAAAACCGCACCAAACGGTGCATTTTTCTGGATGTAATGGAGTCTGTAGGGTCTCTTGTGGATTGATCTCGCTCCATATGCGGCAATTTTGCTTATTAACAAACCCGTTAAGCCAAAAATGCGCCTCATCGCTGAACACAATTTTGCGATAAATTGTCGTCTATAAGTTGCGCGAATCGACGACTGATTTTCAAAGTAAATTTGGATAATTTCGTAGCGTTGTTCAACCGTGAGTCTATTCATGATGATTTGTCAGAGTATACTGAAACGATAAAAAAAATATTTCATCAAAATTTAATTTTTTGTGTTACTTTTTACAATTTAAAGTTCTATCTAGCTTAAAAAAACACCTTTTATAATCAAACTGCTGAAACATAATGCTAAAATTTAATGCTACTTTTTTTCAAGTAAATATTTTCGTATAAATCGCGTTTTCTTGAAATTTTTTATATTGCCTTAAAATTTTTTATTTCCTTTAAATGAAACAAAATTTCTTAAAATAAAAAATTATTTATAAATCGTAAAAAGTATAAAAATATTATAGTATAATAAAATATGTATGTATATGGATAATTCCATGTCAAATCGACCAAGGGTGGGACACGACCTCTTTCGATTTTAATAAAATTTGGTAAGAAGGTTCCATTTATCCTATTAGGAACATATATGAACAAAAAAAAATAAAAATTTGTTTTTTTCAAAAGTTATGTCATATTCAAAATGTCATAATTTCGCCGAATTAGCCAAATGTGTTGAGCTTATTTCTTCAATATCTCGAAATTATCGAGATATTTCGAGATATTGAATAAATGATCGTGATATTTCGAGATATTGAAGAAATAAGCTCAACACATTTGGCTAATACGGCGAAATTATGACATTTTGAATATGAAATAACTTTTGAAAAAAACATTTAAAAATTTTTTTATTAGGTTAGCTCTTGTTTTTAAGATATACCGTTATTTCGAAAATGTAAGAGGTTACACTGCATATTACTAAAAAAATAACCGAAATTCCGCAATAAATAATAAAGTGGGGTTGGTCATACATTTGACCCATCTCACCAAATTTAATTAAAATCGAAAGGGGTCGTGTCCCACTCTTGGTCGATTTGACATGGAATTACCCATATGTAACTCAAACGTTTCGATGGTGCCAATTTAATTATATTTCTCTGCAACTATTAGAGCATAAAAGCACATGCATACACACACTATCTTGTGTTCGTTTATTTAAGGGCTTATAAATCAGTGCAAGTTTTCTTGTATTTTTTGTTTATAATGTGTTTAAACCAGCAAATCTCTACATCAGTAAACATACATACAGTAATGCCAGGAGAAATTTCAAAAAATCCCTACGTGACTAAGAAAAAATCCCTTTTTTCCCTACAACCAAAAAATTTTTTCCTACACTTTTCCCTACGTTAAAAATTTATTGTTTTTACCAACAGGCAAACAAATAAGTACCTATTTTATTAACAGTTGGTAAATATTGTAATAAAAGCGTTTATTAATAGCCAGAAAAACCCAAAATAAATATGTATATGTATAAAATTCAATTTCATAAATAACAATGTGTGACAAATTAAATTTTTTTCTTTTTGGCAGAAACGCCACTATATATCCTTTAATCCAAAGACGAAACATAGTCAAACTTCGTATTTGATTTTTTATTTCCTAGTCTTTTGTCCTTTTTGAAGAGCTTAATCTTTTTCAAAAATACTTATTTTTAATAACTTTTAGCAAACTTGGTACGAAATAAAAGGGAAGGCTCTACAAAATTTTAAAAAAATATTTTCTTCAGTTCCCCTAAACTAAAATATAAAAAAAATTTTCTTTTACTTGCAGAAGAACTTCTGCAAGTATTTTCTAAAGTGTTTCCACTCAAACTGAATTTTGCGGAAGTCTGCTTCCAGAAGTAGTTTGTAGAGTTATCACGACGAACTTGCTGCAAGAAATTGCAGACGTGTTTCCACACAATGTGAGTACAGCTTGCAGTAGCTTGCTTTTTTTACGAATGACAGTATAAAAATGTCTTGTGGCAAATTAAGATTGGCAGCTGTCATCGAAGCATATTTAATAAAAAAGAAACAAATTAAAAAAAAAAAAAACAAAAAGAAGTGTTTGGGTGAGAAATTGGGTGCTGCGGCGGAAAAGAACTAAAAAAAACACAAAACAAAACTGAAAACAGAAGAGAATACCACAAACCGCTTACTCACGTATACCCGACTTCTTCTGCAAGTCTTCAAAACACTTGTAGTTCACAGCAAGTCGTTCAAGTTACTTCCAGCAAGCAACAAACACGTGTTTCCACATAATTGCTGCAAGCCGTGACTTCTGGAACTCGTCTTCTAATACGTGTTTACACGACAAAAAATTCTGGGAGTCACTTCTGGAAGCAACTTCCGCAAGAAAACTTGGTAGTGAACACACGGCTTTATCCTTAAACGTTTTCATTATACATTATTTGAAAAATTCAAAATTATATTGTTTTATTTCTCTTAGTTAAGAATGTGTGTTTTTTTAGAAATTAATTTCTATGTAAAAATTTCATTAATTAGATATTCGCTTTTAATATTCGCATTTATTTAGTGCGAATGCAAAAAGCAAAAATAGAAGAATAGTTCGCAAATGCGACCGAAAATATTCGTCGCCTCCAAATTATGAGAATAATATTTGAGTATATTATTTTGACAATTGTTGCAGATTGCCAGGCTGTAAGGACCCATAGTATAGGGTTTCTGTTCAAAAATACTACATTTGTACTTTGGTGCTATTGTATATGAAAAATTTTAATTTTTAAATGGACATAAGACGAATATTTACGAATTTTTAGACAATATATTGAAAATTAAATAATATTTTGAAAAATTTTAAAGTAACTGCTAAGTTGATTAGATGTAGTCAACGTAACATTTTTAACAACTCATTCGATGCAAGTTTTAAGCAGTGCATAAACTTTTTTAGTTCTTTGGGAAAAAGGAAAAGGAAAAAGTACTTAAGTTGACTTAACCTAAATTTGAGTTTTCAATGTGTAAAAATATCTGGAATAAAAACTTAAGTTTACAACCGTTCTGTGACGGTTTAGGAAAAAAACTTTAAAAAATATATTACCGCAGATAAGTGATGATTATATTAGAATAGGAGTAAATTTTCAAAAATCATCTTTAAAATCTAAAAAATAGACTTAAGCACTTTTTCCTTATTGCCACAGAATTGTGTACTTATTTACATATTAAAATAATGTTAAGCGTACCGACCATATAAAAACTAAATTAATTCAAAGAGTGTTACCTTGTTTATTCAGCTAAAATAATTTTAAGTTAAAAAAAAAAATAATAGCAGCCAGGGTTCTTCGCTAAATGTGGCTATTTTTTACCTGTTTTTTTACTTAAAGAAAAGTCTTCAAAAACATAATGGGGTTATTTTGTAAAAGACTTTATTCAACTTCCTTAAAAAATTTTTATAAAAAATTCAATATATTTTATATGAATAAATTTTCAACGCAAGGGTTACGAAATAACCTTTTAAATTTCTAGACTTAAGTTGAATATGTTGACCTCAAAGGTGAAAAAACTAACAACCCTGGGGTCTAATTCTGGCATTCGTGATCGAGTAATTTCTCGATTCGAAAGCAATTTTATTTCAGTCGATACTGAACGAATCGAAATTATTTTTTTTTATTGTGAAACTCAAATTAATGCTTTACAACCCTGAAAAAATAATTCCGATTCGTTCAGTATTGACTGAAATAATTAGATATTAAATTGCTTTCGAATCGAGAAATTACTCGATAACGACTGCCAGAATCAGGCCCCTGATGACAATTAACCGTATCTATATCTATATAAAGTTTTTATTAATTATAAACTGTAGATGACACGATAGTATCGATAGTTTTAAACCTAACTATCGAAGCTATCGATTGGGCCGACTATCGATTATTTTGCAGCTCTTAACGCATAAAATTGGGCGTTCAAACTACCAATAAAAACCATATGAATTTGACAACATTTATCGTAGTGTTGCCACAATATTATTTTTTTTAAATACATAATATATAAGGCACTGATTTACAACGTTTTAGTTTAAACTAAATAAAACTTGAAGTTTAGTTCAAATAAACCTGTGCTTAAACACTCACTGATTTATTCGTCTTAAGCAGGGCAAGTTTAAAATGGCACGAAAAATGGTTAAAAATGGCTGGCAAAATGGCACGAAAAAGTATAAAAAGGCATGAAAAATGGCACAAAATAACATGTTGTTATTTAAGAAATATTTACATATTTTATTAAGTTTTGATTGTATAGTACAATAGCATGTTTCTTCAAATTGTCAAAAATAAATAATCGCCTGTTATCGCATAAAACAGTTCAATAAATGGAGAACACTTTCAACATCGCAAGATGTAACTGGAGCAGAGCAGCCGTTTTTGGTTATTTCTAACCAAAATTGGTTATATTTTTTTTCAGTGTGGAGATGTGAATATTTTTTCCATTTTGGTTACTTTTTTCGAAAACTATAATATGTACGAATATGTTTTTCTTGATACAATTATTTACGGGCTCGAATAATTTGTACTTAGTACTACGATTTTTTCATTATTTGTTACCAATGAACGGAAGTTTTTCATAATTTATCGAAAACAAAAAATCCTTTTTAAAACAGCAACCAAATAATTTTTTTAAGATTTTTGCTAAGAAAATATTGCCTTTTGTGATTTTTATATTAAAAACGCCATGTTCTGAAATCGAAAACAAATGAAGTTTTAATCAATGAAAATTTTCAATTATTTTTTTTAAATGAGCGTAGTTTTTCTTGATTTTAAGAGTAGTAAAGATAAGTAGTACTTAAAGTAGGAAGTGCATAAAATCATGCGGCATATATTTCAGAAAATTACTGAAAAATTACACAAAAATCGTTTTAGTGTTTCTAAAAACTTGAAAATAAGGTTAATGTTCTAAATTTAGGTTATTTCCAAAAGTATATTGAAATACATATTTGAAAATACACGTAGGAATTTTAAAGCTTTTTCAAAAATACATTAATTTATCAATATAATTTTAAAATTTATGGAATTTTCTTTAGGAAACGACTGTAAGATTAAGAAATTTGTAATTTTACTGTTTATAACTTGTCGGTATCTATATTTATTTAATGTTTCGACTGTCAGTCATATACTTTTTCCCCATTGAATGTACGTTACGAAAGGCGAATTTGTTTATATTCGCCATAATATTTTACAATGATTCACAAAATATTTCAAATATAATAATTTTGAAACAGTTATTTAAAATAAGAATTATAAATTTGAAATAAAATTTACAAACAAGAGAAGAAAGCGTTTAACTCTTGTAAAATAAAAATATTTTTTTTAACGAAAAAAATTTCAAATATATAAAAACTTTAAATAAGTTTCCGTTATTATTTTAATATGTAAGAGAATTACATTTCTTGTTTTGTTTTATTGATTAATAATTGTTATTTTACTCTAAAGTGCAAATAACCTTTGTATTACAATGCAACTTAAAATAAATTTTAATGATTTTCTCAATGAATAAAAGTCATTTTAAATTTGGTTATATTTTTTTACATTTGGTAACTTTTTTGCAAAATGTTGGTTGTCAAAACTGTATTGGTTGTGGCAGCACTGAACTGGAGCATATTTGAACGCTAATGGTTCAGATCACAGAATACTAAGAGAACTGTCACGATACGGAAGATTTTGTTTTTTTTGTCTCTTTCTAAGAAAACTGCCCTTTTTGCATCATCTTTTATGCCGCAATACAATGAACACAAATTTATTTAGTTGAGATTTATTTTCAAAGCTGTTGTAAAAATTAACTTTTAAGTTTACCACAACACGAGTAAATAAATAACATTATAAAACAAAAAATATTAATAAATTAATTTTTTTTTGCACAAAACACAACGTTTGTTGAACTAATGCATTTCTTTAACGTGGTTTGTGTTTTGTTATTTTTGTTTTGTTCACGCCATTTGTGTTGATTGTTACTGCCTGTTTTTACACATTGCCACTATGTTACCAAAAAAGCTTGCTGTCTTTTTCTTCGAAAGATGCCCTCGCAACTGATTTGGGACTTTTTCACACGTCACTTTTTACAGTTCTGTTAGTATTCCGTGGTTCAGATGGAGAGAGGTTGTCAATAAATTCATCCGTTTCACTTTCATTTAAATATGAGTAGGTATGTAGTCCACTTGCAAACACCGCTAAGTTAAAAAAACAAAATTCTGAGAAAATCAATTAAAACATTTTTTAATATATGTATATAGAGAGTTTTGCAGGAGTATTGAATAATTAACCAGAAATTGCGCGTAACTTACGGAGTTTTGTACGAGATTGATAATGGCTTATGGAGTCATTTAAAAAAAAAAAACAAATAAAATGTCGACTTTTATAGAATTTTTATTTTTTTAACTTAGCGGTGTTTGCAAGTGGATTACTCACATATACTATTTGTTATTTTAAATTATCTTGTAATCCGGTATGACGATCTAAAACTTTTATTGAACACTTCAACAAAATCTTTTTTACTAACATATTTTATATATATTTTCCTTAGCACTGCCAATTAAGTCTAAGCTTTCATTTATTTATTATTATTATCATCATTAAATTGTAATATAAAAAAATGTTGTTTTAATTACAAGGAAACTTAAGGCCCTTTAGCTTACTTACAACTAAATCTAGAAAGCCCTTTTGTTTGTAATTTCATAAAACTTGAGCAGATCCATTGAAAGTGCTCTTTTATGTACACCTAGTCACTTTTTGTGTCCGATTTTTCAAACATTCATTTAGCATTTCGATTGGATTCTGCCTCATATTCGCTAAGCATATTTAAAATTTTCTTCAAGGTTGCAAAAAATAGTACTTTTTGGCAAGCTGGGCCGAAAATGGCGTTTTAACGAAATAATTGAAAAAATGACAAAAAGGCATATGCCATAAAAAACTTGCCCTGGTCATAAGTATCAAATTCAGTTAAAAAAAAAAAATACACATTGCTGTATATTTGCGTGCAAAATTTACTTTGTAAAGAGTCAACTAAATAAACCACAGAAATGGCACTTTGTATCCGTTTTGTGTTTGCTAATAAACACCACAAACTTATTTCTGACAAATATAAATTTTAATTTTTTTTTTCAATGACGGACGAATATAGTGCGCGGCAATTTTGATCGCTATTTGTGTAAAACGGAGGAGAAATATATAATAAAGGAAAAGCATTTTGAGCAAAGAGTGGTTTAAACAACGAGCTATTTTGTGGCAAACAATTACAATTTTAACGGTGTTTCCTCAACGTCTTCACTCTCTAAAGCTTTCGCTGAAATGATAACATTTAGCACTAGACCCCACAAAAAGTTTGATATGAATAAAACAACAGTTTTTTTGAGTAATCTCAATTTTATTCGAACATGAGCTTCAGTGTTGTAAAGTATAATTGCTCGATGTAAACACTGATTTGACGTCGCATACAGAAGTTAATTAAGCTAGCCTAACCTATCGCAGAGTTCGTTGTGCACGACGTATTTTGTGTTATATTTCTGAGGACAATTATTCGTTATGAAAAAGTCTTCATTCGTACCCATTTTGTTTGCCCAAAAAATTTATTTTAGAGCTCATTTTGATTTTTGAAACTTATTGCGTCAATTTTAGAGTAAAAGACATACAGGGGTGTACTGGAAATCAAAAACGCAAAACGCAAGAATTTTGAACGTCGTTATTAAGTAAGATTTCTGCAATAAAAGAATTTTATGACAAATATACATATATTTCTCTATTAAACGGACATTTATAACAAAAATTAAAAAAATTAGATTAAAAGTGTATTAAAAACAACTTGCAAATTCTTGTGTTTTGCGTTTTCGACTTCCAGAACACCCCTGATAGTCTGTTCCAGGTTTGCCAGAAACATATTTAACCTAAAACAATGAATACTTCTTATCTCTATACAAACATTTTAATAAAAGTTTGATTTGTAGTTATATGGTTTAACGTAGGAAAATTTCATTTTAAATAGACAATATTCGAACAATTAATTTTTTCACACCCGTTAAGTAAATATGTACTTGAAAATAAAAAGTTGGATTTTTTGCCATCATGTATTGGTTGTTGACCGACCATTATTGGTGTTATCAGTTTTCACAAAAATTCTTATCATTTTGTTATAATTCGTTGCCACTTTTCAAAAAATCATACATACGAATCCGAAGAGAGGTTGTAAATTGTTTTTTTTAGACAAAGTTTCACCAATATCAATTAAATTATACATAGAGTAATTGTTGTCTCAGCAATTCTTTTCAATAAGACATCATGTACAAATACAAAAATATATAAGTTTGCCCTCGTTTATAGTCAAATCGTAAGTTGCAAACTGTGATATAGATCATGTAAAATTGATTGGTATTGCTTGTAACTAAACTTTTATTTAATGAGAAATAAAATTGGAAAACTATTAATCTGAAGTTTCTTTTAGTTACTTTTAAAGTGAAAAAAGTATTTCGTTTTCTTGTTTCGAATTGACTAATCGGTTTTAAACTTTAAACACCACTTATACAACTAATCTTGCTCAAAACATCCTGTTTTAGTCTAATTATCAGTTCTTGTTTAGTTTCAATTCTTATTTAATTATTGTTTGGTTTTAATTCAATTTTAGTTTTGTTTACTTATATTCAGTTTTTAAATGTTTTTTCTCAAAAAAAAAAAAAAAAAAAAAAAAAAAAAAATCAAATTGTTAGTTAATTGTTCTTAAAAATTTGAACAAAATTTAATTTTGTTTTCAAACACTCTTGAGTGATAAATATGTAACTTGTTGCTATGTGTCACATGTATGTTTATGAATAAATTTAATCTTTATGGTAAGTGTAATAATCATTCAGTGTTACCATATGTGCTGAAAGTTTGCGCACATATGCGGTGCCTTCATAGACATCTGTATGCATTGTCGAAAAAGTGTTTAAATCAAGCAACAACACTGCAAATTAAATGCATTGTCATTAAAAACTTTGCAAAAGCATCGTCATTTTAAATAATGCGCTAGTTGCGTTTGTTTGTATATCAGCTGCAAAACAGAGGATTTTAAAAGCCATACTCTTCAAAGTTTGCACGGTTTATCTTGGGAATACGTGACATTGATGCAATGCAAAGCAACATGAGATCGGGTAGGCGGTTTCGCAGCTGATATGCGAACAAACGCAACTAGCGCTTTATTTAAATTGCCGATGCTTTTGAAAAGTTTAAAATTACAATAGCACTACTCACGAGCTTTTGCTTTTGAGATAGCAAATTTATGCAATTATTAATATTTTCTATCAATTATAAATGACCTTTTTAGTTTAGTTTAGTTTAGTTTACAATGCTTGCACAAGATTATGTATAGGGCTTATGCATTCGATTTGCTGTGTTGTAAAGTATAATCGCTTGATTTTAACACTTCTTCTATAATGCATACAGAAGTTTAGGAAGGCCGGATTTATAATATTTTTAATTTATCAAACCTTATTATAATATTTTTTTAAAGGAGAATTATCCATCTGTTTGACCATTTAAAATAGTTTAGATTTTATTAAAAAACTTTTTTAAAATCCATATCGTTTACACCGTTGTTTTCTGACACTAAACGCCTAACTATAATATGCTTAAGTTGGCTTAAGCAATTGAACCATTTTGAACTTAAGGAAATTTTTTGTTAATTTTATGAAACTGGAATTTGCTTAAGCAAAGTGCGAAACAGCAGCCGTATTCCGTAATTCGCTAAAGATAAATCTCTATCGCTAAAAATCTATAAAGTTGATTTAGCATTTTTTGGCTACAAATGTAATTCTGTAACGTGCATTTCTAAATTTGGCAATGCAATACAAATTTAATTCGCCGCAATTTTAGCTTTTAATGTCATCCCTTAAATATTTAAATTTTGTATTCTCTAAGGAATTTTAGCGATCGAGATTTAGCTTTAGCTAAGCGAATTACAGAATACGGCAGCAGATCGCACTTTCCGTATTTTTTAGTTTTATTTTTGTTTTTTTAAATGCTTTTGAGAGGATTTTTGTTAATATTTTAACAGTAGTTTAAGCCAGCATATGCATATTATAGTTGAGCCCTAAGCAAAATTATATTTCTGAGAAGAGCAATAAAAAGTGTACTAAGAGATCCTCTTTGTCGGAACTGTACAGGTTTTTTTCTCTTTGAACGTGCGTTTGCTCTGAATAAATCCTTTTTTTTTGTGTTGTAATTAATATTTTTTATTTATATTTGCGTCCATTATTCTTTAAAAATAATTTTCATTGTCCCGCTTTTTTTGTTTTGATAAAGTCTCAAATTTCACGTAGTTTAGTCCATTATTAGGAAATTCACAGTTGTAACTCTTGATACTAAGAAGATTTAAGGAGATTTTGCTTAAATATAGTCACGAAGTAGACTTAAAAACCAACTAGACTTCGCTCGAAATTTTGAATGTGCTAGATTTCGCTTTGCTCTAAATGTACTGTTAATATTATTATTAATGTGGCAACGCTATTTTTTTTTTATTTGTTTCTTGAGAGGGATTTGTAATTGACTTGTCATTAAGTATTTGATGATTTAAGATAAGATTAAAACTGAATTTACTGCCAATTTCAAGATTTCGAAAGAACCCTTTCTTTCATTTTGACATTTTGCTTGTTGTTGTGGGAAAGAAATAGTTCTTTCCCATTTAGTGAAATTAGCAGTAAATTCAGTTTTTATCTTATCTTAAATCATTAAATAGTTAATGACAATAGAAGTACATTTCCAAAATTTTAATAAAAAGTCATATACAAATCCCCCTCAGACCTTTCAATATATAATAGCAGTTAACCCTAGTCGGACGGAACAGGTACAATTGTACCTTTTCCGTTTTTAAATTGCAAAAACTTCTTTTCTACAAATAAGAGATATCTGAAGTTCTGTGACATCTTCAAACTTTTGATTACGATTCAAATTTCAGGAAAATTAGTCAATGTCTTACCTATTTTATAAGGCCAAATTGATTTGACACCATTAAAAGGCTGACAAGGTACAATTGTACCTTCATATATCTTATATGAAAATAAGCATAGAAAACGAATTAAAATTAATTTCAATATATTTATTTTATGTAAATACACTTCAATATACATGTACACTTGAATTTACATGAGAAATTAGAATAATTTTTATTGAATTTATGTGCATGATATGCATGTTGTATTTTGAATCGAGTGTTCATCGCAAACAGGTTTCACGCAAATCACACATGACTTTCTAGTCTTACGTTGTTTACGTTTCTCACTTTGGCAAAAATAACAACTGCCAACGACTGGAGAGGCTCCACGTCTACAAAGATTAACAAAGATTTAACTTATTAACCGTGAAAAGTATAATTCATAGTGAATATTAAATATAGGTACAATTGTACCTGTACAGTCTTTTAACGTTGTAAAATTCTTCCGTTCGACTAGGGTTAAAGTATATTCTTTGTACTTTGATTTTTTAAAAAAATGTGTTTATTTGATTTAATTTAAAATTTTTTTTAGTAAAACGTTAACATTTTTTAATTAAAATTTTGATAAGGTTAACGATAAAGGCCGTGATTCACCTACACAATCGTACGATTTATTAAATCGAAAATGTGACGGATTTCGCTTTGAAATCAAAAAAATTGACTGCAAAAATTATTTTGCCAATGTTAGAATATCACAAAAAAAAACATGCAAAAACATATGACTCAGCTGCTTTACGAAAAAATCAAGTCTAATCGTATAAAAATAGTGAATCGCTGGATTAATTTGTAAACGAATTTGAGAGTACTTTGGGTATGCAATCATTTCTAATATCGTCAGCTCATTATTGGTTTGGCGCAAATGCCAAAAAGTAGTCGAGAAAAACTTCAATGAAGGTTAACATGAAATTTTCAGGAAATATATGTTTTGAACAAAAATCTAAATTTTTGTGAACGTTGATGAACGAACTGAAGAGTTAAAAGTATTTTATTGAAAGAGGAAATTATTGTTTTGTTTTGCATCCTAGGGTATTCAAACGATTAATCGTTGTTCGATTAATCGATTAATTTTGGGCGATTAAATGTTCGAATAATTTAAAATTGCTTATTATCGATTAACGAATAATTCGAATAATTTATGTCGATTAATCACAGGGTTCCCAGCTTTATTTTAAGCCTTATCCCCAATTTGCGATTTTTCATTATATTTTCTTATCCTCAAAAATCCCCACAATGAAAAATATGCATACATCGATTTATTTAAATAAATCCATTTGTGTAATATTAAAACTATTGTTATTTATTCTTTGAGTTCTACGTATTTATGTACACATGTATAGTATGTAACAAGGGTTCAAAAACTAGGGAATCAAAATCTTCTGATTCATCAGCCAGTGCAATTTTTTTTAACATGTTGTTTGTTTAAAAAGTGCATTTTAGATGCACTTTGTCCCAGCAAGCTGCATTATTTTAAAGTGTGCATTAATTCTTATTAATTGTAATAACTTATATTGCATTCTGTTGCAAATATTGATTTTGGTTGCATTCATTACAGAAAAAGACTAGTTCAACAGAATTAACGCTAGTTGGTACAAAAAGCATATTTAAAACTATTTCAACAAGTTCTTAAATAAAAATTTAAACCGCAAAAAATACTAAAATTTGTACCCACATCTTGACCAAATCGGTCTTGCCATTGCAAAAATGGAATTTATAATAATATATTCAGCCAGATTACGGTTGGCGTTGACGTATACGCCTGAGTCGTTTTTTGTAAAAGCTTAAAGTAACACACAACTTTTGTTCTTTAATCTACTACAAAAAACGACTCAGGCGTATATGCCAACGCCAACCGTTATCAGGTCAATTATCCCCAAAAACCCCCAGCTAAAAATGTCTTTTTCCCAAAAAATCCCCTGGGATTTTCACGAAATTGTTATCCCCAATTACAAAAAAAATCCCCAATTTGGGGATAAATCCCCAAAACTGGATTAATTTAATCAAACATTTGTTTTTTCACAGTATTAGTTTTTTTCTTTGAAGAAACAACCCGGTACGTTTAAATACCCTTTTATTGTTTCTTAACCCTGGAACATTTACTTCGAGTAACAATTTTTTAAAATATAGTACAGTATAAAGACTGAAACCAAAGAGTTTGGGAATAATTTATTTTTAAGAATGTTTAGTACAGACTTTTACCACAATGATTTAGATGAAGAAGATGATTTGTTTGAGACGAATGAAAACAACCTTCTACCAGACCTTAACAAGACGTATAAAAGTACATATTAAAATTGTTTTAAAATCAAAAAGATATTCAAGTGGTATAATGGAAGACTACTAATTTTTAGAAGTGACAAGAAAAAGAACAGAGAAATTGAATATGCTTTATAGCGCTCTACTTTCAAAAATTTTGAAAAATGATTTTAGAAGATATGCTTAAATTTTGATGTTTTTTTTTTTTCATTTAAAAAGTTTTGCTCTTTTATTATTTTATGAAGTACTTTTTGTTAACTTGAGGGTTACACGATCAAGTTTTGCCTATCAAGTTTTAATACACTCACACTTTTTTACCAATACACTCATACTTTTAAAAATTGATGCGAACTTGCCTTTAAAATTCTCATGCCAGTGAGTGTTTCAATTTACGTTCAAGAAAACAGCTGATTTGAAGGTTAGTGAGCAAATTTTTCGTTTCTCTTTATAAATTTTTTTCTTGATGGCATCTTGAAAGTAAATTGCTCAAAAATTGAATGCAGCCTACGTCACAACTATCAATTTTTGGAAATTTTGACAAACAGTATATGTAAAAGACTATCAAGAACAACTTGACCGTGTGGCTGCACTGTAAATTGTTGTTACTTTTTAAATAAATTTTTATGTTGAAAAATATAATTTTTGGTCTAATTTTAAAACTTCTAAACTAGACAAAATTAAAATTATTCGATTAACCGAATAATATTAAATTGTTCGATCAAATTTTTATTCGCGCGATCAATATAAAACATCGATACGCGAGTAGCATTTGCAGTATACTTTTCAAAATTTGTTTTAAAAAAGTAGCTTTTTGTACTAAATACAAATCCTACTGCGTATTGAGTTGTTGACAAGTAAAATTTATTTTCTTGTTGTCATTTTATTTTGCTTTCGGCAATGAAGCAAAGCAAGAGTGAAATTTATTTTGTACGTTTTTGTATGAAGAATTTTCTGCATTCGCCAAACAGTGGCGTTTAGAGCAAAACAATACCTAATAAACTTTAAAATAGCTAATATAGAGCAAAATTAATGCTTAATATCTCAGAAGCCACAACAAATTTCGTAAAACAGGTTTTAGATTCAGAAAGTGGGCATTAAAAATATACATACCCCATACCTAACCCAATTTTTTTTAAAATAGTCGGTAGGTCACATAAATAATGATCTGACGATATGTAAATGTGTTATTAAAATATTGTATTACATACATATTTAAATTATCTTCAAACATCATTGCTGTTAAATAATAATTTCTTGTCGTAATGATTAGTTATTAGATTATTTTGATTTTAAATGTAAAGTAGTTAGTTTAAAACCATCATTTTCAGTTCGGCAAGATATGATTACAAATAATTCAAAAGTAATCACGATTACTTCAGACTATCTACCGTACAAAAGTAGTTTTATATACATAATTTAAAAGTAACCTAATTTTTTAGGATTATTTTGAGAATGATTGAAAATAATCATTAAAATTTCTTGATTATTTTAAATTACTTTTGATTTCTATCCATAACTTTTGAAATTTTTGTCATCGTCGTAATCAATAATTAATAATTGTAATTTCTTTATACACGAAAATCCAATTATTATGATTTTTTAGAAAATAATCTAACTGATTACTAATTGTAAACGTAATTAAACAGCTATACTTAAAATTGCCTACACTTAAAATTGCCTATACGAATAATAGCAATCAACGAATTTAACAAAAAAAGAAATACTATTAAGTAACAAAAAATTGTTCAAAAATTTACAACAAAATTGTGAGTTTTGTTTTATTGTGTTATTTAAACTGTTACTTATTATAATGTCTACTTTAAAACGTGTTCAATTTAGAAAATTTATAAAGATAAGCGTTTTTAGATTCTGTTTGTTTTGATTCGAACTTAGGTCGGACAGTAGTGGATTTATTCGCTGATTACTATAATAGTCTTTAATTAAAAACTCAACTCTTTATTGTCAAGTGATTTAATCCTAATAAATTTAAATTTGTATTATATTTTTGAACCCATACGGTTTAATTATTTTTTTGAATAAAACAAAATGGTTGTTAGGTTTTTTACCCAGGTTTAACCCTAACTTGGGCAGTATGTATTTACATTTGTAAATATTCAAGTTTTAAAATAGCTATAATTTTTACATTTAAGGTCCTACGGGTCTAAGATTCAGACTCAGTGACTAATTTTTCATGTTTTTCTTGACAATAGAAAATAATAAAAAAAAATACATAAAATTTACATATAAAATAACCAAAAAACATAAAGGAACACATACATATTTACAAATGTAAATACTGCCCGAATTCGTAATAAAAATTGGTGCCCAAGTTAGGGTTAATATTACATATGTAAATGTCATGGTGCAGTCCTAATAGATTTGACCAACACTGTAAAATATCTATAACGATAAACACAAGTGGTTTTTGATGAAAACATTTGTCAATTATTAACACGAGTGGTTTAAATACAATAACAATCTTAATAAAGAAATAACTACTGTAAAGCTTTTTAGACTTTTTCCTATTTAAATAAATTTAAATTGCATTTTACAGTTTTTTTTTTTACTAAAGAACACATTTGTTTGTTTTACATATTAGATTTGTTTCTAATTAAATAGGTTCCTATAAAAAAATTATATTTAAAATAAATAAAACAATTCAATATTCTTATGTTCAACGATTTACTTTACAAATATTTTGAATTAGTGTTGCTAGGGAATGGTTTTAAAAATTTAAAAAAAAAAATTTTTTTTTTAATTTTGTTGTCAAACACTCGTGCTATATCTAGTTTCAGATACTTAATTTGTTTCTAAGTGTTGCATACTTATTTATCGTTAAACTCACGTTAAGTGTTGCCATACGTGCACAAAATAATGATTGCGATGTTAACATACAGGGTGGAGCCGTTTATTAATTTTTGATTTTAAGTATAGTATACTATTGCTGATTTTTTATTTGCTTTGAAAAATGATACCCTGTCAGTGGCATTTTCCATAACATTTCGTAAAATTTCGGCTGTAATGGCTGGCCATGGTTTTGAATGTTGGTTTTTTTGGGAGGGAATGGCTTTTTAGCTTGCCAACATACGCTCTCTCTTTCTCTTAAATATCCCCAAATTTAACTGCGAGGAACTGTTAAATCATGTGAACGGTGGAGGTCAGTTTAAAACGCTTGTGCGCGAAATAATGCATTCGCGAATACATCTTGTACCAAAGCCGTTGAGGTACCTGATCCATCTTGTTGAAACCACAAGATTGAATAGTTTTTGACCTAACAAAATTATCCATTATCCTTTAGATATGCACTTACGTTGATAGCAAAATATTAAATTATGTTTGAAGATTAAAGCTGGAGATCCATGCCATTTATTTTCTGCGTTGTTCCTTTTTATGCATCAGTCAAAAAGTAAAATCAGTGTAATCGTATGTGACAAGTTACACAGAAAAACGCATAGAATGCATATACGTATTAACGCATGAAAGTAGTTTTGCTTTCTATTTTTGTATGCGTCGTATGTGTGGTGGAAAAAATGTCAGCTGTTTTTGATGCGCATGAATGACAAATCATATTCTATTTTCAATGTTATCGATATGTGTTTGTGTGGTGGATTCCTTTTTACTATTTTTTGTAATAAAAAACGTCGTTAACAAAAGAAAAAGCTTTCGTTATAAAGATTGCAATAACTTTCAAGAATAAAAAACATTGACATAATTTGTCATATTTTCATAAACTAAATGTACTATTCTAGTTATCGATTACTTTTATGTTCTGAGTGTCATTTTCGTTGGCATTATTCGTGAAGCGGACAACCCAAAAAAATTATTTGGCCGAAATTCCTTAATATTTGGTCTTATTTTACCTCTAGTAGATAAAAAATGTGTGTGCCAAATATTTTTTTTTTTTTGTGTGATGTTTATTAATCGAGTTATGGAGTGCTAAAGTGTTGCCGTTTTTGAAAAATTGTTCTCTTAATTATTGTTTCGAACTAAAACCAAATAAAACAAAAATTCAGATAAGTTATTCTTATAGGATATCGTTTGATCTTTTAAAAAAGATTTTTTTTTTATCTGCAAAACTTCAAATGATTTATAAATACAAATTTTTCTAACTTCGATCCATTTTTTTTTAGCAAATTAGCCCAGTCGATCGGTGTACTGCAAGGCAAACAACGCATGGGTATGGGCATAAAAAATATCCGCAAATTACCCTTTCGAACGATACACCACATCAAACAGTATATTTTCGTCAGATTTTTTACAGAAACGAATGACATAGTCAAGACGTTGCTGCTTGATGGAGTATTTATTCCCCAAGTCTTTTTCACAAAATACCGGAAGGAAACAAAGAAAAAATAATCACCCCTATCGTGAATAACATGTGGAATTTTTGTTCTCATGAAATTTTCATTCCCCTCGAAGGGAAAAAAGCAATCTTGAATCTCACGTGAAAAATTTTTCACGCTATCAGTTCCAGTACATGTAAAAAAGAAGAAAGATTAAAAAAAATTAAAAATCAATGAAATTTTTGTTCAAAAATATACAAGTATATATTTTAAAGAAAAGTTAAAATAATAATGCAAAATATTTAGTTTTGGAGGGATAGTTTGATTACAACGTTAGTTTTTGCACTTTTTAAATTTTATGTAGTAAAATATTTTCCAAAATTCTGCCTTCGCAAGCTTCATAAATCCACAGGTAATCGACCTGTTGTTTTACATTTATTTGACCAAAATATCGGTTTGTGCCTTATTATTCGATTTATAGGAGGAACTACTTACATACATGTTCTGTTTCCTAGCAAAAATAAAGTGAAAAAATCTAAGGGAAATGTGAACAAATTACCAGGGAAAAATCTTTTCACGATAAGGCGAATTACTTCTTGTGAACATTTTTTCACGTTATTATTCTCATTTGAATTACCTTTTTTTCATGGGAGTTTTTCATGATCGCAAATATGTGAAAAGGGGAATAATTACGAGGGAAAAATTATTCACGATAGGGGTGAATAAATAAAAAACTTATAAAAAATTCAAACCATATCCATATGGCATCTCCGTTTTTATTAGCTGCTTCTTGATAATTTTTTTAATAACGTCTAAGAGGGATTTGTATATAAATTTTAAGTAACTTTTACGGAAAATATTTCCATTGTCATTAAGTATTTTATATTCCAAGATAAGATAAAAACTGAATTTATAGTATCTTCTCGAGTATTTCTTAATAATTTTTACACCTTAATTTTTTTAAGAATTCTAAATGTGTTTATCTGTTTTTATTAGAAATTCTTGTAAAACATTTAATTTTTTAATTAAAGCTGTGACAACGTTATCGCTAATTTGCAAATATGAGTTCTTTAGGTATGAATTAATTTTTCAATAAATCTTTTTTACTAATTATTTAAATATTGTGTCATAATTGTATTTAAATTACCTCTTAAAAACAAAACAAATATCAGCGAATTATTAAACAAAGTTTTTGTAAAGTGCAAAAAAATTTCCAAATTTGCAACAAATTTGTGTTTTTTGCTTAAACTATTGTAAATTAAAATTTATAGCTTAAAACGTGATCTACTACTAAATTCTCTAGTAAAATTTGAATTCTTGAAGTTTATTTGCAGATTAACTTTTTTAGATTCTACGTATTAGCATTTAAAATTAATTTATTTGTTTTAATTTAAACTTTGGTTGCGTATTTATTTGCTGATTATTTAAATGATCTTTAATTTTAAAAACGCAACTTTGTAAAGTGATTTCATCCTATTAAATTTAAATTTACATAAATCTTTGTTACTGGGACTTGGTCAGAAACTATCTGCTAACACAAAATCTTTAGGTCACCTTTACCACAATTAAATAACGTGATCCCACAAGTAGCAGGTACAAAGCAATACAACTCAGTATTGGTTACCGAGGTAACTCTGGTCGACGCAGTCTACCGGCTTGACGTATAAGCGTATTTATTTATTTATTTATTGATAAAGAGCATGCACAATGTCTGCAATATCAGACAAGTATTAAATTGCAAGATAATCAGGGGTGTTCTTGAAATCGAAAACGCAAGAATTTTAAACATCGTTTTTTAATAAGATTTCTGTAATAAAAGAATTTAATGACAAATATTATACAGATATTTCTCTATTTAACAGAATTTTATAACAAAAATTATAAAAATTTGATTAAAAGTGTATTAAAAACAACTTCAAAATTCTTGCGTTTTGCGTTTTCGATTTCCAGAACATCCCTGATTATGTTGTATCGATTTCTAGTCGGTTAGATTGATACATAATAAACGACACTGAGCCAGAATATTCGGCTTGAATGTCGATATTGAAAAATGAAATGTGATATTGAGTCCGACGCATTGAACACAAACATCTTTTTACAAATGCAAAATTGGGCTTTATCGCTTTTTAGTTTCATATAGAAATTTCATAAAAAATTTTCTTTGGAACTATTAGTAACAATGTTATGCAATCTGTTTGTTTTAAGTCACTCCTTAAGTATGTAAGTACAAGTACTATTTGGTACACTTTCGCTATTCGCTTCGTTTCTAATATTCGAAGTTCAACTTAAACGATTTAAAATTCTAAAAATACACGGTCAATGTTACTTAAAACAGTAGACGCATTTTAACTAACCATCTATCCGCACAAACCCGTAATTTTCTCAAAACTAAATAAAAAATTATGTCGTTTTTTTATTTGGCTAACTTGTGGACTTGTGGAAATTTGGTGGTCTATTGTAGGTTTACGTAAAATTTAGCCATACTTATTTAGTTATAGATATTTGAAGAAAAAGTTAATTTTAGAATTGTACTATATATAGGAACTATGGTCAAATATGGTCCTATTCTAGAAAAACAGGGTAGCGTGTCTTGATTATCGTGGCTGACTGTATTACCTTTTGTACACTTGCATACATTTGAAGAAACGCATTTAAACATCTAACATATTTTAAATTTAAATACTTTTTTTTACAAAATGTATTTGGAATTAATTTTTTTTAATAATATAAAAAAAATTAAACAAAAAAAGACTCGAACAAGTAAAACAAATGGTAACGCTGCTTTTAATAATAGAATTTGTTGCCACTTTTCTAGTGATGATAGTGATGACTAGGGATGAAAAGCGATGAAACTACAAGCAAGTCACATGTAACAGTTTAGCATAAACTATTTCAAGCCCATTGGCAGCCATTGCCAAGTAAGGTGCTGCATTGGTTAAACATAGAAGGATTTTTTGTCGAAATATCAAAAATCTTGTATTTTAAGCAGAGCTCAAAAAAAATTTATTTATTGATTTGAAAAATTTTTTTGGAAGATTTTTTTTGTTGACATGGATATTTTTTGAAGAAATTTTTTATAATATGTAAATTAAAAAAATATGTCACTGTAAAATGTTAAAATATGCAAAAATATGCATATATCACCAAAATATGCAAAAATATGCATTTTAACCAAAATGTGCAAAAACAAATCGATGCCATTTTAACCCAAATTTAATGATTCGGAAAGATAATTGGTTAACATCGATTTTAGACTATCGACATGGAAATCGCATCCCTAGTGATGACACTAAAAAACCGACAAATGTAAAAGGGAACAAAAAAAAATTTTGATTTTTAGCTCAATGTATTTCTTATGGGAAAATTTTAACATCTTCGCAAATTGATGGTAGATGTTGACAAGTGCAAAAAGGCTATAAAAAACAAGCATTTAAGTTGAGTCTTATGACCCCTTGTCGTATTTTCTATTTATATGTGGTAAAAGGTTTTTTTTTCAATATTTGAAGCACTGCCGCGAATAACGTTGTAAGTTACAAAATAATTATTTTTCAGGAGAGCAAAAAACGTTTTTAAAAAGCAGGATTACTTATTTTAATTTTTTTTTTTAGATTATCAAAATTAATGATAATAAAAACTTTTTATGCAAAATATCAAAAAATTTTAATTTAAAATAACATGCAAATTTACAGTTTATAACTTTTTTTATTGGTGGAAAAACGTTTCATATCCACGATCCCAATGTCATCTAAAACGTTTTTCCACTACGCAAGCGGCTTTTAAAACGTTATTTCAAGTTGCAAAATCATTAGTTTGTATTATTGTTTTTAGTAACTAACACTGGCTGACTCTTTGTATTGCATTTTGATGAGGTTAAGGTGCATAATTTCGGATGATTAAACAATGTAAGAGAGTAATGTTAACGATAATTTGCAAAAAAAAAAACAGATTTTGCAAAAAGTGACTTTTACAACGTTATTCGGGCTGTACTTCATTTATGAAACATATTTACACTAACACGCAAGTCATAAGTATTTTAACGAAAATGCATATCTGATCCAATTATTGTTTAATATTATCAAAAAAAAAAAAAACAATAAAAACTTATCATAACAGGGCAGTGTATACGTAAGCCTTGTCGGATAGTGTAAAGCAGCTAGAAGAGATCGTTGTGTGTGATGTATAAGCAATGGCTACATTTTAGTTATAAATACGGCCGTTAATTTAAGATATAGCCAGTTTTTATTCTGATTAGCCACGAATAAATAAACTTAGCTATTTTTATTTACCAAAATGAAAAAAAAAAATTCTCTCCAGTTTGCGACAGAATATATATACCACAAGTTGTTATAGGTCTATAGTTGGCAATATTTCAATTAATCCCTAAAATTGTTAATTTATCTTTGTTTTTATTTATATTCTACTATTTTTTTCACAAATCATAAAGAATAATTCAAAATAAAAATTACATATCTATCGATTACGTATCGAGAGTGTATTAACTCGAAATTTTTTATTTTTTCACTTTTTGGAAAAAATCAATACGTAATATTCATATCAACCCGCTATGCTGTCAAAATTAAATTAAAAATTGTTTTGCTTCTACTGAAAATTTTTAAATTGTTTATCAAGTGCGATATGTAAATTAAATGGACAGATTATTAACACCAGGCTTGCCAGAAAAATTTAAATTAAAAATACTAAATCGACAAAAAAAAAGTGCTAAAGTGTTCTACAGTGAAAAATAAAAGTGATAGTTTTGTAAGATTGATTTTTATGAATATAATAAAAAATTTACATTTGATTTTTTTTTACATATTCATTTTGTTTAACTATAATGTTACATTATAAAATATTTTATGACGATTTCTTTTCTGAGAAATATGTTGCATTAATGTAACATGTTCTACATTTTTGTGTTCGTTTGTACAAAAAATACAACTGTGGGAAAAATTTTCAAGTTCTTTTGTCAACATGTTGCATATTTTACCCTTACTTTTATTTAAGGTGTTCATACTGCCCTGTTATACAACTTTATTACTTACTTTGTTTGTAGAATCAATGTTTTATTTTCTTTGTCATAATTCATACCGCTCATAATTTTGTAAAAAAAAGTTGTTTTAGAACAAAATATAGCAACTCATTTTGGTACTTTTCAGATGAACCGATTTTCTTACAATATCGTCTGATATGTTTAAAGTGTGGCAACAAAGTTGTCAAATTTTGCTCCTTCTCTTATGCGTATAACTGAACAAAACAGTTCTGTTTCTGAGCTTTCTGAATAGCTTATAGTTTTTTGTCCCAATGTCTGAGAAAACCTTCATTTGCTTCTCTAAAGCCCGACAATGATTTTTGTAGTGTGGCGAAATTATTTTTGTTGATAGTATGATCAGAAAACTAAACTTCGCCCTAAGCATCACATAAAAATTTACAAATAGAAAATAATTGCAATTGACATTTCGGGATAAGTATAAAAGACAAAAGTTCCAGAATTTCAACGAGCATTACTGAGTGCTGGCATTGCTAATTGGTAATGGCGTTTGATGCGAAAACTATTATGTGATTAAAAAAAAAATATGATCTATTCGACTAAAATTGTAAAAAGTTATCAGAATTGATACTTTACTTGAATTGATTATGTGAGTTTTGAAGTGGTTTTGGGATCTAAAAAAGTGCTAAATAATTAAAAAAATGTGCTAAACTAACACTTAGCACTTTTTTAAAAATTCTTAGTGCTAACTCAGAAAAAAATGTGCCAAATCTAGCACTAAAAGTGATAAACTGGCAAGCCTGATTAGCACTTAAATAATTTAAATCTAGTTGATTTGTCAACATTAGAAGTCAATTTAGCAACGAGAATTCCATTAATAAATAAGTCTTGTCTCTCTTACAAGTGGTTCTCTCTTCATTTTCTTAATAAAAATAAAAGAGGAGTTTTGATCAAGAAACTCTTAAAAAATTATAAACACTTTAACAAAACAATTATGTATATAAATGATTCACATGGTAATTATTTATTGTTTTGTACCTTGTTCTTAAAAAAACAATATTTTTCTATTATTAATGACCAATGAACGTTGTGCGAATTATTGAAAAAAAAACCAATTAATATACAGAACAAATCCATATTTTTAATAAATGTAAACTTAACAAAGCGAAAAAGTTAAAAAAAATATTAATAAATTATTAAATGTTTGATTTAATAAGACATGCTAGCAATTAATTATTATTATGTGTTTGTTTTTTTCTGTTAAAAACGGAGAAACATAAACAAAACCAACTTTTAAATTTAATTATGTGTAAATACTTTTTTTTATATACAACTTATCAATGCTTCAGACAATCAAAACAATTGGCACTTGTAAAAATAATATAATTAAACAATATATATGTACATACATATTAACAAAAATAAACAGAAATCTTAATCAAACCAATAAAAGATAACATTGATTCAATGAAAAAAGGTGATTCCCGTGCGTTCTTAATTTCCAGAATTACAAAAAAAAGTAATATTGATATTGCAATGAAAAAAGCCTGTTTAAAAAGAATCGTTAAGAATTAAAAAAAAAAAATTATTTATTGAAATATTGCATTGGTTAAAAGAAACCCAAGTGTTTTTTGTTTAATGTCGTTTAAAAAGTCTGACGCCGCACACTCTGTTGCCTTTCCCCAAACCAATGAGCGATACACAGTCTGCAGTTTCAGGTATGTTTTTTTATTTTCCTCTCATGGGTTTTTTTTATTAAAAAAATTTATTTTAAATGTACATATGTATTTACAATTTTTTTTTTTTACAAAATTCGATTTGTATTATTAATTTCCTCTTCCGGCTAAATGGCTTCTTTTCTATTCAAATAAATCTTTCAGTTTATTTATCAAGGTTTTTTGTAGCGTTAACTTAAATAAGAATTCAATCAAAATGTGAGACTATAGATTTGAAAATGTATCGTCGGTTGTTAATTATTGTGTTCTATATGACTACACTTTAAATATATTATAGAACACAATCATTTAATAAGTACGACGGCTTATATTTTTACTATAATTAACAACACAATGCGGCAAATGAAGACTTTTGGAAAAACACACGGCTTGGAGCTAAAAGGGCCAATGTCAAAATGTTCACTTTTGAGAAAATTGGAATTGCAGGTTATTATAGATGCTTTTATAGATGCTTTCATAGTGACATTGGCCAGCATTTTATTTATGAACCTGTTCTGGGTTAAGAATGACTTAAGCTGTTTTACCATAATGAAAGAGAGCAAGAAAACAAATGAAATGCAATGATAACCTCAAAAGAAAAAAAGTGACATTGGCCCTTTTAGCTCCAAGCCACAGATATATTCAATTGTATTACCAACCGATTTACTCATTTTAGCGATTTTGGTGACCAATTTTTTTATGGGCATCCAAAAATTCTAAAATCGGTGGGCTCTCAAATAAAATGTGTCATTAGTTTTTGGCCAACAGCTTGTTCAGACTTCGGGATACCGCTTAATCATATATGGCAATAATATAGCTAATAGTTCGCCCAATAAGTTTTGTTAAAACATTTTGCCTAAAATAGGTTTTTCGTGCACTTTTGTTGAAAAAAAAAAAAAAAAATAAACTTAAGCTTCGTACAGACGGTAGCCAGATCTAATTATATTGTCCGTAAAAATGTCTTACAGCCGTGTGATCTGTCAATTTTGGTTTGACAAGGTATCACTGTCAGAGACCGTTTTTCTATTGGCAGCGCTGCAAATACATGCGTTTCAGGGATGGAAAATGGGCCTTAGGTTTTTGTACCAACTTCAATTACAAAACGTAGTTTTGAAACTATGACTGTACCAATTTTATATTTTCTGGCTCATCTCTTGATATACATATGTATGTATATTAGACCGACTCAACTTGTGTGGAGCTGAAAAAAGTGATTTAGTTACCCCCTAAAAATAAAGCTTGATATGTTTTATGAAGATTCCCAAAGTATTTTGGTTCTAGCGTTGACCATCCGTGAGCTGGACCATTTTTTTTTCAGTTTTTCGAATTTTTTTGTACTTTGCTGCAAGACGATATAATAATAAATTTGGTATCATCGAAAAGAGTTTTTAAAGCAGCAACCGATGGTATATAAAACTTGACCACTTGCGACCTACTAATTGAGATATTTCACAAAATACATATTTTCGTTTCAAATTTTCATACAAATTCTACGTATTTTTTAAAAATGGTCCAGCTCACGGATGGTCAACGCTAGAACAAAAATATTTTGGGAATCTTCCTAAAACATATCAAGCTTTATTTTCAGAGGGGTAACTAAATCACTTTTTTTTTGAGTCGGTCTAATGTATATGCATATTAGAAAAAATATTTTTTAATTATTTCGAAATTTTTTTAAGCATTAAAGGAAAGTACAACTGCACCATAGTTTCCATTCCTGATTTGCACAAGTGAAAAGAAAATAAAGGTTAATTTTGCAAAATTTAAATAAATTTTAAGGAAATACAATGAAACCTTTTTAAAACAAGATAAAAAAAGTAAAAATGATATTTCTTTCTCCCTCCAATAACAATATTTCCACTTTTCCAATTTATAAAAATACACGCAGTTTTCATTTTATGACAATGTCTGAAAACAGATCTGGTAATTCTTGCCATGCAACTTTCTGACAACTGTGTCTGGCCCATAAAAAAATTTGGTTGCCAAAATCGCCAATCTGATTAAAGTGTTTTGCTAGCGGTTGGTAATACAGCCGAATCTATACTGTCCAATCCGTGTGTTTTTGCGCAGTTGCACTGTGTAATTTTACATGTGTCAAATAAAATAATCAAGCCGTTTGGCATCTTTTTTTTGGCACTGATAAGCAAAAGTGTATTTTGTAACGAAAAATTTATTATTTAAACTTAAAAGTTAAAAGAATTAAACAAACTTTGAGAAATATTTCTAGCACATATTTGCCTAGAATCTGCACAACTCTTCTACCAAAAAGTTGCTTAGAATCTCAACAATTTTTCTAGTAAAAAGTTTCTGAGAATCTAAACGAATTTCTTAAGTAAAAAGTTGTTCAAAATCTGAACACATCTTTGACTAAAAACACTATGTGACAGTTGTTTGATCAAATCTATTTGACACCTAATCTTTAATCCGACTATGAAGTCAGATTGCTCAAAAGTGGAACAGTTTTCGAGATATTACAAAATAACCGTTATTTGTGTTTTTAAAAAAGATGATGTCACTTAAACGCAAATATCTTCAAAAATATTAAACGGATTATAAATTTATCTGTTTTGATAAAAGATAATAAAATTACTTAAATAACAATGGATTGTTAGTGAAGATTGGTCAAGAAATGACAGAGTTACAGGGGACAAGTTATTTTTTTTTATTCGTAACAATTAAAAATTGTAACGTTTTATTTCATGGGTCATTAGTTTAATTCAATATGAACATTTTGCGCCCAACAATACCTAGAAAAATGATAAAGCTACAGAAGATTTAGTGAATTAACCCACATAGTAATTTAACAGTATTAGGTTTTTTAAAATAATTTTTGTTACTAAACATTTCGCTATGTATATTTGCTTGGTGTGTTTTTTGTTATTTGGTAAAAATCGAAAAGTGGGATATTTCAAATAATCTTCTGTAACTTTGTCATTTTTTTACCGATTTGGATCCTATTGATCTAACGTCGTAACTGATAAATCTTAAAAAAATTTTATTGTTTGGTTTTAAAAAAATAAGTTGAAAAGAGCAAAATTGCAAAAAATCATTAAAATTTTTGTGAAATTTGAATAAAGGAATAAAATATCCGTCGAATATTTTCGAAGATATTTTTTTATTAAAGTAATATCATCTGTGATATCAATAACGGTAATTTGCTAACTGTTCTACTTCTGACCTTTCTGACTTCACATTCGGATTTAGCGGACAATTTTACATAAAGATTAGGTGTCAGATTCATTTCGTCACGACTTTGTTGAAAATTTGTGACACAGTAAAATTTGTCAGAATCTAAACAATTTTTTTCTGTAAAAAGGTTTTAAGAATCTGCTCAGAAGTTGCTCAGAACCTCAAGAATTTTTCAGTGAATCTTTCAGAATCTGTACATTTTTTTGTAAACATTTGCTCAGAAACTAAACATATTTTCTATTAAAAATTTGCACATCGATTATCGATTATAGTGAATATATTGTAAACTTCTCCCAATCAGACCGTTTTTTAAATCAATAATAAAATATGTTTAAGTAATTTTGCCACCAATATTGCCAAGGGTATATTTTGGTTTATTTAACACCAGAAGCATAGGGCCGTAACGGTCACGTTAAATAGACATAAATTACTTTGGGCCTAATTAAAATAGTAATGCAAAATTAAATTCCTAATTTTTAATTTTATGTATGTTAATGGCTGAGCGTAACAAAGTAATAAAAAATAAATAGTGGAAAAACTATTTATTAATATTTTGTTAAAAAATTAGTCAAATAAATCAGAAATGTTGTTTAATTTTTAAAACAAAATTGTTAAATAACCTACCAATTATATACAGACAATAGTTTTTGACATGAAATATTTAATTGCGCATTAAATTGCTATGACTTCCAAAACGAAGTCAAATATTAACACTAAAACTTTACAACTCACTGCGATACAATCAAAAGCATATTTTTATACCCTTCACCACGGGTGGTGAATAGGGTATATATAAGTTTGTCATTCCGTTTATAATTTCTATAATGTTGATGTTAGACCCTATAAAGTATATATATATATTCTGGGTCCTTATGAGGAGCGAAGTTGATTTTACGATGTCTGTTCGTCTGTCCGTTGAAATGGATTTTCCGAAGACCCCATATATGATGGAGGCCAGGTTATTATACATTTATGTCACATATGGTCCGGAATTGTTTGCTATTGAAATTTAGCAAGATCGGTCCACAAATGGCTGAGATATGAGTAAAAAAACCACGACTTTTTTACTTTAAAGGTCCAATTAGACGTGACATTACCATACCAACATTGTATTACCAAAACGACATAAACATAACATACAAACCAATTCAATTTTGGTTTCTACGGTCATACAGTGGCTATGGTAATACAGTGTTGGTAATGTGGTTTTTTTGTTGTTTTTTTTTATACCCTTCACTACAAGTGGTGGATTTTATTTGTAATGTGTTTAATTTTACGCATCCACATACACATTAATGCATGTATATGATATGCCGCTCAAATAAAGAAAAAAACTCATAGACTCAATATATTTTAATTTAACGCTTCTTCAGTAAAAGCATTCGTAGCCGAGTTGTTAAGTTCTCTCCTGAGACTGATGATATTGCCAGTTCGAATCCCAAAAAGAATTTTTTTTTTCATTTTTTATTTTATTTAATTTTTTTATGTTCTAAAAAACGATTTCAAGATTATAAAACGAATTTTAAACATCAACTTTGGCAAAAGAGGAAACGGGTTTAGGTACATATATAATTTTTTTGTTTTATTTTTATATTCTTCGGCATGGCGAAATGAAAAGTTGGCGTGGCTCAATTAATATTTATTTATACCTATCTAAAGAAGTTATGTATGTATATAACTTTTTGTTCTTATCTCATCATGGTGAAGGGTATATAAGATTCGGCATAGCCGAATATTGCACTCTTACTTGTTATTATATACTTTCAATACACAATTAAATGTTGCCGTTATTACTTGTTTTATTATAATAAATTTAATCTTTTTTCACCTGCCTGTTAATTAAAGTGTCAACATTTGAAATTTTTATTATAAAATGTTCTATGAGTTTTTATGAGTTATTTTTTTTTTTATCTTTATGGAAATAATAGTTTAAGGTTGATTAATATCATAATGCCTGTTGCTTTGTTATTTTTTACAATTTTAAACAAAAATGTTAAACCATTTGCTAAAATATTTAAATTATAGGAACACACATACACACTTTAATTGGTATTTAATTTTATAATTTGTATTAAAATATTTTAAGCAGAATGCTAAATAAAATTACTAAGTATCGGTTCTTACATATTAAGGTTTTGAAAATATTCGTAAATAAATTTAATACATAATTTTTTTTTTATCATGTATAAGATTAAAGAGTTTATGAAAAATAAAATTTTTCATTAGAAATACATCAGCTCTAGCGACTTTGTGATCAGTGAGCCCAAGATACTTACAGAAACTTTTTACTTATAAATTTATTCAGAATCTGACTACCTTTTAATTACATCTACTCTTCCAGAATTTGAACAACTTTTTACTATGAAAGTTCTTTGGACTTTGAGCAAATTTTCACTAGAAAAGTTATTCAGACTCTTAAGACACTTTTACACGATATGTATTTTGCAGAGGCTTTGTCAGATGTGAAATCCATACGTAATTGCACACGTCTGTCAAAATTAACAAATGCAGAAGGTGAATAATTTTTGCTATCACACGTTCGTTTTTGGTTTTATCTGACATAGCCTTAAACCATTCATAACGGAAAATTATATCGTTACCTAACCCCAACTAACCATTTCATTGATTCTGGTGTATTGCATCAACATAAATATTCACAAAAAATGTTGGAATCATTCGACAAAAATGTGCGATTTTATTAGCAAAAAATAAAGGCCCTATCTACAAACGATTATATGGTAAACGCTAACAGGTTAACTAACAGTTTGCATAATTTGCAACATTGTCAAAACAACTATTAGGTTTTTCCAGAAAAATAAATTATAAACAGTTTAAGCCGATTTATCATTTTAAATAGTTTTGGCTTCTCCTGTAAAATTTTCAAAATGTTAGATAGCGCCTTTTGCGTTTTAGGGGTCGATGTCGATATTTAAGGGTCGATTTTCTATTCACTTTTATTTGTATTGCAATTAATCAAAAACTTTGTTTTTTTAAGAATAAGTATATGTAAATAAAAAATAACACCTGATATCAGATGGTTTGTCAGTTAAAAAAAAACACCCTTAATTGAAAATTGTGCACTGCTCATTCGGACTGACATTTACAGAAGCGATTTTTTTTTTTTTTTTTTTGCTTTGACACGACATGTACATATGCATTTGCAGTGGAAAAATTTGAAAAGCACCAGGGCTTAATACATATCGTGTAAAAGTGCCTTAAGCAACCTTTTACTATGTTCAAGAAAAGTTGCGCGAAATGAACGTCCACGATAACTGTTGAGCCATTAAAAAAAAAATAAATAATAAAACTTTAATTTTGAATTTGATTAATAATAAAAATCATAATAATAAAAACATTAATAATATGTACCAAAAAATTAATTTATAATACTTACCCAATTTTATTGCTGAATTAAAAAGAAATACAGAAAATTTAGCATCTTTTATACATAAAGGAAAATCACGATGCGTAGTGCAAAGTGTGCAAACGATGCAAATGGGTGCAAAAATACACACATTTGCACAAAACAACAACAAAATGTACGTATTTGCAATTTGCTGTTTTTTACTTCGTTTGCACTAAAAAAATAATGAGCAAAATTAGTAGTGCATATTTGCTCAATTGCAAACAAATGTAAACAATAACATTTGACATATTAAGCGCCATATTGGTTTTAAGAAAACTTATAAATTCAAAAATTTTCGTGGATTTTAACATAAAATAGAGAATTAAATTTAAATAATTTAACAAGAAAAAATGTATTTTAATTTGCTTGTGTATATATTTTTGTAAGCAAATGCATATTTTTAACAGTGCTACCAGAAGTTTTTTGTGTTGCCAGCATTTTTAGAAAAATAACACATTTGCACAAAAAATAAAAATGGTATGCTCACGAACAATCATAATATGCACTGCAAATTTACAAATTGCAAATTTGTACAAAGACCATCGTGATTACCCTTATATGTAAATGTTGATATTGACATAAAAATTGGCAACAAAAGGTTATACGATAGCTACTATGTCATGACAAAATGTTTTGCCGGTAGGTTTACAATTAACCATAGGTCCCATATTAACCCCTTCCTTAAATCACTTAAAGGCAAAAACATCAATCATATAGATAAAGATTACTAAATAATATTCGGGACTTAGAACTTTTACATGAATCGGACCCTTAAACCATAACTTTGATCTCGCTGGTCCAATGGCCACAAATAGGTAATGCTTTCGAACAATTTTTTTTTAATACTGTGGTGTTGGGTGTCACATGGTCGGGATTGACCGACTATACTTTCTTGTTAAAAGCTAGAAAATCATATACATAAATACAAACATTTTAATTTAGGAGTATGCAAAAACAATTCTTAAATGGAAAAGTCAATCTGGTCATTTAAATGTCATCTCATATTATTGAAGTGTAAAAAGGGTAAATGTTGAATATGCATAACCTTCAAATAGAAAACTTATTTTTATTTAAATTTAAACATCGCACCATACTACTAAATTAATCTCCAAAAGAAAACATGCTGTGCATTTTAATTAGTTGCCCTATATATAGACATGGAAGTATAATAAAAATATTATTTCCATTCATTAACTTAATTACACAAAGAATTCTACGTATTTAAATAATTATAAAACTTTATCTTAAAGGTGATAGTAAAAATTTATTCTAGTACTATAAAAAACTGTTAAAATAATTGATTTACAACCCCAAAGATCACACAATTTCAAATTAAAAAAAAAAAAACTTTAATAACACAACAACACACATTAGTTTCAATAATATTTTTAATTATTATTGTTTATTGTTTTTCATTTTAGATAAAAAACCATGCTCTGGTTTATTAAATCCCAACGAAGATGATGAAATGAACATCACCGGCTATCGCCGGTCAAATTTGCGCACATTTTTATGTTGGCTTTGTATATGTTTGACTGGCGGCCTATTGCGTTTAATAATGCATTGGTGGCGTCATTGGTACTTAATGGCCACACATGAAATATGCGCTCTAGAAGAAGCTGAAAAAGTTTTAGTGCAAGAAGACTACAAGGGAAAACATAAAATCTATTACGTCAAACAAATACAAACATTAGATTTTAATACCTTAAGGTAAGTAGTTAATACTTTTATTTTTTTTTTTTAACGAATACACCTTTTTTCAGACAAGACCAATTGAAACGGGCGAAACAGGTGAAAAAGAGCAATAATGAACATTTAGTAAATGGTTGTAATAGTATAGATGCCGTGGCCAATATTGATGAAAAGAATTTTCATCTGTCGATGCATTTTGAAACGGGACAATTTAAGTGTAAGTTTTTAAAATATAAATTTATGGATTTCACTTAATTCTTTGTAGTCAATTTGTTTTTTTTTTCTTGTATTTTCTAAACAAGAAAGAGTTTTATTAGCTTCTCTAGTAAGAAGTTAACAATATCGAATAATTTTTTTTTTATTAGAAAATTTCCCAAACTTTAATTTTTTATTAAAAGTTGTTCAGAATGTCAGAATGTTCAGTGTTAGTAAAAAATTATCCAGTATTCGATCAACGTTTTTTTTTACAACAAGTTGTCTGTAATCTTAACAATATTCGCTTAACAGTTTTAGGCCCGTTTTCACAACCACCGATAGCTAAAGGTAGGATTTTATCGGAAAAAGGGCCTTATTTGTATAATATCTTTAGTTTTTCTAAAATCTTTGGATGAAGTTTCCTAAAGAACTGGCCAGTTAAATGCGCATAGGAATAGCTTATCCCATCGACAACAAATTTCAGTTTATCAATAGTATGAAATGGGAATTTAGCACATTAAACCGAAACCTTGTTAATTAATTTTAATTTTTTGAATCCCAAGAAAATCTTTGATAACAATTTTATTTTTTCTATAAAGTGCTGCTCAGAATCTTATAGAGCTTTTTGATGAAAAGTTTCTCTTAGGGCCATGTTCTGAATATCGAAATAACGTGAAATTGAAATCGATAAAGATTTTCTTTCAATTGAATTTTTGTAGAAATGAACGTAGCTGTTCCTGATTTCAAAAGTAGTTTAGGAAGAGAAAAGTCGTCCTTAAAGCATGAGGTAGTGTCCGAACGAACGCATTTTTCCGAGCGAACCCGATAAATTACACTTTAAAGTAGTTTAACTATTTTATAGTTGAAAAAATGAAAGTTCAATACACTCGCAGAAAAAACCATGGTACTATAGTACAGGAGTTCAATATGAAATACATATTAGAACTAAAAATTAAATATATTAATGTTATAATGGCTAAAAAGCAATTTTACTACCTTTATGCTATGTAGATTAATTCTTCGGTCTGAATAAAGCTGTCCAGCAGCACTAAACAACTGAAAGGTTCTTTCCGGTCGTGGCCTCAAGATTTATAAATGCACTGGAGTTCCATTATTGAAATAAAGTGCGCTCGGGATAACGTCAACTAATTAAAACAGCGAGTGCTGGCGTTTATCAGATTGTTGACGTTTATGAATGTACAAATTAAAATCGATACTTTAGTTGAAAGAATTTTTTTATTGTTTATAAATTCAAAAAAAGCAAAAAGCAAATCCAAAGAAAACCAAAATAGGTTTCCAACCTAAATAAATGCAACAACAATATTTATCTTAAGACCATGGCATACGTAAGTATGTATCCGTACTTTTACATGTCTAAAAAGAAATATGTTTTTTGTACAGCTTTCTCCATAAGGTCAATTTGCTCGACATTCTCGCACCCGACCGAATCTAAAGATTTTGATTGCTTCGCTTGGTTTTATTATTTGCAGATTCTTATCCATATCGTATTCGCCATAATCGGTCACTTTTTACTTCTAATTTTCTCACGATCCAGTAACGTTATCCAGCAAAATATCTTTATTTCACTTTTTCAACCTTTAGAAAAAAAAAAAAAAATTAATATGACTGGTAGTTTCCATGACTTTCACGAGAACAAGAAAGCAACGGAACAAAAAAGAACAATATGCAACTGAACTCATAATATAACTTTACTACACTACATTCTTAAAGTGGAACCCCCAAATTTGGAACTAATAACATACAATGAATTTACATATGGGCATTTCCTGGGGTCGCGAACGTACGTTCGTACGCTTTTGATGTACAAATAATATAGAAAACAAAACTTTTCCTAGCATTTTTTTTTGCGATTCGATAGCATTTGGGTAGATGTATGTTTAGTGCAAAAGATGGATTTCATCGAGTTTAGGTTTTAATAATGATAGTTATAAACATGTGGTCACGAACGTACGCAAAATAGAAGTCAACTTTGGCTGACAGTAGTGAAATGTAAAAATCTGCATAATGGAACGGAATATTCAAAAGTGATTAATTTATTTCAAAAGTGTATTAATGAAGGTCTCTCTTTTGGTTTTTGTTTAATTGGCTTATGTACCGGTCGCGAACGTACGGGTCGCGAACGTACGATTTTTCCATATGTTTTTTTATTATTATCACCATGCAGATTCCCATAAATATCTTCAAATTTCCTTACCAAGCAACTTAATACTCAATTTACAATTGATTGTAATGGAGAGATTATGAAGAAAGAGTATAAACATAACATATTTTTTGCATGTAAAATAAGTACATAAAAATGTCTTTAGAAGTAGAAAATATATGAAAATATAAAATTTTCCAGTTTCCCGCGCAATTTTATCAAGTAAAACAGCTGAGATATGCTATTAAACCATTCTTTTATAACAACATAGATTTTTTTATAATAATAAACAATAAAAGACGATGATTATCAACATTTTATTTTTTCATCCTGGTAGACCATTCTGGGGAAATGCCCATATATATTTCGTTTGTTACTAAAGCTAAAATGTTGCTTTATTTACCAGAAATATGTTTTAAAAAACGCGTTTTAACAAAGTTATGTTAAGAGGTTATATACAAGTAATTAATGCCGAATAATTATCCAGATATTAACATCCATATTAGATTTTTTGTCTTAAAGAGATTTTAGGGACGGTCGCTAAGTTGTTTATTAATGTTAACATTTAAAAGGAAGTAAAAGCTATTTCTAGATGGGAGCTTTGGGCAAATGTGAACCGATTCTTAAAGAATTAAATTTGCAGTAAAATATTTTTAAGGTGAATTTAATCTAAATACCAATATAATTAGATAGTTAAGGGAAACAAAGAGTCCAATTTGGAAAGAAGGTTTTATGGGGAAATTATAGACCGATTCTCACCATTTACATAGACTTCGTCCTTAAGCTTCGTACAGACCGTGGTCAGATCTTACAATGTTGTCATTTTTCTGACATTGGTGTCATTATCAGATGCATTAATTTAACACATTTTCCAAAGAAAATAGCGTACAATGTTCACACAGTTGCAAGACAAGTTGAGTCAATTTTAATGACAACATTGTAAGAACTAACCATCGTCTGTACGAAGCTTTAGTACAATTAAAATTTATTTACCAAATTTAATCAAATTATCTAAAAATCGCAACTTGTACTTTGCGCACAAGCGTAAAATGGACGGACAACCAGCAGGACTGACGGATCAGCATCGTTAGATCACTTTAAAAAGCGATTCTGTGTCGATCGGTGTACTAACAGATTGATCCAGATTTCTATGTATTACACACATCGCCAAAAACGTGTATAATTGATTTTTTCTTTATTTTGGCTCATTCATTATAAAATTTGAAAGTTTAAAGTAACATTTATCTTAACCCACAACCTGCTTTGTCGTACACTTTTCGAACAAAAATTAAATGTAGATGGTGAAATTGAAGCAACACGTTGGGCATACAGATATATATTTAAAACAGAAAAGCCAATATTAAAAAAAATATTTTTTTTATATGTTATATGTTGCGAAGCCTACAAGCATCTAATAAAATTTAACATGTATCAAAATATGCCTCAAAATGCAAAATATGCACTAAAAACTTAAAAAATGCTGCAAAAAGGCTCTTTCAACCGAAATATGCAAAAAAAAGCTCCAAACGGTCAAATATGCAAAAGTATGCACTAACAAATCGATGCCAAAATTCATAAAAAGCTCTAAAATTTTTTTTGGGGCTCAAACAAAACGTTTGATTTTAATTTGTTTGGTGCGTATGGGTATTAATATCATAAACTGTATACAAAGCTAAAAACCGGGGGTCTAATCACCGCAAACGATATCGAGCAAAATTGATCGAAATCTTTTATTTTGGTATCATGACACTCGATATCGAATGAAGTATATCGTAACTTGAGATGATAGCATTCGATATCGAGTAACCAAAGACATTACATCCCTCGAGTTTTCATTCGATACATCAGTGTCTATCGTGTTCAGAAAAATACGATAGTTTACTCGATATCTAATGCGGTGATTAGACCCCGGTATAACTCTGGAACGGCAAGAGCAAATTCAAAAATATTCATTTCTAAATTATTTAGAATAAATTGATCTTTCAGACTGCATTATTGGTTTGTTTCATTTTCATAAAAATTTTAAAAGTTATAAAGCGTTATTTACAAAATTTATGGAAAAATTACGAAAAATTGTAATGAAGGTGCATAAATGATCAAATGCATTGCAAAAACTTATAGTCTTTGTACACCAAAATAAAGCTAGGACATTTCTGTGGTTTTCACGAATAATCGCGTAAGTTATAAAACCAAACTTTTCAGGAGAGCAAAAACAATTATTTTTTTCAATTGCGGCTTCTGTAGATGCTTTTTTAAACTTTTTTCTTTACTATCCTCTTAACAGTGACTTTCTACGTATTATACATAGTTTTCATGAAAAAATCCTCACAGGATCACAATCTGTAAAAGGATTAAAAATGCATATGTTTGATTGACTCATTAAGTGTGTGCAATATAACATCATATCTCCACATAAGTTCTTTTTTGTGAAAATAAATGTTATCATTTTAATCACACATGACAACTTACGTTGTTATTTTTAGCACACAAGTTGGCGACATATTCAGAGTTTTTGATACTTATACCACAACGTATGGACTTAAAATTACAAACAACCGCTCATCTGCTGTTGTTGCAACTAAAGAAGTCAACAATAAACGCACATGTACATAAAAGTTATTAATAGAAAAATTTTAAAAAAATACTTTCATATTTTTTGCACGAATAACAACATAACATCACATATGCTTTTTATTTGGAAACATATTCAGCAATTTTACAATTTTTGGCGATGTATGTCGACATAAATCGTTATAATAGCAAAATATTTTATTAAACAGTTAACTTAAGTTGTTTTTAGCAGAAAAAAATTAATAATACTACATTATATTCTAAAAAGCTTAATACTTATAAAAACCTAATGCAAAATGTAGCACTTTGACATCATTATCTCAATTTCGGTAAAAACCGACTTACGCGATTATTCGTGAAAGCCACAGATTTTTCTTTTAAATTATTTCCTTAAAAGTGAAGAAAATCGTGGTTTTTGGCAAAGTTATGAAGAAAACTAGAGTATCCAGAGGAATTTTTGCGCCATTATTTGATCGAATAATCAAAATAGCCAATTTCGAATAACGAATAACTCGAACAATTTATGTCAATTAATCGATTAAGATGAATACCTTTAAAAAATTAAGTTTTTTTTAATAAATTAATCGATTAAGATGAATGAATATCTTTAAAAAATCTACTTTTTTAATAAAAATTTTTGTTTTTAGATTTCTAACTGTATTCAACATTTTTTTTATTTTTCGAATTTATTCTATGAGTTACATTTCAGTTATGTATTTTATAAAGCTTTTTTGTAATAGTTCTATTCCTTAAATTTTTAGGAATGACTTATACACCACCAGACTATTATATTGTATTTTCTTGTTGAATATAATATAAAGTAACCTACGAAAGGAGATAATTCCCAATTTTTAACTGTTTAAAATTATTTTAAACTAAATTACATGTTCTTAACTTCTACATTTATTTTTCACACAGACGTTTTTAGATGTTGTTGTGTGAGAGATAAATTATGTATATCATTATAAACGTCAAATTCCATACGTTAGAAATTTGGCACTTTAATAGCACATTTTTCATATATAGTTAAACATTTATCGTAAAAAATGTTTAAATTAAAGGAGATTACAAAAATTTAATAAGTTATCAGTGAAATTAAAATCAATTTAATTTTAAATAAAAAAAAATCAGAAAAAAATACGGTGATTTTTAAAAAAACTTTAGCTGAGAATGTCCATCGACTTCAATTTCACTCGATTTCTAGGAATAATAAGTTGGTTTTAAAAGTAAAAAAAATTGTCTTGAGCTTAAATCTATATTTAATACCCGCATTAAGTTAAGCAGGCGGGACACAATTGCAAATTATAAACCGAAAAAACTTATTGGTTCCCGCCTGATAATAAACATAACTGTACTAAACTTTGGCTTTCAGATCATTTTATAGTCTGTTAAGGGCCAAATACACATTTCAAATGTTGGCAAGCAAGCACCCAGAGGGAGTACGGAGGCCTTCTAGAAGGCCTCTGTACTCGATTAATCGAGCAAATTTAAAACTCAAAAATCGAATAATTTCTTACTCGAACAAAACCAATAGTCAAATAATTGGATACTCTTAAACTTAAAAAAAAGCCGACACATCCTATTTTTTTACAAAAATCGATATGTGCGACCTCTAAACCTCTTCCGAAAAATCTGAAAAAATCTCAAAAATACTTTACACTGTAAGCTCTTAAATTATACTTAAGCACCCATGAAAATCCAAAAAATTTTTTGGACACACACACTTATGTATGTATATTAATCCATATATGTGTATGTAGGATGTATGTAAGGAGTCGGGCCTCAGCCATTTTAAACATAAAATACACTATCGATTAAATTAACACAACGTAAATTATTGTCGCTAAAATAATGAAAAAAAAAACTGCTTTCAGAAACAGCTGACTTCAAATTTTACTGAATACCATATTCTAAAAATGTTTGTTATATTAATTTTAACGACACGATTATCGTTATAAAAGTTGGTGAAGTGTACTTCAGTACTTCTTGGAGTTATACATTTGGTGCTTTTTTGTATTTTCATTTACACACATGATAAAACCTATATAATTTCATAAAAAAAATTAAGTGTTCGGTAAAGTTCGGTACAGATTTTGTCGAACTCCAAAACCGAACCCGATCGATCGGTCGGGCACAGGTATGAGGTATATACATAGAAGGAAATATTTTTATGAACTTTGAACACCGAAGAGTTTTCTAAATTGGTTCGATTTCAATATCACGCGATTTCAATTTCCAGAACATGTCCAATAGTTTATTTAAATTTTTTAGTGAATAGCTCGCCAGAGTCTGAAAAATTTTTCTTATGAAAAGTTGGTCAGAGTCTAAAAAACTTGGCTCATAATCTAATCAACGTTTCTGTAGCAAGTTACGCTGAGTCTTATCAAAGGATGACCAGATTTTAATCTTCTTTTCTGGGAAAAAGTTGAACAGGTCAATTTGAAAAAAAAAAAAAAAAAAAAAAAAAAAATGCTTTAAAACTTATGGCCCGAAATCGACGAACAGGCTATTATATATATTAACTTGCCTAGTACACAGTTGCCCCTGGCTTATCAGCTTAATAGAAAACAACTTCTAAAATAAAAACTTGTGGAGTTTATAGTAAAAGGTTGATCAAAGTATTTTCTAGTAAAAAGTTTTCTAACATTTTTATTCTTTTCTAGTAAAACCTTTCCAAGAGAAAAGAAATCGCTTTTATTTAATCAAAACTGATAACTATTTTTTTAAAAAAAAGTTGGCATGAAACTTGCAAACGTCTTTATACTCATTTGACCAACCGTCTTTTTACTTCATCTGAATAAATTTTCTAGTAAACCGTTAGAGTCAATAGAAAATGAACCATGGTCCAATAAATTTAAAAAAAAAAATGTTCATAGTCTGATCAACTTTTTTTGTAAATACATAGTAGTCCAGAGTATGACCAGCATTCTTAATAAAAATTCTCCCATGATTTTTTTCCAAAAAAAAAAAAAAAAAAAAAAAAAACACATCATTTAACATGCGTTTAGTAAATCATTATTTAATAAAAAAAAATTTTTTTTTTTCAAACTAAGTCATGTTATCACTACATTATGGGACAACGAATCACACAAATTTTAAATTAAATTCATTTCATTGAAAAATTTTATACACCCAAAAAATTGAGATAAGTCTAGCATGATAAGAGTTGAGAACAATATTTTCTAATAATTTTTATCTCAACTTACGACCACTAATTGCTTTTAACTTCTTACTTAACAGATTGTTCCACAGCCCGCATATTCAATTGCAAACAATTGCGTTATGCCTGGAATTCACAAACGCAAACATTCGATAAAATACAGGGTTTGGATGTGGATGTATTGAATACATATTTCCATCAACAAAAAGGTCTTAATGCACAAGAACAAATTGCACGCCGACTAGTTTATGGGCCAAATGAAATAACAGTTCCTTATAAAGATGTAAAGACACTATTGTTCTTAGAAGTACTTAATCCATTTTATGTTTTTCAAATATTTTCGGTGGCCTTATGGTTTGCCTACGATTACTATTATTATGCCTGTGTTATTGTGTTAATGTCGGTATTTGGCATAACCATGTCAATAGTTCAAACTAAAAAGGTGGGTAAGATGATTTGTTTTCTTTTTCGAAAAAAAAAGAAACTATAAATTTTACTTTAAAAATGTATTTATTTGCTTAGAATCAAGATGCTTTACGGGAAACTGTCCATAATACTGGTACAGCCTTGATCGTAAGTGAGAAAGGCGATGTGCAAGAATTACCCACCCAATGTCTGGTTCCAGGCGATATAATCGAAATACCTTCTAGCGGTTGCACTATGCAATGTGATGCTGTTTTATTATCGGGCAATTGCATTCTGGATGAAGCTATGTTGACGGGTAAGTAAGAAGTTTGCTTTATCTTAAATTTTTATTTACAATTTTTATTGCATTTTCCTTTGAATTTAGGTGAAAGTGTACCCGTTACTAAAACTCCATTGCCCATGAAACGTGATGTAATATTCGATAAGAAAGAGCATGCCAGGCATACTTTGTTTTGTGGCACTAAAGTTATACAAACTCGTTTGATTGGGTCGGAAAAAGTGATAGCTATTGTCATTAATACTGGAAATATTACTGCCAAAGGTGGTCTAATACGTTCGATATTATATCCACCGCCCGTTGATTATAAATTTGAACAAGATTCCTATAAATTTATAGAATTTTTGGGTCTTATTGCCTTAATTGGTTTCATCTATACGCTAGTGAGTAAGGTGAGTTTTATAAAATAAATTTGAGAATTTCAGAAAAGTGAAAATAAAACTATGTTAAATTTTTAAAGATTTTGCGCAATGTAGATCCTGTTAAGATTGCTGTTGAATCTTTAGATTTAATAACGATTGTAGTGCCTCCTGCATTGCCCGCTGCCATGACTGTTGGTCGTTTTTATGCCCAAAAACGTTTAGAACGTAATAATATTTATTGTATATCACCACGCTCCATTAATGTGGCCGGAAGTATTGACTGCTGCTGTTTTGATAAGGTATTTATTTTATAGTAATTTTGTATTAACGTATAGTTTGGGTAATCAAGACTCAAAATATAATCGGAATTTCAAAAGGCAAAAATTAAATATTAATTGGAGGCTAAAGTTTTCCAAATTTCTTGTTTAATATTATTATTATTTGTTAGATTATGGAAAATTATTCTAATAAAAAAACTCTAATATTCTCGAAAACTTTTCTTGTAAAAAGTTTTTTTACATTCAAAAAAATTTCTATTTTTTTTTAAGTAAAAATTTTAGTTAAATTATTTTAAAATTTGCACATCTTCTGTGGTAAAAAGTTTTAACTTGCAGAATGCCTCATATCCAGATTAAAATTTTGTATAGCAATTTACATTAACTTGTGTTTAAATTACCATTTCTATTCTTTTTTAGACCGGCACCTTAACTGAAGATGGCCTTGATATGTGGGGTGTAGTCCCAAAATCCGCAACCAATCAATTTCAAATACCCATTAAACAAATTGAACGTCTACCTTGTGATAATTTCCTTTTTGGTATGGTTACGTGCCATTCGATTACCGTCATGAATGGAAAAATGATGGGGGATCCTTTAGACTTGAAAATGTTTGAATCTACTGGCTGGATTTTAGAAGATCCTGAAAATCATCCTGATGGCTTTTTGCAATCGACTGTGGTGAGACAACCAAAAAATCGTAAAATCGAAAAAGTTGTTAGTGACGAAGAAAATAACTCTGAAAAGAATACAAACCAAATACGAAAGAGACAATCTTCGGTTGATGATTTACTCTCTGATGTGGGTTTGCTTAATGGGGAGGCTGTTAATGATCATGGTGTGGTACGAGAATTTCCTTTTACTTCAAATCTGCAAAGAATGTCCGTGATAACTAGACGTTTTTGTGAAAAGAACTATAATGTCTATTGCAAAGGCTCTCCTGAAATGTTGCAGCAGTTGTGTATGCCTAAAAGTTTGCCCGATAACTTCTCGCAACAATTGGCCATATATGCTAAACAAGGTTATCGTGTCATAGCAATGGCATATAAAAAACTTAGCCCGAAAATTAATTATACCAAAGTGCAACGTTTGGTGCGTGAAAATGTTGAATGTGATTTAGAATTTTTGGGTTTCGTGGTGTTGGAAAATCGCCTAAAGCCTGATACCACCGAGGTCATAGGAGCTTTAACTAAGGCTGAAATTAGAACCATTATGGTAACGGGAGATAATATTTTAACGGCCTTAAGTGTGGCTCGAGATTGTGGCATAGTCAGTTCCAACCAACCGGTTGTAACTATTAATGTAAGTCAAAAACCCCAAGTTTATGTTGAGGGTCACGAGCAAACGCATGGTCATGCTCATGGACACGGCCATGGTCACGGTCACGGTCACGGCCATGGTCATGGCCACGATAATGAACAACATAATTATGAATTGTATTATACTTTGGATTTGGGCAGTGCTTCGTGTGCCTCTACCTCAATAACCAATGGTAAAACTAATGGCACTCTAACCAATTCCAATACCAATGATACCTTCTCCTATGCCGGTGACAATAACTACCACAAACTTAACGGTGAAGTGGCCTCCCTATCAAGTGCAGCTTCTCTAACCATGCCCAATAGTAAAAGTTGTGGCAGTGTGGAGACTATGGATACATGGACTCATAATGATATAGAATTGGCCATTCCACCGAAAATGGATTGTACGCCTATTGAAAATAATGATCAGACGCTGCAGGATCAGAAATGGCGTGATAATTATCGTTTTGCCATGGTAGGAAAAACTTGGCAAATTGTCAAAGATTATTACCCCGACTTAATGAAAAACTTTTTGGCACGAGGCGTCATATATGCGCGCATGTCTCCCGAACAAAAACAAGCCTTAATTGTAGAACTACAAAATCTGGATTATTGTGTGGCCATGTGTGGAGATGGTGCTAACGATTGTGGTGCTTTGAAGGTGGCCCACACTGGTATATCCCTAAGTGAAACTGAATCTTCAATTGCCTCGCCATTTACCTCGCGAAATCCCACCATAGCTGCTGTGCCAAATGTAATTAAGGAAGGGCGAGCCGCCCTGGTCACCTCGTTTGGTATATTCAAATATATGGCTGCCTATTCCATGGTGCAATTTATATCGGTCATGATTTTATATTCCATCGACTCAAATTTAACGGATAAACAATATTTGTTTATAGATTTGGGTTTAATATCGATTTTTGCATTTTTCTTTGGCAAAACGGAATCATTTCAGGGGCCTCTAGTAAAACAGGTGCCTCTATCCTCTCTAATCTCATTAACTCCGTTGGCTTCGATTGTGCTGCATTTGATAGTAGTTATAGCATTCCAAGTAAGCGGCTGGTATCATCTGCATCAACAGGATTGGTTTGAACCTTTTATGCATAGCAGTGAGGATCATTTGGGTTGTTGGGAAAACTACACAATGTTTGCCATTTCCAGTTTCCAATACATTATCTTAGCATTTGTTTTCTCCAAAGGAGCCCCCTACCGCCGGCCCATTTGGTCTAATATACCCTTCTGTCTCACACTAATTGCCAATCTGTGCATAGTTATCTACCTCATTTTAATACCACCCAAATGGTTGGCTGAATTTTTCCAACTCATCTTACCGCCTCAAATGAATTTCCGCTATTGGATGTTAATCTATGGTGTTTGTAATTTTATTGCTCACGTTATAATTGAAACTTTGGTTGTGGAATATTTACTCTTTAAGAAATTTCAAGCCCGTCGAGATCGAGATTTACGTACTTCGAAACGTAAATACATGCAAGTTGAATATGACTTGAAATTCTATCAGCACTGGCCACAAATCACCGAAGAACCTTTGCATACATTGGAAGTCGATCATGGCAAGGCCAATCCTGCCTATTATGAAATAAGTGCGGAACAAAATTTCGATGCACCCGCCTCGGATAATAATCCTTTAAATAACTTTTTTGATTTTGAAACAAATACCCCAACAACACCAGATCAACAGTTGCAAATGCCTAATGAACCTTCTCAGCTACTACAAACACCGCCGCCTGCCTCCTTAACCCGGACAATAGAAGTAGAAACAGCCACAACACCGCCATCTGTCATGATTAACAATAATAATAATGTTAAAGAATGTTAATGTTAGGACATTAAGAAGATAAAATTTTCTTAGAAAGTTAAACATAATAATATTCAAAAAGTTGTTTATTATCTTAGAGTAGAGATGAGAGTTTTTTTTTATATTGTAAAGAAGATTTTGATGTAGACAATTAATTTCTGCTTTTTATTAAAAGTTCTTTGTTAAGAAGTTTTTATTTTGAATATTTTCTATTGAACATTTTTAGAAATAATTTCGAATTTTCAAAAAAAAAAAAAAAATTATATATCGCACCGGTTTCTCTAAAGGTGGTTAACTTGAAATTTTTCAGTATTTACTTTTAGCAAGAAAACGATATAAAGTTGTCATATCTTCCCACTTAATGAAAATTTGTTAATTTTGCGTTGACCTTCTTAAGAGGAACCGGTGCAATATGTATTTAAAATAGTTTGTTTGAATGGGCATAAATAAGTAAAAGTATTTCAAAATATATTGGAAGTTTTTAAATCAATCAGCGTTTATTATTGAATTAGAATGTTCGAAAATTCATAAAAAATTAATTTCAAATAATTTTAAACTTTTAATAAATTTGAGATATTTCATTAAACTTTTTTACTTAAGGCGAAACATATACATATGCCTGTATTCATAAAAAAATTTTAAATTTAATAAAGGTTTAAAGAACAAATTTACTATGAAAATTAACCTTAATAAACGTTTGTTAAATTTAATAATCGTTTCATTTCAATATTTTACATTCAATGGCCATATTTCTTTTGCAATACAATACAATTTTATGTAAGAATTTTTTTCTCTATAGTGGAATAATATTTTAGGCAAAATAATTTTCATAGAATTGTAATGGAATTTTGCTGCTTTTAACTATAAAAATATGAAAATTTTTTTTAACTTATAAATTCGAAATATGAAATTTGTATTAGAAATCCCTTTTCTCTTAATTCGAAATTATTTTAAAATAAAACTAGGTTTCCCTTCTCTATCTCTCTCTCTCTCTCTGTCTTGAAACTTTCTTTTTCTTCTCCTTGGGCAAAAAATTTTATATAAAATCAGTGTAAACAATTGCATGTTTGTTAAAATTTGTTAGTTATAATTTATTATTTGTATAATTTTGTAAATTAGAATATATGTCTGTATATATAGTTTGAAATTAATATTTTGTACTTATGAAAAGGAAAAGAAAAAAGATACTTAAAATTCTTTACCAAGGATGGCTTGAAGATTCAACTAGGAAACTTTCAATTGGAAGTTTTATTCATTTAAAAAAAAAAAACTAAATATGTAGTTGGAAATTTAAGAATTTGTATTAAACAAAAACTTATTTAGTTTTTAATTATTTAGCATATATGTATATGATTTACTTAAAAACCTGGTCCTACTATACATAATCTACTTAATTCTAATAACAAGCTACTTAGAACTCCTAGAGTTTGCTACAAAAATATCTTATTTAATAATTATAGTTTTTTATTTTTTTTTAATTAAGTTCAATGTGTTCTAGCTATACTTTTGTTAAATTAATATTTAAATTCGTAAACAAAAATTTTAAAAACCACACACACACACACAAAATTACATATATCCATAAATTAAGTCAAACTTTTTATATAGGAAAATTGTTATTACTTGCTAAGTGTAAAAAAACATTAAATAAGAAAAACAAAATAACTTTATTTTAATTAAATTGTTTTTTGTTAAAACATATAAAACGATTAATCATAAACTCTTTACATTTTTATAAACCAAAAAACAAAACTAGTTATAATTTAAAAAAAAAAAACCTTTAAGTCCCATTGTCTTTCCGAACAAAAACTTATCCTAGAGCCAAACTACGGCATTCCATATCAATCAAAATTCCAATTTAATTTGTATTAAAATTTCGGTCGATTATGAATGTTGTAATTTGGCGCTTGATATTTTTTTAATAAAAAATTCAAACACTTTTTTTATATTGTTTTTTTTTTTTTTTTAATTAAAACTGTAATTTTCTAACAATTAAGCTAAACTTTATTTAAATTTAAAACAAAACTATGTATTTTATTTAAAAATTTCTTTATTTAATATTACGTACATTAAAGTGAAGAAAATTTATGCAGGTGCTCTCGTATAACAATTCTGCTTTGTTAGACTCGATAGACTACGATACTACTTCCAAATTTTCCCGATCAATTATAAACCCTTCAAATCATAAATTTGTTTTTTATAAACGGCTTCAAAAAAATCATTTTCTTTATTCAAAAAATTTAAGTTTTGCATTTAAAAGGTAAACATTTCTTTAATCGGTTGGAAAATGGCTGTGTATATTTTATTAAAAATGTAACACAAACAACGTATTGATGTTATCACAAATAACTCATTCAGTTTTAAACCGATTTCTATGTATTCCCAACATTAGAAGTACATAGTTATAAAATAAAAAGTCAATAAAATATTGTAAATTGACTATTTCCAATAACTTTAATAATACGCCGAGACTCTTAATCTTCTGTTGTCACTTGCAATAAATACTTGCAAGTACCGATCGAAACTGTTGTTCGCATAACTTACATTTGGTACAAAAACAGATTTTAAAATTGTATTTTTGTTTTAAATGTAAATTAAGTCTTCGTTCGGAAATAGACGAACAGGCAGTAAGCGAACGAAATTTTCGTCCGCAATCGAATGACAGGCAGTAAACCTTACGTCTTTTAAATTAAAGAATTTAAATAAAATTTGTTTACAGGCAAAAAATGTATGGCTTTTTACGAAAAAGTGGCCGAAAATACCTATTGGTATTGCCGTAATCTATGGAATCCAACAAAACAGAATTGGTGCATAAGAACCCCTGCATAATTCTTGTGTAGCACAGTGTAACTTACAATTGATTATGATATACAAAATATAAAACAATTAAAATTATGAACTCTATATTATTGTTGTAAAATATGTATTTCTTAATTATACAAAATAAACAAAAACAAATAAAAAAAAAATTAAAAACAATTTCGCAATTAGTCGTTTTATTGTTATTTTGTTCAATTATTTTTATGATTATTATTGTGTTAAATTTGTTTAAAAAGTAAAAAGTAACTGATACTTTAAAATGAAAATTCATACAGTATGTCAAGCAAATATTTTGACTGGGTGAAAATACTTTATTAGTGCGAAATGTAAGAAAAAATGCACTTAATGTTTATTGTTGTTGTTTAAGCTTTGATTTTGTTAAAAGTTAAACTGGTGCTTATAATTCCTTTTCGCTTAACAGTTTTATTTGTATATTATCCAGTGAAATGAGCATAGAAACAGCTTATCCCATCAACAATAAATTTCAGTGTTTTCATCAAGAAAAAAAATTGCAAATTAAGCACGACAAACGAAATCTTGTTTTTTTTTTTTTTTTTTTTTTTTTACTTTAATCATAAAAAGATTAACTGCCCATTTCCAACGTGCGAAAAAATTCTTTATTTCGTACAAATGCATTTTAAACAATAACAAACAGGGGTGTGCTGGAAATCGAAAACGTAAAACGCAAGAATTTGGAAGATGTTTTTAATACACTTTAAATCTAATTTTTATAATTTTTGTTATAAAACTCTGTTTAATAGATAAATATTTGTAAAATATTTGCCATAAAATTCTTTTATTACAGAAATCTTATTAAAAAACGACTTACAAAATTCTTGCGTTTTACGTTTTAGATTTCCAGCACACCCCTGCCTGCTATTAAGGTAAATGACAGAATAAGCTAATTTGCCTTTATAAATAATGTAAATAAACAAAAAACTTGACACCTAACGGCACACCATTAAGAAAAAAACTGCGATCCGCTGCGTTACCTCTCGCACCAGAGCGAATTCATAGCAGGTGAACTCGAGAGATCAGTCTAATTTGTTTGTCTTGCTACTTTGTCACAATTTTTATATACACTGATATTGACAAAAAAAACTAGATATTTTCCAGTGCGAATTCTGGCGATTCTGTCTGTTATAAATTTGAATTGGCTCCCATAATTGCATCATGGGATTCAATCCTCCCGGAACGGTCAAGGCGAATTCACTGCAGGTGAACTCGAGAGACCAGCTGACTTTTTTTTGCTCCGTTCATTTTGGTTTAATGTGTCTTGTTAGTTTTTCAAAAATTTTTTAATACATTGATTTTGGCAAATAAAGTACATAGATATTTTTCATAGCGACTTCGGGCGAGTTCACCTGTTATTTATTTGTTTTGGGTACAATTAAAAACAGGTACAAAATGAAAATAAATAAACATCATTTGACAGAAAAAAGTAAGTGCTGTTTCACACTCTTCAAGTTTTAGCCGTCAAGTCTTAAGTTTTTAGAAGAGAGAGGAAAAGAAATGGCAACCCCTTTTCCCATTTCTCCTAAAAGCTCAAGACTTGACGGCTAAAACTTGAATATTGTGAACCAGCACTAAGCACATTTAAAAAAAATAGCCTAAATAAAAGCAGTTGGGCTTTTATGGTCAGCTTTTAATAAATACGGTTTGGGTTATTGTTAAAAACCGAAGAACTGTAACCCGATACAGTTAGGCGACGCCAAACCATTAAGCTGAAGGTAGGAATGCATATACGTTTCAAACACATGAAAGACTGCTTTCTACTTTTGAATGCGTTGCATGTGTCTTGAAGAAAGGTCAAGATAAGATCAACCGCATAGAACGCTTGGTGTGGACCTCCAGTTTTACACCCCATCCATACATGTATAAGCAAAATGTAAAAAACTTTTGACATCGTTTGCGCATACCTATTGGATAGACCTTGCGATTAATAATTACTTGTGCACACATGAACTTGACTCGTTGACATATCGCGCAGGCTATCCGTTGTTATGTGTGCACAAGTACAAAACTTGTGCAGAATGGTTCATGTTTTTCGATGTGGGGAAAACATATGGCAGACATTTCATATAAAAAGCAATAATAACAATTAAAACATCGACAACAGCAGTATTCACTATTCAAATTAATGTGTGCACAAGGAAATGGTTTGTTAGCAATGTTTCGTTTAAATGTGCTAAATTCCCATATCATACTATTGATAAACTGAAATTTATTGTCGAAGGGATAAGCTATTCCTATGCGCATTTCACTGGTTGCTTAGGCCAGATCTTCAGGAAACTTCATCCAAAGATTTTAGAAAAACTAAAGATACTATACAAATAAAACTGTTAAGCGAATAAGAATTATAAGCCCCAGTTTTACTTGTAACCATATCAAAGCTTAAACAAAAACAACAACAATAAAAAGTGAGTTTATCTTTTCTTACAGTCCCGACTACAATTGGTTGATTTTTTGTCAACTCTAAATGTTGTTTGAACATAGAGATAGCTAGAGATGGGCTTAAACATCGTTGTTCAAACATTTGCTGGCACAACACTGCATTACTGCAACAAGTAAAACACCAAAACCCCAAAATTGTATTTTTGTTGTAGGTTGATATGCCATATGACAGAGAGAGAGCTGCGTTTTCGTTTTCATCGCCACCTGAAAAGTGAATTCGCCTTGGCACAACATCAATGACAGCATTGCCATATAAATTAACATCTTAATTGTTATCAACATTTATTAATAAAGTGACTACCAAGGTATATTTACACAAGGTAGACTCATTTGGGAGTGTAGACATGCTGCTCTATAAATGGAGCCAATTTGTCAAAATTGTCTTCATATAAAACAAAAACAATTTAACGCACACATGTACAAATTTTGGCTCATATACACGCAATTTGACGTTTTGGCTCCAACTAGGGGTAAACAGCTGACAAACATATGGGCCAACGAGTTTACCTTGTGTAAATATACCTTGGTGACTACTACAAGAATGCAACAATAGAAAAAACAACATGCATTTTGTTGCTAGAATTACGACAGTGAATGTCAAAATGCCTTAATAAAAAATGTAAATTAACAAAACAAAAACACCAAACGTCAGAACAGAAAGAATTAATATGTGTCTTTTTTTGTTTTTGTAGAACTGATGCCACTTTGTAACTACATTCTGTCTTGTGTTTTGGTTGCTTTCCGAGACATAAGTTTTGCTCACATTAAAAAAAAATGGCAACGTTTTGCTTTTGAGTACACAAATCATTTGGGAGTGTGGACATGCTGCTCTACAAAAATACCCGACTTGTTGAAATTGTCTTCATATAAAACAAAAGCAATTTAACGCACACATGTACAAATTTGGGCTCATACACACGAATTTGATAATTGGGGTTTATGTCTGTCCGCTAACGAGTCTACCTTGTGTAAATATAGTCATACGCAATTATTCTTAACACCTCCACTTTCTTCAAAACAGCACATTTCACTTTATATTGTTTCAATTTCATCTTGTTCCTTTTCATCTCAGCAACTCTGCTATGCCGACATTTTTAGTAATAAACGGAAACTGCAACAAAATAAACAAAAAATTCGCAAAATAAATTCCAATAGTGAAAAAAATGATAAATCATAAATTATTTTTAAAAACTATAAATGGTGTTAAATTTAATAAATAAAGTGAAGAGTTCATTACCAAAACCTTTTTTATTTAGTAGTATGAGTATGTGGCTTGCTTGCCGTAAAAACAATTCCCTCTCAGGAATTTATCAGGGTTTTCGATAACATTAAATAAGAAATAAGAAAATGATAATTTTTACAGCGGGAAGTATTTAGTTAATAGAAAATTAATTGTTTAACTATAGAATTGTTGGTGTTATCTTAAGATATGTATAATTATTGATACTTTACGTTATAAATTTAAAACAAAAAATCAAGATCTAATGTAATCCATTGTAAAAGTTGCGAATTTCTTCGAAATCTACAATGGGAATGGGCATGCCTTTTAAATTATTTATTTATTTATTTAAATATGCCTTTTAATAATTTACCTAAAAAAGGAATATCCGCTAGCTCCTCTTTTAGTGCATATGTATCACCTAAATTGGAAAAGAAACGCTAGAATTGAAAAATGGCCAAACATACATAGGTATAATATAAAAAACTTTTGGAACAAATTAAGGGTGATAGAAAATTAAATAATAACAGCTCTCTAAACAAGAGCGGCAAGCTTGTTTTTAACATTTAAATTCTAATGCCAACACATTTTCAATAAAATAAACCGATACAGCGAACAGTCAAATAAGATTTTCCAACCGGATGCTGTTGAATTCGCTTTCTGAAGGTTTGTCTCGTAAAAACTATGTGAAAATTATAACTTTGACTTAAAAAAGACGCTTGCCGCTCTTTTAGTAGCTCAGTAAGAAGAAAATATATGGACCTCCCCTGCAAATAAAAATATTAAACAAATATGGTCTATTTAACATTACGATGTCCTAGTGCTGGACCATGTAACCCAGCTTTGCATCACAATAGAGTAAGTTTAAAAATACTCCATGTTCATACAAACTCCCAGTGGATTAGTTTTGAAACAACTTTATGGTATACTCCAGAATCGTTAAAAAACGAAAACATGTTGTTTAACTGCAAACTCTTTTAACAATGACATGGTCCATGTTGCATTACATTGGACCATGTTGTAAGTCGTCCATTTTATCTAAATGAAGTTTTCATATACATACGTACATAGGTATAGTATGTATGCATATCTTTATAGGACATTAGTAGCTACAAAATTTGACATTCAAATGAAATTGCAGTGCAATAGCTAAATATGTAGTTTATTCAAATAAAAGTGTACGTAGTTCCCGCTTAAATGATTTCCCCTCTTAAATGCGCAAAATGTGCTGGCAAGCAAAATTTTCAAATAATTACATGAACAAAAACCCGCTTAAATGACCTCGCTTAAATGCGTTCCCCGTTTTAATGATTCATTATTTTTGTCCGAAATTACATAAATTTGAACAAAATTAATCGCTTAAATGCGTAACCAAAAAAGTTGCGTTTTTTTAAATATCTGTCAAGGCATTTATAAAGTAAGTAAAAGTATTTTTGTACTCATATGTTTGGCATAACAAATATTTAAAACGGCAGTTGAAGTAAAAAAAGTAAATTTCTCCTGAATTTCGAAAATCATACAGAATAATTTTAAAGAGTTATCGGAATCTTCCGACAATGAAGAGGAAATAATTGAAGCTCCAACCAAGTGCCATTAGTTTTATCCGTAGATACTTTGTACAGCAAAATAAATGCACAAATAAAATTTAAAACATGGAAGGAAGATATAATAAATGGTTGTAATAATATTAACACGGCGTTAACATATGCCGAAATATTGGTTCGAATAAACATTTAAAGTTTAAAAAAAAGACCAAAAGCTCGACAATTTATTAATACTTGAAAATAATAAAGTTCGAATAAAATACATATTACAGTATTTATCGGTTATAAGCATTCCTGAAAATGCACGATTTTCGGTGCATATAAGCGGGAAATGCAAATATAAAAACTTGTTTATATGCACATATGGTGCTTACAAAAAAACTCGTTTAATTGCATCAGCCGTGCATATATAAAAACTCTGATGTTTGCATAATGGTTGCATATAGACAAAAAGATATTTAAAGTTTTTATATTAGTCTTTATTTGAAAAAATATTTTCCCAAAAAAAAAAAAAAAAATAGATTTAATTCAGTATGTATATAAAAAATATTTTTGTACCACAGGTAGCATTTCATTGAAATCATTGTTTAGATTAATAATAAAAAAAGTAAAAATCCATTGCTTATTAGAACTGTCCCAGCCGTGAAGTGAGTAGCGATTTTATCAAGTGCTTGTCATTGGAGGTACATAGTTGCTAGAGGAAAATTGTCAGTGTTCGTTTTTTTGCTATGCAAAGTGTTTTTGACAAGAATAAATATATATCGCTACTCATTACACTAGCATTTTAAAGTAAAGTAGTAAAAATTTGTATGTAATTTTTTTTAGTAACACGCTCATTTACTTTTTTATCTAACAGCTGACTAATGATAGTGATGATAAATATAGGTATGATACTTCCGAATTTATCATTTTAGAACAATTTTGGTACAATTTTTGCAAATTTATGAATGATGCGTATAGAAGACATTTTTTCATGCAATTTATTCAAATTGTATAAAATTTTGCCTGCATAAAAGCGAGAAATGCATATAAGCGAAATGCTTATAGAAGAAATTTCCATGTATATTTTAAATTGCGACCTGAAATTGCACGAACTTAAGTGCAAAAAAGCGGGAAATGCTTATAACCGACGTGCATATAACCGATAAATACTGTATATACAAAACATATATATATTTTTAATAAATATGTACGCTAGGGCGGGTCGATTTGTAGGGAGTGAAAAAATTCACCAATTTCCCTATGATTTCCGTATTCTATGGGTTATTCCATGAAAATTTGCCGAAGGGACCATACCTCTATCGTTAAAATCGAGTCCCCTACTTTTTGTTAGTAAAAAGTTCAAAAGTTACGGGCATTTTTGTCCAAATTTTGGACCATTTTTCCTTTCCTTTTTGATTTTTTTCCCCTTTTTATTTTTTTTTCTACAAAAAATCAAATTAAGAGATAATAAAGTATCTAACAACCTATTATCAAAAAAAAAAAATATTCAATTTGAGTGTAGTAAAAGACAAAATGTGAAAAAAAACATTATTTTTTCTGAAAGTCTTGTTTGCTTTCAAGTCTTGGTGTTTTCGTACGGCTCTCTAATGTCGTCGCCATAGCGCCTTCTACATTCTTTCCTGCAACTCGTTTAGCAGTGGCAGCCAGCAATTGGACATGTCTTTCCGTTCCTTGAATGTGTAAAGGAATTTGTGGATCATCGAACGGTGGCACTTCGTAATTTAAATATCCCTCCAAATGTTCATACGAATAACTTTGCGTAAACGGTGGTTCGTTAACTATAATAGTTAGCAATGTTTTTACACTTACCTTTAAATCTTTTCTAAATTTCAAAATAGTTTGATTATTTGTTAGTTATTTTAAGGAACACTTCACCGAAATGACGCTCAAACAAAACTAGCATACACTGGAATATTATAAACAAACAAAAATAACAAACAAAAATAAAGAAGTCTATAAAGAAACTAAAAACAAAAAGAAATAAAGAAACATAACACAGGGTGTGCACCCTGTGAAAAAATATGCCAATAATGTAAAGCGGAAACCAGTCCAGTCGTAACGTAAGGTTCGTAAGCTTCGTAAGTCAAAAAAAATCTGAGCCAAAAAAATGGCCATGAAAGTAATATTCTTGGACAAAATCATGAAAAAAATGGAAAAATGCTCCAAAATTTGGACAAAAATGCCCGTAACTTTTGAACCGTTGGACCAATGTTGGATATTTTTTTTTTTAAATTTATCTAAATGAGCTCACCTTTCCAACGCGCCGATCGATAGTTTTTGAGTTATGGATGTGAACGTGTAGGTAATATTTCATACGAACGTCAATTTGGGAAAAAATCTACCAACAAAAAGTAGGGGACTCGATTTTAACGATAGAGGTATGGTTCCTTTCGCAAATTTTCATGGAATAACCCATAGAATAGGGAAATCATAGGGAAATTGTCGAAAAATAAATCGACCCGCCCTAATGTATGCGCATATGTATTTATGTAAGAAAGTTTATAGAATTAGTTTTAGTTGTAATATTATATTTAATTTCATATGAGAACTAGGCATAATAAATTTTATTTTCCCTTATAACTAAAAAAGTACTTTTAAATGAATATTGAGTTTTTTGAGCGAGGTTTTTATAAATGCGTTGATTGCGCATTTATCCGGTTTAATGATTCCCCGTTTAAAAGCGTAGAAAACTGAACATTTTTCGATGCGCACTTAAGCGGGAACTACTGTAATACAAATTTATTTCGAATTTCCGAAAATTTGTATGAAAGCTTTTAAAGAGAAGCTTTTATTACTTAAGAAGATAAATTGGTTACCAAAAAAGTACCAAAATTATATGTTTGCCCTACTAACATTAAATTGCTGCGGATCCCTGGACATTGCAACATTCAGGGTAATGAATTTGCTGATTCAGTTGCCAAAAGTTCTCTAAATTCACCCCTTTTTCTAACATCAAACTTTAACATACATGATATTTCAAGCCACATTAAAACATATTAACCAGACGGAAGGATCCTTTCTCTCGAACATCGGACTGGTATAAAAGGATAAACCGGACAAAGTTGAATGTGGGGGATTATCTCAATTTTAACTACGGCTCTTTGGACAGCAGGTCATATCTGAAACTAAGACTTGGACACACATATTGCACACACAGATATTTATTCGAACACAATATTTCTAACATATGCCCTTATTGCCTTTCGGAACCCATTTCGGTAGAACACAATAAAATATTGCTCAAAACATAACGCAATTCGAAATCTAATCTTCAATCATGATCCAATTACTTATCTTTCCTACCCATCACGGGAAAATATACAAGCGGTAACCAAATTTTTAAAAATATCAAAGATTATTAAAGATTTATAGAATGTAAGGGAATTTTTAACACTACTAACACAATTGTAACTTATTAATTTTAATCATAAGAACAGACTAAGCTTAGGACTTATGTAGTCATAGCTTTTCTAGTTATCTTGAATTATTGTATTAATTTAGTATAATAAATAAATAAATATATGTTTGCCTTTTTTATACCCAAAATGTGCAAATTTCAAAAAAGTACAAAACACATGACAATTTAATTTTCGATTCAATAATGACGTCTACCTTTGTTAGATCACGAGATATAATGTTACTGATTTTACCCGTTTTTACCCATTTCTAACCCATTATGAATTACATTTCCAAAAGTCTCTACTTGTTTTATTTACACATTGGGAGGGGAGGCTACATACAAAATTTCAGGTGTCCGGCTTAAGTTGTTTGGGCTGGGCGATGATCACCCAGTCCGTCACGCTAATCTTATAAAAATATATGAAGTCACTAAAAATGATCTGGTTAATGGGGTGGCAGGTGGTGGCAGCTGAAATGTATAGTACTTACTTTTGATACTTAACAGTACTAGATATAATTATCACTTAACCTCCCCTAGCACCACCTTTTTTGTTATGGTCTCTTTAAAATTGGCTTACTTTAGGTTTTATTTTTTTTTGAAAGTAACTCACATTCACTTCGTTCATCAAAAAAAAAAAAAAAAAAAAAAATAACGCGCTCAAAATCACAATGTTCACATGGAATGATTAATAACGGGCTTATTTACTTTTATTCCACAGTACAAAATATCAACTTTGAAAACCTTAAATTTGTAAGAAAAAAATTATCTACTTTGCTCCAGTATTAACAGTAAAATGGTTCTCCAAGAGCCAAATTAAGAAATGAGTTGTATGCTTTGAAGTGTTTGCTATAATCTGTAATCAAGATTTTATTAAAAAAAAAAATCATTTTTGGCCGGAATTGACCAGTGTGCATTGGTGTATAGATTGGTGAATGGCAATGGTTCTTTCTTATACCACTGGGATATTATTCAAAGTTGAAAGATTTAATTAAATTAATTAAAACTACATACATGTGCATGTATTATTTTTGTTTGGTTTGTAGTTGTTTTTTTTTTCGTCAAAACTAAAAAATACATATTCGAATAAAATTTATTTTTTATAACTAATGTGTAATGTAATGGGATTTCTGTAGGAAAAATTTTTTCAACATGTAGGGAAAACCCGGATTTCTTTTAAAATTTGTAGGTATTGTTTCGAAAAATCCACTGGCAGCACTGGTTAAGGGTGACCATGAGGATGTTAAAGTTTAAAATTTTCATAGGAGGTGTTTTAATTTACGGTCATCGAAATTAGAAATTAAGATAACTCAAAATTTATATAATGAATGTTCTAAATTTAGCGGTCGAAAACTTACGATAATTAAGAATTTAAATAATGAATGGTTTAAATTTAGTGGTCAAAAATTTAAACTTGCGATAATTTAGAATTTAAATAATGAATGTTTTAAATTTAGTGGTCAAAAATTTAAACGTACGATAATTTACATTTTAAATAATGAATGTTTTAAATTTAGTGGCAAAAAATTCAAACTTACGAGAAATAATAAATGTTTTAAATTTAGCGGTCGAAATCTTACGATAATTTAGAATTTAAATAATGAATGTTTAAAATTTAGTGGTCAAAAATTCAAGCTTACGATAAATAATAAATGTTTTAAGTTTAGCGGTCGAAAAACTTACGATAATTTAGAATTTAAATAAAGAATGTTTTTAATTTAGCGGTCAAACTTACGTATCTGTATCGGGGTACACCTATTTGTTAAATAGGTTTGTTAATTTTTGGTCAGATTTTTTATTTTCCACTACTTTCTCTTTTTATATCACTTTTTATCTCTGTATCTTCTAACTAACTAGGGCATCACAATGAACCATTATGGTCTCTGGGTGAAGGTGTGTTGTTGACTTTGCACCAGCCTTTCAACCTAATCTAACCTAAAATATCTGTTGATTAAATAAGTCTCCTGATGTCCACAGAGGTGGTGATGATCTCTGACTGCACTTTGTTGTAATGGCCGAACGAGGTTAGAGGTGGAATTTTTAAACCAACCATTTTATTACAAAAAGTAGACAAAAAAAAAAAAAAAAAAAATAGCACGATATTTTTACAGCTGGTAGATATGAATATTACGTGTCGAATTTTTATAAAAAGTAAAAAAATAAAAATTTCGAGTTAATACCCTCTTTAGGATCAAGTGCGATATTTAAAAAAACACATTTTTAATTCAATTAAATACAATATAAAATTAATAAAAATATTATTCAGTATATAATTTGTTGTTGTGAACTATTTTAGGTTATGTTAGATGAAACCAAAAATAGACGTGTTAAAAGAAAAATTATAAAACCTTCTGTATTTGTTGATTTTGACAGATATACACAATTACATATGGATCTTATGTACATCTGAAAAAAGCCACCGCAAAATACATGTCGACTAAAACCACCTCAACCGAGATTCTTTTTAAGCATATTTATATTTATTTTGTTAAGATAAAATAAGAAATATGCGCACGAGTGGTTTTTTGAGTCACGAACTCGCACGTTCACAAGAAAATTAACTGTTCGAATTTTTAAAATATGTAATAAGTATCACTCACGCTCACTTACGAATTATTTCCAAAAACTAACAATCACGCACACTTACCGAAATATTTAATTATTTATGTAAGTACAATTACATTAAAACATTTTTGAATTTATAGTTTCGAAATAAAAATAAAAAATTATATACTGCAGAATTTTGTTAATAACTTGACCCCAGCGCTATCTACCATCAATAAAAAAATTTAAATATCACGACAACAGCGCCACCTATCGGAAGTTTTTTTTATAAACCATTAGCGAAAGTAGACCTTTCCAACGCATGTACTCGTTTGAAAATCGGTTAAGTGGCTCTCGAGTTATAAAATGACGAACATAGGACAACTTATTTTTATACATATATATAGACTAGCGGAAAACCGACGTACGTGTGCTACCACATTCTTCCCTTCTTTTAGTCTCTTTTTTTGAAAATATATATAGCTCATGTGTCTATTAAAATAAGGATCTATCTATGTTTTAAATTTCATTTGATTTTGTTAGATAGTTTTGCAGAGGCAGATATTTCCCCCTTTTTTAAAAAGTCTATAGCTAATGTGTCCATATAAGAAGAGGGCTATATTTGTTTTAAATTTCATTAAAATCTGTTGGATAGTTTCGGAGAGGCAAAAATCGCCCCCTAACTCCCCTCGTGGGCCTTGTTTGTTTTGAAAAAAATTAAAGCCTGAAACCATTTTCACAAAATTGCCTAATAAAATGTTGAAACCTGTTTGGAGCAAAGCATTACTTTCAAATGCTTCGAAAGATCATTTTAAGACATCAGACATTTTGCATTTAACCTAAATGTCGTGTAGACACCCGCTAGTGATGGAAAGGCAGCCTTGCAATTCGTAAATATACATATATCTATCGATATGCGATAATACCTTAGCCAGTTAGAATCCCGCCTTACAGCAGATATTTCCGCCTGCATGACACTACAGTTATGCGCCAGACGAAAGGGAACGTTCATATCCAGCTCCTCTATGAAGAAACCCCCGCCAAATCTACTTCTTTTCCTCGAACCGCCTTTCCATAGATTGACCCTAAGGGGGTTTTTTTATGTCGTACCTCGCACCAGAAAAAGGTTCCGGGGTGCATTAGTCGACCCCGCAAGGTACAACCGAGTGATTATCGTGCCGCTCCCAGAGCCATATGTGTCCACTGGAAGCCAGTTTTACAATGCAAACAGCCCCCTCGTGGAAGTAGAACGCATTGATCTTGTGCGTCAATGCGACCAGTCTGCATACTTCCTTAAGCATCGCACGATATTTGTCTTTATCCATCTCAATCCACCACGGCTGAACCACAGTATAAATATAAACTATTGCCCTTTCCACTCTTAACCGGATATGCTGTCCCCAAGACTGCATACTGTCTAGAACTACGTCCAGATATATGGCGCTATAAGAAATCTGGAGATCAGTCCCATATAACCTCGGATGTGAGTTTTTTCCCTTTTCCCATTTTTAGAATTGAATTAACATAAGAAAAATGGGAGAAGGGAGAAAACTCCCGGGGAATTTTTATTTATAATTGGGCTGATAGTGAATTTAACCATAACTTCGGGAAAAATCCATTTCAGTATTCTTGCATTTTGTAGTCCCATATATTTATTTTTTTGTTGTAACCGAGTTTTAAAATTATACCCTGTAGGAAATGTTAAAGGGAAACTGCAGATTCACTACTGACTTTGTCATCAGTACTACTGACCAACTGTAAACCAGAAAATGCCTTTTGCTTTAGAAATTTAGAATCCACTACTGACCAGTTAGTTCTTTTGGGACCATATGCAGACATCGGAACCAGAAATTCACTAGTGCATTCTAATAGTTCTTGTCTACATGTTTTTAAAATTTTTACTAGAATTTTGCACTAATATTATTAGTAGATGAACGCCAAATACCTGCATATATTTCGTTTTTTTTTAATAAAATAACTTGTAAATATTTCATAAAAATATAAACTGTTGCATCCTTTAACTTATTCTAGCTTGAGAGTTGTCAAAAAATGTCCATTATTTTCTCAAACGCAGACAAAAGCCACCAAAATACTCGACAAAAATGGTGCCTTGTAGACACGGCGATCCCACGTTTCCTTATAAAACATAAAAATAGGAAGAGGAACAGGAAAGAAGGCGTAAAAAGTACGAAAATTGCAAAACTAAAAACAATTTAAATTCAAGCAGAATTTTAAAAACTTACCGGTCTGGACGGGGACTAACTTCCTGATTTTTTGATGACGAGCGCAAAGCTCACTCGTTTAACTTACACTTAAAATAAAAACAAATTTTAAATAAAAAGTGGTAGTAACTTACAAATTAAACACTGAATTTTTAAAAGCCAGTGTAAAAGAGGGAATTTAAAAAAAGAGAGTAATAAAACCAATATGATGAGCAGTGTGATTGTAAACTTTTTTAAATCAAAATTTTTAATGCTTAAATGCCAAAATGGTTACACTGATAATGAGCTTTGTTGAGGGGGGATAAAGAAAAAAATGAGTAGGTGAAGTGAAAGAGTAACAGTGATCGATCACTAAATTGCTTAATTAGAAAAGTAAAATCGTTAAAAGCTTAATTTTTTAATTTATATTCAAGTCGTTTGTAAGCATAGAGTAGTTTAACGGGTGGACGTTATTTGCTTAATGAGCATTATATTTTTAAACAATTTCAGAGAGCAACGGAGAGCTTTTTATTAATAAACAATTTCATACAGTCAAATAATTTAATTGTTGTCAGTGTTGCCAAAAAACTTTTAAGTCATGTTCCTAATTTAAAGCTGAAGGTCCACACCACGCGTTCTATGCGTTTGATACATTTTTGACCTTTTTCCCTTTCGTATGCAAAAGTCGAGAGTAATCGTACTTCATGCTTTCGATGCATATATGCATTCTACGCGTGCGCTTTGTAACTTGTCAATACAATTTTACACTGATTCCACTTTTTTGACGTGTGGTGTCCATATAAAATTAAAACCCCGTAAATTCTTTAAAATCCCCGTAAATTATATTTCTAGCTACATATAAATTGCCAATTTTATCTCCAATTTTTTATACAATAGTATAAACTAGCAAATCAAAAACATATCGACCCCTTTGCGCGAAATTATCGTATGTTACAAAAAACTAATTTTACTGGACAGCCATTTTTCTACTTTTCTCTGCATTCGCTTTCAATATCAAAATGAAAATATACAATCAATTTTTGGAGCAACGAAGTGGAATTCGCCTACAATATTTTGTCAGGTGACGTCTCTTTGAATGTAGAACAAGATTGCATCAAAAACTCAATTTCAAAAAAATTGGCATATACGATAATTTCGCGCAAAGGGGTCGATATGAACTTGAAACTCAACTGAAGAACTTTATAAAGCTGCCCAAACACCAGTGATTTGTGCGTGTGATTTGTTCGTGCTCTGCGTCTTGTTACTTGTTTATGGGGTTGTGCGCGTACAAATCACAAGTTATTGAAAAATTTCAGATTCTTGTGATTTGTTCGATGAGTTTTTGGGCTTGTGCGCGAACATTTTATAAGTTTTTGCATTTCAGTGTAAAACGAAACGTAAAATTGTGTCTTAAATTACATGTGAGCGCCTATTTCATCTTCAAAGCCAGACATTCGCCTATTTTCTTCTTTTTTTGTGGTGTACACAAATAACAAACCAAAAGTGCAATTGCATCATCCGCTTTACAATTCATGTTTTCTTTTCGTTGTTAAGGGTATTGTGATTTGTTCGTTGTGTGTGGAGTAATGGTACGCGAACAAATCACACACGTAAATTAGTCGTGTGTGAGCTGCTTAACAATCATTTCTTGCAATAAAGTTATCAGAAAATTAGATTTACTATAAAATTATATCAATTAAGTATGTCTTGTTTAAAAATTTAAGTCCTGGGAATTCCGGAAATTAGAGGTGTGTACGTGACGTGAATTTATTGTGTCACTCATAAATCTCTCGTGATTGTGATTACTATAAATATTAATCAGTCGTGAGAGACTGAATGGGATTGCAATACACAATTTACGTGCGTGGTTAAAGTTTAAAGTCACGTGCGAAGTCTTTCTTTAGAAACATAATAGTTAAATTATTTTAATTCAATTGTCTAAATTTTGAGAATATTTAGCTTAAAATATTTTTAAAAATTTAATTAAAATATCTCTTTCTTTAACAAAATATTTCGTGAGTATGCGTGGAAATGATTCGAAAATGAGCGTGTGTGATAACAAAATTTTTTTAGTAAGCGTTCCTCATTGGTGAGTTTGCGTAATTTCATTTCTTTCCCTTGTGAACCGTGTAATCTAACGAAGTTCTTATTCGCTTAACAGTTTTATATGTGTAATATCTTTAGTTTTTCTAAAATCGTTGGATGAAGTTTCCTGAGGATCTGGCCTAAGCAACCAGTGAAATGCGCATAGGAATAGCTCAACAATAAATTTCACACAGAGAAAACAGATTCGTGATCACAACCGAATTTGGCGCCAATCGAATTTCGTCGGTTGCATGTACTATCACACAATTCGGTTCCAATTACTAAAAATTTCGTTGCTTAGCATAATATTTTTGATAGCAACATTTGAATTTTAGTACACTATCAGTCATAACAACAGATATTGTTAGTTGTTAGTACGATTATTAGAAACAAAATTGTGCTTATACCCGAATATATGATAGCTGCAACTGAATTAACACATAATTGGTGTTCATAACAAGAGATTTGATTGTCGTTATCAATATATTTTTTTAACCGGTCAAATGTAGCCCATAAGAAGCAAGGACTTGTCCGAAGCTAACCCCAATGAATAGAAAAAATGGCTTATTTTACAGTACGATGTCCTAGGGCCCATCCAACTTGCATTACAAAGGAGAAGTCTAAAAACTTCTCCATGGTATACTCCAGAGGATTAGCTTTGAAATCGTTTCAAAACGAAAAAATGTCGTTAAAAAACGAAGACATGTCGTTTCACTGCAAATAATGACATGGTCCACACTTCCATTACATTGGACCAGCCCAGGATCAAAATGGATCAAGTAGTCCAATATAATTTGCAGGGTATAAAAAAAATAATACATACATACAGTTTGTCAAATAATTCTTTTCAATGCTAGAAAAAATCATGCAATAAAATTTCAGTTCGAAATACGACTTGCTAATTTATTTTAAACTTTTTTTATTTTTTGCACATTCTGTTATCTTGGTTATGTGAGATATGATGATGCCAAAATATAACATAAAAGAGTGCATAGTACAAAAACAAAAAGAAAAATGTAAGAGAACATTTTATTTATGGTGTCAAATAAATGTTTTCAAAAACAAAAAAAGAAGAGATTAACCGTTATTTTTTTGTGTAATTAATAAACATGAGTGAAATTAATGCATGTTACTATGTTAACATATTAGTGGACTATATTTATTCTTCAAATAGTTGTCGTTCCTGTAACAAGTGACTATAAAATAAAGTTTTACAAATGCCCGGAAAACGTGTTAGCAAAGATATTGTTCAGTTAGTGTATTTTAATCATTATAAAGGCAAATCGCACAAAGAAATCGCGGAAATCTCAATCTTAGGACAGCCTACAGCATTATTAACCGCGCCGAAAAAGAAAAAGAAAAAAAGGCTTGAAGCAAAACATTCCCCTGGCAGACCAAAAAAGGTGACCAAGCGCATTGAAAAAAAAAAAAATAAAAATGGTTGAGGAAAAACCACATTCCAGCACCAGAGGAATAGCATCCGAAATATATAATGATTTTGGAGTTATTATTTCACATGAGACTGTTCGGAACGTGCTTCAAAAACAGCAATACTTCTCTAGAATAGCTAGAAAAAAACCGTTACTTTCGGCGAACCAACATAGAGAAAAAATACACATTTGCTATTGAGCACGTTCGTTTTGGAGCAGAGTACTGGGATGACGTAATTTTTTGTGATGAAACGAAGCTCATGCTTTACTATCACGATGGACCACAAAAAGTTTGGCGCAAGCCATTGACGGCCCTTGATAAAAAAAATATTATACCAACAGTAAAATTCGGAAAGTTGTCTGTTATGGCATGGGCTTGTATATCATGTAGAGGAGTTGGCCAGATAAAAATTTTGGATGAAATTATGACCAAAGAAGTGTATCTTGATGTATTAAAGAATGATTTATGCAGCAGCGCCCGTAAATTTGGGTATTTTGACCCAGAAAATCCGCAAAAACTTAACTTTAAATTTTATCAAGATAATGACCCAAAACACAAATCGTATATTTGTAAATCCTGGCTATTATATAACTGCAAAAAAGTGATTGATACTCCCGCTCAAAGTCCAGACCTTAACCCTATAGAAAATTTATGGGTCCTCTTAAAGAAAAAAGTTGGGAAAAGATCTCCAAAAAATAAAACACAATTGATACAATATATTAAAGAGGAATGGGAAAAAATACCTGAGGAATACGACCTACAAAAGCTTATTCATTCAATAGGCCGGCGATTGCAGTCAGTAATTAATTCTCACGGGGGACACACAAAATACTAAGGGCAAAAAATATTTATGTATTAACATATTTTTTTAATAATTTCATTGATTTTTTTAATTTTGAAAACATTTTTTTGACACTTTGAAATTTGAATAATTTTTTTTTATCTCGATTATAATTTTCTTATGTAACACTTATAATTTTTTACAATGCAGTATGTTTACAAACATATTTAAAAAAATAAATATGAAAAAAAAAATTATTTTGCAAAAATTAAAACAAGCTAATAGTGTTTCATTTCATAATATTTTGTTTTCTTATACTTTTGAAAAGAATTATTTGACAAACTGTATGTACATATGTACGTGTATATGTTCATACCTATAAGAATACGTAATTTACTTACCCCTATTTATTAAGTTTTTGCACATTTTTCATTTTTGACCGCAAAGATATTTTTTAAATATAAAATTAAAAATTATTTTAATATATCAAATATTTTGACAGAAAATTTAGTGAGCAATTGGGGCTCTTAACTATTTTTTGGTTGTGAATTCCGAATAATTATATTTTCATTTGTTGTACTCGAATTGAAACTATTCCCACAATCAATAATTAGCTGCAATAAATGAATAAACATTTATATTACAAAATTTATTGACGAAAGCAAATTATTAATTGCAATGAACAATATTCAGTATTGCCCTGTATTAAATTCGGTTGTGATTCTAACCATTTGTACTAATTTTTAGAACTAAACTAAATTAGTTATCATAACTAGTAAAAGAATTGAAGGAATCATATTTCAGTTAGAACAACGTTTTAATAATCACGAGAATAAAAAATCAGTTACAACTATACATTTTTAATAGTTGCAATAATAAATCATGTTACTTGATCAATATTCTATTACTGCAACCGTTTCCCAACCAATTTGTTTTCTGTGTGCAGTTTATCAATAGTATGAAATGGGAATGTAGCACATTTAAACGAAACGAAGTTTTATTGAAAATTAATGACATAAAATTTTATTTTTAAAAAGTAATATCCCTTCCCACAAAATTTTGTTTCCAAATATGCAAATGTTGAAGACCCCAATTTGGGGAAAAATCTCCTTGTCTGGCAACACTGATTGTTATTGTTGTATCTTTTTCGTGTGTTTGTGTGAGTATCTTTAAAATTGTTGGGGGCTATTTTATTATAACGCGTAGTGTAGCATGCTGAGTTGAGTTGGAGCCGTTAAACGTAACACATCTCGCTGTTCGTTTGTACTATTTCTTGTATTTCAATTGCATCGCAAAGTTGTTCTGTGCGTGTTTTTCATTTAGCCAGCCAGCCAGCCAGTCATTCAGTTAGTCAGTCAATTCAGTCAGTCAACACTGCTACTAATTTTGTTTTCTTTTTCTTGATTTTTTTGTCATAGTATTTATTGTTGTTGCTTATATTGTTTTTTGCTATTTCAACAAAAATAACAAAAACAAAAATATATATAAAAATATTTTTTTTAAACGTACAACATTTTGTACACACAGAGTCAAACGAACCCAACGACCGACCAGTTCAGTTCAGCAGTTTCAGTGTTTTTTGGGGGCCTATAGTAAATAGAGTCTCGAGTATCAGTTCGCAAGCGAAATTGTTGTTGCTATTTTAAGTGCCAGAAGTAAAGTAAAAAAAAAAAAAATATTTTACGAAAATAAATTAAAATAAAGTGCAAAATTTTTTAACAAAATTAAAATTATCTAAAAAAAATAAATTGTGCATTTATAAAAAAAAAATTTTTAAATAAAATAAATTTTAACTAAAATTTTTGTGCAAAAAATTTTCTAAAAAATAATAAAAATTAAACGAAAAAGTGCTAAAAATAAACAAAATTAAAAAAAAAAACTTAAACAAATTGTGTCAAAAAGTTAATGGCAGAAAATAAAGGAATCATGTTGGCGAAATCTGTACAAAAACACGCTGGACGTGCCAAAGAAAAGGTAAGTTTTTTTTTAACAATATGTATTGTTTATAAGTATGTATGTATAAATTATCCTTAAAATAAAATTTATATCTTAGGAAAAATGAAAAAAAAAAAAATAAAAATGCACTTGTGTTTCAACTTTGAAAAGGGTGTCACCTTGCATTTCGCATGCAATACGAATATTTCAATTGTGTTTTGCTCATTTTCCTTGCTATTAAGGTATTTTTGTAGTTATTTCTCTTTTAAAAAACAGGGATGGAAAATATTGTACAATTAACTTTTGTTTAATTTTGTACATTTTGTACCCGTTCTTTTATTTTTCCAATGTTTAAATAAAGCTTTGATTTCTTAAAAAAAGTATATTTTTATAAAGTATTTCATTTGTTTTTGTCGGCATCAGTGTTGCCAGAAGTAGGGGAAAATCCCTACATGTAGGTATTTTTGATATTAAAATAGAAGCGTAGAGAAAATCGGACAGATATTTTAAAATCACCAAAATATAGGGATTTTTCGTCATATCGCATATGCAAGAGAAATTGCAATCATGCACAAGAAATTGTGAAGTTCTTAAGATCACGCAAGAGAAAAACAAAAAGCATGCTCACGAATCATTAATTGCAAATCTGACAACTACGCCCACTCTCGTAATTTATTATTGAAGATTTTATTAAAAAAAAACACGGAGCACAATTTTAATGAAATTTTTTTACTCAAAGTGCTCAAAACTTAGACGATTGTAAAAAAATATTTTAAAATTTTTATAAATTCCATCAATAGTTTTTTACGAAATTCTTCGTGTGAGCGAGAGAGATCGTGCATGATTTAATAACATTTAATAAAGCATGATCATCCAGCCAAAATTTATATTAGAATGACGCTTAATCTTTCACATCAGATTAATTTTAAACTTTATTATGATGTTACTTATGTGCAACCCTGTACATGTATGATAATCCATAGGTGCATTTCTTGCACCTCTCATATAGTGTATCCTTCGGCACTGAATAGTTCCTGTTGAATCCTAAATTCTATTTTTATTTAGTTGAGGATTTTTTTAAGCGCTGATTCAGTCAATTTTTAGCACGGAATGCATTTTTAAATCGATAGATTGTTTTACCTCTTTAAGGACTCTCTAGTTTCTATTGAATCTTAAATTCCATATTTTTTTTCGGCCACTTCGTATGAACTCAGATATTAAAGAACGTCCTAGACGATTCTTTGCAAGCATAGCGTGTTTTATTTAATCTGTGGATAGTATTCTTTCATCTTCCATACAGATCATCCCGTAAAGGTCCAATTAGACGTTACATAACCATAATGCCACAGCCGTAATGGCTAATTTAGAAACCAAAATTGAATTGGTTTATATGGTATGTTTATGTCGTTTTGGTAATACAGTGGCTATGGTAATACAGTTTTGGTATAGTTATGTCACGTCTAATTTGACCTTAAGTCTAGGCTTACAAGCTTCAACTTTTGCTGCTCAATTTCCTTTCAGTTATCTTTTAAAGTTGCCAATATGGTCACACGCAGCAATCTGTTTTAACTTTTTCGGTTATTAATGCTTAAAAACAACAAAACTTTTATTCAAATCTTTGTGCATTTACCTTCAAAAAAACACAAAGCGTGCATTTAGACGATATTTAAAAATTTTCAGAAGCAAAAATTTTTTTTAAACCAACCGTTTTATTACCAAAAAGTAGGCAAAATAGCACATTCTTTTTACGGCGAGTAGATATAAATATTACGTGCAGATTTTTTCCAAAAATTTAACAAATAAAATTTTTTAATTTAATACCCTCTTGTTGATCAAGTGCGACATGTGAAATATATTTGCTTAATTCTATAAAAAGAAACACTTTAAAAGAAGTTTTTTTCTTTTGCTACTGGCCCAATTTTTAAAAGTAAATGAAATTTGGCACACAAATATTAAATTTTTAAAAAAATTTTAATCCCTAAATCAAAGCCATTTTATATAAAAATATATTTTTCCGAACGTTCAAATAACAAATATTTAATTAACCATTGCTTATATCTACATATATTTTTAATTAAATTAAATTTTGCACGCGGAAACTAAGACATGGTTTAGGTTAAAGATATATTATCGTATATATTTGCAGCTCAATTTTCATTTTAAATCTCATATTCTTAGGCCCGTTTTCACGACTTAACGATAGCTAAATGTAGGAAGTTATCGAACAGATAATGAGCTTTTAATTATCACAAGTTCCCTTTAATCTAAAAGTGAAGGATAAGCTAAAGAGAGGAACGTTCTACCTTTAACTTTTGTCGAAAGGTTTATATTTGAGATTGCCATATTATATTCACATATGTTTTATATATGGCAACTCCAATTATTCGTATATTTTGTAAATGTAAAAAAAGTACGTAGTTGCCAGTTTGTATTTTTATTTTGGCAAAAATAATCGGTATTTTCTTTAGTATTGCCACATTTTCAAAAATGTTAAGTTTATTTTATACAGAAGTTGTGAAAACGAAAAATAGTTGAAGGTAACTTTATTCCTCACTAGTGCTAAAGGTACCGTTTACTATTTCGAACTTTATAGGTAAGTCGTGAAAACGGGCCTTAATGTATTAAGCCTATGGTATACGAAATGTGCAAATCTACAATCGCATGTGATTCTGACGTGATTTGACGTTATCACTTAACGCACAATGTTCATTGTGGCTTTGTAATAACGTCAAAATTACGTCAGAGTCAAATGCTCAAATGGCTTTTCACATTCCGTGTACTCTGGGCTTTAGTTATTTTACATAAAACATATTAAAATTGCATTATCAAAAGTGTAAGAATTAAAAAGTTTAACAATTATCAAAATATGGTTTAAAAAATTTAAAAATATGTTGCAAATTAAATATGCACAAATATGCTGTTAAGGGTAAAATATACATTAACAAGCATGAATAAAAAAAACAAGATTTTGCAGGTCCGTTAATTTTTTGTGTGACGAAGATATAGAATTTGCATACATATGTTTTGTACGGCTGAATGCGCAACTTGTTTTTTTTTGATTCATGATTAACAAGTCCATACAAAAATTTACAAAAAGCTCTAAAATGGATAAATATGAATATGCTTCTGCCTTCCATCATTGGTCGCACAAGAAAAAACATGCAATTGCATATTTACGGCTTCCATGGTAAAATCGGATATTTTAAAATATGTTCCAAAAAATCTGTCTATTTCACATTCGTAAGCAAACGTGCATACTGCGTGCGCCCTTTCTAGATCATACATTATATTGAGCCCAAAAAAATTTTTTTGTTGCTAAAAAAACTGAAACCAAATGATCTAAAAAGCTCATTTTGTTTTAAAAGCTGGTACAAAATTTAAACAAAGCCTTATCCATCCCTGTTACCGAATCTCTTGTTTAACTGGTTGCTCTCTGTTATCGCTTTTTTATTTATTTTGAATTCTCTGTTAGTTAACAGGGTTGGTTAGCAGTTATTGTTATTATTTTTCGTCAAAACTGTTGCATGTTTGTTTTATTTTGTAATTAAAGACAGGAATTAAAAATAATAATCCCAGAGTACTAAATCTAAATTTAAAATTTATGTACATATATCTATCACAAATGTCAAATCGAGTTTTGACATTTTACAAGTTTGCTTCTTAAATTGAACTATGTATTTTAAGCTTAATTGTTTGTACCGAAGAACATTTTTTATGCGGTTTTGTTTTATAAATCGAATTTATACCATTAAACCTAAATCTAAACTATACTCGAATTTCCTTGATTACCAGAGTATAAGACTGGATAACACTTTAACGAATTAAACGTCTACTAAGGAACCAAGAAGAGGCTTCATAGTTGGATTGCTAAGTCTGTCTGTTTTCTTTTCATTTTTCTTTTCATTGTATACAAAGATATCGAGTTTAGGAGCTTAGTTGGCGTATTAGTTATTTTTTTTTAATATGTAGTCCTACTCGTACAATAATGTTGTACAAGTAAATTGAACTGACAACACGCTGAAATTGATTTAAATATTTTTCACGGGACGTATAGAGGAAATATTTCAACCTGATAGTATTAACCAATTATTCGCCGACCGGTGATTATAATCACCAGCACTCATACTCTTGTTTTTTGTTGCAATGTTTTTATATTCTGCCAGTTACTTTAAATCTTATTTCGTTATTATATTGTCAGTTTACTTGGTGCGGCGAAAAATGGGTTAAATCAGTCCTTGCTGTTTAGTTGTCCATTTAAAGATTATATAATATCAAAAAGATGCAATTTTGCGATTTTAATGAATAATGGGGTACAATGAGTTTGTAATTCTAGTAACACATGTAATTAATCGCCAATGTTTCTACTTTGCTTATATTTTGGTTGCTTTAGCAGTTCTAATGTCTGTTCGTCTGTGTGTTTTACAACAATAAAGCTTTCAAAAAGGAAGAATAAAGTTAACAAAAAGTTAATATGAATCTATTACTTTTCGTATCCCCCTTATTATTGAACATTGAACATTAGGGGTTAGGTTCCAGACAGCTTATTATCCGTTTACATGGAGCGAAGAAAGGAATAGTAAATTTGCAAGAGGACATTTGTAGCAGATAGAATTCACAGCATAAAATGCTAAATATTATATACGTATGATTGTGTAAACGAACAAATGTTTGGAAAAGGTTTTATAAAAACAAAAATCTGATGCACATTTTCATATTTTTATGAGCCCTTGGAAAATATTAAAGTCAGATTAATGCACAAGTCTACACTTGTTTCGGATCAAATAGATCAATTGACTTGTTTTAAAAAAATTCATAAAAAGTATAAATTCAAAAACAAAACGCAATAATTATGCGTGCAAGCCATACGCGCAAAAAGTAAAATAAAATTCTAAAAAATAATCTTCACATGTAAAAATGATTCTACAGAAAGTAAATTAATTTTAGCTGATAAATTATTCACTATTTACAAGAAATCCTAGCACGAATTTTAAATAAGAATAGAACAATTTAATTAATATTTTTGCTTAAATTTCGAACACATGTTATTTACTTTGTTCTTGATTTTTATTTGTATAGAGAAAATGCAATCAATTTTTTAAGTATTTAATAGAACCTTAAAAAAAATTAATTAATAAAGTATTTAAAAACAAATCTTTTAATTTTGCTTTTAGAAATTTAAAAATTTTCTTTACATGATTCTTCTAAAGTGGAAATTAATTTTAATTCGCCGAATTTTTAAAAGTAATTATTACCGTTTAAATGAAGCAAAAAAATGAAGAGTTAATTTTCAAGAGGAAATTTGTAGCTAAATAAAAGGCAGCTCTTAAAGTTTTTTTTTAATTGAATTCCGTGTAGATTCTAGACTGCATAGATGTTAATCGAATTAAACTAAATCCGACAAGGTGATTTATCATGCCTTAACATTGCTGAATAACGTCAAATAAAAAGCTTTTGTAGAGTAACAAATATGCAGTTAATAAAAAAATGCATAAAGTAGAACACCAGAATTTCCCTACCCTATCTTTTTTTTTTAGTTTCTGCATTGTCATAAAATTGTAATAATTGTGTACTTGTTGCTTGCTATAAATATCTAAAGGGTCCGCCAAATAACTTTGTTTTTTTTTGAAAATGCTATAAAAAAAAACTACTAACATCGAGTGTAGCTTCGGCTGTGTGGCACGTAGCGCCGTCCTGTTGAAACTAAATGTTGCTAATATCCTGCTCTTCAATTTTTGTGAACAAGAATTCGTTCAACATGGCCCAATAACGATCGCCATTGACTGTAACGGCCACTCCTTGCCCATTTTCGAAGAAAAATGACCCAATTATGCCTCTGGACCAAAATCCGCACCAAACAGTGACTCGTTTGGGGTGCATCGGCTTTTCAATGTATGCGTGCGGGTTTTCTGTGCCCCAAATGCGACAATTTTGCTTGTTTACATACCCGCCAAGATCAAAATGAGCTTCATCTGAACAGATGATTTTTTTTGGCAAAATTGGCATCTTTTTGATAATAAGCCGATCGCAGGCCCACTTTCCCAGCGTTGTTCAAGCGTTTACACAACCATATTCGTTCAGCGGAAGGATAAAACTAATTATCTGTCAAATCAGACATGAGCTAAGTGTTACCATTCACGAAATAAGCACTAGTTGAAAAAAAAACGTTCGATTCCGGACCCGTTAGAACTTTTTATGATATGTTTATAAGTACAGTTATTAAATTTACCGGGCAAAAGTAACGTAGAGCTTCAGCCCGTTGAAGTCAATTTCCACATAAGCCAAATACGATTTTTTAACCAAGTTTTAAAAGTTTAATACCTACCTAGCCCAATGTTCGATATAAAATGGTTTTTCGGCTCTCCTGCAAAATTAAGACATACGCTGTTGCCCATTTAAACCATAGAATTCCAGCTGACAACAAACCCATGTAGAAAATTTGCTGAAATCTTAAAGCACAATTTCGAAATGATGTGGCCATTAGCTTCATTATGTTTAACATATTATAATGTATCATCTGCACACTCGTTGATATAGATTTATCTGGAGAATTAAACTGAGTTTCTTGCTTTTTTCTTTTATATTTGATAATTTTATTTGAACTGATGATGGCACACTAGACACAATCCTGGCAAACTTCTAAAGATACGCTAAGATTGCTTATCATCTACTTTTATCCAAGACGAATTCACTACTAGTGGCGGCAATACTAAAATAATCCAAAGAACAACAGAAACAATAGAAATTTTTTGCATGGCATTGTTAAACAAACTTTGCACTAAAATTTTCAAAATTTCCTGCCTTCAATTTTTTTTTTTTTCAAATAGGAGCCCTTTTGTCATTTAACCAGAGAGTGGCTTCTTTGCTAAAAAAAATTTTAAACGAAAGCATTGGAATATTCAAAATATATCTACATTAGAGCGACCACAAAAAATCGATGTTGGAATTTTTTTTAGTCTTACCCCACAAAACGATTCCCCTTTCCAGATATTGAGATAGCAAAAATTTAAGCTCGATTAAACAACGCTAACCTTATGCGCTCGTCGTTCAAAATTTGGAAAAATCGATATTTTTAGGGAAAAATCTGACATATGGAGCCATAACTCCAGAACTGTAAATAATAAAAACACGCTTAATATCTCAATAATAGCTAATATTAAAGCTAATATTGTTCTTTAAAATTTATGTTTTCCAAATTTTGAACGACGAGCGCATTAGGTTAGCGTTGTTTAATCGAGCTACAATTTTAGCTATCTCAATATCTGGAAAGGGGAATCGTTTTGTGGGGTTAAGACCAAAAAAATTCCGAAATTTTTATCCCCCCATATAAGATCCGGTCACTCTTATCTACATATATGTATATTTTTCGTGGAATATTTGTGTAGTGATCAACAAAAAAATGTATATAGTACTTTAACAAAACCAGATCGATAGGAATATGAACTCTTTAATATATAGAACTCCCATCCCTGTTAAAAGGCTACTGTTCATTTCTTGCTGCTACATACATACATTTGCAAACATTTGTAACTATATTATTTGTGACATTCTTTTGTAATGCATTTTATTACACTTTTCTTTTATCCGTAAATAACACACAAACTATTTTTATATATTATTTTACTTCACTTTTGTTTTGATTTTCTAATTTGTTTCTGTTTTCAACTCCTTAAGCTTTCATTCTTCTCTTTAATAAGTATACAAATACCTGTAATAATCATCGTAATGTACAAAGCAAAAAAAATATAGAAAAAAATTATGGTAAAAATGTGTGTGGGTTGGATTGGTTTTGGTGGTTTTATTGTGGATACTGAATCCGGTTGTTGTTGTTGCTTTCTGTTTGCATTTAAAGTGCTGACGCAAGTGCATCTCAGCACCTGTTTTTCAAGATAGTTCTTTTATATTCATTAAAGTTACTGTGTATAAGACTGCCTGTTAACCAACTTTCCATGACAGATAACTACCGAAAACCTTGTTTTATCTTTGAAATACGGTTTTGTTAAGATTCATGGACCATATGGTAAAATGTGTTTATCGATGTCGCTTTTGGACAACAAATATTCCAACCCACATATGTATATGTAAGTGTTAGTTAGAGTTCTTGTATATGATTTGGTACAAAAATTTTAATGCTAGAAAGACGAAGAGTATTAAAAACAGTTGGAATCGGACCACTATCTCACCTAACCCTCTTATTTTCATGTAAAATTCTTTATAAACAAATTTCATGTAAAATTGTTTATAAACTAATTTTATGTAGATGGAAATCAAGTTACCAAATTTAGTTTAGTTCGGTATTTATTTGGTTGTAGCTCCTATAAAAGACCCACTCGAAAAACATCGTTATTAGTAACAATAACATTTGTATTAAATTGGACTCAAATCGTTTTCATGTTGAGTGCAAACCTTTTTCTTAAATTTTACCCCTAAATGTCCAAACTTGACTTTCAAAACCCAATTTTAAACAAATTCTATAAGAAAAGCTTTTTATTTTTAATAGAAATGTAAAAGGTTTGTATTAAAGATAACTTTAATAATAACAATAAATAATCTTTTTTTAGCGTTCAAAATGTATTGCTAAAATTTTGAATAACAAAAAATTATTTGTTTTTATTAAAGAACACTTAATATATAAAACACTTTTTTTTTAATATACATATAACAATATATTGGGGAACACGATAGCTTTAGAAAAATTTTCTTTTAAAGCTTTTTTTGCAAACCAAAAATACAGATGAAATACTTTTACTAATCAAAGAGTTTGTTTTTTATTTAAAATAAACAATATTTTTTTTTTTAAAAACGTGATGAAAGCTAAGCTTTTTTTGATAACAAATATGTTTGAGATCAAAAGCTTTTAAACAAATCACTTTTAACCAAAAACAGATGAAATATTTTTATGTGTGTGAAGATAAATATGCCGAGTTAAATATGTTTCGACGTAACGGCTTACGTCACAACATATTTAACTCTGGGTGAAATAATTAAATATGACATATTTAACTATTACATATTTAAATATGCCATATTTAACTATCGCATATTTAAATATGTCTTGTATCAGATATTTTTAAGATTTGATTGTTTTAATAAAAAATACTTTAAAAAAAGCAGAAAAAATATCCAATTAACTTATTAATTATTTCCTAGTAATTTCTATGGACAAACTAAAAAAATCAAACAAAAATAAATTGGAGTTGTCACATCCTTCTGTGTCACACATCCGCACCATATGCAAAATGAGGACTAGGGACCACACTATCCTTCTATGGTACCCATATGTCTGAATTGTATTTGTGATTTTTTTAAAAAATTTTCAAAAATTTAACTTTGAAATTTTTTTGGTGTTCACTATGGGATTTTGGCCATATTTGGACAGATCCTTCGTTGTCACTCATCCGGACCATATGGAAAATGAGGACTAGGGTACCATAGAAGGATAGTGTGGTCCCTAGTCCTCATTTTCCATATGGTCCGGATGAGTGACAACGAAGGATCTGTCCAAATATGGCCAAAATCCCATAGTGAACACCAAAAAAATTTCAAAGTTAAATTTTTGAAAATTTTTTAAAAAAATCACAAATACAATTCAGACATATGGGTACCATAGAAGGATAGTGTGGTCCCTAGTCCTCATTTTCCATATGGTCCGGATGAGTGACAACGAAGGATCTGTCCAAATATGGCCAAAATCCCATAGTGAACACCAAAAAAATTTCAAAGTTAAATTTTTGAAAATTTTTTAAAAAAATCACAAATACAATTCAGACATATGGGTACCATAGAAGGATAGTGTGGTCCCTAGTCCTCATTTTCCATATGGTCCGGATGAGTGACAACGAAGGATCTGTCCAAATATGGCCAAAATCCCATAGTGAACACCAAAAAAATTTCAAAGTTAAATTTTTTAAAAAAATCACAAATACAATTCAGACATATGGGTACCATAGAAGGATAGTGTGGTCCCTAGTCCTCATTTTCCACAAGGTCCGGATGAGTGACAACGAAGGATCTGTCCAAATATGGCCAAAATCCCATAGTGAACACCAAAAAAATTTCAAAGTTTAATTTTTGAAATTTTTTTAAAAAAATCACAAATACAATTCAGACATATGGGTACCATAGAAGGATAGTGTGGTCCCTAGTCCTCATTTTGCATATGGTCCGGATGTGTGACACAGAAGGATGTGACAACTCCAATTTATTTTTGTTTGATTTTTTTAGTTTGTCCATAGAAATTACTAGGAAATAATTAATAAGTTAATTGGATATTTTTTCTGCTTTTTTTAAAGTATTTTTTATTAAAACAATCAAATCTTAAAAATATCTGATACAAGACATATTTAAATATGCGATAGTTAAATATGGCATATTTAAATATGTAATAGTTAAATATGTCATATTTAATTATTTCACCCAGAGTTAAATATGTTGTGACGTAAGCCGTTACGTCGAAACATATTTAACTCGGCATATTTATCTTCACACACATATATTTTTTATAATAAAAAAGAGCATTTTTTAAGCAAATAAACAATTTTCTTTTAATTAAAAAAACATGATAAAAAAGCTTCTCGTTTTGATAACAAATATCGACCCCTTTGCGCGAAATTATCGTATGTGCCAATTTTTTTGAAACTGAGTTTTTGATGCAATCTTGTTCTACATTCAAAGAGACGTCACCTGACAAAATATTGTAGGCGAATTCCACTTCGTTGCTCCAAAAATTGATTGCATATTTTAATTTTGATATTGCAAGCGAAAGCAGAGAAAAGTTGAAAAATGGTTGTCCTGTAAAATTTGGTTTTTGTAACATACGATAATTTCGCGCAATTTCGATATGTTATGAAGATAAAAAGCTTTCAATAAAAATATTCTATAAAAGCTTTTTTGTAACAAAAAACCAGTAAAATAACTTTTTTAAAAAGGTTTTAATTGAAAATCAATCAAAATTAAGTCTTAAATTATTTTATAAGAAAGCTTAATTGAAAAAAGTGAAATCGTCTAATAAAAAAATTTTAATTTTGGAAATTAATTTTTTTAACTTAAACGTTAAATTATATTTTATTAAAATAATTTTAAATAAAAGCTTAGAAAAAAACATTCTTGTTACCAGCGTTGACAATTCCTTTAAAATCTTTTTTTTAAGCCAAATAAAAAAACAGATGAAATATTTTTAATTAAGAAAAACGAGTTTTTTTTTTAATATACAACATGTGATAGAAAAGAAGCTTTTTTTGATAACAAATATGTTATGAAGATGAAAAGCTTTTAAAAAAAATTTAGTTTTGAGAAAGCTTTTTTTAGCTACTACGTAAAACTATATTTTATAAAACTAGATTTTAAATGAAAGTTGAGTAAAAAACATTCTCCGTAACCAGCGTTGTCATTTATTAAAAAATGTCCCTTAAAAGCTATTTTTTAACCAAATAAAAAATGCATGAAATATTTTTAATAATGAAAAAGATTTTTATTAAACAATTTTTTGTTAATAAACATACTTTGGATAAAAGAGAAGCTTTTTTGATAACAAATATGTTAAGAAGATGTAACGCTTTTAATGAAAATGTCATAAAAAAACTTTTTTGTAACCAAAAAAAAATAATTAACAAGTTATTTAATTTCTTTTTGGTGAGAAAAGATTAAACTGAAAATCAAGTTAAAAATATGTCTTATTTTATTGTCTAAGAAAGCTTAATTAAAAAACTAAAATAATTTGATAAAAAAAAAATTTAATTTTGGGAAATCTTTTTTTAAACTTTACGATGGTAAACGTGGTAGCACGCCTAAAAACTAGGCGTGCTGCAATTAGTTTCGACAACGACTCTGTTTTGACAAAACATTTACGTAAAGTTGTTAAACGAGATTATCTTAAAATTTTGAAGTGACATTTGTCTTGTATGTCATTTGTTGTCTTGTAAAATTAACAATAAAAGATCTATTTTAAAATTGCTAAGTTCATTTCCGTCATTAAAATTGGCAAAAATTTTATATACTTTGTATTACTACAAGTGTAAAACAAACGATAAATTTAGATTTTAAACTTTACAAATATCACAGGTTAATGGCCAAAATCTGTTATGTTCAAGAAAATTTCAAAAGATTTAGAATAAATTTTTAAAGAAATAAGGTACAAAGAAAACATTAAAGCAAATTTTATTGCTAACAAATTATTTAAATTATCATTTAGTTAGCAACTAATTGCCTAACACTTTCATGTGTTACGACTTAAAAAATTTTAAATTATGTTATTTATAAGTCCCCTTGTTCCTTAAAGGAGCAAAGGGCCTTAAATCGTGTCCGTTGTTTCAAGCTAAAGGTTGTCATCAGGCTTATCAGTCGGTAATTATTCATGCTGCCTTTAAGATAAGAAGCTGATTAGACTTCTGCATCCGATGCTGGAATTGTGGCTGCCAGCACGCCTACAGGCGAGCAAGTTTAGGTAAGGTTCCATTGGCAGCCGCAATCAAGCGCATCTCATGTGGGTCCTGTTGTGTTACCATGTTTCGCCGTCTCCCAGGGGAGTTTGCTACCTGGCTTGACATTCTCAATCTGCCATCCGGGTTGATTCAATGAAGTAGTGGATTCGGTTCAAGTCAATATCAGCGAGTTTTGTCCTTAAGGTTTCTTCGACCAAACAGTTTGAGTCTTAGATCTCCAAACGTCTGGCAATGACAAAGAAAATTTTTAGTTGGCTCTTCCTACTCCTTGTCACCGCAACTTCTACAGAGGTCATTTTTGAGGGGCCCTAGCCTTTGGGCTTGTTTTTCAATGGGCCAGTGGCCAGTATAACCGCAATTAGGCTTCTGAGCTTCAAAGCTCGCCGAGTCCTTTTTCATCTATAATGGCCCAATTTTTCTGAAATTTGTGTGCAAAAAGTTCCTTACTCTTCGGGAGTGAAACACCTACATATATTATATGTTGAACAGTTATGCCTCTGTGTCCAGGGACCCATTTAAGGATAACCACTAAATGTCTTGCTATCTCCTCCAGAGACATCCTGCACTTTGGACATTTCTCGATGTGATAAACACATTCTTCAGGGATCTTAAGGCCGCTTTTCTATCGGTTATAATATAAATATCCTTGCCAGATATCTCACCATACTGAATGTGCATCGCGTCTGTGTAGATGGCACTATATTGGCCTGAATTTGCCTAAACATTGAAATGATCCGGCAGCTTTAGAGGAATGCTCCAGTTCAACTGGTCAGAGTAAATCCTAGAATCGACAGCATATAGTTTTTTAGACCCTTCAGTGAATATTTGTATCGCATACGCGGGAATTTTTAGGCCATCGTAGTGAACTATGTTATACCAATTGCTTGCGGTGAAGCCAGGATCAAAGATTGGCTCAGATTGCTAATTTATCTCATACAGGATCTTAGAATATTCTAAATATGTTGTAATATTTCAATGTTCTAGTGGCCCTTAGTCTTACTGCTGTGTTTTGAACTAGCTTTCTGCCAAAATGTCCGGTGGTAACCAGTTCAAGATCGTAAATAATGCTGTAGAAGGGGTCGTCCTAATAGCACCTCATACCGTTATTGCCACCATTCTCATTATGCGTTTAAACTTGGTTTGATGATTCGCGCAAGTTAAGAAGAACATCCCTATACTCCTTGGGTATTGTTATATCGCCCATGATCGGTCGTCAGAGCCTCGTCAGTTATCGGCAGTACGACACATGCAGGCGAGGTTGGCATTTAAATAGAAGAGGCTGTAACTAGCGCATCACTATTTCATTAATACTCTAGGAACAATTTAATTTTCAACTAATCGTTAATATTTTAATTCTGTTGCCAACTAATTTGGCAACACTTTTATGAGTAACTACTTAAATGACAGCATAATTTCGAAGACCTTAATATCAAAACAACTTTTCTTGAAAACAAATGATTTTGAAAATAAAAAAATAAATATGTTTTAAGAAAACAAGGTACTCAAGATTTTTATTACAAAAGGCGTCCTTTTCTCGAGTTAACTAACAACGAGTCAGAATCCACAAAATAAATAGAATTTTCATATTTCTTCTTCTTATTTTTTTTTTGCTCGTTTGCTGCATAATTATGCAATAAACTGTATTTATGTACTTGACCTACATTACAGTTATACAATATTAAAAAAGAATGTTTAAAAAAAAAGAATTAAAACCAAAAAAATAACAATATAACGAAAAACAATTGTTAACCGCAAAATGAATAACGAAAAGCCGCTTGATTTTAACAGAATACCCACTAACTGACTGACTGTCTGATAAGAAGAAATGTTTTGAATAAAATAATATGAGAAGTTAAGAAATGGAGCAACGAACGAATGCACAAATGATGCGCCTGTCCCATGAAATTGTGTGTAGGCGCCAAAAGTTGTTATTTACAAAATAAAAAGTAAACAAAAATAAAACCCAACTCTGAAATTCCAAAAGAGAATAAGAGCTCAAAAGTAACAAATATTTAATGAGTTTTTAGCGTTCAAAATGAAAGTGTATTTAGTAAAATAATAACTAAAATGGAATTTAACAGAAACAAAACCAAATGGTTGGTAACACAAATAAAAGTAAAAAACCACTGTTTCTAAATCTGCGGCTTTATGGTTGCTATAAACCACTCAGCAACAAATAAATATAATTTTTTTTTATTAGTATTTTTTGTTTAATTAACTTGCATTTGATTAATTAAAGAAAAAAACTTTAAATCATAAAAATAAAAAACAATGTAAATCTGGATACTTAAATAATGTAATACACATTTTTAATAAAGTACAGTTTCAGTTTCTTTATCAGCTGGCAAGTCATCGGTTAATTAAGCTTGTCATGAGCACAGAAAAAATTCTCACCAATATTTTTATTTTATTTATTAAACCATTAATCAAAAATAAAATCAGTTTTAATTAAAAACTTAATCAAGTGAAACGTTTACTTATTTTAACAACATCACTGTAGAAAAAGGTGTTAATATTAAACAAAATTTAATTGATTTTTTAATTTGTTTACTGCTGCAAATCAGTATATAAATCGGCAATGTCAACCGATTTGAACAAAATATACACCATTTGAAAGGTATTTACTCAAAGAAGTGCACAATATTTATTTTATTATAATCTGGTCAATAATTTCAGAGTTATAAGCGTTCAAATCTGCTACTAACACAATGTGTGTGAAGTTAAATTTTAAAATTTTTAACCCTAGACACATTCTGTTATGTTTACAGAACAATGTTAACCACTTAACATACCTAATGTTAACGCTGTAATGATGAATGAGTCCAGATTTCTGGAAAAGGAGTCAACGTGGGCGAAAAAAAATGATTGGGACTTGTGGACAATACTATTCTTCATCGTTTTCCATCCCCAGAATTTTTAACAGAGCGAGTTGGAGCGACTTATGGCCAATTTACTCTTTTGAATTCTCTAGGGGATGAGTCCAGATTTCTGAAAAGGAGTCAACGTGGGCGAAAAAAAATGATTGAGATTTGTGGACAATACTATTCTCCATCTTTTTCCATCCCCAGAATTTTTAAAAGAGCGAGTTGGAGCGGCTTATGGCTTATTACTCCTTTGAATTCGCTAGGGGATGAGTCCAGATTTCTGGAAAAGGAGAAGTAAATCTGGACTCATCCCCTAGAGAATTCAAAAGAGTAATAAGACGCTCCAACTCGCTCTGTTAAAAATTCTGGGGATGGAAAACGATCATTACAGCGTTAACATTAGGTCTGTTAAGTGGTTAACATTGTTCTGTAAACTAAACAGAATGTGTCTAGGGTTAAAAATTTTAAAATTTAACTTCACACACATACTAACACATATGTATGTAGAACACATACATAAATAAAAAATTTGTTTTTTTTTCAATTATCAAATAATAAAAAAATAGGCTGGCAAAACAAGTAAGAACGCTTTTTTCTTTGTTTGTCAACCGAATTTTCTATAATATTGAACTTAGAAACATAATATTATATGTGCAGGTTACTGAGTAAATGAGAACCTGTAAGATGAAAAATGTTGGTACTTTTTGTTTTTCATTTGGTACTTTTTGAATTTTTGTTAATATTCGACCTACAAAGATAAAAATAAACATGCATGGGCCTGAGTGAATAAGAATGTTTAAGAGCATGCTTTCTGGTACTTTTTCGTTCTACATCTGGTACTTTGATTAATTTTCGTCAATATTAGACATAGAAACATAAAATTAAACACGCAATGTCCTAAGTGGATGAGAATCTATAAGAGAAGACTTTTTGATACTTTTTTGTTTTTTATTTGATATTTTTTAATATTTTTTATATTGAACCTACAAAATTCAATTAACTCACGTGAATCGGAGGTTGGTCCCTCTCCGAATCGATCCACTAAGACGTTTTAAATAAATGCTCGAAACATGTATATTCTCTAATACTTAGATGCGTTGTTTTTTCATATTTACATAAAAATTTATGATCGAATTTTGCCCATTAGGCGAACACCAGTTTAATTAATTTTTTAACTTATTTCACACATTTGTTAATTGAAAACAATTTTTATTTTTTTCTGTGTGACAACTGATGTATTCGAGACTTTTGTGGGGAAGTGTCATGACGTTCTTATTCCACTGTTCCCTTATTTTGTTCATGCTCTTAACTTTTTGCATTTGGAAACTATCGAACCTCCCCTAAAAAGGAACTTCTGTTAAATAGTAATATCAACCATAGAAAGAACAGGTAGCAGGTCAAATTCCGTCATAACTTAAGGCAAATTTCGGTATCTTTAAGATTTCCTGTGGCTTGGATATAAAACACAGCCACGTAATTGACGTAGGGTCCTTACAAATAAATGATCACAGAGCCCATAATGCCCCAGGTTCTACCGGTTCTTTTGGTATCAGTTAGGCTAGCCGTGCGTGATCCAATAAATATCTGAAATTTTTTTTCAGATACTGTTATATCCATTTTAAGTGCAATTTGTATTGCAGGTACTTCTGCCCGTTTTTACCAGAGATAAATATTGCGAATATATTGCAGTAAATGTCAAAATTATGTTATCCTTAATGTACACAGAAAAAAATAAAAATTGATTTCAATTAAAAAATTTGTGATATTAATTAATAAATTAATTAAATTTGCACCCGTAAACAAATTAATAGTATCAATTAAACCAGTTAATAGTATTTATTAAACGTTTAATTCACTTGATTAAATTTTTAATTAAAACTGATTATATATTTGATTAATGCTTTAATTGATGAACAATTTTGGAGAGTTTTTTCTGTGTAGACAGCAATATTTTGTTCATAGTTACTGCCGGCAATTTATGTTGCAATAATTGTTTATCCATTTTCGTTGACAATTATTGCGAACATAAAACTTGAAATTCGGTTGTCAATTGAAAAAAAGAAGTAAAATGAAAAAATACAAAAGCAAATTGTGTGGGAAAAAAATAAGTTTGTGAAATGGTAGCAAATTATTATTGAAGTAAAAGAAATTAATTAGAGAATTAAATAAACACAAAAATAAAATTGCAAAAATTATTTTTTTTAATATAATTTTTTCTTATTCGATCTTTATCATATAAAATTATATTAATTTGTTTAAGCTTGTGTTCTTTTTTATATTAAAATACTAATTTAATTAAAAAAAAAAAAATTTTATTAAAATTAATAGTTTTTTATAAAAAAAGACCTCAAGCTTTAACAAATTAATATACATTTAAAAAGTTCGAATAAGAAAGAACTTATATTAATAAAAATTATTTTTGCAAGATGGCGTGAGTTTTCACACTGCATCTTCTTACTTGATTTTTTTCAAATTATGAGTTAATAAATACACGTTTTCCCATGGCTTTCACATAAGCTGAGCAATAAGAAATATTGTTCTGTTATTCTGCCAACGTTATTGCCAACTGGCTGAGATATTTATCTTTAGTGTAGAGCTATGGTAAATAAACTGCCTTAGTTGGTGATGCGTTTCAAAAAGGGTTAGAATTATTACCAAGAACAGATGTCTGCCGACAAGGATCATAAGGAAGTTTGTTCTCGTATGATTCTTAATGTATTTTGTCTGAGGCCTGATGTCATTGTAGGTATAATCAAATTTAGTTCATCATTTATAAAAAAGAGACTTTATTTATTTACAAAAGTATCCTATAATCTTAGAATCTATATAATTCAAGTTGTCTATTTTATGGCTCCCGGTTACCGATAACCAGATTTAAAAAAATGTCACAATATCGGGAAGAATGTAGCAGAACCCTGCTCTAAATAACAGGAACAGTACTTATCTGACACGCTTCGACCCGTTCTAATACAATGGAATTCCACTAAACAGAACTCGCACCGGATAACCAGCACAAACTTCTAACGAAGTTCAAAATGTATATACTCCAGGGCCCAAATTACGCCACTCGATATTGATTACAATATAATTTCAATAGAAATTTTAATCGATATCGAATGCCGTAATTTGGCCCCAGTTCAACTCCAGAAATATCGTACAAACTGTCAAAGGAGGCGGTCAGTCACCTTCTCTACAGTACAGGACAGCAAAAGAGGAGGTAATCCAAGTGCACCTAAGTTAGCAATATTGAAAGTCAAATTGCAGAATTGAAAAAAGAATAAGCTATAAATTTTGCTAAAGCTTTTCTTTTACTGATAGGGTTTTTAAATAATCGGTCATGTTCTAGAAATCGAAATAAAGTGGAATTGCTATCAAACAAGATTTAAATTTCAATTATTTACAAAATGAATGTTGTTTTTCCTGTTTCTAAGAGCTGTTTTGTAAAGATAACTGGGACTCAAAGTATGAAGTATATAAAAAGAAATATTTTTATTAACTTTCTTTACAGGCTCATTTTCAAAATTTGTAAGATTTTAAAATCCCTTCATTTCGATTTATAGAACATGCCGCGATATTTGTTTGGTGTTGACAGTGACCCGTAAAACTGTAGTCATCACAAATGAGCATGTTCTTGTTCTTTGTAAACACGGAAGAGAATGCTCGGAAATATTGCTTTTACGACAAATTGATAAGATTGATATGAGTTAATACTTCCTAGATAAATTATAATATAATAGTATTTCATCCTAAAACAAAAGTCTCTGAACTAAATTGAAATTCGAAAATGTTTTGATGCCTAAACCTTTTTCGAGCAATGAAAAAGCTGTACAACATATTCCAGGGTTATCTGTGCATTAATTGTGCATAATTATGAACAGTTACTCATTAAAAATAGTTTTTTTTTTTTTATCAGACGCCAATCTAATGCAACTAAATCGTATGTATCTATTGGGTGTGTAACTTAAAAAGGGGAATTTACAATGATGGTGAATTTTTAACCATGGTTAATAACACTGGTCTACAAATCGGGAAAAAATTGACTGCAGAAACGAAGCATGTTTTTTAACTAATCTGTACCCATGTTCGGTAACTCTAGCTTCGAAAAACTTTTCGATAGAAATTTGTGAAATGAAACAAAGATGCCATTTATTGAAACGAATAAAAATGGGACGAGAAAAAATTTTAACACAAAAAAACAATTAAAAATGCAAAATACAAAGACTAATAATAATAATATTTTGGTCTTGGCACATTTTTTCATTGTTTCATTATTTTGCTTTTAACATTTTGATAAAATATAAGCATGTTCTCAAAGCTCGTTTGCAAACAACAAACAACAAAGTCGCACTTTACATTCTTTGGTATAGCCGACGGTTGTATTTTCGCCGCCGTCGTTGAAAAATGTTCAATTTTTGTAAATTTTGGTCGCCGTCAACGATATGTGTGACTGGCGTTCTCAACGTCTGCAATGTCGCATCGGCTTCGAGTGCAATGTTATGACATTGATAACGTAAAGACGTAATCTCTTTTGATAGTTTTCGATATTAGTTACAGACACAGTTTTTTCTTACTTTTTGAGAAACGATGAAATATTTTATTTCACATCTTATCGATGCGAGAAGTTCTTACTAAAGTTTCAGAACATGGGTACTGGGTGCGCTGAATTCGAATCAAAATTGGGCTATCAGGTATTGTTCATTTTTTATCGCATGCTGGCAATACTGTAAAACGGTCAATACAATTCGTTAAACATGTCAGGGAGATCGTGTGTTACTGATTCAAGCTATTTTTGCTTTGTGTGTGTTCAATATTTGGTTGAAAAAAAGGATATGCAATGTCAGAATCATTAAAATATGCATATTTACATTATTTTGGTTTTGTAGTCAGAAACTTGGACAAACCGTAAACATCAACTATGTTTTGCATTTTCTTCATTCGCATTAAGATTTTTTTTCCATAAAACCTAGGTGCAGTGAGCGATGAATAAGGGAAGCGTGCGTGCTCATCAAGATTTAATGAAAATTAAAAGAAATTATCAAGGTTTTTGGGACAAAAGCATGCTGAGGGACTATTGCTGGACTTTAATACGTGAAGCCGAACCAACAAAATACAAAGGACGTTCAAATACCGCCATTAACTTTTGAAAATTCATTGATTTTTAAATAAACTAGTGATTTTTTATGTATGAAACGAATAAAAACATCGTAAACTCGTAAACCTGACGTGATAGAGAAAAACCAATTACAGATTCGAATTCAGCCCACCAAATCCTCCAGTCCAAAACTTAGAGCTTAAAAAATTTTCATAAGTTTTAACTTAGTCATTCGACGAAATTGTGAAAACAACAAGTTTTTTTTCCTTGAAAAATGTCGACGAATTTTGTGCCAACGAAACATTTTTTCCGGAAAGATTTTCTTATACACATATTCCTCTAGCTCCCACCATAGCTTAGGGCGGAATACTGTTTATTAGGTGATTTTTTTAGCAAATTGGCTCTTCTTTGTTATATTGGTGATAGGGCTGCTGTCTTCGCGTACAATCCTACTTGCCTGAGACGTTGAGATGTACTGTAACCAGTTATGCTACTTGACTGGGCGCCTCCTCACTCTAGCTAGCTTTCAGAGGAATCTGAAAACCATTGCCCGGAAAATACTTGGTCTAGGACCGGAAGTAGTGAGCTGCTTGGACAGTCAAACAGACTGGTCACTCCCTAGTGAATGACAGTCAGAAAATTTTCCGAACTCCGTGCAGCTCTGTTGAAAGTCCAAATCGCATTTGATTTGCTTAATCACATGGATTGCTTAACAAAGCTAATCCATGTTGCATTGATTTTGGTGTGCGAGAGATGGTTGTGTGTTTCAGTAAAGGTGATGTTATTGAAACGGAAGACAAAGTCCCCAAAGGTCAGCCAAAAAATCGACTTTAGAGCAGTGAAGGGCACTTTTGCAAATCCTATGTACGCGTGCATAGAAATAAAAATGCTGCTTGTGTGACGTCGACACATGTACACTATAAACTTCTTCGTGTGGTCTGTGCCAATGTACATTCGACTGTTGCTTTGTTGTCATTTCGTCAAAGTTGTTTAAATCAGTTGCAGATCAGCACTTGTTGATGAGCGTCATTGGTTTTCTGCTGCTTCACACACAAGCATAAATGTGATACTATGTGTGTTGCCCTTCACTGCTTTAGAGGCATACAATACTCAATGAATTAAAAAACAGATTCTTGGAAGTTTTATCTCACAAGCCCTATAGTCCACCCGTTTCCGTGCTTCAATCAATGCAAAACGCTCTCAATAGGCAATACGCTTCTCTTCAGAGGAAAGGTATCCTTAGTATGACTCCTTTTTAAAAAAATTTCCATTTCCAGTTCTTTTGGCGTGGAATTCATATGTTGCCAGAATAAAAGAAAAAGGTCATAGCTAATAATTTCCAATATTTTATGTAAATTTTTGTTGTACCAATAACCACTCTATGATACATACCCATTTTAAGGTTATACACCCAATAGTATGTAGTTACGTATGTAGTTTACGATAAAGTTGCAAGTAGCTAAATTAACTTAAATGGAGTTTCTTGCAGATCTATAGTTGTTTACTTTAGACCAGGTTTGACCACATTTTGTTGCTGTTGTTGTTGTTTGTGATTGTTTTCTTTATTTAAAAATAAAACTACAAAGTATTGAATGAATATAGGAATATGCCTAGTGTGATGATCACGATACAACAACAAATCACAGACACTCGTAAAAATAACAACCAATAAACCCAGGCTAACTAAAGAAAACTTTCACTTAAGCAAAAAAAAAAAAAAAAAACCATCAACATCAACACCATCTACACACATCCAATATGTTGGCCAGTTTTTAATAACAGACTGGTGTTAACTTGAGTTAGAAACATGGCTTGAGATTAAAATGTTGGGTTGGTCCAAACCACTTTAATGACAAAGAAGTGGCCGAAGAAAGATTCAACGAAAATAAATACTAGAGAACTGTATGAATATTTCAATAAATATTTATTTAATTTTTTTGTTTTTAGAAAATTGACCAAGTTTCAATATGTTAATTTTTCTTAAAGACTTTGGTTTTATTTTGAGTAAAATTTTAGTAAAAAAAAAGAAATTCAGTAAAAATACTAACAAGTGTATTGACTTGTAACTCTTTAGTTTGTGGTTGTTCAATGATTTTAATTTCTTATTTCTTTTGCATTTTTTTTTTTAATTTATGAATTTGATGAAAAAAAAAAATACAAAAAAATGGGATGTTACGATGTTTATGTTATTTTACTTTTTTTTTTTTTTGAACACATGTTGATTTCGTAAATGAACAATTAACATAACAAACATGAGTATTTTAAAAAAATTGGGTTGAACAATCGGTGTTTAAATGCTGTTCCTAAACTGTGTGGGATAACAATATTTGTTAAGACCTTTTAGTAAGCAGGTGGAATTCACTTTCGTTTTAACAAAACGAGTTCAAAGCAATCGAAGTTGGCGTAAATTGGATTTCTTCGTTACACAACTGGATAAACCCTGTTTTTCGTTTTCTGATCTAATGAATTTTTTCAATAAAGCTGTGCGATCGGTCTTATCAGTCTAAAGTAGATACGTCTTTATGGAGCCATCTGTCAAAATATTTATTTACTTATGCCGTGTAATACCACGACATGTTACACGGTTGATCTGCATATTTAAAATTTCATTTCCTTTTTGCAAACATTGTACTGATTTACGGCAGTTGTTCATGCAAATATTTTATGCGATCTGTATAACTCAAATATCGGACATATCTATGCAATTTGAATTAACACATATTAGGGATTTAAGAAGACTATTTGACAGGAAGGAGATCACAACGAGGAAACCTAAACCTTTTTAATACAAACATCATCGCCCTTAAACAAGAACAAAAAAAAAATGCTAACAAATTCCTTCAGCAACATTTCATAATTTCCGCACAAAATGATTTAAGAAATAAAAGAAAATCAGCCACTAAAAATCGAAAAAGAACAAAAAAATTAAACGAAAAACTTATTTTTATTCATGAGCTTCCTAAAAAATAAAATCAAATAAAAAAGAAGAAAGAAAATTATTCAAATACATATATAACCGAAAAAACACTTGAAATATATAAACGGCTGACTCTGTCTATATACACATGAAAAAATATTGTATATCTATGAATTTATTTATTTTTATAAATCTTTGCTGGTGTTATGATGCCATGAGACACATTATTTCTGAACAAATTAAAAATAATAAAAAGAAAACCGAAAACAAAATTAAACATAAAAGAAGAAAAAAATGTTTTTAGAACACATTTTTTTGTGGCATCTTTTAACGAAGTTAAAGGAGACATTTGAACATTTTCCACAACGGTCCATTGTGTAAAATTTGTGACTTAACAAAAATCTATTTAATTATGATTTCAGGCTATTTCATGTGCTTATAAACATGCCCCGACTGTACGCTAATACTAAATTTTTTTCTTCTTTTTTAAATAAAACAAAAATCAAGAAAGAATTTTCTTAGTAGCAAATTTTATGCGTCTGACCGCATAGAATTCTAGTCACCGGTTTTAATGGTGGTCGAAAATCGTGCCGTAACCAGGAAGAAGAAGAAAAAGAGAGGGGCAGGGCATTTAAATGAAAATGTACATATGGTTCTAAATAGGGGGTATAGTATTGGCACATTTGGCAAAAAATATGTACATACATACATATGTATTTAAAACATTTTTAAATAATTTAGATTGTTTATACTTTAGTGGTTTTATTTTATGAAATTAATTATTAATACCAAAAAATTTTCATTAAGAAAAATTTTAAAAATAATATGTAATTGTAAAAAGTAAATCATGGCGTCATTTATTTATTTAGTTTAAAAGATTATAAATGAATAAATTTTGTTTGATAAACTTACAATTTTTCGAAGAAAAACAAGGTGCCTATTATGAACTAAATTCGATTTTCGACAGCACTCGAATTAGCTGATCGAACGTATTTTCATTTGGTATTATGGCGCGCATTCGATAAAAATTTACTATTGTGATTTTGATAATTCTCAGTAGTACATTTTCGATCAGATGTCACTTAAAATAAAAAATTTTTGTATACATACCTATTTAAAAAAGAAAATTAAAGTTAAACGTGCCCACGGCGGAATTATTAATTTATTTGCACCGTCGAAAGCAAATTTGTTTTTGGTGAAAAATTCGATGCACAACGAAATTTTCGACAGTGCTGCCAACTCATAATACCAAATTAACATTCGATAGTCGATGTTCGTTTATCGTTTATCGAATGTAACTCACAATAGGGGCGCAAGTAAGAAAGTCCGACTATATGGTACCCAATACCACGATATTTAAAAACAACTTTTGAGAATGTACCCTATTTGGAACGCATGGGCAATTGTGGACCGACTCACCAGAACAAAATTATATAATGAGTTTAAGGGCTAAAAATTTAGAGCAAGTTAAACTCTCTTTTTGGTTTAAAATGTGTTTAAACCAACAAATCTATAAATCATTAAACATATAAACCATCTTTAAACGCATGAAATTGGGCGTTTAAACTACCAGTACAAATCATATGAATTTGCCAACATTTGTCGTAGTGCTGCCACATGTTATTTTTTTAACAACATATAATACATGGGACACTGATTTATGGTTGATGAGTTTAAACTACATATAAATTCAAGTTAGTTCAACTTAACCAGCGTTTAAACCATCAGTGATTTATTAGGCTTAAGAATCATGTAAAAGTTTTTTGTTCCGACTATAATTAAGATATTTTCATCTATATGAGTTTTGGTTGCTTTTAATTGATTTTAGGAAGAGGGTTTATAAGGGCCCTATGGTTAATTTGAACCTAATGACATCGCAGCTATTATTGTCGCCAATTTACATTTATAAAGCAATTTTTGGGATTGGTACTTGTATGGGAGTTATGATCAAATATGGACCCATTCGAATAAAATTTGGAAAGATAATTAAGCTTGCAATAAAATAAGTTAGGATCCAATTTAATCTTAATACCAACGTAATAAGAAGGTTTATGGTCACAAAGACTCTTTTCCGGAAAGAAGCTTGTATCGGCGCTATGTGAAATTATTGACCGATTCCACCAATTTCAATAGGCTTGGTCCTTGTGACAATTAAAACCTATGTACTAAATGTCATCAAACTATCTCAAAACTTGCGCGACCTGTACTTTGCGCATAAGGCTTACATGTACAGCCAGCCGGACGGACGGACATCGTTAGATCGATTAAAAAAGTGATTCTAAGTCGATCGGCTTACTAAATAGTGTGTCTTGGGCCAATATTTAAAGGTGTTATAAACATCTGCACAAACGCATAATGTGACTTTTCATTTTCCAATTTTTTTTTATGTCTTCTATTCAAAGAAGTGCCATATTAAAGCACAACTTGTTAAAGACCTGTTTCAGACAATACGCCTTTACCCTGCAACAAAATTCTTATACGTTTAGACGTTACAAGCATCAAGCTATAATTTAACGTTTAACGTTTAAATATTAAATATAAATTTTATAAATATTAAATTTCAATAATTTATACAAAACAAATTAAAGAGAAACCTTAAATTATTGCCTAATTATACATTTCGTACTACATTGTGGACCCTGCAAGCGTTTCTACACCCTTCGTTCAAAATCTTCTGTTTCATGAAATATTTCTACGTGACATGTCGCATAGTGGGAAACAGGTATAAGAATAAAAAAAAACACTTCCAAATGTTTCGGAATTATTAAAACGCCGGAGGTCATATTACTGAGTATATCACTTTTTTCACAGATGTGTCGGATTAAAGTGGATACCTGCCGTTACGCCTAACCCAACAGTGCTCTTAGTGGGTAGCCAAAAATTTTGTATGCAATTTCGAGATTGTAGACCGGCAGAGTATTCACTCGACCTTTGCAAAGGAGCTCGAGCTATCTTACCTTATCTACTAAAAGGCAAGCAGTATCTATTCATTAGCAACATCATCTAGGGAGATCTGCCAGCATGCAAAACTTTCTTACAAGTGGGTGGTAAATCAGCCCTTAATAAAGCTTACTTTTTACGATCTCCATTTTCTGCGAATTAGGTTATAAACCACAAACACCATGTGATTTGCAAAGGAGGCCTAGCAAGAAACAGTCCAGTGTCGAAATCCCAGTGGCTACTGGATCCCGTGGTTCTAAAAAGGGATCTCTAGTCAGCCGTTTGCATCCTCTTTTTTAAATAGAAAGACCTGCCAATTGTGCTTCTGCCGAACAACGGGTATTGGCTTCATCTCTTTCCCCAATGGATGTGAAACTAAAAGGTGAAATATCCTTAGGGTGTATCCCTACATACCATCAGGGGGAACTGTTTTCAGAAAAAAAATATCTTGGTCAAAATATTTTCCAATTTTAATTGTCCCTTGCCAAAATATTTCATAATTTAAAAATCGAGGCCGACCGCAGTTCAGTTAAGTAATACGAAATCTGATTGCCCCTGATTGTTAGAGCCTATCGGATCAAAACATATTCTATTTATTTTATTTCTCCTCCGAAAAACGCATTTCCTTATACAAAAGTTTTAAGATTAAAACAGAAATTAAGTCCAACAAGCTATTTTTTTTTTAATTTGCAAATAAGAACACACGACTTGTTTCTTACATCTGATTTGCCAACTTCTCAACTCACATGAAGTTATTTATATGTATATGTATGTATGTACATAATTTGCTATGAAATGCTAAAAACACATAAATCGGTATTGTAAAATATCAACTTTAGCCGGCTAATTCTTCCGTTAATCGTGGACGCCGCTGCCTGTTTTCTCACGCCTTGGATCTCTGACAACACATTTTTTATGATAAAAACAGATGGCTTGTCAGAAGATCATAGAGCACGCTCTAAATAAAATTTGATCAAGCGTCTTTGCGTCTGACTTAAACAGAAGCAATTTAACTGCCTGTTTTTAGAAAATGGAAACAAGTGAGTGAGTGAGAAATTATATTGAAAATAAAAACAAATTTTCGTTTCTTATTGTTGTTTTCAATATAATTTCTCACTCACTCACTTGTTTTCATTTTCTAAAAACAGGCTGTAAAGCAAATGTAATACACGACATGTAAGTAAAAACATGTCGTGTACGGAAGGCTTAAATTTGCACACGAAATTCACAGTTTTCTATTTTCTATGCAAAAGGCGCTGTAATCTGCTATCAATGTCTATCAAATACAAACTAAATGACAATTTACAGGTGAGACATTCAAAGAGTCAAGGACTTATTAACCCACCCTCGTAATAATTATCTGAATATTTCTACAGAATGTTTGAATTATTATAATATCTAACATTTAGTTCGATATCTAATATTTCGTCCGATAACCCCACACATGTGACTAAAGCTATGCTTCAATTTAACAAGCACTTGACGCCCCCCACGTAACCACTGTTTTTATTAAACATTTGTTTGATTTTACATAACGTTTGCAAGATCAAAATGCATTTAACATTTTATTAATAACATTATTCTTTTATTTTTTCGATAATTAAGTTTAGTAGACCATCAAAAATTATAAAAACGAAAGTTAAAAATAGATCAATTTAAATATTTGTTTAATGTAAACACACCTTTACTACACAACCATTTTTAACTTCCTTTTACCTTTTAAAGAAAGTTCTCTTTAAAAATGAATACAAAATCATTGTTAATGCCACATACAAAACTTAAATTATTTAAAAAACCCCTCGAGGTCAGACATACTAAAAACCAGTTAACTACGTATTTATGTAAACTTGGCGAAGACACAAAAAAAAAACTTTTAGCTACTAAATATAACCAACAAATTCTTTAAAACAAAAAAAAAAAAAAAATTTAAGAAATACAACTTTTTTTGGCATTTAAATAATAGAAGACAATAGACAATAGAGATTTTTTGTAGTTATTCGGTTTATTTAGTTTGTTTTTCTAAATGAAAAAGTTCAATAATCAACAGGCAAGTTGAGAGTGGTGGCATTACAAAACAGCGCATTGCCAATGAAATGTCAATCGAATATAAATAATTTGTTTTTTTTTAAATCTTTAATTTTACTAAAAAAAAAAGAAAAGAAAAAAAGAGGAATTATTTAGCAATTTAGCAAATAAAGTTTACAAGAAAAAATAACACGCTTTTTCATAGTGATGCGTTCTTGTTTTTGTGTCATAGACTTTTAAACAAATGTTCATCAAATTGCCAGTTGTTTTCAAAATAAAAGTAAAAATTTAGAAAAGTTTTTATATATTTTTTTTTTTAATGATGAACTTTTATTTGACAATGTTTTTTGTTTCTCAATTAAAAAACCCAGAGAGAAAAAAACGAGAGAATGTTAATAAAATAAAATCAAACAAAATTATACGTTAAACCAATTAAATGATTTATTTTTATAATGCCTGAGAAATTAGTTGAGTGTATTTGCACTCGCTTTTTCTATCAAATGGAATTAAAAAAAAGAAAAAAGTAAATGTACAATATAAAAAACAAAGAAGAAGAAAATCTATAAAACTGAAAATGGCAAAAATCTATTTTGAGATTGACTGTCGCCAGCCTCATCTCATCGTCATCATCTTCATCATCATTATTATTCTTTTTTTTTCAAATTAAATTTTTCGGTTTTCCTTAATTTTAGAACAATATAATTAAAAAAAAAAAATTTGTTACGTTAACTGAGAATTTTGTCATTTTAAACACTTCTTTCTTTTATTCTTGTTTCGTTGTGGCATTTATCATTTAGTTTTCTTTATAGCAAGGTTGGCAACCGAAATGAATTTCGTAATCGGTATTAAAGTCTTTTCCATTTCGGTATCCATATTAAACCATTTTGTTATTGCGATAACGGTATGGGTATCCCTGTACGGAAATGTTTGTAACAGTAAATGTGTATCGGGTTTATAATTTAATTAACCAAAACAAACAAGAAAGTTAAAAAAAAACATAGAAGGAGTCTAAACTAGACTTAGATGACAAATATTTTATATGATTTCATATCAAAGCTTTTTTTCTCTAAAATATTGTAAACATTTTAATATCTATAAAAAATATAAACTTTGCAGAGTAGAAATAAATTAAAATATTTAACACTTGCACTAATGGAAAATATGTTTGTTGGCAACAGAAACGAAATTCGGTATCGGTTTCAATTCCAGTATAATAAGTCATTTCGGTATCGCTCACAATACCGGTATTTAATTTTAAACGGCATTTAAGCGATATCGGTATTAATAACAGTATCGGTTGCCAACCTTGCTCTAAACATATTTTTCGGGTTGTGCAAGTTCTTGTTTATTTTTTTTTTTAAAGTGAGCATAAATCTTGTTTTAAGTTAAAAATAAGAAATATATTTAATATGACAAATATTTAGTATGCAAAACAGTCGAATTCGTATTAAAAATTCATCGATATTGAGTTCTAAATAAAGAATATCTAGATCCACTGAAGTGTGCAGAGAATAATTTCAGTTTTTTTTTTCTTAAAACTTGAATAAATAAAACCATTTTTCAAAATTTATTTTTTTTTCAGAAAATATTTATTTAAAGTGTAAGAAAATCTCGATTTAATATACTTTAGAATTAAAAAAACTATTCAGTTTTTAAGAGTTAATTTTTAAGAAATAAATCGGTTAAGAAAGTTTGGACTTTTTTTGTGTTGATTGAAAGTTTAACGCAATTTTTTACTAATTTGAGATCACTGATTTCAAATCTAATTTCCAAAAATTAAAAGTTAAAAAAATCATAACTTTACTCATTAATCGTTTTGTTTTTGTTTTGAAAATGTAATTACTAGCTTTAAAAACTCATCAAATTTTTAAAATCACCGAAAAAATGGCTGAGTAATGGTTTTTTACGTCAAAAAATTTTGGTTTTTTAAAAATCATGAAATATCCAAAACGGAAAAAAGTTAAAGTGTTTTTACTTTCACGTTAAGTATGCACAAAATAAGACATATAAAGATCATAAAAATCGATGAACGCGTTTCGCCTTTATTTACAATTTAGTGAAGGTACCTCATTTTTAAGTGAATGAAAAAACGTTCGTAAATAGAACGGCAGCAATCACACACATATTAAAAATGTTATATATCGACCCCTTTGCGCGAAATTATCGTATATGCCAATTTTTTTGAAATGGAGTTTTTGATGCAATCTTGTTCTACATTCAAACAGACGTCACCTGACAAAATATTGTAGGCGAATTCCACTTCGTTGCTCCAAAAATTGATTGTATATTTTCATTTTGATATTGCAAGCGAACGCAGAGAAAAGTAGAAAAATGGCTGTCCTGTAAAATTTGGTTTTTGTAACATACGATAACTTCGCGCAAAGGGGTCGATATGTGTGGAACTTGCGATTTTTATCAATGCAGTTATTTAGTAAATGGTGAACAAAATCAAAAGTTGTGCACCGATTACAATGAATTAAAGCTTATTTCATTCGAAATATGTTTAACTAAATGTTTTTAAAACCAAAAATTTGATTTTTTTTCTATGAATTTTTAAAGAACAAATTTTTTTTTAAATTGTTCTTTTTTTTCAAAACTTCAACGATATCTCTAAAACTACTGGGCATATTTAAAGATGTTATCGTTGGCGAGTTTAGATTTTTTTAACTGAATATGGTCAACCGTTTTCAAGTTATTCCAATATATGTAGCGGAAGTGCTTTAATTTTGGACAAAATAGGAGACATCAAGTTGTCTATCTATCTTATAAACTTTTTTTTAGTTAAGGCAGCCATAATCACAATAAAATGAGAATAAATTACTATTTGGACTTTATTCTAAATTTCAATAGAATTGTAAAATTTGTTTTTACGTTTATACGTTTTAAAGGGCTTTTTATAAGGCTGCTCTATATGGGACATAAGGAAGATTATGGACCTATCTCAGAGAGTGTAATTTTTTGCCTTATGAAACTATGACAAAACAAATTTTCCTGCAATAACAATATTCGTTACAGTTTTAGGCGCACTAAACGGTTTTTGATAGTAGACTTTCTGTGGCACCTATGATAAATAATGGACCGATGTTCACGAAATTTTGTAGATTGATTTGTGGTCATATAAAACGAATTTGTGCAAAATCTTATGTCAATCCTTGCATTTTTCTGCCATATATGTTAATTATTGTAACAAAATTATCAATTTTTTAGGGAGGTGGTTCTACATTTGGATCAGGGGTAAACAAAACTAAAAATGAGGTTGTATTAGTGAGAGAGAATTACCCAACAAACACAAATTAAATCATTTTAATTTTTTAAAATTTTTTTTTGCCTTTGCTTTGTTTTCATCAACTGCACGTAGCCATTCTTTATTTTTTCTACATTAATTTTTTTTTTTTTATCATATCAGAATGATCCTTTCATTTCTTACTTTCGAAACTTTTCATGTCACTACGAAAAGAATCGTAATAACATATTTCCTATTTCCTTTAAACATTTGGTAACATAGAAGACATTGCACTACTAAATTATTTATTATGAAATATTTTTCACATATCATTCTGACTTCAAAATGTTCGCTGAAACAGGATTACTGAAAAAAAAGCTGGAAAAAATTCGTAAGCATCCGCACATGTGTAGCCATTAATACCTAAACGACGACTGAATACAAGAGAGTAAGAGTATACGTGTGATTGCTTTAGCACAATTGTGCTATGAGATGTTTTACTCCGATTTGGATTCATAACTCTTATCCTACTGAAGTGCTTTTGCTGGGTTGCAATCCAAAACTGCTTAGGATAACATTTCGACACCAATATTGTCCTTTTCTTTTGAGTTGTTTGAAAGTGAGGTGTTTTTAACAGACGGACATGACTTAATCGAATTATAACACAGTGCAACAAAATTCGGGTCATCGCCGCCAGCCTCAATACTTGCAACGCGAATTGAAAGTAGACTACTAGTAGAGCAAATCTGTTAAAGGGTTTTGAAGAGCAAACTTCAAAGAAACGCCTTTTTAAAAAATTTAAAATCTTTAGGGGCCCATATTTCGGGAACCCGAGCTTACTTTTCAAAATCCTTTGACAGATTTGCTCTACTAGTAGTCAACTTTCATTTCGCGTTGCAAGTGTTGAGGCTGGTTTTTTTTGCTGCACAGTGTAATTACTCAAGGACCCAGAATAAATGTACTTTATGGAGTCTTAGATGAATATTAAAAAAGTTTGTAAAGAGGGCTTACTATACCTAATTTGTATAGGCTTTAATTTTATTTGTGCCCTTAACGGATACAAGCCATGTTTAGATTCCATAAGAAAGTGTATTTTTATGTTGGAACATAAAATTCTATTTTTTTTTGGTTTTTGGTACCGCCATATTTTGCGTAGCTTTGCAAATGTTCCTTTTGCTTTGGAAAGCCTCGCATCGATATTGTGGTAGGTGCTATTTGGCTGCCAAGGTAAGTAAAACTATTGACTTTTTCAATAACCTTGCCATCAAGGAATAGAATACCGACGTTAATCCGCAATTACTACTTTTTAGCATTTGCTCTTACGCTTTTTATTTTCCTTTGCATATGACTCTGTTTGGCGGAGATCAATGGGATGTCGTCGGCATTCGTTAAATCATTCAGATGTTCTATATGTATTTGTTGCCACACGATACCGCCATTTGACTGCACATCGATACTAGAGATTAAGTTGCTTGTTCAGGAGGATGGCCCTAGTGGTATACCTTCAAATTCAAATGGTGGAGCGAATTCCAAAAGTCTAGCGCCCTTGAATATGAAAGTATTCAATGGCGTGAAGTATTTACCATAATACTTAAGGTTATATGGTTTTCCTCGGGGATCAGTGGCCCGCAGGTGAGCATGCACACCTGTGCTGATCATTGGTGAGGTATTATTTTATCGGCCACATGCAGTGGATTACTCTTGTTATGTCAAGGGATCTGATCCAGAAAGATAAATTTTTGTTTTGTAACACTTTTTGTGAAGGAATGTTCGTCGGAGTGTTGGACACGTGGTTTTGTGGAGTGTCAGATGCTGGAAGTGGTGTAGTGGGCATTTGTAAATGTCGATTAGTAGCCTTTCTTAGTAAGTGCGCTGCTGGGTATTTGGGTTGAGCACGTGGCTCTCTCATCAGGCCAGAAGCTCACCGAAAAGAAAGTGTGAAAGTCTTCATGTATTAAGTGTTGCACTACATGGATGTTTGGTGTAGTGGGCATTTAGTGTATTTTAATTAAAAGCCCTTAGTAGAGTAGCGCACATGGCTTGCCCTACCCATGTGCTGGCTTGAAAGGTTGGTGTGAAAATTCTAATGCGTTGGATGTTGCACTGCATGGTTGTTGCAGCCAAATTGGACAAGACATTTATGTCTGGGTGGAGAGGTTTGTGCCGTTATGATACCAAGATGGGGTTAGTAATACCATCCTGATACGGTTGTTTCTGTGTGCCCTTACACAGTACGGTACCCGTCTCAAGCCTGTCCAAAAAATTTGTCCAAAAAATGATCTTGGTTTGTAGTTGGTTTTTTGTTTCTTTCACAGAAGTTTCAGAATGCTTTTCTTACAATGATTTTATAATTACTTTTAATAATTACACGATAATTACACGAGGTGGTTGTTGGTGCTACCCAAACTTACGTGGGTAGATTTTTCCGATTTATAACAGGATCTAGTGGAGTAAGTTCGGTTGTAATGAGGAAACATCTTTGTCCTGTTGCTAATCAACAGGAGCTGCATGACAGGTTCGAACAATGCAGCAGAGATTAGATAGCTCGAACTTCATAGCAAGGAGTTTGAATGTTTTCAGTACCACCAACTGTTAACATATTGCAAGATATGCAAGCTTTGTCAACTTTGTATGTCGACATTTAGTAAATGCCAATTACTCAGTGGTTTAGACCCACCATGCAATCGCGTCAAAGTTACAGGCATGCATGTAAAACAAGGATATCTGCACATCGATACTTGAGCGGAGTAACTCATCCATCACCACTAAAAACACAAAAAGGGAAAGTAAACATTCCTGCCGAATATCGAGCGAATCGAATTTGACACGAAATCTTTGCCAAAAATAATTTTTTGCAATAACTGTTAAACAAAAAGAAATAAATCGTGCATAATATGCAAAACAAAACGTCTAATTCTAACTTAACCTCAAATAAATGCCTTTTAAAATATAAATACATAAATATAAGTTTCGCATAAGCTTTTGCTAATGTTGGCCGTGGACTGCCGTGTTTCTCATTAATGAAAAGTGTTAATAAAAGAATTCTAAATTTATTTTTTATTATTCAAAGTTTCGGTTTTTGATTTATATCATTTTCTTTCAGACAGCCTCTGCTTATAAGATATGTATGTAATGTATGGATTTGTGAAAAAATAAAAAGAAGAAAAAAAACTGATGCTGTTTACAATTTTATTATCAGTGAAATTGATTTAAATAATGTTTCAAAACAAGACTTGGTTGGCTTCGTTAAAGCAAAAGGTACAAATTTTTTTTTAAAAATTTCAAGCAAAACCAAAACTGATTTTGCCTGCATGGTTTATACGCCATTTTTTTAGACCCATTGCGTATTTTCATCATACCGATTCGTGAGTTTTCGAGATATTCAGGTTTTTTTTCATATGATGGCAACCCTATAAAATTTCAACTATTTTAAAATCCAAAACCCCATCGTGCCTGCCCATAAAAAAACTCTTAAGTTCCAAATTTTAGCCATATCGGTACCAAAATTTGGCTGAAATTAATTTTGGCCAAAAAAGTAGTCAAATTACCCAGTGTGCATCGGCTACAATATCAATAGCTTCCGAGAATGTGCCATTATGGAGAATTCGGCACTGTAAGGCGGTATACTGTGCTTTTAATAGATTGACAATTTCGTCGAGTACTCCTTTTCGTAAGAGGGCTCCCGAGGTTCTTTGATGATTTAAACGGTCAAAAACCTTTCCGAAATCAACGAAGACTAAATGTTGTTGTTGCTTGAATTCGTTAATTTGTTCCATAATTTATCGAAGTGTGTTCCGCACAAGAAGATTGTGGTCCAGGATATTCTGGCACATTATTTTCAGTGATCGAATAATAGCATGATCCCAGTTGTTTCAATTGCTGTAGTCTGAAGTTGCAGCCGTTTTAAGTATTTTAATTAGAGTTCATAATCATATACGTTGTTTTATTTTCTCATCCCTTTTGGGCTGATTATCATTCCAACGTCTCATTAGCCTAAGTAATCTTCGTGTTGATTAAAAAATGCCCGAAATTTTTCATATCAAGCTCTTAAATTTATATTTGAAATATTTTATTTTATTACTCAATAAAACAAACAACTTAACTAGGCCTATTAATTGTTAAGCGAAAGTGATTTGTGTCCGTAAAATATTTTTGCAATCTTAAAAAAAAAAAAAAACAATTAATATTTATGTTAATAAAATTTCTTTCTTTTTATTACAGGTAAATACTTAACAAAAATATTAAAATACTGAAATAATAATTTTAGATTATTTAAAAATCTCGGTGAGTCATTTACAGATAATTAAATATACAAAACTTTTTTTTATTATCCCTTTCTCAAGGTCATAATTAAATTTTTCTACAAGTATCTATGCACTTGTATAAATAAAACCGATATTCATTTCCTTAATTAGCATCGTAGAGATTTCGTTTTAATAAATACGCGCTCACAAAAACGGGGCAGAAGATCAACTCTTTATTGACAAAAAGTGTTTTTAATTAATCAGCATCATTATTTTTATATTGTTATTTCTTAGTTTTTTATTTATGTGTATTAACAAAATAATTTAAAATGTAAAATTAACACTACATTTAGTGACACTTGGAAACCCTAGAGTACGCTGAGTTTATTAATTTTAAATTATAAGAATAAGTTGCACGGATGGAAAATTGTGAGCTTTTTTACTTGCTTAAAAACTGCAAATACAAACGCTCCAGGTAATTACTTTTTTTTACGAAAACACAGTCTGAACGTCGGGTGCAAAGCTAATCGCTCTTTTTAATGCATTATAAAATGCAACTGTGTAGAATTTTGCAATGCAACAAAAAACACACAGAAAAAAATAAAAATTGATTTCAATTAAAAAATTTGTGATATTAATTAAAAAATTAATTAAATTTGCACCAGTAAACAAATTAATAGTATCAATTAAACCAGTTAATAGTATTAATTAAACGTTTAATTCACTTGATTAAATTTTTAATTAAAACAGATTTTATTTTCGATTAATGCTTTAATTGGTGAAAAATTTTGGAGATTTTTTTCTGTGTAGTATCCATCGCTCTTCATATGATCTTTGTGTCTGAATAATCGAAGGTTGACTTTCAAAATAAAATTAAACAACTTTGGTTCTTTGTTCTGTGTTGAATTTTTCCATCATAAGTTTATTAAAACGAAAAAAATTTTTTACAGTTATTTAATCAAATTAAAATCCTATTTCTTCGACCTTTTTTATTAAATATTATACTTTAATAAATTATTTAAGCTTACGGCCACTTTTATTTAAAATTAATTAAAATATTTTAATTTTCGATATTTCGATTTCCGTTGGAAATCTTCTTCAGGAAATTTTTTATTTTTTTTTTATTATAAGAAGATTTCCAACGGAAATCGAAATATCGAAATTAAAATATTTTAATTAATTTTATATAATAGTGACCTTAAGCTTAAATAATTTATTAAAGTATAACAGTTATTTAATCATAACGTTCATTATGCGCCTTATGGCAATTTTCTCAATGTATCGACAAACTGTCTGTTATTTAATGTCACCATAAATTTATTAGACCGATAAACTGTCCGTTAAAAATTTTGGGTTTCTCAATATACCGACAAAAAACATGGTTTTCAGCTGGCAACACCTCTCATGTAACATTTGGGAGTCAGCTGATTGACTTTATCTGTACGGCAAATAAAAGGAAAATAAATAATTGGCAGATGAGTGCTGGTTAGCTTTGCGACAGCAAATGAGACTTTGAGAAAACCAAATTTTTTTAATGTGCCGTTTTTCGTTAATAAAAAAGATAATCGTGTAATGAGAAAACGGCCATTAACATACACTTCAAAAATTTCTTATTAGCATTAAAATTTTATTTTGCTGTTTTGTTATCTTAATATGCTTTTTGTTTTGTAAAGCTTTCATGTATACTAGGATCCTTCTGGTCAGCCGCGCTCTTAAAAGATCTGCCAACTTAAAATGAAATTTCGTAGGGTATAATAGCGCAGCGGGAAAATGTTATCGATAGGAATCGAGAATGTAATACATATCTTGTATAATATTTGATTCCAGCACGGAACATGTCCTAGGATTGTAATAAATTATTTTAATATATCCTGCGAATGAATTAAATAATGCATCCTTTGTGATAAAAATTTGTAAACGACATAAAGGCAGCAAAAAAGAGCGAATTTTTATTAAGAAAATTTGTAAAAGAAAAACACGAATAATAGTCACGAACAGAAACAATACATTCCTTGTTCTGCAAATGTGAGAATATACGTGGTAATTAATGCATAATTTTTTCTGATAAAAATACCTTCTCGATTCTCGATATTTCGAAAATAATACATTATTTTTTTTAGTTATTTATGTAATCAATTATTAATTTTGCCGCTGGGAGCTTTACAGGTTCGCTAAACTTTTTAAAAACTTTAATATACACTTAAAAGCTTTGATACAATATAGTTAAAAAATATTTAAGATCTTTTGCACTGAATTCTATATTAAATTTATACTTTTTTTGTTTTAAAAATAGCTTTTCTTAACCAAATTTTTAGTCTTTTAAATTTTTGAAAAGCTTTTGATATACACATAAAAGCTTTTCTTTGCTATATCTTTAAAATATTGACGACCTTTTTCCCTGTATTCTAAATGAAATCGGTACTTACTTTAAATTCGAAAAAAGCTTTACGTAATCTAATTTAAGTTTTATTTTGGAACCTCAATTTTCCATCTCTGTCTGATTTACTCTCTCTAGATACTAACACTTGTTTCTTACTTTTTTTACGAGTGATATTTATGTATTAAACACGCATTGTATTTTTATTTTTCTTATTTATTTTATTTGCCTTGTTTTTTTTTTTATTAAATTTGTAAATAAAATAAAAAATAACGTCATAAAACAAGTTTCTAATTACAGCAACGTTGTTACTTGAAACTGAAATAAAAAAAATATAAATAAAAATAAACTGCCCGTAAATAAATTCACATGTAAATAAAATTCAATACAGGGTGTTTAGTTACTTAAATGAATTCACTAAATTTATCTTCATTAAGTTTATTTTAAAATTAAAGAAAATTTCCCACTAAAAAACTTTAGACATTAAAATTTTATTACAAGGCTGGGGTCGAGTTACCACTTTTACTGCCTGTTCATCTATTTCCAAACGAAGACTTCGTTCGCTTAACTTACACTTAAAACAAAAACAAATTATAAAATATAGTCTTTGTTTTGTTAGCTATGACATTTTCCTATCTTTAAGACAATAGATTTCGCTTTTTTATTAATTGGTTGAACTTCCCAATCGAGAAATGTTATACCCAGTTAAAAATGTGCTCTTAAAGGAGCAGGTTGCACTGTAAAAATTTTAAATAACCGCGTACAAACCTGCTGATGGGATGTATGACTTTTTATAAAGAGTTCCCGGTTTGGAGGACTACTTTCAGCTGACAATAATAAATAACCTAATAGAAATGCATCTTAAATTTTTTTTTAATTTAAAAATTTGTGTGCTTGCAAGTGATAGCAGAATCCCTTCACCAATAATGAATAATGGCTTTACGTGATGGACTTAAGTATAGGCCAGTGTTGCAAAATTGAAATTTTGAAATGGTACTGAACTTTAACTAAAAGAGTACTTTTTCCAACAAATGGTACTTTTTGTTAAAAAATAAAATAATTTTTTATGAAAATAAAAGCAACAAAAAATATTTTATTGGAATTCATTTATCTATGTATTAAAGAGCAAACAGTATTTATATTAAAGATACATAATATTTTTGTTATACATAAGCGTTTAGCTACGGTCACACTCATCAAATATTTGACCAAATAAGTATTGAAGAAATAATTAGCCGGTTGAAGTTAATATTGTTCAATACCGATATATGAGAAAGCATATTATAGTTGGGCCTTCAGAGAGATCGTGCTAAAATCGTACGAAAAGTAAGAGGTTATCCAAAAATAACATCTTCACAGGTTGTCGCAGAAATAAAACAAGATTTTGGCAAAGATTAACACCCAAAAACTATTCGGTGAACGTTACATGAAGCTGGGTATAACTCACGTGTAACTAGACGCAAACCGTGGATATCTACTGTTAATCAAAAAAAGAAAGTGGACTATGCCAAACAATTTGAAAATAGGCAATGCGATTTATGGGATCAGGTACTGTTCATAGACGAAAGTAACTGTCTGTTTTTAGAACGCGAACACAAAAGTGACTCGTTTAACTAACATTTGAGTCATTCCATGTCAAACCATCATGCCATTCGGCATCAACACCTCCGATTTCAATGGAATTCAACACAAATGTTGGATGTTATTGGACTTTAGCAAAACATAAATTTTCAGACCCCAGATTCCTTTGGCTTCCGAAATATGACGTCATAAAATATGTGAAAAATGTTAAAAAAACACAAAAGTCTCCTTACAAAAGGGGATAGAACTTTTGAACCACGCAAGATAATTTAGTTTTTTTTATACCGTTTTAAAGGTGAAAGTTCACCCTTTAAAATGATATGCATATTGTGTTTTTTTAAGAAAAGGTCAAAGGTAATTTTTTGGGGTCTTGAGTTCAAAGTTCCATATCTGAAAAAGTATATTTTTTAAAATTCTTAAAAAAACATATGTCAAGTATTAGACCCTCTTCTACATTTCGAGAAAATTTAAAGGTGGAGACTCGATTGGTGTAAAAATTATAGACCAGAACGTGATCCTAAGTATGTTTTGTGTTCATACAAGATAAATATTTTATGTTGGATTTTAAATAAGACATTAAGGCTTTTTATTCTAAATGTATTTCCCATGCGAATTATTTATATTGTATTATTGAAGAAGACATTATAGTTTTCATTTATTTTTTATTACAAAATATTGAACAACACATTAAAATAATTCAATTCATTTTTTTTAAATAATACTGTTTAAAGCTTTCAGTTGAAATTTGTAATGTAAATTTAAAATGTAGTACAAAAATAGTAAGTTTTGAACAAAACAATTATATAATTCAGGTAATTTTTTTGTATTAAATTTATTATATGTATATAATACTACTTAAAACTCTTAATTGGTAATTTGTGTTTTAAATTTTTACGGCCTAATTTATAAAAAATAAAACCGGTTAATAAAGGCTTTATGAAACGGATTTTCATACAAAATCTGTTTAATAAACCCTTTATTAACATGTTTTATTTTTTATAAATAAGGCAGTTAAAATTTATTACAAAAATTGTTTGAAACCTTTAAAAGTTTGAGTTAAATATAACATTTATTCAGAGAGTAAAACATAAATTAGTAACGAACATTTTCAATTAAAAATTCGCTATCATTTGAAAAAATCTTTACTTTTAACTTATTTTCTCCTTCAGGAATGAAACAATGATATTTTTGTGTACCTGGAATTGTGCGTAGCCCAAAAAAGCGTTCTCTTAAAAATTCATCTTCTTCTCTATGATCATCTTCAGAAAGATATATGAAATTGCAATTTTTAAGGTTTGTTTGGCACCAATCGAACAAGAGTTGTGGCGTTGTGATCTGGTTATCTAGTGGTCGTTGTAAGCTTACTTTACGTGCCTCTCTTTTGACTGTGCCTCCAAGGCCGTCACTAGGGCCTTTTCCATGGCTAGTAGCGAAAAAGTGCCATTCAGCATCGCATCCGAAATCTGCCTTATGATAGCACAAATTCACAAAATTTTTTTTATTCTTAAATTGTCCTGCACATCCATCCGAGAAGTATATTATTTTTAGTGGATCTTTTTTAAAGTTATTTTTTAAAAATATATGAAGGTGTTTGTGGAATAAATGGACCGCTACAGTATTATGTACAAGACAGCTCGATATAATTATAAAATTTGTGTTTTTCAGTATTCCATCGGATTTATAATAAATGACAATTGGATACAATGTTGCTTGTGCATTGTTCCAATGAAATCCTTGGACAGAATCTTGAATAGTAAAAGACACGTTTTCAGAAAAATCACAAACAACGACATATTCGTTTTCTTTTAAAGATGATTTTTTGAATGTTAAAAAGGAATTCTGTTGTTTTGATATAAAAGAATGTGGAAGTAATTTTTTTAGTTTTTCAGAGAGTAAATCTAAAAAATCATCGGCTGGTTGGATCATCGTTTCCAATTTGTCTCTATCAGTACTTATCCATTGTTTATACTTTATTTCATCAATGTTATTTTCTTCGAATAATTGACGAAGTGTATCTATTAAATTATTTGTTCCAGGACAAAATTTACACTTTCCAATATAGCAGTTTGGAGATTCTGAAGAGCACACAATTTTTTTAAAACAGTCTTTGTATGATTCCATTTCATAATCTTTTAAGTTTTTTGTTAATTTTTTTAAATTTATAGAGTGAAGCATTAATTTAACGTTCTGGTGTTTTATACAGACGCATACATTATGGGTGCCACATGCGTTGACGAGCACTACGTTTTTTGGTCTGAGCTCACAAAATTTAGATAGACCTATTTTGGGTTCCCCATGTCGTTCTCGAAACAAGGCATACATTTCCCGTAAGTTCCCTAGCAAAAGCCTTTTTGTTTTACGAACTTTTATTCCATTTTCCGTAATGGATACAAAATCTTTAATTCCGGGCATGCACCGGCTGATGTCATCGCATTCATAAAACTCTTTAACTGTATTAGCAATTTCACTCGGTAAAGATTTGCCCAGCTTTTCATTCGGGGTACTTAATATACCTTTTTCATCGACAAGTTTTTTCACTTCACGTGCCATAAAATTTGATATGTGGAATTCCTCTACCATCTTGAGAATAGACCAGCTTTTAGGCAAAATAGTAAGTAATTGCATTTTCTCGCTATTTTTCGCAAGTGTTTTAAATTTTTCTTTTAATTGTGTTATTATTTCTGATTCCGGGCATTGGTGTGATGTTGAAGGTGTCGAATCTGGAAAAACAATTTTTCTGATTGTCTTGCTCACATTTTGAAACTTGCTGCTTCTGTACTTTTTATATACCATTTTTCTGGATGAAATTGGAGATTCTTCAAGGTATGGTAGCGTCTCGTTTAATTTAGAAACCGCAATCTCTTGAATCACCACAGCTTTGTCTTTAGGCAACGATTCACTTTGCTCCAAGCCTTCAACTGAATCTATCTCTTCATAGTCTATTTCTTCTTCTGAATGTAAACTGTTTTCTTTTTGAAGTCGACATAATCTAAGTCTACATGAATGGCATATTTTATTTGATGTTGAAATATTTTTGCATATGACAGTCATCCACTCTTGAGCTCTTCTTAGTCCTAATGATATATATTTATGCCCCACTTTTTGGAAAGGGTTGCAACAATACATTTTTTTATGTGACATTTTAAACACAATTATTAAAATTTTTTAAACTAATTTTTTGCGAGTTTTTTATATAACAATTTTTAATTTTGTTTGACTTAAAACACAAATTGTTCAATACTTACTATTTTTGTACATTTTTAAATTACATTACGAATTTCAACAGTATTATTTAAAAAAAAAAAAAAAAAAAAAAATTTATCTTGTATGAACACAAAACATACTTAGGATCACGTTCTGGTCTATAATTTTTACACCAATAGAGTCTCCACCTTTAAATTTTCTCGAAATGTAGAAGAGGGTCTAATACTTGACATATGTTTTTTTAAGAATTTTAAAAAATATACTTTTTCAGATATGGATCTTTGAACTCAAGACCCCAAAAATGACCTTTGACCTTTTCTTAAAAAAACACAATATGCATATAATTTCAAAGGGTGCACTTTCACCTTTAAAATGATACCAAAAAAACTAAATTATCTTGCATAGTTCAAAAGTTCTATCCTCTTTTGTAAGGAGACTTTTGTGATTTTTTAACATTTTTCACATCTTTTATGACGTCATATTTCGGAACCCAAAAGGATCTGGGGTCAAATATTTTTTGTTTAATTATACTCTTATAGTGTATGACATTTGTGTTGAATTTCATTGAAATCGGAGGTGATGATGCCGAAAATGCCTTTTTTTCGTGATGGTTTGACGTGTTTTAACTCATTTAAAACAAAAACAAATTTTGAACTGTTGTTTTTGTTTTAAATGTTAGTTAAACGAGTCACTTTTGCAGTATCTCATTTTAATGAATGGCGTTGTTTGTTGAATTTTCGAAACAGATTAATTTTTTAACCCCATTTACAATCCTGTCATAAAAAACATATTTTAAATCCAGGTGATTTTTAAAGAGAGTAAAACATTCAGTTTGCTGTTTTTTTAAAATTCCATTTACTTGATTGCATCCTGTCTGATGACATATTCAGGACCTTTTTTATCGGTTGCTTTCTTTAATTGTTTTTGGTGAAGCTCTTCGGCAACAATTTAATATTAAACAACCTTCTGATTCCACTTAGCACAATAAAGACTTTGATTCAGCACGTTTGTCCCATTTTAAATGTAGTATGTATGTATATCATATGTTTACATTTAGCCCTGACGCAGAATTCTGACATGCGAAATCGACGTTGGATGCCTTTGAATGAATCTCAATGTATTTAAACGAAAGAAAGTTATCAGTTATTTTTCTTCTAATGATTCCTTTGGTTCCTCTTGCGCTCAACTAAAAAACTTCATTAAGTTATATCTTTAGTGGCCTTCGGAGATTTTTTCGTCTTCAATATCTAAATTATAAGCTTTTTGAGCTTTTAAAGAAAGCATGTTCGCCATAAACTTTCTGCAGTAACGAAATAAATAATGTTGCCAGATGTATATACTTTTTTCTGAAAAAAATGTTTGCCATCCGTATTAATATATACAATTGTGTTGTATACATACTTCTTTATAGAGTAAAGCTGGAGGTCCATATCACGCGTTTTCGCCTCCACGCATTGCATGATTTTCATACCTTTAATGCGTTCTATGTTTCAAGTTACATGCAACGCTTTTTATGCTGCATTACCACAAGTAAAAATAAAATTGAATTTGTCAAAACCAGCTGATTTTTTCCAACGTTGCTTGTGACGCTTACAAAAGTAGAAAGTAAACCTACTTTTCGCACTCAAAGCCTCAATGCATCCTACCCTTTTGTGCAGCTGCGTAGACAGCAAAAATGCATGTAGCGCGTGGTGTGGACCTCCAGCTTTAATGTTGCGGACACGTTAATGTTGCGGTTGACTACAATCCTTGGTTGTTACTAAAAATTCGTAAGCGCGTCATAAAGTGTTGAAATATGATAAAAACAAAACAGAAAACTTGTATGTATAAAAATGTTGATGGAATGTTTATATAAATTTTTATATTTTTCGAATAATAATAAGACCATTAAAGTATAAAAGCTTTTGAGGATTGTAATTTGACTTAGAATACACATTCGAATAATATCCAAATTTGTTTAAAATAACATTTATCTTAAATGACTACCTGATTTGTCTTAAAATTTTCGATTTAAAATAAAATGTAGATGGCAAAATTGAAGCGACACGTTGGGTATTAAGAGATATTTAAAACAGAAAAGCCAACATTTTTTTTTATTTGCTGCGAAAGCTCTTGAAGGCATCTAAAAACATTTAAAATGTATCAAAATATGCCCCAAAAAGGCAAAATGTGCACTATAACCTAAAAAAAAATCCGGCTAAAAGGGTCTTTTAACGAATTTATGCAAAAAAATGCTGCAAACGGTAAAATATGCACTAACAAATCGATGCCAAAATTCATAAAAAGCCCTAAAACGGATAAATATAATGTTTCTGCCTTCTTTGTTCGCACAAGGAAAAACTTGCAATTGCATGTTAATGATTTCCCTGGTAATAACCCTGTATAAAAATATCACTTTTTCTATATCAATTACAATTCGCATGCTTATCTTAACATTTCAAGCTTAATTTGCATAATCTCAAATTTTCTTAAAAGAAACTTTGAATTCATAAGTTCAATTATAATAAGAACATCTCCGCCCTTTTTAAATATTTATTTTAATTTTTCTCTATGACTTTCATTATTTTCTTTTTCAACTCATCATATATATTTTTCTCAGTTAACAAATTCTTTCCGAGATTTTTTCATTAAGGTTTTTCTTATTTAACACAATAATTTATTGCATACAATTCTTGTTTGAAATAAAGCGTTTTTAAAACTTCCGTTTGTGTTTGTGCTTTGCTTTTGGCTCCTACTTTTAAGTATCATTTCAAATTCTAGAGAATTTTAATACTCAAATGTAAAAACTCAGGCACATGGCTCAAAGATAATTTAACGTGCTTTTAAAAAGAATGAGAGGGAGTGAGTCTGAATAAAAGTACGAGTAGTACACGTGTTGTGGGAATTTTAATGCTTTTATTAATTTTTGTTTTAAGCACTTGCGTACTTAGTTACTTCTTTTTTCTTTTTAATTTAATATGTATATTTAAGTTTAAAATAGTAGAAGTGAATGAAATAATAGTAAGATTTTTTTTTTAAAAATTGCATACATTGTAAGTGGATGATGTCTTTTCGTTCACGAGAGATGATATTACCAGAAAGTTCTTAAACTTCAGTGCAAAAAACTTAAACGAATCAAAAAATGGAAACATACTTTTGGTGAAGCAACTACAACCTGGGAGTTGTAAAAAGAAATGGACTAAGTCTATTGTTTCCGGTGTGATGTTTCTGTCCCGGAAACAATTTTAGAAAGTTCGCTTTATATAGTTCTAACCGACATGCAGATGTGAAATAGTTCTAATGAAGTGGTTGCGTGCAAACCAGAGCCTTTTGCGAAAAAAAAGAAATGAGAAATTTTCGAATTTTTAAAGGAACAGGCCTCGCTAACCAAAGCTTCTTTGCACAGCCGGCCTCTGGCCGGGCGCAAGGGTTGTCTGCTCTATGGTATAATGAGCCCCGACTTCGCGAGCTAAAGCTTCTAAATTCGCGATTTGATATCGGGATTTTTATATTTAGGATTTCAAAATCGAGATAATAAAGTTCGACATTTCGACATTCAAAGTTCTGAAATTAGGATTTTGATAATATCCTAAATTATTAATTTGTTAAATCGTTTGTCCCAGAGCTTGACAATAATGGAACTATAGACCATATGACACTCCATCCATAGATGTTATGACATTGAGCATTATGACATGCCTACCTGTGTACATGTATATGGTTAAAATGCAGTAGTAAAACTGTGTACAAGCTTTGCATTAGTACGATTTGGATGTCAGCTTTTTATTAACATAAAGAAGCGAACTTACGAAGGAGTCAATCCTGCCCCGTTACGGATTAGTTATGCATTTTTTGTTTTAAAAATGTCTTAAAGAATCTTTTTTTTTAGAATTACTTCAAATTAACTAATACAGCGCCCTCTAGACATAAAACCTAATGATCTTCCTAACAGATCTATCAAGAACTTAGAAAACTGCCTTTTTACCCTATTGAGAAGCCCTAAAAATTTTCTATTTTTACATTCCCAACTGTCAAGAATAATTAAATAAGAGTTAAGAATTTGTTTTATGTATTTTCATTTTGAATTTTTCATACTTTACTTACATTTTTGTAGCAGACACTTAAAGTTTTCTATAATAAGAACTTTAAAAAACTTTCAAAAGTGTTGCATGTTTCTGCATAATGATAGGCTAATTAAATGCAAGTGACACAATTCACAATAAAGTGCAAAACTTTGCACCAATTTTAAAAGTGGGAAAAAATTCACACACCATGATTTCTTAACAAAAGATTGAAAAATAAAAAAAGGGAATATATAATATATTCAACCTAATAAAATTTTCAGTTAGATCGTATTAAAAAAACAAGTTCTTAGTTAACTGCAAAATAATTAATTAAATAACTAATAACTTTAACTGAATACTGTTAACTGAATTTTAATTCAAAAGAATGAAATACTTCTACATTTATAACATGTCATATACTTTTTCCTTACAATTAAGGTTTTTCTTAACTGGCAGCTTGTTAATTAATTAATTAATTGAAATTAAGTTTCTACATCTGTCTCAAATTAATTTGGCAAGAGTTGGCAACAAGTTTTTTTTTTTTTTGAAGCTCGTATAAACGGAATTAGGTTAAAATTATGTGCAGGCCACAAACAGTAATAATATAAATCGTTTTGATGCACAAAAATAAATCTTCTCTAATGAACATTTTTTATTATGTATTTAAAAATAGTTTGAGAAACGATAAAAGGCAACAGAGAGTATTAAAAATTATGTTAAAGTGTTTATGTTTTTTGTTTCTATATGAATAATTTTTGTCGAAAATTCTTTTTGTCCACTTAAAAGAAATAAAAAAATAGTTTTCGACGAAAATTATTCCGCCAAAATTTTTACAAAAGCGTTGTCAAAATTTCACTAAAAATTGTTTTCAACGAAAAAATTTCACTTAAAATTGCTTTCCACAAAAAACATTTACTAGGAATTTGTTTAGAGATAGTTTTCACTAAAACTTTGTTTGCCGAAAAATTTTTTTTAGAAATTTGTTTGATGCAAACTAAAAATTAGTTTGATGATAAATTTTTACTACAAATTTGCTTTACGAAACATTTTCACTTAAAATTTGTTGATGACAAATTTTCACTAAAAATTAATTGGACAAAATAGTTTCACGTCAAAAAAAAAAAAAAAAAAAAAGTGGTTTCGTTAAAAATATTTTAGTGAAACTTGTCGCAAAAAATGTTTGAACAAATTTTTTTCGTTAAAGATATTTTGTGTAAAAAAAAATTTTTGATGAATTTGTTTGGCGAAAATTTTCACTAAAACTTTGACACAAAACTTTCACTAAAAATTTGTTTTACAAAACATTGTCAATTAAAATTCGTTGATGACAAATTTTCACAATAAATTAGTTGGACAAAATAGTTTCACTTCAAAAAAAATCTTATAGTAAAACTATTTCGGAAAAAATATTTTAGTGAAACTTTGTTTGACGATAAATTTTCTCTAAAAATTTGTTTTACGAACGAAACAATTTCACATAAAATTCGGTGATGACAAATTTAGTAAAATTATTTCGTAAAAAATATTTTAGTGAAACTTGTCGCAAAAAAAATGTTTGATCAGAATTTTTTCGTAAAACATATTATGCCAAAAAAAATGTTATTAATGAATTGGTTTGGCGAAAATTTTGATTAAATCTCTGTTTGACGCAAAACTTCCACTAAAAATTTGTTTGACCATAAATTTTCACTGAAAAATTTGTTTTACGAAACATTTTCACTTAAAATTCGGTGATGACAAATTTTCAAAATAGTTTCGTGTCAAAAAAAAAAAACTTATATGTAGTGAAATTGTTTCGTAAAAAATATTTAAGTTAAACTTGTCCCAAAAATTAATGTTTTAACAGAATTTTTTCTTAAAAAAATTTTACGAAAAAAATAAAATTTGTTTAGCCATAATTTTTACTAAAAATTTGTTTGACGAACATTTAAAAAAAATTTTCTTTGACGAATACTTTCTTTAAACATTTTAACTTATTTTGGTTTTTGTCGAAAACATTTAACAAAAAATCTTAATGCTGACTAAAAACTAGGGTAACCTGTCCGTGAAAGCCCGGGTTCGAGCCCCGCGGCAGTCAAGAATGAAGAATTATCAATAAATGTTAACTAATTTCATGTTGTAAAATTCCTTTCTTCATAAAAATAATTTAGTGAAAATTAAATTTAATTAACTTGTAAAACATTTCGCAAGTGTATGCACAGGGGTGTTAGGCATTTTTCTTAAAAAATCGTCAAAAGTTTTAAAAAAATTCGTCAAAATCGTCACGAACATTTAACAAAATCGTCTACAAATCGTCAAATATTTAAATTTTACAAATCAGAGACATGAAATGAAAAATATTTATTATTTGAAAAAAAATACATAAGAAAAAATATATTTTCATAAAAACATAACAAAAATTTATTTATTTCATTTATCGATATTCACAAAAACATTAAATAAAAAATAAAATCTCATTTGCTATTTACTCGAGCTATAGCTCGAGATATAAGATATATCTTTAAATAATTAGTTTTTAGCGCAATCACTATTGCAAATGGTTTTTACTGTTGAAGGTGCTAAACCAAGGGTTCTGTCTGTATCAACAGCCTTTTCACCCGACTTGAAACGTTTTATTACGTCCAATTTTAGTTCCAAATTAATGCATTTTCTTCTCTTTTTTCTACACAAATTCTTATTTAACACTAACTTCTTACTTCCTACCACGCAACCATACTCAGAATAACTTACCTAGCAGAATTAAATGGGAGTTCGTCTTTTTACACGCAAATAGCTAAATTTTTCACATGTGATTATGACTTTAGTAAAAAAATGTAACGACGCAAATCGAAATCATAAAAACGCAAAGCGGATTTAACCAATTTTGAAGAAGCGACACAATTAGGACCGACGCAAATCGGGGCTCTAGTGTTAATTTTTTGCAGTTTCGATGGCATTCATATAATTGTAGAATTCGAATTACTAATGCTTTTAATGAAAGTCAGGTGGGGGAAGAATTTTTGTTTAATTTCCAATAATTTTTGTATTTCGAAAAATTGATTTTTACGTTTTCGACTGTCCCCAATATAATTGTAAATATTTCTTGTAAGTGTTTTATTGATGCCAGAAAATCGTCATAACACTATAACTTTTAGTAAAAAAATCGTCAATCGTCATTTTACTGTATTTTCTCAAAAAAATCGTCAAAAGGACGAAAAGTCGTCACATCTAACAACACTGTGTATGCATGACATGTCGGGCCTTGTTGATTCGCCCAGATTGTGATTGTGCAGTTTAAGTAACAGAAAGATTGTACATCTCCTATGGTGTTATTATTGAAAACTACTTGTTGCTGGTGTTTATTCTCATTAGTTTGGTTTTCCGCAAAATTATTTAAAGAAAAAGTTTTCACTAAACTTAGTTTGAAAAAACATTACGGGGAAAAATTAGTTTGGAGACAAATCTATTTTCTTCACCCACTTTATGAAATCTCTCTATTGACTTAAAAAATTTACAAAATTTTTATTCTAAAAATAAGAGTTCTTTAAAAAATTATGTTTTGCATTCATAAAGTCTTAACAACAACAAATGGCCTTGTAATAGTTTTTCACACCCACTTTTAGATGTTTTCTTAATAAAAATGTTTATCTGTGTAACATAAAAAATGTTCTCAAATTAAATCAATTGACTGCTGACTAATGAAATTCGAGTATCGGAACATAATTCAGTAGATGAGAAATGAAAAGTTTCAAGTGTGTGTTAATTAATTGATTTCATTAAGAAAGAAAAAAACAAGAAATGAATATTCAAATACAATTAATTTAACAAATCAATTAAAAAAAGATTTATTTATATAAAAAAAAAAATAGGGAAAAAGTTAAAATTGAATTCAATTAAATTAAAATATTGACCTAGGTTTTTATGCTAAATGTACACAGTTTTTTTTTCCATAATTCAATTAACTGCCATTGAACTTCTTTAGCAATACAATGCCGTTCAGATCATTTCCACTAAAAATTTCTGTTCAACAACTTAATTGAGATACAAAGAATCTTTTACAATGACTTGATTTATTTTGTTTGTAATAAATTTCAAGTGCATTTTAATATTATTGAAGTATTTAACTTCAATGCAATACAACATTATTCCTTTAAAATATCTTATTGTACTTGACTTTTTCTCTCAGTGTATTTGTTCTATTATCATTTTTAATGGTCTCTGAGTCTTAATTCAAAATTTCTATACAAAATTCAAATATAAATTGTAGATTATCTTATGCACTCAATTAGTTACGCTACCCTACACACGGCAAGCCATTAGGGTTTTATTTGTATGTTTGGTCCTAGGCCCAACTAGACCCAAATAATGAAAATTATTTAAATCGGTTCTAAAATGATCTGAGCACCGATAAACGTTTTAATTATGTTATTTATTTTTATCCGATTCCATTGCCGAAAAGAGAAAAAAAATTGCCACAAACATATTTCTTCCCGAAATTATGCTGAGCTTTCATAAACTATACAGTACCCATGTTCTGTAACTTTAGTGAGAACTTCTCGCATTGAAAAGATGTAAAACAAAATATTCCATCGTTTCTCGAAAAGTGAGAAAAAAGTGTGTCTGTAAATTATGCCAAAAACTATCAAAAGAGATTACGTCGTAACGTTATAAATGTCATAACGTTGCACTCGAAGCCGATTTAAGAATGCAGACGTTAAGAACGCCAGTTACACATATCGTTAACGGCGACTTAAATTTACTAATGTTAAAAAATGTTTAACGACGGCGGCGAAAATACAACCGTCGGCTATCCCAAATAATGTAAAATGCGACTTAAATGTTTGTTTTTTTGCAAACGAGCTTTGAAAACATTCGTATATTTTGTAAAAATGTTAAAGCAAAATAATTAAACAATGATAAAATGTGACAAGAACAAAATATTATTATTATTCTTTGCATTTTTAATTGTTTTTTAATGTTAAAATGTTGTCTCGCTCCAAGCGGGAACTTTCTCACAGAAATTTTACAGACACATTTTTTCTGTAGACTGGCGAGTAATTTCCTTACGTGACAGCTAAAACTCACCAAAATTGTACCAGACGCAGTTAAGTGAGAAAAACAGTTAATTGTTTCAATTCATGGCATTTTTGTTTCATTTCTCATATTTCAATCGAAAAGTTTTCGACGCGAGAGCTACAGATGTGTTTTAGATTATCTTGCCTTAAGGCCTAAACTTTAAAATGCTCCAAACGTCTACAGGACGCATTGCGTTTGGAAGATATAATCACATGCAGTAATTTTTGTAAATAAACAACAGGTCGTATTTATTCGTCACTGCAAGACAGCGTTTGTTCTTTAACGAAAGCACGCAGGGACATATAGCAGCAGGGTAACTTCTTTTTAGATTAAGTGCAAAAATCTGCCTATAAGCCTGCAATATAATATCTACCTTGTTTCAATTAAGTTTAATGCTACAGCAATAATTTTATTCCCAAAGGGCCCTCAACAATAACCAGTACAGGAGGTTTCTTTTAATTGATGTGAACCAGCGTCAAAAGGACTCAGGTCAGCGATATTCGCTAATCGACCAAGCGTTTCGTTAATTCAAGTAACGGTAATAGATCAATGTCAATGGCTCCAGAAATTAATGGGAGTTCACGCTAATCGACCAAGCGTTTCGTTAATTCAAGTAACGGTAATAGATCAATGTCAATGGCTCCAGAAATTAATGGGAGTTCACGCTAATCGACCAAGCGTTTCGTTAATTCAAGTAACGGTAATAGATCAATGTCAATGGCTCCAGAAATTAATGGGAGTTCACTTACTCAAACTCAAAATATTTTCGAAATTTCTGTTTTGACTTGGTTCGCAGAAAAAAATAAAAATTGATTTCAATTAAAAAATTTGTGATATTAATAAAAAAAAGTCAATGTAATTTGCACCAGTAAACAAATTAATAGTATTAATTAAATATTTTTGATATTAACAAAATTTTCTGCAGTAATGTTAGTAATATAGTTTAACGTTTAATTCACTTGATTCAATTTTTAATTAAAACAGATTTTAATTTTAATTAATGGTTTCACTGAAAGAAAAATTGGCGAGCATTTTATCTGTGTTCGCTTCAGCTCTGAGCCTCCCATATATGATCTCTCGTAATTGTTATTTTAAGGCTGTGTTTGACCGACTATAGTATTTGTCTTGTTTTTAATATCCCGCACCACAATAAATGCTGATTTACGCGCTTCCGGTTTTAGTCGTCAAGTCTCGAGTATTTTGGAGAGAAGGAAAAAGAAAATGCCATTTATTTTTCTCTTTTCCCTAAAAACTTAAGGCTACCGCGTATTTCGATTCGAAAGAAATAGTTTACTAGCTCCAACAATTTGTTCTGTGATTTCCGTACTCGATCGAAACGATGGCAAAGTTCTATTTATAAGTAATAGGGGAATTAAATGAAACGTTAGTGTTCGTAATAGAGAGTTGCTGTTGAAATGTATTTTTTTTTTGTAGTGTATGTAACCCATTAAAGTATAAATTCAAGTCCATTTATTCGCTGGTTTTACTGTAAAACTTGCTCTCCTACACCCCCCCCCCCCCCCCCGGGTATTGTAAGGAATGTCTAAAGCCTATTTCACCTTTTTGTGTTTCATCTTCCAGGAAAATCAGGTGCAGTCAATACCTGGGATTTGACAAAAATCCAAAATTGACAAATCTCAAAAGATCTTCATGATATCTTGGGATCGCGGCTGGCCAGAGATTTATTAATGATAATAATTGTAGCTTCCATATAGGGCTCATTTCCAAAAATAGTCTTACAGCAGGCATAAACCTTCAAATGATCACAGTATTGAGACACAAGTGGGACTTTTCCGCGAACTTTAATAATTTTTAATTATCTTTAAATAACCGTTATATTCGTCAAGTGGTGTGGTATAACACATGGTCGTCTATGCCCGGCTTTTCTTTTTTCTAGTTCTTTTATTGTTCACAATTGTTATGTAAGAAATAGAATGTGAATTAAAAACTATTCATACAATCGTTTTAAATAGAGAAACAAAAATGATACAATAAATAATAAAGATAATTTGCACTATTGCAACAACTTTTATTTTATTCAACACAGCAAAATAGTAATAAAAAAATAATAAAGTGTAAAGAAATAAATTGATTAATAATAAGATCAACACAGAATGTCCAGACAGAAGTATTTTTTTTACTTTTGCACTTGATCTGACTGACTGGCTGTCTATTTGCGTGGAAATATTCAGATAAAATAGTTATTATTATTCTTGCGAAATAAAAAGTTTATTTTCAGTTTCTATTTTATTTATTTTTGTTTTTCTAGTAAGATAAATAAATAAATAACTAAAAACGTCAATTGTCTTGCTGTTTTGTAGAAATAATACCTTAAATTATGAAACTTTATAAATCTACATTGAACTGTAAATAAAGTAAAAGATGTTTTTTTGAAAACTTATTTGTTAGCGACAGGAATTCCGTTTTTTACCTAAAACTTTTGAATAAATAAAAATTCAACTAGAAATTTGTTCTTTAAAATTGTAATTGCTTGCTTGGCGGAACAGGCATGACTTTGAATTTTGTTGGTTAAGTGAGTAAAGAAGGAAAGCGGAGGAGACTTGTTCTTTTACACTCTTCTTGCCTACAAAATTTAAAGTCATGTCTATTCTCCCAAGCATAATAGGAAAACACGCTTACACAGAAAAATTCTCCAAAATTGTTCACCAATTAAAGCATTAATCAAAAATATAATCAGTTTTAATTAAAAATTTAATCAAGTGAATTAAACGTTTAATGAATACTATTAACTGGTTTTAATTTGTTTATTGGTGCAAATTTAATTAATTTATTAATTAATATCACAAATTTTTTAACTGAAATCAATTTTTACAGAACTTAATTTATGTGAATATTTTTGAAAAATTAATTTGATTTAGATGCAAATTTGACAGGTATGCAAACCTTAAATTGTAAAAATTTAAAGTAATGCGTTTTATGCTGGATTTCCATTCTGACTTTTTTCTGCTTGCGGTAACATGCATGACTTTGAACTCTTGTAGGTAAAAGGTTTCGAAAAATTGATTAACTTTTGCTGCAAACTTGTAAAATTTTTTATACTTGAAATAGTTAAATTTAAAAAAAATTCTTTAAGACTCGATTTCAATTCTGACTTTTTTTTAAAGGTGAAAGGAAAAAAATAAAAATGTATTTCAATTAAAAAGTTTGTGATATTAATTAAAAAATTAATTAAATTTGTTCCAGTAAATAAATTAATAGTATCAATTAAACATTTCATTCACTTTATTAAACATATAGTTCACTTGATTAAACGTTCAATTCACTTGATTAAATTTTTAATTAAACTGATTTTTTTTTTATTAATTCCTTAATTGCTGAAACATTTTAAAGAATTTTTTCTGTGTAGCTGCAATTTCGACAGATTTTTTTTAAACTCAAATAGTTAAATCTAAATAAAATTCCTTTAAGCCTCAATTTCCAAGCTGATTTTTTTCTGAGGAGAACAGGCATGTCTTTCAATTTTTATAGTTAAAGGTTACGAAAAATATATATTATTTTTGCTGCAAATTTAATAAATTTTTTAAACTTAAAATAGATAAATTTAAAAATAATTCTTTAAGCCTGGATTTCCATTCTGAATATTTTCTTGTGGTATCAGGCATGGCTTTGAATTTTTGGGGGTAAAAGGTTTATAAAAACTGGGGCCTGTTTCTGGCAGTCGTGATCGAGTACTTTCTCGATTCGAAAGCAATTTAATATCTAATTATTTTAGTCAATACTGAACGAATCGGAATTATTTTTTCAGTGTAGTAAAGCATTAATTTAAGTTTCATAATACTGAAAAAATAAATTTCGATTTATTCAGTTTCGGCTGAAAGAATTAGAAATAAAATTGCTTTCGAATCGAGAAAGTACTCGATCACGACTGCCAGAATTACGCCCCTAATTCACTTTCGCTTCAAATTCGATAGATTTTTCATAGCTTCGTTTAAAAAAATTGTTTAAGCCATGACATTTTTCAGAATTTTTTTTCTTGGCGAACAGGCATGACTTTGAATTTTTGTAGGTACTACTTAAAATACTTTTGTTTCATACTTAAAATAGTAAATATATTAAGCCTGGATTTTCATTTTGACTTTTTCTGCTTGTGGTAACTGGCATGACTTTGAATTTTAAATGGTGAAAAAATTCGAAAAGTTAACTTACTTTCGCTGCAAATTTTATAGATTTTTCATACTTGAAAGAAGTTAATTTAAAAAAAATTTTAAGCCTTGGTTTCCCTTCTAACTTTTTTGTTTAGGAACTAGAATTACTGAATTTTTGTAGCTGAATGGTTTTGCTAAATTGATTCACTTTCCCTGGAAATTCGATAGATTTTTCATACTTGAAAAGGTTAAATTTAAAAAAAAAATTCTTCAAGATTTAAAATTTTTTTAGACATAATATGCGAGTTTAATAACATTTTTACTAACGAATTTTTACCAATACTTTCAGTTTAAAAATTTTTTTTCTCTATTATTCTTTGCTTCTTTCTCAATAAAAATATTTCTGTTACATTTAATTTAACACATTTCTTTTTAAACAAAAAAAAAAAAAAAAAAAAATACAATGTTGTTTTATTTCAAAATTACAAGCTGAACAAGTTGTCGCAAAAAACGCGACTGATTCTTGTAAAAGTAGGTGAGGCAGACACATTTTCAATCAATACAATGTGTTCCTTTTTTTTTAACTTCTGTGAAAATAATTGATATTATTGTCTTTTATTTTGTTTACACCATGAACTCCTTAGGCGGCAGAATTACTTAAAAAGACTTAAAATTGTAACCGACAAATCCAAACTTTTTTTAATCTTTATATTTTTAAAGACATCGTGTGTATATCGATAAGTATTAAAAAAAGTATTTTAAAAGACATATCGAGTGTATATCGATAAGTATTTAATATTTATTAGATTTATTTTTAATATTTTTAATTAGGCTTAAGTTCATTAAATTATTTTTATGAAGAAAGGAATTTTACAACATGAAAATTAATTAAAATTGTTATTGATAATCTTTCATTCTTGACCGTGGCCGGGATTCGAACCGCGGCCGGCAGGTTACCATGACATTTTTCGATCGCAACCACTCGATCTTCTCAAATGGATTTGCCGTTTTACACTCGCAGCCATCGACGACTGCTGACGTCAATAGTCAAACATCAATCCTTAAACCAAATTGTATTTTAACCTTTGGTAGATCGAAGTTTGCTTTTTTGAATGTTTATCCATTTTAATTGATTTTACATGTTCTTCCTTACTTCTGTTTTTTCGTACTTTTGTCATGAATTTTTTTTGAAGTCCAAAGTACATTTTTTGTTTTTTCATTTTTGTCTTTCTTTTTCTTGTTGACCTTTTTCAGCACAACTCGAAGGACAAATGAACACATAGAGCTCGTGCCTTAAGGCCCAACTATAATATGCTTAAGTTGTCTTAAGCAATTGCGCAAATACATGTGATTCATATGTGTCGAACCATATTGAACTTAAGAAAACTTTTTGGTAAATTTTATGAAACTGGCATTTGCTTAAGCAAAGTGCGAAACAGATCGCACTTTCCGTGCAGAATAAAATATTTTTTGATTTTATTTTGGTTTTTTTAAATGCATTTGAGAGGCATTTTGTTAATGGTTGACAGTAGCTTATGCATATTATAGTTGGGCCTTTAGCTTTTAACAATAATTAGTATTGTGGTTATTTTGTTGAACTATTTATGGTTTTTAATCCAAATTTTTAATATTTTTAATTAGGCTTAAGTTCATTTAATTTAATTTTCATTAAATTATTTTTATGAAGAAAGGAATTTTACAACATGATTTATTGTTTATATTTAAGACAATGAAGAAAATTTCCTGTTTCATTGCTTTAATGAAATTTGCATGTAAAAAGTTATTTTGAATCAAAAAGCCTTCAAATAAATGTTAAATATTGAAAAAGTTTTCATAGACATACTATATTTAAAACAAGATAGAATTTTTAATTAGAAATTTACATTAATTAGTAAAATCTATATTTCTTTTTATCAATTTAACGAAATTTTAATGAAAGTGAACAAATTTTTGTTAAACTTCTGAATTTATTTAAAATTTCTAACTAACTGAATTTTTATTCTAAGTAATAAAAACTATTAATATTTTATTAAATGAAACTTAATTATAAAATGAAACGAAAATTCATCATTTTGATGGAAATTTTAATCAATATGTTAATGTATAGATATTTAGTATGTTGAAAAAGTTTTTGAAATATGTCAGCCAAAAAAATAAAAGATGTTCATTTACTAGTTGAAAAATTCAATTTTAAATAAAAAATATTTTTATTAATATGATGAAATTTTTAATCAAATTTTTTTTTATGAGCAGCTAATTGTTCTTTAATTTTATTTAAAATATTATGAGATCTAGACAGCATTAAAAACTAAGCAAACATTTTTGATTTAAAATTTATAATATCAAGTAAAATATGTTTTTGTTAGTTGAATGAAATTTTAAATAATACAACAAAAATTTTGTTATACGCCTTAAAAATATTTACTAAATATATTATCAAATTTTTAAAATGCCACGAGTTTCATTCTAGGGAAAATAAAATTATTGAAATAGCCATTTTGAAGTGAAACTTAATTTCATTATATTATAGAAAGTTTTAATCAATATGATCACGCATAGAAATTGGATGAGTTTAATTTTTTCGACCTATTTTATATTATTTCATTTTTTAATTAAAATTAAAAAACCAAAATCCCTGTAGAAGTAATCCATTGTGATAACGAACTATTGGATCATTAATAAATATTTTTTTTTATATAAAAGTGACCTTGAGCTTGAAGACTTATTGTTAAGAAATTTAACATTTTATCAATCTAATGAAATTTCATTCAATATATCAAAAATTTTGTTAAACTTTAACAACATATATTTTAAAAAATTTTTTATTGAATTTACGTCGTCTAGTAAAATCAACATATAAAGAAAAAATTTATTAAACTGGCTTTAACTTAAAGAAATTGTTTAAACTGGTGAAATGAAGCTTTCAAAAGCGATCAGTTATTTTATATAATTACTTTTTTTGTATTTATAATGAAATTTTTAATTCTTAATTGAAAGTAAATTTCTTTGGTTTGATAAAATCTTTAATCAATATGTTTGCGTATAGAAATTTGATGACCTATTCATACATTGAAAAAGTTTTTAAATTATTTAACACAAAAAAGTTGTTAATTTACTTTTATTAAAAACGTATTTTCATTAATTTAATGAATATTTAATTAAAACGGGGAAAAAAAAGATTTCATTGCTTCATACTGCTGTTTCTCAAGTTATTTTGTTTCTTCTTTTCACATTGTTACTAAACAACTAAAAAAAGTTCGTTAACATATTTTGTAAGTTTTTGTTTTTTTTTTTAGTGAACTCATTAAAGTTTTTTTTTCTTCAATTTAATTCAATCACTGTTACTACTTGCGACAACTACTGCTAAACAATTGTTTTACAAATAGATAAAAACAAAAATTGAAAAAAAAACAACAATAAAACATTAAAAAAGTACAAATCAAATTATTGTAAAACAGTTCTATGATTTATCAAGCGTTAAAAATGTTCGATACCATTTCAATGATGTTGTCGATGGATGACGTTGTTGTTACTGCTGCTGACGATGATGATGATAATGATGATGGTTACAATGACATCAATGATATGAGTGCTGATGATGATAATGACGATGTCTTACCTACCAGCCATGACTATAGTATGACGGATATTGTAGGAAAAATCTAGCAACAAACTTTAAATATACCACATTACACGTGTATGTGTCAGAAAATCTAATAATATTTAAAAATCATAAATAATCATTTTATAAAAAATTAATGCCATTCACTTGTGATGCCTGATTAAACCATTTATTTATATGGTATTTTTATTTTACTTGGTTATAATTTTTGTTTTTATTATTGAATTAAATAAATTGTATGTAAATTTGTAAAAACGGATTTATTTTCGGTGATAGTTAAATTTAGTTAATGGAAAGATGTGTTAACCATTTCTGTATCCACTTTTAAAGCTTTGGGGATTTTTTTATTCCCTTATCAGAAAGATCGTCTATAGTAAGAGGTTAATCCTATTATTATGATGCCCGTATGTGTCTAAAATGTATGGGTTTTATGTCAATTCCCTGTTCTTAAGGAGGAGAGAAATTCTATATCAGCTTATTTTATATTAACGGAACATCGACGTCGGATTTGGTACATTAGTATCTACTACATACTCTGCTCTTTCCGTAGTAGTTTGTATGTCGATTAACCTTGTACCTTTTTTTTGCTCGTTGCAGCGCTTCTCACTATTATTGTTGTTATTGCTTGGCGATTTGCACGACCACAGCACGAAGTATATAATAAACCTTAACCAGTCATTTGGAAGACTTAGATTTCGCTATCGAAACTGAATGACTAAGTTAACCATTTAGCAAATGTAAGTTTTTAAATAAATACAGGGAAGACAATGGCGATGACAAGGAGAACCGCAAACAACAATCCATATGTTATTGGCCACGAACAGGTAGAGTTTGTTGATAAATTCTGCTACATGTGAAGCGTGGTTCCATTAGACGATAGCGCAAAATAGACATTGAATTCAGAATTGGTAAGGCGAACAATGCTCTCTTCCAGCTTTGAAATATTTAGAAATCAACCAATATATCAGGCAAATCCTAAATAAATTTATTTAAGTCTAACGTCCTATCAGTTTTGCTGAATAGCTGCGAAACCTGGCTGACAACATTAGTATTGAACTGTAAACTAGAGGGCTTAACAAATCGTTGCTTGCAGTACATATTAAAAATTTGATGGCCAACAACATACAAAACGACAATCTTTAAAGAAAATGCCAAATTTATCCTATCTATAAAATTATCACAGAGCACCATAATTATTGAACGCATGTAGTTAAATTCAAATGACAACTCATTTTAACCAACTTAAAATTCATTTGAAAACCGGCTCACTTACATTTCATTTAAAACAAATGATTTTTACATTAATTTTAAAATTCTTTATTTATTAAACTTCTTGTACCTTAAAATTGAATAGTTTTTACTTTTAAAACATATATTTAAACCGACAAAAATCAAACTACAGAACAAAATAAATACGGAAAAACATTATTTTTTGGTAGTTTGTTTTTTGAATAACAAACATAAATGTTAAAAAAAAATTATTCGTAAAATAACTATATTTTTATTAAACTTTAACAGTACGGAAAACGTATTTAATAACCCACAATTAATTACTGTAATAATTTTATAAGTGTGTGAATGATAGAATATCATACAGAAATTTTGTAGAGGCCCTATGTTCCACAAGGAGTTAAGTGGAATAAATGAAAATCTAAACCAGCACCCGTATTTCGTAGTTCGCTTAGCTAAAGCTAAATCTCGATCGCTAAAATGCCTTAGAGAATACATTAAAAACTAAAATTGCGGTAAATTAAATTGTTATGGCATTGAAAAATTTAGTATAGCATTCTTAGCCAAAAATCGCTAATTTAACTTTATAGATTTTTAGCGATAGAGATTTATGTGCTGTTTATAGAACACGAGCGCCTTACTCGTCCGTTCAACTTACATTTTAAACAAAAACAAATTTCTTAATTTTGTTTTTGTTTTAAATGTAAGTTGAACTGACGTTAGCTTTAACGAAATACAGTATACGGTCACAGACAGGGCTGCCAGATTTGACGATTTATCGTCATTTTGATGATTTTTTCTTCCGAAATTAGCAAAGTGCCGATTGGCTGAATAAAACTTTACATTTTGTGACACGTTTGTTTTTTAATCTTGGAATGTTTAACAGCCGTAGCTTAACAAGTGCGGAAGGCGGAAAGTTTTCTTTCGCTTAGCTTTTACGCTGATACCTGAGCAAGAGTTAACGTTATGTCACGGACAGCCCTGGTCACAGGACTGTGAAGTCATCATTAAATAGATCTTACTCCGACTCCAACTCCGACTCCAACACCAACTCCGACTTCTACTCTTACCTTGATGCTAAATGAATATGAGACTGGTCCTTAATGCAGTAACTACCTTTTAAATGGTTAAATATAGCAACAAAATGATTATGTAAAAATTTCAAATCGAAAATAATAGAAAATTTTTTAAAATTGTGGGTACTTCGACTCCGACTCCGGTACAAAAACCTTAACTTCAACTCTACAACTCCAAATTCGACTCCACAGCCCTGATCCAAACTATAATTGACCTAAAACTACACTAGAACTCATCTAGTACTGCACTAGAACTTTTTTTTAAACTCATTTATTTACATTTTGAAATTATAAACATTATACTTGTAGTCTAGTACCGCGAAGCCGTTGGGCTTATCTGCAGGATAAATTCAATACAAATAATTAATATAATATAAACAAATAATAATAAAATATCTGAACAAGGACTGAACTGAAACTAAAAATTAACTAGAACTGAAATAGAACCGTTATGAATAAGAACTTAACAAGAATGGAACTAGAGCAGAGCTAAAACTGACCTAAAACTAAACCAGAGCTACTATTGAACAAAAGCTTTTACAATACATATGTTTTGTTGTTGTTAATCGTAATATTAAAAGTTCCCAATTTTGTTTTGGGAAATATTTAGAACAAATTTTTTTAACCAAATAAGAATTTAAGATCTCATTTGCCTTTTCTAAATATTTCGCCTTTCAGTACTAATTTCGGAATACAAATTTTCAAAAATTGTTGTAAAAATCAAGATAGTTTTAAATAATTTGTCTAATAATTATTTAACATCCTTTTGTATTAAATCCAAATATATATATAAAATAAAACAAAATTTCATAATTCTAAAATAATCTTCTATTTTCGCTTTAAATTTTGTGTATGCTCCTTTTCTTTGCTTAAATTTTACTTTTAACGACCCAATTTTTTTTTGCCGAAAACATGCACGATCCCCAGAAAATATAATTTTTGGGTAAAAAAAAAAACACAAGTATTTACACAGACATTTCTTAGATAAAAATATATTCATACGTAAAAAATACAAGTTTGTATTTGTAAAAAATTACATACATATATGTATAACAATAAAACAGAGGTGGATCCATCATATCTATTTGAGGAGGAGAAAAATAGTAAACATAATTTAAACTTCTTCATTTAATGCCCAATTTTCAGGATAGTAATTAAATCTAAATTAAGTTAATTTTCATAAAAACTTAAATCGTATTTAAATACAGATTGATTTTTTGAGTTTTGTCTAAAATGTCTTATTTAATTAAGATGAAAGTATGGTAGCACTACTAAATACATAAATCTATCGTAGGAAATTGTATTTGTTTACAAGGTGGCCTCAAAAATACAGTTGTCTGCTATTGCTTTGCCTGTTGTTGTTGTATTGGTTTAATATTGAGACCACCTTGCTAAGTTTTTCCAATGGAAACTTAAAATGAATTTAAATGTACCACATCGGTGAATTAAGTTACATTTAAGTGTTAAGTGAAGAAAAGAATTTTGTATTTAAAACAATTTTAAACATAAATGTGTTTTAATATCAATCCTAAAAATTGGGCATAAGATTCTTTTGTCTATAATTTGCTTTATAATCCGATTTCAGGTGATGCCAAGGTTTTAGTTTCCTCCCTATTTTTCCACCTCTGTTAGATACACAAACGTACAAACTAAATGGAAATAATTGAGAAATGAAAATATATTTAACGCTTGGTTACGTCGTAAATACTTTAATGAAAAAAATACCAAATCCAATACACATACAGCTAAAGATTGAAAACATTTAAAATGAAACAACGCAAAAAAAGTTTAAACTAAAATAAGAAGATGGAAAAAGAAAAACGGCAACAACAAATAGAAAAAAAACTTAATTTGCATATTTTCAATTAACACATGCAATTTTCATCAATTGAGAGGCAAGCAAAACGAAATAATTTAAACAACAAATCTAAACACTTTTAAAACGAAAGTACACAATTTTTAGAGAATAGTTTTTGAAAAAAACTAAAAAAATATATGCAAAACAAAATGATTATTCTTTTTTTAAATACTATTATTTCCCACTTAAATCAATATTTTGCCACCCACTGGGCTTTTGTGTTTGAAAGTAAAATATTCATTAATTGAATATGGAAATTTAACAAAAACTATTCCATCAATTTGATGGAAAAAAAAATTTTAAGCGCTTGTAGAAATGTATTAACTAAAATATTTCCAATTTATGGTTGGTGGTGGTTGTTAACTTGAGCATCACTGTATTATCCATTATGTTTAAATTTAACATTTTTTAAAACTAAAGTTCCTTTCGAAATTATACTTTAAAGTTTTGGTTAATGAAATAAAAAAAATTCAATTAGAAACAAATTTCATACAGATTTACATCATTTTTTATTCACCAGCAACACATTAAAATTGTCTTTTAAATATAAACATTTATAACCCTACACTTCTGCACAGAAAAAAATATCTCAAGAAAATTTTAAACAACACAGTTTGTTAAAAATAAAATTTTAGGTCAACAAACTTTTTGTTTGATTCAAAGAAAACATTTATCAAATTTACACTTTGCAAAATAGCTCTCAATAAAACATATTTAATAATGAAATAATTAAATATTTCTTCATATTCAATAAAAAAAATATTTGAATCAAAGTAAAGACAGTATTTTAACAACTCTTGTCCATTTTTAAATTGCTCATAATTCTCGTTTGTTTTACAGTTTTATTTAAATAATATATTTAGTTTTGCCAAAGTCTTTGGAAAAGGTTTCCTGATGATCTGGCCTAAGAAACCAGTGACATGCGCATAGGAACTTACTTATCCCCGCATAATAAATTTTAGTGTTTTTATAAAAATATAAAAATTTAAAATTTATGACATCATTATTAATAAATAAAAAAATAAAGATTTGATTAACATTTTGTTTGATTTATTCAACATTTTCAATAATTTATTTTAACAAATCAAGTAAACATTTTGTTGAAAAAAATTATTTTGGGCAACAATTTTTTTTATTGACTCAATAAACTTGGTTGTTGACTAAAAATTTAACAATTATACATACAAACTTTTTTTGTTAATACCGCAAAAACCGTCATCGCAGAAAATTCAAAAATGTTTGTAATCAAATATGCGATTTTCGTATTCAAATATGAAAATTATTTTTTTCTGTGTGGCCAATGTCGTCAAAATTAAATACTAGAACTGAACTAGAAGTAAACTTAAACTTAACTAGAAATGAACTAGAACTGAACTAGAATCAAACTGGAAGTAGTTCAACATAGAATTGAACTAGAACTAATAATAAAAAAAAAATAAAAATAAACTAAAACAAGTAAGAAAGTATAGTCGGTCAAGCCCGGCCATATGATACCCAGCACCACAGTACTTAAAAACACATCATGCTTATGTGTCCATATAAATATGGATTTCTCTATGTTTAAAAACTTCATTAAAATCGGTTTGAAAGTTTGTGAGAGGCAGAAATTGCCACCTACATCCCCTTGTGGTCCTATTTTTGAAAAACTGTATAGCTTATGTGTCCATATAGATATTGATCTATCTATGTTTTAAATTTCATTAAAATCGGTTTGAGAGACAAAAATTGCCCTTATCACCCCTTGTGGTCCCATTTTTTTAAAACTGTATAGCTTATGTGTCCATATAGATATGGATCTATCCATGTTTTAAATTTCATTAAAATCGGTTTGATAGTTTCTGAGAGGAAGAAATTTCCCCCTATCTTCCCTCGTGGTTCTACGATTTGGCCCATTTTCAATAGGCTTGGTCCTCGTGTCATTAAGAACCTATGTCCCAAATTTTATCAAATTATCTCTTAAATTGCGACCTGTACTTTGCGCACAAGGTTACATGGATAGCCAGCCCGCCAGCCTGCCAGCCAGCCAGCCGGACGGACATCGTTAGTTCGACTCAGAAAGTGATTCTGAGTCGATCGGTATATTTTAAGGCGTTACACACATAAGCATAAATGCATAATACCCTCTCCACTATTGTGGTGTGGGTATAATAAGCAATAAAATAAATTTTAATGTAAGACAATTTTATTGAAAGACAAACTCTACATAAAAAAAAACTGATATTCTGATGATGAGTTGTACTCATAAATACCCAAATATTCAATGCGGTTTCCAATCTCTATCTCAGTTGCCACGAATTCTGCTGGTTTCTAGTATTAAATAATCTCTGATTTTGTACAAAGTTAATGGTATGGTAGCCTATATCATGCAAGGATTGATATATGTACGTAGTTTTGAAAAATCGCCTTTCTAATAAAACCGGTTTGAAGCACATCGGTTGGATGGTTTCAGAGTCTAAAACGGACATAGGTAGAAACTTTCCCGTACATTTTTCGGGACAAAAATCCCGTGAAATTTGTGCGGGAATTACCGGGATTTTTTTTTTATTTACTTATGGCAACTTTACTGCTAATAATAATTGTAAATAAGTTATGTCAAGAAATAGATGTAAATTTAAATCCGAAAAGTAAGGCAATGTTTTATGCTCTAAAATTTTGAACTAGTAAAAAAAAAGAATTAAAAATTTACACAATTTAAATTTTTTTTAAAGACCCAGATTTTTTTTAATGACCCCTATTCTGCGTTTCGATTCGGATCGAAATTTTCTCCGTTTTTGGCAACTTTGGTGTTTTGTGACAATGTTCTGTAACTCCCGCGTTGAAAAACTTTTCGATTGAAATGTAAGAACTGAAACAAAAATACCATAAGTTGAAACAAACATGTTTTTCTCACTAAACTGTTACTGAAAAATTTTTGGCGAGTAATTTCCTTACGTTACAGCTATTACACACCAAAAATGATACAGTAACAGTTTAGTGAGAAAAACATGTTTGTTTCAACTTATGGTATTTTTGTTTCTGTTCTCACATTTCAATCGAAAAGTTTTTCAACGCGGGAGTTACAGAACATTGGCACAAAACACCAAAGTTGCCAAAAACGGAGAAAATTTCGATCCGAATCGAAACGCAGAATAGGGGTCAATAAATACAAAAAAAAGTTGTCCATACTTGCTTCAAAAAATGTAGTGATTTGATATGCAGAGCAGGTGCCTTAAAGATTTTTTTGATAAGATTCTGAAAATGCAGTAAAAACTATTTCTGTAAGAGATAATGACAAACGTGAAAAATAACCATTGCAGGAAATTTAAAATGCAGCAAGTAAAGGAAACGCTTAAGGTATGTTCAGACCTAAAGGCCTAACCATAATATGGATAGCCTTGCTTAACCTACTGTCAAAAATTAAAAAAAGTCTCTCAAAAAAAAAAAAAATAAAAAAACATTTGATTCCGTACGGAAAGTGCGATTAGATTCCCACCTTGCTTAAGCAAATGACAGTTTCATTAACCTTAGCAAAAAGTTTCCTTAAGTTCTATATGGTTTGCTTCATATAATTAATATATATTCGCACATTTGCTAAAGCCAACTTAAGCACATTATGGTTGGGCCTTAACAAATATTTGACGAAAAAATCAAAAAAGCGTGACCAGTAAATAAATCAAACTTAAGCTTTAATTTTAACCATTTATATTAATTTTTTGTAAGAATATTTGTATAATGTAATTTAAAAACTGTTAAATAATGTTTGATCAAGCCAAACGTTTTACAAAAGCAAATAATTTTTTAATATAAAAGAAATAAATTTTAAATAAACTTTTAATTTGGTGACGTGTAGGACGTCAAATATTTAAAAGTTGTAAACATTTCGATTTAAAGCAAATAATTTTACTTTATAAAAGAAATCACTAGTTTTTGAAGGAATTGCTAAGAAAACTGAAAGTGACCAGAGATTATAAAATTTTTTTTTTTTGACTATAAGAAAAGGGACTGTTTTCGTATTGACAGGACTCTTCTTGATTTAAATTAGAAAAGGCTGTCAAGCGATTCTGTAAATGCTTATTTTGTACTAAAATTCTATTTTCAAAGAACTATTTTGTTAAAATAATTTACTTATTTATTTATTTCATTCAATTTTTTTTATCCCCCGAATTCCCGGGAAATTAAAAAAATAAATCCCGACTTCCCGGGAAATAAAAAAGTCCTGAAAAAAAATTCTACATATAACTCAAAAACCGTTCGGTTAATCCATGATATAATAAAAGCTTTTAGTTTTTAACAAGCTTGTACATACATATTTCATTTTATATATGTATATAGCAAACTTATCGATAGAGCTGTTTATTTTTCATTACCGATATATGTCAGTCCCAAGAAATATATTATTTCGTAGCATAATGCCCAGATATTTCACAGCCTTTGTTTCATTTATCCTCTTGCCATTAACAAAAATTCTTTCCGAAGATGATGCATGAGGTCTGAATTAAATTAATTTGGTTTCTTCCGCATTAAAAACTAATCTATTTAGAGCCATTATTACAACCTAATGATTAAGTTCCTGATAATAAACGTGAACAATAGCTATCGTGAACGGTAAATTGACGACCATTAAGTTTTCTCCATTATTACCACCGTCCGATAAAATGAAAAATTCAATTTATATACTGTGGCAGCATTGCAATAGATACCGACTACTTTTGGTTGTTTAAAATACGTAGTGGCAACGACTTACTTTTGTTTTTTCTTCAATTGAAAGCAGAAGTCAATTTTTTTGTTCTTTATTTTTTTATTAATGGTAAAAATTGTTTTGTGTTTAATTGTCTTTTTTGAAAAAGTTTCAATAATTTAATTTGACATACAACTAACTCATCAGCTTATTATTGGCTTGGCGCATATCATGGTGAAATGAGCTGACGAACTGTCGATGAAGTTTTACCAAGTTAAGTTGTAATTAACTATCAGTTGTAATCCCGATCCCGAAAATCCCAGAATTTCCGGGATTTAGCGAATCCCGAAATTGTTAACTTATTTTTTTTGTTTTACCTTTTTTTATAAAAAGAAATGCATTATGACATTCCCCCATGAGAGGATAGGGAACACAATATTGATCTTTAATATTTATTTGATTAATTCTGTTAATACTGTCATTGAAAACGTAAGAAAATAGTTAAACTTCGTTATTTTTTTCAAGCGTGTCCAATAATTATAAAGAAATTTTAACGTGAGAAGTGCTGAAAATAATTAAACAAGAAAATTTATTAAAGAAAAAAATGTTTTTGAAATGCACAAAACATTTCACTGGTGCACCGAATTCAAAATTTTATCTTACTCTTTACAGGGTTAGGATTATTAAGATTATTAAAGAGAGTTGACATCGAACCTACGGTAATTAATTTCGAATTCAAATTTCAATTATTTATTTTAATTCATTTAACAAAAATTTTAATAGAATCTTACAAATAAATCAACTACTATGTTGCTTTGTTCAATTAGAATATTAATTATTTTTTTTATTTAGCTTGAATGAACTGAGATAATTGAATCAAATATAGTTTTTATGGTTATTATTTTTTTATTGAATCAAGTAACACATTGTTTAAAATCGTACGTTGTTTTTTTTTTATCATATTTTGAATTAAATTAGTCATTAAATAAGAAAAGTCACAATTTTAAATTTTTACAAATTTAAGTTATATTTAACTTTAAAATAATAAATTAAATATAAAACCTTCGTTTGTAAACTTCTTTTAAAGACGTTTTTTTTTTAAATAAATATCTATAAAAAGCATTTATCTCTTAATTTTCAAAAATCCCGAATCCCGAAAAATCCCGATATCCCGTAAAATCCCGGGATCCCGTAAAATCCCGAAATCTCGGGATTTGATTTTTTGTAATCCCGGGATTTGCGAAAACCAGTCCCGATTGGCTTTCCTAATCTCAACAGAACCACTGCAATTGTACTGTTTTATAACGAAGAACCGAACGCTTTATAACGTTCGTTACTTTCATGAAAATAGTTACTGGGTGTGTGAGCCGTACGCTAAATAATGTTCTGTTTATTTTCGAACACTGGTTGTAACTGTTAACTGAAAATTAAAGTAATAGTTAATTTTAGCTGAACTTGGTTGTATTTACAGTTTTTAAAATAATTTTCAAAAATATTCAATTCTTTTCCAGCAATAGCATAGTAATTCAATTTTCTTATCATTATCTATGATCAACAAGATCAAAAGCTTTTGAAAAGTCTAAAAATAGTCTCGCTACCCCTCTTGAACCCTTCTGGCTACTTTCCTTAACATTTAAAATCTAGTTTATTATATAAAACTTTTTTTTAAAAGAATGACCTTTGCTGATACACAAACAAACATGTGTATAATAAATTTTTTTTATTCGTTTCTTTTGAAAATCCATCACGTTTTATCGTTTTATTTTTTAAGCTGTTTTTTTATCATTTATAGTCTTGTTAATAGATGCAAATTCATTTTATAGTTGTCTGTGTAAACTTTTCAATTTCCCTGTGAATTTCCGAAATTGTTTGTAAAAATTGCCCTCATCATCAGCAGCAGCAACAGCAACATCATGTGTGTTACACAACCAACGTTCAACATTCAACATCTAATCACTGGCTTATATTTTTAGTTGGTTTTTTTTTTGTTAGAAAATCCACTTGAATTGTACTCGTTTTAGTTTGTACCCTCTTCAAATTTAACTGAACTCGTCTATAGCATATGTGTACTTGTAAATTCGTATGCAGTTTTATTGCTTAATATGCGATTTTGCATTCATATTTTACTTTTTGAAAAATTTTGAGGCTGAAATGAAAAAGAAAAATTTAAAAACTGTTACAAGCTGTTATTTAAAAGAGTTTATTCTTTAGAGTGAAGATTAATTTTCAAGTTAGTATCTAGCTAAACTGCCTTGTTTTTAGAGGACGCGCGTAAAATGCGTTCGTTTAACTTACATTTACAACAAAAAAAAAAAAAAATAACTATTTCAAAATTTGTTTTTGTTTTCAATGTAAGTTAATTGAACGAATTTTGGGGTCGTCATCTAAATACAAGCAGTAAATGAACATAAACAAAGTAAAATTTTAGCTTAATTAGGGTTAAATTAAACCTGAACTCAAATTAAACTCAAAATGAACACAAAAATAACTATTCTTAACTCGAAAAGAATCAGATTTTAACTAGAACTAAACTAAAACCTAACTAGATATTAACTCAAACTACAATTGTACTAGTACTGAACTGCAACTGAACTAACACTGAACTAAAACTAAGCTAGAACTGAACTAGAATCTAGAACTGAATCAAAAATTGAACAGAAATTAACTAGAACTGAACTAGAAGCAGAACTGAGCTAGAACTGAATTATAACTAAACTAGAACTGAACTAGAGTTAAACTTGTTTTCGATTTGAACACCTGAGAACTTTACTAGAATTCAATTTTTTACTTTGAGGCAACACTAAGGGGATGCACCCAACTAATGCAATGCATTGTGCTTGTATTAGGACAATTGGTTATGAGGAGAAGGAAAGTAGGAGTAGTGTTTGTGGACATTTATTTTTTAATTTATACAGTGTAAATTCGATAATCCGGACTCCACTAATCCGGAATATTCGGTAATCTGGACAGAATAATGCAGCTCATTGCGTATTCTATAATCCGGATTGATTGCAATTCTATAGTCCGGATTGAATAACACCCGTTTTTATTTATTTTTTTTTTTTTTTGAAATACTGTGATTTCATATCTCTGAAAATTACAGTTACAATAGTGTGATATGAGATGTTTGCACATGCGTTTCTAGTTTAGAATTGATGCAATATGCCTTCAGTGAAGAGGGCACACAAGACTTTATCTATTTTAGATAAAGTAAAAATTGTTGAAACTGTATTTTTTTATTTTAACTGAACTGTACAAATTAATATTTATGTTTAATTTTGCTATGAATTATTATAATTTTTAATAAATACATACATGCGGTAATCCGGATAATTCGCTACTCCGGATTGGGGTCTGCAATCAATTATCCGGATTATCGTATTCCACATACGGCGTTGTGCGATACATTGGACAGTCGACAACGATCGTATGTGTTCTGCTGGAAGGGCGAGAACTACGGGCATGCACCCGGATCTCAGGGACGAGTTCGCCCATCTCAGTTTAACACTTTTCGTGGTAATATCGATAGAACAATGACGCACAATCAACATTCCGACGATGCTCCAATGCTTTAATAGAGCTATTTACCCTACTGTCATTGATAAGCTTCAACGCACTCCCTGCACCCGATCCAGAAGCTTCAGGATAGAACTTTAAGCATTTTCCCAGATATGGAAGTTATATTCCATTTTCGATCGGATATATAAAGTATAAATCGTGAGAATTTCAGACGGTGTGAAGAAGTTCTTGCACCGTTTTGAAAAATCAAGACACTTGAATGCTTCTTTCAGCACTTGAAAAACATTAGAAATTCATGCCTTGAACATCAAGAGTGTCTGATTCTTCAATAGAATTGATTTGGAACTATACTTAAACCAGAATTAAATTTAACAACTTTCATATTTAACTTGACAAACCCTGCTCAAATAGACTGTGACTTTACAGTTAAGGAACCAATTCTTTTCCGCCACTGTAAATTTCTAAGCCTCAAATCTATTATAAAACAAAAAAAAAAATACATTTTTATTTTATTGCTATTACGATGTTGTTGTAAGCTTGTAAATTATTACAATCAAGTGTTAACAAAAATCAAAACAACAACAAAAACTACTTTTTGTGCAGTACATCAAAATCATCAGTAGCAATCCTCCGCAGAACTACAGCAGAACTACTTTCTGTTGTATAGTTTTTTGTTTTTTGATCTATTTGCTGCACCAGTTTAATTTACAAATTTAAGAATTTAATCAAGCCTTATTTTTATTCAGTGGTTCATTCACTGGGCTGTAATTTACGTTACAGATACTTGTTTGCTCTACTTGTTAATTTTAAATTTGAATTGCTTTATGTAATAAAACATTGTTTCTCCTCAATTTGTTTTTATAGCAATTAAAAGGAGGGTGACAATTAACTATGTAGGTCTAATTTTCTGATTAATTTTTTCAATGTCACTTCTTGTTTATTAAATAACAAAAACTATTTTGTTTTTATTAACTATTTTACTAATTAAATTTTTTTGTCTTGGTTTCTTTTCAGGTAATTATAGTAAAATTTTTTAAGATGTTTACAATTAACTATTAAATAGTTACATAATTTGAGAATTTATGGTGAGTCATAATTATTATCAACATTTTTAATGTTTTTTTTTTACAAGATTTATTAGCAGGGAAAGCGGAAATATGCTTTTAAAAAAGTGTTTTTGCGCTTTAAATATGCACTTAAAACTTTAAAATATTATCAAAGTAATTTTTGGGAATACACCATATGACCATATTTAAAAAAATTTTAAATATTGTACATTTTTCTAGTTTTGTTCACTAGTTTGAAATTTCAGAGCATCAAACATTACACATAGCTTCTCTTATCGGATTTGAATTTACATCTGTTTCTTGACACAACTTATTTACAATTATTACAGCAGTAAGTAAAGTTGTCAAATAAAACAAAAAAAAAAAACCCCGCCAATTCACGCTTAAATTTCCCGGGGTTTTTCCCGAAAAATGTGCGGGATACCGAGATTTTTGTCGCGGACCCCTTCCCAAAAAAAAAAAAAAAATTTAATGAGTTTAAAATTCATATAAGAATTATTTTTGTCAAATATTATCTAGATATGTACATATATAAGAATGATATTAGAATAAGATGTGTTTGGAAGGTATTTTTGTTAATTATTTTCGATTTTCAAAAATTTCCAGAATAAAATCAAATATTTTAAATATGTAATATAATCAAAAATTTACGCCTCCCCCCTGAAGAAGTAGAAAAATACTCTACGAAACGTTAAGAAAAATTTATGTTTTATTTACATTGAAGCTCCAGGCGTAACAAGTTTAACAATAAGAAAGTTATATCTATAAGATTTTTTTTCGTTTAAAAGTGACTTTAGGGACGGGACTATTTCTAAATTTTGGCATGATTTAGCAGATCTAAAAGCTCTTGCATTACCCACATACATATATAAGAAAGATATATCGTATAAAAATAGTGCCCGGTAGGCTAGCTGGTAGTGAGCTAGTCTATCAGAGCCGTGGTTGCGGGTTCGATTCCCACCAGAGACTCTGGTTTCTTTTCTGCAGACAAGCGAAAAGAGCTTCGCGGGATTAGCTTAGGGAATTAAAAAAAAAAAATTATATCATTAAAAACTATTTTCGGGAGTATTTTTTTGTAAATTCAAATATGAACCCATTTTAAAAAAATTTGATAATTTAATTCAGGCTTATTTATATAAAATAAAATCGTGCCGTATTTAATCTAACACATCTATTCTGTCAAAAAGTTTGTATCGGGACTATGTGTACATATAGACCGGTTCTCACATTTTAACAGGTTTTGTCCTTCATTTAATGATCTCCAAAATTTGCAACTGTACACACAGAAAAAATATGGTTGGAGGTTAACATATTCTAAGAGCAACACACTATGGATGGATTTTAACAATGCTTATGCTTGCAGAATAGTATATTATGGTTATATAATATGGGTCAAGTTACCATAATTTTGCCACAATGAACCACTATTTTGTCGAAATCGACTAGAGTTTGGTTAAAATTAATCATATTTTGATCAAAATTACCCTTAATATGTGCTAAATTAACCATAAAATGATCAAAGTTAATTATATAATGGTCAACATTAACCATAATTTGGACAAAATTATCCATACTTTGGCTTAAAATAACTTTTTATGTCAAACTTTATATAAAGGGAGATTTTTTATGAATTAAGTTTTTCGGGCTAGTAATTTTGTCAAAACTACATCTGTGAAAGTGAAAAGTGCTCAGTATACTCTGCCATTTCATCATGGAGAAACTCACAAACGAGCAACGACTGCAAATCGTTGAAATTTATTATCAAAATTCGTGCTCTGTGAGGAATGCTACGAACTTTTTATGGTCGTCATAATCGACCTAGTGAATCAACAATTCGTGCTATTGTCACCAAATTTCGCAACAAATTTACTTTGGTGGACATTAAACCACCGACCCGCGTTCGTAGAGTGCGTACCGAAGAGAATATTGCAGCCGTAGCGAGCAATGTTAATGAGGATAGAGAAATGTCAGTTCGTCGCCGTTCTCAGGTATTAGGCATGTGCTATTCAACCACGTGCCATGATACGCGACTTTTTTTGCCCCAATTGCCTGCGTTGGACTTGGTTTATATGTGGTTTCAACAAGACGGTTCCACATGCCACACAGCTCATGAAACAATCGACATCTCTCGAAATGGCCCTGTGAGTTGGCCGCCAAGATCATGTGATTTGACGCCTCTTGACTATTTCTTGTGGGGTTATGTGAGTGAAGTCGTTGGTCTATGTGGACAAGCCAAACACGATTGAAGCCTTAGAGTATAACATAACACGTGTTATTCATGGAATACAGGCCGAAATGCTCGAAAAAGTGGTGCAAAATTGGACCTTACGAATGCACCATTTGAACCGGCGCCGCGGGCCACATTTACATGATGTTATTTTTAAAAAGGAAATGGCAAAGACCAATTTATCGATTGCAATAAAAATTTTGAATATATGGTGCAAATTTGAGTGTTTTATTAAATTTTTAAAAAAAGCTACGCTTAAAAAATCACCCATTACAATAACATGCTCAATGTAAAAACATTTTCTTGAATAGATCTTTAACATTTCAAAATTATATTGGTCGCATAAAAAGCGAAACTAATCGTACTTTGCTTAAGAAATCAGCTGTTTGTTCGTTACTTTTTGTTATTTATTTATTTAACAACCACACTGTTGCATTTTTAGTATTTGTTATTTATTGCTCTTAATTAATGAAAATAAACATAGATTTACATGTTGATGGTAATATATTTTTTAATTAAAGAAAATAAAAAAAGAAAATATGCTTTGCAAAAATACAAACGTTTGCAACTAAGCGTAAAAGTTATTTAAGTTCAAATAGTAGCCACTTCAAAAAAGTCGTCAATCAGCTACAGCCTGTTCAATGACGGCTAAACTTCCTCCGTTCTCCGTGGGTAGTGAAAATTTTTCTTGTGCGACATTTTGTTTTTTTTTTTTATTTTGCCTTTAAACGCAGAAACTACAATTTTATGGTTGCTAATATATTAAAAACTAGCGGACCCGGCGAACTTCGCCTCGCCCCAATTTTAATTTTTTCATTTGGAAAGACATTAAGGAATAATTTCACACAAAATATCATACAAAAACTCGATTTTCGATTTTTCCAATTTTCCGACTTTTCCGGAGGGATTTTCTAAAATTTTCTTCCGTAAAAACCTCCTTCTCGAAAATACGAACAACTGACAAAATATTTTACAGAAATCGGCCTAACCGTTCTCATTTTATGAATTAATATACATTTTTTACACCATTTTTATATATATAGATATGGCAACAGTAATAATAATATGCTGCTAGTTGACAGTTACCATACTTAAAATAAATTTGGCAACTGGCAGCTTCAGTTATGTTGCCATCCGTTATCGACCCATTATCTAATCTTTATTTTTGACTTAAGGCGGGGTATACACTATCGAACTTGAGTTTGAGTGACAGTCAAAGAGTTCATCAGTCAACATTCTACCACAAAATAATTTGCGGTTGACTGACAAAAGTTAGCGGCACAGAAAAAAATAATTTTCATATTTGAATACGAAAATCGCATATTTGATTACAAACATTTTTGAATTTTCTGCGATGACGATTTTTGTGGTATTGAAAAAAAAGATTGTAGGTATAACTGTTGAATCTTTAGTCAACAACCAAGTTTATTGAGTCAATAAAAAAAGTTGTTGCCCAAAATAATTTTTTTCAACAAAATGTTTACTTGATTTGTAAAAATAAATTGTTGAAAATGTTGAATAAATCAAACAAAATGTTAATCGAATCTTTATTTTTTTATTTATTAATGATGATTTTATAAATTTTTAATTTTTATATTTTTTTAAAAACGCTAAAATTTATTACGCGGGGATAAGTAAGTTCCTATGCGCATTTCACTGGTTGCTTAGGCCAGATCATCAGGAAACCTTTTCCAAAGACATTTGCAAAACTAAATATATTATTCAAATAAAACTGTAAAGCAAATGCGAATTATTTAAAAATGGACAAGAGTTGTTAAAATACTGTCTTTACTTTGATTCAAATATTGTTTTTATTAAATATGAAGAAATATTTAATTATTTCATTGTTAATTATGTTTTGTTGAGTGCTATTTTGCAAAGTGTAAATTTAATAAATCTTTTCTTTGAATCAAACAAAAAGTTTGTTGACCTAAAATTTTATTTTTAACAAACTGTGTTGTTAAAAATTTTCTTGAGATATTTTTTTCTGTGGGCCACACTATCGAGCAAGCGAAAATTTTAACAAAACTGTCAGTCATGTTCGATATTGATTGCATCTCATAATTGATTTATGCAAATGTTTGAAATTAACAATAAAACAAATTCAATCGTTAAGCTAAGAACTCAAGCTATAATTATCTGTAAAAATTATAGATGTTATGTCAATAGAAGTATTTGAAAATGGCAACAAAATACACTACTTTCAAGTTCAAAGATTTGGGGAGCTATAATTATACCATATTTAATGGCGTAGTTTTAATATTTATAATTATTATTTTTTATGATTGTTTTACTTTGTTGGAAAGGGTATCTTGTCCAGATTTTATTTTTGTTATGAGTTTTGTATATATTGTTAGCAGATTTCAAATTTATTCCTTCGAAATATATTTTGTTTTTGGCTTACATTGCCGGTGGGATAAGCTATTCCTATGCGCATTTCACTGGTTGCTTAGGCCAGATCATCAGGAAACTTCATCCAAAGATTTTAGAAAAGCTAAAGATATTCAAATAAAACTGTTTAGCGAATAAGAATTATAAACACAAAAAGTTTTACCCGTAATAATTTGATTTGTTAAACAAAATCTCTTTGTAATCGTCTTAAGCGATTTGGGTTTTCACAAAAAACAACGCATGTAAAACTTAATAATTTTAAGTGCTCAATGCGCCTATTAATACTTGCAAGAACCTGTAAAGTGTAACTAAGTTTTTACGAAAAAACTACCAGTTTTCAGAAGAATACATACAACTAATATTAGAAAATTTGAAAAATCGGTAATACCAAAGTTTAAGATTCGTTGGCAACATAAAAATACTTTCTTGTGTAAAGATAATGGGTTATATCATCTTCATGATGCGTATACCCAAGGACTGCGATCAATTGGTGAAGTAGATGAAGCAAAAATTATTGAACTTTTAAGAACTTTTTCAAAAGCAAAAAAGAAGCAGGTTCCAAAAACTCTGGCAGAGTCTAAAATTACTCAAGCATTTGACGAATTGATTTAACAAAAGCACAATATATCGCACTTGTACAACAATACTGTATTAACTCCAAATTTTAAAATTTTCAGCTGAAGCAAAACAATTTTTAATTTAATATGAAAGGCATATTAAAAAGTATTTTTAAGCCAACCTTTTCTTTACCAAAAGGTAGACAAAATATCTCGATATTTTTACAGCGGGTAGATTTGAATAAGACCTGTCGACTTTTTCTAAAAAGTGAAAAACTAAGAATTTTGAGTTAATACAGTATTGTTGAGTAGGTGCGATATGTATTCTAAAATTGTAATGATGGAGTCTGTGGAAATTGAAAATCTTCAAAGATTAACTCCGTACTGTAAATGGGGGTGTGATGGTTCAGCAGGACAAAGTGTATATAAACAACCATTTCCCGAGGAATCTAACATAATTTCTATTAAACTTGTAGATGAAGATACAGGCTATACAGTTTGGCCAAATCCAGCATAAGTAATTTATTTCATTATAAATAATAATTATCAAACTTTTTGTTCCAAAAACTTATTAAAAAAATCACTAAAATAAGAAATTTAAACTTTATAAGCACTTTTTTAAGTATCTTACATTTGCTACCAATGAGATTTTATTGTAACTCTACTGCAGCTGAACATGTTTAAAAAAATGTAACCTTTAACCCTTGTATATTTGGGCTTAAAAGTCTACGAGCCGAAGGTTGCCAATTTCTAAAAAAAATCTAAGCTAAAAAGCCATTAACAAATGTAAGTTGTAAATACAATTAAAACTAATGAGAAAATACAAAAACCTACTCTTTCACTTGTCTTAACATAAAACTTTAATACAAAAAATCAAAAAAAAAAAGAATCAAAACTGGATTTCTAACCGTTCATAACTATTTTTTTTATTGTTCGATTTTTATAATAATAAAAGCTTAAAGTCCCACATATTAAACAAAAAAAGAATCTTACAAATTTATTCATCCGTTCAAAAGTTACAGATTTTTGATCCGTAAATGACCAATATTTTCCACTGTGCCCCGCTTTAGTTTTTTTTTTAACATTTTAACATTTAAATTAAAAAAACAACAATTGTGATTTTTAGTTGAACTGTTAATTTTTAATTTTTGATGTTTTTGTTAGGCTTGAGTTCATCAAATTTAATTTTCATTAAATTATTTTTACTGAAGGAAGGAATTTTTTACAACATGAAATTTTATTAAAATTTATTGATAATTTTCTTGGCTGAGCTGGGTCTCGAACCGGGTTAAATTTACATATTTCAAGAATCACCACATTCTTTCATCTGAATTATTTGACGTTCTAACCTCTGCACCACTGCGGTGCCTGCCAGCCAACAGTAAAAACAACTTAAAATATTTTTTTTTTGCTAAAATATGCAAAAATAAAATATACACTATCAAATCGATGCTAAAATTTATTAAATGCTCTAAAACTGAAAAATGTAAAGTTTCTGCCTTTATTAGTCGCACAAGGAAAAACATCAACTATTTCCCTCTTTATTAGTAATTGTTTAAACTTATTACTTTACTAAAACGTAAATAGAAAAAATTTAGAACTAAACTAGAACTTAGTATATGGCTATTCCTTTTTTGCTAAAGCTTTTAAAATTGCTTATCTGTTCGTTTTAAAGATAAACTTACATTTGTTCGTGACTTTAAGTTAAAAATTATTTGGGGGCGTTTTAATACCATTTCGATTTTTTTTATAATTCCAAAACTTGATACACATTGACCGACCATGTGCAAAAAAAAAAAATATCACCCAAAAGATTATTCATAATTTCAATTTAGAAATAAAAAAAAAAAAAAAAATCAATCAATACAAACAATATGCCCAAAACGATAAATAATTGATTATGTATATGGATTAATTCTAAAATGGCTTTGTCGAAAGATTTTGTTTCATTATAGTTAAAGTTTTTTTTTGCTTAATTATTTTCATTTTAAAACAGGCGTCTAATTACTTTAATGTAAAATATTCTTTGATTTAATTAAAACAAAATTCCAAAATATAAAAATATGTATTCAATAGGCAACAATAAGAAACATTTTTTCGAAATAAAAATTATTGAAAGTTTCACTTGTCCACTTTGTGTCCACTTGGTGACCGTCCGGTTGTTGTTTTTATTAGTTGTACTCGTACTCGATACTGTAACAGTTGTCGCTATAATTATAAAACAGTTCAACGACTTTCAGTTTTATTTTATTTCAGTATTTTTTTTTTTTTTAAATTTCTATTATGATTGTTTTTTTATTGTATTTCTTTACTATTTTCCTATACATGCACTCATCATAGTATTGTCTGTCATCTATCGCTTAGTAATGCGTAACAAAATTTTTGTTTTTTTTTACCGGCCCATACATCGTTTGAATTTGTAGTCAGACAAACTTGTAATGCTACAACAATTCACCGCTAGACCTCTTCGGTATCAGTAAACAATTGTCTATTACAAATTGTAAAAAAAAAAAATGGAAAAAGAAAATAAATAAATAATTTATACTTTTTAAGTTGTTAAACTGAGGTCTTGAGAGACGAGCTTAAAATATTTCGGGCTAGTAGATTTGGGTGGAATTCAAGCCTTTTTAAAATTTTTTTTTGAATACCTTGATGTAACATTGAGGTCTTTGTTAATGTTCAGAGTCTTGTGATGATTCAAAAAGGATGTGATGATTTGAAGAATTTTGTTTTGGCGCATTTGGATTTTCTTTCACCTGTAGTTGAATTCGCCTTGCACTTTTATTACTGAAGAACCTTGCAGACATTTAGTTTCAAATTACTGGTATGGAAAATAAAATTTCGAAGGTACAAAACTGACTTTATGTTGTCTAATATGAATTATTTTTTATGAAGGGTACAATATGACCGACCGGACATTGTCCAATTATCGTCTACGGCATTTTCCATTTTTCGTGACCTTTAAAAAGAAAAGAATCTGTTGACTCTTCTTTCTCCTCGTCGCCGCCGTCATTGTAAGGGAGCCGTAGCCTTTGGGCGTGCTTCCCAATAGACCAGTGGCCAGTTATAACAGCAATTAGGTTCCTTAATCCACAATCTGCTCCAGTTCAGCTCCTAGGAGTATATTACGGAACCGACACCATACAGTGTTTAAAAACCCTCAGTGAATATCTAAATGACATTCGCGGGAATTTCTAGATCATCATAGTGTACCACGCTATCCAAAATGCTTATGGTTAAGCCAAGATCAAAGATTGACTCATTATCAAGCCAATTTATCTTATACAGGATTTTAATATGTATGTTGTAATGCATCCATGCTCTAGAGACCCTTAGTATTACCGCCATGTCCGCAGCTAACTTTTCCGCCAAAATGTCTGGTGGTAACCAGTTCAAGATCGTAAACAATTCCATATAGGGGGTTGTTCTAATGGCACCTGTTACTGTTATTGCCACGAATCTCATTATACGTTTAAACTTATCAACTTCCCCTTGAGCGGTTGATAAAAATAGACTGATAAGGTAGATCGAAATAAGTAGCCGAGTTCAGTGTTAGTTGAAAATGGTCTTGCGAAAGAGCAAATACAAAAAATCTTAGCTCTTTTATGAAATCTAAAGGTAACTCTGTGTATTTTGTTGTTAGATATAACAGAAGAGCTTCGATTTTTCGCATTTGCTGTTGCGCAAGACCATTTGAACCAAATACTGAGCTTCGCTCCGAAGGGGTCTCTCAATAAACCTTTTTATTAATCTCCTTTGCTATTAGTAGGATATAATTTATTATTGCATAACTGCTATCTATTACATTAACTAGAAATGTTACATTTAGTTTAAATTAAACCTCATCTTTTACTTCAAAAAGGAGACATTCGTCTAACAAGGTCTCAAAAGTTAAAAGTGTATTGAATGATGAATGGGATGGTATTGTTTAACATTCACTTTGGTTGTTTAGGTTTGTATTAGTGTAATTTGTATGCGAACCTGTGCATTGTGAAATGTTATTGAAAAAAGACGTCTGTAGATACAAATTTTTAAAATATTTTTTTTGTATATTGTTTATTATTTTCGCATTTTTCCAGTGTACATCAAAGTTTTACATTACGCACTTTAATTGTATCAGCAATGACAAGGGGGGGGGCAACGACTTAAAATATTTGGCATACATATTTATTTAGTATTAAATTTTGTTTATATACAAATTCTAAGATAAAAGTTAAAAGAAGTTTCCTAAATTTTGTCATGTTTTCATCTGGAGGCAAATTGCTTCAGTCAATACTGATCGAAATTACAATACATATTAAATCAATTAATCAAATTTTTTGTTTGATGATAAAAACAATTTATAGAACGAAGAAAAATTCCCGTTTTCTTTTTGTTAAAGATATTTAGTTAAATGCATCAAATTTTTTAAGAAAACCATATCGGGGCATACTGCTGGTATCTTTTTATTGTAATTGCTTCTGTAAACAAAGGGGGCTACAACAAAAGTGAAACATGTGTAAAACTTTATTTTTCAGAAACCGAAAAAAACTTTGACAAAAAACAAAAAAAAAATTAAAAACAAATCTGTGGACCATTTAGTAGAAAATCCATGCAGGTTATGTTCTCAAAAGTTTTTTTTAGATATTTATGTACTAGATAATGAACAATTTTTAGTTGTGTCATTTTTGGTGATGTATTTTTTTGCACAAGTTACCGAATTATTTTGAGTTATGTCACTTTAGCTGAATTTTTTTTACGTTTTGACAGTTTTGGCCAAATTTTAAACTGGCACAAGTCTAACTAATATAAACTCCAACAATTATTTGTTTTATCAAAAGTGTCACAATTTGAATTAAGACTGTTTAGGCACTTTTATGAATTGCAACTTTATACCAATTGAAACATTAAGAAAGCCATAACCGTTTTTTAATAACAGTTAACAACAACAAAATACACTGATATTTTTTTTTTAGATAAACAAGTGTATTGTGGGAATTGGAAGTTTTGAGTTGAGTCACTTTTGAACAAGGTGTGCGATATGTTGTCTCTGAAGCTTCTTATCCCTGTTTATTCACACTCAAATCAAATTGATTCTACATGAAATTCACGTTGTTTCAACTTTAAATATTTTTCATTCAACTTGATCGTAATGTTTTTTCAAAATCAATGCCATTTTTTTCTAACTTTACTGGAATGTTAAATTAGCATGAATTATAGTTATTTTAAAAGAAAAAAATGTTCACAAGTTATTGGAAAATTAGGTTAAATAAACATGAAGTAACTATGAAGCAAAAACTCTACCGAAAAATTTTACATCAACCTTGTTTTCGCCGATTTTACATTGATTCATTTTGTGTGATTTGTATCTTGTACGCAAGGGGCAATATATTTTGTTTTCATTATTCTCCACATTGCCGTTCTTGACATTTGAAGCTGAGTGGCACGTTTGCAAGTCGATGTTTCAGTGTTCTCATTTACACTCTCTCGAACTCGTTCGAAAGGTCCGAGATAAGTCACTAATAGATCCCGGTAAATGAAAACGAGCGACTAGATTGTGTTCTCGTTCCTCAATCGAATACATTGCTTCCGAATCTCGCAAATGTTATTCCTAATACTGAAAAATAAAAAAAGGCAAGGAAAATAAATAAGTATATATATCAAAAATGCAATGTCTTGTGACTTTTGGCCTACTCTATACCAGAAAATTCGACATCTTTACCAAATTTGCACTTTGCAAAGTTGTTTGACGCGGATGAGAAACTAAGCATTATCTTAACTAAATTTATTGCTGCTTACCAACATTTTTGTTTGACTATTTTAATATGAAAAAAATTATTTTTCGATCTACTAGTTTAAGTAGCGATCGTCACCGCACGCCAACTATACGTTTCCTTCACCTTTATATGTCCTAGTAAAGTGTCTTTAACTTGTGATATTAAAACATTTTTTTATACTTCACTGTGACATAAATTCATTTTTTTGCAATCTTGTTCTTAATTAATCCTCTTATTTTTGAAAAATTCAAATTTAAAATAAAAGAAGTTTGATTTTTTCATAATTCTAACTTGTAACATTTAAGACTTGTAATGCAAAATTGATTTCTTGATAAAAAGCGTGAATATTTATTAGCAAAATTAATTAACTACACGAATATAACAAATTATAATAAAAATTACGGTCAAGTCATGAGTTAGATTTTAGCACATTTATCACTTCCTTTACCACTGCCCCTCTCAACAAAACATTATTTTAAAGCAGAAATTTTATAAACAAATACATTCCGAAAAAAATCTTCCCCTAGAAACTTCTAACAATTCAAAGTTAAGAAACTGCGACAAAAAACAATAACAAAAAAAAATAACGAAATAAATAAAAAACAGGTTAATTTATAATAAATAAATATTTGTTAAACGATTTTGTTTAACAATTCGATACTTTCATACGTTCTCTCCTTCTCTGTTTTTTTTTTCAATTAACATTCAAATGTTAATTAATTGTGAAATCCCGTTCAAAGAAGTTGCAGAGGAAGAGATAGAGCGCAAAAAAAACAATTCGTTATTAAGATACTAATAACCGCAAAAGCAAAATTTCGTAAGATTTATGACCAATTTGTGACTTTGTATTTAGTAAATTTTAATTTCTAAATAAACTGTATTTAAATACAGTGTAACTTAAATAGTCTTATTTAATTAAGATAAAAGTAAGTAGTGCTACCTAATGTCAAAAAATTATAATAAAAAAGTGTATTTATTTAAAAGGTTGTCTCAAAAAAACAGGTGATTGCTTTTACTTTGCCTGTTGTTTTTGTATTGCTAAGGTATTGAGGCAAATTTGCTAAGATACACACAACGGAAACTTAAAGAGTCTTTAACTAAGCAACGTAGGCTATTAAAGTATCATTTAAAAGAGTACAAGAAAGGAAAAATCCATTCATCCGGACTTAAATCAAGCCGAAGCGTGTTAATAGTACAGTAAGTACGGATTTCCTTAAATCAAGTACAGAATGCTTGATACAAGTACGGATTATTCATAAGTCCCTTACTTAAAATAATCAGAAAACGGGATTGACTAAAACAAAAGTTATATAAAGAATTTCGTAGTTTGTTTAATTCCGAATTGGTACTGGAAACAATCCGAAAGTAACCTAAACACTTAACCCAAGGGAATTCACCCGTTTACACATGAATTCGTGTTGCCTTTGTTGTTGCATTCCCCCTTTGTTTACAGATATGTTTTTCGTAATCATTCTACTTTGAAAATTTTATGTATTTAACTAAATTATTTCACGGAAAAAAAAGAATTCGGGAACTCTTGCTTCATATTTTAGTTTTAAAAAATGAAAATAATGTATATTTTTCTTCTTTTACTGTTGTTGTTGTTTCTACACAAAACAAGCAAATTGTTTTTTTACCTACTTTTGTATTGTTGTGTCTACAGCAATGTTTTACAAACACACGCGTATGCAGGCATATTGTTTTTTGAAAATTATCCAATTTTGGATTGTTTAAAGTACTTTTTGTTATCCGTACTTAAATTTTTAAGTACGACTCGTACTCGAAGTAAGTGGAAAAAACATAAATTTCGTACGAGTTTTTTCTTTCCGTGTATAATTAATGTTTAAATACGAATTCAAACGTTGGCCATTTATAATTTTATTTTAAAGATAAGATATAGAAAATATTTTGAGATTAAGAACGATAAAAGAACAAACGTTTTTGGCCGAGTAGTAGAATAAAATTTTTTTGTTTGATGTTTTAAGGTTAACATTTTATGGGAATTGTTAATAATATTTTATTATTTCTTATATGCTTTTGTTTTGATTTAAAAGGGCTTCAATGTATTTCCTGATTCTTATTAGTTAAAAAGATAAAGGGCGCGCTAATTGAATATAAAATTAAATGTCGTATATTTTAAAGTGCTTTAATAAAACTCAATGTTAATCAGAATAATTAAACTAAAAAAAATCGGGTCATTTTTTAAGTCCCTTCACCTTGCGCTGAGAAATTTTTCATATAAAATTGTGTGAATTTATAAAAATTTGTTTGAAAATATTTTTTAAGTGAGATGAAAAATAAGGGTGTAAACTTATAAAGACGATTTAACTATTAAAGAAAAGCGCAAAATATATTTTTCATAACTAATTTGTATCTTCCTCTTTCGCTAAAAATTCGTCACGAACAATTGAATTCGCTAGCGTAAGCCGAGCAATTGTTTCGGGCAAAAAGCAGTTTGTTTTTCTTCTTTTTACGTTCCTCATGCTTTTTTAAAAAAGGGTCAGACTTCAAAAAAGCCTTTTTAAAATGTCTTTGTTGCAAATCTTTCCTGAAATGTTTTTTCGCGACCTAACTTAAAATATTTCTTATTCGCTTCTCCGAACTCCTTTAAATGCTACCCTGCCCAATGGGAAACAATGCAATAATAACACAGAAATTCGTTTTTCTTCTTATTAGATTTTGACTATTTAGTTATGCTGAATGTTCGATTAATAGCGTTCAAAATTGCGTATTTAACTCAAACACTACAATAGTGAAGAGGGTATTATGGGCTTGTGCTGATGTTTACAACACCTTAAAATATTGGTCCTAGACCTACTTTGAAGTATACCGATCGACTCAGAATCAATTTCGATTTAACGATGTTCGTCCGTCCGACTGGCTGGCTGTCGCAGTTTTGTAGATAATTTGATGAAATTTAGAACGTAGGTTCTAAACAAGGAACAAGCCTATTGAAAATGGTAAGAATCGTCCCCTAATTTCACACAGCCCCTATACAAGTTTCTTTCCGATATAGAGTATCGAAAACATTCAAGTTTAAGGTACCGTTCCATTGCTTTCCTATTCGGTGGGAACAAATACTTGTGTGTGCATTCTTTTTAGTTACATGCCTTATCTTTAACAAATATCAATTGTTTTAAGCCAGGGCTGATTTTTTGTTTAATCGGTAAATTAAAAAAAAAAAAAAAAAAACAAAATACAACAATATAAATATCAAAGAACAACAAACAAGTAACGAGCACCAAACAACAATTTTTATGGATGCTTGTAGAATTTCCCGAAAATTTTCTTTACTCCAAATACGACGAATTATGCTTATTAGCACTTTTTTTGGTTTAATAACAAACATAATCACAAAACAGAACATTGCGGTTTGACTTCCCGTTTGTTAACATGCAATTGTTCGAATTTTAATTTGGTAATGGGTTAAAGTGGATGGATACTTATTCAATTGTTACGCGCTCTGGCAAGTCGACTCATTTAGATCCTTCCCAATACAACGCTCGCGAACAAGAATTTTATCTACGGCCCAGTCAGCATGTGGAAGATTGAATCACCAAACTGAGTCTTAAGACAATCTTAGATGATCAAAAACTGATTAGTGCGCTTATAACAAGACTCGAAAATGATTCCCAGAAATGCTGAGGAAGTGACTTCCCTACAAGAAGACTACCGGTCAATTTACTAGTTATTTGACCGGTAGTGTTGACTGATATATTGGGTAAAGTTTCTATTAGTTTATTAAGAGCAAAATGAAAAAACTAACCGAAACTCTTGTGTACATGTGATTTTGACTCTCTCTTTAACTAATTTAATCCTCTCGTCTACGGAATATATATCTGTCCTGCTTACTCTACTGCTTTTTATTAGTCAATGATAACCAAAATAATGGTTAATGCTAACTAGTTAGTCATAACGTAAATATAGGTTAGCACTAACTAGTTATTCATAACGTAAAAATTGGTTAGTACTAACCTCTATAAAAAAAATAATATTTTTTTAATTTTCATTTTAAATAACATTTTTTTATTTTGAACAAATTATAATCCAATTAATAGTCAGGAAATTAGGTTTCAAAAAAGTATCGTTATTTCTGTGGCTGCTTTATGACGTTCCACTTCGTGCATGGATCTGGAAATGGAGGTAAACGTATGTGTGACCAATTAATTGTGACCAAGAAATCAAATACATACTTGAAAAGTTATCGAGATTTTTAATAACACTATTTATTCCTTTATTGCCACTGGCAAATCTTAAAGGATTATCCTGGTCAAATCCACCACCCGCATGGCCGCTACCTGTTAAACGACCTCTCGTTTCAAAGCTACTGCTTTGTACATGACCTCTGTTGTTTCCAGACAATCCACCACCACGTCCTCTGAAGCCTCTATCAGTACACCTTCCTTTACCACTATCATTCTGATTACAGCTTTTTTATAGAAATTTTTTATCTCACAACTTAAGTTACAAATTATATAATAAATTTTAATTTATTTAAGAAATTCACAAATTTTTACACGCGTATGACAAAAATTCTAACTTATATGTTAGAGTGGAACAACTAATGTAAAATTGTTGCAAGTGTGTTAGTAATTTTTTTAGTTTTGGTTATGCATTTCTTGTAGGGTTGTTTTAAAAACAAAATGTACAAAATGAGCGCAATCATAAATTTTTCATGCAGATGATGGAAATGTGACTGTTTTAAGCATTATTTTGGAGTCATTTTTAGCGAAATCTAACGATGAAAAAGTTTTTCTTTTATTATTGCTACTGTTTAAAACGGGACAATATTTTTCTTTCAAAGATTTTGAAGCAAGTGAGTTCTGTAAATTTATGTTTATTTATGCCAGTAAAGGCGCCCGTACAAGACATGTTTTTGTCATCTTACATGTCAAATTTCCCACTGCAAAATACATACATGTCGTGTGTTACCTTTTTAACTTTGCTTCTGTAAAAGTCAGACGCAAAGTCATCTGACAAAATTTCAATTAGAGCGTGCTCTATTTTCTTCTGACAAACCATCTGACATCAAAAAGCTATGCCGGCAAGAAACCGGCAGCGGCGTCCACTATTGACGGAATCATTAGCCGGCTGAAGTTAATTTTTTACAATACCGAGATATGTTTGATCATCTTACCATTGAATAGAATTTATGTGAATATATATATAAAAACCGTTTTATTATAAAATTCTAAATTGGTATCTTTGAATTAAAAGAAAAAAATGTTAAGATGGCTAAACTAATTTACGGCGCAAATAAAACTTTTCATGGCGGCCGCAAGGTATTTTGAAACCGAGCACTACTTTGTTTTCTGCAACAAAAATGCGAAAAAAACAGAGACAATGTCAGAAGCAAATTACATGTACGTTTGTGACCGAATATTATAAAGCTTATGTAAAACAGCGATTTTGACAGACATTCACAATTGCATGTGACTTGAAAATTTGACATGTCAGATGACAAAAACATGTCGTCTATATGCTCCTTAAGCTCGTGCTGTAAGGAATAGAAATAATATAAAATTGAATTTGATTTCTGAGTGGGTTTTTGTATAAAAATTTTAAGTTAAATAAGCGGGGAATGTAAGATGAGATAAACCCACTGTTTATTGTTGATGTGTTTTGTTTAAGCTTTGATATTATTACAAGTAGAACTGTTGCTATAAGTCTTATACGCTTAACAGTTTTATTTGGTTTAATATCTTTAGTTTTTCTAAAATCTTTATGGATGAAGTTTCCTGATGATCTGGCCTAAGCAACCAGTGAAATGCGCATAGGAATAGCTTATCCCATCAACAATAAATTTCAAGTGTTTTTATCAAGAATAAAAACTGGGAATTAAGCACGAATAACAAAAACTTTTGAAGTAAAAAAATAATGTCAAAGTACTAGCACAAAATGTCTCGAAAATAAGTCGTAATTGATCAGAAACGCGAGTCATAAAAGACTCTTTCAGAAGAGTCGACTTAAAAACGAGTGCATAAATGATTATTTTAATCGCGCAGAAAAGTCAAAAAAGGCTCGGAATTTCAAAAAAATCTTGACTGGGGGTGGGGTGGTCATTGTACGGTTAATACAATTAGACAAAAAGATCACATTGTTGTCAATTCACAACGAATAGAAAACGAATGGTCTGAATGGGTTAAGTACTGATTGAATTTAATGTAACGACTTGAATATGAGTGATATTTGCAAACAAATGTTTTTGCTTATTTTATTTATTTGAACTTTATTACATATACCTGTACATATGTATTATGTACATAAATACCAAATGTTCTTCTATTTTTCTTGTAAAACCTACCAGTTGTTTTGACAATTGACAATGTTGCATATTATGCAAACTGCAAGTTATGTCTTTTAGCGTTTATCATATAATCTTTTGTAGAATGGCCGTTTAATTTCTGTCTGTTAATAAAATAAAAGCTGCGGCAGTAAAATCTGCGGCCAATTCTGCAGCTCTAATTCAAGTATTATTCATAAACATTAACGATTACTTAACGAATAGTGTGATTGTTTTTAATTGGCTCATGTTGATTGACATATAACGCAAAAAGACTACAAGAAAGGCAATCATTAAAAACAAAGAATGTTAGCAAAGCAGTAAAATAAGTTCTTGTTGTGGATTAAAAGCATGACAAAAGCAATAACTGTATGAATACTCAACAAAAGCGAATGTTTTCATTCTGTTCTTAAATGTAATTCAGTTTGATGTTTTTAATTTTACGATTTTTATAAGAGTTAACCTCTTTATCGGGGCAAAAATACAAACCAATCAACACTTTGGCCACTCTCCAAATTTAATGACGTTTATTTTGACGGAAAAAGTATGACCGCACTTGAGCCACAAACAAAAAACCAAATAATTTAATTTATTAATAATTTGTTTACACAATCTTATCGTCAAAGAATTTATTTTAGAAATTTATTCTGTTGCTGCTGCCGATTGCTGTTGTTATTTTTGTTGGCTAATAGGAGACATTGACCATAAAAGATAAGAAGTTAGTTAGGGGCTGACCGGGGTATGGGGTCTAGCGCCTGTAAGTAAATGTATAGTAGATTTAAATATTGTTACAAAACAATATTCATCATATTTTTATTTTCAATGAAAGTTGTTATCAGCTAATTGTTTTAGTTTAGGTTTTTTTTTTTAAGGGTCTCTTAAGTAACAAAATACAACACTACGACACTATTACGGGTATTTTTGCCTAGGTTTCCTAAACGGGGATGTCAATTAAGAAAGATTGCTAGTAGAAGAAATAGGTTCTTGCTTTAATATTAAAAAATAATTACTTTTTACAATTTAATTTTTTAATTAAAATGCCATTTAAATTATTGTTCATTATTCAAAAGAGGTCAAAAACCAAATATCTGAAGTTTTGATAGCTTTGAATAAAACAGAATAAATTCCAGTTAAGGTTTCCTAAATTAATCGAAATAAATGAAAGCCTATAAAGCAGTTGAGGTGACATTTTCCTTCCTCCACTTTCGCTAAAGCATCATAAGAACATGCATTGTTATGGTTGAAAATAAAAGCTTTGTGTTTGGAGGCATATTCAGCCCAATTATGAATAAAAATTCCCATTTTTACACTTGAATTTACATAGGAAAAATGGGAGAAGGGCAAAAACTCCCGGGGAATTTTTATTCATAATTGGGCTGATATTGAATATTTTTTTTTATTGTTGTCTGCAAAGCTCTGCTGTCGTAGTTTGAGCTTAAAATTTGTTTAAGATATTTGCATATAAGTCACATCGTCTTTTTTAAAAACACAAATAACGGTTATTTTGGAATATCTCGAAAACTATTATACTTTTATATCATATTCGGATTCAGCGGACAATTTTACATAAATATTTACTTGGTCACGACTTTGTTCAAAATTTGTGACACAGTTTTATCAATAATTTGTATTTCCTATCAGAACACCCTGTAATTGTATAATAATTGTTTGTATTGGCGTTGCTTTTCCAATATTTTTATTTGCACAAATGAAATAACGTTTATAAATAATTAATTTTTTTTTTTATACAAAATAATTGAAATGGTTGGCAAAAAAATGTTTTTTTTTTGTTGTTGCCATGATCATCGTGCACAATAATAGATTAGCAATTAAACGTTTTATATATTTACGCTCAAAAAATGTATCTTAGTTAAATTTATGCTTTTTTAATCTAACAAATAATCAGCCCAATTATGAAAAAAATTCCCCGGGAGTTTTCTCCCGTCTCCCATTTTTCCTATGTAAATTCAATTGTAAAAATGGGAAAAGGGAAAAAACTCCCGGGGGATTTGTATTCATAATTGGGCTGAATATTGAGAATGTAAAGTAAATTCACATTTTGCAAATATTTGATGTAATACTCGCAAACAGTTTTTTTTTTATCAAACGCTTGACTTAAAAATTTAGTTTGTTAATTAATTTTCTTGTTTCTGACTGATTAATCAAATATTTCTTAAGTTTAAAATTATATATCTTTGATATAAGTTTTAATGTGTGTGAAGTTAAATTTCGAAATTTATTGCATAACAGAGTTCTGTTAAAGCGCTAACATAGCTCTGTTAACCATATGGAATTGTAGTATACATATGTATTCAGATTGGAATTATATCTACATTTTTGGATCAAATGGACTGGAAAAAAATATAGGGCTTAACACATATCCCACTTATCAAAAACTTTTATTAATTTAGGTATATAATAGGACTTTTCATGTTTTTTTTAATTTTTTAAATTTACAATTTCTCTGGAAGATTATCCCGAATTCCAGGAAAAAGGGAGGAGATGGGCGGATGAAATTTGATGGAATTTGTGGACAAAGTGGTCTTTTATGAAACTTAATTTTCAGAAGCTTAAAGGTGTTGCGTCTTTATACGAATTTTTCAATTTTTCCATATTTTCAAATTTTGAAATTCACTGTTAGATGAATTCCAGGAAAACGGGAGGAGAAATTCCACCTATTTTCATCCGCCCATCTCCTCCCGTTTTCCTGGAATTCATCTTACAGTGAATTTCAAAATTTGAAAATATGGAAAAATTGAAAAATTCGTATAAAGACGCAACACCTTTAAGCTTCTGAAAATTAATTTTCATAATGCACCACTTTGTCCACAAATTTCATCCGCCCATCTCCTCTCGTTTTCCTGGAATTCGGGATAATCTTCCAGAGAAATTGTAAATTTAAAAAATTAAAAAAAACATGAAAAGTCCTATTATATACCTAAATTAATAAAAGTTTTTGATAAGTGGGATATGTGTTAAGCCCTATATTTTTTTCCAGTCCATTTGATCCAAAAATGTAGATATAATTCCAATTTGAATACATATACTACAATTCCATATGTTTAACAGAGTTATGTTAGCGCTTTAACAGAACTCTGTTATGCAATAAATTTCGAAATTTAACTTTACACACATTAAGTTTTATTAAAAAAATATTAACGCACATTTACATTTCGCAAATACATATTTGATGAAATACTGGCAAACAGTGTTTTAACCAAGTAGCGTTTAATAATGTTTTTAGATAGAAAATTATAAAATTACAGAAGTGTTTGTTAAAAATTTAATTTTTTTGATTAAATTCGCAGTCATCTTTTTTATCCAAAGGTTTGGTCAAATATTTCTTGTGAAATTACTGAAATTACTTTTAGTGCAAGTATTTCGCATAACTTTTAAATGAAATCATAATTTTTGGTAGAGATAAGATAAAATCTTTTTTTTTTTAATTTTTATCGATAATGACCTTTAAGAGATAACAATTTTTTACTTATTAATTAATTGTTTGACCAACTATTAGATTTACTTAGGCAATTTAAGTTTTTTATCGTTTGCAATTAAAATTCACTTTTTTTTTTTGTCAAAAACTTTGTTAAAAATACTTTGTAATTTTTTTTTTTTTCGTAAAAAGGCTTATTTTGTTAAAAAAAAAACTTCCAAAATTGAGTTAATAAAAAAATCAGAATTTCATTATGAAATGCAATAAGGTCTTTAATCCAAATTTTAATTTTAATCCAAATTTTGATATTTTAATCAGGCTAAAGTTCATCAAATTTAATTTTCATTAAATTATTTTACAACATGAAGTTGATTAAAATTTATTGATAATTTTTCATACTTGACTGCCGCCGGAATCGAACCCAGGCTTTCACGGATAGGCTACCCTTACATGTTTCGATTGCAACCACTCAATCTCTTCAGAGGGGTTTGCCGTTAAACACTCACAGCCATCGACGACTGCTGGCAGTCAATATTCAAACATCAATCTTTAAACAAAATTGTATTTAACCTTTGGTAGATCGAAACTTTCTTTAAATGATTATCTATTTTTAATTTATTTTACATGTTCTTCCATGCTTCTGTTTTTTCGTGTTTTTTGTCAAAAATTTTTCTTGAAGTCCATAGTATATTTTTCTGTTTTTAATGTTTTTGTCTTTCTTTTTCTTGTTGACCTTTCTTCAGCACAACTTGAAGGACAAATGTACACATAGAGATCGTGCGTTAGCTTTTAACAATAATTAGTATTGTGGTTATTTTGTTGAACTGTTCATGGTATTTAATCCAAATTTTGATATTTTAATTAGGCTAAAGTTCATCAAATTTAATTTTCATTAAATTAGTTTTATGAAGAAAGGAATTTTACAACATGAAATTAATAAAAATTTATTGATAACACTGTGTTCGAAATTGACACTTTTTTTAGACAAGCCGGGCAGCGCACATGGCGTTTTAGCATAATTCGAATTCAATGTTGCCCACCGTTTCTTTTAGGTTAGCTGTTGTTTTCGAGATATACTGTAATTTCGAAAATGGAGAAGGTTGCACAACATATATTCGCGCAACTAAAAAACAGTTTTAGGGAGCCGAGCCCCCCTAAAAAGTGGTGATAAAGGGCAAGTATGTATCGAGAAAATATTAAGGACAAAAAACTAATTGAGGTCGGTCATACATTTTATCTTACTGGGGGCGACTCCTGGGTATTTATGGGACTTTTTTTTAATATATTTCTAGTCTGCATTAAACATTTTGTATGGGAGCCCCCTTAAAGAATGGATATAGAGGGTAGGTATTAGAGTATTCATTTAATCGACCTTTTGCTTTAATCGGTTAATCGCTCGATTAATTAGCCGAGGTTTTGGTTTAATCGGTCAATAATCGGTTAATTTTGTTTTTGATCGGTTAACCGATTAATAAAGTTTTTTTTCATAAATTAAGTAATTTCAATATATAGAAATGCATTCATTATTTATTATTTGGAGTTTATTAGTAAAAAAAAAACAATAACATACCAAACATTAAAATTCTTGAACTAAAACGAGCAAACAAAAAAACAATTCATAAATATGTAATATGCATTTTTCAATTAATACATAATTGGGGGATTCACAAGATGTGCTATCAAGTCATATCGTCATAATGTCCTTAATAATAATTTACAATTGCTTAAAATAAATATTGTTGTGTTTCAAACAAAATAAAAATTCTAAGCTATGTTCATTGATTTGTCATAACTGCACAGTAGAAATATAAATTATAAGCGGCAGCCCACAACAGTCATATCGTCGGCTTAATATGCAAACCTGCTAACTTTCTTTCAGCACATTTTACAGGAGAGACAAAAAACTTTTTATATTTTTTTATTTGCAGCTTGATAGAAAATTAAAAATACAATTGGCTTTACACACTTCAAGACTTAAATAGAAGAAAAACTACATGCTGGTCGACGAGGCGTATCTTTCTCTATCACTGGGCATCAAAATCTCAATTTACATAAAATGTGGATTTAGCCGTTTTGCATATTAATCCTTCGATATACATATATTTCTAGTAATTATTTAAAGACATAAGACTTAAAACTTTATGACTACCTTGTGAATCCCCCAAGTATGTATTTATAAAAAATAGACTGAGATAATTTTATTAGTTATTTCAATAGTTAAAGGAGATCGTATAAAATAATCTTTTAAAAAAGTAATATGGTTTAAATGTTCAGGAGTAAAGCGATTCTATTCTTTTGTTTTGACAAAACTTGACTTAGAAAAAATTCTTTCACTTATCGTAGATGAATATCTAATTTCTCAGTCCTTTTTCAGGATTTCTCTAAGCATATAAAATATTCCATTATGCCCTTAGAGTCCTGTTTTAATTTTTAAAAATGTTTAACACTTCTAATTGTTTCGGTTAATTTTGTTAAAAGACTGATGTGAGAAGGTATGAGAAGAAACAAATAACTAAACACATACATATGAAAAGTACGTGAAACAAGAAAAAGGTGTTGGCAATCAAACATTTAACTCATTTTTCGCCACATTCCTGTCGATTGAACATTGAAATCGGTCGGCGGAAAATGGGTTGAAATGAAGATCACAGAACACCTTTGTTTGTAGGAAAAAATATTTTTTAAACACATACCTTTTGTATATGAGACGAAACAAATAAATAAAAACACAAAAAAATATGTTATAATACTACAAAAAATTAAAAATTTTATTACATCGGTTAATCGGTTAATCGACTGAAATTAACCGGTTTAATCGTTAATCGAAAAAAGCCAATTTAAAATTAACCAATCAGTTAATCGGGTAGTAATTAATCGGTTAACCGATTGACGGTTAACCGAATGAATACCCTAGTAGGTATGTTAGAAATAAATGATTGAGATGAAATTTAAAGTGGGGTTGGTCATACATTTGACCCATCTAGGGGCATCCTAGGCACTGCAGGGGCCAAATTTAAGAATTCTATTAAACCGCCTTATATGTATGGTTTAAATTCTTAAATTTGGCTAATACAGCGCCTAGGATGCCCCTAGATGGGTCAAATGTATGACCCACCCTAGCTACATTTCCTAATTTTTTATGAATTTTTTAAATTCAAAAATTTCGATAAAAAAAAATAATGTTTCTAAAACGAAAAAAATTTTACTTTTCTTAAAGGAAATTTTATTGCGGAATTTCGCTATTTTTACTAATGTCAATAAACTTAACCGTATTTGAGTTACGCGAATCTATGTTGTACAACCTCCTCCATTTTTTAAATAACGGTATATCTCGAAAATGAAGGCCGTGTCAGATAAAACTTTTGCTTCGCGTTGCGTTACATATACGCTTTGACATTTGAGTTAAATGTACATGTTTATATGGCACTTGTCACATAAACTGCTTTTAACGCAAAGCGAAGCGAAAAGTTGGGCAACTCTCATCTTTTTGCGCGCTTTGACAATCTTCTAGTATATTTTTTTTTATTTATTTTCTTTTTAACACACAATGTGTGAGTGTTGTAAAAGTTTTTATTGTGACATACACTTTTTGCTTTACGCTTTTCTGTCAAAGTATATGTAACGCAACGCGAAGCAAAAGTTTTATCTGACACGGTCTTAAGAGGCTTGTCTAATTTTCCAACTAGCATTGTACAATTTTTCATTCTTGACGGCCGCGGGAATCGAACGCAGGCTTTCACTGACAGGTTACCCATTATTATTTAGAGAGAGAAATGTCAAAAGTTGCTTGTGTTTTTGACATATCGACCAACGAAGCAACAAATAAAATACAATGATATGTTTTTGTTGTCATATTTGTTGTAGTAGTATATCATGAATTTGCTTTGTCCATACATTTTCATGCCACACTTTCTATCTATTGTTTTTGTTATAATTAGAGTTTTTTTTCCCGGACTTTTTCGATTCCCGGGAAAGCGGGAAATTTTTTCAAATTTCCCGGGATCCCGGGATCCCGCTCCATATAAATAATACAAAGTAAATTTTGTTATTATTTGATGAAAAAACTTTTATAAAAAAACGTAAGGGAACTCCCGCCTTTATTCACTATTATTATGCTTTTATTCAGTATTATTATGCTCTGGATACAAGATAAAAAGATAACATAAACATAACAATTTAATTCATAAAACAATAATAAAAACAAAATAAAAATTGAGGTACTCAAGATATAAGATCAAAAAGTTAATTAATAAAATAGATAAAATACTTTAAAGAAATATATAACATTTTTTAATGGCTTAGGAAATAACTTTCTGACACACTCAAAGCGCTTAGTAAGTCGTCAAAAAGTATATTCCTGGTTTTATTTACTAATTATCATGTTTCCAAAAAATTTCGTTCATTTTTTACCGAGGTTGGACAAATAGTTGAAAGTGCACTGTTGTAGAATGCTTCGGATTCACAATCAGAAGCAATTTTTCTTTTTTATAAACAACGCCTATGTCAGTCAAATGTATGTCAAGGTTGATGCAAAAATAGCATCAACCGGACTGCTTCTTCCAAACCTTTTCATTTTAATAGGTCCATTTGTAATCTTTAGGACAATGTGTTTTTTAAGTTGTATGTTGTAGTATCTTACACGAGTTTCCAAAATGTTATTTTATTTCGGTTTCCCCGCATTTCACGGGTATATAAACCAACACAAATTGAAATTGAAATTGGGAATTTGTGTTTATCACCTAATAAACATATCGCTCCTTCATTGCATCATAGTCATATCTCAAAATTTGAAGTAACTTTAGCAAAGTTTTCCTTCATAACTTCTCGTATTATATCTCAAACTGAACCGAAGTTATAGCAAAATATATCTTTAAATCGGTACATTTTGAAAATTTTAATTGCATTTTGCCAAGATCGTTTGTTTTTGTAGATATGTCTTTGTTGCAATAAAGAATCTATATGTTTAGGTATCTCCTATTTTTAAGACTTGTTTATGGACAATGAAACTTTACTGCCTGCATCTTATTTTGAATTAATGTACTTTATTAACTCTTCACTTCACTTAATGTAATAATTATCAACTGTTGCACTGCCCATTCTGCTTTAAGTAGATTTATTGCATCAGGAGACATTGATTTAAATACATGTACTCACTTCTTGTAATTGATCTAATCCACAACCCATCCACAGATGCTAATTTTTAGAGAATAGAAAACTAAATTTCAAAGTATAAATAGCTATTATGAGGCATTTTTTATTTCCCGGGATCCCGCAAGAAAAATCCCGGGAAAACGGGAAATAAAAAAACCCGTCCCGTCCCGGGAATTCCCGGGAAAAAACCCTAGTTATAATAAACATCAAACTTCAAACAAACATTTTAAACATTTAAACATTTTAAAGTTTTTCATATAGACTTTGACGTTTGGTATGGCAAAAAATTGTCATAAGATGGTGAAACACAAGGCGAATTCACTACAGTTGCCTGCTAACTTTTACAATTCAAACCAATTCATTTTGGTCTCAGAATGTTGTGTTGAGAAATAGTGGGACATTTCGAGCCTTAAACACCTTTAATGCACTGCAAAAAAACCTATTGTTTCTATTGTTGTAGTATTGCAGTCACCGTGTACATAAATTCGCCTTGGTCAAACCTAACCGACAGTTTGTTAATATTCGTGTCAAATTAATATAAATACATATTGTGCAAACGGGCCGTTAAACGTTTATATATTTTATTAAATTTTATAAAATTATAACAAAAAAGTTTTTACAATTTTGATATAATAATTTTTCTTATTTTGCTTAAGCAATAATTTCCTATATTTTAAATAAATTTTATTCTATTTCTTAATTAAGGGTCTTAAAGATTGCTTTTTTTTTAATTTTTAACTTAAAATCTTTTTTTTTTCTCCATTTTAGGTAAAAATTCCCTAATGAACAAAAATTTATGATTGCTAATAAATTATCTAACTGGTAAATATGCACAATGTACAACATTTAATGCTGTTTAAATAATGCTTGTAAAAACTTTTACAATTATTGCATTTATTAAAAGAAAATGTTTTTGATTTATTAATTAACATTCAATCATGTCCGAAATGTGAATACGCTTTAACAATTTCGCAGGTGCATATTTTGGAGTTTCATTTTTAAGACATTTTTTTTAACTAAAAATTTTTTGTTAAGAAATTTAAAAAATATGCGTAAATTGCAACAAACTATTGCCAACATTATTTAATACAAGCTGCAAATAACAATTACAGTAGACGCTCGCAAATTAGAACCGCTTTGTTTTTGAGGCAATTCTAATTTCTGAATTATTCTAATTTCTGGACGTTTTTATTTCGAATAAAAAATAAAAATTACTTAAATTTTTTTTAATTCAATTTTATTTGATTGACATTAAATGTATTTTTTAAAATTAAAAATACCGTGTCGTTTCTTATATTTGGAAAACTATCCATTGCTTCCACGGAATGCATTTTCATCTTTATAGGGATATTCCTCTCTAAATATTTTTTTAGCTTTCTCTTTAAACCACTCATACAGACGACTTATCATATTTGGGTATTCAGCGCTGTGCAAAGATTTATTGCTTGCTTCCTGATATGTGTTGAAAACAGCATTTAATATTGCTGTTCTATGTGATTTGATATAGCTGATTGAAGATGTCGTAACATTAATATTCCCTTCAAACCCTTTGTCAAGCTTTTCTAATATTTTGACCTTCTTTCCAATGATAAAGTGTTTTTTTTACGTTTATTTGACATTTCGAATGCTACACTTTCACTTTTTAATAGAGACTTCCAAAATATGTACACATGTTTCGAATTTCACAAATAAACTAGCCACAAATATATATAAATGCGACAAAAAAAAACAACAAATAAGGAAACACATCTAAAATTTGGTAATTCCCCTTTTTAGTTTTACATGTTCAAACAGAATAAAAATAAATTGCGGATTTCTTGTGTTCAAATAACAAAAAAAAAAAAAAAAACGCTCTGAAATTAGAACTATAAATTCGAATTTTAGAGCGTTTAATGTATTCCAAACACTGATTCTAATTTCTGGACGTTCGAATTACTGAAAGCTCTAATTTGTGAGCGTCTACTGTATAATTAAACTTTTTTTTTTTTTTGTAATTAAAAAAAATAACAAACAATATTTAACAAAATGTTTAATTATTGTCATTAAGAGATAAATGAAATTACAATTTAAAAAAAAATCCGTTAAAATATAAATCTTTTTTTAAACCTTTCACTTAAGAAACCAAATTTTCAAACTCTTATACAATGGATGTTTTAAAAGTTAAAAAAAAAAAATAGTTCAAATCAGTTTTTAAAAATCTTTAAAGGTTTTTTTAACATTTTGTTTTCTTTTTTGTTGCATAATTAAATTAAAAATGTAAATATAAAACATTTGGTTAATTTACAACCAGAAATTTTTCATACTTATTTTTTAATTTTAAATTTATAAAATTTTTTTTTATAAATTAATCTTAAAAATGCCTTCTGGCAAGAGAGAGAGAAAGAAGAAAATAAAAAGAGAGAGAGAGATCGAGTGATCGTGTAAGAAATACGAGGGTAAAAAAGTGAAACTCTGTATTGTGTACGCCATTGTTTTATTAAGAAATTTAAGATACAGCTAAATTTACATTAATAGAAGTATAAAAAATTTCACTTTCGTTAAGCTTTGGTCGATGGCGAACGGCGTTTGCTTTTAGTATTAATTGAATTTTATTTAAATTGATTATAAATATTTATGCAAATGTATGGATTTCTTCTTTTAATGGCGCAAAACAAAAAGTGTTTGTTTTTTGTTTTTAAGTTAAACCTGTAAACCAGGGAATTAGAGAGAAAAAAAAGGTAATATGTATTAGGAAAAAAAATTGACAAACTTAATAAATCTATAAATATTTTCAAAAAAATAAACAAAACACCATTTACAAAAAAAATTATGCTAGAAATTAAGCACGAATAACAAAATCTTTTAAATTAAAATTTTGTATTCCCAAAAATTACTTTTGATAATAAACTGGGAAGTGCACGGTCTAAAAACAACTTAACTGGCAACATGCTTTTGCAAGTTATTTTTTCTTAACCTACTTACAACTACAATTAATGTTGGAAAAATTCCAATCAATTGTAGTGGGGAATGTAAGGAAAGATAAACTCAATGTTTATTGTTGATGTATTTGCTTAAACTTTGATATTGTTACAAGTATAACTGTTGCTTATGATTCTTATACGCTTAACAGTTTTATTTGGTTTAATATCTTTAGTTTTTCTAAAATCTTTATGGATGAAGTTTCCTGAAGATCTGGCCTAAGCAACCAGGGAAATGCGCATAGGAATAGCTTATCCCATCAACAATAAATTTCAGTGTTTTTATCAAGAATAAAAATTGTGAATTAGGCACTAATAACAAAATCTTTTAAATTAAAATTTTGTATTCCCAAAAATTACTTTTGCTAGAAAAAACCCATACATTGTTTTTTAAATTTTCAGTTTGAGTATTTTTAGTATTTCAGACCATCTGGTGGTCTGAATAAACAATAAAACGGCCAATGTTAACCATGTTATGGTTATTTATTTCAGACTTTTTCCACGTCTGCCGCAATGGAATGTTGGCTTTTTCAATAAACAAAAATAAACATATTTTTTTTTACAGCTGACACGTAAAAACGGAGGAAAATTTTAATTTTACCAGGTCTATCCGCAACGAAACATAACGTACCTATTTATGCATAAGCTTCCCAGTAAAAACTTTGCCTACAAAATAATGTGTTGAGTAATCAGAAAAACATAAAAGCACTACTTACAATTTTACTGAAAGAACCAATGAATTTTGCAAGGGATGTCCCAAAATGAACGCATTTAAAAGTAAGTCATTATTTTTTTACCTTAATACATCCAGGAAAAAGTAGTTATAGATGTTGTTCTAGAAGTAGTTATAGAAGAAAGCTACTTTATAATGAGTGAAAGAAGCTATTCATTTTGAAAAAGTAGGCGAAGTTTTTACTGGGTTAGTTAAAAAAAAATCGGAACAACTCATCCGTAATGTATACGATTCTTAAAACTGATCTGGGTGGGGAAGCAACTTACGCTTCATCATCATGATTTTTAAAGGGCAGTCAGGCCATCCTTACCTGCATTTTGCGTGCCATTTTGAATTTGCTTCGTACAACTGTACCGTGTTACAGTTCTTCGTTGTTCAACATTAACCATATGCAATAGTTTTAACTCTACTTTGATTTGGCTTGGTGGAGAACCATATCTTCGCCTTGCAAATGTTAACCTGCTAACTAACTTCTAGCAAATTTTACAAATTTTTTTTTCTCATATTCTATAGAATCCTAAATTGAAGTACAGGCAAAGCTCGATATAACAAATACTCATTTTAACGAAAATCCGATATAACAAATGAGCAATTTTTTTCGTTAGCTACCTTATATAACGAACGATCAACTTTTTTTTCTCCAAATTTACACAACGGCAACGGCCCGAAATGGTCAATATGCAGCGTGTCGAATGGAACCGGTTTTTTTTATGCTATACAAATTTCTCTCATTTTTTCTGTTAGCGTTCGAATAGTAAATGCACTTCAGGCAGTTTCTTATAAACCGATTCAGTTTGTCCCTCATATTCGGAAACCAATAATACTTTTTTATCTGTTTAATGCACTTCTCAATTCCTACATGACCGTATTTTTCATGAGTTAGTCGCATTACATTCTCCTCCAACTCCGCCGGCACATACAGTTGTCTTTGCCCCTGAGGGCCCAAGCGAAAAATCAGTCCGTTATCTGAAACATAACCCTCAAGATCCCCTTCCTCCAACCTACTTCTAATATTGCAAATTTCCCTATCCCTAGACTGTGTAATTTGGATATTCGCATCCACCTCGTCTCCGTCAATTACCGCAATCACAGGTGACCGGCTTAAGGCATCAACATGTGCCATCAATTCGCCCCTGCGGTGTCGGATACTATAGTCGAAATTCTCCAACTCCAATGCCCACCTGGCTATCCTTGGGTTCATTAATCTCTTACTTAACGTCAACGTAAGTGAGTTACAGTCAGTCACTATAGTAAACGAAATCCCCTCCAAATATACCCGGAACCTCCTCAACGCATATATCATAGCGAGCGTCTCCAGTTCAAAGCTGTGATATCGCGACTCTGCAGCAGTAGTACACTTCGAATAATAAGCCACTGGGTGAAACTTATTATCGTCCTGTCTCTGCAGCAGCACCGATCCATATCCCTTGGCACTGCCGTCGGTATGTAACTCAGTTTCACGGCGGGGGTTATATACTGCCAACACTGGCGAATTCACCAGCCTATTTTTCAAGGCCAAAAATGCGTCGTTACACTCACGCGACCAGCTAAAAACCTTGCATTTCTTCACCTCTATCAGTGGTCTCGCTATTTTCGAAAAATTCAACACAAATCGACGGAAGAAGGAAAACAACCCTTAACAACGTTCCAGTCCTTCAAGGTCCACAGGCACCGGATATTCACCAATGGTCCTAATATGGTCGTCATTGGGGCGAACTCCGTCCTTGTTTACTCTATATCCCAAATAGTCCAGCTCCTTATATGCAAATTTGCATTTCGCCCAGTTTAACGTCAGCCCAGCCCCCCTCAGGGCTCTTAGAACATCCGCCACCACTTGCAAATGCTCTGCCAGCGTCTCAGTGGCTATACTTATGTCATCTAAGTACACTACTATCTTCCCTGCATCAACGAATTCCCTTAATACTCTATTAATAAAACGCTGAAATACAGCCCCTGCATTCTTCAGGCCGAAAGGCATATAACAATACTCAAATTGTCCCATAGGGGTAACAAACGCGGTGTACTTGATTGAATCCTCATGCATCGGAACCTGGTGAAAACTATTCTCTAAGTCAAGAGTCGAAAAAAATTTTTTACCGCCCAAATAGTCCAAGCAATCTTCAATCAATGGCATAGGGTAATTTATCCTTTAAAGTAATTTTATTCAACGATCGATAATCAATGCACATTCTCAAATTTCCATTTTTTCTCCGCACAAGCACAATTGGTGAGGCATAGGGTGACTCACTAGGTCGTATTATGCCCTTTTCTAACAATTCGTCCAATTTCGTTCTAACTTCGCATCGCTCGCGGTATGAAAGGCGCCTAGGACCACAATAAACCGGCACGTCACTTAACAAATTAATTTTCATGTTATAATCTGTTGGCTTTGGTTTGTCCCCCGACTTACTTAAATAATGTTCCTCAATTATCGATCTGATAGCATACGTATCTTCCGAGTCTAAATTCCTATTAATATCCACTTTCGCATCGGTCTCAATTGCACAAACTGTTTGCATCAATTCTTCGCACTCTCCGTTTTCTTCAACGATTTCTAAACTAACCGTGCCCTGACAATTACCAACCCCTAATTCTGAAGCAATTGTGCCATTATCGCCTGAATACCCTACTTCACTTGCAATATTTTTTGTATCAAAAACTTTATAAGCTTCGATCTCATTTCCATCGAAGGATAACACACTAAATAAATTTAAATTATCTTCTCTAGTTGGAACTTCGATCGGTTGATGAGGTTTTCTGTATAAATCAAACAGCATAAGCGCACTAACATCTTTTTCTTTAATATTTTTATTTAAGTCTTTCGAATTCATATCTAAGAGTTCTTCTCTTTTATAACGTTTTCTTATTTTACATAAATGAATACTTAATTTTACTAAGAGATCACGACCGAATATCACTGGCACCACTGCATCTTCATCCGGCAAAATAAACAGACTGTGAATTACTTTTTGGTTTTTAAAAATAATTTCACATTCGACACTGCCAAACATACTTATTATTTTATTTCCAACACCGCGATATTTTGATAAATTTTCCTCATTTTTTATTACAAACGGCACCAGCGATTTTTTTATGCAGCTAATCGAACTACCCGTATCAAACAACGAAAAAAAAATTATTAAGTCAGTGCGCTTACCCTGATTGAAAAAGGCAACACTTACCGATTGGAACGCATCTAATTGTTGATCGTCATCTACTATTGCAGCAGCTACGGACTTCTTTTTAGGGCAGCTTTGATGAAAATGTCCCACCTCTGCACATATAAAGCACGAATTAGCGGGACGCTTTGGCTTCGGACATTTGCTTTGATAATGTCCGAACTGCGAGCAGTTAAAGCAGCGGATTTCGGCACCGGATGTCTTGGCAAAATTGTTTCCACTAAGTGCAACTGTTTTTTGTTTGCTGGCCGCTGTTGCGATTGTAGATCTGGCATTCACTGCACACGTCTGATGTCGTCGGTACTCATATCGATCCAACTTCGTTATCAATTCTTCGATAGTTTTGGCCCCATAAAGCATATTAATATTCTTATCGTCCGGCATGCCGTCAACAATTATATCAACCAACTCCTGACCTACAATGTCCGAATTTGCAGCAATTGATTGCATTGACACCAAGTAACTAAGACACGACTCTTGTGGCATTAATTTCCGTGAGTTCAGCTGTCTGTAAATCTCCTGGCGGGACACCGTACGAGTAAACACCGTCTTTAAACTCGCCTTCAGCTCCTTATAGTCAACCATACCCAAATTTATGACGTGCTGTTTAGTCGTTCCCACTAGTTGACGCCGAACCCCAACACATTTCTCTTTGTCGGTATAACGGTTGGCGTAGTCCTCGAACTGTGTAAACCACCTTGAAATGTCTTGATGGTTGTCCCCACTGAATGTGGGTACGGCGGCATCCAACTCGGTCAGATCGATATGACTGATAGGGCGCTGCAGATTATGGCGTTCCTCTAAGACTCGGATTTGTTCTCGCAGTTGTAGCATCTTCAATCGAATTTCTAAATTTTTTAATTCTTCTTCAGCTGACGTATTAACGGAGGGTAGAGCGGCAGCGGCTTCGGGCGAAAACGTGTTTCTCGCAAGAATGTTGACGGCAGAGATATTGGCGGCAGGTACGTGAACAGCAGAAGTATCTGCGGCGGGCACATGGACAGCAGAAATATTTGCGGCAGGCACGAAGACAGCCGGGGTATTTTCAGCAGGCATATTTGCGGCAGGCACATTAACGTAAGACATCTCTGCACCCGGCCCGATTGCGGCAGACTTTTTCTGTCGTTTCTTCTTTATCTAAGGCGCCCACATTCACAGCAGTTTCATCGGTATCAAACGCCTCAATATCGGCAATTTTGTTGGCATCAGTGCCCAACACTTGGCCAGCTTCGCTTATACCGGCAAAGTCTTTAATTTCATCGACCATCTCATTTCCCTCTTTTACCAAAGCCTCCTGCAAAGCACGAAGCTGTGTTAAGGTGGCTGATGACGGGAAGTCAACGCCGGCCGCAGCGAGGGAATCCATTATTGCTTGACGGCTTGGCCGTAAGTCCATTTTTCCACAATTGTTCTCCATTAGGCACGAATAATTATTTTCTTTAAAAACACAAAGTTGCACCCCACACCTGATGTATAATAGTTTTATTTTTATTGAGCTTCTTTATACAAAATCAAAATGTGTGCTTTATAAGGTACAAATAACAAGAGATAGACAATGCAACGGAAATGAAAAACCATCGGTTGCATTTGTATCAAAACAGCTGTCTGTCATTGCAGGGACAGGGTTACCAGACTGTAGATCACTACAAAGTGTTTCATATTTTACGTTTACAAAAGAACACAGGCAGAATAAATGCAGAATTTTCCTCAGAAAAGAAAACGCCATCAGAAGCGGATTCTAAAAGTGTTCGACTTCTTAGACGAAGATTTAGGTCAACCAATTGTCCAATTCCAAAGCTCATTCGTGTCGTTTATCGTTAAAAAAATACGATTTTTGTTTATGCAATTGTGAACAGACAAATTTGTTGTATCGTTACTTTATCGTTTTACTAAATGCCAAAAATGAAACATGGCAATTTAATGTATGTATATGGGCTACTCACTTTGACTAAATTATTTAAAAAGCCAAATTTCTTTTTACGAAATAATAAAAAAAATAAGAAAATTAAAACAAAAAAGGGAGTTAATAACTTTGAGCAATAATTTTTTACTTTACTCTTGGTTTTTATTTAGGTAATTCTTTTTCTTTAATATTTGCCATTCACATTTTTCGATACTGAAATTTAACCAGGTATGGGAGTTTTAATTTGAGTTGAAATGGTAATAAATAGGGACGAGATTTTCATGCACTAAAAAATCGAAAATATGCGCATAAACTATGCACAAAAACTCCAAAATATGCCTTAAAAAAAATAAAAAATATGCACTAAAGTTTTGAAAATTTTTATTAAAAAGGCGTTTTTTTTAATTTTTATTAAAATTAACAAAATAAAATAAAAAGTTAAGTCTAATATTTTTAAAACTTAGTTTAAATAACTAATTTAAATTTTTGTTTACATAAACAAATAAATACTTTTTTATATTATCAAAAAGTAAGCCTTTGTCTGTTCGGCCTAGAGTTTTTTTCCCGGACTTTTTCGATTTTTTAAATTTCCCGGGATCCCGGGATCCCGCTTCATATAAATAATACAAAGTAAATTTTGTTATTAATTAATGAAAAAAACTTCTATAAAATAACGTAAGGGAACTTGTTTACAAAGAAAGTAAAAGAAATGGTTCATAACTAAAAAATTAATTGAAGATTGAAGTAGGAACTTGAATTATTATCACCTCACGCCTTTATTCCCTATTATTATGCTTTTATTCAGTACTATTATGCTCTGGATACAAGATAAAAAGATAACATAAACAACAATTTAATTCATAAAACAATAATAAAAACAAAATAAAAATTGAGGTACTCAAGATAGGAAATCAAAAAGTTAATTAATAAAATAGATAAAATATTTTAAAGAAATATATAACATTTTTTAACGCCTTAGGAAATAACTTTCTGACACACTCAAAGCGCTTAGTATTTCGTCAAAAAGTATATTCCTGATTTTATTTACTAATTATCATGTTTCCAAAAAATTTCATTCATTTTTTACCGAGGTTGGACAAATAGTTAAAAGTGCACCGTTGTAGCATGCTTCGGATTCACAATCAGAAGCAATTTTTTCTTTTTTATAAACAACGTCTATGTCAGTCAAATGTATGTTAAGGTTGATGCAAAAATAGCATCAACCGGAGTGCTTCTTACAAACCTTTTCATTTCAATAGGTCCATTTGTAATCTTTAGGACAATGTGTTTTTCAAGTTATATGTTGTAGTAACTTACACGAGTTTCCAAAATGTTATTTTATTTCAGTTTCCCCGCCCTTCACGGGTATATAAACCAACACAAATTGAAAATTTGTGCTTATCACCTAATAAACATAGCATAGCACTCCTTCATTGCAACATAGTCATATCTCAAAATTTTAAGTAACTTTAGCAAAGTTTTCCTTCATGCCTTTTCGTATTATATCTCCAACTGAACCGAAGTTATAGCAAAATATATCTTTAAATCGGTACATTTTGAAAACTTTAATCGCATTTTACCAAGATCGTTTGTTTTTGTAGATATGACTATGTTGCAATAAAGGAGCGATATGTTTAGTTATCTCCTATTTTTTAGACTTGTTCATGGACAATGAAAATTTACTGCCTGCATCTTATTTTGAATTAATGTACTTTATTAACTCTTCACTTCACTAAGTGTAATAATTATCAACTGTTGCACTGCCCATTCTGCTTTTAGTAGATTTATTGCATCAGGAGACATTGATTGAGGGTTTTATTTGTATAATATTTTTAGCTTTTCTAAAATCTTAGGAAAAGGTTTCCTGATGAGCTGGCCTAAGAAACCAGTGAAATGCGCATAGAAGCTAGCTTTCCCTCAACAATAAATTTCAGTGTATTTATCATATATGAAAAATTGGGAATTTAGCACGTCATACAGAAATCGTATTAATGTTAAATTTTGAATACCCGTAAATAACTTTGATAAAAATATTTTAAACTCGGTTAAAAATAGAAGGATCTTCAGTCAAAATTTTGAAAATTTTAAAAAAAAAAAAATGTATTTACTGATCTTAAAATTTTTTTTGGAAGACTTTTTTTTTTGTATTTGGAAATTTTTTGTAGAAAATTTTTTTATTATATGGAAATTCATAAAATATATCACTCAAAAATTTTAAAATATGCAAAAATATGCATTTAAAACCAAAATATGCATTTTCACAAAAATATGCAATAATATGCAAAAACAAATCGATGCCATTTTAACGCAAATTTAATGATTCGGAAAGATAATTGGTCGACATCGATCTTAGACTATCGACAAAAAACATGCATTTGCATGGAAATCGCATCCCTAGTAATAAATATTAATGGATACAAAATATTTATTAAATGGCGAAAAAAATAAATTTAAATGAATTAAATATATATTAATCGTTAAGAAGAATTAAACTTGTGTTTGTAATCACATTCTAAAATATATTCACGAGCTCACCAAACAAATCGAACATTTCCAGACCTGGTATAAATGCAACATTTTTCAAAATATGTATATTAGGGTGGGTCAATTTGTTCGGGTTAGAAAAAAGGTGACAGGCATATAGCAAAATCGAAATCTGCATCAAATTCTAAGAAAATTAATAACAATTTATAATTAAACGATTACACAACATATACGACGATAATGCGTGCTTGTGAATTGGACAAATTATTGGTGGGAAACTTCTATTTCATGTTAAACCCTAAGACTATAACTCATATATATATATATATATTTTTTTATTTTTAAAAACATTAAAAAAAATTCATTTTGCAAATTCAATTTGTTTAATTTGATATTGACAACAGTTGTTTTTAAAATAATTAACATTTGAAACAATTTTTTGAATTAATTGCTTCAATACTTTTTAATTGTTTCCAAAAACGAGTTTAGAAACATCGATAAACATTTATGCCCTAAAGCTAAAGAATACATATTACGCAATTTAATGCAAATATTGTATTGTCTACCTTAAAAATGATCTCATCTTATAATATCTGAGGATATATCGTCAAATCTCCGCCTCTCTGTCACATTAACGTTTTCATTTTGAGATTTAAAACGTTTAATAATAAAATAAATTTTTAACATTGTTAAGTCACGTTAACAAATGATCATTAAATTAAAAGTAAAAAACTAATTAAAACATTAATACAAAATCGTAGTTTTAGCTTCGAAACCAATCGGCTGACTGGCTGACTGACTACTCGTTTTTCTTAGTATTATTATAAATAAAATATTTATAATTTAAGTTATAAATTAATGCAAAGATACTAGTTCTCTAGTAAACTACATTTCATTTATCCGTCATGCCGCTGTAACTGAGTTGCTTTCAGTTTTTAAATCATGTTTAACTTGTATATTTTTTAAACTTAAAGCAGTATTTTTTTTATTCTATGAATTAAACAAATTATGTAGTTAAAAATAATAGATCTTATTTTTTCTACCAACTATTAAGTAAAAAACATTTCAATAAGTTTTTAAAAGAATCTGAGCAGCAAAAATTAGTTACATGTTTCAAAACACACGAACAGAAAATTAAATCTTGGAATTTCTCGACAAGAATGCGAAATTTTTGCTATTTTTAAACGACCAACACATTTGTTAGCAGTGATAATATACAGTATGTGTAAAAAGTGTGTGACAAAACAAAAAAAAAACAAGAAAAAAATTTGTGCTGTAAATCACTGGATTTGCCTTAAGTGGGGGCCCGAAAATATGGCTTAAATTTTTGTACGGCCCACATAAGAGGATTTATATTAATGGCATTCCAAAGATAAATACATATGTTTTCTAAAATTTTAAAATAATGAAGTCCAATTCAATATAAATGGGGGCTTGGGCCTTAACAGGATAGGTCCAAGAGTCTTACTGCACATAACTTTTGCTACCCAAGCAGAAGAGTCACCCAAAAGATTCAACCATATTATCACCCATTTTCCTTAACACTACCTTTACACATGCAAGTAATTACTTGCAAGTAGGCTATACGTATTAACATCGAAAATGGCGACGAAAAAGTCGAATGTCATACAAGTTGCATGAATGTTTACACAGTCAAGTCAAAGTTCCTTATAAATCAGAGTTACCAAGTGCGAAACAGAGCTTCATTTCTAAATAAACATTTGGCATAAATAATTATTATTACTTTTTCAAATTAGATTCATGTTTGAAAATTAAATTAATTGTCTTCTTTATGTATATATGCAAAAAAATCAAGGAATATTTTTAAACATTCTTTAAAAAAGTTAAATCTATAATAATTATTTTCGCAATCAAGTAAATTTGGTAGCCCTGTTTTTGACATTAACTTGCTGCAAGTGTCAAAATATCACTGTCTTCAGAGATTTCTTGCAAGTTTAGCTGCAAGTTGTCTGCAAGTACGAAAAATGTGACGGTGTTAGAAAAAAGTGTGAGTGTATTGAGTTTTTCAAACTTGCACTTGCATGTGTAAAGGTCAGGTAACTGTCACAAAATGTGCATCTCTTACGGAACTTTTCTCAAGCACAATGACACCACTTCTTAAGAGAGCATGCGCCTGGGACCTCAATCAATAGTCAGTCTGATACCTAAGTACTGACTACAGTGGTACCAGATAGGAACTCTGGACAGCCAAGATCTCAGGAAATCTGTCAATTTTGAATTCTTGCCGGTGCAACACTTAAATGAAAAAATATCCTTAAGGTGATCCCTACAGCCCCGTGGGGGACTAGATTAAACACAGTCGATTTTATCATTCTTTTTTATTATACCCACACCACAATAGTGGAGAGGGTATTATGCATTTGTGCTGATGTGTGTAACGCCTTAAAATATTGGTCCTAGACCCTTAAAGTATATCGATCGACTCAGAATCACTTTCTGAGTCGAACTAACGATGTCCGTCCGGCTGGATGGCTGTCCATGTAGCCTTGTGCGCAAAGTACAGGTTGCAATTTTGGAGATAATTTGATAAAATTTGGGACATAAGTTCTTATTGGCACAAGGACCAAGCCTATTAAAAAATTTCATCCTCTCAGAAACTATCAAACCGATTTTAATGAAATTTAAAACATAGATAGAACCATATCTATATGGACACAAAAGTTATGCATTTTTTAAAAAATAGGACCACAAGGGGGCAATTTTTGCCTGTTAAACCGATTTTAATGACATTTAAAACATAGATAGATCCATATATATATGGACACATAAGCTACACAGTTTTTCAAAAATAGGACCACAAGGGTAGGTAGGGGGCAATTTCTGCCTCTCACAAACTTTCAAACCGATTTAAATGAAGTTTATAAACATAGAAAATCCATATATATATATGGACACATAAACATGATATGTTTTTAAATACTGTGGTGTAGGGTATCATATGGTCGGGCTTGACCGACTATACTTTCTTACTTGTTTTTATATTATATTATGTAAATAGGAGCTTCCGCCAAAATCCAAGGTCGACCTAGAAAGCCAAAAGAATCATCTAGGTTATATATGGTACTCCACCAAGTCAAATCCGAGTTTTATTTGGTTCTTCAGCAGATAGACAGCCCAATCACGAGTTAAAGTTCCGCAGAAAAATGTTCTCTATCCCCATTCCTCCTAATACAAATAAACATTTCGCATGAAATTTCTCACTTTTTCCGGAAAAAAATTCCTGAAAAAAAAAAAGTTTTTATTTTTTATTTTGAGTTAAATTAATTTTACTCAGAAGTGGGAGGGACTTAAAACGAAAAGATTTGGTTAATGTTGAAAACCAAACAAATGTAACTCGATACAAAACGCACGAAGGGCAGACAAACAAGGACGGCCTTATTGCCCCTTCAGCTTTATTACTGTTGTCGTTGTCGTTAACGACTAAGTCGTTTTTTGTAGTAAGTTAAAGAACACAGATTGTGTGTCACCTTAATCTATTAAACAAAATCGACACAGTCGTTTACGACAATGAAAACCGAAATAAGGCTGAATATTGACCATGACACGTGAGCTGCTTTCCCGCCCAGAGCAGTTTTACGAAGAGATTGCCGTTTTTTTATTCTTTAAGTTGTCCATTTTCTTTTGTAACACCCTGTTGACGTGTTTAAGACCAAAATAACATGTATGACATTAACATGTTGGTACTGAGCATGTTGTTTTGAGTACCAACATGCTGTTGTTTTCATTTCACGTTTGAGATATGACAAGAATGGGACAAATATTTATTTTATATTTATTAATTTTATTAATAAAACTAGTTTTTATTTTCGATTTTTTTTTTATAAAAACGAATATTTTAATAAATTTAATTCCACATGGAATGTTTTTAAATACTTTTTTATCTTTATAAATAATTGTTTGTTTCGCAATAAGATATTTTCTATGTTCATATGGAAGACCAGCTTTAAATAAATCTATATAACATAAAATTCTGTTATCACAAGTAAAAATGGTGTCAAATCTAGTATATCGTCGGCTTAATATGCAAATCTGCTAAAATCTACGTTTTAAGTTAATTTAGATATTCATGCCAGGTGGTAGAGAAATATACGTCTCGCCGATCAGCTTGTAGTTTTTCTTCAATTTGTCTCTCCTGTAAAATGCGCTAAAAGGGATTTAGCAGGTTTGCATATTAAGCGGACGATATTTAAATGTTTTTTTTTAAAAATATCTTCTTTTAGCCTCTATTAAAGTTGTTAATAATACGATAAAATAAAGATTTAAAAAAACTCCTTCATTGAAACTTCAACAAAACGGAAGATATCTCGGAACTACAATTTTCAACATAAGAAACTTTTCCATATTGGCTTAATTTAATTCAAAACTGCTAAGGTATAGGCCGGCATCGGTTAAAGTTAATGCAACTTGTTTTAGTATTTATTGATCGTAGACAATTTTTTTTAAATCTGATTTCAATATTATTTTTATTATATTATAACGGTGAACATAATTTTTCATTTCGTAGATTTTGTCGCCTTTAGTTACATATGTACATAAGTATGTGTGTATGTATGTATAAAATATGCTCTAAATTCTTTCAATTAAAATATTTTGTATCACCTCAATGCAATTTGTGTTCGTTTTTAAATTTATTCTAGAGTGTAGAAAATGCAAATTTATACGCCAGTAAATTTCATCATCAATACATATTTTTTTGTAACAGACATATTTGATTCTCATGTAAACTTTCATGTTTTTTCATTTTTATTTTGCTTAATTATAATGACGCAAAGAAAAAAAAATGTTAATAACAAATAAAATATTTTTTTTTAACAAAAACAGCAAGAAACTATAGCGTCAACGTCATGGCTGACTGCCTACTCAATATTTTGAATGTTTATTTTTAACCCTAGAGCAGATCAAAATATAAATTTGTCTGTGGTTGGCACTCTCTAGGTAATTCATACGATGCATGTCTTATTGATCAACTTGCTACTTTATACACGCAGAGAAAAAACATGTTTAAATATGGTCACCTCCAACAATACTATGTTAAAATAATTTTAACCATATTATGTTTAATTTAACCATATTTTTGTCACCGACAACCATATTATGGTTAAGTTAGTCCCATATCAAGAAGCCACTAAACATTTTATGGTTGAATATGACAATAATTGGTTTTTAAATTTACAATTGTATTTTCCTCTTTCTCAAGAGCAACATGCTATGGTTGAAAACCAACCATGCTATTATAAGTGTTAAGCATATTTTAGTTATTACTAGCCACAATATGGTTTTGGCTTCTTGATGGAGGACTATTTTCCCCATAATATGGTTGTTGTTGACAATAACATGGTTAAATTAAACATAATATGGTTTAAATTTTCTTTAAACATAGTATTGTTGGAGGTGACCAAATTTAAACATGTTTTTTCTCTGGGTGTAGGCGAGAGAGACGAGGGGAAATGAAACGATTACTCACCCAGGGGCGAATTTTTCGATTACAGAAGCGATAAAGTGATAGACACGAGTAAGATAGTAATGCACACCATCTCAATTACAACCTAGTACACTTTTTCAAATGCATTGCCGCATGTATCGAGTGAACGCCTTCCACTTGCACACAAAGTAAGCGGGATAGTGAAGTGTTCATTCAGTAAATATAAACTCAGAACTGCTTCACATACATTGTAAGCAGGCAGTAGACAGTCTATACACAATCTCGCTTACTTCGTGGGCAAGTGGAAGGCGTCTAGCACGCTACTTCGCACACATTGTAAGCGGACAGTGGGCAGCATATATACATTCTCGCTTACTTCGTGGGCAAGTAGCAGGCGTCTTGCACACTACTTCCCACACATTGTAAGCAGGTAGCCTTTTTGAATTTTTGCGTTATTGATTTTGTAACTATTTTCAAGAAAATCAAACCAGACTTTCGTTATAAAACTAAAAAATATATACTAAACTCGCGATATATTTTTAGATTGCTTCTTATTACACAACAGGCCGCAAACTTTAAAATTAAAACGCAATTAAAAAAAAACTATTTTATAAAGAAGCAAATAAAAAATAACGCGACAAAATAAAAACCTGCATATTTACAAACATACAGAATATATCAGCACATTTTAAGGATGATTTGGGTTAGGCCAATAAGGCAGATACTCACGTTAATCCCAACAATATAATGTAATGTAACTTTTTGTATAAAAAGCAAATTTGTTTTGAAATGTACATTGTTGTATAAAAAGTACCTTTTTCTTTAAATCATTTAGTTTCTTTTTGTAAAGTTCTTAGTTTTTGTATCCCAATTAATTTTTTTTTTTTTTAAAAGCTGCTTTTTTTAGTAAAACTTTTTTTATATAAATGTTACCTTTTGTATAACAAGGGAAAATTAAGGGAATCGTCTTGTAAAAATTTACACTTCGTGTTTGTGTTAAATTCTTTTTTTATATGGCAAAATCTTTTCTTGACAGTTGGCTGGCAACGTTAAATTATTAATCACCACTACAAAATTTATGAAATCTACAAAAATTAATTATATATTATCTTAAAATCTTTGTAGCCAATTTTATTATGCCATTTAAATTTATTTTCTCTATTTTAATTAATTTATTTCATGTTTCTCTCTCTTCGTTAAACGAATAAAAGTTAATTACAAGTATGAATTAGTTTTCAGTAGATTTAACTGTGTCTTTTTTTTTTTAGTAAAAATTCAATTTTAGTTAGTATAAATAGCAAAATATTGCGTGGTAAGTCTAACTTAAACTTTTCATCGTTTATGGTATTTTCTTGTCTATATTTTTCTAATTTAATTTCTTGTCTAGCGACACATACAAATTTAAATTCATTGATTAAGCGTTTTGAATGAGAGATTAAAGAAATAAAATAAAGTTGCATGCCCATAATTGGAAGTTTGATTAGAGGCGTGTAATTTGCATATTGCTGGAATGGTGCTAAGACTAAAAAACCTTTTAATTTATTTAAATAAGTTTTATATATTCTCTTGCTCACTCTCTCTTTTTTTATTAAAGAATTAAAAGTGTTAAAATGACTAATTTTTTTTTAAAAAACAACCTGGAGACGATGAACTCCAATTGCCAAGCGCAATAAATTTAAATCGTTTTTTTTTTTAATAAAACGGAATATCAAATATGTAATAAAAAAAGCTTAGGCGCCCCGGTATCCTAGTTTGTAGTTAGCAGGTCCATCATTGCGATGGTTGTGGGTTCGAGTGCTGCGAATGACTTTATCCTGTTTTAGTACAACGGGTTGAACAACATTTGCTCCGTACATTAGGTGTTAGTTAATATATATATCTGTGGCATTTTGAAAAAACATCTTTAGTCGAGTATCTTATCTTATCGGATTAAAATGTAACGTACTTTTAAAGTGGCAAAAACGCTACTTTTTCTCTTCTTGATTAATTTGGTATACATATTGCATATGGTTCAGATTAAAATATAGGGTACTTTTTAAGGGACAAAATTGGTACTTTTTCTCTTTACGATAAATTTGAAAACCATACAGATGATAGCTTACATTGACATACAGTGGACTTTCAGGCGCCAAAAATGAGGACAAGGCAATACTTTTGGTACTCTTTTACCTTTGGTACTTTTTCTCTTCGATAAATTGGGTATATAGGGGTATGGTCCTGTGAACGGAATATAGTTTTTCTCATTTTAATAAATTATGTATACCGATTGTGTATGGTCCAGTGAACGGAATATACACATTTAGACACCCCTTGCTTTTAACATGGACAGATGAATGTCGGTTTATCAAGAGCATCGAATGCTTAAAACTGATATGCATGTGTTGGTGGAATATAATAAATCTTATAATGTTGTTTATATTTTTTAACATAAAATAAGTATAGACACGCAAAGAAAAAACATGGTTGTGGTAAACATATTCTAAGAGCAACATATTATGATAAGAATTATGATTGTAGTCACCATATTAAGATTATTATTGAAACATATTATGACTCAATATACTCGTAATATGTCATCATAATATTTTTCCCTTAATCATATTATTATTCTGTTAATCATACTAAGTTAAGAAGTAATCAAATTATTGTCATGTTAATCATAATAAGCTAAGAAATTAATCATATTATTGTCATGTTAATCATAATAAGCTAAGAAGTAATCATATTATCATCATGTTAATCATAATAAATTTAGAAGCAATCATATTATGATACAGCACCTTTCATAGCTGTCATAAAAATACAAAATAAATTTAAATATTTTTGAATCGATTTTTTATTTTATGGCTTTTTACAATTTTTATTAATGTTAATCAAATAGCGGAGTTCAATATAAGGCTTGCAAAAGAGCAAATTAAAAATCTGTGGTTTTCATGGGCAACCGCGTGTGGCCTTTTTTTTGATTTTAAGATGTTGATGCCATATTGCCTAATTTTGAACGCTCTTTATATTTTTTTGAAAAAAGATGGATCAACTCCGTTTTGTAACGTAATGATAAAGTTTAAAATGTGCAATATCTAGCCAATAGTTTGATCTAGAATGGGTTTTCGGCTTTCCTGAACAATTTGTTTTAAGACATACGCGGTTGCCCATGAAAACCACAGAAATATCGTAGCACTTTTATAAAATATAACGAAATCTCTGTGTGTTTTGTTGTTGGATTTTACAAAAAACTATGATATTTCGCATTTGCACTATTACATCACTAATACTTGAATGAACTTCGCTAATATTTTAATTTTTTAATTTCTTTAAACTTATTTTTTTATGGAATTTTATCTTTTAATTGTTTAACCGCTCACAAATAAAAAAAACGACACAACTTCTTCAAAATTATTTTACAAATGGCGCTAACATAATATGATTAGAGTAAAAATAGTTTGATTGCATCTTTAACATAATATGATAAATGTATAGAAAGTTATCATGTTATGGCTATTAAATATCATGATATGGTTGTGAGAAATATAATATGTTTAGAAAGTTATCATAATTAAGTTGTTAGAAAAATAATTATTTTTCGGTCAACAATACTCAAATTCATAATTGCGATAAACATTGATATGTTTACAGTAACTATAATATTGTTGATATTAAATAAAAATAACAATTATTTGTGTACGACAACAATATTTTGTTACATTAAACATAGTGTTGTTGCCGTAACCATGCCCAACCATATTTTTTCTCTGCGTGGATGTAGAAAACTATAAAATTTTTTATAATATAATAAACCCTTTTTTAAATCTTCCTCTAATTTTCACAAGAACGAAGTCTTGGTTAAAAACTAGTGTTTAATAAGAATTAAATAACCTTAAAAAAGCAGGTTTTAGGCTTTTTGAATACAGACCGAATGTTCTTCGGAATGTGTACAGAAACAACTCCCCAAGGCGAACAAAATTTATTACCACTGAAAAAATTTCAATTTTTTTCGAACAATGTTTTCTTTATAATTGCTCAGATTTAAAACTCCATAATCTTCTCATTATATTTAGTGGCTTTTTGTCTGCATTGTTCACGAAATTATCAATATTTTATCTAAGAAACTAGTCATTTTAACAGTATTTGTCTAAAAGTATTAGTGTATTCTCGATATACATTTAAGGTATTTAACTCCAACTCATTTTATCATTTTCTATAATGCTTTTTTAGCTTTATTGATTTTATCGAGACAAAGAAGAGAGCTAGATTTCAAAAAAATTAAACCATATATAGTAATAATCTATGACTCTTTTTATTATAACGTTTTAAACAAAAAAAGGGTTAATTTATACATAGAAATGTTCAAAAGATAAAGTTATTAAGAGTAAGACAAGTGTATACAGAAAGATACACTTAGACAAATTTGTTGCACTAAAAAATATCTGTCAGATGCAGCATTTAGCAAATCGTTGGTGGATATTCTTTACTAATAATTTATAACTTATTACTGTTCTCAAAGTACTAAAAATAAGCTTTATTTCTTAACAAAGTACTGCGATGGAACAAACAATGGTTTCCGATATAAATTTGTTGTAAAGTTTGCAAGCGTACTTTTTGGCTAACCTTGATGAACACAAATTTTAAAGAATTTGTAGATCTGGAAGAAAACAGATAATGACAAGTCAAAATAAGTCGAACAACTCTTTCGAAGAGCACCAAACGCTTCTTTCAAAAAAGCAACTCATAAAGTTAAATGCTCTGATTCTTTTGTACGCAGAGCCTAAAGTTCAGAAAGTGCCACACTTAAAAGAAAAATCAATCCATCCGTACTCAAATCAATCCGAAGCAGTATTAATAGTGCGGTGAGTACGGATTTTATTGAAACAAGTACAGAAAGATTGTTTCAAGTACGAATTTTTAATCGCGAAATACTTAACTTATCCATATTCAATCCCGAATTCGTACTTGAAATAATCTGAAAATGAGATTGATTTAAGTTGAACTAAGATTGAACCAATCTCAAAATGAGCTTTTTTCAAGTATTATAAAGTTGATTCCATCTTGAAATCGTACTTGAAATAAGTTAGCCAAAAGTGAAATGAGAAGGAGAATTTTATTATGATTGGTTTACTTACTCGTTTAACACCTTACAGAATTTTAATTATAAAACATCGGCATCATTCCCGATATGGTTTTTACTTTTAAAACTTAATGTAGCTATTTAACTAAAAATATAAACTAAATGAGAACTCTTGCTTTCAAATTTTCTTTTTAAACGTGAAAATAATGTGTTTTTGTTGTTTCTACACACAACAAGCACACTGCTATTAACCTACTTGTGTGGTGTTGTTGTACACTGAAAGAATTTTCTTCACAGATCCAATATATTTTGACATTAATCCAATGAAAAATTACATTAAAATTCTACCTATGTAACCCTTCATTTGATTAATGAAGAATGTTACATTAGCCCCCCCGTTAATAAAATTTTTCATAAAATCGATAAAAATTTTAATTTGTTCAATGACATAAATTCATTAAATTACTGATTAAATTTGGTCATTTTTATGACAATCTTTTATTAGTTTCATGATTGGTATGGTTATATATTTATGTTTATTTATTTCAGCCATTTTTTCAATGTGCGTTCTGAGTTGTTGTAATTTTTTTTTTTTTTATTCCTGTTTCAAATCATCAAGTTATATTAATTTTATTGCGCTTATACATTACTGTTACATCATGTTATGTTCTACTTGCTTACCTTTTAGCAAATTGTATATAATGAATTTTCCAGCCCGGGACGACCTTCATGTTGCTTCTTTCCATTTGGCTGGCTTGTACTACTACGTGTAAATTTTGTATATTTAAAATAACAATTAAATTTTGTATATTTAAAATAACAATTAAAGAAAAAAGAATGTGAGAATTGTTTGCTCTTGGTTTTTCTTTCTCGTTGTTTGTTTTTGAACCTATTACTAACATTTAGCTAAATTCAGTGTTTCGTTATCGTTATGAATTTTTTCATTGATGTTATGAAAAGTTGAAATTTACAATTTTGTTCATACATTTTCATGTCTATCGCTTAAAATGGAATTAAAAATACGTGTTTACAGCAGTTATAGGAAGAAAATATTTTCTAGTTATAAGTATCTTGAAGTTAGAGAACTTTTTCTAGTTTTCATTGATTTAGTGACATTTTTCATGGAAAATATGAAGTTACACTTTTTTCATTAATTGAAAAATATTTAAATACATTAATTAATAGTTCATTTTAATCTTAAATAACCTATTGAAATAATGTATAACAATTAGTTGAATTTTCTTTACTGCATATTTTGAAAGAGATATTAAGTTGTCATTAATTTAATGAAAAATTGTTTACGAAATTACGAATCTCAATTTCATAGTGTTAATGAAATTGCTTCATTATATTTGTAAAATTTCATTCCCGTAATGAAATTTTTCATTGGATTAAAGAAAAAAATTTAATGAAATTGATTCATTAGATTTATAAAGCATAATTATTTCAGTGTAGTGTCTACAACAAACTGTGATAAGTTATATGAAATTAAAACGCCCACTTTGTAATTTAACTCTCAGAGTGGCACTACCAACGAAAAGTTTAATCTTGTTTTTACTTGGTTTAGGAATTTTGTACTCATTTTAAGAAATTCCGGGATTGATTTTCCAAATTGATCCCATTTAGAATTGTTTTAAGTAGGTTTTAGTGTTATTCGTACTAATTAAATATAAAAAAATTAGGCCAAATTTTATTAAAAACAATTTCAGTTGTGGTGTGATGGATGATGAAACTTATGTACTAGCAGAATTTTCGCCACTTCCGGCTCAAGATTTTTGTGTGGCTGATGGACGAGGACAAAAAAAAAACAAACAAAATTCCCTAAGAAGTTTATTGTGTGGCAAGCCATTTGCAGTTGTGACACGCCAATCATTTGTGACATCGGGCAGTATAAACACAGAAATTTATATTACGGAGCGCTACAAAAAACGATTTTTACCTTTCTTAAAACAGCACAGAGTGCCTTCATATTTCTGGCCTATGGAAAAAGGTCCTTGAGTGGTTTTCAAACAATAATGTAAATTTTATACCACGGCAAATCCACCCAACTCTCCAGAACTTCGATCCGTGGGTTGGGCTCTTGTAAAAAAAGAATTAAAGAACACAAGAAAGGTTTCCTAGAATATGTCCGCTTTTAAGCGAAGTGGACCTCTTCATCAAAAAAGACAACGGAAGAAACTTTAAAATTTTAAATGGGAGCTTTTCCGGAAAAACTGAATAAATTTATAAATACCGAGTTATTTGCCAATATTTTAATGTTTAATAATAAAAAAAATATGCCTTTATTTATGTACCTATGTAATTTAAACCATAAAAATGAATCAGAAATCGAACGTTAAACATTTTCGTTAGTGCTAACGTTGTAAAACAAACGAAATTGTTCCATCATAATCAAAAATCTTTGGTTTTAGGTTTTTAGCGGCAAAATAAAGTAATTTTGTCATTATTACCTGAAAGCTAAGTAAAAAATTACATACGTTGTATTAAAAAAATAAAAAACCTCTAGAGTTTAAAAAAAAAACATTTTTTTTGTTAAGTGTATGAAAATGTAACACTTGTATAGTTTTGAACCACAATTGTTTTTTGTGTTTTTATGTATTCTATAGCGATTTACATAAGTCTGTAAGTGTGTGCGAGTTTGAGCCATTGACTCAATAACAGACCTACTAACTGACTGACTAACTGACTGCCTGACATAATTGAGGGAATGTTTGAATGAATGAAAGACAAAAAAAAAAAAAAAACTAAGGAAGAGACAGTAATGGCTGAGCGTGTATGAATGAATGTTTGCTTACATTCATTCATAAAAATTAAAAGACAAAAGAAGAATCATGCCACCAACCAACCAGCCAGCCAACCAACATCAATGTAAAATACGAGAAAAGATTTTTGAAGCCGGTAAAACGGAAAACAACAAAACTTTAACTTAAAAATATATACATAAATACTTGTACATACTTGTGGTATATGACTTAAAATGTTAACGACCCACTAAAAAAAGAGTGGAAAAAAGAATAGATAAAATTATTGTTTAGGTTGTAATATGAGAAATTGAAGTTTTTTTTTTTTTAATAAAAATAAAACTTTAGTACATATCAGCGTTGCCAGAAAACTTTTGGCTTATGTCTCCAATTTTAATTTTGAAGTCCCCAACAAATTCCATTGCAAAACATAAATCCCCAATTGTGTCCCTAGTTTTTTAAGTTTATAAAAAATTTAGGACAACAATTTTAGAGTTTAGGTAAATTTATCAGTTTATGATTTGTTAATATTGAAATTTTTCCTTTAAAACATTGAAATTAAGGATACTTGACATAAATAATAAGTGATCATAGGTGGCTATCCTGAATGTTCGAGAACATGCCTGTTCGTCGATTTCGAACGTTTACGTTAGCAGAGAAAATTTTTATGAATAACACTCACTTTGTCTGCCTGTTCAACAATTTCGAACGTAAACGTTCGTATAGAATTTTATATGGAAAATATTTTTTTAACAGAGTGTTTCCATTGAAATTTTCTATGCGAACGTTAACGTTGAAAATCGTTGAACAGGCACCTAAAAATATTTTCCGTATAAAATTATAAACCAACGTTTACGTTCGAAATTGTTGAAGAGGCAGTAAGTTCTAAGATTTTAAGTTGACAAGACAAATCCGATTTTATATTTAAAACAGAAAATAAATTGTGGAAAAGAAAATCAATTTTGACAAATTTGCACCAAATTTATGTCATAAAATTTTTAGAAAAAATGTTTTTAACTAGAAACTTTTATCAATATGAAAAGTTATTGAGTTAATAACGATATTTATTTGAAGAAGTTTTGAAATTATATTTAAAATTTAAATACTAATTTCGTTGTTAAAAATAGTTCTTAGTTCTTGCTATTTTCTGTATTGGATTTCTTTAGGATTAATTGAATGAAACAGCAAATGCGTGAAAGAACTACATATAAACACAATATGTTAACAAACCACACAGTGTAAACAAAACATATAATATTGCCCAAATTTTGTTCCCACAAAACCTCTTAAAAAAGCTAAAAATCGCAAAAAAGTTTAAAAGTATAAACCCACTGCATTCGGGCAAAAACAAATAAAGTTGGCAACAGTGCTATCTACCATTTATTCTGGAAATGTCAATTTTAAGTTAAAAATTTTTACATTTTTTTGACAGTCTTATCGGTAACCACACGTACATATATTTGTTTGACATTTAAAGATTTTTTTTTTATACAATCATACTCTTTACACTTGGTCAGTTTTGCTATGCAAATATATTTTCACTGTTCTCCAAAATAGAAAAAATACAAATAGCAAGTATTATAACACCTTTAGCAATAAATCGAAGAGCAAGAAAAAGTTTAAAATAAAATAATAATAATCGGCCTTGTTCTGGAAATCGAAATCGAGTGAAACTAAAATCGAACAAATTTTGAAAACGACCCTGCCTTGAAAGTTTATAAAATCATTTCTTTTTACCCCAGACACACTTTTTAAATTCAATTTTCAATTGAGTCTTTCAATTGAATTGAAAGATTTTCATTCAACTGTCAAATTTATATTTTTTACAACTAGAAATTTAAAAATAAAATACTTCTATTGCAAGTACCACGAACTCGGCACGAACACATCTTCATCTGCTGCACCTGATCTCGATGAATCTGCAACTTTTAAAGCTCTCGCCTATAGCAGGTTTTGATATTAGTGATTTAATTTTTTAAAGTTGTCAGAGATGCTTCGCCATAAATTTTCAAATATTTTTCTAAAAGCATTCTCGAACTTTTGGCTTTTTCAATTTTATTTTTGTTTACTTATCAAGAGACTCGAACACACACAGCCACAATCGAATTGAAAATTGAAAAATCTTTTGATTTTTCTTCTACCAACTCGATAACTGCCAAACTCATCAATTGACAGAACCATGCAGGCCTTAATTTAAACAACAAAAAACTCAGTTGCTAATTGGATTAAAACGTGTTTGGGGTGCATTACTTACTTTGTGTAGTAATTATCTTTATCAGAACTACTCTAAAAGCCAGGAAAAACTACGGTAATTTTTAAAATATTTTAACTGAAAATCTCGCTCGATTTCAATTCCAATCGATTTCGATTTCAGGAACATGGTCAAATGTAAAGTTCTAAATCAATAAATGCTTATCAAATAAAAATCATTGAATAATTTTTCACATTTTTTTCAATGTAAATAGTTCAATTAAATAAAATTAAATATTCCTACATTTTGCAAAAATTCCCGAATTCCCGCTCTCAAAAATCTGTCCCATAATTAATGTTTAAATCCCTAATTTGGGCACAAATCCCCAAATCTGGCAACACTGGTAAATATGTATAATGTGTCTTTATTTTAACGGGGAAAATTACATTGTCTGAGAATTGTTTTAAAAATTTTGTTTGAAAACAAATATTTACTCCAATTCTTTTTCTGTTATTTAAATTAAAAACTTTTTTACCGTTTTTTTTTTTTGTATAATGTTTATAAATTCACAATTAAGTCGTTTCTAATTTACAAAATATAAACAATTATTGTTTTTTTTTTGAAATGAAATTAAAATAAAAAAAACACTGCGACTGACCTTGACTGTATAAATTTGAATTCGTTTAAAACACTGAACCATCAAGTGAACACACATGTGTGTAATTTAAACGGTTTTACTTTTCAAATTAAATTTGAGAAAAAAAATAATCCAAAACAAAAAAAATGTTTTATCTAGTACGTAAATATAATAAATGATTTTCAATTGTTTTATTTTTGCGGTAAAAAAATAAAAACAAATAAACTCAATATTGTATTTAAACTTGATTATACGCCTTCAGTTCACAAGTTTACTTATTTATATTGTTGTATCTCTATTTCAATTTAACACTCACGCATTCATTGACATTTTATTGAATGTACTCTTTTTTTAAAAACAACATATACATACACATGTACATTTGTATATTTTGTATATTTCACAAGAATATAAATTTGTGTTAAATAGATGGTGAATGCACAATGGGTAAAAATGAAAACTTACCTATGCACCTTCTTATTCCGGACCTCTTTTACCTTTTAGTGTACAGGTTTTTGCAAATGTTACGCCATTTCTGTCTGTCTTGTGTTGCTGTTTTGGTCATTCGTTTGTCTAAACCGTTTTCGTGGAAGTTGTTATCCATTGTGTCTTGCCAAGTTGATCTACTGCGTCCTTACTCTCGTCTTTCTCTGAACTTTATGGTGCCTTTGTGAACTGTATAACCAAGTTATACAATAAAGATTATTTTAGTGAATAAGTGTGTTTAAATTTAATTTGCAATAAAAATAACTTAAGCTTCGTTTAGACGGTTATCTGATCTAACAATATTGTCAGTAAAATGTGCTTAAATTTTCTTACAAACATGTGAACTGACATATTTTGTCTGAAAACGTTGTTAGAAAATGCATTGTCAGTCCATTTAAGGACTGTCATATGACAATAATTTTATCAAATTTCTTTCAATTGTGTGAACACCCTTCGTTGCCATTGTCAGAAGTTGTAAGCTTGTTTTGTATTGTCATTAACGTTTTATTTCATTAAAACGCTTAATTTATCAACTAAAGTATTTAAAAATGGCAAAATTAAAATAAAACTTATAAATTTTTGGCAAATTGAAAACGTATCTTCCCCCAGGTTATTTTAAGGTTGGAATACCCTCTTCTAAAAAATGTAGGTTTCTTTATTACTATGAAGCTCATATTTATTAAAATCTTAACGACCATCTGGCGCAATTCAATATCAAGATTTTGAATCGGCAGTAAAAATTACTCCAAATTCGGGTAATTACCCACAAAGTGGCAACACTGATTGTCAAATGTGAAAAGTTTATGCATCTGAAAATGGTATAATTTTTAGAGACATTTTTCTATTGGCAACGCTGCAATTACATAAGTATCAGGGATGGAAAATGGAGTTTCGGATTTTGTACCAACTTCAATAAAAAACGTATTTTTTGGAATATGACGGTAGCAATATTATATTTTCCCGAAAAATTTTCGCTCTAACTAAACACATATGAATTTTCGTTGCGTGTCTTAAGTGTTTATTGTCCTTAATTTGTTGAGTACTATTAAACTGTTTTGATAATTACAAATTCTGAAAAATTTATAAACCCGTCAAAGTAACTTGTATTAAAAGTTGGCTTTTGCATTGACTGCGACTGTTTTCATTTATTTTGTTCAATGACAAATGAAGATGTCGAAGTTACAGCACAATCTTATGACTTTTACTATCTAAACTGCAGCTTTTTAAATACTGGCGGTAGTACCACAGTCCCAATAAACTTCAAAATTATGTTGGCTATTCTATAAAAAAGTACAATTGCACCATAGTTTCCATCCCTGATATGTATGAATGAAAAGAAAAAAGGTTAATTTTGCAAAATTAAAATTAATTTTAAGGAAAATGAATGAAACCTTTTAAAACAACATAAAAAAGTTAAAATCCTTGCTATTGCTTTTTCCGTTCAACAACAATATTTTCACTCTTCTTTCTGCAGGTTAAGAGATATTTATTTTTTTAAATTAAAAACCTTTTTTATTTTTTTTTATCCGGAATGTTTCAGCCAAATCGGAAGACATCGATTTAATTTGTTATGAAATTCCCCATATGTAAAAAATTCGGCAAAGCCAAATATAGTGCCCTAACTTGTTTATTCCAATTTAAGCTTTAAGCAAAACTTGTTTGTTTTTAAGTCCAGTTAGAGTTCTTCTCCTTTTTTTGTGCCTTTGAATTACGGTTTCGATTATGTTTTTATTTAAAGTCTTTCGTGTTTTATAATCAATCGAACTCCGCACAGTTCTATTTTAGTTCCGCCCAATATTTGACGGGAACGGATTGTGTTTAACAAACAGATTTTAATAAATCCAACTAAACAAAACTGACACCGGGCTCAATTGCACATTGAGAAGGAAACACCCCGAATAGAATGTCTGTCAGCCGCAACATGGCGGAAAAGCAGATGTTACAAACGATAACAGTTCTTAGTTATTGCTACAGCCTATACAAAAGTATCTGAATTACTAAAAGATGACAACTCTTCGAAAAGAACATGTTCATGAATAAAAAACTAACATGCCGAAAATATTTTAAAACATGATTGAAGAGAGTTTTACTCCCATACTTTTTCCATCAAATTTTATTTTGTCTTATTTATAAAAAGAATTTAACACTTATAAAAAATGTATTTTAATATGTTTGTTAATCTTTTTTGAAACTGTAAAACGATTAACTTTTATAAATGGTGTTCTAGGTATTTTACCATTTAATATACTTTCCTCTTAGTAGATACGATTTTTCCTATGCCAATGTAAAAATTCCTTTCAAACTTAAGTACCAGCAAGTGTATTTTTAAATCTTTCCAACAATTCCTCTTAACACCATTTTTAGCCAAAAGTGTGTGTATTTCATCATTTATTTTGTAACAGCTAAATTTAGAACAATCAAGTTGTGTCTCGCCACTCTTTTCCCCCCGTTTACACTTACACAGCTGTTTTATGCAAAATAATTCTCAAAAATAAAACTGTTTGTTTGGGTTACAAAAAAAAAAAAAAATTCATGTAGTAATATTAAAAAATTTTCAAAAATTTTTTTCTTAATAATACATATTGGACTATGTAAATAAGGTGATTTTTTTGGGGTGTTTTGAAAGTGAAAATTCGGCGTTAATTCAGGAAATTGCTACTCTTTTAAAGTTCACTTTTTAATACAAAAATTTTTTCTTTGCAATATTCATAAAAACATTTTGATACATCGCGACCCTGAAACAAGAAGGTTCGTTTTTTACTAACCCTACTTTTCACAGAAAAAAGTTTAAATATTGTTAATCGCTTTACTAAGTCCGTTTCCAAGTAACTTAAGCTACGGTCAGACTTATCTAATATTTGACGAAAAAAACGGGACCAACAACCAAACTAAAAAATCATTTCGCTTAATATCAATATTTATTTTGATTAAAATACCACATCTCACAAAAAACTGGCTTTTTGCTATGTCTAGTAGTATAATTAGTTTATTTTGTAATATTAAGACCCTTTTAAATCTCAATAACTATTAACATAAGTAGGGGTTACGCTTATTTAATCAAATATTTAATAAGTGTGACCGTAGCTTTAAAAACAGTTTTTCAATGATTTGAATTTAGTCCTGAAATGTTGAATTGATTTTAAAGATATACAGTAAAGAGGTTTGATCCCTATACAAAAAAAAGTTAAAGTACCATCTAGAATTTAAGTTTATTTAAAATATTTTTTTTTAATTTTTTGCCTCGCCTTTGTACATTGCCACGCCATTTGTAGTTCGTTCACAATTCATTTTTTTTTTTTTTTTGGAAAATTCACAAATGATATACACTTAAGGTGTTGTTATTTTGGGCCTTAAGCTATGTTGACACATAACTAAGCGAGGTTCCTAGAGGGGAGGAGGGGGGTGTCATGAACCCCTCCCTTCTCTGAGCTAGTCGAGGATTGGTATTCTAAAATTAAAAAAAAAGGTTGAAGGCTATCCCGACTGAATTTCCACTATGTTACACTTATAATCTAAAGGCTGGATCTGCCCTTACACATAACATATAATTGACGGAAATATGTAAAAAAGCGGGAATTGATCTACTTTAAACTTTTTTTTTACAATTTTCTTTGCTTTAAAAAATTTTATTTCTGAAAAAATTGTATGAGAATATAATTATTAAATTATTAAAAATTTTACACTTCTTAAAGTAAAGAATAGTTAATCAAGCCCGACCAAATTAAAAACAAATTTTCGAGAGAGTGTACTAAACGCAGAGAGAAAATATGGTTTGGCATTGTTACGGCAACTACACTATGTTTATTGTAACAATATATTGTTGTCGTACACAAACTGTAAACATTTAAATGTTTATCACAGTAGTTAATTTGAGTATTGTTGACTGAAAAATAATTATTTCTCTAACAACTTAATAATGAGAACTTTAAAAACATATTAAATTACTTACAACCATTTAATGATATTTAATAGCCATAACATGGTAACTTTCTATACGTGAAGTCATAGTATGCTTAAGATTCAAACAAAATATCATTTACTCAAACAATATTTTGTTAGAGCCATTAACAAATTGTATATTAAAAAAATTCGTAAATAAAATAGAATTGCTAAACAAATTTTATTTTTTTTTTCTTTGTGTAAGTGCATATTGACCATTGCATGTAAGTTATTTTAATAGAAAAAGTATAAAAAAGCAAGGAGTGGCCGTTACAGTCAATGGCGATCGTTATCAGGCCATGTTGAACGAATTTTTGTTCACAACAGGACAGCGCTACGTGTCACACAGCCGAAGCTACACTCGATGTTTTGCGCTCTGTTTTTGAAGATCGCATTATCAGCCGCAGAGCTGATGTTGTTTGGCCACCTCGGAGCTGCGATTTTACACCGTTGGACCATTGTTTGTGGGGTGCCGTCAAAGATAAGTGTTACGCCGACAAGCAGAAACAATTGTCGCTTTAAGGGACAATATTCGTGAAGCCATTGGTGAAATACAGCTGCACACAGTCGATAATGTGCTTAAAAATTGGACCGATCGTGTAGGCTACTGCTTGGCCAGCCGAGGCAGCCATTTGAATGAAATTATTTTCCATTATTAACCGGAAGGATTCTACTTTCAAATAAAAAAAGAAATTTGAGAAAATATTCAGTAGTTTTTTTAAAGCATTTTCAAAAAAAAAAAAGTTATTTGGCGGACCCTTTAGTTATTTAATTTTTTTAAAGATATTTCAATAACAATAGACTGAATTCTTTATATTTTTGTTTTTAGTAAAATTGAAAAATGAATTTTTATAGAAATTTTTTAAGTTTTTAGTGCATATTTTGGATTTTTTTAGTGCATTTTTTAAACGCATATTTTCGATTTTTTAGTGCATAAAAATCTCATCCCTAATAACAACCTTAATTATTTTGACTTAATATTTTGACTACAATCATGAATCTTACCATAATATGTTGCTGTTAGCATATGTTTACCACAACCAGGTTTTTTCTTTGCGTGTATGTGATTTTATTAATAAAGTGATTAGTTGTAATCAGGGCTGCCAGATAAAATTGTGAGGAAACCGTCAGTTTCCTGAGAAAAAATAAAAAAATCGTCTTTATCGTTTCGAAAAATCGTCAAAAAAAATCGGACAATTTAAAATTTTATTTTTTTTTAAACAATTTTTGTTTGATTTTTATAAAAAAAAACATTCAATCAAAATCATAATAACTTCATACCCAGCTAGCATTTTTAATAGTGTAAGAGCTACTGGGAGTCTCATGAAGAGCGTCTTTGATCGTCGATGACCACATTTTTTAATCGTATAAGATTTCTCAAAGGGGAAAAACTGTAACACCGAGAGAGACTCCTCCATAGCACAGCGAAAGAATTTCTCTCCGACAAATACATTTGGAACAGCATCAAAGTTTTTAAAATTTGTTTTTGTTTGAAATTTACACTCACAATATTCCGTATGTAAAATTAACTGAAATTATAATCTATCTATCTATATTATATATATAAAAGAGTTGCGTGAGTGGCCCAGCCCAAACCGCCGACCTCAGAAACTTGAAATTTGGACTAGCGATTGTCACTCCCCAAATCGATCCATTAAGGCGGGATTTTTCGAAATTCAAATGTTTAGGGGGTAAAAAAGATACAAACGGGAAAATTCGGTAACCTTATATCTCCAAAACTAACAGAGATGCAAAATAAATGTAATACTTATCGTTGTTCTTTAGAAAAATAAGCGAACAGGTGTCTGGTACTTTTTTGAAATTCAGCCCTATTAGGAGTAAACGGGTAAAATCTGAATTTTAGTACTTTTTTGCCACCCCATCTATCTTTTGAACCAATAAACATAGAAACAAAGTTAATACCACATTGGAAAATTATCAAAAAAATACGTATACAAATTTGGTACTTTTTCGAAATTCAAACATTTAAGGGGTGAAAATTGTAACTATTTTTGGTACTTTTTTTACAAAACATTTTCCTTCATTCATTGACATATTCGTACTAAATTATGGGCTGCCACTACAATACTGAACTTTTTGATACTTTAGTGGGGGAAAAATATAGTACCAAAAAAAGGAAATACGGGAAATTTGATATTTTTCTTTAGCTTTTTGTTTCTACTAAAGTAGCGGGTTAAATGCTAGAATTTAAACAAGTTTAAATCTAGAAAAATAAACTTTGGCATAAAAATATGTCCACGAAGAAAAATGAGACGCTAACGAAGTAGTGGGTATATCCTAGTATAAAATAAATGAAAGTTCAATTAAAAACCGGTCTACCTATTTTTTATTTATTTTTAACGAAAAGTTCATTTAATTTTTACAGTCAAAAATTCAACCCCAACTTTTCGCTTTTTGAGTTGGTTTTACAGCGACTGTTTACATATAATTAATCAGAAGTGAAAGCAACGGTTTTTTTTTGCCAATGGCAAAAGAAAAAGTGGAAGAAATGGCAGTTTTCTACTTTGACTGCAGTTTTTTAAACACTGATAAAAATTAAATGAACTTTCTGTTATTTTTAATTACATTTTTATTACATTTTACATACGGAAGACTTTAACTTAATCAACGGACAATATTAAATGCAACTGAAAGTCCGTTGTGTGCCGTTGTTTTTTTCAATAAATGTTAGAATCAGTTAAAAAGAAATTTGCTTGGAATTTTAAATGTTTATTTAAAATTTAATGAACGGAATACTTCTTAAATAAACAAACCGTTACTGTAATAATATTGTGAGTGTAGTTGTGCGAAAGAAAGAATTGTTTCGCATTCTCAAATGAGGAGGTTCTTTTCGAAACTTGATTATTGCACTTTTTCTGTTTTTTCAGACTTGACCGTTCTCGTCAATCTCCTTTTTTCCTTTTGTTTTTGTATTCGTAATTTTCTAGATGAGTTTAAGGTAAATAAACAAATAAATTGACGACACAAGCTGGTTGCATATGAACGTACACACAGCTTATCTCTATTTTTATTTAGATTTTGTTGTAGGTTTTATTAAACATGAATATGAACTTCTGTATTTTGAATTAGATTTCAAAATGTCGTTCTATATTTTTAGTTATGATCCCTTCGCAATTGACATGGGTAGTTTAAGAAACTTAAAAAACCGTTATCCGCCAAATCCAGTTTATTTTGTACTTTTAATTCGGGTTCTTTGGTGCATTAGAATTCTGGACTAAAAGAAATGTCTCAAAAAAGTTACCCTATATAATTTTAATTGTACCCATGTGTTTTATTGTGAATTTATTTGGATGAATATATGGAGACTTTTTTTGTTTGTCATTTTATGACCCAAATACACCCACATCATTTTGTGCGGAACATAATTTTTTCCAGCAAATAATAAATTAATTTTTATTTATATTTTTTTCTACTTTTGCAAAAGAAAAGGAAAATAAACAATTTACATTTCTTTCAGTTTTCAAAAAATACAAATATCAAATGGTTTAAATCTTTTGTAAAAAAAAAGATGAAATGCCTTAAACAGGGAATGGTACAGAAGAGGTGTTAGAAAAAACATTATAAGTTGTAACATATGAAATTATTTAGAAAACAATCTTAAAATTTTATATAGGTACCTTTTTAAAATTTTTTGCCCACCCCAAACTTTGTCGCGTGTTGTGGTGTTAGTCGAAAACTAAATTGTGAAATTTCCGATTATTTTGACTGAAAATTTATAAAATTTTGGAGTGTTCTTAAAATTTTGTAGCTAAATTACTTTGACTTAACACATCTTTTTGCCACTCATAGAAGAATACATCTTTGTATTGATAATGCCCTAACATTAGAATTGTGACATCAATGTTATTACAAATGTCATCTATGAGGCAAAAAGTGGCATCACTCCAATGATGAACGTCATCAAAAAATTTTGTCATATTTTATGCGTCATCTATGCCATGACTACAGTGACATTAATTGTATGCCACATTTTGTGTGTTATTTACATTATTTTCATGTTTTAAAAGTAAAAAAAAAACGAAAATTCCCGTATTCTATTTGCTTAAGCTATTTAGTTAAATACAAAAAAATTTTAAAGTAGAATAATTATATTCAACATTTATTATTTTTCGAATTTATTCTATGAGTTACATTTCAGTTATGTATTTTATAAAGCTTTTTTGTAATAGTTCTATTCCTTAAATTTTTAGGAATGACTTTTATACACTACCAGACTTTTATATTGTATTTTCTTGTTACATTTTACCTTAGCTATCCATTGGATAGCAATGAAGTATATTGTATGTACAGAAAAATGTACAAATATTAGACACCAGCAGAATGTAATGCATTTTCTGGCCCGCTACGGCCTTCGTCAGCATTCTTTGTGTCACACTGGATAGTGATACTTTATAAATTGAATGTATTTAACTCAACTTTTTTTAACAAATTGAAACTGGGAATTATCTCCTTTCGTAGGTTACTTTATATTATATTCAACATTTTTTATTTTTCGAATTTATTCTTACATTTTAGTTATGTATTTTATAAAGCTTTTTTGTAATAGTTCTATTCCTTAAATTTTTAGGAATGACTTTTATACACTACCAGACTATTTGTTAAAAAAGGTTGAGTTAAATATGTGTAACGGGTAAGTTCATAATAATATTCTCTTACTTTGACTTAAGTCAATCCCAATGACTCAATTTAATGATCATTTGTCATTAAATTGAGCCTAAAAAGTCCTTTCTCCGATGTTACTGAGTCATTTTTGTGATGCCGATGTGTCATCCCATTGATGATGTCTAAGTGATGTTAAGGCTGACATCACACTAAAGAAAAGTGCCAAAAAGGTGTCAAAAACGAAGACCCTGGTCATTGAACTGATGTCAAAATACATCAGCGTTATGACACCATTTCTATCAGTGTGGGAACACACTTTGACATATGTTTTGTATGTAAAATTAAAAAATTTTAGATTTTTGCTAAATTTTTAGCCAATTTACTGAAACTAACACAAAATTTGGCTCACCCCTGACTTTGTCGTATGTTGTGGTGTTTGTAAAAAAAAATAAATTGTAAAGTTTAAAATTTTTTTTGACTGAAAGTTCAGAAAATTTTCTTAAAATATTTAGCTAATTTACCAAAATTAACACAACTTTTCGCCCACACCCTTTATGTAAATGGCCCACTTTGTCACGTGGCAAAGAAAAAACGGAAAAAACAATCTGTTATGTAAATATTCTTCAGCAAAACGGATTGAGGGTTCCTTTTAAAAGCAAGTATAACATTTTAAAGGTAAAGTACACATTTTAAAAATGAACGCATAATAGTGGGGTTGGAGGCTGCAGTACCAGCAGCCACATGAATTTACAATCACATTTCCACTCATTTGCAACCTTGTAATAGATTTTTTTTGTCTTTACATCATTTTTTTTTATAATACATATATTTTCTTCTTTTTAAATTTATGGGGTGTTTTTTTCTGTTGCTTTTACAAAATCAAATACAATCAGGTCATATGTGTTTTTCTTAATGGCATTTCCACCTCTGAACGAAATGAAGAATAATTACGTATGTACATAAAATTTTCTTTAGTTGATAACATGAAAATGACATAGAGCACGTGGTGCTGCTAAATTTGTTCCATCTCATTTTTATATTTTTCAATTTGCTAAATTTATGGGTGAAATATATTCATCACCATTATCATCATCATGATGAACATTGTGAACATCTTTTATTTACTTATTTATTTAAAATAAATATGCTAATCATATCATGATAATTCGTACTGTAATCTTATCTGTGTTGAAATGCGTAAAAATTTTGTTTTTTTTTTAAGAGACTTTAAAATATAGTTCGTTTCTTTTTAAAAGTTAAAAGAAATACAAATTTTCTAAAAAAAAAATCTAATGCTGAAACTATAAAACAAATTATTTATTTATTTGTTGAACCCTAGAAAGATAACACAGGCAAAAAAGTTTTAAGCAAAGATGTATCGAAAACCTGATGTGATGGAGATTCAGCGCAACTCCAACGTTAAGAAAAGTGTACTCTAGTCTCAGGATTTCGACTTTTTCCAAATTTTGCAGGCCTGTGTAATCTGCGTAATCAGGCACTTTTAAAATATGGCTAATTCTTTGTAATTAGCACGAATCTGTTGCGTAGACCTTTTGTGAGGCACACACGTCGTTGCGGTAAGTATTGCCAACTTCGAAATATAACGAGGGCGGGTCAAAATGGCGCATGGTTAGTGATAAGCAAGGCCCGGATTTTTATGCAAATGCATATTTGTTCTCGTCAGTCGGAGATTACCATATACAAAATATCTGTGCGAATCAAGAAATTTGCAGTAAAATGGCATCGATTTGTTAGTGCATATTTTTGCATATTTTGCTTTGAATGCATATTTTTGCATATATTACTGATATTGCATATTTTTGTTGCATATTTTGAAAAAAAACTTGTTTTAATTGCTTTATTTTGCCATGCACCCTTCCGCAGAAGAGATAAAAGACAACTTCGATGATATTTATTTATTGACTTCTTATGGGAAAAATATTTTGTAAAGCACCTTCGCGTGTTGCCGCATATTAAAAGAATTATCCGGATTAATGTCTTCCTCTAGAGCCTATAACAACCAGATAGGGGACGTGGTTGAAACCAATTATGTATTGTGCTGAAAATTTTTGCCAATTCAAAGATGTGGTAAAAGGATTCAACAATGGTGAATTTTAGTTAATTGATATTGGCATAAACAAGATGTATTTTATAGACGGCAGCTTAAGTTAACAAATTCGTAGCAAGCTTGATAAAGTTTAAACAAAAATTTTGGATTTAAATGTATTGTTTTAAATCCTTAGCTGCTTCCATATTTAATTTAAATTTTTTTTGCGAAAAGAGCGTAGTGAAAATAAATATACCACAGAGGAACTATCAGCATTTAATCATGCACCTATCTCTTCCGTTTTATTTTGTTTTGAAAAACAGGCAGTAAACCTTTATTTTAAAAATATGTAGGGTCAAAATCAAAAAACATTTGATTCGTATGTAATTGCGAACAGTTTCTCTCTTTGCTTAAGCAAATGACAGTTTTAAAAAAATTTAATAAAAAGTTTTCTTAAGTTTAATATGGTTTGACAATTATGATTAACACAGTTGCACAGTGGCTCAAGCCAGCTTATGCATATTATAGTTGGGCCCTTGCAAGTGACCTTATTTACATGATTGTCTTACTGTTTCTTTATACATTTGTGTTTTACTTTATTTTAACTTCTACTTTTGTGGTTACTGAGCCTTAGTTACGTTTATGAGACTAAATTTTAACGTTCTTCTTGTAATTTTGCTTATTCTTGTTATTTTTATGTTTTTTATTTATCCCTAAAAAAAATTTAATATAGTTTTAACTGCATTTTTTAAAATTTTTAGCGCATATATTTCTATTTTTAGTGCATTTTTTATGCGCATAAAACGCGATTTTATCTGCATAAAAGTCCGGTCCCTGGTGATAAGTTTTCAAAGAAACACTATTCCTAAGTTGATTACTGAAGATGTGTAGTACTAAAGAAGTTTTAATTTTTTTTTTTAGAATGAAAAAATTATCAATAAATTTAAATTAATTTCATGTTGTAAAATTCCTTTCCATAAACAGTTCAACAAAATAACCACAATACCAATTATGGCTTTTTTTTTTGCAAAGTAGAAATATTTAAACTATTTTAAATTCCTCTTTTTATATTAAATTTATATGTAAAAATATGATGCACATTAGATTTGTTCTTAATTAATCAAAAAATACAACAATATACCATGTTAAAATCATGCGTCAGAATATGATTGTCTTTCTTGGGTTAAAAGGCATATTGATGCCATTATGTTTCGAATATAACATCGGGCAAATTTCTGCCACAGCCTTGCTGGGTACCGCGCATCCGAAATGTCCAATTTTCAATGGCTCTGACGGATAAATCAGGAAAAATTTGACTGAGAACAACGGTTATGTTGGTTTTAATAGTTGCTGTGATTTGTAGCTTATTCGCATAGACTGCGAAAACCACAAGAAAAAGGTAAACGTGGTCAAATCGGGCAACCTCGGTGCCCAGTTCCCATCACCTCCACGCGGGGTGGCCTTAAGCTGTGTGCCATGTAGCGTAGTTCTGTTAAAACCACATGTTGTTAATGTCCATATTATCCAATTCATTTGAAAAGAATTAACAAAACCATCGATCTTTAACGCTCGTTATTGGCGTCAAATGTCCTAGCTAAAGTCGTTCTCAAAGAAATATCGATCAGTGACTTTGCGTTGATTGTGTTATCGCACCTAATTCGAAAATTTTGTTTGTTTACGTAGAAATTGACCTCATCGCTAAAGATAATTTTTTGATGGAAATTAGGGTCAGCTTAAAATTTTTTAAAAGTTTAACATTTGCACCATTTGTTGAACCCTATCTATATCCGTTCATGATGATTAAGCAAAACATACTAAATAGATGACAGAAAATTCGACAGATATGGCTGCTATCAACTGTCAAAGCTTAAAAGTGCAACCACATTTTTAAATATTTAAATTTACTTAAAACCAATTCGTTAACAAAATTGCAATATTAATTATGTTTTAGAAACTTTTTTTTTAACATTTTACTAACTTATCTTAACTTAAATTCTAAGCTTTTATATTCCGTTAACATTTTTAAAATCCTTGCATTATTGTCGTAGTTTAATGGAATTACATATTTGCAATAACCTTTTATTTAATATTAATCATACGCTCCATTGCACTTGTTTTATATTTTATCTGATTACGAAACTTCTTTTAAAGTATATAACATGAGTTGCCATATAGTAATTATTAGGGTATTAATTTAATCGGGCTTTTGATTTAATCGGTTAATAGCTCGATTAATTTACCGAGGTTTTGTTATCGATCGGTTAACCGATTAATAAAGTTTTGTTATAAATTAAGTAATTTCATTAATTAAAAATGCAAATATTATTTATTATTTGGAGTTTATAAGTAAAAAAAAAAAACATTACCATAACAAACAAAACCATTCTTGAACTAAAACGAGCAAACAAAAAAGTAATTCATAAATATGAAAAACATATTTTATAATTTATACATAATATTTTTATGTGTTTATTAAAAAATAAACTGTGAGATTTTTTTTATTAATTATTTCAATAGTTCATTTCAATAATCTTTTGGAAAAATAATTTGGTTTAAGTGTTTAGGATTTAAGCGATTCTTTTCTTTAGTTTTGATAAAACTTGACTTGGAAAAAATTCTTTCACTTATCGAAGATGTTGCAGAAATCGAAAGCAACCCATAATATAGATTCAAGAATGATAAAAACAAGATTATGCATTGCACATGTTTACAAAATTCAACTGTTTAATATGACGTCACTTTAGCATTGCTTGTGTTTCTATATTTTTTAATTATCAGTCCTTCTTCAGGATTTCTCTTAACATATTAAATCTTCCATTATGCCATTATTTCGGCCAATTTTGTGAAAGATTGTTTGTGTTACAACCGAGAGTTTCTTCTATTGTCAGGTGATCATCTGACTCATTCTGGCAAAGCTCAGCACCGAACATTCTGCAAAAAATGTATTTCCGAACTCCTAGTTTCTGTTTTTGTACAGCATTTTGAGAATGTATTGCTCGAAGGAAATATATATTAGAGGAAAAAAATATTTTCCAAACATGTAACATATAAGACGAAACAAATAATTAAAAACACAAAAAAAATGTTATAATAAAAATTTTATAATATGTACTACAAAAAAACTCAAAAAATTTGTTACATCGGTTAATCGATTGCCAATTTTAAATGAACCGATCAGTTAATCGGGTAGTTATTAATCGGTTAACCGATTAACGGTTAACCGAATGAATACCCTAGTAATTATATAATACACATTATCGGAAAAGGCTTAAGAGGTACTTAAAAAAAATAATGGATGAAAAGAAATTGGAATATATTTATATTTTTAAAAATATTTCTTTTAAATTTTTATACCCAGGGTATTATGCATTTGTGCCGATGTTTATAACACCTTAAAATATTGGTTCTAGACCAGTGTTGCCTGTGTATTTTTCGAAAAAATACCTACGCATGCTAAAAAAACTCGATTTTTTTTCATTGTTCTAGACCTATCTTTGAGTATATCTATTAAGAATCACTTTTTGAGTAGACCAGTGTTGCCAGTGTATTTTTCGAAAAAATACCTACGCATGCTAAAAAAAAACTCGATTTTTTTTTCATTGTTCTAGACCTATCTTTGAGTATATCTATCGATTAAGAATCACTTTTTGAGTCGACCTAAGGATGTTCGTTCGTCTGGCTGGCGTGCTGTTTATGTAAACCTTGTGCGCGAAGCACAGGTCGCATTTTTGGATATAGTTTGTCTTTTGAAAATGGTGATAATCGTCGTATAATTTCACATAGCCCATACACAAGCTTTTTTACAGAATCATGTAATCATGAAGCATCTTTTCATGGAGTTATTTAGATTAAATTTGATCCAAACTTATTTTATGGAAACATAAATCTAAGCAAATTTTATTGGAATCGGTCCATATTTGACTATAGCTCCCGAAAATAGCTTTTATGTCATAACATCCTTATAAATGTAGGTATTCACATTAAATTTGGCGACAGTTATTTTGACAATAGATACTAAATATGTCGTGTCAAACAATTGTATTGGTAGGTCCAGATTGGGACATAGGACCTTAAGAAACCCCTTCCCTAAAATCGTTTAATGACAAACAAAATCTCATTTAGATAAAGATATGTATCTAAATAATATCCGGCAAAAATTTTGTTCTGGCGGATCTATTATTACCCATGGCTCCCAATAGTACCCTATACACTCTTAAAAATTTTACTCTAAATTCCGTGGTGTAGGCTATCACATGATCGAGCTTGACCGACTACACATTCTAACTTGTTAATTGTATTTTCGATTTCGAATAGCATTTTTTAACAGAAATACCTTGTTTTGGCCACAAGTTTTAAAAAGAAATTTTAAAGTTCTAATAAAAAAAAATTCAAAATTAAAGTTTAATAAAGGAGAACTTTGAATATCAGGCTGAGTAGCAAAACATCATAATACTTCGCAATCTTAGGACAACAAGGTTCTCTTTGCATCTAAACTTCGTGTAAGATAGAACCTTGTTGCCGTAAGGTCGCAACTTTGCAGTGAAATTCAAAATTGGATTAAAGAGTTTAACTACGCCCAGTTTGTTTATCGTTTACGCATCGATAACATTTTTGGTGCACTCTGGGACAGATAACATTGTAAAATGCTAAACGGTTGGAGTGTATAATGCATTAAAAATTGCGAGTTGCTTTTGCAACTGACATTTTGGAACTCACGCTTATCTACGCTACGCTACTTGTGCTTTGGTTATAAAAAAAATTTTATATATAAAATATTTACTTAAATAAATTTAAAGATAAGCGAAATTTGTAGCATTATTTTGTATCTTCTCGGGAGGTTTTTTAATTGAAATCTTATCAGAATCTTCTTTTGAAAAAAAAAATAAAAAACACTCCTACTCAGTTAATGGCACTTCAGCTGAAAGAACGTAAGTCAATTAGAGTAGAGCAGTAACAGGCTTTCGTTGTAATTCAAAAAATAAACACAACAACAAGGAACAGCGTCTTAAGTTCTAAATCATTTTCGAAAATTGTTTTACCCACATCACCAAAGTCAAGAGGGTTTTTCGCGTTTTTGCTTATGTGTGTAACTCATAAAAATATTGGTTCCAAAACACTTTGTAGTATATCGATCGACTCAAAATCACTTTCCGAATCTGAGCGATGGCTGGTAGTCTATCCATGTGAATCTTTTGCGCAAAGTGAGGATCGCAATTTTTTAAAGATAATTTTATTTAATAAGTCTATTGAAAATCAGGAGAATCGATCCACAATTTCACAAAGTCCCCCACAAACTTCTTTCGGTCCATAAATGACCCAGTTATATACAAAACCCTAAATACTTATTTATTTCCAAAATAGCGCTCATATCATATGAGGTAGGAGGACCAAATTTGGTTCAGATATTTCTTAAATATAAAGAGTATTAAATAGTGAAACTGAGCCAAATCGGTGCAATTTTTTATCTGGCCCCCATACAAATATCCTCCCGAATTAAGGGATTTGGTACGATAGGGTTAATACAAAACAAGCAAGGTTAATAAAATTGATCTCGAATATACTCTATATATGAGGTTGGTTTGGTTTTAAAAAACACCGAATTCTAATAGGTCGAATTCACCTCGTACTCAAACAAATATGCTGCCGGAAAAAGGCATTTTGACGAAATATCGTCCTTACCTTATGACCTAGGGAACAATTGGCGTTTTAATAAAGGGTGGTCCAATTATAATGCACAATGTTAATTGTGATTCACACCTTAACGCCAAGTTGTTTGCCCAACTTAATTTGACATTTCTTGGTTTCAGTGTTTGACAAATTTAACCATGCAGAGGTACACAATTGAGCAGCGCGTTAAAATTGTTGATTGAACAGACAGAAGTGAATTGTGACTTTACAAAGAAAACCATCTTCAGCGACGAGGCACACTTTCAGCTCAGTGGATAAGTTAACAAGAAGAATTTCCGCGTTTGGCCAAATGAGAATCCACGAGCCGCACTTAAAAGGGTAAAGGGTTTTCGCTATCACGAGATGATAATGGACTTTTGGTGGGCGCAAATTGAGAATATGGACCTGTACGATAAGTGGTTTCAACAGGATGGTTCCACTTGCCGCACAGCAAAGGAAACAATGGCTCTTATGCGCGAGAAATTCAATGTCTGTGTTATCTTACGTCGTGATGATGTTAATTGGCCGTCACGATCATGTGATTTAACACCGTTTGACTTCTTTCTTTGGTGATATTTTTAAAAGAAAAAGTGTACGTTAATAAGCCAAGAACAATTCAAGAGCTAAAGGATGAGATAATTCGGCATATCAACTACATTAAACCTCAATTATGTCTCGGAATCATTGAAAATATGGACCATCGGATAGAGGTATGCCACCGAAGCCGTAGCGAGCATTTGGCCGATATTTTGTTTTACACGTTTTTGTCATAGATCCTTCTATCATAATAAAAAATATTAAGTAAATTTTTGTTTTATTGACAGTCAGTGATGTTAACCGTACGTTAATTGCCCTTTTTTACGGTAATTTTGGGCCGCAAAAGGTAGCAAGGTAATTTTATTTAAAATACGGTAATTTAAAGAAATTTGGATTTTTGGAATACATTTACATGCACATGTAAAATATAAAAAATGAAATTACTCTTGTACCTATATTATTAATTATATTTTAAACTTTTTGTTTGTTTAAAAATCAGCAATTTTTAAACATAGAAAATAGCCGTAATCTAAAAAATGTAACTTAAGTTTTCGGATTATTTTAAGAACGGATCAGGGATTTAATGTGGCTAAAGACAAGTGTTTGGCATCGCCTGTCATTTGAAAACAGCACATTAATGCATTGATTAAAAATCTTTGCGTACGGTAATTTCGTCTAATTTTTAGAGGGCCGTAAGGTAATGAAAAAATAAGAGTTAATATCACTGTTGACAATTAACATCGTGCGTTTTGGTTGGAAGGGCATATAATATTCGGCACAGCCGAGTATAAGACTTTTAATTGTTTTTTTTTTTTTAGTTAGCAAATACGAAAAAATACTCAATTAGAAACGAATTTGCATTGAAAGTTTTGTATATTTCTCCCAAAATATTAAAAAAAGCTTTTAGAAAATTTGAGGTTAGTTTGCGTACATTCGCAGTCTAAACAAATTTTTATGTTTTTTTTTTTTAATTTTTGTGTGTGTATATTTATTTATTTATTATTTGCTCTTTTATTTAGCACAGAAATGGAAAGAACACACACACAAAATTTCTTTGAAACAGAAAAAAGCCAAGTGTTTTTCCTTAAATTAGAACAAAATTGTATTTGAAATTAGACAAAATATTACAAGTAGATATTGTAATAGAAAACTCTGCCAAAATGTCATTATTACGTTTTTTACTAATAAAAAAGTTCTTACAGTCATTATAAAAAAAATTTTAAATCTCTATAAATTTTAATTAAGTCGATTAATTTTTTTTTTTTGTTTTTTTTATTGCAGATTTTACAAAACTTGGGTAAAGTTGATCGGACTGCAGATGAAATTTTTGATGATCATTTAAATAACTTTAATCGACAACAACAAAATGCCAATAGATTACAAAAAGAATTCAATAATTACATTAGATGTATAAGAGGTAAATTTGAAATTAAAAAAGAAAACGGTTTCCGATTCGATTAATACTTGGAAATTAATTACAAAACTTATTACGTTTACAGCTGCACAAACTGCATCGAAATCATTAATGGATGCTATAGCGGAAATTTACGAACCCCAATGGAGTGGTTATGATGCATTACAAGCACAAGCTCAATCTTCGGAATCATTATGGCAAGACTTTGCTCACAAATTGGCGGATCAAGTATTGATACCGTTAAATACTTATACAGGACAATTTCCAGAAATGAAGGTAATTTTAATTAAGTTTTTAAAATATAAATAATTTCGAAAATTTAAAAAATTTCTGAATATTTTTTAGAATTTTATCAATTTTATCAAAATAAAATTAAATAACATAAGTAAAAAGCGGCTTTAAAGTTTAAACCAATAAAAAAATATAAAAGAATTCTTAATTTTTAATTTCGAAAATAATTTCAAACATCGAAAAACAATTTAAGTATAGTTTAACGGTTTCAAAAAAAAAAAAAAAAAAAACACATTTAAAACAAAAACAACTTTTAAAATTTTGTTTTTTTTTTAAATGTGAGTTAAGCGAAGGAAATTTTTATTCGAAATCAAGGGACAGGCGCATACATTTTTAATTTCGAAAAGATTTTTTGGATTTTAAATACATTTAGTAGTGGGGAATGTAAGATGAGATAAACCCACTGTTTATTGTTGGTGTGTTTTGTTTAAGCTTTGATATTATTACAAGTAGAACTGTTGCTATAAGTCTTATACGCTTAACAGTTTTATTTGGTTTAATATCTTTAGTTTTTCTAAAATCTTTATGGATGAAGTTTCCTGATGATCTGGCCTAAGCAACCAGTGAAATGCGCATAGGAATAGCTTATCCCATCAACAATAAATTTCAAGTGTTTTTATCAATAATAAAAACTGGGAATTAAGCACGAATAACAAAATCTTTTGAAATTACATTTTTTTTAATTTAAAAAATAAACTTGAAATTTCGAAAAGAAATTTTAAAGATCTTATATGCAAAAATTTTTTTTTTAAATTTCGAAAAGAAATTTTAAATTTTGATAAGATGTCTGTTCAAAAACAGAAAATTATTGCTTTTTTCAATAATTGTTACTAGTAAGTGTTCACGTACTCAAAAAACTGGCAACGAAAGAGTGAAAAAGAGCATACAAATTTGAGAGACAAGAAATTTGCGGAAAATTTCTGTTTGTAAAATTTTTAATTGCAAAAATTATTGAAACATCTTTTTCATGTTTTTTTTTATAAAACAAACTTTTGAAAATATGTATCCTTAAAAAATAATTTTCATTATTTTCAAACTTAAAGTTTTTCAGTAATTAGAAACTTGTATCTTACAGCTGGATACTGTCGATGTACCTAATGTTCTGTTTTTTTGCTAGGAAAGCCTTAAATTACTTTTTAATTTTTTTGAGTAATTGGGGAAAGATTTTTGTAAATTTTTTATTTACTATCCCTCGTTGCAAGTTTCTGTTCGTAAAATAAATGAACACAACCAAGAATATTTGATTGAAAATTTAGAGAATATTAATCTAAAAATAAATTTTGACTTAGAAATAAATTTAAGCGTTTAAATATGATAAAATTCGAAAAAACGTTCTTTTCAAAAATTTAAAAGCTTAATCACCCCTGCCTTTTTAAATAAATTTTTAATAATTCGAAAAGATTTTAAGAATATTTAACAAAAATTTTGATTATTGAAATATAATTAATTTCTTAATTAAAAATTTTTAAAATAAAATCTGAAAATTCGAAAATCTGAAATTTCGAAGAAAAGAAACATGGAGAGTTATTAAGTACAAATCGATTGAAAATATTTTCAAATGTCAAAGAAAATACAAATGCAAATTTTAGTTATTTATTTTTCTAATTTTAATTCACAATTAGACTTTTGCTATTTCGAATAAAAATTAAAAGTTTCGATTAATATACATATCAAAATTTGGATTAAAATTAAATAAATTAACCGCAATTAATCGAAAAACATTTAAATAAAAAACAGAAACTTAGAACTTAAATTCAAAATTTCGAATTGAAATTTTAAATTTTGATAAGAACATTGAATCTTCTATATAGTATATAAAAGAGTTGCGTGAGTGACTGACTCATTCATCATCGCCCAGCCCAAACCGCTGACCCTAGAAACTTGAAATATGGACTAGCAATTGGTCACTCCCCAAATCGATCCACTAAAACGTGATTTTTCGAAATTCGAATGTGTATGGGGTAAAAAAAGGTAAAAAGGGGAAAATGCGGTAACCTTATATCTCCAAAACTAAGAAGATGCAAAATAAATGTAATACTTATCGTTGTTTAGAAAAATAAGCGGACAGGTGTCTAGTACTTTTTTGAAATTCGGCCCTATTAGGGAGTAAACGGGTAAAATCTGAATTTTAGTACTTTTTTGCCACCTCATCTGTCTTTTGAACCAATAAACATAGAAACAAAGTTAATACCACATATGAAACTTATCAAAAAAAATACGTAACGAATTTCGTACTTTTTCGAAATTCGAACATTTAAGGGGCGAAAATCGTAACTATTTTTGGAACTTTTTTACAAAACATTTTCCTCCAATCATTGACATATTCGTACTAAATTATGGGCTGCCTAGAAATATTAACTTTGGCATTAAAATATGTCCACGAAGAAAAAGGAGACGCTAACGAAGTAGCGGGTATATGCTAGTTTTGAACAAAAATACATATTTGGAATTTATTTCTTAGAAGACATTTTTAATTTTCAAATAAATTTTAAACTTTTGTAATTTTTTATTTTTTTATATTAGAAAAAAGTTGAAAAACGCAATAGAAAACTTATCGATTACGATGGTCAACGTCATTCGTTCCAAAGTCTACAAGCCAATGCCAATAAACGCAAAGATGATGTTAAATTAACCAAAGGACGCGAACAATTAGAAGAAGCTCGTCGCACGTACGAACTATTAAATACGGAATTACACGATGAACTTCCAGCTCTATATGATTCAAGAATATTGTTTTTAGTAACCAATTTACAAACTCTATTTGCAACAGAACAAGTGTTCCACAATGAAACGGCCAAGGTAAATTGGAAAACATTAAAGACAACAAATTTTTAGAAATAATAAATAAAAAAAAAAATATTACAGATTTACTCGGAACTAGAGGCTATTGTTGATAAATTGGCCACAGAATCGCAACGCGGCTCAAATACTCTCAGAAAAGCAACAGGTGTGAATTTATTCATTCAATTCATTTTCAAACAATTTTGAAAATATGTTTCTTTTCTTTTTTTTAGTGAACGCCATTAAATCTGTCAGTCCTGTACAGTCACCAGTTAAACAAATGAACAATGCCAATATCACCAACAGCAATCAATATCAAAATACTAATGGTTCTGCCAATCGTAAGTAGCCGCCACCTTCATTTAATTGAATTTTTACATTTTGTTTTCCCAATTTTTGTTTTTTATTTTCTAAAAAGAAATTGATATTTTTTGTTATATCTTTAGTTTAATTTTATTTCAAATTAACCTTGTTTTTTAAATTTTATTTTTTTTTTGTAATATTTAAAATTTGATTTTGTTTTCTTAATATTTATTTATTTTTGCTTTTTTCTTTTTTCCTTTTGTTATTTTTAAATTGCTCAAAACTGTTAAATAGAGGAATCGTAAATCTATTGAATTGTTAAACAACCATTTTGTTTTTGATTTCACTTTTATTATCGTTTTTTCCTTTTTAAGTTTTTATTATTCAGTTACAACTTTATAACATCATTTATTATTACTATATACATATGCAATATATTATTTAATTATTAAGTAACTATTTATACACCAGTAATTGAAAACAGAAAAGATTCGAAGTTCGTGTACATAAAATTTTTTGTAATTTTATTATACTCTTATAATTCTTTTCGTTTTTCTTTATTATTTTCAATATTGGATTGCTTATCTTTTGAAACTAAAAGGGATACATATATAATAACAAAAGATATTCTTTTAATTTTGAAATAAATTCTGAATAAAATCTTACTTCTTAAATTTCGAGTACTTCTTTTAAATAAAGTTTTTTTATTGTTCTTTTAGATAATTTCACTTTTTAACAAAATTTTGTAATTTAAATACAGAGTTTGTTAAATTTAAAAGCTTCGTTCACAATTACAACAACATTTTCGCTGGTGTTCACAATAAAGCAACAATTTATTTCACAACCACACAAATTTTCCATTAAGGAACCGTTGGCAAATTTTCCCCAGAACAATATTACGTATTTATGATTATTTCTTAAAACATTTTCATTCAAGACTTAATACAATTATTATAGACGTCATTTTCAATTTATAAAAATTTTTTATGAAATAGAAGTAGACTCAACTTTTAAAAAAACTTTAGCTACATTTTTGTTCAAAAAATGAAAGGAAAATATATGAAATACTTTGGGAAGAAAGGAGATAGATGAAAAAACAAAATTGTTACTCCAATTGTGAACGAAGCTTTAAACTTAAAATTTTCCTTTCGAAATTTGAATCAAATTTATCGATTAAAATTTTTAAAAATAAACTCTCAATTCATATATCTAGGAAAAATGTTGGAAAATACCAGCTTTAAAAAATAAAAAACTTTTTGAAATGTCGAAAAATCATTTTCTAATATTTAAAGAAACAATTAAAAAACAAATGCTTTACATTTAAGCATAAACAAAAAATTTGAAATTTCGCAATAAAACATTTTTTTTAAATAATTTTTTTAGCTTCTAAGCACAGCTTTAACATTTCAAAACTATGTATTTTTTTTAGTGCAAATTGAAATTTTGAACTTCGAAATACAGTTTTCAAATTTTTAATAAACATTTTTTTTTTGAATTTGGGAAAAATTTTGAGCACAGAGTTTTCTACGTTTTCAAATCATAAATTTTTTGAATTTAAATAGAAATTTTGAAATTCTATACAGATTTTTTTTTATTTTGAATTTATAAACTTTTTTTGTAGATTTTAATTTTTTCTAATTTTTGAACTTTTAAAAAAAGTTTTTGCATTTCGAAATTATAAATTTTTTTGATTTAATTAGGGTTGTGGTTATTTTGTTGAACTATTTATGGTTTTCAATCCAAATTTTTTAATAATTTTTAATTAGGCTTAAGTTCATTAAATTTAATTTTCATTAAATTATTTTTATGAAGAAAGGAATTTTACAACATGAAAATCAATTAAAATTGTTATTGATAATCCTTCATTCTTGAAAAAAAATTTTGAACTTCAAAACATTTTGAAATAATGATTTGTTTTTTTATTTGGAATAGTTATTTCAAACTTCGAAACAGAATTTTTGAATTTATAATTTTTTTACTCCGAATAGAAAGTATGAGCATCTAAATAGAGTTTTTAGAAATTATGTATTTTTTTATTTCATATAGAACTTTGGAGCTTTTAATCTGAGTTTTTAAAGTTCAAAATAAGAGAATTTTTTAATTTTGAATAGAAATTATGAACACATTAATAGAATATTTCTATGTTTTATTTAGATTTTTGAAATTTTATTTCCAATGAATTAGAATTTAAAAATGCAAATTTCAAATTATTAAATAAAAATTTCAAATCTATACAGTATTTTATTTCATATCTCTTCTATAGAGAGTAAAAATTAACTTAAAAATGAAAAAAAATAAACATATAAATCAAGTTATTCAATCATTAGGAATGTCTTTTGTTATTGCAATCCCTGACAGTTTTATGTGCGTGTATATCTTTGAAATCTATCTTTTATGTCTTTGTATTTTTTTTTCTTAGTTTTGGCAATTTAAAAATATTTTATTATTTTTTTTTATTAGCTAAATATATTAATACGATTTAAAATACATTCTAACGTTAAAAAAACAGATGTAGATAATTTTGGTTTAGATACACATCTACAATTAATTTTGTTTAAAAATCATATATTTGAAATGGATTTAATAACAATAAAGTAATTTTGTGTTATTAACAAACCAAAAAATAAAAATAAATAAATAAAACATTTTTTATAAATAATGTAACACTAGCGTTGGGGTAAAATGGAACATAATTTTGCATTATGCATAAATATTATAAAATTGTATCTTATTTGAATCAATAAAATAAATAATTGAAGTTATTGGTTCTTTTGTTTAATCGTGCTAAAGCTATAAATTAATTAAAAAAATAAAAATTTATAGCTAAATTTAATACAGTATAATATCCTTAGAGGACATTCCTCTTGAACATGCACATTTTATAGTCCCTTCGATGTCCGGTATTGAGAGCTTCCACTGCTTATAGATTTTTAATGAATAAAAAATAAAAAGCAAGTCTTATGAATAATCGTTTAAATGTTGGTAATCATAAAAAATATTATATATGTTTAATTTTTTAGTTTTGAATAAAAATCGAATCGAAGAAGACATTTAGTTTAAATTTTTAACAGAAGTTAAGAAAGTAGACTTAACTTAAAAAAACTTTAGTTACATTTTTGTTCGAAAAATTAAGGAAAATATATGAAATACTTTGGGAAGAAAAAAGATAAAAGAAAAAACGAAATTGTTCCTTTCATTGTAAACAAAGCTTTACGTTTGAATTTCAAAGTTCCTTAAGAAATATTAAATTCTCATAATACAAATTTGGAAATTTAAAATATAATTGTCTAATTTAATACTGAAAATTAAAAATTTCGAGTAAAGATTTTCAATTCTAGATAGAATTTGGTTATCATTTTTTGATAGAAAAAAAAATTAGATTGAAAAATATTTTTAGTTAATTTTAAACTTTCTACTGCTGTTGCTTTGCTTTGAAACCTCTCTATAAAAAATGAACGTTGGATTGTATTTTAAGTCGGGCCAAGTACAAAATATTATTTTATATATATTTTCTGCAATTTGCATGAATACAAAATCAAATTTTAATTTAATGCTTAAGAAAAAAACAAAACAAATCTATTTTAACAATTGCATGAGCCAATTTTCTTCATTATTTTGGTCTTTCTTTTTTTTCTCTTCTTTTAATTTTTTTTTTTTATTACAAAAATTGTGTTGTTTTTTTTGGTTAAAATTTGAAAACTGTAAAATTTTTGCGTTTTTTTACTTTCATATTTAATATTTTTACTGTTGTTTATTGGAATGTTTAAACAAATAACAAATTTTATTTAACCAACATAACAATATGAAAAATACTATAAATAAATACAAAAAACATAACATGCACAAAATATGCATTATTTATTGTCATAACAAATTATAAAAACAAACAAACAAACAAAATCGAAAAAAAAAAACCAAAAATCAAACACTCAACAAACAAAACAAACAATAGCACCATCACCGAGCTCTTCTTCTACACAAGAATCTAGACTTGATAATGTTTCTCCAACACCAGAATCGACCGCTCACCTGTTGGGGGGTGAAGCCAGCGTAAGTGGTTTAAGTAAAATGGAGATAAGTAGCACATCAACTGGTAATATGGTCCATGATGCAACTTCTATTGAAGATACCACAACAACGATAACCACTACTACTACTACAACAATGGCGGCTACAAAGGAAACGGAAAAAGAAATTGAGAAACCAATAGCACAATTAAATAGTCCTAATGCCAATACAGCAAAAGCAAATGCAAACTCATCAACACCAGAACCGGCAGCGGTAGTGGTGGAAAAGATTATTAGTGAAGCAACAGCAGCAGCAACAACAACCACAACCAGTTCAGCGACCAAAGAAGATGTGGATATGAATAATGCAACCGAAACAGCAGCTACAAAAGTGAACACAATCGAAGTTACGGAGGTGAAAAAAACTGAACAATTGAATGGCAATGATGGTAATGCCAATAGCAATACCACAACCACCACTACAACGACAACAACAGCAACAGCAACAACTAATGGCAATAGCAACACGACAACAGCGGCCCAAGAGGACGAACAATCGAATAAAACAAAATTAGGTAAAGATCATTTAATCGATGATAAAAAACTAAATAAAACCACTAGTACTAGAAAAAAATTAGTTGAACCAAGTAAAAATCCATTTGGTGAATACGGCGATGATCACGATGATAATGAAGAAATCTACGATTTACCCAGGGGTGAGTAGATGTGTTTTATTTAACTCTCACTCACACAAATGCTCAAGATCGCAGAACAGGTTACCACCTGAGCTGTAGTGAGTTTATTTTTCGGAGACTTAGCTGAGAAGTCGCTTAACGATCTGCTAATTATTCGGCGATCTGTATATATACTATACCTTCTTGATTGTAAATGGAACTACATACTATCCAAATCTAAATAGTTTTAAATTAATAATTTTAAAAATGTTTATTTTTTTAATAAAGGGACTATTTTCACAAACTTTTAGGTTTTTAGAATAGAAAAATTGTATTTTTACCTAGTAAAGAGCTGCACAAGTACAAGAAAAATGGCTTACAAGTAGAGTTTTTTTTTCCCGGACTTTTTCGATTCCCGGGGATCCCGGGATCCCGCTCCATATAAATAATACAAAGTAAATTTTGGTATTAATTAATGAAAAAAATACTTTTATATAAAAAACGTAAGGGAACTTGTTTACAAAGAAAGTAAATGAAATGGTTCAATACTAAAAAATTAATTGAAGATTGAAATAGGAACTTAAATAATTATTACCTCACACCTTTATTCCCTATTATTATGCTTTTATTCAGTATTGTTATGTTCTGGATACAAGATAAAAGGATAACATAACAATTTAATTCACAAAACAATAATAAAAATAAAATAAAAATTGGGGTACTCAAGATATGAATTCAAAAAGTTAATTAATAAAATAGATAAAAATACTTTAAAGAAATATATAACATTTTTTAATGGCTTAGGAAATAACTTTCTGACACTCAAAGCGCTTTGTAAGTCGTCAAAAAGTATATTCCTGATTTTTTTTGCTAATTATCATGTTTCCGAAGAATTTCGTCCATTTTTTACCGAGGTTGGACAAATAGTTAAAAGTGCACCGTTGTAGCATGCTTCGGATTCACAATCAGAAGCAATTTTTTCTTTTTAATAAACAACGTCTATGTCAGTCAAATGTATGTCAAGGTTGATGCAAAAATAGCATCAACCGGACTGCTTCTTACAAACCTTTTCATTTCAATAGGTCCATTTGTAATCTTTAGGACAATGTGTTTTTCAAGTTGTATGTTGTAGTATCTTACACGAGTTTCCAAAATGTTATTTTATTTCGGTTTCCCCGCACTTCACGGGTATATAAACCAACACAAATTGAAATTGAAAATTTGTGTTTATCACCTAATAAACATAACGCTCCTTCATTGCATCATTGTCATATCTCAAAATTTTAAGTAACTTTAGCAAAGTTTTTCTTCATACCTTCTCGTATTATATCTTAAACTGAACCGAAGTTTTAGCAAAATATATCTTTAAATCGGTACATTTGATCGCATTTTGCCAAGATCGTTTGTTTTTGTAGATATGACTATGTTGCAATAAAGGAGCGATATGTTTAGGTATATCCTATTTTGAAGACTTGTTCATGGACAATGAAAATTTACTGCCTGCATCTTATTTTGTATTAATGTACTTTATTAACGCTTCACTTCACTAAATGTCATAATAGTCAACTGTTGCACTGCCCATTCTGCTTTTAGTAGATTTATTGCATCAGGAGACATTGATTTAAATACATGTACTCACTTCTTGAAATTTATCTAATCCACAACCCATCTACAGATGCTAAGTTTTAGAGAATAGAAAACTAAATTTCAAAGTATAAATAGCTATTTTCTGAAATTATGAGGAAGTTTTTATTTCCCGGGATCCCGCAAGAAAAATCCCGGGAAAACGGGAAATGAAATAATGGAAATTCCCGGGAATTCCCGGGACGGGAAATCCCGGGAAAAAACCCTACTTACAAGTAACTTCATTCAGTTTAAATACCCAGCGCTAAATATTGAAAGAGCCCCAAGTGGCAGGCTCTTTTGAAGGCCTCTATACTACCTTCTTAATGATTCGCTTCGTATGATATCCTGCCTTCTTTTTCTTTTGAAAGGCCTTCCAAAATATTCAGTACACATTCGCTTCTCTCTTCTTTAAGAAGGGAGAAAGGAAGTGGTTCAGTTTTATAAATTTTTTATGTTTAGTGACCTTACTCCCTTTTTTTGGAAATGGTACAAAGTTGATATTAAAGGGAGTGTGAAAGGGCTTGCTCCCAATGACAACCTGTGTTAAAAATAAATAAGTATGGAAAGCGGCGAGGAGGGCTTAATAAGACCTTCTATTAGGCCTCTTTACTCATTCTAGTTACCGCTGGGTAGTGTGCGTATATTACACATATGTACTTCCAAATATATTTGTTTTGCTTTACGATTAAAATATTGAAGAACAGAACAAAATGCAGTATAACAATCTATATATATATAAAATTGTAACGTTACTGACTGATTAAGCATCGCACTGCCTAAACGCCTGAAGCTAAAAACTTGAAATTTAAACAGGAGGTCTCTCCTCAAATCGATCAAGACGGGATTTTTTTTTAAATTCGAATGTTTAGAGGGTAAAAAGGGTAAATTCGGTAACCTTATATCTACAGAACTAAAAGGAATACAAGCAAATTTAATACTTATCGTTGTTCTTTAGACAAATAAGCGGACAGGTGTCTGGTACTTTTTTGAAATTCTGCCCTTTTAAAGAGTAAATGGGTAAAACCTGTATTTGGAACTTTTTTGTCACCCCATCTATCTTTTAAACCAATAAACATAGATATAAAGTTTATATCACATTCGAACTAGACTAAAAATACGAATTCGTACTTTTTCGAAATTGGAACGTTTAAGGGGCGAAAGACTTAAATATGTTTGGTACTTTGGTTACAAAACATTTTTCTTCATTCATTGACATATACATACGTATTAATTATGGGCTCCCACTACAATATGGAAATTCTTGATACTTTAATGGGTAGAAAAAAAGAACCAAAAAGTGGGAAATACGGGAAATTAAATTCTTTCTTTAGCTTTTTGTTTTACAACTGGTACTTTTTTTTAATTACAGTTATTATTTTACCTTTAAACATAAAATTCAACATGCAATGTCCTGATTGGATAAAAACCTGCGTGTGAATTTGTTGGTACATTTTTGTTCTTTAACTGGAATTTTTTGAATTTCCGTTAGTATTGGACCTAGAAACATAAAATTTAACATGCAAGGTTCTCAGTAAATAAAAATCTGTAAAAGGGATCTTTCTGGTAATTTTTTGTTCTTTAACAGGTCCTTTTTGGATTTACTTTAGTGGTAGTCAAGTTTTCTATTGTTATTGATGTTAACACTAAAATATAGTGATTGGAAGTAGTGTGAAATAGAAAACATAACTTTGGAAACCTTTTTCGCAGCTTTCTACTATCTAGATATCTGGGAATATCTTAGGCTTTTTAAAATTTCCGGTTTGTACTTATGAACCAGAATTTCCCAGTAAAAACTTCGCTTACTTTTTAAAAATGAATAGCTTCTTTCACTAATTATTTAGTAGCTTTCTTCTATAACTACTTTTTTCTGAATGCATTTAGGTAAAAAAATAATGACTTACTTTTGAATGCGTTCATTTTGGGACATCCATTGTAAAATTCATTGGTTCTTTCAGTAGAATTGTAAGTAGTGCTTTTATGTTTTTTTGATTACTCAACTTATTATTTTGTAGGCGATGTTCTTACTGGGTTTTAATATTGGGGACTTTTGTATATTCAAGTCGTCAGAGTATTGCTTTTTGCGGTCTGACACTCAGATCAGAGAACGGCTTTGTGTGATTGCTAAAAATTCACACTTAATCAACACCATAAACATAAAATGTGTTCATACTATCAAACCTGTTCAGCCACACGCAACCGCTGTTAGTTTCAAATCAGTCAAATAACGCGCAACTCATTTGCTCTGTGTTTGTAATCATCGTTAAGCTTCGTGTGTCAATTTAGATGCTTGTGCATTTGGTTCGACAATGATTACTTTAGTGAAGAATATATACAAAGAAATTAATACAGTGATTAATTCGAGATTTTTTGTATGCTGGGTTTGAAAGAGAAACAAGTTAAACGAAACGCAAACACACATGAAAACAAAAAACTTCCATAGAAATAGAAGACTATTGTCTTTAAAAAACTTTGTGCTTTAAAGATATTCAACATAAAAATTGACAAATCGAACCAACGTTTAAAACATGTTCATACGACTCACACCCATACCAACGTAGCGATATCAAACACGAACCTGATTTTATTCAACACCTAAATTGGCCTATTTCAACATGTGAATAAAGCACACAAAATCACAAATAAAAATTTCTGGCCACAAGAAGTCCGTTATCTTGCGATAACGATCACCATTCACGGTAACTGCTTGGCCGACCTCATTTCAAAAGAAGTACGCTCCAATTGCGAACAACAGCAATGTTTTCCGCAGAACGAACTGGGCAAGCATGCACAGGTGTTTTCACATTTCCTACAGACCCGGTTTGCTAAAATTTGCGCACAATTTTCCCGATTGTGTGACACGTTAAGTCGATTATGCTGACCAAAAAAATTGCGAAGTGCACGAAATGCATTTTGATTTGAACGCCCATTTTCATAAAAGGCTTCAACAATCTTAACGCGCTGCTTAATTGTGTACCTCTGCATGGTTGAATTTGTCAAACACTGAAACAAAGAAATGTCAAATTAAGTTGGGCAAAAAACTTGACGTTAAGGTGTAACTTACAATTAACATCGTGCATCGCGGTTGGACCACCCTTTACTTAAGAGCCGGAACTCTTAATATTAAGAATTTTTGTATATTTGAATCATTAGTGTATTCCAATTTGCCTTTGAGGTCTTTTTGTTGGCTGTAACTTATTCTTACCCTTTGATTTCTTAAAAATTACCTTAAAATTTGATTTATTTAATGTGTCTAAAGAAAAAGGTAAGGCCTTTTTTACATTACCGGAAAGGAGAAAGGGTCTACAGTTACACTGACTTGGCGAAATTTAATGCCATTAAAATAGGCCTTCGAATTTCTTCCATTTGTGCGAGTTGCATACTTTAAATAATCCCTTATATTTTGAATAAAAAGAATCTGGGTAATTTTCAAACCGGGACTTATCCGGGATCTTTGAACATATGAGCATAGTAAAACTATATATCGCCGGAACAAAAAAATTCTAGAATGTTCAACAGAGATTTGTTTTTTATATATATGTTGAAATTTTTGACGTCGGCAGCTTTGACTGTTTACTGCTATTCGCACTGGGCAAGAATAGTGCACTTACCACTACCGCCCCCAGCAATTTGCTGTAAGACAAACATTATTTGTTGAAATAGCACCCAGGGGGATTCACCAGCATCCGAATTTCTCCTCAAGGGGGAAACTACGCCTGTGTCTTTTTAAGATCTCCATTCCCGCGACCTTGGGATTAAACCACAGCCATCACGTGATACCCAAAGGGGCCTCAATCAATTCAGGGTGTAACCAAAATTTCAGAGGCTACTGACTCCCGTGGTACCATGCAGGATCTCTGGTCCAGCGCGCTCTAAAGAGATATTTCAATTATAAACTCAAGGTATAAACTGCACTTGGTTCCCCTGGAGAAATTAACACCAAAAGGTGAAATATCCTTAGAAAAGTTTTACATGAAACTAGTACTAATTTTAAGCCATAAATAGTCGATATTCTTAGCGTGGCCAACTTTGAATATCGACGGTTTGGCTAAGCTAAACGTGATTTGGCGCAAATTTCTCTCTACTAAAAAAAATATTTAATAAATTTTTATATCTATTTTCAAATAATTAAAAAAAAAAAACCGCAGGATTTATAAAGTTTGTGAAAATATAAGTTTTTTTAATTAAAAATTTTGAAATTTCCTTCTGCTTTTGTAAAAAGAAAATATTCACAAAATGGTTTGCAGACTTTTGTACAGTAAGTTTTCTATTAAATTGGTTGTGGTACTCTTATTATTGCCATTATTATTTTTTGTAGATTTTATTAAACGTTTTACATACATCTCACTCACTGTTCTTCATTATTATCACGAATTACACTCGACATAATTTTTAGTTTAGAAAAGTGAAAAAATTCAAATAGAGAAATGAAATAAAAAAAATTTAAAAAGTATTCTATTAATTTATCATTCTCATATTCAAAATCCTTTACAAACATGGCTATATTTATTATTTTATATATTTACTCTACATCCAATTATTAAATCGTTATCATAATTATACATATCACATATCGTTAGCTAAAATGCAAAAAGGCGTAACTAACAAAAAATTTAAAACCGAGTTTTTGATTGATTATTATGAATGCCATTAAACTATATGTATTGGCAAAATTTTAAAAAACTGCGATCAAAAATGACGCTTTTGTTAATAAAATGACTACAGGTGTATTCATTTGATAAATGCAAAACGACGTAATAACACATTATTTTTTTTTAACAAAATATAATGAAATGGTTTCCTTTGAAATTGTTCTTCTGACCTGTTTATATTTTCATTTAACAAAGTTTTTTGCTTCTCCTGTAAAATTATATTTTTGTTAGTTACGTCCTTTTGCATTTTAGCTCAGAATATGGTATATACTAGATTGCTATTCAGCCAGGTCAGTCCATACATGGTTAAGATATCAGCGAAATTTTATATCCAAAAAAAAATTTTTTTTTTTTAATTCCCTATATATGTCAGTTGATTTCAATATTATTCCAATTTAGGTGTAGTTTGGACAGTTCAATTATTATTTGGCATTTCCAGATGCGCGATGGTCGTCCTGCCTGAGGGTTCCAGTCAATAGCTTGCTTTGGAATATCGTCTGATATTATGCCCGATCCAGCGCCATTTACTTAGACGGATTTTAATTCGGACAGTTCGCTGATTTGTTTCTGACCTTAAACGAGTGTGGATGCTATTAAGGGCCAATACACACGCAGTATCATTCATAAGCATTTGTTAATAAATACTTGAGTGGAATGCATATCTTTTGTTGCAGCATCCCACGTCTCACAACCATACAACAAATTAGATTTTACGTTAGAATTAAGTAGGCTTATCTTTGTGCGTCGTGATATGTAAGACGAATTCCAGACGCGGCATAGCTAACCAAATATTCATCACTTCTATCGAAAGTACTCCCTAAGTAGCAGAAAGATTCTAAATGTTCAAGCTGTTGATTCTATCCCTCTTAGTGTTTACACTCGTTGTCTTTGTTTTGCCAATATGTATTAATCTATAAAGACAAACTATTAAGGCGATTTCAATGAATAAATGCATTAGTAGAAAGAGTTAGTAGATATTATCAGTGTATTCCAGGTCCTCTAATCGACTTTAATATTGCATTAAAACATTAGGTAATCTCAGTGGAAAAGTAAAAATACCGACAATGGTTTATAAATAGCAGAAATTTAGACAAAAAGCTTGCATTCTCGGAAACAAATCGATCTATTATTTTACACGGCCCCCATACAAATGTTCTCTGGAAGATGGGACTTTGGCACCAAATAGCGTCCGTACAAAAACAACCTAGGAAGATGAAATTAGTCACGAATATTCTTAAAATGTAAACTTTGCTTTATTTTGAAAATGGGCCAAATCGACTATTGATTTCACCTAGCCCACCCACAATTGCCATTTTCGAATTTAGGGGTTTTGACTAATACGATTCGAAAAGAAGAGTAAGAATGTTGAAATTTGCTCAAATATTTGTCTATATTTATTTGATAATTACAGTGGCCTTCATCCCTACACTTATACCCTTGTTTTTTAAATAAGTCGCCGTTCAGGAGAACAATCTATTTTGTATTAGATTAAAGAGATAGTGCTTTTTTCTTTTAAAAATTTGGACAAAAAACCTAAAAGTTATCAAAATATAATTTTTAAGCTCCATACATATATGACTTACAGAACATTTTTACCTAAACCTTTTACAATTCGGTTTTAGAAGAGCAGCAATGGTGTAGGCGTGTATAAGATTTTTTTTTATATCAAAATTTTAAATTACCATTTTGAAATTATTGTTTTTTATTTGTATAAAATAAATTTTTTTTCAACTTTAGCTTAAGTTCGAAAATTCGAATTTAGTTAAGAAAGTGTTTAATGCATTTTTTACAAACTTAATTTTTTAGTTCAAAGAAGTTTTAACACTTCCCTAAATAAATTGATTTATTAAAATTAAAATTTATAATAACTAAACCAATTTCTTAATGCTGGAAATAATAAAAAGAATTTAGAAGTTCCAAAAATTTATCAGAAATTAAAAAAAACTATTGTGCTTAAATTAATTGTTTGATTAATAAAGTTCGAAAACGTATTTTTCTACTTCTTATTTATGATCAAATTAACTAAATGTTTAGTAAAATTTTTATAAAACAATTCATTTTACTTTAAATTTATAAAAAATTATTTTTTCATACATTTGAGCTTATATTCGAAAATTCGAAATTAATTTCGAATTTTTGTTTTTTAGCCTAAAATATGGTTTAGCATTTTCTTAATGGAAATTTATTAAAAAAAATTTTTTTTATTACATTATTTTTTAAAAAAATCAAATTTAAAAAATTTGCCCCTTGTTCAATGAAATAGAATTATATATTTTGAATTAAGGGCCCAACTATATAAGCTTGCTTAAGCTTCTGTCAAAAATTAACAAAATGCATTTAAAAACACAAAAAAACATTTGATTCCGTACGGAAAGTGCGATCAGTTTCGAATTTTGCTTAGGCAAATAACAAATTTATAAAAACTAACAAAAAGTTTCTTAAAGTGCAATATAGGTTGACACATATGATTTGAAGGTATTCGCACAGATGCTTTAGCCAACTTAAGCATAATAGTTGGGCCTTTTGTCTTGGCATTATACTTGGGAGTTGTGTGATCAAAATTTTGATCGAATTAATTAATAACTACTAAGGAGTTTGTATGTAGAAATAAAATCTTTATTAAAACATAGACTAGATAAATGTGTAAATTCCATCAAATAAAAAGCTTTTCAAGTCATTTAGAACTTTAACAATCTCAACTTCATTCTTTTTCATTCATTTTTTTTTTTAATCTTAATCATTCTTACTCTCTTTCTTAAATCTTATTTTAAAAATTAAAAACACCAACAACTAAAAACGCTAAAAATTCTTAACAAATATTTGCTACATTAACAAATAAACTAAATAGCGACAACAATGTGGCGAGCATGTCCGTTCTATTTTCGTTTGGTTGTACTAAAAAACTGTTTGTATTTTGGATTGGATTCATACAACAATAACAAAAGTGTAAAAAAAATTTCGAAAAATAACAAAAAAAAAAAAATCGAAATCGAAAAACAAAATTACGCTTTTAAATGTTTTGCCAAATATTTCTACTTGTTTTACTTTTTTTCTTGTATGTTCAATTAATTAAATTCCGTATTGATTTGTATTAAAAAAATATCATTTTCATTAATTAAATTTTGTATATATTTTTTTTTTGTTTTATTTTAATTAAATTTAGATGCCACTACAACTGATTTGCCACCAGGTGTTCTTTATCGTGTCAAGGCAACTTATGGTTATGTCAAGGAAGATGTTGATGAATTAAGCTTCGAAGTCGGTGATATTATACGTGTTATTGAATATGACGATCCTGAAGACCAGGTAAATATAATTTCTTTTGTCCATTAAGAGCTATGCTATGTTTGTCAAATGTGTATAAAAAAGTCTAAATGATTATTAAAAAAAAGAAAAGTTGTATGCGTTTTGTAAATATGTAATACAAATTTTATATTAATGTAATAATTTCGTAGACAAACGCAGTTTAAAGAGTTATTCAAATTTTTTAACTAAAGAAAAACTCCAAACTTAATTATTTAATTGACATCTCTAGTTGCTATTTAAAAAAAAAGAAACAAGAATTTGTTAAGCCCTGTGAACAATGTTTCAAGTTATCAATACACGTATTTTGTACACAAATTTTTAAACTTTAGTTACAAAAGGTAAAATTACAACTGGTTAAGTACCACGGTAGGTTAGCTGGTAGTGAGCTAGTCTATCATTGCGGGGGTTGCGGCTTCGATTCCCACCAGAGACTCTGGTCTCCTGCAGACAAGCGTTCTTTTGAAACTATAACAGACTAATGGCCATTTTCTCATTAGGCGATTATCTTTTTTCCCAACGAAAAACTGCACATTAAAGAAATTTGGTTTTCTCAATGTCTCATTTGCTTCAATTTTGTCGCAATGCTAACCGGCACTCAACTGCCAATTATTTATTTTCCTTTTATTTGACGTACAGATAAATTCAATCAGCTGACTCCCAACTTTTACATGTATTTTGAGTGGTGTTGCCAACTTAAACCAATGTTTTTTGTCGGTGTATTGAGAAACTCAAAATCGTTAACGGACAGTTTATCGGTATAATAAATTTATGTTGACATTAAGTAACAGACAGTTTGTCGATACATAGAGAAAATGGCCATAAATTTCACTAAAATAACATTATTTGTTATGGTTTTAGGCTTACTGAAGTATTTTCCGATAGTGGATTTTATGCCACGCCGCATGTGGCAAATCATGGGTCGATCTTAGTCATATATACATTTGTACAAAATGTGAGAATCGGTGCATTATGTCACCAATTTATGTTAGTTTTTGTATCAAAAATATACATTTTTTTAGGGAGGTTATTCCGTATTAGGGTTCATAACTCTTATCGTACTGAACCGATTTTGTTGGATTTTGATCTCGAACTGCTTAGGAGAACTAAAAGAATTTAACATTAAAGTTGTTCTTTTCTTTTGAGTTTTTCGAAAGTTAAAGTGTTTTCAACATTAGAACAGACAGAATTACTCAAGGACCCAGAATATGTACATAACGCAACATAGTCATGTCTCAATAAAAAAAAAAAATTTAGGTTACTTAAGCAAAAGTGTTTCTTAGTAGCTTCTTCATATGTAAAACAAAAACCAGATTTATATCTGAAACTAAACCGAAGTTGTAGCAACATAAAATTTTTTTAATCTGTAATAATGGTACATTTTGAAAACTTTAATCGCATTTTGCCAAGATTGTTTTTTTTTTTTTTAGCTATGACTATGTTGCAATAAAAGAGCGATATGTATGTACATATATACTTTATGGGGTCATTGATTAATATTGAAAAAGTTTCACACGGAATGACAAACTTAGTATTCCCTCATTCACCACTAGTAAAAGAGGGCATAAAAACGAATTACTTAGTCAAATGTATGTGTATATAAATATGCCGAGTTAAATATGTTTCGGACGTAACAGCTTACGTCGCTTTATATTTAGCTCTGGATAAAATGAAGTAACGAAATATTTAAATATAACATATTTAACTTTCAAATATCAAAAAATTACATATTTAACTATCACATATTTGTATATGGCATATTTAAGTATCACTTATTTTTTAAACGGGCCTTAAATGTAAGATATGGTTATTTAAAAAAAAAAATAAACCTTAAAAAATTCAGAAAAAATATCCAATTCTTATATTAATTACTTCCTTATAATTTCTAAAAACAAATTTTAAGAATCCAACAAAAACTATTTGGAAATGTCAATTTCTTCTTTGTCTTTCATCCGGACAATGTGGAAAATGAGTTCTAGGGATCAGACTATTGTTCTATGGTACCCATATGCCTGAACTGCATTTGTGAGTTTTTTAAAAAATTCAACTTTGAAATTTTTTGGTGTACTCTATAGGATTTTGGCCATATTTAAACAAATCCTTCCTTGTCACTCATCCGCACCATTTGGAAAAGGAGGTCTAGGGACCAGACTATTCTTCTATGGTACCCATATGCCTGAACTGTATTTGTGAGTTTTTTAAAAAATTCAACTTTGACATTTTCTTCTTCGTGTTTCATCCGGACAATTTGGAAAATGAGTTCTAGGGATCAGACTATTGTTCTATGGTACCCATATGCCTGAACTGTATTTGTGAGTTTTTTAAAAAATTTTACTTTGAAATTTTTTGGTGTACTCTATAGGATTTTGGCCATCCGGACCATATGGAAAATGAGGACTAGGGACCAGACTCTGCCTGAACTGTATTTGTGAGTTTTTTAAAAAATTCAACTTTGACATTTTTTGGTGTACTCTAAAGGATTTTGGCCATATTTGGACAGATCCTTCTTTGTCACTCATCCGTACCATATGGAAAATGAGGACTAGGGACCAGACTATCCTTCTATGTTACGCATAAAAAACTCACAAATACAATTCAGACATATGGGTACCATAGAAGGATAGTCTGGTCCCTAGTCCTCATTTTCCATATGGTCCGGATGAGCGACAGAGAAGAATGTGACATTTCCAAATAATTTTTGTTGAATTCTTAAAATTTGTCTTTAGAAATTATAAAGAAGTAATTAATATAAGAATTGGATATTTTTTCTGAATTTTTTAAGGTTAATTTTTTTTTAAATAACCATATCTTACATTTAAGGCCCGTTTAAAAAATAAGTGATACTTAAATATGCCATATAGAAATATGTGATAGTTAAATATGTAATTTTTAAATATTTGATAGTTAAATATGTCATATTTAAATATTTCGTTACGTCATTTAACCAGAGTTAAAAATGAAGCGACGTAAGCTGTTACGTCGAAACATATTTAACTCGGCATATTTCTGTGGTTTTCACGAATAATCGTCGGTTTTTACCGAAATTGAGATAATGATGTCAAAGTGCTACATTTTGCATTAGGTTTTTATAAGTATTAAGCTTTTTAGAATATAATGTAGTATTATTAATTTTTTTTCTGCTAAAAACAACTTAAGTTAACTGTTTAATAAGATATTTTGCTATTATAACGATTTATGTCGACATACATCGCCAAAAATTGTAAAACTGCTGAATATGTTTCCAAATAAAAAGCATATGTGATGTTATGTTGTTATTCGTGCAAAAAATATGAAAGTATTTTTTTAAAATTTTCTATTAATAACAACTTATATGTACATGTGCGTTTATTGTTGACTTCTTTAGTTGCAACAACAGCAGATGAGCGGTTGTTTGTAATTTTAAGTCCATACGTTGTGCTATAAGTATCAAAAACTCTGAATATGTCGCCAACTTGTGTGCTAAAAATAACAACGTAAGTCGTCATGTGTGATTAAAATGATAACATTTATTTTTACAAAAAAGAACTTATGTGGAGATATGATTTTATATTGCACACACTTAATGAGTCAATCAAACATATGCATTTTTAATCCTTTTACAGATTGTGATCCTGTGAGGATTTTTTCATGAAAACTATGTATAATACGTAGAAAGTCACTGTTAAGAGGATAGTAAAGAAAAAAGTTTAAAAAAGCATCTACAGAAGCCGCAATTGAAAAAAATAATTGTTTTTGCTCTCCTGAAAAGTTTGGTTTTATAACTTACGCGATTATACGTGAAAACCACAGATTTATCTTCACACACATTTTAGTCAAAAATAGTAAAACGTTTGTTATCAATTTAATAAAATGTTCAGTACTTTGAGGGAAAATTCAATATTTTTACCAGTTTTTTTTAAATTTTAATATTTTTATTAGAAAAAAAAAATGTATTCAACTTCAGCTGTTATTTAAAACTTTAAGTACAAGTTAATAATTATGTGAAACATATTTGAAAAACTTTGAGTATCTTATTAGTAGTTCTCTTCATAGAAAAATCGTTGATTGCACTTAAACACATTGTCTCTTGTCCAATGAGTTTGCTGTTTTTGTGAAACAATTTCAGTTTCAAGTGTAAACAATTATTCCCGCTTGTACCCGCTGCATGTTCCTCTTTATTAATACCATCCACTCATTATACTCATCCATATTTCTCTAATGTAGTTTTTCAATTCTAATTTACAGGAAGAGGGATGGTTGATGGGCGAAAAAGAAGGCTCAGATGAAAAGGGTCTCTTCCCAGCCAATTTTACAAGGCCGATTTAAAAAACTCTTTTTTAAACAAACATTAACAATAATTTAATAAAAGAAAAAAAACAAATCAAAATAATAACAATATTTAACCAGCAGCAAAAATTAAACAACAAAAACAATATAGAAATCTAATTGTATTCAAAGAGCAGCACATTATAGAAATTTAAATGAGAAGTTTATTATTAATTATTTAAATAAATTAAATAGAAAACAAGTAACAAAATTCAATTTAAAAAATTAAACCCAGTTGAAAAAAAAAACATTTATTTTAATATAAAATACAAAAACTACATACAAATATTATTTTAATATACATAAACTATACAACAAAAATATTTAAATAATAATTGTTATATTTAATTTAAAAAAAAAGCAAAAACAAAAAATATATAATTTACAACAAAAAGAAACAAGCAACTGCAACAAGAACCAAAACCATTTTTAAAACTTTATATTAAAAAAAAAAAGATTTAAAGAACAAAATAAAAATTATTAAAATTTTAACAGTGACCGTTATTAAAGCCCTTATGACACTACATTTTTTATTCATTAATTGATATAGAATTGATAGAAAGAAACAGTAAATGTAAGAAAGAGCAAACTATATGTATGTTATGTTTTTGTTTCGGGGATGGCGTTGAGAATTTTTAATATTGTACCAACAACCTTTAAAAATTATAGTTTTTTACCCTAATTGTACTAAAAGATTTTTTTTAGTTGAAATTAATTTTAATTATGTTCATAAAAAACACCACAAAAAGGTATTATAAATCTTAGTTAAAAAGTATCAACAAAAAAGAACAATTGAAACAACTTAGCCATCCCTGTTTTGTTTATTTTATTAAATGCTGCCAACTTTTTGTTTATGAGAAACCTAAAAACAAAAAGCGGTAAATCGCTGAATTTGCCCATAAACCGCTGATTCAGCAACACTTTTAATATTTCAAGCTTGAAATGTCAATTTTAAGTTAAACAATTTTACATTTTTTTTGACATAACTTCATTTTTTATCGATAACTTTTTAAAAATTGTTGACAGTTTGCCATTTATCTTAATACAGCTGAACTCTTTGCACTTGGTAAATTTTTCTATTACATTATATTTGTACTGTTCACCAAAACTTGAACAATGCATTAAAAATGTAGTGTCATATGGGCTTAATTAATTTAAAAAAAATTAATAAAATTTTAATTTATTGAGTTTTTTTTTCTAAAAATTCTTTGACAATTCTTAAATTACTATTATTTTAACTTTTTATGCTTTGTATTTACAACAACAAAATTATTGTTTGATTAGTTTTAAATATTAATTTATTTTTTATTTTTTAAATATTCTTTTTTTCTGTTTTAATTATTATTATGTTTATTATTATTACTAAATTTCAAGTAAATATTATTAAAAACAAAAACAACAACTATAAAAAATTATAAAATTCAAATAAAAAAAAAAAAACAACAAAATTATGTATCTTTATTTATTACTTATTTTAAAAGTTTTGTTTAATACTTTACAGCTTTTTAATTAAAAAAACGTTGCTTATTTTAAGGAGTTTGCAAAAATTAGAATATGAGAATAATTTGTTTTTAATTTTTGTTTGAGTTTAGCTGTGCAAAGTTAATACAATTATATTAACTTTTTTAACTTAAAAAGTTCAACATTACACAAATGACTAAGTTAGTTCCATCAGAGCGAAACTTTTCATTATAAGGGGACGTAAATCGGTTATATCAAAAGAGCTATAAGCTCTATATTTTAAGATCCGATGGTCATGGTTGCCATATTAAAAAAACCGGTATTCGAATAGTCTTAAAAACCGAATTTTAAAGAATCCGGTTCGTATAAACAGTTTTTCTGTTTTTTATAATTTTTTATTTATTTATTTAACAAGAAAAGAACAAGGAATAAACAATCACCCTTATTGTGTTTGGCGTATTTAAAATACGCCTACGACTGTTTGATAATAGATTAAAGAAAATAAGTTCACGTTCTCTTTAATCTATTACCAAACAGTCGTAGGCGTATTTTAAATACGCCAAACACAATAAGGGTGAATATATATATTTCAGTTTTAAAAACGAATGTAGTTCAATAATGATGCGCAAATAAATCTAAAACACGCATCACAAAATTGGCTGATGCATATAGTGTCAAAAATGTAACCAAACTGCACAACAAACAAGAGTCCTTTTGACTCCCCCACATATTTTATTGTCCAGCTGGTCATGCGCCCCAATGTCCAAGTCGCCTTTGGACCCAGCCTGTGGAAGTAGCTTAATTCTTTAAGCTAGATGTGGCAGAACCCCCTATTAAATTGTGTACATTGTAAATGCTGTTACAACAAGAACAACAACAAACAAGCATCGCAAACTTATCACAGATGCTCAACAGATGCAGCGCAGTGAAGCGTATTCATCTTGGGTTTAGTTTTTAGAACAGGGTACGTTCGTAAATGCATCAAAACTGTGCATCAGTGCTGCAGTGATGCAAAATTTTGTTACTGATGCGTGATCACCAATTGCACTTGTGATGCTGATGCTTTTTTACTGCACAGTTTGAATTTTTGAACACAAGCTAACACAAATAATAGTTTTCTTATAAATTACAAGAAAAAGCATCAAAAAAGAAAAATAAAAGCATTTCTTTAATGTTTAAAATTAACTGATGCGCAACAACTGCATTTACGAACGTACCCACACTTTTATTTACTGCTTTTATGTAATACTTAATAGCATTTCTAAGTTTAAACTTTATAAATATTAGGTTAGCCTTTGCCATTTTTGGTTTTTGTAAAGAATATACTGAAGTTCAACATTCTACCACACCGGCACGGCTTTAAATTTTTAAGAATTGTTTAATATTGAAATTTGTTTTTTTTCTTTTTTTTTTTTTTGTGGGATTAAGATATTGGTTTATCGTAATCAATAGTTTCTAAGTGACTGGTTTTTTAAATGGCTCAAAATTTATATTGTTGATGGCCTTTTACATGACAAGACTTTTGAAAACTTAAAGCATTTAGATTTTCCATTTTGTTTTGCCTTTTGCAAATATTGCGACTTACTGTAAAAAGGGTATATTTTCTTTTATAAACAATTTTTTCTTATTAAATTCAAACTTGTAGTTTTGTTTCTATTTGGCACAATTACTTATTAACCTACTAGTCCCGCATAGACCGTGCCGTTTCACATTTTCTGGGCTTGGACCTGAATGCAAAACCCCCGGAATAAAATTTGTATAATTTTAGATGTTACAACAACAATTCTGTCGTAAACGTATTTTGTTTTCTTTTTTTAATAATCGGCCTTATTATGAGTGCCGTAATCGAAAACCAATAGTTTTGAAAAATTGATACAGTCGAACTGTCCTATAATTAGGATGGTCAGTCGACTAGTTCTTGTTCGATTAATCGAACAATTTTAGACGAGTTAATGTTCGAATAATTTCAAATTGCTAATTTCGATTAAAGGATTAATCGAAGAATTTATACCGATTAATCGAATAATAATAATATATAGTACTTCTGTTAAATGTATATTTCTTAAAGTTTTAAGTCGAATAAACAAACCGAATGTATGTGTTCATAGGAATTTAAAAAAACCGTCATGTTTAGTGAGTAATTTTGCTTATATGTATTTACTAGGGTATTCATTTAAACGGGATTTTGCTTTAATCGGTTAATCGCTCGATTAATTAACCGAGGTTTTGGTTTAATCGGTTAATTTTGTTATTGATCGGTTAACCGATTAATAAAATTTTGTTATAAATTAAGTAATTTCAATAAATAAAAATGCAAAAATTATTTATTATTAGAGTCTTTTAGTAAAAAAAAAAAAACAATAACATAACAACAAACAATAACACAACGAACTAAAACGAGCAAACAAAAAAGTAATTCATAAATATGAAAAACACTTTTTATAATTTATACATATAATTTATACATAATATTTATTAAAAAAACACTGTGAGATTTTTTTTTATTAATTATTTCAATAGTTTGAGATTTTATAAAATAATCTTTTGGAAAAATAATTTGGTTTAAATGTTTGGAATTTAAGCGATTCTTTTCTTTAGTTTTGATAAAACTTGATTTGGAAACAATTTTTTCACTTATCGAAGATGTTTGAGAAAGCGGAAGCAACCCATAATACAGATTCAAGATTACGCATTGCACATGCTTACAAAATTCAACTGTTTCATATGCATCACTTAAGCATTTTATACACATGTTTGTTTGCTTGTGTTTCTATATTTTAGCTGTACTTATACGCTGATGTGACGTAGATGCGCAGAAACATTTCATTTTTAAAAGCTGAATGCGATATCTTGGTTTCTTTGTCCTTTTCCAGGATTTCTCTCAACATATAAAATCTTCCATTATGACATTATTTCGGCTAATTTTTTTAAAGATTGTTTGTTTTACAATCGAGAGCTTCTTCTATTGCCGGTCATCATCTGACTCATCCTGGCAAAGCTTAGCACCGAACATTCGGCAAAAAATTAAATACAAACCCCTAATTTTTTGTTTTTGTACATACTGTGTTTTAAGAATGAATTTCTCGAAGGAAATATATTGTAGGAAAAAATATTTTCCAAACATATACCTTTTTTATATGAGACGAAACAAATAATTAAAAACGCAAAAAAATATGTTATAATACTACAAAAAACTAAAAATATTTGTTACATCGGTTAATCGGTTAATCGACTGAAATTAACCGGTTTAATCGTTAATCGAAAATTGCCAATTTTAAATTAACCGATCAGTTAATCGGGTAGTAATTAATCGGTTAACCGATTAACGGTTAACCGAATGAATACCCTAGTATTTACATTATGTTACATTTTTTCAACACAATTTAATAATTCATTTCACAAAAAAAAAAAAAAAAAACGACAAAGGTATATTAACTCAAAGATTTATATTGACTAGTGTGCTAATGGTCAAAATTCGACCATAACTTTTTATGTTCATATGAAGAAAACAGAGTACATCTAAGTATATATAAACTTACATGTTTCAAGCATTTTTTCCGTCTTAGTGCATATTTTTACTTCCACGTGAGTTCATATTTTTACTTCCACGCGAGTTAATTTAATTTTATAAGTTCAATATAAAAATATCAGAAAAAATTAATTAAAAAACAAAAAAGGATCAAAATATCTTTTTTATAGATTGTCACTTCAGGACATTGCATGTTTATTTTTTATTTTTCTTTGTCTAATATTAACGAAAATTTATCAAAGCACGAAAAGTACCAAAAAGCTCCCCTTACATGCTCTTATTCACCCAGGATTATGCATTTTTAATTTTACTTCTATAGGTTGAATATTAACAAACATTTAAAACGTACCACATGAAAAACAAAAAGTAACAACATTTTTCATCTAATAGGTTTTCATTTACTCAGGACCCTGCACCTATAATATGTTTCTAAGTTCAATATTATAGAACATTTAAAAATTATCACATGCAGCACAGAAAAGCAAAGACAAAGAAATTTAGCTTCCCGTATTTATATGTATAGTCGAAATATTTGAAACCCGATTTCTAAAAAATGTCGAATAATCGAACACCTTATTTTTTAATTACATATTTGATAATTGAAAAAAAACAAATTTTGTATTTATGTGTTCTGCGTATGTGTTAAGCGGCCCATACAATTGCAATATTATTGTATATGATATTCGCCATATTATTACCATTTTGTCCTATATTATCCAATAAGTCGCACAATGGCTTCAATTTTAATATTGCTCAACTTTCATTTAATAAAAAGGTGAACATAACCTATAACATAACATAAACAGCATTGTACAATGCTGCGAACACATATCATTTTTGATTGTTGGCTATATATTGTGACACCTTCGAATATAACATACACATTGGCGATATAATTGTACAATACGTAAAATTGAACAATTTTATTGCAAGTGTATGAGCCGCTTTAATAGCAAATTTAAACGCTTATAACTCCAAAAATATTGAGCAGATTTTAATTAAATATGTATTGTGCATTTCTGTAAGTAAATTTCTTTCAAATGGTGTATATTTCCAATCGGTTGACATACAGAGGAGGAAAGAGTTCTTTACTGTTTTGCCTTTGCCGGTTTATATATAGATTAATCGGGTTTGTTCTAGAAAGCGAAATGAAGTGAAATTAAAATCGAACGACAATTCAAAATCAATTACTATTTACAAAATGGCCGTAATTTTTCGTGGTTTTATGCGTTGTTCTTGCAAAAATGATAGATACTTAAGAAATGATGTATGTAGATAAAATGCAATATTTTTATGAACTTTCATTACAGGGTCGTTTTTAAAATTTGGTCGATTTCAAATCCACTTCATTTCGGTTTCTAGAACATACCCGTATTTTTTAACAAAATAGTTCACGCGTTTCTTTCTTTATAATGTGTTTGGTTTAAAAATATTGTTCGAAGGATATATCTAATAATGCTAAATGTAACAGGTGTCTAAAAATGTATTAACTTAAATGTTCTTCAACAACTTCACTAATTGACCACTTACACAATGACTATAACATCCCTAGAGGGAAGCGAACTGACACCGAAGTAGTCCCGTGATAGGTCTTTGGTGGTAAAGACCGGTTCTAGTTCTAACACTTTATATGAATAAGACCTATCACTTTTACATGGGGTTGTCATTGATGCGGGTCAATTGACACCATTTGACCAGTCACAGGTGTATTCTCCATGAACATGCTTAGTGTCAGTTACTAAAATATAGTATTATTTCAATACAATGTACAAAGTATTATTTCAATAAAACAAGTCCTAAAATTAAATTCAAGAACCAAATTTTAGAAAGTACCAAAAAATGGGTCACAGCACCGGTGAAGACTGTACTGAAATCCATTACTTTTTCTACTTTTTTGTTCTTCATAAACCAGTTAAGGGATTGGTTCTTCTTTCACTGGTCATGAGTCTTTTCTTTTTGTACTTGTTCTATTTTCACAAGTCCCAGGACTAGTCTGTTGGACCAATTGACACAAATTTCCCGCAGGGATAGTACTTGAAGAAGATGCTCCACCAACAAAATCAAAGGGTTGAGTCTATGAGTGCTCCAATGAATAAATATTTTAAACAAGATACTTCGATAGTTTCTCTAGAGGAAATTATTTGCAGAAGCATAGCAGAGGATGGAATGTCCGTGAAAAGTTTCAAAAAATCCAAAGTTATATTGACAATTTGGAGCTACATTGATAATTTTTATTTAAAAAAGAATGTTTATTTGCTTAAGTACTATTTTTTTCTAAAATTATCGCAAAAAATCTCGTTATATATAAAATTTCTGGATTTAGAATTATTCGATTAGTCGATTAATTTTAAAATGTGATTCATTTAATCGAATAAGTTAAAAATGCCAAGTATCGATTAATCGTTTAATCGAACAAAAATAAAACCCTATTAATTGAACACCCTACCTATAATGAATCAGCATGGGACCATAAAATCACTTCATTATAAAGAAACTTCATTATACAGAATTTATATTGTTTTCACCTTTTATAAAAATAATATAAAATATGTTTTAGTTTGGATTAAGCTTTTTCACTCGAAGGTTATCACTGTATGGAAATTGATCATAAGGAGATCAAATTACACCAAAATTTATACAAAAAGCAGTGTTTCAAAAATCTTTTCATAATATATTATCGCTCCCTATAGGGAGCGCTTCATTGCAGAGACTTTCACAATAGAGAAGTTCGACTGTATTATGATTGTCGTATACGACAAAAATACGATAAACTTTCTTTGTGTTTTACATTGGCATTGTCGGCTACGACTTCGACCACGACAAGGACTCTCGTAATAAGGCCGAATATCAGAAAGTTTTAAATTTATTCAAATAGTTGTTTATATTTTCTCCTTTTTTTTCTTGAAAAGGTGTATTATGTATGTAGATTTTGATATATCTTGGTCTATTTTGCAAATACATATAAACTTCGTTTAAATATACCACGTCACATTCATCAGCTAACGGAACATTTGTATTTTCCGATGTGTATATAAATTTTTAAAGCGCCAACTAAAGGTTGGTTCGATTGAAATTAATTATATCTTGTTTGAGAGGCTACTAAATTACGATTCGAATAGTAGTTGAATAACTAATTGACTTTTATCGGATAACAAAAATGCCTGATTTACAGTGGATCAACACTAAGATAATATGAAAATGTTAACGTTTTTCACCATTTATGATTCTGAAGTACATATGTATCGAAAAACACCAATGTGGTTAATGTGACGTGCTATAAATCATATCAATAACGTTTCCCGTTACTTTGACGGCAATAACCACAAATAATAACAGTTTGAAAAAAAACTTGCAAAAATAAATCGCCACCTGTGTAATTTAATAAGTAAAAGAAGTGAAAGTTTTTCTTTATTCTTTAACAATGTCTTTAAATGTACTTTGTCTTAAAATTTCAATTCATAAAGCTTTTTTCCAATAGTCATATTTATTTTTAGTTTATACTTTTAGTGACAATGCAATCACAACTGCCTCAGCATATGAAATAGAATTATATCAGTGTCTACGTACGACGTAGATACGCATTTAGGTTTGTGCTAGCTATTGTGTGCCTTTATATGAACTACACGTTTTAATATGAGCAGGCATCTACGTCGAACGCCAATACGTTCATACGTCGGAATTGTGTTCCTACTAGGGTATTCAATTAATCGATGTTTTGTATTAATCGGCATAAATTATTCGAACTATTCGTTAATCGAAAATAAACAATTTTAAATTATTCGAACAGTTAATCGCCCAAAATAAATCGATTAATCGAACAACGGCTAATCGTTTGTACCCTTTTCCTACGCTAAAAAGGCTAGACTTAATAAAAAAAATAATACAAAGAATCAGTTTTATATTTAAAATATGTAGAAAATTCTAATGTGGTATAGGGTGTTTTTTAGCTGCACGAGAACTTTCGATATCGATAACTATGGCTTGACAACTTTTTTTTTTTTTTTTTTTTTTTTTCTCATTATTTATTTATTGAATCTTCATATATTAAATATGAACTAACAATAATTAATCAAATCTTAACCTAATACGTTATTTTTTGTCCTGCCAGTGCCAGACAAAAATTTTCTTCATCACGGGTTCTGTTCACTTATATAGGTGTTTATCGCTCATCTAATTGGATAAGTGCTGCAGTGTCTCTTCTTCTTAAGCGAGTGTGGCCGCCATGATTTAAAATATTTCGAGCTAGTGGATTTGGATGTTGTTCAAGCCTTTTTAAATATTTTACTGCATTTTTTGTTATAGTAGTTTTGACTAATGGAACATTGAGATCCTTGGGGCAGCTGTGATTATTCGAAGAATTTTATTTTGGCGTCTTTGAATTTTTTCTATATTAGAGGCCGAGGCAGTGCCCCATAACTGAATACCATAGCACCAGATTGGCTTTAAGATGGAGTTGTAAAGAAGAAGTTTGCAGTCGAGACTAAGGACAGAGTTTCTACCAATAAGCCAATGAATTTGAATGGCTTTTAGTTTCATTTGAGTTAATTTTGCCTCTATATGGCATTTCCACGTTAATCGCCGATCCAGATGTATACCGAGATATTTTACATGCGAATGTTGAGGAATTATTTGATTGTTGATTGTAATATGGGGGCAAGATTCCCGGCGCAAGGTGAATGTTATATGCACGCATTTTTGCTCATTGACCATTATCCTCCATTGTCTTAACCATATTTCTAGTTGAAATATATGATGCTGTAAGTAACGAGATGCTTCATAACGGTTTTCGTGGACGCTTAGAAAAGCTGTATCGTCTGCAAATGTTGAAGTTTGGGTGTAGTTGCTTGTTGGCATGTCCGAAGTATAAATTAAGTATAATAGAGGGCCCAGGATGCTGCCTTGCGGGACTCCAGCACCAATGGGCTGAGGTGAACTTAAGAAATTTCCTTCTTTAATAATAAATTGACGACCGACTAAGTAGCTTTCTAGCAGCTTGTGTGTGTTTGCTGGTAAATTTTTCTTCAATTTATGTAATAAGCCTTCATGCCAGACTTTATCAAAAGCTTGCGAAACATCGATGAAGAGTGCTGAGCAATATTTTTTTTCTTCAAATGCTTTTCTTATGACATTAACTATTCGATGAGTCTGTTCGATTGTGCTGTGTTTTCTTCTAAATCCGAACTGATGGTTTGGAATACATCTATTTTCACTTAAAATCGGTGTTAATTTTGAAACTAATAATTTCTCAAACAGCTTTGACATATTTGATAATAAGCTAATAGGCCTATATGACTCAACTTTTGTATGATCTTTACCTGGCTTTGGTATCATGGTAACTAAGGAAACCTTCCATTTTTGAGGATAGTATTCAAGGCGTAAAATAGCATTAAAAATAAAAAGAATAATTTTCTTTGCTGTGCGAGGTAGCTCTAAAAGCATTTTATTACTGATTTTATCAATACCAGGTGCCTTCTTAGTGTTTAAGTCACAAATAGCCTGTTCGATTTCTCTAATCTCAAATCTGAGGGGAATAGCTGCTCTAGCAGCAACAGGTGGTAACTCGACCGCAATATTGTGAGATATATTTGGTGTAAATACGTTTTTCAAGTGGCTAACAAACAGATTTCCTTTTTCAATATCGTTTCTTGCCCAACTACCATTCAAGTTTCTTAATGGTGGCTTAGATATAACTGGCCTTTTTAGATTTCTAGCTGCACGCCATAATGAGTAGTCAGATTGTGGAGTTGCATCAAGTTCCTTAAGATATTTTTCTAGAGAAGCCGTTTTCTGAGTCTGCAGTAACTTTCTTAGCCTTTTTGTGCACTCTTTTAATAAATTCTTAAGTTGCGGGGATCTGTACAGTTGCCACTCTCTTCGAACTCTCCTTTTTTCAGTCAAGAGCCGCTCGACATCTGAAGAATATATTTTATTATTTTTAATTTTTTTGGGGGTAACGCTGGAATGTTGAACAGCTAGTTTAAGATAACTGTCAAAGTTAACAATAGAGACATCCACATTCTCCGGTGTACTAAGCGAAATATTTTCTAGGCAATGGGCACTGAGAAATTTTTTATATTTTAACCAATTTATTTGTGTGGCTGACGTCGCTAAGTAACATGACGGAGATACAATTCTATTTGGGTTCGATATAGTAACAATTGTAGGTGTGTGGTCGGATGATAATTCTAAGGAAGCTTCAACATGAACCGTTTCTGTGGGGATGTTTTTAACCACGCCAAAGTCGATAACATCTGGAATTTTTTGCTGATCAGTAGGCCAATATGTTGGTTGTCCGCTCGCGACCACGTTTAAACCCATTTTAGAGATTGTGTTAAACAAAACACGACCTTTTGGTGTTATAAGTCGTGACCCCCAGAAGGTATGTTTAGCGTTATAATCGCCAGCGGCGAGGAAACAGGGTCCTAATGATTTAAAATATTTATAATATTGGCCTTCTGATATGGCAAATCTAGGTGGAGAGTATAAAGAAGAAATTACTAAGTTTCGATTAAGCTCTTCAACACAAATAGTCGTTGCTTGCAGATAATCTTCACAATGATCAAACATTAAGTAGTGTTTGATTCGGGCTTTTATCAAAATGGCAGAGCCTCCACAAGCTCTATCTCGAGGGTCCTTAGTATCATATAGTATATAACCATTGATTTTAAACGTATTTCTTGAGGTCAAGTGAGTTTCAGAAACCAACATGACATCAATTTGTTTATTTTTTAGAAAGTATTCTAATTCATTTTTATGTTGGCGGATGCCGTTTGCGTTCCAAAAACAGATTTTTAAACAGTTCATGGCTTGTTAAGTACAGCTTGCAATAACATCGATTGCATTCTTAGGATTTCCTGCATCATATTACCCATTGTGTTCGTAAAATTATTAACTGTTTGCACTAATGTTTCCATGGTTTTTTCAAGACGACTTAAATTAGAAACTGGAGTTTCTTCATTAATTGGCGAAGAACCTTGCATTGGCACATGGTTTGATTTTAGAATGTTAGCGTAGGAGGTTCTGTTATTACTAGGCTGTGGAGCCTGAATGTCATTAGTGTTTAGCTGATTTGTTACCTGCATTTGAGGGGAATTAGTTTTCGGTCCAACCGACTGCTTTACGATAGTGTATACAGGGCATCCTCTATAATTGGCTGTGTGATTACCGCCACAATTGCTACATTTTTTAACGTTGGGGTCATTTTTAGATTTATCGCAAAGAACTGTACCGTGTAGCTCACCACATACTACGCAAACAGGGGGTAAGTAGCAGTATGCCTTAGTATGGCCAAATTCTTGGCAGTTCAAACATTGAACGGGACCACCTCTCTTGTGCGGCTCCTCTATAGTTACTTTTCTGTACAGAATGTATTTTAAATCATAGATGGGATGCGTTTCATTTTTTTTAAGCTTTACGTCGCCGGGTTCAAACTCCACTCGAAAAAGTGGTTGGGGAATTTTTTCTCTATTTTTAATGTTTGCTACATGTTTTACCTTGAAGCCTTTTTCTTCTAGGAATGTTTTTACCTCTTCTGGGTCCACACATGAGTCAATACCCTTAATCACTACCTGAAGACCTTTACTGCTTTTCAGTTGGTATGTATAAAAGTTTTTTTTTAGTGCCTCAAAGTTGTTTATTATTTTTCGAAAATCATTCTCATGATTGACTTGAATTTTTGTCTCGTTTATACTACCACGCTTGATAGCCGCTACGTAAAACGAATTTTCACCTATCACTGATATCAAACTCTTTATGAGCTCATTTGAATTTTGTTCCCTTAGATATATCGGGGGAGGCTTGGACGATTTAATGACGTTTGGTGCTTCAGAGGATTCATCCTCCAGAATCGCAAAACGATTTTGAGAATTTATTTTATCAAAAGTTGGTACTTTTGAGGCCGAAGCAACTGCTGCAGAGGTAGGGCTGCGTCCCCGTTTGAGCACTGTTATGTACCTGTCCATACCAACTTGTACTGTAGGCTTTTGAGAAGTTTTTACTTGAGTTACTGAGTTGTCCATAGCGGCCGTTTTGGGGTTAACCGTATCATCACTTATTAAAGTTTTTTTTGGCTCTGCGGCAGCGCTTGCAGTTAACAAACTTGTTATTGTATTACGATCGACCGTATTTGTAAATAAAGAGGGTGAGAGCGAACGCGTTCGAGTAATAGGTTTAGCCGTTAAGTAATTGCTATCATCGATTCTTTTTTTTGTTTCTACTTTTGTTTCGTCGACACTCACTGTAACATATGCATTTCTTTCATTATGTTTTATTGTTTTTGCATTATTAGCATTCATAAGCGTTTTTTTTATATATTACTGTTTGTTTAATTGTGCTCTTCTTTTTATTTGTTGTTTAAAAACCCCGAGAATAAAAAAAAAAAGAATAAAGAAAAACAAGAAATGTTTTTGCTTAAAATGTATGTATGTATATGTATGTGTGTACATACATATATTTTTGTTATTTGTAATTTTTAATATTTGTATTATAAATATTATGTTCACTAATTTAAAAATTATTTTAAAGCGTCCATTCATTCGCTGATCTTATATTATTTTTTAAAAAAATAATATGATATTATAAATATACAATTATTTATGTTAAAAAAAAAACCGTATGCCGAGTTAAAAGAGAAAGACACGTCTGCATTCAACGAGCACGCAAGCAAATCTTTTGACAACTTGACAACTTAGATTGTAAAACTTTGTTGACATTTCTGTTCAGTAGGGTTTGTCAAGTCATCAAAAATAGTGTAACGCTCAAAAAAAAAAAACGCTTCCAAATTGCGAAAATTTACTTTGAAAAAATAAATCTGTTCGCGAAGTTTTTAGAGCACTTCGTCAATGTAACGAATTTAATTTCTAGTTAACTGGTTACGTTAGTTACCAAAATTTGCCGTATTTGGAGCGAAAACAATCCTCAAGCCGTTAATGAATCACCATTACATCCAATAAAATTGATTGTTTGGTGCGGCTTACACGCTCTTTTGAAATAAGCAACGGTGAATGGCGAGCGCTATCGAGCAATGCTAACTGAATTTTTGTATCTAAAAGTTCATCAGCTAAACATTTAGTTCCAATAAGACGGCTTAACTTGCTATACAGCGCCCTTAACAATTGCAAAATCAATTTGGTAACAACTTTATTTCCAGAATCAAAATTTTGATTTTCGTGGGCGAAACTTCGAAGAGTACGATAACACTGCGGCACGGTAATTTTGCGGTCTGGAATTTGATTACAAATTTTTACTACCCTGCAAACAATGTTGGACCCCTGCAAATAATAGGACTAGTCCAAACACGCGTGTAAAGTGTGGCCAATAAGGGACTAGGACTAGTCCAAAAGTAACCCAAACCTATGGAAAAAACATGGTCTATTTAACATTACGATGTCCTAGGGCAGGACCATATGAACCAGGTTTGGATTACAAAGGAGTAGTCTTAAAACTACTCCAATGTATACACAAGAGGATTAGTTTTAACTTCGTTTAAAAACGAAAACATGTCGTTAAAAACGAAGACATGTCGTCTCACTACAAGCACTTTTTAACAATGACATGGTCCATGCTTGCATTACATCGGACCAGTCCATGGAGTAGTCCATTTAATCAAAATGAATCAGGTGGTCCAATACTATTTGCAGGGAAGTACGAAAATCAAAATTTTTTATTTTCGTCGGCGAAGCTTCGAAAAGTACGATAACACTGCGGTACAGTCATTTTGTGGTCTAGAATTTGATTACAAATTTTTACTAATTGGAGGTCGCTGCTTTCAAATCTAATATCCATTTTTCTTTATCAGCTCTACTTTTGGAAATATACCGTTATGTCCAAAATTAAGGCACTTTCACTACATATATTGGAATAACTTGAAAACGGTGCACAATTTTTGATTTTATTCACAATTTACTGAGAATACTGAATATCGATTTCCATAAAAAAGGAAAAAACGTTCATGACACACACATATTTAAATGTTTTTTTTTTTTTTTTGTATGGAAATCTATATTCAGCTTTCTCAGTAAATTGTGAATAAAATCAAAAGTTGTGCACCGATTACAATGAAATAAACCCCATTTCATTCAAAATATGTTAAGTTAAATGTTTTTAGACCATAACTGTGATTTTTGTCGTATGTTTATTTTTTATGAATTTTAAAAGAACAAAAAGTTGGTTTTTTCAACTGAAAATCGTCAACCGTTTTCAAGTTATTCCAATATTTGTAGTGAAAGTGGCTTAATTTTGGACATAACGGTATATCTTAAAAAGTAGAGCTGATTGAGACAAAAGGAGATTAGATTTAAAATCAAATCAAATTAGTAAAAATTTGCATCAAAGTTCCAGGCCGCACAAAAACAGTTAAATTTTGTTCCCTTGTGTAATAAGTATTGTGTATCGTGTATACTCAGCATAAAGTTTAAATTGCCCTCCTACAAAACTAAAAAATAGACTTAAGGCCCAACTATAATATGCTTAAGTTTGCTTAAGCAAATGGGCGAATACATGTAAATCATATATGTCAAACCATATTGAACTTAAGGAAACTTTTTGTTAAATTTTATGAATCTGTCATTTGCTTAAGCAAGGGGCGAAACAAATCGCACTTTCCGTACGGAATCAAATGTTTTTTGGTTTTGTTTTTGTGTTTTTAAATGCATTTGAAAAGATTTTTGTTATTTTTTGACAGGAGCTTAAGCATATTATAGTTGGGCCTTTAAGCACTCTTTCTTATTGCCACAGAATTAGCAATAAATGACTAAATCAAATAAAAATTTTAACTAACATTTATTAACAATTAAATGTTAAATTAGTTTATTTCTTACTCAAACATAAAAAAATCCACGTTAAATTTATGGCTAAATGAAAAAAAAAAAATGCCAGGTCTATCCGGAAAATGGCTAAATTAGTAACCTTGCCGATTGATATAGCCCTTGGACTAGATTGTAAATTTTTTGAAAGAGGAAAACTACAAATACTCGGCATTTCAAGACTATTGAGTATACCATATAATCCGGTGATCAAGGCAGTTCCAGTTGAGATTAAGGTGCGTTTGCAAAAATTTCATTAATATAACAAAACAGTAACAAAAATGTGATTTGGTGCAATTAGCCTTAAAAAAGTAAAATTTCCTAAAAACCCAAAAACTTCATTGTATTCGGTTCAGCACATTAATGTTCCTTCGTTTCTGTTTTGCTCAGCGTCCTTTTGACTGGTAAAGACAACAACAAACTTTTTACAAAAAAATAATCCATATGTTTATGTTCTGTTTTATAAAGAAAAGCAGAACACTGCATAATGTTTATTACTTTCTTTGAAAATAGTTAAGAACGGTACTAAGGGCTCGTTTATACTCGATTAATCAAAATTTTAAATAAAATTAATAAAGCTGAAAAAACTTCAAAAAATGCATACAATGTAGGCTAAAGCTACAGTATACTATACAAAAAAAGTAATTTCGAAAAAATAAATTCAAAATTATTTTTGAACTTTAAAACAACAACAAAAAATCACAATAATATCAAATTGTTTTTAAAAACAAATTCGAATTTTATTGTAATAAATATATATACATTTTATATTTTTGGATCTTTAACATTAAGTTGCAATTTTGAAAATTATGCTTAAATGCCAGAAAATACAAAAATACATACATACGTATTTTTCTTCAAAATTTTAATTTTTAAAGATGTATTTGAACTTTAAAAAAAATTATTTTTGTTATACAAAAGATAAAATAATTTTAAAATATTTAAGTTCAAATTAAATTTTATTTTAAAAAGCTGAATTGTTTGATAAAAAAAAATCTAGCTCATTTGAATAAATTTTTTTGGGATTTTAATTCAGCATTTTTTTTATTAAATAATTGATAAGCTTCATTCGTTTACCTTATTTTATGGTTAAATCATTTCTCAAATAAATTCTTTCATAGAGTAAAGTTTACAATTCCTTTATATGATTCTAAATTTCTTTCTGTTTTTCTCTAATAAAATCGAACTACTTCAATGAATCATATTAATCTTTTATTCAGTCTACTACAAATGAAATAATGAAAAAAAAATCTAATATAAATGTAATATTCAAAGGGAATAAAAACAAGTTAGAGTGCTATATTCGGCTGTGCCGAATCTTTGAAACCCTCCACCGACAGTTCGAATGTTTAAGGAGTAATATCTGTATGATGTCTTTTTATTATTATTATCTTATACTGTGACGATTTGTTATTAATTATGGTTTTAGGAGACTAAACTGTTTTCCGGGAGTAGGGCATATATGGGGCCTAGGGTAAATTATGTACCGATCTTCACGAAATTTCACAGTATCATTTATAGTCCTATAAAATTGTGACGAGCCAAAATTTGTTATGATTTCATTATTTTTTACGGTTTTAGGCGTACTAAACTGTTTTCCGGGAGTAGTGTTTATATGGGGCTTAGGGTAAATTATGGACCGACCTTCGCGAAATTTTACAGTGTCATTTCTAGTCGAATAAAACGGACTTGTGCAAAATCTTATGTCATTCCGTGCATTTTTGCATCATTTATGTTAGTTTTTGTAACAAAATTATCAAGTTTTTGAAGGTGGTGGTTCCACATTTTGATTCATAGCTCTGGTCCTACTGAACCGATTTTGCTGAAATTCAATCCCAAACTGCTTAGGATAACTACAAGCAATTTGACACCTAGTTTGTTTATTTCTTTTGATTTTTTCGAAAGTGAGCGTGTTTTCAACAGACGGACAGACGGACAGACAGACGGACATGGCTAAATCGACTTAGAATTACTCAAGCAGCCAGAATATATATACTTTATGGGGTCTGAGATGAATAATAAAAAAGTTTCACACGGAAAGACAAACTTAGTATACCCTCTTCACAACTAATTGTGGTGGAGGGTATAAAAACCATGTTCTGGAAATCGAATTCGAGTGAAATTAAATAAAACAAATTTTCAAAACGATCCCGTTTTAAATGTTCATAAAAATAATCCGTTCAATTCAATTCTAAAAGTTACAAGATTAATAAGCAATTCGTAATGATTCTTTGGAAAAATAAAGTTCAAACAAATTGGAACCATTGAAAGTAATTTAATATATTCTGAAATTCATTTCTCTAAAAGCAAAAGCGAAAAAAGTTGTCCATGTAGTTAAAATTTATGAAAACAAAAATTTTATTACAAATATGTATGTTATAGTTTGATTCATTTTTAATAAATCCACTCTTAAATGTGTTTTTAAGTTTGCTTAAAAAATACTCTTTACTTGAAAGTTTTTTTTTCTGAATTGAAATTCTTTTTATAATATAAAATTAAGTGTTGAAACATTTTATTTAAAATATATATTTAATATATTTTGGCATATCAGTCAGTGGTAATTTTTATGTAGTTAAGTAGGAATCCCGTTTTTACAAGATAAATATACAATTGATACTAATAAATACTTCTTTTTTAAATATACATACATACGTATATAGAAGGCATATTCTTATACAAAATTAAAAAGTAAATTAACAATTTATACAAAAACAAAAATGATAAAATTAATATAAAAAAATAGTCAAACAAAATATTTAGGTTATACACATATGAAATTTTAAATAATTAAACTATCTAATTATATGATAAAAATTATAGAAAAACTTTTCACAAATTAAATTTTTGTACATTAAATCTTTGGTTGTTAAGTTTAAGTGTTAATTTTATAAAAAATAAAAAATGTTTGGCTATATTTTTTAACGATTTATTTTGGTAACTCCTATTATAAAATTAGAATAAATATTTTGAAAGAAGATTGTTTAAACCTTATTTAAAGAAAGTGTAAAGTCATTAGCAAAAAAACTGGCAATAAAATAAATATTTAAAGTAATCAAAATGTGTTTAATTTTCTAATTTTTTTGAATAGTTAAAAATATTTCATTAGGACGAATTTTAAAAATACAACCCTGTAACTGTATTACCAACATCAAAACTCAGTGGCCTATCAGAGTTGTTAAGTATGCCGTCGTTACGAATACTGCTATACATACGAAATGTCAAATAAAAAAACGCCGTCAAATTTTAAACAATCTGCAGGCCTAGAACTCTGCTCGTACGTTGTGTTGTGTGTGGTAATAAAGAAGAAAATTTTCTATTTGAAAATAAAATAAATTAAAAATTTGGCATTTTAATTTAACAAATATTACAATTAACAACGAACAAAATGTAAAGCAATACATTTAAAGTGAAATATAAAGAAAATGTAATATGAATTTAACGAAAATATTAAGAAAAAAGCATGTGGAAAATTTTATAGAAGTAAATTTTCTTTATATTGGGGCTCGTCATTTTTTTCGCCAAAGCAGAGCTGTTCATCTTAAAGCAGAGCTGAAAAAAAATAAAATATACCCAAAGAGAGAGCGGGAGCGAATGAGAACAAATAAATAAGAAAAGAGTGTTGTTAAAAAATAATAAGAATCAAAAAAGAATTAAGAAGTAAAGTTGAAGAAAAGTAGTGATCAAATAATAAGAAAGAATAAATTTATGGAAAATTTACAAAATATGAATTAATAAAATTTAATTGAATATCAAAAGAGCTATTAAAGTTTAACAAAAGCTATAAAGAAAATTATACAAAGGCGTTTTATAAATATAAAAAGTGTGAATATATAGAAAACGATATGGCAAAATACTACAAAAGTCAACAGCCGGGGTGAATGTATTTTTTTTTTCTGAAAAGCAAAAGGACGACAATTTTTAGGGGCGAGTTTTTTTTTTGTCGTATGCCATTTCGAAAAAGTATGAATGTAAAGTTTGGACAGACGTTGAAAAATGTATAGACCGGTTAAGTTTTGTCAAGAACTAAAATCTATAAAAATTCTAATCGAGGCAAAGACAGCAAAGAATATATGTAAATCAGGAGCACTAATTGAATTTAATTCTTCTAACTAAATTAAATAACCTTATAAAAAGAAAAAAATATATGTGTAAATAGATAAACAAAGTAAAGTTGGCAGTAATAGTTTTATGAAGTTGGTTATAATTAAAGTGTTAAGTTCAATTAGTAATTTGCTAATACGAGTATTTTGAAAAGTATTTTTGCAAAATATCTTAACATAATTTTTTATTTGAACAATAAAAAAAAATTATACCTATTCGTTTGGGAACCTCGCCCTGCAATATGTGTATTCGTGCGCAATGTTGATAATAACGTGAGAGTAAAAGAGTAAGCAAAGGAAAAAGAGTGCTAAAATAAGCTCATATAAAGAGGGAAACCGTTAATTCCCCTTACCGCACAATAGTGTCATAAATAATTGAAAAAAAAACAAAATGTCATTTTAATGTTTACTTTATTTGTTGTCGATAATGCAGTGCTCTCATTAAAAAAAAACTAATGTCACGCAATTTTTCTTTCTAACAAGTTTCGCTTTACTTGTATCAAAATTCTTTATATTTTTGTTATTATATTTAATCACAAAAAATATTTTTAAGAAATCAAATAAATTTTTAAAAAAATATAACCCTAAAATATTAGTGAATACAATTTCCATTATTTTCAATATAGGTGTACCTACAATACTTTTTGTTAATATTAAAGATTAATGTAGTGTTTTTCTTTAGGGATTTGTATTCACTATAAATTAAACAAATACCTACCACTAGACAGTAACAAAGAACTAAAAAAAAGAAAAGCTAAAAAAATTTTTACTTAAATCATAATTTAATTGTTTGTCTAATATCATTTTTATCTAAAAGTGAAAAAACAATTATCATTATACCTACCTAGTTCGATTTTTTTATGGTAACTTAAATTAAATTAAAATTAAAAACGCAGAAGTACCAGTAGAAACAGCATTCAAATTACTAGTAGTACATAGTAGTAATATCAACACCAACAACAACAAAGAACCTTTTTATACCAACTTTTTTATAATTTTTAAGTTATATTCAAAAAAAATACAATAAAATTATAACTTAACTCAGCTTCATTTGTAACGGTAAGTACATTTTCTAATTATGTTTATTAATATACTTAAAATTATTAGGGACTTATTGTTACAAATGTATGTAGGAACCAGTGATGCAAAATGTGGCACAATTGGGCCATTTGTGGCACTTTTGAATGTTTTATGGCCCTGTGGAAATCTATTTTGGCCCTTTTTAGGTCAAAATTCAATTCACTCCTTTAAATCGTTCAATACTGTATGGACTTGTGATTTAAATCTTTTGTATATTTCACATGTTTTAATTTTTTGCCGCTCAGCCCCTTGACGCTTAGCCGCTCATAGCTTGGCCTCAGCCGGACAGCTAGTTACTATGTGCCATAGGTATTTGACCGTGCCAAATCTTTATTTCCATCCACCAAGTGCAAGATTTTCTATGTGGTATTCTTCTTATGGAATCTATAAATAAACTATCTTTATAAAAACGGAGAGTTTTATAATTTGTCGCGGACCATCACAAAGTTTTTTGATTTTTTCTAGTCATATAAAACAACTTGACCTGATTACATCAAATATCCATGAGATTTTTTTCAGTTTTATGCATATTAAAGTGATTATCGGAAGGTGGTTTTTTTATTAAACCTATTGAAAATGATGGACCAATTATCACAAAATTACATAGTGCTATTTCTCGTTATATAAAGCTAAATTAGGCAAAATTTCAACACAATATTAATATTCGTTAGGGACTTAGTCGCACTAAGGTATTTTTGATAATAGGAATTTTTTAAGGCCTATAGGTAGTAAATTAAGGACCAATCGGCACGAAGTTCTGTGGTTTGATTTCAAGTCTTATGGAACTATGACATACCAAATTTTACTACAATAGGAATAGCAAATGTGATTTCTGAGATAAGAGGTTTATATAGTGTCTATTGTAAATTATGGACCGTTCTTCACGAAGTTTGATGGTGTTATTTCTAGTCTTATGAAACTATGACAAACAAAATGTTTGTTACGGTTTTAAGGTTGAGCCGTTAGAATATTTTGTACTTTATGCATCGCTTTACTCAACTGACATGTAAGAGCTTTGTCCCATATCGTACGTCCCCGTTAACGCAAAGTACTAAGTTGGGCAACTTTTAACGTACGTTAAGTTATTGAAAGCTATCAATTTGTTTTTTGATTTGTTGCAAAATAATTATTGTGTTGTGCGTCAGCAAAAATATAATAAAATAAATAGATTAAAGAACAGGTTGTGTGTTACTTTAATCCATTACAAAAAACTACTGAGGCGTTTACGCCAACGCCAACTGTAATCAGGCTGATTGTTTACTGTTAGATCTTCTTCTTTCTTGGACTCGAGATTTATTCTACTTGACCTTCTTTATCCTTTAACAAACATTCCTAATTCTCGGTTTGGGTTTTCCTTTTCTATAACCCCTTATAGTGTGCTACCTAATGGTACTTCGGAAAATTTGTCTTTTCTAGTGCTCGATCTAGAAGCACTTGGGAATAATTGCATTATCGGCATGTAATGTAAATAATTTAAAGGCGGTTTGATTAATGTAAGTAAACTGTTTCTTTATAAAAAAATTTACATTGCTTATATGTATACTAAAAATGAGAAGAAAGCTTAGCATAGAATTGAGTTACTTTAATTCAATCAATCATTGGGACAATTGGTCCTTGTAGTAGTTAGTTAGGGCAAACTTTATCAATTTATCTAAAAAAAAAAAATAGCGGCCTATACTTTGCGCAAAAGATGTACATGGACAGCCAGCCAATCGTACGGATGGATGGACATCTTTAGATCTATTCAAAAACTGATTCTAAGACTAAACAACTAAAACAAAGTATGTTTACAATATCATCGACATCTCTTTTTCGTCTTTCGATGCCATAATGTATGTTACATTACATCGTGTGATCTTCCGCCTACGATTCGGTGGGTGACGTACATTTAAAATGTCCAATATTTCATGACTTACGCATAAGTCTCTATGGGAAGACCATTTATTTAGTGGGATTAAAAGTGTACTTTGTTTTTGTCACAAGGACCAAGCCTATTAAAAATGGCAAGAACCAGTCCATAATTTCACATAGCCCCCATACAAGCTTCTTTCCGGAATGGAGTCTTGTCCATTAACCATCTTATTATGTTGGTATTTAGATTAAATTTGGTCCAAACTTATTTGATTGCAATTTAAATAATCTTAACAAATTTTATTGGAATCGGTCCATATTTAAACATACGCCCATGTTCTGAAAAGCACAAAACGCTTAAAATTTGCGTTTTCAATTTGAAAACGCTAAACAGGTGTTCTGAAAAACGAAAACGCTAGAAATTTGGCGTTTTCAAACCGCTAGTGTATAATTAAGCGATCTGGTCTATTTTATTAAACTGCACTTTAAAGAGAAAAGGAAATGGCCCACAATTTCAATTTAATATGTTTTCTTTTTATTTAAGGAAAAACTTGTAACATTTTTTCACGATTTTAATTAAAAAAATGCAATTTAAAAATTTGCTTTGAGTTTGTCAATTGTTTGTCGCAGTAGTTTACTTATGAACATGTAAGAACGCTGTAGGCATTTTAAATTTATTTCACAGAACTAATTTATAAATTATTTGTTTGTTTACGTTTTGTTATGATAAAACATATGTTTTCTTTGCTCAAACACAACTTCGAAAAAAAGCAAAACGCTAGCAAATCGCCTGGTTTTCAGAACATGCTGAAATGCATTTTGCGTTTTTCAAATTGTAAGCGATTTGAAAACGCTGCGTTTTGCAGAACATGGACGATAGTAAATTTTACGATAGCCCTTATGTAAAATATTGTGCTGGTACCGAACTTGTTCTTTTCCGACCAAATTTAGTCGGATATTTTTCGTTTGGTCGGATGGTAGGCCAAACCTAATTTTGGTCGCTTTGAGAAAATGTACACTGAAAAAAGTTAAGTAATCAATTTCATTTATTAAAACAAGAAATCCAAAAATAAATTCATGATTTGAACTTATTTTGTTCGAATTTAGTCAAATTTTCCTAAAGAAAGAAACATTTTCTCATGATCAAATAATTAACTTGTTTGGTATATGATCAAAAATTTCTTAAAACAAGAAATACAAAAGTAGCTAGTTTTTATTAAAAAGAAGAAATATATTTCCGAATTTAAGCTGCATTTATCTAATATTAGCCTGCGTTTCTTGGTTAAAAAAAAATCGAATTTCTTGCATTAAGAAACAAATGCTAGGGATGATTTTTTTAAATTTTTCAGAAAATGCTCAAAAAAGCTTGGTTAAATTCAATAAAAATTTATTTGAATGTTTAGCAAATGCATCAAAATTTTTTATTTTTATATTAAGTTTTCTTTAATTAACAAATGCTACACGTCTTAAGTGGGGAACTGTCAAAAGTTAAAACGGCAGTTTTAAAGTACTGTTAACAGAATACCCAGTCGAAGTAGTCGATGCAGTTGAAGTTGAAGCGCAAAATTCGAATTTTTGAACTTTGTTGCGCTACAGAGCATTCGTCAGCTTCAGCTACTACTACAACTACTTTATTCTGTTCCAGCCTTATGTAAAAAATTCAGGCTTTTCTTCGTATTTTGTAAAATATTAATGGTCGACTCCACCAACTTATTTAAATATTAATTTAAGGCCCAACTATAATATGCTTAAGTTGGCTTAAGCCATTGTTCGTGTCGAACCATATTGAACTTAAGAAAACTTTTTGGTTAATTTTATGAAAGTGGCATTTGCTTAAGCAAGGTGCGAAACAGATCGCACTTTCCGTACGGAAAAAATATTTTTTGATTTTATTTTTGTTTTTTTAAATGCTTTTTTAATTTTTTTTTGTTAATTTTAGACAGTAGCTTAAGCCAGCTTATGCATATTATAGTTGGGCCTTTAGGTTTAAAATTCGGTTTTCATGTCAAATAAAAATAAAATTATTAATATATGAAAAACTATATTTAAAAATGATTTGTTATTTAAATAGAATTGGGCAAATTTGCCGTAAGCAACGAAAACTTGATTAAAGTAACTTTAGAATCAACATGATTTTTTTTTTTTTTTTTTGTTCGCTTTAAGTCATAACTTTTTGCTTAAACCAAGCCACACATATGTTTACAATAAGAAATTTTTGGATCAGAAAAGAATTGTGCAAAATTTTCTTGGTTCAAGCCATATTTTCTGGTGATTTAGTAAATAATTTTTTCCGTGTACTCTATTTATTTAAACAAATTTAGAACACTGGTCGCAAAGCACACATTTGTTTTTGATTGTTGATGAAACTATGGATGTGGCAATGAAATGAAATGTATTATGTTAGTAGCAAGTTACTTTGATGGTATTAGTTTTATAAAGGATAGTTTTGCCACCTTATTTGAGCTTATCAAGTCAGATTCCGTTTAAATTTTTCTTCTTATAAAAACTTTTTTTAAAAATTTGATCGGATTGGCAGCTAACGGAGCTAACGTCATGACTAGTAATGTTAGTAAGCTTAAATCTTACTTAGCAATGCCAAGAGTTTTGAGATTTTTGTGGTAATATTTCAAGTTTTTTGCAAAGTCCTAAAAGAATAACATAAATAAAAAATTTTCAGGAATACTCTTCTGTACCACCTCATACGATATTATGTGTTTCATATACAGGATGGACTTCTTTGAAGGAAGGTATTGAAGAATTATAGAACAGTAGGATGCTTTAATACTGTATTTTGTATCATGTTTTTAAAAAGTCAATGGTATAAGAGCCAGATGTGTGTGAAGTTAAATTTTGAAATTAATTGCATAACAGAGTTCTGTTAAAGCGCTAACATAAAACTGTTAACCATATAGAATTGTGATATATGTATTCAAATAGGAATTTTTGGATCAAATGGACTGGAAAAAAAATGTAGGGCTTAACACATATCCCGCTTATCAAAAACTTTTATTATTTTAGGTATATAATAGGACTTTTCATGTTTTTTTTTTTAAATTTTTAAATTCCAATCAAATTTCATCCGCCCATCTCCTCCCGTTTTCCTGGAATTCATCCCCAATTCCACCAATTAATTTTTCAAACTTTATCTTTATTTTTAAAAATTTCTATTGATTTACTAAACTTTATTTGTAAGAAGATAATTGTATAATGTAATTTAGAAACTCTTAAATGATGTTTGATCTAGCCAAACGTTTTGCAAAAGCAAATAATTTTTTATAAAACTAGTGGTTACGTGTAGGGCTTCAAATATTTGATAGGTGAAACATAGCTTAAGCTCTTTAACACAATATTATTAAGATAGAAATTTGTAGACAAAATAGAGTAAAATCAACAAAGAACGTCAAGGATATACCACCTAACCTAATTACACTGGTCTACAAATTTGGAAAAAAATTACTGCAGAAACGAAGCATATTTTTTAACTTATCTGGGTGCGCTGAATTCGAATCTGGCATAAAAATTGGGCTATCACGTCTTGTTCATTTTTTATCGCATGCTGGCAATACTGTAAAACAGTCAATATTGACACTATAATTTCACAATTATTTATTTGACAGAAGCCCACATTCCTTCTAAATCTTCATAATAGTAGCGCTTAAGCATGTCAGGGAGATCGTGTGTTACTGCTTCAAGCTATGCAATATGCAATATCAGAATCATTAAAATATGCATATTTACATTAATTTGGTTTTGCAGTCAGAAACTTGGACAAACCGTGGAAACCGACAATGTTTTACTTATTCTTTATTCGCATTTAGATTTTTTTCCAAAAAAAAGCTAGTTGCAGTGAGCGCGGACAAGGGGAGCGTGCTCACCAAGATTTAATGAAAATTAAAAGAATTTATCAAGGATTTTTTGGACACAAGCATGCTGGGAGACTACTGCTGGACTCTAATACGTTAAACTTCTAAATTCATTGACAAATATAAACTAGTGATTTTTTATGTAAGAAACGAATAAAAAAATTTTTTTGTCTCGAAAACCTGAAGTGATAGAAAAAAACCAATTACAGATTCGAAGTCAGCCCACCAAGTTAGCATATGAAAGGTATTTGGTTGATCCAGCTCAAAACCTTGTTGGTTAGTGTTATTAGCTGCACAAAATATCCGCTGGGTCGTAGTGCTTACTAGAGGTCTGCACAAATGTATTTGGTAGCCAAATTATAGTTATGTGTGTATTTGATATGCGTATCAAGTGTGTAAAACAAATTAGAGCCGCTGGGTCGTAGTGCTTACTATAGGTCTGCACAAATGTATTTGGTAGCCAAATGATAGTTGTGTGTGTATTTGATATGCGTATCAAGTGTGTAAACGAGAGAGATCAACACAACACCCCAGCGGGAAAACTCAGAAGACCTTCTTACTTCAGGCCTTTTTAAAGGCCTGCTTAAAAGATTTTTTGATTCAATTACTATTCTTATCTAACTGCTAAAGAAGGCCTCATAGAAGGCCTCGGCACTTTCGTATAAAAGATAAGATACACCTTCCACACTCGCTTCTATGAGAAGGGAATAGAGAAGGAGTAACATTTTTTGTATTGTTTTTTTGCACAAGAAAAAGCAAAATCTATTTTTTTTGGTCCCGTTACCCTTCATATGTACCTGCTGAAGAAGCGAGAGCGGAAGGCCTTCTCCGAAATGACAACGTGTGTAAAAAAGATATGAGTATGGAATGGAGCAAGAAGGCCTTGTACATCCAAAAGAAGGGGTACAGAGGCCTTCTAGAAGGCCTCAAAATGTACGAAATGTACGAATTTCATGCCAATTTAATTTTTGATTCCATAATTTCTTGAATTTTATGTCTACCTCTGTAAAAGGTTACCGATTTAACCCGTTTTCACCCATTTCTAACCCCTTAGGAATGAAACTTCCAAAAATCCCTACTTATTCTTTCCACACATTCCGAGGGGAGTCTTCGTACAAAATTTCATGTCTCTGGATTAAGTTGTTTTGGCTGGGCGATGATCACCCAGTCAGTCACGCTAGTCTTATGTAAATAGGTGATGTTACTAAAAATGCTCTGGTTACTATGTTGGCACGTAATTTCAGCTGAAATTAATAGTACTTACATTTGATAATTTACAGTATAAGCTGTAATTTACACTAATGGGTCGATTACGGATGGTAACGAACTGAAGTTGACTTGCCAGTAGCGAAATCAGGCAACGCCGCTCATGTTTTAATATAAAATATAAAAATTTTTATATTTTAACACGAGCGGCGTTGCCTGATTTCGGTGTTGGTATCCGTAATCGACCTATTAACCTCTAATAGCCTTAAATTTTTTCTGACTTTTCAACCTTTTTTATTTAGTTCTATAGATTTAAAACTAAACTAAAAAAAAAAAACACGCAAAAACTCTGTAATACTGCCAAGTTCTGACAATCGCATGACTTGAAATCTCAAAACTTCACATTTATTTGATTGTTAACTGAAACTTGTGAGTTTTGCTTGTGATCTGCCATAGTTTCTTCAAAATATTCTAGTTCCCTTGTGCATACATTTGAGGGGCTTAAAGCACAAGAGGTTCAAGTAACTTATGTTAAATAAGGCGACAAAAGCGGTTGTTTCGCTTGTGCTTCAAGCGAAGCAGGTATTTTAATGTCAAGTGCTTGAATTGTTCACCATATCTAGCGTCTGGATGAGAATCCTACATTCAACTCTTGTGCTCTGAACAACTTCTCCGAACATCACCTTTAATTCCATATGTAAACTCAATATAAGAAAAATTCACTTAAACCCCTTGTGCTTTAAGCCCCTCATTTGTATTTTTAAATCGCTTAACTTCTTGCGATTGTGATTTACAGAACACCTATTATGCGATCTCAAGTCAGAATCGCAAATGTTAAGCGTTTTGGGATTGTCAGAACAAGCCCGATAACCACATAGAATGGTTAACTTCTAACTGTTTTTTTAAAAACATGTGCTAATTTCTAAAAAAAAACTAAAGAAAAAGGGCAGCCAACATCGATTCAAAAGAAAAAAAAATCATATTTATCAAATACCTATGTATTGAAATGACAAGAAAAAACCCTTTGACTTTAGTCCCCTTTTAGACAGGCAAAGTTTACTTTGTAAAGTCTTGAGTTTATAGTATTCTTGGGCTTAATCGTTCATTTAGGTGACTTGACATTAGAGTTCATTTAAAAAAAGTGAACTAGTTCGTTCTTCTAGTTCAGTAGTTCATTTTTAGTCACTTGGGTCTTTTGCGTCAGTCTTTTGAGTCAGCTGTTTATTTCGTACTTTTGAGTCAGTTCATTTAGTTCAAGGGTTTATTTACTTCAGTTGCTTGTTCACTAGATTTCTTATTCTTTACCGAACTGATTGAAAAGAAACAACAATATGATGAGTGTCTATATGTTTTAACATAATATACTTGTTTCTTTTACTCATTGCCACATTGCCTTAAACGTTTTCATAATATAATCAGGGCTGCCACTGCCATTTTTTTCGGCGATTTATAAAATATATGGCGATTTTTTTATTACATATTAATAAGATTTCCGTATGACGTGATAAATTCCCAATTTTTATTTTTGATAAATACACTGAAATTTCTTTGGTTTTCACGAATAATCGCGTAAGTCGGTTTTTACCGAAATTGCGATAATGATGTCAAAGTGCTACATTTTGCATTAGGTTTTTATAAGTATTAAGCTTTTTAGAATATAATGTAGTATTATTAATTTTTTTCTGCTAAAAACAACTTAAGTTAACTGTTTAATAAGATATTTTGCTATTATAACGATTTATGTCGACATACATCGCCAAAAATTGTAAAACTGCTGAATATGTTTCCAAATAAAAAGCATATGTGATGTTATGTTGTTATTCGTGCAAAAAATATGAAAGTATTTTTTGAAAATTTTTCTATTAATAACAACTTATATGTACATTTGCGTTTATTGTTGACTTCTTTAGTTGCAACAACAGCAGATGAGCGGTTGTTTGTAATTTTAAGTCCATACGTTGTGCTATAAGTATCAAAAACTCTGAATATGTCGCCAACTTGTGTGCTAAACATAACAACGTAAGTCGTCATGTGTGATTAAAATGATATTATTTATTTTTACAAAAAAGAACTTATGTGGAGATATGATGTTATATTGCACACACTTAATGAGTCAATCAAACATGTGCATTTTTAATCCTTTTACAGATTGTGATCCTGTGAGGATTTTTTCATGAAAACTATGTATAATACGTAGAAAGTCACTGTTAAGAGGATAGTAAAGAAAAAAGTTTAAAAAAGCATCTACAGAAGCCGCAATTGAAAAAAATAATTGTTTTTGCTCTCCTGAAAAGTTTGGTTTTATAACTTACGCGATTCGTGAAAACCACAGATTTATAGTTGAGGCGATTTTATTGGCAATTAGATAAGCTATTAATTTGTTTTGAGACTCTTAAGCGCCCCATACACTTGCAATATTATTGTATATGATATTCGCCATATTATTTCCATTTTGTCCTATATTATGTAATAAGTCGCAAAATGGTTTCATTTAGTCAATAAAAAGGTTAACATAACCTATAGGAATAACATAAACAGCATTGTACAATAATGTCAACACATTTCACTTTTTTTTCGTTGTGCAATAAAGTCAAGTCTTTTGATTGTTGCCAATATATTGTGCCACCGTCAAATATCACATACACATTGGCGATATAATTGTACAATACGTAAAATTGAACAATTTTATTGCAAGTGTATGAGCCGCTTAACAAGTATAAATAATTATTGAAATCAAAAACGTACAATGTTAACTATGAAATAGTTGTCAATAGTCTAATTTGCGGTTAGTATTAAACAAATATTGGATATACATACAGTTAGGGACAAAATTGTTTGTTTACGAAATTATAAAAAATGTATGTACATATATCATTAAAACTATTAAAGTTTCCTTCTATATTTTATAATAAAACTATGTAAAATTATTTTCAAAAGTACCGTTAGTTTTTATATTTCTGTGGCTTGGTGCTAAAAGAGCCAATGTCAATATTATCTTGTTTTGAGTTAATCGTTGCATAAGGTGTCTTTTATTACTCGCTTTTATTTTGCTTAAACAGTCAAGTTCTAATTTAACCCAGAAAAGCTTCATAAAGGCTTTGCTAGCCAATTTCACTAAGAACTCTTCTATAAAAAAAAACTTGAATTTCAATTTTCTCAAAAGTTAAAATTTTGACATTGGCCCTTTTAGCAACAAGCCACATATTTATACTAAGTTAACATCCAAACCATATGTGTGAACAATATTGACTCTGTGTGAATCTTTCATAAAAATTCCAAAAAATTTCAAGTTTTATCTGTGAGATTTGCTTTTAAAGTGAGTAAATTAATTCATTAATATAAAATTTTTTTTAAATTTAAAAAAAATTTGAGCAAATAAATTTTGCCTAGTTTCTTTAAGAACGGTAAGTCAAAAGCGGCACTTTTAAAACTAAGCATTGTGAAAAATTTAAAAAAAAGGAGTCTCACATCGCAAGATCACAAAAATACAACATTTTTGTGATCTTTCGCCAAAAAGATTTTCGCGAATCAAAGCGACTTATTGCTACTGGTGTAGTCAATATAGCTATTAAGGTCCGGCAAATACTGAGCATAGAGTACAATTAAGATGTAAGCACTAAAATCGTACGAAGTTGCTTAAGTTCTAGTAGATTAGAAGCTAGAATAAAGAGCGACAACCCACCTTTTAGCAAAAATAAAAGCTGAAAACGGCTGAAGTTTGCAAAAGAGTAAGAAAAATTCAGTTTTAAAAATTGAATGCGTGTAACATGCTTAGATCGGAAAAAAATTATGAGATTGGAGCCAGTCGGATGGCATTAAACTTGGCTGGCGTAAAAGTGTTAGCGTAAAAGAGCGGAAAAATTCCAAATATTAAAATTTTGATGATCTCATAAATGACTTGCGATTTTTCGCGGGAACCAGCTTCGAGCATTCCGCTAATTCAAAAGAAAAATGTGTGCCAAGTACTACATAAAAATCATTAAAAAACTAAGCGATTTGCATATAATGTATGTATAACATATTTTTTTGACCAATGTATACGCGGAGCAAAATATAAACAATATGTTCATACAGTATTGTACGATTGTGTTAATATTCAACTCCTAAAAGAATCTCCTAATGATTATATGACGAGTAACAATAATAAAAAAATTAAAATTGTTTATTTATTAGTTTTTTTTTAAACATTTTCTGACACGCTTGTCTTTCAATCTTAAATGAACCTTTTGCGACTCTCCTTATGAGTCATATAACTAAAAAGGAGCGTTTTTAAAACATGAACATTTATTTATTGTCAATACAATTTTACTTAAAAAACCCGACGTAAGGATCTGCCAAATATGATTTTCCAACAGAATGGTGTTTAATTGTATGAACGTTAAAACTTTCTTCATTAAAAAGAAGCTTAATGCTCTTGTTTAGGTGCCTTAGTTATTCTAAGCATTCCACGAGTTGTAAGGGCATTCCTACATGAGTCTCATAAGATTCTTGATGTGCTTTCAAAAAGACTCATTAGATAATCTTTACACAAATCTCAAACGAATCCGTCTACGATTAATATAAGCGTATTTCGCCCGTAAGGGGCAAGGACTAGTCTAAAGGTAACCCCAATGAATTGAAAAAACATGGCTTATTTAACATTACGATGTCCTAGGGCAGGACCATATAACCCAGCTTGCATTGCAAAGGAGGAGTCTTAAAACTACTCCATGGTATACTCCAGAGGATTAGCTTTGAAATCGTTTCAAAACGAAAACATGTTTAATATAAAATATTTTAATGAGTTCATACTGACATCAATCTTTAAATTATAAGTTTTTTGAAATATTTTTCACATTATGCATTTAACCTTTACCAACAAAAAAAAAAAAAAAAAAAAAATGGAAATATTTTAAAATCTGGGATCCAAAAATAATAAAAAATTTAACCCCTATAAAACTTAAACAAACATATTCATAGACTTTTTTTCCAACTGCCTGTTAACCAATTTTGAATTGTATTGAATTTTTTATGGAAGATATTTTTTAAACTGAGTGTGCCTTTAAAGAAAATTTCTATGCGAACGTTAACGTTTGAAACAGTTGAATAGACAGTAATAAATATTTTAAAGGAAAGTATACTTACATTTAATATTCCTTTGACTATCATATATTATTAGTATGAAAGTTAAACAAAGAAAATAAAAACAAGTTAAGGAGCGAGCTGATCTATCTTCTCATCATTAGTACGCTCATCATCACGTCAAAACATTTATGACGTATTTAGCGCATAGTTTACACTTTATTTTATTAAGATAACATTTCTAAGATAACTTCAGATTCGTTATCTTTAAAAAAATTATAATAAATAAAATATAATTTATGTACATATATGTATTTACTTTACTGTTCTTTATTTAAAAATGAATGCATTAAAGCAAATTAAAGTACAAATGAGGGGTATAGATGCAAAGACTGCAATCTCAACATTTATAGTTTTCGTAATAAATAGTTAAAACCTCTAGCTCAAAGTATATTCATATTTATGTATTGTATGTTATGCTATTCAGTAAATAAGAATATGATGAAGATATGACGCAAGTTTTAACCAAATCGATATAGCGGTTTGCTCGCAATTATAATAATAAAATTGGAGATTGCTGTGTTTGCTCTAATCAAATCTAGTCAGCTGTGTTTTACCATCGCCTGGTTATCAATTGGCCTTGATACATACCTTTTTATTTATTTTTTTTTTTAATTCCTTTTCCATTTGTTGGTGTCTCTTGACTTTTTTTCTTGATTTTTTTGGAGGAACTTCATAACAACTCAGCTCCATAATAACGACTAATGACAAAGTTATAAAATGAACTGTTTCATATAAAAAAGAAATTGTTATTTTTTTTATTTCTTTTAGTTTTGTTTTGCAAAAAAGAAACAGAATAAAAAAAAAACATACATTTTCGAAAATAGTTGAGAGAAAAAGAGCTTAACAAACTGTGATCATGGCAAAAACGACAATCTCCAATGGACATTGCCGTTTTTGCAATAATTCTTAATATTTCAACATAATTTTTTATGGGATAAAAGTGTAACGTCATATTCACTAATCGGAAGCATTCATTAATTACAACTAAAAGGTATTATTAGTTACGTTTGTAAAAAGATTGCAACCTTTGCATCTATACCCCTCAAATGAGGTTCTTTAAATTAAATCAAATTTAACAGGGAAAAGAAAGACAAAAATGAAAAAACAAAAAATGTACTTTGGACTTCAAGAAAAATTCTTGACAAAAGTACGAAGAAACAGAAGTAAGGAATAACATGTAGGATCAATTAAAATGGATAATCATTCAAAAAAGCAAACTTCGATCTACCAAAGGTTAAAATACAAATTGGTTTAACGATTGATGTTAGACTATTGACGTCAGCAGTCGTCGATGGCTGCGAGTGTAAAACGGCAAATCCATTTGAGAAGATCGAGTGGTTGCGATCGAAACATGTCATGGTAACCTGCCGGCCGCGGTTCGAATCCCGGCCACGGTCAGGAATGAAGGATTATCAATGACAATTTTAATTAATTTTCATGTTGTAAAATTTTTTTCTTCATAAAGATAATTTAATGAAAATTAAATTTAATGAACTTGAGCCTAATTAAAAATATTAAAAATTTGGATTAAAAACCATAAATAGTTCAACAAAATAACCACAATACTAAAAAAAGTGTTTTGACTTTTGGCAAATGAAATTACAACAAAACAAAGGGGTATCCATTAGGTCTGCGCAAGAGCCAGATGTTTATTCGTTAAAGATGTCGAAAGTTGTTTACATTTTGCTTATACATGTACATTTTTCTTTACGTTGAATGTTGTATGTAGTAGTTATATTAATTGAGTTAGCTAAATTGTGTATATGTGAACAGAAAATTATGTCAATAAACCGAATATTGACTCAATTAAAAAGGTATATCTGTAGTGGAATTCTCTAACTTTTAACGATTAACGTTAATTTTACCGGCACAGGTTATTGCTTACGGTAACAATACAGCAATTCAGTAACTCAATTTCAACTAAAGGTTGATTTTTAATGAATTAAGTTTTTCGGGCTGGCAGCACTGGTTGGTAATTGTGTCCAAACTACATCTGTGAAAGTTAAAAGTGTTCAGTATACTCTGCCATATCATCATGGAGAAACTCACAAATGAGCAACGACTTTGCAGTCGTTGAAATTTATTATCAAAATTCGTGTTCTGTGAGGAATGTCGATCGTTTGCTACGAACTTTTTATGGTCGTCATAATCGACCTAGTGAATCAACAATTCGTGCTATTATCGCCAAATTTCGCACCAAATTTACTTTGGTGGACATTAAACCACCGACTTGCGTTCGTAGAGTGCGTACCGAAGAGAATATTGCAGCCGTAGCGACCAGTGTTAATGAGGATAGTGAAATGTCAGTTCGTCGCCGTTCTCAGGTATTAGGCATATGTTATTCAACCACGTGCCATGATGCGCGACTTTTTTTTTTGCCCCAATTGGCTGAGTTGGACTTGGTTGATATGTGGTTTCAACAAGACGGTCCACATGTCACACAGCTCGTGAAACAATGGACATATTGAAGGATGAATTTGGTGAGCAGTTTATCTCTCGAAATGGCCCTGGGAGTTGGTCGCCAAGATCATGTGATTTGACGCCTCTTGACTATTTCTTGTGGGGTTATGTGAGTGAAGTCGTTGGTCTATGTGGACAAGCCAAACACGATTGAAGCCTTAGAGTATAACATAACACGTTTTATTCATGGAATACAGGCCGAATGCTCGAAAAAGTGGTGCAAAATTGGACCTTACGAATGGACCAGTTGAACCGGAGCCGCGGGCCACATTTACATGAAGTTATTTTTAAATAGTAAATGGCAAATCCCAATTTATCGATTCCAATAAAAATTTTGAGTGTTTTGTTAGATTTTTTAAAAAACCACGCTTAAAAAATCACCCATTACATAGTCAAAAATGTCAATCAAGTGGCATCTTTGTTAATTAATTAGTATATTTAACGAACACTGTCATCGAGTGTAAACTACTTCTCGTATGGAACGTCTTTAAGTACTTTCGAAACTAACAAAAGCCTATTTAGGTTTTGCTAGTCTAGTGAAAATTGAAAAAATTCGGAAATTTTGCAAAAATAGCGAACATTTTTAATATTTCAATCAAGCCATAAAATTGATTAAAAGTCGTTAAAACTATAAGGAATTGCAAAAATTCGGTAAAAATTTTTAAATTAGTGGAAATTCGAAAAATTTGCAAACAGCAGCTTTTTATTAAAAATCGTTAAAGCTCTCAAGAACCACAGAAAAAAATCGTTTATATCGCGAACATGACTAAAATTCGCGAAAAATTGCAAACTTGAAAAAAAAAATGTAAAATTTATTTGAAATCGCTAAATCGCTTAATAAACAAATTGTAGGAATATATAAAATTTTTTTTTTATTTAATATTTCCAACAAACCATAAAATTGATTAGGGAAAATTCGCAAAAATTTGCTAATAGCGGCATGATTAGAAAGTCCACCACTTATTTTTTGTGTAGAAAAGAAACTTAGTGATTTCCATAAGCTGCATCTAAAATGTAATATTTTTAATGATTTTTATTAATTCCCGACAAACAAATTTTTTAATATTATTTTTACAAAATGTATGTAAATAACGTGAATTTCAAAAATGTTAATGTGGCTTTTATTTGCTAATATTTTTGTTTGTTTGTTTATTTTTTTTTTTTTGAAAAATTTATTATTTAAATTTATATTAATTTGTTTAAGCTTGAGTTCTTTTTTATATTTATATATATAAAAATAAGTTCTCCTATGTTCGTGATTTTATAACTCGAGAACCACTTAACCGATTTTCAAACGAGTACATGCGTTGGAAAGGTCTACTTTCACTGATGGGTTATAAAAAAAAACTCCCAATAGGTGGCGCTGTTGTCCTGATATCTAAATTTTTTTATTTATGGAAAATAACGCTTGGGTCAAATTACATATTAACAAAATTCTCCAGTATTTCATTTTATATTTTTATTTAAAAAATCCTGAGCAGCGCCGGGACCAAACAGCTAATAAAAATATACTTAAATTAATATTTTTATATAAAAAAAGATCTCAAGCTTAAGCAAATTAATATACATTTCAAAAATAAGTCGAAAAAGAAAGAATTTATATTAACAAATATAATTTTATCAGATGGCGTCATTTTTACACTGCACCTTTTTCCTTGATTTCTTTAAAATTATGAGTTGACATAAATACGTTTTCCCATGCCTTTAACATAAGCTGAGCAATAAGAAATATTGCTCTGTTATTCTGCCGACGTTATTGCCAACTTGCTGAGATTTTTATCTTTATCTTTACAATACATATATGCATTTTGCTGTTTTCAAGATTTACCAAAGCTACAAGATGTAAAATGTCTACAATAGCAAACCGCGAATTCAGCTAATATGTAGCCTTAACATTATAACTGTTGAGGTTAAAACTTGGGTCTTTTTTATTTTTTAGTTTTTCGCTAAAAATTTCCGAATTACTGTGTGCATTACGAGAAAGTACTTTATAAAATGGTATAAATTACTGATACAGATTACTACTATACATTACTTTGTAACCAGTTATACGGTGCGGACGCCCCCCTAAAACACCCTAATAAACATACATATATATTTATTCCATTAACTCCCACTAGAGCATATTATTACCATAATTATAAAAAATGTTGCTGGCTAGCCACTAATTTATTGATTTATGTAACTATTTTTAAAATTCGGAAAATTTGTTTTAAAGGAAATTAAATAATAATTTAAAATTAATAACCACAATACTAATTAGAAATTCATTAATGTTTTGTTGTCAAATGCAACAATGCAACAGACAATAAGGCCCAGCAAAGCGGAGCTAGTTTCGAACTGTATCCATGACACTTTTGAGAATGACTTTGGGAAGTTTAGGCCCTATACAGGGTCTATGGCTAACTATGGAGATTATAAAAAAAGAACTTTTGATTTAAGTTTCGAACTAAAACGCCCTAAAAAGCCCTGAGATCATCATAGAGCTTTAAATATTAAAACTTTACGTTTCGTAGTTTTGTGCAATACTTTACGACGTCCCAAGAACCAAAAGAAGAGCGAAAACAGTATGGACATTCTCACTGCATGTTTCTAAAGATGTGAAACACAATAAAAAAAATGTATACTGTTCTGGTAATTTCCAAACAAAATACTTTGTTTGTTTATATTTTTGCTAATCGTATTAATTAAATGTGTGGTTTTCTAAATGTTCTAAATTAATAACAATACACAACCATTTTCACAATGAATTGTTAAAAAAACGACTGATAATTATGTTTACAGACTGACTCACTTTTAACCGCAAACTAAAAAATTGTCGTAAAATTTATAGTATGTATATTTTTTAGAAAAAAAAGTCGCGTACTAAAAAACATACTTCTGTGTGAATAGTATAAGTGAAAATAAACATAAAATAATAAAAAAAATAATTATAATTATAAAATTTATAATAAGTCCTTAAGGTAAAATGTTATATACAAGGCCTGCAACAGATATCCTTTGCGATCGAGTGGAAGTGGAAGTAATAAATACGATAATTTAATTAAAAGAAGCTAAAACAAATTCGACAGGAATTGTGACTAAGGAATTAACACCATTTCGATCGAAATGTGTGACAGGCGAAGGTCTTTAATTTTTTTTTTAAATTTAGTTGTTTTGTCAATTCTAAACAAAAACTTCTTTAAACCTTAAACTTTCTTAAGCTACAGATAATGTTTAAAACCTTTGTCATTGTCAATAACTAGCTTTTTTATTTTAAAATATTCAATATTGTTCTGTTTTTAGTTTTTTATTATCCCAGCGGTAAATATTGAAAGGACCGCAAGTGGAAGGCCTTTTTAAAGGCCCCTATACTCCTTTCTAAAAGATTCGCTTCGCATGCCATCCTGCCTTAAGAAGTATGCCTTCAAGAAGGTATAAACTTCCTTTTGAAAGACATTCTAAAATATTCAGTACACATTCGCTTCTCCCTTCTTTAAGCCCTTATGACACTACATTTCTTATTCATTAATTGATATAGAATTGATAGAAAGAAACAGTAAATGTTAGAAAGAGCAAACTGGAGCAAACTATAAAAAATGTAAACAAAGTTTTGTAGTTTTTTTTTTCTCTTGTTATGGTTTTGTTTCAGGGATGGCGTTGAGAATTTTTAAAATTGTACCAACAACCTTTAAAAATTGTAATTTTTTACCCTAATTGTACTAAAAGAATTTTTTAGTTGAAATTAATTTTATTTATGTTCATAAAAAATACCACAAAAAGGTATTATACATCTTTGTTTAAAAAGTATCAACAAAAAAGTACAATTGAAACAACTTAGCCATCCCTGTTTTGTTTATTTTATTAAATGTTGCCAACTTTTTGTTTATGAGAAACCTAAAAACAAAAAGCGGTAAATCGCTGAATTTGCCCATAAACCGCTGATTCAGCAACACTTTTAATATTTCAAGCTTGAAATGTCAATTTTAAGTTAAACAATTTTACATTTTTTTTGACATAACTTCATTTTTTATCGATAACTTTTTAAAAATTGTTGACAGTTTGCCATTTATCTTAATACAGCTGAACTCTTTGCACTTGGTAAATTTTTCTATTACATTATATTTGTACTGTTCACCAAAACTTGAACAATGCATTAAAAATGTAGTGTCATATGGGCTTTAAGAAGGGAGAAAGGAAGTTGCTCAGTTTTATTTACTTTTCATTTTTAGTGGCCTTCCTTACTCCCTTCTTTGGGAAGGGATCGAAGTTGATATTAAAGGAAGTGTGGAAGGGCAACCTGTGTAAAAAATAAATAAGTATGGAATGCGGCGAGAAGGGCTTGTGACTGCTAAATAAGGCCTTCTATTAGGCCTCTTTACTCACTCTATTTACCGCTGGGATGAATCAATATTTATTTATGTATGTATGTGCCTGTGAGAATATTTAAAATGAATTAAATGAAAATTGTTTGTAAATATTTTGTTTTGCTGCTAGAAAAAAAAAGAAAGAAAAATAGTTTTTTTTTTGTTTTTGAATGAATACGTTAATAAGATTTTGAAAGAAATATTACCACAAATTTTTATATGAGACATTCATTCCCCGTCAAATCGATTGGTATAAAAAATTTGTTTTTGGTTTCCCCAATTTAGCTCACCACCTTTAAAGTTGTTAGATGGATAGAAGTTTAAAATTACTCATTTAAACAAAAAATTAAGGAAGCACTCTTTTTTAAGAAGATGATTTAAAATTGCAAATCTTAATCAAAAACACTTGGAATAGTTTGTTTTTCTTTAAAAAAAACATCTCAAAACGAATATTTCACAAAAAAATACAATTTGGACTATTATTGAGAAAGTAATCAGAAAAAAAAAATTGACTAAAAATTGTCTCTTGAACAAGTAATCAAAAAATGTCAAAAATTTACCAGGAAGGCCCTTTTGAAGTGTACTAAAAAATGTCACAAAATTGTGGAAATAAAAAACTATTTGTTTTAACCATCCGATTTGGTGTGGAATGTCCCATTTATAGGCTTAAGGCTCAGTTAGCCGGGAGTAACATTGACGTTGCAAATCAGCTGCTTCATTTTGTTGTATGTAAAGCAATTAGAACGAATATAGTTAGCAGTAAGATGTTACATCTCAATCTGTAAGAAATAGATTGGTCTTACTTTTTTACGGTAAGATTACTGTTACTCCCGGCTAACTAAGTCTTTAGTGTTTGTTCTAATACGATTTCAATTGTTTTGAAACAAATTTAATTTTCAAAATTTTATTTTATATTTTATTTTTAGCTAATATTTTTTTATATAGGTCAACTCATCTCAAAGATACGTGGGGTTAATTTAAAATCACTTTAGGGGAAAAATCTTAAAAGATAACAAAAGAAAAAAATCCAAAAATGTAAGCATTTACATACAAAAAAGATAACGTGCAGTAGTGATATCTATTATGATCCTTGCACACGTTTTATCTTTGTCGTTTGGTATAAATAACTGAAATCTAGCACGACTACTTCTAATTTTCTCTTTTGGAAAAAAGGCTATAAAATACACTAAATAAATATTTTTTAATTTAATATTACGAAAAACTACAGTAACTGACTTAAGACCTTTTTGCCTCAACTAATGTCGCAAGATTGCACAAATATTCCCTTGCAATTTCGTATATATACATATGTATATATTGGGACAAAGCGATTTGTGTTTTTCCATAATTGTTGTGGATTTTAAATATAATCACACACACACTGGTCTGTTAAAATATTGGCGAAATTAAACAGGAATGTCATTGGTCAACAAAGCATGGTTTGATTTTATCTTATGTGTTTTAATATTCTCGAGAATTTTTCAAATCGCGCGCACTTTCAATGTTTGGTTCCCCTGCAGATAATATTGGACTACGTGATCCATTTTGATGAAATTTACTACTCGCTGGACTTTTCCAATGTTATGCAAGCATGGACCACTTCATTGTTAAAAAGAGTTTGTAGTGAAACGACATGTCCTCGTTTTTAAATGAAATGTTTTCGTTTTTAAACGAAGTAAAAACTAATCCTCTGAAGTATACCATGGAGTAGTTTTAAAACTAGTCCACTAGAGTATGTATGAACATGGCTTTAATCATGAAAAAACAAGTTTTTGATTTTATTTTTAGTGCAACATTTTTAGTTGCACTCAAGTGAGTGAAGGAAAAAAAAGTTGTAATAAACTGATGATTGCTTTTTTTTAAATCAAAACTATTTTTTTTTTTTTTTTTGAGTGCAAAATAGTGTTTAGTGAGGCTGCAACTTTTCAATTCATCACTCAACATCAACAAAATGATTGCAATATTTTTGCACTATGTATCACTAACTGTGAGTTGAAACTGCAAAATGAGTGCACTACCCCCATCCATGGTATGGACTAGTCTCGTTATCTGCAGGATCTGTACGAACACCTTTTGGACTGTTTTGTTACTCACCCCTATTCTGCGTTTCGATTCGGATCGAAATTTTCTCCGTTTTTGGCAACTTTGGTGTTTTGTGCCAATGTTCTGTAACTCCCGCGTTGTGAAACTTTTCGATTGAAATGTGAGAAATGAAACAAAAACACCATAAGTTGAAACAAACATGTTTTTCTCACTTAACTGTTACTTAAACATTTTTGGCGAGTAATTTCCTTACGTTACAGCTATTACACACCAAAAATGATACAGTAACAGTTTAGTGAGAAAAACATGTTTGTTTCAATTTATGGTATTTTTGTTTCATTTCTCACATTTCAATCGAAAAGTTTTTCAACGCGGGAGTTACAGAATATGGGCACAGAATACCAAAGTTGCCAAAAACGGAGAAAATTTTGATCCGAATCGAAACGCAGAATAGGGGTCACTGTTTATTAATGACTTTTATTTATGTAGAACAAGCGCAAAAGATGAATGCGTAAAACTTTAACTGTATTTTCTTTCAAACTTGTCATCCTGCATAAATTACAAGTACACGTATTTATACTCAAATGCAAATATCTGTTTCATAAAGATTACAACAATAAATTCAGTATATTTATCAAGAATGAAAATTGGGAAATAAGCACGAAAAATAAAATCTTACTAATTAAAAATTATGTAGTCTCAAAAATTACTTTGATAAGAAATTTGCAAGTGCCCGTGCATAAAAAACTGAACTGGCAAATTGCTTTATTTTTATTTTCTTGCGAAAACAACAAAGCAATTTGTTTTATGTTAATTTTGTTTTTTCTTAACCCGCTTTTAACTACAGTTAATGTTGGGAGAATTTCAACAAATTGTAGTGGGTAAGGTATAAAAAGACAATCTCACTGTTTTTTGAGTCTTTGTAATTCTCATTCCCCCTTCAGTTGTTTACATATCTAATATGTTTAGCTTTTCTAAAATTTTAAGGTAAAGGTTTCCTGATGATCTGTCCTAAGCAACAAGTGAAATGCGCATAGGAACTAGCTTAAGAAAAATAAAATCTTATTAATAAAAGATTACACTTTAAAATTGCGAAATCTTGAAAATATAAAATCCAATTTTTTTTTGGGAATACAAAATTTGTTACTAATAAGATTTCTCTAAAACGTGCTAAATTTATTTTAAAAGCCCACTAATCGATTTAATTATAAAATCGCACGCGTTAATTCTGTTGCAGAATCGAAATTTTACTTTGATAAAATTTTCCATATCGATAACAGATGTTTCTTTGAATTAAAGTTGTTGGTTATTTTCTTCATTATTTTCTAAAATATAAATTTTAGCAAAAAACTTTCTTTGTTCTATGTTTGTAAAAAAGATTGTCATATGCAAACAAATTACATTGGAAAAAAGGGCTTGAAGGCAAACTTTGAGCGACGGACACACCCCCTAAAACAGAACTTGTAGCTATGAAATTTTTTTGTATATTTTTTTTAATAAAATTGAACCAATTTTTGGGGAGAGAATATAAGAAATCAAAAAAAAAAAAAAAATCCCCATACAACTAACGACCTCCAATAAACATATCTAATTCAACACCACCGGGCTGGAAAATCTTATAGGACAGATTGCTAGATTGGTTTGTTTTATTAAAAATTAATTTGCAATATAATTTTCTTGTTTAAAAAACGCTTAACCCTCTTATTTAGGTAGCTCAGTAAGTGTTAATTTAATAAAATGACACAAAAATGTAATTAAAATGTTAAGATATTAAAAAAATTATATAAAAATTTTTTTTTTCTCTTTAACCAAAAAATTAGATTACAAGGAAATACGTATGTAAGATAAAAAGTTTAAATTTTGTTCAATCGAGGTTTTTTAAAAAAAAACGTCTGTTGTTCTTAAAATAGTAAAGGGTGTTTTTTATGAATTAAGTTTTTCGGGCTGGCAGCACTGGTTGGTAATTGTGTTCAAACTACATCTGTAAAAGTGAAAAGTGTTCAGTATACTCTGCCATTTCATCATGGAGAAACTCACAAACGAGCATCGACTGCAAATCGTTGAAATTTATTATCAAAATTCGTTCGTTTAAAGCTCGATGGAAATCCACTGTTTTATCCAAAAATTGTGTTCAGCGAAGAGGCTCATTACTGGCTAAATGGATACGTAAACAAGCAAAACTGCCGCATCTGGGGTGAAGAACAGCCACATGCCGTACAAGAGTTACCGATGCATCCCGAAAAAACGACAGCTGGTGGCATCATCGGTCTATTTTTCTTCAAAGACGACCGTGGAAGAAACGTTACCGTCAACGGCGAACGATATCGAGCCATGATACGCTATTTTTTTTGCCCCAATTGGCTGAGTTGGACTTGGTTGATATGTGGTTTCAACAAGACGGTGCCACTTGCCACACAGCTCGTGAAACAATGGACATATTGTCGGATGAATTTGGTGAGCAGTTTATCTCCCGAAATGGCCCTGTGAGATGGCCGCCAAGATCATGTGATTTGACGCCTCTTGACTATTTCTTGTGGGGTTATGTGAGTGAAGTCGTTGGTTTATGTGGACAAGCCAAACACGATTGAAGCCTTAGAGTATAACATAACACGTGTTATTCATGGAATACAGGCCGAAATGCTCGAAAAAGTGGTGCAAAATTGGACCTTACGAATGGACCATTGGCACCGGAGCCGCGGGCAACATTTACATGAAGTTATTTTTAAAAAGTAAATAGCAAAGACCAATTTATCGATTTGAATATGTGATGCAAATTTGAGTGTTTTATTAGATTTAAAAAAAACTACGCTTAAAAAATCACCCATTACATAAAGTTTTTTTAGTTTCTTACATTACACAGTGCAACACGAAAAAAAATAACCATCTACGGACAACTCTACGTGATAAAAGACCAAAAAAAAGACCCGTGTCTCCCAGTTTTGTCCAAAGTCATGCACTTTTTTTAATGCGCCCCCAAAGATTTGGGGCCTCGGTGTAATTTTTGCAAAAAAGTGATAATTTTCTCAGGCTCATATCTTGCAAACCGTTCGGAATTTTGATTTACCCTCTGAGACAAAGTTGTAGCTCTTGACATAAATAACAAAAAAAACTTCTTCTTCAAGATCAAAATCGCAAAAAACTTTAAAAAATTCGATTTTTTTTAAGAATCATTCCTAGGAAGTTTATATGTTCTAAAAAGTTGTTTACTGAGATCTTAGGTACATTTTTGTAGTTGATTGTTTCCTTGAATTTTTAACGGTTTGCTACCTATGGACCTGAACAGGAAAAAAAAGGTACAAAAATCGAATTTTCGGGCAATTTTTCACTTTTGTGGCTACCTAAACGGTGCTAAGAGTCATTCCTAGGAAGTTTATATGTTCTAAAAAGTTTCCTTGCATTTTTAACGGTTTGCTACCTATGGACCTGAACAGGAAAAAAAGGTACAAAAATCGAATTTTTTAAAGTTTTTAAAAAATTAAGGTGACAACCGATTGGAATAAAACTGGCCGTCTGCGCTAAACAGTTGCTAGCTGGCAGCACTACACTATTTTTCATTGAAATTGAGAAAATTTCAAATGAAATTGAGAATTTTAATTTGAAATTGAGAAAATTCCAATTGAAATTGAAAAAATTCCAAATGAAATTGAGAATTTTAATTTGGAATTGAGAAAATTCCAAGTAAACTTATTTAATGAATTAAGAGTATGTTTGGACCAAGGGATGTTGGAATTGAGAAGAGGAGATTAATGCTTCTAAGACATGCATTACTACTGGAGATTGCAGTAGAGCCATACAACATAGTACAACGTTTAACCAATCTGCTCTGGTTCTGAAAGATATGCCTGTTGTTGCGATTTGTATTTATATTAATTTGTTCGATCCTTATATGGGCAAATCCTGCGTAACGCACGCTACATTCGCACGCGTTTTCTGATTGATATATACCCATTTTTTGGTCCTTCAAAAGAGATAGCTTCAACTTATATATAGTATTTAGTTACATTAATATGTACTTACGAATGGCATATATCATAATTTCTTAGCAGGTATTTGTTGCAAAATAATTGATTACAAAGTTTTGTGACGTACGCCTCAAAAAGTGGAAGTAACTTTAAAAGTTGAAGTATGTTTTCCTAATTCATAAGATATACAAAATCCAATTTCTTAAAGAAAGCTAAGCTGAATATTATAGAATCTAAAATCACTTATTCGCAGCTAAAAATGTTGCGATTTTTTGACAAAAGCCGTGATACCTTTGTGACGCACGCATCACTACGCACGCTTCAGTTTTTACAGTAGTATATTTTAAACCCAATTTTATTTATTTTAACAAAACAAATTATATTTTTATGAATTGCATTTCTTAAACTAATTTTGTGATTATTAATAAATGTATAAATTAATATCAATTTTTTTTTACCAAATTTCTATTTTGATGAGTCTGCTGTAAGTGCTATTTTAAGCACACAAAGCACCTAAAATAATGTTAAATTCATGTATAACATTAATAGATCAGGGATGGGATAGGATTTGGTAAAAAATATTGTATTAATGATCATCGAAATACATATTTTTTAATATAAAAATGAAATTATTAATCTAGTCTTAGGGCCTGTTCGCCGATTTCGAACGAAGACTTCGTTCGCTTAAATTACATTTAAAACAAAAACAAATTATAAAATATTGTTTTGGTTTTACATGCATGTTAAGCGACGAAGTCTTCATTCGATATCGACGAACAGGCCATTATATTCCATTAAAAAAAAACTAATTTGAAAAATGTTTGGTTGGTGGACTGTTTCTGGGATTTGCCCATATGTGTTATGTATGTTTGTTCTATAAATATAATAAAAATTATATAATTCAATTTTATTAATTTGAAATTAAAATTTCTCAATTTCATTAGAAATTTTCTCCATTTCAAATTAAAATTCTCAGTTTCATTTTAAATTTTGTCAATTTCATTTGGAATTTTCTCAATTTCAAATTAAAATTTCCCAATTCCTTTTTGAATTTTTTCAATTTCAAATTGAAATTCTCAATTTCATTTGGAATTTTCTTAATATTAAATTGATATTCTCAATATCAATTTGTATATTCTTAATTTCAATTGGAATTTTCTCAATTTCAAAAAAAAATCTCAATTTCATTTGGAATTTTCTCAATTTTAAACTGAAATTCTCAATTTCAATTTGTACTTTCTCAATTTCAAATTTGAATTTTCTCAATTTCAAAAAAAAATCTCAATTTATTCTGGAATTTTCTCATTTTCAATGAAAAATGGTGTACCCAGTAACAAATGTGCTCCAAAAGGTTTTATGTATGAATTCATAACTCAAATCTGATGATGGGATGCCTTTTTTTTGAATGGAGTGTTCCTGGATTGGAGGACTATTTTCTGCTGACAATAAGCGCTTCTTTTAACATGCAAACAAATCACTTCTAAAGTGCTTTTTTAAGGGGTAACTATATTAACATTAATGTTTTGCTTTTACTTGTTTAAATACCTTTTTTCAATAATTTTCGTAAGCCATAATATATTTTTATTTTTTTTTTTCGCTTTAAAACCTTCTTCTCTGTCAGCACTAAAATTGCAGCTTTTTATATATTTAATTCTATATCATTTGCTGCTCTATAAGAGCTCTTTTATTGAAGCGCTCGATTATGCGCTTTTTCTCTAAAGTGCTTCAAAAAACAAAAAATTTTTTACTGGGTAGTAGGTAGTGCTGACAGGTATTTTATTGCTCCTGCATTTAAGTTGTTAAATGGACTTTTTTGCAACACTCAAATATATTAATGCTTCGTGGATTTAAGGGCTCATTTACATAAACTCGTAATTACTTTTGGAGAATATTTTCATTGTTTTCTTTCACTTAAATTTTGGGAACAAAGTCCTGCTTTTCCCATTTAGAAGCTTTTATTTGTTTCCCTCTTTATTATCTCCGATATTGCTTGCTTGTTTGCCTTTTGTAGAAACAATAAAACTTCCCACAGCCGAATTTGGAAAAAAGTTTGTAGTTTATTATTTTTGCATAGTTTTGAAATATTTGCATATAATGGTATTAAAAAGTTCGCCCTTCGTCAAAATTCGGCCAAATTAATGTCGAACACGGATTATTGGCAGATTAGCCATTTTTAGTCTGTCTACTCTCAGTTGAAATGGTTGGCCACATTCCATTAATTGTGGCAAAATATACCTTGATATAAATATCATCATATATGTACATATGTACTAAGAATATTTCTTCCACAAAAATATCAAAAAAAAAAACACTAGAAATTTGGACTTAATATTATACATAGTATACAATACATAGCACGAACCAAATTATAACTTTTTAACTTTACAATTTTTCATTGTAGAATAAGTACAAGGTATAGTCATTAGAAATGTTGTTCTCAATTTCAAAACCCATACATATAAAGTCAAACAAAAAAAATATTTGGAAAATAATTAAAACAAGCGTCAAAAATCAAATAAAATGTAATAAATAAATTTACATGGGTAAATTGAAAACTCTCCCTAATGAACATACCTGGTACTTATTATACTATTCAATTTTTTATTTTATTTAATATTTTTTTTGAATGAGGGTATGGTTTATAAATTTTTTTTGGCTAGGTTATAAAAGTAATTTTTGGGAATAGGTATTTCAAAAAATTGCTTCCATTTAATGGCGTCCATTTTCCTGTTGGCAAATAATGGCTCTTTTCCAGGCGTTTTGCATCACTTTTCTGGCTCTAACTCTGCAATTTCCTTGCGAATATTCTGTTTAAGTTGCTGAATGTTTTGTGTTTTGTTAACGTTAACCCGTTACTTCAAGAAATCCCACAAAAAAATCAGGTGCCGTCAAATCTGGAGAACGAGGCCACGCTAAATCAGAATTTTTTAAATTATTTTTTTATTTTAGAATGTGCCGCGCCTCATCGATTTTCTGGAGAATCCCAACTGAGTAGCACATCGACGAGGAGACTAAGGGCCTGTTTTTAGAAAACGTTAACAAGTGAGTGAGTGAGAAATTATATTGAAAACAAAAACAAATTTTCGATTTTAATTGTTGTTTTCAATATAACTTCTTACTCACTCACTTGTTTACGTTTTCTAAAAACATGAAGTTAGAAGGGTCCGTGTATATACTTTCTTGTACAGCATCAACAGTTTCTCCAGTGCGAACAGATCGAAAAGAATAAATCGTTTGGAAACATAATAATATTTACAATTGTTTCACATTGCATTGAGTATGATGACATTATAAAATTTTATTAAGTTGTTTATAATCTGCAAAAAAAAAATTAATTAAAAACTGTACAAATAAAAAAGTTATAATCATTTTAAATCAGTTAGTCGAAGTTGTCCCAACCTGTATATAGGGCGTCGCATAAGTAAAGTTATGATCGCCAAAAAGAGCCAAAGTTGGACGAGCACTCCCTCTTAGCTGTGGCTCCATATTGTTGGGACCACAATTCTGGATTGTTCGCTACCTCGGGTTTAAATAAAATATTCAATCATTGCCCGGTATTGATAGCCATTTGCATTAACCGCAAGTTATTCGTCGTTTTCGAAAAAAATATGGTCCAATGAACTTTTCTCAAGTTATTCGACACCATACTGTGCATCTTAGTGGGTGCATTTGATGTTCAACAATTGTTCTTGGATGTTGGGTGCCACATATTTTTATTGACGGATAACGGACCTTGTCGCTCCATTTCGATATGATCTTTGTGTTTGAATAATCGAATGCTGACTTTTAAAATTAAATTGAACAACTTTGGCTCAAACAAAAAATGTATTCATTTATTAAATCATAACGTTCATTAGGCGCTTCCCTGTACAAATATTGTTTGGTAATTAAAATGGACAAAAGTCTCTACACACTTATATATGTATATATGAACATCCACGGAAATAAATTCATTTTCTAAACTTTAGAATCTAAAGTAATCAATTTCTTTTCTTAAAACAAGAAAATCCAAAAATTTATTCTTGATTTTAACTTATTTCGTTCTTAGTAACACACAGAAAAAATTATTTTTCCAATTCAAACAAACAAATTGTAGAATCAAACCATTTTTTGTCTGAAATCGGTCCTATAAACAAATTTGCATATTCAAACAATTTATTTGCATTTCGTGTATTGAAAAAACCACTGATTTTTTCCAACAAATAATTTAACTGAATCAAACAAAAAGTTTACTGAAATTCATATAAATTGCAAACAAATTATTTTGCTGAATCAAATAAAAAAGCTTTTGCACAAGCAATGACGCACACACAAGCAAGCACTATAGGAGAAGATGAAGGCAGATTAAAGCGGCGGCTGGCTTTGAGACACATTTTTTGGTTGGAATATTTTTTGAACCAAATCTTGTTTATACACACAATGTTTTTCTTCTTCACTCACTGTTGCTGTATCCTTTCCTCGGCTAAATAAGAAGAAATATAACCAAAAACGGCAGCAGGCCGACTCATCTTCATTCTACTTTTGTATTTGAAGTGCCTATTTAACTAAACAGTTTTAAAAAATTAAATACGGGGTTTTCCATTCTTTTTTACCTACTTTGAAACCAACTAAAAATTTATTTGGTTTCTTTTAATGTTGTTGTTGTTGTTTCTGTTGTTTAAAAAGAGTGAAACGTTTTTTACGTTTTTGTTTTCTTTTACATCTTTCTTATTGCTGAACTTTTTGAAAGCGTCCAAAAATAGACTGTATGTGTTTTTTGTTGTTGTTCTTATATTTCACATAAAGAAGTGTTGCTTACGATCAAATAAAAATATGCAAAAAACCGACAACATTAAAGTATATGTATGTATTATATTTTTGAATAGTTGTCAACATTTTTGTTGGTTAAATAAAAATCAAACAAAAATATTAATTGAATCAGTAAAAAAAATTTGTAGAAAATAGAAAAATGTTCAAACAAGCGTTTGTTTGAAAATAATTCAGCAATAATTTTTTCTGTGCATTTTCTTAAACAAAGAAACATTTTGTTTAAACCAAGGCACACATACATATATATAGAATAAGTAATTTCATCATGCAAAATTTTCTTGGTTCAAGCCATATTGAGTAAATAATTCTTTCTGCGCCCAAAGCCGAACCATAACGACAAAGTTTAGGGCAAACAGTTCTTGTATATATAATTTGTCTTATGATCGTATCAATTAAAAGTAAGAAATAAATTATGGGACCATATCAGTGCCATCAAAATTGGAGGAATGATGGAAACGTAAATAAAAGACGATCCGTTATTAACACTAGAGATTAATTTGATATGAAAAATTAAGCTGTTGAAAAAACTCTCTAATTTAAGCACATTATTGGCTACGTTTTTATTAACAAATAAATTGCACGCTTACATATTTTTCTAAAATTTTTAATATCTTTTTAAAAAAATGTTATATCGTCAGCTGATTATGATATACCTACCGAACATTAAAAAAATTTGAGTAAGGAATGGGGTATATATATTTTGAATACCCCCTTTATGAATCCAACACCTGTTTCACGATGTTTTTTGTGGTTTTTGAGATATTAAGCATTAATTTTGCTTCATATTAACTATTTTAAAGTTAATTAAGTATTGTTTTGCTCTACATGCTACTGTTTGGCAAATGCTGCAAATTCCTCATACAAAAACGTACAAAATAAATTTCACTCTTGCTTTGGTTCATTGCCGTAAGAAAAACAAGTAGTAAAAGCGAAAGAAAAATAAAATGACAACAAGAATATAAATTTTACTCTTGCTTCGCTTCATTGCCGTAAAAAAAGGATTAAAAGCAAAATAATTTGCCAACGAAAGGCTACATTTTAGAAATAAATTTAGAAAAGTGGCGTATGCGGCACAAAACAATAATGTTCATTTTCAATTAAATATTGTTAACTTTTAAGTTCGTTCATGAACGTTCATAAAAATTTACATTTTTTTCTAAACAACAGAACCAGTGGTCAAAATACAAAAAAAAATCTATCGGGTGTATTTTCATAAAACTGCATGTTAACCTTCATTGCCGTTTTTCTCCACTACGAAATTTCGGCAAAGCGCCAAGCCAGTAATAAGCTGATGATATATTAAAATGTAACGTACCAATTACAAAAAAAAAAAGTTATTCTAAAAAACTGTAAATATAATTCTCCTACATTTTTAATTTTAAAATTTTACTAATTAAATCTACACAGTTTTAAATAGTCATTAATGAATGGCCTTTGACTTATTTTCTTGGTCAGGGATACAAATCAAATTCCATTATCGCTAAATCGCTTTTTATTTTTGTTCGAATACTTCCCCTTTTTTTACCAACAATTCAAAAATTTTCAACATGTGTCTGTACAAATTTACCACCGAGGTCTACCTACGACTATAAAGTTTAAAGACAATTGGATTATCGTGCAATATCTAACGTCGTTACCTATTTCATTGTTTAGCAAGGTATAGTTCCGTATATTTTCCAACAAAATTTCTTTCCACATAAAATGAAAACTATCCAGGCCGTTCAAAGGTGGAAATACATAGAACGCAAGACAGGTGACCGAGGAATACAGTAGTACAAAATGATACAATGGAGAAGCCTTAGTATGTACTTTGTTGTCTTAAAGCTGGAATAAAAACTACAACCTTAGTGTTAATAAAAAGTGACAAACAAAAATTGCCATACTATGACAAACTAAAAACTATATACTTACATGCATTAACATATTGTTTGGAAATTTGTTCTTTTTGTTTTATTTTGTGGATGGTCATTTAACAATTATTGGAAGAAAAGAAAAGTCCAAAGATATTTATTACTAAATACGCGAATAGTTTAACAAAAACCGTCAGTCAATACCGTTGGACAGATACGAAAAGCGGTGGTCGTGATTTGTTTTTTTTTATATCTTTCAAAAAAATATTGGAAATACTAAATAGTAATCATATAAAAAAGGTAAATTAATAAAATTATAAATAAAAAAATTAATTTATCTAAAACGATTTGTGCTAGCAATTTTATTTTAACGGGCTACGATTGATCTTTGTCGTTTTTGAACTGAGATATTAATTTGATTTATTCAATTAACAAAAGTGACAGAGATTTAATTAAAAAAAGTGTTTTTAACTTAAAAAATCTATTTATTTCTGGAAACAACAGTATAAAAATATTATATGCTCTTTTTAATTTTAGAACTTTTAAATAAAAATCAATAGTTTCTTATGGAATAATCCGTATTATTCTTTCGCTTTTGAAGCCTACATCTGTATGTTAGGAAGGAAATTATACGAAAACTAATCAATATCTAGAATTGCGAAAGAAAATAGAAATTCATAATTATACTTTATTGTACATACCTGCAAAACTGGTGATTTCATTTTATAGAATAACATATTTTCCTAATTTAATTATTGACTTGTTTAAAACAAAACACATTTAAATCTCTGCCAAACACAAAAACAACAACTTCTGGTACGTTATATGTTAATTCTTTGTAAGCCATATTTATGACCTCCACCCAGAGAAGGAGAACTGTTTTAATTTTGTTAAATCAGTTTATAGGACAAACGTTTATGGATCTTTCTAGTATGTCAATAAGTATTAAAATAGATGATAGCGTTGTATTTTAATTTAGAAAAACTAAACTATTTCTGTTTATATTAAAAAAAAACCAAATCAATTTTAAATTAAACTTCGAACCTTATCCAAATATGAAACTACTTAAGCTACAATATTAACAATATTTTTTGGATAATTTGACATTAACAGGAAAAATTTTGTCAGCAGGAGTAAGACGCACTATTTCAAGAGCTATTGATACTGAAGTATAAGGGAGTAAATCTTCAGGTACAAAAAGAACAACAATGATATCAAATTAGAAATTACCGATGAAATAAAGAAATTACCGAAAACAAAAATTATATTGAAAACAAAAACATATTTGAGTTTTTTTATTGTTGTTTATATATATTTTCCCAAGCGAAAAATTTTTTTTTATTTTGAAAAACAGGCAGTTAAACTCAAAATCTTCTAACAAGTTCGTTTGGCATAGAAAATATGTCAATCGATCAATTTTTAATCTAGGATGAAAGAAAAATATCCCTCCCATTTAAAGGATTGTGATATAAATCATTAAAAAATAAAATGTATAATAGTTACCTGCTTAAAGTACAAAAGTTTTAATTTATTTATATATTAATTGCAATTTAAGGCGAAAATTTTTAAAACATTCTTAATATTATGTGTCTAATATTTCCTTTAGATTGATAAAAAATAGAGTTGGAAAATTTACAATATTTCGACTCATTTTCGCTTTGCAAACCTATAGGAAACGTCACTTTTGATATTTCCTTTCTCTACATCGATTCGACATTAATTCGATACATTTTGCACACTGGGTATTGAATGTTTACTATAGTTTTATAAACTACGAAGTTTAAATACAATTTACATCTCAAGATAATAAAACATTCAAGCAAATTTCAAATTTTTCTTATTTTAAGTTGGGCACAGATCCTACCTTTTATTAAGGAAGTTTTTATAAATAAACATTATTAAATAATTTTTATTTTTTATAATTTACAATAATAATATTTTTTATTTATTTTGTTTTTTTAACCTTCTTCTTTCTTTTTTCAGGAGCAAAATAAAAATTAACAACAAAAAAAGGAAAATATAGACAGTGGCTCTTTTATGTTCAAACTCCATAATCATACATACCAACATCAATCACATAGACATTGATGAGCGGCCTGGGCGTGTGGTGTAACGTTTCGAAAAGTTTGTCAATAATTTTTATACAAAACAAAAATTGAAACCAAAAAAAAAAACTTTCGTGGCATTTATTATCATTTCCATCTAATAGATTAGTCTCTAAGGTAATTTCTACGACGATATCCAGAACATAAAAGCAACAAATAAGAAAACAAAAACACCAAGCGATTATAAGACACCAATAATAACAGGCAGATACAAACAATAACGCCAAAAACAACAACATATGGAAAAAAAAACGGCAAAACAAGTTTTTGTTTTACAACCAGAATAAACAAATAACGAGAAAATAGTTTTGAGAATCGAACTTCCCACACCAGCAACAGGATATGTTTATATACTAGACAACGTCTATCAAAGATCTTAAGACATTTAACCAACATCTCCACATATTTTAAAGAATTTTTTCTAAAACATTTTTCGACTGCTACTTCCACTAAAAAAAAAAAGAAAATTCTTTGGACCTCAATTTAGTTGTTTGTTTGTTTGCTTCCTTGTTTCATTGCTGTTTCCTGTCTTTATCTACACTAGTTATTTTATTGTTTTCAATATAATTCAAATAAAGTATATTCAACGTGTGGCGTTTAAGCAGCGTTAGCAGCTTTAAATCTAGTTAGCATGGAGTGCTGTTTATCAGAAGAGGCCAAGGAACAGAAGCGTATCAATCAAGAAATCGAACGACAATTACGTCGTGATAAACGAGATGCGCGAAGGGAGTTAAAACTGCTGCTATTAGGTAAATTTATTAAACAATTTTTAATAAAAATTAATTAACAATACGGATATAATACTTTAACTAGGTACTGGTGAATCCGGCAAATCCACATTTATTAAACAGATGCGTATTATTCACGGCAGCGGTTACTCAGATGATGATAAACGTGGCTATATTAAATTAGTGTTTCAAAATATTTTCATGGCTATGCAGTCCATGATTAAAGCTATGGATATGTTAAGAATTTCATATGGCGCAGCTGATCATGCGGTTAGAGATAAAACAACAATTATTTAATTTCTAATAATAATATTGAAAATGTTTTTAGGAACTTGCTGAACTTGTTATGAGCATTGATTATGAAACAGTTACTTCATTTGAAGATCCATATTTGTCAGCCATAAAAACGCTATGGGCCGATACTGGCATACAAGAATGTTACGACCGACGAAGAGAATATCAATTAACAGATTCAGCTAAATAGTAAGTAGAAATTAAAAAAAAATGTTAACATTTTTGAAAATTTTTTGAGAAACGAACTAATGAATCAAGGACTAAGGGACTGAGTTATTGCTGTAGTATATAATTTTTGTATATTAATATTATATTATTAAAACTTTAGTTATCTTATGGATCTTGATCGTGTGGCCCAACCTGATTATTTACCAAGTGTACAGGATATTTTACGTGTTCGTGTACCGACAACGGGGATTATTGAATATCCTTTTGATTTAGAAGAAATACGATTTAGGTATTTATTTTTTACGGCCTTGTTGTGTTTATAATGCCTGTTACTGTTCTTTTCAACTAACAAATTTAAATATTTTTTGTAATTGTGCATGTTTAACAAACTTTTTTTTCTGTGGTGATCGGTGATTTTTTTTTTGTTTTGTTTATTTTTTCACGTTATCTTGTTATTTTTTATAACAAACTGCTGACTAAAAAAAAAAATAGACGTTTAATATACATTCATGTAATTCAAGCTGTTTATAAAAATATTATAGTACAGGGGTGAAATGATAAGTCTGTGATTTTGTTCTTTTCGCATATCTTTTAAAAAAATTAAATCTTGTCTCATAGAGAAACATCTTCTAGCAGACATCTGACTAAATTCTATTTGACTTAATGGCTCTTTATGCATAACACATCGTCCATTTTATCGTAAAAATTGTAAAAAGTAAATTTTATTACGACGGCGTACTGATAAGTTAGTAATTTTTCGGAACTTTCAGCGTAGCTAATATACAGACCTGTCACACATTCCGTTCGGTTTTGTTTTAATTTCAAAGTTGTAGTTAAATTAAATTTTAATTTTTTGTAGAAAGCAAAACACGGAATTACTTACGCTTTCGAATTGAATTTAGTGGCAGGACTGAAATAATCAAATTCTCTCTTTTAATGCAACATGTCATCTCTTATTTCTTCAGAAGAAAGATGTTTCCATTTTTATAAATGGTGGTTCAATAAATTATAAATGCAAAATCTATAATTTTTTTTTTTCAAACCATAAAAAAAAAGATTTTGTTCCAGGGCCCCTAGAAGCCTTTAAATTTTTATGGAAAAGTTTAAGAAAAAGCTTAGAAAAAGTTTAATTAGTAAAGCATAGCAAGATGTTTTTTAAAAACTAATATCCAATTTAGATACAAAATATATTTTAGAAGTCCTGTCATAAAATTAATCTAAATTAAATATAAAAATCTTAGAGAAAAATTGCTTTAAATGGTAAACAATTCAAAAGCAAAAGATTATTGAAATGACTGACCATGAGGTTTTTTTCCTATTAGGTATTAGTTTTTAATAAAACTACTAACTTTTATGTATATTAATATTATAGCTACTTAAGCGATCTTCCGCGTATCGAACAACCCGACTTTTTACCAACTGAGCAAGATATTCTACGTGCTCGTGTACCAACAACTGGTATATTGGAGTACCCATTCGATTTGGATGGCATTGTATTTCGGTATAAAACTTTTCTGCAAACTATAAAACAGGCTAAAAGAGTATAGTATTGCTATAGTATATGAATAAAAAGGAATTACTAGCAAAATGTTGAAATGTATGAGCTTTATAAGTTTTATTTTTATAAGTTTTTTTTTAAATGTATGTTTGCTTTAATATGTATGTGTGTGTGTATATATTTAGTTCAACTAATTGTTATTTGTTAAAAATTTGTATTATTTATACAAAAAATTAATCCCTTTTTTTAAACTATTTCAATCTTAAAAACAACAGAATGGTAGATGTCGGTGGTCAGCGTTCAGAAAGAAGAAAATGGATTCATTGTTTTGAAAATGTAACATCAATCATATTTTTAGTGGCTCTTTCGGAATATGATCAAATTTTATTCGAATCTGATAATGAGGTATGTTCTAAAAATTAATTTTATCCAGTATTAATTTAAATATTTAAAATTTCCTTTAAACCGATTTTTGCAGAATCGTATGGAAGAATCAAAAGCTTTATTTAGAACTATTATTACGTATCCATGGTTCCAAAATTCATCAGTAATTCTTTTCTTAAATAAGAAAGACTTGTTAGAAGAAAAAATTATGTATTCGCATTTGGTAGATTATTTTCCTGAATATGATGGTAAGTGATTTTAATATTGTTTTTAATTTTTTAATATTAAGAATAACGTAATTTTAAAGATAAATTTAATACCCTCCACCTTTAACGAACAGTACGATAACGGCAAGCGTTATCAGTTAGTTCATGGCTTTTAAATTTTTCTGCGTATCTCAAATTTAAAAAATATTCATCTGTATATATTGAACTTTAAAACAATTAATGATCAATTAATACACCATTTAATAAACTAACGACCAAATAACAGTTTACACTGACTCCGAAGTTGTAAGTTAATCGTCAATTCACTGATATGTGTGTTGTTGCTGCAAATGGGACAGAGAAACCTCGTTGGCAAATCAAACAGTAATTATTTACGTTATCCTAATGTGGTCACATACGTTGAGTGGAAAACTAATAAGAACTGCCAAAATGCTTTCCTAAGAACCACAATCGGCAAGGAACCAGGATTCTTTCTAGTCATGGAACACAACGCTATGCTAACAAAACAAATTATTCTAGGGTGTCATAGTAGTAATCCTATAATCCTGACTTTAACATTAAACAATTGGAACACCCCCGAAGCAAATCAGAAATTATCTATGTATTTCCAAGAGCAGAATAAGGAGATATGTGCAAGATCTATAAGATTGTGTGTGCCTCGTATATGACAGCTTAAAACGATACTTAATAATACCAAAAATTAGCTTGAAAAGTTACAACTTAAGCACACATGTGGCGAAATTTCCATAATTAGGTTACGAACCTGCTATTCTATCCACAATAGTTTACAATTCTAAGCCAACATGATTATTTACTACTCTTAAATGGATTAAAATAAAAAATTTGGCCTTCAACGAAAAAATTATGAAATCTCATATGAGGAAGTAAAAAATTATAATTATAATATATTAAAAAAAATGATGGTGGAGGGTAAAAAGCGTTAACAAAAATTCGATTAAGATTTTAACAATAAGTAAAAAAATATTTTTTTTTTAATTTAACATAATAATTTTCTTAAATATTTTCAATGTTTGATTCAAATAAATTTATTTAAATATAATTTAACGATTTATTGTCAAATAACTTTTAAAGGTCCCAAATGCGATCATGCCGCTGCGAAACAATTTGTTTTAAAAAAATATTTAGCAGCAAATCCTGATCCAGAACGTCAATGTTATTCACATTTTACTACAGCCACAGGTTGTATCAAAACAAATTTGAATATATTTTTAATTTAAAGCGCAAGCTAACATGATTTATTTTTGTTTTTTTATTAGTATCGTAAAAATTGAATTCTTTTCATAAGTAAGCTATGTTATGTAATTCGCTAGATTAGCATTAATTATTGTATAATAGCATTTACAGATAAGATTATACACAAAAGATTATTGCTAGACTCTGTAAAGCGCTTTAAATGTTTTTTTTTTTGTTTGTAAAAATATTTAGGCCCACAAAGAGATGCCATTGCCGCCCGTGAATTTATATTACGTATGTTTGTGGATTTGAATCCAGATTCTGAGAAAATTATTTATTCTCATTTTACATGTGCTACAGGTAAGTTATATAAACTTAATTATGGAGCTTTTCAAATTTACAGAACTTCTAAGACTGGATTTTTATTATGACTTTTTTCGCTTGGGGAACAGGCATGTCTTTAAATTTTGTAGGCGAATAGTGTATGAAGGATTATATTTTTCTAACAAAATTTCTTAAAACAAAAAAGTCAAAATCAAAATCTAGTCTATGTATAAATAATACTGATCAGATGAGCAGTATATAGAAGTTATGTATGTAATAAAACTTTAAGTTCCAAAAATTGAAATAAATCTTATGTTAAAAACATATGTGAATGAAAGAGCCAGAGTGATTGTATTATGTATGATATGTGATTTTGAAATAAAAAATTCTGTCTTAGACGGATTGGGAATACCATGTGAGTTCAAGCTCAACAATTTTAACGACATTTTAATTTTCTACTCTAAACTACCAAATTACCAAAACACAAAGTCATGGTCAAATATTCGAGTTGTTAATACCAGGTATTCTTTAAAAATCTTTTAATTTTATCTTCATCATTTCCATTTTTAAAGCTTGTTTAAATTTGTTTTAAGTAAAAAATGCTTTTCAGTTATTAACAATTTACATAGTTGTTTTAATTTATTTTTTAAATTTTTTCTAACTTTTCTTTCTGATTTTTTTCCTCATTTTTTTACTTGTCAACTTCCTGTTCTGTCTCAACAGATACTGAAAACATCAAACTTGTATTTTGCGCTGTAAAAGATACAATTATGCAAAATGCACTTAAAGAATTTAATTTGGGTTAAGTATACTTATTGGCTGTTTGTTTCATGTTCAATTATCTTTTTTTTCCTAATACTCCTTTCTACATACTTTCCAGTCTTAATTGGAATTTTTATGGACTACATGAAAAGTAAAAATAAAGAAAACTGCAAAAATAGAAAAAAAAATAGAAAATAAATTATGTATTTAATATAGTTATTTTTTATTTTAATCATAATATTATTTCTTATGTCTTTTGAAACTTATAAATAAATTGCTGAAATTATTTCGTCTGTGTGTGTTTTTATTTAAGATTATCAGGCATGTTCTATAATTATAAATAAAGTGGATTTAAAATCGAAAAAATTTTTAAAACGATCCTGAAAGTTAATAAAAATATTCTTTTTTGTATACTTCATACTTAATAATTCTTAAAAACAGCATGAGCTGTAGTCATTTTGTAAATAATTGAAATTAAAATCTTGGTCAATTTAAATTTCACTTCATTTCGATTTCTAGAACATGCCCGTTTATTATAACTAGCTTTTGCCCGCAGCTTCCTTCGCATGGAAAACCCTCTTAAGAAAATACCTAACAGTTAAAACTATTTATCAGTTTGTTTATTAAAATGCATACTTTCATATTTCATAAGTGTTAAGGAGAGCAATTTTTTATAAAACTTTAATTTTTTCTATTATATATTCTGTTAAAGTTTTGTTTGCCGGTTCGAAACACTTTTTTTAGCTTCGTTACTCTGTTTTGAAATGTTTCCGATCGGAGTTCCGACATTATTAAGGTTTACCGGGAGCTTTAATGCAACGTGAGCTGTCATTCCTACGGTGTTGCCACGACTCCTAACGATGCAACGGCTAAGGCGACTTTACGTTTACTGCTTACATTTGCTAATAGTTAATTGATAATGAAGATTTTTTCAGTGCAACCAGGAGCATCCAAAAAAATATTTCTCCCCTTTCTTTTTCTATGTTGGCAAGAATATGCTAATATGTACATATATTAGTATTTTGCAAGGACAAACATTTGTCGGTATTGTGCCTTCGCTTTTTCGCTAGCTTTTGGAGAAACTCGTCTAGAAACCCAAAAAAAAAAAAACTTTTTCTAAAAAATAACGCCATCGTTTTAAGTATATTAAAAAAATTTGAAATCGTCGGATTTTTTTTAACAACCCTACTAAAAACCTTAATAATTAACGCGTAAACAAAATAAATTTTTCGACAAAAACTCGTCCGAAACCTCAAGAAAACATGTTTTCGGAAAAACTGCTATCGCCCTCGTTTTAAGCGTACAATTTTACCTTGAAAACGTAATATTTGAAAAAAATTTTATCAGCCGATTTTTTATAACCCACTAAAAAACCTTAAAAATAAAAGTTAAAAAAAGTCAACAAATTAAAATATGGACGCCTCGAAAATGATTTTTTTTAAAAATGTCGTAGTGGAATTTTTTTTCCTCATGCCAGAAGCAATCGGAAAATCGAAAGCACAATATTGATTGCTACATCGGCCCACCCTAATGTATATGTTATTCTGTTTATTCGTCACTAATTTTATCAGATCACTAATGTCATAATTGGTCTACCTCATATGTTCTCGATTAACGAAAGTGGCTACAAATCTTTTTTCTTCCTTAATTAATGAGACGGTGCGCACTATCTTGCAATTCTCTCTCCAGTTTGGGTTGAATGTTTTTCGAAAAGCTACATTGTTGTTCCGAAGGATTAAAGTAGTAGAGAGTTGATAGAAAATCAACATTACTACAAAAAGCTCTCGCAGCTTAAAAGAAGAATCGCGCAACGTAGCTTCCTATAAAGTAGTGTCCCAATGCCTTCAAGAGCCTTATATGCACCGTTCACAGTCTTCAAGCCTTCAAAAGATGTTGGTCCTCTAACCTCATGGAGCAGCCGGAGCAGATGGTAACATTTCGTGTTGTTAGGATGAATATCATAGACTCTTCCCGCAAATAAACTCGGAAAACTGATTTTCCCAGGAATGAGATCTACCTATTAATTTTTCAACCCCGTAAATCCCAAAATTTTAAAATTAATCGCAAACAATGAATTTTACCTGGAATAAGACCTAGGTATATCGATTGGAATCATACAAGTTAAGTTGTGAATTAAAAAGTTATTACTTGGTAAAGGACCAAAATAGTTAATCTTTAGAATAATACCAAAACATATTACAGATGTTTTTGAGAAAATATCAGACTTCATTTGGTTTAAAATGTGTTCCTTTTTGTAATACTTAAAAAATAAATTGTGAATTAAAGAAATATGTATGTATATGTATGTTTCGAAAAAGGACTAAAAATCTCTGATTTCAAATCAGTTAAATTTGTTGTCTTATTAGTCAGAAGTTCAAAATATTCGAGGTGTTTTTAAAAAGGGAACAATTCAATTGAAATTTTATTCTTGTCTTAAATACTTTAGAAGATAAATTAGATGAAAAAGTACCAAAATTACCCGTTTCATTAATTAAAAGTACAATTATAAAAAAGTATTAAATACGCGTCAGCTTTCATATGCTTTTTGAATTTGGATTCCATCGTTAGTCTTTTTCCTTCTTTTGCAATAGAATTTCAAAAAATTCCTTTTAATGGATCTGTTAATGAAAAGAGTTATGTATGTGCCTGTGTACCGAATTTTAGACGTTCGGGCTGGGCGTTAATGAGTCTGTGAGTTTTTTTTTTATATATGTGTATATAAGATTATTTAATTTTATTTTTTTAAGGGAAGCGCTGGTTCAATAGGTAGTCGACACGAGGAAGGCTCACTTGGGTCCCTTTTAGATACCCTAAGCCAAATCCCAGTGCTAGATCTAGATTACTCCATAGGCATCATTCCAGCCTTCAACCATTTCGATTGTTTGGCAAAAAAAAATTGACCTTAGTCCTACCTCAGATAGAACATCCAAACGGTAATTCTGGTCTCCAAAAATGTCTTATGCTAATGTCTTCATCGATGAATTGGGCTTAAATGCCCCTTTTAGGCTGCCGGATGACAGACGAGTATTGCAGGCGGAAATCTCCGCCACAAAGCGGACGGCGAACTGGCTGAGCTATTATCGTATATGCGGTTTTACAGACAGCAATGCTGTCATTGCAACGTTGACTGGTGTCCTCACGAAAAGGAGCACTGTAGGGAACTGTAGACGCCCTGGCCAAACGCGGCTATCTTTTGGATGACATGTTCGTCGACGGCCTGATCGGCATTTCAATGGTTCGCTGTAGGGCTCTCACTAAACGTGAGTCGTACAGAAGGGCTCAGGGGAGATGACAGGGTAAGAATACCTACTTGGTGTCCGGGACTCTATGATCTACGAAGCAGGGAAAACGAGCGTGCTACTTGGTTTTGGTAGGGACCACATCAGGATGGTGATACCCGTCATTCATGACGGGCCACTGGGTAATAGGAACCCATGTGAAGAGAATAGGTCTGGTTTATAATGACTACTGTAGAAATTGTCATGATAAGGAGGAGAAGTAAACGGTGTTTCACTTTCTCTGCCAATGCTTCGATCTCAGGGCTGTTAGGATGAGAGATTTTGGGTGACCAGCATTGCCATGTTTGGACGCTGTGTCTAGTGCACGACTGAGATCGATCTCTATGTTTTGCAGGAATAGTGGTGGCTCGATACAGCAGTGATGTCTGAAGCAAAATCTAGTGAATACTAGCTGACCCTGGTCACTAGCTCAGGGTACCGCAAAGGGACCGCTATAAGGATCAAAGTGAGCCATCCTTGTGTCGGCTGACCATTGGACCTTACCTTATATCCTTGGCAGAAAAGTTAAGCATCGTCTCTTCCTCCTCTTCACCTAGCTTGGTCCAGCTTGTTAGAAATTTTCGAAAAAATAACTGTAATTTTCTTTTAATTTACAATTACCAAGGCCCGAATTTTCATGCAAATGCATTTTTGTTGTCGTCAGTCTAAGATATACTGAATATCTTTGCGAACTAAGAAATTTTCATTAAAATTATATCGATTTGTTAGTGCATATTTTGCTTTGGATGCATATTTTTGCATATATTACTTGATACATACAGCTTCTAATATGTTTTTGCCTTCTCCTGTAAAGTTGCAATTATGTGAGTTAGGGCCTTTCTACATGAGACCAACGATATATAAAAAAACATTGTGTATGAATGTTTGTGTGTGTGGTTTTTTCGTTAAGACAAATTACTAAAAGAACTTATAAAAAAATATGTTTTAATCCATTGCCTGAAATTAATTGGAATGAAATCGAAAGAATTTCGACATTTTAAGGGGACGACCGCATTTCTACGAGAAACTTTCGCTTCATACAACTGTATGGATTACCACCAAAAACTTTAATTTGCGATTAATTTAATTTTACGATTTTTAACATATTTTTTTAAATTTTTTTTCATTTAGATACGGAAAATATAAGATTTGTGTTTGCAGCTGTTAACGATGCGATTCTACAACCAAGTCTAAAGGAATATAATTTGTTCTAAAGAGGTTTTAGGCAACAAAAGAACTAATTTTGTGATTTTATTAATTATGAATGAATTCCTTCTTTTTTTCACTTACAAAAAAAGAAAATAAGTCAAAAGAAATTTATTAAGGAATATAATAAAAAGTAAAAATATTTAATACAGAAAGTTTTCTTAAAAAAAACCTCAAAACCGAAAAAAATATAAAATGTGATAAAGGAAAAATTAAAAAATATACTAATTTAATAATTAATCTCAGAAAATGAATTATAGAAGTTAAATTGTGAATTAAAAACTTTTTGGTTGGTAAAAGAACCAAAATAGTTAATCTTTAGAATAGTACCAAAACATTTTGAAGATGTTTTTGAGAAAATATCAGACTTCATTTGATTTAAATTGTGTTCCTATTTGTAATACTTTAGAAGTTAAATTGTGAATTAAAGAAATGTATTAGGAATAACGTTTTGCAATTTTTGCAAATATCAAAAATACCACCTCATAGCCGTGTAAGGCATAAAAAAATATTAAAAAATATGGCGTCACTTTTCCTCTATCGTAAAGAAAGTTTCCGCACCGAAAGCGTTGAAGTTTTGTTGTTATTTATTTATTTTCATCACTTAATTGGTTACTCTTGTCTTAAATAAGTTCGTTTTTGTTTAAATTCCTATATAATCTTAAACAATAAACCATTTTTCATAAGTCTAATGCAAAATCAAATGGGGTTTCAATTTTCAAAAATAAAATGCAGACATAATATGGAGTTTTAGCAATCGCTTACGGTGTGGAAAATTTTTTTTAGCTAATCAACCTAAAAACAGTTTTTTATTATCACAACAGCATTCCCCACATGGTACTGGAGTCGTATTTTGCACTCAAAAAAAGTTATTACCCTAAAATGTATGTTTAGAAACAGTACTAAAAATCGGTTAAATTTGTTGCCTTATTAGTCAGAATATTCGTTGTGTTTTTAAAAAAAGAACAATTCGATTGAAATTTTATGCCTGTCTTAAATACTTTAGAAGATAAATTAGACGAAAAAGTACCAAAATTACCCTTTTCACTCTTTAAAAGTACAATTATACAAAATTATTAAATACGCGACAGCTTTCATATGCTTTTTGAATTTGGATTCCATCGTTAATCGTTTTTACCCGTTTGCAATCGAATTTCGAAAAATCCCTTTAAATTGATCTGTTAATGAAAAGAGATACCTGTGTACCGAATTTTAGACGTTCGGGCTAGGCGTTAATGAGTCACTGAGTGTTTTTTATTTTTTTAAGGGAAACTCAGGTTCAATAGGTAGTCGACACGAGGAAGGCTCACTTTTAGATACTTTAAACCAATTCCCAGTGCTAGATCTAGATTACTCCATAAGCATCATTGCAGCCTTCAACCATTTCGATTGTTTGCCAAAAAAAAAAAAAGGATTGAACTAGTCCTACCTCAGATAGAACGGCGAACTGGCTGAGCTATTATCGTACGGGCAGCAATACTGTCATTGCAGCGTTGACTGGTGTCCTCACGAAATCGAGCAGATAGCCGGATGCCGGATGTCCATAAATGAGATTGCGGAACATTTTAGGCTAACACTGGCCGCCAAACGCGGCTATCTTTTGGATGACATGTTCGTCGACAGCCTAATCGGCATTTCAATGGCTCGCTGTAGGGCTCTAACTAAAAGTGAGTCGTACGGGGTGAAAATACCTACTTGGTGTCCAGGACTCTATGACCTGGCTACAACTCAGGGAAAACGCGCGTGATACTTGGTTTTGGTAGGGACCACATCAGGATGGTGCTATCCGTCATTCATGACGGGCCACTGGGTAATAGGAACCCATGTGAAGAGAATAGGTCTGGTTTATAATGACTACTGTAGAAATTGTCATGATAAGGAGGAGAAGTAAACGGTGTTTCACTTTCTCTGCCAATACTTCGATATCGGGGCTGTTTGGATGAGGCATTTTGGAAAACCAGCATTGCCATGTTTGGAGGCTGTGTCTAGTGAAGGACTGAGATCGATCTCTCTGTTTTGCAGGGAGTAGAGGTGGTTCGAGACTGCAATGATGTCTGAGGAAAAATCTGGTGGATACTAGCTGACTCTGGTCACTAGCTCAGGGTATCACAAAGGGACCGCTATAAGGACCATAGTGAGCCATCCTAGTTTCGGCTGACCATGATTGCTCCTACAGTAGTTATTGTAATTTAGGCCCAGTCTCATTGCATGCGTCCCTGTTAGGGTTGCCAGACGGGCTTTACTTGGTTGGATCCAGCTTGGTCCAGCTTAATAGAAATTTTCGAAAAAATAACTATAATTTTCTTTTAATTTTTAATTACCAACGCCCGGATTTTTATGCAAATGCATTTTTGTTGTCGTCAGTCTGAGATTACCATATGGGGGATTTCATGTCAAGTGACCCAACTTTTGAAATCGATGTCTTCCGATTTGGATGAAATTTGCACCAAGGTAAGTCCTATTGGATAGTAGCTTAGACACAAATTTTCAACAAGATTTAAAAAAGTTTCTGAGTGAGAGGAGGTCAAAGTTTGACATTTTGGGCAAACAGATGTTCTTTCTCATCCATATAACTTATTACCTATTAGTGTTAGCAAAATGAGTCCCAAGTAGCTTAGATAGTTATTTGATCAAATTTTCGAAAATAATTATTTTGGTTTTTTTTTAAATTTAAAATTTTTTTTTTTTAAATTTAAAACTTTTTTATTTTCTTTTTTTAAGTGGGTATTTTTTTTCTAAATAGAAAGCTTATGTCTTTTCCTTTAACGTAGTTTTGATCGCTTATTGGGCTGCGAGTGGCTTATGTTAAAAAAAAAATACTTTCTAACTCAAGAAGAGGATTTTTAAATTTTTAGCATATGCACTATTTTGAATTTTTTCCTATTTTTGTTTAAGTGTTTCTAAAACCTTAAAAATAAAACTTATGCAGATATGTAAACAAGACAAATTATCCTTTTCGACGGTATGACATGAAATCCCCCATATACTTAATATCTTTGCGAATCAAGAAATTTTCAGTAAAATGGCATCGATTTGCTAGTGCATATTCTTGCATATATTGCTTTGAATGGATATTTTTGCATATATTACTCATATTGCATATTGTTGGTGCATATTTTGAAAATAAAACTTTTTTTAATTGCCTTATTTCGCCATGCACCCTGTTGCAGAAGAGATAACTTTGATGATATTAATTTATTGATTTCTTATGGGAAAAAATATTTTGTAAAGCACCTTCGCGTGTTGGCGATTTGGTGAAAGGATTCAACAATGGTAATGCAGTATCAATAAAATTTTTTAATTTAAGTTAATTGATATTTTCATAAACAAGATGTATGCTGTGGGCGGAAACTTATGTAAACAAACTCGTATCAAGCTTGATAAAGTTTAAAAAAATTATGGATTTTATAAAAATGTATGTTTTTAATTGATTTTACTTTATTTAATAACAAGTGACTTAATTTACATGATTATTTTACTTATGTTATTTTTTTACATTTTTTTGTTTGAATTAAAAATACCCCTCATTTAACTTCTACTTTGTGCTAGTGCTGGGAAACTATCGATAGTCTTAAAATATCGAAAATATCGATAGGAAAAATAACGATATCGATTTTTTTATTTAAAATACAGCTATGAAAACAAGTAACAGCAGCTGTAATCGCAGTTTTTTGCTGCAAGTTTACATTATTAATTGGCGCTAAATTACAGTAATGTATGCAAACAAGAAGAATTGCAGGTGGTATCGATAACTTAGCTGTGCTTCTTATAACTGCTAACTAGTGTCCTTATGTCAACATTTGAATATGTTTACATAGGGACTGAAATGTCAAATGTGGTTAAAGTGTTGTAAAATCACTACCATCTATATAAATACGCTTTAATGTAGAAACTCATTCACTTTGTGTTGGCCATTTTTAAAATTTAAAATAAAAGCTTGAAAACTTTGGTGCGAAAAGTTTCTGGAAGCTTAAAAATGCAAGTGCAATTGTGAGCATAAGGAAATACAATGAACGACGATTAGAGGAAAAGTCCTCTAGACCGATTATCTTTTGACTGGAGAATCAAAACCAGTTTCGAACATTATTAAAAATTATTAAAAATGTTATGTTTTTGGTTTTCTTTTGAAACAGCGTTTAAAAAACTGCAGTCAAAGTTGAAAAAACTGCAATTTCTTTCACTTCTTCATTTGTCATTGGGCAAAAAACAAAAAGGTTTCGTCTAAATGTGCTAAATTCGCATTTCATACTATTGATAAACTGAAATTTATTGTTGATGGGATAAGCCATGCCATGCACATTTCACTGGTTGCTTAGGCCAGATCGTCAGGAAACGTCATCCAAAGATTTTAGAAAAACTAAAGATATTATACAAATAAAACTGTTAAACGAATTAGAATTATAAGCAACAGTTTTACGGTTTTACTCTAAATGTAGTTGTAAGTGGGTAAAGAAAAAACAAAAATAAAAACAAATCACTTTATTTTATTTTGTGAGTTCAGTTTTATTTACACTGCCACATGCATATTAGTTATCAAAGTTTTTCTTGGGATTCAAAAATTTAATTAACAAGGTTTCGTTTAAATGTGCTAAATTCCCATTTCATACTATTGATAAACTGATGTGTATTGTTGATGGGATAAGCCATTCCATGCGCATTTTACTGGTTGCTTAGGCCAGATCGTCAGGAAACTTCATCCAAAGATTTTAGAAAAACTAAAGATATTATACAAATTAAACTGTTAAGCGAATAAGAATTATAAGCAACAGTATTACTTGTACAAATATTAAAGCTTAAACAAAAACAACAACAATAAACAGTGAGTTTATCTTTTCTTACAGTCCCGACTACAATTGGTTGATTTTTTGTCAACTCTTAATGTAGTTGTAAGTGGGTAAAGAAAAGATATTAGTTATCACAGTTTTTCTTGGGATTCAAAAAATTAATTAACAGGGTTTCGTTTAAATGTGCTAAATAACCATTTTATTTTACTTCTGATTCATTAAATGCAAGCAGTCGCTGTCAAACTAACGCAAAAAGCGAAAACTTGTACATAAATTTTCGTTTTTTGTTCTACATTTTTGGGTTTAGACTAGTGCTGGGATACTATCGATATTTGCTACTATCGATAGTTCAGATTTCACTATCGATATTACTATCGACTGAATGTTTGTACTTGAGTAGAACAACTATAATTAATATTTTATCAGGCGACAGCTCGTTGTTTTTAAATAAGACTTATGTATGTATGTACGCAGCAGGTCATCGTCAGCTATAAATGGATTTAACATTTTCAATTCGCTGCTGGCCGCAACAGAACCCTATGCGGTTGTTCGCTTCAGTCTAAAATATTTCGAAAAGCGATTAATATTTGGAACTACGACACATACCTGACGAGCCAATAAGAAAATGTGTTAAGCGCGAAGCTCTGTGTTGCTGCTATCTACGCTGTTACTCATAAGGGATTCCTTTGGCCACTGAGATTCATCCTTTAATAAAAATTCGGGTTCATTTATCCACCGTCCGTCCGCTTCATCATTTTTCGGAAATTTCGAACGCGTCGCTTCATCTGCTGGGTTTTTAATACCCGGGCACCATTTCCAGTCGTCCATGTTGCTGTTTTCTAAAATTTCCGACGCTATTTGCCACGTATTGTTTGTAGACACGGTGATGAGAACGGATCCATTGAACGACTGTACGGGAATCCGTCCAAAAAAATTTTATTAATACCTTTTAAATGATTATTTACTATCAGTTTATTTAGACGCACGCCGGCAATTCCAGCTTGGGCGTCGTGTGATAGCGCGTAGGAGCACAGCCACTTTTTCCCATTTCGAAAACTAATTTAATGTAATTTTCACTTACCCCGCCGCCATCGCCTCTTCGCTTGCATCCGCAAACACATGCAGGTCGACTTTACTATTGTAGTAATTGTTAAAATAACACCTAGGCACACGAGATTCCTCCAAGACAGGTGGCAACTCTGAACATTAGAAATTGTAAATTTCTTGTCAGCTTGTTCTACACCACTTGTTATTATGTTCACCTTTTCAGATTTCTGTGTTGTAGAATGCACATTTAGTAGGTTATTCATTCGGTTAATCGTTAATCGGTTAACCGATTAATTACTGCCCGATTAACTGATCGGTTAATTTAAAATTGGCTTTTTTCGATTAACGCTTAAACCGGTTAATTTCAGTCGATTAACCGAAGTAGCAAAATTTAAAATTTTTTGTAGTATTTTAAAATATTTTTTTGTGTTTTAAGTTATTTTTTTGTGTTTTTGTAAAAGGTATGTGTTCAGAAAAATATTTTTTTCCTTCTAGCAACACATTCTTTTAAAACAGTACAAAATCAGAAATTAAGAAATCGGAAATAAATTTTTTGCAGAATATTCGATGCTGAGCTTTGCCAGGATGAGTTAGATGAAGAGCTGACAAAAAAAGAAACTCGATTGTAAAACAAACAATCTTTTAACAGCATTCATTAACCGAAGCAATTAGAAGTGTTTAAAATTTTAAAAATTAAAACTGAAATTTAATGTCGTAATGGAAGATTTTATATGTTTAGAGAAATACAGGAAAAGAACTGAGAAATTAAAGAATCTGTATTATGGGTTGCTTTCAATTTCTCCAACATCATCGATAAGTGAAAGAATTTTTTTCAAGTCAAGTTCTATCAAAATTTAAGTTAATAATCGCTTAAATTCTAAACATTTAAAACCAAATTATTTTTCTTAAAGATTATTTAATAATTATTAAAATGATCTCACAGTTTATTTCTTATTAACCCCCAATTTCACCAAGTTCAGTTTTAATTAACTATCAGTTATAGCTGTCAAAACATATTGTTAACTGGAAGTAAAAGTAATAGTTAGTTTTTACTGAACTTGGTGAAATGGGGGTAAATGATATATATATATATGAATTACCTTTTTATTTGCTCGTTTTAGTTCAAGAATTATTTTGTTTGTTATGTTTTTACTTTTTTTTTGCTAATAAATTCCAAACAATAAATAATTTTTTCATTTTAATTTATTGAAATTTTTTTATTTATAACAAAACTTTATTAATCGGTTAACCGATCAATAACAAAATTAACCGATTATAAACCGATTAAACTAAAAACTCGGTTAATTAATCGAGCGATTAACCGATTAAAGCAAAAGCCCGATTAAATGAATACCCTAACATTTAGCCACTGTAGCTCCAATATTTCGGGTTTTCCATGTAAATCCAGTTCGCGCGCAACATTGATGTCTAGCATGGAAACGTTAGCACCGTCGTCAACAAAAGCATATAATGAAACTATCTTTTCCTTTCCGTAGAGGTTTACTGGTAGTATTTGGAAAAGAACATTATCATTGCTGACGACTGCTTGACAATTTCTGCGTTGTTGTTGCGGCTGTGCAGCGGACACACTACTAATTGTAGTGTATCCATTTTCTTTACCATTTGCGGCGTTTTCATTCGGGACGGTTTGTTGCGTGGGTTCTTTTGTTGACGTTGCTGTGTTAGACACTTTTTCGCGTTCGCGGGGTGCTTTGTGTAACAAAAAATGGTGCGATTTTTGGCAATCGTATGTGCCACAGCGTTTTTTAGTGTGACATTGCATTAATTGGTGTCCTCTCTTTAGGCAACAAAAACAAGCTCTCAGCTGTTTTGTAATATTCCATCGTTCATCAATAGACATCTGTAAAAATTTTCTAAATTTTTTATTGAGTTACACTTACCTTGACAGATCGGACAATGGCTGTTGACGGCGACACCAATGCAGGCGTATTTATGGATATTTGTTACAGAGGAAGCTGGCTAACGGCGGTTAGATGCTGTTGACGTTGATGGGAGACTGTCGTGTACGATGTTAGCGAGTCGGCGTAATGCTCCCAACCAATTGCTAAAATCAACAACGATGGCTGTACGTTTTAACAGCAGGGATTTTTCTGCCCACTGCATTTGACGATTGGTTGGCAATTTTGCGACCAATTCGCTCTGTAGCGACGGATTGGCCAAATGATGATCTCAAACATTTTTCAAAAAGGTTGACATATTAGCAATTTTGTTGGCAAAATCCAAGAGGGCTTCTAAATTACCATTAGAAAGAGATGTAATTGCGCGAACTTTATCAATCTGGCTTTTTATGACGACCAAATGTTTCCCGAAGGATATCCATGATGGCGACGACATTTTCAGGGCTGGCTAGTAGCGACTCTACAGTTTCACGAGCACGACCTTACAGAGCATATCTAAGGCGCATTATATTATGTACACTGGAATAACCAAACTCGGTCGTTCTGCTCTCGAATGCTTCAGAAAAAGTTTGCCACTCTTCCGGAAGACCTGAAAATATAGGAAGAGGGTAAATTTTCTTTTGTGGCATAACACTAGAACGAAGGCTTGCAGTGCTAATTGCTAATTGTCCGTATAAAACTGTGGCGGCTGTAGAGTCAGCGACATTGATGCAGATGTTGACTGTGGCGGCTGTATAAACAGTGGTGGCAGAGTCTGTGGCGACGGCGGCATTGGTAATGATGACAGAGGCTGTTGTGGCGTTGACTGTAAAGGTTGTGACAGAGTCTGTGGCGGCGGCGGTATTGGTAATGACGCTTGTTGTGAATAATTTCTTTTCGTTACTGCTGCGTATTGTTGACCAGCTGTGTTTGCAGTTGCTGGGCATTGTTTACTAGCTGCGATTGCATTAATTGCATTTGACGCTGGATTTCCTGCATCTGCTTGAAAAATTCACGTCTAAACTCACCGAAATCATTTGTATCTTTTCCAGAACTACCGGCATTAGTGCTTTTTGCTAACGTCGACTTCTGTGGCGGTAGCTGGACGACTGGCAGCTTTGGCGTTGTCTGGGCAGACGCGTTTGGTGGCTCCACTAACATACTTTGAGCCTGTAGTACACCGCCACTATAATAGTACCGGTCGGCGAATGTTGTGTAGGTATTTCACAAATAAATGCGTCAAAAGGGGCTGGTGGAATTCCTTGGCTTGTTCTTTGGCTGGCTCTTCTCGTCGTTTTTTGGTTTTGTGGCATAAAAAAAAAGAATGAAAATACAGTACAAACAATCCAATATCCCAAGGCTTTTGCAAATTTAGCATAAATTCGTAACAGTATAAAATTTGCATTTACGCCCAACACAAAGAATAAAATTGTAAATAATTACAGCTGGCGATTTGTGATGTCCATGAATAAACACAATCAACTGGCTTTCCAATGTGTTTAATTAATCCCTAGGCGGCAAACTATCAGACAGTAAGAAATTAATGTAAACAATTCGTGGAAATCGGTGATAATTTGATGATCATTTATTCTCTAGTATAATGAAATACATACATATAAATGGTTACAAAATTTGAAAGCAAAATAGCACATAAAACACTTAACACAAACTAAATGAATTAAACAGAGTTAACTTTTTTTATAAAACAAATATTGCTAGCAGCACTTACTTGTCTTTCGGGTCAAATAACAAAAGGGACTTTTAATGTCTTGAAAAAAGGATAGAAACTCAAATAAAGGGTGGTTAAAATTTCAAGGCACGATGTTGATTTTGAATAAAACACAAACTATTTAGGAAATTATTGTAATTTTATTTTATTATGATATATTGATACTACTCAATTATGTATGGAACAAAATATCGGCCAAATGGGCGCCGCGACCACGGCGGCACACCTCCATCCGATGGTCCAAATTTTCGATGACCCTGAGGCATAATGGAGGTTCTATGCCGTTAATGTGCCGAATTATCTCATCCTTTAGCTCTTGAATTGTTGCTGGCTTATCGACGTACACCTTTTCTTTCAAATAACCCCAAAGAAAAAAGTCCAACGGTGTCAAATCACATGATCTTGGCGGCCAATTGACATCGCCATTACGTAAGATAACACGGCCATTGAATTTGTTGCGCAAAAGAGCCATTGTTTCGTTAGCTGTGTGGCAAGTGGCAACGTCCTGTTGAAACCACATATCGTCCACATCCATATCTTCCAATTCGGGCCATAAAAAGTTCGTTATCATCTCACGATAGCGAACACCATTCACAGTAACTGCCTGACCGGCCTCATTTGGGAAAAAATTCGGCCCGATGATGCCGCCAGCCAATAAACCGCACAAAACGGTCACTTTTTGTGGGTGCATTGGTTTTTCGACAATCACTCTTGGATTATCATTCGCCCATATGCGGCAATTCTGCTTATTGACGAATCCACTGAAGATGATTTTCTTCGAAAATTGCACGATATGCATTTTGATTTGATTTCCTATTTTCATAATAAGCCTGAATAACTTTAACGCGTAGCTCGATTGTGTATCTTTCCATGATTCAAATTGAGTTAGTCTGAAATTGAAAAATGTCGAATAAAATTCGGAAAAAAACTTGGCGTTTAGGTGTGGTTCACATTCAACATCGTCCCTTCCAATTTAACCACCCTTTACAAAGATGTTAAAATATAAATGTTTTGCAGTATATAATAGTTTTTCTCCTTTGTTTTTGGCGGTCTGCTTTCTGTTGTTGTCGATCGATTCTCGATTACAGCAAAACAGTGTTGTAAACTTAAGAGTTGCCATCAACGACATACGTGCTACATATCGTTACCTAAAACGCAAAAGGCCTTAACTTACTAAAAATAAAATTCAACTTTTCAATTGATTCTAATGTATTGCATCAACAAAATTGTCTATAACAAGATTTTATTAACCTAACATAAGACCTAACTAACAGTTTGCATAAAACGCAACATTTTCAATTGTCAAAACAACTGGTATGATTTACAAGAAAACTTAATTATAAACAGTTAAAAGCGATTTATCAATTTATCACTTTAAATACTTTTTTTGCTTCTCCTGTAAAATGTTATAAAACTTAAAAGCGATTTATCAATTTATCACTTTAAATTCTTTTTTTGCTTGTCCTGTAAAATGTTATAAATGTTAGATAGGGCGTTTTGCATTTTAGGTAACGATATGTATGTCGCAAATAGAATCAAGTTCTTAATCGGGTTTATTTCGTTGTTTATTCAGTTGTTGAAATAAATTTTAGTTGTTATAAAAATGTAATACTTAAAAAAAGGAAAAAGTTAATTTTCAAAAACTGTCATCTAAAATAACTTGCGTACACACAGATGTAGAGATCGAAAAAATCTTAACATACATAAATGTAAATAAAAAAAAAAAATACTTAAAATGTTAGTTAAGTAGTTTTTTTTTTTATTAGTTTGAAATTATTACTAAAATTACCATAAAATTTATTTTTATAGTTCTAATCACTAGGGATCAAGGAAAACACAAAATTAAATTTTATTTTTTAAATAAAAAATTTTTGTGTGTAAAAAAAAGGAATATTTATACCCACACCACAATAGTGGAGAGGGTATTATGCATTTGTGCTGATGTGTGTAACGCCTTAAAATATTGGTCCTAGATCCACCTTAAAGTATACCGATCGACTCAGAATCGCTTTCTGAGTCGAACTAACTAACGATGATTTGGGACAAAGGTTCTTATTGGCACAAAGACCAAGCCTATTGAAAATGGGCCGAATCGCAGGACCACGAGGGAAGATAGGGGGAAATTTCTTCATCTCAGAAACTACAAAGCCGATTTTAATGAAATTTAAAAAATAGATAGAACCATATCTATATGGACACATAAGCTATACAGTTTTTAAAAAATAGAACCACAAAGGGAGGTAGGGGGCAATTTCTGCCTCTCACAAACTTTCAAACCGATTTTAATGAAATTTAAAAAATAGATAGAACCATATCTATATGGACACAAAAGGTATGCATTTTTTACAAAAATAGGACCACAAGGGGAGATAGGGGCAATTTTTGCCTCTCAAACCGATTTAATGAAATTTAAAACATAGATAGATCCATATCTATATGGACACATAAGCTATACAGTTTAAAAAAAAAAAAGAGGACCACAAGGGGAGAAAGGGGCAATTTTTGACTCTCAAACCGATTTTAATGAAACTTAAAACATAGATAGATCCATATCTATATGGACACATAAGCTATACAGTTTTAAAAAAAATAGGACCACAAGGGGAGAAAGGGGGCAATTTTTGCCTCAAACCGATTTTAATGAAATTTAAAACATAGATAGATCCATATCTATATGGACACATAAGCTATACAGTTTTAAAAAAAAATAGGACCACAAGGGGAGAAAGGGGCAATTTTTGCCTCTCAAACCGATTTTAATGAAACTTAAAACAAAGATAGATCCATATCTATATGGACACATAAGCTATACAGTTTTTAAAAAATAGTACCACAAAGGGAGGTAGGGGGCAATTTCTGCCTCTCACAAACTTTCAAACAGATTTTAATGAAATTTAAAAAATAGATAGAACCATATCTATATGGACACAAAAGGTATGCATTTTTTACAAAAATAGGACCAAACCGATTTAATGAAATTTAAAACATAGATAGATCCATATCTATATGGACACATAAGCTATACAGTTTAAAAAAAAAGAGGACCACAAGGGGAGAAAGGGGCAATTTTTGACTCTCAACCCGATTTTAATGAAACTTAAAACATAGATAGATCCATATCTATATGGACACATAAGCTATACAGTTTTAAAAAAAATAGGACCACAAGGGTAGAAAGGGGCAATTTTTGCCTCTCAAACCGATTTTAATGAAATTTAAAACATAGATAGATCCATATCTATATGGACACATAAGCTATACAGTTTTTAAAAAATAGAACCACAAAGGGAGGTTGGGGTCAATTTCTGCCTCTCACAAACTTTCAAACCGATTTTAATGAAGTTTAAAAAACATAGATAAATCCATATTTATATGGACACATAAGCATGATGTGTTTTTAAATGCTGTGGTGTAGGGTATCATATGGTCCGGCTTGACCGACTATACTTTCTTACTTGTTTTTTTCTGTGTTTAAAAAGAAACGAAAAAAGAAAAAAAAATTCTTAAAAAACAAAATTTTTAGTTTCAAAAAATAAGCAAAAACTTTTTTTGTAAAAAAAAACAAATAAAATTGTTTAAAAAAAAAACTTTTTTTTTGTTGAAAAATATTACTTAAAACGTTTTTTTTTTTAGAAAATTTTATTTTAAGTATGTATGTATTCTCAGAAACCTCTTCATAAATTTTATTTAAATTTGTTTTGAAGAATGAAATATCAGAATTTTTTTATTTTGAAACAAATTGCATTTTTTTTATACAACAGTTTTTTAGAAAACGTTTTTGAGAAAACTTTTCATTTGAAAAACTTTATTTTAATTATTTTTTCCGACTGCTTTTTTTCAATACTATTTTAGAAATTTTTTATTTTGTGTAAAATGTAGAATTTTTTAAACTTGAACAATAAATATTTTTTTAGAAACAAAATAAAAAAACACTTTCCGGTCCTTGCTAGTGATGAATTTTTGGACCTTTTCCGGAAACCCTTCCATTAAGGTTTTTAAAGTGCTTTCTGTCACTTTGTTGGAACTGGAAGTCCACCTCCGTTTAAAATCTATCACACTTTTGGACACCTTTTTTGTGCTCTTTAATTCTCTTTTCACAAGAGCCCAATATCTCTCCACTGGCCGTAGCTCCGGGCAGTTTGGAGGATTTGCCTCTCTTGGTACAAATACCATATTATTTTTCTTGAACCACTCAAGAGCTTTCTTACCATAGTGACAAGATGCCAAATCAGGCCAAAAATAAGTGGACTCATTATGATTTCTTATGAATGAAGAATAATTTTTTGTAAACATTTCTTGATGTAAATTTCGGTATTTAAATAGCCCGTTGTAACAAATGTTTGTTACATGTTTGGGAAATTTTGTCTGTTTTTGGGTCCTAAACTTTTCTTCAACATTCCCTCGAGCATTAGCAACATAAAAATTTTGACCTGGAAGTTGCGAAAAATTTGCGAGAACATACGTTTCGTCGTCCATTATGCAGCAGGAATATTTTTTTTATAAAACTTGCCTTCAATTTCCGAGTTCTGTTTTTGGCCTCTAAATTTTTAGCAGCGTTCCTGTCAGTTACTTTATGAACCTTGTATGTATTTTAAACCTGCATTGACTTTAACTTTTCGTACCAAAAAGTCCGAGCACTGAGCTAACTGGGCTGCTTTCCTACCGGATGTGTTGAGAGCTCTTTTGAAAATCCTTTCTATTTTTTTGGCCTTAGAAACTTCATGTGAACATTTTTTTTTATCAACGGACAAGTTCTCTTGATACCGTTTAATAACATTGGAAACAGTTTGACGGCAGACCAATGATTGTTTGACCAGCTTTTTGTAGGACCAAGTTGGGTTTTGTTGAAAATATTTAATAATTTTAGTACGCACTTCTTTCTCGTCACTCATTTTACTCACTTTAACAACAAATGCATAAAATTGACATTTAAAATAACAACTGACATACTTTTCAAAGATTACTTGATCAAAAAAAAATTCAAATAATACTTGGGTTAAAAGTTTTAAGAGAAAACGCGTGTTAAGGTTTTTTTTGATCTCACTCTTTATTATCGATACTATCAATAGTGAAATCTGAACTATCGATAGTATCCCAGCACTACTTTGTGGGTATTGTGGCCTACGTTTATTAGACTGAATTTTAACGTTTTGTATGTGACATTTGCTTTTTCTTGTTATTTTTATGTATTTTTTGGCACTAATAAAAACATTTTAAGTGCATATTTTTTAAATTTTAAGAGCATATATTTCTATTTTTATTCGCATAAAACGCGATTTAAACTGCATAAAAGTCCGGGCCCTAATAATAACCCTTATTGATTACTACACAGTAATAACTTTCGTAATTTTTCCTTTAAGTCATGGTAGAATAAGTACAAGGTTAATAGTCAAAAGTCATTTAACATTTTGTTCTCAATTTTAAAACCCCATATAACGTCAAACAAAAGAAAATAAGGAAAAAATCAGAACAAGCGCTAAAAATCAAATAAATTCATTTGGCATTACATAGGTAAATAATAGGGTATTAATTTAATCGTACTTTTGCTTTAATCGCTCGATTAATTAACCGAGTTTTTTGTTTAATCGGTTAATAATCAGTTAATTTTGTTATTGATCGGTTAACCGATTAATAAAGTTCTTCTGGTAAATTAAGTAATTGCAATAAATAAAAATGGATAAATAATTTATTATTTGGAGTTTATTAGTAAAAAAAAAAAAAAATAATAATTCTTGATTAAAACGAGTAAACAAAAAAATAATTCATAAATATGTAGCACATATTTTTCAGGTTATATGGTTATTTAGTTATATTCACAACAACAATATACATTTATTTAATTTCTTTTAAAAAATTTTGTTGCTGGTAATGTTACTACATAAACATACAACCTGATAGTTCGTCTTTCGTGAACAACCCAATTATGTATTTATTAAAAAACAAACTGTGAGATCATTTTATTACTTAGTTATTTTAATAGTTTAAGGAGATCTTATAAAATAATCTTTTAGAAAAATAATTTGGTTTAAATATTTAGGATTTAAGCGATTCTTTTCTTAAGTTTTGATAAAACTTGACTTGGAAAAAATTCTTTCACTTATCGTAGACGTTGGAGAAATCTAAAGCAATCCATAATACATATTTTAATGTATTTTATTTCTCTGTCCTTTTCCTGGATTTCTCTAAATATATAAAATCTTCCATTATGCTATTAGAGTCGTGTTTTTAAAATTTTTAACACTTCTAATTGTTCCGGCTAATTCCTTTAAAAGATTGTTTGTGTAACTATCGAAAGATTTTTCGGTTTTCAGGTAATCATCTGACTCATCCTGGCAAAGCTCAGCACCAAACGTTCTGCAAAAAAAGTTTAGTTTCGAATTCCAAAGTTTCTGTTTTTGTACTGTATTTTAAGAATGTATTGCTAGAAGGAAATATATTGTATGAAAAATATTTCCTAAACACAAACCTTTTGTAAATGAGACGAAACAAATAATTAAAAACACAAAAAAATATGTTGTAATACTACAACAAATTAAAAAATTTTGTAAGTCTGAGTTTATACGGTTCATTCTTTACTGAAAAGATTGCTACTTTATAGGCGAGAGGGGCGAGTGGAAAAGAAACGAGTACATACCCCTCGCCTCTCTCGCCTATAAAGTAGCAATCTTTTCAGTAAAGAATGAACCGTATAAACTCAGACTAACATCGGTTAATCGATTAATCGACTGGAATTAACCGGTTTAATCGTTAAGTTTTTTTTTTTAATTTTTTTATATTTTTTTTTTGACGAACTCCACAAGCTCATATACGAAATATACATATGTGGCAAAAAATATCTACATATGTAGATAGTTAGGGGTAGCGCAATAAATATTGGTTTAAATCAGCATTGCACTATCACTAAATAAAACTTCAAAAATTACTTTGCCCTATACTCATGCTTAAATAAATATACGGCGATTGAATTATTTAAACTGCACTCAATTAAAATAGTGCAAAATTTTAACTTGCAATCGAAAAAGCTACATACATATAAAGTTTCAAAAATGTTATTTTGTATGTAAATGGTTTTTGATTTTTGTGATGATATGCATAAATAATAACGTTGGCAATTATTCGCATTTCAACTTTGTTCGAGCTATTGAAATAATTGTTCTTGTTCGTTCGATAAAACTATTAAATCTAAAAAATTATTCGATTAATCGATGAGAATAACGAATAAAAAATACTATTTTTACAAAAAAATTACGTTTTTTTAAATAAATATATCCGTCCATTCATCTACAACTGTCTTCATTATTTTTTCTCAAATCCGCTTTGACTTCTTTTTTTGATGCGTTAAACTTTTCATTTCAACTCTATATCGTTGTATTACTTAAACACATCGTAAAACCCTTAATTCTTAAATAATCCAATATTGCTTTGTATTTTCGAAAAGAGTTTGCAGACCTACCATCTTCAGCCAAACTTCTGCATACAATTTATTCTATATGTAGAACAACCGCTGTCTCTCTTTATGTATTTTTCCATTGGACCAAGTTTGGCATTTTTTGACGTCGTTGGATTATCTTCCACTGCATCGCTTTGAATGGTAATATTGTCACAAGATTAATTAATAAAAATATAATAAAAAACCCACATTTTCTACTTTCACAAGATAATTTTATAAATCAATTCTTTATTTTATTTACCTTTTTGTTCATTTCGAAGTTTTTCACCCGGGAGTAAAAAATCCTCTTTCTTGAAAATTTTTTTACATTTGATTTAAAAAGAAAACAGCTGATACAATTGCTTATCAAATATTTGTTTAATAAGAATATAAGAATATAATATACATTTTTGATATACTCTGAGCTTACTAAACATTAAGATTAATTACAATCAGGGCTATGGTTATAATAGTGTTTAACTTTACTACATTTTGTAAAGGGTGGTCCGACCATAATGCACGATGTTAATTGTGAGTCGTACCTTAACGTAAAGTTTTTTGCCCAACTTCATTTCTTTGTTTCAGTGTTTGACAAATTCAACCATGGAAAGCACGCAACAGAGCAGCGCGTTAAGATTGCTGAATCCTTTTACGAAAATGGCCGTCCAAATGCATTTCGTGCACTTCGTTGTTTTATTGGTCAGCATAATCGACCAAAAGTGTTCACAATCGGGAGAATTGTGCACAAATTTCAGCAAACCGGGTCTGTATGCTCGCCCAGTTCGTTTATGGGCTGGTGGCGTCATTATTTCTTCGTCAATGGTGTTCGCTATCACGACATGATAACCGACTTCTTGTAGCCAGAAATTGAGGTTATTGACATTGAAGATAAGTGGTTCCAACAGAATCGTGCTCTTTTGAGCGAGAAATTCTATGGCCGCGTTAAAAGAAAAAGTGTACGTCTATAAGCCAAGAATAATTAAAAAGCTAAAGGATGAGATGATTCGGGACGTTATGTCTCAGAATCATTGAAAATATTGACCATCGGAAAGAGGTATGCCACCGTAGCCGGGGCGAGCATTTGACCAATATTTTGTTTCAAACACAGTTGTCATGGATCCTTCTATAACAAAAAAAAATATTAAGATAAATCTCTGAAAACTTTGTTTTATTCAAAATTAACATCGTGCGTTTTGGTTGGACCACCCTTTATAAAATCACTAAAAACGTTTAACAATAAATCAAATTTTAAGCTTTTATTTATTTTTTAATAAAATAATCGCCATTTTAAAATTATTCGAACAAGAGCTTGATTTTGTTTGATCGATTAATCGAATTATTCTTAATCAGTTGACAACTCTAATAAATAAGCAAAGGAAATTAAACGAAATGAAATTTTGTCAGTAACGCAATAATTCTTGGCTTTAGTCATGAAAACACAAGTTTTAATACCCACACCACAAAAATGGAGAGGGTATTATGCGTTTTTGCTGATGCTTGGAAAATATTGGTCCTTAACCTGCCTTTAAGTATACCAATAACTTTCTGAGTCGATCTTACGATGTCCACCCGTTCCTAATATGCACCACAAAATTAAAAAGAAACATTTTTTAGTAGTTTTGTTTGCAAAATACAAAAAAAATGTTTGCACATATAATTTATATAAGAAAATTGAAAGTTATTCAGCGTCGCGTAAAATCAAAATATGGAGCCGATCTTGTAGGACAGCTTTTTTATACTTGCTAGAAACTTTTGAGATGAAAGCAAAAAAATTTTTTTGTGCAGAACCCTAATGTACATATAGTGGGCTCAGAGCTTATGCGAACCAAGTTAAAAAAGGCAATTCGAAAATATTTTGAGATTGAGTAATTGAGTTGCCATTAATTTCTGGAGCGATTAACTTGGGGCTTATTATCGTTACCTTAGGAACGAAAAGCTTTTTATTAAGCCCGTTACGCCAGTTTGTATATATTATATTTGATGATGATAAAAAACATTGTGTATGAATGAGTGTGTGTAATTTTTTCGTTAAAGATAACTAGACAAATTACTAAAAAAAAAACTTATAAAAAAATATGTTTTAGTCCATTTTCTGAAACTTTAATTGGAGTGAAATCGATATTTCTAAGATAAACTTTGGCTTCTTACAACTGTATGGGTTACCACCAACAACTTTAATATATGATTAATTTAATTCAAAACTTTAATTTACGATTTTTAACATATATTTTAAAATTTTTTTTTTTTTTTTTTCATTTAGATACGGAAAATATAAGATTTGTGTTTGCAGCTGTTAAGGATACGATTCTCCAATCAAATCTAAAGGAATATAATTTGGTCTAAACAGGTTTTAGGCAAAAAAAGAACTAATTTTGTGATTTTATTAATTATGAATGAATTCCTTCTTTTTTTTCACTTACAAAAAAGAAAATAAGTCAAAAGAAATTTAATAAGGAATATAATAAAAAGTAAAAATATTTAATACAGAAAGTTTTCTTTAAAAAAAAATACATCAAAACCGAAAAAAATATTAAATATGATAAAGGAAAAATGAAAAAATATACTAATTTAATAATTAATAAATAAATAAAAAAAACCAACCATTTTATAACGCTAATTATAACAAATTATATACTTTATATATATAAAAAAAGAAAAACATTTAAATAAAAGATATTTAAATAAAAATAAAAAAAAATTGAAAATAATTGGGTCAAACTGCAAGATAAACAAAAATCGAAGTGTAAATTAAAAACCAATATGGGGTTTTTAATAAAAAGTAAAACAAAAAACAACATCTTACGAAAAAGAAAATAACAAATAGGAAACCCCAATTACAAATTTTTTTTATAAACCACATTTTTATGAAGATCTTTATGGGTGGTACTACTATATGACTAATTATAATAATAATAAATATATATATATATTTATATATAAAATTTAATTTAAAATAGACACAAAAACAACAACAAAACACGCATACACACAAAAACAACATTTATTTGTAAATGTATAACTAATTTAATAAAAAAAAATAAATAAATTATAAAAAATTACAAAAAAAATAAAACCCTACCACATACATTTAATGTAAAATTTTATTAAAAAAAAATTTATATGATTAATTTATAAACAACAACAAATTTATAAACAAAAGTCCCTTTCATACAACCAAATTAAAACTAAAAACTAAATTTAATTTTGAAATAATACAAGATTCCCTTAAACAAAATAATGAAAAATAAAAGTATATAAATGAAAACAAAGAACTATCTCCTTTAATTTTTAAGTTTAAACTAAATAATAAAATTGAATAAAAGAAAAACTTTAACAAAACAAAATTCCCAAACAAATATCTGACAAAAAAAAAACGCCGCGTTTTAAAGCGCTACTTTTTTTTTAAGCATGTGTTTGTTAATTATCTAAAAAGTAACAAAATATAAGAATTGTAAAACCAAAACTTTCTAACATTATCTACTCTTTATATTATATACAACATACATATTTGGATTAATATTTTCAAAACCAGTAGAAAAATATCCTTATATTTTAAATTTTTTTAACCCAAAACAAATTTAAACAATTATTAAAAATCTCAACAATTTTACTTTTTAAGATATAAAAAAAACTTTATTTGAATTTTTATTTTGACAACTAAAAATCGTCACAGAATTTAGCAGCCATATTTATAAAACCAAATTCGTCTGCTAACTAAGAATGGTGAAGGGTGTTGCATGGCACGCAGAGGATATACATATAAGGGTCTCCACACCCTTCGCATACAAAAGTTAAGCCTATACACTTGAGCAAAAAATGCATAGTGAAAAACCAGTCTAACGATAAGCTTGGTTGAAATTTAAAGTCGAAATAATTACCTACCTTATAGTTTTTTCTTCTCTGGCATAAAGTTCGCCTTTGTTCTGCCTTTTATCCTTATTTGTTTTCTTTTTAATGTTAAAGTTGAATTCTTTGAAACCAACATAAAAGAAAATTAAATAAATAACAGTGTTTTTTTTTTGTTCTTCTGTAATCGGTAAAAATGTAACATATGTATTATGTGTGACAAAATATGTTGTCAACATTTTGTGTCAAAAAAGAAATCGCAACAAGACTTAATACGTATTTTATTTAAAGTTTTAAAACGATTTTGTAGAAAATTTTAAAAAAACGGGGTATGGCTGACTTCACAAACGCAGTATTGCAAAGCATCACTTAAAACCAATGCGTTGACAAAATCATCACAAATAAAAACGATGCACAAATTTCGCAACCGTTGTGCAGTGAATACGGTTACCGTGCAATAATGACCTCAAGGCATTGCCTGGATAAAGGTTAAGCGATGCATTGCAACAATGCGTTTCTGGAATGAACCTTTACCTGCATATTAATCTACATATACACTACTCAGATTTCCCACAAGGATGACTTTACACAATTTATTGAAAAGTCAACAGACTATTTGTTACAATTATAACCAAGGGAAACTTTTACTTAGCATCTTAAAACCTTTCCCTAGCCAAAAAAAAAAAATTATCAAAAAAAGTCCTGATCTTAAATGAAAACTCAGAACTGTATGCATATGTACATATATTTGACGCATGGAGTATAAACACAAGAAACTCACTCAACACAATTTTTTTTAAATATGTATGCTCAAATTTAAAATTGATAATATCGTTTTCAGTATCTTAAAAAATTGTTATCTAATACATTTTCCTCTTATTTCCTGTCGTCATTCTTTTAAATTTTATATTCAGAAGCCATGATATAACCAACGTACACCGGATGATTATCACCCGTTGTATTAAGTGTACAACTCTGCATTTCTTAATACGATTTTATTCTTTTGTCTTTTTCGTATGTATTGTAAATTAATGAATTTGCTGAGTAAGAGAAAGAAACAGACAGAGTTTCGACAACTGTTTTATTCTGGGTTATTTAGCAAACGTGTTTACTACAGCTTTTTGTTGGATTTTTCAACCACAGCGTATTAAATTTTAGTCGAATACATTTTGTTGTTGCAGTGTTGTAAATCTTATTATTTTAACTAAATTAATAAGATTTTAACTAAATTAATAAGATCAACAAGGTCTTCAAGGGACTTTACCATCTAGGGTGGAAATCGCTTATATATTTTTGTTTTAATTGCAAAAGTTGGTGTAAACAAGTTTGGACAATGTTGACGGCAACCCAACATGGAATGGAATTAGTAATGAAATTTGATTGTCGTCTAAAAATTCCCCTGTACATCTGATTGATATACATATGTATGTATTTTGTAAAATTATGCTCAAACGGCTAGAATAGGTTTCATTTTATTTTCGTAATAGACTCGTTTATAAATGGCGTAGGGAAATATATTTTGAGACCGTTTTAATTCACTTTCATAGGTGTGCTGAAAGATATTGGGTTTTCCACATTGATGGTCAATGAAGACGCACACTCAAATAGACAACTATCATCCATTATATTTGTTATGAATGATAATACCTGTTTGAAATCATCGTTCGTTATTTTCTAAGGCCCATATTCATAGTCAAAAATAAAGTCGACTTTTTCTAAAGTACACTTTAGAACAATGTTATTGACATCCATTTAAAGCCGGTTTTAACTTACAAGGTGACTTTATTTTGACTATGAATATGGCTCTAACACTTCAACCACAGAGTATACAGACGTAAAAAAGACGTAAGAAAAACGCACAAATCTGTTGCGAGGGCAGCTTTCGAAGAAAGAGTCATGAAAGCATGTTTTGGTAGTAAAGTGACAATGTGTATAATCTGGACACTAGTGCAATTTCAAAGCGGAATTTAAAAATATTGCAGCAACAAAAATTGCAAGTCTGGACGATTAAGTAAATTTGTGTTCATTGTTTTGCGGCATAAAAGATGGTGCAGAGAGAAATGCAAAAAGGGCAGCTTTCAAAGAAAGAGATTGAAAAAACACCATCCATACACCTATTTTGTCTCGTGTCGTTGCTGTATAATCGGTGACTTTAGCATTGAATCAATTGAACGGGTCATAGTAACATCTGTCGGATTTATAATTACTTTAATAATATGTAAAACTTTTATTTAGCATTTCTATTAATTAAAATAATCAAAATTTTTGTCTTTAATACAAATTTTCAAATATTTTGAACGTAAAAGTTTTTTATAAAAACTGTTGATATGAATTTTCATTTCGTTTTAGCAAAAAAGTTTTTTTTAATATTCAATTTTAAATAATTTTTCTACTGGTTTATATTAATAAAACTCGACATCTTGATCATATAAAAATATAATTGGCTGGCTTCCTAAACGCAGTGTTTCAATACAACACTGAAAAGAATAACTTCGAAAATCCACTTCTTTTCTGTAGACAATGCCTTGAGATCATTTTTGCATGGTAACCGTGCACAACGATTGCGAAATTCGTGCATTGTTTTTATTTGTGATGCTTTGTCAACGCATTTGTTTTTAGTGATACTTTGCAACACTGTGGAAGTCTGCCTATGTACATATGTATTTGAAATTTGAAAAAACAAAACGGTAAAGTTACGGTCACATACAGACAATATTTAATAAATAAAAAACCATTATTTCTATTATTATTTTCTTTTTCAATTAGCTTTGTCTTCAAATAGTTTAATACAAAATACTGTTTCATACTCTTTAGCATATTCTTGCTTTTTATTATTATTATTTTTAAATTGAAATTTGCTTTAATACAAACATTTGCCCAGTGTGACCGCAACTTTAGTAAATTGAACTCTTTAAAACTATTGTAAACTGTTTTTTCTTCCTTAAGTTACAATATAGCAAAAACGAAAATACATTAATGGATATAATATTTTAACATATTTTTGTTTTATTTGCTTTTTGTAAAAAATTAATAATTAAAAAAAAGTAATGTTTTTTTATTGTTTTGTTAATTTTTATTATTATAGCTTTTTTTAATTCTTTTTTATTAACTAATTCAAAAATCAGGTTTCTTTTCTAAATTGTGTCATATTTTTTGAAAAAAAAAATACATTTTAATTTAAAATTTAAACATAAAACAATATCTAATATTAATAATTTATATGCACACATTCATACAACAACAAAAAATAAATAAATTAAAAAACATAAGTAAAACAATTGTAAAAAATATTTGGCCCCTATTATGGTTTACAACTCAACTCAGTTGAGTTGTTATTAAGACAACTGGTTGTGATCAGTTGTAATTTTTGTTATGTTTTTGTTCACCGCAAAATAGCAAAGTTGTAAACCATAATACAAAAATTAAGAAATTACAACTCAACTGAGTTGTGTTGTAAACCGTAATAGGGGCCTTTACTTTGTTAGGTTTAACGGGATTTAGAAAAAAAAACAAGATCAACCCAATCATGAATTAAACTTCCCCAGAATATTTTTCCTTTTTCCTATTAAAATTGAATTGAAAAATGGGAAATTTTTGTTCATAACTTGGCTGGAAGTATTTTATGTACTTTGCTTTCATAATGGAACTAACTTTTTATTTACACAAAATTATCTCTTACGTAGGTACTAAATATATATTTTCTTTTTACTGGGCTAGACCAGTGTTGCCAGAAAAATATTTAAAAAAAAACATCGGAGTTTGTCCCTAGGAATTTTGTTAAAAAATTTGTAACATTTAAACAGCCGTATTCACAATGAAAATTTGGCATGAAGTTAGCACAAAGATTGTTCATAATAATCTTACCAAACTCTGGCTAGCGATTTACTATACTCTTGTTAACGAGCTGCCGAATGTTTGCCAACTTTTGAGAAACAGCCGTTTAATGTTAAACAATTTTGTTTGTGTTTTTTAATTTACTATCTTTTTATGCCCTTCACCACAGGTGGAAAAGGGTATACATAAGTTTGTCATTCCGTTTTTAATTTCTACAATATTGATTATGAGGAGAGAAGTTGATTTAACGATGTGATGTCCCTCCCCCTCTCCCCTGTGTACAATTGTTTACATATTCTAGCATAATGCCCAATATGATTTTCGTTATCACCCTTCATTATTATTTCATCTATTTAACGAAATAATTTTAACAAATAGAAACTAGGAATTTTTGTTTCTTTTTGCTACTTAAAAACTCGCCAAAAAAAGATTAATCTATGGTATGACAACAGTGCCTATACAAAAAGGAAACAAACTAGCACACATACATGGTACAAACTATTTTGGTGAATATAGGCCACCTATTAAGATTCACAACTGAAATAAGTTAATATGTAATTTTTGTATTATGTGTTGAGTTGCGAACCGTAAACGGGCCATATTTCATTTTAATGATATTCAAACAAAGTTCCTTCATGGTTCAGTTGTCTAGGGGGTTTTTTAAGGTTAGAAACTGTGAGTCTCCTGGTTCGAATCTTGGTGTTTCAAAAAAAAAATTGTTTTTTAATTTTTTTATGTTCTAAAAACGATTTTAAAAAAATTTACCAGTTTTCGCTTTTTAAATTTAATTTATAATGAAGTTTTTAGTATTGTAATGTAAATATGTAAAAATTATTTAGTTTTTGTCTAGTTGCTCTGTATTCTGCTCGCACAATGGTGAAGGGTATATAAGATTCGGAACAGCCGAATATAGCACTCTTACTTGTTTTAATATATTTTTATTTTCAGAACTTTTTAAAATTTTTATATGTCGAAGGAAAAACAAAAAAAATGAAACGGTAAAACGCGCGATGATTAATGCAAAAAGAGCATTTTTGAGCAATATAATGTGGCATCATTAAAATTCATAGTTGATTTATTAAAAAATTATCTGTGCTAACAAGCTTAATCAGCATTCTAGTTAGCGGCTCGTTGTTCGTAGTGTTTAAAGTGTGGCTAACTCTTTGTAATGAATACGGCTGTAACATTACAGAAAGATCCTTTGAAGACAATTGTATCTTAGAATCTATTTAATCATTTGCTTATCAACCCAATTATGAATAAAAATTCGCCGGGAGTTTACTCCCTCTTGTTTTTGTCTATTTAAACTCAATTGTAAAAATGGGAAAAGGAAAAAACTCCCGGGAGTTTTATTCATAATTGGGTTGTAGGTATATATTTTTAACATAAGCATGATAAACAGAAATTGTACATCATAAACTATACCTTTTTATAATCTGCGTGTGTGTGTGTGTGTACATACCCAGCGGGAAAAAGAAGGAGTACAGAGGCCTTCTATGAGGGCTCTTATTTTGGATGTACGAGGTCTGCTTGCTCCATTCCATATTCATATCTTTTTTACACACGTTGTCATTGCGGAGTGGGTCTTTCGCTTCTTTAGCAGTTACATAATGGTAACGGGATAAAAAAAATTATTTTGCTTCTGCTTGTTCAAAAAAACAATAAAAAAAAACTCCACTCCCTTCTCATAGAAGAGATAAGCCCTACTATGAGGCCTTCTTTAACAGTTAGACAAAAATAGTAATTAAATTAAAAAATATTTTAAGCAGGCCTGAAGTAAGAAAATCTTCTGAATTTTCCCGCTGGGTATCGCACACTTAATCATAAACAGGCACAACTCAAGATTTAAAAATGTTTAAGAGAGGCTGGAAGAAAACTGGCTTCTAAAACATGGTTACAATCTTTTAATTAAACTGAGTTAGTTTCACAATTGTTAAAGAAGAAAAATTTAAAGAAGATAGGGATGCAAACGAAATGTTCGTGGTCGCTATAGACTTGATTTATGAACTGGTTGATAAAAAACAGACTCTGATAAATTTTGAGTTGTGCATGTTTAAGATTTATAATGAAAAAGAACGATTTAAAACTGCAAATTTCATTTTCAGTGTATTAAAATCTAATGCTTAAACTGATTTGTATACATTTTCCTCTTATTTCCTGACTAAATTAGGAAATGGGCTCTGGATGGTACTAATCGGAGTATAACGGACTTTATGGCCGGGGCTTAGGAAGACCGATTCTTGTTCAATAATAGGCAGGAGAAAGGTTTGCGTTAGAACCATGGTAGGTTGTGCGATGACAGAGCACATTCTGTGTCACTGTCATAGGTTACAAAACAGCAAGCTGAGATGGCTGCGTAGTAGGTTCATGGGTAAAATGGAAGACATCTCGAGTTGTGACGGGATTCGCTGTGGGAAATACCAGGGGCCTAATTCTGGCATTCGCGATCGAGTACTTTCTCGATTCGAAAGCAATTTTATTACTAATTCTTTCAGTCGATACTGAACGAATCGAAATTGTTTTTTCAGTATTGTGAAACTCAAATTAATGTTTTACAATACTGAAAAAAGAACTCCGATTCGTTCAGTATTGACTAAAATAATTAGATATTAAATTGCTTTCGAATCGAGAAAGTACTCGATCACGACTGCCAGAATCAGGCCCCTGGCTGGGAACTGGGCCTATCTAGAGGGCTTTTGTGCTGAAAATGGTTGTCTGATGGCAGTTTCCACTATTTTTTGTGCAATGCTGCAATGTAACACCGAAAGGAAGCTTCAAAAACACTTCTTTTATGTAGACAATGCCTTGAGTTCATTGTGGCATTGTCGCCGTATTCACTGCACTACGGTTGCGAAATTTGTACATTGTTTTTATTTGTGATGCTTTTTTATAAAATTCAAAAAAGAACTTTAAAATCTCTCGAAATTCATCAAACCTTTTAAAAACGATATTTTTGAAATGATCGATTATTTGATTAATGTAAAGAATTAGAAAGTTTACATACATCATAAACGATTCGTTGTTTATATGATCTACGTGTGTATTTAAGGGTTTATATATCTATCGTCAACTAAATTTCAAAAGATCGTTAGCGACAACAAATTAAAAATCGACTTTTAACTTGATTATGATGTAAACGAAAATAATAAAAATAAGTTTTTTTAAAAATCTATTTCCGTCCAAAAGAAACTCCGATAAATATTTAATTCTTCAATTTCTTTTCAACACAAACTCAAAATCTATTGAGAAGTCTTAACATTTAAAAGATATGTAAACTGAATTAAACCAAAATTGAACAAACAGCACTTTATTTTTATTTCTGTAGTAAAAGTACTTAAAATAACCTAAAATTTTGCTTAAAAAGAAAATTTTAGTTCTGTTATCCAACACACATACGTTAGTATATTAACAAATTGCTGGTCTATTTAAATATCCATGAATATACATTTGTGTATTTAATTAAAAAAAGAAAGCATACTTTAAGGAATTTCTAAATAAACTTTAATTATACAGTACTTTAATACAGAAACTCCGCAGCAGTACTGTACACCGCTTTTATAGGAAATCCCTAAAGTATGAATTGATTTTTTTATTATTCAATTACTCCCTACTGCTGGATTCTGTTCGCCTGGTATTTTACAAAAAAAAAAAAACAAATCTGCTTAAATCGAAAGGGCACGCACGCACACACACACACGACACTGAAAAAAATAGTTGGCATGATTTTTATTAATACTGATTTCGTTAGTAAATTTTGGCGTAAACTGAAAGCTTTTGAATTAAATGAAAGAAAGTAAGTTTATTGGTTTAAAAATCAAATTTTTTTTTATATTTTAATATGTATGTGTATAAAAACTAATGCATTCGTAATAGCTTTTTTTTTGTTATTTAAATATGTATAATAAATAACAATTTTAAAGTAGTTTTTTTTATTTTTGTTTAATAAATTAATTGCTTTTTTTAAAAGACCACTCTTTAAATCATATTTTTCGTCAGCCATTTATTTCTATTACAGAAAAGAAAATTAAAGAGATATTCATGAAAAATCTTGGGTACTTTTTTGTCTTCACTGGAATGTTATACCGATTTATACTTTATAGTTTAAAATTTCCACTTGTGTTCCATGATGCCTGTAAAGAAAAGAAAAAAATTAACAAAATCTTTTAAAATGATAAAAAAACATATTTGCAAGTTACAACTTTAACCTTAAAGTACTCGTAATAAATTTCTATTCTGGTATTTGCAATATGGTTCCCAACAATATCGTTTAATCTATTATTTATTATTATTTCAATAATATCTTTTATCATTTGAAAGTGAAACTAGTCATTTCCATTAGTGAGCTTCCATTATTTAATGGCAGCAACAAACTATTAACTTCGGATTGTTCCAATTGGAAAACACATTAGAATACGATATTGAAAAAAGTTAAACAAAAATCTATTTCCTTTTTTATGTTGTAATTAAATATTTGGGGGCGATCGAAATTTTAATTGTATTGTAATTTCAATCGGTATCGAATGAAGTGATTTGCCCCCTGTTTTACAATTTCAAATTATATCGCATTAAATTTTTTATGAAAAGTACATATCGAATACGGAATCATAAACAGTCACTACTCAAAATTGATCAAACTCTTTTTTTAATGAACCAGTTTACAAAACAAATCTCTAACGACCAGGATGTACTGTCAAGGTACATTTACACAAGGTAGCATCACTAGAAACCTAGCTGTCCCTTTTTTCTGTATGTTGTTATATGGATTTGACATATTGAAGACATGAATTAAACATATAGAAACCTTATAAAACTATATACAAAAAAGTGACAGCCAGTATAGGTTTCTCTAGTGCTACAACCTTGCTTAAATGTACCATGGTCACTGTCTTCTTTAACTGAAATAAATACAATTAGGTCTGATTTTATGTTTCATGAGTCGCTTGTAAATTATCAACTAAAGGAACTATTGTAAGTTAAGACAGTGCGCTTATTAGTACATAATTGTGTGGTTTTCTTTTACCTAAATAGTATTATTTCGGGTTGTGACGCTAATAATGAAAAAAGTGTTAAAGGTTTTGTGGCGCACCATTTAGAGTTGTGCCTAAAGACTAAAGAGTTTCCAAAATTACAGCACAAATTAAAATAAAATTTATGCAAAGTTTCTTCTAAGAATGTTTTCTTTACTCTGTTCTAAAAACCAGTTATTTGCCACTCCTGAACATTTCGGAATTTTAAGTTGTGACTGTTTATGATTTAGGCAGGATTTTTGAAGTCTTATAAAATAATAAAAAAAATCACATTTCATCGGGAAACCCGAGTTTCAGAATACGGTTAACTGAGCATAAACTTAACTCACATTTCAAAAACCCGGCCTTTTTTTCAGTTGAAAATTTAATATTAGGTATTTTTTATGTTATTTGAAATAAAAAATTCAATTCGAAGTTGAAAATTTTAATTGTATTAAAAATTAAATTAAAATTTTGTTAAAATATGATTGGAATTTTTCGAAATATCTCTGGAAATCTTAAAAGTATACTTACGGCCAATTTCACCAAGTTCAGGGGGCAAATTACGGCATTCAATATCGATCGAAATTTATATTAAAATTGTATTGTAATTTCAATCCATATTGAATGCCGTAATTTTCCCCCAGTTATAATTGACTATGTAACTCTTGAAACATATTTGTGGTATTCACACCGAACATGTTAAGCTACTGTATTAGCCGATCTTTTTAATTTTAAAATAAAAGTCACTTAAGGCGAGGTTAGTGGCCATAATTTGGTAACCAATAATAAAAAAAAAAATAAAAATAATTGCAATAAAACTAATTTGTTAAAGTTACCAACTGTGAACGACCCCTTTTTTAAAACTTTGTTGGACTGGTACCTTTCGTAGTAAAACAGCTGATTTATTGTTCTGACACAATTTATTATTCACGAAAACACAAACACAAATATTTTTTTTAGAAATGTATCACAAATTACTTTTTTATAAATTTATTTAGAAACTGCAACAGCTGATTGTGAGTTACCAACTAACAACTTTTTTATCAGGGGTGCCGTGTCGTTAATTTGTTAAATGTTAATCCGGTAGCGCGTTAAATATAAAAAACAAAATGCGTGTAAAAAAGTAACGATTAACGACTAACAAACTAACAAGCTCGGTGTGAATACCACTATTGGTTACTGGCCGTTAAAGTTATTGTTAGTTTAACTGAGTTGTTGTGAAAAAAAAACAAATTTTAAACAGATTTTAAGTTTCTGAGGTATGTATAAATTTAAATTTTTTAAATATTCTATTTACACAGTTCAATAAAATAACCACAATTCAGATTATATTTAGAAAGTTTTAAAGTACATGAAATTTTTGAAATGCATACAATACTGCAAGTATTGATAAATTGTGAAATAAAATTAAACATTTCTAAAAAATGTCTGAATAATAATTATTTTGAAATAGATTTAAAAGTTCAAAAACAAAATTTCAAATAGAGAAAATATAATTTTGGAAAATATAAATTTGGAAAATATAATTTAATCTGAAAGTCAGCAGGAAATCGTTTTAAACAAATTTAATAAAAAAAAACTTTCTTTTTTATTATTTTGTTTTTAAGTTTTTACATACCAATTTTATTTTAAATTAAAAAAAAACACAAGTTTTGTATAAAGCTTTCATTAAAAATCAAATAAAATTCAAATAATATAAAAAAATAATTAAGAATAATATTTTTTTAGAAAATAATTATTAGCTTTTAAAAAGCTTAAAAAATCTTAAACAAACAATAGGAAAGGATTTATACCTAAATCCCTTTGTAAAATAAGTAGTAATCGATTTTTATTATGATTTTATTGCTTTGGGAACAACAGTCATGACTTTGAATTTGCAGGCGAAAGGTGCGAAAACTCTTACCTGCGACAGAAAAATTTAAAGTCATGACTGTTTCCTTTAGCAAAAAAACCAAAATGAATTATTGGTAAAGCGTAAAATTGTATATTGAAATAAAAATACAACTTTTAAAAAGCATTTTTTAAAAATATTATAAAAAAGCAAAAAATGCAAAAAATATCTTTTTTGTTATATTTCAAATTATATATGAATTTCAGCATTTTTTTAAAAAAGTTTTTTTTTAATTCTGTTTATTTTCCGTCCAAACATTTTTATACAAAAAAATATTTTATTTTTTTTTTAATAAATAAATAAAATTTTGAATTATGCACATTTTCGTAAGAAAAATTAAAACCTATACCAGATATACTTATATACAATATAATACAAATATATTGAATTAAATTTTAGGGACCATTTTTACAAGTTCCTTCACAACCAAATAACAAAATGCTTTAAATGTTTTTAATTTAATCCACTTTAAAAATGTTTATCCTTTAGTCTAAAGAAAAAGTTATTAATTTGTTTTTTTTATAAAATGTGCATAATTTAAAAATGATTATATGAAAATTTATTTATTGCAATTTTATTAGTTTTTAGAAAAAAAGGGCTCATTTATTAATGAATACTAATTAATTAAAAGAAATTGCTTACTTGTGTTAATTTCTTCTACACTGACTCAGAGCTTTGAGACTTTGCATTCAATTTTAGTTTGAATCACAAAAAAATTCAGAATTAACGGGTGAAAAGGTTATTTCACGTGTTCATAATATCGAATTTAAGTAAAGCTGAAATTCAAGAAATGGCTTGGTCTAATTCCTTTTTGTTTTAATATCTAGTTGAAAAGCAGTGCCACTTATAAAATTACTTCGATTGCAAATATATTCAAATTCAATTTGCAGAATAGAGCAATAAGTTTGAATATTTAAAAAGCATTTGCGGCGAACTTCGTCAAACTAGATACTACCTTGCGGCTCCGAATTACTGAGCTACCTAAACAAGAGCGGAAAGCGTTTTTTTTTTTAACATGAAAATTCTATTGTCAATTTAATATCAATAAAATAAAACGACTAGGCGATCTATTAAATAAGATTTTCCAGCCGGGTGGTGTTAAATTCGCATTCTAAAGGTTTGCTTCGTATAAACTGTGTGAAAATGAAAAGTTTTGACATAAAACAGACGCTTGCCGCTCTTATTTAGGTAGCTCAGTTAATTGATTTGGATAATTTTGAGGACCAAACATTCTTCTTATAATGAAAAAAACTATTAGTTAAGAATATCTAAAGAAAAAAAGTTTCAAAATATTAATACTTTACAAACTATTGGCGATAATTACAGTTATCAGCGGGGGAAAAGTCTACATGCAGCGTTACTAACTGTTAAAACGAACAAGAAAATGAAATGGAAAAAAGGGAAAAGCCCGGTAGATTTTCTTGATTTACTTAATTTTTAAAACATTTAAGTGCAGAAAGCGATTTTAAAACACGTTTTAATTTTAAAAGAAATGCAGCAATCCCTTCGAAATTTAGTGGTAAAACTTTGAAAAAAAAATACATTTTATGGAGAAATCGCTAAAGTAGTCTACTGTGCAAACCATTATTATAAACTTTGATAACAACAATAGTACGGAAAATAAGCAAAGATCTAAAACTTTCAAGACGCGATGTTAGAGTGTTCTCAGGATAAAAAAAATAAACCAAAATTAACGGAACACATAGCAAGATGTTTGAATATTATTGATCCGCCAAGAACAGTAAAAAACGTTTTGCACGACAATGGCTTTAAAAGTAGATTAGCAGGCAAAAAAGCTATTTATTTTAGCCAAGAATCGTCAACTTCGCCTAGACTTCGCTAAGGCATGTTAACAGAAAGGTATTGATTTTAGGAAGAATGTTATATTAAGTGATGAAAGTAAGTATAATATGTTCGAAAATGATGGTCGATCTAAAAAGTATGGCGAAAACCAAACACTTCACTTGATCCAAAAATTTTAAAAGTACGGTGAAACATGGTAGGCGTAATAGTCTGGGAAGCGACACAGCGGAATCTGGTTTGATTTTTGTTAAATGTAATATGGACAGATATCAATATAAACCATATTGGAAAGTGTGGGCCTGGGAAGTCAATGAATTTTCTAGCAAGACAACAATCCCTAGCATACTGCTCATGTTGTTCGAAGCTGGCTTCTTTAGTATGCGCCAAGACAGGGGGCGTTACCGCGTATTTCGATTCGAAAGAAATAATTTACGAGTTCGAACAATTTGTAATGTGTTTTACGGACTATTTGTTTCGAATAAACGGAATTTGTTTTTACCTTATCGAAATAAAAAAATTCCTTTTGAAACGACAACTCTCTTTTATGAACAATAAAAATCCCTTTTGAAACTCCTACTCTGTATAAAGAGAACAAACGTCAGTTACCCCAAGTCTACACCAAAGATAAATATCTCAGCAATTTAGCAATAACGTCGGCAGAATAACAGAGCAGTATTTCTTATTGCTCAGCTTATGTTAAAGGCATGGGAAAACTTATTTATGTTAACTCATAATTTGAAAAAAATCAAGGAAGAAGGTGCAGTATAAAAACTGTGATGTCTACATTAAAGCTAACATGATTTTGATATTTACTGCAATATACATACATATGTCGCAATATTAATCTTTGGTATAGACGGGCAGTTATGCAAAAAGGAAATGGTTCGAAAGCTATTTTCAAAGATTGGATTTGACATACATAAATAAATGTTTACTAATATTATTTTTATAAACTGTTTTAATATTAAAAAATTACATGTACAAATAAAAAGCAGTCTTTGGACTCTTCAAACAACAGGGAAATACAAACCGTTTTTATTAAAAAAAAAAACACAGTTATAATATCTTTCATACATTGAATTGTATTTAATATTTTTTGTTTTGGGATATTTTCGTCCATTTTGGTGTTTTAATAGCAGAGCTACCAACTTTTAATCAAATTTTCCATTTGAGTTACGAGTTACGCAGTACGGTTTAACTTTCTAATCGGAAATTGCTGTCGAAAAATTTTACTTTTCGAATCGAAATCCGCGATAGTTCCTCTGAATTCAACTTCCCCGTCACCAGACCTTAACCTAATCAAGCACATTTGCGATGTTTATGAAAAGTGGTTCGAAAATATAATATCAGAAGTCATAAAACTCTAAAATATGAAAATGGCTTTTGAGTTATGGCCTGTTAGTCGACTTCGAACGAAGATTTCGTCCGCTTAACTTCCATGTAAAACAAAAACAATATTTTATAATTTGTTTTTGTTTTAAATGGGTTGACACATAAGATTAACGTGCGTTGGCACAGTTGCTTAAGCCACCTCATGCACATTTTGGTTGGGCCTTTGATCTTCAAACGTTAACCAAGTTAAAAAACAACATACATATATTTTAATAAAAGCGAAGCCGATCATTATATTTACATATATATTTAATATATTCTACAGTTTTGTGTTACAATTGAAGATACATAATTTAAATTTGAAAACTTAAAAAAAATTATTAGTTTGTGTTTTTTTGCGTTCATAATTTTGTGCATATTTTTTCGGCACGCTCATGTTGTTCAAATTTTTCCCTTCTTTCACTAAATTGCGCTTTATATCAAAATACATAAAAATTATATAATACTAGCTGTTTGGTCCCGGCGCTGCTCTAAATAAAAATTTAAATTCTGGAGAATTTTGTTAACAACTTGACGCCAGCGCTATCTACCGGGTCAAAAGTTTATCAGGAAACTTATTTACTATATTTTTTGAATTTCAGCCAAATCGTACCATAAATAAAAAAAAATTTAAATATCACAACAACAGCGCCACCTATCGGGATTCAACTGAAGAGAAATCTGGCTTCCGATTAAAATAATTTATTTTCAAACTTTGGTGTCAATCGGTCCAGCGGCTCTTGAGTTTTAGGAGCACATGCCCGCCACAAACGTTTTTATATATGTACATATATAGATATAAATAATTCTTTGAGAAACAATTTAAAATGGTTGGTGGCGTGACAAAAAGTAGACTTTCCTCTGGAAATACTCATATTTGCAGGCATTTTTCAAAAGCATTTTTGCTTGTTGTCCTGCTTATAAGCATTTAAAAGTATCCAACAAGTACATATTTATATATGTATGCTTCAAAAAGGTTGAATATGCACTATAAACTTAAAAAAAAAGCTGCAAAAACATTTGTTTAGCTAAAATATGCAAAAAAAAAAAAAAAGGCTGCAAAGGGCAAAATATAAACTAACAAATCGATATCGACATATAAAATAAAGCTCTGAAACAAAATAAGTAAAGTGCTTGTCTCTTTTACCGCACAATTGCATATTTACTGATTCCGTGAATTTTTTACTAAAGTATAAACTTTTAAAGAACCCTTTTTTAACAATATTAGATTTAAAAATTATTTTCAAGATTTTTTTTTATTTATCAAAAAGTAAAAATATAATGAATTATAAAAATAATTTAAAAACACGGCCTTATTATAAAAAATAAAACAGTTTTATAAAGGTTCAGGTTTAAAAAAAAACTTTGATAAGCCTGTTTTATTTTTTTTTTTTATAAATAAGGCCGTTACAAATTATTTAAACATTTCTTCAACGGCAATTTCTTAAACCTGATATTCAATTAAAATGAGCCAACAAATATTCTTTAATTGAATGTTACACAACTAGAAAATGGCATTCTAAGAAATGTTAATTATTTATAATTTATAAAATAACAAAAGTATAATGCGTATAATTTTTTTATATTTAATAAATAACGCCCATGTTAAACCAAAATTAATCTAAAAATCAAAAATCGTAAAATCATGTTTAATGAGGTAAAAATATTAAATATTTTTTGTAAAACTTTTTATTTTTACGTTGAAAAAAAAAATATGATTGAAATCACCAATTCAGCTTAAAAATCACTACTCATTACTAATAATCCCAATAAATAACTTAATTGATAAACAAAATAAAAAAAAGATATTGGGTATATATATATATATGGATTATATATATAAATATAATCCATATGATATATAAATATATTTACATAATTTAAAACATTTATACATACATACACCAAGAAGAAAAAAATGGATTTCGAAAGCAAAACAAAAACAAATTCCGAAAGAAAACACAAAGTCTTTGCGTAATATGCGAATTAATTAAGCTTAAATAAGTATTTGAATAAGTTAAAATAATAATTAAACTAATTTAATAATAAAAAAATACCAAAAAAATATAAAACGTATACATCATTCAATGATAATGAATGATTTATAATAAAAATGAATGTTTTATTTAAGGATATTAAACATATAAAATCCTTAACACTTACATTAATTATATTATAAAAAAATTAAAAAAAAAAAAAAAAAAAAAAAACAATTAAATATTATTGTACACTTATTTAATAAGAAATATTTGAAAAATAAATACAAAATTAATAAAGTAAATCAAAAAATTAAGCGCAGTTTTGTAAGTGAGTTGACGCTTAATGTCCGTAAATTTTGCTTTTTTACAATAAGGTTGACTTTATGTTTGGTTTTTTTTTTTAATTATCAAACCAGGTGGTAAACGGCACTGCATCTCATTTACAACGTCCCTTCACCAATTTTATCAATTTTAACAGTAGTTTTGTTCGAAAAATCGATATGGGCATTAGTGTGTTGGGGCTCAAGCATAATTTAAAAGCTTATAGGGTAAAGTATTTTTGAGATTTTTTTCAGATTTTTCGGAAGATGTTTAGAGGTCGCTCAAGTCGAATTTTTGCCGAAAATCAGGTCTGTCGGTCTTTTTTTAAGTTTTCTTCATAACTTTGTCAAAAACCACGATTTTCTTCACTTTTAAGGAAATAATTTGAAAGAAAAATGTCCAAGCTTTATTTTGGTGTACAAAGACTATAAGTTTTTGCAATGCATTTGTTTATTTATGCACCCTACATTAAAATTGTTCGTAATTTTTCCATAAATTTTGTAAATAACGCTTTATAACTTTTAAAATCTTTATGAAAATAAAACAAACCAGCAATGCAGTTTGAAAGATCAATTTAATCTTAATAACTTAGAAATATTTTTGAATTCGCTCTTACCGTTCCTGAGTTATACCGGTTTTCAGCTTTGCACCCAGTTTATGATATTATTACTTATACCCAACAAACAATTAAAAACCAAACTTGTGCGTTTGATTTGCTTAAAAATCATTTATTGGGGTTCATACGATGAACCTCTATGCGCTGCAATAAATTCGGAATTACCAATACGTGAAGATTAAAGCAATTTTATTAAAGGCCAGCTTGAAGACATGCAACCGAGGGAAGACTATAAAGAATTGCTTCATCTGAGTTTATTTATTTATTTATGATTTCCTGCACAACAGAACTTAGTCTTATAATAACAGTGCAAGATTTTGTATGTGTACAAATTAGTTTCCAAATTACATAAAATAAAATGTTTTAACATAAAAAATTATAACATTAAAAGTCTAGACAAAATAAACTAGGCAAAATATTTAAAAAGGAATACCCTAAATGAAATTGCGTTGCTGTTTATTTGTTGGTGATAAGGAAGTGAATTCCAAAGACGAATTGCGTTAATGAAAAATTGCCATTCGGAAACTAGGCATCGAAATTTCGGATATATTATGCTTTTACCTCTTGGTGATCTAGCAAATCTTATTTTCAAAAAGGTATTTCGGCTTTTCGGTGTAAATAACTTTATGCAAAAACAAAAGAACCCTTATCTTAAGAAGGCTTTCGAAAGAAACTCCATAGAGAGTTTTCGAGTATGCCGAAACTTGGTCACGCCTTTTAAGTCCATATATATATCTAATGATGTTGTTATATAATACTTCAAGGTTTTTTGTACTAGTAGAATCACAATGAGAAAACAACTCGCATCCGTATGTAAGGCTTGGAACCAAAAAAGCTTTTGCAAGTAGGATTCTGACATTCAGCGGTGTAAAATATTGTACGGACCACAGGGCTCTTAGTTTAACATAAATTTTTCCCACCAGTGTATTTATATGGCTTGACCACGTTAAGTTGCTGTTAAACACTAATCCCAGATTTTATGCCGTTTTTACGATGTCAATTTTCTCATTGTTTATAAGGATATCATTTTCGATTAAAGGTGTGACGGTTTTTTTGTGAATAACCAGACATTTTGAATTTCGTGGATTTAAGCACAGACCATTTTGAGATGCCCAATGATATATGTTGTTTAGATCGTAATTGAGTTTGTCAATGTTTTCTTTAATTGATGCTACTGGACTACTCAAGTATAATTGTACATCATCTGCATACATGTGGACACTACAGTGAGTTAATTGCTGCGGCAGATCGTTAGCGTAAATTGAAAATAATATGGGGCCTAAAATCGATCCTTGAGGTACACCTCTAGACAGCGATAAGGGATTAGATGCTTTGTTATTAATGAACACCGACATTTCTCGTTTAAAATTAATATGAAACAATGATAATTTTAAATAATGTCCATAATTTTGCAGAAATTTACTATGATTTTTACTCAACATTGCGCAATGTTAATTTACCATTAATTTTTTTTCTGTGTGTATAATATGCAAAAATTTGCATGAACAAATCGATGCTTCGGTATAGGCCAATTTATTTTTTATTTATTTACCATTATAAGCAAATGTTACAAAATGATGCAAAAATAATAAACTACAAACTTTTTCCAAATTCGGCTGTGAAAAATTATAATTGTTTCTAAAACAGGTAAACAAGCTAGCAATATTGGGACGAAAAAAAGCAGGTAACAAATTAAAGCTTCTATATGGGAAAAGCACGACTCAGTTCCTCACATTGAAGTAAAAGAAAATAATGAAAATATTCTCTAAAAAGAATTGAGTATTTTGGAAATGAGCTCTTAAGTCCACGAAGCATTTATTTATTTAAGTATTGGAAAAGAAGTATATTAAACAACTTAAAGGTAGTAGCAATTAAATATCTGCCAGAACTACCAACTAGTGTTGCCAGCGAGCAACTGTTTAGCGCAGACGGCCAGTTTTTGTAGCTATGCAGAAAATGTAATGCTCTGTCATTACATCATAAAACTTACTGAGCTACCTAAATAAGCGAGTTAAGCATTTTTTTTAACATGGAAATTCTTTTGCCAATACATTTTCAATAAAAAGACCGATCTAGCGATCTGTTCAATCAGATTTTCCAGCCCGGTGGTGTTGAATTAGATTTGATAACCTTGATAGCTCAAAATTTTAAAATTTCCAGTAGAAGCAAACTAATTTTGAATTATATATAAAGGCATATGTAAAATAATTTTTAAACCAACCGTTTTATTATCAAGAAGTAGATAGCGGATACACTGATAGAAAACTGCATCTTCATATTGATGATGCCCTAACATCAGAATTGTGACATCAATGTTACTACAAATGGCATCAATGATGCAAAAAGTAACATCAATCCAATGACTAACGTCTTCGTACAATTTTGTCATTTTTTACGTGTCATCTATTTTATGACTACAGTAACATCAGTTCGATGCCACATTTTGTATATTATTAAAATTATTTTCATGATTACAATGTTTTATAAGAAGCAAAAATTCCTATATTCTATTTTTTTAAATTATTTAGTTAAATACATGAAATTTTTAAAGTAGAATGATTACGAAAACCACATGAGGCTTGGTGTTGGTGTCTTATTATTGGAAGTTCTGCTGTAAACAAAGGTCGTAATTCTACAAACGTGAATCAAACATATGCAACGGGTAAGTAAATAATAATATTCTCTCACTTTGACTTTAGTCAATTCCAATGACTTTGACTTAATGACAAACTGTCATTAAATTGATGCTAATGTGTCCTTTCTCCGATGTTACTGCGTCATCGCACTGAGGTCATGTTCGTCATTTCTGTGATGCCGATGTGTCATCCCATTGATGACATAATTTCATTTTGACCCTGATGACACTTTGGCCAAGTTATGTTAAGGTTGACATCACAATGATGACAAGTGTCATGGGGTTAAAAACGAAGACACTTGTTATAGTACTGATGTCAAAATACATCAGCGTTATGACGCCTTTTCTATCAGTGTAGCGTGTCGATATTTTCCAAAAAGTGAAAAAATAGCATGCTATTTTGTTTACGTTTTGGTAATGAAAAATTTTAAATTTCTACTTGTTGTGACTTTGGGTAAGTAAGGTTCGGCTTCGATGTGGGCAAATTAAGCCAATTTAGCGGAACTTCGGCGACGGCTTCGGCCTAAAAATGTGGTTTCATAAAAAGCTCTAAAAAGGATAAACATGTTGTTTTTACCTTCATTGGTCGTGCAAGAAAAACAAATAAATGCATATTTACGGGTTTCCTGATAAAACTTTTTTAATTAAAACAAATGAAAACTGTGCCGAATTTTATAAACCCTTCATTATAGTATCGAAAAGTCAATAGTTTCCTAGCTCATATGGTATGGACGCTATAGTGTGAAATCCTTATTCTGAGTTCATATTTATATGGGCGCTAGGTTAAATAATAGGTCGATTTCGCTGATTTTTAAAACGAAACAAACCTCTATATAATAAAAATGAAATGTTGTGTTGCTAATCGCAAAACTCGAGAACTTCTTTAAAAAGATCGCCATGGTCCAACTTAGGTTTGAACGGAAAGACAATTTTGCCCCACCCCTTTTTTTGATTTACCTAAAATCAGAAAACGGCTCCATCGATTTGAGTAATTTTTCTTTCAAATGTTCGTATTAATCCATTTTAAGTTTTAATCGAAAGAAAAATTTACCGCGCCTACTTTTACTATTAAGCGCATAACTTGAGAAAGGCTGGACCGATTTGGACGATTTTTCTTTCTAATGATCGCCATGGTCCAACTTAGGTTTTTACGAAAAGAAAATTTTGGCTCGTCCACTTTTTTAGAATTACCTTAAATCAGAAAACGGCTCCATCGATCCTTAGTAATCAGCTACCGAGCGATGTCGGGGCGGCCAGCTAGTAGAGAATATTTTAGACCAATTTTATCAACCTAGCTTTTTGTTTTTTGGACCCTATCGTACCAAAGCCCTTAAATTATAGGGGCCAGGTGAAATAACGGATCCGTTTGGCTTATTTTTAACATTAATTCTCTGTATATTTAAGTGTTTTTTGTAAAGTCAAACTAAATTGTACGAAATCAACTTGACCGATAGCAATTTAAATTTTCTATAAATATTTGAGTTCACAGATCGTTCATTTGTTTCTTTGTTTTAAATTGCGGAAAACTAGATAACTGTCAGGCCCAACCAACTTTTAATGTATAATTTTTTTTCGTCGTGCAATCATTACATGATCCTGTAATAAAACCAAAGTAGGTGTACTAAAATAAACAAAATAAAACAAGATAAATTAAAAAAAACAAGTAAAAAATCTTTTTAAATATACAAATTTTCCCAATGTTTACACTTTTACACAAAATCTAGCGGAACAATTTGTAAGCGATTTTGCCGATAAATTACCAATAACTATATTGCGTCCATCAATCGTTAAGTAACTTTATAGTTAAAGTATTTGATCTGCTTTTGTTAAATTATAAAAGATGTGTAATTTTTTTTAAGTCGTGCAATCATTACATGATCCTGAACCTGGTTATGTTGATAAATTAAATGGTTTAGTGGGAATTATGGTTGTTATTGCTATAGGTATTGCACAAATATCATACGCTAATGCCGATTTGGTTTTGGCCTTGATACCCGTAGATACTGTTTCAAATTTAACAATTATTGCAGCATACAGAATAGGCCTCGAAACCATTAAGTTAAATCTTTTGAGATATAAGTATTTTTTCCAGCTTAATACATTTGAATTTGTTTAAATTATTTTTTCAAGTTCCAAAAAATACGGTCTGGATATAAGGAACTTAACACCTGGAAGATTATATTATCCGGTCTTGCGTCAAATTCTCAACATATTTTTACGGTATTCATATGAAAAACCATTTCAAAAAAAATTTATGGGCTCCATCTTGTTTTTTTACATCAAATTATTATTTTTTCATTTAGTTTGTATTTTTTGTAAAAATGTCATTAGCAGTGGTCTACGATACGCTATTGATGTTATCTAAACAAGAAAAAACGTAAGTGGTAATGAGCATTTTTTTAATTTTTAAAATAAATTTAATTGCAAAGTATATTTAATAGGGAGACCGATTATTCCACTTTTTTGATAAAAACCGGTTTTCAAATATTCCGAATTGTTGCTAATTAAAAAAAACCGGGGTTCGGTTAAGCATTTAAAAAATAACCGGCTAACCGGTTTTAATTCGAATAAATAAAAACACAAAAATCGAATTAGTTTTTAAAAGTTAAATTTGAATATGTAACAACAAAACAATTCACAAAGGTAATGAGCCAACAAAATACATAGATAGACTTAAGGTTTGTTCAGACTAAACAAATATTTGACGAAAAAATTCAAAAAAAGATGACCATTAATTAACTTAGTCCCAATTCACATTATACGATTTTTGTCGTTGCGATTATTGTCGTTTCCTCTTTGAAGTCGGGCTCATATTTACATTGTACGATTTTTGTCGTAACAACCTGAATACATTTTTCGTCAAATGAGAGAAAATTGAGAGAACGAATGAATGAACAAAACGAATCGAAGAGTACACTCGCTTCTGTACCCTTTTTAATTCCTCTCACCCCTCTTGCCTATAAAGTAAGAATCGCAACGACAAAAATCGTATAATGTAAATGGGCACTTAGCAAACGTTGTGCAAAAGCAAACAAAACAATTTTTTAATAAAACTAAAGCTTCGTACAGACGATGGTCAGATCTTACAATACTGGTAAGCAGCGTTGCTTAAATTGCATTAAAATTGGCTAAAATGTCTTACAACTGTGTGAACATTGTAAGCTCATTTGTATTTGAAGAAGTGCAAAATTAATGCATCTGACAATCGCACCATTGTCAGAAAAATATTGCTGTTGGCAACGCCTGCTTACAATATAGTAAGATCTGACCATCGTCTGTACGAAGCTTAATGGTTACGTCAAATTTTTGACAGGTGTGAAAATATTTTTTATTTATTTATATTTATTGTTTTTTTTTATCACAATGTATCCCAGCAAAAAAATTTTGAACTTGTTCAAGAAGAAGGGCTATTTTCATGAATTCTTTAGTACCTATTCACTTGAATGCATTTTCAATGACTTCCAAAATTCGAATATATTTTCCATAAGTGAACGCATGAAAATTGCATGCAATACTCCCACTACTCTTATGTGGGAATTGCAATATTTTACTATAATTTGGTAATCTTAAAGGACTTAAAAGTAAATAATTTTTACAATAAAATAAATAATTAAGTTAGATTAGCTCGTATAAAATTTGTACACTTAATTTTAATATTAACAACAATACCAAAATACGCATTTTCTGTTTGTAAGCTACTTTACAAGAAATGTACTCGTATTTTGAGTAACCATACAACAATATGTTAAGTTTGCAAAAAGAAAGTACATAATTTTTGATGAAAGTAATAAAATTGCAAATTTAAATATTAATAATATTACTTGTAAATAATATTAATGGTTTTGTGAAAACTAATTTTCAATTTTACATACATACATTGTATAAACAATGTAAAAGTAATCACTTTGTAGAAGATCATGACTACTTAAGTAGTAAAAGTAATTACTTTTTGTTTATGCCGGTAATCAGATGCGACTAAAAAAATATCACTAACTTTAAAATTATTAAAAAATTCGGACGCGTCAGTTTAAAAGTGTAACATTAAAAAGTAAAAGTAGAGTGAAAATATATTTATATTTATAAAAAAAAGTAATAAATACGGTAAGTAAAAATGAGCAGCAATCGTACATTCCAACGAAACCTTAAAACTGAAAAAAAAGAATTGATTCTATGCTAAAAACCACCCCAAATTTCTTTTAATTTAACATACATAGATCGCATCAGTAAGAGCAATTTGTGGTCAACGGGGTCTAAGAAAAGGTTTGCGAGAGCTCATAACCCCAGAAATATTAGATATGTATAATTTAGATGGGACTCACAACAAATTACGCCTTTTGAATTTTCCCAAATTTATGCATATTTTATTTGGTAAGTATTGACTTTATCTTTTAATAAATTAATAATAAATCTTATTCTAATTCTGACATTTAAATTACAGCTGGAACATATCGCGAGGGAAGTACCGATAAGTCCTTTAAAGCTGAGATTAGAGATGCTTTAAAATTAGCCAAAAATCACTTTTGCAAGGAGAAGAAAAAAAATTGCTCGAAGGAAAATACAGCTTCTGTTGTCAAGGAAAACGACTTTTTCGAAAAGCACTACAGCAAATTAATTAATTTATAAATATAAGAAAATATGTACATACAGCCTAGCCTGTTCATCAATTTCGAACGTCAACGGTCGCATAGAAAATTTTATATAAGACAAAAACAAAATTCTAAAATTTGTATTTGTTTTAAATGTTATTCTCTATGCGAACGTTAACGTTCGAAATTAATGAACAGGCTATTATTGTCAGTTATTTTTTTTTATTCTGTAATATAAGTTAACAAAATGTTTTTATAGACACATATCGTTACTTTAATATAGAAAAGCCCTAACTAACATTTTCCTTACTTTACAGGAGAAGGAAAAGACAATAAAAATTGTAGTATCGTAGTTGCGATTTTTTTAATAATAAAAATTGTAGTATCGTAGTTGCGATTTTTATTAAGTCCTTTCCTTCTCCTGTGAAGTAAGGAAAATTTTAGTTAGGGCTTTTCTATATTAAAGTAACGATACGCATATACACTTAAATATGTACCCTAATATGTTCTTTAAATAGCTTTAAGCACATAGCTTTATGCATTTATTTAATAAAAAAATTCAAATAATGCCAAATTTTTTATTTTATTAGTATTTTCATGTTTATTTTTAATTCATTCATAATGGATTCAATAATGCATATTAAAATGAATATTGAGCACCAATGAAAATACGTATTTTAATCATTGAACTTTCATTGGTTTTCATTTGCACTAATTTCATTTAATATTCAAGATCAATGAAAACCCAAATCTAATCACTGAACTTTCATTGGTTCTAAGCAATGTTTTTAATGACGAGCCGTTGACCTAAATGTGAACCCATGCTCGCCAACGACACGCTAATGTTAAAATCATGCATGTTTCCCCTAAAAAGAACCAGTGCATTATCCGCGGAACCCATGCATTTACTACTTCTTTTGCATGTCTTTTTTTGCTGGGATGTAGTTGGCTTTCTAATACAACAAGATATGATATCTTATGAATTATAGTATTAGAATCAGATAGGTTATATTAGACCGATAGGATATTTAGCAGTGTGAACATAGCTTAAGAATTTTTTAAGAACTTTGGTTTCAAATACCGTGTGAAACTTTGAGTAATTCTAAGTCGATTAAGCAATATCCGTCTGTCCGTCCCGCCACTCCAAAATACATGTCGTGTAAAAGTAAGAGCCCCTGTTAACAAAAACGTTATCAAATCGTAATTATACTAAGCTTTGATATTGTTAGAAGTAAAACTGGGGTTTATAATTCTTATTCGCTTAACAGTTTTATATGTTTAATATCTTTAGTTTTTCTAAAATCTTTGGATGAAGTTTCCTGACGATCTGCACTAAGCAACCAGTGAAATGCTTAGGAATAGCTTATCCCATCAACAATAAATTTCAGTTTATCAATAGTATTAAATGGAAATTTAGCACATTTAAACGAAACCTTGTTAATACTAAATAAAGTTTTGAAAAAGTTTGTACTTTTTATATTAATAATGGGAATTCTGTAAATGTAATAAACAAACATTGGATTTAATATGTATCTAATATTAATGTTTATTTTTGTTAAGATTTATATAAGTATGTATGTATTACAATTAATTATGATCACTTAATATACTATAAATTTAATTTATAAACTCTAACTAAATAATCTTCACCACAGCTGGCCAATTGAAATTTATTGTTATCACTGGTACCAGGTCTAAATTGTAAGCGTTTAACGGTTAAGTGATGAGATTGTCTAAAAGTAAAAGTACATATGTATCACAATAATTATTTGACTTGTAAGACATAATCAAGATGTTTTACTTACGATTTATTCAAAGATAATAACAAATTAAATTTGCCATTGAACTGATAGACATGTATAAAGCCACTTTCACAACCCAAAGCCAAAATATATGAACCATTCGTATGCATAGAATGAGCAAATGTGACAGCAGTTATTGATTCATTTTTCAATTCCAATATATCTGAAGCCTTCCAGCCATTAAGAGAGGATTTTTTAACATCTTCTTCTTCCGTTTTACACCAAATAACAACTTTTCCATCTCTAGAGGAGGTGGCAAAATATTCACTATTATGAGACCAACCACAAGACCAAATAATACGTGTGTGTACACCATTAATTTTATCCGTGCAGGCTGTTAAAGCAAATAAAGCTGCTTTATTATTTTCATTATCCAAAGATTGACGTTTAAACAAGGACCATCTGCGATCTCTTGAAACTGACAATAGATATTCACCATTAGGTGAAAAACACATTTGTGTTACAGTCAACTGATGATTAGCTAACTTTTGTATTTGTTTCCACGTGGTCGTATTCCAAACAATAATTTTTGAATGTTCAGCATTTGTTGACTTGCAAGATGATGCCAACAGAGAAGCATCAGGTGAAGAGGCAAGAGCATAAATTTCATAGCCATGTCCATATAGTTTCTGCATCTCGGGCCATAAAGTGTTTTGCATTAGAGTTTCTTCTTGTGGTGGGATATTTAAAGTAATAGGTGTAAAATAGTTTTCAGGATATTCATCTTTGACATGACGTTCCCCTGCAGGAGAATTTTCTATTTTGTATACTGCTTTATTTGATAAGCCTAGTGAAGGCACCGAAGCTCCCTTGGGCAAAGCTACATAAATATCAGAAAATATTTTCAGAATTGTCTCATAAATTATAAAAAAATGTGAGTGATGAGATGGTTTGATGGTGAAAATGATTATTCTATATTGCAGTTTTATGTTTTTTTTTTATTTTATTGGGATTAGGTTGTTATATATTTATATCATATATAATCCGGAATATATTGCTATTTAAATTCACCCCGATCGATCCACAATTGGCTGAAATATAAGGAAAAAAACCACGATTGCCTCTAATAGTTACTCATAATTATCTACTCTATTCAAGTTTTATTGTTATCTTTGAAATTTATTTGTTCACTTTCACCTTAAATAAACTTAGTAGAATACTAGTAGTGAAACTTAACAAAATCGGGTTAAAAATTACCGAGTTATAGACAAAGAACCACCTTTTTTCTTCCCAAAATAATGGTTTTGGCAAAATAGTGCCCATATGAGCCTAAATTTTTTTTTTGTTCATTTTCGATTATTTTTATTATTATACCGATTACACCAATGCTTGTATTTTTTTCTTAAATGAATTTAACAAATATTTTTGGAGATTTAAATGATTAACCATATTAAATTTACATATATACAGGCCTGTTCTGAAAAGCACTGGATTTTAAATCACGTGATGCCAAATCACATGTGGCGTTGAATATCACACATGTAATATTGTGGTGTTCCGTTATTGAGTTTTTCGGTGTGATTTTCAAAAAACGAATAAATCACATGTGTGATTTTAAAAGCATGAGATTTGAAATCTCGTGAATTCTAGAGCAGGCCTGATAGTTTAATTGATAATTTAAAAAAGTTTTCTAATTCTTTCTTTTTTAATAATATTCTAATTTTGTTAACTAATTCAAAATAGGTACATAAATATGTATGTACAGTAAGGTACAGTTTGAGGGGGAAAAAATCATCCAAAAGATATCGAATACCACATTTTCGACATATCGCTCAATTGCTGCAACATTTCGAAATAGACGTATTTAAAGTTTTTAATTTGCTTAAACCACTTAGAAAAAATAACGATACATTCTCTTCAAACTGGGAAGGTATAAAAATAATAAAGATGAATTTTATAAAAAAAAACCATAGCGAACTATTCTGCGTCAATTACGCCAAAATTACATTTGTTGAGCTATGAAGACGGTACAGCAAATAAGCGATATCGTTAAGGCCTCTACCATGGCTGGAAGATGGAGTAATTTTTTGAATTTTATTTTAATTTGCTTAATTAATATGGAAAATTTTATCAATTATTTCTTTAAGACTAAAAAAACACGTAAATTTTGTGCTGAATTTTGTGTAAGAAACTTAAAATGGAGGAGATCTGACACTGGAAGACCGCAAGTTGGAAATTTAGCAGGACAAGGGACTTAACGCAATTGCATGTTTGTTGTCGTTACTCTGAGACCCACCAAAAGTTAATATCTTTTTCAATCACAAAATTTTCCGTAAAATGGTATATTTAAAGCTAAATATGCGCTAACAATAGTTAGCTTTAAATGCATATTTTTGCATATTATGTTTTAAATGCATATTTTTCGTTATATTTTGTTTTTTATTAAATGAGCATGAGCTTTTAGTAATTCCATTTCTCTTTTAGGAGAAAATATAACCAAAAATAATATTGTACTCTATACAGCGCTACATATGGTTAAGTCTGGACATTTTTTAAAGGTTTTTAAGCCAAAAAAAAACCTTTAAAAAATCAATTGGATAATATATAAAAATTCATTGATATTGTTACGAAATAAGATTTATCTTAGAATTATTTATAGTTTTAGTTATAAGTTATCTTGTAAGTTATAATTAATGTCGTATTAGTTTGAATTGTTATTTGTTCCACAGAATTGTAGACTTAAAATTTAAGGCCTAACTATAATATGCTTATAAGCTGGTCAAAAATTAACAAAAAAAAACCTCTCAAACGCATTTAAAAAACAAGTAAGAAAGTATAGTCGGTCAAGCCCGACCAAATGGTACCCTACACCACAGTATTTTAAAACAAATTTTGCGAGAGTGTACGGCTATATGAATAGGGATCTATCTATGTTTTAAATTTCATTAAAATCGGTTTGATAGTTTCTGAGAGGCAGAAATTGCCCCCTGTCTCCCCTCATGGTCCGTCGATTCGGCCCATTTTCAATAAGCTTGGTCCTTGTGCCAATACGAACCTATGTGCCAAATTTTATTAAATTATCTCCAAAATTGCGACCTGTACTTTGTGCACAAGGTTACATGGACAGCCAGCCAGCCGGACGGACATCGTTAGATCAACTCAGAAAGTGATTCGGAGTCGATGGGTATACTGGGGTCAAGGACCAATATTTTAAGGTGTTGCACACATCAGCACATACGCATAATACCCTCTCCACTATTTTGGTGTGGGTATAACAAAAGTAATATCAAAAAATATTTTATTCCGTACGGAATGTGCTATCTGTTTCGCACTTTGCTTAAGCAAATACGAGTTTCATAAAATTAACCAAAAGGTTTTCTAAAATTCAATATGGTGCGACACATAAGAATCACATGTATTCGCACAATTGCCTAAGCATATTATAGTTGGGCATTTAATTGTAGAATTTCTAATTCGAACAGAATGTTCTGCAATCGACTAGAAGGTTCTTGAATCTACTACTCTACAACTACTACTGGTTGTGAACTATAAATACAGGCTGACCCGTAAATGTGTAGTTTAGTTTGTTTTGAGACATAAAACGGTTCAGTTCGTAACTAACAATATTGGATGCATTTTGTGTACAAAATAATTCCCAGCTAGCATTTGGGTGATTATTTTTTGTAAAAATCACCTAAATGATTATTTTCAGATCAGATGAGCGATAGAGAAAGGATTCGTTTATGTATGATACATTGATGTGTTAAAATAATGATTTTTTAATATTTTAAATTTTTGCCAAGTCAAAAAATTTGAAATTAAAACTTTCGTGTCATTTAAATAAACTTTGTTTGTTCAACAAGTGTGTGAATTTATTTTGATTTGCAATCAAAAGAGCTCAAATGTTTATTATAAAGGGAGTAAGCCGAAAACGTTTATTAAAGGAAAAAACTTAACAATATAATTTGATAGAAAAATTTTTTGGGCGTGTTTCAGTATTTAAAGAAAAATATCCTAACTTGAATCTTCCACCGCAACCAACTTTTACAAGATGGGATACCTGGTTGGTGGCAGCTGAGTATTATGCCAAAAATTTAAAGATGTGGTAAAATTATTTAACGAAAATAATACAGTAGCTATAAAAAAAAAGTAAACAATATTTTATATTTACCTAATATAAAGGCTCAATTAGTATTTGTAAACGCAAACTATGGATTTCTATTTGAGACAATAACCAAACTGCAGGGGTTTTAATCATTGACAACCCAGGTTAAAGTCGTTGATAATGCCGCCATTAAAATAAGAGGAGTAGAAGGTCAAATCGATGAAAAAATAAACTTGATGCAGTTAAAAAAAATCCGGCATTTTAAAAATTTGGTACTATTTTTAATTTACTTTCTACAACGGAGTTGACCACTTTAATTAAATATACACCTATTACTGAGTTCAAAAACTGTACAAAATATATACAATTTTGCATCATATGATGTTCCACAAATTGATCGATTTGATCTCATTTTCAAAATCTTGATGTTTAAAGTAGGTCTCAATATTTTTTTCATTATGTTTATAAGTATAGCACCACCCTAATGTATATGTATATCTTTACCTAAAACGCAAAAATCCCAAACTAACAAAAAATTAAAAATTTTTCAATTGGATGTATTGCATCAACACAAATGTCCACAAAAAATGTCAATCTTTCGAATAATATTAGCGAATTTCTGTGGTTTTCATGGGCAACCGCGTATGTCTTTAACCCTAATCTTACCAACATGTGTCTGTGAGACACATTTTGATGTTTGATTCAACATAGTTGGGCACATTCCAGTACCAGTAAAATTTCAATTACCAGTAAATTGTTTTACTGGTAATTGAAATAAACTTCAAGTACCAGTAAATTTTTAATGGTAATGAAAATGAAATTCCATTACCAGTAAATTTTTACTGGTAATTAAATGAAAATTCCAGTACCAGTAAATTTTTACTGATAATTAAATGAAAATTGCTGTACCAGTAAAAATTTACTGGTAATTAAAAAAAAATATGCATTACCAGTAAATATTAACTGGTAATTAAAAAAAATAGCAGTACCAGTAAAAATTTAATAAAATTAAAAAAAAATTTATGCATATTCAAAAAAAATATATTTTTTTAGAAGTTTATATCATATGATTCATCAATCATCGAATCATCCTCATCAAAATCACTTAAATCACTCATTTTTATTTATTTTTTTTTTTAATTTTATCAAGACTCTTCATTCAACAGGTATCACTTTAAAAATTGAAACTCAACTAATACTCAAAACAACTTTTCAATTAAGTATGAAACGACAGCTTCATTAGCAGTACCGTTAGAATTACAGTTTATCACTTGTTGCATTCACTGATGCCAGATTTGACGAATTATCTTAATTTTGATGATTTTTTTTTATCTTCCAATCTGGCAAAAGTGGTTGCATTTATTAAAACATCAGAAAAACACGGTAGGCACGTGTCATTATTGGATAAGTCCGACCATATGATGCCCTTCTTTAGGTTATATGAATACGAGTCATCGATCACTTTTAGTTCGATTATGCATTTTTTTACACGACAAAATTACTATTTATTTTTTTCTAAAAATTAATTTTTTTTAACATTACAAAATATACTGCATTACTATTTCCATTACCAATAAACTTTTACTGGAACTGCAATTTTTCATTTAATTACCAGTAAATGTTTACTGGTAATGTAATTTTTGTTTAATTAGAAATAAATATTTACTGGTACTGGAATTTAATCTTCATTACCAGTAAAAATTTACTGGTAATTAAATGAAAAATTGCAGTACCAGTAAAAGTTTATTGGTAATGGAAATAGTAATGCAGTACTTTTTTAATGGTTTTTGCCCATCTATGTGATTCAATAAAACAACGAAACTTTGTTACATATTGACACCAAATTTTATGACTTTTATTTTACATCTGTTTAGTATAATTTCACAAAACAAAGTTGATAAATATTAAATTCCTCTATTTTTTATAAGCCAAAATAAAAAAATGTAACATAAACTACCAACATGTGTCTCAGAGACACATACAAAGAATTTAGTAGAATGCGCAAATTTAGAACAAAAGCAACTATCTGTCATATATGTTACAGAATTTATATTTGTTTAGCAGCAACTATCTTTCATATATATTTATACAAATTGCATATTTTCATATCACTATATTAAATTTGGGGAATTCCCTTTTATTGAAATCAATAATCACCTGATACTGAATGTTGAAAAACAACAAATTAGTTGCGGTTAGATTTTGTAGAGTATTGATGTGCAAGTTCATTTTATAAAAAAATATGCCAAAGCGACTTACAGAAGAGGAAATCCGACTAGCCGCGGAAGAAATTGATGAAGATACGGTTGATGATATAGAAGACGAGGATATGTTTTTGCAATCTGATATCGAAGATAGTCAAAATAATGAAAATATTGAAGATGATGCTTCCGAGATGTCTGATACTATTTCGGATATTGAGGAAGATGCAGGTGAGGAATATGGTGAAATATTTGTTGGTAAGGACGGAACTCAGTGGTATTCTATTCCAAAACCTCAAAGGCGTATTCCTGCTCGAAATATAATTCGGTGCCCATTGAACAAAGTTAACTTGCCACCAGGAAAGCAAATTGAAGACCCTTTAGAGGCAATCGAGCTATATTTGAATGACGAAATTTTTGATTCAATTGTAAAATTTACCAATTTGTATGCAGTGACTACAAATCAGAATGCCTGGCGTCCAACAAATGTAATAGAAATAAGAGCCTATGTTGGACTTTTGATTACAGCGGGGACAAAAAAAGAAGCAAACACAGAGATTGCTGAGTTTTGGAGTTCGCGATATGGTTGCCCAATTTTTCGGGCTACTATGAGTCGAAATCGTTTTATGGAAATTTCCAAAAATTTGCGGTTTGACGACAAAAGCACTAGAAGCATTCGACAGCAAAAGGATAAACTGGCACCTGTAAGGGATTTATTTGAAATTGTCAATAAAAATTTAAAAAAATTTTACACTCCTGGTGACAACCTTACTGTCGATGAGCAGCTTGTTCCGTTTCGTGGAAGGTGTTCTTTCCGCCAATATATGCCTAGTAAACCAGATAAGTATGGACTAAAAATTTGGTGGGTATGTGACAGCAAAACAGCCTACCCACTCAACGCAATACCTTACTTAGGCAAAATAAACAACCAGAGGGGTTTTGGTTTGGACCAAAGAGTTGTGGAGGAGTTAGTTCAACCCTATGAAAACACAGGCCGAAATATAACATGTGATAATTATTTTACGAGTTTGGAACTTGCGAATAACTTATTGGCTAAAGGTTTGACAATAACGGGCACTCTAAAAAAAAATAAGCGCATCATTTTTGCCAAACAGAAAAAGGCAAGTTGAAACAAATTTGTTTGGTTTTACCAATAATAAAACTTTGGTATCTTATGTCCCTAAACCGAATATAGCAGTTCTTTTACTCTCTACAATGCACTATGACACCCACTGCGACTCACAAAATAAGAACAAATCGGAGGTAAATTTACATTACAATCGAACTAAAGGAGCAGTTGACACTTTGGACCAACTTGCACATAGTTTTACTTGCCGGAGAAAATCAAACAGGTGGCCATTTACGTTCTTTTCCAATTTAATTGATGTTTGTGCAATTGCAGCATATATTATTTGGAAAAATTTACATCCATCATGGAAAGCAACACAAGCAAAAAAAGCTCGAAAACTCTTTTTACGAGAAGTTGCCGAAGGACTTATTGCCCCCCAAATACATCAAAGGTCAAGAAATAAATTACAACGTCCTATAGTTCAATGCATGGAAAAAGTTCTTCAAGAAGGAAATACACCAAGTACAACCACTTCTACAACAAATAAACGTAAAAGATGCTATATGTGCGATCCAAAAATAAGTCGTATAATAAAGCAATGCTGCCAAATATGTAAAAATAATGTCTGCAATGAGCATGCTACAAAAGTTATAAATTGTAAAGAATGTATTCAATAAAAAATTACTTAACATAAACTAATTTGTAATTGTCTTATGCTTTTTTCTTTTAATTTGTATGTACATATGTGTCTTAAAGACACATGTTGGTAGGATTTGTAAGTTTTTATGTCGGTATGATGAGGGTTAAATCAAATTTTTCAGTAGAGCCGAAAAACCATTCTAGATCAAACTATGGGCTAGGTATTGCACTTATTGAACTTTGTTATTTCGTTAAAAAATCGGTATTGATCCATCTTTTTTCAGAAATTTTTAGAAACATGTAAAGAGCGTTTAAAATTAGGCAATTTGGCATCAACATCTCAATATCGGAAAAAATTGACATACGCGGTTGCCCATGAAAACCACAGATTTATTAACAAAAAACAAAAGGTTCCCCTTATCTACAACAGATTAAACGATAAACGCCTAATAAAAAGGCCTTACTAACGGTTTGCATAATATGAAAAATTGTCAAAACAACTAATGGGTTTTACACGAAAAATAAAAGAAAAATTAAAAACAGTTTTAGAAAATTTATCAATTAATTATTTTAAATATTTTTTGCTTCTTCTGAAAAATTTTAAATATGTTAGAAAGGGGCTTTTGCGTTTTAGATAACGATATAAAATTTTTTTCGTAATCTTATATATAAATATATATATAAAAGAAAGTGGCGTTAGTTACTACGTTTATAGCTAAAGAACGGCTGGACCGATTTCGATGATTCGTACCAATTCGGAATGGTCTCTGACCAAGTAAGAAGAATAGCAAAAATTACTCAGTATGAATGAACAAAATTGTTGAGCATGAGCCGGCGAAGGTTTATAAGTTGATATGACCAATTTCAGACAGGATTTCACCAGTATTTAATTTCTTATTATAATTTGGAAAATCCCGAGCAACGCCGGGACCAAACAACTAGTGAAACATAAAATATGGATCTAAAAAAAAATTGTAAAATAATAATTAAATTTTAACTTTACACTTACATTCCAATAACTGATCACCCTCTTTGTCATCCTCCACTTTAGTAATACGTCTAAAATTCTCAATAAAATTAGCACAAGCTTGAAAAGTTCTAACAATTTTCTCTTCAGCACCACTGGCAAACTTGTAACGTGACAACAAAGCTAAAGCTTGCATATCATAGCCATGAACTTGAGGTCGAGCTATTTCATGCCAGGTTTCCAAATTACAACGCCAAGGAGCGTGAATACGTGTTGTCTGATCAGCAGATACACTTATAACGAATTCCCCTTGAGGTTCCCAGGCTAAATCACGAACTTCACCAAAATGACCACCCACATTTACTTGTGGGAGCCAAATAGCATCATTGTTTTCCGATTGTTTCCAAAAATGGAAACCGCCTTGATAGCTGTGACCAAGTACAGATTTGCCATCACTAGAGAATTTGCCACCAAAGAAACCCAAAGAATTGCCACCAACTTCGCCCAAACGCACCTTTTCCATCCATATTCCTCCCTCTTCGGAATACTGCCAGATAATTAGAGTTTTATCAATAGAAGCGGATAGTAAACTTAAAGATTGATCAGGTGATTTATACCAGTTAACCCCATAGACCCAATTATCGTGGCCATATAAAACAGACTCTAAACATATGGCATACCAGGAATTTTCGCTTAATTGTAAAATTTTCTCTTCTACACGTATTTCACCGGTAGATTTATCCAATAAATTAAAGATATCTACTTTATTATTAAGAACCTCATCTGCGGTTCTGGGAGCAATACGCCACAAACGTATAAAATTATCTTGTGAAGAACTGGCCAAAAGCAAATCTTCTCCTTCACGAATGAAATCTAAACCTCTTACCCAATCTTCGTGACCCAACAGCTTGTGTACAGGTTGAAATTTAAATTCCTCATTTTGTTGTTGTTTAAGATCTTCAGCCCATAGAGCTACACTCTCATCATCAGCAGTAAATGCCAGTAATACCTGTTCAGACTTGGGTAATAAGGTGAAACGTAGAGTGAAACAAAATCCGGTACTTAAAAGCAAAGTTTGTTTGCAAATCGGCTCGTCTGTATTTTCAAAAAAACACCACAATTTGATGGTGGAATCAGCTGCAGCTGTTGCCAGTAGCCATTCTCCATTTGAACGCTGTAAGCCATCAACAGCATTGACACCACTTTCATGACCTTTTAACTCAAAACTCTTTACATCTAAAGGATTTTCAAGATTCCATAAGATTGCCAATTTGTCATCTGAGCCGGATAAACAATATATTTCTCTATTTTGTTGGCGAGATTTTAGCCATCTAACGGTGTTGACTCTTTTGGTGTGTCTAACATAAGTGTTGGTTATTTTGGCTGAGTATTCCTTGTACTAAAAATCGAGTTTTGTTTAAAAAGCAGGAATTTAAAGAAATTTGTAATTATTTGTTACCTGTGGATCATAAATGGCGACAGCATTACAAGCTCCAAAAACTATTAAGCCATTGTTACCCCAGTCAGCACTTTCTGTTGTGCGATTGCAGCCAATTGAAGTGTAAATATTTTCAACACTCATTGTGTTTGTAAAAATTTTTTATAAAAATCAACAATATAATTAACTTTAACCGTTCGTCATAGACTGTGCCGCACGTGTTCTTTGTTGTCAACAAAACAAAACTTGAACAGCTGTTTGATTACTGGTAAATGGAGTTGCCACAAGCAAGAAAATAGCGCCATTAACTGTTATAGAATTTTTACAGTGATCAACATCTCGGTGTAACGTGTTGAAGGTGTAGAATATATTAAATACTCGTATACAGCCTTTTTACACTTGCATACATTTCGGAGAAACCAAGGCGAATTCATACAAGGTGATCCTATTTTAAAAACGGATACAAACTGTAAAATACTTGAAAGTTATGTCAAAATAATACAACACTGTAGTAACCAATTCAAACAAACACTTAGTTTTGATTTCAGTTTTAAATTGTTTATTTGGAAGTCTAATAATCCAAAAACGTTTTAAATTCCATAATTTTAAGTGAAAATTATAGTATTTATGAAAATTCCGCAGAACCATTAGAATGGTAACTACAAGAAGACTACCGGTCATTTTACTAGTTATAGTCCGGTAGTGTTGACCGATATATTGGGTAAAGTTTCTATAAGTTTATTAAGAGCAAAATGAAAAAACTAACCGAAACTCTTGTGTACAGGTGATTTTGCCTCTCTCTCTCTCTCTAACTAATGAATTCCACTCGACTACGGAGCATATATTTGTACTGCTTACTCTGCTGCTTTTAATTAGTCAATGATAACCGTACTAGTTAGTCATAACGTAAATATGGGTTTGCACTAACTAGTTATTTATAACGTAAATATTGGTTAGTACTAACCTTTATAAGATTATACATTTTTTTCTTTTTAAATTAAATTTGTCATTAAAAAAATTATTATCGAATGTCAGGAAATTAGACTTCAGAAAAGTAAATACCACTTACCATTATTTCTGTGGAAGCTCTTTAACGTTCCACTTCTTGCATGGGTCTGGAAATGGAGGTAAACGTTCGTGTGACCAATTAATTAATTGTGGATCTTAAAAGGACATTTTATTTTGTCCAAAAAATCAAATACATACTTGAAAAGTCATCAGGATTTTCAATAATATTTTTTTCCTTTATTACCACCACCAAATCTTAAACGATTATCCTGGCCAATGCTTCGGGTGCTTCGGGTGACCACTATTTGGCATTATTTGGAAAATGTTAGTTGTACCATTCTAACATATATGTTGGAGTGGAACAACTAATGTTAAATTGTTGCAAGTGTGTTAGTAATTTTTATATTTTTGGTTATGCATTTCTTGTAGGGGTCCATATAAGAAGTCAATGAGCGAGTAGTCACTTTTTTCACGTTGGTGTTAAGAAAATGATAGAAAGAAATGACAGAAAACTTGATTTCGGTGATTCTCTTCTTGTAGGGGTGTTTCATTTTGACATATGGTAAGTTATCAGCTGTTGCTTACGTAGCAAGCTAATGTCACCTGACGTGAATGCGCCTTGGGAGTAGGTTTTTCATACGGGATTTCCCGGGATAAAAATCCCGGGACCTGCACATTTTTTGGAAAAAAAATCCATGGAAATTTGTGCGTGAATTCCCGGAGTTGTATAGGGAATAAAAAAAAATGAAATAAATCTTAGCCCTTAGGCAAAAAAAGTTCTTAAATCAAAGAAACATATTTTAAGTTTTTGATTGGTTTTAATTCAATTTTTCTCTACTTTTTGTTGGGATTAAATCACTTAAGTCTAGCACAACTGTTTTTAATCATTACGTGCTGGTTCACACACGTCAAGTTTGGCTCGTCAAGTCTTGAGTTTTTGGGAGGGGAAAAGAAATGGTATTCTCTTTATCCTGCTATCCTAAAAGCTCAAGACTTGACGAGTTAAACTTGATGTGTGTGAACCGGAACTACCATTTTCTCTTAGGAAAAAAGTCTATCAAATACACCAAAAAAATATTTTTTAATTTAACATAATGAAAAAATGCAGTTTCTGCCTTAATACATTTTTGCCAAACGCCAAAGAGATTGCAATTCATATCCATCATAGATGGGGGTAGTGCACTCATTTTGCAGTTTCAACTCACACTTAGTGATAGTGCAAAAATATTGCAATCATTTTGTTGATGTTGAGTTATGAATTGAAAATTTGCAGCCTCACTAAACATAGTGATAGTGATGTTGAAAAATTTTGCACTCAAAAAAAAAAAAAAAAAATATTGTTTGATTTAAAAAAAAGCAATCATCAGCTTATTGAAACTTTTTTTTTCTTCACTCATTTGAGTGCAACTTAAATTGTTGCACTAATTTTAAAATTAAAAACTTGTTTTTTTATGATTAAAGTCAACATTTATACCGTTATTGACAAAATTCCATTTTGTTTAATGTTCTTTACTTATGCATATCCTCAAAAGAAATCAAAAACCATGCACATACAAAGTTTTTTAATTTTAGTGAGACAATATTTGTATGCAGCTTTTTGGATTGCATGTATTTAAATTGCACTATTTAAATTGAGTGCAGATTTTTTCATTCAATCTGCGTTTAGTGATAATGAAAAAATTTGCACTGTCGCTAAATTTTTTTAGTGGTAGTTAAAAAAATAACAATCATCACTAAAGCTGGGAAAAAAAAGAGTGCCAACTAATATTTTTGCAGTTTTGTTTAGTGATAGTGCACTGCTGATTTAAATCCATATTTAGTGCACTACCCCAACTACTATATCCGATAAGTAAGGTAATGTTTAATGGTCTGAAATTTTAAAAGGAGAAGAGTAAAAATGTACAGAGTTTTCAATTTGTTTAAAGATCCGAAAGAACAACGAAAAAAGTTGTTCCAACTTGCTTCAAAAATTTAATGATTTCATATGCAGAACAGCTGCATAAAAAATTATTCGGATTATATACTGTAAGAGATGATTACAAAAGTTATTTATGAAGAAAACGATTATTCGATCCGAAGGAAATAATTGTTTTTAAAAAAGAATTACAAGTTTTGAAGGAAGCGCTAAGAGAACTGAAAGTGCCTAGAGATTATATAATGTTCCGTTGACTATAAAGGCAAACACCCATAGAAAGGAAACGTGTTTTCTCATTGAAATCTTCTTGATAAAAATTCGAAATAGGCTTTAAAACGATACTGTAAATGCTTATTCTATAATATATTTTGTAATTATTTGCTTAAAAAATTTAACTTTTTTGGTTTTATATAAATGCTGTTGGCTTTGAATTAATTATGTGGCAGTAAGTGCTTAAGTCTTCTTGTTAGGTTTTTTAGAAGAACAATTTAAAACTTTAGAGGTGGCTTTTGGAAATTTCTCCGAATTACATAACTATTTTACAAATCTACATACACAGAACAAGACTTTGATACCATTCAAAGCCTTATATATGTTTCACATTTTTCATGTATGTGTATAAGCTTTTGGTTATTGTATACTTCTGAACATATTTATATTTGGAAATATGTTGAATTGTAAGTTGTTATGCCGCAATTCCATAGATATACTGAAAAAAGTACCAAAAAAAGTATTCCTCTGAAAAGAAAGTGTAAAAAAAGCTAAAACATCTACGTAAATTGATGGTAGCAGTGTGAATATGCTACTACTGACACGTCAGATTTAGCTGAACAAGTTTGTTTGTTATTTGTTCAAAAATTTAATAATATGTATATATAAATAATAGAAAAGGATCTCGTTGCCAAATAATTCCACTTTAAAGGCTCTGTTGAAGGGGTAACTTAAAAATTTAACAAAGTTAATTAATAGGTGTTTACCAACTTTTAAACATGTGGCACCTTTTAATGTCATAATGTTTTATTCACATACGTTTCGTTTTGTTTTACTAAATTAGAAGTGTCTTAGAATTTTTGGAAGTCTTCTTCGCCTTAAAACTCTCCCATCTGAAAAATTTGCAAATTTTTGGAAAACATTACATAAAAATGGTGCAAAAAAGTAATCCTGCTTTAAATTTCTTCAAAAGCATCTACCACAATGAATTTCAGTGGTTTGTACTAATTCACTTTAAAATATAAAAAAACTAACCTCATTTGTTTTTCTAATTTTTATTTTCACAGGTCAGTGGTAAAAAGTTTTGGGTTATTTTTTATGGGAGTTCGCATTGCAAAAGAATTCGTAGGTGTTGAAATAATGCCAGCTATACACCATTAATAAGTTCCCAAGTTGTTTGTCCCTTAGTTTAAGAATGTAACATAAATAAATTGATTTTGCTTTGTAAAATAAACATTTTTATTAATAATTAAATAATGTTAACAATTTTTCTAAAAAAATTAAAATTTTTCGTTTTGTAATGTGGTCAAGACAAATTGGTAAATTTGTTAATCTACTGTTAGCATATCTTTAATCTTATCATTGTTTACATCGATTTCATGTATTAAACTGTGCGCCAAATTTTGGGGAGTGAGATCTCGTTTTAGGAAATTGGCTACTAGCTGCCTAGATGGGACACCTCCACCATGAGCTAGCACTTCTCGACGATATTTTTCACCAGCTTCCCGATTAAATGGATTATTTTCGAAATAGTTTTGCCATATCCAGGAGGCAATAGTTTTTGATATTAAGTAGGAGTAGTATTTAGCACCATAACCAACCAAATGAGAGAATCTTAATTGCCAGGCCTGAAACAAAACAACGAGTGTTATATTAACGATGAGTAACAATTATAAAATATTAAGTTTGTTTAAAAATAATTTTCAAAAAACTTAGAGATTTGTTGCACATTAATTACGCTATGATATTAGGCTTGCCAGATATGAAATCCATAAAAACAGTACATCGGGAAAAAAACGGCAGTACATTAATGTAAAAAGAAGTACAATTTTTTTTATTTTATTAACTTAAAATTCAGTACATCAAAAACAATTTTGAGTTCTTTTTTTCCTGTTTCAATATAAATTCCCAAGCGAAAATTTTAAATTTATTTTGAAAAACAGGCAGTTAATGTAACTATAAACAAAAAATATAAAATTCAATGCATAGCAAAGAGCACAAAATAAGAAATCTTTTTTTTTAATATAAGACCCCTTATTCATAAAAAATAAAACAGGTTTATAAGAGGTTTATGAAACGAATTTACTATGAAAATTTGTTAAATAAACCTTTTGAAAACCTGTTTTATTTTTAACGAATAAGGCCATAAGTATTTAATATACTTATGCAATGACATCTTTAAATTTGTCAGATGTTTCAAATTAAATGTTTAAAACAAAAACGCTTTGTTTATTTTTATAAAAATATTAATATTAATTTTCAATTTAATGTTACGTGTTTGTTAAACAATTTAATTATTCTAATTTTACAATTTAATTATTCTAATTTAAGAATTAAATTAATGTAAATTTAAAAAATTACAAATATTTATAACTTTTTTTGTTCTTCGTTAACAATGCCATTTTTTATTTATTTAAAATAAGTTTTAATTATTAATTCACTTCGCTCTTTTCTCCAAAAAGAAAATTTTTTTCAGTTGTTTGAATGAGGAAGTGAAAATACAAATAAAAAATACGAAACAGTTTTGGGACAACAAGTAAGCTTTTACGGCTCGATGGTTTTTTTTTAAATCTTTTAACTGCAGGCGACATTGAGTTGTTACATGACGCAGCATTTCAAACCATTTCAAATAGCAAAACTTAAAAATTTCTTTCAGGTTTGCAGTGTTTTTAGTTCGAAAATTTGTCGAAATTTGGTGTTTTGCACTTTTAATACAATATGCACAAAACATGTTTTATTTTGTGCAAAAAAAGTACAAAATGAAGTACAAAAGCTAAAAAAAAAGTACAATTGCGTACTTCTTTAATGGTTATGCAGTAAGCAGTACAAATGGTAAAAAAAAGTACGCGTACTTCTGAAAACAGTACGTCTGGCAAGCCTATATGATATGCATGACTACTAATAATAAAATAACTAATTTACCCCCAAAAAATTTGTTGAAAAATATTGCTCTATCAATTATCTCGAGAGTCTCGTACGTTTTGGCTTATTGTCTGGGTTTTAGCTACTGTCTTCTCTTTAAAATACTATATTATCTACAATATGCCTATTTCTCTTGTTCTTGATATTTGTTCTCGCATGCATGCACTCCAATCTATCTCTGGATGAGTTAAATACCTCTAATTAATCCACTCAAATGATATTCGATCTTACATATGTTTAATTGTTTTTTTATTTATTGGTCTCGTTAAGTTTCTACTTTGTCGTTTGGTAAAACAACACGAATTTAAAACAAATTAATTCATTGCCAAACTTACCGTTTGTTCTACATATGGCAAACTGTAGTAATCCCTTTGTACACTTTGTAAGATTTCCGTAGTATTCAAACCTTGTTTTAATGGATCACCATGATACGTTTGGTCGAGTGCTGAGTAAAATACTTGTAATTGTGTTTCACTGGCTGAGAAAAGATTTTTCGAAGCACACAATCTCTGCAACATGTCCTCATCCATTGGTTTGTATGTCTGGAAGTGTTTAGCAAATGTTCTCAAAACACGAGGATCACTTGCAAAATATTCCATTAAAACTGAGGGAACTTCAGCAAAATCAGTTGAACATCTAGTACCTGTAACATGTTGATATTCAGTACGTGCCAACATGGAATGCATAGCATGCCCCATTTCGTGGAAAAGGTTATCCACTCGAGAAGGTGAGAGCAATGCAGGCCCTGTCCAGCGGGGTTGTGAGAGATTTAACATAACCACTACAATGGGTAATTGATAAGAACCATTCGAAAGAAGCTTGCCACCTTGTATTGTGAAGTGACAGTCTTGATTTGGTTTACCATTACGCTCGAAGAAATCACAATAGATATAACCCAACAATCCTTCATTTTCATGAACTACCGACAGTTTATAAATATCAGTATGCCATGACTCCCCAGGTTCCATGTCAGTGTTTTGTAAAGAAATACCATATAGAGATTGCATTAGATTGTCCAAACCTTGCATACAGCCTCCTAAACTAAAGTAGGGCAAAAATTCATTAGCACTGGCGTTAAGGGCATTCCGTTTCATTAGCGAGGTAAAGTACGGAGTATCCCACGCAGCTAGGGTAGTTTGTTGATTACCACTCTCTTTTTGTTTAATTTTTTCCATTAAACGAAAATCCGCATCTGCTCTAGGTCTCAATTCAGAGGATAACTCATCAATAAACTGTTTAACCATTTCGGGATTTTCTACTGTACTAGAATTTAAAGCACGATGGGCATAAGTATCAAAACCACATGTTTTTGCTAAAGCATGGCGACATTTAAGCATATCACTCAGTAATTCCTCTTGGCGTTCTGAGGGATATAAAAATAATCTATAGGCCGCTTCGCGAGCCTGAGGGTTGGACGAATTGGTATAGAGTCCCGAAACTAATACATGATCGCCTTCGGTGGGAAAATAAGTTTTAATGGAATCTGGCACTTGGCCTTTAGGAAAGGCAGTAGGTTGTACAGCGCCATGCATAAACTTTTGACCTAATTGTAAAATGTAGTCATTTAAACGCACTACTTTATCACGCTCCGTATCTTTTAAATGAATGCCGGATTGTTCAAAGTCAAATAAAAACAGTTTGGCAACATGTTTGTCTACCTCAGTGGTATCCATAAGATCACCTTCCTCAACAACTTTACGCAAGACGTTATAGATATCCTTGTGGGTATTCAAATGTTCTACTATGCCACTAATACTAATACAGGCATCTTCTGCTGCTTGAGCATATTTACTTTGTGGATGTGCTACACGAATAAATTCAGATAAATCGGCTACTTTGCATAGAGTATCGGAAAGTTCATCAAAAATTTGCACCATTTTTCTTTGGCGTTTGTCTGAAATTGCTTCCTTTATCAGGTTGTTGGTTTTATTGGCGACATTATCTTTGAGCAGAAAGAAGCCTTCATGGTTACGTAGTTCGGGCATACAAAATAAACCCTAAAAATTCAAAGATATAAAGGGTATAGTAAGGTAATATATATCTTACTAAAGCTAAATTCTTACTGCTTCATTACGAGTAAAATTAATTTTCTTATATGGCGGTGAATTAAAGGCAGTAGCCAAAGGTGTCCATGTTGTTACCGATTTTTTCAAATGCAATTTAAGCACTACTCGGGGTATAGGTTTACCTAGTAGCAACATAATTTATAAAAATATGAAAAGAAAACTGAGTAACTTTTTTACTGGTTTTTTACTAAAAATAAAAAAAAAAAAACAAAACAAACTATTACAGCTGTAAAAACGATGGCCAGATTTTTAAAATTCTGGAGCCCAAATGTCAAACCCCCCGGTCTAGACAAAAGATTAATATCTCAGCAATTTGTCAATAACGTAGGCAGAATAAAATAACAATATTTCTTATTGTTCTGCTTATGCTAAAAGCATGGGAAAAAGTATTTATGTACATATGTATGTTCTCATAATTTGAAAAAATCAAGGATAATGCTAGAAACACAACTGGGACGAACAACTATCTCATAAGATGAGCTGTCAAAAATACACATACATGCATACATAAAAAACAATAATAAGACGCATTCATTAAAATGTTAAATTTTTTTGTACAAATAGTGAAAATCTTGTGACAAGTGTTTAAAAAAACAATATTTTTTAACTAAAAACAAGAAAAAACTAAAAAAAAGAATAAAAACGACACAAGCAAGGCCTATCCAATAGGTCTGCTTAAGCCCTTATGACACTACATTTTTAATGCATTGTTCAAGTTTTGGTGAACAGTTCAAATATAATGTAATCAGAGCTGCCGTTTTTGGTTATTTCTAACCAAAATTGGTTATATTTTTTTTCAATGTGGAGTTGTGAATATTTTTTTCATTTTGGTTACTTTTTTCTAAAATAATAATACGTACGAATATGTTTTTTTGATACACGAACTCGAATAATTTATACTGTACTATGATTTTTTCATTATTTGTTACCAATGAGCGGAAGTTTTTTATACTTTATCGAAAACAAAAATCCTTTCAAAACTGCCAACAAATAATATTTTTAAGATTTTTGTTAAGAAAAATATTGCCATTTGTGATTTTTATATTAAAAACGGCCATGTTCAAAAACATATGAAGTTTTAATCGATGGAGATTTAAAAACATGCGGAATAAATTTCAGAAAATGACTGAAAAATTACACAAAAGTCGTTTTAGTGTTTCTAAAAATATGAATACAAGTTAAATTTTCTAAATTTAGGTTATTTCCAGAAGTAGATATATTTAAATACATATTTGAAAATACACATAGGAATTTTAAAGATTTTTCAAAAATACATTGATTTAAAATATATCATTTATAACTTGTCGGTATGTTTATTTATTTAATGTTTTTAGATTATTAATTATTTGGCAATATTTTTAATTTATAAAAAAACCTTTGACTGTCTCTTTCCCCATTTAATGTATGCTCCGAAAGGCGAATTTGATTGTTAACTGGAAGTTAAAGTTATAGTTAATTTTAACTGATCTTGGTGAAATTGGGGGTTAATTAAGTTTCTCGTTATTTTTGTAATATGTAAAATAATTTTGTTTCTTGTTTTGTTTTCTTGACTTATACAGCCTGTTCAACGATTTCGAACGTTGACGTTCGAATAGAAAATTACATTTAAAACAAAATTCTAAAGTTTGTTTTTTGTTTAAATGTAATTTTCTATGCAAACGCTAACGTTCGAAATCGTTGAACAGGCTGATAATTATTATATTACTTTAAAGTGTAAATATCTTTGTAAATATTACAATGCAACTTAAAATAAATTTTAATGATTTTCTCAATTAATAAAAGGCATTTTAAATTTGGTTATATTTGGTAACTTTTTCAAAAATTTTGGTTGCAAAAATTGTATTGGTTGTGGCAGCACTGAATGTAATAGAAAAATTTACCAAGTGCAAAGAGTTCAGCTGTATTAAGATAAATGGCAAACTGTCAACAATTTTTAAAAAGTTATCGATAAAAAATGAAGTTATGTCAAAAAAAATGTAAAATTGTTTAACTTAAAATTGACATTTCAAGCTTGAAAAATTAAAAGTGTTGCTGAATCAGCGGTTTATGGGCAAATTCAGCGATTTACCGCTTTTTGTTTTTAGGTTTCTCATAAACAAAAAGTTGGCAACATTTAATAAAATAAACAAAACAGGGATGGCTAAGTTGTTTCAATTGTACTTTTTTGTTGATACTTTTTAAACAAAGATGTATAATACCTTTTTGTGGTATTTTTTATGAACATAAATAAAATTAATTTCAACTAAAAAAATCTTTTATTTCAATTAGGGTAAAAAAGTACAATTTTTAAAGGTTGTTGGTACAATTTTAAAAATTCTCAACGCCATCCCTGAAACAAAACCATAACAAGAGAAAAAAAAAACTACAAAACTTTGTTTACATTTTTTATAGTTTGCTCCAGTTTGCTCTTTCTAACATTTACTGTTTCTTTCTATCAATTCTATATCAATTAATGAATAAAAAATGTAGTGTCATAAGGGCTTTACTATTACAACAATACAACAATACAAAACACAACAGGCATTTTGTTTGTGTAAAATTCCTCGCCGTTGTCAAAATCTTACTACTACATAGGCAAAACAAAAGGAAAAATGTGTTTTGTGTGCATGTAGTATGTGTGGCAAAAAACCAAAAAAGTAAACAAGTTGACCTGAATAATACACTTCTTCATAACAAAATTGACATTGGCTTCATCCAGGAATGTCATCTTAAGAAAAACGGAAAAATTATGCTTAAAGGTTACAATTTTTTGTACGACAACTCCTCCATCGGGGTCGCCATCGTAATTAAAGAATCAATATCTTTTAATCGTATTAACATCGAAGGGACTGGTTTTTTTTGTACTTTCATTAAAATCGTTGCTAAATCAAATAATCTGCGAAAGAACTTTTTGATTGGGTCTGTTTACATTCCCTGCAATTTTCCTGTCACTGAAATGTACAATGGTCTAACCACAATTTTAGATGCAGCTGGCAATTTTGATGGGCTTATTCTGGGCGGAGACTTTAATGCCAAGAACCCGGCGTGGGGCGATCACACCGATAATTCAAATGGTAGAGTTTTTCGTAAATGGCTTCAAGATCACGCTGTTGATATCTCACGCCTCTGCGATAGTAGTCCATCTTTCCCAAATGGGTTCTCGTTCCTCGACCATTTTCTTGTTAGTACACATCTTTTAAACGGTACCCCAAACTTTAAAACATCAAGCCTGCCCACGTTTTCAGATCACTTCCCAATCAAGCTAGAACTACAACTGGACCCATCTGAACTCTTATTGCGGTCCCCTCGTATTTTTACTTCATATAAAAATACTAACTGGAACCAGTTTCGACATGACATTGAAAGAGCCTCCCTGAGGATAATGCCAGCTGAAAATATAAATTTACAGAATGTGGAAATTGATGCCTTGATAAACGAATTCAACTCCAGCTTTCAATCAATCCACAATGTTCATTCGGAAAGAATTGAATTGAAGAATAAAAAAATTCCATTATCAGAAAACGTGAAAAAATACTTTACCATAAAACACATGTGGCAGAAGCAGCTAAAAAAAATTTACCATCGCACAGGAAACAGACTCAGCTGTGAATATAACATTCTTTCCAAACAAATACAACTTTTAAAAACCATAATAAAAGAACTTGTAAATGTGGAACAAGCAAAAAAACTAAATGTAAGGTTGAAGAATATAAAACCCGGCCCTTCAGCTTTTAAAGAAATTTATCAAATGTTGGGAAACAAAAAATCACCTTTTTGCAATCAAATTTCTTTTAACAATACCATCATAACTGATGACACAGAAATTGCCAACAGATTCCTTGAATATTACGCATCTGTTTATACTGAAAATATTCCCGAACGAGCAGTCGACGGCTTGGAAGACCGTGTTTCATCATGCCTCAATGTTTTACCCCCTCACATTTATACCTTTGAAAACCCATTCAATTCTTTGGAAAATAATGATGCATACCACTGCACCTCTTCTGAAACGATAAAGAATATTATAAGGAAAATTGACAACAAAAAATCCTGCGGCTTTGATGGAATATCAAATTTCTTAATTAGAAAGTTCCCTGACACAACTATTAATTTTTTTACTATAATCTTTAACAATTGTCTAAATAATGGATACTTTCCCAAAATATGGAAATCGGCAAAAATAATACCCCTTAAAAAGAAAGAGAACAGCTGTAAAATAGAAGATTTCCGCCCAATATCATTGCTATCTAATATCGGGAAAATATTCGAACAAGTATTTAAAGTAAAACTTGAAAATGAATTTGTATTCGACCCAGTATCTGAATCACAATTTGGTTTCAAACGTTTCCACTCCACACAACACGCACTTTTGAAATTCACAGTGACATTGTAAATAATTTGAGAAATAGAACATGTACCGTGGCTATTTCACTGGACATCGAAAAGGCTTTTGATTCCGCTTATCAAAAAGGAATCCTATACAAACTTATCAATCTTGGAACTGATCCGTTCATAGTAAAAATCCTCCAGAGTTACTTTTCCGGCCGCAAATTCAACGTTGAGATTAATGGCTCTACATCTAATTTTGGCACAGTGGAAAGTGGAGTTCCCCAAGGAAGCGTGCTGGCACCATTATTATTTAACATGTTTTTACACGATTTCCCCCATACAGCTGTTAACTCAAAAGCCATACTGTACGCAGATGACTGCATGATCTACTCACACGATGAATCTCCAATCCAAGCGTTGCACAATGTTGCTTTTCATCTGGGTTACATTAATGTTTTTTACAAAAGGTGGGGAATTAAGATAAACGCTGAAAAATCTGAGGCTATATGTATTAGAAATGCTTCCGGTAAATGCGCAAGATTCGTGGTACCCCAGAGTAATCTCCTGCACTTGTCCCTCGATGGTATCGAGATTCCCTTTAGGTCTAAGATCAAGTACCTTGGGGTAAATTTTAATAACCTGTTAAAGTTTAATGCCCATGGCAGACTTCTCCTTGATAAAGCCAAACGCATATCGGGTATGCTCTCAAGTTTGATGAACAGCAGTTACCTCCCCCAGAACACTAAACTTCTATTATACAAAGTCACTATAAGGTCAACCCTGGTGTATGCTTTTCCGATCTGGTTCACTATTTCACCAATAGTGGCTAAAGAATTGGAAATCTTCGAAAGAAGGATACTGAGAAAATGCATCAATAAAAATTTTGAAAATTTGACAAAAAAATTCTCCAACACGTACATCTACAAGAATTCAGACATAGTGCCCCTATGCAAATATGCACTCCTGTTACAGAGAAAGTTTGTAGAAAAACTTGAACATCACGACAACATCTTCATGAACGAGATTTATGAATCTGAAAGGAATGTTAATTGGTCAACATTTCCTTATCTTTCACCAGTGGGCGTTTTATGTGAGGACATGGGGAATGAAACAGATGTATATACCCTACCGAACTTTTACCAGGGAACGCATGCCGGATATCATAGAGGATAGTTGTTTTATATCTTATCACTTATATTTTATTCCCAAGGGAATTTGAATTACTTAAACCCATGTATTGTACTGTTTTTTGTAATTTTTTTCTGAGTGCTTTTCTTGTACTATTCGCTTAACTTAACTTATTTTAATTTAATTAATGAATTAATTAATGAATTGATATGTATATATGTATGTGTATGTATGTGTATATATATATATATATATATATATATATATGTATATATATATGTGTGTATATATATATGTATGTTTGGTTAATTATTAATTAATTATTTATACATAGTTGTTCGTTTAACGTAATTCGTAATAACGATTCGGTTTTTTCTTTTTCTTTTACAGTCTGTTCTTTTTTGGAACGCTCGTTTTACTGTTTATTGTTCATAATTGCTTCAAACATCTCTTTGATAATTCGTGATATAAGATAGCATAAGAATTGTATTTTTATTTGGTTAGTTAGTTGTTTATTTATTTATTACCTTGGATTGTTATGTAATTTTAAGTAGTTAACAGATACAACTCTGAACGTCACTGTAAATGTCGGGAGCAAGCATTATTGTTAAACTATGTTACCCTGCCTTTACACATGCAAGTAGTGGCATGCCACTGTTGTATACATATTATCAAAGAAAAATTGTTCGAAAGAGTCGAATCTCATGCCATTGGCTTTTGTGTTTACACATGCCACTGCGAGTTCATTTTCAAAATGTCGTTGAAGCGTCAACTTAAGATAATTTGTTGACTTCTCAAATTAAAGAAAAAAGTACCAAAAAACCAAATAGAGTTACCGAGTTAATCATATAGGCACATTTTTCGGGAAATGTTTTACATTTATTTATATAAGCATTATTTTAACATTATTAATGCTCTATAATTAACAAACTTGCTTTTATTAATGCGCGTTTCAAAAAATTAATCATAATAATAAACGTATCATGTTAAAACTTTAATAACAATTTGACAATAATCCAGTTAATTTGCATTAAATTTTGAACAGGGTAACATTGTTCATCGTTTTGTCATTTACTTGGTGGCCACACGATCAAGTTTTGCCTTTCAATTCCATTCAATTTGCAATACACTCTCACTTTTTTACTAACACACTCACACTTTTTAAATTGACCACGAGATGGCTTTCAATTTCATCTTTCCATTAGCTTGGCAATTTTACTTTCAATTTAACAGCTGATTACATGTTTGTCTTTATAAATTGTTTTCTTGATGAAATCTTGAAAGTAAATTGCTTACAAATTGAGTGCAGCCTACGTCACAGCTTTCAATTGATGTAAATTTTGACAAGCAGTATATGTAAAAGACTATCAAGAACAACTTGATCGTGTGGCCGCAGGGTTAGTGGCAAGCAAGTGCCAAATTTCCACTCGCATGCAATTTTTGCTGCCACTGGAGCTGCCATTGCGAAAAATTTGAGTGTATTAGTAAAAAAACGTGAGTGTATTGAGTTTTTCGAACTGGCAGTGGCATGTGTAAATGCTAGGTTAATATTGTACGCTATACTTTATCTTTTTCTCTTCTGCAAGACGCTTATTCATTCAATCAGAGATGCCAACTATTCAATCGCAAAACGTGCCGAGCGAGCAGTCAAAAAGAGCTAAAAAGTGCTAAATTTAAAAATTAAAAATGGTTCTGGTTTAAATCCATTTATTATTCATTTTTGTACTTTAATCTTATTTATATTGAAAAAATTTAATAAACATAATATGTATTAATGTTTAATGAAATCACAACTTAAAAATTGTATACAAATTCTTACATTACATTTTACATTTTTAAAAAGTGTTAAATTCTTCTTCTGGCCATATGTTTGTTTTTATATAAAATTTTGACTTTTTATAGGGCGCAATAACATTTATTTCTACGCTTGCTTCGCAAAGGTTATTAATTGCTAAAAATGGTGTATATAAGGCAAGTTTTGCGTGTGCAATTTACGTTTCTGCCGAACATCTAGCGAAAATTATATATCTTGTTGGGATAGTACAACATCGTTATATGGCGCCATACTTTTTTATGTTTTTGAGTCTCCAAATGACGTACTTAATGAAATCATAAGCTTTTATAATTGAATTGTAAAATTTCAACAAAGCTTTTGACGGATCTTTTGTTGTTTTAATCCATTTTTTAAGCTCAGATTTGATTCCCAAGCTTTTCTGTAGGTTTGACCGAAGGAAAAAATGTGTAAACATATAAAATTGAACCAAAGGCGAAAAAATGGGTTAGAAACGGAAGTATTTACTGATAGATGTTTAAAGTGTCAAGCGTTCCAATATCAAGTTTGAAAAGAGCCCGTGCTAGCTCTTTTTTAAAAAAAGAGCTATCGGGAAAAATTACGGGCCAGGAGTAATTAAAAAGAGCTAAATTTAGCCCTATAATAGCTAAGTTGGCATCACTGCATTCAATGTGCATTAGAACAACACAACATAGTTCTAAGTTTTTTGCATTGTACCTATCACATTCTTTGTTATTGAAAGAAAAAAAGTCTCAATAAATATTTTTACTTACTTACTTACTAAACAAAAATATACACGTATAAGGAAAATGTAAACAACTTTTGATATCGTTGAGGAAAAAACCAAATAAACATCTGGCTTCTTAAGCAGAACTATTGGATAGACCTTGGACACAAGTTTACTGTGCGAGAATCATTCGATTATGAAATCTTATAAGATACGTATTCCCCTTGTTTAAGATTAAGATTAATAAAGAAATTTGTTCTCTCATTCTGCCGACGTTCTCATCTTATAGAAAAACGACTCTTAAAACTCTTTCGTTTTACGTTTTCGATTTCCATAACACCCCTGTATATCTAGATATATATAAATAAACGCTAAATTGAATATTTAGCGGTTTCTACCGGGTTTTAAGTCCGATTTGGCGGGAAATCCTCAAAAAAAAGTTGGCAGCTGTGGAAATACATATTGATATGTTTTAAAGTTAATTTTAATAAAAAAAAACTTTCCAACATAAGATTTTTTTTGGTGAAATGAAGATTTTTTGCGGAAAATTTCTGGCAGCCCTGCTTATAAGTCTTGAGCTTTTAGGAGAGAAGGGAGAAGAGAATGCCATTTCTTTTTCCCTCTCTGCTTAAAACTCAAGACTTGACGAGTCTGTTAGAGATCGAAGTGTTGCTTATGAAACTCTACTTAATTTTTATTTGTTAACTTTACATTCCTTTTATTTACCATTAAATATATGTATGTATGTTGTGCAGAAATATTGCATCATCTTTTTTTGTATTCTTTTTTCTTTATTCATTCGTCCAAGGTATATTTATAGCAGGTAGTCTCGGAAAGCCAGCTGTTTATTTTTTATTTGCTTGTTTTGTGGTACGAACTGTCAAATGTTGTATAGTAAACATGTAAACAAGTTTTTTGTCTCTATCTTTTGTCTTTTTTGTCTCTTATCAACCCCTTTGCCTTTTGACAGTTCGTACCACATAACAACAATAAAAAGCCCTGTTGTTTGTTTTATTGTACAATTGTTGTAATCTCGCGGCTACCTGTACTGTACCGGGCGGGAAAAAATTACCAGCTGGTTGCTGTTCACAAACAACCAGTGAATGTGGCCAGATTGTCGGCGGCGCTGGTATGCTGGCGGTTCGCGCGGCTAGAGCTCGCCGGATGGGGGTGGTTCTTGCCGACCAAATGACTCAAAACCCGGGTACAAAAAAACCATACCAGCTAGGAAATTGGAAAAAGAATAAAAAATTGCTGGGGCTCGAAGTAGCTGAAAAATAAAAAGCAAAAACCAAAACCATACCTTTCCTCACCATTTCCACACATCTCCGGCTGATGACGTGCCGGGATTGGCCCTCCCACTAGAGACGAAGTCTCTCCATGACATCCTGTCTTTCTGGATGTCCCAAATCTCCACCTGCAACCGATTACACTCCTCTACTTACCCGCCATAAACGAAATTTACCAAACCATAATTAAAACGCAGGTACTATTCATTTTAAAACGTTATAATCCATATTATGTTTTATTAAAAATAATAAAAGTTGCAAAAAAACAAAATTTTCAATGGAAATTCATACGGGCTCGCAATTCTAATAAAATTTACAAAGGAATCAATCTAATTAACATTCAAAAATATCAAAGGTAAAATTTACTTTAATTTTTTTTCAAGATTTGAATTTACTTAAAAAAAAACATTAAATAGAAATTACAAATCAGCATGAAAAACTCAAAAACATTAATAATTATTTTCTTTTCTCTCTCTCATAGCCGCAGCTTCCTTCAAAAACCGAGCCCCTGCCTCCAGGAGGAAGAAGATTCAGAAGTCTGCCGTCCGTCCGTGAAATGTCCCCTGTCCTATTTTATGGTAAGTCTAAAAAACCCAGTCTATATATACATATATATCACCTGTCTTAAAATTCTACCGTTTTTTTTCTCCTAGGGAAACTTTAATACTACGGGTAAATCTACCCCAGTCTGACCGAGAACCTAGGCTTGAGCTCAACCCTAACTACGCGCACTTCAGGCTCTAAATCGCCCAAAGGACTGAACCACGGTAAGATTCCCCTAACAAAAAACTCGCTTAAAATTTTAAAACACCTCAATATACATATAAATTTTATTTGTCCGTAGGTCGTTTGTTCCGTGTTTTGTCCGATGTCAAGGCAGATACCTGTGATCCCCAAGGTTCCGGTGGTGCTTACGGCTGACTGATTCCCACGCTGGTGTGACACGGACGATTCGGTGGCGCACTCGGCTGGTTTTTTTTTAATAAGTTTATATATTTTCTTTGCTTATTTTAATCTTAACATTCAATGCACTGTCTTTTACTTTTAAGTTCTTTATTAAATACTTTTTTTTTATAATTTTGTTATGCAAAAGTTTAAGTCTTAACAAGTTTATTTTCTTATTTTAAATTTCCATTTGCAATACACTGTCTTTTTCTTTATGCTTTATTTAATTTTTAATTTTATTTTTAAATTTTAAATTTTAATTTTTAAATTTTTAATTTTTACATTTTAATTTTTAAGTGCAATGTTCTTTTTTTTTTTTTTTTTTTTCCCAAGTTCTTTTTACGATTTTCACTAAAAATTCCTTTTATACCGTGTGATCATACGTGTATGTTTAAATAAAACTTTATTTATTGCAAAACAAATGTTTTTTTCTTATTTCTTAACACGGAAAGCCGGTGGCCACTCGTCACACTTCCACTCCAGAAAACAAAAAAAGGACCGACATTTTCCATTTTTGTCCCCACGAAACCTCGGGGACGCTATTGTTCACCATTTTCGAAAACTTTTCAGCAATTTGCCCCTTACTTAAAAAAACATAAATAATAATTTCTTCTTTCACTACCTATGTTTTTCCTTCTCTTTTGCCATATTTACATACAACAGCTGTCTCTATTTATATAAACAAAAACAATTTTCCCTTTTGCCTATAACATTGCCAACCATCCACTGCCTTACCACCATTAGGGTGACCATAACAAACCCAACCATTCCTTAAATTCACTAGTGAATTCAGGATGGGAGGGAAAAAGGAACCATTCTAGCAAAAAAACACAAAACTTAATTTTCTGGGATTTTGGGTATTTTTTATTAAATTCTCAAAATTTAAACGATCTGGCAACTTTAATTACCGATGTGAAAATAAATACAGCACTGAAAGTACTGTACCCTTTGGAACGATCTGGCAACCTCAAATCATTTATTAATTAATAGCCTTATGAATGAATGGAAAAGGAGAATGAAAGAAACGAAAATAGTAGCGTGATTTTACACACATACTATTACACCAAAAAAAACAATGAAGCAGAGATGAATGGAAGTAGACATCTTCAATGAAAAATTATTAAAATTAAATTATTTAGGTATAAATTAAATATTTGTACATTAAATTAATACTATTAATTATTAAATATTATTTCTTTTCAGGAAGTGATGGAAAATGCTCAACAATATTGGGAAATAAAGGTGAGTACAAAAAAAATTATTAATGAAAAATTTTATTACAGGTTACAATAGCGACGACAAGCGACAACTTTTCTGAGATGGCGATTTTAATTGGGATTTTAATAGAAAAAGGTATGTAATAAAAAAAAACAGCTTAATCTTGCAAGAAAAACTAATTAGTTGTTCAATTTTACTTTCAGACAATTCCTGCTTGCCAACGACAAGACCCTGAGGACGGACAAATGGAAGACGGAAAAAAAAACACAAGGGGTTGATTAAGGTTAGTGCAATGATTTTAAGTGAAAAATACTTTAAAATAAATGTGCTAGTGCCGCGACTACCGTTATTAAATTACAGCGTGGAATGTTCTCTACAGTGCGTAACAAAAATTTTCACACGGTATATAAAAAAAAATTAAAACCAATTTTTTTGAAACGGTTGTAAATAAAAAAAACGCAAGTGGAATAAAAACAAAAATAAAATATAATTAATTTTGAACGCGACAGTGCGCAAAAAAACAAATTGGGAAAAAATCATAAAAATTATATGCACAAAAACAATTTGTTGCTTTTGCCCCTACTTTTCCATACACAGAAAAAATTATTAGTAGTTTTTTCATCAATTAAAAAAAAATTATTCAAAAAGTGTTTAAACTTAATTAATGCGATAATTGAATCAACTATTCTTTCTTTTATATTGAACGAAAATCAAAAACACAATTATGATTCAATTAACATTTTATTTGTTTTGAAAAAAATTTTGAATTAAAACAATAATCAAATCACAACAAAATCATTTCGTTAAAAATAAACTAATTTAAACTTGTGAAATGGTTGTTGGAAATTGTCAAAATCAATCAACACATTGTTTGAACCGGCCAAAAATTTTTTGATAATTCTTTTTTTTAATTAACATTAACAATATCATTTATTGAAAAAAATAATATTCAAAATATTAAATTTTTACAATTTTAAGTAATCAATATAATACTTTTGGCAACAGGTGCAAAATCAACAAATGGGTTGCTTGATTCTATGAATTTGGTATAAAATTGGTGACTAGAGAAAATTTTTAATTTTTTTTCTGTGTATAAAATGTTAAAATCATGGACATTTTTAATATTAATAAAAACTTTATTTCAAAACAACAAAACCAATCAACGCAAAACTATACGTTTAACTTTTTCCCCAAAAAAACGAAATATAATTGATGCCATAAGCACCCTAATTTAATGAAAATACCTTTTAGCAACAACAAAATAAAAATTTATTATCTAACACCTACTTATAATTTTCCCTGTGTTTTTTATGATTGTGAATTTCACAGGGTGTACCAAAAAAAGGTGTACCAAAACAAATTATAAAAATTTAATGAATTTTTAATACGAGTGTCGCCATAAAAAACAAAGGTGTGCTGTGAAAAGTTAAAAACTTTTTTTTTTATACAAAAAAAACAGTTGTGGGAAAAAAAACCCCAAATTAATTTAGAATTTAAAAATGCAAATTTTTCTAATGTTTTACCTTAAAAAAAAACATTTGCTACTTTCCAATTAAGTTTGAATGAAATTTAAAATGCACTTTTAAGGCCAAAAAAAAAAAATTTTAATTCTTAATGTTATGTATATCATCTTGAGATTTTAATCGAAATCTATCCTAAAAATGATTTTCTTTTACTTTTTTATTTTCCTCAGGACTTCATTCTATGTGCTAAGCTGCTGGTATCGGCCTACCTTCATCGGAAAATGAAAAATTACAACCCGTGCAGGATTCATACGGCATAAGGCCTGGGAATGCAGGGACTAAAACCACCAAAGCTCGTTGACTTTGGCGAGAAGAACCCCCTGCCATTCCCTTAAGAAATTGCCAGACAAGATTCAAATGTGAACCAAGGTAATTTTGGCTATTAGGTTATGCAAAAAAAACAAATATGAAGAACTTAAAATTCAATATACTAATTAAATCCCTTTCCCACAGGTCCTAGCAAGGCAATTCAGGGTGACCAGATGGAGGAATTGTAGCAAGTGTCGACAAATGACGTAAGTAAAAAAAATTAATAATACAAAAAAAAAATTAATAATAAATGTAAAAAAAATTAATTAAAAAACTAATTATTAATGTAAATAAAAAAATTAATGGGGATACTACGAGAAACAGAAACGCAAGGACTAAAACCACCAAAGAATTTAATCTTTGGCGGGAATTACCCCCTGCGATTTCCAAAAAACGAAAAATCAAAAATAAAACTCCCGGTTAAATTTCCTAAAAGGCGTTTTTACTTATGTTTTTACGACAATTCACTCCTCACCTTTCAGAATATCTAATCCGCAAAACTTAAATGTATCAACTAAATTAATGTCTTCCTTTCTCCACAGGCTAAACAATTCATGGGACCTGGGCCAAAAGAAGACCAAATATCGCCCTCAACAAAAAAAATCAGGGGAATGGGTGAGCCCAATATTTACTTAAAATTACAAACTACTAAGAAAATATATACTAAAGTCCTTAAAATTTTTACCAACAGGTTTCTTTCGATAATTTCCATCCATTCCGACGTCAACACGAATCACCCAACTACTACAACAACAATGCAGATGCTATGGTGAGTCTTATGTTATAAGCTATTTATAAATAAAAAAACTAGGTATATCCGTATTTATTTAGTATGATAAATTTAGTTCCCATTTAACAAATATTTGACGCCCAAGAGAAAAAATAAAATAAAGGCATGGTTATTAAATGGAATTAATTTACCATAACTGCTAACAATTTTGGTTGAAATTCAAAATTTAATTAAAACAAAAGAAAAAAAAAATTAAACTAACAATGTCACTAACTAAATGCCAATTGCCGTTTGATTTAGCTAACGTTGTTGAGCAAAATCAAACCCTATTTAACCAAAAAAAAAATGTTTACTTGTAAGCGTCAAATGTTTGTTTAATGTGACCATAGCTTTAGAGGACATTACGTAGGGTTCCGCGAATCCCGTCTAATACGACATATTGCCTACACATATTGAAATAGATTTACCTTGGCAGTCTGAACTATAATTTTCGGATAGCAGTATCTCACTTTAATAACCTAAAAAAAACAGTGTTTTGGTTTTTTACCAAGCATCGATTAAAGTAGTCCCTATATTTGTCCCAACTTGCTGTAAGATCGGACTCAGAAAATGTCATTAATTCTAGGTGACTAACAACCTTTAGCTCTTAATAGCATAGTTCTTCAGAGTGATCATAAGGTTGCACTATTAGAAAAGGTGACGGTTACATATGTAGCCAGTTAAGAAACGTTAGCTATTGGTTGGAACAAAACCAGGACTTCAAAATATAATAAAAAAAGTGATATTGCGATTCCACAATATAACCATAAAACAAAACTGTCAAAATAAAAGTAAATCAAAGCCAATATGTGTTTGCGTATTCGTATTATGACGCCTTACGAAAACCAAACTAAAAAAAAGTATAGCAGTAGAGTTAGGTTTAAAATTTAAGTATAACCTATGCATCTATTAAATAGATTTCCGCGGTACGTTATTGTTTTAAGTCTTTCCCGTGAAATACTCCCAACGATTTTCCCATCAGATCCTCCACCTCGTACAGACTGTTTCCGACCGCCTTAACTATACGGCATTTTAGGAATTTTCGGGCAAATTTCGCGTTAAAACCGGTTTTAAAATCGCTCTGTTGAAAGTTTCTACGGTAAACTTCTTGTCCCGGTATAAACTTAATGACTCGGCATCGCGTGTTATACGACTTTTCACCCCGTAAATAAGCTTTATGTAGGCTCTCCCGCATATTTTGCCTCAAAAGGTCCATTTTTGCTGATTTCGGCAAAATATTCGACTCAGCGTCACTTAAAATTTTAAGTTTTCTAGCTATTTTGTACACGCTACCATGGCCTATCATGTTCATACCAAACAGAGCAAAATAAGGTGTTACACCAATCGAAGTTTGTACTGAAGATCGCAATGAAAACTCTATTTCTGACAAATGTTTGTCCCACTCAGAGTGATCTTCTTTTAAATACGTACGAATTGCTGCCAAAATTGTCTGATTTACCCGCTCGGACGCATTTGCTTGCGGTGAATGTGTTGCCGTGCGGAGATGCTTTACACCAAAATTCTGTACTAGGGTACCAAATTCCTTACTGGTAAATTGCTTGCCATTGTCAGAAACAATAGTTTCCGGCGTTCCAAACTTATGAAAAACTTCAGCTATCAAAAATTTGATAACATTTTTGGTACTGGCTTTTGCCATTGCCTTAAGCAACACAAATTTTGTAAGGTGGCCTAACACTATAAAAATATAGCAATTTCCGTTCTTTGAACGCGGGTATGGGCCAAGAAAATCTATATAAATTCGCTGAAATGGACGTTCGCTTATTACTTCCGCTCCCATAGGCGGGCGTAGTGTAACGTTAGCCGGTTTCGCCTCTTTACATGTTTCACAATTTTTCACAAAGTCGCGAATTTCAACCGTCTGGTGCGGCCAATAAAAATACTCCCGGACTCTGCGGAGAGTCTTTCCTATGCCCCCGTGAGCAGCTTGCGGTGAATTGTGGGCGTTTCCAATGATAGTTTTGGTTAATTCGAGAGGTACCCATAGCTTCCAAGCAAAATCTTCGCTTAAAACTTCACCATCATATGGACGTACCCTCTTATAAACAAAACCATCAACTACTTTTAAGTCAGGTAATTGCTCAGAATTTGCTTCTACAGTAGAAACAAGTTCTAAATAATTACTTGACTTAAATGCATCAGAATTTAAGTCGATCATACTATTAACCTCCGCCGATATTTCTGACATTTCGTAGCGCGATAGGGTATCAGGTACTACGTTTTGTTTCCCCTGCCTATGCTCGATAGTAAAATCGTACGCCTGCAAATGCAAACTCCATCTCGCCAATCGACCGGTCAAGTCCCTATGTGACATAAGCCACTTAAGACTGCTGTGGTCGGTAATAACAGAAAAAGGCATCAATTCTATATAGGGCCTAAACTTCTTAATCGCCAAGACAACTGCCAGACATTCTCGTTCAGTGACAGAATAATTCTTTTGTGCTGGAGTTAATTTATGCGAAAAATAGGCTATTGGGTGTTCACCATCAGAATCGTCTTTCTGGAAAAGAACAGCCCCAATACCTACATCCGATGCGTCACACTGAACGTAGAAATGTCTGGAGAAATCAGGATGATTAAGAAGTGGGCTCGTAATCAGAGCTTCCTTGAGGCGATCAAACGCGACCTTAGCTTCGTCCGAAAACTTGAATCGCTTCCCCTTCTTTAGCGTTTCAAAGATTGGAGCTGCAATGGTAGCATAGTCAGGTATAAATTTTCTATACCAGCCTGCTGCTCCCATGAAACTCCGCACTTGCTTTGCTGTTTTAGGGTAGGCAAAACGAGAAATCGTTTCCACTTTAGCCGGATCAGGCTTCAATTTGCCACCGCCAACTATGTACCCCAGATATCGTAACTCTTTGAAACAGAATTTAGATTTTGCCACATTAATAGTTAGCCCTGCTTCACGCAACTGAATAGATACCTGTGATAACAATTCCAGGTGTGTCTCGAAATCTGGAGATACTATCAAAAGATCGTCTAAGTAGACGAAAACTCTATCACGTAGTGCTGCGGGAATCACTTTATCCATCAAACGACATAACCTTTGAGCTGCGTTACACAGCCCAAATGGCATGACCGTAAAATGGTAAAGTGGTCGCCCTGGCACAGTGAATGCAGTTTTCTCCCTACTAGACGGGTCTAGTGGTATCTGCCAGAAAGCGTCCTTTAGATCGACACTGGATATAAAAATCGTATCTCCCAAGCGACTGAGCAAACCTTCGATGTGCGGCAATGGGTAGGCATCCTTAACTGTTAGTGCATTAAGCTTACGAGCGTCCAGGCACAACCGGTTTTTCTCACCCTTGCGGACCAGAGTAACCGGATGACTCCATGGACTTTCACTAAGCTCAATAACACCAAGGTCAAGCATCCTATCCAGCTCCGCAAACATTAACTTTTGTACAGCCGGGGAGACAGGATAGTGACGGTCCTTTACTGGAACAGCATCCCGGGTGTCTATTGAGTGCGTTTCTAAATTTGTTTTACCTAAGCCATTTTTCATATAGCAGGGAAACTTTAATATGACCGAATCTAATTTCTGCTGCTGTTCGGCTGTCAAATTATGAGTTACGACATCTGAAGGACTATCTGCCTCTTCACAGAGACTTACTTCATTTGTCGTAAGACTATCAAGGTTGGCAAATAATTTAAAAGCCTTCATAAAATCGACACCCAAGAATAGCTCTCGACTCAGAGAAGGCACTAAATAAAAGGTGACAACTTCTCTTTTACTACCGAGCCTTACCTCTGCCCGAACACGACCGACAATTTTATGCCCCGTACCATCCGCGGTTTTAATAATACTCGCAAAATCGAAAATTTTTAAACCAGTATTTTTAAGAAATTCTAAACAATTTCGCCCCAAACACGTTACCGTGGCTCCACTGTCTAGAAGGCCTTCGATTTGTTTACCGCCTATTTCAATTCTAGTATATAACCTAGCATCTTCGCCCTCATATAACGCTGCTGCCGCGATCTCGTTTCTAATCCTCCTACGAATCTTATACCGTTCTCGCGCCTTTTTGATTTTGCTCGATACTTCCCCAAAAATCCTATCTTTTGCCTCTTTATATTCTTTAAGCCTAATATGCAGGGGCCTAAGCTCTCGCAGCCGAGGTTCAGGAGTTGTCTCTCGAGCTGCCCTGTCCTTATTCACTAAAATACTCATACTTCTCACCTGTGAATCTGATTGTTGTTGTTGTTGTTGTTGTTGTTGTTGTTGTTGTTGTTGTTGTTGTTGTTGTTGTTGTTGTTGTTGAACTGGGTCTAAACTTCGGTTGACCGCGCCTCCCCAGTTCGAGACGGGTTCCGTGCCCGGTTTCCCTGGCACTTAGGGCATTTTGGTGTCACTACACCATCCCTACCACAACGAAAACAAAATTGCCTAGTTAACGGTTCAGGACAATCCACAAAACTATGGCCGACAACCTTGCAATTCCAGCAAGTATAATGGCTTGTAGAACGTATTGCGTCCACCTCTAAATCGACCAGCGATAAATCCTCCTCACCTTCCAGCTCATTAACCCTTTGGGGCAGATTTGCCCTCTGCTGAAACATTTGCCTCTGATTGGCCAACAAATTTTCAGCTCGCCTGGCTTCACGGCAAAACTCTGATAAGGTACTAATTCGAACCGAAAACATCATTTGACCCAGAGATGGTTTTAAATTGCCTCTCATAATTTCCACTAACTGTGCCTCCTCATACGGGGTTTGCTGCTGATTGCGCAATCTGATAACCGAATTGTAAAAATCATCAAAAGGTTCATGGGGTAACTGTCTACGATTTAAAATTTTCATTTGAACTTGGTATTCCTGTTCAAAGCGACGATATTGTGCCAACAAAGCTTTCTCCAACTCCTCCCAAGTATTGATATGTACTATTTTACGGTAATCCCAGTACCAGTCCAAAGCTGGGCCATCTAACAACACATGAAAACTTCGCAAAATTTCATTATCGGTACAGTTATAATCTTTCCTTAGAGTTCCCACTCTAAAGATGAATTCTTGAATATTCATTGTTTTGCTCGTACCATCAAATTTAACTCCCCACTTTTCCAATTTAAATTGGTTTAGGGCTGGATTTTGTCTTGGCATAGACATGGCCAAGTTGTAATTTTGCGGCTGACATACTGGTGGCTGTGCTGCTGGTGCAGACCAGGCATCCTGTGGATAGCCTGGCCGCATATTAGCATACGACTGTGGTTGACTATAAAACGGTTGAGACGGGTTTGACCGAGGCTCCTGGGCCTGTGGTGGCAATACTTGCTGCTGTTGATGAGCAGTTTGAGGCAAAAATGGTAAAGGGTTGTTTTGTTGTAACGTAAATTGTTGTTGTTGATATGACGTTTGCCGCGGTGCCTGTGGCACTGATGGCATGTCATACACGTATTGCCCTGCTTCAGCGTAATGTGGAGCTGGGACCAAAGGTGGTGGTGGTATGTACGGTGGCTGTACGGTTTCTGCTACAGCTGGCCTTACGGTTTGCCCATAATTAAAAACTTGTGGCTCTCTTGACGTTCTAGCCAACACTGGTGGCTGATAATTGCTCGAGGGAGCTGATCTTGGGGGCAGACTTTGAACTGCTGGCGCAAAATTTGTAGGCGGTGGAGCAGCTTGCGTGCTTGCTGCTTGTGACATAAGCAATTGCTTAATATCGTCCAGCGCTTTTTGTATTTTGTTATCCACCTCTTGCATAAGCCTGGCTTGGCATAGGCCCACAGACGCTTCTACTATTTGCTGGACATTGTCCACGCTCCTTGATGCTCCCCTTATTGTGCTTTCTCGCACTTCTCGCCTTATGTTCTGGGCTGTTTCGCTATAAAAAGTGGGTGAAACTACTGTCTGATTAAGACTATCAGAGCTTATGGACACATTATGAGATGATGGCAATTGAGTGGCAAAAATTGGGTTGCCTGTAGTGGCTGTTGCTATTATTGTCGTTGTGCTGGGCGTAGGGTGACTTAAGTTACTGATTGTTACTGTGGTAGTGGTATCAGTACTACAAGTGGCACTTGCTCTGGTTGTCGCCATAGTGTTGTCGTTGTCCTCCACCGAACGGCTCGAACTACGGGTTAAAACCATTTAAAAAAAACGACTTTAGTATAAAAAAATCAAATAAACGAATTCAAAAACGTACCTTAGGCAAACGGTATTTCAAACTCCAATATTCGGGGGTATTAAAAAGCTTATAAAAAAAAATTATATAAATCTTGCTAAAAAAAAATTTTTTATTTCAAACAATTCAAAAATAATAATAACAATAAAGATTTTGGCGGTTTATTTCGAGGAAATGTAAACTTTTGCAGGTAAAGTAAAAAAAAAATAATTTTTATGTGTGAAATAATGGTAATAAAAAGTATAATTTTTAGATGCTAAAACAAACAGTTGGAAAGATGGAAATTGACCTTCCCCTTGACTGGGCTGCAACGAAAAGAACCATACTAAACTTGTTCCCTGGACTAACCCTAGTCATAGCGATTCTCGCGGATGAAAGTACAAGGAATCAAATGTGAGTATCACCATAAAAAAAATCAATTTACTGACTATTGAAACTAATATTACATAAGGGATGATTTTTCCAACCCTTGCCTCACATCTTGAGCCACTCAGATACTAATTTTTGGTAATCATGTACCGGCCTCAAGCTGTCAGGAAGGATCGGGAGTGATGAATCGTTAAGTCATCATGCCCATATCGCTCACACCTAATGTCGCAGCGCGAAATAGTCTGCACAGTCTCTTTATTCGGGACTTACATAAGTGTGAACGTTATGCTCATGACAACCCATACGATTCATAACGCCTATTGTGCTGAAAAAAACAAAATTAAAAAAAAAAACCTATTTAGATTGGTCGCTACGGTTTAGGGACTCTTACTCCTACCTATCCGGACTTACTAACCTAAACAGTGGGTATCTACACTAATTCCTATATATTTTATTTCTAGGCTATGGAACTACTTCGGGCCCCACGTTGGGCGCCATTTTTGTACTGTACCGGGCGGGAAAAAATTACCAGCTGGTTGCTGTTCACAAACAACCAGTGAATGTGGCCAGATTGTCGGCGGCGCTGGTATGCTGGCGGTTCGCGCGGCTAGAGCTCGCCGGATGGGGGTGGTTCTTGCCGACCAAATGACTCAAAACCCGGGTACAAAAAAACCATACCAGCTAGGAAATTGGAAAAAGAATAAAAAATTGCTGGGGCTCGAAGTAGCTGAAAAATAAAAAGCAAAAACCAAAACCATACCTTTCCTCACCATTTCCACACATCTCCGGCTGATGACGTGCCGGGATTGGCCCTCCCACTAGAGACGAAGTCTCTCCATGACATCCTGTCTTTCTGGATGTCCCAAATCTCCACCTGCAACCGATTACACTCCTCTACTTACCCGCCATAAACGAAATTTACCAAACCATAATTAAAACGCAGGTACTATTCATTTTAAAACGTTATAATCCATATTATGTTTTATTAAAAATAATAAAAGTTGCAAAAAAACAAAATTTTCAATGGAAATTCATACGGGCTCGCAATTCTAATAAAATTTACAAAGGAATCAATCTAATTAACATTCAAAAATATCAAAGGTAAAATTTACTTTAATTTTTTTTCAAGATTTGAATTTACTTAAAAAAAAACATTAAATAGAAATTACAAATCAGCATGAAAAACTCAAAAACATTAATAATTATTTTCTTTTCTCTCTCTCATAGCCGCAGCTTCCTTCAAAAACCGAGCCCCTGCCTCCAGGAGGAAGAAGATTCAGAAGTCTGCCGTCCGTCCGTGAAATGTCCCCTGTCCTATTTTATGGTAAGTCTAAAAAACCCAGTCTATATATACATATATATCACCTGTCTTAAAATTCTACCGTTTTTTTTCTCCTAGGGAAACTTTAATACTACGGGTAAATCTACCCCAGTCTGACCGAGAACCTAGGCTTGAGCTCAACCCTAACTACGCGCACTTCAGGCTCTAAATCGCCCAAAGGACTGAACCACGGTAAGATTCCCCTAACAAAAAACTCGCTTAAAATTTTAAAACACCTCAATATACATATAAATTTTATTTGTCCGTAGGTCGTTTGTTCCGTGTTTTGTCCGATGTCAAGGCAGATACCTGTGATCCCCAAGGTTCCGGTGGTGCTTACGGCTGACTGATTCCCACGCTGGTGTGACACGGACGATTCGGTGGCGCACTCGGCTGGTTTTTTTTTAATAAGTTTATATATTTTCTTTGCTTATTTTAATCTTAACATTCAATGCACTGTCTTTTACTTTTAAGTTCTTTATTAAATACTTTTTTTTTATAATTTTGTTATGCAAAAGTTTAAGTCTTAACAAGTTTATTTTCTTATTTTAAATTTCCATTTGCAATACACTGTCTTTTTCTTTATGCTTTATTTAATTTTTAATTTTATTTTTAAATTTTAAATTTTAATTTTTAAATTTTTAATTTTTACATTTTAATTTTTAAGTGCAATGTTCTTTTTTTTTTTTTTTTTTTTCCCAAGTTCTTTTTACGATTTTCACTAAAAATTCCTTTTATACCGTGTGATCATACGTGTATGTTTAAATAAAACTTTATTTATTGCAAAACAAATGTTTTTTTCTTATTTCTTAACACGGAAAGCCGGTGGCCACTCGTCACACTTCCACTCCAGAAAACAAAAAAAGGACCGACATTTTCCATTTTTGTCCCCACGAAACCTCGGGGACGCTATTGTTCACCATTTTCGAAAACTTTTCAGCAATTTGCCCCTTACTTAAAAAAACATAAATAATAATTTCTTCTTTCACTACCTATGTTTTTCCTTCTCTTTTGCCATATTTACATACAACAGCTGTCTCTATTTATATAAACAAAAACAATTTTCCCTTTTGCCTATAACATTGCCAACCATCCACTGCCTTACCACCATTAGGGTGACCATAACATACCTGCTATAAATATACCTTGCATTCGTCAAACTGAATTCATTAAATAAAGACGCCTTTAAAATAAAACTATAAGAACACACTGTTTAAATTCTTATAGAGTCAAACTTGACGTGTGTGAACCGGCACTTATAGTTGGGCATTTAAAATTAATAAAAACATCTAACTTTTCAAGTTATTTTTTAGAAGCCCTCGTTATTTAAAGTTTATTTCTTGACATCACTCTTAAATATTCTATTCTTAAAATTTGTGTTCACATTTGCAAAAATATTTGAATAAAGCAAATTTTCCTTGTTGATGAAATAATAACTGCCTTACCAATTAGGAGTTTCACAACATAAAACTTTTTATGTTTAATAACAACGTTACGAAGTTTTCACAAGACACAGCTTTTATTTGTATCACTCACTCAACAGCTGTTCAATAATTCTATGCTGTCAAAAGTTTACAAGTTTTCGATTTTTTGATGAAAAAATTACTTTTGGAAAATTTATAAAATAAATTAAAAATTAAACACAGAGCCATCAAGTTGCTGTAAGGAGGATGGCAACTTACTCCAATCCCCATTGGTTATTGTGCCACATACGTAATTCCTTTATATCCACCGATGATACGGGTATGTGCGAAACTGTTATGGTCAGTGATGATTTACCCAAACACTATTTACGGAAATACCAAGGAAATGGTATTACCCGTAATATGCAACAGCAACAACAACGACGTTTTCTCAGCACGACTCAGTCACAACAGCAGCAGCAGCCACCTAACCAGAATCGCAATTATGATCTTACTCTGCAAGAAGTTGACTTTATTTGTTATCCTGGTCTCGATCAAAGTGATGACGAAGATGTTGATTTGACAGCCCAATCTTTTGACATACAAATGTATCCAGAAGTAGGAGCACATCGCTTTCGTTCAAATACTGCACAAAAATTAGAAAAAATGGATATAGCACGACGTAAAGCTGCAAAAACGAAATGTGTCAAATATGATGATGAATTGGTACTGCCCGAACGTAATGATTTTTTTGTACGCAAAATAATAGGGATGCAGGAAAAGTCGTTGCAACAAAAGGATGAGGTAAAAAGTAAACTTACACTGCAATTGGCAAATAGTCCGAAACAAGTACAAAATAAATTTCAAGAATATGCAAAATTCGATGGTACATCACAGACAGGAGTTCAAACGAAACGTATTAATGTGTTTTTAAGTATGCTGCCGGAGAAGGAAAGAAATTATCCTATAAAAATATGTGTTCTCTCTCATGCTAAAATATCGGATGTGAGTATTTTAATGTGAGGGATTAAAATTTTTAAAATTATTTTATATTATGTATGTTTTTATAGTTGCCTTTTTCTGATATACTATATAAACAACAACTTATTATTTTATATTTTAGGCGGACATGTTAACGATTTTTTCTGGCATCTTTAAATTTTTTGAACTTAAGGGATTTTCTTTGCTTTTCCTATTTATGGCCCAACTATACGCTTAAGTTGGCTTAAGCAATTGTGCGAATACATGTAAATCATATGTGTCGAACCATATTGTACTTAAAGAAACTTTTTGTTAAGTTTTATGAATCTGCCATTGCTTAAGATAAGTGTGAAAGTAATCTCACTTTCTGTAAGGAATCAAAAATGTTTGTTAATATTTGACAGAAGCTTAAGCAAGCTTATGCATATGATAGTTGGGCCTTTATATTAAACTTTAAACTTTATCTGTTTTTCGATTTAACGCCTTTGCTTTTTTTATAGCAATTGTTTAAATTTTTGTAGGTATTTTTCGATATTGCTAATTTTTATACCCTCCACCACAATTAGTTGTGAAGAGGGTATACTAAGTTTGTCATTCCGTGTGAAACTTTTTTATTATTCATCTCAGACCCCATAAAGTATATATATTCTGGCTGCTTGAGTAATTCTAAGTCGATTTAGCCATGTCCGTCTGTCTGTCCGTCTGTCCGTCTGTTGAAAACACGCTCACTTGCGAAAAACTCAAAAGAAATAAACAAACTAGGTGCCAAATTGCTTGTAGTTATCCTAAGCAGTTTGGGATTGAATTTCAGCAAAATCGGTTCAGTAGGACCAGAGCTATGAATCAAAATGTGGAACCACCACCTTAAAAACTTGATAATTTTGTTACAAAAACTAACATAAATAATGCAAAAATGCACGGAATGACATAAGATTTTGCACAAGTCCGTTTTATTCGACTAGAAATTACACTGTAAAATTTCGCGAAGGTCGGTCCATAATTTACCCTAAGCCCCATATAAACACTACTCCCGGAAAAAAGTTTAGTACGCCTAAAACCGTAAAAAATAATGCAATCATAACAAATTTTGGCTCGTCACAATTTTATAGGACTATAAATGATACTGTGAAAGTTCGTGAAGATCGGTACATAATTTACCCTAGGCCCCATATATGCCCTACTCCCGGAAAACAGTTTAGTCTCCTAAAACCATAATTAATAACAAATCGTCACAGTTTAAGATAATAATAATAAAAAGACATCATACAGATATTACTCCTTAAACATTCGAACTGTCGGTGGAGGGTATCAAAGATTCGGCACAGCCGAATATAGCACTCTAACTTGTTTTTTCCCAAGTTTTCCAAAAAAAGAAAAAAAGTTTTTTGTTATAGGCCTTCGAACTTTCGGAAAATATTTGCTTATTTCTCAATTCAATGATTATAAAAAAGCTTATTTAAAATCCTAAAACAAACATATCCAACACCGTTTTTGCTTACTAAGTTTTTTGTATTGACGGCATTTGGCCAGTCGGAAGGATTTATTTTATTTATTTGTTTTATTAATATCAATACAAAGAAGCCTTCGTGCCCAAGAACATGTACATATTGTTAGTAAAATATCTATTTACAAATGTTAACTTAGTAAATATTATAAACAGAATATTACTAAATATATAAAAAACTTAAATAAAAGATAAAAGATAAAAGATAAAAGATAAAATTTTATACTCTATTAAACATCGAACACCGAATGTATAATTTTTTTAAGTTTATTTAAAAAAAAATTCGGCACTGCTTTGTGTGCTGTCTTGAGGGTTTTTCTTTTTTAATAAACAAAATTTATATTGTTAAATTTGTTAATAAATAAGACTATAAACCCCAGTCTCACCTAGTTCAGTTATAATTAACAATCAGCTAAAGCTGTCAAATATATTGTTAACGGGAAGTAATATGTAGTTAGTTTTAACTGAACTTGGTGAAATTGGGGGTTAAAGTATAAAAGCTTTATAAATTGTAATTTGACTTTAAAATACACATTCGAATTAATATGAAAATTAACATAATAAATGTTACTCACCATGAGAATTAAATTCCCAGATTCTAAACTTAAAAAGGTTTATATAAAAAATTTTATTTTGAACTCACAGCAAAAAGTTTTCTTACTGGTAAAATGTTGGAGTCAATATCGTTTAAGTTGGGAAAACTAGATTTAAGACCTTTTTAATTTTAAACATTTTAACTTTTGTCTTATTTTTTCGATGCTGAAATTTTTATTGAATTTTCTTTTTTAAATAAATGGATGCGATTTTTTTTTATTTTTATTAAATTAAAAGAATTTATTTATTTCATACTGTAAATAAAAAAATAACAAATTAATGTTTCTTTTATTTAGGTAATTGGCTTAGTATGCTATAAAGCTACACTTGAGTTTCCCGACCTTCCCCTAAAGTCCATAAGACATTATGGTTTATATATGACTGAAGATAATGATGACTTAGAAGACTTCCCACCACTAGATCATCGAGAACCATGTTCTAAATTTGGTTTTTCGCACTTAACTCTGGCCGAAAGGCGGCCTATGGCCACAGAGATACGTTTAGATAACGGTGGTGCGCCTACAAAATCAATGACTTCAGAGGAGGAGAAATCTAGACTAGCTGCCATGGCACTGCATTCCCTTAACTGTACGGGTGTGGGTGCAGATGGTTTCCATAGTCCCGATGATAAAGATGATGTGGACGGTAGTAATAATACTTCCGGCGCCGAGGGGCGTGTTGACGATTTGGAGGAACGTATTTTGAGTCAGGACGATATGTTAGAGGCTCCCGTATATCGTAGTTATAACTTGAATATTATTGATAAGAAATTCTTTAAAACTGAAGTTTCTTTGGGAATTTCCGGTGAACGCATCGAAATAGACCAACAGAAAAATGCCAAATTCTGGACAAAACAACGAGCCGTAACTTATCCCATTGACGCAGTAGCTCATTGTGAGATAGTGGAAAAACGTACAATGAAAGCTGTGTTACGTATTTGGCTGAAAACATCTTCATCTATTAGTTCCAGTGCATTTAGTGACAACAAAACTCCCCACTCAATACCTGCCCATTCACCTACTAGTCCCGGTCATTATCCACACTTTTCATCACCTTTTAATTTTCTTAGCAGTTCTAGCAGTGCATCGTCATCATCACAACCCATACGCTTTAAGCATTATGACTTCGAAACGACCGTTCCCATGGCGGAACAGATATATAAGAAACTTAGTTGTATACTCGATATGTGTTCGTCGGATGTTCGTAGGGAATTTTTGCAAGTGAAACAGCGAAAATTGGAAAAGAGTCAAGCGAAGAAGCATCTTAAATTGTAGTATCTAGATTTTTATATAAAATGCTACAGATTTTTGATATACTCGTGCACCGCGGGTCAATATTAATCAGGTCATCATTTTTGTTGCTATGCTGCAATGCTTCGAGTAATTTAAAATAATAAATTTCAATAAGCAATGGCCTCCCTTATATTATAAAATTTATATGTAAAAATTTAATTTTCTTCAATTTCTAAGAATAATTTATATACATTTTTCATACCTATTACAATAAAATACCATAAATAGTGTTTAAGGTTTATCATAATACTTTTTCTATATTTTTAGATTTACGTTAAATTTAAATTAAATTATATTTTTAAAAACGAAAAGTTTTTTTTTCAATCTGTAATCATAAGACTTTTTTCTTACTCAACTTAATGTTTCATAAATAAACAAACAAGGAACTGTTTAATTTTTCAAAGTTTAATTATTTTTAGTTGTCACGTTAACATAAGCTTTGAAGTGATCATGGAAAGTGTTCTATTGCTAGGAAAGTATGTATGTATGTCTAAAGGTAATCCAACATTTGTAATATTTTTGTGCAATAATTGATATTGTACAATAAAAACAGATGATTATTTTTGAGCGTTTGGCTTTAAACTAGAAATATGTATATTTTTGAAAATAATGGTTTTTTCCCTTTCATGTTTTAAAATTCTTTTTTCGAAGTTGTCCAACTGTAAATCTATTTCTATTGAAGACTTTTATTTGAAAGATTTGGGTTTATTGAAACTTTTTTTTTAAATTCAGAACTTTTTTAATGCTGATTTTTTTTTGGAGATTTTCAGATTTGTTTATTTTATTTATTAAGTTTCAGTAGCCTAGCCTATTGGCCATAATCGGCTTACAAAGTTCTACTTAATAATAGTAAAAAAAAATTTAAAATAAATAAAAAAATTTTTAAGTAAATTAGTACATAGTACACAACAGCAAAAATAATTTATAGAAAAAATTTTAACCTTTAACTGTGGAGGTGGTGGTAAATTTTACCCTCTCTTTATATTTTTCTAACATACTCTCTTCCGTTGCGCTCAATCAATTTAATTCTCTAAGTGTCTTCTTATATCATCATCCTTGTTATTCACTTGTGTTTTGGCTGAGCTCGACTTAGCACGAGCGGAGCTACGCACATGCTGGTGTAAAAATTACCACTCGTCATCACTTGCGTCAATTTTTCTTTGAAACTATTTTACCAGCACGACGGCGTTAGCGTAAGTTTTTAGTAGAAAAAAATGTACCACACATCAAAATGAACGTAATATTTTCATGGAATTATTTTTATCACTCGTCCGTTTTCTTGTTCTTTTTGACAGATGATGGGTATTGTTATTTTGAAAATTTTACACTTATCATTATTTAGATATACAGAATTCTATTTTGTGCCATGCCCACTTATCTAATCCCGCCCACTTCTTGACTGATGTTGCATATTGGTAGCAAAGCTATTTGTTGCCAAACTTAAGCTGTTACCGCTTGGGCAATTTTATAACTTTCTCTTACCGTTCTTTAGATTAAAATTAATCTGCTTTATGCCACGCTTACTTCTCCAATCCCGGGCATTTTTGTAGAGAGGTTGTGTATTGAACAAATTTTCTCTTACCGTTCATTAGATATAAAAATGTATTTTGTGCCACGCCCAATTCTCTAGTTCCACCCACATTTGGTGGGATGTGTATTGCTAACCAAGATGCTTGTACCTTATTATTATTTCGAAACTTTGACTCTTATCATTCTTCAGATACACAAATATCTATAAAGTCTCTGTTTGGGAGGAGCCACGCCCATTTCTTCAGTCCCGCCCAGATGTTGTGTATTTATAACCAAGATATATTGACCAAAGTTGGAAACTTTAGTTCTTGCCGATTTGTCTGCAATGTAGTAAGCCAATGTGTATGGGATGCAGATTTTGATGAGTAAGAGACCTCCAAAAAGGTTGACCTGTAGTTTCTACACATAACTATTTTTTTTCATGCTCTTTTTTCTATCTTTAAATGTATATATTTGGCTGTGCAAAAATGGCCTTTAAGTTTTTGTTTTTTTTATATATTCAGATTTTTTTGATAAGTTTTTGATGTACATATCGTTTTTTTATATTAAAAAAAGGTGTGTGAAGTAAAGTACCTGTTTTGTTTAAACAAATAAAAATAATTTTTGGTTTCTTTATTTTTTGTAATTAAAAATGTAGTAGTTTATTTTTCAAAAACAAATAATTATCAAAAAATATTTTTTACTAATTTTTTTTAGTAAAATTTAGAGGGGTAAAATTTACCATCACGTCATAAATTTCACCTCCACAGTTAAAGGTTAAATAATATAAGTAACATTTTAATAATAAATTTTAATTAAAAGGTCAATCAAATTGCACAAAAATTAAAAGCAAAACCCAACAATTCCAAAAAATCTAAAATACATCAGAATATTAATAAAAATGCCAGACCAAAGTCCTACCATGTATCCCTATTATCTTATATACGTTTTTTGTTTTGTTGCCTTTATTGTAAACATTTATAGCCTTCACCGAAGGTAAAAGGGTATACATAAGTTTGTCATTCCATTTGTAATTTCTACAATATTGATCTTTTTTAAATACCCACTTTCGGTAATCATAGATCTTCCCGAGTCTAAGATTTATAACCCAAATAACTGGTAAATTTCTTCTTACCTAGGGTTTACACTTGCAAGTGCAAGTTCGAAAAACTCAATACACTCACACTTTTTCACTAATACCATCAAATTTTTCGTACTTGCAGCTCAACTTGCAAGAGAATTTGCTTGCAAGTAAATTTTTGACACTTACTGCAAGTAAAATGACAAATGAAGAAACAGTGTTGCCGTGGATGACTTTTGTATCAATCTTCTAGTACTTAGTAAAATAAAAGTTATGTTTATAGCGGATTTTCTGTGTATTTATAAAAAAATAACTAATAAAAAAGAGCACAACTATCCAACAATGAATCTAAATGGTAATTTTAATCATGAATTTTAAGCATTTTGAAAAAAAAATTGTTAATCAAAATATTTTCTCTGTAACATAAAGATATCGCCACTACGGCAATACTGTAGTCACATATTTTATAAAATAAACATAATTTTTTCATCCGAATGGACCGAAAATTAAATAAAGAAGAAATTATTAAATTTATTTCGTTATAACATGGTCATATTTTTAACATGACAATGTTTTTAAACTGAAAAACAAAGCTTTTTTCATAAGATGTTTTCGCTTTGAAAACATTTGAAAAATGAACTTACAATTGATGCTTTAAACCAGGGATGCCCAAAAAATTTTTGGTTGTGTATTAGTGAGTAAGGGAGAAAAAGCAAATTGAGAGAATTTATGCACTTACAGCCAAATAAAAATGTTCGTAAGAGATATACATATTTTAAAGATGTTAATATGATATATATGTACATATGTATGTTATATATTATATTATTATATCGTCGGTATACAAGAAAAACTGACCAAGTCCACATCACTTCATTCAGAGATAAATGCGGTTAAACTTATATTTGATTCAATATAGTCAATTTATCTACATGTGTGCATATGGAAATGATTATTTTCACGACGACACGGATACATGGCTGCAGGTTGTTGTCTGTGCTTATTTTGTCGTTGTAGTCAAATTAAACTAATTTCTATTTTTGTCCACTACAAAACAGAAAAAGTGCTGCTAATATAAAAAAATATTTAAAAAATAAGTGCTTAAAATTTTTTTTTTGTTTAACAGAAAAGAATCGGCTTGAAACAAGAATATTAACTCGGCTCAACACCAAATTGTTATTTATATAATTTTTTTTATATCCTTGAAAGAAGTTCTATAGGAAGATGTTTTTCGCGCCAACGCTTCTAGTTCAGGAGTTATAGGTCGTAAAAGTTTCAAAATACTTTATCCATATCTCTTTAGGTATAAAATGAATCTATAAAATGTGGGAATCATTGGAAAATTCTTTAAAGTGTGTACCACATGGCGTTTATGGCATACCGATTAACCAAAAAAGAGCCAATTTTATATATTTATACTCCGTGGCTGACTTTTTTTTACAAAATTGGCTTTATCTTTAAATCATGTCGATATAACAATAATTATTTTACCCTAAGATATTTTCTTAATAAAGTTTTTCTGAATTGCGGTTTTTCGGCGTTGCAGAACACCTACAACCGTATTCAAAACGAAAATTTGTGTACTCCGATTATACTCCGCTCATCGAGTGAGCAACTAAAATGTTAATTAAGCTTAATCACCATTTAGTCATGAGTTTATTCAAAACACTTTTAAATCGCCCTATTAAGAAAAATTTTTACATCTCTGTTTTAGTTAAATTCAATTGACAGAAATTGCAAATTGACAGCAGTTAGCTAGGAGTTAAAAAGTCTTTGATCATTCGATAATCATAGTTTATTTAAAAGTGTTTTAAATAAGAAATCCTTAATCAGGGGCTATGCAGTAACTAAATTTTTGTTTTGAATACGGGTGTAGGTGTTCTTCCCTAAAGATATTATGTTTATATAAGTATGTATATTGACAAAATTTTAAGTTTTGTAGAAAAATCTTTCAAGAAATATTTATTTTTGAAATTGGCCCTTAACGGGCTAATAAATCGGAGTTTTTTATAGATCAAGTGAAGTTTAATGTTCGTAAAAGCATCACTTGTAAGAAACTTGGCATCACTCTCATATGTTAAAAGTTTTTATGCAGTAATGCCGCAGCTCTGCAGCAAACTTTGGCAATTATTGCTTCAGTTAATTTTCTGAAGCAATAACTTTTTACAAAAAAGAAATCGTGTAATCGTCATTTATAAGAAAACTGTTACTTTTTGGTTCAATATTTTCAATTAAATTTGTCATCTTTATTATAAAAAGCATTTTTATTATTATTTAATGTTTGCTTATTAAACTTTTGAAATTTCAAAAATTCAAACTTTGCACAGCTGTTGTGCAAAGTATCAGCAACACAACTGCAACTGGTAATCACGTGATACAGTGATACATAGTTTTTATGCATTTACGTACGTACCCAAAGTGTTCTGAAACTTTTACGAACTATACCACGTGTGTTGAAGAAACAAATTTTCTTATTTTATATGTATTTTTTGTTTAATCTGCCGTTAAAATTATATGGATTATTAGTTACAAAAACAACAAAATTAAAATATTTTAATTTTTTTTTAAATAAATTCATTTGTTGATAATCTTAAATTAAATTTGAATAAGAGTCTGCAATTATGCATGTTTTTCCATTCTATAAAAGAAAAAAAATGATAGTGGCACCACTGAAATATAAAGACATAGTAAACAAAAACAGCTGTTTGTATTTTTTCAATTGTAGCTGCCGTCTTCAACATAATTCAGTAGCTAACTACACGACTAAAGTTTCAGCCAGCAGCATTTGTAGCATTGTGTTCGTGTAGCCTGCTGTGGTGAATGTGTTTAATGCATGACTGTGTAAACACTCAAGCTACTTGCAAGACTTTCGGCTTTTTCTTCGACATTTTCGCTAATAATATGTATACACTACTTGCAAGTAATTACTTGCATGTGTAAAGGCAGGGTTAAACACGTCGGTGTATAAGTCTGTCAAATCGGTTAAAAAATGGCTGAGTTATAATCAAAATTCAACACAGGTGGAAAAGGGTATAATATAAGTTTGTCATTCCGTTTGTAATTTCTACAATATTGATCTTAGACAATATAAAGTATATATGTATATTTTGGGTCCTTATGAGGAGAGAAGTTGATTTAACGATGTGCTGTCCCTCCCCCCTCTCCCCTGTGTACAATTGTTTACATATTCTAGCATAATGCCCAATATGATTTTCGTTATCACGCTTCTTTATTATTTCATCTATTAAACGAAATAATTTTAACAAATAGAAACTAGGAATTTTTGTTTCTTTTTTCTACTCTAAAACTCGCCAAAAAAGATAAATCTATGGTATGACAACAGTGCCTTTACTAAAAGAAAACAAACAAACAAACAAACACACATGCATGGTGCACACTATTTTGGTGAATATAGACCACTTATTAAGGTTCACAACTCAAATGATATGATTTGTAATTTTTGTATTATGGTTTACAGCTTTGCTATTTTGTGGTGAACAAAAACTGTGTTGAGTTGAGTTTAAAAAAATAAAATTTTTTAAAATTTTTTTATGTTCTAAAAACGATTTTAAAAAAATTAACCAGTTTTCGCTTTTTAAATTTAATTTATAATGAAGTTTTTAGTATTGTAATGTATATGTAAAAATGATTTAGTTTTTGTCTAGTTACTCTGTATTCTGCTCGCACAATGGTGAAGGGTATATAAGACTCGGAACAGCCGAATATAGCAGCACTCTTACTTGTTTTTTTAATAAAATTTGTTTGTTATAAAATATCATTTTTGGTCTTATTCCATTAACCGAATAAAATTAAATTGTTCGATTATAATTCGATTAAATTTTTACTTCGAATAATTATTTGCTCGATTAATCGATTAATACAAAACATTCAAACTCTAGATTTTTTAAAAAATACCTACCTCGATTAATTGAGGACTCTTTTCGCACAATTGAAATACCCAATTTCGAATAGCTCGTACAATTTATGGCAATTAGTGGTTTCAAACAAATTTCTTGGAAATACCAATAGCCCCTGAATGTGACAGAAACCACTACACTTAGTTAGTCACTTGAGGGCAAAATTATACACTACCCTATTAACTAATCGGTTAAATGAAAATTGGCTTTTTTACGATTAACGATTAAACCGGTTAATTTCAGTCGATTAACCGATTGACCGATATAACAAAACATTTTAATTTTTTGTAGTATTAAACCATATTTTTTATCTGTACCAAAGTTCACCAAAAAAGTTACCAAAGTGCACCAAAAAAGTGGTGCTTAGAAATATTTTTTCATAAAATATATTTCCTTCTAGCCATACATTCTTTAAATACAGTACAAAAATAGAAATTAAGGAATTCGGAAATTAACTTGTTTGTTCGGTGCTAAGCGTTGTCAGGATAAGTTAGATGATGATCTGAAAACAGAAGAAACTCTCGATAGTAACACAACAAAAGAATTACCCGAAACAACTAGAAGTTTTAATGGCAGAATGGAAGATTTTATATGTTTAGAGAAATCCAGAAAAAGGACTAATAAATTAGATACATATTCTGTATTACGGGTTGCTTACGCTTTCTACAACATCTGCGATAAGTGAAAGAGTTTTTTCCAAGACAAAATTTATCAAAACTAAATAAAAGAGTCGCTTAAATCCCAAACATCTAAACCAAATTATTTTTCTAAAGGATTATTTTATAAGTTCTGTTTAAACTATTGAAATTCCTAATAAAATTATCTCATTTTATTTTTTAAAATATACATAAATATAAATAAATAAGTAAATAAGAATTAATTAAAAAATTTGTATTACATATTTATGAATTATTTTTTGGTTGCTCATTTCAGTTCAAGAATTCTTATGTAAGTCTGAGTTCATAAGGCTCTTTCTTTATTGAAAAGATTGCTACTTTATAGGCGAGAGGGGCGAGGGGAAAAGAAACGAGTACACACATGCCTGTACTGTCTTTACGTTTTGCTTTCTTATTCGTTGTTTAATTTTGTTTTTGTTTTCATACGCACGACTATACAAAATAAAAAACATGGCGTCGACATGACATGAATCATTTGAACACCAATTCATGTTCAAAGAAGAAAAAGGAATAGTCTTTTCAATAAAGAAAGAGCCGTATGAACTTAGACTTATTGTTTTTTTTTTTACTAATAAACTCCAAATAATAAATAATTTTCATTTAAATTTAAAGCCTCGATTAATTAATCGAGCGATTAACCGAATAAAGCAAAAGCTCGATTAACTGAAAATTGGAAAAATGCTTGCAACTTCTGTTGAGTAGCAACAATACCTACGGAAGATCACCCCTCATTCCGAACTTTCCCACAAGTAGTGAAAAATCCGCTGAAAGTGGTATCTTTAAGATCCCCTTCCCGCGGCTTTTGGCAGTAAAACACAATCACCCCAAAAGTATTCCCGAAAATATATTTTCATAAAAACTTCCGCCAAGACAATCTTCCTGAAAGAGATAAAGCTTTTCCTGCAAGAAGCATACTAGCATAGGCCTTAACCAATATTAAGTCCGGTGCCTGCTCGCCGGTAGCCACCGATTACCCGATCGGATCTCTGGTCAGCCGTGATCACAGGAGCTCGTAAAAATATTCTGAGACCGGTAAATTTCGGAGTTTTGCAGATCCCAGCAACAACACCACAATATTATAAAAGTATCATATCAAATAGGCATTGCATACAATTATTCGAGTTTATAACATTAAATCCTTATTCGATTAATTAAGCAATATTAAAATTTAAAAAACGATTCATTCCTTACTCGAACAAAACCAAAAGTCGAATAATAAGATACTCTACACCTTTTCCACAGTTGTAATTCAGAAAGCGAATTCAGAATTGACGCTTTTGAGTCAATTCCGAATTACAAATGGAAAAGATGTAGTACATTTATACAAATTAAAGCTTAAATAACAAAGTAAAATACAAAATAACTTTTTATATTATACGAAATATTTATGTAAATTGCATCAGTTTTCTTTTTTTTTTGGTAATTTTAGTATAATGTTTATTTTTCTGATTATATTATTTTAATTGTACTGGGAAAATTTAGGTTATTTCCAGAAGTATATTTATATACATACTAGCTGACCCGGCAAACGTTGTTTTGCCATATAACTTTTTTCTTTCAGATGTTACAGTGTCTGCGTGCCAAATTTTAAGAAAAGCGGTTGATTAATTAAGAAGATAATAAAAATTACAGTCTATAGTTCTTTCCAGATGTTACACAATTCGCCTGTCAAATTTCAAGAAAATCAGTTGATTAGTTAAGAAGATATAGCAAGGGGGAGCTTTTACTCCTCTTGCCCTACTTCATGCCCTGTTCTCTTTTAGATGTTACAGTGTCTGCATGCCGAATTTTAAGAAAACCGTTTGATTAGTTAAGCAGATATAGGAAGGGGAGCTTTTAACCCTCTTGCTTTATTTTACGCCCTAAATAATAAAAACTATAGGCTATAGTACTTTTCAGCTGTAACACTATTTGCCTGCGAAATTCCGAAAAATCGGTCGATTAGTAAAGAAGATATTGTGAGGGGGAGCTTTTACCCTTTTTGCACTATTTCACATTCCACTCCCTATTTCCTTTCAGATGTTACAGTGTATGCATGCCGAATTTTAAGAAACCCTGTTCATTAGTTTAAAAGATATAGGGAAGGGGAGCTTTTACCGCTATTGCCCTATCTCACGCCCTATTCTCTTTTTTTCAAATGTTACAGTGTCTGCATACCAAATTTTAAAAAACCCGGTTGATTAGTTTAAAAGAATGGGGAGGGGAAGCTTTTACCCCTATTGCCTTATTTCATGCCCTAAATAATAGTTCTTTACAGATGTTGCACTATTTTCCTGCAAAATTTCAAGAAAATCGGTCGATTTGTTAAGCAGATTTAGGGAGGGGGAGCTTTTACCCCTCTTGCCCTATTTCACGCCCTATTCCCTATTTTCTTTCAAATGTAACAGTGTCTGCATGCCAACTTTAAAAAACACCTGTTGATTAGCTAAGAAAATATAGGGAGGGGGAACTTATGCCCTATTTTTCGCCCTCTAGCGATATAAAATATACTCTACGACCTATACCTAACATATTTACATACAAAATTTCATAAAAATCAGTGAAGCCGTTTCGGAGGAGTCTTAAATGGAAGGCATTTTGTTGATATTTGTATGGGAATAATATATAGGAAAATCTAAATGCCATATCTCCGGAACCACTGGGCCGATTTCGTGCAAACTTTTCACATAAACCATCTACAGACTTTCCCTAACGTACCCTTAAATGTTAGTTGAAATCAGTCCACCCGTTTTCGCAGTGAGTGGTGACATCAAAATGTACACTTCTTTTTATATATATAGATTTGAAAATACACGTAGAAATTTTAAAGATTTTTTAAAATTACATTAATTTATCATATAATTTTAAAATTTATGGAATTTTCTTTAAGAAATGGCTGTAAGTTTAAAGAAATTTGAAATTTTACTGTTTATAACTTGTCGGTACGTATATTTATTTAATGTTTTTTAAGATAATTATTTGGCAAAAAAAAAACTTTTGCCTGTCAGTCATACACTTTTTCCCCATTGAATGTACGTTACGAAAGGCGAAAGGCAGCAATATTTTACAATGATTTACGAAATATTTGATATATTAGAACAATTTTGAAACATTTTTTATAATAAGAATTATAAATTTGAAATAAAATTTAACCAAAAGAGAAAAAAGTTTTAATAATATTTTAGATATATGTAAATTAGAAAATATTTACATAAAATGCATTTCGCATATCGCCAATCGTTTTAAATTAAAAATTATTCAATTTATTTTTTTTATATATTCCTCTTACTGCCCCAGGAGCGTAGGGCGCCAAAAAATAAAAAATTTTTTTCACGAAAAAAGTCTTAAATGAATAAAAACTTTTAATTAAGTTGAACGTAATTTTTTTAATATGTAAAAGAATTACATTTCTTGTTTTGTTTTTTTGATTTATATTTATTGTTTTACTATAAAGTGCAAATAACCTTCGTGTTACAATGTATTAAAATGATTTTAATGATTTTCTCAATTAATAAAAAGCATTTTAAATTTGGTTATATTTATTTACATTTGGTAACTTTTTCAAAAATTTTGGTTGTAAAAATTGTATTCGTTGTGGCAGCACTGTGCGTGACTCATATTTGCACTGCTAAAAATTTTTTTTTTCTAACAAATACTTAAAAGACTTTTTGTAATTTCGCAGTTTGTACTTAAAGGGCCATTTACAAAATAATGGAAAACTATATTGGAAATCATAGTATAATAATTACCAGGTATGTTCAAGAGGGAGATTTTTCATTATTTACCCATGTAATGTCAAATTAATTTCTTTGATTTTTGACGTTTGTTTTAATTTTTTTCCATATTTTCTTTTGTTTGGCGTTATATGGGTTTTGAAATTGAGAACAAAATTTCGAATGACTATACCTTGTATTTATTCTACCATGTTGAAAATAAATTAAAATTCTTTTACATACATACATATCGTTACTTTAATATATAAAAGCCCTAACTAACGTTTTCCTTACTTAACAGGAGAAGGAAAAAACTTAATAAAAATTATAGTCTTGTAGTCGCGATTTTCTTAAAATGCAGTTTTTTATTTAATTCTCTAAGCAATTTAATAAAAAAATTGCGTTTAACAAAAATCGCGACTACAAGACTATAATTTTTATTAAGTTTTTTCCTTCTCCTGTAAAGTAAGGAAAACGTTAGTTAGGGCTTTTATATATTAAAGTAACGATATATAATTCTAACAAATTTTTAATAAATTTGATGTTACAAATAGTAGTATCGCCGAATATTTCAGGACATTCGCATTCGTATTCGCCAAATTCAAGCGAATATTTTGCAAAATAAAGTTGAGAAAAATGAAATTAAATAAGCAATAAATCTCCGACATACATTGGTGGCTGCATCATCTGCTAAAATTTGGTTTCCTGAACAGCACTCAGCTACTAAGTAAAAGCGCAAAAAGGCTTTCACTTTAATAATCCCAGTAAAAGAATTTGGGTTTTTTGAAGCACTAAGATTTATTTGGTGAACAGAGGCTATATGGTTTTTTAAACCCAATTTGTTCATTTGCCAATTTTTATGTATTTTAAACAACACTGAGGATTAGGTTTCAAATAACTTTTTTAAGCAGTTTACCAATGTTATTTATTATGATTATCGGTCTATAACTAAGTGCACTATGGGGCATATTTGGCTTACAAATTGATAATGCTCTTGCTTTTTTGAAGTGTTCAGAAAAGTAATTAATTTTTTAAAAAGCTATTAAAAATGATCAAAAACAATTTTACTGCCTTATGGATTGAAATTTTAATTTAGGTGCTAGTCCCGGAGATTTTGATGTCTTGTGATTGGAAACTATGCAATGTTATTAATTTTGTGACAATAAGCTTAAATTTTCAAAACAGGCGTAAATGGATTTGAGTGCATTAAACTTACAATTAACGATTTTATTGATAAAAATGTTTGCCTGTAAACGTAAGAATGTTTGATGCGGAAAAAGTTTTAGATAATAGTATAGCTTTTTCTTTATGGGTATTAATTTTTCTGCTACCTTCTGTTAGATGTGGAAATCCACTTCTAAGTTTGCCTCTGCTAGTTTACCAAAAGAATTTATTTCCTGGCTTCAATGTTGAAAGCAACTTTTTCCATTTTAAGTTACGATAAGTATTTACATCTTTATTGATAATGCTGGTTATTAACTTTATATAAATAAATAAATTTCAGTTTATCAATAGTATGAAATGGGAATTTAGCACATTTAAACGAAAACTTTATACATTGTTTATACCAGTTGGCATTGAATGGGCTCAATGCCCGTTGGCTTCTTCTACTAAAAGTTTTTCTAGCTTTTATTAAATGTACAATAGCTCAACGTTGACTTGTTGCAAGGCTAAATTAATGTAATGCAGACATTTCGAGCATCTTATAAAATTTTAACAAATTTGTTTATCTAAAATTTAATTGAACTTTTCGAATTTAAGCGGCGGTATGTCGTTATTTATCTAATTTCTTTACTGTTTTGAGCTGCAAAAACCTATGATCATCTTCGTTGGCAAATAACGGATTTGTACAGTTGGTTTAACTGTATATTGTTAAATGAATGTAAAGAAAAGAGAACAAAACATAACAAATCAATTCTGAAGCAGCCATCTGAAAATTACATTAAATGTCATTGAATTTTTGAGTCTGTGACCTTGAAATATGCGGATCTTGCACTAAGTTTGTATAAATATTTCTTAAAGGACCGAAAGCGTTATTTTATAATAAGTGTTCCTATTTTAATGTCAACAGCTAAACACAAGCTTGCTATACAGTTACTTAAAAAAAAAAACAATAATGTCTGTAATGGATGGCGGGTAAGTATTTAGTAAAGACTTAAGTAAAGAAATTTGTGAAAATTTCCTTTCAAGACATACGTCGGATGTAGCACTTTCGTTTTAAATACAGGTGTTTTTGCATATACATAAATAGAAATTTTAACTTATACCTAGTTCAAGAGTAATTGTGAATTTAAAACCATCTGTAATGATGGAAATAAATTTAGCGTATTCTTTTCACATTTGAAACTGCTTAGAAAAGTTTATATGTTGATAAAGTTAATTACCTTTTATAAATTTTGGTTAACTTTTTCGAGATTCTACTGTATTTTCGAAATATTTTATTACATCCCAGCATAAACGTTGCTCCCATTTTACCAACAATTCTTAATTCATATTGTCATTCCGATATGCACGGAAATCATTAAGAAAAAGCGCAGTAATTCAGTTGAAAATTAATAAGTGTTTAACGAAATTTGTCATTTCAATATGCATTACTTAGTAAGAGAAGTTGTTGCTGGGATTTGTTGTTTTTAAAATTAAAATACATAATATTCTAATCTAATAATATAATTTTTTTAAACGTTTATTGTGTGTTTTATTTATATTTAAGCAATTTTTAGCTCCTTCTAAAATAGAAAAATAAGCCCCACCACCTCTCTTATTATTTAATAACTAAACATTTTAAGTAGGCATATGGGTAATTCCAAAGTGTTGAACGTGACTGTCGTACGCATCTAAAATGCAATAACATTTTAAACAACAAATATTTTTACGTTCTTTTAACCCTTAAATTATAGCACCAAGAAATCGCTATTATCTATGCTAAAGTTTATGGGGGGCGCGAATCTAGGTCAAAAATAATGGCAAAGGAAGTAGCGGTTCGAACGTGAAAAAAAAGAAGTAGTTTTTGTGACCATGTATAAAAAGGCGTAATTCAGCGAAACCTGGCACAATTTTTTAGTCAAACTACTTTCAGAATTTTACGTAGCAATGTAACATTTAAATGTCTTTGGTTTGATTTCAAAATCTTCTATATTTTTTTTGGTTTAAGCCAAAATCTGGTTCGATACGTGACATTTCGAACGTGACATTTTTTCCATAATAATTTAACTCAATAATGATTAAAAACATATAAAAATTTACCGTTAATCCGAATAACATATTTCTCTTCGAACTCTTCCTTAGATTACAGACCATGTAAGAAAATTCTTTTGGAATAATTTTCATCAAATATCACCTCTTTTAAGGAAGATAATATTAAAGAAAACACGCAATAAAACATTCTCACAAATAAGAAATTACGTTTGCAGAACTTTGCAGTCTGATTGTTTATCTAAGTGAACAAATTTATGGATTAATTTATAAAATTAATAAAATCTAAATATTTTTCTATAACAATATCGTAAATAATAAGCTTTTAATAACTTTTAAATTTTCGGTCACGGTGGACCTTTTGACGGAAATGCCCATATTTATTAAAAAAAATGTATGCAATTTATAAAAATAAAAAACAGTGAACAATTTTAATCACCCTTGAATTTTTTATATGCAAGTTACTGTTGTTGGCATTCAAAATCAATTGCAAACATTTATTTCCTGTCTACGAAACCGCTATACTTGCACACACACATCCGCATAAACACACATTCTCTCTCTCAAACCAACAAGTCAAAATTCTAACAAAATGAATAATTACTGGAACATAAATAAGCAAAGGAAAAAGTACCCGAGTGGAAATTAAATTACTTGATGTCAATTGTTTTATTATAGTGTATCGTTTATTTAAGTTACAAATTAATTAAAACAATTGTGAAACTGACATTGTGTGTCACATTTTTACTGCTACATTATCTCTAGTGGGTCAATAATATGACAAGATGAAATTGTTGTAATTATTCAATGATACGTACAATCAATGGGAATACGGAACTGTAACATCAATATCAATTCAACTTGTTTTAATTTGCTTTTGTGTTGTTTTCGGTTGTTGTTTTTTGTTGTGTTTTTATTTTTAGAGTGCATGAGCATATGTGTGTGTTTGTTTGCAAAGTGAGTACTCTTAATCATATGCATCATTACTTTCATATAAAACAAGGTGGGTAATAAGTGGCACGCGGAATACAAATACATAGCTTTAATCATAGTTTAAATTAGGGATTTAAAGATACGCCTTTTTGTCGATACGATACTGAAACTCAGGGATGATAAATGAGAAAACCAATATCGTACCAACAAACTTTTTAAATCGTACTTTTTCGGCCCCAATAGTACTAAATCATTTTTTTATAAATTTTTTTTATTTTACTTTAAAAAAAGACTTAATACAACAAAAACAAAAGGTACTTAGAAAAATAACTGTTATTTTTGTTATAAAAATTAAAAATCAAAAAATAACTGTTATTTTTGATCGAAAAAATAAAAATAAAATAATAACAGTTATTTTTGTTCAAAAAAATAAAAATCAAAAAATAACTCTTAATTTTGATCGAAAAAATAAAAATCAAAATTTTAAAAATCAATATATTTTATCATAGACAAATTCATAAGGATCAATATGGTAAACTTGAATCAGTTTTTCCACATTTACTTCTATATGCTTTTTTTGTTTTAAAATTCGAATATAACTGTTATTTTCGGTCCCTGATAATAATAGGGTGGATAAAATTTTTTCGCGTCAAAAGCACATCGCGATTCTTGTTCTGTAAGTCATTCCTAGAAACTTTGCCAAAAAAAAACCATAGGTCAAAAATAAATTTCGATCCCCGGATTTTTCAAAATAGTTTGTTTTACAAAATATTCAAGAATAGACAAATTGTATTTTGTCTAGCCAGACCTGTATCATGTAGTTTTTAGGGTTGAGAAATCCATTTATTTTTATTTTTAATTGCGGCCAGAGCGTTTCATACACTTTTTAGAATTTATCGTCTGTTTTTGTGGAAAGTTGACGAATATTTCTCCAAATGCAATCTCGAATTTAAAACGAAAAAAAAATTTTAAGCGTGCTCAAAATATGGGCATACGAGCATCTTCGGATCGCATTTCCAAATTCACTGTGTTTACAATTTTCAATATGTACTGCATGTAAAATCTCCTTCAAAATAATTCTGAGTAAAATAATAATGGAGTGTGCTCCCACTGTTCCAAAATTCTGTTGATTACTTCTTGACGTGACAACCATCTTGTTGACGAATATTTGAAAATATTATGAGTTCATTCCAAAATAATTTTGAGTTGAGAGGAAGTCGTCTCTTATACTATGTAGAACTGTTGCAAAAGTGGTTTCCTATATCTTTAAAAAACTTGTCAATATCATCTGAAAATTCAAGCTTATATACTGCCGATGATACTTTTTTTTTTAATTTAGAATGTTTGCTATTGTATTCACAATAGCAAAGTTCAGTGTTTGGTGTAAGTGCTTCTGCAAAAGAGCAAAGGCAAAATATCATATCTGTTATGTTAAATCCAACAGCAAAAACTAGAGTTTCCTTTAGATTTCATAAAAAAAGCTACGACATTTTGCATTTTCGCAAGACTATTTGCACCAAACACTAAACTTCGCTTATATTCATTGGACAGTAAATACGAGCTGCTTTTTTATATTAATTATGAATAGGTTTGAAACATTTGGAAATAGTACCAAATGAGTCACTAGGGTACCAACTTACTTTTTAGTTTTGAATTGTACCAAAAAAAGTACAATTGTACCAGCTTTATCAACCCTGCCGATACTCCAAAAGAAATATTAGCGATACCGATACGCCGCACAGTGGCTGAAAATCGTTTTCATCAGCCAAAAATCTGTAGCTTTTAAGCCGATAGAGATAAATTCGCAATTTTTGCTGGAGAGAAGACTTCTTGAACTTTCCTGAAGTTTTAATAATATTAAAATCGGTTTAGAAGTAATTGGGAAATTTAAGGTCAAAGTTGAACTTTTGATGTTTTTAAGCATTTAGTAAAAAAATGCTTTTGACTGAAATTGAGAATTATGGTATTTTTTTTTATTCAAAAGGGGGATGTTTTCTAATTGCGCTGTTTTAAGAATATTTTAATCTACATAACTGCCAAATTTCATTTTTATATCTTTAAGCTTCGTTCACAATCAAAACATTTTCACTTGGTGTTCATAATAGAGCAACAATTTCTTTTGCAAGCACACACATTTTGCATTAAGAACCCGTTTGCAAATTTTAGCCACAGCAATATTATGCATATATTATTATTTTTTACAACATTTTGTTAACATTTTCATTCAAAACTAAATAAAATTATTTTAAACGTCAAAAACAATTTCATACAAATTGTTGCTGAAGTTCTAGTTGACTCAACTTTAGTTACATTTTTTAAAAAAATTTTAGTTACATTTTTGTTTTAAAAATTAAAGGAAAATATATGAAATATTTTAGGAAGAAAATAGATAGAAGAAAAAACGAAATTGTTTTTCTGATTGTGAACGAAGCTTTAATTATTTCAGATTTATAGAATTAAAATTACTATTTTTTTGACTCATTGAAAGCCCTTTCATTTATTTACACTATATAAATAATAATTCTAATGTTTGACATTCCATGAATCAGACAGAGACAGTGATATCTCAATGAAATTTTGAAGTTATATACACCAAAGTGATCTTAAAACAGTGGACTTAAAAGCATTCCCATTTTTAATTAAAAAATACCCCAAATTCCCAATCCCGGAAAAACGATTTTAAAAAAATGATTTTTTTTAACAAAAATGCCAAAACTACCACTATTTACCACTCGATATTGATCAGAATTTTTCAGAAAATCTTGGACTTGTTAGAAAACATTACTGTTCTAATTTAATAAAAATCGGTTTCTTGCATTACTAGATTTTTTTACTTCAGTAAATTGTTTTGTTTGAAAAATTGAATTTTTTTTGGATAGGGCATGTGGGAGAAACAAATGTCAAATTGACTAAATATTGCATCTACAAGCATACTCATAACGTTTTCTTTCGAAAAATATAAACATTTTTATTTATTTCTGGAGAAAATATTGTCTTATCAGTGAAAGAACATAGACAGATTTTGAAATAGTATGTATCACCTTTATACGCATATACATTCGTCTCGAATATACAACTTTACTTATAGAAAAATGCATAATTATTTTAAAATACAATATAAAAAATGTTTAACCCGTTACTGATAACAGTTTGATATTAAACATAATCCACCCGATTTAAAAACAAGAAAAATCGTTAAAAAAAAATTCGTTTTATCCCAATATCCCGAAAGGCAAAGGAGATAACTTAACATTTAAGCATATTTTTTGTAGGTCAGCTTAAGTCTATTTTTTTGCAATCAATAAATACATATATTCTTGGCGAATTTTTTAAAAACTTGAATATCCAAGGATATCAATTTTAGAGGACCACAAGTCACTCTCACGACCATCTATGGACCCGTGTTCTTTCAAATCAACTCAAAAGCTGCCCTGCCTAGACAGTTTCAAGAATTGTATCAGTTGCAGAATTATTTTTAAAAACAAAACGTTCGTAAACTATTGTGTTATGTTTCAGAAAAATAAAAAGAGTAAGAAAAAATGTTGCGAGTAATTTCATTAACATGAAAAAAGACAGTTCCAAACAGTTGCAAAAGTATATATGGGGTTAAAGAGGACACTTTCAGCTTTCTAATGGTTCCAAAATCTCTTTAACCCCTTTTGGCCCTAACAAGTTCTATTCCCCTGAATTTCGGATTTATCTAAAATATAGAACGTAGGGAAACTTTTAATAACACATCAGGTATAAATGATACAGAGATGTAACGAACCATTTCCTAAAGACTACTATCCGAATAATATAATTAAAATAAAGTTCGACCCGTTATTGATAAAAGTTTGCAAAAAATCATAATTTAGTTCTCATCAAATTTACAAAATTTTATTAATGTTTTTTGGGATTTCCAAACAGGCTTTCAAGGTCTAATTATTTCCTATATGTAAATAAAAGATTTATTTCATATTTTCCTCCGACGTTTCGTAGGCTGTTTTCCTACCTCTTCAGGGATTATTTTTATTGAAATATAAAATCTTGAATTTGTATTTACATTTTCATTTTTAATTTAAATGTGGTTTTAAACAATACACATAGTACAATTAAACACACACATAAAACAAAAATATAAATGTATAATTAATAAAAAATATCACAGTTTAAACTTTTCTTAATGTCAGTATCACAGTTGAAAATTGACTCTAAAACAACATAAACTTTTTGTTTCCAGCAGCATGCCAAACCCACAATTACCAATATTTTTATGCAGTTTTTTGGATACCTTAGTTCTAATATGTTTGAACTAAAATGTTTGAAATCGGCGATTACAAAAAATTGGACTTTTGGCCGATGAAATTCAATTTTCAGCCACAGTACGCCGCGGCACGCCGTTAATCTATAAATGGATTAAATTTGTTTCTGGTTATAAATTTACTGCTTGAGAAGGATTTGAGGTATACAATGTGACTGATACATATTAAAAATATTTTTATTTTTTGAAGAATTCATAATTACAATATTCAATTAAATAGTTTTTAATAAAAAATTAACTACATTGAATAAATTCTTTGTAATTTTCCAAAATCGTTTAGTTAGATAGATTGTCATTTTTCAAAATTAGATTTTAAAGGCAAATAATGAAATAATAAAATCGATAAAACAAAAATGTCAACTTTTTAAATCTCTTTAGTAAGAATAAAAAAGTAGCCAATAATTTTATTAAAATCGCTTTAATCAAAATAGTCACTTCCTAGAGTAAAAGATTCGTCAATGTTATTTCTAAAACAGGAACAAATTTGGTTTGCCAAGCCATAAAATACACCATTTTCGTTGTTTATATATAGCGCCGCAATTTAATGTCCGAACTCATCATATCGCATATGGTTGCTCATGGCTTGACTATGGCTTAAATTTTGCTTTGTGACTTTTAAATCCGACATCAGTTTCTGGGTGCTGCTTATGCTATCTCGAATCCTTTCCCCTTATGTTCAATTTCTTACACGTGCCAATAAAACCTTTCTAAAGCTTAGTTTGTCTAACTTTTAATGTACTTATTTTTATGACACGCCTCGAAGTTGAGCTCCTTTTTTCTTTTTCACACACATGCCACATTAAACCAGGTCGTTCCAAATACAAAATCAAAAAAAGAATGAGTGCGCAACATTTTTTTGCCACGCCGCAAAATACAGCACTGTTGGTTTTTAATATAAAGCGCCGAAATTTCCAGTCCGTTTTCATAGTATCGCATATCATTGTTTATGGCTAAACAGTTCATTGTGATGATCGGACTTAAAATATCTTGATAGCGGACTTTGAATCCGTGATCTTGGATGCCGGCCAAGATCTTTCCTCAAAAGTGGACGGGCATCAGGCGCGGATTCAGGGGGGGGGGGGAAATAAGGAAATCCCCCCCCACTAAATTATAAAAATAGGTTTTGTTTATTTCGATAATACAAGAATTCCCAATAATAATATTTTTTTTTTAAATTTACAAAATTTTTGGAAATCCCAGCAACTTTTTTTTTGTTTCTTTTTATTGAATCTCTAACGAAATTTTCAATAAGTATCCAAATCTTAATCCTAATAGTTATTTTTTAGATATTTCCAATGAAACATCTAGTTGACCGTATTCAAATACTTATTATTCTATATTCAATCCCAGCAGGTGCCATCTATATCCAAAGACTAAACTTTTGATATGTGTTATATGAATCAAAATTCTATTCGATAATTTTTGACGAAAGCACGGATTTGTCGGGGAAAAGCCAGGTTTCCTTATCTTTAAGATATTTCAACATACAACAAAAATTTGTTAGGAAAGAATTCATTGGCTTTGTTGTAAACGCATTTGAAAAGGCTTCAAAGAATATAAACGACGCACAGTGGCGGCATTTGAGTTTTTTCGTTGCAAAAATCATATCTTTTGAACCGAATAAGATAATTGAACAGTTTAAACAGCATAGATAACTGTTCAGCCTATGAAATGAGCGTTTGGAAAGGGTGCTACGCTTTGTAGGGGCCTACTTATGGGTTATCAAAGTTAAAATTAGTAGAAAAATCAATTTTATGGTAACTAAAAAAAATTATTTTTACATTTTTTGATTGTTTTTATTTTTTTTTTTAGGGTTTTATGTTTTAAATTATTACCCAACCAATTAAAAAAAAAATAATTTTTTTTCTTAAATTTATTTTTTCAATTTTCTGTAAAATATTCATCACAATTCGTAAGAGAAGGTATATCTAAAAGACTAACAATTTCTAAACTATAATTATTTTCTAACTCTATTCGTAACTTCTTTCTTGTAAAAATTGAACACTCCTCAATACTTTTGTTTGGCCTTCCTTTTGCTCCTCTGGTTGATGTGGTGGGTTTATCTACTGCCAATATATCCAGGATGGTGTCTTTATTAAGCCAGTCCTCGTATTTGGAGTTGAAGTTCTGAATGGTTCGATTAGATTTCACCCATTTTGCCTTAATATTTGCTTATATCAGATAAAAATTATTTTTTATAATTTCGCTTCTCTCAATATTTCCGTATAAGCTATCAAGTTCTTCTAAAGCAGCTTCCGTGAAAAAATTTGGTGTGGTTGACTTTCTAAACAGTTCAAATAATTTAAAATTTTTCAACGCCATGTTTTCAGTACTTAAATTGTTTAATGGTTTCAGTAATTGTTGCGCCAACTTTCAGTCGTAGACTAATCCAGGCATTATGCTTAGTTTGCAATATATGCTACCATGCCTAAAAACTTACCTGTTCCCTGCATACATATGGATTTAGGCTGAATAATGCATTTTGATATTATGCACGTGTCCAAATAAGATTTGTGCCTACCTGTAGGGACCATAAGTCAATATTGTTCTTGACCATTTGTACGCCAAAGTATTGATTAAGTGAGGTACGTACCTGCTAATTTCAATGAGTAGTTTTTTTCAAACTATTATATCAAACTACTGTCAGTCAAAACATATAAGGGATGGACGCCATACAATTTCTGCAACCATGTCTTTTTAACCTTTTTTACCTCTAGAAGCCAAACGGGCACGTACGGGCAGATAAAATTTTTGAATTATGTAAAGAAATAATCAAAGAACAGGTTCTGCAAATATGGCAAATATAGAAAAATAAAGATTTTTTTATTTTCCGTCAAAGTTGAAAAATAGTGAAAAAACGGATAGTTTTTAAATAGTGATTTACCAGGAGAAACACAAAGCAAACAGTTAATTTTTTTTTTTCATTATACATTTAATAAATACATCAATCAATACAAACAAAAAATAAGGCGATTCGTTACCTATTTTTCGTGATATTACACCTGAAATCGCAACAAATTTACTAAAAATTGTGTGTTTTTTTGAAAACCAAAAGTCGGTCAACTTTGAACGGCTATATCTTCTAAACTAAAAATGTGATATTATTAAGAGTGGCAGATTTGAAATCGTTGAAAAGTTTCCTTTAACATGGGCTTATTCAAAACTTCGTCGCTCATGAAAATTTTGATTTTTGCAACCTCGTTTGCTCTACGGGCGCTACTGTGCGACGTTGATGTGTCAATTGATGGCAAGGCACTTTCACCAATAGTTCTTAAAGCTTTGATAAATTTTGGTCTTGATCTAAAAATTTGTGTAGGAGTTGGAACAGATGGATGTCCTCTGATGTCAGCAGAAAATGGAGCTGTTAAAAAAGTGCCATTAATACAAAAAGTTGTATAATTTGTTAAAGAAACGACAAAATGTTTTTATATATAATCATCACAAGCGAAACGCAGCTTAAGCAAAGTATTTTGGAGCCAAACTCTCTACATTATGCGAGACAAGATTGGTGGACCATCACGACTCAATTTTACACTTTGCAACAAGTGTACATCATATATTAGAAGCTTTGGAACAAATATCTGAGTGGATAGATAGTATCTCTACCTTTATATTAAGGAACTAACTTAGTTCTTTTGAATTTATTTGCGGAATATACATATTAAGTGTGATACTTATTGTAACACAGCTGCTTAGTATAATTTTACAAAAGCATGGTATAGATCTTCAAAAAGGATCAAGCCTTATCAAAACTTTAATCTTGTGCCATAAAGAGAAAAGACATAAAGCCGAAGAACAATTTAAGCGATTGAAGAAGTTAAAGTATTTGCGTTCAAATCGAGGTTCCAATCGAAAAGACAAGATTTGAACGAAATAATAACATCCAAAATGTTGAAGATTACTACCGAGTTGTAGTAATTTTAGAAGATCTCAAAACACCTTTCCCAATAGATATCCTAAATGTATTGAACATATCTAAACTTCTACCTCAAAGTGTTATCAAGTCATATACAGATACAAAACTTTTAAAACCACAACTAGCTGATAAGCTGATTATATTTGACAAAAGAGATAAACACCTACTAACATCTTAACTTGAGCCTGAACTGTTGCATTGGCAACAAACATGGAAAATATTTGAAAATCTGTCAGATAACGTTGTGGATGCTTTAATAAACTGTGATGAAGATATCTACTCAAATCTAAGAAAAATATTTCAAATTTTCGTTTCAATGCTCGTCAGTCATGCTACGAGCGAGAGGTCATTTTCTTCGTCGAATAAAAAGATGGCTCAGATCAACAATCGATAGACTGTGCTATCTAAATTTGCCTCACAAGGAAATCATAAATTGCTTATTTAAAAAGATTAATTTATTTAAATTTATATTGAACTGATATTATATTTTATTTAACCTTATTGTTGAGTTTTTTCTTAATATAATATACACACATTCTTTTTAATAAACTTTTAAAAACAAATTTTTTACTTCTTTGTATCATACAAAATTCCCCCCCCCCACCCCCCTAAGGCTCAAGCTGGATCCGCGCCTGACGGGCATATATCACATTGCTGAGAGCGGCGTCGGCGATAAATTCGAGTCCTCTGTCACACTTACGTCCACAGCGGCAATGGCTTCTTCTGTAAACACGGTACGGGCCCGATTTGGATGAATATTATCTTAAAGAGTTAATGTGGTCATGAATTGAACCATAGTAGATTGGTTTAGAGCAGTGTTTTCCAAATTTTACAATATTTACGATTATAAGTGTAAAAGAAAAGAAATAACATATTTACAACATGGCCAACGTACACAGATGCTCTTTACCCACAACAATTTACCAATTTAAGGAGGTTTTAATAATTGGCCACCACTGCTAAATAAAGAGCCAATGAAAGAGCTAACTAAAGAGTGAAATGAATGCAACAGAAAAATAAAAACAGTCAGTCAAGTCAGCATGATCATTTAGGCAAACAAACTAAACACATTGTCTCCTCTATTCACTTAATACAACTAGATTCTCTTACTCTAGTATAAAAAGCCAATAGTTTAATACATTTGTTTAAATGTATGTATGTGAAAATTTCTAAGGCCAAGGTAAAGCTGTCAGTAGTTAAGGCCATTGATATCACATTAGAGGAAAATACATTCACTCACACAAACAAACAAAAATAAAAAAACAGCAAATGTAACATTAAAATACAGTCAAGCGACAAAACAATGAGTATAAATTAAATTATAAATCAAAATTTATTATTTCAATTTCTTCAATTGCTATTTATAAATTGTTTTATTTGCTAAAAACAAAATATACATTTGTTAATTTTCTTTTTACTTAATTTTAAAATAAATTTTGTGTCTTTTTTTTACGCTGAAAACTGTATATATTATTGTTTTTTTTTTTGTTTTTATTGTTTTGTTTTAATGATTTTGTTGTATAAATTATTTTTAGTGACAATGACAATAAAATTGTAAACTATTATTTAAAAATAAATTAATTTGCATACTATTAATTTTATACCATTCCCAATAAATTCAAAGTAAATTTTATTGTTTAAAAACAATTCTTGTTTTAACTAATTAAAATTTAATTGAAATAATTAGAAAAGAAATTTTGCTAAGCAAAAAGCAACAAATAAAACAACATTTTCTTAAATTATTTATTATTTCTTTTTATATAAACTAAAAATTTTACAAGAAACTACTCTTGTTAAAAAAAAAAATGTTTAAGTTTAAGTTTTAATTACTTTTTTTAAAAAACTGAATTTAAACGAATTTTCAATAAATTATTTACTGTCGTATACATAAAAATATTTTTAATTTAATAAATGTTTACAAAACAAACTTTCTAAAATGTACTTAATAAACGCTTGTTAAATTTAATATTTTATGAGTACGGGGTTTTAACTTTTGTTGATTCACAAATTTTCAATGAAAAATTTGTAAGTTTAGGTTTTGAAAATCGTTATTCAAAAACTTAATTCAAACGAATTTTCAATATTTTTAACTCAAATAGTTGAACAATTTTTTAAAGTTAGATTAGCATACATATTTAAATTTTACAACAAAAAATGCTGAACAGAATGAAACTTATCGCATTCAACCTATTTTTTTTTTAAGGAATATAATTAGCTTTACTATTTATGTATATTATATGAATGGTGGGTGCACAGTGTGTCGAAAAGCAAATTCAGAAAAATTACGAAACAAAAATTAAATTATTACAAAATTTTCTTTTAATAGCAAATTTTCACAAAAGTTTCTAAAAATAACAAATTTTTATAAAATTTCCCTTAAATACCAAATTTTCCCAAAATTTTCTATAAATAGCCAAAATTTTACAAAATTTCCTTTAAATAGAAAATTTTCAAAAAATTCCTAAATAACAATTATGTATTACAAAAATATCCTAAAGAACCAAATTTACAAAAAAATTTCTTTATATAGCAAATTTTCACAAAATTTCCTATAAACAGCAAGTTTCCACAAAATTTCCTATTAATAGCAAATTTTCACAAAATTTCCTATAAACAGCAATTTTCCACAAAATTTCCTATAAATAGCAAATTTTCACAAAATTTCCTATTAATAGCAATTTTCACAAAATTTCCTATATATATCAAATTTTCACAAAATTTCCTACAAATAGTCAATTTTCACAAAATTTCCTATATATTGCAAAATTTCCTACAAATAGCCAATTTTCACAAAATTTCCTACAAATAAGCAAATTTTCATAAAATTTCATATGAATAGCAAATTTTTATAATATTTTCTATGAACAGCAAATTTTTGTAAAATTTCCTATGAATAGCAAGTTTTCATAAAGTTTCCTATGAATAGCAAATTTTTTTAAAATTTCCTTAATTAGCAAATTTTCATAAAATTTCCTATGAAAAAAAATTTTCGATGGAATTTTCGATAAATATCAAATAATCATAAAATTTACACTAAATCGCAAACTTCTACGGAAGTTCCTAAATTTTTACAAAATTTCCTATAAATCGAAAATTTTCTAATTAGTAAATTTTAGAAATTACACCATCAGTTAGAACATTTCAATAGGAGGCTCTTTATGGGGTATATAAGTTGTAAACCAATTTTTTTAAAGCCTGAAAATATAGCATGGTGTTATTTCTGGTAATATAAAGCTAAATTGGACCAAATTTTATCACAATGTCTTGTACTTGCTAGACTGGGCTTTATATGAGACCTACGGTGAATTATGGACCTATCTTCACAAAATTCAGCAGAGCCTTTTTTAGTCTTATAGAACTGTGACAGGTCAAATATTCCTACAATAGCGTTGTTCGTTACGGTTTTAGGCAGTGTTGCCACTTTGTGGGTAATTACCCGAATTTGTTATAATTTTTACTGTCGTGGGTAGAGCGTGGGTAATTTCTCTTAGGTGTAATCCAGGTGTTATTACTTACTTCAGATACCCTAATAAAATCAAGATTCGATTTCAGTGACATTTATTTCTTTTTAAATATTGTTGATAAAAAATGTACAGTCTTTTGAACCAAAGTCTCGGTGTCTTTTTTGAAAAAGACTTCAATCATTAAATATATATTTTCAAAAGTGATTTAGAACTTGAAGTTTATTGAAAAAAATTATTCAAACTAAAAACTCGCCTGGGGGAAGATATGTTTCCAATATTCTAACATATAATTAATTTTATTTTTATCTTGCAACTTTTAAATGCTTTAGTTTGAAGAATATTTAAAGCCCTTAACATTTGTAAAACTGAATTACGAAAGCGACATTTATATAAAACTCTGCAGGCAATTTGTTTACTAAATAAGGTATACAGGGTATTTTTTAGGACCATGAAACTTAAAACGGTAGACAACACAAAAAAATTAATTTTAATCGTATATTAATACGTGGGGCATAACCCTTTGAAACTGATTTCAAACAAATAACCAACGCACCTATCCTTGACGAAATGCATTGCAGACATCCAATTTTGCCAGCAAAGCTGCATGTCACGAATAAAATGAACAATTGTTGCTGCTTTATCAGCATAAACTAGTGACAGCCCTTCGGAAAACAATGAAGAGGTGTCAAATCGCACGGCCTTGAAGTCTAGTTGACAGTTTTTTTCTCTAAGTCGCTTTCATTTGTGAAAAAATAGCTTGCGTCATTTAAATCATGAAGTAGCCTTTAAGTTGTGAAAATCGATGGCTGATTTTCAAAATAAATTTGGATAATTTGTTGGCATTGTTCAAGCATGAATCTGTTAATGATGATGTGCCTGAGCAAAAAGTGAGAGCAGTATGACAGTTCGTTTGAGAGCTTACCTTTCGTACGCTCTATCGTTAAAATTGAATAAAAATATAGTTACATGAGTAATTTTATTTTTTAATATTTATGTTTTTTATTCAAAAAACAAACTACATACCAAAAAAAAAAATTGTTTTTTCGTATTATTTTTTTTAAGTAGTTTGATTTTTGTCAGTTAAAATATATTTTTTAAGAGTTAAAACTATTCAATTTTACTGAATATGCTGTTTTATAAATAAAAAACTTAAAAATGAATGTAAAAATCATTTGTTTTAAATGAAATGTTAATAATCCGGTTTTTAAATGAATTATAAGTTATATAAAATTAATTTTCGTTTGAATTTAACTACATAATATTTTGAGTGTAGATATATGCAACCAAATATGGGTATTTCCACAGAAAAGTCTACTTTTTGTCACGTAACGACACCAAGCAATTAGTCTTGTATTTTAAAACCATGTTGTTCAAATGTTTTACTAAATGTAAAGCTAGTTGCGCTTTACACCAAAATGCAAATTAAAAATGGTTTGTGTCATAACGTGACAAAAAGTAGATTTTTCTGTTAAAAAATACATATGGAAGTTAAACTCATTATTTTAGGAGTTTTATTTTATGTTTTATTATTTGTTTTTAAATCTTTAATGTTATTTCTGTTAATTTATTTTAAGTTACAATAATAATCAGTTTGACTAATAATAAACTTCTTTTAATAAGTTTGTTGGGTTTTTGCATCTTTGTAAATGTCTTTTTATTCAATAAAACTTTAATTTTATATCAGGTGTAATTTCATTTAAATCGGGTAATTTTGCTTTATCTCAAGTGAAATTTTGAATTTTGCTGGTGGTAACACTGGTTTAAGGCGTTCTTAACTGTTTTCCAATTCTAGGCTTTCTATAGGGCCTATGCTAAGTTATGCAGCGATGCTCAGGAAATTTTGTAGTTTGACTTCTAGTCAAAAAACAAATTTTTTGCGAAATCTTAAATCAGTCCGTGCATTTCAATACTGTTTATGTTAGTTGTTTTTAACAAAATAATCCATTTTTTAAATTGGTTGTTTCACATTATAACTCTTATCTTAATATTAATATTTTGTTGGATTTCAGTCCCAAACTGCTTAGGAGAACAAGAAAAAATTTGACACTAATATTGTTCTTTTCTTTTGAGTCGTTCGAAATTTCAACAGACGGACATGGCTAAATCGACCTAGAATTACTCATACACAAAAAAAAAAATATATATATTTATATATTATTTATGGTGTCTTAGATGAATATTAAAAAAGTTTCACACGGAATGACAAACTTATTATCCTCTCATGGTGGAGGTGGAGGGTACACAAATGTATTTTAAATGTCAATATAAAAATATAGTGAGAGCATGTTTCATAAAATCATCTGGTAACCAGCCTTGCTAAATGTGCAGATTTATATTTTTTTTGCAGATTTTTGAAGTGCAAAACGGTATTGCAGTTTTTTACTGCAAAAACATTTTTTTTTAAACCACTGAAGTTTTTCAGTTTTTTTTCTAATAATAAAAAGAAGTATTCAATTACAATATGATTACCAAACATTTAACCTAATGCAACAATTTTATAACTTGTACTCCCTCTTAAAAGCAGCACATGTAGATTTATTCTAAAGCAACAAAAGATATGTCCCTTATTCATAAAAATATTTTTGTTTTATAAAAGTTTTATTGCACAAACTTTCAAATAAAATTCGTTTTAAACACATTTTATAAACCTGTTTTATTTATTATGAATAAGGCTACTTGAAATTCAATTTATTCTTATGAAATGTACAACTAATATGTGTAATAAAATAATTTACTATGATCTCTATGTGTAATGAAATAAATGAAGTAGGTATTTTATTTTATGTTTTTACTTTTAATTTTATAAACATAATAAAATAAATTATATTTTTATATATTTTCGTCATTTAATTTTAACGTTTACAAAATTTTCATGTTCTAATGCAACAGGCTGTTCACAACAGTGCTATTCAGTCTAGTAGTATATAGTATAGTAGTTTTTTACAAACCACAAAAAAAATTAAATTGCACAAATAGTTTTAGCATTTTTTTTTAAAGAGCTGTCGTTTTTTCATAAAAACAGATTTTTTTTTGGAGATTTTTAGTTTTTGTAGAAAAAATATGGCAACACTGCTGGCAACATCATTACGTATAAGTGATGATCATTGCCTTTAACACTCTTTCCCTCATTACTCATACGTCTTGTACTCTTTGTTCTTTGTTTTTTTTTTTAATTTTACTCTTTTATCAGCTTTAAAAACAAACAGCTTTGAGTGAATTTATTTTTTGTTAATGAAAAAACAACAATTTGCTTGTAAAGACCTTTGGCAAGGATTTTTACTATCGCTTGAAAAACAAACTACATGTCGTTTTTGTTCAGCAATAATTAAATGAAAGTTGTTATTTTTCGTTTGCAATTTGCTTATGTTTCTGTTTAGAAGCTAAAAAATAAAATTAAATCAAATTAAAATTATTTTAAAATTAAATGAAATCAAACGCACACAAGCATACACACACTTTTACAAACATTTTGAATGGCAATGAAATTGCTACAAAAGCAATTAAATTTAACGACAATTTTAAATATTGAAAATTACTTAAAAGAAAAATAAAATGAATAAAAAGTATTTAAAACTGTCGTTATCATTAAAAGACTATTAAAAAAAAGCAAACTGACATTTAACTATTTTTAAATAAATTTTTTTGTATTTTATTTATCTTAAGTGAACAAATATTAATGAAAAATTGCTGTCTGTCATTTTCCCAGAATCAAAGGTGTTGGTTGGTGTTGAAATTATTATACAGAGGCCTATAAAATAAAACAAAAACAAAAAAAAAAAAAAACACTTTTGGGCTTCTAAAAATAAATAATGTCAACATTTATTATACACCTTAGAAAATGGACAATGGGAAATACAAGCACACTCTCATTCATAGCACACATCCATGTATGCACATATTTCGGTTCATTTGCAAGTGAAATATCTCAACACGATATAGTCACATACTTATATTTTTTGTTTGTAAGCTAGTGTTATTGCCTTTAGAGTTAATAGCAGATAGAAAACGCCTATAATATGTTTTTTGTAGTTTTTTTTTGAAATATTGTTTTCTGTTTTTATTGTTAGATTGGCACTTTGTAAATATTTTTGAGCTACTTGCGAACAAAGTCAACTGAAGTGAACTTAACTGACCAAACCTCAAATTTATCAAATGCGTGTTCTAAACGCAATTGATACTTGCAGCAATTTGAGGTACATATGAAATAAAAACACTACATATTTGCCACTATATTTTAGTGTTGACACCTTCACATTATACTTCACGTGGTATGGTAATAGTATGTATGTTTGTATTTCTATTATGTTTAGAGTTGGTCAAGTGAGTTAAATTTTGTTACAGGATGGAAAATCTTTCAGATTTAGCCAACATTTTTTGAAAGTTATATATTTTTATGAATATTTCCTATACTCACTAAAAAATAAAAGGTAAATTTTCACAAAGTTTGCTATACATATAAACACAAAATCTATTTGTGTGTATTTAAATATAAATATGAAAACGTTTGTGTGTTCCCTATGGACTCCTAAACTACTGAAGCAATTATTCTGGACTTTTTACAGTATTCTTCTGACTACTAGACGCTTTATATAGGCTATAAACATTCATTTAAGGGGGCGTGGAATCTTCCATGCAAGGACAACATAAATAACTATAAATGTTTTCATATTTGGTACAAATAGTTGGATGATTTATAGAAACCATATGCCAGAAAGTGGAGTTAGTTCGATAAGTGGGTCTGACAATGACTATTAGATTGCATTACACAGTGCATCAAAATTCGGGTCCTCGCAGGGCGCCTCAATACTTGCAACGCAAAATGAAAGTAGACTACTAGTAGAGAAAATCTGTCAAAGGGTTTTGAAAAGTTTGCTCGGGTTCCCGAAATATGGGCCCCTAAAGTTTTAAAATTTTTGGAAAGGCGTTTGGTATAAGTCAAAAAACATATATTTAATATACTTCTGAGCTAAAAAATAATTTCAGATGTCTTCAGTAGAATCGTATGGCGATTCTTTTCTTAGATTTTATAAACCCTCTAACTCTCATTTTAAGGGGTAATTTTTGTACTTTTTACCAACTCTTACACAAAAGTATACTAAAACGGCACTTTTAAGGGTTAAAATGTTCTACAAATATTTTCTGCATCAAATATTTGTGATGTATTTAAAACAGATTTTCAAAATTTCGGGCATTTAAATTTTTGAATTCCTTAAAAAGGAGTTTGGTACAAGTCAAAAAAATATACTAAATGTACTTTTGAGCTAAAAGACTATTTCAGATGTCTTCAGTAGAATTGTATGGCGATTCTTTTCTTAGAATATATTAACCCTCTAACACTGATTTTAAGGGGTCATTTTTTAACTTCCACACAAAAATATACTAAAATGGTACTTTAGAGGGTTAAAATGTTCTACGAATATTTTCTGCATCAAATTTTACTAGGGGTCTTCTAAGACCAAAAAATCGTGCAATGTATGTAAAACGGGTTTTCGAAAAATTCAAAAATTTCATGGCGCGGAATTTCGGAAATCCGTTTTACATACATTGCATGATTTTTAGGTCTTACTTTTGGTCTACTGAAGACATCTGAAATTATTTTTTAGTTTAGAAGTACATTTAGTATATTTTTTTTGACTTATACCAAACGCCTTTTCAAAAAATTCAAAAACTTTAGGGGCCCATATTTCGGGAACCCGAACTAACTTTTTAAAACCTTTTGGCAGATTTACTCTACTAGAAGTATACTTTCATTTCGCGTTGCAAGTGTTGAGGCTGGTTTTTTTTGTTGCACAGTGTTACAAACCAAAACGCACGATTTTAATTGTTAATAAAACAAGAAGTTTTCAGAGAATTATCATAATATTTTTTGTTATGATAGAAGGATCTGTGACAATTATGTGTGATACAAAAAAACAGGCCAAATGCTCGCCACGGCTTCTGTGGCATACCTCTCTTCGATGGTCCATATTTTCAATGACTCTGATATAATTGAGGTTCAATGTCGTTAATGTGCGGTACCATCTCATCCCTTAGCTCTTGAGTTATTATTGGCTTATTGACGTACCCATCTTCTTCTAAATATCCCCAAAGAAAGAGGTCCAACGGTGTCAAATCACATGATGGTGGCCGCCAATTAGCATCTCCATGACGTGAGACAACACGGCCATTGAATTTCTCGCACAAAAGAGCCATTGTTTCGTCGGCTGTGTGGCAAGTGGCATCATCCTCTTGGAACAACATATCGTCCATATCCTAAATTTTTGGCCACAAAAAGCCCGTTGTCATCTCGCGATAGCGAACACAATTCATGTTAACTGCTTGGCCGACCTAATTTCAAAGAAGTAAGGCCCGATGACGCCGCCAGCCCATAAACAGCACCAAACAGTCACCTCTTTGTGGATTTCATTTCCTACAGACCCGATTTGCTGAACTTTGCGCACAATTCTCCGAATTGTGGATACACTCAAAAAAAAATTCAATCCATCACAATCCGAAGCGGTATTAATAGTACGGTGAGTATGGATTTTCTTGAATCAAGTACAGAAAGATTGATTCAACTACGGATTTTCAATCGCAAAATACTTAAATTATTCATATTCAATCCCGATTTCGTAATTTAAATAATCCGCAAATGACATTGATTTAAGTAAACCTTAGATTGAATAAATAGCAAAATGCGCTTGAATCATAAAGTTGATTTTATCCCGAATTTGTGTTTAAAAAAAAACCAAAAAAGAAATTAGAAAGAAAAAATTATTATGGTTGATTTACTTACCCGTATAACACATTTTAGAATGATAAAACACCAACATCAGGCTCGATATGGTTTTTACTTTAGAAATCGTATGTACATATTTAACCAAAAATATAAACTAAGTGAGCAGTAAGAGTTCAAATTTACTTTTTAACACTTTGTGGTACAAATTAGTCTGGCCAGACCTTTTTTCAATGTGTATAGAAAATCAAAACATGCGTAAGTCGGAGGGTTAAACATGACCAACAGTTTAATCTTTTTTTCATGATTTAAGAATTATATACTTATTTTAAGAAATTCCGGGATTGATTTTCGAAAGTAATCCCATTTAGGATTGTTTTGAGTACGTTTTAGTGTTATTCGTACTTGAATTTTAAAGTACGACTTGTACTTAAAGTTTTCATAAAAAACTTTATTTAGCCCGATTTTTTTTTCCGTGTATGTCCATTATGCTGACCAAAAACATCACGAAGTGCACGAAATGCATTTCGATTTGAACTCCCATTTTCGTAAAAGGCTTCAACAATCTTAAGGCCTTGCTCAATTGTGTACCTTTCTATAGTTAAATTTGTCAAACACTGAAACAAAGAAATGCCAAATTAAGTTGGGCAAAAAAATTGACGTTTAACATCGTGCATTATGGTGGGACTACCTTGTATTTGGCGAAGAGCAGCAGTAAAAGTGTTCAATTTGTGCAAATAGATTAGCCGTGGCAACATCTTTACTATAAATAGCAAATTTTCACAAAACTTACTATAAATAGCAAATTTTCACAAAATTTACTATATATAGCAAATTTTCACAAAATTTACTATAAATAGCAAATTTTCACAAAATTTACTATAAATAGCAAATTTTCACAAAATTTACTATAAATAGCAAATTTTCACAAAAATTACTATAAATAGCAAATTTTCACAAAATTTACTATAAATAGCAAATTTTCACAAAATTTACTATAAATAGCAAGTTTTCACAAAATTTACTATAAATAGCAAATTTTCACAAAATTTACTATAAATAGCAAATTTTCACAAAATTTACTATAAATAGCAAATTTTCACAAAATTTACTATAAATAGCAAATTTTCACAAAATTTACTATAAATAGCAAATTTTCACAAAATTTACTATAAATAGCAAATTTTCACAAAATTTACTATAAATAGCAAATTTTCACAAAATTTACTATAAATAGCAAATTTTCACAAAATTTACTATAAATAGCAAATTTTCACAAAATTTACTATAAATAGCAAATTTTCACAAAATTTACTATAAATAGCAAATTTTCACAAAAATTACTATAAATAGCAAATTTTCACAAAATTTACTATAAATAGCAAATTTTCATAATATTTACTTTAAATAGCAAATTTTCACAAAATTTATTATAAATAGCAAAATTTCACAAAATTTACTATAAATAGCAAAATTTCACAAAATTTACTATAAATAGCAAATTTTCACAAAATTTACTATAAATAGCAAAATTTCACAAAATTTACTATAAATAGCAAATTTTCACAAAATTTACTATAAATAGCAAATTTTCACAAAATTTACTATAAATAGCAAATTTTCACAAAATTTACTATAAATAGCAAATTTTCACAAAATTTACTATAAATAGCAAATTTTCACAAAATTTACTATAAATAGCAAATTTTCACAAAATTTACTATAAATAGCAAATTTTCACAAAATTTACTATAAATAGCAAATTTTCACAAAATTTACTATAAATAGCAAATTTTCACAAAATTTACTATAAATAGCAAATTTTCACAAAATTTACTATAAATAGCAAATTTTCACAAAATTTACTATAAATAGCAAATTTTCACAAAATTTACTATAAATAGCAAATTTTCACAAAATTTACTATAAATAGCAAATTTTCACAAATAGCAAATTTTCACAAATAACAAATTTTCACAAATAGCAAATTTTTACAAAATTTACTATAAATAAATAAAAATAGCAAATTCTCACAAAATTGATTATAAATAGGAAATTTTCTTAAAAATCTAAGATTTTTTTTTGAAACACACGCCCTTCTCCAACACTTTTTCTATTACACCCAAGAAAAATTATAATTAAAAGGCAAAAAAGTAAGTGATTAATAAATATTTAAACAAAAAAAAAAAAAAAAAAAAAAATAAAAAAAAAATATGCATTTCTAAGTTTTTATTTCGTTATTTTCCACTTTTAAAATCAAATCACTTTGTAATAGGCCTTTTAACTGCAGACTCGTTTATAAGACAATAAAAAATCGCAGTTGTGATAAATGCCTGATCGCCTGGTTTTATGAATGTAAGTTTGCTCTTGTTTCATTTGCAATTTTGGTCCAGTTGCGTGCTGTTTCTATGAAATCTCAAGGCAGCCTTATGCAGATTTAAGATTTTAAGATATTGAGTTCACAACCTATAGTCATTTAAAATAACTTATGAGTTTTTCAGTTCGAAATGTTTGTTAGTTCTTGATAATTGCGGCCCATTGCTGAGCAATAAAACAACAAAATAGTAGATAGAATTTAGATTTGTTAGGTTGTTTTTTGTTGCGGTTTCCAACAGGTTACCTCTACCTATAGAAAGAATATTTTTCAACAAGCACCCAGCTACTCATGCGTCAAATGTCACGCATTTGTTGAAACGAACTTATACTTGTTTGTTGTCTGTCCAACATAACAAGACATTTGTTAGTTTTTTTTTTAAAAAAATAAGTTCTTAACAAGTTTTAATTTAAATTTTTTAAACGTTTTTTTTAGAACGTTTTGGTTTTCTTGTATCAAAGTCTTTAGAACAAATATTTATGTTGTTTAATTTAAATATTTTCCGATTTTTGCTTTATTTCAATTCATATTAATTTGTTTTTATACAAAACAATTACATATATATGTATGTCTTGTTTTATATTTTTAAAATGCAAAATTCGTTATACCCAGTATTTACTGGAATTCATTCTTCTTTAATAAAAACAAACAAGAAAGTATAGTCGGTCCAGCCCAACTATTAAATACCCTACACCACGGTATATAAAGGCACATTTTCGAGATAGTACCCTAAATGTGAACCATGGGCTATCATGGATCCGCTAGATCAAAATTATGTTATGAGGTTAAGATTCAAGTAAAAGTTCTTTATGAGATTTGTTTGCCTTTAGTGAATTAAGGATGCACAAAATTTTATCATGATATATGTAAGTAGTTAAGGCTATCGTTTAAGTTATTGTCGCTTATTATTTACTCGGAAGTTGTGGGTATTAAAACCTATTTACTCAAGTAGTATTTCTTTTAGAGCCCTGATCAAATATATACCAATTCCAAGTAAGTTTGCTAAGATGAGTTAGATTGCATTAGAATAAGTTTGGACCAATTTTAATCTAAATGCCAACAAAACAAGATTGTTAATGAATTACCATAAAGTCTATTCCGGAAGGAAGTTTGTATGGGGTCATGCAAAATTATGGACCGAGTCTCACCATTTTCTTCGTTCTTAAGGTAAAAGCACAGAACACGCTTTTATTCGTCTGCGTGTGTCGGGCGTTTAAGAACTCTAGCGCATGAAAAATTGCAAGTTACACAACTCGCGTTACAAAAGCCATTGCTGTCAGCTGTTTTTTATTTTTTTACTTATTTGTATATTAAAAACGGATTCGAAAATACATGTATCAAGTTTTTTTTTATTATATTGAATCTGCTTTATTTACACATATTGTATGTTTTTTAATCTCTTCAATAAGTTTGTCCTTCAAGATTTACAAATTTGTTAAATTATTCTATTTGATTGTCAGCTGATTACTTGTCAAAAACACACAACGCGTTAAAAGGTTCACAGTTAACCAACTTTCTCACTTGTTCTATAAAAAACACTAGTTTAACTTTTTTTTTATCTTAAAAATTGCGATTTGTACTTTTCTTTTTTTAGCGATGCTCACATCAGCACAAATGCATAATGCCCTCTCCACCATTGTGGCGTGGGTATGAATACAATTTTTTATAGATTAAGATGGATTTTGATCCTTTCTATATAGATTAAAATTCTTAATTTACAATGTGTCCATCTACCAGCGTCCCCTTACTCTTCCGATATAAAGCCGGGACACAAAAGCAAGAGTTCCAGCTTCGAATTCATGTATTTGGGTATGTTTTCTTCTTGGTATAGTTTGAAATCTATGAAACACTTCTACCGTTCTATGTTTCACGGCACCCGGTTGTAGTGTAACAGTTTTGGAATATTATCTGTTAAAATGTAAAATTAAAACAAGTTAGAATGCTATGAGAACGGTCCCAAAATTTGCCGACCTGGCATATTAATGGCGTCAGTAATTAATTGATTAAAAGTCAGAATCCTATAAAACACATGTTTTAGGTTAGTTTTGGCAGCCGGCAATCAAGCATGGCTCACGTGGATACAGTAATTTGTTCTCGTTGCTTTTCCATTCCAATAAAAAATTAAAATTCAAAGCTTTAAGTTTCTCTTACCATCTCTCTAACGGAAGGCATGAATTTTGTATGGCGAGTTTCCGCTTTGACGCAATAAACAGTTATTCTTTAATATTCTCCCTTACAAACCTACTTTGTAGTAAGGTAATGCCGTGGATCTTTGAATATAATTACCTTTCACCTAGGGTTGACAAACGGGCTTGATTTGGCTTGATTGTCCAACTTTTTCAATGCGTGTCAAGAATCAAGAAAAAATGTCACATGTAATGCTAAACAGCAATATAAAAAACTTTTCCATTTATTTGTCAAAAAAAAAAAAAAAATCAAGAAAAAATTATCATAATTGATCGCGTCATTTATATTTGGCCTGCAGTTAAAATGTACTTTAAAAAAGGGGGAAAAGAGTTATTGTAAAGAGCTATGGGAACTTGTATCTCAGGGAATATTAGATTTTGAAATTGACTTTAGAAAAAAGTTTTGGATTTATGTGGAAAACTACTAAGTTAATGAATTGGTAGAAAAGTTGTATTTAAATTTTTTTTTAATATTAGTTCAGCAATGAAAAGTCTTAAATAAATTTAATTTTTTATTTGTTTTTGTTAAAAAAATTGATTACGAGTTAACGTAATTGTATTTTTAATTGTACACGTAGCTGTGTTATCAATACACAACCTCTCTAAAAAATTGGGCGGGATTCGAGAAGTTCGCAAGACATATCCCGTAAAAAGACAATACAGATTTCTGTATATCTAGAGAACGGCAACAATCCAAACTTACAAATTAAGTACATGTATCTTGGTTATCAATACACAACATCCGACAAAATGTGGGCGTTATTAAAGAAGTGGTAGTGGCACAACATAGTTTAATACTATATTTAAAAAACGGTATTTATACATGATGGGTATATAAGATTCGGCATAACCGAACCATGGGTATATAAAATTTGTTAAAAATTAGTTCACTTACTTTACTGGAACTTTGCACGTCATACTGCATAGCGCATAAATGTGCGCTTAATTTTTAAAATGTACCATTAGTGCATCGTAACATTAATCCTTAGCCAACCGGTTGATTCAATGAAGGAGTGGTCCACATCATTCACATCCAATCAAACAGTCTTGAGTCGTAGGTCCCCAAACGCCGAAAAATTATAGTTATGATGTTTTATTGACTCCTCTTTTTCTTCGCCATCGCAACTTCTACAAAGGCCATTGTAAGGGTGCCTTAAGCATAGGGGCGTGATTTCCAATAGGCCAGTCATAACCGTAATTTAGTTCCTGGTGTGAGGCCTGGACAGTCCTTTTACCATCTTTAATAGGCCAGATTTTTCTGGTTTCCCCATAGGTGGTTTCATCGAACTGCGTACCTCTGACTAGCACTAAGATGAAATTTGTGTGCAGTTAGTTGTTCTAAGTTTTATTTTGAGTCATTAAAAAGAAATGATCTCAGTTAACTTTGTAAACATTAATACATACTTTTATTTGAAAGGTCTCAGTCTTACTAATATTAAAGCAGTGCTAGATTCTACTCAGGGGGAAACCGCTACTTCTTTAAAGATTATAAAATATTAGCACAGACGAACCCATTAGTAATCGACCAATTATGGTGTCTACGTCATAAATGGTTAAAAAAATTGTATTGAACGATGGCCGTACAAAAATGCGTAAGCTAGCTGTATTTTTACGTTTTACGCATGATTTATAGTTATACAGAATCATTAGACCAGATTTTGTTACTACTTGTTACGATTTTAGGCGTATTTAAGTGATTCTCGGAAGAGAGTTTTACATGGGATCTACGGCGAATTATGAACTGATCACCACAAGGTTCGTTAGTCTAATTTCTGGTTACATAAACAAAACTGAACTGGACCAAATTCGATCACAATATTATTATTTGTGGCATTTTTATGTATCGTCCTTACCTCAGAATTTAAAACGGCAGCTAAGCCAGCTTTTGATTTAAAAAACTTAAAAAATACCTAAATAAAAATAGACGATATTCCAACTTAATTGAAACTAATGAGGACATACTTAAATTATAGAAAATTTCTGAGAAATTTCTCAAATCTACAATTGTAAATGGTATGAAGTATAAAAAGTAATTTAATAATAAGAAATTACTCTTTTAAATAAATTTTTAGAACAAATGGATTTCAAAATTATTTTAATTCTAATTGAAATAAATACCTGGGTATCTAAATGCATAAGTTTATATATGTATACATTCGTGTGTGTTACACACACACTTAATGACTTTGAAGATCATTAACGCATTGATTTTCTCAAAAAGGCATTTGTTTTGTTTTGTGTGTGTAACATTAAAAAAAAAATTAAAAATTGAAGGTAAACAACTTGTCAAAAATGAAAAATAAAAAAAAACACAAAAATATTTTTAGTAAAACGGATGTTGTTAAAATTTTCCAGAAAAAAAAATTATCAAAAAGCGCTAGTCATACAAAATTGCATTTTTTTTCCTAAAATGAAAATCCGGATTTACTTAATGAGGAAAATGGCAAATTTTTAAAAATGATTTATCATTAAAAATGTTTGAGTGTTGGGAAAAAAGTTATAAAGTCAAGGTTGATTTTTTTTTGTTATTTCGCAATTTTATGTATCGGGTGATTTTTTAGCTATTATCTTTTTGGCAACACTGGTTTAAACAGCTGACGCACGTTTCGTGTTTTGTTTCACTGTCAAACATCTTCAGTTTGGTCTATAATTTAACCATGAATCGTCTTACAAACGAACAACGCTTGCAAATTATTGAATTTTATTATCAAAATGCGGGCTCTGTTAAGAAAGTTTATCGCGCGCTTCTTCCATTTTATGGTCAGCTTAATCGACCCACTGATGCGGCTATTCGGGCTATCGTGACTAAATTTCGCACCAAATTTACGATGTTGGACATTAAACCACCAACACGCTTACGTAGAGTGCGAAGTGAAGAAAATATCGCAGCTGTGTTAATGATGACCATCAATTATCGATTCGTCGCCGTTCGCAGCAATTGGGCCTCTGTTACTCAACAACGTGGAAAATTTTGCGGAAGGATTTAGGTGTGAAGCCTTTCAAAATACAGCTGGTGTAATAATTGAAGCCGAACGACCTACCGCAACGTAGAATTTTTGGTGAATGGGCTCTTGGAAAGTTGGCCGAAGATCCACTTTTTTATCGAAAAATTGTGTGCAGCGACGAACCTCATTGTTGGCTCAATGGGTACGTTAATAAGCAGAATTGTCGATTTTGGAGTGAAGATCAGCCAGACTAGACTATTTTTTGTGGGGCTATGTTAAAGCGCATGTCTATACACACATGCCCGCTTCAATTGACGCATTGGAAGACAACATTCAAGCATTTATTCATGAGGTACCTGCCGAAATGTTGGAAAGAGTATGCCAAAATTGGACTAAGCGGATGGACCATTTGAGGCGCAGTCACGGTCAACATTTGCATGAAATAATCTTCAAACATTAAATTATATGGACCGTACTATCGATTCAAAATAAGATTTCTTAATTTTTGTGTTTTTTTTAAAACTTTCCTATAGCTCTTAAAAAATCACCGAATATAAAATTTAATACAAAATGAATTAGATTTTTAATATTTTCTTCAAAATATCGGTGAATTTAATACAATCTGTCATTTTCTTGTATGCCTGCATATGTCCTGTTATTCAAATCTGTTTTATGCTATATTTAGACTTGGGGTTTTAAACGCGCCTTATGGCAGACAAGCCATAAATAAGGCTTCGTGGGTACATTAACAAAGTATGAATGTAAAATTCTTAAAATTGAATAACACTGAATTAAAATTAATAAAAAAAATATATGTGAGATGATTAAGATGACAGTTGATTACTAAATAAAACACAACAAATAAATTTATATTTCTTTAAAGTATTAAAAATTGATAAAAAAAAAATACTTTAAAAAAGTTATCAGAAGATTATTTTTAACATATTAATTTTGAAATTGTGAAAATTTATGGATTATTTAAGGACGAAATAAAAACATATAGAAGAATTCGAGGTCGATTGTACACGTGAGAGGTACGTTTATTCTGGCCGATGCTACATCATGCTCAGTTTGAGGCAGTGATCTTATACGTAGGGAAAAATCCGTCTTCTAGGGATTTTCTTTTAAAAAATTGCCGTAGGGAAAAAACAAATTTTTTGAAATCATTAAAATGTGAGGACTTTTGAGCAATGTGGAAACACTCTATATATTTGGCATTCTTTTCGATTTTTGATAGCGTACTAATAAAATTGTTGATACGACGACATTACAAATTGTTAAACTACTTTGAATCATCGCTTGCCGTCATTTTAGCTAAATTTTAATGCAAATTTGTGAAAATCTCTTTTACAAGAATGGAAAACTTTGAACTTAATTTCCAGAGCAAGAAATAAATAATTTGTAAAAGATGGAATTAAAGTCACCAAAATGAAAAATGTTAATGAAAATTTTCCCCCCTTATTCGAAATTAGCTAATTTTGATTTGTCACTGCCAACTGCCAATACAGATCGCAGAAGGATTTTTCCTACCATTACTGATGTTCGCACTAAGGAAAGAAATGAGCCAAGTTATAAAATGTTATCTTCAATTTGCATTGTCCGCACTTTTTTATAAGACGAATGTAAACATTGTTATACGTTCCGGGGTATCTAAACTTATTAACAAAAAAAAAAAAAAAAAAAAAAAATGGTATCCTTACTAAATTGATACGAGCAAATAATTAATGTTTCTAGTATCCAAACAAAATCCAATTGAACATAGTTGTGATTTTATGTGAATTTATATCACCTGTCTTTTATGTTTTGTTTTTCTTTATTTAGTTTTAAGTTTATAAAAAGAACTGATTTAATCCCAGCTTTAATTTTTAATCTAATCGAATCTTTTAGGAATCAGCTTTACGAGAAAATTAACCTCATATGAAATCATTTTTCGATACTCTCGTTGTGAGAAAATGTTACCCTACCGATGAATCAATCAGCTTTAAGAATAATTTGTGATAATTTCTGATTCCTTTTTGAGCATTTTAATGGTAGTTTTTATAATCATTATTGAGTTTCTTCTTATTTTTTATAAATTATGTACGGGCATGTTCTACAAATCGAAATGAAGTGGAATTGAAATCAAACGATATTTCGATTTCAGTTATTTACAAAATGGCTGTAGTTTATCCGGTTTTCAACAGTGGTTCTTGTAAAGATAACACTATGCTAGTTGAAAAAACAGACAAGCCGGACACATAGCGTTTAAACATAATTCGGGTACGCTGAAGCCAGTGGTGCCCACCGTTTTTTTAGATTGGCTCTGGTTTTCGAGATATACCGTTTATGTTAAAACGCCTTGTGCCCAGCTTGTCACGAAAAAAAGTGTCAATTTCATGCACAGTGTAATTAGTACTTCAAATATTGAGTATATAAAAGGGAATATTTTCATGAACCTTCTTTACACGGTCGTTTTTAAAATTTGTGCGATTTTAAATCCACTTCATTTCGATTTACAGAACATGCCCGATATTTCTTTTTTTATTTCAAATATTTTTAATCGCCATGTTTTTAATTTTTTCTCCGATAAAAGCCCCTTTATGGCTTTTTGGACTTCTGTTTTAGCCAATCTTTTTATTTGTTCGGCAATGAATCACGTATGAATCCTTTTTCAATTAAATCAGTTATTAATCATCAAAAGTTTTAAATATCAAAAGTTTTTAATCATCAAAAGTGATCTGAAAAGACTCATTAAGGTGATTATTACAAAAACTTATCAACCAAATGCTAGCTGGGAACAAATTTAAATAAAATTTATATACAAATGGTTTTATTTGTATTGATATATTAACATTGAAAAGTTGTAGGGATTTTTGTAGAGACAGTTTTTTCAACAGGTAGGGAAAAATAGGGATCTTTTTTGGGCAGCGTAAGGACTTTTCAAAAAAGTGTATAACATCAATGGTTTGAAGTATGTTCAGAGGATTCTATGTGATTAATGAAATGATTTAGTTTTTATCACGCCAATTTGAATTGATTTACAAATCACTTAAATGTATAGCTAACCATCTGGATTTGGAGGTGATTAGAGCTTAATCTCGTTCAAGATGTTAAACGCGTTTTAAAATCCAAGTGTGAACATAGCGATACACCCTTAGCCACAAGTGAAAAGGGTATATACAAATTTGTCATTTCGTATTTAGTTTCTACGATATTGATCTTGGACCCTATAAGGTATATATATTCTTAAACGATGTCCATCTGACAGTCTGTCCGTATGTCTGTTGAAATGGGGGTTTCGAGAAACCCAGAAATGCTTTGGTTTTTGCTAGTGAAATTCAAACAAATAGGTCCTTCAATGACTGAGATATGTGCAAAAAATAAATTAATTTAGGTCATAAAATCACCTGTTGCTGTTTTTATTTTTAAACATTTTTTACTTTTGCTTTTTTACACATAACAATTACATACATGATTTTCCGCTTAAACAGATAAATGTTTTTAAGCGAAACAATGTATTCAACCTATCTTTTTTAATACTGTTTGATAATATGTGTTAGTGGGTGAGTGGTTTAAGACGCTGCATTATGTTAGGTGAAAGGCATTAAAATTCGGCACAGCCGAATATAGGACTTTTACTTGACTTTTTTTGAACTCTTTTTGATAATGTGTGAAAAATTTCATGGTTAGATAACACAAAACTACACCGAGAGAAAAAACATGTTGAAATATGGTCACCTCCAACAAAACTATTTTGAAAGAAAATGTTAAACATATTATGATTCATTTAACAATATTATTGTCACCGACAACCATATTACGGTTGAACTAGTTCTCCATCAAGAAGCCACAATCATATTATGGTTGCCTTCGAACATGTTATGGTCAAAAATAACTGAAACATGTTTAACACTTATAATAGCATGGTTAATTTTCAACCATAGCATGTTGCTCTTGAAAAAGAGGAAAATACTATTGTTAATTTTAAAACAAATTATTGTCATATTCAAGCATAACATGAGGCAACCATAATATGGTTGTGGCTTCTTGCTGGAGGACTAATTAAACCATAATATGGTTGTAGATGACAATAATATGGTAATGTTAACCATAATATGTTTAAATTTATCTTTAAAAATAGTTTTGTTGGAGGTGATCATATTTAAACATGTTTTTTCTCTGCGTGTAGGGATCGTAACAATTATTTTTATATGTTTTTTATTTTATATCACTTCTCTTTTAATTTGTTTGAGTCAAGTTCGTTTAAAGTCTTTATTTGATGGACTTAGAATATCAAAAGTTAATTCCCGAAACTTTTTGGAACACAAATGTTTAAGAGATAATACAATAATATTGTATTACATATTTATGTTCACAATTGTTTAGTGATAATGCAAGAATAATGCACTATTAATGATGTTTTCTTATAATAGTGCAAAATTTGTGCATTAATTGGCATTACCTTTAGTGATATTTAAATGTTAACGCACTACTTTAATAAGAAAATAGAGTAGTGCATAAAGGAGGGCATTGAAAGTGTAAAACTTATGCAGTTTTCTTTTCTACACAAAAAATGTAACCTTTTAAAAAGGTGCATGTAAAAAATGTCTTGCCAACACCGTAATAATGCTATTTGTTATTTGACGAGAACAAAACAAAAATTATGAAAAAGTGGAATGCCCTGTTTTTAACACCTGACAAACAGTTTGTTCTTCATAATTATGGCTCATTTTCACGATTTAAAATAAACTTTGGGATCAGCTTACAATTTTGCACTTTGCGCGAATTTTAGCCATGTTCGATATATAAGCCATTTTTCCTGTAAGTAATCTTAGCATTAATTAGCATGTTTTTGAGAATTTCCGTTAATTTAGCTTTTGTTAGTTTGTACCTTAATTTAACCATTCCTTTTAGTTTTGGGGACTTTTAAGTAATTTTATGGCTTGTTTGAAATTTGAAAAATGTTCGCTATTTTTGCAAACTTTTTTTGTGTGTTATTAAACATTTTGTTTTTTAACTGATTTAGCGATTTCAAATAAATTTTAGCGTTTGTTTCCGAGCTCGCAATTTTTTGCGAATTTAACCAAGTTCGCGATAGAAGCGATTTTTTCCTGTAAGTTTTCTGATTACTTTCAGCTCTAAAGAAATTTAATAATTATTAGACTTTGCTTTTTAACCATTCCTTATAGTTTAAGAGACTTTTAATCAAATTTATGGCTTGTTTGAAAAATAACAATTTTTCGCGAGTGGGTTTTTTGAAAACTTTTCCATATAAAAAGTGCAATCAATGGCAAATGCCATTACCAAGGTTGAATTTAAAAACAAACAAAAAAAAAAAAAAAATATGCTACCCTTTAAGAGAGCAAAAATTTTTCAGAAACAAACACCAAATTGCATTTTTTAAATAAAATGTCACATTTTTTTGTAGAAAAGAAAACACCATTGGTGTTAATGAAATAATGTTGCACTTAAATACTTCTTGATCAATTTAATGGTAATTTAAAAGTAGTGCTAATCGCCGAAGTCTGATTATTATCACCAGTTTTGCCAATGACCCCTGTTTTTTTAATGCCACTGCAAATCATGCGTTTTAATAAAAATATTTTTTTTTATAAAATTTTAAATTCTTCAATTTTTAATGTCATATAACAAAAATAATCAAGATTTCCAACTGTATTTAAAAAAAATCTGGTTTATCCTACTTAAAAAAGTTATGCCTGATTAGAAACTGCATTTATTTGTTTTTTTTTGAGAAGTGCTGCCAATTTAGCGGTTCTTTACTATCATACCAACATCGAAACTTTATTTCTTAGTTGTTCGTTAAAATAAATTGTTTCAAGTAGCTTTATAAGCAAATTTTGGCCACATTTTTATTAGCCCACATACATTCTGGTATTTAAAGCCAGTTTTACGCACTCACACGTTGATCAAACATGCGTTTTCATTTGAAATTTGTTGCGTTGCAAGTTCTTCAAGAGTGCTTTTTTGTTGTTATTTGTTGCACAATATTATTTGCAAAGTACTCGTACTAAACTAAAATATCTACAAATGCACAAGTTTTTTTTTGCTAAAAATACTTGTGACGTATATAAATTTGCTAGATAAAATTATTTAATTTTTATTGCTTTTTTAGTTTTTTTCTTTTTGTTGGGTAATTTACTCCACCCCGTCTGTCAAATATTTTTTGTTAAACAAAATTTTGTGGTTTCTTGAACTTTTTGTGTGTCTTAAAATGCGTTACCACATGCATTTGTTCGGCTATTAACAAAACAATTTTTATAACAATCTATTAAAGGCCTATTGAATTTCATTTATTTTTTGTAAAATTTTGGGTTTATTGCATTTTTAACCCAATTCTGTCGTTTTATATTTAAGTTTATTTGAAGTTTCTTTTCTTGCTTAATGTTTGGTATTGAAAGACTTTCAACGTGTTTCTTAATTAATTCGTTATAGAGGCATTATTGGATTGGATTAAGAATAATTTAACAAGACGGGATATTCGCGATGTTTTTTTTTATTGGAAGATATGCCACGACTATGATGAATGAGTGTATACTGGGTTTGTCATTCAGTGTGGAACCTTTGTAAGATTCATCTAAGCCCCCATAAAGTTTATACATTATAGGTCCTTGAGTAATTCTTTATCGATTTAGCCATGTCTATATGTCTGTTCATGTTTCGTCTCTTGAAAATACCCTCACTTTCGGAAGACCCAACAGAAAACAAGAATATTAATTTTACATTCTTTATACACAGAAAAAAAAATAAAATTGTTTTTAATTAAAATTTGCACCAGTAAACAAATTAATACTTTCATAGAAAAATGCATCTTCATATTGATGAGGACCTTAGATCAGAATTGGGGCATCAATGCTATTATAAATGGCATCAATGAGGCAAAATGTGACATCAATCCAATGACAAACGTCGTCATAAAATTTTGTCATATATCATGCGTCATTTATGCTATGGCTACAGTGACATCAATTCGTTGTCACATTTTGTGTATTATTAACATTATTTTCATGCTTAAATAGTAAAATTAGAAGCAAAAATACCCATATTCTATTTGTTTAAATTATTATCAAATTTTCAAAGACTGATTACGAAAACTATTTTGGTGTCTTATAATTAAGAGTTATTCTGTAAAGAAAGGGCGGATTACAGTAAAAGTGAAACAAACATGTGTAACGGGTAAGTAAATAATAATAATATTCTCTCACTTTGACTTAAGTCATTCCTAATGACCCATTAAGACAGCTAATTATTTAATTGGGCCTAATGAGTCCTTTTACCGATGATACTGAGTAAGAGTCACCGCACTGATGATATTGTTTATTAAACTGATTCGTCATTTCTGTGATGCCGATGTGTCATCCTATTGATGACATTATTTCACTTGATGACAATTTGGCCAAGTGATGTTAAGGCTGACATCACAATGATGAAAAGTGTCACGGAGTCAAAAGCGAAGACACTTGTCATAATAGTGATGTCAAAATACATCAGCGTAACGACACGTTTTCTATTTTCTAATTAAATATTTTTTGATATTAACAACATTTTCTACAGTTATGTTCTTGATATAACTATCTGTTTAATTCACTTCATTGAATATATGTACGCTTAAAAATATTTCTGAAAATAATTAGGATATTTTATTTTTAGGCAACGAATTATAATACTGTGAAAAATTTAACATTTTTTCCGATTTTGAAGTCAATTCACAGCTTTTTTTTTGCCAAGATATCATACTTTTGTTTTCCAATAAGTCAATCTTTTTTTCACAAATATAGTTACTAGTTTTTTTTTTATCAAAAATTCACCAAAGTTTTTCTTTGAAAACTTTTTTTAATTTTTATGTTGTCAAAATGATCTGATTTCATTGGTTTTTCAGATTTATCCGAGAACTAGAGAACAATTATTGCATAACAAAAACGACGTTACACTAATTCCTACAAACTGTATAATAAATAACTTTCAACTCAGGCCTAAGATGATAATTAATCATTATTTGCTATAACGTTTAAACAAATTTAAATTTATGCAATTTTAAGTACCCACTTCATGCAACTAAAAACCTTTTTCGATTTTGCTTTAAAAAATTAAATTAAACTGTTTGTAATTTAACAAATGTTTTGTTTAATTATAGGTTAAGAAAAGTTGTTAAAATGCAATTAAATGTATGTAGCTATGTGCACTTTATTAAAATGCTGTTTATTCACATCTCCTCCTGATTGTGATCATCGTCATTATCGTGATATCGATCGAATTCCATACATTCACTATAATTTAGAGAGAAAAAAAAAAACAAACAAACAAAAAAAATTGCACGCAAAGGTCATATGCAGTCACTAAACTTTCGACGAAATGATTAAAAATCAAAAAAAAAAAAAATAAAAACAGTCCTTAGTAAAAGTTGATTTACAGACATTCTATTCATTAACATTTTACCCAGAAAATATTGTATGTTTCATACCATCAACATTTTTAAAAAATATTTATTCATAATAAAATTCGTTAACTTTAATTCTTTTATTTCTGTTATGCACTGTACTGCTACGTTATCATTCTGGCAAGGGCCACCAATACAATTACATATAAACAGTCGATTCGCCCAACAAAGTAAATCGCCAAAAATCATTTTGTCTACCCATTTAAACACACGAACTTGCAAATGTAAACGATTATGTGCACGTAACTGAAACCGGTAAAATGCAGGTAGTGCCCCCTTTAAAAGTCGTCTATACACAAAACTTAAAAAAAGAATAAAAGATTACAGCAGGTTGCGTACAGGTTCATATTTATGGCGGTGCATTGCTGTATTGAGACTGGTGTCTGTTGTTGGGGATTCTCTATTTACAAAAAAAATAACATTTTTATTTTTGTGCCACAATAACTCAGATGTTCTTTATACGATTACGTCAAAATAAAGCTTGAAGTGTAAAGAGTGCATAATGGGCAAATACACACAGATACTTCTAATCTCTTTTATGGACTTGAATACGTATACTTACAGTGGCTTGAAAATATAAAAACTTACGGGGAAACTACAAAAATATTCAGCCATGTTCTGGAAATCGAATTCGGACAAATTTTTAATACGATACTTTTTTAAAGGTTTATAAAAACAGTGCGTTTTATATACGTAGTAACTTTTTAATTCAAAAATTACTTTTTCACTAAAAGCTTACATTTTCACTTAAAAGTCACTTTTTCACCAAAAGCTCAGTTTTTCACTGAAAAGTCACTGTTTCACTAAAAGCTCATTTTTTACACTTTTTCACTAAAAGCTCACTTCTTCACTAAAAAGTCACTTTTTCACTAAAAGCTCACTTTTTCACTAAAAGCTCACTTTTTCACTAAAAGCTCTCTTTTTCACTAAAAGCTCACTTTTTCACTAAAAATTCACTTTTTCACTTAAAAACATAGCGTTTATATACATAGTAACTTTTGAACTCAAAAATTACCTTTTCACTTAAACTTACTAAAAGCACACTTTTTCACTAAAAGCTTATTTTTTACACTTTTAGTGAAATAAAAGCTCACTTTTTCACTAAAAGCTCACCTTTTCACTAAAAGCTCACTTTTTCACTAAAAGCTCACTTCTTCACCAAAAAGTCACTTTTTCAAAAAAGTAATTATTTCATTAAAACGCCACTTTTTCACAAAAAGCATTTTTTTTACAAAAAAGTCACTTTTTCACAATAAAGCAGTATTGCCAATCTGTGTGTAATCACAAATATTGTGTGTAATTTATACTTGCATGTGCAGCCCATGTTTAATATGTGTTTTTTTACTTTGAGTTTTATGTTTTCAATTATTTTTGACAGTCAGTTTTTCTCTTTGAACTTTAATTGTTTTGTCCATTTTTTGTTTCCATTACACTAATTTTTTTCACTTTCCATCACTGTATAAATAAATGTTACATTGGGTCTTCACAGCAAATCGCTGCAGTAACAAAGCTTTGCTTTTGGTATAAACATATCCATTGCAAATAAGTTATGTCAGTAAGGTTATGCAAGGCGAATTCATTCTATCAAAGTTACATCCTTTTTTCATTTGTGTTTCTTGTTTTGCTTCAAATGTGTAATTTCTGACACAACTCGCATTCCTTTTTTCAGTAAGCCCTTTAATTTGATACCCATATTGTAGGAATGCATTAAAGCCCACCATCTTAGGTGTTCCACCATGTTGGGTCTAGAATGACGTCACACTGCTCACCGCTGAACGTGTATACGTTGAGTTGCAAGATTTCACCTGAACAAACATAGGTACATACATTGCAAGTTAAATAAAAACTTTTAATAAAGTATTTAGTTTTTCCCCTATTTTTCTATGTTTTACTGTAATTTCGCATTTAATAAATTTGCCCAAAAGTAATGGGACGGAAAAAACTTTTACGAAAATGGCAAAAATAAAAATTATTTCCTAAAATTCGCCCTAAATATGTTGTATGTCACTAGACAATTTGATATTAAATTGTATGAACCTGGTGCGTAATGAACCATTTATCAAACTTTTTACTTAGGTAGAAGCAAATTGTTAACATATTTTTTCATTTCTGCGTTCCTTGTTCCAATACACCATACAATCTTAATTTCTTTCTTTTTTTATTCCCTCCCCATTGTGCAACTGTTGCGTATAAGTCTTTAAAAAAATAAACAATATTGTAATTATTGGTGCGCTCTGGCTTTTGCCGATATATTATGTGCTCGTATTACACATGTTTTCGCTGCTGTTGTTGTTATAATTGTTGTTGTTTTAATATGTATTATGCCTACAGTGTTTTTCAAGGTTATTAACTCATATCAACTTGTTGTTTTGTAATGTTGTTGTTGGTCGCTTAATTGAATGTCATCATATTGAGAATGAAATAAACAGCAACGTGCATTTATTTCATTATGATGATGTTGTTGTAAGATTTGTTATTTTTGATTATTTTTTGTATTTTTGGCAAACAATTCTACCTGTGATCAGAAATACAACGAAATAAACGTGTGTTATAATTTCCTATGGCTAAAAAAGCACCCGAAACTTAAGTAAGCAGTCATGATTATTAGGAACTAAAAGTAATAAACGTAGTTTGTAACTGGTGTGTTGAAAAGGGGAAGGGGGTATTTGTATAAAGGTTGGTTATAGGAAGTAATTGTGATAATTAAAGCCAAATTTTGAAGTAACTTGCTAGCTTAGGAAGTTTTTGTAGTAGTGTGTTCACCTTAAACAACCTTGTAAGTCCATTTTGGGTGATTTTCTGTTCTAGCAGTCCAATTGCATTATTATTTTGAAAACTGAACAGTAAAGGATTTTACAAGAAGAGAAAACAATATGTATTGTATTTTGAAAGGGAGCATACAAACCTAATAAAATTTTTGAAATTTCATACTTCCGGAGGTATAGACGGTGTTAAGTATGGAGTTTGGAACCTTTGTATATAAACTAGGCGTTCACAAGGACTTAAAATTGTTTTTGTACAAAGATTTTAATCACTGGCGTAGAATGGCCTGTCTGGGGCCCCCAAAACCAATTTAGCCACCCTACAGAATTTTTTTATTCATATGGAATTTAATGTAAGTATGTATGTATATGAAACAGTTTTGCCTCTGCGTCAATGGGGCTTAGCTCCCCTCTCTGTCTAAATTTTTAACTTTTCAATATTCTTATTTTTGTCTGGAAAAAACCTTTTACTTAAGTATTTTGGACATATAGAGATATAATTTTTATTACTAAACTATTTCTCATTGATAAGTTGCAAATTACGTATGAAATACAATTTAATTTAAATGACCGCCTTTATATTGATCATTCGATCCTTTTGATGTAGTTTTTGACCACTTGTTTGCACATTTCGGGTGGTATCTCGGTGACTACTTGTCGAATGTTGGTTTTCGAATGCTTTAACGTAAGGAGATCATCCGCGTAGACACGTTCTTTGACGTAGCCCCACAAAAAGTCTAACGGTGTCAAATCGCCTGAGCTTGGTGTCCAATTGATTTCGCCAAAACGTTAAATTACGCGTTCTGGAAATCAAAACCGGTCGTGTTGTGTGGCTCGTCTTGTTAAAACCACATAATTTCCAGTCAGCAACAGTGCTCTGAATTGACGGTAACGGTTCTTCCAGCCATAGTGCGCACATTGCGATGATGCACAGGCCTAACGACATCTGTAACGCTTCCAGCCTCTTGAAATTTCTTTATAATATTGCCAATTACTTGATCAGTAAGATGGACTATGACGACCATAATCACCCCGTTATGCGCTAAAAATGGCCACGTTTGAACCACTACTTTTGTAGTAAGTTTAAACTACTTTTACGGTTGTTAAACGATCCATATTCGGAAAACGGAAACCTTTCACTTTCACACTTCACACTGCCCCTTAATGGATAACCCTGTATGTAAACAATACCATGTTACAATGTTATAAACTTATTACTCAATATTTACTCAATGCGCAATATAAATCAAGACTTGATTTTATCCAATATATTGTGCAACATTGTGCAGCATAAATTAATGCACAAAATTATTGGAAACGTGTGGGTACCTAAGCGAGCTAGAATTTGCAAAATGTGAGTGTCTTCCTAATCGTCTATATGCAACGTCAAAGCAGTGCAAATTTAAGGAATTGTCATTTAAAATTTTGGAAAAGCATTGCCAATTAAAATAATGCGCAAGTTGACTTTAGGGATACAGTTCTTTGTCAAAGTTTACACGTTTGCATTTAAGAATATTTGACATTGGTGCTCTGCAAAGCAATTTGCTTTAGGAAGCCATGTAGTTCTTAATATTGCCGAAATCACTAATTGACTTTGATATTACCTTATTTTTCCAAAAATTACTTTCAGCACAGTACTTACAGAAAAATTGTGGAGAGTGTAACCTATTTGGGATACACGGGCAATAATGGATACAATCATGTCAACAAACTTTTGCTGGATAAAAAAGCCCAAGCAACGTTTTTTTTTTCTGTACACACATTGCCACATTGATTAAAAAAAAAAAACATTGCTGAACATTTTTTAGCGGTTAAACTAACATAATTTGGTTTTACTTGCAGTTTTCTTAAGTTCTTAATACTTTGGCATTTTATCTTACAATATGTCGGTGGACAAAAGTACAAAGTACTTAAGTCGACTTAAGCAAAAGTTCAGTTTACGGCATCTTTGTAATGTCCATGTTCAAAAATACACTTGGACAAAGTTTCAATTATTTTGTACGATTTTTTTGTAGAAAGTTACCAGCAAAATTACTTTTTGCTTATTTTATTTTGAAATAAATTCTTAAGTTTACTTCCGTTCTATGACGTTAGGAGTATTTAGGAATAAAAACTTAAAAAAACTATAACAGCAGAGAATTGATTAAAATAGGAGTAAAGCTTCGTTTACAATCAGAGAAACAATTTCGTTTTTTCTTATATATTTTTTCTTCCTAAAATATTTCATATATTTTCCTTTCATTTTTTAAACAAAAATGTAACTAAAATTTTTGTAAAAATTTAACTAAAGTTGAGTCATCTAGAACAATTTGTATGAAATTGTTTCTGACGTTTAAAATAATTTTATTCAGTTTTGAATAAAAATTTCAACAAAATGTTGTAAAAAATAATAATAAATGCATAACATTGTTGTGGCTAAAATTTGCAAACGGGTTCTTAATGCGAAATGTGAGTGGTTGCAAAAGAAATTGTTGCTCTATTATGAACACCAAGTGAAAATGTTTTTTTGATTGTGAACGAAGCTTAAAGTTTAAAAATCATTTTAAAGTCTAAAATTCATTTTCTACAAAACTATTAAAAATTTACTTAAGCACTTTTTCTTTTTTGCCACAGATATATTGAAATATAAGTTTACTTTTTACGGGATTTTATTCTGGAAGTCCGAAAGGTAAGAAACATTAAGATTCGTCTTGATCTATAATAAATAAAAAACATGATGTCCTTAAAGGTTTATAATACAATAAACAATGACCAAGTCTGGTTTGTCTGGATGTCCTACATATAAATTAATCCTATTAGATGTTAAATTTCCCCCTTAAATATATTCCTCCTTTTTTTAAAACAAGTCCCTGATAACACTTGTTTATAAAGTACAGCTGATCTCATAAAAGCCAGTGCACACACCAGCTTTATTTGTGTGTTAAGGATGATTTTGACCTTGCTGTCGCTGGCGATATGTATGAACCTGTTGTTATTGTTAATGATGTTATTGCTGATGATGACGAATATTTAAAGTTCTTATGTTGTCTACAAACAATACGAACATGAATTGTTCTCATGACCCATATCTGTATGTTTAATATGGAGAATAAATATTTTAAAAGTTTGTCTGGTGCAGCAAAAAAAAAAAAACAAAAAAAAAACTTTATTATATAATACTCGACACATATTTTTTCTTTATAAATTATCTAGAAGATGCTTAACAACAGAAACCATGGTTATGAATACACTAAAAAAATATTTTTTGGTAAATGGTAACAAGTAAAACACATTTAGTTTTAAAACTCTGCATAAATACTACCTATCAAAACTTTTTTATGGAAAAGATCGCAGCCAAAAAAACAGATTTTTGGTTAAATGTTTTATTGCATTGTCACTTCGTTTTCTACTCGAATTTCCGAAAAGTTTTAATTAGGAATTCACAAAAATCACTTTGCAAAGTCTGAAGTTGTGAAGTTTAGCTTCGCGATAACACTGTAAGTAGAGTTTTTATTTAATTTTCGGTGTAATTTTATTTTCTGTGGGAGTTATTTTATTTTTTGTGGGAGTTATTTCATTTATAAATAATTTACTTTTCTTTATTTTGGTATAGATTAAAAAAATTAAAAAAACATGGGTCTAATTGCAAGCTTAATGCTTGTTGGCGTTACGTGTCAAAAAGTAGACTTTTCTGTGGAAATGCCCACCTTTGCATATTTTTAAAGATTTTTCGTCTTAAAGGTACTTTAGGGGAGTTATATGGGTTCAAATTTGAACCTATCAACACACAATTTGGCATAGAAAGTATTTCAAAAGTTATCGTCGTTTTTTCATAACTGTGATTTTAATCACAAGTGATTTGAAATCTTGTAATTTTTAGAACATGCCTGTATGCCTAGAATTTCGACCTGTTTTTAACACACAATGTTTACACGGGTAACATCGTAAGATCGATTAAGAATTCAGTAATTCGCTTAGCTAAAGCTAATACCATGTTAATACCTACAGCAATATTCGTGTTGCGCTCTCCCATTCCTGTTTCGCGCCCCAAACATGATCGAAACAACATGTTTTGCCATACATAATTTTAAGAGCGAGACAGGTCGTTTCATATTGAAACAGGCTGCGAAACAGGAAAAATGTACTATCATCTCCAATTTTGATAACAATTATCGTTAGTTTATCTGAACTAGCTCTCAAAAGAAATAAAAAAAAGAAAAATTAAAAAAACAAAATAAAAATGATGATAAATAAAATAACGTGATAATTATAAAAAAATAATATTAATAAAAGTATTAAATAATATATTTTTAATTTTATATACATTTTAATGTGTTTTTAATAAAATCACACAAACAACACAAAAAAAAAATGTCGTGTTTGGCAATCTAGTTTCAGACAGCGAAACGAGTGGCTTAAATCGGATACGGATAGATCTAAAGGCCCAACCATAATGTGCTTAAGTTGGCTTAAGCAAATGTGCGAATACATGTAAATTGTATGAGGCAAACCATATTGAACTTAAGGAAACTTTTTGCTAAGTTTAATGAAACTGTCATTTGCTTAAGCAAGGTGCGAATCTAATCGCACATTCCGTACGGAATCAAATTTTTTTTTATTTTGTTTTTGTTTTTTTAAATACATTTGAGAGACTTTTTGTTAATTTTTGACAGTAGGTTAAGTAAGGCTATGCATATTATGGTTGGGCCTTTAGATGGAAACCGGCACTGGTGCCGGTGTATATATCGCGGACACCGAAGTGAAAAGGTCATTCAGACCCTGATGAGATCCAGCGATGCAAAACTCTTTCTCCATTTCAAACCTGCTTCGCTCGGGGTACACTTATATCGCCAATGTGTATGTGATATTCGAAGGTGGCACAATATATTGGCAACAATCAAAAGAATTTTGATTTTTATTGCACTACTAAAAGAAAGTGAAATGTGTTGGCGACATTGTACAATGCTGTTTATGTTATTCCTATAGGTTATGTTCACCTTCTTATTGAATTGATTGAGCAATATTTAAATTTAAACCATTGTACGACTTACTGCATAATATAGGACAAAATGGAAATAATATGGCGAATATCCTATACAATAATATTGTCAGTGTTTAAGTTGTTAATTAATTATAGCCGTATTTATAATGCAAATTTGGCATGAAGTTAGCACAAAGATTATTTATAATACACTTACCAAACGCTGGCTAACGATTTGCTAAACTCTTGTTAACTAGCTGCCAAACGTTTGCCAACTTGTAAAAAACAGCTGTTTAATATTAAACAATTTGGTTGGTTTTATTTTTATTACTGTTTTATTTTATGTTTCTTTCTTATTTTATTTTATATTAATTTTAAAAACTTTTTAAATTTGTTATATGTGGAGGAAAAAACAAAAAAAAATTTACAAAAAATGACAAAACCAGCGATGATTAATGCAAACGTGTTGCATTTTTGAGTAATATAATGTGGCATCATTAAAATTCAGAGTTGATTTTTTTTACGTTAGCAGATGGACAAAAGTTTATTATAAATAAACTCTTTGCTTACAAGCTGCTAGGCTTAATCGGCATTCTAGTTAGCAGCTCGTTGTTCGTAGTGTACAAACTGTGGCTAACTTTTTGTTATGAATACGGCTGCTAATGTTTACACATTCTCAGTTCCAAACTGCAAAATAAGACTCAAAGTCTTGTGTATGCAGCAATTGAATTAAATAAATAAATAAAATAAATAATGTGTATGGGCTGGGCCGCTTTACAAAATTGCATTTGTAGCTTAAAATCGCTAAATCAACTGTATAGATTTTTAACGATAGAGATTTAGCTTCAGCGAATTACAGAATACGGCTGTAGTATACTAAAAGCAGAAAAAAGGTCAATTCACACGAAAATAAGATTCAAAAACAAATGTGTCAGCTACTTTACAAATCTTTTATGAAACATTTCATAAACATTTACAAGTCGGACAGACTTACACTCAGTTGCACAATTTTTTTGAAACATCGAACGAATATGTGAAATAAACAGGTGGCATTTCTACGCCAGGAGTTGATTTTCTGCTCTAGTATTGTTTGCCTAGTCTTAAAACTTTTGTTTATGTTTAAAAAATGTACTTAGTTTTCGATTATTTGAACCAGAATTTAATAAGATAGTGGCCATTATGAAATAAAAATTGGTTTAAAATGTATGTATTTAAACACGTTCATCTGCACAATCTGATTTTTGTTTAAACTAATTTTTGACGTGCGCGAAGACAAATTTAAATATTTGTTGTAATGTTGTATGTATTTGTATGTAGCGATGCCACCTGTATTATTTCACCAAGGTAACTACCGTTAAAATCGAACTCTTCAAGGGAATTTCTTTCGACATCGTCCATGTAATATTTTCATTAACTTAATATTTTTTATAATATTTTTACCATTTTTATTTTTCAATCAAACCTTTTATTTAAAAATATAAAAAAGTGTTTTTCAAAGCATACAGGTGTGTGCTGAAAATCGTAAACGTAAAACGAAAGAATTTTAAATCTCGGTTTTTAATAAGATTTCTGTAATATAAGAATTTTATGACAAATATTTTTTTATTTAACAGAATTTTATAACAAAAATTATAAAAATTTTATTAAAAGTGTAGTAAAAACGACTTCCAAATTCTTGCGTTTTACGTTTCCGTTTTCCAGCACATCTCTGATAGCCATACAAAGTACGTACATATGTATGTACTTGCATGCATACTGTGCATTGCATAGCTATATGTATGTATTAGAGGAAACCCCTTTTTTAAACTAAAGAAATATTAAAACAATTTTAAAGACTGTAAAAGTGTGAAGGCCCAACTATAATATGCTTAACTTGGCTCAAGCAACGGTGCGAATACATGAAAATCATATTTGGCAGACCATATTGTACTTAAGGAAACTTTTTGTTAAATTTTATAAAAATGATCGCACTTTGTTTTTGTGCTTTTAAATGCAATTCAGGCCTGTTCTGCAAATCACTTTTACTCAAATCACATGTGCCTACTAAAATCACACGTGTGATATTTTAGTGTCCCGTTTTTGTGTGATCTTCAATTGCCGAAAGCACAGGGAGAAACACAAAAACGGTATGACTTTAAGAACACCACAAAATCACGCTCGTGATTTGAAAAACACTTGATTTTCAGAACAGGCCCGTTTGACAGGCTTTTTGTTAATTTTTGACAGAAGCTTATGCATGCTTATATGTATTATAGTTGGGCCTTAAGATTTTTAGTAGCAAAGAAGAATTTAAGCAGCCCGAAAGTATTATTGCAAAGCAGTTTTAAACATCGATATATCGTTTTTTTTATCGATGTTTTTCAACATCGATGGTTATCTTGGAATCATCGATGTCTTTAAACAGAACGATGTTGCATCCCTAGTTGTAACCGGCTTGCTAAAATTTTTTTTGGATTGTTTCCTGATGATATGGCCTAAGCAACCAGTGAAATGATCGTAGAAACAGCTTATCCTCCAATAATTAATTTCAGTGTATGTATGAAGAATAAAAACTGGAAATTAAGCACGACAAACAAAATCTTATAAATTAAAATTTTTGTATTCCCAAAAATTACTTTGATATCTTAAATTTATAATAAGAATTTACTAATTTCTTTGTGTGTATTTTTGGTTTTTGCGGCTTCTATCAAGAGAACATAAAAAAATCAACGGAACTTAAGCTGAAAATTCAATGTCAAACTCGTTAAGAGGCAAGGATTTTGCCAGACTTGCAAGTTGGCAAAAAAAGTTTAAATTGGTTTAAAAGGAACAGAGAACAAGGAAGGAAACATATTTACAAGTCATTTAATATGTATTAAATGTAGTGCATAACATTTAATTAAGATACGAATCTGCACGATTTTCGAACACTTTAAATTGGATTCTTTAGGATTCAAAAATTAACAAACAAACAAATATGGAATATAGAAAACAAACAACTGTAAATTATGATCATTAAAAAATCCATTAAAATCTGTAGATATGTTTTTGTTGTAGTCATGGAAAGCCCACATTTGTCTTATTATTTTCTCGATATTCTTGCAGTTGTTGTTTGCAATTGTTTAGCCAACACTTGATCACTAAATAACAATAGTTTTAATCTTTTTCAATGATTATGTTCAATTGTTTTACTTTTTTTTTTTTGCTATTTTATTTATTTTGTGTACTATTTTTTGACGTTCTTCGTTGTATTTTATTTTATTTATTTTAAAGGTAAGCACGCAGCAAAATGTTCGCCTTTAATTGTCACTGTTAAGACAGATTTTGAGCAGATCAGCTCTCTAAATTTTGACCTTGCATTGAATTGTATGAAATTGTTTAAATAGTACAACGAAAACACTCTCTCATACATAAATAGTTAAAACCGCAAACATATTGAAAGTAATAATAGCAATAAATGGCAACAACAACATCAACATTAATAAAACTTATAGATTTATTGCCAATAACACAAAGAATGAAACAAAAAAATTTTTTTATAAAAAAAAAAAAACTGCCAACCCATATAAGATTTCAAACATTTGTGTCTATTTTATTTATTTATTTGTTTAGAAAATAACACCAAATAAAATATCAGTGTTATAAGTTAGGGGAAAATGTTATTTCTTTGTTGGTAACTAGAGTTAAAAAAATGCAGATTTCTCCAAAATTTTATGATGTTTTTTAATTTTAGCCCTATTCATATTTGAATAATGTTTCACTGATTTTAGGGATTTTATTTAACTTCAGCGCTTAAAGAAATTGGTGGTTTAGGTTCACACTAAACATCTGCATGAAACTTAATAATGAGCTCATGAAACCTTCATTATAATTTTGTATTCGCTTCGTTTGTATTCAGTATGATAAATCCCAGCCAGCAAAATAGTCCAGATATCTGAGAGAAATGTCGATAAAAAAGGAGTCGTATAAGAATTCTGTCAAATTTCTGACCCAAAAACGTATGAAGTGGTTGACACGAATTCTGATAGATATCTGACAGAAATCTAATAAAAAATGCACGGAAAATGTTGATGAGTTAGCCGAGATTCTTATTGTTTTTAAACTGTTAACGTTAAGAATTCCTTTTGTTGCAAAATATTTTAAAGTATACAATTATAAATTTTACACGTACGTACCTTTTTTAATCTTTTTATCTTGAAACAATAAAATAAAATTAAAATTATTTTCAACAAAAAAAGAAGTCTCAAATTCTATTAGACATATCTGTACATAAATTTCCCCCGATATATCCATTCGAAATCGATAAGAAATCTTCCAGACAGTAAGTATATTCAATGTCTGACAGAAATCTGCACGAAGTCTCTAAGAATTTGCAAGAAATTCAGACAACGTCGGAATATTTTGCTTGCTGCGAATAATTATGAAACGAAAGCAACAAACACTCGAAATTAAAGAGACAAAGAAGATGAAGTTAGTTTGTTTACCTATAAAAGAGAATATGAACACTAACAACTCTGAAACAAAACAACCACTGAAAAAATGTCGAATAAGTTCATGTTATAACACATTAGCAGGGTTCAGTATTAGTCTTGCAAAAGTGCAAATGCAAAATATCGTAGCTCTATCATAAAATCCAACAACAAAACACACATAATTACCGTTAGATTTCATTAAATTGCAACGATATTTTGGATTTGCACTTTTGCAAGCCTAATCCTGTACTCCGCTGTTGATTTAAAAGTCAGTATTGCAAGTTGAAGAAATAGAAAAACACTAGGAAAGATAAAAAAACAAAAATAACCATGAATAGTAAAAGAAACAAGATTATAATATGTTAATATTAAAATAACAAAAAAAAAAAAAAATTTGACTTTGTTTTCAATGTAAATTTTAATATTTAAAAAACATTCACTAACTTCAAAAACATTTTTCAGCAATATGTTTTGCTTGGGAATACATAAAAAAAGTATTTAGCAAACAAATTCAAAATGCTTTACAAAAGAAAAAATTAACATGAATTTACTAAAGTGGCAGCATTGCTGATAAGTATTTATAAAAAAATGAAAGAGAGCGAAAACTGTAAAACAAAAGTCATTTCATTCAATAAATTCTTTGTGTTTGCCATATGAAAAGAAATGTGTTTTTGCTAGTAGCATGAATAAAACAACAGTTTGCTTTGTAAGCTAAATTTTATTTGAACACCAACTTCAGTGAATAAACATTTCATTATGTTTATGAATGAAGTTGTTCATGCAGCCCTTTAGTTCACACTATGCGAGTTTTCTTTCTGAAAGTCTGAGTTTATTGGTGAGAGGGGAAGAGAACACTCATATAATATCTCCCCTCTCATCAATAAACTTAGACTTTCTGAAAGAAAACTTTCATATTGTGAACCCAGTTTTTGTTTTTCCAAAAATTACTTTGATAATAAACTGACAAGTGCACGGCTTAACAAAACTAAACTGCAACCTACTTTGTTATAAATATAACGATAACAATAAAGCAATTTGTTTTTGTTTTTTCTTAACCTACTTACAACTACAATTAATGTTGGAAGAATTCCAACCAATTGTAGTGGGGAATGTTAATGCTTTGATATTGTTACAAGTAAAACTGTTGCTTATAATTCTTATTCGCTCAACAGTTTTATTTGTATAATATCTTTAGTTTTTCTAAAATCTTTGGATGAAGTTTTCTGATAATCTGGCCTAAGCAACCAGTGAAATCCGCATAGGAATAGCTTATCCCGTCAATAATAAATTTCAGTGTTTTTATCAAGAATAAAAATTGGGAATTTAGCACGACAAACAAAATCTTGTTAATTAAAATTTTGTATTCCCAAAAATTACTTTGATAAGTTTCAAAATCCTTTCGACTTTTAAAGTTTTACAGGCCTCGTTACTCATACGTAAATGGCTGGTAGTTACTAAAAATACGATTGCTTTATCAATAAACATAGAAAAGCATTGCATTTTTTCACAGCTGATACGTTAAACACGAGAAAATTGTTAATTTTATCAGGTTCATTCGCAACGCACCGCCATGTTTAAATAAAAGTACATATTTATACATAAGCTTGGTAAGGAAAACAGAACAGTAATAACCCAAATTTTCTTTTTAAATGTTTTTATTTCAGTTTTAAATAATTTTCTGTAGGCTTCAAAGCTGTGAAGAGTATTATGACCATGTGCTAGAGTTTCCTACGTCAAGCAATAGTCGTCGTAGTATACCAATCGAGTTTAATTCACTGACTTAATCTTATTGTAGTCAACGTAGAGGCCCCAATTTAAAACATAATTGTATTAAATTTAAGACAAGCGAAGCTTAATAAAATTGCTGGAAATTTGTACAGCTACTGTTTTTCATACAGGATTTCCCGGGATCACGCATATTTGTCGGGGGGAAAAATGCTGCGAAATTTGTGCGGAAATTCTACGGATTGTTTTCATTTAGGGCCTTATTCCATAACACGCAACGCAACGCCAAAAATTTCATTGAAAATAAAAACAAATTTAAAAATATTTTATAATTTTATTGTTTATTTCTTCAGAAATGCTTGTTTTAAGGTATTTGTCGCAAATTGAATTATAAGTTTATATTTGTGCCATAAGCTTTTTCCTGCACAAGAGTGGACATTTTTGAAATTGGCTAAAAACGTTTCATGATTTCACCTAGCCTCTTAACAAATAATCTACCGGTAAAGACTCCGACCTGCATAAAACAATTAAAAATGTTCGACTATTAACAAAAATAAGCACTTATAACTTGTTTGTAAAATTAAATTTTCAGAACATAGCTCTATAATTATCCTTTCCCAAAAACTGTTTCTAAAAAATGAACTGCCTTGCACACAATGTCGACAAGAATAATTCTTTCGTATATTCTATATTGAAAACGATAATAAAAAACGAAAATTTGTTTTTGATTTTAATGTAAATATACGAAAGAAATTTTCCTGTCGTTATTGTGGGCCAGGCAGCAAAATAACAGGACACAGTTTGGCAGGTATAACTTAATTGTCAATGTAAATAGGCTAAGAACATTTCGTTTGGATAAGCATATAACTGGTAGTAGCTCCCAAATTTGACCTAGAAAATCACTTTAACCCGGAAATGTTTTAATAATTACACTGCCCAACAGCATTTTTGGGACAGCATAGCGACCCTATAATTCTGAAAGCACATGTTTAGAAGATTATTTTTGTAAGATATATAGTCCAGCTTAGTTTTTTAGTTTTATTTTACATTGGGCCAAAGATTTAATTTTTTGCTCGAAGGAAGCATTGACATTTTTTGGAAACATTTTCGTACAACATTTTAATTCGTAAATGTTCTATGATTTTCTCGAAAAACTATCATAAGGGCAAAAGATCAAACTCCGACCCCCGATGAAATTTTCCGGCCAACGTTTTCGAAAAACATTTTAATCCCTGAATGTCCTTTTTGATTTTTCAAACAAAAATTGACCCAGGAAAAGAGGAGCTAGGGGCTTAAGATCAAAGAGTTACCCCCACTGAAATTTTCCTGGAAAATTTTTTTGTAAAATAGGACAAATCGACGCATAAAAAGAGGAGATAGAGGGTTAAAATCTTTCATAAAAATGATCCTCATAAAATTTCACAATATAACGGTAACAATAAGAATTTTCTGGACTCACAAAATTTTTTTCATCTATGTACTCTTCGACCAAAAAATTAAAAGTTTGACCCACTTTAAAATAAAACTCAGACCAGTTGGGGTAAAAATTTATTATAAAAAAACTACCTAGTAATCATGCAAGATTATTGAATATTTATCCATTTTAGATAAAATTTGGCATGGATTTGTAAGTGCATATTTTGGCATATTTTATCGTTTGCAGCATTTTTTTTAAGTTTTAGCGCATATTTTGCCTTTTTGAGACATGTTTTTATAAATTTTAGTATACCGATCAATTTAGAAACCCTTTTTATAGTGATCTAACGAAAAAAGTACAAGTTGCAATCTTGTAGATAATTATACTAAAGACGAATCCTATGTAAATGGTGAGAATCGGTCTATATTTTTAATATTCCCCAACAAAATTTCTTTCCAAATTAGACTCTTATCCGAAAACCATCTTATTATGTTGGTATTAAGAAAATTCGTATGTAAATACTATAGAGTTTGGGCTTCACCGATAACAATTTTAGAATTGTTTTTGTTAAATGGAACTGTCATTAAGTTGTTGAATATTTTGTTTTCAATTTAAAGATTTTTGAATTTTTTGGTGCATTCTTTTAACAATTTTAAGAGCATATTTTCAAGCTTTTACTGAATTTTTAATGCGCATTAAACTTGTTTTTTTAGAACATATTCCTGGTTTCTCTGGTATTTGGCATGAAACGCTTCTGGAAAACTAAAAAAACCCCGGTTTTAAGTATTGAGTTTCCAAATGATATGTATTGAGTATTATTGAGAAATAAAAGGTAGTATAATTTGCTAGAACTAATAATTTGCTGGTCAACCAACACATTAAGCCCAGCAAAAGTGAATGGGTTTTTACATAAGAGGGTATATTATCTTCCATACAAGACCCAATACCAAAATGACTTTAATCAGTTCGCTTTAATACCATTTAAAGTGCAATTATCTAAAAAACCAGCTGTGATCTGCCCTGGATTAAAAAAATTTTTTTACAAACTGAAGTTTATTTAATTTTAATCAAAAATTATGTGGAAACAGTCCATGCACATTACTTAAATAATATCATGTACTTGTAAATTACGATCTTACTTCTACCCTCACCTAATACCAGACATATTTTGTTTGAATCAACTAACTAACAATAGTCTATTATAATAGTAATATTTTTTGGCATCGTATGAGAAGTTGTTAACAATTTATTATCAGCAAAAAACAACTGCAAACAACAAAAAAACACAACATCCAACAATAAAAAAAGTCACAAATGTGGTGTAGGTTAGTGATCATGTTTGGTGAGGCTCATTTGATCGTAGTCTGCCTGCCCCCTACATAGACATGTCTGTTGTCAAAGGCACGATCAAACATTAAAATAAATGAACTTCAGAAAGTCAATCCCTCGCTCACACTTCTTTTTGTAGATGGGGTTTTTTGCGCATGCGTAACTAAAAATTATTATGAATTATTGTGTGTGTGTTTTTTTTTTAGCTTTTATTAAGCTTTAAGAGTTCGTTTTTTTGTTTTTTGATAATCATTAGTTTGTGTCTATATTTAATAATTTTTTTTAAGAATTAAATAAAAATGTTATTTTATTTTTTGTAAAAAAAAATATTTTATATTGATTTATGAATGATGATTAAATTGAATGTCATCAAGTAATAAAACATACAATAGGGGAATATTTAAAATGTGTATATTAATATATTAAATTAACTTTCTTAATAAAAATTCAATACAAAAATTAAAATATTTTTTACCCTTCTTAATAATTGTAGTTTAAAAAAGAAGGCTTTAGGTTTAATAAAAGATACATTATATCAAGGTAATGCAAGTTAAATTGTTTAACGTTTGTAATTTTTTACAACTTATATAAATAGAAAGCTTTTAATAAAAGGGCTTTCTACAAAGAACTTTTATATGTAAAAGTATTTAACACAGAAGACTTTTTGTGTTAAGGCTTTTTTTACTTAGAAAGTATTTTATGTTAAAACCTTTTACTTTTTTAAAGTTTTCTTTAACTTTTATAGTGTAAAAGTTGACCATGTTGATGGCTTTTAACGTTAAAGCTTCTTTCCGTTTGTGTTGAATATGTAAAAGCTTTCAATATAAAAGGATTTCTATGTGAAATGCTTCTTAAGCTTTTTATAAAGAAATTTGTTTTGGAATCACTCTCCATGAAAGAAGTTTTTTTTTTGAAAAATTTGTCTAAATTAAAATATTTTTATGTGAAAGCTTTCTATATGCAATTTTCTTTACGTAAAACTTTTTCATTTAAAAGGTTTTTAGGAAAACCGTTTTTAATCTTAATTTTAGGCTTTTTTTTATAAGAGTTATTAGGAAAGCTTTTAAATGAAAGGGTTTTTAATAAAAACATTTTAAGAGGTCTTTTATGTAAAAGTTTTCTGTTTTATGCAAAAACTTTTAAGGCTTTATTGCGAAAATTTTCTAGGTTCAAAGGATTTTTATAAAATAATGTTCTTAAAGTCGGTAATTAAAAGCTTTTTATAAAATAGTTCTTTTCTATAAAATTTTTCAGTAATGCTGTGTAAACTTTTAGTTTAGAAGGTCTATTATAGTAAAGCTGTGAACAAAAAGCTTTCACGTAAAATCTTTTTTAAGAGGTCTTTTATATAAACAGTTTCTGTTTTATGCAAAAGCTTTTAAGGATTTGTTGCGAAAATTTTCTAGGTTCAAAAGGCTTTTTATTTAAAAGCTTTTTATAATTTTTTTCTTTTCTTTTCTGTAAAAGTTTTCAGTATAAAATGAGGTGAAACTTTAAATTTAGAAGGTTTATTGTATTAAGGTTTTTCACAAAAAGCTTTCACGTAAACACTTTTTATATATGTACATATTAAGAAATTATTATCAGAAGGCTTTTTAAAAACTTTCAATGTGAAAGCTTTCTTTTATAGAAGGATTTTTATATCAATGGATTTTTAATGACGTCTTTTAACAGAGAAATATACAAACTTTACAAGTTTTTTTTAAAGGAATCAAAGAGGAAGCTTTTTGTTAAGAAGTTTTTTACCTTAACGATAGTCTAAGTAGAGTTTAACGGTTTCTTTATTGAAAAAGGCTGCAAGAATATTTAAAAAATAATAATTTGTGAAATTTTTTTTTAATTAAAAATGAAAGATTTTGGACCACCGTAATACCTTTCTAAATGTTGTCTAACAAAGTATAACTTTTCTAATTATTTATGTGTTTTTTCTCGTTTATTATTTGTATTTAGTTACTTCCTGTAAAAACAACAACTTATAAAGTTAATAAAAAAAATATTAAAATACACTTTTGTTTGTTTAAGTTTTAAGCAAATTATTAAATGTTTCAATGAAACTACTTATGAAATATTAGCATTTAGATTTTTGTTTGACACTCCTCCAGAGGAATCAAGTAAAAAAAAATTAATTTTGATAAAAAAATAATAATAAGAAAAAACAAGTTATTAAATAAAATAAACAAACACTCAACATATCGCGACAAAGCTTTAGCACCTGAGCGAGTGTGTAGCTTTATCAGGCCTTAAGATAAATATTGCAAGCATCGAGCTACTGAGCTTTAATATTGAGAATATAGAAAATTTACTGGATTTTTGCTTTAACTTTTATCTACTAAAGTTCTTTAAATATCTACATATATCGCTTTTAAGAGAATCCTTTTGTATATAAGAATTTGAATATAAATTATTTTTACATTGAAAGTTTTTCAGAAAAATCCTTATTTATATAACAGATGCCAACTGGAAACTGCTTTTATCTGCTTAGAAATCGATGGCCTTGCATACAAATTCGCTAAAGCTTTCTGCTGTCAGATATCTTTTTCTAAATTTGGAAGTCTGGCAACACCATGACAATTTAAATTACACATTAACAACTATAAAGTTGTTTATAAAATTTCTTATATTGCTTTTACCCGTACCTCATAATTACTTCAAAATTTTTTTTACTTTAACCTATTTTTAATTTATTAGGTTTTTGGGTAACAAGGTCAATTAGGATCACAACTTAAATAATAAGTTAATAGTTATATAAACCTTTTACTTACTGAAATTTATACATATAATTATAATATATTTATTAAATTTTAATTTCCTTAACGAATCGATAAATAAAATTTTTTCACACTTTGCCAATTTAATTGTGGTTTTAAACGGCCGATACTTGAACAATTGGCCGAATTACTTTGTTAAGTATATTTTTAAACTAAAAAAAAATATGAATAAAAATTAAATGTAGTGTATTTTATTTATACACATAATGATTTCTATTGTCGAGAAATTTATTTTGTTTGTTTTTTATACTTAATAATTGAACAAAAAAAAAAATTTTAAGTATACAAAATAAAAAAAAAATACAATTGACATTGAAAATCTGATCTTAAAAAATTCCCAAATAATATTGTTTGAAATATAAAAAACTATTTTAGTTTTTATAGAGAAGGTTAATGTTTTTATTAAAAGTACACGTTATTAAGGACATATTTGTATAAAAACATATTAAGCAACGGTCTTTGCTATTCTTGGTATAAACTTTTTACGTATAATGTTTCTTATGTAAAATCTTCTTTATAGAAAGAAGGCTTCTTATTTAAAGTATTTCAACCAGGTACAAGTTTTTCTGCGTAGAAAACTGCGTTAAAGTTAAAAGTTATAAAAAGTTATTCTTTATTAGAGCCTCGTATTTTTTTAGTCCCGGGAACATACAAAATTGTTCTCTTATATAAATGCGTAAAAGCTGATAAGATTTACGCAAACTTTGGCAATTATTTTCTGTTTTATGCAAAAAAAAAAAAAAAAAAATGGGTAATCAGATGAAAATAAGGGATTTGTGTGCTAAGAAGCTATTCAGACGTTAGAGTTCAATAGAAATGTCTCAACTTTTGGTCTCAAATTTTTACATCATTGGTAAATCTAGAATAATTAAGTACACATTCATCTGGATTTAGCAATGATGCTAAAACCCGTAGACCACGATTAAAGAAAATAGTTCAACAATTTTAATATATGATGTCCACTTCTTCTTTATAACGTTTATAAATTTTAAACGTTTTTGCTCGCCATTATTTCAAATATTTTGACAAATATAATGCTTAAAAAGCATTTACAATCCTAACTAATGAATAGATGATTTTTGTTCCACTCCTAAGGCTTCTCTTCGATTTATATAATTTCATTTTTAAACTTTTATCCCTTAAAATTAAATATTAATAAAATTCTTTTCATTATCGGTTCCTTAAAAATGTTAAAATAAACATTGATTTACTGTAGATAACACAGTTTTTACTTTAGCTTTCAAAATGGATTATTTTTTATAAAGTTTATAACACCAGTTTGCGGCAAAAGTAGTTTTAAATAAAATATATGGAATATAAAAATTTTAACTACAAATCCCTTTAAAGTTTTTTTTTTTTGATGGGCTGGTTATGCTAATATATTTCATCATAACTTGAGAAAGATTTGCCCGATTTTGATCAAAACACTTAAAAATGATTACGAATAACATTTCCTTTAAATGTTTAACTGTTTCGGAGTAATTCAGAAATAAGATACGAGCAATTTTGTTTTTCATGCATGGGATCTGACTTGTCGGATATATGAAAGTTGTGTGAGGATCCAGAGGAGGTAGTAAATTCTTAGGCGAATTGGAAGATGTCTTGAGCTGTGGGTTAGAGAACCTGAGCAACTGCCCTACGTATGGCAGTTTTATGTTTAGTAGAGTTGTCCTTTCTTGTTTGGTACGAATTTTTATCATCCACTAATTTCTCTATTCTTGAGCTTTCACTCTTTTATTTCTTCTATTATTTTCTTATTCGTATTGAGTCACTAACTATGGCGTCTCAATGGACCATACTGGTCTCTGGGTGAGGGTGTGAAGTTGACTTTGAACCAGCCTTTTTACCTAACCTAACCTAAACCTAGGGGCATGAATAATATTTCGTACGAAATAAGGCGAATTTGTCCAAATTAGATAAAATTACTAGCAGACGATTTGGAATCAAATTCTCTCTAAGTCATCTTAACTAATTTTTTTTTTAATTTGTTGCAGTTTTGGCGCTAAAAATTTTTAATGCAAAATTAAAAAAAAAAAAATAGGTACAGAAATTTTACAATTTTACATAATAAAATAACTCATAAACCATGAAAATTGGTAGACAATTTTGATTTTAGGAAAGACCCCTTTGCGCGAAATTATTGTACATGCCAATTTTTTGGAATTGAGTTTTGATGAAAATATTGTAGCCGAATTCCACTTCGTTGCTCCAAAAAGCACATGTATATTTTCATTTTGATATTGCAAGCGAAAGCAGATAAAAGTAGAAAAATGGCTGTCCTGTAAAATTTGGTTTTTGTAACACACGATAATTTCGCGCAAAGGGGTCGATATGTAGGTAAGTATTTTGATCAAAATCGGATAAATAGTTCTTAAGTCAAACGAAATATTAGTAAAGCACATAAATCACATAACAAAGTTCTTGCTCCCGCCGTTTTTGCCGTTAACGTTCAGTTAACAAAAACTAAAAATAATTTGACAAAACGTAGAAAACTTATAAATTCTGTTTATAAAAACGTTGAAAATGTTTTTATAGCGGAAACGAATTCAATTTCGACGAAAAATTGTTTTTTCTTCTCACTTTATAACTTCAATTGAAAAAAATATTTAAAATCTGTTATATTGTGAAAAAAATTTTAAAATTTCAAACACCTACACTGAAAGAATTTTCTTCAGAATACCAATGAATTTTGACATTAATCCCATGTAAAATTGCATCAAAAAGGAACCTATGCAGCGCTTCGTTGGATCAATGAAACCAGTTTAATTGAAATTTATTTAATGAAACATAACATTAGATCTATGAATGTTATTCATTGGATGAATACTTTCAAAAAAGTAAAAAAATTTTTTTTTTATTTTTTAAAATTTTTTTTTTTTGTTTTTGTCAAAGTTGTTCTTACTCAACTTTTTTTTTTTTTTACCAGAGTCGCTGACGGGAATCGATCCCGCAACCTCGGCGCTGATAGACTAGCTCACTACCAGCTAGCCTACTGGGGCAGTGTAGTTTTTGAATAAAAAACTATGTTTTACTCAATTAAGAGCGTAAATAAGAGATAAAATTGTTTTTGTTTCATTACTATAATGACATTTTCACTGTCATAATGAAAATTTAAATTTATGAAGGCATGCTTTTTCGAAATATTTTTATACTTTTTATTATTGAGACTATAGAGTAAATGTTAAAAATATTTTTTTTTTCAATTATTGAAATATGTTGCTTTTATAAAAAATTTTTGATTGCATAAATTTAATGTCATATTATATTAGATGTAAGAAATAATTAAATCTTACATTTTTTAATTAACAATTAAACATATTTTTAAGGAAACTATAATTTTGTATTAATTTATGAATATAGTTATGTTTGTATATTGTTTTTTATGCTCCCAATTAAAATTTTTTGTTTAACTTGAACAAACTTTAGTTATCATATATCCAATGAAAATTTTTAACGTAATTACGAAATGAATCGATTTTAACGAAAATACTTCATTATAACTACGAAATTCCATTTGGACAATGAAAATTTTCATTTAACCACTGAAATTTTTTTTTATGAGAACGATTCATTAAATATATGAAGCATTTTTCTTTCAGTGTAGAGCAACAATTTTATACTCTATTGATATTAAATAACCGCTAGTTTTCCCGCTAACCGTCAAAACAGAAATTTTACCGCGCTACGCACATAAAACCCGCTAGAATCGCGGTAAAACCGTCAAATTGGCAACAGTGCCAGAAGCTAAAATTCCGAATCGCTAAAAAATGTTTATCTGCATGGCAGGCCTTCGGCCGGGCGCAACGATTTTCTCCTCTATGGTAGAACAAACACCGTATTTGCTAACTAAAGCACCTTAGTTCGGCCTTGTGCCCTACCGAAAGCCGGCTACATTATTTCATTTTGTTGGGGGTTTATTTCATTTTTAAATTAATGGATTTAAGTATTATGAAATAAGACCCCAAAAGTTATGGATTTATTTCATATGAAATAAGACCCCAAAAGGTGGGGGCGTATTTCATTTTGTTTTTGGTGACTTATTTCGTGGGGAAAAATAAATATTAAAACCATAAACTTTTAAAAACCTGCAAACACATACAAACTTATATTTTTATATTTGTATTTACGATTAAATTATCAGTATTATTTACAACATATTGGAAATTTTTGTAATACGAACAACTAGACAAGTTTGTAATTGGATTGGAGACTTGTGTTTGTCTGAAATACTAATGCGAACACTTTCCGCTAAATGTAATAATTATAATTTATATTATATGTATGTATATATTTGCTCCTACCAAATATAAATGGAAGAATACAAATTAATGTTTGATATAATATAACTATTGTATCGGCTTTCTGTATAAAATGCTTTCTACATATAAAAAATTCTTCTTAATATAAAGCTTTCATCTAGAAAATCTTTTATTAAAAATGTTTTCTAAGTATGAGCTTTCTTTATTAAAAAGATCTCTATTTTGAAAAGGATATCTATATATACATATATAAAAGCTCTTTGCAATAAAAGCTTTCTGTATGTAACGTTTTCAAAATGTTGGTTGCATTTAAGTTTTTTTACATAAACACTTTCAACATACATGGCTTTCATTCGTATGTAGAATGCTTTTGTAAAGACATTATAGATTTCAGTATATCTGGAGAACAGCAGCAAAGTTACCAAATTTGGTACAAGCATCTTGGTTATCAATTGACAACATCCGACAAAATGTGGGTGCGGCGCAAAATTGATTTATTTATATCTAATGAATAGTATTCATATAATTTTCTACTCTTACTGCACCATGGTGATTCGGCCTAGCCGAATAAAGCACTCTTACTTGTCTTTTCTGATGTTTAAAGATTTCATACATATGTAAACACATTCCCTTTTTTGGTTTCCATTGCAAGATTTTTATGTATAAAATTATACAAAATAAATAAATGAAACAAGGATTAAATAGACATTTTCGTGTTTTGTTTCGCTGTTGTATGTTTTTGTACCGCACATGTAAGAGATAACATGAAACCAAATGAACATTGTTACCCCAGTACTCAACGTTTTTTATAATTTCCATAATTACCAGAATTTGTGCTTTATATACTGAAGGCTTCCTAATTGATTGATTTTAATGGTTTTCTAGATGAAAGCTATCTTTTTGCAAAGGTCCTTTCCTAACTGAAAAACTTCTTTATATTGAAAGTTTTCTAAATGAAAACTTCTATGTTAAAGGTTCTAATCTTTCTAATTGAAAGTTTTTTATAAGTTTTTTCTAAATGAAAATTCTGTATTAAAGACTTAATAAAAGCCTTATATAACTAACTGCCTGTTTGTAGAACACGAGCGCAATACTTGTTCGCTTAACAAACATTTAAAACAAAAACAAATTTTGAAATTGAAAGCTTTCTTTTTAGGGAGTTTAAGAAGTATTTCGAACTAAACGGTTATTAAGTAAATGTTTTTTTATGTAGAATACAGCGTTGCCAGAAGATTTGGAAGGAAAATCTTCATATGGCCAAAAAAAAATCTTATTTTGAAGAGGAAAATCTTAAAATTTTTAATAACAAGGGCAAAGAAGTAAAAATTATTAATTTTTTAAAAGGAAATACTTGCTATTATGGAAACTATTTAAATTGAAATACATAATTGCGGTATTTATACAAAATTAGATTGTAGGCTTAAATTGTGTTTTTAGTTATATTTTCCATAAAATTCTTTTTAAAAATATACTTTATATCCATTTGTTTTCTAATAAATAAGAACGTAAAAAAGTTCATATAAATAAGAATTTTTTTTGGAAGTAATTAAATTCTAAAATTAGAGATATATAAATTTTGGGCAAGAAGATCATACATCATATGAAGTTTTAAGTGTTCTCAATTTAGTATTATATTTGATACCATTGTTGTATCGAAGGCATTTGAAAATATATGGATTATATGGATTTCCCTTAATATATTCCTTATGGAATTGTTATTAAAATAATGTACACCTTTGAAAAGACATTGTAAAGCACTAATGTATATAAACTTTATTTAATAATTATCAAAAACATGGAATGTGGAATTTTCACACCAAAAGCTTCTTAACCCTAGGTAACTTTTTACCACTTAGGTCTCCTCTTGGTCAGGCCTGACCCCAATTAGAACAGCTAAAAAAACCCCAATTAAATAAAAAGTAAATAAATATATTTTTTATTAAATTATTATTTTAGATAAGCAGGGGTGTTCTGGAAATCGAAAACACAAGAATTTGGAAGTTGTTTTTAATACACTTTTAATCAAATTTTTATAATGTTTGTTATTAAATTCTGTTTAATAGAGAAATATTTGTAAAATATTTGTCATAAAATTCATTTATCACAGAAATCTTATTAAAAAACGACGTTTAAAATGTTTGCCATTTCGATTTAAAGGACACCCCTGTATTACGTGCAAGTCATCGAATATGTAGTCCCTTATTTTGCACATTGCTTTTTCGCAACTGAGTGAAACGAGTTTTCCGCTTGGTTTTTGTAGTTAAATTATACTTAGCTCAAAACGGGCCGCAGTTTTCTGATTTAATTCGAACTTGATTCATTCAATTCACAACATATCATTTATAGAATTTACCTTTCTGTTTTTTTGATATATTGTTCTATATGAAAAATATTGCAAAAAAAAAAAAATTTGGTCCGTCCCAGAGGGTAATTTCATAGACTTTTACATAAAAATAGAATTTCACCCCACTAATCTTGCTCCAATCAAATCCAAATTAGTTTCATTCGATTCAGCACACATCATTTATAGACGCCCCTATTTTTTTTTTGTTATATTCGAAAAATTACAATAATTGCAAAGCACAAATTTAGTCTGGCCAGACCAAGACGGTAATCCTAGGGTTAAGTTCCATTAGTTTTACCTTTTGGTACTAAATACATGAACTTTTTTGTTCTTTAATATATTAAACTTTATAAAAATACGGGTTTTCTATTTTCAAATAATTTTTTTTCATCAATATTCCCAAAATGAACAACCGCTAATTTTTGTGTATGCTAGACAATGGGTACAAAAGTATGCATATCCAATAGACAACAAGCTGACACAAAACCTCATTGTTTTAAAAACTGACTGTTTAAAAAACTGCAAAAAATTATGTAAGTTGTACAAACTTAAAGTTAAGAATTTTTATTTCTAAAAATAAAAAATCTTAATTTGAGAAAAAAGATCTTCAAATCTTATTTTAGTCAAAAAATCTTCAAAAATAAGGTAAAATCTTCATTCTGGCAACGCTGGTAGAATACCTTCTAGAAAAAGCTTTTTTATACAAAAATCTTTCCTATCATTTATCTTAAATTAAGGGGTATTATTATTTTTATATTATAGGGCGGTCCATTAGTAATATATGCATCATTAATCTGACTGATCAGAAATGACGTTGACTACAATAATATTTAACACATCTTTGCTAAAACACTTTTATTTTAAGGAAGCATTTTAGACTCTTCTAATACAATAATTTTTCAATACCTGGCAACCCTTTACAATTATTGAAACAGAATTCTAGTAAAAAATAACAAATAGTTTTCCAAGTTTGTTATATTCAACAAAGTTTACCAATTACCAATCTGTAACGGTTCATAAAAATATTTTGTTGCAAAAGAAATTTCTAATAATTTATAATTTATTTGAATACATTTTCAAAGTTTTCGGCATAAAAGAACTTAAATTAACTTAAAAAATTAATTAGTAATTTAATTTGCTTTAGAAATTTCATATTTTTAATCAACAAACTTATGAACACGGAGCACAGTAAGTGAAAAGATTTTGTTGATAAGACCAATTAAATAAATTAATTAAACTACTTTAGTTTTGTATTTGTGTTTGTGTGTGTGTGTCTATGAGTGTTTCTTACCTTGTCATCAATTGAGATGAAAATAGAAAAAAATAAATTTGGCATATTCAAGGTAAATTCTCTTAAACATAAATAACATTTTTGTACCTTTTAGTTTAATTGTTTATTTGAATGTTCTTTTTTTTTTTGGCTTTGTGAGTGTTTTTCCTTTTGTTTTATTTTTATTTAATTGAAATTGAAAATTGCATTGAATAATTAAAAAAAAAATGTTGTTTGCTTTAATGAAGGTTACAACAAATTTCCGTTATTAATAATAAATTGTATTTTATTTAAGAGCGAAAGAAATTTCTCTTCATTCCAACAGAAAATGTTAAGAGGAAATAAACAGCAAGGTTAAATTGAAAATATCATATATAATTGTGTTAGAAAAATTAGCGCGCCCAACTTGTTTTATGAAAATCAGAAAAGGTTTTATTTATTAATGTAAATTAATAATAGAAAGCTAAAGTTGTAGAATTTGACAAGAATGAAAAGTTCGAGTTGGTAACTTAAATGACAAGAAATCTCTATGCAAGTATTAGTCAGCTTAATTTGCAAAGTTTTAATAGAAATTTATGATTTTAATTTTTGTTTTTTTTTGTCGTATTCTATAAAAAAAGGAAAGTACTACTAGTTTTTTATATAATAAAAATTTCATGTTACTTAGTGTTACCAAAAAAGTACCAAAATTTTTCATCTCATAGGCTATCATTTACTCAGGACCCTGCACCTATAATTTTATGTTCCTAAATAACTTAAATTTTTTAGAAAATTCAAAAAGTACCACATGCAGAATGGTAAAGCAAAAAAAAAAAAATTTAATTTCCCCTTTTTGATGCTATACTCTCCCCGTTGAAGTATCAAAAATTTTAATATTGTAGTGCGTGTTATTTCAATACGAATGTATGTGTCAATGAATGGAGAAAATGTTTTGTAAAAAAAGTACATACCATAAAATAAGTACGATAGGAACATCGAAAAAGTACCGAATTTATATTTGTATTTTTTAAAATAAGTTACGAATGTGATAGAATTTTAATTTTTTTGCTTATTGGCTTAAAAGATAGATGGGGTGACTAAAATGTTCCAAGATACAGGTTTTACCATTTTTTCCACCAAAGGGCCGAATTTAAAAAACGTACCAGACACCAATCCCTTGTTTGGTTCGCCTTTAATTCTTGAATTCTTTTTCTCTTAGATTTTAATAAAAAATACATAACATAACAACCGAAAAAATTCAGATGCAGCAAACTGGAAATTGAATTGCTGCGATATGTCAGACAGGACCCTACGAATATACGAGAGGACCATACAGAGGTACATATGTATGTACAGGAACCATTTGATCGCAGGTCGTATATGACAGCCTTGAACAACATTCATGAAGACGCCACCAATTCCGTATTTATATATTCATATAAAATTATTAAATTAAATCCCCTATTAAGACCTTTCAAAATTTCAAAACTGTTTATGATATATTTGAAAACTCATCAAATTACCGCAATAAAGACAACACTTGCAAGCAATTACATTTTTACACGTGCTCAAAACACAGATGAAGTCCATAATCGGTATATGTATGTACATAAAAATTTAATCAGGTAATGGTTTTTTGAAATAATCATGTTAATATTTAAAATTTGAGGAAAACTATTCCCAACATAAATTATTTAAAAATATATTTGAAAATATTTGAATTTTTACTAAAAGTGTAATTTTCAATTCTTTATATATCTCGATTTGCAATTATTTGGCACTTTTTCCCAAAAAATTCTTTTAATTATCCTTAACAATATCCAGCCCTGTAAAATAAAAACACTTATTTCCACTTAAGCATACACATACACAAACACCTGTTTCTGAAAAAACAACAAGATCATGCATTTATCTGTTCCGAAGAGAGTAGAAATACCTTACAAATTTTTAATTAAGAAGAAAACGGAAGTATTTCAAATTCAATAATATCTAACACACACAAACATTCCCATACAATTGAAATTTTGCGAGAAACTCCTCCACTAAATGAGAAACTAATAGAAAAATAAAGAGCATAATTAACAACAAGAATTTGTTGTTGTTGTTGTTTTCATTACACGATTGTGCGTAGCGTATACGAAATGTAACGTAACCAATCACACACATACATAAATGCATATTTGAAAATTAAAAAAAGTATTAAAATATCAATAAGCCTTATTATGGTAAAGTAACCAGACTGTGGGCGAAAGCAAAATCGCCTAAAAATAGGTATATTGATTTTTCGGTAATAAGTGGAAGTTTAACTGATTTTTAATGCTGGTGATTTCAATTTGGAGCTTTGGTTAAATTTGTGTCGACCACAATAACTTTAAGAAAAAAAATTGTTTATATTTACCGGTTAAATAGAAAAGAAACGTTAGTTGTGCAAAAAGAAGCTTATTCACAAAAAAACTCTAACTAACGCTTAAATTACATTTAAAGCAAAAACAAATTAAAAAATATTATTTTTTAACATGTGAGCAAAGCAAACAAAGTCTTCGTTCGAAGTCGATGAGCAGGCCATAATTAGACAATCATAAAATTAAACAAGTTTTTCGGTTTACATGTAAGAAATATCTAAGTTTGGTCCTCCTTGCTCATGTGGTATGGGCGCTATTATGCCAAAACCATTATTTCAGGAAGACAACAGCATCGATTTTGCAAATTTTCACTAAGTGTGTTTTGGTGAAAGTGAAAAAGGAAGGTACATAAGTTATAAGGAGTTTTTTTTATATACTTTATAGAGTCTTAGATCAATATTGAAGAAATTGAAAACGAATTGAAACTTTCAAAAATAGAGTTTTATGTACAGTTTTTACAACAAAAGTGATTGAACATGTATACAAATTTATTCATAATAATTATACATACACAAAGTTTGTGAACTAAGGATGTTTGTTATAGAGTGACACAAGTTTAAATCATATTAAAATAAGGAAATATATTTTTAATATGAATCAATGAAGCAGGCTTTATTGGAAAGAAAATTTTATGAAATTAATGTTTTAATATGATTTCTACCATGTGGCCGCGGGGGGCGCGTAGAAGGCGCAATCTGGGACACCAATATTCAACAACTTTTCGCATTCTGACCATCATCGTTTTTGAAGACATATGGGCCAATGACTTCGCCAGCCTATAAAGCCTATAAACAGTAATTTTCTGTGGATAAAATGGTAAAAGTAAAAATATATAGCGAATTCTGATATAAACTTCAAACTATAAAATTACCTGATTTCAATTAAATTTAGGAAGAAAAATACTAAAATAGTGTAATAAAAAAATGTATTAAAAGCTGAACTTCTATCAAAATTTAATCACTTTTTTGTAAAAAATTTCATCGAAAATAAGCACTACGTAATGCCGACATTTGTGTGGCATTTAATTTTTGTTTAATTTTGGTTTATTTTATTATTTAAAAAAATGATTTTTAGGCCGAGTTTTTTTAAAAACTTTTTGCTATCTTATCACGACTTAAGATGTTTTGTCAAAATTCCACAGATTTGTGTTTTTGTGAGCTACCAAGCGAAAATGAATCGAAATATGATATACTTTCTAATTTAATTTTTCAAAAATATAATGAATTAAGTTAAGTTCTGTTTAACCCGCTCTTCCAACACTTCTGACCATTGAAAACGATAGAAGAACCCCTTGTTCACAAATTCTGTTCAATTTTGTTCGCCCACGCTAACTTCTATTTCTGGACTAGTCCCTCAAAGAATTTGATATTTAAAAAACTCTCAGTTAGTCTCTCCAACTCGCTCTGCCAAAATTTTGACAATGCAAAACGATAAGAGCCTTTTTTGACAAAGCCTTTTAATTTTTGCTTGACTACTTTTTCCGAAATCTGTACTCATCCCTCAAAGTATTTTAATTTTGGAAAACTTAAAATTTTTTTAAAATGTTTCAAATCATGATTTGCGTTAAAAATAGTTTTTTTTAACATAATTTCTGTTAGGTATTTAACATTACTCTCTAAGCAGACAAGAATGTGTTATAAATTTTAAATTTAACTTCACACACATATAAAATATTTGATAAATATTTCCTAAACTGGGGCAACAACATTTGAAGTTTGTTCAAACTTTTTTTTCCTTATTTCATCCGACTTATGTTGTCTGAAGATTTATATGGAGCGCTTTGTGGCTTATTGGATGGATGCTTCTAAAATTACGATGTGTTATAAAGCGATTGACAAAATCATATAAAAATGTTTTAATTGCAATAATCTGGCATCATTCTATTCCAACATTTACAAGACTTAACGTCACCCAAACATTCATCAAAACGAAGGAAACCGACCAAAAAGGCAAACGCATTAATAAAACACAAAAAGATAAAACAAAAATCGAAAACTGAATCACTTACACGTTTACACTCACTCGCTGAGCACACACGCAAACATTCAAACAAAGTAAATGTTGTACGAAAGCAGAGGGTATTTAACCGACCTCAAATCAATTTGCAATTTCAGTCTATCTCCGTGTTGCAGCGTTGCATGAACTCTCTCGTAATTCAAATTTTGAATAAAAAGTATTTTAATTTTAACGGTAAAATAAAAAAAAATTGTAATAATTTTTAAAAAAAGCTTTTTATGAAAACTAAAAAAAACTGAACTTGAAAAATAGTGTGTTGTAATAAATTAAAATTTTTAAGTTTTGCAAAGTACGAAAAAAAATTTATTGATAATTTTAAATCAAATGTTAGAATATAATTAAAACGTTAAAAATAATAAAACACTAAAATAAAACAAAAAACGTGATAAACATTTTAAATTAAATTTGAAAAAGGTGTTTTATTTCTTTCGAAAAAAGTGATGGTTTCATTTTGGCTTTAATTATTTGATTATCTAATAAATAGTGACAAATTGGTGGAAGTTAATTTATACGATTTTTTTTAAAGAAGTGCCCTAAATACAATGTCTAGTTTGTTTTATTGTAAAAATGCAATGAACATTAAAAAAAAAATATTGAATTGTTAAGCATTTAATAAAAAATTGGGGTTTCTTCAAACATGTTTTAACCAGTTGCAATTTAAAGCACGTTCACTTTGCCAAGTTTAATACTTTAACACACGAACGAATTGATGGATCTGCTTTGAAGAAAAAAACCCCTCTAGTGTTTAAGAGCCGTATTACAACATCTTTAAATGGTTAAAAGAAATAAAATAAACATATTTATGAAACTAACAATAACAAATTTAAAACCAAATGTTCAATGAACGAACTTTTTTATAAACGAAAAACCTTTAAAGTCCCCCCTGATCTCTTCGCTGAGACCTAAGAAAAACTTTTTGACGCCAGTTATTAAACAAAAAGAAAGAAACAATAACAAAAGAGCATGAATAAACATGAGTATGAAAATAGAAAAATAATACCGTTAAAGCAACGACCTTGAAATCTAAGCACGTACAAAACAACAATAACAAATAAGTTCAAACATAAACAAACAAACTAAAGCACGTCTGGGCAGATTTAAGAGTGTTTAAGAGCCATAGAAAGTGAAAGTTGAGTAATATAAACTCTTTTTGTGGCTTGGAAATATTTGGAAGCTGCTATTTGCAATATTGACTGCAAAATAAAATGGAAAAAAATCATTGAAGTTTCACATAACAAATCCAAAAAACCATTTCTCGGTTGGAGTAACTAACCACTGCCTGGAAAAAAATCATTAGCCAACCAGCCAGAAATCATTAAAAGTAAAATTGTTTGTTAATCTAGTTTTTTGCCCACTTAAAAAGATAATTGAAGTTCAAGTTGTCTTACAAAAAATCTCTACACGAAATTAGATAGCAACTAAAAAATATTAAATAACAGAAATTGGATATACAAAAACCATAAAAGGAAAGAAATTTAAACTTTAAAATTAATAATTGTTTCTCATAGAAACGCTTTAAATTAAAAAAAAACATGAGTGATTCACCCAACCCCCAAAGGCCACAACCGGAAGAGGTTATAGACCTTTTGCCATCAATCAATGATAGCTGTAATAACCCATGTGAGGTTCGTAGTCAACATATTAAAAACGGTCACACATTTTTGGTGACCACTGTACGTACAGAAACCATAACCAGTACCACTGAAACCAAACTCCCTGAAAATGAGCAATTAAAAGCAGTGCCCATAAGTTCCCCAGCAGAAATCCCTAAAGAAGAAAAACCTTGTTGCAGTAGTTCCTGTTCCTCCCCGGAGCACTCTACAAAGGCAGTGGTGCCATTATCCTCTTCGTTGCCCTCCAAAATTTTAAGATTTCATGCTAAGAAATCGGCCCAGGCATTACTGCAGCGTATGGCCTCACAGGAACAATCCATAGACTCACAGTTAGATAGTGATGAAGGTTTGACGGCCGGTTTTAGTGGTTGCAGTAGTCATAATGGCGAGGATTATATCTCGGAGGATAGCTGTGACTCTTTAGAAAACTTACAAGGACCCTCAGCGCCTCCCATGTCTCCTCCACCACCCCGTAACTCACCTTCAACCGATAATACCGATGAAAAAATAGATGTAGGTATGGGTTCCTCCATAGAGGGTTCGGAAGAATCAGAAGAGGATGATGAGTTAAAGCCTCTGGCTGTGGACAATCATGTTCTACATGAAATTGATTTAAGATCTGCTACAACCATAAGCACTTCTAGCTCTAACACTCCAATAACTTCCTCTATCTCTGATATTTCTGCGGAAAAAATTGCCAACACTGCTGTTTTAAGTGAAGCAAATTTGGAGAAGTTCCGTAAACAGGCCCATCCCATTATGGATAATATTTATTTACATCCTAATTTTAAATACGATTTCAATTCAAAAGAGCAAACCCCAGAGAACCCTGCAAAATCCATTTATACTCCGGCTATAGAACAAAAAAGGGTTCATCGTTCGTTTTTAACAATGAAAAAGTCGGAACCTATAGCCGAAAAAGCCAATTCGGTGATGTCTCAAGCCACTACTGCCTCGGGCGATAAGACCTTAATCAATGAAATAGATAATTTGGATCCGGCTTTAATACCCAGTGAAGAAATGGCTGCCGAAATTGCTGAAGCTGTTGAGTTCTACTTCTCCAATGAAAGTATCTTAAAAGACGCATTCTTACTCAAACATGTAAAGCGCAATAAGGAGGGTTTTGTTAGTTTGAAATTAGTGTCCAGTTTTAAAAGGGTGAGGCAATTGACAAAGGATTGGAAGGTAGTGGGCAATGCAGTAAGACGAAAATCGCGCAAGATTGAACTAAACGATATAGGCACCAAGGTTAGACGTGTTGAGCCCTTGCCTTACTTTGATGAAACTATGCCCTCACGTACAATAGTGGCTTGTGATTTGCCCTTGGATAAACTAACGATAGAAAAGGTTTCCGATCTCTTCTCGAAATGTGGTGAAATAGCTTTGATTCGTATACTAAAGCCCGGCATGGCCATACCAGTTGATGTCCGCCAATTCATGAACAAATATCCGGAAATGCAACAAAAGGAATGTGCCTTGGTGGAGTATTTGGAATCTTCTTCAGCTAGAGAAGCCAGAAATTTGCAGGGACCTTTTAAAGTATACGAAATGGTGGCTCCTAAAAAGAAAACCGGCAAGAAAGCAGTTATACAGGTATCGGCTCCAGTGGTACGCATGGTGGAGAACTATCGTTATTACAATGATCACAGCTATGAACGCACAAGAGGTGGCAGTTTCAGTGGAATGCCAGTACAAGAAGTTGATTTGCGCTATAGATTAAAACGTAACAATTCCGATTTTGCCGCCAAGGCCTACAACGCCGATACGCACCATACATATGCCCCCGCGGCTGCCACACCCCATTATCAACATGCCTCTAATACTTATACACCAACACATCGTGGCAGCTTTGGCAGTGAACATCATCATCATCATCAGCCACAACACCAACATCAAACTTCATATTATCAACCTCGTGGAAGCATTAGCCAAGATATCGGCAATCAAACGCCTTCATCCCCGGGAACCAATAACAATTTCTTTGCCTATAATCCTCGCCGGTACAGCAACACTTCAACCATATCGACCAACACTGCCAACAATAATAGTATCAACAATATTGAATCTTCAATTATAACTTCTAAGCCCAATCATACGAATTTAAGCCATAATACGAATAATACTGGAAACTCCCATAACTTAGTAAGACGTCTATCGAACTGTTCTCAGGAAGGTTACGCTGATGCTGTCAGAAGATCTTCGAATTGTTCGGAAAATGCTCCCCAAAGACGTGATTCAAACTGTTCCGATAATTGTCCTTGTTCCAGACGTATTTCTGATTTTGGACAAACCGAAGTATATCGCAAATCCTCGCAGGGTTCTATTGGCAGTAATGGGGAGAGAAGATTCTCCAATGGATCTATGCAATTCGAAAGAACCTTCTCTACTGGCAGTGATATCAGTAACAATTTCCATCGTCGTCCTTCTAACGATTACAATTTGGACCGCAAACAATCTTTAGAGACTCAAACCGGTCTACCTTATGATGATCCAAATGTAGGAGGAGGCGGTGGAGGTTACAATGTATTCCCACGCCGCTATTCCAATAATTTTAATAACAACATTAATAGCAAATTGGCAGCCTATGATAATGCCCAATACATTAATGGCAGACGTATATCCACCGATTCAGGTTATGATCGTCGTTTCTCTTTCGGTTCCGAATACGAGGGCTCACCACGCTCACGCACTAATAGTTTTCTCAATAACTACAAACACAATATCAACGATTATGATGGCCAGCCTCGTTCAAGAACTGGTAGTTTTCTAGATGGCTCGCCGCGTTCCCGTTCAGGGTCATTTGCTCAAAGGGCTGCCGAACATTTAGTGCGCACACCCATGGGTCCAGACGGCAGTAAAGGTTTTGGTATGAGAGCCCGTAAACTGGAACAAACTATTTCCCCCGTTTAGGCGTTTTGGTAAGATATTCTCTAGAAAACACAAGTGTTCATTTATGTATTTTTTATTAATTTATATAAAATTTGTTATTGCTCTGTTGCCAATATTAAGCAGAGTCTCTAAAAACAAAATGGCTGTTATTCCTTAAACATCCTTCCCTCTTTAACAATGATTAAATATTTAATTAAATGAATTAAACTTATTATATGCAAATTTGTTTATTTTTAACATTTTGTTTTGATTGTTTATGATTATTTTTAAATGGAAAATTGCAGTGTTTAGTTTTTAAGTTTTTTTTTAATAATATATTTAGGTATTTACTAACATACATAATTTTTATTAACAGTAGATTTATTGGGATGATTTTTAATTGGAAATTAATTTTTTTTTTAATTAATTGGCATATTTTGAAAATTATTTATTAATTTGCTGTAAAAAATTTAAATTGATAATTATTAAAAGTTTTAATTAAAGAAAAGAATTCGACACAAATTATGTTTTATATAAAGGTTAACAGAACTGGAAATTATATAGTTTCTAAATCGGTATGCAAGGACAAATAGGCAGCTTTTCTAAAAAAGAGCACAATAGATTTAGTAAGTTTTCACTAAAATAAAACAATATTTTTCATACTCTGGGCTACAAGTATGTTCTTTACTCAGTGTTCGGATTTTTCAGATACAGTCCAAGGCGAATTTCAATATGTTTTGTTTTTGTTAGAACCATTTGACATTTTTAATAAAACCTCTGTTGTTTTGGATTGTTGTAGTATTGTCAATACCTTTAGTTGAATTCGCCTTGATACAGATCTGCTTTATTGAATAATAAGAAGCTGCAGATTTAAATGTTTAATTTTCTTTAAAGAGTTTTGTTTAAATTCGTATTGAGTAGATGTAAATAAACGATCAACTTCGTGATCTTAGTAAAGTGTATGAGGATGGCTGATTAAGATCCGCGTTTAAGATCCGATTTCCCTTTTATTAGAATGTATAAGTTAAACATTTTCAATTAGGATTTATTTTCTTTCAAAATAATTTAGAAATTCTCAGGTATTAGTTTTTTATAGTATTTAATTGGCAAAGCAAAAATAAATATGGTGTTTTTTAACTTGTAGATAAGAATATTCAATACCATATTTTTAAAAATTTTAATTTTTCTAACTTACTTTATATTAATATATTCGTAAGATCTTTGATTTGGGCGAAAAATAATCGGCCATTTTGTGTAAGGCGTTGTCGTTAACGCGTAGTTTGGTTTTTTGTAATAGATTAAAGTAACACCCAACCTGTGCTCTTTAACTAACACAATAAGTCCGAATATATATATTTTTTTAAAAAAAGTTTAACAAAGGAGAAAAATTTTTAATAATTGTAGTTAAGTAATCTATCATTAGCTTAAGCTATATTACTAATCTAAAAAAATATTTTTAAGTTTTACTAAAATTTTTATATTTAAATAATTTTACATGCAAAATAAACACAATCGTTCTACTAGTAGAATACTTGCTGCCGTATTCATAAAAAATAAAGCAAGTTTGAAATGTGTTCCTATTTTTGCGAATTTAAAATTCGCGCCATTTTGTTAAATATCAACCTCTGTATTCATAAAAAATTAAAATAGATTTGAAATGTATTTCAAGAAAAATTTGTATGAAAATTTTGCCTTGAAACACATTTCAAACTTGCTTTATTTTTTATGAATACAGAGGTTGATATTTTCGAAAAAATAGGAATTTACATTTTAGAATTAAAAAAAATAATTAAATTGAGTGTCAAAAAATTTATTACTTGATTGATTAATATTTAAACTTAAATTATAAAACAAAACGAAAATTCATTTTATTTTAATGCCTGATATTAACAAAAAATTACCCATCTCGACAAGATTAAAAGTAAAATTAAATATATTAAAATCAGAAATAATCCCCCAATTATGAAAGTCGACGTCGGCACGATTCGACGGCAACGGACCAATAATTTAATTTTCTTTGTCGTTATTGACAACAATCGATTAATACTGACCGTCAGTTGATATTTTCTACGGCTCTTTATAGTCGACGTCGAGTAGAATTGAGTCTGTTTTAGTCAACAGAAAATTTTGCGACGACTTAAATAAAAGTTATATGGGTCAATTTAGGGATGGCAACTCAACTTCAGTTCAGTTGCCGGCAGTAAAATCCGTCAACGCCGCTTATGTTAAATATACAAAAATTTAATTTTATTTTATATTTTAAAATGTGCGGCGTTGCCTGATTTCGCTGCTGGAAACTCAACTTCAGTTCAGTTGCCATCCATAATCGACCCATAAGACATTTTACACAGAAAGTAATATATCAATTAAATACGTTTAAAAAAGCATATTAAAAGGAATTTATGAACTCAAATTTTATGCGTTATTGTTAAAATTAGTAAAAAAATTAGTAATTTAAATGTTTACCGCATATCAGAAATTAAAATTTTATACTTTGGCCAAGCCAGCACTCAGGGGATGGATGACCTCTACTACTAAATAAATGCATTGTTTTGGGGAAAAAGCAATGTTGTCGTCAACTTGATGTGACAAAGACTTAAAACTGACGCTGACTAAACTATTGCATTGTGTTGGAACTAGGAAAAATGATGATAATGAACAAAATAATATTTACGATCAACGATGCCAACTTAGGCCTTTTTGGCTGATTGTTGTGAAAAAGTTTAACAAACAATTTTTAAGAAATAGTTAAACAATTTCTTACACAACTTATTTCTTTCAACAACAGCAGTAGATAATCGTTTTTATAGAAAATAAATTGGTCTAAGCGCCTGAAACAGAATTTTTTTCACTATAAACTTAGAAGATCGAAAACGTACCCTTAAATAAATCACTCTTTATGTATTAAAATATTACGTTATTTAATTTTGTAAAAGATTGATTAAATTATAATATCAGTTCTAATGAAAAGCAATCAAAAAGAAGAGCTTAAGTTCCTTTATTTCTAAATATGAATTTGAAGCGGATATATGGATAGAGCAGATTAATTATTGTTTGTGCATAATAAATATAATTATCTAGCAAATGCAGTTCTCAACCAAGCAGAAAAAAATTACAGGTGCCCAAAGTTCCTATTTCTCAATACAGAAGCTTACTGATAGGTTCTTAAAACTTAGTTTAAAGTTCCCGTTTACATTGTGCGAGTTAAGTCGCTAAAATTTTTATCGTATCTTTTTTAACGTTGCATTTGCGTTTACATTGTGCAATTGTTACATTAAGGGCTAAAAAATCAGAGTAAGTAAAACTCTCTTTTTGGTTTAAAATGTGTTTAAGCCAACAAATCTATAAATCACTAAACATATAAACCATCTTTAAACGCATAAAATTGGGCGTTTAAACTACCAATACAGACCATATGAATTTGATAAGATTTATCGTAGTGCTGCCACATGTTATTTTTTTAACAACATATAATACAAGCGACCCTGATTTATAGTTGTTAAGTTTAAACTACATATAAATTCAAGTTTAGTTCAACTAAACCATCGTTTAAACCGTCAGTGATTTATTAGTCATAACAGTTACAAATGCTAATCAAACAAATAACAGACATAAAGAAAACATATTTTCTATATACTATATACTATATATAACCTCCAATAAAACTGTTATTAAAGAAACGTTTTTAAACATATTGTGCTTACATTAAATTATGTTATTGTCAACGGTAACCATATTATGGTATAAGAAGAACTCTATCAAGAAACCACAACCATATTATGTTTGCCTCCGAACATGTTTACAATAACAATAACATGTTAGTAAATTATAATAGCATAATTATTTTTAAACCATAACAAAGCCATACAATTTTTGAAGGTTAACCATTTATTGTTAACCAAAGTAGCCATAATTTGTGGCTTCTTAATAGACGACTAATGTAGTCATAAAATGCTCGTAATAATAATATGTTTAAAGTAACCATAGTGTGTGTAAACATTTTTCGTTAGAAATAGTTTTGTTGGAGTCGACCATATAGAAAAATGCGTTTTATTTGCGTGCAGATTTGCAGCCGAACTAAAATAATTTTTTTTAGTCAAATGAGAGAACAATGAGGTAACAAAATAATTTGCAACAGGACATGTACTGTTGTAACCGTCAATCTCTCCTCTCGCCAATCAAGTAAAAATTGCAGCGTACAATGTAAACGGGTAAAAACTAACGAACAAAATAAAGTATTGTTTTTGTCGCTTAAGATTTTTTGCGGTTATGCCTCGAAATATTTTTTTAATATATCGAGCCCTTTCCGTAAAAAAAGCTTAAGCGACAAAAACACAATTTTACAGAAGAAGGTTTTATTTATTTTATTTCATAAAAATTTTCTATGAAGGTTGTCGTTTAAGTTAAAATTGTTTTTGCTATAAAATCTTAACGGTGCCTTGTGTGACCAAGACATTTTAGGAGATGATGCAAGTGTTGCCAATACATTAATTTAAAAAAAAAACGAAAATTGAAAATAGTGTCGGTTAGGCTATTTTTGTGGTAAGAGCTCAATATTTTGTTGCTGTTAATATAACTGCATAACCATATAACCTAATAATCCGCATTTCGTTAACAACTTAACTGTATTTTAATTTCACTTTTTTTAAATCTGCTAAAAAATAAAAAATAATATAATAGAGTTAAAAATAAACTCTTAATATTTTAAATACTTTAATTTTAAAAAAAGCAGATATTTTAGTTACGAATAAAATACTTATAAAATATTTAATATTATATTAAAGTTTTTAACAAAGCGTGACAAAATCCAGGAAATTTTTTAAAAATTTTACAAAACTATTTTTTTATAAAAGATTTTTCCTAAAACGTGTAGGAAATTAAAATTGAAATAATAGGTCGGTTCAGTATGTGTTCAAGTACTCGAAAAGTTTGAAACGAAAGAGTAAAATATAAGAAGAGAGAAATAAAAATTATTCAAACATCTGTTTTTTGTTTTTGTTAACAAAACAAACTTTTGAAAATGTGAAAAAAAATAATTTTCATAATTTAAAAGAAATTATAGTTTTTAAAAAATAACTACAACAATGAATAATGTAAAATATAAATTTTTCTTAAATTTAGAAACAACAGCAATGTAAAAATAGCTTAAATCTTTAAAATTTACGAAGACAGAATCTCGTATCCTACAACAGAATACTGTCGATTGCCAAACTTGAACAATTTTTTTGGAGTAATTGGCAGAAAAATTTTGTAAATTTTAGTTTAGTTTTACTTTTTCATTGCAAATTTCTGCTAGTTAAGTAAATGAACAGACCTAACGTGAGTGAAAAATATTCTAGAATTTTTCTTAAAACTTTGAATATAATTCAAATAAAAATTGCTGTTTATTAAATGAAACTTTTTATTATAACAGTAATAAAAAGGATGAATTTTAAATTAATTTTTTTTGTATTATTATTAGTTTATAACAAAGAAACACTGCAATTTTTAAAAATTTAATTAATGTAACATAAAATTTTTTTTTTGTTTAACATACTTACTTAGTTTTTAAAAACAAGTTAGTTAAACTACAAATCAAATAGTAATATTAACAAAAAATAAGTTTTATTTAAGCAAATTATTAAACGGATCAAAAATTTACAATTTTTGTAAAAGCAAAGGATTGGTTGTTCTTTTATTACATATGATTTTTTTTTATTTTGAGCATATTTTAATGTTGTTTAATCAATCTGAATATTTTTGGTAACCACTTAAAACATTATTGGCAATTGAATTTTTAATTTGTTTAGTTTTGGTTTTTTTTATTTTCAATTTGAAATTTTAACATTTTCAAATAAATCTTAAAAAAATTAGGTATCTAAATGAAAACTTTTTTGTTTTCATCTTTTCAAATTACACTTTTAAGACTGAATTTTAATTACGACTTTTTTTGTAAGAAAACAGGCATGAGTTAAAAAGTTCTAATTATAACTCAGTCTAACTGCCCGTTTTCATTACACCAAAATCCTTTTTTTTTCCGGTAACCATGTTATGGTTAACTTCGTCCTCCAGCAAGAAGCAACAACCGCGTTATGTCACCTCTATTATGACTAAATTAACCATATTATTGTCACCGGTAACCATGTTATGGTTAACTGCGACCTCCTTCAAGAAGCCACAGCCATATTATGTTTGTCTCCCAACATGTGGTTAATGGTAATGGTTAATAATAACAAAAATATGTTTAACATTTAAAAATGCATTTTTGTTTTCAACCATGACCTATTTCTCTTGAAAAGAGGAAAGTACTTCCGTTAATTTAAAACCAAACAATTATTAGTGGTAAATAAATTATTAAAATATTTCACCACAACATGTTTACTGACTTTCAGTCAGCAGTTTTCGTAATGAAAATAAAATCTTGCTCATGCCAAAAAAGTGCAATGTAAACAAACTAGATTTTGAGGAAGGTTTAAATTAAACCTACAAGATTTCGGTTCAAAGCAAACGGGCTTTTATTCAAAAAAATATTTCATTTACATTTTAAAATTTTTTTTTTTTATTAAGATTAAGTATTCACTTGTTTTCTAAATTATATTCAAAATTTTATTTTAATAAAAGTTTTAATGTTAAATAAATAAATTTGTTTATTTAGTGTTAAATTATTTTTTAATTTAGGGTGCCAATTTTAAAAATTTTTAATTGCTTGATATTTTATTTAAAGAAAAACTATTAATATTTTTATTTAGTATATTTATTGTATTCAATATTTTTTAGGTAAGTTTTTTTTTTTTAATTTTATATTGTATTAATAATATTTAGTTTAAAATTAGTTGGATATTATTACTAGTTTAAAATTATTGTTGTTTAAAATAAATAAGATAATAAAATATTAAAATTATATATTTTTATATAGAAAAAAAAAAATTATTGTTTTTAATTAAAAAGATTCTGTATTGAATTTATGGTAAGTTACTGTCTTATTCTAAAAAAAATGAGCCTTATTTTCTTCCAGATCGGAATCTAGTTAATAAAAAGAATTTTTTAAGAAGCCTATTTTTTTTGAAAGTTTTTAATAATCGTAAAACGAAACATTGATTATAATAAAATTAATGGGTGCAACTGTATCCAAAATGGTATATTCTGAACAGTGTTGCCAATTTAGCTATTTAGTGGCAGGATTTATATTTTTCATTAGTGAAACATCATGTTCTAGTGATATTCTAAAATACGTCCAGTCCAAAAATTGTGTTCAAAAAACCCTTTCGGTATATATAAATTGGCAGGCATGCCCGTAATTTCTACAAAAAGAAAGCTGCTCGTGTTCGTACATAACAGTTATCTTTACATATTTCAAAGTTTATTTCATTCATGAAATTCTTAGATATGAGAGTTAGTCAAGTCTGAAATTATTGTTGAGAGGGGAAGAAAATATGTTACTTTTCTCTCCCATTTTACCAATAAACTCAGACTATCTGAAAGAAAACTTTCATAGTGTGAACCCACACTAAGATTTAATACTCTTGAGCTCCCAATTTGTTATATAACTGACGAAAATAACAAAAACAAGACTTATAGGCACTGATTTTAAGAAAAAAAGCAGCAAGTTTAGGAGAACTCTTTTCTATACTCTAAAGGAACGTTTTTCATAGACAAAAACATAACCAACAATTTTTTTTTTTATAAAAAAGTACCTCAAATCAAGGTACTTTATGTACGCGAATTAACTTTTTCTCCAGAAAAAGTTCCTAGTTTGAGGTTATTGTTTTTTTTTTTTATAAAAAAGTTCTTGGTTAAGAACATGCAAACGCATTTTCCTATAAAAAATGGTGGGGCCCCTTTTTCTATAAAAAATTACTTAGCACAGAGGTGTTAATTATGAAAAATTACCAAGTGTAAAGGCGCGTTTCTGTAGAAAATGTACACAATTTAATGGCAATCTTTCTATTGAAAAGTAACCTTGTTATAGAAAAGCGTTTTTCCTATAGAAAAAGTACTTACTTTAGAGGCGGTTTTTTATGAAAAATTACAGAGTGTAGATAAATATTTTCTATATAGAGTATATCCAGTTGATTGCCAATCTTTCTATCAAAAAGGAATTCTATTGAAAATTACTAAATTTATTTCTCAAAGAAGAAGTATATATTTGTATAGAAATTTTGTAGTTTTGCGGAGAAAAAATACCCCATTTAAAAGTAAATAAAGGAAATTCTTTCTTAAAAAAGTAAACTTATTCAAGAAAAAAAAAAAAAAATTATCCCTGCAGAGATACTTTTTCTAAATGAAAGGGGGAGACTTTTAATAGGAGTAGCCCCTTAACTCAGCATTTACACATGCCATTGCCAGTTCGAAAAACTGTATACAGTCACGTTTTTTTTTACTAACACACTCACATTTTTCGCCATGACAGCTCCAATGTCAGCAAAAATTGCATGCGAGCAGGGCTGCCAGACTTGGAGATTTATCCCTAAAGTTGGGGATTTTATGCGAGCAAAAAGGACAAAGAAATTCATTTGGGGATTGGAGATTTTTTTGGGGACTTAAACAAAAATTCGGAATTTTTTTGGGATTTTACACATTTTAATATATTTTCCCTTTTTTATTATTTACGCTTATTTTTCTTTGTTTCGTTTATAAAATATCAAAAAAAGTAGCAAAACTTTTATCTTACTCTTATCAAAAACTTATACAGAGTAAAAGGTCCTAATAAAGATTACAATTTCTGTTGAGTGTGTAAAAAGTAGCTTATAAACTTATGTTATTATTCTTGAGTAAGGGTTTTAAAAAAGAATCTAAAACCGTTTACAACACATGAAATTTTTGATTTTTGAAGACAATTTTCAAGCAAGTATGTTTTTCCCAAAAGAAAGTATATAAATATAAAAAGTTTGGAAAAAGAATGCTGGGCTATTGGTAATAACTTATGATGCAACGAAGTATTCAATATAAGACGGATATATTTATTTTTATTGTTGATCTTCAGGAAGGCTAAAACCTATTGAACAAGCTCCAAATTTTTCTAAATTGGCTCATTCGTCTTCAAAAATATCATATTGTTCTGCTTGTAATTTTTCACTGAAATCGCTTAAAAAGAATTAAAAAAAAACATGCCGAAACCAGTCGCTGCAAACAAAATAAAATGATTTTTTTACTGAACATTTTTATTAAGGGATTTATGGGGATTTCTAAATTAAAAATTTTTAAAACGGATTTGCGAAATTCCGGGCCTTGAAGTTTTTGAATTTTTCGAAAATCCGTTTTACATACATTGCACGATTTTTTGGTCTTAGAGGACCCCTTTTAAAATTTGATGCAGAAAATATTCGTCGAACATTTTAACCCTCTAAAGTGCCGTTTTAGTATACTTTTGTGTGGAAATTAAAATAAAAAAAAAATAAAGGACAAAATTGACGCCTTAAATCAGTGTTAGAGGATTAATATATTCTAAGCAAAGAATCGCCATACAATTCTACTGAAGACATCTGAAATAGTATTTTAGCTCAGAAGTACATTAAGTATATTTTTATTGACTAATACCAAACGCCTTTTCAATAAATTTAAAAACTTAAGGGGCCGATATTTCAGGAACCCGAGCTAACTTTTCAAAACCCTTTGGCAGATTTGCTCTACCAATAGTCTAGTTTCATTTCGCGTTGAAAGTATTGAGACTGTTTTTTTTTTTTGCACAGTGTAATATGTATACAACAGTGGCATGCCACTACTTGCATGTGTTAAGGCATCTTTTTTATAAAAAGATTTCTATTTACCCAGCTAACTTTTTTTTATTTTTTTACCAAAATCGATTCTTTTTTGACTCAAATGTGCGATTAAAATGATCGTTTATGCTTTCGCTTTTTAATCAAAAAATACTGGTTTGCCGGGAGAAAAGGTACCCTAGCCGCGACTCTTCTGAAAGAGTCTTTTGTGACTCGTATTTTCAAACCATTCTGACTTATTTTAAAGACTTTTTTCCTCTGTAACCTGTATAAAATATAACTGCCAAAAATTTTTATAAAATTATGCTACGGACATCTGCACGATTATGCTATGATTCCGCACATTTTCTTTTTGTTTTTTTACAATGAATCTTTTTGTAGTCTGTTTTTAAGCTCACCACTAATTATTTAATTTTTGATCATTTGAAAAGACAAATTTTGATGATATTTTCCAAAAAAAAAATATTCCAATTGCTGAGAAAAATACATAGAATTACATAGAAAAAAAATTTTGCTTGAGGAAAACAAAAAGGCCTTTAGAGGAAACTATTACTATGAATAAAATGAAATGAAAGGAAAAGTACCATTTTAGGTGCCGTTTTTTTAAGAAAAAAAAAAACGTTAAGGGAAAAAACCTCTTATGAGGCACTTCTTCTAAAGAAAGTACTCACATTTACAAAAAAATTAACTTTTTAAAAAACGTACTTTTTCAAAAGAAATAGTATCAGGGTACTTTTTTTCTTTAAAAAAGGGGAATTTTCTTTGATATATTATTACAAAAGAAAACGTTTTGTTGGCATTACAAAGCTCAAGAAATGGTTTGCGAAGTGGTAAAAAAATTTGATATCTTACGGTCAATTCTGTAGCTAACTTTCATGGAATGAATGATTTATTAACATAGTAAAGACGTAATTAATATATTACTGATTTTCAGTTGACCTTTTTGATAAAATTTAATATAATAAATAAATAAATGTTTAACAACACTTGTAAATATCCTCCAATAAGTTCCACATCAAATAAAATGTACGACTAATTTGAATATTAATTTTTTACATGTGAAAATTTAAATTTAAATATTCGTGACCCAACAAAATGGAAATTTAATTTTTATTAAAAATTCATGCTTATAGAGATTTAATTAAAATAAAAAATATGTTTGCAAAGCTGCACTATTAAAACAGGGTGTGGTAATTGCAAGTGTTTTTAAAACATAAAAATTTTAATTTGTCCTTGCAAGTTGAAAACACTTGTTTTTCAAATACCCTGTTGAAATTTTAATTTAACTATTTTACCCGTTCATAGCCGGTGTGTGGAACCCATATGAACTAATTTCCATTATTAGCTTACATCATACGCACATTCTCCTCCAAATTGAACAAGGCTTTAAACCGAATACAGTTGTTATAGGCGAAAAATTACTTGACACACATAGAAACTATAAAAAATACACACATACTCCACAATCTGTACACCTTTGCAAACATAAAGTAAATACAAACAAATATTGTATCTCCATTCATACAAAAGTATCTGTGTATGCAATAAATACTAACGAAAAAGTCGCACTTTTAAGATACAAAACGTAAAAAACTCTAATTTGCAGCTTTTTTTAATTTAAACAAAAAATTTGTTTAAAAATTAAATTTTGTTGCTGGTTTTCTGTGACAATTACTTATTTTAACATAGAAATGATTATAGACAATTTGAATTTGAATTGAAATTAAAACCTGTTACGCCGAGTCTGCGTTAATAATCAAACTATTAGACGCATAAAATTATTATTTCCAATAGACATTCGCACTAATACTTGCAGTTGTTGTTTTAAAACTCATTTCTCGATGTTTGGGCCACCAACACCAACCATCCAGCAGCTGGTAAAGAGTGTGTGTGTGTAGCAAAAATTTTGATTTTAGCAGTCAAAGTACTTGGTAGATACATACCGAGCAAAAAGTAGGTGTTTGAGCGAGTTAAGTGCGTTTTTGTTGTTTTTTTTTTCAAATTTCATTAATTAAATTTTGGCATAAAATTTGCACAGGTTATTATAAATTTAATATTGTAAACTATGAAGAGCCCTATAAAAGAAGAGGTATCAAATCTGCGTAGCATTTGCATAAAAATTACTTTTTTTTATTAAAATAACCCAGTTTAGTTTTTTTGTAGTAGAAGTAGCACCATCTTACCAAGCAGTTTTTTTTATAGGAAACTAATCCTTCTTATAGGCAGTTTTTTTCAAAGAAAAAAGGTCGTTTTTAGATGCAGTTTTTCTTTAGAAAAAGTTTTCTGTTTAGAGGTATGTTTTAAATAAAAAGTTTGCTGTTCCGGCTTAAAGGCAGTTTTTCTACAGAAACATTAATTGAAAAAGTCTTCTGTTTAGAGACACTTTTTCTATTCAAAAAGTCTTCTGTTTAGAGACACTTTTTCTATTAAAGGAGTATTCTTTTAAGAGACTCTTTTTCTATTGAAAAAGTTTTCTATTTAGAGACACTTTTTCTATAGAAAAAGTTTTCTGTTAAGAGACCCTTTTCTATAGAAAAAGTTTTCTGTTTAGAGATACTTTTTCTATAGAAAGAGTTTTCTGTTTAGAGACACTTTTTCTATAGAAAGAGTTTTCTGTTTAGAGACACTTTTTCTATAGAAAGAGTTTTCTGTTTAGACAAACTTTTTCTATAGAAAGAGTTTTCTGTTTAGAGACTCTTTTTCTATAGAAAGAGTTTTCTGTTTAGACACAATTTTTCTATAGAAAAAGTTTTTTCTATATAAAAAAGTTTCCTGTTTCCTGAAAGACAAAGTTTGTTTTTTTCTGTTTAAAGAGCAGTATTTCTATAAAAAGTACCTTATTTTGGGGCAGTTTTTAGCTGCTTAGAGGCAAAATATTCTCGGCTTAGATATCTTTTAAATACAAAAATGTATTAAAGGAATTTTTTCAGACTAAAATCTACAAAAAACAAAGTTTTCTATTTAAGCGCAGTTTTTCTATAGAAAAAGCACGCTGTTTAGAGTTATTTTCCACAGGTAAACTACATTATTTTAACAACTTTTTCTATACATAAAATATCATGTTTTTTTCTAAAGACAAACCATGTCTTTTAAAATCACTTTTTTATAGAAAATTATTTCTATTTAAAGGCATTTTTCCAATAGAAAAATAGATACTTAGTTTAAAGGTACTTTTTAAGAACAATTGTGATTTTAGTTGAACTGTTAATTTTCAATTTCAATAGTTTTAGTTAGGCTGGAGTTCATCAAATTTAATTTTCATTATTATTATTATTTTTTTTTTTTTAAATGAAGGAAGGAATTTAACAATATGAAATTTTTATTATAATTTAATGATAATTTTCTTGGCTGAGCTGGGGCTCGAACCTGGGTTGAATTTACATGTTTCAAGAATCACCACATTCTTTCATCAGAATTCTTTTAGTTCTAACCTCTGCACCACTGCGGTGCCTGCCAGCCAACAGTCAAACATCAATCTTTAACCAATGGTACTGGTGGTTCGAAATTTGCTGTAATTTTCATTCTCAATTTTATATTACATGTAGCCTCCTTTCTTCTGTTTTTGGTATTCATGCTGTAAAATTCCTTCCTTCAGTAAAAAAAACATAATTTAATGAAAATTAAATTTGATGAACTCAAGCCTAACTAAAAATATTGAAAATGGTACTTTTTTTATTTCCACATACTTTTTTTTTTTTAAAAAGTAAAATATTTATAAGCTCTTTTTAAAGAAAAAACAGCTCCTCTGATATAGAAAATTTCTCAACGCTAAGAACAATATTTATATAGAAATGAATCCAATTTCATAGTACTTGTTTAATAGAAAAAGTACTTAGTTCATATGAAACTTTTGTTTAGAAAGTGTCCAGTTCAGATGAGTATCCATCCCTATAAAAAAATGTTAGCAAAAAGTACCCAGAGAATTTTTATATGAATAAAGAACAAAGAGACGATATATGTTTCGTGTTGCAAAAGTTATCAGAAATCATGAGAAATTACATGGAATTGAAAAACTTTTCCACATGAAAAGTATTTATAGTTAAGGAACTTTTTATTATTATTGAAGGAACTATATGCGCAAGATGTTAATAAGGGTACATTTTTTATAGAAAAAATTCTTCGAACTAAAAAAACTACCCAGAATATAGAATTTTTTTAACACTGAAGCACTGGAAATTAACATTAGTTTACAAAAAAAAGTATTTAAAGTAAAGCAATTTCGTAGCTTTTATATGAAACGTAGCAAAATCTTTAAAATATTTCAATATTTTTTTAACATCATGTAGGGTATCATAACTTTAAGATAACTGCCTTGGATTTTAGCAAAACAATTTTTTGCAAAAATTTATTTTTTTACAAAATTTGTATGACTTGGGGCCATGCGTCATATTAATGGTAATACCGTTAGTTGTCTTATATTTTGGGGGCGATTGGATATTTTCAAATGTACTTTCACAATACTTGTACCACTTGTATTACAATTATTTGTTTTTTTTTTGCGTTCGACATAATAATATTTTTTTTAAATAATTATGTGTTCTATTAGATTTGATTTTTGATCAAGGCAAAATTATTGAATCAAAAAACAAATAATCATGAATAAAAAAAAAATCAAATAAAAAAAAAAAAAATCTTAATGATTGATATTATGCAATAATTTATCTTTATTATTGAAAGAGAAAAAAAGTTGGTTCAAGTAAGTTTAGCAGACAACAAGTCTGAATTGCCGCAATGATGTTGGCAGAAAATTATTTAAAAAAAAAATATACAAAAAAAAAAAAATTATAAGAAAAGTTTATTTAAAATTTGAACATCAAAAAACTGAAATAAATAACAATATTTTCTGGACAAGATTATAAAGTGTTTAATTATTCATATTGTTGAAAAATTTCCCAGAGGCCATATGTGCCTTCGCGAGACATGTCATGAAGGTTATCGATTTATGTCCTTCCGTAGTTTTTGAATAAAAACATTTGATTACAATTATAATTTAAAGTTATTCCCAAAAGACAACAAACCTGTTAGTTCGAAGATTTTTATTTTGAATTAAACTGATTCTTAAATCCCGTTTGTGACTCAAAAAAAAAAAATAATAAAAATTTCCTTATAAAAAATTAAAATATGTATTTGAGAATATACTTAATTTTGTTTTTAATTATTATTAGTTCATTATCTCGTTTAAAAGCACATACAAATTGTAATTGTAAGTACATACATATTTATTTATTCAGGTGTATTGATAAATATTTTGGTGGCTTAAAGTAAAAAACTTTTCTAAAGAAGAAGTACCTTGAACAAGAACAGTTTTTGTACAAATAAAAATCATTTTACTTATTAAAAACAAATCTACATGAAAAATTTATGAAAACGGAGTTAAAGTCTCTAAAGTAAGCTTTTGAAAGTTTTAGAAAGAGGAGGAAGTACTCCTTTTAAAGGATAAGCTTTTTTACAGATTTATTGTCTTTCTTTAAATTGTATCTTTTCGATAGAAAAAGCAACTTCAAGGAAATACTCTAAATGGGAGTACTTTTTCTGAATAAAGTGTATGGAGTACCATTTCTAAGGAATAAGTACTTTAAACTAGTAAAACAACTTTCCCGCTGAAAAAAAAAACTTCTTAAATGGTTGTATAGATGTAAAGTAGAAATAGTGTTTCCAAAAAGAGTAATTTTCTCTCAGAAATGTGCATTAAAAGAGAGTACCTGCGCAATATAATAGGTGCCTTAACGGGGAGAATATTTTTGTAGAAAATGTGTATTTTAACTAAATACCATTTTTTTATGTGTAAAATGCTTTCAAAGAGAGTAATTCTTTTAAACAAAAATTACCCTCAGACGCGTATCTGATCGATATGGAAAATTTATTTATCGGCAGTAAACCTGAAAGGTATATCTATTGTGTCCGATGCTTATTCAAAATTTTTTTGAGGTAGGTTTAGATGACTGCATGTGATTTATGAAATGATTAGGTTTTAATTATGTCAATTTAAAATGATAACCAAATCGTCGACATTTATGGATAATGATCTCGATTTTGATGTAATAAGAGCTTAATCACGTTTAAGATGATTAACTCTACAAATGTGAACGTAACATAAAGAAAAGCTACTTTGTGTTTTTAAAATTTATTAATTTAAGTCTTTCACACTACATAAAATCATAACAGACATGAAGTTGCCAACAGGCATTAACGAGTCTTGCAATTAACGAACATTACAACACATGTAGTATGTAGTTAAAGGCAGTACTTTTTCTAAAGAAAAGTTCCTTTAAAGGAAGAACTTTTTCTATAGATAAATTGGGATTGCTTTTTCTTGACAAAACGTGCCTTTAAAAGCAAGTAATTTTTCTACCTTTAAAGAATTTTTACAGAATTTTTTATGGGAAGCATAGAAAAAAAGTGTTTTCTACGAAGAATGCACCTGTCAAAAACAACGATTACACTACGTAACAATTTTTTGACCAAATGCATTTGAAACGTAATCCTTATGTAAAATTTTCCGCTGAATCCGAATATGAAGTCAGAATTGTCAAAAGTAGAACAGTTTTTGAGATATTCCAAAATAACCGTTATTTGTGTTTTTAAAAAAGATGATGTGACTGATATGCAAATATCCAAAAAATAAAATTTTAGCCTATTTCAATACGAACATTTTGTGCCCAATACGATCCAGATCGGTGCAAAAATGACAAAGTTATAGAAGATTAATTGAATTCACCCACAACAAATAAATATACAAAGCTAAATTTTTAGTAACAATAAATATTAAAAGTTGCTTGAAAGTTTTGAATTTCTATGTGGGTTAATTTACTAAATCTTCTGTAGCTTTGTCATTTTTGTACCAATCTATGTCTTGTTGGGCGCAAAATGTTCATATTAAAATAATCTACCGTCACATGCAATAAAACATTAGGATTTTTAAATGATTGGTTTAAAAAAAATAACTTTAAAAGACCAAAATTGAACAAAATCATAAAATTTTCAATGAAGCTTGAACTTTTGTCCCCTGTAACTCTGTCATGTCTTGACCAATCTTCACAAGCAATACATGGTTATTTTAGAAATTTTATAACCTTTTACTTAAAAGAAAGAAATACATAATTCGTTTAAAGTTTTTTAAGATATTTGCATTTCAGTCACATCATCTTTTTTAAAAACACAAATAACGGTTATTTTGGAATATCTCAAAAACTGTTCTACTTTTGACCATTCTGAGTTCATATTCGGATTCAGCGGAAAATTTTACATAAGGATTACGTTTCAAATGCATTTGGTCAAAAAATTGTTAATTTTACATAAAGATTAGCTGTCAGATTCATTTGGTCACGACTTTGTTGAAATTTTGTCACGTAGTGTTATTTAAGTGTTCTCTAACTGATTACTTTTGCCGATAGAATAAGTAATTTAAAGGTATTTAATTGTTTTTATAAAAAGTACTTTTTAATTAGAAAGTGTAATAGTACAGGGGTGCCACAAGGTGCCATTCTTATTTTTCTAAATGGTCTCCTATTTCGAAAATCCAACCCAATCTACTCTTTTGCAAATGACAGCAACCTTTGCCATTCGAATTCATTTGGTTATAAACTAAGCGTATCCGATATATTCTTCTTTTTGTGGTCGATTGGCCAGTGCATCGTACAACGCATCACAGGGGAAATTAGTTTTTGGCCAGACTGTTCGTTAGTGGAATAACCTTCCTGCTGAAGTTTTCCCTCTCCCTTTCAACTTGAATAAGTTCAAGTCGAATGTTCACAAACACAACTCCCTCTATTCTTTTTCCCATAATCTCTTTCCTAAGTTCCAACACAATTCAATGCATTAGTAGCGGTCATTTTCTGAGTGCTGGTACTAAAAAATGTACGCCGGTCTGGCAAGGTTGTCAGCTATTAAATATCTGTCTTATGAAGTGTCCCCTACAAGAAATGCATAACCAAAACTAAAAAAATTACTAACACACTTGCAGCAATTTTACATTAGTTGTTCCACTCTAACATATATGTTCCACTCTAACATATATGTTAGAATGGTACAACTAACATTTCCCAAATAATGCCAATTTTTTAATATATTTTTGTCATACGCGTGTACAAATTTGTGAATTTATTAAATCAATTAAATTTATTATATAATTTGTAACTTAAGTTGTGAGATAAAAAATTGCTATAAAAAAAGCTGTAATCAGAATGATAGTGGTAAAGGAAGGTTTACTGATGGTGGCTTCAGAGGACGTGGTGGTGGATTGTCTAGAAGCAACAGAGGTCATGTACAAAGCGGTAGTTTTGAAACGAGAGGTCATTTAACAGGTAGAGGCCATGCGGGTGGTGGTGGATTTGACCAGGATAATCGTTTAAGATTTTCCAGTGGCAATAAAGGAATAAATAGTGTTATTAAAAATCTCGATAACTTTTCTCAGCAACAGAGGTCATGTACAAAGCGGTAGTTTTGAAACGAGAGGTCATTTAAGAGGTAGCGGCCATGCGGGTGGTGGATTTGACCAGGATAATCGTTTAAGATTTGCCAGTGGCAATAAAGGAATAAATAGTGTTATTAAAAATCTCGATAACTTTTCATTTCATTTGATTTCTTGGTCACAATTAATTGGTCACACGTACGTTTACCTCCATTTCCAGACCCATGCACGAAGTGGAACGTCATAAAGCAGCCACAGAAATAACGATACTTTTCTGAAGCCTAATTTCCTGACTATTAATTGGATTATAATTTTTTCAATAAAAAAAATCTTATTTAAAATGAAAATTAAAAAATATTATTTTTTTATAAAGGTAAATACTAACCAATATTTGCGTGAATAAATAGTTAGTGCTAACCAATATTTACGTTAAGACTAACTAGTTAGCGTTGACCATTATTTAGGTTATCATTGACTTATTAAAAGCAGCAGAGTAAGCAGTACAGATATATGTTCCGTAGTCAGGTGGAATTCATTAGTTAGAAAGAGATGTAAAATCACATGCACACAAGAGTTTCGGTTAGTTTTTTCATTTTGCTCTTAATAAACTAATAGAAACTTTAACCAATATATCGGTCAACACTACCGGTCATATAACTAGTAAAATCACCGGTAGTCTTCTTGTAGGGTTATTTATTTAGTGAATGGTTTACCATTTACAAATATGGATCGTTTAACAGCTGAAGAACGCCTAAAAAAGTTTAAACTTCAAAAACGCCAAACGTGACCACTTTTCGAGCAGAATGTTGTGATTATCGTCGTCATAATCGACCTTTTGTGCAAATACTTGGCAGGATTAAAAAGAAGTTTGAAGAGGCTGAGTGTTACAGATACGGTCAGGCTTGTGCATCATCGCAATGTGCGCACTGCCGAATATATCGAAAGCGCTATGGCCATATGACAGTCAATTTTTTTTGGCCTGTAACTGAAGAATGTGAACTGGACGATATGTGGTTTAACAAGACGATGCCACGAGCAAGACAACACGGCCTGTTTCCAGAACGCATAATTTCACGTTTTGGTGACGTCAATTGGCCACCAAGATAATGCCATTTGAAAACCTACAATCGTCAAGAAATCGCCGAGAAACCGCTTGTAATGTTCGAAAAAGTGGTCGAAAACTACCGCAAAAGTATCGACTGCTGTAACCAATCGAGAGGCGGTCATATAGATGACGTCGTGGAGAGGGAAAGTTAATTCTTAAACACAAATTTGAAAGTTTTTAATTTAAAATTTAACAATCACGATGACAAAAAGAACATTCTGGGAAGTAACAAAATTTATTTCTTCAATATATAAAACAGGTTTGTTTTTTATTTAAGTATTTTCATCTTCAAAATTTCAATTGTTTGAAAAGGTCATTGACGAACTAATTAAAAAGTGAACAGTTTTTTTTTTGTTAATTAATCAAATTAGATATTCAGGTTTATAAGTGTGTGTATGAAAAAAAAAAATTATTTTTAAAAAAATATTTAAATGAAAAACATTCAAAATGTTCAAAAGATGATCGTGATGAATAAGCCAAAACCAAAAACAACTCTATATTCCACAAGTACTTGTATGAATATTTTTTTTTACGAACATTTAATTTATACAAAAAAATTATTTTATAAATGTATTGAAATTTGTGTGTTTTTTTTTTGTTAATTTATTTCAAGATGACATAACAATTTGTATGGAAATGTGCAAATATTATCTGCCTGCAATGTTCAATGAACTACACCGAACACACACGCATGCGCCACAGACTGACGACAATTTTAAATTTATTTATTTTTTTGTTATTGTGAGCGAGTATTTTTGCAATTATTTACCATGCACTGCAGTGCAATTTATCCAGATATTGAGCTAACAACCGCCCTCTTTATTGTCGTCACTTTGAAACAAAATTTGTTCAATTAAAGAAATTAACACTTTTGACAGGCAGAGTTTGCTACCCATGTTCGTTTTGTATAAATTAATTGTGTATTATTTTCCACACGTTCTTTTGCCAATTCTATGATTTCTTTTTATGGTATTTACAATTTAATATTTGTTTAAAAAAAATTTCATTCATCTAATCAGGCTGATCTTTCGCAATCTGTTTTCTCTTTTTTTTTTAACAAGGAATTTTAATATTTTTTAGCAGATGTTAACGCTTTGATTCGATTTAATTTGTATTTATATTTTATTATTTAATTATTTTGTTAAAAAATGTTTGGAATATTAATGATTGAATTATTCCATTATAAATTTGTTTTGTTGCAAATACACTTTATTGAAATTTTGGTAACATTTGTTCTCCTAACAGTATACCACTTTTTCTAAAAAAAGGTATCTATTAAGACTTAACTTTCTTTCGAAATGGCACAAAAAATACTTCTTTTAAAAACTTTTTTTCCTAAGAAAAAATTTATCCTTTTATAGCATTCTTACTCTTAATACTCTTTCTTGATACTAATACTACACAGAAAAAAATTACGACAAATCAATTGTCATACTGAATATCATATTCGTCAATACAATTAACTTTTTAATTGAAAAGGCACCAACAACCGAATTTGTAAATATAAAAAATAATTTTGTTAATTAAAATTGTTAAAACTCAACAAATATTTTTAACAATGAGTTTGTTATATTGAATAAAATATTTGTTAACAATTAAAAAAAAAAATTTAATTTGGAGTTTGTCGTATTAACAAAATATTTTATTGTTAATTAATTTGAATAATAAACTGCATTTTAGAATTGTTTTTTAAGTTTTTTAGTAAAATATATTAAAGGTCGCATTACAAATAACTTTTTTAGCAACAAACTTATCCCTGGATGCACTAGGAAGTTCCGACATCACCACAAAACGAATTTTTGGCCCCATTGTTGGTAATAGTTGAAATACTAGAACATATAAAAGACCCGTTAAAATTTCTTTACGAATCATTAAATAATAACTTTTATTTACCCTGTAGATTGATTCAGCTTGCAGAAATCTAATATCCTTTATAACTTTAAAGATTTTGACCCAAAGATATTTTTTTTTATTTTGTATTTTTAGCTTTTTGACAGAAAATAATTTTTAACTATGATATTTTACAAAAAAAATACAAATTGTAAATATTAAGAAAATTGTTAAAAATATTAGAAAGTTTAAAAAATGTTCTTCAATTACTTAATAACTTTTGTTATTTTTTTCTATGTACAATTGCAGTCAATTTTCGTATCGAAAATCCATTATAAAGCATGTTTTTATAGAAAGATCCACTATTTGTGAAGGCATCATTTTTTTAGAAAATATATAGAAAATCTACTTTAGTTGATCTAAGAGAATTTTCTACCTTTGATGCGCATTTCCTATATAACAACACCACACTTTGAAGCAGTGCTGCCAATTTAGACATTTAGTGGCTAGATTTGCCTATATAATTCTGAAACGGCATTTTGAGTAGATCATTTTTGTAGAATAAACTTATATTCCAGCTGGTCTGAGTTTTTATTTTACACACACAGAAAAAAATCATTTTCGAATTTGAATACGAAAATCGCATATTTGATTAAAAAAATTTTTTAATTTTCTGCGTTGACGATTTTTGCGGTATTGATAAAAAGTTTGTAAGTATATTTATTGAAATTTTAGTCAACAACCAAGTTTATTTAGACAATAAAAAAAGTTGTTGCCCAAAATAATTTTTTTCAACAAAATGTTTACGTGATTTGTTAAAATAAATTGTTGGAAATGTTGAATAAATCAAACAAAATGTTTATCGAATCTTTATTTATTTTTTTATTAATTATGATGTGCTAAATTCCCAATTTTTATTCTTCGATAAATACATATACTAAAATTTATTTATAGTTCCTATGCGCATTTCGCTGATTGCTTAAACCAGATCATTAGGAAACCTTTAGCAAAGAATTTGGAAAAACTAAACATATTACCCTGGTCCATATTCATAGTCAAAATAAAGTCGACCTTAAGTTAAAACTGGCTTTAAATGGATGTCAATAACATTGTTCTAAAGTGTACTTTAGAAAAAGTCGACTTTATTTTTGACTATGAATATGGACATGGATGGGGGCATTTTTTTGACCCAAAAGGTCCCAAAAGACCCGCCCGCCCTATATTTTATTATTTTCGTTTTTCTTGTACAATTACCTTTAATTTGAATAGACATAGAGAATAACAAACACGCTAAAAATACTTTCTTTACTTTAATTCAAATATTTTTTTATTGAATATGAAGAAATATTTAATTATTTTATTATTAAATAATTTTGATAAATTTTTTCATTGAATCAAATAAAAAAGGCTTGTTGATCTAAAATTTTAATTTCAACAAACTGTGTTGTTAAACATTTTCTTGAGATATTTATACCCACACCACAATAGTGGAGAGGGTATTATGCATTTGTGCTGATGTGTGTAACGCCTTAAAATAGTGGTCCTAGACCAGGGATGTCAGCGCCTTGCACAATTGTGCAAATTAATTCACACACATTCTTCACACGCATTCTTACGCTCTTTCATTTAGTCCACGAGAGTACACAATTGTACACAATTAGTCGTCGATTATCAAGCGACGGGTGCACATGCGGCGGATGCTTACGTATTTTTTAATCTTTATTAAGAATACTTGTCTCTTTATTCACTAATACTAATGTAAAGCAATACAACCACAATTGACATCACTGTCCTAGACCCACCTTAAAGTATACCGATATTCTAGCTTCATATTAAAACTAATGATTCGTTCCAAAATTCTGAAAAACCGCATAAATTCAAATTTGAATTAAAAAATCAAAACAAAATCGCATAAAAAAATTAACAAATATGTATGTATATGTGAAACGGACAACCGAATAAAAATATTTTGTTGGAATTCCTTTATATTTGGCATAACTATAGTTCTGGTAAATATAAATAAGTGTGCGAAATATTTTTTTTTTCTATGATGTTTATTGGTCGAGTTACGGGGTGTTAAAGTGTTGTTGTTTTCAAAAAAATGTTTTTTTAAATTATTTTTTCAAACTAAAAACTAATCAAACAAAAAAAAATTTTAGGTGATTCTTATAGAAAATCGATTGATCTCTAAATAAAAAAAAAACAAATTATTTAAAAAAAGCGAAAAAAATTTTCATTTGCAAAACCGGAAATGACCAATTTAAATCAAAATTTTTCTAACTTAATTCTAATATTTTTTTATTTTTTAATTTAAAATGGCCTTTAGTGTCCTTATCATATTGTTAAAGTTTTATCATGGGACCTCTATTACTTTAAAAAGTATGCAAATTTCTTAACACTCGTAAATGTGGTTATTACAATGTTGTACCGTAAATGACAGGAAAGAACGAGTTTAAATTGAAATTTTTCTAACTTCTACCTAATTTTTGATTCTATTTTTACAGAAATTAACCTTCGTTGAAAAACTTATATTATGTGCTCTTTATTAGTTTAAAAACACTCATACAAACATATCGGCTATGCATATAAACAACACAAAATAAAACAAACTATAACGATTATATCAGTGATGCAAGCTTGGTTTAATTTAAAAAAGTTAAAAAAGCTTAAAAAAAAACTCTAAAATTTCAAAAACCGTAAAAATTTCAAAAAAATCGTTAATTTACAAATCGCATAAATTTTAATTCGCATAAAACGAGACCTGAGTGTACTGTACGTCCGTCTCTAAAATCAATCTAAAATGAAAAAGTGTCTTATATCTAAAGGGGTTCGAAATAGGGTACAATTTCGAAAATTTGTCTTTAAATACTAGGGTGTTCAATTAATCGGGTTTTATTTTTGTTCGATTAAAGGATTAATCGATATTTGGCATTTTTAACTTATTTAATTAAACGAATAAAATTTTAAAAAATTAATCAAATAATTCTAAATCAAGAAATTTTATAAATTGCCAGATTTTTTCTGATAATTTTAGAAAATATAAAAAAAACATTCTTTTTTAAATAAAATTTGTCGATGTAGCTCCAAATTGTTGCTTCCCTTTCGGGCACTAAGATTTTAAAAGAGCCAATATACAGGGGTGTTCAGGATATCAAAAACGCAAAAGGTAGGAACTTACAAGTTGTTTTTAAAACACTTTTAAATTAATGTTTATAATATTTGTTGTAAAATTCTGTTTAACTGAGAAATATTTGTATAATATTTGTAATAAAATTCTTTTATTACAAAAATCTTATTAAAAAACGACGTTTAAAATTCTTGCGTTTTGCGTTTTCGATTTCCAGAACACCCCTGATAACTTTGGATTTTTTTTAAAAATTTTCACGCACTTTCCATCCTCTGCTATGCTTCTGCAAATAATTTCCTTTCGAGAATCGATCGAAGTATCTTGTTTAAAATATTTATGCACTGGACCACTTGTAGCTAGAGTTTTTTTTTTCCCGGACTTTTTCAATTCCCGGGAAAGCGGGAAATTTTTTTAAATTTCCCGGGATCCCGGGATCCCGCTCCATATAACTAATACAAAGTAAATTTTGGTATTAATTAATGAAAATAAAACTTTTATAAAAAAAACGTAAGGGAACTTGTTTACAAAGAAAGTAAATGAAATGGTCCAATACTAAAAAATTAATTGAAGATTTAAATAGGAACTTGAATTATTATTACCTCACGCCTTTATTCTCTGGATAATTCATAAAACAATAATAAAAACAAAATAAAAATTGAGGTACTCAAGATATGAAATAAAAAAGTTAATTAATAAAATAGATAAAATACTTTAAGTAAATATATAACATGTTTTAATGGCTTAGGAAATAACTTTCTGATACACTCAAAGCGCTTTGTAAGTCGTCAAAAAGTATATTCCTGATTTTATTTACTAATTATCATGTTTCCGCAAAATTTCGTTCATTTTTTACCTAGGTTGGACAAATAGTTAAAAGTGCACCGTTGTTGCATGCTTCGGATTCACAATCAGAAGCATTTTTTTCTTTTTTATAAACAACGTCTATATCAGTCAAATGTATGTCAAGGTTGATGCACAAATTGGATCAACCGGACTGCTTCTTACAAACCTTTTCATTTCAATAGATCCATTTGTAATCTTTAGGACAATGTGTTTTTCAAGTTGAATGTTGTAGTATCTTACACGAGTTTCCAAAATGTTATTTTATTTCGGTTTCCCCGCACTTCTCGGGTACATAAACCAACACAAATTGAAATTGAAAATTTGTGTTTATCACCTAATAAACATATCGCTCCTTCATTGCATCATAGTCATATCTCAAAATTTTAAGCAACTTTAGCAAAGTTTTCCTTCATACCTTCTCGTATTATATCTCAAACTGAACCGAAGTTATAGCAAAATATATCTTTAAATCGGTACATTTTGAAAACTTTAATCGCATTTTGCCAAGATCGTTTGTTTTTGTAGATATGACTATGTTGCAATAAAGGAGCGATATGTTTAGGTATCTCCTATTTTAAAGACTTGTTTATGGACAATGAAACTTTACTGCCTGCATCTTATTTTGAATTAATGTACTTTATTAACTCTTCACTTCACTAAATGTAATAATTATCATCTGTTGCACTGCCCATTCTGCTTTTAGTAGATTTATTGCATCAGGAGACATTGATTTAAATACATGTACTCACTTCTTGCAATTGATCTAATCCACAACCCATCCACAGATGCTAATTTTTAGAGAATAGAAAACTAAATTTCAAAGTATAAATAGCTATTTTCTGAAATTATGAGGAATTTTTATTTCCCGGGATCCCGCAAGAAAAATCCCGGGAAAACGGGAAATAAAATAATGGAAATTCCCGGGAATTCCCGGGACGGGAAATCCCGGGAAAAAACCCTACTTGTAGCCAGCCCCCTTTGATTTTGTTGGTAGAGCATCTTCTTCCAGTACTATGTTATAGTCATTGTGTAAGTGGTAAATTAGTAAAGTTGTTGAAGAACATTTACGTTAGTACTCTTTTTGAAAACCTCTTACATTTAGATTTATCCTTCGTACAATATTTTTAAACCAAACTCATTCTAAAGAGAGAAACGCACGAACTTTTTTGTTAAAAAATACGGGCGTGTTCTAGAAATCGAAATGAAGTGGATTTAAAATCGAGCAAATGTTAAAAACGACCCTGTAATGAAAGTTCATAAAAATATTCCATTTTATCTACTTCATTCTTTAAGTATCTATTATTTTTGCAAGAACAACACTTAAAACCACGAAAAACTACGGTTATTTTGTAAATAGAATTTGAATTTAAATTATCGTTCGGTTTCAATCTCACTTCATTTCGATTTCTAGAACATACCCGATAAATTAATATAAATCTTTGTCATTTTTTCTTTTGTGAAATGAATTATTAAATTGTGTTGAAAAAATGTAACAAAAAAATAAGCTAAACTACTCACTAAACATGACTGTTTTTTTTTTAATTCCAACGGACACATACATTAGGTTTGTTTATTCCAGAATATCAAACAACAGTTTCATTTTTTCTTCCAACAAGTGATTAAACTTCAGTTTCTACTTAATAGTTTCGGTTCTCTTGCTCTTAATTATATTACAATGAACTTAAATAACTTAAGTAATGTTTAGTTTGACAAAATTTACTTTGTGTATATAGTATTGTAGTGGAATGTTTTCCTTTCTTTAAGATTCTTAGGCCCGTTTTCACGACTTAACGATAGCTAAATGTAGGAAGTTATCGAACAGATAATGAGTTTTTAATTATCACAAGTTCTCTTTAACCTTAAAGTGAAGATCAAGCTAAAGAGAGGAACGTTCTACCTTTAACCTTTGTCGTAAGGTTTAGATTTGAGATTGCCATATTATATTCACATATTTTTTATATATGGCAACTTCAATTATACGTATATTTTGTAAATGTAAAAAAAGTACGTAGTTGCCAGTTCGTATTTTTATTTTGGCAAAAATAATCGGTATTTTCTTTAGTATTGCCACTTTTTTAAAAATGTTAAGTTTATTTTATACAGAAGTTGTGAAAACGAAAAATAGTTGAAGGTAACTTTATTCCTCACTAGTGCTAAAGGTAGCGTTAACTATATCGAACTTTAAAGTTAAGTCGTGAAAACGGGCCTTAGTAAAATTTTACATAAATATCATATTTTTAGTAAAATTGTTTAATTTTTACTTTAAGGGTGAGTGTGAAACGGTAGTAAAGTTCTACGGTAGTAAAGTTCTATGGTGAATTAGAATTGGCAAGAATTTCTTGCGCTAATGTCAAAATTTATACTAGCTCCCAGGACTAGTGACATTTTATTCATCTCAACAGTGTACAAATTTTACTTACATGAGTACTTTGCTACCGTTACCTATTAAATTTTTTCAATATATTAAAAAATGTCTCCTTATAAAAACATTTTGTAGCACTTTCCCAAAATTTTGTAATAAACAATGATAACGGCAACTTATTAAAAATACAACCCTGTATAAAAGCTTTTGCTTTCATTCGCTAACTAGTTTTTGCGAGAGTCAGGGCTGTCAGACTTGGGGATTTATCCCCAAAGTTGGGGATTTCATGTGAGTAAAAAGGACAAAGAAAGTCATTTGGGGATTGGGGAATTTTTTGGGGATTTAAAAAAAATTTCGGTAATTTTTTGGGGATTTTACACTTTTTTATTATTTGCGCTTATTTTTCTTTGTTTCGTATATAAAATATGAAAAAAAGTAGCAAAACTTTTATCTTACTCTTATATAATGTAAAGGGTCCAAATTAAGATTACCATTTTTGTTAAGTGTGTAAAAGGTACTTTATAAACTTTTTATTATGTATTTTTATTGTTGATTATAAGGATGGCTTAAACCGATTGAACAAGGTCCACATTCTTATAAATTGGCTCATTCGTCACTGGAATCGCATAGAAAGGATTTAAAAAACATGTCGAAACCAGTCACTACAAACAAAATAAAACGATTTTTTTGACAAAAAATTTTTATTTGGGGATTTCTTATTAAAATTTGTCCAACAATTTTCAAAAAAAATTTAAAATTTGGTCAAAAAAAAAAAAAAAAAAAACATTTTGTTTTGCCTGGACTCCGACTGTTTTCATTTGATGAATCAGAAGTAAAAGCAACAGTTTATTTTTGTCCAATAAAAAATCAAAAAGTGGAAGAAAAAGCAATTTTTTTAACTTTGACTGCAGTTTTTTAAACCCTGGTTTATTCGACTTAAAACTTTAAAAAAATTATACATTTAACAGAAATACTATATATTATAATTATTCGATTAATCGGTATAAATTCTTCGATTAATCCTTTAATCGAAATTAGCAATTTTAAATTATTCAAAGAATAATCGTCTAAAATTGTTCGAATAATCGAACAAACATTAATCGACTGAACACCCTAGTAAATACTGTGGTGCTTGGTGTGGCTTTACCGACTTAAATTTTTGACTATTTTTTAATATGCAAAAATTATAAATTTTTTTATGTTTTGCTTAAAAATAAGCCATCTTTGTTTTTTAGGGACTGTTTTATAAAGTTTTCTTCATATTTAATGCCAAAAACACTTTTTTTAGAACATATTGCCGGTTTCCTTGTTTATGGGACAGACGGACATCATTAGAACGACTCAGAATATGAATTTGAATCGATCGGTATACTAAAAGGTGGGTCAAAAACCACAATTTTTATGTGTTACAAACATTAGCACAAACTGAAATATCCTTTCCACTATTTTGGTCTGGGTAAAAAACAAAAGTGACAAGCATGAAATAATTGCCGGACAATTAATATAGAAGATGATTTATTAACATGTCAGTGTCATAATATCAATAAGTTTTCTGCAATTCTAATAAAAACAAACTGGATGTGCATTGAATTCTAAATGTAGCAGTAAATTTCATTTGTCAAGGCTTAAACCACAAATCATAGTCCGAATTTTTCTGCAAAAAAAAATTAAATAAATAAAAAACATATATTTCTTAAATGCCATGTCCCACTGTTCCTCTTTCCCCTTTCTTTTTTATTTGTATACACGACAATTTAGTTTTAGAAAATTATTTTAATTAACATTGAAACTAAAAACAACAGTTACAATTTAAATTATTTTAATTTCCGGCACTTAATTCCGGATTTAAATAATAATACGTCTACAAAACAAAAGTTGCATGTTTAACATTAAAGTTCTAGTATTTTATTTCTTCATTATTGTTAATTGTTAATATTATGAAAAAAACAAAACTATTGTAAACAAATTGCCAATTCATCACACATTAAACAAATAAAGTGCGTAACCTTAAAAATTATTAATAATATTAAATAAAAAAAAAACAATGTTTTAAAAATAAAACTATACAATTTCAATTGAGAAAATTATTATTATTAAAAAAATTTAATTTCCGCATAAATACATAAATAAACTTTTATATTTTAGTGTTAATATCGCATCTCAGCAATTTTGTGCAACTTACAATTAAATAAATTAATCATGAAAAAAAAAATCAAATAGTACTAATGATTGCAAGTCATGATAGAAGTTAATTATACAAACAAATAAATTGTTTAATATTTGTTTAACAGTTAAACATTTTAATTTAATTTTTTAACTTTTTGTTTAAGCGACTATTGCTTTTGCAATGAAGCACTTGATTTTAAGTTAATATTTCCGTAGCAAAGGTACTCCTTTTTGACGAACTTATAGAAAATTAAAAAAGTACTTCGTTTGGACGAAGTTTGTTTTTACAGAAAAACTATTCCCTTTTAACAGAGCTTTTTATAGAAACTTTCCGAACGAAATTTTTCTATAGAAACAAAACTCTGGACGACCCACATAACATAAGCCACCCTTTTAAGAAAGTTTTTCTATAGAAAAATCACTCCCCTTGTACGGACTTTTTTTTTTATAGAAAAAGTATTTGCTTCGGACAGTTTTTTTATAGAAAAAGTACTCCCTTTGAACGAACTTTTTCTATAGAAAAAGTACTTCCTCTGACAATATCCATTAAAAAAACTTATTCTACAGAAAAAGTTCTCCCTTTAAATGAACTTATAGACTATATTTTTACAGAAAAAGTATTTCCTTTGAACAGAGTTTTTCTTTAGAAACTTTTTGAACAAAACTTTTTCAATAATTAGTTTTGTGGTTATTTTGTTGAACTGTTTATGGTTTTTAATTAAGTTAATTTAATAAAATTTGTATTGAATTATTTTTATGAAGAAAGGAATTTTACAACATGAAATTAATTGAAATTTATTGATAATTTTTCGTTCTTGACTGAGCTTGGAACCGAACCCTGGTTTTCACGGGCAGGTTGCCCTTATATGTTTCGATTTTAACCACTCAATCTCTTCAGAGGTATTTAACCTCGATAGATCGATTATTGCTTTGAATGATTATCTACTTTAATTGATTTTCATGTTCTTCCTTTCTTCTGTTTTTTTGTACTTTTTGTCAAGAATGCTTCTTTTTCTATGGAACAACTTTTTTCAATAGAAAAAATATATCTTTTGGACGAATTTTTTTCTATAGAAAAGGAAGGAATTTTTATAGAAAAAGTACTTCCTTTAAACGAACCCTTTCTATTGACAAAGTATTTTCTTTGAAAGAACTTTTTATATAGAAATATTACTCCCTCTTTGGAGAAGGGTTTTCCATAGAAACAAAAGTCACCTTGGCTGACTATTCTAAGGCAAAAGTTTTTTCTTTAGAGTGAGTTTTTATATAGAAACATTACTTCCCCTTTGGAGAAAGTTTTCTATAGAAAATATGCTCCCCGTGGACGGAGTTTTTTTATAGAAAGAGTATTCCCTTTGGACGAAGTTTTCTTAAGAAAAAGTACTGCTTTGTAACGAACTTTCGCTATAAAAAGGTCCTTCTTTGATAACTTTTTTCTGTAGAAAAAGCATGTCCTTTGTACGAAGTTCTTCTACAGAAAAAGTACTCCCTTTGGACATTTCCTATAGGAAAAAGAATTTCTTCTGAGCCGAATTTTTCTAATGTAAGTATCTAAAGAAAAAGTAACTTACTTGGGAAACAGTTTCTCCATTGAATATGTACTCTCTTCAAAGATAATTTTTTATAGAAAAATTTCTATGTGGGAGTAAACTATAAGTACATTTTCGAATCAAAAATCAATGGTCTCTGATTAATAAATCCTTTCTAGCACATTTTCAACTCATTTATGTTACCTAGTTCCTCGAAGCCCATAGGGGGTAAGGATATAAATAAGTGTGTCACTTCGTTTTTAATTTCTGCAATATCTACCTTAGATCCTATGAAGTATAATTATTTTTGATCCTTATAAGCAGCGAAGTTGATTTAACGATGTCTATATGTCCGTGTGTATGCTGGAATGGGTTTTTCGAAGACCCTAGAAATGATGGGGACTTATATATTTATACCACATATACTCCTTTATAGTTTACTATTGTAGTTCAGTCAGATCGGTCCATAAATAGCTGATATATGAAAAAAAAACCACGACTGCCTCTAATTTTTACCCATCATTTTTTGTTTTGTTTTTTATTTTAATGTGTTAAATTGTTTTTTGCATTTTTTTTATTTGCAACAAACAAATACATTATTTGCCGCTTGAATAGAAAAATCTGTACTAAATGATAAACCGTACTCAATATATGGATATTTCAATGTCATCATACGTGACATTTGTACGCTTTCAGAGGGATAGAGATTTTGCAAAAATAGTAGTAAGTGGAAAAATTCTTTATCATTATGTTTCATTTAGTGGGTACTATATATGAAAAACAAATTATCAAATTCCGAACATTGTTTTCCAAAATATCGAGCAAAATAAGGAATTTCGTACGTAAAATGGAAGTGATTTCGGATTTGTGAAAGGTTTTCTTCTTTTTTAATTTTTTACATTAAATCACATATTTTTGCTTTATAATCCGTAATTGGAAGAAAAAAATTTTTTTGGATGGTCTTATAATAAACAAAATGTAATATCGTTCGTGACATGCCGTACGTGACCGATTTATCTCTTATAGTATTTACAAGGTATGAAATATATTTTTGTAAATATGTATATGTATATAAAAACTTTAAACAAACAAGTAAGAAATTATAGTCGGTCAAGCCTGACCATATGATATCCTACACCATTATATATATAGTGTAACCTATTTGGGTTCCCTTGGCCATGGGTCAAGGGTCGCCAAAATAAAATTATGCTATGAGGTTAAGAATTTTTTTAAAAGTTATTTGTGTCATATATTATTTAGTTATGTTCATCTATATGAGATTTGTTTGCCTCGAACCGTTTTAAGGAAGGGGGTTTTTTATGGGACATATGGTTAGTTTTGTGCCTACCAGCACAAGATTTTGTCATGGCATAGTACCTATCGTAAAAGTTATTGCCGCCAGTTTGTATGTAAATACAACATTTATAAGGAAGTTATGGCATTTAAAGCTATTTTCGGGAGGAGTATTTGTATAGGAGGTATGGTCAAATACCGATTCCAATAAAATTTGATAAGATGATTTTGACTGCAATAAAATAAGTTTGGACCAAATTTAAACTAAATACCAACATAATAAGATGATACATTTAGTTGCATTAAGTACTTAGTACTTACATACGTGACGACCTTTAAAAGCTTATGAAATTTTTATTATACCAATTTAAAAACATACCGATCAATATTTTTTGCAACAAATATCTTGCTTTGAACTTTTATTTTGAAACACCTAAGACTGACCAAATACAAATGACAAAGACAAATGATGTTTTTGCACTATGTACGTGGCATTGGAATAGCATCCAAAACAAACAAAAAAAATATACCGCTATTCGACCTATTTATTTTCTCTTTCATCATGGATCTTGTTCATTCCCAGCGGGAAAACTCAGAAGACCTTCTTACTTCAGTCCTTTTTAAAGATTTAAAAGATTTTTTGATTCAATTACTATTCTTATCTAACTGCTAAAGAAGGCCTCATAGAAGGCCTCGGCTCTTTCGTATAAAAGATAAGATACACCTTCCACACTCGCTTCTATGAGAAGGGAATAACATTTTTTGTATTTTTTTTTGCACAAGCAAAAGCAAAATCAATTTTTTTTGGTCCCATTACCCTTCTTATGTACCTGCTGAAGAAGCGAGAGCGGAAGGCCTTCTCCGCAATGACAACGTGTGTAAAAAAGATATGAGTATGGAATGGAGCAAGAAGGCCTTGTACATCCAAAAGAAGGTTTACAGAGGCCTTCTAGAAGGCTTTCCTACTCCTTCTTTTTCCCGCTGGGTTGCTATTGTAACTTAAATTTTAATGTGTAATTCCAATGTTACCAGTATCTGTATTTAAAATTGTTGATTTCAGTTACTAATAATAAATCAAAGAGAAAGTCAGCTTAAACTTTTATTTTTTGCTTTTTAGAATTTGTAATAAGCTACAAGTACCTCTGCAGTAGCTTTTCTTTCTACCATATTTGAAAAAAACTTTTAAGCGTTTTAATTTTTTTAATCATGGTTGACATTATCATGGAAATGACCATATGTATTTTATTTTAATGCTTTTTTGGCAATGTGCGTTAGTGGTTATTTATATAACTTTCTGTTCTTATCGCACTACGGTTAAGGGTTAATAAGATTCGGCACAGCCAAATATAGCACTCCACACAGAAGAAAATAATTTTCATTTTTGAATACGAAAATCGCATATTTAATTGAGTCAATAAACAAAGTTGTTGCCCTAAATAATTTTTTTCAGCAAAATGTTTACGTGATTTGTTAAAATAAATTGTTGAAATGTTGAAAAAATCAAACAAAATCTTTATCGAAACTTTTTTTTTATTTATTAATTATGATGTGCTAAATTCCCAATTTTCATTAGATCATTAGGAAAACTTTTTCCAAAGACCTTTAAAAACTTAAGATATTTTACAAATAAAACTGTAAAGCGAATGAGAATTACAAACACTCACACACTATCAAAGCTATTTAAAAATGGACAAGAGTTATACAAATACTGTCTTCACTTTCATTTAAATATTTTTTTTTAATATGAAGAAATATATAATTCTTTCATTACTTAATATGTTTTCTTGAGTGCTGTTTTGCAAAGTAGAATTTTGATAAATTTTTTCATTGAATCAAATAAAAAGTTTGTTAATCTAAAATTTTATTTTTAACAAACTGTGTTGTTAAAAATTATCTTTATATATTTTTTTCTCTGTAACTTGTTTACTATCTTTGAAAACACATTTTCCTTTAAAAAATTTTCCCCTTTATTTAAAAAAGGTACTCCTTATGAATGCTCTTTGCCATGGAAAAGTTTTCCTTTAAAGGGAATATTATATATATGGCCATCAAGTCGATCTTTCGATTTGACAAAAACAATATTAAATCGTTGTTGGTTAAAATGTTTGCACAAATGCTGTTAATAAATATCAACCCTTCAAGAGGTTCCCATCAGTTTCAAATTTTCCTAAGATGACATACATATATATAACAAATTTTAATATAAAAAATTTCAGTCACGTGTGAGTATGTTTTTTGATGTCTTCTGAGGCATTAGATCTAAGAAAACCGCGCTTTGTCTTATTTCGAAAACTGTCCGATTAATGAAATATTCTGTTTCCATTGGAATCAATTACATTACATAGACTCACACCAGAAATATAGACTTTTAATAAGAATTCTTATTTCAAGTCTATCATATCTCAGCAAATTATTGAAATATTTTTGAAATTTTAATTATATCAGCGCCTAAAAATAATAACTTAGGTACTGATATCGTGGATTGTGTAAACAAAAGTACCATTGGCAATAATACATTTTAATACCTGTCTTCCTCTTGAACACCGTTTTAAAGCAAATATTTGCGTTAACAACTCATTTTATTTGTAATTATAAAAACACAAAAAAATTAGTCATTTGTTTATGAAAAAAAACAATGTTAATCAAACAGATTAAAAAAAAATTTTTTTATGTGTATAAGCATATTTTACAAAACTTATACTTTTAATTGTTTATAAATAAACAATTTTCAATGTTTAACCATCGACAACAATGATGATGCACTCACTCGCTCGCTTGCTCAGTGAGTCGCACACTGTCACTAAATTCACTTTTTGTTTTAAAAAGAAAAATAAAATTAAAAATACGAATGAAATACATTTCTATCTTTTACCCTGACCTTACCCAATATAGTTAGTTGTTGTCTGTTTAATCTTTAGAAATTGTATCTACTATGTGCGAACATGAGAACAAATTCCCTCTCTTTATTATTTTTTTATTTTTATTAATTTTATTTTTAAAATCTCAAAAATGCTACGAAATTGAAAATGTGTTGGTGAGAAATGGCATAAGCGATAATGCTATCGAACGCTAGATGGCAGTGAATAAACAGGGTGTTATGAATTAAATTATTTAAAATGTTGTATTACATATGAGTCAGTAAAAGGAAAACCGTTAATTCAAACTTTAAAAAAACTATTTTTGAGATTTTTTATTATTTGGATAAAATAGTTGTATCCCTCTGGTATTTTTTGTATATATCGGAATGCTATATATATTTTTCTAGTTTTAAAGAATTTTAAAAATCTGAGTGTGTCCACATAACTTTTAAAAGCTTTTTTTTATCATATCAAAAGAAGCATCGTAGCTGCTCTAGGGTAATAGGGTTACCATTATATACCTTAATTGTAAGTTAAGCGTAAATTCTGGTTAAATATTCGATACTCCAGCAAAACTCTCTGTATTGTTTGGCAGTTGACTTTCAAATAACTCTAAGTTACATATAAACTTTTCAAAATCGCCATGTGTCGAAGTTACTTCTGCAAATGCAAACGTACGTTATTTAAATAAACTTTGTGTGGTATTATTTCAATTGTAAATAATAGACATTCAAGAAATCGATGTTAATCAAGCACCGAATCGAAGAGGACAGAATAAATTGCTGATAAATCAACATGTTTGGTAGTTAATGGTGAAACTTTAAGACCTTTAGCGCTAAATTTCACTTCGCCGTTTGTTAATCAGCTTATGCTTCCATTTTCTGCACAAGTGTATTTTGAATGCCTCATTCTTCTGTTTCAGACACAAAGTCATATCTTCTCGGCAGAATACAATGCGTAAAATTTGGGGTTTCAACTTCTAAACATATTTTCGTAAAATCCGGTATTCCGCAAGGTAGTCACCTTGTCCCTCTTTTGTATCTGCTCTTTATCAACGACATGCCTGAAATTATTAAACATTCACATATACCTACTAATGTTCGCAGACGATGTAAAAATTTTTTTAAACTTCACGAACTCTTTACACCACATTTATCTTCAACAAAACTTAAATACCTTTTATAATTGGTGTGAACATAACCTAATGGAATTAAACCTAATTAATTGTAAACATATGTGCTTTTCTAAAAAACTTAGTATTATAAATAACTAACTTTAAAATCGAGATAGTGGACACTATTATGGATCTTGGAATTTTACTGGATGTAAAATTGGATTTTATTCAACACATAAAGAACTCAATGATCCTTTCGTCACTAAACAACTTTACACATCTCTCGTTAGACCAATCATGGAATACGGTTCAATTGTGTCGGTTCCACATTATATGGTTCATAATTCATATTGAATCCATTCAAAAACAATTTTTGCTTTTTTGCTTGAGAGATACATATCGAGGATATTATAATCTCCCCTCATATTCCACAAGATTATCCTTAATACGTTTACCAGCACTGAAAAGTCGCAGAGTTATCTAAATGTCTCATTTGTAATTAACTTAATAAATTAATTTTTTATTAAGTAGATTATTATTTATAATCCCTTAAGCGGCCCATACACTTGCAATATTATTGTATATGATATTCGCCATATTATTTCAATTTATGAAACATAACCTATAGGAATAACATAAACAGCATTGTTCAATGTTGCCAACACATTTCACTTTCTTTTCGTTGTGCAATAAAAATTAAAAGTCTTTTGATTGTTGCCAATATATTGTGGCACCCTCGCATATCACAAACACATTGGCGATATAATTGTACAATACGTAAAATTTAACAATTTTATTGCAAGTGCATGAACCGCTTTATTTATAAAAACTTTCCGAACTAACTATGCTATAGAGACCCATTTAGAAAACTGTGTTGTTGCGTTAATGACATGTTTGAATTTGTGTGTTTTTCTCTAGATGTAAATATTGTAAAACGTAATATTATACTTAAGTTAAATACTCATTTGTATTAGGCTGTAAGGATTTATCCATAGACCTAAATATATTAAATTAATCATAGCTGTAAGATATGAATTAAATAAAAAATTAAAATATTTTTTTTTTAATTTTTATTTCTATTTTATAAAAGAAAATTAAAACAATTTTAGTTTAAGATTTTTTGTTTAAATGTTTGTGGTATTAATTTTTATAAAATCGAATAAAATTCTGATATATTTAGATATTTTTAATTAAAATGTACTATAAAAAAAATTATTTCAACTTTTTAATAATTAAAAGGTTGGATTCTCAAAAATTTTCTATAATTCTTTTTATATTCAAATATTCTAAGCTGAATATATTCAAATCAATTTAATTCAAGTAAAAAAAATTGATTTGTAGTTTTAGAATTTTTATTCAACAAAATTGGTAGCAAAGAAAAATATTCAAACAAACAAATTTCAAATACAAAAATTTTTACAAATTTTTTTTAAGTTTTTCCTTGAAAAACTAGGAAGATAATCACTGTTGCCAATTTAGAGATTTTCGTGCTTAATCAAGCGTTTTTGAAATGTCAATCGCGGGAAAAAGTACGTTTTAGCGTTTAGCGGGAAATCTAGCGATTTTCAAACAATTCTCAGCGTAGGGTATCATATGGTCGGGCTTGGCCGACTATACTTTTTTACTTGTTTTTTTTCGATTTACAATTAGTATTTTGTTAGGACTGCTGTGACAAATCACAACTTTAAGCTTGCTTAAAATTTGGAAACAAAAGGTAAGGTATTTATCTTAATTGTCTCGATATATCCCAAGCAATATAATTGACTAACTTTCATTTAACTAATTTGATCTAATTGCTTAAAACGGCAAATAATTACCAAAAATAACGTAAATGTTACAAACTTTTTTGTACTAAATTTGTCACTCCGAGAGAAACTGTTTTAATATTCATCTAAGACCCCATAAAGTATATACATTAGGGTGGCCGTTATTTTTTTTATTTTGATTTCTTATATTCTCCCCCCCTAAATCGGTTCAGTTTTATGTAAAAAAAAATACAAAAAAATTTCGTAGCTATAAGTTGTGTTTTAGGGGGGGCGTCCGTCCCTCAAAGTTTGCCATCAAACCATTTATTCAAATGTAATTTGTTTGCATATGACTATCTTCTAAAAACAACATTTTACAAGAATATGATATATGGCAATATTTTAGCTCTTCTAGTCAACAACATAAGCCTCTAAGAAAGTTTTTTGCTAAAATCAATATTTTAGAAAATAATTAAGAAAATAAAAACAAAATACCAAACATTTTATATACGTTTTATATATATAAAAGTGGGATTTAATGTCAAGTGACCCAATTTTAAAATAGATGTCTTTCGATTTAAATGAAATTTACACCAATTTTAGTACTGTTAGATAGTAGCTTAGACACAAACAACTAGATCGGTCAAAAAGTTTCTGAGTTAGAGGGGGTCAAAATTTGACATTTTGGCCATACAGGTGTTCTTTCTCATCCATGTAACTTATTACCTATTGGTGTAAGCAAAATTTGTCCCAAGTAGCTTAGATAGCTTTTTGATCAAACTTTTTAAAAAATTTTTTTTGTTTTTTTAAAAAATTTTTAAAATTTTTTTTTTTTTAATTTAACACTTGGCTAAAAAAAATAAAAATAAAAGTTTTAAATTTAAAAAAAAAAATTAAAAAATTTAAAAAAAAAAACAAAAAAATATTTTTAAAAAAGATTGATTAAATAGCTATCTAAGCTACTTGGGACAAATTTTGCTAACACCAATAGGTAATAAATTACATGGATGAGAAAGAACAAATGTATGGCAAACTTTGACCCCCTCTACCTCTGAAAAATTTTGACCGATCTTGTTGAAAACTTGTGTGTAAACTACTATCTAATAGGACTAACCTTGGTGTAAATTTCATCCAAATCGGAAGACATCGATTTCAAAATTGTGTCACTTGACATTAAATCGCCTTTTTATATGTATAAAACGTATATAAAATGTTTGGTATTTTGTTGTTATTTTCTTAATTATTTTCTAAGATTTTCTTGGAGGCTTATGTTGTTGACTAGAAGAGCTAAAATATTGCCATATATCATATTCTTGTAAAATGTTGTTTTTAGAAGATAGTCATACGCAAACAAATTACATTTGAATAAATGGCTTGATGGCAAACTTTGAGGGGCGGACGCCCTCCCTAAAACACAACTTATCGCTACGAAATTTTTTTGTATTTTTTTTTACATAAAACTGAACCGATTTGGAGGGGGAGAGTATAAGAAATCAATCAATCAATTGAATCTGTTGAAATCACGCTCACTTTTAAACGACTTAAAAGAAAAGCATCAAATTGTTCAGAATTCACCGAAGCAGTTTGGAATCGGAGTCCAGCAAAATCGGTTTAGTAGAAAAAGAGTTATGAATTAAAATGTGGGACAACCACCCTAAAAAAGTTGTCATTTTGTTACAAAAACTAGCATAAATAGTGGCGGAATGCACATATTGATACACGATTTTGCACAAATTCGTTGTATATGATTAAAAATCATACTCATATAAGGCCCACTCTCAAAAAAAAAAAAAACTTTTAGTATGCTTATAATAAACTTGGCCCGCCACAGTTTTATGTGACTAAAATCACGCTGTCAATTTTCGTGATTATCAGTGCATAATTTACCATAGGCCCCATATAAAGCCTACTTTCAGAAAACAGATAAGTACACATAAAACCCTAATATTGCTATTTTAATAAATTTTGGTCTGTGACAGTTTTTTGTAACTAGAAATAACGCTGTCATCTTTCGTGCAGATCGGTTCGTAACTTACCATTGGCCTCATATAAAGCCTACTCTCGGAAAAAGCTTTAGCACGCGTAAAATCGTAAAGCTCTCAATCTGTGTTCTATTCTAATAATATTTGGTCAGTCATAGTTTTTTAAAACTATAAATTACTTGTTTAAATTTCGTGAAGATCGGCCCATAATTTACCATATGTCCCATATAAACCCCACTCCGGAAATATTTAAACTGTAGGTGGACGGGAACAAAGATTCGGCACAGCTGAATACATAACTCAAACTAATTTTTTTTTTTTGGGGGGAATAAAATACCTAGGGAAGTTGGATATCTAAGTATGTAACGTAATTTGAGAGTCACATATCTTTGGAAAAGTAGCCTATATCTAGATTTATATAAAACTCTTAAAAATGTTTAGGTTTTAGCGGTATTTTTAAAAAAATTCCCGCTAAATTAAATATTTAGCGGTTTCTAGCGGTTTTTAAGTTCAATTTGGCGGGAAATTATCAAAAAAAGTTGGCAGCAGTGAAGATAATGTAATAAAATACTGGGATAAAAAAGTGCAGCTCCATTTTAAAGTACAAACATTAAAAGTAAGACGATTTCGTATTTGAAAATTTAAAAAATTTAACGATATTATACAGTTACTGGTTACTCAACTAACACAAGGTTCTTTTCCATGGCATTTAGAAATAAATTCGGCGGAAAACTAGCCAGAAACTGAAAGCAATATTATATTCCTTTAATGAGGTTGTTTTGAGGTTGAATTGCTCTAAGCAAATGCATGTAAGATCATGGACTGTGCTCAAACACTTTGAATAAAACTTCCTTGGCATTGTTTTCCAAATAGAAACGTGCAGTTATGTGCTAGAAATCAATTCGACTGAAATTTAACTGGCATAGCCGAATATACCACTCTTACTTATTATATAAAAGGTAATAACGTTTATAATTTTATACATAATAATTCTAATATCGAAGAACAGATTATGAGTACTTCAAAAATTTTTGCTCAATTAAAATATTTTGGCATTTTTTTTAAATTATAAAATTTTTTCATACCAAGTTTGAAATTGTTTTTATTCAACAAGTTTTATACAAATTTATTTTATTTGTTTCTTTTAAATAACATTTTCTTCAAACAAATTTGTGTGCTTTTCTATTGATTTCAATATATCTTTATAATCGGGCATGTTCTAGAAATCGAAATGAGGTGGAATTGAAATCGAACGAGATTTCGATCTTAATTATTTACAAAATGACTGTAGTTTTTTCTATTTTTAACAGTGGTTCTTGTAAAGATAAATGGTGCTTAAAGTATGAAGTAAAGAAAAAGGAATATTTTTGTAAACTTTCTTTTCAGGCTCGTTTTTAAAATTTGTGTGATTTTAAATCCACTTCATTTCGATTTATAGAACATGCCTGAATATTTATTTGAATAATATTAATTGAAATAATAGTGAAGTTAACTTTAAAGAGAAGAAATGAAATTTGAATTTGAAACATTATCATGAATTATTTGAAACTAATTTATATTTAATTTAAAGAAGTATTCAATAAATTTAACATATTATATTTTTTGTAAAAAAGTTACAAATTGTAAATAATTCATTTTGAGCCAATATTTAGAAGAAAATAATTTACAATGAACAGCTACGAAATAAATAAAAACCTAAATAAAAACTTTAATTTATGTTAAAGTAGTTGTATTCTTAACCACCAATTCGACTTTAAAAGAGAACACAGCACAATTGAGCAAACCCACCGAATAGTAAACGCCATAAGAAAAGCCTTTGAAGAAAGGAAATATTGTTCCGCTCACTTCATCAATGTTTCTCAAGCTTTTGATAAAGTCTGGCATGAAGGCTTATTATACAAATTGAAGCTAAACTTCAAAGGAAGGAAATTTCTTAAGTATCTCAGCCAATTGGCATCCTGGGCCCTCTATTATACTTAATTTATACTTTGGACATGCCAACAAACAACTACACCCAAAGTTCAACATTTGCAGACGATACAGCTTTTCTTAGTGTCCACGAAAACCGTTATGAAGCATCTCGTTACTTACAGCATCATATATTTCAACTAGAAATATGGTTAAGACAATGGAAGATAATGGTCAATGAGCAAAAATGCGTACATATAACATTCACATTGCGCCGGGAATCTAAACCGCCAGAGACTCAGGTTTATTTCCTGCAGTAGAACTTCGCGGGATTAGCTTAGGGAATTAAAAAAAAAAATAAAAAAAAAATGTAAAATATCTCGGTATACATCTGGATCGGCGATTAACGTGGAAATGCCACATAGAGGCAAAATTAACTCAAATAAACTAAAAGCCATTCAAATTCATTGGCTTATTGAAAGAAATTCTGTCCTTAGTCTAGATTGCAAACTTCTACTTTTCAACTCTATCTTAAAGCCTATCTGATGCTACTGTATTCAACTATGACTGGCGCTGGCAGGACATAAATAAAGTATAAGGATAAGATTTGATTAATTATTGTTAGTTCATATTAATTATATGAAGATTCAATAAATACAGAATGAAAAATAAGTGTTAAAGTAGTAAAAATAGGACAATTTCGGATTAACAAGTAAAAGGCTTAATGGATTTACCCTAACCTCAAAAGTCTTCAAGATCATGAAATTATTCTAACTTTTGATTGTCAAAAAAATTTTGTATTACCTACCCAGCAAAAACTTACATTGCAAAGTAATGCGTTTAAAAGCTTATATAACTACTCTTCACTACTTTTACATTGGCATTATTTTAACACGGTGATGTCATTGGAGGCAAGTACTTACCACCCTCGCTTACAAATAGGGAGTTGAAAAAGTCATTACCACATTCGCTTACAAATAGGGAGTTAAGTAAGTCATTAAGTTTATGATACAATATCGATATCATATGTTATACTTTATATCACCTAGACGATATCGGTTCAATATCTTTTGGTTAAGACCACAATACCAAGTTTTTAATCCGGTTTTTAATATTAAAATATATATCAAAATCAATTAGTTATTTAAATTTTTCATATTCAAATTTATTACAAATTGTTTCAATTTAGTACAAATAAAATCAGTTTGTATTAGATTTGAATAAATAAAGCCTTAGATGCGTTTTATTATGAATTAATTATAAATTTCGTTAATCAACTCATAAACAAGTACTTATGTATCAGATTATATGCCAGCCATTACTAAACTACTTCTATGTAATGCAGATGGTATGAAATAGGCATTAAAAAGTAAGTTGTTCAGTAATTGCAAGTCATTACCAAGTTTTTGCTGGGTAAAGCTCCCGATCCGGCTTAAGTATGCCAGCCGTTAGCTTTATGTTTATAATTTCACAATTTATCAAGGTCTTTTGAACTTTTGAAAACAATGCACTGTAAATCATGTTAAATTATTTTGCGATGGCAGGCAAAATATGAATTCAATAGTATTGGGAATGCTTGCCGTTGGCTTAAAAACGAAACCTCCAAAAAATATAAAAAATATTACCATAATATTACACATCATAGGGCATTCATTTTTGCCTCCCGGCCATATTTTTGGAAATATCGAAAGGGCAGAAGTGAGGACCACAAAATGTTTAATGAGTAGTCTCCTCGCATCATTAAATTTGCCGCTTTTATGAGAACAGCTTTATTTATCAAAGCAGGTTCAATGTATCGATTTTTGCAAGAAGACCTGGATGAGGCTGCATTAGAAGATGTACCGAAGAAACTTTAATGGATGATGAAGAATAATTAAGAGTATAATATTTGTATTAAGTGCTTTATTTAGATGTAACATTTTTGTGTGGTACCGATTCATAGCTCGTTATGTTAATACATTTACATATAAAGGGTGGTTAAATTGTAAGGGCCAATGTTGAATGTGAACCACACCTAAACGCCAAGTTTTTTTCCGAATTTTATTTGACATTTCTCTATTTCAGACTTACTCAAATTGAACCATGGAGAGATACACAATCCAACAACGTGTTAAAGTCATCCAGACTTATTATGAAAATGGATGATAAATTTCGAAGAAAATCATCTTCAGTGATGAGGCACATTTTCACCTCAGTGGATTTGTCGATAAGCTGAATTTCCGCATTTGGGCGAATAATAATCCAAGAGTGATTGTCGAAAAACCAATGCACCCACAAAGAGTGACTGTTTGGTGCGGTTTATGGGCTGGCGGCATCATCGGGCCGTATTTTTTCCAAAATGAGGCCGGTCAGGCAGTTACTGTGAATGGTGTTCGCTATCGTGAGATGATAACGAACTTTTTATGGCCCGAATTGGAAGATATGGATGTGGACGATATGTGGTTTCAGCAGGACGGTGCCACTTGCCACACAGCTAACGAAACAATGGCTCTTTTGCGCAACAAATTCAATGGCCGTGTTATCTCACGTAATGGCGATGTCAATTGGCCGCCAAGATCATGTGATTTGACACCGTTGGACTTTTTTCTTTGGGGTTATTTGAAAGAAAAGGTGTACGTCGATAAGCCAGCAACAATTCAAGAGCTAAAGGATGAGATAATTCGGCACATTAACGGCATAGAACCTCCATTATGCCTCAGGGTCATCGAAAATTTGGACCATCGGATGGAGGTGTGCCGCCGTGGTCGCGGCTCCCATTTGGCAGATATTTTGTTCCATACATAATTGAGTAATACCAATATATCATAATAAAATAAAATTACAATAATTTCCTAAATAGTTTGTGTTTTATTCAAAATCAACATCGGCCCTTGAAATTTAACCACCCTATACAACTACATAAGTGTCTATGCTAAAAATAAATTTGCAAAGCTGGCTTTATTTAAATTAAAAATACAAATTAAAAGATTGCTATTAAAGCGTGATTTTATTTACTATAGGCAAATGACTCCCTGTGATAATACTACTCAATTATATGTAGTACTAAAAATTTCCATAACTCCATTTCGGGACTAGAATTTTTAATCGATTTTCTCAAAATTTCGATTTGTTAACATAGCGGTGTGCCGAATTTTTAATACCCTCCTAGAGTAAGAATATTTCAGATATATATTGAATCCATATTTTATTTATTTAATAAGAGTTACAAATACAATTACAAATTATGTTCTAACTTAAAAAACCGAGTAATAGTAACGTAGACCTTCAGCCCGTTGTACCAGACCAGAATCTCTGGCGGAAATCGAACCCGCAATCCCCGCACTGATAGACTAGCTCACTACCAACTAGCCTACCGGGGCACCCGTAATACCTAAAAGTATTATAATTTGTTTCAGTTTTAGACCTATGATAAATTATGGGCCAACCTTTTTTTTCATTTAAATGATTTAATAAAAATAATAATAATTAAAACACTTTTTTTCTAATTTGGGGACAATAAATGAATTTATTCAGATTTAAAATTAATAGTTTATTTGATGCTTGAAGTCGCATTTCCGATGTGCCAAAATCACCGTTCAATGTATATGATAATGTTTTTGTGTTTGACAAAAACCTTCAAATTGGTGTCTCAATTTATGAAGTGTCAATCACACAACCAACAATTGGTTACAGAAAGAGAAAATGCATGGCACGAAATTCCTCCAGAATAGACTAAATTTCAGAAGCGCTTTTTTTAATAAGACAAATTCTTTAATGAAACTTTTTTTGATTAAATTTTGTGGTTGTTAAAGTATCTTGTTAGAAAAATAAGAATTTGTTGTATACAAGTAGTCTTTAGAGCAGCCAGCATATTTTAATAATTTTTAATGCATATTTTGAATATTTTAAAGCATGTTTTATGCGCATAGTTACCAATATTAAATGCATCAAATTCCACGTCCTACTTATAAGACTATGATTAACCAATCTTTATTACAATAGCGTTATTTATTAAAGTTGTAGGCGTGCTAAAATGTTAACAGAAAGTGTTCTTCATTTGTACTAAAGAATTTTTCGATTGGAATTGGAAAATTAACTGTATTGGCGAATATGATTTGATTATCGTAGATTTGTTTGTGTTTCAAATCTCTTTTTCACTGATTTTTGTTCCTTGGATCCATGATAAACTTATTTCTTTCTGCGGGCACCCAAACCAAACCAAAAAAAAATTTATGGAAAAAAGTAATAAAAATAAACGTAACCACTACTTTCAGCCAATGTATTTATAACGTTCTATAAATTTTTATTTTGCAAACTCGAATAAAAAAGTTAAATAATTTCAAAATCAAAATTTTCAGGTTCTCCTTCGCGGATCCAAGCGGGTACGTGGATGTTAATTTGGGAAATGTTTTTTTAAAGGTTATTTGCTGATTATCTGTTTGTTAAGAGAAAGCAGTATTTGTTGCTTTGGAATGGACTATGTTAAGATTTTTGATAAATTAATGTTAAGAATGGTTTTTATGTCAAAAGACACATAAACTGCTTCGGTAGAAATAGCATTTTTTGATTCTTATAACTTTACAAAGAGTTAATCAAATTTTGTTAGCTATTTCTAAAATTCTTCAAAGGATTTTAAGGATAATGGCGCGACATTCTGTCGTCAATTTCGAATACCTTAACGGGATTTTCTTTTTACTTTCCAAACTAAAAATATATTTAAAAAACATTTTAATAAATATCTAAAGAAAAACCCACTTCCTCGCATACCAAGCCACTGTAGTAACATGGCGCCAACATCCAGAAAAAGCTAATTATTATAAATGATGACATTAAATGACACCTAAATAGTTTTTAGTTTTTAAACTATTTACACTTACAACATCCCGCTGCACTAATGATGTCATAAACGCCAAAATAGAGGGAACAAAAATGGGAAAATAAAAACTAGAGGCAGATAAATTAGGAAATAATATATAGTGTATACATAAGATCATATTAAAAATGTGTAATTATGATTTGATTAATTTTGTAATATGAGTTTAATTTTAGCTTCTATTTTGATTAAAGCAAATTTTCCTTTGCATTTTAGGTCTATTAAATTATTAGTCGCTGTTTAAATCGAGTGTTCTTGTTACCCGCAAATTAATTTATGATTTTCTACACTGCATTAATCACACTCATAGTCACACTTTTCTTTAAGCATTGTACTACCCTACAAGTGTTGCATATGCAACAATGCTCTTACTCACTCGCACACTTAATGAGTTTGAGTTCCTCGTGTAATTTGTGTGTAAGAGGATGCAAGGCGGCGCTATTTTATGCTGGAATTTCAAAAGGTCTAGAATTCGTAATGTTTCTGTATGATATTTAAAAGATGATCTGAAGAAAATAAACAAACACATGTAAGACTGAAGAATATTTAAAACAAAAGATGCCAGATGCTGAGAAAGGCATGCATTAAACTTATTTGAAGTACAATTCCGAAAAATGGTGCACTCACAATATTATTAAATCAACGGAATGTAGTTTATTTTTGAGAAGTATTCCGTTCAGTCTTTTTAAAATAAATAAACATTTAAAATTCCAAGCAAATTTATAACACCCTTCACCACAGGTGGTGAATAGGGTATAGATAAGTTTGTCATTCCGTTTGTAATTTCTATAATATTGATGTTAGACCCCATAAAGTGTATATATTTAGGGTCCTTATGAGGAGCGAAGTTGATTTAACGATGTCCGTCTGTCCGTTGAAATGGATTTTCCGAAGACCCCATATATGATGGGGGTCAGGTTATTATACATTTATGTCACATATGGTCCGGAATTGTTTGCTATTGAAATTCAGCAAGATCGGTCCACAAATGGCTGAGATATAAGTAAAAACCACAACTGCCTCAAATTTTTTCCTTTAAAGGTCCAATTAGACGTCGCATTACCATACCAACACTGTATTACCAAAACGACATAAACATACCATACAAACCAATTCAATTTTTCTTTCTACGGTCATACAGTGGCTATGGTAATACAGTGTTGGTAATGTGGTTTTTTGTTGTTTTTTTATACCCTTCACTACAAGTGGTGGATTTTATTTGTAATTACATACACATACACATTAATGCATGTATATGATATGCCGCTCAAATAAAGAATTAATATATTTTAATTAAACGCTTCTTCAGTAAAAGCATTCGTAGCCGAGTTGTTAAGTTCTCTCCTGAGACTGATGATATTGCCAGTTCGAATCCCAAAAACAATTTTTTTCATTTGTTTTATTTAATTTTTTTATGTTTTAAAAAACGATTTTAAGATTATAAAACGAATTTCAAACATCAACTTTGGCAAAAGAGGAAACGGGCTTAGGTACATATATAAATTTTTGGTTTTTTTTTATATTCTTCGGCATGGCGAAATGAAAAGTGGGCGTGGCTCAATTAATATTTATTTATACCTATCTAAAGAACGTTATTTATGTATATAACTTTTTGTTCTTATCTCATCATGGTGAAGGGTATATAAGATTCGACATAGCCGAATATAGCACTCTTACTTGTTTTTAACTGATTCTAACATTTATTCAAAAAACTAAGTGCACATTAATACGGATTTTCAGTTGCAGTAAATATTGTCCGTTAAATAAGTTAAAGTCTTCTCTTTGTAAAATTATACGAAAATGTAATTGAAAATAAAGAAAAGTTCATTTAATTTTTACTGTCTAAAATTCAACCGCGAATTCCGTAAAAACAAAGGAATTTTCAGTTAGTTCATATTATTTAACTATCCAAACATTAACCACATATTCCGTAATTTTTGCAAATTTTTTTGCAAATTGAGTTTTATAGTGGAACCGTTCTGCCAGACTTCAAAAGCAGAAAAATCTCTGCTCAGTTCACAGAAAAAATTATCAATAAAAAATAAAATTGTTTAAAAAGTATTTCAATTTAATTAATGTGATAATAAAATCGATTAGTTTTTTTGTTGAAAGAAAATTAATAATATAATTTTGATTTAATTAATATTTTAGTTGTTTTGAAATAAATTTTTAAATAAAATATTAAATATTAATAGTAATATTAATTAATTTTTTCGTTTAAAAGAACTTAAACTTGTGGAATTGTTGTTGGGAATTGTCAAAACCTAAACTATATTTAATTAAATCAATTAACACATTGTTTGAAACGACGAAGTATTGATATGCAACCGCGCGTCAATAAAAATGACAAAAATGTACCAATATTTATTGTGTTCTTGTGCGGCAATCAAACAACACAATACGAGCCAATTTGCTTTTTTAATAGATTTACATTTTTGTAATCGTTTTTCATGTCAAATAAAAATAAAATTATATGAAAAAATGTATTTAAATATAAATTGATATTTAAATAAAATTGGTGAAATTGCCCATAAAAGTTTGAATCGAAATATCCTCTATTTCTTAATATATTTGAAAATAGAATTTAACTTTCAAACAAAACTATTCAACAAAAATTTGTTTAAATAGGTATACATACATATGTATAATACAATTTTCTTTTTTTAATAAACAAACTAACTACACCTTCCAAACAAATAAAAAATCTACCACAACAGCTGTTTTGCAGTTGGCACAAGTACGCACAATCGTGTGACTGTGCTTCGGCAATTATTGTACCCATTTCGCTTTTTACCAACTAGCGGCAATTAAATTTATAAAAAACAGGGCAATCGTGTGATTTCAGAATATTTGATTGGTGTAATTTTATTATTGTGCGTCAATAAAGCACAATCAAAATTGTGTTATATTGGTACATTTGCGGCAATCGTGTGATCCCAGCTTAATAGACACGACAATATTTTTCATTTTAACACTGCACTGTTGTATTTGTTTAAATAATATTTAAAAAAAAACTAGGTCGAACACAATTATAGCAAGAAAAGCCAAAATATGGTAAACTTACACTGAGCCAACAAATCAATTGTAAATTTAATGCGTGGGGATAGTTTTTAACGAATGTTTCGTTAACTGAACGAAAACTTTGTTAATTTTACCTTACGGGTTCGTCATGACAGCGAACAGTTCGTAGAACTTACGAGCGTTCGTGTTAAAAACACTTGTTAAGTCTATTTAGGCCAACGTACGATTTCCGTGGGATAACGAATGGTTTTTAAAATTGACGCGCTTTTGTGTTAATAAGACTCAATAAATTTTTCGTTAGCTGAACGAATATTTTATTTTATTTAAATTTCAATAAACTTTTTCTTTGCCAAATGAAAGTTTTATTTTTCAGTTTATTGATTATTACAATAAATTGAACATTATTCATTATAAGTCAATGTAACGAAATATTAAATAAAAGCATGTTCATCGAGTCAATGAAGTATATGCTAATTTAAATACCTGGATAATTTTATGTTTCATTATATTATTGCAAAGTTCGTTGAGCCAACGAAAATTATTTTAATAAACGTTGTGCGTTAATATTATGAACACTTTTTGGTTAAGTGTAGAAATTATGATGTAAGATTTTATGACAATCAATTCATGATTCGGCATAGCTTTCAAATTAAGTATACTCGCAAAAGACGCTTAAACACATATAAAATCATAAAAAATAAATTATTGATTTTTTTTGAACTTTGTTTTTCACTTTATTATTCAATTTTTGTACACTCCACCACTAGTGGTGAATGAGGTGTGCCAAGTTTGTTATTTCGCGTGAAACTGTTTTAATATTCATCAAAGATGCCATATAATATATATATTTTGCGTCTTTAATTTGAAATCGCTATCACTTTCTTAGGATTCATCAGCAAAGATTAGTTTTAGTGTCAAGATGTTTTTAGTTCTCCTAAGCAGTTTGGGAGTCAAATCCAGTACAAACGTTTCATTAGAAATAGAGTCATGGATCCCAAAAAATTTTATTTTTTTACAAAAACAAGCATAAATTGTTGACAAAATGCACTGATTGCCATTTAATTTTGCACACATTTTTTCTTTATGGCTAGAAATCATATTACTAAATTCCGTAAAGGTCGGTCAATAATTTACCATAGGCCCTATATAGAGCCCACTCTCAGATAGCACTTTAATGAATCAATAACCGTAAGGAATAATGTTTTTGTATTGGTTTTCAGTTAATAAGATTTTTTGTCGTGCTTAATTCCCAATTTATACTGGAGAGTGAATGTGAATTATAAACACTCAAAAAGTCTTATTTGCAATTATATCAAAGCTTAAACAAAATACATACCATAAATAAACAGTGAGTTAACTCTTATTACATTCCCCACTACAATTGGTTGCAATTCTCCCAACATTAATTGTTATTGTAAGAGAGTTAAGGCTCAGTTAGCCGGGAGTAACAGTAACGTTGCAAATCAGCTGATTCATTTTGTTGAAGGTAAAGCAATTAGAACGATTATAGTTAGCAGTAAGATGTTACGTCTCAATCTGTAAGAAATAGATTGGTCTTACTTTTTTACGGTAAGGTTACTGTTACTCCCGGCTAACTGAGCCTTTAAGCGAAAACAAAATAACAAACAACAACAAATAGCTCTTTGTTTTCGCAAGAAAATCCAAATAAAGCCATTTCAGTTTTTTATTGCAAATTTATTATCAAAATAATTTTTGGGATATAAAATTTTTAATTATAAGATTTTATTTGTCGTGCTTAATTCCCAATTTTTATTCTCGATAAATACACTGAAATTTATTGTTGGAGGATAAGCTAGTTTCTATGCGCATTTCAGTGGTTGCTAAGGCCAGATCATTAGGAAACATTCTCCAAAAATATTTTAGAAAAGCCAACGATATAAGCAAATAAAACTGTAGAGTGAATAAGAATTACAAACACTCAAAAACAAAACAAAATACTAACATAGATAAACAGTGAGTTTATCTTCTCTTACATATCAGTCTTATTAAGTTTTATAGGACTAGAAATCACATTAATTTAATACGACTGAACCGTAACGCATAATGACATTATGCTGAATTTAGGTCCCAGACAAATCCGCCCAACAAAAAGTAATTTACTGCCTGTTTAACGATATCGAACGTCATCGTTCGCATAGAAAATTACATTTAAAACAAAAACAAAGTTCGAACATTGTACGAACTTTGTTTTTGTTTTAAATGTAATTTTCTATGCGAACGATGACGTTCGATATCGTTAAACAGGCAGTTAAACGGCTTCAAAGCTAACAAAAAATATTACTGCGCTATAATTTTGGTCCAATTAAGTTTTATATGACTAGAAATTAAATCATTTAACTTTGTGATGATCGGTCCATAGTTTAACATAAATCCCATATAAAGCGTACTCTCCGAATAGACTTAAATGCGCGAAAAACAGTAACAAATTAAAACTCTGTGAGATCATTTTTAAAAAGATTGGGTCGTTGTTTATCATATATCCCATAAAAAGCCCACTTCCGACATTTTCTTATCCTCGGTGAAAGGTATTACAGATTCGTCTCAGTCTTATTTAGCACATTTACTTGTTTTTACACAGAAAAAATTATCAGTAGTTTTTTATCAATTAAAAAGTAACTTTAAAAGTATTTTAATTTAATTAATGTGATATTTAATTTTACTTAAAATTTTAGTAACTTTGAAATAAATTTTGAATTAAATTATTAATTAAGTAACAAGAAATCTTAATTGATTTTTTCGTTTAAAATAAATTAATTTAAGCTTGTAGAATTGTTGTTGGGAATTGGTAAAACCCGAGCTATTTTTAATTAAATCAATTAACACAAAAATATATTTACAATTTTTAGTAATCTTTATAATCATTTTGGTAATATGTGCAAAATCAACAAATTGTTTGCTTAATTCTATGAAATTTGGAATGAATTTGGTGATTAGAGACAATTTGCAATTTTTTCTGTGCATAATAATTAGTCAATAGTCTAATTTGACATCAAAACGCATCCTTCTATATTCCAAATTCATTTAATTTAAATATTCGGTAGAGGATATAAAATATATCCTTCAAATGCATCAAAATAATTTTATCTCTACTAATATGAGCATTTACATTTTTTATGTGTATAAATGAAAATAAATAAACCAACTATTAAAAAAACTTGTTCAACTTTCCCTAAAAATGTTTCCAACATCTGGCATCACTTTTAGTTAAACAAAAGTTACCTTCCCTCCTTTAGCACACTTTTAGTTCGTTTTTTATGATTTTTTTTACTCATCACACTTAAACTGATTCCAAATTTTGTATCTTTGTCTATTAACATTCGTCTCTGTGTCTGTCTGTCGTAATGTTGTATGGGGATTCATATTCTAGTTGACATTAATCATAATTTTGTTTCCACTTAATGTCACATTGGTGTTGTAAAATGATTATGTTATTAGATTCCTTGGATTATTTGGTTAATGTCTGTTTCGTAAAATATTAAAACATAAAAAATTTAAAACAAAAACAGATGTCATATTTATAGTATTAAGAGAGAAATTAGTTCATTTAAAATAAAATAAGCCAATAATGAATTAAGGTGTTTCTATTTAAAAGAACATCACTATACAATATATTTTAAAAATATTTTTTTACGATTAGTTTAAATCAGTTTTATGTGTGTGATTACAAAACTTGAAAAAAGAGTTTTTTCGAAAATTTTTTATTGCATTATGTATAACTTTAGAAAACTTATTTAAATTCTTTTATATACTCGCAGATTTCCAGAGTTACATTAAACTAACCAGAAACCAATTTGTTAAGAAGACATTTAAAAACATTTATTACACTCATACAATAGCTGGGACGCGTTCAAAATGATCATGGGTTCCCACTATTGTTGCCTAATCCCACAGTACAAATAGCTCATTGATTAGAATGTTGCTTAATAAGATAGCAGTTCTGCTAAGCCTAATTTAAGAGTAAAAATCGGGCGGCTTATTCTGACATTCGTGATCGAATACTTTTTCGAATCGAAAGAAATTTTATTTCTAATTCTTTCAGTCGATACTGAACTAACCGAAATTATTTTTTTATTGTTGTGAAAATTTCATCAGATAAAATTCCCATTTCTGAAAACTTTATGCGTCCAAGAAGCTTGAACTTTTGGCTTTAAGAGTGCAAATTAGATTTAGGGTACTATTTAAAGCTCATATAGGCATTTCCACAGAAAAGTCTACTTTTTGTCACGTTACGCCACCAAGCATTTTAAATTGTTTCACAAAAAAAAGTTATTAATTATTTACTTTTTTGTATTTTGGTGTAAAGCGCAAAAAGTTTTTCATTAAGTGAAAGAGTGGAAAAATTTTAACAACATAAGGCAACATAAGGCAACTTAAGAAAAACAGAGCCTCTTTGTGAATGTGCCCTTGTTCACAATTTGGTGATACTCAAATGAAGCATCAACACGCAGAGAAAAAATATGTGTCAATATGGTCACCTCTAACAAAACTATTTTTAAAACAATTTTTAAAATTTATTTATTTAAATATTTATTATAATTAAAATTACAATAAATCTTAAAGCTAAAGCACCAGCGACTAAGGCTATCGGCTTGTGTTATATTTACAAAAATAAATTACATACAAAAAGGATTAGTATAAAGTACTTATGCGAACGTTAAATTTTGTTTTGTAACTGAAGATGTTGTAAGAAATCATATGTATTATTTATATTATCCTCTGAAGGACATTTGAGTATATCTATAATACTGTGTGAGTTGCATGTCCTTAGCCTGGTGTTATAAAGAGCCTGACATTCTACTAACAGATGAATTGTTGTTAATGTTGCGTTGTTGTAAAAAACGCAAACAGGTTGTGAATCTTTTGCTATTAAGTGTTGGTGTGTGAGCCTAGTGTGTGTTAGGCGAAGTCTTGTAAAGCATTTATTTTTATGGCAGTTTGTTGAATTTGGAAGGATGACTAGTATTCTATTTGGGTTTATTGTTTGGTAAAGATGACTATATCTGCTCCATTTTCGGAGAATGGTGGATTCTAAATTCTTTATCGCGGATCTTGAGATATAATTTTTTGTCTGGGGTATGTTGGTTGTATACAAGTATTTTTTGCGGCATTATCTGCAGCCTCGTTCCCTAGTATACCAATATGACTTGGTATCCATATAAATTTTACCCTATTTTTTAGTTGTATTAGCATCTGCTGTATAGCGACAATTGTGTCATTTATATTTCGGATATTAAGCGTGGCGTCAAAAACAGAGCGGCTATCAGTGCAGATAACGTTTTTCATTGGGTTGGATTTACAAATTTTTAGAGATTCTAGAACAGCTTCCGCTTCGAATATATTTGCGTTTTGTGGTAGTATTCCGGTTATTAGTGTTGAGCCGGTTTCGTTGATATGTAACAGCAAATCCAACATGATTTGTTGTTTTAGAACCGTCTGTGAAGATAAATTGCCAATTCTCGTTTTTTAAAGTTGTAAAAACTTCGTTAAAAGGAGATTTAAAAATATGAGGTGCTGTTGAAAATTTGTAAATTTTTCAAAAAAACACTTTCATCCAACTGCCAAGGAGGGGAATTTTCTACTGGTGGGTTATATTTTGTGATATTATAAAAATGTGGAACGCTTCATGATCCATGCCATTATATTAGTAGTGTTAAACATATTTTAGTTATTATTAACCATAACAAGTTCGGAGGCAACCATAATATAGTTGCCGCTTCTAGATGGAGGAATAATATAATCATAATATGGTTGTTGGTGACAATAATATGGTTAAATTTAACATATGTTTAAAATTTCCTTTAAAAATAGTTTTGTTGGAGGTGACGATATTTAAACATATTTTTTCGCTGTGTGCATTCGTCGGCTTAGAGTGTAAACCTGACAGCGCATCAACTTTAAGAAAAACATTTACTTCAACTTAGTACTTTAATGAATATTAGAAAATAAACCAAATATAAAAAGGTTTGCTTCTTAAGATAGAAATAGAAAACATGAGAAGTCCTTGTCTGCACTGTAAAATTTGCTAGAAATTGGTTAGCTGGTTTACACTCTAAGGCGACGTATTGCTTCAAGATTTATGGATAACCTAAAAACTTCGAAAATATATTGTTTAACAAAGCTTTAGATAATTAAATAATGTTGATTGCTCACGAACTTTTTATAGTGAAAATACACCGCAATATCTAGTTTATCTGGAAGCCAATTTAGACCTTACAAAAAAACAGGCTAAGTAAAATTTTTAAAATGCTTAAATCTGCTTTTTATATTCCAATTTAAATAATTTTTTCCAAGTAAACTAATTGAAGGAAATATTAACGCTTCTCTTTCTCTAAAGTATTGTTGTTTAGTGCAATAATAAAGTAAGGAAATAGATTTCCAAAATTTTTGCTTCCGACCGTTTGGGGGTTAATATGCTAGTTTTTGATTTTGTTAGGGAGTTTATAACTCCGAAGTGAATTCTTGGTCTGAAAAATGTTACAATTTCTGTTTTAAGTTTACATCATGAATTAATTACACAAGATTGCGCATTGCTTAGTCTGGGTTCACACTATGAAAGTTTTCTTTCAGAAAGTCTGAGTTCATTGGTGAGAGGGGAAGAGAACCTGCTTTTTTCTCTCCTCTCTCACCCATAAACTCAGACTTTCTGAAAGAAAACTTTCATAGTGTGATCCCAGACTTAGGTCCGTTCTGATGTTGATGGTTGGTACGACATAGAAAAATACTATTGTGCTTTATTTTGAAATCCAAATCTCCTTTAGTTCTGTGTTTTATGACGTAATTTTGTCGTTATGCGCAGTAGAAAATTATTTAAAAAAAAGAATTGCGCCATCTGTGTTTGTTACTTCATAAATTCACATAATATGTATAATTTACTGTGGGAAATATCTTAGAAGCTTTTCAACAAATGATCGGCTTTAAGGCCTTCTGTGGCATTCGCCACAAGTCGTTATTTAACTTTTTGATTGAATGTTATTAACATCCGCTTACATTTTAAATTTTATTTAAAAAGAGATTGTTAATTTATTTAAACTTTAAAATCCCTTTGTAAACTCCTTCCGCCATTTAAGCGCCCCAAAATGGAACAATTCAATTGCAATGCAATTAGTGTTTATTTAATTAAACAAAATACCATCATTAAATCCAAAATTAGCAAATAATGTTCACTCTGACCTATTTGGTAATTAATTTAAAACAATTACTCAAATTGCTTGTCATTTGACATCAGACAATGACAATTGTGTTAAATGTAAAACTCTGCATTTAATGAAAACAAATTCAAGTGAAAATCTCTGCATTATAAAAAAAAGAAGAAAGAAAAAAATTTCAATTTATAACAAATCTCTACACTTCCAGATTGAAAATGAAGTTCTGAAAGATCTTGTAAATAGCGGTAAATTACTAGAGGAGACAATCGTTTATCACAGCCGCTTCACATGTGTGAGCAAGTGAACAGACAGGCACCCCAATTTTTTCCCCCAAAAACCCCCCTATTAACTAGTAGACGACAATTTCTTCTTCTTTTGCGTATTTAGCGTGCTAATTGGTGTTGCTTTACGCCCAAAGTCTTTTATAAAATGTAGACAACAATTTACATCTTGTTGTATATTTCATGCAGCATTCTCAGTAAATTACTGGGATAAAAAAGAAAGAGTTTTTTTATTAAATATTTTAAGACGACTGACTTCGCCCTTCATTTACATCTTATTAGTCGTTTTTGGGGAGCCAAATACCAGCCAACCCTTACGATGTTGTCGCTTGTATTTATTTATTTATGTCTCTAAATGGAGTATTCGGCTTACTAGTTGCTGTGGTTTATCTTTGGCAATTTGATATCAAACACTTTTACGGACAGATTACAAGTGATAATTGGTGTTGGCAGATTTATGGCTGAAAGTAGTGAGCATATGTTTTAATTAATTTCCAAGAAAGTTTTTGCAAAGAAATTTAGGTTAATATTAGCTAATGAGTTTATTATAAATGTTTGCAAGTCATTGTGAATGTAAATTTTAACTTAAATTTCTAAGATATATACTAAATCTAGCTAAAAACGAACGATTAAAAAATTCAAGAAGAAATCAAAACTGATTCGTTTTTCTCTGTTCTTTTTTTATCTATAGGGAAACTTAACCCTCTAACGGTTTTGGATGCCTTAAGGCAGCTCTTATTTTTTGTACTCTTTTAAGCAAACATACAAACTAATAAGATTTGTATTGGAATGCTAAATTTGTTTTAAATTTTTTATTTTAATGTGTTTTTTTTTAATTAATTTTTGGTAACATTACAGTTTGGAAATTAAAGTTCAAAAAATCTTTCCTTCGACCGTTAGAGGGTTTAAAGGCTATAAAGTTTCCATAACCGTTTCAGCTTTTAAAGGAATGTTGACCCAGTTGCCTTCACACTAAGCCAACCTTGGAGGACGATAGTTAGCAGCCTTTGCGTAATCCTGAGTTTGCGATAGGGTAGAAGCAAGAAAGTTCAGATGTTGTGGGATCTGTTAAGAATCTCGTTCATCTTAAAATTTCCTGTAAGTGTAGTCTAGGGCACGGCATTATTCCGTAAAGAGCAAAGTGGCAATTTTATTATCGCTATAAACACTGATTAACAGGCCTTAAGGTTAGACCCAGACTTGTTTCTTCTTAAAATAAAACACTCCTTATTTTTTAAAAGAAGTTGAATCGGTTTAAAAATAGCACATTCTTTTAACCTAGCAATCTTGATCCGTCGCCAAACTTTTATTTTACGATTGTTAAGATATTTTAACAATAGTAATTCAATCGAAAAGCAAAGAATTATACCTCTCTTAACGATTGAAAATTAATGACAATTAAATTAAAAAAAAAAACTGGTGAATATACATAGCTATCAGCTTTACACACAGAATGTTTTTTTACAGTTTTTTTTTGTATTCTCCCTTACAAACCTGCTTCGTAGTAAGGGCATGCCGTGGCATGGTGGAATAAGCAGGTGGCATCGTTACGCCAACAAATACAACATTACAACGAAAATGGAAATTACATAACCGTTTACGTCAAAAAATACATTTAACAAAAATCAAAGCGTGCCGCTGAACGTGATGAAATAAATACATTTTTAGCCAATCTTTATTTAATTATGGTCAATATCTTATCAAAATTATCAAAAACTTAAATAAAAAACAAAAATCACAGCACAAAACGAGGACTTTTTGTAAATATAAACAAAACTTTGACATAAACGTAGACAAGCAATGCAAGAGCAAAAAATCGTCATCTGGAGTAGTGCTGCCACCTGTTTATTTCACCATGTGCCGTGGCACTTGAAATGCTATTTTTTCTTTCATAAAACTTGTTAAGAGTTCGTTAAATTACTTTACTGCATCTCTGTATGTCTTATTGCGTAGCGCATAATTGTGCGCTTATTTCTTTTAAATGTACCATTAGTGCTTCGCAAAATGTTAAATTTTTTTATTGGGATAGTCCCGGTAATATTTAATTCAAATAAAATTGAAAGTTTTTTATATCTCAGATTAGATGGTTGAAGTGTCTAACAGAACCAAATCGTCGTTTAAAAGCGTTTAATCAGCGTTTGAAGCGATTAACAAGAATAATGCATTCTACTTTAATTCAAAGATCGCCCCTTATGATAAAATTATGATCCCTAGACATTATTTTCCAATCTGAATAACTTATTCAAATTTGTAGCACAAAAAGTGACAAGTTCAAAAATATTTCATGCATTTTTTCTATAAAACGATCAAAGTCGAATTCTTTTATGATCACATTAGTCCATATTAGTTCGCATAACATGATAAAAAAAAAATCGAAACAAGCTCGTTAATCGAATGTACCAAAATAAAAGTCTGAAGGTGTCTGCAATACTTTGCACTATTCAGCTGAAACCAAAGATCTTTAATGTTTATGATATCTACAATATAGACTAAAAAGCTATTTAAACTCTTCTCTCTAGTTGTTTTCCATTAATAAATACAAAATTGTTTTACGAAACACATATTTTCATAATTAAAACTGTATGTTTCATTTTATTTCTTCATATATTTTTTTTTTTTTTGTTCTGTTGTTAATATCTAATTTGATAATTGGTTGTAATTTATGATCTTGTTGTAGCAGCATCATTATTCATAATTTCCAACAAATATGTAACAAGCAAACATTAAACATCTTTAAAAAAGAACAAACATATTTTGTGGTTGCTTTCTGCTGCTACAAATAAATACTCTTTCAAAATGCGTAAGAAATGTCTGTTTTTGATTTCTGAGAAATAAAGACATCTCTTAACATGAATGGAAGGAAAACATTACGGTTTACTCTTCGAATACTATAAAGTGTTGGCATTTGGAGACAAAGCAAAAAATTTCAATAATGAGGTTGAAAAAGTAGGAGGTGTTTGCTTGGTTGGCTGTGACATTTTTTATAGCTTTTTATGATTTGGGGGAAAAATATAGTTTTTGGTTGAGAAATTTTAATTTCTGTATGAATTTATGATTAAGGAGTCAAATTAAGAGTTAAGTTAATATTATTTAAATGTTCGAGGGCCATAACGAAAGTTTATGTCAAGTGTATTTGCTTGCAAGCAAACATACAGGATGCCTGATCTTATTTGTAAGTTTATTTCAATGACAATTGTAAAAAGGTCGGGAAGTCTGCCATCGCTTAGCAAATTGGAATCAGTTACCGTTTTTTCGATTGAATTAAAGTTAAATTATTAAACCCAACATATCGTGTCTCAAAAGCAGGCTTTTTAAGAATACGATTAAAACAAGTTAAAGTTCTTTAATTATTTTGGAAAAAAATTATATTATTTTTAATTTTTTTTAACTAAGTCACTAAAAACCCGACATAGTCATTTTCACTACATAACAGTATTCTCCTAAGTTCACTTAAGGTTTAATTGAGAAAAAGTTAATAAATTATATCGAGTCGTTGCCGCTAAAATAGCTTGAGCGACAACATTTTAAATTTGCATTTTTGTTAATAAATCAATATATTGGCAACACTTGCATCAACTCCTAATACCCTTTGTACACTTGCATACACTTCGGAGGAACGCATGGAAGATGTTGAAAATGTGAAATACGCGTTCACACTTAAAACATCTAACATCTACTATCAATTAAAAATGTCACCATTTCTGAAAAAAAACTTTTATTTTTTTTAAATACTTTTTTCTATAAAAGGGCTAATATTTTAAAAGATAACACCAAAATGTATTTCTAATTCATTTTGTTTAATAATTTTAGCAAAATTAAGCAAAATAAGGCTTGCAAAAAAAGAAAAACTTAAAAAATGGTAACGCTGCTTTCAAAGCAACTTCCATTTTGTCAGTGATGCCACAATAATTACAGAATTTATTGCCACTTTTCTAGTGATGACACTAGAAGAATTGAAAAATGTAAAAGGGAACAAAATGAGATAGCACTCGTAAAATTGCTCTGAGTGGAGAAGAAGCTCGCGCTTTTTGTCATTATTTTTTAAGGACAAACAGGTCGTTCTTGTTTGTCTGCTTTTCGTGCGTTTTGAGTTGTCACCCCGCATTGGTTAGTGGTTCGGCGTCGTATAACTGTACCGAGTTACAGTTTTTGCGGTTTCTACATTAACTATATGCATTCGTTTTTAACCTCAATGTTTTAATGTTTGTCTGGTGGAGAACCAAAATTAACTCAATGTGATTGGTGGAGAACCATATATAACTCAGACGTTTACTGGTGGAGACCAAAATACCTACTCTGGAGCGTATTCTAGAAACTCTCGCCTTCCTATACGAAGGTTTAGGTCGAACGAGGTTTTGTGGTTGAAGCTCCAAAAATTGTGTGATACCCTGGCATTATAACTTAAATAGTTCGCCAAAAATTTTTAGTTTTAAGCAAAATCAAAAAAAAAAAAAAAATGAGATAGTAACATTCTGTAAAGATGTTGAAAAACTTTGATTTTTAGCCCTATGTATTTCTTATGGGAAAATTCCAACATCTTCGCTAATTAATGTCAAATGTTAAATGTTGCCAAGTGTAAAAGGCTATAAAATATCGTGGTCACATAAGAAACCGTTACGATTTTAAAGCAAAAACAACTTTAGCTAAAGCGACAACCTTCATACAAAATTTTTAAGAAATCAAATAAACAACCTTCTCCTTCAAGATTGTGTTTTTGTCGCTTAAGCTTTTTAGCAGTATGGGCTAGATATATAAGGAGTCTTCAAAAAGTAAGGGTAAAAATAACTGGCAGTATTGTTGTTTTTCTGCCTTATCTTATCCACTTGTGGAATGATCTGGCCGACTTTTAATAGCAAACTATTTCGTCCGATACGTGATATACATATCATCGTCTAGACTGCAAGTAGTGCTAGTGTTTTTTAGCAGGTTTTCAGGAGAGCGAAATAACTGATTTATTTTATTCTTTTACGGTATTTCGTTGACATCATACGCCAAAATATTTCACTGGCTCATTTTCTAATATACTGCGTTAAAACAAATTGGGATATAATATATTTTAGAGAGCGGTGCGTGATTTTTAAGAAAAACTACACATAACATCTTTTGAAGGAACCTTTTTCAAAATATTTTTATACCAGTTTGAGCACATAACACTTTTTGCTCATAAAAGAAAGCTTAGCTTTAATTTTTTTTATGGCAAACACGCTTAAACCAAGCAAAATTGATGGTACAATATATAAAAATTAATTAACATTTTATTTGAAATATAGCAGAAGTATGAAAAATGAACAAATAATAATAAAATAAATAGATATTTAGTGGCAAAGATTGTCATAAAAGGAGTGGTAATCTTTGTGCATATACTGCTTTAATGTTTGGAGGCTTTAATAGTTCGGCTCATCGACTTTAAGTCGAGATTGATACAAGTTTCTTGGCTCAATTATTTTTAGAGTTTTAGTTCTCTTTTTTTAACTCACCAGTTCCAACTATCAGTGTAACGCAGCTTGAAATAAACCACGAATGTTGCTGACTTTTGCATCCCCAAGTCGGATTAAAATAAAATTTCCAGGAATGTGTTCGTAATCCTTAAAGAATGTATAGTCCAAAAAGTTGACTATTTATGGGTGTGTTGGTCTAGCCTGCCTCATGCGACTAACATAATCAAGTGGAGAGAGAGTACATTGGAGCTGTACAGTACCAGTTTGAACACATAAAACTTTTTCTTTATAGAAGAAAGCTTAGTATTAGGTTTTTAATAAATAAACCAAAAAATACTTTCGGCACATAGCACTTGTTGCAGGAATATTTTGTATATAACGTTTAAACCCATTAAGACATCGCAAAACCGCTTAGTAGATGTATGTATGACCAATAGCGATTCGCAATGGTGCAATAAAAAAAATTCTCAAAATAACTTCTTGCAGACTAGACGAAGATATGTAAACATATAAGAACAAATTTCCCATTATTTCTAGGGTCTTTGGAAAACTGACAGAAGGACAAACAGACATGGATAAATCAATTTCGCTACTCATAAGGATCCAGAATATACATATAGACTTTATAAGGGGTATGATCAATATGGTAGACATAACAAACGGAATGACGAACTTATATATCATAGTGGGGGTAGTGCACTAAATATTAACTTAAATCATCAGTGCACTATCACTAAATAAAACTGCAAAAAAATAGTTTGCACTCTTTTTTACCAATTTTAGTGATGATTGTTATTTTTTTTAACTACCACTAAAAAATTTGTGATAGTGCAAATTTGTTCACTATCACTAAACGCATATTGAATGCAAAAATCTGCACTCAATTCAAATAGTGCAAAATTTGAACATGCAATCCAAAAAGCTGCATACAAATATTGTCTCACTAAAATTTAAAAAATTAAACTTTGTATGTGCATATTTTTTTATTTCTTTTGAGGATATGCATAAGCAAAGAACATTAAACAAAATAAAATTTTGTCAATAACGATACAATTATTGGCTTTAATTATGAAAAAACAAGTTTTTAATTTTAAAATTAGTGCAACAATTAAAGTTGCATTCAAATGAGTGAAGAAAACAATAGTTGCTATAAGCTGATGATTGTTTTTTTTTTAAATCAAACTATTTTTTTTTTTTTTTTTTTGAGTGCAAAATTTTTTAACATCACTATCTATCACTCATGTTTATTGAGGCTGCACATTTTCAATTCATCACTCAACATCAAAAACTGATTGCAATATTTTTGCACTATCAATAAGTGTGAGTTGAAACTGCAATATTAGTGTATTCACCTGTGGTGAAGAGTAAGTATGTTTTGAAATTCTTTAAAAAATTACACTGTACAACACTTTCAAAGTCATCGAGTGCAAACTTTTTCTTCGTGTGTGGAATTTCTCAAAGTACGTACGATTTACCAAAAAAAATACAGGTGGCAGCACTAGAGCAACAAATGTAACATTACAACAAAATTGGAAATTTGTCTTCGAATACGTCAAAAATTATTTAAAACAAAAATCAAATTGTGCCACTGAACGTGATGAAATAAATTAATTTTTAGCCAATTTTATTATAAAAATTTTATATAAAAAAAATTAATAAAATACACTAATCACAACACAAGACTTGGACTTTTTGTATATCTAACGATGTCCATCTGTCCGGCTGCCTGCCATGAAACCCTTTTCGCAAAGTACAGGTCGCAATATTGAAGCTAATTTAATGAAATTTGGTACATGCGTTTCAATTAAAATAAGGACGAATCGTATTAAAAATGATGAGAATCGGTTCAAAATTTCCCCTACACAAACTTATTTCCGGAAAAGTCTTTGGGCCAATAAGCCATCTTATTATTAGGTATTTAGATTGAATTTGGTTCAAACTTATTATAAATAATCTGACAAAATCTTATTGAAATCGGTTTACATCGGAATATAGCCCCAAGCAAATACTATTTTCTATTGAAAATAGCTTTTAATGCCTCGGTAGGCTAGCTGGTAGCGAGCTAGTCTATCAGCGCCGAGGTTGCGGGTTCGATTCCCGCCAGAGACTCTGGTTTCGTTCCTGCAGTCAACTATAGAGCTTCGCGGGATTAGCTTAGGAAAAAAAAACAAATAAAAAAAATTTATTTTTAATGTTGGAGTTGACACAAAAATTGGCGACAATAACTTCTACGATAGCTGTTATGTCGTAATAAAATGCTGTGCTGTTAAATACAAAATTAACAACAGTTGTCACATAAACCCCTTTCCTAAAATCACTTAAAGGCAAACAAATCTCTTATATATAAAGATATGTTAATATAATTCGGCACAAAGAACTTTTCCATGAATCTTAACCTCGTAACACAAAATTTCTCTCTCTCAAATAGGGTACTCTCTCAAAACTTGCTTTTTATCGAATAAGTTTCTTACTTGTTTTTTTTAGAAAAATTAAGAAACAAATTCGTTAATACCCGTTTCTTTTGCCGCAAGTCACTTAAAATAATATTATCTAAAAAAATTAGGTGCAGTTGCAAACACTTATGCTATAGCCCTCGAAATTTTCCACTTTTCTTTTGTAAATTATAAAATTTTTGAAAACATTTAAATTTGCAAATAAATTACAATAGAAGGTGTTTCCACCAGAAAACTAACGAAATATAATCGCAGTTGGTATTATTTTTAAGGAAAAACCATTTTTTTCCCCCCAAAAAATTTAATATTTTAAGTACCATTTAAGATTTTTTAAGTTAAGCAAAACCGTGTCAGAAATTCTGTTTAAAAATAATTAATTCTCCTGCATGTATCTTTATTATAAATCATCACCATTTCAAGTGTGTGTCGCAAAACTCAAATAAATCACGTGACTCGTGTGGACGCAACAACGATGATGTACTCATCGTCCCTACTTCTTTTGTTCGTGAGCCTTTAAGAGTCTCTGGGAAAAATGATGAAATTTTGAACATTAATTATGTTGATACAAGTTCGAGCGTAAATGGGAAAAACAGGCAAATCTGGAGTGTCGAATAGTGCTCTAAAAAAAGTTGAAGATAGATGGTTTTTTTTTTTTGTTTCGTAAAAAAGGGAAATGATTCTTTTTTTTAAGATTTAGTTTGTAGTTGTTATTTTGGAAACATCTGTACTTGCGTAATTTGTGGCAATGTTTAGCAGGACGATTATCTTGTTGTTGATTTTTTTTTTTTTTTTGTTTAAATATGTTTTCTAAAAATGTACCGCCTTTATTGTTTGTTGGGTTTAGTTTGAGGGTTTCGAATGTCAGTCAAACTAAACTCAACAAAATATGAAGGTGATTCTGTGTAAGGGCTTATTTTTTTCTCCTATATTCCAAATGTTGTTCATTGAACTCTTTTATGGGGTAGCATATTTTATAATAATTAATTGTCTGATTGTTTATTTTAGTGAGTAATTAGCATTTTGTGTTAAATGGGGTAATATGAGATAAAGTGTTTGGTTTTGGATATTGAGTAATGTTTACACAAAGAAACTTTATACCTCAATTTAAAATAAAATATTGAAAATAAACGATTTTCAATGGAACGGATATGCCCATTCAAACGCTTCTTGCGTTCTCGCCAATTATTTGATCTTACATATCGGAAAATAATAAAAACTAGTAAGAGCAGTATATTTGGCTTTACTGAATCGTATATATCCTTTACAAAATATGAAAAATTTCATCATATATTAAAAATCGGGAGTATACTTCTTAGGGTCCAGGTGAAATAAAAGAACAGCTTGGACCATTTTTTTGAATTTTTTTACAGTTTTTTTCATATTAATATTTTTAAATATTGTTACGTTACTGCCTTTCAATAACGTTTTGGTTTATTTCCTTTATAATAAACCGTTTCGAGTTCTTTATTGCAACTTTAATAAAATAAATAAAACACAAACACTTTAAGCACTGTTTACAATTTACTCAACTCTATTTAGTACTAAGTCTTTTTAACAACCGTAATTTATAGCTTTTATTCACAACCAACATTTAACTTTCTCAGCGTTATACGTTATTGACAAAGTCTGAACTTAGAATGAATTTGTTCTGCTACTCGCCGCTAGTATTTATACTGCAATTTGGTTGTCTAGAACATTCGAAATGTTTTTCGAAGGTTCGAGGCTTTTCTATTCACCACACTTTAATTTGATTTATGGTAGCACTTATGTTTACATAATTTTACCTCTTATACTGAAGCTTTTTTAACGGTCATTTCTAGGGCTTTCTGCACATTGGGATTGAAGTGTACTAAATTATAACAAAAACGATGTAAACTAATAAAATTACTTATGAATACAAGATAACTAATAAATACAAGATAACTAATAAATACAAGATAACCAACAATTATAACCAATAATTACAACTAATTCTTAACTAAAGTTACTTTCGTAACAATATATTAGAACGAAACTTTATGTATTCCCGCAAAAACCAGCAAAAATGTTTAAAATTTATTGTAAAATAAAAAAGCAAAATCTCTGAGTTTTAAATATGAAGTAAGAACTAGAAAATATGCCCTGAAAATCGCTAAAAATATGCCCCAAAAATTTAATTGCTCATTTGAAAATAAAATATTCAACAATATAAAAACAGTTTTATTTAATAAAAACAATCCTAAAATTATAATCGGTAAATCCCAAACACCATAGTATTGCCAGACAAATTTTCGAGATTTTACCTTATTTGGAAACTATGGACTATGGTCATCGGCTCACAAAAACAAAGTTATGTTAAGAGGTTAAAATTCATAAGTATAAGAGTTATTAACTAGATATTAACATCCATATGAGATTTTTGTCTTAAAGGGATTTTAGGAACGGTCCCTACATTGTTTATTAATGTTAACATTTAAAAGGAATATTAACCACTTCTTTAAATGTGCTTCCATGAGTTGCATTTCAATTTATAAAGCTTTTTACAATAGTCTTATTCCCTCAATGCTGCACATACTTTTTGCTTAAGCCAATCTTTGGTTAACATTGAAGCTATAGATATGTACTTATTCTTAGGAAAGACTCTATTCGAAAAAATGGTTAGTATAATTAAAAATAATTTATGAAAAAGAAATAATTCCCACATTCCATTTAAAAGGAAGTTAAAGCTATTTCTAACGGATTCGAAAAGAATTTAATTTGCAGTGAAATATTGAAATATTATTGATATAAATAAACGGTGAATTCACATAATTAAATTTTTAATTAAAACTGATTTTATTTTTAATGAATGGTTTAATTTAAAAAAAAAAAATGTTTGCAAAAATTTTTTCTGTGCAGCAGCATGCCCGATATGGTTTTTATAATCATTCTACTTTGAAAACTTGATGTATTCAAATAAATAATTTTAAAAAAAAGTTTTTGGGAATTTTTGCTTCTTATTTTACTTTTTAAACATGAAAATATTGTATGTCTTTCTTTTTGTAGTGTTGTTTTTTTTACACAAAACAGGCAAATCGTTTTTTACCACATTTTGTAGCAGTGTTCGAATATAAACAGTACATTATTTAGCATTCGGCTTACACACCCAAGAACGATATCTATTTTTATTTGACGATTGTGTAGACGAACACAAACCTTAATACCGTTTGTAACTTTTTTTAAGAAAGAACCGAACACTATATAATGTTCTGTTCTTCGTTAAAAAAACTGAACAATTGAAGTGATACTGTAGACAAACATTATATTTCAGTGTTTTATAATGTTTCTTTTTTTAAATTGATAAAGGAATGAACAAACAAAGAATTTTAGCAACGACCACAGCACGTATAGGTTGTGTGAATATTGTGTATGTGTTTTGTTTGTGTAAAATTGTTTTGCTGGCTTTTTGTTTTTTTTTTGTAAAAAATGTTTGGTTTTTTTTACCAGCCAAAAGGAACGAACATTAATTAGCCGAACAATGAAGTTTGTGAATAAAAAAAAAACCAAACGGAATTAAATGTTCTCATCTTTTGTTGAGTTTGAAAAAACAGTATTATTTTTGTGTTCGAAAGATGACTAACAGGAAAACGTTATTTTTTTTAATGATTTTTTTCACAACCACTATTAGCGTTTGTGTTTTCCTCAAATCATACCGAACCGAACACTGAGGAGCGATATTTAGTGTTTATTTTCGAACACTGTTTAGTAGTGTTTTCCCATTTTGGATTATTTTAAGTACATTTTAGTGTTATACTTAAATTTAGTACGAGTTTTTTCCAGAATAATAAAAGAATTATAACGCCAATATCGCGAAATCTCGAGCCTTTGACAAAACGGTGAACGCTGTTTGATTCCTTGGCCCTAATAAATATAATATCAACTATCAGAACCTTTGCCCGAATTTTCGGATATAACAGTATTATTAATCAAATCTTAATCTTGTTCTTAAGTTTGCGTCCTGCCTATGCCGGGCAAAAATTCTCCTAGTCACGGTTCCCGTTCACAAACGTGTTTCGTGCCCTAATGATCGGATTAGTGCTTCAGTATCTCTTCTCCTTAAGCGAGTGCAGCCGCCATCATTTAACTCTGAAAGGTTAGTCTTAATTTTGGTACAAATCGACGAACTTTTTAAAAAAAAATTCTACCGGAATGATTTTTAAAAGTAAATAATCAACAAAAACTTTTTTAATTAAGCATTTTATTAAAAAATAAACTTATACGAATATTAGCACTTTTTGTGTATTCAAATTAACTATTTTTTTTAAAGCTTTCGTTTGAATACATATAAAAAAGTTTTATGATAAAATGTAAATGAGCTTCGTCAATTCGACGAACAGTAACCATCCAGGGTTAAAATATTTCTGGCTATTAGATAAGGCAGCTATTCAAGACCTTTCAAGTAATTCTTTGTGATCATATTTTTTACTGATGGTACATTGGCTTCTTTGTGTGTGTCCATCTTTGTGCATACCAGAGAGCGGACGTGATGATTCGAAGAATTTTGTTTTTATGCCTTTGGATTTTCTCTCCAAGGCAGTACTCCATAACTGGATACCATAGCACCATACCCAAAAAGTCATTCTTATTCGATCGGCATACTAAAAGTTTGTCTAGAACCAATTTTTTATGTGTTACACACATCAGCACAAACGCACAATATTATATCCGCTACTGTGGTGTAGGTATAATGACATTGTACTGAAACTTTGTCCGATTTAGTTTTGTTAACTTAAATTTTAACTAATAAATTTTTTGATGATTGCTCCAAACTTTCCATAAGTTCCATTCTGGAAATTCACAGTGATATTGTACGACTTTTTTTATGATTTTCAGATAATGGTCTTTTGATCTATTCATTGGTACAACCAATATCTTTTTTATCTTTCTAGTTTACCTAATGTCGCATTTGATTTTTTTTTTCGATATGGTTTATAATAAATATAAGCAATCTGTAGCAATTATCGAACGACTAATTAGCCATATACATACACACATTTATACATACTTACCAAAATAAGAAAAAAAAAATATTCACCCAAGAATTAAAAAAAGAAAATATCGCAACAAAATGCCAACAGAAAAGTCGTCTTTGGCAAATTTAAAAATTAAAAAAGAATTTAAATAAAAAGAATTTTCAATTTTTGAACTAATGAACATTTAACCAACTAATAAATGAAGCAAACAAGCGTCATTAAAAACTGAAATTATTAACACATAATTTAGGAAATTTTTTATCTTTAAAATTTATTTTCATATTTGTATTTTTTGTTATATTATAAACTGTTACTCAGACATATGAAGGAGAAAGTGTCATATGCGAATTTAACAAAATGGAGAATATTTATGATTTAAAAGTGTTTTTTTTTTCTTTTTTTCTTTAACGCAAACACGCTAGTCATTAAAAAAGTGTATTCTTAATCTTTGTAAAGACTCTTTGAGCTTTTGCCAACATTTATTAAAATGTCTTAATTATTTATGATGCAGTTTCATAAAGAAAATTATGAGAAGAGTAAAAATGATCAGGAAAATATTCAGTTACACTGGGAGAAACACAATTATTAAAAATACTTTAATGCATCTTAAGCTAAGAGCTAAATTGTAAAAGCTAGTATTTATTATTTAAAAATTTTTTTGGAAAGTTGTTTTGTGTATTTAAAAATTTTTTAAGCAGCCCAATTATGAATAAAAATTCCCCGGGAATTTTCTCCCTTTTCTCATTTTTCCTATGCAAATTAAATTGTAAAAATGGGAAAAAGGAAAAAACTCCTGGGGAATTTGTATTCATAATTGGGCTGAAGCACTTTTTTATAATATGGAAATTAAAAAAAATCTCTCAAAAATGTCAAATATTCAAAAATATGCATTTAAAATCTAAATATGCATTTTCACCAAAATATGCAATAATATGCAAAAACAAATCGATGCCGTTTTAACGCAAATTTAATGATTGGGTAACATAATTGGTCGACATCGTTCTTAGACTATCGACAAAAAACATGCATTTGCATGGAAATCATTTTTATAAAACTTTTCAAAGCTCTTTTGCAAACAACAAACATTAAAGTCGCACTTTACATTATTCGGTATAGAGTTTATTAAAAACCGTACAAATGTTTAAAGTTGTGAATTGTTGACCTTTAGTTTTGTTGTTTTTTAATTTTGTTCGGCATTAGGTCATGAGTTAAAACAATTTTTAAATAAAAAATATAAACATATTTTGTTTAAAAATTATATTTTATTTTATTTAGTTCCCAATATTTCGGTCAACTTTGTTGACCATCTTCAGGGGTTCTGTATAAAAATACAAAAAATATATTACAAAAATTATTATCAAAATTACACAAAACATTTCCAAAAACAAATGGTATAATTACATTAAAAAATATAAATAAACGAAAACAAAAAATTAAAAATGTAAACAAAAATAACTTGCTGGAGCCGTAAGCTTTTGTCAACTAATGTTTATTACATTCTATTTTGGTCTTTTTCTGGTTTTTGTGTATCGCGGTTTCGATTTTAAAATAATTAAAACCGGTCGGTTTCGGTTCGGTTTTGAAAATACCCAAGTTAAACTACATAATTAGTATTGTGGTTATTTTGTTGAACTATTTATGGTCTTTAATCCAAATTTTTAATAATTTTAATTAGGCTTAAGTTCATTAAATTTAATTTTCATCAAATTATTTTTATGAAGAAAGGAATTTTACAACATGAAAATCAATTCAAATTGTCAAGAATGAAGGATTATCAATAACAATTTTAATTGATTTTCATGTTGTAAAATTCCTTTCTTCATAAAAATAATTTGATGAAAATTAAATTTAATGAACTTAAGCCTAATTAAAATTATTAAAAATTTGGATTAAAGACCATAAATAGTTCAACAAAATAACCACAATACTAATTATTGTTAAAGCTAGGGCACGAGCTCTATGTATTCATTTGTCCTTCAAGTTGTGCTGAAAAAGGTCAACAAGAAAAAGAAGGACAAAAAATGAAAAAAACAAAAAAATGTACTTTGGACTTCAAGAAAAATTCTTGACAAAAGTACGAAAAAACGGAAGTAAGGAAGAACATGTAAAATCGATTAAAATGGATAATCATTCAAAAAAGCAAACTTCGATCTACCAACGGTTAAAATACAATTTTGTTTAAGGATTGATGTTTGACTATTGACGTCAGCAGTCGTCGATGGCTGCGAGTGTAAAACGGCAAATCCATCTGAGGAGATCGAGTGGTTGCGAAACATGTCATGGTAACCTGCCGGCCCGGGTTCGAGCCCCGGCCACGGTCAAGAATGAAGGATTATCAATAACAATTTTAATTGATTTTCATGTTGTAAAATTCCTTTCTTCATAAAAATAATTTGATGAAAATTGAATTTAATGAACTTAAGCCTAATTAAAATTATTAAAAGTTAAACTACATAAATACATAAATTACAATTGTTTTTATTTGTTTCAATTCAGGTAATTTTATTAATAAAGAAACATTTTTTCGTCTTAGTACTTATTTTATAATTAAAGAATTTTGAAATACCATGCTATTGTTCGAGGCTGTTATGTAAAAAGTTTTCTTAAATGACTACGGGTATTACGTATAATTTGCAATTTCTTTTAGCATAAATATATATTTAAAGTAAAAGCTAAAACCGACTGTTGAATTTTCGCCGCCGTCGTTAAACATTTTTCAATTTTGGTCGCCGTCAACGATATGTGTGATTGGCGTTTTCAACGCCTGCAATGTCACATCGGCTTCGAGTACAATGTTATGACATTTATAACGTAACGACGTAATCTCTTTTGATAGTTTTCGACAAGAGTTACAGACACACTTTTTCTCATTTTTCGAGAAACGATGGAATGAATATTTTGTTTCACTTCTTTTCGAAGCGAGAAGTCCTCACTAAGGTCACAGAACATGGGTACTGGCCTGTTCATCGATTCAAAACGAAGACTTCGTTCGCTAAACTTACATTTGGAACAAAAACAAATTATAACATATGGTGTTTGTTTTAAATGTGAATGAAGCTTCGAAATCAATAAAAAGGCAGTTAATAAATTGAGAAAAAGCAGCGATAACTTTTTTGTAACACCAAAGTTTATTTTGTTCATTAAAATTTTTTTACAGTGTGTTCTTTGGAATTGTAAGTGCTAATTAATAAAATAAAATCATTACGCAGAATTTAAGTGTTTTACAGAGAAAAAGAGGAGGTTCCTATTTTCAACTGACAATTTGAAAAAAAGAAACATTAGGGAATGTTTTATTTAAGAAAATAAAAGTGTTTCCCAAATAATATATATAGCTGTAAATATTTGTGATCATCCCTAATAAATACATTTCATGTACTCCTTCTTTTATATATATATATATGTATGTACATACGTCTGATAAAATATTTTCATATAAATTTTCGCACTTACAATTTATTTAACTTTATGAATTGCTCATATTTATGATTTAATCATACTGTTGGCGCTGTCACATTATGCTTGGCTGTCGTGTCAAAATGATTTAATTTAATGATCAAATTTGCCGAGTTCATTATAAGCACACATCAAAATGACAACTTAATTTTTCTAATTGCTTATTAAAAGTGAATAAAAATTCTATATATCATTGGAAGACAAAATTAAAAAATAAAAAAAAGGAAAATGTACATAGTCTGATGAAATTTTTTATTAAAAAAATTAAAATTCTTGTTCTAAAATAATGCTTTTTTGATTACGAAAATTTTCTTTAAAAAAGGCTATTGATTATTAATTAAGAAATATTCAGATTGACTAGATACTAGTATGGAATTTAATACCCTCCAGAGCCTGATTCGTATATAAATTTGCACCGACATGCAGAGCAGCTCCATTTTACTTTAACGAATATGCTCTCTTATACCCGCCCATTCATTTCCTGCATATCTTACCATAGTGATATAATTCAGGTGACAAAAATGGGAATTTGTCTTCGAATACATCAAAAATTTTGTTAAAGAAAATTAAATTGTAGCACTGAACGTGATAAATAAAAAAATGTTGGCCAATTATTATTTCGTTTTGGTCAATATTTACTTAAATTTTAAATGAATTTATAAACTAATTTAATAAAAAACACAAATCACAACACAAAACGTGGACTTTTTGTAAGCATAAACAAAACTTTGTAAACAAACAATACTAGAGCAAAACCCCGTCATCTGTTGTAGTAATGCCGCCTGTTTATTCCATCATTTATCTAATTACTCTAATTGTTACGTTTTTACTTTTCCAGAACGTTTTTGTTTATTTTCATTTAATAAACCGTAAGCTGTTTTTATTGCAAATTTAAAATTAATGCACAAAATTCACAAAATTCACAGTTATTTTTCACGGTTACGATCTGTACTATTTAACGTTTTAAAAACACTAAATTGACAACATCATCGTTAAACCGATTTGATATATTAAAAATCGAGTATTATTGAGCGAAATCATCGGATGCTTATCTCATTTCGAAGAGGAGAGTATGCCATTAATATTGGAAAATAGTATCAGCCAATCAGTGCTTAGGATAGGGCCCAGGGGCGCTAAGCCTTCTATACTCAGAAAATATTAATTATCATTTTAGAAGAGATCTATTAAAGCAATATATTCCGCACTCCAAAAAACAAAGCCACTTTAACATGAGTACGCTCTCCATTCCGCCTCCTGCCTATCTGTCCGCTAACGCTGCCCGAATGCGAAAGTGACTTTTGCGTTTGCTACGCCTTATCGGCTAAATAGCTGAACCGATTTTGATGAAATTGGAATAGGCTTTTTATTTTTTAAAACTAGGACCTATAAGGGGACATAGGCAGAATTACTGCCGTTTCGAAAATATCTGACCAAATATCTGAAAATATCTGACCAATTTAAAACTTGAATCATAGATAAATCAGCGTAAATAAAACAGAGTTTTTAATTTTTTTCAAAACTAGGAATATGAAGGGACAGATGGGACAATTTTGCCTATCCGAAACTATCTAACTGCTTTTTGATGTCGATTGATCTACATACAATAAAACCCACAGGAAACAAAAAAGCAATTTCTGCCTCTCCGACATTAAATGGTCAAAAATTAACTTTAGGCGGGCAACGCCGCGGTAACGGCTAATATGTTAAAAATAAAAAAGGTATAAAATATACATATGCATGACGCACACAGAACTAGTGCCGGCAAAGTATTAAGTAGTGGGTGTCGAGTAAATGCACTATTTTTGAGTACTAAATGCTTAAGAGTAGTTACTCATTATATTTTGTTGTATTTTTTGAACAGAGTTCAATAGAAAACTTAACGGTTCTTTTTTTAAAATATAACTCTGTTAAAAACTTAAATTAAAGAATGTAACAAAAATATTACTTTGTCTTCTTAGTTTATCCTACTCATGAATCTCTCTTCTTGCTATTGCTCTGCGCTTGCATGCCTAAGAGTGATCATTGTTTTAAAATTATCAATGAGTTAACAGATTTATTAGATTTTGAATTTAAATAGGTTTTTAATTGAAAACACATTTACCTACTTTACAACTTATAACAGAAATTATAAACAATTAAATCAACATTCCACGTGCCCCACTTGTCAAGGAAGCATTTCGTAAAATATCTAAAGGGTGGTCGAACCATAATGTACGATGTTAATTGTGAGTCACACCTTAACGTCAAGTTGTTTGCCCAACTTAATTTGAGATTTCTTTTCACTATCGCGAAATGACAACGTACTTCTTGTGGCCAGAAATTAAGGATATGGACCTAGACGGTATATGGTTCCAACAGGATGGTGCCACTTGCCACAAAGCCAATTTGGCCGTCACGATCATATGATTTGACACCGTTGCACAGTGGCCGAAATACCCAATCTAGCGTCGCTTAAGCGAAATTTTAAAATTAAGAATTTGGCAAGCTTTATTTGCAATTTTGAAAATTTAAACCTCAACGGGTTTTTTTCTGTTTTCTTTTTTGTTTTGTTCCTAATATTCGCACAGCTGTGATCATTCAAGCTTTACATATGTTTCAGCAAGTGCAATAACTATTTTTGAGCTTTTTTCAAGTACAATTTTGTTGACAGCAAAAAATTAAATATTTAATTTTTTAATAAGATTTGGGATTTCATTTTTATTAAAATGTATGTATTAAATAAAAAAAAATAGTTTTGTGATCTTTGATTGTTTGTTTTAGTGCTGAACAGTGGAAAAAGAAAATGTCCTTTGTGAAAGTGTTTTTAGATATTAAATCCAATTTTGTGTGGAATAAAAGTAGGGTGGATTCGACCGTATTCGGTTCACTGTTTGTATAGTTTGTTTAAATGGGTTGTTATCTATGTCAAGTTCAAATATAGGCTGCAAGTTCTTGCAAAGTTTTTATTTTTTTCGTCTTTTAGTTACAATGGCCAAACCTAAACGCGCCCTTTTTTTAATATGGCATAGTCAACCAGTGCCAACAAAAAAATTTTTAATGGTTGAAAATCATATATTTTCAAATGTCATTGATCGCTCGAAATATAGCGAAGAACAATACCACCAAATTCAGAAACAATTGAGAAATTTTATTAGCAAGCTTATACAAAAGTGGAAAGAATGTCACAGAGTTTTGGCTGTATTTGAAGAGCGAAATAAGCTGTGGTTGGATGAAGACATTATTTTTCCTAATCCAGCAGTTGCTCAACGTAAAGAGAAACCGGTTTCAGAGTGCACAAATAAGACTCAAAAAAAAAAAATTCATCAATTGCCAATGAAACACCAAACCAAGAGTTAATGGTAGCGGCGAGCGTGAGTCTTTACAAAGCTGGAAAAAGAAGTGCGTCGCAGGTTGTTTCAAAATTATGTTTAGAATCTGCAATAGCTACAAAAATGCTTAAATCTGTAGACTCTGAACCAAAAACACCTATTCCGTATACACCTGAGGAAGCCTTAGCTCTTTATATTGATGGTGGATACTCAAAAAGGTCATACAGACTAATGCAATATGGTGCCAAAGAACGAAACTGCAATATTTATCCAAGCTACGATATTTTGGCTAAAACTAAAACAGAGTGTTACCCCAGTGAAATACACGTAACTGAACGTTCAGCCGAAGTTGGCTTTCAAAGTCTCGTAGACCATACTGTTGCACGTATAATACAAGGCTTATCAACAGCTTTTGAGGATCTCATGACTGTAGGCAATAGTAACGATTGCATAAAAGCAATATTTAAATGGGGCTGTGACGGTAGCAGTGGGCACTCTACTTACCGTCAACGTTTCAGTGTTTCTGATACTGGACCAATTGATGAGCATTAATTTGCTGTATGCATTGTTCCTATGCAAATTAGAAAAGGATCTGCAATACTATGGCAAAATAGCCGGCCTTCTTCAACTCGGTTCTGCAGACCTATAAAAATAATTTTTGAAAAAGAGTCAGCGGATTTAGTTAGGGCTGAGATAGAAAATGTAAATAAACAAATTCTGCCGACAAAATTAAGTTTGTTTGAAGTAACGCACGAATTTCATTTGACCATGGTCGATGGAAAAGTGTTTAATACCATAGCGGAGTCATCATCACTGGCTTGTGGAATTTGTGGGGCGACACCAAAATTGATGAACAATCTAAATTTAGTTAAACTGAGGCAGCCACAAAACCACTTGTATGAATATGGATTGTCGACACTTCATGCTTGGATACGGTGCTTCGAGTGTATAATTCATATTGCCTACAGAATACCAATAAAAAATTGGCAAATTCGGGGAGAAAATAAAGAAATTGCTCAACAAACCAAAAGAAAAATTCAACGTGAACTAAGACAACAAATGGGTATTTTGGTGGACATTCCAACGACAGGTTCGGGGAATACAAACACTGGGAATACCGCCAGAATGTTTTTCGAGCAGCCAACCTTGGCCTCTATAGTAACTGGCGTACAAGTGGAAATTATAAAAAGGTTTGGTATAATATTGCGTACAATGGCATGTGGCTATGCAGTTAACGAAGAGGCTTTTCGCATATATGCCTGGGAAACAGCAAAAATATTTGTTTCCGAATATCCTTGGTTTTATATGCCTCCATCAGCACATAAAATATTAATACATGGAGCAGATATTATTGAAAAAGTTTCCCTACCAATAGGAATGATGTCAGAAGAGGCACTTGAGGCAAGAAATAAAGATTTTCGCTGTTATAGGCTGAAGCACACCCGAAAAGACTCGAGATTGCACACAATGGAAGACTTACTTCACGCTCTATTGGTTTCGTCGGATCCTTTCATTACATCTAAATCAAAAAGCACCTCGAAATACTCCAAAAAACACATCAAAATAGATAATGAGGTCAAGCAGCTTCTGTTAAATATAAATGACCTACCTGACAGCATTAATTCTGAAAGATCCGACTCTTAATATTTTTTTTTCTTTATTATTTATTTTTTTCTAAACTGTAAAAAAATATGAATCAGAACCCTTTTTTACAAAAACTAGTGTAATAAAAAAAATATTCTTACATTTTAAAATTTCATGGTAAATATGACCTTTGACCCTTTACAAACAAATCTTGATGGGCACCATTTTAATAGAAACTTCATTAGCTTTAAAATGAGATATTGTTTATTGTCGTTGCTTAAAAATTGAGAAAGATTTAGCGAACAACGTTGAACTACTTAGGAAAGATTTTGATGATTTTTCAACTTTTCATGACCTGGTATCTCCGGAACCATTTGGTCCACCAATCCCAAATTTTTATATTTGTCTTAACCATGTAGAATACAATTTTCGTACCGAATTTCGTCAAGTTTGGAGAGGGTCAGGTCCAAAATGCCTATTTTATTGGTTGGTTATATATGGATCTACCCATATACTTTAAAAAACAAACAATTTTTAAAATTTAATGAATTGGTTTTATTAAAATATATATAAATTAAAAAAAAAAAAAATCATTCACAATTTTTTATGTTTTTGGAGTTATTAACAAAGCGCCGCTAGATTGGGTATTTCGGCCACTGTGCGTTGGGTTTCTTTCTTTGGGAATATTTAAAAGAAAAAGTGAACGTCAATAAGCCAAGAACAATTCAAGAGCTAAAGAACAAGATAATTTGGCACATTAACGACATTGAACCCCAATTATGTCTCAGAGTCATTCAAAATAAGGACCATCGGATAGAGCTATGCCACCGATGCCGTGGCGAGCATATGGTTAATATTTTGTTTTACACATAATTGTCATAGACCCTTCTATAATAATAAAAAAATATTAATAAAATTATCTGAAACCTTTTTGTTTTATTTACAACTAACATCATGCGTTTTGGTTGGACCACCCTTTATTTCTCTTCAATTAAAATATGTAATTAAAAAAAAATTTTTAAAACTAATTATAACAAATATTATATTGTGTTTGATTCGACCTTTAAAATGAATAAATAAAAGAACTTTTTTTTTTTCCTTTTGAGCTCGAGGTCCTGGTTTTATTGTTAATTATTCTAATTTTACAATTTTTAATTTGCCAATATTTCGTTTTTCATTGAAAAACATCTTCTGGGCTTTAATATAGAAAAAATTGTTGTTGTACAAAAATCAGAAAATCAATTCTTCTTATGTTGTGTCAACATCGTCTAATTATGAACTCTTCATAATTAGACGATGTTGACACAACATAAGAAGAATTGATTTTCTGATTTTTGTACAACAACAATTTTTTCTATATTAAAGCCCAGAAGATGTTTTTCAATGAAAAACGAAATATTGGCAAATTAAAAATTGTAAAATTAGAATAATTAACAATAAAACCAGGACCTCGAGCTCAAAAGGAAAAAAAAAAAGTTCTTTTATTTTTTTAATTATAACAAATTTAAATAAAAATGCTAATTAATTGTGACAAATTTAAACAAAATATCCACAATTAATTTCATAAAATTTTCGTGTAGCGAAAACCATACAAAATATATTAGAATCAACTTAAAAGCAAAATTGTTTAAAATAAATTTTCAAAAACCCACAAACACGGGCCAAAATAAAAAAAGAACAATTTTAATATAATTGACAAATTGTTTTGAACAAAGTGCTAAATTAAGCATTTACCACAAAAATTTGAAAACATTTAGTGTATTTTTTTTTTATTTCGAAAATGCGAGGTGCAATTTTTTGTTGTATTCCTTCTTAATGAAGCTGCTTGTTGCTCATTAGTTGAAAAATTATGATGTTTATGTGGCTTTAAATGATTCTTAATAGAGACATCAAGTTTCAATTATATACGATTATTATGAACATATTTTGCTGTTGCCGTAAGGCAACAACAACGTAAGTGAGGAATATATATTTTAAAGGGTAACGCCCTCCCCACAAATACAAATAATGCCTTCAAGTGTTTGTGATCTATTTGTTTGCCTTAAGTATTTATCACAGATCGTGCTCATTGTTGGGGTGTTACATATTTCACACATGTTGAATGAACACATCTTTTTAAAGATTTAAATTTTTAGACTGTATAATAGAAAGAGCAAGAGCCAGTTTGTGCAGACTTTCTCTTTCTAGTCTAAATTTAAATCTGCTTACAATTGGATATTTTCATATTGGTTGGAATTCTTTTTGAAGATTTTTAAAAAACTTCTTGTACACTAGTGTTTTATGATAAAATTTAGTTTTAAAAGATTTTTAAAAGCAAACGGTTGTTTAACGGAAAGTTTGTAATTTCGGGAAGATATTTAAAAAAAAAATGGAAACACCTTCGGTAGTTCATCGTTATCGTAATAGTTTTTCTATAGAGAATATTCTATCAAAACCAAGACCAGTTAGTGGTGAAATTGATCACAAAAATCACTATGATTTAAATATAAAAGTACATAATAGTTGTTGTGAAAATTTAAATGGTGATTGTGAAAAGATGCACAGTGCTAGTGGGGGTGGAGGTGAATTAAGAGCATCCAGTCCAGAATCCAGTTTTAATGAGGATACTTTAGATGATGCTAAAAGTGATATTACTTCAGAAGATGATCATGGTATGAGAGTTAATTATTTACTAGTTTTAAAAGAATTTTAATTGATTTCACCTGATAATGAAAAAATTAATTACATATATGTAAATGTATGCTTTAATTATTTATGTCATATTCTACAACTTAAAAAATGATCATGTTAATATTGATAAAAAAAAAGTTGTTGCTTTTTTTCAATAATTTAGTAAAATATGTATAAATATGTTTACAAGCTTACCTTCAAATCACTGCACAAATCTCTTGATAATTTCCCAAAAATTTCGACTTTTAAGAGCGATTTTAAGTTACTTCAAAATCTTGGTTTCTTACTATTATTTATTTTTAATATTTTCTTTTTTTTAAATTTATTTTTTATAGTATTGATTAAATTTTATTTTGCTAACTAATTCTGAAATTATTTATTCTTTTTTTTTCAAGACAATTATTTTTTTATTTATTTTACTTTTAATATTTTTAAGTTTGACTAAAATAAATCTCAAAATCACTATAACTCCTTTATGTTTTAAAAGTCTTCTTCATTTTTTAACATCAAATTATCGTTATTTTTGTCACTAACACTTAACGAAAGGGAACAACAATAACAATAACGAAAGAATAACAGTTTATTCAAATAATTGCGACAAAAAGTTTCCTTTACAAAAAATGTATTTTAAAAAATTGTAGCTTTATTAACAGCGTGTTTACATTATAACGAAATTAGTAGATTTGATTTATAATCTTCCTCAAAATCTAATGCTTTAACATTGTACTTTTTGACGTTATCGAGGCTCTGTTTTCATAATAAAAACAACTGACTAAAAGTTTTTTGTATAACTCATACAAACATATCGTTGGTCTTATGTAAAAAGACTAAGCCCAAACTCACATAACTGCAACTTAACATGAGAAGGTAAAAACACAATAGAAACTGTACGTATCAAAATGTAAAATTGCTTGTGCAATTATTTGTAAAACCATTATTTTAAATCTGTGGCTTGGTGCTAAAAGGGCCAATGTCAAAATATTAACTTTTGAGAAAATTGAAATAGTGAAATTGGCTAGCAAAGCCTTTATGAAGCTGTTCTGGGTTAAATTATAACTTTACTGTTTCAGCAAAATAAAAGCGAGTAATAAAAGACACCTTATGCAACGATTAACTCAAAACAACAAAATATTGACATTGGGCCTTTTAGCACCAAGCCACAGAAATAGTATTGCATTAGATTTTTGTGACTAAAAAAACTCATTTTCGAAAAAATTTAGTAAGGGCCTTTTTACATAATACCAACGATATAAGGAAATGGCATTTTTAAATTTACCTTTTATTTATAATCAACTTAATTTATTAAATCAATATGATTTATCTATTCCATTTTTAAAGCTTTCCTAAAATTTTTGAATTTGTTTAATAGACTTAAGGCCCAACCAGAATGTGCATAACGTTGCTTAAATAAATGTGCGAATTCATGTAAATCTTCTGTGTCAAACCATATTGAACTTGAAGAAACTTTCTGTTAAATTATATAAAACTGTTATTTGCTTAAGTGAAGTGCGAAACTGGTCGCATATTCCACACGGAACCAAATGTTTTTTATCTGGTTTTTGTTCTTTTAAATGCATTTGAGAGGTTTTTCGTTGATTTTTGACAGTAGCTTAAGCTTGTTTATGCATATTCTGGTTGGACCTTTAACAAGCCGCCATTTTTATTAATATGCCTTTTTATTTCTTGAACAGGAAAGTAGTTTTTAGTACTTAATATCGTTACCCAAGTTAAGACCAAAAATTAAAAGTCGTCATTTTCATTGATTATGACGTATTGCACAAGAAAATTTGAAATCTTTCGACCATAATTTGCGATTTTATTTGCAAAAAACCAAAGAATCTTTCTACAAAAGATTATATGGTAAACGCTAAAAGGCCTAACTAACAGTTTGCGTAATATGCAAACTTGTCAATTGTCAAAACAAGAAAAATAAATTATAAACAGTTTAAGGCGATTTATCATTTTAAATAGTTTTTACTTCTCCTGTAAAATTTTCAAAATGTTAGATAGGGCTTTTTGCGTTTTAGGTGACGATATGTTTATGGAACAAGCATAGTTACATAACTAAGTACTACTAGATTTTAAGTACATTTCGTCAAAATTTTGCCACGAAATAGCTTCCGTTTTTCCGTTTATGGAAAATCGAGCCAAAAACAACATTTTCGTTTCAATAAAAACGGGCTTAAGACACTTGCCAAGACAATGAATTTTTTAATTAGAATTTTCATTGTTAGGTAAATGTAAAACAAACTTTAAAGCAGAAAGACAAGAATAAACTAGTTAAATGAGAAATATTAATAAACGGCGAGGTTCTCAAACTTATTTATTGTAAATATTAGAGATATCGATTATTCGACTTTTTCAAAAACCGGTTTTCAAATATTTCGACTAGTTGCCATTTTCAAAAACCAGATTCTTGGTTAAGAATTTCTAAAAACCGGCTTACCGGTTTTATTCGAATAAATAAAACCACGAAAATAAAATGATTTTTTGAAATAAAAACTAAAGTTGGATAAAAACAAAACAATTCACAAAGGTTAAGCTGGGATCACACGATTGCCGCAAATGCACCAATATGACACAATTTTGAAATTGGACCAATAAAATATTCTGAAATCACACGATTGCCCTGTTTTAAACAAATTTAATTGCCGCTAGTTAGTACAAAGCGAAATGGTTACAACAATTGCCGCAGCACAGTCACACGATTGTTCTTAATTGACAACTGCGAAAACAGCTGTTGTGGTAGCTTTTTTATTTGTTTGAAAGTTCTTGTTGGTTTGTTAATTAAATAAAATTAAATATGTATCATACATGTATGTACTTAAACAAATTTTTGTTGAATAGTTTTATTTAAATTTTTTAATAAGTTCCAAAAATTAAGTCTGTTCAACAATTTCGTATGTTAAGGTTCGCTTAGAAACTTAAATTAAAATATTCGCACTGAACAGCTAAATATGCTTGTGAACATACATACATATTTTGGTAATAGCAATAATTAAAAAAAAATTAAAATGCATAATAAATAAATAAATATTTATCTTCATTACCTACTTAAAGAAACACAAAAAAGTAAATTTATTAAAAACAAGTTAGAGTGCTATATTCGGCTGTGCCGAAACTTTGATACCCTCCACCGACAGTTCGAATGTTTAAGGAGTAATATCTGTATGATGTCTTTTTATTATTATTATCTTAAACTGTGACGATTTGTTATTAATTATGGTTTTAGGAGACTAAACTGTTTGCCGGGAGTAGGGCATATATGGGGCCTAGGGTAAATTATGTACCGATCTTCACGAAATTTCACAGTATCATTTATAGTCCTATAAAATTGTGACGAGCCAAAATTTGTTATGATTGCATTATTTTTTACGGTTTTAGGCGTACTAAACTGTTTTCTGGGAGTAGTGTTTATATGGGGCTTAGGGTAAATTATGGACCGACCTTCGCGAAATTTTACAGTGTCATTTCTAGTCGAATAAAACGGACTTGTGCAAAATCTTATGTCATTCCGTGCATTTTTGCATCATTTATGTTAGTTTTTGTAACAAAATTATTAAGTTTTTGAAGGTGGTGGTTCCACATTTTGATTCATAGCTCTGGTCCTACTGAACCGATTTTGCTGAAATTCAATCCCAAACTGCTTAGGATAACTACAAGCAATTTGACACCTAGATTGTTTATTTCTTTTGAGTTTTTCGAAAGTGAGCGTGTTTTTAACAGACGGACAGACGGACAGACAGACGGACATGGCTAAATCGACTTAGAATTACTCAAGCAGCCAGAATATATATACTTTATGGGGTCTGAGATGAATAATAAAAAAGTTTCACACGGAATGACAAACTTAGTATACCCTCTTCACAACTAATTGTAGTGGAGGGTATAAAAAGGCAAATATTGGTGCGTATTGTGTTGTTTGATTGCCGCACAAGAACACAATATTGTCCTTGATTGGTACATGAGTCAATTGGTTGTGCAGTCACACGATTGGGGTATTAAAAAGTATGAAAATTGGTGCATTGCGGCAATCGTGTGATCCCAGAAGAAACCAACAAAACATATATAATATAGAATTTTTAAGGAACTTTGGTTTTAAAAACTTATAGGAATTAAATAAATGTATTATTTGAGATATTCTCCCAATTTTATTTTAAAAATGCTTAAATTGTTAGTTGGTGGTTAAGCATGTCTATATGCTTGCAATTAATTGGTACTAATAACTACCTCCTAGGAAGTTATAATCATGTATTTGAAAAGTTACAAAAAACCCTTTCAGACAAAATTACACAGTGCAACATGAAAAAAATAACCATATACGGACAACTCAACGTGATAAAATAAAAAAAAGACTCGTGTCTCCCAGTTTTGCCCAGTCATGCACTTTTTTTGTGGGCCCCCAAAGATTTCGAATTTTTTAAAGTTTTTTTGCGATTTTGATCTTGAAGATAAAGTTTTTTGATTTTATTGTTCTTTATGGCAAGGGCTACGAGCTTGTCTCAGAGGGTAAATCAAAATTCCGAACGGTTTGCAAGATATGAGCCTGAGAAAATGAGGCCCCAAATCTTTGGAGGCCCATAAAAAAAGTGCATGACTTTGGCAAAACTGGGAGACACGGGTCTTTTTTTTTGTCTTTAATAACGTAGAGTTGTCCGTATATGGTTATAAATAGCGTAGAATCCCAAAGTTGACGTAAAGAAAAAACAAATGAAATTAAAAAATGTTCGGGAAATTTTTCACTTTTGCGGCTACCTAAACGGTGTTAAGCATCATTCCTATAAAGTTCATATGCTCTAGAAAATTTTTTATTGAGGAAAAAAGGTTAAAATCGAATTTTTTTAAGTTTTTAGCGATTTTGATCTTGAAGATGAAGTTTTTTTAATTTTATATGTTCACAATTTTTGTTTTTTATGGCAAGAGCTTCAACTTTGTTTTAGAGGGTAAATCAAAATTCCGAACAGTTTGCAAGATATGAGCCTGAGAAAATTATCACTTTTTTGGAAAAATGTCTCCGGGGCCCCAAATTTTTGGCGCCCATTAAAAAAAGTGCATGACTTTGGATCTTTTATCACGTAGAGTTGTCCGCATATGGTAATTTTTCCATGACTTAAAAAATTACACACAGTGTTATATATTGCAAATGATTTTGTTCAGCATTATAGAATCGAATAGTAATAAGAACTTTTTTTGTATGAAATATTTTTCTATTTGCCTTTCAAGACATTGTTTGATTTCCTCAATTTAGTTTTTAGTTCTAAGCGTTTTAACAAATAAAACTGGTGAATTGTTACCCATACCGTTGTTTCTGCCGAAATGTTGTAGTTTTTAGCAGTGCGTTGTCGGCCATTCCGTCCTCGGCAACACAAGACTCTGGTCTCCTGCAGACAAGCGTATAGCTCTGCGAGATTAGCATAAGAAAAACAAGAACGGAGTCAAGTTTTGGTTGGCGCACATTTATGTCAAGCTTGTAACTAAATGTGATTAATAAGTCGTGACGTGGAAGAACCTTTGTAACTTATCCCTTAAGGGCACTTCAAGCATCTTTTTCTTTTAAATCCCGTTCAAAATATCTCAAGAGATGACATCTGTATAAAAATATTTTTAATATTTAGAATACTTTCACACACATTGCTATTAACCTTTTTAACTGAACATTTTCGTAGTATTTTTAATTGCTTTTAGTTTGTTTTTACAAGAACACACTCTTTTATAAGGGATTTGTATTAAATTAACATCGTCCATAAAAAGTTCAAGTTTTCCTAATATTAAATTTAGAAAAATGCTTTAATTACGAGTACATTTACAACAAAAGAAAGAAAAACGTATACAAATTACACATTAGAACAACCGGTTTAGTATACCAAAATAACCGGTTTATTTGGTTTTCGAAAAATGGACATTTTAAAATAACCGCCTTGGACAAAACTAAAATAACCGGTTCAAACCGGTCGAATAAAAGTCCTTCGATCTCCCTCGTAAATAAATATTTAAAAATTAACTAGTTTTCGAAAAAACTTATGTAAAAATGTTAAACTATATACCCTTACCCATTTATTGTAAAGGTATATAGTATTGTATTAAATCATATTCAAAATTAAGTATTTTTAAAATAATTTACCAAACAAACGTCAAACAAATTTAAGAAATGTCTTCTTTATCAATTATTATTATGATTTTAGTTTACTTAAATTAACGTAAACATGTTAATTTTCTTACCAATTTAAAATATTAACAATAAAGTTCACTTCCTTTTATTTATTTCGCCACTCATAGTCGATTTTAATTTCCGTTTATATTTGCCTTAATATTCAAAAGGCAAATTCAAATTTGCCTTTCTTCTATTATTGTTGTTCTCTTTCGTGTGAAAAATGGCAGCCGACAATGAAAAAACAAGTAGTCACTAAAATGTATTAACCGTTTAGAAAACATAGATTTTAAACACAAAGTTTTAATATTTGTTTGAATTATTATTAACCACTATTATAACACACGTCTAACAATAGTCTTTATTAACTATTTTTAAAAATTTTACGTTCGTTACACTTCTATTTTTATACAAATAATTAATTTTATAACGCAACCAACAGTTAACATCTTTCCAACTAAAAACTCTCGCAAAAACTAGTAAGCGAATGTAAGCAAAAGCTTTTATACAGGGTTGTATTTTTAACAAGTTGCCGTTATCTTTGTTTATTACAAAATTTTGGGAAAGTGTTACAAAATGTTTTTATAAGGAGACATTTTTAAATATGAATATTGAAAAAATTGAATAGTTAAGTTGTGTGTGAAACGGGAGCAACCCTGAAGGAAACCTGTACCCATGTTCTGTAACTTTAGTGAGAACTTCTCGCATCGAAAAGATGTGAAACAAAATATTCCATCGTTTCTTGAAAAGTGAGAAAAAAGTGTGTCTGTAACTTATGTCGAAAACTATCAAAAGAGATTACGTCGTTACGTTATAAAAGTCATAACATTGCACTCGAAGCCGATGTGACATTGCAGACGTTGAGGACGCCAGTCACACATATAGTTAACGGCGACCAAAATTTACTAAAATTGAAAAATTTTCAACGACGGCGGCGAAAATACAACCGTCGGCCATGCCAAATAATGTAAAGTGCGACTTTAATGTTTGTTGTTTGTAAACGAGCTTTGAAAAAATTCGTATATTTAATAAAAATGGTAAAAGAAAATAATTAAACAATAAAAAAAGGGCCAAGAACATAATTTTATTATTATTATTCTTTGCAATTTGCATTTTTAGTTGTTTTTTAGTGTTAAAATTTTTTTCTCGCCCCATTTTTATTCGTGAGTTTTTTTGACAGTCCAAAGCGGGAACTTTTCTCACCAAAATGTTACAGACACACTTTTTCTGTAAATTGGCGAGTAATTTCCTTGCGTGACAGCTAGTACTCGCCAAAAAAAGTTACAGACACAGTTTAGTGAGAAAAACAGCTGTTTGTTTCAATATACGGCATTTTTGTTCTATTTCACACATTTCAATCGAAAAGTTTCTCGACACGAGAGTTACAGAACATGGGCACTGGGTGCAAGTGTCTCCAAGTCTCCAGTTTTGTCGACTATTTTGGTGACATTGTCAACGAAGTGTCTACACTACCCAACATTTGCCACTTTATTTGGCTTTAATACGAAAAAATTTTTATCAGTAACAACTGAGAAGTACAATTCCTATAAAAGTTGAAGAAATAATAACAAAAGATTGGTTTGATTTCGTATTTGTACCAAAAGTGTAGACTACATTTACTTAAATGTACTAGTGATTCTCTGGTTCCAATGTCTACATATGTTCCCAAAGGAACTACCTAGTCTGTAGTATAAACGTCAGAAGTTGATTTCCAATGACACGCACATGTTAAATGTCTATAGTAAATAGCATTGTCTGGGGTATAATAAGTCACTAGTACTGGTGTCTGTGTCAATAGTGAATCAGTACAGATTCCAGTGTTCCAGTGATTAAATATGTAAAAATTTTAATAATAATTATATAGAGTTAGATATAGTGCAGACCGATCCATTATTAATAGCATAATACAATGAAAACGTTCCAATATTGACTTTATTTCATTAAAAATAATCTTCATTAAACGGAATATGGATATTATAACTTTTTTTCAGGATTGTTTTTACTTTTTTCTGCAAAATCTACTATAATACCTTAATTATCTATTAGATCCTAAAAATATGAACTAAAATTGCGAAGAATGTAAACTTAAAAGGTCACATTTCAGTATATTTTGCGGAAAATTGATTGTTCGAAAGTTTTCTATATTAACACCACAATAGCGAATACATAGCGAAATTTTGGCCCTAGACCGTTCGAATTAGAATCACTTTTTGAATCAATCTAAATATGTATACCCGGCTGGCTGGCTAACCATGTAAACCTTGTGCGCAAAGTACAAGTCCAGTATATGGAGATAATTGGATAAAATTTAGCACACATGTTCTTATTGTCACAACGATAAAGCGCATTGAAAATGGTGAAAATCAGCCTGCAATTGTCCCATTCATATGTCCCATACAAGCTTCTTTGGGGAATAGAGTCTTAGTACCCCTTAACCATCTAATTAATAATGCTGGTATTAAGATTAAATTTTGGCCCCAAACTTTTTTTATTGCAATCTGGACCGATTCCAATATAACTAGAGTCGTTCCGTATTTGGCCTTAACTCGCATGCAAATACTATTACCGAAAGTTTAATGCTATAACTTCCTTATAAATGTTGGTATGTATTGATATAAAAATTAGCGATAATAACTTTTCGATATCTATTTATTATGTTATGACAAAATGTTGTGCTGGTAGTTTAAATATTATTCATATCCATAGGTCCCAAATAGGGTGCTCTCGAATTTTTTTTTAAGTCCTGTGGTGTAGGGGATCATTAGTCGGGCTTAATCAACTATATTTTCTTACTTAATTAATGCAGCATTGTTTTGTGTTTTGGGGGATAATGACAAAAAGTTCCAAGTTTTAAGCAAGTTAAAAATGATATTAACATGAAATCAGGAATGTGGCAAATGTCGCTCGAAATATTTAACGGTCATTGTTTAACGGCTTATGTAAATTGTTGCAACATTTTTTATAAATTTTTTGGGAATCACCAACACTTGCGTTTAAACAAATACTGAACATTTTGTTTTGCTTCTTTTTACATATGAAATACATAAATTAAAAATTGTGTTTCTGAAATTTTCTTGAGAAAACATTATGAACAGCCAAGACCTAGTTCCTACAAATGTTTCTGGAAATGGAAAATTAGGAAAATATTATTTTACTGTTCTGATTTGTATAATACAGAAAGAATAGTATGTAGTTAATTGTACATGTGCAACTTTTCTTATGAAACTTGATAGAGTGATTTTGAAGTGATGAATACAGGTGATTTATAACAATTGATTTTCTTAGAAAATTCTAAATCGGGCTTATTAAGGTCATGTATTCTATGCAAATAAAAGATTATTTCATAATTTTCTTTCCGACGTTTCGTTGGAGATTCCCAACATCATCAGGGATATTTTATTAGATATATAATCTTCCGTCAATAGTTCTGCATTTTGAATATTTAACACACATTCTGTTTTACATAAACACAACATAAAACATAAATTTAATTAAACAAAACAAATGCAAAAATATAAATAAAAATAAAAAATATCACAGTATAATTAAATTGTATTAAACTAAGTATCACAGAAGCAGAACTGATGATGTTTTTATGTGAAAAAAATAAGAAAATTTAGTCCCTGCACTAATATTTTTAAGAAATTCAAACGGATCAATCAGATCAATACAGGGACTAAATGAAATCGTTGTTAGAAAGAAAATTTTGCCATATTTTTAAAATGTACACAAAATTATATGGACATATAACCAAACTGACAAATAAATACCACCAAAACAATCCATAAAGTAATTCTCAGCAGATCGGTATGCTGAAAGGATTTTATTTAGGCAAACCATTCCCACCGGTTCTTCATTGCATTATCAAATCTGTAATTGTCATTTTTTAATTTATTTTACAAAATCTTAAAAACGTACCACCTTATTTATAAGGCCGTTAATTGTTTAATCTATATGAAATCTATTTTTATAAATGTATCAAGTGTTTGTTTTAGAAAAGTGTTATTGAAAACCTTTACACAAATTTTGAGAAAAATTTTTTTAAAAAATTCTATTTAATTCTTGCCCAATGTTTCTTGAAATTTTAGTAAAAAGTCTAGTCGGATAATTGCCATTAATTCGACTCTTTGATTTCTCTGCATACTTTAAAGAATAACACACTTAATATTATTAAAAATACATATGTGTATATAGAACTTAGAATCGATAAAATTTGGCAAAAAGATTGGCTCATATTCATAGTCAAAATAAAGTCGACTTTAAGTTAAAACCGGCTTTAAATGGATGTCAATAACATTGTTTTAAAGTCGACTTTAGAAAAAATCGACTTTATTTTTGACTATGAATATGGGCCATTAATTTTAAAACAATTTCGACTCATTTTTTTATAATATTTTACAATTTAACCCTTCAATGCGTCATTGGGCTCATATGAATCCACTTACTGTTTTTTTTATAATTTTCTATTAATAAGTGAAAGGTAATAGATGTTAACTGTCCTAACACCCAGTCTTCACGAGCCATAAATTGACTAACATTATTAGTAAAATCATGTTCGTGCCGTTTGCCCTTCTATGAGTGAGGGGAGAGAGGAATTAATTCCTCGGGCACTTTGTTTATTTATGGTTAGGTTTGGACTGCTGATTTTAGTGTCTTAACAGCGTTTTTAAACAATATGAGGTTACAATTCTCTTATAACATAATTTCTTAACACCATTTTATGGTTCGTGAAGAATTAGGGCAGGACGTGTAGACATTTTTTAGTGTTGCAAAGTAAATCACTGACATATAACGGAACATTTTGACACATATATAAAAAGTGTACTTCCCTGCAGATAACGAGACTAGTCCATACATGCATGTAAAGAGGAGTAGGAGTACTCCAAAACTACTCCAAATATATGGGTGAAAGGTGGTCCATTTAACATTACGATGTCCTAGGAGGGGACCATATAACCCACCGAAGTAGTCCCTAAGCTACTCCATGGAGTACCAAAGTGGGCTAGGTTTAAAAGTACTCCATGTTACCACAGTATGGAGTACACTAAAGGGGTAGCTTAAGCAGTTTTCATTTGTTTACTCTTTTATGGCGTGCCCTGTAGTTAATTATTGCTATTATTAATTTACTTGGTATTTTTAATTTTTTACTTTTTTTACAAATTTCACAAACTTTCACTTTTAAATAAACAATTAATAATGGACACCATCAGGGCTACCAATTTCTAATACTGTAAACTATAGAAAAGTATACATCATGCACTTGGTGGCAGCACTGCATGTTAATTTATTATAACATGGTCCATATTACAGTAGATTGGATCATGTTGTGAGTAGTCCATTTAAGCCACAATGAACCACGTAGTCCAATATTATCTGTAGGGTTTTATTTGTTTTGTGATTTCGTTTGCAATCTCTATAATTTTAGTATAATTATTAGACATCTAAATTTAAAAGTGTACATACATATGTACACTTTTAAATTATATTTGCGTAATGCAGCACGTAAGTATGTAAGAACGACCTTCATGTAGAAGAAAATCGGTATATAAATATGTACAAACTTCTGAAATTTAATATTTTTTTCTTAGTTTTATAAGGGTATTCACGGAAAGCGTGAATACCTGGTAAAAAAAGCCCTGGTATTTACCCAAATGTGGGTAAATTACGGGTAAAAACTCATAGAAAATATAGAAAAAAAAAAAAAAAATTGCGTACTGAAGGCTTAAGTACAATTAAATCCTCCCATTTTTATGTATAGCAAAGATTTATTCTAAACCTGCCAAAACAAATAAATTACCATTTATTTTAGTTGTTTTATTTTTTTTGGCAAGCTGTTGGTTGACTGGTTAAGACATCATGTAGTATTAATTAAAATAGTTTTCTCACATTAAGGGTAATTTGTAAAAATAAATTCAATTAAACAGAACAAAATGAAATAAAATGCGTTAATCCCATACATACTTATAATTTAAAGCAAATTGTTCAATGTGTTTTAAGTTAGCAAAAAAAAAAAAAAAAAAAATGCGAAATACGTAAAAAAAAAGTCACACTAAAAAAAAACATGGCCGACTAATGATTGCTAAAAAACAAATTATTGTTTTAACTCAAATTCATTGGTTGATGTAGAATTTAAACAATTAGACCAATATAATTGGCCATTTAGTTTAATTGATATAGAAACAATAAAATGTCTTTTTTGTTGAACGTTGAAAGAGCTGACATTTAAAACATTTGTAGCAGAAAATGATTTGATTATTAAGTTATTTATTTTATTTTAGAATATTGTACGATTTAAAACCGATAAAATCGTTTTCAGCACCTTTAAAATTTGTTTCTAATACCTTTTTCTCTTATTTTCTGTCTCTATACTTTTAAAGTTTATATTTTATAAGTTAATTGAACTGTATTTTGAAAAAAAAAATTAAGACTTTAATTCAGAAATGGAATTTAAAATCTCTCGAAATTCATGACACCTTTTAAAAACAATCGTTTTGAAATCGATCGAGTTTCACCACAAACCTGGGGTCTAATCACCGCATACGATATCGAGCAAAATTGATCGAAATTATATATTTTGATATCGTGAAACTCGATATCGAATGAAATGTATTGAATTTGAAATAATTGCATTCGATATCGAGTAACTCGACATTACATTTATCGAGTTTTCATTCGATACGTCAGTGTCTATCGTATGCAAAAAAATTTGATAGTTTATTCGATACGATAGTGTCGAATGCGGTGATTAGACCCCTGATTATTGAATGACGAAATTTTTTTAATTTCTAAAGAAATGAGAAATGAGACATATTTTACGGCCAATATTATAAATATTTGTTTATATATATTTTTCGCAAGAAGAAGTAAATTTACACATTATTCATATTTCTTTCCAAATTTGCAAAAAACTAAATTATGCATATGTATGTATATCCGTATTAATGTTTGGTTAATATTTTTTCATACAAATGTGTTATAAATCAAATGTTTATAAAATTATCTTAAACTTAGTACTTTTTTGCATTTTCAGGTTCCAATGATGATCGAAAAAAACGTCCTCGTACTGCCTTCTCAGCTTCCCAAATCAAAGCTTTGGAAACCGAATTTGAAAGAGGAAAATATTTATCCGTAGCAAAAAGAACAGCATTGGCTAAACAATTGCATTTAACTGAAACACAGGTAGATAGATATTTTTTTCCAATTTGAAAATTAAAATTATAAATAGAATGTTTTAAAGGAATAAAACAAGAAGAAATATTAAAAAGAGTATCACTTGGATAAGGTGTAAAGTAAGCCTTCCTTTTTCTCTCTGGATTCCGATATTAATGTTTGCTTACTTTAAAATCAGGATATAACACAATCGGTCGACTTTCAGAATCTTTGTTTTGAAAGTTACTCCACCAATAACTCCCCTACAAGAAATGCATAACCAAAACTAAAAAAATGACTAACACACTTGCAACAATTTTACATCAGTTGTTCCACTCTAACATATATGTTAGAATGGTACAACTAACATTTCCCAAATAATGCCAATATTTGAATATATTTTTATCATACGCGTGTAAAAATTTGTGAATTTTTTAAATTTAATATTTGCCATTTGTTTTAAGAAAAAAATCGATTAAATTAATTATTTAATTTGTAACTTAAGTAGTGAAATAAAAAATTACTATAAAAAAAGTGACACCGCCAAAAAGTTGTAATCAGAATGCTTGTGGTAAAGGAGGGCGTACTGATGGCGGCTTCACAGGACGTGGTGGTGGATTCTTAGGAAACAACAGAGGTCATGTACGAAGCGGTCGTTATGAAAGGAGTGTTCGTTTAACAGCTAGCGGCAATTCGGGTGGTGGCTTTGGCTAGGACAATCGTTTAAGATTTTGTGGTGGTGATAAAGGAACAAATAATATTATTTAAAGTCCTAATGACTTTTCAAGTTTGTATTTGATTTTTTTGACACAAGTTGTTATAATTTATTTATATTTCTAATTTATTATAATAAAGTTAATTTAAAAAGAAAAAAATGTATTATTTTATAAAGGTTAGTACTAACTATATAATATTTACGTTATGAATAACTAGTTAGTGCTAACCAATATTTACGTTAACACTAACTAGTTAGCGTTGACCATTGTTTAGGTTATCATTGACTAATTAAAAGCAGCAGAGTAAGTAGTACAGATCTATGTTCCGTAGACGAGTGGAATTCATTAGTAAGAAAGAGATGTAAAATCACATGTACACAAGAGATTCGGTTAATTTTTTCATTTTGCTCTTAATAAACTAATAGAAACTTTAACCAATATATCGGTCAACACTACCGGTCATATAACTATTAAAATGACCGGTAGTCTTCTTGTAGGGTCGTCTGAGTTGTATATCATGCTCTACCAAATCAAATCCGGGTTTTTTATAATATATATTTGGGGGATTCACAAGGTAGTCATAAAGTTGTAAAGTCATATGTCTTAAAATAATTACAAGAAATATATATGACTGCGGTGGGCAACCGCTTACAATTTAGATTTCTACTGTACAGTTATGACGAATCAATGAATACAGCATTAAAATTTTCATTTTGTTTGGTACACAACAATATTTTTTCTAAACAATTGTAAAATATTATTTAGGACATTATGACTTTATAGCACACCTTGTAAATCCCCCAATTATATATTTTTGCTCTTACCTTATAGCGTACAAGCTATTCGAAATGTAATACAGTAATTTTGACTTAGCTGCACAATCTCCTTTGCACGATTTTTTGTGCAGGTATCTTATATGTATTTAGCTGCCTTAATGTGCAGGTACGCAATTGTGGTTACCTGCATAAAAGTGCAGCTAAAGTAAAGTGTTTGAAAGAGGAGTTTTTATTAATAAATTGATAATAACAATTACGTTAAAACAACCTGTAGTCATTTGTTATGCATTTTTATACGGAACGAGTTAGCCAAATTGGTAACAATAAAGTGTGGGACAGAAAAGTCGCTGTAGTACAACGTTAAGAATAGCGCTGCAAGCTGTCACAAGTTAAAAACGTCAGTTTCAAAGTAGTGTCAACAGAATACGTAGTTGTAGTAGTCGTTGCCGTTGAAGCGCAAAATTCGAAATTTTGAACTTTGTTGCGGTACAGAGCATTTGTCAGCTTCAAATACTACTACAACTACTTTATTCTGTTCCAGACCTAAAATTTGCTATTCCTTTCATATAATCGTGGTAAAGTTGCTATAACCACAACCCATATGCATAAATGTAGGTACATGCAAACAAAATAAATGAATTATAATGATACCAACTTGACTTGTTTGCGATTTTTGTTTTTATAAACAGCTAAACTTGGATATGAAAAGATGTGAAAAAGTGGCCACCATATTTTTTCATGTGTGCAGCTTACTTTGATATTTTATATGAAAATATTTTAAAGCTGCCCAAAAATATGAAAAATGCACGTTAACGAGGAGTTTGAAGAATAATTACAGAAAATATATATTTTGGGCAGTTAAGTCGAAGTGCAGCTAACTTGGATTTTTTGTATGAAAATAATTTTAAAATGCCAAAAATTTTGGGCACTTATCTTAAATGTGCAGGTTAAGAAAGTGCACTTGAAAAAAGGAATTTGTATGGGATTATAAAGAATAATGCCAAAAATTATCAATTTTGTGAAGTTAAGTCAAAAGTGCACGTAAATAAAAGGCAGTTAAGTCAAAACTACTGTAAGACCCCTTTCACACTCGGCAAGTTATTTGCGCAAGTCTCTTGCGCAACTCTCGGTTCGTAGACGTTAGCGGTAAGGTCGGGGTAAAGAAAAAATTTTGTACAGACTTTGTTGTTGTCGGCAAGTAACTTGCGCAACTAACTTGCCGAGTCTGAAAGGGGTCTAACTATTAAATAAAACTCATTATGTATTAAACATCTGCATGAAACTTAATAATGATGTTCATGAAACCTTCATTATAATTTTGTGTTCGCTTCATTCGTATTCAGTAAGATGAAATACTATGAAATGAAAGCAATGAACTCTCGATATTTAAGAGACGAATAAGATGAAATTAGTTTATTTGCTTATACAAGAGAATATGAACATTAACAACCATGAAACAGAACAACCATTGAACAAATCTCGAATAAGTTCATGGAAAAACAGTATGATTTAAATGTCAGTGTTGCCAGTTGTAGAAAAATAAAAAAATAAGAAAGTTAAAAAAAAAAATAGAAATAACCATGAGGGGTAAATGCAACAAGTTTAAGAGATAAATTAATATTGAAAGAAAAACTCAAATTTATTTTTGTTTTCAATGTAAATTTTCAAAAAAATTAAATATATTTAATTTTATTTTCAAAAACATTCACTAACATTAAAAAATTTTCGGCAATATTTTTGTCTTAAACAGAAAAAAGTAGATAGCTAATAAATTCAAAATGCTTAACAATCTACAGATATTATTATAATGAGAACTATGAGATAATTCATGGTTAAAATAAAAGTGATAAATTCTAGGCAAAAAAGTGTCATATACATCATCCAGCACGATCAACATCAATCGTTTTCATATTATGATGTAAAAACATATGTAATTTGTTCGACTGACGCTGTATTCCACCCAATGACGCAACTTTTTTCGCAAAGTAAATTTCTTGCTGACGAAAACACCCGTTCTGAAGAGGCACTGCTAGCTGGTGTGGCGAAAATTTTGCAGCTTACCTGGTATAAAAGAGGAAATTTCGATTTATTTATTTCCCACCATAGTAACACATCAAAGCTATCATGAAATACTTCATGGAAAACAACCACGTGGTCAGACTCCTAAGACACTTACAAAACTAACAATTAAATTTCTCATGAACTCATTCCTCCTTTTGTTTTTCATCTTTCACCTAAAAATGTGTGAGTTTTTTATGAGTTCGTTTCATTTCAGGGCCGTGTACAGTACATTACAAGACAATTAAATCTTGTCATGTTCCAAAGACTTGTATTATTCAAAAATGCAAATGACAAACAAAAAAAAAACATATTTTGCATCTTAATTATTGTTTATATACCAAATATGTATACTATACATATATGTGCATAAGTATATCTACATATGTGTTAAAATTTAAATTACACATGGGCAAAGCATGAAAATAATTACATGAATTAACTGAAGTGGCAACATTGCTATTGAGTATTAATAAAAATAAATGAGAGAGAATGAAAACTATGAAACAAAGCCAGTTTCATTGAACAACCTCTGTGTGTTTACGATATGAAACGAAATGTGTTCATAGCAGCATGAATAAAACAACAGTTTGTTCGGTAATCACAATTTTATTCGAACACGACTTTCAGTGAATAAGCATTTCAGTATGTTCATGAATGAAGTTGTTCATGCAGCCCTTTATTATGTATAAAACACTTCACTGATTCTAAATTGAATTCTTAACATTTTTGAATTTTTTGTTGTGCACTAAGCTATAATTTTTGTACATTTTATCCGCCATGTTTTGGTAAAAGAATTCGAATGAAATTTAAATCAAACAAATTTTGAAAACTTTCCTGTGTTTAAAGTTTACAAGCATATTTCTTTTTTATATACCTCATACTTTACCAGAACTATTTCTGAACTCAAGAATAGCTATGAACTGAAAAACTTCATCGATTTCAGGTTCACGTAAAAAAACAGGTTTATAAAAGGCCTATGAATTAGATTTTCTATACAAATTTTTTAAATAAAACTTTTATAAACCTTTTTAATTTTTTATAACTAAAGGGTTTAGACTTTAATGGCTATTTCACCAATTTCTTTAAATATCAATTTATGTTGTAAATTCGTTTTTTCAAATAAAATTACATAAAGAACTATATTAAAATATGAATTGATATTTAAATAGAGTTGGGTAAAAGGCCAATGTGCATTTAATTTTCAAAAAATAAATAAAACGTAATTTCTCTTCTTTAAGCCCTTATGACACTACATTTTTAATGCATTGTTCAAGTTTTGGTGAGCAGTACAAATATAATGTAATACAAAAATTTACCAAGTGCAAAGAGTTAAGCTGTATTAAGATAAATGGCAAACTGTCAAAAATTTTACTAAAGTTATCGATAAAAAATGAAGTTATGTCAAAAAAAATGTAAAATTGTTTAACTTAAATTTGACATTTCCAGCTTGAAATATTAAAAGTGTTGTTGAATCAGCGGTTTATGGGCAAATTCAGCGATTTACCGCTTTCTGTTTTTAGGTTTCTCATAAACAAAAAGTTGGCAACATTTAATAAAATAAACAAAACAGGGATGGCTAAGTTGTTTCAATTGTACTTTTTTGTTGATACTTTTTAAACTAAGATTTATAATACCTTTTTTTGGTGTTTTTTATGAACATAAATAAAATTAATTTCAACTAAAAAAAATCTTTTAGTACAATTAGGGTAAAAAAGTAAAAGTTTTAAAGGTTGTTGGTACAATTTTAAAAATTCTCAACGCCATCCCTGAAACAAAACCATAACAAGAGAAAAAAAAAACTAAAATCTTTATTTACATTATGCATAGTTAGCTCTTTCTAACATTTACTGTTTCTTTCTATCAATTCTATATCAATTAATGAATAAAAAATGTAGTGTCATAAGGGCTTTAGTAAAATTAATGTTAGTTGTCAAGTACAGAAATCGTATTAATGATAAATTTTGTATTCCCGTAAATAACTTTGATAAGAAGATATGTATATATGTTTATATTATATATTAGGAAAATATAAATTTTTTGTTTAATTTCGATCAGAAATTAATGTTATTTTTTCAAATATGTAATGCTGCCTTAAACGTTCATTAGATTTGTATTTTGGGGATTTAGCTGAAATCTTTAATTAATAAAGTAAAAAAGGTACTGGTAGCCCTTACGTCTAATTTGTCATTAGCAAGTTGGTGTATGTCCATGCTTAATAATTGTGAAATTTAGTCAGGTTACATGCATTAAACATTTCCGTTTTATCTCAAAACGGAAATAATCAATTTAACATACAAGGAATAAAATAAAGAGCTTTTAACATAAGCATGGCATTTTGATCCGATATATTTTAAGCTGTCATTTGCAGTACGCATAACGAACTCTTAATATTTTGCCAATAACAGAAAGTTGCAATTAGAGTTTTTTTTCCCGGACTTTTTCGATTCCCGGGAAAACGGGAAATTTTTTTAAATTTCCCGGGATCCCGGGATCCCGCTCCATATAAATAATACAAAGTAAATTTTGTTATTTATTAATGAAAAAAACTTTTATAAAAAAATGTAAGGGAAGTTGTTTACAAAGAAAGTAAATGAAATGGTTCAATACTAAAAAATTAATTGAAGATTGAAATAGGAACTTGAATTATTATTAGCTCACGCCTTTATTCCCTATTATTATGCTTTTATTCAGTATTATTATGCTCTGGATAATTCATAAAACAATAATTAAAACAAAATAAAAATTGAGGTACTCAAGATATGAAATCAAAAAGTTAATTAATAAAATAGATAAAATACTTTAAAGAAATATATAAAATTTTTTAATGGCTTAGGAAACAACTTTCTGACACACTCAAAACGCTTTGTAGGTCGTCAAAAAGTATATTCCCGATTTTATTTACTAATTATCATGTTTCCGAAAAATTTCGTTAATTTTTTACCGAGGTTGGACAAATAGTTAAAAGTGCACCGTTGTAGCATGCTTCGGATTCACAATCAGAAGCAATTTTTTCTTTTTTATAAACAACGTCTATATCAGTCAAATGTATGTCAAGGTTGATGCAAAAATAGCATCAACCGGACAGCTTCTTCCAAACCTTTTCATTTCAATAGATCTATTTGTAATCTTTAGGACAATGTGTTTTTCAAGTTGTATTGTAGTATCTTACACGAGTTTCCAAAATGTTATTTTATTTCGGTTTCCCCGCACTTCACGGGTATATAAACCAACACAAATTGAAATTGAAAATTTGTGTTTATCACCTAATAAACATATCGCTCCTTTATTGCATCATAGTCATATCTCAAAACTTTAAGGAACTTTAGCAAAGTTTTCCTTCATACCTTCTCGTATTATATCTCAACCTGAACCGAAGTTATAGCACAATTTATCTTTAAATCGGTACTTTTTGAAAACTTTAATCGCATTTTGCCAAGATCGTTTGTTTTTGTAGATATGACTATGTTGCAATAAAGGAGCGATATGTTTAGGTATCTCCTATTTTTAAGACTTGTTCATGGACAATGAAACTTTACTGCCTGCATCTTATTTTGAATTAATGTACTTTATTAACTCTTCACTTCACTAAATGTAATAATTATCAACTGTTGCACTGCCTATTCTGCTTTTAGTAGATTTATTGCATCAGGAGACATTGATTTACGTATGTACTCACTTCTTGTAATTGATCTAATCCACATCCCATCCACAGATGCTAATTTTTAGAGAATAGAAAACTAAATTTCAAAGTATAAATAGCTATTTTCTGAAATTATGAGGAATTTTTTATTTCCCGGGATCCCGCAAGAAAAATCCCGGGAAAACGGGAAATAAAATAATGGAAATTCCCGGGAATTCCCGGGACGGGAAATCCCGGGAAAAAACCCTAGTTGCAATACAAAATAATTAACCAAGCTCTAGACAAAAGTATTACTCAATTTTAACGTACTATATAACGCTATATCAGTAAAATTTGGGTTATCATAAGTTTTATAAGCCTACAAATCACATTGTAAAAATTTACGATAAGTTCCATTAAAAGCCCTCTCCTTTAATATTCTAACTCTCGGCGTGAGGTATGCAACATTCGGCACAGCCGAATATAGCACTCTTATTATTTTTATATTTTAATTTGTAATTTTATTTTCTGATATTAATCACCGTTTTTTTCTGCTTACAGATCAAAATATGGTTCCAAAATCGCCGCACTAAGTGGAAACGTAAATACACCGCTGATGTTGAAACTTTAGCTTCACACTACTATGCTCAATTGGGTATCGGTGGCCTAGCGCGACCAATGGTAGTTGGCGATCGCCTGTGGTTATTTAGTCAAACTCCAGCTGGCCCAGCTCCTCTACAATCCATAATGTTAAACAATTCACCTCCAACTAATACGCCAGCGCCAACAATATCACCTCTAACTGCAACCCAGCTAAGAGCTTATCCCGGGTCTGCAATCATGCAACCCCTAGCCAATGCCAGTGTTATAGAAAGTGCCCGCAATGCCATACTCTCAAGAGGGCAACCTTTAAATTATGCCATGCCACCGTATTTAACGCCACGCTCTAGTACCAACTCATCATCAACAAATATCGCACCATCACCGAGATATTTAGATTATGCATCTGCCTCAAATCTTTACCATAATATACCAACACCTTCAGATTCCTACTTACAAATGAAGTACAATGTTTTAAGTAATCTGGCAATGCCAGAGGGAGAAACGTCTTCCAGTTCAAATGGCCTGGCCGAATTGGAGCGTGTATTTGGTGATACAAATGCGAATTTTTTGGAACATAAAGCCGAAAATGGTGAAAAAAGTGGAGGTAAAACTGATTTTGGATTTAATGGTCTGGCGGTTACACAAAGATCTGTAAAGACGGGCAATGAGACGGATTCCGAATGTAGTGAAATCGATTGTGAGCAAATTGACGATGAATAACTATTTTATGTACATTTATTTGGAATAGAATAAGGTTGTTTTATTTTGTATGTGTACTAATATATGCCAAAGTAAACTATTTATTTTAAATTATTGTTAATTTAGAAGACTCTGTATTAATTTAAGTTACTAAAAAATGTTCCTAACAATGTTTAAGAAAAAAAGAAAAGAAATAAAAACAAAATTTTAATGAAAAGTTGAAAGAAAAATTTGTATTGCTTCAAAATAAACTTATATAGGTTAAACCAAGGTATATTTACACAATGTAGACTCGTTGGCGTATATGTTTGTCAGCTGTTTACCCCAGTTGGAGCCAAAACGTCAAATTTCGTGTATATTTGTACATGTGTGCGTTAAATTGTTTTTGTTTTATATGAAGACAATTTTGAAAACTCGGTTCTTTTTATAGAGCAGCATGTCCACACTCCCAAATGAGTCTACTTTGTGTTAATGTACCTTGGGTTAAACGATATTTCACTTAAAGGTTCATTTTCAAATTCAAACACTCTTTTTTTATTTTGGAAATGTTATGAACGTTTTTTTATTTATTTACAATTGTTAGGAGTTATTAAATTATCTTAATTTAATTTGTTTAAATCTGAATTAGCGCTAATTAATAATAGACACAGCAATAATTAGTTACGATTTCTAACATTTCATTAATTTTTTCATTACAATATATTCAAATCGAATTTGAAACTTTAAACTGGCGCTTCTATTTTTTAATAATTTTATTTAAAAACAAACGTTTAAACCTTAAAAAGTAAAGTATTTTTTTTAGACATTTCTCGAAATAATTCCTTAATATTTAAATTGAGATTTATTAGTTAAACACTCTCTAGAGAGATGCACTGCAAAAAAAAAAAGAAGAAAGTTGGCTAAATGTAATACATTGACTTAAAATAGTATAAATAAATTTAAGAATTTCATTAAAAAAAATATACTTAAATACATTTTTTATTTAGAATCGGTAGCAAAGTTCTATGGTGAATTAAAATTGTCTAGAATTTCTATTTTATTCACCTCAACAGTGTCAAAATTTTACTTCCATGAGTACTTTGCTACCGTTTCACACACACGTATAATTAAAATTCACTAAAAATTTTCATTGAAAAAATGAAAATTTTATTCAGCAACAACATTTTTACTAAAAATATTGCTCAGTAACAAATTATTAAAAAAAAATATTATTTCCATATTCAATTTCAATTTACCAAAAACTTTATTGTGCACCAAAATTTCAATGTAAAACTAATTAAACAACCAAATCTTTACTAATATTTAAAAAAATTTTTATTAAAAACTTATTTTCAGCAATAAATTTTTTTTTAAAAATTTAATTAAGCAGCAAAATTTTTATTAAAAATTTAATTCAGCAACAAAGCTTTTATTTAAAATTTTATTCAGCAACATTTTTTCTTAAAATCCTGCTCGGTGCATATTCACCCCCATCGTGAATAAAAATTCCTTGAGAGTTTTTTTCCTTTTCCCATTTTTACAATTGAATTAAAATAGGAATGGTTTATTATGCATTTAAAAAAAAAAATGTATTTCAATATTAAAAAAATTTACTAAAAATTTTATTGTGCAACAAAATTTCACTGAAAAACTCATTCAGCAACCAAATCTTCACTAATATGTATTTAATACAATTTTTACTTAAAAGTTATTTTCAGCTAAAATTTTTTTATTAAAATCTTTATTTAGCAACAAAATTTTTATAAAAAATTTTATTCAGCTAAATTTTTACTAAAAATCTTGCTCAGTAGCAAATTATTTAAAACAAATTAATTTTAACATTAAAAAAATTTAATAAAAAAAAGTTATTTTCAGCTAAAAAAAATTTATAACTTTAGCAACAAAATTTTTTATTAAAAATTTTATTCAGCAACAAAATTCTTATTAAAAATTTTATTCAGCAACAACATCTTTATAAAAAATTTTTTTCAGCAACAAAATTTTTATTAAAAATTTTATGCAGCAACTAAGCTAAGTATTTAGCACAAAATTTGTTAAAAAAAAAATACATTTTTTTTCTGAGAATGTTTAAATGTTTACTCTGTTTTTATTTTAAATGTGTGAGCCAACGTGCACGTGTGCGATTTATAATTTTTTATTGTATATGGAGACAATTTTAAAATTTGGAATTTTCTGCAAACAAAAGAAAAAAATTAAGAGAGCGACGAGTTCACCTTATGAATATGCCCTGCGTTTAACCTTTATTCCAAAAAATCATGTTTTATTAATGAGAAAACAGCATTGTTTTTAATAATTTACACATATCTTAACTATTTTAAGCCAACGTGTTCATTCATTCTTCTAATTGTAATATAAATTATGAGATTTAAAAAAGTAAATTTTTATATAAATTTTAAATAAACTATGTATATAATATAAACTATTGCTTTGCATTACAAGTTCTTGGTAGATTTTTTCTTCTTAATAGAGTTTAAACAATTTTTCATTATTTTAAATACAACATACATACATACACTTATAATAGTTAAAGGTGGTCCATTTAATAATTAAGAAACGTATAAAAAAATATACAAAACAGAAAAAAGCTGAGATACAAAAAAATCTTATCAAGTTTAAAACTATAAAATTGTCGTAATATTTGGTTGGTTATTAAAATATATAATAGACAAGAATAAAACTGAAATTCTACTTAAAAAAACCCCCAAATAATTCAAAATTATTTATTGAAAAAGGATAATTTTGTTTGTTGTGTTTGAATTTTCTTCTTTGTAATTAGTACTTTCTTTTAGAATAGAATAAATAGAAAAAAAAAATAAACTAATCTAAGACTAAGATAAACTTAAAATAATAAAATTCTGTTAGCTCCACGATAAATCATAACCCTTCCAATTGACATTTGGTGCCAAATAGACACGTCTTTTATTAAAGAAAAATGATACAATACCATGATAAGCTGTTCGAGGCACGCCACTCTAAAGTGATATAATTTAATAATAAATAACGTATTTTTATTAAAAAATTTAGTACTTACCTTTAAGTCATCCATTAGACCCAGCATTTTAGCTGTTCTTTTGTATTGATCTCTGGCATTGTATTGTATTCTTACGGGTCCATCAAGTTTAATTAATTCACGTCGCAGTTCATCGTATGTAACAATTGGATACGTATAAATTTCTTTTAAGAAGGTCTTATCGTAGTTGTCCTTTAATAAATAATTACGATGATATTTGAAATTAAACACACTTTTATAAAAAAAAAATATAATATTTACCTTTAACAAATAACTTAAGTTCATTTTTGTAAACGGTACAAACTTCTCACTCAGTTTAATGTAACGTAGATATTTATCGAAAAACAAGCCACTGAAAAAGAAGAGAATAGTGATGGAATGAAATTAATTAATTTATTTATTTATTTATTAATCAATATTGTAATTGATAGGCAAGTATTAATTCTGCAACAATATTTTTACCACAAATGAAATTCAGCAGCAAAATGTTTACCAACAAATTAATTCAGCAACAAAATTTTTACTATAACATGTATTCAGCAGTAAACATTTTAATAAAAAATTTATTCAGCAACAGTTTTTACTAAAAATTTCAAAGCGAAAACAAAATTTTTACAAAAAAAAAAAAAAAGAGGTTTTTTAGCAACAAAATTTTTACTAAAAATTTATTTTGCATCAAAATTTTTACTAAATATTTTATTATACATACATACATATTCAGCAACAAAATTTTACTTACTGCCCGTTTAACGATGTCGAACGTCAACGTGCGCATAGAAAATTATATTTAAAACAAAAACAAAATCCTAAAATTTGTTTTTTTTTTGTATGTATGTATAACATAGGGTCTCCACCTGAGATAAGATATAAGATTTTTATATTAGCAAATGGCAAATTCAATCGCAGAGAGTATTATCTTACGTGTAGACTCTCAAATAGTGTTAATATTAATATTGTAATAAATCTTATAAGACAGTTGTTATGAGAAATCTTATAACAACTATCTTATAAGATGAGCTGTCAAAAATACACATACATGCATACATAATAAAACAATAATAAGACGCATTCATTAAAATGATAAATTTTTTTGTACAAATAGTGAAAATCTTGTGATAAGTGCTTAAAAAAACAATATTTTTAACTAAAAACAAGAAAAAACTAAAAAAAAGAATAAAAACGACACAAGTTTACTGTGCGAGAATCATTTGATTATGAAATCTTATAAGATACGTGTTCCCCTTGTTTAAGATTAACATGAAGAAATTTGTTCTCTCATTCTGCCGACGTTATCTCACATATTATATCAGATATTATCTCAGGTGAAGACTCAGTGTAATAAAATATTTAGTAACAATTTTGATGCAAATTTGTTTTAAAGTTTATTCTGTAACAATCAAATTTTACTAGCAATCTTATTCAACAACAAAATTTTTATAAAATATTATCAAGCAACAACATTTTTAATCATCTGCAACATTTTGTATTTTTGTATTCCCAAAAATTATTTTGATAATAAACTGGCAAGTGCACGGCTTAAAAAAACTTAACTGGCAACATGTTTTTGCAAGTTGTTTTTGTTTTCATTTTGTTTTTTCTTAACCATTGTAAGTTGGAAGAATTCCAATGAATTGTAGTGGGGAATGTCAGGAGAGATAAACTCACTGTTTATTGTTGATGTTTTTGTTTAAAATTTGATATTGTTACAAGTAGAACTGTTACTTATAATTCGTATACGCTTAAAAGTTTTATTTGGTTTAATATCTTTAGTTTATCTAAAATCTTTGGATGAAGTTTCCTGGCGATCTGGCGTGAAATGCGCATAAGAACAGCTTATCCCATCAACAATAAATTTCAGTGTTTTTATCAAGAATAAAAATTGGGAATTAAGCACGAATAACAACATCTTTTAAATAAAAATTTTGTATTCCCAAAAATTATTTTGTTAATTTTTGAAAAATATTTTATCAAAAATTACTTTTTACTAAAAATTTCACTTAGTTTACAGAAAAAAAAACTTGTCAGCACACTTTAGTAAAATTTTTTATAAAGTTTTCTTCAGCAAACTTTTCTAACAACCTTATTTTTACTGAAAATAATTTTTTGCAACAATTTTTTTTCTTAAAATTGCACTTCTCAAGAAAATTTTATGTATAAAAAAAATTTTTAATTTAGAAGATTTTATCTGTCGTGCTTAATTCCTAATTTTTATTCTTAATAAAAACACTGCAATTTTTTTTATTTCCTTTCTTCATAAAAATAATTTAATCAAAATTAAATTTGATGAACTTTAGCATAATTAAAATATTAAAAATTTGGATTAAAACCCATAAACAGTTCAACAAAATAACCACAATACTAAAAATTTATAAAAAAAATTTTAATTTACAAGATTTTGTCTGTCGTGCTTAATTCCCAATTTTTATTCTTGATATAAAAAAAAAATTTTAACTACTTTAAATCTAAAATAAATCTTTACCAAAAAAGTTTTTACAGAAAATTTTATGGTAATAGAATTATTTCTATAAAAACTTTTCACGGCGGTCTTGATCTCTCAGGTGAAACGGTTGTTCACAACCCTTTATGAAGTTTAAGTGGGGGAATACCCCACAGTGAAGTTATAAAAACTTTTCTCAGCACGAATTGGATTTAAAAATTTGAACTTAAAGTTTTATTCAATCACAAAGTTTTCAGCAAACAATTCATTCGGCCTTAAAATTTGCATAAAAATTTCACCACAGTATATTTTAAGATATTTAAGAACAAAATTAAAAGATTTTGATTTAAAAACTTACTTTGATACACCGACTTTGCCAAATGTACGAGTTCTTGAAATTTCCGGACGTATGCAAACACGATTTTTCCTCTGTTCCGGATGACGAATCCAATCGTCCCAAAATCTAAAAGAGAAATTTAAAAACCAATAATTAAAATTAATATTTTTACAAATATGTATTTTAAACTAAACTTACGACTTTGGCCACTTAACTGACAATTCTTGCCAAAGATTTCTGCTCAACATCCAACCCAAACCGGGAAAGAAATCTGTGCGATATAGTAATTCCGGATGAGAGGCATCAATTAGGTTAGCTTTGCCATTGTCATTCCAAGCAGAAACACACCTTTTTTTAAAAAAAGATAACCATATTGGTTAAAAAATTAAAAAAATTTCTTTTAATTTCAAATTGCTTTACCACAAAGAAGGATCCTCTTTTAATAAATGATGTGTGCCAGCAAAATATTCATAAAAATCTGGTGCCACATTGAGATCATCCTCCACAATTATAACATATTCATAGCCTTTGCCAAACGTATTATTTAAAGCCCAACCATAGTGGCGGGCGATTTTATAATAGCCTTTGAACTTTTTCTCTTTCGGTAATACAAAAATATCAGATTGATCGGGTTGTTGTATTAGAGACACTTGTTCTTTGTAGGATAAGATGACATTTTTGGTAGCTTCATCACCACAATCTTGGGAAACTATAATGGGAAATTGTTCCATATCGGGACGATATTTTATGAGATTATCCAAACATTTAGAAATCGAAATACGATTACAAGCAAATACCAACACTGGTATAATCGGTTGGCCATTACTTAGACGAGTTTTTGTGGGCTGCGTAACTGGCGGTTGAGTATTTGAAGCTACGTTCGTTTCGGTTTCATTAGGTTGCTCTAAAATGTTTTCCTGTTTTTCATTGGAAGAGGGTGGTTCCTGTAATGGTTGGTTATTGGGTAAGGCTATTATTGAAATTTCCTTTTCTGTCACTGGCTCATTTATGGTATATTTGCTTTTTAGTATCCCCAATAAATTGACCATTAATTTATCACTTTTACGATACTCTTTTCGGGCATCTTGTTCTAATTTTTGCATCCTATTGGCTTCGAAAGAAAATTTTGTATTTGTGCGAGGCACAAAATAGAATACGATAAATGTCCATGTAACTAGGAAACCGGCTATTATAAAAAATTTCTTTGAACGCATTTTATTTAACTATTTTTTTGGCAATGTATTTTATTTTTCTTAGATTATAAAGGTGGGAGGGACAAGGGTTGTTGTTTAGTTGAGATATTCTTTGTTAAGTTTGGTCATTTGAAAATGGCACCTTGGCATGAGATTTTGTTGTTGAAATTAAAGAGAATTCCAATATAGAATTTTTGAAATTCTTGACTTTGTATCACAGCATTATGGTGTTGTTGAGTTCATTTCAAAGCTTGTTGTGTTATCAACCAATTTTTGTTATTATGAAATGGGCTTTTTTTAAATGCATTAATTTTTTTAATAGCATACAAGTTGCTTGTTAGTTTTTGTTTATCATTTGTTTTGAAAAAGTTTCTTATATAAAGTGACAACCTTTAATAATAGCAGCAGCTAATAAAGTTAAATTGCATGAACAGATTGTGTGTCTGTTCTCTGCAAATGTTATGGTTGACGTCGATACTTAATTATAGTTATTCCCGTAAGGTTTCACATTCTGACTGCCCCATAAAAAACATGAAACATTTAGAACACGACGATTACTATAATTCTATGTATATTTTTATACACTCTACGTGTATGTCTAACTTGATTCTAATAATTCCAAACGGATTCTAATAATTCTAACCAATAGCAAAACAGCACGTTAATAGTTCAAGTAAATATTTTTATTACTTCGCAGCTTCACTTTTGTGTTTCTGTTGTTGTTTGCGATGCTGCTTATTTATTGCCTTTTGAAGAGCCAGCCAGTCACCAAGTCACATTAGCTCTAAATAGTTTTTTCCATGCGCTATTGCTTAACATTTCATTCCTTATCAATTTTACTTTTATTATTTAATAACTTATAGTTTGTTTTCAATATTTTTCTCAAAACTTGCTAATTAAACAAAAAAAATAATACAATTTTTCTCGTGCTTTTTATACTTTAATTTTAATGATTTTTTTAATTTTACTTCTTAATATTCTTCTTTTTTATATTTTCATTTATGTTTTGTTTGTTTCTAACTTTTTATGCACTTTTTATTTAATAATTTTTTAAGATATTTTTGTTTTTTTTTCTGGAGAAATGCGAAAAACTATAAATATGTTGTACATTCGTCGATTAAAAAAATATGCAAGTTAAAATGTCAAATATGTGTAAGAAGTTGTTTCTTTTTTTCCAATTCTGTGCATGTGTAAACAGCTGTTAAGTCAGTGATAATGGCGTTTCTTTGTGTCAGAATGGCAGGACAGTTTAATAACGGCATGGGCTGCCAGATGGTTTACGCATTATGAAATCACGTTAATTTGATTAAAGATTTTGAGTTAATCGAAATAAATATTTATTATTAGCTTTCTCTTATTTACGGCCAATTTCACAAAGTTCAGTTAAATTCAGTTACAACTAATAATTAATTATATCTGAACTTGGTGAAATTAGATGTTAGACAATATTTTTTAAAAGATCTTTAGAAATAAAATGTACCATGATATAATGAACAAGATGTAGTCATTAGTTGTAATTATTTACCCATGGTTTGTCAAACAACAAAATCTTAAGAGCATAATAAACCTCACAAATGGCTTGGCAAATATGTAAAAATTTTACGTTTGTACAAATATTTTGTGTGTTATAATTTGGCGTGTTTGATGTTTGGACAAACATTTAAAGCAATGTTTGTAGAAATATTAAAAATTTTTAATATTTGGCTGACTTGTTAGATATTTTTCAAACTTTTTGTGGCGTCTAATGCTAAATGTATTCATTTTGCAGAATTAAAATAATTTTAAATAGTAAATTGAATTTTTTTTATTACAAAACAGCTCGTTGTTTAAATAACTTTTTACTTTAAATTGTTTGGTTTGTGTAAGGAATTGTGTCTTTCTTTTAGAAGTTTTTCTACAAAAAAGCAAATAACGAACTTCTTCCTTCAATTTATATAGTAAGACATACAAAACTCTTAAAAAGAAAATAAGATCCTGTAAAGTTGTTTGTGAATTGTCGGCATTTTACGACTGTTCTTTCCAAAATTGTTTAAAATATTTCTTAATATCATTTGAAGGGTTGCATCGGCTGTATATTTTGCAGTACCGGATAATAGAAGATTAACACGAGATCACATAAAACCGAGATTGATTAAAAGCCAAAGTTGGTATTATTTGTGGTGCAATTAAAATTTTAAGGTAAGTTGGTACTTCCGTGACCTAATACCATTTTATTTCTTCTTAATTTTTTTTTATTTTATGTAATACGGCGAATAAAAAAATGTAATCTTGGAAGTTAACGAACTGTGATTTGTGGCCTTATTTGTTTTCTGTTTTTATTAAGTTTTAAATAAAATAAAGCAATAAAAAGTTACAATGTAAATACAAGTAAAAAAAACAATCACACCATCATGGAAAGAATTATTTCCTAAACCACTAGAAAATATGGCTTGATCCCAGAACATTTTGCACCATTCTCAACCAAATCAAAAAGTTTTGACTCAAAGCGTACTTAAATTTAGTTGAATACAGTAAAAAAAAAAAATATTTTAATTCTATAGTTACTTAAATCAAGTTTTCGTTGCTTATGACCAATTTCACCTATTCTATTTAAAAATCAATTCATATTTAAAGAAAGTTTTTCATATAATTTGACACGAAAAACAAGTTTTAAACATAAATTGTTATTTAAATATATTGGTAAATTGGCCATTAACATTTTACAAAATACGAAGAAAAGCCTGAATTTTTTAGATAAAAACGTGTAGCATTAGTTAGTTTAAGAAAACTTACTATAAAACTTTTTATAAATTTGCTTAAGGCTTGTTTACACGGTAATACAGTGTATAACGACATTGCAAAAAATTATGTAGAATGAGAAAAATCTTATCATGTAAAAGTAAAATGTATTGAGTAAGAGAGAATACGAATACAAAATCTGACAAGCGGTCGGTAAATGTTTTTTCCTAAACCATTTCAGAAACTTAGATATTCTCATCACACCAGAGGTGTATTTTAACAGCATATATTGAAGGTGGTATTATTTTTATACAATTACAAAAGCAACTAAAATCAGCTCAAGCAATTTTCATGTTGTTTTTGTAAAAATTGTAAAATGGGACCATCTGCTTTTTTGTTATTTTTTTTTATTTTACTTATACCATCCGTGTAAACATAAAATATACTTACAACAGACTTTTATTTTTTTTTTTTAAACACGGAGAGAATTTTATACTACATATTTTGGTTCTACAAAGTCGTAATACATTTCATTACCGTGTAAACTAGCCTTTAACATGTCGACTCAAGTATTAATTAATTGAATTAAACCAAGTTTTCTTAAGCATTTTCGGAAAGAGAAATCCCTAGTCTTTGTTTCTTGATGCAAGAAATTCGATTCTATTTAAAAATCAAGAAAACCAGAGTAATATTAAGTAAATGCAGCTTGATTTCAGAAATAGTTTTCTTATTTTTAATAAAAACAAGTTACTTTTGTACTTCTTTTTTAAAAAATTTTTGATCAGAGACCAAAAACATGAATTTTATGATCATAAGAAAATGTTTCTTTATTTAAGAAAATTTTACTGAATACGAACAAAATAAGCTAAAATAGTAAAACTATTTTTGCAAACGAAATTGATTACTTTAGAAAATAAACTTCTTTACGTGTATGATATATCAATGCTTTTGTTTCGAGAAAGGCAATGTTTTGCCCTTATAGGCCATTGACTTCAAGTATCAAGTTCTTAAATATATTTCTAGCCTTATTGAAAATTTTGTATAAGAGCCCCCTTAAGGAATTGCGGTAATGGGTAGGTATGTTAGAAATAAAGGATAGAGATGAAAAATAAAGTGGGGTTGGTCATACATTTGACCCATATTGGATCATCTTACTGCAGGGGCGAAATTTAAGAATTTTATTAAACCGCAATAGTTGTATGGGAGCCCTTTTAAACAGTTGAGAAAAGGGTTTGATGACCTTAAAGGCAAAATATTGGTCTTCTTTAAACAAAAACATTAATATATCATACTTTAAGATCGGACTGAAAATTTTTTTGGTTGAAGGGAAAAATAGGATTTTTTTGAATTTCTACTAGCATCACTGGTAGGAAAGCAGGCTGCGATAAGCTAGTTCGTTATAAGAAAATCCTAAAGAAGTCAACAATAATTTTAATTAAAATTTTATTATAAAAAAAGGTTTTATTATTTCCCTTTTGCCGATATTGCACCGACTCGGGACGCACCTATTGTGTCATGCCCCAAGTGTCTCCTTCTGGCCCACGCCAGTGGCGGGCAATGTTTTAGATAGTATGTGATGAAATCAAATTAAGAGATTTATGATTTTACAGCTTAGTGTCATATTTTTATTAATTTAAATTTAATTGAATTATTTCGGGAAGATATTTTTATAAAAATATGCAAATTTTTTACATCGCACAGTGAAACATTCAAAATTTAACAAAAGTGTTAACCTGTTCCAACTGTACCTATGTACATGTTCGTGTTTATTTTAAGAAGAATAAAAAACATTCCAAAAATCGACAAATTATTTTGAAAGGGTTAAAGGAAAGTCTGGCATAGCAAACTGCTTATGTGTCGGTAATAGTGTTAGCAAATTGACAGCAAATTCGTAAAAACCGTTAAAAATATAAGAAAGTGGAAACAAACAATTATTGACTTAATTTAAATATTTTAAATAAATTTTTATATTAATTCGAATGTGTATTCTTAGTCTTTAATAGCTTTTATACTTTTAACAGTCTTATTCCTTTAATATTTTGTAGGAAAATTTTTCCATGCACTATCATAATTTATATAATAAATGTAACTCACCATGAGAAATAAATTCCCAGATTCTTTTTGTTAAATACTTTAAATTTAATAAAATTTCATAAAAGTGTGCACGCGTTTTTCTCGTTATTTCTCAAAGGTAAAGAGGCTGCCTTTGTTTGTTTTCTTATCGTGCGTTTTACGTTTCATATCGCATTTGCTTATGGTCATATTAAATGTTTTGGGTTTCAACAATAAGGTTTTTAACATAATTTTTTAACGTTTTGTCTAGTGAAGAACCTTAAATAACTCAAAGTGACTTGGTGAAAAGCCCTATAAAACTCAGACGTTCCCTGGTGGAAACCAAAATAATCGAGCGGATTCTGGAAGCTCTCGCTTTTTAGTAAAGGTTTAACTAAATATAAAAAAAATGTTAAATGGAATTAAACAAATATTTGTTTGTCGTTAGGTTTTAGTTTTTATTAAAATTGTTATTTATTTATTTATCATATAGTAGTTTAGCTTATTTTTTTTATTATAATTAGTTAATATAATCCTGTGTTTATTTAAAAAATCTTACTTAACATTTAAACTTAGTAGACTAGTAATGCTTAATTAAATTTTTTTTATGTTCGTTTGTTTGCTTGTTGTTGTTTTTTTAATAAACAATTTTTAATAGAGACGTTGTTTTTTGATTATTCAATATATTTAACATTTTACAATAATAATGATTTATTAAAAACTTTTTTGGAAAAAATAAAAAATAATCTGCCACAACTTATATTATATATTTGTAAAAGACAAAACTAATACACATTCTAAATAAATGAATACAAATTATATTTATTATTATTTTTTTTAGAATTATTGAAAGAAAATGAAAATTGTTATTAAAAGAGTAGTTATTCAAAAAATGGCAGTTAAATGTTGTATGCTTAAATTTTTAAATTTTAAAGACTGTTTTTTAAATTTAATTTTATTAGATAATAAACTATATACTTTACAAAATTTATGTTTACTTTAAAAATAGTTATTTAGTTTTTGAGTGTCAATTTAATAAAAATATTTTAGTTTATGATTTAACGTTTTAAAAAGTTAAAAAGTTGTTTAAAATATTTTCATTAAATTAAGACTTGTTTTAAATAGGGAAATATTTGTTACTTTACAAGTATTATTTTTGAATTTATATATTTTTTTTTGTTTTTTTTTTTATATTTACAAAAATGTACATAAAACTGTTAAAATCATGGACAATATCACGACTACGGTTGAAGTTTTTGCACTGACACCATTTCTGGAGTCTTCTAATTCTTTTTCATCGACCACGAAAGCAGGCACCGATAAAGGCAGTTGTTCAAAAGTTTTCATCAAAGGTTCCTCAAAATGTCCACGGCTGTTGCGTGCCAAACGCTGATTAGCTAATTTTAATTCTCGCAGTTTTTCCTCAAGACGTAAGACTTCATCTAAAAAAGGTGTTCAATAAAACGGCATTACAAATTTAAAACTGAGAGTTTTTAATTAATATATAAATATTTTTTAAAAATAAACTTTTTTCAATGAAACTTTTAGATTAAAAAATGTTTTAAAGAGCTGAAATTAATTATTAAGAATTTATATATAAAGGCCCAACTATAACATGCATAAGTTTGCATAAGCTTCTGTCAAAAATTAACAAAAAACCTGTCAAACGCAATTAAATCACACAATAACAAATTCAAAAGACATTTGATTCCGTACGGAAAGTGCGATTAGTTTCGCACTTAGCTTAAGCAAATGTCAGATTCATAAAATTTAACGAAACAGTTTCCTTAAGCACAATTGTTTAAGTCAACAAAAGCATATTATAGTCGGGCCTTTAGAATTAAGAATATAAACTACGTTTAAAGCTGCAATGGCAGCACTCTGTATTTATGTCGGTAATGCAGTGTTATGGTGATAATGTATAATGCATTTCGAGCGATTTTAAAATCCATTTCTGAATTAAAGCCGTATTTTTTTGTTCAAAATACACTTCTGTTAAGATATGTAATATAAAATTTAAAAGAAAGAAAAACAAAAAGTAAAATGAATACCTTCGTGTTAAAAATCAATTTTAAATGATACCGAACACGATATTTTTTGTTTCAAGTTATTGGTCTGTTTTCTATATTCTATGCCAAAATTATACATAACCTTGGCCTATTGTAGTTCAGGTCAAAAATTTGTTTTCTTCGAAAATAAACTTACAGGTAAGCCTCGATTTAAAAGGTGTTCATTAACAAGTTTCAGGACATTATTTCAACGTTTAAATCTTAGACTTAATGAAAGAGAATTCAAATCTATGCCTATCAGAGTTTTGAAAAGTACTTTAAATTTAAGATTGCATTAATTTAGCGAAAACATTGTTAACAAATTTTAAAACTTTAATACTAAACGATTGCTGGAAAACCCTTAAGCCGGAAGGCGTTGGAATAAAAATATTGAAAGTCCATTGTCATCGGGAATTTGTGAAATATTAGATCTATTTGAATCTGTGCTAGAGTTTTTTTCCCGGACTTTTTCGATTCCCGGGAAAGCGGGAAATTTTTTTAAATTTCCCGGGATCCCGCTCCATATAAATAATACAAAGTAAATTTTGTTATTAATTAATGAAAAAAACTTTTATAAAAAAAACGTAAGGGAACTTGTTTACAAAGAAAGTAAAAGAAATGGTTCAATACTAAAAAATGAATTAAAGATTGAAATAGGAACTTGAATTATTATCACCTAACGCCTTTATTCTCTATTTTTATGCTTTCATTCAGTATTATTATGCTCTGGATACAAGATAAAAAGATAACATAAACATAACAATTTAATTCATAAAACAATAATAAAAACAAAATTTAAATTAAGGTACTCAAGATATGAGATCAAAAAGTTAATAAATAAAATAGATAAAATATTTTAAAGAAATATATAACATTTTTTAATGGTTTAGGAAATAACTTTCTGACACACTCAAAGCGCTTTGTAAAGTATATTCCTGATTTTATTTACTAATTATCATGTTTCCGAAAAATTTCGTTCATTTTTTACCGAGGTTGGACAAATAGTTAAAAGTGCACCGTTGTAGCATGCTTCGGATTCGCAATCAGAAGCAATTTTTTCTTTCTTATAAACAACGTCTATGTAAGTCAAATGTATGTCAAGGTTGATGAAAAAATAGCACCAACCGGACTGCTTCTTACAAACCTGTTCATTTCAATAGGTCCATTTGTAATCTTTAGGACAATGTCTTTTTCAAGTTGTATTGTAGTATCTTACACGAGTTTCCAAAATGTTATTTTATTTCGGTTTCCCCGCACTTCACGGGTATATAAACCATCACAAATTGAAATTGAAAATTTGTGTTTATCACCTAATAAACAAATCGCTCCTTCCTTGCATCATAGTCATATCTCAAAATTTTAAGTAACTTTAGCAAAGTTTTCCTTCATACCTTCTCGTATTATATCTCAAACTGAACCGAAGTTATAGCAAAATATATCTTTAAATCGGTACATTTTGAAAACTTTAATCGCATTTTGCTAAGATCGTTTGTTTTTGTAGATATGACTATGTTGCAATAAAGGAGCGATATGTTTAGGTATCTCCTATTTTTAAGACTTGTTCATGGACAATGGAACTTTACTGCCTGCATCTTATTTTGAATTAATGTACTTTATTAACTCTTCACTTCACTAAATGTAATAATTATTAACTGTGGCACTGCCCATTCTGCTTTGAGTAGATTTATTGCATCAGGAGACATTGATTTAAATACATGTACTCACTTCTTGCAATTGATCTAATCCACAAGATCCATCCACAGATGCTAATTTTTAGAGAATAGAAAACTAAATTTCAAATTTCCCGGGATCCCGCAAGAAAAATCCCGGGAAAACGGGAAATGAAATAATTGAAACCCTAATCTGTGCCCATGTTCTGAAACTCTCGCGTCGAGAAACTTTTCGATTAAAATGTGTGAAATGAAACAAAAATGCCATACCTATATTGAAACAAACAGCTGTTTTTTCTCACTAAACTGTGTCCATTACTACGTTTGTACGCATCACTTATTCGCAAATAAATAAATTGCAAGTAGAGAATATTGCCGTATAAACAGTGAATTAAATTTTTATTTGCGAATAACTAACTCATGAAAACAATTCCTGATTAACGACAATATTAACAAATAAGATTTTAAGCATTGCCACACTTTTAACCGTTTTACGCTCGCCAAGATCAAAATATTTTTATTATTATTCTTTGTATTTTGCATTTTTAATTGTTTTTTAGTGTTAAATTTTTTTCTCGCCCCATTTTTATTCGTGAGTTTATTTGACAGTTCAAAGCGGGAACTATTCTCACAAAAAAGTTGCAGACACACTTTCTCTGTAAATTGGCGAGTAATTTCCTTACGTGACAGCTAGTACTCGCAAAAAAAAGATACAGAAACAGTTTAGTAAGAAAAACAGATGTTTGTTTCAATATATGGCATTTTTGTTTCATTTCACAAATTTCAATCGAAAAGTTTCTCTACGCTAGAGTTAGAGAACATGGGCATTGGTGGATAAATACTACAACGAGATACTTGAGGTCAATGGTCATTGGTCCTCTTGAGACAAAAACATTGATATATCATAGTTTAAGATCGAACTGTAAATAACGAAAAATTTATAAAGGTGGCCCCTACGTTCGGCAAAACACAAAAGAATTTCTTTTTTCGAAACCTCCTTGCAAAAATTCTTTATATTAGAGGGTGTACGGCGCACATTTTTTTCCTTGTAAGGTGGTACACTCTAATGAACAATCATGTTCCAGCCAAAACAAAATTACATTATGAGGTTAAATTTCATATAAAAGTTTATAGTGCCAAATATTAATACGTCTTAAAGCGATTTTAGAGAGGGGGATTATATGGTCAATACTGGAACAACCAGCACAAATTTTGTAATGAATTACCAGCTATTTTAAAAGTTATCGTTAATATCAATACCAACATTTTAAGAAAATTATTTATGACATTAAGGCTGGGTATTTGAGATCTCAGTAAAACTAGGTTTAGTTAATCTGAAAACAGATTTGTACCGCCATTACCAAGTTTGTATTAAAAATGTTGACGGATCAGCTTAGTTTTGCTTAAAATGTTGGTCTTTAACCCTGAAAGGTTACTCTTCATTTTAGTACATTAAGGTGACTCTTCGTCGAATCGAAGAACTTTTTAAAAAATAAATTCTAGCGGAACGATTTTTAAAGTAAAAAATAAACAAAAATCTGATTTAGTTAAGCGTTTCATTAAAAAATAAAATAAATATTAAAAATAATTATTCTTTTTCTCTCTAAAATTCGATACGAATTTGAACTCCTTTTTTTGTTTTTCAAATTAATAAACTTTTTAAAAACACAAAACCTAAAAAGGTAAAAAATAAATTACTTTTTTCTTTTTCAGCCTTTAAAAATAATCAGTCAAATAATACAAAAGAAACAAAATATTTAGTTATTAGCCATTTTTACGCATGAAACACAAAGTTCAATTTTATGTTCACAACAGATCCTTTTTGGGCATATATACCATGTACTTCTCGTCATTCTGAGTTTGCTATAGGGGCAGCGATGACAAACTCTACGCTCTTTTGGTCCTTTGACAACATTTTTAACGGATTCTTTTCGATTAGGTATTTTATTTTGAATTTTTTCCTAAATTAAGGCCTGCAAGGGAGATATCTCGAATCTGCCTCTTAAATAGGGAGCTACGAGAAATAAATGAAGATTTTTCAGAAACTGTCGTTGGTTTTTGGGTTTCCGATCTTTAAAATACATATTGTGAATATACATGACGTAGCTGTTGACAAAGGAATATTTAAAATTCCAAAAAAATGGACACAAAAACTTACACTAAGGTTACTCTTCGTCGTTGCAACGAGTACACACATCTAAATTTTAACTTTAAAAAATTGAGGAGCCAGCGTACGTCCACTCACTACAAGCTTAGGGCATCAGCTAAAGTTGTTGAAAAAAAAGAGCGTAATTTGAATACATATAAAAAAAGTTATATGATAAAATGTAAATGAGCTTCGTCGATTCGACGAAGAGTTACCGTGCAGGGTTAACGAAATAATAAAAAAAAACACATTGCGCTGGAAAAATCCATGTTTAAAGTTAATCGACATCTCTAAACCCCGGCCTAAAAGCAGTTTTTGTGAGGAATCTACTTTCCAAAACATCCGTGTTAGTAAAAGCACAAGATTTTTCTACTCACGATATAAACATTAAATATGTTGTTTCCCAACCTGTGTTTACATGATGATGCTAAATTTTCTTTAGAACTTGATATAATTCATGATTTCTACGGACTAGATTCTTAATCCAAATTTAGCACAATTTTTTCGGTCCAGCATGTATTATCGATTTAACAGTTTGCATAAACAACCCTTAAAATCTTTTGTAAATTGTGTTCTTACTCACTTCTATTAACACCTTCCAAATCATTAATCTTAATAAACATGGCCAACGAAATCTCATAAACTTTATTAGTGTCCATCAAAGGCGTCATCATGGCGTCGGCAGTATCACGTCTTCTACGACCATAACCAATTTGACCATTTGAACATTGAGTGCCTAGACATTTGTCTAAGCAAACATTAACGGTGGCACGGAATTGTACATATGAAGAGTCGGGGAATTTAAAAGCCTTAAATTTAGCACTCAAAGTATCACCATCAATGGTATTGAAATTTTCGAAAAGATAGGGATCAACTGTGCAGCTGAAACATAAAAATAAGAAAAAAAATTTAAAAACAAATTTGCCTTAAATTCATAAAAAACAAATTACCCTTTGAAAATAATAGTTTCTGATAATAGTCTGGTATCTGTTACCTCTAAATAATTAACACCCAAGCCATAAACAGGGGCTGACTCACGATCTAATGTAATTTCCATAGTAAGTGGAGTACCAGGTGTTACAGTCAAGTCACCGGTAACACGTTTACCATTTTGACTTACCCCAATAGCCAAACGAGGTTCAGGTGCACGTTCGGTAAGGGATGTGGTAATTTCTATATCCCTGAAACATAAATAAGAAGACATTTAATATTTATAAAATACTTTTGGAATTGTAGTGAATACCCTTAATATTTTGTTTTCTTAATGACTTTAACCCTTTTCTGTGTGTGTAATAAGCATGAGAAAAACAAATACACTTTTATACCCCATAATTATCATATCTACGTACTGTAATACATACATATTTGTAAAATATGTTCTAGTATCTTCACGTTTATTATGATTACAGTATTAAAGGGAAATGATCTTATAAATGCATCCGAACGTTGTAATTTTATATTAAATTGTACACGTATTATGATCATTTGCCGGCAATTATCGATCAGTGTGGCATCCATGTAATCATTTTAAGATTTAAATTGTGTTTGTATGTTAACGTACGGACGACGCGTCGCGACGGGTTAGACTTTTTCAGAGGTTGAACATTTTCATACTTATAAGAATATTGTTTTTCAAGAACAAAATAATAATATGTACTTCATTTGTTTACTAGCAATTATAATAAAACGACTAAAATATACACGATTTTTAGGAGATTATGATATATATTCTAGACTTATCAAAAATGGTAAAACACGTGGTAAGTCGTTATTCAAAAATATAAATTTTAGCTGAAAAAATAGAATATAGAATAGAATATATATATATATATATATATATGAACCTAATGCATTCGCATAAATTATCTCTAAAGCGCACATTGATAGATATTATTTTTTTGAAGACTCTTTCAACTCAATTTTAAAAATTAAATGTTCCATTTTTTCTTAAAGAATGCAAAATATGCTTATAAAACTACTACTAAAGAATTTAAACAAAATATCTGCCATGTTTTTGTGGAGCGATCTGAATGTTTTTTTAAGAATTTAAGTGCACATAGTAATGAAACTTGCTAAATAAATAATAATAGTTTTTATATTTTTAAATTGTTAACTTCTTTACTAATATTTGCACATATCTGATAAGTTTGAAATATTGCCTATCGCGAATTTATACTTCGACTTAAAACAGCAGCTATCGTATTACCCTACAACAAATCTTGTCTATCTCCACTCTTAGTCTTAACTTCTAACTTCTTTTTAAGTCTAGTCTGTTTTAACTTTTCTTAACTTTATTTTAAATTTTTTTTCAAACTCAACTTCAATTGCTAAACTCTAACTCTACTCTAACTCTTCTCTACACTGAAGAAATTTTCTTCACAATACCAATGAATTTTGACATTAATCCCAAGAAAAATTGCATTAAAAAGGAACCTTTGCAGCGCTTCATTACATTAATGAAACCTGTTTCATTAAAATGTATTTAATAAAACATTACATTAGATCTATGAATATTATGGATTGGATGAATAAATTGGATGAATACTTTCAAAAAAGTAAATATGTTTTTTTTTTTTATTTTATTTTTTTAATTTTTTTTTTTATAAGTCCCTAAACTAATCCCGCGAAGCTTTACGCTTGTCTGCAGGAACCAGATTAGAGTCTCTGGCGGGAATCGATTCCGCAACCTCGGCGCTGATAGACTAGCTCACTACCAGCTAGCCTACCGGGGTAGTGTAGTTTTTGAATAAAAGACTATGTTTTTTGCTATACTCAATTAAGAGCGTAAATATGAGATTAAATTGTCCATAACATCAATAACAACGTTGATTTGTTTTTGCTAACGCATAACAAAAAAAGTCTACATAAAGAGAGAACAAGCTTTTTCGTATACATCATTTGGTTGACAAAAGCTTAAAATAAGGGTGTGTTTTTTTTAAAGGAGAACATTTGTTTGTTCATTACTTATTACATACTATATGTAGGTAGGTATGTACATATTAAAGAAAACTAAAAACATACATATTTATGGACTGAAAGTTTTTGTTTCATTACTATAATGACATTTTTCATTGTCATAATGAAAATTTCGAAATATTTTTATACTTTTAATTATTGAGACTATAGAGTTATTTGAATGTTAAAAATAAATTTTTTTCAATTATTGAAATATGTTGCTTTTATAAAAAAATTTTTGATTTCATAAATTTAATGGCATATTACATTAGATGTACGAAATAATTAAACATTACATTTTTTTAATAACAATTAAACATTTGTTAAGGAAACTAAAATTTTGTATTAATTTATGAATATAGTTATGTTTGTATATTGTTTTTTAATGTTCTCAATTAAAATTTTTTGTTTAACTTGGACAAACTTTAGTTTTCATATATCCAATGAAAATTTTTAACGTAATTACGAAATCCAATGAAGCAATTTTAACGAAAATACTTCATTATAACTATGAAATTCCATTTAGACAATGAAAATTTTCATTTAACCAATGAAAATTATTTTATGAAAACGATTCATTAAATATATGAAGCATTTTTCTTTCAGTGTAACTCTACTCTAACTCTACTGTACCTCTACTCTAACTCTGCTCTAACTCTACTCTAACTCTACTCTAACTCTACTCTTACTCTACTCTAACTCTACTCTAACTCTACTCTAACTCTACTCTAACTCTACTCTAACTCTACTCTAACTCTACTCTAACTCTACTCTAACTCTCCTCTAACTCTACTCTACTCTAACTCAACTCTAGCTCTAACTCTAATCTAACTCTAACCCTAACTCTAACTCTAACTCTAACTCTACTCTAACTCTACTCTAACTCTTCTCTAACTCTACTCTAATTGTACTCCAACTCTACTCTAACTCTACTCTAACTCTACTCTAACCCTACTCTAACCCTACTTTAACTCTACTCTAGCTCTACTCTAACTCTACTCTAACTCTACTCTTACTCTACTCTACTCTAACTCCACTCTAATTCTACTCCAACTCTACTCTAACTCTACTCTTACTCTGCTCTTACTCTACTCTTACTCTACTCTGACTCTACTCTAACTCTACTCCTACTCTACTCTAACTCTACTCTGACTCTACTCTGACTCTACTCTAACTCTCCTTTAACCCTTTTCTAACTCTACTCTAACTCTTTTCTTACTCTACTCCAGCTCTACTCTAAATCTCCTCCTTATCTACTTTACCTTTCGTCTGCCGGATGACTGTAGATACGTGCAGGCGGACTTCTCTGCTATAAGTCGGGAGACTAACTGGCTAAGGTATATTCGCTAATAGATGGATATACTTATGTATGTATATTTACTGATAGCAAGGCCGCCATAGCATCCCTTGCGTGTGTCTATACGACATCGAAGTTAACTGCAGAATATCAGATGTCACTAAATGAGGTTGCGTTTATGTGGTTACCACTGCCGGGCCAACCAAATAGCAGATGAGCTTGCCAAACGAGATAGTAGTCTGGATGAGAGATTTTTTGATCAATTCGTTGGCTTTCCAATGGCTCTCTGTAAGTCACTCATTAAGCCCGAGTCTTAATGACCTGCTTTGCATCCAGGACGTTGTGGCCTAACTAAGATAAAAGGAGGACATGCTCACTACTCAGGTTTAATACACAGACAACAAAATTTTCACCAACTAAAGTATTAATCAAAAATTAAATCAGTTTTAAATTAAAAATGTAATGTAAAATGTAATGTAAACAAATTCAAAAATTAAATGATTAAATGTTTAATTTACTTGATTAAACGTTTAATATTTTTAATTAAAACTTATTTTATTTTTGATTAATGCTTTAATTGGTGAAAATTTTCGCTGTAGGGAATATATTAGAACAGTGATCTTAATGCCAGTTCTTCTTCTTCTTTATGGCTGCACAAGGAACGAAACGTACTATAACTCTATACTAATTTTAATATTTTAATTGCATTGTAACTTAACTCCATTCTATCTGTACTCTTCTCTATTTAAATTCTTATTTAACTCCTCTTTGATCTTCTGTCCTCAACGTTTTGTTTAATAGAAATTTTTTGTTGCTAAAATTTTTCTAATTTTATTTAAATTGTCTATAATTGTTATCAAGATTTAAAATACTCCACGGTTTATCTTATCTTTTAAAGTTTGGACATTTTGAGGATTAATTAAAAATTATCATTTAAATAAAACTAACGCTAGATTTTTATCTAATAAGATAAACAAAAAAAAATATATTGGCAAGAATTAATTTTGACAGTTTTTGCAAATATTTTGACTGCGAAATGACATTTAAATGCTTTAAGGTCTTTGTTTAATCATCAAAAGAAATGCATGATGTCATTTTCGTTTCTTTTTTATTCTCATCTTTAAACAATTTTTCAGTTTAACAAAAGAAGTAAAAAACAAGTTTTTTTATTTAAAAAAAATCAAGGCCCAAATTATTTGGCAAATAAAAAAGAAACGAAAAAAAAACTTACTCTGGTTCTTGAAATCCAGCAGGCAAAACATCACGTCTAACAATGCCATGATGTTGCAATTGATGCAACTGAATATGTTGAAGTTGTGGTTGTTGTTGTTGTTGTTGGTAAATAAAACGTGGTTGCTCTTGGCTAGTTTCATTCATCATTAAATTAAAAACCGGACCACTGGTAATGCATTTAACACTAACAATCTCTTTGCCATTTGTGGACTCAATAATAATTTTGTGGTAATAAACTTTTTTGCCCTAAAAACGTAGAAAAATAAAAAATATTGAACAAAAATTTCCTTAAAAAAAAAAATAAATAAATATAATGCGTGTGGGCCTTTAAATATGGTTTTACTGGTAGCCAGGTCTTTAGGCCAAAAGAGGAGTGTTTTGTTTTTTTTCTTTTTTGTTTTATTTGTGGTTTCTGTTGTTATGGCATAATTTACATACCGTTAACTGATTAACCATACGTGTTACACCGCACTCATAAAAATCGCTTAACGATAAACGAAAAACGGCCAAAGAACCGTTGATTTCAGGATGACACCTTTCATCTGGATAGCCTTTAAGGCCTTCCAAATAGATTTGTGGTTTTTCATTATTACTATTAACATCTGTGCTACTGCTACTGCCACTTGAACTGCTGCTGCTGGTGGTGGTGGCTTCTACTGTTTTTGTTGTTGTTATGGGCTCAGGAAGGCCAATTTCAACGCGCATTAAATCTTCACTACAATGAACTTTGTTAGTGCCTGGAATTAATAATGAGAAAACAAATTTTTAAAATTATTAAATAAAAAAAAAGAACTTGTGTTAAATTTTTTTTATAAATTTTTTAATGCTCATGACAACCATTCCATGATTGCATAAGTGTTATTTAAAATAACAAAGACAAGAAATTTCAACCTCGGCAAAAATAATAAACGTCAAGAATATTTAATTTAAATAATGAAAACAAAAGACTTGCCCAGTGAAATAGAAAGATCGTCCGTCGGCTCGTTAAAAATGAGCATGTGGGTTTTAAAATCACCATTAAGTTTCTTTGACTTTCTTATAGTCAAGATTATGAAAATACCAATAATTTTTTATCGATCACTTAATTAAGTCCTTTTTTTGGTAGTATGTACTACGACCATTAAAGTTTATCTCGATCTTAAAGAAGCATAGGGCTTAAACGAATTATTTGAGTACCACAGTTGGGCTAGTCTATCTGCGCCAGGGTTGCGGGTTCGATTCCTGCCAGAGACTCTGGTTTCTTTCCTGCAGACAAGCGTAGAGCTTCGCGGGGATTAGCTTAGGGAACAAAAAAAAAAAAAAACTTTGTTTCTACCCAATTTTTGCCGCTGCTGGTTATCTCAGCATAAATCTGTCATGAATGGATTGGGCGTTTATTTTTTTTGATGTCATTTGATGTCATTTGACTGCCCTCTAAGGCTATGGCCAATTCACTGCCACTTTCGCCTCCTTATTTCAACCGTTAAAGGCTGTTGTTGATAACAGGATCCCACGGAGTGTTTAAAGGATTGTCTTAATGGTATTTTACTGTTTGGTATTTTATATCATCCGCGCAAATCAGCAAAATTTCAAAATTGACAGATCTAAGGAGATCTGCACGATCTCTTTCGAGCACGACTGACCAGAGATCGTATCTGGTACTACTGGAATCAGTAGCCTTCCATGATATGGCACCGGATTGGCTTTTGGTTGCGGCCTCCGTTTGTACACAGAAACAAATAAAATTGATTTCAATTAAAAAAATTGTGATATTAATTAAATTTGCACCAATAAAAAAATTAATGGTATCAATTAAACGTTTTATTTTCTTGATTAAACGTTTATTTCAATTGATTTAAAGTTTAATTTACTTGATTGAATTTTTAATTAAAGCTGATTTTATTTTTGAGTAAAACTTTAATTGGTGAAAAATTTTGCATAATTTTTTCTGTGTATGCTTCTTGCAGAAAATGCTTTCTTTCAGGAAGATTGTCTTTGCGGAAGTTTTGCTTTTCTATTTAAATATATTTTTGGAGATCACTTGGTGGTTATTGTTATGGGATATTCAGAAAATCCATCTTAAGGATTGATTTTAACCACTTGTGGGAGAGTTAAGCCCGAGGGAAGGTCTTCCCTAGGTGCTGTTGCTACTCAACAGATGCGGATACCTCGGTATGTTGATTGCGCACACACAAACGGAGCGGTTGATAAACGCATGGTTTGTTACCCAGTGGTTAAGATTCACCATGGAGTAGGCCCTAGGGCAGGTACCCATGTACAAGAGATCCTACAAGCGATCCTAAAAAAGTAACAGTTCAGGAGAACTTGCATCTTTTGCGTATCACCAGTGGCAGCGTACGATGTTTTGCAACCGTTAAAGAGGGGGGAACTTCTATTCGCATTTAATATCGAAATTTTCGTCCGAAAAAATAATGTAGACGACCTTATTGACGTAAAACTTTTTTTCAAATATCCTCAAAGAAAGAAGTCCAACGCTGTTAAATCACACGATCGTGGCAGCCAACTAACACCGCTACGACGTGAGAAAACACGGCCATGGAATTTCTCGCGCAAAAGACCGATTGTTTCGTTGACTGTGTGGCAAATGGCACTATCCTGTTGCAACCACATATCGTCCAGGTCCATATTCAGAATTTCTGGCCATTTTCGTTATCATCTCGCGATAGAGAACACCATTTATGGTAACTGCTTGGCCGAACTCATTTTCGCAGAAGTACGACCCGATGACACCACACATAAACCGCACTTTGTGGATTCCATTTCCTACAACCCCGCACAACTCTCCCCATTGTTGACACATTTGGTCGACTATGCTGACCAAAAAAATCACGAAGTGCACGATATGCATTTTGATTTGAACGGCCATTTTCGTTAAAGAATTCAACAATCTTAACGTGCTGCTTGGCTCAATTGTGTACCTCTCCATGGTTGAATTTGGGCAAAAACTTGACGTTAAGGTTGTTGGCCCACTATATAAATTTTTAATAATTTATTATATATTCTCGGATTTTTTTGTAAATCGGTTAATAAGTGGCTGCAATCTGCAAAAAGAATAAGAGCAAAAACCAAAATTTCCCTTTGTCTTTCTTTGTTTGGACTGAACAGGCATGACTTTGAGTCTTTGTTGGCGAAGGGTGTAAAAAGGTACTCGTGGTAAATACGCCTTTCTTTACCCTTCGCCTATAAAGTTCAAAGTCATGTTTGCTATTCCAAGCAAAACAAAAAAGTATTACCGAATTTTGTTTCGTAAGTGAAATTTTTTCAAGATTGTATTACAAGAATTTGTTTCTTATATCTTTTTCCTATAATAAAACACCACAAACCATATCTAATGCTGAATTAACAACGTTAACGAAAGTGTTGGTGGATCGGACACACCCTACGACGCAGTGATGACAATGTATCTAAATAAGCGCACACATTTCATCAAAGTGGTCGAGAAAAGGGTAGACTACGTACAACATGAAGACGTTCAACGGAATCCGAAATGAACCGACTGGTAAGTATTTTGGAATGAATTAAGGCTTATCACTAGGGCAACCAAAAAAAAAGCAAATGCTTATTTTTTGGCTTAAAAGATAGAAAGATTTGGATTGAACACAAATTCCGATCATAAAAAACAAAGAAAATGAGCTATATTTGTAAGGGCTTTTTTTTGCTTAGTTTGGCAATATCGGCTTTTTTTTTTAGTTATTTTTGCGATATCGGCTTTTTTTTTACTTATTTTGCCATTTTAAGAAAATTTTGAATTTTTTTCATACGAAAAAAAACTTATTTAATAAAATTTTGCAAAAATCGTTATTATTATTTTTTTTATGTGCAACCTTTTTTAATAAATACTAAAAAATCAATCATTTCTGTGCTGTAACAACACTGGTTAAAAAAATCGTTGAACGTTATGGTAATATTTTGTGGTTCCCTTGAACAATATTATCCAAAAAACCTATCATCTCTGTATGTTATTATAGCTACACTAAAGAGTGGAGAGGGTATTATGCATTTGTGATGATGTGAGAAACACCTTAAAATATTGGTCCTAAAGTATACCGATCAACTCAGAACCACTTTTTGAGTCGATCTAATGATGTAACATCGTGCGCAAAGTACAGGTCGCAATTTTAAAAGATAATTTAATGGAATTTGGTACGTGGGTTATAATTGACACAAGGGCGAATCGGTCCATAATTTAATATAGCCCCCATACAAGCTGCTATCCGGAAGAGGGTCTTTGTGCCCACTATCAAACCAATTTTAATGCAATTTAAGACATATGTAGATAGATCCATATTTATGTGGACACGTAAGGTATGCATTTTTTTAAAAATAGGACCACGAGGGGAGATAGGGTCAACTTCTGCCCATCAGTAACTATTTAACCGATTTTAATGAAATCTAAAACATAGATAGATCCCTAATAATATAGCCATATACTCTCGAAACTAGCTTTTAAATACTGTGGTGTTGGGTATCATACCGTCGGGCTTGACCGACTATACTTTGTTACTTGATTTTTATGCAACTCTGTCTTAGCGGTACTGTAACGTATTTTTTATAGTGTTTTGTATAATTTTAATGGGATTATGTTTTTAGTATTAGGCCTTTTTTTCAACTTATTTTATTATTTGCTTGTTTAAGTTCTTTTCTCTCGAAAATTCCATAGCTGTATTCTTACGATCAAATTCCTCAGTCTGTAATGTCTTTTACCATCATACTTTGTAACGTCTTATTTATTTTTAAATATGGTTTTTGTATAAAGTAACGTCTGTTAGTTCCCCTTCTCCCTGTTTTTGGTATAGTAACGTCTTATTTTTTGCTTTTTTAATATAGTTTTAGCTATTAAGAATTTCTCTGTATATCAAATACATATTGTTAATTTCTGGAAATTTTTGGGGTTTTACACGAAGTTGTAAAAAAATTGGAAACAAAAAATCCTTCATTGGTTTTCTAAGTGAATATAGTTATGGACCGTAAGAAAAATGTCTCATGTTCCAGGGGGTATAGTAGACAAAGTTAATACAAAATTTTTATTTTATTTATTTGTCGTTCCATACACAAGACTAAGAGTCTCATATTGCAGTACAGAACTAAGTATTAGCAAAATGTTGTAATGTTAAAAGTTAAAACTATTAACAAAATCATCAATATATATGTATTAAAGAAATAGATTATAAAAAATAAAAAATAAAAAATAAATAAATTAATAATAATAATCAAAAGTAATTATTTTATTAAAATCAAATAGTAATTATTGTTAATTAATCAAATGTTAATTAATCAAATTTAAATCAGTTTCTTTAAAAAATTAACGATTTTCGGTATTAAAAGATATTTTGGGAGGCAAGCGGAATTATGAGTCCAATCGTATTAAATATACTTCAGAGCAAATACTCAATTTAAAATATGCTCCCTTAACATCTGTAAACGAAGGAAGAACTTTTTCTATGTACAAGAACTTGTTGACACCAAACAGACATAGTTGTCTTTTCAAAAATTTATTGAATCAACTTATAATTTACTATAACAACGAATTAAACGAATTAAACGAATTAAACGAATTAAGTGGAAAATAAACAAGTTTAAATTGCTTTTTTTTTAAATTTTAACAGCTTATTTTCATGTTTTAAACGCTTTTTTTAAGAGCTTAAAACTGTTTTTTTAGTGCTTTTTTTTGGTTGCTCTACTTATCACTTTTAAATGAAATAGATGGAGTGGGAGTTAGAAGAACATATATATATTTTTTATTAACAACAATTGTGATTTCTTATGTCGACGAAAGTGGACAAAGAGCATGATAAAGAAACGGATTAAGGGTTTCAAGACAAAGTCTTGACAGAAAGAATACGAAAACAAAGAAGAAAAGGAGGCAACATGTAAATAAATTGAAAAATGATAATTACAGCAAAGTTTGAACCACCAGTACCGCTGGTTAAAGATTGATGCTTGACTGTTGGCTACCAGGCACCGCAGTGGTGCAGAGGTTAGAACGTCAAAGAATTCTGATGAAAGTATGTGGTGATTCTTGAAACATGTAAATTCAACCCGGGTTCGAGCCCCAGCTCAGCCAAGAAAATTATCAATAAATTTTAATAAAATTTCATGTTGTAAAAATTCCTTCCTTCATTAAAAATAATTTAATGAAAATTAAATTTGATGAACGTCAAAGAATTCTGATGAAAGTATGTGGTGATTCTTGAAACATGTAAATTCAACCCGGGTTCGAGCCCCAGCTCAGCCAAGAAAATTATCAATAAATTTAAATAAAATTTCATGTTGTAAAAATTCCTTCCTTCAGTAAAAATAGTTTAATGAAAATTAAATTTGATGAACTTAAGCCTAACTAAAAATATCAAAAATTAAATTTTTTATTACAAAACTTTTAACTTTGAATTACAGCGATTTTCGGATCTGGATCTGTGGAAATTTATCCTAAGAACATTTAGTGTATACATCATATTTATATAAAAATTATGTTTGCCATTTAAATTCTACATTTTTCTGGTTAAATCGATTTTTTGGAATCAATGCGATTTTCGTCACGGGGGTCTATATGACAATGACTTGTTTATCTGTGGTTTGGTGCTAAAACGGCCAATATTCGCTTTTAAGGGCCAAATACACTTGTCAAATGCTTATCCAGCTGGCGAATTCAACGTGTACGCCCAGTAAAAAATTTTATCATTTTGCGAAGCACTAAAAGTACATTTAAAAAAATAAGCACACAATTATGCGCTACGCAATAAGACATAAAGAAATGCAGTAAAGTAAGTGAAAGAACTCTCAACAACTTTTATAAAAAAAAATAACATTTCAAGTGCTACGACATTCCCTTACTACGAAGCAGGTTTGTAAGGGAGAACAATTAAAAGATAACGGTATCAAAACATTCAGTGTGTAAAGCTGATCGTTACATCTAACAATTTTTATATGCGCTGAATAATGCGTTTTATGTGTCAAAAATGTATTGCTTCAAAGTGGGAACTCGCCATATAAAATTCATGTCTTCCGTAAGCGCAATGGTAAGCGAAACTCTTATGTTTCTCCCTTACAAACCTGGTTCGTTGGAAGCTCCATTTTTTATTGGGCGTGTGCTGGACGTAGTATTCGCCGTCATATCTAAGTTTTTTGATTTTTCATCAAGCGTTGTCGGTGTCACACATACAAACACATTTTCACTTATACTACCACAATGCTTAATGTGTATTTTGCTCAATGTATTTGGGCCTTTAAGAAAATTCAAATTAAATTTTTTTTTGTAAATGAGTTCCTAGTGAAATTGGCTGGCAAAACCCTTATGAAGATGTTCTGGGTTAACTTAGACATTGACTGTTTAAGAGAAATAAAATAGTGTAAGAAAAGACAGCATAATATTGACATTGGCCCTTTAAGCACACTTAAGCCAAAATTATAAGGGCTAGGGTTAATTCTGTACATATCTATATCTTTTTTGGATTCAGGTAAGCTAAAGCGGTTTTGGGGAGAGAGGAATATAAAGAAGCTATAGCTTGTTTTAAGTCTTCTATTTCGAAATTCGGTTCGGTTATTTATATTAACATCAAAGTTATTTGTGCTAAATTTTATCTTGTTACCAAGTTTTTACGGCTGAAGCGGGCGAAAAAGATTTTCGGAAGCGGGTCTTTTATGAGAGCTTTGATGAGTTTTTTTTTTTTTTTTTTTTTTTTTTAATTCCCTAAGCTTAACCCCGCGAAGCTCTGCGCTTGTCTGCAGGAAAGAAACCAGAGTCTCTGGTGGGAATCGAACCCGCAACCCCGGCGCTGATAGACTAGCTCACTACCAGCTAGCCTACCGGGGGACCTATTCAAACTTTTGTAAAGCCAAGTTTGTGACATTTGGAAGCGATTTATCCTTGTAAGAGCTAATTGAGGGTTACTTTTTTAATAAGGAATAGGTAAAATCATAAACCAAATTCGAATAAAGTTGGATCTGTTCTTAGGCTAAAGAAAACTAAATATCTCCTAAATTTTGAATAAAATTTTACTTAATTCTGCTCTTTGACCAAAACATGCATATTTGCTGAATTAAATCCAACTTTCTTTTTACTTGCAATTGATTAAAACTTTAATCCAATTAGGTGCTTTAAGAAATCACCTTTGACAGTTAAGAATATAAACACCAAACTTCAAAATAAAGAAAGAAAAAAATCGCAGTTTTTAAAGCTTAATAGTTTTATTGAAACTTACACAAAACTTGAAAATGCGATTTTATCAGAAAAGTTTAATGACACACACTCTATATAGTTTTTACCTTTAGGCTTTAAGAAAAATCTTTTACACATCCTGTTTAAAAAGTTTTAAATATAATTTATTTAAAATACCGGAATTTTTTTAATTTCTCATTAAGACTTTCTGTCCAAACAAGAAATATTTCAGTTAATTGTAATAATAATTTTCATTCTGTTCTAAAATAAAACCCATATCATTAATTTGAATTAAAAACCTATAAAATATGTACAGGTCTACACTTATTTGTCAAATCTTCAAGAGTGAAACATCTTTAAAAAAAGCCATGTTAATAATAAATTGTTCTTAATTACCCTTATGCAAACTTCTGGCCACATATTTTTCGCCAAACAGAAAGATACTGATAGTTATGGTTGCAGAATTTGTTGTTTTTTTTTTTTTATAAACAATTTATTAGAAACTTTATCAAATTCTTTTAATCTTGTAAAGCAACCTCATAAATTGTCCATATACCCGCTGAGTATGAGACCAATGAACGCATAAACCAAAGTGCATAAAAAATACGCACTTGTCTATGGAAATGTGCTTGTGTTTGTGTGTATAGAAGTATATATGTGTGTGTGAATTTGAATAAGTTGAAACCACACACTTTTTTTGACATAAACTCCAAAGATATTTGCATATAATTCTAGAGCTGGCAAAATGTTTAAATTATGTGGAGCGTTACCAAATAACGGTCAAGCTGGAGAACAGGATTATAAAGAACTGTTTTTTTTTTATTGTTGTGATTTTCTAAAATAGAAATAAATTGTTAAACAAAATCAAAGTTTTAGTTTTCACACGAAAGAAGAAGGAAAATGTGTAACAAAGTTTGCAGCTTAAGTCTTTTGTTTTTTTTTTCATACAACTATAAAATTTAACGTAAAGATTTATAGAGGTTTTAAAAATATAAAACCGATTTAACAAAGAAAATACTGCAAATTGTACCTTTGGATCCTGGCTTTTTGCTTATTAAAAATTTAAGAAACTTTCTTATGGTTTAGAAACATTTCACAAGGCTTAAAATTTGACAGGCTCAAGTGGAATAAAGCTTTCGGGCCTTTTTTTTTTAATTAAAGCAATAAATAGAGCAAGGAAAGCCAATACTTTTATGCTTAAATATGTTTTATTTGTAATCTTGCTTTGAGTCATTCGTTGCGATTTACGGTTTTTTGAAGTGGGTTTTATGTAGGACCAATAGCCAGTCAATTATCAGCCGACCATCACAAAACTTTTCAGTGTGATTTCTAGTTCTATAAAAAAAGAGTTTTGAACGAAATTTCATAAAAAAAATAATTTTTCTGCTACTGATTTTTAAATTAGGCGTTTTGTAATGTTAAGTTAAGGGGTGTTTTTTTAAAGCACGATAGAACTTCAAATTGTTAAAAAATAATACAAAAGAAAACATTTTAAACAAAAATAATTTTTTATTCGTAAGATTAATTCAAGGCATTAACATTTGAAAATAATTTCGGAAATATGGGCTTTTTTTGACGAATCAAATTCTGGACGTCCAATTTTGCCCAATTTTAAAGCATTGCTGGCTGTATGGCATGAATAAAGCGAACAGGGTTGGCCTCCAAGGAAATAATTGGAAGTGTCAAACCGCATAACCTTGGAAGCCAATTTTGATTTCAAAAAGTCAAGAGTTTCGCTCGCCGTACGGCACGTAGCGCCATCCTGTTGAAACCACATCACTCCCGGATCAATTTAATCCATACTTTAAAACAAAACAGAATTAATCATAGTGCTGTAACAATCTTAATTGACCGTAAAGCGAGCTTCGGATTCTTTTTTTAAAGAAATAAGGTACGATGATGCCATGACCGTGTCAACCACACCAAACCGTGCATTTTTCTGTATGTAATGGAGTCTTTAGTGTCTGTTGTAGATTGATCTCACTCCGAATGCAGCAATTTTGCTTAATAACAACGCCGCTTAGTCAAAAATGAGCCGTAAGCCATAAAATTCACGAAATCTTCTATATGTTTCGTGAATCGATAACTTATTTTCCAAGTCAATTAAAAGCATGCATCTATTCATGGTGATTTGCTAGAGTGAATTGTCAAAAAAATAAGCAGCAGTATACTGTATAACAGGAATAATAGCGGCAGAATTGGCATTTCTGTCCATAGCCAGGCGGCTACGATGTCACTAAGGTCGTATAAAACAACGTCGATTCTAGTTAACCAGCGTAAGGAAGAACTATCCAGACTGTGCAGCATATCTGGCATTACCCTAAATTGGGGTCCTGCGCATTAAGACCATTACGGCAATAAACAGGCAGGCTGGCTGGCCAAGACTGGAGCTGCCTTTGATATTTCGCAGGATGTGTCAGTCGCAAGGACCCTGGGAACTATCAGAAACGAAATCTTCAGACATTATCTGGATATGGCTAATGAAAGTTGGAAGAAGCTATATGGCTGCAGGGATACCAAAATAACGCGGCCCACATACGACATGAGCTGCCTTAAGCGACTTCTTAGCTTCAGTCGCGCGGACATTTCGAGACTGGTATACGTACTTATTGGTCACTGGATGATCGGTAAGCAAGCTGTGAGACTCGGTCTACCTTTTAATGAATGTTACCGCAGCTGCAGATCCTGGAACTGAGGAGTCAGTATTTCATCTCCTATGTGATTGCCCAGTATTAAATCCAACTGGACATGGATAATTTGGAAAGTACCTTAAGCAAACTTGGCAATTTGGTAAAATATCTTAAAGCAACGGGCTGGCTGTAGACACCTTAATATTGCCCTGGTGTCACTCTTGATACGGGGTTCCTACTCTTGACAGTTTGTTTGAAAACTATGTATATATATTAGAGCGACTCAAAAAAAATGATATGTTTTATGATGATTTTATGAGATATTTAACTAAATACATATTTTCGTTTCGGGTTTTCGTACAAATTCTACGTGGAAATAATGTTCTGCTTTTCCAACTAATTTTAAACTAATGTTAATTTATTTTTTTATTTGTAATTATTCACATAAAACGCGCAAATTGCGATATATTTTATCTTATTTCATATAAAGGCTAGACCGACTCACCTTGTATGGAGCTGAAAAATAAAGTTCCATATGTTTTATGACCATTCCCAACATATTTTGATTCTAGCGTTGACCATCCGTGAGCTGGACCATTTTTAAAAAAGGTATTTTTCAGTTTTTCGATTTTTTTTTGTATTTTGCTCCAAAGACGACATAAATAAAATTTGGTTATATTGTAATCAAAATGGAATCTTGCAAATTTTATACAAAGGAAGAATAGCGAAAAGATTTTTTATAAATAATGGGGGTATTCACGTCAAAAGTTGCTCCCTTGCAGAAAAGCAAAAGTGCAAAACATAACAACAACCACAAAGACAATTATTTACGCACAACTTATTGTCTGTTCCCTTATTATATGTTTTATTGTAATTTTATTTTTCATATTTTTATAAATTTTCCCTATTTTGTTATATTGTTAAGTACACTTCAATAGGGTCTTCCTAGTAAATTTTTAAATTTTTATGGTAACTAGTTTAAAATACACTTTTTTTAGCTTTTTGTTCATAACTTAGTAACAAATGTTATGTAGTGTTCTGTTTTTCGTAGACATACATTATATCGCTCCTTTTCATGCAACATATATGTAAAACAAAACTCAGCATTATATCTCAAACTAAACCGAAGTAGGAATGAGCAAACAAAAAATTTTAGCAACGCTTCTTACTAGTGCGAATAGTGTGTGTGTGTATGTTGTGTACATGTTTTGTTTGTGTAAACATTTTTTGTTGGCTTTTTGCTTTTTTCCGTATATTTTTTTTTGTTTTTGTTAGCAATTTTTTTGTTTTCTTTACCAGCCAAAAGGGCTTAGCGTACAACTGAAACAAGCTAACATTAATGAGCTGAACCGAACATAACGAAGTTTCTGGATTTTTACGAAAACCAGAACGAAATAAATTGTTCTCATCTTTACGATGAGTTGTATTAGTACAGCATTATTTTTGGTGTACGAAGATCGCAAACAGAAAAACGTTTTTTTTAAGGTAGTTACTACATATTTACTTGTTTTCCACATTTCTAACGTACAGAAAATTACAGTATATAATGGTAATTTTCGATCATTGCTTCAAAGTATCAGTTACTCCGTAATACACGAATGGGGGTCTAACCAGTAATCTTGGGAGTTTCTGATAATACCGTTGTCAGCCGTTATTTGTTTTGGAGATTTACAAATTTTTTAAGCCTTAAAAAGAAAAAATACCAACAACAATGTTGCTTAAATCTTATGTTTCTTTTTACATAGAAAAATTCTTCTTAAACAAAATTAAGCAAATTATATAATTTTACCCATTTTTATTGCAATATTTCAACTACAACAAAAATTCAGATGAAAAATTAAATTTTATTTATAACTCTTATCGGCAAAAGCAGCAGAAAATGCTCTAAATTACATAATTTCCCCCCAAAACTCTTTTACACAGACACATACACAAAGCCAGACACAAAAATATAAATCAGCTTTTTTCTTTTAGCTTTATACCAAAAGAAAAACACTTTTTCCACAATTTTTTTTTATATTTCTTCTAATTCCAATTCTAAACTCAAACAAGTGTGTGGAAAAACACATACCAACCAGTTAAACATGTTTGTAATTAGAAAACATCTGTTGATTTATTTTTACCGTAATTGTAATTGAAATCGTAATCTTCATTTAGTTCTAATGGTTTAAATATCAACTAATAAATGTTTACAATTATGACAAATAACGATATCTAGCCAAGCCTTTAAATCATATCAAGTACAATTGCACAAACAAGAAGGATCGCTAAAATAAATCAAATAGAAATACTAAATATTTCCTACTTTAGTGTAAGTAAAAACTTTTAATTGCAATTTTAAGACCAATTAAAGAGATCTCATTAATAAGAGATGTGGAAAAATTAGAAAAAAAATCAACTAAATGTCCATAAGAAATAAGATTTAAAACCTTTTTAGGTAAAAAATTACAGATATAATAGAATCTAGAAAGAAATAAAATTCCTTGAAAATTAAAATGGTTACTAATCGAATGGAAATCGTGTGAAATGTACCGTGACCTTAAACTCATAATGTGAAGCAGGCTATTGGAAAGAAATGAATTCCAATAGCTAAAGCATAAGAAGTGCAAGGGAAAACGAGAAAGCTTTTTTTAGGGGGAGTAGCATTTTGATTTGTCTCTGAGAGAATAAGATTTCATTAGGTCTGTTCATTTAATTTAATAGCAGAAAATTGCAACGAGTGAGAAAATTTAAAATTTACAAAATTTTTCTCTCAATTATTAAAAAAAAACAAAAAAATAAGAAACAGATACGATTTTCTGTCTTTCTTATTTCGATTATTTTGGACTATTTGCACAAGGATATTATTGATTAATTTAAGAAAAATGTACACATCTATGCCAATATGTATTATAAAGCTGAAAAGATTGTATGTTTGTAAAAGGTAATCTCCGGAACTGCCGGTCCGTTTTAAAAATTTCTTCAACAAAATGAAAAATGGAGCCTCCTAACGGACATAGGCTATATAAGGTTCCACTAAAAGGCTTAGGAAAGGGTCCGAAGGCGCTTTACCTCCATTTCTATCTAACCTCACTCATATTTCCAAAACTAAAAGAGACAGAAACAAATTTAATACTTAACGTTGTTCTTTAGAAAAATAAGTGGACAGGTGTCTGCTACTTTTTTAAATTCGGCCCTTTTAGGAAGTAAACGGGTAAAACCTGAATTTGGTATTTTCTTGTCACCCCGTCTACCTTTTAAACCAAAATCAACATTATATCACGTCCGAAATTTATCTGAAAATACAGATACAAATTTGGTACTTTTTAGAAATTCTAACTTTTAAGGGGTAAAATTGGTAATTTTTGTTGGTACTATATTTAAAAAAAATATTTTTCTCCTTTATTTGGCATCTACGTATTAAATTCGTTCCCACTATAATATTGACATTTTTGATACTTCAATGGGGAGAAAAAAGTACCAAAAAGGAGAATATGGGAAATAAAATTTCTTTTTTTAGCTTTTTAGTTATACATACTTTTTTAATTACCGTTATTATTGGATCTAGCACAGAATTCAATGTGCAATATCCTGAGTGATAAGATTCTACGGGGGAACTTTTTGGTGGGGGAACATAAAGTTAAACATGCAAGGTTCTGAGTGGACGAGAATCTGTAACAGGGCTTTTTGGTAGTTATTTGTTCATTAACTGGTACTTTTTTAATTTTCATTAGTATTGGACCTAGAAACATAAAATTAAACATGCAAGGTTATGAGTGAATGAGAATCTGTAAGAGTGGCTTTTTGGTACTTTTTTGTTCTTTAACTGGTACTTTTTGAGTTTCCGTTAATATTGGGCCTAGAAACATCATATTAAACATGCAGGGTCCTAAGTAAATAAGAATCTGCAAGAGGTACTTTTTGGTACTTTATATTTTTCTAACTGGTACTAACTTAGGAACGGGTTTAATGCCGCCAAACCTCCTATATTCCAAAAATATTAATTATCGTTTTAGAAGAGATTTATTACAGCAATAGTTGTCGTAGTCAAAAGAAAAAGAAAGCCATATTATACTCATGTTAACCTCCATTCCGCCTCCAGTCTATCTCTCAGCTCGATTGTCCCCTGACCGAATGGGAAAGCGACCAAGTTAGGGCATACGGAGAATTTTGATGATATTTGAATAGATAGAACTGCGTTATTAAAACACACATGGTTTTATATTTTTCAAAGCTAGTAATATGAAGGGACAGACGGGCAATTTCGATTTTGATGTAATTTAAAACTTATGTAGATCGATCTTTACACAATAAATTACACAGGCTTTATATTTCTTTATAGTGAGTTAAATATTTATTCTGGGCGGCCTACGCCGCTGGAACGGCTAGTATTTTATGTAGATGAAAAACTTTTAAAATTATTAAAACAATTTTGTGTAGACATTTTCAAAAGTGTGTTTGATAAACAATAACAGGTGTTGGAAAAATTTTTGCGAGTAAAAATTTTACTTTTAGACATTTTTAACAAATCTTGTGTGGCTTTTTTAAACCAACACCCATTATGCAAATAATAAGGAAACTCCAGTTGCCCAGCAGAATATTGTTTACGAACCTTACATTATGCTACAATTGGTTTACAATTTGGTTTGTTTGAAAATAAGAGTATTTATTGTTGTTTGAAATACATATATTTTTTTTGTTAGGACCAGCACTCAGGGGATGACCCCTACTAATGCATTGCATTGTGTTGAAAGTAGGAAAATAGATTTTGGGAAGGAGGATAGAGGGAGTAGTGCTTGTAGACATTCGACTTGAACTTATTCATGTTCAAGGTGAGTGGGAAGACTTCAGCAGCAAAGGTTATTCCACATACGAATATTCAGGCCAAAAAACGAATTTTTCCTATAATGCGTTGTACGGACGCATTGGCAAACTGACAACAAAAGGATGGGCTCGTGATGAAAAATGTGTATTACGAACAAAAGTACGGGCTTAGTGAACCAGATCCCTTATTTTATCAGAGCACATCCCATTTTAGTACCGAGAACACAGGCAAAAACAACCCCCATTGAGTCATTGCTCAAGGGAGTCAATATAATGGGTACCCTCTGTCACCTATAAGAACCTTCGCCTTCTCCTGCCTGCGATCGAGAAGCTCAAAAATATACTTTGAAGCACCGGCCCCACAGGAGAATTGTATGGAGTTAAGAACTTCTAAAAACACTTATATTTTTTTTTTAACAATCTATCAAAATACATGTTTGTTTTGCCTTTTTTGACTTGCTGTAGAACTAGGGTTACTTTATTAATTGTACCATACCCACATCATAATAGTGAAGAGAGGATTATGTGTTTGTGCTGGTGTTGGTGTGTTACACTATTGGTCCAAGACCCACATTTTTGTGTAGCGATCGATTCAGAATCACATTTTGAGCCGCTTTAATGATATCCGTCCTTTCGTCCGGTTGGCTGGATGGTTGTCTGTTCATCACATGGTCCCCATTCAAACTTCTTTCCGGAATAGTCTTTGTGCACATTAACTATCTTACGCTGTTGGTAGTATTTGGATTAAATTTGGCTCATAACTTCTCTATAAATATTGGTACTGATATTAAATTTGGTAAAGATAACACTTATAATAGATACTATGTCATGGCAAAATTTTTTACTGGTAGTTCCAAAATTTACCCATATAAACTCCCTCCCTAAAATTCGTTAAAGACAAAAAAAAAACATCCAAAGATGTTTATTTATTTATCTAGATGAAATGTTTAACACAAAGAACTTAATCACTTAATTCTGTTCTAGTGGACAATTCTTAAAAATTAGCAAACATTTTCTGTTACAGACCTATTACAAAACAAGTGTCGAATTTTTAATACCTTTAAACGAACATTAAAGAAATGTTTATTTAAAATATAGGAACTTGGCTTTACATTGAACTTAAAGCTAAAAATAGACAAATTCTATCGAATTTAACAGCATTTTTCTTGGTTTCAAACGATTCACGTAATTCGACATTATACTTTTTAGCTATAAAAAAGATATATTGTTATAAATTATTCGACCATCTATGGTTTTTATTTCTATTTATTCGAGCTTATGGTCAAAATTTGTTATATTTTTTATAAAAAGGAAGAACATGTAAATCAATTAAAATAGATAATCATTCAAAAAACTAATTTGGATCTACCAGGGTTAAAATACCATTTTGTTTAAAGATTGATGTTTGACTATTGACTGGCAGCCGTCGTCAATGACGATAAGTGTTAAGCGGCAAACCCCTCTGAAGAGATTATGTGGTTACAGGGCAACCTGATCGTGGAAACCTGGGTTCGATTCCCAGTTCAGTCAAGAATGAAAAATTATCAATCAAATTTTAATAAATTTCATGTTGTTAAATTCCTTTCTTCATAAAAATAATTTAATGAAAATTAAATTTGATGAACTTTAGCCTGATTAAAAATATTAATATTTTGAATAAAAAGGAATATTAATTTTTATTTATCGATTTTTCGTTACTCCTTTGTGTTACGTCTTCAGGATATTGAAAAAATCTTAACAACAATAACATAAAAAGAAAGATCGCTATTCGTTCAAATAGCGTTAAAAACAATTTTACGTTTTATACAAGAAAGCGTCTTTTGGGTGTAAATGTGGCTTTATAATGACGTCAAAATTACATTAAAATCACATGCGCATGTGTTTTTTTCACATTTCGTGTTCTCTAGACTTTACAATTAATCAAGGAAGATGTCTTAGATGAATATTTCATAACGTTACATACGGAGTGACAAACTTACTGCGCCTTAATTTTTCCACTTGCAGCTGCAGAAAGTATAAACAAATTTTACTTTAACTTTGTATCTAAATCATTAGTAAATGATTTCGCAATTTTCCCAGCGAAAAAAAGATGCTAATAAACGAGAATAATTTTAAAATTGTTTTCAATATTTTAAAAATCAATTTCAAATGGATTCCAAAGAATTCTGTTAAGTTCTTTTTTTTTGTTCATTTGGTGGGTAATTTAATGGTCTGGAATTCATACAATAAAAAAGATTGCTACTAAAAAAATATTGTAGCACAAAAAAAAAAAAAAACATGCTAAAAAGTGAAATTACTTTGTAGTCTATAATATAATGAGTTTTAATGCCATATAATTTCACTTTAGCTGATGTTGTTGCTATTGTTGTAGTTATTGTTAACCAATATGGTTAAAAGTGGAAGGTATTTTTGTTGCAAGCAACCTTAACAGCAGCAACAGCAACAACAATGATGCAACATTTTAAACCAAAAAATTTTTTAAGAGTCTTTACTCTTCGTTACAATCTCTATATAATTATAATCACTTGGAAAAGGAATGAAATTTGAAAAAAAAAGAATTGAAAATTGAAAGCAACAATTGCCAACATTGTGTAAGATTGTTTCAGTTGCAGACGCGTAAATTCGATATTGTTGCTTTTGCCATCCAGCCACCAAGCCAACACAAAATGAGTGGGTTAAGTTGTTTGAAAGAAAAGGAAATCGTTTTGTAGTACCAAACAAAGACACAACGAAAAAATAAAACACCACATTCATCACAAAATTGGTTAGATATTTCGTTACTTTTTTATTTTCGCTTTCTGTTTTTTTTTTTTTTGTAGTATATGTTGTGAAATATTTCTTTTGCTTTGAATTATAGCTACAGTCAGTTAGTAAGCTAAACGTCTGCAGCATATACACTAAGAGAAATATATAGCAGATAATTTTAATACAAAGTTGTTTAAAGAGTTATATTTTTTTAAATACAAATGGCTGAAATACAAAATCTTAAAATTTACCATTTCTCCCAGTGTATTTGGCACATCATTCCAAGTTTTTTTTAACTTTTTGCAAGCAATTTTCAAAAGAGATAAGAATGAAAATTTCTTTTTTTCTATAAATCAGGTTTTTTTTCTTTAAACTTACCATTTCTCCCAGTGTTTTTCGAGCACCATTCTAAATTTTTTATCTTCTTGATAGCAAATTCTTTTTAAAATATAAGAATTTATGTGTCTATTTTTCCTTTTAATCATATATGAAAAAGATTCCTGACGGCTGACTAAGAAATATTTAAATTGACCATTTCTCTCAGTGTATTTAGGACATCATCCCAAAATTTGTATATTCTTGATGGCAAATTTTTGAATATATAAGAATTTATGTGTATTTTTTCTAATAATCTTATTTTGTAAAATATCCCTGACGACTGACTAGAAAATCTTGAAATTAACCATTTTTCTCAGTGTATTTAAAACATATTTTAAAGTTATTCATCTTCTGGATAGCAAATTTTTAAAAAGATATTTATGTGTCTTTTTTTCTTTTAATCATATTTTTAAAAGATTCCTGACGACTGACTAGAAAATCTTTAAATTTACCATTTCTCTCAGTGTATTTAGGATATCATTCCTAATTTTTTATCTTCTTGATGGCAAATATTTAAAAATATAAGAATTTATGTGTCTTTTTCTATTTGACAGACTTTAAAAAGATTCTTACGACTGAATAGAAAATCTTTAATTAACTATTTTCCTTAGTGTATTCATAACATCATCCCAAATTTTTAATATTCTTGATTCGAAATTTTTGAAAATATAAGAACATCTTCAAGTTTAAAATTTCTCTTAGTGTATGTAGCGCATATTTGAAAATTTTTAAAATATTTTTAAAAGATTCATGACGACTGACTAGAAAATCTTTAAATTTACCATTTCTCTCAGTGTATTTAGGATATCATTCCTAAATTTTTATTTTCTTGATGGCAAATATTTAAAAATATAATAAATAATGTGTCTTTTTTCTATTTGATAGACTTTTAAAAGATTCCCTAAGACTCAATAGAAAATCTTTTAATTTAACATTTCTCTCAGTGTATTTAGACTACACTTCAAAATTTTTCATCTTTCCGATAGCAAATGTTTAAAAATATAAGAAATTATAGAAAATCTTTAAATTTAACATTTCTCTCAGTGTATTTAGCACACACTTCAAAATCTTTCATCTTCTTGATAGCATCTGTAGCAAATATTAAAAAAGGAAAAACAAGAATGTATGTGTCTCTCTTTTTCTGTAAGTCAGATCTTAAATCACTCTCATATACACTGACATGTTTGGTATTTGTTTAATTTTTTAGATTTATTTTTCTGCCCGTCTTATTGTTTTAAATTTTTTTAAAAGGCTTCTTCTACTTCAACTTATAAATCATGCAATTTTTAGCAAAAAAATCGAAAAAATTTTATAGTCTTCGGCTTGACTTAACATTTTTTACATATTTTTTTGTTTTCTAACCAGAGGCAAAAATTTGGTGTGTTACTTTTTGTTAAAGCAATTTTCTTTGTTTTTTAATTCTTTGATCTGACATTTTGCCTTCATAGGAGATTCAACTAACAATTTTAGGTTAAAGGCATTTTACATAAAAAATTGGAAAATGAAATATCTCCGAAGAGTTGTTACATTAAGTTAAGAATGAATTGCGGTATGATAACATGTTATCATCATTTTTAAAAGGGAAACTAGTTTCACTCACGACAAATGAAAATTGAAGAAAAAAAGAAAAAGTTTCTTCGATAAAAAAACCACAACAATTTTAACTTCCGTTTAAATGCCAGACATTGATGCAAATACAGTGAGTCTGGGACATTGATAAATGGACAGTAATTAAATTGCGTTCTGATTTATAGCTGTTACATAAGGCGAGTAGAGAACATTAACATATTGTAGAAGAAACATCAGCGGACAATGAGCTTCTTGTTATGAAACGGCAAAGGAAGAAGGTAATTTCATAAATTCTCTTATGAGTTAAATACTTATGGCGCATGTAGAACAATGCTAGTTTGGTGTTGGAAAATATCTTTCAGTACTTATGCCTGTATTCATATAAGAAAAATTTAAACTTTTTACAAAACAAATTTTCTATGAAAACTTTCCTTAAGAAACGGTGGTAAATCTTACACAGAAAAATATAAAAATTGCTTTAATTTAACAAATTTGTGATATTAATTAAAAAATTAATTAAATTTCCACTTGTAAGCAAATTAATAATATCAATTAAATATGTATTGATATTAACATAATTTTCTGCAGTAATGTTGTTGATATAAAACGTGAAAAACTGATTTTATATTTGATTAGTGGTTTAAATTTGCCGAGAATTTTTTCTGTGTAATAATCGTTTATGAATACTGGGGTTCATGTTCAACAGAGAAATTAAGTTCTAGCTTAGCTTTTGCTTAGTTTAACTTAAGTTCTTATACGGTTTAAATTTAAGCTCAGTTCTAGTTTAGCACTATTTTTATTCGAGTTCAGCGCTATTTTAACTCTAGCTCAGTTCTGGTTCAGTTCTAGTTCAGTACAAGTTCAGTTTTAGTTGAGTTCTAGTTTAGTTCTAGTTCAGTTCTAGTTCAGTTCTAGTTCAGTTCTAGTTCAGTTCTAGTTCAGTTCTAGTTCAGTTCTAGTTCAGTTCTAGTTCAGTTCTAGTTCAGTTCTAGTTCAGTTCTAGTTCAGTTCTAGTTCAGTTCTAGTTCAGTTCTAGTTCCGTTCTAGTTCAGTTCTAGTTCAGTATTTGTGTTCTTGTTCATTTCTAGTTCAGTTCTACCTCATTTATAGTTTAGTTCTAGTTCAGTTTTAGTTCAGTTCTATTTCACACGTCCTATTATTTTATGTTTCTAACATTGGATGTTATAAAAAATTCAAAAAGTACCACGTGTGGAACAGAAAAGTCAGAGAAACAAATTTTATTTCCCTTATTTCCCCTTTTTGATACATTTTTTCTCCATAGACTATCAAAAATTTCAATATTATAGTGGAAATCTATTTTTATACCCTTCACCACAGGTGGTGAATAGGGTATATAGTATAAGTTTGTATTCCGTTTGTAATTTCTATAATATTGATGTTAGACCCTATAAAGTATATATGTCCTGGGTCCTTATGAGGAGCGATATTGATTTAACGATGTCCGTCTGTCCATCTGTCTATTGAAATGGATTTTCCGAAGACCCCATATATGATGGGGGCAAAGTTATTATACATTTATGTCACACAGGTCCGGAATTGTTTGCTATTGAAATTCAGCAAGATCGGTCCACAAATGGCTGAGATATGAGTAACAAACCACGACTGCCTCAAATTTTTTCCTCTAAAGGTCCAATTAGACGTGACATTACCATACCAACACTGTATTATCAAAACGACATAAACATACCATACAAACCAATTCAATTTTGGTTTCTACGGTCATACAGTGGCTATGGTAATACAGTGTTGGTAATGTGGTTTGTTTTGTTTTTTTTTATACCGTTCACTACAAGTGCTCGATTTTATTTGTAATGTGTCTAATTTTACGCGTACACATACACATGCATGTATATGATATGCCGATCAAATAAAGAAACAAACTCATAGACTCAATATATTTTATTTAACGCTTCTTCAGTAAAATCATTCGTAGCCGAGTTGTTAAGTTCTCTCCTGAGACTGATGATATTGCCAGTTCGAATCCCAAAAAAATTTTTTTTTCATTTATTTTATTTAATTTTTTTATGTTCTAAAAACCGATTTTAAGATTATAAAACGAATTTTAAACATCAACTTAGGCAAAAGAGGAAACGGGCCTAGGTACATATATAAATTTTTTTTTTTTATATTCTTCGGCATGGCGAAATGAAAGTTGGCGTGGCTCAATTAAAATTTATTTATATTTATCTAAAGAACGTTATTTATGTATATAACTTTTTGTTCTTATCTCATCATGGTGAAGGGTATATAAGATTCGGCATATCCGAATGTAGCACTCTTACTTGTTTAATGTCAACATGACTGGAGAAAAATGTTTTGTAAAAAAAGTGCCAAAATAGTTACGATTTTCATCCCTTTTATGCTCGAATTTTGAAAAAGTACCAATATTATACATATTTGTATTTTTTTAAATAACCAACAAATGTGATATTCATCCATGTTTTAACAATCGCACGGTTTGAAATCGAAAAACTTCAGATTCATTTTATGGTATTCTGAAACTCATTCGTTTTGGTTGCGATCTGCCAAAGTTTCTTAAAAATATTCTGGTTCCTTTAAGCATACTTTTGCATTTTGAAGAAGCCAAAGCAAATTTACGCGTTTTCACCCTTGTCACCCCCTAAACATACGAATTTTAAAAAAATCCGTCTTAGTGGATCGATAGTAGACCCCTGGTTGATCATAGTTCGGAAAACACTGTCCACTTACATAGTGTTTATTCTTAAAACACAAATTCTAAAACATATTTTATTGTTCTTGAATTTGCACACAAAAAAATACGGTACACAACTATTGTAAGCTAACGAACACAAAAACTAAGATAACGTACCAATCTTGTAGCGTACATGTAGTGTTCTTTTTGAGTACGGGTTACCTTTTTTAGAGTTCGCGTAGCGTACTCATAGCGTACGTATTTTGTATTTTTTAGTGTACACGTAGTACTCTTTTATTGTACATGTTTTGGTACAAATTTTGTATTTGTGTATAGAATGCGCTTGTTTACTGTTCATGTCAAAATACGATACGGCACATTAGTGTTTTTTCGAACTCTGATTTAAATACATACAACAGCTCTTCTACCAGTTCTAAGGTTTTAGTAGTTCAGAATTCTTACTTCTTCTAGAATGTTTTGCAATTTGAAAAATTTAAATTTTTTCAGTAATTTAAATTTTTTTTAACTACAATATTTCCTTTTTAATACTTTTGAACAATTTTGAACTTTTAGCAGTTTTGTGAAAAAGAAATTGAAGATACTAAAGCATTAAATTTGGTACTTTGGGTTTTTTCCAAACTCAAAATTTTATGTAAAATATTTTACAAAGTTATTATTGTGGTTATTTCGTTGAACTATTTATGGTTTTTAATCCAAATTTTAATATTTTTAATTAGGCTTAAGTTCATCAAATTAAATTTTCATTAAATTATTTTTATGAAGAAAGGAATTTTACAACATGAAAATTAATTATAATTGTTATTCATAATCATTCATTCTTGACCGTGGCCGGGGCTCGAACCCTGGCCGGCAGGTTACCATGGCATGTTTCGATCGCAACCACTCGATCTCCTCAGATGCATTTGCCGTCTTACACTCGCAGCCATCGACGACTGCTGACGTCAATAGTCAAACATCAATCCTTAACCCAAATTGTATACCTTTGGTAGATCGAAATTTGCTTTTTTTAATGATTATACATTTTAATTAATTTTACATGTTTTTCATTACTTCTGTTTTTTCCGTACTTTTGTCAAGAATTCTTCTTGTAGTCCAAAGTACATTTTTGGTTTTTTTCCTTTTTGTCTTTCTTTTTCTTGTTGACCTTTTTCAGCACAACATAAAGGACAAATGTAAACATAGAGCTCGTGCCTTAGCTTTTAACAATAATTATTATTGTGGTTATTTTGTTGAAATATTTAACGATTGAGTACATGATTATGTTTAAAGATTGAATACAGAGATTTGCTCTTAGTTTTGCTTTTTTAGCACCCCAACTAAAAACCCATAAATTTAAGCGGCTTTTAAAACATTCTAATCACTTATCTCGCGCTTAACAAACAGTTTCCTATTTTATTTTTTTAAATCACTTATCCATTAAAAAAACTCTACTTAAAATTTATAACAAAAAATTTTGCATTCTAAACACAAAACATTTTGCGCATTATCTTTTATACTATTTGCTCTAGATACATTGAAGTTTAGCCAATATATTTTTCTACGATTTGCTCTACATTTTTTAGGAACATTGATGATTTCAATCTAAAAGAATGTAAAATGCGAAAAAGAAAACAAAGGAATGATGATTATTTTATTGCTAAAAGACAAATGTAGTATCAGTAGTCCAGTTTACAAAAATAAATCTATTGTGCGATTTTAAAATAAATTCATTTTGTTATGGCTAATCCGTAGACTTTAAGTGGGAATTATGTTTAGCCATGACTAAATAATGTTACATATGGCCTTAAAAGGTTGGTGTTAATGTCACTGGACTTGAGTTGAATGTTAATTTGCCTGTTAGAAACCACCATTAAAGGAATTGTCCAGTTGGCTTGCTAACAGGGATGGTTGTCTAGTGTTCACATGAGACCAGACTCTTATTTTTTTCTTGTTTTTTTTTTTTTTTTTTTTATTAAAAATAAGAATTCTTTGAAATAAATAATTTGTATAAATTACGAATGCTTTTCACATAAGCAAACGTTTTGTATATTGTGTATTACTTTTTCTTACTACGTACATAAAATCCAACCATTTAAAGTTAATAACATTTTCGGAATTTTAAACACAACATGTTGAGCATAAATTTTCACACAATTGTTTTTTTTTTTGTTCTCTTCTAAACTTATTTAAAGCTTTTTTCCTACTATTTTTAACTTTTTTTCTGGAATAGAATAAATTAAGGTTTGCTTGATTTTAAAAAAATTAGAAGTGTTTTTCTAATGAAATTACAAACAAAAGTATTTAAACTGAAACTGTATGAATTAAACTGTTTTTTTCTTAATGTGTTTTCTTACATAACATGAGTTAAATTAACTTGTCAGAATCGCTGTAAGATTTACACGAAAAATCACGCACAAATTTGTTGTGTTTTTTAGATAATAAATATAATTAATTGGTCTATGCTATAAAAAGTTTAAATAATAACACAAAAAGTTTAAATATTAAAAATTATTTCTAATTAAAATTTGCTTATAATGAAAAAAAAGCCATCGAAACAAAAGACTTACAAAGCAAACCTTGGGTAATTCAAGTTTGCTACTTGAGTCTTATGATTTATTGATTAAAAAAAGTACTATATTGACTTACTGGAAGTGTTAGAAATAGGAAGAACTGCTTTAAATATAGTATGGATATTGAAGTAATACAAATTCTAGTTAAAAGTTTTTAGGCTGGGTTTTTGAGATCTAAGTTAAACTTGGTTTAGTTAATCTGAAAACAGATTTGTGCCGTCATTAACAAGCTTGTATATAAAATATGGAACAGCTTAATTTTGCTTAAAGTTGTGGTCTTTAATAAAATAATACAAAAATCTAATTTCGCCGGAACTAAGTTAAACTTAGTTTAAGCCTAATCCAAATCTCAAGAACCCGGCCTAAGAGTACCAAAGGAACTTAACTAGAAACGAATCAGAACTGAAATAGAACAAGAACTTAATAAGGACTAAAATAGAACTGGGCACTGTTCCTCAAAACTACAAGTTACAAATCTACAAGTAAAATACATTAAAACAAATAGCAATTTTACAATTTTTGTTTTGAGAAACACGGCCCTGAAGTAGATGTTTACTTAAACTAAACTTTTAACACATTTTAACAAAAAAGAACCAACATTTTTCACCTTAATGTTCTGTTTAACTAAGGAACATGTACCTTTAATTTTAAGTTTCTAAGTTTAATATTATAGAAAATTCAAACAAAAAAAAAAAAAAAACCACATGTAGAACGAAACTTTCAATATTGTAATAGGAGCCCATAATTAATTGCGTTTATGTCCATGAATGGAGATAATGTTTTGTAAAAAAAGTACAAAACATGATCGATTTTCACTCCTTAAACGTTCGAATTTCAAAAAGGTACCAAAATTATATTTGTATAAGTTACGAATATGCTAAAAAAAAGTACGATTTTCACCCTTAAACGTTCGTATTTTGAAAAAGTACCTTAATTTTATTTGTATTTTTTTGAGATAAGTTACAAATGTGATACATATAATCTTTATTTTTTTCTTATTGGTTTTAAAGACAAATGGGTGACAAAAAAAGTTCCAAAATACATTTTTACCCGTTCAGTAGCAGACACTTGTCTGTTTATTTTTTTAATCAACATTGATACGTATTACATTTTTTTAAATCTTTTTTAGTTTAAACATTCGAATTTTCAAAAATCTCGTCTTAGTGGATCGCTTTGGCGAGAGATCACCCTCTTGTTGGTCATAGTTTGAAAAGAGAGAAAAACTGTACACTTACATAGTACTTTTTCTGAAAACACAAACTCTTAAATTTTTTTTAGTGTTCATGAATTTGTTCACAAACAAAATACAGTACGCAACAATTGAAGCGTACGTCGCCTTTTTATTGCTCGTGTAGTGTACTTTTAGCGTTCGTATCCTTTATTTTTTAGTGTACTCATAGTGAACTTTTAAAGTATTTTATTTTGTATTTTTGTAAAGAATGTGCTTGTATACTATTCATGGCTAAGTATGGTACGGTACACTAATGTGCTGTACCTTCGCGTTTTTTACGAACTCTGATTTAAGTACATTTAAGTACGTCTAAACCAGCTCTTTTAACACTTAAAAAGTACCAAATTTATAGTTGTATTTTTTAGCTAAGTTGCTAATGTGATGTTATTTTTATTACTATGCATATTGGTTTTAAATATAGATAGGGTGACAAAATTCAGGTTTTACCCGTTTATTCCAAAAAAGGCAGAATAACAAAAAGGACCAGACACCTGGCCGCTTATAAGTAAATCAGTCATTAACGTTACAATTTTACAAGATTATTAATTTCAAATTTAATTTGTGTGTACAAAATTTTCTTACACTTCAATAGAACCGAACTGGAATTGATGTAGGAATATGCTAAATTCTTAAGGTATTAGAGTAACTAAATTGTTTAAAGATACAATTTTATAAAGTACCAAATTTAGTACCTTGCAAATGTTCTTTTAAGTCCCTTCTGATCAACTTTGATTAATACATAGTTAAGTTGAATGAATTGTCAAGAATTTAAATTTCATTAATTACAATCATTTTCTCTATTGCCAATTGTCGTTTAACATCAATATTATTAAATAAATTATAATGTTGCATTCAAGAACATTATTCTTATTATTTTGTTCTTTTGCAACAAGCAAACAATGAAACTATATATAAAATAAACACTTAATTCAATTGATTGCGTTATTATTTTAGTATTTTTTTTTGCATCCAGAATCTCTATAATACTCTTACATACATCCACACACATAAACACTTGTATACAAAGGCGTACTACTAGAACTAAATTTAACACAAAAACTGCATTAACGTTATGATATCGAAAAACAAAAGAGTTAAGCGACAAACCTGTTGCAATTTAATACGGGAGACTTTAAAGTCCAAAACACATACAAGGAAAGGCAGACCAATATACCGACTTAAGCATTTTGGTATGTCATGGCAAAAGCTATTAACTACTAAACTATAGTCCAAGACAGAGTGTTTCAAATTCAATAAGGTTTTTGTTGTTGCTGTGGCTCTGGCTGTTGTTTTTTTTTATTGTGACTGTTCGTTACCTTAAAAGGTAGACAATGTTTAAAATTCAATTATTGTTATTTACCAACATATTGAAGGCAAAAATGTTTTTTTTTTAAATCTATATTTTTATATAAAAATAATAAAAAAAGGGAAAACTATGCATTAAGCTTAGAAGTAAAAGCCAAGTTGGATAGACACTGCTATAGATCAATGGTTCCCAAATGAGGATCCATAACAGTATAACTGAGTGTTTGCAAAATAGACAAAAAAAAAATAAAAAAACAAAACAAAAAATTATTTCTGGAAAATATTTGAACTGTTTGGAATTCCTTGAATATTTTCTTGTCAGTGAAAAAAATATAATGTTGGTTAGCAAAAAGCTGTCTTGAATATATTACAGAATCATTTTTGGTCAGAAAAAAACTGACCAAGTTTGGTCAGTAAACCCAAGTGAGTGGATTTTCTATCAAAAATTTTCCGTCAGTGAAAAATCTGACTTGAAATTTCTTTAGAAAATTTTGTGGTCACTTGAAAAATTATTTAAGCATTTGAACAGACAATTTTCTGGTCAGTGCAAAAACTGACTTGAATTTTTTTTAAAACGCTTTTAAGGCAGTATCATTGGGGTTCTTAGAAACTAAATTTTTTACGAGTTCGTAAAACGAAAACCATTGGGAACTTCTGCTATTGACTTTACTATAGTGTCTTTAAGCTTTTAGAGAGAATCTTCATTTTTGATTGCTTGCAGCCATGTAGTTGTTATGGCAACTTTATTATGACTTTATAATAGGTTTGGTTTTATGTTAAACCATTTTATTTAGTTGTTTAATGTTACTTATATATTTTTAAGTTTTATTAACTTTAAGTTAAAATATAAAGCGCCCACTGGCGCTTTACTCAAGCAAAACTAATCCAACATTAAGTGCAAATTTATGTAAGTGGTATTTCTCTTTTTCTTTTTACCTCTTCCAATATTGTCTATAGTGTTTTTGACTTAAAAGATTGTGGCGCGTTCTTTGGCGTTTCGACATTTTAAACGTTTTTGTATGGTGTGCTGCATATCTCCTTTTGGTTGAGGCGTTACTTAAGGGAGTTTCTTTATACAAACTATGGTTAAATAAATAAGAAAAACCCTTTTTCTGTAAAAAAGTTTTGATAAATATTAGTTTAACCATTAATTGGAAGTCGGAAAATAAAAAAAAAATTACATTGTAAAAAGATTTTTAATCTTTAAGAAGTGTTTTTGTTGTTGTTTTATTGTCGGTTCTGGTATTCAGTCCGGGCCTTTAAGCTGGGGGAATCTATTATGCTGCCAAATTTTTTTTTAAGTTGTGTGGACTTGGATTCAATATGTTGAGACCAGTACCCATGTTCTGTAACATTAGTGAGAACTTCTCGCATCGAAAAAATGTGAAATAAAATATTCCATCGTTTCTCGAAAACTGAGAAAAAACTGCGTCTGTAACTCATGTCAAAATCTATCGAAGGATATTATATCGTTACGTTATATTTGATGTGACTTTGCAAACGTTGAGAACGCCAGTAACACATATCGTTGACGGCGGCCAAAACTTACCAAAATTGAACAAATTTTTAACGACGGCGGCAAAAATACAACCGTCGGCTATACCAAATGACGTAAAATGCGACTTTATTGTTTGTTGTTTCCAAAAGAGCCTTGAAAAAATTTGTATATTTTATAAAAATGTTAAAATCAAAATAATTATACAATGTAAACATGTGCCAAGAACAAAATACTATTATTTTTCGTTGCATTTTGAATCGTTTTTTAGTGTTAAAATTGTTTCTCGCCCCATTTTTTTTGGGAGTTGATTTGACAGTTCAAAGAGGGAACTTTTCTCACAATAATGTTACAGAGACACTTTACCTGTAACAGCTAGTACTCGGCAAAAAAGTTACAGAGATAGTTTAGTGAGAAAAACAGCTGTTTGTTTCAATATATGGCATTTTTGTTTCATTTCACACATTTCAATCAAAAAGTTTTTCGACGCGTGTGTTACAGAACATGGGCACAGGTAAGGCGATGATCAATGCGTATAGCAATATATTTTATATGATTTTGCTCGGCGATAGCGATGTTATTTATCTGCAGCTTGTGACAGTTTCCTTTTCTTAAGGTGAAAGTAACCTGTGCGCGTTTGTAGGGTTTGCTTTTATTTTCCATTTTTCGAGTTTTTTTTTAATATGAGCCTGAAGGCAACTAGAAGCAATAACTGCATTTGTATGCCTGCTTATAAACTTTCTTGGGGAACACCAGCTGAGATGAGATCTTTATACTTTACTAGAGTTCAAATGAACGATCCAATAAATAATTTCACTGTTACTTGTGGGGATTTTGGCAGGTAATGAGGAGCCTGCCAGATAATTACATAGGTGTTCAGGCCAAGATAATGGCCATCTACATAGCCGCGAGGAATATTCAGTGTAGTGAGACATCTGGCAAAGTAGTTCACATTTTAACTAATAGTTAAGCGAACATAAAATACCGTATGTCTCTGGCAGAGATAACGAGACATTCAATGTTTACTAGTGTATTCATTTAATCGGGCTTTTTTCTTTAATCGGTTAATCGCTCGATTAATTAATCGAGGTTTTGGTTTAATCGGTTAATAATCAGTTAATTTTGTTATTGATCGGTTAACCGATTAATAAAGTTTTTTTATAAATTAGGTAATTTCAATAAATAAAAATTAAAAATTATTTATTAGTTGGAGTTTATTCGTAAAAAAAAACAATAACATATCCATTCTTGAACTAAAACGAGCTAACAAAAAAAATACATAATTCATAACTATGTTATACATATTTTACATATGTATTATGTATTTATTAAATAATAAACTGCGAGATCATTTTATTTCCATAGTTTAAGGAGATGTTATAAAATGATCTTTTAGAAAAACAATTGGTTAGTTTGGCACTTTTCTTGAGTTTTGATAAAACTTGACATGGAAAAAATTCTTTCAATTATCGTAAAGGTTGGAGAAATCGAAAGTAACCCATAATACAAAATTTCACATTTCTTATTCCTTTAACTGGATTTTTCTAAACATATAAAATCTTCCATTAGGCTATTAGAGTCCTGTTTAAATTTTTTTAAATTTTTAACACTTCTTATTGTTTCGGTTAATTCTGTTGTTGTGTTACCATCGTGAGCTTCTTAAGTTTGCAGGTCATCATCTAACTCATCCTGGCAAAGCTCAGCACCGAGCATTCTGCAAAAAAGTTCATTTCCGAGTTCCTTAATTTCTGTTTTTGTACCGCATTTTAAGAATGAATTTCTTGAAGGAAATATATTGTATGAAAAAATATTTCTAAACACAACGTTTTTGGTGCGCTTGCGCTTTGGCAGCAAAAAATGAACTTTGCTACAGATAAAGTTGTAAAATTTTAGTTGATTGCATTGTAGAATGCATTTAAAAAAGCGAGTTGGTTCGCAACTGCCGTTTTGGAACTCACCCATAATTAAAAACACAAAAAAATGTGGTTTAATACTACAAAAAATCAAAAATTTTGTTACATCGGTTAATCGACTGAATTAACCGGTTTAATCGTTAATCGAAAAAAGCCAATTTTAAACTAACCGATCAGTTAATCGGGTAGTAATTAATTAACGGTTAACCGAATGTATACCCCAATGGTTACCCTTTATTGGGTTTCTGGACATAGGAGTATACATGGATACTATATAGCTGACTCGTTGTCACATGCATGAATTATCTTGAATCATAACGGTTCAGTATGTAATATACAAGCTGTCACACTGTCGTAGAGCAAGCAACTAATCAAACATAAATTTCATCTCATCGATAGTCAAAGATGACAAGATACAACAGAAAAATCTTCTTAACGAGCGTTAAAGCTGTCCAGGCATAAGTTTTCGTCTTATTGCGCTTAATTCCTAATTCGTACTCTTGATAAACACACTGACATTTATTGTTGGTGGGAAAAGCTAGTTCCCATGCGCATTTCACTGGTTGCTTAGGCCAGATTATCAGAAAACCTTTTTCCAAAGACTTTAGAAAAGCTAAAGATGGTATACAAATAAAACTGTAAAGCGAATGAGAATTACAAACACTCAAGTTTTACTTGCAACAAAATCAAAGCTTAAACAAAACAACAACAATAAGGCTTCACACCTTGGATTCCTAGTTGCGGTTATAACTGGCTACTGGCTTATTGGAAAATATGCCCAGAGAACGGGACCACCTTACGTTGATGAAGAAGAAGAATCAGCAGATTGTTGTCTGGCTTAAGATTCCAATTGTTTGGTGGAAGAACCCACATCTTTCTGACTCTGATTTAATTGAGATTTCTTCCTTAATTAAATCGTCTGCTTCGCTGAGTAATAATGCTGGCGGCCATGAAATATGGGACGTATGTAAATTAAAAGGAACTGGACCCACATGAATTATGCTCCATTGCGGTAGCCAATGGAACCTAATGCAACCTGCAATTATATATATATATATATATGTTCCCCTCGACCCTAAAAGGAGCATAGGGCCTCAACAAACTTCTTCCATTCAGATCTGTTCATCCCAACAGTTTTGACTTCACTCCAGCTTTTTTAAGTTATATTTCTATCCTCGCTATGAATTTGCAACGCCATATATGTGCTGGTGGGAAGCTTCTGCGACACCCTGCGGGTTATATTCGATATCATTCCTGGGAAAATCCACTTTCTTCGCAATATTTCTACACACAACTTACAGAAGAGTTAAAAAATATTTACAAATAGTGCCAATATAGGATTGCAAAAGCTTAAAAAGTTTATTTTTTTCATTGTTTGCAAATTTAAAACAAAAAATATAAGAAGTCTTACAAATTTTTTTTATTCTTTTAAAAACTTAGTGAATAATATTAGAGAACCATGTTTGGAACTATGTTTATTCTATAAAATAGCAAACATCTGCTTGCGAATCTCTTGTACAAAATTAAAAAAAAAAATATTTGTCTTCTTAAAGCCCCTTTAAGGGTTAAACCATCCCATAATTTATTTGCACTCTACAATCGTGGCGATAAGTCTTTAAAACATTCTCTAAAATACTCCCATTAACAAACAACACACAAAAGAGAGAAAAGGCTGTACGACAATTAATTGTTTCATTTTTATATGCCGCCTTTTTCGTAATTAAATTCACATTTTCTTTTAAGTTCAATTTTAAAGTTTAATTTATCACAATATTAGACAAGTGTAAAAGTCCAATGCTAATGGACTTTCTGTTCTTGTCTCTCAGCTTTCCGAGCTAAATGGCCTCAGGCCAATTAACACAGTAATTTACCACAATTATTGAGAAACCAAAAAACAAAAACAAAAAAACTGAATAAATGTCTTTTCGGATTTTCTGCGAATAACAGGTACAAAAAGCAGAAATGAAGACTATTTACATACCAGCACGAATTTTAAGATGATCATAAAATAATTCTTTGACTAAGTTACTGGCGAAAGGCCGTTAAAGGTTGCCCCTGTGTTGTTTATTGCAAATTATCGTGTCTACAAGTAATTTTCAGTTTTTCTTCATTTTCGTTACGTACTCGAATTGGTTTTTAATTTTATGTTTAATTGTCATTTTGCAAATGAAAAATTTATGTAAAGGCAGTAAATGGTCAAAGAATTAGGGTGGCTCGCGTTTAGATTTATCTTAAATATGCAAAATGTGAAATATTAAGAAAAACTTGCAAAATATTCTATTAAAAAAATGTTGGTTAGCAAAAAACTATTGAAGACAGTTGCTTGTGCTCAGAGCAAAAACAGATCAGGTTTTCTAAGAAAAAAATTGTGTGGTAAGTACAACAAAATTATTTGAAATTTTTTAATCAGTTTTCCGCACTGAATTGAATTTTCTATAGACAACTTTCTGATCAGTCCCGCAACTGTCATGAACTTTTACAAACAATTTATGAGCAGTGCAATTACTAACTTGAATTTCTAAAGAAAATTTTGCGGTTAATGTCGAAACTGTCTTGAATTTTCTATAAGAAATTTCGTAATTAGTGCAAAAACTGTGTTCAATTATGGTAAAAAGTTTTGAAAGCAGTGCCAAAACTGACTTAAACTTTGTATAGAAAATATCCTAGTGAGTGCAAAACCTCTTTTGAACTTTAATAGAAAATTTTATGGGCAGTGAAAAAACTGAATTGAATTTTCTGAAGAAATCGTCGTGGTTAGTGCTGAAACTAACTTAAATTTTCTACACAAAATATTGTGGTCAGTACAAAAACTGTCCCTGAATAAAATGTCAAACTCTATGAGCAGTAAAAAAACTGACTTTGATTTCCAAAAGAAATTACCGAGTTTATGCCGTAAGTGATTTTAATTTTCCATAGAAAATTTTGAAGTCAGTGCTGAGTTTGACTAGAATTTCCTATAGAACATTTTGTTAGCAGTGCCGAAACTGACTAACTTTAAAAAAATTTTTATAAGCAGTGAAAAAACTGACTTCAGTTTCTTTAAGAAAATTTTGCGGTTAGTGTCAAAACTGACTTAAATTTTCTATAAGAAATTTCGTGGTTAGTGAAAAAACTGTGATCAAATTAGGTAACAAATTTTAAAAACAGTGTAAAAACTGACTTGAATTTCCTGAAGAAAATGTTGTAGTTAATGCCGAAACTGACTTACATTTTCTATATGAAACTTCGTGGTCAGTGCAAAAACTGTGTTCAAATTTAGTAAAAAATTTTAAAAACAGTGTAAAAACTGACTTGAATTTCCTAAATAAAATGTTGTGGTTAGTGCTGAAACTGACTTAAATTTTCTATAAGAAATATCGTGGTCAGTACAAAAATTGTGCCTCAATTTAATGAAAAACTGTATCGGCAGTAAAAAAACTGACCTGGATTTTCAAAAGAAAATGTCGAAGTCAGTGTCGTAATTGATTTAAATTTTCTATAGAAAGTCTTGTATTCAGTTTTGAAACTGACTTGAATTTTCTAAAGACAATTTTGTGATCAGTGTTTAGCGGTTAGTGTCGGAACTGACTTGAATTTTCTATAGAAATTTTTGTGATCAGTGTCGGAACTGAAATTTAAAAGCAGTGCAAAATCTGAATTAAGGCTTGCAGTCAATGAAAAAATTTACTTCAATTTGTATAAAGTTCAATTTAAAATACAAGCCCAAAAGTTCCTAAAAAAACATGTACCGCCCTAAATTTTTAATAATTTTCGGTTACTTTGTTTTAAAAGTATTTTGGTGCCACTTTTGCAATTAATTTTGTTCTATACCTGTTTTCACACACAGGTACTGTTGAAGTATTCGAATTCACTTACTGTGGAACGGAAGTTGTGGTATGTAGTTGGTCGTTTTTCGTATCGATATGCGTGCATCTCATGGTCATTCAATTGTTAACATTATTCAATAGGTTGTTGCCTTTGAAATTGTTTTCTTTTTTATTTATTGTACATTTGATTTAGAGAATTTTACAACAAATATTGGAACTTGTATGTAGTGGGCTTTTTGTTTTATTTATAAGATTTATAACCGTGTAAATTTTGTACGGCTTAATGATTTTTGTAGTTATTTAATGAATTATTTTTTTTTTAGTTTTTTAGCATTATTTTTAGAAAAAAAAAAAGATTTTCTTAGTGACAGACAGAAAAAAAATGTTTTTCATTTTCAACGAAAAATTTTCAGAGTGTTAATTAAACAGACTTGATTTTTTTTTTGAAAAATGTATATCAATAAAAATATTTAGTCAGCGCGTGTAAATTTTCGTTTGATAAAAAACTGACTTCTTTGTTTCTTAGAAAATTTTTGGTGCGTGTAAAACTAAAAACATTTTCTTTTAAAGTTTATGTTAGTAAAACACTGACATCATTTACTTTATAAAATTAATTAATAAACTGACAATTTTTTTAGGACAATTTTCATTTAGTTTAAAACTGACAACATTTTTTTTAGATAACTATCGGCCAGTGCTTATCTGACTTGTTTTCTTTAAAAAATTTGCAGTCAGTGCAAACTGACAACATTTTTAATAAAATTTTTTCGATGAGTGCAACTGGCAACATTTTCACTTAAAAATTTCGTGTAGTGAAAAACTGACGTAATTTTCGTCAGACAAATTTCACATCTAGAGACAGACAAAATTTTCTATTAAACATTTTTTGTCACTAAAAACCTCGCAAAATTTTCTATTAAAAAATTTTCGGTGCGTACGAAACTGACATCAGTTTCTGTTGACATTTTTTGTTTATGGCAAATTATTCGTCAGTCTGAAATGGACAAAACTTTCTGTAAACAATTTTCTTTCAGTACCGAACTGGCAAAACTTTCTATAAAACATTATCGGTCCGTACCATACAGACAACGATTTCCTTTGACATTTTTCGTTTATAGAAAATTTTTAGAGCAGGGCAAAATTAATACAATTTTCTATAAAAATTATTTATTCAGTGCCAAACGGGCAAAATTTTCTATAAAAATTTTTGTTTAGTACCAAACAGATTAAGTTTTTTTTATTTTGGTGTAAATTGGAGATTTGAAAGGGCCAAAAATGCCTTTGACGGGTAACATTTTTTTTGAGTATAAACTCATGTTTATACTCAAATGTAAATGGCAAAATTGACGACACAAAATGTTTGTGTTAATATAAAAAAAAAAAATTGTACAAATGTGCTTCATACGTTTTTCATATCTTTGATTAAGCCGTTGTGTGGTTTATTTGGTCCTTTACAAACAAGACAATGTTAGTAATAAAAGTAGTATTCAAAACAATGAGAAAATAAGATTGAAAAATGTACTAAACGGTTTAAAGTTGTAAGTTTAATTTTGAACTGTAATGGTCAAGAAAGTACCACAGAGCTATCAAACATTCAAAAGTGACACAAATGGCCCAATTGTGCAACATTTTGCAACACTGGTACCAAACTGACAACATTTTCTATAAAAAATTACGATAAGGGCAGTATTGGCAACATTTTCATTTCGGCCAGTGAAAAACTGGCAACAATTTCTTTAAACATTTTTCATTTATAAAAAATTTTTGATCAGTGCAAAACATAAGAAAATTCCTTTAAGAAATGTGCAACGATTCCTTTAGAAAAATTTTTTCAGTGTTAAATTGATAACACTTTTTTGAGAAAATATTCGGTCAGTGCAAAATAGATTTTTTTTTAAAGTGGCAAAAAAATCAGTGATCAAAGAAAAACAAAATGTAGTTTGATAAGATCTCTTCTCACTAATTGAGTAAGGTTATAGAAAATTTATAATCATATATCATAATATCCTTTCTCGAGAGCATATTATGATTGAATCAAGACCATTTAATGTCAGTCATAATAATTTTATGGTTGTTCAAAACTTTGCCCATTTGATATAAAACAACAACATTTTTGGTATTTTTTATTAAATTTGAGAGCGTCATGTTTTGATTGCACAGAAAACCAAACAATTATTTTTGAAAATTCATCTTCATTTTGATGATGCCCTAACATCAGAATTGTGACATCAGTGTTAATACAAATGGCATCAATGAGGCAAAAAGTGATATCAATCCAATAACGAACGTCGTCATAAACGTTTGTCATATTTTATGCGTTATCTATGCTATGACTACTGTGACATCAATTTGATGCCACATGTTGTGTATTATTTACAATATTTTCATGTTAAAAAATTAAAATAAGAAGCAAAAATTCCCATATTCTATTTGTTTAAATTATTTAGTTGAATACATCAAATTTTCCAAGTAGAATGATTACGAAAACCATATCGGGCATTTTGCTATTTAAGAGTTATTCTGTTAACAAAGGGCGGAATACGACAAAAGTAAAACAAAAATATGTAATAATAATATTCTTTCACTTTGACTTAAGTCAATCCCAATGACTCAAGTTAATGACAGTTGTCCCCGATGTTACTGCGTCATCGCGCTGTTGACATGTTTTATTAAACTGACTCAATCCAATGACGAACGTCGTCATAAACGTTTGTCATATTTTATGCGTTATCTATGCTATGACTACAGTGACATCAATTTCATGCCACATTTTGTGTATTATTTACATCATTTTCATGTTAAAAAATTAAAATAAGAAGCAAAAATTCCCATATTCTATTTGTTTGAATTATTTAGTTGAATACATCAAATTTTCCAAGTAGAATGATTACGAAAACCATATCGGGCATTTTGCTATTTAAGAGTTATTCTGTTAACAAAGGGCGGAATACGACAAAAGTAAAACAAAAATATGTAATAATAATAATATTCTTTCACTTTGACTTAAGTCAATCCCAATGACTCAAGTTAATGACAGCTTGTCCCCGATGTTATTGAGTCATCGCGCTGTTGACATGTTATATTAAACTGACTCCGATTTGTAAATTCTGTGATACCGATTTGTTATACCATTGATGACATAATTTCACCTGTTGAAAATTTGGCCAAGTGATGTTTAAGCGGACATCACAATATTTAAAAGTGTCATGGGGTTAAAAACGAAGACACTTGTCAAAGTATTTATGTCAAAATACATCTGTGTTATGACGCCTTTTCTATCAGTTTAGCAACCATAATATGATGGTAGACAACTTTAATATATGCTGTTGTAGTTGGAGGACTATTTGAACGATAATTTGGTGGTTATGACAATAATATATTAGAGTTATCATAATATTCTTCAAAATTTTTCGTGAAAATATTTAAACATATTTATTTCTCTGCTTGCGGATTTCCTACAAAAAATTGTCTTCGTTGTAAGTCAAAATTTTATATACAAGAAAAAATGTCTTAGTAAGAAGCGTATTTTAAGTATCGATTAATATTTTTTTAATTACCAGTTTCAAATTTAAGATGTGCACACGTTAATGAGCTTCAGTGTCTTACCTGTAATCAAAAGAAATGAAAACATTAATTAGCTTTTTTTTTTAAAAATTAAAATAAAATGCAAATAGAATTAAAACTAATTCGTCCGTCCGACTAAAAGATTTTTTGTTGCTTCTAAGCCAAGTTTTCTTCGAATATCTAGATTATTTTTTACTAAATGGCCCAGTTGGCCATTAAGCCCCATCATTAGCCGTCAATTAATTCAAATGGTTTTAACATTCTGACGCCTTAAAAATTTAGTTCATCAAGTCAATTACTTATTGTTATTAACAAAATTCTGGTTTTTGATAAATCATTACGATTATTGATCGCTTTCAATAGATTTGTATCAGTGCGATAAAAACTCATGTAGTTTTTACTCTTTTTAAAAGTTTTTTTGGTCAAAAATAAAAATAAAAAAAATATTTATGTTAACAAAAACTTCTTAGTAATTTTGTTATGGTTTTAAAGTAATTTACTTAAAGAAATCAATTGTAAAACAAAAATAGTTTTCAAACCCGGCAGTTCTTGTAAACTATTTTGCAAAAACTGCTTGTTCGCCTATTCAATGATTGAATGATTATTACTACCTTTTGCATTACAATTCTCAAGTTATTTCACTAGTCCCTGCTCCGTAATAGTATTTTTACTTTTCTAACTACAGGGCAGTAAAATATTCCATTACAATGTTTTTGTTTTGTGGTATTCTACGTACACTCTGGCAGACACTTGATATCATTAATCACAATCTTGTTAGAATACTGAAAGAACATTGTAAAACATAAAAAATCTTATTGTTAACAAAATCAAAGAAAAGAAAAAAAGGATGAAAGGCGAAACTATTAGGAGCAGAAAATAAGTTAGAAAATTCATCAAGTAGGCGTTTAAGCTGATTAACGCAGTGATTTTTCATTTCAAATCTTTTATTCTAAAAAAAAACACACAGTTAATTAATCGTTGATAAGAAAATTAATGAATTTTCTTGTTTTTCTTATGAAAAGTTTAGTTTCCTAAATGCGGAAAGATTTTGAAATAGAGCTGGTAATGTATTCCAATCGGCTTATTAGTCGTTAGAAGATCTGACAGGCCTCCATTTCATTTCAATTATCTTTAAAATTAAAACTGATTGTAGTTTTGTTTAATTAAGATATTTCCTAATATGATTAGAATTTTTTTAATTAAATCCAGGGATTCATTTTAATTACACATTAGAAAAATTTTAATATAAAATATTCATTTGAAGGAATAAGTTAAATCAAAACTTTAGTTTTCGTTGGAAGTACTTGAAACTCCTAACTTAAAGATTATTTGTAAATAAACCTGTAATAAAAATTTAATCAGTTACATTACAATTACAAGTAATTTCGTTTAAAATCTATTTCAATTACATATGTATAATTGTAATTGTATTCAAATTTAAGTAATTTAATTTAAAATTTCATGTTCTATGAACTAAACGCGTTGCAATTACAAGTTATATGAATTTTATCTATTACAATAACATATCGCTCATTTTCTGCAACAACGTCTTTCTCTTTCTCTATATATAAAATTCTCGGTGTTTGTAATTGAACTCCACCGAAACGGCTTGACAGATTTTTATGAAATTTTTTATGTATGTGTATTTGTTAGGTATGAGAATAGGTCGTAAGGTATATTTCAAATCGCTAGAGGGTGTAAAATAAAATAGGGCAAAACGGGGCAAAGCTGTCTCTTCCTACATCTTCTTAACTTGTCAACCGGGTTTCTTAAAATTTGACATGCAGACACTGTACCATCTGAAAGGAAATATGAAATAGGGAAAGAGGAGCAAAAGCTCCCCCTCCCTATATCTTTTTAACTAATCAACCGATTTCCTTAAGATTTGGCAGGCAAATAGTGTAACATCTGGAAGTAACTATAGCCTACAATTTGTATTATTTATAGCGTGAAATAGGGCAAGAGGGGTAAAAGCTACTCCACCCTATATCTTCCTAACTAATTAAACGGGTTTCTTAAAATTTGGCATGCAGACATTGAAACATCTGAAAGAAATATGTTATATGGTAAAACAACGTTTGCCGGATCAGCTAGTTTTAAATAAAATTAACTGCCTGTTCAACAATGTCGATCATTAATTGGCGCTAGGGGAAATAAAAGGTCGATTTGGTTGGTTTTAATACTAAATAAATTATTTATATAGTGAATACTAGAGCTTTTTTTGGACGCTGTCATACCAAAACGTGAGATAACGGAGCGATTTGGCTAATTTTCAATCATAGTTTCAGAGATATTGTTGAATTTTTGAAAAAAAGGAAAATTTTGAAAAAAAAAAATTTTTTTGTTCTTAAAAAAATTCATATAAATAAA